>CM028138.1:349175000-353975000 GCA_016271365.2 Neoceratodus forsteri | reverse complement strand
TTGAGTAGGGGAATTTCCAAGTCGTACTGCGTTTGGCTTAAGTGCATTATCAACTATCAGTTTGTTACACATTTATAGATATTGCTAGCAGCATTACAAGAGGGGTAGCACCTAAAGGTGCATAACTGAGCGATGGCATACTAACATACTAAAATGGCAGCAGAATAGGCCTAACGGTCTTTCGTGTCTGCTCGTTTGGTCAGCCCCCACCCTGGGAGCTGACCTTGCTGCCTCCCTCTCCCTCTCTGACTTCTCCCTTCCCAGTCCTGGATATTCTCGCTGCACTGGATTTTACTTGCAGAACCCTTCCCCTGTACCTGCCCCACCCCCTGCACCGTCTCTGCCTCCACCAGCCCCCTGGGCAGTGCATTCCGTGGCTCCGCCACCCTCTCAGTGAAGTAGCACCTCCTCCTTTCTTCCCTGAATCTCCCCCCCCCTCCAGCTTCCACCCATGCCCTCTAGTTGCCCCCCCTTCCTTGGACACCCTGACTGCTCCTCCCCTATTTACCCCTTCACGTACCTGAGACCTCTATCATGTCCCCCGGTCCCTTCTCTCTTCCAGTGTGTACATATTTAGCTCTTGACCCTCGCCCCTTAGGTTCTATCCCCCAAGCCCCAAATCAATTTGGTTGCCCCCCTCTGGACCCTCTCCAGGAGTTCAATGTCCCTCTTTAAATGTGGCCTCCAAAACTGCACGCAGTACTCGAGGTGTGGCCTCACCAAGCAGTTATACAGTGGGAGTATCACTTCCCTCCTTCTGGAGGTAATCCCCCTAGCGATGCATCCCAGTATCTTGTTGGCCTTTGCCGCTGCCCTCCTACAAGTCTCCAGGTTGTTCATCTTGACATCCACCACCACCCCAGGTCCCTCTCAGCCATCGAGACTGTAGCATTCCCCGGGTGTACACTTGGCCGGGTTTCTGGCTCCCAGGTGCAGTACCTTGCATTTCCCTGCATTGAACCTCAGCTTCCACTTTCTAAACCACCTTTCCAGAGCCTCCAGGTTCCCCTGTAGGGCCACCCTTCCCTCCTCCCTATCCACCACCGCCCCCAGTTTTGAGTCATCTGCAAAAAGACTCATCTCACTCTTGATAGCCTTCCTTATGTCAGAGACGTAGGCGTTGAACAGGAGGGGCCCAAAGACTGATCCCTGAGGGGTGACTATTTTTTTTTTTTCCAACCTATGTTTTTAGGTGGGCATGCAATGAGACAAATACTATTAGCTTTCATGATTTTATTTAGCCATGCAGCTTATGGGCTTAAATTCAACCTAGATGGATGTATACTTTGATTTATGATAATTACTGTAACCCTCTATGATGTATCAAAAAGAATGGGATGTACAGTAAGTGATTATTAAGAAGTGTGGCAACCTCATTGATTATTGTAACTTATGTAATGTCCTGATCTTGGATATAAACTGTATGTTTGGAAAAAACAATGAACATAAAGTTAAAAAAAAAAAAAAAAGTGGTTCTCTGTCCCTCTGAACCACCTTGAGAGGAGGCACTTTTTTCACAAGTTGGAGCGGTGTCTTTTCTGCTGATGGGAACTGAGCCTTCGATAGGGAACAGCGGTGCCATGACAGGGCCATGCACCCCCCCCCTCATGACCTGTGGTGCCTGGAATGTTTCATTCCTCCTCCTTTACAGAACAGGTAGGTTTGGGGACCTGGTGCCTTATCTGTTCTCAGGGACTTAAGGGTCTCCCTCACCCTACCAACAGGAATTTCAACTTTCAGAGAGCTTCCCCCCCTTCCTCACCAAGGCGAGGACGGAGCAGAGGTTGGCACAGGGGTTAGAAACGGTGGGGGAAAAGGGTCCTTTAGGTATATCAGGGAAAGGAAGAAAGTGAAGGGGCAGATTAGCAGACTGAGGTCAGGGAGTGGATGGGCCGAGGAGGCCAGGGAGCAGGAGGAGGTACTTAACGAATACTGTGCCTTGGTCTTCACAAGAGACGGTGGAGGGATGATACCATACAGGGGAGGCAGGCTAGGAATGAGGAAGGGGGGAGTTCTCTGACATTGAAATTCTTGTTGGTAGGGTGAGGGAGGCCCTTAAGTCCCTGAGAACGGGTAAGTCACCGGGTCCGGATGGCCTTCATCCCAGGGTACTGAAGGAGATGGCGGATGTCCTTGCTGCACCTCTGGCAGACCTTTTTAAGTCCTCCCTTTGGATGGGTTGGGTGCCTCAGGATTGGAGGATGGTTCATGTTGTGCCTATACACAAAAGTTACTCATGGGAGGAGCCGGGTAACTACAGGCCTGTCAGTCTGACGTCTGTGGTAGGCAAGATGATGGAGGCAATCTTGAAAGAGAGGTTGGAGGTGTTTCTGGAGACATGAGATCATCCGGATGTTCAACGACATGGCTTGGTTCATGGCAGATCGTGTCAGACTAACCTTGTGGGGTTCTACGATTGGGTGACAAAGGCGCTGGACCAGGGAAGGCCAGTGGATGTCCTCTTTCTAGACCTCAGCAAGGCGTTTGACTTGGTGCCACACCCAGGGTTGCTGGACAAGCTAGGGGGATGGTGGTGGGGGAAGGGATGGTGAGGTGGATAGGGAACTGGCTAATTGGGCAGTTTCAGAGGGTGGTGGTCAGGGTGGGTAGGTATCATCTCCTAGGAGGGTCATTAGCGGGGTCCCATAAGGGTTGGTGTTGAGCCCACTCCTGTTTAATGCTTACATCTCGGACATCAGGGATGGTATCAGGAGTGAGATGAGCCTCCTTGCTGATGACTCGAAGCTGGGGGTGGTGGTGGACTGGGAGGAGGGTAGAAGAGCCCTACAGAGGGACCTGGAGACTCTGGAGAGGTGATCACGCACTTTGAAACTGAGGTTTAATGCCAAGAAATGCAGTGTTCTCCACTTGGGGCTTAGGGGAACCCTGATCATGAGTACTTTTTGGGTGGGGAAAAGCTGCAGGCTTCCGGTGGGGAGGGGGGGACTTGGGATGGTATAGGATACCAAAATGAATAGCTCTGAACAGTGTAGGAGGGCTATGGCTAAAGCAAATAAAATGCTCGGGTGCATTGCCAGGGGGATAACCTCGAGGAGACTGGAGGTGCTTCTCCCTCTGTATAACTACTTGGTTAGACCGCATCTAAAGTACTGTGTGCAGTTTTGGCACCCGTACTTGAAAAAAGACATTGCATTTCTGGAGAGGATCCATAGGAGGGCGACCAGGATGATAACAGGGTCTGGGGGAAAGATCCTATGAAGAGAGAATCGAGGAGCTAAACTTGTACTCCCTGGGAGAGAGGAGGGACAGAGGGGATATGATCGGGGTCTTTAAATATCTAAAGGGAGTGAACAGGGTCAGCCTAAATAGGGTATTCCAGCTGAGGGAGGAGGGAGCCACCAGGGGCATTACATGAGGCTGATTGGTGGGAGGCTTAGGGGGAAGACTAGAAGGCACTACTTTACCGAGAGGATGGTGGACCCATGGCACGCAACTGCCTGTGGAACTGGTGGCTGTTGATACAGTGGAGGGATTCAAGAGGGGCTAGGACAGGTATAAGGGGAAGGTAAAACTGAGAAATGCCAGATCTGGAGGTGTAACTGATGGGGGGTGTGGTCAGGGGGATTTACGGGGGAGGCATAGAGGGCAGCAACGGTGTCCTGCCATGGTGCTGATTTTCAAGCAGACTCTATAGATCTTTATGCCTACTCTGCTGGCGTAGTATCCTAGTAAAAGCCAGCAGAATAGACCCCATGGTCTATCGTGTCTGCTTGGAAGCTAGCCCCCTACTGGGAGCTTGCTCCTCCACCCCTTCCCCCCAGCCCCAGAGGTGGCCCTCCCTGGCCTCAGCTTTCCCCCCCGTACCTGTCCCAATACTTCTTGAATCCTTCCACTGTGGTCTCTTCCACCAGATTCCTGGGCAGTGCGTTCCATGGTTCCACCACCTCTCTGTGAAGAAGAGTCTCCTGCGCCTCCCACCTGTACCCTCCAGCTTCCCACTGCTCTCTGGTAGTCCCTCCCCAAGCCTCTTAGTATGTTAGTTCACAGAGGAAAGAATGTTCTCTGGATGGCTGCTGTTTTGTGCTAAGGAGCAGTGCATTGGCGAGTTCCTGTGTAGACTATTCTTGTATGAACATTTCGCACTAGGTGATATTTTGGATAGGTTATGAAGGCGTGCGCCAGCGGTGCTAGGTGCCTTCTTAGAAAGTTGTGGAATCCTGTTGCACAAACCTAGAGCAGCTAGCTCCAAAAATTCGAAGACCAGATTATCTTATAAATGAAGTTGCCTTGTTGACAAGTGCAAACTCTAAAGTGCTCATATGTCTCCATTTTGCAAAGTGTAGCATGCAACTGTGGCAGAAATAGAGCATTCAAGAAACTATTGATCCACGCCAGCACCTTATAGGTGCAACCATACTGGCAGTAGCAACCGGCAGCGTACATGTACGTAGCTTACACACATCAGTCAGCTGACGTTTCGGCAAACACCTTCCTCAGAGTGGATTGGCTAGCCCACACACAATCTCTTAAATAGCCATATCTTGTACTTAAACTCCAATTAAAAATGTAGGTAATGGTAGGGGCTATGTAGTCAGCTGCCATTTTTTAAAATGTGCCCTTAAATAGCCATATGATTGCCTGTTCATCAGATGGGTATGCCAAGTGCAACTGGGTGCTCCGCTCAATGCCTGTAAAGTGAAAGTGTAGGTTAAAAACCATTTAAAACCACGACAGTGAGCTAAAACAAGCATAAGTACAAAAGGGTACTGCTGAGTAGGGCAAGGAAAGGGAATGGGGAGGGGGGATGAAAAGAGGGAAAAGAGACCTTGGACAAAGAACCACAAAGCCAAGATAATAGTTAAGGTCCAGATAATCATATCAGCTTTTCAGCGAAAAAATTGCAAAAGCAGATCTTGATTAAATCCTCTGGGTGTCAATGTTTGCAGCTCATGAATTCAGTAGTATTCACGCTGGGCCAGTCTTTTCAAGATACCACATCCACGGGGACCCACTGTTACATGCTGTATTCCTGTAAATCTCAAATTGGCCAGAGATCCATGATTCATCTCCACGGAGTGTTTTGCCATGGATTTAGTCAAATGTTAATTACAGATCACTGGTTTGTGTTCTCCAATTCGCTCTTTCAGCTGGTGCTTCGTCTGGCCCACGTATGCTAAGACACAAAGGCAAATAAGAAACATAGACTTTGATGGCAGATAAGGACTGCTTGGCCCACCCAGCCTGCCCATTTCCCTACCTATTGGATAAGCTGCAGATCCTAGTTAACCAACCACCTACTTCTTCCTACCCTCCCATTATAATTGCCTTATGTCTGTCCCGTGCATTCTTGAATTTCCCCACTGTTTGTGACCCCACAGCCACCTCAGGAAGGCCATTCCGTGTGTCCACCACCCTCTCTGTGAAAAAATACTTCCTCACGGTGCCCCTGAGCCGTCCACCCTCTATCTTCAAACTGTACCCCCTTGTTCTTGCACATCACTTTTTCTGAAAGATGCTACCCTCTTGGACTGTTGATTCCTTGAGGTACTTGAAAGTTTCTGTCATGTCCCCTTCTCCCTCCTTTCCTCAAGGATATACATATTAAGCTTCTTTAGTCTCTCTTTTGGTTGTTTTGGTGCAGACCCTGCACTATTTTATTGCCCTGCTCTGGACTGTCTCCATCCTGTCTATGACCTTGCGGAGATGGGGTCTCCAGAATTGCATGCAGTACTCCAGATGGGGTCTCACCAACTGTATGTACAGAGGGATGACAACTTCCTGTTTTCTACTGGTAATTCCTCTCCCTATGCATCCCAGTATCCCCCCAGCCCTCCTTCCTGCCTTCTCACCTTTAGGTAGTCTGATATGACTACCCCCAGGTCCCTTTCCATTTTTGTTGTTGTTAATACCCCCCAATTGTGTACTCTTCCCCTGGGTTTTTGTTTCCCAGGTGCATTACTTTGTACTTCTTTGAATTGAATAAGCATGTATATCAGACACTGGCTGAAACCATTAATAAGAGTCAAACCTAAATTGTTTGCCTGTCCTCGGATGACTGAAAGTGTGTGAATCCCTCGCGTTGCTGCAATGGAAACATCTAAAATTACCATGTGAGATGGCAGGTAGCCAAGTCCTCTGTTCTGGAGTAACTGCATTCAAACTGTGTACAACACTGCCTGACATTTTTTCCCTTTCTAAATGTCACGTGCGGTGTGTCAGATCTTTCAGATGCTGAGTCACTTCTTAATACTGACCAGTGTTTCTTTACAACTGATGAAATTGAATTTGCCTGATTACAGTAAGTAGTAACAAAATGAATTGGTTAGGTTTTAGTATCCCTAAGGCTCAGTACAAGCAAATTATGCCGATCAATATCTTTTCTGATCTCTGTAGACCATGTAACTCACTCTCTAGCAGATATCCTTGATCCAGAAATCTTTATGCCATAAATCCAGGCTATTTAAATTTTTTCTGAGTTCTACATATATGTTTCACCCTGAACATCTGACAGACAGGAATATTAACAAGTGAACGCTGGTGACTGCTAGTATAAAGAAGGAAACTGTTACGTTCCATGTAGTAGGTTTCCGATAAATCGTTGTTTCCAACTTTGTACCTCTCTCAAAAATCAAAAATTGTAAGGTCCAGAAAAATCCACCAAATTATTATTTTTGTGCAGGAAAACCTCAAATTGGCATCTGCATTCACTCTTTGGCAGATATGGTCCCTTTATGGGCTAGGGTTGATTCTGAATTTTGTCCATAGTGGACGGGAACTGGGGTAATGAGGAAACGTGAACAGAATGAAGTTACGGAATTATTTATCTTCCAGTATCAACCTGTATCAAACATAAAAGATATTTATGCAATGTATATCTGTATCATAACAAATCTGATGTAAGTACAGAAAAGAAAAAACTTCAATAAAAATATATTTAAAAAAAAAAAATTGGGATCTGCATTTTTATGATGTTAGTTTTTCTGTTTCTCCCCCATCCTGGCTGGCCCCTTCTTCCCACCAAACCTCCCAGCCCTGTCAACCCTCTGCATCCCCCAGGATTTGCCTTCTCCTGGTATCCCCCATGGCTTGCCCTGTGTGGCAGGGAGTGGGGAGTCCCTCGACCCACGAGACCGGATCCAGATTCGGGAGGTGCCAGAGTCGTCAGGGTATGAAGCATGTGGAGGCCAATGGTCATCATGTGCGACCAGGATGTTTTCACCATTTTCTCCGTGGTGTGGAGGAAGGGCATGTGTCACGCACACTCTTGTATGCAGCACTCTTGAGCATCTGTCCTGCCTCGCCCCTATTCTGCAGTATCGGTGTTCCAAGCCTCAGCCATCACTAGGGGCCAGGCTAACACCGACCACTGATCCCCTTCCCTTCCCAGAGGAAGAGAGCAGTCCCTGGGATGCTCAGTTCTCCTTTCATCGGCCAACTCCCGACGCCCCGAGGTTGCTCCTGATCCTTGGTCGCCAGCGTGGTGGCAGGCTCGGCTCGGTGCCTCAGCTCTCCACGCCACCGGGCTGACCGGTACCTGCGTTATTGGTAAGATAATGAATCCAATTCTGCAGTTGTACCATTCTGGAGCAGTAGACGGTCATTATATGTTTCCATACTAAGGAGAGTGGTTGAAAATTCTCATCATTGTACACAAAACGTTCTTCCTACAGTCTTACATATAAATCTGCCAAGCTGGGTACAAATGGTGTCCCCATTGCAGTCCCCTTACACTGAATGTAAAGTCTGCCCATATAAAAGAACAGTTTGACTGAAGTACAAACCAGCATAATATTCTGTGGCGATTTGCATATATAGCCCATGATGCTTTGCATTATGGGGGTATGTGTGATTTTGTATTTCTTTGAAACTTGGCTTCCCGGCCAGTGCCCTTTGGGGTAACCATTGCCTCGGTGCTTGCACACTGAGGTTCTTTGTCTTTAAGCATGTCTGTCATGTCAACTATAAATCTAGTTGATGGTACAGCATTCTCATCTGGTAAATACAAATAATGTGCGGTCACGTTTACCCCCTTTGGTGGGGCATATTGGAAATATAGGCTTTCTATATCCGATGACGCAAGTATTGTGATCTCGGTTACTGTTATTTAAGATCAGGAACAGAGTGACACTGCAAAACAGAAGTGTGTGTATATGGTGCTTCCTATCCTGCAGCACAGGCTTGGAGCATGTGTCTCCAAAAATTCAAAGATCAGCTTACCTTATAAATGAAGTTGCTTTATTTACAAGTGCAAATGCTAACGGGCTTATACATATCTGTTTTGCGAAATGCAGTGTGTAGCCGTGGCAGAACTAGGACAAACCATGCTGACACCTAATAGGTGCAATCATACCAGCAGTACTGACTGGTGGCTGTACAGACAGTGTGCATGTACAAATAGTGAAATGGCAGATTTGTACAAGAAATCAGAGTTTTGTTTTCCAGCTACTCAGAACCATGCAGTTAACAGATTTGGCCCTCTTGTAGATCGGGTCATTAACAGTTTTATCCAGTATATGTTCAAAAGCTACAGTACACAAAATTTGACCTACAAATGACGGGAAGCCTTAAAGCAATATCAAGATGACCCTGGTCTGGTTATCAAACCAGCAGATAAGGGAGGGGCTATCATAATTTGGGGAAAAGAAGAATATGCTGGCCCGCCAGTATTGCTACCGCTCTCGACGGTGACGCCCTGAGTTCAGAAACAAGCCCAGGAGTCGGAAGGCCAGCCCGGGGAAGGGGGAGAGGAGGATTGAGTATCCTAGGGACTGCTTTCCTCTTCCACGAGGGGTGGGGGGGTGTTGCTTCTGGTTCTAGATAGACCCCTGATGGCGGCCAGGAAACTAACAGCCAGAGCTTGCTGGGGGAAGGCTGGACAGACATTGGCATACTGGCCATTAATGTCATTGCACGCCATGTCTCCCCAATGACAAAAAAAAAAAGAAAATGCCGACCGGGTTGTGTGTCGCCCACCTCGCTCCTCAGGCCTCGACCACTGCCCCCGTGGCACCCTGTGACACTGAGCTATAGGTCCAACGGGGAATGGGGCTGCGACAAAGGCCCCGGCCTCTGGGAGGTGGGTAAGCCAGGAGGAATACCCCGGAGGTATATCCTGGGACAGTGTGTCAGGGCTGGGGCTGAGGTCGGGCCAATGTTGGCTGGTCGAGTTGGGGGCAAAAGCATACTAAATAAAAATAAATAAAATTTAAAAGAAAAGGAACTAGAAATGGAGAAGCAGCTACTATCAATGTATAATGCAAGGCCCTACAGAAGAGATTTGACAGAGAGCTCTGGTTTTATATTACGGGGTGAGGATAAGCTTAAAAAACAAGAAATTGAATATCTGAAAGTTGATTGCCTGTAAAACCATGTGTATACTTGTTGCCCAAGTTACACAAAGACCCTGTAAATCCCCTCGGTTGCTTGATAGTGTCTAGTATTGGCTCATCAGTGGAGCTATTCTCACAGATTGTAAACTGCTTTTTGATACATTTTATTTGTCAGCTGCCTTCTTATTTATCTGATACTAGCAAAACCATCAAAGTCATTGATAAAATTACAATAACTGAAACACTATACTTGGCATCATTGGATATAAGAACCAAGGGAGTTAGACGCTATTGCACGTTATTTGGATTTATGAAATAAGAATGCTGTACCATCAACTAGATTTATTACTGAGATGGCAGGTATGGTGCTTCAAACACGTTTTTCATTTATAAGGTTAGATTTTACATTCAGTGCAAGGGGACTGCAATGGGGACATCGTTTGCACCCAGCTTAGCAAATTTATACATAGGACTGTGTGGAGAACGTTTGCTGTACAATGATAAGACTTTTCAACAACACTCGTTATTACGGAAACGTTATATAGACGATTGTCTACTGCTGTGGAATGGTACAGCTGCAGAATTGGGTGCTTCCATTACACATTAATGCAGATCCCAATTTGAGGTTTTAATGCACAAAAAGTACTAATTCAGTAGATTTTTTTTTAACTTACAATTTATAAGAGGGGTACAGAGTTGGAAACAACAATTTATGCAATAGGTGTGGAAAAAATATCCATTACATAAATCCTGATATTTGAGCTACTGTGTACATAAATTTCGTTTATGTACATGGTTACTATGTCATCACTCATTTAGGTACACAGTTATGTCATCAGCCGATTTTAGAATGTTCTGCCTCAGTAGCAGTACTAATCATATTCAAATGCTAATACTTTAAAATGAAAAATGATAGCATGGTACTTTGAGCATGAAGTTTGTCCAGCATAAACATATCTTTAAATGAGTGGTGTTTCATTTAGAGATACCTTTCAGTTTTTTTTATAATTAGCAAAAAACAGCAGAAAATTGTTTTTTTTTTTTTTGCGCTTTATTGACAAATTACAAATAACTGTAAAACGAAAAATGATAGCATTGTACTTTGAGCACAAATGTTCAGCACAAAAATATCTACAAAATGAGGTATTTCATTAAAAATACTGTTTAGATTTTTTATAATCAGCAAAAAAAGGCAGAAATTAAATTTTTTTTGACTTTTTGATGAACAAATCCCCCCCCAAATGCAAAAACAAAAGAATTATGCATCAAAGTTTTTCATTATGTACTGTCCATAATATAAAGTTGGAGCCTCCATAGCAGCTGCTTAGCAACCACTATGCTAAGTGGAGCCACACGGGGGAAAAAACACACAAAGTCCATGAAAGCTTATAGTACATTAAAAATTAAATTAACAATTTAAAACAAAACTCCCTGCACTGTCCTAAAGGATCCCTATTGCATAAATGAAATATGTAACAGGGACCTTGTGGAATACACAATTTAATTTTACTCTTATCTGTTTGACCTTGGGCACATCACTAATGGCTGGTGCCTCTTGTGAGGTTACCCAAGGTCAGATAGCTCTTGTGAAAATAAATCTTGTATTCCACAGGTCGTATCCTTATTTTTCGGAAACCTAGGGAATGTAATAGTCTCCTTCATTATACTGCCAGTCACCATTGTTCACTAGTTAATAATATTCCTGGTGGTCAGATGTTGAGAGTGAAACGTATAGTGGTAGTCACAAAAAAGTATACCTGTACCATGTGTCATTGCGCGGTAATGATATGCCTGTTATTCAGTGGGTACCGCGCTTGTGCACCACTCGGTATACTGCGCTGCTGGTAAACTTTTGCGTGATTACAACTGTGTATGTATATGCGTGTGTGTGTATGTGTATATGTATATGTATATATATATATATATATATATCACTCTGGAAGAATTTTAAAAAGTCTGTACTTATAGCATGAAGGTTTTTGGATCATGGATATCCGCCAGAGAGTGTGTTACTTTGCCTACAGAGGGCAGAAAAGATACTGATAGGCATAATTTGCTTGTAGCAAGCCGTAGGGATTTTAAAACCTAACCGATTACCTTGTTACTAGCTATTATAATAAAACACATAAGACAAATCAGATTTCATCAATAGTGAAGAAACATTGGTCAGTACTAAGAAGTGATTCAGCATTTGAAAGATTTGACACACCCCGAGTAAAAAGGATTGTATACAGTTTGTGTGCAGTTACTCCAGAACAGAGGACTTGGCTACCCGCTATCCGATGTGTTAATTTTAGATGCTATAGATGTGTCCATTGCAGCAACACGAGGGATTCACACACTTTCAGTCATCTGAGGACAGGCAAACAAGCTAAGATTGACTCTTTAATCAGTTGTTCTAGCCAGTGTGTGTGATATATATATGCTTACTTGCTCTTGTGGCTTAGCGTATGTGGAACAGATGAAGCACCATCTGAAAGAGTGAATCGGAGAACACAAATCAGCGATCCAAAATAAAAAATGTGACTAATTCCATGGCAAAACATTTTGTGGAGATGAATCATGGCTGTCTGGCCAATTGAGATTTACAGTAGAGACTGTGACCATTGGTCTCTGTGAAGCTGATATCTTGAAAAGACTGGCCCAGCGTGAATGCTGTTGGATTCAGGAGCTGCAAACATTGAAACCCAGAAAACTTAATGAAGACTTGCCTTTGCAGTGCTTTCTCTGAAAAGCTGATAAGAAATGTACCATTATCAGAACCTTAACTATTGTATTGGCTTTGTGTATTGTCTACTATGCCTTCCCCACCCCCCGGCCCCCTTGCTTTTCCTTGCCCTACCTGGCAGTCCCCTTTTGTGCTTGTTTTACCTTGCTGTTATGGTTTTATATGGTTGTTTTAACCTGTACTTTCACTTTACAGGCATTGAGCAGAGCACCCAGTTGCACTCGACATACCCACCTCATGGATAGGCAATCATATGGCTATTTAAGGGTACATTTTCAAAAATGGCAGCTGACTACGTAGTCCCTACAGTTACCTACATTTTTAATTGGAGTTTAAGTACTGGATATTTCCCTTCAATATGAAAAGAAGGTAAGGTAGTTCCAATCTGTAAAGGTGGGGCTGTTTTGGATCCAGGGCAACGATTGACCTATAGCATTACTGTCCGTACTACCTAAATGCTTGGAGAAGCATGTACACTTACAACTATCTGAATACCTTGATAAATATAATCTCCTGACGCCTTTCCAGTCTGGATTCAGGAAGGGACACTCCACAACCACGGCTTTGTTAGAATTTAATGATCTAGTGTCTTCCTCCCTAGACTCCAGGTTGGAAACTGCAGTTATTTTTATAGATTTGTCTAAAGTGCTTGATCTGGAAGGTGATGCAAGCATCGGCATGGCTGCTTGATTCTTCAGCGCTCTGTACCTGGTTGCTAGAATCTGTGGTAATCAGCCTAATTTTCCTAGTCTTTGACAGAAATAACTCTGCCTACTGATTGCTTAACCAACATGGTGATGGCGAATATAAAGAACTCTAAAAAAGATACCCCAAACCAGAGAAACAGAGGAAAAATGTTGCTGCTGCCTAGAGACAGGAGTCCAGCGAACTCTGTTACCTCCCTGCATACAGCTGGCTATGGTGATGAGGAGGACTATGGATCTGATACAGGATCATTGCTCGGAAGGGGCCAATTCGCAAGCCATAATGAGAATGTTACATAAAATTGATGGCAGAGTCACAGGACTCAAACAAGACTTACAGAAATTAGAGAAGAGAACAGCCGACACAGAATTGCAGATGGAAACATTACACACTGAGCATATGGCATTTGGGCGCTCCCTTGTGTATCTGTATGAAGATGCTGAGGCCCGTTCACGCAGGAACTATATCAGGGTCTTCGGGGTCCTGGAGGGCTCCGAACAAGAAGATACTGCTAGCTTGGTGGCCACATGGCTACAAAAAGAACTAGACCTGTCGGACGATTCAGAATTGGGGATAGAACATGCTCACAAAGCCTTGGGCTCTAAACCTCCTTCTGGTGCGCCCCCCCCCCAAGATCAATCATAATAAAGTTTCTCAGCTTCCCAGTGAAGGAAAAGTACTCTGGATGGCCTGGGCGAAGAAAAATGTACATCTTGATGGCCAACAGGTCTATTCGACCAAAATTACCCCTGCATCATTAGCGAAGCTGAAGAAAGTCTTACAGATAATCAGCGACTAAGAAAAAGGACTCAAAGCTCAAATGATGTAGCCGGTGTAGCAGAGAGCTGAAGCGCTGGCGTAACCCTCACACCACACGGTGACCTGGGTTGACGAGCGGACTTAGGCGCCGGAGGGTCGGCAGGGGAAGGAGTAGGATTGAGTGTCCAGAGGACTGCTCTCCTCTCCTGGGGTGGGTTGGGGATTGGTGTCACTCTGCAGCGGCCCCAGGTGGAGACTGGGGGAAGCTCAGAGACCGCACGACTAGGGGAAATCGGAGGAAAAAAACCAAAAATGGCATCTCCTCCTGCCAGATGACGGACGCCCAGACCAGTGCCCCCTTGGGCTCCGTAGCAGCCGACCCGACCACAGCAGCATCCAGGTCCAATGCCTAGGCCGATGGGCTGTTTCTCCTCGGAAGAGGAGGACCCACCCGATGCAAGGGTTACGTTGGGGTATCCTGTGGTGGCTGTAATGTGGGGTCGAGACGGCGGCAGAACCGAGCGAGAGGTGAGTGTCCTTGGCAGTTGGCCTGAAGGAGTGGTAGGGGAGTCGCAGGGGAGATAAACACACAACACACACACAAAAAAAGCTAAAATCGGGTACCCTGCCCATCTGTGGATACAAGACAAGGAATCAATTAAAACATTTGACAACCTGTTGGCAGCTGTCCCTTTCTTAAAATCACCAGTATCCCACTGCCTGATTTAATGGAGGAGGAGGCTGCGATGCAGATCGAAGGCCTACTGTGGAAAGTGGTATCACCAAACATCCCGAGAGGAAAACGCAAGCCGAGGGACCCAACCTCTCAGCACACAGAACTCTCAAAATGGTTAAAAAAAAAAAATCAACCTGAAACCACTACATGAGGAAGGACATTGGAAGGTAGGAGTGGAGCGCTTTGCTCCAAATGGACTTATCCTGAAGTGGAAACCCTTGTAAATGTAATAGTCGAGTTCTGTTAAGACTGTTACCGTGGCATCGTGGGTGCTTTCCACCTGGAGCTGTTCTTGACTTGTGTGTGACTTCCCTGGTGATTGAAGTGTTGTCGACATGTTTTTCTAGTCTTTCCCCATGAGTGTGTCTGTTTGCCTGGTTTGTGGGGGTTCCCAGAGAACGCCATATCATGGGCTGTTGGTTTCCACACGGACCAGAAAGGGAGCCAGCGATGGTGTGCTTTATTTCCTTCTTCCCCCTAGCGCTAGAATCGGAAAGTTTGCTGACTAGGGTATACCAGGGAGAAATTGAGATATGGTATGGTCAGACCACTACTAACTGAAGTAAGTGAGCCTTAAATTAAACCCGGATTTACTAATGTGCCATAACCTTCTCCTCCCTGTGGAAACTATCATTGTTGCACATTCTGTTTGCAGATGACACCAAGATCTGCAACAGAGTAGATGATCCAGATGGGGTGGGCAGAATGAGAAGAGATCTGGATAAACTAGCAAAATGGTCAGAAGAGTGGCAACTGGGGTTTAATGCAAAGAAGTGCAAAATCATGCACATAGGGAAGAGAAGCCCTGAAGCCACCTATAGGCTGGGAGGGGAGTTGCTGGCAGTCACAAGGGAAGAAAGAGACTTGGGCATCATCATCACCGATGACCTGAAATCATCCAAGCAGACCACTAGGGCAGTAGGTAAGGCTAGGGGGATGTTAGGGTGTATTAGTAGGGGTATCACAAGTCGGAATTGGGAGGTAATAATCCCTCTTTACAAGACATTGGTTAGGCCCCATCTGGAGTACTGCGGCAGTACTGGAGGCCACACCTTCACAAAGACATTAACCAAATTGAGGCAGTCCAGAGAAGGGCAACCAAAATGGTGCAGGGACTGCATCAGAAAACATAATGAGGACAGATTAACGGAGCTCAATATGTATACCCTAGAGCAAAGGAGGGAGAGGGGTCATATGATCAAAACATTCAAACACCTTAAGGGCATTAACAAGGTGAGAGTCTAACATGTTTCAATATAAGAAAAATAGGACAAGAGGACACAGCATGAAATTAGAGGGAGGCCGATTAAGGAGTATTGTGAGGAAGTTCTTTTTCACAGAAAGGGTGGTGGATGCATGGAACAGCCTTCCTCAGGAAGTGGTGGATATGAACACAGTGCAGGGCTTCAAACAGGCATGGGATAGGCATAAGGGAGCAATACAGATGAGTATGAATAGATAGGCCATTGACAGAGCAAAGGTCTTTGGTACATTTATAAGGTAGAAAAAGAAATGGGCAGACTGGATGGGCCTTGCGGTCCTTATCTGCCGTCAGCTTCTATGTTCTATGTTGCTGTGGTTTAAGGTGCTCCGTTGCGGTCCTCTCCTTGGAAGCATGGAGAACTGGAAACCAGAGGATTTAATCAGACATATGAGACAGTTGAACACTGCTGACTGTTAGGGGTGGTTGACACACTGCATCAGAGACCTGTATTAAAATGTGTTGACTGTCGATGCATGCTGTTCAACAACTAGTTTAAATACTGCAAATGTAGATAAACAGTTAAAAATGTCTGACTTGGCGGTTCTGAAGCTATTAAAAAAGGGAATAAATGTTGGATAGGGCAGGGTTCCTTTTTGTTTTGTTTAGACAGGCCAGATTAAATAAAAAGAAAAAAAGATGAAAGGGAGGGCGTGTGTGCTTTTGATTCAACAAAAGAAATGTTACTGGCTAACCAGGGGGCAACAAATACTGGGCCGACCCGGTGGGGTGCCAGTTGTTAAATAGTTCTCAACCATCCATCCCAGTAACAAGCCACTGGGTGCCAGAAGAGCTGGGATCCCAGAGGTCCGTTCCGAGGGGAGAGAGGCAGGGGTCATTAGTCTTCAGCTCTCTATACCTAAATTTAGGTGGTCTCTCGGATCTAATTTTGGTAACCTGGGTGCTGAGGTACTCAAAGGAGACACGTTGTCTTCTACACCATTAGGGTGTCAAGTTGGTGTTAATAAGTTACAAATTTGTTATGTGTCCAACTGTTGGGACGCTAGTTAAATTAGTTGGTTTAGCTAGTAGAAGTTTATTTTTGTACTACATGTCAAACTTACTGCTTTTTGCTTTGTTTACTTTTTGTTTGCAGGATGGTCATATTGCAGTGGAGAACTCTAAGGAAGGGGCAGCAGATGCAAGTATGTACATTTGGAAGCCATTATGGATAATTTAGTAATATGCTCCTGGAATGTTGTGTTTTTTTTTTTTTTATAATTTTTATTGAGCTTTTAGCATTCATAGTCGACATATCAGACTTGTTTACAGCATCCAGATTTTACATATGATTATGGAATCAGTTCCAGAAAGCATTAATACAGTAGATTTATAGTTTTATGACAGAGGTCTCTATTATACTAACCTCAATAATTTAGATAAAAAGGAGAGGAGGCTCTAAATACTCCATGTTCAATATAAGAGATTTATCTATAACAATTAATATTGAGTAGAGAGGATCGCCAGATCTACAGCTTAAGAGATTTCATATTAATTAGTGACCCATTCTATGCTCTTACATGCGAGGATTATCTTATCTCCATCGACCAGTTCACCTAAGGGGGGGGTGGTAAAGGGAGAGGAGGGAGGGAGGACAATTTGTGGGTGTCCCCGCAGCGTCCCAACCCAGCTCCTCCAGGAGGGGAGGGGAGAAAGCGGGGGGAGGAGGTATTTATATTGGTAAAGTAGGATCAGTGGGTGGGTAGTCAGATGTGAGGATCTAGAAGGACTCTTATAACTATTTTAAGAGATTCTTTCCCCCAGTAGTAAGACTCGGACAAAGGAGTCATCTAGTAACATATAATATAGCTGCCATCATGACCATCTGGAATTAAATTGATCTCATTGGTCATTTAGGTTATGAGTTATCCACTCCATACAGTATATCTGTTTAGTAATCTGCCACCAATCTTGAATGGTTGGGATTTTTGTGGTTATCCATACCTTTGTAATGGCCTTCTTGGCCGCCATGAGGAGAAGGAGGAGGAGGAGATATCAAATGAAGGGTTTTCTTAGTTCTCTAGGGATTAATAGTAAAATACATATTTCCCCAGTTAATTGAAATTGTGGACCAAAGAGTTCTCGCAGGTTAGCCTGGAGAGCTATTATAAAGGGTTGAAGTTTAGGGCAGGTCCACATAATATGTGAATGGGTCGCTCTGATGTCTCCGCATTGACACCAGCAGTCTGCTGATCCAGAATGGGCGTAGTGACTGGTGATTATAGGGGTTCTGAAATATCTAATAAGGTTTTTCCATGCGTATTCACGCCACTGATAGGGGCTGTTTACCTTGGCAACATATTGGCATGCATTCTGCCATTCCTCAGGGGTAATGGGGTGCTCTAACTCCTCTTGCCATTGGAGTCTAATATAACCAGTAATGGTTAGTCGATGAGCTTTTTGGGAGTGGTAGTATGCTGAGAGTAGGTGTCTTTGCTCATGGGAACTATTCAGTCGGATTTGAAGGTTGATCGGGGGTATCTGAGCAGGCGTTCGAGCAGAGACAGGCAGGGAGTCATAGTAGTGGCGAAGCTGTAAAAATCTATAAAAGTCCCTGCAAGGTAGATTGTATTGGGTTTGAATTTCAATAAAGGGTCGTACATTCCCCTGAGTTGTGACCTGTGAGAGGTATAGCAGGCCCAGTCTTTCCCACACTAAGAACCCATGATCCATTCTGTTAGGAATGAACTGGTCTATACTTGCTATGGGGCATATAAGGGGTAAAAAAGGCTCTAGATGTTGTGAGCTCCTTATAGTTCTTCAAGCATTTAGGTAATGAATTATCCACGGATTCGTAAGGTTGGGAGGAGGAGGTTCGCTGTATTGACCATATATTTTCCCAAAGTAGTCCCTATTATTAATAAGAGACTTTTCAGTTTCTGCCCAGTGTGGGCTAGTTATGCCATTCTGCCTCGCCATCAGGTGTGTAAGCAGAGCAGCATTATGATAAAGCCAGAGGTCGGGAAGTACCCCTTCCGATCTTGAGAGAGAGAGAGAGAGAGAGCACCTTAAGGTGAACTCTAGGTCTCTGTCCTGCCCAAATGAATCTGGAAATGGAGCGGTTCCATATCTGTAATGTTCTGTCTGTAAGGGGATGGGAAAATTCTGGAATAAGTAAAGGGCCCTGGGGAGGATTACCATTCTAACTAGTTCTATTCTTCTGGAGAGGCTTAGTGGCAGTGTGTTCCAGGTGACCAGGTCAGTTTTAAGTTGAGAAGTGAAGGGGGCATAATTATTTTTATTTTATAGTAGTCTGCTGGAGATTGGGACAGTTGGATACCTAGGTATTTCAGTTTAGTCAGAGTCCAGTTGCAGAGAAATAGGTTTTGTACGTTAGAGGACGGGGAGTAGTGGAATCTGGGGATCTCAGTTTTGGAGAGATTAAGCTTGTATCCAGACACCTGTACAAACTCGTACAAAAGCTGCCTTATTGCTGGGAGTGATCTTTCCGGGTTCTGGTGGTAAAGTAGCATGTCCTCAGCATACAACGCAGCTTGGTGCTCCGTGCCTCCCAGAGTGACTCCAGTGAGATTCTGTGAGTCCCGAATATGCTGTGTGAGGGGTTCTATAAATTAAGCGAATAAGAGCGGGGAGAGGGGACAGCTTTGCCTGGTCCCTCTACCGAGCTGGAAATACTCAGTGATGTCCATCTATCTTTACACAGGCCTGGGGGGTAGCATATATATTTTGTCTGACCTTAATTAGGGTTTGAGGAATCCCAATTTTGTGGAGAACGTGATATAGGAATGGCCAAGCCACCCTATCGAATGCCTTTTCGGCGTCAAGGCTGATTAAGACTGAGGGGGTGTTAGTAGAGTACATCTTATGAGTCAAATGGAGGGTGCACTTAATATTATCAGTGGTAGATCGGGTACTCACAAAGTCAGTTTGATCTCTATCTATAAGTTGGGGGAGAAAAGAATCTAGGTGGTGAGCCGGATAGACATACATAGTTTGTAGTCAGTATTTAGAACCAAAATTGGTCTATAGGAGCTACAGAGTTGGGGGGGTTTCCTGGTTTAGGGATAACTGAGATGGTCGCGTATGACCATGAGGGTGGGGGTAAGTCTCCCTTCAGCATAGAATTGAATAGTCTCAAAAGTTCATGGTAAACCTAGGATCTAGTTGCCCTGTAGAACTCTATTCCATATCCATCCGACCCAGGGGCCTTTAGGTTTTCGCTCTGGCTAAGGCAGTGGTCGGCTCAATGTCTGTAATTGGATTGGTCAGAATTTCCCTCTCTGGATCCGAGAGTTTAGGCATGGTAATAGGATGGAGGTAATGACCTATTTGCTGGGCAGTAGGAGTTTGTTCTGGAGTACATAAAGTGGAGTAGTAGGAAGTGAATGCCTCTGTAACATCGTGCAACTTAGCAGCTGGCCATGGGAAGGGTGTCTGATAGTAGTTATAACTGAGGACTTCTTTTGTTTTCGGATCTGATAGGCTAATAACTTTGTTGCTCTAGGCCCTGCTTCGTAGTATCTTTGTCTTAAGAAGGTTAAGGCAATCTCTGTTTGTTGTAAGGCTAAGCGATCAAGGTCTGACTTGGTTTGTTGTAATTGAGGGAAAACTGAAGTATCCCCTTGTTTGTGAGCCATTTTCAAAAAGTGTAATGTGTCTTCTAATTTAGTCTTCTGCCCCCTTCTTTGTTTTAGTTCCGCCGTGTGCTGAATTATATGTCCACGGAGGACAGAATTCACTGTGTCCCAGTGTATTGCAGGGGTTGATTCTTCCGGGGGTTATTCCCCATGATTTCCTTAATTTTGTATAGAAGGTATTCTTGAAATTGCTTGGACCGGAGATAGTAAGGGTTAAGTTTCCATCGGGTATTTTTGGGTTATAGTCCCATGTCCCAGGTGGTAACCAAGGGGGCATGATTGGAAAGGGCTATGTCACCCATCTGTGCATCTTGTAGTGTGCTTAGGTTCTCAATTTGGGTATAGATTTGATCTATGCGTGAATAGGTACGGTGCACTGAAGAGTAGTGGGAATAGTTCCGTGCTTGAGGGTGTGCATGGCGCCAAACATCGCACCAGCCCACCTCCTGTGTAAATCTCTTGAAGAGTTTTTGGTTAGCTGTTTGCCTTGGGGGATGTGGATTGGAGGAGTCTAGAACAGGGTACGGAAGGAGGTTAAAGTCTCCTGCCAACAGGAGAATCCCTCTGGTCATTTGAACTATTTTATCCAAGAGTGTTTTCAGTTGGGAGATAGGGAGACCCGGGGGAAAATACGCATTTGCCAGGGTAACCTGTCTAGCACCAATCGTGCCCTGTATTATAATAATAAGTCTACCCTCAGGGTCAGCCCATCGCAGTCCCGGATTAAAGGGGGGGCGTGTGGGGGTATTATAATTGCCACTCCTCTATGCCTGCCACTACCACTGGAGGAGTAAAAAACCTCACTGCAACTTAGCCCTGTCAACTTGGCATGTTCTGTAGAGCTTAGATGGGTTTCTTGCAGGTAGATCAAATCAGAGCCACTCTTCCTCAGGTATGCTAAGACTCTGGATCTCTTGACTGGGGTGGTTAAGCCATTTATGTTATGGGATAGGAGTTTCAAGTGTAGAGAGGTCATGGGCTAAACTGGGGTGAGACTCTGCCAAAGGGTCCCCACTCCTCCCCCTGAACAATCAGATCATCTCGGGGGTCCTCTGTCAGAGGTTTTTTTGATCCGATTACGTAGTGACAGTCGACCAGATTATTAGAACAACAAAAAATGTGACATTCATACAATCCTTTCACAACAGGTACTTCTTGTAAGAAGTTAACTTGTAACAGGGAATCAACATTTACTAGTACTAAAAACCTAACTAGTAACAGGTTCCAACATGCGGCCAACTGGGCCACAACGTCGGTACAACAGAAACTGGTGCTTCAATGGAGCAGGGTCATTTCTAGACCCTGAAGAGAGGAGTCTTCCCTTTGGTGGGGGTCCTCCAGACATCTACAGTATCTAAATAGAATACAGGGGAGAAAAAAGTGAAATAGGGGAAAAATACAAGACGCCATATGGAGAGGCGGTGATCAACCTTTGAGAGGATGTAATAGATAAAGGTTAGCCTTAAGCAAGGGATCCCCGCTAGGGCTACCAGCTAGGAGGGAGAGGGCAGGAACCACCTGTATCTCCAGGATCCCCAGTCCCACCCAGCGAGTGAGGGGAGAGCAGGGCCCTCCATTGTCGCTATCTTGCATAGGTAGGTCCAGTAATTCCACTCCAGTAGGGGGAGTAATTAATCTACGTAGTTAAGTGGCACTCCATCAGCACGGGCGTGGCGGCTCCCACGGGGGGGGGGCGCAAAGGAGGGCGGGCAGAGGAAGCAGAAAATTGGCCCCTCCATCCGGTCCGAACCTAGTCACACTGACCCCCACAGCCCAACCAACTCGGGCCCCCCTTGGTAAGGAAACAGCACACATCAACCTACTCAATACCATTATATGTCATTATCAACAAAGATTATACAGCACACAGTGATGCCCCCCCAGTCATGAGAGGCCAGATCAATTTCTGAAGGGCAGCACGCCAGTCGCCTCGACCCACCCCCCACCCCAATTCGATAACTTAACCAATCCCAGTAGATGGCTGTAATGGCATACTTAGCCATGAGCAGCAATCAGCACTGATTGCTCATATTGAAATTGGGATGCGAATATATAGATCAACCGATGTGGGGCAGGACAGTGTGTGTTGCAGCGTGCCCAGGTCGGAGTTCTCCCCCAGCCAGACCCAAAGTGACCCAGAGAAAGAGAAGAATAAAGACTGGCATATGTGAGTCAGAGGTGTTTCTCTGTCCCCAGCACTCTCCCATTGGACCGGAGGGCCCACCCCACCACTCCCAAATAGAATTAGTAATATGGAACCTTAGGGATTAGGCCGCGACAGGCCTCGCACACTCCATTCTTAAGGTATGGGAATATGATTAGCGACGAGGAGCCCACCTCATCTCGCTAGGGTGAGGCCCTTGCTCCAATCGATGTCACTCTCCACGCTCGTCTCTCCCAGGCCTGGTGGGCATGTGTGTTGCAGCGCATAGTGCCAAGTCCGCCTCCGAGGGACAAGCCAGGCCATCGGGAAGCATCGATACTGTACCCCGCAAGCCCCCATCAACAGTTCCCTGGTCTAGACATCTCTGCGGGAACGAGGCCTAGGTGAAGGGGGAGAGAAGCAGGGAACACCAGGGGAGGTAAAGAAAAGGTACTCGGGGATGCGCACACCCGCTCCCAGGCAGTTTCAGGGAAGCAAGGGGAGGGTGAGGGCCGAGCACCAGCCACACCAGATTGGCAGAAGCAACAGACATACACGGCCCCATGGACCCCAGAACTATAGTTTATATTATTATTATCAGTGCAGGCGTGCCCCCAGAACCCCTCGGCCCAACCCCGACAGATTAATCAGACAGTGGTATATTTATATTCATAGTGTCCGTTTCATAGAATTCTTGCTGTTCGAGACAGCCGGCTCTAGTCTCATGGGGGCATCCGAGGATTCCAAGCGATCAGGAACAGGGGCGGATTGTTGTGCCTTCAAAGTGCTCATGATGTCCAGTATTGCCTCTGCTCCCCAACGGTGGCCTGCATCATGTTGGCCACCACTCCACATCTTCTGGGAGAGTCTTGCCGCAATGGAGGGGCCTGCTGCGTTGGCTCTGGGTCTCTGCTGGGGAACGTCTATCTTCCTGGGTTTCAAGGCCATCATTGCTGCAGTCGCTGAATCGAAGGTGAGGGTACCATCCTTAAAGTAAATTGTCATCTTCGCTGTGTACGGCGTCCTGAATGGGATGCCTGCACTTTTGAGCACTTTCATGATAGGGATGTAGGCCCTCCGTCTCGACATAACCTCCGGGGCGAAATCATTTTCGTAATACTAACATACTAAAATGCCAGCAGAATAGGCCTAACGGTCTTTCGCGTCTGCTCGTTTGGTCAGCCCCCACCCTGGGTGCTGACCTTGCTGCCCCCCTCGCATTCTCTGGCTTCTCCCTTCCCAGTTCCGGATATTCTTGCTGCATTGGATTTTGCTTCCAGAACCCTTCCCCTGTACCTGTCCCACCCCCTCTTGAACCCCTCCACTGTCTCTGCCTCCACCAGCCCCCTAGGCAGCGCATTCCATGGCTCCACCACCTCCAAGTGAAGTAGTACCTCCTCCTTTCTCCTCTGAATCTACCCTCCAGCTTCCACCCATGCCCTCTAGTGGCCCCTCAGCCTTCCTTCAAGCACCCTGACTGTTCCTCCCTATTTACCCTCTTCATGTACCTGAAGACCTCTATCATGTCCCCGTCTCTTCTCTCTTCCAATGTGTACATATTTAGCTCTTGAGCCTCTCCTCATAGGTCCTGTTCCCAAGCCCCAAATCATTTTGGTTGCCCTCCTCTGGACCCTCTCCAGGAGATTAATATCTCTTTAAGTGTGGCCTCCAAAACTGCACGCAGTACTCAAGGTGCAGCCTCACCAAGCAGTTATACAGAGGGAGTATCACTTCCCTCCTTCTGGAGGTGATCCCCCTAGTGATGCATCCCAGCATCCTGTTGGCCTTGGCTGCTGCCCTCCTACAAGTCTCCGAGGAGTTCATCTTGACATCCACCACCACCCTCAGGCCCCTTTCAGCCATCGAGACTTGTAGCATTCTCCCCCCCCCCCCAGGGTGTACACTTGGCCCAGGTTTCTGGCCCCCAGGTGGAGTACCTTGCATTTCCTGCATTGAACCTCAGCTTCCACTTTCTAGACCATCTTTCCAGAGCCTCTAGGTCCCCTGTAGGGCCACCCTCCCTCCACCCCATCCACCACCGCTCCCCAGTTTTGAGTCATCCATAAAGAGTCTCATCACTCCCTGATTCCTGTCCTTATGTCAGAGATGTGGTGAACAGGAGGGGCCAGAGACTGATCCCTGTGGGACCCCACTAATGACCCTCCTTGGGGATGAGACTATCCCGCTAACTACGACCCTCTGGGTCCGGTCCTGGAGCCAATTGCCTATCCATCTGATCATCTGGTTCCCCACCCCCATTTCTCCCAGCTTATCCAACAGGCCCACGTGAGGAAGAGAGTCAAATGCCTTGCTGAAGTCTAGAAAGAGGACGTCCACTGGTCTACCCAGGTCCAGGGCACTCGTCACCCAGTCATAGAACTCCACAAGGTTTGTCTGACACGATTTCCCCGGGACAAATCCATGCTGTCTATCGTCCAGGCACCCTGACTATCGTCCAGGCACCCTGGTTGTTGAATACCACCCCCTTTTTCCACGCCGCATGTAGCACACTCTCCTTTTCCTGAAAACGAAGGAACTTGGCTAAAATCACTCTCGGCCGTGCTCCAGGGGCTGGTTTGGGGCCTAGGGTGCGATGAACACACTCGAACTCCAGGGTGTCGTGAGATGGGAGGGTAAGCACTTCACGGAGGGTGTTCTGGAGGAATTGGATGATATCTGAGCCCTTGGCTCCTTCAGGTATGCCAGCAATCTGGATGTTATTGCGACGATTCCTGCTCTCTGCATCTTCAGCCCTGTCTTGGAGCTGTTTTATGCTGTGAGGTAGCTGCACGATAGCTCTCTCAGTGCTATCCACCCTGACATCCGTATCCGTGACCTATGCCTCAGTGGTTTCTTGCCGTTTCTCCAGTTTAGTAATGTCGGTGCGAAGGCCCGAGATAGTGGATCACATTTCTTTAAGAAAATCCCGAAGCTTGGCTAGCATCTGTGCCATTTGTCGCTGAAGGATATCTGTTGGGATGTGACTACATGTGGTTGCCCTACGGCGCAAGGCCGATGAGGCCTGGGAGCCCTCACATTCTGAGTCGCCCTCTGACAGTCTCTCTTCATCCGGCATTGTAAGCGCTTTAATTTTTGATCGGTCCCTTGCTTGCGACATTTTGTGTCCTCCATGCGACTTGGATAGTTTAGTTTTTATTTAAAAGCTGAAATTTGGAGGGTTTATGGTGATCACCGCGAGAGCTCCTTATCTACGATGTGCCTGGGAGCATGACGTCACCGGAAGTCCCATGCTCCTGGAATGTTAAAGGTATTAATAATGTTATCAAAAGTGCTAGGGTGCTACAAAAGTTGCAACCGGCTAGATGTGAAATAGCATGTCTCCAAGAGACCAGCCTATCCCCCACTGAGCATATGAAGTTAAGACAAATGTGGGTGGGGGGAGTTTATTCAGACTCAAACCCGAGATCCAAAAAAGCAGGGTAGCTATATTAATACAGAGGGGCCTACCCTTTCAGGTAACTAACACACATTCAGAGGGTTCAGGGATACTGGTCGAGGTATCTTGGGTGTTAAGGGACCATCCCTTGCATATTGTCTCGTTGTACACACCAACTCCGACAGGAGAGTTTATTAGACGAGTGTTTCGGCTCCTTGCCTCCCTTCCAGAGGGGCAGATACTGTGCACTGGGGATTGGAATTGTGTAGAAGATGCCCTTCTGGACCGTACCCCTACCTGCGGTGGGTGGTTGGGGATGTGTTCTAGATTACTAGCCACGCTGAGAACTGAAGCGGGAATGGTAGATCCTTGGACATTGACATCCCTGACGAGAAGAGAATATACATTTTTTTTTTTCTCTAGCGGCCAGTTTCTATTCCAGATTGGACAGAATGTATACTCAAAAAATTGGGCACACTCAGTGGTGGATACCATATTCCACCCCATATTACTGTCAGATCATGCACTGGTAGAAGTTAGATTACAATGGGGCCGTTGCAAACTGAATGGAGGATGGAGGTTTAATGTTAGTTTGCTTCATGATGAGGTATTTGTTGCTTCTACGAAAGAAGTAATTAAAAATTATATTAAAGAAAATTCCACAAATGAAACTGCACTAAAGTATATATGGGATTGACTAAAGGCAGTGATCCAGGGACATGCTATTTCTTATGCCTCACACAAAGCAAAACAACATAGGGCCTCCCTGGCTAAAGCAGAAGAAGCTCTGCGATTGCTAGAAAATGAACATAAAAGAACTAGACACCCAGATCTATTGCCAGGAAGGAATTTGATGCCCTGACATTACGAAAGACTGAGAATACTCTCCGGTTTACAAAGCAGAAGTACTATGACTGGGGGGACGGCAGGGAGATTGTTAGCACAAAGACTCCGGAAACAAGAAGCAGATAGATATATCTCTAAAAAAAGAAGGCAGGAAAGCAGGAGGTTGCTATAGCTCTTAAAGAGAGAGCCCAGGAATTTGTAAATTACTGTGCGCAACTTAATAGTGCTGAAAGGCCTGTAGAGCATCAGGAAGAAATGGGGAGATTTTTGAGAAAGTGACCCTCCCCTCCCTTTCCCCCGAACAATAATATTATTTAGAAACCCCCTTTACTGAGGCACAGATACTAAATGTCCTTGAATCCTTTCAGGGAGGCAAGGCCCCAGGTCCGGATGGTATCCCAGCTGGGTTCTGCCATAAATTCACCGGGGAATTGACACCTCTGCTTACTCAAATGTGCAACACTGCCCACGAGGATGATCAAACCCCAGATTCATGGAGTGGGGCCACAATAACTGTATTACCGAAACTGGGGAAGGGTGCCTCAGACTGTTCCAGATATCGCACCGTATCTCTTCTGAATCTGGATGTTAAAAGGTCTTTGCTAAGGCCATAGGGACCAGATTACAAACCCTTATCACAGACTTAATACACCCGGATCAAATGGCGTTTATACTGGACTGCCACATACAGGATGATATTCGCCTTTTGTTAAATACATTGGCTGCAGCAGAATTTTTTCCCCAACAATAATATATATGCAGTAATGTCGATTGATGCAGAAAAGGCTTTTGATCGCCTAGATTGGCACTATTTAGATGAAACTCTCCCGGTTCGGATTTGGCACCAAATTCAGGTCCTGGATATCCAATTTATACAGAGCTCCCCTGGCCCAAGTCAGAGTAAATGGTATACTTTCTTCCCCTTTTGCTATTAAACGGTGTACAAGGCAGGGCTGTCCTCTCTCACCTCTCTTATGCGCTTTGAGTATTGAACCTCTAGCTGCATATATCAGGCAATCGCCAGATCTTAAGGGGATACAAGTGGGAGGAGAAGAACTGGGTGTCTCATTATGCACAGATGACGCATTACTCTATATCTCTAATCCAGCAAAGACGGTGGGGGGGGGGTATTAAAAATGTTAAGGACATTCGGGGGTATATCAGAGTATAAAGTTAACAAAGCCAAAGCCGAGCTGCTCCCACTAGGCAAGTATTTGGGACCCCTGCCACAGATTACTGAGGGAATGAAATGGGCAACGAGTGGGTTTATATACTTAGGGGCCTGGATACCAAGGGATGTATCTCAACTATATCAGAAAAAACTATGTAAGATTATTATCTGAAGCCCAAGCGGTCTGCAAAAGATGGAGAGAATTGCCCCGCACCCAATGGGGAAAATTGAAACTATTTGTACGAATCTATTACGTAGATTTCTATTTGTATTCTCTGTGATCCCGATAAAACCCCCAGCTGTCTTTTGGAAGGTTTTGAGGTCTACCCTGAATAAATTTGTTTTTTTTGGGGGTCCCCAGAATACGGTGGCCTATACTGGTAGCCCCGAAAAAGCAGGGAGGTTTAGCTCTGCCTGATTTTAAGATGTACTATTGGGCAGCACAATTACAGTACTTTATACCACATGTGAGCGATAAAGATCCCCCTAATTGAGTCATCTGGAACGGGGGACTAGGGGCCTACCCATCATGCGGGATGTATTGTTCATGGGTAACTCGAACCTTTAAATTGTTTAACACGGACATCATCTGGGCCATGAACCTCAAACAGATATGGACAGAAGTATGTACTAAATGTCAACTGCTGATGAATCTGATGGGAGATACACCCCTGAGGGCATGTATAGATTTTTTACCCCTTAAAATTGATGGATGACATAAACAGTGGGAAAGAAAGAGGTTATATAGGCTGGGGCAGTTTTTTCAAGGGAACGAAATCGAGTCATTCCTCCAGCTCTCCCAGGAATTTCAGTTACCCCGAAAATACTTTTTTTCGCTTCCTGCAAATCAGGCACTATCTTTCAGAAATGCCCCATAGGTCACTTTTTAATGAAGGTAGTAACCCTCTCAGGGATACTCTCATCTCTCTAGCGAGGTTGCCTCAGAGCAAGGGTAGAATCTCCCAGGTCGTGCATCTGCTCTCGAACCTACAGATAGATCCAGTTAATATAATAAAGGAAAGGTGGGCTCAAGAGGTGGGGATTGAAATGTCAGAGGTAGACTGGAACAAGATTTGGTGAGGAGTTTTCTCCACTACTGCCTCCCTTTCCTGGCGGGATTTCAGGTGGAGACTGGTGGCCTGGTACTTCGTACCCCAGTCATTTCAAAGCATTATGGGGCTCATTTATCTGATAAGTGTCGGAGGGATTGTTCTGAGACGGAGACATACTTCCACATTTTCTGGTCCTGCACATCCTTGAGGCCTTTTTGGACAGAAGTGAGCAGAGAATGTGGGAGGATCCTCAGTGTAGACCTACAGTTGAAATGTTCCACCTTTATATTGGGACTTCCCCTGGTTGACTTACAATCGAAGGCACAGATATATCTAATGTGTTGATAGCTGCTGCTATTAAGGCAGTAACCCAAAAATGTCTAACTTCTACGATACCCACAGTGGAATTATGGCTGGCCAGCTGTGATCGTATACTGGAGATGGAATGCCTCACATCAAAGCTTAGATTGCAGAAGGATAAATTTATAAGCCGATGGCTTCCATACTTTCACTATAAAGCAGAAGTGCTCCAGAAAGATGTGCTCAAAATTTCGGCAGAGCAGAATTAGAGAAGGGTGGTTTAGCAACAACGCCCATTTCTCTCCAGGATGCACCTGATGTGGGCTTCTCCAAGTGTCCTAATGTTAATATATACCCTAGTGCCATAATGAATACCCCCTTACCTAAATAAACTGGAGGGATGGCTTGATTGACTCCACAGAAGTTATAACAGAGGGAATTTGTGGACCATTACTGGAATAAGAAATTTCTTTAACATTTTTTTTCTTTATGTTGTAAAAGCTATATTGTTTTATATTGTATAACTTTTAATTTTTTTTTTTTTTTTTTTATGGAAAGGATGTAATGTATGAGATATATGTGAATGCTGATTTGTTAAAAGTAAAATCTGAGCCGGGCCCAGTGGCGCAGAGGACTGAGATGCTGGACGCCACACCATGTGCTACGCCAATGACCCGGGTTCGAGTACAGACTCGGGTTGCCCGGGGTCAGCAGGGGGAGGGAGGATTGAGTGTCCCAACGGATGCTCTCCTTCCTCGGGTGGGATACCAGGGACGCACCAGCATCCAACATCCCCGTAGAGAGCCGGTGGAAGCACTGGCTCTTGAAGGGATTGGCGGCTCCGATATTCTGGAGTCGGGGAGGGGGACGTCGTACGGCGCACGAGGGGAAGGCGTGCGTCAGCACGTCACCACTCTGGATGAAAGTCCTAAGCGCTGGTGTCCTAAGGGGGCTGGGATAGGGAACACACAAGGTAGAAAAAACACCCTCGCAGTCCTAGATGACAACGGCACCGGCCACCCAGCCCACCAGTGCCAGGACAGACCCCGCTGTACAGGAGGACGAGGGAGCACTCTAGGGGCAGATCCTGGATGAGGGTCTGGATGAGATGAGCAGGTCCAAAGGAGGGGACTGCGAGGGCAAGAAAGGAGGATACAAAAAAGAACTTGTTAAAAAAAAAAAAAAAAAGTACAATCTGAATAAAATTTAATTTCAAAATATAAAGTGCTTGACCTCTTGGACCACTCCCCTGCTGCTTGATAAAATAAGGGGACTGGGCATAAGTAACTGTCCCAGAGTTTGGATCAGGTCTTGTTTGACAGACTGCTCCCAGAGGGTGTCAGTTTCCCAGACGCTTTCATCAAGGAAGAACGTAACTCGAGGGGTGCCCAGGGGTCCATTTTGGGACTGTTTTTTTTTATTTTTTTAAATTCAAGTTTATTACATATTCAGGCACTTTTACATTACATTCAGTAGAAAAGACTAACATTTCATCCATTACATTTTAAATTTTAAGTTAGACAGAAATTACTCAATATTTCATGACTTGATCTATTATTGTACACTAAGTTAAGATCTTGTCTCCCATTTCATTTTATGTTCCTCCACGGTTCTTTTACCTTGTGAGACAGTACAGGACACATTCTCCTCTCCTCTAGTGCCTATTTATTTCTCCTGCTTCACTTATTTTATATATTCTTCCCAAAAATCTCTAAAAAGACACCCTTCACTGTCCTAAAGATGTTGAAGTCAGCCCCCCTGAGTCAAGACCCATGGCGTCCAGCTAGATATAAATTTTGGCAGCCTTGAATTTATTTTATGGGTCAGCTCTTCTAAGTTCTGAATCTCCTGGACAATTTGTACGTATTGTTCAAACAACATGAAGTCTTGCTGTATTCTGACAATAGAAGTGAGTCCCAACCTTCGAACTGCCCCAGAGATGAAGGAGTTAACTTTCCATACCAGGCATGGAGCGCTGAGCTTGAGCTCGGTTGAGACTCTGTCTGTTGCTGTTTGAACTCAAACCGTCAGATTCTTTACTTCGTCTCGCTGAACAGTCGCTCCGGAGATTTCTCCTTTGCTCGGTTCAATTTGTCGGTTAAAGTACCGCTTTTCTCGGTTTTCGACCGAATTTAAACCGCAACCTGTCGGTTCAGTCTCTGTCTGTGGTATTCGTGAGTACTAGATAGGTTTATATTATTTTCTATTCTGTGTGGTACTTGTAAACGGTTCATTGGTTTTGTTTGAACCGATCAAGTTGTTGTAAAAATCTTTATTTCTACTTTAGAGTGTGGTTACCGGTTCTTATCGGTTCTAAAAAAAACGGATTTTATTACGTCTTTTTCCACGACCCGTAACACGGTCAGGAACCGATAAGAGGGTCTTGCCTGGCGGGTTGCCATTAAAAGGGTAAGTTTTGTTAGGACTGGCACCATGTCTGAGAAACCCAAAAGAAAAACCGGGCCCACTGGGTTTCAACATTGTAGTGTGTGTGGGGAAGTCTTTGCTAATGCTGACCCCCACACCACCTGTGTTTATTGTCTGGGGTTTGACCACCTCAATTCAGACTGCCAGATTTGTAAAAAATTTTCCTGCAGCTACCCTAGAGAAGAGAGTTGGTAGGCTCCAGGAAAGGGAGGCCAAAAAGTCCGCTGACCGGATGGCCAGCCAGTTCGAGTTCGGGCCGGACAGAAGGTGCCCTCTGACCAGGCGAAACTTCTTCGGAACAAAGGAGAACCCGATTCCGAGAGTCTGTTCCGCTAAGAGAACAAGAAAGGAAAAATCAGCTGGTGTGGATCCAAAAGTTTCTTCTCCAACCGCTGATGAAATAGCCAAAGCGATAAAAATTGTGCAGTCGCTTTCCCCGGTTCCAACCGAACCAGCACTATCAGGAAGGCGCTTGGTTCGGCCGGTTCCGGATTATGATTTGGAAGAATATTATGAACCGGAGGAGGAGGAGGAAGAGGAGTATGAGGAAAGTGAATGTGGTTTTGGAAGTCTGAATGTGCCCATTGACCCGGACTTCTCCCAAGACAGACCTTCAGGAGTGTCTCCTCCTAGGCTTTCTGAGTCCCCCTCCCATTTCATGTTTTACAAGAAAGTGGCTGAAACCCTTCCGTTTCCTACGGAAGAAGCTGTGGATAACCAGGAAGAGCCTGACTATGTGGAAATGGTGGATATCCCAGAGTCTAGGAGGCTGTCTATTCCCTTACACAAATCTTTTGGGAAACAGACATTTAAGATTTTAAAGACTCCTAATACTATACCTCCTGTGGATAAAAGAATGGACAAGAGGTATACTCTGTCAGGCTCAGATACGGAGTTCCTTACACAACAATGCAGCCATGTTGGGGTGGTGCAGGCTGCAGCCTGTGATAAGGCTAATATACCCTTGGCTTCACACCCCCCAGACAAGGATTCCAGGAGGATTGATGCCATAGCAAAGAAAAAGTACATGGCAGCATCCTTGGGACTCAGGCAGGCCAATTATATGGCCTATACAGCTAGGTATCAGAAATCTAGATGGGACACTGTCATGGCTTTAGCTAAACAGGTCCCTGGCCAGCTTGCCAAGGAGCTGGAGCAGGTGGCTGCTGATGGTATTGAGGCATCCAAGGTGCAATTCCATGCTGCAGTGGACTCCAGTGATGTTTCATCTAGAGTCATGGCTACATCTGTGGCACTTCGTAGACTGGCTTGGCTCAGATGTACTAGCCTGTCTCAGGATACCCAGACTAAGGCCATGGATTTTCCTGTTGTGGGTAATTCTTTGTTTGGGGAGCAAACAGAGAATTACATGAAGAAAATGGATGAATACAGGACCACCTATAGGAGTGCTCAGGCCAAGGAAAGGCAAGCCACTCCTCAGAGGCAGCATCCCAGGGGCAGGGGCAGGCCTTTTCATAGGCCTTTTTTTTTTACCAAGCCCAGGCCTCCTCTTCTGCCTATGCTCAGAGGGATTCTTTAGAGGGAGAGGCAGAAGGGGTACAGGCAGACCTGCTTCCACCCCTCAGCCTAAACCCCCTGCCAAACAGGCACCCTGATGGGTTTGCCAGGGCCGATTCTCCACCACCTGTAGGGGGGCAGGCTGGCTTACTTTGTCCAGGACTGGAAGTCTTTAACATCAGACAAATGGGTCCTGGAAGTAGTAAGCCAGGGACTGGTTCTCAGCTTCAAAAAATTTCCAAAGCTGAGAACCAGGTCCTTTCCACCTGCAAATCCCTCAGAGGCACTTGCCCTAGAGGCAGAGGTCTCTTCCCTCCTGGCTCTCAGAGCTGTGGAAAGGGTTCCACCCCTACACCAAGGCAAAGGATTGTACTCCAGGTACTTTCTTACTCCCAAAAAGACAGGAGAATGGCGGCCCGTCCTGTATCTCAGATACTTAAACAAGCACCTTTTAAAGCCAAAGTTCAAAATGGTGACTCTGGGAATAATTCTACCCTCTCTAAGGCCAGGGGACTGGCTAGTCTCCCTGGACCTCAAGGATGCCTATTTCCATATTCTCATCAGAAGCTCCCATCGAAAGTACCTCAGGCTCGAGCTGCCCTCAGGCCATTACCAATTCAGAGCAGTGCCCTTCGGCCTAACCTCTGCTCCAAGGGTGTTCACAAAATGCCTGGCAGTAGTAGTTGCTTCTCTAAGAAGGCAAAGGATTGCCATCTTCCCATACCTGGACGACTGGCTTATAGTAGGCCAGTCCCCAGACCAAGTCAAGTTACATCTACAGATAACTCAGCAACTGCTCACCTCTCTAGGTTTCCTTCTGAATCTTTCAAAGTCAGTTCTAGAGACTGTTCGGCTCCTCACTTTCATAGGCGCAGAGCTAGATACAGAAAAGGCCAGAGCCTTCCTTCCCCTGGACAGGGCAAAGACCCTTATCACACTGGCCTCTTTCTTCACCCTACAGGTGTCTCGACCAGCAAGGCATTTTCTGCAGCTCCTGGGGCACATGGCTGCTTCTACAGCAGTGGTGCAGGGAGCAAGATTTCAGATGAGGGACATTCAGTTCCACTTGAGAGCCTTTTGGTCTCAGAAAAAGGACCCTCTGACCAAACTGATACCAGTGACTCGAACCCTGATCCAGGCCTTGCAGTGGTGGCAGGATCAGAACAATCTAAGACAGGGAGTTCCCTTTGTCACTCAGTCTGACTCTTTAATCCTTACTACAGATGCCTCCCTCTTGGGGTGGGGGGCTCACTTGGGAGACCTGACCACCCAAGGGTTGTGGTCCCCTCAGGAATCTCTGCTTCACATCAATCTGTTGGAACTCAGAGCAGTGTTTCTAGCACTTCAAGCTTTTTCCAAGTCTGTTCAGAACAAAGTTATTCAGATCAGAACAGACAATACCACCACAATGTGGTATATCAACCGCACGGGGCACTCTGGCCCACGGCCTTGTGCACAGAAGCAATGAAGTTGTGGTCTCTGGCCTATTCCCTGAACACCTCCCTCACAGCAGTACACCTCCCAGGCAAGGACAATGTCCTGGCAGATGCTCTCAGCAGGATATCTCAGGGCCATCACGCATGGTCACTGGATCCCCTGGTTTTGGAGGTGATCTTCTCTAGATGGGGCACCCCACAGATAGATCTTTTTGCAGCCCCAGACAATCACCAACTTTCCCCTGTTTTGCTGCAGGCCCACAGTGTTGGGCTCAGTCCCCCCGGATGCCTTAGTTCTCAGTTGGGAAGGGAAGTTCCTGTATGCTTTTCCCCCCTTTCCCCTCCTGTTCAAAGTGCTAGTCAAAATCGGGTCTCAATCCTGCAAGGTGATCCTGATTGCTCCAGACTGGGCCAGACAGCCCTGGTACCCTCTCCTATTGTCCTTAGCAGTCCACCTTCCCCTGTCTCTTCCCAGGAATTACAACCTGTTAACCTGTGCTCAAGAGAGGGTTTGGTACCCGAACCTCAAATCTTTCAATCTCAAGGCCTGGCTCTTGAAGAGTTAGTTTGCTGATTTACACCTTTCACAAGGTGTCATGGATATTCTGAAGGCTTCTAGGAAGCCTCCCACCAGAACTACTTATAATTCCAAATGGAAAAGATTTTCCATATGGTGCTCTGGGAAGCATACTTCCCCAGAGTCTGCTGACCTGCCCACAGTCCTTGACTATATGGTTCACCTGAATAGCTTGGGACTCAGACCAGCTACACTAAGGGTGCATCTGGCAGCTGTCTCTGCTTTTATTTCAGCAGGTAAGCTCTCTTCTCTTTCAGCTAACCCTGTATCTCCAAGTTTTTCAAGGGATTGCTTCATACCAGTCTGCCATTCAGGGACCCTGCCCCTGCTTGGGACCTTAATGTTTGCATTGCTCAGCTCATGCAACCACCTTTTGAGCCTTTGTCCTCAGCAGAGCTTAAGTACTTGACTTGGAAAACTGTGTTCCTGGTGGCCATCACTTCTGCCAGGCGCATAAGTGAGTTACAAGCCCTGTCAGTGGAGCCTGATTTTATCTCTTTCCATAGAGACAAGGTGGTCCTTAGGACTAACAGGAAGTTTTTACCTAAGGTGGTTTCAGACTTCCACCTTAACCAATCTGTGTCTCTTTCTGTGTACTTCACTGACCATTCCTCTTCTGGTGAGAGGAGACTCCACAGTTTAGATGTGAAAAGAGCCCTTAGCTACTACATAGAACATACCAAGGGTCACAGGTTTGACTCCCTCCAACTGTTCCTCACTTATGGTGAGGTTGGTAAAGGAAAACCTGCCACTAAAAGATCCATTGCCAGGTGGATTGTCTCTTGTATCCAATTTTGCTATGAAAAACTAGGTAAGGTTCCACCCTCAGGCCTGAAGGCTCACTCTACCAGAGGTACAGCTGCTTCCCTCGCTGCTGCCAGGGATATTCCTATCTTAGAGATATGTCAAGCAGCTACCTGGAAAACAGTTCACACTTTTACCAAGCATTACTCCCTGGATATCCAGGCTAGGAGTGATGCTCGGTTTGGCACAGCTGTGCTTCAGAGCCTATTTCCCTAAGTAGGTTCTGTCCCTCCTCCATGGAGGTACTGCTTGGTAGTCTGCTATTGTTAGAATACAGCAAGACTTCATGTTGTTTGAAGAAAAAATTACTCACCTTAGTAATGTTGTTTCTTCTAATGGAGTCTTGCTATATTCTGACCTCCCCCGCCTTCCCCTCTCAGAACCTTTGTTTTTGGGATGTGGGTGGGCAGTAAGCAGTGTTGGCACTCAGGAGGTGCCCCACCTTTTTTGTTATCACTCTCTTTCTTTGGGTGAGTGGGTGTTGTGTTTATTTCATTTTTGGGGTTTCCTGACTTGAGTCTTTGTTTTGGGATCAAAAAATGTGTTATGTTTAGTAGCCAGTTGGCTAGTGTAGGTTTACAGCTTCCACACAGGACCTCAGTGAGTTTAGCTCGTAAAGATCTGACCGTTTGAGTTCAAACAGCAACAGGCAGAGTCTCAACCGAGCTCGAGCTCAGCGTTCCATGCCTGGCATGGAAAGTTAACTTTTTCATCTCCGGAGCAGTTCGAAGGTTGGGACTCACTGCTGTCGTCAGAATACAGCAAGACTCCATTAGAAGAAACAACATTACTAAGGTGAGTCATTTTTTCTTGGGTAGTAGAAGGGACACTGCTAAGCCATTTTCTTGTTACCGCTTTATGGGCTGATGTCGTCAGTATGTTCCAGAGGTAAGCCCTATCACCTCCCTTCATCTTTTGGGGTAGAATCCCTAGTACTAGGTGTTTGGGGCCCAGAGCTCTCCAGAACTGTTCTAGTTTTGGGCACGACCAGAATATATGTAGTTGGTCCGCCTTTGTCTCCTGGCAGTCCCTCCAAGAAGCTGGTGGACATTTTTTATCCCATTTATTTTTAACAGCTGGAGTAATGAAAAATCTCATTCTAATTTTCCACTCGAATTCCCTCCAGAAGGGGTAGTATGTGGTTTTCTGTATTTGTGCGTAGCTAATTTCCCACTCTTTATCTGAGACTTGTTCTCCCAAGTCCATTTGCCATTTTAATTGGATTTTTGAGGCCTGATTACCTCCCCTGTCCCTCAGTGACTTGTATAGTGCTGAAATGTGTCCTGTTTGTCTCTGTGAGTGTATTATATCCTCCATCACCCTTTGCAGCTCTGAGATATGCTGTTCTGGATCTTGAGAACCCTGGAGGGTCTGTATGTATGCCCTAACTTGGAGATATCTATAATGATATATTTGTCTAAGAGCGAATCTATCTCTGAGTCTAGCAAATTCCATTACCTGCATCCCATCCAGGAACTGACTCAGGGCATACAGGCCTAATCTTTCCCATCTGCGGAATGTGAGGTCTTGTGAGGCAGGGTGAAAACCTCCGTCCCGGGCAAACCATCGCATAGCCCAGTGCTTTGTAGTTAATTTATGCTTTAACCATAGTCTCCTTAGTGTCCATTAGGTTTTTCGTACGGTGAATAATAATCTTGTGTGATCTGAACTGAGGTTTTCTGGCATTGTTATTCTAGCTCCTAGGGGCATCCCTTCCATAGAAATTATCTCCACTACTTTCCATCGTGCAGGATATCTCGATGTATGCCACAACAGTGCCCATCTTAACTGAGTTACCAAATAGTAGTCCTCCGGGTTAGGTACCTGCCTCCCCCCTTCCCTCCTGTTAGATTGTAGAATCGACATTTTGACTCTTGGCCCTTTATAGTTCCATATAAATTTAGAAATCATTTGCCAGATTTGGAATTGGTTGTGATTGATTTTTATTGGTATACATTGAAATAGGTAGAGGAAGCGAGGGAGCAAGGTCATAGTCACTGTTTGTATTTTCGAGTACAGTGGCAGGTTTTGTAACTTCCAGGTCTGTATATCTTGCTTTACTTGTTTTATTAGGGGGTCGAAATTAACTGTAGAGAGGTGCGTTAGGTGCTTTGGAATTTGAGCTCCTAGGTATCTTATTTTATGGGCATTCCAGTTTGGGGGGGTGTGACTGTTTTACTTCAGTTGAGGGGTTATAATTAAACCGAAGCAACTCAGTCTTCGGTTTATTGAGGGAGTAGCCAGAATATTGACCGAATTGGTCCAAGATGGTCCACAACCGGAGAATAGACTGGTCCGGATTGGTTGTATATAGCAGGATGTCATCCGCATACAGCGAGATTTTGTGTTCCTCATCTCCTACCCTTACCCCCCGGATCTCTGGATCTCGTCTCACGACTTGAGCCAAGGGCTTGAATCAATATAAAGGGTGAACAGCAGGGGTGATAGGGGGCAACCCTGTCTGGTGCCCCTACTTAATGCAAGTCTCTGTGAGAGACCACCATTCACCCTTATATAGGCCTGTGGGTCAGCATATATGGCCTTAACAGCACTCAGGAAATGCCATGTTTTCTAGAACTGTTAACAAGAAATTCCACCCCACTTTGTCAAACGCTTTTTCAGCGTCCAGGCTCATTACACATGTAGGGATGTAATGTTTGTTAATTATATCTATTATATTGATGGTGCGTCTAACCCCCTCTGGAGCCTGCCTAGTTGTTATGAAGCCTGTTTGATCTGGGTGGATCAACTCGGTCAAGATGGGATTAAGTCTAAACGCGATTATAGCCGTAAATATTTTATAGTCAACATTTAGGAGGGATATTGGTCTATAAGAGGCACATTCTCTTGGATCTGTTCCCTCTTTAGGGATAAGAGAGATGGTGGTGTAATTCCACGATGGTGGGACTTTGGCTCCCTCCTGCCACACCTGATTATATACGTCTTTAAGCAGGGGTATCGTTTCTGCTGTGAAGATTTTATGTAGTTCACTGCTGAATCCATCCGGGCCTGGGCATTTGCCCACTTTAAGATTTTTAATGGCCCGAATTATCTCTATCTGCGAGATTGGGGCCGTCAGTTCTTGTCTCTGGTCCTCTGAGAATTTGGCCAGTCCTAGCCCTTTTAAAAAATTCTTCATCTGTCCCGGGGAGGTTTGTTCCTGTAACTGGTATAGTTGTTTATAATAGGTCATCATGGACTCCACAGTTCCGTCCCATCTCTGTGTGGTCTGCCCCGTAACCGGGTGTTTCATAGTTGTGATCTGGGCTCTGGCTGCCCGTTGCCTTAAGCGGTATGCTAGCAGCCTAGTAGCCCTGGGGCCTCCCTCATAATAGTTTTGCTTTAAATAATATAAGGCTTTTTCAATTTCAATTTTCTGGATGGTTTGTATTTTATTTTTAACTTCCTTAATCTCCCTTATTCTATTATGACAGATTCTAAGTTTTTGCTGTTCCTCTAGTACTTTAAGTTGTTTTGTAAGTGTTTCTAGCTGTTTAATCTTTTCCCTCTTTTTATGGGTTGCTATAGTAATTAGTTTTCCCCGGAGTGTCGCTTTTACTGTGTCCCACAATATTTGTGGGGTTACTTCTGGGTCCCTGTTGTTGTTCTGGATTGTTTGTTCTATTGTTCTCTTTATTTCGTCTTTCACCTCTTCACTTCTCAAGAGACTTATGTTTAGTCTCCAGTGCGTTGGTTTCCTTGGAATCTAGAGATTTATGTCTGCTATTAAGGGTTGGTGATCTGACAGTGTGGAGGTTCCCACGCTTAACGACCCGAATGCCTGCAGGTCACTAGAGAAAGTCAGGAACATGTCTAACCTCGAGTAAATTTTATACCTCTGGGGGTAGTACGTAAAGTCCCTTGCTGTTCGATATTTTTCCCGCCAAATATCCACCAACCCTATATCTACCATCAGTTTCTTCAATGACTTAGCAAGCCTATTGTTTGGAGATGGGATCTGGGATGTGGAATCCAACATTCTATTCAGTGTAACGTTCCAGTCCCCCCCCCCACCAGCTATCAGTACTCCTTTTGCTTTTTCTGTTATGATTTTGAAGATTTCTGCAAAAAAGGGTATAGGTGAACCGGGAGGTGCATATACATTCATTAAAGTGACTATCATTTCTTGTATTCTTCCAACCACTAGTATATATCTGCCCCAGCGTCTGCTACGACCTCCTCCTCAAATGGGAGGGAGTCCAACAGCAGGACAGCCACCCCCGTTTTCCTTCCTCCCCCTAAAGATTCGTGATATAATTTGGGGAATCTTTTATTTTTTACTTTCTGGCTTTGTATTGGAGACAAGTGAGTTTCTTGAATAAAATTAATCTCACAATTCTGGTCTTTCAGAAATTTTTGTACTTGTTTTCGCTTTATAGAATGGTTAATTCCATTGACATTATATGATAGGATCCTTGAGTTAACTTGGGCCATATTCAAAGTTTGTGTTCATCTATTGAAGTGCTCTTTCTGGCTGTCGTGAATGTGTTTCCCTTAACTGTCCCACATATTAGGAGACAGCCTTCTGTCCCATATCTAGGATGAAACATGGTCAACTCCTGTCCTTTACCTAACATAACAATTATTCCCTTTTCTATACTGTAGTGCCTTTGTTCAAATAACTTTACTAACCATAAAAGATGAGCTCTCAACTGTGAGCTAGCTTTAACTCTGTTCAGTATCACTTTTCCCCACTAGGTGGGAGTATGTTCTCAAAAATAACTTGATGCAAGTTAAACCGTAGACCTACATAACGTTGAACTTGATCTTTAGTGTAAAGAAACATGAGTCGGTGGAGACCTGTCCCCCCGGCCCTAAGGTGGCCGTAGGGGTGGTGCCCCCTGACTCTTCCCACTTGCAGCCAACTGAGCTGTTGCACTCCCTTGGGCTGGGTACTGCACAGCCTAGGTTCCAAAAAACTTCTTAACTCCTTTATACTTGCCAGGTCGACCCCTATTATCAATCTGGGGTTGGTGTGCGCCCCCTATGGGTCGCTAGGTCCTTTCAGATGGTCTGGACCTTGATTCTTGTGTGGGCTACTGCAGGATTGTAGTCCTAGCCCCAAAGAGATCACCAACGGCAGCAGTGTCAGCATCCTTGCTTCCCTCTCCCTGCCCTGAGGTGATCTAAAATCGTACACCTCTCCCGCCACACCGTGGTTCATGGGTTTATTCCTCAGTGCATCCCTATTTTCCCCTGTACATCCCCAGTGATATATCAACTTTGAGGGTTACAAAGTTTTGGTCAAGGTTTTTGATCTCTGTACTGGTTCTGGCACACTCATATTTATTAGAACTTCAAGGTTGGGTATCACTGTGATGAGAGGTTATCCCCATTCTTCACCTGTCAGTACTCACGCGTTTCCATACCTTTGCATCGTACGCTTATAGCTGTATATTACAGCAATGGGTGTCCCTCTTTTCCCACCTCTCAATTCTTACTTATTTCCAAACCTTTACATCATATGCTCTTCTGATATCTCATTTGGTATAAGCATCATCATCAAACTCTTACCTGTAAAATCGTTTTATAAGCACAATTTACATTTCAGTCAGGTTTATGAAACCCATTTCATTCTCCCCCTCCTTACGTCTGATTCCCCCTTTGCAATCCCATCCCTTCAGTGTCATAAAGTCAGTCTGGGTATGTGTCTTTCAGGTTCTCAGTTCCTTTTAACTATTCCCGTTTCCCCTTTTAGTTCTGTGTTGAGTAGTCAGTAAGTTCCAAAACTTACACTGAGATTGTACGCAGACAATTCAGCTTTGCTTGCCACAGGAGGGAACATATTGGATCTCAAAAATAAATTGCAAGCAGGCTTTGATAGAGTGCAGGAGTGGTTCACCAGGTCAAGACTTAAAATGAATACAAAGAAAACTAAGTTGCTCCACTTCAGATCAAAAAAACAACCCCAGTTGCATATATATATATATATATATATATATATATATATATATATATATATATATATATATATATATATATATATATATACATATATACATATATATATATATATATATATATATATACATCTATATCTATGTTTATATATATATATATATATATGGATATATACACACACACACACACCAATGAATGTGAACAAATTGAATAGGTAAGTGAACATCACTGTCTGGGTGTAACTTTTGACGCAGACTTAACCTTCACTGAACACATGACTTCACTTGTTAGCAAGACAAATAAAAAGATTGGTGCTTTAAGGTGCACTACAGAGTGCCTCAATAAGGCTGCCAGAAAAACAGTAGCTGAACAATTGATCCTTCCTTCCCTTGAATATGGTAACCTGATATTTTGAATTGCGAATAAGAAAATGTTGGATAAGCTGGACAAGCTACATTTCACAGTAGCCAGGTTTGTATTGCGTTGTAATTTTAACACCCACCATTGTGTCTTATCTAGATTAAAATGGCAAACAGCTGTACGAAGCACAAAATCCTGGTTGAAACTCCTACACAAAAGCTTAATCTACAACCCTAAACATTATATCACACTTGTAGCATTTAGCAAAGATGAGCATGCAGTCCACAAACAAAACAGATCAGTGCACAAAATGAAATAAACCCTGCTATATGCAAAACCGAGTTTGGAGAAAAAACTTTGGCTGCACTATCCTGGAATAACTTGTCTTTTTCAGTACGTACTATTCTTATCTCACAATGCCTTTGTTATTGCATTGGAAAACTGCTATCTTACTTCAAGAGGGCTCTTGCAGTAGGTATTCACAGATAGGACTAAGCCACCATGCGCCAGGACCCCACGGAAAAACTTCTAGCTACTAGCAGTCTCTGGCCCACCTTCCAGTTTTCCTGCCGTCGGCTTGTGAAAGTTACTTGTGGTAGAACAGCGCTTGTCAGCACCTTTTGTTGGCGTAAAGTTTTGACTTTTCGGCTGATTATATAGATTTGTTTCCCAAACCATCTGCTGTGTATGTCGCCCCCGATGCCCTTTGAATTGCATAAAAACAAGTGCGACTCGTGTGGTTCACAGCTTCCACAGAAGGACGGGCACTCCTTGTGCCTTTTCTGCCTAGGCCCGGACCACCGCATGGAGAACTGTCAGCACTGCCAAAAATTCAACTCTGCCACCCACAAACGAAGGCAGCACTCCCTGGAAGCCCATCTCCTGAAAGGGAAAATAGCATCCATGGAGGAGGAGTTGAAAAAGCTTAGACAGACATCAACCTCCCCAGAAGGCCATAAAAAGAAACGTGAGAAGAAGCACCGGGATTCTTCATCCACAGCAGCCGCGACTTTGGCTGGAGTTGCAGCCCACCAGGTATCTGCCCCTCCGGGGGATCGCTCCTTGACGGCTGTCTTGGTGGCTGCCAAGAAGGCATCGCCCCTCCCGTCGGGCTTGGGCCCCTCTGGAACCTCCAGAGTAAAGGAGGCTTCCGCTCCTGCCAAGGCCGCTCATCCATCGCGGCCTTCCGGTCCGAGCGGGTACAGTAAGTTAGATGTCGGTTCCACCGACGTCCACATGGACAGGGCTGATAAGCCGCTCATCGCCTCAGGTGAACGCCCAGCCCGCCACCCTTCCTCCAAGGCCGCCCTCCTTCACGGCCTTCCACGGACAGGGAGTCCGATAAGTTGAATGCTGGCTCGCCCGACGTCCGCCTGGTCGCGGTTGATAAGTCTGCCGTCGGCCCCTCCGACGACCGCCCGGCAGATCTGCCTGCGTCAGACCCAGTCATCATGCCTAATGCCCCAGGCTCCCTGCAATGGATAGACCCATTGCCCTTTGAGGTCCCTGCTTCTCCTCTTTCCCCCCAACGGTGATTCTGATCCTCTTTCGCCGACCGGGACCAAGGACTTAGGAACGCTGCTGTCAGGGGTGCCCCCCGATGCCAGACCCTCAGACGCTGGACACGATGCCACCCTCTGGCATATCTCTGCCTCATGGAGGACCTGCTCTTCCGCCAGGACCATCTGACCCTCTTGGAGGTCTCCCCATTCCGGGCCCAACACCCTCCAGACCAACGATCCCACCATCTGGTCTGCCAGCAGGACCTACGTCAGGACCTTCTGCTCTGTCAGAGCCCCTGGCACCAGGGTACCCAGTGCTGCAATACCCAGCGCCGTAGTACCTGCTTCGCAGTACCCAGCGCCGCAGTACCTGACGCCTCAGTGCCCGAAGGCAGCCCAGGTTTCCTGCTGTCGGTTATGGATACTCCCATCACGGATACTCCAACTACCCGTGCCCCCCCCCTCCTCCTCCGCTACCACCTCTGCAGCTGCCGGTGGACCTGAAGGAGGTCTTGTCCTCCTGGTGGGCAGAGGCCAAGGCTTGGCTCACTAGGGAGGTTGAGAGTTGTCTTCCGACTCCGGACCCTACGCCAGACCCCCTACATCAGGAGACCGGAGATCCCTCCCCTTTTACGTGACACCAGAGGAGATCCATCTGGCGCCCAGGACAGAGAGGACACGTAGCCCCAGGTGGTCCCCAGAGGGGTCGTTCCTCCCCCTCCTAGGGAAGAGTCTTCTTCTATTTCAGGGCTATCAGACTCCGATTCCGACTCGGATCACTCTGAACCTGGAGATGAGCCTCATACTCCAGAAAACCCAGGGCCGAGGAACCCTCTGAAGTTCCCTCCTGAGGATCCTTCTTTTCTGGAGCTCTTGAGAAAGATCCAGGAGACCTGTCAGTGGCAATCAGTAGAGCCAGACCCACAGTGTAAGATACTTGCTGCACATTTGGATCTGCCCGAGACCGCTCCCACACTGATTCTGTCCTGGATAGAGCCTCACGCAGATCTTATCTCCACTATTTGGAAGCAACCATCCGTGCTAGCCCCCCCTTTCTGAGGAAGGCGGATAGGCTATATCAGGCTCCGGAGGGTAAAGACTTCATCAGTCTCTACCACAAGGTGGACTTGGTTGTGATCAGCGCTGCCCATGGCCGATCCGCCGAAACAAAACATCCGAGCTCGTCCTGACCTGACAAAGAATCCTGACTTCTGGATCAGTATGGGAAGAAGATTTCTAGGGACATGGATATGTTGTTCATCCACACTTATTGGCAGGTCCCTTGCCGCTTTAAATCTTGCCGGAAGGTCTTCAAGCTGGCTCCTCCCACCCACCCGGGTGGTAAAACTCTCGGCTCTGCCCTATGACGCTAGATCTTCCTTACCGCTTGGAAGCTCAGGTTCCCTCCTTAGCGCTCTGCGTTTTTGACTGGTTCCTGAAAAGTTTGGTCTTCAAATTTATTGAAGTGTCCTTGAATCTTCGATCTTTTCTTCTTCGCTGCGGCGATGGCTTTTTCGGCCCGAGGGGCGTCACGGTTAGTTCCTCCAGGAGGGACTCACTCCACGTACTCTTTTGCCTGGACTTGGATCACGATCCTCGGGCTTGCAACTTTTGTTCTGCCCTTTCGGTCAGCTCTCCAGAGGACCGCGCGGCCCGTTCGGGGCTCGGACATCCGGTAGTTTATTCTGCTCCGGAGATTCCATCAGACTGGCGGGTGCCCGCTTCGACTGTTTCTCTGCAGTCTGATCGTGCCGGGGAAGGGACAGGTTTTCCCCTTCCCTCTCCGGTTGCGGAGCTTATCCCGCTCTCCTTGGATTCTTTTCATTCAGCTTCGTTCAGGGAGCTTCGTCATTCCCTCTCCTCCGAGGGAGAGGAACCTGCAAACTGTCTCTCGGCCTATGGCTAAAGGGCATGGTGAGGTCTCTTCGTCGGCGGGGCGGATTTTCCCCCTCCCTCATCCGGCCGGCCGCTCGACTTCGTTGAGTTCGTCTTGACCTCTGGCCTCCACGGTATCCCTGTCAGGTCAGCGGCCAAATTCCCCATCGGCGTTGTCGAGTCTCTCAACCCGTCTTCGGGGGGTCTGCTGGGGCCGCCTTCCGCGCGCCGGTGAGAATCAAAACTCTGTCCTCCACTTGGTCGACAGCCCTCGGTCCGTTCTTCCGAGCCGAGGGAGGCGGGTGCTCCCGCTTCTTCCCAGGCCCGCCCTCGGTTACCCGGTTTGGGTCTCGGTCTCGGTCTCCTCTCAGTCTAGCCGCTCACGCCCGATCTCGGCGTTCTCGGTCGGGGCACCGGGTTAAGTGGCTTTGCCGTTCTTCCTCGTCCCCTCCTCGGATGAGGCGGTTTCGATACTGTTGGCATCGAGTGCGAGAACTTATGTGGCGACAGCAGTTGTCTGGGTTTCAATCGACCCGATTCATTCTCCGGATAGCAAGCAGCCGCCGCGGTCAGCAACCGTTCTAATCCGGTCGAGCCTTGTCCAGGACGGTTGCTCGTTGGAAACCCTCGCTGCCCCTCCGCCTTCGGCGCAGTTCAGGCCGGACCGTGGCCTGTCCTTCAGGTCACTCGGTCCCCTCACTCCTGCCCGCCCCCGGCGGACGAAGAGTGCCTCAGGCCTGCGGCTGCTTTTTGCAGACCCTTCGGAGCCTGGAGCAGGCTCTGCCATGTTTTCTGACAGGGAGGACCCCGGGTCTTCCCAGGAACATCCAGTAGATGACAGCCCATCGTCTTGAAGGGTCTGCTTCAGCTCATCTGGGTTTACTGGAATGCAGCAAGCCCGTCTCGATGGAACCGCGCCCCTTGTAAATTCTGGATCGAAGGGGTTCTTTCACAGAGGCCTTCCCAGTGGCTGGAGGCTGCTCCGTGGGCCCAGCCTTGGAGCTGGCGGCGGCCTGCACTTCTTACCCTGCAACCGGCCAGGATGGCCGGAGTATCCTATCCCATCGGTTCTCTGCCCGGTTTACTCGGAGCACCCCTCGGCTGAAGGGGTAATTACCGGCGGCGTTTTCAATGTCTTGGAAGCGCTGGGGATGTGGACGAGACCCCCGACAAGGAGTCCAGAAGGATGGACTATGTTGGGCGTAGGTTCGCTGCGTCCTCCCTAGGGCCTCAGTCAGGCCAGCTTGGTTGCACTGATGGCACATTTCTCCCACACCTTTGGGCTCCCTGGGCGAGGTTCTCCCTCATCTCCCAGGTGACCTGCGGACCACGGTTCGACAGGCGCGGGACCAGGGTAGGGCGGTGGCGAAGCAGCAGCTCCAGACGGCTCTGGATCTAGGCGACTCCAGTGCCAGATCGGTGGCGGCTGCAGTGGCCATGCGCCGCAGGGCGTGGCTGAGGTTAACATCCTTCTCCTTGGAAACCCAGCACGAGTTGGCGGACATCCCCTTCTTGGGGACTGACCTTTTCGGCCCTGGAGTGGAGGGATACATCCATGGGCCCGAGAAGTCCGATGCCACTCCAGACTCGGTCACTCTCGCCCGCGGGGTCAAGGGCAGCCGTCAGCCTTTGCGTAAGCCCCTTTGCCCCCTGAGCCCTGGGGCCCCCCCTGGCCCAGCATGAGGGCCAGCAGGCATGCGCTGGGCGGCCTGTTGCCAAGTCAGCGTCTTCCTCCAAAAGGAAGCAGAGAGGCAGGAAACCGAGGGGCTCCTCGGCTCCTTCCCCCTCTAAGCCTGCTCAGTGACGGGCCAAGGGGCATTGCCCCGGCTCCGTCGTCCCAGCCCGGGTTTTCCCGTGGGGGGACGGCTCCGCACCTCGTTCTGGAGGTATTTAGGGTGGATCCTGTCGCAAGTTGCGAGTGGTTCCCTTTTGAGCCGTTGCCCCACGGGGATTTTGAGTTCACTGCCCCGTGTCGGTCGTCCGACATGCCTGGCTCTCTAGTTAGAGATGATCAGGAAGACCGTGGCGCCCCCCCCCCCATTCAACCCTGGGTTCGCGTCCAGGTATTCCTGGTCTCTTACGGACGGGGGCTTGCGCCCATCCTCCCGCACGCCTGGATGGTCTCTCTTCTGCAGACATCCCATCCTCAGAACGTGGCGTGTAGCTGTTTCCTGGTCTCCAGGATGTACCTACTCCTCGTTCCGTCCGTTTTTGGGGAGGCTCCACCCCTTCTTGCGGGGGAGCTCCTTACGAGTTCCTAGCACTTCCTCGCTCAGCAGTCTCTGCGGCATGGAAGGGTCCGGATGTCACCCCACCCGGAAGGCAGACTGGTCTCCCGGTTTCGGGAGCCAAGTGAGAACTCGTATCTTAGCGGTGAAGCTTCTTCGGGACTAAGCTCGACTTTGAGTCCGAGCTCAGCTCCGGGCAAACAGGGCGAGGTTCTTCCTCCTTTGCCGGTCGGGTTGGCCGGGAAATTACGTCCTGCCAGGACCTCCTGCTCCTCCTGGGCCTCAGGGCGGCCTTCCCTTAGTGGGAGGGGCCAGCCAGAGGTCACAACGCTGTGTTCGTGACTTACAGCCCAGGAGTTAGGAGAATGCTCCCTTGGACTGTTCTGACTTCGGCAGGAGACTATCCTGCTTGTTCGCCCTGAGTTGCCGGTCTTCTCCGACCGATGCTTCTCGGATGGGTGGGGTGCCCATCTTGGGGAATACAGAGTGCGTCGCCTCTGGTCCTCTTGCGAGTCCCGATGTCCTTCCTGCTCGCTGGAGACAGATGGTCCGATTAGCCGGCACCACTAGCTCCGCTTATCCGAGGTCTACCGGTCTAAGTCAAAGTAGGACTATTCCAGAGACCATGTGCTACCTACTCTGCCAGGTTCGGTCTATCCCCTTGTCTCGGTGCAAGGAGGTTCTCCGCATTGGGCGGTTGCGCAGTCGAGGCTTCCTAGCCATTTGATGGCAGGAGCCCGATTCCCTGGCTGCTGCCCTGAGCCGGGCATAGGCTGCGCCTCATGAGTGTCTCCCCTGCCGGAGGTAGCACAGGATCTTCTCCCTCTTCCCTCCGGGGAGAATACCAGGCCGAGACTGTTTTTTGCCCGCCCCTCAGCAAGGCTTGCTGCAGGGGATGCCATCGGGGCCACGGACCCCGGGCCCCTCCGTGCCTCTCCCCCATTTCCCTTGACCTACGGGCAAGGCGAGGAGGGACTTGGCGCAAGTGATGCTGGTAGCCCCAGACTGGATTGCCAGTGCTGGTATCCAGCTCTCCTCAGTCTCAACCCCAGACTCCCGAGACGGCCTCTAGTCCGCTGGTCCTGTCTTTCCTTTTCAGGGGAAGGTTATCCATCTGGACCTTCAATCCCTGCACCTGTAGGCCATCCCCTGTGCTGACTGGGAGGCCAGCCTAGGGTCTTCGGCAAGATCCTCGACCTTGGGCGTCCTGCTAAGTCGGCCAAGATGCTTGTCCTTTGGGAGAAGTTCTCCTACTTCCGATGATAGGATAGGGCCGTGCCCTTCCCCGTCCCGGGCAAAGCATTCCGGACCATTTGCGGTCCATCCTTAGACCAGGGCTTCAGTCGACGACCCTCTAGGTGCTTCTGCCAGTCACCACTGTCTTCCGGGCGCGGGCCAGAGGGTAGCTGGTGGCACGGAGAAGGTGGTCTGGCACTTCTAGGCCTCGATCACGCCTCCCTTTTGGGAGAGTATCCCTGTTTCTGCGGGATCCTTGCTGGTATGGGCTTAGCTCATGAGCAAGCCATCCGAACCTTTGCACAGGTGCGATTTCCCCCACCTGTTGTGGAAGAACACCTTCTTGGGGCCACTCCGCCATCCAGAAGGCAGGGAGAGTTCCAGGCGCTCCTTTAGCCTCCCTATCCGGTCTTCCACAGGGACTAGGTTGTCCTGCGCCCCACCCGAAGTTCCTCCGGAGGCGGTGGCGGAGTCTTCCCTTGCGGGGTATTGCCTCTGCCAGGGTTTATCCCCATTCACACCTCGGAGGCCGTATTCAGGTTCCGTGGGAACCGTTTAACGCTCACATCGTGAGAGCGTAAAGCTAAAGTTCGGGAGAGGTTCGCCAGCTGTTCCATCACCTTCGCTGAAGCCGCATCTGGCAGATTGCAGCCCAGTGGAAGACAAGCGGGCGGGTCACCCCTGCAAGGTCTCCACTTTAGGCGGGCGGGCATGGAGCCTCCCAGAGGGATAAGTGCTCTTTTTAACCCGTCCTTCCACTGCATCGGTGGCTGCTTCCAAGGACTCTCCGGTCCAGGATATCCGAAGGGCTTCTGCCCAGAAGTAGGCTTTACCGTTCCCCTTCCACATCGACCTTGGGTCGGCGCGAGTGCTGGTTGGGGCCTCGGTTCTCCAGTCTTTCTACCTAAGTAGCGGTGTGCACCTTGCCTCCCTCCCCGGAGAACTGCTAGGAGTCTGCCAGTGAGTGTGGATGAACAACATATCCATGTCCCTAGAAATACAGGTTCTCACCTGTAACAGGAGTTCTAGGAATGGTATATATTGTTCATCCACACTCTCCAACCTCCCGGCTTCGGACACAACCTTGCTTCCAGCGGGCTAGATCTGGCGTCATGGGGCGGAGCTGAGAGTTTTACCACCTGGGTGGGTGGGAGGAGCCAGCTTGAAGACCTTCCGGCAAGATTTAAAGCGGCAGGAGACCTGCCAATAAGTGTGGATGAACAACATACACCATTCCTAGAACTCCTGTTACAGGTGAGTAACCTGTATTTACTCATCTTCGACCCTAGGCATCAGGGCCCTCAGCTACGTCTGCCACATGGGGGACTTCGAGAAGTCCGTTCTTAGCCAGGTAGAATCCAAGCTGTACTCGCTTCCTGATTCACAGACCAAACAGGAACTGGGAGACCTGGTCCGAACCGCTCGTTTTGCCTGTAGGCACATGCTCCGTGCCACCTACAATGCGGTGGACACAGCTGGGAGAAGCTCGGCTTTCGCCATAGGCTTATGGCGTCATGCCTGGCTTCGTGTGTCAGGACTGGTCCCTGAAGTACAGACTGTCATACAGGATGCTCTCTTCATGGGTTCGGTGCTGTTCGGTGGTGATGTCAAGGACATCATAACCGAACTGCAGGAGAAGGGCACTGCACTTAAGTCAGTCCAGACTTTGTACAGGCCCCCTCAAGGGCAGCGACGTCCTTTTCATTGCCAAAACTAAAACCTAACCAAGGAAAGCGCAACAACAGATGTCTGACCCCTACAGCAACCAAGACCCCCCCCCCAAGCAGAAAAACAGCAGGAGCCTCGGCTGCTGCACTGCCCTCCACCTCCTGACTCTCTGCCTCTCCTTATGCCTCTAGCCATTCCAGAGGAACCAGTGTGGGGGGGGAGATTCTCCTCCCATCTTCTGGGTTGGGAGAGGATAACATCAGATGCTTGGGCGCTCCAGCTAATATCTGCTGGGTACTCGATAGTTTCTACAAAAACTCCTCGAAAACCCCCTTCTCAGTTGTGTTACTCCCCGCAACATCTTCCTCTGGTTCTAGAAGAAATCCTATCCCTTCTGTCGAAGGCGGCAATAGAGCCCGTCCACACTCATCTTTGGGGGATGGGTTACTATTCCCATTTCTTTGTAGTTCCAAATAAGACGGGAGACTTAAGGCCAGTCCTAGACCTCAGCTCCCTGAACATGTTTGTGCAGTAAAAATGCTTCAGAATGCTCTCTTTGCAGAGTCTTCTTCCCTTACCTCGGCCGGGACAGTGGCTATGCGTTCTGGATATCCCCATATGCCCTTCCCACTGCAAATACCTCCGAATTTGCTTTCAGGGGGACCACTACCAGTTCAAGGCCCTCCCATTTGGTCTTTCCTTGGCCCCCGGAGTAATTACCAAATGCCTGTCAGTGGTTGCGGCCCACCTGCATACTCTGGGTGTGCAGGTCTTCCCGTACTTGGACGATTGGCTCCTGGCGGCCCATTCCAGGGAGGAACTCCTGCACTCCCTTTTCTTTACCCTGCAGGTTTTTATCAGCCTGTGTAGTACCATCAACCAGGCCAAGTCCCACCTAGTCCCTTGCCAATTCCTCCAATTTATAGGGGCGATACTGGACACTACCCTAGGCAAAGTCTTTTTGCCTCTGGACAGGGTCAAGACCCTTCAGATTCAGGTTAGTCTCCTGTCTGGTCGCAGACAGGTCAGAGCCAGGTCAGTTCTCCTTCTTCTTTGGCTTATGGCGGCTGCCATTCCGACAGTTCTGTTTGCTCGGCTCCATATGAGGATCTCTCAGTGGACGCTTCGTCGCAGTGGGACCAAACTTTAGACAAACTAGACCAAGAGGTGCTAGTGTCGGATCCCATGATCAGGGATTTGCACTGGTGGATGGTTCAGGACAACCTGTGTCTGGGAGTTCCATTTTGCATCACCCCTCCATCCCAAACGCTGACAACAGATGCGTCAGGGGAAGGCTGGGGTGCCCACCTAGGGTCTCACAGGACTCTGGGTAGCTGGTCCCTTTTCGAGCAGAAACTGCACATAAATGTGCTCGAACTAAGAGCAGTCCTGTTTATGCCCTACAGGCTCTTCTTCCCGGTCATCTTCTGATCCAGTTGGATAACGTGTGTAGTCTGGTACCTCAAGAAACAGGGAGGAACACGTTTCTATCCCCTGTGCCAGGGGGTGATGAGAGTCTGGTATTTGGGCAGCTCAGCACAACCTTCACCTGACCGCAGTTCACGTTTCCGGGTGGAAAATACCCTGGCAGACGAGCTCAGTCGCTCCTCAGCCAGGGCTCACAAATGGGAGTTAGACCAGCAAGTTGTAAATTACATTTTTCGGTAGTGGGGGGACACCTCAGGTGGATATTTCCCCCCCAAAACGCCAGACTTCCTGCCTTTTGCTCGCTCGCTTCAGAACGAGACGTTTTCTGGCAGGACGCTGTCTCTCTCTGCTGGAGGGACAGGTTCATTTATGCCTTCCCTCCCATTCCCTTTATTCTGAGAGTCTTGAACAAACTCAGAACAGAAGGGGCGCAAATGATTCCCATCGCCCCCTTCTGGCCCAGGCAAGTTTGGTTCTCTCTTCTGCAACAGTTTTCTGAGGAACCTCTTCTTCCTCTGTCGCAGCAATTGTTGACCCAGGATCAGGGGACCCTAGTTCACCCAGGCCTCAAATCTCTTCATCTCCATGCGTGGCTTCTTCAGACGTAGCTAAGGCACGCTTCAGAGTTTCTCCGTTAGTAGTGGACATTTTGGTGGAGGTGAGAAAACCTTCCACCAGGTCCACCTACGTCATGAATTGGAAACTGTTTTCCATCTGGGCGAGCGCTAAAGACTTGCAGCCTTTCTCATGCCCAGCTAACAGTCTTGTATTACATGCGTTACCTCTTCGACCTGGGTCTCAGCCATTCTTCTTTGAAAGTCCATTTGGCAGCTATCTCAGCCTACCACATTCCCTTCAGAGACCGGTCTTTTGCCCAACTGGAAGTCTGTTACGACCTTTCTTAAAGGGGTTCTCCACCTGAGCCCCCCCCCCCACATCTGCAATCCCGCACCTCCATGGGACTTGAATTTTATCCTGGAAAAGCTCACACTGACCCCCCTTTGAACTGGCAGCAGAAGCAGACTTGAAGTTCCTTTCCTGGAAGACTGTCTTTCTAGAGGCCATTACCTCTGCTTGACGCATTTCCGAGCTCTAAACCTTGATGTGTAAAATTCCGTATTTGATTTTCCACAAGGAATGGGTGGCCATGCACACCAATCCTAAGTTTCTTCCTAAGGTGGTGGCTGAGTCTACGCTGAATCAATCCATTGAGTTACCAGCTTTCTTTACACAACACTCCAGTCATGGGGAGTACCTCTTACATACTCTGGATGTTCACAGAACCCTGAGATACTACACCAATCAGACTAAGGAGCTCAGGAAAACTGTTTTTCGTTTCTTTTGCTCACAAACTGGGAAGGCAATGCTATTTCCAAGCAATGCCTGTCTAAGTGGTTGGTGGTTATTACTTTCTGTTACGACAAGTAGAACAAGACCGTCCTGGGTCAGGCCAGAGGTCGCGCCACTAGAGGAGTAGCTGCCTCTGTGGCTTGTTTCAGGAATGCGTAGCAGCAGATATCTACGCAGCCGCAACTTGGACATCTGTCCATACCTTCACGAAACACTACAGTTTGGACATTGCCTCTCACCGTAGAGCAGACTTCAGGTTGGCTGTTCTGCAGGGTCTCCTTTCACGAGACCTGTCCAGCCTTGAGGTTTATGTTGTGGATGACAGTCCTCCTCCCGAGTTTTCTTCTTTGTTCCAGACTGCTTGGGACTCCGTCCTGTCTGTGATTACCTACTGCAAGAGTCCTCTTGAAGTAAGATAGTACAGTTACATAAGAACTTACTGTAGCAGTAGATCTTCGAGAGAGGCTCTTGCAGTAAATATTACCTTCCCGCTCTCCATTCCCCTAGGTTTCTTCTCTTTTTCTTCCATGGGGGCATATCCTCTTCTCTCTCATCTCGCCTCTTTAGGTCTTTGGTGGGAAAGAACTGGAAGGCGGGCGAGGGGGACCGCCTTTATATTGACTTCATCTGACGCAGGTCACCTGATGTGGGGGCGGTTCCCCTCCAGAGACAGCTAGCTAGAAGTTTTTCCGTGGGGTCCTGACGCCTGGCGTCTTAGTCCTATCTGTGAATACCTACTGCAAGAGCCTCTCTCGAAGATTTACTGTTACGGTAAGTTCTCGCGTAATTGTACTTTCCTTTTGTTTGCAGTTGTTAATAGAGTCTTCATTCTTCTGTGTCTCCAATGTTTGTTTAGTTAATATACAGCTAAATTTATTTTTAATTAATTTATTTAAAATTTGGTAACCGCGAAAGGCACACCAGGTGTGACCAGGGGGTAATGGGGAAACAATACAGACAAGGGGCGCAAAGCATCATTAGCAGTTGTACAAAATAATACAGGCATAATATAATACAATAACAACAGTTCAAGAAATTGCAAATACATGTAAAACTGGAGATACAGTCGTGGTGGGTCAATGCGAGAAAACCCAACTTGGAGCAAAGAAGTGCAAACTACAAATTGGGGTGGAAGTACAGATATAGTACAGGCAGTATAACAGCCAGGACGGAACCACAAAGTGCCAGTGCAGCAACTGTGCAGAATTAAAAATGAGTATAAAGGGTGAGGGGGGCCAAAGGAGGTGTGGAGTGGCAGAGAAGAGGCATGGGGAAGGGGGATAAGAGGATTAGTAGATTAGGTGGGAGGAGAAGAAGAGGAGGAGGTGGGACAGCAACAGATGGAGCCAGGGAGGAGACATAGATTGTTTTTTAAGGATGTAAGCAAGGGGGAGTGGCGAACAGTCCTGGGGAGGTGATTCCAGAGAAAAGGGAGGCGGTAGGAAAAGGCGAAGTGTCCCGCCACAGAGTGAGGGTGGGAGAGGGAGAAGGTTTGAGTGTCTCTAGAGCGGAGGGAGTAGGTACAGAGGAGAGCAGAAAACAAGCGGGAGGTGAGGTGTGAGGGGAGAGACCCATTTGAGGTATTTGGCAGTGAGGGAGAGGAAATAGAACTTTCGCCTTTGGAAAAGAGGGGAGATTGAGAGGGAGGAGTAGAGGTGACAGTGGTGAGTGAGAGGAGGGGAGGAGGTGGCGAAGCGGCAGAACGAGTTTAGGAGAGTGTCAAGTTTAGAGAGGGAGATCGTAGGTGCAGAGGCATAGACTACGTCGGTATAATCGAAAATGGGTAGAATTGTTTTTATAATCAGGTCGCAGTGAGTAGGTGAAGGTAGGCAGTCTCGGTTGCAGTAGACGAGGCCCAGTTTGGTTCGGAGGTTTTGAGCTGATAGCATCAGTGTGGTGAGAAAAATAAAGTATTTGAAGGAGGGACCAGTTGAAGGGGGAGCCATCTAGTGAGATGAACACAGGGGGAGGGGGGGGGGAGCCGAGGCAGCCACTGCCAGGTGCCAAATACCATTAATATGGTTTTCTTAATGTTAAGTTTTAGTTGGTTATCCTGAAATCAGTGTTGAACTCTAATAAAGTCTTGCTGTCCGTGGGTGAAAACATATGTATTTGGGCAGTGGAGCAGATGGGGGAAGGTCATTAATAAAAACTGAGAACACGATGGGCCCGAGCACAGATCCTTGGGGTACGCCGGCTTGGATGGGGAGGGGGAAAGATAGGGATTACCAAATTGGACCAGTTGTTGTGTGTTGTATAAGTATGAGCTGAACCAGTTGAATGCAGATTGAGACAGCCCAGTGGTGAGGAGCTTGTGGAGTGGAAGGTCATGGGGAAACTGAGTCAGAAGCCTTAGCTAGGTCCACAAAGGTAGCAGAGGTTACTAGACCTTGATCCATGGCAGAGTGGATGGAGTCAGTGACTTGAAACAGTAAGGTAATTGTGGAGTGCCGGTTCCTAAAGCCTGACTGAAACGGGAGAGGATTCCAGAGGTGGTTAGATAGTTTAGGAACCTGGAGTAAATAAGTGATTTTTGCAGTTTGGCAAAGGAATGGTAGGAAGGAGATGGGTCTGTAGTTGCTGGGCAGGGTTTGGTCCCCACCTTTATGGAGTGGGATCACTTTAGCCTGTTTACAAACCTAAGGAATGATGCCAGTAGAGATGGAGAGGTTTAGGAGGTGTGGGAGGGGATAAGCAATTGCTAGAGCAGAGCAGCGGAGGAGCTTTGGGGTGGAGTCCAGGGATGGATTTCGATGGATGCAAGGACATGAGTGCTTGGTAGATTTCTGAAGAGAAGGTGGGAGGAAGTTAAAGCCATTTTTGTGCAGAGGGGAAGGGGGACCCGTTGAAATGGAGGGTGTCAGGAAACGCATAGGTAGTGAAGAATTTGTTGAAGGATTTGGCTATGGAGGTGGGATCAGAGGTAGTTGAGCTGTCAGACTTTAGGACGGTGAGGCTGTGATAAGAATTTTGTTATACTTTGTAATGTATTTTATATGTTTATAGTAACTGATCTGTAACACACACAGAGGACTCTTGTAAACAGGATTTTTTTCCCTATTATAAAAAGGGTCTCAAAACCCCCTAGGGGCAATATAGCACTTGGCGCACATTACACCCTTAAGGGTGATTAACAGACTGTTAATTTAACCCCTGGTCATGCTTTATTGCTTAAACGACATGCTTATTCCTAAAGATTTTCTCTCTCTATCCATCTGTTTAAGAGATTGTGTGTGGGCTAGCCAGTCAGCTCTGAGGAATGCATTTGTCGCCATGTCAGCTGATTGGAGCATGTATGGTACATGTATGCTGTCTGTACGGCTGCTGGTATGGTTGCATCTTTTAGGTGCTGGCATGTTTTGTTATTTTTCTGAATGCCATAGTTTTGCTGCCACCGCGCTCTGCACTTTGCAAAATGGTTATGTATAAGCACTGTAGCGTTTGCACCTGTAAATAAAGCAACTTAATTATAAGACAGGCTGTTTTTTTTGCTTTCTGAGCTAGCTGCTCTAGGTCTGTGCTACAGGAAGCACAGTTTCCACACCTTTGTTTTGTAGCGTCACTCTGTTCCTGTGTGCACTAGGCTTGTTTTGACCTGCGAGGTCAGAGCCCACTAATTTTTACTATTTCTTGCTGTCTTCGGAAGGCAGTAGCACTAGGCCCCATATTGGGAAGGGTAGCCAGACCTGCACAATGTGCATTTGGTGCCCGGCGCCATTTTAAATGAGGAACAAGGCCCATTTATCTACTAAGGATTTCTACTTAAAATTTAATAGGATGTAAATGCACAGAACTATACAGAGACTCATTTTTGTGTGCTGAAAGCCTTCTCAACACCATAGTGGCCTCAGAGGTAAGGTTGTCTGTTGGGATGCACTCCTGTGCGCCCACATATAAACAGTGCATGAATGGAATTTTGAGACTACATTGAGGGTGTTATTTTCATCCCAAGCTGCAGTATTGCCTCTGCAGGTCTTCGAAAACTACATGGCCTTCTGCATTATCTGCAGGGGAGCAACCATATACTAAACGTGGGCACTGCCCTTGCAGCACCAGGCTCACAGCTTCAGTAGTGGGTAGCATCCGCCTCCCACATTTTAACTGTAGTGTTCTATTACAGTTTTGCAGCAGTAAAGCTCAGCACAGTTGGCAGATGTACACAGACTTTACGATGAAAAAAAGACCAACGTTTGCCCCCACCTTGCAGCTTGGCTGACTTCCTTATTTCATGACATCCCTCTGACTGAAGCAGCAAGGAAATAGATGAGCACTCGCCTGCCCCATGTCACAGGGGTAAGGACAGTAGCAGCGGAACCAACCCTTCCAGGGACATATCTGTGGCCTATTCCCAGCTGCTGCTTGGATGGCCACACCAAGGAGGGAGAAGAAGGAGGCGGAGGAACACAAAACATCTGATGAGGGACGTTCGTAGGAGAGAACATGTGGGGTGGTGTTCTTCATGAATATTAACACCATCATGAAATAACCTTACAAGAAGAGGAGGAGTCACTTCTGGTAGCCAAAAAGAAATCCATCCTCCTTCAAGTGGTCCAATCATGCATTGCACGCCAAATGGTGTAGAGATTGATGACAAAGAACGTATCAGTGGCTCAGTAGGTAGCACACTCGCCTCTGAGGCTGGGAGATCAGAGGGCTGTGGGTTCAGTTCCCACATCTGGCACTTGGGTTAATATCCCAGTACTGACACTGTAGTACAGCATGAGAGGGGTGCTGCACTTCTGAGGTGCCGTCTTTCGGATGAGTCGTTAAACCGAGGTCCCATCTGCCTGGATTGGTGGTAGTTCAGGTGGATGTTAAAGATCCCATGGCACTTATCGAAAAGAGTAGGGGAATTTCCCCGGTGTCCTGGCCAAATTTCCCTCATTCACTAAAAATACCACCAACAGCTTAATCTGGGTCAAGGTCAGTTGGCATTCATCTGTATCCCCCTCCCCCGGGTCGTGCCTGAAAATAGGCAGGATTTGTCTAGTGCACTTACCCAGTCAACAAAAGCTAAATAAATAAATATACTTCCTAAGAGGAGACACAACAAGTGATCAGTCACCATGGAAAGGAGTTTCATGAACTGTACGGGTTTGGCCCTTCACTTTCCCAGAGCCTCTAAGGTGAGCGTCTAGGAGGCGACTTGCTTAAAACTGAGCCCCAAATGAAACACACACACAAAATAAAAATGAGAATCAGTAGGGATGACTGGTAAGCTACGTTTTCAGAGCTCTGATCTATGAGCCCACTGAACTATCCCTTGATCTCCTTCACCTTTCAGTAGGCATTCTTTCTAAACCTTCCAGCTGTGAGAGTGTTTTCTGAATTCTGACAGTCACCTCTTAGGCGTTCTGCTATCAGCAAGTGGACTGCTCAGACTTCTGCCATAGTCAGCAGCAGGTATCCGATAAGTTGGCATTAACACTTTACAGCTACTGCAGGGGCTGCGGCCCAATTAGAAGATGGAAGTGCATATTGCCAGGGAGAAAATGTAACTGGATTCTCCTTACAGTAGAGGCCTCCTGAGGAAGGGGTTTGAGACCCTGAAGCGCTGAGCTTTGCACCAGTGTGGGAGCTTCAGTTGTTTGGCAGTGTTGCATTTATTTCACTACTGACATGGTTATGGATATGTATAGTACTTTTGTAAGTACCATCCTAACACAGTAAAAATAACTTTCCAATTGAATATTAAGTCTGGAGTGTGTTTTTCTTCAGTGGAGAAAATCTAACTGGACTTGCTTCTTTCTCACAGCAAGGTGCCCCTTTTGCCCCTGTGTGCACGGCAGAGGACAGTGCCCATTGCAGGAACAAGGACCAGGAGGGCAACCAGTCATCTTTTCTTGGTGCAAGGTGGCTAGCTTTCCATGTCAGATCAGTGTGTGTTTATGATGGTCTCCAGAGGATACCCCAAAGAGCTTCGCTCCACACCTGCAAAGATTGTTTCCTGAAATTTCCAGTTTCCAACAACCCCATGATGGCATAAGTTAGAACAGTCGAGATCCATGATCTTTTTTACTTTTTATTTATTGTGCTTTATTCTCCTGAGTGCCCCAACTGACCCTCCTTTGGTCCTGCCTATTCACCCAGCTCCATCACTCCATCTCCAGGTCTTATCACTCACAGTGTTCCACCCATGGCTTACCTCCCCCAGGGCAGGACCACTTGGGTTGGGGGGGGGGAATTGGTCCCTCAATGGAGTTGTGGCCTGTTCCGAAGAGAGTGCTGCAGCCTGCATTGAAGGACAGATGACCTCTTGCTGCAGTTGGGTTTATTTCTCTGTATCTTTCCAACTCCCAGGACGCTGAGAAGAGCTCCTGAAACTTGCGCATACGTTGATGAGTGCAGCACACATCAACGCACCAGCGTTCTCCAGCTCTCGATCCTCAACTCCTATATGCAGCACCACCTGTGGTCACCCAGGTGGCAGTACTGCAGTGGAGAATAAAAGCCTGCCTCCCTCAAGGTGAGAGCATCCTGTGGGTCACTCAACCACCTCCCCCAGCTGACCCTCTGTCGACTCGTGTTTGTTCTTGAACCCAGGCCATCCGGATCGAGAGCAGTAGTGCTACCACTGTGCCTGCGGGCCAGCTCACCATTGGTAATCTTTTTTTTTTCCGAACTCTATTTATCACCCACTACTACTGAACTCTCTCTGGCAACCTCCCTGCTGCATTCTCTACCTCCTTGCGTTGTTCGGTATCCTCTCCACCACCGGGCATCCCCTGGGTCTGCCCTCTGGGGAAGGGTCGCCCCCGCCCAAGGCGCTCTATCTATTAGTATTGAGCCAGTGGGCTGGAGAGAGGGAGGAAGCGGAGGGGACTGGGCCCGACTCCAGGAGTGTGGACTGCAGGAGGAGGCGCCATCGCCTATTAGCGGTGGAGGGGGGTTTTCCTTGGTTTTCTCCCCTGTGGAGCCCGGCTGCCAAGGCACGCGCATGCCGTGGCTCCACCCCTGTTGTCTGTGCCAGCATGCTCGTTCGACTACCCCCAGGCCTCCTCCAGTGGTCGCTCGTTGAGTGTTTGCCACCCCAACCCTCCCAGGGGAAGAGAGAGCAGTCTTCCGGATGCTCAGTCTCTTCTCCCCCCACCCCAGCTGCCCGGGTCCGTTCCCGAACCCGGGTCGCCGGTGTGACATGAGGTGTGGCATCCAGCGCCTCAACCCTCTGCGCCACCAGGCCGGTCTCACCATTGCATTGGTAATCTTATCTCTACCAGCATTTGTCCATACACTCCACAACAGAAGTGCCCAGGCATGCACTCTGTAGTCTCCATCATTTTCCAACTGTATGAAGGATTTAGAGCATTCTGAGATCAAACACGTCTCAAGTGATGGAAGTAACATGCTCTACAATAGCAGTAAAACTGGAGGAGGGCAGATGTAGTCCCACTACACAAAAGTGGTTGCAGGGAGGAGGCTGGCAATTATTGGCCGGTCAGCCTGACATCGGTGGTGAGAAAGTTAATGGAATCACTGCTGAAGGAAAGGATTGTGGAATATCTTGAATCCAGTGGGTTACAGGACCAGAGGCAGCATGGATTCACAGGGGGTAGGTCATGGCAGACGAATCAGATAGATTTTTTTGAATGGGTGACAAAGGATTTAGATCAGGGTGGAGCAGTGGACATGGCCTACCTAGATTTCAGTAAGGCTTTCGACACTGTTCCACACAGGAGACTAGTAAGCAAGCTGGGTAGCTTAGGAGTGGGTTGAAGGTTAAACTGGATAGCAAATAGGTTAGGGGATAGGTGACAGAGGATGATGGTAAACAGAGTTCACGCTGAGGAAGGGAGGGTGACCAGTGGAATGCCTCGGAACAGTGCTGGGACTGGTCTTTTTTTTTTTTTTTTTAAACTTTCTTTATTTTCTTTTTTGTGTAAGTAGAACAAGAACATCATACCACATACAGCACAAAGAACAATTGTGACAAGGACAACAATTAACAGAACAGGGTAAATAAATTAACACAAGTACAGCTGTGCAGTCCATTTTAAAAATAAATAAATCCAGTAGCTTGAATAGGTTCCCCAAAAAATTAATTCAAGTAGAGTCCCAAGTAAGTAATAACAGATATTCAAATAATCTTGAATATAGCTTGGGTCATGTCATGAGCATCTAAGGGATAAATTCTGGTCTTATTGGGAGAGATATATGGTACCCATTGTCTCCATAGGATTTCAAACTTCTTTTTGTTTAGTAAGGCAGTTAAAGATTCCATCTGGTAAATGGTGATCATCAGATCCTGCTATTGTGTTAGACTTATCCTTTCCGGTGTGAGCCATTTCTGTGTAATGGCCTTCTGGGCTGCCAATATACCGATTTTAAATAACTTTCTGGTGTTTCCATCTCTGCAGCCCGGTGGCAACACCAAGAAAAGAAACAGTTCTGGGGAAAGATTCAATGACTGAGTGAAAATAATCCTCAGACCCTCTTGCATCTCACCCAAAAAGACCTTTAGTCTAGGACAGGACCACATGACATGAGCCAAAGCAGAAGATTCCTCCCCACAACCCCTCCATCACTCTGGAGGTATCTTTGGCTGAAATTTCGCCTGAATTCTAGAGGTCCTGAAGAACCTCAGAGCCATTTTCCATGAGAATTCTTTCCAAGTGGGGGCTCCCACTCCTGATTGCAAATGTGCTATATGCCTGTACCAAATTTCCCTTGGAATCTGAATATCTAGGTCCAATTCCCAGGTCAGTCTAGTTTTGTCCAGCTGATCCCCCTGTAGAGAAAGTAGAGCCCTATATATGTACGAGATAATATGGTCTAGATTGACTTTGCTCTCTATTATGGATAGTAACATGGAAATTATTCCTGGAATGCAGGACGAAACCCAAGAACTGGGTGAAAGGGAGTTAATAAAATTCCTCACCTGAAAGTACCTAAACATAGAAACATAGAATTTGATGGCAGATAAGGACCGCTTGGCCCACCCAGTCTGCCCATTTCCCTACCTGATGGATAAGCTGCAGATCCTAGTTAACCAGCAGCCTACTTCTTCCTACCCCCACCCCGTAGAATTGCCTTATGACTGTCCCATGCATGCTTGAATTCCACCACTGTTTTTGACTCCACAACCTCCTCTGGAAGGCCGTTCCATACATCCACACCCTCTCTGTGAAAAAATACTTCCTTAAATTACCTCTGAGCCGCCCCCCTTCTATCTTCAAATTGTGCCCTCTTGTTCTTGCACACCTCTTTTTGAAAGATGCTACCCTCTTGGACTTTGTTGATTCCCTTGAGGTACTTGAAAGTTTCTATCATGTCCCCTCTCCTCCTTTCCTCGAGGCTATGATATTAAGCTCCTTAAGTCTCTTCATATGTCTTCGGTGCAGACCCTGCACCATTTTAGTTGCCCTCCTCTGGACAGCTTCCATCCTGTCTGCTTTGCGGAGATTGGGTCTCCAGAACTGCACGCAGTACTCCAGATGGGGTCTCACCAGCTGTCTGTACAGAGGGATAATAACTTCTTGTTTTCTACTGGTGATGCCTCTCCCTATGCATCCCAGTATCCCACCTGAATCTATCTTGAGGGAGAAGCCCATATTGCTCCTTCAGTGTTAAAAATGACAGTACCTCCCCTTCCTTGACAAAATGTGCCACCAAGTGGAGCCCTCCCCTCTCCCATCTCTTAAAACTGAAGTCCATCTTCGCCGGAGTAAAAGCTTCCGTATATGGGATAGAGTAAAGAAGGGGTCTCCAACAAGTTAATTTCTTTTCTGATAGGATTTCTTTCCAAATCCAGAGATTAACTCCTGTGCAGGGGTTGGGGTTCCCCTCCTGCTCATGAGGGTTAGGTGGTGAGAGGAGGGTCTTGCTGGCCTGGAGGAGGTCCTCTTCCCTCATCTCCAGGTTCTTCCATCGTGCAGTATAATTATTTTGGTACCAGTAAACTACCGTCCTCAGCTGAGCGGCTCTGTGGTACTGAATAAAGTCTGGGAGGGCAAGCCGTCCTCGAAATTTGGATAATTGGAGGACTGAATATTTAATCCTCGGTCTGTGATGCTGCCAAAGAAAGGTTGAAATTCTCCTATTTAGATCTCTAAAAAATTCTGCAGAACCCACCCGGGGGGTCTGGCCAAGATAAAGGAAACCTCGGGAGGAGCACCTTCTGGACTGGTTCCACTCATTGTATGAGTGGAATGGGAATGGGACCAGAGCCCAGTTTTCCAAGTCCCTGCTCAGGCTCTCTAACAAGGGGGTGTAGGTATTTGAAAACATGTCTGAGTGATTAATAGTTAGCTTAACCCCTAAGTATTTTAAATTCTGGAGGTCCTATCTAAATGGGAAGTCTGCCTTGATCTGTGAGGAGGGAGAGTAATTTAAGTTCTTCTGTTTTGTTAAAATGAAATTTATATCCTGCCACGGTGCCAGACACCTCCAGAGGGTACCCAGAGAATCCTCAGGGCTCGATAAGTAAATGAGCAAATCATTGCATATAAGGCCAATTTATGCCCCGTCTAATTCTCGTTATGTCTCCATTCTGCCATATGGCCTGAGCCAGTGGCTCCAAATACAAGGCAACGAAGGAACAGGGGCATCCTAACTCGTGTTCCCTTCAGAGAGGGAGAGGGAGTCGAATTCCCCATTTATTTTGGGACTGTAGAGGAAATGGAAGGAAATGACTGCTCTTTGTGGATGACATCAAAATCTGCAATGGGGAAAAATGAACAGAGACCTGAGAGAACTTGAGGAGTGTTCGGGGGTTTGGCAACTGGGTTTCAATGTGAAAAATTTCAAAATGATGCACTTACGGTACAGAAATCCTGGGGTGGAGTACAGACTGGGTGGAGTGGTATTGACGACCACCAAATAGGAAAGAGACCAGGGTTGATCTTTTTTTTTTTTTTTTTTTTTTTTTAATCACCTGCTAAGTGCACCACTTCAGCCTCTCCTTCACGCTTACCAGTGCTGGCTCTGATCCATCTGCCCTCCAATCCTCCAGTCCCATATAGCAGCCGGCCCCAGTGTAACCCTTCTCCGGATGGGTCCCCCTCTGACGAGGGGGAATGTGCCAGCCCAGGGGGGCAAGCCAGCGCTGCACTTGGCCTTAGGGTGCCACTGGGCTGGAAGACTCGGCAGGGACATGAACGGCACCAGAGAGCCAGGCAACTGTCATCCAGCTTAAAGTGGGGCGCTATTTCCTCTTTTTATGATACGTTCCCGACGTGTGTCTGTTGTGCTCCTGGTCTTGGGTTTGCAACCAGGCGCTCCTTGGGCTGCAGTGGGGTCCTTGCAGCAACGGGACCAACGTGGCTTTTATTTCAGCCCTGATTGACTGGTTACATTCTCGTCTAGACATTCTGGCCACGAGTCGATTTAGACTACAGTTGACAGCAAGAGTGGAAGATGCACTTTGTTGACCTGTAACCAAAACGAGCACTATTGGTGCTTGTGGTGGGGGGGGATGAGGAGCAAGCTAAACTTAATTATGCTAAATATAAAAAAAAAAAAACCCGAAGGAGAGGCCGGCCCGGAGCTGGGAGGGAGCACCAAAAAAACCTGAAAAAAACATCTTAGTGTGCAGCGTGCAGTCGAGTAGTACTTGCACTGTGTACTTTCGTCGAAGAACTCAAACTGTTATGTCAGGGGACGGAACAAATAAACGTGGACCTGAAAAAGGAAAAATAAAGGGGTTCTGTTTAAAAAAAAAAAAAAAAATACAGTTGCTGCATTCAGTGTGTACAAATGTACTATTTCTGAAGGGCCTCACAGTCAGAGTTCTGGGGGTTAGTTGAAGCAGCAGTTAACAAATTACATGCCTGCACATACTGGCTCTTGGTAGGGGGGAAAAAACTATCTTTGTCCCACAGTATTTCAGACTGGAAAGCTAGCATAATACAGTGTAAAACAGCAGACTCTGCCCTATTTGAACTGAAAAGTTGTGGAGGAATGTGTGGTGTATAAAATAAACAAATTCCTAAAGCAGGGTTTCTCAAATGGAGAGGCCAGCCTCCCAGGGCAGGCCCCAACCTGTTCCAGGGGAGGCTCAAGGAAGCCTTAAAATGTACTATATTTTAATGTCAAGTTTTGGATGCTTCATGTGAAAGAATGCAGCAGAGTGAAAGCGAATAATGGCATGCAAATTTATGTACAAAATGGTTACCAGGAAAGACACGCTCAACAAACACTTTTTTCCTGATATGACATGGGGAAAATACAATTTTTGGAAACTGTGCAAAACACAATTCAAAATAATGCAAATGAATAGGAACAAGCTAACAACTGACCCATTATACTGGCTGCAGAAAAGCACAAATACAAAGGCTAAGCAGAGAGATACTAGAACCAAGAGCAGGAGGGAGCAAAATGGTCCCTGAGAAGGTATTTAAGAGCAGGGTAAAACTAACAAAGAAAGCAATCTGACTCATAGAGGTATTGCAACGAGGGGTAAATAGTCCAAAAGTCAGAAGTGTGGAGCAGTAGGCTGACTTGGGGGGTTATAGAGAGGAGAATAATAAGTTCAATAAAATGAGAATAAACAACTACTCACATGCACTTCATTGTATTCTCCCTACAATGTGCAAAGTATGATAGTTATTCTAATATGGGGAGGCCCAAAATTATTTCTCTATTAAGGGTAGGCTCAAGATCTTTTCCAAGGCTTGGGAGAGGCTCACTATGACAAAGTGTGAGAACTCCTGTCCTAAAGAATACATTTCTAGGGACATGGATATGTTGTTCATCCACACTTTCTGGCAGGTATCCATGCCGCTTTAAATCTTGCCGGAAGGTCATCAAGCTGGCTCCTCCCACCCACCCGGGTGATAAAACTCTCGGCTCCGCCCCATGACGCCATATCTTCCTTACTGCTTGGAGGCTCAGGTTCCCTCCTTAACGCTCTGCGTATAAGACTGGTTCCTAATTCTTCGGTTTACCCAAAATTGAGTTTAAGGTTTCAAGACTTGGTCAAATATTCCTCACGCTGCGATGGACAAATGACTCCCGGTTTCCGGACGTGCCCATGCGACGAAGATGTCTCGGACGGATCCGCACTCCACGCAGCGCTACTGCTTAGGCCTTGAGCACCCACCCGTAGGCCCGCGATCTGTGCTCTTCCTTCGTCCCACGCCTCTGGAGGACCGCTACCCATTTACAGCTTGACGCCCGAGAATGTTACCCGCTGGTGAAGTCTAAGGAGGCCCCTTTGGCGGTGTCCGCAGTGGCTGGCTCGGCGGGACAGCTCGAGCAGATGATCGCCCTCGAGGAGGAGGCGGCGCAGGCCGCATCTTCGTCTTCCTCGGTCACGGCCTTTATCCCGCTCTCTTTGGGATCCTCCTATTCAGCTTCTTTTAAGGAGCTCTGTCAGTCCCTTTCCACCAAGGGAGAGGGGCCATTAGGACTTTCCTCTCGGTCCAAGAAGGAGGACTTTAAAGGTAAGTCCCTCCGTCGCGCTCTTAGGCGGGAGAGGTCCCTCCCGGGTAGTCGACCCTCGACTTCAGTCGATCCTTTAGCCGACCACTGGCTCCGGCGTCCCGTCAGGTTAGTTGGCCGAGACACCCATCGACGCAGTCGAGATTTTTCTCGACCCGTCGGACGGGTTGTCAACTGGTGAAGCCGACAACCCTCACTCTTCGGTTCCCCCGGCGGAGATCGATGTGGCCGAGGACTTGCCTGTGCCTCTGGTTCCGGAGTCCACGGTCAAAACTGCCGAGCCGAGGGGAAAGCGGGTCTCCCCCGCCCTGCCCCAGAACCCTCCTCGGAAACACCGAGGTTCTCTGTCTTGGACATCTTCACGGTCCAGCCGATCCCGCCGGTATAGGCGGTCTCTGTAACCGGTACCGTAGTAAGCGGCGTCACCGCTCGTCCTCGTCTTCCTCCTCGGACGAGGAGAGGCTTCGACGCAAGTTGTGTCGGCGCTACGAGGACCTCATGTGGCAACAGCTCCTTCTGTCCGGGAGCAAGCTGACGTCGTCACCTTCCCCGGCCATCAAATGGCTGTCACTGGAGCGGCCGAAGCAACCCCTCGCCCCAGTCGAGGCGCCTGCCCCTGGGCCTGTTGCTTGACCGAAACCGGCTGCCCCACCGATTCTGGTGGAACCTCCGCCTCCACGGCCGAAATTTGGGGCCCCGACCAAGAATTCTCGGTCGGGCCAGGGCCTGCCCCATAGGCTGTCTGTCACCCTCACTCCCGACTGTCCTCGGCAGGTGGAGGGTGGCTCAGGCCCAAGGCAGCTCTTTGCGGACTCATCCTAGTCTGACGACGATTCCTCCCTGTTCTCCAGGCAAGTCGACCTGGAGTCCTCCGGAGGTCAGTCGCTAGATGATAGCCCATTGTCCTTCATGGGTTTGCTTAGGCTCATCTCGGAGTCCACCGGGATGCAGCTCGAGCCCGTATCCAAGCGGGCCAAGTATCCCCTAACGGAGATATTGGACCGAGGGGATTCACCCACGGAGGCCTTTCCGGTGGCAGAGGCCATTGTCGGCCTGGCCTTGCAGCTCTGGCAGCGACCTGCTTCCTGCCCTGCACCTTCGGCCAGGATAGTGAGGAAGTGCGCGGTCCCTACCGGTTCCCTGTCTGGTTTTTCGGAACACCCCTCAGCCGAGGGGTTGGTTACCGACAGCGTCTTCCAACGTGCCAGAAGCGCAGGGACACGGACAAGCCTCCCGACAAGGAGTCCAAGAAATTGGACTACACCGGGCGCAAAGTCTACGCTGCGTCCTCCCTTGGCCTTCGTCAGGCCAGCTCGGCCGTGCTGATGGCACACTTCTCTCACGCCCTGTTGGGCTCCCTGGATGAGGTAGTCCCTCATCTCCCGGCTGACCTGCAGACCACGGTCAAGCAGGTGCGGGACCAGGGCAGGGCAGTGGCCAAGCAGCAACTTCAGACTGCTCTGGACATCGGCGACTCGTGTGCCAGGTCAGTCGCGGCCACAGTGGCCATGCGCCGACGGGTATGGCTGAGGATATCCATCTTCACAGCGGATACCCAGCACAAGTTGGCGGATGTCCCCTTCTTGGGGACCGACCTCTTCGGCCCTGGAGTGGAGGGTCACCTTCAGAGGATCGAAAAGTTAAATGCCACTCTGGACTCGGTCTCCTCCGCCCAGAGGGACAAGGGCCGCAGACCGCAACCCAAGCCCTTTCGTCCGTCTGCGCCCACGGCACGTCCGGCCCAGCAGTATCAGGCTCGCACTTGGCATCCCAAAGCCAAGCCTGCGGCTTCCTCTTCCAGGAAGCAGGGAGGCAAAGGCTCAGGAGGTCCCTCGGCAGGTCCCTCCTCCAAGCCTGCCCAGTGACGGGTTGAGGGGTGTCTCCCCCAACCTCGTCACTCTACCCTGGGTTCCCCCGTGGGGGGATGGCTCCGCCACTTCCTTTCTGCCTGGTCCACTATCACCACGGACCGGTGGGTGCTGGAAGTGGTAGGAAGAGACCTGCCTCTGGAGTTTGAGCAGGCCCCGCCCTTCCGAGCCGTCGCCCCCCTTGGGGGCCTCGGGTTCCGCAGTCTCGTTGTCGGCTCACCGAGCCGACATCGCTCTGCTTCTCGAGAAGGAGGTGATCAGAGAGGTGGCGGACCCTCCCTCAGACCCGGGGTTTGTGTATAGGTACTTCCTGGTCCCAAAACGGACGGGGGGCTGGCGCCCCATTCTCGACCTGCACGACCTGAACAGGTTCCTAAGGTCTCGGACCTTCAGGATGGTCACTGTGGCTCAGATAATACCATCCCTGGAACAAGGTGTGTGGTTCTGTTCTCTGAACTTATAGGACGCGTTCTTTCACGTCCCTATCCGTCCGTCCCACCAGAGATTCCTTCGCTTTCGGGCGGAGGGATCCCTTTACGAGTTCCGAGCCATGCCCTTTGGCCTTTCTCTTGCTCCCAGGGTCTTCATCAAATGCATGGCAGTGGTGACAGCATTCCTGTGGCGCCGAGGGGTTCGGGTGTACCCTTACCTGGATGATTGGCTGATAGCAGCCCCCTCCAGACCGGAGGTGGAGCGGTCTAGAGATCTAGCCCTCCAGGTTTGCTCTCAGATCGGCCTTCTCATCAACGAGGCCAAGTCGGAACTCTGGCCGAAGCAGGTGATGCATTTCATCGGGGCAGAGCTCGACTCTCTTCGAGCCAGAGCACGACTCCTGGCAGACAGGGCCGAGGTTCTTTCCTCCTTTGCCCAATCATTTCTGGTTGGGCAATCGCGCCCTGCCCGGGACTTCCTCCGCCTCCTGGGTCTCATGGCGGCCTGTAGCAGTGTGGTCCGTTGGGCCCGCTGGCACGTGTGTCCCCTTCCCTGGGGATTGGCCAGCCAGTGGTCACAGCGCTGTGATCCATTGGACCAGCTAGTGACGGTGACCGGGATATGGAACGCTCTCCAGTGGTGGACCGTTCCAGCACATCTGCAGGAGGGCATCCCGTTTGTCCGCCCGAGCCGACGGTCTCTCTATCGACTGATGTCTCTCTGATGGGTTGGGGTGCCCATCTGGGGGAGCACAGAGCGCACGGCCTCTGGTCCCCTCGGGATTCCGATGCCATATCAACCTACTGGAGCTTAGGTGATTCGTCGTACCCTCACCGCCTTTGCTCCGTTTCTACGGGGTCAAGTGGTTCAGGTCCAGACAGACAATACCATGACCATTTACTACCTAAACCGCCAGAGGCGGGGCAGCGCTCCATGCCTCTGTGCAAGGAAGCTCTCCAGCGTTTGGTCACTTTCGTCGCAGCCTGGAGGCGGATCTCCTAGCCATCCATGTGGCAGGAGCCTCCAACACTCTGGCCGATGCCCTAAGCCGGATAGGGGCTGTGTCCCACGAGTGGTCTCTCCTGCCGGAGGTAGTACAAGATATGTTCTCCCACTGGGACACACCTCAGGTGGACCTGTTTGCCTCCAGGGAGAATGCGAAGCTGAGGCTGTTTCATGCCCGCCCCCCTCAGCAGGGTTCGCTGCAGGGGGATGCCTTCTCGAGGCCGTGGACCCCGGGCCTCTTCTACGCCTTTCCCCCATTTCCCTTGATCCACAGGGTCTTTCTCAAGGCGAGGAAGGACAAGGCGCAGGTGATTCTGGTAGCCCCAGACTGGCCCCGCCGATGCTGATATCCAGATCTCCTCAGCCTCAGCTCCAGGCTTCCGAGGCAGCTTCCAGCTCGCCCGGACCTGTTATCAGTCAATCAGGGGAAGGTGTTCCATCCGGACCTTCAGTCCCTGCACCTGATGGCCTGGTTCCTGAGCGGCTAGAGTTCCAGGCCTTGGGTCTTTCCAACGAGGTCCTCAATGTAGTTGAGGTGTCCCGTAAGGAGTCGACCAGAAAATGCTATGCCTTCAAATGGAAGAGATTCTCCATTTGGTGTCAGAACAAGGGCCTGGACCCTTCCTCCTGTTCCTTGGCAAGCATCTTGGACTACCTATGGTCCCTTTCTCAGCAAGGGCTTGGGTCGACAACCCTAAAGGTGCACCTGGCAGCCATCTCTGCTTACCAGGCGCGGGCCGGGAAGCGGTCGGTGGCGCCAGGAGTTGAGTGGTGGGCGCTTTTCAAGGCCTGGATCACATATCCCCTCCGGTGCGTGAACCTCCACCTCCGTGGGATCTACTGCTGGTATTGGCAAAGCTCATGGGCAAGCCATTCGAACCAGTGCACAGGTGTGACATCTCTCACCTGTCGTGGAAGACCGCTTTCTTGGTGGCTATCACGTCAGCCAGAAGGATGGGAGAGCTCCAGGCGCTTTCCATCGAGTCTCCTTACCTGGTCATCCACCGGGACAAGGTTGTCCTGCGCCCCCACCCGAAATTCCTTCCAAAGGTGGTGTCGGAGTTTCACCTTAACCAGGTGTTGACTCTGCCGGTGTTCTACCCCAATCAAACCTCGGAGGCCGAATATAGGCTCCATACTCTGGACCCTAGAAGGGCGCTCGCTTACTATAAGGAGCGCACGGCTGAAGTTCAGGAAGAGGTTCGCCAGCTGTTTGTCACCTACGCTGAAGCCGCACCTGGCAGACCTGCAGCCAAGCGGACGATAAGCAGGTGGGTCGCCTCCTGCATAGATCTCTTCTATAGGTTGGCGGGCATGGAGCCTCCCAGAGGGATAAGAACTCATTCTACCCACCATACCGCTGCATCGGTAGCTGCTTCCAGGGACGTCCCTATCCAGAACATCTGCAGGGCTGCTACCTGGAAATCGGCACATACCTTTATAACCCACTACCACATCGACCTTGAGTCACGCGGGGATGCTGGTTTTGGGGCCTCGGTTCTCCAGTCTCTATTTCCTAAGTAGGGGGTGTGCGCCTTGCCTCCCTCCTCCCAGAGAACTGGTAGGAGTCTGCCAGAAAATGTGGATGAACAACATATCCATGTCCCTGGAAATACAGGTTACTCACCTGTAACAGGAGTTCTAGGAATGGTATATGTTGTTCATCCACATGACCCACCCGACCTCCCCGGCTTCGACGCACAACCTGAGCTTCCAGCGGGCCAGATCTGGCGTCATGGGGCGGAGCCGAGAGTTTTATCACCCGGGTGGGTGGGAGGAGCCAGCTTGAAGACCTTCCGGCAAGTTTTAAAGCAGCAAGGATACCTGCCAGAAAGTGTGGATGAACAACATATACCATTCCTAGAACTCCTGTTACAGGTGAGTAACCTGTATTTTACAGTAACCCCCCCCCATTCATTGGGCATACTGGGTCAATCAGGGAAAATCATTTGTGTTTAAATATCTTAGCTGCAGGTGACAAAAAATAGAGTGCATTTACATAAGTGAAGCCCTCAGTCAGGAAAGCCAAGGGCTGCTACATAGAAAAATCAGCAGGCAACCCTGTTTTAATTGATTGAGAGACTTGTCACTTGGACAATCTCTAGTGAGATAGAAAAAAAAAATATAAAAATCCCTGTCTAATCCCAGGCTAGCTTGAAAGGACCTTGAAATCTCTTAGTTGCAGTTTGGTAGACCTCTGTCGGAGCGAAGTGTGTGCATTAAAAAAAATTTTAATCTGATAATTCTGCATTGTAAACTGCTCTGTGTGCCCTACAGTAAGGGATCCTTGTGGAGAAATATCTGTTGTGTGTATTACAAAAATAAAAATCATTCTTGCATTCTAATCTGCACCCTGCCCTACCATAAGGGGCTCTTTGTGGGGGACACTTTATTGAAGACTGTGTGTGTGTGTGTGTGTGTGTGTGTGTGTATATATATATAAAAAAAAAAATAATAATAATAATTCCTGCATTCTAAACTGCTCTGCCCTACCGTAAGGGGATCCTTGTGGTGAAATTCCTGTTGGAGCTAGTGTGTGTATTAAAAAAAATAAAGATAATTTCTGCATTCTAAGCTGCTCTCTGCCCTACACTAGGGGATCCTAGTTGTGTGGAAATCTATCTCTGAGATTTCTGTGTTATTTAAAACAATCTATAACTTCTGCATTCTAAGCTGCTCCCTGCCCTACACTAAGGGGATCATTTGGAAAAATCCTCTGTTGGAGCTATTGTCTGGATTTAAAAAAAAAAAAAAAAAAATTGTGCCATCTCGTTGCAGTAAAGGGAAGTCCCTGTGAGAGGTGATTGCTCTCTGACTGACCTATTTGTGACTCAGTAAAAGAAAGTGACAGACTCACACAAGTCAGTTTAGGAATAATCTTTATTAACAAGCCTAGTGTTTCGCATGTCAAAGCATGTCTTTTCTTAGATTTGGTTTTACAAAGAAAAATACTGTGGAACAGGTACCACAGCCAGGTCCATCTTCCTCCACCGAACCTGAAAGCATCCCTGACAGTAGTTCCATGCCTTTTGTGGAGACAAGTACAGTGGAAAACCCTCCATCCACCAAAAAAATAATGATTGGGCGCCCAAATCAAGGAAAAATGTCACAAAAAGAAAGAGTATTAGAAACAAAGAACCAGACACTTTCAGGAGTCATGGAAAAAAGATAGAGAATGGCTTTTAGTAAATAATGACCGAACGGAGATGTACTGTGAGTACTGCAGAAAACTATTTCCAAATGACAAAGGTTAATTTGTGGTTGGCTGCAAAACCATGATGCTGGGCACAATAAAAACACACGAAACTAGTCACATTCATTGCGAGTCAAGCAGCCGTATTGCTGCTTAACGTCACCCTAGCAAAAGCCCAATTGTCGGGGTTGCTGTCAATGGATAAAGTGACAACAGAAATCATGACCCATAGGTTTCTGATTGCTTTTAAGGTTGCTAAAGCAGGGCAACCATTCACAAGTTTCGTACAAGACATGGAACTACTGTCACGGATAGGGAAACGGGAAAAGATTGGGTTGAGATACACCAGTGACAAGGCCTGTGCCAGTTTTATTAAATTCATCAGTAAGGATATTAATGCACAACTTACAGAGGAGGTCAGGCAGTCCAAATATTTTTCAGTGTTGTGTGACGGTAGTACTGACTCGGCTGTAATAGAGAACGAGCTAATTTTATATATGCTATGTGAAGGATGGTGAACCTGACACAAAATTTCTCACCATCATAGACATAGGCAGGCCTACTTCTGATAATATTTTCCATGCAGTTATGAACAGCATAACAGAAAATGCAAAAGTCTAGGATTACTCCTGCATGGTAGGATTCTGCGCTGATGGTGCAGCAGTAAATTTTGGATTTAATAATGGGGTTGCCAAAAAAGTTCAAGATCAGGTTCCTCACGCTGTCTCGGTCCACTGCTCAGCCCATCGCTTTGAACTGGCATTACGAGATGCAGCCAAGCCGTGCTCTTCAGTACAGCAAATTGATGACCTATTACAACTGATTTTCCGGTACTTCCATTCATCAGCACTGATTTTGTAATGGACTAAAACAAACATCTTCTGTTCTGGGTCTGCAGTACCTTGTGCCTGTGAATGTGTTGGGAACCAGATGGCTAGCCCACAGAGTTCGAGCATTAAATGTACTCATTAAAATGTGCAAAAACATTGTTGTGCATGTGACACAGGTTAGTGATGGTCAGGTCAGTACTAGTGGCCATGTGGACACCCGAATGAAAGCTGCTTAGCTGAGAAAAAGTCTCATCTCACTTAAATACCTCATTGGAATACATCTGATTCACAAACTTTTACAGATGATTGTGTCTGTATCTTTGGCATTTCAACAAGAAAAGCTGCTACTTTTCCAAATTGCAGAAAGAGTTGAGGCTGCTGTTTTTTCATTAGATCATTATGACATACTGCAGGCCTGTGAATGCTTTCTTGTTGTCAACAACATTTCTGCTGACAGAATTGAATGCAAAGATGAGGTACTTGTGTTGAAACGGTGGCAACAGTTCACTGGCACTGTACATACTGTTACAAAGCAGGTGACCCATTTCAGAGATGAAGTTGTGAAGTCCATGAAACAGCGTTTTAGTAACATAAGTCCGGGACCGTCACCAGGGGAAGACTGTGATGAACAGCTTAATGTTGTACAAGCGTGTCAGATTTTCAATCCAAACAACTGGCCAGCAGTGCATCCTGACAGCAATGATGTTGCATATGGCAGAAAAGATGTGACATTCCTAGCATGTTTTGGAATTCTGTCTGCTAATAAAATATGCCCTCTGACTACTTGGTGTTGAACCAGTACTGGCTATTAATCCTCATGCACTACTTAAAAGTTGCTTAGAAGACAGGATGGCCTGCCCAGCATCATAGCTCTGCTGAGCATTGTGTTAAAGTTCCAGTTCGAGCATTGTTGAGTCTGGATTTTCAGTCATGAAACGCATTAAAACTGACTGGAGATTATGCTTGACTCCAGAGATGCTAGGGCATTTAATGAATGTCCGACTAAGTCCAATACAAATCAAGGAGTTTGATGCAACTGGTGCATTATCCCTGTGGGCACTGGAGAAAGAGAGGAGACCAGAGACTGCAAAGTACAAAAGGAAAGACAAAGTGTTACTAAAACACATGGAATGCAACTTATCAAGCAGTCCACAAGTGGTTTTGTTCTTACCTCACTGGCAGGTCTCAGAGAGTTGTCACCGGAATTTATTCCTCTGACGCCTTCTCCCTGCCGTGTGGGGTACCACAGGGCTCCATTTTAGCTCCCATGTTGTTTGCAGTGTATATGCTGCCATTGGGAGAAATCATCAGGAGATACAGTTTGAGTTTTCACTGCTATGCAGATGATACTCAGCTGTACCTGTCCTTTCTCCCCGATCAGAGTGATGCGCTGTCTGTACTTAATAACTGCCTGGATGAGATCAGAATTTGGATGAGTTCGAGCTGGTTGAGACTTAATCCGGATAAGACTGAGGTACTGGTTGTGGATCCAGTTAGTCCTGGGGAGAGGTTTGGTTGTTGGACAGCCATGGTGTATTACTTGGTGGTGTACCGTCTCCTACTCTCGACGGGTCTGCGAAATCTGGGCGTTATTTTTGATGATGGTCTGACCCTGAAATCCCAGGTGTCAGCTGTTGTCAAATCCTCTTTTACCATCTGAGGAATATCGCCGGGTGAAACATCTGATTCCCCGGGAGGACCTTCCAACTATGGTCCACGCCTTTTTTACTACCCGTCTGGACTACTGCAATTCCCTCTACCTAGGGCTACCAGGGGTCGATATCCGCTGCCTTCAGCTGGTGCAGAACGCTGCAGCCAGGCTTTTGACTGGGACTCTTAGAACCAGTCACATTACGCCTGTGCTTCGCGAACTGCACTGGCTGCCTGTTCGGTGGCGGATCACCTTTAAGGTTGGTTTACTAACCTATAAAGCCCTACACGACCAGGGACCCGGTTACCTGAAAAATCTTCTGGTTCCCTATTGCCCCCTCCGTCCACTCCGCTCCGCCAGTGAGGGATTGCTAGAGATTCCCAGGATTCGTTTGAAGTTATCGGGATCTCGTGCCTTTGCCTTTTCGGCTTCAACCCGGTGGAATTCTCTACCTCGCTGGTTAAGAGAATGCCCGACCGTTGACAGTTTTAAAATTGCTTTAAAGACATATCTTTTTACCTTGGCTTATTCTTTATAGTTATGGTTGTTTAATGCTTGGATTTTGCTGTTTTATTTATTTTTGTACAGCGCCTTGATTTCGAAAGGCGCTTTATAAATAAACATGACTTGACTTGACTCCTCTGAGGGAGACAGTGAAGGGGAGGCATAACTTATGTTTCCTGGACAACTCTGTTTTCGCTGTCAAATTATTTTGATTTTCAGTTATTTTTAATGTGGAAATGTACAATTTGGACAGGAAACGTATGGCGAACCATCCACATTTCCGGTGGAAATGTACCCTGTTGGACACTATTTCAACCCCCTGTGGTGCGATCAAAAACAGTGATGGGGTTAAAGAATGCATTAGATAGGCACAAAGTGAATCATAGTTTTGTTTTTGGGGAGCTGTAGATTGGGTACAGTCTACAGTAATAGTGTAGGTACTGAGAAATGGGCAAACTGGATGGGCCAAGCGGTTCTTATCTGCTGTAAAATTCTGTGTTCAAGTTTAACTATCCAACTGAGTAACTTTCTAGTGCAGGTGCACCTACGGGACACCTGCCTCCACATCGCCATCCACTGAGCTGTCATTGCTTTGTCCCATTCGGTATAGAAGGTAAACATTACCAGTACTTGTGTCTCTTCAGGTCAGCGATAGCACCATGGGTCCTCATGAAGGTGATCTTAGTCCATTTTCACACTCTGGACTGTCATGTCCTCCTGTGTCTGACCATCAGAGCAGAGTGCAGATATGGACCGGCAAGTTGTAACAGGAGAAGACAATGCTACTCCACCGCTGGTGAATTATAAGCCACATATAGGGCAGTACTGCTCTGGACCTTACTTAAAATGCCACCTAGGAGCAAGTTAAGACGCATGCAGTGGTGACACTTTTCAGGTCTCGGATATCGCTACTAACTTAGGTCAGTATGGCCTTCTGACAAAAAGTTCAGCAACGCACAAACATCCTGTTATCATAAGACTCATAGTGGCCTGCATCAGCCTCATCCGATGGACCAGGCGTAGTTCACATTCCCTGCACCTGTGCAGCCTGAAACATTGGGATCATCTTGTCACAGTTAAAACAGAGGGTAGTCCACTTGGCTGAGGAGCAGTCTTAAACACCATGTCCGTGCAGGAAGTACAGATCCCAAGAGAACACAAACTCATGCTTAGTACCCTGGAGCTCCACTTCTGATTCGCTTGGACAGTCCATTCTGGGTGGCTTTCTACAAAAGGCAGAGACACACAAGGTTCACAAGCATGAAGCTTGCAGCAGGCAAGGCCTCTAGTAGGCATACAGGCACCTTCACTTAACTGCAGTAGTCACCATATATGGATTCTCAACTGATAGGTAGTCAGGGTTTGTCACCTCAGATTTCTTTGTGTTTAAATGATATTTTATTCATTTTGAAGAAAGTATTGACAGGTTACACACATCTAGGAACATCGTACGTTATAAATTACAAAGGAAAATAGTTTTTGTTTCAGTAAGGAGATAACTGTGCCCTGGTTATATCCTTGACAGGGCTTTTCCTATAAGGTAGCGTTCTCAAAAAAACAGTTCTGGCTATGTAACTGAAGCTCATCAGCACATCGTAGTTCATGAAATAAAGTGTTAAATGTTCATTTAGTTGTCCATTAAAGCCAGTGCCAAAGTGGTGGTGGTGTCATTTATAAGTTAGTTGGAAACATTTCCAACCCTAGGAAGAAAATTCGGCCACATGTTTGAATTAAGCTGCTTAAACTTAGTTAAACATGTCAAGATAAAATACACTGGAGTCCAGTTAAACCCTTGATAGGTTAAAACAGTGAACTAAAGTGGTTTAACTTAACTTTTTATACAGTTAGACATGGTAAGTATTTTCATATTAAATTGATGAGATTAAGCTAAACTTAGCAGTTAAGGGAGTCCATCTGTTGTGATTAGCAGTCCGACAAGAAATACATAAAATACTTTCTTGAGTAATGTAAGGAAACATTCTGATATAAAAAGGTACTCACCACTAGGTCTTACTATTACATCGCACTAAAAAAAAAAGGAAAAAAAAAAAACAACTTTGGGTAACTAAGAGGGACTACTGCCACTCATTGAGTCCGAATGGTAACAAGGGATCTTGCTTCAAGAGGGCTCTTGCAGCAGGAAGCACCGGTAGTACTGAAGCAGTCAGGTGCCAGGACCATGTGGAAAACTTCTAGCTAGCAGTCTTTCACAGGGGACCGCCCACGCTGATGTCTGCCTGCCCTATAAAGGGGGCAGTCACCCAGACCTTCCTCGGTTCTTTTCCCATCACCGACCCATACTAGTCTGACCTCCACGGACGCCTGCTTCAGTTGACCGCCATTTTCTCGCATTTACCTGTGGCTTATTTTCTTTTTCTTCCTTAGTCTTAACATCAATTTTTGGTGTTTTTCTCCATCTCGTATATTTCTTCTGCTCCAGCCTCTTCTTTCAGCTGGTCTATGAAGTGTGCTTGTGGCAAGCAGATGCCCACTAGAGATGGACACTCTTCCTGCCTGCTCTGGGTAGGCCCTAACCACAACACTGACGCCTGCAAGCACCGCCAGGACTTTAACCAGGCCACACTGAGACGCCACTTGAAGATCTTCCAGAGTCGCTGTCTTCAGCAGAAACTCGCAGCGTTGGAGAAGGAGCTTCAGGCTAAAAAGCTCTTCCACTTCTCCAGTCTCCGAGGCATCATCATCTTCTTCCCAGAAGGAGAAGTTGTCCATTGGGAAGCACAAGCACTGGGACCATCCACGATCAGCTTCTTCCTTGCGATCGCTGTATAGAACGGCTTCCACCACTGGGTCTTCCTCCTGTGGGAGGTTGGCCCCTCCTTCCTCGGCAGTCCTTACACCTTCCAGGTTGCTGGTGGTACAGCCACCTGCCCTCATTGCTATCGCTGGCGGTGGCTCCTTGGAGCAGCGGACGTCATCACCTGCCCCCCAGCCCCTGTCACTCAGGCCCTTAGTCCCCACTGGTCATCAGCTTGGCGGCTCGAAGGGGGTTGTAACCTCTGCCGGTGGGTCTTCGCCCGTTGCGCGCCCCCCCCCCCCGTCAAGGCATTGCCTTTGTCGATCCCTGATTCCAGGGGCTGGCGCTAGTCCTTCCAGGTATCTCCAGTAGCAAGTGCTCGCCTCCTCCTCTATGCAGGTGACGCCTCTGACCCTGCCTTGAAAGAATTCCCCTCCCCCCACAGGCACCTGTCTCTCCTTGGGGGCCTACATTGGCTGTTTCTCCGCAGCAGTGCCAGCCTTCACCTACCAGGCTGGCACCTGCCCTGTGATGCCTACACCAACGACTCCCCAACTGGCATTGCCTTAGCCCCCCAGCCTGCGCCTAATCCAATGCCCACTGCCCTCCCAGAGATCCCCAGCTGGCGCCTGCTGGACCAATGCCAGGGTACCCTATGCTGGCTCCTCCATCGACATATTGATACCCCCCCTCCCCAGTACCCTTATCCATCTTACAGTCCACCTCCACCAGTGGTTTATAATGCCTTATTCACGGCTTGGTGAACCTTTATGAAGGACAAGGATGCACCCAGATGGCCTTCTCCTCCTCCTCCCTGGGACCCCACTCCTCAAGACCCAGACTGGGCAGGACCTAGTAACCCCTACACCACTGAGTCTTATGGGGGTCACAAGGGGACTTTGGACCAGCACAGGGACAGCCGTTGTCCTCAGACGCCAGTCCTTGGACAGCGATCAGTCGGGGGACGATTCTTCCTTGGAAGTGTCGGGGGACTCCTCTGATGGGCAGGATTATCCAAAGGAGACCCCTCAGTCTCCCCCTGACGATGCCTCTTTCCTGGATGTGATGCGCCATCTGCAGTCCCTCATGGGATGGGAGACAGGAACTCAACTCGGAGTGCCATCATCTGGCCATTTACCTCCGGAAGGAGTCCCTCCCTTTGGTGGTTCCTCCTCTTTTTGAGTCATATGATGATGTGACTAAGGTGGCATGGAATCATCCCTCGATCACCTTGGTCTTGCCAAGAAGACAGATCGTCTTAACCATGCGCCAGTGGGCAAAGACTTCTTTGGCAAACACCCCATGGCAGACTCAGTAGTCATGAATGTGGCTCATGACCGCATTAAGAGGCCCAAGCACCTCAGCACCGAACCTCCAGATGAGGAATCCCACCAGCTGGACTAATTAGGCAAGTGGGTGTATTCCTCTGCCAGTGTGGCCATCTGAGCCCAAAACTGGCCCATATGATGCAGTATCAGAATGCCATTTGGGACCAGGCAAGGCATCTGGTTCAGTCCCTCCCTGAAGATTCTACTAAAACACAGCCCGACTCTAAAATTGCGATTCGGACATGGGCAACCGTGTGCTGAGAGCTGCCTGTGATACAGTAGATACCTCCAGGCTCGCGGCGGCAGCAGGGATCTGCATGCGCCGCCATTCTTGGCTTAGGGTGTCTGGTTTTGCCCTGGATGTGCAGGCCAAAATTATGGACGCCCCTTTTGATGGCTCTGTTTTGTTTGGGGGAGATGCCCAGGATATCATCTCTCGCCTCGAGGAATCTGGCAAGGCCCTGTAGTTGGTGCATTCCATGTACCGGTCCCAATTGAGGTCCTCCCAGCCTCATTCCTTATGCCGGTCCTCTCGCTAGCCTTCCAAGGGCCAACAGCTGAAAGGACCCTGTAAGCGTAAGACAAACTACCTGCCAGCCACAGTGACTGCCCCTCTGGCCTGCAGAGCACCCACGGCCGCTCAGCTCACTCCAGGTTCCACTGCCTGACTCCTTGCCTGGTGACCCCACCCCAAGCAGAATCCTTGGGGAAGGCAGTCAGAGGTAGTCTCCCTATACCTGGACAGGTGGCGCACAGTAACCTCAGACCAATAGGTACTCCAGTTACTCAAAAGGGGTCATACCCTCGAATTTGTGGAACCCCCTCCAGCAAACCCTCCCTCGGGATCACATTGCTGTCATCCGAGAAGAGATCCAGGCTCTTTCGTGCAAAAAAGCCATAGAGCCCATCCCTCTCAATCAAAGCGGGAAAAGGTTCTACTCCCACTTTTTCCTTATCCCCAAGAAGACAGGGGGACCTAAGACTGATCTTGGACCTCAGCCACCTGAACCTCTGCATAGAGTACAAGTGGTTCAGGATGGTGACTTGGCAGGGACTGTTGCCCCTCCTTCAGCAGGTGGACTGGCTCTGTTCCCTGGATATGCAGGATGCCTACCTCCATATCAAGGTTTTCCAAGCTCACTGGCACTTCCTCCACTTCTGCTTCCAGGGGGACCACTTTCAGTTTCAGTCCCTCCCTTTTGGCCTTTCCTTGGCACCTCTGATTTTTACCAAGTGCTTAGCGGTGGTAGCTGTGGCCCTGAGGCGGCAAGGTTTTTAAGTGTTCCCATACCTGGATGGTTGGCTGCTCATAGCCCCCTTACAGGGATCTCTTGCTGCAGACCCTGGAAGGCACCTTTCGGCTTTTCCAGACACTAGGGATCGCGATCAGCCTACTGAAATCTCATTTCATTTCATTTTTCATTTTTATTGGTTATGCTAGAAAGGCATGGGAGTATTGCTGCCCATTTACACAAGCGTCCAGTTACATACAACAATCGTGAAACATGATATAGGCTAAAACATTTAACTAACAGCGAGGGTTAATAAAATAGTACATAAAAATAGGATAATATAGACTAAAGGGCAAACCATGCACTAGCCTTGGTGAATTAACAAATACAAGGTGACATTAAGGATTCAATGAGGGTTTAACAATAATATAATATAACAGTGGGAAACAAAAAAATTAAGTGCAATCTAAAAACTAGCTTGGGGGATTAACAGTACTACAAGTGCTAGAAAGAGAGGGTAAGTACCTGAGGTGGGATAACCAGAGAGTGAGGGGCAAAAAGTGCAGAAGGGGAACCAGATTAGGGCTGCAAGCAGGTGCAGGTGAGAGAAAAATGTCTTCTGATATTTTGCTTGAAGGCATTTGTGGAGGGACAGAGTTTTAGTTCCAGAGGGAGAGTTGAAGGGCTTGGGTCCCATAAAAAAGAGTGTTTTCTGGCCTTGAGTAGTCCGGCAGAAATTAACAGTGAAAGAGACAGTGGAGGATAGTCTAGTGGTCCTGGTGGTGGTGGCTGTCTGGAAGAGAGAAGAGAGGCAATCGGGGAGCAGTCCACTGGAGAGTTTGAAGAAGAAAGTGGCCATCTTGTAGTTGAGGCAGGCCTCAAGGGTGGGCCGACTGGTGAGCTTATAACGGTCACAGTGGTGTGTGAGTTAGGGAGACCAGAGGCAAAGCGAATAGCGTTGTGGTAGGAGCTTCGAAGTCTGGAAAAAGTTTTGATGGAGAGGCGGGGGAGGGAGACAAGTGAACCGTAGTTGAAGACAGGAAGGAGGAAGCTGGAGACTAAGAGGAATTTGGATTCCCTGTTAAGGTGATGCTTGGTTCTTTGTAGGATACCGAGGCGTTGGTGGACTTTTTTGATTGTGAGGCTAGTGTGAGCATCGAAATTGAGGTGGCTATCCAGGAGTAAGCCAAGGTACTTGAATTCACTGACTCTTTCAGTGGCGTTATCAAGGTTGTCATTGAGGGGAAGAAGTCAAAACCAAGGGGTTTGAGGGAGCTGGAGAAAACCACAAACTTAGTAGTTTTTAGAGTTGAGTACATGACCTTTGGACATGAACCAGGTGTGAAGTCTGCTGAAATCAAATTGGAGTTTGTTAATGAGAGCGTTGGTGTTTTTGTCCTGATAGAAAAGGGCTGCATCATCAGCATAGAGAATGAGTTTGGAGGTGGTGCAAATGTCAGGAAGGGAATCAACGACCAGAGAGAAGAGAAGAGGGCTCAGGATGGACCCTTGGGGGATGCCGTATTTGATGGGGCAGGATTCAGAGAGGACACCCCCAATAATGGTGCGATGGGATCTGCCCTTAAGACGATCCTTGAACCAGAGGCAAACTTCAGGTGAGAAATGGAATCCAGCCAGGGTACGGAGGAGGACTTCATGATCAACGAGGTAGAAGGCTTTGGTGTGGTCTACGAACGCAGCACCAAAGTCTTGTCTCCTCAATGCCAACGCCTCCAATATATAGGAGCAGTTCTGGACTTGTCCCAGGGCAGAGCCTTCCTGCTGGAGGACAGAGCACCTGATAGCATAGGTCCAGCTGGTCTCCTCCAGTCGTCAGGGACCAGCCAGAGTGTTTCTTTGTCTGCTGGGGCACATGGCAGCTATGGCAACAGTTTCCCTGGCCCGCCTCCATATGAGGGTTCCCCAGTGGACTCTACGAATCCAGTGGGACCAGCGCACTAATGACCTGGATCAGCTGGTGCTGGTTTCTGCCCCAGTGAAGAGGACCTTGGAGTGGTGGCAAAACCACACCAATCTCCTGAAGGGGTCGCCCTCCGTGCTGTATCTCCTCAGCAGATTCTGACCATGGACACCTTGGGCCAGGGTTAGGGAGCTCATTTAACCGACCATCAGACCCAGGGTACATGGTCTGAGAGGGAGCAGCATCTCCACATCAGTGTGCTGGAGATGCGGGCAGTTCTGTATGCCCTGCAGGCCTTCCCGGCCCTCTACTTGTGCAGACGTACAACATGTCCGTAGTGTTCTACACCAACAAGCGGAGGCACGTACTCTTACCTCCTTTGTCGGGAGGCCATGAAGGCCTGGTATTGGGCCATCGAACATAACCTGGAACCTTCAGCCGTCCATGTTCCAGGCATCCAAAACGTCCCGGCCGACAGTCTAAGCCAGTCCAGATTGAGGATGCACAAGTGGGAACATTACTGTCCTCGGTGGTCGAAGATCTTTTCGATAGGTGGGGACGTCCAGAGTTGGACTGTTTTGCGACCCCAGTCAATGCAAAACTGCCGCTTTTCTGCTTGCTCGATCCAGGGTCTGGAGTTTTCTGGCGAGACGCATTTTCCCTCTCCTGGAAACGGAGGTCTATAGGGACATGGATATGTTGTTCTATCCACACTTACTGGCAGGTTCCTTGCCACTTTAAATCTTGCCGGAAGGTCTTGAAGCTGGCTCCTCCCACCCACCCGGGTGGTAAAACTCGCGGCTCCACCCCATGACGTCAGATCTTCCTTACCGCTTGGAAGCTCAGGTTCCCTCCTTAGCGCTCTGCATTTTAGGCCTGAATCCTAACTTGTTGGTTAATCCGAAAATCATTCTCAAGTTTAAAAGACTTCGGTCTTCTTTTTCCCACGCGGCTGTGATGGACAAATCGACTCCCGGATTTCGGCGGTGACCTTGTGGGCAGAAGATGTCTCTGACCGATCCGCACTCCACATGCATTTACTGCCTTGGCCTCGAACATGATCTGCAGGCCTGCGAAATGTGCAAGTCCTTTTCGGTCAACGTTCTCGAAGGCCGTGCTGCCAGGCTTCATCTTGGGCGCCCCGAGAGACGTATTCCTCCGGTTAAGTCGAAGGAGGTCCGTTGGGCGTTGTCCGGCGGTGGGTTCAGCTGAGCAACTCAAGCAAATGATTGCCCTTGAGGAGGAGGTGGCCCAGGCCGCATCTTCTTCCTCGGTCGCGGCATTTATCCTGCTGTCCTTGGGCTCCTCCTATTCTGCTTCTTTTAAGGAGCTTTGTTAGTTCCTCTCTACTAAAGGAGAGGGGCCATCGGGACACTCCTCTCGGTCCAAGAAAAAGGACTCTAAAGGTTAAGTCCCACCGTCGACGTTCGTGGGAGTGGGAAAGGTCCCCTTCTCCGGATAGTTGACACTCTACTTCGGTCGAGGTTGCGGCTAAGGCCGCTGGCTTCACGGTGTCCCCCCGTCAGGTCAGCTGGCAGAGACACCCGTCGATGCAGTCGCAGATTTTTCTCGACCCGTCGGATGGACTGTCGACTGGAGAAGCCAACAACCCATCTTCTCCCGTTCCCCGGTGGAAACCGAGGACTTGCCCATGTCTCCTGTGCCGGAGTTCTCGGTTAAGGTCCCTGAGCCGGGGGAGGAATGGGTTTCCCCTGCTCCATCCCAGACCCACCCTCGGAAACACAGAGGATCTCAGTCTCGGACCTCCTCTCGGTCCAGCCGACATCGGCGATCTCGGTCTCGGCACTGAGGGAAGCGGCGGCGCCGCTCATCCTCGTCCTCCTCGGAGGACAGGCTCCGGCGCAAGTTGTGTCTGCGCTACGAAGATCTTATGTGGCAGCAGCTCCTTTTGTCCGGGAGCAAGCCGACTCCGTCGCCTTCCCCGGCCATTAAGTGGCTGTCACCTGAGCTGCCGAAACAACTCCTTATGATCATTGAGGAGCCGAAGCCAGCGTCGGTTGTTCGGCCGAAACCAGCTGCACCACCCTTCGTGGTGGAACCCTGCCTCCACAACCAAAAACTGGGGCTCCGACCAAGGATTCTCGGTCGGGTCATGGGTTACCCCTTCAGCTGTCAGTCACCCTCACTCCTGATCGCCCCTCGGCAGATGAAGGGTGGCTCAGGCCCTCAGCAGCTGTTTGCAGACTCCTCAGAGGCTGACGATGACTCTTCCCTGTTCTCCAGGCCTCTCGACCTGGAGCCCTCTGGGGGACAGTCGGTGGGCGAGAGCCCATCCTCGTGCATGGGATTACTTCGCCTCATCTCAGAATCTACTGGGATGAAGCTCGAACCCGTGTCAAAGCGGAGATACTGGACCGAGGGGATTCTCCTACAGAGGCCTTTCCTGTGGCCATAGCCATTGTTGGCCTGGCCCTGCTTCTTGTCCAGCTCCCTCAGCCAGGATGGCCAGGAAGTATGCCATTCCCACCGGCTCACTCTCCGGATTCTCGGGGCACCCCTCTGCGGAGGGGTTGGTGACCGACAGTGTTTTCCGGCACTCCAGAAACGCTTGGGACATGGACAAGCCACCGGATGAAGAGTCCAAGAAACTGGACTATTCCGGGCGTAAAGTTTACACTGCGTCCTCCTTAGGCCTTCGTCGGGCCAGTTCAGCCGTACTGATGGCACACTTTTCCCACTCCATTTTGGGCTCCCTGGATGAGGTGATTCCTCATCTCCTGGCTGACCTTCAGACTGTGGTCAAGCAGGTGCGGGATCAGGGAAGGGCGGTGGCAAAGCAACTGCTCCAAACTGCTCTCGACATTGCAGACTCTTGTGCCTGGTCAGTAGCGGCTGCAGTGGCCATGCACCGCAGAGCTTGGCTGCGGATCTGCACCTTCACGGCGTATACCCAGCACAAGCTGGCAGACGTTCCCTTCTTGGGTACCGACTTGTTCGGTCCCGGGGTGGAGTGTCACTTGCAGAGGATTGAGAAGTCCAATGCCACCTTGGACTCAGTCACGTCTGCCCAGAAGGACAAAGGCCGTCAGCAGCAGCGTAAGCCCTTTCGGCCTTCTGCCCCTGCGGCACATCCGGCCCAGCAACACCAGCATCAGGACCAGCAGGCTCGCACTTGGCTCCCCAAAGCCAAGCCTGCAGCTTCCTCCAGCAGGAAGCCGGGAGGTTAAGGCCCAGGAGGTCCCTCAGCCGGTTCTTCCTCCAAGCCTGCCCAGTGACGGGTTGAGGGGTGTCACTCCCAGCCTCGTCGCTCCTCCCTGGGTTCCCCCCATGCGGGGACGGCGGGTCCACCCTCACTGCAGACCGTTGGGTGTTGGAAGTGGTAGGGAAAGGTCTACCTCTGGAATTCGAGCAGGCCCCACCCTATCGGGCCGTCGCCCCATGGGGGGCTATGGGGTCCGCAGCCTTTCTATCAGCTCGTTGAGCCGACATTGCTCTGCTCCTCCAAAAGGAGGTGATAAGGGAGGTAGCGGATCCTCCACCAGACACAAGGTTTGTGTCCAGGTACTTCCTGGTCCCAAAACGGACGGGGGGCTGGCACCCCATTCTGGACCTACACGACCAGATCAAGTTCCTAAGGTCCCGAACCTTCAGAATGGTCACTCTGGCACAGATCATTCCATCCTTGGAACGAGGCATGTGGTTCTGCTCTCTGGACCTCCAGGACACGTTCTTTCATGTCCCAATCTGTCTGTCTCACCAGCGATTCCTTTGCTTCAGAGCGGAGGGATCCCTTAACGAGTTCTGGGCCATGCCCTTTGGCCTCTCTCCAGCTCCCAGGGTCTTCACCAAATGCATGGCAGTGGTGACAACATTCCTGCGGTGCCGAAGGGTCCGGGTGTACCCCTACCTGGACGACTGGCTGATTGCAGCCCCCTCCAGGCTGGAGGTGGAGCGGTCCAGGGATCTGGCTCTCCAGGTCTGCTCTCACATTGGCTTCCTCATCAACTAGGCCAAATCGGAACTCGTGCCAACACAGGTGATTCAATTCATCGGGGCAGAGCTAGACTCTCTTCTAGCCAGAGCACGGCTCCCGGCGGACAGGGCCGAAGTTCTCTCCTCCTTTGCCCAGTCATTTCTGGTTGGGCAATTGCGCCCTGCCTGGGACTTCCTGGGCCTCATGGCGGCCTGCACCAGCGTGGTCCATTGGGCCTGCTGGAACATACGTCCCCTTCAATGGGGGCTGACCCACCAATGGTCACAGCACTCCGGTCCTCTGGACCAGCCTGTGGCGGTGACCCAGGAGATGTGGAACGCTCTCCAGGGGTGGATCGTTCCAGCTCATCTGCAGGAAGGCATCCCGTTTGTCTGCCCCGAGCTGACGGTCATTCTAATGACCGATGCCTCTCTGATGGGTCGGGTGCCCATCTGGGGGAGCACAGAGCACATGTCCTCTGGTCCCCTCAGGAGTCTCGATGCCGCATCAACCTGCTGGAGCTTCGAGCGGTCCGAGTAGCCCTCACCGCCTTCGCTCCGTTTGTACGGGGTCAAGTGGTCCAGGTCCTGACAGACAATACCACGACCATGTACTACCTAAACCGCCAGGGTGGGACGCACTCCTTGCCCCTATGCAAGGAAGCTCTCCGCACTTGGTCCCTCGTGAGCAGACTGGAGGTGGATCTCCTAGCCATCCATGTGGCAGGAGCCTCCAACACTCTGGCCGATGCCCTAAGCTGGATAGGTGCTGTATCTCATGAGTGGTCTCTCCTGCCGGAGGTAGTACACGATCTGTTCTCCCACTGGGGCACACCTCAGGTGGACCTGTTGGTGTCCAGGGAGAATGCAAAGCTGAGGCTGTTTCATGCCCGCCCCCTCAGCAGGGCTCACTGCAGGGGGATGCCTTCTCGAGGTCGTGGACCCCGGGCCTCTTCTACGCCTTTTCCCCCATTTCCCTTGATCCACAAGGTGCTTCTCAAGGCGAGGAGGGACAAGGCGCAGGTGATTCTGGTATCCAGATCTCCTCAGCCTCAGCTCCAGGCTCCCAAGGTGGCTTCCAGCCCACCCGGACCTGATCTCAGTCAACCAGGGGAAGGTGGTGCACCGGACCTTCAATCCCTGCACCTGACGGCCTGGTTCCTGGCGGCTAGAGTTCCAGGCCTTGGGTCTTTCCGATGAGGTCCTCAACGTTGTTGAGGCATCCCATAAGGAGTTGACCAGAAAATGCTATGCCTTCAAATGGAAAAGATTCTCCATTTGATGTCAGGATAAGGGGTTGGACCCTTCCTCCTGCTCCTTGGCCAGCATTCTGGACTACCTATGGTCCCTCTCAGCAAGGGCTGCGGTCGACGACCCTTAAGGTGCACCTGGCAGCCATCTCTGCTTACTGGGTGCAGGCCGGAAAACAGTCGGTGGCGCAGGAGAAGGTGGTCGGGCGCTTTTTCAAAGGCCTTGATTACATATCCCCTCCGGTGCGAGAACCTCCACCTCCATGGGATCTACTGCTGGTATTGGCTAAGCTCATGGGCAAGCCATTCAAACCGATGCACAGGTGTGACATCTCTCACCTGTCGTGGAAGACCGCCTTCTTGGTGGCTATCATGTCAGCCAGAAGAATGGGAGAGCTCCAGGCGCTTTCCATCGAGTCTCCTTATCTGGTCTTTCACAGGGACAAGGTTGTCCTGCGCCCCCACCTGAAATTCCTTCCGAAGGTGGTGTCAGAGTTTTGCCTTAACCAGGTGTTGACTCTGCTGGTGTTCTACCCCAATCACATCTCTGAGGCCGAATATAGGCTCCATACTTTGGACCCTGGAAGAGCGCTGTCTTATAAGGAGTGGACGGCTGAAGTTCGGGGAGAGGTTCGCCAGCTGTTTGTCACCTACGCTGAAGTCGCACCTGGCAGACCTGCAGCCAAGTGGATGATAGGCAGGTGGGTCACCTCCTGCATAGATCTCTGCTATAGGTTGGCCGGCATGGAGCTTCCCAGAGGGATAAGAGCTCATTCTACCCACCATACCGCTGCTTCGGTGGCTGCTTCCAGGGACGTCCCTATCCAGGAAATCTGCAGAGCTGCTACCTGGAAGTCAGCACACACCTTCATTACCCACTACCACATCGGCCTTGAGTCACGCTGGAATGCTGGTTTTGGGACCTGTGTTCTCCAGTCCTTATTTCCCAAGTAGGGGGTGTGCGCCTTGCCTCCCTCCTCCCGGAGAACTGCTAGGAGTCTGCCAGTAAGTGTGGGTAGAACAACATACCCATGTCCCTAGAAATACAGGTTATTCACCTGTAACAGGAGTTCTAGGAATGGTATATGTTGTTCATCCACACAACCCACCCGACCTCGACGCACAACCTGGCTTCCAGTGGGCTAGATCTGGCGTCATGGGGCGGAGCCGAGAGTTTTACCACCCGGGTGGGTGGGAGGAGCCAGCTTGAAGACCTTCCGGCAAGATTTAAAGCGGCAAGGAACCTGCCAGTAAGTGTGGATGAACAACATATACCATTCCTAGAACTCCTGTTACAGGTGAGTAGCCTGTATTTCTGTATGCCTTCCCTCCCTTCCTGCTTCTGCAGAGGATTTTCCTCAAGCTTTGCTGCAGCAGCTGACAGTGCAACCTCCAGTTCCCTTGCCCCTTTGCTCCAGCTTACTCTCCCAGGAGCAGGGCGCCCTGCTCCATCCAGATCTTAAGTTTCTGAATCTCCATGCGTGGCTCCTGCAGACTTCGCTGTCACCCGCTTTGAAGTTTCTTCCAGGGTTGCTGATGTCTTGGTGGCTGCCAGGAAATCTTCCAAAAGAGCCACCTATGCTATGAAGTGGAAGCGCTTCTCCATATGGGCTACCGCTCATTGCCTGGGTCCCTTCACCTGCCCTGTGAATCTGATTCTGGAGTACCTCCTATCCCTCTTGGACTCTGGTCTGTCTTCTTTTTAGGTGCACCTTTCCGCCATCTCCGAGTACCATGCACCTATTGAGGACAAGACTGTTGCCCAGCTAGAAGTATCCCACACATTTCTGCAGGGTTTCTTGCATCTTAAGCCTCTGATTCGGGACTCCCACCCTCCATGGGACCCTCTTTTTATGTTGAAGAAGCTCACTCTGTCTCCCTTTGAACCTGTTGCGAACTGCACTTTGTGTCATGGAAAGCGTTATTTTTAGCTGCTGTTACTTCCGCTGAAACAATTTCCAAGCTTCTGGCTCTGATGTGTGAAGAGCCTCATTTATTTTTTCACAAAGACAGGGTGTCTTTATGAAATTATCCTGAGTTTCTGCCTAAGGTGGTGTGAGTTCACGCTCAACCAAACCATCCACCTGCCTGTTTATTTCCCTGGATATACTAATCTGGGTGGGGGGGGGGACTTACTGCACACTTTGGATGTTCGCAGGGTGCTCTGTTATTATACGACTTGCACCCAACCAGTTAGTAAAACTGATTAGTTGTTTCGTTTGCCCCCAGAAGAGAAGGGGCACCTGTTTTGAAACAGTGTTTGTCCAGATGGTTGGCAAAGTGCATTGTTTACTGCTACCGTAAGTACAACAAGCCCTTGCTTGGGGCAGTCAAGGGTCACTTCACTAGGGATATGGCTGCCTCTACTGCCTGTTTCAGAAATGTGTCTTCTGCAGACATCTATGCAGTGGCCACTTGGAGTTCGGTGCACACCTTTGTCTGCCATTGTAGCCTGAACATCACTTCCAGGTGCAGGGCCAACTTCAGACTAGCTGTCTTTCAGGGCTTTCTTTCCTGAGCTGTCTGCTCTCGTTTTCTGCCTCCTCCCGGCTGACTGTTGGTCAGGTCTGGTACTGCTTGGGACTCGGTCCTACCGGTGATGCCTGCTGCAAGTGCCCCCTTGAAGTAAGACAGTACAGTTATGTAAGAACCTACTGTAACAGTAGATCTTTGAGAGGAGCTTTTGCAGCAGGTGCTGCTTTCCCTCACTCTTCTTCGACAGCTGCTTCTTCTTTGTATTTATTATACCTTTCCTCGTCTCTGAGGAACCTCCTTGGTTCTCCAGTTTTACTTTATGCGCTGGGTCTCCTGCTGGAGAACTGATGTAGATCTGGGGGACTGTCCCCTTTATAGGATAGGCGGATGTCAGCGTGGGCTGTCCCCTGTGATAGACTGATAGCCAGAAGTTTTCTGTGTGATCCTGGTGCCTGATGGCTTCAGTCCTACTGATGTTGCCTGCTGCAAGAGCTCCTCTCGAAGATCTGCTGTTATGGTACGTTTTTACGGAACTGTACTGTCAGTGGTGAGTCCACATGTGGTAGAAGGTGATGCAGTATAAGTCCCAAGTCCAGATTTCTAGCATTGAATTTCAACCCAGCTCATCCTCGCCATCTGCCTCTGTATTTTGCGATCTGGTCTGAGATTTCTTGAGTGCTGCAGCCCATTTTCCAGCGTCTTGTGGATCAGTAAAACTATAAGCTTTGCCATGCTGCACAGTTCACAGCTATGTGGGAAACACCATTGATTGTTGATAAGTAGTGGACCATTCCTCTTCACTGCCTGTAGAAGTCTGTCCTTTGTTGCCACTGAATCTAACTTGGCTAGCACAGCCCTCTGCTTCTCTCTTCTCCTTGGCCTCTCTTGAGAATTAAGTAGGCGCTTATGATCGGCCCGCCATTCATTTTCAGTTGTCTTGTTTCTGAGTTGGTCTGAAAGCCAGTCTCCAGAGGAAGAGGGCAAAGTAGTCACCTTCCACACCTTCTGAAGTGCCCAACAGTTGGATGTTCTTGCTGCGTGTTTGATTCTCCAGATTTTATTTTTTTTTTTTTTTTTTACTGCCAGCTCCGGGCGGGCCTCTCCTTCAGGCCACCTATGCCCTCCGTGCCGCATTGCTTTGGACCAGCCGCCTTTTCACCCCAATTTGCAGCACCCCGCGTAATCCTTGCGCCGTGTAGGTCCCTCTCCTCAAGGGGAAGGCACTGGTGGGAATTAGCCAAGCATAATGCTTGGTGCTGCTGGGATGGTCGTGCACTCTCCTCGGACTCATGGCAGTGGGAGCTGGTGACCGTCATCCAGTTGGCTACAAGGCTTTTTTTTTTTTTTTCTTTTTCCCAGTTTGCTCCCGGGGTGTGGTGTGCCACTAATGTAAGGCTGATGCCGATGTTCACCATGCCCCTTTGGTGAATGGGGCCCTGCTCTTGCCATTCCCCAGCCTCCGCGTAAGGTCAACGTCGCGGTCGCGCCTCTCCCGAGAGAAGGCGAGCTATCAGCTGACGCTCAAGCCTTTTCTCCCTGGCTGGCCCACCAGCACCTGAGTCCGCTCCTGAACTCGGGTTGCTGACGTCGCAAGTGGAAATCCAACCGCTGTGCCGACGGGCTGGCTTCCAGAATTTTTTAGTAGATTATTGTCTTTAGCGAACTGAGTTGAATTGCTGCAGCATCATTCTGCATGTTGTTTGTCATCAACCTCGGTTTTCATCATTTTGATAGAGGGTTCTCCAGTGTTCATTGTAGTGGTCAGCGCATCAGATTTTGAGTTCATAGAAGTAAGTGATGCCAGTATCTGCTGCATCTTGTGCCCCACTGTCTGCATAGTTTCCTGCAACCTTCATCTGCCACTTTAGGTTGTGGCGCAGATCCGTGATAGGGCCTACTTCTGAATTGGCAATTGTTTTTGTTGTCTCATGGCACTGGTCCTGTTCTAGATTTACCCATTGTGGTCAGCATGCTCTAGTGTTGAGTAAAGTAGTGATAGAAAAACGTCTTTATACAATTTATTCTCCAAAGTAGACAGCTGTAATTCAAAGCAGGCATGCTGATTGGGCTCCACAGTGCCCACTACCTCAGATTTCATCTGGAAAAATTTGCATCACCAGGAAGTTGTGGACAAGTAGTGCAGCCAGTGGGGGCATGCCACTTGTGACTCTTTTGGCCTACAGATCAAATGTGAAAGTCCTGAGATTCTTCTGAAGGTTCTTGGAGTTGGGCTCCCTGGAGTCACTGCCTGTCACTAGCCTGGCAGGATATCCTGACCCGCTTATTCCCTCCATGGCTCAGTTATGTATTCAGAACTGCTTCAGGAGCCCTCTTTGCTGGTCCTAGGAAGTCTCACTGTCCGCTGGTCCTCCTGGCGCTGGAAGATCCCTTCTGTCTTAAGGCTGTATGCCAGAGCTCAATCCTTCACCATGACCCAGTCAGTTTTAGCTGGTGGTGACATGGCACTTGAGCACGACAACCGAATGCTGGCTGTTTGGCAGTTTTTTCAGACTGTGCAAGATTTGAAATCCTTACCACAGAGGCTAGGGGTGGGGTCCTTAAAGTATGGCACTGTCCCCTCTATTTTAGGCCTACTTACTTCTACTCCCTACCATCTTGAAATCTTAATGGTGGTTAACTTACAGTTTGTAGGTCAGTTCCTTTGGTCCTTGTAACAGTCCTCTCTCTGGTAAGAAGTATGGTAGGGGCCCTTTTCCCTTGGTCAGCTCCCAGAGATCATTTACTATCTCAAGGCATGCGACCGCCTCTGATCTCTGACTGGACACATTGTTTCCCATTGCCACCAGATGGGGTCCTACAGGCTTTAGTGGAATCCCCCCTGCCCCCATTCAAGCCTCAAATGAGCTGCCTCACGCAGTCTCCCTCTTGTGTTTATCCCTTAAGGGTTTCCTCTATTCAGACTGCTGTCTTGATCTCCCTGTGGCAGCTGTAACTGAATTTTGTTTGTTCCTGTTAGCCTTTTTTCCTCCAGACAATAAGGGAGAGTCCAGGAACCAGCAGCTTCCCAGTGCCTTCTGTCCCTTTGTACTCTTCAGGTTGGGGAGTAAAAGTATGGCTCATGGTAGGTGTTCCCTAGGAAACTGGCTCTGTTAGGATATCTTCCCATCACGTCTCCAGAGGCCTTTCAGTTCCTGCAGTAGTTCAGGCACATTCCACTAGAACTGAAGTTCCCTGCGTAGTTTCGGCATAAACCACTAGAACCACTGTTGTCTGATTATACTGAAGAGGCCTGAGCTCCCCTAATGGTCTTAGCTGAGCAGGCATGTGGGCTACCTTGCATTTTTCACCAGACACTACTGTTTAGATGATGTCACCTCAATTGCAGCTGCTTTCAGCAGGTGGCTCTGCGCCTGTGGTCCAACACTGACTCCTTCCACAGTAGTACAGCTTCTTAGGACTGGCTCTGTGGGTTCGACAACTAAGTTGTCGACCGCAGTAAATCCACCTGGAGACCCCGGCTGTTTTTTCATTGGGGGCTTTGCCCCCTGAATCCCCTGTGCGGTGGGCAGAGACACCCGCACCCCCCAATCACTAGGATTCTAACTCCAAGTCGGAGTTGGATCGGGGAAGGGGTGCAGGACCGGGAGACAGAGTGGCAGTGTCTTTGGTGGACTATTACAGTGAAAACGTCGATGTTTTCAGCATCGACGTTTTCGCTGTAATAGTTTCACCGTACAGGAGGCATACCTTTAGGGCTTATTCTATACTATTCTTACTGACTGCCCATAGGAGCTGACATACAAAGGGGAATTATGTTTATGAGCCAGTAATTCTAGTTGTGTGTAGGTTCCGTCCATGAGCAGTCAGGTCCTCTCAAGCGTTCAGTGCTGTACAGTTAAACATAAAAGTCACCGTTGTCCACCATAGTGTACATAAAGACAAAGAACCTCTGTGCATAAACACTGAGGCAAGGGTTACCCCAAAGGGCATTTGGCTGGGAAGCCAAGTTTCAAGAAAATACAAAATCACACATGCCCCCATGTGTGATAGTGTACATAGTTTCCCTGGTGGGGTCCTGGTTGTGCTTGTATAGAACATGTTAGGTAGAAACTTGGACTGTCGTCACCATTTATAGTTTCCTTTGTGCTTCCACAAACTGGTACAGGGCATGCAACTGAGGGATTTTGGGAGAGCATGTTCTGTGAGATGTTTCAGACTGTTCCAGCCTGTACCAGCTAGTAAGGTAGGACAGTCCATACCATTCTAAGTGATCACCCGTGGACGAAGCCCACACAGCTGGCATTACTGGTAGGTAATCATGGCCCCCCTCCTTTCAACATCTCCATCATCACACCTGGCTCTCTCTCTCTCTGTGTGTAGTTTAGGAATGAATTAGTGAGTCTAGTATGTAGTCTCGGAGATTGACTGAAGACTGAGAATACTGAATGGATCGCCACTTTCATCATTAGTATCTAGTCTATCCTGAGCTATTCTAGCTTCCAGGCCTGCCATGATGTTCTTATTTCATATCTTGTCATCCCTCAGTGCTCCTCTATATAGATCTCTTACATGGAGTCAACTCTTTTGGTCCTAGACTTTTTTTTTTGTTCATAATCATTTGAGTTAGGTCCATGTTGCCTTGAGGGTGGGGGGAGGCACCTCTTGGCCTTTTCCCTTATTGCTTACAGAGGTGCAGGCCTCTGTCGCTACTTCACACATCTGTGCAACTGCTCCTGTCCCATCAGGTCCTTCATCTTGGCAAAGTTCACCTTTCTGGAGTTTTGTGTCTAGGTGGCTGAGGTCAAGTCCCATCATCCCTGTGGTATGGGAGATGGCTTCCCACCAGATCTTCTTTGGGGATATCTCGTTCCAGTGAGCCACAACTATGGGACATAGATGCCATCGACATCAGACCTATCCTGAAAGTTTTGAGTAGCAGGCTGCTTATGATGACATGCATTGTCCGCTCTTATATAATGTGGGCGACCCCAGACCTCCACTATTCTCTCCGTTTCCGTTATTGACTTCATGTTGGACTGAAGGACTCCGTCCTTGGACTCTGTTGCTGTGTGCTTCGCCAGCTTTCATCTCCTGTTTTTGCTGATGTGGGCATGTTCCTCTGCTTCCTGCATGGGCCTTGTTTCCTGTGCTGCCTTATCTTCACTGCATTTTCGCTGTTGTTGGCCTCCCATTTCATGGATCTCTGCCAGACTCCTGCTGATATCTGGGTTTACGCAGCTGGCTAGAAGTCTCACCCCTTCTTTTTTTTTTTTTTTTCCCCTTTACTTTGTTTATTAATTTACTTTGTAACATGGACATAAAATATCCATATCCAAGACAAGTAATTTGTATAGTTAATAAGAATGGGGGGACGCAACCCCCTTAATCGTAGGAGAGATGCATCTTAGATATGCTGATACCACATTGGGGGTAATTTCAAATTAAACAAGTATTTCTAAAGTAACTAAATAAACATGCTGTATGAAAGAGTCCATGAGCAGTATGACTGAGTACATCTATCTAAAAGTCCCGTAAATCAAATCTTCATCTTTTGCATGTCTGTTACTAGGCTAATGGTGTCATACTTATACCCTGAAGAATACGTAAGTTATGGTTACAGCAGCAGTCTGTTATACATTTTTAATAATTACTAGCCCAAACCATCGTAACAAGGACTAAATGCTTAGACTATTGGAGTTATCCCTTAGACTAATGATGAATATCTATTCCCTAAACCAAATATTAGAGTCATAGCATGAGAAGAGAAGCATAACCACCCCTCATCTGTCGACACGTACATTCGGTGAGGGTATCTAACTGAACAAACCTCTTATCTCGGAACATACCTATAAGAGATAAAAAGTCCAATTTTAACCCATTCAAGAAAGCTCTTATAACAGTGAAAATCTAAATGTTCAAACAGGGCAACAGAAGAGTCTCATTCGTTATAAGAATTAAATGTTCAAGAAGGCACAGTGAAAAAAAGAAGCTCACTCATTTGTTTACAAATCAGACCCCTGCCGTGTCTTCAGTCTTGTTGCTCTCCATTTCCTCCATCGCACTCTGATCCTGATGCTTTGCTTGCATTCCAAAGGCCCACTTTCCGGCTTCCATGGGGTCTGAAAACAGCCAGACCTTTCCCTCATACACAGTGCGGAGCCTCGCAGGGTAGATCATTGCATGTGGGACCGAGATCTCTCTCAGTGTTTGGCAGAATCCATGGAATTTTTTACGCCGCATACGCATAGCATAACTAATATCTGGAAACAAGTAGATATTTCTGTCCTCATATTTTAGTGGTCCTGCATGACAAGCCAACCTCAGGATTTGATCCCTAGTCCCCAGACCATCGGTCACCACCAGCAGAGTCCTTGGATTAGCAGGGTCCTTTCTGTATCCACATGGGAGTAATCCTGTATACTTTCTGAAGAGCAAATGGGATTAGATGCTCCTCTGGCTCAAGCTTCTCCTGAAACCAGTCCTGAATAAACATAAGGGAATGGTTCCCTTCTGCTCTTCGGGCATTCTCAAAATTCGGACATGAGAGGAATGGGCCTGGTTTTTGAGCGTTTCAAGTCTAGCTCGGAAATGTGCATTTTCTTTAACCAGAGATGCTGTGGCCACCGATTCTGTTTTGATCTAGCGCCTCACATCTCTGGTCTCATTTTTCATCTGGTCCAGTGATGTTTCCACCACAGGTGGGCTAGTGCCAAACGAATCTATTTTATTTAAGTCGGATATCACAGTTATTAATCATTGTATTTTTAACCCAGTAGTCCCAATAGATCCGTTGTCTCCTCGGCCTCATTACCACCTGTGGCCTGCGTAGTCTGGTCAGATTTTCCAGGCTGAGACGAACCAGTTGACTTTCCTCCCATTCCTCCTCCTTTATCTTTCGCGGGTTGCCCATTTTATGTTTTTTGAGGCGTTCTTTCCCCGAGTCTGATAGGATTTCTCCAAATGTTTAAGTCCAACAGATCGAAAATCACACTTTGTTAGGTTAATAATGGAGAACTGTGATAGTTCACTGCCACTCAGCTCGGGCTCCACAGTGCCCCCTCCTCGAAGTCTCACTCTTTCTGGTATGGGCCTTTGCTGGTGGCTGCGTTGCTCTGTTGAAGTAGTGACTAATGGCCATATATGTGGCTTTTATAGCCGTTTCGACTGTTTTCGGATGCCAAGGTCAGTTTCTGGCTTGACGTCTGAGCCCCCCATCACCATGGGGCTCGTGGTTCCTCTCGGCACCAGCTTTACTGTTTGGGCTGGGGTGGACGTTTTTTGTTATTCCTCTAGTTATTGCCTGATACTGTCTCGTCAGTGTTCCCACTCCGTTTCCAGTTCCCTCCCTAGTGTATGGCAGCATTCACGTTTCTGTCATTGGCTGTGCCTTTGGCTTGGCCTTTTGCTCGGTGCTGATCTCCTCTGGGGTGCCTCAGTTAGTTCCTGGCCTCCTGCCTGTCCCCCTGGTTCTGTCGACCCTGTGGCTCCTTTTGACCTCATCGATGCTTATCCTTTGGGGGGACAGAACAACTTTAGTCTCCCTAATGGGTTGGGGTTTGCCATTTTCGACTCTCCCTTTCTTCTGGTTGTTGCTTGACTTTGCCTAATTGTCGTAACTGCTATGTGTGCAGTCCCTTGCTTTGTGCATAGCTGTTTCATGTTTTTGTGTCATTGGCCTTGCCTTCGACCTGGCTTTACGGCCAGTCTTTCTGTCCTCTGGAATGCTTGTCAGTTCTTGGCCTGGTTCTCTGCCCCCCTTTCCATGCGGCTGGTGGTTCCCTCCAGCTTCGCCCCGTGGACTTGTTCCATCAACATATTCATTGACTGGGTCAGTATTGTCGTTTACAGGGTCTCAGTCTTTGACTGACCATTACCAGGCTTTACCTCTTTAGTGAGCCCACTGCATTCCTGTTCTCCTGCTTTCTTGCAAGGCCGTTTGCATGTTGCCATCGTTGACTTGCCTTGGCTTTTAGATGCTGGTCCCGCTGTTCCTTTGGGATGCCTCAGTTGGTTCCTGGTTTAATTGCTGGGTTGTGGCTTTCCTTAGCTGCGTTGCCTGGATTTTCCTCGTTGACTTTTTTGTTTATTTGTTTTTGCTGTTTGGGATGGAGTCACCATTTGTTGGGTCCCTCTTGTTGGTTGTTGCATGGCTTTGCTCATCGATGTTCCCTTTACTTCTTACATGGCTGTTACCCCAGGTGCTGGTGTTGGCTTTCCCATCTGCTGTTGCTTTTGGCTGGTCTGCACCCCTTTGGGCTGTTGCACTTGATCTTTGGCATCTGTCTGTTCCCCCAATGACCATGGGGCCTGTGACTCTCTTGGGCCTGGTCACGTAGAATTGCCTTGCTGTTTTGTGTTTGTTCACCACCCAGCTTCACCTCAGCAGCATTCTTTGTCTTCAGGTTTTCCATCAATGTTGTGATTTGTTCATGGGAGCTGGCCCTGTCGACATTCCTTATTTACACCCGGTCTCCATGTCTGTACACTTGCCATGGAGTGTATCTGCTGCAACGCCTTTTTTTTTTGTTTGTTTGTTTTTAATGTCATCAGCTGAGGCTTCCGGGTGTCTTGCTACCTGTGCCCCCATGTTGTGTCGAGGTTGCCCTATTTTGGCTCTATTCTTCTTAGACTATTGGATATTGGCCTGCATGTTGGTTGGCTCATAGGCCTTCCTCTTGGTTTTTCCATCGTTGTCTGGGGTACTGCTTCAGAAGTGTTCCATAGGTGTGGCTCACTGGAGGCAGATATCCCCAAAGCAGATCGGACTGTTACTTAACAGTAGATCTGCGAGGGAATTCCCTTCAGTGAGCCATAGTGCAGTTCCCTGCCTTCCCCCTTGGTTTGGTGGATGTGAGTTTTGCCCCGTTTACCCTGTACTAGGTTTTCTTTGCTGGTTGCTGTTGCTCCCTTTTGGTGCTTCAGTGTGCTTATCTTTGCTGTTCATAGGTCTGGCATGACATTGTTTCTTTGTCTCTGGTGGACAAGCAGAACTGGGAGGTTTGTCCTGCCAGCGATGCGTGTCATTGTGGGTGGCCTGCTCGGCAAAAGTTTCTGAATAGTTCCAACGCGTAGGGCATCTATGTTTCATAGGTGTGAGTCACTGGAGGAGATTCCCTCAAAGATCTGCTGTTATTGGTAATTAACTGCCCTTTCCTTAACATTCACACTGGAGATGACCAGAGTAGCCTCAAACCTATTCCTCTGTTGGACATTCTGCTTTAGTTAGCAGTCACTGAAGCAGGACAAGAACTCTGATCCCTGCCATTTGCCCTTTCAAGATGCTAGTCTATGCTGGTAAGATTGAAGTTCCCCCACCCTCACCCAACATCACCTCTACATCTATTTGGGCTGCTCTTGTAATTTTCCTGACCAATTGGGCATCACACGTCACTGGCCTGTTAGGATGCCTGTAACACCCCCCCAGAGGTATTTTTTTTTTCTCTAGCGCAATCCAACATGGACTTGCTTGCCCCTTGATATCCTTCTTGTTCTACCCAATGACTTTCTCATTTACAAAGTGAGCCACTCTACCCTCTTTCCTGTCAGGTGTATCCCTTCAGCATAATTAATCTGCCTCCCTTTATCCTAGTGCCACAGTCATTTTCTTCTTTAGTCCTGGCCTTCTGTGTACATTTAGCCCTCAAGCCCACCCATTTTGCTGGATCTGCTTACTACCCTGCATTCAAGTTAGGGTGGTTGCCGAGCTATGCTTCCTCACCCCTTCTGTGGGCTTTTCTCTCCTGTTCTTCCCTTGGTGTTTCCCAGCAGCTATCTTCTATTCTTGATGTACCCTGCACTGGCCCCCTCCCCTGTCCTCTAGTTTCAGTCCCCCCCCAATTGACCTGGCTGTTCTGGACATTATCTCTTTGTGTTTCCTAGTGCAGGAGCAACCCATTTGGGACATGAAAGTGTCTCTTGCAAGAGATGGCTTAAGTTTGGGATTGTGGAGTAACATTCTGTTAAGTTAAAACCTTGGAAATGTTGAACGGAAGAGCCCATGAGTGCCCCCCTGTAACCTGAGCTCTTGCATTCATTTGATAGTCCTTGTATGTGGCCCAGGCTTTTGTCTGGAGTGGTAAGAGGTAGAATGTAGCGCCCTGCTCTGTTGAGAGTGCTGAAAGGAAGGATCTGGTGTCCCCCAACTCTGTCCAGGGTCCTGGTAGGGAGGATGTGGTCTCAGCTCTGTCTGTAGTGTTGTCAGGGAGTATGTTGTCCCAGGATCTGTCCGGAGTGCTGGGAGGGAAACTCTGGTGGCCCTTGGCTCTGTATGGAGTGTTGGGAAGGAGGATGTAACTCTGACTCTGTTCTGAGTGCTGGCACAGAGAATTTGGTCCCTGTTCTATTCCTACAGAGCTTTTTTCCTCTGAGCTATGCTCTTCAGGGTTATACTCTTGTCTAAGGCATATACCCCTCTTCAGGCCTGTTTATTCCCCAACCCGGGTCCTGTGACCCCCGATGTCTCCCAGGGGCTCAGGGGAAGGGCGGTACCCTACCTCGAGGCTATCTGCTTGTGTTTGTGTTGAATAGAGTCGTTGTCGGCAGGCACTAGAACCCATACTATTGTATAGACATTCCCATGTTTTTTCTTCCTGTTTTTTTCCCCGTGTCTTCACTCCTTCCCTCTCTTCTCATGGGTGACGCCTCCTAATTTTTAGAGAGGTATAGCGTCTTATATGAAATTCTGGGTTTACGTCCTGCCCACAAAAATTGCATGAGAAGCCTCTGCCAATCTACCATTTCTCTGGTTAAAATGACACAGGGCACGGTCTGAAAGAGGTACATCAGCCTAGGTACTATATTGGTTTTAATGATTTGCAGTCAGGAGTAAAATGGAAATGGCATGGCGTCCCATCTGTGCAAGTCAGCTGTTATATTTTTAATCAGAGGTGGGTAATTGTTCTGCAATAGAGAAGCAGGCTCCCCACTAAGTTGCACTCCTGAATACTTGACCACACTGCAGTCCCACTTCATGGAGTATTTTTGCTGGAGTACTAAGGGAAACTGTGAATGAAGGGTTAGGACTTCCGGTTTTGTGCAGTTCAGGGTGTACCCTGATAATTTTGAGAAAAGTTCTATCTGGGAAAAGACTTCTGGCAGAGACTTCTCAGGATTGATAAGGTAAAGCAGGACATCGTCCACATATAACGCAAGCTTATGCTGTACCCCCCCCCACCATCTCTACTCCTTTTATGTTTGAATTTAACCTAGTGCTCTGAGCTAAAGGCTCTATGTAGAGCGTAAAAAGCAGGGGAGACAGTGGGCATCCCTGTCTGGTACCCCTAGCCAGATCTAAGGCACCAGACAGATGTCCATTAGCTCTAATGTATGCTTTTGCTTTGGCATACAGTTTAAAAATAAATTCAGTGAAGGGGAAGGGGAATCCAAAGCTGACCAAGGTACCTCGCAGAAAACTGCAAGAGACTTGATCAAAGGCCTTCTTAGCATCTAGGCACATCAGATAAGCAGGAGTGGCCCTTTTCCTCAAATGTTCTGTGATATTCACCAATCTTCTGATGTTATCCATTGTTTGTCTACTGGGTACAAAGCCCGTCTGATCAAGATGAATGCGGGTTGGAAGTATTTGTTCAAGCCGTTTTGCCAATATACTGGTCAGGAGCTTATAGTCAGTATTTTTTTTTTTCAATTATCATACTTACTTTTCTCCTCCAGTAGGCCGCCCCATTCCGTCCGAACCCCCAGTCCTGTCCCCCGGAATAGCCGGTGCTTACCTTGTACCTGGCCTGGGAGCGGAGCCTGTGAGGAGTTGGTCCTCATCCTGCTGGCGCCGGCATTTTCTGCTTCCGGTTATCGCCCAGGAGCCCCAGGAGTAGGAGCGCATGTGCGTGGAGGCGTGATGCACCCTATGGCCTCGTTATGACTCTTTCCCCACCCCATGGCCCAATGCCTGGTCCTTCTAGCCTGTGCCACTCGGTCTCCACTAGGGTCACCATTGGCGAGGTGTGCATCCTCTCCCGGAGGGAGAGCCTGCGTGGCAGCTCAGTCCCAGCTCTTGCCTTCCCCCCTCCCCGCTGCCGACCTCTGGCAACCCGAGCTAGTTTCCTGAACCCAGGTTGCCGGCATGCCACGAGGTAAGCCGTCCAGCGCCTCAACCCTCATCGCCACTGGGCCGGCTTGTAGTCAGTATTTAATATAGATATCGGCCTATATGGGGTATATGATGCTAGGTCCGTGGCCTGCTTAGGAATCACGGAAATAATTGCCTGTGCCCACGAAGGGGCCGCCTCTCCCCCCTTCGTCCATACTCAGTTGTATGCTGCCAGCAACACTTTGGGTATTTCTTTCCTAAATTGTTTGTAAAATTCGTTAAGAGAGACCATCAGTTCCTGGACACTTGCCTGCTTTTAACCTTGTTATGGCTGATTGCAGTTCCCCCTACAGTCACTGTGGAAACTAACATTTCCAGAACTTCTTGTGTCACTTGGGGAAGATGTAATGGGCCCAGAAAAGTCTCAACTTCGTGCTCCCTGTGAATAGAACTTCTGAAAAGTTTTTAAACACATCTGCAATCTCCTCTACTTGATACTTCCATGTTTTATTTTTCTTCAAGTCTAAGATTTGAGGCATACGCGCCCTTGCCCTATTATGACGCAGTCTGCAAGTTAAAAGCCGCAGAGCTCTTGGTCCCCACTCATAAAAACGCTGCCTTAGGTAAAGTACCTTCTGTTCTACCTGATATTATGTCCCAACTTATCCCCCTTCCAATTTGCCCACAAAGAAGCTAACCCTAGGTCTTTAGCTACTGCTCGCCTTACCAGAGCACTTTTAATATAATCACTAACTTGTGATGTATAATGGTCTCATTATGTATAACCTCTATGTCCTTACAGCCTGCATGTCTTCCACTACCTGCCGCCCGTAAACCTATGTATTCTTACTGTTAAAAACTTTACAATCACCTGACTGTACTGATCTGTTACCTGTAAGTTGTTGTTTCACCCGGGTCGCCCCTGAAACAGGGACCTCCGGGGCCCAGCGGGCCTACCAGGTCATCAAAATTCAATAAATAAATAAATAAATAATCCAGTATCCCCAGGAACTCTTTGTGTCGGCTGCTTACCCCTATCTCTATCCATTTTTATTGTTGTTTCCTTTCAAAGAGTGTTGTTCTTTCAAAAATGTAGTTCTTGCCTCCCTCCATCGCTTATGATGGGCAGAGATAGCAATAAATTTTCCTCGAATTATAGCTTTTATTGTATCCCAAAGTATTCCCGGTGTTACATCAGGGGTATCGTTTTCCTTTATGGACTGTTCTATTGTTTGATTTGTAGTCTGGATATCCTTACCTTGTAGTAGGGATGTGTTCAGTTTCCAGAAAGTGGAATGTTTCACAGGGCCCAGGACTACCTTCAAAAAAAAAATATGGGCATGGTCAGATAAAGTGATGTCCCCCACCCAGGATTCTCTACAAATACCCAGGGAGTCCTTGGGAACTAAAAAATAGTCTAACCTATAGTAAGACTGGTGTGGTTGTGAAAAAAAGGTATATTGCCTGTTATCCCTATGCATTGTCCGCCTTACATCTAGCAATCCCTGCTCCACAAGTACTCCCAGCACTTTCTTAGCTGTTCCATTCTCCTTTCGCATTACCTGGTTTGAGGAATCTTTGGCTGCATTCAGCCTCAAGTTAATATCTTCCCCTATGATCAAGTGCCCCTCTGCCCACACTGTGATTTTCAGCAACAGATACTATAAAATTGAAAATCCGATCCTCGAGGTGCAGATATGGACACCAGAGTGGTCATGGCCCCATTAAAAATGCCTTTTATTCCCACGTATCTGCATTCCCTGTCCACTACTGTGTCCCTGTGCTCAAAAATGGTTTTAGTGGGTATCAAGATTGCTGTGCCCCCCTACGGCCTTTTTTTATAAGAGGAATCAAAATACCATCTGGTATCCAGATTTTTTCAGTTTGGAATGCTCTTCCTTGTTTAGATGTGTCTCTTGGAGTAATATGAAGGAAGCATCCAATTTGTGGATGTACGTCAGCACTCGACTCCACTTAATTGGATGGGTAAGCCCATTCACATTATGGGACACCACCAATATATCAGACTTATCCATATCTATCTATCCTTATTTGACCTTTCTGTAATTCCCCTACTATTGTTTCATAATCCTCTTCACTTACCCGCCCCCCCTCCAGGAGCACCTGTCTGCTCAGTTCACCAAGCTTGTCGTCAACTTTTAACAATTGGAACACTTACAAGCAACCACATATTTAAACTGTGTAACATATAAAACTCGAAATAAGAAAATTCAGGCTTTTCTAGTAATGTACTTCCACAATGTGGAATGTCTCCTTGTGGAGAGCTCTAGCTCCAGCACGCTCAGCCTTCTGAAAAATGGCAGGAGGGCCAGAACGAGGGGTTTTGGTCTACCACCCTTTAAGGCAGTACCCCCCAAAAGCCCAATTGATTTAGTTCTTGGGCTGTAAAAACGCTACTGCGTGTGTGTCGTCTACCACCAGGTAGTAAGGTGAAACTACCCAGCCGACAGCAGTTGTCCCTGAGAAGCAAGGAAACAAGGAAAACACCCAGTAATCCCCCACTGAACACCCACTTGCTTTTCCAATTAAATGTGTAAACCATGCATTCCCACCATGTAAACTGCTATTGTCAAGCTGTAATGAGGAAAATACAGCATGCCTCTGAATAACTTCACCAGCAGCAGGCTGTGTTGCTAAAATCAACATAAACTCTAACCTATATTAAAATTTGCTGCGTGAGACTTAATGTTTAAAGTCAAAAGAAGGGTATATCGCTGTAATTGTTCCAGCCTTGATGCAGATGCCCCGTTTGGCAACAGAAAATGGCTACAGTTTAATAAAAGGATGTCTCCATGTTAGGCTCAGCAAAAGCAAGATCCATTTGGAACACCTCCTGAGGCCCAGATCACCATCGCCCTTGTATCTGTTGTGTCTTTCATTTAAACCCGAGGCCAAAACAGCCCAGGAATAGTCTGGTTTCAGTTCCAGTGTGCGCGTGAGCATTCCAGATACTGCGGTTGTAACTAGCGCCTCATTCTCTTGCAGGCTTTAGAAAAAGAACGCTTGCTGGCTAGGTAAACAAACTTGCAGCAAGAGCCCCATATAGGTGCGACACCTCCTCGAGTGCAAACAGTCTCACAGGACAACTGAGGAATCCTCAAACAACAAAAGGATCTCAAGGACTCAGCAAGGTAGCTGGTGTGGTAATGTGAAGAAAATGCCTCTTACCAGTTCAGTCCTGGGTGTCCTTGTTTCCTTCTTTTCGGGCATCCTGAAGCCTTTACATTAGGTTTTGTATGGCTTGAAGGGAAGCTGTTGATGACGGGCTCTCATCACGACACCTTTTCCTGCCGTTGGTTGCTACTAGCCAGTCTGAATGCCCTGCACGTGGCTGCTGGGAAATGGAGTTCTTCGGGACCTCTCCTGGCTCCTTGAGGCCCTTATCAATCAGTTTCCTCCGCAGAGTCGTATATTTGTTGCCCGTCTGGCCAGAAAACCCTCATTTGAGCAGGATAGGGTGTATGGAACCGTATCACCTTTGTTTTTAGCCTTTTGATGATGTCTGAGTATTGTGCTCGTTGGCGCTGTATTTCCGGCAGGAAATCATGGTCAAAAAACCAATCTTGAGGTAAGGTATTTAACCTCTTTCATTTTCCACTCTCTAGCCAGGATGTCGTCTTTAGTTTTAATAGCTGTTAAATTTTAATATTTTGGATCTCTGTCTCATATTGGAGTCTGCCGGCTTAGGTTGCAAAGCTCGATGCGCTCTTTCGATACCGAGCAAGTACCCCATGGGCAGTTGCAGTACATCTGTTAGGAGGTCTACTAAAAAGTCTGTCATTATACCAGTCTCTGTTCCTTCAGGCAATCCATATATCCTTAAATTTTCTCTCCTCGATCTATTTTCCAGGTCTATGCACTTGTTTTTTATGTGTTCTGCTTGTTCAGCCATGGCTTGGATTATGAGGGCCATCTGTGCTGTGCCCTCCTCCACAGCTCCTATTCGATTTTCAGCTGTCTCCAGTCGGCTCTCCAAGCCAGTTAACTTTTGTTGTAGGGAGCGAAACTCCTGCTTATTCTCAACCCTCATCTCTTTTTAGTTCATGGAATAGTTGCTCAAAGCACAATCTTGAGAGCTGATCGCACTCCTCCTCTGTGTCGGCCATGCTTGCTGGAGATGGGCTCCTGCTTAAGGCTGAAGCTGGCTGAATTGATTTCTCGCCATCCTTGGCTTTAGAGGTTGGCTGCGCTCAAGAATTCCGATGTCTGTCCTTAAAACGTCCCATTTTTGTCTCTCTTGGTGGGTTTTTAGGTTCACAAAGCGAGTTTTAATGTTGAGGGAGGGGAGCTGCTCACTCAGGTCCCTGCTGGTGGCTCCATTATATCACTGGAAGTCCCATGGGCAAGCCATTTGAACCGATACACAGGTGTGAGATGTCACATCTGTCGTGGAAGACCGCCTTCTTGGTGGCTGTCACGTCATCCAGAAGGACTGTGGAGTCACAGGCGCTCTCTGTTGAGTCGTCTTACCTGGTTTTCCACAAGGACAAGGTTGTCCTGCGCCCCTACCTGAAATTCCTTCTGAAGGTGGTGTCGGAGTTTCACCTTAGCCAAGTGTTGACTCCGCCAGTGTACTACCCCTGTTACACCTCGGAGGCTGAGTACAGGCTCCATACCTTGGACCTGAGATGAGCGCTCTCATTATAAGGAGCGAACGGCGGATGTTCAGGGAGAGGTTCGCCAGCTGTTTGTCACCTACGCTGAAGCTGCACCTGGCAGACCTGCAGCCAGGCGGATGATTGGCAGATGGATTATATCATGCATTGAACTCTGCTGTAGGTTAACGGGCAAGAAGCCTCCCATAGGGATAAGAGCTCACTCTACCCACCATACTACTGTGTCGGTGGCTGCTTTCCAGGGACGTTCCTATCTAGGAAATCTGCAGGGCTCCTACTTGGAAGTCAGCAAACACCTTCATTACCCATTACCACATCGACTTAGAGTCACGCTGGGATGCTGGTTTTGGGGCCTCAGTTCTCCAATATCTTTTCCCCAAGTAAGTATTGGGGGGGGTGCACCTTACCTCCCTCCTCCCAGAGAACTGCTAGGAGTCTGCCAAACAGTGTGGATAGAACAGCATGTCCACGATCCTAGAAATACAGGTTACTCACCTGTAACAGTAGTTCTAGGAGTGGTATGTTCATCCACACGAACCCACCCGACCTCCCCCAATTTCATTGCACAACCTAAACTTCCAGCGAGCAAGATCTGGCATCAAGGGGCGGAGCCGAGGCATATACCATCTGGGTGGGTGGGAGGAGCCAGCTTTTAGACCTTCTTGCAAGATTCTTAAAGGGAAAGGACATGCCAAAGAAGTGTGGATGAACAACATATACCACTCCTAGAACTACTGTTACAGGTGAGCAACCTGTTCTGCTTCACATCCCTCTTAACTCCCCTGAATTAGTTTCCACTTATGACCTCTGTTTCTCGACTCTTGACTCCTGCTAGTTTCCTGCAGTCCACCTCGTTTATTTCCTTCAGGAACTTGAAGGACTCTGTTGTATCCCTACTCTTCTCCCTTCTCCAGCAAGTACACATTGAGTGCCTTGAGATGATCCTTGTAAGATCTGCCCAGTTGGCCGTGAATCAATTTGATCACCCTATGTTGCACTGTCTGCAGCCTGTCCTTCTTTATAGAACTCCAGAACTGAATACAGTATTCCAGGTGCGGCCTCACTAGTGACATATATAGCGCTAGTAATGTCTTTTTTTTTTTCCCCCTCTGCCATCAGTACCCCCTTCCAATACACCCCAGCATTCTATTAGCCTTACTGTAGGCCTTGTTACACTGGCTTGATTGTATGAGGGAGTCACTAATGATGACTCCCAGGTCCCTTTCTTCTGCCGTAGTGCTCAGTTTTACCCATCCCATCCAGTACTCTGACCTGGGGTTTTTGTTCCCTGAGTGCATAACCTTGCACCTTTTGGCACTGAATTTCAACTGCTGAACCTCTCTAACTTTTGTTGATCCCTCTGCATTTCCCTGATCCCCTCATCACTGTCTACCCTACCACCAAGCTTTATGTAATCTGCAAAGAGACACAACTTGCCCAAGATGCCCTCACCAATGTCACTGATAGATGCATTGAACTTGAAGAGGACAGGTCCCAGGACAGATGACTTTGCTCTCTTCTGATTTAACCCAGTTTACCTCCACCCTCAGCTCTCTCTCCTTCAGCCAGTTTCCCACACATCTAACTGTGTCTCTGGCTGCGCCCAGGTCCTTCAGCTTCTTCAGCAGTGTTTTGTGTTGCACCGAGTCAAACGCCTTGCTGAAACTGAAGTAGACTAAATACACAGAGTGGCTATTACCTACTATCATGTTAGTCTGGCAAGACCTCACTGTCACAAACCCATGTGGTTTACTGTCCTGTAGACTGTTGCTCTCTAGGTAGTCCACAAGGTCCTCTTTGACCAGTGACTCCTTCAGTTTACTCTCTACAAAGGTAAGGCTGACAGGTCTGTAATTCCTTGGTTGCTGCTGGTCGTCCTCTGCTGTCCAGTCTTTTGAAACTACCCCCGTGTAAATTTAACTGTTGAATAGCAGAAGGAGCAAGCACCTTTGGCCCACCACATGGATTGCTGCAGCATTCTGCCAAGCTGCAAATGCGATCTGGCCTATACCTGTCATGGTGACTTTAACTTACTCACAATCTCAGGTCACCAGCATGGCAGGGTGATGCGCTGCTGCTGGGCCATCGGGTCGGGTCCTTGCTCTTCGAAGTGTGGGGAGTGAGGTCTGGTGGCTGGTCCCCCAGTACTGTACGGAGTGCTGGGAGGAAGGATGTCACCACGGGCTCTAACAAGAGTACTGGGAGAATCTGGTGGCCCTGGCTGTGTCCAGAGCATTGGGTAGAAGGATGTGGTCCCCAGCTCTGTCTAAAGTGCCGGGGTGTGGGATGTAGCCCCTTGGTTCTGTCGAGGGTGCGGGGAGGAGGATGTTGTGGTGCAGGTATAAGCTGGATTATTCAGTAATTGTGATAAATTGTCCCCCCTTGTTCCATGTTTTCATGAATGAGTAGAGGCTGAGTATCATTGGGTGGGGAGGCGGGCACACACTGCTGTGATGGTCACTTCTTTGTGAATCTGCTGTTTGTGTTTAGTTACAGTATGCTGGTGTAGGATCTGACCATGTCTGTTCACTCCCGTTTCTTGTTATAATTGTTTTAATTCTAGTCTAGAACTGAAGACAAAATAGAGCGTTTCAGGAAAGCTATGGAATATTACTCTGCTGCAATCAAGCCCCGCCCATTGCCGTTGGGCCCTGCACCCTTTTTCTGTAAGTACCAATTTAGGACTGCAGTTTGTAAGGTTAATGAAGGTGTTACTGGGGGCACCATTCCTTCAAAATAGTCACTTGGATGTCTGACAGTGTTCTTCAAAATGTGTGACACCTTATTAGAGGACACAGTCCACCTACTTAAGCTTCAATGTCATTTGTTTAAAAAAACAAATTTAATGATTGCTCACATTCTGTAAAGATTGCTAATGTAGTTAGTAGTTTGATTCGGATTCCATTAAAAGTGAAAAACAGGCCGCCTCTCATACTGGTGTTACCACACAAAAATGTGTTTCTTTACAGTCCTTAATCAACTCAGACTGCATCTTTCCTGGATTTAGGAAGAGTCCCCAACATAGTCTAACCATTAATGATACAGTTGCAGAGAGAAAACTATTGAATCATGAGTGGCTGCACTGTTTGGGGGAGGTTCCTAATGTTCAGGAAGTATGCAGAAAGAGTAGATCAAGAATGTGAAACAAAACAAGGTTAGGTATAATTGCATCTAATTAGCATGCTTGTCAGTTCTGCCAAATTAAAAAAAGGAAACAAAACAATCGGCAACATCAGTGAATTTTAAAGATGGTAAGCAATCATAAAATGTGAGTTTTCAACTTGAAATAATATGATACAAAAATGTTGACAGTGTCCCTTTAAATCATGGAAGTTAAGCTCTGAAAACTGTTTTTTAGTGCTCACAACCTTGTATTATTACTAGAATATCACCAACAAATATGGAATTCTACTTTGAAGTCACAGTAAAGAGTGTAGGATGAGACCTTCTCCATGAAAAAAGTAAGTCTTCTGAAGAGACATAAATGGAGAATTTCTTACCTGGAGCTTTGGTTTCCTGGAGTCTCCCATGTCCTTTCATCTGCCAGTCAAGTCATGCATACAGTGGGTATGCAGCTGACTGTAGGGAACAAGGAGACACATCCATAAAAACTGACAATGCAGCGTGCTCCCCCTGGGCTAGATATGCCTGCTGTTCCCGTCAGAAGGCCAGCTGCCATAGCTCAGAATAACGCATCGTAAAAACCTTGTTCTCTGAACACTCTATCACATTTACAACAAACTGTCTATAACTCTTTCAGCCACCGAACTGCAATCATGAGGGATCGGAATGGAAGTAAGTAGGAGACTCCAGGAAAACAAATTTTGAGATGAGAAGTTTTCCATTCCCCGAAGAAATTCTCCATTCCCAGTCATCCCAGTTTCCTCCGATCTGGCAGTAAGTCCCACAGCAAGACGTACCAAGATCAGTACCCAAAGACTAGACTGATCTGGGTGGGTGTTCTTAGATATTAGTTGAAACTCTAACCCAAACATACAGACTGCCAAAATTGAAACGGCACTGAATGCAACTTCATAACTTTCACAGGAACAAGATGGACCTTCTGGCCCCATGTGATTCTGCAGACATACGGCCTTCTTGTGGCATACTACACAACTGCCTGCAACACCATCTGCCTGAATGCCACATCCTTGTACATCCAGCTTGTACTGTTTAGTGAAGGTGTGCACTAAAGCCCAGATTGCCGCTCTGCATATGTCCAAAACTGGTGCCAAAGCCTTCTCTGCCTAGGATATAGACACTACTATGGTGGAGGGTCCTTTTTATGTCTTCTTGAAACGGTTGTTCTGCTACCTTGCATGCTTTCTTAATACAGGATTTTGCTACATGGAGACAGTAGAGGCTGTGCTGTTATGCCCCCATGCTCCATATATAGTTTGTCCACTGACTTTTCTCCCCTGATTCTCAGTGGCACTCCCCCAGCCCTGTCACCAGTCCATCTTGGGGACTTAAAGGTTAATAACTTATACGTGGCCTTCCCTGTGAGATCATGTAGGGCCTGGGGGGGGATGCTGGATGAGCTGAGGTTCCCCCCTCTCCTGGTCGACCCCCCTATGGCGTCACTGACACGCAAGGTGCATGTATATGCCACGTCTGCAGGTGCCTCTCCACACACTGCCCTGGCTGTCACTGTCACCCAACCTCCACCGAATGGTAGTCTAGTGGCGGGACCCAGGAAACCTCCCTTCCCCCACCCAGAGGGAAGAGAGCTGTCGTTGGATGTTGAATCCTCCCTCTCACAGCTGGCTCCCTGCCCCATTCCCAATCCCAGTTTGCCTGCATGACTGGTGATATGGTATCCAGCACCTCTACCCACCATGTTACTGGGCTGTCTGGCTTCACGCCTCTTGACAGCTGGAGGAATTGGAACAAATAGGGCTAATGTTTTCCTGTGCACATTGATCTGATATGGGTAATACCTGAAAGCTCTGCTGACATCAAGACTATTAATCATTAGCTGGCTGTGGGCATAACAATGGTAGTTTCACGTTCAAGTGGAAGGGTGGAGTCACCTTTGGAAAGATTTCTAGTTCCTTCCAGTAAGCAAAACCCTGTAATGGAGTAGAGCGGGAAACTGTTGCTGCTTTGCGAATAAACAGGTTAAAGTGGAAGATGCCAGGGAGGTCAGGGCCCACTCATGTTCTGGGAATTTTAATAAAAAATGGACTTGTTTATTCAGTCTTGCATACTTTAATGCTATCATTAAGAAGAGACAACACCTTCACACATACATTGTGTATTTATAACAAAAACAAGTATATGGATAAGTAGAAAAAGGAGATGCATGAAATCTGGAGAAATATGGTGTAACCAGTTGTGAAAACAGTCATGGTAAATGTCAGTTAATCTGATCGTCAGTATGGCGTCTGTAATCATGTGTACCCGTAAAAGATAAAACACGTTAATAAAAAGAGAATTAAAAGGGTAAAAGTGATGTTCCAGCTGCCCATTGACTAAATGGTAAGCAGTGCAGTTTCCATGCTGGAAAGCCGTAGTCTGTATCGGCTCCTAAAGGCAGTCAGATGGTATAGGCTGTCAACCTCTGATAGCTGGTAGGCAGATCCCTCTTTTTTTGGTGGGGGGGGGGCACGCAGGGCTAAAGGAGTGTTTTTTGATACTTGAGGAGTGTGTTTGATTGAAGGGTTCCCATGCCATCTTCTGTGCATGTACAACAGGTACCATTTTGGGAGGCCAAAAACTACTTTTCCCCAGTGGTGGCCATCTTGGTACATGCTGCCTGTGCTCATTAAGTATGGTGGCCATCTTGGTAGTGTTCATGCATATGAAAATGGATCTCACCAGTCATCTTGGTGAGGTGTGTTAGCGCAGAATTATTACTATGACTATTTAAGGCACAGATCTCAAAAGTTATGGCCAAAATATAACTGTTGCTCCGTAAAAGCATGTTGGGAGAAACACGAGCTCTCTCCATAATTTTTCATAATGTCTTCATGGCATCCTCAATTGCCATGTTGATAGAAACCAGATCTAAGGCTCCCAGGGATAAAGAAAAAAAATGCTAGTCAAGGCTCCAGTCCACTGTGGCTGGCTCTTATTGTTCATCCCGAGACAGGTTCTTTCTCTAAGGCAGAGCAAAGCCCAAAGGGGTGGCAGAACAAACAGTTGTCCTGGAGCCCAGCTTCAGAACACTTTTTTGGACCACAAGGTTTTGCAGCTGCTAAAGTGTAGGCCACTTCAGGACTTTCCTGACCTCAACATGGACTCATCACATGCAGCATTCAAGGAGACGAGGTCTGAGGACCCAGAGGTAAAAGAAATGCCACACTAGGCCCAATGCTCCATGTCCAGCTGCTGTTACCTTCCCTGCAACCAAGCTTATTCCTTTAATCCAGAAGAAGCCTCAGTGTATTCCCTGCTCAGCCATGGGGGCAGCAGGGCTGAAATCTACATCAGAGTCCAGATCTTGGGCATCATCATCCAATGCACGAGCTTCATCTGGTGGTGGCACTAAGGAGGCAGGGTCTAAGGCTCCAAGATGTAAAATATGCCAAGCTAGGCTCTGTTCCAGCATGGCCAGCTCATAACTGCCCATCTCTTGATAAAGCATCCTTTTTCTCCAAGACAGGAGGCCCAGTGCTCATCAGGCTTTGCTTTAGGCTTGGCTGAACAAAGAAACTCCTCAGAGGCAGGATCCAAGTTCTCCTTGTCCACGGACATTCCCACTGCCCACAATTTGGGAAGGTACTGAGGAGCTTCACACGGTGAATCCTAATCTTCTTTGTTAGGAGGCTAATGAGAGGCAACCCACAGTTTGAGAAGCTCATCAAGGCGGCAGACCTTTTCACTGAAGCTCTGGGCATTCCCCAATCAAAAAAACCCCAAAAAACCTCAAGACAGCATCTTCAATATGTATTGTTACGTATCAGCAATAAGTACCAAGATCTAAGGCTTTAAGCTGCAAATAATGCGAAGCTAGGCTCTGTCTCCACAGAAGACAATTTTGGTGGTCACCAGAGCATTGCAGTAATACAATTGCATAATGACCACTGCAAGAGCACACTGCACTTAACGTAGCGCATTTCTCACCTCAGGGCTTTGCTGACACAGCAGGGCCACAGTGTCATACGGTGGACAGAATGCAGCCCCTCTCACAGGCTTGACAGAGGCTCACATGCAGGTCTGCAGCAACTGCAAGGACAATCTTGCATATGTATTTGCAGTTTGCCAAATGCAGGCCACTTCAGGACCCTCCTGACCTCAGCATAGAATCCTCGCTTCGTCTTTCTCTCTGCTCATCCTTGTCCCTCAGGTCCCTTTTCCATGACTTCACTACCCCCCTCCTCAAACTGTTTCTAACCCCTGACCCTGGTGTTTCTTTCCTCCTCCCCTCACTGATGGTCTGCTCCCTACACCCCCTACCTGGTTGTGAGTGTGCCCCCCACCGGCCCTGGTCTGTACGGCCTTGAACTGTTCCTCTTCAGTGACTCACTTTAGTTTTAGCTCCTGTACTGTTGACTCCAGTGGCTTCATAGGCTGGGTGGTATTACACTGCTCCTTGCTCAGTTGCTCCCAGTACTTTATTTGGACTTGTACCTTAATACATGTTTTACATCATTCTGTTGTGTAAGTACTGTTGCCACTACATTGTGACTGCATGCTGTAACCCACTAGACTTAACTACTAACTACAAAAGTGGCAATAGCACACTCATAGACTTGGTCCTGGTTAGCTGTCCATCAAGGACAGTAAGGGTCACAGTTCACTCAGACTCCCCAAGTGACCACTCGACTGTCACCTGCCACTGGACAAATCATCCCTCATTCCTCCACTACACCTCAGTTACTTGACCTGGGGCTCACTCATCCTTCTACCATTCCTCTATCACTAGACCTGGGGATCCCGCTTATCTTTGTCCGACACAGCTTTCCTCAGGCTGCTGCTTGTCTTAGCTGACAATGCCACAGCTCGCTGCACGTTGTGCCTTTAGGCCCAGCTGTTCCTCTAAATTTTGTAATTGTGGTAACCATATAGTACGTGTCTTGTTACCCTGTGTATTTCTGTATCTATCTTTTGCTTCATGCAAGTCCAAATTTTTAGCTTTTCGTGATTTTTACCTCTTATTCGAACTGACGTGGAACCTGTGTAAAAGAGTCCCTGACTCATAGGTGTTTGTAATCCAAGACTGCAATAAATAAATAAATAAAAAAAAGAAAAAAAATGAAGGCTGCACCTATCTCGATTTGAAAGTAGGGTACTTAAGAGAGGCCTGCTGAGTTCCTTTAAGGCAGCGCTTGCCCAGATCTATTGGTCACCTGTGTACAAAATTCAAGACATAGACCTTGCTCTTCAGTACTTTACAGACGAGTTCAATGCACCTTGTGACACATTTGCCCCAGTAAGAAGAAGGAAATCCCAGGGCTCCTGTAATGGATAGATTACCAGGGACTTGCTTGATTGAATGAGGGACCTGGACAATCTATGGTGTAGGGCCAAGGACACAGGCAAGAGAGATGATTATCAGAGATATAGCGAGGCCAGAAATAAGTGCAAAAACCTTGTAAGACTTGCCAAAACAATGTTCTGTAAAGATCAACTTGAGAGGTCATGGGGCGATGGAGATTTTGGGGGGACATAAAGGAGCTATTAGGGATGGAAGATGTAAAGGATTCTACAGTGCTCAATATAAATGGAACTACCACCCTAGACTTGTTGACCATTGCTGACTCCTTCAATAAAGCTTTCACAGACCTTAGCTCTGTACTCCCCGGATTATCATAATGCCTCCGAACTTCCTCAGTCCACAACTAGCAAAGAAAACAAGCATCCTAACTTCTGTTTTAAATGCATTTCCATGAAGGAGGCTAGGAAATATGTAAAAAAGGCACTCTGCAAAACCAGACAAGGTAGCGATAAATTAGGCATGAAAATGGTTGCTCTCACCCTGGAAGACATGCTTGCCCCATCACTAAAATATATATTAAATCCTTCACACTTGCTAAATTCTCCACAGTTTGGAAACTTGCTCTAGTGACTTCCATTCACAAAAGTGGGGATCGCACAAGCACTTCAAACTATAGGCCTATCTCGATCCTCTCACCCGTCTCAACATTCACTAAAAGTACCACCAACAGCTTAATCTGGTTCAAGGTCAGTTGGCATTCATCTGTATCCCCCTCCCCTGGGTCGTGCCTGAAAATAGGCAGAATTTTTCTAGTGCACTTACCGGTCAATAAAAGCTAAATAAGTAAAAAAGTGTTGGAAAGAATAGGGGCTGACCAAATCACTGATTTGCTAAAAATACAATCTCCAGTGCCCACAACAGCATGGCTTCAGGAAGAGCCATAGCACGTCAGCTGCCTTGGTTGAACTCTCTGGCTTTGTGCACAGGGCCCTGAACGAAAGCATGCTTGGGTCAGTTTTTATTGACCTCACCAAAGCATTTGACACAGTCAGCCACTATCTTCTTACTCGGCAGCTGCAGGCTCTAGGACTATCAACTTCCTCAGTTAGCTGGTTCCAAGATTAGCTCTCCTGCAGATCACAGCACTTTAAAATAAGGGCTGCTGTCTCTACTGCTAGAGAGGTATCCCTAGGATTCCCCCAAGAAGCTGTACTTGGCCCTTCTGCTTTTTAGTCTGTTTCTAAAAACTATTCCTGTTGCCTGCCCTAGCAAAATCATTCTGTAAGCTGATAATGCTGTCATTTTAGATTGCCACCCCCAGCTTGCTCAACTCCCAATGAAATCTTCAGTCTACCTTTCACAAACTTGAAGACAGGTTTCACCAACAAAAAGCTGCTACTCAACTACAAGAAAACAACGAAAACAATGCTCGTCTCTAGCTACCAACACAAGATAAGGAACCCTGTACACACCATTAATAACAACAAGGCTGTCCCCCTGGAACAAGTAGACTGCTTTAAATACCTTGGGGTCACAATAGATGACACCCTGTCCTTCACAAAGCACATTGAACAGGTAGTAAAAGGAGTCAACATCTGACTTAGAGTTTTATATAGGCACCAGCATTACCTTATGCCCGCAGCACTACACCTCTCTGTAGCCAGCTCAGTCCTATCAATAATTAACTGAGGCCTGGTAGTGTACGGTGTGGCCTCCGAAACAGAAGGGTGGCTACGGCACTTAGTAAAGCATGTAGAGTAGTCCTTGGGGCAGATAAACTTACCCACATGTGCGCCCTGTACGAACAAACAAACTGGCTTACCCTCAGAGACCGGACAAACCTGCTTACTAGGTAAAAAAACCCAACTAGCCTTGGCATCCCTTTGCATCCAACAAATTATCCAACTGGCTCACCCGCAGCATAACACAGGGGTACGGTTAGAAGGCTGTCTGTACGTCCCCTTCAGGAGGACTTCTCTTGGCCAGTGCTCATTTGCTTACAGGCCTCCCCTCTGGCTAAATGAGCTCCCAGTTGAAGTAAACAACTCTGAGAACTTCCCTACCTTTAAGCGTGACCTGAAGCAGTCCCTAATCAGTACGAACTTGAGAATGCTAACGTGCATACGGCACCTACACCCCTCAGAAAGGCACTCACTGTCCACATAAGGACTCTACTGTAGGTTATTAGACTTTCTAGCTCCTCCCTCTATGATATAAATCCCCCGTAGTCTAGCTCATGCTCTTACCCATAGTCTTACCCTTAACCTGCCTTTACCTCATACTCACCTTCTCATTTCTTCTTCGATTCACTAGTTGCTCTCCTAGCACCAAATTTTTTCCAACCCACCTCTGGGACTGAGCCTGTTTTATCTCCTGCTCCCTTACCCCTCTCCGTCCACCATATATACTAACGTACTAAAATGCTAGCAAAATAGGCTTAACAGTCTTTCATGTCTGCTCGTTTGGTCAGCCCCCACCCTGGGAGCTGACCTTGCTGCCCCTCTCCCTCTCTGTCTACTCCCTTCCCAGTCCCGGATATTCTCGCTGCATTGGATTTTGCTTCCAGAAACCTTCCCTTGTACCTATCCCAACCCCTCTTGAACCCCTCCACCGTGTCTGTCTCCACCAGCCCCCTGGGCAGCACATTCCATGGCTCCACCACCCTCTCAGTGAAGTAGCACCTCCTCCTTTCTCCTCTGAATCCCCCTCCAGCTTCAACCCATGCCCTCTAGTTGCCCCCCCTTCCTTTGTAGCACCCTGACTGCTCCTCCCCTATTTACCCCCTCATGTACCTGAAGACCTCTATCATGTCCCCTCAGTCCCTTCTCTCTTCCAATGTGTACATATTTAGCTCTTCGAGCCTCTCCCCATAAGTCCTGACCCCCAAACCCCAAATCATGTTGGTTGCCCTCCTCTGGACCCTCTCCAGTAGTTCAGTGTCTCTTTAAATGTGTCCTCCAAAACTGCACGCAGTACTCGAGGTGCAGCCTCACCAAGCAGTTATACAGTGGGAGTATCACTTCCCTCCTTCTGGAGGTGATCCCCCTAGCGATGCATCCCAGCATCCTGTTGGCCTTTGCCGCTGCCCTCCTACAAGTCTCTGAGTTGCTCATCTTGACATCCACCACCACTCCCAGGTCCCTCTCGGCCGTCGAGACTTGTAGCATCCCCCACCCCAGGTGTACACTTGGACCGGGTTTCTGGCTCCCAGGTGCAGTACCTTGCATTTCCCTGCATTGAAAACTTCCACTTTCTAGACCACCTTTCCAGAGCCTCCAGGGCCCCCTGTAGGGCCACCCTCCCCTCCACCCCATCCACCACCGTCCCCAGTTTTGAGTCATCTGCAAAGAGACTCCACTCACTCCTGATATTCTTCCTTATGTCAGAGACGTAGGCATTGAACAGGAGGGGCCCAAGGACTGATCCCTGAGGGACCCCACTAATGACCTTCCTTGGGAATGAGACTATCCCGCCAACCACGACCCTCTGGGTCCGGCCCTGCAGCCAATTTCCTATCCATCTGATCATCTGGTTCCCCAACCCCATTTCTCCCAGCTTATCCAACAGGCCCCTGTGAGGAACAGAGTCAAACGCCTTGCTGAAGTCAAGAAAGAGGGCGTCCAGTGGTCTACCCAGGTCCAAGGCACTTGTCACCCAGTCATAGAGCTCCACAAGGTTTGTCTGACACGATGTCCCCGGGACGAATCCATGCTGTCTATCGTCCAGGCACCCCGACTTTTCCAGGTTTCCCCCCAGTCTCTCCTTGACAATGCCCTCCATCACCTTGCCCACCACTTATGTCAGGCTGACTGGCCTGTAGTTCCCTGCCACCTCCCTTGCCCTTCCCCTTATGGATAGGCACTATATGCACCACCTTCCAGCCCTGGGGCACCCACCCTGTCCTCAGAGAGATGCTGAAGAGCTCCGCCAGGGGTTTTGCCAGGACACCCACCAGTTCCTTCAGCACTTTGTAATGTAATTTGTCTGGCCTCACTTTGTGATGTAATTTATCTGGCCCCGGTGCTTTCTCCGTCTTAAGTGGCCTGAGGGCTTCTCTCAATCTCTGCTGTGATTTCCACCTCTGCTGCCTTGTCTCCCTGCTTTGCCTCCCCAGCCTGCCAGTGATGCCCCCTCTCCCCAGACCCGCAGATGATGGCGGTCCCCAGTTTCACTGTCTCCCATGTGGTGCAGCCCCCTATTTTTCTTGATGAAAACTGAGGTGAAGTACTCATTTAGTACCTCAGCCTGCTCCCCTGGGTCTTGCGCTCATCCCTCCCCTGTTTTAATCCTGCTAATCTGCCCCTTCACCCTTCGTTTTTCCCCCGTGTATCTAAAGAACCCTTTGTTCCCTCTCCTTATTTCCCTGGCCAGGTTCTGCTCCTTCCTTGCCTTAGCTGCTCTCACCACCCTAGTGGCCCTTCTAGCCATCAGCTCGTACTCCCTCGGTCACTTTCACTCCTTGAGCATGAATTTGCCTATAGGCCGCCTTTCCCCTCTACCTCCTCCTGAACTTCCCTGGACCACCAGCAGGTTTCGGGCCTACGCATTGCGTCTTACTCTTGCACAGGTGCTGGTAGCATCCTGCACCCCCTCCTGATGATTTCCCAGCTACTGTCAGCGTCCATGTCTGGCCCAATCCCATCCAAGTGCTCCTTAAGGATCCTTCCCATTTCCTTGAAATCCGCCCCCCCCCCCGCCGAAGTCAGTTACCTCCATCTTTGTGCAGTCTTGTACTCCTCCTAGGTTCAGGCAGAACCAGACAGTGGCATGGTCGCTCCCCACCAACGGGTCCCTTACCTCCAGGCCCCCAGTCTGGTCACTGTCTGCCAGGACCACATCCAGTATCCGCTCCTCCCTGGTTGGTTCCCCCACTTGCTGAGTTAGGAACGCATCCTGAAAGACATCCAACAACCTCTGTTCCCTGGCCACCAAGGATGTCATAGTCTCCCAGTCTGTTCCTGGCATGTTTAAGTCCGCCAACACCACCACCCTTCCCCTGCCGAATCTGAGGCGTCTCCCAACATCTGCCACCAGACTCTGCTCCAGCTCCTCCTCCAGCGCAGGGGGTCTATACACCACTCCTATTTTTATTTTCTTGCCCCTTCCCCTCCCGGTTATCAAAGTGACCCAAATCGCCTCCACAGTTCCCTCCACCTCCTCCACGCATATCGCAATGCAGTTTTTGACTATTATTGCTACCTCTCCTCCCCTTCCCTCCACCCTGTTGTTCCTGAACATGGTGTAATCCTCCAGGTTCAGGTCTCAGTCGTGCCCTGCGGTGGCCCAGGGCTCAGTGACCGCTGCCATGTCCACCTCTCCCTCAGCATCGCCTGGAGCTCAGGTATTTTATTGCCTAAGCTCCTGGCATTTGGCAGGACCACCTTCCACCCTTTCTATATACTTCCATTTCCCCTGCTCGCGTTCCCATGGGGATTCCGTCTTCCCCTGGTCTGCACCTTACCAGTCAGCCTTCTCGCTGTTACCCTCCATGTCGTTGGTACCCAGGTGGACCAGTATGTCCAGGGAACCTCCACAATCCTTTGCCAGCTGATATAACTCATGCTTGGACCTGTGCACCGTTAGTCCAGGGAAGTATTTTGTTCTAAACGGGCAGGCTTCCCCTTCCCTGTCCCATTTGATACCCCTGATCATGGAATCACCCAACAGGAGCACTCTGACTGCTCCTTTTCCTCTCCTTCCATGTCCCTCATCCTTTCTACTGGCCCCTCTCCCTAGCTGGCTTCTTGCTCCTTCCCCTATCTGGGTGCTACCTGCCACCCCCTCCTTACTTACCCTGGCCTCCCCCTCCCCTCCGATCCTATGCCTCTCCTCCTCCCAAGTATCCTTCTGTATCAGCTACCCCCCCCACCCCGTCACTGCTCACGACTGGTCCCCCGCCCCCATCTGCTAAACTAGCCTGGCTCTGCCTCCCTTTCTTTTCATCTCCATATATCTGCATCTATTCAGTAGAGTAAGGACCTGAAACAAGTGGCAATGCTTGGTCCCTTGGCTGCTGTTTATTCCTCTCAAACTTGTAATTTTGCAACTGCTTGCAATCAACTGCTTGAAACTATATATGGCAGTATCAGTGGCTAAGTAGGTAGCACACACACCTCTGAGGCCGGGAGATCAGAAGGCTGTGGGTTCTATCCCCACACCAGGCACTTGGGTTAATATCCCAATACTGAGACTGCAGTGCAGCATGGGGGGGGCTGCACGCTTGAGGCGCTGTCTTTCGGATGAGACGTTAAACCGAGGTCCCATCTGCCTGTTCTGGTGGTAGTTTAGATGGATGTTAAAGATCTCATGGCACTTCTCGAAAAAGAGTAGGGGAATTTTTATTAATATAATCAGCAAACCAAATTGAATATAAACAGTGTTAAATCACACAAAATAATAGATAAATCATATAGAAGATAATGGAATGATTGTAATTAACTTCCTTTCTGTATTCTTATGGCTAAGAATTGCAGTAGTGATCATATAAAATAATTGCTCCTCTGTATATTCTAATTGTTGCAGTGTAAGCCTACACTGCACATGCCGTCTATAGAATTTAAAACACACCAAAAATAACCAAAGTGTAACCCTATCATGTTTAGTCCATTCGAATGGAAGAATACCCAAATATAAAATCTGAGGGGTTAAATCACGAAAGGGTGATGTGGGCCATTTCCCCCCGTTTAAAAAAAAAAAAAAACACATTTTATAAAGGGACAGAGGAAGAACAAATGGTCCATGGATTCCACCACCTCAAAACAAGACTCCCTAGGGCAGTAACGATGTTCTACACTTTTATGTTTTAAGTTTCCTTTGACATTGAGTTTCCCATGTAGGGAAAGCCACATAACATCCCACATATAAGCCGGTATACGGGTAGATGTCAGCATTTTCCCAGTCAGTGTTTTATCTGAAATGGGTTTAAAGTCAAAACAGGCTGTATCGTGAAAAAAAAATAGAAGATGAGCATATAGTGTTTTCCAGTCCTGTTGTGAAAAATGTTCTGGTACTAAACTCCAAAGTTTTATTTTCCCAAAACACACCCTTAAAGTTTCTGGAATATTACACAAAAACTGTTTTGGGATGCAGATATGAGGAAGCAAAAGGGTATCCTGCCAAGGAATCCAAAACCCATGGGATCCAAATACCCTCAGACTTCAACAATAATGGTCTCAAGTTTACATTAGCAAAAATTGTAAAAAAAGAAAACAATGGGATTAATCATTTTAATACCCCCCATTTTTTTCTCTCTAAACAGTAAACGCCTCTTAATTGGATTCAGTCTACTACAGCAAAGGGCCGGAAAAAAAAACCAACCATACATCCGGGTCTCCAGCTTAGGGGGTAGACTGAAAACCTGCAGCTAAATACAAAAAAAATTGGGATTAAGAAGGTCTTAATCATATATACCCTTTTTAATGTGGACACTCTCCACTTGTTCCACAGCAGAATTTTTCCATATGCTATGTCCAGTTTGGAGGACCAATTTAAGAAGGCCAAATCCCCTGGACCAAAAAGAAGTCCGAAGATTGTGCAAGTCCCTGTCACAACAGGGATTCCAATCACTGTAGATTCTAAAAAACTTTCTAAGCCAAAAGGAAGACATTTACTTTTCCTATAGTTAACTCTGGCTCCCGTGAATTCAATAAATTCCAAAAGTGTTTGTCCCACTAAACAGGCCGATGGTAAATCCCCCACAAAAAAACAGATGTCATCTGCATATGCAATACTTTGAATTTCTTCTGAGGTACTAGAAAAAGCAACCCCCTGGATAGCAATATTATCATTAACGTGACGAATTAAAGGGTCCAGCGTAAAAAGAAGGGGACTCTGGGGACATGCCTGTCTAACTCTCCGGGTGACCATGCATGCATGCCTTCCCCATCCATCCATTACAATATGCTAAAGCTTTAGCATTAGAATAACAAGATTTTATCCAAAAAATAAAAGTACCCGGAATCCCGTAACTAGCCAAACAGTCCCAAAGATATTCGAGGTTTACCCTGTCAAAAGCCTTTGCCTGATCCAAACTAAGAATGAACCCAGTCAATTCTCCAGTCTGCCCCTGGGACAAAATTTCTCTTAATAAGATTAATCCATCTGTTATACTCCGATCGCGGATGATACAGATCTGAGAAGGATGTATCAGAGTAGATACACAAAGCAACAACCTGTTATTTAACAATTTGGTATATAAGTTAAAGTCAGTATTTAATAATGTGATGGGGCGCCAATTTGAAAGGTCAGTCATGTCGCTAGATTTATACATAAAAACAACCAACCCATTACCCATTGAATCAGGCAATTTCCCTGAAGCAAGCATATCCTGAAACAATTCTAGGAATTCAGGTAACAAAAATTGCAGAATCACACTGTACAATTCATATGGGATTCCATCTGTTCCTGGTGCAGAATTCTGTTTAACCATTGTAAAAGTGGTCATTATTTCAGATTGAGTAAGTGGTGACACCAGTACCCGTTGATCCGATGACAAAACTTGTGATAAGACACATTTTTGCAACCAAACCTTATGACTATCCAGGGAGGATTCCTGATGACTAAATAGAGACTGTACATGCTGTTCTACAGCTGTCATAATATCATACTTTTTGGAACAAAGAAAACCCTTATCATCCTGAATTAGAGACATCTGCTTCTGATATTGTTGTTGAGCACAGAATTGAAATGGACTCGTAAAGTCCTTTGAACCCTGGGTACCAAATTTCCGTTCCTGTTCTAAGGACCTAAGTCTATTATATTGTAGATCATTCATTTTTCTCCTGGTTTCTGCTAACTCTGCAAGAATTGTTTCATCTCCTTGGGAGGCTTGAAACACTAAATTCTGAAATTGTGTTTTGTAAATACAATATTGGTCCCTCTTAAATTTCCCATTTAATCTTCCTATGTGTTGAAAATATCTTTTAATATCTAGCTTTGTATCCTCCCACCATTCCTGTGAAGTATCATAAAACATTTTAACCGATTTACGTGCTTCTAATAAGGAAATAAAACCATCCTCAACAAGTGGAAGGGACAACAATTCCAAGTTCAACCTCCAGTACCCAGGCCCTTGCTGCATACCATCATAATTGGAGACCGTCAGTTCTATGATGGCATGGTCAGATGGAGCAACAGGAAGGGTCCTGGTATTTTTTAATCTCCAAAGCAGGAGATATAAACCAGAAATAGATCCTAGTAGCTAGGTTGCCTCTGAAATAGGTCTTATCTGGCTGGCCAATAAAAAACACAAGCATCAACCAAACCAGCCTGAGAAATCAAAGCAGCCAGGCAATTGGTGTCACAAGATAATTTTTGAGTTTGAGAGCCCCTGTCCTTTAAATACAACCCACAATTGAAATCTCCTCCCAAGAAAACATAACGAGAGGTAAACAGATAAGGCTGTATAGTGTTAAAAAGCTCAATTCTGGCCGTCTTTGTTTGTGGGGCATACACATTAATAAACCGACAGTGCAAATTATTTAACGTGACATCTAATAAACCACGGCCAGGGGCTATGTCCACTACCTGTATAGATTGTGCCAAAGGAGAATTTAAACAAATTCCAACACCACAACAAAGATCCTCTCCAATAGACCAATGAATCTCCCCCCATTTCCACCCCACAGAGGCTCTATCCATCTCTTGTTTGCTGTGTAATCTAGGGTCCTGAAAAAAAAACACATCATAAAAAATGGAATCAAACAAAGCATAGACCAAGAGTTGTTTCCTATCTGACTGAATACTGTTAGTATTTAAGGAGGCCACAGTAATACTAAATAATGTATCCATTGCATATGAAAACCAAAAACACCTTTAAGATCATACAAAAGGAAAACTAATGAATCCTGAGGGAAATTGAAAAAAAAAATTTGGATTTCTTCCTAACCCATTTACAGGAACCCATCCTAGATTTATGTTTTGGAGGGGCAGTCAAATCTTCTGTAGACCACCGCTTGTGAGGAGTGAACCGAAACTGAGTCTGATTCTGTACCTACATCAGGATCTTCAACCTGCAAGGTAGAAAGGGTGTTTTGCACTGGGAGATGGAAGATTTCTGAAGCAGATGCCGCAGTTTTCTTCTGTGTAAACTCCTTCTTCGATTATTAACTATAGTGAAGGCACCTTCTGGTGAAGGGGTCATAGAACCTACATCACAGATACCTCTAGTACTAAAGGTTCTGCCTCAGATGGAGGCATGTGAGGAACAGAAACAGAAGTGGATAAGACCTCAGAAGGGGGATTAATAGGCCTTTCAGGAGGTGCCCTCTGAGGTGGGGGGGGGGTGTCATAGTGTTTCAAAGCTATTTTTAATGCAGTATTTAAATAAAAATCATGAGTGGTGTAATCCTTGTCCGCAGTATTATGGGCTGCCCAAGGACAGTCCATAAAGGAATGCTGTTCCTCACAAAGACTACACTTGGGAGGATGATGACAGTCATAATATGCCCCGTTTCCCCACATTGAGCACATTTCATCGTATCACAAGTTCAACTTAAATGTCTACTGGAACCGCATTTATAGTAATGGCGTGGTTGTCTGGGATAAAAAATAAAACCCTTATTGCAACCCAGGTAAAAACAACTTGGTAGATGTTGAAGTCCATCCTCCGTTTGTGGTGAAGTCATCTTATACCTCCATCCTCCATTCAAAAAACCTTCAGAATCTAAAATTGGTTCTGGATTCCCTTGTATTTGACAACGTTTCTCAAGCCAATGTGAAATGTCCATAATATTCACCCCATCATTCCTGAATAAGACAGTGATCACCTTGAAAGTTTGCTTAGTTAAAGGTATAGCTTGAAAGTGGGTCCAAGCTGGATTTGTTTTAAACAAAGCAAACTACTTCATCCAGAAACGATTAAGGATGTTTGGGGAATGAAAACTTATGTCATAAGTAGATTCTCCCGGTGTATGAATCAAAGCATACACTTCAGAGGGAGAAAACCCCAACATCTTCTTTAATGAAACCTTCCCAACATAGAAGCGGTCTGGCATAGTATCTGCTGGTCCTAAAAAAAACGCAGCTGAACTGCATTCCGGCATTTAGCTAAAGCGACAGGTTTTTGAAATTTAAACTGGCAAAAGTGGGAGTTGTCAGGGCTGGGGGTACTGACTCATTGTCAGGAGGTACTACCGGAAAAGATCCCGGTGCTTTTCCCGACTGGGGGGGACTCACTAGCCACAGTAATGTTTTCCACAGGCCCCTGCTGTGCTGGAGACAGTATAGGGGAAAAGGAAACAGAATCCGATTGTGAAATGGGCAAGTCCATCATAACCATCTGAGTCTGTATTAGCAGGAGACGGTAAAGCATGTCCTGAAGCAGGGTCTAAGGCTAACTCATATGGTTTAGTAGACAGGGCTGTATCAGGCCTGTGCATATTGTGGAGGAGACCATCCATAGTTCCCCCCAGTACCCCCGTGACACTCCCGGAACCCGGAAGTGGAATATCGGGATCCGTAACCCACTGACCTGGTTCTGTTTGGATCCAGCCTGCTTGTTCAAGCGCCCGTTCTGGGGACCATGCAGGATCATGCTGTGAGTGATTTTCTAATCCTGTGTCTTCTCATAATGTAGTATCCTCTATTAGAGGGCCCACTGCAAAATCCTTTGCTGTAGACGCCGTAGAAGGCGACGGTGAATCTTGAATCGAGCGTTTCCTTTTTTCTCTTCAGCATGCAACTTAGCTGCTCTATAATCAGCTTCAGCTGTAATAAGAGGTCCTGTTTTACACGGACCACGGCGTCAATATCTCCATCGCCCTCCACAGGTAAGAGGCCTGCTCTGGGGCTTCATGTAATGCCTAATGTCACCATTGTAGAGGAATGGAACACTACTCCATTTTCGGTGGATCCTCCGCCCGTTTCTGTCACAGCAAGCAGCAGGGGCTGAGGTACGATATGCTGGCCACCCTTCGGGTGCATTCCAGCCGTACCATGTTCCCCGCTGAACCTTGCTGGCTCACCAGCCACAGCATGTCCTCCTCCGCTATCCTTCTCCATCCGACTGAGGGATTCTCCGTAGACACAGCACCACCCATCTACAGAGTAGGGGAATTTCCCCGGTGTCCTGGCCAAATTTCTACCCCCATTCACTAAAAATACCACCAACAGCTTAATATGGTTCAAGGTCAGTTGGCATTCTGAAAATAGGCAAAAATTAGCCTAGTGCACTTACCTGGTCAACAGAAACTAAATAAATAAATATTGTCCTGCTAGTATTCCTATGTTAGATACCTGTATTTCTGTCTATGTGAACTGTGCCATTGTAATTTTTATTTGTCTCATGACGTGGAACCTTTGTAAATGAGCTCCCAGCTCAAAGGTTATTTCCGATTAATTAAATAAATATTACTGTTATATTTTACTATTATTTTTATTTAATGTATTTTTATTGTATCATATTTGGTAAAGGTGTTGTTCCTGCACAATTGTCATTTTTACTTTGACATTCTTCTATTTTGTACTCCCTATCCACACCCTCAAATGCATCTTGAAGTGAGCTGTTGCTAGCTCAGCATGTCTTTCATAGTAAAACTTTTGAAATAAATAAATGTGTTGGGTCTGGTGGCGACAGGCTTGTGACAAAGGGCCAGGCGCTGCTCTAGCCCCCTTCAACTTCACCAAACACAACTTTGGAATCTGCAGAGAAAGTCCGTGTTGAGCAGTGTGTCTGACAACTGTGATTAGGTCTGTCTCTGACAACGTTGACGAGTTCATACCCCAAATGGTGGCCAGTGCAGATGTACCTGATTCTGGGAGTATCTGTTCGGAGTGGGCAACGGCTCACCATCACAATGGCCACCAATCCAGTGGGCTGGGGAGTGATGCTAGGCATGGCTTCTTTTCTAGGGATATGGACCCTAATGGAAAAGACTTACCATAGTTATTTCTTAACATTGGAGTGGTATTCAGGGCACTGCTCACATTCAGAGGCAGACTAGTAAATCAGCATGTGCTGTGGTGACTGTAGCGTATCTCTGATGCAAAGGACACACAAACTACAGAGTGATGATGGCAGAGGCATAGTAGCTACTTCGCTGGGCTGAGATGAACCTCTCTCACTGTTTGCAGTGGCCCCAGGGGGTAGCTTTACCTACCAAGGGAACTGGCTGAGACTACAGAAGCTCTACTGAGTGGAGGGGAACCTCAACAAGGAAGTGCTTCACTTGATTTGCACATATTGAAAACTGTTGATTCAGGATCTCATGGCCTTTGGTTTCAGGACAAAGACCCCTGGTACTTTGGCGGAGACTGGGAATGCCAGTTGGTTGGGATCAAGCGCCTCTCCCTGTCATGGCCGGACGCCCTCCTGTATGCTTTCCCTCCATAGCTTATGATATCAAAGATTCTCAGACAACTGCATAAGGAACTGTCTACATTGATATTCATTGTGCCCTGATGGCCTTGAACAGCAGGATACTTGGAGCTTATATAAGTGGCACTGCTTGAATCGCTCCCATGCCAGACCTTCATCATAAGGGTCCGATTCTTCACCCACAGCATCAGAGTTTTTTTACAGGCGCTGAGGGTTGAGGCACTGGATGCCACACCTCACGCCGTGCTGGCGACCTGGGTTCAGGAATGAGCCCAGGGTCGCCGGAATCTGCAGGGGAGGGAGAGGATCGAGTGTCTGGAGGACTGCTCTCCTCTCCCAGGGTGGGTTTGTGGGGGCACCCAGCACAGTAGCGGCACCTGGTGAAGACCAGAGATCACTGGGCCGAAAATGAATGTAGGGACATCAGCAGGCTCCAGCGGCTCTTCCGTGCAGGACGCTATTGCATGCTGCATCCTAAAGAGCAAGAAAAATGGAAAAAGTAAGCCCTGTCCCTGGTAGGCGAAGATGGGTCCCGGGACTCTACACCCATGCCCTCTGTCGGGTCTCATCTCCTCACCTGGTGGTGCCTCGTCGTCTGGCCGTTCTTATCAGATTCTAGATAGAGCACCAGAGAAAGGAGTAGGGGGCCCCACCCCAGCAACTCAGAGCCAGGGGTCGAGCGGTCTGAACGGCAGGGGCCAAGCCAGCAAGGAGGAGGGAGGAGGAGGAGGACTTAAGACTGGGCGGGAGAATGCGAAAGGTTGAGTGGCTGTACTGGAGAGAGTCTGAGGATGGAGTCGGTAGGCACACAAAAGGAGTAAAAAATAATAAATGAATAAAAGGATAGCAGCAAGTGTTATCCACACCCTTGTGCATTCCAGGCAGGTTTCTTTGACTAAGACCTGTAGAGGAGGAGTTTGGTATATGTTTCTCTCATGGTGCAGCCATTTTCGAATTGAGCCTTAGTCACTTTTCTGTCCAGGGTCTTGGAATTTCTGTAGGAGGGCTTATATAAAGTGTTATTAGTTCCTCAGGGTGCAGGTGGCAGTCCTTGTGGCCGTCTTGTTATGTGTGACCTCATTCCATTGGGCGCCATCTAGATGTCTGCTTCTTCAAATTATGTCGCAAGCTGTGCCTCAGAAGCATGTAGGTCCAGCCTCCCTAGATACTTCTTGTGGTCTTCAATCCACAAGGTGTCCCTGTGGCTCCTGTCCCTTGAGGTTCTCTTCTTTGTAGTCATGAGCTCGACTAGGAGGATTTTTAAGATGCAGGCTTTTTTTTTTTTTTTGCACAAGGAGCAGTATGTGTTGTTTCACAGGGCCAAAGTGATCCTCAGAACTGTGCCGTCCGTTTCTCTGTAGGGTGATCTCTGACTTCCACAGGCAACAGAGATAGCATTTCCCTCTCTCTGCCCGATCCCAGAGAAAGCAAAGGAGGACTGGTTGCATTCCCTCAGGTTCAGAGCACCTTTTGAGTGTGCCTCACTAATGCTGAGCTTTTCCACAATGCAAATAGACTCTTTCTTCTCCTTGATCTGCGGAAGAAATGGTCTGCCTCGGCTAAGCACACTTTAGCCAAATGGCTATGTACCACTATCAGACTAGCTCTCTGTTACCAGAGTCTGTCTGCTCATCTGGGATCAGAACTCATTCCACGAGAGCTATGGTTGTTTCTTACACCGAGTACACCTTTGCACTTCTGAAGGAGATTTGTAAGGCTGCTACATGACCCTTTGTCCACTCATTTTCTAGGCATTATAATCTTGATGCGCTCAGCTATTCCAGTGCTGCTGCGTTCAGCAGGGTAGGGTTGGGCTCAGTTGTACAGCACTCACCCTCCCAGTTTGGGATGGTTTGTTAGAGCCCATTCCATCTGATTGCCTATAGGAGCTGACATACAAAGGGAAATTATAATTCCTTACTGCTAGTTCTGGTTGCATGTAGGCGCTCTTCATAGGCAGTCTGGCCCTCCCAGTTTTCAGTGCTGTATTTTTCCTTTACATTATTTTCTGTTCTATATTGCATATAGATCCCTAGTCATGTGGAGTTAACATAATGTCGTTTATGTCCATTGTGTTTTGTATTTCACTATTTGTTTGATACAGACTTGGAGAGAAGGTTGGACTGATGGAGTCTGGGAAGGGGCTTGCCCTAATTAAATTGTTTCATCCTGACCTAGCTAGCAGGGGAGGACAACCCATACTATGCAGCTGCCTATGGATGGAGCCTACTTGCCACCAGAATTACCAGTAAAGAAATGCAGATCTTACTTCGAGGGGGCTGTTGCAGTAGGTAATTACATATTGGACTGAAGCCGGCAGGCGTTAGGACCCCACAGAAAATTTTATAACTGGCAGTCTCTGGCAAGGGACCGTCCCCACGTCAGGTGACCGGCATCAGTCTCTGACATGTTCTGGTTCTGCCTTTAGGAAGGTGGATGTCTCCTGGTATTATATGACTACCTTAAGTAGCCCAGGTTGATGGAATCTGTTAGGCAGGAATATGTAGCTTCCTACGGGAGAAATCTTGTCGCTGGCATAACACAGGATACCGACATGCTGGCGTTGATACATCCATTCATGTGCCAGCAAGTGTCATTTGGCCTGCGGTTGGGTGGTCCTGGTCCAACCCGCTTCTTACTAGTCAAAAATGTTTCCCAGCTTGGGCTCTGTGCCATTGGGGATGGCAGGTGGTGGATAAAAAAACAGGCCGAAACAGAGGTGGTAGAAGGGTGGATAATGCTACTGTGCTGTCTGCCCCACTGTGGTGCCTTGGCCTCTGGATTCCCCACCCCTCAGGTTAAGAACGTTCTGGTGAAGCCGACCCGGTGGCGCTGAGGGTTGAGGTGCTGGACGCCACACCTCGCGCACGCCCGGCAACCGGAGTTGAGGAACTGGCCTGAACCGCCGAGAATTGACGGGGAGAAAATCGATGAGTCAGAGGACTGCTCTCCTCTCTCGGGAATTTCAGGCTCCTGCCCGGCATCTGGCGGCCTCGAGTACTGCAACGCTGTGAGGGCACGCTTAGAGGGACTAGAGCTGCAGCAGGTGCGCCTGGCGCCATTGCACGCCCGAGCTCTGCCAGGGGAAGGGGATGTAACACAGCCAAGAAAAAAAATCCCCGCTTCCAGAGATGGGTGACAGCACTGCCCCCTCGACCACACTCCACTGGCCGGACTTCTCCAGCTTCTGGGCTGAGCCCAGCCTGGCCTGAATTTCAGATAGAATGCCCTGGGCAGATAGGGTGGCCCCACCTTGGGAGGGCTCAGAGTCGACGGGATAGCCGGGCTGGTGATAGGAAGCTGGAGAGTTTCAGGCCTGGAGGTAGAACCGAGGATGTGTGGATGTCCGAGAGTTCTCCAGGGCCAAGTGGAGCCAGAAAAAGAATATATATTTAAAAAAAAAAAAGTTCTGGTGGCCCTATCAGTCAGCAGGCCTCTACCCAGAAGGACAAGCTCAGGATAGCATAGGAAGGAGATATGCTGTGGGTATCTGGTCCACTGGTAGTGGTGTTAGTAGAAATGGGATCCAGGGCTCATGAATGAGGGCCTGGCATACTGCGTAAGGTGGGAAGCATAGAAAGTGTTTAAAAAAACCAAAAAAAAAACTCTCTTCAGTGAAAACGAGAGGTAATTCTTTGTGTCTTTTAGTTCCAGGGTTTGGGCCCAATCAGTTTGGAATGCCTCCGCTTCCAGCCAATCACATGGGAGGCATCGCTGCTGGCAAGCCAATGGTGAGCGGTTTTAATGCATAACTCTGTCTAGGAGTGTTGGGTCCATTGTCTATTTAAGTCACAGCCACAGAAATGAGAATTAACTGCTTGTAAAAACGAACCGTGCCCTCTGATATTTTCACCTGCTTAGAGCAGGTTTATTTTGAGTTTTACACCCATTACTGGAAATTGCTTCTCAACTGCACCGACTTAGGCTATTTTCTTACTGTGTTTCCCTCAGTTTCCCCCTCATATGCCACAGAAGATGCCATACCAGCCCTTCCATCCAGGTGCAAATCCAGGCCTGCTCTTCCCTCATCCACCTGGAAACATGCAGCTGCAGGAAAACGCTGATGTCATGCCAAAGGGCAGCTCATTCACTGATTGGTCAGTCCCATACGACTCATCTGGCTCCAAATTTCCAAACCATCTGCCCTCCAAAACATCGCCTTCTTCAGGACCCAACTCTACCCCTACCTCCTCCTCTGATGGAGAAGAGCAAACAGGAGGCAATGCTAAGTAAGTTCCAGATCAACCTATGTGTGTGAGTTTGAAGAAATGGGAGACTGCCTCAGAAACTATCTTGTGGGGGGGGTTGCTGTGGAGGGGTAGAGGCACAGTGGGGGGATAAAGGAAGGCAAAATTAAGGTAACAAACCTCTGCATGAAGGAAGTGAATAAAAGTCAAAGGAAAGATGGTCCATTATGATTCTCAAGGGAAGTGGCCAAGGTAGTGAGGGGAAAAGGTAGCATTCAGGAGATGGTCAGTTCCACGTGTATGCCATTTAGATGTATGCACATTCCAGCTGTATGCACAAAAACCTGCTGTCCCATGTCTAACATGTCACTGCTTGCCCAGGCGTACTATAGGGTGGGTAGGTTTGCACTTGGGGTCTATAGCTGCCATCACCACTGCAATGTCCTCTCTCTCCTTGGCTGGCTCCCTTATGAATCGAAACTAAGGTACTCAACCTTGTGCTTTGTGTATAAGTTTGTTCACAAATTTACCCCTCCCTGCCTCAGAGAGATTATTCACCTTAGGAAACCGGCACATGACCTCTGTTCTTCTGCTCTACCTCTCCTCGAATGGCCTAATCTGATGCTTGCGGTCGCCTGTAAATCCTTCGCCTTCACATCAATAACTGATTGGAACTCTCTGCCTCCTCCCGTGTTTTCCTGCACGTCTCTGCCCAAGATCCAAACCACTTTACTTGCCTTCCTTTCCTTCTCTAACTGCACCCGTTTCCGGTGACTTTCTCACTCCACATTCTCCTCATCTTTACTCTATCCCCAAGTCCACTGCCACCTCTTCTCTCCTGTTAATCTCCCTTCCTTGGCCTGTACCCCCATCACTTCTCTAACCATTGTGTTTTTTTTTTGTCAATTCTTCTTCCCTCCGAGGTCCTCTCTCAGGCATCCTAACTTTGTCCTGCCCGTCTGAGAATCCCCGAACTAGGCCTCCTCTCTCCATCCTCTCCGATGCCAGCATCCCCTGGCTAACTCTATCCGGGGTGGGTCGCCCCCTCCTACCTGGGCGCACTTACGAGTCAGACTCTGTTATCAGACGAGGAGTGGATCCTGGAAATGGAAGGCTGCCCGAGGAGAGCCCGGCGATGGGCATGGTGGATAGGTGCCATGGCCTGATCCTCGGCGCCGGGTTTTTCCATGTTCCTGGTTACCCCCCGACGCAAGACATACAATGCTGCACAGCCCATAGTGTATGTGCTCCCACGTACGTCCGGAGGCAGCTGTCTGGCGTTGTCCCTTACTGTATGGGCAGTGCGTAGCAGTGCTGCCGGTCTTCACCGGGCTACTCCTGGATCCCTCCCCGAGAGAGGAGAGCAGTCCAGCGGACGCTCAATCCTCTCTCAACCCTGCCAACCCCTGGTGGTCCGGGCTCGTTCCCGAACCCAGGTTGCTGGCATGACGTGAGCTGTGGAGTCCAGTGCCTCAACCCTCAGCGCCACCAGGCCTGGCTCTCTGTCCATTGTTTACCTGGTTTTACTCTTCCCTCCCTCTCTCTCTCTCCTCCCCACGTTCACTCTGTCTCTACAGACATCAGTCCACACTCGTGTTCTCCCATTCTGTCTCCCTGAATCATTTATAGGTATTGACCCTGACTCCATGGTATCTTGTGAAGTATCCTGATTGTATTTACCCGTTTTACTTATTTTATTTGATGTCTATGTATACAAATATTGCTTCCCTCTGGAAGGCATTGTACCCCCTATATAATATGTATATAACCAGTGTACTCAATTGTTTTTACGCATATCGTATTGTATATATTTTTTGAAAAATAATTTTTTAGGCTTTGCACTCTATTCTACATGTGTTTCTGCCGTATGTACTCACCTGTTTTACATGATTGTTCTTACAGAATGGCTCTTCGAGCACTTGCTATACTGTAACCTTTGGTGACTTGTCATGTTCCAAGTTGACTCCTAGTTGCTGTCCATTCCCAAGTGCATGCTATTGTCTTTTGTATCTCATACGCTGTCTACTGTATTGTTCATTTTATTGCTGTACTCTCCCGGGTCGCCCCTGAAAAATGGACTGTAATTGTCTCAGTGGACTTACACAGTTACCAAAATTCAAATAAATAAATAAATTCCTGCCTTTTTCTTTCAGTGTTAAAGCAGTCGGTTGTATGCACAGTAAATTTTGGTTGTGTGCAGTTTTTTGCTGAGGAAAACTCCCCAAGGGGTCATTTCACCTGTTTAGCAGGTGTTAATGGCATCTACTAAATATCCCTCTTCCTTTTTTCTTTCTCACCCCCTCCCACACAGTAAGGCAACTTCTAGGGACGTGGATATGTTGTTCAATCCACTCTTACTGGCAGGTTCCTTGCTGCTTTAAATCTTGCCGGAAGGTCTTCAAGCTGGCTCCTCCCACCTGCTCGGGTGGTAAAACTCTGGCTCTGCCCCATGGCGTAGATCTTTCTTACTGCTTGAGGCTTCGGGTTCCCTCCTTAGCGCTCTGCATTTGAGGCCTGGATCCACACTCTTGGTTAAACCGAAACACATTCTGAAGTTTAAAAGACTTCAGTCTTCTTTTTCCCTCGTGGCTGCGATGGACAAATCGACTCCTGGATTTCGTCGGTGCCCATGTGGGCAGAAGGTGTCCTGGTCCGATCCGCACTCCACGTACGTTTATTGCCTTGTACTCTGCCATGACTCACAGGCTTGTGAGTTATGCAAATCCTTTTCGGCTTCATTCTTGGAGGACCGCGCTGCCCGATTGCTCTTGGGGCAACTGCCAGGTTACAACTTGGGCGCCCCGAGAAATGTTATCCTCCGGTCAAGTCGAAGGAGGCCTGTTGGGTGGTGTCCGCGGCAGTGGGCTCGGCAGAACAGCTAGAGCAGATGATCACCCTCGAGGAGGAGGCGGCCCAGGCCGCATCATCATCCTCTGTCGTGGCATTTATCCCGCTCTCGTTGGGCTCATCCTATACAGCTTCTTTTAAGGAGCTTTGCCAGTCCCACTCCACCAAGGGAAAAGGACCATCGGGACATTCCTCTCTGTCCAAAAAGAAGGACTCCAAAGGAAAGTCCCACCGTCCGCGTTCGTGGGAGCGGAAGAGGTCCCCTTCCCCGGATAGTTGACACTCTGCTTCGGTCGAGGTTCACGGTGTCCCCGTCAGGTCAACCGGCCAAGACACCCGTCGACGCAGTCAAGATTTTTCTCGACCTGACTGACGGTTTGTTGACTGGAGAAGCAAACAGCCCTTCTTCACCAGTTCCCCCGGTGTAAACCCGGGACTTGCCTGTGCTTCCTAAGCCGGAGTCCCCGGTTAAGGTCCCTGAACCGAGGGAGGAGCGGGTTTCCCCCAACCCCTCTCTGACCCACCCTCTGAATCCCCGGAGGTCTCTGTCTCGGACCTCTTCCAGGTCCAGCCGGTCCCGCCGACGTCGGCGGTCTCTGCCCTCGACACCATGGAAAGCGGCGGCGCTGCTCATCCTCGTTGTCCTCTTCGGAGGATAGGCTCCGGCTCAAGTTGCGTCGGCACTACGAGGATTTAATGTGGCAGCAGCAGCTTCTTTTGTCCGGGAACCAGCTGACTCCGTCTCCTTCCCCAGCCATTAAGTGGCTGTCACTGGAGCGGCCGAAACAACCCCCTTGTAGTGGTCGAGGAGCCAAAGCCAGCACCGGTTGTTCGGCCAAAACCAGCTGCACCACCCATCGTGGTGGAACCCCCGCCTCCACAACCGAAAACTGGGGCCCCCCGACCAAGGATTCTCTGTCAGGTCAGGGTTTGCCCCATAGGTTGTTGGTCACTCCCGATCGACCTCTGCAGGTGGAGGGTGGCTCAGGTGCTCGGCAGCTGTTCGTAGACTCCTCGTAGTCTGACGACGACGACTCCTTGTTCTCCAGGCTGCTTGACTTGGGAGTCCACTGGGGGTCAGTCGGCAGACGAGAGCCCATCCTCGTTCCTTGGAATGCTTAGACTCATCTCAGAGTCCACTGGTATAAAGCTCGAGCCCGTTTCAAAACGGGCCAAGTATCCCCTCATGGAGATACTGGACCGAGGGGATTCCTCTACGGAGGCCTTCCCGGTGGCCGAAGCCATTGTTAGCCTGGCCCTGGAGCTGTGACAGCAGCCAGCTTCTTGTCCAGCACCTTTTGGCCAGGATGGTTTGGAAGTATGCTGTCCCTACCGGTTCACTCTCCGGTTTCTGTGAGCACCCCTCTGCGGAGGGGTTAGTGACCGACAACATTTTCCTGTGTTGCGGGAATGCTCGGGATGTGGACAAGCCACCCGATAAGGAGTCCAAGAAATTGGACTACTCCAGGCAGAAAGTATATGCTGCTTCCTCCGTAGGCCTTCGTCAGGCTAGCTCGGCCGCCCTGATAGCACACTTTCACATGCTCTTTTGGGCTCCCTGGATGAGGTGATTCCTCATTTCCCGGCTGACCTTCAAATGACGGTCAAGCAGGCGCGGGATCAGGGAAGGGCGGTGGTCAAATGGCAGCTCCAAACTTCCTTAGACATTGCTGACTCGTGTGCCCGGTCAGTAGTGGCCACAGTGGCCATGCGCCGCAGAGCTTGCCTGCGGATCTCCACCTTTACGGCAGATACCCAGCACAAGCTGGCAGACGTTCCCTTCCTGGGTATCGACTTGTTCGGTCCCGGGGTGGAGAGTCATCTTCAACAGATTGAGAAGTCCAACGCCTCCTTGGACTCTGTCACGTCTGCCCAGAAGGACAAAGGCCGCCAGCAGCAGCATAAGCCTTTTCGTCCTTCAGCCCCTGCGGCACGTCCGGCCCAGCAACATCAGCATCAAGGCCAGCAGGCTCGCACTTGGCACCCCAAAGCCAAGCCTGCTGCTTTCTCCAGCAGGAAGCCGGGAAGGAACGGTCCAGGTGGCTCCTCGGCCGGCCCTTCCTCCAAGCCTGCCCAGTGATGGGTTGAGGGGTGTCGCCCCCAACTTAGTCACTCCTCCCCGGGTTCCCCCTGTGGGGGGATGGCTCCGCCACTTCCTTTCTGCCTGGTCCGTTATCACCACGGACCGCTGGGTGTTGGAAGTGGTAGGCAGGGGTCTGCCTCTGGAATTCGAGCAGTCTCCACCCTATCGAGCCGTCACCCCACAGCGGGGCTACAGGTTACGCAGCCTCTCTGTCGGCTCGTCGAGCCGACATTGCCCTGCTCCTCCAGAAGGAAGTGATCAGGGAGGTGGCGGACCCTCCTCCAGACTCAGGGTTTGTGTCCAGGTGCTTCCTTTTCCCAAAACGGACGGGGGCCTGGTGCCCCATTCTCGACCTGCACAACCTAAACAAGTTCCTAAGGTCTCACACCTTCAGGATGGTCACTCTGGCTCAGATCATTCTATCCTTGGAACGAGGCATGTGGTTCTGTTCTCTGGACCTTCAGGATGCATTCTTTCACATCCCAATCCGTCCATCTCACCAGCGATTCCTCCGCTTCAGGACAGAGGGATCCCTTTACGAGTTCCAAGCCATGCCCTTCGGTCTCTCTCCAGCTCCCAGTGTCTTCACCAAATGCTTGACAGTGGTGACAGCATTCCTGTGGCGCCGAAGGGTCCAGGTGTACACTTACTTGGATGACTGACTCATAGCAGCCCCCTCCAGGTTGGAGGTGGAGTGGTCAAGGGATCTGGCCCTCCAGGTCTGCTCTGAGATTGGCTTCCTCATCAACGAGGCCAAATAAGAACGCATGCCATCGCAGGTGATTCAGTTCATTGGGGCAGAGCTCGACTCTCTTCGAGCCAGAGCACGGCTCCTGGCGGACAGGGCTGAGGTCCTTTCCTCCTTTGTCCAGTCATTTCTGGTTGGGCAGTGGCGCCCTGCCCGGGACTTCCTGCGCCTTCTGGGCCTCATGGCGACCTGCACCAGCGTGGTCCATTGGGCCTGCTGGCATATGTGTGTCCCCTGCAATGGGGGCTGGCCCACCAATGGTCACAGCACTCGGGTCCTCTGGACCAGCTAGTGACAGTGACCCAGGAGATGTGGAACGGCCTCCAGTGGTGGCTTCTTCCAGCTCATCTGCAGGAGGGTATCCCGTTTGTCCGCCCCGAGCCGACAGTCACTCTGACGACCGATGCGCCTCTGATGGTTTGGGGTGCCCATCTGGGGGAGCTCAGAGCTAACGGTTTCTGGTCCCCTCAGGAGTCTTGATGCCACATCAACCTGCTGGAGCTTTCAGCGGTCCGACTAGCCCTCACCACCTTCGCTCAGTTTGTATGGGGTCAAGTGGTCCAGGTCCAGACGGACAACACCACGACCATGTACTTCCTAAACCATCAGGACGGGACGCACTCCTTACCTCTGTGCAAGGAGGCTCTCCGCACTTGGTCTCTCATGATCAGCCTGGAGGCGGATCTCCTAGCCATCCATGTGGCAGGAGCCTCCAATACTTTGGCCGATGCCCTCAGCCGGATAGGTGCTGCGTCTCACGAGTGGTCTCTCCTGCTGGAGGTAGTACAAGATCTGTTCTCCCACTAGGGCACCCCTCAGGTGGACCTGTTTGCCTCCAGGGAGAATGTGAAGCTGGGGCTGTTTCATGCCCGCCCCCCTCAGCAGGGCTCGCTGCAGGGCGATGCCTTCTCGAGGCGGTGGACCCTGGGCCTCTTTTACGCCTTCCCTCCATTTCCCTTGATCCACAAGGTGCTTCTCAAGGCGAAGAGGGACAAGGCGCAGGTGATTCTGGTAGCCCCAGATTGGCCCCTCCAGTTCTGGTATCCAGATCTCCTCAGCCTCAGCTCCAGGCTCCCGAGGCGGCTTCCAGCCCGCCCGGACCTGATCTCAGTCAACATGGGGAAGGTACTCCACCTGGACCTTCAATCCCTGCACTTGACGGCCTGGTTCCTGAGCGGCTAGAGTTCCAGGCCTTGGGTCTTTCCAATGAGGTCCTCAACATTGTTGATTCATCCTGTAAGGAGTCGACCAGAAAATGCTATGCTTTCAAATGGAAAAGATTCTCCATTTGGTGTCAGGATAAGGGGTTGGACCCTTCCTCCTGTTCTTTGGCTAGCATTCTGGACTATCTGTGGTCCCTTTCTCAGCTAGGGCTTCGGTCACTGACCCTTAAGGTGCACCTGGCAGCCATCTCTGCTTGCCGGGCACGGGCCGGGAAGCAGTCAGCACAGGAGAAGGTGGTCGGGCACTTTTTCAAAGGCCATGATCACATATCCACTCCGGTGCGAGAACCTCCACCTCAGTGGGATCTACTGCTGGTATTAGCTAAGCTCATGGGCAAGCCATTCTAACCGATGCACAGGTGTGATATCTCTCACCTGTCGTGGAAGACCGCCTTCTTGGTGGCTATCATGTCAGCCAGAAGGATGGGAGAGCTCCGGGCACTTTCCATCGAGTCTCCTTATCTGGTCTTCCACAGGGACAAGGTTGTCCTGCGCCCCCACCCGAAATTCCTTCCGAAGGTGGTGTCGGAGTTTCACCTTAACCAGGTGTTGACTCTGCCGGTGTTCTACCCCAATCACACCTCTGAGGCCAAATATAGGCTCCATACTCTGGACCCTAGAAGAGCGCTCTCTTATTATAAGGAGCGGACGGCTTAAGTTCAGGGAGAGGTTCACCAGTTGTTTGTCACCTATGCTGAAGCCGCACCTGGCAGACCTGCAGCCAAGTGGATGATAGGTAGGTGGGTCACCTCCTGCATAGATCTCTGCTATAGGTTGGCGGGCATGGAGCCTCCCAAAGGGATAAGAGCTTATTCTACCCGCCATACCGCTGCTTCGGTGGCTGCTTCCAGGGATGTCACTATCCAGGAAATCTGCAGGGCTGCTACCTGGAAGTCAGCACACACCTTCATTGCCCACTACTACATCGACCTTGAGTCACGCCGGGATGCTGGTTTTGGGACCTCGGTTCTCCAGTCCTTATTTCCCAAGTAGTGGGTGCGTGTCTTGCCTCCCTCCTCCCAGAAAACTGCTAGGAGTCTGCCAGTAAGTGTGGATTGAACAACATATCCACATCCCTAGAAATGCAGATTACTCACCTGTAACAGGAGTTCTAGGAGTGGTATATGTTGTTCATCCACACAACCCATCCGACCTCCCCGGCTTCGACGTCACAACCTGGTTTCCAGCTGGCTAGATCTGGCATCATGGTAGGCCGAGAGTTTTACTTCGGTGGGTGGGAGCCAGCTGAGACTTCGGCAAGACATGCAGCAGGCGAACCCGCCAGTAGATGAACATATACCACTCCTAGAACTCCTGTTACAGTGTGAGTAACCTGTATTTAGGACATGGATGTTGTTCATGCACACTGATTGGCAGGTTCCTTGCCACTTTAACCCTGTCGAAGGTCTCAAGTTACCTCCCACCCACCACCCGGTGGTAAACCTCGGCCTCCGCCCATGACGCCAGATCTTCCTTACCGCTTGGAAGCTCAGGTTCCTCCTTATGCTCGGCGTATAAGACTGGTTCCTAACTCTTGGTTTTCCGAAATTAATCTTTAAGTTTTCTAGACTTTGTCAACTACTTCCTCATGGCTGCGGTGGACAAATCGACTCTTGCTGGAGATGCCCATGCGGGCAGAAGATGTCTCGGACGGATCCGCACTCCACGTGCGTCTATTGCTTGGGCCTTGAGCACAATCCGCAGGCTTGCGACCTGTGCTCTTCTTTCTCAGCCTACGTCCTGGAAGACTATGCCGCCCTTCTGCAACTTGGGCGACCCGAAGAGCATTACCCTCCGGTAAAGTCGAAAGAGGCCCGGTTGGCGGGCTCCGTGGCGGCGGGCTCGGCGGATCAGCTAGAGCAGATGATCGCCCTCGAAGAGGAGGCGGCGACGCTCATCTTCCTCGGCCACGGCATTTATCCCGCCTCCTGGGATCCTCATATTCTGCTTCCTAAGGAGCTTTGTCTGTCTCTCTCCACCAAGGAGAGGGACCTTCATCTTCGACCTTCCTGTCTGTCCAAAAGAAGGACAAGGGTAAGTCCATCCGTCGACGCTCTTGGGAGCGGGAGAGGTCCCCCTCCCCGAGCGGTCGACCATCGACTTCGGTCGATCCTTCGGCTTCGGCCACTGGCTTCACGGTGTCCCCGTCAGGTCAGTTGACCGTGACTCCTGTCGACGCAGTCGAGATCTTTCTCGACCCGTTGGACGGGTTGTCGACCGGCAAAGCCGAAAATCCTCTCTCCCCGGTTCCCCCGGTGGTGGTTGAGGATCCCGTTGGCTTGCCAGTGCCTCCGGTTCCGGAGCCCTTGGGTGTTCCTTCTGAGCCGAAGGGAAGGCGGGTTTCCCTTGCTCCTTCCCTGCACCCTCCTCGGAAAAGCCGAGGTTTGCGGTCTCGGTTTGGACTTCTTCGCGGTCCAGCTGATCCTGCCACCAGAGGCGGTCTCGGTCTCGGCACCGCAGCAAGCGGCGCCGCCGCTCGTCTTCGTTCTCTTCCTCGGACGAGGGGAGGCTTCGATGCAAGTTGCGTCAACGATACGAGGACCTCATGTGGCAACAGCTTCTGCTGGCCAGGAACAAGCTGATCACATCGCCTTCCCCGGCCATTAAGTGGCTGTCACCGGAGCAGCCGAGGCAACCCCTCGCTTTAGCCGAGGCGCCTGTTTCCAGGCCTGTTGCTCAGCCGAAACCAGCTGCTCCACCGATTAGGGTGGAACCTCCGCCTCCACAGCCGTTGTTTGGGGCTCCGACCGAAGAACTCTCGGTCGGCTCAGGGTTTACCCCATAGGCTGTCGGTCACCCTCACTCCCGATCGCCCTCGGCAGCTAGAGGGTGGCTCAGGCCCGAGGCAGCTCTTTGCGGACTCTTCTGAGTCCGACGACGATTCCTCCCTCTTCTCCAGGCGAGTGGACTTGGAGTCCTCTGGAGGTCAGTCGCTGGACGATAGCCCTTCGTCCTTTCTGGGTTTGCTTAGGCTCATTTCGGAGTCCACCGGGATGCAGCTCGAGCCCGTATCCAAGCGGGCCAAGTATCCCCTCATGGAGATATTGGACCGAGGGGATTCTCCTACGGAGGCCTTTCCTGTGGCCGAGGCCATTGTGGCCTGGCCTTGAGCTCTGGCAGCGCCTGCTTTCGCCCTGCGCCCGCCAGGATGGCCAGGAAGTATGCGGTCCTCTACCGTTCCTGTCCGTTTTCGGAACACCCTCAGCCGAGGGGTTAGTTACCGACAGCGTTTTCCGCATGCCGGAAATGCTAGGACGTGGACAAACCTCCGACAAGGAGTCCAAGGAGTGGACTATGCCGGGCGGAAAGTCTGCGCTACGTCCTCCTTGGCCTTCACCAGGCCAGCTCGGCCGTGTCTGGCACATTTCTCCCATGCCCTGTTGGGCTCCTGGACGAGGTAGTCCTCATCTCCGCTGACCTGCAGACTACGGTTAGGCAGGTGCGGGACCAGGCAGGGGAGGCAAAGCAGCAACTTCAGACTGCTTTAGACATTGGAGACTCCTGCACCAGGTCAGTCACGGTCGCGAGTGGCTATGCTGGCCGGGCGATGGCTGAGGATATCCACCTTCACGGCGGATACCCAGCACAATTGGCGGATGTCCCTCTGGGACCGACCTTCGGCCCTGGAGTGGAAGGCCACCTCAGAGGATTGAAAAGTCCAGTGCCACCTTGGACTCGGTCTCATCTGCTCAGAGGGACAGGGCGCAGACCGCAACCGGCCTTCTCGTCTGCCTGCGCCTGCACGTCCGGCCCAGCAACACCAGGGCTAGCAGGCTCGGCCAAGGCCCCAAACCAAGCCACGCGGCTTCCTCCTCCAGGAAGCAGAGAGGTAAGGCCCAGGTGGTCCCTCGGCCGTCCCTCCTCCAAGCCTGCACAGTGCGGGTTGAGGGTGTCGCCCAACCTCGTTACCACCTCAGGTTCCCTGCGGGGGACGGCCTGTACTTCCTTTCCACCTGGTCTGCTATTACCACAGACTGGTGGGTGTTGAAGTGGTAGGAAAAGGCCTGCCCTGGAGTTCGAGCAGGCCCCACCCTTCAGAGCCGCCGCCCCAGAGGGGCCTCGGTCTAGCCTCGCTGCGCTGCTCGTCGAGCCGACATCGCTCTGCTCCTCAAAGAGGTGATCAGAGAGGTGGCGGACCCTCCCTCAGACCCAGGGTTTGTGTCCAGGTACTTCCTGGTCCCAAAACGGATGGGGGGCTGGCGCCCCATTCACGACCTAAACAAGTTCCTAAGGTCTCGAACCTTCAGGATGGTTACTCTGGCTCAGATAATACCATCCTTGGAACGTGGCGTGTGGTTCTGCTCTCTGGACCTGCAGGACGCGTTTTTTCACGTCCCTATCCGTCCGTCTCACCGAAGGTTCCTTCGCTTTCAAGCGGAGGGATCCCTTTACGAGTTTCTAACCATGCCCTTCGGCCTTTCTCTTGCTCCCAGGGTCTTCACCAAATGCATGGCAGTGGTGACAGCATTCCTGAGGCGCCGAGGGGTCCGGGTGTACCCTTACCTGGACGACTGGCTGATAGCAGCCCCCTCCAGACAGGAGGTGGAGCGGTCCAGAGATCTGGCCCTCCAGGTCTGCTCTCAAATCGGCCTCCTCATCAACGAGGCCAAGTCGGAACTCGAACCAAAGCAGGTGATTCTCTTCGGGCGAGCTCGACTCTCTTCGAGCCAGGACAGGGCCGAGGTTCTTTCCTCCTTTGCCCGATCATTTCTGGTTGGGCAATTGCGCCCTGCCCGGTACTTCCTGCGCCTACTGGGTCTCATGGCGGCCTGCACCAGCGTGGTCCGTTGGGCCCGCTGGAACATGCGCCCCCTCCAATGGGGGCTGGCCAGCCAGTGGTCTCAACGCTGCGATCCATTAGACCAGCGAGTGACGGTGACCCAGGGGATGTGGAACGCTCTCCAGTGGTGGATTGTTCCGGCTCATCTGCAGGAGGGCATCCCGTTTGTCCACCCAAGCCGACGGTATCTCTATCGACCGATGCCTCTCTGATGGGTTGGGGTGCCCATCTGGGGGAACACAGAGCGCACGGCCTCTGGTCCCCGCGGGAGTCTCGATGCCATATCTACCTGCTGGAGCTCCGAGCGGTCCGCCTAGCTCTCACCGCCTTTGCTCCGTTTCTACGGGGTCAAGTGGTTCTGGTCCAGACGGACAATACCACGACCATGTACTACCTAAACCGCCAGGGCGGGACGCGCTCCATGCTCTTGTGCAAGGAAGCTCTCCGCATTTGGTCACTCGTGCGCAGCCTGGAGGCGGATCTCCTAGCCATTCATGTGGCAGGAGCCTCCAATACCCTGGCTGATGCCCTAAGCTGGATAGGGGCTGTATCCCACGAGTGGTCTCTCCTGCCGGAGGTAGTACAAGATCTGTTCTCCCATTGGGGCACACCGCAGGTGGATCTGTTTGCCTCCAGGGAGAACGCGAGGCTGAGGCTGTTCCATGCCCGCCCCCTCAGCAGGGCTCACTGCAGGGCGATGCCTCCTCGAGGCTGTGGACTCCAGGCCTCTTCTACGCCTTTCCCCCATTTCCCTTAATCCACAAGGTGCTTCTCAAGGCGAGGAGGGACAAGGCACAGGTGATTCTGGTAGCCCCAGACTGGCCCCGCCAATGTGGTATCCAGATCTCTTCAGTCTCAGCTCCAGGCTCCCGAGGCAGCTTCCAGCTCGCCCAGACCTGCTTTCAGTCAATCAGGGGAAGGTGTTCCATCCGGACCTTCAATCCCTGCACCTGACGGCCTGGTTCCTGAGCGGCTAGAGTTCCAGGCCTTGGGTCTTTCCGACGAGGTCCTCAATGTAGTTGAGGCATCCTGTAAGGAGTCGACCAAGAAATGCTATGCCTTCAAATGGAAAAGGTTTTCCATTTGGTGTCAGGGCAAGGGCCTGGACCCTTCCTCCTGTTCCTTGGCAAGCATTTTGGACTACTTATGGTCCCTTTCTCAGCAAGGGCTCAGGTCGACGACCCTAAGGGTGCACCTGGCAGCCATTTCTGCTTACCGGGCGCTGGGCGGGAAGCAGTCGATGTGCTAGGAGAAGGTGGTCGCGCTTTTCAAAGGCCTTGATCACATTTCCCTCAGGTGCGAGAACCCCACCTCCGGGGATCTACTGCTGGTATTAGCAAAGCTCATGGGCAAGCTTATCTGGACCAATGCACAGGTGTGATCTCTCTCACCTGTCGTGGAAGACTGCCTTCTTGGTGGCTATTACGTCAGTCAGAAGGATGGGAGAGCTCCAGGTGCTGTCTATCGAGTCTCCTTACCTGGTCTTCCACAGGGACAAGGTTGTCCTGCGCCCCCACCCGAAATTCCTTCCGAAGGTGGTGTCGGAGTTTCACCTTAATCAGGTGTTGACTCTGCCGGTGTTCTACCCCAATCACACCTCGGAGGCCGAATATAGGCTCCATACTTTGGACCCTAGAAGGGTGCTCGCTTACTATAAGGAGCGCACGGCTGAAATTCGGGGAGAGGTTCGCCCGCTGTTTGTCACGTACGCTGAAGCCGCACCTGGCAGACCTGCAGCCAAGCAGACGATAGGCAGGTGGGTCACCTCCTGCATAGATCTCTGCTATAAGTTGGCGGGCATGGAGCCTCCCAGAGGGATAAGAGCTCATTCTACCCGCCATACTGCTGCATCAGTGGCTGCTTCCAGGGATGTCCCTATCCAGGAAATCTGCAGGGCTGCTACCTGGAAGTCAGCACACACCTTCATCACCCATTACCACATCGACCTTGAGTCACGCCGGATGCTGGTTTTGGGGCCTCGGTTCTCCAGTCTCTATTCCCTAAGTAGGGGGTGTGCGCCTTGCTCCCTCCTCCCGGAGAACTGCTAGGAGTCTGCCAATAAGTGTGGATGAACAACATATCCATGTCCCTAGAAATACAGGTTACTCACAGGAGTTCTAGGAATGGTATATGTTGTTCATCCCACGACCCACCCGACCTCCCCGGCTTCGACGCACAACCTGAGCTTCCAGCGGGCCAGATCTGGCGTCATGGGGCGGAGCCGAGAGTTTTACCACCCGGGTGGGAGGAGCCAGCTTGAAGACCTTCCGGCAAGATTTAAAGTGGCAAGGAACGTGCCAATAAGTGTGGATGAACAACATGTACCATTCCTAGAACTCCTGTTACAGGTGAGTAACCTGTATTTCTAAACCCCCTACCCCACCACTGCAAAGCAAAGTAGAACTGCCCAGTCTCGCAGTCTGCTATAACTGAGATTTGCTCCATGTCTCAAAGCATTTACGGCATTTTGCCAAGATGGCGGAGCGCCCCCCACCATTACTTTACTGAAAGATTGCTGGATGCCTGGAACAGACGGCCAGCACAAGTGGTAGATGCAAAAACAATAGGGGGCTTCAAGCATGGGATAGACATATAGGTGTAATAGTAAATGGGGAGGGAGGGTCACGGAGACAGATTAAGCAAGGACCATCTGAGCAGACTGGGTGACCCACGTGGTCCTTTTCTTCTGACAGATTCTGCAGTGTTTTTCTGTGTGCGGCTCTCATTTCCCCTCTCTCTCAACACTTTCTTTCTTCCTCACGCACACAAAGTGTTTTGGATTGTATTGCTGATCTGTATATCATTGAGTATTACACTCACTAAGAGCTGAAAATAGACCAGGGTACTACACACAAATCATAAATGGGTGGGTTGACTGAGGCTGTTGGATGCAACTCATCAGCTGAGTTAATCAGTCAAATGCTGACAGTTGCTGATGTGCTGATTTTGCTAGTCGCTGAAGTAGTTCATGCCACTCTGCATGTCAGTAGTGCAGAGCATTGGTGGGTAAATGCACAGCTTGAGAGAGCTATTTGGTGAGTTGAGCAACCTGAGCTACTGGTATATAACTGCGTTTTGGAGGAGGGGTGATGGGGTTGCCGTTCTTTTTGTGGAAGCTGCTCTTTGTAACTTTCCTGTCTTGCAGACGCTTCAGTGACGAACCATTGTATGATATCCAGCTATGATGAAGGTGTCCTGGTTTTGAACTGCCAGTCTCTTTCTTACTGTCTCTTTAGTCATGTTCCAGATCAACCTCTGCACAAGTCAGGCTGGGAGGACCTCAGTGGTGAGAAAGGGCCTTCTGGATGGGGGCCGTCTAGTACTGGAGAGGCTGTTGGTAACCCGGGACCACCAATCCCATCACTTCTGTCCATGCCAACACGGAACCATGTGGATATTACTGCTCCACCACCACCACAAGTTGCACCAGAGGTTCTAAGGGTTGCGGAGCACAGGCATAGGCGGGGACTGATGTGCCCCTACATCTACCACATTCTCACAAAGGTGAGATTAGTAACCTTATATAGGATGGGGGTGGGGATAGTATGCTGGTCTTCCTTTTTGTTTTCTGTTTTTAAACTTTATTAGTTTTATTAAAAAAAAAAAAAAAATCTTATGAACAATATGCCAGATCTGACACTTCACAATAAATGGTTATGCTTCATACAGTAGGTAGTATGAAAGATGCAGTCATGGGTTTCACTTCATAGGAGGACAAAATACAGTTATGTAAGAACTTGCGTAACAGTTGATCTTCGAGAGGAGCTCTTGCAGCGGCTGTTACCATTAGGACTAGTGCCGCAGGCCTTAGGACCACCGGAAAAATCTTAGCTAGCAGTACCCAGCAGGTCCCGCCCCCAACGTCTGCTCCGCCTCAGTGTCGGGCATGCCATAAAAGGGGGTGGTCCCCAGCTCCGCCTCAGTTCATCCGTCGAGGACCCCAGCAAGCGAACCAGGCTAAGCGTGCCCCAGTCGTGCTGAAACTCTCCGGGGGAAGGAGGGTGGGAAAGCAGCACCTGCTGCAAGAGCTTCTCTCAAAGATCTACTGTTACTGTAAGTTCTTAGCGTAACTGTACTATCTTACTTCAAGTGGGAGCTCTTGCATCAGGCTGTTACCATTAGGACTGAATCCCAAGCAGTCCTGCGCTAAGGAGGTGACGAGCCCCGGGGGGAGGAGGAGGAGGATGATGGAAGCCAGCAAGACGGCATTGCCTAGACAGGCAGGAAGACCGTACATCAGGACAGTAGTCCCTGAAGGACCGCCAAGCTGAAAACTGGCTTGGCGCCTGGAAACTATGTCCAGGCTGTAATGCCTGACAAAAGTATGTATTGAACTCCCAAGTAGCTGCTGCACAAATGTCTAATAGAGACATTTTTCAAAGAAGTAGAGGAGGTAGACACTCCTCTGGTAGAATGACCTCTAACCACTCCAGGTAGAGGTTTGTTGTACTTGTCATAGCAGAAGACTATGCAGTGGACTAGCCACCTAGCTGTAGTCTGTTTAGACACAGGTTTGCCCAGGTGTTGATGTGCAAAGGCCACAGAAAGTTGCTTTGATTTGTGGTGTGCCGCTGTACGCTTGAGGTAGTACTTCAGCGCCCTGTGGGCGTCCAAAGTGTGTAGGAGAGCTGCTCCCCTGTTGGAAGGGGTTGAATAATAGACTGGAAGGTCAACCGACTGGTTGAGGGTTAATTCAGAAACCACTTTGGGTGGAAACTTAGGACTTGTCCTGAGGGAAACCCTTTCCCTATGAAAAATCAAATAAGGCTCCCTGCACATCGGGGCCTGAAGCTCGGAAACCCTTTGAGCTGAAGTAACAGCAACTAAAAGGGACACCTTCCAGGAAAGATACCGCAGCTCACACTCTGCCGAGGGTTCAAAATGAGGGAGAGTAAGCTTCTCTAACACAAAAAGGAGATCCCAGGGGGGAACTGGATCCCTAATGGGAGGCTTTATATGAAGAATGCCCATAGAAAGGTGCGGACCACGTCCAGCTGGGCTACGGTTCTGCCTTCTACCAATGCATGATTGGCAGATATGGCTGACATATGCACCTCAGTGGAGGAGTAGCTCAAGCCTTGATGCAATAAGGAGAGGAGGTACTGTAAGGCTGAGTTCACTGGCCAGGTGAGGGAATCCAGATGATGTGACAAAGCCCAAAGGCAGAAATGCTTCCACTTCATAGTGTAAGTGGACCGAGTAGAGGGCTTCCTCACTGAAACGAGAATGTCTGCCACCTCTTGGGAGACCCCATACCTCGTCTTAACTATGTCTGCAGAAGCCATGCATGAAGATGCAGGGACTTGAGATCTGGGTGTACCAGCTTGCCCTGGTCCTGCAATAGCAACTGTGAGTATATTGGCAGCGGAATCAGAGGCTCCCGACAACAACTGCTGAAGTAGTGGGAACCAAATCTGCCGCTGCCATAGTGTGGTGATTAGGATCATCCAAGCCCCCTTGGCCTGTACCTTCAATAGAACACTCTGAATTAGAGGGAAGGGAAGGAAGGTGTAAAGGAATCTCTCTGTCCAACTAAGGGACAACGCGTCTTGCCAGAAAACACTAGGCGCATGCTCTCACGAGCAGAAACTTGGCAGTTTGGCATTGCGTGGAGAGACAGAGGTCCAGCTCTGGAAGACCCCAAGTGTCAAAGAGCTGGTCCGCTACTGATTGGAGTAGTTCCCACTCGTGTGCCTTGGAGCGAGACCGACTTAGGCTTTCTGCCAAGGCATTTTGGATGCCTGGAACATGCATTGCGGTCGGAGAGATGTGATGTTCCAGTACCAGACTCTCATCGCCTCCCTGCACAGGGTGGGTAGGAATGTGTTCCCTCTTACTTGTTGATGTAGAAGGCAACGGCCGTGTTACCCGACTGAACGAGAAGAGAGTCTGGCGCTAGGTCCTCTTGGAAAGCCTGTAGGGCGTTGAGGACTGCTCGCATTTCTAGTATGTTGATGTGGAGGTTGCACTCCTCTAGGGACCAAACGCCCTGAGTCTGGCTATCCCCTAGGCAAGCCCCCCTCAGACGAAGTCCGAGGCATCTGTCGTCAAGGTCCAACTTGGAGGTTCCTGCCGAAACAAGACTCCTTTTTCTAAGTTGAGGGGATCTAACCACCAAAGAAAGGTCCTTCTGACTGGCTGGGAGATCCTGACCAGATGGTCTAGACCATATGAGCTTTGCTTCCATTGCACCCTGAGCATCCATTGTGGGACCCTCATGTGGAGGCAAGCCAAGGGAGTTACAGGGATGGCCCTCACCATGTGTCCTAGAAATCTGAGGAAGGTCCTGCTTGGACCTGGGGAGTTATTAGGACCATCCGGGCCACTTCCTGCAAGTGATCTCTCCTTTCCTGTGGGAGGAAGGCCATGCCCTGGACCATATCCAGGGTCGCAGCTATAAAGGCGAGTCTTTGGCTGGGCTCTGGGGATGATTTGGGAAGATTCAGGGTGATCCCCAACTCTTGAAATAACTTATAGGTGTCTCTGAGATTATGAAGAAGGTGCGCATTTGACGAGGCTGCCAGAAGCCAGTTGTCCAGGTAAGGGAAGACATAATGTCCCTTGCACCTTAGAGCCGCAGCTACCACTGCTAGGCACTTGCTGAAGACTCAAGGAGTAGAGGAGAGGCCGAATGGCAGAACCCAAAACTGGTAATGTCTCCCCTGGAATTGGAACCTCGAGTACTTCCGGTGATGAGGAAAGACCCCGATACGCACATAAGCATCTTGCATGTCCAGGGAGCAGAGCCAGTCCCCTTGGTGCAGCAGAGGAATTAGACCTGGAAGAGTCACCATTCTAAACCTTTTTTATTCTATAAAGTTGTTGAGGGAACTGAGGTCCAGGATGGGCCAAAGATCCTGAGTTTTCTTTGGCATCAGGAAGAAGTGGGAGTAATACCCTTTTCCCTACTGCTGCAGGGGGGCTGGTTCTAGCGCCCTTTTCAGCAAGAGGGTCTGAATCTCTCCTCCTGTGAGAGGTATGTGAGAAGCAGGATATCTTGAGGACCTTGGTGCTGTTTCCAGGAGGGTCTGAATGAACTCCAGTATGTGTCCCCTCCTTATAATATCGAGAACCCAAAGGTCTGATGTGAACTTGCTGCATCCTCCCAAGTGGAGTGAGAATCGACCCCCTACTGCCTCCCCCAGCACCGCCTTCGGAGGAGGAGGTCAGTGGAGTCATTGGGAAGAACCGTGAGTTGGCAGAGAGACTCGGGAGGACTTGGGGCCTCGAAAGGGAGTGCCCCAGGCTGTTGGGTTGTGGCCTTCCTTTTAAAGCCTCCTCTCTGTGCTGTTTGGTTGCCATGGGCAGGTTGGCCTGAGGTCTTCTGAAAAGGCCGTTTGCAGAATTGTCTCTGGTCCCCCTTATACATCTGACGGACGGCCCAGATTGACTTACCTGATTCCTGGAGACAGGAGATGAGACCCTCGGTTTCCAACCCAGACAGTACGGAACCATGGAAAGGAAGGTTCTTGATCTCGTTCTGCAGATCCTGGGAGAATCCAGAGACTCGTAACCAGGCAGACACCTGACGCTGCCACCCTTGACGCTGTATCCTTGGTGTCACACGAGGCACGCAGAACATGTGTGCCTACGTCCGAGCCTGATTTTTAAAATTTCCAGGAGCTCTGTCTTCTGCGTGGTGTCTGGTAAGGTATTGGCTATCTCCAGCCCCTTCTCCATAACGCGTTTTGGTACTGGCCCGTATGCATAAGGAAGTTTGGGGACCTTATGGAACAGGTGGATGCAGAGTACACCTTCCTGCCCATCTGGCCCAGGTAACGGGACTCCTGATCAGGAGACTGGGAGCTTAGGTGCTTGGGCTGTCGAGACTTGTCGTGAGCAACCACTGTAACCATTGAGTTGGCCTGCGGGTTTTCTGCCAAAAAGGGCTCATCCCTTGGCACTCTGTACAGCCTGTCTGATTTTTTGGGAACTACCAGGACTGTAGCTGGATGTTTCCAAGTGAACCTTGCTAGGTCTTGGAATGGATCCACTAAAGGAGGCACTACTATTGGTTTAGGCTCCTTTTGCCTCAGGTACCTAACCAGTCTCCAGCACTCCAGATCCAGGTCCTCCATTTCCCAATCATTGGAGGTCTGGATATGCCGCATGACATCCATAAAATTTGGATCATCGGGCGGTGAACGAGGTGTATCCTTATCCTCAGGAGACCCTCCAACTCCTGAGAGGGAGTGGTCCGATGAAGAGGACAGTGAGGACCGACTCCTACTTGGATGCGGGAGACCCAACCATGCCTGGAGGGACTTCCCTCGAGAGAACGTTGGTCGCTATCTGACCGACAGCCACGTGACCAACGTCGGCTCAGGGACCGACAGCAGAGTGGAGACTAGCACGCTTCTCGGGAATGGCAACAGCTGGTAGAGCGTACATGCCTAGAAAGAGATCTATGCCAGCTGTGAGACTTGCTCTTGGGCTGAGACCGGCAATGGCTAGAGGACTGTGAGCGGTCCTGAGACCTGGACTGGGACCTGACCACTGGGGTGAGTGGGACCTAGACACTTTACGCTGCTCTTCCTGCAGTTGAACAGGCGACTTTGGGGGCAGACCCCCAGCGTCCTGGTTATCCGTCCGGTCGGGGACCAGTGTCGGATCTGGCTTTGGAGGAGTAATATCTATCTTGACCGGACTCCATCAGAAGGAGAAAAGCTCTGTGAGCTCCTCCTCCTTACTGAACATTGAGGCCGCAATCCCCTTCAGGGGAATCGGCGAATCCGGAACATCCGGGAGGGCCCTGGGAGAGGATTCTGAAGAGGTGTCCCCCGGAATAGAAGACCTCGGGCCCGATGGTACCTTTACTGGTGTGGTTGGTCACCTTGGCATCTGAGACCAGCACCGTGGCCGGCTCAAGTTTTGCCAGCTTTGAGGGACGGGACCCTGTAAGGGTCTTTGCCAGAGGGTCTCGCTCCTTGGTCAGCAACTTCCCTGAAGCAATGGGTAAAGCGTGACAGAGACTTTCTTCGGCAGGGCCAAGGCATGTGCCGAAGTAGAGGCCTTAGAAGCATCTGCCGAGGCCGCTGAGACGCGCAGCGGTATGACATTCACCTTAGATGGCGCTTTTTCAGAAGCAGCCCCCACCGCGGCCAGCGTCGGTGTCTTGGCGGGAGCAGTGGACTTCACCTTTTCTTCATGCCTGGAGTGTCGCGAACAGTCAGAACCGCCCAATCCGGAAGACAAAGCCTTCTTGTTGGGAGAACACGACCTGGACCACTGGTGGGACTGGCTACGGTCCTTCTCACGGGACCTGTGGTGGGATTTGTCCCGATGCTTGGCCTCTTCCCCAGGAGAGGTCTGCATGACCTTCACCTGCTTTTCTAAAAGTCGGGCATCAAGGGCCTTTAGGCATCTGATCTTGGTACTGCCGGTGAAGCCTTTGCAGATCTTGCAGGCTTGAATGTTGTGGTCTGGGCCCAGGCAGAAGACGCAGGCTTCATGGCTGTCCTTCAGTGGGATCTAGTGGCCAGAGGCACACTTGGTCTTCTTCTGGCTGGAGGAAGAGACCGATGGGGAAGACATGCGATGGTAACCACGGATAGAGGATGGTAGAAAAAAAAAAAAAAAAAGAGAGAGAGAGAGGGCTTTCAGTTATTTAGAATTTTGCTAGAACTGCTGAAAAAACAAACGTTAAGAACTTCCTGTTGAGATCAGGTCTGCGCCAGGAAGGAACTGAGGCAGAGCTGGGTGCATGACCCGACGGGGTGAAGGCAGGCCTTGCTGGGTACTGCTAGTAAGATTTTTCCAGTGGGTCCTAAGGCCTGCAGCATTTGTCCTAATGGTAATAGCCTGCCGCAAGAGATCCCACCAAAGTAAGAGTACATAATTATTTATTTTATCACAGATTCTTTCACACCATAAGTTTGCCTTGCATAGACTAGATCCATTGCTGTATTTGTGTGGAAAACAGCCCATTAGCACAGCGGTTGGATTTCCGCTTGTGAGCGCGTCGACCGGGTTCAGAGAGCGGACCGGGAGTTGGAAGGCGTCGGGGAGAAGAATAGAGCGTCTAGGGACTGCTCTCCTTCTCGGGAGGTTCGCATCAAGGAGGCTGGGGGTACTGGCGCCAGTATGTTCAGGGCGGGCAGACACTGGACGCCATTGCACATCCCTGCCCTAAGGATCCAGCGTTGCAAAAAGTTGCTCCTCGGCATGATGACCTCGCTGCCTGCCCACCGCTCTCTGCCTCTGAGGTCCGCCCGGGGTGGGGGTCCCAGCTCCTGTGGCCCCAACTGGGGTGAGGGTAGTCGGGCCGCCCACATGTGTCCGCTGGGGAGTAACCTCTCGGTGGCCCTGTCTGGGGATGCAGCGGGCAGAGGGTCCAAGCTTTTAAGGGGAACCAGACCCCCAAAAATAATAAATGTCTGGAAAACTAATAGTTTTAACCAGTTATTATTAAACTGCAGTGGTCCCCATAACTTAATTGGGTCAAGCAACCTAGTGTGCAGAAACCTCCAGCTTTCCTACATACGAACGCTCATAGGAAGAAAAGGATTGCCAAATTTAATTAAGCACATCACAGTACTTCGGAAGGATATGTAAAAGTCTAACCTTTTTAAATCTGACCATTTAAATGTTTAATTTAAAACATTTAATTGCATACTGCACGAAGAGAATATCAAGTCCAGGTACAGTTAAGTTTGTGTGTCCTTGGGGTTGGATTGGCTAAAAATTATCAGACCTGAATTCTTTAAAACATTACTGTGAGTTCCAGCCTGCTTAAACGAAGTGGCGATGCGAGAGGTACCATGTGGTCAGCACAATCTTCCATCAGTTTGTGTCAGCTAACCATGGAGCTGTCTTATACGAGGCTTCTTGAGTTGACATTTATTATTTAAAATTTTTCAGATATTTAAAGCTTAAGAATTTAGTGCAGAATGATGACACTTAAGCCAACCCTCTCTTTAATAACCAGTTCACCTCAAAGTCTTGGTGTATTCATGGGACCAAATGACAGTCTCAGGGCTCACAGTCCAAGTCATTCTCTGTTTCTTGCTCTGGGTCGTCAGTCTTTTTGAATTTTTAAAACCAGTTTGCCTGCCTCTTGAGGGTCACTGAACAGGTAAGCCTTCCCGGAGCAGATGATTTTGAATCTAGCTGGGTATTGTAGAGTTTGGGTAACGCCCAGGGTCTGTAAGTTGGCTGTCGAAGCATCAAACATTTTTCACTGTCTCCTGGTGGCATAGCTTAAATCAGGATAGACTGAAATCTTAGAGCTGTCTTCTAACGTTATTGGACCTACTGTTGTGGCTGATTCCAGGACTTTGTCTTGCTGGTGCATGCCTGCCAGAATGGTCAGTAATGTTCTGGGTATTGCTACATTGTCCGGCGTCCAACAGGGGCGTGGGGGTGTGTGATTCGAAAGGATCTGCAAATGAGTGGCTCCCAGTGTAGATGGAGGATGTCTGTGAGGCAAACTGCTGCATATTTTGTGGGGCTCTCCCCTTCTGTTGCTTTCGGAGACCAAGTACTCAGAGATTGGGTGACCTGTTGTGATTCTCCCAACACCTCGATTCTGTAGTGGAGCACTCGGTTCTCAATTGCCAGAGCAGTCATTGTGGTAGCTGCATGCAGTGTGGCCTCCACTGTTTCTTTCGCCTCCCCCATCGTGACAGTTGACTGGGTTTCATGAAGGGTGAGTTGGGTTTGGAAGTCTGTGACCTTCTGGTAGAGTGTGGCCATCTGTAAGTCCAGTGCCTTTACTGCTTGTAGGATATCTCTTAGTGTTATTTCCGCTTCATCTGTACCAGACACTGCTAGAGGATTTGTATTGCTTGTGGAAGCAGCCTGCTGTCCTTTTTTCCCACCTCCGTCTATGACACCTTTCTTGGGGTTTCCCATCTCGAGTTTGTTACATGTTCTCTCGTGCAGTATTCTAGATCAGTAGGGACACAGACAGCAACTTTCTGTATGCCATTAAAGTGCCTATAGACACACTGCAGTATTAAAAGGTGAAAGGAGAAAAGAACTCCAGCTTAAAACAATCCTGGGGGTGTGGAAACAACCATATATGCTGGCAGACAGTTGTACTCATCTGGGGTGCATAGTTGGTTGGGGGGGACTGTACACACCAATGGGTAACTATAAATACTAAGGACCTCATGTAAATCTGCATGTGTGATGATTTATTTACCTTTCTGTTTTCTCTCCTTAACTTCTACAGCCCATCTTCTAGCCCTAAATGCCATGCCTACTGGTGTGGTCACCACAGGCCCCCAGACACCAGTTGCCTGACCCCTTGTGTACAGACCAGGACCAACCTCTCTAAGTGGATATGGCATCCTAGAGGATTGCTGACTACTTTTCCAGCCAATGGTTGGTGGTGTGGGTGGTGGGTTAGAACGTAGTGGTGTTATCCTTCTGATTGCCACCATGGTGTCCACCTATATTTCAGCCTTTCTGTGTCACTCTTTAGGGATGTGACAAGACAGGAGATCCTTCTGTCCAGTCAGAGGAAGGCTGGGATCAGGTCCACCCTCCACACACGACATATGCTGTCTGACACAGGATTGGACATATGACTCTGCTACATCCTGTGTCACTGTCCTGTGTTACATCAATGGTAGGATCCCCTCCCCTCCAAATCTGGAATTGTGTATTGCTGCCCACATGACTATATCCCTGTGTCACCAGTGGGCAGTCATGTAAAGACAAGAACCGCCTCCTCCTCCTCCTGAGGCAGGAGGCAGCTGAGACAGGCCCTAGCTATGAAAACAAAAGCTCTGAGCACAGCTCACACCAGTCTGTAGTTTTTGTACTTTTTATTGAAGATTAACCTGGCCACAAAGCAAGTATCCACACTGCACCTCTGCGTGTCTCTTCCAAAACATGTTTCACACCCATAAAGAAGCCTTGTTTGGAGGCTACACGTAGAGGTGTTAGCACAGCATGGATGCTGCTTTGTGGCCTGGCTTATCTTGAATAAAAGCTAAGAAATCTTGACTGGTGTGTGCAGACTTTTTGTTTTCATAATTTGAGTTTTGTCTGTTGGGAGTGCGCTCCTTTCAACTGTGTTTTAGCTGAGGCAGACTCCCAGCACTGTTTGACGCTTGATGATGTGACAGCAGTAGTTCGGGACATAAACACTGGTTCTCAGCACTGAGCTACAATGTTTACTGTAAGGGTGTCAGGTGGCCATGCACTTTTGATGTTTAACTCCTGTCCTGTGCATGTGTTTAGGGTGAGATCAAGCTCCCTGTGTGTATTGAAGATGAGTGCTCAGCTGAACTCCCTCCGGCTCCCATCTTGTTCCGTCCAGCTCGACAGTATGTCTACGGCGTTCTCTTCAGCCTTGCGGAGACTCAGAGGAGGCTTGAGCGCCTGGCCCTACGAAGGAGGGTCCCCATGGAAGGTGAGAATCTAGCACATTACTTACGGACGAAGTGATGCCACTCTGACAGATGCCCATTGCTGGTTCTACAGCTGGAAACTTGGCATAGGCACTACAGAATACACACAATAATACCTTTTAATCTTTTTTTTTATTAGATTTTATTGATTTTACAATGCAGTACATACAGCAGACAGGTTATACATTATTTAAAGGACCCTAACAGAGACAAGTAATGGTTACTGAAGCAGCATATGACAATAATTTAGTTTATTAGACACAGAAAGTCCACAGTGGGTTTATTGGAGGAAGAACTGGGTACTGGTCCCCCATATTATGAAACCAGTAGAGGATCAGAGTTCAGACAATATCAAATTCCATTCTCTCCAAGCTTCTTCAGATACATTTAGATTATTATCAATCAGAGGTTAAGTGTTACAATTTATAAAATTGAATTGGCCAGCTGAAGCCAGTGTGCCACAGTGGTAATTCGGACATTAACCATAGTCTAGTAAGTGCCTTCTTTGCTGATGGCAGCAGAATTAATAATTTAAAAGTGCAGCTCAGGAGTCTAAATTCCAGGGGAAGAACACCCTAACCTTAGAGAGGCGGTCACCAGGTTGAGGGCATCAGAAACCTTTTTGTGCACCTCTCCCACCCCCTGCCAGTATAGCTGGACAGAGGGGCAGATCCAGAATATGTGATACTGGTCTGCCAAGGCCTTGCTGCACAATCTGTAGTCGCTCCCAAATTTATCTCCCATGTGGGAAGGTCATGCCAGACAAATCTGATAGATTTCTTTGACTGGGTGACCAAAGTAGTAGATCAGGGAGAGGCTGTGGACATGGCCTACCTAGACTTTAGCAAGGCATTTGACACAGTCCCACACAAAAGATTAATATACAAGTTAGCCAGCCTGGGAGTGGGTCCCAAGATGACAGCCTGGGTAAAGAATTGGCTGGAGAATAGGACACAGAGAGTAATAGTAAATGGAGTTCACTCTGAAAAAAGGGGTTAGCAGTGGGGTACCACAGGGGTTCAGTATTAGGACGGTCCTCTTCAATGCTCTTTATAAGCGACATTGCAGAGGACACAGGCAGGAAAAAGTATGTCTCTTTGCAGATGACACAAGATCTGCAACAGAGTTGATGCACAAGGTGGGGTGGAAAGGATGAGAAGGAACTTGGCAAGGTTAGAGGAATGGTCAAATGTATGGCAGCTTAGATTCAATGCTAAGAAGTGCAAGGTAATGCACCTGGGAAACAAAAACCCAGGGGAAGAGTACACAGTGGGGGGTGAGATACTAACAACAACAAAAATGGAAAGGGACCTGGGGGTAGTCATATCAGATGACCTAAAGGTGGGCAAGCAATGTGAGAGGGCAGCAAGGAGGGCTGGGGGATACTGGGATGCATAGGGAGAGGCATCACCAGCAGAAAACAAGAAGTTATCCCTCTGTACAGACAGCTGGTGAGACCACATCTGGAGTACTGCGTGCAGTTCTGGAGACCCAATCTCCGCAAAGACATAGACAGGATGGAAGCTGTCCAGAGGAGGGCACTAAAATGGTGCAGGGTCTGCACTGAAGACATATGAAGTGAGACTTAAGGAGCTTAATATGTATAGCCTCGAGGAAAGGAGGGAGAGGGGGACATGATAGAAACTTTCAAGTACCTCAAGGGAATCAACAAAGTCCAAGAGGGTAGCATCTTTCAAAAAAAGAGGTGTGCAAGAACAAGGGGGCACAATTTGAAGATAGAAGGGGGGCTGCTCAGAGGTAATTTAAGGAAGTATTTTTTCACAGAGAGGGTTGTGGATGCATGGAACAGCCTTCCAGAGGAGGTTGTGGAGTCAAAAACAGTGGTGGAATTCAAGCATGCATGGGACAGTCATAAGGCAATTCTAGGGGGTGGGGGTAGGAAGAAGTAGGCTGCTGGTTAACTAGGATCTGCCACTTATCCATCAGGTAGGGAAATGGGCAGACTGGGTGGGCCAAGCGATCCTTATCTGCCGTCAAATTCTATGTTTCTATGTATTTCGACTGTACAGCTGGTGTTTTAAAGTATTGTATACAGCATTTCCAAGAGAATGGTTATCTTCTAGGCTGAGTGTGCAGACTTTATTTTTATTTTACAATTTTTGGCCAGGAAGGACGCACAACCCCGAGGCTTGTTTCCCAGTGTGTCTTGGGAGCACAGGCAAGTTAAGTGACTTGCTCATGGTCGCGCAGTATGCAGGTGGTGGCTATGGAATTCAAACCCAGTTCTCCAGGATTGCTGCTCAGTGCTCTTAACACCTACACTGTACTGCCTCCCAAGCCTTTAACCAAGTCTCCCACCGAGTGATGCTAATGAAGTTCTGAATTTCATTTATCTGATGCAGAGATTGTTGAGTCTGGAGAGAATGCTGATAGTCCCCAGTACAGCAAGCTTGAAGAGACAGTCAACCTTGCAGTACAGTAGGGAGCTTGAAGAGACAGGCTACTTCAGTAACGGGGCCGTGTCTGGTCCATTCTCTTTTCTGTCAAGCAGTTCTGACAGTGGGTGGTCTAGTACTCAGGAGAAAAAGGTAGTCTTCCCTTAAGTACAGAACAAAGTAGTACCAATCCCACATGTGCTCTGCATCGGAATCCAGGCACAGCTCATCCTAGGGTTAGGGTTAGGGTCATCCTTGGCCCCTTCTTCTTCTTGTGAGAAAGGGAAGAAATGGCATCAGAAGAGGTTCTGTGTGAGGTCTGCTGCAAGACATTTAACTGAGGGTCTGAGTTCCCTACCGACGACACCAGGGACTTTTAGGCCTTGGAGGTCGGTCCCTTGGGCCTGGAGCCCCCTTCTGTCTGTTAGTGAGGGCTCCAGTGTGCAGTTCCACCATTGGGCAGCGTTTATGGCGCAGTGGGTGCAGCATCTGGCCCATGTGGCACTGCCAGCGGCGCAGACCCCTGACTTCCTGGGGTCAGCTAGGCTGGTGCCGATAGTACCACGGAGCCCAGTAGAGTGTTCGCTTCTGGCAGCAGCCTTCGGGTCCTTGCCTAGAATAGCTGTGGTGCCACTGCTGGTCACTTCGGTTCTGGTGTCGCGCCCAGTGTTGGGCTAGAACCCTTTAGGGCTTGGCGTGGTGTTGGGCGCAGTGCTGGGCCCCATGTTGCAGAGACCTAAGGTGCTGGGAACCCACCTGGTGCCGTCCGATATGTCTGTTCCCGCACCTAACCTGGCACCGATTCTTTGTCCCTGCAGCCACATATTGTGTTGTTTGCTCTGTGACCCCATTCTCGCTTGTGTCCTCCGTGCGAGGAGGGTGTAGAGGGAGATGAGTCTGATCCCAGCCTCATTTCTGAAGGTAGAGATGATGATTCTTAGTATGGTCAGCAGGTCTCAGACCCAGTTCATGTGTCTGTTCCTTAGGAAGACCTAGCCTTCCAGGTTCTGCTCAGAATTACACACTCGGCATTGGATTTCCAGCCAGCAGCTGTTGACCAGGCTAGGTGCCTCCAACTGGAGTTTCTGAACATGCCTAATATGCCGGTCAGTTTAATTTATCCTATCCAACCTGCTCTTGAAACCTTGTCTGATGTGGTTTGGCAGAGTCCTGCTTCTGTGGCAGCTGTCCCCAAGCAGACAGACGAGATATGCTGCTCCTAAAAATAAACCAGTTTATTTCACTGAGCATATAGCTGATGCTGCTGCTGTTCTCACCATTCTTTCATTAAGGAGTCATGCATGCTAGACACCATGGGCAAATGGGCTTGGGCTTCAGCTGCCCTGGGCATGAGGATAGCTTCCTACCTGGGGCATTTTTCCAAGTGTGAAAATACCCTCTGGAAAAGGCTAAAGTCCTTGGCAGAGACTCTTCCAGATTCAGTGACTAAACAGGATATACTGCTGACTGTTAAGCAAGGTATTGACTCCCAACAGTCACCAGTGCAAAGCCTGTATGGATGCCTTTGATGCAGTGTCTTGCTCTGCAGCGGCAGGCATTTGCATCAGGCAGCATTCTTGACTGCAGACTGATGGCTTCACCTTGGATGTTCAACAAGAGGTAATGAATGTCCCCTTCGATGGAACTTATCTGTTTGGATAACAGGTGGAACAGTCTCTTAAGGTGTCTGATGAAACTAGAATGACTCTTAAGACCTCCAGACCAGTTCCCCTCAACTCCCAGACAAGCAAGGGATGTGGGTCCTTTCACAACAAGCAGTCCTTCTGTGGCCAAGGCAGGAGAGCCCAAAATAACAGAAATCAGCCTCCCCAGTCTCAAAAGAATGGGCAGCTGAAGGAACAGGCGCCAAAGCACTTATTGCCGCCTTCTGAAGCTCTGGCACTGGTCCTCCCTCAGCTGCCTGAGGCAGACCTCTCCTCCCCAGTGGAAGGGCACCTCTGACCCAGTTTCATTGTCAGTGGGAGTCCATCTTGATGGATGAGTGGCTCCTCAGAGTTACCCAGGAGGTTACTACCTGCATTTTATAGACACCCCAAGATTATCCACCTAGAAGGCAACCCCCTTTTTCAACTCGCTTGTCAGAGCTTCTGGTGCAGGAGAAGAGCAGGCCTTCTGGGCAGTGTAAATAATGTCAGAGTCAGAACAGAACACAGGGTTGTATTCCCACTAATTCCTAATCCCAACGGAATGGGGGGGCATGCGCTCCATTTTCGACCTCAGAAATCTGATAAAATTCATGGCTTGAGAAAAATTTTAAATGCTTTCTCTGGGCTTCCTTTTACCCTACCTGAAACCTCAGGACTGCTTATCATCCCTGGGTATGCAAGATGCATACCAGCACATATTGGTGCACCTCACCTACCACAGACACCTTCATTTCATAGTGCTGGGACAGCATTACCAGTCATGCCCTTTGGGCTTTCCTCTGTGCCACAAATCTTCACAAAGTGCTTTGCAGTACTCTCAGTGCACCTGTGGTAATTGGGACTCCCAAGTCTTCCCATACTTGGATGACTGTCTGATTTCAAGTCTGATGAAACAGAAGATGGAACAGTTAGTGAGTAAAGGTTCTGTAAATAAGAGATGAACCACTCGTATCAACTAAAACAAAAAGAATGCAACATAAACTAACGTAGTAAATACAAATGTAAATAGAGTGTGTAAAAAAAAAAAAAAAAAGTAAGTGTTAGGTTAAATAAGTTTACTTTTTTTTTTGGTTTTGTTTGTTCTCTAGATAATAACAGCTTGTCTAAAGGACTTACATGGATGTAATCTGAACCTGAAAGATCAGATGATATGATATTTTGTATAAGTGTGATTGTGCTATACTTGTATAAACAAAAAGATTAACTGTCAATTACTGTAAGACATGAAAGATGTAATGGTATGCATAATCCATGATATACATCTAAAAAATAATAAGTATGAAAAAAAAAAAAGGAACAGGTAGTGACCGCTGCTTCTCAGTTCTTAACTTCCATGGGAGTCTTGCTGAACCTCGACAAGTCTCAACTAAAACCCTTCCAGCAACTGCTGTTCATAGGAGCTGTTCTGGATACAACTCTGCCCTGGAATTTTCTCCCAGAAAGTAGACTACAAGCAGTACTGCAGATGGCATGTTGCATCATAGAATGCAAGACTGTGTCAGCCCACTCCATTCAACGCATGCTAGGTCTGATACCTTCCTCAGTGTTCATAGTACCCCTGATACATTTACACATGAGGACTATTCAGTGAATGCTTATTTCTCAATGGTCACAAGTATCACATCCTCAGAATCACCCCATTCATGTGACCAAACCCCTAGTAAGGTCCCTGACGTGGTGGTCAGTGAAGAAGAAACCAGGCTTCCCCTTCTCCCCACCGGAGCTGGAAGTGGTTCTTAACACAGATGCTTCCCTACTGGAGAGAGGAGCCCACTGCCAGGGCCATTAGTTCTCAGAAGAAGCCAGAAGGTGAAGGAAGGAAACATATTCAATTCAGTGCTTCAGAGTAACTGGTAACTGGTATTTTTCTTTTAAACTTAGATTGTAGGCTTGTAGTGACACTATACTTTCTTTCTGTGTTGTCTTTACTTATAATTGTTTTGGGGCTGTTGAAAATTTAAAAAATAGTGGTGGTGTAATTCTGTGCTGTCTTTAATTGCTGCAAATTTTATCTTGGCTTGTCTGACTGTCCTGTAGCTGGGTGAAGGGTGTTAATTGTCTGGCCTCTGACCTCAGCTATGTGATAACTGGATGTGGGGCTTAGTCACAGTTAAAGCAGCAAACAGAAGTTCATCTTCTCAGAAGAAGCCAGAAGGTGAAGGAAGGAAACATATTCAATTCAGTGCTTCAGAGTAACTGGTAACTGGTATTTTTCTTTTAAACTTAGATTGTAGGCTTGTAGTGACACTATACTTTCTTTCTGTGTTGTCTTTACTTATAATTGTTTTTGGGCTGTTGAAAATTTAAAAATAGTGGTGGTGTAATTCTGTGCTGTCTTTAATTGCTGCAAATTTTATCTTGGCTTGTCTGACTGTCCTGTAGCTGGGTGAAGGGTGTTAATTGTCTGGCCTCTGACCTCAGCTATGTGATAACTGGAGGTGGTTAGTCACAGTTAAAGCAGCAAACAGAAGTTCATCTTCTCAGAAGAAGCAGAAGGTGAAGGAAGGAAACATATTCAATTCAGTGCTTCAGAGTAACTGGTAACTGGTATTTTTCTTTTAAACTTAGATTGTAGGCTTGTAGTGACACTATACTTTCCTTCTGTGTTGTCTTTACTTATAATTGTTTTTGGGCTGTTGAAAATTTAAAAAATAGTGGTGGTGTAATTCTGTGCTGTCTTTAATTGCTGCAAATTTTATCTTGGCTTGTCTGACTGTCCTGTAGCGGGGTGAAGGGTGTTAATTGTCTGGCCTCTGACCTCTGACCTCAGCTACGTGATAACTGGAGGTGGGGCTTAGTCACAGTTAAAGCAGCAAACAGAAGTTCATCTTCTCAGAAGAAGCCAGAAGGTGAAGGAAGGAAACATATTCAATTCAGTGCTTCAGAGTAACTGGTAACTGGTATTTTTCTTTTAAACTTAGATTGTAGGCTTGTAGTGACACTATACTTTCTTTCTGTGTTGTCTTTACTTATAATTGTTTTTGGGCTGTTGAAAATTTAAAAAATAGTGGTGGTGTAATTCTGTGCTGTCTTTAATTGCTGCAAATTTTATCTTGGCTTGTCTGACTGTCCTGTAGCTGGGTGAAGGGTGTTAATTGTCTGGCCTCTGACCTCAGTTACGTGATAACTGGAGGTGGGGCTTAGTCACAGTTAAAGCAGCAAACAGAAGTTCATCTTCTCAGAAGAAGCCAGAAGGTGAAGGAAGGAAACCTATTCAATTCAGTGCTTCAGAGTAACTGGTAACTGGTATTTTTCTTTTAAACTTAGATTGTAGGCTTGTAGTGACACTATACTTTCTTTCTGTGTTGTCTTTACTTATAATTGTTTTTGGGCTGTTGAAAATTTAAAAAATAGTGGTGGTGTAATTCTGTGCTGTCTTTAATTGCTGCAAATTTTATCTTGGCTTGTCTGACTGTCCTGTAGCGGGGTCAAGGGTGTTAATTGTCTGGCCTCTGACCTCAGCTACGTGATAACTGGAGGTGGGGCTTAGTCACAGTTAAAGCAGCAAACAGAAGTTCATCTTCTCAGAAGAAGCCAGAAGGTGAAGGAAGGAAACATATTCAATTCAGTGCTTCAGAGTAACTGGTAACTGGTATTTTTCTTTTAAACTTAGATTGTAGGCTTGTAGTGACACTATACTTTCCTTCTGTGTTGTCTTTACTTATAATTGTTTTTGGGCTGTTGAAAATTTAAAAAATAGTGGTGGTGTAATTCTGTGCTGTCTTTAATTGCTGCAAATTTTATCTTGGCTTGTCTGACTGTCCTGTAGCGGGGTGAAGGGTGTTAATTGTCTGGCCTCTGACCTCAGCTACGTGATAACTGGAGGTGGGGCTTAGTCACAGTTAAAGCAGCAAACAGAAGTTCATCTTCTCAGAAGAAGCCAGAAGGTGAAGGAAGGAAACCTATTCAATTCAGTGCTTCAGAGTAACTGGTAACTGGTATTTTTCTTTTAAACTTAGATTGTAGGCTTGTAGTGACACTATACTTTCTTTCTGTGTTGTCTTTACTTATAATTGTTTTTGGGCTGTTGAAAATTTAAAAAATAGTGGTGGTGTAATTCTGTGCTGTCTTTAATTGCTGCAAATTTTATCTTGGCTTGTCTGACTGTCCTGTAGCGGGGTGAAGGGTGTTAATTGTCTGGCCTCTGACCTCAGCTACGTGATAACTGGAGGTGGGGCTTAGTCACAGTTAAAGCAGCAAACAGAAGTTCATCTTCTCAGAAGAAGCCAGAAGGTGAAGGAAGGAAACATATTCAATTCAGTGCTTCAGAGTAACTGGTAACTGGTATTTTTCTTTTAAACTTAGATTGTAGGCTTGTAGTGACACTATACTTTCTTTCTGTGTTGTCTTTACTTATAATTGTTTTGGGGCTGTTGAAAATTTAAAAATAGTGGTGGTGTAATTCTGTGCTGTCTTTAATTGCTGCAAATTTTATCTTGGCTTGTCTGACTGTCCTGTAGCTGGGTGAAGGGTGTTAATTGTCTGGCCTCTGACCTCAGCTACGTGATAACTGGAGGGGGCTTAGTCACAGTTAAAGCAGCAAACAGAAGTTCATCTTCTCAGAAGAAGCCAGAAGGTGAAGGAAGGAAACATATTCAATTCAGTGCTTCAGAGTAACTGGTAACTGGTATTTTTCTTTTAAACTTAGATTGTAGGCTTGTAGTGACACTATACTTTCTTTCTGTGTTGTCTTTACTTATAATTGTTTTGGGGCTGTTGAAAATTTAAAAAATAGTGGTGGTGTAATTCTGTGCTGTCTTTAATTGCTGCAAATTTTATCTTGGCTTGTCTGACTGTCCTGTAGGGGTGAAGGGTGTTAATTGTCTGCCTCTGACCTCAGCTATGTGATAACTGGATGTGGGCTTAGTCACAGTTAAAGCAGCAAACAGAAGTTCATCTTCTCAGAAGAACAGAAGTTGAAGGAAGGAAACATATTCAATTCAGTGCTTCAGAGTAACTGGTAACTGGTATTTTCTTTAAACTTAGATTGTAGGCTTGTAGTGACACTATACTTTCTTTCTGTGTTGTCTTTACTTATAATTGTTTTTTTGGGCTGTTGAACATTTAAAAAATAGTGGTGGTGTAATTCTGTGCTGTCTTTAATTGCTGCAAAATTTTATCTTGGCTTGTCTGACTGTCCTGTGAAGCGGGTGAAGGGTGTTAATTGTCTGGCCTCTGACCTCAGCTACGTGATAACTGGAGGTGGGCTTAGTCACAGTTAAAGCAGCAAACAGAAGTTCATCTTCTCAGAAGAAGCCAGAAGGTGAAGGAAGGAAACATATTCAATTCAGTGCTTCAGAGTAACTGGTAACTGGTATTTTTCTTTTAAACTTAGATTGTAGGCTTGTAGTGACACTATACTTTCTTTCTGTGTTGTCTTTACTTATAATTGTTTTTGGGCTGTTGAAAATGTAAAAAATAGTGGTGGTGTAATTCTGTGCTGTCTTTAATTGCTGCAAATTTTATCTTGGCTTGTCTGACTGTCCTGTAGGGTGAAGGGTGTTAATTGTCTGGCCTCTGACCTCAGCTACGTGATAACTGGAGGTGGGGCTTAGTCACAGTTAAAGCAGCAAACAGAAGTTCATCTTCTCAGAAGAAGCCAGAAGGTGAAGGAAGGAAACATATTCAATTCAGTGCTTCAGAGTAACTGGTAACTGGTATTTTTCTTTTAAACTTAGATTGTAGGCTTGTAGTGACACTATACTTTCTTTCTGTGTTGTCTTTACTTATAATTGTTTTGGGGCTGTTGAAAATTTAAAAAATAGTGGTGGTGTAATTCTGTGCTGTCTTTAATTGCTGCAAATTTTATCTTGGCTTGTCTGACTGTCCTGTAGCGGGTGAAGGGTGTTAATTGTCTGGCCTCTGACCTCAGCTACGTGATAACTGGAGGTGGGGCTTAGTCACAGTTAAAGCAGCAAACAGAAGTTCATCTTCTCAGAAGAAGCCAGAAGGTGAAGGAAGGATATTCAATTCAGTGCTTCAGAGTAACTGGTAACTGGTATTTTTCTTTTAAACTTAGATTGTAGGCTTGTAGTGACACTATACTTTCTTTCTGTGTTGTCTTTACTTATAATTGTTTTGGGCCTGTTGAAAATTTAAAAAATAGTGGTGGTGTAATTCTGTGCTGTCTTTAATTGCTGCGATTTTACCCCTCTCCCACCCCTTCCCCAACTCTTAATTATATGCCCTGATAAATCTGATTGACAGGCGCTAAACACAGGGTATAGTAAGAGGTGTGAGTAGGAGAGGCATAAGGGAAGAAGACCACCCTCAGCACGACAAGTGTTTTGACTCATTTATTTATTTATTGGTTTTTTTCCTTAAAAAATATATATCTGAGAATCAGTTACAGGATTTTTAGTACTGTAAATAAATAAAGAGAACTAAAGAGCTTCAGTAGCACATAAGTAGTGGAATTGCAGTATAATGTGGGGGTGGTGCAATGCAGTGGCTGTGGGGCAGCCATATTCAGGAGCAGACCTTCTGGACACTGAGTGCGTCTATCTGCATGCATCTCTCGGACTGAGAGATGAGGTAGCCAGACTCAGAGCGGAAGTAAACTGGGTCAGAAGTACCATCACCCCTGTCCAGGAACCACCCAGTCCAATGCAGCTGCCTCAAAGGATGCCGAGAACGAGGAGCACTTGGATGACAGTGGGCTCAGGGAGGGTTAGAGCAGTCAGGCAGAGGCACATCCCAGATCCTGTTCCTCTCAAGAACTCATATGCCACACTGGCAAATGAGGACAACCAAATAGCGGTACCCAGGGAAGTGGAAGGAAAGGATGTGGAGGTTAGGCAAGGAGGTGACTTCAGTGGGGAAAGCAGTGGACCCCAGAGGAGGAGGAAGGAATCCTGGTGGGGACTCCATCATAAGAGGGATCCAGCTAGGAACATAGGGAGGGGAGGACAGGAGGTGAGGTGCCTACCAGGTGCCACGGCATGGAGGGATGGAAGGAAGATACTGGGGATCACTGGGAAGGGCAAGACAGGAGGGTGAGCTGGATGTCATTATCCACCTAGGTATCTAATGACTTGGAGGCAGGGAGCCAAAGGAAGTTCAGGAAGAGTTTAGGAAACTGGGGAGGGTCTCAAGCAAGTAGCTACTTCTGTCACTTTCTCAGAAGTACTACCTGTGAGAGGCAAGGGAGAGCATAGGAGTGCATGCACCAGGAACTTTAACTCATGGTTGAAGAACTGGTGCTGTGAGGAAGGGTTTGGATTCATTGGTGACTGGGGACCCATCTGAGGGATGGAGGTTTGTTCAAGCCTGACGGCCTGCATCCATCCTGGAGGGAATCCAAGCACTCAATGATAAGTTTAAATGCTACATTGACAGCATTTAAACTAAGAAAGGGGTGGCAGGCTGCAAGGTTGTACCCCACTTGCTCACCCCCACAGCTAGTAATGGAACCAGTGAACCTGAGGAGGCTATCTCTGCAAAGCAGTGTGCAAAAGTTGGAGATTAGTGTCCAAAAGGTGGATAGCAAGAAAAGGGCAAAATTCAGCAGAAGGACAGACAGCAAGGAGAACCAGGGATTAAGGAGAACCAAGGAAGGGGCTGAGTAGAACAGTGAAGCAGTCTAGGAGGTCAAATCATGGAAAGCCATGTGTGCAAATGCCAGGAGCCGAGCAAGCAAGATGGAAGATCTGGAGGCTGTCATGGTACAGTCAGACCTGGACATTGTGGCCATCACTGAAACCTGGTGTAATGATAACCATGACTGGGAGATGGCCATACCTGGCTGCCAACATATTCAGAAGAGACAGAGCAGGCAGGAAGGAGGAGGAGTGGCACTGTATGTGAAAAAAATGACATAAGGGCCACACAGATCCAGGAGGAACAAAATGGGGAGATACTGTGGGTTAAGCTGGAAAGGAAAATGGGGCCAGCCATCCGCACAGGGTGTGGTCTATAGACCACCAGCCCAGGAGGAAGAAACAGATAGGAGTTGATGCTAGCCATCCAAAGGATGACAGACAAGGGTGAGGTAGTACTGGTTGGAGACTTCAATATACCAGACGTGGACTGGAGCATCCCAGCAGCAGCATCAACTAGGAGCAGATTTATCCTGGACTCCCTTCAGGGTGCCTTCCTCAAGCAACTGGTCATGGAACCAACTCGGCAGAAGGCAATACTGGACCTTGTGCTCACAAACAGGGACAGTGTGATGGGGTAACAGTGGGGGAGCACCTGGGTAACAGTGACCACCAGTCATTGTGGTTTGAAATCACAGAAAGAGCAGAACCAAACCACACAAAACACGTATCCTGGATTTTAGGGGCAGACTTTGGGAAAATGGGGAGATGCTTGAAAGAGGCATTAAGGGAATGGGACAGGAATCAGGGATTGAGGAACAGTGGGCAGTATTTAAAATGGGGATTATAAGAACAACAGAATTATGCATTAAGCAGGTTAGCAAGAGGAAAAGAAAGAGGAGACCATTATGGTTTTCCAAAGAGGTAGCAAAGAAAGTGAAAGCCAAAAGACTGCATTCAGGCAATACAAAAAGACACAGGCAGAAGGGATAGGGAGAAGTACCAGGAGAAACAAAGGGAGGCAGGAAGTCAGTAAGGAAGCCAAAGCTCAGACAGAAGAACACATTGCAAAATCAGTGGTTAAAGGGGACAAAACCTTTACAGGTATAAGTGAAAAAAAAGAAGGACAAAGGAGGATAGTGAGACTGAAGGGGGAGGATGGGAGCCGCGTGGAGGATGACAACAGTAAAGCTGACATATTGAATAGGTATTTCTGCTCAGTCTTTGCTAAGGAAGAGGGGGGTAATGGGTCTGAAGGGAGTACAAGGAGTGAGAATGGTGCAGAAATGGACACAAGTCCCTTTACACGAGAAAGGGTCCTGAAGGAACTGGAAGTAATAAGAGCTGATAAAGCAATGGGGCCAGATGGGGTGCACCCCAGGGTCCTTAAAGAACTAAGAGAGGTGGTGGCTGAACCTCTGGCTATCCTGTTCAGCCAATCACTGGAAACAGGGAGGTACCCAAAGACTGGAGGACAGCAGATGTAGTCCCTTATACAAAAGTGGGAACAAAGAGGAAGCAGGGAACTACAGACCAGTCAGCCTCACCCGGTAGTGGGAAAGATCATGGAAGCACTACTGAAGGAGAGATTGGTGGAACATCTGGTTGTCAATGGACTACAGGACCCAAGGCAGCATGGTTTCACCAGGGGGAGGTCATGTCAGACCAACCTCATTGAATTTTTTGACTGGGTGACTAGGGAGGTGGATCAGGGAGGGCAGTGGACATGGCCTATCTGGACTTCAGCAAGGCCTTTGACACTGTGCCACATAGAAGACTATTACACAAACTGGGTAATATGGGTGTGGGCAGGACAGTAGTGTGGTGGGTAGGTAACTGGCTGGGTGGCAGGACACAGAGGGTGGTGGTAAATGGCTGTCACTCCACAGAGGGAAGAGTGACCAGTGGGGTACCACAGGGATCAGTGCTGGGACCGTCCTATTCAACATCTTCATCAGTGACATTGCACAGGATATAGAAGGCAGAATTTCACTGTTCGCTGATGACACAAAGCTCTGTAACAGAGTAGACACACCAGAGGGTGTAGACAGAATGAGAAGGGACCTGCAGAAACTTGAAGAATGGTCAAGGGTTTGGCAGTTGAAATTCAATGCAAAGAAGTGCAAGATAATGCATATGGGGCACAAAAACCCTGGCACAATATATCAGTTGGTGGGTGAGGATATAGCATGCACCAAGCAGGAAAGGGATCTTGGGGTTGTCATCTCTGATGACCTCAAGGTAGGGAAACAGTGTGACAAGGCATCAGGTAAAGCAAATAGGATGCTGGGATGTATAGGCAGGGGCATCACCAGCAGGAAAAGGGAGGTCATAATTCCGCTATACAAGACACTAGTGAGGCCCCACCTGGAGTACAGTGTACAGTTCTGGAGACCATACCTACGTGAAGGACACAGACAGGTAGAGAAGGTTCAGAGGAGGGCAACAAAGATGGTGCATGGGTTGCATCACAAGTCCTATGAAGATAGGTTGAAGGAACTGAACATGTACTCCCTGGAGGAGAGGAGGGAGAGAGGGGATATGATAGAGACATACAAGTATCTTACAGGGAGGAACAGGGTGCAGGAAAACACTATTTTTAAGCGAAAAAGATGTTTCAGGACTAGAGGGCATGGGATGAAGTTGGAGGGAGGACGATTCAGAGGAAACATGAGAAAGAATTTCTTCACAGAACGGGTGGTGGACAAGTGGAACACCCTGCCAGAGGAAGTGGTGGGGGCTGAAACAATCACGGGGATTTAAGAATGCATGGGATAGACATAAAGGAATTCTAGAGGTCAGGGGTAAGGGGAAATAGACTTCTAGGAAAACAAACTGAACTTACAAGCTCAAATGGGCAGACTAGGTGGGCCATAGGCCCTTATCTGCCGACACTGTCTATGTATCTATGTATCAGACATGAGATGTCTGGGACCTGTCAGAGACTTCCGTTTCCATGTACTGTATGTGTGTTGTAAATGTGAGCAGTTTTATTACAAGGTCTGAAAGATCTATTGGACTTGGTCGGCCACAAAACAGTCCTCCTTCAGACAAGTCTGCCATTATTATGTCAGCAAACAAGGAGAAGCATACTCTTACCCTCTCTGCAGTGAGGCCGTGAGAGTGTGGGAATAGTGCCTGGAGCAGGGGATCCTGCTTTAAGCAATTTTATATGCCAGGAGTCCAGAATGCTCTGCCTGATGAACTAAGTCACACAGAGGCCAATCCTCATGAGTGGTCACTAGCTCCAGATGATCTGAGATTGCTGTTCGACAAGTGGGTTACCCCAGATGTGGACATTTTTGAGTCTCCACTTAATGCCAGACTGCCTCGATTCTGCTTCAGAAATCCAGGATTTGGTGCTTTCTGTCAGGATGTATTCAGACTGCCATGACAAAATCGGTTTCTTTATGCATTCCCTCCAGTCCCTTTAACTCATTGAGGCACCAAGACGCCTGTAGGCGGCAGCAGAAAACATACTTCTGAGGTCTTTAACGCCTCCAGATGTCCTGCACTTTGTGCCACTGAGGACTTTTGACACCTGAGGACGTCACTCTTTAAAACCTAAATATTTCACAAACTAAAGTGAGTAGAATTGACTGCAGTGCACCATTGGAAAGGTGATGTTCTGCTGAACGAATTTGCAGCTGATACTTTGTGTCTATTATGTATACTTTAGAAGATATTCGCATTTATGTATGGTATGGTGTTAATGGCTGACATTTGTCTCTCAAGCTTCACTTAGCCACCTTAATAAAACAGAAAAGAAATACGTGCATCATATTAGAAAAACTGCTTTATTAGTACAAACTTAGTTTTGTATCTCCATCTAATGTATGAATGCTTAATTTGATGTTGATATGTTATTTTTCCACAAAAAATTGTTTCCATTGCCTTTTTTATTGAAAAAGAAAATTGTTTTGCTATTTCAACCAATATAGAAAAAAATAGGAATTACTTATAATTAATTGCATAGTACCATTGGAAAGGTAAGTTTGTGCTGAACAACTTTGTCACTCATACTTTGTGTGTAGCACTTACGGTTCATGAGTTATTCACATGTGTTTGTGGCATGCTGATTAAAGGAATAATGCCTGACAGGGTGGGTGTTATGCTGGGATAACATCCCACCTTGGGAGGTTGGGCCCGAGGCCACCGGCCGAGGGTGTCCAACACCCGAGAAGGGATGTTATCTCAGCAAAACACCCACCCTGGAGGGCATTATTCCTATTATACAATGGCTTGTTGTTTTATAATAAAAAAAAAATAATTTTAAAGAATGTTTTTGTTAGTGTGGAAAAATATTTTTGTTTCTTAAGAGGAGATGCAAAAAAAGAGATCTGCCATAGCTGCCATAAGCTCATCTGCCATAATGATGACAGTAGAGCTGTGAACAGCAGGGATGTTATGCCAGGATAACATCCCTGCTGTGATGGCCAACTGACCAGTCAGAAGTCAGGATTATTTCTTGCCATTGTATAATATGACTTGATTTTGTTCAGAAAGCTCTAGGTTGCACTGTTAGAAGTATACAGGCCACAAGTGGTGAAACTCTCAAGGAGCTCATGAGGCCTCAGTGAGTTAATTCACAGAGTGTTTCTCAGATTGGAGCCGCAGGGGAGCAAGTCGATTCTAGTGGCCCCCTTTTGGTCTCGAACAGACTTTGTCAGCCAACCGAGGACTCTTACCAGTCAGGATGGACTTGTTGCTTCAGAGTCAGCTGGTCCATCCCAGCTTATGCTCCCTTCACCTTCGGCCTGGTTCTTGAAGAAATAGAAGTGAATAGCTATGTAGGTATCTCACAGGGTCTCTGAAATACTTTGGCTACATTTAAGACTTCCACTAGGAAGACACTCGCAGGTTTATGGAGAAGATTTTCATGCGGTGCTCCAAAACCCACGTGGATCCCTTGAGGTGTCCACCTGGCAAGATTCTGGAATACCTACTGGACCTTTCTGATGCTGGCCTGCAGTATTCCACAGTACATGTCCACCATTTCAGCATTCTGCTAGCCCCTTGATACTCTCTAACTGGCAAAGGTGCCACTGTTCCAGAGCTTCCTCCAGGGCATTTTATACAGAGGGTCTCCCATCAGGAAGCCAGTAGCTCCTTAGATTGTCAGCTTTGTGTTGGACATTATCACTCGCAAGTCATTTGAGTCTTTTGCGATGTTCAACTTAAAGTTCTTAACTTGGAAAGCAGCATTTCTGGTGGCAATCACCTCTGCTCGCAAAGTATCTGAAATCCATGCTTTGGCCGCAGATCTTCCATATACTGTTTTCCATAAAGATAGGGCAGGTTCTCCAACACCCCAAGTTTTTAGCAAAAGTGGTGTTTGAGTTTTATCTTACCCAGGCCTTAGTCCTGCCTACCTACTTTTGTAACTTCCAGAATGAGGGAGAAAGGACTCTCCTCTCACTGGATGTTAAGAGGGTCCTTCGGTTCAGACAATACAAACATTTCTTTGTCTCCTTCGATCCTAGTCGGAAGGGACAGCCTTTTACAATCAAGTGAATTTCTGCCTGGATTGTGAACTGCCTTCACCACTGCTGTGCCATGGCTCAGGTTAAATTGGAGGGAAGCGTATGCGCCTAGTCCAAGAGAGCAGTCGCCATGCCCCTGGCAGAAATATGCTGTGAGTCTGTTGGAGAAATTTGCAGAGCTGCAACTTAGAATCAGAGAAGCTGTCGGCAGAAAAGGACCTTCTGGCCCACCCAGTCTGCCATCGAGTATTTACCTGCTGGGTTACAGTAGACCCTAATTGATCTCTGGCCTTGCCCCCAAAGTCCTGTTACCAAGGTTCTCTTGTGTCTATCCCATGCTTGTTTGAAACCTGTTACCATTTTGGTACCCACCACCTCTGCTGGGAGGCTGTTCAGGCATTCACAACCCTTTCCATAAAGAAGTATTTCCTCGCATCCTCTCCAAGTCTCCCCCCTTCCAGCTTCGTATTGTGTCCCCTTGTCCTTGAGCATCTCTTTCTGTGCAAAATGCCCGCTTCCTGTACTTTATTAATACCTTTGAGGCATTTGAATATTTCAGTCATGTCTCCCTTTTTTCTCCTTTCCTCTTCTAGAGAGTACATATTTAGCTCTTCAAGTCTTTCCTCGTAGGGCTTCTCATGCAGGCCATGCACTATTTTGATTGCCCTTCTCTGTACGGCCTTCACCCGGTCTATGTCTTTCTTGAGATGGGGCTTCCAAAACTAGACACAGTATTCTAGGTGGGGCCTCAATCCTCAATTTGGAGCACAGTGCACACTCTGCTAAGCACCATGCCCTGGATGTCCATGCCAGGCAGCATGCCACCTTTGGCAGGACAATCCTGAATGAGCTTTCAGCTCCAGCTGCCCTAGTCCACGGGACTTTTTCTGAACTTGGTACTCTGACTCACTAGTGGGAGTCAATGGGGAAGATTGGTTCTTGGAAGATATTGAAGAGCTAGTGTACTGCCTAAAACTGATATTGGTTTTTAAAAGCAGTCAATCATCTGCCAGCCCGGTGGTGCTGAGGGTTGAGGCATCTAGCCTTACCTCGCATCATACCGGTTCGAGAACGACCTTGGGTCGCAGGGAGCTAGCTTGGGGGGGGGACCAGGGCAGCTATCCTCTCCCGGAGGATACTGTCCTTCCGTGAATCCCATCACCACGGGTGGAGGGTTTGGTGGTGGCGTAGGCCAGATGGAAGGGCAGCTAGTAGAAAGTTGGGCGTTCATACAGTGCGTGGTCGTGTGCCTCTACACACGCCGCGTCTGCATCAGGGGCGAGCAGGTAGGGATGGGGAAAGAGAAAAAAAACGTAATAAAGAAATAATAGGGAAAAAGCAGTCAGCCTTTACCTTTACATCTGAGATGCCCTCCCGGATAATTAGAAGACTGTTTACATGATGTTAGTAGGTGTGATGTGTGGAACAGCACTCTGCCTGGCAGCTGACGTATGTAGTTCTATTCCCCACAATACAGCATCAGCTCTTTGATCTCACTCACTGTAACATCACAGATGACTGACCTGGCAGCTACTGAGTGGCTCTTTCTGAGCAGCTGTGATGTCACCATCAGTGAGGTCTAAGTGCTGATGATGTAGTGGGGGAGGATAAAGATAGATATGTTGGCTATCGGGCTGAGAACTGTTCCACACATCCAGCACATAGAAAACTTTCCAGTAAGCAAGAGGAAAAAGAAAAATACTTCAGAAATAAAACATAATTGTTCACTTCTTAAATGTGTATCAGAATCCTGTCTGTCTGTTTTGGTTCCAATAGCTCTTTAAAATTACATGCTTCCTGTAATTCTTGATTTTCAAAGAATATCTTCACCATTGATTCACACACCTGCCCACCCTCTTTGGGCTATGAAGACAACATTGATTTGGTGGCCCTTCTTAAATGGGCCACCAGGGCTCCTTTGTACCATCAGGTAAGTGTATTGGTTCTTCTTGGGTTATGCTTCCAACCTCCTTGGTAATTAAAAAAAAAAAAGGTACTGAGGTGATTGGGGACTGATGCCACAGTAAACCATCGGCCGCATGTGCTGATGCCCGATGTTGCACATGTGCGCTGCCTTCCTCCCTCTGAAAAGTTCTGGCTACCGCTGGGTCTTGGCGCCTTCGACTCAGACCCTCTAGTGTGACTCAGTGGTGAAGATGCACTTAGAAGATCAAGATGTACTGTAGGTGTGTAATTTTAATATGTGTAGGTCTGTGTTTCTACTACAGAGCTGCAGGAAGATTTGTCTCAGGTGGAACCTAGGGCTGAAGAACCTGGCAGGGCTGCTGTAGCCAGCATTTTCTGGTGCCTGGTAGGGGCATATTTTTCTCCATGTCCCACAGATGACGTTTAGTAAGAGAGGGTGGGGTGGGGGGTGTTAAGGTGAGGGAGTGTCCCCAGGGGCTTTGCTCACTGTGAGAGAACAGTGAGCAACCTGCTGAGTTCACAGTTTTTTTTTGTATCTGCTTCCTCTTTCCCACTGTATCCTTCCTGAAACTTGGAAACTCCCCACATGTTCTAGTCGCCCATGATGCAGTGGGAGAAGACTACTGCATCATGAATGGCTGGGCTGTGTGTGGGCATTCCTGAAGTTCCGTAAATGTGCAGTACAGTGAGATGAGATTAAGGATTTAAAGCAAAAGTTTTGATGTGATTAGAGCAGTATCTGCTTTTTTGCACTTTGAATAAGAAAATGGAAACGTATTAAAAAACAGTTCTGGGGACGTGGATATGGTTCACTTATTCATATTCTGGCAGTTCCACTGGAATGCAGTGATTGGCCTGACGTCTTTAAGCTAAGCTTCTCTCACTACCCGAGTGGATGTATCCTCTGACGTTGCCCTGTGACATCATTTCTTTCTTTTCGCTGGAAGAACAGGTCATCTCCTTTGTGCTCCACTTAAAATTTTCTCTGCACCATAGTCATAGATACATAGACAGTGTCGGTAGATAAGGGCCTACAGCCCACCCAGTCTGCCCATTTGAGCTTGTAAGTTCACTTTATGTTTTTCTAGAAGTCTGTTGCCCCTTAACCCTGACCTCCAGAATTCCTTTATGTCTGTCCCATGCATTCTTAAATCCCGTGATTGTTTCAGCCCCCACTACTTCGTCTGGCAGGGTGTTCCACTTGTCCACCACCCGTTCTGTGAAGAAATTCTTCCTCACATTTCCCCTGAATCGTTCTCCCTCCATCTTCATCCCATGCCCTCTAGTCCTGAAACATCTTTTTCACTTAAAAATAGTATATTCCTGCACCCTATTCCTCCTTGTAAGATACTTGTATGTCTCTATCGTATCCCCTCTCTCCCTCCTCTCCCCTCTTCCAGGAGTACATATTCAATTCCTTCAACCTGTCCTCACAGGACTTGTGATGCAATCCATGTCCCATCTTTGTTGCCCTCCTCTGAAGCTTCTCTACCCTGTTTATGTCCTTACGTAAGTAAGGTCTCCAGAACTGTACACTGTACTCCAGGTGGGGCCTCACTAGTGTCTTGTACAGTGAAATTATGACCTCCCTTTTCCTGCTGGTGATGCCCCTGCCTATGCATCCCAGCATCCTATTTGCTTTACCTGCTGCCTTGTCGCACTGTTTCTGTACCTTGAGGTCATCAGAGATAACCCCAAGATCCCTTTCCTGCTTGGTGCATGCTATATCCTCATCCCCCCAACTGATATTTTGTGCCAGGGTTTTTGTGCCCCATATGCATTATTTATTTTTGATAACCGGGTAGGTGCACTAGACACGAAAGTGACTATTTTCAGGCATGACCCGGGAGGTCAACAACACAGAGAGATACAGTTACATAGAATACAGTGTCAGGAGATATGCGATGCATCGCAAACAGAAAGCGAGACAAAAATCAAGACGAGTATTGGTACAAGGCACGTAATGGTGTAAATTATACAAATGGAGATAAGTGCCCTATGTGACTATCATAAGTAATATCACAAATATAAGATACAGAAGAAAAAATATACCATGGAGGTATCATTACATCATGCTGAAACTGAAAGGATGTTAATTGGAAGGAGGCAGAGAGAGGTAATAGTAGAGATAGGTTTAAGGGAGGCTGAAAGGAGCAGGGTGCCAGCTCACGCCATAGAAGGGGATACCAAGAGGCTGACCAAGGCAGAGTAAGTGAGATCTATGGAGGGTTGAAGCAGGTACAATGAGCACAAGCGGTAAGGAGGGAGCGGTGCCTTTTCCTAAAGGTGGCATGATTAGGGGCAAGGCGTACATCTAGGGGCAGTGAGTTCCAGTAGGAGGGACCTACGTGTGAGAAGCCTGATTCCCCTTTGGTAGTTCTACATCTGGGAATGCTAATCAAGGAAAGGTCAGTAGATCGGAGACCGTAGGAGGTGGACTGAGGGGTCAGCAGGGAGGCTAGGTAGGTGAGCATACTTGATCGCAGTACATTGTCCAGAAGGTTCCCAAGAGAGAGGAGACGGTGTGCAGTGGGGGATGGCCATTTTAGGTCAGAGTACAGCAAGCAGTGATGTTTTAGTCTGGAGGATGCAGAGGCGTAATGGCATATGTTGTTGTAAGTAGTGTCCCACCTATGAAGATTAGCTTTAGATGCATTTGTATAGATTATGAATCCGTAAAAAAGTGATGGAGCTTAGGATTCCTCTAACGCAGACTGTCCTAGCAGTGGGGGGTAAGAATATGGCTTGTTTGTAGGCTAAGCCCAGTTTGGCATTTACAGCCTTACAGGTGGAGGTAATATGGGCGTCATAGGTGAGGGGTTCATCAAGTAAGACACCCAGATATTTAAAAGAAGTTACCATCTCCAGTGGGGAACCATCAACCCAGGTGACCTGGAAAGATTCACGGCACTGTTTTAGTTTAATAGGGGATCCAAAGAGCATAGCCTTGCACTTCTTTGCATTGAATTTCAACTGCCAAACCCCTGACCATTATTCAAGTTTCTGCAGGTCCCTTCTCATTCTGTCTACACCCTCTGGTGTGTCTGCTCTGTTACAGAGCTTTGTGTCATCGGTGAACAGGGAACTTCTGCCTTCTAGGTCCTGCACAATGTCACTGATGAAGATGTTGAATAGGACCGGTCCCAGCACTGATCCCTGTGGTACCCCACTGGTCACTCTTCCCTCTGTAGAGTGACAGCCGTTAACCACCACCCTCTGTGTCCTGCCGCCCAGTCAGTTACCTACCCACCACACTTGTCCTGCCCAAACCCATATTCCCCAGTTTGTGCAATAGTCTTCTATGTGGCACCGTGTCAAAGGCCTTGCTGAAGTCCAGATAGGTCATGTCCACTGCCCTCTCCTGATCCACCTCCCTTGTCACCCAGTTGAAAAATTCAACGATGTTGGTCTGACATGACCTTCCCCTGGTGAAACCATGCTGCCTTGGGTCCTGTAGTCCACTGACAACCAGATGTTCCACCAATCTCTCCTTCAGTAGTGCTTCCATGATCTTCCCCACTGCCGAGGTGAGGCTGACTGGTCTGTAGTTCCCCGCTTCCTCTTTGTTACCACTTTTGTGTAAGGGGACTACATCTGCTGTCCTCCAGTCTTTGGGTACCTCCCCTGATCTTACTTCGAGAAACAGCTCTTGCAGCAGGTTACACGATGAGGACTGAAGCCGGCAGACACCAGGACCCCACGGAAATGTTCTAGCTAGCAGTATCCAGCGGGGACCGCCCCCAACGTCGGCCCCTCCCTGACGTCAGGCATCATGTAAAAGGGGGCAGTCCCCCAGAATCCCCAGATCTTCGAAAGGGCTCTTGCAGTAGGTAATTACATAGAGGGCTGCAGGCGGCAGGACCCCACGGAAAAATTTCTAGCTAGCAGTCCCTGGTGGGGACTGCCCCCATGTCAGGTGACTGGCGTCAGACGATGTCGGTATAAAGGGGCGGTCCCAGACGCTTGCCTTCCAGTTCTTTCCCGCCGTCAACTCGTGCAGCGCCTCACGGTGAAGTTCATAAAGCTCAGTCCTGTTGCTTCATCAGTTTTTCCGAAAAGTAACAGTATTTTGTTTTTTCTTCGTCAGGTGAACGTCTGTATATGTCATCCCCTTCAAAAAATAAGTGCTACTTGTGCGGCGCCCAACTGCCTCACAAAGATGGTCACTCCCTCTGCCTTTTTTGTTTAGGCCCCGACCACGCGGTCGACAAGTGTCCGCACTGCCTACATTTCAACGCGGCCACCCGCAGACGACACCAGCAGTCTCTTGAAGCCCATCTCCTCAAAAAGATGTCCGCCAATGGAGAAGGAGTTGAAGAAGCTTGGCAGGCATCGACCTCCCTGAAGGACACAAGGCGGGACAAAGAAGGCACGGGAGGGCCTGCGACTCCGGCGGACGCGGCTGGGTAATGTCCCCTCCGAGGATTGCCCGGCGGCAGCCTCAAGGCTTTGGAGGCGTCGGCCCACCCGGCTCCGGGTTCGGCGTTCGAGCCACGGCTGCCTCCGGGGAAAGGCTTCAGCCCCCAGTACCGCGTGGGCCTCGGCCTGGGTGCAGGCGCTCCTGGCAGGACGTCGGCTGCACGGCGTCCGCGAGCGCTACAGGCGCCCGACCCTTTGGGGCGGCGCTCGGCAGTGTCCCATCTCCGGACTGGGCCTCTTCCCATCCTCGGCACGTCGGCCCCTGCGATGTGCACCGGGCCTCAGAGCCTACAGCAGACCCTGCCCCGTCTGTCGTCCCAGGTTCCCCGCAGCTTTCGCTGCCGTCCGGGGAGCCAGAGTCCCCCCTGCCTGACCCTGGGGACTTTTCCCCTCCGTCCCCGGGCGAGGCTCAGGATGAGGTTCCGCCGTCTGATCCCATTCCTACAGGCCAGATCGGCGGCGGCTCCCGGATGCCGGCTCACCCGGCGCGGCCCCGCCCAGCGCTGGTTCCGGCGCGGCGAGGATATTCCTCTCCATCGGGCCCTCCACCCCACGGGTCTATCACGGTCCAATCCGCCCATGGAGTTCCCTACTGGGCCGTCTGCTCCGGCAGCTCCTCCCGGTACCAGGGTATCCACCGTCTTATCCGGCGCGGTTTACCCAGGTCCACAGTATCCCTGCGCGCAGTACCGGCGCCAGACTCCACCGACGCCGCGGTACCTGGCGCGCAATGCCAGCTCCGTATTCCGCGGCGGTTCAGGATACTCCCTTACAGTTTCATCCATTACAACTATCCTCCTCCTCCTCCTCCACCGCCCCCTAGGCGCCAGTGGATCTCCAGGAGATTCTGGCCTCCTGGTGGGCGAGGCCAAACTCAGCTCACCAAGAAGTCGAGCAGCCGTCTTACGGTGGCGGTGCCAGCCCGGCTCCATGCGCCCCAGGCGGCACACTCCCTCTCCGCCTCCAGTTCCCGGGCTCTGCCCTCGGGATCAGAGAGGGACAGGACCGCAGCGTCCAGGGATCCCCCTAAGGAACCCGTTCCTCCCCTAGGCGAGCTAGGAGTCTTACTCTGCTTCAAATTCCTCCTCTTCTTCTCTCTGACTCCTCAGTTCCTCGATGGTTGTTCGAGAAGAAGACAGCGAGCCTAACTCTCCGTCAAGCCTGCCGAGGGACTCCTCGGAGGATCTTCCTTCACGAGGTTGCTCAGGAAGATCCAGGAAGTCCACCAGTGGCGTTCCATAGAACCAGATCCCCAGGGTTAAACTCACCGAACATCTGGACTTGCCTTAGCCCCCTACTCTAGTGCACCCTGGATCGAGCCTCCGCCCACCTTGTTTCCACCATTTGGAAACAACTCCGACTTAGCCCCACTTCTTGGAGTCAACAGGCTATACCAGGCTCTGGAGGGTGTAGACTTTTTAGACTCTCACCCCCATGCGGACTCGGTCGTGATTAACGCTGCTCACAGCCGGTCAGCACACCCCAAACATTTGAGCTCATCTCCCCCGGATAAGGAATCCCGCATTCTGGATCAGTATGGAAGGAAGATCTATGCTTCTTCGACACTGGGGATCAGGGCCCTAAATTATGTAGCGCATATGGGGGATTACCAGAAGGCTGTCCTTACCTAGGCGGAATCCAAGATTGACTCCTTGCCTGACTCCCAGGTCAAGCAGGAGTTAGCCGACCTAGTCCGTTCTGCTCGATTCGAGCCACTCGTCACATTCTGAGGATGACCTTCGGCCTTGATGGACACACGGAGACGAGACTCTCGTTAGCCTTAAGTCTTCGGTCGTCAGGCATGGCTCCGTGTGTCAGGTCTGGTCCGGAGGTGCAGTCAGCAATCCAGAAGCACCTTTCAGGGTTCTGTGCTTTTCGGTGGTGATGTCAGGACATCATCCACTGACTTACAGGAGAAGGGGCGGCCCCTTAAATCTGATGATTCAATGTACAGTCCCCATCCCCCCTGCGCGCCGTCCTTCCTTGAGCAGCCGGCCTCAAGCGAAACCTCAGGGAAGGCGGGCCACAAACGTCGGGCCCCCACAGCTGCCAGGCCCCTGCCGCCCAAAAAAGCAGCGGGTGCCCCAGCTGCGGCGCTGCCTCACACCACCTGATTCCTTCCCTCTCCCACGCCTCCGGGCGCCGGAGGGACCAGTGGGAGGAGATTCTCCCTCCACCTTCCGGGTTGGGAGGGATAACATCAGTTCATGGGTGCTTCAGATCATAGCAGAGGCACTCCATAGAGGTTTCTGCAGAAACCTCCCGTCACCCCCTTCTGAACTCCTCTTACTCAAGGGACCATCTTCCTTTGGTTAAGGAAGAAATTTCTGCTCTCCTCATGAAGCGAGCCCATAGAGCCCGTCCCCCTCACCTTCAGGACGGGTTACTATTCCCATTTCTTCCTTGTACCAAAGAAGACAGGAGATCTCAGACCCATTCTCGATCTCAGCTCCCTGAACCTATATGTGGAATATAAGAGGTTCAGGATGCTCTCCCTTCAAACCCTCTTGCCCCTACTTGGCCGGGCCAATGGCTTTGTGCACTGGATATGCAGGATCGTGCCTGCACATCCCCTGTCCCGTCGCACAAAAAGTACCTCAGGTTTGCGTTCCAAGGGGACCACTACCAATTCCAGGCGCTCCCTTTTGGTCTTTCCTCGGCTCCCCGAGTCTTTACCAAATGCCTGGCGGTGGTAGCGGCCCACCTCCGTACTTTGGGAGTTCAGGTTTTTCCCTACCTGGACGACTGGCTCCTGGCAGCCCGTCCAGGGAGGAACTCCTGCATTTTCTCTCCCTCACCCAGCAGGTTTTCACTGGTCTGGGTATCACCATCAACCATTCCAAGTCTCACCTGGACCCTTCCCAGAGACTCCAGTTCATCGGGGCAATCCTCGTCGACAGTGTGCAGGGCCTTCCTGCCTCGGACAGGGGGCCTCCCTCCAATCCCAGATTTCCCTTCTATCGGAGCATGGGAGGGTTCAGCGAGTCGGTGCTCCGTCTCCTGGGGCTTATGGCGGCTGCCATCCCGGCGGTTCCGCCTGCGCGCCTCCACATGAGGCTCTCTCAGTGGACTCTCCGCTCTCAGTGGGATCAACTTGTAGTCGACCTAGATCATCTGGTACTGGTCTCCTCGCCGATAATAAGAGACTTGCAATGGTGGATGGTTCGAGAGAACCTATTCCGGGGGGTCCCCTTTTTTCATCGTCCCCCTGCTCAGACTCTGACCACGGACGCATCAGGCGAAGGTTGTGGAGCCCATCTGGGTCCTCACCGAACCCAGGGCTTATGGTCAAAATTGGAGTTAGCTCTCCACATCAATGTGCTCGAGCTTCAAGCAGTGCTGTATGCCCTCCAGGCCCTTCACCAATACATTCTTCCCGGTCACCTAGCCGTCCAAACAGACAACATGTGCGTGGTGTGGTACATCAACAAGCAGGGAGGGACTCGGTCCTACCCGCTGTGCAGGGAATCGATGAGGGTTTGGGAATGGGCAACTCTTCACAACCTTCACCTCACGGCGATCTATATTCTGGGAGTCGGCGCTGTCCTGGCAGACAAGCTAAGTCGTTCTTCGGCTCTGCCACATGAGTGAGAACTGGACCAAAAGGTTCTAAAAAGCGTCTTCCAGACTTGGGGGACTCCACAGATAGACCTGTTCGCCTCCTCCCAAAACACAAAGCTTCCAATTTTTTGCTTGCTCGCTCCAGGCGGCGCTTTCTGGAGCGACGATCTCTCTAAACTGGAAGGACAGATTCGTCTATGCTTTTCCCCCAGTTCCTCTGGTCCCTCGTGTGCTGCAGAAACTGGCATTGGAAGGAGCGAGAGTGATTCTGATCGCTCCTTTCTGGCCCAGGCAAATTTGGTTCTCTCTTCTACAACAATACTCAGAGATTCCTCCTCTTTCTCTGCCTTTATCTCGAGGATCAGGGGACCCTGGTCCATCCAGGACTCAAGTCTCTTCAACTTCATGCATGGCTCCTGCAGACCTAGCCCAATCTCGCTTTGGCGTCTCTCCTAAGGTGGCCGAGATTCTGGTGGAGGCTAGAAAACCCTCCACTAGGTCCACCTACACCATGAAATGGAAAAGATTTTCCATTTGGGCTGCCTCCAGGAGCGATGGAGCCTTTCTCCTGTCCTGTGGCCGTTCTGCTTGATTATCTGCGTCATCTTTTAGAGCCTGGGTCTCCAGTTGCTCCTCTTTGAAAGTCCACATGGCGGCTATTTCAGCCTACCATGTCCCTTTCGCTGATAAGGCTTTTGCCCAACTGGAGGTTTCAAGACTTTTCTCAGAGGGTCCTTCATCTTTGACCCCTATTGGGACTCAGCTCCCCCTGGGACTTGAACTTTGTTCTCGAGAAACTTACCCTTCCTCCTTTGAGGCCTGCAGCTTCCGCGAGACTTGAAGTTCTTATACGTGGATGGCGGCTCTTCTTGGTGGCCATTACTTCTGCTGCCAGAATTTTGAGCTCAGGCCCTTATGTGCAAAATCCCTTATCTGATCTTTCACAAAGAAAGAGTAGCTCTTATACAGATCCTAAGTTTCTCCCAAAAGTGGTAGTGGAGTCTACCTTAAATCAGTCTATTGAACTACCTGCCTTTTTCCATGATATTCCAACAAGGAGAATACTTACTCCATACCATGGGCGTCCACAGGATTCTGAGATACTACACCGATGGGACGAAGGATCTCAGAAAGACTGATCAGTTATTCGTCTCTTTTGCTCACAAAGGGAAGGCAATGCTGTCTCAAGCAATGCCTAACAAGTGGTTAACTCATTGCATCACTTTCTGTTATGACAAGTACAACAAGACCCTACCGGGTCAAGTCAGAGGTCACTCCACTCGGGGAGTAGCAGCCTCTGCGGCTTGTTTCAAGAATGTGTCTGCGGCAGACATCTGTGCTGCTGCCACTTGGACCTCTGTCCATACATTTACTAAACATTGCAGTTTGGACATTGCCTCTCGCCGTAGAGCAGGCTTCAGGTTAGCTGTCTTGCAGGGCCTCCTTTCTTGAGGTTCGAAAGCTTTCTTACTACTTCTTGGAGTAGTTCCTCCTCCCAGTGCCTTTTCATTTGTTCCAGACTGCTTGGGATTCTGTCCTATATGTAATTACCTACTGCAAGAGCCCTCTCGAGTAAGATAGTACAGTTACGTAGAACTTACACGTAACAGTAGATCTTCGAGAGAGCTCTTACAATAAATAACTCTATCCATCCCTCCATCCTCCTCTAGGCTTTTTCAGCTCCTTTTCCATTAGGAAATATCTGCTTCTTTCTCATCCGGGCCTGTGGCGGGAAAGAACTGGAAGGCACTCGTCTGGGACTGCCCCTTTATACCGACGTCGTCTGACATCGGTCACCTGACGTGGGGGCAGTCCCCGCCAGGGACTGCTAGCTAGAAATTTTTCCGTGGGGTCCTGCCGCCTGCCGACGTCAGTCCTATATGTAATTACCTTCTGCAAGAGCCTCTCTCGAAGATCTACTGTTAGGGTAAGTTCTTCCATAACTGTACTTTCTTTTCCCACTGTCGACTCGCCAGCATCGGCCTCACGGTCCCACTCTAGCATACGACGACTAGAACTTTCCAGTTTACCACTAAATGTCGGCATCTCCAACTCCTTCTTCAGAAGGACATCCTTCCAAGTGTGCTTGCGGCAAACAGATCCCTTTCAAGGATCCTCATTAATCCTGCTTGCGGTGCTTAGGCCCGGAACAGACACCAAGGCCTGCTCCTTTTTTCAGGGGTTCAATAGTCGCAACAGGATCCGCCGCCAGAAGGCACTTCAGGGGTTCCCCTTGGAAGAAAAGTTAAAAAGCATGGACAAAGACCCTGCCTCCAGAGGTGAGTCTACCTCTGAGTCCCACGAATACCGGGAGAAGCATCGGAAGAAAGCCAGGTCCAGATCTCCTAACCGGGCCTCGGATTCGCGCACCAGCTCAGGCTCCATGTGCTCAGACCGCTCTCCCTCCAGGGCTCGCTCTCAGACCCCTCCAGTAAAGGTCAAGTCTTCAGCCAGCACTTCGGCTTCTCTGCATCCCATCAAGACTTCCAGGCCTTCGTCTTCATCTACACCTTCCCAGGCCTTATCGAAGTCTTCAGACCGTCACCAGTCCTAATCTTCTTTAGAGAGGCGCCGGGACCCCGACACCATATCGGTCTCCCAGCCTCCCAGGGGTTCCGGATCCCCCTCTCAGGAAGACTAAGGACCTGACATCCCTAAAACGGATGACGGACCCGAAGCGGGCTTCTGACCCTTCATTGGGCAAACGCCCATCGGACCAGATGTCAACTAAGCACCCGTCAGTGAGACGTTCGCCAGAGCCGAAGACTGCCTCACCGTCACCGGTGGACACCGGTCGGCGGGACTCTACAGAGGAGGACCTGACCTGACGTTGCCTGATGACCAAGCAGGCAACAATGAGGATGTCGGGCTTCCACAGGAGCCTTTGCCAATCCCAGAGGTGCCCTCGGACCTGACGCCCGATGCCGGCGACAGACCACCGGCGCCAGGTCCGTCGTCCGCTATGAATATTAAAGAGGTCAAAGATCTTTTTACCTTTTGGTGGGACACAATAAAGAAGGATGTGATCCCAGTCAAACCTCCTCCTCTTGGCCGGCCCGGTGGCGCTGAGGATTGAGGCGCTGGACGCCACACCTCGCGTCACGCCAGCGACCGGGGTTCGGGAAAGAGCCCGGGGAGCTGGGGGTCGGTGGGGAGGGAATAGGATTGAGCGTCCGTAGGACAGCTCTCCTCTCCCTGGGGGGGGATCCAGGGGCATCCCGGTGCAGGAGGGACCCCTGGTGGAGACCGGAGGTACCTCAACTGCTGGGATCACAAGCGTGGCGGAGGCAGATGCGGGCCAAGAGCGCGGGCGGGCGTGCATGCTGGGGCCATGGGTGTCAGTGCCGCCTGCTGACTTGGGGGGCGTAAAGGTGGAAAAAGGAGGGCACTGGTTGCGGCAGCATGATGGCCGTCCAGCGCTGGACTCTCCCGGTACCTGGGCGGCGACAATGCTGGATCCGGACTGGGTGGGTTGAGCTCTGGAGGAGTGCTCCCACCCCCGCGCCCGGGGGTGAGTCGCGGGGCCTGATTAGGTGGCGGGGAATTTCCAGGGGGGTCGGCGGCCGGACAGACCTGCGGGTGATGCCAGGACGTGCAGGTAAGCAGACCAGTGGCCCGGGGAGATAAAAATAAGAAACAAACCAAAAAAAAAAAACCTCCTCCTCTTCCTTCACCTCCTACTCCCCACTCCTCCACCGCAGGGGCCAGCAGGAAGACCGACCCCCATAGAGCACACTCCACCTCCTAGGGGAAGATCTAAAGAACAGAGAAGGCCCCCTTCAAGATCTCCCTCAGGGTCTCCCAGTCCTAAGCGACCCAGACGTCGACGGTCCACTCCGCCAGGGGAGGATTCCAGACCTGACACTTCAGATACCTCCCGGTCTCCTTCTCCAATCAGCATCCTATCACCTGACCCACAAGACCTGCCCAGGTCACCTCCGGATGATCCCTCCTTTTCCCAGATCATGAGGCACATCCAGGAGAACATGGGATGGGATTCAGAAGATCTCGACCCCGAGAGACAGTGCCTTGCTCGTTACCTTTGGCAGAAGGACCGTAAGCCTGTATTGGTGCCACCCTTGGTGGACACCTTCGCGGACGTCACCAAGGCTGTGTGGAAGCGTCTGCACTCCACCCCCGCGGTGCCGAAGAAAGCTGACCACCTGTACAGGGCCCCGACAGTGGACCAGTACTTGGCGCAACAATCTCTGGCTGATTCCCTGGTCATTACGGCCTCTCATGACAGGGCCCACCGACCACAGCATCTGAGCACGCAGCCACCGGACCAGGAATCCAAGCAGTTGGATGCCTTGGAGAGGCGCATGTATGCGGCTGCTACATGCTTCATCCGGTCACTGAACTATTTGTCTCATATGATTCAGTTTCAGAATGCCCTGTGGGAACAGGGTCATGACCTAGTTGATAAACTACCGAATGGCGAGCAGAAGGTGGAGCTCTTGAACCTCCTCCGCACAGGGTCAGACGTGGGGACCCAAGTATTAAGAGCCGCATGTGATTCTGCGGACTCATCAGCCAGGGGTGCAGCTTCAGGCATCTGTCTCCAGAGACACTCCTGGCTCCGTGTCTCTGGTTTTACCCTGGACGTACAGAAGGAGTATCCTTGATGTCCCTTACAACAGAGAGGTCCTGTTTGGTGAACCCTCTGAGAAGGTCATTACCAAGCTTCAGGATGCCGGGAAGGCAGTAAGGTCTGTACAGGCCATGTACAGATCCAAATCTGGTTCCTTACATAGGAACCAGAACCATTTTCATGGCAGGCAACAACGACAGCAGCCACGTTCCGGCAAGCAACAAAGGGACACCTTCCACCGTAAGGCCCAACCTAAATCTTCCCCAGGCCGAGGTCAGCGGTATACCAAACCGGCCCAGCCTGCGGGAACCAGCGCTGCCACAGCATGACTCCTTCCCAGCCCCCGCCCCTCCTCTGGAACAACGGGCAGAAAAGGTCGGGGTCACATCGTTCGCCACTTTTCACGGTGGCAGTAGATAACCACCGACCGGTGGGTACTTCAAATGGTCAAGAGAGGTCACTTTATAGAATTCCTCGACCATCCGCCGTTAAGACCTCCCCTGCTTTCCTGTTATTCAGGTCAGCATGCACTGCTCATACAGTAGGAGGTGCTCGCGCTTCTAGGAAAGGAAGCTATAGAGCACATACTGAGGAACCAGAGAGGTGCAGGTTACTATTCCCACTTCTTTCTGGTTCCCAGAAAGATAGGGGACCTCTGTCCATTACTGGATCTCAGCGATCTCAGCGCTGCGGTCCTCTACAGACACTTGCGCATGGTGACCCTTCCCGGTCTGATACCCATGCTCAAGCCGGGCGCCTTCCTAGCGTCCTTGGACATGCAGGATGCCTACCTGCACATACCCATTGCTCGAGCGCACAGGAAGTTCTTGCGCTTAGAATTTCTAGGTCGCCATTATCAGTTCCGAGCCCTCCCTTTCGGACTGTCATCGGCACCTTGGGTATTTACGAAGTGCATAGCAGTCGTAGCGGCGGCTCTAAGGAGACAAGGCCACTACGTGTTCCCCTACCTGGACGACTGGCTCCTCATGGCACCCTGTCAGGAGGCTTTGATGTCTGCAATTCACTGTACTCAGTCCCTGTTCGGGACGTTAGGCATCATTATCAATCAGGAGAAGTCATGCCTGGTTACGTCACAGAATCTGCAGTTCATAGGCGTAGTTCTGGACACGGTCCAAGGGAGAACTTTTCTGCCCCAGGACCGAGCGGAACATATTAGATCCCTCATCAGGGACATCTTTGCAAAGAAGACCGTCCCAGCCAGACTGGTCCTTTGCCTGCTCGGACACATGGCTGCAGTCATTGCAACAGTCTCGCTAGCCTGTCTCCACGTGTAGGTGACCCAGTGGATGTTACAGGTTCAATGGGATCAGAAGCAAGACCATTTGCAGCTTTCAGTTCGGATCACAAATGCTGTAATCCGGGATTGGCAATGGTGGCTAGATTCAAAGAACCTGTTGCGGGGGGGTCCCTCATTCATTCATTCATTTATTTATTTATTTATTTACGAGTTTAACCAGGAAGGCATACTGAGCAGTGCTGCTTGATTCCAGATGCGACCTGGGGGTCAAGACCCAAGACAATAGCACAAACATAGTTAATACAAGCAGTGATTGGCCAACTGCCATACAGATAATCGGCAGACACATACAGACCGTAGGAAGATTGAGTACATGATCCAATATAGATGGATACATCAGCTCAGAACACAATTTCAGTTATAATGTGGCATTAACTATAGCAAGAGTATTTGGAGGCAAAGTGGGTGCTGAGTAGGCGGTTGCGATGGCTGGGGTTGGGTGAGTGTCATCAGCTGGCAGGGCGTTCCATAACTGCGGGATATGGTACATGAAAGCGTCCTGCCCTTTGGCCATGTGCATAAAGGGGATGAGGAGGAGCCTGGGGTCAGTGCATCTGAGGGAGTAAGCGGGGGGGGGGGTTGTTTGGAGAGGGTTGAGGCCAGGTAGCGGGGTAGGGAATAGGACCAAAATTTTGCTGCAGACCTCGCACTATGGGTTACTGTACGGTCTTGGAGGGACGGCAGGGCTAGGGAGCTATATAAGGTGCAGAGGTGGGTTGTGTGTGGGCAGTCGAGGATAAAGCGACAAAAAGAGTGGAACAGGGTGTCAAGGCTGGCCAAGGCGGAGGAGGGAGCGGTAGTATAGACTATGTCGCCGTAATAGAGTACTGGGAGTATCATTTTTTTGTACAATAGTGTTCCTAGCAGGAGAAGGGAGGCAGCTTTTGTTCCTATATAGGGCATCGAGTTTAGGGAGAAGTTTTTTGTGTATGGAGTCAATATGGGTGGCGAAATTGAGGTGTGGGTCGAGCCAGACGCCTAAGTATCTGAAGCTGGTGCATTGTTCCAGTAGGGACCCATCCAGGGTATTGAAAGGGGGGCAGGGGGCTTGACGGGAGAGTCTTTGCTGTGAGCCGAAGGTTAGTGACAGTTTTTTTAGGGTTTAGGAATAGTTGGTTTGATCGGAGCCAGACCTGGAGGGCGTTGAAATCTTCCTGTAGGAGAGTTGCCACTGCACTTGTGGAGGGGCCTGAGGCATACAGTACTGTGTCGTCGGCATACATTTGTAAGGATGAGTGGCGACAGGCAGATGGAAGGTCATTTATGAATATGGAGAAGAACAGTGGGCCCAAGACTGATCCTTGGGGGACGCCAGCAGTAACTGGCAAGGGGTTAGCCATGTGTGATGCGATTTTTACAGCCTGGTGTCTGCCCACCAGGTAGTCGTGGAACCAAGTGGTGGCTGGTTTGGAGAGCCCGGCTTCAGTTAGTTTGGAGAGGAGCAGAGTGTGGGAGACGGTGTCGAAGGCCTTGGCTAAGTCTATGAAGATGGCAGAATTGATGTGGCCTTTGTCCATACCGGTGAGTGTACTGTATCATCAGTGACTCTTAGCAGGGAGGTGATGGTTGAGTGGGATTTGTGAAAGCTGGATTGGAAGGGAGTGAAGAAGGATGAGGCATCCAGGTGGGGAGAGAGTTGGGCGAGGACAAGACGTTCCTGTATTTTTGCTAGAATCGGGAGTAGTGAGATGGGGCGGTAGTTGCCTGGGGAGGAGGGGTCACCCCCTTTAGGTAGGGGTATAGTGGCGGCCCGTTTTCATTCGGAGTGTAATTTGCCCAACATGAAGGAGAGGTTGAATAGCGCGGCTAGAGGGGCGGCAGTGGCTGGAGCGGACAAGTAGAGCATCTTGGCATCTAGGGACGTAGGGCATTTGCCTTTGTTGGGGTCCAGGGATTGTAGGAATTTGAGGACTTCGGCTTGGGAGACAGGGCGGAAAGAGAACTGAAGGGCAGGTGGGAGAGCAGTAGGTTGGTGGGGGGTCCGGGTGGGTGGGTGCTGAGGTCAATAGAGAGAGTCAGCGCATCTGGAGAAGTAGGTGCTGAAAGCTCCCCTGCCACCCCGCAGGGATCGGTGATGTAAGCCCTAGCTGATAGTGTCGGGGTGGAGGTTGGGGGGAACAGGGATTTGACGATTTCCAGAAGTTTGTCGAGTGGTTTATGTTTGTGCTAAAAGCCGTGAGAAAGTAATTATTTTTTGCCTGGCGGATGAGTTTTGTGCAGGAGCTGCGGAAGGCTCTGTAGTTTTGGAAGGATGCCTGGGTGCCCAGTTTTTTTGTGGGCTTTCCATGCGTGGTCCCTGGAGTGGCATTTCCTGATATCAGCGGTGATCCAGGGAAGGTGAGTGCCTCTGACTCTTTTTGTGCGCAAGGGGGCATGTATGTCCCAGGCTTTAAGAAATTTGGCCTTGAAAGTTTCAAGCGCAGCGTCAGTAGATGTGGCCACTGGGATGAATGACCAGTCTACTTGGCTTAGATCTAACAGGAGTGATGCTAGGTCCAGGGAATTGTATGACCTTGTGCGCAGTGTTTTTTTGGGGGGAGGGGGGGGCTGTGGGCCTGTGCACTTTCCTGATCAGGAAAATCATGTGGTGGTCACTTAGGGAGTCGGGGAGCAGGCCTGCCCGTATGATCCTATGTGGGTGGAAGGAGAGAGCCCAGTCCAGCAGTGAGTGATTTTGAATCTTACGGTTGAGCCTGGTGGGGTCTGCAATCAGTTGTGTGAGGTTCAAGGCCTTTATCTTTGTTTTGAGGTGGGCTTTATCTGTGGCTAGCCAGTTGTGGTTGTAGTTGCTAATGGCGTGAAGCTCGCCACCTGCAGCTAGGGACTGTAGGGTGTCCAGATGAGCAGTGATGTCCATGGTGGTGTTCCGGGGGCAGTAGATGCCCGCAACGTATACAGCGGTTGAGCATGAAGAAGAATCAGCATTTATATAGCGCTTTTCGTACATCCAAAGCGCTTTACAAGCAATGCTAGACTGGTAGTGAAGTGACTGAATGGGAGCGAGAGTTTGATTAGGAGGGAGTCGATGTGGGCTGGAAGTGAGGGAATTTGCACTGTAGTAAACTGTAGGCTAGTGGAGATATATGTGGCAGTTCCTCCGCCTCTCTTATTCCCTAGTCCGTCGTGCCTGATGATTGTGTAGCCAGGTATGGATGCCTCAGCATTGGTATGCTGTGGTTTTAGCCAGGTTTCGGAGATGATCAGGATGTCAGGGCGATGGGTTAGGGCAGTAGGTTGCAGCACAGAGATTTTGTTTAGTAAACTGCAGACGTTGAGGTGCAGGAGCCTGAGACCTTTGGGGAATGAAAATGGGGTATGGGCGTTTGCGGAGGTGGGTCCTGGGTTTGACTCTATATCCCCAGCCAGAAGGAGTAATAGTGTAATTAGTTGTTTGGTTTTATGCCAGAGGTATTTTAGGCAGGTGGTAGGTGTGTGGACTGAGATTGCGGGTGGTGGGCAACGGTGGGCTGGGGTGAGGAGAGCAGAATGGCTAGGGAGAAAGGAGGGGGGCAGGATGGTTGCGCAGATCTCCCAGTTGTGAAGAATAGCATGGGTAAGTAGTTGATGAGGGGCATCATAGTAGGGCTGGGAGATGAGGCAGGAGGTCGTTCTAGAAGGTGGTTCCCTGGTTGGGAGGTCTGCTGGGGGGGAAGGATGTCAGTGGTGCAAGTGAGAGGAGTAATGGGTAGAAAAGATATTGTCATTTGCAGTAAATAGTGTTGAAATGTCATGTCAGAGGTTTAGCGGCCTCTAGTGGTAGCAGCTGATAAGCTGCAAATGAGAGAGTGGGCTGATAGGTTTTTGCAGTCATGTGGGAAGCCCTATAGAGCAAGGAGCTCACTAAGGGCGGTGGTGGGAGTGGCGGGGCCTAAAAACCTGCTGCTTCGGAGAAACTGCTTCATACATGCTGTTCAGCTTCGGGGGGTGGGCTTTTTGATGCGGCGACTGAATGCTGGCTGGGGAGGGCTTTCCACAGCTGCCCTCGCGACCCCTGAAGTCCCGACTCTGCAAAGAGTAGAGAGCTTTTATAAGCTGCAGAAAGGGAGGAGCAATGCTACAGCCAGGTAATATATGCAATTCAAAATAGCAGGCAAACAGGCTGGCTGTGTGCTCTTTACCTAAGGACAGAAACAGTTAAGCTTCCCCACAGATCTACAGTGGCGTGAAAAAGTATTTGCCCCCTTCCTGATTTTCTCTGCTATTGAGTATTTGTCACACTGGATGTTTTCTGGTCTTTAGACAAAATGTAATATTAGATAAAGGGAACCTGAGTGAACAAATAACACTTGTTTTTTTTTACTCATTTTATTTATTTAATGAAAAAAGTTAACCAACACCAACTGGCACTGTGTGAAACAGTAATTGCCCCCTAGTTAAATCAACCCAATTAAAGGGATAATTAGTCAGCTGATTGAACACAGCCAGGCTTGATTACAGCCAGCCCTGCTCAATATAAACCTCACTTATTTTGACCCTTACCATCAGAGTCATGTTGCCAGCACAAAGATTCAACAAGCACATTATGCCACGATCAAAGGAAGTTCCTGAAAGATCAGAAAAAAGTTGTTGCTATCTATCAGTCTGGAAAGGGTTACAAAGCTATTTCTAAGGCTCTGGGACTCCATCGAACTACAGTGAGGCCATAATCTCAAATGGAGAACACTTGGAACAGTAATGAATCTTCCCAGGGTGGGCGGCCTGCCAAAATTACTCCCAAGGGCTGTTGAAAATCAACCAGGATGTCTCAAAGGATCCTAAAACAACATCCAAAGAACTGCAGGCTTCTCTTGCCTCAGCTAAGGTCAGTGTTCATGACTCCACAATCAGAAAGAGACTGGGCAAAATGGCTTCATGGGAGAGTAGCAAGGCGGAAACCACTGCTAACCAAGAAGAACATAATTGCTCGTCTCTCATTTGCCAAGAAGTACCTGGATAATCCACAAGCCTTTTGGGAAAATGTTCTATGGACAGATGAGTCCAAAGTGGGACTTTTTGGACAACATGGATCCCATTATGTCTGGCGTAAAACAAACACAGTATTCCACAGTAAGAACACCATACCAACAGTCAAACATGGTGGTGGTAGTGTGATGGTGTGGGGATGCTTTGCTGCCTCAGGACCTGGACGACTTGCCATAATTGAAGGAACCATGAATTCTGCTGTGTACCAGAAAATTCTTAAGGAGAATGTCCGGTCATCCGTCCGTCAGCTGAAGCTGAAGCGTAGTTGGGTCATGCAGCAAGACAATGATCCAAAACACAAAAGCAAGTCCACATCAGAATGGCTGAAAAGAAGTAAAATTAAAGATCTTACTTCAAGAGGGCTCTTGCAGTAGGTAATTACATATAGGACTGACGTCGGCAGGTGGCAGGACCCAACGGAAAAATTTCTAGCTAGCAGTCCCTGGCGAGGGACCGCCCCCACGTCAGGTGACCGGCGTCAGATGACATCGGTATAATGAGGCGGTCCGGACGCCTGCCTTCCAGTTCTTCCTTTCCGCCATCAGCAGGCAGCGCCCGCAGTAAAGTTCATGCTCAGCCCTGTTATTTGCCGGTTTTACGAAAATTATTAGTATTTTATTACGATTTCGACAGGTGAGCGTCTGTTTATGTCGTCCCTTTCCAAAATAAGTGCGACTCGTCACGGCTTGAGCGGCCTCACTAGGGCAGGTCACTCTCTCTGCCTTTTTGCCTAGGCCCCAACCACGCTGATGCGACAAGTGCCCGCATTGCCTGCATTTCAACGCTGCCACCACAGATGACGCCAGCAGTCTTTGGAAGCCCATCTCCTTAAAAAGAAGATGTCTGCAGTGGAGAAGGAGTTGAAGAAGCTTAGGCAGGCGTTGACCTCTCCAGAAGGACACAAGAAGCGGGACAAAGAAAGGCACAGGGAGAAGGCCTCCTCGTCCGCGACTCCAGCCGGAGTCGCGGTTCAGATAACGTCCTCTCCAGGGGATCGCCCGATGGCAGCCTCCAAGGTTTTGGAGGAGGCGTGCGGGCTCGTGATTCGGTCCTGCAGGCGCCCGGCCAAAGGAGGCCTCTGCCCCAGTACTGCCGCAGGCTTGCAGCCTACTGGTGTAGGCACCTCCCATAAGCCGGACGTCGGCTCCTCCGACACCTGCCGGGAGAAGACCGCTAAGACGCCCGACTCTTCGGGGCGGCACACGGTCACGTCCCCCTCGGACCGGGCCGCTTCCCACCCTCGGCCCGCCTCTGACGAGGGACCCCTTAAGTCGGATGCCGGCTCCTCTGGCGTCCACCGGGATTCAGCTCCTGAGTCTCACGTCTGCTCCTCCGGCGATGCGCGGGCGTTGGAGCCTCGACAGGCCCTCCGCCGTCTGTCGTCCCAGGTTCCCGCTGCCTTGCCGTGCCGTCGGAAACCTGAGGCCCTACCTGACCCGGGGACTTCCCCTCCATCCCAGGCGATGCATGTGATGCTTTTCGCCGTCAGACCCTCCTCCTACTGAACTGGGCCGCCCCAATGCGGCCGGTTCCGGCATCGCGAGGGATATCCCGCCTCCATCGGGCGTCCCCCCCCGCGGGCCTATCACTGATGATCCGCCCGTGGGGCTCCCTACTGGGCCGTCTGCTCCAGCAGCTCCTCCGGTACCTGGGTATCCACCGTCGTATCCGACGCCGGCTTACCCAGGTCCGCAGCATCCAGCGCCGCAATACCCGGCACCGGTATTCCCGCAGCCGGGTTATGGATACTCACCTTACGGATATACTCCATATAATTATCCCCCTCCTCCTCCTCCACCGTCCCCCAGGCCGCCGGTGGATCTTCAGGAGACTCTGGCTTCCTGGTGGGCTGAGGCCAGGCTCAGCTCACCAAGAGATTGAGCTGCTGCGGCGGCGGTGCCACCTCCAGCCCCCATCGCCTGAGGCGGCACACTCCCTCTCCGCCTCAGTTCCCGAGCTCTTCCCTCTGGATCCAGGGGCAGGACAGCGTCGAGATTCCCCTAAGGAACCCGTTCCTCCCCCTAGACGAGTCAGGGAGTCTTACTCTGCTTCTGATTATTATTCTTCTTCACTCTCGGGCTCCTCGGATTCCTTCGATGGATGCTCCGAGAAAGACGATGAGCCTCACTCTCCATCCAAGCCCCGGCCGAGGACTCCTCCGAAGTCTCCTCCGGAGGATCCTTCCTTCACGGAGTTGCTCAGGAAGATCCAGGAAGTACATCAGTGGCGTTCTTTGGAACCAGATCCTCAGGGAGTTAAACTCGCCGAACATCTGGACCTGCCCTTACGGCCCCTACTCTAGTGCCACCCTGGATCGAGCCTCACGCCCACCTTGTTTCCACTATTTGGAAACAACCGTCGGCTTTAGCCCCGCTTCCTCGGAAGTCCAACAGGCTATACCAGGCTCCGGAGGGTGTAGATTTTTTGGATTCTCAGCCTGTGCAGACTTCGGTTGTGATTAGCGCTGCTCGCGGCCGGTCAGCACACCCAAACATTTGAGCTCGTCTCCACCAGATAAGGAATCTCGCCTTCTGGATCAGTATGGAAGAAAAATATACGCTTCTTCCACACTGGGAATTAGGGCCCTGAATTATGGAGCACATATGGGGGATTACCAGAAGGCTATCCTTACCCAGGCGGAATCTAAGATTGACTCCTTACCTGACTCCCAAGTCAAGCAGGAGTTAGCTGACCTAGTCCGTTCTGCTCGTTCGGCCAGTTGTCACATCCTGAGGACGACCTACGGTGCAGTGGACACTGCAGGGCGGAGCTCCGCATTCGCCTTAAGTCTTCGGCGTCACGCCTGGCTCCGCGTGTCAGGTTTGGTCCCGGAGGTGCAGTCAGCAATCCAGGAAGCACCTTTCAGGGGTTCAGTGCTTTTCAGTGGTGATGTCAAGGACATCATCACCGATTTGCAGGAGAAGGGGACGGCTCTGAAATCTGTGGATTCCATGTACCATCCCCGCAGCACCGTCCTTTTCGCAGACACAGCCGGCCTCAAGCGAAAACCCAAGGAAGGCGGGCCACCAAACACCGGGCCCCGCAGGTGCTAGGCCCTGTCAAAAGCAGCGGGTGCCCCAGCTGCGGCACTGCCCCACACCACCTGATTCCTTCCTCTCCCACCTCCGGACTCCCGGAGGAACCTGTAGGAGGAGATTCTCCCTCCACCTTCGGGTTGGGAGAGGATAATATCAGATTCATGGGTGCTTCAGATTATCACAGAGGGGCACTCCATAGAGTTTCTACAGAAACCTCCATGCCACCCCCCTCTGAAGTCCTCTTACCCAAAGGACCATCTTCCTTTGGTCAGGGAAGAAATATCTGCCCTTCTCGCGAAGCAGGCCATAGAACCCGTTCCTCCTCACCTTCACGGGACGGGTTACTATTCCCATTTCTTCCTAGTACCAAAGGAGACAGGAGATCTCAGACCCATTCTCTATCTCAGCTCCCTGAACTTCTATGTAGAATACAAAAAGTTCAGGATGCTCTCCCTTCAAACCCTTCTGTCCCTTCTTCGGCCGGGTCAATTGCTTTGTGCACTGGATATGCAGGATGCATATCTGCACATCCTCATTCATCCCTCGCATTGAAAGTACCTCCGGTTTGCTTTCCAGGGGACCATTACCAATTCCGGGCACTCCCATTTGGTCTTTCCTCGGCTCCCTGAGTTTTTACCAAATGCCTGGCGGTGGTAGTGGCCCACCTGCGTACTTTGGGAGTTCAGGTGTTTCCCTGCCTGGATGACTGGCTCCTGGCGGCCTCGTCCAGGGAGGAGCTCCTGCAATTTCTCTCCCTCACCCAGCAGGTTTTCACTTGTCTGGGTATCACCATCAACCATTCCAAGTCTCATCTGGACCCCTCCCAGAGACTTCAGTTCATCGGGGCAATCCTCGATTCGACAGTGTGCAAGGCCTTCCTTCCTCCGGACAGGGCCGCCTCTCTTCAGTCACAGATTTCCCTGCTTTCAGAATGCAGGAAGGTTCCGGCGAAGTCGGTGCTCCGTCTTTTGGGGCTTATGGCGGCCGCCATCGCGACGGTTCCACGCGCACGGCTCCACATGAGGATCTCTCAGTGGACTCTCTACTCTTAGTGGGATCAACTCGTAGACGACCTAGATCATCTGGTGCTGATCTCCTCGCCGATGACAAGAGACTTGCAATGGTGGATGGTTTGAGAGAACCTGTTTCGGGGGGTCCCCTTCTGTCATCCTTCCCCCTCCCAGACTCTGACCATGGACGCATCAGGCGAAGGTTGGGGAGCCCATCTGGGTCCTCACCGAACCCAGGGTTTATGGTCCAGGTTAGAGTTAGCTCTCCACATCAGTGTGCTTGAGCTACGAGCAGTACTATATGCTCTCCAAGCCCTTCACCAATATATCCTTCCCGGTCACCTAGCTGTCCAAATGGACAACATGTGAGTCGTGTGGTGCATCAACAAGCAGGGAGGGACTCAATCCTACCCGTTGTGCAGGGAAGCAATGAGGGTTTGGGATTGGGCAACGCTTCACAACCTTCACCTCACGGCGATCCATGTTCCAGGAGTCGACAATACCCTGGGAGACAAGCTAAGTCGCTCCTCAGCTCTGCCACACAAGTGAGAACTGGACCAAAAGGTTCTAGACGGCATCTTCCAGCTTTGGAGGACTCCACAGGTAGACCTGTTCGCCTCTTCCCAAAACGCAAAACTTCCCACCTTTTGCTCGCTCACTCCAGAGCGAGGCGCTTTCTGGAGTGACGCTCTGTCTCTAAGCTGGAAGGGCTGATTCGTCTATGCTTTTACCCCAATTCCTCTGGTCCCTCGTGTGCTGCAGAAACTTGCAATGGAAGGAGCGAGAATGATTCTGATCGCTCCTTTCTGGCCCGGGCAAATTTGGTTCTCTCTTCTACAACAATACTCAGAGGTTCGTCCTCTTCTTCTTCCTTTATCTCGAGGATTGCTGACCCAGGATCGGGGACTCTGGTCCATCCGGGACTCAAGTCTCTTCAACTTCATGCATGGCTCCTGCAGACCTAGCCCAATCTCGATTTGGCGTCTCTCCTAAGGTGGCCAAGATTCTGGTGGAGGCTAGAAAACCCTCCACTAGGTCCACCTACGCCATGAAATGGAAGAGATTTTGTATTTAGGTTACCTACAGGAATGTGAAGCCTTTCTCCTGTCCTGTGGCCGTTCTGCTCGATTATTTACGTCACCTATTCGACCTGGGTCTGTCATTCCTCTTTGAAAGTTCACATGGCCGCTATTTCAGCATACCATGTTCCTTTCGCTGATAAAGCCTTTGCCCAATTAGAGGTATCCAAGACTTTTTTCAGAAGGGTCCTTCATCTCAGGCCCCTGTCCGGACTCCTGCTCCCCTTGGGATTTGAACTTTGTTCTCGAGAAACTTACCCTTCCTCCCTTGAGCCTGCGGCTTCCATGATTTGAAGTTTCTATTATGGAAGGCGGCTCTTCTTGGTGGCCATTACTTCTGCTCAAAGAATTTCCGAGCTACAGGCCCTTATGTGTAAAATCCCTATCTGATTTTCACAAAAGAGCAGTAAGCTCTTCCATACGAACCCTAAGTTTCTTCCGAAGGAGAGTGGCGGAGTCTACCTTAAATCAGTCTATTGAGTTACCTGCCTTTTTCACGAGTACTTCAACCAGGGAGAATTTGCTCCATACCATGGATGTTCACAGGATTCTGAGATACTACACCGATGGGACAAGGATCTCAGAAAGACTGATCAGTTATTCATCTCTTTTGCTCACAAAGGAAGGCAATGCTGTTTCCAAGAAATGCATGTCAAAGTGGTTGGCTCATTGCATCACTTTCTGTTATGACAAATCAACACCACCCTTCAGGTCAAGTCAGAGGTCACTCCACTCGTGGAGTAGCAGCCTCTGTGGCTTGTTTCAAGAATGTGTCTGCAGCGGACATCTGTGCTGCCGCCACTTGGACTTCCGTCCATACCTTTACCAAACATTACAGTTTGGACATTGCCTCTCGCCGTAGAGCAGGCTTCGGGTTAGCGGTCTTGCAAGGCCTCCTGTCTTGAGGTTTGCAAGGTTTTGCTACTTCTTGGAGCAGTTCCTCCTCCCGTTGCCTTTCATTTGTTCCAGACTGCTTAGGATTCTGTCCTATATGTAATTACCTACTGCAAGAACCCTCTCGAAGTAAGATAGTACAGTTACGTAAGAACTTACCGTAACCGTAGATCTTCGAGAGAGGTTCTTGTAGTAGGTAATACCTTCCCGCCCTCCATCCCCCTAGGCTTTTTCAGCTCCTTTTCCATTGAAGGAAATATCTGCTTCTCTCTTGTCCGGGCCTTCCGGGCCTGTGGCGGAAAAGAACTAGGCGAGCGTCCGGGACCACCCCTTTATGCTGGCGTCGTCTGGCGCGGTCCCCAGCGATGGGCGGTCCCTCGCCAGGAACTACTAGCTAGAAATTTTCCGTGGGGTCCTGCGGCGTCAGTCCTATATATATTCGTGCTGCAAGAGCCTCTCTCGAAGATCTACTGTTACGGTAAGTTCTTACGTAACTGTACTTTTTGGAGTGGCCTAGTCAAAGTCCAGACGTAAACCCAATAGAGATGCTGTGGCAGGACCTGAAATGAGCAGTTCATGCTCGAAAACCTACCAGTGTTACTGAATTTAGGCAGTTCTGTGAGGAAGAGTGGGCTAAAATTCCTCCACAGCGATGTGAAAGACTGATATTGAATTATAGGAAGCGTTTGGTTGCAGTCATTGCAGCTAAAGGTGGCGTAACCAGTTATTAAGTGTAAGGGGGCAATTACTTTTTCACACAGTGCCAGTTGGTGTTGGTTAACTGTTTTCATTAAATAAATGAAATAAGTAAAAAAAAAAAAAAACAAGTGTTATTTGTTCACTCAGGTTCCCTTTATCTAATATTACATTTTGTCTAAAGACATGAAAACATCCAGTGTGACAAATATGCAATAATAGAGAAAATCAGGAAGGGGGCAAGTACTTTTTCACGTCACTGTAAATAAAATTCATCTTGTCCTCCACAGAACTTGAGGGTTACTTCATACAGGGCTATTCTGGTAGAAATCAGCAGATAAACTTGTGTCCCACACAATTAATTAAGGCTAAAACAGTGGGTTTAGGGTAAAGATTGCTGCATAAAAAACTATCAACACATGTACGCCGACTTTAATTGGGAGAGTTCAGTTAAAATTGGAGTTGGCGCCAAACAAGCTGGTCCTTTGTTGACACACGCTGCTTGAGACTTCTTCGTACCTGCTTTTCAGCTGAGGCTTCTTGATCACGGCGACTGAGTGCTGGCTGGGAAGGCTTTCCACAGCTGCCCTGCAACCCCTGAAGTCCCGACTCTGCTGTTCAGCTTGGGGGGACTTCTCGATCTGGCGACTGAGTGCTGGCTGGGAGGGCTTTCCACAGCTAGCCTCGTGACCCCTGAAGTCCCGACCCTGCTGTTCAGCTTGGGGGCTTCGATCGATGACTGAGTGCTGGCTGGGGAGGGCTTTCCACAGCTGCCCTTCAGTGTGCCGTCTCCGATTGTGACGCTCTCCACGGACGCCTCAGGTTTCGGCTGGGGAGCATACCTCGACGGGGTCAGGTCTCAGGGCTCGTGGACACCCCAGGAAGCTCATCTCCACATAAATATTTTGGAAATGAGAGCGGTTCTTTATGCCCGGCAGGCCTTCCTGTCGGAGATCTGGGTACTCTCCTGTTACAAACAGACAATATCGCGGTGATGTATAACCTGAACAAACAAGGAGGCACCCATTCCTACCCGCTTTGCAGGGGGGGCCATGAGGGTGTGGGATTGGGTTCTACAACACGGCACAAACCTCATTGCTGTTCATGTCCCAGGAGTGGACAATGTCATCGCAGACAGCCTGAGAGCGACTCAGGCTGTCTGCGATGACATTGTCCACGAATGGGAACTACTCCAGGAGGTAGTAGATCTGTTTCACAGATGGGGCACACCAGAGTTGGACCTTTTCGCGTCCTTATCCAATGTAAAACTGCCCAATTTCTGCTCGCTAGATCCAGGGCCTGGTGTTTTCTGGCAAGACGCATTGTCCCTCTCCTGGACAGGCAGATTCCTCTATGCGTTTCCTCCCTTCCCATTGATGCAGAGGGTGCTATTGAAACTCCGCAGAGAGCAGGCGACGCTGATATTTATGGCGCCTTTTTGGCCCAGACAGATTTGGTTCCCTCTTCTGCACCAGCTGTCCCAGTAACCTCTGGTGCCTCTGCCAATCAGCTGTCACTTATTGTCCCAGGAGGCAGGTTCTTTGGTCCATCTGGACCTTCGCTGTCTGAACCTGCACACCTGGCTCCTAGAGACTTAGCTATCATGCGATGCAGGTCTCATGAGGTAGCAGATGTTCTAGGGCTGCTGAAACCGGCCACTCGTGCCACATATGCCATGAACTGGTGCAGATTTTGCCTCTGGGCTCAAGCACAAGGTTTTTCCCCGATGGATTGTCCGGAAAGGTCGGTTGTGGACTACCTCCTGTCTCTCTTCCAGGCCGGCTTGGCCTACTCCTCTGTCAAAGTACACCTTTGTGCCATCTCAGCCTATCATACACCTATAGGCCGGCGTCCCATAACTCAGTTGGACACAGCACGAGCCTTCCTGAGAGGTGTTCTCCACCGTAGACCTCCAATTAAGGATCCTATTCCTCTATGGGATTTACCCTTTGTCCTGGAGCAGCTCACGCTGCCGCCTTTTGAACCAGCCGTGGATTACAAGCTACGTCTCCTAACATGGAAGGCGTTATCTTTAGTTACCGTTACTTCAGCCAGAAGGATTTCTGAACTTCACACACTGATGTGCAAAGAACCTTATTTGGTTTTTCACGAGGACTGGTGGTCTCGGCTCTCATCCTCAATCAGGACATCGACTTACCAGTGTACTTTCCTAAATACTCTAATAGAGGAGAGGCTCTGTAGCACACTCTAGATGTGCATAGGTGTCTTAAGATACTACCTGACCAGAACCAGGCACCACCGTAAATCTGATCAGCTGTTTGTCTCCTTCGCCCATAGGATGATGGGAGCTCCGGTTTCTAAACAATCGCTGTCCAGGTGGCTCATCCATTGTATCACATTCTGTTACCAGAAATGTAACAAACCTTTACTGGGCGCGGTTAAGGGTCCTTCCATAAGAGGGGTGGCTACCTCCTTTGCGGCGGTGAAGAATGTGTCCACTTCAGCCATCTGTAGCCAACTACTTGGAGCTCTGTGCGCCTTTATCAGGCATTATAGCCTGGATGTGGCATCAGGCGAAGAGCTGGTTTTGGCCTAGCAGTCCTTCAAGGACTCCTATCCTGGGCTTCGGTCCATCTTGCGATCTCTACCTAGCCTCCTCCCATCTGAGAGGGATTTCCAATATTGCTTGGGAATCCGTCCTAATGGTGTAACCTGCTGCAAGAGCTGTTTCTTGACGTAAGATAGTACAGTTACGTAAGAACTTACCGTAACAGTAGATCTTCGAGTACAGCTCTTGCAGCAGGTAGATTCCCTCCCACCATCCTCTCTGGAGGTAGAGTTGTTCTGATATCTCTTTGCTAGGATTAGGTGTTTCTAACGTCGTTCTGAATACTTTCTGATGGTAGATCCTCAGTCTCCACTTTTGATGTTATTGAACGGCCGGGAGTCTCCGGCGGCAGAACTGGGGATTCTGGGGAACCGCCCCCTTTTATATGGTGCCTGACGTCAGGGGCAGGGCCGACGTCGGTGGCGGTCCCTGCTGGATACTGCTACTTAGAAAATTTCCGTGGGGTCCAGGCGCCTGCTGGCTTCAGTCCTAATGGTGTAACCTGCTGCAAGTGCTGTTCTCGAAGATCTACTGTTACGGTAAGTTCTTAGTAACTGTACTTTTCCAGTGATCAGCTAAACAGGATTGCCAGAGGTTCAGCCACCACCTCTCTTAGTTCTTTAAGGACCCTTGGGTGCACCCCATCTGGCCCCATTGTTTTATCAACTCTAATTACTTTAGTTCCTTCGGGACCCTTTCTCATGTAAAGGGACTTGTATCCATTTTTGCACCATCCCACCCCTTGTACTTCCTTCAGACCCATTACCCTCTTCTTCCTCAGTAAAGACTGAGCAGAAATACCTGTTCAGTATGTCAGCTTTACTGTTGTCATCCTCCACGTAGCCCCCATCCTCCCCCTTCAGTCTCACTATCCCTCCCTTTGCCTTTCTTTTTTCACTTATGTACCTGTAAAAGGTTTTGTTCCCTCTACCCATTGATTTTGTAATGTGCTCTTCTGTCTGAGCTTTGGCTTCCCTTACTGACCTCCCTGACTCTCTTTGCTTCTCCTGGTACTTCTCCCTGTCCCCTTCTGCCTTTGTCTTTTTGTATTGCCTGAATGCAATCTTTTTGTCTTTCACTTTCTCCGCTACCTCCTTGGAAAACCATAATGGCCTCCTCCTTTTCCCCCCTTGCTAACCTGCTTAATGCATAATTCTGTTGCTCTTGTAATCCCCGTTTTAAATACTGCCCACTGTTCCTCAACCCCTGATTCCTGCCCCATTCCCCTTAATACCTCTTTCAAGCATCTCCCCATTTTCCCAAAGTCTGCCCCCCTAAAATCCAGGATACATGTTTTTGTGTGGTTTGGTTCTACTCCTTCTGTGATTTCAAACCACAATGACTGGTGGTCACTGTTCCCCAGGTGCTTCCCCACTGTTACCCCCATCACATTGTCCCTGTTTGTGAGCACTAGGTACATTATTGCCTTCTGCTGAGTTGGTTCCATGACCAGTTGCTTGAGGAAGGCACCCTGAAGGGAGTCCAGGATAAATCTGCTCCTAGTTGATGCTGCTGCTGGGATGCTCCAGTCCACGTCTGGAATATTGAGGTCTCCAACCAGCACTACCTCACCCTTGTCTGCCATCCTTTGGATGGCTAGCATCAGCTCCCTATCTGTTTCTTCCTCCTGGGTGGGTGGTCTATACATCACACCTGTGCGGATGGCTGGCCCCATTTTCCTTTCCAGCTTAACCCACAGTATTTCTCCCCCATTTTGTTCCTCCTGGATCTCTGTGGCCTTTGTCATTTTTCACATACAGTGCCACTCCTCCTCCCTTCCTACCTGGCCTGTCTCTTCTGAATATGTTGTAGCCAGGTATGGCCATCTCCCAGTCGTGATTATCATTATACCAGGTTTCTGTGATGGCCACAGTGTCCAGGTCTGACTGCACCATGACAGCCTCCAGATCCTCCATCTCGTTGCCAAGGCTTCTGGCATTGGCACACATGGCTTTCCATGATTTGACCTCCCTAGACTGTTGAGCTGTTATACTCCCATCCCTTCCCTGGTTGTCATTTATCCCTGGTTCTCCTTGCTTCTGTTGAATTTTGTCCCTTTTCTGCCTATCCACCTCTTGGGCACTTAGCTCCATCTTTTGCACATTGCTTTGTAGAGAGATCCACTCCTCTGGTTCACCTGGTAATGGTAACTGGTAGTCGAACCATTAGTTTCAAAAATTTCAAAGCTGAATTTTTATTTTGTAGCCCTTTGACTTCATCTCTGGAGCAGTGTTGGAGTACAAGAAACGTGGATATAAATTGAGCATTCTAGGGATGCGGATATGTTGTTCATCCACACTTTTTGGCATGTCCCTTTCCCCTTTAATTCTTGCTGGAAGGCATTCAAGCTGGCTTCTCCCACCCACCTGGGTGGCATAACCCTTGGCTCCACCCCATGATGCCAGATCTTCTTTTCTGCTGGAAGATGCAGGTTGCCTCTTCTCTGCTACCACGTGTTGTAGGCCCTGGCTCTAAAACCTTCAGACCTGCTGAAGATTACGCTCGTCCGAGCTAGTGAGTGTAGCTTTTGCTTCTCGATAATGGAAGATAAGTCCTCCCCCACCGTTCATCACCGGTGCCCATGCGGCCAGAAAATGTTGCGCACAGACCCACATTTTGCGGGCGTCTATTGCTTGGGTGTTGGCCATGACACCCAGGCTTGCGAGTTTTGCCTCTCCTTCCAACCGAACGTCCTCGATGATCGTCTCGTACGCTTGAAGCTGGGCAGGCCTGAGAAACTGAATCCACCAGTAAAATCCAAAGAGGCCCAGTAGGTGGTCTCTGCTGAACAGTTAGAACAGATGCAAGCCTTCGAGGAAGAGCCGGCACATGCTGTGGAGTGTTCCCCTCAGCCAATTTTCATTCCGCTCAACCTGGGCTCCACATTCTCGGGCTCCTTTCAGGAGATGTGCCTTTCTCTCCCCATTAAGGTGATAGACCTTCGGGCTCGAATACCTCCTGGTCCCATAAAAAGACAAGGAACCGAGAGTTTCTTTGTCTCGGCAAAGACGTTCTTGGGATCGAGAGAGGCCTCAGTCCCAGGAATCTCCAGTCTCGACCTCTGTTGAGATTGCGGCTTTGGCCTCCGGCTTTTCTGTCCTGCTGTTTGGTCAGTCAGCCGAAGTCTAGATTGACGATGCGGTTGAGATAACGCTCAAATCAGTTGATCAGTTCTCGGCTGAGGAGGTCGACTGCTCTCTTAAGAAGACTCCGATCTTGTTTATCCTCGATAAGGAGACCCATCTTGCTGGCAACGCCATCGGGGAACCGGTCTCTGATCCGGGAGAATCACCAATTCCACCGGTGTCTCCCGAGTGACCTAGTCTCAGTCCGATCGAGGTAGAGATCTCGGACCCCATCGACCAACAGGCCGAGGAAGGCGCATAGGCGCACATAAAAGAGGCGACACCACCGCTCATCTTAGTCCTCCTTGGGTGAGGAGCGGCTTCGGTATTAGCGCTGTGAAGATCTGATGTGGCAACAGCTCATTCTGTCCGGGCAGACGCCTTCCACGGTTTCCACCCTGGCCATTACGTGACATTTGCCTCCCAGGCCGAAGCCGATTCCATTGGAACCGGTAAAATCGGATCCTCCACCTTTGGAACCGGTAAAACTTGCCCCGGTTTGGCCCAAACCGGTCTCTACACAGATAGTGGTGGAGCCGCCACTTAAACAGCCCTTTGGAGGGGCTCCTGAAGGATTCTCGGACAGTTCGGGTCTCCCTCCATGAATTTAAACACTCTCATGCCTAATCGCCCCAGGCATGTTCAAGAGGACGTAGATGTCCGACCGATTTTTCCCCAATACATAGGATTCCGACGACACCGACCTTCACTCTCATCCGTTGGATGATGAGTCAGTGGGTAGTCTGTCGATGGAGTAGGGCCCTTCGTCATTTCTGGGATTTCTCCGCCTAGTCGAATCCATGGTGATGCTCCTGGAACCTGTCTAGAAATGGGCAGAGTACCCTCTTACAGATATTCTTAAAAGAGGGGACACCCCTTCGGAAGCCTTCCCGATGTCTGAGGCCATTGTTGGCCTGGCCTTGGAGCTTTGGCAGCATCCTGTCTCTTGCCCAGCGACATCTGCCCAGATGGCCCGTAAGTATGCGGTGCCCATCGGGTCCCTCTCGGGGTTCACGGAACATCCCTCAGCTGAGGGGTTAGTGACCGCCTACATGTCCAGATGTACAGGTAGCTCTGCTGACACCGATAGACCTCCAGACAAGGAGTCCAAAAAAACTGGGCCACTCTGCTAGGAAGGTCTGTGCAGCCTCCTCTCTAGGTCTCCGTCAGGCAAGCTCGGCCGTCATCATGGCGCACTTCTCTCATGCCCTCCTGGACTCCGTTGATGAAGTTCTCCTGCACCTCCCCGCGGACCTTCAGACTAAAGTCAAGCAGGTCCGGAACCAAGGCTGAGCCATTGCCAAGCAGCAACTTCAGACGGCCTTGGACCTTGGGGACTCTTGCACTCGTTCGGTGGTTGCCGTGCACCACAGGGCTTGGCTGAGGCTTTCCACCTTCATGGTGGATACCCAGCACAAACTCACTGATGTTTCTTTCATGGGCACCGACCTCTTCAGCCCAGGTGTGGATGGTCACCTTCAGCGAATTGAATAGTCCATTGCCACCATGGACTCAGCTACTTCTGCCCAAAAGGACGCCCATGGCCCCAGAAAACAGCAGAAGCCATTTCGGCATCATACTCCTGCGGCCCAGCAGCCCCCCTTTCAGGGTGGGTAGCAACAGCAAGCACAATCTTGGCACCCTTTGCTCAAGCCTGGGACTCCAGCGGCCTGCAGACAAGGAGGTCGGGGTTCAGGCGGCTTCCAGTCTGGGCCCTCTTCCTCCAAGCCTGCCCAGTGACGGGATAGGGGTTGCCACCCAATTCCCGTCACGCCACCACTGGGTCCTCCCGTGGGGGGTTGGCTCCTTCACTTCCTTTCCGCCTGGTCCGCTGTTACCACGGACAGGTGGGTCTTAGAAGTGGTTGGTCAGGGTCTGCCTCTAGAATTCGAACAGTACCCTCCCTGCTGAGCCAGCGCCCCACAGGAGGAGAGAGAATAGGCCCACACTCTGTCAGCTCTAAGAGACGACATAGCCCAGCACCTCCTCAAGGAGGCAGTGGTTCGAGTGGCAGATCCTCCAATCAACGCAGGGTTCGTTTCCAGGTAGTTCCTGGTCTTGAAGCGGACTGGGGGCTGGCGCCTCATTGCAGATTTGCACGACCTGAATCAGTATGTCAGGTCACGCACCTTCAGGATGGTAACTCTGTCCCAGATCATACCATCCCTGGAGCAAAACATGTGGTTCTGCTCACTGGATCTCTAGGACGCATTCTTTCACGTCCCAATCCGTCCATCACACCAGCAGTTCCTCCACTTCCGAGCAGAGGGAACCCTATACGAGTTTCGAGCCATGCCATTCGGCCTGTCATCAGCCCCATGAGTCTTCACCAAATGCATTGCAGTGGTGGCAGCCGATCTCAGGAGTCAAGGTGTACCCTTACCTTGACGATTGGCTCTTGGCAGGTTCCACCCAGCAAGAGGTGGAGAGGTCCAGGGACCTGGCCATCCAGATCTGCTTTCAACTTGGCCTCCTGATCAGTGAGGCCAAGTCGGAGTTTGAGCCTTCTCAGGTGACATGCTTCATCAGGGCAGAGCTCGCTTCTTGCCGAGCCAGAGCATGGCTCCTGGTGGACAGGGTAGAGGTTCTCTTCTCCTTTGCCTGGGCCTTTCTGGTTGGGCACTTGCGCCCTGCCTGGGACTTTCTGCGCCTTCTGGGTTACATGGCAGCCTGCACCACCTTGGTCCATTGGGCCCAGCAGCATATGCGTCCCCTTCAATGAGAGCTGGCCGCGTAGTGGACTCGGCGCCTAGGTTACTTCGACCAGCTGATCAGTGTGACCCAGAAGATGTGGGATGCTCTCCAGTGGTGGACCATCCCAGACCATCTGCAGGTAGGTATCCCATTTGTCTGCCCCGAGCTGATGAACGTCCTCACGACCAGTGCCTCTCTAACGGGCTGGGGAGCCCACATGGGGGACAGCGGGGCCCATGAGATCTGGAGCCCCAAGGAATCCCGATACCATATCAGCCTGTTGGAGCACAGAGCGGTCAGACGTGCATTGTCAGCATTTGCTCAGCAGCTTCAGGGTCAAGTGGTTGTAATCCAGACGGACAGCACCACGACCATGTACTGCCTCAACAAGCAGGGTGGCACGCAATCCCGGATGCTGTCCAGGGAAGTGCTTCGCATCTGGACGCTCGTGAACTGTCTGGAGGCGGGTCTCCTAGCCATCCATGTGGCAGGAGCCTCGAATCAACTGGTGGATGCTGTCAGACGCATAGGCGAGACATCCCACAAGTGGTTTCTCCATTCAGAGGTAGCTCACAGCCTGTTATCCCACTGGGGCAAACCAATGGTGGACCTGTTTGCCTCCAGGAAAATCACCAAGCTAATACTGTTTCGTGCCCGGCCCCCTCAGCGGGGATTGCTGCAGAGGGATGCTTTCTCGAGGCCGTGGACCCCAGGCCTCTTCTACACCTTCCCTCCATTTCCCTTGATCCCCAGGGTGCTTCTCAAAGTGAGGAGGGACAAGGTACAGGTGATCCTGGTAGTCCCAGATTGGCCCCACTAATTCTGGTATCCAGATCTCCTCAACCTGAGCAACAGGCTCCCGAGACATCTTCCAGCATGCCCGGACCTGATATCTGTCAGTCAGGGGAAGGTATTCCATCCGGACCTTCAATCCCTGCACCTGACAGCCTTTTGCTTTAGCGGCTAGAGTTCCAGGCTTTGGGTCTTTCCGAGGATGTACTCTCAGTAGTGGAAGCATTCAGGAAGGAGTTGACCAGAAAGTGATGTGCCTTCAAATGGACGAGATTTTCCATTTGGTGCCAGGGCAAGGGCCTGGACCCTCTGTCCTGTGGCTAGCATTTTAGACTACCTTTGTTCTCTGTCCAGAGGGGGGTTTCAGTCTTCAACCCTTAAGGTGCACCTGGCAGCCGTCTCTGCTTACTGGGCGCGGGCCGGTCAGCAGACGGCACAGGAGAAAGTGGTCTGGCGCTTTTTCAAGGGCCTATATCACATATCCCCTCTGGTGCGTGAACCTCCACCTCCGTGGGGTTTACTGCTGGTCTTGGCAAAGCTCACAGGCAAGCCATTCGAACCAATGCACAAGTTTGCGATGTTACACTTGTCATGGAAGACGGCCTTCCTGGTGGCTCACATCCACCAGAAGGACTAGAGAGCTTCAGGTGCTTTCATGGGCCCTTATCTGGTCTTCCACAGGGACACGTTTGTCCTGCGCCCCCACCTGAAATTCCTCCCGAAGGTGATGTCAGAGTTTCACTGTAATCCGGTGTCGACTCTGCCTGTGTTCTACCCGAACTGCTCCTCGGATTCAGAGTACAGACTCCATACTCTGGACCTGAGACATGCTCTCTCCTACTATAAGGAGAGGATGGCGGAAATTCAGGGAGAGGTTCGCCAGCTGTTTGTCACCTACGCTGAAGCTTTGGCAGGCCTGCAGCAAAGTGGACGATTGGCAGATGGATTACATCCTGCATTAATCTCTGCTATAGGTTGGCAGACAAGGAGCCTCCCAGAGGGATAAGATCTCATTCCACCCGCCATACCGCTGCTTCGGTGGCTACTTCCAGAGACATCCCTATCCAGGAAATCTGGGCTGCTACCTGGAAGAAAGCAAACATTTTCATCACCCATTACCACATCGACCTTGAGTCACGTTGGAATACTGGTTTTAGGGCCTCAGTTCTCCAGTCTCTGTTCCCTAAGTAGGGGGTGTGCGCCTTGCCTCCCTGCTCCCAGAGAACTGCTTGGAGTCTGCCAAGAAGTGTGGATGAACAATATATCCACGTTCCTAGAAAAACAGGTTGCTCACCTGTAACAATAGTTCTAGGAGTGGTATATGTTGTTCATCCACACTGGTCCACCCAACCTCCCCGGCTGCGACGCACAAGCCTGGCTTGCAGCGGGCTAAGATCTGGCATCATGGGGCGGAGCTGAGGATTATACTACCCGGATGCGTGGGAGGAGCCAGCTTGAAGCCCTTCCGGCAAGAATTAAAGGGGAAAGGGATATGCCAAAAAGTGTGGATGAACAACGTATACCACTCCTAGAACTACTGTTACAGGTGAGTAACCTGTTTTTCTAGGGACATGGATATGTTGTTCATCCACACTCATTGGCAGGTATCCTTGCCTTTAAATCTTGCGGAAGATCTTCAAACTTGCTCACTCCACCCACGTGTTATATTCTCGGCTCACCCGTCAACATCAGATCTTCACTACAGCTGAAGCTCAGGTTCCTCCTTAGCTCTGCGTTTGAGACTGGTTCCTATTTCTCCGTTTGCGGTTTAAAATAAATTTTGCGAAAAAGACTTTGATCTTGATCCCTCGCTGACTCGCGATGGACAATCGACTCCGGTTCGGAGGATGCCCATGCGGGCAGAAGATGTCTCGGGCGGATCCACACTCCACGTGTGTCTGCTTAGGCCTTGAGCACGACCCACAGGCTTGCGACCTGTGCTCATCTTTCTCGGCCCTCGTCCTCGAGGCCGTGCTGCCCGATTGCATCTGGGCGTCCCGAGCGTTCCCTCGGTGAAGTCCAAGGAGGCCGGTTGGCGGTGTCAGCGGCGGGCTTCGGCGGATCGCTCGGCGGATGATCGCCCCTCGAAGGCGGCGGGGCCGTATCTTCCTCGGCAGCGGCATTTATCCTCTCTCTGGGTTCTTCCTACGGCTTCTTTTAAGGCTTTGTCTGTCCCTCTCCACTAAGGAGAAGGGCCTCACGTCTGCTGGACCTTATTCTCGGTCCAAAAGAAGGACAGGGGTAAGTCCCTCCGTCGGCTCTTGGGAGGCGGGAAGGCCCCTCTCCCGAGTCGTGGGCAGTCGGCCCGGTCCGACCGCTGACTCGGCCACTGGCCTCACGGTGTCCCGTCAGGTCAGTTGACCGAGACTCCCACCGGCAATCGAGATTTTCTCGACCGTTGGACGGGCTGTATCGCCTTTAGCAGCAGATTCCCCTCTCCCGGTTCCCAGGAGGTTGAGATCCGTGGGCTCGCCTGTGCCTCGGTTCGGAGCCCTCGGATGGACCATCCGAGCGAAGGAGTGCGGTTCCGGCCGACACCTCCCCGCACCGACCTCGGAAATTCCGGGACTCTCGGTCTCGGACCTCTTCGCGGTCCAGCCGATCCCACCGTCATAGGCGGTCTCGGTCTCGGCACCGCGGTAAGCGGCGTCGTCGCTCGTCCTCCTCCTCCGGATGAGGGAGGCTTGGCGTAAGTCGTCGGCATGCGAGACCTTATGTTGCAACAGCTCCTCCTGACCGGGAGTAAGCCGACCCGTCGCCTTCCACGCCATTAAGTGGCTTGTCACGGGCGGCCGACACAACCCTCGACTTATCCGAGGGCCTATACCCAGGCGGTTGTTGGCCAAAACCAACTGCTCCACCGATTCGGTGGAACCTCCGCCTCCACAGCCACCAATTGGGGCTCGACCAAGGATTCTCGGTCGGCTGAGGGTCTACCCGCCGGCTGTCAGTTACCTCACTCCCGACCGACCTCGGCAGGTGAAGAGGTGGCTCAGGCGGAGGCAGCTCTTCGAGGACTCTTCCGAGGTCCGAAGATGATTCCTCCTTTTTCTCAAGCGACTGGACTTGGGTCTTCAGGAGGTCAGTCAATGGGCGATAGCCCGTCGTCCTTCCTAGGACTGCTTGGCTCATCTCGAGTCCACGGGATGGAGCTCGAACCCGTTTCCAAACGGGCCAGGTATCCCCTCACGGAGATTATGGACCGAGGGGATTCTCCGACGGAGGCCTTTCCGGTGGCCGAGGCCATAGTGGGTCCGGCACTGGAGCTTTGGCAGCGCCCTGCTTCCTGCCCTGCGCCTTCGGCCAGGATGGCCAGGAAGTATCACGGTCCCTACGGTTCCTTGTCCGGTTTTGAGACACCCCCTCCGGCGGGGGTTGGTTACCGACAGCGTTTTCCGGTAGCGCGGCAGCGCCAGGGATGTGGACAAACCTCCTGACAAGAGTCCAAGAATTGGACTATAGTCGGGCGAAAAGTCTAGCTGCGTCCTCTCGGCCTTCGTCAGGCCGTCCTCATGCTTTTATTTTTCTCATGCCTGTTGGGCTCCTGGATGAGGTCATCCCTCATCTTCCGCCGATCCACAGACTACAGTTAAGCAGGTGCGGGACCCAGGAGCAGGAGCAGTGGCCAAACAACGGCTCCAGACTGCTGCTTTGGATATAGGGGACTCATGTGCCAGATCGGTGGCGGCCGCAGTGGCTGTCACGTCCCGGCGGGCTTGGCTGAGGATATCCACCTTTACTCCGGATACCCAGCACAAGTTGGCGGATGTTCCCTTTTTGGGGACTGACCTCTTCGGCCCTGGGGTGGAAGGTCACCTGCAGAGGATCGAGAAGTCCAATGCTACCTTGGACTCGATCTCTTCCGCTCAGAAGGACAAAGGCCGCAAACCGCAGCCTAAGCCCTTTCGTCCTTCTGTGGCCTTGGCATCCCAAACCCAAGCCGCCGGCTTCCTCTAACAGGAGGCAGGGAGGAAAAGGCCAGGAGGTCCCTCGGCCGGTCCCTCCTCCAAGCCTGCCCAGTGACGGGCTGAGGGTGCCCCATTCCCGTCTGCCACCTAGTCCCCCGTGAGAGGCGGCTCCAACACTTCCGTTCCGCCTGGTCCGCTGTTACCACGGACAGGTGGGTCTTGGAGGTGGTGGGAAGAGCCTGCCTCTGGAATTCGAGCAGGCACCACCCCTCAGAGCCGTCGCCCCTCGAGAGCCCGAGGTCCCAGCCTCACTGGTGGCTACGTCGAGCCGACGCCGCTCTCCTCCTCCAGAAGGAGGTGATAAGAGGTGGCGGACCCTCTTTCAGACCAGGGTTTGTGTCCAGGTACTTCCTGGTTTAAAGCGGACGGGGGCTGGCGCCCATTCTCGACCTACCACGACCTAAACAAGTTCCTAAGGTCTCGAACCTTCAGGATGGTCACTCTGGCTCAGATAATACCATCCTTGGAATGCGGCGTGTGGTTCTGCTCTCTGGACTTGCAGGGCCCAGCGTTTTTCACGTCCCTATCCGTCCGTCTCACCAGAGATTCCGTAGCTTCCGGCGGAAGGATCCTTTTCAAGTTCAAGCCATGCCCTTGACTTGTCTCCAGCTCAGGGTCTTCACCAAATGCATGGCAGTGGTGACAGCATTCCTGCAGGCGCCGAGGGGTCCGGGTGTCCCTTACCTGGACGACTGGCTGATAGCAGCTCCCTCCAGGAAGGAGGCGGAGTGGTCAGAGATCTGGCCCTCCAGGTCTGCTCTCAACTGAGCCTCCTTATCAACGAGGCCAAGTCGGAACTCGAGCCAAAGCAGGTGATTCTATTCATCGGGCGCAGCTCGACTCTCTTGAGCCAGGCGGCTCCCGCCGGACAGGGCCGGGGTTCTTTCCTCCTTTGCCCGATCATTTCTGGTTGGGCAATTCTTCCTGCCGGGACTTCCTGCGCCTCCTGGGTCTCATGGCGGCCTGACCAGCGTGGTCCGTTGGGCCCGCTGGAACATGCGTCCTTCAATGGGGACTGGCCAGCCAGTGGTCTGGCAGCTGCGATCCTTTGGACCAGCTTGTGCCGGTGACTCAGGGGATGTGGGCAGCTCTCCAGTGGTGGACCGTTCCAGATCATTTGCAGGAGGGCATCCGTTCGATCCGCCCGAGCCGACGGTCTCTCTCGACCGATGCCTCTCTGATGGGTTGGGTGCCCATCTGGGGAACACCGGGCTCATGGCCTCTGGTCCCGGGAGTCCGTTGCCACATCAACCTGCTGGAGCTCCGAGCGGTCCGCTAGCTCTCACCGCCTTTGCTCCGTTCCTCCGGGGTCAAGTGGTCCGAGTCAGGCGGACAATACCCGCGACATGTTCTATCTAAACCGCCAGGGCGGGACGCGCTCCATGCTTCTATGCAAAGGCTCTCCGCATTTAGTCGCTCGCGTGCACGAGCCTGGAGGCGGATCTCCTAGCCATTCATGTGGCAGGGGCCTCCAACACCCTGGCCGATGCCCTGAGCGGATGAGGGCTGCATCCCACAGTGGTCTCTCCTGCCGGAGGTAGTACAGTATCTGTTCTCCCATTGGGGCACACCTCAGGTGGACCTGTTCGCCTCCAGGGAGAATGCGAAGCTGAGACTGTTCCATGCCCGCCCCCCTCAGCAGGGCTCGCTGCAGGGGGATGCCTTCTCGAGGCAGTGGACCCCGGGCCTCTTTTACGCCTTTCCCCCATTTCCCTTGATCCACAAGGTGCTTCTCAAGGCGAGGAGGGACAAGGCGCAGGTGATTCTGATAGCCCCAGACTGGCCTCGCCAGTTCTGGTACCCAGATCTCCTCAGTCTGAGCTCCAGGACTCCGCGGCAGCTTCCAGCTCGCCCGGACCTGCTCTCAGTCAATCAGGGAAGGTGTTCCATCCGGACCTTCAATCCCTGCACCTGACGGCCTGGTTCCTGAGCGGCTAGAGTTCCAGGCCTTGGGTCTTTCGACGAGGTCCTCAATGTAGTTAGGCGTCCCGTAAGGAGTCGACCAGAAAATGCTATGCCTTCAAATGGAAAAGGTTTTCCATTTGGTGTCAGGAACAAGGGCTTGGACCCTTCCTCCTGTTCCTTGGCAAGCATCTTGGACTATTTATGGTCCTTTCTAATCAAGGGCTTAGGTCGGCGACCCTAAGGGTGCACCTGGCAGCCATCTCTGCTTCAGGCGGCGGGCGGGAAGCAGTGATGGCGCAGGAGAAGGTGGTCTGGCGCTTTTCAAGGCCTTGATCACATTCCCTCAGTCACGGGAACCCCACCTCCGTGGGATCTACTGCTGGTACTGGCAAAGCTCATGGGCAAGCCATTCGAACCTATGCACAGGTGTGCTCTCTCTCACCTGTCGTGGAAGACCGCCTTCTTGGTGGCTATCACGTCAGCCAGAAGGATGGGAGAGCTCCAGGTGCTTTCCATCGAGTCTCCTTACCTGGTCTTCCACAGGGACAAGGTTGTCCTCTGCCCCACCGAAATTCCTTCCGAAGGTGGTGTCGGAGTTTCACCTTAACCAGGTGTTGACTCTGCGGTGTTCTACCCCAATCACACCTCGGAGGCCGAATATAGGCTCCATACTTTGGACCCTAGAGAGCTCGCCTATTACAAAGCCCACAGCTGAAATTGGGAGAGGTTCGCCAGCTGTTTGTCACCTACGCTGAAGCGCATCTGGCAGACCTGCAGCCAAGCGGACGATAAGCAGGTGGGTCACCTCCTGCATAGATCTCTGCTATAAGTTGGCGGGCATGGAGCCTCCCAGAGGATAAGCTCATTCTACCCGCCATACTGCTGCAGCGGTGGCTGCTTCCAGGGGCGTCCCTATCCAGGAAATCTGCAGGGCTGCTACCTGGAAGTCAGCAAACACCTTCATTACCCATTACCACATCGACCTTGAGTCACGCCGGGATGCTGGTTTTGGGGCCTCGTTCTCCAGTCTCTCTTTCCCAAGTAAGTATTGGGGTGTCGTCTTGCCTCCCTCCTCCCGGAGAACTGCTAGGAGTCTGCCAATGAGTGTGGATGAACAACATATCCATGTCCCTAGAAATACAGGTTACTCACCTGTAACAGGAGTTCTAGGAATGGTATATGTTGTTCATCCTACATTCCCACCCGACCTCCCCGGCTCCGACGCACAACCTGAGCTTCCAGCGGGCCAGATCTGGCGTCATGGGGCGGAGCCGAGAGTTATACCACCCGGGTGGGTGGGAGGAGCAAGCTTGAAGACCTTCCGGCAAGATTTAAAGCGGCAAGGATACCTGCCAATGAGTGTGGATGAACAACATATACCATTCCTAGAACTCCTGTTACAGGTGAGTAACCTGTATTTCAGTGCCGCCAGAAGATGCTGGTCACTGATAAGCATGACACATGCATGTACTTCCTATGTAGTCTACATTCCGTGGCCAGGTGTGGCCTTTGCCTTTCTGTGCTTCTTGAGTCCCTTCATTATAGGAAGTTTCAGCTCGTACTTGGTTAGCCTTCAAAATGGGAATCAAAGGATCCCCCAAGGGTAGGAGAAAGGTCTCGGTGGCGGCTGAATCTATAGCACAGCTTGTGGCCCTCGAGGCAGTAGCAGTGGCAGCTGCGACGGGCACCTCCTTGGCCTCAGCGCTGTTCTCACCTGGGGAAAGAGTCAGAGGGGCCTTCACGGACCAGTTCCATGATATGTGCGGGCCCCTCCAGACTATGTGGGAAGAGTTCTGCCCGTGGCTCTAGGTCAAAGACCAAAACCAAGAAATCTTCTCATCACCTTCGCCGGTCGTGGGACAGGGAGAGATCGTGGTCCTCCCAGTCCCTCGATTCACCTGACCATTCAACGGCTGTCGAGTGCCTCTTGGTCAGGGGGCTGGTCAGGCAGGTCGAAGGCTCTTTGGCCCTGCTGTTGAGCCAGACGACTTAAACTTCAGTCAACCAAGCTGTTGAGATTTTTGTCGACCCAGTGGACATGTCAAGCAAAGGTTTGGCCTTGCAGAACCTGGAGCTCCCAGCCCTCACTCAGGAGGACATGGATCAGTTGGTGACCCAGATCGACCCTTCTTGTGACCAACCTCCAACTGGGATCAGGTCTTCAACGCCCCTGTTGTTGAGTGTGAACCAGCGTATTATTTACGGTCAGCATCCTGAAGATGCGGCCCGCCATCGACTGTGGGGGGTCAACAGATGAGGTTGCTGTGGAAGTGTTCACTCTGTTGATTGTGCCGGCCAGGAGGCGCCACTGTCGACACTCCTCATTCTCCTCATCTTTGGGTGAGGAGAGGCACCAGCAGAGAATGCGTATGTGCTACGGGGAACTCGCGAAGTGGGTATTGATCCGTGAAGTGTGGAATTGCACCACGAATGGTGGAATTCCTAACTTCACAAGTAGAATTCTGCCATTCGCATGGAAAACTTCATGATTTTGGCGAAGTCATAGTTGTTGAGGGTAGGAAAACTTTGCGAAACTCTTCGGATGTGGATTTCTTCCACTTCACTGCAAATTCGTTGGTGGAGTAAAACTTAGCTCTAACTCTGCCTGTAAGATTAACCGTGCCACTAAAAAAGTGTGCACTGGCACTACCCTGGGTCTCTGTCAAGCTGGCTATGCCGTTATGATGGCTATGGGCATTCCACGATGGGCATGTTCGATCCAGGCCTCTGTAATGGGGGGAAAAGTGGGGATGTTGTCGGGGCCCCTAGCTCAGGAGGGGTCCATCTGAGGAGCTGGCATTAGCTGGTTTGGGAAACGGGCCCATTTCAAGTGACTTGTCCAGGGCCCCAAAATTCATAACTGCAGCCCTGTGTTCGGTATCATCATCCCCCACCTCCCCAGAACAGTGGTTGGTGGTGGAGCTCACCAGAGACCATGGTCAATCTCTGGCTAAACACCAGCTCCAGGCAGCCTTGCACGTGGGCAACTCTTGCGCCTATGCTGTGGCAGTGACTGGTCTCCATGCATCGCTGAGCTTGGCTGCAGCTGTCCACTTTTACGGCGGAGACCCAACAGAGATTTGTCAGTGTGCCTCTTCTGGACACTGACCTCTTTGACCTTGAGGTGGAAGGGCATCTCAGGGGAACTGAGAAGTCCAGTGCCACCCTTGATTCTGTTACTTCGTCGCAGCAGGACCAGAAGAAAAAGCCTAAGAAGCCGGCCTTTCAGTATAGGTCCTTCCAGTCACAGCCTCCCTGGCAGCAGCCCCAGCATGGGCAGTTTCAGACCTGGCACCCCAGGAAATATGTGGGTCAGAATCCAAAAGGGGGCGGGGCAGGGATAGTGGTGTCTCTCTGGCAGCAGCTGCTGGTGCCCCCATAAAACCTGCCCAGTGATGGGTTGGGGGGGTGTCATCCTTCCACCTGTCGTGTCCTGGACCGCTCTCCCAATCAAAGGCTGACTATGTCATTTACATGCATACAAAGAAGGCTATTTGGTCTGCGTAGTCTGCTGGTATTGCAGGGTCCACATCTTGAGCTACTGGGTGGAGCCAACGTCGGGGGGCGGACCCTGCTGGGTATTGCTAGCTAAGTTTTTTTTTTTCCAGTGGGTCCTAAGGCTTGCAGCATTAGTCCTAATATTAATAGCTTGCTGCAAGAGCTCCTCTTGAGGATCTGCTGTTACGTAACTGTACTTTACTTATCCTTGACACCAAAAAGGGCCCAGGGATAAACAACTTGGAACCATTTTTTTCTGAGCGGGGGTCCCAGTGTTAGCAGCACCCATAGCACATCTATTCAGCCTCTCCCTTAGTAGCCATGAAATTCCCACAGTTTCAAAAACCGTTAATCTAATCCCACTTTTCAGATATGGTGATAAATCAGAAGCTTGTAACTGTCGGCCTGTAACAGTCTTGCCTGTCCTAGCTAAGGCCTTGAAAAAATTAGTCAATGAACAGGTTCGGGATTATCTATCAAAAAAGTATAACTTCCCTATCTGGTTTCTGGCCACTATGTAATACTGCTACTGTGCTCATCAAAGTCACTGATGACTGGTTCTCCTCTCTTGATTAAAAACTTGTAACAGCTGCCATTTTCTTAGACCTCAGCAAGTTGTTTTTTTTTTTGTCTTATTTGTTTATGCTTCTCCCCAGCTGTCGGCCATCGCCACCATGTTCCTTCACCTTCCACTGCCCCCGTAAGTGCTGTGGGCGACATCCAGGAGAGGCAAGTCACCCATATGCATTCTGCGTATCCTGGGCATGGCAGGGGTTGGCACGCACACCTCTGGGCTTTGTGGCGAGTGGTGACCAGCCATCATCATCCAGTCGGCTGAGCGGCTAATTGTCCAGTTTTCTTCCAACCCACCCACCACCCTCGAAGTGGTCTGGTTGTGGTAGCGTCCTTGGGGCGAGGGCATTCAGCGGTGCGTCAAGGCCACATGCTGCCATGAATGCAACCACTAGCCACCACCAGGAGCTGACAAACAGTGGTCTCCCAAAGGGGAGTGCCAGAACTCCACTCCTGACGTCAGGGTTCGGGGCATGAACCTGGATCGCCAGCTTGCTGAGCCAACACCCATCGCTCGGTGCCACAGAGCCGGCGTCAGCAAGGCGTTTGATACAGTTGACCATCAGATACTGCTACATATGCTGTTTTATATTGATCAGCAAGCCTTACCCTGGTTCAAAAATTACCTAATAGGTAGACAACAGCAGCTTAAGTCTGAGAGCTTACTATCCTGCTCACACATCCTGAAAGGCGTGCCACAAGGATCTGTCCTTGGACCACATTTATTCACTATATGTACTAGTGATCTGGGAGACTATATCGGAGATGTAAAACAGCACTGCTGCGCAGGTGAATAAAGTATTAAATGCAACCAAATCTAGCTTGATAGCTTTGCATGGCCTCCAGTCCACCTTCAGTGTTCTCTAACTGAAGTTGTGTGCTTCCAGGCTCCTTAATGCTGCCAAAACAAAATGTATAATGTTCACCCTCCAGCAATAAGTAGTTAACTGACCTAACTACCCCTGGCATTCTTACCCTATAGATTGGAATTGGTAGATATTTTCTGATACTTAGGAATATGGCTAGATAACAAGCTTTCATTATTGAGAATCTATGTAAGAAGCTTAGGCCAAGGCTGGGTTGTTGTTATAGAAATAAATTCAGTTTACTGCTGGATCAACACACAGAACCCTATTCAGAGCTATATTCGTACCCTTGCTTGACTGTGGCCATTTTGTATACAGAGATTCTGCTACTGGTCAGCTTGCCAAACTGGATGTCCCGTATCATAGGGCACTAAGATTTATCACTGGGTTGTCTGCAAGAACCCATCACTGCACCATCTGTGCAACTGCCAGGTGGCCTTCCCTCACCACTAGGCGCCTCAGAAATCTTTGTGTGTGTTCCTATACATTTCTTAATCATGTTGTACCACAATATATCTCTGACCTGCTCTGTAAAGTCTCTAGTTTATATAACCTAAGAGCATGCAACTGTATTTTACTCAAAAATACCCAAGAATTGCATCCAGATATGAGGAAATGGCCTTCAGATGGCTTGCCCCTACATACTGGAACAAACTTCAGGCCAGTCTCAAACTGAACTCAATCTTGAGCTTATGTACCTTCAAATTACTGATTGAGTCCTACCGTACTGATAAATGTACTTGTTGCTAGACCGCGATACTGCTACTGATTGCTTTTTTGATTGCTGCTTTAATGTTGTTCCAACTTTAATCAGCCCTGCTGATTTGTCTTTTTATGCCCTCTGTTACCTTTTTTTTTTTTGCTTCTGTTGATGTACCTATTATGACCTAGCAGACTATGCACTGCTGTAATTTATACTTTGCCTCTCTCTGTATACGTGCCAGTGCTGTGAGTTTCTACTGTACTGCCCTAACCAGGTCCTCCTTGCAAATGAGTTTTGCTCGATAGAGATTTTTCTGGTAAAACAAAAAATAAAATGAATCCCAAGTAACCCTGAATCTGAGCAAAGGAACTATGTGATCTCTTCGTGTAGCGTCCTGTGGTTTTCAGCAGGTAATGCCCGTGTTTTTTTTTTTTTTTTTCCCTGTAGTGCCTCCTGTCATAATTAAAGAGTGGGCTGCCTACAAAGGGAAGTCTCCACAGAGCCCAGAGCTGGTCTCTGCCTTGACCTTCAGAGAGTGGACCTGCCCAAACCTGAAGAAACTGTGGCTGGGGAAAGCCGTGGAAGATAAGAACAGGAGAATGAGGGCCTTTCTGGCCTGCCTGAAGGCCGACTCGCCAAGCATGCTCAATCCGGCCAATGTCCCCACACATCTGCTCCTTATGTGTTGTGTGCTCCGGTAAGAGAAGGAAGCCATCAGTTTCTGTTAACCATACTAATGTTTGAACTTCTAGGAGTAAAGCCATGGTTTCTTCAGGTATTCACACCACTCTGCCCTGATTCATTCGGGTCTCCCAAGCTGGAATGAGTTCTCCCACCTGACTCACTTGGTGTGTTTTTTGGAAAAGCACATCCAGATCTTCCTTTGATTAGCGCAGTTACTATCAGCCAGATTTACTAATGTTAGCTCTGTTGTGATTAGCAGTTAAATAATATGCCAGTTTTACTGAGATTATCACAGGAAAATTAATTCTGACAGATTTACAGAGATTAGCATAGTTGAATTACTTTGGCATGGTTTACTAATAATACCTCTGTTGTGAGTAGTGCAGTTAAATTACATCGGCCAGATTTACTGAGATTAGCACAGTTAAATTACATTGGCCAGATCTACGGAGATTAATGCAGTTGCTGTAGATTGACCAAATTTGCCAGTGTTAGTGCAGTTAAATTACATTGGTGAGATTTGCTGAAATTAGTGCAGGTAAAGGAAATCGGCTGAATTTACTGACCTGTGCACAGTTAAATTACATTGGTCAGATTTACCAGTATTAGCCCAGTTAAATTATATTGGCCAGAGTTTCTGAAACTAGTGCAGTTAAGTTAAACATCTGCAGCAGCAGGGGTACAGTGCGGCGAAGTGTGGAAAGGTGCACAGAGTCGGTGGAGTGTGGCAGGCTCCATCAGATTTCCCTCGGGACAACCTACCTTTGTGGCTGCTGTGATGGTAGCACTGACTGAGTTGTACCAATGGAAAGACTGAGTTCCTTATCTTGGCCTGGTAATTGTTGCCCTGAATGCTATTTAACTTTATTTGTCCCTGCAAGTCTTCTGTGTTTGACTGTACCCGGAATGAACCATTTGACATTGCTGCCGCAAGTCGGTGTTGTCTCACTGTAACCTGAATGAGCCATTTGAAATTGACTCTTGCTGCATTGCCTATGTCCTGCTATCTGCCTGTTTTGTTTGCTTTGATAATATTGGAGCTGTCCCTTTCACTTTGCAACATCCCCCCCCCCCCCCAAACCGATTGGTGGTGGCAGCCCATTTGGCGAGGTTTGTGCTTTAAGTACAAATAGCAGATAGACGCTGTGGCTTAGTGTGGCAAAGTGCAGGGAGTTGGAGCATGGCAGGCTCCATCAGGTCTCCCTCGGGACATCCTAGCTTTGTGGCCACTGTAATAGTAGTGCTGACTCTTGAGTCCTGAGGTGTGCCAACAGAAAGAAAAGTTCTAGGGACATGGATATGTTGTTCATCCACACTGTCTGGCAGGTATCCTTGCCGCTTTAAATCTTGCCGGAAGGTCTTCAAGCTGGCTCCTCCCACCCACCCGGGTGGTAAAACTCTTGGCTCTGCCCCATGACGCCAGATCTTCCTTACCGCTTGGAAGCTCAGGTTCCCTCCTTAACGCTCTGCGTATAAGACTGGTTCCTAATTCTTCGGTTTTCCGAATTTAAAAGTGTTTTGCTTATAGACTTCGGTCTTCTATCCCTCGCGGCAGCGATGGACAAATCGACTCCCGGTTTTCGGCGGTGCCCTTGCTGGCAGGAGATGTCTCAGACGGATCCGCACTCCATGTGTGTATACTGTTTAGGCCATGAGCACGACCCGCAGGCTTGCGACCTGTGCTCTTCCTTCTCAGCCTACGTCCTCGAAGACCGTGCTGCCCGTTTACAACTGGGGCGCCCCGAGAAACGTTTTCCTCCGGTAAAGTCTAAAGAGGCCCGGTCGGCAGTTTCCGCGGCGGCGGGCTCGGCGGATCAGCTAGAGCATGATCATCCTCGAAGAGGAGGCGGCGCGGGCCGCATCTTCCTCGGCCGCGGCATTTATCCCGCTCTCCCTGGGTTCCTCTTACACAGCTTCCTTTAAGAAGCTTTGTCTGTTCCTCTCCACTAGGGGAGAGGGACCAACGTCTGCTGGACCTTCCTCTGGGTCCAAGAAGAAAGACAAGGGTAAGTCTCTTACGTCGGCGGCTCTTGGGGCCAGGGAAGGTCCCTCTCCCAGTTGTGTTCAGCCGACTTGATCCGATCGTTCGGCCGGCCACTGGTCTCCACGGTGTCCCGTCAGGTTAGTTGACGAGACTCCTGTCGGCCTTGATCGAGATTTTTCTCGACCCGTTGGGCCGGGTTGTCGACCAGCGACCAAAATCCCTCTCCCGGTTCCCCGGTTGGAGTTGAGGATCCGATGGGCTTGCCAGTGCCTCAGTTCTGGAGCCCTTGGGTGTTTCCTCCGAGCCGAGGAGGGCGGTTCCACCCGTCCCTCCCGCACAGTCCTTGGAAAAGCTGGGGTTCTCGGTCTCGGACTTCTTGAGGTCCAGCCCGATCCGCCGTTATAGAGCAGTCTCGGTCGCCGCGCTCGTCCTCCTCCTCGGATGAGGAGGCTTGACGCAGAGATTACGTTGGCGATACAAGGACCTCATGTAACAGCTCCTTCTGACCGGGGAACAACCGGCGCCGTGCCCCCAGCCATTAAGTGGCTGTCACGGGCGGCGAAACAACCCCGTTTTACCCGAGGAGCCTGTTCCCAGGCCGGTTGTTCGGCCAAAAACCAGCTGCCCCACCGATTCCGGTGGAACCTCCGCCTCCACAGCCGCTGTTTGGGGCTCCGACCAAGAACTCTCGGTCGACTCAGGGTCTGCCCCGTAGGCTGTCGGTCACCCTCACTCCCGATCGCCCTCGGCAGGTGGAGGGTGGCTCAGGTCCGAGGCAGCTCTTTGCGGACTCTTCTGAGTCCGACGACGATTCCTTCTTTTTCTCCAAGCGAGTGGACTTGGAGTCCTCTGGAGGTCAGTCGCTGGATGACAGCCCTTCGTCCTTCCTGGGTTTGCTCAGACTCATCTCAGAATCCACCGGGATGCAGCTCGAGCCCGTATCCAAGCGGGCCAAGTATCCCCTTACTGAGATATTGGACCGAAGGGATTCTCCTACGGAGGCCCTTCCTTTGGCCGAGGCCATTGTGGGCCCGGCCTTGGAGCTCTGGCAGCGCCCTGCTTCCTGTCCTGCGCCTTCGGCCAGGAAGTATGCGGTCCCTACCGGTTCCCTGTCCGGTTTCTCGGAACATCCCTCGGCCGAGGGGTTAGTTACCGATAGCGTTTTCCGGCATGCCGGAAACGCTAGGGACGTGGACAAACCTCCCGACAAGGAGTCCCAAGAAATTGGACTATGCCGAACGAAAAGTCTATGCTGTGTCCTCCCTTGGCCTTCGTCAGACCAGCTCGGCCGTATTGATGGCACATTTTTCTCACGCCCTGTTGGGCTCCCTGGACAAGGTAGTCCCTCATCTCCCGGCTGACCTGCAGACCACAGTTAAGCAGGTGCGGGACCAGGGCAGGGCAGTGGCCAAGCAGCAACTTCAGACTGCTTTGGACATCGGTGATTCATGCGCCAGGTCAGTAGCGGCCACAGTGGCTATGCGCCGTCGGGCATGGCTGAGGATATCCACCTTCACACGGATACCCAGCACAAATTGTCGGATGTCCCCTTCCTGGGGAATGACCTCTTCGGCCCTGGAGTGGAAGGCCACCTCCAGAGGATCGAAAAGTCCAGTGCCACCTTGGACTCGGTCTCATCCGCTCAGAGGGACAAGGGCCACAGACCGCAAGCCAAGCCCTTTCGTCCGTCTGCGCCCCCGGCACGTCCGGCCCACCAACACCAGGGCCAGCAGGCTTGCGCTTGGCGTCCCAAAGCCAAGCCGCCGGCTTCCTCCTCCAGGAAGCAGGGAGGTAAAAGGCCAGGTGGTCCCTTGGCCGGTCCCTCCTCCAAGCCTGCACAGTGACGGGTTGAGGGGTGTTGCCCCCAACCTCGTCACCTCACCCCAGGTTCCCCCTGTGGGGGGACGGCTCCGGTACTTCCTTTCCGCCTGGTCTGCTATTACCACAGACAGGTGGGTGTTGGAGGTGGTAGGAAAGGGCCTGCCTCTGGAGTTCAAGCAGGCCCCACCCTTCAGAGCCGTCGCACCTCGGGGGGCCTCTGGGGTCGAAGCCTCGCTGTCAGCTCGCCGAGCTGACGCCAGCTCTCCTCCTCGAGAAGGAGGTGATAAGAGAGGTGGCGGACCCTACCTCAAACCTGGGTTCGTGTCCAGGTACTTCCTGGTTCCGAAGCAGACCGGGGGCTGGCGCCCCATTCTCGACCTACACGACCTAAACAAGTTCCTAAGGTCTGTGCACTTGGGATGGTCACTCTGGCTCAGATAATACCATCCTCGGAACGGCGTGTGGTTCTGCTCTCTGGACCTACAGGGCCGCGTTCTTTCACGTCCCTATCCGTCCGTCCCATCAAAGGTTCCTTCCTTTCGGCGGAGGATCCCTTCGAGTTCAAGCCATGCGTCGGCTCATCTCCAGCTCCCAGGGTCTTCATCAAATGCATGGCAGTGGTGACAGCATTCCTCTTGGCTGAGGGGTCGGTTTACCCTTACCTGGACGATTGGCTGATAGCAGCCCCTCCAGACAGGAGGTGGAGGCGGTCAGAGATCTGGCCCTCCAGGTTTGCTCTCAGGTCGGCCTCCTCATCAACGAGGCCAAGTCGAGACTCGAGGGAAGCAGGTGATTCTTTTCATCGGGGCAGGCTCGACTCTCTTGAGCCAGAGCACGGCTCCCGGCGGACAGGGCGAGGTTCTTTCCTCCTTTGCCCAATCATTTCTGGTTGGAGCAGTTGGCCTCCACCGGGACTTCCTGCGCCTCCTGGGTCTCATGGCGGCCTGTACCAGCGTGGTCCGTTGGGCCCGCTGGAACATGTGCCCCCTTCAGTGGGGGCTGGCCAGCCAGTGTGGTCCCAACACTGCGATCCATTGGACCAGCTAGTGACGGTGACCCAGGGGATGTGGAACGCTCTCCAGTGGTGGACCGTTCCAGTTCATCTGCAGGAGGGCATACCGTTTGTCCGCCCTGAGCCGACGGTCTCTCTGTCGACCGATGCCTCTCTGATGGGTTGGGGTGCCCATCTGGGTGAACACCGTGCGCACGGCCTCTGGTCCCCACGGGGAGTCCCGATGTCACATCAACCTGCTGGAGCTCCGAGCGGTCCGCCTAGCTCTCACCGCCTTTGCTCCGTTTCTTCGGGGTCAAGTGGTCCGGGTCCAGATGGACAATACCACGACCATGTACTATCTAAACCGCTGAAGGCGAGACGCCAGCTCCATGCTTCTATGCAGAGCTCTCCGTATCTGGTCACTCGCTCTGCCAACCTGGAGGCGGATCTCCTAGCCATTCATGTGGCAGGGCCTCCAACACCGTGGCGATGCCCTAAGCCAGATAGGGGCTGCGTCCCACGAGTGGTCTCTCCTGCCGGAGGTAGTACAAGATCTATTCTCCCATTGGGGCACACCTCAGGTGGACCTGTTTGCCTCCAGGGAGAATGCGAAGCTGAGGCTGTTCCATGCCCGCCCCCCTCAGCAGGGATCGCTGCAGGGGGATGCCTTCTCGAGGCCGTGGACCCCGGGCCTCTTCGCCCTTCCCCCGTTCCCCTTGATGCACAAGGTGCTGCTCAAAGCAAGGAGGGACAAGGCACAGGTGATTCTGATAGCCCCAGACTGGCCCCGCCAGTGCTGGTACCCAGATCTCCTCAGCCTCAGCTCCAGGCTTCCAAGGCAGCTTCCAGCTCGCCCGGACCTGCTCTCAGTCAGTCAGGGGAAGGTATTCTATCCGGACCTTCAATCCCTGCACCTGATGGCCTGGTTCCTGGCGGCTAGAGTTCCAGGCCTTGGGTCTTTCCGGCAGGTCCTCAGCGTAGTTAAAGCGTCCCGTAAAGAGTCTACCAGAAAATGCTCGCCTTCAAATGGAAAAGATTTTCCATTTGGTGTCAGAGACAAGGGCCTGGACCCTTCCTCCTGTTCCTTGGCGAGCATATTGGACTACCTGTGGTCCCTTTCTCAGCAAGGGCTTGGGTCGCGACCCTTAAGGTGCACCTGGCAGCCATCTCTGCTTACTGGGCGCGGGCGGGAAGCAGTCGGTGCGCGAGGAGAAGGTGGTCTGGCGCTTTTCAAAGGCCTTGATCACATTTCCCCTCAGTCGAGAACCTCCACCTCCGTGGGATCTACTGCTGGTACTGGCAAAGCTCATGGGCAGCCATTGAACCAATGCACAGGTGTGAACTCTCTCACCTGTGGTGGAGAACCGCCTTCTTGGTGGCTATCCGTCAGCCAGAAGGATGGGAGGCTCCAGGCGCTCTGCATGAATCTCCTTACCTGGTCTTCCACAGGGACAAGGTTGTCCTCGCCCCACCGAAATTCCTTCCGGAAGGTGGTGCCGAGTTTCACCTTAACAGGTGTGACTCTGCGGTATTCTACCCCAGTCACACCTCGGAGGCCGAATATAGGCTCCATACTTTGGACCCTAGGAGAGCTCACTTACTATAAGGAGGCTGCAGTTGAAATGCGGGAGAGTTGGCCAGCTGTTTGTCACCTACGCTGAAGCCGCACCTGGCAGACCTGCAGCCAAGCGGACAATAGGCAGGTGGGTCACCTCCTGCATAGATCTCTGCTATAAGTTGGCGGGCATGGAGCCTCCCAGAGGATAAGGCTCATTCTACCCACCATACTGCTGCATCGGTGGCTGCTTCCAGGGGCGTCCCTATCAGGAAATCTGCAGGGCTGCTACCTGGAAGTCAGCACACACCTTCATCACCCATTACCACATCGACCTTGAGTCACGCCGGGATGCTGGTTTTGGAGCCTCGGTTCTCCAGTCTCTCTTTCCCAAAGTAAGTATCGGTGGTGCTCGCCTCCCCTCCTCCCGGAGAACTGCTAGAGAGTCTGCCAGACAGTGTGGATGAACAACATATCCATGTCCTAGAAATACAGGTTCTAGGGACATGGATATGTTCATCCACTGAACAGTTCCTTGCCACTTTAAATCTTGCGGAAGGTCTTCAGCTGGCTTCTCCACCCACCCGGGTGGTAAACTCGGCTCCGCCCATGGCCCAGATCTTCCTTACGCTTGGAAGCTCAGGTTCCCTCCTTAGCAGCGTACGTTTAAGACTGGTTCCCTAATTCTTGAGTTCGAAATCAAAGTTTTTGCTAAAAAGACTTGGTCTTCTTCTCCTCGCGGCTGCGATGGACCGTCGACTCGGTTTCAGAGGTGCCCTTGCGGGTCAGAAGATGTCTAGGGCGGATCCGCCTCACGTCGTCTACTGCCTGGGCCTTGAGCATGACCCGCAGGCCCTAGACTTGTGCTCTTCCTTTTCGGCCTACGTCCTTGAAGACTGTGCTGCCCGATTACAACTGGGGCGCCCCGAGAAAAGAATTCCACCGGTGAAATCTAAAGAGGCCCGATTGGCGGTGTCCACAGCGGCGGGCTCGGCGGATCAGCTCGAGCAGATGATCGCCCTCAAAGAGGAGGCGGCGCGGGCCGCTTCTACCTCGGCTGCGGCATTTGTCCCGCTCTCTCTCGGTGCCTCGTACTCGGCTTCTTTTAAGGAGCTTTGTCTGACCCTCGACGAAAGGTGAGGGTCCAACTTCTTTGGGACCCTTTTCCAGGTCAAAAGAGCAAAATGAATCTCTCCGTCGCGCTCTTGGGAGGCGGGAAAGATCCCCTCCCTTGTCGACCAGTCAGCACTGGTCGACCTCTCAGCTCGGCCACTGGCTTCACGGTGTCCCCGTCAGGCCAGTTGAGCAGAGACTCCCGTCGGCGCGGTCGAGATTTTTCGACCCGTTGAGCGGGTTGTCAACTGGAGAAGCTGAGAATCCCTCTCCCAATTCCCCGGTGGGAGTTGAGGATCCCGTCGGCATCGTCTGTGCCTCGGTTCCAGAGCCTTGGTGGGATCGTCTGAGCCGAGTGCCGATTTCCGACACTTCTCCTGGCCTTCCTCGGCCTAGTCGAGACTCTCAGTCCGGACATCCTCAGCGGTCCAACCGATCCCGCCCGCCATAGGCGGTCTCGGGCATGACAAGCGGCGCCGCCGCTCTTTCGGATGAGGAGGCTTGAGCGCAGAGTTGCGTCGAAATGCGAGGAACTCATGTGGCAACAGCTCCTTTTGACCGGGGAAAAAGCCGACCCAGTCGTCTTCCCGGCCATTAAGTGGCTGTCACGGGCAGCTGAAACAACCCCTCGTTGTAGTCGAGGAGCCTGTTCTCAGGCGGTTGTTCGCCAATTCCAGCTGCCCACCGATTCGGTGGAACCTCCGCCTCCACAGCCATTATTTGGGGCTCCGACCAAAAATTCTCGATCGCTCAGGGACTGCCCCATAGGCTGTCTGTCACCCTCACTCCCGATAAACCTCGGCAGGTGGAGGGTGGCTCAGGCCCAAAGCAGCTCTTTGAGGACTCTTCTGAGTCCGATGATGGTTCTTCCCTCTTCTCCAAGCGCATGGACTTGGCGTCCTTGGAGGGGCAGTCAGTGGACGATAGCCCCTACGTCCTTCTTAGGGTTGCTTGACTTATCTCGAGTCCACGGGATGAGCTTCGAACCCGTTCCTAAGCGGGCAGGTATCCCCTCACGGAATTCTGGACCGGTTCTCCTACGGAAGCGCTTTCCCGGTGGCGAAGCCATGAGTGGGTCCGGCCTTGGAACTTTGGCAGCGTTCTGCCTCCTGCCCTCGCCTTTGGCCAGGTTGGCCAGGAAGTATCACGGTCCCTACAGGTTCCCTGTCCGGTTTTGGAACACCCTCGGCCGAGGGTTGGTTACCGACAGCGTTTTCCAGCGTGCCGAGGCATGCAGAGATGTGGACAAACCTTCCGACAAGGAATCAAGAAATTGGATTATGCCGGGAAAAAGTCTATGCTGCGTCCTCTCACGGCCTTCATCAGGCCAGTTCGGCCATCCTCATGGCATATTTTCTCTCGCCCTATTGGGCTCCCTGGATGAGTTGTCCCTCATCTTCCCGCGAATCTGCAGACTACGGTCAGGTGAAGTGCGGGACCAGAAGCAGGGCAGTGGCCGACAGCAGCTCCAGACCGTTGAACGCCGAGGACTCATGTGCCAGGTCTGTGGTGACGCGCAGTGGCCATGCGTCGTCGGGCTTGGCTGAGGATATCACCTTTACCTCGGATACCCAGCACAAGTTGGCGGATGTTCCCTTTACGGGGACTGACCTCTTGACCCTGGGGTGGAAGGTCACCTGCAGAGGATCGAGAGGTCAATACTGCTTGGACTGGGTCTCTTCCGCTCAGAAGGACAAGGCGCAAGCCACAGTCTAAGCCTTCCATCCTTCTATGACAGAGCGCCCGGCCCAACAGCGTCAGGGCCAGCAGGCTCGAGACTTGGTATCCCAAGCCAAGCCGTCCAAGCTTCCTCCAGCAGGAGCAGGAATTAAAGGCCAGGAGGTCCCTCGGCGGTCCCTCCTCCAAGCCTGCCCAGTGGCGGGCTGACGGGTGTCGCCCCCATCCCTTTCACCTCACCCCTGGTTTCCCCGTGAAGACGGCTCAGAACACTTCCTTTCCGCCTGGTCCGCTGTTACCACGGACGGGTGGGTACTAGAGGTGGTGGGAAAGGCCTACCTCTGGAATTGAGCAGGCCTCGCGCTCGAGCCATCGCGCACCTCGGGAGCCTTGAATCCCACAGCCTCACTGGCGGCCGTCGAGCCGACATCGCCTCCTCCTTCAAAGGAGGTGATCACAGTGAGGACCCCCTTTAGAGGCCAGGGGTTCGTGTCCATATTTCCTGGTTCGAAGCGGATGGGGGCTGGCGCCCATTCTCGACCTACGACCTGAACAAGTTTCTAAGGTCTCGGACCTTCAGAATGGTCACTCTGGCGCAGATAATACCATCTCTGGAACATGGTGTGTGGTTCTGCTCTCTGGACCTACAGGGCGCGTTCTTTCCGTCCCTATCCGTCCGTCACGCCGGAGATTCCTCCGCTTTCGGCGGAAGGATCCCTCTTAGAGTTCGAGCCATGCCCTTTGGCTTATCTCCAGCTCCAGGGTCTTCACAAATGCATGGCAGTGGTGACAGGCGTTCCTGCGGTAGCCAGGTCAGGTGTACCCTTACCTGGAACGATTGGCTGATAACATCCCCCTCCAGGCAGGAGGTGGGCTGGTCCAGAGATCTGGCCCTCCAGGTTTGCTCTCAAGTCGGCCTTCTCATCAGAGGCCAAGTGCGCTCGAGGAAGCAGGTGATCCTGTTCATAGGGCAGAGCTCGACTCTCTTTGAGCCAGGCGGCTTCTGGTGGACAGGGCGAGGTTCTTACCTCCTTTGCCCAGTCATTTCTGGTTGGGCAATCGCGCCCCTGCCGGGAACTTCCTGCGCCTCCTGGGTCTCATGGTGGCCTGTACCAGCGTGGTCAGTTGGGCACTTTGGCACATCGCCCACTTCAGTGGGGACTGGCCAGCCCGGTGGTCGCTGCGATCCATTGGACCAGCCAGTGACAGTGACCCAGGAGATGTGGGCAGCTCTCCAGTTGTGGACTGTTCCATCCCATCTACAGGAGCAGCATCGTTTGTCCGCCCGAGCCGACCGGTCTCTCTATCGACCGATGCCTCTCTGATGGGTTGGGGAATTGCCCCATCACCAGAACACCGATGCCGGCCTCTGGTCCCAGCGGGAGTCAATGCCACATCAACCTGCTGGAGCTCAGGCGGTCCGCCTAGCTCACACGCCTTTGCTCCCGTTTCTCGAGGGGTCAAGTGGTCCAGTCCAGGAGCCAGGACAATACCACGACCATGTACTACCTGAACCGCCAGGAGGGCTCCATGCTTCTTGTAAGGAAGCTCTCCACATTTGGTCACTGGCGCAGCCTGGAGGCGGATCTCCTAGCCATTCATGTGGCAGGAGCCTCCAACACCCAGCCCAATGCCCTGGGCGGATAGGGGCTGCATCTCACGAGTGGTCTCTCCTGCGGAGTAGTACAAGATCTGTTCTCCCACTGGGCACACCTCAGGTGGACCTGTTTGCCTCAGGGAGAATCACGAAGCTGAAGGCTGTTTCATGCCTGCCCCCTCAGCAGGAGCTCGCTGCAGGGATGCCTTCTCGAGGCTGTGGACCCCGGGCCTCTTTCGCCTTTCCCCATTTCCTTGATTCACAAGGTGCTTCTCAAGACAAGGAGGGACAAGGCGCAGGTGATTCTGATAGCCCCAGACTGGCCCCATGATTCACAGGTACCCAGATCTCCTCAACCTCAGCTACAGGCTCCGAGGCAGCTTCAGCTCGCCCAGGACCTGCTCTCAGTCAATCAGGGAAGGTGTTCCATCCGGACCTTCAATCCCTGCACCTGGCTGGCCTGGTTCCTGGCTAGGGTTCCAGACCTTGGGTCTTTCCAGCGAGGTCCTCAGTGTTGTGGGAGCGTCCCGTAAGGAGTCGACCAGGAATGCTATGCCTTCAAATGGAAGAGATTTTCATTTGGTGTCAGGAGTAGGCTTGGACCCTTCCTCCTGTTCCTTGGCAAGCATTTTGGACTAGTTATGGTCCCTTTCTAGTCAAGGGCTTAGGTCGGCGACCTAAGGGTGCACCTGGCAGCCATCTCTGCTTACGAGGCGCGGGCGAGGGAGCAGTCTGTAAGCGCAGGAGAAGGTGGTCTGGCGCTTTTCAAAGGCCTTGATCACATTTCCCCTCGATCGAAACCTCCACCTCCGTGGGATTTACTGCTGGTACTGGCAAAGCTCATGGGCAAGCCATTCGAACCCAGTGCACAGGTGTGAACTCTCTCACCTATGGTGGAAGACCGCCTTCTTGGTGGCTATCCGTCAGCCAGAAGGATGGGGAACTCCAGGCGGCTCTGCATTGGTCTCCTTACCTGGTCTTCCACAGGGACAAGGTTGTCCTACTTACCAAATTCCTTCGAAGGTGGTGTGAGTTCCACCTTAACAGGTGTTGACTCTGCGGTGTTCTACCCCAATCACACAGGAGGTCGAATACAGGAAAAGCCATTCTTTGGACCCTAGTGAGGGCGCTCGGCTTATTATAAGGAGGTACACAGCTGAAGTCGGGGAGAGGTTCACCAGCTGTTTGTCTGTCGCTGAAGCACCTAGCAGACCTGCAACCAAGCGGACGATAAGCAGGTGGGTCATCTCCTGCATAGATCTCTGCTATAAGTTGGCGGGCATGGAGCCTCCCAGAGGATAAGAGCTCATTCTACCTGTCCATACTACTGCATGGTGGCTGCTTCCAGGGGCGTCCCTATCCAGGAACTCTGCAGGGCTGCTACCCGAGTCCAGCACACACCTTTATTACCCATTACCACATCGAGCCTTGAGTCACGCCGGGATGCTGGTGGTTTGGGGCCTCGGTTCTCAGTCTTTATTCCCTAAGTAGAGGGGTGTCATGCCTCCTCCTCCCGGAGAACTGCTGGGCGTCTGCCAATAAGTGTGGATGAACAACATATCCATGTCCCTAAGGAAGGTTACTCACCTGTAACAGGAGTTTTAGGAATGGTATGTTGTCTCTTGTTCATCCTACATTCCCCGAACCTCCCGGCCCTGGCGCACAGCCTGAGCTTCAGCGGGCTAGATCTGGCGTCATGGGGTGGCCGAGAGTTTACCACCGGGTGGGTGGGAGGAGCCAACGAGACCTTCCGGCAAGATTTAAGCGGCAAGGAACCTGCCAATAAGTGTGGATGAACAACATATACCATTACTAGAACTCCTGTTACAGGTGAGTAACCTGTATTTACTCACCTGTAACAGGAGTTCTAGGAATGGTATCATGTTGACTATTCTGATCTCCGACCTCCCGGCTACGAACGCACAACCTGAGCTTCCAGCAGCAGATCTGGCCATGGGGCGGAGCCGAGAGTTTTACCACCCGGTTGGGTGGGAGGAGCCAGCTTGAAGACCTTCCGGCAAGATTTAAAGCGGCAAGGATACCTGCCGGACAGTGTGGATGAACACCATATACCATTCCTAGAACTCCTGTTACAGGTGAGTAACCTGTATTTCCTTACTATCCCAGTCTGGTAACGGTGTGCCCTTGAATGCCATTATTTATTTGGTTTTTGTTTACCGGGTAAGTACACTAGACAACAGTGTTGCTTATATTCAGGCATGACCCGGGAGAGTACAGGCAGGGGAGACCAGAGTCAACATTAAAGAGTATTTCATGATGCAGCATGAGGTGAGAACAAACATTTGAACAGTATACAGCCTGGTACAGTCATTATCAGTGATGACAAAGAGAAACAGATAACATTAATTATTTTCGTCTGATGATACATCAATGACTACATTGAAACGACAAACGGCAAACAAAACTTAAATGAAGTAGCATTATAACAATAGGATTTCTGCTGGGTGTGGGAAACTTTAAGATTTTGGAGACCAGCAGGAAATCAGTAAGTGCCTTAGGGAGGAGAAAATGCTAGGAGAGAGGCTCACGTTACAGCACAAAAGCAGCAGTCGGATTCTAATAGGTGTGCCCGAAGGCCCAGTTTAAAGGCCTTGTGGGATTTGGAGAGTTTGATGTGGAAGGGAATAGAGTTCCAGGAGCGGGGGGCAGATATGGTGAAGAATCGTTCTCCTTTTTTTGTGAGATATCTGGGAATTTCAAGTTGGGTTTGAGCAGATGCCCTGAGGAGGTATGCTTGGGAGGGCTGAGTTAATAGTTCAGCGAGGTATTTAGGGGACACTGTTCTGATCATATTATCAATTGTACAGTCTGCAGAATAGTGTCTGAGCGAGTCTGGGGAGAGCCATTTTAGTTTCGAGTAGAGCAGGCAATGATGGGTAAGTCTGTGAGCAGAGAGAGCAAATCTGCATATACTGTTATAGCAGGTGCTCCATTTCTGGAGCGCTCCTTTGCTAGCTTTAAGGTAAACCTGAGAGCAATATGTCAGAGCAGGGAGGAGAAATCGTTGTGCAGTAGCAAGCCGGGCAGCATGATTGAGGGAGGACCTAATTTTAAAGGCAAGACCAAGTTTTGAGTAAACTGTCTTGCATGTAGCACAATGTAGGGGTTAAAGTCAAGAGATGGGTCGAGTGACTCCTAGATACCTGAAGGAGTAGCAATTTAAGAGGAGTCATCTAGAGAATGTATCAATAAGTCTGGAGTAAGAGATCTGATTCTTGTGAGGGGCCAAAAACATAATTCTACGGTTTTCTTAGCATTCATTAGGAGCCTGTTCTGTAGCAACCACTCCTTCATGCAGTTGAAGTCTGCTTGAAGATGTGCTCTTACTGATAAGGGATCTTTACCACTGGAGAAAGCCATGTCATCAGCATAAAGGTTCAATGAGGAGGAGCAGGGAAGGGAGGAAAGTTGTTAATGAAAGGGAGAAAAGTAGTGGGCCAAGAATAGATCTTGGGGACTCAACAGTGGTAGGGAAAGATCTGAGGCATGCAGTTCAATTTGGACAAATTGCAACCTTCCTGAGAAGTAGCTATCGAACCAGGAGATGGTCGACAGGTCAAAACCAAGGCGGGACAGTTTGGAAAGTGCAGAGAGTGATTCACAAGGTCAAATGCCTTTGTGAGATCGATAAATATGGCCCCAGTGAGCAGGCTCTTATCCATCGCTGTAAGGACTGCATTTGTCAGCTGAAGTAGTGCAGTTGTGGTGCTGTGTCCTGTTCGGATTCCGTGCTGGGTAGGGGATATAAGGTTGTGAAGGTGCAGGTAATTTGTGACCTGAGTAGCGATGGCCTTCTCGAAGTTTATTTAGGATAGAGAGAATGGCAATCGGTCTATAGTTTGACATTTTTGGTATCCCCTTTTTTGTGAACAGGGACAACGCGAGCGGTTTTACGCAATGTTGGTACCATTTGGGTTATTATGGAAAGATTAAAGATTCTTGCAGTAGAAACAGCAAGGGCAGGGGCTGCCTGCTTCAAGAAGCTTGGCAGTAGCCCATCCGGGCCAGCAGATCCATAAGGGGATACTGATTTGAGGAGATGCACCACTTCGGTGGAGGAGACTAATGTGAGATGAAAAGGGGTTTCATGCGAAAGTTGCAACTCAGGAGGAGGTGAAAGAGGTTGGTTGAATTTCTCAGTGTATTCGGAGCGATCTGAGAATTGTGCATTAAGAGCATTAGCAATAGTAGGTAACTTATTACAGTTGGGTCATTCAGTGTCATGTCGGTAATGGCTGTCTTGGGCCTTTGCCCAATGAAATTTTTGATGTGGTTCTAAAAACCCCTGGTATCACCTGCTGAAGATTGGAGAAGCTTAAGGCAATAGCTCCTTTTTGCCTTCCGAATATCTTTTTTGCAGGCATTTCTCAGTTGTCTATAGTTAACCCAGTCTTCTGATTGTTGGGACTTCTTTGCCAAGGTCCAGGCCTTGTCTCTTTTATCATGGCTCGAAGGAGGTCTTTATTTAGCCATTTATGGGAGCTCACTGAGCGCCTTTTTTTCAGAGGAATGTGCAGATCCTGAAGGGCAAGAAGCTGAGACATCAGGTATTCAAGTGCAGTGTTTACATCATCAGTGTGATCGATGGGAGACCAGTCTATATTATTAATATCCTCGAAGTGCAGTTCGGTTTAGTTTGGCAAAATCCCGAAATTGAATGATTCTTTTGGGGGGGGGGTTGTTTGAGGCAGTGGCCATTCCAGACACAGAAAGTAGGCAGGTGATCACTAATAGAATCCGAAAAGGTCCCTGCAGCAATTATTTTATTTGCTCTATTTGTAGCCATCCAGTCCAGGAGAGATTGGTGCTCAGAGTTGGAAGAGATGCGTGTAGGGCTAGAGATAAGTTGAGCGAGGTTAAGTCGGGCGAGAGCTTCAGTATATGTACCGGCGTGACTCCCTGATAGGTCTAGGTTGAAGTCTGCCATTAGTATGACTTAAGATCTACCCTTCAGAGTGGCCAGATAATGCAAGAGCCCATTTAAGCCAGGGAGAGACCCCTTTGGAGGACTGTAGGCGCAGATCAGATTTAGCCTTTTATCACCCCCTAGTTGTAGAACTGTATGCAGAGCTTCACAGTGATTTGTTATCCAAAACTGGAGTACTGAGACATTGAGATGCTTTTTATAATAAAGGGCAACTCCTCCACCCTTTTGTTTGGTGGGGCGATCGGATCTGGACGAGCTGTAGCCAGGTATTTTGTACATGGAATCAGGCATCTCTGGCCTGAGCCATGTTTCAGTTAGTCCAAGTATGTCCGGACAGTAGTGGGCTATAGGCTTCAAGTTCAGGAAAGTTTGCTGGTAAACTTCTGATATTCATGTGGGCAATTTTCATGCCCTTAGTGGAGAACCACGAGGAGTCAGCCGTGGACCTGGCATTCCAAGGGGGGCCAGGGTTAGATTCTATGTCTCCTGATGAGCATAAGCGCAGAAGCATCACCCAAACTTCTTTGTAGAATCTGTAATTGCGCTTGAGGTATTTGGGCATGCTAGGGGGGTGGTAGAGAAGGAAATGCCCTAATTTGGAAGGATGAGTTATATGGAGGGACAGGTTAGGAGAAGGGAGCAAGATTCTTGTTGGTATAAGGTTGGAGAAGACAAAGGAGAATTCTTCATGGCAGTGGGACCCAGGGTATCCAACTGGTATGTTACATGAGCGATAGGAGAGGACCATTACGGTGGGTAGTAATCCTGATACCACCAGAAGTGACCTTGGGCATGCAAGAGAGAATATTATGTATGCCTTGTAAGAAACCTCTGTTAATCAGAAGTGGATTGCCCCTGATAAGAGTAGAATTTAAGTGACAGAAATGGTGACTTGAGGTCAGGGTGACACCTATAGTGAAGGCAGTTTGAGTGAAACCCTTAGTGGCAAGAGGTTGGCAGTCAGTTATACAAGTTATTCACAAGAGGCAGGTATTCCAATAGAGTGCAATTTATGAGGAGCAGAGGGAATTTGAAAAGATGAGGGGAAAAGATCAAACTGGGATACCCTCGGTCTGAGTTACTTTTCCAGATAAAATAAGTGTAGAACAGAGGCAAACATAGAGAATAGGCAAGAGTGAGTGGAGGGGGGAAAAAAAAGACTGCCTCGCTGGTTTGAATTAGGACTGATGCAGCAAGGGGGAGGGGTAGGACTGCCCTTCAAGTGAGTTTATAGGTTGGAACAAAAGTGGGCGGGATTACTAGCATATTTAATTAATGGTGGGGGGAAAATTTCAAGCCTGCAAGCAGCTGCTGTTTTAGAGGATCTGCTAAAATTAATTAAACAACGGCTGCAGTGTACCAGAATCAGCCAAAGTTAATTAAATCAAGGTAGCCAGGCTAGAGAGTATCGTAGGCACAGTCTTGTGAGTCGAAATACATTAATTTCCTTGGGTTTAAAGTGGCTGCAGCAGCGAGTACTACAGCGCCAGGGAGCTGAAGAGAAGAAGGCGCCAAGGTTTGAAACTGAGCGCAGTCTTGAGATCGCGTACCTTCCTGCTGCCAGCCTTGTAGCTTCGGGGAACCGAGGGGAGCTGGGGAGGGCTTTTCAACAACCGTTGCCCTCTCGACCCTTCCTGCTGCCAGTCTTGTAACCCGGGGAACAGAGGGGAGCTGGGAGGGCTTTTCAACAACTGTTGCCCTCTCGACCCTTCCTGCTGCCAGCCTTGTAGCTTTGGGGAACCGAGGGGAGCTGGGGAGGGCTTTTCAACAACCATTGCCCTCTCGACCCTTCCTGCTGCCAGCCCTGTAGCTTCGGGGAACAGAGGGGAGCTGGGGAGGGCTTTTCAACAACCGTTGCCTCTCGACCCTTCCTGCTGCCAGCCTTGTAACTTTATTTGTCACTACAAGACTGCTGTGTCTGACTGTACCCTGAATGAGCCATTTGAAATTGACATTGCTGCTGTAAGTCTGCTATCTCACTGTAACCTAACTGAGCCACTTGAAACTGGCATTGCTGCAGTGCTTATGTCCTGCTGTGTGCCTGTTTTGCTTGCCTTGATAGTATCAGAGCTGTGCTTCTGAGCCATCCCTTTTTCTCTTTGCAACACCTCCTTCCCCTGATTGATGGTGTCAGCCTATTGGCAGGGTTTAAGCTTTAAGTACAAACAGCTGATAGACATGGTGGTGCCTGTAGTGGTGGCGACTCGGTGTGGCAGAGTGTAGGGAGTCAGTGGTGGGAGTCCGTGGAGCCTGGGCCATAAGACTCTCTGCCTGAGCACTACTGGATTTTGTTGGACATTAGTTGCTTAGGTTTTATTGTATGTACAGTAAGATCTTACTTCGAGACACAGCTCTTGCAGCAGGTTACACCATTAGGACTGAAGCCATGCAGCGCCAGGACCCAGGAAAAATTCTAGCTAGCTAACTCGCGGGGGGACACATCTGACGTCGGTCCGCCTCCGGCGTCAGGCGTGGTACAAAAGGCGGTCCCGCCATTCCCAGTTCTTTTCCCGCCATCGACTTAGCTACCTGACCCCTTGGTTTCCAGTCTAGCGGCCAGCGTGAATAGTTCTTTTTCGATAAAATTTTCGAAACTCTTCAGACCTCTTCAAGCAAGATCTTGATGTCATCACCAACTTGGGCCATCCTTGAAGTGCGCTTGTGGAAAGCAGTCCCGTTCAGGACCCCACGGCCTCGTCCGGTGCCTAGGCGAACCACGATACCGGGCCTGTCCTTCTTGCCAAGGGTTCAACAGCCGTACCAGGATCCGGCGTCAGAGGGCTTTGCAGGCGTTTCTTCTGGAGGAACAACTGAAGACCATGTCCTCCAAGGGGGAAAGCTCCAGGGTCCACAAGTACGCGGAGAGAGAAGGGAGAAGGCCCTTCCAGGTCCCCTTCTGGGGTTGAGTCCCGTAGCTGCCGGAAATCTCCCCGGCTGCAATCAAGAAACCTTCATCTCAGGAGAAATCCATGCAGGCCTTCCTCCCTCCCAGGACCTTGGCGAAGTCCGGGAGCGACACCATCACCACATGAGTCGGGTTCCCGCTCCTCGGTACCCGGCGTCAGGTCTTCGTCGGTGCCTCCACAAGGCGTTGGAGCTCACGCCTTTAAAAGGCCTGTAGCCCAGGCGGCGGCTCGGCAGGCCGTCAGCCGTGCGCCCTTTCTTCCTGGAGCCGCCGCCCGGCGACCGACGCCCGGCCATTACATCCCAGCGGGCGCCCGGTAGGGGGACCGGCGCCGCCTCCTGAAAGAAGAAGGCCCTGTTGCCTCCGACCGACATCAGTCAGGAGCCTCTGTCGGAGGAGGACCTAGAGCAGCCCGAGGACCAGGCAGGCGACCCGGTCCCGTAGGGTACTCCCAGGGATCCCTCGCCATTACCAGAGCCCCTGTGGAGCCGGCGCCGGACCCGACGACCGCCCACCGGCACCGAGGCTGTCGGGCCTCTCTAGTGGAGGTGAAAGATCTGTTCACCTACTGGTGGGATACCATTAAAAAGACATGGTTCCCCTCCTCCTCCTCCTCCTCCTCCTACTCCTGGTTCCTGCCCCCCTCAGCCATCGAGTGGGCAGGTCGTGTTCCACCTCTCCGGGAGCCTAGAGCCCCTCCCAGGGGAGCCTGATAAGCGGAGACCTCCGTCGAAATCCTCTTCTGGATCACCCAGCCCCAAGAGATCCAGGAGGCAGCGACGTCGCCTTCCAGCGGAGGACACGGGATCAGACTACTCACCTCTAGATCCCCATCTCCTCTCCATCCCTTCTCCGGACCCACCGAGGATGCCTAGATCTCCTCCGGATGATCCCTCGTTCCTTGATATTATGAGACATATACAAGAGAACATGGGATGGGATGCTGAAGACTAGAACCCGAAAGGTGCGACTGCCAAATATCTTGACAAAAGGACCCCAAGCCTGTGGTGGTACCACCCTTGGTTGACACTTCGTGGGCGTCACCAAGGCTGCGTGGGCGTCCACACTCGCTCCGGCGAGACGAAGAAAGCTGATCGCTTGTACAAGGCTCTAAGGGCGACCAGTACCGAGCAGCATCCTCAGGCCGATTCTCTGGTCATCACAGCCTCACATGACCGGGTCACAGAGCCACAACATTTGAGCACCCTGCCACGGACCCAGAGTCCAAACAACTGGGCGCATTGGGTAGGCGCACGTATGCTTCCGCTACCTGCGCCATCAGATCCCTGAACTATTTAACCACATGGTTCAGTTCCAGAACGCTTTGTGGAACAGGGTCTGGAAGCGGCTGAAAAGATGCCGAAGGTGAGCAGAAGGAGGAGATCTTCCAGCTCCTCCATACGGGTTCAGGCAGTGGGGACCCAAGTGCTAAGAGCAGCGTGTGACTCCAGCGGACTCATCGAGCCCGAGCAGCAGCTTCTGGCGTTTGCCTCGGAGACACTCTTGGTTGCAGCGTCTCGGTTTTACCCCGGATGTCCCAAAGAGAACATCTTGGGCGCCTTTTGAGGAGAAGTATTGTTTGGTAATCCTACAGAAAGATCCTTACCAAACTCCAAGAGGCCGGGAAGGCGGTAAGGTCGGTTCAGGCCATGTACCGACCTAAGCTTAGTTCCTTCGTAGGAACCAAAGCCGTTTCGTCTTGTGACAGAGAGGCAACAGACCCACTCCGCTGCACCTCAGAGGGCTCTGGTTTCGTGAGCCCAGGGCAAACACCCGCCAGCGAGGCCAGCGTTCTCCCTAGACAGGCCAGCCAGGCGGGTCCATCTGCCGCCACAGCCTGACTCCTTGCGGCCCCGCCCCTCAGGATCAGCGGGAGTTTATAGTCGAGAGTGCATTGCGAACTTCCTGCCAGGATGGAGGCCATTACCACCGACAGGTGGGTTCTTCAGTTGGTCAGTCTAGGCCACTTTATAGAATTCGCAGGAAAGCCACCCTCGAGGCCTCCTTTGCTCTCCCGGTATCAGGGTCAGCACAAAGCCTTGATCTGGCAAGAAGTACTCGCTACTACGAAGGGAGGCGATGAGAGTGCGTCCCAGAGAAACCAGAGAGGACTAGGATACTATTCCACTTCTTCCTGGTTCCCAAGAAAACAGGGGACCTCCGTCCAATCTTGGACCTCAGCGACCTCAATGTGTCGGTCACTTACAGAGATTCCATGGTGACCCTTCCAGGTCTTATCCCCATGCTCAAACAGGAACTCTTTTAGCGTCTCTAGACATGCAGGATGCCTACCTGCACATCCCTATGGCTCAGGCGCACAGGAGGTTCCTGCGCTTGAGTTTCTCGACCACCACCTTCAGTTCGAGCCCTTCCTTCGGACTGTCTTCCACACCGAGGTCTTTACCAAGTGCATGGCAGTCGTAGCAGCGTCTCTGAGGAGACAGGGGCCACTCACATTCTGGTATTACCTGGACGCTGGCTTCTCATAGCGCCTCCAGAGAGGCGTTGCTTCTTGCAATCAAGAGCACCCAGGATCTGTTTGATCCCTGGGCATCCTCATAAATTGAGAAGTCTCTCCTGGTACCGTCGCGAAACTGCAGTTCATAGGAGCAGTTCTGGACACTGTTCGGGAAGAGCCTTTCTTCCGGCCGACAGGCGGGCGCATCAGATCCCTCATAAGGGACCTATCACTAAGCAAGGTTGTACCTGCCAGGTCGGTCCTTTGCTTGCTCGGACACATGGCTGCGGCCATTCCTACTGTCCCTTTCGCAAGACTCCACATGCGCATTACTCAGTGGATGCTCAAAGTGCAATGGGACCAAAAGGCAAGACCACTTGCAGCATCCGGTCAGACTCACAATTCAGTGATTCAAGACTGGCAGTGGTGGCTAACCCCAGGTCGCTCTCATCAGGCGTCCCGTTCATTGCGCCATCCGGAGGTCACCCTCACCACAGGCGCTTCCGGTCTTGGGTGGGGCACACCTGACGGGGTAAAGTCCCAGAATGCGTGGACCCAGATGGAAGCTCACCTTCACATCAACGTGCTGGAAATGAGGCGGTCCTCTATGCCCTGCAGGCCTTTCAGTCAGTTATCCCACCGTGTACTCTTCTACTTCAGACAGACAACACGGCGGTGATGTATTACCTCAACAAACAAGGAGGCGCACACTCTTACCCCCTTTGCAGGGAGGCCATGAGAGTGTGGGATTGGGTAATCAGACGCGGCGGCAGAATCACAGTCACTGTACGTTCCCGGAGTGGACAACCACGGTTGCAGGCGGCCTGAGTCGTTCTCAGGCCAGAGTCCACGAATGGGAACTCCTTCAGGAGGTAGCAGAGGATCTGTTTCTTCGATGGGAACTCCAGATCTAGACTTGTTCGCCTCCCATCCAGCATAAAAACTGCCCAATTTTGCTCGCTAGATCCAGGGCCTGGTGTTTTCTGGCGAGGCGCTTATCCTCTCCTGGGCCAACAGATTCCTCTCGCTTTCCTCCTTTCCCGTTGATCCAGAGGTTCTTCTCAAACTACGCGAGAACGCACAATAATGATCCTAGTGGCCCCATTTTGGCCCAGACAGATTTGGTTCCCTTTGTTGATTCAACTATCTGGAACCCCGTTCCGTTCCGCTCAGCTCCACTTACTGTCTCAGGAGAAGGGTTCACTTGTCCACCCGGACCTCGTTCCCTTGAACCTGCATGCTTGGCTCCTAGAGACATAGCCATTTTGCGTCACGGGTCTCGCAAGAGGTTGCAGAAGTCCTTTCTCTGCAGCCAGAAGCCCGACTTAACGCATCGACGTCACGCCATGAAATGGCGCCTGTTTTTTGTATGATCGCGAGCACGCGACCTTTCCCACTAGGTTGTCCTGTGGGAGTAATATTAGAATATTTGCTCTCCTCTTTCATTCGGTCTAGCCTACTCCTCTATTAAAGTGCACCTCTGTGCCATTTTGACTTACCACCTCGGTGGAAATCTACAGTGGCTCAGGTGGGCGCCTCTCGAGAATTTCTTGGGGAGTGTTGCACCTTAGGCCTCCTATTAGAGTCCCTATGTGCCTCCATGGGATTTGCTTTTTGTCCTTGAACAGCTCCGCTTCCCCCTTTGAACCTGCGCGGATTGCGGCTACGTTTCTGTTGTGGAAAGCGTTGTTTTAGTGCTGTTACCTCGGCAAGAAGAATTTCTGAGCTGCGCTCTCATGTGCAAAAGACCTTATTTAGTTTTCCACGGGACAGAGTATCCCTGAGGACGAACCCTAAATTCTTGCCTAAGGTGGTTTCTTCACTCCTCCTGAACCAGGATATCGACCTTCCGGTCTACTTCCGAACTACTCTAATAGAGGAGGCTCTGCTCCATACCCTGGATGTTTCACCGCAGCCTGAGGTTTTACCTCAACAGAACTCAGTCCTTTCGTAGTTCTGAGCAGCTTTTCATTTCCTTCTCTGAGAGAATGATGGGCCAATCAGTATCCAAACAGTCCCTTTCTCGCTGGCTTGTCCAGTGTATTTCTCACTGTTATGGTATCAAACAAAAGCCCCTCCCGAGTACAGTCCGGGGTCATTCCACTAGAGGGGTGGCTACTTCCTTTGCAGCGCTCAAAAATGTTTCCACCTCTGCTATATGCGCTGCAGCCACTTGGAGTTCTGTGCATACCTTTATCAGGCATTATAGCCTGGACATCGCCTCTCGGCGAAGGGCTGGTTTTGGTTTGGCCGTACTTCAGGGTCTCCTGTCCTAGGTTCAGGACCTGGTTTTTATCCTTTAATTTCCTCCTCCGGATTTTATGACAGGCGTTACTGCTTGGGAATCAGTCCTAATGGTGTAACCTGCTGCAGAGCTGTGTCTCAGTAAGATAGTACAGTTACGTAGAACTTACCGTAACAGTAGATCTTCGAGAACAGCTCTTACAGCAAATGCTCTCCTTCCACCTTCCCCCTTGGAGGAAGCATGGCTCAGTCTTTCTGAGCAGGAATTGTTATCTTTCTGTCTTCTGACGGCGAATCCTAGGTCTCCCATTTTGATGTCAGCCTGCGGCAAGAAGTCTCCGGCGGGAGAACTGGGGAATCTGGCGGGACCGCCCCCTTTTGTACCACGCCTGACGTCGGAGGCGGGACCGACGTCGGGGGCGGTCCCCGCTGTAGTTAGCTAGCTAGAATTTTTCCGTGGGGTCCTGGCGCCTGGCGGCTTCAGTCCTAATGGTGTAACCTGCTGCAAGAGCTGTTCTCGAAGATCTACTGTTACGGTAAGTTCTTACGTAACTGTACTTTATTCAGTTAGTTTTATTTATCTCTGGTTTTTGCTGACAATGGGCAATGTCAGGGTAGTTTTGTTGTGGGTTTTTCTCTCGTGTATTAGGTGAGGTTTGCTGCTCTATTTTGTCAGCTACTACGGAGGATGGGAATTGTGATTTTATCTGAATGTTTTTTTTTTTTTTATGTCTGGTATTTTAATTAGGACCGGTTCACTAGCATTTGTGTTTTTTTTTTTTTTAATAAATATGTCATTAGGGTTTGTGGGTAAATCATATGGGGTACTGTTTTAGTGTGCTTACAAATGTCTTTTGGGAAGGTTTCAAGTATTTTTTTTTTCTTAGTTTATGGTTACTTTTATTTGCTGGAGACATAGAAGTTAATCCTGGCTCTCCTTCATCTGCTAATTTGAGCTCACTCCCTTGGCATAAAGTACATTGTTTTAAAATTTTACATCTAAATGCCAATAGTTAGGTCCCCAAACTACCTGGGTTCGAGTCCATCAGCAATAACTGTAGTCTTGATGTACTTGGTACATCAGAGACTTGGTTGAGACCCTCTGTTTCAGGATGGGTTATATGCCATAGCAGGTTACAGTTTTTAACAGTCAAGTCTTTTTTATTTATAAAAGGCGCTTTTCAAAAATGTCAAAGCGCCTCTACAGAAGAATATTTAAAACAAACTACAGTAATAGATATTAAAACAGTAAACATGGACCGTCCCGGTGGTGCTGAGGGTTGAGGTGCTGGACGCCACACCTCGCGCTACGCCAGCAACCAGGGTTCGGGAACGGACTTGGGTCGGCTGGGGAGAGAGGGTGAAAAAGTCGACATATACTCTCCACTCCTCTGGGGTGAGATACCAGGGTGCTGTATGCCCAACACCCTGAGAGAGCCAGTGGGAACATGGGCTCACGAGGGGTTGGCGGCTCAGTCTGAGTCAGTGAGGGGAGACGCTGTTAGGCGTTTGGGAGAGATATACGTCAGCACGTCGCCTCTCTGGACGTACGTCCTCATGCCGGCGTCTCGGGGCTGGGAACAAAAAACGGGCACCACAGAAAAACACCCCTCAGCAGTCCTAGATGACAACCGTCCAGAGTCATCCAGACCACCAATTCTGGGACAGACCCCGCTGTGCAGGTGGAAGAAAAAGGAGAGGCACTCTAGGGGCAGATCCTGAGTTTGGGGGCTGGTATGGGATGGACGGCCTGAAGGAGTGGACACAGAGGGTAGGGAGGAGTGATAAATAGAAAATAAAGAAAAAAACAGTAAACAACAGTAATCAAGTTAAAATAGGCAGCCTTTCCCATTAAAAAGCATCTAAAAAAGCTAATCTGAATAAATAAGTTTTTAAGGCAGTCTTAAAGGTCTCAGTGGACAGGCACTCCCTAAGTTGACGAGTCAGAGAATTCCACAGAGTCGGAGCCATGAATGCGAAAGTTCTAGGGATGTGGATATGTTCTTATCCACACTTGTTGGCAGGTCCCTTTGCCTTTTAAATCTTGCCAGAAGGTCTTCAAGCTGGCTCCTCCCACCCACCCGGGTGGTAAAACTCTTGGCTCCGCCCCATGACGCCAGATCTTCCTTACTGCTTGGAAGCTCAGGTTCCCTCCTTAACGCTCTGCGTGATAGACTGTATCCTAATTCTTCGGTTCGTCCGAAACTCGTTTTAAAATTTTCAAGACTTCAGTCTTCCTTTTCCCTCGCGGCTGCGATGGACAAATCGACTCCCGGTTTTCGGCGGTGCCCTTGTGGGCAGAAGATGTCCAGGATGGACCCGCACTCCACGTGTGTCTACTGCCTCGACCTAGAACATGACCCGCAGGCCTGCGAGTCATGCTGTTCATTCTCGGCCAACGTCCTGGAGGACCGGCGCTGCCGGTTAAAGCTAGGGCACCCCGAGGAGCGCTACCCGCCGGTAAAGTCGAAGGAGGCCCGTTGGGCGGTTACCGCGGCGGCTGGCTCGGCTGAGCAGCTTGAGCAGATGATCGCCCTCGAGGAGGAGGCGGCTCAGGCCGCATCTTCCTCCTCCTCGGTCGCGGCATTTATCCCGCTGTCTTTGGGTACCTCGTATTCAGCTTCATTCAAGGAGCTTTGCCAGTCCCTTTCCATGAAGGGAGAGGAGCCATCGGGACATTCCTCTCGGTCCAGAAGGAAGGATTCTAAGGGTAAGTCCCATCGTCGGCGTTCGTGGGAGTGAGAGAAGTCCCCTTCCCCGGACAGCCGACTGTCGACTTCGGTCGAGGTTGCGGATAAGGCCGCTGGCTTCACAGTGTTCCCGTCAGGCCAGCCAGCCGAGACACCCGTCGACGCGGTAGAGATTTTTCTCGACCCGTCAGACAGGCTGTCGACTGGTGAAGCAGACAGCCCTTCTTCGCCAGTTCCCCCGGTGGAGACAGAGGATCTGCCTGCGCCTCCAGTGCAGCAGTCCCCGGTTAAGGTGTCCTGGCCGAAGGAAGAGCGGGTGTCCCCCGCTCCTTCCCAGGCTCGGTCTCAGACCTCTTCTCGGTCCAGCCGACATCGACGGTCTCGGCACCGAGGTAAGCGGAGCCGCCGCTCGTCCTCGTCTTCCTCCTCAGAAGAGGAGAGGCTTCGGCGCAAATTGCGTCAACGCTACGAGGACCTGATGTGGCAGCAGCTACTTTTGTCCGGGAGTAAGTCGATGCCAGTGCCTTCCCCGGCCATCAAGTGGCTGTTACCCGGGTGGCCGAAACAACCCCTCGCTGCAGTCGAGGTGCCCAAGTCTGGGCCAGTTGTTCGGCCGAAACCTGCTGCCCCACCGATTGTGGTGGAACCTCCGCCTCCACAACCGAAATTGGGGGCGCCGACCAAGGACTCTCTGTCGAGTCACGGTCTGCCCCACAGGTTGTCGGTCACCCTCACTCCCGACCGTCCTCAACAGGTGGAGGGTGGCTCAGGCCCTAGGTAGCTCTTCGCAGGCTCCTCAGAGTCCGACGATGATTCATCGCTGTTCTCCAGGCCGGTTGACCTGGAGTCCTCTGGGGGCCAGTCTTTGGACGAAAGCCCATCGTCCTTCATGGGTTTGCTTCGGCTCATCTCGGAGTCCATCGGTATCCAGCTCGAGCCTGTATTCAGATGGGCCAAGTATCCCCTGACGGAGATACTGGACCGAAGGGATTCACCCACGGAGGCCTTTCCGGTGGCTGAGGCCATCGTAGGCCCAGCCTTGGAGCTTTGGCAGTGGCCTGCTTCCTGTCTTGCGCCCTCGGCCAGGATGGCCAGGAAGTATGCGGTCCCTACCGGCTCTTTGCCCGGGTTTTCGGAACACCCCTCTGCCGAGGGGTTGGTCACCGACAGCATTTTCCGGCGTTCCGGGAACGCTAGGGACGTGGACAAGCCCCCCGACAAGGAGTCCAAAAAGCTGGACTACGCCGGGCGCAAGGTGTACGCTGCGTCCTCCCTTGGCCTTCGCCAGGCCAGCTCAGCTGTGCTGATGGCACACTTCTCCCACGCCCTCACGGGCTCCCTGGATGAGGTGATCCCTCATCTCCTGGCCGACCTGCAGACCACGGTCCAGCAGGTTCGGGACCAGGGTAGGGCGGTGGCGAAGCAGCAGCTCTGGACATAGGGCACTCCTGTGCCAGATCAGTTGCAGCTGCGGTGGCCGTGCGCCGCAGAGCATGGCTGAGGATATCCACCTTCACGGCGGATACACAGCACAAATTGGCGGACATCCCCTTCTTGGGGACTGACCTCTTTGGCCCTGGAGTGGAAGGTCACCTCCAGCGGATCGAGAAGTCCAGTGCCACTCTGGACTCGGTCACCTCCGCCCAGAAGGACAAAGGCCGCCAACAGCAGCAGCACAAGTCCTTTTGCCCTTCTGCGCCTGCGGCACGTCCGGACCAACAGCACCAGCACCAGGGCCAGCAGGCTTGCGCTTGGCATCCCAAACCCAAGCCTGCGGCTTCCTCTAGTAGGAAGCAGGGAGGTAAAGGCCCAAGAGGTCCCTCGGCCGGTCCCTCCTCCAATCCTGCCCAGTTGAGGGGTGTCGTCCCCAACCTAGTCACTCCCCCCTGGGTCCCCCCCCGTGGGGGGACAGCTCCGCCACTTCCTTTCCGCCTGGTCCGCTAACACCACGGACTGCTGGGTGTTGGAGGTGGTAGGAAAGGGCCTGCCTCTGGAGTTTGAGCAGGCTCCACCCTTTCGAACCGATGCCTCTCGGGGGGGCCACGGGGTCCGCAGCCTCGCTGTCGGCCAGCCGAGCCAATATTGCCCCGCTCCTCGAAAAAGAGGTGATCAGGAAGGTAGCGGATCCCCCTCCAGACCCGGGGTTTGTGTCCAGGTATTTCCTGGTCCCAAAACGGACGGGGGGCTGGCGCCCCATTCTCGACCTACACAACCTGAACAGGTTCCTTAGGTCTCGGACCTTCAGGATGGTCAATCTGGCTCAGATTATCCCATCCTTGGAACGAGGCGTGTGGTTCTGTTCCCTGGACCTTCAGGACACGTTCTTTCACGTCCCAATCCATCTGTCACATCAGAGATTCCTCCGCTTCAGAGCAGAGGGATCCTTCTACGAGTCCCGGGCCATGCCCTTCGGCCTCTCCCTAGCTCCCAGGGTCTTCACCAAATGCATGGCAGTGGTGACAGCATTCCTGCGGTGCTGGAGGGTCCGGGTGTACCCCTACCTGGACGACTGGCTGAATGCAGCCCCCTCCAGAGCGGAGGTGGAGCGGTCCAGAGATCTGGCCCTCCCAGGTTTGCTCTCAGATTGGCCTCCTCATCAACGAGGCCAAGTCAGAACTCGTGCCAAAGCAGGTTATACTTTTAATCGGGGCAGAGCTTGACTCTCTTCGAGCCAGAGCACAGCTCCCGGCGGACAGGGCCGAGGTTCTTTCCTCCTTTGCCCAATCATTTGAGGTTGGGCAATCGCACCCTGCCCGGGACTTCCTGCGCCTCATGGGCCTCATGGCGGCCTGCACCAGCGTGGTCCGTTGGGCCTGCTGGTACATGCGTCCCCTTCAATGGGGACTGGCCAGCCAGTGGTCACAGCACTTCGATCCGCTGGATCAGCTAGTGACAGTGACCCAGGGGATGTGGAATGCTGTCCAGTGGTGGACCGTTCCGGCACATCTGCAGGAGTGCATCCCGTTTGTCTGCCCCGAGCCGACGGTCTCTGTATCGACCGATGCCTCTCTGATGGCCTGGGGTGCCCATCTGGGGGAGCACAGAACGCACGGCCTCTGGTCCCCTCGGGAGTCCCGATGCCACATCAACCTGCTGGAGCTTCGAGCGGTTCGTCTGGCCCTCACCGTCTTCGCTCCGTTTCTGCGGGGTCAAGTGGTTCAGGTCCAGATGGACAATACCATGACCATGTACTACCTAAACCGCCAGGGCGGCACGCGCTCCATGCCTCTGTGCAGGGAAGCTCTCCGCATTTGGTCTCTCATGCGCAGTCTGGAGGCAGATCTCCTCGCCATTCACATGGCAGGAGCCTCCAACACCCTGGCTGATGCCCTAAGCCGGATAGGGGCTGCGTCTCACGAGTGGTCTCTCCTGCCGGAGGTACTATAAGATCTCTTCTCCCACTGGGGCACGCCTCAGGTGGACCTGTTTGCCTCAGGAGAATGCGGCTGAGACTGTTTCATGCCCGCCCCTCAGCAGGGCTGCGCTGCAGGATGCCTTCTGAGGCCGTGGACCCGGGCCTCTTCGCCTTTCCCCTATTTCCCTTGATCCACAAGGTGCTTCTCAAGGCGAGGAGGGACAAGGCACAGGTGATTCTGGTAGCCCCAGAATGGCCCCGCCAGTTCTGCTATCCAGATCTCCTCAGTCTCCGCTCCAGGATCCCGAGGCGGCTTCCAGCCCGCCGGACCTGATCTCGGTCAATCAGGGGAAGGTGTTCCATCCGGACCTTCAATCCCTGCACCTGACGGCCTGGTTCCTAAGCGACTAGAGTTCTAGGCCTTGGGTCTTTCCGACGAGGTCCTCAACGTTGTTGAGGCGTCCCGTAAGGAATCGACCAGAAAATGCTACGCCTTCAAATGGAAGAGATTCTCCATTTGGTGTCAGGGCAAGGGCCTGGACCCTTCCTCTTGTTCCTTGGCAAGCATACTGGACTACCTATGGTCCCTTTCTCAGCTAGGGCTTCGGTCGACGACCCTTAAGGTGCACCTGGCAGCCATCTCTGCTTACCGGGCGTGGGCCGGGAAGCAGTCGGTGGCGCAGGAGAAGGTGGTCGGGCGCTTTTTCAAAGGCCTTGATCACATATCCCCTCCGGTGCGAGAACCTCCACCTCCGTGGGATCTACTGCTGGTATTGGCTAAGCTCATGGGCAAGCCATTCGAACTGATGCACAGGTGTGACATCTCTCACCTGTCGTGGAAGACCGCCTTCTTGGTGGCTATCGCGTCAGCCAGAAGGATGGGAGAGCTCCAGGCACTCCATCTAGTCTCCTTATCTGGTCTTCCACAGGGACAAGGTTGTCCTGCGCCCCCACCTGAAATTCCTTCCAAAGGTGGTGTCGGAGTTGCACCTTAACCAGGTGTTGACTGTGCCGGTGTTCTACCCCAATCACACCTCAGAGGCCGAATATAGGCTCCATACTTTGGACCCTAGAAGAGCGCTCGCTTATTATAAGGAGCAGACGGCTGAAGTTCAGGGAGAGGTTCACCAGCAGTTTGTCACCTACGCTGAAGCCGCACCTGGCAGACCTGCAGCCAAGTGGACGATAGGCAGGTGGGTCACCTCCTGCATAGATCTCTGCTATAGGTTGGCGGGCATGGAGCCTCCCAGAGGAATAAGAGCTCATTCTACCCGCCATACCGCTGCATCGGTGGCTGCTTCCAGGGACGTCCCTATCCAGGAAATCTGCAGGACTGCTACCTGGAAGTCAGCACACCTTCATTACCACTACCACATCGACCTTGAGTCACGCCGGGATGCTAGTTTTGGGGCCTCGGTTCTCAGTCTTTATTCCCTAAGTAGGATTGTGCTTGCTTGCCCCCCTCCTCCCAGAGAACTGCCAGGAGTCTGCCAGACAGTGTGGATGAACAACATATCCATGTTCCTAGAAATACAGTTTACACCTGTAACGGGGTTCTAGGAATGGTATATGTTTTCATCCTACATTTCCTGACCTCCCAACAGGCGCACAACCTGGCTTCCAGCAGGCTAGATCTGGCGTTATGGGGCGGAGCCGAGAGTTTTACCACCCGGGTGGGTGGGAGGAGCCAGCTTGAAGACCTTCCGGCAAGATTTATAGCAGCAAGGAACCTGCCAGACTGTGTGGATGAATAACATATACCATTCCTAGAACTCCTGTTACAGGTGAGTAACCTGTATTTGCCTCCTCTTTGCGATTGCTTTTTGTAGGTCCTGGCTTCCAACCCTTTAGTTATTCTGAAAATTAGGCTCATTCGAGCTAGCAACTGTGCTTTTTGTTATTCGGTCATGGAAAATAAATCTTCCCCTGGATTTCGCCAGTGCCCTTGCGGCCAAAAAGTGTTGCACACCGATCCACATACCGCGTACGTCTGTTGCCTGGGTGTAGGCCATGACACCTGGACTTGCGAGATGTGTCTTGCGTTCCACCAAAACATCCTCGATGATCATCTTGCACGCCTTAAGTTGGGCAGGCCTGAGAAACAGAATCCTCTAGTGAAATCCAAAGAGGCCTGGTGGGCGGTCTCCATGGCTGTGGGGTCTGCTGAACAGCTGGAACATATGCCGGCCTTTGAAGAAGAAGCAGCGCGGGCTGCGGAATCCTCTTCTTGGTCATTTTTTGTTCCTCTCAACCTGGGCTCCACGTTTCCGGGTTCCTTCCGAGAGCTGTGTCAATCCCTCCCAACTAAAGGCGAGGGACCTGCGGGCTCGCATTCCTCTCAGTCTCGTAAAAGGGAAAAGGATCCGAAATCATTTTCGTTTTGGCGAAGACTCTCTTTAGATCATGAGCGATGTCTGTCCCAGGAGCCGGCAGTATAGACTTCGGTCGAAATTGCTTCTCGGCCACTGGCTTCTCGGCCCTGCTGTCTGGCCAGTTGACTGAGGTCTCGATTGATGAGGTTGAGATTCTTCTCGACCCCGTTGTCGCTCAGTGAGGCCGACTCTTTGACAAGGACTCCAGTCCTGCCTCTTCCTGATGAGGAGCCCAGCCAGCTGGGAATCCCATCAAGGAACCGGTTCCTGATCCGGGTAAATCACCGATTTTCCCAGTGTCTTCCGAGCGACCGAATTGGCCAGTCCAATCGAGTTGACATCTAGAACCCTAAACCGACAGGCCGAGGAAGGCGCATAAGCGCTCTAAAAAGGGGTGACACCATCCGTTATCCTCGTCCTCCTCTGATGAGGGGAGGCTTTGGCAGAAACTCCATTAATGCTACGAGGATTTGATGTGGCAGCAGCTGATTCTGTCCAGAGAGAAGCTGGCCATGGTTTCTACTCCAGCCATTACTTGGCTTCCGCCTCCTAGGCCGAAGCCGACTCCTTTGGAACCGGTCATATTGGTTCCCTCGCCCATGGAGCCAGTCAAACCCGCTCCGGTTTGGACAAAATCAGTCTCTCCACCAGTTGTGGTGGAGCAGCCGCCTAAACAGCCTTCAGGAGGGGCTCCTATGAAAGATTCTCGGATGGTTTTGAGACTCACACGTAGGTTGTCGGTCACCCTTACGCCTGATCGGCCCATGAGTTTTGAAGGGGACCTTGGTGGCCAGCCGACCTATCTGGATTCTTCAGATACGGAAGACACCAACTTACATTCTCACCTGCGGGACGATGAGTCTATTGGCAGTCTGTAGACAGAGGAGGGCACTTCTTTTTTTTTTTTTTTTTTCAAGGGATTCTCCACCTTATCTCCGAATCCATGGGGATGCCCCTGGAGCCTCTCCAGAAAAGGGCGGAGCACCCTCTTACAGATATTCTTAAAAGAGGGGATACACCCACAGAAGCCTTTCCTGTGGCCGAAGCCATTGTTGGCCCGGCCTTGGAGCTCTGGCAGCATCCTGCCTCTTGCCTGGCACTGTCTGCCCAGCTGGCCCGCAAGTATGCGGTGCCCATTGGGTCCCTCTCTGGGTTCATTGAACAGTCCTCGGCCGAGGGGTTGGTGACTGCCTCAGTGTTCAGATGCACAGGCAGCTCTGCTGACACTGATAGACCTCCTGACAAGGAGTCCAGAAAACTGGACCACAGGGCCAGGAAGGTCTATGCAGCCTGCTGTTTAGGCCTCCATCAGGCGAACTCTGCCGTCATCATGGCACACTTCTCTCATGTCCTGTTGGGCTCCTTAGATGAAGTTCTCCCACACTTCCACACGGACCTTCAGACTACAGTGAAGCAGGTCCAGGACCAGGGCCAAGCAGCAGCTTCAGACAGCTTTGGACCTTGGGGACTCTTGCACCCATTCGGTGGCAGCCGGGGTTGCCTCACGTCACAGGGCTTGGCTGAGGCTTTCCACCTTTACGGCGGACAACCAGCACAAACTCACTGATATTCCTTTCCTGGGTACCTATCTCTTTGGCCCAGGTGTGGATGGTCACCTTCAGCGAATCAAGCAGTCCAGTACAACTTTGGAATCTGCCACTTCTGCTCAGAGCACCCCTGGTACCAAGAAGCAGCAGAAAAAGAAAAAGCCTTTTCATCACCCTGCTCCTGCGGCACAGCAGCTCTCCTTTCATGGCGGGCAGCAACAGCAGGCATAGGCTTGGCACCCTCGGCTGAAGTCTGGGTCTCCACTGGCCCACAGACAGGGAGTTTGGGGTTCAGGCCCTGGACCCTCTTCCTCTGTGCCTGTCCAGTGTTGGGATAGGGGTTGCCACCCTTACCTCCGTCACGTCCGCTCTGGTTCCTCCCATGGGGGGTCGGCTCTGCCACTTTTCTTCTGCCTGGTCCGCTGTTTGCCACGGACAGGTGGGTCTTAGAAGTGGTTGGACAGGGTCTTCCTCTGGAATTTGAGCAGTATGCACCCAGCCGAGCCCATGCCCCATGGGAGGAGAGAGAATCAGCCCACACTCTGTTGGCTCTGAGAGATGACATAGCCCAGCTTCTCCTCAAGGAGGCAGTGGTTCGAGTGGCAGATCTTCCAGTCAACCCAGGGCTCATTTCCAGGTACTTCCTGGTCCCGAAGCGGACGGGGAGCCAGCACCCCATTCTAGATCTGCACGACCTGAATCAGTATCTCGGGCCACACACCTTCAGGATGGTAACTCTGTCCCAGATCATACCATCCCTGGAGCAAAACTTGGTTCTGCTCACTGAATCTACAGGATGTGTTCTTTCACGTCCCGATCTGTCCATCACACCAGTGGTTCCTCTGCTTCAGGGCAGAGGGAACCCTATACGAGTTCGGAGCCATGCCATTCGGCCTGTCATCGGCCCCATGGGTCTTCACCAAATGCATTGCAGTGGTGGCAGCCCATCTCGGGCATCGAGGGGTCAGAGGGTACCCCTACCTCGACGATTGGCTCTTGGCAGGTTCCACCCAGCAAGAGGTGGAGAGGTTCGGGGACCTGGCCCTCCAGACCTGCTCTCAACTTGGCGAAGTCGGAGCTCGTGCCTTCTCAGGTGACATGTTTCATCGGGGCAGAGCTTGACTGTTTCCGAGCCAGAGCTCGGCTCCTGGCGGACAGGGCAAAAGTTCTCTCCTCCTTTGCCCAATCATTTCTGGTTGGGCACTTGCGCCCTTCCTGGGACTTTCTGCGCCTTCTGGGCTACATGGCGGCCTACACTGCCATGGTCCGTTGGGCCCTGTGACATATGTGCCCCCTTCAATGGGAGCTGGCCGCGCAGTGGACTCAGCACCTGGGTCATTTCAACCAGCTGATCACTGTGACCCAGAAGATGTGGGACGCTCTCCAGTGGTGGACCATCCTAGACCGGTTGGAGGAAGGGATCCCGTTTGTTCGCCCCGAGCCGATGGTCATCCTCACGATCAGTGCCTCTCTCATGGGCTGGGGAGCCCACATGGGGAACAACTGGGCCCACGGGTTCTGGACCCACGAGGAATCCCAATACCATATCAACCTGTTTGGGCTCAGAGCAGTCAGACTGTCGTCAGCATTCGCTCAGCAGCTTCGGGGTCAAGTGGTTTCAGTCCAGCTGGACAATACCACGACCATATACTACCTCAACAAGCAGGGTGGCACTCTCTCCCCACTGTTGTGCAGGGAAGTCCTCTGCATCTGGACACTTGTGAGCTGACTGGAGGCGGATCTCCTAGCCATCCATGTGGCAGGAGCCTCAAATTATCTGGCAGATGCTCTCAGTCGCATAGGCGAGACATCCCACGAGTGGTCTCTACATCCGGAGGTAGCTTACAGCCTGTTCCCCACTGGGGCAGACTAATGGTGGACCTGTTTGCCTCCAGGGAAAACACCAAGCTGAGGTTGTTTCATGCCTGCCTCCTTCAGCGGGGATCGCTGCAGGGGGATTCCTTCTCGAGGCCATGGACCCCAGGCCTCTTCTACACCTTCCCTCCATTTCCCTTGATCCACAGGGTGCTTCTCAAAATGAGGAGGGACAAGGCGCAGGTGATTCTGGTAGCCCCAGACTGGCCCCGCCAGTTCTGGTATCCAGATCTCCTCAGCCTCAGCAACAGGCTCCCGAGTCGTCTTCCAGCATACCCAGACCCGATATCAGTCAGTCAGGGGAAGGTATTCCATCCGGACCTTCAATCCCTGCACCTGTCAGCCTGATACCTGAGGGGCTAGAGTTCCAGGCTTTGGGTCTCTCCGAGGATGTACTCACAGTAGTGGAAGCATCCAGAAAGGAGTCGACCAGAAAGTGCTATGCCTTCAAATGGAAAAGGTTTTCCATTTGGGGCCAGGACGGGGGCCTGGACCCTCTGTCCTGTGGCGAGCATTTTAGACTACTTTTGGTCTCTGTCCAAAGGGGGTCTCTGGTCTTCGACCCTTAAGACGCTTCTGGCAGCCATCTCTGCTTACTGGGTGCGGGCCAGTCAGCAAACAGTGGCACAAGAGAAGGTGGTCTGGCACTTTTTCAAAGGCCTTAATCACATATCCCCTCTGGTGCATGAACCTCCACCTCCGTGGGATTTACTGCTGGTTTTTACAAAGCTCATGGGCAAGCCATACGAACCAATGCACAAGTGTGAGATGTCACCCTTGTCATGGAAGACGGCCTTCCTGGTGGCTATCATGTCTGCCAGAAGGACTGGGGGGCTCCAGGCACTTTCAGTGGAGTTTCCTTATCTGGTCTTCCACAGGGACTAAATTGTCCTCCGTCCCCACCCAAAATTCCTCCAGAAGGTGGTGTCAGAGTTTCACTTTAATCAGGTGTTGACTCTGCCTGTGTTCTACCCGAACTACACCTCAGATGCTGAGTACAAGCTGCATACTGTGGACCTGAGATTTGCTCTCTCCTACTATAAGGAGAGGATGGCGGAAGTTCGGGGAGAGGTTCACCAGCTGTTTATCACCTACACTGAAGCTGCACCTGGCAGGCCTGCAGCCAGCCCAGACGGACGTGGAGTGGATTACATCATGCATTGATCTTTGATATAGGTTGGCGGGCAAGGAGCCTCCCAGAGGGATAAGAACTCATTCCACCTGCCATACCGCTGCATCCAGGGACATCCCTATCCAGGAAATCTGCTGAGCTGCTACCTGGAACATGGCAAACACCTTCCTCACTCATTACCACATTGACCTTGAGTCACGCCGGGATGCTGGTTTTGGGGCCTCAGTTCTCCACTCTCTGTTCCCAAAGTAGAGGGTGTCCGCCTTGCCTCCGTCCTCCTGGAGAACTGCTAGGAGTCTGCTGACGAGTGTGGATAAGAACAACATATCCACATCCCTAGAAAAACAGTTTACTCACCTGTAATAATAGATCTTACTTAGATAGGGTTCTTGCAGTGGGTAATTACATATAGGAATGACCTGGCAGGCGTCAGGACCCTACGGAAAAATTTCTAGCTAGCAGTCTTTGGCGGGGTACCGCCCCCACGTCAGGTAACCGGCATCAGTATAAAGGGGTGGTCCCCCACGCCCGCCTTCCAGTTCTTTACCGCAGTCAACTTGTGAAAGTTCCCTGCGGTAGAGTTCCATAGCAAATCTGTCTTTCGTTGGTTAGTTACTGATTACAAGGGACATGGATATGTTGTTCATCCACACTCATTGGCAGTATCCTTGCCAGCTTTAAATCTTGCGGAAGGTCTTCAAGCTTATCCTCACACCACCCGGGTGGTATAACTCGGCTCCGCCCCATAGCGCCAGATCTTCCTTACGCTTGGAGCTCAGGTTCCCTCCTTAGCGCTCTGCGTTCCGGCAATAGTTCCTATTTCTCCGTTTGCAGTTTAAAAATAAAATTTTGCCAAAAGCTTCGGTCTTGATCCCTCGCGGCTCGCGATGGACAAATCGACTCCCGGTTCGGAGATGCCATGCGGGCATAGAAGATGTCGAACGGATCCACACTCCGCGTGTGTCTACTGCTTAGGCCTTGAGCACGACCCGCGGGCCGCGACCTGTGCTCATCTTTCTCGGCCTCGTCCTCGAGACCGTGCTGCCCGATTGCAACTGGGCCGTCCCGAGGCGTTTCCCTCGGTGAAGTCAAGGAGGCCGGTTAGCGGTGTCGGCGGGGCTCGGCCAGCTGGATCAGCTCGGCGGATGGTCGCCCCACGAAGGCGGCGCGGGCCGTATCTTCCTCGGCGCGACATTTATCCCTCTCTCTCTCTGGTTCTTCCTACCGCGGCTTCTTTTTAAGAGACTTTGTCTGTCCCTCTCCACTAAAGGAAAGGCCTCGTCTGCTGGACCTTATTCTCGGTCCAAAAGAGGACAAGGGTAAAGTCCCTCCGTCGGCGCTCTTGGGGCGGGAAAGGTCCCTCTCCCGGAGCACGTCGTCCGTCGGCTTGATCCGACCGCTCGGCCGGACCACTGGCTCTCACGGTGTCCCGTCAGGTCAGTTGACCGAGACTCCCACTGATGAAGTCGAGATTTTCTCGACCCATTGAGCACAGACTGTCGCCTTTAGCAGCGAGATTCACCTCTCCCGGTTCCCCGGGAGAGTTGAGAGATCCCGTGGGCTCGTCTGTGCCTCGGTTCCGGAGCCCTCGGATGGACCTTCCGAGCGAAGGAGTGCGGTTCCGGCGACACACTCCCGCACCGACCCGAAATTCGGGACTCTCGGTCTCGGTCTCCGGACCTCTTCGGCGGTCCAGCCGTTCCCACCGTCATAAGCGGTCCGGTCTCGGCTTGCGCGGTAAGCTGGCGTGCGCTTCGTCCTCGTCCTCCTCCTCGGATGAGGGGCAGCGTAAATTAAATTAAATGATACGAGACCTTGTATTCTAACAGCTCCTCCTGGCGGGGAGCCGGCCCGACTCCGGCGCCTTCCCGGCCATTAAGTAGCACTCTCACGGGCAGCCCGACACAACCCTCGACTTGTCGAGGAGCCTATACCCAGGCGGTTGTTCGGCCAAAACCAGCTGCTCCACCGATTCCGGTGGAACCTCGCCTCCACAGCCACCAGTTGGGGCTCCGACCAGAAGGATTCTCGATCGGCTAAGGTTTTACCCCATCGGCTGTCAGTTACCCTCACTCAGACCGACCTCGGCAGGTGAAGGGTGGCTCCAGGCACGAGGAGCTCTTCGGAGACTCTTCCGAGTCGAAGATGATTCCTCCTTCTTCTCAAGCGACTGGACTTGGGTCTTCAGAGTCAGTCAATGGGCGATAGCCGTCGTCCTTCCTAGGACTGCTCGGCTCATCTCGGAGTCTACGGGATGGAGCTCGAACCCGTTTCAAAGCAGGCCAGGTATCCCTCTCACGGAGATTCTGGACCCGAGGGGATTCCTCCGGCGGAGGCCTTTCCGGTGGCGAGGCCACAGTGGGTCCGGCACTGGAACTTTGGCAGCGCCCTGCTTCCTGCCCTGCGCCTTGACCCAGGATGGCCAGGAAGTATCACGGTCCCCTACGGTTCCTTGTCGGTTTTGGAACACCCTCTGCTGAGGGGTTGGTTACCGACAAGCGTTTTCGGTAGCGCCCGGCTGCGCCAAGGATGTGGACAAACCTCCTGACAAGGGTCAAGAAATTGGACTCGTCCGGGCGAAAAATCCTCGCTCGTCCTCTCTAGGCCTTCGTCAGGCCGGATTCGCCGTCCTCATAGCACTTTCTTCCTTCTCCTGTTGGGCTCCTGGATGAGAGTCATCCCTCATCTTCCCGCCGATCTGCAGACTACGGTTAAGCAGAGTGCGGGACCAGGGCAAGGGCAGTGGCCAAACAGCAGCTCCAGACTGCTTTGGATATGGGGACTCATGTGTGCCAGATGGGAAGCTGACCGCCCAGTGGCTATCTGTCGGCGAGCTTAGCTGAGGATATCCACCTTTACTTCGGATACCCACACGAGTTGGCGGATGTTCCCTTTTGAGGGACTGACCTCTTGACCCTGGGGTGGAAGGTCACCTGCAGAGGATCGAGAAGTCCAATGCCACCTTGGACTCGGTCTCTTCACCAGAGGACAAAGGCATAAACCACAGCCTAAGCCCTTTGGTCCTTCTGGCCTTGGTAGCCTTGCCCAGAACGTCAGGACCGGCGGGCTCAGCCTTGGCATCCCAAACCCAAGCCAGCGACTTCCTCTAACAGGAGGCACGGGAGGAAAGGGCCCAGGAGGTCCCTCGGCCGGTCCCTCCTCCAAGCCTGCCCAGTGACGGGCTGAGGGGTGTCGCCCCCATCCCCGTCACCTTACCCCTGGGTCCCCCCGTGGGGGGACGGCTCCGGCACTTCCGTTCCACCTGGTCCGCTGTTACCACGGACAGGTGGGTCTTGGAGGTGGTGGGAAGAGGCCTGCCTCTGGAATTCGAGCAGGCACCACCCTTCAGAGCCGTCGCCCCTCGGGGGGCTTCGGGATCCCCAGCCTCACTGGCGGCTCGTCGAGCCGAGAGCGCCAACTCCTCCTCCAGAAGGGGAGGTGGTAAGAGAGGTGGTGGACCCTCCTTCAGACCAGGGTTTGTGTCCAGGTACTTCCTGGTTCCGAAGCAGACGGGGGGCTGGCGCCCCATTCTCGACCTCACGACCTAAACAAGTTCCTAAGGTCTCGAACCTTCCAGGATGGTCACTCTGGCTCAGATAATACCATCCTTGGAGCGGTGATGATAGTTCTGCTCTCTGGACTTTGCAGGGACAGCGTTTTTCCACGTCCCCTATCCGTCCGTCTCACCAGAATTCCTTAAGCCGAGCGGAAGGATCTCTCTTGAATTCAAGCCATGCCCTTCGGCTTGTCTCCAGCTCCCAGGGGCTTCACCAAATGCATGGCAGTGGTGACAGCATTCCTCTCTGGCGCCCGGTCGGTGTACCCTTACCTGGACGACTGGCTGATAGCAGCTCCCTCCAGGAAGAGGCGGAGTGGTCAGAGATCTGGCCACTCCAGGTCTGCTCTCAACTGGGCCTCCTTATCAGCGAGGCCGAATTGAACTCGAGCCGGAAGCAGGTGATTCTATTCATCGGGAGCAGCTCGGCTCTCTTGAGCCAAGCGCGGCTCCGGCGGACAGGGCAGTTCTTTCCTCCTTGCCCGATCATTTCTGGTTGGGCAATTGAGCCCTACCGGGACTTCCTGCGCCTCCTGGGTCTCATGGCGGCCTGTACCAGCATGGTCCGTTGGGCCCGCTGGAACATCGTCCTTCAGTGGGACTGGCCAGCCAGTGGTCTGGCAGCTGCGATCCCTTGGACCAGCAGCCAGCCGGTGACACAGGGGATGTGGAGCAACTCTCCAGTGGTGGACCGTTCCAGATCATTTGCAGGAGGGCATCCCGTTCGTCCGCCCGAGCCGGCGTCTCTCCTGTCGACCCGATGCCTCTCTGATGGGTTGGGGTGCCCATCTGGGGAACACCGGGCTCATGGCCTCTGGTCCCCGCGGGAGTCGATGCCACATCAACCTGCTGGAGCTCCGAGCGGTCCGCCTAGCTCTCCACCGCCTTTGCTCCGTTCCTCCGGGGTCAAGTGGTCCGAGTCAGGCGGACAATACCACGACCATGTACTATCTAAACCGCCCGACGGGGCCAGCGCTCCATGCTTCTATGCAAGGAAGCTCTCCGCATTTGGTCACTCGTGCGCGGCCTGGGGGCGGATCTCTAGCCATTCACGTGGCGGGCCTCCAACACCCTGGCCGATGCCCTGGGCGGATAGGGGCTGCATCCCAGTGGTCTCTCACCGGAGGTAGGACAGCATCTGTTCTCCCTTTGGGGCACACCTCAGGTGGACCTGTTTGCCTCCATGGAGGCACGAGCTGAGTCTGTTCCATGCCCGCCCCCCTCAGCAGGGCTCGCTGCAGGATGCCTTCTCGAGGCAATGGACCCGGGCCTCTTTCGCCCTTTCCCATTCCCTTGATCCAAAGGTGCTTCTCTCCAAGGCGAGGAGGGACAAAGCGCAGGTGATTCTGATAGCCCAGACTGGCCTCGCCAGTTCTGGTACCAGATCTCCTCAGTCTCAGCTCCAGGACTCCGCGGCAGCTTCAGCTCGCCCGGACCTGCTCTCAGTCAATCAGGGGAAGGTGTTCCATCCGGACCTTCAATCCCTGCACCTGACGGCCTGGTTCCTGGCCGGTAGAGTTCCAGGCCTTGGGTCTTTCCGGCGAGGTCCTCAATGTAGTTGAGGCGTCCCGTAAGAGTCGACCAGAAAATGCTATGCCTTCAAATGGAAAGGTTTTCCATTTGGTGTCAGAAACAAAGCTTGGACCCTTCCTCCTGTTCATGGCAAGCATCTTGGACTAGTTAGGTCCCTTTCTAGTCAAGGGCTTAGGTCGGCGACCCTAAGGGTGCACCTGGCAGCCATCTCTGCTTACCGGGCGCGGGCCGGGAAGCAGTCGGTGGCGCAGGAGAAGGTGGTCTGGCGCTTTTTCAAAGGCCTTGATCACATTTCCCCTCCAGTGCGGGAACCCCCACCTCCGTGGGATCTACTGCTGGTACTGGCAAGCTCATGGGCAAGCCATTAGACCTATGCACAGAGTGTGCTTTCTCTCACCTGTCGTGGAAGGGCCGCCTTCTTGGTGGCTATCCGTCAGCCAGAAGGATGGAGGCTCCAGGCGCTTTCCATCGAGTCTCCTGGTCTTCCACAGGGACAAGGTTGTCCTCGCCCCCACCGAAATTCCTTCCGAAGGTGGTGCCAGTTTCACCTTAACCAGGTGTTGACTCTGCAGGTGTTCTACCCCAATCACACCTCGGAGGCCGAATATAGGCTCCATACTCTGGACCCTAGAAGGCGCTCGCTTATTATAAGGAGGCATCGGCTGAAGTACGGGAGAGGGTTAAGCCAGCTGTGTTGTCACCCTACGCTGAAGGCGCATCTGGCAGACCTGCAGCCAAGCGGACGATAAGCAGGTGGGTAACCTCCTGCATAGATCTCTGCTATAAGTTGGCGGCATGGAGCCTCCCAGAGGGATAAGGCTCATTCTACCCGCCATACTGCTTGTGATGGCTGCTTCCAGGGACGTCCCTATCCAGGAAATCTGCAGGGCTGCTACCTGGAAGTCAGCAAACACCTTCATTACCCACTACACATCGACCTTGAGTCACGCGGGATGCTGGTTTTGGGGCCTCGGTTCTCAGTCTCTCTCTTTCCCAAGTAAGTATGGGGGTGTCGTCTTGCCTCCCTCCTCCCGGAGAACTGCTGGAGTCTGCCAATGAGTGTGGATGAACATATATCCATGTCCCTAGAAATACAGGTTACTCACCTGTAACAGGAGTTCTAGGAATGGTATATGTTGTTCATCCACCACGACCCACCGACCTCCGGCAGCGCACACCTGAGCTTCAGCGGGCAGATCTGGCCGTCATGGGGCGGAGCCGAGGAGTTACTCACCGGGTGGGTGGGAGGAGCAAGCTTGAAGACCTTCCAAGATTTAAAGCGGCAGGATACTGCCAATGAGTGTGGATGAACAACATATACCATTCCTAGAACTCCTGTTACAGGTGAGTAACCTGTATTTTTCAACCGTTTTTTCCAGTTTTTCACTTCAGTTGCTTGTGTATATCGTCCCCAGCGCCTTCCGAACTGCATAAAAATAAGTGCGACTTGTGTGGTTCCCAACTGCCGCATAAGTACGGACTCTCCCTGTGCCTCTTCTGCTTAGGCCTGTACCACCCCCTGGAGAAGTGCCAGGACTGCTAGTAGTTCAGTCCAGCTACCCGAAAACGGAGGCAGCAGTCCCTGGAGGCCCATATTCTCAAGAAAAAGATGGCTTCCATGGAGAAGGAGCTGAAAAAGTTAAGGCAGTCTTCCACTTCCCCCAAAGGCCATAAGAAAAAGGACAAGCACCAGGACTGGGACTCTACCTCGCGACTCCGGCTAGAGTTATGGTGCTGAAGGTAACATCCCCTCGGTGCATCGATGACCGTGTTGGCGGCACCCAAGACGGTGTCGCCCCTTCCGTCATGCTTGGGTGCCTCCAGGGCAGAGGAGGCTTCCGCTCTCGGGAAGGCCGCTGCTGGGTGGCCCTCTGGATCGAGTGGATCAGCTAAGTCGGACGCCGGTGCCAACGACGTCCACCCGGAACGGACTGATAAGATGCCGGCTCCGTCGGGAAGGCGCATGGTCCCTTGCACGCCCATCAAGGTCGCTTCCCTGGCATGACGCACGTCGGGCCAGAGTTCCGATAAGTCGGACGCTGGCTTCTCTGATGCCCGCCTGGATCCTGCTGATAAGCCGGAAGTCAGCCCCTCCGACGGATGCCCAGCAAAAGAGCTTACGTTGGACCCCTTGGACCAGTCCAACATCCCAGGCTCACTGCAACGCATGCCGTTGCCTCCCAAGGCTCCCGCGTCTCCTCTGTTGGACCCCGGAGATTTTTAACCCTCCATCCCCAGGCGACATGGAGGAGCTGGGTACACTGCTGTCCACTCCCCAGAGGGCTTCCCAAAGGAACCGTTCCTCCCCCGCGTCGTGAGGAGTCTTCCTCCTCTACGTCTGAGACCTCTGACTCTGATTCAGGGGGGTGCTCCAATCCTGATGACGAGCCTCGTACTACAGATTGTCCCAGGCCGAGGACTCCTCCGAACTCTCCCCTGGAGGATCCCTTTTTTTTTTTTTTTTTTTTTTTTTTGGAGTTATTGAGAAAGATCCAGGAAGTTCACCAGTGGCAATCTCTGGAGCCAGATCCGCAGCATAAGAACCTTGCTCCCCACTTGGATCTGCCCGAGACCGCTCCGACATTGATTCCACCCTGGACTGAGCCTCATGCAGACCTTGTTTCCACTATTTGGAAGCAACCATTCGCGTTAGCCCCCCCTTCCGCGGAAGGCAGATTGGCTATATCAGGCTCCTGGGGAAGTAGATTCTTTGAACGTACACCCCAAGGCAGACTCAGTCATGCTTAGCGCCGCTCACGGCTGGTCAGCCAATTCCAAACATCTCAGCTCGTCTCCACCTGATAAGGAGTCTCGGCTTCTTTTCCAGTATGGGAAGAATGTGTACGCTTTTTCTACCCTGGGTATTAGGGCCCTGAACTATGTCACTGATATGGGGGACTACCAGAAGACGATCCTGACTCGGGTGGAATCAAAATTGGACACCCTTCCTGAGTCTCAGCCCAAACAGGAAGTGGCTGACCTTGTCCGCTCTGCTCGTTCGGCCAGTCGGCACATGCTTCGTGCCATATACGATGCAGTAGATGCAACTGGACGGAGCTCGGCTTTCACTGTAGGTCTTCGGCGTCATGCCTGGCTCAGAGTGTCAGGATTGGTCCCTGAAGTGCAATCTGCTGTTCGGGATGCGCCATTCAGGGGTTCGGTGCTGTTCAGCAGTGATGTTGAGGACATCATCACTGACCTGCAGAAGGGTACTGCACTCAAGTCTGTGGACTCTCTGTACAGGCCCCCTCAGGGGCAGCATCGCCCTTTTCATCAGCGTTCTCGACCAAAAGCAAAACCACAGGGCAAGTGGGCCAACAAGCGTTGGGCCCCTCCAGCAGCCAAGACTCCCCCACCCAAAAAAACTGCAGGAGCCTCGGCCGCTGAGCTGCCCTACACTTCCTGACTCCTCCCCTTTCCCATGGCCTCTAGACTCTTCAGAGGAACCAGTAGGAGAGAGGTTCTCCTTCCATCTACCAGGTTGGGAGAGGATTATATCAGATGCTTGGGTGCTCCAACTGATAGCAGGACACTCGATCGAGTTTCTTCAGAAACTGCCCCGAAGGCCACCCCCAAGTCCTCTTACTCCCCAGAACATCTCCCTCTGGTCCTGGAAGAAATTTCCTCCCTTCTGGCAAAGGCGGCAATAGAGCCTGTCCCCACCCACCTTTGGGGGACAGGTTACTATTCCCATTTCTTCCTAGTTCCAAAGAAGACTGGAGACATCAGGCCTATTTTAGACCTCAGTTCCCTGAACATGTTCGTGGAGTACAAATGCTTCAGAATGCTCTCCCTGCAGAGCCTTCTGCTGCTGCTTCGGCAGGGACACTGGCTGTGCGCTTTGGATATGCAGGATGTCTACCTGCATATCCCCATCCGCCCTTCCCACCGCAAATTCCTCCGGTTTTCTTTCCAGGGGGACCACTACCAATTCAAGGCCCTCCCATTTGGTCTTTCCTCTGCCCCTTGGTGTTTACCAAATGCCTGTCTGTAGTGCTTGACCCACCTGCACACCAAAGTGCAGGTATTCTCGTGCCCAGACTGGCTCCTGGCAGCCCGTCCAGGAGGGAACTTCTCGCTCTCTTTCCTTTACCCTACAGGTTTTTACCAGCCTGAGTATCATCATCAGCCAGGCCAAGTCCCATTTGGTCCCTTGCCAAAGACTCCTGTTTATAGGGGCGATCCTGGACACGACCATCGGCAAGGCCTTTTTGCCTCCGAACAGGATAAACACGCTCCAGACTCAAGCACGTCTGTTATCCAGTCGTAGAAGGGTCGGTGCCAGGTCAGTCCTTCGCCTCCACGGGGTCATGGCGGCTGCTATCCCGACAGTCCCTCACGCTCAGCTCCATATGAGGATCTCTCAGTGGACGTTTCAGTCTCAGTGGGACCAAACATTGGACGACCTAGACTAGAAGGTTCTAGTCTCTGATCCCATGGTCAGGGATTTGCAGTGGTTTATGGTGCAAGGGAACCTTTGCTGGGGAGTTCACTTCAATATCAAACCCTTCTCCCAGACATTGACAACAGATGCCTCAGGCGAGGGCTGGGGAGCCCATGTAGGGTCTCACAGGACTCAGGACACCTGGTCTAGACTCGAGCAGACTTTACACATAAATGTGCTCAAACTTTGAGCAGTCCTGTATGCTCTCCTAGGTCTGCACTCCTCCATTCTTCCTGGTCACCTAACAATCCAGACGGACAACCTGTGTGTAGTCTGGTACATCAACAAGCAGGGAAGAACTCATTCCTACCCTCTGTGCAGGGAAGCAATGAGAGTTTGGAGTTGGGCTGTTCAGCACAACCTTCACCTGACAGCAGTTCATGTTCCAGGAGTAGAAAACACGCTGGCAGACCACCTCAGTCGGTTTTCAGTTAGAGCCCACAAATGGGAACTGGATCAAGAAGTAATAGAAGACATCTTCCTGTGCTGGAGAACCGCTCGAGTAGACCTGTTCGCATCTCCTCAAAACACAAAACTTCCCGACCTGCTCACTCGCTCCAGGGTGAGGCACTTTTTGGCGGGACGCCCTGTCTTTCAATTGGAAGGACAGATTCATCTATGCCTTCCCTCCAGTTCCCTTAATTCCAAGGGTCTTGCACAAACTCAGGACAGAAGGAGCCTGGATGATCCTCATCGCTCCAATCTGGTCCAGGCAAGTTTTATTCTATCTTCTGCAACAATTTTCAGAGGAACCTCCGTTTCCTCTGCCTCTGTCACAGCATGTGCTGACCCAGGATCAGGGGAGCCTTGTTCATCCAGGTCTCTAATCCCTTCAGTTGCATACATGGTTCCTGCAGACATAGCTCAAGCCCGGTTCGGGGTTTCTCCGCTCATAGCAGATATTCTGGTGGAGGACAGAAAGTCTTCCACTAGATCCACCTATGCTATGAAGTGGAAACGTTTTTCGATTTGGGCCTCATCAAAGGACTTTGAACCTTTCTCTTGCCCAGCTGAAAAAGTTCTAGACTACATGCATCGTCTCTTTGACCTGGGTCTCAGCCATTCTTCTTTGAAGGTCCACATGGCAGCGATTTCGGCATACCATGTCCCTTTTGGAAACAGGACTTTCGCTCAGTTGGAATTCTCTAAGACGTTCCTCAGAGGGGTTCTCCATTTGAGACCCCCTATCCGCATTCCTGCTCCTCCTTGGGATCTAAACTTTGTTCTCGAGAAGCTTACTCTGCCTCTTTTCGAACGGGCAGCTACAGCAGACTTGAAGTTCCTCTGTTGGAACACTCTTTCTCGTGGCCATTACTTCAGCTCGACGTATTTCCAAGCTTTAAGCCCTGATGTGCAAAATCCCTTCTTTGATTTTTCACAAGGAACATGTGGCTCTGTGTACCGATCCTAAGTTTCTTACTAAGGTGGTAGCGGAATCTACGCTGACCCAATCCATTGAGCTACCCACTTTCTTTATGCAACACTCCAATCAAAGGGAGTATCTCCTGCATACTTTAGATGTTCACAGACTACTGAGATGCTACACTACTCGAACTAAGGATCTCAGAAAATCTAATCAGCTTTTTGTCTCTTTTGCTCACAAAAGAGAGGGCAATGTTGTTTCCAAGCAATGCCTATCCAAATGGTTGGCTCATTGTATCACTTTCTGTTATGACAAGTACAACAAGACCCTGCTGCGTCAAGTAAGAGGTCACTCCACAAGAGGAGTAGCTGCCTCTGTGGCTTGTTTCAAGAATGTGTCAACGGCAGACATCTGCGCAGCCACGACTTGGACTTCTGTCCATACCTTTACAAATCATTACAGTTTGGATATTGCCTCTCGCTGTGGAGCAGGCTTCAGGTTGGCTGTACTCCCTTGGTCTTCTGTCATAAGACCCGTTTAGCCGGAGGTTACATTGGTTGCATAGTTTTCCTCCTCCCCAGGGCTTTTCCTTTTTTCGAGACAGCTTGGGATTCAGTTCTATATGTAATTACCTACTGCAAGAACCCTCTCGAAGTAAGATAGTACAGTTACATAAGAACTTACCGTAACAGCAGATCTTCGAGAGAGGCTCTTGCAGTAGGTAATACCTTCCTGCTTTTCAGCTCCTTTTCCAGAAAGGGAAATATCTGCTTCTCTTTTGTCATGCCTTTTTTGGCCTTTGGCGGGAAAGAGCTGGAAGGTGGGCATGGGGGACCGACCCTTTATACTGACATCGATCACCTGATGTGGGGGCAGTCCCCCGCCAGAGACTGCTAACTAGAAATATTTCCATGGGATCCTGTTGCCTGCCAGATTAGTCCTATATGTAGTATGTAATAATTATAGAACTATTTAAAAAATCGCTGGCTCTTGCACAGTTCCCCGGGAGCTGGAAACAGGCTCTCGTGACACCATTGTACAAGAACGGTGATATGACATGCACCGCCAATTATAGGCCAATATCCATCCTCTCTCCCTTATCTAAAGCTCTGGAAAAGATTGTGGCCGCCCAGCTCAACAGATTACCTCAACAAATACAACTTGTTATGTCCCAACCAACATGGCTTCAGGCAGAATCATAGTACCTCCACTGCTTTGCCGGACTACACTGACTGTTCGCACAAGGTACCAGATGAAGGAAAGCTGGTGGGATCAGTCTTCATAAACCTCACCAAAGCCTTCAACACTGTCTATCATACTCTCCTCCTGACTCAACTACAGAACCTGGGGGTTGCAACCAATGCTGTCTGCTGGTTCCAGGACTACCTAACACACAGAAGCCAACATGCAAAAATTGGGCACACAGTATCTAGCTCCAACGAGGTATCTTTAGGGATCCCACAGGGGGTCAATACTGGGGCCCTTACTATTCAGCCTCTTCCTAAATAATCTTCCTGAAGCCTGTGACACTAAACTGATACTTTATGCAGACGACGCTATGCTTCACGCGAGCAGTTCATCAATAGTCGCTCTCCACTCCGAGCCGAAGGCGTCCTTCTACAAGCTGGAAGACTGGATCTTACTTGAGAAACAGCTCTCTTGCAGCAGGTTACTCATTAGGACTAGCTGAAGTGGCGTGCCAGGACCCTACGAAAATTTTCTAGCCAGCAGTATTCAGCGGGGACCGCCCCGACGTCAGGCATAGTACATAAGGGGGCGGTCCCCCAGAATCCCCAGTTCTTTTCCCGCCGTCGACTCGCCAGCATCGGCCTCACGGTCCTACTCTAGCGCACGATGACTAAGAACTTCTCTCAATAGTTTTACAAAACTAATGTCAGCATCTCCAGCTTCTTCTTCTGAGGGACACCCTTCCAAGTGTGCCTGCGGCAAACAGATCCCCTTCAGGGATCCTCATTCGTCCTGCCTGCGGTGCTTAGGCCCAGACCACGACATCAAGGCCTGCTCCTTCTGTCAGGGGTTCAACAGCCGCACCAGGATCCGCCGTCAGAAGGCACTTCAGGGGTACCTTTTGGAAGAAAAACTTAGCAGAATGGATAAGGAGCCTTCCTCCAGAGGTGAATCTTCCTCAAAAGCCCACAAACAATGGGACAAGCAAAGGTCTGGATCCCCAACCGGGCCTCGGATTCGCGTAGCTCAGGCTTCACACACTCTGACCGCTGTCCCTCCAGGGCTCGTTCTCAGCCCCCTCCAGTCAAGGTTAAGGCTACAGGCGGTTCTTCGGCTTCGCTTCACCCCATAAAGACTTCCAGGCCTTCGGCTTCCTCCACTCCCTCCCGGGCCTCATCGAAGTCTTCTGACCGTCACCAGACTAAATCTTCCTCTTCTGTCCGACGCTGGGACCCCGACTCAGATTGGCCTCCCAGAGGTCCAGATCCCCCACCCAGGAAGACAAAAGACCTGATGTCCCTGAAGTGGATGACTGACCCGACGTCAGCCAAGCACCCGAAGTCGGCCAGGCATTTGCCGTAGCCGAGGACATCTGCTAAACATTAGACGTCGGCCAGGCATTCGCCAGACCTGAAGACTTCAGCCAAGCAACCGATATCGGCCTCACACTTGCTGGAGCCGAAGACTGCCCCCCGTCACCGGTGGACACCGTTTGCTGGGACTCCATGGAGGAGGACACAGCATTGCCTGAGGACCAGGCAGGCAACACAGAGGATGCTGGACTTCCAAGGGAACCATCGCCCACCCTGGAGACACCTGCGGACCCGATGCCCGACCCCGGCGACAGACCACCGGCACCAGGCCCGTCGTCGGGCATGAACATTCAGGAGGTCAAGGATCTCTTCACTTTCTGGTGGGACACAATCCGGAAAGGTGTGATACCCGTAAAACCTCCTACTCCCCTCCTCCACCACAGGGGCCAGCAGGACGACCACCAACCCCTAAGGAGCGTACTCCATCTCCTAGGGGAAGATCTCGGGAACGGAGAAGGCCTCCCTCAAGATCTCCCTCAGAGTCTCTCAGCCCCAAGCGACCCAGACGTCGTCGATACACTCTGTCAGGGGAAGATTCTAGATCGGATACCTCTGAAATCTCCAGATCTCCTTGTCCACTCAGCATCCCATCGCTTGACCCACAAGACCTACCCAGGTCACCTCCGGATGATCCCTCCTTTTCTGAGATTATGAGGCACATCCAGGCGAACATGGGATGGGATTCTCAAGATCTTCACCCCCGAGAGACAGCGTCTTGCCCGTTACCTTCGGCAGAAAGATTCTAAGCCTGTGGTAGCACCACCCTTGGTGGACGCTTTCGCGGACGTCACCAAGGCTGCGTGGAAGAGTCCGCACTCCACCCCAGCTGTGCCGAAGAAAGCTGACTGCCTGTACAAGGCCCGAAAAGAGGACCAGTACTTGACACAACAACCTCTGGCTGACTCCCTGGCCATTACGGCCTCTCATGACTAGTCCCAACGACCGCAGCATATGAGCACACAGCCACCAGACCAGGAATCCAAACAGTTGGATGCCCTGGGGAGGCGCACGTATGCGGCTGCTACATGCTGCATCAAGTCCCTGAACTACCTATCTCACATGGTTCAGTTTCAGAATGCCCTGTGGGAACAGGGTCAGGACCTTGTTGACAAATTAGCGGATGGCGATCAGAAGGCGGAGCTGCTAAACCTCCTCCGCATAGGGTCTGATGTGGAAACCCAAGTGCTACGACCCGCATATGATTCTGTGGACTCGTCTGCCAGAGCTGCAGCTTCGGGCGTCTATCTCCAGAGACACTCCTGGCTCCGTGTCTCTGGCTTTACCCCAGACGTACAGAAAAACATTCTTGACGTCCCATACAATGGCGAAGTCCTGTTTGGTGAACACTCGGAGAAGGTGATCAAGCTCCAGGACGTTGGGAAGGCAGATCCGTACAAGCCATGTACAGATCAAGGCTTGGTTCCTTTCATAGGAACCAGAACCGTTTTCGCAGCCAACAATGGCAGCAGCCACATTCCGGCCAGCAACAAAGGGGCACTTTCCATTGTAAAGCCCAGGCTAAGTCTTCCCCAGGCAGAGGCCAGCATTACACCAAACCGGCCCAGCCTGCAGGAACCAGCGCTGCCACAGCATGACTCCTTCCCGGCCCCCGGCCCTCCTCTGGATCAACGGGCACAAAAGGTCGGGGGTCACATCGCTTGCCACCTTTCAGGGTGACAGTCGATTACCGCCGACTGGTGGGTTCTTCAAATGGTCGAGAGGTCACTTCATCGAATTTCTCGACCACCCACTATCAAGACCTCCCCTGCTTTCCCGTTATTCGAGTCAGCACACACTGCTGATACAGCAGGAGGTGCTCGTGCTTCTCGGAAAAGAAGCTATACAGCACGTACCGCGGAACCAGACAGGGGACCTCCGTCCAGTACTGGATCTCAGCGACCTCAACGCTGCGGTCCTCTACAAACGCTTCTGCATGGTGACCCTTTCAGGTCTAATACCCATGCTCAAGCAGGGCGCCTTCTTAACGTCCTTGGACATGCAGGATGCTTACCTGCATATACCCATCGCTCAAGCGCACAGGAAGTTTTTGCGCTCCAAGTTTCAAGGTCACCATTATCAGTTCTGAGCCCTCCCTTTCGGACTGTCATCGGCACCTCGAGTATTCACGAAGTGTATGATGGTCATAACGGCGACTCTGAAGAGACAAGGCCACTACGTGTTCCCCTACCTGGACGACTGGCTTCTCATGGCGCCCTCTCGGGAGGCCCTGATGTCCGCCATTCATTGTACTCAGTCTCTGTTCGAGACGTTGGGCATCATTATCCATCAGGAGAAGTCACACCTGGTTCCGTCACAGATTCTGCAGTTCATAGGCGCAGTTCTGGACACCGTCCAGGGGAAAGCTTTTCTACCCTGGGACCGGGCGGAACACATCAGATCCCTCATCATGGACTTTTTGGCAAAGAGGACCGTCCAGCCAGATTGGTCCTTTTGCCTGCTCGGACATATGACTGTAGCCCATTACGCGCTTAGTCCCTTCTTCGATCTCCACATCACGGGTGACCCAGTGGCTGTATTACTGGTCCAGTGGGATCAGAAGCAAGACCATCTGCAGCTTCCAATTCTGATCACAAATGCCGTAATCCGGGATTGGCAATGGTGGCTAGATTCAAGGAACCTACTAGCAGGGGTTCCCTTTATCGCGCCGTCTCCGATTGTGATGCTGTCCACAGATGCCTCAGGGCTCGGGTGGGGAGCACACCTTGACGGTGTCAGGTCTCAGGGCCTGTGGACATCCCAAGAAGCTCATCTCCACATAAATATCCTGGAAATGAGAGCAGTTCTTTACACCCTGCAGGCTTTCCAGTCAGAGATCCCACCGGGTACTCTTCTGTTACAAACAGACAATTCCGCAGTGATGTAGTACCTCAGCAAACAAGGAGCCACCCATTCCTACCCGCTTTGCAGGGAGGCCATGAGGGTTTGGGATTAGGTTCTACAACACGGCGCAAACCTCATTGCTGTTCATGTCCCAGGAGTGGACAACATCATTGCAGACAGTCTGAGCCGCTCTCAGGCCAGAGTCCACGAGTGGAAACTACTCAAGGAGGTAGTAGAGGATCTGTTTCACAGATGGGGTACACCAGAGTTAGACCTCTTCACGTCCTCATCCAACACAGAACTGCCCAATTTTTGCTTACTAGGTCTAGGGCCTGGTGTTTTCTGGCAAGACGCGTTGTCCCTCTCCTGGGCGGGCAGATTCCTCTATGCCTTTCTCCCATTCCCGTTGATCCAAAGGGTCCTTTTGAAACTTTGCAGAGAGCAAGCGACGCTGATACTTATCGCGCCGTTTTGGCCCAGATATATCTGGTTCTCTCTGCTACATCAGCTGTCCCGGGAACCTCCAGTGCCTCTGCCAATCAGCTCTCACTTGCTGTCTCAGGAGGCGGGCTCCTTGGTCCATCCGGACCTTCGTTCTCTGAACCTGCACGCCTGGCTCCTAGAGACATAGCCATTATGCGATACGGGGTCTCCCAGGAGGTAGCAGACATTCTAGCGGCTGCTAGAAAACCGGCCACTCATGCTACTTACGCCATGAAATGGCGCAGATTTTGCCTCTGGGCTCAGATGCGGGGATTTTCGCCAATGGATTGTCCAGAAAGGTCGGTCCTGGACTACTTCCTGTCTCTTTTTCAGACAGGCTTGGCCTACTCCTCAATAAAAGTACACCTTTGTGCCATCTCAGCCTATCACACTCCTGTATGCCAATGTCCCATATCCCAGTTGGACATGGCACGAGCCTTCCTGAAAGGTGTTCTCCACCTTAGACCTCTGATTAAGGATTCTATTCCACCATGGGATTTACCCTTTGTCCTGGAGCAGCTTGCGCTGTCACCTTTTGAACCTGCCGCAGATTGTGAGCTACATCTCCTTACATGGAAGACGTTGTTTTTAGTTGCCATTTCTTCGGCCAGAAGAGTTTCTGAACTTCACGCACTGATGTGCAAAGAACCTTATTTGGTTTTTCACCAGGACAAGGTATCCCTAAGGACTAATCCGAAGTTTTTACCTAAGATGGTCTCTGGTCTCACTCTTAATCAGGGCATTGATCTACCAGTGTACTTTTCTAAATATTCTAATCGAGGAGAGGCCCTGTTGCACACTTTAGATGTGCATAGGTGTCTTCGATACTACCTGACCAGAACCAAACACCACTGAAAATGTGACCAGCTTTTTGTCTCCTTCGCCCACAGGATGATGGGAGCGCCCGTTTCCAAACAGTCGCTCCAGGTGGCTCATACATTGCATCACATTCTGTTACCAGAAGCGTAACAAACCCTTACTGGGCTCGGTTAAGGGTCATTTCACAAGGTGGGTGGCTACTTCCTTTGCGTTCTTAAAGAACGTGTCCGCCTCAGCCATCTGTGCAGCAGCTACTTGGATCACTGTGCACACCTTCATCAGGTATTATGGCCTGGACGTCGCATCAAGGTGAACAGCAGGTTTTGGTCTAGCAGTCTTTCAAGGACTCCTGTCCTAGGCTTCGGTTCCACTAGTGATTTCTACCTTCCCTCCTCCCAATGGTGAGGGATTTCCTGTATTGCATGGGAATCAGTCCTAGTGGTGTAACCTGCTACAAGAGCTGTTTCTCGAAGTAAGATCGTACAGTGCGTAAGAACTTATCGTAACAGTAGATCTTGAGGAACAGCTCTTGCAGCAGCTTCTGTAATCCTCGCTGGAGGTAGAGATTTGTTCAGATATCCTTCTCCTAGGATCAGATAAGTTCTCAACACCACTCTGATTGTCATTTGATGGCGGATCCTCAGTCTCCTTTTCTGATGTCATCCAGCAGCCGGGAGTCTCCGGCCGGAGAACCTAGAGATTCTGGGGGACCACCCCCCTTATGTACTATGCCTGACGTCGGGGGCGGGACCGACGTCGGGGGTGGTCCCCGCTTAATACTGCCAGCTAGAACATTTCCGTGGGGGTCTGGCGCCTGCCGTCTTCAGTCCTAATGGTGTAACCTGCTGCAAGAGCTGTTCTTGAAGATCTACTGTTACGGTAAGTTCTTACGTAACTGTAGTTTCTGTAGCCATAAATTTCTGTTAAACTACAGAAAAACCAAGGTGATGCTCACAGCCAGCCCACAGCACAAAAAGAAGCTCCCTCCCCTCACCATCTCCAATAAAGTCAGTGAGCTGCTGGAACAAGTTCAGTCCTTCAAGTACCTGGGGGTCACCATTGATGACTGCCTTATCTTCACCCAACACATCAACACAGTGGTGAAGGCAGTGAACACCAAGCTGGGTGTGCTATATAGGCATAAAAAGTATCTCACTCCAGAGGCCCTCTGTCTCCAGCTCCATCCTTTCTGCCATCGACTATGGATTGGTGGTCTACAGCGCAGCAACAGACACTGTACTAAAAAGGAGTCACATTGCCCTCAACAAGGCATGTAGGCTCACAATGGCTGCAGATCGAAATACCCACACCTGCTCCTTATACGAGGAGACCAGTTGGCTGCCACTGAAGAACAGGATTATATTCCAAACATGTCTCCTTAGAAAAAAGGGGCTAATGGGTAAAACTGCCCCATGCATTTCTAGCATCCTAACACTAAGTGCTATCAGTACACCACCAGAGGCAGGATGAGGGGTGTCCTATCAACACCTTTCCATCGAACTGTGCAGAGACAGCGTGCTTTCAGCTATAGGGTCCCCCAATGGCTCAATGAAATCCCAGTGCACATTCTAAACTCCCAATGCATTTCGAATTCAAAAATGGCCTAAGGCATCACCTTCTTACTAGGACAGTTTGTGACTGTCACTACGACTCTTAACACCTATAATGCCCACCCATCCACAGTCTTACTTCGAGAGACAGCTCTTGCAGCAGGTTACACCATTAGGATTGAAGCCGGCAGGCACCAGGACCCCACAGAAATTTTCTGGCTAGCAATATCCAGCGGGGACCGTCCCCAATGTCTGCCCTGCCCCCGACGTCAGGCATCATACAAAAGGGGGCGGTCCCCCAGAATCCCCAGTTCTTTTCCCGCTGTCAACTCGCCAGCATCGGCTTCACGGTCCCGCTACAGTGAATGACATCTAGAACTTCCAGCGTTTCTAATAAATGTCAGCATCTCCAACTCCTTCCTCAGAAGGACACCCCTCTAAGTGTGCCTGCAGCAAACAGATACCTTTTAAGGATCTGCATTCATCCTGCCTGCGGTGCCTAGGCCCGGAACATGACACAAGGCCTGCTTCTCTTGCCAGCGGTTCAATAGTCGCGCCCAGATCCGCCTCCAGAAGGCACTTCAGGGGTTCCTCTTGGAAGAAAGACTTAAGATTATGGATGAAGACCCTGCCTCCAGAGGTGAGTCTACCTCCAAGTCCCATAAACACTGGGACAAGCACCGGGAGAAGGCCAGGTCCAGATCCCCAAACCGGGCCTCGTACTCGCGTACCAGCTCCGGCTCCATGCTCTCAGACCGCTCTTCGTCCAGGGCTTGCTCTCAGGCCCCCCCCCGTTAAGGTTAGGACTTCAGGTAGCTCTTCGGCTTCTCTGCATCCCATCAAGACTTCCAGGACCTCAGACCCTTCTCCAGCGCCCTCCCTGGCTTCTGCGAAGTCTGCTGACCGTCACCAGTCCAAGTCCTCTTCAAAAATCACTCAAGCTTCCTGGACAGACACCGGGACCCCCGGCCCCAGATCGGCCTCCTAGGGGACCGGACCCCCCCAAGGAAGACCAAGGACCTGACGTCCCTTAAGCAGACAACGGACACTAAACAGGCTGCTGACCCTTCTCTGGTTAAGCTCCCGTCAGACCAGACGTCAGCCAAACACCCGACAAACATTTTCAGGAGCCGACGACTGCCTCTCCTTACCGGTGCATACCGGTCGCCGGTGCTCTACGGAGGATGTTCTGACGTTGCCTGATGACCAGGCAGGCGACAACGAGGACTCTGGGCTTCCACAGGAGCCTTCGCCTGATCCAGCGACGCCCTTGGACCCGACGCCCAATACCGACAACAGACCAACCCCGACGCCAGGTCAAGTCGTCCAGTATGAACATTCAGGAGGTTAAAGACCTCTTTACCTTTTGGTGGGACACAATCAAGAAAGGCATGGTCCCAGTGAAGCCTACTCCTCCACCACAGGGGCCAGTAGGAAGACCTCTGACCCCCAAGGAGCCTACTCCACCTCCTAGGGGCAGATCCAAAGAAAGGAGAAGGCCCCCTTCACGATATTCCTCAGGGTCCCCCAGTCCCAAGCTACCCAGACATAGACGATCCACTCCACAGGGGGATGACTCTAGACCTGTCACTTCTGATACCTCCAGGTCTCCTCCTCCAATCAGCATCCCATCGCCTGACACACGAGACCTCCCCAGGTCACCTCCGGATGATCCCTTCTTTTCTGAAATCATGAGGCACATCCAGGAGAACATGGGATGGGAAACTGAAGACTTAGACCCCGAACGATGGCGCCTAGCTCGTTATCTTCGGCAGAAGGACCCTAAGCCTGTGGTGGTGCCACCCTTGGTGGACACCTTCGCGGACATTACTAAGGCCGCTTGGAAACGTCCGCACTCCACCCTCACGGTGCCAAAGAAGACTGACTGCCTGTACAGGGCCCCTGCAGAGGACCTGTACTTGGAGCAACAACCCCTAGCTGATTACCTGGTTATTACGGCCTCCTATGACAAGTCTCAACTACCGCAACATTTGAGTACACAGCCTCCGGACCAGGAGTGCAAGCATTTGGACTCACTGAGTAGGATGTACGCGGCTGCTGCTGCTCCATGCTCCATTAGGTCACTGAACTATCTTGACACACATGGTTCAGTTTCAGAATGCCTTATGGGAACAGGGTCAAGACCTAGTCAAAGCGCTTCCAGATGGCGAGCAGGAGGAGGAGCTTCTGAACCTCCTTCACACTGGGTCAGACGTGGGGACCCAAGTTTTGAGAGCCGCCTACGATTCGGTGAACTCTGCAGCAAGGGGAGCAGCCTTAGGCATCTGTCTCCGGAGACGCTCATGGCTTTGCGTCTCCGGATTTGCCCCGGATGTCCAGAAAAACATCCTGGACGTTCCCTACAACGGCAAAGTCCTATTTGGTGAAGATTCTGAAAAGGTGATAACCAAATTACAGGGTGCCAGGAAGGCAGTAAGGACTGTACAGGCCCAAATCTGGTTCCTTTCATAGGAACCAAAGTCGATTTCGCGGCCGGCAACAACGGCAGCAGCCACGTTCCGGCCAGCAGCAGTGGGGCAACTTCAACCGTAAGGCCCAGCCTAAGTCTTCCCCAGGCCAAGGTCAGAGATGCACCAAACCGACCCATCCTGCAGGGAATAATGCCGCCACAGCATGACTCCTTCCCAGCCCCCTTCCCTCCTCTGGATCAACGGGAAGAAAAGGTCGGGGGTCGCATCGCTCGCCACCTCTCAGGATGGCAGACGATAACCACCAATTGGTGGGTCCTCAGACTGGTCGAGAGAGGACACTTTGTAGAATTCTTCGACCACCCACCGTCAAGACCTCCCCTGCTTTTCCGTTATTCGGGTCAGCATGCACTGCTCATACAGCAGGAAGTGCTCGCACTTCTGGGAAAGGAGGCTATAGAGCACAAACCACGGAACCAGAGAGGTGCAGGTTATTATTCCCACTTCTTTCTGGTTCCCAAAAAGACAGGGGATGGCGTGACTGTATATAGTGAGCGGTCCCCACGCCCGTCCTCCAGTTCTTTTCTGCCGTCGCCTCGTGTCAGTCGCATCGCAGACTTCCATTAGCGATCATCGAGAAAGTTCTATCACGTCTGGTTTCATCCTTCACAATTTTCTTTTTTTCAGATAGTTTTATTAGTTTTCAGTTTACCAAAAAACATGCAGAAAGTCCCTCGTAATTTTCAGTAATTCTATTGATGTCTTCTCCGAAGAAGAAGTGCTTGGCTTGTGACACACAGATCCTGCGCAAAGACGGTCACCAGAAGTGCGTTCTCTGCCTAGGCTCAGACCATCCCATCTCCTCCTGCCCTGAATGCCAGTCATTCAACCAGGCCACCAAAAAACGGAGGCAGCAGGCATTGGAGGCCCACCTTCTTAAATCTCGTCTGGCCTCCTTTGAGAAGAAGATGGAGTGCCTCAGGAACTCGTCCGAAAAATCTTCCCCTTCGAAAAAAAAAACACAAGGAGAAGTCTAGGGAGCGGGCTCGCTTGACGGATGATGCCAGGCCATCCACAAGCAAGGTCCAGCTACTGCCAAAGAAGCAGTCAGACGGTAAGTCGGACAAGACTCCAGCAGAGAAGTTGGCTGCTGGCCCCTCCAGTGACTGCACTGCCAGTGCCTCTGGTGACCGCGCCACCTCTGCCGATAAGTCGGGCCCCGGCTCCTCCGGGGACTGCGTGACGGCCGCTAAGTCGACCCCTCCCTGGCTGGGGGCAGTTGCCCGGCGACGGTCGATAAGCCCGCCAGGGGCTCCTCCCCTGACCGTCCAACTTTACCCGCTAAGCTGCCCGTTTCTGACAGCCGCACAGGCCTGGTTCCCCGTGGGGGCCTAATGGTGCTTCACCCGATGTCCGGCGGGACCAGAGGGAGAAAGCCCCTCTCCCTCTTCCTCCTACTACTCCCACGTCCTCTTTCTACCTCTGACACGTCCGGCGATGGTATCAAAGACCCCATCGAGCCTCTTGATGTTGTGAGCACATCTCCACGTTCCCCCGTGGGGGTTCCGGATCAGGAGACTCCTTCACGGCCGTCCGGCCTACCTGTGGAGGCGCCTCCCCCGATGCCAGTGATCCCGACGACAGTCCCTCAACCGGGACTGGCTGACAGTCCCTTACCTCTGGCCCAGACGCCAGACCCAGCCCCAGCCCCAACGCCGGAGCTCCCTCGTCTGGTTCCGACGCCGGATCCTTTTCCAGCGCCGGATTGCATGGCGCTGGTGCTGTCGTCTGTCCCTCCGACATGGGCTGTCCTGATGCCGGACCCTCCTCCAATATATACAGCAGCAGGTCCGACGTGGACCCCCGACGCCTGATCCATCTTTGGGGATCTATTCTAGACCTTGAACTGTCACCCATTACCCCTTTGGGTATCCTGGGGATCCCTACCCCGGGGGTGGGGTTCCACTCCTGATTGGAGCCATTTTGGGCAGTTCCACCATAGATTCAACCCATATTCCCCTTATATGGGTTTCCAGGGGTACTGTCCCCCTCCGGTCGCCCCTCCTCCTCCTCCGGCTCCCCCTTCCGCCCCTGGTGGTTCCGGATTTCAAGACCATGATTCAGTCTTGGTGGCAGGGGGCCAGGTCAGAGCTGGTTACAGATCTGGAAGCCAGACTCCCACAACCGCAGCTTCCTAGATCCCTTCCCGAGCAGTTCTGTTTCCACCGTCCACATCTCGGGGAAGACACAGCAGGACGTTCCCCTGTGGGATTTCAGTCGTTGTCCTGTTGAGGAGGCGGAAGACAGTTCCGGTGAGAGGGGGGACTCCGAGGAGGGTGAGGAACCTGTGGAGGAGCCCTGAGGATACGAAAGGAAGAACCTCCCCTAAATCCCCTCCAGAGGATCCTTCCTTTTCGGACCTCTTGAGGACCTTTAGAGAACACTTCGATTGGGAGTCTGAGGACCAGGATCCTATGTGGCAGAAACTAGCAGAGCATCTTGACTTAGAGTCTCTACCATCTATTCCGGTCCCCCCATGGATAGGTCCTCATCAAGACCTCACCACCACCATCTGGCAGATGCCTCATTCAGTCCCAGCTGTCCCCAAGAGGGCGGACAGGCTCTGCTGGGTGCCAATGGACGCACCTTTTTTTAAAGGCTCATCCTAAGGCAGACTCTGTGGTTATCTTGGCTGCTCATGACCGCTACACAGCTCCCAAGCACATGAGCACGACACCTCCTGACAAAGAGTTGAGGCTGATGGACCAGTTCGGGAAGGTCGTCTATTCGGCCACATGCGCCCTTCACTCCTTTAGTTACGTGGCCCACATGGTATCTCACCAGAAACAGACTATGGCCAGGCTAGAGGCGAAGATCCAGTCTATGGACCCTTCGCCCCTTAAGGAGGAACTTGCCAAGTATCTCCGCCTCTCCAAGATCTGTAGGCATGCTCTTCGAGCCACCTACAAGACAGTCAATTCGGTGGCCCGTACCTCGGCAACTGCCGTTGCCCTTAGGCGGCATTCCTGGCTTCCTCTCTCTCTGGGCTATAGCCAAGTCCAGTCGGTAATTCAGGACGCCCCCTTCAGGGGCTCAGTCCTTTTTGGGGCAGATACCAAGGACATCATAACGGATCTACAGGACAAAGGTGTGGCCCTTAGATCCGTTGGGTCCATGTACCGATCGGGCACCCAACAGCAACAGCAGCCCTTTCGGAAAAGGACCAGGAGGCTGCAGAAAAACGCTCCGGCATGACGCCAAGGTAAGCGTGGGCCACGGTACCGCTTCTCCCCTGCCCCAAGAATCAGCGACATTCGGGGGGATCTTATCTAACGTCCGCCACTTCCTGACTCTCCGGCCCACTGCACCCTCAGTCTCACGACAGGGAGCAGGTGGGGGAAGGTTCGCCCACCACGCGCAGGAGTGGAGTGCGATCACCTCAGACGAGTGGGTTCTGCAACTAGTGTCCGTTGGACACACCATCGAGTTTCTGGAGATCCCTCCGGATATTCCTCCACGGAAGTCTTCTTACTCCCGGGACCAGGCCCTTCTCGTTCACGAGGAGGTCAATGCGCTATTGCTCAAAGAAGCAATCGAGCCAGTTCCTTGGGCAAAGGGGAAAAGGGGTTTTCTTCTATTTCTTCCTGGTTCCAAAAAAGACTGTGAACTTCAGACCCATTCTCGACTTGAGTCAACTCAGTCAGTATGTAGAGTACAAGAAGTTTCGCATGCTGACGCTCCAGAACCTTCTTCCTCTTCTGTTGGAGAATCATTGGCTTTGCGCCCTGGACATGCAGGATGCCTACCTGTACAATCCCTATCTTCCCCAGCCACCGCCGTTTCCTGCATTTTTGTTTCCAAGGAGAGCATTTCCAGTTCCGAGCACTCCCCTTTGGTCTGTCTTCGGCACCTCTGGTTTTTACCAAGTGCCTGGCGGTGGTGGCAGCGTTTCTATGCTGCAGGGGTTTTGCAGTGTTCCCTTACCTGGACAACTGGCTGATCTCAGCTCCGTCCAGGGATCTTTTGTTGGAAACTCTGTCTTTCACACTGGACCTCTTCAGCTGGCTGGGGATAACTGTCAGTGTCCCCAAGTTGTCCCTAGTACCTTCCCAGAGACTGCAGTTTTTTTGGGCAGTTCTGGATACAGTCCAGTGCAGAGCCTTCCTTCCTTCCTTCCTCCAGACAGGTTGGAATCCTTAATCAGCCAGGCTCAAAAAGTAGCCTCTCTTAGGACCATTCCTGCCCAGGAGGTCCTTCGTCTTTTGCGACTGATAGCAGCCTCCATCACGACCGTTCCCCTAGCAAGGTTACACATGAGAATCACTCAGTGGTCATTAAGGGTGCAGTGGGATCAGCCCTTAGACGACCTGGACCGTCCGGTCTTGGTCTCTTCAGCGGTCCAAAGGGATTTACAGTGGTGAGAGGATCCTCACAATCTTTCCCTGGGACTTCCGTTCCAAAACCCTGCACCAGCAGCTACCCTCACCACGGATGCCTGGAATATGCGGTGGGGGGGTCATCTGGTGGACCATCAAGCTGAAGGCCTTTGGACAGGCCTGGAGACTTCTCTCCACATCAATGTTCTGGAGCTCAGGGCGGTTCTATATGCCTTACAGGCTTTTCAGACCCTGCTACCCAAGGGAACACTGCTGATCCAAACGAACAATATGTTGGTAGTTTGGTACATCAACAAACAGGGAGGAACCCAATCGTACCCTCTTTGCAGGGAGGCGACCCGGGTGTGGAACTGGGCAGTCCGGCACCTTCTGGTCCTGGTGGCTGTGCACGTTCCAGGTGTTCTAAACGTCCTGGCAGACGATCTCAGCAGAACTTGAACCCTCGCCCACGAATGGGAATTGCATCAAGAAGTGGCGGACTTCATCTTCCAGAATTGGGGACGTGCGGAAATCGACCTCTTCACCTCCCAATTCAACGCAAAACTTCCCAAGTTTTGCTTGCTCGTTCTAGAGCACGGTGCTTTCTGAAATAACGCATTGTCTCTATCATGGACAGGGAAATTTTTGTACGCTTTCCCTCCTTTTCCCATTCTGCAGAGGGTTCTCCTCAAACTTCAAGCAGAGGGAGCAAAAATGATCCTTATTGCTCTTCTCTGGCCAAGACAGATTTGGTTCCTGCTGTTGCGGCAGCTGTCCAGGGAATCACCGGTTCCACTTCCACCGACTCACGACCTCCTGACTCAGGATCGGGGCAGGCTGCTCAGGACCCTGCATCTTCATGCGTAGTTCCTTCATACATAGTGATTTCTCACTTTGGGGTCTCCTCTAGAGTGGCTCAGGTCCTCATCGAGGCCAGGAAATCATCCACCCGTTCCACTTATGCCATGAAGTGGAAGCGGTTTTCGATCTGGGCTATTGCTTAGGGTTGGGACCCTTTCTCCTGTTCAGCCCCTCAAGTCATGGAATGCCTCCTTTATTTATCAGACTCCGGTCTGTCCTATTCTTCTTTGAAGGTCCATATCTCTGCCATTTCCACGTACCATGAGCTAGTGGATGGTAAACCCGCTGCTCAGTTGGAGGTCTCAAAGACCTTTCTGAAAGGCATTCTCCATCTGAAACCCCCCATCCGCAGCCCAACTCCACCTTGGGACTTGAACGTCGTCCTGGAAAAGCTCACCCTTCTTCCTTTCGAACCGGCTACGAGCTGTGATCTGCACTTTTTTTCATGGAAGATGCTTTTTCTGGTGGCTATCGCCTCCGCCTGAAGGATTTCGGAGCTTCATGCTCTAGTCTGCAAGGAGCCATATTTTGTTTTCCACAGGGACCGGGTGGTCCTTAGGATGCATCCGAGGTTCCTTCCCAAGGTGGTGTCAGAATCCACACTGAGCCAATCAGAGCTTCCAGTTTACTACCCATCCCCTTCTAATAAGGGTGAGGCAGTTCTTCACACGATGGATGTCCATCGGATCCTCCGGTGCTATACTCACTGGACTAAAGAGCTCCACTCTTGCGATCAGTTATTCATTTCCTTTGCCCCGAGATTGAGGGGCAAACCGGTTTCTAAGCAGGGCCTTTCCAAATGGTTAGAAAACTGCATCCGGTACTGTTACCAAAAGTATGATAAGCCTCTTCCGGGTTCCATAAGAGGTCGTTCTACTAGGGGCATGGCTGCCTCTGCGGCCTTCTTTCGGAACGTTTCCACAGCGGACATTTGTGCTGCCGCTACTTGGAGTTCTGTCCACACCTTTACCAAACATTACAGTCTGGACATTGCTTCTAGGCGGAGGGCCAGCTTTGGTTAAGCCGTCCTGCAGGGCCTTTTGTCCTAGGCTGGGTCCATGCTGGACTTCAGTTGTTTTGTTGGAGTTAGCTTCCTCCTCCCTAGTTTCTCTCGGTCTCTCTTTGGAGGGTCTGCTTGGGACTCTGTCCTATATGTGATGACCTACTGAAGGAACCCTCCCGAAGTAAGATAATATACTTACGTAGGAAGTTAGCGTAACAGTAGATCTTCGAGAGAGGTTCCTTCAGTAGGTCATATTTTTCCCTCCCTCCTTCCCCTCGTTTTATGTTTTACAGGGACTCCAGTTCCTGTTCGCTCCTGCTGCATGGCCTCTTCCTGGCGCTGGTGGGAGAACTGGAGGGCAGGCGTGGGGACCGCTCACTATATACAGTCACGCTGACGTCAGTCACGTGACGTCGGGTGGGCAGTCTCCCATCAGGTATTGCTAGAAAAGTCTGCCGTGCGGCCTGACGCCAGGTGGTGCTTGTCCTATATGTGATGACCTACTGAAGGAACCTCTCTCGAAGATCTACTGTTACGGTAAGTTCCTACGTAACTGTACTTTCTAGGGACATGGATATGTTGTTCATCCACACTGTCTGGCAGGTATCCTTGCCGCTTTAAATCTTGCCGGAAGGTCTTCAAGCTGGCTCCTCCCACCCACCCAGGTGGTAAAACTCTCGGCTCCGCCCCATGACGCCAGATCTTCGTTACCGCTTAGAAGCTCAGGTTCCCTCCTTAACGCTCTGCGTATAAGACTGGTTCCTAATTCTTCGAATTTTCGAATTTAAAGTTTTTGCTAAAAAGACTTCGGTCTTCTCTCCCTCACGGCTGCGATGGACAAATCGACTCCCGGTTTCCGGAGATGCCCTTGCGGGCAGAAGATGTCTCGGACGGATCCGCACTCCACGTGCGTCTACTATCTAGGCCTGGAGCACGACCCGCAGGCCTGCGACCTGTGCTCTTCCTTTTCGGCCTATGTCCTCGAAGACCGTGCTGCCCGTTTACAACTGGGGAATTGTCGAAGCGTTTTCCTCGGTGAAGTCAAAAGGGGCCCGGTCGTGTGCGAGCTCGGCGGATCCAGCTCGAGCAGGTGATCGCCCTCGAAGAGGAGGCGGCGCGGGCCGCTTCTACCTCGGCTGCGGCATTTGTCCCGCTCTCTCTCGGTGCCTCTTATTCAGCTTCTTTTAAGGAGCTTTGTCTGACCCTCTCTACTAAAGGTGAGGGACCAACTTCTGCTGGACCATTTTCTCGGTCCAAAAAGAGAGACAAGGGTAAGTCTCACCGTCGACGCTCTTGGGAGCGGGAAAGATCCCTCTCCCCAAGTTGTCGGCCGTCGACTTCGGTCGACCGCTCGGCTTCGGCCACTGGTCTCACGGTGTCCCCGTCAGGCCAGTTGACCGAGACATTTCCCTTGATACACAAGGTGCTTCTCAAAGCAAGGAGGGACAAGGCGCAGGTGATTCTGATAGCCCCAGACTGGCCCCGCCAGTTCTGGTACCCAGATCTCCTCAGCCTCAGCTCCAGGCTCCGAGGCAGCTTCCAGCCGCCCGGACCTGCTCTCTGTCAATCAGGAAGGTGTTCCATCCAGACCTTCAATCTCTCTGCACCTGACGGCCTGGTTCCTGAGCGGCTAGAGTTCCAGGCCTTGGGTCTTTCCGACGAGGTCCTCAATGTAGTTGAGGCGTCCCGTAAGGAATCGACCAGGAAATGCTATGCCTTCAAATGGAAGAGATTTTCCATTTGGTGTCAGGGCAAGGGCTTGGACCCTTCTTCCTGTTCCTTGGTAAGCATCTTGGACTATTTATGGTCCCTTTCTAGTCAAGGGCTTAGGTCGGCGACCCTAAGGGTGCACCTGGCAGCCATCTCTCTGCTTACCGGGCGCAGGCGAGGGAGCCAGTCAGTGAGTGAAGGTGGTCTGGTGCTTTTTCAAGGCCTTGATCACATTTCCTCCGGTCGAGAACCTCCACCTCCGTGGGATTTACTGCTGGTACTGGTAAAGCTCATGGGCAAGCCATGAACCAATGCACAGGTGTGAACTCTCTCACCTGTCGTGGAAGACCGCCTTCTTGGTGGCTATCACGTCAGCCAGAAGGATGGGAGAACTCCAGGCGCTCTGCATCGAGTCTCCTTACCTGGTCTTCCACAGGGACAAGGTTGTTCCTGCGCCCCCACCGAAATTCCTTCCGAAGGTGGTGTCGGAGTTTCACCTTAACCAGGTATTAACTCTGCCGGTGTTCTATCCCAATCACACCTCGGAGGCGAATACAGGCTCCATACTTTGGACCCTAGAAGGCGCTCGCTTATATAGGAGGCGCTACGGCTGAAGTCGGGAGAGGTTCGCCAGCTGTTTGTCACCCTACGCTGAAGCCGCACCTGGCAGACCTGCAGCCAAGCGGACGATAAGCAGGTGGGTCACCTCCTGCATAGATCTCTGCTATAAGTTGGCGGCATGGAGCCTCCCAGAGGGATAAGAGCTCATTCTACCCGCCATACTGCTGCATCGGTGGCTGCTTCCAGGGACGTCCCTATCCAGGATATCTGCAGGGCTGCTACCTGGAAGTCAGCACACACCTTCATCACCCATTACCACATCGACCCTGAGTCACGCTGGGATGCTGGTTTTGGGGCCTCGGTTCTCCAGTCTTTATTCCCTAAGTAGGGGGTGTGCGCCTTGCCTCCCTCCTCCCGGAGAACTGCTAGGAGTCTGCCAATAAGTGTGGATGAACAACATATCCATGTCCCTAGAAATACAGGATCTTACTTCGAGACACAGCTCTTGCAGCAGGTTACACCATTAGGACCGAAGCCGCCAGGCGCCAGGACCCCACGGAAAAATTCTAGCTAGCTAACTACAGCGGGGACCGCCCCCGACGCCGGTCCCGCCTCCGACGTCAGGCGTGGTACAAAAGGGGGCAGTCCCGCCAGATTCCCCAGTTCTTTTCCCGCCGTCGACTTAGCTACCTGACCCCTTCGGTTACCAGTCTAGCGCGCGACGCGTGAATAGTTCTTTTTTCGAAAAAATTTTCAAAAAATCTTCAGAATCCTCTTCAAGCAAGATCTTGATGTCATCACCAACTTCGGGCCATCCTTCGAAGTGCGCTTGTGGAAAGCAGATCCCGTTCAAGGACCCCCACATGGCCTGCGTCCGGTGCCTAGGCCCAGACCACGATACCCGGGCCTGTCCCTCTTGCCAAGGGTTCAATAGCCGTACCCGGATCCGGCGTCAGAGGGCTTTGCAGGCGTTTCTTCTGGAGGAACAACTGAAGACCATGTCCTCCAAGGGGGAAAGCTCCAGGGTCCACAAGCACGCGGAGAAGAGAAGGGAGAAGGCCCCTTCCAGGTCCCCTTCTAGGGGTTCGGAGTCCCGTAGCTCCGGTTCGAAATCTCCCCCGGCTGCAATCAAGAAACTCTCATCTCAGGAGAAATCCGCCAGGCCTTCCTCCCCTTCCAGGGCCTTGGCGAAGTCCGGAGAGCGACACCATCACCACCGCAAGTCGGGTTCCGCTCCCCGGTACCCAGCGTCAGGTCTTGCGGTGCCTCCACGCCAAGGCGTTGGAGCTCACGCCTTTAAAAAGGCCTGTAGCCCAGGCGCCGGTTCGACCAGCTGTCAGCCCGTGCGCCCTTCTTCCCTGGAGCCGCCGTCGGCCGGCGGCGGCGCCGCCATTACATCCCAGCGGAGCGCGGTAGGGGGACTGGCGCCCGCCCTCCTGAAAGAAGAAGGCCCTGTTGCCTCCGACCCGACATCGGTCAGGAGCCTCTATCGGAGGAGGACCTAGAGCAGCCCGAGGACCAGGCGGGCGACCCGGTCCCGTAGAGTACTCCCAGGGATCCCTCGCCATTACCGAGCCCCTGTGGGCCGAGCGCGGGACCCGGCGACGCCCACCGGCACCGGGGCGTGGCCGCTCTCTCTCTAGTGGAGGTGAAAGATCTGTTCACCTACTGGTGGGATACCATTAAAAGACATGGTTCCCCCTCCTCCTCCTACTCCTCCTCCTCCTCCTCCTACTCCGGTTCCTGCCCCCCTCGCCATCGGGTCGGCAGGCCGTGTTCCTCCTCCCGGAACCTGAGAACCTCCCAGGGGGACCTGATAGCGGAGACCTCCGTCGAAATCCTCTTCTGGTTCACCCAGCCCCAAGAGATCCAGGAGACGATGACGTTCGCCTTCAACGGAGGACAGGGGATCAGACTACTCCACCTCTAGATCCCCATCTCCACTCTCCATCCCTTCTCCGGACCCACGTGAGATGCCTAGATCTCCTCCGGATGATCCCTCGTTCCTTGATATTATGAGACATATACAAGATAACATGGGATGGGATGCTGAAGACTTAGACCCGAAGAGTGCGACTCGCCAAATATCTTGACAAAGGACCCCAAGCCTGTGGTGGTACCACCCTTCGTTGACACTTACGTGGACGTCACCAAGGCTGCGTGGAAGCGTCCACACTCGCTCTCGGCGAGACCGAAGAAAGCTGATCGCTTGTACAAGGCTCCTAAGGACGACCAGTACTTGACGCAGCATCCTCAGGCCGATTCTCTGGTCATCACAGCCTCACATGACCGGTCACAGAGGCCACAACATTTGAGCACCCTGCCACCGGACCCAGAGTCCAAACAACTGGACGCATTGGGTAGGCGCACGTATGCTTCCGCTACCTGCGCCATCAGATCCCTGAACTATTTAACCCACATGGTTCAGTTCCAGAACGCTTTGTGGGAACAGGGTCTGGAAGCGGCTGAAAAGATGCCCGAAGGTGAGCAGAAGGAGGAGATGCTTCAGCTCCTCCGTACGGGTTCAGACGTGGGGACCCAAGTGCTAAGAGCCGCGTATGACTCCGCGGACTCATCGGCCCGAGCAGCAGCTTCTGGCGTTTGCCTCCGGAGACACTCTTGGTTGCGCGTCTCCGGTTTTACCCCGGACGTCCAAAAGAACATCTTGGACGCCCCTTTTGAGGGAAAAGTATTGTTTGGTAATCCTACAGAAAAGATCCTACCAAACTCCAAGAGGCGGGAAGGCGGTAGGTCGGTTCAGGCCATGTATCGACTTCAAGCTTGGTTCCTTTCAGAGGAACCAAAGCTGCTTGGCGCTGGACGCAGAGAGGCAACAGACCCACTCCGCTGCACCTCAGAGGGCTCTGGTTTCGTAGAGCCCAGGGCAAACACCCCGCCAGCCGAGGCCAGCGTTCTCCTAGGCAGGCCCAGCCAGCGGGTCCATCTGCCGCCACAGCCTGACTCCTTGCCGGCCCCCGCCCCTCAGGATCAACGGGAGTTTATAGTCGGGGGTCGCATTGCGAACTTCCTGCCGGGATGGCAGGCCATTACCACCGACAGGTGGGTTCTTCAGTTGGTCAGTCTAGGCCACTTTATAGAATTCGCAGGAAAGCCACCCTCGAGGCCTCCTTTGCTCTCCCGGTATCAGGGTCAGCACAAAGCCTTGATCTGGCAAGAAGTACTTGCGCTACTACGAAAGGGAGCGATAGAGTACGTCCCAGAGAACCAAAGAGGACTAGGATACTATTCCCACTTCTTCCTGGTTCCCAAGAAAACAGGGGACCTCCGTCCAATCTTGGACCTCAGCGACCTCAATGTGTCGGTCACTTACAAGAGATTCCGCATGGTGACCCTTCCAGGTCTTATCCCCATGCTCAAACAGGACGCCTTTTTAGCGTCTCTAGACATGCAGGATGCCTACCTGCACATCCCTATAGCTCAGGCGCAGGAGGTTCCTGCGCTTGAGTCTCGACCACCACCTTCAGTTCCAGGCCCTTCCTTTCGGACTGTCTTCCGACCGAGGGTCTTTACCAAGTGCATGGCAGTCGTGGCAGCGTCTCTGAGGAGACAGGGCCACTACGTGTTCCCGTACCTGGACGACTGGCTTCTCATGGCCGCCTCCAGAGAGACGTTGCTTCTTGCAATCAAGAGCACCCAGGATCTGTTCCGATCCCTGGGCATCCTCATAAATTACGAGAAGTCTCTCCTGGTACCGTCGCAGAAACTGCAGTTCATAGGAGCAGTTCTGGACACTGTTCGGGGAAGAGCCTTTCTTCCGGCCGACAGAGCGGAGCGCATCAGATCCCTCATAAGGGACCTATCACTAAGCAAGGTTGTACCTGCCAGGTCGGTCCTTTGCTTGCTCGGACACATGGCTGCGGCCATTCCTACTGTCCCTTTCGCAAGACTCCACATGCGCATTACTCAGTGGATGCTCAAAGTGCAATGGGACCAAAGGCAAGACCACTTGCAGCATCCGGTCAGACTCACGAATTCAGTGATTCAAGACTGGCAGTGGTGGCTAGCCCCAGGGTCGCTCTCATCAGGCGTCCTGTTCATTGCGCCGTCCCCGGAGGTCACCCTCACCACAGACGCTTCCGGTCTTGGGTGAGGGGCACCTGGACGGGTAAAAGTCCCAGATCGTGGACCCAGATGGAAGCTCACCTTCACATCAACGTGGAAATGAGGCGGTCCTCTATGCCCTGCAGGCCTTTCAGTCAGTTATCCCAGCGTGTACTCTTCTACTTCAGACAGACAACACGGCGGTGATGTATTACCTCAACAAACAAGGAGGCGACACTTACCCCTTTGCAGGGAGGCCATGAGAGTGTGGGATTGGCTAATCAGACACGGCGCGACCTGAACCACTGTGCACGCTCCCGGAGTGGACAACACGGTTGCAGACGGCCTGAGTCGTTCTCAGGCCAGAGTCACGAATGGGAACTCCTTCAAGAGGTAGCAGAGGATCTGTTTCTTCGATGGGGAACTCCAGATCTGGACTTGTTCGCCTCCCCATCCAACGCAAAACTGCCCAATTTTTGCTCGCTAGATCCAGGGCCTGGTGTTTTCTGGCGAGACGCGTTATCCCTCTCCTGGGCCAACAGATTCCTCTACGCTTTCCCTCCTTTCCCGTTGATCCAGAGAGTTCTTCTCAAACTGCGCAGGGAGCACGCAATAATGATCCTAGTGGCCCCATTTTGGCCCAGACAGATTTGGTTCCCTTTGTTGATTCAACTATCTCAGGAACCCCCGCTCCCGTTGCCGCTCAGCTCCCACTTACTGTCTCAGGAGAAGGGTTCACTTGTCCACCCGGACCTACGTTCCTTGAACCTGCATGCTTGGCTCCTAGAGACATGGCCATTTTGCGTCACGGGGTCTCGCAAGAGGTTGCAGAAGTCCTTTCTGCAGCCAGAAAGCAAGCAACGATGCGACTCATGCCATGAAATGGCGCCGTTGTATGGTCGCGAGCACGACCTTTCCCTTTAGGTTGTCCTGTGGAGTAATATTAGAATATTTGCTCTCCCTCTTTCATTCGGGTCTAGCCTACTCCTCTATTAAAGTGCCTCTGTGCCATTTCGACTTACCGCCTCGGTGGGAAATCGTACAGTGGCTCAGGTGGGTGTCCTCTCGAGGAATTTCTTGGGGAGTGTTGCACTTAGGCCTCCTGTTAGAGTCCCTGTGCCTCCATGGGATTTGCTTTTTGTCCATGAACAGCTCACGCTTCCCCCTTTGAACCTGCCGCGGATTCTGAGCTCACGTTTTCTGTCGTCGTGAAAGCGTTGTTTTTAGTGCTGTTACCTCGAAGAAGAATTTCTGAACTTCACGCTCTCATGTGCAAAGAGCCTTATTTAGTTTTCCACCGGGACAGAGTATCCCTGAGGACGAACCCTAAATTCTTGCCTAAGGTGGTTTCTTCACTCACTCTGAACCAGGATATCGACCTTCCGGTCTACTTCCCGAACTACTCTAATAGAGGAGAGGCTCTGCTCCATACCCTGGATGTTCACCGCAGCCTGAGGTTTTACCTCAACAGAACTCAGTCCTTTCGTAGTTCTGAGCAGCTTTTCATTTCCTTCTCTGAGAGAATGATGGGCCAATCAGTTTCTAAACAGTCCCTTTCTCGCTGGCTTGTCCAGTGTATTTCTCACTGTTATGGTATCAAACAAAAGCCCCTCCCGGGTACAGTCCGGGGTCATTCCACTAGAGGGGTGGCTACTTCCTTTGCAGCGCTCAAAAATGTTTCTACTTCTGCTATATGCGCTGCAGACACTTGGAATTCTGTGCATACCTTTATCAGGCATTATAGCCTGGACATCGCCTCTCGGCGAAGGGCTGGTTTTGGTTTGGCCGTACTTCAGGGTCTCCTGTCCTAGGTTCAGGACCTGGTTTTATCCTTTAATTTCCTCCTCCGGATTTTCTGACAGCGTTGCTTGGGAATCAGTCCTAATGGTGTAACCTGCTGCAAGAGCTGTGTCGAAGTAAGATAGTACAGTTACGTAAGAACTTACCGTAACAGTAGATCTTCGAGAACAGCTCTTGCAGCAATACCTTCCCACCCACCTTCCCCTTGAGGAAGCATGGCTCAGTCTTTCTGAGCAGGAATTGTTATCTTTCTGTCTTCTGGCGAATCCTGGGTCTCCCATTTTGATGTCAGCCTGCGGCAAGAAGTCTCGGCCCGGAAACTGGGGAGTCTGGCGGGACACTTCTTTGTACCACGCCTGACGTGGGAGGCGGACCGACCGCTGGAGGTCCCTCATGGTAGTTAGCTAACTAGAATTTTTCCGTGGGGTCCTGGCGCCATGGTTCAGTCCTAATGGTGTAACCTGCTGCAAGAGCTGTTCTCGAAGATCTACTGTTACGGTAAGTTCTTACGTAACTGTACTTTACTCACCTGTAACAGGAGTACTAGGAATGGTATATGTTGTTCATCCACACGACCCACCCGACCTCCCCGGCTTCGACGCACAACCTGAGCTTCCAGCGGGCCAGATCTGGCGTCATGGGGCGGAGCCGAGAGTTTTACCACCCGGGTGGGTGGGAGGAGCCAGCTTGAAGACCTTCCGGCAAGATTTAAAGTGTCAAGGATACCTGCCAGACAGTGTGGATGAACAACATATACCATTCCTAGAACTCCTGTTACAGGTGAGTAACCTGTATTTTCTAGTAGTACCTATATCAGTTTTGCACACCTAGCAGCACCTGCCTTGCTTTGTTCATGTAGAAAAACAAACCCTGGACAACTAGCTCTGTTTGGTCATTAAGGAGGCACATTTAAGAAAAGGCCTGTCACAGCCCACTGTCAAAAGAGCTCATTTCACCAGGGTTGTGACTACTTTGTACACAGAAAAAGCCTTGGCATTATTAAGGACATTTTAAGAGTGATCACTTCGTCCTTTGTGTGCATGTTTCCCAAACATTACAGTTTGGATGTGTTTTGTTCCGCTAGTGCTGCTTTTGGCAGGTGGATTCTGAGCTCTGTGATGCAGCACTGACTCCTACGGATATGGGTGGTGCTAAATTTTTTTTTTTTTTTTTTTTTTAGTTATTTAACCAGGAGTAGCGCACTAAGCTGAAAGCTTTTTGACAGGAGCGACCTGGGAGCACTGGAAAGTTAAGTGACTTGCTCAGGGTCACACAGTATGCTAGTGGAACCTGTGGGATTCAAACCCAGGACTGGTCTGGTCTGCTGGATGTCACCAGATTTGCAGCTCAGAGCCTTAAACCACTGCACTATACTGCCTCCCTATACTTCGGGCCTTCTCCATTCTACAGGACTATGGGATCCAACACCCAATTCGTCAGCAAGGAGCGAACTGAGGGAAACAGCTAAGGACCCTCAGGAACCCCCTCCCTGAGGCACACAGCCGCCTGCTGTCCGGCTGACTGCAGCTTCTCTCCCAGGAGCAGACATTTCGTCAGCAAGGAGCGGACTGAGGGAAACGGCTAAGGTAATGGCTTGTTCCCCTATCTGTACTGGTATCTGGTGCAAGGGTGTTTGTGGTGTGTCTATTCTGGACTTTAATTCGGCACAGCCAAACTGATTGACTTTTCTCAAGGCCGACCGTGCATTTCTGTGCGGGTCCTCAGGTGTATTGCGGGTGGTGCTTTAATTTGCTCAGTGCTGCTGTTTTGTTTGTCTAAACATCTCGGGGGAGAGGGTGCTATTTGCACTGTTTGTACTGTGTTATGGGCAGTTTAGTGGGGTTCTACTACTTGGTTGTGAGAGCTATCCTAGTAACTGTTCAGTGTGTAGGGATTTGCATCTGTTGCTCTCTTACCTGCATTTTCCCTGTACACCTCCATTTTTTTCTTCCTCACTGTGATCGCCTCAGACCACCATGCATGCACAGTGCGGCCAGGTAACGCTCCATTGTTTGCAATTACTGGGTAGCCTAATCCCTTCCTTTCCAGAACCCTCGGGAACCCCCTCCCCGAAGCACACAGCCACCATCTGCCGTCCATCTCCCAGGAGTGGACATTCCATCAGCAAGGAGTGGACTGAGGGAAACTTCTAAGGTGAAGGCTTGTTCCCCTACCTTCACTGGTATCTAGTGGAAGGGTGTTTACCCGCTCCCAACCCTCCACCCAAGGCTGGCCCTTTTATTGCCGACCTGTTCCTAAGTGCCCACTTCTTCAGTTGCAGATTATCTCATCTAAACACCAGGGGTCAGTATTGAGCTTCTCTGACACTAAACACTTTAGAGCCCCCACTCTTACCCCTTCCGTCTACAGCCTCCTGTATTCCCCCTCCATTTTCTACACCCTATCCCCATTCACCCCACTTTCACTGCCTCCCTGCACTCCCCCTCTCCCAGTCTCGAACCTTGGACCCTTTACACTGAAGGCAATGATTTTTCTGCAGCGCTGTATGGTGGGGGTACTTAATTGAAGGAGCTTAACTCATCTTAATGCCTACATCAAGGCCAATGTCCATTCCCACACTTACCCACCGTACTCTGAAGCCACTGCATGTGACTCCCTTGTGTCAGATAATTTTCCTCCGCCTTGTAATACTCGCATTCACTATACGAACATACGAATGTGCCAGCAGAAACTGACCACCCGGTCTGTCTGTCTACTGGAGTGTGCAGCTAGCACCCCTAGTTTGCAGCTGCCCCATCCCCTTTATCATCCCACTGCCACCCCCCCCACCTCCCACTGCCACCCCCCACCTCCCTCACACTCACTTTCCCCTGTTACCTGTCCCATGCCTTTTTGAAGCTGTTAACAGATTTACATGATACCACCCATTCTGGTAGGGTGTTCCATTTTGCTGTCACCCTCTCTGTGAAATAGTCTCCATTTCCTTCCTAAATCTTCCCCCTCTATTCTTACCCCATGCCCCCGGTGACCCTCCTCCTCCTCCTTAACTTAAAGACCCCACCTGCCTCATCCTTATTGATTCCCCTTAGATACTTGAATGTCTCTATCATGTCCCCCCCATCCCTTCTATCCTCCAGGGTGTACATATTCAGGTCTCCCAGCCTGCTGTCATAGTCTCTCCCTTCATTCCACATATCATCTTTGTTGCCCTCCTCTGTGCCCCCTCCGGTAGCCTGATATCACGCTTTAGGTATGGCATTGCGGCCTTACCAGCGACCTGTAGAGGGGCAAGATCACCATTCTTCGCCTGGACGAAAAAACCCTCACTATGCACCCCAGCATTTTGTTTGCTTTTGCAGCCGCTCTCCTGCACTGGGCAGTGTTGTTCATGGTCCCTGTTATTACCCCAAGGTCCTTCTCCTCCTCAGTGATCCACAGCTTAACCCCTCCCAGCCAGTATTCAGGTCTCCTTGGGTTCTTCACCCCAAAGTGCATAACCTTACACTTCTTTGCACTGAACCCTAGCTGCCACCTCTCTGACCACTCCTCTTAACTTTCTTAGGTCCCCCTGCAGCTGCTTCCAGCCCTCCTTTCCATCCACCGCTGCTCTGATTTTGGTGTCATCAGCGAACAGTCTTATCTTGCTCACCACCCCATGTGCAGTGTCTGATATGAAGAGCCCAAACAGTACTGGCCCCAGCACAGAGCCCTGTGGCACGCCACTCGTCACCGGCCTTGGAGTTGAGAGCTCCCCTCTCACCACCACCCGTTGCAGCCTCCCACTCAGCCAGCTTGTTATCCAGTTTATCACTTTTGCCCCAACCCTACACCAGTTAGCTTTCCGCCAAGCCACCCATGAGGCACAGAATCGAAGGCCTTGCTGAAGTCCAAGTAAAGAACATTCACCGCATGACCCTTATCCAGCTCACCTGTCACCAAGTCATATTGTATCAGGTTGGTTTGACAAGACTCCCTGAAACGAACTCATGCTGCCTCACATCCTGGAGGCCAGTGTCCTTCAGATACAACACCAGTCTTTCCTTTAGTATTGTTTCCATGAGTTTGCACACTATGGAGGTGAGCATTACCCGGTTCATCCCTTGATCCGCACTTGTGTAATGGTACTACATGTGCCATCCTCCAGTCCAGTGGCACACATCCTGACTCCAGTGAGGTGCTGTACAGATCTGCCAGTGACTCCGCCAACATCTCCCTCAGCACCCTGCAGTGGATACCATCTGGCCCTGGTGCCTTGTCTACCTTTAGTGCCCTCAGTCCCTCTAGGACTCTGCTTGCCTCAATTCTTCCATCTGTTGCCTCCTCTCCCCTGTCCCGCCCTCCCAGCCCATGGTGGTAGCGGTTCCCCTTTTCTTCTGTGAACACTGAGCAAAAGTATTCATTCAGTGCTTCTGCCTGCTCCTCACCCTTTTCCGTCCACTCCCCACCCCTGTTTATCCTCACTGTTGTCTCCTTGCACTTCTTTTTCTCCCTGATGTATCTGAAAAAGCCCCCACCCCCCTCGTCAATTCCCTGCGCTAATCTCCGCTCCCTCTGGGCCTTGGCTTCTCTCACTTTTCTGGTCACCTCCCTGGACCATCTTGCATACTCCTCCCTGTCTACTTCCTTCCCCGTCTTCCTATACCTCTGGTGCGCCTCTCGTTTTGCTCTCACCACCTTGCTGTTCAACCAGCATGGTTCTCCTGCTCTGCTCCTCTTACTCTGTGTCTTGGTGCAGGCTTCTGTTGCCTCTGTAATCCCCCATTTAATAATATCCCATTTCTGCTCTGCATCCATCTCCTGCCTTATGCCCTCTAGTTTCCCTTACAGTACTTCCTGCATCCTCCCAACGTCTGCCCCCCTGAAGTTTACCACCTTAGTAACTGATTTATCTGGCTCCCAGCACATTGTGATATTAAACCACACTGTTTAGTAATTGCTGTCGGCTAGTGGGTCCTCCACCTTTATTTCCCTTAGTGTCTCCCCATTCGACAACACCAGATCTAAAGTGTTCTATTTCCATAAACCCCGCTCTCCTTCCAGCCCTACATCTGACGCCCCTGATGGCTCCCCCATACTGCCCCACTAGCTGGGGAACTGCCTCCTGTGACTCACCCATTTGGCATCGCCTACCCAGTGGTCACTGCCCCCACTCCCCAATGCGATGCTCCCACCCTGTGTATCCCCTAGCCGTGCTTATTCTCACCCTTCCTATACCCGTAACTGCCCGAATTCCCCACCATTCAGTCCAGGTGCCCAGCTATTAAATACAAACTCTTAAGACGTTCTCTCCTCCGTCACCTACTTATACTCCTCCTCCTATCTGGCAACATACACCCCCAACCCAGGCCCACACCCCCACCCACGTTTCTCCTCGGCCACCACATACGCTCCTTGTAGCCACTGTTAATATATGTAACTTACAAAAAAAACACGCCATCCTCCAAGGTTGGATGACTTGTGTGTCACCTGACATCCTCGCCGTAACTGAGACATGGCTCGACCCTGAGACCCCTGGGTACTCCATCCTCAGAGCTGATCGGCAGTTGAAGGGGGGTGGGGGCCGCACTCTCTACTATCATGGCTCCCTACAAGCATCCATATACACTACCTCCACCTCTCCCTCCCACGGAGCACAACTGCTCACAGTCAGGCTGCAGTTGGACTCATCAGGTAAGGTGCTCCACATAATGACAGTGTATATCCCCCCCGGAGCCCTGTGGCTGGCAATGACCTCCTCTGTACTATCGCCAATCAACTACGGGATAATCTTCTATGGTTCCGCTAATCCCACCGCCCTCCGCTGCATCAAGGTTAACCTTAATAAAGCCTGTCGACTGGTCTCGGGTCATGGCAGAATGACCCACACATCTGAGCTCTACAGATGCACCAGCTGGTTGAACTTTGAAGGAAGGCTTAGATACCAAACCTGTCTCCTAGCCAGAAAGTTCACCATCGAACACTTCCTCCAGGGCCTCTTTTACCTAGTACAACCCCACTCCCACCAGAGAGTCACTAGGAGCTCGCTGTCCTGTACTTTCTCAGTCCCCCACTGCAGGTCCTCTATGGGTCAACGCCCTTTTACTACAGAGCACCCCTCTGGGTGAATGACCTTCCCCCTGCTGTCACCTCAGAGCAGCGGCTTGGACCCTGTAAGTCCTCTCTCCGCACAGTACTTCTCTCCCAATCCACCCGAGACTGCTACTAATGATGTGCCACTGCACCTAGGCCCATGGCGGACTGTTACCTCTAGAAACCTCCCACCATGGCTCGGACTATATATAACATGTATGTCAACTAGGGGAGCACGTCAATTCACTCCCGAGAATTCGCTCCTGTGGCATTCCGCTCCCTGTCAATTCACTCCCACTAATGCTTGATGCGTCTGCAGTGTCCTGCCTGTTTGCAAATCTTTTGAGTTGGTGCTCAAAAATCATTTGAATTTGTTGAGCGGGTGAGATTTGAATTAATAATCCTTTTGCCTGATTTACAGTATTTAAGCCTGCCTCATGATGTTGCCACAACCACTACTGTGAACAGAACTGAACAGTGATCAGAAGAGTTATATTTACTTTTTTGACATAGCAACACGTTTTGCTAATATGATATAGATTTGATTTTCTGCAGACTAGCTAAAGATGCTACTGTGGACACTGGTTGATAATCTCCAGGACCTTAATATTTAAGTTCAATTGAATATACAGTAATCTGGGTTCTGGGCATTTATAATATTTTCTCTTATTGCACTTGTTTTTTATTTATAGCAGAGTCACTTCACTACCAGTCTAGCATTGCTTGTAAAGCGCTTTGGATGTATGAAAAGTGCTATATAAATGCTGATTCTTCTTCTTCTTTTTCTTCTTCTTCTATTCATATTTGTGATGTACTGCTGCCATCTAATGGCTCTTTTTGTTATCAATCGAATGGTGTTTATTCTGGGAATTGCTCTTTCAGATTTATATATAACTTCTGCTGTTTGCGATTTAATGGTGTTGGGGCAAAGTATGTCTGATGTACTGGAACTCTCTGACTCGTAATATTGAAACTTCTAAGCCATGGTCTGCATTCAAATGACTTGCATTTATCCTCTTTAGACCCTATGCAGGCTGTAATCACTGTGTCTAGATCTGAAAATACCGTAGTTCCATTACTCCCCCGTTGCATTGTATTCGGGTTAAGGAGCGGGAGTGGGTTGTCTGGGAGCGAGATCCGCGGGAGTAAACTGACGAGGGAGCGAGTCGTCTGGAACGAGTTGACCGGGAGCGAAAACGTGGGAGCAAATTGACATAGACCCGTCAACTAGCTGTCTTGGGTTGTTTGTATTCCAACCCCCAGCACTGAAACCTGTTTCAGCTGTAAATTTCTGCTGATATGCTGCTTGTTTGCTCTGTATGTAACACTGATGTGAAGCCTTTGCTAAAGAGTCCCTGTAATTCCGATACTTCTCAATAAACAAACAATAAACAAGAATTTCATTCCTTACTAACAAATCTGGTTGGGTGTAGGCTCCATACATGGTCTGGTAGGCTCTCCTGAACTCGTCAGTACTTTTTATGTTTGCTTGCACACATGTGCAAGAAACATAGTGCCACCATACGAGTTTTCGTAGGTGTGCTACCCCCACTTTCAATGCCCCGCTTCTTTTTGCAGGCGCGGCCTCACTGCTCCAATGAATGTCCCAGCTGCCTGACAGCCGTTCAGGTGCAGTGCCATACAGTTCTGAGAAAACCACCGCTACAGTCAGCGGTGGTAACGTGTAGGCAATTTGCATACTGCTGTTGGCAGGCAGTTTGCATACTGCCAATGACAGTATACAAATTGCCTACACGTCACCACTGCATCTGAACTGTCATAGACTGTTAGTTTCTGATCCCCATCGGATCCAGTCTCCCCCACCGAACACCTAGGTAGCATGCTGGGAGCCCACCCTAGTGTGCTCATGCGCTCCCCTCCACCTCCGCATTGTATGACCGGGGGTGCCCAATCTCCCGTCGGCTCCACTGCCCTCCCCCCCAAAAGTAAACTTCCAGGTGCCACGCTGTGAGCTCACCCCAGCATGGCAAAAGTCTGTGGCCCACTGGGGTGCCCAGTCCCCCGTCGGCTCCACTGCCTCCCCAAAAAACTTTAAGGTGCCACGCTGGGAGCCCACCCCAGCGTAGCAAAAGTCCCACATCATCTTTATAAACTTTTGTTGACTCTCTTGCCCCCTCCCCCAACCCGCGCCCACCCTCTGCATACTCCACCTCCCCACACACACACACACACCCTCACCCCATACTTACCTCCGGAGGCCGGCGCGACGGTCTTTGGTGGACCGGGAACACATCTGCACTCTTCAAAACTGACTGCGAACTGAAGAAATGCCGGTAAGCTGTATAATGACATAAATGGTTTTTTTTTTTCCCAACTTTGGTGCATATCTCAGCCAATTTGGGGAATTTTTTCACAAAATTTTCAACATGGGATTTTTGGGACCCCACCTCATGAACTCGGCCACTGTCATTTTTTCGGTCCTGAAAGGTGATTTCGTGGTCACTGCGTGGAACCGCCTTTCGGGACCGAATAACGAAATGGCAGTGTAACAGTTCATGAGGTAGCCCCCCAAAACCCTATGTTGAAAATTTGGTGAAAAAATTCCCAAAAATTACTGTTTTACGAGCGCGTGTTGCACAGTTCCTACGCACGCTCATAACTTCGAGAATGTTTACTATTTTCACACCATATTTTCAACATTGTCATTTTACCACACCACCTTATGAGCAGTGCAGCTGTCATTCTTCACATCTTGCTCAAAATGTGTTTTCACGCATGAACCGCACAGTGGCGCAGTCGGTGTGCGAAATCAATGTTTGGGACAGATTAAGAAAATCACAGTGATTTTTGTTCATGAGCAGAGATCTTAAAATGGCAGTGTTGAAAATTTGGACACAAAAGTCCATAAAATGACTGCTGCGAGCATTGCACAGTTTCCACGCACCCTTGTAAGTTCACGAATTTGTAATATTTTCAGTCCAGATTTTCAACACTGGCATTTTTTCACACCTCCTTATGATCAGTACAGCTGTCATATTTCAGACCTCGGCCGAAATGCGTTTTCGCACTTCTGGCGCAGAAATGCACGGTCGCTGTGGGTAATCCGTGTTTGAGACAGATTAAGAAAATCACAGTGACACTGTTCATAAGCGGAGGTCCCAAAATGCCTGTGTTGACAATCTGTTGTAAAAAATTCCCAAACTAATTACATTATGGGTGTGCGTTGCACAGTTTCTATGCATGCTCTTGACTTCACCTGTTTTTTTAATATTTTCACTCCAGATTTTTAACATTGCCATTTTTTTACACCGCCCCATGGACAGTACAGTTGTCATTTTTCACATCCTGTATGAAACGTGTTTTTGCACCTGTGGTGCAAAATGGCGTAGTTGCTGTGCAAAATCAGCTTTCAGCTAATGCACTCATATTGCCACTGTTCATGAGGTAGGGTCACAAAAAAACCATGCTAAAACTTTGGAGTGAAAATACCAACGAATGCCTGGGGTTTTAGGGTTTCCAACCGTAACGCCCCACCCTGTAGAGACTGACAGGCATCTGGGGTGTGACTTGGGATTCTTGCCTGTAATGCTCATGCCATTCCACCCCCACCCAGACCCAGGAGCCAGTGACAGGCATCGAGGTGTGCCTTGGACTCTTCAGCACCAGAGTTCACCCCATTCTCCTATACTGCATCCATCTCGCTGTATTTCCTTGTGGAATGGGGTGAGCGTAAGGCCCAAAGACCCCAAGGCACACCATGACACTTATCGGTGTCTGCAGGGTAGAGTGTGGTGAAATGTCATGGGCGCTATGGCCGACTACCCAAAGGCACAGTCCAGTGCCTGTCGGTGTCTGCAGGGTGGTAGTGGTGGTGTTGGCTTCAGTTCAGTACTTCACTGCCATTCCCATTATGCATCTCTCTAACTCCTACACTACCAATGCCAATACCAGCAAGCAAACATTCGGCATTGACAAATGCTTGTTTCTTCTGTAATAATTTCATGCCTTAGTTGGCCCATGTTAGTTGTGGTGCATTTGTTCCTGTGTCTCTCTCTCCCCAACCCCCCTTCCGTTTTTTCTTTTTACTGTCTTTATTGGGGTGTGTGTATATATGTATGATGGATGGAGATAGATAGGTAGATTTTCCCCCTCAGTTATTCAACCTTAGCATTTTCAGTCGACTAGAGAACATCAGACAAAATGTACTCCTCAGAATTTTGTGTTTCCTACAAATCTTGCTGCTTATGCCAAACTGTAGTTCTTACTTCGAGGAGAGCTCTTGCAGCAGGCTACACCATTAGGACTAAGCCGCCAGGCACTAGGACCCACGGAAAACTTATACTTAGCAGTGTACAGCGGGGGATTGCCCCACAACATCGGCCCGTCCCCGACATCGGCCAGTGGTATAAAAGGGGTGGTCCCCCAGCCCTACCTCAGTTGTTTTCCCGGCGTTGACCCGCGCACATCAACTCCACAGATGCCTTCTGAGTTAGTTGACCACCATTCACTGCGTTTTCCCATGTGTTTTGTTTTTAACATAGAAGTTGACAGCAGATAAGAACTGCCAAGGCCCATCCAGTCTGCCCATTTCTTTTTCTACCTTATGAATGTGCCACAGGACTTTGCTGTATCAGTGGCCTATCTATTCATACTCATCTGTATTGCTCCCTTATGCCTATCCCATGCCTGTTTGAAACCCTGCACTGTATTCATACCCACCACTTCCTGAGGTAGGCCGTTCCATGCTTCCACCACCCTTTCTGTGAAAAAGAACTTTCTCACATTACCCCTTAATCGGCCTCCTTTACTTAAAGGTATGTTAATTTTACGTTTTCTCTTTCAGGGTTTTCTTCTCCATCTTGCTCTTCAAAGCGGCAGCATATGAAGTGGTCTTTGGCAGGCCTTTTTCTCTTCCAACACTGGCTGTTTTCTGACTGGATCAGCAGAGGCCCGGACTACGTCAGGAGGCCTGCAAGCTCTGCCAGGTTTTCAGTTGCTGATCTCTTTTCCGCTGCCCAAAGACTCTGGAAGGATTCCTGCAGTAGCGGACTCCCACGAAGATGGAGTTCCAGGGCATTCAGAGAAGTCATCCAGCAGCAATCACTTAACAGTGGGAGAGGCACAAGAAGAAACTCCTGGGACTCCCTCCTGCGGGAGGTTAGTCTCTCCTCCCCCGGCAGCCCTTACTCCTCCGGGCTCCTGCAGACACACCACCTGCTCTCATCTGGGCCTTCAGCGGTGGTTCTTCGAGGCTTGGGGCTCTGTCCTCAGTCTCTGAGCCCCTGTGCCTTGGAGCCCTTACTCACAACGGGTCCTAACACAGGAGACTCGACCGGGGCTTCAGGTCGGCAAGACCCGCCGTCGTCCCCCTCCTCCTGGCCAGGCATCTGCCAAGTCAGGCCCGATGTTCGGGTCCAACGTCTCCTGGCAGTGCCCGAGGCATGTAGTCTTCTCTTCTGAGTGTGTGACGCCTCTGCCCCCTTAAGGAGCCTGCTCCCTGTGACAGGCCTTTCCTCCCAGGCCGATGCCAGACTCTTTTCAGGCAGATGTCAGTCATAGCCTGTTGGGCCGATGCCGGTTACCCAGACGTCTGACCTCGTCAAGAAACCTCTTCCCCTTCGGGGATCAGCTCCCGGTGGCAGGCCTTTCCTTCCAGGCCGACACCAGACTCTTTTCAGACTGGTGTTGCCCATAACCTGTTAGGCCATCGCTGGTTACCCCGACGTCGGCTCCTGGTGACACCTTAGCCATTGCCAGGCTTTTTTCCAGATGGGTGTCAGCCGTGGCCTGACAAGCTGATGCTGGTTCCCCTGTCAGTCCTCGGCGTGGCTTCAGCCATCGCCAGACTCCTTCTAGATGGGCGTCAATCATAGTCTGTCAGGCCGATGCTGGTTACTCTGACATCTGCTCCGGTGACACCTCAGCTGTCACCTTCAGTTTTTCCTCAGTCGGCAGCGGCCTTGCCACCCATTCTACAGCCCACATAAACCACTGCCCAGCTTCCCAGCTTGCCCAAGCTGGCCCAGTATACCTTCTTCTTCAGAGCTGATTCCATCTATCTGGGCCCCTGCTGACGCCCAAGTTTCCCAGTTTCAGAACCCGACGCTGGGGCCTCTTTCCACGTGCCCCTGCCATTGGTCCTGAATGTCCCATAAGCAGATCCTACGCTCCCTTTGCTACTTGGTGGGCGTGCCTTAGAGGTGCTCCAGACAGACCCTCTTCTTACCCCGCTAAGAGCTTTCAGAGGGGATGAGGATATAACTTAGCAGGTTTCTGAGGAGTCTCCTGTGCTCCCTCCAGGGGCACCTTCCTTCCACTGGGTGTTTTTGGCTTTGGCCGCTGTCAGCCTTCCTGGCACAGGCACCGGGGATTCCCTCGTCTCTCTCTTGACTCCTTCACGGATGCTGGGAGATTGGACACCAAGTCGACTGGGGATACCATGACAGAGGAAGGCCTTACTTCCTTTATGGGCCTGCTGTGTCTTATCTCGGAGTCCATGGGTCTCCAGATGGAGCCTGTTCAGAAGCGGGCTCAGTACCCACTCACTGGGATCCTGGACCAGAGTGATTCCCCTGGGGAAGCATTCCCGGTTGCAGAGGCCATTTTTGGCTCTGCGTTGGACTGTGGCAGCATCTGGCCTCCTGCCCTGCGCCATTGGCCCGGATGGCCCACAGGTATGCAATCCCGGTCTGTTCTCTCGGCGAGGGCCTTGTGGCTGACTCCGAGATCAGGCACGCTGGCGACATTGACAAGCTGCCTGATAAGGAGTCCAAGAAGCTGGACCATATGGCCTAGAAGGTCTATGCTGCCTCCTCTCTCGGCCTTCATCAGGTGAATTCGGCCCTTTTGATGGCCCACTTCTCTCATGCCCTTCTGGGCATGCTTGATGGCATTCTTCCTCGTCTCCCAGTGGACCTCCAGACCACGGTCAAGCAGGTCTGGGACCAGGGCCGAGCTGTAGCTAAACAGCAGCTCCAGACAGCCATGGACATCGGTGACTCGTGTGCTGCAGGGCTTGGCTGTGGATCTCGACCTTCACGGTGGATACCAAGCACAAGCTGGTGGATGTCTCTTTCCTCGGTGCTGACGTGTTCGGGTATAGGGTTAAGGGGCGCCTCACCCTCGTCGAAGTCCAGTGCCACCTTGGACTCTGTGACATCTGCCCAGAGGGATCCCAAGGGCTCTAAGCAACCCACAAAGAAGCCCTTTCAGCTCCTCTGTGCTCCTGTGGCCAAACCAGCCCAGCCTCAAGCTGGACAGCAGGCTTAGGCCTGGCCACCTCAGCCGAAGTCTGTGGCTGTGGTCGTCCGCAAGCCTGGAGGATGAGGCCCTGGTGGCTTTTCAGCCGGGCCCTCCACCTGCAGGCCTGCCTAGTGACAGGATGAGGGGTGCCTCTCTCATGGCCCATCACACCTGCCCTGGGTCCTCCCGTGGGAGGCTGGCTCTGCTACTTCCATTCCACGTGGTCTGCTGTTACCATGGACAGGTGGGTCCTTGAGGTGGTTGGTCAGGGTCTGCCGTTGGAATTCGAAGTGTACCTGTCCTGCTGATCCCGCGCCTCACGGGAGTGCATAGTGTCTGTTGACATCCTTTTGGCCCTTTAGGATGACATTGCCCAGCTCCTCCACAAGGAGGTCATGGCTCCTGTCTTGGAGTCTCCGGAACACCCAGGTTTTGTCGCCAGGTACTTCCTGGTGCCAAAACGAATGGGGAACTGGCACCCCATCTTAAATCTGCACAACTAGAACAAGTTCATCAGGCTATGCACCTTCAGGATGATCACTCTATCTCAGAGCATACCATCTCTTGAACAGAACATGTGGTTTTGCTCCCTGGATCTTCTGGATGCGTTCTTTCACATCTTGATCAGTCCGTCCCACCGCTGGTTCCTCTGTGGGTGGAAGGGATTCTCTAAGAGTTTCAGGCCATGCCATTCGGCCTGTCCCTGGACCCTAGGGACTTCACCAGGTGCGATACAGTGGTGGCAGCTTACCTGAGGTGCTGAGAGGTCCGGGTTTACCCCTGCCTGAACGACTCACTGATTATGGGTCTCTCCAGCCAGGAGGTGTAGCAGTCCAGGGACTTGGCCCATCAACGAGGCCAAGTCGGAACTCATGCCCTCGCAGGTGATAAAATTCATTGGGGCTGAGCTCGACTCTTTCAGAGCCAGGGCTTGGCTCCCCACGGACAAGGCAGAGGCTCTTTCTTCCTTTGCCCAGTCATTTTGACTTGGGCAGTTGCGCCCTGCTTGGGACTTCCTACGCCTCCTGGGATACATGTCAGCTTGCAAAAGCGTGCTCCATTCGGCCTGCTGGTGAATGTGCTTTCTGCAGTGGGAGCTAGCCCAGACAGTGGTCTCGGCGCAAGGGCCGCTTTGACCAGCCAGTCATTGTGACCCAGTTGATGTGGGACGCCCTCCAGTGGTGGTTAGTCCCGGAACATCTGCAAGAAGGTATCCCGTTTGTCTGCCCAGAGCTGACGGTCATCCTGACAGCCGATGCCTCTATCATGGGCTGGGGTACTCACCTGGGACCCTGAGGAGTCCCAGTGCCACATCAACCTGCTGGATCTCCGAGCAGTTCGGCTGGTGTTGACCGTCTTTGCTGCTCACATTCGGGGTCAGGTGGTTCAGGTCCAGACAGACAGACAACACCATGACCATATACTACCAAAACAAGTAGGGTGGGATGCACTCCCTTCCTCTGTGCAGGGAAGCTTTCCATGTGTGGACCCTCGTACGCAGCCTGGAGGTCAGTCTCCTGGCCAATCATGTGGCTGGTGTCTCCAACCAGCTGGCAGACACTCTCAGCCATGTGGGCAAGGTGTTTTACAAGTGGTCTCTTCACCCAGGGGTTCTACACAGCCTGTTCTCCCAGTGAGCACAACTCTGGTGGACCTGTTTACCTCCAGGGAGAATGCAAAGCTGAGGTTGTACTGTGCCCGTCCCCCTCAGCAGGGAATGCCGCAGGAGGATACCTTTTCGAGACCCTGGACCCTGAGTCTCCACTATGCCTTCCCTCCATTTCCCTAGAGCCACAGTTGCTCAAGGAGAGGAGGTGCAGGGCACGGATGATCCTGGTGGCTCTAGACTGGTCACGCCAGTTCTTGTACCCCAGTCTCCTCAGCCTCAGCAGCAGGCCCCCAACACGTCTCCCTCTACACCCTGATCTGCTCTCTGACAATCAGGGGAAGGTATTACATCTGGACCTTCAGTCCGTGCATCTCACAGCCTGGTTCCTGAGTGGCGAGAGATCCAGGCTTTAGGTCTCTCTGACGATGTCCTCGCTGTGGTTGAGGCATCCCGGAAGGAGTTGACCAGGAAATGCTGTGCCTATGGAAGAGATTCTCTATTTGGTGCCAGGGCAAGGGACTGGACCCCTCATCTTGCCCAGTTGCTAGCATTCTTGACTACCTTTGGTACCTTTCCCAGTCGGGCCTTCGGTTGACGACCCTCAGGGTGCACATGGCAGCCGTCTCTGCCTACTGATCGTGGGCTGGTCAGCAGTCAGCGCAGGAGACGGTGGTCTGGTGCTTTTTTTAAAGGCCTTGACCACATTTCCTCTCTGGTGCATGAACCACCACCACCTTGAGACTTGTTGCTGGTGTTGGCGGGGCTCATGGGCAAGTCATTCGAACCATGCACAGGTGTGAAATGTCTTGCCTGTCGTGGAAGACCTCCTTCCTGGTGGCTGTTACATCAGCCAGAAGGATCAGGGAGCTCCAGGCGCTCTCGGTGGAGTCAGCTTACCTGGTCTTCCATATGGAGAAGGTTGTCCACGCCATCCCAAAATTATTCCTGAAGATTGTTGGATTTTCACCTTAGCCGGATGATCAGTTTCCCGGTGTATTTCACCTACCACACCTTGGAGGCCGAGCACAGGCTCCATACCTTGGACCTGTGGCAAGCGCTTGCCTATTACAAGGAGCGCACAGCTGGAGTTCTGGGAGAGGTTCGCCAGCTATTTGTCACCTATGCTGAAGCTGCACCTGGCAGATCAGCAGCTAAGCGGATGATTTGCAGGTGGATTGTATCCTGCATCGACCTCTGCTATAGATTGGTGGGTAGGGAGCCTCCCATAGGGCTAAGGGCTCATTCCACCCGTCCTACCGCTGCTTTCAGGAATGTCCCTATCCAGGAAATCTGCAGGGCTGCTGCCTGGAGGTAAGCAAAAAGTCTTTCGCAGAATTAGACAAGTAACAGTTCTGGAATCAGTAAGTAAAATATAGCTGGTGCCTCTAGATAATAGAGGTGAGATAGCATAGCAAAGAGCAAGACAGTTTGCTGTGTCTTGGCTCTCTTTTCTTATGGAAAAATGTCCCATAGAGAATAACGTAGCATCCTCCATTTGTCCAGCAGTGGTGTTTGTCACCTTCTCATTGGCTCAGTTCCAGTATCCAGGAAAATGTCATTGTTCGATTGGATAGTCTCTCCAGTTCCTTATTTTTGGTCCTAACTGCATGACAGCAGTTAGCAAAGTCGTGTCTGTAGGGACCTTGCAATATGAAGTACAGATGTTGGAACAGGTGTTCAGACGTTTGGTCACTGGTGGTTAGCTTGCGGCCATCTAGTTGGCCTCCTAGTTGCTGTTGATAATTTGGTAACATGAAGCTGTGGTTGGTCCTGTGTCACTGGCCGTTGACATACTGCTTGCACTTTATATTGCTCTGAATTTGTGTTCCAGCATTTTGTACTGCATCGTAACTAATGTGCCTTGTAAGCCTTGATACATTCACATTTGCGGTATCCAGTGTCTGTACAAATCCACTTCTACTGTATATGAATGCTCGTATATTTTTTACTTCATTGTATTTGTATCTCCCTTTTACCCCCGAACGCACCATGAGACGCGAACATGTTGTTCAGTGTGCTTTTCTGTTGAAACTTTTCAATAAAATAAATATCAGGCTCTCAGAGCAAGTTCATTAACTTGTTAGGCTAATGTATACCCAACTGTGAAGGGGTTGTGGATAACAGATGGACCAGTCACAGAACTTCAGGTTCAATACACAGTCTCTGTGTCATGTTTACTTAAAACACAGGGAATAACCTTAAGCAATGGCATAGCCTTTCTTCAATGCATCAGTTTGCAGCAACAGACTATGCATGTCCTTCTTCTGCACTTAGTCAGCACCTACTGACCCACTGATGTATCTTTTCAGTGGAAATTAGTTCATTCCCCTTGTTGGTCTTGTGTGTTTGGGTGATGAGGAGCTCAAAAAAGAAGAACCCCAAAATAAGCTAAAGAGAAAGAACCTCAGTGCAGAAGCGCTGAAGCAAGGGTTACCCCAATAAAACCAAGTTTAAAAGAAACACATCACACATACCTCCATAATGCAAAGCATATTGGGATATATATGCAAATCACCATGAAATGTTAGGCTGGGTCAGCTTAAAACAGGAGTTCATGGTGCCAAAGGGCCTCTCAAACAATCTGTAGTTTACATACATTTTAAATAACACAACAGGGTTTTCTGATAGCTCTACCCTGGTGACTTAATTTTTATAATACAGTCCCCTAGTAACTTTTTACCTTTATCAAAAACACCATGGCCCAGATATTCAAACTGCGACAGACTGTGGCGCAAGCTGAGCAGCAAGCGCAACTTGGCTGCGCAGAGGTGTGGGCTGGGCGATGACTACGAGCTGCGCCAGGCTCAGCAACCTTGAATATCGCACCCTTGCCACCCCCAGTGTGCATGGCACAGTGGCACTGCGCCAGCGCAAGTGACCAGAGTGGAGCATGGGGATGCGCTATCGCAAGTTCCATTGCGCCATTCACAGCAACCACAATATTCAAAACTTAACATGCAAATGGGGCCATAATGTATGCAAGGTGCACATGGGGCCATTTGCATGTCATTATGGCCCTATTTGCATGCAGGTGCACTGATCCCTGACGACTTGCACCTGGCGCCCTGCCAGGCAGCAGCCGTCGGGGACAGACACCCCCTGCAGCCCTATCGTGGGTATCTGTCCAAAAATAGAAAACAGTCCAATATCCCTGGTGGTCCAGTGGACCGCTGTCTGCCCGATTGCGGGCATCTGTCCAAAAATAGAAAACAGTCCAGTATCCCTGGTGGTCCAGTGTACCGCTATCTGCCCAATCGCGGGCATCTGTATAAAGGACAGAAATATCCGTCCAATATCCCTGGTGGTCCAGTGGACCGCTATCTGCCCGATCGCGGGCATCTGTCCAAAAATAGAAAACAGTCCAGTATCCCTGGTGGTCCAGTGGACCACTGTCTGCCCGATCGCGGGCATCTGTATAAAGGAGAGAAATATCCGTCCAATATCCCTGGTGGTCCAGTGGACCGCTATCTGCCCGATCATGGGCATCTGTCCAAAAACAGAAAACAGTCCAATATCTTGAGTAGTCCAGTGACCATTATCTGCCCGATCGCGGGCATTTGTGTAAAAAAAATTCAATATCCCTAGTGGTACCCACCGCCCACTGAGCCCCACGGTCCTGCAGGCGGCAGCACCCCACCCACCCTGCCGCTTCGCCAACTGAGATTGCACGCCCATTGGCTCACGCCAGGCACCAATGGGCGTGCAGCCCTACCAAGGTGTCAGGCGGGTGGGTGCTGCTACCATTGGCTGACCGGAGGTCCACTAGACCACCAGGGATATTGGAATATTTTATTTATTTATTTATTTATTTATTTACAAATGCCCGCAATCGGCAGATAGCGGTCCACTGGACCACAAGGGTTATTTGATGGCATTCTTATTTTTATTTACAAATGCCCACGATCGGGCATGGGGCCAGGTGCAGCTGGAGTTTAGACACCCACAGGTGACAGCTGCCGCTTGTTCTGCATGCGGCAGCTCACCTGTGGGTGGCCATCAGTTCAACTTTTTTTTTTTGGCATAACTTTGTGCTGGCGCAGGTAGTTATGCTGCATGGCTCTGCACATCCCGGCTGAATATCGGGTTGTGCAGAGTATGCACGGGCACGCCCCTCACTACCTGTGCTGTGCACTTTTCCTTTTTGAATATCGCTACAAGATTAGTGTTAGCGCATGCGCAACCCTTTGACTATCTGGGCCCAAGTGTCGAGGTATTTTCAGCATCGACAGGTTTCATACACATAAGGCATATACATTAAGGTATTTTATGACATAGTGCTATTGCATATTAAATCCAACAATGAGGAACACAGCCTGTTGTTTTACATCAGCTTGGAGGTCACCACAATAACCTCCTTGTATGAGGACCTGCGAGGGAAAAGGAAAATTAAAGGGGACACTATAGCATAGTCAAGAAAGGGTAGGGGGCAGACTTCTGGTGGCACCATGGTGGAATGAAGAGCGTGATAGAGGAGCTTCTCTACTAAATCTACAGTAATCGGCCACACATACTACAGTACCAGTATTTTTATCATTATTAAGCAACTCAGCAAAATCTCCAGTGGCATTTGAGGTTAATATTCCCTTTAAAGAATGTCTAGGAGCCACGAAAATCGCTTCCAAGTACTTACTGAAATGACAGGAAGATCACAGCCTGTCTGATACTGAGCTGCACTCCAGGGTCTCAGCTTCTCAAGATGGGAAAAAATCCAAAGGGGGTTAAAAGACTGCTGAAATCCCCCAAACAGACTCAATCCTGCCTGCAGTAGGTCAAGTTAGGGCCGAGATGCGGGATTCGATCAGAGATCTCTGCTCCGATCTGGGGGCACTTCAAAACTGCATAGATGAGGCAGATCACCAATACCAGCCGCCTTGAGGATTTGGGAGCTACATTAACAGCCATAGCAAAAGAACAGTTACTAATGTCTCTGCAGCAGGAAGACACAGAAAACCGGGGCCGCAGAAAAAATGTTAGAATCTATGGCCTTCCGGAAAATGAAGAGAGCCAGGACACATAGGCTTTTTCAGATTACCTGCTGCGCCTTGTATTGGAGTTAGGCCCCGAGTTTCAACTGGACAGTGAGAGAGGCCATGGGGCTTCAGGCCTGAAACCAATCCATCCCGATGCTCATCCCCCCATCTTTTGTCATTAACTTTCAAAGCTACCAAATCAAGGAGCAATTACTTTCTAAGGCCTGGCAAAAACAGGAAGTTATCTATGGCTAGAACAGACTCTTTATTCTGTAACGATTTTGTGCCTGCCACGCAGCACATGAGACTGGAATACAGTCCCTTATTTCCCCTACTTAGATCACACAAACTGAAGTTCAGAACACCATATCCTGCTAAGCTGATGGTGCTTTATCCCACGAGCCTGAAGACATACACCGCGGCAGTAGAGGCAAAGGAGGACTTCCTTGCCAGGGGCATCTACAAAGATCGGGGCATCAAAACTGAAACCCAGAGGTCTCCTGGGGATTTGGTTGCTAATTGGAGGAGACAAGATCCTAATTTCTCACTAGCTGAGGTTGTGAAGAAACTGCGACAGTTCCAGAATCCGACCCTGCAGACTTGAGTGGAGATTTACTTCATGCAGACTGTCAGGTTAGAAGAAGGGGGCTGGGTTGGTGGGGGTGGGGGGGCGATTGAGCTGTGGGGTGGTGGTGTGAGGTGGTTTCCAAAGAAACCTGGGTTTCATTTAAATATTTCTAACATAACTACGAAGGGTTTCCAGCCTACTGATGGTGGGTTTTTGGCCTGGCTGGTAGACTGGCATGTTAGTATGGGTTCCTGCCTTGCCTGTGCTGCCCCAACGGCTCTCCTATCCCCCCCAACCCCGTCCTGTGTCCCCGTAACTAGCTTGGCCGCGTTATCCTCACACGATGTCAGGCTGCTCCCTGGGAGGGGAGAACTTACTTCTTGCTTCTGGTGTACTGGCTTAAGCTCGGTTGTACAGCTTTAAGTGGTTCAAGTATCCTTTATATCTGTGTTCCTGTTTTACTTGGCCCTGTGTTGAGGGGTCCCTCCTATTTACATATACTTTCTTGTGACTTTAAATACATTTGAAGTTGCTGGTTACCTGTAGCGGCACTGGTTGCTTTCAGTATTAAATTCTACCTGCTGGGTATTCATCAAGAGTAGTGCCTCGGCCGGACTGAGATTAACTGGTTATTTTGTTTTGAAACTGACTGGGGGTTAAACGGACAATTCAAGTAACAGTCCCTGAAGTCCAATCATTTTGTTGCCGATGTGACTGGGCTGGAGAAGTCGGGATGGGGGGTCTCTCTACTAGTTAAGAGGATCCAATGTTCTAAGGCCCTGTTTATGTTAAAATACGATAAAGAATTATTGTTTGGCTGGGGTAACGGGGGGGCCTGTGGTCTGCTTCACTTAATTTGATCATTATTTAGTGTCATAGAATTAATGGAGGAATAAGGACAATGTGTAATAGAGTGCATGAGTATTAAAGGAACCCTGCAAGGAAAGCTTTTCTTGGCTGTTGTAAGGGATGGCTGAGGGCGAAGAGAGCTGCGTACTAGACATTGAGAACGAGGAAGGAAGAGGACAGGGAGGCTTATGTGAGTTTTTCCAAGGAGGTGACAAAGCGAGTGAGAGTAGCCAAGGCCTCCAGGAGGCTAAGGTTAGAGCAGGGCATCAAGGGAAGGGAGGACGACTTTTTTTAGATATGTCAGGGAAAAGAGGAAGTGTAGAGACCATATAGTGAAGATAAAGTGGGGAGGGGAGTGGGTGAAAAAGGGAGAGAAACAAGCAGAAGTACTAAATGAATATTTTTGCACCGTTTTCACAAAGGAGAAGGATGGTCCATTACCACCATGGACTGGAGGGGAGGGTGGGGGTGGGAGGGAAAGAGATGACAGACAGAATGATTGAGGGGAGTAGAGTACTAGAGGGTCTGAGGGCATTAACGGTGGACAGGGGCACCAGGTTCTGATGGCATCCACCCCAGGGTGCTGAGAGAGATGGTGGAGGTGTTGGCTGAACCACTGGTGGACCTGTTCAGCACCTCCCTGGACACAGGATGGGTGCCTCAGGACTGGAGGGTGGCCCATGTGGTGCCCATACACAAAAGTGGCCATAGGGATGAGCCAGGAAATTATCGGCCTGTCAGTCTCTCTTCCATAGTGGGTAAACTTATGGAGACCATACTGAAGGAGAGGCTGGTGTCATTCCTCGAGGATAATGACATCCAGGATGGGAGGCAGCATGGATTCATCTCGGGGAGGTCTTTTCAGACTAGTCTAATAGAATATTACGACTGGGTAACAAGAGAACTGGATATGGGTCATGCTGTAGATGTCCTGTACTTGGACTTCAGCAAGGCTTTTGATTCAGTGCCACATTGGAGGCTGGGGGGTAAGCTGACCGCTGCGGGGGTGGGGCGAAGCTGACAAACTGGATAATGGAACCGCTGCAGGGAGGCTGTAATGGATGGCAGTGGGGGGGTTTCGACACCGAGACCAGTGATGAGCGGTGTGCCGCTGGGCCTGGTGCTATTTGGGCTCTTTCTCAGATATTGCACACGGAGTTGGGAGCAGGGTTAGTCTGTTCGCAGATGATACCAAAATGGGGGCAGTGGTGGACGAAGAGGATGGATGGAAACAACTACATGGGGACCTAACCAAACTGAAGGCATGGTTGGAGAAGTGGCAGCTGGGATTCAGTGCGAAAAAGTGCAAGGTTATGCACTTCGAGGCAAAGAACCCAAGGAGGGACTATTGGTTGGGAGGGGTGAGGCTGGGGATCACTGAAGAAAAGGACCTAGGGGTGTTGGTAACAGGGATCATGTACAACTCTGCCCAGATCAGAAAAGCAACAGCTAAGGCGAACAGGATGCAGGGCTGTATTGCAAGGGGTTTCTCGTCCAGGCATAGGGAGGTGATCCTGCTTCTCTACAGATCTTTGGTCAGGCCACACTTGGAGTACTGTGTACAGTACTGGCACTCGTATCTGAAGAGGGATATTAATTTACTGGAAGGTGTGCAATGGAGGCAGCAAAAATGTTACAGGGGATGGAGGGCAAGGCCTATGTGGACAGGCTGAATGAGCTGAATATGTACATGCTGGAGGAGAGGAGGGGTTGGGAATATGATTGAAACATTCAAGTATTTGAGGAGGATAAACAAGCTAGCACTGAAGGGGTGTTAAAACTGAGGTAGGGTAGGGACACGAGGGGGCATGGAGTAAGATTGGAAGGCGGAAGATTTAGGAGGGAGATGAGGAGGCGCTACTTCACGGAGATGGTGGTGTCTAAATGGAAAGTTCTACCAGAGGGGGTGGTATCATGGAAGACGGTAGGAAGTTTTAAGAGGGCGTGGGACAGAGCACAAGGGAAGGAGGGTCTGGGTGGAGGGCTGAGCACATCTTGGGAATGATGGATGGGGAGGAAGTTGGGGCAGCTGCAATGTAGGGGGCTAGCTGCACACTTGGGCAGACATTGATAAACCGGGTGGTCTGTTTCTGCTGGCAGATTCGTATGATCTTACTTCGAGAGGGTTCCTTCAGTGGTTCATCACGTATGGGACTGGCGCCACCTGGCATCGGGCTGCATGGCAGACTTTTCTAGCAGTCCTTGATGGGGGGACCGCCCACCCGACATCACGTGACCGGCATCAGCATGACTGTATACAGTGGGTGGTCCCCATGCCCTCCCTCCAGTTCTTTCCCACCATTGCGTCAGTTGGTCGCATTGCAGACTTCCGTATAGCGATCGTCGTGAAAGTGTCTTGTGTTGGAAATTCCTTTGCGAAAATTCTCTCTTTATATCGTTTTCGTTGATGTATTCGCCCAAGAAGAAGTGCTCGTCCTGTGGCATGCAGATTCCTCACAAGGACGGTCATCTCAAATGCATCCTCTGTTTAGGCCCAGACCGCCCTGTCTCCTCCTGTCTGGAGTGCCAGACCTTTAACCAGGCCAGAAAAGGAGACAGCAGGCTTTGGAGGCCCATCTCTTGAAAGCCTGCATGGCTTCTCTAGAGAAGAAGATGGATCATTTGACAGAGTCCTCAGCAGATAAATCTTCCTCTCTGAAGAAACATAAGGAGAAGTCTAGGGAGTGGGAGTTGCTCTGCGGACGACACACGGCCCTCGACGAGCAAGGCCCAGCCGCCGTCCAGGAAATGGGCCGGTAAATCTGGTAAGGCCGTAGCGGGTCAGTCTATCGTCTGCTCCTCTGACGACCGCACTGTGCTAGCCAATAAGTCGGCCCCCGGCTCCTCCAGGGACCGCGTGGCAGTCTGTAAGCTGGCTCCCCAGCCTGTGGGGATCCGCCGGCTCCCGTCAATGTCGGCCGGGGGCTTGTCCCCCACCCAATGCCACCTGCTAAGGCGCCCATCCCTGATGACCGCTAAGGTGTGGTTCCCCCTTCGGGGCCTAACGGTGCCTTACCTGACGTCTGACGGAACCAGGGGGAGAAGGCCCCCCTCTTACTTCACCTGTACCCTCCCCTTCACCCGCGGGTACCTCCAGCTAAGAAAGTGGAGAACCCCTCGACGTTGTCGATTCTGCGGGGTCTACTCCATGCTCTCCCCTTGGGGTCAGAGGGAAGGAGGTTCCTCCTAGGCCAGCTGGCCTTACGGTGGAGGCCCCTCCTCCTCCTCTGGGTGGGATCCCTGTAGAGCCAACCCTGGACAAGATCCCCGCCAGTGGACCCAGCAAACCCTATTCCGATGCCAGACATCCCGATGACTGTTTCTCAGCCAGGACCTATCAATCGGTCTCAGCCATTGGCCCTGACGCTAGATCCGGTCCTGCCGTCGGGGCCCCTTCGTCCGGTTCCGACATCGGCCCTGTTTCTGGCACCGGATTGGGTGGTGCCGGTCCCAACGTCTGTTCCTCTGACGTGGGCTGTCCCGACGCTGGACCCCCAGCCTATATATACAATGGCAGGTCTGATGTGCGTACCCCCACCGCCAGACCTGACGACAGGGATCTACTCTAGACCCTGAACTGTCCCCCACTACCTGGCTGGACCCCCTCCAGACTGGAGCCACTATGGACAGTTCTACCCTGGGTACTCTCATTACCAGGGATTCCAGGGTTTTTATTAACCACCCCACCGGTAATTCCGCCACCCCCTCATCCCCAGCCTCCTCCACCACCCCATCCGGTTACACCAGACTTCAAGACTCTGATTCATTCTTGATGGCAGGGGCCTCTGTCAGAGTTGGTGTTGGACCTGGAGACGAGACTCCCTCTCTCCCGGTCTCTGAGGTCCCCTTCCCCGAGCAGTTCTTGGGTGGCTTCGATGCACATCTCGGGGAAGACTCATCAGGATGTCGCACTTTCTGGTATCCGTCACCGTCCTGATGAAGGGGCAGACAATGATGATGAGGGGGTAGACTATTCTGCGGAGGATGTCGTGGAGGAGCCTGATGGCCCGTCAGGCAAGGTTTCCCTGAAATCCCCATCAGAGGACCCTGCCTTTTCGAACCTTCTGAGGTCTGTGAAGGATTTCTTTGACTGAGAGTCAGAGGATCAGGACCCTATGAGACAGAGACTCGCAGAGCATCTGGACCTAGAGTCCCTGTCTCCGGTCCCCATTACTACATGGATTGGACCTCATCAGGACCTCACCTCTACCATCTGGCAGATGCCTCATTCCCTCCCAACTGTCCCTAAGAGGGCGAACAGACTTTACCAGGCGCCAAAGGATGCCCCGTTCTTGAAGATGCACCCTAAGGCTGACTATATTCATTTCTGCTACTCATGACCACTCTGCTGCACCCAAGCACTTGAGCACCTCTCCTCCAGACAAAGAGTCGAGGCAGATGGACCAGTTTGGGAGAAAGAGCTATGCTTCGGCCACATGCACTCTCCGGTCCCTTAATTATGTGGCCCATATGGTGTCTCACCAGAAAGCTACCTTGGCCAGGTTAGAAGCTCGGGTCCAGGCCATGGATCCTTCGGCTTTAAAGGAGGAGCTCGTCAAGGATCTTCGCCTCTCCAAGTTCTCTTGTAGGCATGCTTTTTGAGCCACATACGACTCGGTCGATTCTGTGGTTTGCACCTCGGCAACTGCTGCCATTGCCCTTAGATGGCACTCCTGGCTTTGCCTTTCTGGCCTTGCTAATGAGGTTCAGTCGGCAATTCAAGATGCCCCCGTCAGAGGCTCGGTACTCTTTGGTGGGGACACTAAGGACATTATCACTGACCTGCAGGACAGAGGTCCTGCCCTCAGGTCGGTGAGGTCCATGTACCAATTGGGCAACCAACAGCAGCAGCCCTTTCGGAAGAGGACCTGGAGGCAGAGAAGGCAAGCCCTGCACGTTGCCAGGGAAAAGCGTAAGGCCGTGGGTACAGCCACCCCTCCTGCACCCAAGAACCGGAGACGTTAGGGGTCCTCCCTGAACATCCGGCCACTTCTTGACTTCCATCCCCACTGCCTCCTCAGTCTCCCGAGGGGAGCAGGGGGTTGCGCTACTCATCGCGAGGAGTGGAGGGCGATCACCTCCTACCTAATGGGTCCTGCAGTTAGTGTCCGTCTGACACACGATAGAGTTTCTCAACTTTCCTCCAGAAACTTCACCAAAAAGATCCTCCTATTCAAGGGATCAGGCTCTTCTCCTCCAAGAAGAGGTGAACAGTCTCTTGCTCAAAGAAACATTAGATCACGTCCCCTCTGGCAAAGGGAAAAGGGGTTTTACTTCCATTTTTTCCTGGTTCCAAAAAGATGGGGGATTTCAGACCCATACTCGACTTAAGCAACTAAAACCAGTTTGTCGAGTACAAAAAATGTCAGTTGTTGACTCTCCAGAGCCTCCTTCCGCTCCTTCTGGAGAACCATTGGTTGTGCGCTCTGGACATGCAGGATGCCTACCTGCATATCCCAGTCTTCCCCAGCCACCGCCGGTTCCTGCAGTTTCAGTTCCAGGGGGAGCACTTCCAATTCCAGGCGCTCCCCCTTGGTCTGCCTTCAGCACCCCGGGTGTTTACCAAGTGCCTGGCAGTGGTTGCGGCCTTCTTACGCCGCAGGGGCATTGTGATTTTCCCTTACCTGGACAACTGGCTGATTTCAGCCTCGGCCAGGGACTCCTTACTAGAGGCCCTTTCTTTCACTTTGGACCTTTTCAACAGGCTAGTGATTACTGTCAGTATTCCCTAGTCCTCTATGACCCCTGTCCAGAAACTCCAGTTCATTGGGGCAGTTTTGTATACGGTCCATTGCAGAGCCTTCCTCCTTCCAGACAGGATGAAGACACTGATCTGTCAGGCTTCCTGAATGGCTTCTTCCAGGACCATCCCGGCCCGGGAAATCCTTTGCCTTCTCGGCCTGATGGTGGCCTCTATCACCCTTGTTCCCGTCGTAAGGCTCCACATGAGTCACTCTGGTTTTTACGCATGAAGTGGGATCAACTCCTGGACAACCTGGACTATCTGGTACTAGTCTCCTCAGCGATTCAGAAGGAATTGCTTGGCTGGAGGGGTCCCTGCAAACTTTCTTTGGATCTTCCCTTCCAGAACCCAGCTCCCGTAGCATCCCTAACCACAGATGCCACGAACATGGGATGGGGGGGCACATCTAGAGGAGCACCAAGCCCAAGGACTGGTCCAGCTTGGAGACTACATTACATATCAACGTTCTGGAAATGAGGGCTATTTTGTATGTCTTACAGGCTTTCCAGACCCTCCTTCCCAATGGATCACTGCTGGTTGAAACGAACAACATGTCAGTAGTTTGGTACCTCAACAAAAAAGGAGGAAACTGCTCGTACCCCTTGTGCAGGGAGGTGATACAGGCGTGGAACTGGGCGGTCCAACGCAATCTGGCCCTCCTGGCCGTGCACATACCAGGCATTCTAAATGTCCTCGCGGACAGTCTCAGCAGATCTCGGACCCTAGATCACAAGTGGGAATTTCACCAGGAGGTGGCGGAATGCATCTTCCTACGATGGGGGTGTCCGGAAATCGACCTTTTCGTCTCCAAATTCAATGCAAAACTTCCCAGTTTTTGCTCGCTCGCTCCAAGGCATGGTGCTTTCTGGCACGTCACGCTGTCTCTCTTGGACAGGAATCTAGATTTAGTAGTTGCCATATTGGTCCTTGCAAGAATAGATACAGAAGCAAATGATTTGATACCTTTTAATGGACCAACATAGATGTAACAACAAGAACAAAGTGCTCTAGCTTTCGGACCAACCAGTCCTTCTTCAGAAGCTCATGGCAGTTGTTTAGAAAATGCAGTACTTATAACAGCTAGATAATGCAGAGAAAAACAGAAAATAAAAATCCCCATTGGTATAAAGTACTTATTTAAAAAAAAAAAACCCAGAAGATGATGTCAGAGAAGTTTAACAGTACCATACTGCCTTCAGCCAGGTGGAACACACATACAAAGAATCCTACTGCATATAAATTTAATTGACATAAGATAACACTGCTGAAGCAGATAACTCCTAAATCAAGCTATGAGTGTCACAGTTTGTATAAGGATGTGATTACTGAAAGGCAACCCCCACCCAGATTAGAGACAAGCTAAGATTTATAGGGCTCATGAAGTTTCAGTGTCTGCATTATAGACAAGAATACCAGTAAAGTTGTCTTAAAAACATCAGTGCACACTGTGTGATGTGTAAAACCTAGCTGGACCTGTCACCCAGCTGTACTCTCAAGCTAGATAAGGCCCAAGAAATTTCAAAAACCTCAGGATTATATAAATGATAATTTAAATACAAATTGACAATGTTAGTGTCAAACAAAAAACTCTAGTCGAGGAACCTCAAGGAATTAAGACCATGTAGCCTGATGTGTACTGATGTCAATATACACTGAGAATGTAACGACTTGATGTACCATAAGTGTCTAAGAAATCTGAAAAAGAGATAAAAATGTAATTTCTCTCCTCCTCTTCATACAAACAATACACCCTAACCCACCCAACATAACCATAATATGGGTGGGGGAGATACATAGCTTTAAGGAGATGCCCCCCCCCCCCCACAGACACACACACACACACACTCTCCTAGTGAACCTTTATTTACTTCAGTCACTGCAATTGTTCCCCCAAAGGAATTCAACTTGTCATGAAATCCTGAGTAAAAGGCTTATGTCTCCTAATACCTACAGAGCAAAAATATGACACTATTTAACCATACTACTATCAGCATAGTAACATTTCCAAGGGTTCTGGATAGAACTACCATAAAATAAACCTGCCGCCCTCCCCAGGATAAGGTAACTAGAAGTAAATATAAAGTATGTGTGTAAGACCAGAGGTCTAACATACCTACATATCCACAAATTACTACAGTATTAGCCTAATGTAAAAAAAATCTGTGCAGGACCCCCATGCAAATGAGATCACGCACCCCAGTATGTACAGAGTTACAAAAATTATATGTGACCGTATATAACACTCTTGTGTGTACAGTAGCAGGCTAGGTAATCTGAATATGGTGCAATGGAATCAATCCCACCCCCAGGCAAAGATGAAAAGTAAGGAGGAATTAATATTCGTTATGTGTGTGAAGTAAGAATAGTAACACATTATAACTACATATATCTAAATAGAGACCTACCTCAATGTGACAGCAAGCCCCACATCTGTTATATCACATACCTCACAACACATATCCACACACATACATACACGCTCGCACCCACATCCCACACATGCTGAAGTCCTATAATATGTCAGTCTGAAGAAGAAGAGGTCTGTGGATGTTAGTTTCTGTAGTGTCCCATAAAACCAAGATCAATGTTCATCCCATCTGCTACTGTATTGAGATGTAAATAAGTTTAATCTCAAAGCTCATCTCTGTTGTGTGTTTTTGAGATTTCTTTTTAAGACCATTACTGACACATCGGTCAGGCTGGGAGAAGTGGTGCCCCACTGGTTTTTCAGTCTTCTTTGCTGTAATAGTATGTCTGTGCGAGTTCATCCTAGTGCGGAGCTGTTGACGTGTCTCTCCAACATAACCTGTTTGTGGACATCTCTTGCACTGAATGAAATAAACAGCATGTCATGACATACATGTATAACTCCCATGCACCTGGAATTGTCTGTTTTGTGATGTAACCACACAGTCCGAGGTAGAAATGAGCCCACAAGTCTTACAGGGGCGTTGATTGCAGGGTCGTGGGCCATGGTATTCTGTTCTGGTGAAAGTTTGCTCCTAATAGTTAGGCTGGATAAATTTGGTGGTTGTTTAAAAGATAGTAGTGGGAGTTCCTTAAAAGTACAATTAAGGGTTTCATCCTCACTAAATATTGGGTGGAGGTCTTTAATAATCTTACGCAGACGTTCAAGGTCTGGATGATATGTGACTATCAAGGGTATTCTGTCTGTAGCTGTCTTTTCTTTATATTGAAGTAGTTGTTGTCTTGGTACTTGCGTTGCCCGTTCTCTTATCCTGTCAATTTCCCTGGAAGAGTGTCCCTGCTCAATAAAGGTGTTTTTCAACATAGCTCATGTGTATCTCTGTCATCCTCATTTGAACAAATACGGTGACATCGGAGTGCTTGACTGTATATGACAGATTTTTTGTATGGTTTGGGTGATTACTTTTCTTGTGCAGGTATCTCTGTCTGTCTGTTGGCTTCCTGTAAATACATGTATGTAAGGTTCCATCCTTAATGGTGACTGTGGTGTGTCAGAAAGTTAACCTTGGTGGTAGAGTACTCCAGGGTAAGCTTTATGGTAGGGTGGAGATTAAGTTTGTGATGAAAATCTTTGAGTGCATCTGTGCCCTCCGTCCAAATGATAAATCATCAATGTAATGGAAATAAGCTAGTGGTTTGTGGGGATACTGCCTTAATGATCGGATACTCACCCCCCACCTTAATAGGATTAGATACTCAGGTATGCTCTCCAAGGCCATAAGCAATCATTCACCTGTTTACTATGTATGGCATGAAGAGCTGATAAAGCCACCCCCAAGACTCATTCAATTTTGTAGATACTCTAATCTGGATTTTCTCTTGGACAGGGACATTTTTGTACGCCTTTCCTCCATTTCCCATTCTCCAGAGGGTCCTTCTTAAACTTCAAGCAGAGAAGGCAAAGATGTTTCTCATCGCTCCTCTCTGGCCGAGACAGATCTGGTTCCTGCTGCTGCAACAGCTTTCCAGAGAACCACCGGTTCCATTTCCAGTGACCCATGACCTCCTGGCTCAGGATCAAGGTAGATTACTACATCTGGGGTTTAGGACTCTGCACCCTCATGCATGGCTCCTGCAGACATAGTGATCTCTTGCTTTGGGGTCTCCTCCCGGGTTGCTCAAGTCCTCATTGAGGCCAGAAAACCCTCTATTCGTTCCACTTATGCCATGAAGTGGAAACGGTTTTCCATCTGGGCGACCGCCAAGGGTTGGAACCCCTTCTTATGTTCTACCCTCAAGTCATGGAATACCTCCTTCACCTGTCAGACTCCGTTCTTTCATATTCGTCGTTGAAGGTCCACCTTTCAGCTATTTCAGCATACTACGAGCTAGTGGATGGTAAGCCCGTGGCTCAGTTGGAAGTCTCTTAAACCCTTTCTGAAAGGGATTCTCTATCTGAAACCCCCTATCTGCAGCCCAAATCCTCCTTGGGATTTGAACTTTATTTTGGAAAAACTCACACTTCCTCGTTTTGAGCTGGCTATGAGCTGTGATTTGCGCTTCCTTTCCTGGGAGGCATTGTTCCTTGTTGCCATCACGTCAGCCCGGAGGATTTCGGAGCTTCACACTCTGGTTTGTAAGGAACCCTATCTGAATTTCCATAGGGACCGGGCAGTCCTCAGAACGAATCTGAAGATCGTACTTCAAGTGGGAGCTCTTGCAGCAGGCTATCACAATTAGGATTATGCGCCGCAGGCACTAAGACCTCCGGAAACTTCTCAGCCAGCAATACCCAGTAGGACTGCCTCACCGTCAGTTCTGAGGTATAAAAGGGCGGATCCAGCCCACCCCGAGTTCTTTTCCCGCCGGCCCCATGCGACGTGAAGAGTTCCTGCTCGCCTTGGCTTGGCCAAACCAGCAAAAGTTTTCGCTTCTTGGATTGTTTCGCTTTCCACCAGTATTCGGTCTACCGGCCTGCGTCTTCTCCATCATTGGTCTCTGCGGGACCCCACGATAATACAGTGCGGGCTGCGCCGCCAAATCCTGTTGAAAGACAGTCATCGGCAGGTCTTCCCTCGGCCTAACTACCTACACGTGTTTCTGCTCGAGAAGAAGATGGAGGTGCACACCTTGGGGGAGAAGCAGAAGAAAAAGGACAAGACTAAGCGGTCCCGCAAAAAGGACCGTAGTCAGTCCCGGCACCGGTCCAGGTCCAGGTCCCGGTCTCACTCCCACTCACAGCGGCCTTCTCCCAAGACAGCCTGTGGATCCAATGGCTCAGGTGAGCACCCCAAAAAAGATCGGGCGAAGGCACAGGGTCACCGTGAAGACCTCGGAGGCGCAAGCTTCCGCCCTACCTTCCAAGGCACCGGTGCTGCCCGTCAAGAGTGCGCCGACGGAGTCTGACACTCCTGCTCCCCCGGTCGGTTCCCAGTCGTCGGTCCCCCTAAAGATGCCGGGTGATGGGGCGACAGATCAGGACGCAGACGGCGAAGGGGCTGCATCCTCTTCCCCCAAGTCCTCCTCCCCTCGGGGCTCAGAAGTGGGCTGTCCTGCAAAAGTCGACGTTCCAGATATTCCATTTCCAGGAAGGCGCCTCTATTTTCAAGGACGAGCTCAAGAATCTGTTTTCCTTCTGGTGGAGCAGGTCCAGAAGCGGATCCCCCACCCACCCACCCAAAGCCGCCCCTTCACTGGTCCTGGACCCTTAGGGTGAACCACAGCCAGGAGGTGCTGCTTCCGAGGAAACCCCGACAGGCCGCTGCCTACTCCTCCTAAGGCTTGTTCCCAGACACGGTCCGTTGACAGACGCCGGTGCTCTACCAGATCAAGTAGCCGACGCCAGGTCATGTCTTACACGAGGAGCCATTCCCGTTTTGCTAGACGGGACCGCTCCCGACGTCGGTCCCCACTCCGTCGTTGGTCCCGTGACTGCCATCGGTCTTCGGACCGACGTCGGTCAGTGAGCTACCAACGCTCGAGTGGGGCTAGCCATAAGGACAGATCTGGATACTCGTCACCCAAAAGCCGTTCTTCCGCTTCCTCGTCATCTTCTACCTCTTCCTTTTCGGGAATTGGGGGTTCCCCAGGAGAGAAGGATCAGCCCTGCTTGCCTCCTGACGATCCCGCCTTTATGGACATCATGAGGCACATCCAGGCCTCCAATGAGTGGGACACGGAAGACCTGGATCCGGAACGCCGATGTTTGGCTAAATACCTGAGGCAAAAGGAGCCCAAGCCCTTGGTGGTTCCTCCTTTAGTGGACGCATTCCAGGACCTCACCAGGGTTACCTGGAAGCGTCTGGCATCAGTCCCGTCAGTTCCGAAAAAATCGGACAGACTGTATAGAGTCCCGAAGGATGAACCATTCTTGGCAGAGCATCCTCAGGCGGACTCTTCAGTTATTACGGCTGCCCACGACAAATCTAAGCAGCCTAAACATCTCAACTCACAGCCTCCCGACCCAGAATCCAGCTATTTGGACCAGGTGGGCAAGAAGGTGTATTCTGCCTCCACCTGTTCAATTAGGTCCCTGAATTTCCTCACGCACATGGTCCAGTACCAGAATGCGTTATGGGAGCGGGGACAAGAGCTGGTTAATGCCTTGCCAGACTCCGAGAAGAAAACTGAGATCCCGGACATTCTCAAGTTGGACTCGGACGTAGGCACACATGTTGCGTTCCTCGTACGACACTGCAGACATGGCCACCAGAGCAGCAGTGTCAGGTGTGTGTCTTCAGGCGCCGTTCCTGGTTGAGGGTCTCTGGCTTTCATCAGGATCTGCAGTCCGGAATCTGGGACTTAACATTTCAGGGTTCAGTGTTGTTTGGCCCGGAGACAGAGTCTTTGATCTCTCGCCTCCAAGAGTCAGGCAAATCCATCTGGTCTGTCCGCCAAATGTATCGTGGAGACTAGCGGAGACAGCAGAAGCGGCCATTTCGGAAGCCCACAGGTGGTCAAGCCCACGGTAACCAACAGGGCCAGAGAGGAGGCTTTCGGAGGAGAGCTGGCAACCAGCAGCCTGGAGGCACTCCTCCCTGTGGCCCCAAGTCCTCCCAGGCCTCTCTGCCCACCCCTGGCTCCACCCAGTGACTCCCTTCTGACCCCCTCCTCCGCTGGAGGTACCAGGGGCGGTGGTAGGGGGTCACTTCTCCCTGTATGTTCAGGGATGGAGCTCAATAACTATGGACAAATGGGTCCTGGACGTTGTAAGGAGAGGTCACACTTTAGAGTTCACGGAGATTTCTCCAGACACTCCAGCAAGGTTCTCCAGATTTCCTCCTTCTCATATAAGGAGAGATATAGGCCCTCTTGCAAAAAAGGACGCTAGAACCAGTCCCTCTGCGACAGTGGGGAAAAGGGTATTACTCCCACTTCTTTCTGGTTCCGAAGAAGACCCAGGACCTTTGTCCCATTCTGGACCTAAGCTCACTAAATCTTTATATAGAGTACAAAAGGTTTCGGATGGTGACCCTGCCAGGTCTTCTTCCTCTGCTGCACCAAGGGGACTGGCTCTGCTCCCTGGACATGCAAGATGCGTATATGCATATCGGGGTCTTTCCCCCTCACAGGATGTTCCTGAGGTTCCATTTCCAGGGGGAGCATTATCAGTTTCGAGTTCTTCCGTTCGGCCTCTCCTCCGCTCCTCGAGTCTTCACAAAGTGCTTGGCAGTGGTGGCTGCGGCTCTAAGGCATCAGGGACATTATGTCTTTCCCTTACCTGGACGATTGACTGCTAGAGGCCCCATCAAGGTCTCGCCTGCTTCAAGCTCTCGGAGACACTTATATACGCTTCCAAGACTTGTGGATCATCCTGAATCTTCCAAAGTCTTCCCCAGATCCCAGCCAAAGACTCTTCTTTATTGGAGCGGTCCTGGATTCAGTCCAGGGCATGGCTTTTCTACCCCCGGAGAGAGGGGCGATAGTTTGCGGGAGATAGCCAGATTGGTTCTAGTAACTCCTCAGGTCTCAGCAAGGACCTTCCTCAGACTTCTGGGGCACATGGCGGCGGCCATGCCAGTTATTCCTCTGGCCTGCCTCTTCACATGCAGATCCCACAGTGGATGCTTAGGGTGCAGTGGGATCAGTGCACAGACGATCTTGACCACACAGTCAGAATCACAGAGCCGGTAAAGAGAACACTTTGTTGGTGGATGGATGAGGATCCACTCAATCTGGAAAGAGGGGTCCCCTTCCGTCCGGAGCCCCCAAATCAGACTCTTACGACAGACGCCTCGAATTTAGGATGGGGGGCACACCTAGGGATCCACCAAACACAAGGTGTTTGGACCCCCAAGGAGCGCGACCTCCACATCGATGTCCTGGAGATGCGAGCGGTCCTCAATGCGCTACACGGCTTTCAGGAGGACCTAGTGCCAGGCTCTTTTCTAATCCAGATGGACAATATGGCGGTTGTCTTCTACATCAACAAGCAAGGGGGAGCTCATTCTTACCCTCTAGGCAGGGAGGCGATGAGAGTCTGGTATTGGGCGCTAGAGCGGCACATCACTCTCTCCGCGGTGCACGTTCCGGGCGTCCTCAACGACCTGGCCAACTGTCTCAGTAGATCTCAGTCCAGGACACACGAGGGGGAGCTACTGCAGTCAGTAGCGGACCAGCTGTTCGACAGATGGGGTCGTCCAGATCTGGACCTCTTTGTGTCACCATGCAACGCCAAGCTACGCTTTTCTGCTCATGGACACAGCCTGGTGATTTCTGGCCAGACGCGTTGTCCCTATCTTGGGCAGAGAGGTTTCTTTACGCCTTTCCTCTGGTCCAGAGGGTTCTGTTGAAATTGTAAGCCAAGGGGGCGCGAATGATTCTGATTGCCCCGCTGTGGCCTCGGCAGATTTGGTTCCCACTACTTAAGCGACTTTCCTTGGAACCTCCCTTTCCGCTGCCAGTATGCCCGCAATTGCTGTCCCAGGATCCGGGATCACTAGTTCATCCCGATCTCTGGTCCTTGCACCGTCATGCTTGGCTCCTTCAGACGTAGCAAAGCACAGGTACAGGGTATCGCCAGAGGTGGTGGAAATTCTTGTGTCAGCGAGGAAACCCTCCACGCGCTCCACTTGCGCTCTGAAATGGAAGCGTTTTTGTTTGTGGGCCTCGTCTCACCATCTGGATCCCGTTTCCTGTCCAGTGAACACAGCTCTTCAGTATCTCCTCTCCTTATCCCAACAAGGCTTGAGCTACTCCTCCATTAAGGTGCAGATGTGGGCCATTTCGGCTTATCACGCCCTTTCGGGTGACAGAACCTTAGCCCAGTTGGATGTGGCCCGCACCTTTTTACGGGTGATTCTCCATATGAGACCTCCCATTCGGGATCCTGTCCCACCCTGGGACCTCCTTTTTGTGTTGGAGAAGCTTATCCTGCCTTCGTTTGAACCTGCAGCAGATTGTGAGCTGCCATACTTGTCTTGGAAGGTTTGTTTTTTGGTTGCCATTACTTCAGCTCGAAGAGTTTCCGAGCTTCAGGCTCTGTTGTGTAAAGAACCGTATTTAATTTTCTACAAGGAATGGGTTTCCCTGAGGTGAACCCTAAGTTTCTTCCAAAAGTGGTCTCTGAGTTGACCCTCAACCAGTCGGTTGACCTTCCAGATCTTACTTCGAGAAACAGCTCTTGCAGCAGGTTACATCATTAGGACTGAAGCCGGTAGGTGCCAGGACCCCACAGAAATTTTCTAGCTAGCAGTATTCAGCGGGGACCGCCCCCGACGTCAGGCATAGTACATAAGGTGGTGGTCCCGCAGAATCCTCAGTTCTTTTCCCGCCGTCGACTCGCCAGCATCGGCCTCTCTGTCTCTACCTAGCGCACGACTACTTAGAACTTCAGGAGTTTCTCCAAACTGATGTCCTCTCCAACTCCTTCAATCGAGGGACACCTTTCCAAGTGTGCCTGTGGAAAACAGATCCCTTTTAAGGATCCTCATTCCTCCTGTGTGCGGTGCTTAGGCCCAGACCACGACACCAAGGCCTGCACTTTCTGCCAAGGGTTCAACAGCCGCACCAGGGTCCTCCGTCAGAAGGCACTTCAGGCTTACCTGCTGGAAGACTCAGTAGGATGGACCAAGAACCTTCCTCCAGGTCCGGATCCCCGAACCGGGCCTCGGACTCCCGTAGCTCAGAATCCACCAGATCTGACCGCTCTCCCTCCAGGGCTCGTTCTCAGCCCCCTCCGGTCAAAGTCCAGGCTTCAGGCGGCTCTTCGACTCCCCAGCCCATCAAGACTTCAAAGCCCTCGGCTTCCTCTACTCCCTCTCGGGCCTCCTTCAAGTCTTCAGAATGCCACAAGTCTTCCTCATCGACCCGACGTCTGGACCCCAACTCCAGGACGGTCTCCCAGCCTCCCAGAGGTCCGGATCCACCACCCAGGAAGACTAAGAACCTGACGTCCCTAAAGCGGACGTCAGACCCGACGTCCGCCAAGCATACAAAGCTGGCCAGCTGTTCGTCGGACCCGGAGACTGCCTAGCAACCGACAGGCTCGCATTCTCCGGAACCGACGACCGCCCAGTCATTGGTGGATAACGTCAGGGACTCAACAGAGTAGGACACAGCTGCTCAAGACCAGGTGGGCGACACTGAGGATGCCGGGCTCCCAAGGGAACCTTTGCCCAACCCGGAGACACCTGGGGACCCGACCCCAGCAACAGACCACCGGTGCCAGGCCCGTCGTCGGGCATGAACCTGCAAGAAGTAAAGAACCTCTTTACTTTCTGGTGGGACACCATCCGAAAGAATGTGGTCCCTGTAAAACCTCCTCCTACTTCTTCACCTCCTATGCCCCCTCCTCCACTACAGGGGCCAGCAGGACGACCACCAACCCCTAAGGAGTCGACTCCACCTCCCAGAGGTAGATCCAAGGATCGGAGAAGGCCTCCCTCAAGATCTCCATCCAGGTCTCCCAGCCCCAAGCAACCCAGACGTCGGCGGTATACTCCATCAGGGGAGGACTCCAGATCGGATACTTCTGATTACTTCAGATCTCCTTCTCCACTCAGCATTCCATCACCTGACCCACGTGACCTGCCCAGGCCTCCTCCGGATGATCCCTCTTTCTCCGAGATCATGAGGTACATCCAGGATAACATGGGATGGGATGCAGACGACTTCAACCCCGAAAGACAGCGCCTTGCCTGTTATCTTCGGCAGAAAGACCCAAAGCCTGTGGTAGTGCCACCCTTGGTAGACACCTTCGCTGACGTCACCAAGGCTGCATGGAAGTGCCCGCATTCTACTCCTGCAGTGCCGAAAAAAGCTGACCGCCTGTACAAGGCCCCGAGAGAGGACCAGTACTTGGCTCAGCAACCTCTGGCAGATTCCCTGGTCATTACGGCCTCATATGACTGGTCTTAAAGACCGCAGCACATGAGTACACAGCCACCGGACCAGGAGTCCAAGCAATTGGACGCCCTGGGGAGATGCATGTATGCGGCTGCTACGTGCTCCATCAGGTCCCTGAACTACCTAACCCAGATGGTACAGTTTCAGAACGCCCTGTGGGAACAGGGCCAGGACCTGGTCGATAAGCTTCCGGATGGCGATCAGAAGGCGGAGCTCCTAAACCTTCTCCGCACAAGGTCTGATGTGGGTACCCAAGTACTACGAGCCGCATACGATTCTGCGGACTCGTCTGCCAGAGCTGCAGCTTCAGGCGTCTGTATCCGGCGACACTCTTGGCTCCGTGTCTCCGGCTTCACCCCGGATGTACAGAAGAACATTCTTGACGTCCCCTACAACGGCGAAGTACTCTTTGGTGAACCCTCGGAGAAGGTTATCACCAAACTCCAGGACGCTGGGAAGGCAATTAGGTCTGTACAGTCCATGTACAGATCCAGGCCCGGTTCCTTTCGTAGGAACCAGAGCCGCCTTCGCAGCTGGCAACAAAGGCTGCAGCCACATTCCGCCAGCAACAAAGGGGCACCTTTCAGCGGAAAGCCCAGGCTAAGTCATCCCCAGGCAGAGCCCAACGCTACACTAAACCGGCCCAGCCTGCAGGGAACAGTGCTGCCACAGCATGACTCCTTCCCGGCCCCTGGCCCTCCTCTGGATCAACGGGCACAAAAGGTCAGGGGTCGCATCGCTCGCCACTTTTTAGGGTGGCAGTCGATTACCACCGACCGGTGGGTTCTCCAATTGGTCAGGAAAGGTCACTTTATAGAATTCCTTGACCACCCACCGGCAAGACCTCCCTTGCTTTCCCGTTACTCGGGTCAGCATGCCCTGCTCATACAGCAGGAGGTGCTTGCGCTCCTGGGAAAAGAAGCGATAGAGCACGTACCATGGAACCAGAGGGGTGCAGGGTATTATTCTCACTTCTTTCTGGTTCCCAGGAAAACAGGGGACTTCCATCCGATACTGGACCTCAGTGACCTCAACGAGTCGGTCCTGTACAAACGCTTCCGCATAGTGACCCTCACAGGTCTGATTCCCATGCTCAAGCAGGGCGCCTTTCTAGCGTCTTTGGACATGCAGGATGCCTACCTGCATATACCCATCGCTCGAGCGCACAGGAAGTTTCTGCGCTTCGAGTTCCAGGGCCACCATTATCAATTCTGAGCCCTCCCTTTCGGACTGTCATCGGCACCTCGGATATTCACGAAGTGTATGGTGGTCGTAGCGGCGACTTTGAGGAGGCAAGGCCACTACGTGTTCCCCTACCTGGACGACTGGCTGCTCATGGCGCCCTCTCGGGAGACCTTGATGTCCGCCATTCATTATACTCAGTCTCTGTTCGAGACGCTGGGCATCTTGATCAATCAAGAGAAGTCTCGTCTGGTTCCATCTCAGACTCTGCAGTTCATAGGCGCAGTTCTGGACATCGTCCAAGGGAAAGCTTTTCTTCCCCAGGACAGAGCGGAGCACATCAGATCCCTCATTGGAGGCATTTCGGCAAAGAATACCGTTCCTGCCAGATTGTTCTTTTGCCTGCTCGGACACATGGATGCGGCCATTGCAACAGTTCCACGTGCTCGTCTCCACATGCGGGTCACCCAGTGAATGTTACGGGTGCAGTGGGATCAAAAGCAAGACCATCTGCAGCTCTCAATCCGGGTCACAAAGGTCGTAATCTGGGATTGGCAAGGGTGGCTAAATCCGAAGAATTTATCGGCCGGGGTCCCCTTCGTTGTGCCATCTCCGATTGTGACACTCTCCACAGATGCCTCAGGTCGCGGATGGGGAGCACACCTCGACGGTGTCCAGTCTCAGGGCCTGTGAACAGCCCAAGAGACTCATCTTCACATAAACATCCTGGAAATGAGAGCAGTTCTTTACGCCCTGCAGGCCTTCCAGTCGGAGATTCCACCGAGCACTCTTCTGTTACAGACAGATCTGCGGTGATGTGTTACCTCAACAAACAAGGAGGCACCCATTCCTACCCACTTTGCAGGGAGGCCATGAGGGTGTGGGATTGGGCTTTGCAATACGGCGCAAACCTCATTGCTGTTCATTTCCCAGGCGTGGACAATGTCATCGCAGACGGCCTGAGCCACTCTCAGGCCAGAGTCCACGAGTGGGAACTACTCCAGGAGGTAGTAGAGGATCTGTTTCACAAATGGGGGACACCAGAGTTAGACCTTTTCGCGTCCCCATCCAACGCAGAACTGCCCAATTTTTGCTCACTAGATCCAGGGTCTGGTGTTTTCTGGCGAGACGCTGTCCCTCTCCTGGGCAGGCAGATTCTCTATGCCTTCTCCCCTTCCGTTGATTCCGGAGGGAACCAGGATCCTAGGTGATAGGTTTAATGCTTCATTGGCAAGCATTTAAACTAGCCAAGGGGGGAGGCACTGGAAAGGAGCAGGGAAATTCCTAGCCCCAAATAATCACGTTAGTAAGTGCGGCAAGCACCAACATAGAGGTGTCGATAGGAGAAGGGCAGGGGTAAATGGAGAAAGTGACAAAGGCAATAAGGACAGGGATGGGGCAAAGGGAGTAAGGCCATCAGGAAATGGAGGGTAATGAGTACCAATGCCCGTAGTCTGGGCAACAAGCTCCTGAGCTGGTGGTCTTGATGGAAGAGGGATGCCTGGATATCGTCAGTAGTCACAGAAACATGGTACAGAGAACCATGACTGGGGTGTTAACATACCAGGGTACATAACCTACAGGAGAGACAGGCAGGGGAGAAGAGGGAGGAGTAGCTCTCATGTAAAGTAAGGGATAAAAGCAACTGAACAAAAGAGTAAACAGGGAGGAGAGGAGGCACTGTGGGTCACCTTGGAGACTAGAAAGGGCACCACAATCCGCACAGGGGTTGTGTACAGACCCCCATGTCGGGGAGGGAATGGACAAGGATATGATAAAGGTATTCTTAGAATGGCAGAGAAAGGGAGATACTGTTGATGGGAGACCTGAATATGCCAGATGTTAACTGAGACATTTGCTGCAGCCACATCCAAGAGCAGGGCCATTCTTGATGCCCTACAGGTGGCAGGCATTAGACAGCTAGTTTCGGAACCCACTGTGAGGGAGCAGTCTTAGACCTCAGACTCAAACGGGGCAGTGAGAGGATCTTAGATCTAGAAGTGGGTTGCCATCTGGGGACAAGTGACCATCAAACAGTGTGGTTCACATTAAACTCAGCTACAGAGTCAAGCCATACAAAAGTGAGGGTACTGACTTTAGGAGGGCTGACTTTGGCAAGATGGGAAAGTGCCTCAGAAAACACTAGCAAACAGGCTAGAAGGAGGTGTGGAGCAACAATGGGAATCATCAAAACTGCCATCACAGAGACAACAAGCCTTTGTGTGAAGCAAATAAACAAATCAAAACGAAAGAAAAAGCTACTATGGTTCTCAAAAGAGGTGGCTGTGAAAGTCAGGAAGAAAAGATAGCATTCCGAAATATAAGGAACACAGAAGCAAAGAGGACAGAGAGCTGTACCAGTTAAGGCAGAAGGAAGCAGGAGGGAAGTCAGAATAGCAAAGGCCCAAACTGAGGAAAAGATAGCTAACTCAGTTAAGAAGGGGGATAAACCTTTATAGGTACATCAGCTGTAGAAAGACAAAGGAGGGATAGTGAGGCTGAATAGAATGAACGGTGGTGGGCAGAGGGGACAGTGAAAAGCAGGGATACTGAATGAATATTTCTGCTCAGTATTCACAAAAGAGGAGGGGAAGTGCTAATCCAATTAACAGAAGCACTGTTGATAGGGGGTCGATCCCAGTCCTTTCACAGAAGAAAGGGTTCTGCAAGAACTCCTAAAACTGAAGGTGGACAAAGCAGTGGGTCCTGATGGAATTCACCCCAGAATTCTAAAAGAATTAAGGAGGAACTAGTGAAACCACTGGCTACTCTTTTAATAAATCATGGGAGGATGGTGGTACCCGAGGACTGGAGGAAGGCGGATGTGATTCCCCTTCACAAAAGTGGGACCAAGACAGAGGCAGGAAACTACAGACCTGTCAGTCTGACCTCTGTGGTAGGAAAGTGATGGAGTCACTTGAAGGAAAGAATAGTTGAGTACCTAGAGGCCAGTGGAGCACAGGACCCAAGGCAGCATGGGTTCACAGCGGAAGGTCATGTCAGACAAATCTAATAGATTTCTTTCACTGGGTGACCAAAGTAGTAGACCAGGGAGGGGCTGTGGACATGGCCTACTTAGACTTTAGCAAGGCATTTGACACAGTCCCACACAAAGATTAATAGTCAAATTAACCAGCCTGGGAGTGGGTCTCAGGTGGTAGCCTGGATAAAACATTGGCTGCACAACAGGACACAGAAGGTAATTGTAAATGGAGTCCACTCTGAAGAAAGAGGGGTTACTAGTGGGCACCGTGAGGGTTCAGTATTGGGTCCAGTCCTTTTAATGTGTCTTCATCAGTGACATTGCAGAGGGACTGAAGGAAAGTATGCCTTTTGCAGATGACACAAAGATCTGCAACAGGGTTGATACACATGCGGGCGTGGAAAGGATGAAAAGGGACTGGCAAGGTTGGAGGAATGGTCAGAAGTATGGCAGCTAGGATTCAGTGCAAAGAAGTGCAATAATGCACCTGGGAAACAAGAACCCAGGGAAGAATACACAATGGGTGGGAGGTAGTAGAACAACAAAAGGAAAGAGACCTGGGGTAATCATATCAGATGACCTTAAGGTTAGCAAGCAATGTGAGAAGGCAGGGAGGGCTGGGGGTATACTGGGATGTATAAGGAGAGGCATCAGCAGCAGAAAACAGGAAGTTGTTATCCCTCTGTACAGACAGTTGGTGAGACCCCATCTGAGTACTGTGTCCAGTTCTGGAGACCCCATCTCTGCAAGGACATAGACAGGATAGAGGTAGTCCAGAGGAGGGCTACTAAAATGGTGCAGGGTCTGCAAGAGAAGCCGTATGAGGAGAGACTAAAGGACCTTAATATGTATACCCTTGAGGAAAGAAGGGAGAGGGGGGACATGATAGAAACTTTTAAGTACCTTAGTGGAATCAACAAAATCCAAGAGGGTAGCATCTTTCAGAAAAAGAGACTTGCAAGAACAAGGGGACACAATTTAAAGTAGAAGGGAGGGTGGTTCAGGGGCAATGTGAGGAAGTATTATTTCACAGAGAGGGTAGTGGATGCATGGAATAGCCTTCCTGAGGAGGTTGTGGGGTCTAAAACTGTGGGAGAATTCAGGAATGTATGGGACAGACATAAGGCAATTCTTGTGGGGGGTAGGAAGAAATAGGCTGTTGGTTAACTAGGATCTGCGGCCTATCCTGTAGGTAGGGAAATGGGCAGACTAGATAGGCCAAGCGGTCCTTATCTGCCGTCAAAGTCTATGTTTCTGTGATCCAGAGGGTTCTTCTGAAACTTCGCAGAGAGCAAGCGACGCTGATACTCATCACGCCATTCTGGCCCAGGCAGATCTGGTTCCCTCTACTACACCAGCTATCCTGGGAACCTCCGGTGCCTCTGCCAGTCAGCTCTCACTTGTGTCAGGAGGAGAGCTCCTTGGTCCATCCGGACCTTCGTTCGTTGAACCTGCACGCTTGGCTCCTAGAGACATAGCCATTTTGCGTCACGGGATCTCGCAAGAGGTAGCTGATGCCCTGGTGGCTGCGAGAAAACCAGCCACTCGTTCTACCTACGCCATGAAATGGCGCTGTTTTTGCCTATGGGCTCGAGCGCGCGGGGTTTCACCTCTAGACTGTCCAGAACAGTCGATCTTGGAGTACCTCCTGTCTCTTTTTCAGACAGGCTTGGCCTACTCCTCGATCAAAGTACACCTCTGTGCCATATCAGCCTATCATTGTCCGATAAGACAACACACCATATCCCAGCTGGACATGGCAGGAGCCTTCCTGAGAGGCATTCTCCACCTTAGACCTCCGATTAAGGATCCAATTCCGCCATGGGATCTACCCTTTGTCCTGGAGCAGCTCATGCTGCCACCCTTTGAACCAGCCGCGGATTGCGAGCTACGTTCTCTCACTTGGAAGACTTTGTTTTTAGTTGCCGTCACTTCGGCCAGAAGAATTTCAGAACTCCATGCACTTGTGTGCAAAGAGCCTTATTTGGTTTTTCACCAAGACAGGGTATCCCTATGGACTAATCCTAAATTTCTGCCTAAGGTGGTCTCGGTCTCACCCTTAATCAAGACATCGATCTACCAGTGTACTTTCCCAACTGTTCGAATCGAGGAGAGGCCCTGTTGCACACCCAGATGTGCATAGGTGTCTCCGATACTACCTGACTAGAACCAAACACCACCGAAAATCGGACCAGCTTTTTGTCTCCTTTGCCCACAGAATGATGGGAGCTCCTGTTTCCAAACAGTCGCTGTCCAGGTGGCTCATTCAGTGTATCACGTTCTGTTACCAGAAACGCAACCAGCCCTTACCGGGCTTGGTTAAGGGTCATTCCACAAGGGGGGTGGCTACCTCCCTATGACCCTTTAAGAATGTGTCCACCTCGCCATCTGTGCTGCAGCTACCTGGAGCCCGCAGCACTTTCATCAGGCATTATAGCCTGGATATTGCATCGAGGCGTAAGAGCAGGTTTGGTCTAGCAGTCCTTCAAGGATTTCTGTCCTAGGCTTTGGTTTCATTAAAGATTTCTACCTTCCCTCCTCCCAATGGTGTGGGATTTCCATGATTGCTTGGGAATCAGTCCTAATGGTGTAACCTGCTGCAAGAGCTGTTTCTCCAAGTAAGATAGTACAGTTACGTAAGAACTTACCATAACAGTAGATCTTTGAGAACAGCTCTTACAGCAGGTACTTTCCCTCCCACCATCCCCGCTGGAGGTAGATTCTAGTTCCAACATCCTTCTCCAAGGATCAGGTGTCTCAGCATCTCTCTGACTGCCATTTGATGGCAGATCCTCAGTCTCCTCTTCTGATGTCATCCAGCGGCCGGGAGTCTCCGGTTGGAGAATTGGGGATTCTGGGGGACCGCCCCCTTATGTACTATGCCTGACGTCGGGGGCAGGACTGACGTTGAGGGCGGTCCCCGCTGAATACTGGTGGCTAGAAAATTTCTGTGGTGTCCTGGCGCCTGCCGGCTTCAGTTCTAATGGTGTAACCTGCTGCAAGAGCTGTACTCGAAGATCTATTGTTCTAGGGACATGGATATGTTGTTCATCCACACTTATTGGCAGGTATCCTTGCCGCTTTAAATCTTGCCGGAAGGTCTTCAAGCTGGCTCCTTCCACCCACCCAGGTGGTAAAACTCTCTGCTCTGCCCCATGACGCCAGATCTTCCTTCACGCTTGGAAGCTCAGGTTCCCGCCTTAGCGCTCTGCGTCTTCGACTGGTTCCTGAAAATTTCGGTCTTCGAATTTAATTGGAAGTTTTTTTAAAAACTTCGATGATCTTCTCTCACTGCGGCAAGGACTCATTCGTTTTCCGGCTCTCGGAGGTGCCCGGTTAATTCCTCCAGGAAAGACCCGCACTCCACGTGCGTCTACTGCCTTGACTTGGATCATGATCTGCAACTTTGTGTTTTTTTTTTTTTTGCTGTGCCCTTTCAACCAGCTCTCTGGAGGATCATGCGGCCCATTCGGGGCTCGGGCCACCTGAAATTTTTCCCGATCCGGAAAATTCCTTGGAGACTCATCGGGCAGTGTCTGCATCAGTTGTCTCGGTTGAGCAGCTCGATCTTCCTTCCTCCAGGGAGGGGGCGGCTGCCTCTCCCTCCTCCTCGGTCGTGGCGCTCATCCCGCTCTCCTTGAGTTCTCCTCATGCAGCTTCGTTCAAGGAGCTTCGCCAGTCCCTTTCCTCGAAGGGAGAGGGACCTTCGGGACTTGCCTCTCTGCCCAAGTCCAAGGAGTCGCAGGCTAAGTCCCTTCGTCGGCGCTGGAGGGAGCGGGAGAGTTCCCTCTCCCCCGCCGGCCAACGTTCGACTTCGGTCGAGGGTGCGACTCACGCCGCTGGCTTCACGGTGTCCCCGTCAGGTCAGCCAGCCAGGACTCCTGTCGACGTTGTCGAGTCTCTCGACCCGTCATCTGGGCTGTCTGTTCCCCCGGCGGAGGCCGAGGTTCTGCCTGTACCTTTGGGTCATCAGGCCTCGGCCATTTCGTCCGAGCCGAGGCAGGAGCGGGCGTGCTCCGCTCCTTCCCAGGCCCGCCCTCGGTTTCCCCGAGGATTCGGGTCTCAGTCTCTGTCCTCCTCTCGGTCAAGCCGCTCACGCCAACTTCGGCGTTCTTGGTCGGGGCACCGAGTTAAGTGGCATTACCGCTCTTCCTCGTCACCCTCGTCGGATGAGGAGTGGCTTCGATGCAGGTGGCGTCGATGCTACGAGGAATTCATGTGGCAGCAGTTGTTGTTGTCCGGGAATCAATAGACTCCGATTCATTCCCCGTCCGGCAAGCAGCTGCCGCCTGATCGGCCGACTCAACCGCTCTCTGCAGTCGAGGTGCTCTCTCCGGGGCCGGTTGTTCGTCCGATCCCTGCTGCCCCACCGCCTCGGTGGAACCTCGGTCGGGTCACGACCTGTCCCGCAGGTTGTCTGTACCACTCTGCCTACCGGGCGGACTAAGAGTGACCAGGCCTGAGGCAGCTTTTTAGGACCCTCGAGTCCGGGCTCCCTCTATCTATGTTCCCCAGTCGGGAGGACCCAGAGTCCTCTCCGAACATTCTGTGGACGACAGCCCATCGTCCTTCATGGGTCTGCTTCAGCTCATCTCAGAATTCACCGGGATGCAGCTCGAGCCCGTGTCCAAACGGGCCCCTTATCCCCTTACGGAGATTCTAGACCGAAGGGGTTCACCCTCGGAGGCCTTCCCGGTGGCCGAGGCCATCGTGGGCCCGGCCTTGGAGCTCTGGCGGCGGCCTACTTCCTGCCCTGCGCCCTCGGCCAAGAAGTACTCTGTCCCTGTCGGTTCTTTGCCCGGTTTCTCTGAGCACCCCTCGGCTGAGGGGATAGTTACTGACAATGTTTTCCAGTGTTCTGGGAACGCTCGGGATGTGGATAGGTCCCCCGACAAGGAGTCCAAAAGGATGGACTACGTCAGGCGCAGGGTTTATGCTGCGTCCTCCCTAGGCCTCCAACAGGCCAGCTCGGCTGCACTGATGGCACATTTCTCCCACGCCCTTTTGGGCTCCCTGGACGAGGTGCTCCCTCATCTCCCGGCCGACCTGCGGACCACGGTCCAGCGGGTGCGGGACCAGGGTAGGGCGGTGGCGAAGCAGCAACTCCAGACTGCTCTGGACTTAGGTGATTCCTGTGCCAGATCGGTGGCGGCTGCAGTGGCCATGCGCCGCAGGGCGTGGCTGAGGTTATCCTCTTTCTCACTGGAAACCCAGCACAAGTTGGCGGACATCCCCTTCTTGGAGACTGACCTTTTCGGCCCTGGAGTGCAGGGACACCTCCAGGGGACCGTGAAGTCCAATGCCACTCCGGACTTGGTCACTCCTGCCCGGAGGGACAAGGGCAGCAGGCAGCCTTTGCATAAGCCCCTTTGCCCCCAGTCCCTGCGGCTCGACCGGCCCAGCACGAGGGCCAGCAGGCTTGCGCTGGGCGGCCTGACTCCAAGCCAGCGCCTTCCTCTAAAAGGAAGCAGGGAGGTAAAGGCCCGGGAGCTCCCTCAGTTAATTCCTCCTCCAAGCCTGCTCAGTGACGGGCTAAGGGGCGCTGTCCCTGGCCCAGTCGTCCCTACCCGGGTTCCCCCGTGAGGAGACTGCTCCGCTCCTCCTCCACCTGGTCCGCCTTCCCGGACCTCTGGGTGTCGGAGGTGCTAGGGGAAGGCCCTGCCTCGGATTGCGAGCAGGTACCACCCTTTCGAGCCGATTCTATGGGGGGTCTTGGGGTCCACAGCTTCGTTGTCGGCCCGCTGGGCCGACTTCTGCCTGGCCCTAGTTAGAGGTGTTCAGGAAGGTTGCGGATCCTCCTTCAGACCCTGGGTTCATGTCCAGGTATTTCCTGGTCCCAAACGGACGGGGGACTTGCGCCCCATTCTTCCGCACACCTGGATGGTCTCTCTGCCTCAGATATCCCATCCTCAGATTGAGGTGTGTGGCTTCTTTCCTGGACCTCCAGGATGTACTTACTCTTCGCTCCGTCCGTTTCTTGGGAGACTCCTCCCTTTCCTAAGCGGGGGATCTCCTTACGAGTTCCAAGCCAGGCCGTTCGGTCTCTGCTCAGCAGCTTTCTGTGGCATTGAGGGGTCCGGGAGTAACCCCACCCAGATGGCGCCCTGACTACATCCCTTCCAGGCGGAAGGGGACGATCCAGAGTTTCTGGCCCTCAGACTGGTCTCCTTTATCGGAGCCACGTTGGAACTCGTGTCTTAGCGGGTGATCCTTCTTCGGGACGAGACTCGACTCTTGAATCCGAGCTTGGCTCCCGGTGGACAGGGCTGAGGTTCTTCCTCCCTTACACAGTCAGGTCTGACTGGGCAATTGCACCCTGCCGGGGACCTCCTGGGCTCGTGGCGGCCGGTTCCAGCGCGGTCTGATGGACCCACTGGTTCATGTGTTCCCTAGTGGGAACTGGCCAGCCAGCAGTCACGAGTGCTGCGTTCCTTCAGACCAGTTCGTGACTACAGCCCAGGAGTTAGGGGAACGCTCTCCCTCGGACCGTTCCAGCTCTTGCAGGAGAACTTCCCGTTCGTCCGCTCTGAGTCGACGGTCTGCTCCAACCGATGCTTCTCGGATGGGTGGGGGTGCCCATCTAGGGGAATACAGAGTGCTCCGCCTCTGGTCGTCTCGGGAGTCCCGTCGTCTTTCTTGCCCGCTGGAGCTCTAAGCGGTCCGCTTGCTTGCACCGCTCGCTCCATTTGTGCGGGTCCAGTGGTTTAAGTCCAAGTGGACAACACCACGACTATGTGCTACCTACCCCGCCAGGTTCAGTCGAGCCCCTTGCCTCTGCGTAAAGGGGTTCTCCGCATTGGGTTTTTCACGCAGCCGGGAGGCGGTTTTCCTGGCCATTCTATGGCAGGAGCCTCCAGCTCCCTGGCTGATACCCTAAGCCGGACATAGGCTGCGCCTCATGAGTGGTCTTCCCTGCCGGAGGTAGCACAGTATCATCTCCCTCCAGGGAGAATACGAGGCTGAGACTGTTCCATGCCCGCCCCCTCAGCAAGGTTTGCTGTAGGGGATGCCGTCGAGGCCGTGGACCCCGGGCCTTTCCATGCCTCTCCCCCATTTCCCTTGACCCACGGGCAAGGCGAGGAGGGGCTAGGCGCAGGTGATGCTGGTAGCCCCAGACTGGATTGCCAGCTCTGGTATCCTGCTCTCCTCAATCTCAGCCCCAGGCTCCCGAGGCAGCTTCCAGCCCGCCCGGTCCTGTTCGTTGTCTTCAGGGGAAGGTGTTCATGTAGACCTTCAATCCCTGCACCTGAAGGCCTGGTCCCTGTGCGGCTAGGGGCCTGGCCTTGGGTCTTTCGGCAAGGCCCTCGACGTTTTCGAGGCGTCCTGCCAGAAGTCGGCCAAACATGCTCGCCTTCAAATGGAAGGGTTCTCCATTTGGTGTTGGGATAGGGCTTGGGCCCCTCTCCCGTCCCTCGGTGAGCATTCCGGACCATCTGCGGTCCGTTCCTTTTGATCTAGGGCTTCGGCCGACGACCCTCTAGGTGCTTCTGTTGGTCACCCCTGTCTTCCGGGCATGGGCCGGAAGGCAGTTGGTGGTGCAGAAAAGGTGGTCTGGCACTTTTAGGCCTCGATCACACCTCCCCTTTGGGGAGAGTATCCCCATTCTGTGGGATCTGCGCTGGTATGGGCTTAGCTCACGGGCAAGCCGTTCGAACCTTTGCACAGGTGCGAGTCCCCACCTGTTGTGGAAGAACACCTTCTTGGGGCTACCCTGCCATCCAGAAGGAGGGGAGAGTTCCAGGCTCTTTGAATCTCCCTATCGGGTCTTCCACAGGGACAAGGTAGTCCCGCGCCCCACCCGAAGTTCCTTCCGTAGGCGGTGGTGGAGTCTTTCCCTATCCGGGTATGGTCTCTGCAAGGGGTCATTCCCACTCACGCCTCGCAGGCCATTTATAGGATCCATGGGGACCCTATTTTACGCTCACCTACCCAGGGAGCGTAGGGCTGAAGTTCGGGAGAGGTTCGCCAGCTGTTTGTCATCTACGCTGAAGCCACACCTGGCAGACCTGCAGCCTAGCGGACGACGAGCAGACGGGTCACCTCCTGCATAGGTCTCCGCTGTAGGTGGGAGGGCATGGAGCATCCCAGAGGGGTAAGTGCTCATTTTACCCACCCTTCTGCTGCATCGGTGGCTGCTTCCAAGGATACTCCAGTCTAGGATATCCACAGGGCTCCTACCCGGAAGCAGGCTGTTCCGTTTCCCCTTCCACATCGACCTTGGGTCACGCCGGGATGTTGGTCGGGGCCTCAGTTCTCCAGTTGTCATACCTAAGTAGGGGGTGTGCGCCTTGCCTCCTTTCTCCTGGAGAACTGCTAGGAGTCTGCCAATAAGTGTGGATGAACAACATATCCATGTCCCTAGAAATACAGGTTACTCACCTGTAACAGGAGTTCTAGGAATGGTATATGTTGTTCATCCACACGACCCACCCGGCCTCCCCGGCTTCGACGCACAACCTGGCTTCCAGCGGGCTAGATCTGGTGTCATGGGGCGGAGCCGAGAGTTTTACCACCGGGGTGGGTGGGAGGAGCCAGCTTGAAGACCTTCCGGCAAGATTTAAAGCGGCAAGGATACCTGCCAATAAGTGTGGATAAACAACATGTACCATTCCTAGAACTCCTGTTACAGGTGAGTAACCTGTATTTACGGTAAGTTTTTACGCAACTGTACTGTCCTTCATTTTGGATATGACTGCTAAATAAATGGGCACTTCCAGCAACAGGCTTTAAAGTCCAGTCATACTGTTATCGTATAGTTGGGGAGGAGAGGATTGGGGGTTCCTTCACAATGGGATTAGAAGGGCTTCAATACCATGAGTGCCTAGGCTGTTAAAACATAATAGATTATTTTGGTCGGGGAGCGCAGGCCCATGATCTGCCTTTTCCAACCTCTCCTTATTTTAGACTAGGGTTTGCTTTGTTGGGTGAGGGGTTATGGTTCTCCACTGGGACTTGTAGGGGGCTCGCCCACCGACTCGCTGTGACCTTTGGTGCTGGAGTCTCCAAATAGTTGGCACTGTAGAGCTTTTGGAGCTAACCAGTTGAATACTCTCAGACTAAGGGTGGAGAGAGGTGGACAGTAATATCACGTGTGGTTCCTACTAACAGTGTATTTGATAGAACCTGTGGGATTTATTCCTAAATGAGGAAGGAGGGGGGCTCCTCACTAAAGTAGAGTTGTTTATCTTGGAGTCACCAAACCTAGGTCTCCGCTACGGGCTCGTAATGTTGATCCTAATAGGGGTTCTTGTGACCCCAAAGTGGGCCTGTACCTACCTGCTAGGGTTTGTTTCCCACTTCTCTGAGGTGGAGTTCAGGTGTAGGACTCCATACTCAGATCATTTGAGGCGGAATGTTTCTCCTACCTCACAGATGGAAGCCAAATTGTGTATAGTTTTCTTATTGTTGCAACAAGGTTTAAATTCAATTCAATTTTATTTATAAAGTGCCTTTCAAAGCCAAGGCACTGTACAAATTAATAAAATCCAAACATTTAAAAGTCAACCATGACTAACAGAGATACGCTAATCCAAAAAGATATGTTTTTAAAGCAACTTTAAAATTATCGACGGTTGGACATTCTCTCAGCCAACGAGGTAGAGAATTCCACAGGGTTGGTGCTGAAAAAGCAAAGGCACGAGATCCTGATGACTTTAATCAAACCCTGGGAATATCCAGCAATCCCTCGTTGGCGGAACAGAGAGGATGGAGGGGGCAGTAGGGAATCGGGAGATCTTTCAGGTAACCGGGTCCCTGATCATGTAGGGCTTTAAAGGTTAGTAAACCAACCTTAAAGGTGATCCGCCACCAAACCGGCAGCCAGTGCAGTTCGTGGAGTACAGGCGTAATATGACTGGTTCTAGAAGTCCCAGTCAGTAGCCTGGCTGCCGCGTTCTGCACCAGCTGGAGGCGGCGGATATCTATCCCTGGTAGCCCTAGGTAGAGGGAATTGCAGTAGTCCAGATGGGTAGTGACAAAGGCGTGGACCAATGTTGGAAGGTCCTCCGGGGGAATCAGATGTTTCACCCGGGCGATATTCCTCAGATGGTAAAAAGAGGACTTGACGACAGCTGACACCTGAAATTTCAGGGTCAGACCATCATCAAAAATAACGCCCAGATTTCGCACCTGTCTAGAGGTAGAGAGTGGTACACCACCAAGTAATAAACCTGATGGTTGTCCAACTCCCACACCCATCCCCGAACGACCTAGATCCACACCCAACACCTCAGTCTTATCCGGATTGAGTCTCAACCAGCTCGAACTCATCCAAAGTCTGATCTTATCAAGGCAGTTAAGTACAGAGAGTGCATCACCCTGACCAGGGAGAAAGGACAAATACAGCTGAGTATCATCTGCATAGCAGTGAAAACCCAGACTGTATCACCTGATGATTTCTCCCAATGGTAGCATATACACTGCAAACAACATGGGAGCTAAAATGGAGCCCTGTGGTACCCCACAAGGCAGGGAGTGAGCGCCAGAGGAATAAATTCCAGTGACAACTCTCTGAAACCTATCCGTGAGGTAAGAACAAAACCATTTGAGGACTGTACCAGACAGCCCACAAAAGACCCGCAGGTGCTCCAACAGCACTCCATGGTCTACAGTGCCAAATGCAACATACAGATCGAGAAGGACCAGAATGGTACGCGCCTTTTGATCTCTGGCCATTAGGAGGTCGCTATACCCGGACAAGGGCAGTCTCTGTACTATGCCTTTTCCGAAACCAGACTGAGAGTATCATAGACATTGTGAGATATAAGGTGATCATCCAATTGCAACGCAACTGTTTTTCAATAACCTTACCAACAAATGGCAGGTTAGAGATAGGCTGGTAGTTAGCTAGACAGTCTGGGTCCAAGGAGGTTTTTTAAGGAGTGGTCGAACTACCGCCTCCTTAAGGGGGTCAGGAAAAAAAAACCCTCTCCAAAGACTTCCAGACAATGTCTGAAAGGATGGGGTAGATAACTTCTACACAACGTACTAAAAGCGGTGTAGGACCCGGATCCAAACTACAACTAGTTGGTCGCATTGTTTGGATGATCTTCACAATGTCCCCGAATTCCGGCCGGTGAAAATCTAACCAGACAGACTGAGGGCAGGCCACTTCCAATCGACCACCGCAGTCCCCCATAGGAGAGGTCGGACCGATGCCGGACCTGATGCCGACAACCTTATCAGCAAAAAACCGAGCAAACTCCTCGCATCTTAGCTGAGAAAAAGCTTCTCTAGGCTGAAGACAGACTGGATTGCACAGTCTGTCCACAGTCCGGAAGAGCTGAGCTGGTCGATTTTGTGTAGCAGAAATCTTTCTGGACAGGAATTCTGCCTTCTTACGAGTGATTTCTGATTGATAGCTGTCATAATGTGCCATCAATCTAAGCCTGTTGGCATCAAGGCCCGACTTCCGCCAGGCTCTCTCCAGCTTTCGGCCTACTCGCCTTAACTGCTTCAAGGAGCCATCGAACCATGGGCTCCTTGGACGGAGGGTGAGGCCGAACACGAACAGGAGCAATTTTGTCCAGAGCATCTCCCACACCCTTATTATAGGCTAATACAAGATCATCTGGACTCATGCATTCACCCGACAAGCTCGATAGATCCAGCACCGCCATCAGGTCATTGGGGTTAACACCCCTTAAAGGGCAGTACTGAACCATCTCCGTAGGGGCAGACCTATTAGAGGGGGCCCTGAAACTGAACCTTATGGTGTAATGGTCAGACCAACTGACTGGTTCCACCCCCAAATCAGTGATCTCCATACCCAAGAGAAAGACCAGATCCAATGAATGACCTCCTATATGGGTAGAGGAGGTAACAACCTCTGTCAGGCCCAGCATATTCATCAGCTGGAGGAGATTTTGACCAAAATGAGAGAGTTCTTCGTCGACCCAGGCATTGAAGTCGCCCAGAAGTATCAGTCTGGGAAACCTCAGCACCAGGTCGACGATGAAGTCTGCAATCTCCTGCAGGAATTCTCCACCGTCACCTGGTAGACGGTAGATGAGGAGAATCCCACAGCCTGCACCCTCACCCAGGATATATTCAAAGGAGCTGGTGTTTCCCAATGGCACATCCACAAGGCCCAGCTCAGATTTAAACATAATGGCCACACCCCCGCCCCTACGATCCAGCCTTGGATGGTGAATCACCGAGAACCCGGCTGGAGTTACTGAGGCCAATATAGGGCCTGGATTTTCATCAAGCCAGGTCTCGGTGATGCAAGTCAGATCAGATGAACTAACAAGTTCAGCAGTAATAGCTGTCTTGTTCTTAATTGATCTGGCATTGCATAACACCGCCAAGGCAGGATGAGCTGTCAGGGAAGACCTAGGCACCTGTCCGATTACTACGGAACCCTTGGGTATGGGGACAAGACAAGAGTAACACCTATCCTGATCCCATTTCGTCCCAGGGCGTCTTCTGGACCCTAAAACCCCAATCCGCCCTTCCCCTTCCTGTCCCCCACCAGGCCCGGCTCTCCACCTTCGTCCACGTCTCCTCAGAATGCCCAACACACGACACCTAAAATAGGTGTCGGATGACATTGGTGGGCACTCAGAAGGACGTAGTTCCCTGAGCCTAGTCGGGGGAATAATGCCCAACCGTCATTAATCAAATCAAATATCAAGAAAACAAAAACCTATAAATATCAGACTTATAAATAAAACACTCTCCACTCTCTGTCACAGAGGGGGAGCAAAGTGAAACAATCAATCTAATATAAAATAAAACCCCACCCAATCACAAATTAAACCCCAACCCAAAAATAACAAAAATATAATAATAAAGTAACATCAAATAATCCAAAAAACACAATGTCAATATTAACATATGCCACTGGGTACTAAACCCAAACTAAAACTAAAATGATAAAGAAAACAAAATTTGTATTTTAAAGTTCAATGAAGCACCTCTCACGTGCAACAATCCAGCATATTGTCAGAATATTAAAAATGTTATGTACTCCCCCAATACCACCTCTCACATGGTTGGGGATCATTCGTGGAATAAGTCCAAACAGTAACTATATAAAAAATAAATATATACACCACACTCTCACCACCTCTGAATCCAGGAACAGGACAGAGACAAGGAAGTCAGTTCTCCAACAGCTCCAGATACAGACAAAAAAAGTCGAATCCAAACAAGGAGAAGGCAGGATAATTACTCCAGCAAAACAATCACGTAGCAGGGATCCGAGTAAATCCAGGCAGGAAAGGTCAGAACAGCTCTCAGCACAGTCCACCAGGAGCTGATCCTCTCAACACGATCAAAATCGAAAGCTCCAAGTTGGCAGTCATTTAGGGGAACAGTCACTGGCAGACACATAAGCCCTTTCACTTAAGGAAGCAAAGACACCCCCAACTGGTCGACGGCCTGCGGCTACAGACGCCTCAAAAGGCAGCCCAACGGCTGAACCCCAAGGCGGCTTAGGAGAAGCCCCAGTCTCCCCCAGCTCCCTAGGGATCATATGAGGCGACTCCTGCTCAGTCTAAGACCGAAACGGGGGCCGTCGCCTCCACAAGACTCAAACAGATCTCCGCTCGATCCGTATTTGCTGAAGCAACCCTGATCAAACCCGCTAATCAAACGAGCATTTCCCTGTTACAGACACCTCAAGGCAAATCCACGGATCCAACAGCGAACTCCTTCCCTGCTCACAGACTCTTCAAAAAAAGGTTTCAAACGAGGCAATAAGCTCCACGTATCCTGGCGAAATAGAGAGATGGTGAGAGTCAAAAGCATCAAACAGACTGAAGGTTAATCCACGCAGTTTGTCCTTGGTCCTGACTGGACGAACAATAAAATTAAGTATCCAGATGGCGTATAGATACGATTGACAATGCGATTAACAAAAAACAAATTAAAACTAAGTAAACTTGACTTTAAACTATAAATTATTTAAAAACAAAAACTTAAAACGGGTCACTCTTAGTAACTCTTGGTAACTCTCAGTGGCTGACCCAGCGTGGCCGCCATCTTGCTTACCTGTTTTTTTTTTTTGGGGGGGGGGGCGCGTTTCTATAGATAAGTTTTCTGTGTTTATAATAAAAGAGGCACACAAGTTGGTTTTAAATATAAAGTCAAACTTTATTGAGATTGAAACAGCAGTTGGGTGGCGCTGGTGGGGAGCTTCTTGGTGGGTGATTCTTCTTCCTGGTCTGCTGCATCGGGTCCCACGGGATGTCCGGGACGGGGAAGGGGACCCTGCTGAGTGCTTCCTCCTCTCTCCTCTCGCTCTGCTGCTGAGGGGGAGTGGTCTGGCTCGATAGTAAGAGGGGGTAGTATACCCTTGTGAGCTGAAGTCATGGCGGTACAACCTGTAAGAATATTTTCGCAGAATATTAATGGCTTGCATAGCCCAATTAAAATATCCCACTTTAAGTAATATTTTAAAAAACAATCCACGAACCTATTCTTTGTCCAGAGACGCATCTATCAGAAACAGAACATCTGGAGCTTAGTTGGGGACAACGATGCAAAGTTTATGCTTCATCCCATTCTAGCGGGTGTAGATGGGTAATGGCCATGTTAGTTCCCACAACCACCCCCTTAGATGTGCAGAATTCATTTGTGGATAGCCAGGTTCGATATATAATATTGCAGGGCAGGCTATATTCGCAAGAAGTCACCCTGGTCAGTGTATATATGCCACCACAAGCCAAGGTCCCGATAGAACCTTTATAAATATGGTAATGGAATTATTGCAGGGATGCCTAATTATAAGAGGCAACCTTAACGTGACTGTCTGTTAACCAAGAGTCCTCCAATCCAGAGGCATATGGAATGTCCAATGCGGTTACATTTCTCAAAGGGATGTTGGATCATTTGGAGGTGGTGGACATCTGGGGGAAGGTGTACCCCATAATGCCAGGTTATACTTATTACTCTGGACGTCACAACACATACTTGAGGTTAGACTTTTTCTTCATAACTTGTGAATATTTTTCTTTCACACAGGATATCTCCATTGGGCCAAGGATATTATCAGACCACCACCCGCTAATTTTAAAACTTAGTTTGGGGAAAAAAAAACTTCTGGCGTCGCAACCCAACCCTTTTAAGAGACCCACAATAATACTGATTTGATAAAATAAAGGATTCCTCAGTTCTTGGAGAAGAACAGTTCTCTCCTGCACTGAGCCTGTGACATGGGACTCCTTGAAGGCGACGCTTCGAGGAGAAATCATTGCTTGCTCAGTAAAGAAGAAGAGGGACCTCGAGGCTAAATGTAATGACCTCACAGACCAGCTTCAAACTTTCCAACTTCTATACACAGATGGTGACAAAGAAATGCGAACTAAAATTAGGGAGACTAAGGTTGAGGTACAGAAAGTTATGGCTTTAAAGATACAATATGCACTTTTGTATCTGAAACAGTCTGGTTATGAGGTGGGAGCTCGGGGCACTCGCTCGCAAGAGGGCCTCTACTATTTTCAAAATTAAAAGCTTGCACACAGGGCAGGTGTTACATGGAGATGCAGAAATTAGGGACACCTTTGCTAACTGTTATCAAAATTCATATAGACTGGACCCTGCGGGAGACTCTGGGGATGGGATCTGGTTCTGGGGGACTTCACCTTCCACACCTCATGGAAGAACAGTCCAGAATCCTGGAATCCCCTGTCCGGGCAGATGACGTCTTGGCTCGGGTTGGGGCCGCAGCTACTCAAAAATGTCCCAGACCCGACAGATTCCCTACAGAGTGATATAAAAGCTTTATTAAAGAACTCTTGCCAAATATTTATTATTTGTTTCGTTTTTGTTGACCAGGTAAGTGCACTAGACTAATCCTGCCTATTTTCAGGCATGACCCAGGGGAGGGGGATACAGATGAATGCCAACTGACCTTGTACCAGATTAAGCTGTTGGTGGTATTTTTAGTGAGTGAGGGAAATGTGGCCAGGACACCGGGGAAATTCCCCTACTCTTTTTGATAAGTGCCATTGGATCTTTAACATCCACCTGAACTACCACCAATCCAGGCAAAAGGGACCTCTGTTTAATGTCTCATCCGAAAGGCGGCACCTCAGAAGTGCAGCACCCCTCTCATGCTGCACTACAGTGTCAGTATTGGGATATTAACCCAAGTGCCAGATGTGGGAACTGAACCCACAGCCCTCTGATCTCCTGGCTTTAGAGAGAGTGTGCTACCTACTGAGCTACTGACACTGCTATATATATGAATATATTGTCGGTAGTCCGGTCTGTAGCAGAAGGGGATCCTCCACCCCCTGTGCTATCCTGGCAGCTCTCCCCAAACCTGGCAAAGATATCTTGGACACGGCTTCTTGCCGCCCTTTATCTATATTGAATGTCGATTTATAACATTTTCATGGCAATTTGGGCTGCTAGGATGGAAACCATTTTACCAACACTTATCCACCCCGACCAGACAGGCTTTATTAAGCAAAGGAATACCATGGCTAATATTCGTCTGGCTTTCGTATTACTGGAATATATTCAAACTAGATGCATCCCCACATCTGTATTAAGCCTTGATGCTGAGAAGGCTTTCGGCAGGGTGTCCTGTCCTTTTCTGTGGGACACCCTGTCGAAATTCCAGTTCCCCGAGTCCTTCATAGGCTGGATCAAGAACATTTATAATGCTCCAGAAGCCTGTGTCCGTTTTAACGGGGGAGTTGCCTCTCCTATCCCTCTGCAGCAGGGCGCGTGATAGGGGTGTCCCCTTTCCCAACTCCTGTTCGCTCTCTATACAGTCGTGGCCAAAAAGATTGGCGCCCTTGCAGTTTTTTCTAATAATGCACCATTCCTTCCAGAAAATTGTTGAAATTAAAAAATATTTTGGTATCCACAGATGTGTTTCTTTGGTTTGCAGTGGAATAAAACACAAAAAACAGAAAAATTTAGTAAGTCTTAGCTTATTCCACAAAGAAATCCTTAAATGGCCCAGACAAAATTATTGGCACCTTTTAGAAGTAGTTAGAAATAATTAGATTTCAAGCAGGTGATTCTCCTTCACTTTGGAATTGAACTCACCTGTGGTGAGTTGCAGGTGCCCGCAATATAAAAATCACTCATTCAACCAGTTTGAATAGAGAAAAGGACTCATTCTTCTGTTTTGTGTCACTGTGTGTACCGCAGTGAGCATGGAGAAAAGAAAGACAGACAGCCAGAGAATTGTCTGAGAAGGTCAGACAGAAGATTGTAGCCAAGCATGGACAATCTCAAGGCTACAAATCAATCTCCAGAGACCTTGATGTTCCTGTTTCCACCGTACGTAATGTTATCAGGATGTTTAAGGCCCATGGCACTGTAGCCAACCTCCCTGGACGTGGCCACAAGAGAAAACTTGATCGAAGATTGCAGCGCAGGATTGTTCGAATGGTGGAGAAAGCACCTCAATCAGCTGCCAAACAGATTCGAGCTGACCTTCAGACACAAGGTACGACAGTTTCAGCTCGCACCATCCGTCACCAACTCAATGAAAGGGGGTTATATGGTAGGAGGCCCAGGAGGACCCCACTGCTGCCCCATTAAAACATAAGAAAGCCCGACTGGGGTTTGCCAAAACACATCTGAACAAGCCAAAATTCTTTCGGGAGAATGTCCTGTGGACAGATGAGACCAAATTAGAGCTTTTTGATAAAGCACATCATCTCTGTGTTTACAGAAAACAAAATGAAGCCTTCAGAATAACGAACACCTTCCCTACAGTCAAACATGGAAGAGGTTCAGTGATGTTTTGGGGTTGCTGTGCTGCCTCTGGCACTGGGTGCCTTGAACGTGTGCATGGTATCATGAAATGTGGAGATTACCAGGCCATTTTGGAGCGCAATGTTGAACCCAGTGTCAGAAAGCTGGGTCTCCGTCGAAAGTCATGGGCAGGGCCCCTACTTTTCTGCGGCACAGTGGGACCAAGTTCTGCTGCAAGACTACCATTTGCCGCAGAACTTCTGCGGCGGTGGTTTGTAATTTCTGCGGAAGTTCTGCGGCACTAACAAACTACCACATCACAGTGTCAGCTTGTCATCCTGACTTCACTTTCATGGCAGTGGTTATAGCAATCAGGATGGTGGAAAGCACAGTAACACTAGTTCAAAAAATAACAGACTTATAAAAATAATTTTATGCCTTAAAAAGCAAAACAAATGTCTCTCCCTTAAGGCCCTAGCCTGTTGCATAAATGACATGTGCAGAGGGGATCTTATGTGATAAATAAGGTATTTCTATATGCATGCTATCTATCCCACTAATGAGGTGTCCACTGTCTATCACTTATATATTTGTATGTGCTTTCTACACCACTCATGAGGTTCCCATTGTACATCACTTATATATTTATATGCAATCTGTAACATACATACAGGTGGGGTGGTGTGTGTGTGTGGTGAGACAGAGATACTGTGTGTGTATATACACACACACATTTTATTTTTTTTTATTTCCGTGAACTTGCATCCTCATTCATACAGGTCCCATTGGAAATGGAATAGAGGAGTCATTGCAAAACTCCTTTTTCATGCAAACCTGCTTTCCCTGACACACTGCGTAACACCATCAGGCCATGACATGCATGTGAACCGATTGTGAGATAGAGCTCTCCAGTCCATCACAATGTGTCCACCATGTGACAGAACACTGCACCATACCTTCCCAGGCTCCGAGCAGTGATGTGTTCCACCAATCCTTGTGCTGCCCAGCCAGCTCCCAGAGCTAATCTCTGAACCTGAGTTGCCGGCACGGAAACACAGCATGCTACCCTCTGGCCCAACAGCTGTCCCTACACACAGCATTTCTCCATAACGTTTAGGTGATTCTATCAACCAATGACAATATGTAATCAATAACCCTGGCAAAAATGCGTACAGGGCAATTATTTCTTAAACTGGTATATTCTTTCAACAGGTTTACACATTATTATATTCCACTTTTCGGGGCATAATTACTTTATTTTTCTTAAAAATGGCAGATAAATTCATTTTACCAGTTATTCATTTCAGATGGCATCTCTATACCTTAAAGGCACAAATAGGTTTGTACAAAGTGAGGTATAGACTTAACAGGTCTGTGCTATTGACAAAGTTTTGTTTAAGTTGGCCCTAGTGCAATAATGTAAGACTGAAAATTGTATTAGGCTGTAGTGCAGGTTGAGCAAATATCACCATGCATGATGTGCTGTGCCACTGTCTCTGGCAGTGGGAGCTGTGGTAGATAAGTGATTGTTCATTTCTACTGCAGAATGCAGTCATTTCTTTAGCTAATGTATGATGTTATAGTAATGATAACATCACATTCTGAGCATATCGGGGTGGATATAAAAAGAGTGGACGGGAACCAGATTCTATGGATAAACAGAAATATTAATAAAAATCACCAAGAAGAGTGAATTCTGCAGCACAGAAGTTCTCATGTAGATTCAAGTTCTTGCAAAATCTCTCGCATTGAATTCTAGGGGCCTTGGTCATGGGTCTTTCAGCAGGACAATGACCCCAAACACACTTCAAAAAGCACCCAGGAATGGTTCAAGACAAGACACTGGACTGTTCTGAAGTGGCCAGCAATGAGTCCAGGTCTAAATCCCATTGAAAACCTTTGGAGAGATCTGAAAACAGCAGTTGGGAGAAGGCACCCTTCAAATCTGGGAGAACTGGAGCAGTTTGCACTAGAAGAGTGGGCCAAACTGCCAGTAGAGAGGTGCAGGAAGCTCATCCATAGCTATAGAAAGTGGTTGATTGCAGTTATTTTGACCAAATGCTGTGCTACCAAATATTAAGTCTAGGGTGTCAATAATTTTGTCAATGCCATTTCTTTTCATTTTCTGATTTAAAAGGATATATTCAATTCTGAATCAAAAACAAAGGTCCTGTAATATTAACAGAGAAATAAAGAATTGTGGAGACCAAATACTGTACTGTTAATTTCAACTTACGTTTAGAGGAATTGTGAGTTATTTGAAAAAGTGCAAGGGCGCCAATATTTTTGGCCACGACTGTATGGAGCCCTTGGCAGTAGCCTTACACGAAGCAGAGGAGTTAGAGGGCATCCCTTTGGGACAGCAAGAATATAAGGTATTGCTGTTCATAGATGATGTCCTCTTAACAATTTTGTCCCTGGAGGAGTCCATCCCATGCGTCTGGGAGATCCTACATACTTATGAAAGGGTGGTGGCTTTAAAATAAATATTTTTGAAACTGAGGTTCTACTACTTAATGTTGCCTCCTTGGGGGCATTGAAATGGGCCTGTCCCTTGAAGTGGTGAGCCTCTAAAATTAAGTATTTGGATATAAATATCCCTCAGGATTTAAAGGTGTTAGATGTCATATTTCGAACCCATAACGCTAGCAATACAATCGGATCTCAATAAATGGGATAAGTTTCATCTTTCCTTTTTTCAGCGTATAGAAATCATACATATGAATGTTCTCCCTTGCCTGTTCTGTCTCTTCCAGAATATCCCTCATTTTCCAGCCCGGTTTTACTTTAAGTCCTGGGATAGAATTATTTTAGATTTCATTGGGGTCAGCGCCCCAGAATTCGCCTCTCCATTTTAAAATTATCCTTGGCCCAAGGAGGAGTAAATTGACCGAATCTGGAACTTTATGCAAAGGCTGCTTTCCTGAAGGTGCTTTTTCTCTGGTTATCTGTAACCGTCAAGGCTCCATGGAAAACTATAGAATTTATTATTAACGATTTATATGATGCAGAATAAAAAATGTTATGCCTCTGAAGGACAGTCTGCTCCTTTGAGGAACTTTATCCAAACATCAGCTAAAATTTTGAGGGTGTGGTATTCTTTGAAGAAGCACCCAAAGCTGTGCAGGCTTTCTTCTATTGCAGGATGCTTTCAGAGGATGAATACTTTGTCAGCTCAAACTGATCTGGCATTTGCTAGATGGCGGAGGCTGGGATTGAATTATGTATATCAGTTCTTATGGCAGGTGGGGATTCTCCCTTTTGACATCATACAGATGGAATATGGGATTAGACAGGGGCTTCATTCGATACCTTCAAGTCAGGAACAGCATTCTTTGACAACATTCTGTCACCCCTGTTTTACCGTTTCCTTTGCCTTCCTTCCTGAAATTACTTCTGGATTTCCTCTTGGGCAATACGTGGAGGATATCTCACTGGATCCCCTATACAGAATTTTGCAGGAGGTACTGGGAGATGCCACTCATTGCACACTAGAAGAGTGGAACAGAGATTTAGAATTGGAAGTTTCAAGCGTTTCTTGGACAGAGGAAACCCTGCCAGCAGTTAGACTCGCGTCCTCTCACCTCTGGTGAGAATTTGCCTGGAAATGTAGAAACAGGTTTTTCTAGGATCGTGGATATGGTGTTCTATCCACACTTATTGGCGGATACCTTGCTGCTTTAAGATGTGCCGGAAAGTCTTCAAGCTGGCTCCTCCCACCCTCCCGGGTGGTATAACCCTCTGCTGCGCCCCATGACGGCAGATTTTCCTTTCCGCTGGAAGGTTCAGGCTCCCTCCTTAGCGCTCCCACTTGTAGTAGGCCTTGACTTTGGAATCTTCGGATTCGCTTCCAAAACTGATCCTCAAGCTCTCTAGAGTAACATTTTCTCATTTTCTGATCACATCTGCAGTGGAGAAAAAATCAGCTCCCAGGTTTCGCCGGTGCCCCTGCGGGCAGAAGATGTCTTGCACGGATCTACACGCCTCGTGCGTTTATTGCCTAGAGTTAGACCACGATCCGCAGGCTTGCGATTTTTGTCGGTCGTTCACCCAGAACGTGCTAGAAGACTGCACTGCCCGACTTCGATTGGGGTGACCGGAGAAACGTTTCCCGCCAGTCAAATCGAAGGAGGCCCGTTGTGTGGTCTCTGTGGCTGCGGGGTCCGCCAAGCAGTTGGAACAGCTCAAGGCCTTTGAGGAGGAGGCGGCTCAGGCTATGGCGAGTTCCTCTTTGGCGTCAACCTTTATTCCTCTGCACCGCGGATCCTCCTATTTGGCTTCCTTCAAGGAGTTGTGCCAGTCTCTCTCGATTAAAAGGGAGGGAGCCCTTCAGGGTCCCATATTTCACGTTCCAAGAAGAAGGAGTCGAAAGACAAGTCGACTTGTCAACTTTCGTGGGACCGGAAGCGGTGCCACTCGCAGGAGAACCCTGTTTCGACTTCGGTCGAAGTAGCGGCTGAGGTCGCTGGTTTCACGGTGTCCCCATCAAACCAGTTGACCGAGACGCCGGTCAACGCGGCCGATATTTTTCTTGAGCCAGTCAGGTTGTCGCCTGATCCAGCCGGCGACTCTCATTTCCGAATGCCGGTGCTCCCAGTGTCTTCGGAAGGATCGTCCCAGAATGTTGGGCAGGACCTGGCATCCAAGGAGCCGGAGCCAATGGTTTCCCCGCCTTCAGTCAAGCTTCCCCGCCGGCATCGCTGACGGTCAATGTTTTGATCCTGCTTCTCAGCTTCGACGTTGGGAAAGTCCCGCCATCGTCAGTCTCGGTCCCGATGTCACGGCAAGCGGTGCCACCGATCATCATCATCTTCGTCCTCCTTGGGTGAGGAGAGACTTTGGCGTAAGTTGCGTCAACGCTACAGAGATCTCATGTGGCAGCAGTTGGTCCTGTCCAGCTCCAAACCGACCCCGATTTCCACTCCGGCCATAAAATGGCTCTCGCCAGAGCGACCGATGACGGCCATGGTCGCCACCACCGAGGTGCTGGTTATAGCCCTGCCGGCTCAGCTAAAGCCGGTCACTCCACTGATTCGGATGTAGCCGCCGCCCAAAAAGCCCAAGTCTGGAGCACCGACCAAGGATTCTTGGTCGGCTCAGCCCCATAGGCTGTCGGTCACTCTCACTCCTGACCGCCCAGGGATGGTGGAGAGCGACTCGGGCGTCCACAATGTGTGGAATCCTCGGAGTTCGGGGATTTCTCCATGGTCTCCCATCTGGTGGACACGGACTCTTTGGGAGGGGGGGTCTGTTGACAAGGGCCCTTCCTCACTGATGGGCATTTGTCGGCTCATTTCAGAGTCCATGGGGATGGAGCTGGAGCCTGTGCAGAAACAGGCTAAGTACCCCCTCAGAGATTCTGGATAAGGGTGATCCTCCTGTGTAGGCCTTCCCAGTGGCTGAGGCCATTGTGGTCCCAGCCTTAGAGCTGTGGTAGCGTCATGCTTCCTGTCCTGCAACTTCTGTCCACATGGCCCGCAAGTATGTGGTGCTCATGGGGTCCCTTTCGGGCTTTACAGAGCACCCCTCTGCGGTGGGGTTGGTGGCTAACTGCATTTATTGGCGCTCAGACAGCAAGGGAGACGCAGATAGACCCCGGACAGGGAGTCCAAGCAGTTGGACCACTCCGGGAAGAGGGTCTGTGCAGCTTCCTCTCTAGGCCTTCTTTAGGCCAGCTTGGCCGTTATCATGGCACATTTCTGGCACACCCTCTTGGGCTTCATGGATGAGGTGATCCCTCATCTCTTGGGTGACCTCCAGACAATGGTCAGGCAGATCCAGGATCAGCAGAGGGCGGTGGCCAAATAGCAGCACCAGATGGCTCTGGATATTGGCGATTCTTGTGCCCACTCAATAGCGACCTCAGTGGCCATGCGCTGCAGGGCTTGGCTCTGCATCTCGACCTTCACAGCAGATATGCAGCACAAGTTGGCAGATGTCCCCTTTTTGGGTACTGACCTTTTTGGGCCAGGCATGGAGGGTCACCTCCAGCACATAAAGTCCAGTGCCACCTTGGATTCTACTACATCTGACCAAAAGGACAAGGGCTCCAAGTGTGCTAACTGCAAGCCCTTTCGCTCCTCCACCCCTGCAGCTATACCGGCCCAGCAACAACACCAGCAGTAGGGCCAGCAGGCTCAGACTTGGTGTCCTCGGACCAGGTCCCTGGCCTCTTCCTTCAGGAAGCTCGGGGGGAAAGGTCCCGGTGGTCCTTCCGCCAGACCCTCCTCCAAGCCTGCCCAGTGACGGGTTGGGGGTGTCTCACTCAACTCCGTCCTTCCTCCCCTGGGTCCTCCCATGGGGGGCCGGCTCAGCCAGTTTATTTCCGCTTGGTCCGTTATCAGTACGGGCCAGTGGGTTTTGGAAGTGTTCAGTCAAGGCCTGCCTCTGGAATTCGAGCAGGCCCCTCCGTACTGAGCCCGCTCCCCACGGGGGGATCAGGTGTCTACAGCTTCTCACGTAGCTCTCAGCGCCGACCTGGCCCAGCTGCTCCTAAAGGAGGTGGTGCTCCCAGTAGCGGACTCATCTTCAGACCCAGGGTTCATCTCCAGGTACTTCCTGGTGCCAAAGCAGACAGGGGGCTGGCGCCCCGTTTTAAATATGCACGAACTGAACGGGTTCCTCAGGTCCTGCACTTTCCGGATGGTAACTCTGGCTCAGATCATACCGTCCCTGGAGGAAGGAATGTGGTTCTGCTGCCTAGATCTTCAGGACGCGTTCTTTCACGTCCTTATCTGTCCATCCCATCGACGGTTCCTCCACTTTAGAGCTGAAGGAATCCTCTTCGAGTTCCAGGCTATGCCTTTCGGCCTGTCTTCAGCCCCCAGCGTCTTCACCAAATGCATGGCAATGGTGGCGGCTTACCTGAGGTGCCAAGGGGTCCGGGTGTACCCTTACGTGGACGACTGGCTGATAGCAGGTCCCTCCAGGTTGGAGGTGGTGTAGTCCAGGGATCTGGCCCTCCAGACTTGCGCAGAACTTTGCCTCCTGATCAACGAGGTCAAGTCGGAACTCGTAGCTGTGCAGGTGATTCAGTTCATCGGGGGCAGAGCTCGACTCCCAGGGGACAGAGCGGAGGCTCTGTCCTCCTTTGCCTGATCATTTCTGGTTGGGCATTTGCATCCTGCCCAGGACTTCCTGTGTCTTCTGGGCTACATGGCAGCCTGCACCAGCATGGTCCGATGGTCCCGCCAGCATCTGCATTCCTTTCATTGGGAATTGGCCAGTCAGTGGTCTCAGCGCTCAGGTCATCTCGACCAGCTGGTCTCTGTGACCAAGAAGATGTGGGATGGCCTCCAGTAGTGGCTCATCCCATCCCACCTGCAAGAAGAGATCCCGCTTGTCCACCCTGAGCCGAAGCCTCTCTGATGGGTTGGGGTGATCATCTGAGGGAACACAGAGCTCACGAGCACTGGTCCCCTCAGGAGTCTCGATGCCACATCAACCTGCTGGAGCTCTGAGCGGTCCGCCTAGCTCTGACCACCTTCGCTTCGTTTGTTCGGGGTCAAGTGGTCCAAGTTCAGACAGACAACACCACGACCATGTACTATCTCAACAGACAGGGTGGGGTGCGCTCCTTACCTCTGTGCAAGGAAGCTCTCCGCATTTGTTTTTTTCCCTTTTTGCTGCCGGCAGCCGCCGATTCATCAGCCCGGTCACGGACCCCTGTACCCCCACCTCCAAATTGGCCACGTCTCCCGATACCCCCGGCTTGCCCCCTCGGGGTGGGGTTATGGCACCTGAGCTCAGTGCCGTAATCTTGGGACCAGTTTGGGAGACGGCCTGGAGGCTAATCGGGGCCAGAGGCGGGCATCACTCGTGGCGGCTGCGAGGATTTTTTCCCCCCTTACGTTCCCAGGGGTGGGGACGTGCAGTGACTACCTACGTTTGCCTAGCCCCTCTATAGATCCAGACGCCAGCGCTTGCGATTCCTCCTGGCCTCTGCCAGGAGTCCTTCGTGCACCGGGCATTCACCCCAACCCTCCCCCCGGGGAAAGAGAGCAGCCCTGAGGGCGCTCAGTCCTTCTCCCCCTGCCGCCCCTGCAGTTCCCGGGTCTGTTCCTTAACCGGGGTCTCTGGCGTCGCAAACGGAAATCCAACTGCTGCGCCGGTGGACTGGCTAGCTCTCCACATTTGGTCGCTCGTGCTCAGCCTAGAGGCAGATCTCTTAGCCATTCATGTGGCAGGAGCATCGAATCGGCTGGCCGATTCCCTCAGCCGGATGGGCAGGGCATCTCACAAGTGGTCTCTCCTCCAAGAGGTAGTACACTACACGATCTGTTCTTCCTCTGGGGAACCCTCCCAGGTGAACCTGTTTGCCTCGAGTGAGAACGCGACACTGAGGCTGTTCTGTGCTCTCCCACCTCAGCAAGGTTCGCTGCAGGGGGATGCCTTCTCGAGGCCATGGTTCCCAGGCCTCTTCTATGCCTTCCCTCCACTCCCCTTGATTCACAAAGTGCTCATCAAGGTCAGGAGGGACAGTGCGCCGGTGATCCTTGTAGCACCAGACTGGCCGCGCCAGTTCTGGTATATAGATCTCCTCAGCCTCAGCTCTAGGCTCCCGAAGCAGTTTCTAGCATGCCCGGGCCTGCTCTCCGTCAATCAGGGGAAGGTATTCCATCCGGACCTTCAGTCCCTGCACCTGATGGAATAGTTCCTGAGCGGCTAGAGTTCCAGGCCCTTAGTCTCTCTGACGAGGTCCGCAACATTGTTGAGGCGTCCTGTAAGGAATCGACCAGAAAATGCTATGCCTTTAAATGGAAGAGATTCTCCATCTGGTGTCAAGGCAAAGGATTGGACCCCTCGTCCTGCACAGTGGCTAGCATTTTGGACTACCTTTGGTGCCTCTCCCAGCAGGGGCTGCGGTCAACGACCCTAAAGGTGCACCTGACAGCCATCTCTGCTTACCGGACACGGGCCAGTCAGCAGTCGGTGGCGCAGGAGAAGGTGGTCTGGCGCTTTTTCAAAGACCTAGATCACATATCCCCTCTGGTGCGTGAACCTCCACCTTCGTGGGATTTACTGCTGGTTTTGGCAAAGCTCATGGGCAAGCCATTCGAACCTATGCACAAGTGTGAGATGTCACACTTGTCATGGAAGACCGCCTTCTTGGAGGCTATCACATCAGCCAGAAGACTGGGGAGTTACAGGCGCTCTCCATAGAGTCTCCTTACCTTGTCTTCCACAGGGACAAGGTTGTCCTGCGCCCCCACCCGAAATTCCTTCCAAAGGTGGTGTTGGAGTTTCACCTTAACCATGTGATTATTCTGCTGGTGTTCTACCCCAGTCGCACCTCGGAGGCCGAGTACAGGCTCCATACTCTGGACCTGAGGTGAGCACTCGCTTATTATAAAGGTGCATGGCTGGAGTTCGGGGAGCGGTTCACCAGCTGTTTGTCACCTACGCTAAAGCCGCACCTGGCAAACCTGCAGCCAACCGGACGATTGGCAGGTGGATCACATCCTGCATTGATCTCTGCTATAGGTTGGTTGGTAGAGAGCCTCCCGTTGGGCTTAGGGCTCATTCCACCTGCCATACCGCTGCGTCGGTGGCTGCTTCTAGGGACGTCCCTATCCAAGAAATCTGCAGGGCTGCTACCTGGAAGTCAGCACACACCTTAATTTCTCATTACCACATTGACCTTGAGTCACGCCGGGGTGCTGGTTTTGGAACCTCAGTTCTCCAGTCCCTCTTCCCTGAGTAGGGGGTGTGCATCTCTCCTTCCTCCTGGAGAACTGGTAAGAGTCTGCCAATAAGTGTGGATAGAACAACATATCCACGATCCTAGAAAAACAGGTTACTCACCTGTAACAGTAGTTCTAGGAGTGGTATATGTTATTCATCCACACTGACCCATCCAACCTCCCCGGCTTTGACGCACAAACCTGGCTTCCAGCGGGCTAAGATCTGGCATCATGGGGCGGAGCTGAGGGTTATACCACCCGGTTGGGTGGGAGGAGTCAGCATGGAGACTTTCCAGCACATCTTAAAGCGGCAAGGTAGCTGCCAATAAGTGTGAATGAACATCATATACCACTCCTAGAGCTACTGTTACAGGTGAGTAACCTGTTTTTTCGTTCCCCTTCGATGCTAGTAAAATACCTCCCTGATAGTTTTGGTTACTGTTGGAGAGATTGCAGATGTACACTGGTGGATCTGGGACACATTTTTTGAAATTGCTCATTACTAATGCCATTGTGGTGTTCCCTTCAGTCTGAATTAGGGGAACGCTTGGGGGAGCGAATAGAACTTACTGCAGAAATAACCCTAAATTCTTTCTACCCAGACCACTCCCCCTCCTGGCATAAGACCCTTTTGCCTATATTTATTAGCAGCTAAAAAAAGCTATCACCCAGAAATGGATGACCAAAGTTATTCCAACTGTGGCCAACTGAAGAGTAATAGTTTTAGGGATATATCAAATGAAGAGCTTAACAGCGGTCATCCATGATAAATTAACGGCTTTCCAAACCAGATGGCGAATGTGGATCCATTATTTGATGGAGGTTGATCTGGAATTTGTCCCTTGAGGAGATGGTGGTCCCTTTAGGGCCTCCCTTCTGGAGACAAATATACATTAAGTGGGTCTCGACTGGGGTGGGTGATGTATTCCGTGGGTATATTTATTCAATGAATGTTACAATTTTTCTGGTTTTAGTGCATGACTTCGCCTTGTTTTTTATTGATCCAGATGTATTGGAGCCGTCTATAACTTCTATACGTATAATTTGATTTCACCACATTTGAATTCAGTATTGTGACTTGCTGTATGTGTTGCCTCGCTTTTCTCTAATAAAAATCATATTTAAAAAAAAAAAAAGAGGAGAGAGAGCCCATAGGTGGCCAACCTTATGGACTAGAAATTGTAAAGGATAAATTAGGCTAAGAAATAGAAGAACTGTTACAACAGATTTAAGAAAAGGTCGATCCTCAAGAATGGCAGGATCTCCCTGTAATACCAGCTAACATTTTGTCAGAATTCTTTGGGCTCGTAGACCTGAATAATACATTTGAGATCAGTTGTTTCATATTAGGCTCTCAAAACAGGTTCATTGGCTTGTTTAGGGCCATGTATATGAAACTAACATTTTGTCAGAATTCTTTGGGCTTGTAGGTCTGAATTGTGCCTACATCCAGTACCCGGCCAGACTCCAGTTGGAAACCAGCTTCTTAGAACCGTCGCAGATCCGCTAGAAGAGACCCCATACCTCGAAGAAATAGGGCTGCACCTCCCCTCACTTTCTAAGGAGATACTTGAGAGAGGTTTACTCTAATTCACCTGGGATTTCGCCCAAGAAGGCCACACACTACTAGACCAGCAATGAAGACCACTTGAAAAAAGGACATTCTGTGCTAACATCAGTTCCCTGCTATTGAATTACGGTGTAACTGCGAACCCTGGAGATCCCAGTAAATATGCCACTGATCTCTGCAGGCCGTCGAACTGACACACATCAGGTGGCTTACTCAGTCTGAACTACTGCAGCATTATAAACAGCCTGAGACGGACTGCATTACTTACACCAAAATGAGCTCTATGTCACTACTGAGCTTTTGATAGTGGCGGTAAGTATTGCTTCAGACGATTGTGGGGGGAGATGACAAATTTTAACTAAACTGCTGAAACGAAGGGACCCTGGTACATTTTCCAGGGAGGGCCCTGTAACCTACTTCCAGTCAATTTCCGCCCCTCGGAGAAACGGGGCTCCAGGCCCTTTACACCAGTCAGAGAGTGCCCCTAACAAAAGAGCAAGTGGAGTAGAACCCCATGCTGGCTTGAATGCAGAACAAAGCCCAGAAAACGCTAGGTATTACTACAGTCTGAGGTGTTCCAGCTCTATGGAATTTATCTGGGCCCCCTCCCCCGGAACAGATGGATAAAGTATGACGGCCCCAGAGGGTCCGCAGTGATCTGAACCTCACTGACGCTTGCTAAAGCAATACATTTGGGGGGGGGGGGTGGCGGTAGCTGAGCTTGTTGTTCCATGGATGAGGTCAGCTTCCCTGGCCCCCACACCACACGGATTTTTCCTTGCAGATCTTCACATATCTCGACTAGGACCTCACACCTCTAAGCAACTCTGGAGCAGGAGAAGCTAGGAGAGGGGTCCACTGACAAGGAACTTTGACCTAAAATATTATAAATAGAACAGAGGTTTCGGAGAGAGGAGAGCAGCTGCAAACCACAAGGCCAGGTGGGAGTAAATAAAAATCAGCCTTACCCACGGATTGGTGTGTTGGGGGGAGGTTGGCCTTGTCCAACCTATCCCCCACCAGTATCCACAAAGTGGGCCGTGAGAGGGCAGATTGCTCGATCTTTTATTCATACTACTCCAGAGTTAATAAATTGGGATACTGAGCGGGGGACGCTCAAACAGAAGCAGCACAAGGGAAGAGGAGCCTGCTTATAACCAATAATACATGATATCGGCTTTAATCTGGGATGGGGTATTCTCAATAAATAAACAGGACGTGGGCACTAAATTGCAGAGTAGGCAGACGTGTCTTGTTTTTTTCTACTCAAAAAGACGTGGCGTATGGTCTGCTCCCAGGCCTGTGACTCATTACCTTGAGCACAGTGGGCTGGCTCCTTCCTTTACATGTGGAGAAAGATATTGTTGCATGTGTGACACCACGAGCGAGGAGAAATTCTTCTACTTGACCCAGGAAGTGGAGGAAGAGGGGTAGAAGGAGGGGATGCCCCAGACATCTGTATGAAGGTCCTGAATCTCCAAAACCCAAAGCAAACCAGACCAGGAAACTTAATTGAAATGATTATGGGGTGCTGACTAGGGGAAAGAACACACCACACCCAATTGTTTTTTAATGGTTCATTGTTACGAATGCAGTGTATGTTGAATTTTGTTTAAGGTTTATTGTTAGGATTGTTGATGTACTATGTTCAATTTAGTATTCAGGGTACACATACAGCTGTTGGTCAGCAGGTCAGACTTCTGATATCCCTAGAGTATAAGATGGATCTGCAAAAGAAAAGATGGAAAAAACTGTTAGACCCATGGTAGGGAAAGTAACCAAAGTCTTAACTTACAATGTAAATGGCATAAATAACCCAGTTTAAAGAAAACAGTTGCTTAAACACCTTAAATATCAGTGGGGTGAGATCATTTTTCTACACGAGACACACCCGACCCCCAGGGAAGCACTAAAGTTCAAGAAGTGTGGATAACCCAAAACTTTCCAGGCATCCCTAGATCATGGGAAGAAACAAGGGGTTATGATACTACTCCCTACGTCACATCCGTTTGAAGAAACTGAGGTGGTAGCAGATCTAAGGGGGCAGATGTCTTACAGTGATAGGATCAAGTTCAAGACATTCTTGTCAACCTCATTAATGTCCGTGCACTGTCCAGTTCTCCTACAGCTTTTATTTGAATTTGTTAAAATTAGTTGCGGAAAAGTAGAAAGGAACACTCAACGTGGGGGCGGGGACTGCAGCCTGATATTTAACAGAACACTTGACACAACCTTCCAGATCCCAAGCCCAAACAACACAGTAGCTAAACAAGCCAAACTTCCATTAATAGAGCTGGGCCTGGAGGATATGTGCCAGAGTAAGTATCCAATGGCCGAGGACTATACTTGCTACTCTTCCAGATTTAAAATGTACTCCAGGCTGGATAGATACTTAATATACAAACAAAACATAATCAGATTTTTCTCTCTGGATAAGTACGTCAACCTTGTTAGACCATCAGCCAGTCTTTTTGGAGGTAGACCTCAACATACCTCCGAAGAAGACACACTGGAGACTGAATATCTCACTCCTTAGAGATCCTAAGACCCTTGAGGACCTAAAATCAACCCTACTATCGGTCAGAGACCAAAATGGCAAACCAGGAACCTCCCCACAAATACTCTGGGATACAGTAAAAATGGTTTTACAGGGAAAGTTAATATCGGTAGCAGTTCACAAAAAAGGAAAAAATGACAGACCTCACTCTTAACCCTGCAGGATTTAGTGTCTAAACAAAATCAGAAATGGGATAAACAAGTAGACATGGAGATCAAACAATTAAAACTTAAAATTCAAGCCCTGCAGAGAGAAGAAACAGAGAAAGCTTTTCACTACTTAAAACAGAAATATTATGAAGGAGGGGCCAGAGCAACTAAATTGTTGGCATCCTGGCTCAAACAGCATGCTGCCAGAGCAGCCATCACCAAAGTGCAACACTCATGCGTAGGACTGATGGTCCACTGGAGTGAGCACATTTCGGGCGCCTTTGTAATTTATCAATCCCTGTATAGTCCACCCCAGGAAACAACATTATCGGCAAAGCACAATTTTCTCCAGGCTTTAAACCTGCCCAAACTGATCAAAGTAATAAACTAATTGCCTCTATCACCATTGCAGACATAGTAACAACAAATCAGGGACATTAAGACTGGAGAGGCATCATCAGCAGAAAACGGGAAGTTGTTATCCCTCTGTACAGACAGTTGGTGAGACCCCATCTGGAGTACTGCGTGCAGTTCTGGAGACCCCATCTCCGCAAAGACATAGACAGGGTGGAGGCTGTCCAGAGGAGGGCAACCAAAATGGTGCAGGGTCTGCACCAGGGGACATACGAAGAAAGACTAAAGGAGCTTAATATGTATACCCTCTAGGAAAGGAGGGAGAGGGGGGACATGATAGAAACTTTCAAGTACTTCAAGGGATTCGGCAACGTTCAAGAGGGTAGCATCTTTCAGAAAAAGAGATGTGCAAGAACAAGGGGGCACAATTTGAAGATAGAGGAGGGACGGCTCAGAGGTAATGTGAGGAAGTATTTTTTCATGGAGAGGGTTGTGGATGCGTGGAACAGCCTTCCTGAGGAGGTTGTGGAGTCAAAAACAGTGGGGGACTTCAAGAATGCATGGGACAGACATAAGGCAATTCTAGTGGAGGGTAAGAGGAAGTAGGCTGTTGGTTAACTAGGATTTGCAGCTTATCCATTAGGTAGATAAATGGGCAGACTAGGTGGGCCAAGCGGTCCTTATCTGCCATCAAATTCTATGTTTCTATACCCTGACGGCTTTGGTGGGGAATTTTACAAGGCACTTAAAAAAGAAATAACCCCACTGTTGGGTCGGGTTTTCAGCAAGGTATTGGGGGAGGGGAGAGGAGGGAGCCCTGCCGCCCACCTGGCACCACGCTACCATAACAATATACCAAAAGATGTAAAGAATCTTATCCTGTGCCCTTCTTACTGTGTTATATCCCTTCTTAATATAGATTACAACATTTTTACCTCTATACGTGCAAAGAGGCTTAACCCCATGCTCCCCACTATTATTGACTTAGACCAGACGAGCTTTATCGTGGGCAGACAGGCTCTGGATAATAAGGGTTTTTTTTGTTTGTTTGTTTGTTTTGTATTATGCTTTTTACTCCCACACTGGCCCCAGCCCGCAACTCCTTTGGGCTTGCATAAGGCCCCTTATGCCCGCCAGTCCACCCCCGCTGCCTGACTCCGCTGGTAACGTCCCCCAGTCTGCTTGTGGGCGGGTCTGGCACTAACCCTACCAGAAGGGCCCCTTCCCCAGTGGGGGTGAGGGGAGGAGATTACTAGAACGGTACCCCTGGAGCGGATATGGGGACAAAAGAGGTGCGCTCTGGAGACTGCAGTGTGGAGGGGTCGAGCGGCCTTCATCTGGCGGGGCTGGACGGCCAGTTTTTCCATTTTCAGTCCCCGCCCTCCCACACTGGGTATGATGTAATGTGCTTCCTGGGAAGCGACGTCCAGCAGTGTGTGATCACCCATACTGTCGAGGAAGTCTTATCACGCCACCACCAGGAGCTGCTAGACAAGCAGCAATGTACCACCCAGCCCCCCGAAAGTGAAGCATCCAAGGAATGCTCTAAACCCCCTCCCTGCCGACAACTGCTCCTGACATCCTAGGCTCGGGGCGCGAACCCGGTTTGCCAGCATGCTGAGCGAGCACCCATTGCTCAGTGCCACGGTGCCGGCATTCCGGATAATGTTAAACAGTAAATGTAACAGAGACCATACAACAAGACCAGATCCTAGCATGCGTCACAAGTCTCGACGCTGAAAAGGCCTTTGATAAAATAGTATGGAGTTTTCTGTTCCTTGCTTTGGAATGTTTCGGTTTCCCAAAGGAATTTATAGAGGGGATAAGGGTCCTCTGTGCCTCTCCCAAGCATATGTCCATGCCATAGGGGGCGTGTCACCCAGATTTAGTTTATACCGGGACACATGCAGGGCTGCCCCCTCTCTCCCCCTATTATTTGCTCTGTACATTAAACCCCTTGTGAAAAGTATTAGAGACAATAACAATATTGAAGAATTAGAAGTAGGAGATCTCGTGCAAAAGATAGCCCTGTATGCAGATGACGTCTTGTTATATTTGGCCTGCCCCAAGACCTCAGTACCAGAGGTCTGGTCAGTTATAGAAAGATATGGCCAACATACAGGATATTCTCTTAAACAAAAAACATAAGTCCTCAGATTCTTCTATAAACCTCGAGACCGGATTGCCAATCTTCTCCCCTAAAATGGACTGCAACGCAGATCAAATATCCGGGGGGTACAAATCAACAAAAACTTAACCAAATTGTTTGAAGCAAACTTTGTCCTACTAACCAGAAGCTGACTTAAACCACTGGGCACTGCTTCACTTTCCCATGTACTCCAGAATCCACTCAATAATTATGAATGTTTTCTCCAGATACTTGTATCTCAAGTGTCCCAGTCACAATTAAAAAAAAAAAAAAAAAAAATAGCGGCAGTCCCTCTCAAGAAATATCTGGGCGGGGGGCGCTGATGAGCAACGACTAGAGCAGTCGCAAATCTCAGTACCTCCACACCGTCTAAACTAAAAAAGTAAAATAGCAAAGCAGATTTAAACTTTTCGTAATTTAAAAGTTTGCATTGCTATCAGAGAGCATGGAGGAGTATCTAGTTCCCGGTAAATCAACGAGGAATTCTGCGAAAAGTCACAACAAAAAAGCGGGTCTCGGAGACGCAGCAGCTGCACCTACGATGGGGCCTATCTTGTGGTCAGCCACCGAAATAGCAGTGATAAGCCGGGCGGTCGGGGAGCAGGTGCTGCAAGGGTTAGGACTGCGACTTGATGCGTTTGAAACCAAAATTGCTTTTATTACCTCAGAAGTTGGAGAACATACTAAGCGAATGACAGAGGTGGAGCAAAGGATCTCTAGGGTAGAAGATGGCCTGAATAATTTGCTGGATAGAGTCTTGTCCCTTGAAAAGGAAGTAGCCCATTTAAAAGAAACAGTGGACTATCAGGAGAACTATAATCGGAGGAGTAACCTACGCCTGCAAGGACTTGCAGAAGGAAAAGAGGATAAAAGTGTCCTTGAATTTTGTTTTAAAATTCTACCAAAAATCTTAAGATTACAAGTTAAGAATGGCACTTTTAAGTTGGAGAGAGCTCACAGGGCACTTGCCCCGTGACCACCAGAAGGAAAGCCGCCTAGATAGATAGATCTTCCGTCCGCATAATTTTCAAGACAGGCGGGAGATCATGTCAGCTTACAGGGCCAAAAAGGAATTAAACTACAAAGGATGCAGGCTGACCCTACACCAGGATCTATCGCAAAACGTGCAGAGAAAGCATCAGGCCTTCAATGAAACTATGAATATGCTGAGGGAGAGGCATGTTGAATTTTTCTTGGCGTTCTCAGCGACCATGAGAGTGCACATCGAGGGGGCAACTTATTTATTCTGAGAGCCTTCTAAATTAAAGCTGTTCATCCAGGACTGGGACAAAAAGAACAAAGAAAAATGAGCAATACAGTTAGTGATTCTCCATGTTTCTGATGGTTGTATTATAAATTCTGGCTTCTGTGGCCATGTGGAGGAGGGAGCCTGTGTCTAGGTTAGTGGGGACGCCTCCCAAACATGCGTATTTAGGGGTCATTGTGATGCACAAAATAACGTTATGACAAATGAAAGGGAAATATCTGATGCCCTTACAAAATGGTTTGAGGAATTAAAGCATTGAATTCATTGGCATGTGGGGGGGGGGGATGCACAGCTACTCTGATGGGGTTGCAGGGGGAGGCGGATGGCCTACCATGGGGACTAGTCTAATGGTACAAAGTTCCGATTGCTTTTTGGTCTAGGAACTCTGACTACATTATCTCCCTAAAGGGCTGTTTTGCTAAAAATAGCAGGCTAAGAGATGCGGGGGGAGGGGGAGAGAAGGAGCGTTGCATAGGAGGGATTTTTTGGGCATACAGAACATGTCGGCCAGTGGGGCTGTTAGTTCTCGACAGACTGGAAATGGAAATGAGCAAATGTCTAGAAATTTAAGATTGGGGATCTTGGGGGAGGAGGGGGGAGGGTCCGTACTGTTTCACATCATTCAAAGTTGCGGAAAGTTAAAGTTTTATAGTTATTATGTTTTATCTTTTTTTTTTTTTTTTCATGCAACCTAAATATGTGACAGTTAATGAATGGCGAATATAGTAGATGCTATGGATGGGACAGTGATGTCTTTGGGGTGACATGATGGCGGGCAATCTGGAAGATGTGATAATTTCATGGAATATTAAGGGGATAACCACCCCAGTTAAGAGATCTAAAATTGTAGCTGTTCTAAAAAGGCGAAAGGCACAAGTGGCAATGTTCCAGGAGACTCACCTTCTCCCCAAGGAACATAAGTTAATAGGAGGCTGGGTGGGTTCATGTTATGCTGCTTCTTACTCCTCGCTCAAAAGGGGTGTAGCAATCCTGATAAATAAATCCTTTAGAAGTGTTGCAGGTTATTTGGGACAATAAGGAAGGACGCTATGTGTTTGTGAGAGGTAAAGTAAGAGGATGTGAGATTACATTTGGGAATATTTATGCGCCAGCAGTTTATGACCCACATTTTTTCCAGCAAGTACTGGATGTTTTACATAGAGAACAATTCCCTGGCCTCATATTGGGAGGAGACTTCAATTGTATTATGGATTGGGCATTAGATTACAAAGGAAAGGGTAGAAAACAAAATCGAACTACTAAAGTCTGGGCAATGGGCCTACAGGAGCTCGATATAATAGATAGTTGGCGAACGCTGTACCCGGGGCTTAGGGAATTTACATTTCACTCTGTACCACATGACTCTTGGTCCAGATTGGATCACATATTTATAGCAAACGACTTGGTTACTAGGGTCAAGGATGTTTAGCATAGTCCAGTAATGCTCTTAGACCATGCAGTGGTACAACTGAATCTAGGAGGACTAATAGATGTTAGGAGACCTGGCCAGTGGCGGTTCCCCACATACTTACTATGTAAAGAGGAGTTTAGAGAATTTAAGTCTTCCTGGAAAGAATATTGGGCCACCAACAAGGATTCGGTTCCCTCGAAAGGATTAGTATGGGAAGCTGGCAAGGCAGTTTTGAGGGGGGCCATAATTAGTTATGTGGCAAAAATTAAAAAGGAGAGAAGAGAGGAGATTAATGACCTTGAGAAAGTGATTAAAGAACTAGAAGTTAAAATTCTGCAAGATAATAAGGCTTATGACAGGCATCAGTTGAAAATGGCTTGGGAGGCTATTAATGAGACTGTGAATGTGTTAGCACAAAAGAATTTGATGTTTACCAGACAGCGTATCTATGAATGGGGTAGTAAACTGGGACTGTTGCTGGTCCGATTGATGAAGGGAGGGAGAATCACTAGTAAGATCATATCCATTAAAGGTAGGGGTAATCGACAGACTACCAAGGAAGGGGAAATTCAAGGGTTATTCAGAGATTTTTACGCAGACTTGCATAGGGCGGAATATAGAGGCACTGGGGCAGAAGCGAAGCTTTTTCTAGATAAATATATACTCCCTAAATTATCTGAGGACCAAGCTCAGGATTTGGGGGGGCAGAGATCTCGAAATAGAAATTAAGCAAGCAATAGCTGGGCTGAAATCAGAAAAGGCAGGAAGACCTGATGGATTTGGGGCAGAGTACTACAAATTGCTAAAAAATGATATGGCTGGTCCCATGAGCAGTATGATAAAGGAGGCGGGGGGGGGGGGAGACTTCCGGCCTCCTTCTCCTTGGCTAATATTCATTTACTGTAAAAACCGGACAAAGATAGCTCGGATTGTGCCTCTTGCAGGCCTATATCTTTGCTTAACTATGATTGTAAAGTCATAGCTAAAGTCTTGGCCCTAAAGTTAGAATCGTTATTACCCTTGATTATTCACCCTGATCAAACAGGCTTTATTAAAGGGCGGATGTCATATCATAATATTAGAAGACTTTTGAATGCGGTTTGGTGGGGGACTAAATACCCAGGAAAGGCCTGTATACTGTCAATGGATGCCGACAAAGCGTTCGACAGGATTGTGTGGGAGTACCTCTTTGAGGTTTTACGAAGATTCGGAGTGGAGGACGATTTTATTATTTATTTAGTTTTTGTTTACTGGGTAAGTACACTAGACAACAGTGTTGCCTATATTCAGGCACGACCTGGGAGAGTACAGACAGGGGAGACCAAAGTCAACATTAAAGAGTATTTCATGACGCAGCATGAGGTGAGAACAAACATTTGAACAGTGTACAGCCAGGTACAGTCATTATCAGTGATGACAAAGAGAAACAGATAACATTACATTAATTATTTTCGTCTGATGATACATCAGTGACTAAATTGAAACGACAAACAGCAAAGAAAACTTAAATGAAGTAGCATTATAACAATAGATAAAAAATCTAAAAAAAAAATAGCCTGGATAAAAAATTGGCTAGACAACAGGACGCAAAGGGTAGTAGTAAATGGAGTACACAGTGAAGAAAGGAGGGTTACTAGCGGGGTACCGCAGGGTTCAGTACTGGGACCGGTCCTTTTTAATGTCTTTATAAGTGACATTGCAGAGGAACTGGAAGGAAAAGTATGTCTCTTTGCAGATGACACAAAGATCTGCAACAGGGTTGATACACAAGATGGAGTGGAAAGGATGAGAAGGACTTGGCAAGGTTGGAGGAATGGTCAAATCTATGGCAGCTCAGATTCAATGCAAAGAGTGCAAGGTAATGCACATGGGAAACAAAAACCCAGGGAAGCGTGACACAATGTGGGGTGAGATACTGACAACAGTAAAATAGAAAGGGACCTGGGGGTAATTATATCAGATGACCTAAAGGTGGGTAAGCAATGTGAGAAGGCAGTAAGGAAGGCTGGGGGATACTGGGATGCAAGGAAGAGGCATCAGTAGTAGAAAACAGGAAGTTGTTATCCCTCTGTACAGACAGTTGGTGAGACCCCATCTGGAGTACTGTGTGCAGTTCTGGAGACCCCATCTCCGCAAAAGACATAGACAGAGTGGAGGCTGTCCAGAGGAGGGCAACCAAAATGGTGCAGGGTCTGCACCAGAAGACATATGAAGAAAGACTAAAGGAGCTTAACATGTATACCCTTGAGGAAAGAAGGAGAGAGGAGACATGATAGAAACTTTCAAGTACCTCAAGGGAATCAACAAAGTCCAAGAGGGTAGCATCTTCCAGAAAAGAGATGTGCAAGAACAAGGGGCACAATGTGAAGATAGAGGGGCACGCTCAGAGGTAATGTGAGAAGTATTTTTCACAGAGAGGGTTGTGGATGCATGGAACAGCCTCCCTGAGGAGGTCATGGAGTCAAGAACAGTGGGGGAATTCAAGAATGCTTGGGACAGGCATAAGGCAGTCCTAGTGGGGGTAGGAGGAAGTAAGCTGTTGGTTAACTAGGATCTGCAGCTTATCTGTTAGGTAGGAAAATGGGCAGACTAGGTGGGCCAAGCAGTCCTTCTAGGGACATGGATATGTTGTTCATCCACACTGTCTGGCAGGTATCCTTGCCGCTTTAAATCTTGCCGGAAGGTCTTCAAGCTGGCTCCTCCCACCCACCCGGGTGGTAAAACTCTCTGCTCCGCCCCATGACGCCAGATCTTCCTTACCGCTTGGAAGTTCAGGTTCCCTCTTTAACGCTCTGTGTATAAGACTGGTTCCTAATTCTTCGGTTTTCTGAATTTAAAAGTTTTTTGCATTATAGACTTCGGTCTTCTATCCCTCACGGCTGCGATGGACAAATCGACTCCCGGTTTTCGGCGGAGCCCTTACGGGCAGAAGATGTCTCGGACGGATCCGCACTCCACGTGTGTCTACTGTTTAGGCCTTGAGCACGACCCGCAGGCTTATGACCTGTGCTCTTCCCTTCTCAGCCTACGCCCTATTAATCGTGCTGTCTGCTTACAACTGGGGCGCCCGAGAAACGCTTTCTCCAGTAAAGTCTAAAGAGGCCCGGTCGGCGGTTTCCTCGGCGGCGGGCTCAGCGGATCAGCTAGCAGATGATCGCCTCGAAGAGGAGGCAGGCTGGCCGCATCTTCCTCGATCATGCATTTATCCCGCCTCCTGGTTCCTCTTACACAGCTTCCTTTATGAGTTTGTCTGTCCCTCTCCACTAGAGGAGAGGGACTAACGCCTGCTGGACCTTGTTCTCGGTCCAAGAAGAAAGACAAGGGTAAGTCCTCCGTCGATGCTCTTGGGAGCCGGGAAAGTCCCTCTCCCGAAGTTGTCGGCCACTCGACTCTGTTCATCGTTCAAGCGACGCCACTGGTCTCACAGTGTCCCGCCAGGTCAGTTGCCAGAGACTCCCGTCGACGCAGCGCCGAGATCTTTCGACCCGTTGAATGGTTGTCGACCGCGAAGCCGAAAATCCTCTCCCCGTTCCCCGTGGGAGTTGAGGATCCGCTGGCTTGCCAGTGCCTCCGTTCCGGAGCCCTCGGGTGTACCCTCCAAGCCGAGGGAGGAGCCGGTTCCACCCACACCGTCCTCGGAAAGGCCGAGGTTCTCGGTCTCGGACTTCTTCGCAGTCCAGCCGATCCCGCCGTCATAGGCGGTCTCGGTCTCGGCACCGCCGCTCGTCCTCCTCCTCGGATGAGGGGAGGCTTCGATGTAAGTTACGTCGACGATACGAGGACCTCATGTGGCAACAGCTCCTTCTGACCAGGAACAAGCCGACGCTGTCGCCTTCCCCGGCCATTAAGTGGCTATCACCGGAGCGGCCGAAACAACCCCTCAGCTTATCCGAGGAGCCTGTTCCCAGGCCGGTTGTTCGACCAAAACCAGCTGCCCCACCGATTCCAGTGGAACCTCCGCCTCCACAGCCGCTGTTTGGGCTCCGACCAAGAACTCTCTGTTGGCTCAGGGTCTGCCCCATAGGCTGTCGGTCACCCTCACTCCCGATCGCCCTCGGCAGGTGGAGGGTGGCTCAGGCCCGAGGCAGCTCTTTGCGGACTCTTCTGAGTCCGACGACGATTCCTCCCTTTTCTCCAAGCGAGTGGACTTGGAGTCCTCTGGAGGTCAGTCGCTGGACGACAGCCCTTCGTCCTTCCTGGGTTTACTCAGGTTCATCTTGGAGTCCACCGGGATGCAGCTCGAGCCCATGTCCAAGTGGGCCAAGTATCCCCTCACGGAGATATTGGACCGAGGGGATTCCCCTACAGAGGCCTTTCCTGTGGCTGAGGCCATTGTGGGCCCGGCCTTGGAGCTCTGGCAGCGCCTTCCTGCCCTGCGCCTTCGGCCAGGATGGCCAGGAAGTATGCGGTCCCTACTGGTTCCGTGTCCGGTTTCTCGGAACATCCCTCAGCCGAGGGGTTAGTTACCGACAGCATTTTCCGGCGTGCCGGAAACGCTAGGGACGTGGACAAACCTCCCGACAAGGAGTCCAAGAAATTGACCATGCCGGGCCATAAAAGTTCACGCCAGGCTCCTCCGTTGGCCTCGCCAGGCAAGCTCGGCCGTGTTGATGCACATTTCTCCCAGCATGCCCTGTTGGGCTCCCTGGACAGCAGTAGTCCCTCATCTCCCGGCTGACCTGCAGACCACGGTTAGGCAGGTGGGGACCAGGGCAGTGGCCAGCAGCAACTTCAGACTGCTCTGGACATTGAGACTCATGCACCAGGTCAGTCATGGCGCAGTGGCTATGCCCGTCGGGATGGCTGAGGATATCCACCTTCACAGCGGATACCCAGCACAAATTGATGATGTCCCTTCCTGGGGACCAACCTCTTCGGCCCTGGAGTGGAAGGCCACCTCAGAGGATCGAAAAGTCCAATGCCACCTTGGACTCTGTCTCTTCCGCCAGAGGGCAAGGGCATTCAGACCCAAGCCCTTTCGTCCGCCTGCGCCGCATATCCGGCCCAGCAACACCAGGGCCAGCAGGCTCACTCTTGGCGCCCCAACCCAGACCCGGCTTCCTCCTCTAGGAAGCAGGGGGGAAGGCTCAGGTGGTCCCTCGGCGGTCCCTCCTCCAAGCCTGCACAGGACGGGTTGAGGGGTGTCGCCCAACCTCGCCCACTCACCCCAGGTTCTCTGGGGACGGCCCGTTCTTCTTTCCGCCTGGTCTGCTACTTACCACAGACCGTGGGTGCTAGTGGTAGGAAAGGGCCTGCCTCTGGAGTTCGAGCAGGCCCCACCTTCAGAGCCGCCGCACTGGGGCCTCTGTCCGAAGCTCGCTGTCAGCTCGGGCGAGCCGACACGCCTCCTCCCCGAGAAGGAGGTGATAAGAGAGTGGCGGACCTCAAACCCAGGTTCGTGTCCAGGTACTTCCTGGTTCCGAAACGGATGGGGGGCTGGTGCCCCATTCTCGACCTACACGACCTAAACAAGTTCCTGAGGTCTCAAACCTTCAGGATGGTCACTCTGGCTCAGATAATACCATCCTTGGAACGCGGCGTGTGGTTCTGCTGTCTGGACCTACAGGACGCGTTCTTTCACGTCCCTATCCGTCTGCAAGCATCAAAGGTTCCTTCGCCGAGCTGAGGGATCCCTTTTCGAGTTCCAAGCCATGCCCTTTGGCTTATCTCCAGCTCCCAGGGTCTTCACCAAATGCATGGCAGTGGTGACAGCATTCCTGCGGTGCCGAGGGGTCCGGGTTTACCCTTACCTGGACGATTGGCTGATTGCAGCCCCCTCCAGACAGGAGGTGGAGCGGTCCAGAGATCTGGCCCTCCAGGTTTGCTCTCAGGTCGGCCTCCTCATCAACGAGGCCAAGTCGGAACTCGAGCCAAGCAGGTGGATCTTTCATCGGGCAGAGCTCTCTAATTTCTCGAGCCAGGGCACGCTCCCGCGGACAGGGTCTAGGTTCTTCCTCCTTTGCCCAATCATTTCTGGTTGGGCATTGCGCCTGCCTGGGACTTCTCCGCGCCCTGGTGTCTCATGGCGGCCTGTACCAGCGTGTCCGCTGGGTCCGTTGGAACATGCGCCCTTCAGTGGGGCTGGCCAGCAGTGGTCCCAAAGCTGCGATCCATTGGACCAGCTAGTGACGGTGACCTAGGGATGTGGAACGCTCTCCAGTGGTGGACCGTTCCAGTTCATCTGCAGGAGGGCATCCCGTTTGTCCGCCCCAAGCCGACGGTCTCTCTATCGACCGATGCACCTCTGATGGGTTGGGATGCTCATCTGGGGGAACACCGAGCGCACGGCCTCTGGTCCCCGAGGGAGTCCCAATGCCACATCAACCTGCTGGAGCTCCGAGCGGTCCGCCTAGCTCTCACCGCCTTTGCTCCGTTTCTTCGGGGTCAAGTGGTCTGGGTCCAGACGGACAACACCACGACTCATGTACTCATTCTAAAACTGCCAGGACGCGCTCCATGCTTCTATGCAAGGAAGCTCTCCGCATCTGGTCACTCGTGAGCAGCCTGGAGGCGGATCTCCTAGCCATTCATGTGGTAGGAGCCTCCAACACCCTGGCCGATGCCCTAAGCCGGATAGGGGCTGCGTCCCATGAGTGGTCTCTCCTGCCGGAGGTAGTACAAGATCTATTCTCCCATTGGGGCACACCTCAGGTGGACCTGTTTGCCTCCAGGGAGAATGCGAAACTGAGGCTGTTCCATGCCCGCCCCCCTCAGCAGGGATCGCTGCAGGGGGATGCCTTCTCGAGGCCGTGGACCCCGGGCCTCTTCTATGCCTTTCCCCCGTTCCCCTTGATGCACAAGGTGCTGCGTAAAGCAAGGAGGGACAAGGTGCAGGTGATTCTGATAGCCCCAGACTGGCCCCCAGATCTCCTCAGCCTCAGCTCCAGGCTCCTGAGGCAGCTTCCAGCTCGCCCGGACCTGCTCTGTCAATCAGGGGAGGGTATTCCATCCGGACCTTCAATCCCTGCACCTGACAGCCTGGTTCCTGAGCTGCCAGAGTTCCAGGCCTTGGGTCTTTCCGACAAGGTCCTCAACGAAGTTGAGGCGTCCCGTAAGGAGTCTACCAGAAAATGTTACGCCTCTCAAATGGAAAAGATTTTCCATTTGGTGTCAGGGCAGGGCCTGGACCTTCCTCCGTTCCTGCTAGCATATTGGACTACCTTTGGTCCCTTTCTCAGCAAGGGCTTAGGTCGTACGACCCTTAAGGTGTGCACCTGGCAGCCTCTCTCTGCTTCCGGGCGCTGGCCGAAGCAGTCGGTGGCACAGGAGACAGGTGGCCCTTTTTCAAAGGCCTTGATCACATTTCCTCCGTGCGAGTAACCTCCACCTCCGTGGATCTACTGCTGGTACTGGCATAGCTCATGGGCAAGCCATTTGAACCAATGCAAGGTGTGAACTCTCTCTACCTGTCGTGGAAGACCGCCTCTGGTGGCTATCACGCCAGCCAGAAGGATGGGAGAGCCCAGGCGCTCTGCATCAGTCTCCTTACCTGGTCTTCCACAGGGACAAGGTTGTCCTGCGCCTCACCCGAAATTCTTCCAAAGGTGGTGGTTGGAGTTTCACCTTAACCAGATGTTGACTCTGCCGGTGTTCTACCCCAATCACACCTCAGAGGTTGAATATGGCTCCATACTCTGACCCTAAGGCGTCACATTATAAGGAGCGACGGCTGAAATTGGGAGAGGTTCGCCATTGCTTCAGACCTACGCTGAAGTCAGCACCTGGCAGAGTTCCTGCAGCCGGGCAGACGATAGGCAGGTGGGTCACCTCCTGCATAGATCTCTGCTATAAGTTGGTGGGCATGGAGCCTCCTAGGGATAGAGCTCATTCTACCCACCATACTGTTGCATCAGTGGCTGCTTCCAGGGACGTCCCTATCCAGGAAATTCTAGGGCTGCTACCTGGAAGTCAGCACACCTTCATCACCCATTAGCACATCGACCTTGAGTCACGCCGGATGCTGGGTTTGGGGCCTGTTCTCCAGTCTCTGTTCTCAAGTAGGGTGTGTGCGTACTTTGCCTCCTCCTCCCGGAGAACTGCTAGGAGTCTCACAGACGTGTGGATGAACACATATCCGTGTCCCTAGAAATACAGGTTACTCACCTGTAACAGGAGTTCTAGGAATGGTATATGTTGTTCACCCAACGACTCCACCCGACCTCCCGGCCCGGCGCACAACCCTGAGCTTCCAGCGGCCAGATCTGGCCATGGGCAGAGCCGAGTTTTTACCACCCGGGTGGGTGGGAGGAACCTGTATTTATGTGCCGTCAAATTCTACGTTTCAATGTAATAGGATTTCTGCTGGGTGTGGGACATTTTCAGATTTTGGAGACCAGCAGGAAATCAGTAAGTGCCATAGGGAAGAGAAAATGCTAGGAGAGAGAGGCTCAAGTTACAGCACGAGAGCAGCAGTCTGATTCTAATAGGTGTGCCCAAAGACCCAGTTTAAAGGCCTTGTGGGACTTGGAGAGTTTGATGTGGGAGGAATGGAGTTCCAGGAGCGGGGGGGCAGATATGGCTAAGGGTCGTTCTCCTTCTTTTGTGAGATCTGTGAATTTCAAGTTGGGTTTGAGCAGATGCCCTGAGGAGGTATGCTTGGGAGGGCTGAGTTAATAGTTCAGTGAGGTATTTATGGGACCCCGTTCTGATCATATTATCAATTGTACAGCCCACAGAATAGTGTCTGAGCGAGTCTGAGGAGAGCCAATTTAGTTTCGAGTAGAGCAGGCAGTGATGGGTAAGTCTGTGAGCAGAGAGAGCAAATCTACATATACTGTTATAGCAGGTGCTCCATTTCTGGAGCACTCCTTTGCTAGCTTTAAGGTAAATCTGAGAGCAATATGTCAGAGCAGGTAGGAGAAATCCTTGTAGTAGCAAGTCAAGGAGCATCATTGAGGGGGACTTAATTTTAAAGGCAAGACCAAGTTTTGAGTAAACTGTCTTGACATGTAGTCATAATGTGGAGGTTAAAGTCAAGAGTTGGGTCGAGAGTGGCTCCTAGATACCCGAAGAGGTAAATTAATTAAGAGGGGAGTCATCTAGAGAATGTACTGCAAGTCTCGAGTAAGAGATCTGATTCTTGACGGGGGCCAAGAAGCATAGTTACGGTTTCTTAGCATTCATTAGAGCCTGTTCTGTAGTAACCACTCCTGCAAGCAGTTGAAGTCTGCTTGAAGATGTGTCTTACTGATAAGGGATCTTTACCACTGGAGAGAAGCACCATGTCATCAGCAAAAGGATCAACGAGGAGGAGCAGGGAAGGAGGGGAGTTGCTAATGAAAGGGAGAAAAGTAGTGGCCAAGAATAGATACTTGGGGACTCCAACAGAGGTAGGGGAAAGATTTGAGACGCATGGATTCAATTTGGACAAATTGCAACCTCCCTGAGAGGTAGTCATCGAACCAGGAGATGGTCGACGGTCAAAGCTAAGATGGACAGTTTGAAAATAGCAGAGAGTGATTCACAAGGTCAAATGCCTTTGTGAGATCGATAAATATGGCCCCAGTGAGCAGGCTCTTGTCCATCGCTGTAAGGACTGCATTTGTCAGCTGAAGTAGTGCAGTTGTGGTGCTGTGTCCTGTTCGGAATCCATGCTGGGTAGGGGATATAAGGTGGTGAAGGTGCAGGGAATTTGTGACCTGAGTAGCGATGGCCTTCTCGAAGTTTATTTAGGGTAGAGAGAATGGCAATCAGTCTTTAGTTTGACATATTTTTGGTATCCCCTTTTTTGTGAACAGAGTCATCGCGAGTGGTTTTCCACAATGTTGGTACTGTTTGGGTTGTTATGGAAAGATTAAAGATTCTTGCAATAGGAACAGCAAGGGCAGGGGCTGCCTGCTTCAAGAAGCTTGGCAGTAGCCCATCCGGGCCAGCAGATCCATAAGGGGATACTGATTTGAGGAGATGCAGTGCTTCCGTGGAGGAGACTAATGTGAGACGAAAACGGGTTTCATGCGAAAGTTGCACCTCAGGAGGAGGTGAAAGAGGTTGGTTGAATTTCTCAGTGTATTCGGAGAGATCCGAGAATTGTGCATTAAGAGCATTAGCAATAGTGGGTAACTTATTACAGTTGTGTCATTCAGTGTCATGTCGGTAATGGCCATATTGGGCCTTTGCCCAATTAAATTTTTGATGTGGTTCCAAAAAACTCCTGGTATCACCTGCTGAAGATTGGAGAAGCTTAAGGCAATAGCTCCTTTTTGCCTTCCGAATATCTTTTGCAGGCATTTCTCAGTTGTCTATAGTTAACCCAGTCTTCTGATTGTTGGGACTTCTTTGCCAAGGTCCAGGCCTTGTCTCTTTTTATCATGGCTCGAAGGAGGTCTTTATTTAGCCATTTATTAGGGGAGCCCCAAGACGCCTTTTTTTCAGAGGGATGTGCAGATCCTGAAGGGCAAGAAACTGAGACATCAGGTATTCAAGTGCAGTGTTTACATCATCAAGTGTGATCGATGGGAGACCAGTCTGTGTTATTAATATCCTCGGGAAGTGCAGTTCGGTTTAGTTTGGCAAAATCCCAGAATTGAATGATTCTTGTGTGTGGGGGGGGGGGGGTTGAGGCAGTGGCCATTCCAGATACAGAAAGTAGGCAGGTGATCACTAATAGAATCCGAAAAGGTCCCTGCAGCAGTTATTTTATTTGCTCTATTTGTAGCCATCCAGTCCAGGAGAGATTGATGCTCAGAGTTGGAAGAGATGCGTGTAGGGCTAGAGATAAGTTGAGCGAGGTCAAGTCGGGCGAGAGCTTCAGTATATGTACCGGGGTGACTCCTGATAGGTCTTGGTTGAAGTCTCCCATTAGTATGACTTCGATCTACCCTTTAGAGTAGCCAGATAATCCAAGAGCCCATTTGGCCAGGGGAGCCCCTTTGAGGATTGTAGGCACAGATCAGATTTAGCCTTTTATCACCCCCTAGTTGTAGGAACCGTATGCAGAGCTTCACAGTGATTTGTTATCCAAGACTGAGTACTGAGACATTGAGATGCTCTTTATAATAAAAGCAACTCCTCCACCCTTTTGTTTGGTGGAGCGATCAGATCTGGACAAGCTGTAGCCAGGTATTTTGTACATGGAATCAGGCATCTCTGGTCTGAGCCATGTTTCAGTTAGTCCAGGTATGTCCGGACAGTAGTGGGCTATCCAGGCTTCAAGTTCAGGAAAGTTTGCTGGTAAACTTCTGATATTCATGTGGGCAATTGTCATGTCCTTAGTGGAGAACCATGAAGAGTCAACCGTGGACCTGGCATTCCAATGGGGGCCAGGGTTAGATTCTATGTCTCCTGATAAGCATAAGCGCAGAAGCATCACCCAAACTTCTTTGTAGAATCTGTAATTGTGCTTGAGGTATTTGGGCATGCTAGGGGGGTGGTAGAGAAGGAAATGCCCTAATTTGGAAGGATGAGTTATATGGAGGGACAGGTTAGGAGAAGAGAGCAAGGTTCTAGTTGGTGTAAGGTTGGAGAAGACAAAGGAGAATTCTTCATGGCAGTGGGACCCAGGGTATCCAGCTGGTATGTTACATGAGAGGTAGGAGAGGACGATTATGGTGGGTAGTAATCCTGATACCGCCAGAAGTGACCTTGGGCATGCAAGAGAAAACATTATGTATGCCTTGTAAGAAACCTCTGTTAATCAGAGGTGGATTGTCCCTTATAAGAGTAAAATTTAAGTGACAGAAATGGTGACTTAAGGGCAGGGTGACACCTATAGTGAAGGCAGTTTGAGTGAAACCCTTAGAGGCCAGAGGTTGGCAGTCAATTATACAAGTTATTTACAAGAGGCAGGTATTCCAGTAGAGTGCAGTTTATGAGGAGCGGACAGGAGCAGGGGGAATTTGAAAAGGTGAGGGGAAAAGAAAAAACTGGGATACCCTCAGTCTGAGTTACTTTTCCAGACAAAGTAAGTGTAGAACAGAGGCAAACATAGAGAATAGGCAAGAGTGAGTGGAGGGGAAAAAAAAAAGAAAAGACTGCCTCGTTCCTTTGAATTAGGACTGATGCAGCAAGGGGGAGGGGTATAACTGCCCTTCAAGTGAGTTTATAGGTTGGAACAAAAGTGGGCGGGATTACTAGTGTATTTAATTAATGGTGGAAGAGGGGATGGGGGGGTGGCCGAAAATTTCAAGCCTACAAGCAGCTGCTGTGTTAGAGGATATGCTGAAATTAAACAGCAGCTGCAGTGTACCAGAATCAGCCAAAGTTAATTAAATCAAGGTAGGCAGGCTAGAGAGTATCGTAGGCACAGTTTTGTGAGTCGAAATACATTAATTTCCTTGGGTTTAAAGTGGCTGCAGCAGCAAGTACTACAGCGCCAGTGAGCTGAACAGAAAAAAGGCGCCAAGGTTTGAAACCGAGAGCAGTCTTGAGATCGCGTACCTTCCTGCTGCCAGCCTTGTAGCTTCGGGGAACCGAGGGGAGCTGGGGAGGGCTTTTCAACAACCATTGCCCTCTCGACCCGGGGGAAAGGAGAAAACACACAAGGGCTTAAATACAGGGAAAATCAGGGCTGGGTCAGACAGTGAATATGCACAAAGGAGTTAATCGGGACGGGGGAAGGGGATTAGAACTTAGCAGCGAGTGAGAAGTAAAACTTATATATATTATAAGCCCATGGCAAGTGTTTTAGTGAATGGTGTTCCCTCGCTAGATTTCCAGCTCTTCAGGGGCACGAGGCAGGGTTGCCCCCTTCCCCCCCTCCTGTTCGCTATGGCGATTGAACCTCTGGCGCGTAGGGTGAGGGATAGTGATTCGATTCAGGGTATTGACGCACAGAATGGTACTCAACATCACATATCCCTGTATGCAGATGATCTGATTTTCTATATAACTAAGCCAGAATCGTCAATTCCTGCTCTGTTGGGACTTGTACAGGAATTTGCTGTGTTCTCTGGGTACAGGCTAAATCTTACAAAGTCTGAGCTAATGTACCTAGAAAAAGAAGCCAATTTTAGAGGGAAAACTACCTGGGGACAAAAGGCAGTGAGACAGAGCCTCACATATTTGGGGCTTAAAGTAGGGAGAGACCTCAAAAAATTGTACGAGCTCAATTATACCCCCATTATAAAGCGAGTCCAGGAGGATATGTTACGATGGAATGGACTGCCGTTATCATGGATTGGCAGGATCAATCTTATAAAAATGAATATCTTACCCAGGTTACTGTACATAATGCAGATGATGCCATTTAGCCCAACCAAAAATTATTTTTCAAAACTGGACAGAAGCTTTTCTAATTTTATATGAAAGGGGAATAGACCGCAGATGGCCCTAAATAGACTCAAGGCAGCTAAAGAAAAGAGGGGAATGGAGTTCCCGGACACGAGGGTATTTACTCTCAACTCAGATTAGGTACATATTTTATTGGGTGGCAAGCGGGGGGGAGCTGTCTGCTGGCTAGCTTTGGAACAAGATAATTGCCCTGGTCGCCTCTCAGCCTACTTACAGTGCTCCCAGATCTACAGGGATTCCTTTATTTTAAGGGAATTTTACTACAAAAATGGGATACGGGAAGGAAAATCTTTTATTTTTAAAATATCAGGGGAAATGGACAAACACTACGGGAAAATACCCATTATGAATCACATGGCTGCCAAGATCCAGACAGAGCCCTCCAATTGGTGCTCAGTTTGCTGACTTTGCTACACTAAGCAATTCTGTTGATCTATTAGCAGCCTGTGTTTCTCTGGGGTAGTAAGGTAATACGCTGGCAGTGCATCTTTTTGTGGATGAATTCAGATATTCTGATCAGGAACCAGTGAGCTGCTGCATGATCCAAACACCTGTCATGTGGCCCCACTCAAAACAGCAACACCGTTGAGTCAGCTGAGCTGCATCTCAAATGCCACTGTTCTGGACTAGCAGAGAGCCTAAGCCACTGAAGGTAAATGAGCCTTCTTGTGGGCAGCCTCAGGTTAGTCTATTTTAAACCCATTTTAAGTGCAAAATGAGGCCGACAAAAGACTGACCACTTGATGGTGTTATGCTTTGGGTGGAGGGGGGGCAAGAAAGAGTGCTTAAGTGTTGCTTGAGGGAAGCAGCGACCTGAACCACCAAGGCAAACAAACCTTCTGTTTTGCAAATTTGTCTATTTTAAACACATGAAGTGCAAAACGCGAGCCAGACAAGAGAGACTGATGGTGGGCTTTAAAGGGTGAAGGGGACACAAAAAGTGCTTAAGTGCTACTTGGCTTGTTTGGTGCACAGAGCTGTTTTTAAAAAGATCACTAAGGCAGCACTTCTGATCAGCCTAGAGGTTGAGGTTATTTGAAAAAAAATTAGACAATGTTTCTATTTAATTGTGAGCCTAGGAAAGATATGGAGGTGTCTTCATCAAGACAAGCAGGAGTTATGAATTATATGTGTGAGATCAGAAGGGACCCATAGACCCTGGTCTGGCCTAAGGTTAGTAAAATAAATGAAAAAAAAAAAGAGGGGAATATTTGTTTTTACCTTAGAGTTTGGTGCACAAAGCTGTGTGTGTGTAGGGGGATGCTTAAGCGTGCCAGTGAAAAACACAACAATACACTGAAATAATGTTTATTAATGGAGCGCAACAGGTACACAGAGCTGTAGGCCCAATGCACAACTGGTGTGGAGTGGCTATGCATGCGTATCTGGGACAAGTAGCTACTCCACACCCCGTCTGCCCCCTGCATGGCATGCATGAGGGGAGCATATGCAGACCCACTGCACTGGATCCCCCATGTCTGCAGACAGCTCCGCGATGGGGACGTTCCGGGGGCATGCCAGCATTACATGTATTCACTAACCCGCGTAGTGCTGAGCGCAGAGGATGGTGCAGGGTATGCTAGAGAGACCATGCCATAACCCACAGCATGCCCCCATGAACACAGGCATTCGATCACCAGAGGACCAGGACAGGGCACACTGTGCTGCTCCCGACTGCTGGGCAGCAGGAGGTGGCAGGGGCAGCTGGATGGGCGAGCACCCAAAACGTTTATGTGAGGCACCACTGGGACTGGAGGGTGCCGCACTGGTCCGGGTGCATGCTATCAACATGCACAGCCCCAGACCCATGCCACCCTACGTGTGGGATCCACTGTGGGTCCTGGGGAGCGTCCCATTGGATGTCTGCCTGGGACAGTGACTCCTCCCCGGGTCTCCCTGTAGAGTCCTGTGCATTGAGGGAGGAGCCGTGGATAGGTGGTTGGCATTGGTGAATGCTGGTATGGGCGCTCCCGTCCGTGGGCTGCAGGGGCGAGGGTGGGGTATGCGCGTTTTGTGCATCCCTATGCCCCTTTCATGCATTGTGAGCAGAACACAAAATGTATCGGTCTGTGATTAAGGGATAAATTTGAAGTTAAGGCATTTCATACTATAAATAGAATACTGTATAAGGGACTGTATTATTACAAGGTTATAATGCCTTCAGGAGGTTCTGGAGACATGTGAACCTTGAGAACTGAGCTTTCTAGGGACATGGATATGTTGTTCATCCACACTTTCTGGCAGGTATCCTTGCCGCTTTAATTCTTGCTGGAAGGTCTTCAAGCTGGCTCCTCCCACCCACCCGGGTGGTAAAACTCTTGGCTCCGCCCCATGACGCCAGATCTTCCTTACCGCTTGGAAGCTCAGGTTCCCTCCTTAGCGCTTTGCGTTTTAGACTGGATCCTAACTCTTCAGTTCGTCCGAAATTGGTTTTGAAGTTTTCTAAACTTCGATCTTCATCTTGCCTCGCGGCTGCAATGGACAAATCTGTTCCCAGCTTTCGGAGGTGCCCTTGCGGGCTGAAAATGTCCAGGACGGATCCGCACTCCACGTGCGCCTACTGCCTAGGCCTAGATCACGACCACAGGCTTGAGTTGTGCCGCTCTTTCTCGTAGCGTTTCTGGATGTATCGCGCTGTCTCGATTGGAAGCTCGGGCGCCTATAGTCCTTTCCCACCGTAAAATCTAAAGAGGCTCGTTGGGCGGTGTCCACGGCGGCTGGCTCGGCTGAGCAGCTCGAGCAGATGATCGCTGTCGAGGAGGAGGCAGCCCAGGCCGTATCTTCCTCCTCCTCGGCCGCGGCATTTATCCCACTCTCTGAGTTCCTCGTATACGGCTTCGTTCAAGGAGCTTTGTCAGTCCCTTTCCACGAAAGGAGAGGGGCCTTCGGGACATTCTTCTCGGCCCAAGAAAAAGGAGTTGAAAGGTAAGTCCCACCGTCGGCATTCGTGGGAGCGGGAGAGGTCCCCTTCCCCGGGCAGCCGACCGTCGACTTCTGTTGAGGTTGCAGCTGAGGCCGCTGGCTTCACGGTGCCCCCGTCAGGCCAGCCTGCCGAGACTCCCGTAGACGAAGTCGAGATTTTTCTCGATCCGTTAGACGGGCTGTCGACTGGAGAAGCCGACAACCCTCCTTCACCGGTTCCCCCGGTGGATACCAAGGATCTGCCTGCGCCTTCTAGGCCACAGTCCCCGGTTAAAGTGCCGAGCCGAGGGAAGGGCGGGTGTCCCCCGCCCCTTCCCAGACCCAGTCTCGGACCTCTTCTCGGTCCAGCCGTTCCCGCCGACATCGGCGGTCTCAGTCTCGTTACCGAAGTACGCGGCGACGCCGTTCTTCCTCGTCATCCTCCTCGGGTGAGGAGAGGCTGCTACGCAAGTTGCGCCGGCGTTATGAGGACCTTATGTGGCAGCAGTTGCTGTTGTCCGGGCCTAAGCCGACCCCAGCCATCAAGTGGCTGTCGCCTGAACGACCGAAGCAACCACTCGTTCCAGTCAAGTTGCCCGCTCCAGGGCTGGGTGCTAGGCGGAAACCAGCTGCTCCACCGATTGTGGTGGAACCTCCGCCTCCACAACCAAAGTCGGGGGCACCGACCAAGAATTCTCGGTCGAGTCACGGCCTGCCCCACAGGTTGTCGGTCACCCTCACTCCCGACCGTCCTCGGCAGGTGGAGGGTGGCTCAGGGCCGAGGCAGCTCTTCGCAGACTCTTCAGAATCCGACAACGATTCATCCCTGTTCTCCAGGCAGTTCGATCTGGAATCCTCCGGGGGCCAGTCAGTGGACGATAGCCCATCGTCCTTCTTGGGTCTGCTTCGACTCATCTCGGAGTCCACTGGGATGCAGTTCGAGCCCGTGTCCAAATGGGCCAAGTATCCCCTGGCGGAGATTCTGGACCGAGGAGATTCTCCACAGAGGCCTTTCCGGTGGCTGAGGCCATTGTCGGCCCAGCCTTGGAGCTTTGGCAGCGGCCTGCTTCATGTCCTGCACCTCGGCCAGGATGGCCAGGAAGTATGCGGTCCCTACCGGCTCTTTGCCCGGTTTCTGGGAACACCCCTCTGCCGAAGGGTTAGTCACGGCAGCGTTTTCCGGCGTTCCGGTAACGCTCGGGATGTGGATAAGCCCCCCGACAGAGTCCAAAAAGCTGGACTTTGCCAGGCGCAAGGTGTACGCTGCGTCCTCCCTCGGCCTCCGACAGGCCAGCTCGGCAGTGCTGATGGCACACTTCTCCCATGCCCTCATGGGCTCCCTGGATGAGGTTGTTCTTCATCTCCCGCCTGACCTGCAGACCACGGTCCGCCAGGTGCGGGACCAGGGTAGGGCGGTGGCGAAGCAGCAGCTCCAGACTGCTCTGGACATAGATGATTCCTGTGCCAGGTCAGTAGCGGCCACGATGGCCATGCGAAGCAGGGCGTGGCTGAGGATATCCGCCTTCACGACGGATACCTAGCCCAAGTTGGCGGACGTCCCCTTCTTGGGGACTGACCTCTTCGGCCCTGGAGAGGAGGGACACCTCCAGCGGATCGAGAAGTCCAATGCCACCCTGGACTTGGTCACCTCCGACCAGAGAGACAAAGGCCGCCGACAGCAGCAGAAGTCCTTTCGTCCTTTGGTCCTCTTGCTTGACCGCCTGGCAGCACCAGCAACAGGGCCAGCAGGCTCGCGCTTGGCGTCCCAAACCCAAGCCGATGCCTTCCTCCAACGGGAAGCAGGGAGGTAAAGGCCCAGGAGGTCCCTCGGCCGGTTCTTCCTCCAAGCCTGCCCAGTGACGGGTTGAGGGGTGCCACCCCCAACCTCGTCACTCCCCCCTGGGTTCCCCCCGTGGGGGGATGGCTCTGCCACTTCCTTTCCGCCTGGTCCGCTATCACCACGGACCGCTGGGTGTTGGAGGTGGTAGGAAAAGGCCTGCCTCTGGAGTTCGAGCAGGCCCCACCTTTTCGAGCCATCACCCCTCGGGGGGCCACGGGGTCCGCAGCCTCACTGTCAGGCTGCCGAGACGATAGTGCCCTGCTCCTTGAAAAGAGGTAATCAGGAAGGTGGCGGATCCTCCTCCAGACCCGGGGTTTGTGTCCAGGTACTTCCTGGTCCCAAAACAGACGGGGGCTGGCGCCCCATTCTCGACCTGCACGACCTGAACAAGTTCCTAAGGTCTTGAACCTTCAGGATGGTCACTCTGGCTCAGATAATCCCATCCTTGGAACGAGGCGTGTGGTTCTGCTCCCTGGACCTCCAGGACGCGTTCTTTCACGTCCCAATCCGTCCATCCCATCAGAGATTCCTCCGCTTCAGAGCGGAGGGATCCCTTTACAAGTTCCGGACAATGCCCTTCGGCCTCTCCCTAGCTCCCAGGGTCTTCACCAAATGCATGGCAGTGGTGACAGCATTCCTGCGGCGCCGAGGGGTCCGGGTGTACCCTTACCTGGACGATTGGCTGATAGCAGCTCCCTCCAGACAGGAGGTGGAGCGGTCCAGATATCTGGCCCTCCAGGTTTGCTCTCAGGTTGGCCTCCTCATCAACGAGGCCAAGTCGGAACTCGTGCCTAAGCAGGCGATACTGTTCATCGGGACAGAGCTCGACTCTCTGCAAGCCAGAGCATGGCTCCCGGCGGACAGGGCCGAAGTTCTTTCCTCCTTTGCCCAATCATTTCTGGTTGGACAGTTGCGCCCTGCCCGGGACTTCCTGCGCCTCCTGGGTCTCATGGCGGCCTGCACCAGCGTGGTCCGTTGGGCCCGTTGGTACATGCGTCCCCTTCAATGGGGACTGGCCAGCCAGTGGTCACAACACTGCGATCCGTTGGACCAGCCCGTGACAGTGACCCAGGAGATGTGGAATGCTCTCCAATGGTGGATTGTTCCAGCACATCTGCAGGAGGGCATCCCGTTCGTCCGCCCCGAGCTGACGTTCTCTCTCTCTCTCGACCGATGCATCTCTGATGGGTTGGGGTGCCCATCTGGGGGAACACCGAGCGCACGGCCTCTGGTCCCCTCGGGAGTCCCAATGCCACATCAACCTGCTGGAGCTCCGATGGTCCATCTAGCTCTCACCGCCTTCGCTCCGTTTCTACCGGGTCAAGTGGTTCAGGTCCAGACGGAGAACACCACAACCATGTACTATCTGAACCGCCAGGGCGGGACGCACTCCATGCTGTTATGCAAGGAAGCTCTCTGCATTTGGTCCCTCGTGCGCAGCCTGCAGGTGGATCTCCTAGCCATTCACGTGGCAGGAGCCTCCAACACCCTGGCCGATGCCCTAAGCTGGATATGGGCTGCATCTCACAAGTGGTCTCTCCTACCGGAGGTAGTACAAGATCTGTTCTCCCACTGGGGCACGCCTCAGGTGGACCTGTTTGCCTCCAAGGAGAATGCGAGGCTGAGTCTGTTCCATGCCCGGCCCCCTCAGCAGGGCTCGCTGCAGGGGGATGCCTTCTCGAGGCCGTGGACCCCGGGCCTCTTCTACGCCCTTTCCCCATTTCCCTTGATCTACAAGGTGCTTCTCAAGGCGAGGAGAGACAAGGTGCAGGTGATTCTGGTGGCCCCAGACTGGCCCCGCCAGTTCTGGTATCCAGATCTCCTCAGCCTCAGCTCCAGGCTCCCGAGGCAGCTTCCAGCCCGCCTGGACCTGATCTCAGTCAATCAGGAGAAGGTATTCCATCTGGACCTTCAATCCCTGCACCTGACGGCCTGGTTCCTGAGCGGCTAGAGTTCCAGGCTTTGGGTCTTTCCGACGAGGTCCTCAACGTCGTTGAGGCGTCCCGTAAGGAGTCGACCAGGAAATGCTATGCCTTCAAATGGAAGAGATTTTCCATTTGGTGTCAGGGGAAGGCTTGGACCCTTCTGACTGCCCTTAGCAAGCATTCTGGACTACCTGTGGTCCCTTTCTCAGCAAGGGCTTGATCGGCGATACCCTTTAGGTGCACCTGGCAGCCATCTCTGCTTACGGGCGCGGGCGGCAAGCAGTGTTAAGCGCAGGAGAAGGTGGTCAGCGCTTTTTAAAGGCCTTGACCACCCCCTCGTTGCGAAGAACCTCCACCTCCGTGGGATCTACTGCTGGTATTGGGGCATTTGATACCAATGCACAGGTGCGATATTTCACACCTGTCGTGGAAGACCGCCTTCTTGGTGGCTATCACGTCAGCCAGAAGGATGGGAGAGCTCCAGGCGCTTTCCATAGAGTCTCCCTACCTGGTCTTCCACAGGGACTAGGTTGTCCTGTGCCCCCACGCGAAATTTCTTCCGAAGGTGGTGTCGGAGTTTCACCTTAACCAGATGTTGACTCTGCCGGTGTTCTACTCCAGTCACACCTCGGAGGCCGAGTATAGGACGAGCGCTCGCTTATTATAAGGAGCGGACGGCTGAAGTTTGAGGAGAGGTTCGCCAGCTGTTTGTCACCTGCGCTGAAGCCGTACCTGGCAGACCTGCAGCAAAGCAGACGATAGGCAGGTGGATCACCTCCTGCATAGAGCTCTGCTACAGGTTGGCGGGCATGGAGCCTCCCAGAGGGATAAGAGCTCATTCTACCCGCCATACCGCTGCATCGGTAGCTGCTTCCAGGGACGTCCCTATCCAGGATATCTGCAGGGCTGCTACCTGGAAGTCGGCACATACGTTTATCACCCACTACCACATCGACCTCGAGTCACGCCGGGATGCTGGTTTTGGGGCCTCAGTTCTCCAGTCTCTCTTTCCCAAGTAAGTATCGGGGGTGTGCGCCTTGCCTCCCTCCTCCCGGAGAACTGCTAGGAGTCTGCCAGAAAGTGTGGATGAACAACATATCCATGTCCCTAGAAATACAGGTTACTCACCTGTAACAGGAGTTCTAGGAATGGTATATGTTGTTCATCCTACATTCCCTCCAACCTGACGCACAACCTGAGCTTCAGCGGGCAGATCTAGCGTCATGGGGGGCGAGGCAGAGTTTTACCTACACCGAATGGGTGGGAGGAGCCAGCTTGAAGACCTTCCGGCAAGAATTAAAGCGGCAAGGATACCTGCCAGAAAGTGTGGATGAACAACATATACCATTCCTAGAACTCCTGTTACAGGTGTGTAACCTGTATTTATAGGTTCCAGCATTTCCCCAGAACCTCAAGATGGTATTATATTGTTACATGTATAGTTCTTACAGTTGTAGAGTAGTTATATGATACGTTGTAGGTGATTTTTTTATATTTAAAATAAATAAGAACACATAAAACGGCCTGAACATTTGTCCTAGTGATTTTATTGACTGGCACAGTGACACTAATTGCATACTTACATTGATTTGTGCATACAGGAAAATCTACCGGAATTTCATCCCAGTTTTACAGGGAAAATTGGGGTGCACTACAGGAAAATTCTTTGCCTGATCTGGGAGCACTGTACTTAGCACCTGGTGGTATTGGAGCTTTTGCCAGACTACCATGTCCTAACCCTCTGGTGGTGGCAAGTTTAGAGGCATGGGAGTGCCTTGAGAAGAGAGGTAATGTGTTAGGCAGTGGCACAGCCCTGATACCAATAGCCAGAAACCCAGAGTTTCTACCGGGATGGGAAGATGCGGGGTTTGCTCTATGGGAATCTAGGGGAATTGACTGGGGGATTTATGGGGGAAAGATGGAGCTTATACATTTGAAACTATAAAAAAAAAAAGGCTCCGGTTACCAAACTCTCATATGTATCATTACTTTCATGTTTGGCACTTTGGGGGGGGGCGGATTTTGGTACATGCTCCCAGAGAGGAAAGGATCCTGCAAATAGAAAAGGAAATGCGAGCAGCCAGAAATAGTGAGAAGGGACTCCTAGCCAAGCTGGGCAACATAGGCCTCGACTGCCATGCTCTAAGGTGGTTTGAAAGGTACCTAACCGGTCGCACACAGAAGGTAAAATGGAAGGATGCCATATCCGACTCACTTCCACTTAAAGAAGGGGTGCCTCAAGGATCGATACTCAGCCCCCTCCTTTTCTCCCTGTTCACTAACAATCTAAGTGACCACTGTGGCGGGAGCGCTGTCGTCCAGTACGTGGACGACACTGTCGTCTGTCGTTCCACTGCTAACCTGGCAGACCTCAGTTCCTTACTCCAAGATGACCTACAATCCCTTGAGAACTGGCTCGGTGAGAACAGAATGGTCCTTAACACGAACAAAACCAAGGCCATGTTGTTTGGTCAGAGATCCCTCGGTCAGGACAGAAAACAACTCCTACATCTCACCTCCGCGGCCAGCACCTGCATAGAAGTAGTGCCCTCCCTAAAATACCTCTGTCTCGCCTTGGACCAGGGTCTCTCCCTCAAGAACTATGTGGACCAAGTCACTAAAGCTATACATGGGAAACTAGGTACCTTCTACCGATTTAAAAGACCAGCTGGTACCAGAAGCCAGGGTCGCCATCGCCACCAGCGTCGTCCTCCCGACACTCACATATGCCGCCCCAGTCGTATATGGGATGGCGAAGACCGAGAAGAACAGACTCCCAAGTGCTGTACAACAAGGTGGTGCGCTTTGCCTCCTGGTAAACCCCAGGAATCATCATTGCGATACCTATTCACTACTCAACTGGCCATCACTGGATGCCCGTCTCCAGTACCCTTTGCTATGCTTAACCTACAAGCTAATCAGCCCGGCTCCTCCTCTTAGTCTCTCTGGACTCATCGACTTAAAGCCCAGTCCCCGGCCCCTCCGCTTTGCAAGACCAACTCTCCTACAGGTCCCCAGAGTAAGAACCAATGTGGGCGGCAAGTCATAAGCCCACACTGCTCCCACCCTGTGGAACACACTCCCTCCCGGTGTGCAGGAAGCACCCTCCATTAAAAGTTTCCGCACTAGGCTCAAGGCCCACATGGTCACAGCCAGTACCTGCCACTGCATCAACCCCTGAGACCATTCCTCAGACTTTAAGGTTTCCCCAGACTGCTCCTGACTCTGGTTGGTCCAGTACTATATATCAGCTTTGCAGCTCCCCCTTTTTACTTTTCATGTATCATGACTGTATGTTATGGTAAAACATGCATCTCGTGCCCACTGCCTCACTATGCTGTACCATACTGTATCTTGCCTGTAACTCATGTAAATCATGTTCACCATTTCAGTTTCTGTTCCATGAAAAAGGGATCTCTGGGGCCCAGTGGGCTCACCCAGTTACCAAAATGTAGTAAATAAATAAATAACTTGGAGAACCCACCGTTTCGAAAGAAGGTGGGCACACTGGATAATGTATAGAGACTCTACAAGTGTGATGTCTGCTGATTCAAATATGGCTCACTAACTGACATGACTTATGTACCCAAATTATTCAATAAACTGGAATCTGGAATGGAGGTTCACAGTTGTTCAGATTTACAGGATGGAGAGGATCACACATAGGCTTGATAATATGCAGGACCAGTGCTCCTCCAGGTGAAATAGCTGAATTATACATTTAATGTTAAAAGACCCAGAGTGTGTCTCCTAGAGCAGAAATGTGGATGGAAGCTCTAGGGAGAAACTACAGTAGTAAGGAATCGAATTGGCATTTTAATGACTCTGGATTTCGGGGTGGGATGTGATCTTCAGTACCTTTCTCCTCTCCTCTCCCTGGGCTGAGGCCCCCCCTCAGCTGTGCAAGGACCATATTAATAAGGGTTGTGGCAAGATAGACCTATAATCCTTTATTAATGTTCCTATGGATGTGCTGTAAGGCACTCCGGAGTTAAGACACTTGTCTCTTTAAGAAGGCCATTTATCAGCTAAGCAAATAACAAGGATTTCTGTTAAAGCCAGCTTGGGTCTGGCACTCATCTAGATAAGGAACAGACAGGTTTATGACCATAAAAGTCATAACTCATAGATAAAACTGGGCATTTAGTGTCCAGTAACAAAAAGAGGTCAGGAAGATGGCCTAGGGTCAGAGGCTCAAGCCAAATGCATAGCCCATATGTTACAGGGGTTTGACATGGAACCACAGTGACACCTGCAGGATAAGGGTAAACTGTTGCACCCCAATCTCTGTATAGCTAGAGTATACACCCCATCACAAAAGCAATGGGTGGGGCTTGAAAATAACCACACTTTATCTAATAGACTCATCTTGAAATCTGGGCATTCTTCTGAAGGTTTTCAGAGAAGGTACATGAGCTTAAAGTTAAAACCCTGAGAAGGTCTTTTTCCTTAGACATCTCAGAGCTGAGAGAACGTATGCTGTTTATATACTTGAGTTGAAGTGTATATAATATGTCTTGGACTACCATTAGAACAAGACCTGAGTTTTTGTGGAAGACTGATTTTTCAGATGCTAAACGGAAATTCTGATTTTAAGGATGAACCAGGGAACTAAGACCAGTGAGCCTTGCATCCATCGTGGGTAAGCTGGTGGCCCTCCTGGAGGCCAGAGGACTACAGGACAGCAGACATCATGGCTTCATACGTGGCAGATCTTGCCAAACCAACCTGGTGGAGTTCTGTGACTGGGTAACTAGGCAACTGGACAGGGGCCATGCAGTGGATGTCCTGTATCTGGACTTCAGTAAGGCATTCAACTCTGTGCTACATGGGAGGCTGGGAGATAAGGCACAAGGGCAGGTGCAAAGCTGGTGAGATGGGTAGGGAACTGGCTTCAGGGAAGGCAACAGGGGGTGGTGGGTGAGGAGCTGTCACACCCAAGGGTAGTGATGAGTGGTGTTCCGCAGAGCTCGGTGTTGGTACTAGTGTTGTTTGGGATATTGATTGCAGACATATCATTGGACATCAAGAGCAAAATCAGTCTGTTTGCTGACGATACCAAGATGGGAGCGGTGGTGGATGACCTAGGGGATGGCAGAGGTTGCAGGATGATCTGGCAAAGCTTGAAACCTGGTCAGACACCTGGCAACTGGGGTTTAATGCCAAAAAGTGCAAGGTGCTGCATTTTGGAGTGAAGAAACCAAAGAGGAGTTACCAGCTGGGGGGAGTGCAGCTAGCCCAGACAGAAGAGGAGAAGGATCTTGGGGTGCTCATTACAGAGTCAATGAGCAACTCTGCACAATGTAGTAAGGCAGCTGCAAAGGCCAACAAAATGCTGGGTTGCATTGCAAGGGGTATATCCTCGAGGAGGGAGAAGGTGATTCTGCCACTGTATACGTCATTAGTTAGTCCACACCTGGAGTACTATGTGCAGTACTGGCGCCCATATCTGAAGAGGGGCATCAAGTTACTGGAGGGGGTGCATCGCAGGGCCACAAAGATGATCAAGGGGCTTCGGGACTTATCATATGAGAGGAGGCTGAGGGAGTTGAACATGTACTCGCTGGAGGAGAGGAGGGACAGAGAGGACATGATTGAATCCTTTAAGTACGTGAAAGGAATAAACAAGACAGAGGGGTGTTGAAAGTAAGGGAGGTCAGGGACACCAAGGGCCATGATATAAGATTGGAGGGAGGAAGGTTCAGGAGGGAGATGAGACACTTTACAGAGAGGGTGGTAGCTGGGTGGAATGCGTTACCTGCAGAAGTGGTATCCAGTAGAACAGTGGACTGCTTCAAAAGGGAATGGGACAGGACAAGGGGGAAGGTCAGTGGAGGGGAAGGGTGGAAGGGAGGGGCAGCTGCAGAATAAGAGGTGCTAGCTGCACATTCGAGCAAACTTGATAGACCTCTAGGCCTTTATCTGCAGGCAAATTTCGTATGTTTGTAAGTCAGAATTTGGGAACAAGGATTTCGCTCTTCAAGATAAATCCAGAGTTGTGAAAAAGGACACTCAGAGCCTGACTTTTTTACTCCAACAAATCTTGCGTTTTCCAAAGAACTTTTCTTCACCTACACAGAGAGAAGGTTATTCTCAAAAAAGGACATTTTTCTGGACTTTGAAACCTCAGAATAAGGTTTCGTTTAGAACAGCAGTATATAGTGTTTTCTGTAAACCATCCAGTGTTGTTTTTGGTATTGTCTGCAATACAAAGATCTCCCAAATTGTAGATTGTAGTTTTTATTTAAGTAAACTTTTATGATTTTCTTCTCAGCTCTGTCTGGGGTCTGATTGTGTGATCTAACATTTTACCAGAAGGGTTTTGCAAAGACTGTACACCTTGGGTGTCAGCGTGGCTCAGTTGGTAGCACATCCGCCTTGGGACCAGAAGGTCGTGGGTTCTCGGCCCACAGCGGGATTGGACTTGCACCTAAAAATCACTGGCATCCGAGTGCAGTATTGGGGGGGTGCTGTACTGCTGGGGTGTGCCGCCCTTCAGATGAGACGTTAAACCGAGGTCCCTTCTGCCCATCCTGGTGGGTGTCCAGGTGGAAGTAAAAGAACCCAGGGCACTCTTCGTAAAGAGCAGGGAGCATTCCGGGTGTTGTGGCCAACATTCCCCTTCCCATAAAACTGGTTCATGCATTTATCCAGGCTGTGTGTGGGTGATGTGCGATATGGCCGCCACCACACATTCAGTCACTTCACTACCAGTCTAGCATTGCTTCTAAAGCGCTTTGGGATACTGTGTATGAAAAGCGCTATATAAATGCTGATTCTTTTTCTTATTATTAACGAAGATAGTGACCGCTCGGCTATTCTGCCAAATTACTTAGGCAAGAGGCTACCAGTGGCAGTGGTGGGATTCAACCCGAATGTAGTACAGAGTCAAGGAGACTCGAAACTACAGTTTCCGCCCTCCCACTGGGAAAAATGAAGGTTGGTAATGCTTCCTGAACCCTACAACTGCTCACGAGTTCTGTAAAAAGGTGGATCCTCTCTGCAAACAGGTGGTCCTGCTGTGCCCCTGGGGTTGGGCTCGTGACAAGGGTGATACCTGGAGTGCGCAAAGAATTGTTTAACTCGTAAAAATATGTTATTTTATCATTCTTCTCCGCTCTGGGATCAAGGAGGATGAGGATTCATTGACATTGTGTTCTCCGGGACACACCTGGCGCAGTCATTGTAATAGTTGTATGTAATCACATAGCCTAGAATGTAAACTGTTTAATGCTGGCTGACTTCTAAAAAGTTTTAATAGAAAGTGTATTTAAAAAAAAATCTGAGTTTTAAAAAAGGAAAAAAGGACTGGGGCAGGTGTGGGTGTGTGTATTCTCAAATTAAATTGCCTGCTCCTGCTCCAAGCAAATCGCAGCCCCAGGATGGGCATTCAAGTCCTGCAGCGGTGGGTTTTAGTCCAAGAGGGGCTGCAGTCTATTAACAGATTAGTGGCAAACATAATAACACTATTTTCTTTTTTCCTATTTTCTAGCCGTGTGTTTAATAAAACCCGAATTTTTTTTTCTTCAATAACTGCTGGTGTCTTTTTTTTTGTTTTGTTTTTTAGCCTAAACTGATTTATGCCACTACATTTTCCTATTTTTCAAATGGCACTCTTGAAATTTTTTTCCTCAGAGACCGCTTGTAATGTCAAATATGGAGTTACTTAGTGGGAGAAGGCTTCCGGCAGTTAAGAGAATATGCAGCACTGAATGTCATCTCTAGCTGACATGCTAGTATAAACTGCAGTTTTTTGATTGACTGACTATATACACTTAATTAGTCTGGATTTGTGTAATTGTTTTTCTACTTTAGATAATCTTGGTGTTAATTAAGGTAAACATTAGACGCATGGCCAGTACCCGGCACATATGACGATCAGCTTGTTCAGTTATGAGTCAAGCTGACTTGCTGATCCATTTCATCCGTTCTAAATGAAACTCCATGTATTATGGCTTTAGTTTGTGAAAAATGAAAATAATACATGGAGGTGTGACGCTTGGCCAACTGGTTATGATTGCTGTATGATGTTTGTAATATAAAAATATAGTATGTGAGTCTGTGCTCTATGGGTGCGCCCCCCCCCCCCAGGTTTCAGTGAAAACTACAGAATATATAATTGACCAGGAGATCTCTGTAATGTAATTAACTTCCTTGAGAAGTTGCATTTTATGGCCTTTTTATAACCTCCTGCCTCTGAAGTTGGGAAGCTAAATATACAGTTTATTATAGGACAGGACATGGCCATATTAGCACCTAAGTGACGTATGGCAGAGTTGTAAAAAACTTTGATGTTCCTTGGGAAAATAGGAATTGGCCTCCAGTTCAAAGGAAAGCCTTGATTAAAGACCATCATAATTTGGGAAATTAGTTTTTGCTGAAGTCACATTATTTAATATACCTCCTGATAGCGCATCCTGTTTGTAATGTTTTTGTATTCTAAAAGGAGGAGCTAGATGACTCACAGAAGGGGTGTGGAGAGACACAGTTTAAACTAATACTGGTGCCTGATCTTTTTGTCATATTATTTTGGGACTCCCAAGAGAAACTAACTAAGGCACTTGTAGAGGTAATACATTAGATAGAAAAAGTCTAACTGTATTGTAGGAGTTTTTGTGTTGTACTTTGCCCTTGTTCTTTTAAGTGATTGTATGCTCTTTGATATATTGTTCTATGTTTACATTTTTTCATATTTTTATCATCATTTAGTAAACTCTTTATTTAAAAGACTGCCTGGGCATCTGCCAGTACTTTTTGCATGCGACTTATAGATGGTTAAATTTGACAACTGTTCAAGGGCTTGATGGTGTTACTAAACTGGGAAAAGGTAAGAATATACCCAAGGTTTTTTATAGAATTTTAAAGGGTTCATTTTGGATACCTGGTTAGATGTGTTTAGGCGAAAGATATATTGCATCCCCCGAAGAGAATATTATCTGAGCCTGTACATTTGGGTACTCTAGCATAAGGTTCACAGTTTGAATCCCCCCAGGACTTGAGACTAAAGGTGATTTGGACCCATAAGCAGACAAGAGGGTTACCCTGTCTGTTACCTGCTCACATTACAGTGCTTGGAGGCTGGCACTGTGGGAGTAGAGGGCCTGAACTGCTGAGTGCGTTTGTGACAGGAGGTTAATTTAGAATAGGTGAAATGGATCGGCATATAAGCTTGACTCGTAACTGAACAGCTGATTGCCATATGCCCCGGTTACAGGCTGCACATTTGACATATACCTAAATTAACAATAAGATTATCCAGTGGAGAAAAAACATAGACAAATCCAGACTGGTTTAGTGTATAAGGTGTCAATCAAAAAACATCTCAATTTATATTAGAATATCAGCTCAATCTGACATTCAGTGCTGCGTATTCTCTGGATTGCCATGAGTCTTCTGTCATATCACTCCAGATTTGATGCCATAAGTTGTCTCAGACAGCGCTGTCTTGTAGAAAAATTGTAACAGCCATTTGAAAAATGGAAGAAGTGTAGTTGCATAAATTAAGAGTTTTTTGTTTTGTTTTTTTTTAATTTCCTGCTTATAGCAGGTTGCTCCGAGCCCCAGAGGGGCTTTGGTTTAATCAAAGCTTAGCCCGGGTTGGGTTTTCATTTATTTAAAAGTGTGGCTCTGGCTAGGAACAGTGCAGGCGTGAGCCATCAAGGTGACTCCCATGGTTAATTATGACTTCTGTGTTGAGTTCCGTGGGTGGCTGAAAATCCACAAGTGGAGCTGAATTCTGCAGTTACTTCTGCAGAGTGCGGCGGCCGCAGAAGACTCGCCACCATGGGTATAGCACTCTGCCTCAGTTGTCTCTTATGCTTGATGTTTTAGGAGCTGCCAAAGAACTTGTGACTGGGGAGGCTGTGCAAATGTGTGTGTTGGGGGGGGGGGGGGCAGCAGTCCCAAAGACTCTGCACTTTCATCTTATCTTCTGGCTGCGAGTAGGACACTCCTACTCAATTCTACCTGATCATGTACAGAGCCTCCACCCAACCAGATTTACCAGTAAATAAATTAAACTCCCCCTTTACTGTCCATTTTATAAGCTGGATAAAATACTTCTGGATGGTATGGTCTTAATGAATTTACAGTACATACTTTTTGAGTGGTTAAAGGCTTAGCCATGCATATATTCCCTTACAGTTGCACACCCTGTTGTGTGCCATCCCTTGTAAAAAAAAAAAGGCTAAAGTTCATGAGCTCCTCATTCTCCAGGACTACCACTAATTTCTACCTATTAAATGGGTGAGAAAGAACAGTAATTCGGGGGGGGGGGGGAGTTGCATGTGCCAGACTCTGAAAATATCACTGTCAGTGCTTGTTGCAGAGGTGAGACGCTGTTAAGTCCATGAGGAAGGCCGGGGATGGGCCAACATGTGTGTGCATCCCCTACTAACCAACAAGAAGTGACATCAGGCTTGACTGCAAAGATAACCACTTGCCTGCCCTCCCTGTCAGTGAATGGCGTAGCTGCAGCGGCACTGATTTTCACTGACACACATACATGCGCGCGCACACACACACACACACACCCTCTTGCCTACAGATCCCTCACATACCCCATCCCAGCACACACTTGCTCTAACACACGTATCTTGCCTACACATTCTACGTTTCCTGCATACGCACTTAAACCCACACAGTGGCATTTCTCATTTTCACATATCACAGTCGGTTGTCTCAGTATGCACATGCAGATTGTGGCATGCCATGCAGAGGTAGAGGGGCAAGAGATCTCCCACAGTTGCCTGGCTTTAGTCTTGCTGATTTTTCAGTTTGTTTGCTGGTTTGCAGTAACTAGATAAACTAACATTTCTGCACAGCATCTCAAGGGAGTCATTCTTCTGTTTGTAGGTATATGATGCAGTGGCCAGGAGGTAGGATCCTTCATCGACATGAGCTGGATGCTTTCCTGGCTCAGGCAGTCTCTCCTCAGCTTTATGAACCTGACCAGCTCCAGGAGCTAAAGGTACGTTCCCAGACTCCGAATGTAGATGTGAAGGCAACAACCATTTTTTGTTAGTTTTGGGGTAGTGTGTAAACAGAACTTGAAGACTCTGCTTATTCACAACCCTTGTGACTGTCTACAATCTTTGTGTTCCCATTCGTAGATTGAGAAGTTGGATCCCCGCGGAATCCAGTTGGCCGCACTTTTCATGTATGGTGTTGACACAGCTCTCTTTGCCAATGATGCCTGTGGCCAGCCCATCCCTTGGGAGCACTGTTGCCCCTGGATTTATTTTGATGGGAAACTTTTCCAGAGCAAGTTGATCCGAGCCTGTCGGGAAAAGGTCCCGCTCATTGAACTCTGTGATGGGCAGGTAAGCCCCTGTTGCTGTTTCTTCTCTGTCATTTCTTTTCTTTCTAGCCTACCTTGAAAGTCAGTTCCTCACTGTACCCCCCTTGGTCCACATCAAATTGTAGCTCATGCCCTTCTATTCATTTGTGTTCCCTGTCTTCCCCCAATAGTGTAATCTAACATCTGTTGTCTATCTGGAGCCCTTCTGAAAACTGTTAAGTGGTTGCTCTGCAATGACTGAAAAGGTGCAGCTGAACTTGTCTGGTATACAAACATTGTGTCTTCTTGATCTGCTTTCAGGCTGAGCAGGTGGCGAAGGTGGAGAAGATGAGACAGAGCATACTGGAGGGGATCAACTTCAATCGGCAGCCTCCCCCTTCCCCACTGCCTCCACCTCCTTTTGTGCCGCCCATGATGCCACCATTCTATCCAATGCCACTCTACCCACGGCCCATTGGTTCTGTACCTCCACCCCCTCATAGCAGGGGCAGGGGCTTCACTGGTATTCAGAGAAGGATCCCGCTATTTGCTTACTGCTGTTATACAGTTGTCTGCTTGCAGAAATCTTGGTGCTTAGGCTGTGCAATGAACTGGGTTTGAGAACTGGACATTCATGTTGGTCTGTGTCATGGGTTGGGTATATTATGAATATTTAGGTCATGTTGCATCATGTTTTGGTTGTGTATTGCAATTTCAGGTTTCTGTATCGCTCCACATTGGCAGTGGGGAATAATTACATATGTATTTGTGCTTGCTGGAGCTGTAGTAATCTACGTTTAAGTCTGTATGCTTTCGCCTTGCTTGATTTTCCTTCCAGGTACCTCCTGCTCTTATTTTAGTCATCGTGGTAATTTATTTTGGTCATTGTGGTTAAGCAGGGAGCCAGTCATAGGTTAACTCTGCAGCTCCCTGTGCAAGGAACTAGTCATAGTAGCATCATGACTATTTTCTTCGCAGATGTTTTTTTTTTGTTTGTTTTTGTTTCTTTTTTTTGTTTGTTTGTTTCACAGAAGACCATTGGTACTTAGGTTGTGGAACATCAATCCCTGACTTTAAGCAAATGAGGCACCTTGTGCCATTCTGGAGTACTCTGCAGTGTCAGTCATAGCACTGATGGTTAACTCCACAGCTCCTTGTGCAGGGAGGCAGTCACAGCATCATGACTATCATTCAGCAGCTCCTTGTTTTTCATGGAGGATCATTGGGTCATTTTTATGTGCATGCACCATATATGGTCAGAGAGGAGAGGAGAGAATTGGGTTTGTTCAAGAGTTCTGTGGACTGCCCCGCAGCAAAACTCATCAGTCAGAAGCTGTTTCAAAGCTTCTGTAACACACAGCCAAAAAGAGATAAAGTGAGGCTATCGTAGACACCTAGCACCCCCTATCCCTGTGCCCCAGGAACACTAAATCAGATATCCCCTAGCACTGGGGAAACTGGACCCAACTAACATGGGTTACTAAATGGAAATTCTAGGAACATGGATATGTTGTTCAATCCACACTTCATGGCATTTCCTTGCCGCTTTAAGTCTTGCCGGAAGGTCTTCAAGCGGGCTCCTCCCACCCAACCGGGTGGTAAAACTCTCAGCTCCGCCCCATGACGCCAGATCTTCCTTACCGCTTGGAAGCTCAGGTTCCCTCCTTAGCGCTCTGTGTTTAGACTGGATCCAAACTCTTCGGTTAACCCGAAACTAATTTTAAAGTTTACAAGACTTCGGTCTGTTTCTTCCTTCGCGGCTGCGATGGATAAATCGACTCCTGGTTTTCGGCGGTGCCCATGCGGGCAGATGATGTCTCAAACCGATCTGCACTTCACTTGCGTCTGTTGCCTTGGGCTTGACCATGATCCGCAGGCCTGCGATTTGTGCAAGTCCTTCTTGGCCAATGTCCTCGAAGACCGTGCTGCCAGACTCCCAACTTTAGCGCCCCGAAAGACTTATTCCGCTGGTGAAGTCAAAGGAGGCCCGTTGGGCGGTGTCCGCAGCGGCGGGTTTGGCTGAGCAACTTGAACAGATGATCGCCCTCCAGGAGGAGGCGGCCCAGGCCGCATCTTCGTCCTCCTCAGTCGCAGCATTTATCCCGCTCTCCTTGGGCTCCTCCTATACGGCTTCTTTTAAGGAGCTTTGTCAATCCCTCTCCATGAAAGATGAGGGTCCATCGGGACACTCCTCTCTGTCCAAGAAGGACTTGAAGGGTAAGTCCCACCGTCGATGTTCGTGGGAGCGGGAGAGGTCCCCTTCCCCGGACAGTCGACACTCTACTTCGGTCGAGGTTGCGCTTCACGGTGTCCCCATCAGGTCAGCCGGCCGAGACACCCGTTGACACGGTCAAGATTTTTCTCGACCCGTCGGATGGGCTGCCGACTGGAGAAGCCGACAACCCTTCTTCACCGGTTCCCCCGGTGAAAACCGAGGACTTGCTTGCGCTTCCTGTGCCGGAGTCCTTGGTTAAGGCTCCCAAGCCAAGGGAGGAATGGGTTTCCCCCGGTCCCTCCCAGACCCACCCTCGGAAACACCGACAGTCTCGGTCTCTGACCTCCTGTCGGTCCAGCCGACACCGGCGGTCTCGGTCTCGGCACCGAGGAAAGCGGCGGCGCTGCTCGTCCTCATCGTCTTCTTCCTCGGAGGAAAGGCTTCAGCGTAAATTGCGTCGACACTACGCGGACTTAATGTGGCAGCAGCTCCTTCTGACTGGGAACAAGCCGACCCCGTCACCTTCCCCGGCCATTTAGTGGCTGTCACATGAAAGGCCGAAACAACCCCTCGTGGTTGTCGAGGAGCCCAAACCGGCGCCGGTTGTTTGGCCAAAACCAGCTGCGCCACCTATTGTGGTGGAACCCCCGCCTCCACAACCTAAATCTGGGGCTCCGGCCAAGGATTCTCGGTCGGGTCAGGGGCTGCCCCATCGGTTGTCGGTCACCCTCACTCCCGACCGTCCTTGGCAGGTGGAGGGTGGCTCAGGCCCTAGGCAGCTGTTCGCAGACTCCTTGACCTGGAGTCCACTGCGGGACAGTTGGTGGACGAGAGCCCATCCTCGTTCATGGGTCTGCTTCAGCTCATTTCGGAGTCTACTGGGATGCAGCTCGAACCCGTGTCCAGGCGGGCCAAGTATCCCTTCCCGGAGATACTGGACCGAGGGGATTCTCCCACGGAGACCTATCTGGTGGCTGAAGCCATTGTTGGCCCAGCCTTGGAGTTATGGCAGCGGCCAGCTTCATGTCCTGCTCCTTCGACCAGGATGGCCAGGAAGTACGCAGTCCCAACCGACTCACTGTCCAGTTTTTCTGAACACCCCTCTGCGGAGGGGCTTGTTACTGATAGTGTTTTCCGGCGTTCCGGGAACACCAGGGACATGGACAAGCCTCCCGACAAAGAGTCCAAAAAGCTGGACTATGCCAGGTGTAAGGTGTACGCTGCGTCCTCCCTAGGCCTCCGTCAGGCCAGTTCGGCCGTACTGATGGCACACTTCTCCCACGCCCTTATGGGCTCCCTGGATGAGGTGATCCCTCATCTCCCGGCTGACCACCAGACTACGGTCTATCAGGTGCGGGATCAGGGAAGGGTGGTGGCAAAGCAGCAGTTCCAAACTGCTCTGGATATTGGAGACTCTTGTGCCTGGTTAGTAGCGGCCGCAGTGGCCATGCACCGCAGAGTTTGGCTGCAGATCTCCACCTTCACAGTGGATACCCAGCACAAACTGGCAGACGTCCCCTTCCTGGGTACCGACTTGTTCGGCCCGGGTGGAAGACCATCTCCAGAGGATCGAGAAGTCCAGTGTCACCCTGGACTCTGTCACATCTTCCCAGAAGGACAAAGGCCGCCAGCAGTAGCGTAAGCCCTTCTGCCCCTGCGGCATGTCCAGCCCAGCAACACCAGCATCAGGGCCAGCAGGTTCGCACTTGGCACCCCAAAGCCAAGCCTGCTGCCTCCTCCAGCAGGAAGCAGGGAGGAAAAGGCCTGGGAGGCCCCTCGGCCAGTCCCTCCTCCAAGCCTGCCCAGTTATCGGTTGAGGGGTGTCGCACCCAGCCTCGTCGCTCCCGCCGGGTTCCCCCGTGGAGACGGCTCTGCCACTTTCTTTCTGCCTGGTCCACTATCACCACGGACCGCTGGGTTTTGGAAGTGGTAGGAAAGGATCTGCCTCTAGAGTTTGAGCAGGCCCCTCCCTTCCGAGCCGTTGCCCCATGGAGGGCTACGGGGTCCACAGCCTCTTTGTCGGTCTGTTGAGCCTACATTGCCCTGTTCCTCCAGAAGGATGTGATCAGGGAGGTGGCGGATCCTCCACCAGACCCAGGGTTTGTGTCCAGGTACTTCCTGGTCCCGAAACAGACGGGGGGCTGGTGCCCCATTCTAGACCTGCACGACCTGAACAGGTTTCTAAGGTCTCGAACCTTCAGGATGGTCACTCTGGCTCAGATCATTCCTTCCTTGGAACAAGGCATGTGGTTCTGTTCTCTGGACCTCCAGGACGCGTTCTTTCACATCCCAATCCATCCATCCCACCAGCGATTCCTCTGCTTCAGAACATAGGGGTCCCTATATGAGTTCCAGGCCATGCCCTTCGGCATTTCTCCAGCTTCCAGGGTCTTCACCAAGTGCATGGCAGTGGTGAGAGCATTCCTGCGGCGCTGAAGGGTCCGGGTGTACCCTTACCCGGACGACTGGCTGATTGCAGCCTCCTCCAGACTGGAGGTAGAGCGGTTCAGGGATCTGGCCCTCCAGGGTTGCTCTCAGATTGGCCTCCTCATCGAGGCCAAGTCGGAACTCGTGCCAAAGCAGGTGATTCAATTCATCGGGGCAGAGCTCGACTCTCTTGAGCCAGAGCACAGCTCCCGGCAGACAGGGCCGGGCAATTGCGCCCTGCCCGGGACTTCCTGCGCCTCCGGGGCCTTATGGCGGCCTGCACCAGAGTGGTCCGTTGGGCCCATTGGCACATGCGTCCCCTACAATGGGGACTGGCCAGCCAATGGTCACAGCGCTCCGGTCCTTTGGACCAGCCAGTGGCAGTAACCCAGGAGATGTGGAACGCTCTCCAGTGGTGGATCGTTCCAGCTCATCTGCAGGAGGGCATCCCGTTTGTCCGCCCTGAGCCGATTGTCTCTATCGACCGACGCCTCTCTGATGGGTTGGGGTGCCCATCTGGGGGAGCACAGAGCGCATGGTCTCTGGTCCCCTCGGGAGTCCCGATGCCACATCAACCTGCTGGAGCTTTGAGCGGTCCGTCTAGCCCTCACTGCCTTCGCTCCGTTTGTGTGGGGTCAAGTGTTCCAGATCCAGACGGACAATACCACGACCGTGTACTACCTAAACCGCCAGGGTGGGATGCGCTCCATGCCCCTGTGCAAGGAAGCTCTCCGCACTTAGTCCCGCGTACGCAGCCTAGGGGTGGATCTCCTAGCCATCTATGTGGCAGGAGCCTCCAACACTCTGGCCGATGCCCTAAGCCAGATAGGGGCTGCGTCTCACGAGTGGTCTCTCCTGCTGGAGGGTAGTACAAGATCTGTTCTCCCAGTTGAGCACGCCTCAGGTGGACCTGTTTGCCTCCAGGGAGAATGCGAAGCTGAGGCTGTTTCATGCCCGCCCCCCTCAGCAGGGTTCGCTGCAGGGGGATACCTTCTCGAGGCCGTGGACTCCGGGCCTCTTCTGCGCCTTTCCTCCATTTCCCTTGATCCACAAGGTGCTTCTCAAGGCGAGGAGAGACGAGGCTTAGGTGATTCTGTTAGCCCCAGACTGGACCCGCCAGTTCTGGTATCCAGATCTCCTCAGCCTCAGCTCCAGGCTCCCAAGGCGGCTCCCAGCCCGCCCGGACCTGATCTCAGTCAACCAGGAAAAGGTTCTCCACCCGGACCTTCAATCCCTACACCTGATGGCCTGGTTCCTGAGCGGCTAGAGTTCCAGGCCTTGGGTCTTTCCGACGAGGTCCTTAGCGTCGTTGAGGCATCCCATAAGGAGTCGACCAGGAAATGCTATGCCTTCAAATGGAAGACATTCTCCATTTGGTGTCAGGGCAAGGGGTTGGACCCTTCCTCCTATTCCTTGGCAAGCATTCTGGACTACCTGTGGTCCCTTTCTCAGCTGGAGCTTCAGTCGATGACCCTTAAGGTGCACCTGGCAGCCATCTCTGCTTACCGGGTGTGGGCCGGGAAGCAGTCGGTGGCGCAGGAGAAGGTGGTTGGGCACTTTTTCAAAGGCCTTGATCACATATCCCCTCCGGTGCGAGAACCTCCACCTCCGTGGGATCTACTGCTGGTACTGGCTAAGCTCATGGGCAAGCCATTCGAACCAGTGCACAGGTGTGAACTCTCACCTGAGTGGAAGACCGCCTTCTTGGTGGCTATCACGTCAGCCAGAAGGATGGGAGAGCTCCAGGCGCTTTCCATAGAGTCTCCCTATCTGGTCTTCCACAGGGACAAGGTTGTCCTGCGCCCCCACCCGAAATCCTTTCCAAAGGTGGTGTTGGAGTTTCACCTTAACCAGGTGTTGACTCTGCCGGTGTTCTACCCCAGTCACACCTCTGAGGCCGAATATAGGCTCCATACTCTGGACCCTAGAAGCTGTCTTCTTATAAGGAGCAGACGGCTAAAGTTCTGGGAGAAGTTCGCCAGCTGTTTGTCACCTGCGCTGAAGCAGCACCTGGCAGACCTGCAGCCAGGTGGACGATAGGCAGGTGGGTCACCTCCTGCATAGATCTCTGCTATAGGTTGGCGGGCATGGAGCCTCCCAAAGGGATAAGAGCTCATTCTGCCCGCCATACTGCTGCTTCAGTGGCTGCTTCCAGGGACGTCCCTATCCAGGAAATCTGCAGGGCTGCTACCTGTAAGTCAGCTCACGCCTTCATTACCCATTACCACATCGACCTTGAGACACGCTGGGATGCTGGTTTTGGGACCTTGGTTCTCCAGTCCTTGTCTTCTAAGTAGGGGTGTGCGCCGTCCCGCCCTCCTCCCGGAGAACTGCTAGGAGTCTGCCATGAAGTATGGATTGAACAACATATCCATGTCCCTAGAAATACAGGATCTTACTTTGAAAAACTGCTCTTGCAGCAGGTTACACCATTAGGACTGAAGCCGGCAGGCGCCAGGACCCCACGGAAATTTTCTAGCTAGCAGTATTCAGCGGGGACCACCTCCGACGTCGGTCCCGGCCCCGACATCAGGCGTAGTACATATGGAGGCGGTCCCCCGTAATCCTCAGTTCTTTTCCTGCCATCGACTCACCAGCATCGGCCTCTCGGTCTCTTTCTAGCGCACGACTACAGAACTTTCTACAAATTTCTCTGCACAACTGATGTCCTCTCCAACTCCATCTCTTGAGGGTCACCTTTCGAAGTGTGCCAGTGGCAAACAGATCCTTTTCAAGGATCCTCACTCGTCCTGTGTGCTTTACCTAGGCCCGGACCATGACACCAAGGCCTGCACCTTTTGTCAGGGTTTCAGTACCCGCACCAGGATACGCCGTCAGAAGGCACTTCAGTCATAGCTTCTCGAAGAAAAGCTAAAAAGGATGGACCAAGAGCCTTCCTCCAGGGGAGAATCTTCATCAGAATCCCACAAACACCAGAACAAGCACCGGGAGAAGGTGAGGTCTAGGTCCCCAGCTCGGGCCTCGGACTCCCGTAGCTCCAGCTCCAGATCGGACCGCTCTCCCTCCAGGGCTCGGTCACAGCCCCCCAGGTTAAGGTCAGGTCTTCAGGCGGCTCTTCCTCGCTCCAGCCTCTTAAGACATCGAGGCCCTCTGCTTCCTCAACCCCATCCAAGGCCTCTGCCAAGTCTACTGAGCGCCATAAGTCATCTTCCTCCACCCGACGTCAGGACACCGACACCAGGTCGGTTTTCCAACCACCCAGAGGTCCTGATCCGGCACCCAGAAAGACCAAGGACCTGATGTCCCTAAAACGGATGTCGTACCTGACGTCGGCTCACCACCCGACATCGGCCAAACATTCAAAATCGGCTCGGCGCTCACAGGAGCCGACGACATCTGATAGACACCCAGCACCGGCCAGGCGTTCACCAGGTCCAAAGACACCGGCCAGGGGACCGACGTCCTCAACTTCGGAGCAGATGCCGGTCATAAGGAATCGACAGAGGAGGACACCCCACAGCCCAAAGACCAGGCGGGCGACACCGAGGATGCCAGGCTCCCACGGGAACCCTCCCTGGACTGGGAGACCCCCGGGGACCCGATGCCCGACCCCGGCGACAGACCACCGGCGCCAGGCCCGACGCATCACAGAGGTAAAGGAGCTTTTTACCTTTTGGTGGGACACCATCAAGAAGAATGTGGTCCCCACCCGTCTTCCTCCTTCTACTCCTCCTCCTTCCTACTCCTTCACCGCCTACGCTCCCTCCTTCACCTAAGGGGCCAGTAGGATGACCACCATCGCCGAAGGAGCAGACTCCACCTCCTAGGGGCAGATCTACAGACAGGAGAAGGCCTCCCTCCAGATCTCCTTCAGGGTCACCCAGCCCCAAACGACCGAGACGACACCGGTATACTCCATCAGGGGAGGATTCAAGATCGGATACTTCGGAATACTCCAAATCTCCTTCTCCACTCAGCATCTCCTCTCCTGACCCACATGACCTCCCCAGGTCTCCAACGGATGATCCCTCTTTCGCTGAGATTATGAGGCACATCCAGAACAACATGGGGTGGGATGCTGAGGACCTTGACCCCGAACAACAACGCCTTGCCCGCTACCTTCGGCAAACAGACCCAAAGCCTGTGGTAGTGCCACCCTTGGTGGGCACCTTCGCGGACGTCACCAAGGCTGCGTGGAAGCATCCGCACTCCACTCCCGCGGTGCTGAAGAAGGCCGACCGCCTGTACAGGGCTCCTAGAGAAGACCAGTACTTGGCTAAGCAACCTCTGGCAGATTCCCTGGTCATCACTGCCTCACATGACCAGTCTCAAAGGCCCCAGCATATGAGCACTCAGCCACCGGACCAGGAATCCAAGCAATTGGATGCCCTGGGGAGGCGCACGTACGCGGCTGCTACATGCACCATCAGGTCTCTGAACTACTGTACCCATATGGTACATTTCCAGAATGCCCTGTGGGAACAGGGCCAGGACCTGGTTGAAAAGCTCCCCGATGGCGACCAGAAAGCGGAGCTCCTCAGCCTACTCCGCACCGGGTCAGATGTGGGGACCCAAGTGCTTAGAGCCGCATACGATTCCGCGGACTCTTCGGCCAGAACTGCAGCTTCAGGCGTTTTGTCTCCAGAGGCACTCCTGGCCCTGTGTTTCCGGCTTCACCCCGGATGTATAGAAGAATATTCTAGACGTCCCGTATGATGGCGAGGTACTCTTTGGTGAATCCTCGGAGAAGGTCATCACCAAGCTCCAGGACGCAGGGAAGGCAGTCCGATCAGTACAGGCCATGTACAGATCCAGGCCTATTTCCTTTCATAGGAACCAGAGCCGTTTTCGCGGCCGGCTTCAAAGGCAGAAGCAACGTTCCGGCCACCAGCAGAGGGGCACTTTTTCGCTCAAGGCCCAGGCCAAATCATCCCCAGGCAGAGGCCAATGTTATACAAAGTCGGCCCAGCCTGCAGGGACAAACCCTGCCACAGCATGACTCCTTCCCGGCCCCCGACCCTGCTCTGGATCAATGGGCAAGGAAAGTCGGGGGTCGCATCACTCGCCACTTTTTAGGGCGGCAGTCGATCACCACCGACAGGTGGGTTCTCCAGTTGGTCAAGAAAGGCCATTCAGTAGTTTCTAGACGACCCACCTACAAGACCTCCCCTGCTCTCTCGTCACTCGGGTCAGCATGCCCTGCTCATACAGCAGTAGGTGCTTGCATTTCTGGAAAAAGAAGCTATAGAGCATGTACCAAGGAACCAGCGGGGACTAGGATATTATTCTCACTTCTTTCTGGTTCCAAAGAAAACAGGGGACCTCCGTCCAATACTGGACCTCAGTGATCACAATGTCTCAGTCGTGTGCAAGTGCTTCTGCATGGTGACCCTCCTGGGTCTGATTTCCATGCTGAAGCAGGGCACCTTTCTAGCGTACCTGGACATGCAGGATGCCTACCTGCATATTCCTATTGCTGAGGCACACAGGAGGTTCCTGCGCTTCGAGTTTCAGGGCCGCCATTATCAGTTCCGAGCTCTTCTCTTCGGGCTGTCATCGGCACCTCGGGTGTTCACGAAGTGCGTGGCGGTCATAGCCACATCTCTGAGGAGACAGGGCCACTACATGTTCCCCTACCTAGACGATTGGCTTCTCATGACGCACTCCCGGAGGGCCCTGATGTCTGCCATTCACTGCACTCAGTCTCTGTTCGAGACGTTGGGCATACAAGAAGTCACGCCTGGTTCCGTCTCAGACTCTGCAATTCATAGGAGCAGTTCTGGACACCGTCCAAGGGAAAGCCCCCCCCCCGGACAGAGCGGACACATCAGATCCCTCATCAGGGATTTTTCGGCGAAGAAGACCGTCCCAGCCCGACTGGTCCTTTGCTTGCTCTCGGACACGTGGCTGTGGCCATTGCAACAGTCCCGCTAGCCCATCTTCACATGCGGATAACCCAGTGGATGTTATGGGTACAATGGGACCAAAGGCAAGACCATCTGCTGCATCCAATCCGGATCGCAAAGACTGTAATTTGAGATTGGCAATGGTGGCTAGATTCAAGGAACCTCTCGGCGGGAGTCCCCTTCATAGCACCGTCCCCGACTGTGACACTCTCCACAGATGCCTCAGGGCTCGGTTGGGGAGCACACCTCGTCGGTGTCCGGTCTCAGGGCCTGTGGACAGCCCAGGAGTCTCATCTCCACATAAACATCCTGGAAATGAGGGCAGTTCTTTACACCCTGCAGGCCTTCCAGTCGGAGTTTCCACTGGGTACACTTCTGTTACAAACAGACAATTCCACGGTGATGTATTATCTCAACAAACAAGGAGGCACCCATTCCTACCCACTTTGCAGGGAGGCCATGAGAGTGTGAGATTGGGTCTTACAACACAGCGCAAACCTTATTGCAGTTCATGTTCCGGGAGTGGACATCGTCATCGCCGACAGCCTGATCCGCTCTCAGGTCAGAGTCCACGAATGGGAACTACTGCAGGAGGTGGCAGATGATCTGTTTCGCAGATGGGGTACTCTAGAGCTAGACCTCTTCGTGTCCCCATACAACGCAAAACTGCCCGATTTTTTGCTCGCTAGATCCAGGGCCTGGTGTTTTCTGGCGAGACACATTGTACCTCTCCTGGGCGGGCAGATTCTTCTATGCCTTTCCACCTTTTCCGTTGATCCAGAGAGTTCCTCTAAAACTTCGCAGGGAGCAAGCGACACTTATACTGGTCGCGCCCTTTTGGCCCAGACAGATCTGGTTCCCTCTTTTGCATCAGCTATCCCGGGAACCTTCAATGCCTCTACCAATCACCTCCCATTTGCTGTCTCAGGAGGCAGGTTCCTTAGTCCATCCGGACCTACGTTCCCTGAACCTGCGTGCTTGGCTCCTAGAGACATAGCCATGATGTGACACGGGGTCTCGTAAGAGGTGGCAGACGTTCTTACTGCCGCTAGGAAACCGGCTACCCACGCGACCTATGCCATGAAGTGGCGCAGGTTTTGCTTATGGGTTCAAGCGCACAGCCTTTCACCTTTGGACTGTCCAGAGAAGCTGGTACTGGATTACCTGCTGTCCCTTTTCCACTCCGGCCTGGCTTACTCCTCGATTAAGGTACACCTCTGTGCCATTTCAGCCTACCATGTCCCTATAAGCCAACGCACTGTGGCTCAACTGGACACGACACGTGCCTTCTTGAGGGGTGTCCTCCACCTTAGGACCCTGATTAAGGATCCAATCCCACCATGGGATCTACCCTTCGTCTTGGAGCAGCTCACGCTGCCTCCTTTTGAACCAGCCACGGATTGTGAGCTACGTTTTCTCTCTTGGAAAACGTTATTTTTAGTTGCCGTTACTTTGGCCAGAAGAATTTCTGAAATGCACGCACTTATGTGCAAAGAACCTTATTTGGTTTTCCACCAAGACAGGGTATCTCTAAGGACTAATCCTAAATTCTAGGGACTTGGATATGTTGTTCATCCACACTGTCTGGCAGGTTCCCTGCCACTTTAAATCTTGCCGGAAGGTCTTCAAGCTGGCTCCTTCCACCTACCTGGGTGGTAAAACTCTCGGCTCCGCCCCATGACGCCAGATCTTCCTTACCACTTGGAAGCTCAGGTTCCCTCCTTAACGCTCTGCGTATAGACTGGATCCTAATTCTTCGGTTCACCCGAAAATAATTCTAAAGTTCTCAAGACTTTGGTCTAATTATTCCCTTGTGGCTATGGACAAATCGACTCCCGGTTTGGCGGTGCCCATGCGGGCAGAAGATGTCCAGGACGGACCCGCACTCCACATGCGTCTACTGCCTCAGCCTAGATCATGACCTGCAGGCCTGTGAGTTATGTCGATCATTTTTGTCCAACGTCCTAGAAGACCGCACTGCCCGGTTACAGTTTGGGCGCCCCAAGAAGCGCTACCCGCCGGTGAAGTCCAAGAAGGCCCATTGGGCGGTGTCCGCAGTGGCTGGCTCGGCTGAGCAACTTGAGCAGATGATCGCCCTCGAGGAGGCGGCCCAGGCCACATCCTCATCTTCCTCGGTCGTGGCATTTATCCCGCCCTCTCTGGGATCCTCCTACACAGCTACTTTTAAGGAGCTTTGTCAATCCCTTTCCACGAAGGGAGAGGGGCCATCGGGACACTTTTCTTTGTCCAAAAAGACTGACTCGAAAGGTAAGTCCCACTGTCGACGTTCATTGGAGCGGGAGAGGTCCCCTTCCCCGGACAGTCGACACTCTACTTCGGTCGAGGTTGCGGCTAAGGCCTCTGGCTTCATGGTGTCCCGTCAGGTCAGGCGGCCAAGACACCGTCGGCCAGCGGTCGAGATTTTCTCGACCCGTCAGGCGAACTGTCGACTAATTGAAGCGCAGACAACCCTTCTTCACGGTTCCCCGGTGGAGAAGCGAGGACTTGCCTGCGCCTCCCGTTGAGTCCCGAGTCAAGGTTTCGAGCCGAGGAAGGCGGGTGTCCCCGCTCCCCCAGACCTCGTCTCGGTCCAGCCGATCCTGCCGACATCACGGTCTCTGTCTCAGTACCCGAGGTAAGTGGTGGTGCAGCTGTCCTAGTCTTCCTCCTCGGAAGAGGAGGTTTCGGCATCAAATCGGCCTTCACGGACTTAATGTGGCAGCAGTTACTTTTGTCCGGGAACAAGCCGGCGCCATCACCTTCCCGGCCATCAAGTGGCTGTCACCGAAGGTTGAAACAACCCCTCGCTGTAGCCGAGGTGCCCAAGCCTGGGCCGGTTGTTCAGCCGAAACCAGCTGCCCCACCGATTGTGGTGGAACCTCCGCTTCCACAACCGAAATTGGGGGTGCCGTCCAAGGACTTTCGGTTGGGTCAGGGTCTGCCCCACAGGTTGTCGGTCACCTTCACTCCCGACCGTCCTCGGCAGGTGGAGGGTGGCTCAGACCCCAGGCAGCTCTTCGCGGACTCCTCGGAGTCCGACGACGACGCCTCCCTGTTTTCCAGGCCCCTTGACCTGGAGTCCTCCGGGGGGGGCAGTCGATGGACAAGAGCCGTAAATGGTTCATGCAGGTCTGCTTGGCTCATCTCGGAGTCCACGGGATGCAGCTTGAGCCCATATCCAAGCAGACCAAGTATCCCTAGAGGAGATACTGGACCGAGGATTCGCCCAGGAGGCCTTTCCAGTGGCTGAAGCCATTGTTGGCCCAGCCTTGGAGCTCTGGCAGTGGCGGCTTCCTGCCCTCGCCTCGGCCAGAATGGCCAGGAAGTATCTTGATCCCTACCGGCTCTTTGTCCGTTTTCGGAGCACCCCTCTGTGGAGGGTTAGTCACCGATAGCATTTTCTGGCGTTCTGAGAACGCTAGGGATGTGGATAAGCCCCCCCGACAAGGAGTCCAAAAAGCTGGACTATGCCGGGCGCAAGGTGTATGCTGCGTCCTCCCTAGGCTTCCGCCAGGCCAGCTCGGCCGTGCCGATGGCACACTTCTCCCATGCCCTCATGGACTCCCTGGATGAGGCGATCCCTCATCTCCCGGCCGACCTGCAGACTACGGTCAAGCAGGTGCAGGATCAGGGAAGGGCGGTGGCAAAACAGCAGCTCCAAACGGCTCTGGACATTGGAGACTCCTGTGCCAGATCAGTAGCGGCTGCAGTGGCCATGCGCCGCAGAGCATGGCTGAGGATATCCACTTTCACAGCAGATACCCAGCGCAAACTGGCGGACGTCCCCTTCTTGGGGACTGACCTGTTCGGCCCTGGAGTGGAAGGCCACCTCCAGTGGATCGAAAAGTCCAGCGCTACCCTGGACTCTGTCACCTCCACCCAGAAGGACAAGGGCCGTCGTCAACAGCATAAGTTCTTTCGCCCTTCTGTGCCTGCGGCACGTCCGGCCTAGCAACACCAGCATCAGGGCCAGCAGGCTTGCACTTGGCATCCCAAAGCCAGGCCTGCGGCTTCCTCTAATAAGCAGGGAGGAAAGGCCCAGGAGGGTCCCTCGGCCAGCCTCAAGCCTGCCCAGTGACAGGGTTGAGGGTGTGGCCCCAGCCTGTCACTACCCCCGTGGGGGGACAGCTCCACCACTTCCTTTCCGCCTGGTCCGCTATCACCACGGACCGCTGGGTGTTGGAGGTGGTAGGAAAGGGCCTGCCTCTGGAGTTCGAGCAGGCCTCGCCCTTCTGAGCCGTCACCCCTCGGGGGGGCTATGAGGTCCACAGCCTCTCTGTCGGCTCACCAAGCCGACAAAGCCCTGCCCCTCGAAAAAGAGGTGATCAGGAAGGTGGCGGATCCTACACCAGTCCCAGGGTTTGTGTCCAGGTACTTCCTGGTCCCGAAACGGACGGGGGGCTGGCGCCCCATTCTAGACCTGTATGACCCGAACAGGTTCCTAAGGTCTCGAACCTTCAGGATGGTCACTCTGGCTCAGATCATTCCATCCTTGGAACGAGGCGTGTGGCTCTGTTCTCTGGACCTCCAGGACACGTTCTTTCACGTCCCAATCCGTCCGTCGCACCAGAGATTCCTCCGCTTCAGGGCAGAGGGATCCCTCTACCAGTTCCGGGCCATGCCCTTCGGCCTTTTCCTAGCTCCCAGGGTCTTCACCAAATGCATGGCAGTGGTAACAGCATTCCTGCAGTGCCAAAGGGTCCGGGTGTACCCCTACCTGGACGACTGGCTGATAGCAGCCTCCTCCAAAATGGAGGTGGAGCGGTCCAGGGATCTGGCCCTCCAGGTTTGCTCTCAGGTTGGCCTCCTCATCAACGAGGCCAAGTCGCAACTCGTGCCAAAGCAGGTGATACAATTCATCGGGGCAGAGCTCGACTCTCTACGAGCCAGAGCACAGCTCCCGGCGGACAGGGCCGAGGTTCTTTCCTCCTTTGCCCAATCATTTCAGGTTGGGCAATTGCGCCCTGCCCGGGACTTCCTGTGCCTCCTGGGCCTCATGGCGGCCTGCACCAGCATGGTCCTTTGGGCCCGTTGGTACATGCGTCCCCTTCAATGGGGGCTGGCCAGCCAATGGTAACAGCACTCCGATCCCTTGGATCAGCTAGTGACAGTGACCCAGGGGATGTGGAACGCCCTCCAGTGGTGGACTGTTCCAGCACATCTGCAGGAGGGTATCCTGTTTGTCCACCTGAGCCGACGGTCTCTATCGACCGATGCCTCTCTGATGGGTTGGGGTGACCATCTGGGGGAGCACAGAGCGCACGGCCTCTGGTCCCCTCTGGAGTCCCGATGCCACATTAACCTGCTGGAGCTTCGAGCGGTTCGCCTAGCCCTCACCTCCTTCGCTCCGTTTATACGGGGTCAAGTGGTCCAGGTCCAGATGGACAATACCACAACCATGTACTACCTAAACCGCCAGGGCGGGATGCGCTCCATGCCTCTGTGCAGGGAAGCTCTCCGCATTTGGTCACTCTTGCGCAGCCTGGAGGTGGATTTCCTTGCCATCCATGTGGCAGGAGCCTCCAACATTCTGGCCGATGCCCTAAGCCGGATAGGGGCTGCGTCCCACGAGTGGTCTGTACTGCCGGAGGTAGTACAAGATCTCTTCTCCCACAGGGGCACACCTCAGGTGGACCTGTTTGCCTCCAGGGAGAATGCGGAGCTGAAACTGTTTCATGCCCGCCCCCCTCAGAAGGGCTCGCTGCAGGGGGATGCCTTCTCGAAGCCGTGGACCCCAGACCTGTTCTACACCTTTCCCCTATTTCTCTTGATCCACAAGGTGCTTCTCAAGGCGAGGAGGGACAAGGCGCAGGTGATTCTGGTAGTTCCAGACTGGCCCCGCCAGTTCTGGTATCCAGATCTCCTCAGTCTCAGCTCCAGGCTCCCGAGGCAGCTTCCAGCCTGCCCAGACCGGATCTCAGTCAATCAGGGGAAGGTATTCCATCTGGAGCTTCAATCCCTGCACCTGACCTCCTGGTTCCTAAGCGGCTAGAGTTCCAGGCCTTGGGTCTTTACGACGAGGTCCTCAATGTTGTTGAGGTGTCCCGTAAGGAGTCGACCAGGAATTGCTACGCCTTTAAATGGAAGAGATTCTCCATTTGGTGTCAGGGCAAGGGCCTGGACCCTTCCTCCTGTTCCTTGGCTAGCATTCTGGACTACCTGTGGTCCCTTTCTCAGCAAGGGCTTTGGTCAAAGACCCTCAAGGTGCAACTGGCAGCCATCTCTGCTTGCCGGGCGCGGGCCGGGAAGCAGTCGGTGGCGCAGGAGAAGGTGGTCGGGCGCTTTCTCAAAGGCCTTGATCACATATCCCCTCCGGTGCGAGAACCTCCACCTCCGTTGGATCTCTGGCTGGTATTGGCTAAGCTCATGGGCAAGCCATTCGAACCGATGCACAGGTGTGACATCTCTCACCTATTGTAAGTGAGCTTTCGCCTTCTTGGTGGCTATCACGTCAGCCAGAAGGATGGGAGAGCTCCAGGCGCTTTCCATCGAGTCTCCTTATCTGGTCTTCCACAGGGACAAGGTTGTCCTGCGCCCCCACCGAAATTCCTTCCGAAGGTGGTGTCGGAGTTTCACCTTAACCAGGTGTTGACTCTGCCGGTGTTCTACCCCAGTCACACCTCGGAGGCCGAATGTAGGCTCCATACTTTGGACCCTAGAAGAGCACTCGCTTATTATAAGGGGCGGATGGCTGAAGTGTGGGGAGAGGTTCGCCAGCTGTTTGTCACCTACGTTGAAGCAGCACCTGACAGACCTGGAGCCAAGCAGACGATAGGTGGGTCACCTCCTGCATAGATCTCTGCTATAGGTTGGCGGGCATGGAGCCTCCCAGAGGGATAAGAGCTCCTTCTACCCGCAATACCACTGCATCGGTGGCTACTTCCAAGGACGTCCCTATCCAGGAAATCTGCAGGGCTACTACCTGGAAGTCAGCACACACCTTCATCACCCACTACCACATCGACCTTGAGTCACGCTGGGATGCTGCTTTTGGGGCCGCGGTTCTCCAGTCATTATTCCCTAAGAAGGGGGTGTGCACCTTGCCTCCCTCTTCCCGGAGAACTGCTAGGAGTCTGCCAGACAGTGTGGATGAACAACATATCCATGTCCCTAGAAATTCAGGTTACTCACCTGTAACAGGAGTTCTAGGAATGGTGTACGTTGTTCATCCACATGACCCAGCAGGCTAGATCTGGCGTCATGGGGCAGAGACTAGAGTTTTACCACCCAGGTGGGTGGGAAGAGCCAGCTTGAAGACCTTCCGGCAAGATTTAAAGCGGCAAGGAACCTGCCAGACAGTGTGGATGAGCAACATATACCATTCCTAGAACTCCTGTTACAGGTGAGTAACCTGTATTTCTGTTACATCATAGATCGGAAATACGGATATAGCCCTGGCAAGCGTGGAGAGGCCTACCTGACAATGTATGGAGCCTTTGCACAACCAAAATTACTGCTAAGGAATGAAGTTCCTCTTTGTGTGTTGGCTCTTGTAGTCATGTAGAAGCAAATAGTCCCTAATAAAATTGTTGGACAGTGGCTGCGTGGGGGTTTAAAACATGGATTGTATTGGAATAACTGGTGTAAAAATGTGGGTCAAAAGATGAACCTACCGGATCGAAAAGTCATCAGTAGCAGATTTTGTATAGTTTACTTTACATACGAATATACGAAATCACCGGCACAAAAAGGCCCATAGGTCTGTCAAGTCTGCCCGAGTGTGCAGCTCGCAGTTTAGTACTCCTGCAACTGCCCCACCCCCCACCCAATCGCCTCCTTTCTCGGGCCTATCCCCCAATACGTTTTTGTCTGTCCTTACCCTGCCCTGACTCTGTCCCCATCCTCACTTAAAACTGTCCACTGTCCTCCGTTGGATTAACTCCTTCGGCAGTGGGTTCCATCCCACCACCACTCTCTCTGTAAAGTAGTGCCGCCTCATTTCCCTCCTGAACCTCCCCCCTTCTGACTTCAGACTGTGCCCCTCGTGACCCTTCCCCTCTTTAAGTGGAACAGTCCTCCCGCACTGACCCTATTTATGCCTTTTAAGTATTTAAAGGTCTCTATTATGTCCTCCTCTACCTTTTGTCCTTCAGGGAGTACATGTTGAGCTCTCTCAATCTTTCCTCATATGACATCTCCCCTAGCCGTGTGATTTTTGTTGCCCTACGCTGCACTCCCTCCAGTAATCTCACATCTTTCTTGAGGTAAGGGCACCAGTTCTGTACACCAGTATTTCAAGTATGGCCTCACCAGTGATCTCTTCAAGGGCAGGATGACCTCCTCCTTCCTGGAGGTGATACCCTTGGCAGTGCACCCAAGCATCCGATTTGCCCTTGCTGCCACCATTAAGATATTATTACAGATCAGGCCTACAGACCCAGACCTTCCCGGAGGATTCCCCAGAAGAAGAAGAAACGCTTTACTCTTTGGGGCTGAAAATAAATAAATTGATATCCTCGGTGACTGGCCTCTCTGACAAAATCGATAATCTAGCCACTCGGGTGACTACGGTGGAAACTGGGGTGGACACTGTCTCTACAGCAGCTGCAGAGGCCATGAAGCGGGCCGATGCGGCTATGGGGGCGGTAACTGCAGTAATCAAAGAAAAGGGACATCTACGCACCAGACTGGAAACCCTTAAAAATCAGACAAGGGCAATGAATATCCGAATACTGGGTCTCCCGGAAGGCTGCGAGGGAGACCATTTGCTATTATTTATTCAGGAGTGGCTACAGCAGCAATTCAGTGACGAGGTGGCTGAGTATACCCAGCAATTTCAGAAGGCCTACAGAATCTCAACACGGGGAAAGCCAGTGAATCTGGAGGCATCGTGTACAGTAGTGGCAGTCACAGGTGGTGTGGGCACACGAGACCACTTCTTGGCTTTGGCGAAACAACAAAAAACGATACTCTGCGATGGTCAAATTGTGCACCTTTACCCAGTTATCAGCTATGCAACACGGCAGCGGAGAAAGCAATTCAATGGGACTAGAGCTATACTGAGGGAAGCCGGAATACCACACGGAATTATATTCCCAGCTCGACTTAATCGCCTGTCAAGGCAAAATCTTTGTTTTCTCTGACTCGAAAGATGCCCTGCATTGGGCCCAAAAACAGGTTCCAAAGAGACGAAGAAATAATCTCAGGGAAGATGCATCCTCAGAAGAAGACAGCGAGTCATGAAGACACAAGGATTAATTTTAAGTTGTTCATATGAGTGGTTTGAATTACCCTTGCTGGTGGCAGAATTGTAGGTACTTTAATTTACTTCTTTCCATTGGACTGGGTTGATGCATCCATGAGGAACTAAAAAAAAAACTTTAAAAGTCTTCTTTGACATTTTTTCAGTTACCCAGGGGTGTTAAGTTTATATAGCAGACTCAAGAGGACACTATTATTAATGCAGAGCAAAGTATTTTTTTTTATTATATTACTGGTAAATAACATCTAGCCATAAATGTTTCACATATGAAGTTTTATACCACCAAAACAGTGGTAGAATTTTGTAAAGTTGTACTATTTATTTATTTATTTAGTTTTTGTTAACCGGGTAAGTGCGCTAGTCAGCAAGTGACTGTTTTCAGGCACGACCCGGGAGGTACAATTACAATACACAAAGAGTACAGCCAGATTATTAAGACAGCGAGTACAAAAAATGCAGAGAGAAATACATATGGCAATGTAACATACATTAGTAAACAAAAATATATTTTAGCACTTGATCATGGAACATACTCAAAAATGTGAATAGTAGAAGGCAGAAAATAAGAGAGGATAGGCATCAGTAGAAAAGACACAAGGAAGGAAAACTGGCAAAAGGATGGGAGGGAGAGATTAAGTGGAAAGGAGGTGCCGTCAGATACGGCAACAGCGCGGTGAGGTACCAACCTGCGGCCGGGCCTATGGAGCCGAAAGACGGCAGGCGAAGAGAGGGGGGGCGGCAGTAGACGGCAGCAGCGGTAGGAGGTAGGAAAATACAGCCGGTCTGGTGGAACCGATAGACGGCAGGGCGAGAGTGATGATGCCGGTGAGAGGGGCCTATCCTAAAGAGGGACTGCACAATTAGTGCACATATTGCTGATTAAAGCATGGAACCTTTCTCTTTGTCCTCATATGAGGAAGAGAATATATTGAACTAGTTACTTTGATTTATATAGAACATTTCCATGCTGTTCATGGGCTCATCACGCAGCTTTTTCGTTTAGTTACGTTTAGGGTTGAATTAATATAGCAACACCCCCATATGATGCATCTTTAAGCAGTAGATGGTGGCTATTCATGTAATCAAGAGGAGTGGCGATATCAAAGTGTCTAATATATTTACATCTGTTATATCTCTGCTTGTAAACTGTACTTCAATGTTTACTTGAAACAATAAACATAAAGTATAAAAAAAAAGTTTATTACAGACTAGCTGCATCGATTTGGAACCACTGTCTGAGTGAAGAGCAAGCATATCTAGGCAGGCTGCAGATTCTGCTGTTTTGTTGCATGTTAGCACTGTCCCTTATGTGGGTGGGAGTCAGTGCTATACTACCGAACTGAACATCTGCCTGCTGAAGACAGCATCAGCAGAATTTAACCCCTCGAAACTGTAATGTTTGACAAATGTTTGTGTGGATGACTTTAAGTGTCAGTTTTACAAATGTCCTCCACAGAAGCAGATGCTTTCTTTGTGTGTGAGGCTGCCAGAGTCATGGTACAGTGTGCGCTGATCACTGACAGGGACAATGAACTTATAGCTAAGTGAACCTCTGTAATAGTTGCACACAGCCATTTGGCTAGTGTCCGTTGAGCTGGAGCTAGGCCTTCTTTTACTGCACTACGGAGGACATAAAGCCTGTCCATTCAGCCAGTGTCTGCCATGCGTTTTAGGTATGAAGGGCGGTCTTAATATAGAAACATAGAAGTTGACGGCAGATAAGGACCGCAAGGCCCATCCAGTCTGCCCATTTCTTTTTCTACCTTATAAATGTGCCATCGGCCTTTGCTCTGTCAGTGACCTATCTATTCATAGTCATTTGTATTGCTCCTTATGCCTATCCCATGCCTGTTTGAAGCCCTGCACTGTATTCATAGCCACCACTTCTTGTGGTAAGCCATTCCATGCATCCACCACCCTTTCTGTGAAAAGAATTTCCTCACATTCCCCTTAATCGGCCTCCCTCTAATCTCATGCTGTGTCCTCTTGTCCTGCTATTTTTCTTATATTTAAACATGTTAGACTCTTTCACCTTGTTTATGCCCTTAAGGTGTTTGAATGCCTCGATCATATCACCTCTCTCCTCCTTTGCTCAAGGGTATACATATTGAGCTCCGTTAATCTGTCCTCATATGTCTTCTATGCAGTCCCTGCACCATGTTGGTTGCCCTTCTCTGGACTGCCTCAATTTGGTTAATGTCCTTGTGAAGGTGTGGCCTCCAATACTGCACGAGTACTCCAGATGGGGCCTAACCAATGTCTTGTACAGAGGATTATTACCTCCTCTTACGACTTGTGATACCCCTACTAATACACCCTAACACCCCCTAGCCTTACCTACTGCTTTAGAGGTCTGCTTGGATGATTTTAGGTCATCAGTGATGATGATGCCCAAGTCTCTTTCTTCCTTTGTGACTGCTAGCAACTCCCCTCCCAGCCTATAAGTGGCTTCAGGGTTTCTCTTCCCTATGTGCATGATTTTGCACTTCTTTGCATTAAATCCAGTTGCCACTCTTCTGACCATTCTGCTAGTTTATCCAGATCTCTTCTCATTCTGCCCACCCCATCTGGCTCATCTACTCTGTTGCAGATCTTGGTGTCATCTGCAAACAGACAAGCCTACCCTCTAGTCCATCTGCAAGGTCACTAATGAAGATGTTGAATAGGACTGGCCCCAGGACTGATCCCTGAGGTACCCACTTGTGACTTGCATCTCTTCTGACTGTATACCATTTACCACCACTCTCTGTTTTCTGCCAGTCAACCAGTTTGCCACCCAGTTGACCAACTTCATCACCCGAGCCTACCCAGCTTATTTATCAATCTTCTATGTGGAACAGTGTCAAAAGCTTTGCTGAAGTCAAGGTAGGCGACATCAACAACTCCCCTTGGTCCACCACTCTGGTTACCCAGTCAAAGAAATCTATGAGATTAGTTTGACAGGACCTTCCTTTTGTAAACCCATGCTGTCTTGGATCCTGTGCCCCTATGGATTCCAGGTGTTGCACTATCCTTTCCTTAAGGAGTGCCTCCATAATCTTGTCCACTACTGAGGTAAGACTGACCGGTCTGTAGTTCCCCGCCTCCTCCCTGCTACCACTCTTGTGGAGCGGGATCACATGAGCCCTTCTCCAGTCTTCTGGGACCTCTCCTGTGCTCAGAGACTCACTAAACAATTCTGCTAATGGCTCTGCTAGTTCCTCCTTTAGCTCCTTAAGTACCCTGGGATGTATGCCATCAGGTCCCATTGCCTTATCCACTCTGAGCTTAGCAAGCTCTTGTAGGACCCTTTCTTTTGTGAAGGGAGTAGTGCTCACCTCCCTCCCCCTTGTGTCCATGATGCTGAGCTGTGGGCCCTGCCCTACCTTCTCTTCAGTAAATACTGAGCAAAAGTATCTATTTAGGATAGATGCCTTTACAGGGTCCTCCTCCTCACATGCTCCCTTTTCTCCATTAAGCTTAGCACCCCCTCTGGACTTTCTCCTTTCACTAAATGTATCTATAGAAAGTCTTGTCACCTTCTTTTACTGTTTGTGCTAGTGTTTCCTCAGTTTGGGACTTGCCTGCCTTACTGCCTTACCTGCTTCCCTTAGGGCAGTTTGGTATGCCTCCCTATCTTCATCCCGCTGTGTTCCCTTATATTTCCTGAAGGCCAGCCTTTTGGCTCTGACCTTTTCTGCTACTGTATTTGAGAACCAAAGTGGTTTCCTTCTTCTTTTGCACTTCCTTTTCTGTCTAACACAATGGGATGTTGCTTCAAGTATTGCATCCTTAATGCTTGCCCACTTTGCCTGTACCCCCTCACCTGTGTTTCTTTTTGCCAGGGCTAGCTTAACTCTGTTGGCCATATTATCAGTCAGCTCCTCTGAAGTCCCATATTTTTGCCTTGGAATGGGATGATTTAGATGTAGTAGCCAAATTGAACCATACCATGTGATGGTCACTGCCCTGGTGACCTTCTACCTGGAGATCTGTGATCCCTTCTTTGTTAGTCAGTACTAGATCTAGGATAGCCCTGTCTCTTGTGGGTTTGCTGTACTAGTTGTTTGAGGCCCTCCTGCAGGAATCCACTATGAGTCTAGTTCTGGCAGATGTTCCTGCTGGTATTGACCAATCTGTATCTGGCATGTTGAAGTCTCCCATTATCAGAACCTCCCTTAGCTGTCATGTTTTGTATATCTTCTAACAGTACTGTGTCTATGTCCTCCCCCTGGTCTGGGGGCCTGTAGACAACCCCAGTTCTTATGGCTGTCCCATTTCCTGTTTCCAGGGTGACCCACAGTTCTTCTGGCTCCTTATGTGTATTCTGAATTTCTGTAGCTTTGATATTTTCATTGACATACAGGGCCACTCCTCCCCTTTTGCACCTCGGTCTCTTCTGAACAATACATAGCCAGGTACTGAAGTCTCCCAAGTGTGGTTACTGGTAAACCACGTCTCACTAATTGCTACTATGTCCAGTTTAGCCTCTGACATTATTGCCTGCAGGTCTGGGATTTTATTTCCCAGGCTGTGAGCATTTGTGTACATGATTTTCCATTGGCCAGATTTTGGTGTATCTAGGTAATGGAGATTGCCATCCTTACCATTGGCAAGAGACAGGCACTGTGGAAGTCAGATAGCACCTTGGGCACAATGGAGGTGATTGTGTAGGACTGCTGTGTCTTTGTGCAAGACAAGGATGGTTTCCTGGTGCAGTAGGACCTGGAGTTCCCGTATCCTTTTGGTGGATTACATCACCACTAGGAATAGGACCTTCAGAGAGAGAGAGAGAGAGAGAGACCATTGTGATACCTACAAGAGAGGTTGGGGGTGGGGACTCCAAGAGAGCTTCTGACACCATGTTCAGCCGTTAGGGTGGGCCCATTGCCTCACTGTTGGATGAAACTTATTGCAGGCTTTCAGGAAGCAAATAATGTATGTGTACTGTCCAGCAGAAAAGAGGCTGACTTTACCTCCGACAGCGTAAAGTGCTGCGACCTACACCCAGAGGGAGCTGAGAGAACCTTATCTACACACTGCTATAGGAAATCCAAAACTTGTGTTAGCCTGCAAGATAGTGGCCTAACTCCCTATGGGTCATACCAGGCTGTAATGGCCCCACAGACTCTATGGTAAATTTAGGTTGTAGAGGATTTTCATACTACTATTCCTACATTGTTTTCAAATTTTTGAATTGCCGTCTGTATTGTCCAGCTGCATCACCATCCGAGAGCACACTCTGTTACCAGCCAGCCTGTCAGCTGTGCTGAACGTCAGAGACCTAACCACCCCTACCAGTGTGATTTAACCCTCATGGTGGGGGCCTTTGGGTGATGCAGTGCTCCAGAGACTGAATTCAGTGGGGGGAGCAGATCCTGCGTACCATGCAGACAATCGCTATAGGGTGCAAACACACCTGTTGGGATGATCATCTTGCTGCTGGTGTTTTTCCCTTTTGTCTTTCTCTCAATTGATGTCATCTAAAAATGCTACATATTCAGCTTCGGTTGAGCATCTAACCTCCCTTCTTCCCCTTGTGTTGCCTGTTCCTCCTGTGGGCCCTGTGGAGGGGGAGTGCAACGGAAGACAGTTGGCCTCCCACCCCTAACGTGGTGAGCCTTATGTGGGATGCTCAATTCTTCTCCCTCTGCTGGCCATCCTGCATCCTGGTCTACCTCCGTTGAGAGTCACAAGCAGCAACAGTACTGACATGCCATTGGACTGGCCCCACTAACAGTATTGTTTGAGCGTACTAGGTCTTGTTTTCTGGTAGCAGTGCTGTAAGAGGACATGAGAGTCTGGAGCACTGTTTGCATCTTCAGGATGTTAATGGACAGCTGCCTTTAAATGAGGCTCCAGATTCAGGCTGTAGCTGTCAACAGAACTGCACCTCCATCCAGTGAGGCTGGTGTCTGTTGTTAGTTACTGGCACATTGAATCCTGCCAGTTTCTGAAATATGTAGAACTGCTACCTGGCACACATCCGTATCTCATTTCAGCATCGACTTAGTCGTCATGATCAGGGCCACTGGAAAATTGCAGGCGAAATTTTTCCGCAATTTCCACCCTTCGTACAAATTCCACAGTTTCTTATATGTATGGAATTTTTGACTGAAACTGTATTAAAATATTTAAATTCTCAAGGAAATCTATTCGGATATGCTAACAATTTAATACACAGACTTGGATTTGACCAAAACAGTACAGTGTGAAGAGAGAAGGGGTCAAATGTGACTCTGCTTTCATGTGATTCACTTTCCTGCTTTGGTTTCAAAATCCTCTGGTCATGCATATGCAGACTTGAACACTTAAAATCTGTGTTAAAGCAGACTATCCGCAAACTTGACATAGAGACTGAAACAGCAGGTGCGAGAAGAGGTGCACAATGCTTGTTTTTGAATGGTAGGGTAGATTTTCCTTGTATAAATACTTCCATTCTGAAAGGATTTTGGTTCAAATGTGTGAGGAGTTTGAATGGCCCTGCTGATTACAAGCTTGAATGTGCTTCTGAGGGGGTTGGTGACAGTGATTCCTTACAAGTCTCTGCCACAACTGCATACTCGCATGCAACACCTACAAAAAGCAAACATTTCTGAAAACATGCTGAACAGGTTAAGTATAGTTAAACAGTTACCTTCAAATAGACAAAATAATTGCAACCCAAGTAAAATCACTCCAAACCAAGTAGAACAAAAGTACAATGTATTGAAAATTATTGTATAAGGTAATGAAAAGCTGCTGGTATGATTTGATACTTTTATCATGTGATTTGAAAATGTACTTACAGTGCTGATTAAGAACAGTAATTATTTTAACAAAATAAAAAATGTTCTTACTAGACCTTTATTAGGCACCTCAGTTATCTGTTTAGTTTTTTCTTGCACCAAAGCAAGTAGTTTAAACAGGCTTCATTATTTAACATCTAGAAACTGGCAAAATATGTTGTTTCAGGATGTATTCAGTACAGACTAACTGTAAATGACTGAATAAAAATCTAATTGGCACTGCATGACTTGGATGTCTTGATTTTTAGAATATATGCTACATAATGATTAATTAGCAGTGCATTTCAAAAACATTTACAAGTGGCAATACATTTATCTAACACTTCACATGAAAATACAAGCTGCAGCAAACAATAAAAGATTTATTAGGGGGCAATAGGGATGTATAGTGAACCCCTGCAATTTTCCCGCAATTTCTGTAAAAAAAAAAAAAAAAAAAAGTCCACATATTTCTGGGTAAAATTTTCTGCAGTTTTCCAGTGGCCGTGGGCATGATGCAGGTTTTGCGTCCTCAGTCCCCCAGTCTGTTCTCCTAATTTGGGTGCATGCCTTGCTCCTGCTCCTGAGGACTGCTGCGAGTCTGTCTGGCTGGATAATGAAGCGAGTCTAGGTGATTAAGTATGGAGGTTACTTATTTGTAACCATAGTTCTACTACTAGTATTTAGCTCACATCTACACAACCTACCTGACCTCACCTGACAAGGCTTGCTTTGGATTCCTGCTGTGCCCGAGTTAACTCAGTACATGAGAAAATAGGAGAAGTGGAAAAGAGATACTGTTGCAACGTAAAAATCTAAATTTAACAATGTCAGAAGGACTAGAGGCAAGAGTAAGAGCAAATAAATTATTGTAGACAAATGCAGGAAGCTTGGGTAATAAAATGGATAAACTGCAGTTAGTAATGGCTGCAGTATATTCGATGTAGTGGCAATAACTGAAACCTGGGAAAATCAGAGAAGCTGCAACCTAAATGTCCCCAACTGTACTGGCTATACTTAATTTAGGAGGGATAGGGAGGGCCCCCAGCAGACAGGGGCGGTGGCAATGCATTTAAAAGTAGCCATAAGCATATCGGAGGACAAATCTGTGTGTTTGGATGGACAGCTTTGTTGTTGTTAGTCCTGTCTGTCCCTTGGACCGGTACCACATCAGAAGTAAAGACACTGGGACTCCGGAAACCACTTCCATCTGTGAGACTGGGCTGACATTCGGCTGACCAACGTTGGGGTGTCTGTGTCCTCTGGTGAGGGATGTCCTTCTAATCAGTATCATATAATGTCCTTACTGTCAATGGTTTCTGCAGGTGGGTATCAGACAGAGATCCATGAGAGGTCTGTAGACTCCACGTGCATTTCTTTTCACATATGTTCAGCTATGGGCCTACTGCTGTTTACCATGCTGTGCATTTCATTTTGTTTTGTGCTGATCGTAAGGTAACTGTAAGGCTAGAGCTCGATCAGAACAGAGTCATTTTGGGGGGAAGGGAGCAAATTAATAGCCCAGTTTTACTGAGGCAATTTAGGAGGGGATTAAGGAAACTAGAAAGAAGCATTTGAAAGGGCTAGAAAGTGAAATTCTACCATTTAAAGAGGAGGGGAACATGAACAAAAAAAGCTAAATTAAAATATCTCATCTTGGCAGGTCAAGCCGTTAGAGGAGGAGAACAAGCTGATTAAAAGCCCTTGTCAAAAAATACGAAATTAATATAAATCAGTAGGAGAAGCAGAAATTCAGAAGATGGGCAGAATTTACATTCCACTTGCTGTCTTCCCTCAAATTATTTCTAGCCCTGCTTGTGGGAGATTTTGGTCTTCCCTTGGACTCAGTATGCCAAAAATGTTTTTTTTTTTAGTTGTTTAACCAGGAGTAGCACACTAAGCTGAAAGCTTTTTTACAGGAGTGACCTTGAAGCACAGGGAAGTTAAGTGTCTTGCTCAGGGTCACACAGTATGCAAGTGGAAGCTGTGGGATTCAAACCCAGGTCTGGTCTGCTGGATGTCACCAGATTTGCAGCTCAGAGCCTTAACCCACTGCGTTATACTGCCTCCCTTAGAAGTTAGACATTTAAAGTGGTAACAATGGACTGCTTTGTCACAGAGTGGGGGTTGGGGATAATTTTGGACCTGTTTGTGTTCAACCTGAATATTTTAAGGGATGTCTCAGGAGAGAGAATTCCAGCAATGATTATAGAATCAGATAAGGAAGTATTGGAAAAGCACCTCACTTACCCAGAGTTTAACACATCTGACTTCGAGGTGGAGCTCTTACAGCAGGTAATACACATAGAACTAATGCTGTCAGGTGTTAGGACCCCACAGAAAAAATCTTCTAACCACTAGTCTGTGGTGGGGGACCGCCCCCAACGTTTCCTCTGCCCAATGTCCAGCATGGTATAAAGGGGGCGGTCCCCTGGCGCCATCTCGGTTCTTTTCCTGCTTTCGATCCGCTTAGCTCAGCTCCACAGATGCCTCGCTTTTGCAGTTGAACGCACTTTTGTCCTTCGATAAATCTCCTTTTTTCTTCTTATTCCGTCGAGTTTTTTGGACGTCTTCGCCGTCCCCACCGTGGTGAAAGTCAAAGTGCCAGTGCAGGAAGCAGATCCCAGCCAAGGTCGGCCACGCGGCCTGCTTGATCTGCTTAGGCCCGGACCATCGGCCTGACAACTGCCCGCACTGCAAGAAGTTCAACAGTAAAACCAGGATCCGAAGAGCCAATGCACTGAAGGCCTACCTGTTGGAGAAAAAAAGTAACGGCAGTGCAGAAATCCCTGTCTGGGCGCAGCTCTTCGTCTCCTGCCAAGGAGTCTCCCCCAGAGAGAAGTTGTTGGGAGGGAAGCACCACCATCACAAGGAAAAAGATAGGGCCAGGCCAGAATCCCTCCCAAAATCTCCCCACAAGGCTTCCTGTGATTGGTGGTCAGGGTTGGTCCCTCCAGCCTTTGCTGGGACCAGCATTACGAAGATGCCGTCATCTTCTAGTGAAAAGCCCAGAGAGCAGTCTTCTTCATCTGGGCGCTCCCCCGCTCAGATCTCTCTGGCCCACCGACCCCACAAGGCCTCACATGGATCAACCCAGAAGGGACAGTCGCCATCATGTAGGCCTAAGGAAGCAGGCCATAAACCCAGTGGCTCGTCCAAAAAGCACAGAAGATCGGACGACTCCACCAGGCAACAGGAGACGGTCCACCATCAGATGCCTCCTCCCCTGCCAGCGACAAACGTCCCCCAAGCTTGGCAACCTCGCCAGAAGGCCCACTCCCATCACTCAATGAGATGCGGTTGCCAGCTGATGACCAGAAGCCTGACCCTCCTCCAAGGGATCGGTCACCCGAGGGCACACAGCCCACGCCGGACACTTGGTCACACAGCAGGTCCGCACCAGATACAGAGCCCGACCTACAGCATGACACAGGAAAGGGGGCCTCCCCGGATCTGACGTCTGGCCCCTATAACCCGACGCCCGCTCCACCGGTCGTCCCGTATGCGGACATCAGAGCCTTAGTCACCTCATGGGTGGAATACGGTCAAGGGCGACCTGCTGTATAGGCCACCGGATCCTCCTCCCAAGGAACATCTGGCGGCATCTCCTTCAGAACCAGATGCCCGGTGACTACTGCCACCCACCGCCCAGTCCTAAAGGCAAAAGGAAACGGCACCCATCTTCCGTTCCCTCCTCGAGTGGACATCCGCCTTCGACCTCAGGAGAGGATGCAGGGGATTCGTCCTCTGAGTCTTCCATTGATGATGACTGTCCTACTCCGTCCCCTGGCCCGAGGGACTCCTCCAAGTCCCCACTGGACAGTCCCCTTTTTCTGGACATAATGCAGCACATCCGGACAATTTATGAATGGGGCACGGAAGAGGTAGACCCAGAAAGAAAAAGACTAGCTAAATTTCTTGGTTCCAAGGACCCCAAGCCACTGGTCATCCCTCCCCTGGTCAGACCCTTTCAGGATGCTACCAGGCTCATATGGCTGAGACTGTGATGTAGACGGCCAGTTCTGAGTGCTGTATTATATTGTTTTAATATAAAATATATTAATGTCTTTGCTGAAAATTCATATGCTCTAGGAATGACCTCTCTCATCCCCCCCAGATTTTAGCTGACAGATGCAGGCCAAGAGAACTGCTGACAGCAGTGTATCACACACTCAGTCTTTTTAGAGACAATGTGTTACTGGAAGACCTTTATTAAGGATCCTGTTTCTCTGAGCTAATTACAGAGTTGTTAAGTTAATTTTGTTAAGAGAGAAATCATAAACTAGGTTTATGACGTTAAAATAAGGGAAGCTAGGATGTTACATAGAGGTGTAAGGTTGTAAATGACCCTATGAAGCCTGTGTGAAGAGGGTACAGCATGAGATCAAAAGAGGTGTCATTGAAACTTGAGTTATGCTAAGGTTGCAAAATTAATACATCCTGTGGTTGTATAAAAATATAATTTTGTTAGATATTTGACCAGAGGAGGGTCTGGATGACTTCATCAAAAAGGGGTTGGCCAATGCTGCTTGAAAAGATTATTCTCTTTCACTATAGAGATGCATTTGTATCTGACACTGACAAAGGAAACATCTGAGCACTGAAAACAGGTATTTAGAAAGCTAGACAAAATCTAAATATAGTTGTAGGAATTGCACTGTTTTAAACCTTGTTTTGTTTTAAAGATTTGTATGTCTTTTGATATGAGTTCTGTATTGTATGTTTGACGTATTATTATATATTTTAGTAAAAACTCTAATTTTAGAGCAAACCTGGTCTGTCTTTGAATTGCTTTCTTTTGCTAAGAAATATTTATGGTTCAGCAGACATAAGCTTGTATGGTGGTACCAAACTGGAAACAGAAGCATTTTAAATCTGAGGTCTTTATTAAGTTTTAAGGGCTCATCTCTGAATACCTGGTTAGGTGCTCGTAGGCAAGGATATCTGGCCCCCCGAAGACAGATATAGTTGAGCCTGTGCATTGGGTATGCTAGCAAGAGGTTAACAGTTAGAATCCCTCCAGAACTGAGACCAAAGGTTGATCCAAACTCACAAAAACAGACAAGAGGGTTACCTTGTCTGTTACACTGTTCACGAGACTGCGCTCAGAGGTTGGCACTTTGGGAGTAGAGGGCCTGACCTGCTGAGTGAGTTTGTGACAGAGACCGTCATCCATATCCACAGTGCCCAGAAAGGTGGACAGATTATATAGGTCTCCTAAAGAAGAGCCCTTCCTGGGGAACACTCCAAGGCTGACTGGATGGTGTTTGCTGCTACCCGTGGATGTGTCAACCAGCCAAAGCACCTTAGCGCCCAACCCCCAGACTCCAAGAAACTGGACCACTGAGGTAGAAAGGTCTATTCCTGTGCTGTGGGACCTATCCGTTCCTTAAACTTTTTGGCCCACATGGTCATGTATCAGAAATCCTTATGGGAAAAGACAGTGGAACTAGTGAAGGCCCAGACAGATTCTGACGAAAAGAATGAACTGTTAGCCTATATTCAATCTGGTATGGATGTGGATAAGCACATCCTCCGGTGCTCTTATGATTTCGCTGACATGGCAGCTAGGGCAGTGACTTCAGGCGCTGCTTAAGGAGACACGCCTGGTTTAAGGGTGTCTGGGTTCCACCAGGATCTCCAGGATACCATCTTGGATGCTCCTTTTCAGGGTCCAGTCCTTTTCGTCCCAGAAGTCGAAAACGTCATAAAGGGCCTTCAGGATTCAGGAAAAGCGGTCGCCGATGTACACAAAATGTACAGGTCAGAATTGCAAGATCTTACTTCGAGAAGAAGCTCTTGCAGCAGGTAACACATATAGGACCGGTGTCACCTGGCGGCGGATCTCGGCAATTTTTTTTCCAGCCGTACTGACGTGGGAACGCCCTCCGACGACATCACCCTACATAAGGGAGGGAGTTCCCCACGTGCACCAGTTCTTTCCCACTGCACAGATTGGGTTAGTTCACTTCAGCTAGTCTCTTTCGGTACCGAATGCTCGTCAGTTGTTTTTCTCCACTGTTTTGCGATTTTTCGACTGACCTTTGACCTATGTCATCCTCTTCCAAAGGGCACACCAACAAGTGCTCTTGCGGGCGACAAATCCCCACCAAGGACGGCCACTCTGTGTCTCTGCTGCCTGGGGCCCGACCATGATACCGATGCCTGCCCTCACCATCAGGCTTTCAATAGCCAGACGAGTATTCGACGACAGAAGTCCCTCTCAGCCTTCCTCGCAGAGTCCAGATTGGCTGCGATGGAGAGATCTTCCTCGGGGGAATCATCCCACTCACTCGCCCGCAAGAAGCATCAGAAAGATAAGCATTGGGGAAAAAGAGAGAGAGAGGTCCCGATCTAGGCCTCGGTCCTCAGGCTCGAGGTCCACCTCTTTCGGGGAACCACGCCTTACGTTCCTCAAAACTTCTTGGGCTACGGCCGTTGGGTCATCGGCATCTAAGCCCTCTGGGACCTCCCTTACTCCCTTGAAGGCGCGCCCGCCCACCGAGAAGGTTTACTCGGCTTCTGCAGGTAAGTCCTCCTCCCGCTCTGTCTCTGCAGCCGACCTCCGGGAGTCGAGTAAGGCCTCCAGGCATTCTGACGGCAGGGCTTCTTCTCTACCACCCAAATCGAAGCACTCCGACCATCGTCAGCCTACGGCTCCTGACTGACATCCGGAGAAGCACAATAAACATAAACACTCTGACTGCCCCAAAGCTAAGCTTTCTGAGGGATGCCCGTCAGAGTCCGGAGATAGGCGGGCACCAGACTGACGTCCGGCCATCCACCACCACCACCACCCCCGGCACAGATGGGACCGCCACCGGTGACAGTTGTCCTGACGCCGGTTATGCTGGCCTGACCAGTCATCTGCTCCATAACACCACCTCCCCAGCAGACGCCGGCCCATCCAGCGTCGGAGCCCAAAGACAGGGTAACTTTTGCTCCCCCCACCATCACCTATTTTACCGACGCCAGTGTTCCCAGACGCCAGCACCAGTGGCGCTGCTGCGCTGGTGGTTCTGGGCCGACGTCGGTACCCCCTGACGACAGTAATGATGCTAGTTTTGGTGCACCTGCTCCACCTCAGCCAGAGTCCCCTAAGCTGGCCCTCTTCACAGGTGAAGGAGCTTTTCTCCCACTGGTGGGACACCGTTAAAGAGGACCTCCCAGTGGATGTGCCTTCTCCCACGCCTCCTGTTCCGGAACCTCAGGGCAAACCTGAACCAGACAAGCTGCCTGACCCGGAGCCCTCCGACCATGAGGCAGGGGGAGAAGCCACTGCACCCAGGAAACAGAAGGACAAGAGGCGCAGGAAGACCAGATCCCCAAGTTCCTCCCGCTCTTCTCCCGATAAGAGGTGCAAGAGGAGAAGGTGCCGCTCTCCCTCCTCTTCCTCCTCAGTATCTTATGTCGACTATGGTTCCTCTGTCCCAGGCTCGGATGTCGACTTAGACCCTGATCTTGGAGATCAGGAAGGACATCCTAAATCACCTCCTGATGACCCAAGTTTTATGGAGGTTATGTGACACATCCAGGAGAACATGGGCTGGGATACGGAGGCCCTGGACCCAGAGCTCCTGCGGTTGGCTAAATACCTCCGCCAAAAAGATCCTAAGCCGGTGGTCATCCCCTCCCATGGTGGACACCTTTTGCAGGGGCGTCCAAATGCAGCTGCTTGAGGTGCCCTCATTCTTCCTTGGCGGTGCCAAAAGGCAAACCGGTTGTACCGGGCACCTAAGGACCACCCCTTTTTGTCCGAACCACCCACTGCGGACTCTGTGGTGATTTCAGCAGCTCACGATCATTCACAGAAGCACAAACACCTGAGCTCCCAGCCGCCTGACAGTGAGTCAAAGCAGCTGGATTCAGTGGGACGCAAGGTGTACTCTGCTGCCACTTGCAGTATCGGGAGCTTTAACTTCCTGACACACACATGATCCAGTACCAGAATGCCCTCTGGGAACAAGGTCTGGGCATTGTGCAAAGCCTGTCTGACTGCCCTCAATGGGCTGAGCTTGCCAAATTGTTGCAGTCTGGCTCAGACATGGGGACCCACATCCTGCACTCAGCCTACGACTCTGCGGACACCTCTTCCAGGGCAGCAGCTATGGGTATCTGCCTCCGTCGCCATGCCTGGCTTTGGGTTTCTGGGTTCGATCCAGATGTGCAATCCAACATTCTGGATGCTCCCTTGAAATGCTCTGTGCTCTTCGGAGAAGACACAGAGAAGATCATCACGAAGCTACAGGACTCCGTTTGGGCTATCCGAACCGTGCAGTCCATGTACTGCCCAAAACAGGAACGATCTCTGAAGTCTCGTTTACATGGCCATGGGGGACAACAGCCTCAGCAGCCCCGCTACCAACACCAGCAGCGGGGCAGCTTTGGTTACAGAGGTGGAGCTGAGGTACCTCGGCTGCCACTTCCCGAAAGGCCAAGTCCACAGTTGCTGCCTCCCCCCACACACACACACACACACACACACACACACACACACACACACACACACAGTCTGACTATCCAGGCGACCCACCTCCCCTAGACACTGTGCCAGGGGAGCCGGTGGGAGGTTGCTTTTCTCTTTACGCCGAGGCCTGGAGTCAAGTTACCTCCGATCATTGGGTTCTCGATCTTGTAGAGTTTGGGCACTCTATCAAGTTTGACAGTATCCCTCCAGACAGACCACCTCCTGCATCCCGCTACCCAAGGGAACACCAGGTTCTAATCCAAAGAGAAATTGTATCTCTCTTGGACAAGAACACCATTAAGCCAGTGCCTCCGACCAAGGTGCAGACGGGGTTCTACTCTCACTTCTTCCTATTCCCAAAGACGTCGGGGAACCTCAGACCCATTCTGGACCTCAGTGATCTGAACAAATGGGTTACCTACCGGAAGATCTTACTTCGAGTGGGAGCTCTTGCAACAGGTTATTACAATGAGGACTGGGAGTTCCAGTGACGTCATGAATCGAGCAGCAGCTTAGGTCGCTAGGCTCTCCCTGGGATTCATCAAAATACCGCTGATTAACAGCCATCTGCACACAAAAATGACCCAAACTCACAGCAAGAGGTACTAACATGCCTAAAAAATGAGGAGATGCTAACCACAGAACCCCGAAATGCTTGGATGGGGAGAGATCCCGAGACGAAGACTCAAAGCAGGGACTCGCAGGCCTCATCAGCCTCCAGCCGCAGCATGTCAACTGCTGACTGGGTGCTGCACTCTATCCTCCAACGGCAAATGATACAAATACTGACTGAAATTAAGGACTTCCGAAAAGAGATGAGGTCCACTGCAAATGCATTGCACACCGATTTGGGCAAGCTTGAAGAGCATCAGGATGACTGCGAGGGGCAGGTTACTGAGACAGACAGGCTGGTGGAGGAGGTAGAGAGAGTGATCGTACAGCTACCATCTCAACTGAAAGGCCTGCAGGACCGCACGGAAGACGCAGAAAGTAGGAGCCGCCGGAACAACATCTGACTCTCTGGTGTACCTGAGGGAGAGGAGGGCACAGAAATTATCCCATTTATACAGAAGCTGCTAAGAGAATCTCTGACCTTACCCGAGACGATCTCTCTCGAGATGGAGCGAGTGCACCGAACCCTAGGTCCCAGGCCTGCAAGAGGAGCCCGCCCCCAGACGATCCTAATCAAATTACTTCGACACCAGGAAAAAGAGACGGTACTGCACACAGCTTGGAAGCAGGGAGTGGTCCAGTATAAATCCCAATGGCTGTACCTTGAAAACGACTATGCGCCTGAAGTGATGGCGCATAGAAGGGTGTACATACCGTCATGAAGACCCTTAAAGCAGCAGGCGTGAGATTCAGGACCCTTTACCCCTCGAAGATGGTGATCCAGTTTAAGGAAGGGCCTCTCACATTTGAAAGTGCAGCAGCGGCGACCACCAAGCTGAAGGCAAGGAAGATCGAGATACAACAGCAACGTCCCAGCCCCGAGATGCCCATCGCCGCCAAGCTTGCGCAAAAAGTCTGGAGCAGCAACCAGCGGGAATCCAGGCGTTGACAGGGTGTAGAGGCCATTCAAAAGATTATCGGCACCTTGAAGGCCAAGTCGCAGAACTCGCAGGAAATGGAGGAAGAAACACAGACGACCAAGACCTGAATAACTGCAAGTACAGCTCATGGACAAAATGTGGGGAATGTGCCTGACTAAATAACTGATTTTAGAAACTCTTGTTAGGTCCATATAGAGAACGCTAATTTTAGTAAAGGGAGGGGGGGGGAAGGAGTAGGGCTCGGGAAGGGGGTTTGGATGACCAGGGACCCAGTAATTGCTTACATTGTGAGGCGGCTCTTGAAATCCGAATTTGGAAGAAGCTCAGAGTCCCTGGGGCTTAAGTTCCCCACTGGAGTCGGGGGAAGAGGGAGGAGTGAATGCTGGCCTGACGACCATATAGATTGCCTAGCTGTTTGATCGGGACCCAGGGAGCTGCTGGCTTGGCGGGGGATGAAACACTGAGAGAACTTGGGGGCTTGAAAGTATGGGGCAGCGGGTTGGCCGGTTGCAGTTAAGCGGGGAGCTGCCTAGAGCACCAGAGCGGGTGGATCTGCTGCATATGCCAGCTGCCTGGGCGTGCTGCGATGCTTTGGGGGGGGGTGCGCAGCCAGCGAGGTAGCTGCCTCCGAGGAGTGTGCCCATTGCTGGGATGGGGTCAGGCACCAACCATGTAGCGTGTGAGGAAGGGAGGCTCCTCGGATCCAAGCTGATGAGCGGAAGACCTAGGAGCCCTCATGCGGACCATCCTCACATTGCCTGGGCAGGATGAGAGACGGTGCTGGGCCTTGATCTGTGTGCAAGGGGGATTAGTCGCGTACCTTCCTCGTTGCCCCGCTCTTCTTCCCTCAGGCGGCCTAGGCCGAGGATGCAGCCTGGATATACACTCCTCTCACAATCGGTAGTGAAGAGAAGATGGGGGAGACAACCGAAGGCCGGGGGGTGAAGGGGAGATCCTGAGGGAGAGGGGGGGGAGTGGGGAGACTTCCAGTGGGCACGCCGAATACCTTGCGACCCCATGAGTTTCGCATAGCAGCTGCTGGGAATGGGCATCCAATACTCGAGCCGATCTCTATTTGGAGAGGGGGGTGGGTTCAAGCGACTGTCAGGAGCTCTCTCCGTCTCTGCGGACCCGCGACGATCCCGGACGGGGGGGGGGCCCCACGAGGGTCTCTGAGGTGCCCAGTAGTGTTAGGGCACATATTAAGCTGACCTTTGACTTTGGGGACGTCTTGGAGCTGCGGATCAAATAGCAGAGAGACCTAAACCTCGGGACTCTGAACTGGGGGCTATGGATAAGCTGGGGCGGGGCAGAGAAACTCGTGAGAATGACTCCAAAAAGGCAAAACACGCACTAACATTGGGTGAGAAATTAAACGGAAGGGAAAGGGGGGGGTACCTTTGGACCTGAACAAGTTTAAACCCTCAACCTGGATAGTTGGGGTGGGGTTATCGCAGGTCCACACCACAACACCAGGCAAGCTGGATTGCAAGGGTTAACAGAGGTGGGACAGGCTGCCTGCCCTCCACCCGTGTTCCCGGAGGGTAAATCGTATGCAATATCCCCGCCTGCATAGGTGGAAACCGCTGCGATGCAGAAGGCGTGATGCAGCACAGATAATGTGATGCTGCAATGGGGCAGTAACCCAACCCCCTGAGTACCAGGTACATAAGCACGCTACGCATACACAAGGGAATAAAAGTGTATGGCGGAGATAAGGGAGGGGCCTCTGATTCATCGATTAGCCCCTACTCTCCTCATTCCATAGACCCTCTTAAGTTGGATGGAGAGGTGTGTGCTGCTGGTTCCCTGTACGGTGGTACCTCCCACTCAGGTAGAGGATAGCCAGATTTGTTCATTTAACCATTAGCGTCTCCCTCAGACCACCTATGATCTCAGGGACGCCCATGGCTCGATTGTATTCGCCACCGGTCCTATTACCTTTCCCCAAGTAGGTACTGTAGGTGCCTAAGGCCCAGAACTGTAAGGGCCACAGCGGTTGGAATATATCCCTACCACCAGATCAGGGCTTCGCCCAGATCAGTGGAAGTACCAGTTGATTAGTTCATGTTGATATGACCATGTTGGTCACTTTGTGGTTCCCAAAACACCTGTCAGTTGAATGTCTTTGTATGTTACTGTGTTGGTGTTACTTTGTTAGTCAAAAAGTCACCAGGCCCACCCAGTACTGTATACAAGCACATGACCTGAACTGGTTAATGATGAAACCTCGTGGAAGGATTGGAATGTCGGGTAACAACCACTATACTGAACTATGAAGATGCAGCCCCCTAAGTTGAAGTTGCTATCCCTGAATGTCAGTGGCCTTGCCTGTCCCATTAAACGATCCAAGGCACTAGCCTTTATCAGAAGGTCCAAATCGGACATAGTGTATCTCCAAGAAACACACATGAATTCTACTGAACATGCTAAACTGGCCAAGTTGAGTAGAGGACAAGTCTACCACTCCTCCTGTAAAGAAGGCAGGCGAAGAGGAGTGGCAATAATAATACCTCTACACACCCCATTTAAAGCAGAGTCCACCTGGTCGGACCCAGAGGGTAGACTGGTCGTGGTCCAAGGAAAATTTAACGATGAATGGGTAACCCTCGCGAATGTCTATCTCCCCCGGGCATTTCTGCCCCTCACCTAAAGCCATTACTAGATAAGATAATTCAGAAAACTAAGGGTGTCCTCTTGATGGCGGGTGACTTTAACCTGACCACTGACCCAGTGATAGACTCCTCCAGCAGAAAACCTCCTAAACAAACAGCCACGCAAAAGTTTTTCCAAAGATTCATCTTGGAGGTGGGATGGTGTGATGTCTGGCGGAAACTGCATCCCCAGTCAAGAAACTACTCTTACTACTCTCGGCACACCATACCTACTCTCGCATTGACCACACATATACTCAGAAAGTGTAGGAACTCTGCATGATGCCCAGTTGGGTGATACCTCCATTTCAGACCATGCCCCCCCCTTGTCTTTTTTTGGGACCTGGGCCTCCAACCCAAAAATACGCAGTGGAGGTTAAACCTATACTACCTGCGCTCTAAAAAGTTTAGTGAATTCCTCTCTGAGAAGGTCACTGAAATTCTAACGGATAACCCTCCTATAGACTCAACCCTGTCGATACATTGGGATACGATTAAGGCAGTGCTCAGAGGGCACATAATTAAATACACAGCAGAATTAGAAAGGCAGCGTAAACAACAAAGGGCCAAGCTAGAGGATACATTCCACTTTCTTCAGATGGCGCATCAACAGGGCGATGAATCGATCCTACCTCAATTACAACAAACTAAACTAGAGCTGGACCGCCTGATCCAGCAACAAACCGAAATTGCCCTAATCTTTTTAAGGCAGAGATTCTATGAAGTCGGGCCACGGGCCACACGCCTGCTGGCATACCAGATACGCAAGCAGAAGAAAGTGGCGACGATTACATCCATCCGGCACCCATTAGGAGGCCAGCCACTCTTCAAAACGCATGATATTGCGGAAGCCTTCACCACATTCTATAAGGCCTCATACACCCCCGAGTCCATACCGCTTCCAACACAGATGGCGGATTACTTGCATCCAATCACCCTTCCACAGCTAACGGAGGCGCATAGGGAATCCCTTATAACTCTCATCACAGAGTTGGAGATGGCCAGTGTAATAGCCAATGTTAAATCCCTAAAATCTCCTGGGCCAGACGGCTATGGCGCCGAGTTCTATAAAGCCACTAAGGCCCAGATCTCCCCCACACTCTTACGTATGTTCAGCTCAGTACTGGAGGGAGAACCCCCTTCCCCATCCTGGTCGTATGCAACCATCTCTGTAATCCCTAAGTCGGGTAAGAATCCGCAAAACTGCGCCTCATACAGGCATGTATCAGTACTTAAGACTGTAAACTATTTATGAGCATATTAGCACACCGTATGGGTCAGGTCCACCCCTTATTAATACATAAAGACCAAACTGAATTTGTGAAATCCCGCACCACCACTGATAACATTAAGCGCTCTCTCCATGTGTTCCATCAAATGCAAAAAACTAGAGTCCCTTTGGTACTAATTAGCCTGGACGCTGAAAAGGCTTTTGATAGAGTGGCCTGGCCTTTCCTATACCTAACTTTACACAAATTAGGATTCCCTCCTGCCTTATTAGGGCTCTTCAGAATATATATTCTGCCCCTAGGCATGTGTGAAGGTGAACGGACACCACTCTAGCTACTTCCCACTTCAGAGGGGAACCCGACAGGGGTGCCCTTTATCACCCCTAATGTTTGCTACATTCATTGAGCCTCTGGCGCAACAAATCTGGGAATCCCAGCTAATAGAGGGGATTAAGATAGGGGATACGGAACATCGTCTCGCCTTATACACAGATGACATTCTCTTGTACCTCCAAAACCCTGAGCAGTCGCTTCCCACAGTAAAACAAATCCTGGACTCTTACAGCTCGGTGTCAGGATACAAGCTAAACTTGACCAAAACAGAAATACTCACCTTTCACTACTCCCCCTCACAGGGGAGCCTGCAAAAGCTGAAATATCTGGGAATATACATACCCAAGTATACATACCCCAGGCCAGGGGTGTAGCCAGAAAATTTAAACTTGTACTCAGAATTGATGCCCTGTTGCCCCCCATTATGTAAATATAAACCAAAATATGCACTGCCATGCCACACCACTGCCCCCAGTTTGCCATCTCTGGAGTTCAAGTAATCAGTTTCCTCCTGTAATCCTCCTTACTTGGTTTTTTTGCCTGCCTGGTAAGTTGTTCTTGTTTGTGTATTTGGCTGGTGGCATCAGTGCCCCATAGCAAACAACAACAAAGGCAAAAGGGCTCAGTGCGACACGGACACAATGTGACTCACAATGTCCTTGCTTTCCTCTTTTTGTTGCCCCTGCCTGATTTGTTGCCCCCTGCTTGATTTTTTTTTTACTGTACTCTGCTGCGTACTGTGCGTATGCCTACCGACACCCCTGCCCCAGGCACCTACAACATACTATAAGCACAATTACACCCCCTTCAGTGCCCAACTAAAATCGGATCTGCAGGCCTGGGCATCCCTGCCCCTTGGTCTATCCAAGAGAATAGACTTGATTAGAATGATCACACTCCCGAGGGCTCTGTATCTATTTCAGAACATCCCATTATATATACCACTAAAAACTTTCCAAGAAATAAACTGCCTAATAGTAAAATTCGTATGGGCAAATCAAAAGCCCCGGGTCCACCTAAAGATACTCACCCCTCTCACATCAGAAAGGAGGCCTGGCACTCCCTGACTTAAAATTATACCAACAGGCGATAACCCTTGTTCATATAATGGCCCGACAAACTAGAACCTCTAGCCCACACTGGTTAGAAATAGAGAAAGTACTAATGAATGACCAAGCTTACTTTCGGGTTATGTACCAACGAGAAGCAGAGAAAAGAATACACCAGTTTCCAGACCCGTGGCTTCCGGACCAGTTTAGGAACTGGCTATCCCTTAAAAAAATCCCAGCTACTGACACCCTTTCAAGCACTCATCTGCCCAGTTTCTAGCTTAACCGACTTCCCCCCTACTAGCATTGATAATAGCTTCCAGAACTGGGAGAAGTATGGTCTAAAATATTTGTTGCAGATAATGACACAAGGCATCATCTGGACGTACGCAGAAATTCAAAAAAAAAAGTACCATTTACCGCACAAGGACTTCTATCACTATCTCCAACTTCGACACTATGTAGAAAACCTTCCACGAACAGTGTGGAACCCTGAAGACTACCCGGCCCTGATCCACAGTCAAATTTGGCTAAACAACTCTTGGAAACAGGACCATTTGATATCACTGTATTACCAAACCCTTAACTCACAGAGGGAAGCCCTCACTAAGGATATCCGCACACAGTGAAGCCGGGAGATGGGGCATTGGGTGTATCTGGAGGATTGGAGGCGGGCGTGCAGCTACTCGGCCCGAGTGACTAGTTCACATCAGTGGTGTGAATACGCTTGGAAAAACCTGATCTGTTACTTTAGAACCCCAGTTGTCACTAGCCACTACTCCCCAACTAGCACAGCGGCATGTTGGAGACTATGTGGAGAGTTGCAGGTGAACCATACCCACATTATGTGGTCATGCCCGGCCCTCGGACCATTTCTCTCGCAACTCGAGACCCACCTGCAAGAAAACTTAGACCCTCAACTCCAACTGACACTGGAGATGTTCTTATTCCTTGCCTTCCCTAAGCCGCATAGGGGTCCCAACACCAGATACTTGCTTCTTTCTCCTTATGGCTGCGAAGAAAGCAATTACTAGACTATGGTTAACATTAAAAATTCCCTCCATACAAGAATGGTGGGATATTACAAGGCAGATCTACAATATGGAAAAAATAACACATAGTCTAAATGAGCAAGAAGAGAAGTTTACCACCAGATGGATTAGATGGCAGATGTATTACATGTTAAAGGAACCTACCTTTACCCCCTACGGAACCACAACTTAACTGTCTCTCCCATCCCCCAGACAGAGACAGAAGTGTCACCTACACCGGAGACCCTAACTCTGCATTCCCACACCTCTGCGAGGCAGATGACTACATATAGCCCTCCCCAGCTGAGATAGAGGGGGCGGTGAGGGGCGAGGGAAATGAAAGCAACTCTGGGCTAAGGATATATGTAAAAGTGCAGTGCTTGTTATCCCTAGTTTGTAACCCGGAAAGGGAGCTAATATAGAATCCCGTAGCCTTATCAAATACCTACCCTTTCTACAGATAGACTCAAGTGGAAATACATCTGGGAGCTAATGTCTTCTAATAACCCTCTCAACGAAAGCTAAGAGACTGGCTCAGTAAGGACTAAATTACCAAAGTATTGCACCACCCATAACATGAGCTATGAATTAGTTACCCATAGAACTCCAAGTCTTAAGAGATAGCCCCCCTACTTGATAGGTCGGAGGCATAGGTTAGATACCCCAACCTGAAAATGTACAGTAAAGAAGTACATAAAATTCTGTATGAATTACATAATTCTTTTTACAATCTGCTTGTTAAATATGGAAATCTATATATGTTCTGAGATATGTGAGCATCGATGACTTTTATGTATATAAGTTGAAACCTCAATAAAAAGAAACATTTTTAAACAATAAGGACTAACGCCGCAGGCATTAGTAAAAGTAAGTAAAAACATTTATTTTTATACAGGAAAGATGTCATTTTTACATCATTGGGTCATTTACCCATTTTCAATATGCTCCTGTTTTAGCAGTCATTGGTTCCAACATACAAGAAACACCAAATAGATAAAGAATACAAAAAATATACATAACAAAACATACAAAATCAGTATCACAATTCCTAAGGGGTTCGCAACCATCATTCAGTTATATAAATTAAGTGATTAAACATCGATTAGACTATTATGGAGTGTAAATCCACCAATTTAGACAGTTTTAAGCATAATGAACATGTTGGACATTCGGTAGGACAGGGTATCCAAAGTTATTCATTTTTTGTTCATGACCATTTACTAATCATAACAAAATTAGGACCCACACGGAAAACTTCTCAACCAGCAGTACCAGCAGGGACACCCCACCGGATGTCGATCGAAAGCGACGTCAGCCCTGTGTAAAGGTGCATGGACCCAGCCCACACCAGTTCTTTTCGCCGCAACCTGCACACCTGAAGAGTTCTTGGCTTCCCAGCCTCCAGCAGAAACTTTTTTTTTTCACCCTTTTCTTAAACTTTTCAACGTCTTTTGTCAAAGTACCGACGTATGTCGTCCCCGGTCTCCTCATCGGGACCCCATCGCAACAAGTGTAGCTGCGGCTGTCACATTCCAGCTAAAGATGGCCACACCGACTGTGTCTTCTGCCTGGGGCCTAAGCACGACACTGCGGCCTGTTCTACCTGCCAGGGCTACGGCAGGTAGGACCAGGATCCATGAGGCTCTTAAAAAGGCATGCCTGCTCGAACAGAAGATGGACCTACACACCACTGGGGAGAAGGCCAAACACTCCGGTAAAGAGAAATTGAAGCGGTCCCACGACAAGGACCGTAGTCTGTCCCCGGCACCGGTCCAGGTCCTGGTCCCGCTTCTGCTCATGGCCCTCTCTCAAGAAGGCCTGCTCCTCTCCGGGCTCAGGTGAGCACTCCAAATCTAAACAGGCTAAAGCTGGGCCATCGGGGGAGAAACCAGCCAAGTCTAAGGTGACTCCATTGAGGGTCACCACAAAGTCCTCGGAGGCACAAGCTTCAGCCCTGCCTTCAAGGCTGCGGTGTCACCGACCAGGCAGCATGCCCTAGGTCAAGGACACTCCAGCACCCCCACGTTAAGCGGCGCCAGTGAAGGGGTGAAGGATCCTGCGCTGCGGTGAAGGGACAGTGTCTGTATCTCACAAGTTCCCCCCCCCCCCGGGGCACTCCAGGTGGCTCCCCTTCCAGGCCAGATACTCGGAGGTCCCTTTCCCAGGGACAGCAGCCTTGGTGTTCATGAAGGATGAGCTACAGGATCTTTTTTTCCTTTTGGTGGGGTCAGGTCCAGAAGCGGACCCCTTCCCCAAAGCTGGCCCCGGTACCGGACCCATCGGGTAAACCACAGTCGGAGGGTGTCCCTTCACTGAAGAAGACCCCTGAGAGGCCGCCACCTCGACCACCCTCCAAGGCCCGTCCCGATCTCGGTCTGTGGACTGACACTGGCACTCACCACGGTCTGGTAGCCGACGCCGGGTCAGGTCTCACACCAGGAGCCGATCCCGTTCTGATAGATGGGCCCGCTCCAACGTTGGTCCCCTGACCGATGTCAGTCACCGCTCTGTCGTCGGTCCTCGGACCGTTGTCGGTCGGTGAGCCACCGAAACTCAAGCAGGGCTAGTCACAGGGACAGGCCCAGCTACTCAACACCTAGTAGCCGGTCCACCTCTTCCTCTTCTTCCTCCATCTCGGGAATCGGGGCCCCAGGAGAAAAGGACCAGCCCCACTCGCCTCCTGATGATCCAGTCTTCATGGACGTCATAAGGCACATCCGGGCCTCTAACAAATGGGATGCAGAGGACCTGGATCAGGAACGCCATCAACTGGCCAAAACCTGAGGCAGAAAGAGCCCAAACCTCTTGTGGTGCCTCTTTTGGTGGACACCTTCTAGGATCTCACCCGGATCACCTGGAAGCGTCCAGCTTCGGTCCTGGCGGTTCTGAAAAAAAATCAGATAGGCTGTACAGGGCCCCGAGGGATGAACCCTTTCTGGCTGAACACCCTCAGGCGGAGTGTTCCGTGATTATGGCTGCCCATGATAAATCTAAGCAGCCCAAGCACCTTAGCTCACAGCCTCCTGACCCTGAGTCTCGCTATTTGGATCAGGTGGGCAAGAAGGTCTATTCTGCCTCCACTTGCTCTATTAGGTCCCTAAATTTCCTGACGCATATGATTCAGTACCAGAATGTGCTCTGGGAGTGGGGACAAGAGCTAGTGAATGCCTTGCCAGACTCCGAAAAGAAGACGGAGATTCGGGATATCCTTAAGTAGGGCTCGGACGTAGGCACATATGTTTTGCATGCCTCGTATGACACTGCAGATACGGCGGCCAGAGTGGCAGTGGCAGGGGTCTATCTCCGGCACCACGCTTGGGTGAGGGTCTCAGGCTTTCACCAAGACCTGCAGTCCGGGATCCGGGACTTACCCATCTTACTTCAAGAAACAGCTCTTGCAGCAGGTTACACCATTAGGACTGAAGCTGGCAGGCGCCAGGACCCCACGGAAATTTTCTAGCTAGCAGTATTCAGCTGGGACCACCCCCGACGTCTGTCCCGCCCCCGACATCAGGCATCCTACAAAAAGGGGGCAGTCCCCCAGAATCCCCAGTTCTTTTCCTGCCATCGACTCACCAGCATCGGCCTCACGGTCCTACTGTAACGCACGACGACTAGGAACTTTACAGTTTCACCAACACTAAATGTCGGCATCTCCAACTCCTTCAGAAGGACTTCCTTCCAAGTGTGTTCAAGGATCTTCATTCGTCCTGCCTGCGGTGCTTAGGCCACCAAGGCCTGCTCCTTCTGTCAGGTGTTTAATAGTTGCACCAGGATCTGCCGCCAGAAGGCACTTCAGGGGTTCTTCTTGGAAGACAAACTACACAGTATGGATAAGGAATCTTCCTCCAGAGGTGAATCTACCTCAAAGGCCCACAAACACCGGGACAAGCATCGGGAGAGGGCCAGGTCCAGATCGCCTAACCGGGCCTCGGATTCGCGCACCAGCTCAGGTTCCACGCGCTCAGACCGCTCTCCCTCCAGGGCTCGCTCTCAGCCCCCTCCGGTAAAGATTTAAGGCTTCAGGCAGCTCTTCAGCTTCTCTGCACCCTATCAAGACTTCCAGGCCTTCGGCTTCCTCCACTCCCTCCTGGGCCTCTTCGAAGTCTTCAGACCATCACCAGGCCAAGTCTTCTTCCTCAGACTGACGCCGGGACCCCGACTCCAGATCGGTCTCCCAGGGATCCGGATCCCCCGCCTAGGAAGACTAAGGACCTGGCGTCTGCCAAACACCAAAAGTCGGTCAGGCGTTAGCGAACGAAGACTTGAGTTAAACACCAGACGCCAGTCATGCTCACCAGAACTGAAGAAGTTGGCCAAGCACTTGACGTCAGTAACACGTTCGCCAGAGCCGAAGACTGCCCCCTGTCACTTGTGAACACCAGTCACCGGGACTCCACAGAGGAGGATCTTACGTTGCCTGAGGACCAGGCAGGCGATAATGAGGACGCCTGGCTTCCACAGGAGCTTTTGCCCATCCCAGAGACGCCTTCGGACCCGACACATGAACATCCAAGAGGTCAAAGATCTCTTCACTTTCTGGTGGGACACAATAAAGACAGATGTGATCCCAGTTAAACCTCCTCCTCCTACTCCTTCACCTCCTACTCCCCCTCTTCCACTGCAGGGGCCAGCAGGATGACCACCAACCCCCAAGGGGCACAGCCCACCTCCTAGGGGAAGATCCAAGGAACAGAGAAGGCCTCCTTCAAGATCTCCCTCTGGGTCTCCCAGCCCTAAGCAACCCAGATGCCGACGGTCCACTTCGCCTGGGGAGGATTCTAGACCGGCCACTTCAGACACCTCCAGGTCTCCTTCTCCACTCAGCACCCCATCACCTGACCCACAAGACCTGCCCAGGTCACCTCCGGATGATCCCTCCTTTTCCGAGATTATGAGGCACATCCAGGACAACATGGGATGGGATTTGGAAGATCTCAACCCCGAGAGACAACGCCTCACTCGTTACCTTCGGCAGAAAGATCCTAAGCCTGTGGTAGTGCCACCCTTGGTGGACACTTTCGCAGACGTCACCAAGGCTGCATGGAAGCGTCCGCACTCCACCCCTGCTGTGCCGAAGAAAGCACACCGCCTGTACAAGGCCCCCGAAAGAAGACGAGTACTTGGCGCAACAACCTCTGGCTGACTCCTTGGTCATTACGGCCTCTCATGACAAGTCCCAACGACCACGGCACCTGAGCACACAGCCACCAGACCAGGAATCCAAGCAGTTGGATGCCCTGGGGAGGCGCATGTATGCGGCTGCTACATGCTCCATCAGGTCCCTGAACCATCTGTCTCATATGGTTCAGTTTCAGAATGCCCTGTGGGAACAGGGTCAGGACTTAGTTGATAAGCTAAAGGATGGCGAACAGAAGGCGGAGCTCTTGAACCTCCTCCCACAGGGTCAGACATAGGGACCCAAGTGTTCACAGTCGCCATACGATTCTGCGGACTTATCCGTGGAGGCAACCGGGCATCTGTTTCGGAGACACTCCTGGCTCCGTGTCTCCGTTTTACCGGACGTGCAGAAAGTATTCTTGGCCCTGTACAACGGAGAAGTCCTGTTTGGTGAACACTCAGAAAAGGTTATCACCAAGCTTCAGGACGCCGGGAAGGCAGTAAGGTCTGTGCAGGCCATGTACAGATCCAAATCTGGTTCCTTATGTAGGAACTAGAACAGTTTTCGTGGCCGGCAACAACGATAGCAGCCACGTTCCGGCCAGCAACAAAGGGGCACTTCCCATCATAAAGCCCAGTCCAAATCTTCCCTAGGCAGAGGTCAGCGGTATACCAAACCGGCCCAGCCTGCAGGAACCAACGCTGCCACAGCATGACTCCTTCCTGGTCCCCGTGTCTCCTCTAGATCAACAGGCAGAAAAGGTCAGGGGTCACATCGCACGCCACTTTTCAGGGTGGCAGTTGATTACCGCTGACCAGTGGGTACTTCAAATGGTCAAGAGAGGTTACTTTATAGAATTCCTCGACCACCCACCATCAAGACCTCCCCTGCTTTCCCGTTATTTGGGTCAGCACACACTGCTCATACAGCAGGAGGTGCTCGTACTTCTAGGAAAGGAAGCTATAGAGCACGTACCAAGGAACCAGAGAGGTGCAGGTTACTATTCCCACTTCTTTTTGGTTCCCAAAAAGACAGGGGACCTCTGTCCGATACTGGATCTCAGCGATCTCAACGCTTCGGTCCTCTACAAACGCTTTCTCATGGTGACCCTTCCTGGTCTGATACCCATGCTTAAGCAGGGCGCCTTCCTAGCATTTTCTGGACATGCAGGGTGCTTACCTGCACATACCCATTGCTCGAGAGCACAGGAAGTTCTTGCGCTTTGAATTTCTAGGTCGCCATTAATAGTTCTGAGCCCTCCCTTTCGGACTATCATCTGCACCTTGGGTGTTCACAAAGTGTATGGCAGTCGTAGTGGTGGCTCTAAGGAGACAAGGCCACTACGTGTTCCCCTACCTGGACGACTGGCTTCTAATGGCACCCTCTCGGGAGGCCCTGATGTGCACCATTTACTGTACTCCGTGTGTGTTCGAGACGTTGGGCATCATTATCAATCAGGAGAAGTCACGCCTGGTTCCGTCAGAATGTGCAGTTCACAGGCACAGTTCTGGACACCGTCCAAGGGAAATCTTTTCTGCCCCAGACAGTCTGAGACGCTCTCAGGCCAGAGTCCGCGAGTGGGAACTACTCCAGGAGGTAGTAGAGGATCTGTTTCACAGATGGGGCACACACCAGAGTTAGACCTTTTGGCGATCCCTGGCAAAACTGCCCAATTTCTGCTCACTAGATCCAGGGCCTAGTGATTTCTGGCGAGAGGCGTTGTTCCTCTCCTGGACAGGCAGATTCCTCTACGCGTTTATTCCCTTCCTTTTGACTCAGAGGGTCCTTTTGAAACTCCACATAGAGCAAGCGGCACTGATATTTATTGAGCCATTTTGGCCCAGACAGATTTGCTTCCCTCTGCTACACCAGCTGTCCCGGGAACCTCCGGTGCCTCTGCCAATCAGCTCTCACTTATTGTCTCAGGAGGCAGGCTCTTTGGTCCATCCAGACCTTCGCTCTCTGAACCTGCACGCGTGGCTCCTAGAGACATAGCTATCATGCAGTACAGGGTCTCACAAGAGGTAGCAGATGTTCTAGCGGCTGCTAGAAAACCGGCCACTCGTGCCACATATGCCATGAAATGGCGCAGATTTTGCCTCTGGGCTCAAGCACGAAGGCTTTCCCCTATGGATTGTCTGGAAAGGTCGATCCTGGACTACCTCCAGCCTCTCTTCCAGGCAGGCTTGGCCTACTCCTCTATTAAAGTACACCTTTGTGCTATCTCAGCCTATCATACACCTATAGGCCAAGGTCCCATCACTCAGTTGGACACAGCAAAAGCCTTCCTGAGAGGTGTTCTCCACCTTAGACCTTTGATTAAGGATCCTATTCCTCTATGGGATTTACCCTTTGTCCTGGAGCCTCATGCTGCCACCTTTTGAACCAGTCGCGGTTTAGGAGCTACGTCTCCTAACATGGAAGATGTTATTTTTAGTTGCCGTTACTTCGGCCAGAAGGATTTCTGAACTTCACGCAATAATGTGCAAAGAACCTTATTTGTTTTTTCACCAGGACAGGGTGTTCCTAAGGACGAATCCAAAGTTTCTACCTAAGGTGGTCTCAGCTCTCACCCTCAATCAGGACATCGACTTACCAGTGTATTTTCCTAAATACTCTAATAGAGGAGAGGCCCTGTTGCACACTCTAGATGTGCATATGTGTCTAAGATACTACCTGACCAGAACCAGGCACCACCGTAAGTCTGATCAGCTTTTCGTCTCCTTTGCTCATAGGATGATGGGAGCTCTGGTTTCTAAACAATCACTGTCCAGGTGGCTCATCCATTGTATCACATTCTGTTACCAAAAACGCAACAAACCTTTACCGGGCGCGGTTAAGGGTCATTCTACATGAGGGGTGACTACCTCCTTTGCGGCCATGAAGAACGTGTCCACTTCAGCCATCTGCGCAGCAGCTACTTGGAGCACCATGCGCACCTTTATCGGGCATTGTAGCCTGGGTGTTGCATCACGTCGAAGAGCTGGTTTTGGTCTAGCGGTCCTTCAGGGACTCCTATCATAGGCTTTGGTGCAACTCGCGATATCTACCTAGCCTCCTCCCACCTGTGAGGGATTTCCAGTATTGCTTGGGAATCATTCCTAATGGTGTAACTTGCTGCAAGAGCTGTTTCTCGAAGTAAGATAGTACAGTTACATAAGAACTTACTGTAACAGTAGATCTTCGAGAACAGCTCTTGCAGCTGGTAGTTTCCCTTCCACCATCCACTCTGGAGATAGAGTTGTTCTGATATCTCTTTTCTATGATTAGGTGTTTCTAACACCACTCCGAATACCTTTTGATGGCGGATCCTCAGGCTCCACTTCTGATGTCATCTAGCGGCCGGGAGTCTCCGGCAGGAGAACTGGGGATTCTGGGGGACCGCCCCCTTTTAAATGATGCCTGATGTCGGGGCGGGGCCAATGTCAGGGGCAGTCCCCGCTGGATACTGCTAGTTAGAATATTTCCACTGGGTCCTGGCGCCTTCCAGCTTCAGTCCTAATGGTGTAACCTGCTGTTCTCGAAGATCTACTGTTATGGTAAGTTCTTACGTAACTGTACTTTCTGGAATACCTGCTTTCCCTTTTGGAGTTAGGTCTAAGTTACTCCTCCATCAAGGAATACCTGGCCGCCGTTTCTGCCTATCATATGCCTGTCCAGGGCAAATCGGTGGCTCAGTTGGAGGTGTCTAAAGCCTTTCTGCACGGCAACTTGCATATCAGACTCCCTATTCAGGATCCTGTTCCTCCTTGGGATCTGCTTTTCGTTTTGGCCAAGCTGATGCTTCCCCCACTCGAACTTGCCATGGATTCTGAGCTCTGTTTTTTGTCATGGAAAGCTTGCTTCTGGTGGCAGTCACCTCGGTGAGACACGTTTCCAAGCTTCAAGCTCTCATGTATAAGGAACCCTACCTTATTTTCCACAGAGATAGGGTGGTCATTCGCACCAATCCCAAATTTTTACCTAGGGTGGTTTCGGAGCTCACCTTGAACCAGTCGGTTCAACTTACGGTTTACTACCCAGATTATTCCAAAAAAAGGGAAGCACTTCTTCACTCTTTGGATGTTCACAGGGCCCTGCGCTGCTACTGGTCCAGAACTAAGGGGGCCAGGAAATCTGAACCAACTGTTCGTCTCTTTTGCAGACAGGTCCTTAGAACGCCCGGTTACCAAACAGATGTTTTCGCATTGGCTGGTAAACTGCATTACCTTCTGTTACCAGAAACACAAGTCCTCTCATGGCCCGATGAAGGCTCATTTCACTAGGGCAGTCGCCACTTCCTTCATGGTCATGAAGAAAGTTTCGATGGCTAACATATGTGCCGCCGCCACATGGCATTCTGTCAACACCTTTGTCAGGCATTATAGCCTAGACATAGTCTCCAGACGCAGAGCAGGATTTGGTCTTGCAGGGCTTGATCTCCTGAGGGATCCCTCCTGTCCCCGTTTCATTGCCTTTCCTTCTCCCTTTCCTAAGGATTGTCTTCAGCTTGTACTGCTTGGGACTCAGTCCTGTATGTGTTGCCTGCTGCAAGAGCTTCCTCTTGAAGTAAGATGGTACAGTTACATAAGAACTTACCGTAACAGTAGATCTTCAACAGAAGCTCTTGCAGCAGGTATGATTTTCACGCAGTCCTTCCCCAAGGACCAGGACTCTCCTGTCTCGGCCATGTTCACTACATTTCAGGGGTGAGAATAAGACCAGGCCATTTTCCACATGTTGCCTTACGTGGATCTGCTTCTTCGGGGTGCAAGAACTGGAGCACGTGGGGACCGCCCCTCCTTTATACAGGGGACGTTGGAGGTGGAGCCGATGCCGGAGGGGGCGGTCTCCTAGGTACTGCTGGAGAAGAATTTGCTGTGAACCGCCACCAGGTGGCATCAATCCTATATGTTACCTGCTGCAAGAGCCTCTTTCGAAGATCTACTGTTACAGTAGGTTCTTACGTAACTCTACTTTCCTATGCGCCTTCCCTTACTTTCCCCTGATTCAGAGGGTTCTGCTCAAGCTGCAGATGGAGGAGGCCAGAATGATTCTTATAGCTCCATTCTGGCCCTGACAGATCTGGTTCCCTTTGCTGAAGCATCTAGCATTGGAGCTGCCATTCCCATTGCCCCTCTCCACGCATTTGCTCTTCCAGGACCAGGGGACATTAGTCCATCCGGCACTTCAGTCCCTAAACTTGCATGCTTGGCTCCTGCAGTCCTAGCCCAGAACAGATTCGGGGTGTCCCGGAGAGTAGCAGAGGACCTTGGGGCGGCAAGGAAACCCTCTACCAGGGTGACCTACGCTATGAAGTGGAAGCGATTCTGCTTATGGGCAACTCCGAGCTCTCTAGACCCTCTGGGTTGTCCGGTGGAATCTGTGCTAGTGTCTTCTCCATCTTTCAGACTTGGGCCTTAGCTACTTGTCCATCAAGGTGCACCTCTATGCCATATCAGCTTACCACACACCACTGAATGGGAAGACCCTAGCACAGCTGGAAATTTGCAAGACCTTCTTATGAGGGATCTTGCACGTCAAACCACCCAGGAGAGATTCTGTGCCATCATGGGATCTCTTATTCGTCTTAGAAAGGCTCATCCTCCCCACCTTTTGAGCCAGCCGCAACTTGCAAGCTTCACCTTCTCTCTTGGGAGGTGTTATTTTTAGTTGCCGTTACTTCGACTCGGAGGATTTCTGAATTACAGGCCTTGATGTATAAAGAGCCTTACCTTGTTTTCCACAGGGACAGGGTAGCCCTGCGAACAAATCCTAAGTTTCTTCCAAAGGTAGTGTCTTGAGTTCACGTTGAACCAGGACATCCAGCTACCGGTTTATTATCCAGGGCATTCCAATAGAGAAGAAGCCTTGTTGCAAACTCTGGATGTACACAGAATTTTGCGTTATCTTTCAAGAACGAGTTCTGTTAGGAAGACACCAGTTTGTCTCTTTCGCCTATTGGAAGGCTGGGGCTTCTGTGACCAAGCAAACACTAACCAAATGGTTAGTCCATTGCATTACGTTTTGCTATCAGCACCACAACAAACATTTGCTGGGACCAGTAAAGGGACACTTCACTAGGGAAGTAGCTACATCCTTTGCCTCCCTGAGGAATGTGTCATCAGCGGACCTCTGTGCAGCCGCTACTTGGAGGTCAGTACACACATTCATTAGGCATTACAGTCTGGACATTACCTCCAGAAGGAGAGCAGGTTTTGGGCCTTGCAGTCCTTCAAGGGTTCCTCTACTAATTGCCTACATCTGTTTTTGTCCTCCACCCTTCTAACCTGGGTCTTTCTTTGGGTACTGCTTGGGAGTCTGTCCTAATATTACCTGCTGCAAGAGCTACCCCCTCTAAGTAAGATAGTACAGTTGTGTAAGAACTTACCGTAACAGTAGATCTTTGAGAGGAGCTCTTGCAGAAGGTGGTTTTCCCGCTCTCCTTCCCCGGAACAAAATTGTCTTTTTTCTTTTTGGGATTAGGAGACCCCCTCAGTTCTCCCATTATTTTGTCTTCAGCTGGGTCTCCAGTGGGAGAACTGAGATGGTGCCGGGGGACCGCCCCCTTAATACCACGTGTGACATCGGGCGGAGCTGACATTGGGGGAGGTCCCTTGCCTTAGACTGCTAGAAAGAACATTTTTCCGTGGGGTCCTAACACCTGGCAGCCTTGGTCCTAATGGTATTACGTGCTGCAAAAGCTCCTCTCGAAGATCTAGTGTTATGATAAGTTCTTACGTAACTGTACTTTCTAGGATCGTGGATATGTTGTTCTATCCACACTTGTTGGCAGGGCTGCCTTTCCCTTTAAGGTCGCCGGAACGTCTTCAACTTGGCTCCTCCCACCCAACCGGGTGGTAAAACCCTCGGCTTTGCCCCATGGCGCCAGATCTTCCTTTCCGCTAGAAGGTTCAGGTTCCCTCTTCAGCGCTCCCGTGTGTAGTAGGCCCTGGCTCTCAAATCTTCGGATTTGCTTCCAAAACTAACTCTAAAACTTGTTCGAGTTTTGTCTTCTTCCCTTGCTACTGCGATGGAAGATGAAACCTTCCCAGGGTTTCACCGGTGCCCCTGTGGGCAGAAGATGTCTCGCACCGACCCGCATGTCATGTGCGTGTACTGCCTGAGACACGACCACGATCCGCAGGCCTGCGATCTTTGTCGATCCTTCGCTCCATCGGTTCTCGAGGACTGCGCTGCCCGACTCCAGCTGGGGCAACCAGAAACACTTTACCCACCGGTTAAATCGAAAGATGCCCGTTGGGTGGTCTCCGCAGCTGCGAGGTCCGCTGAGCAGCTGGAACAACACGAGGCCTTTCGAGGAGGAGGCGGCGCAGGCAGCAGCTAGCTCCTCTTCGGCTTCTGCCTTCATTCTGCTTCAACTGGGTTCTTCTTATTCAGCTTCCTTCAAAGAGTTGTGCCAGTCTCTCTCGATTAAGGGAGAAGGCCCTTCTGGGTCGCACATTTTGCGCCCTCGCAAGGAGGAAGAGTCAAAGAAGGAAAAGTCTCAACAACAGCGCTCTTGGGACCGGGAGCGGTCCCGCTCCCAGAAGACTTCCTGTTTCAACTTTGGTCGCGGCTGAGGCCGCTGGTTTCATAGTACCCCTGTCAGACCAGTCAGCTGAGACGCCTGTCAATGCAGCCGAGATTTTTCTCAAACCGATCAATGGATTGTCGCCCGATTCAGCTGACTGCTCTTTGTTTGGACACCAGTGCTTGGGTGACCTCGGATGGAGTCGCTTCTGGTCGGACCAGCTCATTAAGAGCCTGACCAGGAGCCGCTGGTTTTCCCGGCTCCTTCAGAAGTCTCCCGTCAGCCCCATGGTCTTGGTCTCAGTCCTCCACCTCCGCGTCAGACAAGACTCCCCATCACCAGCGATCTCGGTCCCGACACCATGGTAAGCAGCGGCTCCACTACTCGTCTTCGTCCTCCTCGGATGAGTAGAGGCTATTGCGCAAGTTGCGTCAGCGCTACAAAGATTTGATGTGGCAGCAGTTGGTCTTGTCTGGGTCGGAACCGATTCCGGCTTCTACCCTGGTCATCAAGTGGCTGTCGCCCGAGCGACTGACATTGACTGCCGCCACCTCCATGGAGGTGCTGGCTGAGGCCCAGCTGGCTCGGCTGAAGCCGGCTTCTCCACCAATCTGGGTAGAGCTGCCACCCCAGCAACCAAATTCTGGGGTCTGACCAAGCTCTCTTGGTCAGCTCAATGTTTGCTCCATCGGTTGTCGGTCACGCTTACTCCTGACTGCCCAAGGCGGGTTGAGGGTGACACTGGTGGCGCCTCGCTTTACGCAGACTCCTCTGAGTCCGAAGACTCCTTGTTACTCTGCTGTCCCATCGACGTCGAGTCTGCTGGGGGCCTTTCCATGGACGAGGGTCCCACCTCATTAATGGGCATTTTTCAGCTAATTTCCGACTCCATGGGAATGGAGTTCGAGCCTGTTCAGAAACGGGCCATATATCTCTTAACAGAGATTCTGGACAAAGGGGATAGTCCTGTGGAGGCCATTGTTGGCCCAGCGTTGGATCTGTGGCAGTGTCCTGCATCTTGTCCTGCATCCTCTGCCCCGATGGCCCACAAGTATGCGGTCCCAATCGGGTCCCTTTCGGGATTCTTGGAGCACCCCTTGGCTGAGGGGTTGGTGGCAGACTCCATCTTCCAGCATTCGAGCAATAAAGGGGACATCGATAGACCCCTGGATAAGGAATCCAAGCAGTTGGATCACTCTGGTAAAAAGGTCTACGCAGCTTCCTCTCTCAGCCTTCATCAGGCCAGCTCAGCCGTGCTGATGGCACACTACTCCCACGCCCTCTTGGGCTCCCTGGACGAGGTGATTCCTTACCTTCCGATGGACCTCCAGAACACTGTCAAGCAGGTCCGGGACCAGGGTAGGGCAGTAGCGAAGCAACAACACCAGACTGCTCTGGACATTGGCGATTCTTGTGCCCGCTCAGTAGCGCCCGCATTGGCCATGCATCGCAGGGCTTGGTTGAGCATATCGACTTTTGCGGCTGTTACCAAACGCAAGCTATCAGATGTGCTCTTCTTGGGCATCGACCTGTTAGGACCCAACATGGAGGGCCACCTCCAGTGTATCAAAGTCCAGTGCCACCCTGGACTCCACGACATCCACCCAGAAGGACAAGGGCCCTAAGCACCAGATCCACAAGCCTTTTCGCCCTTCCACTCCTGCGGCCAAATCAGCCCAGCAGCACCAGCATCAGGGCCAGCAGGCGCAAACTTGGTGACCACAGGCCAAATCAGTGGCCTCTTCAGTCAGGAAGCCTGGAGGGAAAGGTCCTGGCGGCTCCTCTGCCGGGTCCTCCTCCTCTATGCCTGCTCAGTAACGGGATGGGGGGTGCCTTCCTCCAAGCCGTCACACCTCCCCCGGGTCCTCCCATGGGGGCCCGGCTCAGCCACTTCCTTTCTGCCTGGTCTGCTGTTACCTCGGACCGGTGGGTTCTGGAAGTGGTCAGCCGAGGCCTGCCTCTGGAATTCAAGCAGGCCCCTCCATATCGAGCACACGCCCCACAGGAGGGATCTGGTGTCTGCAGCCACTCAGTCGGCTCTTCGAGACGACATACCTCAGCTCCTCCGCAAGGAGGTGGTGCGCAGAGTAGCGGACCCTTCTTCAGACCCAGGGTTCGTTTCCAGGTACTTCCTGGTACCAAAACGGATGGGGGCTGGCGCCCCATTCTCAATCTGCACGACCTGTACAAGTTCCTCAGGTCCCACACCTTCAGGATCTTAACTCTGGCTCAGATCATACTATCCCTGAAGCAAGATGTGTGGTTCTGCTCCCTAGATCTTCAGGTCGCGTTCTTTCACGTCCCAATCAATCCATCCCACTGACGGTTCCTCTGCTTCCGAGCCGAGGGAATCCTTTATGAGTTCCAAGCCATGCCCTTCGACTGTCTTCGGTCCCCAGGGTCTTCACCAAATGCATGGCAGTGGTGGCGGCTTTCCTGATGCGCCTGGGGGTCCAAGTGTACCCTTACTTTGACGACTGGCTAATAGCAGGTCCCTTCAGGCTGGAGGTGGAGCAGTCCAGGGATATGGCCCTCCAGACTTGATTCGACCTTGGCCTCCTGATTAGCAAAGCCAAGTTGGAACTCGTGCCTTCGCAGGTGATTCAGTTCATTGCAGCAGAGCTCGACTCCTGCCGAGCCTGAGCTCTGCTCCTGGCAGACAGTGCGGAGGTTCCCTCTTCCTTTGCCCAGTCATTTCTGGTTGGTCACTTACGCCCTACCAGGGACTTCCTTTGTCTTCTGGGCTACATGGCAGCCTGCACCAGCGTGGTCCAGTGGGCCCGCTGGCATATGCGTTCCCTCAGTGGAAACTGGCCAGCCAGTGGTCTCAGCGCTCAGGTCATCTCGACCAGCTGGTCACTGTGACCCAGAGGATGCGGGATGGTCTCCAGTGGTGGCTTGTCCCGGTTCATCTACTGGAAGACATCCCGTTTGTCCGCCCCAAGCCGACGGTCATCCTGACGACCGACGCCTCTCTGATGGGTTGGTGTTCCCATCTGTGGGAACACAGAGCCTACAGGCTTTGGTCCCCTCAGGAGTCCCGATATCACATCAACTTGCTTGAGGTCCGAGCAGTCTGGTTAGCCCTGACCACATTCGCTCTATTCATTCGGGGTCAAGTGGTCCCAGTCCAGACTGACAATACCATGACCATGTACTCTCAACAAGCAGGGTGGGACGTACTCCTTGCCTCTGTGCAAGGAAGCTCTCCACATGTGGACCCTTGTGCTCAGCTTGGAGGCAGATCTCCAGGAGCCTCAAATCAGCTGGCCGATGCTCTCAGACGTGAGGGCGAGGAATCTCAACGAGTGGTCTCTCCATCCGGAGATAGTACAAGATCTGTTCTCCCACTGGGGCACCCCTTAGGTAGACCTGTTCGCCTCCAGGGAGAACACGAAGCTGGGGATGTTCCATGACCGCCCCCCTCAGCAGGGTTCGCTGCAGGGGGATGCCTTCTTGAGGCCGTGGACCCCAGGCCTGTTCTGTGCCTTCCCTCTACTTCCCTTGATTCACAGGGTGCTCGTCAAAGCCCGGAGGGACAAGGCACAGGTGATCCTGGTAGCCACAGAGTGGCCACACCAGTTTTAGTATCCAGATCTCCTCAGCCTCCGCTCCAGGGTCCCGAGGCGGCTTCCAGCACACCCAGACCTGATCTCCATCAATCAGGGGAAGGTTCTCCATCCGGACCTTCAGTCCCTGCACATGACAGCCTGGTTCCTGAGCGGCTAGAGTTCCAGGCTTTGGGGCTCTCCGGTGAGGTCCTCTCCCATAAGGAATCGACCAGAAAATGCTGTGCCTTCAAATGGAAGAGATTTTCATTTGGTGTCGGGGCAAAGGGTTGGACCCCTTGTCCTGTCCAGGGGCTAGCATTTTGGACTATCTGTGGTCCCTCTCCCAGCAGGGACTTCGGTTGATGACCCATAAGGTGCACCTGGCAGCCATCTTTGCTTACTGGGCACGGGCCGGTCAGCAGTCGGTGGCGCAGGAGAAAGTGGTCTGTTGCTTTTTCAAGGGCCTCTATCACATACCCACTCCGGTGCGTGAACCTCCACCTCCGTGGCACCTACTGCTGGTTTTGGCAAAGCTCATGGGCAAGCCATTTGAACCGATGCACAAGTGCGACATTTCGTATTTGTCGTGGAAAATCGCCATCTTGGTGACTTACGTCAGCCAAAAGGACTGGGGAGTTACAGGTACTCTCCATTGAGTCTCCTTACCTGGTCTTCCACAGGGACAAGGTTGTCTTACGTCCCCACCCGAAATTCGTTCTGAAGGTGGTGTCGGAGTTTCACCTTAACCAGGTGATTACTCTGCCAGTGTTTTACCCCAATTACACCTTGGAGGCCGAATACATGATCCATACTGTGGACCTGAGATGAATGCTCGCCAATACAAAGAGCATACAGTGGAAGTTCAGGGTGAGATTCGCTAGCTTTTTGTCACCTACGGTGAAGCCACACCTGGAAGATCTGCAGCCAAGCGGACGATTGGCAGGTGGATCACCTCCTGCATTGATGTCTGCTATAGGTTTGTGGGTAGGGAGCCCTCCTGTAGGGCATAAGGCTCATTCCACCTGCCATACCGCTGCGTCAGTGGCTGCTTCTAGGGACATCCCTATCCAGGAAATCTGCAGGGCTGCTTCCTGGAAGTCGACACACACCTTCATTTCCCATTACCACATCAACCTTGAGTCACGCCAGGATGCTGGTTTTGGAACCTCATTTCTCCAGTCCCTGTTACCTAAATAGGGGGTGTGCGTCTTGCCTTCCTCCTCCCAGAGAACTGCAAGGAGTCTGCCAACAAGTGTGGATAGAACAACATATCCACAATCCTAGAAAAACGGGTTACTCACCTGTAACAGTAGTTCTAGGAGTGGTACATGTTCATCCACATTGACCCACCCGACCTCCCCGGCTGCGATGCACAAACCTGGCTTCCAGTGGGCCAAGATCTGGCATCATGGGGTGGAGCCTGAGGGTTTTACCACCCAGGTGGGTGGGAGGAGCCAGCTTGAAGATGTTCCAGTGTCCTTAAAGGGAAAGGCAGACCTGCCAACAAGTGTGGATGAACAACATATACCATTCCTAGAACTACTGTTACAGGTGAGTAACCTGTTTTTATTTCAATGCCTGGAACAAACTAATATTACGCTTCCTCTGGCAGGGCGCCACGTCCTGCATCTGTTTTTCTCTTGTTTCTGCCTAGGACTAAGGGGATGTCAGCCTTCCTAACCTTTGATGGTTTGCACAGGTGGCCCATCTGAGAACCATATGTATCTGGGTTTCTGAGACCCAGCAGCTGTACTGGAAACAAATTGAATTTACGCTAAATTATATATTCAGTCTTAATTTTTCTACAAATGTTGCACTTTAATCCTTATGTCTGGTCTCCTTCCTGAGCCCAACTTGGAGTTGTTGTTTTTTTAACTTGACTGTCAACTTATTTTTTAGTTATGTGATGTTTTTGCTTTCCTCTCTGTTATATCCTGCAGTGTCTGTATATTTTACTCTGAAATCCTGTAAATCTATACCTTGACTATATATTCCTTGTAATTTCCCGGGTCGCACCTGAAAATAGGCATGTTCGTCTAGTGTGCTTACCTGGTAAACAATCACTAAATCAGTAATCTCTCTGATAATCTGTCAGGTTGTAAACCATTGTCTAAATTTACACAGTACTCTGCAGAAATTTTTCAGCAGTGGTCCAAGATTGTAAGAAACTGCTTGAGTCCTTTGCAGCTGTTTCAGCTAAGGGCCATTGAAAGACTCGGATTTATATGCCAAATAATATAGACCAGGCTACTAAGAGATGGACTAAACTAGGTCTCCAGTATTATCATCAGATGCTAGACTGTAGAGAGGTAATACTGTTTGCAACTCTACAGGCATCTTATCACTTCCCTAACAGTAATCATTAGATACAGGCTTGTTCCTACCTGCTTGCCCAGGGGGAGGCAGTGTCGCATCTCCTGGAAAAACCTCCCCCCCCACCACCACCACCACCCTTGTCTTGTACAGATTATACACTCTCTTCTATCAGATGATAGTTGGACTTGCCTTATTGGACACATTGCCGAGGCCTTACAAGATCAGCATACAGACACTACAGAATCGATAATGCAGATCTGGAATGTAGAGCTTAATGAACAGTGTAACCTCGGAAGTCTAGCTAAAATTTGCCCTTCCATCCTATCAATTAACTTCAGCCACTTGGCTTGAATTTTCCTGGAAATGTCATTACCATTTCTTTTGAACCCCTGACATTGTAGCCAAATATGCTGGTGAATCCAGAGCCGGCTGTTTGAGGGGGCGCACCCTGATCCCTGAACATAATGCATGTATTTTTGGGGGATTATCCTCTGATACACCCATTGTGGCAAGAGGTGATCCAGGAAATTGACAGTCTTTGATAAGCCAGGAGGTACTGTTGATTATTCCACCAGGAGACAGACACCTTGGTGGACGAACCCTCAAATTAATGCTGACTCTAATTTTAGCAGCGAATAAAGCAGTAACCCAAGTCTGGCTCTCCATTACTCTACCCACAGTAGCCTGTCAGTGAAAAATAGTGTCAGAGATGTATGCTTTCCCTGCAAAAAAAGCTTCGATCTGTAGGAAATGTAAAGACATTTAGTAGTCCAGATCAACTTTGATTTCTGGGAACTTGGTACGTACAGGGCTCTTTAACTACTGTCTTTCTCAAAATAAAATGATAAAAGATTAAATTAAGAGTATGAATTCGAACCATATACCTCTCCTAGAACTACGGTTACAAGTGAATAACCTGTTCTTCTGTGTTAACTGATCTGGCTGGGGAAATGAAACTAAAAGCAGCATGTTTTATTCTGAACTAAGTGTTGCTATCCTTTTTTTGCCTCCAGTTTTCTTTTAACAAGCCTTGTTGTTTTTCCTTGGTGCAGGTATTCAAACCATCCCACCACAGGGGGGTAAGCTGGAGATTGCAGGCATGGTTGTAGGACAGTGGGCCGGCAGTAAACCCTCCAAGGGCCGGGGGTCCTTTGGCGTGCAGGTGGTCTCAGTTGGAGGACCAGGAAAAGGGTGAGTAGTGATAAAAAATGCGAAATCTTGTATCATCTGCAGTTCCTTTGGGGCTAGTATGCACTCTAGGACTCATAGAGAGCAGATTAAAGAAAGAAACTGCATCACTGAAACCTGGGCAAGAGAAGTACCACAAAACGCTTACAAATGCAAATCTTTTAAGTCATTTCATGAGTTTTTCATTTCAGTTTATTAGCAAAGCAGTTTGAGCCAATGCTAGTTTACATTACCGCTGAAACATGAAGCAATAACAATATTACAAGAATAGAAAATTACTTGGACCTGTGTTTTCCATGAATTTAGATTGAAGCAAATGGTTACCAGTGGCCAGCAGTAAAAATGGAACATTTTGACTTCTGCATATTAATTCCAAAATTGTGTGTCGGCTCCTATGGTCTAAGTTTTAGGATGTGCCCTTTCCTAGACTCCGCCAGTCTTTTTCATTCTGTCCTAGCTAGTGGGCAGCTCCTTTGTCTGCACAAATACTTTTGTTTTCAGGAGCTGCATTTTCTCTCCCAAGTACCGCATCAGAAATTGTGTTCTGATGCTGCTCTGTGGCTCGGCAGCAGCAGCTACTGCACAACACGTTCAGCATTTATCTGTCTGTAGGAAGAGAATCCAGGGCTTCAGTGCCTTGGAGGACTGAAGTAGTCCATACTGTAGTTTGGGTGACTTACAAGGCCGACTGCAACCTTTGCCCCATCAAGTGAAGATAGGTTCTGAGGGGCTTCTGGGCTGAGGGAGTGTGCTAGATAGCTCTTGAAGCGCTGCGAGGTCCACATGCAATTTCAGGGTTCTTGTGCCATCATCCACGGATGTGTGAGTGGTGCCACTTTTTTTTTTTCCCCAGCTTTTTTTTTTTCTCCCCTGGGACCGGGCATACTTCAAGAGTGCCTGCTCAGCTGTGCCTGTCATTCCCAGGCTGTCCCCCGAATGACTGGTTAGGTCCAGTTCCCCGCCCTCCCCCGGAGAGGGTCCACCCTCCCTTGGTGGCTCTTTCTGTAATTAGAGGTACCTACCAGTTGTCAGGTGGCCCTTGGAGAGTCCTGGGTGCGTTGGACTGATGAAGGGATGTGGGCACGCTCCTGAGGCCTCAGTCATCTCGCCAGCTCCAGAGGTGTTTTTTTTTTTTTTTCCCTTATAGGTTACTGTCCCACGCAGCAGAGTGCGGCCATCAAGGCATCACTGTGTCACATCTCTGCCCCTTATGTATGTGGCTCGCTTATGTCGTGGCGCCCTGGTTCATCGCCAGAGGTCGCCCAAGAGCGATTGCTTCCCCTAAGCCTTCCCTGGGAAGAGAGTGCAGTCCCTCAGATACTCAATCTCTTCCCTCTCCTGACGACCCGGGCTCATTCCCGAACCCGGATCTGAGGTGTGGCATCCAGCGCCTCAACCCTCAGCGCCACCAGGCCGGTTGACTGGCGCCATCTTGAAAGGCTAATATTTCATTCAGCTAGGCAGCAGCCATATGTGTGCAGGCCATGCATGCAAAGTAAGCACTGTTAACCGTCTTAGTATAGGTGGTGCATTCATATTCTAGTATGGAGGCCATGTTTCTACAACTGCAAAGGGCACAGAATTGTTTACAATTTTTTTTTTTTTTTTTAACCTATCTCTGTTACTCACAAAACAGGGCTTGGAGTAATGCAGGCCTTCTCCACGAGTTCCTCGTGGTATCCTTGATTGAAACATAGACTTTGACGGCAGATAAGGACTGCTTGGCCCACCTAGTCTGCCCATTTCCTACCTACAGGATAAGTGGCAGATCCTAGTTAACCAATAGCCTATTTATTCCTACCCACCCCACAAGAATTGCTTTATGTCTGTCCTCATGCATTCTTGAATTCTCCCACAGTTTTAGACCCCACAGCCTCCTCAGGAAGGCTGTTCAATGCGTCCACCACCCTCTCTGTGAAAAAATACTTCCTCACATTGCCCCTGAGCCGTCCCCCCTCTATCTTCAAATTGTGTCCCCTTGTTCTTGACCATCTCTTTTTCTGAAAGATGTTACCATCTTGGACTTTGTTGACTCCACTGAGGTACTTAAAAGTTTCTATCATGTCTCTCCCCCCCACCCCTTCCCTCAAGGGTATACATAGGAAAGGAGGGAGAGGGGGGACATGATAGAAACTTTTAAGTGCTTCAGTGGAGTCAACAAAGTCCAAGAGGGTAGCATCGGGATTGCCACACCAAAAAAAGCTAGATCTAAGGCCTCAACTGTAAAAGATGCCAGACAAGGTCCCATCCACTATGGCCAACTCCTGATCTTACTTCGAGATACAGCTCTGGCAGCAGGACCCCATGGAAAAATTTTAGCTAGCTACATACGGCGGGGGAACGCCTCCGATGTTGCCTGCATCATAAAGGGGGCGGTCCCCCAGCGTCCCTCAGTTTTTCTCCCGCCGTCGACTCACAAGAATCGGCTCCACAGACGCCTTCAGCTAATGAATGACACCATTACTTAGGTATCCTGTTTCTTTTATTTGGAAAGTTTGACTTTATTTCTTTTCTGTACGTCGTCTTCCCCAGCGTCATCCGTTGAAAGGCCCTCATCAAAGTGTGTTTGTGGCAAACAAGTTCTTTTTAAGGACAAGCACACTGCCTGTGTCAGGTGCCTAGGGCCAGAACATGACACTAAGGCCTGTCCCATTTGCCAAAACTTTAATAGTTGCGCAAGGATCTGCCACCAAAAAGTTTGAGACCTTTCTGTTAGAGAAAAAAATTAGAAGCAATGCAAAAAAGTACCTCCTCCAGGGAGGGATCCTCTCACAGGTCAGGGAAACAAAAATGGAGGGAAAGAGAGAAAGAGCACTCCCCATTCACATGGACATCCTACTCCAGAGGGAGTTCGGATTCAACAAACCGCTCCAACTGGTCTCCGTCTGAAAGACCCAGCCTCCGCCAGCCAAAGTCCAGATGTTGGGCGGCTCCAGTTCTCCATCCACCTTGCAGCCCCTAAAAGTCTGGCCAAAAGACCATACTCGCAGCTGGCCTTTGGGCTGCACAGGCCGATCTGCTTCCACAGATCGCCCAGGCAAGGCGCACTCCAAGTCGGCCTCTGTAACAGGCCCTGACTCCCTGGACTGGCGCCGGGATTCTGACCAGTCCCAGACGTATCTCGGGGACATCCTCTAAACGGACCTCAGAACTATCGTCCATTAAGTGGACTTCGGACCCTAAACGGGTGTCAGAACAGACGTCCACCAAACGACCCAAGGACCAACGACCACTGGCAGAGGTCCGCTCCCAGAAAAAGGACGACGCCTTGTCCATACAGGATGTTGGCTCATCCAGACGTATGGTACTGATGCCGGGGTTGAAACACCTAAGCAACGACCAGATATCTGGAGGCAGGGAGAATGCAGACCTCCCATATTACCTGACGCTGCCCAAGGACCAGACAACTGGTGCGTTGGGCCATAGACCATCCGACACTGGAAATGGTTAGGCGCCCCCACTGGAGAGGCAGACGCCAGGTCAGACCTCTGGCCTCAACATTTCAGAGGTCAAGGAATTGTTTTCCTATTGGTGGGAAACTATCAAGAAGGATGTGGTTCCAAGCAAACCGCCCATGGAGGACCAACAAACCCCCGTGGGTTCCTCCAAGAGAACAAAAGCCCGACCAGGCCACCCCCTAAAGAAGAAAGTCCTAAAATGTAGGGTCCGCTCCAAAAAGAAAAAGCAGCCGAGGAGAGGTCTCCATCACACCCTTTCCCGCTCGCCGAGTGTGCACAGGTCTATGAAGCACAAAGAGAATAATAATAAAACTTTATTTATTAAGCGCCTTTCAAGCACCGAGGCGCTGTACAAATGAACAATAAAATCAGAAAAAATACATATATAAAATCAGAATAACAACCTCAAACCATAAAAGCTTGACTCCGCAGATGGATCTTAAGTACCCGCTTGAAAATCTCCACGGTCGTGCATTCCCGAAGCTGTCGAGGCTGAGAATTCCAAAGGGTTGGGGCTATAAACATAAAATCCCGAGCCCCAGAAGATTTTAAAATAACCCTTGGAACCTCTAGCAACCCCTCTTCAGCTGAACTGAGCTGTCATACAGGGCTGTAGGGAATTGGAAGCTTTTTCAAGTAGCCGGGGCCAAGTCCGTGCAGGGCTTTGAAGGACAAAAGACCTACTTTAAAGGTGATCCGCCACTGTATAGGCAGCCGAGGTCACAAAGGCGTGGACCAACACAGGTAAGTCGCCAGACGAAACAAGGTGCTTCACCCTGGCAATGTTCCTAAGATGGTAAAATGCAGACTTAACGACTGCTGTCACCTGATAACCGAGGTCTCATCACAGACACTTTCACGCTCACCAAGCATGCACAGGTCCAAGAAGCACCACAGGCGGTCAGATTCCTCTTTCTCTAAAGAATCTTACTCTTCCTCTCATGTGTCCTCCAGTTCAGGCTCTCCTTTCAGCATCCCTTCACCAGATCCAAGGGATTTGCCTAGGTCCCCCGAAGACACCCAACATTTATGGGTATAATGAAGCACATCCAAGATAACATGCGGTGGGATACTGAAGATTTAGATCCTGAGAGGTGCCGCCTTGCCAAGTATCTAAGACAAAAGGATCCCAAACCAGTGGTGGTCCCACCACTAGTCGATACCTTCCAAGACGTGACCAAGGCTGCTTGGAAACATCCCTTCACTTCCTCAGCAGTACCTAAAAAGGCAGATCGCCTATCTCGGGCTCTTTCAAAAGACCCTTATTTGGCCGGCCCGGTGGCTCTGAGGGTTGAGGTGCTGGACGCCATACCTCACACCACGCCGGCGACCCGGGCTCGGGAACAGACTCGAGTCGGCAGGGGGAAGGAGGATCGAGCGTCCCCACGGATGCTCTCCTCCTTCGGGGAGGGATACCAGGGGTGTTTAATACACCAGACGTCCGGGAGAGCCGGTGGAAGCACCGACTCTCTGGGCAATGGCGGCTTCCATTGGGGGGGTGGAGCCGGAGAGGGGAGGACGCCATCTGGCAATTGGCAGCAGTACGTAAGCACGTTCTGCCTGAGCCGGCGTCCTCAGCGAGATGGAGGGGAAGAATAGAGAAAAAAAAAAAACCCTGCGGTGTTCCTGGATGACTGCCGCTCCAGCCACCCAGTCTTCAATCACGGGCAGACCCAGCTGTGCAAGGTGCTCTGTGGAGGGAAGAGGCAGGTAGGAGTCACCAGAGGCACTCTAGGGGCAGACTCAGTGAGGGATTGGAGGGCATTGAGCAAGCCCGAAGGGGAGGAATGGCGAGGGCGACCAGGAGGGGATAAAAAGAAAGTTTAAAAAAAAAAAAAACCCTTATTTGGCCACGCAGCCCGTAGCAGATTCGGTGGTGATCACTGCCACACATGACAGATCACAAAGCCACAACATTTGAGCACTCAACCCCTGGACCAGGAGTCAAAACGGCTCGATTCTATGGGAAGGAAGATGTACGCCTCAGCCACACGTTCCATCCGCTCATTAAACTTCTTGTGCCATGTGGTCCAATTCCAAAATGCCCTGTGGGAACAAGGGTTGGATTTGCTCAAGATCCTTCCAGACGGGGACCAAAAGGAAAAGCCAGCTAAGCTGCTTCAGACAGGCTCTGATGTACACAGGTGCTCAGAGCAGTATATGACTCTGCGGACTCAGCCGAAAGAAGCACAGCATCAGGCATGTGTTTAAGACGGCACTCCGGGCTGAGGGTCTCAGGCTTCACACCGGAAGTCCAGAAGGGCATCCTAGATGTCCCTTTCAAGTGCTTGGTTCTTTTTGGGGAGCAGTCTCAACAAATAATAACAAAATTGCAAGACGCCAGAAAGGCAGCACGTTCAGTACAAGCCATGTATAGACCGAAGACAAAGCCATTTTGGAGGCAGAACTATTTTTGAGGGAAACTGGGACAGCAGCCCCGATTCGGACAACAGTAGAGAAGAGGCTTTAGCTGCAAGGGCCCCCTCATTTTGTGGGAGGAACAGGTGCCAGGAATACAAAATTTCCTCAGGCAAACCTTCTCTCCCCCTCCACTGCCTGACTCGTTGCTGAAATCCTCCTCTCCCTCCAGCCCAAGGGGAAGAGGCAGTTGGAGGTCGTTTCTCCAAACACCTATCAGGATGGCAACAGATTACATCTGACCAATGGGTTCTTCAGCTCATTCAAAGAGAGAGAACTCTGTAGAATTCACCGCTCAACCACTGTCCAGGCCTTCACTACTGTCTTTACTCAAGACAACATGCCACACTGATCCGGGAGGAGATACAGGCTCTTATAGTAAAAGAGGCCATAGAGCCAGTCCCATGGATCCAGAGAGGGAAAGGGTACTATTCCCACTTCTTCTTAGTACCCAGAAAGACTGAGGATTTATGCCCAGTACCGGACCTCTGCGATCTAAACACCTTCATGGCATACAGACGCTTCAGGATGGTCACTTTTCCAGGCCTGATCCCGATGTTGGGCCAGGGAGCTTGGCTCGCATCACTGGATATGCAGGACGCATATCTCCATATCCCTATCCCAAGACAGCACAGAAAATTCTTGCGATTCGAGTTCCAGGGTCAACACTTTCAGTTCCGGACTCTACCCTTCAGACTGGCATCAGCTCCGAGGGCCTTCACCAAGTGCCTAGCGGTGGTAGTCGTGGCCCTAAGGAGAAGGGCCACTACGTCTTTACTTATCTAGATGATTGGCTACTGACCGCATCACCCAAGGACAGCTTGCTTCAGGCCCTAAAGGACACCTTTTCAATGCTCAGAGACCTAGGTGTCACTATCGACCTGCCAAAGTTGACCCTCACACCCTTGCCAAAGGCTGCAGTTCATCAGGGCAGTGCTGGACACCATGAAGAGAAGGGCCTTCCTGCCAAACGACAGGGCAAAACGCTTAAGGAATCTTACAAGACATATCTTAGGACAGAGACAGGTCTCAGCATGGACCATGTTACACCTGGGCCACATGGCAGCCACAGTTCCACTGTCTCGCCTTCACATGTGAACCATTCAGTGGACACTCAGAGTCCAGTAAGACCAACGCCAAGACGACCTCGACCAAATGGTCTCGGTCCCCAACGCTATTCACCGAGTGTTGCAATGATGGCTAGTTTAGGAACACCTCGTGGTGGGAGTCCAATTCCAGTCACCCACTCCAGCAGCTACTCTGATCACGGACACGTCAGGATCAGGCTGGGGTGCTCATCTGGGTGGCAAAAGGACCCAGGGTCTATGGTCAAGAACAGAGGGTTCCCTCCACATAAACGTCCTGGAAATGAGGGCAGTTTTTTACGCCCTGCAAGCATTAAGACCAGTACTTTCCCCAGAGCACCTACTCATTCAAACAGACAATATGTTAGTAGTGTTCTATATAAACAAACAAGGGGGCATCTGTTCATACCAGCTGTGCCGAGAGGCGATAAGGGTATGGTATTGGGCAGTACAACACCAAATCACACTGTCTGCAGTTCACGTTCCTGGGTTGCAAAACACGCTGGTGGATCTACTCAGCAGATCCAGTTCTAATGCACACGAATGGGAGCTTCTGCAACAGGTTGCAGAATCACTGTTCACAAAATGGGGAACACCGGAACTAGACCTATTTGCCTACCCATATAACACAAAACTGCCCAGTTTCTACTCGCTAGATGGAGGGCCTGGTGCTTTCTGGTGAGACGTGTTGTCCCTGTCCTGGACAGGCGGATTCCTGTATCCCTTCCCCCCGCCTCCTCCCCTTCCTGTTGATCCAGGAAGTCCTGCCCAAGCTACAGGACGAAGGAGCAGTCATGATTTTAGTGGCCCCATATTGGCCCAGACAGATGTGATTCCCCTTACTCCAACAACTAGCGAGCTAGCCACCCTTTCCTATTCCATTCAGCTCGCACTTACTGTCGCAAGACACAAGGGTCCCTAGTTCACCCAAACTTGCAATCCCTATACCTGCACACCTGGCTCCTGAGGACTTGGCGATCTCTTGCCTTGGGGCCTCAGACACAGTGGCCAATATCCTAGTAGCTGCAAGAAATCCCTCTACTAGAGTCACATATGCCATGAAATGGTGCAGGTTACGCCTTTGGTCCTTGGCTCGTGACCTGGACCCCCTAAACTTGGCCGGTGAAATCGGTACTAGAGTACCTTCTTTCCTTGTCAGGCGAGAGGCTAAGCTATTCCTCAATAAAGGTGCACCTTTCAGCACTATCTGCTTACCATGCACCTTTTGGGGATAAATCTTTTGCTCAACTGGACCTGTCACACATTTTCTTGCGTGACATCCTTCACTTAATCCGTGCAGGGCCACGGACTGGTAAATCAGTCCAAACTTCCTATACGTTCTAATTCTGCTGGCAGCTTAAGGGTTAAAACCTCCTATTAGGGACCCAATCCCTCCTTCGGATCTTCTATTCATTTTAGAGGCAGCTCACACCACCGCCTTTTGAACAAGCCGCAGATTGCAAGCTACGCCTTCTCTCTCTCTTGGAAGATGTTATTTTTAGTTGTAGTCACTTCTACAAAAGAATTTCTGAGCTCCAGGCACTCATGTGCAAAGAGCCATATTTGATTTTCCACAAGGACAGGGTGCCCTTATAAACAAATCCTAAGTTTCTTCCCAAGGTAGTGTCTGAGCTTACTCTCAATCAGGACATTGATCTCCCAGTCTATTTCCCGGAGTATTCCAATAGAGGAGAGGCTGTCCTGCACACTTTGGATGTGCATAGGATACTCTGATACTATCTGACCAGAACCAAGGGGCACCGACAGATCAATTGTTTGATCTTACTTCGAGTGGGAGCTCTTGCAGCAGGCCATAACCATTAGAACTAATGCCGGAGGCATTAGGACCCACCAGAAAACTTCTCAACCAGCAGTACCCAACAGGGACCGCCCGCGCTCCCCCCCAATGTCGGCTCCACCCCATTGTCAGCCATGGTATAAAAGGGGGCGGACCCGGCTCCACCCTAGTTCTTTTACCCGCCACGACCCGCTCACGTTGGGGAAGATCTTAGCTTGCCAGTTGCCAGCAAAATAGACTTGATTTTTCACCATTTTCTTCAGTTTTTCAACGTTTTTTTTTTTTTCATCCGACACATCGTCCCCGTCATTGGTCTCATCTTCGGGACCTCATCGAAACAAGTGCAGTTGCGGCCGTCGGATACCATCAAAGGATGGCCACACTAAGTGTGTCTTCTGCCTAGGGCCTAACCACGACACCACGGCCTGTTCCACCTGTCAGGGCTTCACAAGCAGAACCAGGATCCGCCATTTGAAGGCTTTCAAGGCGTTCCTTCTCAAGCAGAAGATGGACCTGCACACCTCTGGAGAGAAGGCCAAGCATAAGGACAAGTCCAAGCGGTCCTGGGAGAAGGACCGTAGTTGGTCCCGCCACCGGTCCAGGTCCCAATCTCATTCTCTGTTCTTCCCCAAGCAGCTCTGCTCTGGAGAGCACCTTTCCAAGAAGGATTCCACTCCTGCCAAAAAGGCCCAGGCTAAAACAGGTACGTCAGGGGAGAAACCTGCTAAGCCCAAGGTGACCTCACTCCAGGTCACTCCTAAGACCTCAGTGGCACAAGCTACGACCCTGCCCACCAAGGTCCTGGCTTCGCCTGATAAGGGTAAGCCTCTGGAGTCAGAGGACACTCGGCGCCTGCCCCCCAATGAGAAACCGTGATCGGTCCCGGTGCTGACCCTGCTGTAGAAGGGGCACGCCTGCCTCCCAAGTCCTCCTCCCCACGGGGTTCCAGGAGGCTCCCCTTGGGGCTGCCGGACACTTCTGATCCCATAGTCTCCTTTCCGGGACAGCAGCCTCTGTGTTTTCCAAGGAGGAGCTCCAGGAACTTTTTTTCCTTTTGGTGGGGTTAAGTACAAAACAGAGCCCCCCCCAAGCCCGCCATCGGGCAAACCACAACAGGAGTGTTCCTTCACCCAAGAAGACCCCGAGAGGCTGCTGCTGATCATCCTCAGGGCCCATTCCGATCTCTGTAACCGGTCTCGGTCTTACTATAGGAGCCGTTCCCGTTCCGATGGGCAGGCTCGCTCCCGACATCGGTCCACGGACCGACGCCCATCATCGGTCTCGTGACCGACGTCAGTCGGAGAGCCACCGACGTTCGAGCGGGGCCAGTCATAGGGAGAGGTCCTGCTACTCCTCACCTAGTAGCCAGTCCTCTTCCCTCTCGGGGGTTCCCTAGGAGAAAAGGACCAGCCCCACTCCCTCCTGATGATCCAACCTTTATGGACATCATGAGGCACATCCAGTCCTCCAATGAATTGGATACGGAGGACCTGGATCTGGAACGCTGTCAACTAGCCAAGTACCGGAGGCAAAAGGAGCCCAAGCCTCTCGTGGTTCCTCCTTTGGTTGACACCTTCCAGGCTCTTGCCAGAATTACCTGGAAGCCCCCAGCTTTTTTCTGGCCAGACGCATTGTCCCTTTGTTGGGCAGGGAGGTTTCTTTACGCCTTCCGTCCCGTTCCTCTCGTACAGAGAGTTCTCTTGAAGCTTCAGGCCGAAGGGGCTCGGATGATTCTTATCGCCCCTCTGTGGCCTCGGCAGATTTGGTTTCCACTATTTCAGTGGTTGTCCACGGAACCTCCAATTCCGCTGCCAATATGTTCACAGTTGCTGTCCCAGGATCAGGGCTCACTGGTCCATCCCGATCTCAGGTCTTTGCATCTTCATGCTTGGCACCTTCGGACGTAGCAAAGTCTAGGTACGAGGTCTCCCAAGAGGTGGCGGACATCCTTGTACCGGCAAGGAAGCCCTCTACTCGCTCCACTTGCGCTATGAAGTGGAAGCGCTTTTGCTTTAGGGGTCGTCTCACCATCTGGACTCCCTTACCTGTCCGGTGAACTCAACATTGCAGTATCTCCTCTCCTTATACCAACAAGGCTTGAGCTACTCCTCCCTAAAGGTGCACATGTAGGCCATTTCTACATAGGACACCCTTCTGGGGGACAAAACCTTGGCCCAATTGGATGTGGCCCACAACTTTTTAAGGGGAATTCTACACATGAGACCTCCCATTAGGGATCCTATTCCCCCCGGGACCTCCTGTTTGTGTTGGAGAAGCTTACTCTTCCACCTTTTGAACCTGCAGCTGACTGTGAGCTGCGTTATCTTTCCTGGAAGGTTTGTTTTTTTTTTAGTTGCTGTTACTTCAGCTCGAAGAGTTTCCGAGCTCCAGGCTCTGATGTGTAAAGGCATGTATTTAATTTTCCACAGGTAAAGGGTTTCCCTCAGAATGAATCCTAAGGTGGTCTCAGAGTTGACCCTCAACCAATCGGTTGACCTTCCAGTTTATTTTTCTTCTCCCTCTAATAGAGGAGAAGCTCTCCTTCACTCTCTGAACGTTCACAGGGCGCTGAAGTACTACGTTAAGCGCACAGCTGCACACCATAAATCGGAGCAACTGTTTGTGGCCTTCGCGCCACAGCACTTGGGTAAACCGGTGTCCAAGCAAACGATTTCCAAGTGGCTTGTCAACTGCATTGTATTTCGCTATGAGAAGCACAATAAACCCCTTCAGGACCAGTCAGTGGTCACTCCACCAGAGGAGTCTCTGCTTCCTTTGCCGCTCTACGGAATGTCTCCATCAGGGACATATGTGTGGCTGCTACCTGGAACTCTGTGCACACTTTCGTGAAGCACTATAGCCTGGACATTGCATCCAGGCGCCATGCTGGCTTTGGCCTGGCAGTCCTTCAGGGACTTCTGTCTTGACCTGCTGTTTTCAGCATCTTACCATCTTCCACCTCCTGGGGCCTAGGCTCCTCCTTGGCGTGGGACTACTTGGGTTTCAGTCCTAAAGGTTATAGTCTGCTTCAAGAGCTCCCACTCTGAGTAAGATAGTACAGTTATGGAAGAACTTACCGTAACAGTAGATCTTCGAGAGGAGCTCTTGCAGCAGGCGTGCTTTCCCGCCTCCAGCCCCCGAATGAGGTGTCCAGATTATCATCCTCAGGCTTCACCTCCTTCTCTCGTTGGGGCACATTCGCGGGTCTTGGTGAGGGAACTGGGGTGGAGCCGGGTCCGCCCCCTTTTATACCATGGTCGACGGGGTGGAGCCAATGTCGGGGGGGGCGGTCCCTGCAGTGTGCTGCTGGCTGAGAAGTTTTCCGGTGGGTCCTAATGCCTGCGGCGTTGGTCCTAATGGTTATAGCCTGCTGCAAGAGCTCCTCTCGAAGATCTGCTGTTATGGTAAGTTCTTGCGTAACTGTACTTTTCTTTGCCCACAGGATGTTAGAGGCACCAGTTTCGAAGCACTCACTCTCAAAATGGCTGGTCAACTGTATTGTTTTCTGTTAACAGATTTTAAACAAACTCTTTCCGGGACTGGTAAAGGGTCACTCTACAAGGGGAATGGCGACATTCTTTGCCTCCCTAAAGAATGTCTCAGCCTCCTCCATTTGTGCAGCAGCTACTTGAAGTACTGTGCACACATTTGTCAGACATTACAGTCTGGACATAGCCTCCAGGCACAGCATGGGCTTTGGCCTTGCAGTCCTGCAGGGGCTCTTTTCATGAGGGGTTCTCTCACTCTCCTCCTGTTTTCTAGGGCTAACGCACACTGCTTGGGACCTAGTCCTAATAGTGTAACCTGCTGCAAGAGCTATATCTCAGAGTAAGATAGTACAGATCTTGCTTCAAGATACAGCTCTTGCAGCAGGTTACACCATAAGGACAGAAGCCGGCAGGCAGCAGGACCACACGGAAATCTTCTAGCTAGCTATACCAAGCAGGGGACTGCCCCCGATGTCAGATACATCATAAAAGGGGCAGTCCCCCAGCATACCTCAGTTCTTTTCCCATCGTCGACTCACGCTCATCGGCTCCACGGACGCCTGACTAACGACGACAGAAAGAATTTAACACAATTTCCTCAAGATTTCATCTCCTTTTTGACAAGTACATGTCTTCTTCCCCGACTCCTTCCCTAGTGACCACAGAAGAAAAAGGCCCCGACGAAGATCCCCTCTTCGTCGGGCGACGACTCATGCCCTGATTCTTCGGGCACCCCTCGGTCACTCTTTCCTTTTGAGCCTCCTTCTCCAGATCCCCACGACCTTCCCAGGTAACCATCGGCTGACCCATCATTCTCTGATATTATGCGCCACATTCAAGAGAATGTGGGATGGGAGACCGAGGATTTAGACCCAGAACGACAATGCCTGGCACATTATTTGAGGCACAAAGACCCCAAGCCTGTGGTGGTTCCACCCCTGGTGGACACTTTCTAGGACGCTACCACGGCTGCATGGAAGCATCCTCATTTGATTCCAGCTATCCCCAAGAAGGCCGACAGGCTTTATAGGGCCCCACGGGAGGCTCCCTACCTATCTCAGCAACCTATGGCTTACTTGCTAGTCATCACGGCTTCGCACAACCACTCCCAGCAGCCCCAGTACCTCAGTACACAGCCCCCAGACCAGGAATCCAAACTATTGGATGCACTGGGTCGTCACATGCATGTCTCTGCTACATGCTCCCTCAAGTCCCTCAACTATTTGCGGCACATGGTGCAATTTCAAAATGCACTGTGGGACCAGGGACAGGACCTACTGAAGGACTTCCCGGAGGACGAGAAGAAGGAGGAGCTCTTAAACCTTCGCACAGGCTCTGACATTGGGACCCAAGTCCTCCAGGCTACGTATGACTCGGCAGACTCTGCAGCGAGAGGTGCCTCAACAGGCGTTTGCCTCTGGAGACTCTCCTGGTTGAGGGTCTCTGGATTTACTCCAGATGTCCAGAAAGTAATCATGGATGTCCCCTACAGTGAAGCTGTCTTGTTCAGTGAAGACACTGAGAGGGTCATCATAAGGGTTCAGGTCATGTATAAATCCAAGTCTGGTTCCTTTTGCAGACCACAGAACTGTTTTCGTGGCCGACAGAGTAAACAACAGCCTCTGTCGGGCCAGCAGCAACATAGGAGCAATTTCAGTCACAAGAACCAACAGAAATTCTCCAGAGGTCAGGGCCAGAGAAACACTAAATCTACACAACCTGCCCAGGCCACCACCATAGCATGACTCCTTCCCGGCCCCTGCCCCAGCCTCACCTCTGGATCAAAGGGAAGAGAGGGTCAGGGGTCGAGTCGCTTACCACCTGTCATGGTGGCAGAGGATCACTTCAGCTCATCAGTCGGGGACACTCTATAGAGTTCCTCGACTGCCCACCATCAAGACCTCCTCTGCATTCCCGTTAGTCAGGACAGCATGCCCTGCTCATCCTGCAGGAGATCTCTCTGCACTCCTTTCCAAGGACGCCATCGAGGTTGTACAAAGGAACCAGACAGAAAAAGGATACTATTCACATTTCTTCCTGGTTCCAAAGAAAACTGGGGACTTGCGACCTAAACATCTATGTGATGTACAAGTGCTTTCGCATGGTTACCCTACCAGGTGTCATTCCCATGCTCGAGCAAGGCGCATGGCTAGTGTCTCTTGACATGCAGGATGCATAGCTTCATCTTCCCATAACTCGGTCGCACAGGAAATTCCTGCACTTTGACTTTTTGGGACATTACCAGTTCCGAGCACTTCCGTTCAGCCTGTGCTAGGCTCTGTGTCTTCACGAAGTGCATGGCAGTCGTAGCAGCAGCCCTCAGGAGACAAGGCCATTATGCCTTCCCCTATTTGGACGACTGGCTCCTGATGGCCTCCTCCGCAGAGTCATTGGAGAAGGCCATTCACGACACCTGCTCCCTATTTAACATAGAAACATAGACTTTGATGTCGGATAAGGACCACTTGGCCCACCCAGTCTGCCCATTTCCCTACCTACTGGATAAGTTGCAGATTCTAGTTAACTCAACAGCCTACTTCCTGCCACCCCCACCACCATTGCCTTATGTCTGTCCCATGCATGTTTGAATTCCCCCACTGTTTTAGACCCAACAACCTCCCCAGGAAAGGCGGTTCCATGCATCCACCACTCTCTCCGTGGGAAAAATTGTCCTCACATTACCCCTGAGCCGTCCCCCCTCTATCTTTAAATTGTGCCCCCTTGTTCTTACACATCTCTTTTTCTGAAAGATGCTACCCTCCTGGACTTTGTTGATTCCCTTGAGGTACTTGAACATTTCTATCATGTCGCCCCTGTCCCTCCTTTCATCAAGGGTATACACATATTAAGCTCCCTCAGTCTGTCTTCATATGGTTTCTGATGCAGACCCTGCACCATTTTAGTTGCCCTCCTTTGGACTGCTTCATCCTGACTGTCCTTGCGTAGATGAGGTCTCCAAAACTGCACACAGTACTCTAGATGGGGTCTCACCAACTGTCTGTACAGAGGGATAACCACTTCCCCTTTTTCTACTTGTGATGCCCCTTCCTATGCATCCCAGTATCCCCCTGGCTCTCCTTACTGACTTCTCATATTGCTTACCCACCTTTAGGTCATCTGATATGACTACCCCCAGGTCCCTTTCCATTTTTGTTGCTGTTAGTACCTCCCCTGCTATTGTGTACTCTTATCCTGGGATTTTGTTTCCCAGGTGCATTACTTTGCACTTCTTTGCATTGAATCTTAAGTTGCCATATGTCTGACCATTCCTTCAGCCTTGCCAAGTCCCTTCTTATCCTTTCTACCCCCCTTGTGTATCAGCTCTGTTACAGGTCTTTGTGTCATCTGCAAAGAGGCATACCTTTTCCTCCAGACCCTCTGCAATGTCACCTATAAAGATGTTAGAGGACTGGACCCAGTACTGAGCACCCTCAGTGGAGACCAAGAAGAAAGCTGAGGACATCCACAGGGGACTCCATGTTAGTGACACTTAGGAGCTTGGTTCCCTTCGTGGACAGATGCAGACCATCGTTTATTTCAGTCTCTAGGGATCACCATCAACCAAGAGAAGTCATCTCACTCCCTCGCAGAGACTACAGTTCATTGGCGTGGTTCTGGATACCCGTCAAGGGAGAGCCTTCCTGCCTGCGGACAGAGCGGAACGCATCAGGTCACTGATCAGGACCATCATGGCAAAAAATCTGGTCTTCGCTCGGACTATACTTTGCCTGCTCAGACATATGGCGGCCGACATCGCCACGGTCACCCACGCTTGCCTCCACATGAGAGTTACTCAGTGGACGCTGAGAACCCAGTGGGACCAGAGGCAGGATCACTTAGACCAGCCAGTCAGACTCACACGGCCAGTCATTCAAGACTTACAGTGGTGGCTGGTCCCAGAACATCTTTCCGTGGGAGTCCCCTTCATGGTGCCATTGCCATCTCTGACCCTCACCACTGACGCTTCGGGGTCCAGCTGGGGAGCCCCTTGAGACTCGCCTCCATATCAGTGTCCTGGAGATGAGGGCAGTCCTTTACACCTTACAGTCAGAGATTCCACTGGGTCATGTATTGGTCCAAACGGACAACACCTCGGTGACACATTACATCAACAAACAAGGAGGCACTCGCTCCTACCCCCTTTTCAGAGAGGCAATAGGCAGCTGTAGGCATGGGCATTACAGCACGACACTACCCTCACCACAGTGCATGTTCCTGGTGTGGACAACACTGTCGCAGACCTCCTGAGCCAGTTGAAGGCCAGGGCTCACGAATGGGAACTGATACAAGAGGTCACCGAGGACCTGTTTCGATGATGGGGGACACCAGACATCAACTTATTTGCGTCCCCCATACAACGCAAAACTTCCCAGTTTCTGCTCACTAGATCCAGGGCCTGGTGTTTTCTGGCAAGACGCGTTGTTCCCTCTCCTGGACGGGCAGGTTCCTCTATGCTTTCCCGTCCTTCCCTTTGATCCAGAGGGTTTTTCTCAAGCTCCAGTCGGAGCGGGCGTCCATGATCTTGATAGTGCCCTTTTGGCCCAGACAAATCTGGCTTCTGCTGCTTCACCAGCTGGCTCAGGAGCCTCCCTTACCCTTGCCAGTCAGCTCACATTTGCTGTTCCAGGAGGCCAGCTACCTAGTCCATCCGAACCTCAAGTCCCTGAACCTACATGCCTGGCTCCTAAAGACGTAGCCATTCTTAGACACGGGGTCTCGCAAGGCAATTCCAATATCCTGGTGGCAGCTAGGAAATCTTCGACTCACGCCACGTATGCTCTGAAATGGCGGAGATTTTGTCTATGGGCTCAGGCCCGCGATATCGATCCCGTTTGATGCCCTGAGAAGTCCCTTTTAGACTGCCTCCTATCCCTTTTCCAGTCAGGATTGACATATTCCTCTCTGAAGGTACACCTCTGTGCCATATCAGCGTACCACACACCGATTGGTCAGAGCTCGTTAGCCCAATTAGAGGCTTCCCTCGCTTTTCTGCGCAGTGTCTTGCATCTCAGACCCCCGATTAAGAATCCAATTACTCCTTGGGACCTTCTTTTCATTTTAGAGCAGCCTACGCTGCCTCCCTTTGAACCAGTAGCGGATTGCGAGCTTTGCCTTCTTTCCTGGAAGGCGTTACGTTTAGTTGCCATTACTTCGGCACGGAGGATTTCTGAGCTTCAGGCGCTCATGTGTAACGAGCCTTACTTGATTTTTCCATAAGGACAGGGTGTTTTTAAGGACTAAACCTAAGATCTTACTTCGAGAGGGCTCTTGCAGTAGGTAATTACATATAGGACTGAAGTCGGCAGGCACCAGGACCCCGCGGAAAAATTTCTAGCTAGCAGTCTCTGGCAGGGGATCCCCCCCCCAACATCAGGTGACTGGTGTCAGGCGACATCGGTATAAAGGGGCAGTCCCCCACGCCCGCCTTCCAGTTCTTTCATGCCGTTATCTTGTGAAAGCGCCTCACGGTTAAGTTCCTCTGCTTGTCAGTCTTGTTAACCAAATTTGTTCACGTTTTTCTCATCAAAATGCCCCGTATGTCATCCCCTACACTCTCCAGTTTGCATAAGAACAAGTGCGACTCGTGCAGCTCACAGCTCCCGCAGAAGGACGGTCATTCCCTGTGCCTCTTCTGCCTAGGCCCGGATCAGCCTGTGGAGAAGTGCCAGCACTGCCAGCAATTCAACACTGCCACCCACAAACAGAAGCAGCAGTCTCTGGAGGCCCATTTTCTAAAGAAGATGGCCTCCATGGAGAAGGAGCTGAAGAAGCTTAGGCAGGCATCCACTTTGCCCGAGGGACACCATAAGAAGGAGGAGAAGGACCGGGGCTCCACTTCTGCGGCTACCACGACTCCAGACGCAGTCGCCGTACTTCAGGTAACAACCCCCCCCGGCCGGGATCGACCCTTGACGGCTGTCTTGGTGTCCAGTGTGGCGGCAGCCTCCCATCGGCTTGCGCTGGCCTCCCTCGCGCCTCTCGGGTCAAAGGAGGCTACTGCTTCCGGGAAAGCCGCCACACGCGCCTCGTGGTCCCGCCTGACAGGGTCGATAAGACGCCTGCCCTTGGGGAGCGCACAGTCCCTAAGACGCCCACCAAGGCCGCTTCTTCCACGTGATATTCGTTGTGTTGGTCTGAGCAGTCGGAACGCCGGCTCAGACACCTGCCCAGATCCCACCAGTAAGACAGATATCGGCTCCTCCAATGAACGCACGGCGAAAGGGCAGACGCTGGACCCCATCGACAAGTCCACCATCCCTGGCTCGCTGCAGCTCTTGCCGCTGCTAACTGAGGCTAAAGCGTCTCCCCTACTGGACCCCGGGGATTTCAGTCCTCCTTCCCCGGGCGACACAGAGGACACTGGTACGCTGCCGTCAGGTCTCCCTCCCGTAGGGCAGGATCACCTGATGCTGTACCCTCCGATGCCGGCTTACCTGACGCCGGGCGACTTCCCTTTACCGGACGCCGGCCCGATGCCTGCGGGCCCACCTGTTTCTGGCCTGCCTACTGGGCCTCTTACAGGGCCTTCTGCTCCAGCAGAGCCCCTGGTTCCCAGGTACCTGATGCCGTCCTATCTGGGACCGCAGTACCAGACGCCTCAATATCTGACGCTGGGCTTCCCGCCGTCGGGTTACGGATACTCGCCCTACTGGTACCCTCAGTGTCCATATCCCCCTCCTCTACCGCCCCCCCCCAGCCCCGGTGGATTTGAAGGATACTCTGGCTGCCTAGTGGGCTGAGGCCAGGGCTCAGTTCACCAGGGGTGGAGAGCCATCTCCCGGCGAGGAGACTCCTCCCACCCCTACACAGGGTGAACCCTCAGGTGCCAGGGGTGGGAGATCTGGCTCCCAGGGTTTGCCCAAGGGTCCATTTCTCCACCGCTGCAGGAGTCATCGCCTTTGGAGACCTCAGAGTTCGACCAGGGAGCTCCGATCCTGACGAGCCACGTACTCCAGACCGTCCCAGGCCAAGGATGCCTCCAGAGTCCCCTCCAGAAGATCCTTCCTTTCTGGAGCTACTGAGAAAGATCCAGGAGGTCCACCAGTGGCAATCTCTGGAGCCAGATCCACAGCGGAAGAAGCTCGCTGGCCACTTGGATCTACCCGAAACTGCTCCAACATTGATTACACCCTTGACTGAGCCTCTGTGCCAACCTTGTTTCCACTATTTGGAAACAACCGTCCGCGTTAGCCCACTTCCGAGGAAGGCAGATCATCTATACCAGGCTCCAGAGGGTGTGGATTCCTTGAATACACACCCCAAGGCCGACTCGGTCGTGATTAGCACCGCTTACAGCTGATGGGCAAATCCTAAACATCTCAACTTGTCTCCACCAGACAAGGAATCCCATCTTCTGGACCAGTACGGGAAGAAAGTGTACGCTTCTTCCACTCTGGGAATCGGGGCCCTGAACTGTCGCGCATATGGGGGACTACCAGAAGACTTCCTGAGTCAGGTGGATTCCAAATTGGACTCCCTTCCTGAGTCTCAGACCAAGCAGGACGTGGCTGATCCCGTCCGGTCTGCTCGTTCGGCCAGTCAACACATGCTCCGTGCCACGTACGATGCAGTGGACGCAGCAGGTCACAGCTCGGCTTTCGTCTTAGTTCTTCGGCATCATGCCTGGCTCTGGGAGTCAGGATTGGTCCTGGAGGTGCAATCCGCTATTCAGGATGTACCCTTCAGGGGTTCTGTGCTGTTCGGTGGAGATGTCAAGGACATCATCACCAACTTGCAAGAGAAGGGCACTGCACTCAAGTCTGTTGATTCTTTGTACAGGCTCCCTCAAGGACAGCATCTCCCTTTTCGCAGATGTTCTCGGCCTAAAGCGAAACCTCAGGGCAAGCGGGCCAATAAATGTCGGGCCCCTCCAGCTGCCAAGTTCCCCCGCCCAAAAAAGCAGCGGGAGCTTCATCCGCGGTGTTGCCTCACACCTCCTGACCCCTTTCCTCTCCCACAGCCTCTGGATCCCACAGAGGAACCAGTAGGAAGGAGGTTCTCCTTCCATCTACTGGGTTGGGAGAGGATTACATCAGATGCTTGGGTGTTCCAACTGACAGCAGCAGGACACTCAATCGAGTTTCTTCAGAAACCACCAAGAAGACCACCCCCAAGTCGTCTTACTCCCCGGAACATCTTCCTCTGGTCCTAGAAGAAATTTCCTCCCTTCTCTTGAAGGCGGCGATAGAGCCTGTCCCAACCCACCTTTGGGGGACAGGTTACTATTCCCATTTCTTCCTAGTTCCAAAGAAAACTGGAGATGTGAGCCCTATTTGAGACCTCAGCTCCCTGAACATGTTTGTGAAGTACAAGCGTTTCAGAATGCTCTCCCTGCATAGCCTTCTGCTGCTCCTTCAGCAGGGACAGTGGTTGTGTGCCCTGGATATGCAAGATGCCTACCTGCATATCCCCATCTGCCCTTCCCACCGCAAATTCCTTCAGTTTTCATTCCAGGAGGACCACTACCAATTCAAGGCCCTCCCATCTGGTCTTTTCTCTGCTCCCCTTGTGTTCACCAAATGTGTATCAGTGGTAGAGGCCCACCTGCGTATCCAGGGAGTGCAGGTATTCCCATACCTGGACGATTGGCTCCTGGCGGCCCCTTCTAGGAAGGAACTTCTGCGCTCTCTTTCCCTTACCCTGCAGGTTTTCACCAGCCTGGATATCACCATCAACCAGGCCAAGTCCCATCTGGTCCCTTGCCAAAGACTCCAGTTCATAGGGGCAATCCTGGACATGACCATGACAAGGCCTTTCTGCCTCCGGACAGGGTGGACATCCTCCAGGCTCATGCAAGTCTGTTGTCCAGTCGCAGAAGGGTCAGCGCCGGGTCAGCGCCAGGTCAGTCCTTCGCCTTCTCGAGCTCATGGCAGCTGCTATTCCGACAGTCCCTCGCGCTCAGCTCCAAATGAGGATCTCTCAGTGGACACTTTGGTCTCAGTGGGACCAGACATTGGACGACCTAAACCAGGAAGTTCTGGTCTCCGATCCCATGGTCCGGGACTTGCAGTGGTGGATGGTGCAAGAGAATCTTTGCCATGGAATTCCCTTTTGCTTCGAACCCCATCCCAAACATTGACAACAGATGCCTCGGGAGAAGGCTGGGGAGCCCACCTCGGGTCTCACAGGACTCTGGGCTCCTGGTCCAGACTCAAGCAGACTCTTTTTTTTTTTTTTTTTGGTATTATTTTCTCTCCTCCAGAGCTCCGGCTACGACCCCCGCCCTCCATTGTTCCCCCCAGCGCCATCCCCAGACATCAGACCCCCTTCCTTATGCACCCGCGACTTACCCTTCGCGGCAGGGTGGTGGGGAGTGACTCAACCCACCCCAACGGATCCATGCCAGGGAGGTGCCCTTCCAGGAACAGGGTGCCGCGGGAACAACTTCGTGCTGCCGGGCTCGCTTTTTTCGCTGTTTTCCTCCCGGAGGGTCATGGCGTGCAATGATGCCAGCGACTGGGTGCATGCCCCAATCAAGCGTCTGCCGACCCGCCCCAAGCTTGCAGCTGCGTGCTGTCGACCCCAGCCTCCGGCTGGGTCAGGCAAGCCCAGTGCGCCCAATCCCTCTCCCGAGATGGAGAGCAGTCCCTTGGACGCTCAATCCATCTCCTCCCCGCCGACCCACAGCAACCCATGCCCGTTCCCGAACACGGGTCGCCGGTGTGGCGCAAGGTGTGGCGACCAGCGCCTCAACCCTCAGCGCAACTGGGCCGGCCAAGCAGACTCTTCATATAAATGTGTTCAAGCTCAGGGCAGTTTTGTACGCTCTCCAGGCTCTGAACTCTTGTGTTCTTCCCAGCCATCTGACAATCGAGACGGACAACATGTGCGTAGTCTGGTAATCAGCAAGCAGGGAGGAACTCGTTCCTACCCTCTGTGCAGGGAAGCAATGAGAGTTTGGAATTGGGCTGTTCAACACAACCTTCACCTGACAGCAGTTCATGTTCTGGGAGTCGAAAACACGCTGGTCTATCACCTCAGTCGGTCGTCAGCCAAAGCACATGAATGGGACCTGGATCAAGAGGTAGCAGACGATATCTTCCTGCACTGGGGAACACCTCAGGTAGACCTGTTTGCGTCCCCTCAAAATGCAAAACTTCCCTCCTTTTGCTCGCTCGCTCCAGGGTGAGGCATTTTCTGGGAAGGACGTTCTCTCTTGACTGGAAGGACAGATTCGTCTACGCCTTCTCTCCAGTTCCCTTAATTCCAAGGATCTTGCACAAACTCAGTTCAGGAGGAGCCCGGATGATCCTCATAGCTCCAGTCTGGCCCAGGCAAGTTTGGTTCTCTCTTCTGCAACAGTTTTCAGAGGAACCTCCGCTTCTTGGCTGTTGGTTAAATAGGATCTGCAGTGTATCCTCTAGGTAGAGAAATGGGCAGACTAGGTGAGCCAAGCGGTCCTTATCTGCCGTCAAAGTCTATGTTACGGATGTGTGCCATGCTGGGGTGGGCTCCCAGTGTGGCACCAGAAGCTTTTGGGGCATGGAGCCGACGGGGCATTGGGCATCCCTGCCGGTTATACAGTATGTGTGTGGGCGGCCAGCACGCAGTATGCGTGTTGGGGGAGCTCTGCTCACTGAAGCGGAGCCTTCAGCTGTATGCCACTGCATTTTTCAGCTGTCATAGACAGCTGGAGCAGTGATTGGCGCACTGCGACCGTGCCTGCAAACACACTGACTGAATTGGAAGAGGCTGACACACCTCTGAAAAACTCAGATGATGGCACTATGTTTCTTGCACATGCGTGCAAGCAAACATAAAAATCACCATTCTGCTTGTAACAACTGTTCACTGTTTCTGACCTATAGGTGGCGCTGGGGAAATGTTGTGGTTAATGAGTGCTGAATTCTCCTTGTAATGGGTGCTCTGTTTCTGACCTGTAGGTGGCGCTGCACAAATGCTTACACTTCTATATTTGTGTTTGTGACTGCTTTGTGTGGTTCATTATGCTACTGCTCAACCTTGCATATATAAGGAATTAATGCATGGTTGAAAATGTGTCACCTGATGCATTTTGACTAATCATATTGCTTATCTGTACTCTTTCTATTAATGCCATGTTACAAAGATATATAATTAATCTTGTGATTATAATTCATGAAAATAGATGCAAAAGTTTATGTTGCCAGCATACTTTGATCAGCCTCCACGTTCACAATGGTATTGAAAATACTGCCTGTCGCTTTAACTGGCCCATGTGCTCTCGGCTGGCTCATCTGCACATTCCATTTTTTAAAAAGATAAATGGTAGCTCATTGTTCCATGTCAGTATAATTTGTTATAATAATTTTATGGATAGTACATTGTACCTTAAAACATGACAGCACACAGTTTATTCAAGAATATATTGCTCGTTTCTAAATGCTGTTAAGCAGTTAAAATGTTGCTATGAAGTGGTTAAAGGGAAGAACCTCATTAGCACTGACTAATTGTTTTAAACATTGAGTTTCATGTTTAAGATGTACCTGTTGTCCGGTTAGACTAAGCCGTCTTAGTATTTCTGCAATTAATAAAAAGTGCTGGTCATTAACAGTTTAATGTGTGTACTGTATCTTTAAATTACTAATTTTTTTTGCAGGTCCTGTAAAAGGTGATTTTGACTGTTTGCTAAATGCAAACATTTAGTTTAACATGCAAGATTATTAGGGAATAATATGTGTACGGATATGTCTCCTTGAATAAGTAGACATGTAACTTAAAACCATGATTTAAAATGTCATTATCACATCACATTTAAGAAAACATGATATGCTTATGCCCAAAAGGTTAAAGGATAACAACCTTCCACACTATATGGTTATAAATACATTCATAACATCTAAAAAGCTCTAAAAATAGAGATTACCAGTTAAAATATCATGATTTCACCCTGGCTTATGTAGTTTAACCAGTTTACATTCAGAAGATCAAGGTCTGACCTCCCATGTCTAAAGTTTAAAAAATCTAAAAACAATCTAAAATAGCAAAAGAGCCAGAAATAACATAAAATTACGTTACGCACTAGAAAGGATAAGCACATTGCAATATTAGAGTGAGCATTAAACAGCACTGTAGGATGACCATGCTGTTAATGGCATCACAGATAGCAGCCATGTGCCTATATGGAAGCCATGGTTGCAACAGCAACAAACGTTACCTTGGTATTGGGTGACAGCAATTCTTGGTGTCGCATGGCTCCATACAGGTGCAAGAGGGAGTTCCAAAGTGAGCCTCAGTTCTGCTCGATCTGCCAAACAGTAAACAGTTTTGGAGAAAAACTTAAAGTCCTGTGTAAGTTTCACTTAAACTTTACCTTAGAACTGCACAAATATATTTCAAGAGAGATACAAGTGGTTACAAGTTAGAACAATTACAGATACTACTGTGAGTGCTAACCTATGTGAACGCAGTGTTAACCGAATACTAGAAAACAAGTACGGTGAAGATTAGACTGCTGAAATAACACTGTAGCCTAACAGTTACGCAGGGCTCTTTTTATATTATATCAGGAGAAACAGAAACGGCTACAAGTTTGATTTACTTAAGACTTAGTGAGCACCAGTCTATGTATAAGCATAGCAAAAACTGCAAGCCGTAGAAATAGCAGGGTTTCAGATTAAACCATTTTGACAGTACTGCAGCCTTAAAGTAATACAAAGCATGCTAGTGTGGACTTCAAAATTAAAGCACTTAGCAAACAGTCGAAATTATCTTTTACAGGACCTGTGAAAAATCAGTAATTTAAAGATACAGTACACATATCAAACTGTAATGACTCATGTTTTTTTATTGATTACAGAACTACTAAGTCAGCTTAGTCTAACTGGACAACAGGTACAGTATATATTAAACATGATACTCATAAATGTTTAAAACAATTAGCCAATGCTAATGAGGTTCTTCCCTTTAACCACTTCACAGCATCATTTTAACTGCTTAACAGCATTTTGAAGCAGAGCAGTACATTCTTGAATACACTCTGTGCTGTCCTGTATGAAGTTACAACGTACTATCCATTAAATTATTATAACAAAACTGTTATTTACATAGAACAATGGACTACTATGTATCTTTTTGTAAAAACAGGAATGTGCAGACAAGGCAGTCCAGAGAGCCAACGGGCCAGTTAAAGAGACTGGCAGTATTTTTAATTCCATGATGAATGCAGGAGGCTGATCAAAGTATGTTGGCAACATAAACTTTTGTATCTGTTTTTCATGAATTAAAACCACAAGATTAATTATAAATCTGTTTAAAATTGGTTGAGATTTTATTTAAAGCCATAACATTATGTGATCTGATTCTTTTTTCTCAATAAAAGTTTTTATTAATGAACAAAATATAATAATCATAAACATATACAGTCTTTTGAAATGTCAGCAAAAAGTTTCCATTAGACTATATAACAAACCAAGCTACATAAAAACCTTGACTCATTTTATTACATTTCTAAAGTGTCTTGTAAAAATCATTCATTACATAAAAGTGTTACATGATTCGTACGCATGACTATTCAAAACTATTATAAGATCTGATTATACAAAACTGTTAATAAATACATATAAAAAGTGTATGAATGTAAAATTTGTCAATATCTATGTTTACCTCTTAATTTATAGTCCGCCTGTTTCCCAAAAAAAGATGCCTTTTGGCAAAATGTTAGTTGGCCAAAACAGAAGAAGAATAAAGAATTTCATTTTCAAACAAACTTTTGGTGTTAGGTACCAATATTTATTTGGCACCAGAGCAACCTCATTTAGTTGGTTTTCTACAAGCATTTAAACCAATGGGGTTGGGGCGGAAGGAAACAGGGAGAATCAAACTGCCCACCTCCACTGGATAGTGCAGTCAACATGGAGAACATAAAGTTATGATATCGCTAGCAGTTACTATACTCCTAAAGGGGGAACAGCGGACAACAGGAGGGAGGAAGGGAGTTAAAAACAGGAAGGACAAACAGACAAGGCAAAAAGGCAAAAGAGGGGATGATAAAAGGAGAAATGGCAAAACATGGAAAGCCACGTATACTAATGCCTGCAGCCTAAGAAATAAAATCCCAGACTGGTGGCCTTGATGATAGAGGCTGACCTGGACATTGTAGCTCTTACCAAGATGTGGTATACTGGAAACCGTGACTGGGATGTAGTAATACCAGGTTATACTCTGTTTAGGAGAGACAGGGAGGGTAAAAAGGGAGGGGTTGGCTCTTTATGTCAGGGAGGGTATTGGAGCGACTGAGATACAGGGAATGCTGGGGGCGGCTGAGATGCTGTGGGTGACCCTTGAGACGGGTAATGGCACAGCTGTTAGCACGGGCGTGATATACAGACCTCCAGCATGGGGGGAGGAGGTAGACAGGGTTCTAGTGGAATCCATCCACACGATGGTATCTAAAGGGGGAGGTGCTGTTGGTAGGTGGTTTCAATCTGCCAGATGTGGATTAGAGCATCCCAGCTGCTGCCTTAGCCAGGAGCTAGGACATGCTGAACTCAGTGCAAGGGGCAAGCCTCAGGCAGCTGGTGCTAAAGCCCACCCGGGAGGGTGCAATTTTACACCTGGTACTCAGCAACAGGGACAGAATTGCAGAAGTCAGGGTGGGTGGACCCTTGGGGTCCAGTGATCATCGCACAGTGTGGTTCAGTATGAGTACAGTAGGAAAGTCAAGCCACACAAAGGCAAGGGTCCTGGATTTCAGGAAGGCGGTTTTTACTAAGATGGGGATATGTCTCAAAAATGCCCTGGCTGGGAGGGATGAACGAAGGGGAGTTGAGGAGCAGTGTGGGCCCATCTGAAAGGAGCCATAGTAGAGGTGACAAATCTTTGCATTAGGCAAGTAAACAAGGGCAAGAGAAAGAGAAAACCACTATGGTTCTCAGAGGAAGTGGCTGGGAAGGTAAGGGCGAAAAAGATGGCTTTCAGGAAATACAAGGAAACGCAGACGAAGGAGGAGAACAGGGTAATTAATGTACATGGATAAATGGAGGGAGGCAGGGAAAGCAGTCAAGAGCGTAAAGGTGCAAACGGAGGAAAAAATAGCACAGGAGGTAAAAAAAAAAAAAAAAGAAGCAAGACTTTGTATGTATACATTAGTGAAAGGAGAAAAACCAGAGGTGGGATTGTAAGGCTTAAAGGGGAAGAAGAGAAGTGTGTGGAAGAGGACCTGGAAAAAGTATCAATACTGAACAAATATTTTTGTTCTAGGGACGTGGATATGTTGTTCAGTCCACACTGTCTGGCAGGTTCCTTGCTGCTTTAATTCTTGCCGGAAGGTCTTCAAGCTGGCTTCTCCCACCCACCCGGGTGGTAGAACCCTCGGCTCCACCCCATGATGCCCGATCTTCCTTACTGCTTGGAAGCTCAGGTTCCCTCCTTAGCGCTTCACGTTGTAGGCCTTGATCCTAATCCTTTGGAATTTCCAAAAATTATTTTTAAGTTTACTAGACTTGCTTCTTCATCTTCCATCGCGGCTGCGATGGATAAATCTACTCCCGGCTTCCGTCGGTGACCTTGCGGGCAGAAAATATCTCGGAATGACCCACACTCCACGTGCGTTTACTGCCTGGGTCTTGCACACGATCCGCAGGCCTGCAATCTCTGCAAGTCCTTTACGGCTTCGCTTCTGGAAGACCGTGCTGCCCGACTTCAACTGGGGCGCCTCGAGAAACGGTATCCACCTATGAAGTCGAAGGAGGCCCGCTGGGTGGTGTCCGTGGCTGCGGGCTCCACAGAGCAGCTGGAGCAGTTGATCACCCTGAAGAAGGAGGTGGCCCAGGCCGTGCCTTCTTCCTCCTTGGCGTTGGTGTTTGTCCCGCTCTCCTTGGGCTCCTCCTACACTGCTTCTTTCAAGGAGCTTTGTCAGTCCCTCGGGGACTAAGACGAGTAGGTCGAAGAAAAAGGAACCGAAAGGTAAGTCCCACCATCGATGTTCGTGGGAGCGGGAGAGTTCTCCTTCCCCGGACCGTCGACTCTGTACTTCGGTCGAGGTTGCGGCTAAGGCCACTGGCTTCACGGTGTCCCCGTCACGTCAGCTGGTCGAGACAGTCGTCAGTGCGGTCGAGATTTTTCTCGACCTGTTGGACGGGTTGTCGACTGGAGAAGCAGATAGTCCTTCTTCACCGGTTACCCCTAGAGTTCCAGGCCTTGTGTCTTTCCAACGAGGTCCTCAGTGTCATTGAGGCATCCCGTAAGGAGTCGACCAGAAAATGCTATGCCTTCAAATGGAAGTGATTCTCCATTTGGTGTCAGAGCAAGAGGTTGGACCCCTCTTCCTGTCCATTGGCTAGTATTTTGGACTACCTGTGATCCCTTTCTCAACTAGGACTTCGGTCGACAACCCTTAAGGTGCACCTGGCAGCCATCTCTGCTTACCGGCACAGGCCGACAAGCAGTCGGTGGCACAGGAGAAGGTGGTCAGGCGCCTTTTCAAAGGCCTAGACCACATATCCCCTGTGGTGCAAGAACCGCCACCTCCATGGGATCTGCTGCTGGTATTGGCTAAGCTCATGGGCAAGCCATTCAAACCGATGCACAGGTATGACATCTCTCACCTGTCATAGAAGGCTGCCTTCTTGGTGGCTATCACGTCAGCCAGAAGGATGGGAGAGCTCCAGGTGCTTTTCATAGAGTCTCCCTACCTTGTCTTCCACAATGACCCTCCACCCGAAGTTCCTTCCAAAGGTGGTGTCGGAGTTTCACCTTAACCAGGTGTTGACTCTGCCGGTGTTCTACCCCAATCACACCTCTCAGAGGCCAAATATAGGCTCCATACTTTGGACCCTAGAAGGGCACTCGCTTATTATAAGGAACGGACGGCTGAAGTTCGGGGAGCGGTTTGCCAGCTGTTTGTCACCTATGCTGAAGCCGCACCTGGCAGACCTGCAGCCAAGCGGACGATAAACAGGTGGGTCACCTCCTGGATAGATCTCTGCTATAAGCTAGCGGGCATGGAGCATCCCAAAGGGATAAGTGCTCATTCAACCTGCCATACCACTGCTTCGGTGGCTGCTTCTAGGGACATCCCTATCAAGGAAATCTGCAGGGCTGCTACCTGGAAGTCAGCATACACTTTTATTTCCCATTACCACATTGACCTTGAGTCACGCCGGGATGCTGGTTTTGGGACCTCAGTTCTCCAGTCCTTATTTCCCAAGTAGGGGGTGCGCACCTTTCCCCCCTCCTCCCAGAGAACTGCTAAGAGTCTGCCAGACAGTGTGGATTGAACAACATAATCCATGTCCCTAGAAATACAGGTTACTCACCTGTAACAGGAGTTCTAGGAGTGGTATATGTTGTTCATCCACACGACACACCCGACCTCCCCGGCTTCAACGCGCAACCTGGCTTCCAGCGGGCTAGATCTGGAGTCATGGGGCAGAGCCGAGGGTTTTACCACCCAGGTGGGTGGGAGGAGCCAGCTTGAAGACCTTCCAGCAAGAATTAAAGTGGCAAGGAACCTGCCAGACAGTGTGGATGAACAACCTATACCACTCCTAGAACTCCTGTTACAGGTGAGTATCTTGCATTTCTGTGTTCACAGGAGAAGGAGAAGGTGAGGGAGCACAGTTGGGCAACATGAGCAAATATGGGAGGAAGGTGGATACCAGTCCATTTACAAAAGAGAGAGTCCTAAAAGAATTCACAAAACTGAAAGCGGACAAGGCAGTGGGACTGTACGGGATACATCTTAGAATATTAAGGGAACTATAGGAGGTACTGGCAGCACCACTGGCAACCCTGTTCAACGAGTCACTCGATAGAGTGGTTCCAGAGGGACTGGAGGACAGCAGATATAGTCCCTCTTCACAGAAGTGGGAGTAGGGAAGAGGCTGGAAACTACAGACCAGTCAGCCTCACCTCAATAGTGGGGAAAATATGGAATCCCTATTTAAAGAAGGGATTGTAGAACACCTTCAGTCCAGCGGAGCACAGGATCTGAGGCAGCATGGATTAACAGCAGGAAGGACAAGTCAAACAAATCCAACTGATTTCTTTGACTGGGTGACTAGGGAAGTGGATCGGGGGAAGGGTGGTGGATGTGATCTACCTAGATTTCAGTGAGACCTTCGATACCGTTCCACATACAAGACTTGTGAACAAGCTGGGCAGCCTGGGAGTGGGTCACAAGGTGAAAACTGCGTTAGGAACTGGTTGAGTGAAAGAAGACACGGTGATGGTAAATGGAGCTCAGTCTGAGGAAAAGAGGGTGACCAACGGGTTGCCTCAGGGATCAGTTCTGGGGCCAGTCATGCTTAATGTCTTAATAAGTGACAGTGCGGAGGGAAGATGTGCCTCTCTGTAGATGACACTAAGATGTGCAACAGGGTGGGCACTCCAGGAGGGGTGGAAAAATGAGGGACCTAGGTAAACTGGATGAATGGTCTAGAGTGTGGCAGCTGAGACTCAGTGCGAAAAAGTGCAAAATCATGTATTTGAGGCGCAAGAACTTGGGGGGGATTAAATGATTGGGGGGAGATACTGACGGTCACCAAACTGGAAAGGGATTTGAGAGTAATCCTATCTGCAGGGGTCCAGATAAGATTTTTTGAGATGAGTACTGTACTCCTCATTATTTCGAAAGTGAAGCTAGTAAAACCAAATTCAGATGTGTACAAATGTTTGGACAGAGTGGATTGAGGAGTACATTTTAAAAACTATGTCATTTTTTTTTTTTTATAGATAAGAATTGATCAGGTGCCAACAGTGCCCCAATAATAATGGCAGGCAGGAGTAAATTACTCACCAGTTTTAAAATACAGTGAGTAAAACAAAATTGGGATGCATACCAGTGCTGTAAATCTGAAAAAAAACTGCTTAATTTGAATCACCAGTTATGGAGTGTGGCACATTTACAAATGCTGAGTGAGTATTGGTACTCACTAAAAAAAATTCTGAAGAGTGTTTCCTAAAATGAGGTGAGTAAAATAGGTCGGTACTCACCTTATCTGGAGCTCTACATATCTGATGACCAAAAGGCGGCCAAACAATGTGCCAAGGCTGCGGGGAGAGCCAGTGGGATGCTGTGGTGGATAAGGAGAGGTATCACCAGCAGAAGCAAAGAGGTGGTGATGCCACTGTACAGATTATTGGTGAGGCCTCATTTGGAGTACTGTGTCCAGTTTTGGAGGCTGCATCTCCATAAGGACATAGACAGGGTGGAGACGGTTCAAAGAAGGGCAACAAAGATGGTGCAGGGCCTGCACCAAAAGTCACATGCGGAGAGACTGGGAGATGTCAATATGTATACCCTGGAGGAGAGGAGAGACAGGGAGATATGGTAGAAACCTACAGATATCTAAAGGGCATAAATAGGATACTGGAGGGTAGAACCTTTCAGAAAAGGAGATTTTCAGGAATGAGGGGGCATGACATGAAGTTGGAAGGGGGTAGACTAAGGGGTAACGTGAGGAAGTATTTCTTCACGGGAAGGGTAATGAATACATGGAATAGACTCCCAGCAAAGTTGGTGGGGGCAGACACAGTGGGGGAATTCAAAAATGCATGGGACTATAGGAACAAGAAGGTAAAGCCAGAGATCTAGTAGGGTCTGTGGCTTTTGCTGCAGGTAGGGAAAATAGGCAGACAGACTGGACGTAGCGGTCTTTCTAGGGACATGGATATGTTGTTCATCCACACTGTTTGGCAGGTTCCTTGCCGCTTTAAATCTTGCCGGAAGGTCTTCAAACTGGCTCCTCCCACCCACCTGGGTGATAAAACTCTCGGCTCCGCCCCGTGACGCCAGATCTTCCTTACCACTTGGAAGCTCAGGTTCCCTCCTTAACGCTCTGCATATAGACTGGATCCTAATTCTTCGGTTTGCCCGAAAATAGTTTTAAAATTCTCAAGACTTCGGTCAAATTCTTCCCTCGCGGCTGCGATGGACAAATTGACTCCTGGTTTTCGGCAGTGCCCATGTGGGCAGAAGATGTCCAGGACGGACCCGCACTTCACGTGCGTCTACTGCCTCGGCCTTGATCACGACCCACAGGCCTGTGAGTTGTGTAGATCGTTCTCGGACAACATCCTTGAAGACCGCGTTGCCCGGTTACAACTTGGGTGCCCCGAGAAGCATTACCCGGCGGTGAAATCTAAGGAGGCCCATTGGGCGGTGTCCGCGACAGCTGGCTCGGCTGAGCAACTCAAGCAGATGATCGCCCTCGAGGAGGAGGAGGCGGCCCAGGCCGCATCCTCATCCTCCTCGGTCACAGCATTTATCCCGCTCTCTCTGGGATCCTCCTACACAGCTTCTTTCAAGGAGCTTTGCTATTCCCTTTCTGCGAAGGGAGAGGGGCCATCGGGACACTCTTCTCGGTCAAGAAGGGTAAGTCCCACCGTTGACATTCGTGGGAGCGGGAGAGGTCCCCTTCCCCGGACAGTCGACACTCGACTTCGGTTGAGGTTGCGGCTAAGGCCGCTGGCTTCTGGTGTCCCGTCAGGTCAGGCGGCTGAGACACCAGTCGGCGGTTGAGGTTTTACTCGACCCACCGGACTGGGCTGTCGACTGGTGAAACAGCAACCCGCTTTCATCACGGTTCCCCGGTGGAAGCCGAGACTTGCCTGTGCGGGTCGGTCAAGGCTCCCGGAGGGAGGAGAGCGGGTTCCCTGCTCCCTCCCAGACTCCACCCTTGAAACACTGAGGGTTTTGGCACCGAGGCGGCGCCACTTGCTCCCTTCGTCTTCTCCTCCTCGGAAGAGAGGCTTGGCGCAGACCGTCTCGGACGCGACGGAGACTTAATGTGGCAGCAGCTTCTTTTGTCTGGGAGCAAGCGTCGCGCTTCTCCTGGCCATTAAATGGCTGTCACCGAAAGGCGAAACAACCCCTCAGCTGTGTCGAGGTGCCCAACCGGGCGGTTGTTCGGCGAAACCAACTACCCACTGATTGTGGTGGAACCACCGCCTCCACAGCTGAAATCGGGGTGCCAACCAAGGACTCTCAGTCGGGTCGAGGTCTGCCCGCCCGACTGTCGGTCACCCTCACTCCGACCGTCCTTGGCAGGTGGAGGGGTGGCTCAGGCTGGCAGCTCTTCACGGACTCCTCGGAGTCTGACGACGACTTCTTCCTGTTCTCCAGGCCTTGACCTGGAGTCCACTGGGGAGACAGTTGGTGGGCGGAGCCATCCTGGATTAGGTGGGTCTCTTCAGCTCATCTCGGGTCCACGGGATGCAGCTGGAGCCACGTATCCAGCGGGCCAAGTATCCCCTCACGGAGATACTGGACCAGGGGATTCACCACAGAGGCCTTTCCGGTGGCTGAAGCCATTGTTGGCCCAGCCTTTGAGCTTTGGCTAGCGTCAAGCTTCTGTCCTGTGCCCGCCAGGTATCACGTGGTCCCTACCGGCCTTTTGTCCATTTTTTGGAGTACCTCTTCTGAGAGGGGTTGGTCACCGAGCACGTTTTCCGGCGTTCCGGGAATGCTAGGGATGTGGATAAAGACCCCCAACAAGGAGTCCAAAAAGCTGGACTCTGCCGGGCACAAGGTGTACGCTGCATCCTTCCTTGGCCTCTGTCAGGCCAGCTCGGCCGTGCTGATGGCACACTTCTCCCACGCCCACATGGGCTCCCTGGATGAGGTGATCCCTCATCTCCCGGCCAGCCTGCAGACTACGATCAAGCAGGTGCGGGATCAGGGAAAGGTACTGGCGAAACAGCAGCTCCAAACAGCTCTAGACATTGGAGACTCTTGTGCCCGATCAGTAGCGGCCGCAGTGGCCGTGCGCCGCAGAGCATGGCTGAGGATATCCACCTTCACGGCGGATACCCAGCACAAATTGGCGGACGTCCCCTTCTTGGGGACTGATCTGTTCGGCCCTAGAGTGGAAGGCCACCTCCAGCGGATCGAAAAGTCCAACGCTACCCTGGACTTGGTCACCTGTGCCCAGAAGGACAAGGGCCGTCGTCAGCAACATAAGTCCTTTTGCCCTTCTGCTCCTGCGGCACGTCCGGCCCAGCAACACCGGCATCAGGGCCAGCAGGCTCGTGCTTGGCACCCCAAAGCCAAGCCTACTGCTTCCTCTAACAGGAAGCAGGGAGGAAAAGGCCTAGGAGGTCCCTCGGCCGGTCCTTCCTCCAAGCCTGCCCAGTGATGGGTTGAGGGTGTCGCCCCAGCCTCGTCGCCCCCAGTTCCCCGTGGGGGCAGCTCCGCCACTTCCTTTCCGCCTGGTCCGCTATCACCACGGACCACTGGGTGTTGGAGGTGGTGGAAAGGCCTGCCTCTGGAGTTAGAGCAGGCCTCCTTCTGAGCCATTGCCCTCGCAGGCGACTCAGGGCCCATGGCCTCCCTGTCGGCTCTTCGAGGCCGACATTGCTCTTCTCGAAAAGGAGGTGATCAGGAAGGTGGCAGACCCTCCACCAGACCCGGGGTTTGTGTCCAGGTACTTCCTGGTCCCGAAACAGGTGGGGGCTGGCGCCCCATTCTAGACCTGCACGACCTGAACAGGTTCCTAAGGTCTCGAGCCTTCAGGATGGTCACTCTGGCTCAGATCATTCCATCCTTGGAATGAGGTGTGTGGTTCTGTTCTCTGGACCTCCAGGACGCATTCGTTCACGTCCTAATCCGTCCGTCCCACCAGAGGTTCCTCCGCTTCAGGGCAGAGGGGTCCCTCTACGAGTTCCGGGCCATGCCCTTTGGCCTTTCTCTAGCTCCCAGGGTCTTCACCAAATGTATGGCAGTGGTGACAGCATTCCTGCGGCGCCGAAGGGTCCGAGTGTACCCCTACCTGGACGACTGGCTGATTGCGGCCTTCTCCAGAATGGAGGTGGAGCGGTCCAGAGATCTGGCCCTCCAGGTTTGCTCTCAAGTTGGCCTCCTTATCAACGAGGTCAAGTCGGAACTTGTGCCAAAGCAGGTGATACAATTCATCGAGGCAGAGCTCAACTCTCTGCGAGCCAGAGCACAGCTCCTGGCGGACAGGGCTGAGGTTCTTTCCTCCTTTGCCCAGACATTTCAGGTTGGGCAGTCGCGCCCTGCCCGAGACTTCCTGCGCCTTCTGGACCTCATGGTGGCCTGCACCAGCGTGGTCCATTGGGCCCGTTGGTACATGCGTCTTCTACAGTGGGGACTGGCCAGCCAATGGTCACAGCGCTCCGATCCTTTGGATCAGCTAGTGACAGTGACCCAGGAGATGTGGAACGCTCTCCAGTGGTGGGCCGTTCCAGCACTTCTGCATTAGGGCATCCCGTTTGTCCGCCCCGAGCCGACGGTCTCGCTATCGACCGATGCCTTTGTGATGGGTTGGGGTGCCCACCTGGGGGCGCACAGGGCGCGAGCCTCTGGTCCCCTCGGGAGTCCGATGCCATATCAACCTGCTGGAGCTGACGGTTCATCTAGCCCTCAGCCTTCGCTCCATTTCTCACGGGTCCAAGTGGTTCCAGGTCCAGGCGGACAATACCACGACCATGTACTGTCTAAACCGCCAGGGCGGGCGCCTCCATGCCTCTGTGCAGGAAGCTTTCCCATTTGGTCACTCGTGCACAGCCTGGAGGCGGATCTCCTCGCCATTCATGTGGCAGGAGCCTCCAACACCCTGGCCGATGCCCTAAGCCGGATAGGGGCTGCGTCTCACGAGTGGTCTCTCCTGCCGGAGGTAGTACACGATCTGTTCTCCCCCTGGGGCATGCCTTAGGTGGACCTGTTTGCCTCCAGGGAGATTGCGAAGCTGAGACTTTTTCATGCCCGCCCCCCTCAGCAGGGCTCGCAGCAGGGGGATGCCTTCTCGAGGCCGTGAACCCCGGGCCTCTTCTACGCCTTTCCCCCATTTCTCTTGATCCACAAGGTGCTTCTCAAGGTGAGGAGGGACAAGGCGCAGGTGATTCTGGTAGTTCTGGTATCCAGATCTCCTCAGTCTCAGCTCCAGGCTCCCGAGGCGACTTCCAGCCCGCCCGGACCTGATCTCAGTCAATCAGAGGAAGGTATTCCATCCGGACCTTCAATCCCTGCACCTGACTGCATGGTTCCTGAGCGGCTAGAGTTTCAGGCGTTGGGTCTTTCCGATGAGGTCCTCGGCGTCGTTGAGGCATCTCATAAGGAGTCTACCAGAAAATGCTACGCCTTCAAATGGAATAGATTCTCCATTTGGTGTCAGGGCAAGGGCCTGGACCCTTCCTCCTGTTCCTTGGCAAGCATTCTGGAGTACCTGTGGTCCCTTTCTCAGCAAGGGCTTCGGTCGACGACCCTTAAGGTGCACCTGGCAGCCATCTCTGCTTACCGGGCGCGGGCCAGGAAGCAGTCAGTGGCGCAGGAGAAGGTGGTCGGGCGCTTTTTCAAAGGCCTTGATCACATATCCCATCCGGTGTGAGAACCTCCACCTGGAGCATTTTGTTCAAGAAGGTACTTATCAACCCCCCACCCCAAGCAGGGCCCTCCATTATGCCGGCTTCCCCATCACCTGGCTTCTCTTGGGCTTACCTTCAAACTCTGTCATCCACTTGTCGCACTCTTTCAGTAGGGAGCGGTGGGCTAGGCCCTGTGCCGCTGTGACCAGGTACCATGTCAGAGGAGAGCCGCTTTGCCAGTGCAGGGCCTGCGGGAAGCTGGTATTCATCCTGCCTTAGCGGAGCTTTCCACTTTCCAGTCCCATCCCTCGAGATGCAGGCGGCACATGTGCGCATGCGCCTGCATCCGACCATGCTTAGCGTGGCAGTAGCCCTCGTCCCTCATGCCACTCTGACTACACTGCCACCTGTGGTCATCCAGGTGGCAGCCCTCCTTCCTTGGAGGAGGAGAATGTTGTCTGGGATCTTCAGTCCTTCCCTCCACCCCCGCCAGTCTCCAGTGACTCAGGCTCGTTCCCAAACCCAAGTTGCTGGCACCGTAAGCAGTAGTGCTACCACTGCACTGTCAGCATCCTTGTGATGGAAGCAGTCTTCAAGGTTCAGCTGACTTTCAGGATTAGGCTGCCCATTCAGCACATCTTGGTCCCGTTGGACAATGTGGTAACAGTGGCCCATCTCAGGCGGCAGGGTGGCAGAAAAAAGTAGGTCCGTGATGGAAGAACCTACAGACTACTCCACTGGCAAAAAAGAACCTTCTTTCCCGCTGAGCGGTACACCAGGCCGGCACTCTCAACTGCTAGCAGCTACTTCCAGTTAAATGGAAGCTCAAGCAGAAAGTGTTTCACATATGTTCTCATATCCTGTGCTGCGCACTCTGCACTGGCTGCCAGTTCAGTGGTGGATCACCTTTTTAAGTTGGTTTGCTGACATATAAAGCCCTACATGGACTTGGCCCTGACTACTTGAAAGAGCTTCTAGTTCCTTACCACCCTGAGCGACAGCTCCATTCGGCCGACGAGCGGTTGCTGGAGATTCCAAGGGTGTCGCTGAAGTCTTCTGGGGCTCGGGCTTTCATGTATGTGGCCCCTACCCTCTGGAATTCTCTCCACCGTCGGCTTCGGTAGTGCACGACTGTGGGAAGTTTTAGACAGGCTCTAAAGACTTTCCTATGGTGCCAGGCCTTTAATGGAGTTATATGAATAATTCTGTTCAGTTTTCTTGCAATTTTATACTATATTTATTGATTGATTTTATTATTCTAATTTTACCTTTTGTAAAGCGCCTTGGTTCTAGAAAGGCGCTTTTGTGAAATAAAATTTATTATTATTATGTTGCAATAAGTTCAGAGCCCATCCTGATCCTCATGGCAACTAAGGCCAAATGCAAAGATCACAAGGTATTTCAGGTATCAGAAGCCGCAATCTCTAGGCATAGATTGCATCTCGCTGGCATGGCCACACGCGTTACTGTTCATATTCCCTCCATGGCCAGGGATCTCAAAAGTCAGAAGGAAGTCAAGGCAGGAGCCATTGGTGCTGATCCTTGTAGCACGTCAGTCAAGAGCTGATCCACTTGGCAATATTTGATTGTTTCCATCATGCTGCTGAGTCGTCTGGTCTTTTTTCATCCTGATGCAGAGACGTTTGAGCTCATGGCTTGGCTCCTGGATACAGAAGATTTATGAAGACAGGATACTGGACAAGAGTTAGTCAGGCTTTGATGCAGTCCAGAAAAGTCTCTTATCGACCGAGCCTACAGGAGAGGCTGGGGCAATTTCAGATACTGGTGCACCCCTCTTCACATCTGGCCCGCAACTGCCTCTCTGTCCAGTGTCTTGAAATTTCTGCAGCAGGGTCTGGACAAGGGGTCATGTGTCACAATCTCTTAGGGCCCTATCCAGACACTTGAAAGGTTTTCAGTTAGTTCCCTCCAGGTGCAGGTGGCGACTCTGTTGGCCATAAGGGCTCATGTGTCACAATCTCTCTTGCCCTGTCTAGACATTGTCCATGTCAAAAGAGATGCCCAAGGGGACTACTCATGTGCTGCCTCCCTGGAAACTAAATGTGGTCCTGCAGGCTTTGATGGGTCCTCTTTTTGAGCCTCTTCAAGAGGTTTCACGCTGGCATCTGTCCTATACGCCTGTTTCTCGTAACTATCTGCTTAGTGAATTGCTTAGATTGAAGCCCTTTCACACAGAGAGCCATACCTAGTATTCCACAGACATAAGGTGGTCCTGAGAATGGTGCATTCCTTTCTGTTTAAAAAACAAAACAAAACCAGAAAGCCTCCCTCTTGCACACCCAAAAGATACAGCTGTATTCTAAAGAAGTACCTTTACTGGAGGCTGTGTTTGAGGTTCGGGGACCTTCACTGTAGGGCTATGTTTTGGGTTCAATAGGTATTCACACTTTGGAAATGTGAGCAAAATAAAATATTTTTAACTGCATTTCTTGAAAGTACAGCTGTATCTTTCGGGTGTGTGAGTGCAGGTTTCCTGTTTTTATTTTGCTATTTTTACTTTTTAGTTTATTGTGCTGCACCACTGTGTCTCTGAGTGCCCTTTTTGCTGATACACCCCTTGCTTTCTTTTCTCCCTAAGTAGGTTATATACTTCAGCAGAAATGCGAAGATAACATTGTTTTCTGTTTGCCAGAGTCCTTCAAACCCCTAAGGAGATATTGCTCCATACCGTATATGGTAGGTGAGCCCTCAAAATGTACCTCAGGCACACCAAGCCATTCTGCAATATATTCGGACTTTGTTTTTCTGGGTCCAGGGAAGAAAAGGTTGGCTGTAGCTAAGCAACCAGTAGTTATGTGGCCCTGTCGGCCCATCTGGCTAACATACTCCTCCTGGTGGCTGACAATGCCCTCCGAGTTCAGGGCACATTGCACTGGAGCCATGGCAGCCTCTTATCCCAAACGGGCCTCGACATTCCTAGAAGATATCCTTATATAGAATATAGAACATATCCTTTTCAGAGATATTGCCAGTACCAAAGGCCTCAGTGGAGAAAAAAATGAAGATCACAGAGGTTAGGAAGTGGGGTGAAGAGAGTGGGTTGGGGGTTTTGGGTAACTGGAAAGGAGTTTGGGAGGATAAGGGACTGTATGCCAAGGACAGGCTTCATCTTTCCCCATTAGGGAAGGAAGTCCTTAAACAGGGGTGGCTGACTGCATTCAAGAAAGGTGGGGTTTAAACTTGTGGGGGATAAGGGAGGGGCTGACCAGAAGCCCTCTCCTCCAGATGAAGGAGTAGCCTTCAGACCCAAGGGGAGGGGAAACAGACTGTGGGAAGAGGTTTCAGGAGGAGCAGAGGAAGGATGGAAGTATAAGGAACCTGGGTGGAGTTTGACAAAGGGATCAGGGATAAGGGGTGGGGGGTGTTGTTAGTAAATGCCAGGAGCTTGGGAAACAAGTTGCCAGAGTTCCAGGCCATGCTGTTCGGTGGGGGGGGGTGGATGTGGCGGCAGTCACGACAACGTGGGCCAACAAAAACCGTGACTGGGACCTAAACGTCCGGGGGTACACTATGCTTAGGAAGGATAGAAAGGAGGTCAGAGGGGGTGGAGTGGCTATGTTCATTAGAGATGACATAGAAATTGCTAGGGTAGAAGAGGCAGAGGGAAACGTGGAGGCCTTATGGGCCTTACGAACCCCAGCAGGTAAGGTCAAGTTGGGTGTAGTATATAGGCCCCCCAGGATGGGTGATGTTCTGGAGGATGGTTTGCTGGACAACATCATTGCCCAGTGTGGACCAAAAGGGGAAGGAGTGGTGTTGATGGGGGACCTTAATATGCCAGGTACAAACTGGGGAACCATGTCCTCTAAGGTGGCCAAGGAGCAGAGGCCGCTGGACAGCTTCCAGGATGTGTTCTTAACACAGTATGTGATGAAGCCTACAAGGGAGGGGCATGTCTTGGATGTGGTTCTAGCAGATGGGGATCTGGTAAGGGACCTGGTTGTAGAGGATCCCCTGACTGGGAGCGACCACAATACTGTCTGGTTTCAAATAAGCATGGGGGAAGGGAGGAGAGAGATCTAGGACACTGGCAGTGGACTTCAGGGGGGCAGACTTTGTGGGCATGGGAAATATTCTCAAGGATCACTTGAAGGGGATTACATCAATGACAAATGTGGATAAGAGATGGGAGGTCATAAAACAGGGACTTCATGAGGCAGTCAGGACCTGCGCTAAGGTGAAACGTAAGGGAGCAAGGTCACATAAACCATGCTGGTGGTCCAGTGAGGTTCAGGTAGCAGTCAGAGAAAAGAAGGCGGCCTACAAAAAATATAAAACAAAAAGAGGGGATAGGGAAAAGGAAATGTACCATCTTGCACCTAGAAAAGTCACCCAGATGGTGGGGGGGGGGCAAAGTCCAGTAAAGAGCAGCGCCTGGCACAGGGATACATGGAGGGGAAAAGGGGTTCTTCCGTTACATTGGGGAGTGGAGAAAAACTAAGGACCATCTCGGCAGATTGAGATCAGAAGGAGGGTGGGTGGAAGAGGCGAGGGACCAGGCAGAGGTATTAAACGAGTACTTCGCCTCTGTGTTCACTAGGAAGGGGGATGGGATAGAAGCGGTAGTGAGTGGGATCGGGGAGCAACAGAAATGGAGGGAGAGGTACCCCAGGGGTGTCACATCAGGATAAGGATAAAAAGGCCAGTAAGGTGGAGGGGACGGATGGTGCTATCTCCACTGAAACGGTTAACCCTCAAGGCCCTAAAGAAAGATAAATCTCCTGGACTGGATGGCATTCATCCGAGAGTACTATGGGAATTGGCAGACATACTGGCTGCACCCCTGGCGGAGCTCTTCAACAGGTCGCTTGAGACAGGGAGGTACCTAGGGATTGGCGAGAGGCACATGTGTCAATCCATAAAGGGGGGGTAGAGGGAAGTACCAGGTAACTATAGACCCATCAGTTCGACCTCGGTAGTGGGAAAATTAATGGAGAGTATACTAAAGGAACGATTGGGGTGTACTATCACTTCAGACAGGCGGGTCCTCGAAGTGGTCGGTCAGGGACTGCCTCTGGAATTCGAGCAGTACCCTCCCAGCCGAGCCCGCGCCCCTCGGGAGGAAAGGATCTCCACATGTACCCAGTCTGTTCTTCGAGACGACGTGGCTCAGCTCCTCCGCAAGGAGGCAGTAGCCCCAGTGCTGGATCCTCCGACAGATCCAGGCTTTGTTTCCAGGTACTTCCTGGTGCCCAAGCGGATGGGGGGGTTGGTGCTCTATCCTAGATCTCCACGACCTGAATCAGTATCTCAGGTCCCGCACTTTTCAGATGGTCACTCTGAACCAGATCATACCATCCCTGGAGCGAAACATGTGGTTCTGTTCTCTGGGTTTATAGGAAGTGTTCTTTCACGTCCCAATCCATCCATCCCATTAGCAGTTCCTCCGCTTCAGGGTCACAGGGACCCTGTACGAGTTCCGAGCCATGCCGTTCGGCCTGTCACTGGCCACTCGGGTCTTCACCAAATGCATTGCAGAGGTGGCAGCCCACCTTCGGCGTCAAGGAGTCAGAATCTACTCTTCTCTCAATGACTGACTCTTGGCAGGTTCCTTCCTTCAGGAGTTGGAGAGATCCAGGGATCTGGCCCTTCAAACCTGCTCCCAACTTGCCCTCCTGATTAGCGAGGCCAAGTCGGAACTCGTGCCCTCTCAGGTGATGGGCTTCATCGGGGCAGAGCTTGGCTCTTGTCAAGCCAGAGCTCGGCTCCCGGCGGACAAGGTAGAGGTTCTCTCCTCCTTTGCCCAATCATTTATGGTTGTGCACTTGCTCCCTGCCCGGGACTTTCTGCGCCTTCTGGGTTACATGGCGGTGTGCACCTCAGTGGTCCGTTGGGCCCGGTGGCACATGCGCCCCCCCTCCAATGGGAGCTGGCCACCCCGTGGACTCAGCAGTATGGTCACTTCGACCAGCTGATCACTGTAACCCAGAAGATGTGGGACGCCTCCAGTGGTGGACCACCCCAGATTGCAGGAAGGGATCCCGTTTGTCCGCCCCGAGCCGACGGCCGTCCTTACGACCGATGCCTCTCTCATGGGCTCGGGAGCCCACATAGGGGACAACAGGGCCCACGGGTTTTGGACCCCTAGGAGTCCCAATGCCACATCAACCTGTTGGAGCTCAGAGCAGTCAGACTGGTGTCAGCTTTCCCTCCTCAGCCCCGGGGTCAAGTGGTTCAAGTCCAGACGGACAATACCATGACAGTGTACTACCTCAACAAACAGGGCAGTATGCACTCCAGACTGCTGTGCAAGGAAGTACTCCGCATCTGGACCCTCGTACGCCGGTTGGAGGCCGATCTAGCCATCCGTGTGCCAGGAGCTTTGAACCAGCAGGCTGATGCTCTCAGCCGCATAGGCCAGACATCCCACGAGTGGTCTCTCCATCCAGAGGCTGTTCTCCCATTGGGGCAAACCGCTGGGGGACCTGTTTACCTTCAGGGAAAACACCAAGCCGAGGCTGTTTTATGCCCGCCCCCCTCAGCAGGGCTTGCTGCAGGGGGATGCCTTCACGAGGCCATGGACCCCAGGCCTCCTCTACGCCTTCCCCTCCATTTCCCTTGATCCAGAAGGGAAAAGGCGATGGTGAATCTGGTAGCCCCAGACTGGCCGCGCCAGTTCTGGTACCCAGATCTCCTCAGCCTCAGCTGCAGACCCCCGGAGTGGCTTTGTAGACGCCCGGACCTGATATCTCTGAACCAGGGGAAGGTATTCCATCCGGACTTTCAATCCCTGCACCTCACAGCCTGGTATCTGAGCGGCTAGAGTTCCAGGCTCTGGGTCTTTCCGAAGATGTCTACGCCGTGGTAGAGGCATCTAAAAAGGAATCGACCAGGAAATGTTATGCTTTCAAATGAAAACTATTTTCCTTTTGGTGTCAGGGTAAGGGTCTGGACCCCTTATCCTGTTCTGTGGCTAACATTCTCGACTACCTTTGATCTCTCCAAAGGGGGTCTACGGTCAGCGACCCTTAGGGTGCACGTGGCAGCCATTCCTGCTTACCGGGCGCGGGCCGGTCAGCCAACATTGGTGCAGGAGACAGTAGTCGGGCACTTTTTCAAAGGCCTGGATCACATATCCCCTCCAGTGCGTGAACCTCCACCTCCATGGGATCTGTTGCTGGTTTTGGCAAAGCTCATGGGCAAGCATTCGAACCCATGCACAATTGTGAGCTTTCACCTTGTGGAAGATGGCCTTCCTGGTGGCTATCACGTCTGCCAGAAGGACAGGGGAGCTACAGGCGCTTTCGGTGGACTCCCCTTATCTGGTCTTTCATAGGGACAAAGTTGTCCTGCGCCCCCACCCGAAATTCCTTCTGAAGGTGGTGTCAGAGTTTCACCTTAACCATGTGTTGACTCTTCCAGTTTACTACCCTAATTACACCTCAGACGCCGAGTACAGGCTCCATACCTTGGACCTGAGACGTGCCCTCTCCTACTACAAGGAGAGAACAGTGGAAATTCGTGGAGAGGTTCACCAGCTGCTTGTCACCTACGCTGAAGCCGCTTCTGGAAGACCTGCAGCCAAACGAACCATTGCAAGATAGATTACATCATGCATAGGTCTGTGCTATGAGTTGGCGGGCAGGGAGCCTCCCAGATGGATAAGAGCTCATTCTACCCGCCATACTGCTGCATTGGTGGCTGCTTCCAGGGACATCCCTATCCAGGAAATCTGTTGGGCTGCTACCTGGAAGTCAGCAAACCCCTTCATTACCCACTACCCCATTGACCTTGAGTCATGCTGGGATGCTAGTTTTGGGGTCTTGGTTCTCCTGTCTTTATTTCCTAAGTAGGGTGTTTGTACCTTGCCTCCCTCCTCCCGGAGAACTGGTTGGAGTCTGCCAAGAAATGTGGATGAACAACATATCCACGCTCCTAGAAGAACAGGTTACTCAAGTGTAACACTAGTTGTGAAAGCTCACAATTGTGCATGGGTTCGAATGGCTTGCCCATGAGCTTTGCCAAAACCAGCAACAGATCCCATGGAGGTGGAGGTTCACGCACTGGAGGGGATATGTGATCCAGGCCTTTGAAAAAGTGCCCGACTACTGTCTCCTGCACCAATGTCGGCTGACCGGCCCGCACCCGGTAAGCAGGAATGGCTGCCACGTGCACCCTAAGGGTCGCTGAAAATGAGAGAGTGCCTCAGAAAAGCACTAGCAAACAGGCAAGAAGGAGGGGTGGAGGAACAATGGGGAGTGATCAAAACAGCCATCACAGAGGCAACAAGCCTTTGTGTAAAGCAAATCAATAAAACACAACGAAGGAAAAAAACGCTATGGTTCTCAAAAGAGGTGGCAGGGAAGGTTAAGGAGAAAAGGACAGCATTCAGGAAATATAAGGAAACACAGAAGGAGCAGGACAGAGAACTTTATCAGTTAAAGCAGAAAGAGGCTGGGAAGGCAGTTAGAATAGCAAGGCCCAAACCGAGGAAAGGATAGCCAATTCTGTTAAGAAGGGGATAAGACCTTTTATAGGTACATTAGGGAGTGAAGAAAAGACCAAAGGAGGATACTGAAGCTTAATAAAGGGAGGGAATGTGAGTAGAGGTGACAGTGAAAAAGCAGGGATACTGAACGAATATTTCTGCTCAGTATTCACAAAGGAAGAGGAGGGGGAGTTACCTAAACCAAACAAGAGAAACACTCTGAAGACAGGGGTCGATACCAGTCCATTTACAGAAGAAAGGGTTCTGAAAGAACTAATAAAATTGAAGGTGGACAAAGCAATGGGGCCTGATGGGATTCACCCAAGAATTCTAAAAGAACTAAGGGTAGAACTAGTGACACCGCTGACTACTCTGTTTAACAAATCATGGGAGGATGGGGTGGTACCTGAGGACTGGAGGAGGGCAGATGTGATTCCTCTTCACAAAAGTGGGAGCAGGACAGAGGCAGGAAACTACAGACTAGTTAGTTTGACCTCAGTGGTAGGGAAAATGATGGAATCACTTCTGAAGGAAAGAACTGTTGAGTACCTAGAGGCCAGTGGGGCACAGGACCCAAGGCAGCATGGATTCATGATGGGAAGGTCATGTCAGATGAATCTAATAGATTTCTTTGACTGGGTGACCAAAGTAGTAGACCAGGGAGGGGCTGTGGACATGGCCTACGAGATTTTAGCAAGGCATTTGATACAGTCCCACACAAAGATTAATTCACAAGATAGCCAGCCTTGGAGTGGGTCCAGGTGGTAGCCTGGATAAAAATTGGCTAGACAACAGGGCGTAAGGGTAGTAGTAAATGGAGTACACAGTGAAGAAAGGAGGGTTACTAGCGGGGTACCGCAGGGTTCAGTACTGGGACCGGTCCTTTTTAATGTCTTTATAAGTGACATTGCAGAGGAACTGGAAGGAAAAGTATGTCTGTTTGCAGATGACACAAAGATCTGCAACAGGGTTGATACACAAGATGGAGTGGAAAGAATGAGAAGGGACTTGGCAAGGTTGGAGGAATGGTCAAATGTATGGCAGCTCAGATTCAATGCAAAGAAGTGCCAGGTAATGCACATGGGAAACAAAAACCCAGGGGAAGCGTACATAATGGGGGGTGAGATACTGACAACAGTAAAAATAGAAAGGGACCTGGGGGTAATTATATCAGATGACCCAAGGTAGGCAAGCAGTGTGAGAAGGCAGTAAGGAAGGCTGGGGGGATGCTGAGATGCATAGGAAGAGGCATCAATAGTAGAAAACAGGAAGTTGTTATCCCTCTGTACAGACAGTTGGTGAGACCCCATCTGGAGTACTGTGTGCAGTTCTGGAGACCGCATCTCCGCAAAGACATAGACAGAGTGGAGGCTATCCAGTGGAGGGCAACCAAAATGGTGCAGGGTCTGTACCAGAAGACATACGAAGAAAGACTAAAGGAGCTTAATATGTATACCCTTGAGGAAAGAAGGAGAGGGGACATGACAGAAACTTTCAAGTACCTCAAGGGAATTAACAAAGTCCAAGAGGGTAGCATCTTCCAGAAAAAGAGATGTGCAAGAACAAGGGGGCACAATTTGAAGATAGAGAGGGGATGGCTCAGAGGTAATGTGAGGAAGTATTTTTTCACTGAGAGGGTTGTGAATGCATGGAACAGCCTCCCTGAGGAGGTCGTGGAGTCAAGAACAGTGGGGGACTTCAAGAATGCATGGGACAGGCATAAGGCAGCCCTAGTGGGGGGTAGGAGGAAGTAAGCTGTTGGTTAACTAGGATCTGCAGCTTATCTGTTAGGTAGGAAAATTGGCAGACTAGGTGGGCCAAGTGGTCCTTATCGGCTGTCAAATTCTGTTTCTAGGAGTGGTATATGTTCTTCATTCACATGCACACACACCCGACCTCCCCGGCTTCAGGCGCGCAACCTTGCTTCCAGCGGGCTAAGATCTGGCGTCATTGGGTGGAGCCGAGGTATATACCACCCGAGTGGGTGGGAGGAGCCAGCTTGAAGACTTCTGGCAATATTTAAAGTGGAAGGGGACATGCCAAGAAGTGTGGATGAACAATATGTACCACTCCTAGAACTACTGTTACAGGTGAGTAACCTGTTCTTTCGGCAGGTGGGTACTGAGTCCAGTGGTACAGGAGTGACCCCTCCCTTTGAGAAAGTGCTTATTAGGGCCCATTCCATCTGTCTGACCCTAGGAGCTGACACACACAGGGGAATTATATATATATATATATTTTTTTTACCAAGAATTCTGGTTGTGTGTAGTCTCCCACCATGAGTAGGCAGGCCCCTCCCAAGTTTTCAGTGCTGTATATTATGGTTTATGTTCTGTTCTATGTTGCATACAGTAGTGTTGTTTGACATTTAATGTTATCTTTTCTAATCAGTGTTTTCTAGAGACGGGGGACAGAAAGTTGGACTGAGGGAGTCTGGGAAGGGTCATGTACTAAGACTTCTCTCAGACTGTTGCATTACAACCTTGCCCAGCTGGCAGGGGAGGACAGCCCATTCTGTCCGACTCGCCATGGGCAGAGCCTTCACACAACTGTTATTACCTGTAAGGAAATATAATTCCCCTTTAAATCAGATATTTGGCTTACTGTACATGGTAGCAGTTCTGCAATATCAATAACTAAGTCTGACTTATATTGACACTACATTACTGCCATTTTTATAACCTCGTGATGTCACGCAGGGCGAAGCTGTTCTTAATTGCAGTGCGTTTAGGCACAGCTTCAGGATGAATAATGCCACTCACCTAGTATGAATGATATTAGGCTCAAGCAAGGCACCGAAATGCAGGGAACCTTGCTACTGAACATAACCTTCAGGGCAGTTCACTGGAAAGGGAAAAGCAGTGGATCGGCCCGTCGGTGCAGCAGTTGGTTCCGCTTGCGACCGGGTTCGAGAGCGGACCTGGTGCGCTGGAGTGCCTGGGAGAGAGTCTGAATCATCTGAAGTGTGCTCGCCTTCTGGGGGCAGGGACCCAGCACTTGCTGACTCCTAGTGGAGGCTGGAGGTACGGCAACGCACTGGGTCCCATTGACTGTGGGGAACATCAGTGTACGCCTTGATGTTGTGGCACACCATGCCCACGGGGAGCACAACGGAGAAAGTGCTTCATGGCCGACTGGATGACAGTTGCCCGCTGCCGCCGAGTCCCCGATGGGGCCCAGATCCACTTCAGCACCACCCGGGCCAAGTAGCATGTGTGGGCCGAACTTCCCATGGGCGCCATCTCCCTGAGGGACCCATCCAGCCAAGGGTTACGCTGGGGTACCCGGGAGGTGCTGCATTGTGGGGTGGTGGTGGCCTGCATCGGGACGGGGGTGCCAGGGGAGACTTAGGCGGCCCAATGGAGTGGCTGACCGGGAGCAGGGGAAAGCGGGGGAAAAAAAGAGGTGAAAAGCTGGAGGCTTGAGAACTGCACCCTGTCTGACCAGTATGATTAAAAAATGGCTGTTGAGTTGTCACAAGTCTGTGTCAAGAAAATGAAAGGGCTTGGATAAAACATCCACCCTGATGAAGGGGATTTCTCTCCCCCAGTACGTTGGTGGGGTTATACTTTTTTTAATCTGAATTCTGAACAATAAAGATATCTTAATAATATTTACACCAGGCGAGTGGCATTATCCAACCTGTGCTCCCTAGGGATACTTTGCTGCAGTTACAGGAACTTGGTATTCCCTGAAAAAGATTGTTTACCTTTCTACAGAACTAGAGGCTCCCAGATTCCTGGTATGAATAGGCGTAGCTTCACCCTGCGTGACATCACAAGGTTTTAAAAATGGTTGCAGTGTAGTTTCATTATAGGGCATACTTACTCAGTGACAAAGAAACTCAATACTATACCTACAATTCAATACTTACTTAGGGTTACCTCTCAACTGCTATCCACTACAGATAAGCCCAATATCTCATTTAAAAAAGGTTTTCATCTGGCCCACCGGTGCAGCCATAGCATTACCACTTGTGATACTGATGACCCAGGTTTGGAAGCAAGGCCAGGAGTTGGAGGGCTGGACGGGAGAGGAGGATTGAGCATCCTACGGATTGCTCTCCTCGATTGGCCCCTAGCAGAGGCTAGGGGTCTGACAGCCGGAGCTTACAAGCTTGAGCATGGCAGACATTTACCAGGCTGAGGAGAAGGACGTCGCCCCTTAAGCCCCCACACAGCAGACTGGCACTCCTCCCGGATCAGTTTCAGCATCCGGATCGGGAGTAGTGCTCGCCTCTTCCTGGCGGCCCCACCCTGGTGGGTAAGTGAGTGTTCACTCCGGGGGTGAAGGGTAAATCCAGGGATGAGGTGGCAGGGACAGACGGATGGGCCGCCAGCCAGTAACCAAAAAAAAAAAAAAGTTTTTCAAGGGCCTTTACACTGATGAGTGCCATTAAAATGTTTCCCTTTAAGTTTCAAACAATTTGAAGTCTTGCTATATTCTGACAAGTGCAGTTAGCCCCAGCCTTTAAACTGCCCCAGAGAACAAAGGGTTACTCTTTCTGTGCAGAGCATAGAATGCTGAGCTCGAGCTAGGTTGATATCTCTGTCTGGTTCCCTTTGAAAGCTAACCGTCAGATCCTTTACTCCGCCTCACTGAACATTCGCTCCGGAGATTTCTCCTGCAGCTCGGTTCGAAAGTCGGTTGAAGTGTTGTTTTTTTCATCTTTTTCTAACCGAAAAAGTTTCCCGCATAGTCTGTTCAGTCTCTGTCTGTGGTACCGTGAGTACTAGATAGGTTTTGTACTGTGTTTTCTGTGTGGAACTTGTAAAAAGTATGGATCGGTTCAGCTGAACCGATCATTTTTGCTTAATTCTTGTGTTAACTTTAGTGTGTGGTTACCGGTCCTTATCAGTTCTAAAAGAACCGTGTTTTGAAACGTTTTTTTCCAAGACCCGTGACACGGTTAGAAACTGATAAGGGAGTCTTGCCTGGCGGTTGCCAAAAAAGGGGTACGTTTGGTTAGGTTGACCATGTCTGAGAAACCCAAGAAAAAAAACGGGCCCACTGGGTTTCAACACTGCTGTGACTGTGGGGAGGTCTTTGCTAAGGCCGATCCCCCACACCACCTGTGTTTATTGTCTGGGGTTTGAACACCTCAATTCAGACTGCCAATTTGCAAAATTTTCCCAAATCTACCTTGAAAAGAGATTAGGTAGACTGAGGAAAAGGAGGTTGAGAAGTCCGCTGACCAGGATGGTTTAGCCTGCTCGGGTTCCAACCGAACCAAAAGGAGTGCCCTATGACCAGGGCAATACTTCTTCGGGCAAAAGGAGAGCCAATCTCGAGGGGTTGGTTCCGACTAAAAGAAAGCGCAAAGAAAAATCGTCTGGTTCGGATCCAGAAGTCCATGTTCCAACCGCCAAAGAAATAGCCAGAGTGATTCGGATTGTGGAGTCGCTTCGCCCGGTTCCGACCGATCCGGCACCTTTTGGCAGGGGCTCGGTTCGGTCGGTTCCTCCGGTTCACGACTATACTTTGGAAGAATTTTATGAACCGAAGTTTGAGGAGGAAGGGGAGTTTGAAGATGGTGATGGTGAAAGTCTAGATGTGCCTGTGGAACCGGACATCTCCCCAGACAGACCTTCAGGTGTATCCCCTCCTAGGCATTCTGAGTCCCCTTCCCACTTTATGTTCTTCAGAAAGGTGGCTGAGACACTCCAGCTTCCTATGGAAGAAGCAGTGGAGGATCAGGAGGAGCCTGATTTTGTAGAAATGATGGACATCCCAGAGTCCAGGAGGCTGTCTATTCCCCTCCACAAATCTTTTGGGAAACAGACACAAAAAATTCTGAAGTCTCCCAATTCTATACCTCCTGTGGACAGAAGAATGGACAAGAGGTATACACTCTCAGGCTCAGAAACTGAGTTTTTATATCAGCAATGCAGCCATGTTGGGATTGTGCAGGCTGCTGCCTGTGATGAGGCAAGCATTCCCTTGGCTTCACACCCCCCAGACAAAGACTCTAGTAAGATTGATGCCATGGCAAAAAAGCTGTACATGGCATCTTCCTTGGGACTCAGACAGGCAAATTATATGGCCTATACAGCTAGGTACCAGAAGTCCAGGTGGGACACTGTACTGGCACTGGCTAAACAGGCCTCCACCCAGCTAGCCAAGGAGCTGGAGGCGGTGGATGCAGATGGGATTGAGGCATCTAAAGTTCAGTTTCATGCTGCTGTGGACTCTAATGATGTCTCATCAAGAGTCATGGCTACATCTGTGGCTCTTCGGAGAATGGCTTGGCTCAGATGTACTAGCCTCTCGGAGGATACTGAGGCTAAGGCCGTGGATTTTCCTGTAGTGGGTAATTCTCTGTTTGGGGAGCAGACAGAGAATTACATGAAGAAAACAGATGAGTACAGGACCTCCTACAGGAGTGCTCAGGCCAAGGAGAGGTAGGCAACTTCTCAAAGGCAGCAGTCTAGGTGTAGGGGCAGGCCTTTTCATAGGCGTTCTTACCAAGCACAGGCCTCTTCTTCCTTTTCACAGAGGGGGTTCTTCAGAGGGAGAGGCAGAAGGGGGATGAGCAGGGCTGCATCCACTCCTCAGCCTAAGGCCCCTGCCAAGCAGACACCCTGATAGGCCTGCCCGGGTCGACTCTCCTATTCCAGTAGGGGGCAGGCTGGCTTACTTTGTCCAGGACTGGATGTCTGTTACATCAGACAAGTGGGTCCTGGAAGTAGTAAGCCAGGGACTGGTTCTCAGCTTCAGAAAATTTCCAAAGATGAGAGCCAGATCTTTTCCACCTGCAAATCTCTCGGAAACCCTTGCCTTAGAGGCAGAGGTTTCATCTCTTCTGGCCTTAAGAGCCATAGAGAGAGTACCTACCCTACACGGGGGCTAAGGGCTGTACTCCAGGTACTTCCTTACCCCAAAAAAGACAGGGGAGTGGCGACCCATCCTAGACCTAAGCTGTCTAAACAAACATCTTTTAAAACCAAAGTTCAAGATGGTAACTCTGGGAATAATCCTTCCCTCTCTAAGGCCAGGGGACTGGCTAGCCTCCCTGGACCTCAAAGATGCCTACTTTCACATTCCCATCAGGTGCTCCCACAGAAAGTACCTCAGGTTCGAGTTGCCTTCAGGCCACTATCAGTTCAGAGCAATGTCCTTTGGCCTAACCTCAGCCCCAAGGGTTTTCACAAAGTGCCTGACAGTAGTAGTTGCCTTTCTAAGAAGGCAAAAGATCTCCATTTTTCCATATCTGGACGATTGGCTAATAGTGGGCCAGTCTCCAGACCAAGTCAGGTCTCACCTGCAAGTGACCCAGCAAGTGCTCACTTCTCTAGGATTTCTTCTCAGCCTTCCCAAGTCAGTTCTTGAACCAGTCCAGTTTCTTACCTTTATAGGGGCAGAACTGGACACAATCAGAGCAAGAGGCTTTCTTCCCTTGGAAAGGGCAAGGGTTCTTATAGAACTAGGCTCTTCCTTCAGCCTTCGTGTATCTCGACCAGCAAGGCATTTCCTCCAGCTCTTGGGCCACATGGCAGTTTCAACAGCAGTGCTCCAAGGGGCAAGATTCCAGATGAGAGATATTCAGTTCCATCTGAGAGCTTTTTGGTCTCAGAGGAAGGATTCCCTTACCAAACTGATCCCAGTGACTGTGACCTTGATCCAAGCCCTTCAGTGGTGGCAGGATCAGCACAATTTAAGACAAGGAGTCCCTTTTGCCACTCAGCCTTATTCAGTGGTCCTTACCACGGACGTTTCTCTTCTGGGCTGGGGAGCCCTTCTGGGGGCCCTCACTGCCCAGGGACTGTGGTCCCCTCAGGAATCCCTTCTCCGTATCAATCTCCTAGAACTCAGGGCAGTTTTTTTGACCCTGAAAGCTTTCTCTGTCAGTGAAGAACAAGGTGGCTCAGGTCAAAACGGACAACACCACCACCATGTGGTACATCAACAAGCAGGGAGGCACTTGATCCATGGCCTTGTGCACAGAAGCCATGAAATTGTGGTCCCTGGCTTATTCCCTGCAAACCTCTCTGGTAGCAGTTCACCTTCCAGGGAAGGACAATGTGCTAGCAGATGCACTGAGCAGGATCTCTCAGGGCCATCACGAATGGTCCCTGGACCCTCCTGTGTTGAAAGTGATTTTTTCAAGGTGGGCACTCCAGAGATAGATCTCTTTGCAGCCCCAGACAATCACCAACTTCCTCTCTTTTGCTGCAGACCTCCACCCAGTCTTGGGCTCAGTCCCCCTGGGTGCTCTGATTCTGAATTGGGAAGGGAAATTTCTGTATGCCTTCACTCCCTTCCCTCTCCTGTTCAAAGTTTTAGTCAAAATAAGGTCTCAACCTTGCAGAGTGATTCTGATTGCTCCAGATTGGGCCAGACAGCCTTGGTACCCTGTTGTTGTCCCTAGCAGTTCACCTTCCCCTGTCTCTTCCCAGGAATTAGAACCTGTCAACAACCTCTCAGGGAAGGATTTGGTACCCTAATCTTCAGTCTCTCAATCTCAAGGCATGGCTCTTGAAGAGTTAGAGTTTGCAGATCTGCATCTTCTCTGGGGTTCTAGATATTCTCAAAGTTTCTTGAAAGCCCTCCACCAGAAAGACTTATAACTCCAAATGGAAGAGATTCAGCATTTGGTGTTCTAAAAAGCATATTTCCCCAGATACTGCTGAATTGCCTACGGTTCTGGATTATATGGTCCATCTTAATGGCCTAGGCCTCAGACCAGCTACTCTCAAGGTACACTTGTCAGCTGTTTCTGCGTTTCTGTCTGTGGGGAAGTCTTCCTCACCATCTTCTCATCCTGTGTTCTGTAAATTTTTTAAAGGATTGCTTCACACCAATCCTCCTCTTAGAGACCCTGAGCCTGCCTGGGATTTGAATGTTTGCATTGCTCAACTTATGCAACCTCCTTTTGAGCCTATGTCCTCAGCAGAGCTTAAGTACTTAACTTGGAAAACGGTGTTCTTGGTAGCCATTACATCTGCCAGGCGTATCAGTGAATTGCAAGCACTGTCAGTGGAACCTGATTTTATCTGCTTTCACAGGGATAAAGTGGTCCTTAGAACCAATAGAAGGTTCTTACCCAAAGTGGTTTCAGACTTCCATTTAAACCAGTATGTCTCTTCCTTGATCATTCTTCCTCAGGAGAGAGGAGGCTACACAGTTTAGATGTTAAAAGAGCCCTTAGTTACTACATAGAGCGTAACAAGGGTCACAGGTTTGACTCCCTCCAGTTGTTCCTCACTTATGGAGAAGTGGGAAAGGGCAAACCTGCCACCAAGAGAACTATTGCTAGGTGGATTGTGTCTTGTATACAATTCTGCTATGAAAAACCGGGAAAGATTCCACCCTCAGGTCTGAGGGCTCACTCTACAAGAAGTACAGCTGCTTCCCTGGCTGCTGCCAGGGATATCCCTCTCTTAGAAATTTGTCAAGCAGCCACCTGGAAAACAGTCCATACCTTTACCAAGCATTACTCTCTGGATATCCAGGCTAGGAATGGTGCCCGGTTTGGCACAGCAGTACTTCAGTTTGCTGGGTAGGAAGAAATATGCTGTAGGTTAAATAGGATCTGCAGCTTATCCTCTAGGTAGGGAAATGGGCAGACTAGGTGGGCCAAGGGGTCCTTATTTGCCATCAAAGTCTATGTTTCTATGTTTCAGAGCCTATTCCCAAAGTAGGTTCTGTCCCTCCTCCATGGAGGTACTGCTTGGTAGTCTGCACTTGTCAGAATACAGCAAGACTTCAAGTTGTTTGAAGAAAAAAATACTCACCTTAGTAATTATGTTTCTTCTATTGGAGTCTTGCTGTATTCTGACCTCCCTCCCTGCTCCCCTCTCAGAGCCTGTTTTTTGGAAGTGGGTGGGCAGGTGCAGTGTTGCACCTCAGGGGTGCCCCTTTTACACCCTCTTCTTTTGTTTGGGTGTTTATTTTATTATATTCCTGTTTGGTTTGGGTTCTGAGTTTTGGGTTTCCTGACTTGAGTCTTCTTTTGGTAATCCAAAACTTTTTGTTGCCAGTTGGCTATTAAAAGTTTTTTTACAATTTCCACATAGAATAGCTATTAAATTGTTGCTTGTAAGAATCTGACAGTTAGCTTTCAAAGGGAAACCGACAGAGACATCAACCGAGCTCGAGCTCAGCATTCTATGCTCTGCATAGAAAGAGTAACCCTTTGTTCTCCGGGGCAGTTTAAAGGCTGGGGCTAACTGCACTTGTCAGAATACAGCAAGACTCCAATAGAAGAAACATAATTACTAAGGTGAGTAATTTTTTCGACTTGCTGAAGGTAATCACAGCGTATATTTGGCTGTAGTGGACTTTGGACCACTGATCCCCAGGTTCTCAAATCAGTGCTGTAATCACAAGACCACACTACCTCCTTACATGGTGGGACAGAATCTCCTTCCACCTAGCAACAATCACTTGGTCCCTTGCCTACTGGAGTGGTGAGCACTGCTCCTAAGATAACCACAACCTGTCGCTCCCATATTTAAGCTAGGGCTTATCCCTCTGGGTGGAGCATCCAACTGGGATCAAAGCAGGTCAGAACACTCTTGATTTTTTTTGGGGGGGGGCTAATGAGACTGAAGATTGGGTACTACAGCTGAGCAGGGAGAGTGACAGCATCATCTGCATGAGTCACAGTGTTGTCTTCTGGCTTTTTTTTTTTTTTTTTGTCTTTCATATGTTTTCCCCCAGATGGGATAATGTTTCTGGCCAGTCAGAAGTGAACTGGGAAGTACCCCACCCAACACACTCCAGCTAAGAGTTGCTGACACAGGACTGCATGTATTAGAGCACTACATTCTAGGGATGTGTATATGTTCTTATCCACAGTTGTTGGCATGTCCCTTTCCCTTTAAATCTTGCTGGAAGGTCTTCAAGCTGGCTCCTCCTACCCGGGTGGTATATCCCTCAGCTCCGCCCCATGACTCCAGATTTTTATTTCTGCTGGAAGATGCAGGTTGCCTCCTTTCTGCTACCACATGTTGTAGGCCCTGGCTCAAAAAACTTTTAGACCTGCTGAAGATTATGCTTCTTCGGGTTAGCGATTGTAGTAGCTGCTTCTTGATAATGGACGATGCATCTTCTCCCGATTTTCGTCGGTGCCGTGCGGACAAATTTTGTTGTACAGACCCACACTTCAGTTCATTTACTGCTTGGGTGTCGGCCATGACACCCAGGCTTACGAGTTTTGCCTTGCATTTCAGCCGAATGTCCTTGATGATTGTCTTGCACGTTTGAAGCTGAGCAGGGACAAAATGAAATCCAGTGAAATCCAAAGAGGGTCGGTGGGCGGTCTCCGCGGCTCTGGAGTCTGCCGAGCAATTGGAACAGATGCAGACCTTCGAGGAAGAGGCAGCCTATGCTGCGGAGTGTTCCCCTCTGCCGATATTCGTTCTGCTCAACCTGGGCTCCTTTCAGGAGATGTGCCTTTCTCTCCCCACTAAAGGCGAGGGACCTGCAGGCTCGCAATACTCCCAGTCCCGTAAAAAAAAGGACAAGGAACCAAAAGATTCTTCATCTCAACAAAGACGTTCTTGGGATTGAGAGCGATATCGGTCCCTGGATTCTCCACCCTCGACCTTGGTCGAGATTGCGACTTCGGCCACCGGCTCCTCAGTCCCGCCGTCAGGCTAGCCAGATGAAGTTTCGATTGAAGACGTAGTCGAGTTAACTCTCGACTCTGTCGATCGGTTGTCGGCCGAGGAGGTCAAGCGACTCTCTTAACAAGACTCTGGTCTTGTTTATCCTCCATGAGGAGACCCAGCCTGTTGGGAATCCTATCGAGGAGCCAGTCCGAGATCCGGGAAAATCACCGGTTCCACCGGTGTCTCCCGAGCGACCCAGTCGGCTAGCCCGATCGAGGTCGAGATCTCGGCCTCCCTTGATCGACAGACCAAGGAAGGCGCATAAGCGTGCAAAAAAGAGGCAACGTCACCTCTCATCTTCGTCCTCCTTGCGTGAGGAGAAGTTCGGCGGAAACTCCATCAACGCCACAAAGATCTGATGTGGTGACAGCTCATTTTGTCCGGGCAGAAACCTTCCTCGGTTTCTACCCCGGCCATTACATGGCTGTCGCCACCGAAGCCAACTCCCTTGGAACTGATAAAAATGGTTCCCCCCACCCGAGGAGCCAATAAAACCGGCCCCAGTTCGGCCAAAACCGGTCTCTCCACCGATAGTATGGAGCCGCCACCAAAACAGTCCTCGGGAGGGGCTCCTACAAAAGATTCCCAAACGGTCCCGGGTCTCCCTCGAAGGATATCGGTCACCCTTATGCCTGATCATCCCAGGCGTGTCCAAGGGGATCTTGGTGGTCGACCGATTTATCCGGATACCTCGGATTCTGATGACACCGACATTCACTCTCACCCGCTGGATGATGAGTCGGTCGGTAGCCTGTCGACGGAGGAGGGCCTTTCGTCTTTTCAAGGGATTCTCCATCTTATCTCCGAATCCACGGGGATGCCCCTGGAACTTGTCCAGAAACGGGTGGAGTACCCTCTTACTGAAATTCTCAAAAGAAGGGATACTCCTACGGAAGCCTTTCCTGTGTCCAAAGCCATTGTTGGCCCGGCCTTGGAGCTTTGGCAGCATCCTGCCTCCTGCCCAGCGCCATCTGCCTGGATGGCCCGCTAGTATGCAGTGCCCATCGGGGTTCACGGAACATCCCTTGGCTGAGGGCTTAGTGACCGCCTCTGTGTTCAGACACACAGGCAGCTCTGCTGTCACCGATAGACCTCCAGACAAGGAGTCAAAAAAACTGGACCACTCTGCCAAGAAGGTCTGTGCAGCCTCCTCTCTCGGCCTCTATCAGGCAAGCTTGTCCGTCATCATGGCACACTCCTCCCATGCCCTTCTATGGTCCTTGGATGAAGTTCTCCCAGACCTCCCCGCGGACCTTCAGACTACAGTCAAGCAGGTCTGGGACCAGGGCCGTGCCGTTACCAAGCAGCAACTTCAGACAGCTTTGGACCTTGGGGACTCTTGTGCCCATTTGGTGGCAGCCACTGTTGCCTCTCGCCACAGAGCTTGGCTGAAGCTTTCCACCTTTACGGCGGATACCCAGCACAAACTCACTGATGTTCCTTTCCTGGGAACCGCTCTCTTCGGCCCAAGTGTGCATGGTCACCTTCAGCGAATCGAACAGTCCAGTGCCACCTTAGACTCCGCCACTTCTACTCAAAGCGCCCCAGGCACCAAAAAGCAGCAAAAGAAGAAAAAGTATTTTTGGCACCCTGCTCCGGCTTGGTGCCCTCGGCCGAAGTCCAGGACTCCACCGGCCCACAGAGAAGGAAGTCGGGGTTCAGGCCCTGGACCCTCTTCCTCCAAGCCTGCCCAGTGACAGGTTAGGGGTTGCCACCCCCATCCATGTCATGCCAGCTCTGCTTCCTCCCATGGGGGCCAGCTCCGCCACTTTCTTTACGCCTGGTCCACAGTTACCACGGACAGGTAGGTCTTAGAAGTGGTCGGCCAGGGTCTGCCTCTGGAATTTGAGCTGTACCCTCCCTGCCGAGCCCACGCCCCACGGGAGGAGGAGAAGAATCAGCACACACTCGGTCGGCTCTGAGAAACAACATAGCCTAGCTCCTCCTCAAGGAGGCAGTGGTTCGAGTGGCAGATTCTCCAGTCAACCCATGGTTCGTTTCCAAGTACTTCCTGGTCCCGAGCGGACGGGGCTCCATTCTAGATCTGCACAACCTGAATCAGTATCTCAGACCACGCACCTACAGGATGGTAACTCTGTCCCAGATCATACCATCCCTGGAGCAAAACATGTGGTTCTGCTCACTGGATTTCCAGGACACGTTCTTTCTTGTCCCAATCCATCTGTCCCACCAGCGGTTTCTCCGCTTCAGGGCAGAGGGAACCCTGTACGAGTTCAGAGCCATGCCATTTGGCCTGTCATCGGCCCCACGGGTCTTCACTAAATGCATGGCAGTGGTGGCAGCCCATCTCGGGTGTTGAGGGGTCAGAGTGTACCCTTACCTCGACGACTGGCTCATGGCAGGTTCCACCCAGCAAGAGGTGGAGAGGTCCAGGGTCCTTGGCCTGATCAATGAGGCCAAGTCTGAGCTCGTGCCTTCTCAGGTGATGTTTCATCGGGGCAGAGCTCGACTCTAGCCGAGCCAGAGCACAGCTCCCGGCGGACAGGGCGGAGGTTCTCTCCTCCTTTGCCCAGTCATTTCTGGTTGGGCACTTGCGCCCTGCCTGGTACTTTCTGCACCTTTTGGGTTACATGGTGGCCTGCACCACCATGGTCCGATGGCATATGCGTCCCCTTCAGTGGGAGATTGCCACCCAGTGGACTCGGCGCCTAGGTCATTTCAACCAGCTAATCACTGTGACCCAGAAGATGTGGGACGCTCTCCAGTGATGGACCGTCCTAGACCAGTTGCAGGAAGGGATCCCGTTTGTCCGCTTTGAGACGATGGTCATCCTCATGAACGATGCCTCTCTCACAGGCAGGGAAGCCCACATGGGGAACAACAGGGCCCATGGGTTTTGGAGCCCCAAGGAATCCCGATACCATGTCAACCTGTTGGAGCTCAGAGCGGTCAGACTGGCGTTGTCAGTATTCGCTCAGCAGCTTTGGGGTCAAGTGGTTCAAGTGCAGATGGACAGTACCATGACTATGTACTACCTCAGCAAGCAGGGCAGCATGCACTCCCAGCTGCTGTGCAGGGAAGTGCTCCATAGAAACATAGAATTTGATGGCAGATAAGGACCGCTTGGCCCACCCAGTCTGCCCATTTCCCTACCTAATGGATAAGCTGCAGATCCTAGTTAACCAGCAGCCTACCCCCACCCCCTAGAATTGCCTTATGACTGTCCCATGCATGCTTGAATTCCACCACTGTTTTTGACTCCACAACCTCCGGAAGGCCGTTCCATGCATCCACAACCCTCTCTGTGAAAAAATACTTCCCTAAATTACCTCTGAGCGCCCCGCCTCAATCTTCAAATTGTGCCCCTTGTTCTTGCACACCTTTTTTTGAAAGATGCTACCCTCTTGGACTTTGTTGATTCCCTTGAGGTACTTGAAAGTTTCTGTCATGTCCCCTCTCCCTCTCCCTCCTTTCCTCGGGCTATACATATTAAGCTTCTTAAGTCTCTCTTCATATGTCTTCGGTGCAGACCCTGCACCATTTTGGTGCCCTCCTCTGGACAGCTTCCATCCTGTCTATGTCTTTGCAGAGATTGGGTCTCCAGAACTGCACGAGTACTCCAGATGGGGTCTCACCAGCTGTCTGTACAGAGGGATAATAACTTACTGTTTTCTACTGGTGATGCCTCTCCCTATGCATCCCAGTATCCCCCCAGCCCTCCTTGCTGCCCTCTCACATTGCTTGCCCACCTTTAGGTCATCTGATATGACTACCCCAGGTCCCTTTCCATTTTTGTTGTTGTTAGTATCTCACCCCCCATTGTGTACTCTTCCCCTGGGTTTTTGTTTCCCAGGTGCATTACCTTGCACTTCTTAGCATTGAATCTAAGCTGCCATACATTTGACCATTCCTCTAACCTTGCCAAGTCCCTTCTCATCCTTTCCACCCCACCTTGTGCATCAACTCTGTTGCAGATCTTTGTGTCATCTGCAAAGAGACATACTTTTCATTCCAGTCCCTCTGCAATGTCTCTTATAAAGACATTGAAGAGGACCGGTCCTAATACTGAACCCTGCAGTACCCCACTAGTAACCCCCTTTCTTCAGAGTGGACCCATTTACTATTACTCTCTGTGTCCTATTCTCCAGCCAATTCTTTACCCAGGCTGTCATCTTGGGACCCACTCCCAGGCTGGCTAACTTGTATATTAATCTTTTGTGTGGGACTGTGTCAAATGCCTTGCTAAAATCTAGGTAGGCCATGTCCACAGCCCCTCCCTGATCTACTACTTTGGTCACCCAGTCAAAGAAGTCTATCAGATTTGTCTGGCATGACCTTCCCGCTGTGAATCCATGCTGCCTTGGGTCCTGTGCCCCTCTGGCCTCTAGATACTCGACAGTTCTTTCCTTCATAAGTGATTCCATCATTTTCCCTACCACTGAGGTTGAACTAACAGGTCTGTAGTTTCCTGCTTCTGCCTTGCTCCCACTTTTGTGAAGGGGAATCACATCTGCCCTCCTCCAGTCCTCTGGTACCACCCCATCCTCCCATGATTTGTTAAAGAGGGTAGTCAGTGGTGTCACTAGTTCTACCCTTAGTTCTTTTAGAATTCTGGGATGAATCCCATCAGGCCCCATTGCTTTGTCCACCTTCAGTTTTAAGAGTTCTTTCAGAACCCTTTCTTCTGTAAATGGGCTGGTACACATCTGAGCACTTGTGAGCCAACTGGAGGCGGATGTCCTAGCCCTCAGCGGGGATCGCTGCAGGGGAATGCCTTATCAAGGCCGTGGACCCCAGGCCTCTTCTTTGCCTTCCCTCCATTTCCCTTGATCTGCAAGGTGCTTCTCGAGGTGAGGGGGGACAAGGTGCAGGTGATCCTGGTAGCCCCAGACTGCCTTGCCAGTTCTGGTATCCAGATCTCCTCAGCCTCAGCCACAGGCTCCTGAGGTGTCTTTCAGCACGCCCGGACCGGATATCAGTCCATCTGGGGAAGATATTCCATCCCTGCACCTGACAGCCTGGTACCTGAGCGACTAGAGTTCCAGGCTATGGGTCTCTCTGAGGATGTGCTTACAGTAGTGGAAGCATCCAGAAAGGAGTCGACCAGATAGTGCTGCGCCTTCAAATGGAAAAGATTTTCCATTTGGTGCCAGGGCAAGGGCCTGGACCCTCTGTCCTGTGGCAAGCATTTTAGACTACCTTTGGCCTCTGTCCAAAGGGGGGGTCTTTGGTCTTCGATCCTTAAGGTGCAACTGGCAGCCATCTCTGCTTACCAGGTGCGGGCCAGTCGGCAGACAGTGGCACAGGAGAAGGTGGTCTGGCGCTTTTTCCAAGGCCTCGATTACATATCCCCTTCGGTGCATGAACCTTCACCTCCGTGGGATTTACTGCTGGTTTTGGCAAAGCTCATGGGCAAGCCATTCGAACCAGTATACAAGTGTGAGATGTCACACATGTCGTGGAAGACCGCCTTCCTGGTGGCTATCATGTCCGCCAGAAGGACTGGGGAGCTCCACGCACTCTCAGTGGAGTCTCCTTATCTGGCCTTTCACAGGGACAAGGTTGTCCTGCATCCCCACTCAAAATTCCTCCCGAAGGTGGTGTCGAGAGTTTCACCTTAATCAGGTGTTGACTCTCTCTGTTTTCTACCCGAACTACACCTCAGATGCCGAGTACAGGCTCCATACTCTGGAGCTGAGATGTGCTGTCTCCTACTATAAGGAGAGGACGATGAAGTTTCTGGGAGAGGTTCAAGCTTGTTTGTTACCTACGCTGCAGCCGCATCTGGCAGGTCTGCAGCAAAGCAGACAGTTGGCAGATGGATTACATCATGCATCGATCTCTGCTATAGGTTGGTAGGTAAGGAGCCTTCCAGAGGGATAAGAGCTCATTCTACATGCCATACCGCTGTGTTAGTGGCTGCTTTCAAGGACATCTCTATCCAGGAAATCTGCAGGGCTGCTACCTGGAAGATAGCAAACACCTTCATCACCCATTACCACATCAACATTGAGTCACTCCGGGATGCTGGTTTTGGGGCCTCAGTTCTCCAGTCTCTGTTTCCTAAGTAGGGGGTGTGCGCCTTGCCTCCCTCCTCCCGGAGAACTGCTAGGAGTCTGCCAACAAGTGTGGATAAGAAGGATTACTGTCAAAATTGCGCATGCAATATCGCGTGGTTATCACAGTGCGTACATTTTAGTGCTCCTTTATATTAGCGTAGTGCCATAACAGCTTGTATTTTATAGCGCAATAATGAAAGAGATAGTATGCCATAGTGCTATATCAGCTTACCATCTATGCTCCTGCTAGTGTTTCCTGTTAGCTTCCCAATATATGTTCCTGTTAGTAGTTCCTATTAGCTTCTGTAATATTTACTGGGACCCTGGTTAGCAGTGCACCATAATGTGTTACTCCTTTTCCCTCCTGAACTTTCTGTTCCTATTCCTATCTCGATCAGCCTCAAACATGGTAACACTGCAAGTCTGAAAGCATCACATTTTGAAACGGATTTCAAGGTACAGTCATAAAATTCATCTTTATTGATACATTTATAGTAAACTTCATCGGCAGTTACACGCGCTCTGCGAAATAGGAATCCGTGTAGGACTGCAACCAAGCTCACTACCCTTTCAGCTGCAGATGAATCTCACTTGCTGAGACATGATGCTACTCAAGGTAGACAGATCTGAGTATGGCATCACTTATCACTCATTATATAGAATCCGTGAGTAATAAATTTGAATAATAGCACTTACAGACTTAGCGATATTACAAGCACCATATTGAGCGCACGCTGTAATGTAATAGCGCTGTTATGTATGCGCGGTTATTTCTTGCGTTATTTCGTCCACGCTGTTATGACTGGATCCCAGATAAGAACAACATATCCACATCCCTAGAAAAAAAGATTACTCACCTGTACCAGAAGTTCTAGGAGTGGCATATGTTGTTCATCCACACTGACCCACCCGACCTCCCCGGCTGCGACGCACAACCTGGCTTCCAGCGGGCTAAGATCTGGCATCATGGGGCGGAGCCGAGGGTTGTACCACCCAGGTGGGTGGGAGGAGCCAGCTTGAGGACCTTCCGGCAAGATTTAAAGGGAAAGGGTCATGCCAACAGGTGTGGATGAACAACATATACCACTCCCAGAACTACTGTTACAGGTGAATAACCTGTTTTTCTGTATTGGTGTCCTGCATCAAGCCAGTGCAGAATTTCAGCCCATTAGAAGCCTAGAATTTGACGGCAGCTAAGGACCTCTTGGCTGACCATTTCCTTACCTACAGTCACACTGCAGACCCTATTTGATCTCCGGCTTTGCTCTCCAACCTCACCCCACCTCTAAGCTTCCCTTATACCTATCCCATGCCTTCTTAAATCCCATTGCAGTTTTCGCTCCCACCACCTCATTATGGAGGCTGTTCCAGGCATCCACCGCCCTTTCTGTGAAGAAGTGTTTGTTTACATAGTTGGGAACCATGTATTCTTTTCCACTGAAAATCCCCCACCCTCCCACACCCACATAGTGGCAGGAGCTGCCGCTTTCCAAGGCAGGTGGGATCTGAGATGGATGTACTGTTTATGACATCTTAGGATGAAAAAGAGTTTGGAACTCTGATTTTGAAAGCAGCACAAGGGAAGTCACAGAGTTTGGAACGGTCTGATTTTGAAAGCAGCACAAGGGAAATCACAGAGTTTGGAACTCAGAGCTTTGGCTTCTCAGAAGGAACTAGAAGGGGGACAGGATCAGATCTACAGTGCAGTAGCTTCTTGTTGTTTTACATTGTTTCTTGTGGATTCTACTTGATAGAAGGTTATTTCTTTTCTTTCTTACTACTAAGGGGCTAGCAGGGTATTGTTTGGGGCTGTTGGAATTTTTAAACCTGTTTTGGTAGCTGTAAGTGGGCTCATTTGTTTGATTCACTGTGTGGCAGGCTGCATTTGTAGAGACCTATTTCTTCTGTTTTAAAACATAATTGGTATGATTTAACTGGGTCTGTTTCTTTGAATTGGAGACATATATCTTCTAATTCCAAGCCTATTTTGATGTGTTGTTGATGAAGCTGTTTGAATTGGAGTCCTGTTTCTTTGGGTAGCAAACTTATTTTGGGGGCTTTGAGTAGAATTGTGATTCATTGTTGCTGGCTTCACCAGCTGCAAAGTTTGAGTGCAGAGTGGGGGAAGGGTGCTAATGGTCTGACCAGAGGCCTCAGCTACCTGATTGTTTCTGGAAGACTTGGGCTGGTCCCACCCTTGGTCCATTATTTCCTTTATACCAGGGGTTCTGACATCACTTCCTCAAACAGGCAAAGGATATGCACCTGTCATAGCAAAAGCAGACATCCAGGAAAGGAACAGCAGCAAGTGAAGAGGTGACTGCCTTCTCAGTGGAAGGGAAGTAATGCAAATCTACGAGCTTCATTATTACTTCTTCGCATTGATATTGCATTGGGGAAAGGAGGAGAGAGTTTGAAGAAGGTTGTGCAATGGCTACTTAAAGTCTGTTTTTGAGTGTGGATAGGAAGGATAGGAATATAAAAAGCAGTTGCTCAATAGATCTAAACGTGCAACAAAGGAGGTAAGGAAATAAAGAAAATGTTTTGCACTGATAGAGGAGGGAGAGGGAGACTTGGGGAGTGTTTGGTATCTTGCATCTGAAGGGTGGGGGTCGCGATGGCAACGACAGCAATGGGTAGGGTGGTAGGCTGCAACAACTGCGGTGCACCAATCTTTCTAAAATTGCCTGGAGTGTGGGAGGATGTTTAGTGTGCAACCACATAGAAAAACTTAGAGATTGAGGGTCTGCAGGAGGAACTAAGACAGGCAAGGCAGATTGGGAGTGGGTTTAGCCCAATACTGGAGAGAGGAAGAAGGGGAGATGAGGGAGGGCGATTTAAGCCAACAGTGGTGAGGAGAGGGTCAGAAGAAGGGAAGCAGCGACAAAGGGGCCCAGGCCAGGAAGAACAATTGTCGGGGAAACCAGGTCAGGAGACAAAAGACAAATGGAAGGAGGAGATAGGGACTTGTGAGGGGAGGCGAAGAAGTGGCAAAAGTCATGGAGTGGAAAGGAGAGAACAGGTTACGATGAAGAGAGAGGGAGCGGGCATTTGTGAAGGGCCTTCAGAAAATAGTTGTGCACTGCTAGAGAGGAAGAAGGTGGAGGAGGAAAATGATGAAATTAGAGGAGTAATTGATAAATGCCTGGACCAAACTGGAGCGGGGGGAAGTTCTGCTGGGAGAATTGCAACAGGGGTAAAAGGGGGAAATAATGTGCAGGAGGAAGAAGAGGAGCTGGAAATGAGAGAGGGAGATGAATGGAAGCAAGCAGGGAGTAAGAAGGGTGGAATCTTAGTGCTGGGGGACTCAATACTAAGATGAGTTAGGTGGGGTAGCAAGGGGGAGAGGCATAGTCGCATTTGGGTGGAGGCCATGCCAGGAATGACAGCGGAAAGGGTGGGACAGTCTGTTCTGAAATATGCTAGAAGGGGTAGGGACAAGCCTCATTTAATTATACATCTTGGGACAAACGACCTGGCTGACAAGACAGTAGATACAGTCCAGCGGAGGTTTGAGGAACTAGCACAATTATGTGAGGGGGCAGGAAGATCAGTAACTTTTTCAGAGATACTTCCTGTGCCAAAGGCAAGCACAACAAGAAAGCTGAGAATAGAGGAATTTAACGGATGGCTAGGAACCTGGTGTTGTGCTAAAGGGTGTGGGCTGGTGGGGAGGGACCTGGGAGGACAGTAGTCTCTATGCCAAGGACAGACTACACTTGAGTGAGGAGGGAAAGAAAGTGTTGAAACAGAGGATGGAGGAGTACATAGAGGAACTTGGGAATTTAAACTAGGAGTGGGGGTGGCAGTTGGGGAAGAGATATGCAGAGACCACAGGTTGGGAAACCATATGAGCTTACCCCCCATAACAGTGACAAAGGACAAATGGCAAGTACTGTTGGTGATGCTAGGAAAGGAGGGCAGGATGGGAGGGGAAGGGTGGAAGGTGGTTACCCTTAATGCTAGGAGCCTTGGGAGGAAAACTGCAGAGTTACAGGTTCTCATGGCAGAGGGAGAGGTGGACATTGCAGTCATCACAGAAACATGGGCCACCCAATACAATGACTGGGACCTGTCTGTACCAGAGTACAGATTATTTCATAGGGACAGAGTGATTGGGAAAGGAGGGGGGGTGGTATTATATGTGAAGGAAGGACTGAAGGTGTAAGAGGAGGAAGGAGGAGGGTAGTACGGAGTCACTTTGGATGCAAATCCAGGATTCCAAGAATAGGATTCTTAGAATGGGAGTGGTGTATAGCCATCATCTCAGACGGAGGAGTTAGACAGGGAACTAGCGGGACAGATCAGGAGGACCTGCTAGAAGGGTAGTGTGGTGATTGTGGGGGACTTCAACATGCCAGGAGTGGACTGGAGCACCCCAACAACCAGGAACAGAAGGGAGCAGGTACTGCTGGATGCCTTCCAGGACAGCTTCCTGCTGCAAATGGTCAGTGAACCAACCAGGTTAGAAATACCCTTGACCTTGTGCTGGCAAATGGGGACTTTGTGAGAGAACTTACAGTGGAGGATCCGCTGTCAGGGAGTGACCACCGCTCAGTATGGCTCACATTGGATATGGGCAAGGAAGGAGTGGAATCTGGCACAAGAGTGCTGGACTTCAGGAGGGCCAACTTTGGGAGGATGGGGGAAGTGGTAAAAGGGTACCTGGCCAGAATTCAATCTAGTATGGACACTAACCAGAGGTGGGAGCTCATAAAGCTGGGGATAGTGGAGGCAACCAAAACTTGCTGCAAAGCCCAGAGCAAGAAGGTTAGGGCTAAGAAACCGATCTGGTTGAGCAAGGAGGTCATAGAAAAGGTAAAGAGGAAAAGAGCTGCCTTTAGGAAGTACAAGAGGACAGGGAGGAGTACTTGACAGAATCAAAGGAGGTGACAAGGGCAGTAAGGGGAGCCAAAGCATCTACGGAACTCAGGCTGGCACAAGGCATTAAGAAGGGGGAGAAGGACTTCTTTAAGTACATCAGGGAGAAAAGGAGCTATAAGGACCACATAGGATTAGGAAGGAGGTGGGGTTGGGTGGAAGCAGGGTGCGATAAGGCGGAAGCACTAAATGAGTACTTCTGCTCAGTATTTACTAAAGAGAAGAGGGGGGTGACACCCAAGGTGGGAGAAATGGCAGAAGTAGGGGGGAAGTGGTGACAGATGGGGAAATCATGGAGAGCAGAGTCCGAGAGGGTTTGAAGGCACTGAGGGTGGACAAGGCACCAGGCCCAGATGGCATCCACCCCAGGGTACTGAAGGAGCTGGCAGAGGTCCTTGCAGGACCTTTGGCAGACCTATTTAATGCCTTACTACATTTGGGGTGTGTACCTCAGGACTGGAGGATGGCTCATGTGGTGCCCCTCCACAAGAGTGGCCCCAAGGATGAACCGGGAAACTACAGACCAGTGAGCCTCACATCCATCGTGGGTAAGCTAATGGAGACTATCCTGAAGGAGAGGCTGGTGGCCCTCCTAGAGGCCAAAGGACTACAGGACAGCAGACAGCATGGCTTCATACGTGGCAGATCCTGCCAACCAACCTGGTCGAGTTCTGTGACTGGGTAACTAGGAACTGGACAGGGCCATGCAGTGATGTCATGTATCTGACTTCAGTAAGGCATTCACTCAGTGCCACATGGAAGGCTGGGAAGGAAGTTAGTAGGCACAGGGCGGTAAAGCTGGTGAGATGGTAGAAAACTGGCTGCAGGGAAGCAGAGGGTGGTGGTGGGTGGGGAGCTCATACCCAAGGGCAGTGACGAGCAGTGTTCCACAGGGCCCAGTGTTGGAACCAGTGTTGTTTGGGGATATTCATTGCAGACATATCATGGGACATCAAGAGCAAGATCAGTCTGTTTGCTGATGATACCAAGGTAGGCGCTGTGGTGGATGACCTAGGGGATGGCAGGGGTTGCAGGATGATCTGGCAAAGCTTGAAACCTGGTCAGACACCTGGCAACTGCGCTTTTAATGCCAAAAGTGCAAGGTGCTGCATTTTGGGATGAAGAACCCAAGGAGGAGTTACCAGCTAGGGGGAGTGCAGCTAGCCCAGACAGAGCAGGAGAAGGATCTGGGTGTGCTCATTATAGGGTCAATGAGCAACTCGGCACAATGTAGGAAGGCAGCTGCAAAGGCCAACAAAATGCTGAGTTGTATTGCAAGGGTATATCCCGAGGAGGGGGAGATGATTCTGCCACTGTATAGGTCTAGTTAGACCACACCTGAGTACTGCGCAGTACTGGTGTCCATATCTGAAGAGGGACATTAAGTTACTGAGGGGCAGCGCAGGAGTGACAAAGATGATCAAGGGGCTGGGGACTTATCATACGAGAGGAGGTTGAAGGAGTTGAACATGTACTCACTGGAGGAGAGGAGAGACAGGGGTGACATGATTGAAACCTTTAAATACATGAATAAACAAGACGGGTACAGAGGGGCTGTTCAAAGTAAAGGAGGGGAAGGCCACCAGGGGCCATGATATGAGACTGGATCAAGGAAGGTTCAGGAGGGAGATGAGGAGACACTTTTTTACAGAGAGGGTGGTGGCTGGTGAATGCGTACCTGCTGAAGTGGTATGCAGTAGAACAGTGGACTGCTTCAAACGAGGATGGACAGGACAAGGGGTGGGTTAATGAAGGGAAGGGTGGAGGAGGGGCAGCTGCAGAATAAGGGTGCTAGCTGCACATTCGAGCAGACTTGATAGACCTCTAGGCCTTTATCTGCTGGCAAATTTCAGTATGTTCGTATGACAATCTGGGTCGTCCGCATGTTAAGACATGCTGCTTGCCTTCAGAAGGGTCGTGGATAGTATTTAAATGTTGGGCACTTAGGGGTTGGAAGAAGGCCACCCTTCTTTGCTGGTGGCCAAAAAAACTATAACAAAACATTTGCTTCTAACCCCAGGAATCCACTAATATTATTACTCTTGCAGTGTTCCCTTGAGCCAGCACTGCCCCAGAGAGAGAGAGAATAGAATGCTGTGCTAATCATAGAATGTTTAGCTCATGCATCTATTTTCAAACTGCCCAGTGTCAACTGCCTGCATTCTACCTCAGATTTCTTCTCTCTGCTGCAAAGTTCAGATGCTCTGGAGATCTCTCTCAATCAAGATATAGTCCTGTAGTGTATAGAGCAAAAAAAGTAAGTAATTTTTTTTTTTTTTTCATTACTGCCTAGTGTCATTGTTCTTTAGTGTTTTATACCTCATAAGTTTTAAATTTAAACTTGTTTATCAGTTCCTCGTGGTTTCTTTGAACCGAGAGGCAGGCAGCCTTCTTTTTTTAATCAAAACCTTTTTAGAGGGTTCCGGTTACTGTACTCTTTAATTTTATTTAATTTTAACCACTTTTGAACCGAGGTTTATTGGTTTTCCGCAGCAGTTTCTTGGTTCCGGATCCAATTGGAACTGATAGTTTTTTCTCGCTTTACCGGTTCCTGAACCGACAGTTATTCTATTGAAACCGACCGCAAATATTTAAATTGTCTATTTTTCGGTTGGTTACTGGTTCCTGTTTTCTATAATGTCAGACAAGCCTAAAAAGAAAACTGGACCCCCTTGGTTCAAGAATTGCTTGAAGTGTGCAGACTGGGTTTTGCCAAGGCACACAAGCATGATCTTTGCTTGATCTGCCTTGGGCAACAGCACTTCAGTGAAGACTGTGATATTTGTAAGGCTTTCCCTGTTAAGACGGTGGAAAAACGCAGGGAGAGGCTTAAAAGAAAACTAGAGGGAGGGGTCCATGGGCTCTAACCAGTCCACCCCCTCTAAGACTGTGGCATTTCCTTCCAGAGTCTCTAAATCCACCCCTGATATGGGTGAGGGCTTAGGTAAGAGAGGCAATCAACCGGCTGGCTCCCCAGTGCCTGCAAGGAAAATTAAAACCAAACACACTGACACCCCGGCTGAAACGCCTCAAGGGTCCCTCAGGTGCCTATTAATGCTCCTTCTCCTGCTGAGTTGACACAGGCTTTCGCCTTAATCCAGGTGTTGCAGGGTTTATTACCCCTTCAGCAGCCTGTGATTACTACTGCTGAAGAAGCAACTGCTGTTACTCTCTTTTGCCTACTGCTACAGTGGCATACGACGAGGATGACCAAGATGAAGAGGGAATTGAACCTGAGGTGTCACCAGAACAGGATTTTGACTCCCCTCCCAGACCCTCAGAGGATTTATCTTCCCATTTTTCTTTTAAGAAAATGGTAGAGACCCTGGATCTGCAAACAGCTGAAGAGATCCAGGATGAAAAGGAGACGCAATATATGGAGCTGATGGGGCTGACACCCTCAAAGAGGCTCCTTTTGCCTATTTACAGATTCTTTAAGAAGGAAGTTGTAGAAATCCTAAAGGCTCCCAATATAGTCACACCCACAGACAAAAAGTGTGACAAGAAGTATCAGAAAGATCTGGAGCAGAGTTTCTTTTTAGTCACCCAGACCACCAGGGTATTGTACAGCAGGCTGCCTGTAAGAAAACCAAAACTCCTGTATCTTCTCACCCCCTGAGAAAGATTCTGAGAAAGGTGGACAGCATGGCAAAAAAGTGGTACCTTACGGTATCCCTGGCAATTTGTCAAGCCAGCCACCAGGCCTATGCAGCCCTTTATCAAAAGACTCTCTGGCAGTTAGTAGTGGACAATGCTGAGGCTAACCCCTCTTTAACAGTGTCAGAGCTGCTAGACACAAGAAAATTGGGCTTGGAGTCTTCCAAATACCAATTTCAGATGGCAACTGACACCAGTGATGCAGCTGCAAGGTGGATGGCTGGTACGATTGCTCTAAGGAGATTTGCCTGGCTGAGGGCTACCAGCCTCACCCAGAACACTCAAACTAAAGCAATGGACTTTCCTGTCGAAGGCCACTCTCTTTCTGGTGCCCAGACTGAGACATATGTGAAAAGAGTAGATGAATATAAAGCTATTTTTATGAGCAACTCGACCAGAGACAGGCCCTCTACTTCAGCTTTGTCTTATTCTAGGGGAGGCAGGGACAGGTCCTCTTTTAGGTGGCCTTTCTTTCATGTACAGGCTGTTTCCCAGCAGCAGTACCAACCACAACAGGCTGGATTTTACAGAGCTAGAGGTAGAAGGGGTTCTCGGAGAGGATCCCAGTCTGCTCAGCCTCTGCACAAAGCAAAACAGAACCCCTGACTTTTCCTTTCAGGCTGCCTCTCCACATCCTGTAGGGGGCAGACTCATCCACTATTTCCAGGAATGGTTAAAAATAACCAGACAAGTGGATCCTGGAAATAGTGAGTCAGGGTCTCTCCCTTTGCTTGAAGTCTCTTCCTCCTCCAAGGTTAAAACATTTTGCACCATCTCCATTCTCAGAAAGAAAACTACTGGAGCAGAAGGTACAAGCCCTACTGCTGGCAAAGGCAGTGGAGCCTGTTCCCCACAACCAAAGAGGGCAAGGGTTCTATTCCAGATATTTCCTAACAACAAAAAATAATGGACAGTGGCAGCCTGTACTGAACCTTGGACTGCTAAACAGGTACTTGGTAAAGCCCAGGTTCAGAATGGTGACAGTGGTCATGATTTTGCCAACTCTGCAAAAAGGGACTGGCTAGCCTCCTTTGATCTAAAGGATGCATATTTCCATATTCCCTTAAGGGAGTCACACAGAAAGTATCTCAGATTCAGACTCCCCTCAGGCCACCACCAGTTCTCAACACTCCCTTCGGCCTTACCTCTGCACCAAGGGTCTTTACCAAGTGCATAGCAGTAGTAGTGGCACACCTCAGAAGACTGGGTGTCACAAGTTTTCCTTATCTAGATGATTGGCTGAAATCCCACCAGAAGGTGTCAGTTCACCTTCAGGTAACCCATGATACGCTACTGTCCCTGGGATTCCTTCTCAATACCAGAAAGTCGGTCCTGACCCCAGTGCAGGTTCTGCAGTTCATAGGCACACAACTGAATACAGTAGTGGGAAGAGATTTTCTCCCTCGGGAGAGGGCAGAAAGCATTCAGCTTCTGGCAGGCTCATTTGCCCTGGGCAGGCCAAAGCCAGCAAAACAGGTTCTTCAACCATTAGGGCACATGGCTGCAGCAACAAGCACTGTCATAGGTGCCAGGTTTCAGATATGAGATACTCAGTTCCACCTCAGAGCACACTGGTGCCAAAGGCAGGACCCCCTCTCAAAGCCAGTACCAGTCACACAGACATTACTACAGGCCCTCCAATGGTGGAAGGAACCAGAAAATTTAAGGGAAGGGGGTTCCATTTCTGCAGGAGCCTCCCACCCTGGTTCTCACAACCGATGCTCCCCTGCTTGGTTGGGGTGCTCACTTAGGGGATCACACCATTCACGGTACTTGGGAGAGTGCAGACTCACTCCTGCACATAAACCTGCTGGAGTTATGAGCTGTTTATCTGGCCCTTCAGGGTTTCTCTCATCTCATACAGGGAAAGGTGGTACAAGTCAGAACAGTCAATACCACAGCAGTGTATTACATCAACAAACGAGGAACAAGGTCCACTCCTCTGTGTACAGAGGCAGTGAAGATATGGAGCCTTGCTTATTTTCTAAATGCTTCTCTACAGTCAATTCATCTGCCAGGCAAGGACAACACCTTTGCAGATGCCTTGAGCAGGATAAACTAGGCCCATCACAAATGGGCATTGAATAAGCAAGTGGTGAATGCTGTATTCAGGAGGTGGGGGACACCAGAAATAGATCATTTTGCTTCCCACCAAAATCACCACTTACCTCTCTATTGCTGCAGGGCCCCAGTGAAGGGGCGACAGTTCCAGTGAATGCCCTGATTCTGGATTGGACAGGCAGGTACATCTATGCCTTTCCTCCTTTTCCTCTGATACTCAGGGTGCTCATCAAGTTCAGGTCACAACCAGCTTCGATGATTCTGGTAGCCCTGGATTGGGCAAGACAGCCTTGGTACTCCCTGCTGCTCTCTGTGTCTGTGAGCAAACTGATTCACCTCCCTCAGAGGTACAGTCTACTGACTTTCTTTCAAGGGAGGTAGTGTACCCCAATCTCAGCTCTCTCAAGCTCAAGGCCTGGCTCTTGAGGACTTAGAATATGCAGATTGCCAATTCTCTGAAGCAGTTTTAGAAGTCCTTAAGGATTACAGGAAGTCTTCCACCAAGAAAACCTATGCCTCAAAATGGAAAAGATTTTCCATTTGGTGCAGTGACAAGGGTCCAGGCCGGATCCCAACCCTTCTTGATTATTTGTCCCACCTGCACTCCCTAGGGTTGCAGCACTTGACTCTGAAGGTGCACCTGGCTTCAGTTTCAGCATACCTTTCAGCTAGACAGGATACCTCCCTGGCATCCAACCCTATATTCAAAAGATTCTTTAAAGGGCTCTTTCATTTTGTTTCCCCTCACAGTGAACCAGTGCCAGCATGAGACCTTAATATTTGCATTGCCCAGCATATGCTTCCGCGCTTTGAGCCTATGGCATCTGCAGAGCTTAAATTCTTACCTGGAAGGTAGTTTTTCTGGTAGCAATCACTTCTGCCAGAAGAATAAGCAAGCTACAGTCCCTCTGTGTGGAAAAGGACTATGTTTCTTTCCACAGGGACAAGGTAGTGTTGAGAACTAATAGGAAGTTCCTCCCCAAGGTGGTTTCTGACTTCCATTTGAACCAGTCTATAACTTTGCCAGTTTTCTTTACTGAACACTCTAGCTCAGGTGAGCATAGAGTGCACAGCTTGGATGTAAAAAGAGCACTGAGTTATTACATGACTCATACCAAAGATCATAGGCAGGACAGACAACTGTTCCTCACCTATGGGGAAGTAGGTAAAGGTACTCCTGCTTCAAAGAGGACTATCTCTTGATGGATAGTGCAGTGTATTCAGTTTTGCTACTCAAAGGCAGGCAGTGTTCCTCCCTCTGGTCGTTGCAGCTGCCCAAGAGGTACCTCTAATGGAAATATGTAAAGCAGCTACCTGGAGGTCAGTCCACAGCTTCACTAAGCATTATAGCCTGGACACCCAATCCAGGAGTGATACCAGATTTGGCACAGTAGTCTTGTAAAGTCTTTTTCCTAACTAGATTCTGGCCCTCCTCCTTGAGGTACTGCTGCATAGTCTGCAAGAGTGATACTAGTGGATTCCTGGGGTTAGAAGAAAAAATTACTCTCCTGTAGTAATCTTGTTTCTTCCAGAGGGATTCACTAATGTTATTACTCCCCGCCCTTGCCTCCCCTTTCAGAATCGGTAACAAGAAAAACCCTCTCCACAGCTGAGAAGATGTATAGTTGGAGTGGCATGCCACTTGCTGGCACCTTCTAGTTATGTCTTAACTTGTAGGTTCTTTTCTAAAGGCATATCTGACTTCAGAAAAAGGGCACATTTGTTTATACTAGTTCTTCGGTTAATATTATTTGCCCAGTTGGACATTATTTTTCTATAATTATTTAAATAGTGATGCACATGTTATGATCTCTTTGCAGGCTTCTAAGAAATCTGAGATAGAATGTAGGCAGTTGACACTGGGCAGTTTGAAAATAGATGCACGAGCTAAACATTCCATGATTAGCATAGCATTCTATTCTCTCTGGGGCAGTGCTAGCTTAAGGGAGCACTGCAAGAGTAATATTAGTGGATCCCTTTGGAAGAAACAAGATTACCACAGGTGAGTAGTTTTTTCTTACTCAGCATACCCCTATGATTAGTATGTAGCAAGACTTTATACAGGCATACAGAATAGCCAGCAGAAGAAGGCCTTATGGTCTCTCAAGTCTGCTCGATTGCAGAGCCCCTAATCCAGAGATAACTTACAGTCAAATTGATATCAAATGGAAAAAAATACAGCCAACCTTAATTGTCTACCCAAAATCTGAACTTCTTTGGAGACATTGATTAATGCATATTATAACTCTTGAGACCAGGTTTTGTTCCATAGCCATTACTGCTGTTATTACTACAGATGATAGGAGGTTTAACCAAATTTTTGTACTCAGTACAGTCCCATTTATCTGACCTGCAGGGGGTGACAGATTTTAAGTTTCGGATAAATGGGAGCTTGTTATAGTGGGGGCTTTGTTTCTGCATGTATATTTTTGTGAGATAGTGTTCTTCCCTCTGCATCCTATGATACAGTTCACAAACACACTGAGCATGATTCTATCACTGACAACAGAACACAAACTGTTACACCACTTTAATTTTAAAAGCAGTTCTCTCTTTTTTTTCTTTCGCTTCTGTATAAAATCAATTACTGTATCTTCAAGATGCAGATTTGAAATCTGTAGCCAGTCCTGATCATACTCTGTTCTGATCACACTGTCCTCCTGTGGACCCATTTTCATTCCCTTGTTCCTTTTTAAGCCCCCACCAAAAATGCAAACCACCAACCATCTTCACTGTCCCCAAGCTGTTGCTCTTACCAAGCTGTTACCTTCACATGCAGCTGCCCTCTCACTGAAGTTCCCCCTCACTCGAGTCCAGTCCCACTTGCAGTGCTGCTCACTTCCTGTTGATGATCCCGTATGTTCTGGCCATACAATCTAACAGCAGTTTCTTGGAAAAAAAAAATCAATATATTAACTGTAATGAAACAACTCTATCACGAACCACCAAGCATCTCTGTAAATGTATCAGCATCGCTCCACTCAAGCAGCCGCACTCCTTAAGCAGGTCTGCCACGTTTCTTGGAAAAGTTTCCAAAATTGAGCTTTGGCTTCATTGGGGACTGGGGGTCCACCTGGAGAGATGAAGGTCTATACTGGCATGATGGTCTGCATCTGTCCAGGAAGGGAAACACGCTCCTAGGTGACAGGTTTAAAGGCTTCCTTGGCAAGCTTTTAAACCAGCCAAGGGGAGGTGCTGAAAGGAAACAGGAAAGTTCAAGGCCCCCCCCCCCACCACCACCACCACCACCACAAAACATGGCAGGTAGGGTAAACACTGAGGTACAAAGCCTGACAGAGGGCAGGCATGGGTAAATGGAAAATGGACAAGGGCAATAAGAGCAGGGATGGGTAAAAAGGATAAAGCTAACATTAAATGGAGGCAATGAGTACCAATGCCCGTAGTCTGGGAAACAAGCTTCCAGAGCTAGTAGCCCTGATGGAAGAGGAACACTTGGATATTGTGGCAGTCAGAAACATGGTACACGGAGAACCATGACTGGGATGTCAACATACCAGGGTACACAATCTACAGGAGGGACAGGGAGGGTAAAAGAGGAGGTGGAGTAGCTCTCTACATAAGGGAAGGGATCAAAACTACAGAACTAAAAAGTAGAGGGGGAGGACAAGAGGAACTCTGGGTCACCTTGGAGACAGGGAATGGCATCACAGTCTGCACAGGGGTTGTATACAGACCCCCGTCTCAAGGGGAGGAAATTGACAAGAAAATGATAGAGGGCATTCTCAAAATGGTTGAAAAAGGGGAGATACTGTTGATGGGGGACCTGAATATGCCAGATGTTAACTGGGTGACATGGACTGCAGCCACATCCAAGAGCAGGGTCATTCTCGATGCCCTACAGGGGGCATGCCTTAGACAGCTAGTGGTGGAACCCACTCGGGAGGGAGCAATATTAGACCTGGTACTCTCAAATGGAGAGAGGATCACAAATTTAGAAGTCAGTAGACATCTGGGAACAAGCGACCACTGCACAGTGTGCTTCACAATAACCTCACCATGGAGACAAGCCATACAAAGACAAGGATACTGGACTTTAGAAGGGCTGACTTTGGCATAATGGATGAATACCTGAGGAATGCATTAGCAAATGGCCAGAAAGGAGGGTGGAACAACAATGGAGAAAAATCAAAACTGCCATCATGGAGGCAACAAGCCTTTGTGTGAAACAAATAAAGAAAACAAAGCGGAATAAAAAAACACTATGGTTCTCAAAAGAGGTGTCAGGGAAGGTTAAGGAGAAAAAGGCTGCATTCAAAAAGTATAAGGAATCTCAGAAGGAGCACGACAGGGAACTGTATCAATTAAAGCAGAAAGAAGTGGGGAAGGCAGTCAGAAAAGCAAAGGCCCAAACCGAGGAAAAGATAGCCAACTCAGTTAAGAAGAGGGATAAAACCTTTTATAGGTACATTAGGGAGCATAGAAAGGTTAAGGGAGGGATAGTGAAGATTAATAAAGGAGAGGGGAGGTGGGCAGAGGGAGACAGTGAAAAGGCCGAGATACTGAATGAATACTTTTGCCCAGTATTCACAAAAGAAGAGGAGGAGGAGTTACCTAAACCAAACAGAAGCACTCTGGGTAGTGGGGTTGATGCCAGTCCATTTACAGAAGAGAGAGTCCTGAAAAAACTCCTAAAACTCGAGATGGACAAAGCAATGGGGTCTGACGGGATTCACCCTAGAATCCTAAAAGAGCTAAGGGAGGACCTAGTGACACCACTAACCACACTTTTTAACAAATCATGGGAAGATGGGGTGGTACCTGAGGACTGGAGGAGGGCAGATGTGATTCCCCTTCACAAAAGTGGGAGCAAGGCAGAAGCAGGAAACTACAGACCTGTTAATTTGACCTCAGTGGTGGGGAAAATGATGGAATCACTTCTGAAAGAAAGAATTGTTCAGTACCTAGAGGCCAGTGGGGCACAGGACCCAAAACAGCATGGATTCACAGCAGGAAGGTCATGTCAGACGAATCTAATCGATTTCTTTGACTGGGTGACCAAGGTAATAGTCCAGGGAGGGGCTGTGGATATGGCCTTCCTAGACTTTAGCAAGGCATTTGACACAGTCCCGCACAAAAGAATAATAATCAAGTTAGCCAGCCTGAGAGTGGGTCCTAGGGTGGTAGCTTGGGTAGCAAACTGGCTGCACAACAGAACACGGAAGGTAATAGTGAATGGAACACATTCTGAAGAAAGGGGGGTTACTAGTGGAGTACCTCAGGGCTCAGTACTGGGTCCAGTCCTCTTTAACGTCTTTAGAGGTGACATTGCAGAGGGTCTGGAAGGAAAGGTATGCCTCTTTGCAGATGATACAAAGATCTGTAACAGAGTTGATACACAAGGGAGGGGAGGTTAGAAAGGATGAGAAGGGTCTTGGCAAGGTTGGAGGAATAGTCAGACATATGGCAACTTAGATTCAATGCAAAGAAGTGCAAAGTAATGCACCTGGGAAATAAAAATCCAGGAGAAGAGTACACAATAGCAGGGGAGGTACTAACGACAACAATAGTGGAAAGGGATCTGGGTGTAGTCATATCAGATGACCTAAAGGTGGGTAAGCAATGTGAGAAGTCAGTAAGGAGAGCCAGGGGATACTGGGATGCATAGGGAGGGGCATCACAAGTAGAAAAAGGGAAGTGGTTATCCCTGTATACAGACAGTTGGTGAGACCCCACCTGGAGTACTGCGTGCAGTTTTGGAGACCTCATCTACTCAAGGACATAGACAGGATGGAAGCAGTCCAGAGGAGGGCAACTAAAATGGTGCAGGGTCTACATCAGAAACCATATGAAGAGAGACTGAGAGAGCTTAATATGTATACCCTTGATGAAAGGAGGGATGGGGGAACATGATAGAAACTTTCAAGTACCTCAAGGGAATCAACTAAGTCCAGGAGGGTAGCATCTTTCAGAAAAAGAGATGTGTGAGAACAAGGGAGCACAGTTTAAAGTTAGAGGGGGGACGGCTCAGGGGTAATGTGAGGAAATTCTTTTTCACGGAGAGAGTGGTGGACGCATGGAAGCGCCTTCCTGGAGAGGTTGTGGGGTCTAAAACAGTGGGGGAATTCAATTTCAAACATGCATGGGACAGACATAAGGCAATTATAGCGGGGGGTTGCAGGAAGTAGGCTGTTGGTTAACTAGAATCTGCAGCTTATCCAATAGGTAGGGAAATGGGCAGACTGGGTGGGCCAAGTGGTCCTTATCTGCCGTCAACGTCTGTTTCTATGTTAAATGGGCTAGGGATGTGTTGTCATGGGTGACAAAACAGGAGTTCGTTACAGAGGGATATCTGGAATAACAGAGGTCGGATATAAGGGACTGCACTGTACTTTAGTAAGCAAAACAAAACTAAAAGATAAAAATATTTTACCTACTGTAGAAGTATGACTTTCTCAATATCACCTTGTACTTGTATGGTTATGAACTACAGCTGTAACTTCTGTGATGAGGTGTCAATCAACAGATGCTGTTGTCTACCTTTCTTTGTAACAAAGAAAACATTTTTAATAAAAAGAAATGTGCAAAAAAAGGACGGCAGGAACCCTTGAAATTAGTTGTCCAGGGAGAAGACAGATTTGACTGATGGGGGTTGATGGGCTGGGGACAGAAAAATCTGACTGAAGGGGTTCATTGGTTGAGGACACAAAACTTTATTCCCAGGTCTCAGAAAGCAGAGCAAGATACTTACATTTTGTGGATAGATAAAACATGCATCCTGTCACACATTTTCTTGTGCTTCAATCACAGACGTGGAAGAGACACAGCAGGGAAGTTTGCAAAGGGCAACAAGAAACCCACGAGACAGGTAAGCATTTGAAATTATGTCAGTACTTCGAGATGGTATAAGGAAATGTCTGCATTGAGTTTTCAGAAGATGCCAGATTAAGTTGGTCTGATTTTGTGACCTGAGAAATGTTTTATACCCTGCACATACACCATCTGTACCCACATGAAAAGCAAAGGCAATGGAGCACACTCCCCCCTCTGTACATGTATGGACAGCAAGGAAGGCAGGGTCCTGCCCCTTCTCTACCCACAAAGATGAGAGAGGCAAGATTCCTTCCCCCATTTTTACCCACATGAACAGTGAAGAGCAGCCTGTTTGGTGGGGGGGGCTGCATTTGAGAACGTTTCCTGTCTATGAAGAGGTGCAAAACCAAGAATTTATTTGCTTTACACCCACAGAAAATAATTTTTTTTTTTCATAATGAAATTCTCTTCTGTTTCAAAGCTTGGTTGCATCCCGTTGGGAGGTGATGCATTTACCCCATCTGTACAAACATGTCTGGGGCGTAAGTGGAGGGCTAAGGACCCTGCCGTAAAGTGTTCCAGAATACCGAATGCAAGGGACACAACAGACTGCTGTACTAGTTTCTTACAGTAATGCTGCAGGAGAAGTTGTACAACTGAAAAAAAAATACAGGGGATGTTGAGGTGGAGCTTCCCATGTGGCAAAAGCCTGAATAGCTGATTTAGTTAACAACACCCCCACTTTTTTTTTTTTTTTAAGGGTAGTGTGTTGATTTGTTTATGCTGCATCACAACTGCTGCTTTAGTTCAGCCTAGCACAGCACAACGCATGTAAGTGCCCTATAAAACTGCCGTATAAGTTGTATAGCATTGCCGCATAGAACTGCCAAAAAGGTTGTTCAGCGTTGCACCTCATAACTAAGAGGATCCTTTGTACTCCACTTACCCACTTAGCCCCATGTTTCTGCCCATACAGAGAGATGAATGGGGAAAGAAGAGTTTTCATTTCCAGTAAAAAGGTGTGGGGGGGGGAGGAATACTTTGGAACCTTTGCTGGAGGAGGGTTTAGAATGGGAGAGATACCATACAGCAGGTGAAAGAGCTTTGTGCCAGCTTGCAGTCTTCAGTAATGATTTGTCTTTTTAAAAACTTCACTTTGAGTTGCCAAAGATGGATAATTCTGGTTTTATGTATAAAAACAGGGAAGTTCTGGAAGTCCTTCCGACGGAGTGGCCAAAGGCTCGGAGTCTCAGAACAACCGGAACCAGCTGCATGTGAATGGGAATACTGAAACAGCAGGAGAAGAAGAGGGCAGGACTTCAGACTCATCACAATGTGCCTTATCCAGAGACAGTGATGCGTGCAATAACAATGATCCCCCACACCTGAATGCACTGAGTGGGGAGAGTGACTGCTGCAGGGAGGAAAGGGTAGAAGCCTCCCTGCTGAAGGAGGAGTAGAGACCAGGAAATGTGAAAGAAAAAAAAAAAACTGTGTTCCGTTCTGATTAAAAGCCCAGGGAACTATTTTGTTCTGTTCTAAACCAAACTAAATCACTGCTTCTCCCCCTCCTCTGAGCCTGCGGGCTGGCAGTCAGTGACTGATCCTGCAGCATGAATAAAGGAAAATGCACTGCCATCCTTCATGATGTAAGCTACAGTGCAGTTTTTCTATAAATTGCTTTGGGCATCCCTTGCCAGGCTCGCTGCTTTCCATTTGCAGTAGCCAAGATGTCTGGTACGGTGTGGTTGTTCAGATTGTGCCTCTTGCTATCCTGATTCTGAGTTGACCCAAGTTCTTGCATCCCATGATCTATCCGCTTCCTCAAATGAAATACTGCACTGACTTAGCACTGGGAGAGACAAGGGCCAGTTCCCAGAATTTACTGCAGAAAATTCTGCTAGTACACATTTCAGGCAGATTGAAAGTCCCTCTGCTGTAGCCTCCATGGGAAGTCTTCAGCACTGCTGAAGCGTGCAAGTGCTGTTGGTTGCTCTGAGGTCATCATTGTGTATTGCAGGGTTGGTATGGCAGCAGCTGTCTCCTCTGGTGTGCTCTGTATGGGATTGACCTTTGAGCATTGTCCCCTTGAACATTCCCTCTGCACGTTTTGACAGTTGAGCACTGTCTCCTCTGATGTGTCCTTTAAATGTTTTGTTCTTGAGCATTGCCCCATCTGATATACCCTCTGTGCTTTTGACTGTCCAGCACTGTCTCCTCCAACGTACTATGTGCATGTTTGACCATTTAACGCTGTCCCCTCCGATGTACCATATGTATATTTTACCACTTGAGTGCCATCCTCTCAGATGTGCTCTTTGTGCATTTGACCTTTGAGCACTGTCTTTTCTGACATTCCTTGTGCATGTTTGACCATTAAACACTGTCACCTCCAGTGTACCTTCTGTGCGTTTGACTTTTGAGTGCTGTCCCCTTGTAGCTACCCCCCTGTTTGACCTTTGAGCTTGGACACTCCAGTCTTTCATGGAGACCAGTAACTTTGGGGCAGTACCACACTGCATTTGCTCTTCTCCCTGGTATGAATCCACCGCAGTGAGAGCACTTGACTTTTAAAAGAACTTCCTTCATCACTGACTGAATAGCACAGATCTCCACACTCCCTGCATCTGCTGTGGCAGTCGCAAAGAGCTGTTGACTCTTTTTTTTGTTTGTTTTGTTTTTTGTTTTCTTTTGCTTTTGTTAACCTGGGCCAGACAAGCCACACCAGGTCACTATATGCCTCAGAGTCTAAATAAGCTGTTGTAACCCAAATTTAATGGAGTAAAGGCAAAACCCTTTGCAGGGGTAACTTGCATTTAATAAGCTTTGGTGTATTAAACTGTAGCTCTGCCCCAAAATCAGCATTTCGAGTGTGCGAAGTGAAGAAGAATATAGTATGCTCAATGAAAAGAATAATAGAATTGGTGATATGTCACTTTACTCAACTTTTTAGTAGGCCACCTTTTGTTTTTGGGGATATACCACCCCAAAAAATGAAAGGTGTCCTGCTAAGTTGTGTAAACTTAATATATAAATTCCCTCTTTGTTACAGTGAACATGCCTTATTCCTCCCTTAGCATCATCAAAGTGCTTTTTGGGGGGCAAAGCTACAGCTTGACTCCAAAGCTTACTGAATACAAGCAGGCCCTATAAAGGCTTTCATCTAATAAATTACTGTATGAAATTGTTTTTTAACTACTTATTTAGACCCTGAGGCAATTTGCACCCTGATGTGACTTTCCTGCCCCGATTGTGTCACCTGCTCATTAATAATATCCCATCAGTCAGGTCATTTCAGGGCATTCTTGCCCTACAGTGCATCACAAACCCTAGAATCAGAGTTTGTATCATCAGATGCCCCGTAGTCTAACTGCCCATCACTTGGGACATTTCCTGTCCTGCAGTGTGTTAAGATGCCCTGCAGTCTAACTGCCCATCACTCAGAGAGTTACCTGCCCTGCAGTGTGTCAGACGCCTCGCAGGTCCCATGTGTTTCAGGTAAAGATATTTGGGTTGCAGTTCGGAACACAGTTTTTTTTGCAGGTTTTTTTTTTCCTTTTATATTGTTAAATGGCCTTTGGAATCAGGGGCTTGAGAGTCAGCAAGTACTGGCAGATTTTTCCTGCCTTTGGATTAGCTCGGATGTGAACTGAAAGCGTAACGGGTTTAACCTCTTCACTGCTATTAAACCCTGGATGGAATCTAGGTATTCGGGCTAGAAGTAGCAGAGACGTGGTTAAGAGACAATTTTTGAGTGTTAAGAAGAAAAATATTTTATATATATATCTATATCTATATATATATTTTAAAAAAATTTGTGGAAGTCCTGTTGGACATGTAGTGAAAATACTTCTGTGTCGGACCGATCCCTGATTTCTGTCAGAGGCTTTTGAAACAGAGTATTAAGCTAAGAAGCCGAGGCTTGATCCCAGTCTTCATCTATCTGCCCTGATGAAAGTGCCAGGCTTTCCCCAGGAAACCACAAGGCTTTTCAAATATACCTGGGAAAACAAAGCAAGCACTTAAGACTACCAGATTCTGAAAGAAGACATTTTAACCTTGAACTCCAGAGGCAAATTGAAGTGCTGTTGTCGCTGTCCATAATACAGTTAGTTAGCAGTGAGTGGGAAGTGTTGTTTGACCCATTTGATCAATTGCTGTAAACATTGAGAGTTGGCACAAGATTTCAAGGGCCGGCCTTCCTACAAGTCTTATGCCATCTCCTTTCCTGTCATTCAGTGTGGGCACGCTGCTAGCTCATTGATTACTGAAAATGCCTGGGTAGTCCCTGTAGCAGTATACTCCATGCAGAAGGAGCGAGGGCAGCATCGTGTGCAATTCAGCCAGACAGGCGTGGGCCGTTGGTATAGCAGATCGTAGGCCCTCCTGTAGATTAGTACTTCATTAGCCTGGGCTGGAGAATGAATGGTTAAAATGTCTTGTGGACCTTCTTGGCCACCGTAGTGATCATTCTGTTTAACTTGGACTATGGAGGGGGTTGGGGAGGGGGTGGAGACATTTAAACAGATTGGTTATTTCGGGTCCATTTACAATTTTGAGTCTCTCTCATTGTGTTCTGGTGACCTGACCAACACTTGAAGTTTGGCAGGATTAATCCTTTGGCCACCAGCTCTACATTTCAGGTGGGGGCCAGTGATGTAGTTGTTTTAGAAGAGTTCCCCGATGGCCAGTATACCTTTATTCTCTTATCATGCTTCTGGCATGTGACAGTGAAACCTTTTTTTTTTATTATTTTGAAAGCAAAACAGTGGCCCATTGTGTTTCATTGATTCTATTCAACATTACTTACCTGGAAATCAAGTCATACTGTCAGACTCCCCCACTGAAAAACCCAAAGCTTATTCCTGTAGCTGCTGGTCCCAGAGCCGGGCCACAACTCTGACTTGTTTGGGTGACTTTGGAAGCCCAGTTCAAAAACAATGAGAGAAGAGACATGTTTTGCACAATATTTACTTCTGGAGCATGCTCTGGACATGGACTTGTTATGTAATAGGACTTTTATCTTCTGCCCTATGAGTAGGGTGGCTCCATAACCTGTCAGCCCCAGGTACCACATTATGTGTGGGAGTAGGGTGGGGAGGTCCATAACCTCATAACCCTTGGTAGCCCATTGTGTAAGGAGGGTGGATCTGTAGCCTCAGTCCCTGGTAGACATTTTTTGGGTGTGGATCTGTAACCTCTCAGCCCCTGGTAACACATTGTGTGTGTATGTGTGGGGGGGGGGACTAACCTCTCTTTGAGGAAGGTGGACCTGTAGCCTCAGCCCCGTAACATACTGTGTAAAGGGGTGGATCCATAACATCTCAGCTCCTGCTAACACATGATGTGTGCCTGGTGCATCAATAACCTGTCAGCCCCTGGTTAATGTTTTCTTATCATTTTGGGTTTCCGAAACACTAGAGCAGTGCCAGGTACAGCTGGCCGAACTGCTGTTCTCTGCTTAAGACTCATCTGAGTGAGGTCCCTCTGTTCTCCCATGTTAAATGGGAGCAGGCATGGTGAGAACTCTTGGGATCTGGGTGTGCTAAATTTTTGCTGGTGATTTGGCATGAGTGACTTCTTGTGCATTTCATTTCTCACAAGCTGGTCATTCTACTGACCCCAGAGTTTGTGGGGAGGGACCACTTAATGCCAATTATGGTTTTCTGTGAGGCATCAGTAAAACGTTTGACAGTACAGAAACTTCCAGTGGTGTATAAAGAGCACTCTGCAAAGCATGCGTGTATTTGATGCTAAAGCAGTGGTAGTAGGCAGCAGAACTCCTGGATGATGCTATCTTTCGTGAGCATCCTTGGTCATTCCCACTGAGCATGCTCTGTTGTAGGCTGTGAAGAGACCCAATTCAGAATTGCTGCTCCCTTGATCTGATCTATGTACCCAAAGCATAAATCAAAGCAGATCCGAATTATGCTGTCATTTTTGGGATGGTTATAGTTTACCAATAACCTTATTCAAAACCTTGGAGGAGAGCTGTTCACCATTGGATAGGGATGTCACAATATCAGATTTTGAGTATTTTAATATTTGTTTAACACACACACGATATGTATTATGACAATTTGCAGCATTTCTAGTTTTAGGGGGAAAAGTGAAAATCTGATTGGGGAAGATGGGGATTCAGGAGTCTTGGTAGCACCTAAAGAAGAACACTCTGTCAGAGCAGCAGAGGAGGGAACTTTTTTTTTTTTTTTTTGTTAAAGGTGATAGGAAACCGTTTTGACACTTCTAGATGCCTTCCAGTTGTCCTTTTATTGGCTACCCAGTATTCTGATATTTTTTTTTACCTTTATTGTTTAATAATGTAATTGTGTTGCCTTTTTAACTACCCTGAATACATCTTTCCTCAGCAGTTGCAGCTCTTTCTTTTCATACTGTCTGAACATTCTATGACATCAGACGCTCCCATTCCAGGCCATTCAGATGAACAGCATGGAATGGGAGTTACTGATGTTATAGAGGGTCTTAGAAATGTGAAAATCAAGTGCAGTAGCTGGTGAGGAGAGTGGAACTCTTGTAGATCTGAGGGCACCCCAAAGTTAGATTATTTATCAAAAAATCATCAAAGCATAACAGAATACATAACTGGCATGGAAAAGAAGATGGAAGAGCAGTTAATTATTTAAAAAATCATTTCCAATCTCCTTTAACAATGATAAGTTACCATTCATGGGAATTGTCATGATATATAATAATCTGCAGTGGATAGAAGGAATGCGGGAACCTGAATTGCTGAGACATCTTAACCCGTGGTTAAATTTCATCACATAGTGATGATTAAGGAAAACTCCCAGCCAACTGTTATTTGTTTAACTTAAATCTGTGCACCCCACTGGCCCAGAAACAAAGTGGCTCCGCTGGCTTCAGTGTCAGTTTTTAACTTCTGCCATAGACCACACATACATTTTTTTGCTTTTTAACATTGCTCACCCACCAGCTGTCCCTTCCTTCCTGTCACTACAATTTTTTAAACCATTTTGAGACTTGCAATGCTTCTGGGGTTAAATTTTCAGCCAACACAAATTACACAGAAATGCTGTATTGCAGCTTACCACAGACGACTGTATCGTGAAAGCTGAGCAGTCTCCCACATTTTCTAATGGCCACCCTTTGAAAACTGACTAATCCCCCTGTTCACCTACACTGTCCACATCATTATTTTCTGTGCCTGCAAGGCACCAGTACCTGTGTCAATCCTGCCTTACCAGCGTCACCATCCTTCCTTCCTTCCAACTGCCACACATTCTGACAACCGTGCTACAGCTCAACTCTCCATTGCATAAAAAAAATAAATCACAGGCTGTACTGACCCTGCTACATGAATGTACGAGAACTGGCGGGGGGCAGCAACAGCATGTAGTGAGCAAAACCAGCACCACAGCTACAGCCAGCAAATCCATTACACCACCACCTACTGCCCGACACTGAACTACTGTAATAAGAATATATACACACATACAAAACCTTTTTATGTGTATAATTTTTAAGTTGGCTGCTTGTAGAAGTAGAACATAATAGCAATTCAGGACGCGTATAGACATCTAAGGCACATCAAAGGTTAATGCATACAACATGGTTCCATTGCATAATAGCAATACCAGGGTGTTGTATGTCATGGTATAGCAATACTTCTTCAGTGCATGAGACACTCAGCCTTGTGCTTCTTAACCCACCCGAGACATGATGATAGCCAGTGACATACTACACCCTGTCCTGTATTATTGCCTAATAGTGACGTCTCTAACAGTGGAAGCCTGTTCTTTACCAAGCCCCATTCCCTTGATCTTGGTGTTCCTCTGCTGCTGAGCATGCTCAAGAGAGCTCCGCTGTACTGTTCTGTTTACTGTTCCTGTAGTGACAAGGGGTAAAACACATTATGTATTTAAACATCTTTTCTGCGTAATGACTGCATTCCCGAGTCTGGGACAAAGACAGAAGAAGTCCACATCCTGTAAAAGCTCACAGCCCTTAGCTTGGGGATAGCTGTTAAAATGGACATACTCTAGACTTGTCTACTCCTGAACTTCCATCTTAGTTGGCATTTTGATGGGGGGGGGGGGTGCAGGCAGCAAGACACCGCACAAGGGCTCTGTCGTGTCCAAAACTGCGATTTAATTTGCGCCATACAGTTGCGTACTCTATGGACTGGACATTAGCACCAAAAAATAATTTTAAGTTCCTGGCCAGGAGAGAAAGCTAAGAGTCTTGATGTGTTCTCTTATAGCTGACTTGTCTAAGGATTTATAAATGTAAGTAGCCAGAAGCACAAAGCTGTGTGTACAGAAAATATGTTTTCTGGTTACACATTTTATTACATTTATTTCACTTTGTAAGACTAAGAAAAACATATTAACTCAATTATGGTGACATTACTGCTAGGTTCAGTATTGCAAATAAGAGTATATTTCCAGTTTTGATCACTTTTAAAATAAGTGTTTGGGGGGAACTAATTCCCAGTATAGAAAATGGATCTCAGGGTCCATTGAAGTGGATAAATGGGTTTTAATTTCTTCTTAGTTGTAGTGTTTTGTTTTCTAGCCAGGTAGGCTACTGAGATCCTACAGCCTGGAAAAACATTTGTCCCAAATGTTTTTTTAGTCTTTCAAATTACAGTCCTCTTTCCTTGTATGCTGTTCAGCTACGGTCATCACCGATTCAGTAGCCAAATATTTTTTGTTTCCTAAATGTGGCTATTTGAACAGGCCAGAAACATTGTTCATTGATACAAGTAAGGTTGGCGTTTGCAGTCCTGCCAAAGGTTACTTTTTCTGTTTGAGTTTGTTTGAATTCACTAGAACTTGTGAGCTTTTCTTTTAATTTTTTTTTTTTTACATGGAGAGAGACAAGCATCTCTCCTGCTTCATGGTACCACAGCTCTGTTTAATACAGACAAAAGGAGCCGCATTTTGAGCAGTTCTCTTCAGATTCCAATTGTGTGCTTAAACATTTTCAGTCGCAGGCAGCAATGCTAAATATTCAGAATCCAAAAATCAAACAAGAGAAAGGAAATTGTACTGTGGTAAGGCAGTAGATGTAGACAGTTTCTGGACAGAGCTAGTGTTTGTCACTCCCTGGCAACTGCACAAAGGACTGGGCTGCCTTCCTAGCCACTTGTATGGGGGAATGTTATCTCCCCATGTCTGTTAGTGATATCACTTGTATTAAAGCGGACAAAGACACCCCACCCCCAGATGTAGACAGGAAGCAGCTGTAGAAGAGGACAAACAGACCACAGTAAATTTAACCTAGAAAATCAACTCTACTAATGTTAAATGTTCTAATAGTTAACTGTTCCTGAGGTGTATTTGCTAAATATGCATGCTTTTGTCCTTTTATCTTTCTCCTCAAGTCACATTTGACTTTTTTTTTCAGTTTTTAAGTCAGTACAATCTGCAGGTAGACCTGCTAATGAATGCATCTAATTGCCTAATACTGCTCTTAACTATTCAGTGTTGGTGAAGATTGTTTTGGTGTTCTACAAACCCTTAAAAAAGAACCCCTATCTGATAGAACAGAAACTTCTCAGCTGCTGTCTCCGTTGCACCTGTATCGGTATTGCGCTTTTTCTTGTTGTTAGTACATAACGACTAGTGGACTTTTGAGTAAATTGTTAACAAAGAAAAAAATTTAAGCTCGATTTTAAAACAATATATATATTGTACCCCTCTTTAACCTGATCAACTTTAGCTTGGGTTTTATCAACTTTTTATTTCACTTTTAAATGTTATTAGCATAAGAAACTAGATAATTATTTCACTAAAAACCCTGATTTCTTTAGTGTTCCCTGTTAAATGATGCCGTATATGTGTATTTCAAAAAATAAGAAATTCTTTCATGATTTTTTTCCCTGTGTTAATTTCCCTTATGCTGTTGACCACCTGTTTAGTGGATGGATAACGTGTACCTCCCCCTCTCCTCCCGCCACAACAGCCCCGTAGTTTATCAATGTAAGTTTGGAACGGACCTTCTTTGGGAAACTCGGGCTTGAAACAGAAACGCTTGTGGAAGGAACCTGAATGTCTGGGAATGTTTTGCGATGGAAATTGGTTGGTTGTTTCGTTATTGCTGATAGAGAGACTTACAGTGCTTAATAAAAGTCTATTCTTTTAGTAAAAACTGGTGGTCTGTCCTTGTTATGCTGTACTGTGCAACATAACTTGTAGCTGTCAGAAGTAAGGTGCCTGGATTGTATGATCTGATTCCTTTTTCTTTGCAGGGAAGTAATCTGGACCTGTAGAATCAGCTGCTGAGGTTAGAAAGACCAAGTGAATGCTCCAAATCCCCTTGCCATTTCTGCAGGTGCACCCATCATGTGGCTTGCCATAGCTGTAATGTGCTTGTGTCCACAATAATGTTTTATTTTCATCATGATCCTGACTCTGAGGAGAGGAAAAAAATGTGTTAATTCTCTGGAAACCCAAGGGTCAGTGGCTTCACCCATTCTTCCTAGGTAGACTCCATTGATCTTCCTGGACCTTATCTTCACTATTGACTCACACTGCTGCTTTCTCAGCTGGAGGTGCTAGGACCCTGCAGGAGCCAAAAATCTACTGGAGGACTGTCACTGAGGTAGGCTGCATGCATGTGTGGCACCACAAGACTGGCTCACGCTGCATAGCCTATCTCGGCAACTGCCCTCAACCACCTTGGTTCCTTTTTTCCCCCGCTGTTGTGTGTGCTTCAGTAAAGATGTTGCTTGCCCGCCAGGAGTTGGATCTTCACGTCTGTACGACAACCTCAGTCAGTTTGACTAGTTTTATTATTTAGCTAAAGTTTGTCATTCTTGTCAGTTTTTTTTTGGGGGGGGGACGAAAGAAAAGACATCTTAATTCAAACAACATGAAGTCTTGCTGTATTCTGACATATGCAGTTAGGTCCTGCCTTTCAACTGCCCCGGAGAACAGAGAGTTAAACTTTCCATGGCCAGCATGGAATGTTCACCACGAGCTCGGTTGAAGCCCCTGTCTGCTGCTGTTTAAACTGCAACAGTCAGATTCTTTACTCCGCCTCACTGAACAGTCGCTTCCGAGATTTCTCCTTTGCTTGGTTCAAAAAACTCAGTTGAAGTGTTGTTTTTTCGGTTGGTTTCTACCGAATTGCAGTTACCGCTCAGTCGGTTCAAGTCTCTGTCTGTGGTACCGTGAGTACTAGATAGGTTTTCTGTTTAGTTTCTGTGTGGAACTTGTAAATTGTAGGTCGGTTCGGCTGAACCGATCAGTTTGAGATAAAAAAGTTTGTGCTTGATTTAGAGTGTGGTAACCGGTCCATATCGGTTCTTTAAAAAAAAAAAAAAAAAAAATGATTTTATTACGTTTTTTTCCAAGACCCGTGACACGGTCAGGAACCGATAGGGGAGTCTTGCCTGGCGGATTGCCGAAAAAAGGGTAAGTTTTGGATAGGATTGGCCATGTCTGAGAAACCCAAGAAAAAAAATGGGTCCACTGGGTTTCAACATTGCAATGTATGTGGGGAAATCTTTGCCAAGGCTGATTCCCATACCACCTGTGTTTATTGTCTGGGGTTTGACCACCTCGATTCAGACTACCAAATATGTAAGAATTTTCCCAAATCTACCCTGGAAAAGAGATTAGGTAGACTGAGGGAAAGGGAGGCCGAGAAGTCCGCTGACCTGGATGGCCAGCCCGGTTCGGTTCCGACCGAACCAGAAGGAGTGCCCTCTGACCAGGGCGATACTTCTTCGGGCAGAAGAGCCGATTCTGAGGAGTCGGTTCCATTGAAAAGGAAGAGAAAACATAAATCGTCCAGTTCGGACCCAGAAATTCATACTCCGACCGCCGATGAGATAGCCAAGGAATAAGGATAGTGCAATCGCTTACTTCTGTTCCAACCGAACCGGCACCATCTGGCAGGGGTTTGGTTCGGTCGGGTCCCCCGGTTCTAGATTACACTTTGGAAGAATTTTATGAACCGGAGGAGGAGGAAGGAGAGTATGAGGATGATTATGAAAGTCTGGATGTGCCTATTGACCCGGACATCTCCCCAGACAGACCTTCAGGTGTTTCTCCTCCTAGGCTTTCTGAGTCCCCTTCTCACTATATGTTTTACAAAAAAGTGGCTGAGACCCTCCAGCTTCCTGTGGAGGAAGCAGTAGATGATCAGGAGGAGCCTGATTTTGTTGAGATGATGGACATCCCAGAGTCGAGGAGACTGTCTATTCCCCTCCACAAATCCTTTGGGAAACAGACACACAAAATTCTTAAGTCTCCTAATTCTATACCTCCTGTGGACAGACGAATGGACAAGAAGTACACTCTCTCAGGCTCAGACAGAGTTCCTTTTCCAGCAATGCAGCCATGTTGGGATAGTGCAGGCTGCTGCTTGTGATAAGGCAAATATCCCCTTGGCATCACACCCCCCAGACAAGGACTCTAGGAAGATTGATGCCATGGCAAAGAAACAATGCATGGCAGCATCTTTGGGACTCAGGCAGGCTAACTATATGGTCTATACAGCTAGATACCAGAAGTCCACGTGGGACAGTGTGCTGTCTCTGGCAAAACGGGCCCCTGACCAGCTTGCCAAGGAGCTGGAGCAGGTGGCTGCAGATGGGATTGAGGCATCTAAAGTACAGTTTGTTGCTGCTGTGGACTCCAGTGATGTTTCATCAAGAGTCATGGCTACATCTGTGGCTCTTCAGAGGATGGCTTGGCTCAGATGTACTAGCCTCTCACAGGATACCCAGGCTAAGGCCATGGATTTTCTTGTAATTGGTAATTCTTTGTTTGGGGAGCAGACAACTACATGAAAAAGATGGATGAGTACAGGACCACTTACAGGAGTGCTCAGGCTAAAGAAAGGCAAGCAACTCCTCAAAGGCAGCAGTCCAGGGGCAGGCCTTTCCAAAGGCCTTTTTACCAAGCTCAGGCCTCCTCTTCTTCCTTTTCGCAGAGGGGGTTCTTTAGAGGGAGATGCAGACGGGGGATGAGCAGGCCTGCATCCACCCCTCAGCCTAAAGCCCCTGCCAAGCAGACACCCTGATGGGTCTGCCCGAGCCAATTCTCCCATACCAGTAGGGGCAGGCTGGCTTACTTTTTCCGGGACTGGAAGTCTCTAACATCAGACAAGTGGGTCCTGGAAGTAGTAAGCCAGGGGCTGGTTCTCAGCTTCAAAAAATTTCCCAAGATGAGAACCAGATCCTTTCCACCTGCGAATCTCTGAGACCCTTGTTCTAGAGACACAGGTTTCTTCTCTTCTCTCCTCTCCAAGCTCTCAGAGCTATAGAGAGGGTTCCCACCCTACACAAGGGCAAAGGATTGTACTCCGGGTACTTCCTAGCCCCCAAAAAGACAGGAGGATGGCGGCCCATCCTGGACCTAAGATGTCTGAACAAACATCTTTTAAAGCCAAAGTTCAAAATGGTGACTCTGGGAATTATCCTTCCCTCTCTAAGGCCAGGGGACTGGCTAGCCTCCCTGGACCTCAAAAGATGCCTACTTTCACATTCCCATCAGGTGCTCCCACAGAAAGTACCTCAGGCCACTATCAATTCAGAGCAATGCCCTTTGGCCTAACATCAGCCCCAAGGGTTTTCACAAAGTGCCTGGCAGTAGTGTTTGCTTTCCTAAGGAGAAAAAAGATCTCCATCTTCCCATACTTGGACGACTGGCTCATAGTAGGTCAATCTCCAGACCAAGTCAAGTCACATTTGCAAGTGACCCAGCAAGTGCTCACTTCCTTAGGATTCCTTCTCAACCTTCCAAAGTCAGTTCTCGAACCAGTACAGTCCTCACCTTCATAGGTGCAGAGCTGGATACAGTAAAGCAAGAGCCTTCCTTCCCCTGGAAAGGACAAGGACCCTCATGGAACTGGCCTCTTCATTCACCCTTCAGGTGTCTCGACCAGCAAGGCATTTCCTTCAGCTTCTGGGCCACGTGGCAGCTTCCACAGCAGTGGTCCAAGGAGCAAGATTCCAGATGAGGGACATTCAGTTCCACTTAAGAGCCTTTTGGTCCCAAAGAAAGGATTCCCTTCCCAAACTAGTCCCAGTGACTCGAACCCTGACCCAGGCCTTGCAGTGGTGGCAGGATCAGGACAATTTGAGACAAGGGGTTCCTTTTGTCACTCAGTCTCATTCAGTGATACTCACCACAGATGCTTCCCTGCTGGGCTGGGGAGCCCACTTGGGGGATCTTACCACCCAAGGACTGTGGTCACCTCAGGAATCTCTGCTTCACATCAGTCTCTTGGAACTCAGAGCAGTGTTTCTGGCACTGCAAGCTTTTTCCAAATCTCTACAGAACAAGGTGGTCCAGGTCAGAGCAGACAACACCACCACCATGTGGTACATCAACAAGCAGGGAGGCACTCAGTCTACGGCCTTGTGCACAGAAGCAATGAAGTTGTGGTCCCTGGCCTATTCCCTGCAAACCTCTTTGATAGCAGTTCACCTCCCAGGGAAGGACAATGTCCTAGCAGATGATCTGAGCAGGATCTCACAGGGCCATCACGAATGGTCCCTGGACCCTCTGGTATTGAAGGTGATTTTTTCAAGGTGGGGCACTCCAGAGATAGATCTTTTTGCAGCCCCAGACAATCACCAACTTCCTCTCTTTTGTTGCAGACCCCCAGTCTTGGGCTCAGTCCCCCTGGATGCTCTGATTCTAAACTGGGAAGGGAAATTTCTGTATGCTTCCTCCCTTCCCTCTCCTGTTCAAAATGTTAGTCAAGATAAGGTCACAACCATGCAAAGTGACTCTGCTAGCTCCAGACTGGGCCAGACAGCCCTGGTATCCCCTGTTGCTGTTCCTAGCAGTCCACCTTCCCCTGTCTATTCCCAGGAATTACAACCTGTTGACATCCTCTCGGGAGGATTTGGTACCCAAATCTTCGGTCTCTCAGTCTCAAGGCATGGCTCTTGAAGAGTTAGAGTTTGCAGATCTGCATCTTTCCCAGGGGGTTCTGGATATCCTTAAGGCTTCTCGAAAGCCTTCCACCAGAAAGACTTACAACTCCAAATGGAAAAGATTCAGCATTTGGTGTTCTAAGAAGAATATTTCTCCCAGACTCTGCTGAATTGCCTACGGTTCTGGACTATATGGTCCATCTTAATGGCCTAGGCCTCAGACCAGCTACCCTTAAAGTACACTTGGCAGCTGTTTCTGCTTTCTTGTCAGTAGGCAAGCCTTCCTCTCTATCATCCCATCCTGTGTTTTGTAAGTTTTTCAAGGGATTGCTTCACACTTTAGGGATCCTGCTCCTGCTTGGGACCTCAGTGTTTGCATTGCTCAGCTTATACAACCCCCTTTGAGTCTTTGTCCTCTGCAGAGCTTAAGTACTTGACTTGGAAAACTGTGTTTTTGGTAGCCATTACTTCTGCCAGGCATATCGGTGAATTGCAAGCCCTGTCAGTGGAATCTGATTTCATCTCTTTCCAAAGAGATAAAGTGGTCCTAAGAACTAACAGAAAGTTTTTACCTAAAGTGGTTTCAGATTTCCACCTCTGCCTGTCTATATCTCTCCCTGTTTTCTTCAGTGTGACCATTCCTCCTCTGTACAGAGGAGGCTACACAGCTTGGATGTTAAAAGAGCCCTTAGCTACTACATAGAGCGTACCAAGGGTCACAGGTTTGACTCCCTCCAGTTGTTCCTCACTTATGGAGAAGTTGGTAAGGGCAAACCTGCCACTAAGAGATCTGTTGCTAGGTGGATTGTTTCTTGTATACAATTCTGCTATATAAAACTGGGTAGAACTCCACCCTCAAGCCTGAGGGCTCATTCCACTAGAGGTACAGCTGCTTCCCTGGCTGCTGCCAGGGATATTCCTCTCTTAGAAATTTGTCAAGCAGCCACCTGGAAAACAGTCCATACTTTCACCAAGCATTACTCTCTGGATATCCAGGCTAGGAGTGATGCTCGGTTTGGCACAGCAGTACTTCACTGCCTGTTTCCAAAGTAGGTTCTGTCCCTCCTCCATGGAGGTACTGCTTGGTAGTTCAGACATAAACAGAATACAGCAAGACTTTCATGTTGTTTGAAGAAAAAATACTCACCTTAGTAATGTTGTTTCTTCTAATGGAGTCTTGCTGTATTCTGACCCCCCCTCTCAGAACCTAAATTTTGGGATGTGGGTGGGCAGGAGCAGTGTTGGCACCCTACGGGTGTCCTTGTTTCACCCTCTTTTTAGTTTGGGTGAGTGGTTGTGTTTTGGATGTGTTTTGTTTTTGGGTTTCCTGACTGGAGTCTTCCTTTTGAAACCAGAAACCCTTTTATATAGATATAGTTGGCTAGTATGAGTTTTACAGTTTCCACACAGAACTTCTAGTGAGTATTGCTTATAAAGATCTGACGGTTGCAGTTTAAACAGCAGCAGACACTAGCTTCAACCGAACTCGTGGCGAACATTCCATGCTGGCTATGGAAAGTTTAACTCTTTGTTCTCCGGGGCAGTTGAAAGGCAGGACCTAACTGCATATGTCAGAATACAGCAAGACTCCATTAGAAGAAACAACATTACTAAGATGAGTAATTTTTTCTTTTCTGTCAGCCCTACCGAACGACGGCCTACAACCATGGAAGATAACAGTAGGGACTGTCTCTTCGAGTGCTGCATTGGCAGCGGGGTCATGTCCAGTCCAGCTCCTTCTCCTGGAGAGGGTTCTGACAATGGGTGGTCCTGTATTCGGAAGGGAGGTCAATCCTCCCGCAAACACAGAAAAGCAGTCCTGTTCTCGAGCCAGGTTGGAGACCTGGCACCGCTTAACCTTGTGTTCTTCCTTTTCCCTTCAAAAGGGGAAGAAACCATACCGCTGGAGGTCACCCTCTGGTACATCTGCCAAGACGCCTTCTAAGACCATAAGTAGGAGGCCTTCACTGGCACCGTCAGTTTCTCCGATAGCTTCTGTTTGTTGACTTTCCAGGGCGCCTCTGTGTCCTCTTGTGGGGATTCCGGTGGGCAGTTTCACCACTGGGCAGCTTTTATGGAGCAGTGGGTACAGCATCTGGCTCTTTGCCTCTTCCGGTGAATCTGGTCCCGGGTCCTTTGGGCCTAGTTTTCGGACTCACACCTGGGGGGCATTCACGCCGGATGGAGCGTTTGACTCTGTCAATGGATTCTAATCTCTTGCCAGTGACCACGCCACCGATGCCAGTTCCACTCACTGTACCCCCTCGTGGTATTTTTCTGCAGGGCCCGACTCTGGTATCTTCTCCAGTCACTTTCGGTGCTGGTTGGACCCTCTGTGACAGTGTCGGGCTCGGGCCCAGGTTCGGGTCTTTCGGAGCCTGTTCCAGCGCCGCACCCAGAGCTGCTTCCAGCTCCGCCTTCTTTTGGTTCTTCATTTGCACTACCTGTGGTGCTGGCTCCTTCTGTGCCAGCTCTCAGTGATGGTGCCAGTTCCAGTGCCGGCACCCCTCCAGTGTTGGTGTCACCTGTTTATTCAGATCTTACTTCGAGATACAGCTCTTGCAGCAGGTAACACCATTAGGACTGAAGCCGGCAGGCGTCAGGACCTCACGGAATTCTTCTAGCTAGCTATCTTTCAGCTGGGACCGCCCCTGACGTCGGTCCCACCTCCGTCCAGGTATGTGGTACATAAGGGCGGTCCGCCAGATTCCCCAGTTCTTTCCGCGTCGACTTGCATGTCTCGACCGCCGGATCGCTTTCTAGCGCCGCAACGCACGTTAAGTTCTTCCTTCGGGAAAACGTTCATTGCTTCGGCTCAGTTGCTGTCTGATGTCCTCTCCAACCTCCGTTGAAGGCCATCCCTCAAAGTGCACCTGTGGGAAGCAAATCCCTTTCAAGGATCCGCATTCGGCCTGCGTCTGGTGCCTAGGCCCAGACCACGACACCCGGTCCTGCAATTTCTGCCAGGGGTTCAACAGCCGGACCCGGATCTGTCGCCAGAAGGCTCTGCAGGCGTTCCTGCTCGAGGAGAAGATTAAGGCCATGGACACCTCCAAGGTGGATTCAGCAGAAAAGGCCCGGAAACACTCTGAGAAGCACAGGGAGAGGGTTCCTTCCAAGTTCCCGTCTAGGGCCTCTGACTCCCGTAGTTCCGGCTACGGTCCAACCGTTCGCCCTCCTGGGCCCGTTCTCAGCCTCCCTCCAAGGCGGAGACCTGATAAAAGGAGACCTCCGTCTAGATCTTCTTCAGGGTCACCCAGTCCTAAGAGACCCAGAAGACGCCGTCGTTCGCCTTCGACGGAGGTTACGGGATCGGAGTTCTCGACAGGATCCAGATCCCCCTCTCCTCTTCACATCCCCTCTCCGGACCCACGTGAGCTTCCTAGATCTCCTCCGGATGACCCATCGTTCTCTGAGATCATGAGACATATCCAAGAGAACATTGGATGGGATGTGGAAGAATTAGACCCCGAGAGACTACGCCTTGCTAGGTATCTTCGGCAGAAGGATCCTAAGCCTGTGGTGGTACCACCCTTGGTGGACACTTTTGTGGATGTCACCAAGGCAGCGTGGAAGCGTCCACACTCACTCCCGGCGATACCGAAGAAGGCTGACCACCTGTACAAGGCTCCTAAGGAGGACCAGTACTTGGCTCAACATCTTCTGGCCAACTCTCTGGTTATAACAGCCTCTCATGACCGGTCCCAGAGACCGCAACATTTGAGCACCCTGCCACCGGACCCGGAGTCCAAACAGCTGAACGCTATGGGCAGGCACACGTATGCTTCCGCTACTTGCGCCATCAGGTCCCCGAACTACTTGACCCACATGGTACAGTTCCAAAATGCCTTGTGGGAACAGGGACTGGATCTGGCGGAGAAATTGCCAGAAGGTGAGCAGAAGGAGGAGATGTTGCAGCTCCTCCGTACAGGTTCGGACGTGGGAACCCAGGTGCTGCGAGCCGCGTATGATTCCGCGGACTCCTCGGCCAGAGCAGCAGCTTCAGGCGTATGCCTCCGGAGACACTCATGGCTCCGTGTCTCCGGATTTACCCCGGACATCCAGAAGAACATCATGGATGCCTCTTTCGAAGGAGAAGTTCTCTTTGATGCACCCTCTGAGAAGGTTCTCACCAAGATCCAAGAGGCCGGGAAGGCGGTGAGGTCGGTCCAGGCAATGTACCGATCGAGGCTTAGTTCCTTTCATAGGAACCAAAGCCGTTTTAAGTAGCGGACACAGAGACAACAGTCCGCTGCGGTCCACAGCAGAGGGCTCGGTTCCTGCAGAGCCCAGGAAGACAGCCCGCGGGGCCCCTCCGCCACACAGCCTGACTCCTTCCCGCCCCCGCCTCACAGGATCAACGGGATATCAAGGTCGGGGTCGACATAATTACCTGCCAGGATGGCAGTCCATAACCACCGACAGGTGGGTTCTTCAGTTGGTCGAAAAAGGCCACTTTATAGAATTCGCAGACAAGCCACCCTCGAGGCCTCCTCTGCTCTCCCGTTACTCGGGTCAGCACAAATTGCTTATCAGACAAGAAATACTTGCGCTCCTGCAAAAGGAAGCGGTAGAGTATGTTCCAGAGAGGGTACGGATACTATTCCCACTTCTTTCTGGTTCCGAAGAAAACGGGGGACCTCCGTCCAATCCTGGACCTCAGCGACCTCAATATGTCAGTCACCTACAAACGATTTTGCATGGTGTCCCTGCAGGGTCTTATTCCCATGCTAAAGAAGGACACCTTCGTAGCGTCCCTGGACATGCAGAACGCATACCTGCATATACCCGTAGCTCAAGCACACAGGAGGTTCCTGCGCTTCGAGTTCCTCGGCCACCACTTCCAGTTCCGAGCTCTCCCGTTCGGACTGTCATCGGCCCCCAGGGTCTTTACCAAATGCATGGCAGTCGTGGCAGCGTCTCTAAGGAAACAGGGCCACTATGTGTTTCCGTACTTGGACGATTGGCTTCTCATGGCCGCCTCCAGAGAGGCGTTGTTGATGGCTATCCAGAGCACCCAGACTCTGTTTTGGTCTCTGGGCATCATAATCAATTACGAGAAGTCTCTCCTTGTACCGTTGCAGAAGCTGCAGTTCATAGGCGCAGTTCTGGACACCGTTCAGGGAAGAGCATTTCTTCCAGACAGAGCGGAACGCATCAGATCCCTCATCAGGGATCTCTCGGCGAAGAAGACTGTCCCTGCCAGGCTGGTCCTTCGTCTGCTCGGACACATGGCTGCGGCCATTCCGACCGTCCCTTTGGCAAGGCTCCACATGCGGGTTACTCGGTGGATGCTCAAGGTGCAGTGGGACCAAAGGCAAGACCACATGCAGCATCCGGTCAGAATCACGAACGCCATGATTCGAGATTGGCAATGGTGGCTAGACCCAGGGACACTTTCTGCGGGTGTCCCGTTTACAGCGCCGTCCCCGGAGGTGATCCTCTCCACAGACGCCTCAGGGCTGGGGTGGGGAGCACACCTGAATGGGGTGAGGTCCCAGGGAACGTGGACCCCTCAAGAAGCTCATCTTCACATCAACATTCTGGAGATGAGGGCGGTCCTTTACGCCTTGCAGGCCTTTCAGTCAGAGATCCCGTCAAATACTCTCTTGCTCCAAACAGACAATATGGCGGTGATGTATTACCTCAACAAACAAGGAGGCGCACACTCTTACCCCCTTTACAGGGAAGCGATGAGAGTGTGGGATTGGGTAATTCGACATGGCGCGAACCTGATTGCAGTTCACGTTCCTGGAGTGGACAATACAATCGGAGACGGCCTGAGTCGTTCCCAGGCCAGAGTCCACGAGTGGGAACTTCAAGGGGTAGCAGATGATCTGTTTCTTCGATGGGGCACTCCAGAACTGGACCTATTCGCTTCCCCATCCAACGCAAAACTGCCCAATTTTTGCTCGCTAGATCCAGGGCCTGGTGTTTTCTGCGACAGACGCTGTCCTCTCTCTCCGCGGACAGATTCCTCTATGCTTTCCCTCCTTCCTGTTGATCCAGAGAGTTCTTCTCAAACTGCGCAGGGAGCATGCAACAATGATCCTGGTAGCCCCATTCTGGCCCAGACAGATCTGGTTCCCCTTGCTAACGCAGCTGTCCCAGGAGCCTCCAATCCCATTGCCTTTCAGCTCCCATCTCTTGTCTCAGGAGGAAGGTTCTCTAGTCCACCCGGACTTACGCTCACTGAACCTGCATACTTGGCTCCTAGAGACATAGCCATTTTGCGACACGGGGTCTCGCAAGAGGTGGTGGAAGTTCTTTCCGCGGCCAGAAAGCCGGCAACGCATTCGACGTACACCATGAAATAGCGCCGTTTTTGCCTGTGGTCGCAAGCACGCGGCCTTTCCCCCTCTAGGTTGCCCGGTGAAAGTGGTGTTAGAATACCTGCTCTCCCTTTTCCATTCGGGTCTCGCCTACTCCTCTATTAAGTTGCACCTCTGCGCTATTTCTGCTTACCACTTCCCGGTGGGACAGCGCACAGTGGCACAACTTGACGCCTCTCGAGACTTTCTGAGAGGGCTGTTACACCTTAGGCCACCCATTAAGGACCCAGTTCCTCCATGGGATTTACTCTTTGTCCTGGAACAACTCACGCCTCTTTGAACCGCCGTGATTGGAGCTGCGCTTCCTGTCATGGAAAACGTTATTTTTAGTTGCTGCTACGCCAGCAAGGAGAATTTCCGAGCTTCACGCTCTCATGTGTAAGGAACCTTATTTGATTTTCCACCAGGACAGAGTGTCCCTGAGGACAAATCCTAAGTTCTTGCCTAAGGTGGTTTCTGCACTCACTCTCAATCAGGACATTGACCTGCCGGTATATTTCCCTAAATATTCTAATAGAGGAGAAGCGCTGCTCCACACCCTGGATGTTCACCGCTGTCTTAGGTATTACCTGAACAGGACTAAACAGCTTCGCAAGTCGGAGCAACTCTTCGTTTCCTTTGCTGACAGAATGATGGGCCAACCAGTATCGAAGCAGTCCTTTTCTCGCTGGCTTGTCCAGTGTATATCATACTGCTATGATACAAAGCAGAAACCCCTCCCGGGCACAGTCCGGGGCCATTCCACTAGAGGGGTGGCTACCTCCTTTGCAGCACTGTAACGCCTCCTCCTCTGCCATCTGTGCTGCAGCCACTTGGAGCTCTGTGCATACTTTTATCAGGCATTATAGCCTGGACATTGCTTCACGGCGAAGAGCCGGTTTTGGCCTGGCCGTGCTACAGGGTCTCCTGTCCTAGAGTCAGGACTTGGTATGGACTTTCCTAGTTTCCTCCTCCCAGAATGCTTACAAGCGTTATTGCTTGGAAATCAGTCCTAATGGTGTTACCTGCTGCAAGCGCTGTATCTTGAAGTAAGATAGTACATTACGTAAGAACTTACCGTAACAGTAGATCTTCGAGAACAGCTCTTGCAGCAGGTATTTTCCCGCCCACCTTCCCCCTTGGAGGAGGCATGGCTTTCCGAGCCTTTGGCAGGGGTTTACACCCTTTTACCTTCTGATGGTGGATCCTCGGTCTCCCCTTCTGATATCATCCTGCGGCCGGAAGTCTCCGGCGGGAGAACTGGGGAATCTGCGGGACCGCTTCTTGGTACTATGCCTGGACGTCGGAGGCGGGACCGACGTCAGGGCGGTCCCGCTGAAGATAGCTAGCTAGAATAATTCCGTGGGGTCCTGACGCCTGCCAGCTTCAGTCCTAATGGTGTTACCTGCTGCAAGAGCTGTTCTCGAAGATCTACTGTTACGGTAAGTTCTTACGTAACTGTACTTTCCTAGACCCAAATTAGGCGTTTCCGGGTCCAGCCCCATCCAGCTTCTCTTTCTGAAGACGAGTTGGAAGGGGATGAGTCTGACCCCAACTTCATTCTTTCACAGGGCGGGGATGATGATGCTTTTTAAAGCCTGGAGAACCAAGCTCCAATTCCTGCTCTGCTCCTTCAGGAGGATCTATCCTTTCACACCCTTCTGAGAAACATGCAGGCAACCCTCGCTATGGAGGGTTCTGCTCCTGATCCAGGTAAGTGGTTACGTCTGGAATGGCTTCATGTTCCTAACATTCCTGTTAACCTCACAACTCCAGTTTCTCCAGCTTTTGAAACTCTTTTGGAGACAATGTGAGCGAGGCTTGCTTCCATTCTTTCTGTCTCCGAACAGTTGGACCTTAAGTATATTCCTTCCAAAGATAGACCTATTTTTGCTTCCCAGTCTGTTGCAGATAAAATTGTTATCCTTGCTGAAAATGACAAGGCCGTTCTCCCTCAGGAGGTTGCGGCTTAGTCTATCAATAAGGAGGCTCGTAAGATTGACACTGTGGGAGAGAGGCCTTTCGCAGCAGCCACTTTAAATATGTGAATAGCCAGTTATCAAGAACATTTCTGTCAGTATGAATATGTCCTTTGAACATCCCTTAAGTCTCTTGTGGCGTCCTTGCCGGAGTCTGACACTAAACAAGAGATCCTGCAGACTGTCACTCATGGTATGGAATCTTAACAGTCAGCTGAAAGCAGCCATAAATACATACACTGCTTCCCTTTCTGCCACTGCTGGAATCTGCATGAGGAGACATTCCTGGCTTCAAACTTCAGGGTTTTCCTCTGATGTCCAGCAGCAAGTCATGAATGTCCCCTTCAATGGCAGCTACCTGTTTGGCCAACAAGTGGAACAGTCTCTTGAGGCCTTTCAGAAGACTAGGACAGCCGTCAAATCTACTAGACCAGCCCCTTCACATCCACAAAGAGGGAAGGGCTGTCAGTTCTTTCGCAACAGGTAGTCCTTTCATGGAAGAGGCAGAGGAGCCCAAACCAAGCACCAATCTCCTCTGCCACAAAAGTAAATGGAACAAAAAGCACAAGCCAGTGTGTTAGATTTCCTACTGGGGGTGAGCATACCCAGGACCTAGTTATTCATAACGATTTAGACAAAAATGTGTCTAATCAGCCCCGAGTTGGTAACGGTGACCATAATTCTATTGCATTTTCTGTAAATATTAATCTCATCTCCTGTGCTAGCAATACTGAAATGTTTCTGTATGATAAAGCAGATACTCAAAAAATCAAAAGTGAGTTGGCCAAATATAACTGGGAAAATATTTGTTCTAGGGACATGGATATGTTGTTCATCCACACTTATTGGCAGGTTCCTTGCCGCTTTAAATCTTGCCGGAAGGTCTTCAAGCTAGCTCCTCCCACCCACCCGGGTGGTAAAACTCTCGGCTCCGCCCCATGACGCCAGATCTTCCTTACCGCTTGGAAGCTCAGGTTCCCTCCTTAACGCTCTGCGATTAAGCTTTGGGGCCCTAATTCTTGACTTTAAAAAATTTTCAAAACTTTTACCACTTGGGTCTTCTTCCCTCGCGGCTCGATGGACCATCATCCCGGTTCGAATCCTGCGGGTGAAGATGTGTCTAGCGGATCCGCACTCCACGTGCGTTTACTGCCTAGGCCAGGTGCACACCCGCAGGCTCATGAACTGTGCTCATCTTTCTCGGTCCACATCCTTGAGGATCGCGCTGCCCGCTCTCCAACTTGGGCCCGAAGATTTCCGGTCAAATCCAAGGAGGCCCGACTGGCGGCACCATGCCATGGGCTCCGCGAGAACAACTTGAGCAGATGATCGCCTCGAGGAGGAGGCAGCTCATGCCGCTACATCTTCGGCTGCGGTATTCGGCTCCGCCTCCGCCTGGGTCCTCCTATTCGGCTTTTAAGGAGCTTTGTTTGACCTCTCTCGACTCAAAGGCAGTAGGTCCAACTTCTTCTGGACCGCTTCATCGGTCGAAGAAAAGTAAGGGTAAGTCCCATCGCCGACGCTCTTGGGAGCGGGAAAGATCTCCTCCCTTGTCGACAGTCGACTCGGTCGGTTTCGCCGCCACTGGTTTCACGGTGCCCCGCCAGGCCAGGGTGACCGAGACTCCACGACGGGTCGAGATTTTTCTCACGTCAGGACCTGTTGTCGGCTGGAGAAACTGAATTCCTCCTCCCGTTCCCCCGGGCGAGATTGTGGATACCCGTCGGCTCATCTGTTCCTCTGGTTCCCGAGCCGTCGGATTGTCAACTGAACCGAGGGATTGCCGATCCTCGGCTCCCGCGCACCGACCCTCTGCCTTGCCGAGATTCTCGGTCTCGGACATCTTGGTCTAGCCAATCCCGCCGACAGGTGGTCCGCATCACAGGTGGTTCCGCATCACTCGCCATCCTCCTCGACGAGGGAGGCTTCGGGCGTAGCTGCGCCGAAAATATGAGGATCTTATGTGGCAACAACTAATTTTGGCTGGGAACAAGTCAGCTCCGCCTCTTCTCCGCCATAAAATGGTTGTCACCGACCGTCAAAACAACCCTCGCTGGTCGAGGAGCCTGTTTCAGGCCGTTGTTCGGTCTACTCCTGCTGCCCCACCAATACCGTGGAACCGCCTCGCCTCAACCGACAGTCGGGCCCCGACAAAAGTTCCGCGTCGGCTCATGGCCTTCCCATAGGTTGTCGTGTCACCTCACTCCCGATAAGCCTCGGCACGTGGAGGTGGCGCAGGCTCCAGGCAGCTATTCAACGATTCGCCTGAGTCGGACGACTCACTCCTCCTGTTTTCCAAGCGCCTAGACTTGGAATCCTTGGGGCAGTTGATGGACGATAGCCCTTCGTCCTTCCTTGGACTACTCGGCTCATCTCAGAATCCACTGGGATGAAGCTCAACCCGTGTCCAACGGGCTAGATATCCCCTCACTGAGATTCTGGACCGAGGATTCTCCTACGGAGGCCTTTCCAGTGGCTGAAGCCATTGTTGGCCCGGCCCTGGAATTGTGGCAGCGTCCGGCTTCCTGTCCTGCGCCTTCGGCCAGGATGGCCAGAAAGTATGCGGTTCCCACAGGCTCTCTGTCCGGCTTTTCCGAACACCCTTCGGCTGAGGGGTTGGTCACGGACAGTGTTTTCCGGCGAGCCAGAAATGCCAGGGACGTGGACAAACCGCCCGACAAAGAGTCCAAGAAACTGGACTATACTGGGTGGAAAGTGTATGCTGCTTTCTCCTCGGCCTTCGCCGGGCCAGTTCGCCGCCTTGATGGCACATTTTTCCCATGCCCTGTTGGGCTCCTGGATGAGGTCGCCCTCATCTTCCTGCGGACCTGCAGACCACAGTTAAGCAGGTGCGGACCAGGGCAGGGCAGTAGCTAGCAGCAGCTCCAGACTGCGCTGGATATTGGAGATTCTTGTGCCCGGTCAGTGGCGGCCGAGTGGCTATGCGCCGCGGCGTGGCTGAGATATCCACTTTCACCTCGGATACCCAGCACAAGCTCACGGATGTTCCTTTCCTGGAACTGACCTCTTGACCCCTGGAGTGGAAGGTCACCTCCAGAGGATCGAAAAGTCCAATGCCACCTTGACTCATCTCACGCAGAGGGACAAGGCCGCAAGCCCCAGCCTAAGCCCTTTCGCCCTCTGCTCCCGCGCTGCGCCCGCCCAACAACGCCAGGGCCAGCAGGCTAGACCTTAGTATTCCAAGCCTGCGTCAGCTTCCTCTACTAGGAAGCAAGGAGGAAGAGGCCTGGTGGTCCTCGGCCGGTCCTCCTCCAAGCCTGCACAGTGACGGGCTGAGGGGTGTCGCCTCATCCCAGTCACCTCTCCTGGTTCCCCCTGGGGGACGGCTCGCACTTCCTTTCCGCCTGGTCTGCTGTTACCACTGACAGGTGGGTTCTGGAGGTGGTGGAAGAGGCCTGCCTCTGAATTAACGGGTTCCACCTTTCAGAGCCGCCGCCCAAGGGGGCTTCGTCCCCAGACTTCTGAAGGCTCGCTCGAGCCGACATCGCCCTTCTCCTTCAGAAAGGGGTGATAAAAGAGATAGAGGACCCCCATCAGAACCGGGTTCGTGTCCAGGTACTTCCTGGTCCCGAACGGACGGGGTGGCGCCCATTCTCGACTCCACACGACCTGAACAAGTTCCTAAGGTCTCAACCTTCAGAATGGTCACTCTGTCTCAGATAATACCATCTCTGGAACACGGCATGTGGTTTTGTTCTCTGGACTTTCAGGACGCGTTCTTTCACGCCCCATCCGTCCTGTCTCATCAGAGGTTCCTCCGCTTCAGGGCGAGGGATCCTTTCGAGTTCCAGGCCATGCCCTTCGGTCTCTCTCCAGCTCCCAGGGTTTTCACCAAGTGCATGGCAGTGGTGACAGCATTCCTGCGGCGCCGAGGGGTCCAGGTGTAACCTTACCTGGACGATTGGCTGATAGCAGCCCCCTCCAGGTCGGAGGTGGAGCGGTCCAGGGATCTGGCCCTCCAGGTTTGCTCTCAGCTCTGCCTCCTGGTCAACGAGGCCAAGTCGGAACTCGAGCCGAAGCAGGTGATAATTTTCATCAGGGCAGAGCTCGACTCTCTTCGAGCCAGAGCACGGCTCCCGGCGGACAGGGCCGAGGTTCTTACCTCCTTTGCCCAATCATTTCTGGTTGGGCAATCGCGCCCTGCCCGGGACTTCCTGCGACTCCTGGGTCTCATGGCGGCCTGTACCAGCGTAGTCCGTTGGGCACGCTGGCACATGCGCCCTCCAGTGGGGACTGGCCAGCCAGTGGTCACAGCGCTAGATCCTCTGACCAACGTGTGTGGACGACTCAGGAGATGTGGAACGCCTCCAGTGGTGGACCGTTCCGTCCCATCTGCAGGAGGGTATCCCATTTGTCCGCCCTGAGCCGACGGTCTCTCTTAACGACCGACGCCTCTTTGATGGGTTGGGGTGCCCATCTGGGGGAACACCGAGTGCACGGCCTCTGGTCCCCGCGGGAGTCCCGATGCCATATCAACCTGCTGGAGCTCCGTGCGGTCCGCCTAGCTCTCACCGCCTTTGCTCCGTTTCTCCGGGGTCAAGTGGTCCGGGTCCAGACTGACAATACCACGACCATGTACTATCTAAACCGCCAGGGTGGGACGCGCTCCATGCTCTTATGCAAGGAAGCTCTCCGCATCTGGTCACTAGTGCACAGCCTGGAGGCGGATCTCCTAGCCATTCATGTGGCAGGAGCCTCCAACACCCTGGCCGATGCCCTGAGCCGGATAGGGGCTGCATCGCACGAGTGGTCTCTCCTGCCGGAGATAGTACAGGACCTGTTCTCCCGTTGGGGCACACCTCTGGTGGATCTGTTTGCCTCCAGGGAGAACGCGAAGCTGAGGCTGTTTCATGCCCGCCCCCCTCAGCAGGGCTCGCTGCAGGGGATGCCTCTCGAGGCCGTGGACCCCGGGCCTCTTTACGCCTTTTTCCCGCTCCCTGATTCACAGGGTCCTGCTGAAAGCGAGGAGGACAAGGCGCAGGTGATTCTGATAGCCCCAGACTGGCCTCGCCAGTTCTGGTACCCAGATCTCCTCAGTCTCAGCTCCAGGACTCACGGGAGCTTCCAGCTCGCCTGACCTGCTCTCAGTCAATCAGGGAAGGTGTTCCATCCGGACCTTCAATCCCTGCACCTGACAGCCTGGTTCCTGAGCGGCTAGAGTTCCAGGCTTTGGGTCTTTCGGCCAGGTCCTCAAGCGTCGTTGAGGCGTCCGTGAAGGAGTCAACCAGAAAATGCTATGCCTTCAAATGGAAGAGGTTCTCCATTTGTGTCGGGGAAAAGGGTTGGACCCTTCTCGTGTCCTGTGGCAAGCATTTTGGACTATTATGGTCCCTTTCTAGTCAAGGGCTTAGGTGACGACCCTTAAGGTGCACCTGGCAGCCATCTCTGCTTCAGGCGGGCGGTCCGCAGTCAGTGGCGAGGAAAAGTGGTCGGGCGCTTTAAAGGCCTTGATCACTTTCCCTCCAGTGCGGGAACCCCCACCTCCGTGGGATTTACTGCTGGTACTGGCAAAGCTCATGGGCAAGCCATTCGAACCAATGCACAGGTGTGGTCTCCCCCACCCGTCGTGGAAGACCGCCTTCTTGGTGGCTATCACGTCAGCCAGAAGGATGGGAGAACTCCAGGCGCTTAGCATCGAGTCTCCTTACCTGGTCTTCCACAGGGACAAGGTTGTCCTACCCCCCACCCGAAATTCCTTCCGAAGGTGGTGTCGGAGTTTCACCTTAATCAGGTGTTGACTCTGCCGTGTTCTACCCAATCACACTGGAGGTCGAATATAGGCTCCATACTCTGACCCTAGAAGGGCGCCGCTTATTATAAGGAGCCATGGCTGAAATTCGGGAGAGGTTCGCCAGCTGTTTGTCACTCACGCCGAAGCCGCGCACCTGGCAGACCTGCAGCCAAGCCTGACGAGCAGGCAGAAGGGTCACCTCCTGCATAAATCTCTGTTATGAGTTGGCGGCATGGAGCCTCCCAGAGGGATAAGAGCTCATTCTACCCGCCATACTGCTGCATCGGTGGCTGCTTCCAGGATGTCCCTATCCAGGAAATCTGCAGGACTGCTACCTGGAAGTCAGCACACACCTTTATTACCCATTACCACATCGACCTTGAGTCACGCCGGGATGCTGGTTTGGGGCCTCGGTTCTCCAATCTCTGTTCCCCAAATAGTATGTAGGGGTGTGCTTGCCTCCCTCCTCCCGGAGAACTGCTAGGAGTCTGCCAATAAGTGTGGATGAACAACATATCCATGTCCCTAAGTACAGTTACTCACCTGTAACAGGAGTTCTGGAATGGTGTATGTTGTTCATCCCACCTGTTCCTCCGACCTCCTGGCTTGACGCGACAACCTGAGCTTCCAGCGGCCAGATCTGGCGCCATGGGGCGGAGTCGAGAGTTTTACCACCCGGGTGGGTGGGAGGAGCTAGCTTGAAGACCTTCCGGCAAGATTTAAAGCGGCAAGGAACCTGCCAATAAGTGTGGATGAACAACATATACCATTCCTAGAACTCCTGTTACAGGTGAGTAACCTGTATTTCTTCACACACCATTCAGGAAAGTTGGGAGTTGATTAAAAGTATACTAATCGGTTTAAGAGATAACTATGTTCCCTCCAAATATAAAATCCATAATTGTAAACAATGCCCAAAATGGCTGAAAAAATCTATACATAAATTATTGAAGCAAAAAAATATAAAATTCGGTATGTACTTAAAATCTCGTACACAAGAAAACTGGATGGTCTATGTAAAACTTCAGAAAAAATGCAAATCTAAAATATGGAAATTGAAAGCTACATGGGAGTTCAGTCTAGCCAGTAGTGCAAATAAAAATAAATTCTTCTACGCTTATGAGTTCTTTAAAAAAAAAAAAAAAAAAAAATGCCAGGTTGGACTATTACTAGTCAATAATTCATTGGTACATGAACCCACACAAATGGCAGATATTATGAATTCTTAATTCTGTGATGTTTTTCATAGATTTAGTATGGGGTGTCCAAATGGTGAGGACATTAAAGAAGTAACAGTAAGTCTTTCTGAAGAAGCAATACATAAAAAATGTTTAAATTTGAAGGGTAACATGAGCCCAGGACCTGATGATATCTCTGGTCACTTTTTATATTTACTGGCAGATAGTTTAGCAAATCCATTAAAGGCATCTGTTCGAGGGTTGCTTGGCATTTAACTTTGTCCTCGTGGAATGGAAATCTGCATGTATAATTCCACTGCATAAGAAAGGCCCTAAATCTAATTGGGAAAATGATTATCCAATAAGTCTCACGTCCACAATTTGCAAACTGCTGGAAAGTATTATCAAAGACCTTATCACTCCAATACTTAACATAGCTGACCCTGAACAACACGGATTTAAAAAAGACAGGAGTTGCTTAAGCAGTCTTGTGTGTTTTTATGAACAGGTCAGTTCACACCTTGACAATAATTCCCCCGTTTATATAATTTACATTGATTTTAGCAAATCTTTTGATGTCATGCCTCATCAATCATTAGTAACCAAACTACATACTACAGGTATAAACAAAAATATTGTCAGCTGGATTGAGAATTGTCTCAGTGGCAGAACCCAAAGAGTATTAATCAGTGATCATGTATCAGAGTCGGGTAGGGTCACTGGTGGTGTCCCGCAGGGTTCGGTACTCGGCCCATGTCGTTTTCAGCTGTTTATTTCAGATTTAACAAACATATTTTATCATCTGTCAGATATGCAGATGACATTAAAATTGGAGGCACACGTAACACCACTGATAATATATCAACTGTTCAAAGTGATCTTGACAAAATTACTCATTGGGTGCATTTATGGAGTATGAGATTAAAATAAAACACGTCTAAGTGTAAAGTTGTGCATATGGGGTTAAAAATCTGTTGGCTGATTATTACTTGGATGGTTCCCATTTATTTATTTAGCTTTTGTTTACCAGGTAAGTACACTAGACAAGTAGTATGCCTATTTTCAGGAACGACCCGGGAGAGCACAGAACATACAGTATACATACATGGCAACATTGGAGAAACAGCATGAAACAGTAAAAAAACAGCTATAACAACGCATGTATAAGGGCAGAGATACTGCCACACATTGTACAAATTGTTACAGGACAGAGATAGACATTAGAATCACTTAATACATCTTTCATAGACCATCATGGACTTAGAGTGGACAATAGTGGACTGCAGAGTATTACATTACAGAGGCTAGGAGCAGTCACATCTTGTCGTTTGTTTTAGGTGGGACCACAGGGAGGAGCGAAAGGTCCCATGGGAAGGGGCAGAGCTAACAGAGTCCGAATGGAGTTCCAGAGCCTAGGCACAAAAGCGGCAAAGTCACGATCCCCCATATGGGTCCGGTAGGGGAACTTTAGCAACTTGGAGGTCTGTGACCTGAGCTGGTAGGGATAGCATCCAGTTTTGGGAGGAGATGCGCCAGTCCCGATGGGAAGCCCGTGGCGTAATCTTTCCTGGTGAAGTTTCCTACCCCATGGATCAGGAATTCAGGGGAGCCAGTTGAGTTTGTCATAGAGCTCACATCGGTGGGTGAGTTTGGGAGCAGCAAGTGCAAACCGACAGATATCATTATATGCCGTGTTCCACCGATTAAGATGGATTTGGGGTGACCTGGCAAAGAGGTGGTATCCATAACTAAGGGAGGGGAGAAGCACTCCCCTTGCAAGTGCCAGCCTTGCTCCCGGAGTCAGGTTGTATTTGGCCCTGTAGGCAAGGCCAAGCTTACACCTAGTGGCTCTGCAGATGTTTTGGATATGGCTTCCCATGTCAAGTTGTGGGTCGAGGGTCACCCCAAGATATTTAATTGAGCTCGAAGTTGGCAACAGGGGGCCACCATCACAAGCTATTTTGAGCATAGCTGATGAGGCTTTTAACTTGGCTGTGGAACCAAAGAGCATGGCCTGAGTTTTGTTAGGATTCAATACCACTCTATGGCTGGTAATCCAGTCCGAGACTCTGCTGAAGTCTTCAGATAGGCACTGGTTAAGGTCAGCAGCATTACGAGCATGGGCCACTAGCACAAAGTCATCTGCATAAAGCGTGACTTAGCACAGAGAGGTCACCCGTGGGAGTTGATTAATAAAAAGTGAGAATAGGAGAGGTCCAAGTACCGATCCCTGGGGAACTCCCATGGTCACAGCCCTAGGCTCCGAGAGGACCTTGTTAAAGCAGGTGCGCTGTTTTCTACCCGTTAGCCCATCATCCAACACATGGCATGCGGAGAGAGCCCTGAGCTGCTCCCCCAGTAGGTCGTGGTTGACAAGGTCAAAAGCTTTTGACAAGTCAATAAATATAGCTCCTGACAGTTTGCCCTGATCCATGGCAGATCTAATACTAGAGGTTACAGTAATCAGGGCAATAGTGGTACTATGACCCTTCCTGAAACCATATTGGGCCCCAGAAAGCAGCTCATGGGTATCCACGTACTCCGAGAGTTGCTCCGCCACCACCTTTTCCAGGAGTTTACCAAGGGATGGAAGAATAGCAATAGGGCGATAGTTGTCAGGGTGTTTGGGATTTCCCTGATTCAGCACAGGGACAATCCTTGCCTCCTTCCAGATGTCAGGGATTATCCCCGAGCTAAGGGATAGGTTAAAGATATGGGCAATCAAAGGGGCAATGTAAGCTGCTCCCAGCTTGAGAAGCCTGGGCTCAAGGTTGTCTGGCCCTGCACTGGAGTGCTTGGAGAGGGCAGCCAGGTGGTTCCGAACATCAAGGACAGATGCGGCCTTAAGATTAAATACTCTCCGAGGAGGAAGATCACTCTGCATCTGAGGGATATTAAATGAGCGACCCCCGTTGGTCATGAAACGCGAGGTGAGGGCCGAAAGGTCGGAGAAGTGGAGATTGAGGTGGTCAGCTATAGTGTGGGGATTATTGCACAAGACTCGATCAATAATCATGTCCACGACACCCGAATGAGAGGGTCCACTGACGAGGGATTTAATGTTCCTCCAGAACCTCCTAGGATCTCTGGCAGAACTAAGTAGTGCCGATTTACAGAAGTTACTTTTGGCAGCCCTAATGGCTTTTTTACACCGATTCCTGAGTTGCCGATATCTCAGGAGATTAGCAGGATCTCTGGAACCCTTAGTACTTGCCCAGCATTTGTCTCTCCCAAGATCTGGGCAAGTAGTCACCATTCAGCCAGAAGGTGGTTGTTCCTCACCCCACGGGTGACCCTGGGGGCGGTCTATCTTGAAAACACCAAAGGAATGTATAGCAGGAGGCTGCCACTGAGGGTGAAGCTTCAAGCACCATGGTCCAGTCAGTGTATCCTAGGTCAGCCAGGAAAGCCTCGGAGTCAAAACTGGAGTATTTTCTGACTTGAATGATTTTGTGTGGGATTCTAGGGGAAGGGATTTTCCAGACACAGTATACCGGGGAGTGGTCAGAAATGGAGTCTGATAGCGTGCCTGATGAGGCAGTCCTCTCCGGCCGGTTGGTCAGGATCCAGTCCAGCAGGGAACTTGAGGAACCATTGGCTGCCTGCCTCGTCGGGTCATGGATTAGTTGGTTAAGGGATAGGCAGGCAAGTTGTGATTCACATTTCCTAATGTTGCCACACTCCCAGTTCATGTTGATATCACCCATAATGAGTTCATTGTCACCTATACTGGGCCTAACTGCATCTAGGAGGTAGGTGAGTCGTGGCAGACCCCCAGGGGGGTTATAGCCGCATACCAAGTGAAGCTTCTTAGTATCGCCCAGCAGCAGGAGCACATGAAGAAACTCACAAGGTGGATGATCAGGTTTACTCTGTGCCACCAGGGAGATTTTCAGATGTGATCTGTAATAGATGAGGGTGCCACCACCCTTCCTAACCCCAGTCCTGTCTAGACAAATGAACTCGTATCCTGCTAGGAAGCAGGCAGAGTCAGGGATCGAGGGTTTGAGCCAAGTCTCAGTTATCCCTAGGATGTCTGGCTTGTATAGCTCAGTCCACGCTAGAAGATCATCTCGGTTAGGAAGCAAGCTCCTAATATTCATATGCACAATTTTTAGTCCCTTATTCCTACTCCAGGTGGTGGGAATATTAGAGATCAGCTTAGATGGGCCAGGATTGAGCTCAGTATCTCCAGCCATGAGAAGTGAGAGTAGGGCTAGCTAGGGGAGGAGCAGTCTTACGAGCGGCCTACCTCCAGGCCTGTGCAAGCTTCGGACTTTCTTCACCCTGACCATGCACATAAGGCATCTAGTGTCAAGTCTAAGGACAATACAGTAGTGCAATCCTTTAGTTACAATTAGATTGGAAAAGGAGAAATCAGCGTCAACATGGGAGGAGGGCCACAACCCTGGGTCAGTAAATAGGCCAGGAGGTGAGGTAGCACAATAAAGGAGGACTAGCCCCAGGGCCAGTAACATAAATATTAGTGTTGTAAGACCGACCTGCCGCCCCCTCCTGAACATAGGAGAGGTGGCTTCCAGTTCTTCCATGGTAAGGGCAGTAGTAACCACCCCCACAGATTATAGTCAACTGGAGACCTAGAAAAGGAGCAAGCCAGGGCTCCTGGAAACCTGTAAAAGGGGCAAACCAGGACACCCCGTAAGGTAGGGCCCCAAAAGGAACAGATCTCCACAACTAGCAATTTCACAGAACGGCGGGACAACCAGCAGGCAAGCCTAAGTACAGACCGCACCCCAAGGCCAAGATCCCTGTGGTAAGCAAGCCAGTTCAGGTAAATGGATACTGTCCTAACCAGGGGTAAGGGGAAATGGGTACAGCCCTCGGCCCTAGGAGACAAGCTAGGCATTAACAAACAGGGAGTTTGGTACAGCCAGTGGGATTAATAATGCCCTTGAGCCCTCCACCAGCAGGGGAGTAGGTACGATCCTATGCCACCCACCACCTTAAGGAGCTGAAGTTATTGGGCATAGGGAGATAGGAGCAACAGCTTTGACCATCCCCAGAAGAGGTAGGAGTCCCTCCCAGCCAGTTCAACACATCAGCAGCCTAGGTGAGGTTACCAGCCAAATATACAGTGAAAAAATACAACCACAGTAATCCTATTCCAGGTTTAAGCACGTAATAGGGATTGAACAGCAGAGAACAATATCATGTAACTGCCTATGAGTTAGTATACCCACGGGAGAAAGTAAAAGTAAGGGCACACACTTCAAAATAGCAGACGAGAAGCTTATACTAGACTATGTGCCCGCGTATTCACAGGAGAATAAAACAACTAACCAAACATCAGGTAGGCTGCAACTTCAGTCCCACAGAAATTTAGAGGGCTCAAAGAGTCATAGATCCTCCATACCCAGGGAGGAGAATGACAAGGGGACATCCCAATCCGGAGCACAGGGAGGAGATTGTATGTTGGACACCCCCTCATTAGACAGGGCACAGTCCTCCCCCCCAGTCTGATAGGATAGCGCTTCAGAATGGGCGAGGCCACCAGCCAGCATAAATTCTCCCCACCAAAACAGGGTGGGTGGGCTAAACAAAAGTTCTTTCTGCCGTCGGAATCTCTCCTGCGCCTAGGCAGGGGCCACAATCTTAGTCCGGATCCAGCCGGAAGGCCCGCCGGAGCTCTCAAAGCCCACGGCACTCTCCACCGAGTCTCCGGGTCATCTGGGGGCCTCGTGTGGGTCGCCCACGCCCTCCTCTGCTGTCAGTTGCAGTAGAAGGCGTTGGGACAGCTGCCCCTTAAGAGCACAGTGGGGAAGCATCACCAGTGCCAGGGACCAATGGCAGGCAGTTCAGCTTCGGCGGCAAAGCAAGTAGAACAAAGGAGCTGGGAGTTTGGAGAAATGCCGGCAGCTCTGGGCAGTAGACAGTCCAGAGTCCAGGCCAGCAGCTCAGAGGGATTTGAAGAAGAGAAACCCGGTAGGAGACTAATCTCTCCTGCGCCTGGGCAGGGGCCACAATCTTAGTCCGGATCCAGCCATGGAGGCCCGCCGGAGCTCCCAAAAGCCCACGGCACCTCCACTCGAGTCTCCCGGTCGCGCTGGGGAGGGGGGTACCCTTCGTGTAGGTCGCCCACGCCTCCCCTCCTCTCGACAGCAACTGCTACAGATAAGGAAAGGGACCTTGGTGTACTCATCTCAAGTGACCTCAATAACAGTGAACAGATAAATAATGCTATCAACAAAACTAGCAGTGTAATTTGGGCCATAAAAATAAATATTTAATCAGAGATGCCACTGTTTGGGGCATATGCGAGGCCGTATCTTGAGTACGCCTCACAATTATGGTGTCCACATAAAAAATCTGGTATATCGCAATTGGAACGGGTTCAGAGAAAATTTATGAAAAGTTTATCAGGTTTATTCAGTGTATCATATGAAGCTAGAGTTGAACAACTAAATCGTATGCCTCTAACTTGTCGTCAAAGAGGAGACCTCATATTTATGTTTGATCTCATTCAAGATCCGTATTTATTAACTGAGTTGGGTCTTGAGTTTAGAAATATCCACTATGCTACAAGGGGGTATCCTCTCCAACTAACGAGGAAAAGATTTCATCACACCAATCGCAAATACTTTTTTACTCAAAGAATCATTAACCCTTGGAATAGACTTCCTTTAGATGTAATCTATAGTTTTGTTTTGTTTTTAACTTTATTTTTATTATTTTAGAAAACTGAACCAGCCAGTAAAACAATACAATTAAAGACATTCATAGCACCACATATATCCCCCCCCCCTACAAATTGGGGTGTTGCACATATGTTAGCTTAAGGGTAACAAAAACTCATTATTTATACATCTTGTGGGGTATCGCCAGAATCTGTAGAGTTCCACAGGAAACTGCCCATATGATAATAGAAGCTTGGCCAAGCCACGACTGTGAGCTACTTAGGAAAAAGTGTGTATTAAATATCAGAGATAAACATGACTTCCGGTCGTCACTATTCTCATAATATCATATTTTCTAAACAGTAAAATAATTGCACCTTGAACCGTTACACTACATTAACTTGTTCCATACAAAATCTAAATGTCTGAGTTAACATTAAACAGTCATTTCCCTCTGCAGAAAACCCTACAGTGGGGCAATTCTGAACTCAAGATGTAATCTATAGTAATTCTAAATCTGAATTTAAATGGCGCCTTGACAACTACATAATGGCAGATTTTGATACGAGTTACTATAAATAAAATAACAGGTGCAATCATGGGTGCATAGCCTTCTAGCACCTTACAGACCTTAGTGAAGCCCCGAAAGTGCCCAGTGTCACTCTCTGAAACTCTGGCTCTGCCTCAGCTGTCTGAGGCAAACCTCTCCTACTCAATGTTGGGGGGAGCCTCTGACTCAGTTTTACTGTCAGTGTAAGTCCATCACCAGAGACAAATGGGTTTTATGGTTCATCTGAGAGGGTTATTTGCTGAACTTTTCAGAAATCCCCCAAGACAGTCTGCCCAAAAGGCAGCATACTCTGTCGGCTGCCTGACCTTCTGAAAACAGGGCAGTGGAAGTAGTGCCTCTCACAGAATGCAGTACAGGCTTTCACTCCCATTACTTCCTCGTCCCAAAGAAGACTTGGGGCATGCGTCCCATTCTCTGACTCACAAAACTGAAGTTCTAGGGACATGGATATGTTGTTCATCCACACTTTCTGGCAGGTATCCTTGCCGCTTTAATTCTTGCCGGAAGGACTTCGAGCTGGCTCCTCCCACCCATCCGGGTGGTAAAACTCTCGGTTCCGCCCCATGACACCAGATCTTCCTTACCACTTGGAAGCTCAGGTTCCCTCCTTAGTGCTCTGCGTTTTAGACTGGATCCTAACTCTTGGTTCGTCGAAATTGGTTTTGAAGTTTTCTAAACTTGGTCTTCATCTTCCCTCGCCGCATGGACAAATCTGTTCCTGCTGGAGGTGCCCTTGGGCAGAAAATGTCCAAGACGGATCCGCACTCCACGCAAGTGCTCACTGCCCAGCCTAGATCACCACCCGCAGGCTCATGAAGTTGTGCCGCTCTTTCTCAGCCAGTGTCCTGGATGATCGCACTGCCCAGTTGAAGCTCGGGTGCCCCGAGAAACGTTTCCCACCGGTAAAATGTAAAGAGGCTCATTGGGCGGTGTCCACGGCGGCTGGCTCAGCTGAGCAGCTCGAAGCAGATGATCACCCGAGAGGAGGCGCCCAGGCCGCATCTTCCTCCCTCCTCACAGCTGCATTTATCCTGCTCTCTCTGAGAGTTCTCTGTGATACGGCTCTGCTCAAGGAGCTTTGTCAGTCCCTTTCCACAAAAGGAGAAGGGCCTTCAGGACATTCTTCTCGGCCCAAGAAAAAGGAGTCGAAAGGTAAGTCCCACCATTGGCATTCGTGGTTGCGGCTGAGGCCACTGGCTTCACAGTGCCCCCGTCAGGCCAGCCTGCCGAGACTCCCGTCGACAAAGTCGAGATTTTTCTCGATCCGTTAGACGGGCTGTCGACTGGAGAAGCCGACAACCCTCCTTCACCGGTTCCCCTGGTGGATACCGAGGATCTGCCTGCGCCTTCTGGGCGCGAGTCCCGGTTAAAGTGCCGAGCGAGGAAGGCGGGTGTCTCCCCCCTTCCCAGACCCACCTCGGTCCCCCAAGGTCTCGGTCTCGACCTCTCGGTCCAGCCGTTTGCCGGCATCGGGTATTCTCGTCTGCTATCAAGTGAGCGGCAACGCCGTTCTTCCTTGTCCTCCTCCTCGGGTGAGAAGAGGCTGCGGCACAAATTGCGCCGGTGCTACGAGGACCTTACATGGCAGCAGTTGCTGTTGTCCGGGCCTAAGCCAACCCCGGCCATCAAGTGGCTGTCGCCTGAACGACCGAAGCAACCACTCGTTCCAGTCGAGTTGCCCGCCCAGGGCCGTTGCTCGCCGAACCAGCTGCTCCATCATTGTGGTGGAACCTCCGCCCACAACCGAAAGTCGGGGGCACCGACCTAGAATTCTCGGTTTGGTCACGGCCTGCCCCACAGGTTGTCTGTCACCCTCACTCCCGACCATCCTCGGCAGCTGGAGGGTGGCTCAGGGCCGAGGCAGCTCTTCACAGACTCTTCCAAATCCGACGACGACTCCTCCCTGTTCTCCAGGCAGTTCGATCTGGAGTCCTCCGGGGGCCAGTCAGTGGACGATAGCCCATCGTCCTTCTTGGGTATGCTTCAACTCATCTCGGAGTCCACCGGGATGCAGCTCGAACCCGTGTTCAAACGGGCCAGTATCCTGGACGGAGATTCTGGACCGAGGATTCTCCCACTGAGGCCTTTCCGTGGTTGAGGCCCCTACTAGCTCTTTTGCCTGCTCGGAGCACCCCTCGCCAAGCGGTTAGTCACCGGCTAGCCGCTCGCGCTCTGGTAACACTCGGGATGTGGATAAGCCCCCCACAAAGAGTCCAAAAAGCTGGACTTTGCCAGGCGCAAGGTGTACGCTGTGTCCTCCCTCTGCCTCCAACAGGCCAGCTCGGCCATGCTGATGGCACACTTCTCCCACGGCCTCATGGGCTCCCTGGATGAGGTTGTTCCTCATCTCCCGCCTGACCTGCAGACCACGGTCCGCCAGGTGTGGGACCAGGGTAGGGCGGTGGCGAAGCAGCAGCTTCAGACTGCTCTGGACATAGGTGATTCCTGTGCCAGGTCAGTAGCAGCCGCTGTGGCCATGCGACGCAGGGTGTGGCTGAGGATATCCACCTTCACGGCGGATACCCAGCACAAGTTGGCAGACGCTCCTTCTTGGGGACTGACCTCTTCGGCCCTGGAGTGGAGGGACACCTCCAGTGGATCGAGAAGTCCAATGCCACCATGGACTCGGTCACCTCCGCCCAGAGGGACAGAGGCCGCCGTCAGCAGCAGAAGTCCTTTCGTCATTCGGTCCCTGCTTCTCGACCGGCCCAGCAGCACCAGCAACAGGGCCAGCAGGCTCACGCTTGGCGTCCCAAACCCAAGCCGGCGGCTTCCTCCAACAGGAAGCAAGGAGGTAAAGGCCCAGGAGGTCCTCGGCCGGTTCTTCCTCCAAGCCTGCCCAGTGACAGGTTGAGGGGTGCCGCCCCAGCCTCATCTACTCCCCTGGTCCCCCCATGGGGACGGCACTGCCACTCATTTCGCCTGGTCTGCTATCACCACGGATCGCTGGGTGTTGGAGGTGGTAGGAAAAGGCCTGCCTCTGGAGTTCGAGCAGGCCCCACCCTTCTGAGCCTCACCCTTGGGGGCCACGGGTCCAGCAGTCTGTCGCCTGCCAATATTGCCTGCTGCTCGAAAAGAGGTGATCAGGAAGGTGGCGGATCCTCCTCCAGACCCGGGGTTCATGTCCAGGTACTTCCTGGTCCCAAAACGGATGGGGGGCTGGCACCCCATTCTCGACCTGCACGACCTGAACAAGTTCCTAAGGTCTTGAACCTTCAGGATGGTCACTCTGGCTCAGATAATCCCATCCTTGGAATGAGGCGTGTGGTTCTGTTCCCTGGACCTCCAGGACGCGTTCTTTCACGTCCCAATCCGTCCGTCCCATCAGAGATTCCTCCGCTTCAGAGCGGAGGGATCCCTTTATGAGTTCTGGGCCATGCCCTTTGGCCTCTCCCTAGCTCCCAGGGTCTTCACCAAATGCATGGCAGTGGTGACGGCATTCCTGCGGCCGAGGGGTCTGGTGTACCCTTACCTGGACGATTGGCTGATAGCAGCCCCCTCCAGACAGGAGGTGGAGCGGTCCAGAGATCTGGCCCTCCTGGTTTGCTCTCAGGTTGACCTCCTCATCAACGAGGCCAAGTCGGAACTCATGCCAAAGCAGGTGATACTGTTCATCGGGGCAGAGCTCGACTCTCTTGAGCCAGAACACTGCTCCCGGCGGACAGGGCCAAGGTTCTTTCCTCCTTTGCCCAATCATTTCTGGTTGGGCAATTGCGCCTGCCCGGGACTTTCTGCACCTCCTGGGCCTCATGGCGGCCTGCACCAGTGTGGTCCGTTGGGCCCGTTGGTACATGCGTCCCCTTCAGTGGGGACTGGCCAGCCAATGGTCACAACGCTGCGATCCGTTGGACCAGCCTGTGACAGTGACCCAGGAGATGTGGAACGCCTCTCCAATGGTGGATCGTTCCAGCACATCTGCAGGAGGTCATCCCATTCGTCCGCCCCGAGCCGACGGTCTCCCTCTCGACCGATGCATCTCTGATGGGTTGGGGTGCCCATCTGGGGGAACACCAAACACACGGCCTCTGGTCCCCTTGGGAGTCCCGATGCCACATCAACCTGCTGGAGCTCCGAGTGGTCCGTCTAGCTCTCACCGCCTTCGCTCCGTTTCTACGGGGTCAAGTGGTTCAGGTCCAGATGGACGACACTACGACCATGTACTATCTGAACCGCCAGGGCGGGACGCACTCCATGCTGTTATGCAAGGAAGCTCTCCGCATATGGTCCCTCGTGCGCAGCCTGGAGGCGGATCTCCTAGCCATTCACGTGGCAGGAGCCTCCAACACCTTGGCCGATGCCCTAAGCCGGATAGGGGCTGCGTCTCACGAGTGGTCTCTACTGCTGGAGGTAGTACAAGATCTGTTCTCCCACTGGGGCACGCCTCAGGTGGACCTGTTTGCCTCCAGGGAGAATGCGAAGCTGAGTCTGTTCCATGCTCGCCCCCCTCAGCAGGGCTCGCTGCAGGGGGATGCCTTCTCAAGGCCGAGGACCCCGGGCCTCTTCTACGCCTTTCCCCCATTTCCCTTGATCCACAAGGTGCTTCTCAAGGCGAGGAGGGACAAGGCGCAGGTGATTCTGGTAGCCCCAGACTGGCCCCGCCAGTTCTGGTATCCAGATCTCCTCAGCCTCAGCTCCAAGCTCCCGAGGTGGCTTCCAGCCCGCCCGGACCTGATCTCAGTCAACCAGGGGAAGGTATTCCATCCGGACCTTCAATCCCTGCACCTGATGGCCTGGTTCCTGAGCGGCTAGAGTTCCAGGCTTTGGGTCTTTCCGACGAGGTCCTCAGCGTCATTGAGGCGTCCCGAAAAGAGACTACCAGGAAATGCTATGCCTTCAAATGGAAGAGATTCTCCATTTGGTGTCAGGGGAAGGGCTTGGACCCTTCCGACTGCCCCTTGGCAAGCATTCTGGACTACCTGTGGTCCCTTTCTCAGCAAGGACTTCGGTCAATGACCCTTAAGGTGCACCTGGCAGCCATATCTGCTTACCGGGCGCGGGCCAGCAAGCAGTCAGTGGCGCAGGAGAAGGTGGTCGGGCGCTTTTTCAAAGGCCTTGACCACATTTCCCCTCCGGTTTGAACCTCCACCTCCGTGGGATCTACTGCTGGTGTTGGCCAAGCTTATGGGCAAGCCATTCGAACCAATGCACAAGTGTGATATTTCACACCTGTCGTGGAAGACCGCCTTCTTGGTGGCTATCACGTCAGCCAGAAGGATGGGAGAGCTCCAGGCGCTTTCCATCAAGTCTCCCTATCTGGTCTTCCACAAGGACAAGGTTGTCCTGCGCCCCCACCCAAAATTCCTTCCGAAGGTGGTGTCGGAGTTTCACCTTAACCAGGTGTTGACTCTGCTGGTGTTCTACCCCAGTCACACCTCAGAGGCAGAGTATAGGCTCCACACTTTGGACCCTAGACGAGCGCTCGCTTATTATAAGGAGCGGACGGCTGAAGTTCGGGGAGAGGTTCGCCAGCTGTTTGTCACCTACGCTGAAGCCGCACCTGGCAGACCTGCAGCAAAGTGGACAATAGGCAGGTGGATCACCTCCTGCATAGAGCTCTGCTACAGGTTGGCGGGCATGGAGCCTCCCAGAGGGATAAGAGCACATTCTACCCGCCATACCGCTGCATCGGTAGCTGCTTCCAGGGATGTCCCTATCCAGGATATCTGCAGGGCTGCTACCTGGAAGTCGGCACATACCTTTATTACCCACTACCACATCGACCTCGAGTCACGCCGGGATGCTGGTTTTGGGGCCTCGGTTCTCCAGTCTCTCTTTCCTAAGTAAGTATCGGGGGTGTGTGCCTTGCCTCCCTCCTCCCAGAGAACTGCTAGGAGTCTGCCAGAAAGTGTGGATGAACAACATATCCATGTCCCTAGAAATACATGTTACTCACCTGTAACAGGAGTTTAGGAATGGTATATGTTGTTCATCCCATTTCACCCATTCACCTCCCTGGCTTCGACGCACAACCTGAGCTTCCAGCGGGCCAGATCTGGCGTCATGGGGCGGAGCCAAGAGTTTTACCACCCGGGTGGGTGGGAGGAGCCAGCTTGAAGACTTTCCGGCAAGAATTAAAGTGGCAAGGATACCTGCCAGAAAGTGTGGATGAACAACATATACCATTCCTAGAACTCCTGTTACAGGTGAGTAACCTGTATTTTCTGTATCGTAAGAAGTTCAAGATGGTTTCCCTTAGGAGCCCTTAACCTCAAGACTGGTTGGCATCCCTGGACATGCAGGACGCCTACCAGCACATCCCAGTACACCCCAGCCACCACAAGTTACTTCGCCTTGTGGCTTTGGGTCAGCACTACCAATTCAGAGTCCTTGCCCTTTGGGCTGTCCTCAGCACCTTGAATCTTTACAAAGTACTTAGTAGTTCTCACAGTGCACCTCAGAAAGCTCAGGCTACAGGTCTTCCCTTACCTGGATGAGTGGCTCTTGGCAAACCCATCCAGACAGAGCACAGAAGATGCAGTGCTTATAGCATCTCAGTCCCTGATCTCAGTGGTGGTCCTGCCGAATCTAGAGAAATTGCAGCTTCAGCTTGCGTAGCAGCTCCTCTTCATAGGAGCCCTCTTGGACACCACCAGGGCGAGGGCATTCCTTCCAGAAGACTGAAGGAAAGCCATCCTTCAGATGGCACACCCTCATCATAGAGAACCCATCCGTGTGGGCTCACTCCATGCAGCGTATGTTAGGCCTCATGGCCTCCTAAGTCTTCACAGTGCCTCTGGCAAATAAGAACTCAGTGGATGCTCAGCACACAGTGGTGTGCTGCAACACATCCTCCATTCTTACCCCATCAGAGTGACACAGCCCCTGCCTTGATTGCTTGCGTGGTGGACATAGGAGGACAACCTTCTTCAAGGTCTCCCCTTTCTCCACCAGAACCGCGGATAACCCTTACCACAGACTCATCTCTCCTGGGTTGGGAAGCCCACTGTCAGGGTCACCACACCCAGGGAGTTTGGACTCCGATGGAATCGCATCTTCACAACAAAGTGCTGGAGATGAGAGTAGTCTTTTATGCCCTTTGAGCCCTGGTGGACTTTGTCACTAGGTAATCCTCCTTCAGACAGACAACAAGGCAGCCATGTACTACCTCAACAAGCGGGGGCACACTCTTACCCTGTTTGCAGAGAAGCAGTGAGGTTGTGGGACTCGTGTCTAGAGCACGGTGCTCTGATCCAAGCAGTTTACTTGCCAGGGGCTCAAAACAATCTGGCAGACCAATTCAGTAGGACAAAAGCAGATCCTCACGAATGGTCATTAGCTCCAGACGTCATACAGTCTCTTTTCGATGAGTGGGGAACTCCAGAGCTGGAACTTTTTGTGTCCCCACTCAGTGCAAAACTGCCTCCATTATGCTCCAAAAATCCAGAACCTGAATGCATTCAGGCTGCAGTGGACAAATCGCTTTCCGGACAAATCACTTTCTGTACGCATTTTCTCCTCTTCCACTGGTTCAGAGGGTGCTGCTCAGGCTGCAGGTGCACAGGGGTGAGATGATTGTCATTGCACCTTACTGACCTCAGCAGATTTGGTTTCCTTTGATCAAGTTTTCAGTGGTCCCGCCAGGGTCTCTACCCATATGGACAGACCTTCTGACACAGGGGTCCCTCGTCCATCCCAACTTACGCTGTCTTCATCCTTGTGCCTGGCTCCTGAGGAGATAAAAGTGAGCAGATTTAAGGTCTCTCAGAGGGTATCTGAGATTCTTCTGGCTGCTCATAAACCTTCTACCAGAAAGACTTACACAGCCATATGGAAGTGTTTCTCTGAATGGTGCGCCAAATTCCATTTGGATCTTTTCTGATGCTAGATTGCAATACTCCACTGTTAAGTTACAATACTTCTCTGTCAGGTTTCATTTGTGTGTTGTTTCTGCCTACAACAAGCCAGTCCAGAACCATACTGTGGCTCAACTTCCTCTCTTCAAGAGGTTTTTGAAGTGTATCCTGCACACAAGGCCCCCAGTGAGAAAACCAGTAAACCCCCCAGGATATTAACCTTGTGTTGGACATGCTCGCTCAAGCCCTTTGAGCCCTTGTCTATGTGTGACTTCAGATTCCTTACTTGGAAAACTGACTGTTTTTTTGGTGGCCACCACCTCTGCCCGTAGGGTCTCTGAGATACATGCTTTGGTCATGGACCCTCCTTATACTGTCTTCCATAAAGACAAGGTATTTTTTCCGCACACACCCCAAGTTCTTACCTAAGGTGGTCTCGGAGTCCTATTTGAACCAACCTTTGGTGTTGCCCATGTATTTTCCCAATTTCCAGAACAAGGGGGGGAGTGCACCCTTCACTCTCTGGATGTTAAAAGGGCCCTCAGGTTCTACATCAATAGAACTGAGGACATCTGACTGTCCAAGCAGTTCTTTGTCTCTTTCAGTCCGAATCGGATGGGTCAGCCGATTACAATCAAATGCATTTCTGCTTGGATAGTGGCTTGCCTTCACCATTGTTATTCTGTGGCTCAGATCAAGTTGTAAGGCCATGTTTGTGCCCACTGTACCAGAGCTGTCGCTACATCCCTGGCAGAAATTTGCTCCGTTTCCATCACTGATATTTGCAGATCCGCTGCTTGGAGTACAGTGCACACCTTCATTGAGCACTACGCCTTGGATGTCCATGCCAGACAGCATGCTTGTTCTGGAAGGACAGCCCTCTCAACATTAGGCCATACTTCCAGTTGTAATTTTTCTCGACTGCTAGTACCTCTTGGTGCCTAGGCCCCCCAGCTTATATTTCCTCCTGCTACCTCTGCCTTGATCTTCTTCTGCCCTCCTGGTACCTTCTCCTTCCCCTGCAACTAGCTTGGCTCCCCCTGTAATTCAACCCCTGCTCTCCCATCAGGTGGCACTACCTACTCTACTGCAGTAAAAGCAAGCCATGTTTGAAACTCCTAATGAATGCTGTTGAATGACAATCTATCCGTGATCCTTTTTAATTCTTCTACTCTGCTCATGGTGTTGTTTTTAGCATCTACATCTTAGCCATTCTTCTACCCCCACCTGTCTCTCAACATATTAAGAGCTCAATCTTAAACCTTTTACTGTAATCATTCTCTCTCTACAACTTCTTCATTCACCTGTGGTATCTTTTGTCTGTTGCATTAAGTATTTACACAATCAAACATGTTGCCTGCCCCAGCTAATCTGACATTTCTCTTGTCATCACCCTTTTCTAATTTGGCTTAGTGCCTTGTGTTCCACCAGCCAGCCCTGTCCCACTGTTAGCTTACTACATAACTGTGCCACCTTGTCTGGCAGTTACTATGGTAAAATGCATGCACCCTTCCTATCTTTAACCATGGTGGTGAGCACTCGTTCTTGGCCACTATTCTAACACTAAGTCCTGACCCATTTTCTGACAGCAATCATCACCCTAAATAGGACTATTTATTTATTTTATTTATTTAGCTTTTGTTGACCGGGTAAGTGCACTAGACAAATCCTGCCTATTTTCAGGCACGACCCGGGGGAGGGGGATACAGATGAATGCCAACTGACCTTGAACCAGATTAAGCTGTTGGTCTATGCAACCTGTAGGTATGCACGATCCCTTGTCTCCTCTAGTCCCCCAGTGTTCCGTGCCTTTATACTAATTTGCGCATGTTCGCATTACTACCTCGCTCGACACAAAAAACGGTCCACATTGGCACGCTGTATTCACGAACATAATTATAAAATAAATCCCGTAAGGCTATGACTAAAACAAATAGTCTTATGCTTCTCCTATGCTCTGATAACATAGAACTGAATCCAGGACCTATCTCCCCCTTAGTGTCCCTAGCTGATTTTGCGTCAGTTGGGCTAAAAATGATGCTTATAAACATCCGCAGCCTTCAAAAGAAGCTGACTGATATTCAAGCTGGGGTATCCCATACTACCCCGGATATCTTGGTTTTAACAGAAACCTGGTTAAAGGGTACCACCTTGGACCAAGCGCTGGCCTTGCTGTCTTATTCCTTATATCGTGTTGACAGACCTGCAAGGGAAGGAGGGGTAGTCATCTATGTAAAAGTTAGGCTATTTGGTTCCATCCTCAATGCCATTTCTAAACCAAAGGAATTCGAATACCTTACTCTAAAACTCTCTCTCCAGTCGAATCGATTAACATACTAGGCTGCTATAGACCACCTTCAGGGGGTTTAGAGCTCCTATCTCATGTACAGAATTTTATAGATACGAATGCAAATGAATTGATCATTCTCAGAGACCTAAATTTGGAGTGGCTTAGTCCAAAATCAAGCCCGTTAAAGAACCTCCGTGATGAGCTAGGCCTAAATCAAGTCATTAATGAACCCACAAGACCAAATCATAAGAACCACCTCACAAGCTCGCTACTAGATCTTATCATAAATAGACTGAGCAAAATCATTCGTAGCTGTTTACCACGATGATCTTAGCAATCATAATATTGTCGTATATATTAGGAATTTACTAAAATCTACCCAGACTGCTACATTCGTTACAAAGAGGAACCTAAAGAAATCTAACACAGCCAAGTTCTTGGCAGACCTGAGGGACGTCAACTGGCATGGATTCTATCTAGCTGCAAATATCGATGAAGCCGTACACATCTTCAATTCCACCCTTACTGGTGTCATAAATAAACAGGCCCCAATGATCAAATATAGGGTAAAAAATGCCTCTTGCCCATGGTTCAATAGGGACGTTAAAAAAAGCATTAATTAAGCAATAAGGCATGACCAGGGGTTAGATTAACAGTCTGTTAATCACCCCCTAGGGCGCGCCTCGTGCCATATTGCCCCTAGGGGGTGATTAACTGACTGTTAATCTAACTCCTGGGAGTGCCTTATTGCTATTATAAAAAAATGGCTCCAAAAGAAATGTGTTAAAAGTATACTTTTTGAATGTTTTCCTCATTTAGAGGGAGAGTTTTAATAAAATAGTTCTTCCACCAACAGTTTAAGAATGCTGGTTCAAAATCAGAATGCATCATTCCACACATTCAGCAGTGCTAGAGGATGGAATGCTGACAGGAAGAATCCTTATGCCATGGTGATCAGGCTGTACATGACAGTATAACATGGATTAATGTAAGGCTGTTGGAATCCTAACAGCCAATCAGATTGCAGCATTTCTGAGAGCCTTTTTATAATAAAAAGAGACCAGCTATTGGCAGAGACTGGGCAGCTTTCAGGACTTGTCACAATGCATGCACTAGGCTGGCTAGAGAAACCAAAGAGAAGTACTGTTTGAACATCCTTGAGACTGCGAAAGGAAACCCACCAAAAATATGACAAATGTTTAAATCAGTGGAAGAGTGCTGGAGCTGACAGTATTGACCCCGTTTTCTTGAAAATAGGATACCACTATCTAACTGCTCTCATCACCCACTTATTCAGCTTGTCCATATCAGAAAGGACAGTACCCCAGGAATGGAAAATAGCTCATATACTGCCCCTGTTCAAATCCGGAGATCCCAGCGATGTAAATGACTACAGGCCTGTTTCAATCTTACTGGTCCTCTCCTAAGCTACTCGTGAAATTGGTAAATATTCAGGTCAGGGAGTATCTTGACAAACACAATCTGGTTAACCCACTACAATCCAGCTTCAGATGACATCACAGCACTACATCTGCTTTGGCAAACATCTCCAACGATTGATCGGAGGCCATGGACCGTAAACAGGTTACAGGGGCTGTATTCTTGGATCTAAGCAAGGCCTTCGATACGGTTGACCATGGCCTTCTCCTGGAAACATTAAAGGACTATGGACTTGAGACCCCAGTAGTAAATTGTTTTGCCACTTATACCTCGCTGGCAGACAGCAACAAATCAAGGCAAATGGGACATTCTCCTCCCTACTTGCTCTGGTAAGAGGGTCCCCCAAGGCTCTGTCCTGGGCCCTTTACTGTTTTTGCTACATGTCAACAACTTGAGCAGCAACATTACATGCTGTAAAAGTCACCTCTTCGCAGGTAAGTGCTCTGTACTTTCAAACCATCATTTGCACAAGTTTGTTCTGAGCTCCAGGCAGATTTTAACCAACTACAGCTAAATTTGCTCTATTCTAAATTCCTATTGGACGCTAAGAAAACCGGAGTAATGTATTTCCATCAACCTAACTCTTCAAATTCCCTTCCAAATCACTATCCTTCGCCTATCACAACTTTACTGGTTAACATGCTCGAAGTAGTAGACAGATTTAAGTATGTTTCCTGCTATACTCTAGCCTTTCTTTTTCCTCTCACCTTGAAGCACTAAGCAAAAACTGAAGCTACAGTTTTTTTTTTTTTTTAGAAACCAGTCATTGTTCTCCCGGGATTCCAGACTCTGATTAATCCAGGCCATCTTCTTGTCTCTCTTGGACTACACAGATATCATCTATCCACCTACCTAAACAAGTTGGACGTCTTGTACCATCGAGCTATCCACTTTGTTACCAGTGCTCCCCACAGAACCCATCATTGCACTCTGTATAAAAATGGCCACTGGATCTCCCTGGCCTCCAGGACACTACTACATACCTATTTATGAGTATACAAAGCATTGTTGAACAAACTTCCCCATTACATTGCTAATCTCCTTCATTGCTCCCGAAGTTCGTACGCTCCAAGAAAAAATTCATATATCTCTGTGGATGTACCCAAATTCCGCACTCAGTATGGCAAATTGGCTATTAGCCATGTACTTCCTACAGCCTGGAACAAGCTACGTTTAAGCTTCGCACCTTAATCCCATTAAATGCATTCAAATCCCTTGTGACCAAATTTACTACCACTTGCCATTGTTACTAAACCCTTACTTTATAATTACTATTCCCGTCGCTTCTGCCACTTTATTGCCCTCTCCATTACTGTCTGTCCCTCTGAATTCCCCACCATCACCACCAGTGACCTCTATTGCTTGTATCTGCCTACTGTACTTATTGATATCCACCCTTCCTCTGTCTACATTCAGTTACACTCTTATTACATTTATGCTTGTAAATTGTTCCTAACTGTATGGTACTCAGGTTACTTATTGTATATATTGTAAATATTAGCCATTAGAATCTGATATCTTTAGCCGGCCCGGTGGCACTGAGGGTTGAGGTGCTGGACGCCCGGGTTCGGGAACGAGCCTGGATCTCCGGGGGTCGGCAGCAGAGGGGAAGGATTGAGCGTCCGGAGGACTGCTCTCCTTCCTCGGGGGGAGGGTCCAGGGATGATGCCTGGCACCGCAGCGACCACTGGTGGAAACTGGAGGTACTGCAACACTACAGGGCTCGAGAAGAGGGATGCGGAGCCACGCAAGACGCCCTGGCATCATTGCACAGTGAGGCCCATCAGGGAGGAGGGAGGGAGGGCGTAAAGGAAGAAAATCCTCATCTGTGATGAGCGGCGCCCCACCTTGGACCACACTCCCACATACACGGGCTCGGCTCCTGGCTTCCCCTGTCCTCACCAGCCGGTGTCTCATCACTATAAGAAAGAGCTTCCTGGTGGGGCGTCTTTCCCAGAGGGTGGACCCGGGGATGCCTGGTACCGTGAGAGTCGAGTCGACTGAGCCACGCTGGGAGGTAGAAACCGTGGATCAGGAGGTTGCCAGAGAGAGTTTGGGGGGGGGCAGGAAAATAGGGTTAAAAAAAAAAAGACTTTTTTTGCTGTTTTTGCACTATGTATTTGTTACCCTTTATTATGTATTGTACTTGATGTTTGTTTGTCTCAAGGGACCTCCTTGCAAATGAACTTCAGAGCCGCTGGGCCGCAGACAGGTTGGTCGGATTAGGATGTGTGTGCAGTGCACTCTCCGGTGCCAGCGCCATAGATGCCAGCTCCATGTGCCTACCCCCCTCACCTTCTTCACTGCAGGAGCCAGCACAGGTACCTCTTGCTTCCCCCTTTTTTTCAGGTCTGGCAGGGCCGCTGGTGCCACGTGTGGTGCTGGCATCGCAAATGGTATCACTGCAGGTAGTGCCTGCACTGCGAGTGGTGCCCACGCCCTTGATGGCACTGAATTCCTTGACGCTGATCCAGGTGGCGGCATCTCCTGTGATTCCTGGCCTAGACCTGCCTTTTGGAGTTTCCTCGGGAGTAGAAGTGGATCTTGATGAGTCTCACCATCTCCTGCCTTTGTCGAAGATGCAGTGGATGACTCTTTATGGGCTGGAATGCAAGCCTTCTGTATCAGTGGAGCCTGTGGTGGAAGATCTTTCTTTCCAATCTCTCCTCAAGGATGTGGGGTGCACCATAGCATTACAGACTTCATCTGTGGACCAAAGCAGACTTCCACGTCTTGAGTTCCTACATTCCTCAGTACGAGTACACCCTGTGTAACACGGATCAGAGGTAGAGAGCCTCCCAGAATCTTGTCAGGGGCATATAGTCCAATATCAGCTGAAAGCTTCTAGGAACATCTACATCACTGCCTCTAGGGCAGCTATCGCTGGCATTTGTAGAAGGTGACACTCCTGGCCCATAATATCGTTTCTCACCTGATGCTCAGCAAGCGATTAATGTCCCCCTTAGCGGTGCTTATCTGTTTGGCCCACAGGATGAGCTGTGGAGGCCACTCAGAACTTCAGGGCTGCCATTTAAACAGCCAGGCCGGCTCCTACAGCCCCTCAGAGTGACAGAAACCATTGACAATTTCATAACAGGCAGTCCTTTCAAGGTAGAGGCTGAGGAGCCTTTATCAGGAGCAACTCCTCCGCCATGAAGAAAGCACAACAGATAGCACAGGGCCCGAAAGCGCCTGCATCAACCTCTGAGGATCCGGCCCAGGTCCCACCTCAGCTGTCCGAGGTGGACACCTCTCAACGGTAGAGGGGCATCTGACTCAGTTTTACATCCAGTGGAAGTCCATTGCTGTGGATGAATGGGTCATCAGGATTGCCCGAGAGGGGATACTGTAACAATTTCGCAGATTTCCCCAGACCTTCCACCCAGACGGCAGCTCAGTCTGTCCACCTCTCAGTCAGACCTTCTTACTTCTGTGGTACGGGGCCTCTGCAGGAACAGGACAGTAGAAGTTGTTCCACGGCAGAACGGAACACAGGTTCCTAATTTCCTTTGCTTTCTGGTTCCAAGATAACAGGCAGCATATGCTCAGTTCTCAACACTGGAACATTAAACGAGTATCTGTTCAGGGAGGAGTTCACTAAAACCTCTGCATTCAAGTCTTTTATTACCTGGATGATTGGCTCCTAGCCATCCCATCCAGGCAGGAGACACAGGAAGCAGTCACCACAGCTTCTCAGTTGCTCACTTCCAAGGGGGAGTGTCTGATTCGGGGAAGGTACCAGTGTACCAACAGTGCAGCGATGCAAATACCATGAAAACCATCACAGCAACATTTTTGGCAGTTCACTGTGATGGTCTCCAGGTATTCAGTGACTGCTGCCGGCGGGGTGTTTGCCCCCCTCCCCAAACTAACTCCAACTGGAGTTAGAAATCTTCAGTGCGGGGGGGGGGGCCAGACAACATGGAATGAAGCCCCACAAAAACACTTGTTCCCCAGCAACGGCTGTCGCTAAAGCTGATGGTTGACAAATTTCTTGTCGTCATGGCATAGTGGAACCCTGAAATCCATGCTTTGGTCACAGACCCCCTTACACCGTCTCTCACAAGAACAAGGTGATACCCTGTACTCGCCCTAAATTCCTACCCAAAGTGATTTCGGACTTTCACCTCAACCAGCCCTTGCTTCTCCCTACTTACTTCGCTAACTTCCAGAATGAAGAAGAAAGCACCCTTCAGTCTCTAGATGTTAAAAGGGTTCTGCGATTCTACATCGATGGAATGAAAGAAACGTAATCCAGGCACTCTTTGTATCTTTTTAGCATACCTCGGATGGGTCAGCCTGTTGTCATTAAATGTATTTCTGCATGGTTAGTAGCATGTCTTCGACACTGCTACTCCATGGCACAAGTCAAGTTGGAAGGCCGTGTTCACACCCACGCTACCAGAGTGGTTGCGGCATCCCTGACAGCGATTTTTAATGTTCCCATTGCAGACATCTGTAAGGCGGCAACTTGGAGCTCAGTGCATACCTTGTGAAGCCTTACGCTCTGGATGTCTGTGCCAGACAGCATACTTGCTTCGGCAGGATGATCCTTACGGACTTCTGTCCTGAGTGAGCTCTGTCTCCTGCCGCCCTACTCGGGGGAGGGGGGGGATTAGTTTTTAGCTCTCTACTCTCCCACTAGTGTGAATGAGTGGTGGAAACTTTTAGTCCAGGAAGATAAGAAAGTACGACCTTACCGCATTCTGGATCTTGTTGGACAAAGTCGCTACACTAATTCATTCACACGCACCCACCCCACCATCCTCGAGCTCACTCATTCTGTTTTGGTCTTCACTTCCTTGTTGTTTGGGCTGTTAAGATGTTGTTGAATTGACCTTTCCTACATGGGTCATCCAGGCTTTCTTATGGCCGGAAGTTAGGGTTAGGTTTTCTTAAGTTAGTTTATGCTGCACCTACTTGGTCGAAAAGGTACTGAGGTGGTTGGAGGGTTGATGCCGAGATAGCCTATACGGCACGAGCTAGTCTCGCAGTGCCTTGCGTACACAGTCCTGTCCTGGCACTGGCCCGCCTGAAGATTTTTGGCGCCTGCAGGGTCCTAGCACCTCCATCTGAAAACCCACCAGTGTGAATCAGTGGTGAAGATGGTCCAAGAAGATCAAGAATTACGGTGAGTATCTAATTTCCATTTATCTTTTGATGCTTTTGTGCATAGGAACATTAGGGGTTATTTCATGTAAAACGAAGGTTTTATGTAATGCAGTTAGACCACTTTGAAAAAACATTATCATGCCCAAATGTATGCAGTCAATTCCTATATTCCATATATAAACTATTCCCATTCCCTTTCCCGATGTATGACCGTACTCCATGAGACTGCTGTTGGTTAGAGCACTGTGTTCTTCCACAGCAACTTTCCAAAAGAGTCTCGCTAAAATGGGGCTCTGCTCATGCATTTGCTTTAACTTTTTTGAAAAACCCTCTATAGTAGTATTAAAAGCACAGTGATCCTTCCATGTTGCTGCAGAGGTTTTTTGCTGAAAGAAAGTGGATGGATAACCACATCTTGAATAGGAGAGCCACTGAAGCCGCCGCATGGCATACAAAGGTAGATACTTTGCATTTCTGAGCCCCACAGGTTCTTTTTTTACAGTTCTCACTCTCCCCCCCCCCCCAATTGTTTAACCAGGAGTGGCACACTAAGCTGAAAGCTTGTTTCTAGGGACATGGATATGTTGTTCATCCACACTGTCTGGCAGGTTCATTGCCGCTTTAAATCTTCAAGCTGGCTCCTCCCACCCACCCGAGTGGTAAAACTCTCGGCTTCGCCCCATGATGCCAGATCTTCCTTACCGCTCGGAAGCTCAGGTTCCCTCCTTAGCGCTCTGCATCTAGACTGGATCCAAACTCTTCGGTTCACCTGAAAATTATTTTAAAGTTTTCTAGACTTTGGTCTACTTCTTCCTTCGTAGCTGCGATGGACAAATCGACTCCCGGTTTTCGGCAGTGCCCATGCAGGCAGAAGATGCCCAGGATCGATCCACACTCCACGTGCTTCTACTGCCTCAGACTTGACCACGACCCGCAGGCCTGCGAGTTGTGCAGGTCTTTTTTGGCAAACGTCCGAAAAACCGTGCTGCCTGCTCCAACTTGGGTGCCCCGGAGAAACATTATCCGGCCGTGAAGTCCAAGGAGGCCCATTGGGCGGTTTCCGCGGCGGCTGGCTCGGCTGAGCAACTCGAGCAGATGATCGCCCTCGAGGAGGAGGCGGCCCAGGCTGCATCTTCATCTTCCTCGGTCATGGCATTTATCCCACTCTCCTTGGGATCCTCCTACACAACTTCTTTTAAGGAGCTTTGCCAGTCCCTCTCCACGAAAGGTGAGGGTCCATCGGGACACTCTTCTCGGTCAAAAAAGAAGGACTCGAAGGGTAAGTCCCACCGTCAATGTTCGTGGGAGCGGGAGAGGTCCCATTCCCCAGACCAGTCGGCACTGACTTGGTCAGAGTTGCGGCTAAGGCCGCTGGCTTCATGGTGTCCCTGTCAGGTCAGCTGGCCGAGACACCCATCGACGCGGTCGAGTTTTTTCTCGACCCGTCTGACGGGCTGTCGACTGGTGAAGCCAACAAAACTTCATCACCGGTTCCCCCGGTGGAAACCGAGGACTTGCTGCGCCTCCTGTGCGGAGTCCCGGTCAAGGCTCCTGAGTCAAGGGAGGTGGGTTTCCCACTCCCTCCCAGACCCACCCTCGGAAGCACCGGGGTCTCGGCACCGGGAGGAAAGCAGCGGCGCCGCTCGTCCTCATCTTCCTCCTCGGAGGAGAGGCTTCAGCACAAATTGCGTCGATGGTACGAGGACTTAATGTGGCAGCAGCTCCTTCTGATCAGGAACAAGCAGACACCATCGTCTTCCCGGCCGTTAGGTGGCTGTCACCCGAAAGGCCGAAACAACCCCTTGCGGTGGTCGAGGTGCCCAAACCTGGGCCAGTTGTTCGGCCGAAACCAGCTGCCGCAGACGATTGTGGTGGAACCTCCGGCCCACAACCGAATCGGGGCTCCACCAAGGATTCTCGGTCGGGTCAGGGACTGCCCACCGGTTGTCAGTCACCCTCACTCCCTACCATCCTCGGCAGGTGGAGGGTGGCTCAGGCCCTAGGCAGCTTTCGCAGACTCCTGCGCGGTCTGGCGACAACTCTCTCCTTGACCTGGAGTCCTCCAGGGCAGTCGATGGGCGAGCCCATCCTCGTTCATGGGTCTGCTTCGACTCATCTCGGAGTCCATCGGGATGCAGCTCGAGACCGTATCCAAGCGGGCCAAGTATCCCCTCACAGAGATACTGGACCGAGGGGATTCTCCCACGGAGGCCTTTCTGGTGGCTGAAGCCATTGTTGGCTCAGCCTTGGAGTTATAGCAGCGGCCAGCTTCTTGTCCTGCTCCTTCGGCCAGGATGGCCAGGAAGTATGCAATCCCTACCGGGTCTCTGTTTGGTTTCTCGGAACACCCCTCTGCAGAGGGGTTGGTTACCGACAGCATTTTCTGGCGTTCCGGGAATGCTAGTGATGTGGACAAGCCCCCCGACAAAGAGTCCAAAAAGCTGGACTATGCCAGGCGCAAAGTATATGCTGCGTCCCCCCTCGGCCTCCTGATCTGCAGACTATGGTCAAGCAGGTGCGGGATCAGGGAAGGGCAGTGGCGAAACAGCAGCTCCAAATGGCTCTCGATATCGGAGACTCCTGTGCCCTGTCAGTAGCGGCCGCAGTGGCCATGCGCTGCAGAGCTTGGATGTGGATATCCACCTTTACGTCAGATACCCAGCACAAGTTGGCAGATGTCCCCTTCCTAGGTACCGACTTGTTCAGGCCTGAAGTGGAAGGCCACCTCCAGAGAATTGAAAAGTCCAGTGCCACCTTGGACTCTGTCACATCTGCCCAGAAGGACAAAGGCCGCCGACAGCAACATAAGTCCTTTCACCCTTCTGCCCCTGCGGCACGTCCGGCCCAGCATCAGGGCCAGCAGGCTCGCACTTGGCACCCCGAAGCCAAGCCTGCACTTCCTCTAACAAGAAGCCGGGAGGAAAAGGCCCAGGAGGTCCCTCAGCCGGTCCTTCCTTCAAGCCTGCCCAGTGACTGGTTGAGGGGTGTCGCCCCCAACCGCATCTCTTCCCCTGGGTTCCCCCCATGGGGGGACGGCTCCGCCACTTTCTTTCCACCTGGTCCGCTATCACCACGGACCGTTGGGTGTTGGAAGTGGTAGGAAAGGGTCTGCCTCTGAGTTCGAAAGCAGGCCCCGCCTCTTCCGAGCCGTCACCCTACAGGGGGGGGGGATTACAGGTCCGCAGCCTCTCTGTCAGCCCATCGAGCCAACATTGCCCTGCTCCTCCAAAAGGAGGTGATCAGGAAGGTGGCAGATCCTCCACCAGACCCAGGGTTTGTGTCCAGGTGCTTCCTGGTCCCGAAACGGACGGGGGGGGCTGGCGCCCCATTCTAGACTTGCACGACCTGAATAAGTTCCTAAGGTCTCGAACCTTCAGGATGGTCACTCTGGCTTAGATCATTCCATCCTTCGAACAAGGCGTGTGGTTCTGTTCTCTGGACCTTCAGTACGCGTTCTTTCACGTCCCAATCCGTCCGTCCCACCAGCAATTCTTCCGCTTCAGAGCAGAGTGGTCCCTCTACGAGTTCCAGGCCATGCCCTTTGGCCTTTCTCTAGCTCCCAGGGTCTTCACTAAATGCATGGCAGTGGTGACAGCATTCCTGCGGTGCTGAAGGGTCCAAGTGTACCCCTACCTGGACGACTGGCTGATTGCGGCCTCCTCCAGACCAGAGGTGGAGCGGTCCAGGGATCTGGCCTTCCAGGTTTGCTCTCAAGTTGGCCTCTTCATCAACGAGGCCAAGTCGCAACTCGTGACAAAGCAGGTGATCCAATTTATCGGGGCAGAGCTCGACTGTCTGCGAGCCAGAGCACAGCTCCCGGAGGACAGGGCCGAGGTTCTTTCCTCCTTTGCCCAATCATTTCAGGTTGGACAATTGCGCCCAGCCCGGGACTTTCTGGGCCTCATGGGGGTGGCCTACACCAGCGTGGTCTGTTGGGCCCATTGGCACATGCGTCCCCTACAATATGGACTGGCCAGCCAGTGGTCACAGTGCTCCGGTCCTTTGGATCAGCCAGTGACAGTGACCAAGGAGATGTGGAATGCTCTCCAGTGGTGGATCATTCCAGCTCATCTGCAGGAGGGCATCCCGTTTGTCCGCCCGAGCCGATGGTCTCGCTATCGACCGATGCCTCTTTGATGGGTTGGGGTGCCCATCTGGGGGAGCACAGAGCGCACGGCCTCTGGTCCCATCGGGAGTCCCGATGCCACATCAACCTGCTGGAGCTCCAAGTGGTTCGTCTAGCCCTCACCACCTTCGCTCTGTTTGTACGGGGTCAAGTGGTCCAGGTCCAGATGGACAATACCATGACCATGTACTACCTAAACCGCCAGGGCGGGACACGCTCCATGCTTCTGTGCAGGGAAGCCCTCCACATTTGGTCCCTTGAGCGCAGCCTGGAGGCAGATCTCCTTGCCATCCATGTGGCAGGAGCCTCCAACATTCTGGCCGATGCCCTAAGCCGGATAGGAGCTGCGTCCCACGAGTGGTCTCTCCTGCTGGAGGTAGTACAAGATCTGTTCTCCCACTGGGGCATGCCTCAGGTGGACCTGTTTGCCTCCAGGGAGAATGCGAAGTTGAGGCTGTTCCATGCCCGCCCCCCTCAGCAGGGCTTGCTGCAGGGGGATGTCTTCTTGAGGCCATGGACCCCAGGCCTCTTCTGCGCCTTTCCCCCATTTCCCTTGATCCACAAGGTGCTTCTCAAGGCGAGGAGGGACAAGGCACATGTGATTCTGGTAGCCCCAGACTGGCCCCGCCAGTTCTGGTATCCAGATCTCCTCAGCCTCAGTTCCAGGCTCCCAGGCGGCTCCAGCCCGCCCGGACCTGATCTCAGTCAATCAGGGGAAGGTATTCCATCCGGACCTTCAATCCCTGCACCTGACAGCCTGGTTCCTGAGCGGCTAGAGTCCTAGGCCTTGGGTCTTTCTGACGACATCCTCAACGTTGTTGAGGTTTCCTGTAAGGAATTGACCAGTAAATGCTATGCCTTTAAATGGAAGAAATTCTCCATTTGGTGCCAGGGCAAGGGCCTGGACCCTTCCTCCTGTTCCTTGGCAAGCATTCTGGACTACCTGTGGTCCCTTTCTCAGCTAGGGCTTCATTCGACGACCCTTAAGGTGCACCTGGCAGCCATCTCTGCTTACTGGGCGCGGGCCGGGAAGCAGTCGGTTGCACAGGAGAAGGTGGTCAGGCGCTTTTTCAAAGGTCTTGATCACATATCCCCTTCGGTGTGAGAACCTCCACCTCTGTGGGATCTACTGCTGGTATTGGCTAAGCTCATGGGCAAGCCATTCGAACCGATGCACAGGTGTGACATGTCTCACCTGTCATAGAAGACCGCCTTCTTGGTGGCTATCACGTCAGCCAGAAGGATGGGAGAGCTCCAGGCGCTTTCCAGCGAGTCTCCTTATCTGGTTTTCCACAGGGACAAGGTTGTCCTGCGTCCCCACCTGAAATTCCTTCCGAAGGTGGTGTCGGAGTTTCACCTTAATAGGTGTTGACTCTGCCGGTGTTCTACCCCAATCACACCTTGGAGACCGAATATAGGCTCCATACTCTGGACCCTAGAATAGCGCTCGCTTATTATAAGGAGCGGATGGCTGAAGTTCGGGTAGAGGTTCGCCAGCTGTTTGTCACCTATGCTGAAGCCGCACCTGGCAGACTTGCAGCCAAGCGGACGATAGGCAGGTGGGTCACCTCCTGCATAGATCTCTCATATAGGTTGGCGGGCATGGAGCCTCCAGAGGATAAGAGCTCATTCTACCCGCCATACCGCTGCATCAGTGGCTGCTTCAGGGGCGTCCCTATCCAGGAAATCTGCAGGGCTGCTACCTGGAAGTCAGCACACACCTTCATTACCCATTACCACATCGACCTTGAGTCACGTCAGGATGCTGGTTTTGGGGCCTCAGTTCTCCAGTCATTCCCTAAGTAGGAGGTGTGCGCTTTGCCTCCCTCCTCCCGCAGAACTGCTAGGAGTCTGCCAGACAGTGTGGATGAACAACATGTCCATGTCCCTAGAAATACAGGATCTTACTTCGAGATATAGCTCTTGCAGCAGGTAACACCATTAGGACTGAAGCCGGCAGGCGTTAGGACTCCACGGAATTCTTCTAGCTGGCTATCTTCAGCGGGGACCGGCCCCGACGTCGGTCCCGCCTCCGACGTCAGGCTGAGTACATAGAGGCGGTCCTAGATTCCCCAGTTCTTTCCCGCCGTCGACTTGCATGTCTCGACCCTTCGGTTCAGTTTCTAGCGATCGTGGTAAAGTGTTTTCCTATGGAAATTCGTTCTCTTCGTTCAGCTTTTGTCTGATGTCCTCTCCAACCTCGGTCATCCTCGAAGTGCGCCTGTGGAAGCAGATCCCATTCAAGGATCCGCACTCGGCCTGTGTCCGGTGCCTAGGCCCAGACCACGACACCCGGTCCTGCACCTTTTGCCAGGGTTTCAACAGCAGAACCCGGATCCGTCGCCAGAAGGCCCTACAGGCATTCCTGCTCGAGGAACAACTCAAGACCATGGCTTCCAAGGGGGATTCTTCGGAGAAGGCCCGTAAGCATAGAGAGAAGGCCCCTTCCAGGTCCCCGTCTAGGGCCTCTGACTCGCGCAGCTCTGACTCCAGGTCCGACCGCTCTCCTTCCCGGGCCAGCTCTCAGCCTCCCCCCGCTGCGGTGAGAAAATCTTCAGGCTCCTCTCCTCTTCTCAGGCCAAGACTCCCAGGCCTTCCTCGTTCTCCAAGGCCCTGACTAAGTCGGGGGATCGTCACCATCACCACAAGTCGGGTTCCCGCCATTCTGAACCCGACGTCAGGTCCACCTCCTTGCCTCCTCCTCACCAGCGGAAGACCAAGGAGCTCACCTCACTTAAGAAGCCGTTGGACCCGACGCCGGTTCGCCCGACATTGGCCTCTCGCCACAGGTCCTCAGAGCCGTCATCCGTCAGAAGACCGTCGCCGGCCAAGCCTACTCATCCCCGGACGCCGGTAGGGGGAACGGCGCCCGCACCAATCGAGAAGAGGACCCCGACGCCTCCGACCGACGTCGGTCAGGAGTCCATCACTGAGGAGGAGTTGACACAGCCCGAGGACCAGACGGGCGACCCTGGTCCTGTTGAGACTCCCAGGGAACCCTCCCCGCAACCCGAGGCCCCTGTGGAGCTGACGCCGGGACCCGATGACCGACCACCGGCGCCCGGTCCATCGTCGGGCCTTTCTTTTTCAGAGGTGAAGGAGCTTTTCACTTGCTGGTGGGATACCATCAAAAAGGACATGGTCCCTACTCCACCTCCTCCTCCTCCTACACCAGTTACTCCTCCGTTCCTGCGCCCCCTTCTCCATCTGGGTCTGCAGGCCGGTTACCTCCTCCCGGGAGCCCAGGATCCCTCCAAGGGGGAGACCAGATAAAAGGAGACCTCCGTCCAGATCCTCTTCTGGGTCACCCAGCCCTAAGAGACCCAGAAGACGCCGCCATTCGCCTTCGACGGAGGACACGGGATCAGAGTTTTCAACAGGATCCAGATCCCCATCTCCCTCTCCATCCCTTCTCCGGACCCACGTGAGCTTCCAAAGTCTCCTCCGGATGACCCTTCGTTCTCGGATATCATGAGACACATCCAAGAGAACATGGGATGGGATCGGAAGAGTTAGACCCTCAAAGGCTGGGCTTCCTATGTAAATATCTTCGCAGAAGGACCTCAAGCCTGTGGTGGTGCCACCCTTGGTAGACACTTTCGTGGACATCACCAAGGCAGCGTGGAAGCGTCCACATTCACTCCCGGTGATGCCGAAGAAAGCTGACCGCCTGTACAAGGCTCCAAGGGAAGACCAGTACTTGGCTCAGCATCCTCAGGCCGACTCTCTGGTCATAACAGCCTCTCATGACTGGGTCCCAGAGACCGTAAATTTGAGCACCCTGCCACCGGACCCAGAGTCCGCAGCTGGATCGCCATGGGTAGGCGCACGATGCTTCCAAGTACCTGCGCCATCAGATCCCTGAATTATTTGAACCGATATGGTGCAGTTCCAAAATGCCCTGTGGGAGTAGGATCTGGATGCGGCTGAGAAATTGCCAGAAGGTGAGCAGGAGGAGGATGTTGCAGCTCCTCGATATGGGTTGGACGTGAACCAAGTGCTTCTGAGCAGCGTGCGACTCCGCGGACTCCTCGGCCCGAGCAGCAGCTCAGGCGTATGCCTCTGGAGGCACTCTTGGCTCTGTGTCTCCGGTTTTACCCTGGACGTCCAGAAAAACATCATGGACGCCCCATTCGAGGGAGAAGTTTTATTTGGTCAACCCTTCGAGAAGGTAATCACCAAACCCAAGAGGCCGGAGGGGTGAGGTCGGTTCAGGTCATGTATCGACTCAAGCTTAGTTCCTTCAGAGGAACCAAAGCCACTTCATAGACGGACGCAGAGACAACAGTCCCGCCTGCTCCACAACAGAGGGCTCAAGTTTCGCAAGCCCAGGGAAAACAACCCAGGTCGAGGCCAGCGCTCCTAAGTCGGCCCAGCCAGCGGCCCCTCAGCCGCACAGCTCGACTTCTTCCGCCGCCGCCGCCTCAGGATCAACGGATTTCATGGCCGGGGTCGATTATGAATTTCCTGCCAGGATGGCAGTCTATAACCACCGACAGGTGGGTTCTCCAGATGGTCGGAAGAGGCCACTTTATAGAATTCGCAGAAAAGCCACCCTCGAGGCCTCCTCTGCTCTCCCTGTACTCGGGTCAGCAGAGTCATTGATCAGACAAGAAGTACTCGCGCTCCTGCAAAAGGGAGCGATAGAGTACGTCCCAGAGAACCAGAGAGGATACGGATACTATTCCCACTTCTTCCTGGTTCCAAAGAAAACGGGACCTCCGTCCGATTCTGGACCTCAGCGACCTCAATATGTCAGTCGCCTACAAAAGATTCTGCATGGTGACTCTTCCGGGTCTTCTTCCCATGCTAAAGCAGGACGCCTTCTTAGCGTCTCTAGACATGCAGGATGCATACCTGCACATCCCTATAGCTCAAGCGCACAGGAGGTTCCTGCGCTTAGAGTTTCTCAGCCACCATCTTCAGTTCCGAGCCCTTCCATTTGGGCTGTCATCGGCACCCAGGGTCTTTACCAAATGCATGGCAGTCGTGGCAGCGTCTCTAAGGAGACAGGGCCATTATGTGTTCCCGTACCTGGACGATTGGCTTCTCATGGCCGCCTCCAGAGAGGCGTTGTTACTGGCAATCCAGAGTACCCAGGACCTGTTTCGATCTCTGGGCATCTTAATCAACCACGAGAAGTCTCTCCTGGTACCGTCGCAGAAGCTGCAGTTCATAGGCACAGTTCTGGACACCGTTCAGGCAAGAGCATTTCTTCCAGACGACAGAGCGGAGCGCATCAGATCCCTCATCAGGGATCTTTCATCAAAGAAGACCGTCCCAGCCAGGTCGGTCCTTCGCCTGCTCAGACACATGGCTGCGGCCATTCCGACCGTCCCTTTCGCAAGGCTCCGCATGTGGGTAACTCAGTGGATGCTCAAGGTGCAATGGGACCAAAGGCAAGACCACATGCAGCATCCGGTCAGAATCACGAATGCCGTGATTCGAGACTGGCAATGGTGGCTAGACCCAGGGACACTCTCTACGGGCGTCCCGTTTATAGCGCCGTCCCCGGAGGTAATCCTCACCACAGACACCTCAGGACTAGAGTGGGAGCACACCTGGACGGGTGAAGTCCCAGGAACGTGGACCTCAGGAGGCTCACCTCCATATCAACGTCCTAGAGATGAGGGCGGTCCTTTATGCCCTGCAGGCATTTCAGTCGAGATCCCGAGTACTCTCCTGCTTCAGACAGACAACACGGCGGTGATGTATTACTCAACAAACAAGGAGGCGCATACTTACCCCTTTGCAGGGAGGCCATGAGGGTGGGATTGGGTATTCAACACGCGCTAACCTGTTCACAGTACATGTTCCCGGGTGGACAACACAATCGCAGATGGCCTGAGTCGCTCCCAGGCCAGAGTCCACGAGTGGGAACTTCGAGAGGTAGCAAGGATCTGTTTCTTCATGGGGAACTCCAGAATTGGACTTGTTTGCTTCCCCATCCAACGCAAAACTGCCCAATTTTTGCTCGCTAGATCCAGGGCCTGGTGTTTTCTGGCGAGACGCGTTGTCCCTCTCCTGGACGGACAGATTCCTCTACGCTTTCCCTCCCTTCCCGTTGATCCAGAGAGGAGTTCTCAAACTGCACAGGGAGCATGCAACAACAATCCTGGTGGCCCCCTTTTGGCCCAGAGAGATCTGGTTCCCTTTGCTAATGCAGCTATCCCAGGAACCTCCACTCCCGTTGCTGTTCAGCTCCCATCTCTTGTCTCAGGAGGAGGGTTCACTGGTCCACCCGGACTTACGCTCTCTGAACCTACATGCATGGCTCCTAGAGACATAGCCATTTTGCGACACGGGGTCTCGCAAGAGGTGGTGGAAGTCCTTTCCGCAGCCAGAAAGCTGGCAACGCATGCAACATACGCCATGAAATGGCACCGTTTTTGTTTATGGTCACAAGCACGTGGCCTTTCCCCTCTAGGTTGTCCGGCGCAGGCGGTGCTAGAGTACCTGGTCTCCCTTTTCTGTTCGGGTCTCGCCCACCTCTATTAAGGTGCACCTCTGTGCTATTCCGCTATCACCTTCCGGTGAGACAGCGACTGTGGCGCAATTAGATGCCTGTCGGGAATTCCTGAGAGGGGTTGGCATCTTAGGCCCCATTAAGGACCCTGTGCTCCATGGGATATACTGTCGTCCTGAACAGCTCACGCCCCTTTGAACCTGCCATGATTGGCGAGCTGCATTTTCGTCGTGGAAAACGTTATTTTTAGTTGCTGTTACGTCAGTGAGAAGAGTTTCCGAGCTTCAGGCTCTCATGTGTAAGGAACGTTATTTGGTTTTTCACCAGGACAGAGTTTCCCTGAGGATGAACCCTAAGTTCCTGCCTAAGGTGGTCTCCACACTCACTCTCAATCAGGACATTGACCTGCCGGTCTACTTCCCTAATTATTCTAATAGAGGAGAGGCGCTGCTCCACACCCTGGATGTTCACCGCAGCTTAAGGTACTACCTAAGCAGGACCAAGCAGCTTCGTAAGTCGGAGCAGCTTTTTGTTTCCTTTACTGAAAGGATGATGGGCCAGCCAGTATCGAAACCGTCCCTTTCTCGCTGGCTTGTCCACTGCATATCATACTGCTATGATATCAAAAAGAAGCCCTCCGGGATCAGTTCGGGGCCATTCCACTAGAGGGTGGCCACCTCCTTTGCAACGCCGCAACTTCCACCTCAGCCATTTGTGCTGCAGCCACTTGGAGCTCTGTCCATACCTTTATCAGGCATTATAGCCTAGACATTGCTTCACGGCGAAGAGTCCGCTTCGCCTGGCCGTGCTACAGGGTCTCCTGTCCTAGAACCAGGACTTGAATGAGCCTTCTAGTTTCCTCCTCCCAGAGTGTTTGCAAGCGCTACTGCTTGGAAATCAGTCCTAATTGGTGTTACCTGCTGCAAGAGCTGTATCAGCGAAGTAAGATAAGCAAGTTACGTAAGAACTTACCATAACAGTAGATCTTCGAGAACAGCTCTTTGCAGCAGGTGCCTTCCCGCCCACCTTCCCCTGGAGGAGGAGGCTTCTTCTCGAGCCTTTAACGGACTTATACCTCTTTCTCTTCTGACAGTGGGTCCTCGGTCTCCCATTCTGATGTCATCCCGCGCCAGAAGTCTCTGGCAGGAGAACTGGGAATCTGGCGACCACTTTACATACCACGCCTGACGCCGGAGGGACCGGGATGTCAACATGCAATCCCCGCTGAAGATAGCTAGCCAGAAGAATTATGGGTCCTGACGCCCGCCGGCTTCAGTCCTAATGGTGTTACCTGCTGCAAAGAGCTGTTCTCAAAGATCTACTGTTACAGTAAGTTTCACGTAACTGTACTTTACTCACCTGTAACAGAATTCTAGGAATGGTATATGTTGTTCATCCACACAACCCACCCGCCTCCCGGCTCGACGCACAACCTGGCTTCCAGCTGGCTAGATCTGGCGTCATGGGGCGGAGCCGAGAGTTTTACCACCCGAGTGGGTGGGAGGGAGGAGCCATCTTGAAGACCTTCCGGCAAGATTTAAAGCGGCAAGGAACCTGCCAGTGTGGATGAACAACATATACCATTCCTAGAACTCCTGTTACAGGTGAGTAACCTGTATTTACAGGTGTGACCTGGGAGCACAGGGAAGTTAAGTGACTTGCTCAGGGTCACACAGTATACAAGTGGGGGCTGTGGGATGCAAACCCTGGTCTCCAGATTTGCAGCTCAGAGCCTTAAACCACTGCTGCTGAAACAAAACACCTACCCACTATCAGAAAGCGCCCCAACCTCACGACATAAGTTGTCCAGCTGCCATTGCTGCCACTGACCTGAACTTAACTCCCACCTGGTGCCAAAAATAATCCCACCCTGTTCCTGATTTGTCCCCATTCCCCATCTGTGGCTCAACTAAATTCACACCCGTTGTTGCCCGAAATCGCACGTTTCTGAAGCTGCCACTGCTCCTAAGTCTTCTCCACATGCCTTCTGAATCCTACCTGCTGCTAGCAGTTTTGCCCACCTGACCTGCCGGAACTCCTCCCAGAACCTTCATGTTCCTACTACCACCCACCGCCGCCAAATGTTTCATGCTAACATCCATATGACTATCTTGAACTAAAAAAAACCGTGGATTGACAAGATGGTAACAGCTGCTGAGGGTGTTTCTCCTCAAGAGCTGAGGTGTAAGTGGTTGTGTTGTGATGGATTTGCCAGCCTGTTTCTTGTATACATGTTCTAACTTTCAGATGTCTTATTTTTTTGAAGTAATGGTAACTGTCCTATTCCAGGGGTCACTCCATATATGAGAATGAATATACTGCAGTGCTGAGTCACCTTTTCTCTGGCTTCATTTTTGTGTATTGTAATCATAGTAACAGTTACAGTGTTTTTTGGATCAGTGTGCAAAAGTGATGTACAGTAGCTACAGTAAAAATTCATCCACTAGCCTTCGAGGTTACAGTACTAGCCCAAATTCATTCTTACGCTGCAAACACTGCAAAAGAAATGTTGGCCATTAAGTATCAGTGTAAATCATCATTCTAGGGACATGGATATGATGTACAACTCCACTTTTCTGGCAGTGTTCCTCTCCCTTCAGTTCCTACCATAACGTGTTCAAGCTGGCTCCTCCCACCCAACCGAGTGGTAACTCCTTAGGCATCGCCCAGTGATGTCAGATCTTCCTTTCCGCTGGAAGAAGGTTTCCTCCTTACTGCTCTTGCACTAAGTAGGCCCTTTGCTTTCAAAACTATTCAGAATTCAAGTCTTCAAGCGAATTCCGAACCCATTTGAAACTATTGCCATGAATGAGTTGAAGTCTGTGCCCGGTTTTAAAAATTGTGATTGCGGGCAGAGATGTCTCGGATGGACCTGCACACCTCGTGCGTCTACTGCTTAGGCCACAATCACGATCCCCAGGTGTGTGACCTGTGTCGCACCTTGCATCCCTGTACTTTGCAGGACCGGCATGCTCAACTCCTTTTAGGGTAACCAGATGAATGGGACCCTCTCGTTCAATCTAAAGATGCCTGTCAGGTGGTCTCCGCAGCTGTGGGGTCTGCAGAACATCTAGCAGCTTTTGAAGAAGTGGTGGCTCAGGGGCCAAGGAACATGCAGCTTCAGCCTTTGTGCCACTTTCCTTTAGCACCACCTTCACGGGCGTTTAGGGATTTGTGCCAGTCCCTTCCCACCCTTGGGCAGTGCCCCTCTATGGGCACTAAACATACTAAATCTTCAGAAAAGGAGTATAAGAAGTATTGTCGCCAGTCGTGGGATCACAAGCACTCTCATGCCTCAGACTCGTACGCTTCTGTGGAGGTTTCGACTTTGGTCGATCCTTCGGTCCAGGCCATTGGCTTCACAGTCTCCTCCTTGCGCCAGTTGGTCGAGATGCCTGTTGACCATCCTGTCAAGATATTTCTCGAACAGGTTGACATTCTGTCACAGGTCGAGGTGGATACCTCACTTTCTGGGACTCTGGTTCTACTGTACCTGTTATATCTCAGGGTGGGTCAGACCAGTATGCTTATCCAGTCACTAACCCTTGGGATCCCATTACCTCAGAGGATCCCTAGCTTTTGCCGGTTCCCTCCATTTCTCGCCATCGGGTTCCCCTGATGATGGAAGTCAAGGTCGTGATCCTGTAGTCTGGAGTCAAGTAGCCTGTGCCGACATTGACGTTCCCGCTCTCGGCACTCGGGCAAGTGGTGCCACCGCTATTCTTCCTCTTCTTCCTCCTTGGACGAGTAAAGGCTCCAACGCAGGATGCACTGGCACTACAAAGACCTAATGTGGCAGCAGCTCATGTTTTCCAGTGTTAAGCTGATTCCAGACCCCCACCCTGGCTCTTCTGTGGCTCCCACCACCAAGGCCCCAGCCACCTCCAGCTTGGCCGATTCCAGCTCTGTTATTCCAGCATCTCTGCCCATCCAGGTGGAGCCACCTCCTAAGTGGCCTAAGGATGCCTGTACCGCTCCCGGGCTTCCATGTCGGCTGTCGGTTACCGTGACTCCTGACAGACCCAGTAGGGACTTGTGCTGTCAGCCACTTTTTAGTAAATTCTCAGAGTCTGTGGACTCCTCCATGCATTCCCATCCGTTGGATGCAGATTCGGGGGAGGATCTGTCTACGGAGCATGGTCCCACTTGTTTTGTGGGCTTGCTTCATTTGATTTCAGAGTCAACTTTGATCCAGATGGAGCTCGTCCAAAAACTGGCCAAGTATCCCTTGACCGAAATTCTTGACCAAGGGGACTCCCATGGGATAGCCTTCCTCATCGCTGAGGCCATTCCTGGCCCCGTTCTGCAGCCTTAGCAGCACCCTGCCTCCTGCCCTGCGGCCCATACGGCCCTAAAGTACATGGTCCCTACGGGTTCCCTGTCGGGTTTCACCGGGCACCACTTGGCTGAGGGTCTGGTGGCTGACTGAGTCTTTTGATGTACCAAATGTTGGGGATGTGGACAATCCTCCCAACAAGGAATTCAAGAAATTGGATCACATGGCCAAGAAAGTCTGAGCGACCTCTTTCGCTCGGCCTTCAGCAGGTGATTTCGGCCCTTTGATGGCCCAATTTTGTTTGATTTATTCATTCATAATAAAATGAACATGGTATACACTCATTGAGTACAAAATTTACACCCATTTACAAGGGGTACCATATAGAGATCAGTACCCGATTACGAGGAGAAAATCAAAATACAGAACATATTACTGAGCATTAATCATTCTTTGTGGAAGACCAAGTAAGGAGACTGCACTGCAGCGAGAGCACCTGGAGCTCACTGATCCTTCTGGCTGATGTGATGAACCACCTAGAAGGCAGTCTTCCACAACAGGTGAGGCATTTCACATAAGTGCATTGGTTCAAATGGCTTGCCCATTAGCTTTGCCGGCAGCAAGTCCCAAGGTGGTGGTGGTTCACACACTGGAAGGGAAATGTGGTCAAGGCCTTTGGAAAAGCACCAAGCCACCTTTTCCTGTGCCTCCGACTGCATACCAGCCCGCGCCTGGTATACTGAGATGGCTGCTCCACAAAGACAGGGTTGTCCTTTGCCTCATCCCAAAGTTCCTCCTGAAGGTTATGTCTGAGTTTAACCTTAACCAGGTGATGCATCTCCTGGTGTTCTTCACCAATCGCACCTTGGAGGCCAAGCACAGGCTCCATACTTTGGACCTGAGGCAAGCACTTGCCTGTTATAAGGAGCGCATGGCTGGAGTTCAGTGAGAGGTTCACCACCTGTTTGTCACCTACACTGAAGCCACATCTGGCAGACTGGCAGCTAAGCAGACGATTGGCAGGTGTATTGTATCCTGCATCGACTCTGCTGTAGGTTGGTGGATAAGGAGCCTCCCGTAGGGCTAAGGGTTCATTCCACCTATCATACTGCTGCCTCAGTGGCTTTTTCTATGAATGTCCCTATCCAGGAAATCTTCAGGGCTACTTCGTAGAAATCAGCACACACCTTCATTTCCCACTACGACATCGACCTTGGGTCACACCGAGATGCTGGTTTTGGAGCCTCAGTTCTCCAATCCCTGCTCCCTAACTATGGGGTGTGCACCTTGCCCCCACCTCCCCAGGGAGCTGCTAGGAGTCTGCCAGAAGTCTGGAGTTGTACATCATATCCACATCCCTAGAAAAAACAGGTTCTAGGATCATGGATATGATGTTCATCCACACTGTTTGGCATGTCCCTTTCCCTTTAAGATCAACTGGTAGTCTTCAAGCTAGCTCCTCCCACCCGGGTTGTATATACCTCGGCTCCGCCCCATGACCCCAGATCTTCCTTTCTGCTGGAAGATACAGGTTGCCTCCCTCGTGCTCACGCATTTCGTAGGCCCTGGCTTTCAAACCCTCAGTTTTACCGAAACTCAAAATCATTCGAGTTAGCGATCGCACTTTTGTGTCTTCTATCATGGAAGAAAAATCTTCCCCAGGATTTCGCCGGTGTCCTTGCAGCCAGACGATGTTGTGCACCAATCCTCATCTCATGTGCGCCTACTGCCTAGGTGTCGGCCGTGACACCGTGTCTTGCAGCTTCTACATTGTCTTCCATCCCAGCGTCCTGGAAGACCGCTTGGCGCACCTGAAGTTGGGGAGACTGGAGAAAAGAAACCCTCCGGTGAAGTCTAAGGAGGCTAGGTGGACGGTTTCTGCGGCCGCGGGCTCTGCCGAGCAGCTGGAACGCATGAAGGCATTCAAGGAGGAAGCCGCCAGCACTTCGGCCAGTCGAAGCTTCTTCGTTCCTCTCAACCTCAGCTCCACCTTCACAGGCTTGTTCAAGGAGTTGTGCCAGTCTCTCCTCACCCAGGGTGAGGCGCCTACGGGCTCGCACTCGTCCCGCTCTCGGAAGAGAGAAAAGAAATCGTGCGTGTCTTCATTTCGACAAAGGCACTCTTGAGACCGAGAAAGGTCTCAGTCTCATGAGCATGCAGTCTCAACGTCGGTCGAGGTCGCTTTCTCGGCCGCAGGCTTCATGGACCTTCTGTCTGGCCGGGCGACCCAGGAGGTGGACAATGAAGTCGAGATCATTCTCAACCTGATCGATTCTCTGTCGCCGGCCGTGGCCGAGAACTCATTGGAAAGGACTTCGGTCCTGGTGTTCCCTGATGAAAAGACCCGGCCAGCTGGTGTCCCCATCGAGGTCTCGGTTCCGGACCCCTGGGTTTCACCAATCCCTCCGGTGTTTCCTGAGCAACCGAGTCTGCCCACCTGATCTCAGTCGAGGTCCAGAACCCCTCTCAGCCGAAAGGCCAAGGAAGAGCCATAAGCGCTCCAAGAAGAGGCGACACCACAGGTCCTCCTCAGATGAGGAGAGGCTCCGACGGAAACTCTGGCGCTACGAGGACCTTATGTGGCAACAGCTGATTTTGACCGGGCAGAAGCCGGCTCCGGCGCCTACCCTGGCCATTACTTGACTTTCACCTCCTAGGCCGATGCCGACCCCCTCAGAACCGAAGCCTTTGGTTCCCCCGGCTGCGGGGCCGGCCCATCCTCCAGTTCGGCCTTTGCCAGTCTCCCCACTGATAGTGGTGGAGCCGCCACCTAAGCAGCCTGTGGGAAGGGCTCCTTCAAAAGAGGACTGAGCAGATACCAGACTTCCCCGACGTCTGTTGGTCACAGTCACCCCAGACCGTCCTCGACAGGTCGAGGGTGATTTGGGCAGCAAACCGCTTTATCCCGACTCTTCGAACTTGGATGTCACCGGACTCCACTCACATCCAGGTGATAATGAGTCGTCTGTTGGCACACGGATGGAGGAAGGCCCTTCCTCCTTCCAGGGGATCCTCCGTCTCATATCCACAGGGATGACCCTGGAGCCCATCCAGAGAAAGGTGGAGTACCCTCTCACAGACATCCTGGAGCAAGGGGACACCCCGACAAAGGCCTTTCCTGTGGCCGAGGCCATTGTTGGCCTGGCACTCAAACTATGGCAGCGCCCTGCCTCATATCCAGCACCATCTGCCCACATGGCCCGCAATTATGCGATGCCCATAGAGTCCCTTTCGGGGTTCACAGAGCACCCTTCGGCCTAGAGCCTGGTGACAGAACTTGGCTCCTAGCAGTTCTGCCGACACTGACCGTCTCTCCCCGATAAGGAGTCCAAGCTTTTGAACCATTAGGCATGGAAAGTCTGTGCGGCTTCCTCCTTGGGCCTTCGTCAGGCTAGTTTGGCCGTCATTATGGCACACTTCTCTCATGCCCTTGGGTCATTAGATGAAGTCCTCCCACATCTCCCAGCGGACATGCAAATGATGGTTAAGCAAGTCCGAGACCAGGGTCGTGCTGTTGCCAAACGGCAGCTCCAGACGGCTCTGGACATTGGGGATTCTTGTGCCCACTCAATGGCAGGCACAGTGGCCTCTCGCCGCAGGGCTTGGCTGAGGTTATCCTCCTTCCCAGCGGATACTCAGAATAAGTTAGCTGATGTGCCTTTCCTTGGGACCAACATGTTCGGCCCAGGAGTGGCCGGTCATCTACAGCGCATTGAACAGTCCAGTGCCACCTTGGACGCCACTTCTGCCAGGAGTTCTTTGGGCAAGAACCAGCAGAAGAAAAAGAAGAAGCCTTTTCAGCACTCTTCCTCTTCAGTTCAGCAGTCCTCCTACCAAGGAGGTCAGCAACATCGACAGCAGGCTCAGGCTTGGTGCCCTCGGCTAAAAAGCCTGGACCCCTACAAGTCCAAAAAGGGGGCCGAGGCTCATGTCCTGGAGCCTCTTCCTCCTCTAAGCCTGCTCGGGATGGGGGCTGCCACCCCTATCTCTGTCACGCCAGCTCTGGGTCCTCCCGTGGGGGGCCGGCTCTGTCACTTCCTTTCCGCCTGGTCCGTTATTACTACGGACAGGTGGGTTCTCGAAGTGGTCGGTCAGGGACTGCCTCTGGAATTCGAGCAGTACCCTCCAAGCCAAGCCCCTCGGGAGGAAAGAGTATCTGTCCATACTCGGTCGGCTCTTCGAGACGACATTGCTCAGCTCTGCCTCGAGGCAGTAGCTCCAGTGGCAGATCCTCCAGCAAACCCAGGCTTTGTCTCCAGTCAGTTCCTGGTGCCCAAGTGGATGGGAGGCTGGTGCCCCATTCTAAATCTCCACGACCTGAATCAGTTTCTCATGTCACGCACCTTTCAGATGGTCACTCTGTCTCAGATCACACCATCCTTGGAGCGAAACATGTGGTTCTGTTCACTGGATCAGCAGGACGTATTCTTTCACGTCCCAATCCATCTGTCCCATCAGCGGTCTCTCCGCTTCAGGGTCGAAGGGACCTAGTATGAGTTCTGAGCCATGCTGTTCGGTCCGTCATCGGCCCCACGGGTCTTCACCAAATGCAGTGCAATGGTGGCAGCCCATCTCCGGCATCGGGGGGGGGTCAGAATTTACTCCTACCTCGATGATTGGCTCCTAGCAGGGTTCTTCCCAACAGGAGGTGGAGAGGTCCAGGGATCTGGCCCTCCAAACCTGCTCCCAACTCGTGCCTTCTCAGGTGATGGGCTTCATCGGGGCAGAGCTCGACTCTTGTCAAGCCAGAGCTCGGCTCCTGGCGGACAGGGCGGAGGCTCTTTCCTGCTTTGCCCAATCATTTCTGGTTCAGCACTTGCGCCCTGCCCGGGACTGTCTGCGCCTTCTGGGTTACATGGCGGTGTGCACCTCAGTGGTCTGTTGGGCCTGGTTGCACATGCGCCCCCTCCAGTGGGAGCTGGCCACTCAGTGGACTCAGCGCCACTGTCATTTTGACCAGCTGATCACTGTAACCCAGAAAATATGGGACGCTCTCCAATGGTGGACCGCCCCAGACCAGTTGCAGGAAGGGATCCCGTTTGTTCATCCCAAGCCGACGGTCATTCTTACAACCGATGCTTCTCTCATGGGCTGGGGAGCCCACATGGGGGACAACAGGGCCCATGGGTTCTGGACCCCCCCAAGGAATCCCGATGCCACATCAACCTGTTGGAGCTTCGAGCAGTCAGACTGGCACTGTCAGCTTTCACTCCTCAGCTCCGGGGTCAAGTGGTTCAAGTCCAGACGGATAATACCACTACCTCAACAAACAGGGCGGCACGCACTCCCGCCTGTTGTGCAAGGAGGTGCTCCGCATCTGGTCCCTCATAAGACGCTTGGAGGTGGACCTCCTAGCCATCCATGTGGCAGGAGTCTCGAACCAACTGGCGGATGCTCTCGGCCATATGGGCCAGACATCCCAGTGGTCTCTCCATTCTGAGGTAGCTTACAGCCTGTTCTTCCACTGGGGCAAACTGATGGTGGACCTGTTTCCCTCCAGGGAAAACACCAAGCTGAGACTGTATCATGCCTGCCCCCCTCAGCTGGGCTCGCTGCAGGGGGATGCCTTCTCGAGGCCGTGTACCCCAGGCTTCCTCCATGCCTTCCCTCCATTTCCCTTGATCTACAGGGTGTTACTCAAGGTGAGGAGGGACAAGGCGAAAGTGATTCTGGTAGCCCCAGACTGGCCGCGCCAGTTCTGGTACCCAGATCTCCTTAGCCTCAGCTGCAGGCCCCCAGAGCGGCTTTGTAGATGCCCGGACCTGATATCTCTGAACCAGGGGAAGGTCTTCCATCCGGACCTTCAATCCCTGCACCTCACAGCCTGGTACCTGAGCGGCTAGAGTTCAAGGCTGTGGGTCTTTCCGAAGATGTCTACGCTGTGGTGGAGGCATCTCGAAAGGAATCGACCAGGAAATGTTATGCCTTCAATTGGAAAAGGTTTTCCATTTGGTGTCAGGGTAAAGGTCTGGACCCCTTATCCTGTTCTGTGGTTAACATTCTCAACTACTTTTGGTCTCTCTCCAAAGGGGGTCTATGGTCATCGACCCTTAGGGTGCACGTGGCAGCCATTTCTGCTTACCAGGCGCGGGCTGATCAGCCAACATTGGCACAGGAGGCAGTGGTTGGGCACTTTTTCAAAGGCCTGGATCACATATCCCCTCCGGTGTGTGAACCTCCACCTCCGTGGGATTTACTGCTGGTACTGGCAATGATCATGGGCAAGCCATTCGAACCAGTGCACAAGTGTGAGCTGTCACACTGGTCGTGGTGGCCTTCCTGGTGGCTATCATGTCTGCCAAAAGGATGGGGGAGCTCCAGGCGCTGTCGGTAGACTCTCTTTATCTGGTCTTCTACAGGGACAAAGTTGTCCTGTGCCCCCACCCGAAATTCCTTCTGAAGGTTGTGTCAGAGTTTCACCTTAACCAGGTGTTGACTCTGCCGGTATACTACCCTAATTACACCTCGGAGGCCGAGTACAGGCTCCATACTTTGGACCTGAGACTTGCTGTCTCCTGTTATAAGGAGAGGGTGGCGGAAATTTGGGGAGAGGTTTGCCAGATGTTTGTCACCTACGCTGAAGCCACTTCTGGCAGACCTGCAGCCAAACGGACCATAGCAAGGTGAATTACATCATGCATAGGTCTGTGCTACGAGTTGACGGGCAAGGAGTCTCCCAGAGGGATAAGAGCTCATTCTGCCCGCCATACTGCTGCATCGGTGGCTGCTTCCAGGGACATCCCTATCCAGGAAATCTGTTGGGCTGCTACCTGGAAGTCAGCAAACACCTTCATTACCCACTACCACATCGACCTTGAGTCGCACCGGGATGCTGGTTTTGGGGCCTCAGTTCTACAATGTCTGCTCCCTAAGTAGGGGGTGTGCGCCTTGCCTCCCTCCTCCCAGAGAACTACAGGGATTCTGCTAAACAGTGTGGATGAACAACATATCCATGATCCTAGAAAGACAGGTTACTCACCTGTAACAGTAGTTCTAGGAGTGGTATATGTTGTTCATCCACACAGACCCACCCGACCTCCCCGACTGCGGATGCACACAACCTGGCTTCCAGCGGGCTACGATCTGGCATCATGTGAACTGGCGTATATACCAACGGGTGGGTGGAGGAGCTAGCTTGAAGACTTTGCCAGATTTTTTTTTTTTTTGTTTAACTTTGTTTATTTTTCAGTAAAACAAGCATACGGTTGTATACCAAGCACTGATATTATTCCATATTACACACACACACACATATATATACACACATATACTGTATATCCATGGAAGGCGCCACTCCTCTTAATATTCTCAGCTAATCTATCTAGTGCTTTACAGATACATCATCAGGGAGGAATACTATTCGAGGGTTAGTAAAATACTGTTCCCTACAATTTATACAAATATTTTCAATACTGTAATGAAACCCATGAGCTGCCTGGATTTCATCTAAATATAAAAATTATATTACGGTCCCACAGTCCGTTACCACCCAAGGTGGAGTTGGTAGCCAGGCTTTAACAAAAATGTGCACAATTTTGTACATTTCTAATTTTGATCAGACCTACAGTATATACTATTTTCAGTGCTTAAACTAGCAACCCATTACAGAAAGATAGTATTCAGAACTAGAAGGAATTAAACTGGAAAGTATACAAAAAAATTGCAGCCAAAATTAAAATACGACGAAAGGACCCATAGCTTTTAACGAAATGAAACCTTGGCTTTCAAATGTTCTTAGTCCAGATTTGTTGAAGGCATCAGGACCATGTGGCCGTTACTCCCAAGCTTATTAGAAAGAGGGACTTAAAGTACCTGAAAAAATTCCTGTACTATTATGGAGAAATCAAGTTTCTTCTTCATCGGAAGAGTGCTGATCCATTTCTTCTTGTCGGCGTGGGGTTACATGCCGTCTGGTTAAATAGATCAACCTTCCCGCGATGTGCGATCCGCAGTCGCACAGGGAAAATCATGCTGTAGGGGATAGAAGCGTCACGAAGCATGGCAATCACCCCTTCATACCGCTTCCGTTTCTGTCGGGTAGTATAGCTGATGTCTGGGTATAGATTGATCCGCTTGCCATCGTAGAGAAGCCCTCCCTTCCATCTGGCCAAATTCAAAATCAAGTCCCTGGTACCTGCTCCATCCGTCACCAGAATAATGGCTCATGGCACCTCTAAATCTTCCATTCTGCCACAAGGAGTTACTCTGTAAGCTCTTTGAAACTGCGAATTGTTGGATTGTAAATCTGCCCCCATTTGCTGAAATAGCCAATCTTGCAAAAACATTAACAGGCTATCGCCCTCTGCTTCCTCCGGAATACCCAGTATTCTCACATTAGGAGCCCTGATTTGATTTTCAAGAGTCTCAATTCGAGCTTTCCAGTGAGTACTCTCTTTCAGCATGGAAGACACAGCACCTATAGCTGCATCTACTCGTTTTGAAGCATCTAAAGCCATCGTCTGGATGTTCTTCATATTTGATTCAAGTGTTGTTACCCGATTACTGAGGCCATCAAATTTATCGGAGAGCAGAGATACTGATTTTATTAGTTTAGTAAGTTTTACCCCGATAGTTTGCAGGGTGTCTTCTGCTATCTCTCCGGTGCATTCTTCTGGCCTGCTCTGCATGGAACGAGTAGCAGGTGCAGTCAGAGCATTCTTCTGTTTTGCTCCGGAGCCTTGGTACTGATCCTTACGTGGATTTCCCATTTCTGCCACCAAGTTATTATAACCGATTTCCCAGTACTTATTTCTGAATTTTTTGAGCAAAAATGTTCAGTTTTGAAAGTTTTGCCAGAATACGCTGAGCAGAGTGATCAAAAAATCGCCATCTTGCTCGGGCTCCACAGCGCTCCCTCCCTTCTGGCTGATTTTAAAGGGAAAGGGACACACCAAACAGTGTGGATGAACAACATATACTACTACTAGAACTACTGTTACAGGTGAGTAACCTGTTTTTACTCACCTGTAGCAGTAGTTCTAGGAGTGGTATATAATGTACATCCACACTGACCCACCCAACCTCCCCTGGCAAGTGGCACACTGGATCTGCTTCCAGCGGGTAAGGTCTGATGTCACAGGTGGTGCCTGAAGGAAGTACCACCGGGGTGGGTGGGTCTGAGGAGCCAGCTTGAAGATGTTCCGGCAGGAATTAAAGGGATGGGAACACTACCAGAAGTGTGGATGAACATCATATACCACTCCTAGAACTACTGTTACAAGTGAGTAACCTGTTTTTTTTTTTTCTCACTTGAGGTTGCCAAGTTTATATGCACAGCTCTTAAAGAGCAGCTGACGCATTCATAAGAACTTTAGCAAAACATAATATTTAGGCACAGTTCAGCTTGTATTTCACACTACTTCAGTATTTCTCGTCCCCATTATTTATCACTGAGATCATTTGCATTAAAACAGAATCTTTGCTCCTGAAGAGTTCATCTACTCCTGTTGCTTTCTCCCTACCTGAGGTCATAATTCACTGTTTGTGACATCACAGTTACTCTCCTGGCAACAGAGTGTGATATCACAACAGAGGGAATAAGCTATAGAGGCAGATGTACTCCAAGGGATAAATATTCATGTAAATTTCATCAGTAATACATAATGGGTAAGTGAAATCCATGGAATTTATAGGGAATGCAAGCTGATTTGTACCGAAGTATTATAGTTTTCAAAGTTTTCTTTGAGGCGTCAGCAGCTCTTTAAATTTCAGTTTGTAGAGTGGGGGTACTTACTTTTTCTCTAAAACGCACAGTCACAAGTTATAGAGAACTGTTCCTAAATTGAAACTTTTCTCATAGGTTGTCAGTGACAGAACTAGATTTATTTAAATATTTGAAGATTGTTCTACTTTTTTAGTCCCATGTATTAGTAAAGCAAATGGGGTGGTAGGAATTCAGTCCTTGGAGTAAAACTCCATTCCTGGAAGAAAATGGTGGGGTGGGGGGAGAAAGCCTGTTGTGCTGCAGTGACAAATGTACCCCCACATATATAAAAGTGTAAGAAATAAAGTACAGAAATTAAAGATTTGGGGGGAAACATGCCCCATAGTCCCCCCCCCCCGAGATGTTCTTTCTTGCATCAGAGATCATGCCCAATTCAAACCTAAATCCTCCCAGCACTGAATCTCACCCACTGCCAGCAGCATCACCTGATCACTCTGTTGGTACCTCTTAACTTCAATCACCCGGCTTCATACACCCCCCACTCCCATGAGCTGGCAGGGGCTTTTGGCCTGCATAACCAAACACCCACCTCACCGTGCATTTGTTTGCCTCGGTAATGGCCCCAGATCTGCTGCTACCACCTGCTGCCAGAAATCCCACCCATCACCTTCTAGTGATAATATGATGATTTGTATGCTGGGCTGCCCGTCAGAAGAATACAGGAGCACGCTGTGAGTCAGAACACATACGCACTGACATACGTGTAGCAGTCTGGCCAGCAAGAAGGAAAGCTTATGGAGTTGAGAGAGCCTGGCTGTCTGAGGAGTTAAAAGTAAAAAGAAAAAAAAAATTATAAAACATCTTTACCTTGCTTCTTAGAGCAAGTCAGACTTGTGTCAACAGTGGATAACAGACAGGGCCAGCACTGTCTACGGATGGAGTGAGTCTGTGAATTCCATCCTGAAAAACATGGTAAGTATATATGTGGGGGATCCTTGAGTTGGTAGAAATGGGACTGATGGGGCTAGCTTTGGTAGGGTTATAGAGGAGACTGGTGCGGCTAGCATTGGTAGAGCTATAGAGGGGACTTGCTGGGCTAGCGTTGGTGGGCTGCAGTGGGGGATTGTTCGGGCTCGGTAGATCTATTTTCATTTTATTTATTTGAAAATTGGTAACCGGGAAAGGCATAGTGAGCCAAGGTTCATTTCCAGGTGCTACCAAGGGGGAAGGGGACGAGGAGTACAATATTACAAGCTTCAGTGATGAGGTATAAGGTAAAGTGCCTAACGGAGTACAGTTAGGAGAAAAATACAGTGACTGTGGAAGAAGCATACAGTAGCACACTGAGCAGTATTCATGTGCAAATTAAAGTGAATGATACAGGTGGCAAATTTGTGCAACAGCTGATGGGAAGAGTCTGTTACAGGCAGTGGCGTACTCTGTTGAGATCCAAACATAGGTAGTGCCTTGCAGTGGAAGGTCAGGTGAGAGTGTAAACGATCTAGTCTAATCTAGTTGAACTTTACTCCTATGTTGGAATTTTGAGCAGTTCCTCTATACTATATGGGCCAATTATTCTTATGATGAACATTTTACGTTATTGTAAACGTTCTGTACATCAAGTCTGGAGGTCTGCGTGCCTCATCTCTTTTTTTTATTATGTTTTTACAGCACCTACTGTAAGCTCATAAAATCTATAAGTAAAAAAAAAAAGAAGATTGCCCAGCAGAGGAGTGCAGGTAAGGAAGGGAGAAGGTGCTTGAGTCCCTGGAGTGAAGGGAGAAGGAGGAAGAGGGGATAGGAGAGAGGAGTGAGGAGAGGTACGAGGGAAAGGACACAGACCAGTATTTGGAGATGAGGGATAAGCAGTGGGACTGGTGACATGAAGGGAGACAAGGAAGGATAGAGAGGAATAATGGGAGCAGTGTGGTGAGTTAAAGAGGGGGAGTTAGCTAAGCTACAAAAAGCATTTCCCAGGGTGTCCAGTCTGGTGAGGGAAGAGGGGGCAGTGCTGTAGATTACATCAGTTAGTCAAAAACTGAGTGAACATTTTGATGACCAGCTCCCAGCAGACCTGGGGAGAAAGACCATCTTTGTTACAGTACAGTGCACCAAGTTTGGGGCAGAGTTTGGAATGAATGGCATCAGCGTGGTTAGAGAAGATAAGTCTGCTATCTAGCCACACACTGAGGTACGTGTAAGACAGAACCACTTAGGGAGGTGAGAAAACTTGGCCAGTTTCTGGCTGGTGCCAAAGGTCATGAACACAGTTTTTCTAATGTTGACACGGAGTTGGCTGGAGTGGAAGTCTTGCTAGAGTAGCCCTTCCACAGCCACAGTCGAGGGGGCCGGAGGTGTAGATGACTGTGTCATCTGCATGCATATGTGAGTTGTTACAGGCATACATGGGTGTGGGTAGGCATATTCCAAGCACTCCATGGTGTGCAATTTTATTTAAGGGGGGGTAGCAGATAGGCTCTGAACTGCTTCCTTTTTCCATGAAAACTAACAAAGATAATACTGAACCTTTCTGTAATTTAATTCATAAGAGTCAAAACTAGAAGGACTGATCACTGATGCTCTCTGCATCCCAAGGACAATAGAACTTTACAGACTCTGGGCTGGTATGTGGGTGTCTTAGGGAACAATGCATGGCATTTGTATTTACCCATGCATGGCAGCAACCACTGTCATGAGATACAAAAGTTGTATTTATTGTGCCAAATGAGACAACAAACACGGTCCTGGTGTACATTTGTATATTGTCTGGCTACATCCGGGGGGGGGGGTAGCTCACCCTAATGGGGAGGGTATCAGTGAGTCCACTTGGTGTGCAGATCTGAAATCCCTGGCTACACCGCTGACAGGCAACAGCGCAGTCATTCAGAAAGATAGAGAAAAGGATGAGGCCCAGGATACAGCCCAGCCTCCTACCTGTACTGACTGTTGATGGCCTGTGAGGTAGGAATGGAACCAGTCGACAGGAGCTAAGAGGTTGGTAGAGCTCAGCTTGTCCAGGAGGAGTGGGAGGGCAACTGAGTCAAAGGCTTTGGCTAGATCAATGAAAATGGCCACTGTGATATGCCACTGATCCATCCCAGTGAAGATGGAGTCAGTGACATGCAGCAGAGTGGAGAAGGTGGAGTTATGCTTCCGAAAACCAGACTGGAAAAGGGAGAGGTAGTTGGAAATGTAGAGGATGTGCATGACTTGTTAATATAGCTAACCAACCCAGACACCTTCCTACCCGGCTTATGGACACTCGTACAGGACTTTGGAAAATGTGCCGGATATAAGCTAAATAAGGGGAAAACAGAAGTCCTGAAATGTTATTTATTATGCTCCCTCGCATGGTATGCAGCAGAAGTTTATATGGGACCTACAAGCCATTAAATATTTTGATGTCATTACAAAAGATTTAACCAACTTAATCCCTGCTATCTGTGACTCTCTGATGCAGATCTTTACGGATTGCCTAATTTGGCCAGATATCGTACAGTGGCACAGTTAATAACAGCCTTTTACTGGGTAGTGCCAACTTATTCCACACTGTGACAGCAGGTAGAGGTGAGACAGGGTGACTTACACCTGGTGTCTCAAAAATTTCTTCAGCCACTAGCAAACCCTGCACAGTGGGATGGGGACAATCCATTTATGGAAGTCGCCTGTAAAACCTAGCACAGAATACTGTACTAGCATGCCTGAAACTGCAAAAGATCCTACCAATAGAATGTTATCCCCTCATTCAACCAGCTAGATTGGGCCATACTTTCATCATATGGGAAAGAAACAAGAGCATTTCTTCCCGTGCATTTTGTGCAAGATGCTGAGAGACTTCTAAGTCTTAGCAGATAAATAACAGTGGAGATCAGCAGACTGGTTTCAGTATCTACAGGTAAAGCATTTTATCCAGCAAGAGCTGGGCACACTCCCAAAGGACCATTCTATTCTACAGTTAATAACCATCTTCCAGGACCAGTCTTCACCATTGATTCACACTGATGGTTTCTGAGCCGGAGGCGCTAGGACCCTGCGGGAGCCAGGACTTTTCAGGAAGGCCAGCACCGAGGTAGGTTGCGCGCATGCATGCCAACGCTAAACTAGCTAAGACTGCGTGGCTTACCTTGGCACTGGCCCTCAACTGCCTAAACTCCTTTTTTCCCGCCATTGAGTGTGCTTCAGTTTTTTGATATTGCTTATCCGCCAGGAGTCAGATCTTCATATCTGTACAACAGCATTTAGTTCCTTTCAGTTTCTAGTGTTTAAACTAGCATTTGTTATTTGTGTGTCAGTTTAGTATTTAAAAAAAAAAAAAAAAACTTTTATTGCCAGTTTCTCTGAGCCGTACCAAACAAATGTTGAAAACCATGGATGGCAACAGTGATGGTTGGGAACCTCTCCAAGTATGCTGCTTCAGCAGCAGGACTGTGTCCAGTCCACTTCCTTTTCTGAGGGAGGGTTTTGACGAGGAGTGGTCTTGTGTTCAGGAGGGGGACAGCCCTCCCGTAAACACAAAAAGAAGTGGGCTGGTTATCAATCCCGGTTGGGGACGCAGTGCCGCTAGAGTTCTTCCTCTTCTCGTCGGAAGGGGAAGAAATGGTACCACTCAAGATCACACTCTGGTAGCTCTGCTGTGAGGTCTTTGAAGTCCAGGAGCAGGAGGCCCTCTCCACCATTGTTGATATCCTCAGCGACTTCTGCTCACAGCGCTCAAGTGAGGACTCCGGTGGGCAATTTCACCACTGGGCAGCTGTTACAGGGCAGTGGGTACTGCGTCTGACTCCTTTGCCCCTTCCTGCAGAACCAGTTCTGGATCCCACAGGGCCAGGGACACTGATGACGCAGACGGGACATTCTAGCCAGGTACAGCGTTTGGCTCCGCCAATGGCCTCTGAGCCCTTGCCGGTGACCACACGGCCAATGCCGGTTCTACTAGCCATACCCCCTTGCAGTGTCACCATCTTGTGATTGGCCCAGGTACCTTCTCCAGTCACTTCTGTGCCGGCTGGACATAGGCTGTAGGCAGCACCAGGACTGTTGGGGCCTGACCCAGCACCACCTCTGGTGAGGAATTCCTCAGCGCTGAGGTCAGTCTCTGGCGATGCTGTCCCCGGTGCCGGCACTGACTTCTTTCTTTCTGGTGCTGGCTCCTGCTGGGCCAAGCCTGGCTCTGGCTCCCCCTCTGCTAAAGCTGATGTCACCAGTCTTTCCAACTCCAAGAGCTGGGCCGGGCATTTCCATGTCCACTCCTCTTCCAGCTTTTCTTTCAGGAGGAGTTGGTGGAGGATGAGTCTGACCCCGACCTCATCATTTCTGAGGGCTGTTTATAGCCTGGATAACCCAACTCCAAGCCCTCTTCCTGTTCCACAAGGAAACTTTTATTTCGAGGCTCTGCTTCGCAATATGTATGCAACCCTTGCTTTCGAATCTTCTGCCGTTGACGCAGTGAAACTGCTCCATTTGGAGCATCTCGGTGTTCTCGCTATGCGGGGTAACCTTATACCTCCTATTCCACCTGCTTTTGAGACACTCTCAGATGCAGTGTGGGCCAGACCTGCATCCATTCACTCTGTCAGCAGATAGATCATAAGTATACTACTCCTAAGATAGACCTATCCTGGCTTCCCAGCCTGTTGCCGATAAGATTGTCATTCTGGCTGAGAATGACAAGGCCATTCTCCTTTAAGAGGTTACAGTGCATCCCATCAATAAGTCTCATAAGATGGACACGATGGAAAAGAACTTTTACAGCTACTACCCTTAGCATGGGCAATCAAGGGCATTTCTCCAAGTATGAGTATGTCCTCTGGACCTCTCTCAGATCACTCGCAGAGGCCTTGCCAGACTGACACAAAGCAGAAAATTCTTCAGACTGTTACCCTGGTATTGAGTCCAACAGTCATCAGTTGAAGGCGGTTATGTATGCATATGACACTGCCTGCTGCCACAGGAATCTGCATCAGGAGACACTTCTGGCTTTGGACATCGGGCTTCTCCAATGATATTTATTTATTTATTTATTTTATTTATTTAAGAATCAGTTTACAACCTTTGAGCCAGAGGCTCGTTTCCAAAGGTACTTCGTCACATAAAGACATACATTGCGTTTCGGTTACATAGCAAAGATTTGCAAAAAATCAATAGGCATTCACCAGAGGTGCCACGTCACATTGTGGTCAGACAAATACAATTGGGTACAGGGTACATGTAATTGATAACAGGTATTACACAAGTCAGTATCAAGTGAGCATTCTGGTAGATAAACATTGAAACAGCTGGCACTGGCCAGGTTAAACCTAGGCATGGTGTACAGGGAAGTGGTGGAGGGGATGGTTGGGTGGAGAGCTGCCCGGGGGGCATTGTCAAGAGAAAAAAGAGGTGGAGGCTATGTTCAGAGACAGGAGCAGTTACGAGTGCTGAAGATGTGGTTCCGAAGTGCGGTTTTGAATGTGGAGATGGTGATGGCATTGGTGATGGTGGCAGGGAGAGAGTTAAACCAGGTTGGGGCTCTATAGCTGAAGGACCTCTGGCCACGGCTGGTTCTCGTTCTGGGGACCTTTAGAGTGGTCTTGTAGGAAGACCGTGTTGCAATGGTGGGAGGGCTCTGGTGGATGGATGCCGTTACCCCAGGGGGGGAGAGCCCGAGTAGGGTTTTTTGGTGAGGAGACAGGTCTGGTATCGGAGCCGTTCATCCAGGGTAAGCAGGTTAGCATCGACATATAGCTGACAGGTGTGTGTGAGCCTGGGGGCACCAGTAATCAATCTGCACGCTTTATTCAGGGTTAGGTGGATTTTGTTGAGTGCAGTGGTGTCGGCAGCACCGTATACTGGTAGACCATAGTCTACAAGGGACAGAACGACATGTAACAGCTAGCGGAGAGCATTTGGGGAAGGCAGGTTTATGGTGGAATAGGATGCCAAGCCGTGTGTTGGTGGCGGATGTTAGGGCCGATGTGGTTGTGAAATGTGAGGGCTGAATCGAAGGCAACCCCAAGGTATTTGTAGGAGCAGACTTGTTCCAGTGGTTGGTTGGTGCTTGGAAGGATATAGAGTGGGTGGTTGCTAGCTTTGTTTTGGGGTGTGAAAAGAGCATAGTTTTGGTTTTCTTAAGATTGATGACGAGTCTGCGCTCCTAAACCAAGCCTCGCACTGTTGAAAGACTGCTGTAGGGAGTCCTGTAGGAGATGGGATTACGTGGTGGCAAAAGGACAGCATCATCTGCATACAGCAGAAATTTGCAGAGCATGCACTGGGCAGGGTGTTCAGATACAGCTTAGAAGAGAAGGGGGCCCAGGATGGAGCCTTGGGGACCCCAGAGAGAATGGGATCGGTATCAGAGAGTGTGTTATTAATCTTGACACACTGGGATCGAGTGTCAAGATAGCTAGCACACATGCCAGGGGCCAGCCAAGAGACCAGTGAGGCAGAGTGCATTCAGCAGCAGTGGATGGGAGACAGTGTCGAAAGCCTTTGAGAGGTCAATGAACACTGCACCAGCTAGGGAGCTGGTATCCAAGGAGGAGTGTAGGAAGTTGGAGAATTCAATAAGGGCAGTGCTGGTACTGTGACCCGCATGGAAGCCATGTTGCTCTGGGCATAAGATGTTATGCTTAGCCAGATAATCAGTGATTTGAATGGCCACCACTTTCTCCAGGGCTTTAGAGAGGGAGGGAGGATGGAGATTGGCGGTAGTTGTTGGCCGATGACCTGTCGCCTCCTTATGAATAGGTGTGATAATGGCTGTTTTCCAAGCTGTGGGGAATTGTCCCAGGCAGAGTGACTGGTTAATTAGGCTTTTGAGAGGTGCAAGGACTTCATCTAGCACCAGCCTGAGGATGCTGGGGTCCAGTGAGTCACTGCCGGGATTGTTGCCATTGAGAGCTTTGATTAGGATGGGTCTGGCTTCCTGGGTGGAAGTCTTTCGCAGGAGGAAGCTGGGGTGCTGGAGGACAGGGGGAGTTTGGCTGGGGGGAGGGTCAAAGAAATTACTAGGGAGGACTGAGCTAAGGTCAGTGAAAGTGGTGTTGAACCAGTTAGCTATGGTGGCAGGCTCGGTGGAGGTTGTGCCATTTCTAGTGAGCTGGGATGGGGCAGGGGAGCAAGCTTTACCATTGAGTTGCTTAATATTATCCCAGAAGGTCTGGGCTGAGCTCCAGGAGGAGGTAAGGGAGGCCTGGTAATGGTCTGCCTTGGCTTTCCTGATGGCCCATGAGCATTTATTTGGGCTGCATTGTATGCTTGCCTATCAGACAGACGACCTGTTTCAGTGGCAAGGTGCCAGAGGTTATCCGGTTTCTAAGTAATTGTAGGAGGGCCGGCTAACCCAGGGTGCGTCTGTTTTTGGACCGGTTTTGTTAAGGGTAAAAGAGATCACAGGCCATGTTGAAGGTGTGAGTGAAAAGGTGAGGGCATATCAATGTTGGTTGCCTGCTGAATGGGGACCAGTCTATCTGGGTGAGGAGTGCCTTGCTTCTTCAGCCCACCAGGGCGGAGGCGCTCATGTGAGGGTGGTGGCTTTGGGTTTGGGATTGGGGGCTACCCAGTGGAATAGGATAGGGAGTGGTCACTCAGGGGTCTGGGAGGACCTGGATGTTTTGGATTTTATGGGTCGGTTAGTTATAACATCATCCAGCAGGGTGCTGGTACCACTCTTAGGTTAAGTCTCGTGGGCTGGGTGACGAGTTGTGTCAGATCTTGGGCGGCAAATGAGTCTCTGGTGGTGGATGAGGAGGTGCTGAGCCAATTTACATTAAGGTCCCCCACTAGGATTTGTTCTGCCTTATGGTGGAGGGTGGTCAGGTAGTCCGTTAAAGATATCAGGGCTGGGTGCTGGTTCTTTGGGGGAATGTAGGCTGTGGTGAGATAGAGAGGGCTCCAGAGGGGTCTGGGGTGAGTCTGAGGTAAGGGCCCGGCCTCATTTATGAGGGCAGGGTGGGGAGTGCGTGTCCGGTATTGTGTCCCTGGTGTAGATTGCACAGCCTCCCTGCTTGTTTACTCGGTCCTCCCGGTATAAGGTATAGCCTGGGAGGAGACAAATGAGTCCGGAGTTGATTTGGACAGCCAGGTTTCAGCCAGGGCTATGATGTCTGGTTGGTGAGCCAAGGCCCAGCACTGTAGGGCGCCAAATTTCTTCAGCAGGCTGCATATGTTCATGGAGGCTACTCAAGACCAGTGGGCTGAGTGGGTGGATGGGGGGGCAGGGCCTGGGTTGGGGTGTATGTTCCTGTTAGGAGTAGAAGGAGGAGAAGCTCTGGTCAGAGGGAGGCAGATGGAGAGTTTACGCGGGAGCGATAGAATAAGGAATGGGGTTTGGTTGCACAAGGGGTGGTGGGTAGCACAGGCAGAGAAGGCCTGAGTGATCAGAAGTGCAAGGGGGCTGTGGGGGAGGACAGGTGATGTCTGGAAGGGGGTGAGGTGGAGAGGAGCATATGGGATGTGGGAGGAGGAGGGAGGTAGAGCAGTGGTAAAGGAGGAGGGAGGACAGGAGGGTAGGTAGGAACACTGGAGTAGTGAGGCTGAGGGTTCATAGGGACAGTAGGGCATGTGGAAGGCAAAGGGAGGAGGAGGAGAAGAGATAGACTGGCGAGCAGGGGATGCATGTGCATAGTTGGGAAGGCTGGTGGAGCTGAAGTGAGGAAAGAATGGGGGGACTAGGATGAAAGAGGGGAGATAGTAGTGAGAGATCACCTCAGAGTCTAGTTGCTGCTATGGTGTGGTGGTAGTGTATGTGCCTGAAGTGCATAGAGTACCAGGTTCAAGTCTTGATCAGGGTAATAGGAGAGAGCTAGACTAGTGGCTGTAGCAGCAGGGAGTTGGGTTCAGGTTTGTAAGCACTTAGATAACACTTTAGTTGTGTCACAGGGTTAGTGCGTCTATAGTTATGAAATCCTGCCGTAAAAATATGCAGGTGTTCTAGGTGAGTGGTGGAACTGTGGACTTTGGAAACAAGGGTGTAGGGGTTCAAATCCTGCAAGGCAGCAGAAGAAGAGGTAAACTATATTTTGGCAGATTGGGTAGGTAAGATTAAGAGGCTTAGAAAGCAGTAATAAAGTAGGTAGGCACTGTGGTGCAGAGGTAGAGCAGCTGACTCTGACTGCAAGGGTACTGGGTTTGAAACACAGCTTAGGGACAGAGTGTAGACAGGGCCAATTTTTAAATCTGGGCAGGAGGGAGGAGGTATGGTTAAGAGTATAAAATAGAGGAAGTTGTTGGCCTGGTTCATTGGCTCAGAGGATAGTCAGTAGAATGTAGAGAGAAGGGTACCAGGTTTGATACTAGCAGTTGCTTAGAGATAGGCTGAAGGATGAGTGCAGAAAGTAGGTAGTAGAAGGAATCCAAGGAACTGCAGTGACCTCTAGTGGGACAGCTGTGAAGCAGTAGCTAGGAGGGATATAGAGAGAGAGAGGAGCTAGAGTGGAAAGTGCAGTGACCCCTAGTGGTTGGTGCCTATAACCTGCAAATGGGAAAGTGGACACTTAGTAAAAAGGAGGGTAGGTCACGTGTCACATCACGTGACCTGCCAGCAGCAATATATGAAGCGCCAACCCTGGGTGGGGCAGGTGGGTGGGAAGTGCCTCACAATAGTCAGGCTGTAGTGCAGGACACTTTACCTCTTACAGGCTCTGGCAATCCCCGATTTCAGTCTCTGCTGCTGGGCTGAGTTCTGAGGGGAGCGGGCTGCTTCAGGGCCTCTTACAGGCTCTGGCAATCCCCGATTTCAGTCTCCGCTGCTGGGCTGAGTTCTGCAGCATCCAGCTGCAGGACATGAATGCCCCTTTCAATGGCGCCTATCTTTTTAGCCAACAGGTAGAACAAAGCCTCTCAGAAGACTAGAACAGCCATTAAAACTTCTCAGCCTGCCTCAGCTCACCCTCAAAGAGGAAAGGGTTTATTCTTTTACCACAACAAACAGTCCTTTTGTGGCAAAGGCAAGGAAGTCCAAGTCAAGTCCCAGCCTTCACAGCAGCAGAAGAAAGCACAACCAAGGGCACAGGCCCTGAAGGCGCCTAGTGCCACCCTCTGAAGCTCCAACCCCGGTTCTACCTCAGCTGCCCGAGGCAGACCTCTCCTTTCCAGTGGGGGGGGGGGCGCGGAGAATCTGACTCAGTTTTACCATCAGTGGGAAGCCATTACCACAGACAAGTGGGTCTTAAGGATCATCTGAGAGAGGTACTCACTGAATTTCTCGGACATCCCTCCGGATTATCCAACCAAGAAGCAGCGCCCTGTTTTAGCTTCCATGTCGGACCTTCTTGCCATGGAGATTGTGGGCCTCTTAAGCAACTGGGCAGTGGAAATAGTGCCAGAAGAGGATCGCAGTATAGGCTTCTAATCCCATTACTTCCTTCTTCCGAAGAAGTCGGGGGCATGCCCCCCATTCCCAACGTCAGAAAACTGAACAAGTTTCTACATGGAGAGAAGTTCAAGATGGTCTTTCTGCAGAACTGGTTGGCTTCCCTGGACATGCAGGACGCCTGCCAGCATATTCCAGTCCACCCCAGCCACCACAAATTTCTCCAATTTATGGCTTTGGACCAGCATTACCAATTCCGGTTCCTGACATTTGGGGTATCCTCGGCGCCTCGAGTCTTTACAAAGTGCTTTGTGATTCTTGCAGTACATCTCCAAAAACTTGGGCTCCAATTTTTTTCCTATCTGGATGACTGGTTACTAGCCAGACCGTCCAAGCAGGGCGCAGAACAGGTGATGGCCACAGCAGCTCAGTTCCTGACCTCCATGGGAGTCCTGTTGAATTTAGAGAAGTCGTAGCTTCAACCCTATCAGCAGATCCTCTTCATCAGAGCCCTCTTGAACACCACCAAGGTGAGGGCCTTTCTCCCAGAAGACTGAAAGAAAGCCATCCTTCAGATGGCTGATTTCATCATGGAGAACAAGTCCATCTGTGCTCACTCCATGCAGCAAATGTTGGACCTCATAGCCTCTGTCTTCACAGTACCTCTAGCGTGCCTGCACATGAGGACAACTCAGTGGATGCTTAGCACACAGCGGTCTCCAACAATGCATCCTCAGTCTTACCCCATCAAAGTGATGAAGTATTTGATCACTTGCATAGTGGACACAGGAGGGGATAGTCCCTTCCTAGATCTCCCCTTCTCACCCCCAGAGCCTCAGATAGCCCTCATCACAGATGTGTATCTATTGAGGTGGGGAGCTCATTTTGAGGGCCACTACACTCGGGAAGTCTGGAACATTACAGAGTCCCATTTCCACATCAGTGTCTTGGAGATGAGAGCAGTCCTGTACATCCTTAGGGCCCTGGTGGACTTTGTCCGCCACAAGATAATCCTCCTTCAGATGGACAAGTCTGTCGTGTACTACATCAACAAGTGGGGGGCACATACACTTATCCTTTCTGCAGGGAAGCAATGAGAGAGTTGGAATGGTGCCTTGAACGGGTCACTCTCATCCAAGTGATTTATCTCCCAGGGGCTCAAATCAGTCTGGCGGACAAGCTCAGCCAGACAGAAGCAGATCCTCACAAGTGGTCATTGGCACCAGACATCGTGCAGTCTCTTTTTCGATGAGTGGGGAACCCCAGAGGTGGACCTTTTTGCATCCCCGCTCAATGCCAAACTTCCTCAGTTTTGCTCCAAAAATCCAGGTGATGGCATTTTCTGTCAGGATACATTCAGGCTGCAGTGGACAAATCACTTTCTATATGCATTTGTTTCTATTCCTGTAGTTCAGAGGGTACTGCTCAAGCTTGGAGGCACACGGGGCAAACTGATTCTGATCACCTCATGCTGGCCTCAGAAGATGTGGCTTCCCCTACTCAGCAGTTTGTCATTTGCCCCTCTGAAGACCCCTTCCCCTCTGGGCAGACTTCCTGATGGAGGGGTCCCTGGTTCATCCCAACCTATGCTCTCTTCATCTCCATGTCTGGCTCCTGAAGAGATAGAAGTGAGCAGATATAAGGTGTCCCTGAGGGTCTCTGAGATTCTCCTAGCTGCTCATAGGCCCTCTACCAGAAAGACTTGCACAGCCAAATGGAGACGTTTTTCTGGATGGTGCTCCAAATCCCATAAAGATCCATTCCGATGCCCACCAGACAAAGTTTTGGAGTATCTGCCGGACCATTCTGATGCTGGACTGCAATACTCTTCAGTTAAGGTCCATTTATGTGCTGTTTCAGCATACCATAAGCCAGTTCAGAACCTCGCCTGGCTCAACTGCCTCTTTTTAAAAGATTCTTGGGCATTTTGCACACAAGGCCCACAGTCAGGAAACCTGTCCCTGCCTGGGATCTCAACCTTGTGCTGAATATGCTCATCTGTAAGCCCTTTGGACCCCTGGCTACATGTGATGTCAAATTCCTAACTTCAAAAACTGCATTTGTAGTGGCCATCAGTTCTTTTTTTTTTTTTTTTTTTAACTTTTTTTATTGTTTTAAATAAAACAAGCACATTCATCCTCATACAGGGCAATAATAATGGTATACATTACATCCATTCGCAAGTTTGATGATCACAAAATAATCCCCTGTAATCTGTTACCATAGGAGGTAGGGGTACCCTCCAGACGTCTGCTAAGAATAAATCAGAAATGCTAGCCATCTCAACAGCTTTGGAACATTCCAAACAGGTAAGAGTTTACTGAGGAAAATCCACCACAGTCACTGTGAACTGCTATTTATCAGTTTTACAGGCTAATATAAAGAATTAAGAAGAATTGTGCTTTCTTAACATACTTCTACACACAGTATTAATTATCAAATTTCAGCTTTACAAACTCAGAACTTCTCTCCCACAGAGTAACAGGCAACCGCAGATGCAGTCGGCTAGTAACGTAATTGGTGCAACAGGCAATCTGACTTAAAACACCTTCGCCATTCATTCAGGACATAAAGTCTTTTCCCTCTGTTGAGCAGGTCGGAAGGTTAACCAGAGGTGGAAAATATCACCGTAGGAGTCTAAGCGCCCTCACAACCCCCTCCCAAACGAAAAACAGCATATTCCCACCTTGCTCTATTTGAGGGGGAAAAAAACATAGGGGACCCAAAATAGTAAAAGATGTTTTAATGTCTTTACATGCATTCTTTAACGTGGTCTAGTGTTCCAAAAGTCCCGGCAAATAATGCCAATCACTGAAAGTATTGGAACCTGTTAAAAGGAATCCATCTTTACCAGAGTCTTCTCTGGTCTCCTCTCCACCCGCGGTAGCAGCCCCTCTGGAAATTAACTCCTTATCTTACTTTGAAAGATAACTCTTGCAGCAGGTAACACATATAGGACTGTAGCCAGCCGGTGACAGGATCCCACTGCAAACTTCTTCCAGCAGTACCAAGCGGGGACCCCCCCCCCAACGTTGGCCCCCCCTAACGTCCCACATGGTGTAAGACGCGGCGGTCCCCAGCATGCCCCAGTTCTTTTCCCACCATTGATGTGTACTCATCGGCTCCACAGCCTGACTAAACGCCACTTGGACAGCTTTTTTTCACTTCTTTCGACATTTTTCAATCACCTTTTTTCACTTTTTTCTTCGATTGTGCCTGCGTGTCTTCTCTCTCACTGAGGCGCACAAACAAGTGCACCTGTGGGAAACAGATCCCCGCCAAGGACGGCCACGCAGCCTGCTTGTGCTTAGGCCCAGACCACAACAGCCAGTCTTGCTCCCACTGCCAAGCCTTCAATAGCCGGACTCTGATCCATCACCAGACATCCCTACAGGCCTTTCTCGCACAGCAGCAGTTGGCAGCCTTGCAGAGGGGCTCCTCCTCTGAAGGGGAATCTTCTTACCATCCTCACAAGAGCTCAGAGAAACATCGCTCCTCAAAGTCTAAGGAGAAGTGCAGGGAGAAGGAAAAAGAAAGGGAGAGGTCCCACTCCAGGTCATGATCCTCCAGATCTCTTACTGACTCTCGATCCAAGTCATCGGTGTCATGATTCCTGGTTGACAGTAGTCCAAGCCCCAGCCACCTCCCCCACCCTCAGAAAATGTGGCCCCTCCAACCCCCCTCAGACAAGGGTCAGGGAAATCGGCCCCCCTGGAGAGGCCATGCAAGAGGGTAGCCAAAAGAAAGGACCACAGATCCAGGTCGAGAAGCCCCAGTTCTTCCGGCTCCTCGGGCAGGCATCGCCACAAACGCAGGAGGCGCAGGTCCCCATCAGTCTCCTCCTCTAATTCATATCACCCTTCGGACTCCTCCACCTCGTCCTTTGAGTAGCCACCTGCTGGGGAGCCTGAGGATATGCCCAAGTCGCCTCCAGATGACCCTTCCTTCATGGAGGTCATGAGGCACATTCAGGCTAACATGGGCTGGGATACAGAGGATCTGGACCCTGAGCATATGAGGCTTGCCAAATACCACAGACAGAAGGATCCCAAGCCAGTAGTCATTCCCTCCATGGTCGACGCCTTTGAAGATGTCACTCGGGCCACCTGGAGACACCCTCACTCTTCCACGGCTGTCCCTAAGAAGGCACACCGTTTATTCAGGGCACCCAAGGAGCAACCCATTTTAGCTGAGCACCCTGTTGTGGAATCGGTGGTCATCTCAGCAGTTCAAGACCGTTCACAGAGGCCCAAACATCTGAGTACCCAGCCTCCGGACAGAGAGTCTAAACAGCTGGATTCAGAGGGCAGAAGGGTGTACCCCTCTGCCACCTGCAGCATCAGGAGCCTTAACTTCCTGACTCATATGGTCCAATTCCAGATCTCCCTTTGGGAACAAGGAATGGACATCTTGCAGGGTGTGCCCGACTGCCCCCAAAAGGCAGAATTTACCAAGCTATTACAGACCGGGTCAGACGTAGGCACGCATGTGCTATGATCTGCCTATGACTCTGCCGACATGGCAGCAAGGGCAGCTGCCACTGGCATTTGTTTATGGCACCATTCCTGGCTCCTTGTGTCTGGATTTGCTCAGGATGTCCAGTCTAACATCCTAGACGCACCCTTCAGAGGCTCCATCCTCTTCAGAGAGGATATGGAGAAGATGATCAACAAGTTACAAGACTCCAGAAAGGCTGTCCACACCATGCAGTCTGTGTACTGCCAGAAACAGAGACAGTTTTGAAGGTCTCGTTTTCATGGCCGAGGGGGGTGAACAGCCTCAAACTCAATGGGGAGGCTTCGGTCGGAGAGGCAGCACCAGAGGATTGACAGGCTCCACCTCTCTCCAGACTAAACCCGCCCACGCCACATTCCCTCCCCCTCCAACAGCATGACTGTCAGAGAGCAACCCATCTCTCCACAACGTCTCATTGGGAGAGGAGGTAGGTCATTTTTCTCTTTATGCAGAGGCCTGGAGAACGATGACCTCCGGCCAATGGGTCCTGAAACTCATAGAGCCACAGGCACTCTATAGAGTTTATAGACATTCCTCCAGACAGGCCCCCACCCCATCCCGTCACTCCATGGAGCATGCAGGCCTGATTCAGCAGGAAATACAGGCCTTGCTCTCCAAGAAAGCCGTAGGAGGCCCATTCCCCCAAGCAAGAGGGGAACAGGGTTCTCTTCTCACTTCTTCCTAGTCCTGAAGAAGTCAGGAGACTTGAGGCTCATCCTCGACCTCAGTGACCTAAATCGGTCGGTCGAGTACAAAAGGTTCAGGATGGTTACTCTCCAGAGTCTGTTCCCCATGGTCCGGCTGGGAGACTGGCTAGCGTCCCTGGATATCCTCTACCTCCACATCCTGATAGTCAAGTGTCACTGGAAATACCTCCGGTTTGCTTTCCAGGGCAGGCATTTCCAGTTCAGGGCATTACCCTTCATCCTCTCCTCGGTTCCGAGGGTGTTTACGAAATGCCTGGCGGTGGTGGTCGCAACTCTTCAGAGGAGGGGACACTATGTGTTTCCATACTTAGATGATTGGCTCCTCTTGGCCCAGTCCAGGGAACACCTTCAGAGTGCCATTCACAATATTTGCACTCTCTTTCAGAGCCTGGGAATCACTATCAACTCAGCAAAGTCATCCCTGATCCCCTCACAGCTCCTGCCGTTCATAGGGGCCCTCCTAGAGACAGTCAAGGGAAGGGCTTTTCTGCCGCAGGACAGGGCAGATCGTCTTCAGGCTCTAGCCAGGCAAATTTATTCAGCCTCCACCGTGCCAGCTAGGCTTTTACTCCAGTTGTTGGGTCACATGGCATCCATGACCACGATCCGTTTCGTGAGACTTTGGATGAGGACAATTCAGTGGACCCTTTGGGTCCAATGGGACCAGAGATGGGACAATCTGAACCTGCAAGTCTCCACCACAGGACCAGTTCACTTGGAACTACTATGGTGGTTGATGTCACCCACCCTGCAGGAAGGGACTCCCTTTCAGAGGGATGTTCCTGACCAGGTCCTCACAACAGACACTTCAAACTCGGGATGGGTTGCACACCTAGGTGTTCACAGGACCCAGGAATCCTGGTCCTCAACCGAGGAGTCCGTTCACATCGACGTCCTAGAGATTAGAGCCGTTCTCTATGCTCTCCAAGCCTTGGACATGGCGCTCAAGCCAGGACACCTCCTCATTCAGACGAACAACACATCGGTGGTTTTCTATCTCAACAAGTAAGGAGGCATACACTTTTATCCCCTGCGCAGGGAAGCTGTGAGAGTGTGGGATTGGGCCATAGCCCACTAAATTACCATCTCAGTGGTCCACGTACTCGGTGTCCAAGTCACACTAGCAGACGCCTTCAGCAGAGTAAGGTCAAGGGCTCACGAATGGTCACTTTTCCAGGCAGTGGTCAATGACCTGTTCGCCAGGTGGGGGACACCAGATCTGGACCTATTCACTTCTGCCGCCAACACAAAACTGCCCAGTTTTTGCTCGCTGGATCCCGAGCCTGGTGCTTTCTGGCAAGACACGTTATCCCTCTCCTTTTCCACTCCTTCCGAGAGTTCTTCTCAAGGCGCAGTTGGAGAAGACCGCAATGACTCTAATAGCCCCTCTGTGGCCCCGTCAGATTTGGTTTCCACTGTTGCAACAGTTGGCAGTGGAAATACCAATCTCTCTTCCACTGAGCACTCACTCACTTCTCAGGACAACGGAACCTTGGTTCATCCGAACTTGTGTTCCCTGCATTTTCATGCATGGCTCCTGAAGACCTAGTCAAACTTCGATTTGGAGTTTCGGACAAGGTCGTCGAAGTCCTGGTGGAGGCTAGAAAACCCTCCACGAGAGCTACGTACACCATCAAGTGGAAGAGGTTCTGTCTTTGGGCCGCAGCGCGCCATCTGGATCCCCTAGCCTGTCCAGTTAATATTATGCTGGAATACCTGTTATCCCTAGTGGAATCAGGATTGAGTTACTTTTTCATTAAGGTGCACCTGGCTGCCCTTTCTGCCTATCACATCCCTGTCCAGGGCAGAACTGTGGCTCAATTGGAGGTGACTTACACCTTTCCTAGAGGTATACTCCACATAAAAACCCCTGTTCGGGAGCCTGTTCCTCCTTGGGATCTTTTGTTTGTTTTGGAGAAGCTGACCCTTCCTCCTTTTGAACCCACCACGGATTGTGAGCTACATTTCCTTTCCTGGAAATCGTTGTTTCTAGGAGCATGGATATGTTGTTCATCCACACTGTTTGGCATGACCCCTTTCGCTTTAAATCTCACTAGAAGTCTCCAGTCGACGAATCCCTTGATCGAACCCCTAATCTGGTTTTTCCAGATGATGAGACCCAGCCTGCTGGGACTCCCATTGAGGAATTTGTCCCTGACTCTGGGAAATCACCGATCCCGCTGGTGTCTCCCGAGTGACCCGTCCAATCTCTATCGAGGTCTCGGACCCCCTCGACCAACAGGCCGAGGAAGAGCCACAAATGCTCTAAGAAGAGGCAACGCCATCGGTTGTCCTCGTCCTCCTCGGATGAGGAGAGGCTACAGCTGAAACTCCGTCAGCGCTACAAGGACCTCGTGGAAGCACCTAATTTTGACTGGGCACAAGCAGACTCCAGCTTCTGCACCGGCCATTACCTGGCTTTCACTTCCTAGGACGAAGCTGACTCCTTCGGAGCCGATTAAATCAGTTCCTCAGCCCACAGACCCAGCAAAACCAACAGCTCGGCCCAATATGGTCTCTCCACCGATTGTGGTGGAACCATTGCCCAAACAGCCTGTGGGAGGGGCTCCTTCCAAGGAAGATAGACCAGATACCAGGCTTCCCCGGCGGTTGTCTGTCACGGTCACCCCAGACCACCCTCGGCGGGTTGAAGGGGACCTGGGTGGTCGACCGTTATACCCAGATTCCTTGGATTCGGACATCACTGGCTTGCATTCTCAGCCAGGGGATGATGAATCAACCATTGGCTTAGAGACGGAGAAAGGTCCTTCATCTTTCCAAGGGTTTCTTCGCCTCATCTCTGAATCTACATGGATGCCCCTGGAGCCCATCCAGAAAAAGGCCGAGTACCCTCTTACAGACATCCTTAAGAGAGAGGATACATTGATGGAGACCTTTCGTGTGGCTGAGGCTATTGTCGGCCCGGCCTTAGCACTCTGGCAGCACCCTGCCTCTTATCCAGCTCTGCCTGCATGGCCTGCAAGTATGCAGTGCCCATGGGGTCCCTTCAGCTGAGAGCCTGGTGTCCTCCTCTGTGTTCAGGCATACTGGCAGTTCTGCCAACACTGACCAACCTCCTGATAAAGAGTCCAAGCTTTTGGACTATTCAGCCAGGAAGGTCTATGCGGCTTCCTCCTTGGGCCTTCATCAGGCAAGTTCGGCCATCTTCATGGCACAATTCCCTCATACCCTTTTAGTGTCGCTGGATGAAGTCCTCTCACATCTCCCCATGGACATGCAGACCATAGTCAAGCAGGTCCGGAATCAGAGCCGAGCTGAGCAGCTTCAGATGACCCTGGACATTGGGGATTCTTGTGCCCGCTCGATGGCTACCTCAGTTGCTTCTCGTCGCAGGGCTTGGTTGAGGCTCTCCTCCTTTCTGGCAGATACCCAGCACAAACTAGCCGATGTGTCCTTCCTAGGGACCAGTTTGTTTGGCCCAGGAGTGGCCGGTCACCTTCAGTGCATTGAGCATCCAGTGCCACCTTGGACACCACTTCTACCAAGGATTCTTCGGGCAAGAACCAGTAGATGAAGAAGAAGCCTTTTTGGAAATCTTCCCCTGCGGCTCAGCAGTCCTCTTTTCAAGGCAGACAGTAGCAGGCTCAGGCTTGGCACCCCCAGCCCAAGCCCGGGCCCCAACAGGCCCGTAAAGGAGGCCGAGGTTGAGGTCCTGGAGCCTCCTCTTCCAAGCCTGCTCAGTGACGGGGTTGGGGCTGTCAACCTCTCTCATCATTTCAGCTGTGGGTCCTCCGTGGGGGCTGGATCCACCACTCCCTTCCGCCTCAACGCTGTCATTTGTGACAGGTGGGTTCTCAAAGTAGTGATTGGGGCTGCCTCTGGAATTTGAGCAGTTCCCCTCAAGCCGAGCCCACGCCTCAGGAGGAAAGAGTATTCGCCCAGACCCAGTCGGCTCTCCGAGTCCAAGACTACATCGCTCAGCTCCTCCTCAATGAGGCAGGAGCTCTACTGGCTGATCCTCCAGCAGAGCCAGGCTTTGTTTCCAGGTACTTCCTGATGCTGCATTCTAGATCTGTACGACCTGAATCAATATCTCAGGTCACGCACCTTTCGGATGGTCACTCTGTCCCAGATCATACCATCCTTGGAGCGAAACATGTGGTTCTGTTCACTGGATCTGCAGGATGCGCTCTTTCATGTCCCATTGTGTCCATCCCATCAGCGTTCCTCCGCCTCAGGGTCAGCGATCCTGCATGTTCAGCCATGCCGCTCGCCTGTTATCGGCCCCACGGGTCTTCACCAAATGCATTGCAGTGGCGGTGGCCCATCTCAGGCATCGGGGCTGGATTTATCCTTACCTCAACATTGGCTCAGCAGGTTCCACCCAACAGGAGGTGAGAGGTCCAGGGACCTGGCCCGCCACCTACTCCCAACTCAGCCTCCTGATCACCGAGGCTGTTAGCACTCTGTGCCTTCCCAGGTGATGGGCTTCATCGGGGCAGAGCTTGACTCTTGTCACAGAGCCTCGCTCCCCAGCGGACAGGGTGTAGGTTCTTTCCTCCTTGCCAGTCATTTCTGGCTGGGCACGCACCTCAGTGGTCCGCTGGGCCAGGTTAACATGCTGTGCCCTCCAGTGGGAGCTGGCCGCCCAGTGGACTCAGCGCCACGGTCATTTCAACCAGCTGATCACTGTAACGCAGAAGATGTAGGATGCTTTCCAGTGGTGGACGGCCCCAGACCGGTTGTAAGAAGAGATCCCATTTGTCCGCCCTGAGCTGACAGTCGTTCTCACGACCGATGCCTCTCTCACGGGCTGGGGAGCCCACATGGGGACAAAAGGGCCCATGGGCTCTGGACCCTCGAGTCCCGGTGCCACATCAACCTGTTGGAGAGCAGAGCAGTCAGACTGGCACGGTCTGCTTTCACTCCTCAGCTCCGGGGTCAAGTGGTTCAAGTCCAGACGGAGAATACCATGACCATGTACTACCTCAACAAACAGAGCAGCATGCACTCCCATCTGATGTGCAAGGAGGCGCTCCGCATCTGGACCCTCCTGAGCCGATTGGAGGCAGATCTCCTAGCCATCCATGTGGCAGGAGCTTCGAACCATCTGGTGGATGCTCTCAGCCGCTTAGGCCAGACATCCCATGAGTGGTCTCTCTCCATCCAGAGGTAGAAGTTACAGTCTGTTCTCTGTTGGGCAAACCGATGGTGGACCTGTTTGCCCAGGGAAAGTCACCAAGCTGTGGCTGTTTCATGCCCGCCCCCCTCAGCAGGGCTCACTGCAGGGGGATGCCTTCTCGAGGCCGTGGACCCCAGGCCTCCTCAACACCTTCCCTCCATTTCTCTTGATCCACAAGGTGCTTCTCAAGGTGAAGAGGGACAAGGCGGAGGTGATCCTGGTAGCCCCAGACTGGCCGTGCCAGTTCTGGTATCCAGATCTCCTCAGCCTCAGCTGCAGGCCCCCGGAGTGGCTTTGCACACGCCTGGACCTGATATCACTCATTCTGGAAAGTATTCCATCTGGACCTTCAGTTCCTACACCCCACAGCCTGGTACCTGAGCGGCTAGAGTTCCAGGCTTTGGGTCTTTCCAAAGATGTCTACACTGTGGTGGAGGCATCCAGAAAAGAATCAACTAGGAAATGTTATGCCTTCAGATGGAAAAGGTTTTCCATTTGGTGTCAGGGCAAGGGTCTGGACTCTCTGTCCTGTGGCTAACATTCTTGACTACCTTTGGTCTCTGTCCAAAAGGGGTCTCCGGTCATTGACCCTTAGGGTGTATCTGGCAGCCATCTCTGCTTACCGGGCGTGGGCCAGTCAGCTGACAGCACAGGAGACAGTAGTCAGGTGCTTTTTCAAAGGCCTGGATCACATATCCCCTCCAGTGCGTGAACCTCCACCTCCGTAGGATCTACTGTTGGTACTGGCAAAGCTCAAGAGCAAGCCATTTGAACCAGTGCACAAGTGTGCCTCGTCACACTTGTGGAAGATGGCCTTCCTGGTCGCTATCACATCTGCCAGAAGGACAGGGGAGCTCCAGGCGCTTTCAGTGGTCTCCTCTTATCTGGTCTTCCACAGGGACAAGGTTGTCCTACGCCCTCGCCTGAAATTACTTCTGAAGGTGTGTCAGAGTTTCACCTTAACCAGGTGTTAACTCTGCCGGTATACTACCCTAATTACACCTCGGAGGCCAAGTACAGGCTCCATACTCTGGACCTGAGACGTGCTCTCTCCTATTGTAAGGAGAGGACAGCGGAAATTCGGGGAGAGGTTTGCCAGCTGTTTGTCACCTACGCTGAAGCCGCTTCTGTCAGACCAGCAGCAAAATGGACCATTGCAAGGTGGATTACATCATGCATAGGTCTGTGCTACGAGTTGACAGGCAAGGAGCCTCCCAGAGGGATAAGAGCTCATTCTACCCGCCATACTGCTGCATCGGTGGCTGCTTCCAGGGACATCCCTATCCAGGATATCTGCTGGGCTGCTACCTGGAAGACAGCAAACACCTTCATTACCCATAACCACATCGACCTCGAGTCACACCGGGATGCTGGTTTTAGGGCCTCAATCCTCCCTTCTCTGTTCCCTAAGTAGGGTGTGTGCACCTTGCCTCCCTCCTTCCGGAGAACTGCTAGGAGTCTGCCAAAGAGTGTGGATGAACAACATATCCACGCTCCTAGAAAAACAGGTTACTTTCCTATAACAGTAGTTCTAGGAGTGGTATATGTTCATCCGCATGGACCCACCCCGACCTCACCGCGCAGACGACACAACCTGCTTCCAGCGGCTAAGGTCTGGCATCATGGGGCGGAGCTAGTATATACCACCCAGGTGGGTGGGAGGAGCCAGCTTGAAGACTTGCGGTGAGATTTAAAGCGGAAGGGGACATGCCAAAGAGTGTGGATGAACAACATATACCACTTCTAGAACTACTGTCACAGGTGAGTAACCTGTTTTTTTTTTTTTTTAGTTGCTGTTACTTCTGCCCGAAGGATTTCCAAGCTTCAGGCCCTGATGTGTAAGAAGCTTTGTTTAGTTTTCCACAAAGACAGGGTAGCTTTGCATACCAATACTAAGTTTCTTCCAAAAGTTGTTTTGGATGTGACATTAAACGAAGATGTCCAACTGTGTGAATACCTGAGGAATACACAAGCAAATGGCCAAAAAGGAGGGGTGGAAGAACAATGGAGAAAAATCAAAACTGCCATCATAGAGGCAACAAGCCTCTGTGTGAAACAGATAAAGAAAACAAAGCACAGTATAAAACCACTATGGTTCTCAAAAGAGGTGGCAGGGAAGGTTAAGGAGAAAAAGGCTGCATTCAAAAAGTATAAGGCATCACAGAAGGAGCACAACAGGGAACTGTATCAATTAAAGCAGAAAGAAGTGGGAAGGCAGTCAGAATAGCAAAAGCCCAAACTGAGGAAAAATAGCTAAGTCAGTTAAGAAGGGGATAAAACCTTTATAGGTACATTAGGGAGATAGAAAGGTTAAGGAGGAATAGTGAAGATAAATAAAGGAGAGGGGAGGTGGGCAGAGGGTGACAGTGAAAAGGCAGAGATACTGAATGAATACTTTTGCTCAGTATTCCAAAAGAAGATGAGGAGGAGTTACCTAATCCAGACAATAGAAGCACTGTGGGTAGGGGTTGACACCAGTCCATTTACAGAAGAAAGCGCCCTGAAAGAACCCTAAACTCAAGGTGACAAAGCAATGGGGCCTGATGGATTCACCCCAGAATCCTAAAAAGAACTAAGGAGGACCTAGTGACACCACTGACCACACTTTTAACAAATCATGGGAGGATGGGGTGGTACCTGAGGACTGGAGGAGGGCAGATGCGATTCCTCTCACAAAAGTGGGAGCAAGGCAGAAGCAGGAAACTACAGACCTGTAAGTTTGACCTCAGTGGTAGGGAAAATGATGGAATCACTTCTGAAAGAAAGAATTGTTGAGTGCCTAGAGGCCAGCGGGGCACAGGACCCAAAGCAGCATGGATTTGCAGCAGGAAGGTCATGTCAGACAAATCTAATTTCTTTGACTGGGTGACCAAAGTAATAGACTAGGGAGGGGCTGTGGATATGGCCTACTTAGACTTTAGCAAGGCATTTGACACAGTCCCGCACAAAAGATTAATAATCAAGTTAGCCAGCCTGGGAGTGGGTCCCAGGGTGGTAGCCTGGGTTGCAAACTGGCTGCACAACAGGACACAGAAGGTAATAGTGAGTGGAACACATTCCAAAGAAGGGGGATCACTAGTGGAGTACCTCAGGGCTCAGTACTGGGTCCAGTCCTCTTTAACATCTTTATAGGTGACATTGCAGAGGGTCTGGAAGGAAAGGTATGCCTCTTTGCAGATGATACAAAGATCTGTAACAGAGTTGATACACAAGGGGGGATAGAAAGGATGAGAAGGGACTTGGCAAGGTTGGAGGCATGGTCAGACATAGGCAACTTAGATTCAATGTAATGGAGTGCAAAGTAATGCACCTGGGAAACAAAAACCCAGGAGAAGAGTACACAATAGCAGGGGAGGTACTAACAACAACAAAAATGGAACGGGACTTAGGGGTAGTCATATCAGATGATCTAAAGGTGGGTAAGCAATGTGAGAAGTCAGTAAGGAGAGCCAGGGGGATACTGGGATGCATAGGAAGGGGCATCACAAGTAGAAAAAGGGAAGTGGTTATCCTCTGTACAGACAGTTGGTGAGACCCCATCTGGAGTACTGTGTGCAGTTTTGGAGACCTCATCTACGCAAGGACATAGACAGGATGGAAGCAGTCCAGAGGAGGGCAACTAAAATGGTGCAGGGTCTGCATCAGAAATCATATGAAGAGAGACTGAGAGAGCTTAATATGTATACCCTTGATGAAAGGAGGGACGGGGGCATGATAGAAACGTTCCAGTACCTCAAGGGAATCAACAAAGTCCAGGAGGGTAGCATCTTTCAGAAAAAGAGATGTGTAAGAACAAGGGGACACAATTTAAAGATAGAGGGGGGACGGCTCAGGGGTAATGTGAGGAAATCTTTTTTCACGGAGAGAGTGGTGGATGCATGGATCTGCCTTCCTGGGGAGGTTGTTGGGGCTAAAACAGTGGGGGAATTCAAACATGCATGGGACAGACACAAGGCAATTGTAGTGGAGGGTGGCAGGAAGTAGGCTGTTGGTTAACTAGAATCTGCAGCTTATCCAGTAGGTAGGGAAATGGGCAGACTGGGCGGGCCAAGTGGTCCTTATCTGCTGTCAAAGTCTATGTTTCTATGTAACTCCCTGTCTACTACCCTAACCACTCCAGTCAGGGAGAGGAGCTTCTCCATACCTTGGATGTTCATCGCATGTCGCGATATTACCTATCCAGAACTAGGGGGATCAGAAAATCTGACCATTTTGTATCCTTTGCTCCGCCATCTTTGGGTAGCCCTTTATCTAAGCAGACTCTCACCAGGTGGCTCGTGCATTGCATCACTTCCTGTTTCCAGAGGCATGACAAACCCCTATCGAGTCCGGTAAGGACTCATTCCATGAGAGGTGTTGCTGCCTCTTTCATGGCCCTTAAAAATTTCTCTGCTTCGGATATTGGTGCAGCAGCCACATAGCACATGGTCCACACCTTCATCAGATGCTTTGGTCTGGCGGTCCTGCATGGTTTGATCTCTTAGGTGCTCTCCTCCTTCCTTTTACCTCTTTCCTTCCACCCAGGGAGTTGTCTTCAGCTTATGCTTCTTGGGATTCAGTCCTATATGTGTTACCTGCTGCAAGCGTTATCTCTCGAAGTAAGATAGTACAGTCACGTAAGAACTTACCGTAACAGTAGATCTTCGAGAGAAGCTCTTGTGGGTACACTTCCCACCCTTCTTCCCCCTAGAGGTCTTCCGCTGCATGTGTCTAGCGCCACACTGCCTATCTGCTGGATGAGAAATTGCCCTTCGTTTTCCTGGACGGTTCTCAGATGATCCGACTGCCAGTGTCTCCAGCAGTGCAAGAACTGGGGCACGCTGGGGACCGCCTTATCTTATACCACGTGGGATGTCGGGGCTGGCCGACATTGGGGGGCAGTCCCCACTTTGTACTGCTAGAAGTTGTTTGCCTTGGGGTCCTGTCGCCGGCCGGCTACAGTCCTATATGTGTTACCTGCTGCAAGAGCCTCTCTCGAAGATATACTGTTATGGTAAGTTCTTACGTAACTGTACTTTCAATCTTCTCCAACCATCGTCCAGCATCTTTTGGTTCTGTAGATTGCTAAGATTTTCTGGCATATGTAATCCGTAGTCAGACTGGCAGGAGGAAGGAATGGATTATCCCAAGCGATCGTAGTTTCTGACTGACTCCATCAAATCAATTTCTGCAGGCTCTTGTTTGGAAGGAGAGGTTGGGAAAACCCTTCACGTCTGAATCATTTCTTGAGAGCAGATATGCCACCCATGCTGCAGAAAGAAAGAAGTCCCGAATCTTTGCTCCCGAAGTCCTCACCAGGACTGTCCAATGTACGTTAGGGTTAGAAGGCTGGTCTCTGGGGTTTACTCTATAGGTTCTCTTCAAGGCAGTCTGAACAAAATCCCCAGGAATTGAAAGCGATGCTTGCGGCTACTCTTTTAAAAAAGTTAGCAGATTAAGACCTTCGGCGCCTTCTGGTATAGCAACAAACCGAAGGTTTCCGGCACTTCATTCTCCAGGGCCTCAAGTCTGCCTCAGAGCTGTGTATTTTCTTGGGTCATGGTTGTGATGGCTGCCTGGGTAGTAGTCGATCGTTTATCACATTCTGTTACAGCACTAGTTAATTCTGTTAGGGCAGCATCATGTTTCTCCAGCCTCACCAACGTTTATTTCTTCTTAGCATCCATAGATTGCATCGTTTTTAGAATTTGTTGCCATGGAGGGCTGGAAGAAGACTCAGGCGCAGTTTCCAAATCAGGACACTAGAGCTCCCCGGCCTTCACTGGTTTTGCAGCAGTAGCTCTAGCGGCTGCCAGAGCTGGGTTGTTTTGCGTCCCTATGCCGATTTTGGTATCGATCAATAACTAGTAGTCTTAGGAAGCCGTTCCCCATAAAAAACCTTTAAGTTGGTTCAGTTTTTTTTCACCTTTATTAATATTTTATAAGAGCTGAAGTGCAGAGCATTCAAGGAGAGCTTTCTACGTGGAAAACGGCTCTCTAGCACCCCTTAGTGGCAATCAGTTCTGCCTGCAGGGTCTCTGAAATACATGCTTTGGTCACAGATTCTCCGTATACTGTTTTCCATAGAGACAAAATTGTTCTCCACACCACCACCACCACCCCCCCCAAGTTTTTACCTAAAGTGTTGATTGAACCAGCCCTTGGTACTGTGTACGTACTTTTCAAATTTCCAGAACAAGGGGGAGCACACCCTCTACCCTCTGGATGTTAAAAAGAGCTCTCACATTCTACCACAATAGAACTAGGGACTTCCAGCAGTCAAAACAGCTCTTCGTTTCCTTTAACCCCAACTGACTGGGTCAACCGAGACGATCAAATGCATTTCCGTGTTAATAGTCGCTTGGCTCTGTTAGTATAATTCCATGGCGCACGTCAAGTTGTAAGGCGAGGTTTGTGCCCACTCCACCAGAGTGGTGGCAACGTTCTTAGCGGAGATCTGCTCTGTGCCTGTCGCTCATATTTGCAGAGCTTCCACTTGGAGCACATTGCACACCTTCATCAAGCACTGTGCCCTGAATGTCCATGCCAGGCAGCAAGCCTCTTTTGGCAGGACAATCCCTAATAGACTCTTGTCCTGAGTGAGCTCCAGCTGTTACTGCCCTACCCAGGAGACTTTTGTCTCAGATTGGTACTCTGACCCATCAGCGTGAATCAATGGTGAGGACTGGTCCTGGAAGATATGAAAATTGGGTACTCACCGTAATTCTTGATCTTCTTGGCCCATCTTCACCATTGATTCACATAGCCATTCTCTATCCCCCAGGCTCACTAATTTTGTTCATTGGTCTCCCCATCCCCCCAGGTTTGATTTGGGCTGTGAAAACTCTGCTTTCTTTATTGTTGATCCTTCTTATATGGGTTGCAAGGGTTATCTTATGCCCTTTTAGGTTAAGTGTTATATGTAGTTAAGTTACGCTGCACCTTCCTGCACTTTCTTAGTACAAAAGATACTGAGGAGGGTTGAGGGCAAGTGCTGAGGTAAGCCATGCAATGCGGGCTAGTCTCAAGGTACCGCGCATGTGTGAAGCCTACCTCGACGCCAGCCCTCCTGAAAAGTTCCGGCTTCTGCAGGGTCCTAGTGCCTCCAGCTCAAAATCATCAGGATAAATCAATGGTGAAGACGGTCCAAGAAGATCAAGAATTACTGTGAGTACATAGTTTTCAGATAACTGGTTTCCGCCGGCCCAGTAGTGCTGAGGGTTGAGGTGCTGGACGCCACACCTTGCACCACACTGGTGACCCGGGTTCGGGAGAGAGCTCGGACCGCCGGGGGAGATAGGCTATACTGTCCGACGACAGCTTGCCTTCTCCAGGGGAGGGAGGGCCTTTCAACCCAGCATGCGGTGATCGCTGGCGGAGGCTGGGGGCGCAATGGCAAGCTGGTGTCTCGGGGGCTTGATTGGTCGAGGGCGTAGGCCAGCGACCAGTCAGCCTCAGGTGCTACTCCTTCGTGAAAGGGAGGGGGAGGGACGTTGCCGACGCTTGACGTGTGGGCCCACAACACCCCCAGGAACATGGGAAAAAAAAAACATTGGAGCCAGGAAGACTGAGCACCGAGCTGGGTCCTGATGTGCTGGTGCTTGCCTGCAGCCTCGGACGCTGACGAAACTAGTAAGATTTGGGGGTCTGCCCCCCACCCGGGGGGGTATCTGAGGCCAGATGGAGGGACCAGAGACTGACAGGTAAGGCACTGGCAGGGACAGGCTTAATGGGCGACTCTCGATGGTGCAGCTCTAGTGGGACAGCAGGCAGGGAAAAAAGAAATATAAAAAAATAACTGGTTTCCCTTTTTCCCCATAGGGAAACCATGGTGTAATTTGCTGTAATAAAGGGGTGTTTATTACGGCAAACACGCACAGTTTCCCTCACTCTGCGCATGCGCCCACGCAGTTTCCCGCTTCATGACCACTCTCGCTTCTCACCAGCCAAACGACTGTCAAACATGGAGCCACCACACAGAGTCAGCAGTAAGTAAAAAAAATTTTAAATGTAGCACAAGCAACTCTCGGCTGCAAACAAAAATATATTTAAATAAAAAATGGCATGGCAGCCGCTGCCACGTGCTCTGACCTAACCAGACCGTGGCCACACAGCAGCATTTTATTTTATATAATTGCTGAGGTGAAAAAAGGGAAATCCAACAATTATATAAAATAAAATATGGGGTGGTGTGTGTAAACCGGTTCACACACCCTGGGGTTGAGCCAGACACCCTTGAGCTTCGCTCTCGGGGTTTATGTAGCATCTAACCCATTGGGTGTGTGTAAACTTCTTGTTACACACACCATCCCATACTTTATTCTATATTTAATGCTCCAAACCTTAGACAGGGAGAGTTACAGTCCTTGATTTCCCAATTATACTTGGCTTCAGAAGAATTAGATCAGAATATGGATTATATACACAAGTAGAATGGCAAATGGATCTTAGCATGGATATCCCTATAAAGCAGTGGGATAAATACACACTGTGGCCCAGATATTCAACCCATTGATGCGCCCCATTGCAGTATTTAAAAGGAAAAAGTGCACCTGCACAAATCCCGATGCGCTGGGCTCGGCGCATCAGTAATGTATCTGCACAGGTGGGGGCGTGTCCATGCATAAACTGCACAGCCCGATATTCAGCCCAGGTGCCTGCAGAGTCATGGCAGGCACAACCCCTACCTGCGCTGCACAAAGTTACGCTTGAAAGGAACAAGTCGAGGGCCACCCACAGGTGAGCTGCCGCATTGCAGGGCACAACACAGCAGCTGCCACATGTGGGTGGCCCGGACTTGTTTCCGCTGCATCTGGCGCCCCCATGCCACGATCACGGGCTGAAGTGTAACCCCCATTAGCCCGATCGCAGGCATAATAGTAGTCTTCCCCACCATTAGCCCGATAGCGGCATAATAGTAGTCTCCCCATTAGCCCGATCATGAGCATAATAGTAGTCTCTCCATTAGCCCGATCGCAGACATAACTAAAACTTCCTTCCCCGAGTAGCCTGATCGCAGGCATCAGACACCCCTCCAAAGTCCAATATCCCTGGTGGTCCAGTGGACCGCGAGAAGCCCGATATCGGGCAGCATCCACATCCCCCACGCCGGAAATCCCTGGTGATCTGGTGGCCCACCACCCACCCACCACCCGGAGCCCTACCACCCGCGCCCCCCATCAGCCAGTGGGCGGCAGCACCCCCACCCACCTGCTGCGCGACTGACAGCTCGGTGGGGCTGCGCCCGTGATTCAGAGCATGAGCCAATGGGCGTGCCAGCCTATACCATACAGTCAGTCAGATATGTGAATGAATTCATTTACATATCTGGACTGACTTCTGGTATTATAGGCTGCCGCCCATTGGCTCATGCCTGAATCAGCTGGGTGCGCAGCCCCTACTGAGCTGTCAGTTGGCAGGCGGGTGAGGTGCTGCCGCCAGCTGGCGGGGGGCCAGTGGGGGACTCCGTGGTGGGGCCACTAGATCACCAAGGGATTTCCGACGGGGATGTGGATGCTGCAGGCGAATCTGGCACTCGGGTCCACTGGACCACCAGGGATATTGGACTTTGGGGATGGGAGGTCTGATGCCGGTGGGCTACTCGGGGAGGGGAAGTTTGGCTCAATTGGGGAGACTACTATTATGCCAGCGATCGGGCTAATGGGGGAGACTACTAATATGCCCGCGATCGGGCTAATGGGGAAGGAGACTACTATTATGCCCACGATCGGGCTAATGGGGGGGAGACCATTATTATTCCCGCGATCGGGCCAATGGGGGGGAGTTTACTATTATTCCCATGATCGGGCTGCAGGGGGCATCGGTCCCCGATGGCTGCTGCCTGGCAGGACACCAGGCACAAGTCGTTGGGGATCGGCGCACCTGCATGCTAATGGCATGCAAATGGGGCCATAATTAGATGCAAATGCCCCCCCGCGCCTTGCATAAATTATGGCCCCATTTGCATGTCACCCTTTGAATATCGCAGGTGCTGTGCATGGCGCAATGGAACTTGTGCCACCACATCTCAATGCTCCACCCTGACCACTTGCACTGGCGCAGTTCTACTGCGCCATGCACAGTAGGTGTGGCCAGGGGGCGATATTCAAAGTTGCGCCATAGCGCAACTCCATTGAATATCGCCCTGGCCACACCCCTGCGCAACTATTTTGAGCAGCGCAGGGGCTTGTGCCACAAAATGGCGCAGTTTGAATATCTGGGCCTGTATGTACATAAACTTACTGCATCACATAGATGGTAGCAGTTCTCATGGAAGTGCCTTACCCATTTCTTTTGTACACATTCTGAGCAGATGAAAAATGCTCCATATCATACTTGCTGGAGAAAGTGTGGAGAATCTAATGCCTCACATTCTCATGTAGTTTGGCTCTGCCCCAGGCTAGATAGATCTTCCTGGACCTTATCTTCACCATTCATTCACACTGCTGGGTTCAAGCTGGAGGTGCTGGGACCCTATGGGAGTCAAAAATCTTCAGGAGGGACGACGCCAAGGTAGGCTGCATGTGTGGCACCGTGAGAGTTGCTCATGCTACATAGCCTGTCTAGGCAACAGCCTTCAGCCACCTCAGTTTCTTTTTTCCCACCGTGAAGTGTGCTTCAGTGACAATGTCGCTCGCCTGTGGGTAGTTGAGATCTTCAAGTCTATGATAACAGCATTTAGTTCATTCATTAGTAGCTTGTATTTATTTTTCTGTTCAAATTAAAAACTTTTTTCAGACGTTTCTTTTCAGCCGTATCAAGCAATGGCCTTCAACTATGGATGGTGATGGTACGGAGCCACTTTGAGTCTAGCAGTGGGGTTGTGTCCAGTATGCGTCCCTCTTTGGAGAATGTGTCTGACCACAGGTGTGTTTGGGAGGGAGGACAGTTCTCCGGTTAACACAAAAAGAAACAGGGCCATTCCCGATCAGGGACCCAGCAATGCTCGATCTCAGGTTCTTCCTGCTCCCGTCAGAAGGGAAACGGTACCTCTTGAGGTCACCCTCTAGTAAGTCTGCCAAGAAGCCTTCTAGGTCCTGGAGCAGAAGGCCTTCACTGGCCCCGTCACATTCTCTGACAGCTTCTGTTTGTGGTCACTTTAAGTCTCAAGCCTGGACTTCCTCTCTGTCCTCTTGTAGAGATTTCCGGAGGGAGGGGGCTGTTTCACCACTGGGCAGCTCGGAGCAGTGGGTACAGCATCTGGCTCATCTGCCCCTTCCTGCGGACCTGGGGCCTTTGGACCTAGGCTTCTCAGAATCGCATTTGGAGCTCTCAGGCTGGGTAGAGCATTTGGCACTGTTAATGGATCCTGATCCCTTGATGGTGGCTGCACCGCTGCCGGTTCCACATGCCACCTTCCCTCACTCTGCCTCTTTGCAGGGATCGACACAGGTATCTCTTCTCCGGTCACTTTAGTGCCTGCTGGGCCTTCTCCGGTCTTGTCTGACTTAGGTTAGTTAGCGCCGGCTCCTGTGGGACCGGTTCCAGCGCTGGCTCCCATGGGGCCGGCTCCAGTGCTGGCTCCTTTGGGGCTAGTGTTGGGTATGGTGCCATCTCCCTTGAATCTGGTGCCGAGTCCAGTTCAGTCCCCGTGTGCAGTCCTGGTGTCGCCTGTCTACCTGACTCCTAGGCCAGGGCGAGGCCTTTCAAGGGTCACACCTCTTCCAGCTCCTCCTCCTGAGGGGGACGAGTCTGACCCCGACCTTATTCTTTCTGAGGACGGTGACGACAGCGCCTTTTACAGCCTGGAGAACCAACCTCCAGTTCCTTCTTTTGTACCTCAGCAGGACTTCTCTTTTCAGACTTTGCTGAGAAACATGAAGGCTACTCATGCTCTCGAGATTTCTGCCCTCTATCCCAGAAAGTAGCTGCATCTCTTGTGGCTTCATGTTGCTAACATTCCAATTAACCTCACGCCTCTGATTCCTCCTACCTTTAAAACCTTTTTGGAGGCAGTGTGGGCTAGACCTGCTTCCATTCCCTCTGTCTGTAAGACAATAGACCGTATGTATATTCTTCCTAAGAACAGATCAATTTTGGCTTACCATACTATTGCAGATAAAATTGTTATACTCACAGAAAATAAGGCTGTCCTTCCCTAGGAGGTTACGGCACACCCCGTTAATAAGGAATCCTGTGAGACTGATAATATGGGAAAGAGGACTTTCGCAGGGGCCACCTTGAATATGCAGATAGCCAGTTATTAAGGTCACTTCTCCCAGTGTGAGTATGCCCTCTGGACCTCCTTTAAGTCTCTAGCGGAGACCTTACCAGAGTCGGATACTAAAATGAAAATTACATACCTACTGTAATTCTTGATCTTCTTGGACAAGCCTTCACTATTTATTCATACTACTGGGTTCAAGCCAGAGGCACTAGGACCCTGCGGGAGCCAAAAATCTTCAGGAGAGCTGGCGCCGTGGTAAGACCATGCAAGCATGGCACCATGAGATTAGCTTTTGCCTATGTAGGCTACCTCGGTGTCGACCCTCCAGCTGCCTCAGTACCTTTTTTACCGAGGAGGTGCAGCATAATGAAACTAGGAAGCACCTATCCTAACAAGGGCATAAGATAGCCCGATTGACTTGTATAAGAAGGGTCAATTTAAACAATGTATTCGTGGCCCAAACCAAACGGAGTGAAGACCAGGAACAGACTGAGTGAGCTTGGGGGATGGTGAGTGGGCGTATAAATAAATGGTGAAGACTTGTCCAGGAAGATCAAGAATTATGGTAGGTACGTAATTTTCATATCTTCCTGGACTTAGTCGTCACCATTTATTCATACTTCTGGGTTAGACTACCAAGCTAAACCAATCCCCCGAGCAGGGTGGCAGGAGATAGAGCTCACTCGGGACAAAATTCCATTAAGGATTTTCCTGCCAAAGGGAGCATGCTGTCTGGCATGGACATCCAGAATGTAGTGCTTCACAAATGTGTGCACTGAGCTCCAAGTAGCTACTTTACAATTCTCAGTAATAAAAGCAGAGTGTATCTCTGCCAGGGATGCAGCAACCATTCTAGTTGAGTGGACACGTACCTGGTCTGCCAACTTGACCTGCGCCATAGAATAGTAATGGCAAAGGCATGCCACTATCCAAGCAGAACTGCATCTGATGGATACTGGCTGACCCAGCCAGACTGTATTGAAAGACACAAAGAGCTGATTTGCTTGACCGATGTCCCCATCCTATTGATGTGGAATCACAAAGCCCTCTTAACATCCAGGGTATAAAAGGTTTGTTCCCTTTCACTTTGGAATTTAATGAAGTAAGTAGGCAGAACCAAGGGCTGATTGAGACAGAAATCCGAAACCACTTTGGGTAGGAACTTAGGGTGAGTATGGAGGACCACCTTTTCTTTGTGAAAGACCGTATATGGAGGGTCAGTGACCAAGGCATGTATTTCAGAGCCCTGCGAACGAAAATGATGGCCACCAAAAAGACAGTGTTCTGGGTCAGAAACTTCAGATCACACTTGGCTAGAGGCTCAAAGAGTTTGTGAGGGAGCATATCCAGCACGAGATTAATATCCCAGGTGGCAACCAGTTTCCTAACCGAGGGCCTTGTGTATAGAATGCCTTTGAGGAATCTTTTGAACAAAGGTAGCTGAGCCAGAGACATTCTGGACTGGCTCATGATAGGCAGAAAGTGCACAGAGATGTACCTTGACTGTCAAATATTGCAGTCCTGCATCAAAAAGGTCTGACGGGTACTCCAACACTTTAACTGGTGGGCACTGGAATGGATCTAGAGAGATCTTAGCACACCAGATCGAGAAATGCTTCCATTTAGCGACATCGGTCTTCCTGGTGGAGGGCTTACACACTGCCAAGAGAATCTGAAATTCTCTGAGAAACTTTAAACCTGCCCACCTCTGTCTCCTCAGGAGCCAGGCATGGAGATGAAGGGAGTGCAGATTGGGATGAACCAGGGGTCCCCTGTGTCAGGAGGTCCATTCGCAGAGGCAGTGTTCGGTATCTTTCTGAACACCCGAGTGATCATGCAGGAAACTCAGTGAACAAAGAACTTGCATAATGTTATATAGTTGCGATAAGAAGATCCATTACCTTGGTAACTGCTCATTTGCCAAGCAGTGGACGGCTCTCATTGGCAGATTAGGTGAGCATCTGGCACCCAAAACTATAACTTTTCACACGTACACATAAATAAGCAATATTGCTGACTAGTACTACTTTTGGGTAACACTAGAGCATTTCAGTAGGTTATGCTAAGCTTTGCATATTAGCTAATCTCAGTAGGTGACACACTAAGACCACAAATATATCATTAAATCAGAATATTGTTTTCCCTTATACTGTGAACTAAAGGAAGTCTCCATGACGGATACTAGGACATGCAGGTCTACATAATCCCCCCCCCCCTTGTTGCCTGAATGAGGCAACAAGAAGTATGGTAATTAAGTTGGTGAAACACTCAGTTACAGTCCAGCTGCACGAGTTTGTAGATGAACTTCAGTTGTTCACGATGTTGCTTGAGAGTATGTCTTAAACAGAGTACGGTAATAATCATGAAAAATATCAAAAACAATAACAAAACCTTTAAAAGTAGGTTCTAACCAGGTATTGGATAAAGCAGTGGAGAGATCTCCTTCGTGAAATAAGGAATTTAAAAAATCACCAGCTTTAGTTATATTGGTGCCTATTCATGAAGAGCATCGCTGCTGGTGCGATGTAAGTAAGGGGTGCACAGCTACTGGCATACGTAGAAGCACCATGTATACATGGCATTCACAAAGATGCACACAATGCCCTCAACAGGCGGGGCATAGCCAGATGAGGCATGCAGCAGTGCAGAGGCAAGGGAATGCCCCTTTGTCATTGAGGCACAGATCAGGACCCATAGGAAAAATCAGGAGCAGTTGTAGAATTTGCAAAAAGTGTTTTATTAGTACTAGCAATAACATAAAAAAAATAAACTTGTTCAGAATAACTATTTACAAAGGCAGAATAAACAGGAGATCCATCTGAGTTTTCCTTCAATCTTTGTGTGTGTCTCAAAACATTGCAGCTCTCTCTTATAAGTCTTTGCAACCCCCCTTCTTTTTTTTTAAAATTCAAGTTTATTAACATCAAGCAGGTACATCATTTTTGTACATTCTGTTAATATCCATACATAACTTGTTATGAATTAATTCTTAGAATATTCTATACAATTTGTCTGTTATCTCAGTACATCAATAGTTACTATATTATTGTTACCCATAGCAGCAAAGACTCCTTTATTTTTTGATTTCCAGCAAATTCATCGCCATCTCCCTTAAACCTAGGTCAGATCACCGCTCGCCCCTCCTGTTTCAATTTAATTCTTTCCGTACCTCTAATATTTCCCCTTTTAGTAGTGAATCTCTCCTTTTCTGACCTAGGACTAACTATTGGTCATTCAGGTGTTGCCTTGTTGGAGGATCACCAAATCTCCCATCTAGTCCACCTTCTCAAGTAAGTGGAAGTTCTATTGTTGATTTTATAAGCGAGTTCTTCCAGTTCTGATATCGTGTCTACTATCTTTATCCACTCCTGTATAGTGGGGGGGGTTAGGGGTCAGCCATCTTTTCGCGATGGCCTTGTGTGCTGCTGTTATTAATATGGTCCAGAGGTACAGTGAATCCATGTCTTGTATCTCTTCGGGGGGGGTGCCCCCAAATCATTATAGGCCACTCTAGTGGCGTCTGCACTGGAAATATTTCTTCAAGTGCCCTAGTGATTTCACCCCAAAAGGTCTGCAGAGCACCACAGGACCAGAAAATGTGCAAATGGCTTGCTTCCAGTGACCCACAACCCCTCCAATATTGAGCTGTGACATTTGGATCTCTTTTACTAATTATATGAGGAGTTAAGAAGTAGCGGACCTTAATTCGCCACGAGAATTCCTGCCAATACGGTGATTGAGTCGTTTTTTTAGTTAGGAAAAATATTCGTCCCAGTTAAGTTTCACTAGATCTTGGGGAGTTTCTTCCCTCCATTTTGTTTTTATTTTAATAAGTGGGTCCCCTTTCAACGTCGATAAAGCTTTGTAAAGGAAGGAGATCATCCCTCTTTGCTTACTAGCTCCACTACTTTCCTGGATGGCCATAAGTATCTGTTGGGCCCTAACTGAGTCCATGTCTTTTTTTCTTTAGCGTGGAGATATAGTTTCTGGCCTGTAGGTACCTGAAATGGTCTGTATTTTGCAGACCGTATTTATTTTTAAGGGATCCGAAATCTAGAAAAGTCTCTCCTTGCCAGAATTGTGATAGACATCTCAGGCCTTTCCCCTCCCACATGTGAAACCCATTATCTAGACGTCCCAGTTGAAAATCTGGGTCCCATGCTAGTCTTTTTAAGGGCCAGATGGAATTTTTAAGTTTATACTTCTGCCATATTCCGTGGACAGATCTTATTGTGTCTCTAATTGAGGTCAGACTCGGGTGTGGACATCTATTTATATTGGAGACGAGCAGTCTGGTTTCCAGCAGTTATGACCCCATCCCTCTCTCTTCTTCTTTTTCCATGAGCTGTCATCCCGAGGAGACATTGGGGTTAGACCACATTATGGCATTTTTTAATTGAGCCACCAGGAAATAATCTTCAAGATCTGGGAGGGATTGTCCACCTTTTTCTCGGTGCGTTTGGAGGATTCTTAAGTTTATTCTGGGCCTCTTGGAACTCCAGATGAATTTGGTAAGCATTTTGTTCCATGTTTGAAAGGTTGATTTGTGTACAGAGAGTGGGATGCATTGAAACAAGTATAAAAACCTAGGGAGCACATTCATTCTCAGTGTGTGTATCTTAGAGTATATTGGGAAATTCAACAGAGACCATCTTTCAAAATCTTTTTGCAAGTTATTTACTAAGGGAGCGTAGTTCGCAGCAAACAGCTGGGAATATTGTTTTGTGATGTATGTCCCCAGGTATTTCATTTTGCACACCTTCCAGTTTAACGGGAAGAGATTGCACAGCTCTGTATTAGGCTTATAGAAAAAAGGTGAGCACCTCTGTCTTATTTTTATTAAGGGAATATCCTGAATGTCTGCCAAATTCCGTCAGGATTGCCCAGACTTGTTTTATGGACTGTTGAGGTTGTGTGAGACTCAGGAGGACGTCATCTGCATAGAGTGATATTTTTTTATGCAGGTCTCCCACTACCACACCCCTTACCTCCTCTGCTCTGCGCACAGCTTCCGCCAACGGCTCGATATACAGAGCAAACAATAGTGGGGACAGGGGACATCCCTGGCGTGCCTCTGCCCAGGCTAAACCTCTCTGATATTCCGCCATTCACTCGGACGTAGGCCTGTGGTCTAGAATAAAGCGTCCGGATAACATTAATAAATGGTTGGAGGAACCTCTGTGTTCTAGTACAGCAAATAAGAAGCCCCAAGAAACTTTATCAAAGGCCTTTTCAGCATCTAGGCTCATTAAGCATGCCGGTCCACCGGATCTCTGAATGGTATCTATTAAATTTATCGCTGATCTGACACTGTCGGGGGCCTGATGGCCGGTGATAAAGCCTGTTTGGTCTATATGTATTAACCTGGGCAGTATAGGATTTAACCTGAAAGCTGCTATAGCTGTGAAAATTTAGTAGTCTGTGTTTAATAGGGATATGTGGCGGTAAGATTCACAGAGTGCTGGGTTTTTCCCTTCCCTTCCTTATGAATGACCGAAATGGTGGCGTGTTGCCAAGAGGGAGGGATAGGTTCGATCCCAGTCCACACCACTGTAAACACCTCTAAGAGGACAGGGGAGATCTCCGATTCAAAAGTTTTATAGAATTCTGCACCGAATCCATCTGGTCTGGACATTTTACTGTTTTTAAATTTTTTATTGTGTGTTTGATCTCTTGCTGAGTGGGTCTAGTAAGGGTCTTTGCTTCGGCCCGGGATAGGGGAAGGAGTCTAGGCATTTCTTTTTCTCCTGAGGGGAGGTTTCCTCCTGGGGTGAGTATAGTTTAGTGTAATAAGCCACGAAAGCCTTCGCTATTTGCGAGGCCTGGGTGGTTTTCTGATTATTATCAGGGGAAATTATTTTGGTGATTGTCGCCCTCGCTATACTTTGCCGGAGTCTGTAGGCTAGTACTTTGGTCCCTCTAGGACCCCCTTCATAATATTTTTGCTTCAAATAAAATAAGGCTTTCTCTATTTCTAGTTTTTGTATTTTTTGTAGTTGATTCCTGCTTTCAGTTAATTTCCTCTCTCTTTCTGGATCCCATTTAGTTTTCTGATTCTTTTCCCAGTCTTTAATCTGGGAAATTAGTTCTTGTTGCTTCTGGGTTACCAGCTTTTTCTTATGGGTGGCTATTTGAATCAATTTACCTCTGATAATCGCCTTAAGGGAGTCCCATAGGATCTGGGAAGAAATACCCGGTGTGTTATTTTCTTCTATTGATCTTTTGACAAATTGTTTAAGCTCTTTAACGATCTCTTTGTCTTGGAGAAGAGAAGTGTTCAGTCTCCAAAGGGTTTTTCTTTTGGGCAACCCCAGGTCTATTTCTAAAAAGAGCGGCCTGTGATCTGACAAAATAGTGGTTCCCACCCACATTGAAGAAAAGGAAGAGAGGTCCCTTGAGAAAGTAAAAAAAACATATTGAGCCTCGAGTAAATATGAAACCTCGGGGAGTAGCTTGTGAATGCTTTGCTGGTGGGATATCTTTCCCTCCATATGTCCACCATGCCCAGTTGTTACGTTAGTAGTTTGAATGCTTTGCAACCCCCCCTTCTTAACAAGCATCCTGTTTTTTTTTTTCTAAATGTTCTTGTATGCTTCAGGCAGGTGCCACAAGAACACAGTGTCCCAGAACTGAGGCCCCTTCTCCATAGCTTCTGAAAAAGGGCTTAAAAACTGCTCTCAGGTTAACCTCTTGAGTTCCCAATAGCTTTTTGCAATCATCGTAAACTGTAATAATATACATTTTAACAGTAACACTGTATAGTTCCTAAACAAATGGATCCCAATATCAGTTACATTTCCACGTAATGATTTGCATATATTTTTATACCAGCAGATATGCAAGGGAGGAAAAGACAGAAACAGCAAGGGAAGGTTGAGAGACAGTGAGAGGCAGAGAATTGCGAGGTTGTCAGGGTGATCAAATCCTAGGTCTCACGAGAAAATGTTGCGCAATCAGACAGACAAGAGACAGGAAAGAAAAGAACAGAACAGATCCCTGCACTCAAACTCTCCATAACAACTGGGACGGCCCCATTTAACCCTGTCACGTACACCCTCCCCCTTTGGAAGGGAACCTGTTTTTTTCAAACAGGTTTCCAAAACTTTCTATTAATTCTCTACTAACATTAGCTTCTAACTTTCAGAAATAAAGCACATGTACGGTATCCTTTTTTCTATAACAGTACAGCAAGCGGTAAAGTTTAAACTCATACATTTGTTTTTCAACCTTCAGAACCCTCAATTCCTGATCCATATCTTGACAGAAAATCAACATTGCTATTCTCTTTACCAGATTTGTGTATCACCTTGAATTTATTATTTTTTTATACTTCCTTTATTAAAAAATGTTTCCGTACATCAGTTAATATAATCATAATGCAGTTTTCTTATACAAAAGATTACAAATTGTGGCTGTTAAAACGTACAGCACTTCACATGTATCACAACTTTATAAACTTAATATTAAAGAAAAAAAGGATAAAGTCAATATGCAGAACATAGACATTTTTACATAAGTTTCGTAATGCTTATTAATAAGTTTCTTTTCTTTTTTTCCCTTTGGAACCAGTTTGAACAATTTCATTTCCCAGTATACTAGGGGTATTCGTTAGCCAAGTACTTAGTTTTTGATATAAGGTGGTCTACACCCCTCAGTATTGCAGCAGTGAGTACGTGAGGGATGGCCACTACTCGTTCTCATATGTATCTCTATTTGGTTATGACACCTTAAAGAAATTGATCATGATTTAGTTCCCGTCTGGACCACCTAAAAACATAGGTCTCCATCCTGTCTTGAGGACCAAAAGATAACTGCTCATTACGCTGCATGTGAAGTATTAGTGCTTTCCAATCGGAGATCAGAGGGGGGGTTCTTGGAGCCACTTTTTGGTGATAGATTTATAAGCAGCACCCAATAAGATGGCCAATAAATATAGGGTATCTTTATCTTTATCCTCTGCAGGTGGGATCCCCAGCATGAAGTGAACCCCTTTGAGAGGGTGTTGAAGATTTAGTATAGTTTTTATATAATGAGATATCTGATTCCAGAACCCTGATAGTTTAGGGCAGTCAAGAAAGACATGTTTATGTGAGGCCCTAGTCTCCCCACATTCCCTCCATGAACTCCTGGGCTCCTAATGGCCACCACTGAGGGGACCAGGAAAAAAACTCACTCTAACTTTCCACATGAACTCTCTCCAGGTTGGAGAAGAGGTGGTAGTCCACGTTCCCTTCCAAACCCTCTGCCACTCCTCACTGGATATTGGTTGGGCAAAGTCCTGCTCCCACTTAGATTTGACTGATTCCATAGCATATGCCTTTTGTTGAATAAGTGATTTTATATATTATGGAAATTGCTTTTTCCCCTTGAAATGAGGACCATATTTGAACAAATGCGGTATCACCTTCCCAGACCTGAGATCTCTTCTCTCTGATTTTAATTTGTTTAGATATATAATCCCTGGCTTGGTAATAGTATAATTTGTCTTTCTCTGTCCAGGAGTACTTCCTCTGACCCTCCTCAAAGTCAATGATACTGTTGCCTTTTATCAAGTGCCATGGTGCCTTCAGCCCCTTCTCGGCCTTGATTTTATACCATGAGCTCTGCAGCCCCGAGTTAAATGGAGGAGTCAGCAAAAAACAATTGTATTTCCAAAATTGCTGCTGGACAGTTTTACTTTTTGTTCCTAACTGCCACCCCCCTCAGAGCAGCTGCGGTAGCACGTGGAACAACTTGCATAGCTTTTTTACAATGTGATGGAGAGAATAGACTAACTGATAATGGGGTGGTTGTTGGTCTGGTTAGATCTATTTTGCTTCCAAGCTGCTTGATATGTTTTGGTACCCCATAATAGTGCCAGATGCATCCGAACTGAAATCCAATAATTCTGAAGGGATGGGAGGGCCACCCCCCCCCCCAACTTTTTGGGTAAGAATAACTTGTACATGTTAACCCGTGGTTTTCTTTGTTTCCATTGAAAAGCATTCAGGATTTTCTGCCACGAGAGAAGTTCTTTAGATGATATGGTGCATGAGACACATTGAAATAGGTTTAAAAAACTTGGCAGAGCATTCATCTTAAGGGAGAGGGTCCGAGTATAAAAAGAAGGTAAAAGGTTCCATCTTCTGAGGTCATGTTTAAAATTTGTTAACGGGGTTGTAATTATGGGAGAATAACAGAACTTGATCCCTAGTGATCTGTATGCCTAAATATTTATATATGTGTTATCCCATTTAATAGGATATCGTGTTTTAAGTGCCAATGTGGGATTATAACCAAATGCAAGGGCCTCTGATTTGTTGATATTGAGAGAGTAGCCAGACAGGAGGGAGAACTCCAGTAAGTCATCCGCGAAGAGGGCCAATTTATGTTCTGTACCTGCTATCATAACACCCTTAATTTCTGAAGTCATTCAGAGATATTGGGTTAGGGGTTCATTGTAAAAGGCGAATAAAAGGGGGGATAAGGGGCATCCCTGTCTGGTCCCTCTGTGTAAAGGAAAGCCCTCTGAGGTATTTACCATTAGTTCTAATGAATCCAGTAGGCTTATTATAAAATTTAAAAATGGTATCTGAGAACTGAATTGGGAAATCAAAGCCAGCAAAGACCCCTCGAAGAAATGTCCAGAACACCATATCATATGTTTTTTCCACATCTAGCCCCACCAGAACTGCAGGGAGGTTATGTGATTGAATATGTTCTGTAATATATACAGTGCATCTAACATTATCCTGGGCTTGCCAACCAGGTATGAAGCCACACTGATCTACATGTATTTTGGGGCAAATCAAATAAGCCTCTTAGCCAATATAGAAGCAAAGATATTATAGTCTGTGTTTAATACAGCTATGGGTCTGTATGATGAGCAATATGAAGGGTCTTTGCCCGCCGTTGGTATAACAGAAATTATGGCCTCATTCCAGGATGGGGGAATTACTCCCTCTTTTGTTATAAAAAAAAATACTCTACCCAATAATGGGGAAAGGGTTTTGGAAAGGGTCTTGTAAAACTCCCCTGGGAGGTTGTCTGACCCTGGGCATTTCCCTGTTTTTAAGTCTCCAATTGTTGCTTCTATCCCATTAATAGGGATGGGGGGGCTATCAGCTGTTCACAATTTTCTTTAAATAAGGGGGGGAGAAATTCCTGAATTTTATTATCTGGGGGTGAGGGTGCTTCTGAGTAGAGTGATGTATAGTAGTTTAGGCAGGCTTCAGATATGCCTTTATTATTGTTTCTAAGTTCCCCTGTTATAGGATGTATTACTTTTAGGATGGTAGACTTAACCGTCCAGGCCCGTAATTGACCTGCAATTAATCTCAGGAATCGGGGACCGCTGTCATAGTATTTGTGCCTTAAAAATATTAGGTTCTGCTCTGTAGCATAGTCTAGAATATGATTTAATTCTTTCTTTAAAGCGGCAAGTTCCCGATTTCTGGATTTACACAGTTTGATACACTGAAGGTCCTCTAAGGTTTTTATCTTCTCTTCCAAGGCTTGTCTGCAGGATTCTCTCTCTTCCGGTAGGATGAGATTCCTAACAGTTTAACCCTTACTCTTGCTTTGATAGTGTCCCATACCATTGATATCATGGTGTCTTGAGTATCATCTATCAGGGCCTGGGTTATCGTGTCTGATCAACTCCTGTACTTCCTTATCTTGTATAAGGGATAGGTTTAATCTCCAGAAGGTTCTCTTCCGTGTGGTTTGTGCATTGAATTTACAAAAAATAGGAGCATGGTCCAAAAGACAGAAGTCTCCCTGCCAGCTACTCTGAATAATATTTAACTGTTCCCTTGGAGTAAGGAAAAAATCAAGACACGAGTAGGTCTCATGGGCCTGAGAATAGAATGTATACCTCCGCGAGGGGGCATATATAAACTGCCACACATCCTCGTATCCCAGTTCCTGAATCAATTTTTGGACTTTTCTGGTTGTTTTATTTGTACGACCCAAGTAAGGATGATCTGTCCCTCCCCCAGAGATATCAAGATTAAGGTCCCCTCCACAGATCACTTGACCCTCTGCCCACTCTGTCAGTTGGGAGAAAAAAATCATATATAATTTATAATCCACTGCAGGAGGTATATAGACTGATGCTAGAGTAGTCAGCTGGCCATCCAATAATCCCTTCAGGAGCACATATCTCCCCTCCCTATCAATGATCTGGTCCTTGAGCTCGAAGTGTACACCCTGCTTAATCATTACTGCAGTCCCTCTCCTTCTGCCTCCTCGATAAGAAGAGGCCACCATACAAGAAAAGCCCAAGCACTCAAATTTTTTATTCTCAGCATGAGAGAGGTGGGTTTCTTGTAGCAATAAAATATTTGCCCCCTCTCTATTCATATACTGAAGGATTTTGCTTCGTTTAATGGGATTTGTTATTCCATGCACATTGTAAGTGCACATAGTGTAAGATTGTGCCATATTTAAGTAATGTTTATTATGTCAGTTGAAAATACCTTTGAGAGTTCTGGCTTCCTATCCATAGTGACGATCCTCCTTCCCCCAAAGCACTTACATACTCAAATTTAAAATCATTGCTCCTAGGTTCCTTCTGCCCTGATAAAATAAAAACAAGCTTACAAGCCAACATGGCTTCAATTGTAACTTCAACCCTACAAACCATTAACTAAACTGTCAACTTCCAAGGTTGGGGGCTAATCAATCAGACTAGCCCCTGTGTCCTCCTTTTAAGGAGAATGAGGAGGAATGCATGTGCCACCATTGCCAGAAGACCACCTCTAGAGCCACGTTTGCAGTGGGCTCCTAATGAGTAGATAGTGTGGTACCTAGAGGTACTAACGGCACAGGCTGTATAGGCTGCAGCATGCCCCCATCTGCCGATCGACCTCAAAATTAGCGTAACCTAAAGTGTGTATAAAAAAGGCCTAATCATATTGAACAAAGATATTTTGCCTAATTTATGACATCAACAGCGAGTCTAAGCATAGATAATGATTGTTCTCTTCTTTGACTATTACATCTCCATGTTCTATCTCCTCAGGCTTCCTCTATATTTCTTCCCACACTATAAAAAATGAGACCCCTGACAGTGGAGTCTTCTGTTATGAGGGGAGGCTTGGTAGATAATTCAGAGGGGGATGAGTCACAGAAATTGAACAACACTAAGCTTAGCCCAATCTAAGAACAATAGGTAGAAACGGTGAATTAACAAAATCAGATAGCTAAGAAATACACACATCCTGTATAAACGAGACCATCCATGTAGATAATATAGTCCCAAACTGAATATTGTCCATTCAGGTTGGTGCCTCTGTAGATTGAGTGTTTGGAATCACAGTCGTCCATGCCCCCAAAATGTGTGATCATCGGCCCTATAAACCTAAAAGAAAAGAGCAGGTTAGGTGTTTTTAAGTACTTCGCCATCATTTAGTCCGCTGTTACCGAGGGAGCTTTCGGCAGATCTCTGAAAGCAGGATAGGAGAATTCAGAACGCCAGCTTGAAGACCCTTTGACATCTCAGGTTGTTTTCCCTATGTGGCTAGATTTGTTGCATAGCAGCGTTTGGACTCTGCATAGTGCCTCGGTATGTTGCATTATTTTGGTTCCCCCACACTTCCTGTTAGTGGTGCACTGCCAGACTGGACCGTCCTTCCCTTCACTGGAGTTCCGGAGTTCTGCTGTCGGGATTTTCCTCTCTTTGAGGGCTTGTGTGGCTTTCTCGACCGTAGAATATATCTTCACACCATCTTCCCAGAAGATTTGCAGTCTAGGGGGATATGGAGTATGGAATCGGATTGCCATCTCGCGAAGTGATCGCAAAATAGGAAGGTAGTATATTCTCTGCTGCTGTACTATTTGGGGGTAGTCATGGTCTAAAAATAATCTGTGTGATAAAGATTTAATTTCTTTTTTAGCCCAGGCTCGGCTTAATATTTCTTCCTTTGAGCTGTAGGAGTTTAGTTTAAAGATGATAGAGCAGGGGTGCACTGTTGGGTCGGAAGGCTTCATTTGTAGAGATCTATGCGCGCTCTCCACGTGGAACAGAAATGAAGTTGGAAGATCTAATACATCTTTCAAGAGATTTTCTATAAAGGGTGCTACAGGGGCAGTTTCCATATCCCCTGGGAGCCCATAGAGGCGCAGATTCTCACACCAGGAGCAACCCTCCAGGTCGAGGCATTTGGCTTGTAGCTCCTCAGTTTGAAAGAGTAGGGTTTAAACTATTTCTGAGAGCTGTACCGTGGTGTCTTCATTCTCAGCAACCCTCTCCTCAGTCGTACCAACACAAGTCTCTAAAGTAGACAGCTGCTTTTTTTTTCATTCAAGTTTATTGACGTCAAGCAGGTACATCATTTTTATACATTCTATTAGTATCCATACATATCTCAGGTTATAATTTAATTCTTAGAATGTTCTGTTTAGTTTGTCTCTGCTACCTCAGTACTTCATTAATTGCTGTATTATTGTTCTCTATGGCAGCAAGGTCTCCTTTATTTTTTTAACTCTCCAGGAAATTAATCTCCTTCTCCCTTTAACCTAGTTCGGATCGCAGCCAGCCCCTCCAGCTTCAATTTTAATCTCTTTACCCCTCTTACCCGTCCCACCCCAGCAGCAGATCCCCTCTTTTCTACCTTAAGGTTAACTATTGGTCATTCAGGTATTGTTTCATTGGAGGAACACCATATCTCCCATCTAGTCCACCTATTCAAGTAGGTGGGAGTTCAGTTATTAATTTTATAGGTGAGTTCTTCCAGTTCTGAGATCGTGCTGCTTATCCTTATCCACTCCTGTATAGTGGGAGGGGCAGGGGTCATCCACCTTTTTGTAATGGCTTTGTGTTGCTGTTGTTAATATGGACCAGAGGTACATTGAGTCCATATCCCGTATCTCCTCAGGAGGGTGCCCTAATATCATCATGTGCCACTCTAGTGGAGTCTGCATCAGAAATATTTCTTTAAGTGCCCTAGAAATTTCACTCCAGAAGGTCCAAAGAGCCTCACAGGACCAGAAGATGTGTAAATGGCTCACCTCTAGTGACCCGCATCCCCTCCAACATTGAGCCGTGGCATTTGGGTCTCTCTTACTACTTATGTAAGGCATCAAGAAATAGCGGACCTTAATTCGCCACGAAAATTCCTGCCAATACGGTGATTGAGTCTTTTTTTTTTAGTTAGGAAAAATATTCGATCCCAGTTAGGTTCTCATAAGTCCTGGGGAGCTTCTTCCCTCCATTTTATTTTTATTTTATTGAGTGGGTCCCCTTTCAGCATCGATAGAGCTTTATAAAGAAAAGAGATCATCCTTCTTTGCTTATTAGCGCCACTACTTTCTTGGATGGCCCTTAGGATCTGTTGGGCCCTGAGTCCATATCTTTCTTCTTTAGTGTGAAGATATAGTTTCTAGCCTTTAAATACCTAAAATGGTCTGTGTTTTGCAGGCCATACTTATTTTTAAGGGATTCGAAGTCTAGAAAAATCTCTCCCTGCCAAAATTGTGACAAACATCTCAAACCCTTCCCCTTCCATGTGTGAAATCCCCTATCCAGACATCCAGGTCGGAAATCTGGGTCCCATGCCAGTCTTTTTAAGGGCCAAGTGGAATTTTTAAGCTTATATTTCTGCCATATTCTGTGGCCTGATCTTAGTGTGTCCCTAATCGAAGTTAGACTCGGATGTGGACATCTATTTATGTTGGAGACCAGCAGTCTCGTTTCCAGCGGTTGTGAACCAGCCCCTCTCTCGTCTGCTTTTTCCATGAGTTGCCATCCCGGAGAGATGTTGGGGGTTAGACCACATTGCGGCATTTCTTAATTGAGCCGCCAGAAGGTAATCTTCAAGATCCGGGAGGGATTGTCCGCCTTTTTCCCGATGCGCTTGGAGGATTCTTACACTTACTCTGGGTCTCTTGGAATTCCAGATGAATTTGGTGAGCATTTTGTTCCATGTTTGAATGGTCGATTTATATATATAAAATGGGATATATTGGAACAAATATAAAAACCTAGGGAGTACATTCATTCGTAGGGTGTGTATCTTTGAGTATGTTGGAAGATTCGATAGAACCATCTTTCAAAGTCTTTTTGCAAGCTATTTACTAGGGGGGTGTAGTTCGCAGCGAACAATTTGGAGTATTGTTTTGTGATGTATGTCCCCAAGTATTTAATTTTACTGGCCTTCCAGTTTAATGGGAAGAGGTTACATAGCTCTATAGTTGGCTTATAGAAAAAGGTGAGCACCTCTGTCTTGTTTTTATTAAGGGAGTATCCTGAGTGTCTACCAAATTACGTCAGGATTGCCCATACTTGTTTTATGGATTGTTGGGGTTGTGTGAGACTCAGAAGAACGTCATCTGCATAGAGTGATATTTTTTTATGCAGGTCTCCCACTGTCACTCCTCTTACCCCCTCCGCTCTGTGCATGGCTTCCGCCAATGGTTTGATATACAGGGCAAACAACAGTGGGGACGAGGGCACCCCCGACGTGTGCCTCTGCCTAGGCTAAACCTTTCTGATATTCCACCGTTCATTCGTACGTAGGCCTGTCATCTAGAATACAACATCCGGATAACATCTATAAATGATTGGGGAAAGACTGTATGTTCTAGTACGGCAAATAAGAAGCCCCAGGAGACTTTATCAAAAGCCTTTTCAGCGTCTAGGCTCATTAAGCATGCCGGTGCGCTAGATCGCTGGATGGTATCTATTAGATTTATCACTGATCTGACACTGTCAGGGGCCTGACGACCTGTGATAAAGCCCATTTGATCTATTTGTATTAACTTGGGTAGTATAGGATTTAACCTGGAAGCTATTATGGCTGTAAAGATTTTTTTAGTCTGCGTTTAATAGAGATATGGGGCGATAAGATTCACAAAGTGTTGGGTCTTTCCCTTCCTTATGGATGACCGAAATGGTGGCATATTGCCAAGAGGGAGGTATTGGTTCAGTCCCAGACCCCACCATCGAGAACACCTCTAAGAGGACAGGGAAATCTCTGATTCAAAAGTTTTATAGAATTCTGCGCCGAATCTGTCTGGTCCTGGGCATTTTGCTGTTTTTAAGGTTTTTTATTATGTGTTTAATCTCTTGCTGGGTAATGGGCCTAGTAAGGGTTTTTGCTTCAGCTTGGGATAGGGGAGAGAGGGGGAAGGAGTCTAGGTAGTTCTTTTTCTCTTGGGGGGAGGTTTCTTCTTTGAGTGAATATAATTTGGTATAGTAGACCACAAAGGCCTTTGCTATTTGCGAAGCCTGGGTTATTTTCTGGTTAGTGTCAGGGGAAGTTATTTTGGTGATTGTGGCCCTTGCTATGTTTTGTCTGAGTCTATAGGCTAGTACTTTGGTTCCTCTAGGACCCCCTTCGTAGTATTTTTGCTTCAAATAAAATAAGGCTTTCTCTACTTCTAGTTTTTGTATTTTTTGTAGTTGATTCCTGTCTTCAGTTAATTTCTTCTCCCTTTCTGGATCCCATTTTTTTTTCTGTTCCTTTTCCCCATCTCTAATTTGGGAAATTAACTCTTGTTGCTTCTGGGCTATTGACTTTTTTTTATGGGTGGCTATTTGTATTAATCTACCTCTGGTAATCGGCTTGAGGGAATCCCATAAAATCTGGGGTGACGTCCCCGGTGTGCTATTTTCTTCGATTGCTCTTTTGACAAACTGTTTGAGTTCTTTGACAATCTCCTTGTCCTGAAGAAGAGAGGTGTTCAGTCTCCGTTTTTTTTTTTTTTTTTTGGCAACCCCAGGTCTATTTCTAAGAAGAGCGGACTGTGATCTGACAAAACAGTGGTTCCCACCCACATTGAGGAGAAGGAGGGGAGGTCCCTTGTGAAAGTAAAAAACATTTCAAGCCTTGAGTATATATGAAACCTCGGGGAGTGGCATGTGTATTCCCTGCTGGTGGGATACCTTTCCCTCCATATGTCAGCCATGCCCAGTTGCTGTATTAGCAGTTTAAAAGCTTTGGCCCTGTTAAGCTCTGGCCTGGGTATTCGAGATATGGTATCCATCTCTCTATTGAGGATTATGTTCCAGTCTCCACCCATTACCATTATACCCTTCGCTTTCTCAGCGACCAGTTGTAGCAGAGCCGAGTAAAAAGAGGTTGGGGACCCCGGAGGTATATATACATTGATCAGGGTAACCAGCTGATCTTGAACTGATCCTATTACAATAAGGTACCTTGCACCAGGATCCTCAGTCACCTCCTGTAGCTGGAAAGGTAGCGTGGCAGAAAGCAGAATGGCCACCCCTCTCTTCCTAACCCCCACTAGGGAGGAATGAAAAAGCTGGAGCAGTGCCTTACATTTCAGCTTCTGTACCTCCACAGGAGTGAGATGCGTTTCTTGTAGGAATACTACCTCACATTTCTGGAGGCTCAAATATCTTTGGAGCCTTTTCCTCTTAACAGGGCTCGTACACCCATTTATATTAAAGGGGACTACCTTTGAATAGTGATTAATCATTTGTGCATATTTTTGTCTCAGCTGCTAACCTCTGATGTACTACACTTTTGCGATAACAAATTTGAACATTTCGAGTACCTTGCAAAAATATAAACCATATAACCACATAGTATAACAACTTTCCTGCTAAGTTTAACAATAATTGTATTAAACAGGTAAACAATTGCTTCAGCCTCATCCAACATCGAGCCTCAAGCAAATTTAGTGAATTAATGTTCATGGCCAGGAAAACTTGGTGCCATGATACCTTGTTTCCTTTTAAAGGACTTCCTAGGCGTAGTTGAATGGTGGTCCTCAGTGGTGGAGGAGATGTCCTTACTGGACTCATGGCCAGACTCAGTAGTGCAATGAGACCTCCCTTTGGCCTTATCAGAAAGTTTCTGGTGTGGCCATCCTCCTTCATATCACCTTTGTGGCATGACACCATCCCGTTACTGCCTCCTTCCCCAAATTTATTCATTACCCCCACCTCCCCCCCCTCGGCCCAAAAGGACGAGAGAGGTAGGAAGGAGGAAAGTGAACTACACATCGCTCTCTAGTTGCTAAGAAAGTATTTGAGTCCATTAGGACTTGTTATAGCATCTCCAACTCCTACGGAGTCTCGTTAGTTTGCCCTCTAAACCTGTAATTCCACGTTCCCACACGTTCCCCTTTATCCCCTTGGTCATCCCCCTCTTGTGCAGGACTCTCCGACCTGCATCTATAAGGGCGGGCCTGAACATCCTTCAAAGTCTCCCTGCTTCTCATATCAGTGGACTCCCGCTTCATCATAATACAACAGTTTGTTTTTTTTGCTTTCGGATCTGTAGTAGTGGAGAAAAGCATTCACTTTTCTTTCATGTTCGGCTTTCCCTGAGTCCCTGGGTTTATCCAGCGTCTTTGAGGTCCGTATTCGACCTCCCTCTGCTTCTGTCTCACTTACCATGAGGTCCTGTCTGAACACCCCAGTCCGCACCCACCATCAACATTTCTTAGCCAGGAAATACCACTTTCCAACCCTGAGAACCCCCCTCCCCCCCCTTAAAGACAAGAGACCTCCGGGAGCACCCAAAATTAGGAGGTCCCCATCTTGATGCCCAGCTTAGCCCATCCGTACCACCCCCTCTTGTGTTTGGGGGCATCTGAGGAGAGCCCAGGGGGCCATATCAACGAGCCATCCATGTTTCGTTTTAGGGCTTTTCTCTCCCCCCCCCCTTTCGGGCAGAAACTTGTGGTTCTAGGGACATGGATATGTTCATCCACACTTATTGGGAGGTTCCTTGCCGCTTTAAATCTTGCCGGAAGGTCTTCAAGCTGGCTCCTCCCACCCACCTGGGTGGTAAAACTCGCTTTTTCCTTGGCATGAATCTTCCTTACCCATGGAAGCTCAGAGTTCCCTCATAACGCTCTGTGTATAAGACTGGTTCCTAACTCTTCGGTTTTTCCAAAATTAATCTCTAAGGTTTTCTAGACTTTGGTCAACTATTTCCCTCGCGGCTGCGATGGACAAATCGACTCCCGGTTTTCGGAGATGCCCATGCGGGCTGAAGATGTCTCGGAAGGATCCGCACTCCACGTGCATCTATTGCTTGGGCCTTGAGCACGACCCGCAGGCTTGCGACCTGTGCTCTTCTTTCTCGGCCTACGTCTTGGAAGACCGTGCCGCCCGTCTGCAACTTGGGCGACCCGAAAAGCGTTACCCTCCGGTAAAGTCGAAAGAGGCCCGGTTGGCAGTTTCTGCGGTGGCGGGCTCGGTGGATCAGCTAGAGCAGATGATCGGCCTCGAAGAGGAGGCGGCGCGGACCACATCTTCCTCGGCTGCAGCATTTATCCCGCTCTCCCTGGGATCCTCATATTCTGCTTCCTTTAAGGAGCTTTGTATGTCTCTCTCCACCAAGGGAGAGGGACCTTCATCTTCGGGACCTTCCTCTCGGTCCAAAAAGAAGAAGGACAAGGGTAAGTCCGTCCGTCGATGCTCTTGGGAGCGAGAGAGGTCCCCCTCCCTGAGCGGTCGACCATCGACTTCGGTCGATCCTTCGGCTTTGGCCACTGGCTTCACGATGTCCCCGTCACGAGACTCCCGTCAACGCGGTTGAGATCTTTCTCGACCCGTTGGAGCGGGTTGTCTTCAATGACTCGAAAATCCTCTCTCCCGGTTCCCCGGTGGTGGTTTGAGGATCCGTGGGCTTGCCAGTGCCTCCGGTTCTGGAGCCCTTGGGTGTTCCGTCGAGCGAAGGAGGGCGGGTTTCCCCCGCTCCTTCCCTGCACCCTCCTCGGAAAAACAGAGGTTCGCGGTCTCGGACTTCTTCGTGGTCCAGCCGATCTCGCCACCAGAGGCGGTCTAGGTCTCGGCACCGCAGCAAGCGGCGCTGCCGCTCATCTTCATCCTCTTCCTCGGACGAGGGGAGGCTTCGACGCAAGTTGTGTCGATGATACGAGGACCTCATGTGGCAACAGCTTCTGCTGGCCGGGAACAAGCCGACGACGTCGCCTTCCCCGGCCATTAAGTGGCTGTCGCCAGAGCGGCCGAAGCAACCCCTCGCTTTAGCCGAGGCGCCTGTTTCCAGGCCTGTTGCTCAGCTGAAACCAGCTGCTCCACCAATTAGGGTGGAACCTCCGCCTCCACAGCCGTTGTTTGGGGCTCCGACCAAGAACTCTCGGTCGGCTCAGGGTTTACCCCATAGGCTGTCGGTCACCCTTACTCCCGATCACCCTCGGCAGGTAGAGGGTGGCTCAGGCCCGAGGCAGCTTTTTGTGGACTCTTCCGAGTCCGACAACAATTCCTCCCTCTTCTCCAGGCGAGTGGACTTGGAGTCCTCTGGAGGTCAGTCACTGGACGATAGCCCTTCATCCTTCCTGGGTTTGCTTAGGCTCATCTCGGAGTCCACCGAGATGCAGCTCGAGCCCGTATTCAAGCGGGCCAAGTATCCCCTCACGGAGATATTGGACCGGGGGGATTCCCCTACGGAGGCCTTTCCTGTGGCCGAGGCCATTGTGGGCCCGGCCTTGGAGCTCTGGCAGCGCCCTGCTTCCTGCTCTGCGCCTTCGGCCAGGATGGCCAGGAAGTATGCGGTCCCTACTGGTTCCCTGTCCGGTTTCTCGGAGCATCCCTCAGCCGAGGGGTTAGTTACCGACAGCGTTTTCCGGCGTGCTGGAAATGCTAGGGATGTGGACAAACCTCCCAACAAGGAGTCCAAGAATTTGGACTATGCCGGGCGAAAAGTCTACCCTGCATCCTCCCTTGGCCTTTGTCAGGCCAGCTCGGCCGTGCTTATGGCACATTTCTCCCTTGCCCTGTTGGGCTCCCTGGACGAGGTAGTCCCTCATCTCCCGGCTGACCTGCAGACTACGGTTAGGCAGGTGCGGGACCAGGGTAGGGCAGTGGCAAAGCAGCAACTTCAAACTGCTTTGGACATTGGAGACTCCTGCGCCAGGTCAGTTGCGGCCGCAGTGGCTATGCGCCGTCGGGCATGGCTGCGGATATCCACCTTCACAGCGGATACCCAGCACAAATTGGCGGATGTCCCCTTCCTGGGGACTGACTTCTTCGGCCCTGGAGTGGAAGGCCACCTCCAGAGGATCGAAAAGTCCAATGCCACCTTGGACCCGGTCTCATCCGCTCAGAGGGACAAGGGCTGCAGACCGCAACCCAAGCCCTTTCATCCGTCTGCGCCCCCGGCACGTCCGGCCCAGCAACATCAGGGCCAGCAGGCTCGCACTTGGCATCCCAAACCCAAGCCCGCGGCTTCCTCCTCCAGGAAGCAGGGAGGCAAAGGCCCAGGTGGTCCCTCGGCCGGTCCCTCCTCCAAGCCTGCACAGTGACGGGTTGAGGGGTGTCACCCCAACCTCGTCACCCCACCCAGGTTCCCCGTGAGGCAGCTCCAGTACTTCCTTTCCGCCTGGTCTGCTATTACCACAGACCGGTGGGTGTTGGAAGTGGTAGGAAAAGGTCTGCCCCTGGAGTTCGAGCAGGCCCGCGCTCATGAGCCGTCGCCCCAGGGAGGCCTCGGGGTCCCATGGCCTTGCTGTCGGCTCGCCGAGCTGACATCGCTCTGCTCCTCGAAAAGAGGTGATCAGAGGGTGGGACCCTCCCTCAGACCCGTGGTTTGTGTCCAGGTACTTCCTGGTCCCAAAGCGGATGGGGGCTGGCGCCCAATTCTCAACCTACACGACCTAAACAAGTTCCTAAGGTCTCAAACCTTCAGGATGGTTACTCTGGCTCAGATAATACCATCCTTGGAACGCGGCGTGTGGTTCTGCTCTCTGGACCTGCAGGACGCGTTTTTTCACGTCCCTATCCGTCCGTCTCACCGAAGGTTCCTTCTCTTTCGAGCGGAGGGATCCCTTTACGAGTTCCGAGCCATGCCCTCCAGCCTTTCTCTTGCTCCCAGGGTCTTCACCAAATGCATGGCAGTGGTGACAGCATTCCTGAGGTGCCGAGGGGTCCGGGTGTACCCTTACCTGGACGACTGGCTGATAGCAGCCCCCTCCAGACAGGAGGTGGAGCGGTCCAGAGATCTGGCCCTCCAGGTTTGCTCTCAAGTCGGCCTCCTCATCAACGAGGCCAAGTCGGAACTCGAACTGAAGCAGGTGATTCTCTTCATCGGGGCAGAGCTCGACTCTCTTCGAGCCAGAGCACGGCTCCCGGCGGACAGGGCCGAGGTTCTTTCCTCCTTTGCCCGATCATTTCTGGTTGGGCAATTGCGCCCTGCCCGGGACTTCCTGCGCCTCCTGGGTCTCATGGCGGCCTGCACCAGCGTGGTCCGTTGGGCCCGCTGGAACATGCGCCCCCTTCAGTGGGGGCTGGCCAGCCAGTGGTCTCAACACTGCGATCCATTGGACCAGCGAGTGACGGTGACCCAGGGGATGTGGAATGCTCTCCAGTGATGGATCGTTCCAACTCATCTGCAGGAGGGCATCCCATTTGTCTGCCCCGAGCCGACGGTATCTCTATCGACCGATGCCTCTCTGATGGGTTGGGGTGCTTATCTGGGGGAACACAGAGCGCACGGCCTCTGGTCCCCGTGGGAGTCCCGATGCCATATCAACCTGCTGGAGCTCCGAGCGGTCCGCCTAGCTCTCACCACCTTCGCTCCGTTTCTATGGGGTCAAGTGGTTCAGGTCCAGATGGACAATACCACGACCATGTACTACCTAAACCGCCAGGGCGGGACGCGCTCCATGCTCTTGTGTAAGGAAGCTCTCTACATTTGGTCACTCATGCGCAGCCTGGAGATGGATCTCCTAGCCATTCATGTGGCAGGAGCCTCCAACACCCTGGCCGATGCCCTAAGCCGGATAGGGGCTGTATCCCATGAGTGGTCTCTCCTGCCGGAGGTAGTACAAGATCTGTTCTCCCATTGGGGCACACCTCAGGTGGATCTGTTTGCCTCCAGGGAGAATGAGAAGCTGAGGCTGTTCCATGCCCGCCCCCCTCAGCAGGGCTCGCTGCAGGGGATGCCTTCTCGAGGCCGTGGACCCCGGGCCTTTCCCCCATTTCCCTTGATCCACAAGGTGCTTCTCAAGGTGAGGAGGGACAAGGCACAGGTGATTCTGGTAGCCCCAGACTGGCCCCGCCAATGCTGGTATCCAGATCTCCTCAGCCTCAGCTCCAGGCTCCCGAGGCAGCTTCCAGCTCGCCCAGACCTGCTTTCAGTCAATCAGGGGAAGGTGTTCCATCCGGACCTTCAATCCCTGCACCTGACAGCCTGGTTCCTGAATGCTAGAGTTCCAGGCCTTGGGTCTTTCTGACGAGGTCCTCAATGTAGTTGAGGCATCCCGTAAGGAGTCGACCAGGAAATGCTATGCCTTCAAATGGAAGAGGTTTTCCATTTGGTGTCAGGGCAAGGGTCTGGACCCTTCCTCCTGTTCCCTGGCAAGCATCTTGGACTATTTTTGGTCCCTTTCTCAGCAAGGGCTTAGGTCGACGATCCTAAGGGTGCACCTGGCAGCCATCTCTGCTTACCGGGTGCAGGAGAAGGTGGTCTGGCGCTTTTTCAAAGGCCTTGATCACATTTCCCCTTCGGTGCGAGAACCTCCACCTCCGTGGGATCTACTGCTGGTACTGGCAAAGCTCATGGGCAAGCCATTCGAACCAATGCACAGGTGTGATCTCTCTCACCTGTCGTGGAAGACCACCTTCTTGGTGGCTATTACGTCAGCCAGAAGGATGGGAGAGCTCCAGGCGCTTTCCATCGAGTCATAGAAACATAGAATTTGACGGCAGATAAGGACCGCTTGGCCCACCCAGTCTGCCCATTTCCCTACCTGATGGATAAGCTGCAGATCCTAGTTAACCAGCAGCCTACTTCTTCCTACCCCCACCCCTAGAATTGCCTTATGACTGTCCCATGCATGCTTGAATTCCACCACTGTTTGTGACTCCACAACCTCCTCTGGAAGGCCGTTCCATACATCCACCACCCTCTCTGTGAAAAAATACTTCCTTAAATTACCTCTGAGCCGCCCCCTTCTATCTTCAAATTGTGCCCCCTTGTTCTTGCACACCTCTTTTTTTGAAAGATGCTACCCTCTTGGACTTTGTTGATTCCCTTGAGGTACTTGAAAGTTTCTGTCATGTCCCCCCTCTCCCTCCTTTCCTCGAGGCTATACATATTAAGCTCCTTAAGTCTCTCTTCATATGTCTTCCAGTGCAGACCCTGCACCATTTTAGTTGCCCTCCTCTGGACAGCCTCCATCCTGTCTATGTCTTTGCGGAGATTGGGTCTCCAGAACTGCACGCAGTACTCCAGATGGGGTCTCACTAGCTGTCTGTACAGAGGGATAATAACTTCCTGTTTTCTACTGGTGATGCCTCTCCCTATGCATCCCAGTATCCCCCCAGCCCTCCTTGCTGCCCTCTCACATTGCTTGCCCACCTTTAGGTCATCTGATATGACTACCCCCAGGTCCCTTTCCATTTTTGTTGTTGTTAGTATCTCACCCCCCATTGTGTACTCTTCCCCGGGGTTTTTGTTTCCCAGGTGCATTACCTTGCACTTCTTAGCATTGAATCTAAGCTGCCATACATTTGACCATTCCTCTAACCTTGCCAAGTCCCTTCTCATCCTTTCCACCCCACCCTGTGCATCAACTCTGTTGCAGATCTTTGTGTCATCTGCAAAGAGACATACTTTTCCTTCCAGTCCCTCTGCAATGTCACTTATAAAGACATTGAGAGAGGACTAGTCTCTACTGAACCCTGCGGTGCCCACTACTAACCCCTTTTTTCAGAGTGGACTCCATTTACTATTACTCTCTGTGTAAATGGGTCCACAAAAGGTAGTGAGGTCACGAGATTCAGTGTTCAAGAGTACCAGTCCTCTTCAATGTCTTGCAAGGACATTGCAGAGGGACTGAAGGAAAGTATGTCTGTCTGCAGATGACATAAAGATCTGCAACAGAGTTGATGTACAGGGTGAGTCTCCTTACCTGGTCTTCCACAGGGACAAGGTTGTCCTGCGCCCCCACCCGAAATTCCTTCCGAAGGTGGTGTCGGAGTTTCACCTTAACCAGGTGTTGACTCTGCAGGTGTTCTACCCCAGTCACACCTCGGAGGCCGAATATAGGCTCCATACTTTGGACCCTAGAAGGGCACTCGCTTACTATAAGGAGCGCACGGCTGAAATTCGGGGAGAGGTTCGCCAGCTGTTTGTCACCTACGCTAAAGCCGCACCTGGCAGACTTGCAGCCAAGCAGACGATAGGCAGGTGGGTCACCTCCTGCATAGATCTCTGCTCTAAGTTGGCGGGCATGGAGCCTCCCAGAGGGATAAGAGCTCATTCTACCCGCCATACTGCTGCATCGGTGGCTGCTTCCAGGGACGTCCCTATCCAGGAAATCTGTAGGGCTGCTACCTGGAAGTCAGCACACACCTTCATCACCCATTACCACATCGATCTTGAGTCACGCCGGGATGCTGGTTTTGGGGCCTTAGTTCTCCAGTCTCTTTTCCCTAAGTAGGGGGTGTGCTTGCCTCCCTCCTCCCGGAGAACTGCTAGGAGTCTGCCAATAAGTGTGGATGAACAACATATCCATGTCCCTAGAAATACAGGTTACTCACCTGTAACAGGAGTTCTAGGAATGGTATATGTTGTTCATCCACACGACCCACCCGACCTCCCCGGCTTCGACGCACAACCTGAGCTTCCAGCGGGCCAGATCTGGCATCATGGGGCGGAGCCAAGAGTTTTACCACCCGGGTGGGTGGGAGGAGCCAGCTTGAAGACCTTCCGGCAAGATTTAAAGCAGCAAGGAACCTGCCAATAAGTGTGGATGAACAACATATACCATTCCTAGAACTCCTGTTACAGGTGAGTAACCTGTATATGTCCCTCAGTTACTGCATTCATCACCGCTCTACTCAGCATCCGCTTCCCCAATAATCCTCAGCTATATCTTACACTTGTTTTATTTTTCAGTTATTTTTGTCAAGGGAGGGTTGTGATCTGTTAACTCCTCCATAGGCAAACTGCTTCGGTCGCCCTTGAATCCCCAAGCCCGAGGGAATACCACCAGAAAGCCTATAGTCTTGGGATCCACCCAGGGTATTCATGTTTTCAGGTCTGTTTCTTCGGAGGCTGAAAGTCTCACCCACCCAACTAGGCCTTCCTTTGCTTTCCGAGCGCAGGCCCCCTCGGTTGCACACCGCCGGGGGAACACCACACAGGGCCCGGCGGTTCAAGGACCCCATCAAGTGACCCCCCATCCAGCCCTCGAGCCATGGGGATCCCAGGCTCAGCCCCCCAAGCCAGGACCCGCCCCCAGCTCCATCCAAACATCCCCCGCAGCAAGGGCCCAGGCCAGTGGAACCACATCCAGTGATGGCGCATGGCCTGAATCCACCCTGCACCACTCTCCGCTCTCCAGGTTGGTAGCCTGACCCGCTCAGCAGTTTCAGCATGTCTGCCTCCCCACGCTTCTAATAACTTTAGCGACTGAGCCCATCATTCTTTATATAACCAAACTCCTTTAAATTTGTTTTGCAGCAGAGAACCTAAACATTGAATACTTTATTAGTCTTTTTTTCCAGTTCTCTTTTGTCGCATATGATAGGATCCATTGTGAGGAGTATCCCTCCAGGAGCAGTCCTGACAACAGGCCGAATCCAGGGCTTCCTTTTCACTTTTTATTTATCTCAATGCCCCGTCCTCCCCCCAACCCCCACTCCATCCTGCCGTCTGGGCTTTTTTGAAGTACTTTTACTATGTATGGTGATGATACAGTCTGGACCGCCCGACAGGGACCTCCCGACCCCAGGCATTTTAGTTCTTGAGTGTACTTACTCGTCGGAGAGTCAAACAGAGGCATTCAGGACCCAGGCATCATTAGCCTCACCACAGGATCAAGAGAGTGCCCAAAAAGTCAGTATCGGGAGCCAAGGAGTCTCGTATGGGCCTGTTCGTGTGGAATACAGGTATAGTAGAGGGATCCATGAGGTTTCTGATTGTGTGCGAGTCATCTGGGGCTCTGTTGCTCCTCCGCTTGCATTTTCTCAGTTAAGGGGGGGTTCCTCTTCCTCTTCTGATCGCTCTGTCGATTGGAGATGTCTCGCTCCTTTATTTACCGTGGCTGAGTCAGCATATCTCCGAATCATCGATGCAATATCAGCGCGGAGAGTTGTTTGTGGGTTTCTTTGCATGGAGCCTTTTTTTGTTGTTCCCTTCTGCGCGATCGCCCATGCCGAAGAAAGGAGATCCTTCTCCAGCTTCTCTTTTACCATTGGTGGCGTGGAGATACCTAGGTCTTCCAGGTAAGGGGCTGCTGCTAAGAGGTCCTTAAAGACCTTATTGCCTTGGCTGGGTTACGATCTTAAGTTTAGCTGGATGCAGGACCTGCGCCTTAAGGCTCTTAGCCCTCAACTGTTTCACTACGGGCCATATGGTCTTCCTCGCCTCCTGTACTTCTGAGGTGTGATCGTTGTCTAGTGCGATTTTGTGACCCCTAAAAGAGAGGGTGTTTTTCTGCCAGGCCTTTTTTAGTATATCTTCTTTCCTCCTGTAGGGTGTTAGGCGTACAATAAATGATTTGGGTCTCGCATCTGGATTTCTAGGGCACGGGACCAGGGACCAGTGTGCTCGGTCAATTTCGAGATCCAGTTCTTTTGGAAGGTTGAGTGATTCCCGGAGGAGGGTTTGTATGAATGAGACAGTGTCGGTTTCTTTTTCCTCTAAGCCCTCCGGGACCCCATAGATGCGGATGTTCTGCCATCTGCTGCATCCTTCAAGATCGTCTGGTCGCCTACTGAGCTCACGGTCCCTGGCCAGTAAGTAAAGAATAAGGTGATCTTGTCTGTCGGTTTGTTCCATCGTCTGTGTGAGGCCCAGCTCCAACTGCTCAGTTTTATGATCTATTTGATTGAAGTCCGAGCGGAGGTCGGTGAGGGTCTGGTCTATTTTTGCCACCGTTCTTGCTGTTTGTTTTATCATCTCTAGGATGTCTTCTGGTGGCTGATCGCGTTGCGGCGAGGCCTGCTGTGTATCCGGCTGTGGCCCTCGAGGCTCGGGGTATGCTTCTATGTCCGCTTGCACCATTTCCCTCAATTTTTGTATAGGGGTGGCCGGGTGCTTCCCTGGTTTGTTCCGCTTCTGTTTAGCTGGAGATGCCATCATTTGTGAGCGATTAAGATGGATTACTGTTTGTGGGGTCGAGGACCTCCTCGATCAAGGCACCATATCAGTCGGTGACATCACTGGAAGTCTTGACAGCTGCTTTTGTACTGCTCTAAATTCTTGTTTGTTTTCTTTTCTTGATTCTTTGATCTCATTTAAGAGCGTCTCAAATCTGGTATGTGAAAGTTGCTCACTCTTGCTGTCGGTGTCATAATCTGCCACATGGGAGCTGGCCGGCAAGATGGATCTGCTAGGAGGTTTCGCTTTCAGTCTCTTGCCATCCTTAGGTTTGCCTTTGCCATTGGGCCGGTTTCTGCCTCTGTTGCTTTTTGTAGGTGTTCCTCCTGAGCGTTTAGACATTTTAAAGGTGAAATATAGAGTTTTAGGAGGGTTAGTAGGTCGATCGGTTAGGGAGCACTAATGATTAAGCTCCAAGCAGCTCCGTGATGTCACCGGAAGTCTCTATCACCTTGAATTTAAATGGCTGTAGTGCCAGGTACCACCTTGTGATTGTGGAATTTTTATCTTTCATTTGGTTAAGCCAACAGAGAGGATTATGATCTGTTATAAGTACAAAGTCAGTTCCTAGCAAATAAAACTTAAGGGACTCCATGGCTCACTTTGCTGCTAAACATTCTTTTTCAGTGGTGGAGTACCTTCTCTCTCTGTCATTTAACTTCCTACTTATGAACAGAATAGGATTTTCTGTCCCATCTATATTTTGACTCAGGACTGTGCCTAGGTCTACCTCTGATGCATCTATTTGTAACAAAAATGGTTTCTCAAAATCTGGGCTTCTTAAAACGGGCTGAACATAATGCAGCCTTAATGGCTTGAAAAGCTTCATCGCACTGTGAGGTCCATTTCACATTATTTGGGTATCGTTTTTTCGTGAGTTCAGTGAGGGGAGTAGCTAACTCAGCAAAGTTGGGAACAAATCTCCGAGAATCACCAGCCAGCCCTAAAAATTACCTGACCTTGGTTTTAGGGACAGAGCAGTTAGCTACAGCTTCTATCTTAAAAACCTCTGGCTTGACTTCTCCATTTCCCAGAACATAGCCCAAATATCTTGTTTCCTGCATGCCCAATGCACATTTGGTAGGATTAATTGTCAGACCTGCCTTTTTGATCGATTGGATAACTGCTCGTAGGTGTTCCAGGTGGCTTTTCCAGTCTGGACTGTACACCACACCATCATCCAGGTACGCAGCACAGTAACCAGTGTGAGGTGATTAAAATTACATCCATGTACTGCTGGAATGTAGCTGGCACACCATGTAAACCAAATGGCATGGTGGTGAACTGATAGAATCCAACAGGAGTGGCAAATGCAGTTTTGTCTCTGAATCATTTAGCTAAAGGAATTTGCCAGTAACCCTTGGTGAGATAGAGGGTACTGATATACTTTGCACTCTCTAGTCTGTCCACCAAATCATCTGTTCTGGGCATAGGATAACTGTCAAATTCTGACACTTGATTAAGTTTCCTAAAATCAATGCAGATTCTAACACCCCCTTCCTTTTTGTTTACAATTACCATTGGAGATGACCAAGCACTCCTCGACTCTTCTGTGATACCCAGTTCTTTCATTTTTTGTTTCCTTAACCACATCGGCTCTTAACCGCTCTGGTAACCTGTATATCTTCCTGGACATAAAGTCTCCACCACTCATTCGCACTGATGAGACTATGCCAGAGGCGCTGGGATCGAGCGGGAGCCAAAAATCTTCAGGAGGACTGGCGCCAAGATAGGACCATGCATGTGCAGTGCCATGAGACAGGCTTGCGCCATATGGGCTATCTCAGCGTCAACCCTCCAACCGCCTCAGTTCCTTTTTTCCCGTTGTCGAGAGCACATCAGCGACAATGTCGCTTGCCCACCGGGAGTCAGATCTTCACATCTATATGACAACAGCATAGTCGCTCAGTATTGATTTAGTTTTAGCATATTATTTAAAAAAAAAAAAAAAGGTTTTTTCAAGAAAGAACAGAGAAGTCTTCTTCAGCCAGCCTGCGATGGAGTCAACCATGAATGGGGCCGGTGACGGTAGGAAGACTTCGCATGAAAGCTGTAATTCCAGCAGGGCTGGGTCTGGTCCACCGCCGCCCTCTGCGGGGGGCAGGGTCTGACTACAGGCAGTCCAGTGCTGGGGGGGTGCGGTCCTCCCGAAAGCACAAAAAGAAGCGGGCCCATTCCCGATCTTCGACAGAAACCTGGCACCGCTCAGTCTTGAGTTCTTCTTCGTCCCTCTGTTTGCTAGAAGAAATGGTACCACTCGAGGTCACCCTCTGGAAGGTCTGCACATCGATCGTCGGTTGCAGGGGAGAGAGGCATACTCTGACTCCATCCAGGTCACCTGCGGCCTCTGTCCTGGGTGACAAGCATCTTTGACTCCGTAGTCCCTCCTCACCCCCGGGGGGGGGGTCCTCCGGTGAGCGGTTTCATCATTGGACAGCTTTCATGGAACAGTGGGTTTGGCAGTTGTCTCGACTTTTCGAGCCAGCGGGATCAGTCCCGGGGCCTACGGGCCTAGGGACTTCGAACCCGCAAGCAGGACGGTTGGGTCAGCTTCATCGCATGACACTTCCTTCAGTGCTGTCGACACCGAGCTCTTGTGCTTTCCCCCCTCACGTGGCTGTGGCACAGGGGCCAACACAGTTACCACCTTCTGTTTCTCACATCTTCATCCTTGGGTGCCCTGGAGTTTGGGTTGGGGTCCCCGAGCACCCGTGCAAGGCCAGCTGCGGTGCCGCCTTCAACTCTGGTCTTGACGGTACGCCCCTGGTGGCACCACGGCTGGTGCCGCATGTGGCGTCCACGGCACTGCGTCTGGTGCCATTCCCAGTGCCAGTGCTGCCTCAGGTACAGGGTTTCTTGACTCCCAGTTCGAGGAGCACTCCCTCCTGCCCCAAGCCTTTGCAGACACCATTGTGGTTTTGGCAGAAAACAACAAAGCCGTACTCCCTCAGGAATCTACAGCTTGTCCAGTAAATAAAGAATCCTGTAAGATCAACACTATGGGGAAGCAAGTCTTTGCTGCTGCTGCCGTAGGAATGCATATTGCTAGCTAACAGGGCTACTTTTCACAATATGAGCATACCCTCCGGCATTCGCTGAAAGCATTAGTCGAAGCTCTTCCAGAGTTGCCTGCTACTTAAGAGCTTCTTCAGACCATTACTAAAGGCACTGAGTCCAATAACCAGCAGCTTAAGGCTGCTATGGACACGTTTGACACTGCATCTAGGGCAGCAGCAGCAGGGATTTGCACCCAATGCCACTCATGGTTATGGACCTTGGGGGTTTACTAATGATGCTCAACAGAGAGTTATGAATTTACCCCTTGATGGAGTTTTATGTGGCCCACAGCTGAAGCAGGCACTAGAGGCCACTCAGAAAACTAGGACTGCCAGACCAACCCCTGCTGTTCCTCAACGGGGCGGGAATGGTCGGCAGTTTCATAACTGCCAGTGCTTTCATGGCAAAGGCAGAGGGGGTTTCAATAAGAATCAAGCCCCTCAGCCGCAAAAGAAACTGCAGCAGAAGGCACAGAGGCACCTAGTGCCATCCTCTGAGATTCTGGCCCAAGTCCTGCCTCGGCTGTCCGAGGGGGACACTTTTCTTCGGCAGCAAGGGGGCGTCTGACCTAATTTTACAACCAGTGGAAGTCAGTCACATCAGACAAATGGGTCCACAGAATAATTAGCAAGGGTTACTCTCTAAATTTGTCAGAAACCCCGCCAGATCATCCACCCAAACGATAGCCCAGGCTGTCTGTCACTTAATCAGACCTCCTCGTTTCCGAGATTCAAGGCCTTCTGAACAACAGGGCAGTAGAAATAGTTCAGCAGGATCTAAGGAACGCATTTTTCTACTCTCATTACTTCTTAGTTCCAAAGAAAACAGGCAGTGTGTGCCCTATTCTGGACCTACGGAAGTTAAATAAATTTGTTTACAAGAAGTTCAAAATGATAACACTCTGTACGATTCATCAAAAAGATTGGCTGGTCTCCCTAGACATGCAGGATGCCTACCAACATGTTCCCGTGCACTCAAACCATCACAAGTATCTCCGAATTGTGGCTCTGGGTCAGCACTACCAATTCAGAGTCCTGCCCTTTGGGCTGTCCTTGGTGCCTCAAGTCTTTACAAAGTGCTTTACAGTTCTCGCAGCGCAGCTCAGAAAACTCAGAATTCAAGTGTTCCCGTATCTGGACGATTGGCTCCTAGCAAGCTCATCCAGACAAGGGGCACAGGAAGCTGTGGCTATGGCTTCCAAATTTCTCACATCCATGGGAGTTTTGTTGAATCTGGAAAAAAATCACAGCTACAGCCCTCCCAACAACTCCTCTTCATAGGAGCTCTCCTGGACACTTCCAGAGCAAGAGCCTTCCTTCCAGAGGACAGGAAAAAACGATATCCTCCAGATTGCTTGCTTCAGGGAGAATGAGTCAGTCCAAGCTCTCTTGATGCAGCATATGCAGAGTCTCATGGCGTTGTCTGTGTTCACAGTGCCCTTGGCTCGTCTTCACATGAGGACCACTCAGTGGATGCTCAGTATTCGGTGGTCTCCGACCACATACCCTCAGTCCTTTCACATCAAGGTGATGGAACCTCTAAAGCAGTCACTTACCTGGTGGACTCGAGGACAACCTGCTTCAAAGCTTTCCCTTTGCTACACTGGAAGCACAGATCACCATCGCCACAGATGCATCTCTAGTCGGCTGGGGCGCTCACTGTCAGACTCGCCGCACTCAAGGTCTCAAGTCTCAACTCCACATTAATGTTCTGGAAATTAGAGCTGTCCTGTACGCTGTCCGAGCCCTGAAGGTCATCCTCAGTCACAAAACAGTTCTCCTTCAGATGGACAACAAAGCAGTAATGTACTGCATCAACAGGCAGGGCGGAGCACACTCTTAACCCCTTTGCAGAGAAGCAGTGAGAGTGTGGGAAATGGTGCCTAGAGCACGAACCCTTTATTCAAGCAGTCTACCTGCCTGGACTGCAGAACAACCTGGCAGATCACCTCAGGAGAATGAAAGCAGACCCTCACAAGTGGTCTCTCGATGTAAACATCATGCAATCACTCTTCAAAGAGTGAGGCACACACCAGACCTGGGCCTTTTTGCATCCCCACGCAATGCAAAACTGTCTCTATTCTGTCCAGAAATCCAGAACCTGGCATTTTCTGTCAGGATGCATTCAGACTGCAGTGGACAAGATGCTTTCTGTACACATTTCCTCCTCTTCCCTTAATTCAGAGGGTGCTGCTCAGACAGGAGGCACGGGGGGCACAATGATCCTCATCGCCCCATTCTGGCCTCATCAGATTTGGTTTCCGTTGATCAATAGATTATCAGAAATTCTACCGAGACAGCTACCACTTCAGTCCAGTCTTCTAACCTAGGGCCCAGTGGTCCATCCCAATCTGAGGTTCCTTCATCTCCACACATGGCTCATGAAAAGATGGACGTGAGTAGGTCTGATGTCTCTCGTTAAGTCTCAGACATTCTCCTAGCGGCACATAAGCCAGCTACTAAAAAGTCGTACATCGCTAAGTGGAAGCGTTTCTCCATCTGGTGTGCAAAGTGCTTCCTGGACCCCTTTTCTTCCCCACTTAACAAAGTCCTGGAGTATCTGCTAGACCTGTCAAACACAGGGCTACAATACCCAACCGTGGCGGTCCATCTCTGCATGATTTCAGCCTATCATGAGCCTGTACACTCGGTCTCTGGCTCAATTACCCTTGATTAAGAGGTTCCTTAAAGGTATACTCCACACTAGGCCATGAGCCCTTAGCAGTAGGGCAAGTGTTCCTTGGCACTATTACATGCTTTGACCCCTTTAGCTCGGCTTGGTACTGTGGTAAAAGTACTGTTAAATGTCTTTAGCATATTATGAATTTCTGCAGTTTGTTCTAAGATTAAGGAAGCATTCACCTTTACAGCATCAGCAGTTACAGTTTGTTCCAGTCTATCATAGTGTATCTCTGTATTGTGTAATATTACTGAGGTGTTGTGTTGTGGCTGCTCGTATATTGTATATCTTGTGCTAACCAGGTCCATCTTGTAAATTAGCCATGCTCAATGGTGTTCGCCTGGATAAATAAAGATTTGATTGATTGATTGATAAGCTACAGCAATGTCTTGTTTATCAGTTTCTGATAAAACTAGCAAAGCAGTTTTTGGCATTTTTATCAACCCATTTCTTGAGGTTAGCGTGGTATATCTTATTAGGATTTTTCCTGTCGGGGGTCTCAATCTCATAGTCAATGGTGCCAGTACGTCTAAGCACTCTATAAAGTCCATACCACTTCATTAACAGTTTATTTTCTGTTGTGGATAGCAGTAGCAAAACCTTTTCACCTGGCTCAAAAACCTTTTCTTTTACCCCATGGTCATAATATACCTTCTGCAGGTTTTGGGCCTCTTCCTGATTACTATGGGCAATTTCAACATATTTTGCCAGCGTCTTTCTTAGGACACACATATAAGATGCTATAGATTGCTTCTGAGTGGGGTTATTTTCCCATATTTCTTTTATCACATCCAGTGCCCCTCTTGGCTGCCTGCCATACAGCATTTCAAATGGTGAAAACCATGTTGATGCCTGTGGCACTTCTCTCTAAGCAAAAAGTAGGTAAGGCAAGTATTGGTCCCAATCTTTCCCTTCCCTTTTTACAAATCTTTTTAACATGCGTTTTAAGGTTTGGTTAAAATGCTCAACAAGACTGAGGGTGATAAGGGGAGCTTCTTATGGCAGTGATACCTAGTAGTCAGTACAGCTCCTTCAGTAATGAAGCACCAAACTTACTACCCATATCAGTAGTGAGTTCTTTAGGGATGCCCACTCTGCTGAAAATTTTTGCGAGCTCTGCTGCCACTTTTGAAGCTGTGACGGTACACATTGGAACTGCTTCTGGGTATCAAGCAGCATACAGTAGTTGCACACTACTAGGATAAATCTTTTACCCTTTTTACTTTAGTCTAAAGGACCAACCACATCCATTGCAATTCTCTCAAAAGGCACATCTATCAAGAGTAGGGGCACCTTCTCTATTTTAGTGACTGGGGCTACTTTCTGACACTCGGCACAAGAACTGCAATAGGTAGCAACATCTTCATGAATTCCAGGCCAGTAAAATCTGTATAGCAATCTGGCAAGGGTGCGATCCCTCCCTGAGTGACCAGCCATAGGACTATCGTGTGCTATCTGTAACAACTCAGATCTATACTTTTGTGGTATAACCAATTGTTCTGTCTGTTCCTGTGCCTGAGGTTTAACCCCAACTCTGTATTGTAGCCTATTACATTTTTTAAACATAGGCTCACCCTGTTTTGGTTTTACCCCCAGCTGCTTAAAAGAACCCTGGAGAGAAACATTGTTAGCTTGTTCTGAAAGAAAATCACAATCAGTGATCAGTTTAGTTTCAGCATTTTCATATGTTAACCCCTTATGTCCATCAGTCATTTGTTGCCACAGTTTCTTCAGGCATCAGCTTTGTCTCCTGGATTTCCAGTTCTTGGAGCTGTGCTCAAACAAGTCCAAATCAAAGTCACTGAAAGGAAAAGTGTCCCCACCGTTTGAGATTTTCTTTGCCTGCACCAATGTTACCACTGCTGCTGAACCTGCAGGGCTCAGTTCCTCTGAGATTAATTCAGTAAATCCTGGACAGTCGTTTCCAATAATCATGGGTACAGGTAAATTAGGTACCACCCCCACTTTCATTTGGTGCTACACACCCTTAATGGGCAGAGTCACTTGGGTAATGGGATAGTATTGAGTGTCCCTGTTAATGCAGATGACACCAGTACCTGGTTCTTTTACACAGTGATTTCCCAGCACCTCAACATGCACTAGGGTCTGTCTGCTTCCCAAATCAGTGAGTCCCTTCCCAGTCTTATCCCCCACCTTCACATCTGTTAAGTACTTGCCCCAATTTGCCAAGGACAAATCTGCTCCAGTGTCACTCTTCTTACGGCAATTTCTTGCAATATGATCTGGCTTATTACAGTTGTAGCAAATAACGTCTTTGGGTACAGATGTGTTACCCCCACCAGAGTTCTTATCGGACTTGGAGTTTAAATGGAAAAAAGAGTGTCTTACCAGTGCCTGGCTGTTACCTCGCTGCTGTGGCATCTGTCTGGCCATTTGTTAGTCTTCGGCCAAAGAAACAGCCTTTTCCCCACTTTCTGGTTGGTGTTCCTTTACCCAAAGCTGCACATCTGTAGGCAGGATATTGATTAATTGCTCCATTGCAAATGTGTCTATGATCTGGGGGACTGTTTTACTCTGTGGTTGGAGCCATTTTATCAGTTGTCGTCTGTGTCGGGTGAAAGCTTCTTGAGGATTTCGACTGAGTTGTACTTCAGTAAATGTAAAAAAGTGCAAAATCATGCACTTGGGGAGGAGAAACCAAAATGAGACTTACTACCTGGGGGGTCTGGCACTGGAAGAAACTGAGGAGGAGAGGGACCTGGGAAATATGGTTTCCAGGGACCTAAGGGTAGCTAAACAATGTGAGCAGGCAGTAGTCAGGGCTAGCAGGATGTTGGGCTGCATCAGGAGGGGATTCAGTAACAGGAAGAGGGAGGTTATCATCCTCTTATATCAACAACTGGTCAGACCACAGTTGGAATATGGGGTGCAATTCTGGAGACCGTTACTGAAAAAAGACGAGGAAAAGCTGGAGAGGGTACAGAGAAAAGCAACTAAGATGGTGGCTGGGCTTAGTCACCTGAATATGAAGATAGATTGAGCGAACTGGGAATGTACTCCCTGGAGAACAGAATGGGGGGATGTGATTGAGACTTTTAAGTATATGAAGGGGATAAATAGAGAACCAGAAGAGGGACTTTTTAAACTAAAGTGGTACAAGAGGACCAGGGGGCATACACTATAGATAGAGGGAGGCAGGTTTAGGGGAAACACCAGGAATAACTTTTTTCTGAAAGGGTGGTGGAAAAATGGAATGAACTCCCAAAGGAGGTGATGGGGTGGGCACAGTAAGGGGCTTTAAGAGAGCTTGGGACAGCGACTTGGGTCTGGTATCGGGAGGGGTGAAGGGAAGAGGAGGCCACAGGGACAAGTAGGTGTGGGAGGAAGTCCTAGCCTTCTGCTAGGCGCCTTGAGTAGACTTGGTGGGCCAGGCGGTCCTTTTCTGCCGTCATGTTTCTTTGTTTCAGAAATCGAAATCTCTGCCTGTAGGTCTCTCCTGAGATGTCATACCTTTTCAGGATTTCACTTTTCACCATGTCATAGTTTTTTGACTGTGCAGTGTCCATATTACTGTAGGCAAGTTGGGCTTTCCCTATCAGGTAGAGTACCAGTCTGATTGTCCATTGCTGCTTTGACCATTGGCAGGCTGTGGCAACTCTTTCAAAAGTTGTCAGATATGCCTAAGTATCATCCGAAGGACACAGCTTTGTAAGTATAATGGCTTTTAAGTTGCTTGTATTTTGTTGCTCATCTGGATCTGTACCAGATCCTCTGCCTTTGATAACTTGCAAGGCATCCAGCCATCGCTGCTCCTATCGCTGCATCTCTTCTCTCACCCGCTGCTCCTATCGCTACATCTCTTCTCCCCTCTGCTGCTCCTGTCGCTGCATCTCTTCTCCCCTCTGCTGCTCCTGTCGCTGTATCTCTTCTCTCCTCCACTGCTCCTGTCATTGCATCTCTTCTTTTCTCTGCTGCTGTTGTTGCATTTCTTCTTTTCTTTGTGCTTCTAAATCTTAAAGATCTTTTTCTCTCTGCTTCTCCGTCTCTTTTTGTTGTATAGCCAACCATTTGAAAAAGAAAGGCTTTCAGGTTCTGTCACTGCCTATTCTTTTTCCATAACTGGTGCTCATCTTGGACTTCTGTCTCTTCCAGTGTGGCTGCCATTCTCCTGGTAACCCACAGGTGTGGGTGAGGCAGTGGGCACCAGTTGTGAGTCGGCATGCTTTAAGTGCAGTTGTTAAACGTCGGAGGGTGGACGTTGTGGCGGAGTCATAGATAATGAGGCCATAATCTATAATTGACACCACAGAGCTCTGGATGGTAATCTTCAGAGCCTCTGAGGTGAGGTGCTGCCTGTGCTTGTAGAGTAATCCAAGGTGTGTGTTGGCAGCTTTAGCCACGCTGTTAATGTGAGCCGTATAGGAGAGATTGGGGTCAAGCAGAATCCTTAGGTATTTGAATGAGTAAACTTGTTCGAGGACAGTTCCCTGCTTGGTGGAGATGGCAAGGGGGTGTTGCTTATAACGGTTATGTGAACTGCAGAATTGCAATGACTTGGTTTTCTTGTGATTAAGGACTAGTTTATAATTGGAGAACCATGTTTCAACGGCACTGAATCAGAGTTGAAGGCTGTGTTGTAGTGGTGAAAGGTCCTTGTGCGTAGAAAAGACAGCATCATCCGAATACAGGGTGATTTGTTCTGAGCAGGATTGTGGTAGGGAGTTTAAAAAGAGGCTGAAAAGGAGAGGACCCAGTATGGACTCTTGAGGGACTCCGGAGCAGACAGGCAAGGTGTTCGAGATAGCACTGGCAGTTTTTACTCTTTGAGAGCGGTTGTCAAGGTAGCTTCTGAACCAGCGGGCTGAGTCCAGTGCGAGGCCAGCAAGGAGCAGTTGGTCATACAGCAGCCGATGATGGACTGTGTCAAATGCCTTTGAGAGGTCGATGAAGACAACCCCAGTAAGAAGACCTTTATCAAGGGAACTATGCACTGCATCAGTAAATTCAAGCAGGGCAGTGGTGGTACTATGCCCTTATCTAGAACCATGCTGTTGTGTGCACAGAATATTATATTTGTCCAAATAATCGTGAGCTGGTCCGCAACAATACGCTCTAGGGCCTTGGATAGTGGTGGCAGTATGGAGATTGGGCAGTAGTTAGAGTGGCAGGTCTTATCCCCACTTTTGTGGATCAGGGTCACAGTGGCAGTTTTCCATATTTCAGGGAATGTAATGGTGTGGAGAGAGAGGTTAAGAATTTTAGTTAAGGGACTGAGGACCTCGTCAAGTGTAAGTGATAGCAGCTTAAGGTCCAGGGTGTCACTGCTGATTCTGGAAGTGGAGATGGCTGAGGCGATGTGGCAGTGAGCTTCATTCATCTTAATCTTCCTGAAGTAAAAATGAGGGTGGTTTGACAGAGTGGAGGGTGTGTGTGTGACTGTTAAGAAATTAGGTGGTAGGACTGGTACTGAGGTCAGTAAAAGCCGTGTTAAAGGTATTTGCAATGACCATGGGATCAAGGGTAGTGGACCCTTCAACAATTAACATGGCCAGAGGGGACTTTGATTGTTTCCCAATAATATCCTTGATATTGCCCTGGAAAGCATGACCATTTCCCCAGGTGTTGGTGAGGACATCCTTATAATGTGAGCTTTTCGTGAGATGAATGGATTTTGAGCAGGCATTACGGGCATGTTTGTATTTTTGGATGTCAGATTGTTTGCCTGTGACTTTAGCCACTGCCCACAGGTGGTCCCTTGATTTTAGCTGGGAAAGGAGCATTGCAGTTAACCAAGGGTTACAGAGGGCTTTTGTTTTCTGTTTTTCTGAAGTAGCAAAGAGGTCACAGGCCTTATTGAAGGCGGTGATGAAGTAGCCGAGGGCTAGGTTAACATCCGTCGCTTTGTAGATGGGGAGCCAGTCTTGCAAGGATAGGTACTGTTTGAGATGGGTAAGTTGACCATGGGGGAGGACTCTGCTGGTAATGATTATAGGGGATGGTTTTTAGAAATGTATTAGACCATTCACATATAACCAGGGAGTGGTCACTGAGAGAGTCAAGGAGAACGGAGGTACGAGAGATCCTGGTAGGGTGAGTGGTGAGAACCCAGTCCAGCAGGGTACTGGTGCCAGTTTTGTAATTTATCCAAGTTGGTGTGGTGACCAGTTGTGAAAGGTTGGCAGCTGCAAGGGCATCCTTATGAGTGTAGACATCAGATGCGAGCCAGTTTATATTGAAATCACCAAGCGGAATGGGCTCAGAGCCAGGAGGTTGGGAGCTGACGAAGTTAAGAAGAACTTCTTTGATGCCAAGATCTTGATCTTGAGGTGAAATATATACAGAGATGATGGTGAGGGCTTTTAGATTGGGACCTAGAAGGATTTTAATGGGTAGAAGCTGGGCCGAGGAGGCAGGGACGGGGGTTGAAACAAGGTGCCCCAGGAGATCATCCTTAATGTAGATGGCACAGACCCCTTCCCTTTTAGAGACACAATCCAGTCTGAAAACATTGTAGCTCTGTAAGGTAATTGCCAGATCAGGAACTTTTGGTGTCAGCCATATTTCAACTACAGCTAGGATATCAGGATTATGTTGGCTGATAAAGGCTTGGAGTGCATCAAGCTTTGGTAACAGGCTGCAGATGTTAATGGTTGCGATGGTGAGGGCCCCTGCCTTTTTCAGAAGGCTTGAACAGCCCAGGCCAGGGTTCGGATGGATGTTGCCCGAGATCAGTAGACGCAGGAGGAGCTTCATTGAACAGAGGCGCAGGTCCAGTAGTGATAATTTGTGTTCTAGGGACATGGATATGTTGTTCATCCACAATGTCTGGCAGGTTCCTTGCCGCTTTAAATCTTGCCGGAAGGTCTTCAAGTTGGCTCCTCCCACCTACCCGGGTGGTAAAACTCTTGGCTCCGCCCCATGATGCCAGATCTTCCTTACCGCTTGGAAGCTCAGGTTCCCTCCTTAACGCTCTGCGTATAGACTGGATCCTAATTCTTCGGTTCGCCCGAAACTCATTCTGAAATTTTCAAGACTTCGGTCAAATTACTCCCTCGCGGCTGCGATGGACAAATCGACTCCCGGTTTTCAGCGGTGCCCATGTGAGCAGAAAATGTCCAGGACGGATCCGCACTCCACATGCATCTACTGCCTCGGCCTAGACCATGACCCGCAGGCCTGCAAGTTATGCCGTTCGTTTTCGGCCAACGTCTTGGAAGACCGCACTGCCCGGTTACAGCTTGGGCACCCCGGGAAGCGCTACCCGCCGGTGAAGTCAAAGGAGCCCCATTGGGCGGTGTCCATGGTGGCTGGCTTGGCTGAGCAACTCGAGCAGATGATCGCCCTCGAGGAGGAGGCGGCACAAGTCACATCATCCTCTTTCTCAGCCGCGGCATTTATCCCGCTCTCTTTGGGATCCTCCTACACAGCTTCCTTTAAGGAGCTTTGCCAATCCCTTTCCACGAAGGGAGAGGGACCATCAGGACTTTCTTCTCGGTCCAAAAAGAAGGACTCGAAAGGTAAGTCCCACCATCGGCGTTCATGAGAGTGGGAGAGGTCCCCTTCCCCGGACAGTCGACACACTACTTCGGTCAAGGTTGTGGCTAAGGCCGTTGGCTTCACGATGTCCCCGTCAGGTCAGCCGGCCGAGACACCCGTTGATGCGGTCGAGATTTTTCTCGACCCGTCGGATGGGCTGTCGACTGGTGAAGCCGACAACCCTTCTTCACCGGTTCCCCCAGTGGAGACCGAGGACTTGCCTGTGCCTCCTGTGCCAGAGTCCCCGGTCAAGACTTCTGAGCCAAGGGAAGAGTGGTTGTCTCCCATCCCTTCCCAGACCCGTCCTCAGAAACACCGAGGGTCTCGGTCTCGGACATCGTTTCGGTCCAGCCAATCCCGCCAACATCGGCAGTCTCGGTCTCTGCACCGAAGTAAGTGGCGCCGCCGCTCGTTCTCTTCTTCCTCCTCGGAAGAGGAGAGGCTTTGGCGCAAATTGCGTCGACACTATGAGGACCTAATGTGGCAGCAGTTACTTCTGTCCGGGAACAAGCCAACACCGTCGCCTTCCCTGGCCATCAAGTGGCTGTCACCCGAACGGCCGAAACAACCCCTCACTGTAGTCGAGGTGCCCAAGCCTGGGCCAGTTGTTCAGCCGAAACCAGCTGCCCCACCGATTGTGGAGGAACCTCCGCCTCCACAACCAAAATCGGGGGTGCCAACCCAGGACTCTCGGTCGGGTCAGGGTCTGTCCCACAGGTTGTCGGTCACCCTCACTCCCGACCATCCTTGGCAGGTGGAGGGTGAGTCAGGCCCCAGGCAGCTCTTCACGGATTCTTTGGAGTCCGACAACTCCTCCCTGTTCTCCAGGCCCATTGACCTGGAGTCCTCCGGAGGCCATTCGATGGATGAAAGCCCATCGTCCTTTATGAGTCTGCTTCGGCTCATCTTGGAGTCCACCGGGATGCAGCTCGAGCCCATATCCAAACGTGCCAAGTATCCCCTAATGGAGATACTGAACCGAGGGGATTCGCCCACGGAGGCCTTTCCAGTGGCTGAAGCCATTGTTGGCCCAGCCTTGGAGCTTTGGCAGTGGCCGGCTTCCTGTACTGCGCCTTCAGCCAGGATGGCCAGGAAGTATGTGGTCCCTACTGGCTCTTTGTCCAGTTTTTCGGAACCCCCCTCCGCCGAGGGGTTGGTTCCCTATAGTGTTTTCCGGCGTTCCGGGAATGCTAGGGATGTGGATAAGCCCCCCGACAAGGAGTCCAAAAAGCTGGACTATGCCGGGCCAAGGTGTACACTGCGTCCTCCCTTGGTCTCCGACAGGCCAACTCGGCTGTGCTGATGGCATACTTCTCCCATGCCCTCATGGGCTCCCTGGATGAGGTGATCCCTCATCTCCCAGCCGACCTGCAGACCATGGTCAATCAGGTACGGGACCAAGGAAGGGTGGTGGCAAAACAGCTCCAAACAGCTCTTGACATTGGAGACTCCTGTGCCAGATCAGTTGCGGCAGCAGTGGCCGTGCGCCGCAGAGCATGGCTGAGGATATCCACCTTCACGGTGGATGTACCCTTCCTGGGGACTGACCTCTTTGGCCCTGGAGTGGAAGGTCACCTCCAGCGGATCAAAAAGTCCAATGCCACTCTGGACTCTGTCACCTCCACCCAGAAGGACAAGGGCCATCGACAACAACTTAAGTCCTTTCGCCCTTCTGCACCTGTGGCACGTCTGGCCCAACAGCATCAGCATCAAGGCCAGCAGGCACGCGCTTGGCACCCCAAAGCCAAGCTTGCGGCTTCCTCTAATAGGAAGCAGGGAGGAAAAGGCCTAGGAGTGATGGGTTGAAGGGTGTCGCCCCCAGCCTTGTTACTCCCCCCTGGGTTCCCCCGTGGGGGGGTGGTTCCGCCACTTCCTTTCCACCTAGTCCGCTATCACCATGGACCGCTGGGTGTTGGAGGTGGTAGGAAAGGGCCTGCCCCTGGAGTTCGAGCAGGCCCCACCCTTCCGAGCTGTTGCCCCTCAGGGGGCTACGGGGTCTGCAGCCTCTCTGTTGGCTCGCCGAGCCGATATCGCCCTGCTCCTCGAAAAAGAGGTGATCAGGAATGTGGCAGGTCCTTATCCAGACCCGGGATTTGCATCCAGGTGCTTCCTGGTCCCAAAACAGACTGGGGGCTGGCGCCCCATTCTCGACCTGCACGACCTGAACAGGTTCCTAAGGTCTCGGACCTTCAGGATGGTCACTCTGGCTCAGATAATCCCATCCTTGGAACGAGGCATGTGGTTCTGTTCTCTGGACTGCCAGGATGCATTCTTTCATGTCCCAATCCGTCCGTCCCACCAGAGATTCCTCCGCTTCAGGGCAGAGGGATCCCTCTACGAGTACCAGGCCATGCCCTTCGGCCTTTCCCTAGCTCCCAGGGTCTTCACCAAATGCATGGCAGTGGTGACAGCATTCCTGGGGCGCCGAAGGGTCTGGGTGTACCCCTACCTGGACGACTGGCTGATTGCAGCCCCCTCCAGAACGGAGGCAGAGTGGTCCAGAGATCTGGCCCTCCAGGTTTGCTCTCAGATTGGCCTCCTCATCAACGAGGCCAAGTCGGAACTCATGCCAAAGCAGGTGATACAATTCATCAGGGCAGAGGTCGACTCTCTACGAGCCAGAGCACGGCTCCCGGCGGACAGGGCCTAGGTTCTTTCCTCCTTTGCCCAATCATTTCAGGTTGGGCAATTGCGCCCTGTCCGGGACTTCCTGGGCCTCATGGCAGCCTGCACCAGCGTGGTCCGTTGGGCCCGTTGGTACATGCGCCCCCTTCAGTGGGGGCTGGCCAGCCAGTGGTCACAGCACTTCGATCCTCTAGATCAGCTAGTGACAGTAACCCAGGGGATGTGGAACACTCTCCAGTGGTGGACCGTTCAGCACACCTGCAGGAGGGCATCCCATTAGGTACGCCCGAGCAGCGGTCTCTCTATGGGCCGATGCCTCTCTGATGGGTTGGGGTGCCCATCTGGGGGAGCACAGAGCGCACGGCCTCTGGTCCCCTCGGGAGTCCCGATGCCACATCAACCTGCTGGACCTTCAAGCAGTTCGTCTAGCCCTCACCGCCTTCGCTCTGTTTCTACGGGGTCAAGTGGTTCAGATCCAGATGGACAATACCACGACCATGTATTACCTAAACCGCCAGGGTGGGACTCGCTCCATGCTTCTGTGCAGAGAAGCTCTCCGCATTTGGTCACTCGTGCGCAGCCTGGAGGCGGATCTCCTTGCCATCCATGTGGCAGGAGCCTCCAACACTCTGGCCGATGCCCAAAGCCGGATAGGGGCTGCGTCCCACAAGTGGTCTCTCCTGCTGGAGGTAGTACAAGATCTGTTCTCCCACTGGGGCATGCCTCAGGTGGACCTGTTTGCCTCCAGGGAGAATGTGAAGCTGAGACTGTTTCATGCCTGCCCCCCTCAGCAGAGCTCGCTGCAGGGGGATGCCTTCTCAAGGCCGTGGACCCCGGGCCTCTTCTACGCCTTTCCCCCATTTCCCTTGATCCACAAGGTGCTTTTCAAGGTGAGGAGGGACAAGGCGCAGGTGATTCTGGTAACCCCAGACTGGCCCCACCAGTTTTGGTATCCAGATCTCCTCAGTCTCAGCTCCAGGCTCCCGAGGTGGCTTCCAGCCTGCCCGGACCTGATCTCAGTCAATCGGGAAGGTATTCCATCTGGACCTTCAATCCCTGCACCTGACGGCCTGGTTCCTGAGCGGCTAGAGTTCCAGGCCTTGGGTCTTTCCGAGGTCCTCAACGTTGTTCAGGCGTTCCATAAGGAGTCGCCTAGAAAATGCTATGCCTTCAAATGTAAGAGATTCTCCATTTGGTGTCAGGGCAAGGGCCTGGACCCTTCCTCCTGTTCCTTGGCAAGCATTCTGGACTACCTGTGGTCCCTTTCTCAGCAAGGGCTTTGGTCGACAACCCTTAAGGTGCACCTGGCAGCCATCTCTGCTTACCGGGTGCAGGCCGGGAAGCAGTCGGTGGCACTCTGCCTGGTAAGCAGTCGGTGGCGCAGGGGAGAAGGTGGTGGTGCTTTTCAAGGCCTTGATCACATATCCCTCGGTGCGAGAACCTCCACCTCCGTGGGATCTACTGCTGGTATTGGCTAAGCTCATGGGCAAGCCATTCGAACCGATGCACAGGGTGACATCACTCACCTGTCGTGGAAGACTGCCTTCTTGGTGGCTATCACGTCCAGCCAAAGATGGGAGAGCTCAGGTGCTTTCCATCAGGTCTCCTTATCTGGTCTTCCACAGGGACAAAGGTTGTCCTCGTCCCCACCGAAATTCCTTCTGAAGGTGGTGTCGGAGTTTCACCTTAACCAGGTGTTGACTCTGCCGGTGTTCTACCCCAATCACACCTCGGAGGCCGAATGTAGGCTCCATACTTTGGACCCTAGAAGAGCGCTCGCTTACTATAAGGAGCGGACAGCTGAAGTTTGGGGAGAGGTTCGCCAGCTGTTTGTCACCTACGCTGAAGCCGCACCTGGCAGACCTGCAGCCAAGCGATGATAGGCAGGTGGGTCACCTCCCGCATAGATCTCTGCTATGGGATGGCGGGCATGGAGCCTCCCAGAGGATAAGAGATCATTCTACCCGCCATACCGCTGCGCCGGTGGCTGCTTCGGGGCGTTCCTATCCAGGAAATCTGCAGGGCTGCTACCTGGAAGTCAGCACACACCTTCATCACCCACTACCACATCAACCTTGAGTCACACGGATGCTGGTTTTGGGCCTCGGTTCTCAGTCTTTATTTCCTAACTAGTGGGTGTGCACCTTGCCCCCTCCTCCCGCAGAACTGCTAGGATCTGTCAGACAGTGTGGATGAACAACATATCCATGTCCTAGAAATACAGGTTACTCACCTGTAACAGAAGATCTAGGAATGGTTTATATTGTTCATCCTACATTTCTCAAACCTCCCAGCTTGACACAACCTGACTTTAATGGGGCTAGATCTAACTATGGCGTCATGGGGCGGAGCTGAGAGTTTTACCACCCGGGTGGGTGGGAGAAGACAGCTTGAAGACCTTCCGGCAAGATTTAAAGTGGCAAGGAACCTGCCAGACAGTGTGGATGAACAACATATACCATTCCTAGAACTCCTGTTACAGGTGAGTAACCTGTATTTTCCTTTAAGCGTATGAGCAGTAGGTAGAGTCCATATGACAGCCCCGATGATATGCAATGTGGTACAGTAGGGATAGGCTGGCATTAAGACCAATCTTAGTGGTGTTAAGAAGCAGCCAGATATTTCCAAGTGGAGGCCCATGGGGAAGACTGGTCAAGAAGTGGAGCGTTCCCAAGGTGCTGCTGGTATTGATTAAGTAGATAGTGGGTATGGGGTGGGGGTGGCAGGGACCTGGGAGAGAGAACAAGGGAGGAAGGACAAGGAGGGAGAGAAGGGGAAGGAGCAGGTGGGGGAAGGAACACATAGCTGGTGTAGGGCGAAAGAAAAAAAAAGAGGCAGGGAGAGGTAGTGAAAAAAGAGCTGAGATTGAGCAGTAATGGTGAGGATGTGGTATGTGAGCAGCTGGGGAGAAAGAGCAGTGTAGGCTGGAGCTAGGCAGGACAGAAAGGAAGACAAAAGGAAAGTGAGTGTTGTAGGCCAATAGGAGGGACCAGCGGGCACTCGAGGGCGGAGTTTGAGGAATAGGGGCAGAGCTAGAGCGCATTTAACTAAGGTGGGGGGTGGGAGGAGGAAACTTTACAAGGAGTTCAATCAACTTTAAACAGTAAAACATTTCCCCAAGACAAAATCCCCAAATTTCCAATTTAGAAGCTGGGGGTTGCTGATGAGCAGCTAACTGAACGGTTGCATATTCCCTCCCTGCTCCCCTTTCACAGCCGAAAAGTACGTTTTTTATATTAAATAAATACCTCTCCCCGATCTTTTAGATCATATAGTGGCTGCAGCAACAGCATGGATGAATATCTTGCCTCTGGTTCATCGAAGAGCCAGCTGATAGCCTCTAAAAATACAAAGAAAACTGGATAGAACGTGGGCCTGGTCTCGCTATCTGCAGCTGAGGTTACCACACTTGGCAAAGGAGTTACCGGACAGGTCGTAGCAGCTCTCGAGACCCGACTGATCAAACTAGAGGGGAAACTCGATCTGAAGCTACAAGAAATTCAGGAGCAGCAGACTGCACAAGCGGGCAGGTTAACAGAGGTTGAGGAATGGGTCTCCCACAAGGAGGATGAATTATTGTCGGTACTGGGTCGGGTGGCAGTGCTCCAAAAAGAACTGCAGATCTCAAGGAAGTATTCAACTACCAAGAGAATTACCACTGTCAACTTAACCTGAGACTGTGGGGACTGCCAGAGGGAAGGGAAGGGGAGAGTGCTGGATTTCTGCGCAAGAGTTCTGCCAGAACTATTGGGCCCTCAGCCCATGAAGGGACGGCTCAAGCTAGAGCGGGCACACCAAGCCGTGATGCCAAGGCCATCAAAGACCAGGCCATGGCAAGGCAACTGATTATGCGGCCTATAATTTTCAGGACAGGGAGCAAATCCTGAAGGCCTACCGGGAGAAGGGGGCATTGATGTATGAAGGGCAACAGCTCTTTATTTTGCAGGATTATTCGGCCCGCTTACTCAAGAAACAGAAAATGTTTAACGGGATCATGCAGCAACTCAGGGAATGCAAGGTTGAGAACTTCCTGGTATATCCAGCTACCCTGAAAATAAAGCACGAGGGGGCTACTTTCTCATTTTGGGACGTGGACAATGCGGAATAGTTTGTTCGCTCGCTTAGACAGAAGCTGTGTTGAGAAGGTAAAAGGATCTGAGGTCGATTGAGCGCTGAAGCCAAGAGGATTGCTTCATTTATCGTGTTTTCCATGTGCTTTAAATGTTGGACTCCCACTGGTTAAAGTTATGCCCTGGGGAGTAACTGTTGAATTGTTTTTTTCAAACAACATGAAGTCTTGCTGTATTCTGACTATTGCAGTTAGCCCCAGCCTTTAAACTGTCCCAGAGAACAAAGGATTAACTTTCTGTGCGGCATAGAATGCTGAGCTCGAGCTCGGTTGAGGTCTCTGTCTGGAGCCCTTTGAAATCCAGCCGTCAGATTCTTTAATCCGCCTCACTGAACAGTTGCTCCAGAGATTTCTCCTTCAGCTCGGTTAAGGTGTCGGTTTTTACCAAATTTATTTCCGCATAGTTTGTGCAGTCTCTGTCTGTGGTACCGTAAGTACTAGATAGGTTTTGTTCTGTTTCTCTGTGTGGAAATTGTAAAGTGTTAGATCGGTTCGGCTGAACCGATCATTTGTATTGAATCCTTGTGTTTTACTTTAGAGTGTGGTTACCGGTTCTTATCGGTTCTAAAAAAAAAACGTTTGAACGTTTTTTTCCAGTACCCATGACACGGTTAGGAACCGATAAGGGAGTCTTGCCTGGCGGTTGCCATAAAAAGGGTAAGTTTGGTTAGGTTGGCCATGTCTGAGAAACCCAAGGAAAAAAACGCGGCCACTGGGTTTCAACACCAGTGGGTGTGGGGAGGTCTTTGCTAAGGCTGACCCCCACACCACCTGTGTTTATGGTCTGGGGTTTGAACACCTCGATTCAGACTGCCAAATTTGTAAACATTTTCCTAAATCTACCCTTGAAAAGAGATTAAGTAGACTGAGGGAAAAGGAGGCCGAGAAGTCCACTGACCCGGATGGCCAACCCAGAGTGATACTTCTTCGGGCAAGAGGAGAGCCGATCCTGAGGAGTCGGTTCCTACAAAAAGGAAACGCAAAGAAAAATCGACCGGTTTGGATCCAGAGGTCATGTTCCGACCACTGAAGAAATAGCCAGAGCAATTCAAATTGTGGAATCGCTTCACCCGTTCTGCCCTATCCGGCACCTTTTCACAGGGATTTGGTTTGGTCGGTTCTCCCAGTTCAAGATTGTACCCCTGGAGATTTTTATGAACTGGAGTTTGTGGAGGGGGGGGGGAGTTTGAAGATGACGGTGATGATGATGAAAGTCTGGATGTGCCTGTGGACCTGGACATCTCCCCAGACAGACCTTCTGGTGTATCCCCTCCTAGGCTTTCTGAGTCCCCTTCCCAATTTTTGTTTTACAGAAAAGTGGCTGAAACCCTCCTGCTTCCTATGGAGGAGGCAATGGAGGATCAGGAGGAGCCTGATTATGTGGAAATGATGGACATCCCAGAGTCCAGGAGACTGTCTATTCCCCTTCACAAATCCTTTGGGAAACAGACACAAAAAATCCTGAAGTCTCCTAATTCTGTACCCCCTGTTGACAGAAGGATGGACAAGAGGTACACACTATCAGGCTCAGATACGGAGTTTTTATACCAGCAATGCAGCCGTGTTGGGGTAGTGCAGGCTGCTGTCTCTGACAAGCCAAACATTCCCTTGGCTTCACACCCCCCCAGATAAAGACTCCAGGAAGATTGATGCCATGGCAAAAAAACAGTACATGGCATCTTCCTTGGGACTCAGGCAGGTGACTTATATGGCCTATACAGCCAGGTACCAGAAGTCCAGTTGGGACACTGTACTGGCAGTGGCTAAGCAGGCCTCCCCTCAGCTAGCCAAGGAGCTGGAGGAGGTGGCTGCAGATGGGATTGGGGCATCAAAAGTTCAGTTTCATGCTGCTGTGGACTCCAATGATGTGTCGTCAAGAGTCATGGCTACATCTGTGGCTCTTCGGAGAATGGCTTGGCTCAGATGTACTAGCCTTTCGCAGGATATCCAGGCTAAGGATATGGATTTTCCTGTAGTGAGTAATTCTCTGTTTGGGGAGTAGACAGAGAATTACATGAAGAAAATGGATGAGTACAGGACCACTTACAGGAGTGCTCAGGCCAAAGAGAGGCAGGCAACTCCTCAAAGGCAGCAGTCTAGGAGTAGGGGCAGGCCTTTTCATAGGCCTTTCTACCAGCCACAGGCCTCTTCTTCCTTTTCACAGAGGGGGGTTCTTCAGAGGGAGAGGCAGAAGGGGGATGAGCAGGGCTGCATCCACTCCTCAGCCTAAGGCCCCTGCCAAGCAGACACCCTGATGGGCCTGCCCGGGTCGACTCTCCTATTCCATTAGGGGGCAGGCTAACTTACTTCGTCCAGGACAGGATGTCTATTACATCTGACAAGTGGGTCCTGGAAGTAGTAAGCCAGGGACTGGTTCTCAGCTTCAAAAAATTTCCGAAGATGAGAGCCAGATCTTTTCCACCTGCAGGTCTCTCAGAAACCCTTGCCCTAGAGGCAGAGGTTTCATCTCTGCTGGCTTTAAGAGCCATAGAAAGAGTACCTACCCTACACTGGGGCAAAGGTCTGTACTCCAGGTACTTCCTTACCCCAAAAAAGACAGAGGAGTGGTGACCCATCCTAGACCTAAGATACCTAAACAAACATCTTTTAAAACCAAAGTTCAAGATGGTAACTCTGGGAATAATCCTTCCCTCTCTAAGGCCAGGGGACTGGCTAGCCTCCCTGGACCTCAAAGATGCCTATTTTCACATTCCCATCAGGTGCTCCCACAGAAAGTACCTCAGGTTCAAGTTGCCCTCAGGCAACTATCAGTTCAAACAATGCCCTTTGGCTAACTTCAGCCCCAAGGGTCTTCACAAAGTGCCTGGTAGTAGTAGTTGCCTTTCTAAGGAGGCAAAGATTTCCATTTTCCATATCTGGACAACTGGCTCATAGTGGGCCAGCCCCCAGACCAAGTCAAGTCAAACCTGCAAGTGACCCAGCAAGTGCTTACTTCTCTAGAATTTCTTCTCAACCTTCCCAAGTCAGTTCTCGAGCCAGTGCAGCTCCTTACCTTTATAGGGGCAGAGCTGGATACTGTCAAAGCAAGAGCCTTTCTTCCCCTGAAAAGGGCAAGAGTTCTTTTAGAACTGGCTTCTTCCTTCAGCCTTCAGGTCTCTCGATCAGCAAAGCATTTCCTCCAGCTCTTGGGCCACATGACAGCCTCTACAGCAGTGGTCCAAGGGGCAAGATTCCAGATGAGGGACATTGAGTTTCATCTGAGGGCCTTTTGGTCCCAAAAGAAGGATTCCCTTACCAAACTGATCCCAGTGACCCAGACCCTGATCCAAGCCCTTCAGTGGTGACAGGGTCAGGACAATCTAAGGCAAGGGGTCCCATTTGCCACTCAGTCTCATTCAGTGGTCCTTACCATGGATGCTTCCCTCCTGGGCTGGGGAGCCCATTTGGGGGCCCTCACTGCCCAGGGACTGCGGTCCCCTCAGGAATCTGTTCTCCATATCAATCTCCTGGAACTCAGGGCAGTTTTTCTGGCCCTGCAAGCTTTCTCTCAGTCAGTGCAGAACAAGGTGGTTCAAGTCAGAACAGACAACAACACCACCACCATGTGGTACATCAACAAGCAGGGAGGCACGCAGTCTACGGCCTTGTGCACAGAAGCCATGAAGTTGTGGTCCCTGGCTTATTCTCTGCAAACCTCTCTGGTAGCAGTCCACCTTCCAGCGAAGGACAGTGTGCTAGCAGATGCACTGGGCCATCACAAATGGTCCCTGGACCCTCTGCTCTTGAAGGTGATTTTTTTCAAGGTGGGGCTCTCCAGACATAGATCTCTTTGCAGCCCCAGACAATCACCAACTTCCTGTCTTTTGTTGCAGACCCCCAGTCTTGGGCACAGTCCCTCTGGATGCTCTGATTCTGAACTGGGATGGAAAATTTCTGTATGCTTTCCCTCCCTTTCCTCTACTGTTCAAAGTTTTAATCAAGATAAAGTCACAACCTTGCAAAGTGATTCTGATTGCTCCAGATTGGGCCAGACAGCCTTGGTACCCCCTTTTACTGTCCCTAGCAGTCCATCTTCCCCTGTCTCTTCCCAAGAATTACAACCTGGTAACCTCCTCTCAGGGAGGATTTGGTACCCCAATCTTCAGTCTCTCAATCTCAAGGCATGGCTCTTGAAGAGTTAGAGTATGCAGATTTGCATCTGTCTCAGGGGGTTCTGGACATCCTCAAAGCCTCTCGAAAGCCCGCCACTAGAAAGACCTATAAATCCAAATGGAAGAGATTCAGCATTTGGTGTTCTAAGCAGCATATTTCCCCAGACACTGCTGAATTTCCAACAGTTCTGGATTATATGGTCCATCTTAATGGCCTAGGCCTCAGACCAGCTACTCTCAAAGTACACTTGTCAGCTGTCTCTGCTTTTCTGTCAGTGGGGAAATCTTCCTCACTATCATCTCATCCTGTGTTCTGTAAATTTTTCAGAGGATTGCTTCATACCAGTCCTCCATTCAGAGACCCTACCCCTGCCTGGGATTTAAATGTTTGTATTGCTCAATTGATGCAACCGCCCTTTGGGCCTAATTCCTCAGTAGAGCTTAAATACTTAACTTGGAAAACTGTGTTTTTAATAGCCATGATCTCTGCCAGACGTATCAGTGAACTGCAAGCCCTGTCAGTGGAACCTGATTTTGTCTCCTTTCATAGGGATAAAGTGGTCCTTAGAACCAATAGAAGGTTCTTGCCCAAAGTGGTTTCAGATTTTCACCTGAACCAGTCTGTCTCTTCCTGTTTTCTTCACTGATCATTCTTCTTCAGGAGAGAGGAGGCTACACAGTTTAGATGTTAAAAGGGCCCTTAGCTACTATATAGAGTGTACCAAGGGTCACAGGTTTGATTCCCTCCAGCTGTTCCTCACTTATGGAGAAGTGGAGAAAGGCAAACCTGCCACCAGGAGAACTGTTGCCAGGTGGATTGCATCTTGTATACAATTCTGCTATGAGAAACTAGGAACATTTCCACCGTCAGGCCTGAGGGCTCACTCCACCAGAGGTACGGCTGCTGCCAGGGATATTCCTCTCTTAGAAATGTGTCAAGCAGCCACCTGGAAAACAGTCCATACCTTTACCAAGCATTACTCTCTGGATATCCAGGCTAGGAGTGATGCTCGGTTTAACACAACAGTACTTCAGAGCCTATTCCCAAAGTAGGTTCTGTCCCTCCTCTATGGAGGTACCGCTTGGTAGTCTGCAATAGTCAGAATACAGCAAGACTTCTTGTTGTTTGAAGAAAAAATTACTCATCTTAGTAATTATGTTTCTTCTAATGGAGTCTTGCTGTATTCTGACCTCCCTTCCTCCCTGCCTCCCCTCTCAGAACCTGTTTTTGGGAAGTGGGTGGGCAGGTGCAGTGTTGCATCTTGGGGTACTCCTTTTACACCCTCTTCTTTTTGTTTGGGTGTTTGTTTTATCTTTATTCTTATTTGGATTGGTTTTTGGTTTCCTGACTTGAGTCTTCCTTTGGGGATCCAAAACTTTTTGTTGCCAGTTGGCTAGTAAAAATTTTACAATTTCCACATAGAATAGTTAGTGAGTTTTTGCTCGTAAGAATCTGACGGTTGGATTTCAAAGGGCTCCAGACAGAGACCTCAACTGAGCTCAGCATTCTATGCTCTGCATAAGGAGTTAACCCTTTGTTCTCTGGGGCAGGTTAAAGGCTGGTGCTAACTGCAATAGTCAGAATACAGCAAGACTCCATTAGAAGAAACATAATTACTAAGGTGAGTAATTTTTTCTTCTCTTCAGTTCCCCACGATTGGGGATGAGAGAGTTGCATTTTAATTTCTGCCACCTCCTTTGGCAGACTAAGAAGAGACAATAGATAGGGGGACAAAAGGGCCTTTGTGGACTGTGGCTGAGAAGACCTGTACCAGCGAACGCAATGTTGGTGTGGAAGCTGCAAGGGCCCCTGGAGACAAGAAGGAGATGGACTGAGAGATGGAGTGAAGGAGACAGCATATCCTGCTCGTGGGTGAAGATATGAGGGTTGGTGGGGATGGAGGCCTAGCATGTGGATCTTGAGGCGTGGCCTACTCTCCCTACCAGTCTGAGGTAGTAACCCTGGACTGTTGAATCTCTAGGAATGAAGAGTGCTGTGGAAACGGGGGGGCAGGAGGGCAGGTTGGGTTATTTGTATGTTGTGGGGTGAGCTGAGATGATTTAATGGAAGGCAGCTTTGGTGGGGTCAGATGCTGGGAGCGGTTGGAAGATGGGAACTTGAATTATAAGAAAGACATTGGTGAGGGCCTTTTTTTCCTTTTTTCAAACGGGTTGGAGGTTTGAAAGATTTTGGCTGTGGGGGTGGGGGGAGGAGCGTACTCGTCAGTACAGGGGATGTGGCAGACACTCGAGCCTGAGGGTCAGTTAGTGTCACAGGGAGGGTGGCAGGGTAAGAAGGGGGAGAGGGGGAGATGGAATCAGAATTATAATGCTTACAATATTGTAGAAGAAAGGGGGAATATGAGGGGAGAAGGAGGATGGGGGGATAGAGGTAAAACATGGTGAATGCGAAGTAGCAGGAAGATACACCAATTGAAGAGCAGTGCACCGAGGGGGGCAAGGGGGATGCAGGAAGGCTGGAGGAGAGAGGATGAGAGATTAGAAATGTTGGAAATGTTGTCTTCCAAGGGGAGGGGGGACGTTGAGGGGGAAATGTAAAAAGTTTAAAGTTATTACTGTTGTTGTGTGTGTTGTTAAGAGTGCGATCACAGAAAGTCCTTTAAAATGCATGCTAAGAATGGGGCCAAAGTGACTTTCCTTAATAATGCGGGCATAAAAGGGAAAAGAGGAATATACATAGATGGCTGCCATGAAAACGGTTAATATCCTAACCTGGAATGTTCGAGGTATTATAAACCCTGTCAAATGGACTGCTTTGCTAACTGCTTTAAAAAGAGTGGATATTCATTTGGCCTTCCCACAGGAGACTCACCTGACAGCTGAGAAGCATGCCAAATTGGCTCATAGATGGGTGGGGAGGTGCTATGCGGCTTCGGCCACGCCGCATAAAAGAGGGGTTGTCATTTTGGTGCATAGGGCTCTTCCCTCTGAAGTAGTTAGAGTGCTGCGGGATCCTAATGGGGAAGATATATTTTTGTGACTGGCATATTGGAAGGGGAGCGGGTCACTTTTGGCTAGGTTTATGCACCTGCAATCCATGATCTGCAATTTTACGCCTCACTGTTGGATTTACTGGTTAAAGAGCAGTTCCCTGGTCTAATCTTGGGTGGAGATTTAAATTGGTCGATGGATCCAAAATCGGATCATTCTGAGGAGAGGGGGAGAGAAAGCGGTGGTATGCAACAATGGCAGATGGGTATGTCAGAGTTGGATCTGGTGGATGCCTGGCGTAGGGCTAATCCGGGGGTATGAAAGTATACTTTCTACTCAAACCCGCATAGAACATGGTCCCGCCTAGATTACCTATATCTGACGAGAGAATGGTATGCTCGAATGCGTGATGTTTGACATGGCCCCATACATGTGTCACACCATGCTGTGGTTGTTGTGAATTTGTTGATTAGGGGAAAGCAGGAATCCTCCCCCATGGAAATTCCCAACTTATATGGCTAGGAATCCTGAGTTTAAACAATACCTTGAAGAACAATGGGAATTTTATTTGAGTATGAATGATTCAGAAGAGATCTCCAGAACTGGATTGTGGGAGGTGAGTAAGGCCTTTATGAGGGGGGTAATTATTGAGTATATGGCCCGACTCAAGAGGCAAAAGCAAGAGAAAAGGAGGGACTTGGAGGGAAGATTAAAGGAGCTTGAAAAGAGGGTTGTGGGAGGAGAGAAAGGGGAGGCAGGTAGATCTTTGGCTGTGGTCAGAGAGGCCTTGAATACCCACCTGAGAATGGAAGCTGGGAGGGCTTGTTTTTTTAATAAGCGGCAAATTTTTGAATGGGGAAACAAACCAGGACCAATGCTCGTGAGTCTCAGTGAAGGGTGGTAAAAAGGTGGGCCAGATCATGAGGGTAAAGGATAGGAATGGGATACTACTTGGGAACATGAAGGGAATAAAGATGGCTTTTCGGGCCTTCTATCAGCAACTGTATCAAGCGGAGGCTACGGGTACCAGGGAGCAAATGTTGGAATTCCTCGGTAAAGTTAAGTTGCCACAGGTTACACAAGCACAGAGGGCCAAGCTGGGTCAGCCAATCACTAAAGACAAGGTTTTGAGGGCTGTTCAGATGCTGCAGAAGGGGAAGGCGAGTGGGCCTGATGGGTACCCTGCGGAGTACTACCAGCTCTTGGGAGGCCATGTGGCAGGTTTGCTTAGTGAAGTCTATCAGCAAAAAGATGATACGGGAGCCATTGTTTTGCCCGATACATGCTACGGGGCCACTATTTGTCTCATACGTAAGGTGGGCAAGGACACGAAGGATTGTGCCTCATATAGGCCAATCTCGTTGTTAAATACAGATTTTAAAATACTGGCCAAAATTTTGGCCACTAGACTGGAAGAAATGCTTCCGGGGGTGGCCCACCCAGACCAAATGGGGTTCGTAAAAGGCCATCAATCATATCATAATATGAGGTGCTTACTCAATATTATTTGGCAGGTAAACCAGGGTAAAGAGGAAATAGGGGTTATTACTATGGATGCTGAAAAAGCGTTTGATAGGGTGGAGTGGGAGTATCTGTTCCAGGTGATTGGACGTTTTGGTCTGGGTGAGCCCTTCCTGGGATGGGTGCAGGCGATGTACGCAAGACCATGGGCCCAGGTGAAGGTGAATGGCTCCCAATTGGAGAGATTTGATCTGAGAAGGGGTACAAGGCAGGGGTGCCCGCTCTCCCCCCTTTTGTTTGCATTAGCGATGGAGCCCTTGATGACCACAATAAGGGACTGTGAGGAGGTAGGGGGGTGAGAGGTACATAGCACAAACTGGCTCTATATGCTGATGACATGCTGCTGTTTCTGAGGGACCTGGGATGATCGGTGCCTCCCTTGTTACAACTGGTGGAGGAATTTAGTATCTTCTCTGGGTACAAGGTGAACCTTGGTAAATCGGAGATAATGTGGTGTCAGGACTCAGGAAGTGAAGTGAGGCAATGGGGCCTAATGTTGGCAGGCACTTGCCTGGTGTATTTAGGGGTACAGGTGGGGAGGTCGCTGGAGTCCCTGTATCACCTGAATTATACCAGGCTGGTGAAAACCATAGAAGCAGGCTTGAGGAGGTGGATGCGGCTGCCAGTGTCGTGGCTGGGCAGAATTAATCTCATTAAGATGAATATTCTCCCCAGGATCCTCTACCTCTTGCAGATGCTAAACATAGGACTCCGGGGAGAGGACATCAAAAGGCTGGAAAAGGTTTTTTCATCCTTTATACGGAGAGGTAAGCATTCGAGGATCAGTCTTCAAAGACTGAAGGCTGCAAGAGAAAGTGGGGGAATGAACTTTCCTGATATGGGAAACTACTTTCTGGCTATACAGCAAAGGAATATAGCAGATTGGGTGTATAGGCCTAGTGTTGCCAGCTGGGTGGATTTGGAACAAGACACAGACCGGGTTAATCTTACAGCTTATTTGCATAGTAGGGGACTCATGGCATATAAGGCAGGAAAGGAAGTCAACCCTCTGGTGGTACAGGCTCTGACGACTTGGCAGCAACTTAAGAGGCAGGGCTGGATGCAGAATGGGGAAACGTTACTTTTGCCGGTTGCAGGCAACCCCTATTTTTTTGCCAGGGTACAAGGATAAAGGTTTTCGAGATTGGGAACTGAAGGGTATTCGTAGTATGAGTCACCTCCTGGAAGATGGACAGATATGTTTCTACCAAACCCTGCAGAATGTGGTAGGTGAGGGTAGCTGACATATGTTTAGATATATGCAGGTACGGGCATACATGAGTAGTCTAGAAAGAGAGGAGAAGGGGGCATATAAACTGGATTTTGTAGAAACTATAATTTGTCAGGCCCAGGGTCGGGAGAAAGGTTTTATAGGCCGGGTGGTTAAAAGAGGGACGCACATACTCCCTGATCGAACTGGTAGGACGAGGACACTGTGGGCACAGAACTTGGGGAGGGACATAACTGAGAAAAACTGGAAATTGTTGCTCCCCTGCATTCAGGGATTATGGCCTGTAACAAGTACAAGGAGGTGTATTTTAAGTTTCTGCACAGGTTATGCTATCCGCCTGTGATTGTGCACAAAGCACATCCTGGGATATCACCTCTATGTGGTAGGTATGAGGTGGACAGGGGAACTTGTATGCATTGCTTTTGGGCATGCTCCGTGCTGCAGAGGTATTGGAAAGCGGTGGTTGCCGAGGTGAGCAGAGTTGCTGGTAGGGGGATACCGGTAGACCCCTTGGGATGCCTGTTTGGTGTTGAAGTGGGAGACAGGGATGAGTGGTTATTGCTCCCTAGATGGATTAGAGTGCTGTTTGTGTTGGCACACCATGGCATACAAGATACTTGGGTCTCCCAGGCTACCCCTACGGTACAGACTCGGAGGAAGTCAGTTCTGCAGAGTCTGGGACTGGAAAAGTTGACTTATGAGATGTGGGAAAGGGAGGACAATTTCAATAGAAGCTGGGCCCCATTCTTGGCCTCTCTCAATATTGAGGAAGGGGTGGATCCTGAGGGAGGGTCTCCTTAGCTGAGTAGGACCTGAAACTAATACTAGGACTACTATTGGGTAAAGCACCAGCACTTTAGCTAATGGAAAAAAATTCAGAGGTCTATGGAAGGAAGGATGAATATGAAGTTTGGGTATGTGATCGCACATTTGTGTTCTTCTGGGTTCTGTTATGTTTCATGTTATGAGCCTTGCTTGTATCCATGGCTGCATTTCACAAGTATAACATGTATGTATTAATGGATATGTATGTGGAGTGAATGCCACTTAACTGTTAATTCAAAATCGAATAAAAATATTATACAAAAAAAAAAATTAGAAGCTGTACAATATAAGCATTTCCCCAAAATAGAATTTCCCAATTTGAATCAGTACAGTAGGCTGAAATAATCCTGGGCGAAAATTTTGGCAAAATAGGATTTAGTAGGGAGGCAGTACAAGGAAGGTACATAGCAAGTAAAGCAACTGTGACTCTGAGGGTAGACTTTTTTAAATGAAAGAACAAGATCCCTCTAGTGGCTGATCTGTATAACCTGCTAATGGAACACTAGCCACAAACAGAAAACAGTCATTTTAAGTATAAGGAACAATTATGGCATCAGGAAGAATTAGCCAGGAGAAAAACCACTTGAGATGCAGCAACAGAGGGCAGTGCCCAATCAGGATGTGGCTGTGGAACGTGCCAAAAATTGAACCTGATGGCCGAGTCCTGTCGTACCTTTGCAGGATAGAGAAGCTTTCTTCCAGGCAGACCAGCTGAGCAGTGCAGGTGGTGGCTTAGACCTGACCAACCAGGCAAGGCTTCGGGAGGCAGCAGAGATAGTATTTGTGCTGGAGGCAGCCCCCAGTTTGGGCCTGCACTTTGCAGAGTATAGAAGCTTTCTTCCAGGCAGACCAGCTGAGCAGTGCAGGTGGAGGCTCAGTTAGAGTCGACCAACCAGGCAAGGCTTCGGGAGGCAGAAGAGATCGTATTCGTGCTGGAGGCAGCACCCAATTTGGGCCTGCACTTTGCAGGGTAGAGAAGCTTTCTTCCAGGCAGACCAGCTGAGCAGTGCAGGTGGTGGCTTAGTTAGAGCCAACCAACCGGGCATAGAAACATAGATTTTGACTGCAGATAAGGACCGCTTGGCCCACCCAGTCTGCCCATTTCCCTACCTAATGGATAAGCTGCAGATCCTAGTTAACCAGCAGCCTACTTCTTCCTACCCCCACCCCCTAGAATTGCCTTATGACTGTCCCATGCATGCTTGAATTCCACCACTGTTTTTGACTCCACAACCTCCTCCGGAAGGCCATTCCATGCATCCACAACCCTCTCTGTGAAAAAATACTTCCTTAAATTACCTCTGAGCCCCCCCCTTCTATCTTCAAATTGTGCCCCCTTGTTCTTGCGCACCTCTTTTTTTGAAAGATGCTACCCTCTTGGACTTTGTTGATTCCCTTGAGATACTTGAAAGTTTCTATCATGTCCCCCTCTCCCCTTTCCTCAAGGCTATACATATTCAGCTCCTTAAGTCTCTCTTCATATGTCTTCCGGTGCAGGCCCTGCACCATTTTAGTTGCCCTCCTCTGGACAGCCTCCATCCTGTCTATGTCCTTGTGGAGATTGGGTCTCCAGAACTGCACGCAGTACTCCAGATGGGGTCTCACCAACTGTCTGTACAGAGGGATAACTTCCTGTTTTCTACTGGTGATGCCTCTCCCTATGCATCCCAGTATCCCCCAGCCCTCCTTGCTGCCCTCTCACATTGCTTGCCCACCTTTAGGTCATCTGATATGACTACCCCAGGTCCCTTTCCATTGTTGTTGTTGTTAGTATCACCCCCATTGTGTACTCTTCCCTGGGTTTTGTTTCCCGGTGCATTACCTTGCACTTCTTAGCATTGAATCTAAGCTGCCATACATTTGACCATTCCTCTAACCTTGCCAAGTCCCTTCTCATCCTTTCCACCCCACCTTGTGCATCAACTCTGTTGCAGATCTTTGTGTTATCTGCAAAGAGACATACTTTTCCTTCCAGTCCCTCTGCAATGTCGCTTATAAAGACATTGAAGAGGACCGGTCCTAATACTGAACCCTGCAGTACCCCACTAGTAACCCCCCTTTCTTCAGAGTGGACTCCATTTACTGTTACTCTCTGTGTCCTATTCTCCAGCCAATTCTCCAGGCAAGGCTTTGGGAGGCAGCAGAGATAGTATTCGTGCTGGAGGCAGCACCCAATTTGGGCCTGCACTGACACAACAGTAACACTATATAATTTGTAAACAAAGGGATCCTAATATCGGTTACATTTCCACATAATGATTTGAATATATTTTTATACCAGCAGATATGCATGGGAGGAAAAGACAGAAACAGCAAGGGAAGGTTGAGAGAGACAGAGGCAGGGAACTGCGAGACTGTCAGGGTGATCAAATCCTAGGTCTCATGAGAAAATGTGGTTGCGCAACCAGATGGACAAGAGACATGAAAGTAAAGAACAGCACTGATCCCTGCATTCAAACTCTCCATAACTGGGATAGGGTCCTATTCAACCCTGTCACACCCTTGACCCCACCATACATGGCAAGACGGAACTGCAACGCTCCCACGTTAGGCACATAGCTGTACAAGGAGGTCAGCAGTAGACATGGTGATGAACCACGGCCCAGAGCAGTGGGCAGCCCGTGTGCCACCACAGCCCACACCCACTGGAGGGAGCGGCACACCAGCCGGCGGCAACAGTCTGCCAACTTCACAGGTGCACAGGAGGCAATACTGGTGACACATGACAGCACTACAATGTGCTGTATGGGAGATGGTCCCTGTCCATCCCCATTGAGATGAAGACCTGGATATGACTGGACCTGCAGGTGGCGATCAGTACTGTGGGACCGGAGGCCCGCACATTTGTAGCGATCAAGCACAAGTGGTGGGACCTCCAGTCACAGGTAAAGGAGGTCAGGGCACGGCAGTCACAGGGCGCCACAGGTGGAGGTCTGCCACCACCAGACCCACCCCTCACGCTCACAGAAAAACTTGTTGCTGACACCATCAGTGATGTCCTAATGGACAGTGAGCCAGACGGGCTTGACAGTATGCCAGGTGAGCACATGGGCGCGCACACAGCACCAGCTCTGCACAGCACCTACCAAACTGTACTATACCACCTGTCTTCATTCCACCCACAGTGCAAGAAGAGGACAGTGGCAGTGAGGGCCCCTTGGGTACCAGTCGAGGCGGTACGCAGATGTCAGCTGGTGACGGTAGGTAGTGCAACACCCCAGACATGCCATATGACGGTGTACGGACAGCTGTACTGACCGTTATCTTCCCCCCCACAGGATCACAGTGCCAGGACATGGACAGCATGCAGGAGAATGCCACACAGCCGCCTGCATAGGCCTCTCCTCGACCATGATGGGGACACTCCACACCAACAGCACCAGGGGGCACAGGCACAGCGGGGGCCTGTCCACACAGACAGAAGCCACGGTGGAGGGCCGGACACCTGAGGCCATGGAGGTGGCCAGACAGCACACGCCTGCATTCGACGACAGCAGTGACACAGAGTCTGGATGGCAGAAGAACAGCAACGTGGCCGCCACGGAGCCTGGCACACCAGACACACACACCCAGCATAGGACAACGACCGAGGCATCGGAGTGTCAACCACTCACCAGGCACCAGTGACGAGTGGTGCCAGGCTCCGTGCTGGCCAGCTAATACCCTGATCTATAGAGGTTGGTCTGGGAGTGCCTGCAGGCAACCAGGGAGAGTACGGAGGCTATGAAGTGGCTCACGGACGTGGTTTTGGAGGCAGTATGTGTGCAGGAGTGCCTAGCCACCAACATAGCCGCTGGTGTCAGGGCACAGGAGAAACTTGCAGAGGAGGTCACCGCAGGCACACGTGCACAGCGGCGATTGGTGGATGAGGTGGCCACGGGTGTCTGTGCACAGGAGTGGGTCACCGATGCCCTTGTTGCCATCGGCGTCCACGTGGTGACCCCACCGCCACGTCTGCCCACACACATGGAGGGGTGGGCACAGGCGCAGGCTACACTGACGGGGGGGCATATCCAGGCCAGCACCTGGACAGCCAACATCCTGCCACCGGATGGGACACCAGTGCACCCGGGGTGGCGCACCCCCCCTGCCATGCAACATTCCCACCATGGCCCACATCCTCCTGCCGCATCACACCCACAGGCCCCTATCTGTCATGGCCCAGTGGCCTGCAGAGGCTGTAGCCATGGCATCCAGAGCCTGTAGCAGGAGCCGCCATGGCATCCCAGTGCCACAATAACCTCGGACACACCCATCCAGAGACCCACACACCACACACAGCGTGCACCACACACCACTGGTGGCATGCCACACTGCAAACATGTGAGAGCCAGCACAGCATGCACTGCAGTGGCCATGCACATGCCCACAGGTCACCACAGGCCATGCTAGCCCCCCCAGGGCCTGCACGATGGCCGCCGATTACACGCCGGGTGTGTGTGCCCTGTGGCATGCAGCCACCTGCATGGCTGCTTAGACAGGCAGAGTCATCATCGCCCACATGTGCCATACCCAACTGGCCAAAGGTGCCATGGGCCACGCAGTTGCAAACCGCCCATGCCACCATGCATTCGGCACCATGTGGGCCCCACGGCTCCCTCCTGGTCCCCCGCCACCACTGTGCCACTAGGCGATGGTGGCCCCTTGGGTTCTGGTGGCTGCACATCAGTGGTCTTTGGCACCCTGCGTCACATGCAGATGTTGTGCTGCATGGCACAGGCAGTGAACACTTTGCACACCATGCCCAGTGCAAGCATCATCATGCTACCAGTGTGATCTAGGCAGTGGAACCGCATCTTCAGCAGCCCAGTGGTGCACTCCACGATGTTGTGTGTCCTCCTATGGGCCACATTGTAGTCCTTCTCCGCGGGGTGCTGTGTCGCCAGGTATGGTGTCAGGGGGTATGTCCTCAGTGGGTAGCCACTGTCACCTGTGGGGGGAGGGGAAACAGCATTAGTATAGTTGCAGTTGCACACAGGCAGCAGGGTGTGGTGCTGGACGTGGTGGCTGCTTACCTAACAGCCAGTCAGAACCCTCCAGTTGCCAGTTCAGATACCGCTTCAACACGCTGTGGTCAAATATGAATGAATCATGGCATGCCATGGGGAACTCTGCATAAATGTTAGTCAGGATGCCTGTGGCGTTAGACGTCCTGTCAGTCGATACTGTGGTACGCCTTTCGGTTGCAGTACACATCCTCATTCACGGACGGTGTCAGGACTGGCACGTGCATGCAGTCTATGGCACCCAACATGTTTGGCATGTTATACCTGTTGAGGAATGCCTCCTTTGCTGCCCTAAAGTCGGACAGCATTTTGGGGAACCAGATAAGTCTCGCCCGGTGTTGCACCTGGGTGTCAGTCACCTGGTGCAGTGCCTGTGAGACTGAGGACTGGCTCACACTCATCACATCTCCTGTGACCCTATGGAAGCTGTCAGTGGCATAGTACTGCAGGGCACAAATCAACTTCATCTCCACAGACATGGCCATGGAACGCCATTTGTGTGGCTGGACCACGTCCTCGATGAGGCCACAGATGTACCGTAGTGTGTCATGGTCAACACGGTAGTGCTGAAGGACTGTAGTGTGCCACAGCATCTGTACCTCTAGCCATGACCTGAATATGCGGTGTCACTGTCGCCTCCAGCAGGCACAGTGCTCTGCGTTGGTGCCCTCCGAAAAGACCATGTGCAGCAATGTGCCTGGGCACATGTCCCGTTCTGTCCCCAAAACTCACTAGCCAGAGTACATGCAATGCTGACATGCAGTTCCACTATATGTGTGGTTCAGGCCGGGCTACGTGGCACACCAGGCTTTATGAGTGTGCCATGATCACGTGCAGTGGGCTTGTTGCCATTGGGGACGCCATAGGCAGTCTAGCAGCAATGGTGGAGGCAACTGGAGTGGCAAGCGCAGTTGGTGGCAAGTGTAGCCTACCACGGCGGCTATTCTGGGTATCCACATCATGCTATCAGGACGGGGTGCCTGTGGGAGCCATATCTGAGGTGACCGAGAGGAGTCAGGTAGGCGTTTCGGGCTGTATGTACCGGTGTGTGTGGGAGCCGTCTGCCATGGGGACCAGTGCTGACCTGTTGTATTGTGCTGTGTGTTGCACAGGACCAGGAGGGAGAAGGCACGCATCCTGCTGGAGCCACTGGAGCTGGGCCTGGGAGGCAGGAGGCAATTGGTTGCACCACGGAGGAGGCTGCCACATGACATCCCCTGTAGATTCGATCTGCATCAGTCCACCAGGGACCTGCTCTACTGGAACAACGCTGGTGACCTGTGGGCCATCCATGTGCCGTCACAGGTAGGTGGGGCCACAGGCCGTGGTGTGTGTGTGTGTGTGTATATGTATATAATACTGTACACTATTCACTGGCGAAAACACTGACTGCGATTCCCATCTGTGTGCTCTTTTCATTCCAGCATTATCGGGGTCCAGTGCGTAGGCTCGTCCTGGAGGAGCAGCCCTTCACAGCTAACACGCCCCCCCGGGAGTCCTCCACCCCCACCTCCAGCTCCACCTTCAGCACCACTTCGGAAGACTCAGACTAGGCAGAACTGTTGTGGACCCCCCCCCGGTGTTCCCTGTTGTGCAGGCTATGCTGGCCTTTGTTAGACGTGTGTATTTTGCAGATTTTGGCATTTGTTTTGGTCACAATAAAGATTACGTTTCTGCATCCACTCTGTGTGTGTCCCTTATTCTCCCCAGCACGGTGATGCCCTGGCCGTGTGTGTGTGTGTGTGTGTGTGTGTGTGGTGTTTGTCTGTGTGGCAGGGTCTTGGTTGTTGCCTGGCACAGACATGTGCTGTTTCTGTGTGCCTGTCCAAATGTTGGCATTGCAGCTTACGGACCCGTGCTGCAGTGGGCCTGGCATGCTCATCATCATACAGCGGTGTCCGCGGTTACCACCGGCACGTGGTGGACATGTGCTGTGTGGTGTCCAGCGTGCCATGCATCACCCCATGCATGTGGCAGCCTGCCTTGTCATGCTGCATTGTGCCAATGTACACAGCTTCATGCATGTGCATACGTGGTGCTTTGCAGACGTTCTACGTGGCCCCACCCCTACGCACCTGCTTATCTCCAGGGGTGCACATGTTCGCACAGCAGTCATACGCCGCATCCTACACACGGTGCGTGCATGTCACGTGGCAGCTGGGTGCATGATTTTCATGCATATCCAGCTGCGCACCAGCTGTGCGCACTGTGCATAGGCCCACGCAACGTGTTTGAATAGGGCCCATTATTACTAATATGGATAAGATGTGTATCCTTTCTGTCTAACAGAGTTCTAAGATTTAGGGTGAGCGGATCGATATACACATTAAACACTGGTAAATATTGAGAAATAGCATCAAGGTAGTCAGGGTCACTATCAATGTTAATTGGTTCTGGGGTGGAAACGGTTAATAACCTTATGGCCGATGACAGTGCTCTGCTGGGGACACAGCAAAGGTTGAGCATAGAGATGTTGCAAATCAAAGGTCCATAGGAAAGTCTCTTATGGTTGGTTATAATACAGTAGTCCCTTAGAGTTGTATGACACACGAACTTCAGGAAGTCTCCACTTGGTGAGTAAAACTGGGCAAGTGAAGGATGAGTTGATAATTTTGCTGGTTAGGCCTTGGATGTCTTCAGGAGAAGCAACCATGGCAGGCTTGGAGTTGTCCGGTTGTGGCATAGTTGGCTTGTCTTCAGCAGATGTAGATGTAGCATTAGCAGTATCATTTGCAAAAAGGTCCATATCAAAAGTGTAAGACCAGTCCATGAAACTTGGAGCGTAACCACAAACAGGCTTGATTACATCAAACACATCACATCAGCTGGCCTGGTGGCACTGAGGGTTGAGGCACCTGACACCACACCTCATGGCATGCCGGCGACCCAGGTTCGGGAGTGAGCTTGGGCCACCAGGGGGAGATAGGCTAGAGTGTCCGACGATGGCTTGTCTTCTCCAGGGAGGGAAGGAGGATCTTTCAACCCAGCAAGTGGCGACCCCTGGCAGAGGCTGGGGGTGTGACTGCAAGCTGGAGTCACTGGGGCATGATTCGTCATGGGCACAGGCCAGCGACCAATCAGTTACATGGGCTGCTCCTTTGAGGAAGGAGGGGGAGGGACATTGCTGACATCGGTGTACGTGCCATGGTGTAAAGGGCCCACAACTTCCCACAGAACAGAAGAAAAAACCTCATCGGAGCCGGGAAGACAGAGGGCCAAGTCAGGTCCCAATGTAGCGGTGCCTGCCTACAGCCCCGGACCTTGACAGGACGTGCAAGATTCGGGGGTCTGCTCCCGCCCCCACCCGGGGGGGGGTTCTGAGGCCGGATGAAGGGACCTGAGAGTGTCAGGTAAGGCACTGGTAGGGTTAGACTTCATAGGTGACTCCCGATGGAGCGGCTCCAATGGGACAGTAGGAGGGGAAAACAAAAAAACACATCACATCTGCACAAGTAATGGTAGCCCCGTTTTGTGCAGTATGTATGCAGGGCAACCCAAGCATCAAGTTGTGGATGAAACACCAGCAAAGAAGGTAAGTCCATATGTTCACAGTAGATATTGCCTTCCAGATGACCCATGGAGTGGATGGTTGCCAACTTGTCGAACACAGAAGATGCTGTATCAAAACATAGTAAAGAAACTGTAAGTCACGTACATTGTTTCAAAGTACATTGACGTGTGTTGTAACAGGGTCCCCGGTTGGGGTGACGAGCCTCTTGCTGTAGCTAGGGGAAAAAGAAACAGTTTTATCAATACATTTGTTGGTGCATATAAGTGTGCGACATCCAGAGCAATACCATTTAGCCATATGTCTGTCATGAAGCAAATCTGGGATTTTACCTGACTCCAGATCCCGGAAGAGATTTGTAATTGTATTAATAGCAAAATTACCATAAGCTGAACAAAGAATTTCCTCGCTTATGGGATGCTGAGAGGCATCTTTATTATTCTGAAAAATCAATAAATTTTATTTTTGAACTCATTAAAAAGAAGTGCAGTATCATGCAATGTTGTACACCATAAATCTTTCCTGTTGTAAAATATATATACCATATAGCATGGGCTGTATTACATTTTGACCCAAACCATCGTTAAATTTTCATGTTTGACTCTTAACTGTAGCCAACTCAGCTTGGTTCCAAATTGACATTCCAGAGCCAAATAAACCTGTAACAGCACCTGTTATGCCTGCTGTGAATAGACGAAGTTCCATTAGGGACAATGCAGGTGTTTGGCCAGGCTTGAAAAGTTCCTTTGGAAAGGTGGGCCACAAGAATTTGTTGCCCATTGGGTTGTCAGTTTTCCACTCTATTTGTAGGGTAGATTGGTCAGGTGACACCACTATAGCATTGAGGTAGGCGTCCTTGCCTTCTTGAACAATGACAACTTTTTTGGGAACATTAATAGCCACTCCAGTGATGGAATCAGGTGATGGGGGCCCATGTGGAGTTTCATGGGTCAGGAGATGAAGGAGCAAACATACTCGTGTCCTCTTGTTATGGGTTAATTCCCTTGCGCTCCCAAGTGCCAGTAGAAGGCAGAGGAGGTACATCATGGTTGCTGAAAAGAGTAGAGAACAGAAAATGGGATAACTTGCAAATCCCTCTCCTCTCAATAGGGGGAGGGAGCATGAAATCAGAAACAGTTTAATCACCTTTGTAGAGCTTGAGCTGGTTCGAGTGGAACCACTTGGTTGGCTTTTTGCGGTCTATAAGGCGTACTTCATACAACACTGGGCTCAATTTGTTGATGATCTCATAGGGGCCCTCCCATTTGTTCTGAAATGGATGGGCTGGGGTGGATAATTTCAGTACCATGACTTGGTTTCCTCTTGCCAGTCAACTTCTTTTACATTTTTGTCAAAGTACATTTTGGACTGCTGTTGGGCATTGCCCAGATTTTGTGCTGCAAATAGGTGAATCTTTACCAGGTTGTGTCTCAGTTGCGCCATATAAGCGCCCATGTACACTCTGTAGTGGGGGTTTTGAGACCAATCCACAGATGCTCAGGTAGTCTCATTTGTCTACCAGTCATTACCTCAAAAGGGGTACACTGGGTAGGTATTGTGGGGGTACCTCCGATTGCCATTAGGAGTAAGGGAAACATGGTATCCCTAGCTGTGGGGTTTTCACTGGCAAATTTACACAACATGAGTTTGATCTCTCTCTCTCTCTGTTCACTCTTTCTGCCTATCCTGAGGATTGGGAATGGTATGCAGTGTGAAACTTCTGATTCCTAGTAAGTTCAAACATTCTTGCATCAACTTACCTGTGAAACTGGTTCCTTTGTTGGAGTCTACCTTGAGCAGTAGGCCCTACCTGGTAAACACTTGATCTACCAGGATTTTGGCAGTAGCTTTGGCAATGTTTGCTCGACATGGAAAGGCTTCTATCCATTTGGAGAAGACATCTGTGATCACAAGTGTATGCTTGTTGTTTCTGCTAGTGAGAGACAAGGGTCCAATGAAATCAATTTGTATCATATTCCAGGGACCTGCTTGTCTCTGGGGCAATAGTCTGGCATTTTTCTTGCCAGGAATTGGGTTGTTCTGTGCACAAGGTATGCAGTTGTCCACGTAATGTTGGACGTCCACTGTCATCCCTGGCCACCAATCAGCAGTTCTCAGTCTCTGCAGGGTCTTGTCTACCCCTTGGTGTCCACCTGTTGGGGTGTTATGGACCTGGTGTATAAACTCAGGTCTAAGTATTTTGGGTATAACCCAGAGTTTTTGATTGTCAAATTTTTCAGATTGGTAAAATACTAACTGTTGGTCTGCAGAGAGGTGAAGATTATCCACGTGCCTTTTGAATGGATTGTTTGTAGACATGTCCTGCTCCGTGTCTTTAGAGAGGTAATCAGATACCTCTTTGATCTCTGGATCTTCTCTCTGTACTGCATTGAGGTCCAAAGGGACTACTTTGATCTTATTGTTGGCAGCTAGTGTATGCGTCTCAGTGGGAGGGGGCATCATCCACCCCCCCCAAGCTCCATCCTTAGCCAAGGTGTCTGCTCATTTTGATCATGAAAGTGCTCAGCCTTAGAGTGAGCCTTTACCTTGTAAATGTACAGCCTGAAAAGAAATTGCTCAGCAAGGCTGATGATGTAGATGAATAGGTCCCTGTACTTTACTGGAGTACCCTCTGAGGAGGCAGAATCATGTGTTCTCCAAAATGGGAGAAACTCAGAGAGCTACACACCCATGAGGAATCAGAAAAGAGGCTGGTATTTTCTTTTCCCTGTTGAACCACTTCCAGGGCACATGCCACAGCAGAAAGATCTGCATACTGTGAAGACCAAATGGTACATTTTCTGGACATTTCAATGTTGTCTCCTGCTGTGGCCAGAACCAGGACCCCAAAGCCTGCAATGTGTTCTCCCTTGAAGTATGAGGAGGACCCATCTGTGTAGATGCGGCAAAATGCGGGATCTGTTAAGATCCCCTCTGTAGCTGGCAGGAATGGGCTTGGGTCTGGTAGAATTGATGGCTCTAGGCCACACTCGTGGTTCTCCTGGGTGCAGGAGACCATGTGCCAGAATGGATGGCATTTTGGCAGGAAGGACAGTGATGTCACGATCTTGCAGCAGTAGTGACCAATGAGTGAGTGTGGTGTTAGACACATTCCCATCTTTGATTCTGTCATTTAGCAGGAAGTTGCTTGGGGTGTGTAACACAATAGGGGAAAAGAATGTAAGTGAAGTGCTTGATGGCCCAAAAGGTTGCCCAAAGGTTTCTCTCACACAAAGAGTACTTCTGTTCCATGGGGAAAGCATTTGGGAGGCATAGGAATGGGCCTAAGGGTCCCATTTGCCTTTTGTGCTAAAACTGCTGACATTCCTGCCTTGGAAGTGACAGTTTCCAAATGGAATGGAAGGTCTTGATTTGGATTGCCCAAAGCTGGGGCTGAGGTCAATGCCTTTTTCAGAGAAGTGACAGCTGCAGTGTACTCAGGTCCCCAATGCCAGGGGACATCATTTTTCAGTAACTTATACAGAGGTGCGGCCTTTTGTGCAAAACCACAGCTGAAGTCCCTTGAGTAGTTGACCATACCCAAGAAAAGTCTCAGAGTAGCCACACTGGTTGGAAGTGGCAAATCTTGGATGCCCTGAACCTTATCTAGGGCAGTGCTTCTGCCCTCAGTGGTTATGCGCAGACCCAGGAAGGAAACTTCTGGCTGGCATAACTGTACTTTTGAAGGACTGCATTTGAGGCCTGCTTTCTGCAGTAGGCCTAAAAGCTTGTCCAAGAGATTCAGATGACTCTCCAAAGTCTTGGTTGCCAGTAAGAGATCATCCACATACTACAAGAGGCATTGTGATGTTGTCAAGTTTCGAATGATCTCCCTCATATGGATGTGAAAGAGGGAGGGTGAGTTGTGGAATCTTTGTGGGAGGCAATTCCACATGTACTGTCTCCCCTCAAATGTGAAGGCAAACTTGCATTGGCTCTCAGGGGCCAGCAGAAGAGACCAGACACCACTGGAGATATCCAAAGTGCTGAACCACTTGTGTTCAGGTTTTAGAAATTTGAGCACATCTGGGGTAGATGCCACAGTAGGTGCACAACTGGAGGTGACTTAATTAAGTCTCCTGTAGTCAGTGGTGAGCCTCCAGCTGTTATTAGGCTTCTTCACTGGACAAATGGGAGAGTTGACTGTGGACACACAGGATCTAAGGACCCTTTGCTTTAGGAGGGAGTCAGTGGTTGCCCTTATAGTGTGTATTGCCTTTGCAGAAAATGGATATTGTCTTTGTCTGGGTGGCTTATCACCAAAAGCCACTGAATTTCTCTCTCTCAACCCAAAAATCCAAACATGGTTTTGTCCAAAATGATTTTCTTTTATTTTTCATGTCATTTTTACATTTCATTCAGCTCTTTTCTTCTTTTTAGTTTGTCCAAAATTATTTACTTTTATTTTTCCATGGCGTTTTTACATTTCATTCAGCTCTTTTCTTCTTTTTAGTAACGTTTCAGAACCAAAAGTTCCTTTATCAGACTAATAAGCTTTATTCTGTATTGTTATACTTGTCATTTATCTTCTTGTTATTATTTTAAATTAATTTATTCTATAACAGATTCTTCTATAAAAAGATAGGAGACAAAGTTTTATCACTACTAGTCTCTATATTACGTTTCTAATTTAAAGAGATGTTTTCAGCTCCCAAAGTAAATGTAATACAATGGCAGGTGGAACAGAACTGCATGCTTACTTGTCTGCTTTGTTTTTAAGTATCAAATTCTCATAACTTCCAAATGGGGTAGGTGGGGGTGGGGATGTGCTGATTCTGGATATCCTACGTAAGGAAAAAATTATACTTATTTGTGATTCCTTTAAAGATTTGTATATATACTTGTTTCAATACAGGGAGAAAACAACTAATTTTAAACTCTTTCTATATATCATTACCTCTCAATCCAGAGTGCTTATCTCCAGTAATTCAATTAGATAGGCGTTCCAAATTGTGGGCAGCCTGCAATCAAAACTGGAATGCTATTTTACTTTTATCCTCAGTAGTTCATCTAATGAAGAATATCACTTAGTTTCAACATATAGTTGTATCTGAGAGGCACTAAAAGACATTAGTGTTTACCTCCTTGCAAGTTTCCTTCTACTTCAATTAATGTCAGAATGCCCATTTCTTACACTCGCCGTCATTAGGTTAAATGCTGCTCTGAGCTGAAAGTGTTCGTTCTTTCTCGAAGGGTAAAGAAGGGGCCAGGCCACAGGGTGAGCACGCCCGAGGGAGTGTATACGTCAACAAATGACATCACCCTGGGAGGCCCATTCTGTAAAGAAATCCCTCAAAGGCGGACACCTGTTGATGAGGGATCCCCCTTCTCTACATGGCTTTTCAAACCGTCCTTTTCTTAATAAAAGTCGAGCATTCCTCCAAAGAAGTAGTACAGCTCCAACGACCACACCAGTTTGTTTCTTACTTTTGTTAGAGTCTTTTACTAGGAAACCTAAAAGGAACAGGGACCATCATTTTAGATTAACTAGACAAGGTAGGGAAGTCACACTAGATAAGGCACCGTGGGGGGAACATTGGTTTTATCATTTTAATTCCATTATTTTGAATTATTGATTTTCTATTTTAATCTTTACTCTCCCATTCCGTATTCAGTACTGAGTGATCTAGAGAGAGTTTGTGCCACAAAGAAAATAAATTTATATATAAACATAAACGCTTCACAATTTAATTTATTTCTATGGGGAGGTCAACTCTCTTGCTCGGGGTCAAACAAATATTTTTTTAAATGGGATATAACTCCTGAAACATAAACAAAGAGGACATTTGATGATGTTCTTGTGTATAGTTACCTCAGTATTAATCTGTTTCAGAGTTTAATCTTTGTCAGATCGTACCTGATTGACCAACACAAAGGTTGCGGCCAAAATCTGTCTAGGTTTTTTGATATCTTAATGTCAAAACCTCATTACAATTTTTTAATAGCTTAACAGCGCGTATAGTTAAATCTGAAATATGCCAAAGGGAAGGGGAGAAGGGTGGAAATGGGTCAAAGAAGGGGGAGAGATAAAGGAATAACAAAAAGCAGTCCATTTCTTGTGATTTCAATATTTCTGATTTCTGTTGGTTTCAGTTTGTATTCTTTAAGTTATTCAAATGTGTTCCAAATCAGATTTTCATTAAGTCCATATCTTTTCTTTTTTGTTCTCAGCATAAATATCCACCATGCCTCTCTTCTTAATAATGTTGACTCCCGGTCACCACCTCTTGTTGGTTCCATGACTCTCTCCACACCCAAAAACTTGAGAGATGATACTTGATGTCTACATTCCTGAAAATGTCTTGCTATCAGGGATCTTATGTCTTCCCTTCTTATGTTGCTTTTATGTTCCATAATGCACTGTTTTAAAGGCCTAGTTGTTCGGCCAATTTAATATAGGGAACAAGGGCATATGATACAGTAGACTATATAGTCCAAATTACAGGTGATGAAATCTTTTATTTCATATTTCTCATTGTTCCATGTACTTTTAATGTATTTGCTCTTCATACCATTATTACAATGTACACAGTTCCCACACGTATAAAACCCTTTCACATCTCTTTGTAGCTAGGTTGTGATCGGTTTTTCTGGACTTCAGTGTTGTGTTCTCACTATTTTATTGCGTATTGTTGTTTTTCTCTCAGTTACCCAGGGTTTCTGTGAAAAAATATTTGTTCCCATCTCACTGGACTGCAATATATTCCAATTTTGTATTACAACATTTTTTTATTTTCCCAAAATGTTCTGAAAATTGTGTGGACATTGTAATGTTTTCAGATGTTTGAGGTTTTACAGGATTTTTATCTTTTAAAAGGTCTCTTCTATCTATTGATTCTGCTTTTGTCCTTGCTTTCTGCAATATGTCTTTTTTATAGCCCCTTTTCAAATCTTATTGTCAAGTCCAACATATTCTTATTACATCTGTCATCTGACCCAGTGTTCCTTTTGATTCTCCCAAAATCTGGCTATAGGGAATGCTCTCTTTGAGGTTCCTAGGGTGGAAACTTTTTGCATGCAGTAAAGTATTCTTTGATATTTCCTTTCTATATAGATCTGTGATTATCTTTCCATTCTCTTTAATGAGTTTCAAATCCAAAAAGGCTATACTAGTTATGCTGTATTCCATAGTGAAGGAAAGATTTTCAGTTGCCCCTTCTGTATATTCATAGAATATGTTTAATTCTTGTTATGTTCCATTCCAGATTATTAATATGTCATCAGTGAAATGCTTGTACAGTAACAACTTTGATCTGTATATATTATTTTCTGATTGTATATACATCTCTTCAAAATGAGCCATGTAAAGATTCGCATATGTTGGTGCTGAAGTAGCCTCCATAGCAGTGCCTGTTCTTTGTAGGAAATGTTGGTTTTTAAAATCAAAGTAATTGTTCTCAAGTACAAATTTTGTCAACTTCAATAGAAAGTTTTTTTCTGGTTCATTTTTTTCTCCTTGTAATAAAAAATGTTAAAGTGCCAAAATTCCATCTTCATGAGGTATATTTGTATAAAGACTATTCACATCTAATGTTACCAAACAGGTTTCTTCCAAGCTATTTCCAACATTATTCAAATTCTAAATTATTTGGATGCAATGCTTGCTATCTTTTAAATATGACCATATTTTCGGTACCTATTTTTACAGTAATAGTCAACATATATCGACAGTAGCTCTGTAATCGATCCAGTGCCCGATATAATGGGTCTTCCTTGTGGTTCAGTTAAATTCTTATGGAGTTTCAGAAGACAATAAAATAAAGGAATTCTGGGCTTTCTGTTTATCAGTTCTTGTTCCATCCATTGTTCAATTATTCCTCTGTCTACGGCCTCTTTCACTATTTTAATAATTTTTTCTTTCAATTCAAATATTGGAATTCTTTGTACCTTTTCATATGTCTAGGGATCATTGAGTTGTCTTAAACATTCTTCTCGATATTTACTTTGATCTTGAATAACAATCCCCCACCACCCATGTCCCCAGGTTTTATTATAATGGTTTTATTGCCACTTAGTGTCAAGTGCTTCTTTTTCTTCTTTGATTATATTGTAGTTAGGTCTCATTCTTTCACTTTCTTCCATTATTTTTTTCAATGTCTATTAACTTTCTCTATATACTAATAATGTAGAGTAGAGTATATCCTATAGGGTCAAAATTGGATCTTGTACCCATGGCTTGCTTTAAAAGATATCTCTCTTTTTGTTTATTTGGATCTTCCCTGGATGGTTCTTTTGTGCCAAAAAAATGTTTGTCAGATTTTTCGAAAACAATTTTCAGGGTCTAGTTTTAACTCAAATGGGTTTCATTTCTCTGTCAGACTGAATGAAAGTCCTTTATTTAAAACTCTCTCTTCAGCTGTGGTTAGGTGTCTTTGAGATACTGTAAGTTAAATACTGTTAATTCTGTGTCCTGGACCTCAACTCATGGACCTTGTCCCTTTCTTTTTCTCCACCTCCTGTGTCTTTTTCCTTTCTTCTTGCACCTGATACCCCAGGGTCCTCAGAATCCCTGTGCAAAAACCCTCTCTTGTTGTCTTTCTTTCTGTTGCCACTCAAATCTTTGGGGATCATAATATTGTTTGTCATAATAATCCCATCTCTTTCTATAGGGAGCCCTTCTGGAAGATCTATTAAAACTGGAATGTCTGTAACATCTTGGGTAAAATCTTCTCTGTTTGTTACCTCTTTTGGGTCTTCATTTTATACTTCCAGAGTCTGATGTACCTGATGCTGTAGCTGTATCATCCAAATTATATATATTTGTCTGATATTCAGATTTCTTCCATGAGTAAACTTTCCCATCTTTATAATCATTGATATTCCTTTTAAATGTACTTATTTTTATACTCCATATATGATTATCATAATCTGTCAATGATTTTGCTGTCTCTTCTAGAAGTGTTTTCAAGTTTTGGGTTTCTACAGTTTCTTACAATCCTTAGAGAATAAAATGAATCTCTTCTAATACTTTCCCTTGTTCTTTGATAGTTTCTATCAGTAAAAGCATGAAGTTAAATGAGTACTTGGTCCATATTCCATCCCACTTGGGCTGAAATGCCTCAGAAGTAAAGTCCAAATGTGACTCCACAAGGACTCTTAGGCCCCATGGTATTTGCTTCTGTTTTGTATACTCAAGTAGGGTAACAGCATGCCAGTCTAATCGTATCTCACATTCTCTCAGGGATTCCAGTTTATTAATGGACGTTCTTGGTATTTCAGTACTTTCAGTATTTTCTATATGTCTTTTATTTTTTACTAATACCATAATTCTGTTGGCTTCATCCTGATTGATGCTTAAGACTGTTGATCTGTTTTCAGTTAACTTTCCTAATTCAGAGACAGTGGCCATTTTATGCGTTTGTGGCTTAGTGGAGTTGGCCCGCCACTAGGTTGTGTCCATAAATATCAATGGAACAACTTTACAGAAGTCCAAATTTCAGGGTGACATATAAAAATCCACTTCCGTAATGGATAATCTCTATCTACGATTCCACCATATGTCTCCCAGGGTTCCTTATTATTTTATTATTTCTAGTAGGGATCCAAAAAATATATATGAATGGGGAGGGAGAGGTTTCCGGAAATCAAAATCCAAAAGCCACTCAATTTCTCTCTGTCAGCCCAAAAATGCAAACATGGTTTTGTCCAGAATGATTTCCTTTTATTTTTAACTGCTAAAAAGCTACAATGTCTTACCTCTTAAATGTAACTGCTGAAAAACTACTATGTATAATGTTCCTTGCTGTCTAGTGTAATGTACCTGTGCTGTATGCTACCCCATGTATTATTCCATGTAATTCCCTGGGTCACCCCTGAAAAAGGGACCTTTGGGGCCCAGCAGGCTTACCCAGTTATCAAAATTTAATAAATAAATTTTGTTTTTACATTTCATTCAGCTCTTTTCTTCTTTTTAGTAATGTTTCAGAACCAATCGTTCCTTCATCAGACTAATTAGCTTTATTCTGTATTGTTATACTTGATATTTATCTTCTTGTTATGATTATTTTAAATGAATTTATTCGATAACAGATTCTTCTGTGAAAAGATAGGCGACAAAGTTTATATCACTACTAGTCTCTATATCACCTTTCTAATTTAAAGATATGTTTTCAGCTCCCAAAGTAAATGTAATACAATGGCAGGTGGAACAAACCTGCATGCCTACTTGTCTGCTTTGTTTTTAAGTATCACATTCTCATAACTTGCTTCTGTTATATAAACTTCCAAATGGAGTAGGTGGGGGGTGTGGGCGTGCTGATTCTGGATATCCTACATAAGGAAAAAATGTTACTTATTTGTGATGCCTTTAAAGATTTTTATACTTACTTGTTTCAGTGCAGGGAGAAAACAATTAATTTTAGACTCCTTTTATATATTAATACCTCTCAATCCAGAGTGCTTATTTCCAGTAATTCAGTTAGATAGGCGTTCCAAATTGTGGACAGCCTGCAGTCAAAAATGGAATGCAGTTTTACTTTTATCTTCAGTAATTCATCTAATGAAGAATATCACTTAGTTTCAACATATATCTGTATCTGAGAGGCACTAAAAAACTTTCGTGTTTACCTCCTTGCAAGTATCCTTCTACTTCAATTAATGCCAGGACGCCCTTTGCTTACACCTGTCGCCATTAGGTTAAACACTGCTCTGAGCTGAAAGTGTTCCTTCTTTCTCAAAGGGTAAAGAATGGGCCAGGCCGCAGGGTGCTCATCACCAGCCACTGGGATGAGAGTATTCATTCTCCCACAGTCATGTCTGTGTTTTGCAAAGGCTTCTTGATGCCTTTCCACAATTGGTTTGAGCTTGGGAAACAATTCATGGTTTTGCAGCGTAACTATGACGTCATACTCTGCATCATTAGGTTTCACTGCGGCCATAGCGTGTGAATCAGAGATGAATAGCACTGAACACCGGCCTAGCAGTTGGAGCAATAGCCAGTTGGCTAGGTCTACCACGCACGCATAGTAAGCATGCAAGGAAACCCACTCCTAAGATGCTCTAGTGATGATGTAACACCATTAGATCAAAACGGTGCTTCACTTCCAAGCTGCCTGTAACCATTGGTATTGACTTAAACCTGTAAGTTGTTATTACAGTTCCCATGAAGGTTTGGGCAGACGTGGATTTCCCTGTCAACCAGAGAGACAGTTGTGGATCATCTTGATGCAACACAGAAACTGTGGTTCCCTTATCTACAAGTAATTCAAGCTGGTGGCACCCAACCAGCGCTTCCACATAACATCCAGAATCATCAGTCATTATAGTAGTGACAATCTGGACCAGGGCCTGACACAGTCAGTCCGAGCCATCTTGGCTTTAATCACCAGTTGGGCTTATCTTATGGAGCATTTGTCGCACTTCCGCATAGGGAACTTTCTGCTTTTGGGGCCTTTCAGTCTCCTCAGGCATTTCATCCACCAGAGGGGCGGATGGGATTGCAGCCACTGTCCAGGACGGTAGCATCGGTAGGTTCATTGCTACCGATTGAATCTTTGCTATGAATTCACGGTACCGATTGTTCTCTTAGGCTAGCTCCTTGTAAGAAGGTCCGGGCCTCTGCCCTTGTTATCCCTTCTGGCCCTGTTGGTTTGATTTGGGCCGATACTTTTTGCTGTTGTTTTTGTTTTGCCCCTCCCCTTTCTGGTTGGAGGCCTTGTCCTGTAGGAAGTCCTTGGATTTTTCTTCCACCATGTAGTGGGTGGAGGGTTTGGTGCTTGGCTGCACCATGGCCACTTTGGCCTTGGACGTCAGATTTCAGACAAAAATTTGGAAGGCCCATTCCACCCTTTCCAAAATGTTGTGGAAGCAGTCCCTTCCTGGGAACACCATTACTTCCACCTTTTCATGGAATCTCTGCTGCAGATTTTTCAAAAATAAGCTTTTGTACTCAATTGAGTCTTGGTCCGAGTCCTCCTCGGCCATGGTTTTGCCAGTTTGGTAGGCCAGCCACAGGCAGTTGTCATATTGGGCTGGGATCTCTTTGGCATACTGTTTGACTGGATGGGCCAGCATTACACCAACGAGGTTGGGGTTGTTCGATGCCAGAAGGGCGGCAGTGAAGGTTTCAAATTTGGCTTTTTCGATAGGATCATTTCAGGCAGTTTGGCTCAAAGCGTCGGGTCAACGGTTTGTCTCAGGACCTGAACTCTGTGCTCAGGTGGAAGGCTAAGCATTTCACAGTGACTTTTCACTTTTTCCAAATGACACCTCAAATTGTCATTAGGGCCCATGCGGCCCACTTTGTCCGCTATAGTTTGGATGGTCTGCGTGGACTACAGAGCATTCTGGGAATGCTCCTCCCGCTTGGTTGTCATGGTCTTGACAGCTTCGGCTGTGGCCATGCCCTGAATGAGGGTTTGTTTCTCCACCTCCTTTTTTTTTTTAATTTATGTTTATTGCAGTTAAGGTAAAACACAAGTTGTACATCTCATGTCAAACATCTATTTGGAAGTACAGAATACATCAAATGTACATTAGAATTTTCAGTCTAGACATTTGGCTTACAAATATGGGGGTATCCCACATATTTTAAAAACAGAATTAGCTAGTTATCTAAATGCTTCATGCTGCAAGTGAGAGAGAGAGAGAGTAAGCAATCACGCTAAAATTCAACTCTTAACATTGTCAGACTCCCGCATACAAAACGGGATGTACTCTCAGCCCAAACATAAAAAAGTCCCAAAGACATTGAGCAGCCTCTTACAGCTCACCCTCCCAGATTTAATCCAATAGCAAAAATAAGTGGATTTTCTGGGACCTGCTCCACTACTCTCGGGGCTATTAACTGGACACCAGATTTTTGTATCGGAAATTAACAGCTGTACGATAACAGGAACCCTAGGAGTATTGCTACAGGCATTTTATAACATGAACAATTCAACCGTACATACTCAGCATTAAGAAGTAGTAATAGCCTGTTGCAGCATGGCACCCCAGCAAACATGGCTGCCTTATCTACGCACTTTTTATGTTTCCCACATACGAAGAGTAAATCTCCCCAGAAAAAAACTCAGATGCCCCATCCAACTAGTGAAGCCTCAAACTGGGCATGTAAAAGCCTGAAACATTCATTTGGATTTAAAATAATCCAATGCATCCACCTCACCCCCCCCAAAACATTGTGGTAAGCACAGAATAATTAAATGTAAATCACTGCAGTATAATCAAACATTTGGATATTTGTTAAACAGATCTAAAGAGACTCTGCTGCAGTTCATTAATCAGGTTTCATTGTTGTCAGAAGAGATCTCAGCGGAATAAGGTCTGGCCGACTTAAATTCTTGCCGAATGCGATCCACACGTTTCCCCAATTCCACCAGATCAGTGAACTGGTAGGTCTGGCCTGCTTAGAAGATCCGGAGTTGGACAGGCATAAGGAGGGAGTGAGTAACCCCTAAGCTCTTCAGTTGGGCCCTCACGCCACCAAACGTCTTCCTCCTAGCCTGGGTCGCGTAAGACAGGTCGGGAAAGAGATATAGGGTATTGCCTTGATAGTTCGGGTTTTGGGCCTCTCGAGGCGCCTGTAGCAAACTGTCCCGCATCACCAGTAAGGCCATAACCAGCAGCACTGACCTTGGTCTATCCTCCTGTTGAGCCACTGACCACGGGAAAATCTGATGGGCCTTGATAAAGCTGGAGGTCACTGTATCTGATGATATTCCAAGGGCCCCCGGGTAGCCAAGACTGTAGAAAGACAAGGATGCTGTCGCTCTCATACCCCTCCAGGAGCCCGACCAGCCTAACATTGATGGTCCTATTGTTGTTCTCAAGGGCCTACAGTTGGTAGCACAGTTGGGCATTTTCCAGCAAGAGTTTACTTGTGGCTGCCATAGCCTGTATTGCCGAGGCTTCTGCTGAGGTCGCCACTTTGGTCGCCACCTCAATTTTTGCATCTTGTTCCCAAAATCTCCTTAAAATTGTGGCAATCTTGACATCGATCGCTGTCCTGGAAGCCACCAACGAATGCCATGGTGGCTCCACTCCCAGACTGGTAGTTGGAACAGTAGTAGGTTCGGCCTGCTGTGTAGGAAGTTGTTGAGAGTTTTTCTGTCCTCCGCCTGCTCTCTTAGTGTGCCCCGTCTGATCAATTTCGGTATCGATTTGTGCAGCTCGTTCTGCTGAATTGATCTCTGCTTTCAGAACCACAAATAAAATGCTAAAAATTATAAATAAATTCAAATACATTCCCCAGGTTGTTAAATTATGAACCTTGGTCGATACAAATTCAATCAGAATTAACGACCTGGTCATCTCTGCCCTTGAACTTTTTTCAGCGCATAGAGTCCATCAGAATGATCATCCTTCCAAAATTGCTATATCTGTTCCAAAATATTCCAACCTTCCCTGCTAACTTTTACTTTAAGTCATGGGATAGAATAATTTCTAATTTTATTTGGCATGGTCAGAAACCTCGGGTAGGGATGACTTTGCTGCAGCTTGAACTGACAGAAGGAGGCCCAAACCTTCCCAACTTAAGGCTGTACACCTTGGCATCCTTTATCAAGATTCTAATACAGTGGCTTTCCCCGTCTATAGAGGTTCCTTGGAAGGATATGGAGTTTGCCATTAATGATTTTATATAACATTTTGAAAATTACCATGGCCTCAGTGGACAAGGCCCCACACCTGAGGGACTTTACACCCTTCACAGCTGAAATCTTAACACAATGGTACCATCTAAAGAAAAATAAAGGCTTTAAAGAATTTTTATTTCTATTTACTTTGATCTCAGAGGATGGTTCTTTTATCCCAGCCACATTAGATCACACCTTTATTAGGTGGCGGAGGATGGGACTTCAATTCTATAGACCATTTATAACAGAGAAGGGCATTGTCCAGTTTGAGACACTACAGAGAGACTATGGTTTACCTGAGGGGGACATCTATAGATATACCCAGGTTAAAAACTATCTTTTAAGACAAAGGGATATAACATTACAGATGCCCAATCCAGTTCCAAAAGTTTGGAAACTCCTAGAAGACGCTATAACTGGTCAGCACTGGGAACATCTAGTAGGCCATATTTACCAGATCTTACACCAGGGAATGGGTGACTCATCACTTTCTATCATGAGAAGCTGGGGTAGAGACTTGGAGATTGAAATCTCCGAACAGGATTGGCTTCGGGCTTCTCCTATGGCTTGTAAGATAACTCATTCAAGTATTTGGAGGAAATTTGCTTGGAAGTGCAGAGTACGTTTTTTTTTAGCTCCCCAGCTATTCTAATCAAATATCTCCCTTCCTCCTATGGCAGATGCTGGAGATCTTGTGGATGCCAGTTAGCTGGCCTTGCTCATGTCTTTTGGTCATGCCCCTTATTAATGCCATTTTGGTGTAGCCTTCAGCAGGCAGTGTCTGACTGTCTGGGAGAAGGGATAGAATTGACTGCTGAAATGGTTCTCCTGGCAATTTTTCCCCCACATAACCCAGCCTGGCACAAAACTTTGCTATCCATTTATGTAGTGGCAGCCAAAAAGGCCGTAACAAGATGATGGATGTCAGAGATAGTTCTGACCACAGGAGACTGGAACAAGATAGTATCTAACATTTATTATTTGGAGACTATTACGGCTAAAATACACAACAAAGCCCCACAGGCCGAGCTACTGTGGAGGCCATGGGTATTTTACATTTCCAGCAGAGACCCAGATTTTATACCTGGATGATTGGAGATGGATGAGATGAAAGGAGATAGGGGAAGGAGAACCCTGGACTAAGTTTGGAATCTTTCCCCCCGTAGGGGGTTATGGGGAATCATGAGGGATTTAATGGAATATATGTTTTTAATCAAAATGTGGACAGAAAATGTAGAAAAAGACAGACTAACATAGTAATTGTCTGTAATGTATTGAGGTCATGACCTTTCTCTTTTTAATAAAAAAAAAATATATATGTTCTCCAGGGTCTCAGAGTTGTGTTAAAGTGATTTACCAACTTCCCCTGATGTCATGTTTGCAGATCACCATCCCTTCATTGAGTGATGCAAAGCCCAGCTGCCCTGAAGTTAAGTATTAAATACATTCAGATGCTTAGTTTTTTAACATTTCTGTGCCACAGTTGTCTCTGAATGTTTTTTTCTTTGTTTGAAGTTCACACATGAGCACTGTGTCCACATGCATGAGTGACATCAACACAGGGAAGGTGTTCCCACTGCACCTTTCTCACTGCTCGTTCATTCATCTTTCCTGGACCCAGCCTGGGTGAGTGCAGATCCAAAACTGAACTGGCAAAAATTACAACACTGATGACTGAAACTGTTTGTTATATTGGCAGCTGTTATACTTGCTCTTGGGATTACAGATGTGGTGATTTCTCCTGATTTTCAATTTTACTCATCTGACTAAGCTCTGTGTCCTAGGTCCACTGGTTCTAGGAACATCACAATCTACATTGCTTGAGTACAGTGTGACAGTTTTAATAAGTGCTGCAAGTACATAATTATAACAACAAGTCTGTATAAAAAATAAATGTTTTTAACTGAGTGGCGCTACAATCTGTAGTGTATTGGGACACAAAAGGACGACTTTTGAACTGGGCAGATCTATAAACTGAAGTAAGCTTTTCAGTATTGGTACATAGAGGTCTGTGTTAAATGGATGACTTTTTCAACAGTTCAGAATTGCAATGTGCAGCAAGAGTATAAGAACTGAGCTGCACAGTCCAATCCAAGGAGAACAGTGCAATAAACTGTGTATTTTTGGCAAGTGCTGCTTCCAGTGTGATTGCTTCAGTAAACTGCCTTTGCTATTGCATTTCTGATTATCACCATCATTATAGACAGTTTATATTTTTTCTTGTGCTCCTGTGTTTTCTTGGGCTTATTTGATGTTCTCATGCAAGCACCATAACACTGAACACCAAAGTATGCTTAGATGTGCATGAATAAAGGGACATGGTGCACTGAATTGTTTCTCCAGCTTGCCAGCTCCTCGCTAAGTTTATAAATGAATGTAATAAAATCAGTTATACAATGTAGTTTACAGTGTATCTCAAAATTAAAAACACTTAGTTTATTAACATTTTAACATACGGTTTTTATTTATAGTTAGGATTATAGCATAATTGTATGTGCTCCGGAGCATCAGCAAAAGAAGAGACTGCAGTTGTCATCCTCTCCCGACACTGTGGTACCAAAATACGGCTTCTATGGTGTTATACTGCAAAGTGTGCTAGTCAGTTCAGCATACTTAGGGAATAATGTCTGAACCAAAATATGGGCTACACAGCAATGAATGCAGGGAGTCTACACAATGCACCATGACATCGGTAAGGCATGGGAGACAGTATAGTGCAGCATCTGTTGTATTTGCTGTACACTTTACGCATGTGCATCAGAGATCCACTGTAATGGAAAAAATGGGAAAACACAAACAGGTTGACACAGACTGAAGTGGCAATGAGTATGGTGACATAAGTGAGGAAGGGTGGCTCAAATACAGTCTAACACTTGAGTACCTACCGCAAGGATATGTCCCTTTTTGTAGTGGACCAATCCAATGGTACTTAGGCTATCTAAACATAAATGCGGTCTCTTTCTCCATGAGAAGGGTATTGGCAGTGTCATTTTTAACCTGGGGGGGGACGATCACCGACTGTACGGTGTATTTTTTCCTCAATTTATAATGCACCTGGAGGCACACATGTAGCAGCAATAGGCCAGTGCTAGGATGGTATTACAGATTCTTATGCAGATACTAATGACAGCTGCAGTCTGTATAGTTACTGAGCGCTTAGAGGTAACATGAAGCTGGTGCAATAATTTGTAGTTTTAAATTTATAACATGCCATAAACAGGGGAACTGGTGACTTCAACACATTACTCAATCACTGATACCTCTACAGGGGAAAGTACAAGCAGGCCCCCCACCCCCAAACACACACATACACAGAGAAGAAAGCTATAGCATAGACCAGTTGGCACTAAGGCAAAGACAGACCCAAACAGTATAAATAATTTACAGATAATAAAAATTCTATGCTGCAGCATTTTTCTAAGTGTATATGTGCAGCTGGGGGTTTGGAGTGGTTGGGGTACAAGGTGCCTGCTGCTTGTAATTTCCACCATGTGCTCCATCAGAGTGAGTGACTGATAAATCAGTTGGCGGGAGGTCACTACTAACTAGTACCAGGTGAGGAATTTGGACAAACTGTGAGCCATTGATCCTGCTCAAGCAATGCCACCAGATCGAGCCGTGCTCTCAGTGTCAAGCTGGAGTGGCCAACAACTCATTAGCATAGGGAAAGCAATCCCCCCCCCAAAAAAGAAGCATAAAACCCAGGGTACTATCACTAGCATTTGTGTGGGCACATCGATGCTGGGAGTAACAGAACACACACCATACTTCGATTTTGCACAGTAAAATGACAGCAATGACTGGAACCAAACCGTAGCACTAAGTAGCAAAATATAATATTAACAGTCCGTGTTGCTAAGTCTGCTCTCGCTGCTGTACTGGAATGGGTCGGGACTACTGCTGTGACTGCCTGAGCTACTGCCCACATCATTCTCGCTGCTGTCATAGGGTCATTCCTATGGGGACCTACCATGCAGTGGCTGTCAAACTGTGGCACTATGTCTGTGTCCGAAAGATCACTGTTAGTGCAGGACATCATAATGTTTTCATCGTCAGACCCTGAAAATGAACTTTTTGACATTGCTATTGTCGTGCTGCATGCTGCAACCAAGAGCTCTGTTATCAAGACAGAATTGCTATGACCAAGAACTAATTTTAATTGCAGAGCACAGATCTCCCTGTGGTGACATTGCAAAGGTAATGAGTGTCAAAGGTCACCAAATACAGGCTCCAATACACAAAATGACACTTCCTGGTTTGTGAGGGTGAAAACCTGATTTAATTTGCTAAAATAGGCTATGCATCTATCAAAATACATTGCCAATCAGTTCTACATGCAGTCACCTTGCAGTATATGCATTCATATATCAAAACTTGGTAAATCGCTTTAAGGTGTGTCTTCACAGCTAGCACCCCCCCAAACTCCTTTTTAAGCATGTCGGTCATGGCCTGTTGGACCGCCGTGGACTGTGCCTCGGAGACCTGGGCCTTTGTAATCACTAAATCGATCATTGTTTCTACCTCTTTCTTGTCCTGCTTGTTTAAAGCAGCAACCAGTGGAGGCTGAGGCTTCCATCCAGCGGAGTCCCAAGGGCCACGATCTTGGATTTCCCTGTCATCATCCTCCAGTGATGTCAGGTTGATGGGTGGAGAGTACAGCATAGCTAATGCATGACCCTCAAGGTTCCCCAATTGCTGGTGTAACTTTGCCATTTTGGCTCGACATTGCAAGTGATTTACCCTGCCCTTGTACTGTCCCTTAGCTACATGCTCTTGCAAAACTGTACATGGCACTCACATTGCAATTTTCCCTGATCTCCCTGTCCAGTGCTTCCTGACACTTTCCAAACTCATCATAAAACTCCTAATTCTCACTCTGCAACATATCATTCATACCAGTCAACAAATCATTAATTTGTAACACATGCTTTTTATCCTGCAAAATCTTTTCGTAATCCTGTACAGTACAATGCAATTTACTCTGAGCCTCATTTCGGACCCTCTGGATCTCTTGTTCCAGACTGGTCCGTAGCTCACCCATTTCATGGGTTTTAGATCCCAGCTCCTTTTTTAAAGCTGAGACCTCCGTTTCCACTGCTTGTAAGGCAGCAAAGAGGGTGGCTACCATTAGACCCTTTTGATCATGCTTTTTCACCGTAGATCGGGTTTTTGAGGTGCACACATACTGTATCGGATGGCCGTGTGATTTTGCGTCCAGCATGAAATTGCTCCAGCCCCCATGAGAGGCTAGGAAGTTTGAGACATCTAGTTTCAGCTCTGTGCTGATGGCCATATTTGGAAGAGGTCCGCATTTACCTGCACTAATCAAGAGCACAAAGCGTATCGATCCACTTTATGCCCCGCAATCAGGCAGTCATGCAACTAGTATAGAGTCCCTCAGACCCCTTTCCACTTTAGAATGAGGGGGCATAGGTTCGGACACCTTCCACGATCTCTGTCTTGTCCAGGCATGGAAGTGCCTGAAAGTTATTCTGTATAATGTTTGAAAGAGGAGGAGCAGGCTATCTTGCCTACATTATCCCGTGCCCATTCTGAACATCTTTAGTTACTCTGGTTTGGTTCTGTCCAATCGGGTCCTGCTGCAGTTGCCACTTTGTTAGCTGGTTCTGGCAGAATATTCTGACCTGATGGCAAAACACTATACAGACAGGTGTTGCGGACTGTAACGTTTATTCTCTAGTACACACATAAAACAGCTTACCTTAACAGCTGGGAGTTCTGTACCTCTCCAAACACTCAGGTGATCATGCAGAAAACTTAGTGAACAAAGAACTTGCATAATATTATATAGTTGCGATAAGAAGGTCTGTTACCTGGGTAATGGCTCATCTGCTGAGCAGTGCGCAACTCTCGGTGGATTAGGTGAGCATCTGGCACCCAAAACTATGATTTTTCGCATGTACTCATAGATAAGTAATATTGCTGACTAGTAATACTTTCGGGTAACAATAGAGCTTTTCAGTAGGTTATGCTAAGTTTTGCATATTAGCTAATATCAATAGGTGGTGCGCTAAGACCACAAATATAACAGTACATCATAATACTATTTTCCCTTATACTGTGAACTGAAAGCAGTCTCCATGAAGGATACTATGGCATGCAGGTCTACAGTGCAATTAGAATCCTCTTGCTCCCCTGTGCCTCTAATCTGAGCAGCACCCTCTGAATTAGGGGTAGCGGAGGAAATGCATACAGAAAGCGTCTTGTCTACTGCAGTCTGAATGCATCCTGACAGAAAACACCAAGTTCTGGATTTATGGAACAGAATAGAGGCAGTGTTGCATTCAAGTGGGGATGCAAAAATGTCCACGTCCAGACTGCCCCACTCATCAAAAAGTGATTGTGCAATGTCTGGCACAATCACTCGTGAGGGTCTGCCTCTGTCCTGCTGAGGTGATCTGCCAGATTGTTTTAAGCTCCTGGCAGATAGACCGCCTGAATCAGAATGTTGTGTTCCAGGCACCATTCCCATACCCTCATGGCTTCCCTGCACAAGGGGTAGGAGTGTGCTCCCCATGCTTGTTGATGTAGTACATTACAGCCTTGTTGTCTGTCTGAAGAATAATTTCTTTGTGACAGATGATTTCTTCTAGGGCTCGAACAGCATACAGGACCACTCTCATCTTCAGAACATTGATGTCTAGATGAGACTCATCCTGGGTCCACACTCCTTGAGTGTGGAGATCTTGGCAGTGAGCCCCCCCAGCCGAGCAGAGATGCATCCGTAGTGATGGTAATCTGAGACTCTGGAGGGGCAAAGGGGAGACCTTGAAGAAGGTTGTCCTCCTGAATCCATCATGCAAGTAATTTTTTCAGAGGTTCTGTCACCTTGATGGGGTAAGATTGCGGATGTGTCATTGGGGACCACTGTGTGCTGAGCATCCACTGACTGGTCCTGATGTATAATCGAGTCAGAGGCACTATGAAAATAGAAGATGCCATGAGACCCAACATCCATTGCATGGAGAGAGCTCATACAGGGTTGTTCTCTCTTATGAAGTGAGCCATCTGGAGAATGTTGTTTCTCTTGTCCGGGAGAAATGCCCTCACCTTGGAAGTGTCCAGGAGGGCTCCTATGAAGAGGAGCTGCTGAGAGGCTTGAAACTCTTAACTTCTCCAGGTTCAGCAGAACCCCCATGGAGGTGAGGAACTGAGATGAAGTGGAGACTGCCTCCTGTGTCTCCTGCCTTGATGGGCTTGCCAGGAGCCAATCGTCTAGGTATGGAAAGACCTGAGCACTGAGCTTTCAGAGGTGTGCAGCGAGAACTGTGAAACACTTTGAAAAAACTCGAGGCCCTGAGGAGAGCCCAAAGGGCAGGACTCTGAACTGGTAGTGTTGACCCAAGGCAACAAAGTGGAGTCACCTGTGGTGACTTGGGTGTACTGGAACATGCTGGTAGGCGTCCTGCATATTCAGAAATGCCAGCCAGTTGTGCTGTTGGAGAAGTGGTAGGAGTGTCCACAAGGAGACCATCTTGAACTTCTCCCGGAACAAAAACTTATTCAGTTTTCAGAGGTCGAGATTGAGACGCATGCCGCCTATCTTCTTTGGAACCAGAAAGTAATGGGAATAGAATCCCGTGTTCCATTCCTCCATGGGAACAACTTCCACTGCCCTGTTTCAAAGGAGGCCCTGAATCTCTGCAGTGAGAAGGTGTGACTGTGTGGAGGAAAGAATGTGCTGCCGCTTGCGTGGACAGTTGGTGGGGGGGTAGATCTCCAAAAGGTTGAGAAAGTACCCGTCCTGGATAATCCAGAGAACCCGTCTGTCTGTTGTGATAGACTGCCATTGGCTGTAGAAGTGAGTCAGATGACCACCCACTGCTGAGGAGAGGTCCACCTCAGGCAGCTGAGGTGGGACCTGAGCCAACGTTTCAGAGGGTGGCACTGGATGCTTTAGTGCCTTGTGCTGTATTTTCTTTTGTGGCTGAAGAGGCTGGTTCCTGTTGGGGCTTCTTGTCCTCTTCCTCGAAAGGACTGCCTGTTGTGAAATGGCTGACGGTTTTTGGCCCTTTGTGGAGATGAAGGAGCCAGCCTGGCTGTTTTAATGGCAGTCCTGGTTTTCTGAACGGTCTCTAGTGCTTGCTCTACCTGAAGGCTGAACAGATAAGTTATATTAAAGGGGACATTCATGACCTTTTGTTGAGCATCAGAAAAAAATCCTGATGTTCTAAGCTGGGAGTGCCATCTGATACAGATTCCAGCAGCGGCTGCCCTAGAGGCAGTGTCATAGGCATCTGTAGGAGATTTAAGCTGATGCCTAATGGATTATAGTCTGCAGAAGCTCCATTTTGGAGTCAGACTCCAGGAGATTCTCTACTATTGATTTGAGAGAGTTCCAAAGGAAGTACTCATATTGAGAGAAATGTCCATGATCACTGGCGATACGCATGCCCAGGGTTGTGGCTGTGAATGCCTGTTTCCCCAAGTTATCAATTTTATGAGATTCCTTATTGATAGGATGTGCTGAAGTCTCCTGGGGGAGAACAGCCTTGTCATTCTCAACAAGGACAAGCAAAGCATCTGTGATGGATTGTGATGCTAAGAAGGGTCTCTCCTTGGGAGGGACATACTTCCGGTCTATGAACTTGGCCACAGAAAGAATAAGAGCAGGCCTCTCCCACACTGCTTGTGACAAAGTCTCAAAGGAGGGGGGAATGGGAGGCTCAGTGTTCTTTAGAATGTTAGGAATATGGAGGAACTCGAGACACACAAGCCTCCCTGGGTGTACAGAAGTCTGCAGAGCCAAGGTAGTTCCCATGCTCTTAAGAAGAAACTGAAAGGAAAGGTCTTCAACCAGGGGTTCAGCTGGGAGTGAGGGCTTCTCATTCAAGCTGTAGAATGAGTAATCATCGCCATTTTCAGAAATAATAAAGTCAGGATCGGACTTGTCCTGCTCCACATCTGCTTCAGAGAGATCAGAAGTTGCCCGTCCAAGGCCACATCCCGGCCTAGGCAAGAGATAGATAGGTGACACTGGGACTGACATTGGGCCCGGCACCAAGGACCCCAGTGCCGCATGCGGCACATAAGACCCTGGCACCACATGTGGCACTGAAGGCCCGAGTAACAGCATCTGGGAAAGCCTGTCATCTCTGGAAAAAGAGGGGGAAAGGAGTGGTACATGTGCCGGCACCCGTGTGGAAACAAAGTGAGAGGGAGAGGCACGTGAAACCGGCGGCACTGGTACTGGCGAGGGAAGAGTTTCTGTTGCCATAACCGAAGGCACATCCTGCTCTGAATGTCCCAGCCGCTGCCCAGCAGGTCCAAGACCCGAGAGCCCTGGAACCGTGTTTGCTGTGAAGGGCAGTCGAGACAGACGCTGTACCCACTGCTCCATAAGAGTCACCCAGTGAGGGGGGGTGCTGCTGAGCCCGAGCTGAGAGGCAGCAAAGCCTACCAGCTCTTGCAGAAAAGCATATAAAAAGTATAAAATCGAGAGTTTGGAGCAGTTATCTATTGGAAACAGCATTAAATTAGGAAAGAGGATCTGAAATTACATAATAATGGGTAATCCAAAAAAGAATTGTGGAGGTGGAACAGGAGGAATGTCGACTAGTTCCTCACAACCCTTGCGACTGGAGCAAACAGAGCAGGCTGCTACAGCATCGGACTCTGGAGAGAACTTTTCATCATTAGGCCACAAGCTGCAGAGATTGATTTCTTCAGTCTCCAACTTAAATGCAAAAATAGACTCTCTTGGGGTACGTGCAACAACGATGGAGACAGCTGTGGATTCTTTAAAAACAGAATTCTGCAGTGTTAAAAAGCAAACAGAGTCTACCTCTTCGGCCACTACACTGCTAATTAAAAAAAATGTAATCTTTTGGGCCCGACTTGAAACGCTAGAGAACCAGACCCGAGCATCCCACATAGTATATTGGGCTTTCCTGAGGAAATAGAAGGTGACCACCCCCTTACTCTTTTTACAAGAATGGCTCACAGAAAAGATCGTACCTGAAGACCAGCAAGTGAATTTTGGCCTGCAGAAATCGTATCGCATTACCCCGAGAGGCTATCATGAGGACTGTGCTAATCCAGGCACGTTACTGGTGGTGACAGACGGAGTTGGGTTGAGAGATAAAATCCTGCGGATGGCCAAGCAGGCGAGCCCCATCTCCCAAGACAGCCACGCAGTATATCTGTTCCCAGACATTAGTTATGTGACCAGGATGCGTCGCAAGAAGTTCGATGGCGTCCACTAGAAACTGAGGGCATCGTCTATACCACATGTCATGATTTACCCAGCTAAGCTCCAAATAGTTCATGAGGGGAAGGTTTGATTTTTACAGATCCGATGGACGCGGGAAAATGGGCATCTAGATTTCACCTTGGGCAACAGAAGCAGAACGCCATGAGGGAGGGAGAGAGCTCTGACTCGGATGAAGACACAGCTGGTTGAATCGGGCTAAGTATAGCTCCATTTTTATTTCTGGATAGACCCAGACCTTTAGTGAAGCGAATCTAATGGGACAGAGTAAAAGACTTACCCAAATAGAAAATCTTTTAAGTTTTAGTACTATTTTTGGGACCTCCAGTATGTTACAGGGTAATAAATACTGAAGAGTTCAAAGCTGTTCCTAATGTTTACACATAGTAAAGTTTCTTACCTTTGGGGATGTAATTAAAAAAGATAAAGAGAATATGCTGAGTTAAAGTGAATAAGGGAAATATGCTTCTTGAAATTGTTATTTCACGATGTGGTAATTTGCTGCCAAATACTTATAAATGTTATTTACAACCTTAGGTAGATAGTATGACACCAATAACCCTTTATAGGGCGTGCTATGTTGGACTGTTTCTTGGACTTTAAGATTTTATTTAGTCATACTGCTCCTGGGCTTACAAATGCAGCCATAATCGATAATTATTTAATTCTTAAGTGTTTTTCTTTAAAGTAATACCCCCAGATGTGGTATCACAATGTTTCTGATACATAAATCCTATGATTAAGGAGGCTGTTACCTCAATTTGTTTCAGTCAAAGTATCCGGCTTGTCGGAAATATGAAACTGTTATCCTGTATTAACAGAGGGATAAATAATAAAAATAAAGTTTAAAAAAAAGTCACCCAGTGATGAAACTGCTCACCAGAAACCTTGCAAGACAACAGAGAGGAGCTCCGGTGGCAACAGGCCATCAAGAGCGGAGGCCACCAGGGAACCAAGAGGGCTCTTGATTACAAAAAACTCTTTTGCAGACATATCAGAGGGTGACTTTGAGCAGTACCATTTCTTCTTCTTCCACTGGGAAGAGGAGGAACTCTGAGGTCGAGTGGCGCTGGGTTCCCAACCTAGATCAGGAACGGGCCCATTTCTTTTTTGTATGTACGAGAGGACTGTCCTTCCACCCAAACACTGGATAGCCTGTGGTCGGATCCCCCCCCCGGAGAGGGCAGCAGACTGGACACAGTCCTGCTGCCAGAGCAGCCTTCCAATGAAGCATCCCTACCTACCATCACCGAGACTGTCCATGGTCAGCTCCATCGATGGGCAGGGCTGAGAGGAAAAATTTCTTCTTTTTCCTTTTTTTTTTTAATTAAATAACAGAATAATAAAGAATAATATTACTAAAATGAATGGAATGATTAAAGTTGCTGTCATATAAACGTGAAGTGTTGACTCCCAGCAGGTGAGCGTCGTTGTCACTGAAGCACACTTACTCGATGGCATGGAAAAAAGAAACTGAGGTGGTTGGAGGATTGACACTAAGGTAGCTGACACAGGCGCAAGATAATCTCCCAGTGCTGCACATGCGTGGTCCTACCATGGTGCCGTCCCTCCTGAAGATCTTTGGCTCCCGCAGGGTCCTAGCACCTCCATCTTGAATCCAGAAGTATGAATAAGCAGTGAAGACTTTAAATCCAGGAAGATCAGGCAATTCTTCAGATTGTCACTCATGGCTTAGAGTCCAAAGGTCATGAGTTATAGGAAAACACTGGAAAAGGCACAGCTTTCCCCCAGCCACTGCAAAAATGGCTGAAAACGTAATTACATTTATAACGGTTACCTCTAAATGCTTTTTTAATGATTTAGACAGTGACTTGTAACTTCTGATTCTATTGCTAGCAGCCACCATCTTCCTGAGCTCACTTTATGCTAATATGTCCTACTGACCTCAGCCGTTGGTTGACAGGATATATTAGCATCAAGTGAGCTCAGGAAGTTGGTGGCTGCCAGCAACAGAATCAGAAGTTACAAGTCACTGTCTAAATCATTAAAAAAAGCATTTAGAGGCGAACGTAAAAATGAAATTACTGTCTTCAGGCATTTTTGTAGCAGCTGGGGAAAACTGTGCCTTTTCCAGTGTTTTCCTTTAAAGGCAGCCATGGATGCACATGACACTGCTTCTTGTGCTGCTGCTGCTGGAATCTGCATAAGGAGACATTCCTGGCAGTGAACCTCAGGATCTTCCACTGATGCTGAACAGCAGGTTATGAATATCCCCTTCGATGGCCCTTACTTGTTTGATCTGCAGGTGGAACAGTTTCTCGAGGCCTCCCAGAAGACTAGGACAGCCATCAAATCTGCGAGACCGGCCCCTTCACATCCACAAAGAGGAACAGCCCATCAGTTCTTTCATAACAAGCAGTCCTTTCATAGGAGAGGCAGAGGAGCCCCAGTGAAGCACCAGTCTCCCCAAACCACAAAAGAAAATGCAACAAAAGGCACAGGCCCCCAAAGTGCCCAGTGTCACCCTCTTGAGTCTTTGGATCCAGGCCTGCCTCAGCTGTCCGAAGGAGACTTCTCCCCAATGAGGAGTGGGTGTCTGACTCATTTTTAGTCAGTGGAAGTCCATCACCTCAGACAAGTGGGTTTTAAGGATTGTTTGGGAGGGGTACCTACTGAACTTTTTGGAAATCCCCCCCAACTGTCTACCCAAAAGGCAGCACACTCTGTTAGCTGCCCAGTCAAACCTTCTTTCTTCAGAGATAGCTGGCCTTCTGAGAAACAGGACAGTGGAAGTAGTGCCTCCAGTGGAATGCAATAAAGGCTTCTACTCCCATTACTTTCTAGTTCCAAAGAAGATGGGTATGCACCCCAACCTTGACCTCAGAAAACTAAACAAGTTTTTGTACCATGAGAAGTTCAGGATGCTCTCCCTAGGAACCCTCTTACCAATTCTCAAGCCACAAAACTGGTTGGCATCCCTGGACATGTAAGATGCCTACCAGCACATTCCAGTATACTCAAGCCACCACAGGTTCCTACGCTTTGTGGCCTTGGGCCAGCACTATCAGTTCAGAGTCTTGCCCTTTGGGTTATCCTCGGCGCTTCGAGTCTTCACGAAGTGCTTTGTGGTTTTCGCAGCACATCTTCTAAAGCTTGAGCTAGAGGTCTTCTTCTATCTGGACAACTGTTTCCTGGCAAGTCTGTCTAAACAGGGCACAAAAGATGCAGTGACCACAACAGTTCAGTTCCTGACCTACATGGGGGTCCTGTTAAACCTTGAAAAATCATAGCTTCAACCCTCGCAGCAACTCTTCATAGGGGCCCTCTTGGACACTACCAAGATGAGGGCCTTTCTTCCAGAAGTCTGGAGGAATGCCATCCTTCAGATGACATAATTCATCATAGAGAACAACTCTGTGCAAGCTCACTTCATGCAGCAGATGTCAGGCCTCATGGCCTCTTCAGTCTTCACAGTGCCTCTTGCACGATTGCACATGAGAACCACTTAGTGGATGCTCAGCACACAGTGGTCTCTGACAATGCACCCTCAGTCTTACCCCATCAAAGTGATGGAACCCCTACGTTGATCACTTGTATGGTGGACACAGGAGGACAATCTTCTTCAAGATCTGCCTTTCACTCCACCAGTATCACAGATAACTCTCACCACAGATGCATCTCTCCTGGGATGGGGAGCTCACTGTCAGAACCACCACACCCAGAGAGTCTGGACTCAGATGGAATCTCATCTCCATATCAGTGTTCTGGAGATGAGAGCAGTCCTTTACGCTCTTCGAGCATTGGTGGATTTTGTACATCACAAGGTGATCCTTCTGCAAACTGACAACAAGTCAGTGACTTACTACATCAACAGATGGGGGGAGCATACTCCTACCCACTTTGCAGGGAAGCTGTGAGGGTATGGGATTGATGTCTGGAGCAGAATGCTCTGATTCAAGCGGTTTACCTGCCAGGGACTCTGAACATTCTGGTGGACCAGCTCAGTCAGACAGAAGTGGATCCTCGTGAGTAGTCTTTAGCACCAGACATCATGCAGTCGCTCTTTGATGAAGGGGAACTCCAGACCTGGAACTTTTTGCATCCCCACTCAACGTAAAACTGCCTCTGTTCTACTCCAAAAATCCAGAACCTGGCATTTTTTGTCAGGAAGTATTCAGGCTGCAGTGGACAAATCACTTTCTGTACACATTTCCTCCTCTGTTGCTAGTTCAGAGGATACTGCTCAGGCTGGGGGCCCACGGGACCAACATAATTTAAATTGCCCCATTTTGGCCACGACAGATTTGGTTTCCTTTGATCAACAAGTTGTCAGTGGCCCCTCCGAGGCCTCTGCCTCTATGGACATCCCTTCTACCTTAGGGATCCCTGATCTACCCCAACCTTCGCTCCCTTCATCTTCATGCTTGGCTCCTGAGAAGATAGAAATGAGCAGGTTTAAGATCTCTTGAGATTCACCTAGCTGCCCATAAGCACTCTACCAGCAAGACTTACATAGCCAAATGAAAGTGTTTCTCAGAATGGTGCGCCAAGTCCTGTATGGATTCATTCCGATGTCCACCAGACAAAGTTTTGGAATATTTAGTGGATCTCTGTGATGCTGGACTGCAATATTCTTCTGTAAAGGTTCACCTTTGTGCTGCCTTGGCATTTCACAAGCCAGTCCAGAACCTTACCCTAGCTCAACAGCCTCTCTTCAAAAGATTCTAAAAAGGCATCCTGCACACAAGCCCCCAGTACGCAAACCAGTTGCTCCCTGGGATATCAACCTTGTGCTGGATATATTCATTCGTAAACCTTTTGAGCCATTGGCTATGTCTGATCTTAAATTCCTTATTTTAAAAACCGCCTTTTTGGTGGCCATCACCTCGGCCCATAGAGTCTCTGAGCTATATGTTTTGGTCACAGACCCTCCTTATACTTCTTTCATAAAGACAAGGGGGTCCTCTGCACACACCCCTAGTTTTTACCTAAAGTGGTTTTGGAGTTTCATCTGAACCAACCACTGGTATTGCCCATGTAGTTCTCCAACTTCCAGAATGAGAGACAGCACACCCTCCATTCTCTGGATGTTAAAAGAGCCCTCAGGTTCTACATCGATAGAACTAAGGACATCCATCAGTCCAAGTAGCTCTTCGTCTCCTTCACCCTGAACTGGCTAGGCCAGTTGGTTACAATCAAATGCATTTCTGTTTGGACAGTCGCTTGCCTACGCCATTGCTACTCTATGGCACAGGTCAAATTGGAAGGCCAAGTTTGTGCCCACTCTACCAGAGTGCTTACAACATCCCTAGCAGAAATCCGCTTTGTCTCCATTGCTTATATTTGCAGAGCGGCTACTTGGAGTTCACTGATACTTTCATTAAGTACTACACTTGCCTCAATGGACTTCTTCCCTGAGTGAGCTTCATATCCTACCACCCTGCTCAGGGGATTTTTGTCTGAGCTTGATACTCTAACCTAGCAGTGTGAATGAATGGTGAAGATAAGGTCCAGGAAGATATGAAAATTACATACTCGTCATAATTCTTGATCTTCTTGGACCATCTTCACCATTCATTCACACACCACCCACCCACCCACCATCCCCTGAGCTCACTCTCTCTCTCTCTGTCTCTTGGTCTTCACCTCCCTTGTTTCAGTTTGGGCTGTGAAGACACTGTTCTTGTTGTTGACCCTTCTTATACGAGTCAAAAGGCTATTTTATGTCTTTTTTAGCTTAGGTTTTTACTTAGGTTACGTTGCACCTCCTTGGTAAAAAAATGTACTGAGGCAGTTGAGGGCTGTTGCCGAGATAGGCTATGTAGCTCGAGCAAGTCTCGTGGTACCATGCATGCCCATAGCCTGCTTTGGTACTGGCCCTCCTGAAGATTTGTGGCTCCTGTAAGCTCCCAGTGCCTCCAGTTTGAACCCAGCAGTGTGAATGAATGGTGTAGATGGTACAAGAAGATCAAGAATTAGGGTGAGTATGTAATTTTCATTTTTTTGGGACTAATTACAAACTGGGCTGCAGACTCTCTTTGATCTTGGCCTAACTTCTCTCCTTTTCTCCTTTTATTTCTGGACCTCCCTGAAGGATACCGCCAGCCTAATGTTAAGAAGTTGCTATATATGTACATGCTGGCGATGAAAAAAGCTTTTGCATAAAACTGGCTATCAGACAAAACACCTACTATAGAAATGTAGCAAAATTTAATAAATGATCTTTTATTCAATGGAAAATTTGACTGCCAAACTGTTGCACACTATCCCAAAATGTGAACTTATTTGGTAGAGATGGGTGATGTATGTTAGGTCCAAAAGAAATGACTTTGTGCCATGATCTAGATATTAGTTAATGGACATGTCTTTTCCTTTTTTTCAGATGAAGACTTATGATGTGCAGTACTAGTGGTGCAACGTAATCTGTCCTGTACAACCCTGCAGCTGGTTGTTGTATATTGTGGTGTCAGTTGCTAAGTTTGTTTTGTTGAAAAACTTACTAAACTTCAATAAAAAAAAAAAAGAAGAGTAGAGGAAGTTTGCAAGCCTCGAGTAGACTGTTTTTTCTTGCAGGTTTGCAAGAGTGGGGAGGAGGGAGGTAGGATGGAAGTTCCCAGGGTCACCTCCTTTGTGATGGGGAGAAACTTAGCAGTCTTCCAGGACTGAGGGACAGCACAGAGGGAGGAGGGCTTGAGAAGGTAAGGAGGGAGGCAATGACAGGTGATGAAAAATGGAGAAGTTTAAGGTCCAGCCTGTCAGGACTAGATTTAGACAAATCAAGTGAGAAAATGGCAAGCCATGTTTTTTGAGGCATTACGGGGTGAAATGAAACCCCTGGAATGGGTGAGAGGAGAGGTACCGGGAGGGGAGGGCACAAGTAGTAAAACATTTGTTAAAATGAGCCGAAACAGATGAACCGTTTACCATGTGGACTGGGCAGGGGGGGATCAAAAAGAGAGTGAATAACCTTCCAGAATTTTGCTGGGAAATAAAGGTTAATCTTCTTTGAGGATATCTCTTTCATCATATCACACCTATGGAACACAAACCGTCAAATTGTAGGACCACACAGAAATGTTTTTCAAGCTGTACCAAGACATCCCTACATAAGCATAGCAGCCCCAACCTTTCTCAATTCTTTTCCTGTCGTCAATCAAGACTCAAGTGGAACTTCACTTCAAAAGTTTTCTTCACAGTGGAGTTAATGGATCCTCAATGCTGCCTTCTGAACCATCCCCCACGACTCTAGCCCTGTGTTTTCTGGCCCCTTCCATTGCCAATTTTGGCTATCTGGAGTGGTACTCTATCGGGCTGAGTCCCCTTGTCTTTGGGCCAAGGGGCCTTCTCATTGCTGGCGGACCTGGCTCTTCATGGTTTCTCTTCAGAATCTCCTCCATGCAGGCCTTCCTCTGAAAGCTTCCACTTTGGATTCCCCCCCGATTCTAACAGGTGGGGGGCTCCAGGGTGGATCTCTGGGGTCCAGCTATGGCTGGCCCCTCAGGGACTGTGACGCCTCAGCCTCTTTCATCCTTCTCACCTCCTGGTCCACTAATGGCCGGGGTAGGGCGGGTTCCTTTTCTCTCGCCAGTCTCGGCTGGTCCTGGTTCCTCTGCAGTGGTGCCCGTGCCTCCCCTGCTGATGCTTTCTCTAGGATGGTGATGCCATAACCTGCCCCCCCGTGCCTCCCCATCATCCTAATGGATGATGTTTGGGCCAGTGTTCGCCTTGGCCAGTCACAGCTGTCTGGGGGCTCCCCCATCAGTGTCCTCCTCCCCACCACCACTGTAGTGGCCGGAGTTCTGGGCTTCTCTTAGGTGGTCACAGCTGCCCAGCCTCATCAACGGTGATGCCTGCTGCCTTCTCTGTTGACGACCCCTTACCATTGCACAGCGATGGCCGCAGTGACTACCCCGATGGTGGTGCCTTTGCCCCCCCCTTGTCAGCTGTCCTCCAGAGCCTGTCGATGGCACAGATGGGGACAGCAGGGGGCTGTCTTGCCTTGCTCCCCCTGCTTGGTTCAGGCTTGGCTCGACACCATTGACTTTTCCACCATTGACAACAGGTGCATCATTGAGCCCGTTGACAATATGGAAGTCGGTGCCGAGTGGTGCACCCACCTTGGTCCCTCCAACACTTTGATCAGTGAGAAATTCCTGGTGAACCAACTGCAAAATACGGTGCAGCTGGTGCAGCAAAAACAGTGCACCCCTACCAGGGGGATGGCACAGCCCAAACTTTAGAATGTTGGGCACATGAGGATTCCATGCAGCAGCAGCAACTCCCCAGTTCAGCTGTGCCATTCATAGGGGACAGAGCTACTTTTCTCTTCTCAAGAATTTCAGGTTTCATGATTTCAAGACTTCAGTTGAGGCTGCAATTCTGCTCTGCAGGTTGAGGTTACCTCTTTCAGGGAGCACACCTAAATTTAAATCATGCCTGTTAAAGGGACACTGTCAACCCTTTTTGCATCATAATATTTTTGGTTGAAGACCCACATTTTATGATTGCGTGCCTTCCCTAAAATACATTTATTATGCTGGTTATTTTATTTACTTCCTTTCTTAGTACAACTGAAATGCATGATAATAATGTAATTACACCCAGCCTTACTTTGTTTCAAATTCTTGATCTACTGTTATTGCATACTTCTGGAGCAATAGTAACATCCCCCTCAAAAGTGCAGCCAAGCATTATGCAGTAGTCTCCTCTCCTCCCACTGCTTCATGAGTGTCTAGACTGTGTTGGTGTGTTCCCTAGTCCAAGAAAGATGAAGTGGGAGTTAATGAAGGAATGTAAACAAACATGTGTTGGTGTGGTAACAGCAGTGGGCAGTCTGTTTTTCACTTTTTTTTCCTATATACATTTTTTTCATTTTTCTCCCTGTTTTTTCACCCATCCCCATTCTCGGCTGGGCATGCACATGTGGAGGCATGCGCACACCACGGCTCAAGACAGCCTTCCGCAACTTGTCACCCCTTCCTGCCTATGCTAGCCACCGGACCTCCACCCAGTGGCAACGGAACTATAGAGGGGGGCGACGACCACCCCAAGACAGGAGAGGTGCCCTATGGCTGCTCAATCCTGCTCTCACCCTCCCACCCCGTGCTGGGTCCACACCAACCTGAGTCTGTTCCTGAATCCGGGTCACCAGCGTGACGTGAGGTAAGGCATCCAGCGCCTCAGCACTCTGTGCCACCGGGCCAGCTGTTTTTCATTTTTTAAAGAAAAAGGGAATCAGAATCAAACTACCAGCTGCATCAGTAATCTCTACTGTATGTTAGCAATCATAAAATATGTTTTTAAACTAGGGACACATTGAGGTCTAAAGGGGTTGACACTGTCCCTTTAAGCTGCAGCTTTCAGATCGAATAACCTGCCATTTTTCTCATTCACTGTGTGGATTGGAAGCCACTTCTGCCTTGCTAAGGTGTTTTTAGTGGTTTCCTGCTGAAAATTTAAAAAAAGGAAAGAAAAAAGGTGCCACAGGTAGGTACAGATTTAATTATTGGGAGTGTATGTCTCTGGGGGGTTACTAGACTCTGGTGTTGGTTCAATTGCCCCCTCCCTCCCTCCCTCCAGCTTGAGGTTTTGTGTTTGACAGTGTTTTACAGCTAATCTGGGATTTTGGTGCATATCTGTGGTGTTTTGTGATTTTCCTCCTCAACCTCCATTTTTCTCATTTGCGTAGCCGACATTAGGGCTGGGCATGTGCTTCTTCATCAGTTTGGCTTCCCACCAGTGTCCAGAGTGGGTGCGAGCGCAAAATGCATTGCACAGCACTATTTCCCATTGAAACGCATTGTGCAAGTGTGCGCATGCTTCACAAATGTGCAAATGCATTATGCAAGTGCGCACACTTGAAACAGAGAAACATAGATTTTGACGGCAGATAAAGACCGCTTGGCCCACCCAATCTGCCCATTTCCCTACCTATCAGATAAGATGCAGATCCTAGATTTACCAACAGCCTACTTCCTCCTACCTCCCACTAGAATTGCCTTATGTCTATCCCATGCAATCTTAAATTTCTCCACTGTTTTTGACCCCGCAACCTCCTCAGGAAGGCTGTTCCATGTGTCCACCACCCTCTCTGTGAAAAAATACTTCCTTACATTGCCCCTGAGCCGTCCCCCCTCTATCTTCAAATTGTGTTCCCTTGTTCTTGCACATCTCTTTTTCTGAAAGATGCTACCCTCTTGGACTTTGTTGATTCCTTTGAGGTACTTGAAAGTTTCTGTCATGTCCCCCTTCTCCCTACTTTCTTCAAGGGTATACATATTAAGCTCCTTCAGTCTCTCTTCATATGGCTTGTGTTGCAGACCCTGCATCATTTTAATTGCCCTCCTCAGGACTGCCTCCATCCTGTCTATGTCCTTGTGGAGATGGGGTCTCCAGAACTGCATGCAGTACTCCAGATGGGGTCACACCAACTGTATGTACAGAGGAATAACAACTTCCTGTTTTCTACTGGTGATGCTTCTCCCTGTACATCCCAGTATCCCCCTCAGGCATCCTTACTGCCTTCTCACATTTTGTTGTTTACCTTTAGCTCATCTGATATGACTACCCCAGGTCCCTTTCCATTTTTGTTGTTGTTAGTATCTCTCCACCCCCCCAACCCCATTGTGTACTCTTTCCCCTGGGTTTTTGTTTCCCAGGTGCATTACTTTGCACTTCTTTGCATTGAATCTAAGCTGCCATATTTTTGACTATTCCTCCAACCTGCCAAGTCCCTTCTCATCCTTTCCACCCCTGTGTATCAACTCTGTTGCAGATCTTTGTGTCATCTGCAAAGAGGCACTTATAAAGACATTAAAAAGGACTGGACCCTGTGGTACCCTGCTAGTAACCCCCTTTCTTCGGAGTGGACTCCGTTTACTATTACTCTCTGTGTCCTGTTGTCCAGCCAATTTTTTACGCAGGCTACTACCCTGGGACCCACTCCCAGGCTGGCTAATTTGTTTATTAATCTTTTGTGTGGGACTGTGTCAGATGACTTGCTAAAGTCTAGGTAGGCCACCCATGTCCACAACCCCTCCCTGGTCTACTACTTTGGACACCTAAAGAAATCAATTAGATTCGTCTAACAGGACCTTCCCGCTGTGAATCCATGCTGCCTTGGGTCCTGTGCCCCACTGGCCTCTAGGTACTGAACAATTCTTTCAGAAGTGATTCCATTATTTTCCCTACCACTGAGGTCAAATTAACAGGTCTGTAGTTTTCTGCCTCTGCTTTGCTCCCACGTTTGTGAATGGGAATCGCATCCACCCTCCTCCAGTCCTTAGGTACCACACCATCCTCCCATGATTTGTTAAAAAGGGTAGTCAGTGGTGTCATTAGTTCTCCCCTTAGTTCTTTAGACTTCTGGGGTGAATCCCGTCAAGCCCCATTGCTTTGTTCACCTTCAGTTTTAGGAGTTCTTTTAGAACCCTTTCTTCTGTGAAAGGACTGGTATCGACCCCCCTCCTCCCTCCCAACCTCCTCTGCCTCTGACAAAGGACTCTCCTCCTGCCTTACATTGACAAAGGACTTCCCTCCTGCCTCACCTAAACTTGTTTTGTTTTTTTACCTCTGCATCCCAGATCCATTGTCTCCTATGTATAATGTTGTTTTTAAATTATTATCTGCTATGTATTGTACTGTTGTCTGTTATGTCTTAAGTTGTGTTACACCATTGTCTCATTTGGAACACTATGTACTAAACTCTGCTCAGCGTACCTGTTTAGTATACCCAATGTACCTCGCACCCATTATGCTCCATTCCTCTGTATGTTTACTTGTCGTATTTTGCCAATCAGTGTACTGTATTCTGACATGGAGCCTTTGTAAATGAGTCTCTGTCTCAAAGGTTTTAATTCTTACATCTCAATAAATAAATAAATAAATAAGACCCTCCCCCCCCCATCCAGAGTGCTTCTATTGATTGGATTAGGTAACTTCCCCTCCTCTTCTTTTGTGAATACTGAACAGAAGTATTCCTTCAGTATCCCTGTCTTTTCACTGTCCCTCTCTGCCCACCCTCCCTCTCCTTTATTAAGCCTCACTATCCTTCCCGTAGTCTTTCTTCGCTCCCTAATGTACCTATAAAAAGTTTTATCCCCCTTCTTAACCGAGTTGGCTATCTTTTCCTCAGATTGGGCCTTTGCTATTCTGACTGTCTTCCCTGCTTCCTTCTGCTTTAACTGGTACAGTTCTCTGTCCTTCTCCTTCTGTGTTTCCTTATACTTCCTGAATGCTATCTCCCTAACCTTCCCTGCCACCTCTTTTGAGAACCAGTGTGTTTTTTTCCTTCATTTTGATTTTTTTGCTTCACACATAGGCTTGGTGCCTCTGTGATGGCAGTTTTGATGTTTCCCCATTGTTCCTGCACCCCACCTTCTTGCCTGTTTGTTAGTGCTTTTCTGAGGCACTGTACTGTTTTGACAAAGTCAGCCCTCCTAAAGTCCAGTATCCTCACTTTTGTATGGCTTGACTCTGTGGCTGTGTTTATCTTGCTTCTTTTCAGTGCCTCCCCTCTTGGCTAATTTAAATGCTTGCCAATGGAGCATTTAAACCTATCACCTAGGATCCTGGTTCCCCTCCTGGAAAGATGCAGACCATCGCACCAGTATAGGTCTGCATCCCTCCAGGTGGACCCCAAGTCCACAATGAAGCCAAAACTCTGAGTTCCGCACCAGTTTTTCAACCATTTATTGAATCCATGGTGTGTAGTGCCCTAGCATCACCCATGCTTTTACATTTTACATCATGTATTAATTTGCACTGGCCACTTATCCTTAGTAAATAATTGTATAATAATTGTTGCTCATCATGATGTACTGATTGTTTTTTTCAGCCTTTCATTAACTTTACTTTCTTATGTCACTTTCTTTGTTCACCAGTGATGTCTGTATATCCACATGGCTTGTACTTATTGTATAACTTGTCACTACCGCTGAAACTGCCGCCTGCGTGGCCCGGGTCGTGCCTGAAAATGGTCCCCTGGATCAGTGCACTTACCCGGTTACCAAAGTCCTTTAGATGCGGGCAGTCCACTTAGCTCTGCTTCAGTTTCAGTCCGTGCTAATGAACAACGCAGTCAAAATGCGGTCAGACAATGCCATCACAGTGGTGGACATAAACAACCAAGGAGGCACAGAAGGTAGGGAAATGCTTCAGGAGGTCTCCAAACTCCTGAATTGGGCAAAGGAGAATCTGCTCTCTCTGTCGGCAGTACATCTTGTGGGGGAATTGAACCTTCAGGCATACTGGCTAAGTCGTGAAAATGTTCATCCCGGAGAGTGGCAGTTGAACTCAGAAGTATTCACACTCCTAAATAATCGGGTCAGGTAACCACAGATAGATCTGTTCGCATTCAAGTCTCAAGACACTCACGCTGAAACTTCCTTCTCATAGCCCCGGAGTGGCCAAGAAGACCGTGGTTCTCTGATCTAGTGAATCTAGCCCAGCAGGTGCCCTTCTGCCTTCTGGTATGAAGGGACCTCCTGCTGCAAGGCCCCATTCTCCACCCGAACCCAGGTGCAATGCAACTCATAGCCTGGCTCCTGAAAGGAGGAGACTCTTGGGTTTTCCCCAAAGGTAGTTGAAACCCTGATGGCAGCGAGGAAAACTTCTACTTTGTCAGCTTATGCTTGGGTCTGGACAAATTTTTCATCTTGGTCCAGAGGGAAAGGGTGTAAACCTTCAAAAACCTCCATTCCTCAAATCCTGGACTTCTTACAGGAGGGTGTGGAGAAGGGGCTGGCATTGAGCATGCCGAGAGGTCAGGTTTCCTCTCTCAGAGCTTCCTTGGGGTTCTCCCCAGGAACAAATGGAGAGGTTATTTGTTTTTCTGTGCATGGTTGGCAGGAACTGAATGCTGTTTTGACCCTCAGTTCCCCCATGGGATATGAACTTGGTTCTGAATGCTTTCTGTGTGGAACACTTCGAGCCGCTCTCATCTGTAGTGCTGGATGTGTTATCCTACCAGGTCTGTTTCTTAGTGGCCATGTGTTCAGCCAGGAGAGAGGGTGAACTACAGGCCCTGTCTCACAAGGAGCCATACCTTATTATGCAGGACGACAAAATGGTGCTCAGGACGGTTCCGTCCTTCATCCCTAAAGTGCCCATGGCCTTTCATTAGAACCAGGAAATTTTTGCCTTCCATCCTTTTGCTCGCATCCTTCTCACCCCAGGGAGGAGGAGTTGCATCAACTGGACCTGTGGCAGGCAGTTAGGACCTACCTTAAACGTATGGCTGAGTTTCATAAGTCAGATAGTCTCTGTGCTTTTTGGGGCAGCCAAACAAAAACAAAAACCCTCAAAACCAACTCTAGCTAGGTGGGTGTGGGCCTGTGCTGCTAAGGCCTATGTTGCAAGAAAGAAGAGGCCTTCAACTCTCACCAGGGCGATGGCAACTTTTTGGGCGGAGAGAGGTGAAGTCACAGGTTTTAGAACTATGCAAGGCAGCTACGTGGTCTTCAGTCCACACCTTCACCAAACATTACAAATTGGATGTTCAGAGTTCTGCTGACGCAGCTTTTGGTCACAGTGTGTCACAGGCAGCAGTTTGCAAGTAATTATGCATCTGACATATGGATAATATTCTCCCCCCTCTCGTTTTTTTGCCTGGGTACTGCTTCTTAGAACCTAGTTATTTTGATTACCCATTGGCAATGTGGAGTGCTACAGAAAGAAAAAATTAACTTCATACTTAACTGTCATTTCTTTTCATTCTGTTTTAATTGCAGTCTGTTTCAGCTTCAGCTGAAAGAGTCGGAAAGCTATGTAAAAGCACCATGTTGCAAGGTAAATTTGAAGTGAAGAATGTAAACTGCTTTGAATCTGACTTAAAGTGAGTTTCCGACATAGCTGAGAGCAGCTACCACTCACATACTGTGGTAGCTGCCCTCAGCGACAGTCATTCTAACCCGGTGCTAAAAATTAATTTTTTCCCATACTGTAGTTATTTCCCTCATAATTTTCATTTTAGAGCAACTAGCCCGATACTTTTCAATAGCGCCAGTGATACTGACACGCCCCTGTGCTCAAGCACGTAATGACGTGTGACCAGGGAGAGCACAGGGGGGCGCCCTATTGAAATGAATCGCGCTAGTTTTCTCTTACATTGTTAAGTTTAAGAATTTATTTATTTAGCTTTTGTTTACCAGGTAAGCACACTAGACAGTCATGTGCCTATTTTCAGGTATGACCCAGGAGAGTTACAGAGATACAAGCAATAACAGTACAGAGGCTAGCATCAGGTTACACAAAGGTACAGTCAAAATACAAGAAGGACCAGCTGAAACAAAGTACAAAGGCTTGGGTCCAACTGTCAGGCAAGGTACAGATAGGTATAAGCAATCATCTACAGTCAGGTAACAGGCAGAGAACAATTTTAGTGCAGTTCAGTATGAGGCGGAAAGGGCAGCCAGGAAAAATTAGAGCCAGTGTCAGCAGCAACAATATTTGTGAATATTGCTTATTTGTTATTTATTTTTGGAATAAGTGCACACCCTCAGCCAGGTTTTTGTTTTTTTTTATTTCAGAATGACCAGCTAGAGATTAATGAAGGTCACTGCTTGACTAATTTCAACAGAATGGCAATACATGTAAATATTTACTTTATTTTTTTAATTAGATAACATGTGAATATCTGTTTTATTTTTAGAAAGTGAGTAAAGATTTACCAGCACAAAGTGATTCAAGGATTTAGATCTGTACACCTTGTGATGAATTACTGTATAAGGTAACTAGGAGCATTTCCACTGCTAAGTTTAAACCTAACATATAAGACCAATCATAATGAATGAATGTGAATTACTCATAATTTATTGATAAATAATTACAGAACATGCACTTATGTATGCTATTTTAAATTATTTACAGTCTATTTTCCCTGAAGAGATCATACAAAGATTCTGAAACATTGGATTTTTTGAAGACATTTAAAAGAACAATGTCTATAGAAAAATAAAAAGACTGTGCACATCTAGGTTCCCTATGCACCACAGGTGTGGGCTACAAGTTACGCACCAAAAGCAGCACGTAACCTGTCCACGCAACTCTGCACCCATGGACAGGTGCGCGACTGGCCATCATTCACTAATGGTTGCCACCTGTCCACAGCCCTGCCGCCTGGGTGTGCAAGGCCGCGGGAAGGGCTGCCATGGTGGAACAAGGATTCCAGCTGGCATCCAATCGGGATGCCCGCATAGGTCTTGCAGTGGAGCTCCTCATGCTACAGCATGGGTCCGGGTGTGCAAATGCCCACTGCAGGCACCAGGACCCACGTGGAATGGCCCCGACATCCAGTGGACACCCCCACCAGCCCAAGCTGTATGGCGCCCTCCCGGCGCACAGACCCCAGGCTGTGGTACTCCACCCCTTCCGGCTGCCCACCAGCACAGATGTGCCCTGACCCCGCTCCTGCACCCCCCAGACTCCAACACCATACACAGCACCCCCGAGCCTCAAAGACAGTCCACGTACCCCCACTCGCATGCACAGAAGCCCCTTTTGGTGCAAGGTCATGGGCCACCCCTGGCTATCCCCACCCCGCAACTTTGGGCAGTGACCCCCCACCCACCACAGCACTAACTGCGTCCCCCTGTCCTTGGCCCGGCAGTGCTGGAGGCCAGGAACGGCTGGCAGCGCAGCCCTCCACACCACCTCAGCTTCCAGCTGTCCAGATGCTGCTGGGAGCACATCCCTATAACAGGCAGCATGCTCACAGCAGCACCTGGATGGCCAGCAGCCAAGGAGGCATGTGGAGGCCGCGCCACTGGCTGTTCCTGGCCACGCATCAACCTGCAAGAATGGAGGAGGGGGGCTTGAGAGTGCCGTGGGGGTGGGGGGGGCAATGGCTACCACTGTGGATGCTGGGGTCCCGGGGTGGGGATGGGAGGCCTGGACACTACTGGGTGGTGGAGTTGCCTGGCTAGAATGGGATGGGATGCCATGTCCTGGGAGGGGCGGCGCTGTACTGTACCCAACCACCCAGATGCCCCATCCCTCTGTGTTATCCTAGTGGGCTGGGGCGGCATGGTGGATGCTTTTTCATGGGTCTGTCGAGACTGGCGGGGCACTTATGAGGGGGCGCGTAGTGAGTTATGGTAGGGTCTCCCCCGCCATTAGCTGCGCCCTCCTCTGCACCCCCCCTTTGGCAGCACTGCATGCTGTAGTGCTGCCACTCCCCATAGCCATCCTGGCATGTTGCTGTCTCTTGTGGCTAGGGGATCGGGCACAACTGTCTTGTGCCCGGTTTGTGAATGCCGTGCGGGGTCCATGGGACCCTGCTCTGTGGCATTCACGTGTATCGATACCAACGTGCCTGGTTTCTGTGGCATGTTGGTATTGTGCATAGGGCTCAACGTGTGTTGGTTCTGGCCAGGAAGTGTATACAGAACACATAGGTATCATATCAGCCCCGAATGGTGGGTATGTGGTTAGATATGGTTGCTAAGACATTCCCTTTGGAACAGACCACATATGAGTTGAAAGATAGGGGAGTTATCTGAGAGGGTGTGGTACATCTTTATTGACTCATTGCCCCCCCCCCCCCACTGAGGCCACCATGTTGTGCTTAGGGCTGGCTTTATAACCAGGACATGAAAACAATATACGTCACATGGGGGAAGGTCTTCCTTTCATATAGAACTGACAATGGGGTTGAGGTGCTGAGTACCTAAAGGAGATGCCTGTGGTTAGTCCAGCAGTGTTGTTACTGGTTACCTAACTATTAATTCTGTTAATGTATTTAGTTACTTTGTCTGATTCTAAGTGGAGTAATTGTAATGTACTGTAGGCAGCTGTATGTATCTGCTAGTATGAGTATTGTACTGACTCTATTATTCGAGTGGTTACGGACTATAATGAGCTGATTACTGTTTTGCATGTTTGCATTGTTTACTTGATAAACTAATATAAAAAAATTTAAATACGTACATCAAGGAGAGAAAGAAAGCTGCTAGCCATTGGATTCAAACAAAGCAAAGCAGCTAAACTAGTACCAGCAGTGAGGCTTAAAGGGAAACATCCACATAGTTATGTCCCACACCTCCGTATGGGATGTTCCCCGATTAGCAGTTGCACAAAGAGTATCTAATTTTTACTTACTGTGGTGCTGTTTTATTTATATTTTATATGGTCAATCCTGTCATCCCTCCCACCAGTATTTTGAGTAATGCGCCTCTACTGGCACATCCCACAGTCTCCTGCATCTGATGTCAGAGCCGAGAGCATGTACAGTGTAAGCCTATGGATGGAGTTTCTAATAGCTCCAGTTTGCGATTCAGAGGTCTTGGTGCTATACTGAGACCAAGTACAGACTGGCAGTTAACATCCTTAATGTTACCCATGTTTCTCTGATAGTTTAGTGGCCCGCAACCCCCTGATCACCAATCCTTCGTATTAACCTCATATCCCTCATAGTGTAAGGGACCCCCACCCCCATCCTGTCACCAGCTACCCACAAAGCCACACGATGAGGACCACAGGTACGCACCCCCCTCACCCCAACCACCAGTCACCATTGGGGCAGGGGCAGAGTGACGGCTGGCAGAGCTCCTCCGTTCACCTCCTGTGCCAGCTGCAGTCAATTATGGAGCGCAGTCTCATTATTGGATGTGCTCTGTTATGACTTGGCCGCCCAACACTCCACTGTAATGGTAAGTGGCATTTGGGTTGAGGGGTGGGCGGAGCACATGTCCTTGGTGGGTGGCCGGGTGTGGAGCTGCCAATCAAACGGAGTGGTGTTGGGGCCACTGGACTACTAAGGATATATTGGTGACATGAAAAATTGGTGATGGGCGGGGTGCGGGGACCACTTGACTAAGAGAAAAATATGAGTAAGATGAAGGATGGGTGATGTGGGGGGGATCACTAGACTACCATGACAGCGTAACCACCTATGCTATACATCATCACTAGGGGTGAACAGACTGAGATGTGTGTGCGTCCAGCACTGAATATGGAGGATGTACTTAATGAGAAAGCTACTGATTTAAATAACAGCAACATTTATATTAGCGTTCACATGCATAATTGCAGAAGATCAAACTTACACATATTGTTACCAATCCCATTACACAACTGTAGTGCCCCAAAGTATGGGTCCCCACAGAACAAAATAAAGAACCACCTCTTCATAGAGCCCTGGGCACAGTGGGTGGCATAGGGGTTTTGCATGGGACTCCTCAATACTGTTTTCCCCCCAGCCAGGCAGTAGGGCATGGCAGAATAAAATAAAAAAAAAAAAAGGGGAAAAAATGCTCTTTTTTTTTTTCCTGGCTGTCTGCTCCTGTTTAGAACCCCCCCGAGCAGGCAGCATGAACTGGGGCTTACCAAGTACTGGGACTGCCGTCCTTGCCCAGTGCACAGTGGTTGTTTTAAAAAGTACTGTTGGGCTTGGAGTTTGCGAATTAGAACCCCAAATGCTTTGGAAAAACGTCAGATCTTCGAGATGGCTCTTGCAGTAGGTAATTACATATAGGACTGAAGCCGGCAGCATCAGAACCCCACGGAAAAATTTCTAGCTAGCAGTCTCGGCGGGGGACCACCCCCATGTCAGGTGACCAGCGTCAGGTTACGTCACTATAAAGGGGCAGTCCCCCACGCCCGCCTTCCAGTTCTTTCCCACCATTAACTTGTGAAAGCACCTCGTGGTTACGTTCTTACTGCTTTGTCAGTCTGTTGCCGGTTGTTTTTACTGCATTTTTTACATCTCTCATATTTCTTCCAGATTGCTGTGTATGTTGTCCCCTACTCCCTCCAATTCGCATAAAAACAAATGCTACTCGTGCGGCGCCCAGCTCCTGCATAAGGACAGTCATTCCCAGTGCCTCTTCTGTCTAGGCCCGGATCACCCTGTGGAGAAGTGCCAGCACTGCTAACAATTCAACACCGCCACCCGCAAATGGAGGCAGCAGTCCCTGGAGGCCCACATTTTAAAGAAGAAGATGTCTTCCATGGAAAAGGAGCTGAAGAAGCTCAGGCAGGCCTCAACTTCCTCTGAGGGTCACCGTAAGAAGAAGAAGGACTGGGACGCCACTTCCACGGCCACTGTAACTCCAGCGAGACTCGGCGTGCTCCAGGTAACATCCCCCCCGGGTGACCGTCCTTCAACGGCTGTCTTGGAGGTGTCCAAGGTGGTGGCGGCCCTCCCGTTCGGCTCATGCTCGGGCCCCTCGGGAGCCTCCAGGACAAAGGAGGCTACCGCTCCTGGGAACGCCGCCACCGTGCGGCCCTCTGGGATGAGTAGGTCCAGTAAGCTGGATGCCAGTGCCACCGACATCTGACCAGACAGGGCTGGTAAGACGCTCAACCCTTCAGGGGAGCGCACAGTCCCAAAGATGCCCTTGCTCCTTCCACGTGGCCTTCATTGGACGTCAGATCCGACAAGTCGGACGCTGGCTTCTCCGACGTCCACCCAGTTCCTGCCGGTAAGGTGAACATCGGCCCCTCCAATGCTCACATGGCGTTAGGGCCGATGCCGGACACTGTTGACCGGTCCGCCATCCCTGGCTTACCACTGACAACTGAGGCTTCCGCATCTCCCCTGTAGGACCCCGTGGATTTAAGTCCTTATTCCCCGGGCGACACAGAAGATACCGGTACGCTCCCATCAGATCTCCCTCCCATAGGGTCGGATCCCCTGACGCCGGACCCTGGAACGCCGGCTCCGACGCTGGCCTACCCGATGCCAGGTGACCTCCCATTACTGGACTTCATCCCAACACCGGACCCGACACCCGTGAGGGCACCTGTTCCTGGCCTGCCTGCTGGGCCTTTTCCAGGGCCTTCTGCTCTGGCAGAACCCCTGGTTCCTGGGTATCCAACTCTATCCTACCCGGGACCGCTGGTATCCTACACCACAGTACCAGATGCCAGCCTACCAAATGCCTCAATACCCGATGCCGAGCTTCCCGCCGTCGGGCTATGGATACTCGCCCTATGGATACCCTCAGTATCCATATCCCCCTCAACTCCTCCTCCACCACCCCCCAGCCGCCGGTGGATTGGCTGCCTGGTGGGCTGAGGCCAAGGCTCAGCTCACCAGGGAGGTGGAGAGCCATCTGCCAACGCCGGACCCAGTACCGGATCCCCGTCGCCAGAGACTCCCTTCCCGCTACCCGACACCAGAGGTGAGCCCTCGGGTGCCAGTCCGGGGAGGACACGCTTCCCCGAAGGTTGCCCAAGGGGTCCATCCCTCCCCTGCCCCAGGAGGGGGTCTTCATCCTCTTTGTCGGAGACCTCTGACTCGTAGACCAAGGGGTGCTCTGACCCTGACGACGAGCCACGCATTCCAAACAGTCCCAGGCCCAGGAGTCCTCCGAAGTCTCCTCCGAAAGATCCTTCCTTTCTGGAGTTGCTGAGAAAAATCCAGGAAGTCCACCAGTGGCAATCTCTGGAGCCAGCTCCACAGCGGAAGAAGCTCGATGCCCATTTGGATCTGCCTGAAACTGCTCCAACATTGATTCCACCCTGGATCAGACCTCACGCTGACCTTGTCTCCACCATTTGGAAACAACCGTCCGCATTAGCCCCCCTTCCGGGGAAGGTGGATAGGCTATACCAGGCTCCTGAGGTGGTGTGTTCCTTGAACACACACCCAAAGGTCGACTCGGTCGTGATTAACGCCACTCCCGGCCGGTCTGCAAACCCAAAACATCTCAGCTCATCTCTGCCTGACAAGGAATCCCATCTTCTGGACCAGTACAGGAAGAAGGTGTACACTTCTTCCACTCTGGGGATCAGGGCCCTGAACTATGTTGCACAGATGGGGGACTACCAGAAGACTATCCTGAGTCAGGTGGAATCCAAATTGGACTCCCTTCTGGAGTCTCAGACCAAGCAGGAAGTGGCCGATCTCGTCCGTTCTGCTCAATCAGCCAGTCAGCAAATGCTTTGTGCCACATACGATGCAGTGGACACAGCTGGTCAGAACTTGGCTTTTGCCGTAGGTCTTCGGCATCATGCCTGGCTCCGGGTGTCAGGATTGGTCCTGGAGGTGCAATCTGCTACCCAGGATGCGCCCTTCAGGGGTTCTGTGCAGTTCAGTGGAGATGTCAAGGACATCATCACCGACCTGCAAGAGAAGGGCACTGCACTTAAGTCTGTTGACTCTTTGTACAGGCCCCCTCAGGGACAGCGTTGCCCTTTTCGCAGACATTCTCAGCCTAAAGTGAAACCTCAGGGCAAGCGGACCAACAAATGTCTGGCCCCTCCGGCTGCCAAGCCCCCCCCCCCAAAAAAAAAGGCAGTGGGAGCTTCAGCCGCAACGTTGCCTCATGCCTCCTGACTCCTTTCCTCTCTCACAGCCTCTGGACCTCCCAGAGGAACCAGTAGGAAGGAGGTTCTCCTTCCATCTACTGGGTTGGGAGAGGATTACATCATATGCTTGGGTGCTCCAACTGATAGCAGCAGGACATTCAATCAAATTTCTCCAGAAACCGCCCAGAAAACCACCACCCAGGTCCTTACTCCCCGGAACATCTTCCTCTGGTCCTAGAAGAAATTTTCTTCCTTCTCTCGAAAGTGGCGATAGAGCCTGTCCTGACCCACCTTTGGGGAACAGGTTGCTATTCCCGTATCTTCCTAGTTCCAAAGAAAATGGGAGACGTGAGCCCTATTTTAGACCTCAGCTCCCAGAAGATGTTCGTGGAGTACAAGCATTTCAGAATGCTCTCCCTGCAAAGCCTTCTGCCGCTCCTTCGGCAGGGACAGTGGCTGTGCACATTGGATATGCAGGATGCCTACTTGCATATCCCCATCCACCCTTCCCACCGCAAATTCCTTCGGTTTTCGTTCCAGGGGGACCACTACCAATTCAGGGACCTCTCATTTGGTCTTTCCTCAGCTCCCTGAGTGTTCACCAAATGTCTGTCTGTGGTAGCGGCCCACCTGCGTACCCAGGGGGTGCAGGTATTCCCATACCTGGATGATTGGCTCCTAGCAGCCCCCTTCAGGGAGAAACTTCTGCGCTCCCTCTCCCTGCAGGTTTTCACGAGCCTGGGTATCACCATAAACCAGGCCAAGTCCCATCTGGTCCTTTGCCAAAGGCTCCAGTTTATAGGGGCGATCCTGGACACGGCCCTTGGCATGGCCTTTCTGCCTCTGGACAGGGTGGATACCCTCCAGGCTCATGCAAGCCTGCTGTTCAGTCACAGACGGGTTAGCACCTGGTCAGTCCTTCGCCCACTCGGGCTTATGGTGGCTGCCATTCTGACAGTCCCGCACGCTCGGCTCCATATGAGGATCTCTCAGTGGACGCTTCAATCTCAGTGGGACCAGACACTAGGCGACCTAGACCAGGTAGTTCTGGTCTCTGAGCCCATGGTCTGGGACTTGCAATTTTTTTTTTTTTTTTTTTTTAAGTTGTTTAACCAGGAATAACACACTAAGCTGAGAACTTTTTTACAGGAGCGAACTGGGAGCACAAGGAAGTTAAGTGACTTGCTCAGGGTCACACAGTATGCAAGTGGAAGCTGTGGGATTAAAACCCAGGTCTGGTCTGCTGGATGTCACCAGATTTGCAGCTCAGAACCTTAGACCACTATGATATACTGCCTCCCTTGGTGGATGGTGCGAGAGAACCTTTGCCGGGGGATTTTCTTTTGCCTCGATCCCCCCTCCCAAACATTGACAACAGATGCCTCGGGAGAGGGGTGGGGGCGCATCTAGGGTCTCACAGAACTCAAGGCTCCTGGTCCAGACTCGAGCAGACTCTTCATATAAATGTGCTCAAGCTCAGAGCCGTTCTGTATGCTCTCCAGGCTCCGAACTCTTACGTCCTTCCAGGTCACCTGACCATTCAGACGGACATGTGCATAGTCTGGTACATCAACAAGCAGGGAGGAACGTGTTCCTACCCTCTGTGCAGGGAAGCAATGAGAATTTGGAACTCAGCTGTTCAACACAGCCTTCACCTGATGGCAGTTCATGTTCCGGGAGTCGAGAACACGCTGGCGGGCCACCTCAGCCGGTCCTCAGCAAAGGCTCACGAATGGGAATTGGATCAAGGGTTGGCAGATGACATCTTCCGGCACTGGGTAGACCTGTTCACTTCCCCTCAAAATGCAAAGCTTCCCGCCTTTTGCTCGCTCGCTCCAGGGTGAGGCATTTTTTGGCGGGACGCTCTGTCTCTCGACTGGAAGGGCAGATTCGTCTATGCCTTTCCACCAATTCCCTTGATTCTGAGGGTCTTACACAAACTCAGCTTAGAAGGAGCTCGGATGATTCTCATCGCTCCATTCTGGCCCAGGCAAATTTGGTTCTCTGTTCTGCAGCAATTTTCAGAGGAACCTCTGCTTCCTCTTCCTCTTTCACAGCATATGCTGACCCAGGATCAACGGACCCTGATTTATCAATGTCTCAAATTCCTTCAGTTGCATGCATGGCTACTACAGATGTGGCCCAGGCCCAGTTCAGGGTTTCTCCGCTCATGGCCGATATTCTAGTGGAGGCCAGAAAGCCTTCCACTAATCCACCTATGCCATGAAATGGAAGCTGTTCTCGATTTGGGCCTCTTCCAAGGATTTCGAGCTGTTCTCTTGCCCTGTCTGGAGAATCCTGGACTACATGCATCATCTCTTTGACCTGGGTCTCAGACATTCCTCCTTGAAGGTTCATTAGGCGGCTATCTCTGCCTATCATGTCCCTTTTGTCGACAGAACTTTCTCACAGTTGGAAGTCTCTAATACTTTCCTTCGAGGGGTTCTCCATTTACGACCCCCTATCCGCTTTCCGGTCCCTACTTGGGATCTGAACTTTATTCTTGAGAAGCTTACCCTGCCTTCCTTTGAGCTGGCAGCCTCAGCAGACTTGAAGTTCCTCTCATGGAAGGCTCTCTTCTGAGTGTCCATTACTTCAGCTTGAAGGATTTCCGAGCTTCAGGCCTTGATGTGTAAAATCCCGTATCTGGTTTTCCACAAGGAACGAGTGGCTCTGTGCACTAATCCTAAGTTTCTCCCTGAGGTAGTGGCAGAATCTATGCTGAATCAATCCATTGGGCTACCTGCCTTCTTTATGCAACACTCCAATCAAGGGGAGTACCTCTTGCATACTTCGGATTTTCACAGAATACTGAGATACTCGGACTAAGGATCTCAGGAAGTCTGATCAGCTTTTTGTCTCTTTTGCTTACAAAAGGGAAGGCAATGTTGTTTCTAAGCAATGCCTGTTGAAATGGTTGGCTCATTGTATCACTTTCTGTTACAAGTACAACAAGACCCTGCCGGGTCAGGTCAGAGGTCACTCCACCAGAGGAGTAGCCGCCTCTGCAGCTTGTTTCAAAAATGTGTCAGCAGCAGACATCTGCGCAGCTGCAACTTGGACTTCCATCCACACCTTTATGAAACACTACAGTTTGGACATTGCCTCTTGCCATTGAGCAGGCTTCGGGTTGGCTGTTTTGCAAGGTCTTCTTTCCTAAGAACCTTACAGCCGGAGGTTTATTTTTGGTAGTTTTCCTCCTCCTGAGTGCTTTTCCTTGTTCCAGACTGCTTGGGACTCAGTCCTGTATGTAATTACCTACTGCAAGAGCCTTCTTGAAGTAAGATAGTACAGTTACATAAGAACTTACTGTAACAGTAGATCTTCGAGAGAGGCTCTTACAGTAGGTAATGACTTCCCACCCTCCATCCCCCTTAGCTTTTTCAGCTCCTTTTCCAGAAAGGGAAATCTCTGCTTCTCTCTTGTCTTGCCGTTTTGGCCCTTGGCGGGAAAGAACTGGAAGGCGGGCATGGGGGACCTGCCCCTTTATACTGACGTCACTTGACACTAGTCACCTGACGTGGGGGCGGTTCCCTGCCAGAGACTGCTAGCTAGAAATTTTTCCGTGGGGTCCTGACGCCTGCCAGCTTCAGTCCTATATGTAATTACCTACTGCAAGAGCCTCTCTCGAAGATCTATTGTCATGGTCAGTTCTTATGTAACTGTATTTTCTTGTTGGGGCAGTATGGTTGGTAACTGAGCCAGGGATGGAGCAGGACTGGAAAGAGTCACGGGAACCCAGAAGCTTACCTGAGTGGTTGAAGTTGGTTCCGTCAGCTCTCCTTTCTCCTCCAGTCAGTAGTCTCATCGTCCGCTTTGAAGTGTCCTGGTCTTGCAGTCGGTGGTCATGATGTGGGCTTGGTTTAGTCCCCCCCTTTTTTGTTTTAAATAACAAGGAGTTTTGGGGCGTATACCCTGGTGGATGCCTGGAGACACCTGAACCCCACTGGCAGAGATTATAGTTTCTATTCGCAAGCACATAGCTCATATGTCCGACTGGACCGGGTGTTGGTCAGGCCCCACTTCTGGGGGGCATAGAAACATCCCAATACTCCTCTATTATGGTGTCGGACCATGCATACTTAGAGTTATCCATGACCCTGGGGGAAGGCAAGAGATCAGGGCGAGGGGCGTGGAAGCGCGACCCCGTATTGCTAAAGGACAAGGTTTTTTGGCATACATAGCTAGGGCCCTGACAGAATTATGGACGCATAACAAAAAAGGGGAAACTTCTTGTTCGGCTAGGTGGGAGGCAATGAAGGCTTATGTCAGAGGCCAGGTTATTTCCTACTCGGCCCATAAAAAAAGGGAAGCACAAAAGGATATGGAAGAACTTGGGCAACAAATTGCAGCCTATGAAGAGGCCCATATGAGGACCCCCTCACAACCCCTGTATAGAATAGTGCAGAAACTGAAGTGGAAATGTAACCTTCTAAACACTGCACAAATAGAAAGGGCAATTTTATTGTCAGGTGCAACAGCTTACTTTGGTGGTGACAAGGGAGGGAAATTCTTGGCCTGGCAGCTAAGGAAGAGAGAGGGGGACAGGCCTATCACCCAAATTCAGTCCGCATCTGGGGTACTTACAACCTCAACTGAAGGGATTGGGGAGGAATTTAGTAGGTTCTACTGAACGCTGTATACATCAGAAGTGGCACCCACCCCACAACTAATGCAAACTTTCTTTGAGAAAGCCCCCCTACGGACATTGCCCCCTAAGATGGCAATTGACCTGGATAGGCCACTAGACGTATCTGAAATACTCAAGGCCATCAGAATGCTGGCAGGAGGAAAGCACAAGGCCCAGATGGTTTGCCTATTGATTTTTTTAAGGTGTTTTAAGGAGCAGCTAATAGACCCCTTATTTGATGTTCTCCAGGAGGGATTGACCAAAGGGACCCTGCCACCATCACTGTCCTTCCTAAGCCGGGAAAAGACCCCATCCTCTGCTCCTCATGTCGTCCTATTTCACTGTTTACAGCTGACTATAAAATACTGGCCAAAGTGCTGGTCACCCGCCTAGAGCTGGCCCTCCAAGAACTCATACATACTGACCAAGCAGGATTTGTGGGGAGTAGGCAGGGAAAGCATATCATCAGGAGAACCATAAACATCCTGCACTCCTGGGGTAAATCTGCGGCAAGGCATGAGGCTGCCATACTAGCATTGGACGCGGACAAAGCCTTCGATAGAGTCGAGTCGGGGTATATGTTTGAGGCCCTTTCAAGGCAGGGGCTAGGGAAAGGGATCATGGGCTGGATAAGAGCTCTGTATGCCTCCCCAAGAGCCCAAATATTAGTGAATGGGACACTATCTTCCCCCTTCGAGTTGGGAAGGGGAACCAGGCAGGGATGCCCCCTATCACCTCTCCTCTATGTCCTGGCATTAGAGCCTCTAGCAGCATCCATTAGGAATCATGATGGGATACAGGGATTCAGGGGTGGTGGTAAAGAACACAAAATAGCTTTATTTGCTGACGACATCCTATTATACCTACAGAAGCCTGGGGAAGGCCTACCTGTGATCCATGGTCTGTTGCAGGAGTATGGAGCATTGTCAGGCCATAAGGTCAATTGGGCAAAAAGTGAACTTCTCCTGGTGGGACAACTGAATAGACCTGGGCTAGTACGGGTATTGGGGAGCCTGATGATGGTGAGTCTGATAAAATACCTGGGGATCTTCATCTCTGCCAAGACTGGAACACTGTACTCCCAGAATTATGGGGCATTAATGAAAAGATTGAGCCAGGACTGCAAGAAGTGACAGAATCTGTCCCTGGCTTTGATTGGGAGAGTCAATATGGTAAAGATGATGATTCTGCCAAGATGTCTGTATCTTTATTAGTCTCTTCCCATTCGGGTACCTCTCAAACACTTCAAACAGATGAGTTCTCTGGTGCATGGCTTCATTTGGAGGGGGGAGTCAGCCTGCATCAAGAGAACTATATTGCAAATGCCAGCTGGTATGGGCGGGGTGGGCCTGCCCAATTTTCAGCTCTGTTACCTAGAAGCGCAACTGGCGTTCCTGCCAAGGGGGATGAACCCCCAATTGTTAGATTGGCTGAACCTGGAGGAGGAACAAATTGGGGGATCCCTGAGACACATGTGTTTGTCCGGAGGAGTAGGGCTTGGGGTCAAGCCGAGCATCAACAACCCTTGCACAATGGCCACGCTAGTGTCCTGGCAGAGTGCGCACAGTAAGTTGGGCATGGGGGGGTGCGTTGCAATCGCCATACTCAGACCTCCCCACAGTAGTGAGGCAAAGAGGCATTTACACAGCCCTCACACATCAGAGGTTGAGAGCCTGGTATTCCAGGGGTGTCAGATGTGCCCTACAACTCTGTGAAGGGGGGTAGGATCTTAGAGTTAGCAGAAATTAGAGCCAAATACTTGATAGACCCTGGGGACTACTTTGTATATCAGCTAATTCATCGCCGGCTAGAAGATGCCATGAATACAGAGTCTGGAGGGGCTGAGCTAACCCCCATTGAGGAGGGTCTATATAATCCTCCCCCGATAACGAAAGCCCTCTCCACATATTACCATACATTGCTGGGAGCAGAACCAGATCAAGTCCAACTTACTAGAATGAAGTTGGAAGGGGACTTGGGGAACAGTATTTAACATAGCGTCTGGCAGAATGCAGTTAAGCACCTCAGGATGTGCTCCAGAAACAATAGACTACGACATATGCAGCTTAATTTTTTGTGTCAAGCTTACCTGACCCCTGCCAGGCTACATCTCATGAGTCTGGAAAATTCTCACCACTGCCCTAAGTGCCAGCAGGGACAGACTGATTTTTTGCACATGGCACTGGCCTGTCCAAAAGTGTCTCCCTTCTGGGCTGAGGTGCACAGAATTATGGAATTAACCCTCTTAATGAAATTACCCTGAACCCCCCTGGAATTATTACTAGGGGCAGATTCACTAAGAGGAAGGAGACATAATAGCCAACCTTTGTGGGGAATAGCACTGGTTAATGTGAAAAAGACACTAGCTCAGACTTGGCTGGCACCCAGTCCACCCTTGGTGCAACAATGGGTTAATAACATAAAACTTTGTCTTGCACTTGAAAAAGCCCAACTCTCAGCAAATGGCAATGTGGACATATTCAATAAGCTTTGGGGCCCCTTGGAGAGAGCTGTTGAAGTTGGCCATATACCAGCATATCCTCAGTTGATGGTATAAGGGGTATAGTGAATTAATTGAATGGTCATGCTGCGAGATTGGGCACATTGGTAGAAATCTGCCTGTATGTGTCTTCCTAGACCCTTAGTTGCACAACTTGACATCCCAGTTTGGATCACTAACTACCTACAACCAGTATTTGATTCTATGCACCTTCTATAGGCTTTGACAGGTATATGTTAAGTAACAACAATGAACTTTGCAGATTGTCCGCTTTGAATAATGTATCTGCTGTTAAGGCATTGGTTGGTATCATTGAAATGTTGCTTGTTTGGATATTTGTTATATACTGATTGTATTGCTGCTTTTCTCAATAAAAATATTTTACCAAAAAAAACCAAAACAAGGGCCCAGATATTCAAAAGGGTTGCGCATGGCGCAACAGTATTGCACCATGCACAACCCACTGATGCGTGACACGATATTCAAAAGGGAAAAGTCGCCGCACAAATCCCGATGCCGACGCATCAGTATTGCTGCAGAGCACAGGTGGGGGTGTGCCATGCATAACCTGCACAGCCCAATATTCAGCCCGGGATGTGCAGAGCCATGCATGCACAACCCCTACTTGCGCCTGCACAAAGTTAAGACAAAAAAAAAAAGGAACAAATAATGGCCACCCACAGGTGAGCTGCCACATTGCAGGGCGCAACACGGCAGCTGCCACCTGTGGGTGGCACAAGTTCCTGCTGCACCTGGCGGTGCCCTCTCATGCCCCATCGCGGGCATCTGTGTACATAAACCTCCCCCCAATATCCCTGGTGGTCCAGTGGACCGCTATGTTCCCAATCACGGGCATTTGTCTCCCAAAAAAAGGCCTCATCTAATATCCCTGGTGGTCCAATGGACCGCTATGTTCCCGATTGCGGGCATTTGTCTCCCCAAAAAAAGCCTTGTCTAATGTCCCTGGTGGTCCAGTGGACTGCTATGTGCCTGATCGTGGGCATTTGTCTCCCAAAAAAAAGCTTTGTCTAATATCCCTGGTGGTCCACTGGACCGCTATGTGCCCGATCACGGGCATTTGTCTCCCAAAAAAAAGCCTCATCTAATATCCCTGGTGGCCCAGTGGACCGCTGTGTGCTCAATCTCGGGCATCGGTATAGCGTCCCCCCTCCAATATCCCTGGTGGTCGCTGCCCAATCGCAGGCATCTGTGTAAATTCCCCCCCCACCACCAACATCCCTGGTGGTCCAGTGGACCGCACTCTGCCCGATCGCGGGAATCTGTAAAACATAAAAGATGACCTAGTACCCTTGGGTCTAGTGTACCCCCTCCTCACCCGCTCTCTGGGCCCCTGCCCCACCCCTGGTCAGCGGCGGGCAGCAGCACTCACCACCTGCCGCCCGCTGCCCGCCCGACTGACAGCTCGGTAGGGCTGCCGCCCGATGGTTCTGGCGTGAGCCAATGGGCGTGCAGCCATCCCCGTACTACACATTCTAGATATGATCATTCACATATCTGGAATGTGTAATGCTGATATGGGCTGTCGCCCATTGGCTTGTTGTGAACCAATGGGTGTGCAGCCCTACTGAGCTGTCAGTCGGCGGGTGGCAGGCGGGTGGGGTGCTGCTGCCCGCTGGCTGACCGGGGGAGGAGCGGGGCAGGGGGGGCTCAGTGGGCAGGTGGGGAGGGGGGTACACTAGACCACCAGGGTAATAGGTCGTCTCTTATGTTTTACAAATGCCCGCAATCAGGCAAAGTGCGGTCCACTGGACCACTACAGATATTGGACGGGGGGGGACTTTATTATACCGATGCCTACGATTGGGCACATAGCGGTTCACTGGACCACCAGGGATATTAGATAAGGCATTTTTTTGGGGAGACAAATGCCTGCAATCGGGAACATAGCGGTCCACTGGACCACCAGGGATATTAGATGAGGCTTTCTTTGGGGAGACATATGCCCATGATCGGGAACATAGCGGTCCACTGGACCACCCGGGATATTAGACGAGGATTTTTTTTACACAAATGCCTGCGATCGGGCTGCAGGGGGCGTCGGTCCCTGACGGCTGCTGCCTGGCAGGGTACCAGGAGCAAGTTGTCGGGGATCGGCGCACCTGCATGCTAATGGAATGCAAATGGGGCCATAATGACATGCAAATGGCCCCATGTGCGCCTTGCATAAATTATGGCTCCATTTGCATGTCCCCTTTGGAATATCGCAGGTGCTGTGCATGGCGCAATGGCACTTGGGCTAGCGCATCTCCATGCTCCACTCTGGCCACTTGCGCTGGTGCATTGCACAGTGGGGGTGGCCAGGGTGCGATATTCAAAGCTGCTACGCCATAGCGCAGATCTGTTGAATATCGCCCAGGTCACACCCCTGCACAACCAAGTTGAGCTGTGCCCAGGCTTGTGCCACAGCCTGGCACAGTTTGAATATCCAGGCCCAAGGAGTTTCTGTGGTCAGATAGTGGCATATATAGGAAGAGCCACATCTTTTGAAGAGAAGGAGCCAAGAGAGAGCTTGTCGGGTCGGGCAGAGCATCCAGCCACATCAAGACCCAAAAGAAAGACCTACCACCGCCTGTATCCAGCCTTAAGTCCCTCCCTCTGCCCAATGGTTAAGATGAAAATGTTCAGGTAGGGGAACTCCCACATCAAAATTTCTATGTTGTGGAACTGTTATTTCTAGGTGGTTAGACTCCTGTAGTAGTCAATGAGGAAAGATGACAGAGGTGGTGGAACTGTCATGCAGTTTTTATGAGGTAGTGGAACTGAGTTCCAGTTGGCTCCTGCTCAGTTTAACCCCTGCCTCTGCCAGCACCTCCCAGCTTCCCAGCAGTCCTTGTCTTTGCTCTGGGCTGGAGCGGTGAGCTAGCAGCAGCATCATCTGCCAGGTGCTGACCACCAGGAATATCTTTTATTTTTTTTTTAAATATCATTTTTTATTAGAGAAGATTTTACAGTTTTTACATCCTTTGACAGTCAATCCATTATTCGCATTAAAAAAGGAAAATATTACATTCACCATGCAAGGATACCAAACCATTAACAGGATATCCCACAGTTATCATAGTAACTTTCCTATACCAGCAACATCAGCCCAGAAAGCCCTCTGTCTTCTATCCCATAATAATATCATATACCATTTCCATTTTCATTTCCCTGCCCCCCCAACTCCAAGAGATCCCCATTCCTCCCCTCCCCGCCTCCACCACCCCAATTATGATTGTACCTAACCAAGTCCAAGCTGGGACCAAAGCCCCTATACCATGAATTGAGCAGTCAAGCAGGGGAGGTACTCTCTTAAGGTACAAAGTAAGGGTCCTTAGTCATAATATATTTGATCCATCTTCTCCATTTTAAGGAGAAAAGTTCTGCCTGGTTATTTAGGTTATGGGTTATTTTTTCGGATCTATATATATCATGCACTATCTTCCTCCAGCCCGAAGGAGTAGGTTGTTCAACCGTGAGCCAACATTCAGTAATAGCTTTTTTTCGCTGCATGGAGAAGAATGTTCAGAAGATAGCAAGTATGGGGATCACGCAGCTCCAGAGGGAAACAATGCAGGACAAAAAAGTTGCCATCATAAGGAAGTCTAATCCCAAGGAGGTCTTCTAAATCCTTAAATAAAGCCAACAGAAAGGGCTGTAGTTTTGTGCAAAACCAGAAAATGTGGGAGTGGTGGGCTGCAGTCTCCCCACACAGGCGCCAACATGCTGCAGACCGGGTGGCCCCGTAGTGCGAGGTTATTACCGGGGTTCAGAAGTATCTTACTAAAAATTGCCATGAGAATAGCCTCCAAGAATAGGAGCATGTGGTTTTTGATACCATACGCCAGAGCGCCATCCACTGTTGGGATGTGATTTGGGAACTCAGTTCCTCATTCCACTTTTCCCTTAACCTGGATGTGTCCCCCGCTGTTTCCAGCAAGGATTTATATAGTACTGAAACCACATGTGGTATTCCCCGGGCATTTAGTATTTGCTGGCTCACTCGAATCACCTGGGGATGTGCCTCAGGGGTTCGGACACTAAGGGGTAGGAATTCAAAATAATGTCGTAATTGCAAGTATCGAAAAAAATCCGATTGTCGTAAATGAAATTCCTGACTAATGGCCTGGAATCCTTTAAAATTAGGGCCCATCTGCAGCTGTGAGAGCCGTAGGAGATGAGTATGTCTCCAATTCCATAAAGTCTTGTCCAAGAAGGCCGGGGAAAATCCTCCAGTAAATCTATCGGACAGAGCGTAACCAGAAAAGGAATAATTCCCAGGGTCCTCCACATCGCCCACCAGACCTGAGTCTGGTATGCAACCCACGGGTCCCAGGTAAGTTGGCCCATCAAGGGTGGGCTTTTATGTAGAATCACTTTTTGATATTCCCGATCGGGGAGTATACTTTCCTCAATCTCCCTCCATCGAGCCGTGGTCACACCGATCAGGCGTTGTAATATAAAGGAGAGGTGGGTTGCCCAGTAATAAAACTTTAGATTGGGAAGAGCTAGACCTCCCTTCTCCTTAGGGAGGTGGAGAATCCCTGACCTGATTCTCGGGCGTCTACCCGCCCATATAAACCTCATCAGGGCCTTATTCCAGGCTTTAAAGAGGCTATTCGGCAGATTAGAGGGTACATTCTGAAACAGATAAAGAGCTCTCGGGAGGGTAACCATTTGGACTACTTCAATGCGCTGGAGCATATTCAGTGGGAGAATGCTCCATCTCTCAAGATCTTGCTTCATCTGAGCTGTAAAGGGGTGATAATTATTGTTCAGCGCCTCCTCTGCCCGGTGGGAAAGATAGATTCCCAGATATTTCATCTTGGTGAGGCCCCAGTGGAAAGGATACCTTTTAAATGTTTCAGAGGGGGTAAAGTGGAAGGTGAGAACATCCGTTTTATTTGTATTCAGCTTGTAACCTGAGTGTGTGCCGAATTCTTCTAAGAGACAGAAAATGGAAGGTATTGATTGTTCGGGTTTAGTGAGGAAGAGCAGGATGTTGTCCGTGTAAAGAGCTACCCGGTGTTCTGTCCCATCTATACTCACTCACGAAATCTCAGAAGACCCTCTAATTGCCTGGGCTAGGGGCTCAATAAAGATGGAAAAAAGGCCTGGGGATAAAGGGCAGCCCTGATGTGTACCCCTATATAGGGGGAAATATTCTGAGTGGTGTCCAGATGTTTTAACACATGCCTTTGGGGAAGCATAGATCTTCCTCAGGATGGCTATGAAGGGCCCCGGAAATCCCATAATGATCATTGTGGTGAACAGAAATGACCACGAAACCCGATCGAAGGCCTTCTCAGCATCTAAGCTGAGAAGGACCGATGAATCCACTCATGATTGCATCGCATGAACCAAGTGTAGAGCTCTCCGAGTATTATCCGACGTGGACCTGGAGCTTATAAATCCCGTTTGGTCCAGACCGATCAGAGTCGGTAATATGGGGTCCTAACCAGCTGGCCAGTATGGACATAAAAAATTTATAGTCCGAATTAAGGACCGATATCGGTCTGTACGACCCACATTGTAAGAGGTCCCTACCTGGTTTGGGAATGATGGAGATTGTGGCATACTCCCAACTGGGCGGAGATAATTCATCGGAGAGAACCTCGTTAAACGCTGCCAAAAGTAGCTTACTCAGTGACTGAGTCGAGTTTTTGTAGAACACAGACCCATAACCGTCAGGACTGGGAGCTTTCTGGGTCTTAGACTTTGAAATGACCAGCATCAGTTCCTCCAGTGACATAGGTCTCATCAAGAGGTTCTGCTGTTTGGGGTCAAGTGTGGGCAGCTTCAGGGCCGCCAAAAAAGACTCAGTGCACACCGGGTCCGCCTCATGATCCAGTGTATACAAGGTTTTGTAATATTGGCAAAAGGCTTGGGATATATTTTTAAATTTAGTATGACATTCTCCAGTTTCTGGATCTTTTATCATTGCAATCGTAGATAATTTACGGTGTTGGCGGAGTCGGTAAGCCAGCAGCCGGGAGGCTCGAGGGCCCACCTCACCGTATCTCTGCCAGAGATATGCAATGGCCATCTCTGTTTGTTGCAGACACAAGGAGTCCAGACTGTTCCTAGTCTGCTTTATCTGGGGGAGAACTGAATCATCACCTTGTTGGTGGGCCAGCTGAAGGAACTGAAGTGTTTGTTCTAGCTGTAGCTGCCTTTCTTTCCATGCCTTCGCTAGCCCAGCTGTATACTTTATTAAATTACCTCTTAGTACCACTTTTAAAGTATCCCACAAGATGGTTGATGGGGTCTCCTGGTTGGACTTGTCCTGTATAATTTCTGCTATCTTATCATTAAGGAACTCTTTAAACTGTTCACTTTTTAAGTGTATCGGGTTAAATCTCCAGCCAGTATTTCGCCTCTCCAAACCCAGATCCCACTGAGTAATGAGTGGCGCATGATCCGAGTGAGCTATAGGGCCCAGTGTAACCTCAACCAGGGAATCGAGCCACTCCTTCTGAGTGTAGCAATGGTCAATTCTCGTATACGTTGCATGGACTGCAGAATAAAATGAGTATCCCCTGTCCCTAGGGTGTAAAGTACACCAGGTATCAAGCCATCCCACTCCCTCTACAAATCGCTTAAAGAATTTATGCGAGGCCTGTTGTGCTTTGGGCTGGGATCTAGAAGTATCCAAAGTCGTATTTGGAGCAATGTTAAAATCACCTGCCAAGATCAGGGTCCCCCTTGTCATCTCCATTACTTTATCCAGCAAAAACCGGATCGTTTGGGAGTTCGAGGCTGGGGGGAGGTAGATGTTGGCCAGGGTTAATTCCTGTTCATATAGATTCCCTTGGACTATTATTAATCTACCGGCCGGGTCGCTCCACTCTTTAACTTTCCGAAATGGAAGAAGTGAGGAGACCAATTTGGCAACTCCTCTTTTCCTTCTCTCTGGCATAGCCGAGGCAAAGACCTGTGAATAGCCCCTTCCCCGGAGCTTTTCATGCTCCACTGAGGATAAGTGAGTTTCCTGCCAGTAAACTATATCAGCTTTTGCCTTCCTGGTTAGTGCTATCATTCTGGACCTTTTAACTGGACTGTTCAGACCATTTACATTCAGTGAATATACTTTTAAATGTTTATGAGCCATTTATCTCTCCAATAAATCTCTACCTCTGTACATAACCTTAAAATCTTCTGGTGAAGTAATTTTGTTACTAATATATTTGCCAAAAAGTCTTGACTGTCAATTTTCTTTTGAAACTTGTTCTTCTCTATTATACCTCATAACCATTGTATAACATAACAAGTGCCCACACCAATACCCTGTGGGCCGAACTGTATTATTTTAACTATATCAACTTCAAACACGGCTAGCCTTATACCAGCCAGACTACCCCGCGGGCATCTCCCAATCCAAAAACAGTCCTGGGACCCAGGGAACTCCAAACTCAGCCTGTACCATCTAGGTTCCCCGTAAGCCCCTGGACAGTGGGGGAGCCCAGGGGAGATGCACCTCCCAACCTGTACAAATTCAGGTGAAGATACTTGGGTTGATGTATAAGCTTGTGTTGCACTCTGCAGAACTTCAAATAAAACTCTAACTATATACAACACCCTGAACCATGTCAGGGCGCGCCAGCGTGCTAAGGAGTGGAGCATCTGGATCCTATGAGCCGGGTGCTCCTCTCCCCTAATAAGAGGTCTGGAGTGACTTCCAAGGGCTGCTGATGATGGTCATTCAGCAGTGAGGCAACTGCACAAACACAGTGTGGGGAGAATCCCTCACTATTAAGGTGGGGGGGCTCCCCAGCTCTAGGGAAATGTCCCTGTATTGAGCTTGCCCGTAGGTCAGCGAGTGATTATCTAGGCTATTCTGCCCCACGGCCCCCAGCCAGGCCAGCCTAAATGTCATGCAAAATGAAATTGCCTATTTAATATAAGGTATGTAATACCAGCAAAAAGAGGTACCATTAGGCATGGGCAACAGGGGATCTGCCTGGGGGGGGGCATGCCGGAGAACAGTTCCGACTAGGAGCCCTTTATCCGTCCAGGACTAGGGTTTCAATATGGAATTGTATACCCCCAGCAGGCCAGGCATCCCCTCTCTGAGGTCACCCCCCCCCCGGTCCAGTCAACACGCCGGGGTAGATGTCTCCCCATCCCAACCAGGCCACAAATACCCTGATCCAGGAAGGGAGGAGAGAGCCCGACTCCAAGAGGGTTGTAATAAACACCAGGCCCCCTGCCTTCGAAGGGGGGTGCAGAAAAAACCCACACCAAGGCTTCACTCAGCCCAGTCGCTTAAGCAGACATCGGAGGAGCATTGAGGTGTAAAGCCCAGACCAGAGGGGTCGCATCCATATTCCAACTCCAGCTCCCCCCGCCCCCCTCCCCAAGAGAAATCCCAAAACAGAGCACCACCTGTCCCATACATTGTCTGGCATCAGCTAGCGCCCCCCCATTGGAACCCCGTACCACCGTCTCAGTGAGCATAAGTCCAGCGGGGTGAGCCCCCCTCCAGGCGAGAAAGAAAGGGGACACATGCTTGGACGTCAATCAAGGGCACCCCATTACCTCCCTACCAATAAAAGTAAAGCTGGAGTGCGCATAAGCCAAGACCCCATGCCTGGAGGACGGAGCGCCAGCCCGAGGGCGAGGAGCCGGAAAGAGAGGAGGCCCCACAAATCTCCATTAAAATTATCAGTCCCCGGGGTAAATAAAAAGAAATAAAGAAACCTCAGGGTTCGTCTGGGTGTGGTCTGGATTCAGTTCTCCCACTGACCGGAAGCCCACAAACCCACTGAGAGACCGTAACCCCCCTCATGCAGCCCCCAGGCAATGCTTGCTACCAATATCACCCCCCCTTTTGCACAAAGGGAAAGAACCCTGCATCCCTCCCCCTCCCGCGCACTCATATACATTACTCACAGCATATATTGACAAAGACTAGTGATAACACTGCTGGTAAGATTGTCCAGTTATTCTTACAGTCTCGAGTGCGCCAGATGAGGGGGAAGCAACATCTCGGCGAGTGGGGGGGGAAGGGGGGGAGAGAGGGAGGGCCCCTCACATGGACAGTCTACCAAGAAAATAAATCAGTCATCCATTATGAAATCATGTATTCACCGATTCTTGTTGCACGTCTTTCTGAGCAGCTCCCTGAGTGTCCACCAGTAGATGCGCTGCCTTCATATCCATCCTGGAGGGGTCACCGTACCTTCTCAGAAGAGCTGAAACATCCACTAGGAGGTTTGTGTATGGAGATCTCTGTGATGATCCAGGCCCTGAGGCCCCTTTCTGCGACACCAGACCAGGCCGAAGCAAGTAAGTCCCTCTCTAGCCTTTCCTTAGTGGGGGGGGGGACAATCCCCTGTGAACTCAGGAACGGAGAGGCTGCCAATAAATCTGGGAAAACTTTAGGGCCTGTGTCTGTAGAAACCTTCATCCTCGTAGGGAACAAAGTCTGAGCCTTAATATTTTTAGCCCGGAGTTGTTTTACGATTGGCCAGAGGACCTTCCTAGCCTCCTGGACTGCTGTTGTGTGGTCATTATCCAGGGAGATTCGGGAGCCAGAGTAGCTCAGCTGGCCCTTCTGCCATGCTCTCCACAGCAGTTCTTCTTTTACCTTGTAGGATGTTACCTTAGCAACGATCGAGCAAGGCTTTACATCTGGGCTGGTAGGCTTGGGAAGAAGAGCTCTATGCGCTCGCTCCATGTCTATTTCAAATTCTGTGGGTAACTCCAGGATATCCCACAGAAAGCCCTGAAGAAAGGCCATCATAGTGGGGTGCTTGTCTTCCAGGCCCTCCGGAACCCCGCAGACCTGGAGATTCTGCCACTGACTTCTGCCTTCCAGGTCATCCAAGCGGTGGGTGAGCTCGCGGTCCGCGCCAGCAGGTAGAGAATCAAGCGGTCCTGGTGATCCGACTGCTCAGAAACTTGAGCGGTGCACAATTCTAGCTGGTCTGTTTTATGGCTGATATTGTTGATGTCTGCTTTAAGTTCAGCCAGGGACTGGTCGATTTTATTGACTGTATGGGCCGTTTGCTTGATTGTGACCACCAGGTCTGCGTGTGGGCTCTCTTCACATGGATCGGCCTGAAGTAAGTCGGAAGGTGCTTCAGACGAATCCGATGCATCGCCTTGTTCCTCGCACACTAGGGCTCGCAATTTTTGGGCCTGGGTAAGCTGAGGTCTTCCCGACCTATTTTTCTTACTTTTAGCCGGCGAGGACATTCTGCTTGCGACGATTTATCGAGTTTGAAACCGGCTGGGGAACGGAGCTCTGGGGCTAGGCAGCCATCACTATGCTGACGTCACCGGAAGTCAGGAATATCTTTAAAAAAAAAAAAAAAAAAAAAATTGGTCAAAGCGACTGTGGGTGCAGGGAAAACTGGCCAAGGACCTTTAAGGGGAGGAGCGAGATTCCAGCAGGACAGCCCAGAGGTGGAGCTGAGGGCCATAGGCCCTATGAGGAATAAAATATTCATTGATAAGCTCCCCAGAGGTGGAGCAAAGAGTGATTCAAGGGCTAAAGGCCAAATCTAAATATTTAAATATTCATTGGGGCCAGCAACTCTCCAAGGGCAGAGCTACAGGCTATAGTCCCTACTGGAAAGAAAATAAACATTCATTAGAAAGCTCCCCAGCAGTGCAGGGCAAATCCCATAATAGTAAAGATTAGAAAGCTCCCCAGCGGTGCAGGGCAAATCCCATAATAATAAAGAAGGGCAAGCTTATTACTTTTATTTATCTTTTTAAATAAATTGAGCCTAGGGCGCTGTGGTAGTGACTGAGGTTGCATCAGTGGGAGGGGGGTTATAAATATTTCCCACCTGTGGACCATACACACACAGATGACCGAGAGTTGGAGTGGGCTAGCAAGCCCAGTAAAAGGGCTAGAAAATGGGAAAGTGTTAAGAAAAGCTCCCAGGGCTGGCATCAGGAGAATTTAAAGTGACACCGCTGATACTGTGAATGAACTGCTGAACTGTGATGTCCACTCCTGAACTATTGTATTTGCCCCCAGAACTACGGCATTTGCCCTCAGTTGTGCTGTTTACCACCAAACTGTGTTGGTTGCCTCCAGAAATTGCTGATTGCCCCTGGACTGTGTTACTTGCTCCTGGAACCTGGTATTTGCTCCAAACTGCACCAATTACCTTCAGAAACTGGCATTTGCCCTGGACCTGTGTTAGTCATCCCTGGAAACTGGTAATTAGCCTGAACTGCATTAACTGTGCTCTGCTACTGGAAACTGTCAGTGAATTGTGTCAACTATCCTCAGCTACTGGCATTTGCCCTGAACTGTGTTAAAATATCTTAAAAACTGGGTATAAGCTTTGAACTGTCACCAGTTGTTCCAGAGAACTGTCAATCCGCCTTGACCACCTGGTACAGAATTATCTCACCACTGAGCTCCTGATTCTGCTGCAAGTGCATCTTCCATGCTTGGGCACCTCATTGACGCATCCCAATGTGCTCATCTCCCCTAGTTAGCATAGCCGTCAGCTAGGAGAGGTCCACCTGCTGTCCTGTCTCAACTACGTTCCTATCCTGTTAAGATGCTCAGTAAGCATAGGAGCTGCACCGGCTCACTAGTATGGGACCATCCTATCCAGCCTCAAAAAGATTCATTGTCCCATCTGGTATTTTGCTTTTCTTTCAGGTACCACTTGGTGTTACTATCCGAAGACCAGCATCCTGGACCGTTGTTCGATCCTTATCCAAAGACCTGCATTCCTTTGGTTGCATCTTCAGTTCTGTTCCTTGCATCTTCAGTGCTCCTCATCCCAACCCTGATAGCCCATTGAAGGGTTTGTGTCAAAGCATCCTCTTCAGGTCATCTCGTCCCGGCAACCCACTGGAGGGTTTGTGCCGGAGTCTTCTCTTCAATGTTCCTCGTCCCAGCCACCAACTGCAGGGCTCTTCCCAAAGAATCTTGTGATGTGCTTCTTGTTCCAGGAGCTCAAGGTAGAACTCATACTGAAGGATTTACTTTGTTCTTATTCTGTTCTCTTGTCCTGGCAGCCCATGAGAGGGTCTTTTTCACCGATGAACTCATGGCCTGTTTACCAGTCCTCTCTTAAAGGAGTAGTCCACCCAGAATTTGCAAAAAACATATGTAGAGTGTTTTGATATGTATGTTAAGTCCTAGTGTGTCCTTCCCTCTGTCTGCTATTAGGAGTTTTTCCTAAATTAGCCTGCTAGCTGTATGGTAGTTTTACGACCCCTGGGGATCTCTATCACAAATAGGTTTATTAGCTTTCTTTCTCCTACGACACACCGTATCTCATGTGACAATGATGTAGCCATGCCCTTAGATTTCCCATGTATACTGCTTTAAAATCAATTTAAAATCACTTAACAACAGCAGAGCTTTGTAACTATTCTAATCCAGGGAGCACAAATGGCATCAGTTACAGTTTAAGCAGATACCTGAGAGCAAGTTAACTGGGGTTTCTGTAAGACAACAGTTACTAAATATCTCTAATTCACTATTTTTGTTTTCTATGTGCATCAGGTCTAGCTAGCAGGAGTGTTTTAATTTTATCAAACTATACACAACCATAAAAGCACAGAAACTGTCCAGATCATCAGTGCTATAATTAATAAAGACTCTAGCTGTTTTCTTACAGAAACCCCACTCAGTTAGATGTCAAATATTTGCTAAATTGTAAATGCAGGTATCAGCATTCTAGTAACAGTTGGTGCTGGTTTTGCTCTGTTACAAGATTTTCATATTTTTTTTTTATTGAGTTTTGATATAATCGATATTATACATTACACTCATGTAAGGCATATAAATGTTAAGGAAAACAGGATACATCCAATGTAGCAGGTTTAAACAAGCCTATACATTCTGGCTTAAGAAAGGTGGGGGGTATGTCCATCAATATGTCATATACTCTACAAGTTAAATCAAGTATTAGCTGCACTTCACAAAGACTTTTGGTGGTCAGTCCAAAAAACATGTTCAAATCCGTTAAGAAGCCACAACAGTATATGTTGACTTGACCCAAAATCCATTATAATATTTCAAATTATAGCACTTCATGACACTGACTCTAATGCCCCAGAGCCCCACTTCCATAATAACAGAGCTGATCAGCAAACAGATAAGCAGTTACATTTTATAGTAAACTTTGTACACACTGGTTAGCAATGTTCCCTGCTATTAAAACAACAGAATTGGGGCCTTACGATCACAAAATGTCTCATATTCAGGTGTCTTCCTCCGAATCATCCGGCTGACTTGTTTTTCTGGTCTCAAACTCCCTAGCTATCGCCTCCGTCTTCTTTTCTGCTTCCAAGGGATCTGTAAACTGAAATGTTTTGGCACCGTAATAAATCCAAAGTCTTGCCGGCATCAGGAGGGAATGGGTTACCCCAAGAGTCTGGAGTTTGGCATGAACTGCATTGAATTTTTTCTTATGTGCCCTCGTTGCCTAGGAGAGGTCAGGAAACAAATGTAGTATGGCCCCATTAACGTGGAGACGGCCTGTGGATCTTGCAGCCTGAAGAAGAGTATCCAGAGTGGCTGCACTGGCTATAACCAAGAGAACCATTCAAGGAGCATCCGATATAGGTCCCGATGCACAAGGCGTGATTCTATAGGCCTTATGTAGTTGTCCCGCAGCTAATTCAGGTTGGAGGAGTTATAATGCTTCAGGAAACCAATTTTGTAAGAAACCAAGTAAGTTATTCTTTTCACTTCCCTCAGGAAGCCCGATCAGCCATACATGTGATGCTCTATTTACGTTTTCTAATGCCTCTACTCGGTACCTCAGCTGAGTATTTTCCTGCACCAACTTATAGGTTGCAGAAAGAGCCTATGAAGCAATCCTTTCAGCTGTGGCTGCATTTTGAAATGCTGCTTCCATCTTGACGTCTTGCTCAGTAAATCTTTGCAAGATCGACTCTACTTTCAAGTCGATCGCCTGCATCGAAGCTTGCAGAGTGCTCCATGGGGATTCCGGCCCAGCTAGATGTACTGTGGATGTTGAAGGGGCCTGTAGTTCACCATGGGGTGGATTTTTGTTGCCGCTTCCACCAGCTTTCTGCGTGCGTCCCATTGCCTCGTTTGGACTTGATCTCTTCAGGACAGGCGTCTCGATCCAGTACTGTTGTTAAAATTTAGCTCAGATAAGATTATTTCAATAAAAAAATCTGTTTAAAGCTCTTACAGCACAGAGCCAAGTTGAAGTGTGTCTGGTCTGTGAATGTGCTCAACAGCGTCCCCTCATATTTTTTATTTTATTTATTTTTTTACAAATGTAGTGTATGGTATGAAGCTGCAGCCTAGAGACTGCAAAATATTTTGAAGTCCGCTTTTCTCCTGCCTGTGGTATGGCATGAAAGCAACAGGATGACAGTGAGTATTCCAGCTACAGATTTGAATCCATTTTACAATGGTTCACTGCACTACACGTTTAGTGTATCACACTTTTTCAAATAATAAAACAAATATTCTCCAAACTAAATAGCAAGTCACTTAACCACCCAGTGCTCCCAGGTCACCCCTGAAAACAGGCACTTATGCCTAGTGGGTCTTACCCAGTTACCAAAGGAAAAAAATGACTCTCACATACATATTTTTGTACTTTATTAAAAAAACACTTCACATTTGTAACAAAAAAATAAATGAAAGTGATGTCACAGAGCAAAGTCAGCCCTAACTCCAAGTTCCTTCTAGCAGAATGATGGTACCTACATTTATGGTTTAGCAAATACTTGAGAGCTGAGTAGGTGTTCTGTAAGAAAACAGCTACAGTCTTTACTAATTATAGCATTGGCGATCTGGGGCAATTTCTGTGCTTTTTATTGTTGTGTGTAGTTTGATGAAATAACATTTTAAAATGAAACTGCTAGCTAGACCTGACACACACTGAAAACACAAATAATGAATTAGAGATATTTAGCAGCTGTTTTCTTACAGAAACCCCAGTTAGCTTGCTCTCAGGTATCTCCTAAACTGTAACTGATGCCATTTGTGCTCTCTGGATAAGAACAGTTACAAAGTTCTGCTGTTGTGAACTAATTTCAAAGCAGTGCATATGCTAAATCTAAGGGCATGGCTACATCAGTCACATGAGCCAGGGTGCATCATGGGAGAAAGAAAGCCAATAAACCTATTTGTGATGGAGATCCCTAGGGGTCGTAAAACTGCCATACGGCTAGCAGGCTAATTTAGGAAAAACTCCTAATAGCAGACAGAGGGAAGGACACACTAGGACTTAACATACATATCAAAACACTCTGCATATGTTTTTTTGCAAATTCTGTGTGGACTACTCCTTTAAGTCCCGGTGGCCTTACATAGGCTCCTCACCGAAGCATCAGTTCAGTACTGCAACTGAGTTCCTCATTTGTCCAAGTACCTCCCTTTTCCTCCACCTGAAGTCTTTGTGATGAAGTTACTCATTCCGTAGTCTGGGTAACAAGCTTCCTCAGCTAGTGGCCATAATGGAAGAGGGACTCCTGGATATCATGGCAGTCACAGAAACATGATACATGGGGAACCATGACTGGGATGTCAGCATACCAGGGTACACAATCTACAGAAGGGACAAGGAGGGTAAAAGAGGAGGAGGAGTAGCTCTCTACGTAAGGGAAGGGATAAAAACAACAGAACTAAAGGGTAAATGGGGAGGAGAGGAGGCACTGTGGGACACCTTGGAGACAGGGAGTGGCACCACAATCCACATAAGGGTTGTATACAGACCCCCATCTCAGGGGAGGAAATGGACAAGGAAATGATAGAAGGCATTCTCAGAATGGCAAAAAAGGGGAGGTATTGTTGATGGGGGACCTGAATATGCCAGATGCTAACTGGAACACATTTACTGCAGCCACATCCAAGAGCAGGGTCATTCTAAGTGCCCTACAGGGGGCATGCCTCAGACAGCTAGTGTTGGAACCCACTCAGGAGGGAGCAATCTTGGACCTGGTACTCTCAAATGGAGAGAGGATCACAGATTTAGAAGTGGGTAGCCATCTGGGAACAAGCAACCACCACACAGTGTGATTCACGATGAACACAACCATGGAGTCAAGCCATATAAAAATGAGGATACTGAACTTTAGAAGGTCTGACTTTGGCAAAATGGGTGAGTAACTAAGGAATACACTAGCAAATGTTCAGAAAGGAGGGGTGGAAGGACAATGGAGAAAAATCATTATAGAGCCAACAAGCCTTTGTGTGAAGCAAATAATGAAAACAAAATGGAGTAAAAAAACACTATGGTTCTCAAAAGAGTTGGCGGGAAAGGTTAGGGAAAAAAAGATAGTATTCAGGAAGAATAAGGAATCACAAAAGGAGCAGGACAGAGAACTGTATCAGTTAAAGCAGAAGGAAGCGGGGAAGACAGTCAGAATAGTGAAGGCCCAAACTGAGGAAAAGATAGCCAACTCAGTTAAGAAGGGAGATAAAACCTTTTATAGGTATATCAGGGAGCAAAGGAAGACCAAGGGAGGGATACTGAAGCTTAATAAAGGGGAAGGGAGGTGGGCAGAGGGTGACAGTGAAAAGACAGAGATACTGAATGAATACTTTTGCTCAGTATTCACAAAAAAAAGAAGAGGAGGAGGTACCTAAACCAAACAATAGAAGCACTCTGGGCAGGAGGTCAACACCAGTCCATTCACAGAAGAAAGAGTTCTATAAGAACTCATAAAACTCAAGGTATACAAAGCAATGTGGCCTAATGGGATTCACCCCAGAATTCTAAAAGAACCAAGGGGAGACGTAGTGACACCACTGACTACCCTTTTTAACAAATCATGGGAGGATCGGGTGGTACCTGAGGACTGGAGGAGGGTGGATGTGATTTCCCCTTCACAAAAGTGGGAGCAAGACAGAGGCAGGAAACTACAGACCTGTTAGTTTGATCTCAGTGGTAGGGAAAAAGATGGAATCACTTCTAAAGAAAGAATTGTTGAGTACCTAGATGCCAGTGGGGCATAGGACCCAAGGTAGCATGGATTCACAGTGGGAAGGTCATGTCAGACAAATCTAATTGATTCCTTTGACTGGGTGACCAAAGTAGTAGACCAGGGAGAGGCTGTGGATATGACCTACCTAGACTTTAGCAAGACATTTGACACAGTCCCACACAGAACATTAATAAACAAGTTAGCCAGCCAGGGAGTGGGTCCCAGGGTGGTAGCCTAGGTAACAAATTGGCTGCACAACAGGACGCAGAGGGTAATAGTAAATGGAATTCACTCTGAAGAAAGGGGGGTTACTAGTGGGGCACTGCAGGGTTCAGTACTGGGATCAGTCCTCTTAATGTCTTTATAGGAGACATTGCAGAGGGTCTGGAAGGAAAAGTATGCCTCTTTGCAGATGACACAAAGATCTGCAATAGAGTTGATAAATGGGGGAGGGGGAAGATGAGAAGGGACTCGGCAAGATTGGAGGAATGGTCAAAAGTATGGCAGCTTAGATTCAATGCAAAGAAATGCACCTGGGAAACAAAAACCCAGGTGAAGAGTACACATTGGGGGGGGGTGACTAACAACAAAAATGGAAAGGGACCTGGGGGTAGTCATAAAAAAACTAACTTAAGGTAAGCAAGCAGTGTGAGAAGGCAGTAAGGAGAGCTGGGGGGATACTGGGATGCATAGGGAGAGGCTCACCAGTAGAAAACAGGAAGTTGTTATCCCTCTGTACAAACAATTGGTGAGACCCCATCTGGAGTACTATGTGCAGTTCTGGAGACCCCATCTGTGCAAGGACATAGACAGGATGGAGGCATTCCAGAGGAGGGCAACTAAAATGGTGCAGGGTCTGCAATAGAAGCCATATGAAGAGACAAGAAGAGCTAATATGTATACCCTTGAGAAGGGGGGGGGCATGATAGAAACTTTCAAATACTTCAAGGAAATCAACAAAGTTCAAGCGGTGGAAATCTTCCAGAAAAAGAGATGTGCAAGAACAAGGGGGCACAATTCAAAGATATAGGAGAGTACGGTTCAGGGGCAACGTGAGGAAATATATTTTCACAGAGTGGTGGATGCATGGAGCTGCCTTCCTGAGGAGGTTGTGGGGTCAAAAACAGTGGGGGAATTCAATAATGCATGGGACAGCCATAAGGCAATTGTAGTGGGGGGTTAGGAGGAAATATGCTGTTGGTTGACTAGAATCTGCAGCTTATACAATAGGTAGGGAAATGGGCAGACTGGGTGGGCCAAGTGGTCCTTATCTGCCGTCAAAGTCTATGTTTCTAAAGTGGACAAGATTCTTACATAAAATTGTACCACTGCAGCGTTTATTATTACCTAAGAGCGCTTAGTATTAGTGGTCGACCAGGTATTTACAATAGAGTATTCAGTACAATAGAGAAATACAAGAGTTTAGGCCAATGTGCACCTTTTAGATTTGTGTTAATTGTCCACACATTTAATTATTGCTTTTGCTTAGGCAGTCATTATTCTGCCAGTTTCTCCTGTTGCTATTGTTGTTAATATTTGCCTGTGACCATATCCTTTCTGTTAAATAAAGTCCTTGCTTCACTGGATCTCTGGGTATGACTCATGCCTCTCCTTGTACAGTGCCTCCATCCATTCATCTAGGAACCTATGGTATCCCCTCTCCACAACACCTGCTTGAGGTGCCACTTATGTCTGTGAGGAAGATTTAGCTTTCTCTTCATCACCCGACTCACCACGACACAATAAAATCTAACTTGTGAAAAAAATTCATTATGGATAATTGCACACTTTAAGTGTTTCTTAATTAAAACTACCTATGACTAATAATCTACTACTAACAGTGTACACTTTGCATGTTTCCTTGGCCACTTTCCAAACCTAGTCAACTGACATTCAGTAAATCTGTGTTTTTTTTTTTTTTTCTCTTTCTTCCTGTGCATCTACAGGAGGGACAGGGAGGGTAAAGAGGAGGAGGAATAGCTCTCTACATAAGAGAAGAAATCAAAGCAACAGAACAAAAGGGTAAACAGGGAGGAGAAGAAGCACTGTGGGTCAATTTGGAGGCAGGCAATGGCACCACAATCCGCACAGGGGTTGTATACAGACTCTCTCAGGGGAGGAAATGGACAAGGAAATGATAGAAAGTATACTTAGAATGGCAGATAAAGGGAGATATTGCTGATGGGTGATCTGAATATGCCAGATGTTAACTGGAGTGCAGTTGCAGCCACTTCTAAGAGTGGGTTATTCTGGATGCCCTACAGGGGCATGCCTTAGACAACTAGTATTGGAGCCCACTCGAGGAGGACAATCTTAGACCTGGTTCTCTCAAGCGGAGATGAAGAGGATCACAGATTTAAGTGCGTAGCCATCTGGGAACTAGCGACCATCGCAACAGTATGGTTCACAATAAACACAGCAATAGAGTCAAGCCATACAAAGACAAAGGTACTGGATTTTAGGAGGGCTGACTTTGCCAAATGGGTGAGTGCCTAAGGAATGCACTAGCAAATGGGCAGGAAGGAGGGTGGAAGAACAATGGGAATAATAAAACTGCCATCACAGAGGTAACAAGCCTTTGTGTAAAGCAAATAAACAAAGCGAAACAGGTAAGAAACCACTATGGTTCTCAAAGGAAGTGGCAGTGAAGGTTCAAGAGAAAAAGAAACATTCAGGAAGTACAAGGAATCACAGAAGGAACAGGACAGAGAACTGTATCAGTTAAAGCAAAGGGAAGCTGGAAAGGCAGTCAGAACAGCAAAGGCCCAAACCGAGGAAAAGATAGCCAACTCAGTTAAGAAGGGGGATAAAACCTTTTATAGGTACATCAGGGAGCAAAGGAAGACCAAGGGAGGGATAGTGAGGCTTAATAAAGGGGAGGGAGGGTGGGCAGAGGGTGACTGTGAAAAGGCAGAGATACTAAACAAATATTTTTGCTCAGTATTTACAAAGGAAGAGGGGGAGGTACCTAAAACAAACAGTAGAAACACTCTGGATACAGAAGTTGATACCAGCCCATTTACAGAAGAAAGAGTTCTGAAAGAGCTCTTAAAATTGAAGGTGGACAAAGCAATGGGGCCTGATGGAATTCATCCCAGAATTCTAAAAGAACTAAGGATAGAACTAGTGACACCACTGACTACCCTCTTTAACAAATCATGGGAGGATGGGGTGGTACCTGAGGACTGGAGGAGGGCAGATGTGATTCCCCTTCACAAAAGTGGGAGCAAGGCAGAAGCAGGAAACTACAGACCTGTTAGTTTAACCTCAGTGGTAGGGAAAATGATGGAATCACTTCTGAAGGAAAGAATTGTTGCGTATCTAGAGGCCAGAGGGGCACAGGACCCAAGGCAGCATGGATTCACAGCGGGAAGGTCATGCCAGACAAATCTGATAGATTTCTTGACTGGGTGACAAAGTAGTAGATCAGGGAGGGGCTGTGGACATGGCCTACCTAGACTTTAGCAAGGCATTTGACACGGTCCCACACAAAGATTAATATACAAGTTAGCCAGCCTGGGAGTGGGTCCCAAGATGACAGCCTGGGTAAGAATTGTCTGGAGAATAGGACACAGAGAGTAATAGTAAATGGAGTCCACTCTGAAAAAGGGGGTTAGCAGTGGGGTACCACAGGGTTCAGTATTAGGACCGGTCCTCTTCAATGTCTTTATAAGCGACATTGCAGACGGACTGGAAGGAAAAGTATGTCTCTTTGCAGATGACACAAAGATCTGCAACAGAGTTGATGCACAAGGTGGGGTGGAAAGGATGAGAAGGGACTTGGCAAGGTTAGAGGAATGGTCAAATGTATGGCAGCTTAGATTCAATGCTAAGAAGTGCAAGGTAATGCACCTGGGAAACAAAAACCCAAGGGAAGAGTACACAATGGGGGTTGAGATACTAACAACAACAAAAATGGAAAGGGACCTGGGGGTAGTCATATCAGATGACCTAAAGGTGGGCAAGCATTGTGAGAGGGCAGCAAGGAGGGCTGGGGGGATACTGGGATGCATAGGGAGAGGCATCACCAGCAGAAAACAAGAAGTTATTATCCCTCTGTACAGACAGCTGGTGAGACCACATCTGGAGTACTGTGCAGTTCTGAAGACAATCTCCATAAAGACATAGACAGGATGGAAGCTGTCCAGAGGAGGCAACTAAATAGTGCAGGGTCTGCACGGAAGACATATGAAGTGAGACTTAAGGAGCTTAATATGTATAGCCTCGAGGAAAGGAGGAGAGAGGGACATGATAGAAACTTTCAAGTACCTCAAGGAATCAACAAAGTCCAAGAGGGTAGCATCTTTCAAAAAAGGGTGTGCAAGAACAAGGGCACAATTTGAAGATAGAAGAGGGCAGCTCAGAGGTAATTTAAGGAAGTATTTTTTCACAGAGAGGGTTGTGGATCGTGGAACAGCCTTCCAGAGGAGGTTGTGGAGTCAAAAACAGTGGTGGAATTCAAGCATGCATGGGACAGTCATAAGGCAATTCTAGGGGGTGGGGGTAGGAAGAAGTAGGCTGCTGGTTAACTAGGATCTGCAGCTTATCCATCAGGTAGGGAAATGGGCAGACTGGGTGGGCCAAGCGGTCCTTATCTGCCGTCAAATTCTATGTTTCTATGCACTGACTGGCCCTCATCACCCACTCTCTCCAGCACTGTCAACCTTGCATCATCCAGCACTTACCTCCATCTGGCCGTTCCCCAGGACTTACTCCCCGGTGGGGTTCCCCAAACCCCACCGTAGACAGGATCTGGTTTGCTCAGACTTTCACCTGGATAGCCAGGCACAGGGCCTGTGGGAGTCTGCTGCCACCCTACTGGTCAGCGCTGTTTCCCTTTTCTGTGTCCCTCAGGAGGTGCAGATGTGCAGTGCTGTCATGACGCACACTCGATGGGCGCCGTACCTTCCATGTCTCTTGACGGCCTGATGTGCCCAACCCCATATCTCCACCAGGTGTGAGGTGAGTGCTGGGATCCATGCCCCCAGAGGAGAGCATTCCCTCAGATGTTCAATCTTCTTCCCGGTTGGCCTTCTGACTCTGAGCTTGCTACCACTGCACTGGCTGTTCTGCATATGCAGTATTTTTTAAACTTGTTAGGAAAAATAATATTACAACACATTTAAGATGAAAGAACTTTATATACACATATTTAATAGATGCAGACAGGGACAATACACTAACAAAAAAATAAATAAATATAAATTAAACATTAACACAATTTAACTACAACATACATAAAAATAGATTAAAGCATAGCATACATATGTTAGAAAGCCCTTATTGTAAAACTGAAAAAATGTAATATCAATCCATATATTATAACATGGATAAAGAACTGGTTATCTAACCATACTCAAAGGGTCTGTATAAGTGGATATTTATTGGAGGTTGGTGGTGTTACCAGTGGGGTGCCACAGGACTCTGTGCTTGGACCTTGTTTATTCCAAGCATTTGTTGCTGATCTTACATCACAGTGCCTTTAAATATTAAATATGTGGATGACATAAAATAGGCGGTCCATGTGCCAGTGTTTCAGAATTTACCACTATCCAGCGAGATCTTGATAAGATTTCTGAATGGGTAAAAAATAGGGTATGAAGCTCAATATATCTGAGTGTAAGGTTGTGCATTTGAGTAACTCCAACCCCTTGAGAACGTATAGTCTAGGGCAAGTACCCTTTAATAAAACAACTGATGAGAAAGATCTGGGAATTGTGGTATAGGACAATATGGAGTTTTCAAATCATTTGAACTATACGGTTAATAAGGCTAGTTGGTCTATTAAGCATAACATAACATCTAGGGAACCAAAGGTACTTATGCCTCTGTTCAATGCTTATGTTAGGCCCCATTTGGAATATGTATCACAACTTTGGTGTCCCTATCCCTATAAGAAATCAAATATTCACCAAGTGGAGAAAGTCCAACGTAAATTTACAAAATATTTGAAAGACATGAGACATCTTTCTTATATATCTAGGTTATGTAGCTTAAATTTGTTCTCCCTGGAAACTCGAAGGTTGCATGGAGATTTACTGTATCTTTTTGATATAATTCATGATGTAGAGTTGATGGTAGACTTAGGATTGAGTTTTAAGGACTATCCTTATGATACTAGAGGTCACCCATTACAGTTGGAATATAAATCATTCAATTAACTTAAAAGGAAATGCTTTTTTACATTAAGGGTAATAAAACCCTGGAACAATTTACCTTTAAATGTTGTCATAAGTAAGAATAAAGAGACATTTAAATCCAGATTGGATGGTTATTTGCTAACCACAAACCGAGTATCCTATTATTAAATTGGTTAGTATGTGAGCCATTATGAGCTATGTAGCTTTTTTGCTCACTACACACCTTAGTATGAACCTTAGTATATTGTTAGATGCAGTTATGGGTAAAGCAGGTTACAAAATAATGTATGAAAACATGTTATATTTAATCAAACTTACTATGCAAAAGGAAACAGCAATGTGAACATTAATGAGAATGACCTGAAATAAAAAGAATCAGTTTTCATTCTGTCACCCCCCCCCCATCAATGGGGGTTCCCGAAAAGTCTTCCACGAGCTTGCCTAAGTGCTCGCTGCCTGGTTGTTGTTCAGCGCCATAGCCATTTAAATGTATTACCAGTGAGTGCCTGCATGGCCTCCATGTACTGTCGCTTTAAGGGCTACCTGTTTGCAGTAATAATTAATCTGGGAGGGGGACTGTGTGTTTTCATGCTTGGGCTGCCTGCTAATTGCTCCATTTCTGCCATTGCTAGTTGCGCAGAGGAAGTTCTGCTGAAGGATGTAACTATTTGCTGGAAATGTTTTGGCAAAATAATGATAATGTAGCTTGTTCTAACCTGCCTTCTTTGCAGTCAAGACTGTTCTGATTATCTCCTCCATTTTGGTCCCGAACTGCTGAATTGGGCCAATCAGTAACAGGGGACTCTAAAATGGAGCTTGCTGGTAGGGGCTGTATGGACCCAAACCTGTGGGATTTGTAGTTCTGGACTGTTGGCACCTTTTGCTACTGAAAGGGGAGCTCTTGGGTGATTGACAGTTGTGCTGGCCAACCGAACCGTTTGGATCTGGGGGAAATACCACGAGCTGTCTGCTGGCGAGTCAGATCTAAGCTGGGAGTCAAGAGAGAAACAGCTCGTGATAACCGAGCAAGCTTTGCACAGATAAGCGTTGATTCAGTGCAAAGAAGTGCAAGGTAATGCATCTGGGAAACAAAAACCCAGGGGAAGAGTACACAATGGGGGGTGAGTTAATAACAACAACAAAAATCAACAGAGACCTAGGAGTGATTATATCAGATGACCTAAAGGTGGGCAAGCAATGTGAGAAGGCAGTAAGGAGGGCTGGGGGGATACTGGGGTGCATAGGGAGAGGCATCAACAGTAGAAAACAGGAAGTTGTTATCCCTCTCTACAGACAGTTAGTGAGACCCCATCTGGAGTACTGCGTGCGATTCTGGAGACCCCATCTCCGTAAAGACATAGACAGAGTGGAGACTGTTAAGAGGAGGGCAACCAAAATGGTTCAAGGTCTGCACCAGAAGACATACAAGGAGAGACTAAAGCAGCTTAATATGTATACCCTTGAGGAAATGAGGGAGAGGGGGGACATGATAGAAACTTTCAAGTATCTCAAGGGGAATTAACAAGGTACAAGAGGGTAGTATCTTTCAGAAGAAGAGATGTGCAAGAACAAGGGGGCATAATTTGAAGATAGAGGGGGACGGCTCAGAGGTAATGTTAGAAAGTATTTTTTCACAGAGAGAGTTGTGGATGCATGGAACAGCCTTCCTGAGGAGGTTGTGGTGTCAGGAACAGTGGGAGAATTCAAGAATGCATGGGACAGGCATAAGGCAATTCTAGTGGGGGGCAGGAAGGAAGTAAGCTGTTGATTAACTAGAATCTGCAGCTTATCCATCAGGCAGAGAAATGGGCAGACTGGGTGGGCCAAGGGGTCCTATCTGCCGTCAAATTCTAGGTTTCTGTGTTTCTATGTTGTGTAGTTTCGAGCAGGAGAACTGTGCGAAGGCCTAAATAGTGGCCTGCAAGTCGTCTCGTTGTGAGAGAGAAGGGAGGGAGAGTATTTATCGGACTAAATCCGAGTCTGGAGAACCCAGTGAGTGGCTGGAGGGTGATCAGGATTTACCTGAGGAGGACCGAAGATTGTGTTGAATGCGATCGGCCCACCTGAAATCCTCTTCCACCTAGATGTTTCGGTTGGGTGTAGAGAGTGAAGCGACTGTGACCAGGGAGTGCTGTGCCTGGTACTGTAAGTTTTCCCACACATTTAAATGTGCTGTGAACTGGAGGGGGGTCTCAATCTAGTTTTCCCCCTTGTATAACTGAATGCTGAGGACTGGAAGCTGCGCCCAGCTCGAACAGACTGAATCCACTGCTATCCACATGCAGTTGGGCCTTGCCATCCTACCCTGTTGCACAGAGAAGAACCATCGATGAGAGACCTGCCAGGGGATCAGCCCCCTGCTCCATGCCTGAACAGGTATGACGCTGTAGCGAATCGTGTGGGCCCTTCTTCTGACAATCCAGAGAATTCATCTGCTGTTTCAACCGTTGTCCATCCTGTGTCCAGTCCTGGGTATCGTGAGTAACTATCAGGGTAGCTCCCTGCAACTATCTTTTAATCTGAGTGTGTCATCTGATTACTGTGTTGTTTTCCTCTTTCACAAATTGAGCTATCTGGCTCCGGATTACAAATATTGTGTTGTACAAGGTGTGTTTCTTCCATCACAGGGCCCCTACCAGTTGCAACGCTGGCCTACCCTGGGCAACGGTTCTGGCTAGCCCACCCCCAATTCACCTGGGTACCCAGAAGTGTGATTGTGCTAGGGACTCTGCTTGCATAACTGTGTGATTTTTAGGGAAAGTAAGCTAATTAACCTGATTGCCACTGTCCTTGTTCAAACCCCCCTGAATAAATCAGATCTACCTTTTTCTGCCTTCCAAATAGTCTGTGGATCCTGTTTATGCCTGAAGTATTGTACTATTGCCATTTGTTCTGTCTAACCTTATTTTACAGGGGGTCCTCAGGTTCGAGCTGGAGAAACTGACTCTGGGGGTAAGTTTAAACTGTGTGGGTATTTGCAAAGCATGTCAGCGGTATTGTGAAAGTAATTACTGTGTATTGTGTAGGCCACTAGCAGGAACAGAGAGGGGGTCACAGTGTCCAGGAGGGCTGCGCCCTGGTTAGTTTGACCATTACCAACCTTGACCTCTGGGTGGAGGCACCCATACCTCTCAACTGTCCCTGATTTTGCCTCAAAATTTTACTCTGTCCTTCCTAAAATTTGTGTTTCCGTGGCTAAATACCTGGTTAAACAACTAAAAAAAAAAAAAATTGTAAGCACAAAATAATATCAAGCATTAAAGTTGCAGACTTGTTATTCTTTAGAAAATGCATTCTGCACTAAGCCCCATATTCTACCAGCTTTCTGGGTGGATATCTCTAATTTTGAACATGTGTCCCTGATTTTGGTCCTTTGTCCCTGATATTTTTAAGCCTTGTCCCTGATTTGTGCGGCAGGAGGTTGAGAGGTATGGAGGCACCCATTACCGAACCTAGGCACTTGCTGTTATCTATGTATTCATGATGTTAGATATTTATAAATTATTTATTACACTTCATAATATTTATTTAGTAACCTATGTTTTTTACAACATATTTCAATGTACTTATTAATGTATGTTCTATTTTAATCTGTTCTACTTTTGGATTTATGTTTATTCAAAGGCTAATAAAAATATATTGACAAACCGAACCTAGGCCCCTTAACCTGCTACTAGCCAAGCAGGCGGGGTAGTAACCTCTGGGATAGCGCCCACTAAGGGATACAATTCCTTTTCGCCAACACAGCTTGCCTTCCACTCCCCCATTATCAGAATTCGCCAGCTTAGGTACGTACCTCTCAACCTCCTGCCTCCTGAATCAGGGACAAGGCTTAAAAAAATCAGGGACACATCTTAAGAAATGATACTATTACGTTCTTGCTTGTTGCCATGTATTAGTTACGTTCGAAATTACTGTGCTTGGAGATTCGCTTCCCTCAGCGCCCAGGTGAGCTGCTCAGGTTGCTTCAGCTGCTTGATTGTCCCGAGTGCCACCTGAGTAGCTTGAGAGCCGAATCTCCAGCCTGATAACTTTCGAGGCAGCTCCCCCAAGCTAGGCACTCGGACAATCAAGCAACTGAAGCAACACAAGCAGCTCACCTGAGTAGCTGAGGAGCCGAATCTCCAGCCTGATAACTTCGAGGTAAAGAGCCTCTTCTCTTCGCCTGGAGCCTGCAGAGGGTGCTGTCAATTTAAGGATCCACCCGTGACATCACATCCGGTGACATCACGTCCCTGTTGCCCAGAACCTATCTCCCACTTTCCCATTTGCTGGTTATACCTGCTGGCCACTAGAGGGACCTATGCTCCCTCACTGCTTCCCTCTCCTACCTGTACAGCACTACTTCCTGGGATCTTGCTCACCACAATGTATTGGCCTGCCTCATGCTCTGCCTGTGCCTATCCCCACTAGCAGTACACTTACCCACTTACCCATCTGCTAGTCCGCACTGTGCCCTGGCACCCCTCCCTTCCCTTGCTCCTGAACCTGCTCTCCTGCCCCTTGGGACCTCTGTGTGTCCCTGTCCTCCCCCTAGCTTTCTCTTCACCTCAGGCACATCTGGGTGTCTTCTTATTCTTGCTTTCCTTCCTGTACCTCCCTGCCCACCCCTGCTCCCTTATAACCTCCCCCCCTCATGTCAATCGTAGGAAAACCTCTCACCATCTCCCAGCCAGGGTGTTAGTCATGCTACTACTCCTGTTGGGGAACATTCATCAAACCCTGGCCGGGTTCCCAGGAGCTCCCAACTCGCACCACAGGCCTATGCATGGTCTCCATGAATATCTGTAGCCTCCTAAAAGTTTGACTCACTACAATGCCTGGTCACATCAATTAACCCTGATGTCATCACCCTGGTTGAGACTTGGCTGTGAAATCCCCCTGACTCCCTAGTCTCCCTTCCTGGTTTCACCCTTTTCCAGTCCGACCGTGTTGAGGAGGGGCGTTGCTGCGCTATTTATGTCAAGAAATCTCTCCCGCATTAGCCCTGCCCGCTCCCATCCTTGACTCCAGGGCCCAGGTGCTTACGCTGAAACTAACCCCTGACCCTTTAAAGGGACCCCTTTATCTGACTACTGCATACGTGCCCCCCAGGGACCAAACGCAGGCCATTGCCTCTCTTACAGAATACCTTACCTCTCTGCCTCCTTCCGCTGATCAAATTCTGGTGGGTGACTTAAATGTCAACTGGCTCAGCCCCTCCTCCTCCTCTACCCGAGACTCCTTTTCTGCAATAGACCTAACGCAACTAGTTACCCACCCTACCAGGACTAACCCAAGAGAGGCTCCAGTACCCTGCTTGATGTGGTACTCACCAACCGCCCTAATCGGATCCCCAATGTACAAGTCCTCCCAGACTCTCTCAGTGATCACTCCCTCATTCTATTCCACTGGTCATCCTCAGTCCCAAACCCATAGCACAGTCCACATGCCGGCGCCTAATACCTGGTGGACTGATAAAACATAAGGAACTTCTGTCCCAAATTGACTGGTCTCCTATACAGGCAACTCCTGACATCGACACAGCTCTCTCCTTCTTTACCCAAACTTTTAATAATGCCTGTGATATCTTTGCCCCAATGTTGACCCGCCGTTCTAAAAGGCAGAATGCCCCCTGGGTAACCCCAGCTTTGATCCACCAGCTCAAACATAGGGACAACCTATGGCACCGTGCCATTGAGACTGGCCGGCCCAATGACAGGCGGTTATATGCTGCCGCCCGAAACAAGTGCACTCAGGCCATCAGAAAGGCCAAGTCTGAGCACTATCGGTCCTCACTCATGGCCTCATGGGGGAACCCCAGAACCTTCTGGGATAACATTAAACAGTTAAATGGGACTGCACACTCCCCACCCACCCAGATCAACATTAATGGCGTGATCTCCTCAGACCCAGCCCTCATAGCCAACCACCTCAACACCTCATTCACTGACCTTAGCCCTATCCTCCTACAATTTTCTCCTCTGCCGTGTTTCTGCCCAAGAACTTAGGCCGCACCTTGTCACTGTCCTCAAGAGTAATAGTACAGGCAGTGACACCCTGGATCCGTGTATCCTACGGCTGGTCTTAGACACAGTCCTTACCCCGATCACATGCCTCATCAACCACTCTCTTTGCCTGGGAAGGTTCCAACTGCCTGGAAAGTCGCCACTGTCACCCCTATCTTTAAAGGTGGTGATAGGACTGTGGCTGAAAACTATCGACCGATCTCCATTCTCTCTCCTCTCTCAAGGCCTTGGAAAAGTGGTGGCCTCTCAAATCTCTGACTACCTCTCCACCTACAATGTCCTTTGTCCTGAGCAGCATGGCTTCCGAGCGGGCCACAGTACCAACACAGCCCTCCTAGAGTTCTCCAACTTTCTCCACTCCTCCTTAGACACTGGTTCTCTGGCTGGTGCTGTCTTCATTGACCTCTCGAAAGCTTTCGACCCCCTCCTTCTTGATGCCCTTAGTCTCTCTGGTTTTGCTGCTGGGCCTATCTCCTGGTGCACCAGTTATCTATCTGACCGCTCACAGCGTGTAAAAATTAATGGGACCTACTCAAGACATCTGTCCCATCTTTTCTGGGGTTCCCCAGGGCTCCATTCTGGGCCCCTTACTATTCTCCCTTTACCTTAACACCTTTCCACGCTCTTGCTCGGGGAACATTCTATTGTACGCTGATGATGCAGTCATCTTTGCCTCAAGTCGTAACCCTATTGCCCTCCAGGACTCGCTGCAGAAGTCCTTTACTGAAGCCGAGGGCTGGTTCAAGGAACATAGATTGGTGATAAATCTTAAAAAAACAAAAACCATGTTCTTCACTCATCCCCAAAACAAGTCCTGCAACTTCAAACTCCTCATTCACTCTGGGTCCTCTTTCCCACTCGAACAAGTTTGCTCCTATAAATACCTAGGGATCCATTTTGACCCTCCTCTCCATGGACACATCATGCTCTAGCCACTGCCACTAATATCCGATTGGGCATCTTACACAGAGATAACACTGCCTCCCCGAGGCTCTTTGACTCGCAGTCACCTCCTCTATCCTGTCCCTAGTGGACTATGGACTGCGGTGTATGGTGCTGCTGATCAGACCGCCTCCACAAGTCCTTTTCTCTGAATAAGGCCTGCAGGTTAATTACTGGAGCACCTAGGCGCTGACACACCTGTCTACTGTGCAGCTAAAAGCTGGTACTTGATCTTGACGAAGCCTCAAATATCTGACCTGTACCCTTACAAAAAAGACCCTCCTTGGGCTATCCCCACCAGGATTGACCACCACCATACGCCGCTCTGTCCCACTAGTTCATACTCGGACCTCTGGAAAAACCTCTCTTGTTATCCCTAGAGCTAGGACCTCTCACGGCCAAAGAGCCTTCAGCTTTAGGGCCCCCTCCTGGTTCAACACACTGCCCCCCTCCATCTCTGAAGCTCCAACTATATCGTGCTTCAAAACTTCATTACGTAACCACCTTATTAACACCCGATGCTGTAATTGCCAATAGTCAAAGCCGTACTCAATACTTATGACAAAGCTTACTACTAAGTTGCTAAGGACAACATAACTCTGGTATTGTTTGCATCAATCTTACCTGTACCAGCTTGTTTGTATCTATGTCTTAAGTTACTGTTATACTGTGTATTTTCGTTTGTCTTACTGTGACAAGGTACCTTTGTAAATGAGCCTATGGCTCAAAGGTTTTCCAAACTGCTGTTTAAATAAAATAAAATAAAAATAAAATAGAATGCTGATAGAATAAGAGGATTTGTGTTAAAATGCATTTTCTGAAGAAGAACAAGTCTGAATTTTTAATGTTTGACATTATTTTGTGATTTTAATCCCCACTCTTCTGTCACAAAAACACAATTTTTACGAGGGACAGAGGAAAATTTTGAGGCAAAATCAGGGACAGTTGAGAGGTATGTAGGTACCCTTACCCTATACTGTAGGCACTATTTTCAAATAATAGCCATAACAACTTGCTCTAAAAATTGAAGCTCCTTGTACATAGTATAACAAATGTACTATGAAATCGGGCAGAGAAACTGATTTCCAAAACGTTAGGAATGAAGTGGGAGCTAGTAAAATTGACAACCACAGCTGTCAGCCGCTTTTGAGAACAGCGGCACCTGCTGGAGTAAGCGCGTTTTTTGCCATCCGAAAGATGGCGGCGCGCTTAACCCTGCCTCAGAAGGGGTCATTACCATTCTAGCCTTCGATTTCTGTGACTTGAAATCTCCCACTCTGCTGGCACCAAGATGGCAGATACAGTCAGGCGCGCCCACTGTGCCAGTACTAAGATGGCAAACACAGTCACGCGTCTTCACTGTGCCAGTACTAAGATGGCGGTTAGTGAGGCGAATTTTTTTTTACACTGAACTTTATTGCGATAAACAGCGTGTTGCGCACAGCGCGTGGCCCGGAGGAGCGGACCGGTTACAGTGACGGATTCGGTTTCTCTTTACCGACATCCTTGCAGCGGACAGCCGTGGGGCTGTTATTGGATGGTTCCGCGGCGGTGGCTCTTAGCCTTGTTGTGTATGGGTGGGCCGAGGCGAGCCCCGGCCTCGAGTTTCGTGCAGTGGCGGCGCGTATTTTGGGCCTGGTCTGTCAAAGCAGCTTTATGGAGGCGAGCGACGCTGTCTCGATCCGTCTGGGAAGATACCTATCGATTTAGAGGGTGGACTGCGAGGTACGGAGCCGGGGACTCAAGGAGTGTCCTGGGCCACAGTCGGGAGCGACTTAGCGGCGACTCTCGATATTGTAAAGAGTGAACTGTCGATGAGAGAAACAACTCGGAAATCTTTAAAATCAGGGTGGGAGAGAGCTGGGCACATTGAGATACACTCGCTACCGAGCCACATAATCGGCAAGAGACATCCTGGGAAACAAGACAGCTCTCTGGAATCAGCAAAAAAATCCCAGGTCATAAGTCACAGATTTTGTAATCAGTAAGACATTCTAAGTAACCAGTCACAGCTTCCTGGAATTAGGAGATTGCTGTGACAAGTTATACGTCCCAGGTAATTCACTGATTTCCAAGCAACCGTCGCACATATCCATGAAATCAGTAATATATCTCAGGTCAGGTGGTAAGTCACAAATCCCTGGAATCAAGAGATCACAGGTAACAATCCACAGATAAACTGTAAACCACCTGAGGTCCTGTGTAAAGAGCCACCAAGGCTGGGAATTAGCAAGTGATCCGGATAGCAAGTCACCGATTCCAGGAGTCCATGAGAAATCACAGGTAGCAAATCACAGAGCATTTGTAATGAATCTAAGATCCTGGGCAACAGGTCACAGACACTGGTCATCATCAGCAGCAGCAGCAACGTGCAGATCCTGAGAACCGGTATAGAGGGAGCCTGTAGTGACTCGTCTCCTGAATTATTGGTGGTAGCCTAATTTGTGGATCCATCCTTCCGACCACAAGGGAGCTTTATCCTTGCGAAATTCCTGACTGCCTTCTCGCCAAGTCAGAGGCACTGCTTTCCCTGGTTCTCCGCCCCTCTCCCTGGTGGAGGGTGGGCAGAGTTGGTAATTGAGATCATGGCCTCAGTGCCAGTGTACTGTTTGTGCCGGCTGCCCTATGATGTGACTCGCTTCATGATCGAGTGTGATGGTTGTCAGGACTGGTTTCATGGCAGGTGAGTTGGAAGGGGATTGCTGGTCAGGGTCTGTGGGTGTTTTGAGCTGTCTTTGCTGGGGGAGGGTGGTAGTTTTTTTCACACAGAGGGTTGTGGATGCATGGAACGGCCTTCCGGAGGAGGTTGTGGAGTCAAAAACAGTGGTTGAATTCAAGCATGCATGGGACAGTCATAAGGCAATTCTAGGGGGTTGGGGTAGAAAGAAGTAGGCTGCTGGTTAACTAGGATCTGCAGCTTATCCATTAGCTAGGGAAATGGGCAGACTGGGTGGGCAAAGTGGTCCTTACCTGCCCTCAAATTCTGTGTTTTTATGTAAGTTGCAAATTCGTAGGTACCTTCATCTGTTTGGGATGGGGTGGGGTGGGGGGTGCACTGTAGTTGCCTTGAACTGTGTCATAGCAGTGCCACAGTCAGGGGTCCAGATAAGATTTTTTGAGATGAATATTGTACTCATTTTGAGGTGAATAAAACCAAACTCAGATGCGTGCACATGTCTGGACAGAGTGGAGTGAGGAGTACATTTTTAAAACAATGTCATTTTTTTTTTTTAGATAAAAATTTATCAGGTGCCAACAGTGCCCCGATAATAATGTTAGACAGGAGTAATTTGCTCACCAGTTTTTAAAATATATGAGTAAAACAAAATTGAGATGCATACAAGTGCTGTAAATAGAAATCATAGAAACATAGAAATCTGTTGGCAGAAAAGGACCTCTTGGTCCATCCAGTCTACCCTTTTTCCTCCCCAAGGCACCCTTGCCATCTTGACTTTATTATCTGCCTTCTTTCATACCCTTGCCTTTCATGCTCAGTCCCATATTGGAATCCCATGCCCGCCTGAAATCCCCCACCAATTTGGCTTCCACCACCCACCTGGTAGCCTATTCCAGGGACCCACCACCCTCTGTGAAGTATTGTCCCCTCACATTTCCTCTGAAACTGCCTCCCTCCAGTTTTAAGCTGTGCTCCCTTCTTATCACTCATTTTGAAAATGTTCCCTTCCCTCACCTTGTTTATTTCCTACAAATATTTAAAAGTTTCCGTCATGTCCCCCATCTCCCTTCTCGTCTGCAGTGCGTACAGGCCAAGCTCCTCCAGCCAATCCTCATATGATCTCTTGTGTAGGCCCTGCACCATTTTGGTAGCCCTTCTCTGGACCCGCTCCACTCTATCCTTGTCTCCTTGTAGGTGCGGTCTTCAGAACTGCACCCCGTATTCCAGGTGTGGTCTCACCATGGACCTGTACAGCGGCATGATCCCCTCTCTCCTGCATGTGATACCCCTCCCTATGCATGCAAGCATTCGTTTGCCTTCCCTACCGCCTTGTTGCACTGATTTGCCACCTTTAGGTTATCTGAAATGATGATCCCTAGATCTCTCTCCTGCCTTGTTGTTTCTTTCCTCTCCTCCCAGCCTGTAGCTTACTTTGGATTTTTGCACGCCATGTGTATTATTTTGCACTTCTTTGCATTAAATTTCAATTGCCACTTCTCTGACCACTCTTCCAGCCTGCCCAGATCCTCCCGCATTTTTTCTACCCTCCGGTGTATCCACCCTATTACAGATCTTTGTGTCTGCAAATACACCCTTCCCATGCAGACCCTCCGTAATGTCCGCAGTAAAGATGTTAAATGGTACTCTGCCGAATATTGACCCTGGGGCACCCCGCCTGTCATTATTTCCTCCCTGGAGTGAGCACCATTGGCAACCACCCTTTGAGTTCTGCCTTCCAGACTATTTTCCACCCAATTTGTTAATTTCCTCCCTACCCCTAGGCTGCCCAGTTTGTTTATTAGTCTTCTCTGAGGGACGGTGTTGAAGGTCTTACTGAAGTCCAGATAGTCTGCGTCCACGGCCCCTCCCTGATTGCAGACCTCCGTCACCCCGTTAAAGAACTTGATCAGATTTATTTGGCATGGTCTTCCTCCTGTAAACCCACGCCGTCTGTCGTGCAAGAGCCCTCCTTCCTCCAGATATTGCACCAGCCTTTCTTTTATGAGTGTCTCCATTAGCTTACCTACCCCCGAGGTAAGACTTGAATGGGCGACCGTTTCCTGGATTCTCCCCTCCTCCACTTTTGTGCAGCGGCACCATGTCTGCCTTTTTCCAGTGTCCTGGGACTTTTCTCTTTTTCAGGGTCTTTCCTAAATCTGGAAAAAAAACTCCATTTGAATCACCAGTTATGTTATGAAACAATGTTCAATGGAGTGTGGCACATTCACAAATGCTGGGTGAGTACTGGTACTCACTAAAAAAAATTCTGAAGGGTATTTCCTAAAATGAGGTGAGTAAAATAGGTCGGTACTCTCCTTATCTGAAGCCCTGGCCACAGTAATACAGTATCTCAGCGCTGCCCTGGAGATAGAGACATGGGATGTTACAGGCAGGAATAGACTCTTGGTCCATGAGGCCTACCTGTTCCCTACCTTAGTCTACACCAGTCTAGCACTGGTAGGGCCTATGCTGCGCTGCCCATTTGCAGCTTCTCTTGCTAGTCGAGTGACCCTCACTTGACCCCTCTCCCCATCTGTCTGTTTCTCCACACACATATGTCCATCCCACCCTCTCTTGAAATCTAAATCTGTTGTGACATTAACTGTCTCCTTGGGTAGGGTTTCACCTGTTCATCACCCTCTCAGTGAAGAAATTTTCCTCACATCCCACCTGATCTCCCCCGTCCCCAAACTTATAATTATTCTCTTGTCTCAGACTCCTCACATTGCCTGAACTCCTGCTGGCAAGCCACCTTGTTTATTCCCATCGGGTATTTGAAAGTTTCCGTCAAATTCCCTCTTTCCCACCTGGTCTCCTGAAAGTATATATTGAGGTCAATCAGTCTTTCCTTGTAGGTCTTCCTCTGCTGCACATATGTCATTTTGGTTGAACTGCTTCTGGATGGATTTTAAGCAGTCTATTCCTTGTACTTTTTAAGGTGCAGGTTCAAGAATGGAACCCAGTACTCTAGGTGCTAGCTCACCAAGAACTTATAGAGGGGCAGGATAGCTTCCTTTTCCTGCTTGTGAAAGCCCTGCCTATACACTCAAGCATGTTTATCTTAGTTCTGTCACCCTAATATCCCAGCTCTGCCATAGTGATTTTAAAGCTGTGATTCAGTGATGTGTCAACTCTGCCACACTAATGCCCAAGATTTGCCCAGTGATGCTGCAGCTGTGCCACAATATTTATTTCAAAAGTTTTACCAGAAAAGACATACTGAGCTTGTAACAACTTGTTTCCAGATGTGTCCTGGGAAGAGGGGGGGGGGAACTGTACAGTAAAACAGAATGCAGAAAGTGCAATAAATTAAGTCATGAAAACAGAAAACACCAGTTAGAGAGAAATGCACCCTCATCTCTGTCTTTATCTGTACATGCTGTAATTGTTGTTGTTAATTGTTAATTTATTTGTGGTCAACCACCATCTTAGTGCATTGTATCTTATTTTTTGTATTCCCCCTTCCCTAGGACACATCTGGAGTCGAGCAGTACTCTGCTCAGTTTGCCTTCCTGGTAAAACTCGTAAATAAATAAAATACAGTACAGTACTGTGCATAAGGTTAAATACATTTTTAGATATGTAAAAGTAATACAAGTACAGAGTAGTCCGTATACTGTAAATTGAGGAGGGTGGGTTTGGGGCGGTATACCCTAGTGCAAATGCTGGGCAAGGGAGAACTGTGGCTGGAGGGTGGTGGACAGCAGCATATGACTAGAGTTTAGGGAACTGAAAGGAGAAGGCATATTGACCTAAAATAGATTTCTGTAGAGGAAGGGAAAGGGAGCGATAGTAAGGGTTGCTGAGTGGTATTTTTGAGTTTTGGGTAGGGGGCAGTCAAGGTATGAGAGAAGGAGCCAAGCCAGAAGTTGGAAATAGAGGAAGCAATGGGCAAGGCGCCTGCGTGGGTGGGGGGTGGAGGAGTCAGGAATCGCTAGGGGTGTGAAGGGACTGTCCAAGACAAAGCATCAGAAAGGGTGAAAAAAGAGTCTGTCCAGTCTGGCTAGAGTGGACCTGGGAGCAGCACTGTGAACAAAGTCACCATAGTCGAAGATGGGAAGGACCACCTGGAGTGATGCAAGCCTATACTGGCATGATGGGCTGCATCTGTCTAGTAGGGGAACCAGGATCCTAGGTGATAGGTTTAAATGCTTCATTGGCAAGTATTTAAACTAGCCAGGGAAGGAGGCACTGGAAAGGAGCAGGGAAACCTAGCCCTCCCAAAAAAAAGTCACGGTAGTAAGTGCAGTAAACACCAACATAGAGATGTCGATAGGGAGAAGGGAAGGGATAAATGGAGAAAGTGACAATGGCAAGTTGGACAGGGATGGGGTAAAAAGGAGTAAGGCCATCGGGAAATGGAGGGTAATGAGTACCAATGCCCGTAGTCTGGGCAACAAGCTCCCTGAACTGGTGGCCTTGATGGAAGAGGGATGCCTGGATATTGTAGCAGTCACAGAAACATGGTACACACAGAACCACGACTAGGATGTTAACATACCAGGGTACGTAACCTACAGGAGAGACAAGGAGGGGGAGGAGTAGCTGTGTATGTAAGGGAAGGGATAAAGGCAACTGAACAAAAGAGTAAACAGGGAGGAGAGGAGGCACTGTGGGTCACCTTGGAGACTGGAAGTGGCACCACAGTCCGCACAGGGGTTGTATACAGACCCGCAGGTCAGGAGGAGGGAATGGACAAGGATATGATAGAAGGTTGAAACAGCAGATGAATTCTCTGGATTGCCAAGGATATGATAGAAGGCATTCTTAGGATGGCAGAGAAAGGGGAGATACTGTTGATGGGAGTCCTGAATATACCGGATGTTAACTGGAGCACACGTGCTGCAGCAACATTCAAGAGCAGGGCCATTCTCGATGCCCTAAAGGTGGCATGCCTTAGACAGCTAGTTTCGGAACCCACTTGTGAGGGAGCAATCTTAGACCTTGTGCTCTCAAATGGGGACAGTGAGAGGATCTCAGATCTAGAAGTGGGTTACCATCTGGAAACAAGTGACCATCAAACAGTGTGGTTCACATTAAACTCAGCTAGAGAGTCAAGCCATACAAAAGTGAGGGTACTGGACTTCAGGAGGGCTGACTTTGTCAAGATAGGAGAGTGCATAAGAAAAGCACTAACAAACAGGTTAGAAGGAGGGGTGGAGCAACAATGGGGAATCATCAAAACTGCCATCACAGAGGCAACAAGCCTTTGTGTGAAGCAAATAAACAAATCAAAATGAAAGAAAAAAACACTATTGTTCTCAAAAGAGGTGGCGGGGAAAATCAGGGAGAAAAAGATAGCATTCAGGAAGTATGAGGAAACACAGAAGGAGCAGGACAGAGAGCTGTTCCAGTTAAGGCAGAAGGAAGCAGGGAGGGAAGTCAGAATAGCAAAGGCCCAAACTGAGGAAAGGATAGCCAACTCGGTTAAGAAGGGGGCTAGAAACTTCTATAGGTACATCAGGGAGCATAGAAAGACACGGGGAGGGATAGTGAGGCTGAATAGAATGAATGGTGGGTGGGTAGAGGGGGATAGTGAAAAAGCAGGGATACTGAATGAATACTTCTGCTCAGTATTCACAAAGGAGGAGGTGGGGAAGTGCCTAATCCAATTAACAGAAGCACTGTGGATAGGGGGGTCGATCCAAGTCCTTTTCACAAAAAAAGGTTCTTAAAGAACTCCTAAAACTGAAGGTGGACAAAGCAGTGGGGCCTGATGGAATTCAACCCATAATTCTAAAATAATTTAGGGGAGAACTAGTGAAACCACTGACTACTCTTTTTAACAAATCATGGGAGGATGGTGTGGTACCCGAGGACTAGAGGAAGGCGGATGTGATTTCCCTTCACAAAAGTGGGACCAAGACAGAGGCAGGAAACTACAGACCTGTTAGTTTGACCTCTGTGGTAGGGAAAGTGATGGAATCACTTCTGAAGGAAATAATTGAGTACCTAGAGGCCAGTGGGGCACAGGACCCAAGGCAGTATGGGTTCATAGCGGGAAGGTCATGTCAGTCGAATCTAATTGATTTCTTTGACTGGGTGACCAAAGTAGTGAGACCAGGGAGGGGCTGTGGACATGGCCTGCCTGGCACTAGCAAGGCATTTGACATAGTCCCACACAAAAGATTAATAGTCAAATTAACCAGCCTGGGAGTGGGTCCCTCGTAAAACATTGGCTGGACAACAGGACACAGAAGGTAATTGTAAATGGAGTCCACTCTGAAGAAAGAGGAGTTACTAGTGGGGTACCACAGGGTTCAGTACTGGGTCCAGTCCTTTTTAATGTCTTTATAAGTGACATTGCAGAGGGACTGGAAAGAAAAGTATGTTTCTTTGCAGATGACACACAGATCTGCAACATGGTTGATACACAAGGAGGCGTGGAAAGGATGAGAAGGGACTTGGCAAGGTTGGAGGAATGGTCGGAAGTATGGCAGCTAGGATTCAATGCAAAGAAGTGCAAAATAATGCACCTGGGAAACAAAAACCCAGGGGAAGATTACACAATGGGGGGGAGGTAGTAACAGAAACAAAAAAGGAAAGGGACCTAGGGGTAATCATATCTGATGACCTTAAGGTTAGCAAGCAATGTGAGAAGACGGTAGGGAGAGTTGGGGGTATACTGGAATGCATAGGGAGAGGCATCACCAGCAGAAAACAGTAAGTTGTTATCCCTCTGTACAGACAGTTGATGAGACCCCATCTGGAGTGCTGTGTCTAGTTCTGGAGACCCCATCTCCGCAAGGACATAGGAGAGAGGCAGTCCAGAGAGGGCAACTAGAATGGTGCAGGGTCTGCAAGAGAAGCCATACGAGGAGAGACTAAAAGAGCTTAATATGTATACCCTTGAGGAAAGGGGGGGGGGACATGATAGAAACGTTTTAGTACCTCAGTGGAATCAACAAAGTCCAAGAGGGCATCTTTCAGAAAAAGAAACATGCAAGAACAAGGGAACACAATTTAAAGATGGGGTGGTGGTTCAGGGGCAATGTAAGGAAGTATTTTTTCACAGAGAGGGTAGTGGATGCATGGACCAGCCTTCCTGAGGAGGTTGTGGGGTCTAAAACTGTGGGAGAATTCAAGAATACGTGGGACAGATATAAGGCAATTCTTGTGGGGGTAGGAAAAAATAGGCTGTTTGGTTAACTAGGATCTGCAGGTTATCCTGTAGGTAGAGAAATGGGCAGACTAGGTGGGCCAAGCGGTCCTTATCTGCCATCAAAGTCTATGATTCTATCATCCTCGAGACAATCTCAAGGCAGTCAGGAAGTTGGATAATCACTGTAGTCCTGTAGAGTGCACCAGGTCAGGGTTCATTTCAGGCAGAGACAGCGCTAGATAGGGCAAAAAGGGAAAAAGTTGCAGCTTGCCCAGAAATGACCCACTTTCCACAGGACAGTGGGTCCAAAGTGGTGCACCTGTCTCTAACAATAGCTGAAAGATGGAAAACTAAACAACAGAAAAGTATTTTCATTCAACAAATTTAAGCTTCTGTACTAATGAAATTTCTACTTACGATTAGGTTTGGACCCAGTTGTTTCTCATTTTGACCCACATTTTTTACACCTATGGGTCTAATTTGACCCATGTTTTAAAACCCCTAGCGCTGTCACTGATTTCAGGTCTTTGCCTATGTGGGCCATTGACCCACTGGTTATGAAAAGTAGTGGTAAATTAAATAAACAGTGGTTTACATTGTTCAGCTGAACCTGGATTTTTAAAGTGGCTGTGTAAAACCGTTGAAACAGCGAGCCATGTGAAAAGGTGGGTCAAAATACAAAACTGTGTGACAGTTGTCCCAGTCCCCCCCCGAAATGCACACTGCCAGGTTTAGGGTGGAGCATCTGTTGGATGGCATCCACATGCATTATGAAATAGAGCTGACGGTCCAGCCAGACCCTGAGGTATTTGAAGGGTGGGACATCCTCAGTTACTGCACCATCAATGGTATGGAAGTAGTGAGAGGAGTGAGCCTGACTTGGCTTTGCCTCTTGTGATGCTCCAGTGATGTCACAGCTCTGCGCCAGTGATGTCATAGCCCTGCCATGTTGATGTCACAGTTATCCCCCAGGAATGTCTCAGCTCTGTCACAGAATGTCAACAGTCCTGCCCCAGCGATTTGACCACACTGCCGCAGTGGTTTCACATCTCTGTCACTAGTCGGTGCTGTTATAGACACCAGTGCAAGGCAACTAGAGAGACATGAGCTGTTGTGTAAAGCTGATAATTGGAAAATTTCATATAGCATGCAGCTCTTCCTTAGCTGTATAGCCTTTGTGAGAACCGAGTCCCCATTTAGACATGATGCATGACCATTGTCGAGGAAGATAGAACACCTCATTGTTTCTTGACTAGTGGAGAGTGTATAGTACTTCTTTTTATAATCCATATGCTTCTCCCTAATGAGGTTGGTAGTCTTTCCTAATAGCAGTGTGATTTTAGTTGCCAGCCAGCTGATAAAGATTTGCAGCCAAATAATCTTGTAACACTAGCCAGTCCAGTAGCAGAAAAGTGAGTTTTTAAAAGTTGTCAGTTTTTGTTTGATATATTTTTTTCCAAAATACAGAATTTAAAAAGTTGTCAGTGTAATTTATGACAAATAGTAACACCCCATTGACTGGGATGATCTCTGAGAGACTTCTAGCACTTTTACATACAGGTTTCAGTAATGGAATGACCATTACAGAAACAGTATACCGTTCTCTCCCTTGCTGTGTAAAGTGCATGTGTTCCGTTCCCTCTGTGAATGCTTGCCTGAACCGCGATCCCTGCTTTGCATGGTTCATCCGATGTGTTCCGTTTTATCTTGCCGTGTAAAACCGCCATACTGGTAGCAGTGCAGAATTCTCAGATCACGGCCATCAAGCAGCAAACTCCATGGGGGAGCCGAAATGAAAGAATTAAAAATGGAAGCAGGAGTTTGCCGGAATACTTGCGGAGTGTAACGTGAATACAGAACGGAACAGAGTACAACGGCGCCACACAGGTAATGCTCATTCCGTTATATAAACCTAACTCCATTGTTAGGAAGGTAGAACTGGGGAAGGAAGGAAAGATGGAGGTAGGGTGCCTGCCTGGCACCATGGCTTGGAAGGACGGGGAGTGAATCCTCAGGATCGCCGGAGCAGCTGCACAGGGGAAGGAGCTGCATGTCATTGACCACCTGTGGACAAATGAGCTGAGAAAGGGATCAGAGCAGTGCAGGAAGAGTTTGTGGAGTTGGGGAGGGGCCTTAAGACAAGTAGCACGTGGTAACCTTCTCCGGAGGTGCTGCCTGTCTTAGCATGGGTGAGGCTGGTGCTCCACACCAAGGGATTTAATCAGTGGTTGAAAAACTGGTGCAAAGCTCAGGGGTTTGGTTTCATTGGGGATTGGGTGTCCACCTGGAATGATGCAGGCCTGTACTGGTGCGATGGTCTGCATCTGTCCAGGAGGAGAACCAGGATCCTAGGTGATAGGTTTAAATGCTTCATTGGCAAGCATTTAAACTAGCCAAGGAGGGGAAGCACTGGAAAGGAGCAGGGAAATCCTAGCCCCCCCAAAAAAAATCAGGGTAGTAAGTGAGGTAAACACCAAGATAGAGATGTCAATAGGGAGAAGGGCAGGGGTAAATGGAGAAAATGACAAAGGCAGTGAGGACAGGGATGGGGCAAAAAGCGGTAAGGCCATTAAGAAATGGAGGGTAATGAGTACCAGTGCCCGTAGTCTGGGCAACAAGCTTCTTGAAATGGTGACCTTGATGGAAAAGGGATGCTTGGATATCATAGCAGTCACTGAAACATGGTACACAGAGAACCATGACTAGGATGTTAACGTAACCAGAGTATGCAATCTACAGGAAAGACAAGGAAGGGAGAAGAGGGGGAGGAGTAGCTCTCTATGTAAGGGAAGGGATAAAAACAACGGAACAAAAGAGAAAACTGAGGAGAGGAGGCACTGTGGGTCACCTTAGAGACTGGAAATGGCACCACAGTCCGCACAGGGGTTGTATACAGACCCCCATCTCAGTGGGAGGGAATGGACAAGAATATGACTAAAGGCATCCTTAGGATGGCAGAGAAAGGGGAGATACTGTTGATGGGGGACCTGAACATGCCAGATGTTAACTGGAGCACTTTTGCTGCAGCCACATCCAAGAGCAGGGCCATTCTCGATGTCCTACAGGGGATATGTCTCAGATAGCTAGTTTTGGAACCCACTTGTGAGGGAGCAATCTTAGACCTCGTACTCTTAAATGGGGACAGTGAGAGGATCTGAGATCTAGAAGTAGGTAGCCATCTGGGAACAAGTGACCACCAAACAGTGTGGTTCACGATAAACTCGGCTACAGAGTCAAGCCATACAAAATTGAGGGTACTGGACTTCAGGAGGGCTGACTTTGGCAAGATGGGAGAGTGCCTTAGAAAAGCACTAGCAAACAGGCTAGAAGGAGGGGTGGAGCAACAATGGGGAAACATCAAAACTGCCATCACAGAGGCAACAGGCCTTTGTGTGAGGCAAATAAACAAATCAAAACGAAAGAAAAAACACTATGGTTCTCAAAAGAGGTGATGGGGAAGGTTAGGGAGAAAAAGATAGCATTTAGGAAGTATAAGGAAACACAGAAGGAGCAAGACAGAGAACTGTACCAGTTAAGGCAGAAGGAAGCAGGGAGGGAAGTCAGACTAGCAAAGGCCCAAACTGAGGAAAAGATAGCCAGCGTGGTTAAGAAGGGGGATAAAACCTTTTATAGGTACATCAGGGAGTGTAGAAAGACAAAGGGAGGGATAGTGAGACTGAATAGAATGGATGGTGGGTGGGCAGTGAAAAAGCAGGGATACTGAATGAATATTTCTGCTCAGTATTCACAAAGGAGGAGGGGGAGGTACCTAATCCAATTAACAGAAGCACTCTGGATAGGTGGGTTGATCCAGTCTTTTCACAGAAGAAAGGGTTCTGAAAGAACTCCTAAAACTAAAGGTGGACAAAGCAATGGGACCTGATGGGATTCACCCCAGAATTCTAAAAGAATTAAGTGGAGAGCTAGTGACACCACTGACTACAGATGAGAGGATGGTGTGGTACATGAGGACTGGAGGAAGGCAGATGTGATTCCCCTTAATAAAAGGTGGGAGCAAGATAGAGGCAGGAAACTACAGACCTGTCAGTTTGATCTATGTGGTAGGGAAAGTGATGGAATTACTTCTGAAGGAAAGAATGACAGCATGGGTTCACAGCAGGAAGATCATGTCAGATGAATCTAATTGATTTCTTTGACTGGGTGACCAAAGTAGTAGACCAGGGAGGGGCTGTGGACATGGCCTACCTAGACTTTAGAAAAGGCATTTGATACAGCCCCACACAAAAGATTAATAAACAAATTAACCAGCCTGGGAGTGGGTCCCTGGGTGGCAGCCTGGATAAAACATTGGCTGGACAACAGGACACAGAAGGTAATTGTAAATGGAGTCCACTCTGAAGAAAGGGGGGGTCACTAGTGGGGTACCGCAGGGTTCAGTACTGGGTCCAGTCCTTTTTAATGTCTTTATAAATGACATTGCAGAGGAACTGGAAGGAAAAGTATGCCTCTTTGCAGATGACACAAAGATCTGCAACAGGTTTGATACATGAGGTGTGGAAAGGATGAGAGGGGACTTGGCAAGGTTGGAGGAATGGTCAGAAGTATGGCAGCTTGGATTCAATGCAAAGAAGTGCAAAATAATGTACCTGTGAAACAAAAACCCAGGGGAAGATTACACAGTGGGGGGGGGAGGTAGTAACAAAAATGGAACGGGACCTAGGAGTAATCGTATCAGATGACCTTAAGGTTGGCAAGCAATGTGAGAAAGCAGTAGTGAGGGCGGGGGGGATACTGGGATGTATAGGGAGAGGCATCACCAGCAGAAAACAGGAAGTTGTTATCCCTCTGTACAGACAGTTGGTGAGACCCCATCTGGAGTACTGCATCCAGTTCTGAAGACCCCATCTCTGCAAGGACATAGACAGGATGGAGTCGGTCCTGGGGAGGGCAACGAAAATGGTGCAGGATAAAACAAGAATGTGCTATGTGCACTGTCAGGTAACAGGGTGCAGAGCGGGATAGCAAGCTCCTAATTTACAGACAAACCAAGAACAAGCTATGCACTCTTCTGAAAAATGAACACGTAAAAACGCTGGATAGGCAGTAAACAATCTTTTATTCCCAATACTGTAGCATCAACATAGCAGTTATAACAGCGTTTCAATGGTCGCAATAAATAATGACCGCTTACCCATATCCGAGTGAACACTCACCTGCGCTTCAACCAACTAGTCGGTCTTCATTAGGGGGTGCAAGGTCTGCAAGAGAAGCCATATAAGGAGAGACTGAAGGAGCTTTAATATGTATACTCTTGAGGAAAGGGGTTGGGGGCATGATAGAAATTTTTAAGTACCTCACTGGAATCAACAAAGTCCAAGAGGGTAGCATCTTTCAGAAAAAGAGATGTGCAAGAACAAGGAGATACAATGTGAAGCTTGAGGGGGGAACGGCTCAGGGGCAATGTGAGGAAGTATTTTTTCCACAGAGAGGGTGGTGGATGCATGGAACAGCCTTCCTGAGGAGGTTGTGTGGTCTAAAACTGTGGGAGAATTCAAGGATGCATGGGACAGACATAAGGCAATTCTTGTGGCGGGGTAGGAAGAAATAGGCTGTTGGTTAACTAGGATCTGCAGCTTACCCTGTAGGTAGGGAAATGGGCAGACTAGGTGGGCCAAGCGGTTCTTGTCTGCCGTCAAAGTATGTTTCTATGTGCAAAAGTATCTTTAGTGTGCCATTGTGTGGCTTCTGGATACATTACAAGACTGGCTGCTGTTGCAGCTACTTAAGGAACCCACTAGGCAGGCTGCCATTCTTGATTTGGTGCTCACCAACTTTGAAGTAGTAGGAGGTGTGAGGGTAGGGGAGTCACTGGCTGGCCCTTAGGACAAGTAAGGCCTCATCAAAGGCTGAAGTCCTAGATTTCAGAAGGGCATACTTCATCCAGATGAGGGAGCTGGTCTGAGTCAAGTTAGTTGGACTGGACAGCATCAGGAATGTTGAGGAAAGATGGGGGCAGTTCTCCAGGCAAGAGAGTCTTGCATAAGAACAGTAATCAAAAAAGGTACCACAAGATAACAGTATAGTTCTCTGGAAAAGTTAGGGAAGCAGTGAGAGCCAAAAAGAAGGCCTTCACCAGGTATAAGGAAAAACATGGGAAGGAAGAATGGGTAGAGTACCTAATGAGAACAAGGGAGACCAAAAGGGCGGTTGGAGAAGCAAAGGCAGACACAAAGATGTGTATTGCTAAGGGGGTCAGGGTTGGGGAAAAACTTTTTTTTTTTTTTTTTAGATATTAGGCAACGAAGAAAGAGGGAGGGAGGAGGAATTATTCAGCTAACAGAGGAAGGTAGGGTAATTGACAGGGATGGGCAGAAAGCAGCCATTCTTTAATGATCCATTTTGCTCTGTATTCACAGTGGAAGACAGAGGGCCTCTGTCAGAGTGGCTTTAAGGCAGCTGTAAGGAGGATCCCTGAGATGAGGCTGCAAATATTTACCAGTGAAAGGGTTCGGAAAGGGATAGCAGCCCTAAAGATAGATAAGGCCCTAGCACTAGATGGGATACATGTGAGGGTGGTCAAGGAATTGGCAGTGGAACTAACTGAATCCCTTGTGGGGCTATTCAGCAGCTCAATTCAGACAGGGGTAGTTCTGAAAAACTGGAGGGTAGCCCACCTGCTTCATGGTGGGGAGGTGGGAACAGAGAGCAACCAGGTAACTACTGACTTCTGTTGTGGGCAAACTGATGGAGAGACTAGTCAAAGAGGACCTCATAAACTACATAGAGAGCAGTGGACTCCAGTATAGTAAACAGTGCAGGTTCGTGGCAGGCAGGTCTTGTCAGACCAACCAGATAGTTTTTTTTTTGACTGGGTAATGAGAGTAGTGGTTAAGGCTTATGCCGTGGATTTACTCTACGTTGATTTTCAGCAGGGCTTTCGACTTGGTGCCTCAGAGAAGGTTGCTGAAAAAGCTAGAGGATCTGAGTACAGAGAAAGACACAGCTAAGTGAGGAACTGGTTGGAATGGAGACAGCAGAGGGTCGTGGTTAACAGAGTTTAATTGGAAGAGAGGGAAGTCACCAGTGGGATGGCACAACAATCGGTCCTGGGTCTAGTTCTTTTCATATGTTCATTAGCAACTTGAGAGAAGGAATCCAAGGCAAGATGTCTCTCTTCGGATGACACTAGGCTCTGTGGCAGGGTAGACAGCAAGGAGGGGATTAGGAAGCTGCAGAGAGACTTGCAAACTCTAGAGAGGTGGTCAGAGGTGCAAGGTGATGCACATAGGGGAACATGAACCTGAGGACAGAGTACTGGATGGGGGTGGGTGGGTAAAGCTGTGCACGACCTTTGAGGAAAGAGACCTAGTGGTCATCATCAGTGGCTCCCTAAAACAAGTCAGTGTAACAGGGTCTACAGTAAGGTAAATAGTATGCTGGAGTGCATAGGAAGGGGCATTGATAGCGGAAGGAAGAAGGTATTACTACTTCTCTATAGATCACTGGTGAGTCCCCACCTGGAGTACTGTGCCCAGTTCTGGAGTACTCACCTAAGGAAAGATAAGGATAGGCTGGAGACAGTGCTGTGTAGGGTGACCAAAATGATTCAGGGCCAGCAGGGCAGATCTTACGATGATCGGTGTCACGAGCACAACCTCGGGGGCATGGCAAGACCTCCTGTTTACAGGGAGGATTCCCTTTTTACAGAACGAGTGAACAGTTCTAGGGTTCAGGAAGCGTTACCAAACTTACTTTTTTCCCAGTGGGAGGGTGGAAACTATGGTTTTGAGTCCCCTTGACTCTGTACTGCATTCAGGGTTTGATCTTGCCACTGCCACTGGCAGCCTCTTGCCTAAGTAGTTTTGTAGGATAGCCGAGCAGTCACTATCTTTATCAAGGCGTACAGTCTTTTACAGAACCCTTCTGTTAAAATGTTAGCTCACACAATCAGACCCCAGGCAGAGTTGAAAAGAAAATCATAAAAGTTTACTTAAATAAAAACAACACAGTCAGTTCTATAATTTTGAAGATCTTTGAACTGCAGGCAATACCAAAAATAACACTGGATGGTTTACAGAAAACACTATATACTGTGGTTCTAAACTACCTTATTCTGAGGTTTCAAAGTCTAGAAAGTGGCCTTTCTGAGAATAACCTTCTCTCTGTGTAGCTGAAGAAAATTCTTGTGAAACAAGATTTGTTGGAATTAAAAATCAGTCTCTGAGTTTCCTTTTTCAGAACCCAGGGTTTATCTTGAAGAGTGAAATCCTTGTTCCCAAATTCTGACTTAAAATCAGAATTTCCATTTAGCGTATGAAAAATCAGTTTTCCACAAAACACGGGTCTTGTTCTAAAAACAGTCTAAGAGATCAACATATACTTTAACCAAGGTATATAACAGCTTAAGTTCTCTCAGCTCTGAGACCCTCCAATTCCTCAGGCTTTTGACTCCCAAGCTAAACTGCACTGATGTTCAAAATGTGTGCCTGATAAATACAGTCTGGTCATTTTCAAGCCACACCCACCCCTTTTGGGATGTAGAGTTTGTGGTGCAGCAGTTTCACCTCATCCTGCAGGTGTCACTGTGGTTCCATGACTAATCCCTGTAACATCTGGTTTCTACATAATCTGGTTCTGGTTGACCTTAAGCTGGCCTCCTCCTTCCCCCTTTCCTGCTAGTGGAGGCTAAATGTCTAGTTTGATCATTCAATACAAGAGTTATGACTTTTATGGTCATAAACTTGTCTGTTTCTTATCTAGATGAGTACCAGACAAACTAGCTTTTGGTAATTCTGTTCTATTTTGTTTAGCTCTTTCTGGTCTTTTGAAGAGACAGTGGCTTAATTCTAAAGTACATTGTAGCCACATACAATAGGAACATTAATAAAGGATATAGGCATATCTTGCCACTATGTGGTCGAGGCACTGAACATGTACTCATGAAGACCAGATGAGAGAGAAAGGAGATATGATGGGGACCTTCAACACAGAAACATAGAAACATGGAATCTGACTGCAGATAAGGGCTGCTTGGCCCACCCAGTCTGCCCATTTTTCCCTATCTGCATTTCACCACAGACCCTACTTGAACTACAGATCTTTCTGTCTCCCTATCCCTTCCTTTCCACTGCGATTCCCTTGTGCCAGTCCCATGCACTGCAAAGACGTTCCTGAAAGGAATGAACAAGGTAAACTGCGAGGATCTATTTAGCATAAGTGGTGGATCAAGAACGCAAGGGGCACAAGAGGGAAATGATTTGTACTGAAAGGGTGGTGGAGTTGTGAAACAGTATGCCAGCTGATGTGGTGGATGCCAGAACCATCAGTGGTTTCAGATGCAGTTCGGACAAAGTGAAGGGTTTCGTGGGTTGCTGAGTGTGATAGCGGAAGGGCAGGGAGCATGGGGGTGGATAGTGTGGATTAGAACCCTGTATGGACAGTAGGTCTTGGATTTGTTCTGGGTTATTGGCAGACTGGATGAATTAGTGGTCTTTCTGTGCTGTCATTGTCCGTTTCTATATCGAACTGGTACTTTGAGCATTTTCATGTCCTGCACCTTGGTTGATGTAGTTACACTAATTAGAGCTACACAGTCACTTACGTCACATGTTAACTGTGTTTTTTTGTAGCTGTGTCGGAGTGGAGGAAGAGCAAGCAGCTGATATTGACGTGTACCATTGTCCCACCTGTGAGCTCACACGCGGACCTTCTATTTGTAAGTGACTACGCTACTGTTCCAACTGTAAGATCCCATGCTAGACTCTATGTTAGTAAGTAACTCTGGTATTGTCCCTTCTGTAAGATCACACGTGGACCCTCTGTAAGTAAGTAACTTTATTATTGTCCAAACAGTGCGATTACATGTGGAACCTTTGTTAGTATGTTATTCTGAATGTTACTGTTACAACCGTGAGATTACACATGGGCCCTCCATTAGTTGCTCTGGTACGTTACCAATTGTGAGATCACATGGGGGCCCCCATGTTAGTAAGCAACTCTGGTTCTGTTCCAACCAGGGATATGAATTAACATTTTTAGTGTTCACATCATTGTGCAAGAAAGAAGAGCACAAATTTACATGTACCATTGGCCTGGGATGAATGAAGGAAGGAAGGAGCATTAGTGTGGATGCTTGAGGAGGGGGGTGCCGGTCTCATTCATACACATCACTTCATGATGCTAACAGCCCCTGCTCCCTGCTACAACCTGTCCATGACACTGGGTCATGTCTGGAATGTGCCTGCAAGCACAGTTAAGCACGTAGTCTGCCATGCAGCCACAAACAGAAATTTGAGCCACCTCTGCAGTGTCTGTGCTTGCGCAGGTAAGAACGCACTTATATAGTTGATTTGATATGCGGTAGTCACTGCTTTGTTGTGGTGGCACCTGCAGATGCCCACTCAGCTCACTTCAGCTAATTCATGACTCTTTGTCAGCTTTACTACAGAAGTGATTGGTTCATCTGATATTTGAGGTCTGGTGCTTCTGCTCTCACTGATGCTCTGCTTTCACCCACCTTGTGCTGAAACATTGCATCTTCTTAATGTCAGATTTTTTTCTCAGCATCCCCCTTTACCATGTGACACCAACAAACATAACGGTCTCCTTTGAGAGATAGCCCCCCCCCACCAAGACTTGACCCCAAGTCCTAGGCCCAGTTTGGCACAACAATATGCCACACTGTTGTGCATGAAATGAGCACAACTAATTGCTCTAGTTTGTTCCCACTTGCAAAAAGAATAGGCAGACTATGTTAAAAGTCAACCCTTGATCCCAATTGTAAGATAACACATTGGTCCTTGGTTGCTAAGTAACTCTGGCTGGTGGTGTCCTCTTTTTGTGGTTAAAACGTGGCTATAATAACTATCGCCGAGGGCAGCTACAAGAATATGTGAGTAGCTCCCTTTTATTGGAAACTTTCTTTAACTTCTTTTTCAGTTTGACATGAGAAATGTGGGCCTTTCAATTTTTCTACAATATGATTTTAAAACTCATTACCTCCAATAGCTCCATATGACGTCTAAACTATCCATTGTTTACCTGACAGAAAATGGCTGCCCAGGAGGTAATGAGTTAAAAGATTCTTGAATGATTTTACATGAAACATAACGCTCTTGTTGATTTTCTTTTTAAATTGTTGATACGGTATGAATAGGTTGTCCTGTAATAGATGAATATAACTGTTAACGGGACGTTGTCAACCCCCTTAGGCTTCAAAGTGACCCTAGTTTAAATAACACATTTTATGATTGTTCACATTCTATAGAGACTGATGATGCAGCTGGAAGTTTGATTCGAATCCCTTTTTTCTTTTAAAGAAATAAACTGAGTGCCTACTATACTGATGTTACCACACCCAAACATGTTTGTTTACATTTCTTGAACAACCACCTCTGCATCTTACCTGGACTCGGGAACATCCCAAACACAGTCTAGCCCCTCATTATGCAGTGGGAGTAGATGAGACTATTGTGTCATGAGTGACTGCACTGTTTGGGGGTGTTTCTGCATCTTCAGGAAGTATGTAATACGAGTAGGTCAATGATTTGAAGCAAAACAAGGCTGGTTATAGCTGTACATTGCCATGCATTTCAGTTCTAATAAGCAAGGAGGCAGCTAAAACACCCAGCAACATCAATGAATTTTAGAGAAGGTAAGCAATCATAAAATGTGGGGTTTTACTTAAAAATAATATGATGCAAAAAAAGGTTGACAGTGTCCCTTTAATACCATTTGTTTTCTAAAATATTCGCTATTTTCTTCAGGGGTTCCACCTTTGCCTTGTCCGTTATCCTTCAGAGATGTTTGGAGCTATGGTATTTTATCCTCTCCTATTCTTATATTCCCCTGATGAAGATGAACTGCAGATGCATAAAGTGTTGATGTCTTTGGTTCTCTCAAATTCTTTTCAAAAATATTTTCTAATGTAATCCCTTTATATGTGTCTAGGATAACCTATAAAAGTTTGTGGCCTTCCTTAAAACAAAAAAGCTAATTCCCACATATTAGCTAGTAGTTGGCGCCCCAAAATATGAATATGGATCTGGACAGCCAAAGCCTTCTTACTTTCTTGATATACTATGCCACTATAGCTAGGGTCGAGCAGGGGTTTCTGTGTTAAACTTCAAACTTTGCACTTTAATGTCTGCACAGCCGTTCTACCGATTTGCATGAAATTTTGCTTGCTCTGTCACGGGGCCGGGGTAGCTCTTTTTGACGTGCCAGGTTTCGTTCCTGTTGGATGTGCAGATTCCGAGGTCCAGATAGCGAAAAAAGTTATAAAAACAAATTCCTTTTTTTGCTGGTAGTTTTTTTTTTTTTTTGTTTGTTTGTTTCCATCACCTAGCACCCAGACAGTTTGGAATTTTGGTCTGACATTTTTGGGGTAGAAAGGGCTTGTCCCACGGATGTGCCCTTCACTGGTTTGCTGAAAAAATAATAATCCATTTCAGAGTTATTAAATTATAAAATTTCATGGCCGGCCTGCCGGCACACCGGTTGGATTTCCCCTTTTGACGCCGACGACCCAGGTTCTTGAGAGGACCCAGGCTGGTCGGAGGGCCGCTGGGGATAAGGATTGAGCATCCCTAGACTGTTGTCCTTCTCCGGGGAGGGTGGTCTGATTCGGTGCAGAAGCGACACCTGGCGGGGGCTGGGTTCGTCGCAGTGCACCGACATCAGTTTCTCTCTGGGGCAGGGTGGACGCTGACCGTCATTGCATGTCCCCACCTCAGCTTAAGGGGAGAAAATTCTGCTCTGGTCATCTCCATGAAGCCCTGCCCTGGGCTTCAATTAGCCTCCTAGCTGGGCTCTCCCGACCAGTCACAGTTTCGCGGCACTGGTAGCCTGACGGTGCCGTGACCCCCACCCTCTGGGGGGGCAAGCCAGGGGTGACTGGGAGAGCTCCGCGGATCTAGGAAGTGGAAGCGTGAAGAGGCGCCATGATCAGAGCAGATGACATGATGGTCCGGTGCAGCCAAGAAGCATAGTAAACAAATTAAAAAAAAAAAAAAAAAAAAAAATTATAAAATGTCGGTTCTGAGCATGCTCAGTACAGTCTTTTGGGCAGCTGCTTGGAATGAAAAAGAGTTTGGTCTGTTTGAAAAAGGATCTTTTTTTGTATGGGGTAATCCTTTTTTGTGAGGGGGGAAAAATATTTTTTTGTATGGCTTCCATTTTTTTTTTTTTCCAAAACCAAAAAAATTCAAACCCCACAAAAATGACATCCCACACACACACACACACACACACACACACACACACCAGCACATATATCTTGCTGATCGGGACCCCGCTAGGTGGATTCTACACTTAGATTCTGGAAAAATTATCCAGAAATTTTTTTTCCCCATTTAAAACTCCTGTTTCATAAGTTGATTTTCTTTTTTTGTATGGCTGTACAAGAAAATTATTGGTTCATACAAAAAAGGATGGCTTCATACAAAAAAATAATTTGGACTTAGTCCTCCCTCCCCTCCCGATTCTTTTTTCGTATGAAAGCATTATTTTTTTTGTATGAATGAAAAAACATATCAAAAATGTTGCCTTCATATGAAAAAAGAATGGGGGGGGGGAAACTAAGTCCAAATTCTTTTTTCATATGCAGGCATCCTTTTCATATGTTTTTCGTTCATGTGAAATAAGAATGCATTCAGACGAAAAAAATATTTTGGGCTTAGTTTTTATTGCCATTCTTTTTTGCATGAAGGAATCTTTCTTGGTATACTTTTTTCATTTATGCAAAAAATAATGCTCTCATACATACTAACATACTAATTGCCAGCAGATTAGGCCTTATGGTCTATCGAGTCTGCTATATGAAAAAAGAAGTCAGACTTAGTTTTTTTCTTTTGGTCCGTTCCCCCTCCCCAATTTATTTGTATGAAGGCATCCTTTTTCTTATGGCTTTTTTCGTTCATATGAAAAAAGAACAGCCTTATTCAAAAAAAGATTTTGGACTTATTTTGTTTTTTGACATTTGAACTTCAACAAGCCATAACTCCCTCAATATTTGGACTTAAGGAACACATATTCTCCTCTAAACATTTAGGGGCAGTATTTAAAAAAAAAAAATGATAAAAAAAATATGAATTCCCATAGGGATAACATTGGAACTTCAACAAGCCATACCTCCCTCAATATTTTGACTTAAGGTGGCCTCAGTGTGGAATGGTATAAACAGGGCACATGGTCATAATGTTGCAAGACATTATGCCGCATGGCAATATTGCGCTGCCTATACAGTGCGATTTCTGCAGTGAGGCACAAGTCTTTTTTGTGTGGGGTCTGTGCCCCGAACCCCTCAAATAAAGATTCTCAACCTGTATGGGGTTCAACTCAAAAATGCACAAATTTAAAAAAAAAAAGTTTCTGGGACTGGGAATTGAATCTGGTCCCAGAAGCAGCGCCTGGGTTCCTGGCTGCAGTGGCTCAGTCCATTGAGCCATTGCAGCTGCTCCGAAGAACCCCATCCCAGCAGATGTCTTATCCTCTGCCTGGGATTGTGTGAGTGGTGCAATACCATGTACAGCAGCATTGCACCATTCGCTCATCAGTACGGCGCTATCCCGGGTTAGCCATTATGTCGTACGCTATTAAGTGTGTGACATTATGACCCGGTAGTTATGAAAAGTTTTCCTGGTTGTTACTTCCTACTATTTTGCAGGTGTTCCAGGAGGTGGCAGGCAGGGATGTGCCCCTCCTTCTTGGGCATACGCTGTGATAGCAGCCCTACCTAAGCCCAAAAAGGACATTACTGACCCCTCTTCTTACCACCCAGTCTCCATTTTAAACTCTGATTACAAGATCTTTATGGCTATGTGGGCTTCTCGATTGGGACACATACTCCCTACCCTTATTCATCCTGACCAGGCAGGATTTATTAAAGCCAGAAATACTATGGATAATATTCGTCGGGTGCTGTTACTGGCTGAATATGTACAGACCAGACATCCCGGCAGCCTTGTTAAATTTAGATGCTGAAAAGATGTTTGACGGTGTCCTGGGACTTTCCCTTGGACACCCTGGACGCCTTCCGATTTCCTGGCTCTTTCCAAACCTGGTTGAAAAATATCTATGATAACCTGAGGGCTTATATTTGCATTAATGGTGCGCTGACTACCTCAATATCTCTGCAGTGTTGAATGCGACAAGGTTGTCCTCTCTCCCCACTCTTATTCGCTCTGTACATGGAGCCTTTGGCTTCTGCTCTCCGAGGGGAGGAGGGCATAGAGGGCGTCCCTTTGGGACAAGCAAAATACAAAGTTTCTTTGTTTGCAGATGATGTCCTCCTCTCTGTCTTATCGCCCAAGCAGTCGGTGCCCAAGGTATGGGAAATTCTAAGCAAATTTGAAAAAGTAGTGGATTTTAATTTAAATATTTCTAAAACTGAGGCGTTGACTTCTAACTTTGTCCCCTCAGAAGCTTTAAAGCATAGATTCCCTTTTCGCTGGATGCGCACTAAAATAAAATATTAAAGTATTCATATTATAAAGGATATAATTAATAGAGATGTAATAAATTATGAACCTTTAACGGTAACCATACAAAATGATTTGTCTAAAAGGAGGCATTATAGCGCAGTGGTTTAAGGCTCTGCGCTTCGAACCTGAAGACCTGGGTTTGAATCCCAAAGCCCCCACTTGCATACTGTGTGACCCTGAGCAAGTCACTTAACTTCCTTGTGCTCCCAGGTCGCACCTGTAAACAAGCTCTCAGCTTAGTGTCTCTCTTCTGGTTTAGGGGAAAAAAAAAATGGAGTAAATTAAACTTGCCTTTTTTTTTTTTCCAAAAGTGGAAATTATAAGAATGAACATCTTGCCTTGTTCGTTATATTTATTTCAGACGATCCCAATTTGGCCATCACATTCATACTTTATCTCCTGGAACAGAATGATACTGAATTTTATATAAAAAAAAAAGGGGGGGGGGGCAGTGTCTCCGGGTTCGTCTTTCTATTCTCCAGTTACCTTTAGCTTCCGGTGGGGTTAAGCTTCCTAACCTTGAATGGTATGCAAAAGCTGCCTTTTTAAAGGTGCTATTTCTTTGGCTAACACTTGCGTATCAAGCTCTATGGAAAGATATTGAATTTACTATAAATTATCTTTATGGGGGGTGGAGCTCAAGCTGTGCAGATGCAGGTTTTTACATCTCTGTTGCTTAGTACTTCTAAATCAGCAAAATCTACAATTTAGAGTGGTTTCGGTCGATTTGGACAGCTTCTTTGGATTCCTGCCCCAGTAATACATAGGGATGGGTAATCCGAAGTGAGATAGAGCAGCGGGCAGTTCCGATAGAGGGAAAGGAGTCTAAACCGTGCAGCCCTTACGATCAGGATCTGAGGCCCAGATGGTAGGTAATGCTATGGAAGAAACCCTCTCTACTTTGGGTCTGAAAATTCAGAATTCAACGGCTGAAGATTGCCTTGCTAAGGAGGAGATTGAAACTTGAGCAAGGTCGCTGGGATCTGAATAAGGCCAGCTAGAGCATGTTATGACTGACAAGTCTTAATAGTTACCTGCTGTTTGGACTTTGTGCTTAAATTCTAACTAAAACTCAGTTCCTGTTGTATTTCTGTGCAGTGGACTTTTTGATCACTGAGTTGAGTGTATACCGAGTTATTACACACATTCATTTGTTGTTTGGAAGAAAGTGACGGGCTGGAGGTATTATTATACCTGTTAATATATATTAGTTTTGTAGAAAAACCTGCTCTCAGTTTGAAAATTGCGCTGTTTCTTTAGATAGATTGCATAGAGTCAAAGGTCTCATATGAGACCACATTGCCTTTGAAGGATTAATGCTGGGCATTCACTTAATTTAAGGGAAAAACCATGCTGCTCTTGGGCTCGCTAAACACAACATAATTTAGGGGCATTTTTTTTTTTTTAGATTTTAACATGGCTACCCCTGATGTGGTATCTCTATATGGTAAATACACATATCCTGTTAATAAGGGACTGTTGTCCTATATGGTCTAATGTATTTGAATGGCCCATTGTATGTAAATCTCAATGTTATTGCAATGATAAACTAATAAAAAAAAAGTATAAAAAAAAATAAATGATCTTTATGATCTTGCACCTGTTCTGTTTGCAACCAGAGGGCGGTCTCCTCCGTTACGCCATTTTACTAAATTTACTTCAGGTGTCCTGAAAATATGGAATCAGATAAAATTCCACTCGGAAGTTCGCTGACATTTTTTACTATTTGCAGCTGATGTTAGCTGATGAAAATTTCAGTCCCATCTCAGACTGACCTCACCTTTAAAAGTTGGCGTTGAATGGGGTTACAGTATATTTACCAGGTCCTGACCCCCACAGGAATAGCCTCTTTTGAAACTCTGCAGAAGGAGTTTGGGCTGGCCCTTGGAGATCATTAAAGGTTCCTACAGCTGTGGACTTACATACAGTATCAACGACAGGATAGGATACAGCTACCTATCCCAAAAACTTTATTAGCCATATTAATTGATAGCCTGGCTGGTAATGTGCAGAGGCATCTTATAGGACAACTCTACCGCATTCCCAGGGATACATTTGGGGGATTCATCCTTATCAATCTTAAATAGTTGGATTAATGATCTTGGCCTTGCTGTAAGTTTTGAAGACTGGTTAAGATTGTTATGCTGATGATAACCAGCTATACCTGTTTTTTGGCCCCGACCAGGAAGGAGCAATCTCGGTATTTAATAACTGCTTCAATTAAATCCAGTGAAATCCAGGATTGTATGAAGTCCAGTTGGCTGAAGTTGAACTCTAGGAAGACGGAGGTGATGGTTTTGGATCCAGATCGTCGGATAGAGGGCTTGAGGCAGGCTCCTCTTTTGGATTGTTTCTTGGGGATGCTGAGCTTCAGGTCTCTGAACAGGTGCGAGACCTAGGGGGGTGATGTTGGACGCGGGGCTGACACTTCGGATTCAGGTGTCAGCTGTCATTAAGTCTTCTTTCTACCGCCTGAAAAACATCACTAGGATCAAGCACCTTGTTCCATCCGGCGATCTGCCTACATTGATCCATGCCTTTGTGACCTTGCGTCTAGATTACTGCAACTCGTTTTACTTTGGGCTTCCGGTGGTTGATATCCACCGCATGCAGCTGGTGCAGAATTCTGCAGCCCAGTCGTTGATGGGGACTCCTAGATCTTCCCATATCACACCGGTGCTGCGGGAACTGCACTGGCTGCCGGTTCAGTGGCGGATCACCTTTAAAGTCGGATTACTGGCTTATAAAGCCCTACACAAACTGGGCCCTGACTACCTGAAAGAGCTCCTGATCCATTATCACCCTGTGAGATCCCTCCGCTCGGCTGATGGGTTGCTAGAGATTCCAAGGGTGACTTTAAAATCTGCTGGGGCACGGGCTTTTATGTTCGCGGCCCCGTCCCTCTGGAATTCTCTACCCCATCGGATTAGGGAGTGCACGACCGTGGGGAGTTTTAAACAGGCTCTAAAATTTTATTTATTTATTTATTTCTAAGAATCAGTTTACAACCTTTGAGCCAGAGGCTCGTTTCCAAAGGTACTCCGTCACATAAAGACATACATTGTGTTTTTGGTTACATAGCAAGGTTTTGCAAAACAATAGGCGTTCAACAGAGGCGCCACGTCACACTGTGGTCAGACAAATACAATTGGGTACAGGGTACATGTAATTGATAACAGGTGTTACACAAGTTGGTATCAAGTGAGCAATCTGGTTGGTAAACACTGAGACAGCTGGCACTGGCCAGGTTAAACATAGGCACGGTGTACAGGGAAGTGGTGGAGGGGATGGTTAGGTGGAGAGCTGCCCGGGGGGCATTGTCAAGAGAAGCAGAGGTGGAGAGGTGGATCATTTATTAGTTCTCACACTTTGTGATAGTGATAGTGAGCCTCCCCCAAGGCATGAAAAAGATTTCGAGCCTCCCTCAAATTTGGAAAAAAATCTTGGGCCTCCCCACAGGAAAAAAAAATTCCTACTTTGCACAGTACACCAGGAATAAAGTGAAACTAATAAAGCTGACGGAGTATATTCTCTTTTTATTCAACTTATTGCTCCCCACCCCTGACCCGGCAACCTAGGTTATACTTGTCACTCCTTTTTTCTGACTCTTGGGCCCTTGTTACTCTGTTTCCTCTCTGTCTGGAACAAATAACCTAGCCACTTCATCTCCCTCCTCTTACCCTGCAGTTAGGTAACTTCCTTGTACCCTTACCTCAGGTCACACCTGAAAACGTGCATCGGATCATTGTGCCTTTCCCAGTTACTAATTTACATACAAATACCTATTGTAGAAACGAGCCTTGACACAGCATGTCTCCTCCAGGCATTAATTGACATATAAATACACACCTATAAACAAGCTTTGGCTCAATGGGGACTTCCCGGTCACAAATCTGTGCATAAGTAAAAAATCTCACCTGCAATTATCCATATTTATTAATTTGTTTTATCCTTTCACACAAAACAGCCAACACTTAAAATTTAAATACTGTACATTCTCAGACTTGACTGGGCATCCCCTGGAACAATTTGGGGCCTCCCTTGGGAGACTGACCTCACCATTTGAGAACCACTGGTTAAAGTATGTGATAGTGATGATTTCTGAGCTGTACTGTACATTTTATGATGATGATTCTGTTTTAATTGTGTTGTTTTACTGTACTGCGCCTTGATACATGAAAGGCGCATGATAAATGAAGTATTATTATTATTAAGATGCACCGTACCTGCAGTAAAAATAACTCTTTCATTTGAAGGGAATTAGCATGGAAATGCCATTATAGGTCCCCTGCTATCCTAATTAAATACATGCCACCATCATTCAGAGTGTGCTGGTGGGGATGCAGATGCCAGGTAGCAGACCCTGGGGCATATATTCTGGCTCTGCCCCCTGTTGACCCCCGTGTGTGTATTTTACAGGCTGAACAGCAGGAATGCTCTGAGGAAGTAGTCAGATTATTGGCTGAAATGGTACTGTTATCGATTATGCCTCAACATCACCCCTCAAGGTAGAAAACTCTATTGCCGATATATTTGTTGGCAGCCAAAAAAGGCTATTACCCAGAGGCGGATGACCCTGGTTATTCCTTTAATAGAGGATTGGAGGGCCATTGTTATGGGCATTTGAGGAGTTTGGGTGAAATATGGAAGGTGGTCTGTCTTAATGCCAGGAGCCAGGGCAAAACATTGGTGAGCCGTTATGGAAACTGGGACCTGTTGGTCCCAGGCTACACCATGTACTGACATGATGGGGAGAGATAAAGGAGGAGGGATAGCCCTCTATGTCAGGGAAGGCATTGAGGTGGTGGAGGATGGGTCCATCTGGGGAGGAAATGGGGAAACAGATTTGCTGTGGTGTCAGTGCATGATGGCATCAGGCAGGAAATTACACATGTGAAGTGGTCTGTAGGCCTCTAGGATAGGGGGATGAGGGCAGTAGGGAGCTTGGGGAAGAACTAAAGACAGGGGGCACAAAGAGTAAGGTAGTGGTGGTGGTGGGGATCTCGGCCTGCCATACATTGATTGGGACATTCCAACAGCTTGGAACACCAAACGTTAGGCTCTGCTAAATATCTTGCATGGCTGCCTACCATTGCAGCTGGTCAGGGAGCCCACAGGGTAGGCTGCCATTCTTGACATGGTGCTCACAGACTTGGAAATGGTAGGTGGAGTGCCGGTGGGGGAACCATTGGGGTTCAGTGACCTTAACGCTATATTCAGACTGGCCTTCGGCACCAGTATGCCCACATCAAAGGCTGAAATTCTGGATTTCTGAAGAGCAGATTTTAATCAGATGAGGAAATTGGTCTGAAATAGGTTAAAGATGAACAAAATCAGGGGTGCTGAGTAAAGGTGGGAAGAAATTAGAGGTAATTCTTGAAGCAACAAAATCATGCTTGAGAACTGTCCCCAAAAGAAACAGGCACAAGGGTGGACAAGATCAGGGGCGAAGAGGAAAGGTGGGAAGAAATTAAAGGGGTAATTCATGAAGTAACAAAATCATGCTTGAGGACAGTCCCCTGAAGAAACCAGTACAGGAGACCAACCTGTTTCTCTAAGAAGGTCAGGAAGGTGGTTAGGGCCAAGAGAAAAAGCCTTCATCAGATACAAGGAGAATGACGTGAGCACCAAGTAAAATCTGGTGAGGCCAAGAGGGCAGTCAGGGACTCAAAAGCAGACATAGACTGCATATTGTGGAGGGGGGTTGAGGGAGGAGAAAACATTTTTTTAGCTATATTAGAGAAAAAGAAAACTGGTAGGAAGAATTGTTAGGTGGATGGGGAGACGGGTAATAGAGGAGTACAGGCAGTTGACAGCTGTTCTTAATGACTGTTTGCTAAGTTTACACAGGGGAACACAGTGGGCATTTTCTGGAAAGCAGTATGAAGTCTACTGATAGGGGGATCCAAGAAATGAGGCAGAAGGAATTTACAACTGAGAGGGTCAGGAAAGGGCTTGCAGCCCTAAAGGTAGATAAGGTACTGCGTCCGAATTCATCTGAGTGTTCTCAGGGAACTAGCGTTGTAATTGGCTCAACCCCTGGCAGGGCTATTCAGTTGCCGAGTTCTGATGGGTGACTCCGAAAGACTAGACAATAGTGGACATAGTTCCTCTCCATGAAGGTGGGGATAGGGAGCAGCTGGGTAATTACGGCCCTGTCAGTCTTACTTCTGTTGTGGGTCAGATGATGGAGACGCTAGTTAAAGATGATTTAATGGACTACTTGAGCGTAATGAGCTCCAGTTTACAGCAATGAAGCTGGAAGGGGGTAAATTCAAGAGAGGTGTGAAGAACTTCTTCACAGAAAGAGTGGTGGATGCCTAAACAGTCTTCAGGCAGAGGTGGTGGGGTTGAAAACACTGGTAGGATGCAAAAATGCATGGGATAGACATGAGGGAGTCTTGGTGTAAAGTGAAAGAAGCCGTAGATCAGTCAGAGTCTGCAGTAACGCTATAAGCAGGGGGCAATGGGCAGACCGGGTGGGCCACGCATTCCTTATCTGCCATCAAAGTGTATGTTTCTAGGATAGAAAACAGCACAGGCTCATAGCAAGGAGGTCTTCTTGGGTCAGCCTTGATAGTATGCTGTGACTGGGCATCTAGAGCTGTAGATATGAGGCAAACAGTAGATTAATTTTATTTAAGTTAGATTTTATTGAAATGTCATTGAACAGGATTAAACAAACATACATTCTACATTCTTAACCAGAGTTGTTAGTTTTCTATGTAAATAATTAGAGCAATATATTTAAGACTTTCGTTGTAATGATTCCTGCACTGCATAATTATGTTGGCTGTACAATCCACTGCCGGTAGGTATGGACATGTTCTAAGGCATTTCTGAAACTAGTGGGCTTCGACAACATGACTTGTCATCTTTAGAGTTTGTTGTCCCTGAAAATTTCCTTGATTTAAATGCCAGAAGTTTAGAACTTCCTGATAGGTATTGTAATAAGAGGGAAAGATACACTAGGGGGAAGAGAAACAAGACTAGAGGTACTTGCAACAGATACAAAATAAAGAATATGTTCTCAATTATTTTATTTGGTTTCATTCATCGTGTAGTTGTAATAAACGTGCTTAATCAAGTAACATTGCTGTGTGCTATTATTTATCCTCTGTTTTCGTCTTTTTCTGGTAAGTTGTTACGTGTTTACATAACCCGTGTTGAAGTAGTTAATTTCATGCATGGTCACCCCTGGGCTTATCTGACTACTTTAGTGTTTGTGCATCAACTTTATCTAAGTGTTTGTTTTTCTCCTGGTTTATCACTTACTACTTTAATACTTCACCAAGTCGGGCATAGCTGCGAATCGGTTCATGTCTCAAATAATGTAGGATTTCTGGGTCTGTGCATCTTATTCCTCATCTGTGATGGTTGACGGCATCCAATGTTCTAAACTTCCTCAGGTATACCTTATTTGCTCCCCTCAGTCTATTTGTCAGTTGTTCCAGTCATAAAGCTTTTAGGGTCTCAATGAACCACTCTTGTCTGGTGGTGGGGGTTGTTGGTCTAACCACTGTTTTAGTATTAGTTTTTTGTCTATTGCAGTTATCACCTTTCTCTGATCACGTCCCCTAATATAGGTCTCTGTTATAAATAAATATTCCATACCTAGCATTGGGTTTAATACATTCTTGATGTCCATTCAGTATGTTTATATAGGGGGACAATGCCAAAATACTTGCATCATGGTGCCTTCTGAATGACTCCATCTATGACATTGTGGGGTTGGGATTATTTTCATTTTGTCTAGCTTAACTAGAGTAAAGTACAAATTATATAGGATTTTGAATGGTTGCACCTTGATGTCTGTTATGGATATGGATGTTTAGCAAAAGTCCAGATTTTTCTCCATTCCCCTGTTGTGGTGTCCTGTTCTAACACTTCTGACTACCATCTCAGCACCAGTTATTTCAAACAACATGAAGTCTTGCTGTATTCTGACAATTGCGGTAATTCACAACCTTTGAACTGCCCCGGAGAACTAAGGGTTAACTTTCCATGCAGGGCATGGAACGTTGAGCTCGAGCTCGTTTGAAGTCTCTGTCTGGAGTGTTTCTGAACTCAAACCGTCAGATTCTTTACTCCGCCTCACTGAACGGTCGCTCTGGAGATTTCTCCTTCAGCTCAGTTCGAAGTCGGTTAGTTTTCAGTTTTTCGTCGGTTTAAACCGAAAAAAAAGTATCCGCATAGTCGGTTCGGTCTCTGTCTGTGGTGCTGAGAGTACTAGATAGGAATTGTTCTATTTTTCTGTGTGGAACTTGTAAAAGTGCGGTCGGTTCGGCTGAACCGACCATTTGATTGTGAATTTTGCTATCTTTAGTGTGTGGTTACCGGTTCTTATCAGTTCTAAAAAAAAACCAAAAAAAACACGTTTTAACCATTTTTTTCCAATACCCTTGACATGGTTAGGAACCGATAAGGGAGTCTTGCCTGGCGGTTGCCGAAAAAAAGGTAAGTTCGGTTAGGTTGGCCATGTCTGAGAAACCCAAGAAAAAAACTGGGCCCACTGGGTTTCAACACTGCAGTGAGTGTGGGGAAGTCTTTGCCAAGGCCGATCCCCACACTACCTGTGTTTGTTGTCTGGGGTTTGACCACCTCGATTCAGACTGCCAAATATGTAAGAACTTTCCCAAATCTGCCCTTGAGAAGAGATTAGGTAGACTGAGGGAAAAGGAGACCGAGAAGTCCGCTGACCCGGATGGCCAGCCCGGCTCGGTTTCGACCGAACCAGAAGGAGTGCCCTCTGACCAGGGCAATACTGGCAAAAGGAGAGCCGATTCTGAGGGATCGGTTCCGACAAAAAGAAAGCGCAAAGATAAATCGACTGGTTCGGATCCAGAGGTTCATGTTCCGACCTCCTAAGAGATAGCCAGGGCGATTCAGATTGTGGAATCGCTCCATCCGGTTCTGACCGATCCTGCTCCTTCTGGCAGGGGTTCGGTTTGGTTGGTTCCCCCAGTTCAAGAGTATACCCTTGAAGATTTTTATGAACTGGAGTTGGAAGAGGATGGGGAATTTGAGGATTATGATGTAAGTGAAGGTCTGGATGTGCCTGTGGAACCGGACATCTCCCCAGACAGACCGTGATATGTTTCCCCTCCTAGGCTTTCTGAGTCTCCTTCCCATTTTATGTTTGACAGAAAAGTGGCTGAAACCCTCCAGCTTCCTATGGAGGAGGCTGTGGAAGATCAAGAAGAGCCTGATTATGTAGAGTTGATGGATATCCCAGAGTCCAGAAGACTGTCTATTCCCCTCCATAAATCTTTTGGGAAACGGACACAAAAAATCTTAGTCTCCTAACACTATACCTCCTGTGGATAGAAGAATGGACAAGAGGTATACACTTCAGGCTCAGACACGGAGTTCTTATATCAGAAGTGCAGCCATGTTGGGGTAGTGCATTCTGCCGCCTGTGACAAGGCAAATATTCCCTTGGCTTCACACCCCCCCTGACAAGGACTCCAGGAAGATTGATGCCATGGCAAAGAAGCAGTACATGGCATCTTCTTTGGGATTCAGGCAGGTGAATTACATGGCCTATACCGCCAGGTACCAGAAGTCTAGGTGGGACACTGTACTGGCACTGGCTAAACAGGCCTCCCCCCAGCTAGCCAAGGAGTTGGAGGCGGTGCAGATTTTGCTGCAGAAAACACTATTGTGCAATTTTCCAGGATTAACAAATAATTTTTTGTTTACAAGTACTGTATAATAGTATTTGTGTGAAATGGTGGTATAATCCATCTTTTCTTGCCAAGCACAAAGTCTTAACGTTCTGATGTATGTATTTATTTGTAAGAGTTTTACCAGGAAGGACATTCTGAGCACAAATAACTTGGTTTCCAAATGTGTTCTTGGGGGACAGGGATAAGTATAGGGTTTAATGCAATATACAGCAGTTAAATCAGATGGTAAACAACAATACAATTGGACAGTGGTTGCACAGAGTTTACAATAGAATAATATATACAATTAAAAACAGTTGCAATGTCCAGAAGAACTAGTGTTCCTTTTTTGTGTTGCACAGGGTTTACAGTGGAATTATTATATACAATTAAAAATAGTTGCAATGTCCTGAAGAAGTAGTATTAGGAGTGCACTGCAATATTTCTAAGACAAGATATGCCTTCCAATGTGTAATCTTTTACGGCTCTTTCTTCAGTTTTTTATTCCATTATTCGACTAGACCATTTTTCTTAAGAATTCCATTTTGCACAGTAAACCAATTTTTAGCAAGAAGGAGAGATGCCGGCACCTGCCAGCAGTGCATATATTATTAAGTGTAAGCACTATCGCTTCTCGCTTGCCACAGTACATAAAGAGCATAAGAAAGATAACAGACCTGCTTGTGTCCAAAAGTGCTTTCTTTTTATGTAAAGTACAGTCATGGAGTTTCAGACAGAATCAAAATACGCTCAAGCAAAACAGCTCCTTCCCCCTCCAGCTTCAGTACACAGTTGCGGTGTCTGCGTCTCTCTTCTTCTGTTGTTCATTTATCTCCCTGTGTTTTCAGTTCTATCAAAACCTACATTTCTCCTACTTCTACTCAATTCTGAGAATTCTGTAGGTTTGTATGTATTTATTAGAAGATTCAGGCAGTATCTTGGAGCACAAATGCTCTTTTACAAAGGTTCCACGTCAGATTACATTATTACGTTCCAAACAGGGACCAAACAACCAAGTCAAATTCCGAAGGAAATGTTCATCAAACGGATCATAAACATACATAATATTGGAAATCATTTAGATTAAAAAAAGGACAAGTTCAAGGCAGCAAGCTGCATACAGAGACAGTAGGTACAGTATGAATGGAAACTTGTTAGAGCTAGCTCAGTAACTGGTGCTGATGCACCTAGTTGTTAACGCAGCCCTCAGGGATCTTTGCAGTTGGTCAGTCCTGTGGAGGTTCAGCATGGTTTTGGGCAGTTAATTTAGCCAACCTGCAGCCCTAATAGCAAAGGAACGTTTGCCCAGCCAAGTTCTGTGGAGAGGTGGTTCAAGGGCGTTCGTGGCTGTACTCATTATATTGTATTGATTTACAATGGGGGCAGAAAGCATTTTTTAAATCGGCGGGTATTAGGCCTAACAGTGCTTTCTTGGCTACTATACATGTTTGTAGCTTATTTCTTACTTGTCAAAGGGTTGCCAGCTCATTTGTGCATATAGAGTACAGTTATGGGTGTGCTTGTTGGCCCCTAACACAAAGTGACAGGCTGTAGTGCAGGCCAGCTTAAGTCTGCCTGGTATCGAGTCACAGGCTGCTGCATACAGTATGTGGGTAGGCCATAGTCATCTAGGGACAGGATGGAGTTGTACACTACCAGTTGCCTGGTATCAGCCATAGGATTTCTAAAAAGGGTACCCATCCTTCAGTTTACAGATGACAACCAGGTTATCAACGTAAGGGGCAAAAGATGAAGTGTCATCCAGCACCACTCTGAGATATTCAGACGTTTTGTTACTGCTCAGTGAGTTCCTGAATTTTGATTTTATTCCTTTCTGAGTACTGAAACCGCATTCACAATCAGTGCTAGCCACTAGTATAATCTTTGCAATATGATGCATCATTTCACACTCTGGAATACACCTGGGTGCTGCTCAGGATAGCTTCAGCAAATTGCTGGAATGACAAAGGCTGCTAGTAATCATTTGAGACCATGATCTGTTTTATCAAAATAAATTCCCTTTTTGCAAATGCTGCAGATAGGTCAGAAGAGCAGAAGTACTGTACTATTTCATCTAGACATACTTCACCATAGGTATTGAAGCATAGAATTTGATGGCAGATAAGGACCGCTTGGCCCACCTAGTCTGCCCTTTTCCCTACCTGATGGATAAGCTGCAGATTCTAGTTAATCAACAGCCTATTTCTTCCTACCTCCCCACTAGAATTGCCTTATGTCTGTCCCACGCATGCTTGAATTCGCCTACTGTTCCTGACTCCACACCCTCCTCAGGAAGGCTGTTCCATGCATCCGCAACTCCCTCTGTGAAAAAATATTTTCTAACATTACCTCTGAGCCGTCCCCCCTCTGTCTTCAAATTGTGCCTCCTTGTTCTTGCACATCTCATTTTCTGAAAGATGCTACCCTCTTGTACTTTAATTCCCTTAAGATACTTGAAAGTTTATATTATGTCTCTCTCCCCCCCCTTTCCTCAAGGATATACATATTAAGCGGCTTTAGTCTCTCCTCGTATGTCTTCTGGTGCGGACTCTGCACCATTTTGGTTGCCCTCCTCTGAACAGCCTCCACTTTGTCTATGTCTTTGCAGAGATGAGGTCTCCAGAATTGCATGCAGTACTCCAGATGGGGTCTCACCAACTGTCTGTACAGAGGGATAACAACTTCCTGTTTTCTACTGTTGATGCCCCTCCCTGTGCATCCCAGTATCCCTCCAGCCCTCCTTACTGCCTTTTCACATTGCTTGCCCACCTTTAGGTCATCTGATATAATTACTCCTAGGTGTCTTTCGATTTTTGTTGTTATTATCTCACCCCCTCACAGGGATTTATTTAACTCAAAAAATTGATTAGCATTTTGCTCATAAAAGTGCTAAATCTTTGTGAAAATGCATAGCTCTTGCCTCACTGTGTTTAACAAACATAGCACTTCTAGAAAATCTGTATAAATACTTTCTGTACAGTTAGTGTAGTCCCAAGAAAAAAACTGCTAATCAATTATTTAAAACCCTGCCCCATAGTGTACTCTTCGCCTGGGTGTTTGCTATCCAGATGCATTACCGTGCACTTCTTTGCATTGAATATGAACTACCATATATTTGACCATTCCTCCAACCTTGCCAAGTTCCTTTTAATCCTTTCCACCCCACCTTGTGTATCAACCCTGTCTTAGATCTTTGTGTCGTCTGCAAAGAGACATACTTTTCCTTCCAGGTGCTCCCCAGTGTCACTTATAAAGACATGAAAGAGGACCGGTCCCAGTACCAAACCCTGCGTGCGGTAGCCCGCTAGTTACCCTCCTTTCTTCACTGTGGACTCGTTACTATTACCCTTTGTGTCCTGTTGTCCAGCCAGTTCTTTATCCAGGTTACCACCTTGGTACCCACTCCAAGGCTGGCTAACCTGTATATTAATCTTTTGTGTGAGATTGTGCCAAATGTCTTGCTTAAATCTAGGTAGGCCATATCCACAGCCCCTCCCTCGTCTACTAATTTAGTCACCCAGTCAAAGAAATCTGTTAGGTTCGTCTGACATGACCTTCCTGCTGTGAATCCATGCTGCCTTGGGTCCTGTGCCCCACTGGCCTCTAGGTACTCAACAGTTCTTTCCTTCAGAAGTGATGCCACCATTTTCCCTACCACTGAGGTCAAACTAACTGGTCTGTAGTTTCCTGCCTCTGCCCTGCTCCCTCTTTTGTGAAGTGGATTCACATCTGCCCTCCTCCAGTCCTCAGGTACCACCCCATCCTCCCATGATGTGTTAGAGTAGTCAGTGGCCTTACTAGATCTACATACTGCATACTAAAATGCCAGCAGAATAGGCCTAACGGTCTTTCGTGTCTGCTTGTTTGGTCAGCTCCCACCCTGAGTGCTGACCTTGCTGTCCCCCTTGCCTTCTCTGGCTTCTCCCTTCCCAGTTCCGGATATTCTTGCTGCATTGGATTTTGCTTCCAGAACCCTTCCCCTGTACCTGTCCCACCCCCTCTTGAACCCCTCCACTGTCTCTGCCTCCACCAGCCCCCTAGGCAGTGCATTCCATGGCTCCACCACCCTCTCAGTGAAGTAGCACCTCCTCCTTTCTCCCCTGAATCTTCCCCCCTCCAGCTTCCACCCATGCCCTCTAGTGGCCCCTTCCTCCTTCCTTCGAAGCACCCTGACTGTTCCTCCCCTATTTACCCTCTTCATGTACCTGAAGACCTCTATCATGTCCCCCCGGTCCCTTCTCTCTTCCAATGTGTACATATTTAGCTCTTCGAGCCTCTCCTCATAGGTCCTGTCCCCCAAGCCCCAAATCATTTTGGTTGCCCTCCTCTGGACCCTCTCCAGGAGGTTAATGTCCCTCTTTAAGTGTGGCCTCCAAAACTGCATGCAGTACTCAAGGTGCGGCCTCACCAAGCAGTTATACAGAGGGAGTATCACTTCCCTCCTTCTGGAGGTGATCCCCCTAGCGATGCATCCCAGCATCCTGTTGGCCTTGGCTGCTGCCCTCCTACAAGTCTCAGAGTTGTTCATCTTGACATCCACCACCACCCCCAGGTCCCTCTCAGCCATCGAGACTTGTAGCATTCCCCCAGGGTGTACACTTGGCCTGGGTTTCTGGCCTCAGTTGAGTACCTTGCATTTCCCTGCATTGAACCTCAGCTTCACTTTCTAGACCATCTTTCCAGAGCCTCCAGGTCCCCTGTGAGGCCACCCCCCTCCCCATCCACCACCAGTCCCCAGTTTGAGTCATCTGCAAGAGACTCATCTCACTCTGATTCCTGTCCTTATGTCAGAATACGTGGGCGTTGAACAGAGGGCCAAGGACTGATCCTGTGGGACCCCACTAATGACCCTCCTTGGGGATGAGACTATCCACCAACTACGACCCTCTGGGTCCGGTCCTGGAGCCAATTGCCTATCCATCTGATCATCTGGTTCCCCACCCCATTTCTCCCAGCTTATCCAACAGGCCCACGTGAAGACAGAGTCAAATGCCTTACTGAAGTCTAGAAAGAGGACATCCACTGGTCTACCCAGGTCCAGGCACTTGTCACCCAGTCATAGAACTCCACCAGGTTTGTCTGACACGATTTCCCGGATGAATCCATGCTGTCATCGTCCAGGCACCCTGACTTATCCAGGTCCCCCCCCAGCCTCTCCTTGACAATGCCCTCCATCACCTTGCCCACCACCAATGTCAGGCTGACAGGCCTCTAGTTCCCTGCCACCTCCCTTGATCCCCCCTTGTGGATAGGCACTATATGCGCCACCTTCCAGTCTTGGGGCACCCACCCTGTCCTCAGGTGGTGAAAAGCTCTGCCAGGGGTTTTGCCAGGACATCTGCAAGTTCCTTCAGCACTCTGGGATGTAATTTATCCGGCCCCGGTGCTTTCTCCATCTTAAGGGAGCTGAGGGCTTCCCTCACTCTCTCTGCTGTGATTTCTACTTCCGGTACCTCTTCTCCCTGCTTAGCCCTCCCCCCACCTGCCAGTGATGCCTCCCCCCTCTTCCCAGACCTGCTGATCGGTAAGGGTCCCCCCCTCCTCTACCCTTAGTTCTTTTAGAATTCTGGGGTGATCCCATCAGGCCCCATTGCTTTGTCCACCATCAGTTTCAAGAGTTCTTTCAAAACCCTTTCTTCTGTGAATGGACTGGTATCGACCCTCTCCATATTCAGAGTGTTTCTCTTGTTTGGTTTAGGTACCTCCCCCTCCTCTTCCCTTGTGACTACTGAACAGAAATATTCGTTCAGTATCCCTGCTTTTTCACTGTCACCCTCTGCCCACATTCCCTTCCCTTTATTAAGTCTCTGTATCCCTCCCTTGGTCTTTCTTCGCTCTCTAATGTACCCATAAAAGGTTTTATTCCCTTTCTTAAGTTGGCTATCTTTTTCTCAGTTTGTGCCTTTGCTATTCTGACTGCCTTCCCTGCATCCTTTTGCTTTAACTGATAAAGTTCTCTGTCCTGCTCCTTCTGTGTTTCCTTATATTTCCTGAATACTGTCCTTTTCTCCTTAACCTTCCCTTCCACCTCTTTTGAGAACCATAGGGTTTTTTTCCTTCATTTTGTTTTGTTGATTTGCTTCACACAAAGGCTTATTTATTTTTTGAGAGAATCGTAATTACAGTCCTTTGAGTCATAGACTTCTTTGCAAAGGCTCCACGTCAGTACAGCAAAGCACAAACATTATATTTAATAGCAGTCATACATAGGTCACATGGCACAGTGTATTTACATTGGCGGGATACCGCTTCTAGGGCCTAAGAAGACTGAGTCATAGTTGTGAAGACAAATCTGGTTACAGATTCGGAGGGTCATTAGCAGAGCCCTGATTCAGAGTTTATTTACAGCTGGATTGTGGGACCCAAGGATGTAGTCATAGGGTAAGCTAGACCTTTATCCTAACTTTGCCTTCTTTTGGGATATGGACAAGGGGAGGAGTATTGGCTACAGCCACAAGCCTCAGAGTCAAGAATGTTCATGATACCAGTTGGTCCATGCCTTCGTTACCTCCTACCTGGACTATTGCAATGCCCTATACCTAGGGCTTACGGGGGCTGAACTTCGCCACCTGCAGCTAGTGCAGAATGCGGCAGCCAGGCTTTTGACTGGTTCTTCTAGGTCCAGTCATATAACGCCTGTGCTCCGTGGACTGCACTGGCTGCCAGTTTGTTGGCGAATCACCTTCAAGGTCGGCTAGCTGACCTATAAGGCCCTACATGATCAGGGACCTGTTTTACCTGAAAGATCTCCTGCGTCCCTACTGTCCCTCCCGCCCACTCCGATCCATTGACGAGGGATTGCTAGAGATTCCCAGGGTCTGCTTAAAAACTTCAGGGGCAAGATCTTTTAGTTTTATGGCCCCGACCCTGTGGAATTCTCTACCTCATCAGGTATGAAATTGCCCGACTGTCCAGAGCTTTAAAGTAGCTCAGAAAACCTACCTTTTTAACAAAGCTTTTAATGATTGTTAATTATTTAATTTTAATCTTGTTTAAGTCCTGTTTTAAATATTTATTGTCTTATGTCATTTGTAAAGGCGCCTTGGTTTGAGAAAGGCGCCTCAAATAAATAAAAATTGATTGATTGAGTTTTGAATTGTCCAAGACTAGGGGCCAGGGAGATAGAGGGTGGTAGGTTGTTGAGCCAGAGGGGAGCACGATAACAGAAAGACCTTTGCCCTAGTGAGGTCCTACAGTGGGGGACTAGGAGGGAGGTACCTGCACAGCGTCTAGGGGCCCTCCTGTGTGGGACTGGCTGGATGAGGGGGCGGAGGCTATGGGTATTAAATTCATAAGTATTTTTTTGGCTTGGAGGCAAGTGTGATACTTAAGCCTCCCTTCAAAGGTCAGCCAGTCCGCAAGCTTGTAGCGCTCACACATGTGGGTTAATATATTGCAGCCTGTGACCAGATGGCAAGCTCTGTTGAGAGCTAGGTTGAAGCAGTGTAGGGTGGTTTAGTCTGCGGTGCCGTAAATTACAATCCCGTAGTCCACCAGTGAGAGGACTGAGCAGGATACAGCGAGACGTAAGGCCTGAGGGGGTAAGCAGTGCTTATGTCTGTATAGAATCCCCAGCCTGGTGTTAACAGCGGAGGAAAGGTGCTGAATGTGTATGTGGTAGGTGAGGGATGTGTCCAGAGTGATACCCACATATTTGAAGTTTGAGACCTGTTTGAGAAGGAGGCCCTGCGAGTTGGAGATGGTTGGGGGGCACTACTGAGAGGGCTTTGACGATGGACAAAGATCATAGATTTCATCTTGTAGTTGAGTACTAAGCGATGTTCAGTGAACCAGGATTCTATTTCTCTAAAAAAAAAAAAAAAAAAACTTGTAGGGCAGTTTGGAGGGAGTGAGGATAGGGTGTTTCCAGAAGACTAATGCGTCATCCGCATAGAGTAAGAGTTTCCCACTGCAGGATTGTGGGAGGGAGTTTAGGAAGAGAGTGAAAAGCAGTGGCCCTAGAATAGACCCTTGCGGGACACCCGTTAGGACTAGTTTATTGGAGGAGAGGGTGGTGTTGATTTTGACGTGTTGCGTCCGGCCGGAGAGATAGTCTTTGAACCAGGAGGTGGCCTCAGGGGAGAAATGGAAGGAGGGAAGGGAGTGGAGAAGTAGTGCATGACTGACTGTGTCTAATACTTTGGTCAAGTCGACGTAGATTGCACCTGCTACTGACCCTTGTTCCAGGGCCTCGTGTATGTATGATGTAAATTTGAGGAGGGCAGTGGTTGTGCTGTGACCCCTCCTGAAACCGTGTTGTTCTCTGCAAAGCAGATTATATTTGGTTAAGTAGTCTGCGAGTTGGTCCAACCCAATTGTTTTCAAGAGCCTTTGAGGGGGTAGGATCGAGATGGGTTGGTAATTACTAGGGGAAGTGGGGTCACCACTCTTCAGGATTGGTGTTATAATTTCTTTTTTCCATACAGTGGGGAATTGGCTGAGGTGTAGCAACCAGTTAAGTATTTTGGTAAGGTGTGGCAAGGTCACATCCAGCGTTAGTCTGAGAATTTTGAAGTTGAGGAAGTCACTGCTATAGTGCAAGTTTGCCAAGGCTTTGGAGAGGTAGCGCTTAGCCTCCCTGTAGGAGATGATTCACAGCCGGAAAGGGGGCGGACCTTAGTGGCTGATCTGCCCGAGGGGCAGCTAGGGATCGGGTACAAAGAAGTTTTGTGGGCGCATGTGACTGAGGTCTGAGAAGGTGGTGTTTAGGGTATTGGAGAAGGTTGTGGGGTCCTGGGAGAGGGCTCCCTTGACTTTAAGCTGCTCAGGGGCAGGGGAGACGGTTTTCCTGCAGAGTTCCTTAATATTGTTCCAGAAGTTTTTCCCTGAGCCCCATGTGGTGGTGAGGGCATGCTTATAGTAGTTTACCTTTGTTTGCCGGATGGCGCAGATGCATTTGTTTCTGGCCGCTCTGTAGAGTTGTCTGTCCTGGGGTGACTGGGAGTTTAGGGCCCTGTGCCAGAGGTTGTCACTGTGGTGCATCTGGTCAAGCAGGGATTGCGAGATCCACGGGGTATCCCTGTTTTTTAGGATCTGCTTTGTGAAGGGGGCAAAGATATCGCAGGCAGCGTTAAAGGTGGAAATAAAGGTGATGAGGGCAGTGTCTACAGTTAGGGCAGTGTGGATGGGTGACCAGTCACATGGAGTAAGGTATGATTTGAGGCGTGAGACGGCTCCTCTTTTGAGACTCCTTTGGACTGTAATTTTAGGGAGGCTGGGTGGGAGTTTATTAGACCACCAGCAGGCGACTGGGGAGGGGTCACGTGTCGCATCCAGGAGTACTTTAACCCTGGAGAGGTTGTTGGGATGGTTAGTAAGGATGAGGTCGATAAGAGTGGAGGACCCAGTTCTGGGGTCATGTCTGGTGGGGGATTGAACAACCTGGGTGAGGTCGTAAGCAAGAATGGCATCTTTGTAGGTAGTAGATGTGGGGGATAGCCAGTTCACGTTGAAGTCACCCATTATAATTACTTTGCTCTTGGAAGGGAGATGGGTGATGCTGTTGCCTCTGTGATGGTCGTTTTGATTATTCCCCATTGTTCCTCCACCCCTCCTTCTTGCCCATTCACTAGTGCTTTTCTGAGGCACTCTCTCATTTTCCCAAAGTAAGCCCTCCTTAAGTCCAATACTCTTGTTTTTTTTTATGGCTTGACTGTATGGCTGTGTTTATTGTGAACCACACTGTTTGATGGTCACTTGTTCCCAGATGGCTACCCACTTCTAGACCTGAGATCCTTGCTCCGTCCCCATTTGTGAGTGCCAGGTCTAAGATTGCTCCCTCCTGAGTGGGTTCCAACACTAGCTGTCTGAGGCATGCCCCCTGTAGGGCATCAAGAATGACCCTGCTCTTGGATGTGCCTGCAGCAAAGGTACTCCAGTTAACATCTGGCATATTCAGGTCCTCCATCAGCAATACCCCCCCTTTTTCTGCCATTTTAAGGATGCCTTCTATCATTTTCTTGTCCATTTCCTCCCCCTGAGATGGGGGTCTCTACACAACCCCCATGCGGATTGTGGTGCAATTTCCTGTCTCCAGGGTGACCCATAGTGACTCATCAACTTTCTGTTTACTCTTTAGTTCTGTTACTTTAATACCTTCTCTTATATAGAAAGCTATTCCTCCTTCTCTTTTACCCACCCTATTCCTCCTATAGACTGTGTATCCTGGCATGTTGACATCCCAGTCATGGTTCTCTGTGTACCATGTTTCAGTGACTGCCACAATATCCAGGCATCCCTCTTCCATCAAGGCCAGTAGTTCAGGGAGATTGTTACACAGACTGCGGGCATTGGTACTCATCACCCTCCATTTTTTTGATGGCCTTACCTCTTTTAGCCCCATCCCTGTCCTTATTGCCTTTTTCTACATTTACCCCTGCCCTGCTCCCTATTGACTTCTGTGCCTTGGTGTTTACCTTTCTAACTACTAAGTAAGTAGGTACTAAATAAGCAGCTTATTATATTGTCTTAGGTACCTTGGTGGAAATGTCTCCCCAGTTTGTTAATTAAAAACACTGATGTAGCTGGCCCATTGACGCAGTGGTTGGATTTCTGCTCGCAATGCCGGCAACCCAGGTTTGGGAATGGACCCAGGTCATCGGAGGGCTGGCGGAGAAGGATTGAGCATCCTCAGGACTGTTCTTCTTGGGGAGAGGGTGGGGAGTACATCCGGTGCTCGGCCGGACTCCTCCATGGAGGCGGGGTACGAGCAGCTGGCATCTGGGCGTCCAGGGAGTGGGGGCGGATGTGGGGCGTCATTGCACGTCCCATCCCACAATAACAATTGGGGGGGCATTACACCAGTGCCTATGTGGCGACGCCTCGACGCTCCTCATATGCTCCCAGACCTGACCAATGTTCGTGTCACCGTGGCTGGTGCTGTGGCCCCACCCCGGTGGGTAAGCCAAGGGGGCAGCGGGAGGAGTGTTGCTCAGGGGGGAAGGGAGTGGTGAGGCCTGTGACCGGGCAGATGGCCGGCGCTGGTAGCAGACAAAAAACACAATAAATCGATTAAAAAAAATTAAAAACACTGATGTGGGAGGCGCTGTTGAGCCCGAGCAAGATGGAGGTCTAAAGAATAAGCTCTCTACATCGATGCTTAAATAAGCTCATTTGAGTCATATTACTAAGAAGTTTGGCAGATAAACCGCCTACACTTAGAATCTTGGAACTTGGCAGAAACAAAATGGGTAACCCGAAAAGGGATAAGGTGCAACAAGATGGTGTAGAATCAAAATGCAATACTGGCACTCCAGCCACGAGGTCCATGCAAGGCCGCTCCATGCTTGAGGACATCAGTACAGGAGAGGAAACCCTACAGTCTATCGGAATCAAAATAAATCGACTAATTTCAACAGTGTCTGGGCTAGTTGAGAGATTTGACTCGCTAACGACTAGAATCAGTTCTGTTGAGATGGAAGTTAATAACATGAAATCAGAAGTAGTGGAGACTCGAAAAAGTTCAGAAGCGGCACTGGGTACTACTGCATCCTTGGTGAAAGAATATTCTCACCTGAGGTCCTGGCTTGAGTCGCTGGAAAATCAATCAGGAGCTGCGAATCTTAGGACTGTCGGAATACCCAAGCGGGCTGACGGGGATCATCTCGGTATGTTCGTAGCTGAATGGTTGGAACAACAGCTGGGGCAAGCTTTTGTAGATCAGGGAGTCCGTTTTCAAAAAACATATTGAGTGGCATCGAGAGGGTGCGTTGCCAGTCCCAGGGCACCGAGAGCAATAGTTGTGATCCTTGATGGAGTTGGTTCACGAAACTTTGTTCTGGCCTTGGCACGCAAAAGCGAATCCTGCTCCAAGACTGAGCTCAGGTCCGATTATACCCAGACCTGAGTTATTCTACCTGGCAGAAAAAGAAACGATTTGATGCGGTCAGGGCTCTTCTGAGGGAGGCGAACATTTCCCACAACATGCTCTTCCCTGCTCGCTCACGGATCCTACATAAGGGGAAGATTTATGTTTTCTCAGATTCAGCCGAAGCATTGAAGTGGGCCCAGCAACAAGCGCCACCATCGAGGAGAAGAGACATGTCAGATTTGTCGGATCAAGAGAAAGACGAGACTGATAACCTGAACTTCCAGAAGAGGGATGCTAAATAACTGGTTGAAGTTTAGCAAACTGCAATAAATATCTAAAATAACTCTTGTGAACTTAGAAAGCGAGATGGGCTCTCATTTTCATTTTTTCCCCTCGGGGTACAGTTTTGGTAACAAAAGGTTTTCTCCTTTAGTGGGAAAAATGTTTACTGGAACTGCCTTGTTTCAATAGTTGCTAGATGCAGTTTTTTATGTTAATTTCTGCCCAGTATGTTCGAGGGTCATGGGTTAGGGTTTCCCCCCTCCCCCTTCCCTTTCTCTTTTTATATTAAAGTTACAAAGTTTGCTGTCATGCTAATGGGTAATTACACAAATGGGGAAAAAATGCTTTCTTTCACCATTAATCGACTGATGCCAAAGGGTATCCATGTTTTTGATAGGCATGATATTCTCACTTCCCTATTTAGGGATACAGAGTTGATTAGTTACTTAGTATGGTTATAATAATGTTTTTGTTATTTAACATCATACAGCTCATTGGCTCATTAAACAGTTATTGAACGATTATAATGTAATACTTGATTTAAATGTAGTTACTGAATATTTCTCCAATTAAATATCTTATTGAACCAATACGATTTTGTACTTAATCTGCATGTATTAAGAGGGGTGGCGCCCTCAATTGGTAGAGTTTTTACTTTTTATACTTTTATACTGGCCCGGTAACAGTGAATGTATGTTTATGGTAAACTTAATAAACGTAAAGTTAAAAAAAAAACACTGATGTATCTGATCTTTAAGTTATCAAAAGCTGGTCTCTTGACTTTGAATGTGGAGTTAATGTCTTAAAGATCAGTGCAGTTAAAACCATTTATAGTGGGTGCGTTCGTTTTCTGCCACTCTGCCCGCACTACAGAGTGGCCAAAATATTTAAAGTACGTTTCGTTAAACATTACGGTCCCCAAAGAAAATTACAAACCATATGCAGTACTGTATCAGTCTTAAAATCAGAATCGGAAATCAAAATTAAACATCTGAAATCCCTTAGACCCCTCTAATCATCAAAGTCAGTGTGGTACAGTAAAAATAAGTAACAGTTAATTAAAGTCATAGTCATCTGCTTTTGATTGTGCCTCCTCTCCCAAAAAGTTGGTGATTCTCCGCTGGACTGTGTTTGTTTAGCAGTACGGTTGCCACATCATCTCCGTGGTGGAAAGTAAATCCCAGTTAGGCACGATATTTTGATTCTGTTCGACAGCTCTACGCAAGGTCAGGAAAGTCACATGGACATCCTGCGATGTAACAAGGATCTCCTCTGCGTCTCTTTCATCTGCCTGCTTCTCTGGTTCTTCTGCCTCCTGTTTTGGTCGCATAGATGCCACCACAGGCTCCACATCATCAAGCGGCTGTTCCTCTTCAACATCGCCTAGATGACAGCTGACTGAACTCCTCATTGGTAAGTCTGTGGGGGGGGGGAATGTGGGCTCCTCGTCTTCCTCCTCCTCCTCCTCAGTTTGGTCAGGGGTGTCTTTCCAGAAACCTGCCTTTCTAAAGCAATTTTTTTATTGTGGTTGGTGTCACAAGGTCCCATGACCGTTTCAGTAAACGTACAGAGTCGAGTAGGGAAATGTTTTTCACACACTCTCGCTGGCAGATCTATTCTGTGCTAGAATCGATAGCATCAAGAACCTTTTACCTTGTGCAGCGAACGTGCTGTTTACTTTGTGCAGCGAACGTACTGTTTACATTGTGCAGCGAACGTACTGTTGCTTCAGGGAGTAAATTATGCCTGGTCCAAAGGCTGGATAATACACGTCGTGTTAGGGGCAGGAAGACAAGTTTAATGTTGTGGAGGCCACTGATTGATGGGTGGCTACTGAATTGTCCAAAATGAGGACAGTCTTTCTTCCCCTGAGCTGCCTATCCCACACCCACACCCATACCTAGTCTGTGAAGATGTCCTCTGTGCTGTGTGGTTGGACTGGTAGATGACAGGTAGATTATGGACCCCTCGAGAACAGCATGGCATGGCCAATTTACCAGTGACCATGAGCTCACGCTTGCCACTCCCGTCCATATTGCACCAAGCATGCAAGGAGTGAAACTCTTGCCTTTGCTTTTTTTCTGCCCCAGGACATTGTTGCTTTTGAAAGCCAGTGTCCCATAGCCTGCACACCAAAAAAAAAAAAAAAATGGCAGTTTCATCTGCGTTGTAAATGTTACAGGGTTCATACCCCTCCAAGAGATCTGGCAGCACATCTGAGACCCACTGCTGTGCACTAGCAGCTTCAGCACTCAGTTTTTCCCCGTGTGTTCTTTTAAATCCAGTGTTGTTGCGTGCCTTTCATCATCCCAGCCAGCCTTTAGAGGGGGTAAAATCAGAGTGACCTAAAGCAGAAGCCAGCTGCTCTGCTTTTTTGGTTAGCAATGGGCCGGTTATCATGGCATCCCTCCCTCTGGCATTTTCAAACAAGCGTAGGAGTGCTTCTTCAGCCTCCCCATCTTTTCCCTCTCATTTCCACCTTCTGTTTGGGTTGACATTAGAGTGCCATTTGGACAAGATTTGTTCCTTTTGGCGCAGCAGGTCAGCGATACTCGATTTTGGCATGGAAAGGTGCTGTGCCAAATCTTGCTGACTCATACAGAGTAGCTTTTCAGTTTGATTTAGAAGGTCCACCTTTTGTGCAAGAGAAAGAGCCTTTCGTTTAGTTCCGCCTGTAGCCGTTGTTCACAACTGCTAACTGGTAACCAAGCATGAAGCTTAAATGGACTTTCTGGTGTGCTGCAGGTAATTGACTGTTAATTAAAGGTGTGGTCCGGTGCTGACAGTAAATTGATTGAGGTCATTAGCGAAACGGGCAGAATGAACAAAGTGACTGTAACTTTAACATTATAAATGATTAAAAGTGGGTGAAATAGATGGAGCACAATGACTGAAATATGACAAGTTTTTAACATGCGTTCCTATACATTTGGCAAATGCTTTTAGACAACTGCCCGCAAAAAATGGCCATCTGCATTAACTGCAGGCGATATAAGTGGCATTAACTGTATCAAAAATATATATATATTTTTTATTATTTCATTTTATCACTCTCCCCAAACTGTATTTATGCACTACCACACCCGGGCATCCTTCCAGGGTGTTCACGCGACTATTGCCTCTACTTCCACTCTGAACCCCGCATATCTGGCGGAGCTCCCCTGACCACCCAGGAAGACCTAGCCCCCGGGATGGGCCCATCTTCCCGCGACTGCCTTTCTGGGATTAGAGAGGTCTTACCTGGGTGGCGGGTCAGCCGTGGAGCCCTCCGAGTGCAAGGGCCGACAGTGGGATGTGGGCTGTGTCCCTGGAACCCCTATCATCTCCGTGGCCATGGGAAGAGTTTTTCTAGTTGAGTCCCCAGACGCAGGACGTGCAGTGCTTCCCTGCCTGTGACGTGGATGCTCCCACCCACATCTGGAAGGCAGCCGCCTGACGTCTCCCCTGCGTGCAGCCCTGAGGCGTTGCACTGCCTCCAGTCTGCACTGGGGGCCGCTGCGATGCCAGGCTGACCCTGGATCCTTCCCCGAGAGAGGATCGAGCAGTCCTCCGGACGCTCGATCCTCTCTCTCTCCCCCCCCCCGACAGCCTGGGCTGGTTCCTGAACCCAGGTCGCTAGCATGGCGCAAGATGTGATGTCCAGCGCCTCAACTCTCTACGCTACCGGGCTGGCATTTTTATTATTTTTGTAAGAAGCTTTTAAAAACATTTACCAAGACTGACATATCAATAAAAGAAGTTGGTCATCAGAATTACAGTAGAATACATGAATACACAGTTTAGTGCTTTTCTTCTTCTGAGAACGATGAATTCGATTTTACACATACTGTATTAATTAACACATGAGCCAGCAATTGCTATAGTGGTTTAGACCTTTTCTAAATATCTTGCAACTCAAATATCCCACAGCTGCTGAAGAGCTGATGTGGTCTACATAAACCGGGTATAACTTATACATCGTATCTGCCATTTTCCCTCACTTCAAGCATAATATTTCAACAAAGAAAGAACCATTTTTAAACTTGTCAAATTTATTAACAGAGTTAAAACGTTATCAGAATGTCCACTAACCCCTAATTGCGGAGTTAATTGCCCTTTACCATACTAAACTGCATCCAACAGAATACAGTTCAAAGAGAAATGCACTGTAGTCCCCTTGCACAAGCTTTACATGTTTGCTTGTTCACAAAAGTTTAGCTGCAGGAGACAGGTTATTTCTATCTCGTAAGGAAAATTGGCACGTGAGTTGAGACCATGTGATCGGCGCCATCTTTTAGTAGCTCTGTGAAATTGCTGCCACTTTTACCAAACTACATTAAGTATTGTTACAGGGTTTTAAATAATTGATTAGCAGTTTTTTTCTTGGGACAATACTAACTGCACAGAAAGTATTTATATAGGTTTTCTAGAAGTGTTATGTTTGTTAAATGCAGTGAGGCAAGTTCTATGCATTTTCACAATGTTTTAGAACTTTTATGAGTAAAACGCTAATCAATTTTTTAGAGTTAAAATAAAACCCTGTATTATAAAACAGTTGATAACGTGAACAACTTGTACATATTACGAGCATAGAGTCTGATAAGATAGACAGGGCCTGATCTGGTCCCTAACCCACACCAGCCTTCCAGATTTAGGAAAATGTAGTTACAGATCTTTTTTTAAAATTAGGGTTCACAATCTGAATTTTGTTCACCGTCTTGTTCAGAGGTCCTGTAATCCTTTGAAATCTTAGTGACCTGTCTGTCGGCCTCCTGGGGGGTCGCTAAAGGTGTATTCCTTGCCAGCGTACACAGTTTTAAGCTTATCCAAGTACTGTAGAGTATGCATTACACTCAGTGTTTATAACGTGGCTCTCAGCGCATCAGACGATTTCTTGTGACTGCGAGTGGTGTCCTTCAGAACCAGATACTGTATATGGAGATCTTTGTTATGTCCTTAAGGCTTACTGATTCTGTCCGTTAAGCTGTTTCCCGGATTTTATCTCTGTCCTGCACCCCTGCCAGAACAATTGAGAAGGTCTGTGGACACTCAAGTGTCCAGTCTTTTGTGAGGAAAAAGTCTCTATGTTCTGTACACCGCAGGTACCCAGTTTATTTGCAGGGATTCTTTCAGCCAGTTGATTATGAATTAGGTGTGGTTATCCCCCTCTGGTGTCTCCGGTAGTCCCAGTACATGCAAGCTGTGATAAAATTTTCCATTGCTTCAAGTTGGTATCTAAGCACTTGATTCTTCTTTATTAGTCCAGTTGTAGTGATGACTACCCTCATCGCTGCTCCTGCCGCTTTCTTGGATTCTGCAGCCTATGATTGAAAATCCACATTTTTGTTTTGCTCAGGGGTGGCTACCTTAAGTCCAGAACTTTGACTACTACAGTACATCTTTTTTTTTTTTTTTTTGGGGGTGGGGTAAATATAATTTTTATTAAAGAATTTTTTAGGTCAAAAATCCAGATCACATTTGAAACTTAGTGCAAAGAAATCAGTCAGCATTAATATACATAGCAGTACTATTTTTGGGAGCCCGGTCACATGCATATATCACGGGGGGGGGGGGGGACTATGTTAATGCTATAAAACAAACTGTGTCAGAGATGTAGCCAAACCTTCCAACCAGGGCTAGAAATAATTTTTTTGAGATGCCTGTCCGAGGGACAGGTGAGGTATAAATTTTGCCTGTCCCATGAAAGTTCTACCTGTCCACATTTTTATAAAGTGATTTTTTTCAAATATCTAACAGAAAGCGGTATGTGAAGAGAAACAATAAGAGCTTTTGCCCGAAAACACTAGAGCAGAGAGATGACTGCTACAGCAGACTTTATTCTGTCTCCCACAAACTTTATTCAGTCCCATGAACCTGCACTTGCAGAGCCTCCACTGTAGCCTGCCTTACCTTTGAGTACTTTTTTTTTACCCCAAATAGTCATGTAAGGACTGTTTAGTCTAATGCTTTTTAACCCAAAATTCACTTAAGGGTGTTTGCTGAAGCACAAACTTTGTTTAGACCCCTCCTCTCCCATCCACTTGCAGAACCATACTGTATTTCCTGCCTTAACTGAGCCCCCAAAAGAGTCCTATAAGCTGTAAGGTCTATTTAGATTAAGGCTTTTACCCCCCAAAAACACTGAAGGGCCCTTTGCTGAAGCACACACCTTAGTCAGTCCCTCCACTTGCAGAGTCCACACTGTCCCCCCAATCACCATGAGTCCTGTAAAGGATTGTTTAGGTTAAGGCAAATTCTGACTCCAAAACACTGGTGGGATATTTGTTAAATCAGACTTTATTCAGTCCTCCTCCTCTCCCACACACATGTCACCCCTAAAGGCAGACAGATCTGCCTTATCTGATTATTTTTTTTATTATTAATCCTTGCCTGCACACAGTATCAGTATCTACTCTATTCAGTCCTCAGTGCTGCCCTCGTGAGAGCCGACACCATAGCCTTAAGGCAGCAGGCTCAGACCTGTCTTCTTGTTTCTTTCCTTTTTTTGGATACTTTTATTTCCCCAAGTAAGTGCGCTGAAAATGTTCTTTTTTTTTTTTTTTTTTTTGTAGGGCTTTGAAAAATGAATGTACTTACACAGTCTCTGACAACTCACTCTCCCTGACGTCTTCCCAGAGCGCACACACCACACAAAATAACAAGAACGTGTGTGTGTGCTGACGATCGCGCATGTGTGGTTGACATTCTACTGTTACTTGGAGATGGCTGTTCCCACCCGCCACCATGTCTGGATCATGCAGTCAGGTGATACAGACAATGAGACTCACAGTGACAGCGGTGGGCAGGGCAGGCGGCGATATGTTGCTTCTGATGTCTCAACGTCCCTGACCTCCTCATCGTCTCTTCCCCGCCGCCACCTTCATGTATTCTACAGGGTCCTAGAGCTAGCAAATAACATTTCAGTGGAAAAGTAAGCTGCCTGTCCAAGGGACAGGCACACTTTCAAAAACAGCTGTCCCCAATGAAAACCGGCTGTCTGGGACAGGCAGACAGCCAGTTATTTCGAGCCCTGCTCCCAACTGTAACTTGTTTGTGGTGGGTTGACCACCCGGTAACCGCAGAGATCGGTCAGTGTGCGCCACGACTAACAGTTGAGAGGGGCCCCTCCCACTGTTTTCCAAGAATGGAACTCGTGTTTCAAAAACAAAAGGGTTTCTAGGGGACAAAATTTGGGTCTTTGGTCATTACATGCAGCATCCACTCATTCCATCTCGCGGAGCTGAGTTCAGTTCTGTCATTTAGAGAATGCGTAATTCGCTTCATTTTATAGATTTGATTGACAGTTGCTGTTCAGATTTCCAGGGTAGGGGTTTGTGTGGTGAGCCATGCTCTAGTTATGGCTTTTTTTGCCACCATTAGTAAATATACTAAGTAGGTATCTATAATGTGGCCCTTGGAGTTCTTTTGGAAATACAGAGTGTAAGAACATTTCTGTTCTAAGTTTTTTTTTTAAATTCAAGTTTATTAATTTCAAGCAGGTACATCAATTCTGCATATTCCAATTATAGTCAAACTGGTTCAAATTAAACATTTCATTTTTGGAGTTCCATTCCATGACTTTTTGTCATTCGAACACTTCATTAGACTACAGAGTATTTTTAATTATAATATTATTCAGTTCTCGTTCTTGTACAGGTATGATACGTTTGTAGCATGGCCTCGTTCAATTTTCTTTTACTTCCTATTTTATTGTTCTTTCCTTATTTCTTCCTCCCCACCCCACCCTCCCTGGCGTTCCCATCAATTCCTCTCGAAGTTTCCATAACCCTTTCCCTGTCTGGTTTTTAATTTTATTTTCATTTTATATTATATATATTTTTTTTTTTTCCCCACTTTCCTTTTTGCCCTCCTCCCCATTGCGTACTCAGGAGTTCTCAGGTAGTATGTCTTTGGTGGAACACCAAACTTCCCATCTCGTCCACCTATTCAGATAGGTAGAGGCTTGGTTATTGATTTTAAAGGCGAGTTCCTCTAATTCAGAGATCATGTTTATAATTCTTATCTACTCCTGAATATTTGGGGGAGCAGGGTTCAGCCATTTTTTGGTAATAGCTTTATGTGCTGCTGTTATTAAAATAGACCAGAGGTATACCGAAGCTCCATCCCTCATCTCTTCCAGCGGGGGCCCTAACATCAGCATATGCCCCTCTAAGGGAGTTTGTATCAGAAATTAAGTGCCTCTGAAATTGTATTCCAGAAGGTCCTCAGGGCACTACAGGACCAAAACACATGAATGTAGTTTGCATCAGACGAACCACAGCCTCTCCAGCAGTTGGCCAAGACACTCGGGTCCCTCCTGTTTAATATTTGGGGTGTCAGGAAGTAGCAGATCTTAACCCTCCATGAAAATTCTTGCCAGTACGGCGATTGGGTTGTTTTTTTGGTATTTAAAAATATTCGGTCCCAACTGATCTGTCCTAGATCTGGGAAGAAGTCTTCTGCCCATTTTGTTTTTATCTTGTTAAGTGGATCCCCCTTCAAAGTAATCAGTGTTTTATAAAGGGAAGAAATCATCCCTTTTTGTGTGTTTGCTACTCTGTTTTCATGTAAAGCTCTTATAATGTTTTGGGCTCTGGCAGCCTCTGTGTCCTTTTTCTTTAATTTGAGGATATAGTCCCTAGCTTGTAAGTACCTAAAATGATCTGCATTTCCCAAAGCAAATTTATTTTTGAGGGATTCAAAGTCTAGTAAAGTTTCTCCTTGCCAGAACTGTGATAGGGAGCTCAGGCCTTTTGTCTCCCATATAAGGAATCCCCTATCCAGAGTGGCAGGTTTAAAGTCTGGATCCCAAGCTAATCTCTTTATGGGCCAGACAGAGTTTTTAAGTTTATATTTCTGCCATATCCTATGTACTGACTTGATAGTATCTCTGACCGAAGTAAGTTGTAGGAATGGGAATTTATTCACATTTGGGGACATCAGTCTAGATTCTAGAGGGTATGCTCTCGCTCCCCTCTCCTCTATTTTTTCCATTAATTGCCATCCCGCAGAGATGTTAGGATTGGACCACATCAAAGCCTTTTTTAATTGGGCCGTCAGAAAATAATCTTCAAGGTCTGGAAGTGACTGTCCACCTTTTTCCCTTTGCATTTGGAGAATTTTTAAGTTTACTCTAGGTTTTTTAAAGTTCCAAATAAACTTAGAAATCATTTTGTTCCAGGTCTGGAAAACCGATCTATGGATATTTACTGGTAAACATTGGTATAAATAGAAAAACTTAGGTAGCACATTCATTCTTATGGTATTAATCTTAGAGTGCAGTGGAAAATTCAAAAGTGACCATCTTTTAAAGTCTTTTTGTAAACCACTCACCAATGGGGCATAGTTTGCGTCATATAGTTGGGAGTATTGTTTTGTAACCTGTATTCCCAAGTATTTCATTTTATTCGCCTTCCAATTCAGGGGGAGGAGGTCAACTATATCTGCAGTTGGTTTATAAAATAAAGTGAGGACTTCTGTTTTATTTTTGTTAATAGAATAGCCCGAGTGTCTGCTAAAGTCTGTCAGGATTTTCCAGACTTGCTTTATAGATTGTTGAGGGTTTGTTAAGCTCAGTAAGACATCATCTGCGTAAAGTGATATCTTTTTTTGTATTGCTCCTATCTCTACTCTTCTCACTTGCTTTGCTTTACGTACAGCTTCTGCCAGTGGCTCTATGTATAGAGCGAACAGGAGGCGAGGGACAAAGGGACATCCTGCCTCATGCCTCTACTTAAATGGAACCTGTCCGAGACCCCATTCACGCTCGTAAGCCTGAGGATTGGAATATAGGAACGGACTACATCTATAAAGGATTTGGGAAATCCCCTGTTCTCCAACACAGAGAAAAGGAAGCCCCATGAGACCTTATCAAAGGCCTTTTCGGCGTCTAGACTCATCAGGCAAGTTGGTGTGGCAGATCTCCGGGCAGCGTCTATTAGGTTTATTGCTGACCTAACTCTATCAGGGGCCTGCCGGCCCAATATGAAGCCTGTCTGATCCATATGTATCAAATTTGGGAGTACAGAATTTAGTCTGGAAGCTATTATAGCTGTGAATATTTTATAGTCTGTATTTAGTAGTGATATTGGTCTGTATGATTCACAGAGTGTAGGGTCTTTTCCTTCCTTATGGATGACTGAAATTATTGCATCGTGCCAGGAAGGTGGTATTGGCTCAGTTCCCGACCACACCGCCCCATACACCTTTTGGAGGACAGGGGAGATTTCTTCCTGAAAAGTTTTATAAAACTCGGCAGCAAATCCGTCAGGTCCAGGACATTTGGCTGTCTTCAGGTTTTTTATTGTGTCCTTAATTTCTTGTGGGGTTATAGGCCTAATCAGGTTTTCAGCCTCTGCTTGAGTCAAGGAGGAAAGGTGAAGCGAGTCCAAGTACTCGTTTTTTTCCTGTAATGAGGTTTCTTCACCAGGAGAATATAGTTTAGCATAATAATCCACAAAGGCCTGTGTTATTTGTGAGATTTGGGATACTTTTTGGTTATTAAGGGTTGAGGTTATTTTAGTGATTGTGGCCCTCGCAATATTTTGTCTAAGCCTATAGGCTAGCATTTTAGTTCCTCTGGGGCCACCCTCGTAATATATTTGTTTCAGATAGCACAATACCCTTTCCACTGCTGCATTTTGTATCTTTTGCAGCAGTCCTCTATCTCTCCTTAACTTCCTTTCCCTATCTGGATCCCATTTTTTTTTCTGTTCTCCTTCAGCGGCCTTAATAGAGGAGGTTAGGTCTTGTTGTTTCTGGGTTAATGGTCTTTTTTTTTGGGAGGCTATCTGTATTAGCTTACCTCTGATGATCGCCTTAAGCGAGTCCCAGAGAATTTGGGGGGATGTGTCTGGTTTGTTGTTTTCTTCAATTGCTCTTTTAATATATTGTTTAAGCTTCTGGGTCACCTCTTTATCCTGTAAGAGGGAGGTATTCAGCCTCCAGAGAGTTCTTTTTTTTGGCAATCCCAAATTTATTTCTAAAAAGAGGGGATTATGGTCTGAGAGCACTGAGGTCCCCACCCACATGGACTGGAAAAAGGGCAGATCTTCCTGGACATAAGTCTCCACCACTCATTCACACTAGTGGGATTAGCGCCGGAGGCACTAGGACCCATCGGGAGCAAATTTTTTGCTGGAGGGTCGGCGCGAGAGACGGCGCCGCGAGGCATGGCGCCGCGAGCAGCGGCTCGAGCGGCAATGACCATCTCGGCGACGACCCTCCAACCGCCTCAGTTCCTTTTTTCCCGCCGTGAGTGTGCTTCAGTGGACGTCGCCGCTGTCGGAGTCAAACTTCAAACTAGTGCATAGTTTTCAGTTTATTTTTTTGTAACATTATCTCGTAGTACTATCGCTTAATTTTAAATTTAACTTACTTGAAGAAGTCTCGGCCTACTGGACGGAGTCGACCATGAGCAGGTCAGGTGACGGTAGGGAGACTTCGTATGAAAGCTGTTCAGTCAGCCGGGCTGGGTCCGGTCAGCCTCCTTCTCCTCAGCGGGGTTCCGACAACGGTCAGTCCGATGCCCGGGGGGATGGGCGGTCCCCCCGTCGGCATAAAAATAAACGGTCGCATTCTCGGCACCGTTCGGCCTCGAGCTCTTCTTCGGCCCACAGGTCAAAAAAGAGAAGGCATCACTCGAGGCCGCCCTCTGGTATGTCTGCGCGTCGACGGTCGGTTATCGTAGCTAGTTGCCGTTCTCCTTCTTCGGAGTCGCCAACTGCTGGTGACCATCGTCCTCGACATCGGAGCCCCTCCCCGCCTATAGGTAGGGCTCCAGATGAGCAGTTTCATCAGTGGGCCGCTCTTATGGAGCGATGGGCTCGGAGGTTGGTTCTCCTGCCTGGCTCGGTTGCCACGGAGCCCCCGGGCTCCTCCAGCGATCGGGTAGGGCGGTTGGACCTTCCTAGTCGCGCGGTGCCTTCTTCGGTGCCGGTGACTCCGCGCTTAGGTGTTTCCCCCCTCACATGGCTGCGGCGCAGGGGGCCACACCGATGCCCTTATCTCCTGTTTTTTTTCCCTTCTCTAGCTTTCCAGGTTCCTGGGGCGTTTCCGGCGCCTTCCGCGGGGTCTGTTGGCTTGTCGGTGCCGTTTTCGGTGCCGCTGGGCCTTGCGGCGCCGTCCGCGGCGCTTTGCGTGGTCTCAGCGGCGCCCGCCCGCTTAGTTCGCGCCGCTTGGTCTGGCAGCGCCGTCGGCGCACCGCTTGGTCGGTAACGCCCGCTGCGATGCCGCGTGCCTCTTCGGCGCCGTGCCCCTCTGCGGTGCCGTTTTAACCGTTTGCCTTCTCGGCGGGGCCCTCGGGACTCTCCTTGTTTCTCTGCTATTTCCTCCTCTCTAATTTTCACTCCTTTCCTGTCCAAACAGTCCTTCCTGGACCATCAAGAGATGATGTTGAGCCTGACCCAGACCTTCGGTTGGGTGATGAAGTGGAAGAAACAGGATCTTTCTTTTCTACAGAGCCTGTGGTCGAGGACCTGTTCTTTAAGTCTCTGTTGAAGAACCTGAGAGCCACTCTTTCTCTCCAGACTACAGACATCGATCCTGGGAAGATATTAAGACTCCAGTACCTTCATGCTTCGGAGATCCCTCACGGATTTGACTCCTCCGATCCAGCCTTCCTTGAGATGCTGTCTCAAATGGTATGGAATAATCCTGCTCTTATTCCCTCAGTGGCTAAATCCATTGATAAGAAGTATTCAGCTCCCAAGGATCGCCCCATTTTGGCATCCCAAGCCTGCGGATCCTATTGTAGTCCTGGCAGAGAATGATAAGTCGTTTCTTCCTCAAACTACTACAGCTCGACCTATTAACAAAGAGTCTCGTAAGATTGATACATTAGGTAAGAGAGTCTTTGCTGCCTCCACTCTAAGTATGCGATTGCCAGTTATCAAGGCTATTTTTCTCAGTATGAGTATATCCTGTGGCACTCTTTGAAAAGAATGGTTGAAGCTCTTCCGGATTCGGACTCCAAGTCAGAGCTTCTTCTGACCGTTAGTAGAGTATTGAGTCAATAACCAACAGGTCAAAGCCGCTATGGACAGCTTCTGACACTGCTTCTCGCTCAGCAGCCGCAAGTATTTGTACTCGGCGCCATTCCTGGCTGCGTACTTCCGGCTTCACGAATGATGCTCAGCAGCAGGTAATGGCGCTGCCCTTTGATGGCTCCTTTCTTTTCGGCCCTCAGGTGGAACAAGCCTTAGAGGCCACTCAGAAGACTAGGTCGGCCATTAAGTTGGCCAGACCTCCGCCTGCTCCCTCTCGGGGGCATGTGAACAGACGTCAGTTTCATAGTCGTCAGTCCTTTGAGGCAGAGGCAGGAAGCTTCCACAAAAGCCAACCTGCCCAACCTCAAAAGAAAGCGCAGAAGAGCGAGGCCTAAAGCCCCAGTGCCACCTAGAATTGCTGGCCCAAGTTCCATCCACATTGCCCGAGGTGGAACTTTCTCCTCCGGTGGGAGGTCGTCTGATGTACTTCTACAACCAGTGGAAGTCCATAACTTCGGACAAATGGGTCCTTCGGATAATTCGCGAGGGTTATTCTCTCAATTTTTTGGAAACCCCCCCGAATTGTCCTCCCAGACAACAACCCAGGTTGTCGGCCTCTCAGTCAGACCTCCTCACCGCCGAGATCCAGGGCCTTCTAAGCAACAGGGCAATAGAACTGGTGCCTCCGCATCTGCGAAGCACAGGGTTCTACTCCCATTACTTCCTGGTTCCAAAGAAATCTGGGGGAATGTGCCCCATTCTAGACCTCAGAAAGTTAAACAGATTTACAAAATGATTTCCCTAGGTACCCTGTTACCCTTGCTGCATCAGCACGACTGGCTGGCCTCCCTGGATATGCAGGGTGCTTACCAGCATATCCCCATCCACCCGACCCACCGCAAGTTCCTCAGGTTTGTAGCTCTGGGTCAGCATTATCAGTTCAGAGTCCTGCCTTTTGGGCTATCCTCGGCGCCGCGAGTCTTTACAAAGTGTTGTGCAGTTCTCATAGCGCATCTCAGGAAGTTCGGACTCAGTGTTTCCTACCTGGACAATTGGCTTCTAGCAAGCCCTTCCAGCCAAGGACCTTGGAAGCTGTGCAAGCGACTTCTCGTCTCTCTTACGTCCATGGGAATTCTGCTGAATTTGAAAAAATCACAACTGCAGCCCTCCCAGAGGCTCCTTTTCATAGGGGCGCTTCTAGACACCTCTTCATGAAGGCTTTCCTTCCAGAGGACAGAAGACTACGACATCCTTCGGATGGCCCGTTACATGGGGAGAACCAATCGGTTACAGCTCTCGATGCAACGCATGTTGGGTCTCATGGCGTCCTCGGTGTTCACTGTACCCCTGGCCCGGTTGCACATGAGAACCACCCAAATGGATGCTCTCCACTCAGTGGTCTCCTACCTCTCACCCCCAGTCTTATCCCATCAAGGTGACGGAGCCCCTTCGAAGGTCTCTCACCTGGTGGACTCAAGAGAGCAATGTCCTGGAAGGGTTCCCCTTTGCTCCCCCGGATCATCAGATCTCCATCACCACAGATGCATCGCTAATGGGATGGGGAGCTCACTGTCGCTCCCTCCACACTCAAGGTGTATGGACTCAGTTCGAAACTCTTCTCCACATAAATGTCCTGGAGATGAGAGGCGGTCCTCACGCGATCCGAGCTCTGAAGGATATCCTTTGTCAAGAACATTCTCCTTCAAGCGGACAACAAAGCTGTGATGTATTACATCAACAAGCAGGCGGTGCTCATTCTTACCCCTTTGCAGGAAGCAATGAGGGTGTGGGAGTGGTGCTTGGAGCACAAGTCTCTGATTCAGGTGGTTTATCTGCCAGGTATACAAAACGATCTAGCAGATCACCCCAGCAGAACGGAGGCAGACCCTCACGGGTGGTCTCTCGATCCAGCCGTAGCTCGGTCACTATTCGAAGAGTGGGGGACTCCAGACCTGGACCTTTCTGCATCCCCACTCAACGCAAAACTGCCTCTCTTCTGCTCCAGAAATCCAGGGCCTGGCATTTTCTGTCAGGATGTGTTCAGGCTGCGGTGGACAAAACGTTTTCTTCAGCCTTTCCACGCTCCTCTAATCCAGAGAGTTCTCCTCAAGTTCGAGTCTCAGGGACCAAAATGATTCTCATTGCTCCCTCTTGGCCTCGGCAACTATGGTTTCCTCTGCTCAACAGTATGTTGGCAGCCTCTCCGAGACCACTTCCCTTGCAAATCAACCTTTTGACTCAGGGTTCGTTGGTCCATCCCAATCTGAAATCACTTCACCTTCATGCGTGGCTCCTGAAGAGGTAGAAGTGAATCGATTCAACGTCTCTTGTAGAGTCTCGGACATCCTTCTGGCTGCGCGGAAGCCAGCCACCCGAAAAACGTACGCTTCCAAATGGAAACGCTTTTCTCTCTGGTGTGCAAAGTCCTCTTGGAATCCCTTTTCCTGTCCTCCTGACAAGGTTCTGGAGTATCTTTTGGACCTATCAAACTCAGGTCTCCAGTACTCCACAGTTAAAGTTCACCTTAGTGCCATCTCAGCGTTCCATGAGCCGGTTTCTTCCTTGACTCTGGCTCAGCTTCCTATGGTGAAGAGATTTCTTAAGGGGATTCTTCATACCAGACCCCCTGTTAAGCGTCCAGTTGCAACCTGGGACATTAACCTGGTGCTGGACATGCTCACTCCGAAGCCTTTTGAGCCCCTAGCTACCTGTGAGCTAAAATTTCTTGCCTGGAAGACTGCCTTCCTGGTGGCCATTACCTCAGCCCGCAGGGTCTCGGAGATTCATGCCTTGGTGACGGACCCTCCTTATACTGTATTCCATAAAGACAAGGTAGTTCTCCGTACTCATCCTAAATTTCTTCCCAACGGTTGTGTCAGAATTCCATCTAAACCAACCTCTGGTACTTCCCTCTTACTTCGCTAATTTCCAAAATGAAGGGGAACGATCTCTTCATTCCTTGGATGTTAAGAGAGCCTTGCGGTTCTATTTAGATAGAACCAAGAATTTTTGCAAGACTCAGCAACTGTTTGTTTCTTTCAGCGACACCCGGCTGGGTCAACCCGTCGCTATGAGATGCATCTCATCATGGCTAGTGGCATGCCTTCGACATTGCTACTCCATGGCTCAAGTTAAATTGGAGGGTAGAGTGTACGCTCACTCTACTAGGGCGGTCGCGGCATCTTTAGCGGAGATTCGCAATGTTCCAATTGCGGATATCTGCAACGCCGCCACCTGGAGCTCAGTGCATACCTTCGTTAAGCATTATGCACTGGATGTTCATGCCAGGCGACATTCCGCATTCGACAGAACTATCCTTAATGGGCTTCTATCTTAGACGCGTGAGCTCTGGCTCTCCTGCCGCCCTTTTGGGGGATTATCAGCTTGGTACTCTCCCACTAGTGTGAATGAGTGGTGGAGACTTATGTCCAGGAAGATATGAAAATTACGTACCTACCGTAATTCTTGATCTTCTTGGACGAGTCTCCACCACTCATCCTACGCCTCCCATCCCCGAGCTCACCGCTGTGTTGGTCTTCACTCCCTCAAATCTTTAGGCCGTGAGGACTTCTTTGCTGACCCTTCTTACACGGGTCGTACGGACTATCTTATGTCCGTTTTTTAAGGTTAGATTTACTCTTTACGTTAGTTGCGCTGCACCTCCTTGGTAAAAAAGGTACTGAGGCGGTTGGAGGGTCGTCGCCAAGATGGTCATTGCCGCTCGAGCCGCTGCTCGAGGCGCCATGCCTCGCGGTGCCGTCTCTCGCGCCGACCCTTCAGCAAAAAGTTTGCTCCCGATGGGTCCTAGTGCCTCCGGCGCTAATCCCACTAGTGTGAATGAGTGGTGGAGACTCGTCCAAGAAGATCAAGAATTACGGTAGGTACGTAATTTTCATATCCCTGGTAAAGGTAAAAAACATATCCAATCTCGAGTAAATGTGGAACCTTGGAGAGTGGCATGTATATTCCCTACTTGTAGGGTATTGTTCTCGCCAGATGTCGACCATGCCTAGTTGTTGTAGGAGGGAACCGAGTGCCCCGGCCCTATGTATCTCTGGTCGAGGTATTTGGGATGTGGTATCTAGCTCTCTGTTTAGGACTATGTTCCAATCCCCACCCATGACCAAAATTCCTTTTGCCTTCTCAGATACCAATTGTAATATAGTCGAGTAAGTCGAGACTGGAGATCCCGGGGGTACATACACATTCATCAAAGTAATTAGCTGATCCTGAACTGAGCCTATAATCATGATATATCTTGCCCCCCAGTCCTCCACAACTTCTTGTACCTGGAAGGGGAAGGAAGCTGTGAGCAGAATAGCCACTCCTCTCCTCCGTCCCCTCGACAGGGAAGAGTGATAAAGGTGAGGGAGCCCTCTGGTTTTTAACTTCTGAGCCTCATCTGGTGTAAGGTGCGCCTCTTGCAAAAATACCACCTCACATTTCTGATGATTCAGTTATCTTTGTAGTGTTTTTCTTTTGATTGGGCTCGTGCATCCGTTTATATTGAACGAGACCACCTGCGTACAGCATTTAGTCATTTATACATCCTTCTGTTAAAGCTACTGATTTCTGGAATATTATTATATTTAGGTAGCCAGTTTGTGAAGTACCTTGCATTAAAAACCACTCTTATAACTTCAAAAAAGAACTGTGTTAACTTCGAACAAGATTGTAGTAAACAAAATAACCAATGCTCAGGCCTTCTTTTGGCCTGGGGTGTATTGAGTTGTAATACTGTGATGACCCTGGTCGCAGTAATTTGGAACCTAGTCATCTTATGCTTATTTCTGTGACTTCCTAGGTATATTTGTGCCATTGATCTAATTGGCAGAGGAAATGTCTTATCCAGACCATTAGGGTAGCTCAGAGGTGCAATGAGGTTACCCTTTGACTCTGCCAGACCCATGCTGGGGAGTCTTTCCTCTTTTAGATCACCTTTATAGCACTGCATCGTTTTCATCAATGTCCCCCCTTCCCCAGCTTGATTCTCTACCCTTCCTCCCTCCCTGGCCCCCGCTTAGGGGTGTGCGGAGCAAGGAGGGGGAAAACTAGTATTCAATCGCCCACACAATCACTTATTAATAGGTCTCTGTGGACCTGTTTCAAAAGCTTCAGCCATATTGGAGCTATAATTAGTCGCCCGGCCTGCCTTGCCATCCTCCCTCTTTGCTTCTTTTTGCTCCCCTGTTTTCCTCGGTTTGTCAGTGACTTGCCCCTCCTGGTTTCTTGGGGAGGTTGACAAACCGAGGGGACTTTGTATTCAACAGTCTGCCGTATATAGGCCGTATCTGCTCTCTCTCTAATCTTTCCCAACCCTCCTTCTGCCCTCCCATCCTTCCCCTCCTCCCTTCACCTTCCACCCTCATATTCTCGTACGGTTTCTCCGGTGAAGCAGCATTATCCCACCTTCGAGGTGTCTCTTTCCTCACACATCAACCAGTCTCTTCCCTTAGGTCGATCTACCTTCCCCCAGCCCCTTCACCTCAATTCGTTAGGGCTCCCCCCGTTCGTTATTTCATCTATGAGTCATCTAAACTCTGCACTTAACTCATTAATTAATTTTCCAATCCCCGGAGTCATAGATATTCCAGCTCCCCTTCCTCCCTTTTATCCTATTTCGGCCAATTATTCAGGTTATGAGGAGTCTGACTAATAGTTCATTTATTCATTTTCCTTGGGAGCCCATAATCTCCCTTTCGTGGTGTTCCAAAATCGGAACGATCCAAATGTCCTCTCGAGTGACACAAATTCAAATGTTCCACCTCTTCCCTCCTCCTCCCTTCCAGAGACGGGCAGTCCGCGTGGGAGCAGTAAACTTCTTCTCGAAACCCCCCCTCCAGTCCAGACTAGAGATTACCTACAGAGTCTTAGTCCAAACAAGCTGATAGTAAACAGACCTGCCGATATCAAGGTGAGATTGTTCTGTGTGGGTGCAATGGAGCCAGGTTGTCTAAGCGGGCCGCAGGTACAGTTAAATGCTTCTTTTCCCCTCTAGACAGTCTCCAGTTATTTGGGATTCCGTTGTTCCTCTACTAGCATCTCATCAGGTGTAGGGGTTCCTTCTTCCATATCTGCTTCTTCTGGCGTTTGTAGATGTCTTGCCTTTTTGTCTGTCTGACTCGTATTCCCATATTTCTTGATCATTGCTGCAATGTCAGACTGGAAGGTCGTCTGGGAGTTTCTCTGCGTGTTGCCTTTATTCGCTGTTCCTCTCTGTGCGACTGCCCAGGCAGATGATAAAAGATCCCTTTCCATCTTCTCTTTCATCAGCGGAGGCGTGGAAATCCCGAGTTCTTTTAAGTAAGTAGTTGCCTCCAAAAGATCCTTAAAGATTTTCGTACCCTGTTGGGAAATTATTTTGAGTCTGGCCGGGAAAAGCAGTTGTGCCTTGAGGCCTTTGGCTCGTAGCTGTTTTATTATAGGCCATGTGGTCTTTCTCGCCTCTTGCACTTCAGCTGTGTGGTCATTATCTAACACAATTTTGTGGCCCCTGTATGTTAAGGTGCTTTTCTGCCAGGCCCTTTTTAAGATGTCCTCTTTCCTTCTGTAGGATGTTAACTTAACTACAAACGATCTGGGCCTCGCATTAGGATCTTTCGGCCGCGGAATCAGTGAGCGGTGTGCTCGGTCAATTTCTAAATCCAGACCCTCTGGCAGATTGAGGGACTCTCGAAGAAGTGCCTGAATGAAAGTTATATTGTCGGCTTCCCCTTCTTCCAATCCCTCTGGGATTCCGTATATGCGGACATTTTGGCGTCTGCTGCGACCTTCGAGATCATCCAGCCTCCTAGTTAGCTCCCGATCTCTGGCCAGTAAGTACAAGATGAGTCGGTCTTGTTTATCTGTTTGCTGCATCGTTTGTACAAGACCTATCTCTATTTGGTCGGTTTTGTGTTCTATTTGATTAAAGTCGGAGCGGAGATTTGTGAGGGTTTGGTCGATTTTTGCGACCGTTCTCGCTGTTTGCTTGATGGTTTCCAAAATATCTTCCGGTAATTGATCGTTTTGGATTGAGGCCTGCTGGTCGTCTGGCCGCTGGGTTCTGGTGTCCGGGAGAGTCTCAATGTCGGCTTGCAGCATTTCCCGTAATCTTTGCATTGGAGTAGTCGGGGGCTTCCCCGGTTTGTTCCTTTTCTGTTTGACTGGAGATGCCATTTTTAAAACTGGGTGATTAATTATGATGTTCGTTCCTGGGGTCGAGGAGCTCCTCGATCAAGGCGCCATGCTAGTCGGTGACGTCACCGGAAGTCATTTCTGTTCTAAGTTTTATTGGTATAGTATAGTTCCTCCAGCTCTTCCAGTAGTAATCTGAAAAAGGGTTGTAGAGCAGGACCTCATAGTATGCATGAGATGTACTTTGGGTTCTCTGCAGCTTCCCCAGCATGCAGGGTTATTATTTGCATGGAAATAAATGTGCCATTATTAAAGGGGTAGGAAAGTAACAAGTCGGGTGTTGCCATGTGTATTCCCTCTATTGGTGTGAGCTGGTGGTTCTGGAAATGACCTGGCAGGATTTGTTCCACTGTATCGGGGCAAGCTGCTGGCAGAGTTCCTCCTGCCACACCATAACAGTGTGTTACGTGGTGTCCCCTGTCAACTCATTCGGTGCTTTATGTAGAAACGAGATTAAGTGTTCAGTGATACCTGTCCTAAATATATTTATGAGTAATGTAATGATAGCTGGGTATGATTCGGGATGGCGGGCCCCTAACGGGAGGGTGTTGCAGATGTGCCTGAGTTGTAGAAATCCGTACAAGTCCTGTTGTTTCAGTCCAAAATCCCGTCTGATTTCAATGAAAGACTTAAAAGAGGATCCAGTCATTAACTGAGGGATATATCGGATTGAGTAGCGCTCCCACTGTCGGGAGGTCAAGTCTGTCCGAGCAGGGTGAAAGTGCTCCAAGGAGGCTATTGAGTAGATAAGTTTTAGGAAAGGGACCAGGTGGAGTGCCTTTCTAATAGCAACCCAGGTCCTCAGTTGGAACTGGATCCAGGGACTGTGGATCATATCCGGGACTTGATGTTGAACTAAGTGATAGAGGGCATGCAGAAATTCCGTGATTGGGAGACGTGTCTGTTCAATCTCTTTCCAGAGCATATGGAGAAAACCCAGCTGTCTGAGGACAATAAAGTGTAGCTGTGCTGCCCAGAAATAAAGCTTGAGATTAGGAAGTGCCAAGCCTCACTTCTCCTTTTGTAGAAAAAGAGTGGAAGGCTTAACATGTGGATGTTGGCCTGCCCAAATGAACTGAGAAATAGTCTTATTTAATTGCTTAAAGGAATTTATTGTTAAGGCAAGTGGAACATTATGGTAGAGGTAAAGTGCCCTGGGAAGGATCACCTTACGAATTATTTCAGTACGTCTAATGAGACTAAGTGGGAGTATGTTCCATCTTGCTAGGTCCGCTGTGGTTTGGGAATAGAATGTGGCATAGCTATTTTGTAAAGCCTGGTTTGGGGACTGTGCGAGATAGATCCTTAGTTATTTTAATCTTTCCAGATCCCATCTAAAAAGGTAACTATTTTTAATTTCTTTGGTCTGGTAATAGTTGAATGCTAGGGCCTCTGTTTTGGAGGGATTGATTTTATATCCTGATATTGTTCCGAATGACTCTATTGTTTGAAATATAGCTGGGAGGGAGGAATTAGGTTTGTTTGTGTATAATAGGATGTCAGGCAATGCAATGTTCCTCTCCACCTAATGAAATGCCTGATAATAGGAGATTCCCAAATGGCCTCTGCCAGGGGTTTAATATAGAGGTCAAATAAGAGGGGAGACAGTGGGCAACCGTGCCTCTACGTAGTATAAAGTCCTCAAAGTGATGCCCAGAGATTGCGTAGGCTTTGGATGATTTCTATTAAGTGGTCTGGGAACCCAAACTTCCTTTAGGTGGAATATGAGAACTGCCAGGAGACCCTGTCGAATGCTTTTTCTTCATTTTAGCTTAACAGTACTGACAGGGGATTTCATTTCATGCCTGAGATGGAGCGCCCTTCTGGTGTTATCCATAGTTGTTCTTGACTGAACAAATCCAGTTTGGTCCAGGCCTATTAAGGATGGGAGAATCAACTCTAGTCTGTGAGAAAGTATGGACATGTAATATTTATAATCCTCGTTGAGTACTGATATGGGATGATAGGAAGGACAGAACTGTTTTTTTTTTTTTTTTGGTCCAGTTTCAAAATCACAGAGATTGCTGCCTGTGCCCAACTCGGTGGGGGGCCTCCCCGGACGGTACTTCATTAGTTGTTTGTAGCAAGGGAGTTAACTGTTGATCTTTGGAGGATTTATAAAATTCAGCGCTGTAACCATTTGGTCCAGGGGCTTTCGTGGTTTTTGAACGGGTTATCATTGTTTCTAGCTCCTCCAACCTGATTGGGCTGATGAGGCTTTGCTGTTGATCTACTGTTAGGGTAGGTAGGGAGATTTTTGTTATAAATCGTTCGATCTTTTCGAGTGAGTCCGGGTGTTCTGGGGAGTATAGGTTCTGGTAATATGTTCTAACAGGATTGGCCATGTCATGCAGCTTGGTGTATCGTGTACCATTTGTCTATTTATGGTCATTGTGGTAGCCTGGTGCTGTTTTCAGAGTTGGTATGCCAGTAAACAACTTGCCCTGGGTCCCATCTCATAGGCAGATCTCTGTCTGTTGGAGACAGTGAGCATCAAGATCTGCCTTGACTTGTTTTAATTGTCGCAAAATAGAGGTGTCACCCTGCTGGTGTGCCATTTGGAGGAAATGTAACGTATCCTCTAACTGACGGTGGTGTGTTCTGCATTTTTTAATGTGTGTGGATGTGTATTGAATTATATATCCCTTCAGGACCACTTTTAGGGTGTCCCATAGGATAGATTTCAAAATGTCAGGGTCAGAATTGTCTCAAAGAATCTCTTGCATCTTGTCTTTAAGAAATTCTTGGAAAGATTCATCCCGTACTAAAAGAAAGCACAAAGAAAAATCGTCCGGTTCAGATCCATAAGTCCATGTTCCGACTGCCGAAGAAATAGCCAGAGTGATTTGGATTATGGAATCGCTTCGCCCGGTTCCGACCTATCTGTCACCTTTTGGCAGGGGCTCGGTTTGGTCGGTTCCCCCGGTTCACGACTATACTTTGGAAGAATTTTATGAACCGGAGTTTGAGGAGGAAGGGGAGTTTGAAGATGGTGATGGTGATAGTCTAGATGTGCCTGTGGAACCAGATTTCTCCCCAGACAGACCTTCAGGTGTATCCCCTCCTAGGCTTTCTGAGTCCCCTTCCCACTTTGTGTTCTACAGAAAGGTGGCTGAGACCCTCCAGCTTCCTGTGGAAGAGGCAATGGAGGATCAGCAGGAGCCTGATTTTGTAGAAATGATGGACATCCCAGAGTCCAGGAGACTGTCTCTTCCCCTCCACAAATCTTTTGGGAAACAGACACAAAAAATTCTGAAGTCTCCCAATTCTATACCTCCTGTGGACAGAAGAATGGACAAGAGGTATACACTCTCAGGCTCAGAAACTGAGTTTTTATATCAGCAATGCAGCCATGTTGGGGTTGTGCAGGCTGCTGCATGTGATAAGGCAAGCATTCCCTTGGCTTCACCCCCAACAAAGACTCTAGGAAGATTGATGCCATGGCAAAAAAGCTGTACATGGCATCTTCCTTGGGACTCAGAGAGGCGAAATTATATGGCCTATACAGCTAGATACCAGAAGTTCAGGTGGGACAGTGTACTGGCACTGGCTAAACAGGCCTCTCCCCAGCTAGCCAAGGAGCTGGAGGCGGTGGCTGCAGATGGGATTGAGGCATCTAAAGTTCAGTTTCATGCTGCTGTGGACCCTAATAATGTCTCATCAAGAGTCATGGCTACATCTGTGGCTCTTCAGAGAATGGCTTGGCTCAGATGTACTAGCCTCTTGCAGGATACCCAGGCTAAGGCCATGGATTTTCCTGTAGTGGGTAATTCTCTGTTTGGGGAGCAGACAGAGAATTACATGAAGAAAATGGATGAGTACAAGACCACCTACAGGAGTGCTCAGGCCATGGAGAGGCAAGCAACTCCTCAAAGGCAGCAGTCTAGGGGCAGGCTTTTTCATAGGCCTTTTTACCAAACACATACCTCCTCTTCCTTTTCACAGAGGGGGTTCTTCAGAGGGAGAGGCAGAAGGGGGATGAGCAGGGCTGCATCCACTCCTCAGCCTAAGGCCCCTGCCAAGCAGACACCTGATGGACCTGCCTGGGTCGACTCTCCTATTCCAGTAGGGGGCAGGCTGGCTTACTTTGTCCAGGACTGGATGGTTGTTGCATCAGATGAGTGGGTGCTGGAAGTAGTAAGCCAGGGACTGGTTCTCAGCTTCAGAAAATTTCCAAAGATGAGAGCCAGATCTTTTCCACCTGCAAATCTCTCGGAAACCCTTGCCCTAGAGTAAGAGGTTTCATCTCTTCTGGCCTTAAGAGCTGTAGAGAGAGAGAGTACCTACCCTACACTGGGGCAAAGGGCTGTACTCCAGGTACTTCCTGACCCCAAAAAATACAGGGGAGTGGCGACTCATCCTTGACCTAAGATACCTAAACAAACATCTTTTAAAACCAAAGTTCAAGATGGTAACTCGGGGAATAATCCTTCCCTCTCTAAGGCCAGGGGACTGGCTAGCCTCCCTGGACCTCAAAGATGCCTTCTTTCACATTCCCATCAGGTGCTCCCACAGAAAGTACCTGAGGTTCAAGTTGCCCTCAGGCCACTATCAGTTCAGAGCAATGTCCTTTGGCTTAACCTCAGCCCCAAGGGTTTTCACAAAGTGCCTGGCAGTAGTAGTAGTTGCCTTTCTAAGAAGGCAAACGATTTCCATTTTTCCATATCTGGACGATTGGCTAATAGTAGGCTAGTCTTCAGACCAAGTCAAGTCTCACCTGCAAGTGACCCAGCAAGTGCTCACTTCTCTAGGATTTCTTCTCAACCTTCCCAAGTCAGTTCTCGAACCAGTCCAGCTTCTTACCTTTATAGGGGGCTGAACTGGACACAGTCAGAGCAAGAGTCTTTCTTCCCATGGAAAGGGCAAGGGTTCTTATAGAACTAGCCTCTTCCTTCAGCCTTCGGGTATCTCGACCAGCAAGGCATTTCCTCCAGCTCTTGGGCCACATGGCAGCTTCAACAGCAGTGATCCAAGGGGCAAGATTCCAGATGAGGGATATTCATTTCCATCTAAGAGCTTTTTGGTCTCAGAGGAAGGATTCCCTTACCAAACTGATCCCAGTGACTCTGACCTTGATCCAAGCCCTCCAGTGGTGGCGGGATCAGGACAATTTAAGACTGGGGGTTCCTTTTGCCACTCAGCCTTGTTCAGTGGTCCTTACCACGGACGCTTCTCTTCTGGGCTGGGGAGCCCATCTGGGGGCCCTCATTGTCCAGGGACTGTGGTCCCCCCAGGAATCCCTTCTCCATATCAGTCTCCTAGAACTCAGAGCAGTTTTTCTGGCCCTGAAAGCTTTCTCTCTGTCAGTGCAGAACAAGGTGGTCCAGGTCAGAACGGACAGTACCACCACCATGTGGTACATCAACCAGCAGGGAGGCACTCTGTCCACGGTCTTGTACAGGGAAGCCATGAAATTGTGGTCCCTGGCTTATTCCCTGCAAACCTCTCTGGTAGCAGCCCACCTTCCAGGGAAGGACAATGGGCTAGCAGATGCACTGAGCAGGATTTCTCAGGGCCATCACAAATTGTCCCTGGACCCTCAGGTGTTGAAAGTGATTTTTTCAAGGTGGGGCACTCCAGAGATAGATCTCTTTGCAGCCCCAGACAATCACCAACTTCCTCTTTTTTGTTGCAGACCCGTAGTCTTGGGCTCAGTACCCCTGGATGCCCTGATTCTGAATTGGGAAGGGAAATTTCTGTATGCCTTCCCTCCCTTCCCACTCCTGTTCAAAGTTTTAGTCAAGATAAGGTCTCAGCCTTGCAAAGTGATTCTGATTGCTCCAGATTGGGCCAGACACCCCTGGTAACCCTTGTTGTCCCTAGCAGTCCATCTTCCCCTGTCTCTTCCCAGGAATTACAACCTGTTAACATCCTCTCAGGAGGATTTGGTACCCCAATCTTCAGTCTCTCAATCTCAAGGCATGGCTCTTGAAGAGTTAGAGTTTGCAGATCTGCATCTTTCTCAAGGGGTTCTGGATATTCTCAAAGCTTCTCGAAAGCCCTCCACCAGAAAGACTTATAACTCCAAATGGAAGAGATTCAGCATTTGGTGTTCTAAGGAGCATATTTCCCCAGATACTGCTGAATTGCCTACGGTTCTGGATTATATGGTCCATCTTAATGACCTAGGCCTCAGACCAGCTACTCTCAAGGTACATTTTTCAGCTGTTTCTACGTTTCTGTCTGTGGGGAAGTCTTCCTCACTATCTTCTCATTCTGTGTTCTGTAAAATTTTTAAAGGATTGCTTCACACCAATCCTCCTTTTAGAGACCCTGCCCCTGCCTGGGATTTGAATGTTTGCATTGCTCAACTTATGCAACCTCCTTTTGAGCCTATGTCCTCATCAGAGCTTAAGTACTTGACTTGGAAAACTGTGTTCTTGGTAGCCATTACCTCTGCCAGGCGTATCAGTGAATTGCAAGCCCTATCAGTGGAACCTGATTTTTATCTCCTTTCACAGGGATAAAGTGGTCCTTAGAACCAGTAGAAGGTTCTTGCCCAAAGTGGTTTCAGACTTCCATTTAAATCAGTCTGTGTCTCTTCCTGTTTTCTTCACTGATCATTCTTCCTCAGGAGAGAGGAGGCTACACAGTTTAGATGTTAAAAGAGCCCTTAGTTACTACATAGAGTATACCAAGGGTCACAGGTTTGACTCTCTCCAGTTGTTCCTCACTTATGGAGAAGTGGGAAAGGGCAAACCTGCCACCAAGAGATCTGTTGCCAGGTGGATTGTGTCTTGTATTCAATTCTGCTATGAAAAACTGGGAAAAATTTCACCCTCAGGTCTGAGGGTCATTCCACAAGAGGTACAGCTGCTTCCCTGGCTGCTGCAAGGGATATTGCTCTCTTAGAAATTTGTCAAGCAGCCACTTGGAAAACAGTCCATACCTTTACCAAGCATTACTCTCTGGATATCCAGGCTAGGAGTGATGCTCGGTTTGGCACAACAGTACTTCAGAGCCTATTCCCAAAGTAGGTTTTGTCCCTCCTCCATGGAGGTACTGCTTGGTAGTCTGCACTTGTCAGAATACAGCAAGACTTCAAGTTGAAGAAAAATTACTCACCTTAGTAATTATGTTTTTTCTATTGGAGTGTTGCTGTATTCTGATCTGTCTCCCTGCCGTCCCTCTCAGAACCTGGTTTTGGGAAGTGGGTGGGCAGGTGCAGTGTTGCACCTCAGGGGTGCTGTTTTTACACCCTCTCCTTTTGGGTGGGTGTTTATTTTATTATATTCTTGTTTGGTTTGGGTTTTGAGTTTTGGGTTTCCTGACTTGAGTCTTCTTTTGGTAATCCAAAACTTTCTGTTGCCAGTTGGCTATTACATTTTTTTTTTGACAATTTCCACATAGAATACTATTAGAGTGTTGCTCGTAAGAATCTGGCGGTTAGCTTTCAAAGGGAAACAGACAGAGTCATCAGCCGAGCTGGAGCTCAGCATTCTATGCTCTGCATAGAAAAGTTAACCCTTTGTTCTCCGGGGCAGTTTAAAGGCTGGGGCTAACTGTACTTGTCAGAATACAGCAAGACTCCAATAGAAGAAACATAATTACTAAGGTGAGTAATTTTTTCTTAGGAACCTTGTTGGTATCCTGTAAACAAACAAGTTCCAAGCTCCCCATTTTTAACTCCCATAGATCCATCACTACCTGTAATAAACAAAGCCCAGCAAAAGAGGCATCTACATTTAACAATGCCTATCTCAAACATGTGGAGATATTTAATCAAGCGATCCATTGAAGGAAAATATTGATAACAGCAAGAAAACCTTCCCTTTATGGGAATAACCATTAACAGGAGCCTATCAGGACCAAAACTTTCAAAAGGTTTCATCACCTTGCATCGTTATTTTAATATAGTTCTAGCATTTTCAGTCACTAGTCCAGATAAACATCTGACATGAGTAAAGCAAACCCGAGGACAGGAATGGTGGCAAAAAGAATCAAGTCTCTTCATCTAAATCATCGTGATCAGCTTGATCCGAGGAGTCCTTTTGAGCAATTAATACTGCGTGGCGTTGGGCCCACTTAAGGGCGTCGGAGTCGGAGAAAATGAATACCTTGCTGGTAGGCGTGCAGGGAAAAGCATGTTGTGGGATATTCCTGGCTGTCGCAAGATGGCCCTCACTCCATCAAAACTTTTTTTTTTCCAGCCTTGTAGTGTATCTTAAATCCAGATAGATCCTTACTTGGTTTCCATCTTGTAACAGCATTCTCTTCTGACGAGCCAGTGACAGAACGAAGTCTGTTGATCCCACTCCCTCTAAAACAGTGACTATAGCTCAGGGTGCTTCGGGGTTATCCATTCGTCCTCTAAAAGCTACTCGACAAGCTTTTTGGATTTTAATTTGATGATTGGAAAAGGGTTCACCTAGTTGTTGCTCCAACCATTTGTAAATAAATAAGGCTAGATGGTCTCCTTCGCTCTGCTCGGGCATTCCAATAATTCTTAAGTTAGTTGCCTGGGCTTGATTTTCTAAAGCTTCAAGTGTATAGCGGAGATGCGAGTTTTCCTTCACCAGTGTTGAAGCAGTGCCCAGGGCTGCCTCCGAACTCTTGTGGGTGTCCGTAGCTTTCGATTTAATTAATGTTACTTCTGTTTCTAAATTCATAGCCCTGTTAGTCATAGTTTCAAATTTTTCTGCCAGTCCCAACACTGTAAAAATAAGACAATTGATTTTAACGCCGAGAGACTGCAGTGCTTCTTCTCCAGTATCCAAAGCCTCGGTCTCATTGCGGCCTAGATTAGATCGAGTGGCTGGGGGACCCACAGCATTCTTGCTTTTTGCTCCTTCCTGTAGATGTCTATCCTTCTTAGGGTTTCCTAATTTGGTGTCCTCTTGTTCTGTTTGCTGTTTCTGGTAGTAAATTATTTTAAATCTGTCGATAAAGAGTTTTATTTGTATTTAATTTCCCGATTTTGTCAAGAGCTAAAACTTTTAGCAACCGCTTAGCTCGGGCTCAACAGCACCCCCCTCAGTCAGGCTGTTTTTAACCTAAAGAGTCCCCCAACCAGCCAGTTTGCATGGTTGATACGACTCCTAAACTGACCTTCTCCCCCCTAAGCTTTCCCCCTGTTTCAGCCTAATATGTGCATTTGGGCTATGCTTGGAGCAGCTGTTCTAAAACTGGAGTTCCCTCTTTCTCTTCAGTATGATCAAAGTAAGGCCACCACCTCAAGTTAAATTTGTCTGTTGCTAACCTCAGCTGAGCTGTAACAGCCTCCATATATTTAATGTGACCAATATTATTGTACCAATTACAAATTGGAAGTTTACTCCTAGATAGCCGGTGTTGTGCGATCACTTTTAGGGCTGCCCCAATGAGTATGTAATAAAAGATATCATTTAGATGGGGATGATACTTCTTTAGGAGGCAAACCCAACATCAGATTTTCGAACTCCAGGGTATACTCCAGTTCTAGAATGGATCCAATGGCTCTTGCCTCCTCTCCCCAAAATCCTTTAACCCGTGGGCAGTCCCAGAAGATATAATGAGAGCCCACACCCCCTCCAACAAAGCTCTGAGAAGTGGGTAGCATAATGTTTGGACAGGACTGGAGTCCTGAAAAATCTTGTAGAGACCTTCCAACGAAACTCCTGCCGTTTTGGCGGGTTCGTTGTTTTATGTATCCCTTGCCATATATTTCGCCAGTACTCCCTCTGAATTCTCTTCCCAGCTCAGTGTGCCAGCGCAACTCTGTTCTCTCAACAACCAATGTTCCCACATCCTCCTGTAAGAACTTATACATTTGGGATATGTAGTGTTTGGTATCAAATAATATACTTTTCTAACCCCAGTAATGCTCGGGATATTCATAACTTTATGCAGTAAGCCTGGAGGATTGGACTGCCTGGAGAGATGGAACACATGCAAATGAGTAGAATTCTTTGCTCTTGAGCATCTTTCAAATGCTGCCTCTACCAACTGTAGTGTTCTAACCTCTTTAGATTTTTTCTCTCTGCCTGAAAGTCTGGTCGCTCTGAATTGTCTTCGTCCTCTTTTGCATGAAGAAGATTCAAAAACCATAAAAACTTAAGTATATTTCATTTCTTTTACTGTCTCTACTAATTGTCGGTGAAAAATCTTGTATATTGTTTAAATTCGTTATTTTTCCGGTTCCTCGTGGTTCGATATAACCGTGAGGGAACCGGGTTAGTTATTTACTTTCATCAAGGTTCTCTGATTAAAGAGCCTTTGAGTTAGTGTATTTACTAGTTATTTTTTTTGTGTATGTTTTACTGTTTTTGTAACCTTTTATTGGTTACAGAACCGCTGAGCCGGTTCATTTGTAATTTTTTCGGTTCGGTTCCTCTGGTTCCTATCGCTTCTGGAACCGACCATAAAAAAAAAAAATAACTGCATTAGCTCTTTTTTTATTTAGCGGTTAGTGTTTTTTCTCTTTGGGCATTGCCATGTCAGAGTAACGTAAAAAGGAAACCGGAGAGCCCGGTTTTAAGAATTGTTTAAAATGTGGAGATGTGTTTGCTAAGGCAGACAAGCAGACCTTATGTGTGGCTTGTCTGGGGTTTGAACATCTGGACCAGGATTGTGAAACATGCAAAACTTTCCTGGATAAAACCGTGGAAAAATGCCTTGAAAGGCTCAGTAAAAAATTTCCTAGGGGTCCTTCAGGCTCTGACCAGCTGACACTCCGATCTGCTGTGGCTGAACCCACAAGTTTGCTTACCTGCACCTGTGGTGAAAAAGGGGGCAAAGAAATTAAGAACCAGCTGACTCCCTGGTTCCCTCAAAGAAACTGAAGAACGTGAAACATGCTAAACCAGGGACTTCTGCACAAGTGCTTGCTCTGCCCTCAGCTCAAGAAATAGCCCAGGCTTTTAAAATTATCCAGGCACTACAGCATTAGAAAACATCATCCCCCAGCAGCCCCCCCCCCCCGGGTCCCCAGGCTTGCAGTGATGTGTTGCCCTACTTGCCAGAGGAGCAATTTTTTGAGGAGGAGGATAAACCAGTTCCCCCAGAGGGGTTCCCTGAGCAGGACTTTGGTTCTTCCCCCAGGGTGTCCGAGAATTATTCCTCACATTTTACATTTGTGAGGAGAATGGCAGACGCTCTGAACATTGCTACCACAGAGCAGGCTAAGGAAGAAATTGAATACTTTGAATATGATGGGTTTAACACCCACAAAAGCTCTTTCTCTGCCAGTTCATACATTTTTTTTTAAAAAGGACACCCTGAAACTTATGCAGACCCATAATTCTGTTCCTCCTATTGATGGGAGAATAGATAAAAAATGTCAGTTGGACAGGATGATAGCCGATTTCTTTTTCTCCCATCCAGACCATCAAGGGGTTATACAGCAGGCAGTCTATGACAAAGCCAGAGTCCCCCTGTCCTCCCACCCTCCGGACAAGGACTCCAGAAGAATAGACAGTATGGCCAAAAAGGCTGTTTGTCAGCTTCTTTGGCCATGAGACTGGCTGCCTTTCAAGCTTATGCTGCCCAGTATCAAAAATCCCTGTGGCAGTCTGTACTGGACATGTCCATGAAAGCCTCCTCACCCTTGTCTGAAGACCTGGCTGAAACTGCCAGGTTTGGGCTGGAGGCGGCTTAATACCAGGTCCAGATGGCTGCTGATTCAAATGATACTGTAGCCAGATGGATGGCTAACACTGTGGCACAGAGAAGGTTTGCTTGACTCAGGGCCACGAACCTTACTCAGGATATTCAATCCAAGACCCTGGACTTTCCTTTAGAGGGAAATTCCCTTTTTGGAGAATCCACTGTTGCCTACACGAAGAAAGTGGATGAATATAAGGCCACTTATAGAAGCAACCGTTCTAAAGGGAGAGTTTCTTCATCCACTAGGCCCTACTGGTGGGGGGGGTGGCAGAGGAAGGTCTTTTATTACCAGACCCCTTTTCCAGCTAGTAGCTGTGCCCCAGTACCAGCAGTATCCACAGCAGGGATACTCTAGGGGTAGGGGTAGAAGGGGCTCCAGAGGAGCTCTCAGGCCTGACCTCAGCCCCAATTAAAGCAAAATCCCTGAGGCTCAGGCCACCTCCTCCCTCCCTGTTGGAGGCAGACTGTCCCACTTTCTTCAGGCTCGGCTAAGCATCACCACAGACAAGTGGGTTATGGAGGTAGTGGGCCAGGGTCTGTCTCTGGATTTCAGATCCTTTCCTCCACAAAAGACCAGGGTTTACTACTCACCTCCTCTAGCAGAGAGATCACTACTAGAAGCAGAGGTTCAGAAATTTACAGCTCAGAGCAGTGGAATCGGTTCCTACCACCCTGAGAGGAAGAGTTTTTTTTTACTCCAGATACTTCCTAACAAAAAAGAAAAGTGGGGAGTGGTGGCCAATATTGGATCTCAGAGCTTTAAACAAGCATCTGAAAAAAAAAGTTCAAAATGGTAACTCTGGCTCGGATATTGCCAACAGTCCAAAAAGGGGTCTGGCTGGCATTACTGGATTTGAAAGACGCCTATTTCCACATCCCCATAGAGGAATCATACATAAAGTATCTCAGATTCAGGCTCCCTTCAGGTCATTACTAGTTTTCAGCTCTCCCCTTCGGCCTCTCCTCAGCACCCAAGGGTATTTACAAAATGCTTAGTAGCTGTGGTGGTATATCTTCGAAGACAGGAAGTGACTGTCTTTCCATACCTGGACGAATGGTTGGTGGTGGGCAAGTCACCAGACCAAGCAAGGAATTCCCTAAGAATCGCCCAGCACCTCTTGGAGTCCCTGGGGTTCATAATAAACCAAAAGAAATATGTTCTAACTCCTGCTCAAATTTTGCACTTCATAGGGGCAGAAATCAACACACTTCAGGGCAGAGCCTTTTTATGCTTAGGGTGCAAAGTCTTCAGTCAGTAGCAAATTCCTTCAGCCTGCACAAACCAAAAACTGCAAGGCAGTTTCTGCAGCTACTAGGTCATGTGGCTGCCTCCACAGGCACAGTGTAGGGATCCAGGTTTCACATGAGGGACATCCAGCTTCACCTCTGAACTCACTGGAGTCAAAAGAAAGACCCTTTTTCAAAGCTTATTCTTGTGACAAGGGGGCACTATTAAGGGTCCTCTTGTGGTAGAAGGAGGAATCCAATCTAAAGCAAGGAGTTCCTTTTCAGAGAGAGAATCCCTCTCTGGTCCTCACAACAGATGCATCCCTTTTGGGCTGGGGCGCCCACTTAGGGAAGCACACAACTCAGGGTACTTGGTCAGCAACAGAGTCCCTTCAGCACATACATTTACTGGAGCTCAGAGCAGTGCTCCTATCCTTAAAGGCTTTCACTTCACTGGCTTTGGGAAGGGTGGTACAGATCAGAACAGATAATACCACCACAGTGTACTATGTAGACAAGCAGGGAGGCACCATATCAGGCCTCCTTGGCACAGAGGCCATGAAAATTTGGACTCTGGCATACTCTTTGAAGGTATCCTTACAGGCAGTCCATTTGCCAGGAAAGAACAATACTTTGGCAGATGCACTAAGTCACATCAACCAGGCCCATCATGAATGGACTAAATAAACAGGAGGTACACGTTATTATCAGGAGCTGGGGCACTCGAGAGATATAGACTTGCTTGCATCCCACCAGAACCACTAGCTACCTCAGTATTGCTGCAGACCTCCAGCACAGGGCACAGCCCCTCTGTATACTCTGGCAGGCAACTGTATGTCTTTCCCCCATTCCCTCTAGTTTTCAGGGTATTACTGAAGCTAAGATCCCTCTCAACATCTCTGATCTCAATAGCTCCAGAGTGGCCCTGACAGCCATGGTACTCTCTTCTGCTCTCCATGTCTGTCAGCAGACCAATACAATTGACTCTTAGGTGCAGTCTCCTGACCTCCAATCAGGGAACATTATTGTATCCGAATCTCAAGTCCTTTCATCTCAAAGCATGGCTCTTGAGGAGTTAGACTATGCAGATTTAAATCTTTCAGAAGCGGTCTTAAATATTTTTAAAGGTTATTGAAAATCTTCTACAAATAAAACTTATTCTTCCAAATAGAAGAGATTTTCTCTCTGGTGTTCAAGTATGGACCTTACACCAAATAAGGCTGGAGTTTCGGTTGTCTTAGACTATCTCACTCATTTGCATTCACATGGTTTACAACCCAGTTCTCTAAAGGTTCATCTAGCAGCAGTATGTTCCTACCTTTCTGCATGGACAGAGGTGTCAGTGGCATCAGACAACATTTTTAAAAGATTTTTTAAGGGGTTGATGCATTTGCACACATCTCACAGCGCACCAGTGCCTGCTTGGGATCTGAACGTGTGTATAGCCAAGCTCATGGGCCCTCCGTTTGAGCCCATCTGAAATATGTTACTTGGAAAACAGTTTTTCTAGTAGCTAATATTTCTTTTTTTTTTTTTTGTATAATATTTTTATTTGCTTTTTCAACAAACTTCAACATACAATCAAATACACAACTTATTCATTCTACCACCATCATACATTATAGAAATCAATCTTTTCACTTCATTCCAAACTTTGTTTCATTCAAATTAAACTAAGTTAAATTAGATTAAATTAAAGTAAATTAGAGTAAAAGTGCAATCAGTATACTCACGCTTTATACATCCAGTCCTGTTCTCATTCTTATGTTTCCCCAAACTTTTCCTTCATTCATTATCTTCCCTTTTATTCTTCTTTAAACATTTCCACTGCCCCGCTTTTTCCTACTTCTTTTTGTCTACGTACCACCTCCCTTCATCCTTCTCTTTCTCAACCTACTGTTCCTTCCCATAATATCCAGCTCTCCTCCTTCGACAAGGAGACCAAAAAAGGGGCCCAATGTCTTGTAAATCCTTCCTCCCTTCCCCCCATCACATAGGTTAGCCTCTCAAGCCCCAGTGTGTGCAACAACATCCTCCACCACCCTTGTACTGTAGGTGCAATTTGTGAGACCCAAGTATTCTGGATCCCATGACGAGCCAGAACATATAGTACCCTGATCCACCTAGGTAATAGCGTCCACTCCTCCTCCTCCCCATTTTCCACCTCAAATAAACACCCTAGACAACTCCCTCCCAGCAATCTTTCCCACTCTGAACACCACCTCCTTCCAATATTTCTGCAGTATCGGGCACTCCCAGAAACAGTGCATATATGTCCCCCTTCCCAAACCACACCTTCCACATAAGGGTGATATTTCAGGGTGCGCCTTATGCACAATCACCGGTGGATTATACACTCTGCGAATGAATTTAAAGCATGCCTCCTTGTATTTGTTGCATACCATAATTCCAGAGTGCACCTGGAGCAGTAATTTCCAATTTTAGGGACATGGATATGTTGTTCAATCCACACTTATTGGCAGGTTCCTTGCCACTTTAAATCTTGCCGGAAGGTCTTCAAGCTGGCTCCTCCCACCCACCCGGGTGGTAAAACTCTCGGCTCTGCCTCATGGCGCCAAATCTTCCTTACCGCTTGGAAGCTCAGGTTCCCTCCTTAGCGCTCTGCGTTTTAGACTGGATCCTAATTCTTCGGTTCGTCCGAAATTGGTTTTGAAGTTTTCTAAACTTCGGTCTTCATCTTCCCTTGCGGCTGCGATGGACAAATCTATTCCCGGCTTTCAGAGGTGTCCTTGCGGGCAGAAAATGTCCAGGATGGATCTGCACTCCACGTGCGTCTACTGCCTAGGCCTAGATCATGACCCGCAGGCCTGCGAGTTGTGCCGCTCTTTCTCGGCCAATGTCCTGGATGATCGCGCTGCCCGATTGAAGCTCGGGCACCCCGAGAAGCATTTCCCGCCGGTAAAATCAAAAGAGGCTCGTTAGGCGGTGTCTGCGGTGGCTGGCTGCGGCTGAGCAGCTCGAGCAGATGATAAGCCACCGAGGAGGGAGGCTCGGCGCATCTTCCTCCTCCTTGGCGCAGCATTTATCCGCTGTCTCACCAGGTTCTCATTATGCAACTTAGTTCAAGGAGCTTTGTCAGTCCTTTTCCATGAAGAGGAGGCCATCGGGACATTCTTCTCGGCCCAAGAAGAAGGAGTCAAAGGGTAAGTCCCACCGTCTGCGTTCGTGGGAGCGGGAGGGGTCTCCTTCCCCAGACAGCCGACCGGCGACTTTGGTCGAAGTTGTGGCTCAGGCCGCTGGCTTCACAGTGTTCCCGTCAGGCCAGCCTGCCGAGACTCCCGTCGACACAGTCGAGATTTTTCTCGATCCGTTAGATGGGCTGTCGACTGGTGAAGCCGACAACCCACCTTCACCGGTTCCCCCGGTGGAGACCGAGGATCTGCCTGCGCCTTCGGGGCCGCAGTCCCCGGTTAAAGTGCCCGAGCCAAGGGAAGAGCAGGTGTCCCCCACCCCTTCCCAGACCCGTCTTCGGTCCCCAGTCTCGGTCTCGGACTTCATCTCGGTCAAGCCATTCCCTCTGACATCGACGGTCTCAGTCTCGATAGCGAAGTAAGCGGCGACACTGTTCCTCCTCTTCCTCAGATGAGGGGAGGCTTCGGCATAAATTACATCGGCGCTATGAGGAGCTTATGTGGCAGCAGTTGCTGTTGTCCGGGTCTAAGCCGACTCCGGTCCAGACCCCGGCCATCAAGTGGCTGTCGCCCGAATGACTGAAGCAACCACTTGCCTCTGTCGAGTTGCCTGTTCCAGGGCCGGTTGCTCGGCCAAAATCAGCTGCTCCACCAATTGGTGGAACCTCCGCCTCCACAACCGAAGTCTGGGGCACCGACCAAGGATTCTCGGTTGGGTCACGGCCTGCCCCACAGGTTGTCGGTCACCCTCACTCCCGACCGTCCTCGGCAGGTAGAGGGTGGCTCAGGGCCGAGGCAGCTCTTCGCAGACTCTTCGGAATCCGACAACGACTCCTCCCTGTTCTCCAGGCAGGTCGACCTGGAGTCCTCTGGGGGCCAGTCATTGGGTCTGCTTTGACTCATCTCAGAGTCCACCGGGATGCAGCTCGAGCCCGTGTCCAAACGGGCCAAGTATCCCCTGACGGAGATACTGGACCAAGGGGATTCCCCCACGGAGGCCTTTCCGGTGGCTGAGGCCATTGTCAGCCCAGCCTTGGAGCTTTGGCAGCGGCCTGCTTCCTGTCCTGCGCCCTCGGCCAGGATGGCCAGGAAGTATGCGGTCCTTACTGGCTCTGTGCCCAGTTTTCTCGGAGCACCCCATTGCAGAGGGGTTAGTCACCGACAGCGTTTTCTGGCGTTCTGGTAACGCTCGGGATATGAATAAGCCCCCTGACAAAGAATCCAAAAAGCTGGACTTTGCCGGGCACAGGGTGTACGCTGCTTCCTCCCTCGGCTACCGACAGGCCAGCTCTGCCATGCTGAAGGCACACTTCTCCCACGCCCTCTTGGGCTCCCTGGATGAGGTTGTCCCTTATCTCCTGACCGACCTGCAGACCACGGTCCGCCAGGTGCGGGATCAGGGTAGGGCGGTGATGAAGCAGCAGCTTCAGACTGCTCTGGACATAGGTGATTTCTGTGCCAGGTCAGTAGCGGCCGCACGCCGTGGCTGAGGATATCCACCTTCACGGCAGATACCCAGCACAAGTTGGCGGACGTCCCCTTCTTGGGGACTGACCTCTTCGGCCCTGGAGTGGAGGGACACCTCCAGCGGATCGAAAAGTCCAGTGCCACCCTGGACTCGGTCACCTCTGCCCAGAGGGACAAAAGCCGCCATTAGCAACAGTAGAAGTCCTTTCGTCCTTCGGCCCCTGCATCTCGACCGGCCCAACAGCACCAGCAGCAGGGCCAGCAGGCTCGCACTTGGCATCCCAAACCCAAGCCAGCGGCTTCCTCCAACAGGAAGCAAGGAGGTAAAGGACCAGGAGGTCCCTCTGCCGGTTCTTCCTCCAAGTCTGCCCAGTAACGGGTTGAGGGGTGCCGCCCCCAGCTCCGTCACTCTCCCCTGGGTTTCCCTCCATGGGGGGACGGCTCCGCCACTTCCTTTCCACCTGGTCCGCTATCACCACGGACCGCTGGGTGTTGGAGGTGGTAGGAAATGGCCTGCCTCTGGAGTTCGAGCAGGCTCCACCCTTTCAAGCTGTCGCCCCTCGGGGGGCCATGAGAATCCGCAGCCTCACTTTCGACCGCCGAGCCAATATTGCCCTGCTCCTCGAAAAGAGGTGATCAGGAAGGTGGCGGATCCTCCTCCAGACCCGGGTTTATGTCCAGGTATTTCCTGGTCCCAAAATGGACGGGGGGCTGGCGCCTCATTCTCGACCTGCACGACCTGAACAGGTTCCTAAGGTCTCGGACCTTCAGGATGGTCACTCTGGCTCAGATAATCCCATCCTTGGAACGAGGCGTGTGGTTCTGTTCCCTGGACCTCCAGGACGCGTTCTTTCACGTCCCAATCCGTCCGTTTCATCAGAGATTCCTCCGCTTCAGAGCAGAGGGATCCCTTTACGAGTTCCGGGCCATGCCCTTCGGCCTCTCCCTAGCTCCCAGGGTCTTCACCAAATGCATGGCAGCGGTGACAGCATTCCTGTGGTGCCGAAGGGTCCGGGTGTACCCATACCTGGGCGACTGACTGATTGCAGCCCCTCCAGAGTGGAGGCGGAACGGTCCAGAGATCTGGCCCTCCAGGTTTGCTCTCAGATTGGCCTCCTCATCAGCGAGGCCAAGTCGGATTCGTGCGAAGCAGGTGATACTCTTCATCGGGGCAGAGCTCGACTCTCTTCGAGCCAGAGCTCTACTCCCGGCGGACAGGGCCGAGGTTCTTTCCTCCTTTGCCCAATCATTTCTGGTTGGGCAATCGCGCCCTGCCCGGGACTGCGCCTCCTGGGCCTCATGGAGGCCTGCACCAGCGTGGTCCATTGGGCTCGTTGGTACATGCGTCCCCTTCAGTGGGGACTGGCCAGCCAGTGGTCACAATGCTGCGATCCGTTGGACCAGCCCGTGACAGTGACCCAGGAGATGTGGAACGCTCTCCAGTGGTGGATCGTTCCGGCACATCTGCAGGAGGGCATCCCGTTCGTCCTTCCCGAGCTGACGATCTCTCTATCGACCGATGCATCTCTGATGGGTTGGGGTGCCCATCTGGGGGAGCACAGAGCGCACGGCCTCTGGTCCCCTCGGGAGTCCCGATGCCATATCAACCTGCTGGCGCTCCGAGCGGTCCACCTAGCTCTCACCGCCTTCGCTCCGTTTCTACGGGGTCAAGTGGTTCGGGTCCAGATGGACAATACCACGACCATGTACTATCTGAACCGCCAGGGCGGGACGCGCTCCATGCTGTTGTGCAAGGAAGCTCTCCACATATGGTCCCTCGTGCGCAGCCTGGAGGCGGATCTCCTAGCCATTCACGTGGCAGGAGCCTCCAACACCCTGGCCGATGCCCTAAGCCGGATAGGGGCTGTGTCTCACGAGTGGTCTCTCCTGCCGGAGGTAGTACAAGATCTGTTTTCCCTCTGGGGCATGCCTCAGGTGGACCTGTTTGCCTCCAGGGAGAATGCGAAGCTGAGTCTGTTCCATGCCTGCCTCCCTCAGCAGGGCTTGCTGCAGGGGGATGCCTTCTCGAGGCCATGGACCCCGGGCTTCTTCTACGCCTTTTCCTTGATCCACAAGGTGCTTCTCAAGGCGAGGAGGGACAAAGCGCAGGTGATTCTGGTAGCCCCAGACTGGCCCTGCCAGTTCTGGTATCCAGATCTCCTCAGCCTCAGCTCCAGGCTCCTGAGGCGGCTTCCAGCCTGCCCGGACCTGATCTCAGTCAACCAGGGGAAGGTATTCCATCCGGACCTGCAATCCCTGCACCTGACGACCTGGTTCCTGGCTAGAGTTCCAGACCTTGGGTCTTTCCGGCCGAGTCCTCAGCGTCGTTGAGGCGTCCTGTAAGTCGACCAGGAAATGCTGTGCCTTCAAATGGAAGAGTTTTCCATTTGGTGTCAGGGCAAAGGGCTTGGACCCTTCCTCCTGTTCCTTGGCAAGCATCTTGGACTATTTATGGTCCCTTTCTCAGCAGGCTTAGGTCGGCGACCCTAAGGGGTGCACCCAGCAGCCATCTGTGCTTGACGGGCGAGGAAGCAGTCGATGGCGCAGGAGAGGATGGTCTGGCGCTTTTTGAAGGTCTTGATCACATTTCCCCTCCGGTCACGAGAACCTCCACCTCCGTGGGATCTACTGCTGGTACTGGCAAAGCTCATGGGCAAGCCATTCGAACCAATGCACAGGTGTGATCTCTCTCACCTGTTGTGGATGACCGCCTTCTTGGTGGCTATCACGTCAGCCAGAAGGATGGGAGAGCTCCAAGCGCTTTCCATCGAGTCTCCTTACCTGGTCTTCCACAGGGACAAGGTTGTCCTTCATCCCCACCCGAAATTCCTTCCGAAGGTGGTGTCGGAGTTTCACCTTAACCAGGTGTTGTCTCTGCGGTGTTCTACCCCAGTCACACCTCGGAGGCGAATATAGCTCCATACTTTAGACCCTAGAAGATCGCTTACTACAAGGGCCTGCGGCTGAAATCGGGAGAGGTTTGCCAGCTGTTTGTCACCTCGCTGAAGCGCACCTGGCAGACCTGCAGCCAAGCGGACAATAAGCAGGTGGGTCACCTCCTGCGTGATCTCTGCTATAAGTTGGGCATGGAGCCTCCCAGAGGATAAGAGCTCATTCTACCGCCATACTTCTGCATCGGTGGCTGCTTCCAGGGCGTCCCTATCCAGGAAATCTGCAGGGCTGCTACCTGGAGTCAGCACACACCTTCATCACCCATTACCACATCGACCTTGAGTCACGCCGGGATGCTGGTTTTGGGGCCTCGGTTCTCCAGTCTCTTTTTCCCTAAGTAGGGGGTGTGCGTCTTGCCCCTCCTCCCGGAGAACTGCTAGGAGTCTGCCAATAAGTGTGGATGAACAACATATCCATGTCCCTAGAAATACAGGTTACTCACCTGTAACAGGAGTTCTAGGAATGGTATATGTTGTTCATCCGACACACCCGACCTCCCCAGCCTCGGCGCACAACTGGAGCCTCCAGTGGGCCAGATCTGGAGTCATGGGGCGGGCGAGGTTTTACCACCGGGTGGGTGGGGAGCCAACCTAAGACCTTCCGGCAAGATTTAAGCGGCAAGGATACCTGCCAATAAGTGTGGGTGAACAACATATACCATTCCTAGAACTCCTGTACAGGTGAGTAACCTGTATTACTCACTGCAACAGGGTTCTAAAATAGTATATATATTCATCCTACCCACGACCTCCCCAGCTTTGGCGCTGGCCTGGCTGTCAGGCTAAATCTGCCGTCATGGGTCGGAGCCGAGAGTTTTACCACCCGGGTGGGTGGGAGGAGCCAGCTTGAAGACCTTCCAGCAAGATTTAAAGCGGCAAGGAACCTGCCAATAAGTGTGGATCAACAACATATACCATTCCTAGAACTCCTGTTACAGGTGAGTAACCTGTATTTTGTGTCCGTTATGTCCCTACCAAGGTCTCTTTCCCACAATTTCTTAGTTCTTACCATCCTATCAGGAAATATAACCTTTCCTCTCTTCACCACTCGGCCTATAAATGCTTTCTCTTGATTTTGAGCTGCATAGATCATCACCTCCACCGGGTCCCCCTCATACAACCCTTTGTTTTCCTTTCCCAGACTTCCCATATATGCCCTGGTCTGAAGATAACTGAATCTGTCCCTCTTACCCCCTCCTACCACCTCCTGTAATGAGCAGAACTGCCCTCCCACTAATAGATGCCCCAGACTTCTTTATTCCTTTTCATTCCCAATTCCCATAGCATATGTCTTCCAACCCCGGCAAGAAGTAGGGATTCCCCGCCACAGGCATTAAAAGTGTCTCCTTTCCTTGTATCCATCCTTCCCTCCTTAACGCCTTCCAGGCCAATAATACCTGCAGTACTAGGGGATTAACTTCTTTTCCCATCCTATACGCCCCTTAGCCCTTTACTGTGGAGATGTGCCGTTAGTTTACCCTGTGCCATTCCCTGCTCCAGTTCAACCCAACTGGCAACTTCGGGCTTATGTACCCAGTCCGCCACGTATCTTTGCTGTATGGCCATGAAATAGTTTCCCAAATCCGGGAAATTTAAGCCCCCTTTCTCTTTATCTGCCTTTAGCCTCCCCAAACTAACCCTCGGGCGCATTCCTTTCCAAATAAAGACAGTAAAGGCTTTCTCCAATCTGTGTACATCCTCCTTAGACAGACCAAGGTGCAGCATTTGTAAAAAGTACAAGATCCTGGGCAGCACATTAATTTTTAGTATATTAATTCTGCCCAGCCATGACACGGGTAGCTGCATCCACCTTCTTAGATCCGCCTCTATTGTTTTTATCAATTTGGTTTAATTTAATTTATACAGGGACCCCAAGGATCTACCAGCCTGGACCCCTAAATAGGTCATACTCATCCCCACCACTTTGAGTCCCCATTGTCTTACCTCTTCTCCAGCTCCCTTAGATCTCATTACTTCTGACTTTCCAAGATTAATTTTGTAACCTGAAAATTTCCTGAACTTTTCTACTAATGACAGAAGTGGGGGAACCAATCGCCTAGGATCCTTCATAAACAACAGCATGTCATCTGCGTATAGTGCCAATTTATGTTGTGACCTTCCCCCCGTATGCTCCTGCATTCTCTGATTGCTACAGCCAGCGGCTCTATCGCAAGTGCAGACAATAAGGGGGAGAGTGGACAGCCCTGCCTCTTGCCTCTCTCCAGATTGAAACTCTCTGACCTACTGCCATTTACTACCACCTGCACCCTGGGCCTTCTATACATTGCCTTTATCCATCCCAGGAATGGTTCTCCCAGACCAAACCTCCCCAATATTTCAAACAAGTAATTCCATTCCACTCTGTCAAATGCTTTTTCCGCGTCCATTGAGAGGATCCCTATATCTTCCTTTCCCCTATTCGCTCTCCAAAGTATATTAAGCAGCCGCCTCATATTATGATACGACTGTCTTCCTTTAATAAACCCTGTTTGGTCCAGGTGAACCATCTCTGGGAGAGTCTCCTCCAATCTGCTGGCCAAAACTTTAGCCATTATCTTTAAATCACAATTTAACAGTGATATCGGTCAATATGATGCGCATAGTTGCCGATCCTTCCCCTCCTTTGGTATGAGGCATATGATAGCATCATAACACGTATCTGGCAAGTTAACCTCCTCCGTCTCCCCCCTCTGCTGGAACACTCTACACAGCACCCGTGCAACTTGGGCCCCCATCAATTTATAGCACTCGACTGGATACCCATCCGATCCACTAGCGTTCCCCTTCTGCAGCTTTTGGATAGGTTTCATCACTTCCCCCTCCGTTATTGGTTTCCCCAACTTTTCCCTCTGCATCTGCATGGCTTTTAGAACTTTTAGTCTTTCTAGGAATTCTAACATCTTTTCTTTTGTTCCCATATCCCCTGCCTGATGTAATTTTTGAAAAAAGGCCCGAAAGGCTTTCTGCATCTCCTTATCTTTACTCTGTAGGATACCCTTATCATCTCTCACACCCAAAATTCTATTTATCCTCCTACATCCCTTTATAAGATTAATGGCCTTGGTTTATTTCCCCCATTCAAACATGTACAGTATATTTTATTAAATAGGCCAGCTCTCCCCGCTTCTGATCTCAAATGTGCATTTAGAGCCTCCCTTACCATGTCCTGCGTTTGGACAGCCTCCCCCTTTTCACCTCGAGCCACCCTCCTTTCTAGCTCATTTAATTTACTTTCCAGCTCCCTTCTCTGTGCACATCGTTTCTTCTTTATGCGAGATACATATTCAATAATTGCTGCCCTCATAAACACCTTACCCGTTTCCCAGAGTATGTTGTTCGAGATCCCTTCTTTATCATTTGTTGCCATGAACAAATCCCAACTGTCCTCCAGATGCTTTCTAAATTCCTCATTCTGAGCCATATAAGTGGGGATTTTCCATGTGGAGGGAGTTCCCTGTCTCTCTCTCTCCCTTGTATTTTCATTACCACCATTGTGTGGTCCGAAATATATATGGGGCTGTGCTGTGTCTCCCACACCCGTGCATGCCATTCCCTCGTGGCATAAATGTAATCTATCCGTGTCCATGTTTTGTGGGGATTTGAAAAAAATGTATATTCCCTCACTCCCGGGTTTGCCATTCACCAGACATCCACCAGTTCCAGCTCTGCCATTCACTCTTGCCATTGTTGCATCCCCCTGACATTCTCCCTTTCCCTTCAGAATGGTCCATTTTTGAGTCCATAGCCCAATTCAAGTCCCCCCATTATTAACCCCAGGAATTGCTCCCGGACCAGTAAATCCAGCAAAGAGGCATAGAATTGGTAGTCATGTACCGCTGGGGCATACACCGATTCTAAGGTAATCTGCTCCCCATCCACGGTTCCCAAGATGAAAATAAATTTCACCTCCTTAGTGTCCCTAACTACCCTCTGCACCTCCAAATTCAGGCCTTTATATATCAATATGGCTACCCCTCTTTTACGCACCGAGGCAGAAGCTGCATAACACCTCCCCACCCACCCTCGAGCCAGTTTGGCGTGCTCTACTTCTGTTATGTGCGTTTCTTGTTGCAGAGCTATTTGGGCTCCCCCTCTTTTAAGGGCTGTCAGCAACAGACCTCTTTACTGGATTTATACCTCGAACATTCCAAGTAATTACATTAATACTTTTACTAACCGACATTCACATATATTAATTCTTTCCCTTTCACCTTCACATTTCAGTCCATAGCGTGATAGTTTCATATACCCAATTTCAGTGGTTGCACTTTGTTCATAAAAAAAAAAAAAATCAATAGCAAAACACACAAACTCAACAACAATTCAAACATATAACTTTGTACATGTGTCCCCCTATTTCCCTTTCCTCCCTTACCTGTTATCTCCCCCCATCCCCTACCATACCTCCTCCCCTTAACCTTCTCTCTGCTTGCTCTTTTCCCTCTATCCCCAATCTGACCCACTTCCCCTTCCTCCTCCCACAGCTCCCTCTGTTCCTTGTTTTCCTCCTTTCCCTTCCTGCGCTCCCGCCCCTCCTTTCTCCCTTTAGAAACCCCCGCCCAAACAGGCCCTTTCCTTCCCCCTTCCTTGTATAGCCCACTTTCCTTAGACACTATCAGTCTCCCCGACTCGAGTGTCTGCCTCATCCCCAGATACTGAAAAAGACGCCTCCACGCTCTCCCCCACAGCCATTTTAACTTTGTGTTCCTTGCCCTGCACCTTAACCCTTTTAACTATCCCCCTTCCTTGCCAGTACCTCCAGCATTTCCTTTCCCCTCGCTCCTCACCAGTCGTCCCCCCCCCAACTGCAGGCCTCCTTGTAGCCCCCATCTTGCCCAGCTTAAAGCCCTTCCCCTTCCTTTATACCTCCCCTATAATGTTTCCCCCTTTGCTTGCATCATACAGGAACTCAAAAAAAAACAAAAAAAAACTGGCTGGGGCTATCAATAAGGACAAGCAGGGAGATTAGGCCGCACATAGTAGCCAACGCGCCGAGCTCCTCTCCCCGCCCATCCTCCTACCTGCACCTAGACACTTTTCCGGTCAGCCTCTCTCTCTTCACGAGCGTTTCGGGCCTTCTCCTTCACATCCGGGTATTTCTGCCACGTAATGTCTGCTCTTGTCCCGCAATGGCACTTCAGGCAGCCTCGACACATGTCCCCTTCAGTTTTCTCCGCCATCCTCTGGGCAATCCGCCCTTCTTATCAAGTTCCAATACCCCAAGCGGTAACTCAATATCAGTCTTTACAAAAATCACTCTTTCCCCTCTAGCACGAGCTTGAACAACAAAACTGCAGAAGGAAACACAAACGAACAATTAAATGCAAGTACTGTCTCTCCTCCTTTACTTAAGTCCTAATGCAGAGTTGCCAACTCCATTACTCAGTTCTTGGATTAATCCTCAACGCAGCTTTTGCCTTAGATTCTTCACAAACTCCTCTGCTTTTTCCACTTCCCAAAAGGAGTATGTTGCCCCCTCATGTTTTATTTCTAAGGTGGCCGGGTACACCAAGAAATTCATGATCTTCAGGTCACGTAGTTGCTGCATAGAGTTATTGAACGATTTCCTTCTCTTTAGGAGTCTGGCTGAATAATCCTGCGACATATGAAGATGGTGGCCCTCGTACTCCACCTTCCCCTTCTCTTGAAAAGCCTTCAGCACTAGTTCTCTGTCCTGGAAATGGTGGAACCTAAATATTATTTGCCTCGGCGGCTAATCTTTCGGGGGCTTAGGCATCATGGCCCGATGGGCCCTCTCGAGCTTGAACTTTCCTTTTCGCGGGCTGGAGGCCCAGGAAGCCAGGCAGCACTCGCGCGCAGAAATCCAACACACTTTCCCCTTCCATACCCTCTGGCAACCCTCTCAGCCTTAGATTCAGTCGCCTATGGTAGTGTTCCTGGTAATCGAAGGCTTCTTTTAATTAATTCAGCTTTTTTTGGAAGGCCACAACCTGCCCAGGGGTCGCCAGCAGTTTGTCTTCCACATGCGAGATTCTCTCCTCCATATCCGAGAGTCTGTCCGCTTGCACCACCTGCTACTCCTGTATTTCCTGGAGTTTAAAATCCAGCTTTCCTTCAAGTTTAATTAAATGGGGCTCCAACACTGCAATTACCTGCCCCATAACCTCTCTCCCGCAGGCTGCCGCTGACAGTGAAACCAGGCCACTACCATCACCCCTTTTCTTTGCGTTTTCTGCTGCAGTCCTCTGGCTCTTTGAGGCTCCCGACATTAAATAGTTGTCCATTGCAAGTTCATACACCATAGGATGTGCATTTTCTGTACTCTCTGGCACTTTTAAATTTTATTTTTATTTTTAAAAGCTGTGAAGAGGGAGCACTGTGGAGATCCGCGGCCATTCCGCTAGCTGCTCATTAGCACCCCCCCAGCTATTACTTCTGCAAGAAGAATTAGCGAGCTCCAGGCCCTCTGCATTGATCAAGACTATATCTCATTTCACAGAGATAACGTAGTCCTCAGAACAAATGGGCAGTTTCTTCCTAAAGTAGTTTCAGACTTTCATCTGAACCAACCACTCACTTCTTCCTGTCTTTTTCACAGACCATACCAGTTATGGTGAAAGAAGGCTCCATAGTCTGGATGTGGAAAGGGCCATCAGCTATTACATGACAGCCACTAAAGACCATAGAAAGGATAGAAAACAACTATTCCTTACATATGGGAATGTAGGAAAGGGTGAACCAGCCTCGAAAAGATCCATTTCTAGATGGATAGTCCAGTGTATCCAATTATGCTACACTAAAGTAGGTAGAGAGACCCCGACCGGGTTGAGGGCGCATTCTACAAGAGGGACTGCTGCCAGGGAGGTTCCCTTGGTAAACATTTGCAAAGCAGCTCCCGGAAAACGGTACACACCTTTAGAATGCATTACAGCTTAGACATTCTGTCCAGAAGTGATGCTAGGTTTGGCACAGCAGTCATGCAGAGTCTGTTTCCAGAATAAGTTCTGTGCCCACCTCCAGTGGTACTGCTTGGTAGTCTGCATAAAGTTATGAATATCTTGAGAACTACTGGGGTTAGAAGAAAAAATTACTTACCATAGTTATAGTCTTTCTTCCCAGTGATGCTCAGATATTCATAACTTCTAGGGACATGGATATGTTGTTATATCCACACCACTTACTGTAAGGTTCCTTGTCGCTTTAAATCTTGCTGGAAGGTCTTCAAGCTGGCTCCTCCCACCCACCCGGGTGGTAAAACTCTCGGCTCCGCTCCATGACGCCAGATCTTCCTTACCGCTTGGAAGCTTAGGTTCCCTCTTTAGCGCTCTGCATTTTAGGCCTGGATCCTAACTTGTCAGTTAAACCGAAACGCATACTTAAATTTTCCAGACTTTGGTCTTTTTCTTCCTCCGCGGCTGCAATGGACAAATTGACTCCCGGATTTCGGCGGTGCCCTTGTGGGCAGAAGATGTCTCAGACTGATCCGCACTCCATGTGCGTTTACTGCCTTGGGCTCGTTCACGATCTGCAGGCCTGCGAATTGTGCAAGTCCTTCTCGGTCAACGTTCTCGGAGACCGTGCAGCCAGACTTCAACGGCCCGAGATGTATTCCTCTGGTAAAGTCGAGAGGCCCGTTAGGCGGTGTTCTTGGCGGTGGACTCGGCTCAACAACCAGGCAAATGATTGCCCTTGAGGAGGAGGAGGCGCCCCAGGCCGCATCTTTTTCTTCCTCGGTCGCGGCATTTATCCTGCTCTCCTTGGGCTCCTCCTACTCGGCTTCATTTAAGGAGCTTTGTCAGTCTCTCTCTACTAAATGAGAGGGGCCATCGGGACACTCCTCTCGGTCCAAGGAAAAGGACTCTAAAGGTAAGTCCCACCGTTGACGTTCGTGGGAGCGGGAGAGGTCCCCTTCCTCGGATAGTCGACACTCTACTTTGGTCGAGGTTGCGGCTAAGGCCTCTGGCTTCACGGTGTCCCCGTCAGGTCAGCCAGCCGAGACACCCATCGATGCAGTTGAGATTTTTCTCGACCCGTCGGACGGGCTGTCGGCTGGAGAAGCCGACAACCCTTCTTCACCAGTTCCCCCGTGGAAACCAAGGACTTGCCTCGCCTCCTGTGCGGTCCCGGTTAAGGTTCCTGAGCCGGGGGAGGCAGGTTCCCCGCTCCCTCCCAGACCCACCTCGGAAACATTGAGGGTCTCGGTCTCGGACCTCCTCTCGGTCCAGCCGATCCCGCCGACATCGGCGGTCTCTGCCTCGGCACCGGGGGAAGCGTCGGTGCCGCTCATCCTCATCATCGTCCTCCTCGGAAGATAGGCTCCGGCGCAAGTTGCGTCGGCACTACGAGGATCTGATGTGGCAGCAGTTCCTTTTGACCAGGAACAAGCCGACTCCGTCGCCTTCCCTGGCCATTAAGTGGCTGTCACCTGAGCAGCCGAAGCAACCCCTCATGGTCATTGAGGAGCCGAAGCCGGTGCCGGTTGTTCGGCCAAAACCAGCTGTACCACCCATTGTGGTGGAACCCCCGCCTCCACAACCAAAAACTGGGGTTCCAACCAAGGATTCTTGGTCGGGTCATGGGTTGCCCCATTGGTTGTCGGTCACCCTCACTCCCGATCATCCTCGGCAGGTGGAGCGTGGCTCAGGCTCTCGGCAGCTGATTGCAAACTCTTCGGAGTCTGACGATGACTCTTCCCTGTTCTCCAGGCCTCTCGACCTGGAGTCCTCTAGGGGATAGTCGGTGGATGAGAGCCCATCCTCATTCATGGGTTTGCTTCGGCTCATCTCAGAATCTACTGGGATGAAGCTCGAACCCGTGTCAAAGCGGGCCAAGTATCCCCTCACGGAGATACTGGACCGAGCGGATTCTCCTACGGAGGCGTTTCCTGTGGCCGAAGCCATTGTTGGTCCGTCCCTGGAGCTATGGCAGCGACTGGCTTCTTGACCAGCTCCCTCGGCCAGGATGGCCAGGAAGTATGCCGTTCCCACCGGCTCACTGTCTGGATTCTCGGAGCACCCCTCTGCGGAGGGGTTGGTGACCGACAGTGTTTTCCAGCGATCCGGAAACGCTCGGAGCGTGGACAAGCCACCCAATAAAGAGTCCCAGAAACTGGACTACTCCGGGCGTAAAGTTTACGCTGCATCTTCCTTAGGCCTTCGTCAGGCCAGTTCGGCTGTACTGATGGCACTCACTTCCCACGCCCTTTTGGGCTCCCTGGATGAGGTGATTCCACATCTCCTGGCTGACCTCCAGACTACGGTCAAGCAGGTGCGGGATTGGGGAAGGGCGGTGACAAAGCAACAGCTCCAAACCGCTCTTGACATTGGAGACTCTTGTGCCCGGTCAGTAGTGGCCGCAGTGGCCATGCACTGCAGAGCTTGGCTGCGGATCTCCACCTTCACGGCGGATACCCAGCACAAGCTGGCAGACATTCCCTTCCTGGGTACCGACTTGTTTGGTCCCGGGGTGGAGGGTCACTTGCAGAGGATTGAGAAGTCCAATGCCACCTTGGACTCAGTCACGTCTGCCCAGAAGGACAAAGGCCACCAGCAACAGCGTAAGCCCTTTTGGCCTTCTGCCCTATGGCACGTCTGGCCCAGCAACACCAGCATCAGGGCCAGCAGGCTCGCACTTGGCACCCCAAAGCCAAGCCTGCAGCTTCCTCCAGCAGGAAGCCAGGAGGAAAAGGCCCAGGAGGTCCCTTGGCTGGTCCTTCCTCCAAGCCTGTCCAGTGACGGGTTGAGGGGTGTCGCCCCCAGCCTCGTCACCCCCGGTTCCCCCCGTGGGGGGATGGCTCCACCACCACTTATTTTCCGCCTGGTCCACTGTCACTGCGGACCGCTTGGTGTTGGAAGTGGTAGGGAAAGGTCTGCCTCTGGAATTAGAGCAGGCCCCACCCTATCGAACCGTCGCTCCACGGTGGGCTATGGGGTCCGCAGCCTCTCTGTCGGTTCTTTGAGCCAACATTGCTTTGCTCCTCCAGAAGGAGGTGAACAGGGAGGTAGCAGATCCTCCACCAGAACCAGGGTTTGTGTCCAGGTATTTCCTGGTCCCGAAAAGGACGGGGGGCTGGCGCCCCATTCTAGACCTACATGATTTGAACAAGTTCCTAAGGTCCCGAACCGTCAGGATGGTCACTCTGGCACAGATCATTCCATGCTTGCAATGAGGCGTGTGGTTCTGTTCTGTGGACCTCCAGGACGCGTTCTTTCATGTCCCAATCCGTTCGTCCCACCAGCGATTCCTTCGCTTCAGAGCAGAGGGGTCCCTTTACGAGTTCCGGGCCATGCCCTTCGGCCTCTCTCCAGCTCCTAGGGTCTTCACCAAATGCATGGCAGTGGTGACGGCATTCCTGCGGCACCGAAGCGGGTGTACCCTTACCTGGATGACTGGCTGATTGCAGCCCCCTCCAGGCTGGAGGTGGAGCGATCCAGGGATCTGGCCCTCCAGGTCTGCTCTCAGATTGGCCTCCTCATCAGTGAGGCCAAATCGGAACTCGTGCCATTGCAGGTGATTCAGTTCATCGGGGCAGAGCTCGACTCTCTTCGAGCCAGAGCACGGCTCCGGCGGACAGGGCTGAGGTTCTTTCCTCCTTTGCCTAATCATTTCTGGTTGGGCAATTGCACCCTGCCGGGACTTCCTCGCCTCCTGGGCCTCATGGCGGCCTGCACCAGCATGGTCCATTAGGCACGCTGGCACATGTGTCCCCTTCAGTGGGGGCTGGCCCGCCAGTGGTCACAGCGCTCAGGTCCTCTGGACCAGCCAGTGGTGGTGACCCAGGAGATGTGGAACGCTCTTCAGTGGTGGATCGTTCCAGCTCATCTGCAGGAGGGCATCACGTTTCTCCGCCCCGAGCCAACGGTCATTCTAACGACCGATGCCTCTCTGTTGGGTTGGGGTGCCCATCTGGGGGAGCAGAGAGCACATGGCTTGTGGTCCCCTCAGGAGTCTCGATGCCATATCAACCTGCTGGAGCTTTGAGCGGTCCGACTAGCCCTCACCGCCTTCGTTCCATTTGTACAGGGTCAAGTAGTCCAGGTCCAGATGGACAATACCACGACCATGTACTACCTAAACCGCCAGGGCGGGGCGCACTCCTTGGCCCTATGCAAGGAAGCTCTCCGCACTTGGTCCCTTGTGAGCAGACTGGAGGCGTACCTCCTAGCCATCCATGTGGTGGGAGCCTCCAACACTCTGGCCGATGCCCTAAGCCAGATAGGTGCTGCATCTCACAAGTGGTCTCTCCTACCGGAGGTAGTACACGATCTGTTCTCCCACTGGGGCACATCTCATGTGGTCCTGTTTGCCTCCAGGGAGAATGCGAAGCTGAGGCTGTTTCATGCCTGCCCCCCTCAGCAGGGTTCACTGCAGGGGGATGCCTTCTTGAGGCCGTGGACCCCAGGCCTCTTTTATGCCTTTCCCCCATTTGCCTTGATCCACAAGGTGCTTCTCAAGGCGAGGAGGGATAAGGCGCAGGTGATTCTGGTAGCCCCAGACTGGCCCCGCCAGTTCTGGTATCCAGATCTCCTCAGCCTCAGCTCCAGGCTCCCAAGACGGCTTGCAGCCCACCTGGACCTGATCTCAGTCAACCAGGGGAAGGTACTCCACCTGGACCTTCAATCCCTGCACCTGACGGCCTGGTTCTTGAGTGGCTAGAGTTCCAGGCCTTGGGTCTTTCCGGCGAGGTCCTCAGCATTGTTGAGGCATCCTGTAAGGAGTCGATCGGAAAATGCTATGCCTTCAAATGGAAGAGATTCTCTATTTGGTGTCAGGATAAGGGGTTGGACCCTTCCTCCTGCTCCTTGACCAGCATTCTGGACTACCTATGGTCCCTTTTTCAGCAAGGGCTTCGGTCTACGACCCTTAAGGTGCACCTGGCAGCCATCTCTGCTTACCGGGCATGGGCCGGAAAGCAGTCGGTGGCGCAGGAGAAGGTGGTCGGGTGCTTTTTCAAAGGCCTTGATCACATGTCCCCTCCAGTGCGAGAACCTCCACCTCCGTGGGATCTACTGCTGGTATTGGCTAAGCTCATAGGCAAACAATTCGAACAGATGGACAGGTGTGATGTCTCACCTGTCGTGGAAGACTGCCTTCTTGGTGGCTGACACGTCAGCCAGAAGGATGGGAGAGCTCCAGGCACTTTCCATCGAGTCTCCTTATCTGGTCTTCCACAGGAACAAGGTTGTCCTGCGCCCCCACCTGAAATTCCTTCTGAAGGTGATGTCGGAGTTTCACCGTAATCAGGTGTTGATTCTGCCGGTATTCTACCCCAGTCACACCTCAGAGGCCGAATATAGGCTCCATACCCTGGACCGTAGAAGAGTGCACTCTTATTATAAGGAGCGGACAGCTGAAGTTCGGGGAGAGGTTCGCCAGCTGTTTGTCACCTACACTGAAGCCGCACCTGGCAGACCTGCAGCCAGGCAGATGATAGGCAGGTGGGTCATCTCCTGCATAGATCTCTGCTATAGGTTGGCGAGCATGGAGCCTCCCAGAGGGATAAGAGCTCATTCTATCCGCCATACCGCTGCTTTCGTGGCTGCTTCCAGGGATGTCCCTATCCAGGAAATCTGCAGGGCTGCTACCTGGAAGTCATCACACACCTTCATTACCCACTACCACATCGATCTTGAGTCACGCCGGGATGCTGGTTTTGGGACCTCGGTTCTCCATTCCTTATTTCCTAAGTAGGGGGTATGCGCCTTGCCTCCCTCCTCCCGGAGAACTGCTAGGAGTCTTCCAGTAAGTGTGGATAGAACAACATATCCATGTCCCTAGAAATACAGGTTACTCACCTATAACAGGAGTTCTAGGAATGGTATATGTTGTTCATCCACACAACACCACCCGACCTCCCCGGCTTCGACGCACAACCTGGCTTCCAGTGGGCTAGATCTGGCGTCATGGGGTGGAGCCGAGAGTTTTACGTCCCGGGTAGGTTGGGGGAGCTAGCTTGAAGACCTTCCGGCAAGATTTAAAGCAGCAAGGAACCTGACAGTAATTGTAGATGAACAACATATACCATTCCTAGAACTCCTGTTACAGGTGAGTAACCTGTAGTTCAAACAACATGAAGTCTTGCTGTATTCTGACATATGTAGTTAGATCCTGCCTTTCAACTGCCCCAGAGAACAGAGTTAAACTTTCCATGGCCAGCATGGAATGTTCACCACAAGCTCGGTTGAAGCCCCTGTCTGCTGTTGTTTAAACTGCAACTGTCAGATTCTTTACTCTGCCTCACTTAACAGTCGCTCCGGAGATTTCTCCTTTGCTCGGTTCAAAAAAGTCGGTTGAAGTGTTTTTTCTGTCGGTTTCTACCGAATTGCTGTTACCACTCAGTCGGTTCAAGTCTCTGTCTGTGGTACCGTGAGTACTAGATAGATTTTCTGTTTAGTTTCTGTGTGGAACTTGTAAATCGTGGATTGGTTCGGCTGAAACGATCAGTTTGAGGTAAAAAAAAAAAAAAAAAGTTTGTGCTTGATTTAGAGTGTGGTAACCGGTCCGTATTGGTTCTAAAAAAAAAAACGGATTTTATTATGTTTTTTTCCAAGACCCATGACACGGTCAGGAACTGATAGGGGAGTCTTGGCCTGGCGGATTGCCGAAAAAAAGGGTATGTTTTGGATAGGATTGGCCATGTCTGAGAAACCCAAGAAAAAAAACGGGCCCACTGGGTTTCAACACTGCAGTGTGTGTGGGGTAGTCTTTGTCAAGGCTGATCCCCACACCACCTGTGTTTATTGTCTGGGGTTTGACCACCTCGATTCAGATTGCCAAATTTGTAAGAATTTTCCCAGATCTACCCTGGAAAAGAGATTAGGTAGACTGAGGGAAAGGGAGGCCGAGAAGTCCGCTGACCCGGATGACCAGCCCGGTTCGGTTCCGACCGAACCAGAAGGAGTGCCCTCTGACCAGGGCGATACTTCTTCTGAGGAGTTTGTTCCGGTGAAAAGGAAGAGAAAAGATAAATCGTCCTGTTCGGACCCAGAAATTCATGCTCCGACCGCCGATGAGATAGTCAAGACGATAAGGATAGTGCAATCGCTTACTTCGGTTCCGACTGAACCGGCACCATCTGGCAGTGGTTCGGTTCGGTCGGTTCCCCCGGTTCCGGATTACGCTTTCGAAGAATTCTATGAACCGGAGGAGGAGGAGGAAGGAGAGTATGAAGATGATTATGGTGATTATGAAAGTCTGGATATGTCTGTTGACCCAGACATCTCCACAGACAGACCTTCAGGTGTTTCTCCTCCTAGGCTTTCTGAGTCCCCTTCTCACTATATGTTTTACAAAAAAGTGGCTGAGACCCTCCAGCTTCCTGTGGAGGAAGCAGTAGAGGATCAGGAGGAGCCTGATTTTGTTGAGATGATGGACATCCCAGAGTCCAGGAGACTGTCTGTTCCCCTCCACAAATCTTTTGGGAAGCTGACACATAAAATTCTTAAGTCTCCTAATTCTATACCTCCTGTGGACAGACGAATGGACAAGAGGTACACTCTCTCAGGCTCAGACAAGGAGTTCCTTTTCCAGCAATGCAGCCATGTTGGGGTAGTGCAGGCTGCTGCCTGTGATAAGGCAAATATCACCTTGGCATCACACCCCCCAGACAAGGACTCCAGGAAGATTGATGCCATGACAAAGAAACAATACATGGCAGCATCTTTGGGACTCAGGCAGGCTAACTATATGACCTATACAGCTAGATACCAGAAGTCCAGGTGGGACACTGTGCTGGCTGTGGCTAAACAGGCCCCTGACCAGCTTGCCAAGGAGCTGGAGCAGGTGGCTGCAGATGGGATTGAGGCATCTAAAGTACAGTTTCATGCTGCTGTGGACTCCAGTGATGTTTCATCAAGAGTCGTGGCTACATCTGTGGCTCTTCGGAGGATGGCTTGGCTCAGATGTACTTGCCTCTCACAGGATACCCAGGCTAAGGCCATGGATTTTCCTGTAATTGGTAGTTCTCTGTTTGGGGATCAGACAGAGAACTGCATGAAAAAGATGGATGAGTACAGGATCACTTACAGGAGTGCTCAGGCCAAAGAAAGGCAAGCCAGTCCTTAAAGGCAGCAGTCCAGGGGCAGGGCTTTCCAAAGGCCTTTTTACCAAGCTCAGGCCTCCTCTTCTTTTTCTCAGAGGGGGTTCTTTAGAGGGAGAGGCAGAAGGGGGATGAGCAGGCCTGCATCCACCCCTCAACCTAAAGCCCCCGGCAAGTAGACACCCTGATGTGTCTGCCCTGGCCGATTCTCCCATACCAGTAGGGGGCAGGCTGGCTTACTTTGTCCAGGATTGGAATTCTCTAACATCAGACAAGTGGGTCCTGGAAGTAGTAAGCCGGGGGGCTGGTTCTCAGCTTCAAGAAATTTCCCAAGATGAAAACCAGATCCTTTCCACCTGCGAATCTCTGAGACCCTTGCCCTAGAGGCAAAGGTTTCTTCTCTCCTAGCTCTCAGAGCTATAGAGAGGGTTCCCACCCTACACAAGGGCAAAGGATTGTACTCCAGGTACTTCTTAACCCCCAAAAAGACCGGAGAATGGTGGCCCATCCTGGACCTAAGATATCTGAAGAAACATCTTTTAAAGCCAAAGTTCAGAATGGTGGCTTTGGGAATTATCTTTCAAACAACATGAAGTCTTGCTATATTATGACAGTTGCAGTTTGTCCCACCATTAGAACTGCTCCGGAGGTGAAATAGTTAACTCCATTCCATGAATGGAACTTTGAGCACGAGCTCTAAAATAGAAGCTCTGTCTGTGGAGATTCAAACCTGAACTGTCAGATTCTTTACTCCGCCTCACTGAACAGTCGCTCGAATTTCTCCTACTGCTTTGTTCATTTCTCGGTTTAAACAGTATTTTCTCGGTTAAATTAAACCCTGAGTATAATTATTTTAACATAAACCGATCGGTTCAAGCTCTGTCTGTGGTATTGTAAGTAATAGACAGGTTTTATTCTGTGTGGAACTTGTAAATGTTTATCGGTTCGATTCGAACCGATCAGGTTGAATTAAAACCTTAAAGAGTAAGCATTTTAAAGCTTTTAGAGTGCGGTTCCGGTTCTTATCGGTTCTAAAAACGGATTTCATTACGGTTTTTTCCATGACCCGTGACACGGTTGAAGAACCGATGAGGGTGTCTTGTCTGGCACTGCCGCTAAAGGGCAAGTTTCTTGGTTAGGCTGGCATCATGTCTGAGAAACCCAAAAGGAAAAACCGGCCCACTGGGTTTCAACACTGTAGTGTCTGTGGGGAAGCCTTTGCCAAGGCTGACCCACACACTACATGTGTTTAGTGTCTGGGGTTGACCACCTCATTTCAGACTGCCAGATGTGTAAAAAATTCCCTGCAGCCACCCTGGATAAGAGAGTGGGCAGGCTCAGGGAACGAGAGGCCAAAAAGTCCGCTGACCCGGATGGCCAGCCCGGTCCGGTGCCAACCGAACTGGAGGGAGTGCCCTCTGACCAGGGCGAGACTTCCTCGGGCAAAAGTAAACTAAAAAAAAAAAAAAGAGAAAATCAGCAGGTATGGAGTCCAAAATTCCTTCTCCAACTGCTGCAGAACTAGCAATAGCTATACAAATTGTACAGTCACTTTCTCTGGTTCCGTCCGAACCGCCATTGTCTGGTAAAAGGTTGAATCGGCCGGTTCCACCGGTTCAGGAATATGATATTGGAGATTTTTATGAACCAAGAGCATGGGGGGCATGATGATGATCAGTGTGAATGTGACTGAGAGAGTCTGGGTGCCCACTGAACGGACATCTCCCCAGACTGACCTTACAATCTCCCCTATGCTTTCTGAGTCCCCTTCTTTTTCTGTTTTATAAAGGGTTGTTGAATCCATCCAGCTCCCATGGGAGAAGCTGTGGATGAGCAAGAGGAACCTGATTTTGTAGAAATTATGGATATACCAGAGTCTAGGAGATTGTCTATTCCTTTGCATAAGTCTTTTAGAAACAAACAATAAAATTTAAAAAAAATCCTAATTCTGTGCCTCCTGTAGATAAAAGATGGACAGAAGGTACACATTGTCAGGTCCTGATACAGAATTCCTTTCACAGCAATGCAGTCATGTTGGGGTAGTTCAGGCTGCAGCCTGTGATAAACTAATATTCCCTGGCTACATCCTCCTGACAAGGATTCCAGGAAGATTGATGCCATGGCAAAAAACAATACATGGCAGCCTCCTGGGGACTCAGGCAAGCAAATTATATGAATCATGTAGCAAGGTATCAGAAATCTAGATGGGATACTGTTATGGAATTAGCCAAACAAGCCCATGGCCAGCTGGTTAGCAAACTAGAACAGGTGGCTGCCGATGGCATTGAGGTTTCTAAGGTGCAGTTTCATGCTGCTGTGGATGTTAATGATGTTTCCTCTAGAGTCATGGCCACATCTGTAGCTTTTCTAGTAGGTTGGCCTGGCTCAGGTGTACTAGCCTGTCACAGGATACCCAAACTAAGGCTATGGATTTTCCTGTGGTGGGAAATTCTCTGTTTGGGGAGCAGACAGAGAATTACATGAAAAAGATGGATGAATATAGGACCACTTACAAAAGTGCCCAAGCTAAGGAGCGGCAAGCCACTTCCCAGAGGCATACACCCAGGGGTAGGGGTAGGCCTTTTCACAGGCCTTTTTATCAGACTCAGGCCTCCTCTGCTTATGCTCAGAGGAGCTTCTTCAGAGACAGAGGCAGATGGGGTGTGGGCTGGCCTGCTCCCACCCCTCATCCTAAAGCACCTGCTAAGCAGGCACCCTGATGGGGTGCCCAGGGCCGAGTCTCCTTTACTAGTAGGGGGCAGGTTGGCTTACTTCAGTCAGAACTGGGCGTCTTTAACCTCAGACAAGTGGGTTCTGGAACTAGTAAGCCAGGGTCTGGTTCTCAGCTACAAAAGTTTCCCAAGGTGAGAACCAGGTTTTTCTACCTGCAAGTTCTTCAGAGACCCTTGCTCTAGAAGCAGAGGTCTCAACCCTGTTGGCTGTCAGAGCAGTAGAAAGGGTTCCTCCCCTGCACCAGGGCAGGGGTCTGTATTCCAGATACTTCCTTACCCCAAAAAAGACAGGAGAATGGCGGCCCATCTTAGACCTCAGATATCTGAACAAGCATCTTTTGAAACTAAAGTTCAAAATGGTAACTCTGGCAATGATTTTACCCTCTCTAAGGCCAGGGGACTGGTTAGCTTCCCTGGACCTCAAGGATGCCTATTTTCACGTCCTAATCAGAAGCTCCTATCGAAAGTACCTCAGATTCGAACTGCCCTCAGATCATTACCAGTTCAGAGCAATGCCCTTCGGCCTTACCTCTGCCCCAAGGGTATTCACAAAATGTCTGGCAGTAGCAGTGGCTCACTTAAGGAGGCAAAGGATTGCTATTTTTCCCTATATAGACGACTGGCTCATTGTAGGCCAATCCCCAGAACAGGTAAAATATCACCTGCAAGTCACCCAGCAGCTTCTCACCTCCCTGGGCTTTCTGCTAAATCTACCAAAGTCGGTTCTGGAACCAGTCCAGGTACCCACCTTTATAGGGGCAGAATTGGACACAAACCTAGCCAGAGCTTTTCTTCTCTTAGAAAGGGTAAGGAATTTAGTGGCTCCGGCCTCCTCCTCCTTCACTCTGCAGGTCTCTCGACCAGCAAGACACTTTCTGCAGCTCCTGGGGCACATGGCTGCATCCACAGCTGTTGTGCAGGAAGCAAGATTTCAGATGAGAGACATTCAGTTTAACTTGAGAGCCTATTGGTCTCAGAGAAGAGACCCCTTTCCAAGTTGGTCCCAGTGACTCCGAACCTTGATCCAGGCCTCCAGTGGTGGCAGGATCAGAGCAATTTGAGATTGGGGTCCCTTCATTCCCCTGCTCACACTTTGACTCTCACTACAGATGTCTCCCTTCTGGGGTGGGAGCCCACATGGGCGACCTCTCCACTCAGGAGTGTGGTCCCCAGGAATCTCTGCTCACATCAATTTGCTGGAGCTCAGAGCTGTCTTTTAGCTCTTCAAGCGTTTTCTGCATCTGTTCAGAACAAAGTGGTACAAGTCAGAACAGACAACACCACAACAATGTGGTACATCAACAAGCAGGGGGGGCACTCTGTCTTCGGCCTCGTTCTCCGAGGCAATGAAGTTGTGGTCTCTGGCCTATTCCCTGAACACCTCCCTCATAGCAGTTCACCTTCCAGGAAAGGACAATGTCCTAGCAGATGCTCTCAGCAGGATTTCCCAGGGCCATCACGAATGGTCCCTGGATCCTCAAGTATTGGGGATAGTCTTTGCCAGTTGGGGCACCCCTCAGATAGATCTTTTGCAGCCCCAGACAATCACCAACTTTCCTCCAGTGTTGGGTTCAGTCCCCCTGGACGCCCTTCTCCTGGATTGGGAAGGGAAGTTCTTTATGCTTTTCCCCCCTTCCCTCTCCTATTCAAAGTGTTAGTCAAATCAGATCTCAGCCTTGCAGGATGATCCTGATTGCCCTGGATTGGGCCAGGCAGCCCTGGTACCCACTCCTTCTGTCCCTGACAGTCCATCTTCCCCTTTCCTTCCCCAGGAATCACAACCTATTAACCTTTGCTCAGGGGAGAGTTTGGTATCCGACCTCAAATCCCTCAACCTCAAGGCCTGGCTCTTGAGGAGTTAGAGTTTGCTGACTTACCCCTCTCTCAGGGTGTCCTTTAAATCCTAAAGGCTTCTAGGAAGCCTTCCCTAGGGCTACTTATAATTCTAAATGGAAAAGGTTTTCCATTTGGTGTGCTGGGAAGCATATTTCCCCAGAATCTGCTGATTTGCCCATTGTGTTAATTACATGGTCCATCTTAATTCCTTGGGCCTCAGACCAGCTACCCTGAGAGTTCATTTGGCAGCTGTTTCTGCTTTTGTTTCAGCAGGAAAGTCATCCTCTCTTTCCGCTCACCCTGTGTTTTCAAGTTTTTTAAGGGATTACTCCCATACTAATCCACTTTTTCGGATCGGCCCCTGCCTGGACCCACGTTTGCATTGCCCAGTTAATGCAACCCCTTTGAACCTCTGTTTTCTGCAGAGCTGAAGTATCAACCTGGAAATCTGTTTTCCTAGTGGCTATCACTTCTGCTGGGCCGCATAGGTGAGTTGCAAGCCTTGTCAGTAGAAACTGACTTTATTTTCTTTCCACAGGGATAAGGTAGTCCTCAGGACTAACAGGAAGTTTTGCCTAGGTGGTTTCAGATTTCCATCTTAACCAATCTATCTCCTTCCAGTATTTTCTCTGAACACTCCTCCTCTGGTGAGAGGAGATTGCACAACCTGGATGTTAAGAGGGCTCTTAATTACTATATAGAGACGTACCAAGGGTCACAGGTTGAATCCTCCAACTTTTCCTCACTTTTGGTGAGGTTGGGAGCAGAAACCTGCCACTAAGAGATCAATTGCCAGGTGGATTGTCTCTTTGTCAATTTTGTTATCAGAAACTGGGCAGAGATCCCCCTCTGGCTTGAGGGCTCATTCTACCAGAGGTACAGTCGCATCTCTAGCTGCTGCCAGAGACATCCCTATATTGGAGATATGCCAGGCTGCTACTGGGAAAAGCGGTACACACTTTCACCAAGCATTACTCCCTGGATGTCCAGGCTGGAGAGATGCTCGGTTTGGCACAGCTGTTCTTCAGAGCCTATTCCTAAGTAGGTTCTGCCCTCCTCCATGGAGGTACTGCTGTGTAGTCTGCAGTTGTCATAATATAGCAAGACTTCATGTTGTTTGAAGAAAAAATTACTCACCTTAGTAATGTTGTTTCTTCTAATGGAGTCTGCTATATTACTCAATCCCCAACCTGCCCCTCTCAGAACCTCTACTTGGGTAGGGTGTGGGCAATCTAGTGTGGGCACTATTTTATGCCCTTTTTTTAAGTGTTTCACCCCTTTTTGGGGTTTGGGGTGTGGTGTTTTATTATTCTCTTGTTTTATTCTCATTTTGTTAAAATTGTATTAGTAATTCTGGTCCCCTGTCTTGAGTATTGGGTGTTGGGACCAGCAATGGGTGTTATTATTTAGGTAGCCAGTTGGCTAGTGTAGGTTACAGCTTCCACACAGACCTTAGTGAGTTTTTGCTTGTAAAGATCTGACAGTTCAGGTTTGAATCTCCACAGACAGAGCTTCTATTTTAGAGCTCGTGCTCAAAGTTCCATTCATGGAATGGAGTTAACTATTTCACCTCCGGAGCAGTTCTAATGGTGGGACAAACTGCAATTGTCATAATATAGCAAGACTCCATTAGAAGAAACAACATTACTAAGGTGAGTAATTGTTTCTTCCCTCTCTAAGGCCAGGGGACTGGCTAGCCTCCCTGGACCTCAAAGATGCCTACTTTCACATTCCCATCAGGTGCTCCCACAGGAAGTACCTCAGGTTCGAGTTGCCCTCAGGCCCTATCAATTCAGAGCAATGCCCTTTGGCCTAACATCAGCCCCAAGGGTTTTCACAAAGTGCCTGGCAGAAGTGGTTGCTTTCCTAAGGAGAAAAAAGATCTCCATCTTCCCATACTTGGACGACTGGCTCATAGTAGGTCAGTCTCCAGACCAAGTCAAGTCACATTTGCAAGTGACCTAGCAAGTGCTCACTTCCTTAGGATTCCTTCTCAACTTTCCAAAGTCAGTTCTCGAACCAGTACAGCTCCTCACCTTCATAGATGCAGAGCTGGATACAGTAAAGACAAGAGCCTTCCTTCCCCTGGAAAGGGAAAGGACCCTCATGGAACTAGCCTCTTCACCCTTCAGGTGTCTCGCCCAGCAAGGCATTTCCTTCAGCTTCTGGGCCACATGGCAGCTTCCACAGCAGTGGTCCAAGGAGCAAGATTCCAGATGAGGGACATTCAGTTCCACTTAAGAGCCTTCTGGTCCCAAAGAAAGGATTTCTTTACCAAACTAGTCCCAGTAACTCGAACCCTGATCCAGGCCTTGCAGTGGTGGCAGGATCAGGACAATTTGAGACAAGGGGTTCCTTTTGTCACTCAGTCTCATTCAGTGATACTCACCACAGATGCTTCCCTGCTGGGCTGGGGAGCCCATTTGGGGGATCTTACCACCCAAGAACTGTGGTCACCTCAGGAATCTCTGCTTCACATCAATCTCTTGGAACTCGGAGCAGTGTTTCTGGCACTGCACGCTTTTTCCAAATCTGAACAGAACAAGGTGGTCCAGGTCAGAACAGACACCACCACCACCATGTGGTACATCAACAAGTAAGGAGGCACTCGGTCTATGGCCTTGTGCACAGAAGCAATGAAGTTGTGGTCCCTGGCCTATTCCCTGCAAACCTCTGTGATAGCAGTTCGCCTCCCAGGGAAGGACAATGTCCTAGCAGATGCTCTGAGCAGAATATCCCAGGGCCATCACGAATGGACCCTAGATCCTCTAGTTTTGAAAGTGATTTTCTCGAGATGGAGCACTCCAGAGATGGACCTTTTTGCAGCCCAGACAATCACCAACTTCCTCTCTTTTGTTGCAGACCCCAGTCTTGGGCTCAGACCCCCTGGATGCTCTGATTCTAAACTGGGAAGGGAAATTTCTGTATGCTTTTCCCCCTTTCCTCTCCTGTTCAAAGTGTTAAGTCAAGATAAGGTCACAACCATGCAGAGTGATTCTGATTGCTCCAGACTGGGCCAGACAGCCCTGGTATCCCCTGTTGCTGTCCCCAGCAGTCCATCTTCCCCTGTCTCTTCCCAGGAATTACAACCTGTTGACATCCTCTCAGTGGAGGATTTGGCACCCAAATCTTCGGTCTCTCAATCTCAAGGCATGGCTCTTGAAGAGTTAGAGTTTGCAGATCTGCATCTTTCCCAAGGGGTTCTGGATATCCTTAAGGCTTCTTGAAAGACTTACAACTCCAAATGGAAAGGATTCAGCATTTGGTGTTCTAAGAAGAATATTTCTCCAGACTCTGCTGAGTTGCCTACAGTTCTGGACTATATGGTCCATATTAATGGCCTAGGCCTCAGATCAGCTACCCTTAAAGTACACCTGGCAGCTGTTTCTGCTTTCTTGTCAGTAGGCAAGCCTTCATCTCTATCATCCCATCCTGTGTTTTGTAAGTTTTTCAAGGGATTGCTTCACACCAGTCCCCCCTTTAGGGATCCTGCTCCTGCTTGGGACCTTAATTTTTGCATTGCTCAGCTTATGCAACCCCCCCTTTGAGCCCTTGTCCTCTGCAGAGCTCAAGTACTTGACTTGGAAAACTGTGTTTTTGGTAGCCATTATTTCTGCCAGGCGTATCAGTGAATTGCAAGCCCTGTCAGTGGAATCTGATTTTATCTCTTTCCATAGAGGTAAAGTGGTCCTAAGAACTAACAGAAAGTTTTTACCTAAAGTGGTTTCAGATTTCCACCTCAACCAGTCTATATCACTCCCTGTTTTCTTCACTGACTATTCCTCCTCTGGAGAGAGAGGAGGTTACGCAGCTTGGATGTTAAAAGAGCCCTTGGCTACTATATAGAGCGTACCAAAGGTCACAGGTTTGAATCCCTCCAGTTGTTCCTTATGTATGGAGAAGTTGGTAAGGGCAGACCTGCCACTAAAAGCTCTATTGCCAGGTGGATTGTTTCTTGTATACAGTTCTGCTATGAAAAACTGGGAAAAACTCCACCCTCAGGCCTGAGGGCTCATTCCACTAGAGGTACAGCTGCTTCCCTGGCTGCTGCCAGGGATATTCCTCTTTTAGAAATTAGTCAAGCAGCCACCTGGAAAACAGTCCATACTTTCACCAAGCAGTACTCTCTAGATATTCAGGCTAGGAGTGATGCTTGGTTTGACACAGCTGTACTTCAGAGTCTGTTTCCAAAGTAGGTTCTGTCCCTCCTCCATGGAGGTACTGCTTGGTAGTCTGCAGTAGACAGAATACAGCAAGACTTCATGTTGTTTGAAGAAAAAAAATTACTCACTTTGGTAATGTTGTTTCTTCTAATGGAGTCTTGCTGTATTCTGACCTCCTCTCCTGCCTCCCCTCTCAGAACCTAGATTTTGGGATGTGGGTGGGCAGGAGCATTGTTGGCACCCTAGGGGTGTCCTTTTTTCACCCTCTTTTAGTTTGGGTGAGTGGTTGTGTTTTGGATGCGTTTAGTTTTTGGGTTTCCTGACTTGAGTCTTCCTTTAGAAACCAAAAACCTTTTTATATAGATAATAGTTGCCGGTTGGCTAGTATGAGTTTTACTGTTTCCACACAGAAGTTCTAATGATTATTGCTCGTAAAGATCTGACGGTTGCAGTTTAAACAGCAGCAGACAGGGGCTTCAACCGAGCTCGTGGTGAACATTCCATGCTGGCCATGGAAAGTTTAACTCTTTGTTCTCCGGGGCAGTTGAAAGGCAGGACCTACCTGCATATGTCAGAATACAGCAAGACTCCATTAGAAGAAACAACATTACTAAGGTGAGTAATTTTTTCTTCCCAGCCTTCCTCCCTTCCAGAACTTTAGCCTCTGCAGTCCGCATGCTGGTGCCACCAAGCCATGTTGTTTTGTTGCATATTCTCTGCTTTTAATCATTTTAAAACAGGGTCTTTTTTTCAATGTGTTCTCCTTTTGGAGTTTTCTTTGATGTGGTTTGGTCAAATGTTGTTATTCTCCCTTTGGATTTTTTTTTGTTAAATTCCATGCTCTAATTAGGGGTAACCACTCCTTTTGTTTATAAAGTGGTAAAGTTACATTAGTCTCCTAATGCCTGACTTCCAGGCTTCTCACAAATCTGAAGAGGTTAGAACACTACAGTTGGTAGAGGCAGTATTTGAAAGATGCTCACCTGCAAAGAATTCTTCTCATATGCATGTGTTCCATCTCTCTGGGCAGTCCAACTCTCCAGGCTTACTGCATAAAGTTATGAATATCTGAGCATCACTGGGAAAAAAAGATTACTATGGTAAGTAATTTTTTCTTCTGCCTTGTTAACCAGATAGGGTTGGGGTATCTTGAGAGATAGCCATGACTCCTGGGACTGTGAGAATGTAAAGGCACTGCAGGTACCGGAAAAAGTCAGTTTTGGGGAGGTTAAATTCCCATTGAAGGTGCAAGAAACTCTTAATTTGTTCCCCTCGTAATAGTTGGTGTAAATTGGTGTAAATTACTGTGTCAGTAATTTTTTAGTGTCAGTGGCTCAGCAGGTAGCACACTCGCTTCTGAGGCTGGGAGATCAGAGAGCTGTGGGTTCAATTCCCACATCTGGCACTTGAATTAATATCCCAGTACTGACACTGTAGTGCAGCATGAGAGGGGTGCTGCACTTCTGAGGTGCTGTCTTTTGGATGAGACGTTAAACTGAGGTCCCATCTGCCTGGATTGGTGGTAGTTCAGGTGGATGTTAAAGATCCCATGGAACTTATTGAAAAGAGTAGGGGAATTTCCCCGGTGCAATGACCAAATTTCCTCCATTCACAAAAAATAACACCAACAGCTTAATCCAGTTCAAGGTCAGTTGGCATTCATCTGTATCCCCCTCCCCCGGGTTGTGCCTGCTCAGGCCCTGCTGTGTCCAGCGTCTGAAACAGGAGTCTGTCCAGATGCAGGGAAGCTAGGTAAGTAAGTTCATGGTATGTATTGCCAGATCCGCAGCGATATTTCCCACCACTGACGGGCTGTCAACCAGACTGGTCATGGTGTGCCTTGTCCATCTGTATTCTAGCTTCTTAAGATCCGAGGCACATATCCTCCATGGGAGAACACTTAAAGGTGCCAGAGAAGTATCCCCTTCCTCCATAGCTAGCTAGCACCCCCCGCTGGGCTGCCAAATAGTTAGGGAGATTGGGAAGTCCCATGCCTCGTTTATCCCTGACCTCCATCAGTAATTCCCAACGCACTCTAGGCCTCCTGCCTGCCCATATAAAATTAGATATTTTCTTTTTCAGGTCTTTCCAAGCCCTTTTTGGAAAGGGCTGTAAAGAAAAAGGGAGAGTGTAGTCTCACATTCATTCTTACCACCTCAGTTGTATTATATATATATATATATATATATAGAGGGAGAGGAAGTGGCTTCCATCGTTGCAGGTCTGAATAAATTTGCTGCTGTGGAGCCTCATAATTATATTGGTATAACTTAGATGAGTAGGGAGTTGAATTCCTAAATACCTAATTTTGTTTTTTACCCACTTAAAAGGGAGTAATCTCTTAGTGTCCATGGTAATGATGTCTCCGACTCTCAAGACTTCTGTTTTATCCATGTGTATGCGAAAGCCTGACATCTGCCTGTATCTGTCCAGGAGTCATAGGAATGATGGGCTGGAGACCAGTGGGCTCTCTATGAAAATCAGGGTATCATCCGCGTACAACAAAACTTTATAGAGTGTATGATTAACTCTTATCCCATGAATCACCCCATCCCCTATGATAGCCTGGGCCAATGGCTCCACACTAGTGCTGAATAACTGGGGGGATCTGGACAACCCTGCCTGGTTCCCATTTGAATCTGAAAATAATCTGAGATTGTACTGTTCACCCGGACTCGCACTCTTGGCTCTTGGTAACAGAGTAATACCCATTTAATAAAGTAATCTCCCAGCCCCATATGATCCATTACTTTAAGAAGGTACGACCAGTTCAGGTAGTCGGAGGCCTTCTCCGCATCAAGAAATATGGCTAATCTAGGCGGGTCAGTGGGGGATTTATGACTTATTATGTAATTTCCTTACACTGTCAGGTGACAGTGGGATATAAAGCCCGTTTGGTCTTTCAGCAGCTCTCTGTGCTTCTGTAGGCGGGTTGACAGGATTTTAGTGAGGATTTTTAAGTCCTGATTGAGCAATGAAATAGGGTGGAATGCTTCACAGGCTGTTTTGTCTTTCCTAGGTTTGGGGATAACAGTCATCAAGGAGTCATTCCATGAGTCTGGAAGTCTTCCTTCCTTTAAGCAATGGTTAAATAGCTCAGCCAGTAAGGGAGTGACTGCTGAATTAAGCTTTTTATATAATTCTTCACTTATCCTGTGTGGGCCAGATGTTTTGCCTGTAGGTGACTGTTTAATAACTGCTTGCACCTTGGCCTCTGAGATAGGCCTCTTAAGCTCCACTCTTCTTCTGGTAATTCTTCAGGGGCCTCTGCCTTTAGCTGTTTTTTTTTTTCTCAGCCTAGTCATTGATGATGCAGCTGATGCTGCCTGTTATGCCATCCCACCGTTGTTTTTTAATCTAGCTTCTTGGGACACAGTCCCAGGTCACGGACTTGCCCACTCCATTGTTTCCCCTCACTGCTTCTATTTCTTGTGGTCTGCCTAGGTCCATCCTTCTTAACACACAGTCTGTCAGGGCCGAGTACCTAATCTGTGGCACACTTTATCTTTCTTTTTTTTTTTATCTTTTTATTTATTTATTTATTTTTTTCATTTTACATCTTAGTTCTTTGGACACAGCACCAGATTATGGACCTTCTCACCCCTTTCAGTTCCCCGCAGTGGCTTGCTCCTTTTTCTTAGAAACATAGCATTGGATGGCAGATAAGAACCGCTTAGCCCATACAGCCTGCCCACTTCTCCCTGCCTACACTGTTACCATAGAGCAGGGGTTCTCAAATGGTGAGGCCAGCCTCCCTGGGGAGGCCCCAACCTGTTCCAGGGGAGGCTCAAGCAAGTCTGAAAAAGTACTGTATTTAAATTTTGAGTTTTATATATTTTGTGTGAAGAGATGATGCAAACTGAAAGAGGATAATAGTAGGTGAATTTAATGTATTTATTTACTAATAGGTGACAAGGGAAGGTGAATGAATGGCTCATTTCAGGTGTACCCAGGGAAGGGTAGGGAGTGAATACATTTCAAAAGGCAACTGTAAAACAATCAAGAAATACACAATAAACAATAGTGCAAACAAATATGAACAACAAACTAATAATGAGTGGTGGTAAATTATCAATCTGTAGCCTGATGGCAGACCAGCCCAAATACAAGGGTTGAACACAGAAGCACCAAGAGCAATAGCAGGAAGAGAAAAGTAGTCCCAGAGAAGTTACTTAGAGCAGGGAAGGATGGGAGAGGCAAAGTATGTAGGAAGGTTATTTCATATAGAGAGGAAACAGAGAATGCAGTCTGACCCATGAAGGTACTGCAACAAGGGGTAACAATGGTTCAAGAATTAAAATAGAGTACATAGATTGGCCTGGTGGAGGGGTTCAATAAGCTGAATAATAACATTTGTTTATTTTATTTGTTATTCAGATAACACCTTTGATCAGGAGCTCTTTTTTCAAAGGTTCCACGTCAGTATAAGACAAAGAACTGTATGTGAGCCAAGTACTCAAAGGGGTTTCAATTTATTCATGTGTACTGCACAAAGTACAGTATGTTATTTTATTTTGGGGAGGCCCAAGATCATTTCAATTTTTGGGGGAGGCTCAAAATATTTTCCATGGATTTGGGGAGGCTCACTGTGACAAAGACTGAGAACTATTGCCATAGAGCATACCCGATCTACAGCTTTTTCTCCCTCCCCCCTTCCTATCACTGTGCTTCACTTGTACTTATCCCAAGCATTCTTGAACTCCACCACTGTTTTTGCCCCTACCACGTCTACTGGAAGGCTGTTCCAGGAATCCACCACTCGTTCTGTGAAGAAGTACTACCTCGCATCTCTCCTGAACCTACTCCGCTCCAGCTTCATTTATGTCTCCTTGTTCTTGAGCACTTTTTTTTTTGGAAAATAGTTCCCTCCTGTGTCTTATTTATCCCCATGAGGTATTTAAAGGTCTCTATCATATCCTCTCTCCCTACTCTGTTCCAGGGTGTACATATTGAGGTGCTCTAGTCTCTCTTAGGGCTTTTCAGGGTTTTAAATAATTGATTAGCAGTTTTTTTCTTGAAGTGATACTAACTGTACAGAAAATATTTATACAGATTTTCTAGAAGTGCTGTGTTTGTTAAACACAGTGAGGCAAGACCTATGCATTTTCACAGAGTTTTAGGAATTTTATTAGCAAAACGCTAATCAATTTTGAGAGTTAAATAAAACCCTGCTTTTGATGCAAATCCTGTGCCATTTTAGTAGCCCTTCTATGTATTACCTCCACTCTGTCCATGTCCTTCTGGAGATGTGATCTCCAGAATTGGATGTCTGCCTTTTCCTGGTCCCCCTCTTCCTGTTTTAACTTTGCAATCTGACTCCTGGTCTTTCTCTTTTCACTTACATACCTAAAAAATTTCCCCTTTCATTACCTCCTGGACTATTTTCTCTTCAGTTAGTGTCTATATGCTGCTTACTGCTTTCCCTGCTTCCCTCCGTTTCCCCTGATATACCTCCCTGTATTTCTCCATCTGTGCCTCCTTATGAATGCTACCCTTTTAGTCTTTACCTTTTAAGCTACCTCTTTCAAGAACCATAGCAGTCTCTTTTTCCTCTTGCTTTTGCTCACTTGTTTGATGTAGTGGTTTGTTACCTTTACTGTGCTCCCTTTTACCTTCGCCCACAGTTCCTCCATGTGACAGGGCTGAATAAGGCCCTGCCCCATTTGTTATGCAGAAAGAGTTTAAATGCAAGGGTTTCTTCTAGCCTCTCATTTTCTGTCTCTTGTCTGTCTGGTTGTGCAACCAAATTTTCTTGTGAGACCTAGGAACTTATCACTCCAGTTTCGCAATTCTCCGCCTCTTGCTGCCTTCTCTTACTGTTTCTGTCTCTTCTTCCCTCTTGCATAGCTACAGTTATAAAATATAAGTGAATCTTTTTGTAAAACTGTAAATGATACTGGGATCCTTTTGTTTAAAACTGTATATAGTGATAATGTTAAAATGATTGCAAAAAACTATTTGGAACTCAAGGGTTAACATGAGATGCAGTTTTTAAGCCTTTTGCAGAGCTGTAAACAAGAGGTAATTTTTGGGTCATTATGTTCTTTTTGCTGCACCTGCATTGAAACTAACAAGAACATTCTGGGAGAAGCAGGCTCTCTTAATGGGTTTCTAGACAAAGACACACAAAAAGAACAGCAGTGCTTTTGCTAGAGAGATAAGGAGAGTTAGAGACTGAAACTTGGAATTGAAAAGAAACCCTCAGATGAAGGACTTTGTTTTTTCTGTTTGTACTGCCTTTGTAAATACTGAACAAATTTTAAATTTTTTTATTTTGCTATTAGAGAAAAATAAAACACCATTTGAGAATTTTGAAACTGCTCCTGGTTTTTCTATGCTTCCTGACCTGTGTCTCGATGACATTCTACCCCACCCAGGCCATCCCCACTCCTCCTCCTCCTCCTGGTCATCTCTGAGGCATTCATCTATATTTATAAAATTTGGTCTCTTGAAGTCCAGGACCCACGCCCTTGTGTGGTTCGATTCTGCAGCTGTCCTTATATTGAAGAGTGATCACTGGTCCCCAGTGGCCTCCCACCTTGATGTTTGCAGTAGTGTCCCCCTTAGTGAGCACCTAGTCCACTATTGCCCCATCACAAGTGGATTCACTAACTAGTTGCCTGAGCAGTGCCCAGGATGTCCCTGCCTTCAGCTGAAGCTGCTCCTTGAAGGCTCCAGTCTGTATCTGGCAGGTTGAAGTCTCCCACTAAGAGCACCTCCCCTTTTCTGCCACCTTTCCAGTGGCTTCCATTAGTACCTTATCCAATTCCTCCCCCTTTATTGAAGATCTGTAGGTCGTTGCAGTGCAAATATTGGCTCCATTCCCTGACTCCAGTGTAACCCACAGTACCTCTGCCTCCCCCTGTATTCCCATGGCTTTTATGCTTTCCCTCACATAAAGCACCCCTTTCTTTCCTTCCTGCTCGGTGCTTTCTGAATGGAGTATAGCCTGGTATGGCCTTGTCCCAGCCACAATTTTCAATGCACCATGTCTTGGCAATGGTCACAATATCCAGGCTGGCCTCTGCCATAGTGGTCTGTAGGTCCACAATCTTATTTCCTAGACTTCTAGCATTTGCACACATGGCCTTTCAGATTTTGTTTCCACTCTGCATGTTGCCCCCCCTTTTTTTTCCTTTTTGACCTCCCTCCTTCCCCTGCTCTTTTTGATGCTCTGTCATAGTCATTGTGGAGAGTGTCCAGACTTTGCGCCCAACCTGCTGTAGTTTAAATCTGGGCCCAGTCTCCCTTTTGGTGGGATGTGCAGATGTTATCTGCCTGATCCTAGCTGAAATTGTATGGAGATTCTTGGAGAAGGGAATCTTTCTGGACCCCTTAAAGGAGGCAGTCATTCGAGCACTCCTTAAAAAACCCTCCTTGAATCCCATCAATCCGGCTAACTACCGACCTGTCTCTAACCTTCCCTTTGTGGGGAAGGTTATTGCGAAGGTGGTTGTGTTGCAACTGGACAATCACCTGGTAACTGACAATGTCTATGAATCCCTCCAGTCTGGTTTCAGGAAGAGGCATAGCACAGAGACTGCCCTTGTTCGGGTATTAAATGACCTAATGGCGAGAAATCGAAAAGCTGGTACCATCTTGGTCCTTCTCAATCTCTCAGCAGCCTTTGACATTGTGGACTATGAGGTGCTTTTGGAGACCCTGCGGTTCCTTTGTGGACTGTCGGGTACAGTCCTAGAATGGTTTCGATCTTTCCTTGTAGGCAGGTTTCAGAGGGCGGTCACTGGAATTTATTCCTCTGAAGCCCTTCCCCTTTCCTGCAGGGTGCCGCACGGCTCCATATTGGCACCCATGTTGTTCGCAGTGTATATGCTGCCATTGGGAGATATCATCAGGCGATACGGCTTGAGTTTTCACTGCTGTGCAGATTATACTCAGCTGTACGTGTCCTTTGTGCACGGACAGGTTGATGCGATCTCTATGCTAAATAGCTGCCTCTCTGAGATCAAAGACTGGATGAGCTTGAGTTGGTTGAGACTGAATTCAGGTAAGACTGAGGTGCTGGTTGTGGATCTGGGCCACCCATGGGCGGGTTTTGGTGCTGGGCACGGGTCGAGCCTGTGGCTTGATGGTGTCCAGCTCATTACTTCAGATCGGGTGCGTAACCTGGGCATTATATTTTATGACGGCTTGACCCTGAAGTCTCCAGTGTCAGCTGTGGTCAAATCCTCATTTTATCATCTGAGGAATATTGCCCGGGTGAAACACCTGATTCCCCCAGGTGACCTTCCAGCATTGGTTCACGCCTTCATTACTACCCGTCTTGACTACTGCAATGCCCTCTACTTAGGGCTGTCTGGGGTTGATATCCACCACTTGCAGCTAGTGCAGAACGCTGCGGCCAGGCTGTTGACTGGTACCTCTAGGACCAATCACATTACGCCTGTGCTGTGTGAACTGCGTTGGCTGCCAATTCAGTGGCAGAGCACCTATAAGGTAGGTTTGCTTACCTTTAAAGCCCTACGTGAACAGGGACCTGACTACCTCAAAGATCTCCTGACTCCCTACTCCCCCTATCGCCTTCTCCGATCTGCCGATGAGGGATTGCTAGAGAGTCCCACGGTTTGTCTTAAAACATCTGGAGCTCGTGCTTTTTCATTTGCAGCACCGACCCTGTGGAATTTACTGCCTCGTCGGTTAAGAGAATGTCTGACCATCAGCAGTTTTAAATCTGTGCTGAAAACATATTTATTTTCTTTGTCCTTCCCTGATTAATTAATGGACTGATTTTAAATTATTATATTATCTGTTTTTATACTGTAATTTCATACTATGTACAGTGCCTTGATTTTGAAAGGCGCTATAAAAATAAAAGATTGCTTGCTTGCTCCCATTCCTTTCCCCATTTATCTCTACCGCCCTGTTTCCTTTATTAATTTGCACCCCGGGGGATACCTCTCCCTTTGGGTTTACCTTGCTCTATGCTTCAGCCTGTGGGAACAGTTTCTGCCTCCTTGATTCTTCCGCCACTCCTCTTGGCTAGTTTAAATGTTCATCAAAATAAAATTAAAACTGTCCACTGAGGACTGTGGTTTCCCTCCTGGATGGATGCAGGCCATCACCTCGTATAGGCCCTTATCCTCCCAGGTGGTTCCCCAGTCCCCAGTGTAGCTGAACCCTTCCTCTCTGCACCATTCCTTCAGCCAGGAGTTGAATTTCAGGTCCTGGTGCAGAGATCCCTGTCCATTCCTCTGTCGTAGACAGGCAGCACCTCAACAAAAGTCATTGAATGAACTACTTGCCTGATACCCCTCCCCAGCTCTCTAAACTCCCCCTGTACTATCCTAGCCATGTCCCTAGCCAGATCATTAATCTCCAGATGGACAATGACATCCAGCTCTCCCTCCTGCCCTAGCGATCCTTTGGACTGTGGCTCTGGGTTGGCACCTTACTTGTTTCTCCCCCTTCTTTTCTATTCCTGAATCTATCCTCCTCACAATCGAATCCCTCACCATAAGTTGCTTCCCTCACCTCTAGGGTCCTCTCCCACCCTTCTTGGGATCTTCACTGTGGAGGGGGCCCCCCCATTCTCCCTGGTAACTGCCATGGGTGCTTCCTCCTGGCAGTCCTGTCCTGCCAAAGTGGCCTAGGAATTACGTAGTATTGGTTGAGGAATGTGCCTCTGTCCCACTGCTTCCACACTTCCTGAGCCCACCATAGGCCAGTTGTTACTCCTCCCTGGAATCATCTGCGGTAACATTGGCAGACTTGGTGGCCCCTGGGTGGGGTTGGAGTTCCCCCGAATACTAGTCATCTCAGCTTAGAGTCTAGCGACCTCCTCCCTCAAACCGGAAAAGTGTGTGCAGGTAGCAAAAACAGTCTCCAGAAGGTCTCTCTGAAAACTTTCCCCACAGCCACTACACTGCACCACTTCCAGCATTCTCAACTTCTGTTCTCCCTGTGTTACCTGAAAATACTTTTGTACCCTTACCCTGATTTTCTTGTTTAAATCTTTTTATACTCCTACCCTAGATTGGTGTTCTGTATGGCTCCACGTTGTCAATGAGGAAGGTAGTTAATAACATATGGGTAATGTGCTCCCCTACTGAGTGGTAGTACAGCTAGAACTACCTTTCCTGTTGACAATTGGAGGCAGTATAGTGCAGTGGTTTAAGGCTCTGAGCTGCAAATCTGGTGACATCCAGCAGACCAGACCTGGGTTTGAATCCCACAGCTTCCACTTGCATACTGTGTGACCCTGAGCAAGTCACTTAACTTCCCTGTGCTCCCAGGTCGCTCCTGTTAAAAAGCTTTCAGCTTAGTGTGCTACTCCTGGTTAAACAACAACAACAATAACAAAAAAATGTAGGAGCTAACAGAAAAAGAAATTAGGGTAAGTATGATGGAATTTCTCCTTTGCTCCTTTTCCCAGTTTTGGCCTACCTTTGACCTTCGGCCCTTCCCAGCGGTTACTGTTTAACAGTAGTGAACAGGTGCCTTGCCTTAGTCAGCTGACAAGAGTTCCCAGCTTCTCTGCTTCCTTCTGCTGATGCCTGCAATGCCAGTTATCTGTTCCATTCCTTTGCTGTTCCAATCACTTGCTGGAACACGAACTGTCTTGCTGACTGCCCAGGTCCCTCCATTCCACACAGTCTGTCAGAGCACTGAGCACCCAGACTGTGGTACTGCTTTTTTGGTTTTATTTATGTACGTATATGTGTATTTATAATTGATGACTTTGCCTTTTTCCCCATAGGGAAACTGTGACGTAATTTGCCGTTATAAAGGAGTGTTTATAACGGCAAACACGCGCACAGTTTCTCTCGCTGTGTACATGCCCCACTGCACCTTTTCCCTTTAGAACGCTGGCCACGTTTTCCCCCAGAAGACTGAACCGCCACTCAGAATCAGATTCGGTGGTAAGCTTAATTTTTAACCCTTAGGCTGCCAACAGAATTAGAACATGTAGGAATTCTGGACTTATACCAGTCCGCAGCCCTGCAGGGGTGGGGGAAAAAAACTGTTTGTACTGCTCACTAAACAAAAAAGAAAGATTTAAATGCATAGAAAACGGCACCGCAAGGTGCGAGTCACGGACTGGATGCTGAAAATGAACCGGGAAGGCCACGCAGCAACCTTCATTCATTTTATATAATTGCTGAGGCGAAAAAGGCAAACCCAGCAATTATAAAATAATATAGGGGTCGGTGTGTGTAAACTTGAAGTTTACACACACTCTCAGAGTTAGAGGCTTTTAATAAACCCCTCGAGTTTGCTCTCGGGTTTATGTAGCATCTAACCCCTCGTGTGTGTGTAAACTTCTCATTACACACACCGACCCATACTTTATTCTATATGTGATATACGGATATTATTTTCATATGTTGGTAGCCGTAATATTATATAGAGCCTGTAATACTGTCTTTCGGAGTTCTGAACTATAGTATTATCACACAGAGAACAGCGTGAGCTCACTGATGGCGTATGCAGAGCGTGAGTCGGCTTTCACTGTAGCCCTTGCATACATTAAAAGCCGACTTGCCACTTGCTGAAAACAAGCAAAATGCCAAGTTGTCTCTATCCAGTGAATAAAACACCACTTAAGAAAGGCTTTTTTTTGTGTGTGTTTTTTTTATCTTTCTGGAAAACATAAACACAATAAAAAAAAAAAAACACTTTCGATCTATGCCTCTTGTCACTTGAGGGATGATTGCTATGGTGCTCAGAGTGGTTGCTGAGGATGCTACATGATGATATCAAAACGTCCCTTATGATTAGCTGCTTCTTTTCTGTGGGCAGGCAGAACAGTACAGGAAACATTGCAGCCATCTCTTGCTTAGCGAGAGTTATTTCTAACCTTTCTACCCTTGGCGCTATGATTTTTATTTATTTATTTATTCATTGTTAACATTTAAAGTATTACGTGGTTGATCCTGCCTTCACACTAGCTAGCTACCATGGACACTTTCCAGCCAACCTGATGAACCGAGGGACTGGAGCAGAAGTACAGAGAGTGTGGCTCAAGTGAGTAAGTGTTTACTGCAGTGCTCGAACGACTGTTGTCCCAGGATAGTTGCAAAACAATTCAGAGCTGCTTTATTTTCTGTAGGATCTCTATATTTAAAAAAATAACAGATAGGGAAGTGTTTCTTGCTTGGGTGTAATACTATCTCGAGGTTCTGGTGACATGGGAACCTCTTGATGATTTTACACCCTTCTAATACACAGTCCCGTATCTGTTTATGTATTTTACATCTTAGCTCTTGGGACACAGCCCCAGGTTACAGACCTTCCTACCCCTTTCAGTTTCCCCTCCGTTCCTTTTCTTGTACACTGTAGGGTACAGTACCTAAGGTACCGCTTATCTTTATATATATATATATATATATATGTGTGTGTGTGTGTGTGTGTGTGTGTGTGTGTGTGTAAAAATATATATATATATATTCATGTATCATTTTTTAAACATCCAGTTTTTCTTGGGACACAGGCTTCAGATTACGGACCTTCCCCACCCCTCAGCTTCCCTTAAGAAAATGTTTCTGTGCTTCTGTTGCTTTTCTTGGTGTTGGCCAAGTCCTTCCTTCCCAACCGTAGATTCTTTTTCTTCTTATTTTACCCAGGCATGCTGCATGGGATATCATCTCCCTACTTTTTTTTCTTGTTTTTTTTTGGATTCAGGTCCAGTCTTTGTCGGCTTCTAAATGAAAAAGACAATAGTTTTATCTTTGTTGTTGTTCCTTGGTGTTTCCCACACCCCTCCTTTCCTCCCAGTTTCACCAAGAAAATTCTTGATCTTACTTCCAGAGGGCTCTTGCAGTAGGTTTTTACATATAGGACTGAAGCCGGCAGGTGCCAGGACCCCACGGAAAAATTTCTAGCTAGCAGTCTCTGGAGGGACCGCCCCATGTCAGGTGACCAGCGCCAGGAGACGCGGCATAAAGGGCGTCCCTGTGCCTGCTCTCTCCAGTTCTTTCTCCCCGTTAGCTCATTCCAGTGCCTCGCAGTAAAGTTCATCGCTTGTCAGCCTCTATCTTCGGTAGTTTTGACAGAGTATTTTTCCATTTTTTGATCAGTTGTCAGGTACTCATTGGTGTATGTCGTTCCCTACACCCTCCAAGCACAAGAACAAGTGCGACTCGTGCGGCGCCCAACTTCTGCACAAGGATGGCCATTCCTAGTGTCTCTTTTGCCTAGGCCCCCTTGTTTCTCTTCCACCTTTATTTCTTTGTGCTTTAGCCTCCCCTTACCTTGATTATGTTTAGATGCAGGATATGCAATTCCAGAGAAGGGAAGTGTGTCTGAGAACTCCGTGTCCAACCATGTGAGCCTGTAGCTCATCGAATAGAGCTTCAGGATGGTATTCTGGGGTCCTGGGTTCAGTCCCCAGTAGGCCACATTATTTCTTTCTCATTACAGTTTACCTTTTAATAGCATGTAGTTTTGTATGAGCCAAAAACAAATGCTCCTTTATTTTCACTCACCAGAATTTTTAGCTCAGTATTTTGTGTTTTTGTTTGTTCGACTGCATACTTCCGTGACTGCCATGTCACATTATGTCTGTGCCTGCGTCACTTTTTTGTAAAAAACTTTTAAATAGTTTTTTACTTCGGAGTTTTCAGCATTTGAGAACCGTTTCCTGTTTGATGACTGCCTGTTCTTGGGTGCCAGGCCTCAGCCACACCCTTCCATTTTCTGTTGACTTGCTGTGTTTTTTTCAGTTTTTTAAAAGTTTTGTAAAGTTTTTATTTTTAGTCTTCCCAATCGAGTCGTCTGACCGTCTCACCACCGCAGCAGCCAACCATCCTTTCACCACCAAAGCTGTCTCTGTGTAGCTGTGTTCTTCGTCAACCCCTTGGCCACTCCTCTCGACCTGCTGTCCTTGCACTAGGCTGATGGCTGCAGCTGTCGATGCTGCAGCTCTTTCCAGTCCCTCCACATGCAGCAGTATTGCCAGGTCAGTAGAGAGATGAGTGAGGCGCGCACAGTAGACCACCAGAGACTTTAGCCTATGGGAGTGGGAGGAGGACAAGAGAGGCATGCAACTTGACCTGTGGGAGCTGGAAGGAGACCAGAAATAAAGTGCTCTATGGCAAAGTGCCATAGAAGCAAGTGCTCTGAAATGGTGCTTACTGTGTGTAGAACTATCCCGCATAGGGATCCAGAATTTGGAGGCAAAAATAGTGTCAATAGCATATCCCCCACCTCCGAATTTTAAGTCCTGAAACATATGCTGAGGAGGAAGGAGGGGGTACAGGCTGAGAAAGAGGCAGATCTGCGTATAGGGTGCTCAGTCCAGTCCCAGCCAGCACTAGGATATCAGGCATAGGTAGGGTCAAAGTAGACTAGACAGATTGAGTCTTTTTTCTACTTGCAGATTTCTCTTGTGTTTCTATGATTAGGTATGGTCTGTAAAGATGCACTAATTTAAAGGGTCCCCCTGCCTATTCTACTACCCAGGGTACCCTGTAATTCCCTTCATAAGCAGAAATGTGTCCAGGCTTACCTTGAAAGCATGTACTGTCTGCATATCCACTGTCTCTGCTGGTAGGCAGTTCCATTGGTTTTCCATTCTCTGGGAGAAATGCCTCCAAACATTACCTTGAAATTATCTATCACCGCTGGGATTCAGGGTGCGTTTCTGAGCCATGCAGGAGGCACCAGATTAAACATCTGTCATTTTGATCTTGTCGATGTACTTCAATATGCTAAAGACTAGGGTTACGTCCTCTTTTAGCCTTCTTTTCACCAAGTATTAAGGGCCACCAGCCTCTCTCTTGCTTAAGTCCTTCAAGTCCTTCTTGATCATTCTCATGGCCCTACATTGCAGTCTCTTAACTGCGTCAATGTCCTTTCGGTATTTAGGTGCCCTGAACTGCATGCAGTACTCCAGAAGGGGCCTGACCAGTGCCTTGTAAAGAGGCAGGACTGCTTCCCTTGCTGTGCTAGTTAGCCACCTTGATGCAGCCCAGCAGTCTTTCAGCCTTTTTTATTTTATTCTCCTCCTCCCAGAGCTGCCGGCATCAGTACTATCCAGGTCCATCCATGCCATATCTGTTATATACCCCAGCCTCCATCACCTTGTCATGAGGAATTGGCCATGCTTCTCCCCAACAACTTGGTTGCTGGAGGTGGTGTGAAGTTGGTGCATCGGGACCTGAGCGTGCCAGTGCTCCTCACTCTACTGCTGTTGTCTTTTTTTTTTTGTTTCTTGTCCCACCCCAATATTGAGATGCTGGGCTCACAGATTGGCAATGCATGCAAGGCATTGTGGACGCCCTGTCAAGTCAAGTCTACCCCCTCCCTCTTCCATCTTTCCATCTGCACCTCCTTCTGAGAACAGCCAGGTGGCAGTCTCATAGTGGGAGACGCTGCCCTCCTTCCCATGAGGAGGCAAGCATCCGTTGGCATGCTCAGCCTCCTCCTCCTCTGACTGGCCCACTGACACCTGGGCTCATTTCCGAACCTGAGTCACCGGCATTGTGAGCAGTAGTGCTTACCCCTCTGCCTACAGGCTGAATCTGTCGGCCTTCCTGACAGTGGCCATGCACTGCCTGTCGTGCTTTAGCCCCTTGGCTGTTGTGACCTCCGGGTCCCTTTCCACGGTCACTGTAGAAAGGGGGAACCACACACAGTATGCAGGTTCTAACACTCTTCTTCCTTTCCAAGTGTGAAACCTTCCATTTGGCTACTGTGAATCTAAGACTGTTGGAGTCCGATCAGTTGCTGCAGCATGTGCATCCTCAAGGGAGCTTACCACATTCGCCAGCTTAGTGTCCACAGCAAATATCAGTAGCCTTCTGGAGATTTCAGCTTCCAGTTTATGAACCGTTAGTAGTGAGTAACTCTGTTACTATCCCAACTGTGACATCACATCCGGAGTCTCTACTAGAAAGCAACTCTGGTACTATCCCAACTGTGGGATCACATGTGGAGCCAATGTTTTATTTATTTTTTGATTATCAGGTAGGTGCGCTAGACACAAAAGTGACTATTTTAGGCACGACCCGGGAGGTCACAACATAGAGAGATACAGGTACAAGGCATACAGTGTCAAGAAATGCACAGCACACTACATATCAGAAGTGAACAAGTTTAAGACAATAGTAGTACCAGGGCACATAGGATGTATTGTACAAATAGAAGGTAAGTGCTCATAAATAACAGTTATAGTAATATCACATTTAAAGTGCGGAAATGCCAAAGAAATATCATTACAATATAATAATGTCATACAACCAACTGACTGAACATCAGTTTTGGCAGGAGGTAGGGAGATAGGAAATGCAGAAGTATAGCCTAGCGAGAGAGAGGGAAAGGGATGGGAAAAAGGGGGTAGGATAGAATTGGTGGGAGAAGCAGTAGGAGCAGGGTGCCAGCTCACACCACAGAAGACATGAGGGAACTGTGAGGCAGCAATAGCAGAGGGAGCCATGATCTATGGTGGGTTGAAGTAGGTGCATCCGGCATGTACAGCAAGGAGAGAGCGGTGCCTCTTCTTAAATGTGGCATGACTAGGGGCCAGGCGTACATCTAGGGGTAGCGAGTTCCAGTAACTGGGAGCTATTTGGGAGAAACATGATTTCCCTTTAGTAGTTCTACATCTGGGAATGCTAAGCAATGAAAGGTCAGCAGATTGGAGGACATAGAAGATGGGCTGAGGGATCAGCACAGAGGCGAGGTAGGTAGGCATTTTGGACCGCAGTATACTGTCCCGAAGGTTCCCAAGAGAGAGGAGCTGGTGGACAACAGGGGAAGGCCAATTTAGGTCTGTGTACAGTAGGCACTGATGTCTTAAACTAGAGGATGCAGAGGCGTATCGGCATATATTGTTATAAGTTGTGTCCCACCTTTGAAGAGAAGCCTTAGATGCATTACTATAGATTACAGATCCATATGAGAGTGACAGGAGTAGGATTTCTCTAGCAATGGCCAACCTTGCAGAAGGGGTTAGACTATGGCTCGTTTTGTAGGTTAAACACAGTTTAGCATTGACAGCCTTACACATGGAGGTCATATGGGTGTCATAAGTGAGTGATTCATCAAGCAAGACACCCAGGTATTTAAAGGAAGTTACCATCTCCAGCGGGGAATCATCAGCCCAGGAGACTCTGAAAAGATCCTGGCTATGTTTTAGTTTAACAGATTAACCAAAGAGCATAGCCTGGGTCTTGCCGATGTTGAGAACAAACCTATTTCTGGTGATCCAGGACTGAATATTTAGTAGGTCCATAGAGAACTTTTGCTTAATAGACTGAACATTATCTGAACTAGTGTACAGAATAAGGTCATCGGCGCATAACGATGAACAGGAGGATGTGTTTTGTGCTATGTTATTAATAAAGATCGAGAAGAGAAGGGGTTCAAGGATAGATCCCTGCTGTACACCAACATCAATGACTGCTTTTTCCGAGGTGGCCGAGTTGGATTTTACAACATGAGTCCTGTTAGGTAGCTACGAAACCAGGTTACAACTCCAGACAAGAAATCCAGGGTTTGGAGATTAGCAAGCAGAAGAGGGTGGTTAACAAGATCGAAAGCCTTTGTCAGAGCAATAAATACTGCACCGGTTAGATGATCCTGATCCTTGTCATGAAGTATGTCATTTGTTAGCTGTAATAAAGCAGTTTGAGTACTGTGGCCTTTTCTGAAACCATGCTGGTTTGTGTAGAGGAGATTATACTCAGAGTGGTGTTCTGAAATGTGTGCTGCGACAAGCTTCTCAAGGACTTTTATTTAATATTGACAGTATAGCTGTTGGTCTGTAGTTAGCTTTGTCTTTTTTGTCACCTTTTTTAAAAACTGGTGTGACTCTGGCCAGTTTCCATATATCAGGCACCACGCCATCACCCAGGGACATATTGAGTATTCTGGACAGCGGCCTTGCAATTAACGGGGCCGCCAGCTTTGAGAGTTTTGGTTCAAGGCAGTCAGACCCAACAGTGGTACTGTCTGATATAGTATTGAGATGTTTGAGGACATCCTTCTTCAAGATAGCTTTAAAGTAGAATGGTAGCATCATTGTCATGTTCTTCGGGGTAGGGGATCCAGAGATTAAGTTCACGGGAGAAAAAGCAGTGGTATATCTGGAGAGGTCGGAGAAGTGAGTATTGAACGCGTTGTTAGTAAGTACCTGTCCAGCTGTGGGATCCCACATGTACCTTCTATTAATAATTAACTCTTGTCTGATAACTGTCCCAACTGTGAGATAACATGCAGACCTTCTGTTAGTAAGTGACACTGTCTGGCATTGTCCAAACTGGGATGTTGCATGTACCTTCTGTTATTGTGTAACTGTCTGATATAGTCCCAACTGCGAGATCACACTGTGACCCTCAATAAGTAATTTTGTTGGGTACTACCCCAACAATGAGATCATGTGGAGACCTTTTAATAGTAAGTAACTGTTACTGTCCTAACTGTGAGATTTCCTGTGGACCCTCTTTTAGTAAGTCTTGTACTGTCACAACTGTGATCATCACAAAATGACTGTCTGTCGAAAAGTAGCTGTTATTCTTCCTTTACCCTATTAGCCCCTGGCAACCATCCAGCCTCATTGCCCCATGTGATGTGTTGTGGTGGGCCACAGAACTAATAATGGTTTGATGCACGGCTGGGATAAAGTGAAGGACTTAGTTATTGCTCATGGTGGTAGCAGTAAAATGGGGAGCATGGGGTTGGATAATGTGGGTTAAAATCATGTCTCTGGGTATGGTAGGGTGTGTGGGCAGACTGAATGAACCAGTGGTCTTTTTTTGACATCATTGTCTATATGTTTCTGTGCTGCCTTCATCTTCCAACCCCCTGACTTGCTTGTGAAGTGGGAATGAAGGAGGGGAATAGGTCCCCTGCACCCCAGTGATCCATATGGGGAGTGAGGGGTACAGAAGGCACCACAAAGTAACAATGTACAAGGCATCTGTCATGCTGTAGTGGCATGGAATTTTTTCCGCATTTTGTCCCCCTTGAAGAACAGTCGCACACAAGGGCTTCAGTGTGTGCATGGACATGCAGTTACATGGTGACTGCAAATATCCTTCTCTCCCTTGCTGCTCTGCCTGCACGTTCTCCTGTGGTCACCTAGGTGGCTGTGCAAGTGCGGAAATAGGCAGCCCTCCATCCCAGAAAAGAAGAAGAAGAAGGTCCTCTGGGACACTGGATACTGCTTCTCCCGGCAAACCCTCCTGATGCCCTGGGCTCATTTCTGAACTCAGGTCACTTGCGTTGTGAGTGGCAACACTACACTGATGAGCACATACCATATCTTATTAAATGTGTATTACTCTCCTAACAGAGATCACAAGCATTCCCTCGGTCAGTAAGTAACTTTGTTCCTTACTGTCTCAACTGCAAGATCACACTCCGACCCTCTTTTAGTAACTCTTATACTGTCACAACTGTGAGATCACAGAATGACCCTCTGATAAGTAAATGTTAATCTTACAGTGAGAACATATTGTACTCTCTGTAAATTGCCTTGTACTGTCTCAACTTTGTGATCACACACAAGCACTCTGTTAGTAAAGGTGTGATAACTGTGAGATCACACACAGAGCCTCTGTTAGTAAGTAACTCTACCTGATATCTGTCCCTATTGTGAGATCACACCTGGACCCTCTGTTAGTAACTCTGACACTGTCCCAACTGTGAGATGACAGATGGACCTTCTGTTAGTAAGTAACCCTTAAAGGTCTTTGAAGGGGCCCTATAATATAAATTAACGAGAATAATGTTATGCTAACAGAGTTATATTGTTGAAGTAGAGCATGTATATGTGCATCTGTTGAGTGTTTTTCCAAACATATCTAAATGTATATGAAGGCGTATGTTATCCAGTATTATACAGCAGTATATTGCCCACAGCCAGTCAACGAGGAGAACGGTTGTGCCTCTTACTCTGCATATAGCCATCTCCTCTAACTGGTTGTTTGACGCACTCCTCCCGCAGGGCAGTTCATAAAACAAGACAGTAAGAATCCAGATATGAGACATTTAAACTAAACTCATAATCATATTAGGGTGATTCATTGCTGTATAATATGGGTATAGTACTGTTGTCGCATATTGTTTAACATTTGTCTGTTGCACTAGTTGGGCAGACAGAACTGCTTAGCTTCGCATTGTGGTCCTCCCGCCTAACCAACACGAGAGACACTTGTTAAATAGTAAGACAACAGTTACTGTACCCGTAAGCAGAGATCATACGCATAAACTGACAGGGGCTGCCCAATAACCCACCAGAGGCATGCTGCGCTTCTGTGCCAGCAACCCAGATTCAGGAGTGGACTTGCAGTGGCTGTGACTAGAGACTGCTGCCAAATGCAGCACAAGCCAGCCTGTTGGTGGATGATTACAGGCTCTGCTGATATGTGGGCCTGGAATCTTGTTCCTTGCAAGGGGTTGCACGTGCATGGAACTGCACTGCTTGAGGCACTGTCTTAGGTCATGGTAATTGGTGTGGGGGGGGTGAGGAGTTAAACTACACCACTGTTGTGATGATGGCCAGTGGCATTCTCTGTCCTCACATCGTCTGCTCTCGCGGGAGAGATGGCAGTGTTAGCAGTGGACAGGGCTGGGGGTGCTGCCAAGGGAGTATGCCCTCGGGCATGAGGACTGGGTGGATGGCAGTGGGGATAAAAGGCTGGCTAAAAAAAAGAGTGAACTGAAAGCCATTGGCGTTGCAGAACAGATGGAAAATGACCACCAGGTGTGCTGGTGCAGTGAGTCTGACTTAACGGCAAAGGACACCTACAAATGCCAGTAAGTACCTGGAAGAATTGTAGTCCCTTCACTTTCTGACCAGTTGGCCATCATACGATAGCACACTTGACACATTGAAAAGTAATATGCCTCTGGTGTTGACTTTTGAAGTTACCAGTTAATCCTAGGAAGAACTCAAGGTTCCTCTGCCCATGACAGGGGCAGTTATAACACTTTCCTTGATAAATGTCCTGCAAATTGGAAGGGGACAGATGTGGTATGATGATCTGTCATGAATAATTGTTTTCTGAAGCAAGTCTGTGTTTTTTCAATTTCAGTGAAAAAACGCCGTGGCTCACAGAAACAAGACATCCTGGTCAGCAGAGAGGTGGGTCGTACTGTGAAGACTGGAAGCCCACAGTTTATCAGGGAGTTACGGAGTAGGACGTTTCCAAGGTAAGAATGGCCTTCACCTGTCCCAGTCAGCAGATGTGCCTACTTTCCCATGGTGTACAGGAGTGATACATTTGATTGACATTACCATAAAAGTTGCAACATAATTCTTCCACAAGGGAATAGTTAGGGAGAGTTATGGTGTGATCAAAATTTTAAAGGTATCTGTGTACCATGGTTCTGAAAAAATATGTGCTTGCCCCCTTCCTATACTGAACTGTGGGCAATCCACAAACCGTTGTTTCAATGGTTAAGTGGTAGGGTAACACCTAATATTCTATTTTCTCAGTATTGCCCAAACAAGGGGCACTCCCAGAAGATATGATGGATGTCACCCTTTCAAACCCCAGGAATCCCTCACTTATGCTTAGCAGCTGAAATCATTCACCTGGAATGATCTGCATTGGAGTCTAGAATTTTATTCTAATTAGAGAATCTTAGAATGGGACTTCCGGTAGTGCTATGGAGCAAGGGAGTTCCCACCTTGCTAGACAAATTAGCTTTAAAATACTAGGCTCAAAGTACAGAACTTAAAAACCAAAAAACAGCCTTAGCAGGAGCAGATATGTCGAAACACACCAGAAACAGATTTCAAGCTTTGGTGGAGGGAGGCGATACAGGAGACAGCCTCTCAGACCCCAAAACCAACATGGTAACCATCAACGTGGGGAAAAAGGGCCCCCCCGCCCAAAACTTAGCCAAACAAAGATCATCAGCAGGACAAAATAGTACAAGCTATTTATGAATTTAGGGCTGAAATGCAAGGAGCTATCAAGGATCTGAGGTAAAATTTGGGATCGCTACAGAAGAGAGCGAACAAGGCGGACCAACAGATCTCCGCAAACACGGCCCGCCTTGACTCCCTGGAAGCTTCAGTAACTGACCTGGCACATACCCAGCTGCAAATTGTCCTCTGTCAAGAGGATGCAGCAAGTCGAGGCCACCTAAAAAATCTCAGGCTCTGTGGGATACCCGAAAATGAGGAGGACCATGACCTGACGGCCTTCCTGGATAATTTTCTTCTTACAACTCTGAAGTTTGGGCCGGACTTTCCTGTTGTTATCGAGAGGGCCCATTGAGCGCTGGGCCCTAAGCCTTCTGCCCCAGACGCTCGCCCTCGGTCCATTGTAGTCTGCTTTCTCAATTGTGCGGTCAAGGACAAGCTCTTACAGAAAGCATGGGGGAAAAAGATTATTAAATAACCAAGTCAGCGCATCCTGGTGGACAATGATTTTGCACCTCCCATACAAAAATGAAGAAGGGAGTACGTACCATTATTCCCATGTTTAAGGCAACAGTAATTAAAATTCAGAACACCATACCCATCCAAACTAGTAGTACAGTACCCAGCAGGCCAGAGGATGTATAAGACAGCAGAACAGGCGAGGAAGGATCTGCAGGCCCAGGGCCTCTTGGGCATAGGAAAAGATCAAACGATGGTACTTGGAGGAAGAGACCAGAGATCCACATGCTGACAAAATAATGCACGCAGCAGGAGAGAGCAGCAGACCCCTGATCTTCAGTTGGGTGAAATAGCACAGTATCTCCAGCGCTTTTGGCCACAAACCACCTCCACAGAAGGACCAGGCTTATTCTTGATCAAAATCTAGGGCCAAATTGGGTACCTGAAGGTTGGTAACATTGGTGAGACAATAAATGGGGCAATATTCCGACTCAGGAGGTGGCCCTCCTTAGCGCCCCCCCCTCCCGTGGACAGCACTAACTTAATTTTGAAGGGTTACCCTTCCAGCCTGCTTCACCATACCAAACAGATCCGTCCTGTTTGCTCCATTACACCGCCAGATTTAGAATTGAATATCGAGTTATGGATAAGATTTAACCTATTTACTCTACTGCAGAAATTGGAAAAAAAAAAAAATAAAGTGAAATGCAATATAAAGGGAAACGTTTAAAGTCAGGGGGAGAGGGCATACTTATGGAAAAGGCCAATTAAGCTATCAGGGTATTTCATAGGGGAATAGATACTGGTAGGCAGAAACTTGTCCCTGCTACTTTTTGCTTTCCTGACTCCCTTACCGGTGAACTTAACCAGCTCCTCTCACTAAAAAATTCAATATTTCTCTTCCCCTGAGTCCCTTTACAATAAGGTGACCACACCTCAAGCTAGCCTTAGAGAGAGAGTTTGACTTTTCCACACCATGTTGTGGGGTTGGTAAATGAGATGGATAAGTAGGGACAGTCCCTCCATGTCCGAGAACAGGGAAAAGGGGATAATACATTAGCTGAAGTCAAGATTGAGACCTTCAGCCGACTTGGGGGAGGGGGGCTCTCTAAGCCATGATGATCATCACATACATGGTACCATCATGTTATACAGTTTTTTTCCTTTTGTTTTGGAACCTCGGAGTTCCACAGAGGGCCCCTTTCACACAGAGTGCAAGTTTGGCCCTTTGCCCCAGGGAGACCAGAATTTGTGAGTCTTATCCTGTGAGGAAAAAGGGGGTGGATGACTATTCCTACTTCCACAGTGGAAGTCCATATGTATATAGGTTTGTTTTGTAAGTTTATTATAGTTAGTTCTCCCCTTAGGAGGGGTAAAGTTAAAGTACAAATTCAAATAACAGTTCTAAATGTTGAACTGATAAGGGTAAGGGAAGGGGAGCTAATCCAGGAATACATTAATCATATTGTAATGGTTACAGAAATACACAGTATGAGTTGTTTCCTTTTGGCAGCAGAACTGCCGATGTATACCAATATTAAAATGTTAATAAAACTATGTTACCTGGATGGGGAGGGGGGGAATGAGGGGAAGTTGACAGATCTTACTTCGAGAGGGCTCTTGCAGTAGGTAATTACATATAGGACTGGCGTCGGCAGGCGGCCGAGGACCCCGGAAAAAATTTCCCTAGCTAGCAGTCTCTGGTGAGGGACCGCCCCCACGTCAGGTGACCGGCGTCAGGAGACGTCGGTATTAAGGGGAGGTCCCTCACGCCCGCCTTCCAGTTCTTTCCCACCGTTAGCTTATACCAATGCCTCGCTGAAAAGTTCCCTGCTAGTCACGCTCCTTCGACGGTATTTTAACCAAGTATTTTCTATTTTTTTCTTATCATTCATCAGGTATTCGTTGGTGTATGTCGTCCCCTGCACCCTCCCGAGCACAAAAGCAAGTGCGACTCATGCGGCGCCCAACTCCCGCACAAGGACGGCCATTCCCTGTGCCTTTTTTGCCTAGGCCCCGACCATCCGGTAGAGAAGTGCCAGCACTGCCTCAGCTTTAACGCGGCCACCCGGAGAAGGCAGCAGCAGTCCCTGGGGGCCCATATTTTGAAAAAGAAAATGAGCTCCATGGAGAAAGAACTGAAAAATCTTCGGCAGGCATCAACTTCCCCTGAAGACCATTGCAAGAAAAGGATAAAGAAAAGCACCGGACAGGGCTCCTCTACCACGCTTCTTCCTCAAAGTGCCGTGAAAAGGAACATCCCCTGGGGACTGCTTCCACGATAGCTGCCTTAGAGGCTTCTAAGCGGCGTCATCCCGCCCGTCTGGCTCACGCTCAGGCCCTTCAGGCGCCTCCGGGCTTGTGGAGACCTCCGCTCCCAGTAAAGCCATGGTTTCACGGCCTACTGGTGCTAGCTGCTTCGATAAGTCGGACGTCGGCTCCTCCGACGCCCGCACGGAGAAGGTCGATAAGTCGCCCAACCCTTCAGGACGGTGCGCGGCCCCCATTCTGCCCGACCAGGCCGCCCCTCCATCACGGCCTGCCTCCGGCGAAGGGTCCATTAAGTCGGACTCCTGCCCCTCCGGCGCCTGCCGGGATCCCGCTGCTAAACCACACGTCAGTTCACCCAACGTCCGCACAGCGGATGAGCCGACACCGACCCCCGCACATCCGCTCGCTCCTGCCCCCACAACCTTCGCCTCCTTCGGGACCTTGAGTCTCTCAGCCTGACCCCGAGGATTCCCCCATCCCCGGGCAACGCTGAGGTTCCTGTTCCACCTCCGTCAGATCTTCTGGTCCGACCGATCTGACGTCAGTTCCCCGGACGACTGCTCTGACGCCGGCTCCAACACTGGTATTGCCGATGTTGGACGACATCCCACTCCCCCGATGTCACCCCAACACCGGGCCCTCTGCCCCCTGGGCCTTCCGCTCCAGAACCGCCCGTGGGGCCTCCAGCCAGGCTGCCTGCTCTGGCAGCTCCTCTGGTTCCGGCTACCTGGGACCGCAGTATCCGGCGCCGACATATCCGACGGCGCAGTACCCGGCTCCTCAATATCAGACGCCGGGATTCCCGCCATCGGGTTATGGATATGCGACTTTTGGGTAGATTCCATACTCGTATCCCCCTCCTCCTCCTCCACCTCCACCATCCCCTCAGCCACCGGTGGACTTGCTGGAGACTCTGGCCTCCTGGTGGGCTGAGGCCAAGGCTTAGCTCACCAGAGAGGTGGAGAGTCGTCTTCCGACGATGGTGCCGGTTCCCGTACGTCCACGATGACACACTCCCTTCTCCACATCTAGACACCAGTGCTAAACCATCTGGGTCCAGAGAGGGGCAGGACATGCTTCCCCGAGGGGTTCCCAAGGGGTCTGTTCCTCCCCCCCTCGTCGGCATAGGGAGTCTACCTCTTCCTCATCTTCTTCTTCTTCCTTGGACAGCTCGGATCCTTCCGACGGCTGTTCTGAGCAAGATGACAAGCCACGCTCTCTGTCCAAGCCCCGGCCAAGGACTCCTCCAAAGTCTCCTCCGGAGGATCCTTACTTCACGGAGTTGCTACGGAAGATCCAGGAAGTACATAAGTGCAATGCTTGGAGCCAGACCCCAGCATAAAAAAATGGCTGAGCATCTGGATCTGCCCGTGACAGCTCCCACTTTGGTGCCACCCTGGATCGAGCCTCATGCCGACCTTATTACCACCATATGGAAACAACTGTCTGCCTTAGCCCCACTTCCCAGGAAGTCGAACAGGCTGTACCAGGCTCCCGAGGGTGTTGACTCTTTAGACTCCCACCCTCAAGCTGACTCGGTTGTGATTAGTGCCGCTCATGGCCGGTCAGCTCAACCCAGACACCTTAGCTCATCTGCACCTGACAAGGAATCCCACCTTCTGGACCAGTATGGCAAGAAGATTTTTGCTTCTTCCACTCTGGATATTAGAGCCCTGAACTATGTCGGCCACATGGGGGATTACCAGAAGGAGATTCTCAGTTAGGTGGAATCTAAATTGGACTCCCTTCTGGACTCCCAGGTCAAGCAGAAAGTGGCTGACCTCGTCTACTCTGCAGGTTTGGCCAGTTGGCACATTCTTCGTGCGACCTCGATGCATTGGACACTGTGGTAGGGAGCTTAGCTGCCAGAGCCTCACGCGTCACGCTATTGAGAGTATCAGGGTTGGTCCCGGAAGTGCAGTCCGCCATCTAGGAAGCGCATTTTTGGAGTTCAGTGCTGTTTGGGGGTGATGTCAAGGACATCATCACCAACCTGCAGGAGAAGGGGACGGCACTAAAGTCTGTGGACTGTAGGTATCATCCCCATCAATTGCAGCGCCGTTCCTTTCGCAGACAGAATCGGCCCAAAGCGAGACCACAGGGAAAGAGGACCACTAAACGTTGGGGCCCCCCCCAGCTGCCAAGCCCCCCGGCCCAAAAAAGCAGGAGCTTCAGCTGCAGCGCTGCCCCACACCACCTGACTCCGTCCCTCTCCCACAATCTCTGGGCTTCCCAGAGGAACCGGTAGGAGGGAGGTTTTCCCTCCACCTTCCGGACTGGGAGAGGATAACATCAGATTCATGGGTGCTCCAGCTAATCGCAGAAGGACACTCAATAGAGTTGCTGCAGAAACCACCTCGTCACCCTCCCCCAAGGTCATCGTACTCTCGGGAACATCTTCTGGTCCAGGAAGAAATTTCAGCACTTTTGCTGAAAGAGGCGATAGAACCTGTCCCCCTTTCCCTGCAAGGAATGGGTTACTATTCCCACAAGAAACTCACCTGTCAGAGACAGAACATTTAAAGTTAAGATGGGGCAGCATTATGAAGTATATGCATCATCTCACCCAGGAGGACGTGGGGGGGGGGGGGCTACCATTTTGGTGCCTACTTCAACGCCCCTAGAGGCACGAGTGTCATTCAGGCTCCCAGGACCATTATGTAATCATTAAAGGTAAGCTCTACTCCCAGGAGGTAACATTGGTGAGTGCATATCTGCCACCTTAGTCTAAATGATCAGTTACTAGGAATTTTATAAGCAAGGTTCTGGATATGCTTCAGAGTACTTTAGTTATGGGAGGAGACTTTAATGTCATCCTGTCACCACTCCTAGACACCTCAAACCCACAAGCTCATAGAACAACTGATGCGGTCAGGTATCTGAAGAAGACCCTGGACCATTTAGGAATAATAGACCTCTGGAGAAGATTTTTCCCGTCTTCTGCAGGTTATACATTTCATTCAGCTAGGCACCACACTTATTCAGGATTACACTACTTTTTCATTAGCTGCTAGCACTTATCTAAAGTCCAAGATATATCCATCGGCCCTAGACTACTTTCGGACCACCACCCCCCTTCTCTAAAAATTGATATGGGCAAAATGAAAAAAAAAAAAAACTCTGTGGCACTTTAACCCATTGGGATCCACAGTATAGGGATCAAATCTAGAAAAGAATTCCACAAATTTTTCAAGATAACGATAGCTCCCAGGTTTCAAGCCCCAATGGTAAGGGGAGAAACAATAGCATACGCCACTCAGAAGAAAAAAGATCTTAGAAGCCAAATATAATTCTTTACACCATCTTCAAAATTACCAACTAATGTTTAGGGATGGAGACAAAGAATTGCAGCAGAGGATTAAAGAAACTAAGGCTGAGCTGCAGAAGATAATGGACCAAAAGGTCCAACAAACATTAACATATCTTAAATTATGAGGGAGGAGCAAGGGGTACACGTTATTTGGCACACAGGCTTAGGGCAAGGAGAGAAACTTCTTTTATCCTTAAGGTCAAGCACCCAGTTACGAGACAAACTCTATATCGGAATACAACTAACAACATACGTAGGTCCTTGCTGATGCTACAGCATTTACAAAATAGATAAATCCCAGGAGCCTTACTTAGCTTAGACACTCGATAGGGTGTTGTGGGACTTTCTCTGGGATACCCTGTCTGCTTTCGTTTTTCCAGACTTCTCCTTGACATGGAGTAGGACTATTTATACTAACCCCAAGGCATATATTCGAGTGAATGGCACTGTAACTCCCTCAATAACTTTACAGAGAGGTACTTGCCAAGGCTGCCCTTTGGCTCCTATTTTGTTTGCACTTTACCTGGAGCCCCTAGCTGTGGCCATTAGGGCAGAGTCACAGATTGAAGGAAGCTCCCTTGGGCCAAAGGGAGTATAAAATAGCCCTGTTCGCAGATGACATTATGCTAAGTTTACTATCCCCAGAACAATCTATCCCAGCAACCTGGAACATTCTCCTTGAATTTGAAAGAGTAGCAAACTATAAACTTAATGTAGCAAAAATTGAGGTACTCCTACTAAATTTATACCTTTGTGCTTAGCCTTTGGCTGTTGTAAGTTATACTTGTGTACCTGATGGTGTTTGGCCTTTGTCATGTTTCTTTGCACTTACCAGATAGCTTATGTCTGTGTTAGTAATGTTTCACCCTTGTAATTTGCTTACACTGGGGCTCCACCCTCCTTTGTTTTCTTGTTCTCAATTGTTCGCACTTTGTTGTACATGACATGGAACCTTTGTAAAAGAGTTTTTGCTCAAAGGTAATGTCCGAATCTTGAAATAAAGAAAGAATAATAAAGAAATGTCATTCCTTCTAATACTTTGAAAAATGGTCTTGAACTAAAATTAAATATCTGGGTATAGAAATGCCTAAAATAGGCAATACCATTGAAGTAATCAATTATGAACCAGTATCCCTCCAAATACTAACGAACCTGACCAAATGGGGTAAATTATATCTCATTTTCTTTCAACGTATAGAAACAATAAGGATGAATATCCTCCCACATTTTTTTATGTTTATTCCAGAATATTCCAGTTCCCCCCGAGTTACTATTTCAAATCCTGGAATAGACTGATATCGAATTTTATATGGGGAGGTCAAAGACTGAGGGTTCGTTTCTCCATACTCCAACTTTCTAATGCACAGGGTGGGGTAAACCTCCCTAACTTGAAATGTACGCCAGAGCGGCATACCTAAAAATAACAGTCTTATGGCTGACACCCACATACATAGCCCCCTGGAAAGACATTGGGTTTATTATAAATGATCTATATGATGTGGAGAAGGTAATGTTCTCTTCGGAGAGCCGCTCACCTCAACTTAGTTTCTTTACCACATACACTGCAAACATTCTGAGACTCTGGCTCCACTTTAAGAAACAACCAGCTTTACAGGAAGTTGTTTTCCTGCATAGATTGTTATCAGAGGATGAATACTTCCACCCTAATCAACTTGACATGGCGTTCTCGCAGTGGAGAAGGTTATGTCTTAATTATATACGTATATATATATATTGTGTGTGTGTGTGTATATATATATATATATGTGTGTGTGTATATATATATATATATATATATATATATATATGTATATATATAAAATATATAATCAGTTCATGTCTCCAAAAGGAATTATTCCCTTCCTAAACCTCTAGAGTGATTATGGCCTTGGAGAACAGGACCAATTCAGATATATACAAGTCAAAAACTATATATTACAGCAGTGAATGATCTCCCCCAATTTACAGATACCTCTACCCACTCTTCTGACCTTGCTGAGGGACTCTGTAGCAGGAAACACATGGAACCACCTAATAGGATGGTTAAATAAAGTAACGAGAGAAAAAATGGGAGACACCACATGGTCAGTACTGGAGGCGTGGAATAGGGACTTGGAAATACAGGTGACCTGAAAATTGTGGGACAAATCTGCCTTGGCAGCCATAAAGATTACGTCCTCCAATATATGGAGAGAATTTGCGTGGAAGTGCCGTTGCAGATTTTTCGCTATCCAGCAGTCCTCGTCGGATATCTCCCAGCATCTTATAGTAATTGCTGGCATAATTGCAGATATGCAGTAGCCGATTTAGGTCATATATTTTGGCAGTGCCCCTTGTTGATGCCTTTTTGGTGCTCCCTATAAGGAGAACTAAGGGAGTGCTTGGGAGAATTGGTGGAGCTTACTGCAGAGATGATCCTGCTGTCTATTTTTCTAGAACATAGACCAACACGGTACAAAACCTTTTTGCCCTTGTACATTTTAGCAGCCAAAAAGGCAGTAACACACAAGTGGATGATCATTGCAGTACCAACCATATCCAAGTGGAGACTTGTAGTATTAGAGATTTACAGGTTGGAATGCTTAACAGCAAAGATACATGATAGAACCCTACCCATTCGAGACAAAGGTGGATATGGTACATGGCACAGATAGAAGGGGACTTTGTACCATAATTATGAAAGAAAATAGAACATGGGGGGGGGATATATCCATTAAGCTGAGGAAAACAAACTGTAATATACTTGAACTGAATCTAAGAGTTAAGCAGAAAAGGGTAGAAATTCAACGGTTTAAGCTTTAATGGAAAAATGTGTGAATGAAGGTACAGTTGTTCATTTATAGAATTGTCTAAGGGGCTGAGATCAATTAAAGAAGCAGATAAGTGACTGTTAATTCTAAAGGACAAGATATAAAATATAACTGATTGTAATGTAAAAGATTGCAGAAAGTCCTATAAACTGTATTTGATGTTTCACCTAATAAAAATTATATTAAAAAAAAAAAAGGAGAGAGAGAATCTTAGAATGAAATTCAAACTCTGCTGTGGGGTCATGTTCACCCCTGCATTCTAATGGCAAATTTAGTTCTCTGCCTGAAGAAAAGCAGTCACCCTGAAGTCTTCTCTTCAACTGTGTTACAGGGTTGAATAAGGCCCTGTCCCATTTGTTATGCAGAAAGAGTTAAATACAAGCATCTGTTCTTTCCTCTCCTTTTCTGTCTCTGGTTGCGCAACCAGATGTTCTCGTGAGACCTAGGAACTGATCACTGTAATGGTCTCATGATTCTCTGCCTCTTGTTACTTCTATGCCTTCACTTGCTGATTCTGTCTTTTCTTCCGCCTTGTATAGTTGTGCTTATAGAGTATATGTGAATCTTTATGTGAAACTGGAATCCCCTGTTTGAAACTGTGTATAGTTATACTGTTGAAATGATTGCAGACAGCTATTTGGAATTTAGGGGGCTAAACTGAGATGCAGTTTGAGCTCCTCTCAGGCTTGTTTGCAGACTCTTTTACAGAGCTGTCAGCGAGGGCCAGCTTAGCACATTGTTCTGTTTGCAAGCCTGCTCTGCAAAGAAACTGGCAAGAGCATTTTGTAAGAAACAGGATGTCTCTTAATGAGTTCCCAGACAAAGACTTGTAAAAAGAGCAGCAGTATTTTTGCTAGAGAGAGTGAGAGACATAGACTGAGATTTGGAATTGAAAATAAACCCCTCAGATGAAGGACTTTGTTTTCTCTGTTTGTGCTGGCTTTGTAAATAGTTATATTGAACAATTTTAATAGTTTATTTTACTGTTATTGATAATAAAATGCTACTTGTGAATTTGACAACTGCTCCTGGTCTTCCTGTGCCTCAAAGACAGACTGATTACGGTTTATTATTTTGTTACTTTTATAAAGTGTAGCAGAACAGTCATTTTCTGTCAGTAACCCTGTGTTAGTTAGGACTTTGTGTAAAATTGTGGTTTTTGTAACTTCTCGGGTTCCACATCGGTTCCCAGGAACCCAAGAAAGGCCTGTTGTGACGCGGTTCCCACTTTAGGGAACAGCTTAACTTCACTGAATTCATTTTTAAATATTCTTTAAAGATTACCACTTTGCAGACTTTTGTAATTTATTTCCCGGTTCTTTTTTCTGCGGCACCAAGATGTTAATTCGCTTTATTTTCCTATTCTGCACCTGATATTAGTATGGTTCTTTACAAAAAAGGAACAGAACCACATCTCTGTACTTTTTATCTGAGTTTCCCTTTATAATGATGTATTTGGTCTATCTGGGACTGGAGCGCTCCTCTAGCGTTGTCAGTGTTTAGTGTGACTGACAAGCCCAAAAAGAGGACAGGACCTACAGGTTTTAAAAATTGTAAAATTTGTTTTCAACTCTTGGCTAAGGCAGACTGCAGTGAATTGTGTTTAAGGTGCCTTGGTCCAGATTACACCTTTGTTCATTATGAACTCTGTATTAAGTTTTGCTCTAAAATGTAAAAGAAAAGGGCTAAAAAATTGGAAGATGACATGGCTTCTCAGTTGGCCTGCATGTTGCCGGAAGGCCCAGCCCCTCAGAGTAAGCAGAAGGATAAAGATGTTTCAGAAGTCAGGGTGTCTGAATGGGGGAACCCTACATCCAGTAAAAATAAAAGAGCCTCTCAGCAGGCACTGGAGTTGGTGCGTGTTAAGAAAAAACAAAAAGAAAAGCATGTCGCTGTCCCTTCTCCTGAAGAATGGAGATGCCAGTGGAGAAAACTAAAATGTCCTTAGTAGAGGACATGAGTAAAGTATGACAATTTCTCTAGGCTTTCCATGCTATGGGGAATTTCATGCATATGCCCGCCCCCCACCCCCATTTTCTAGTGCCAATTCCAGTGCTTGTGGAGGAGGTTGAATTCTGCTATGAGGAGGAGGAAGGAGAACCCATAGTGCTGATGGTTCTCTATCCCCCAGATGACTTCACCTCATGCTATACTTTCATGAAGCATATGGTTAACACCCTCAACATCTCATAACAGGAGACTGCTGAGGATGAGATGAGGTTGAATTTTTGGATATGATGAGCTTAACTCCCACAGAAAGGTTACTGTTGCCCATCCACAAATCCCTTAAAAAGGCCACTTACAAAATTTTGTCAGTACCCATTTCAGCTGCTGGCATAGACAAGAAATAGAGAGAAAATATCAGGTGGACAAATGGGGTGCTGGGTGCCTGTACTCCCACCCTGATCATGAGGGAATGGTCCAGACTGTCTCCTGTGATAAGGTCAAAGTGCTGCTCTCCTTCCAGTCTCCTTTTCACCGACAAAACCGACAAAAACAGAAACCTCAGGGCAAATGGGCCAATAAACGTTGGGCCCTTCTAGCAAACAAGACTCCCCCCCCAGCAAAAAAGCCGCGGGAGCCTCGGCTGCAGTGCTGCTCCACACCTCCTGACTCCCTGCCTCTCCCACTGCCTCTGGAGGTTCCAGAGGAACCGGTAGGGGGGAGATTCTCCTCCCGTCTGCCAGGTTGGGAGCGGATAATGTCAGATGCTTTGGTGCTCCAGTTGATATCAACAGGACACTCAATAGAGTTTCTGCAGAAACCACCCCGAAGAACCCCTTCCCCCGTCGTCTTACTCCCTGCAACATCTTTCTCTGGTTCTAGAGGAAACCATCTCCCTTCTCTTGAAGTCGGCGATAGAGCTAGTTCCCACCCATCTTTGGGGAACAGGTTACTATTCCCATTTTTTCCTAGTTCCAGCAAAGACAGGAGACCTGAGGCCTTTCCTAGACCTCAGCTCCCCTGAACATGTTCTTGGAGTACAAACACTTCAGAATGCTCTCTTTGCAGAACCTTCTACCACTTCTTCTGCAGGGACAGTGGCTATGTGCTCCGGACATGCAGGGTGCCTACCTGCATATCCCCATATGCCCTTCCCACCACAAATTCCTTCATTTTTGCTTTCAGGGGGACCACTACCAATTCAGGGCCCTCCCATTTGGTCTTTCCTTGGCCCCCCCCCCCCAAGTATTTACCAAATGCCTGTCGGTGGTAGCGGCTCACCTGTGTACCCAGGGAGTTCAGGTATTCCCGCACCTGGACAATTGGCTCCTGGTGGGCCTGTCCAGGGAGAAACTCGTGCACTCCCTTTCCCTTACCCTGCTGGTTTTCACCAATGTGGGTATCACCATAAACCAGGCCAAGTTCCATTTAGTCCCTTGCCAACACCCCCAATTTATGGGGGCGATTCTGGAAACGACCACCGGCAAAGCCTTTTTGCCTCCGGACAGGGTAGACACCCTTCAGACTCAGGCCCATCTTCTGGCCAGTCGCAGGAGGGTCGGAGCCAAGTCAGTTCTTTGCCTCCTCAGGCTAATGGCGGCTGCCATTCCGACAGTCCCACTCGCTCGGCTCCATATGAGGATCTCTCGATGGACACTTCGGTCGCAATGGGACCAGACCATGGACAATGTAGACCAAGAGGTACTAGTTTCCGATCCTGTGATAAGAGACTTGCAGTGGTGGATGGTTCAGGAGAACCTATGCTTGGGAGTTCACTTCAACATCGAACCCCCCTCCCAGACATTGACAACAGATGCGTCAGGAGAAGGCTGTGGTGCCCATCTAGGGTCTCACAGGAGTCAGGGCAGCTGGTCCAAGTTCGAACAAAATCTGCATATAAATGTGCTCAAACTGAGAGCAGTCCTTTATGCCCTTCAGGCTCTACTCTCCTTTATCCTCCCCGGTCATTTCCTCTTACAATCAGACAACATGTGTGTTGTCTGGTATGTCAACAAGCATGGAGGAACACTTTCCTATCCTTAGTGCCTGGAAGCGATGAGAGTCTGGCAGTGGGCAGCCTAACATCACCTTCACTTGACTGTGGTTCACGTTCCGGGAGTGGAAAACACACTGGCAGACTCTCATTCGGTCCTCAGCCAGGTCCCGCTGAATGAGAGTTAGATCAACAAGTCATAAACTACATCCTTCAGCCATGGGGGACACCTCGGATAGACCTCTTCGCTTCTCCCCAAAACACAAAACTTCCTGCCTTCTGCTCGCTCATTCCAGGGCGAGACATTTTTTGGCGGGATGCTCTGTCTCTCGCTTGGAGGGACAGATTCGTTTATGCCTTCCCTCCCATTCCTTTAATTCCGAGGGTCCTGAACAAACTCTGATCTGAGGGAGCTGGAATGATTCTCATCGCTCCCTTCTGGCCCAGGCAAGTTTGGTTCTCTCTTCTGCAACAGTTTTCAGAGGAACCTCCTTTTCCTCTTCCTCTGTTGCAACAGTTGTTGACCCAGGATCAGGGGACCCTTATTCATCCAGGTCTCATATCCCTTCATTTACATGCGTGGCTCCTGCAGACGTAGCTAAAGCCTGCTTCGGAGTTTCTCCTCTCGTGGCGGACATCTTGGTATAGGCCAGGAAGCCTTCCACCAGGTCCACCTACGCCATGAAGTGGAAACGCTTTTCTATTTGGGCCAATTCGAAGGACTTTGAACCTTGCTTGTGCCCAGCCAATAAAGTCCTGGACTACGTGCATCACCTCTTCGATCTGGGTCTCGGCCATTCCTCGTTAAAAGTCCACATGGCTGCTATTTCAGCCTACCATATTCCCTTTGGAGACAGGCTTTTGCTCATTTGGAAGTCTCCAAGACCTTCCTCAGAGAAGTTCTCCATTTGAGACCCCCCATCCGTATTCCTGCCCCTCCTTGGGACTTGAATTTCATTCTGGAGGAGCTTACCCTGCCTCCTTTCGAGCCGGCAGCTACAGCTGAGTTAAAGTTCCTTTTCTGGAAGACACACTGCCTAGTGGCCATTATTTCAGCTTGGTGCATTTCCAAGCTTCAGGCCTTGATGTGCAAAATCCCGTACCTAATTTTTCACAAGGAATGTGTGGCTCTACGCACCAACCCTAAGTTTCTCCCTAAGTTGATGGCTGAATCAATCCATTGAGCTACCCGCTTTCTTTACTCAGCACTCCAGTCAAGGGGAGAATACTGAGATGCTACACCACTCGGACTAAGGATCTCAGGAAAACTGATCAGCTTTTTGTCTCTTTTGCTTGCAGAAGAGAAGACAATGTTGTCTCTAAGCAATGCCTATCAAAATGGTTGGCTCACTGTATCACTTTCTGTTATGACAAGTTCAACAAGACCCTGCCGGGTCAAGTCAGAGGTCACTCCACCAAAGGAGTAGCTGCCTCTGCAGCTTGTTTTAAGAATGTGCAGCTGCAACTCCGACTTCATTCCATACCTTTACGAAACACTACAGTTTGGGCATTACCTCTTGCCGCAGAGCAGCTTCGGGTTGGCTGTTCTACAAGGTCTCCTTTCATGAGACCCGTTCAGCCTGAGGTTCCATGCTATGGATGACAATCCCCCTCCCGAGTACTTTACCTTGTTCCAGACTGCGTCTTATATGTGAATGCCTACTGCAAGAGCCCTCTCGAAGTAAGATAGTACAGTTACGTAAGAACTTACCGTAACAGTAGATCTTCAAGAGAGGCTGTTGCTGTAGGTATTGCCTTCCAGCCCTCCATCCCCTTAAGCTTTTTTGCTCCATTTCCATGGGGGGAAATATCCTCTTCTCTCTCGTCTTACCTGTTTCTGTCTTTGGCAGGAAAGAATTGGAAGGCGGGTGTGGGGGACCGCCCCTTTATACCAACATCGTATGATGCTGGTCACCTGACATGGGGGCGGTCTCCCGCCAGAGACTGCCAGCTAGAAATTTCTCCATGGGGTCCTGACACCTGGCAGGTCAGTCCTGTATGTGTATACCTACTGCAAGAGCCTCTCTCGAAGATCTACTGTTATGCTAAGTTCTTACGTAACTGTACTTTCTGTATTTTGACAGAGGGGCCTAGGTCTCAGTAGTTTATCCTTGTCTGCGTTGGTCTATACTGATACAGTACCAGGGGGCCACAGTGTGTTCAGTCAATATATTTTCAACAGCCCTCATAAGTGTTTGCTTATATGGCAGACCAGGAAGACAGGTCAGAGCTAAATCCAAAAGTTATGTTTATTCTATATATTTTTTTACTTTAGTTTATTGTACAGTTTCGGAATTGGTACAATAGCAAATTACAGGCAGAGTGAGCAGTATTGGCTCTAATACCAAAAAATAGATCTCTAGATGTTAACAGAGAAAACTGTAACTGATATGACTGATTTAGACATCGTTCTCATACTGAAGGTAGGATGTATGGATAGATCCAGAGAGGGGAGGACCGGGAAGGGTGGTGTAAGGAGAGGAAACTGGCGTAGACCTTCTAGCGAGTGATAGATACAACTGTAATAGTCCAGTTTAAAGCAGCAGTACTAGATAATCAGAGAGTGATTATCAAAATTCTGTTTTTTTTGGGCTGGAAGCATGCAGCCATAGTTTTGGTTTCCATATCTGTAAATATATTTTTCTAGCGATCCTTAGTTTTTTAGATTTTTAAAATTAATTTCCATTGTTGTGGATCCACAGTAAATATGGCTGCTGCCTCATTTACAGCCGAACTCCTCCCTCATGTCACATCACTTCTTTTGTTTACTTCCGTGGGACCCTGTGCTGCACATTCCTGCTGTCCCTGTGTAGTGCCGCGAGTCATGCGCAGGTGCGGTTGGCAGCAGAGGGTTCCAGTTCATGGTGGGTGGGAGAAATGCAAACAAAAACAAAGGAAAATGGAGCAAATTAATGGGTGATAGTACAGCGAAAACAAGAAAGATTACCAAGTAAGAGCAACAGAAATGATACGTGCACTGTAACACAAGCCTTATGAGGAAAGATTCAAGTAACTTAACATCTATTCACTGGACGAGAGATGGGAGAGAGGGGATATGATACTTTCAAATACCTTAGAGGAATAAACAGGGTACAGAAGGGGAGCATATTTCAGAGAAGAAAGTGCACAAGGACAAGGGGACATAACATGAGGCTGGAGGGAGGGAGGGAGGCTTAGGGGAAATGCTAGGAAGTATTTTTCCACAGAGAGGGTGGTGGATCCATGGAACAGCCTGCCAGAGGAGCAGTGTGCCCAATTTTTTTTGTCCTCCGTTCCCGTGTCTGCATCATGAACCCCCCAACTCAAGTGGTGCACTGGGAGTCCTTACCAGTGTGCCCAATTTTTTTTAGTACCTGTAAATAAAAAACCATCCCCAGCCTCTTTTTTTTTTTTCTGTAAAAAACTCCCTGACGCCTCTCCAGACCCCTCCCCATCCCACCCTCCTACTGAGCACCCCCTTACACATACTTACCTCAGGAGGTCGGCGCTGTCATCTTGCTGGCAGTATAGCGTAGAGGCTAGAGGAACGAGGTGTGAACGATCTTGATATATTCAGCAGACCAGACCTGAGTTTGATTCTCACAACCTCCACTTGCATACTGTGCGACTCTGAGCAAGTCACTCAACCGCCCAGTGCTGCCAGGTCGCCCCTGAAAACAGGCACTTGTGCCTAGTGGGCCTTACCCGGTTACCAAAGACTAAAATAAAAAATAAAAATCTTCTGAGGAGTGGGACACATCTGCACTCTTCAAAGGTGACTGGCAAACTGAAAAATCAAAGGTAAGCGCCATATAATGGTAGTCAGTGGGGTTTTCAGCTTACGTTGATATCTCGGCCATTTTTAGGAATTTTAGCCCCACATTTTCAACATGGGGTTCTTGAGACCCCACCTCATGAACACGGTCATTGTCATTTCGTTACTCGGTCCCGAAAGGTGATTTTGTGGTCGCTGCATGGAATCAGCTTTCGGCACTGATCAATGAAACAACAGTGCCACTGTTCATGAGAAGGGGGCCCAAAAATCCCATGTTGCAAATTTGTTAAAAAAAAAATTCCAAAAAAATGACTGCGTTACAAGCGTGCATTGCACAGTTTCTATGCACGCTCCTAACTTCGCCAATTTGTAATGTTTTCACTACAGATTTTCAGCATTGCCATTTTTTCACACCTCCTTATCAACAGTACATCTGTCAGTTTTCACATCATGCCTGAAATGTGTTTTTGCACCTCTAGTGCAGAATGGTGCAATCACTCTGTGAAATCACCTTTCAGGATAAGTGAACGAAATGACAGTGGCACTCTTCATAAAGTGGGGTCCCAAACAGGCCATGTTGAAAACTTGGTGAAACAACTCCAAAAAATGGCCGAGTTACACTGAGTTAAAAATTTTCTACGCACACGTGTAACTTTGGTTATTTTCACTCCAAATTTTCAGTATAGCCTTTTTATCACACCACCTCATGACCAGTACAGCTGTCATTTTTCACATCCTGCCCATAATGTGTTTTCGCACCTGAGGTGTGGAATACAGTTTTCCCGGATTTGAAAAATTTCACCTACAGGGTTCATGAGATGGAGTGATAAGAAGACTGTGTTCAACATTTAGGGTCAGAATATGAAAAAATCAGAGGTATGGCCACTTGTTGCAATTTCGGTATGCATTCTAGTAACTCTGGAAATCTTAAATATTTGCACCCCACATTTTTTTTTTAATTATTATTTGTACTCCTGCTCCACGGCCCTCTCTATTTGGAGGGAGCCCCAGCTGTGCCCCCCGAAGTCCACCAGCTGACGCTGACCAGCTTACCCCCCCCCCGGTGGGGGGCCCCCATCCTCACCAAGATCAGAACCACCCCACCAAGACCGTGTCCAGTACAGTGGTCAGCACTGTGACTGTTTGGGGGCGGGACCTGTGATCTCCCTCCATCATCCGCCATGGGCTTTTTTCCTCTTGATTTCTCCCCTTCAGGGGCAGAGTGTACAAGGATGCCAGCAACAGTGCTGCGCATGCTCCCCCCATCAGGTATCTGCCCCGCCTCTGACCCAATGTCTGCAGCGTCCTTGTGCCAGTTCTAGCCACCGCTAGGGGCCAGGCATGCAGCAACTGGTCACCCCACTCCCCGAAAAAGGACAGCTGTTCCTGGGATGTTAAATCCTTCTCTTCCCCTGCCGACCCCCAGCAGCCTGCGCACGCTTCCAAACATGGGTCGCCAGCACGTGATGTGTGGCGTCCGGCGCCTCAACCCTCCGCGTCACTGGGCCGGCGATGCACCCCACATATTCAACATAGCCTTCTTTTACCTGAGCTTCTGTGTTCAGCTGCTGTCCAAAATATGATGGCTTGTCAAAACATGGTTCAGGCAGGCTTTTCCTCCCACCAATAACAACCTGCCCTCACTTCCCTGTTTCTCCTTGTTGATCCTTTATGCCAGTGAGATGGTGCTTCTCGCTAGTGGTAAAGACCCCACATCAGTAAAGACAAATCTTCAAGCTGACTTTGACTGCTTACAAGATTGGCTTCTACAAAACAAACTCATACTTAATTCTAAGAAAACTGGCTGTGCTTTTTGGTTCCCCCTCTAGAACCAAATCCTGTGCTCTGGATTTTTCAGTACTATGTCTTGATGGCTCCCCGTTGGAATCTGTTAACTCCTTTAGGTACTTAGGAGTCGCACTTGACCCATCTCTGGATTTTAACCTCCACATTGTGGCTACCTGTAAGACGGTTAACTTCAAACTGGGTCTTGCCTGTAGAATTAGGTCCTCCCTGAATGATGATGCTCGGCTTGCTATTGCACAAGCTTTCCTCCTTCCGTCCCTCATGTACTGCTCACAGGTATACCTTAATGCTAGCAAAGGAGCCCTCCAAAAATGGAGCACCTGCTATAACAACATATGCCGATTTGCCCTCTCTGCACACAGACTTACTCATCATTGTCAACTCCACTCCAAACTGAATTGGCTCTCCCCAGCTTCGCACAGATTCTATTCTGCTAGCTGCTTGATTGATAATATTATCAGAACGGGGACCCCTGAGTACCTGCTATCTCATCCCTCCCAAACATATTGCCTCAGGTCATCCATGCAAACCTAACTTGATATTCCAGATGTCTCACAAAAAAAGGGGAACTGTCCTTCACTATATCTGCCCCCAGCATCTGGAACTCCCTCTCCCCTCACTTTAAACTCTCCAAATCCCACCAAGCCTTTAAACTGGGTTTCCGCGCCCGCCTAACTGACTCTGATGACTGCTCCTGTGCTGTAATTTGAGGCGGACTCCTAGCAGCTTTCCTTGCCTACATGGCACTTACTGTTTTCCTCCATTTTCTGAAATCTGCATGTTCCTACTTCCATCACAAATTCTTTAGTTATAACTGTTACTTATCTCATGGCTGTTGCACTAGGGCCTTAATTAATATTATAAAAAGGGTCTGAGAAATGGAGCTTTCTGATTGGCTGCAAGCATTCTAACAGCCTTATGTTAATCTTTTATTAACATACATGTAGAGCTTAACCATATGCTGAACAAGGTTTAACACTGTTTAAAAACATTTTTTTATTATAATAGCAATAAGGCACTCCCAGGGATTATGTTAATGGTCAGTTAATCACCCTCTAGAGGCATGTGGCACTCAGCTACACCTCGTGCCACAGTACACCCCAAGAAGGTGATTAACAGACCATTAACATAACCCTTGGTCATGCCTTATTGTTTAATTGTTGTATCCTCTAGTGCAAGTAGTTAATGTAAGGTTATTTGTTTTCTCTCAGTTTCACAGATATGGCTTGCTCTTGTCAGTAAACTGCGCAGTGTTTTGTTCTCACTTCATACTGAGCCATGAACTATCGTCACTGATGTTTGTACTTTGCTCTCTTCTGATTGTACTCTCCCGGGTCATGCCTGATTATAGGCAATACTCTTGTCTAGTGTACCTACCCGGTAAACAAAAAACAAATAAATAAAAGTTCAACTAACACAATACACACCTGCCACATAAACCATGCAAGGACACATTTGGCATTGACAAATGCTTTTTTATCTAGTATTGCTGCTTTAAAGAGACACTTGTTCTGTATCTAACCTGCCAGTGCCATTTGATTGGTTTAACTAGTTAAGATCTGGGGTAAACTGAGATGCCAGATAAAAGTCCCTGAACTTGTGTAACGCTGAGCCTCCTTTCTTTTTTGGCTGACTTTTTCCCTAATGCAAGGATGTTTCCCATCCTCCTTGTAGTAGAAAACAGCTATATTCAACTTGGTCCACAACACTTTTTCTTTTTCTTTTTTTTTTTTTTTTTTTAATTTTTTAATTGAAAGTTTTTCAGCAGATAACAGTTAATTAAGACACAGTTGTGCTGTGCAATCTGGCCCATTGGTGCACACAGTAGCGCTACCACTCATGACATTGGTGATCCAGGTTCAAGAATGAGCATGGGCTGTTGTGGGTTGGCCGGGGGGGGGGATTGAGCATCCCAGAGGACGCTGTCCTTCCCTGGGGAAGGTGAGTCCCATCTGCCACTGCTACACTGCTCCCCAGATGCAGGGGACAGTAGGGCTTGGCAAGAGTCGTGGTGGGAGGAACCACGCTGGCTGTGGGTGACATAGAAACATAGAAGTTGTCGGCAGATGGAAACTGTACAATCCGTCAAGTCTGTCCTTGGCTTCCTACCCCCCCAACTTAGCTACCTGCTTGTGTATCCCACAGCGTCTGTCCCATGCCCACTTGAATTCCCCCACTGTCTTGGCTCCCACCACCCACTCCAGTAGGCTATTCCATGGTTCCACAACACGCTTTGTGAAGAATTTCCTTGTGTTTCTTTTGAACTTTCCTCCCTTAGGTCGAAGGTTGTGCTCTCTAGTCCTTTACCTGAAAGAGGTTCTGCATGTGTACCCTGTTGTTGCCTTTAAGGTATTTGAATGTTTCTATCATGTCCCCATGATTCCTGCGTTGTTCTAGGAAGTATAATTTAAGATCATCCAGTCTTGCCTCGTACGGCTTCTGGTGCAAGCCCTGCACCATCTTTGTTGCTCTTTTCTGTACCGTCTCCAGCCTATCTATATCCTTACTGAGGTGTAGCCTCCGGAATTGGACACAGTACTCCAGGTGAAGCCTGACCGGGGACCGATACAGGGACATGATTACTTCATGCCTTCTGCTCATGATGCTCCTCCCTTTGCATCCCAGGATACCACTAGCCTTTAGTGCTGCCTTCACATTGTCTACTGACCTTGAGGTCATCTGATATGATCACCCCTAGGTCTCGCTCCTGCCTGGTAGCCACCAGCTGCTCCCCTCACATTGAGTACAGCTTCCCTGGGTTATGCTTTCCCAGGTACATGACCTTATATTTTTTGGCATTGAATTTCAGTTGCCAGGTCTTGGACCACGCCTCCAGTTTTCGGAGATCAGCTTCCGTGCTTTGCTGTCCCTGTGTTGTGTCTACCCTGTTGACAATTTTGGTGTCATCTGCAAACAGGCACACCTTTCCCTCCAGTTCATCCGCAGTGTCGCTGATGAATATATTGAAGAGGATCGGCCCCAGAACTGAGCCCTGCGGGAACCCGCTAGTCACCCTTCCCTCCACAGACAGAGTACCATTTACTAATACTCTCTGAGTTCTCCCATGTAACCAGTTTCTGACCCAGTTTGTAACCTCTGGCCCAATTCCCATGTTCTCCAGTTTTTTGACTAGTCTCCTGTGTGGAACGGAGTCAAAAGCTTTGCTGAAATCTGGGTAAACCACATCCACTGCCCCACCCTGATCCACTGTTTTGGTGACCCAATTGAAAAAATCAACCAGGTTTGTCTGGCAGGACCTCCCTGCCATGAAACCATGTTGATTTTTGTCGAATTGACCAGTTTGCTCCAAAAAAGCTGTGATTCTTTCCTTCAGCAGGGACTTCATCAGTTTTCCCACGACTGATGTTAGACTAACTGGACGGTAGTTGCCTGGCTGTTCCTTGCTTCCACTCTTGTGGAGTGGTACTACTGTTGCACTCTTCCAATCCTCCGGCACCTCCCCGCTCCTTAATGATTTGTTGAAGAACACTGCTAAGGGGGCTGCCAGTTCCCTCGCTAGTTCTTTCAGTATTCTTGGGTGTATCCCATCTGGCCTATAGCTTTATCTACCTTTAACTTGTCTATTTCCTCTGTGAAGGGACCTTTGTCTATTCCTTCAGTCGGACACTTCTTTATGCCTCGTTGTTAGTCCGTTACGTCTGCTCCCTGTGTGAAGACTGAGCAGAAGTACTCATTGAGTGCCTCTGCCTTCTCCTTGTCTTGCTCTGTGGTTTGTCCGTCTTTTTTTTGTGATTCTAACAGTGCCCCTCTGGTCTTCCTTTCTTCACATATGTACTCGTAGAAGGTTTTGTTACCCTTTTTTACTTCCTTTTTTTTTAATACTTATGTTATTAAAATTCTCCTAATTTCAACGATCATTTCCATAACATGGAACATCAATGGATATAACCATATAGCATACATTTTTCATTTAACTTACATAATTCTCCCAAACTGTGGGAGAGGGTTCAATAATGAGAATAAAATAAGATTGCCTTAATACAAAGCAAGGGTAAAGTCCATAAGAAAAGGACTAACTAAAAAAATAGTTGCTTCGCCATACTAGGGATTTCATTAAATTAGTAATACATACGTGTAATAATCTCTTGGAATATTTGCTATCAACATGTAGACAAAATCGGGGTATCTTCTCTCATTAAAGTGCCTGTGTGGCTCCAGTGGAAACCCCATGAGGAATTTTGGGGCTGATGGTTTATATTTATTTCAGTTAGGTCCCGTGACATAATCCATCATACAGTAACCATCCGGACAACCTGTTCTGGTAAAACTGTGCTCATTGCCTCAGGGTGAAGGTCAGTCTTTCCATTTGATGTATAGTTTCCAGCACTTCTACCTAGTCTGATAATTCAGGGACCGAAACCTGGAGCCATTGTTTTGTAATTGACTTAAAGGCGGCAGCCACTAGTATGGCCCATAGGTATCTCTCATCCTTACCCTTTAATTCCCTTGGAATATGTCCCAAGACCATATGTTCCGGGCCCAGTTGTGTTTGTATTATGAACATCTAGGAAAGGTGTTTTTGGACTCCTGCCCAAAACACTGTCAAGGCAGGACAGGACCAGAATATGTGGGCCTGCATGACACGCCATTTCCTGCATCCCCACCAGCACTCTGATGGTGTTCCTGCTGTGAAATGGGCAGACTGGACTGGTACTAAAAAGTATCTGACCCTAAGCTTCCAGCAGAAGTCTCTCCAGACCAAGGACTCAGAAGTGGTCCACGTTCTTCTCCAAATCAGGGGCCACTGCTGTTCTGTAATAGAAATCTGCAGATCCTGCTCCCATTTATTTCTTATATGATGTGAAGTGATTTCCATGTCTGAAATATAATTTGTATAGTGTCGAGATATGGCATGGCTCTGTTCCCCGGGACCCCAAAATGTATGGAGTGGGGGACCTTCTTGAATATACCCCCTTTGTTATTGACACTTTCTGAATCTGTTTATTGCATCCCTAAGCTGATAATAGCAAAACCTATGTGCGGGAAGAAAACCATACCGTTGTTGAAGAGCCTCAAAGGACAGAATGGTGTGGCTTTTCAACATCTGGTATGGTGAGTGAAACCCCCTTTTAGCTTGTCGCTGGAACCACTTATCCAGCTTAGCTGGCTGAAATTGTGGGTCATATGCCCACCATTTGTATTTCCAGAGCTGTCTTTGTGTTTCCCCTCTACAGGTACCTTGCCTCCAACCAACTAGGACTGCTTTCGTGCCCGAGTGTCTTTGTAGCCCACTAGGCCCACCCTCTAAGAAAAGGAATGCCTGAATGGGGGGATCACTCTGGAGTCCATTGTCTCTCCTCCTCCAGTGTGTGTCATAATCTGGGTTGCCCCAAAAAAGGGCAATCCTCATCTGTGCCGCAACCCAATAACCTTTTAAATTTGGAAAAGCCACCAACCCCCATCTTGTTTCGAAAGGTACAACAGTGTCTTTCATACTCTAGGGCTCTTGTTTCCTCAGAGGAAGGCAATGAAAAGTTCCTTCCAGGTCTCTAAGTCCCATTGGGCCACAGTGCATGGCACGCATTGAAATAAGTACAGAAGGCACAGTAGGGCATTCATCTTGAGCGCCTGGGCTCTGGCATTTAAGAATAGGGGAAGAAGCGACCATCGCTGGAAATCTTTTTTTTAACTGCTTTATGACAGGAGGGTAATTGTGTTCCCACAAATGTGCGGTGTCTGTGCTGATCTTAACTCCTAAGTATCTTAGGGACTTAAGGTCCCAGTGCATGGGATACTTAAGCTGTGTAGCCCTGTCAGGTGCATAGTTAAAACTGAGTATCTCAGTCTTTCCCTTATTGAGTTTATAACCTGCCAACATAGAAAATTCTTGGATTAAAGGTAACACTGCAGGGAGGGAAGCCTCCGGGTCCGCGAGGTACAAAAGCACATCGTCTGCGTACAATTCCACTTTATGTGTCAACCCCCCCAGGTGAATTCCCCGAACCTCTGGATGTTGTCTGCTCATTTGAGCTAAGGGTTCTGTATAGAGGGCAAATAGTGGGGAAAGAGGGCACCCCTGTCTAGTACCATGCTCCAAGTTTAACGCCTCCGATATATGACCATTTGTCCTGACGTGTGCTCGAGGGACCCTCGTACATCCTGAACAGGGCCATGATAAACTGCTGTGGGAACTCAAACTGGAAAGGACACATCTCAAAAAAGGCCAGGAAACCCTATCGAAGGCCTTTTCTACGTCTAGACTCATTAGCAGGGAGGGGAGTTTCTGTCTGTTTATGTAATCAATTATATGTGTAGTGCATCACAAGTTTTTTTGGGCTTGTCTACCTGGGATAAATCCTGTTTGGTCCATATGTATTAGGGATGGGAGATACATCTGTAGACGTCTTGCCAAAATCGACATCAGGATCTTATAGTCCGTGTTCAGTAATGAGATAGGGCGATAAGACGTACATCTGGCAGGATCCTTTCCTGGTTTGGGTATCACTAAAATGACAGCCTTGGACCAGGAAGGTGTGGCGGCTACGTCTCCCCCCATCACCTCCGTAAATACCCGGAGAAGTAGAGGTTGAACCTGTCCCCCCATGCACTTGTAGAACTCCGATGGAAAGCCATCAGATCCAGGGCACTTACCCACCTTCAGCCTTCCAATTTCTGCCCTCACCTCCTTCCCAGTTATAGGGGCCAGTAGGGATTCACCTTGTTCTGGCAGAAGCCCAGGAAGTGTTACCCTTTTTTACTTCCTGAGCTATCCTAACCTCTGTTTGAGCCGTTGGATTTCTTATCACTTTCTTTGTCTCTCTTAGTTTCTGTTTATATTCTGTTTTGTCTGCCTCGTTCCCTGACTCCTTGTACTTTCTGAAGGCTATGCGCTTTTCTCTCACCACGGTTGCCACCTCCTTGGAAAACCGTAGTGGGTTTTCCTCCTTTTGTTCTTACTAATCTGACGGGCACACTGTGATGTGACCATGGTTATTGCATTCTTCAACCTTGTCCTGTATGCAGCACTTCCTTCTGTCGAGTTACTAAGGTTGTCTCTTAGGCAGGCCTTCATGTTTGTGAAGTCTGCCCTCCTGAAGTCAAGGACCTTCAGTTTGGAGTGTCTGGAGTTTACAGTCCTTTTTATCCTAAACCATACCGTGTTATGATCGCTGTTGCACAGGTGACGTCACGCTTGCATGTATGCACTCTTGCAGCCCTAGCATGCATGCATGGTTCCTGAGGGTTGTCAGGAGAAAAAGAACACACCCTGTGCCTGAAAGATAAAGGGCTCCCAGTGCCGCTAAGTTCCCTTCCTCACCACAGATGCCTCCTGATAAAACAACAATAGTTCAGTGCACTTGGGACACAGAGAAACCCAGGGGTAGAGTATAAACTGGGTGGAGTGGTACTGACGACCACTAAGCAGGAAAAGGACCTGAGGTAGTCATACGAGGATGACCTAAAGGTGGCCAGGCAGTGCAATAAAGTAGTAGGGAGGGTGTGGGTGCATAGGGAGGAGTATCACCAGCAGAAGGAGGTAGGTGGTGATGCCTGTGTATAGATTGCTGGTAAGTCCCCACCTAGAGTACTGTATCCAGTTCTGGAGACCATATCTCTGGAAGGACATAGATTGGAGGCAGTCTAGAGGAGGGCAGCTAAAATGGTGCAGGGTCTGCATCAGAAGCCCCATCAGGAGAGACTAAAGGACCTCAATATGTATACCCTGTAACAGAAGAGGGGGGGAATATTGTAGAGACTTTTAAATACCTCACAGAGGTAAATAAGGTACAGGAGGAAAGTATTTTTTAAAAGAAAGGGTGTTCAAGCACAAGGGGACATACTTTGAAGCTGGAGGGGGCTAGATTCAGGAGAAATGTGTGGAAGTACTGCCCTCTCTACAATAATACTTCCCATTCCCTCTCTGTTCCTTCTATAAAATCTACTGTTGGTCAGTATACTTTCTCATACCACTTTCCTGTGCTCTGGACCTCCCTTCCCTTGTCAGTTTGCACAGCCTCTTCCGCTTTCTCCTTAAAGTCTGTGCTTCATGACTTTTCTTCTCCTAGCTGCACCTGTCCACGACCTTCTTCCTCTCCCCCCCCCACCTAGTTTTACCCTGGTAGTCTGTTTCCCTCATTACCCATTTCATTTTTCTGTACTTGTAAGAGTACGTTCCCTCGCCTTGCTTATCTCAATTTTATCTACCACAGGTATCTGTTATACTGATTTGCCTTCAGTTGTTTTGATTTTGCTCCTTTGATGTGTTGTATTTGCTGTATTTAACTTGGCACATTTCTTTATTGGCAGTATGCCTTTCCTGTGAAGCTTTGAAATAAACCAAATAGAGTAATTCTTCACAGAAAGAGTGGTAGATTCCTGGAACAGCCTTCCAGCAGCAGTGGTGAGGGTGAAAACCGTGCTGGGGTTCAAGAATGCATGGGATAAGCACAAGGGAATCATAGTGGAAAGTGTGTGGGGGGAAGGGAATGGAGAAAGAGCTGTAGATCGGACATGATCTGTGTTAGTAGTGTAAGTAGGGAGACAAGGGCAGACTGGATGGGCCAAGAGGTCCTTATCTGTCATCAGATTTTATGCTTCTGTGTTTCTGGGGTAAATCCCCTCCATCCTGACTCTGCCGTGGAGAGGCATAAGCCGTGGCTTTGTGGAGGATGGCACCAAGGGAGAGTGGTAAGAGGTGATTGGTGGTAGCCATGTGGGCTTGGAGGACATTTGGGGCAGAGTACAAGGGACATAAATAGAAATTACAAAAAAAAAAAGTACTATGCAGTTCATACTACTGTAATTAACAGTCGGCATCTGTCTACTCTGTGCCACCCATCACATTGTAAATGTCTTTGACTACATATCTGTTCTTTAAGAGCTAGGGTACTGCCTGGAATAAATAGTAAGTTTCAGAAATAGTCAGCTATCACTTTTATGTTTCAATTTCAAGTCTTTATTTAACCAGGCGTTCATCGTTGAGCAGAAGCTCATTTGCAAGATGGACCTGGGTGGAGCATGAACGATTGTATATACAGGTCAACACAGGTATTTTTTTCTGTTTTGCTAATCAGAGAGTTTTCTGCCTGATACTACAGTGTACAATGTGTTAAACAGCACTCAACCTGGAGGCTAACACAGTCAGTTCTGTTCTCCCTGTACATCAACAACATCGTGACCTCACTGACTGCGACATCACTGGTAACAAAGAAGAGCTAATCTGCTTCTGCTTGATTGTTAACTTGTGACGCGTTACCTACCAGTCAGGCATCAGGGCTTGTGATGTATTAATGAGCAAGGTCACATGCTGATGATGATAATGGGAGGAATAGAATGAAATATGTCTACTTCCAGATAGATAACTGCTTTTCACATCACAATACTATTAGTTGGAAAACCATCTAATGAGCATGTAGAAGAACACTTCAGAAAGATAAAAGTAAGAAGGGACTACATTTAGAAGTTACTAAAATGTTTTGCCTGCTATTTTGTGACGCTACTAGCTGTTTAATTACAGTGTAAGGGTGTGCATATATCATATAGTTCCATCTTGATGGTATCCACTTGTGTATAATGTCTTTCTTCTGCCCTTTTATATTCCATTTTGGGCCACAGAGTTTTTATGCTTCAGGAAATAGCATACAGAGACCATTAGGGTTACCACCTGTCCCTATTTTCGCAGGACAGTCCTGATTTGGGCAGCTGTGTCCTGCAGAAAATCATGAAAAATACTAAATGTCCTGACATTATAGTAGAAAAAATATTTCCTCATTTTCCTCTAAATGTTGCAAAAAACTATAATATCTTAACTAAAATACCTTAAAATAATAAAAAACACAAGAAACAACTAAAAAACTACAACGCTTAGTCTTAATTCGAATTATTTAGAGAAAACATGTCTGTTGCATTGGTTGAGATGACATATTGTCCTGTGAAAAATCCTGTTTCAGTAAGAAGTGTCCCACTTTGGGCTTCTTAAAAGGTGGTAACCCTAGAGACCATGTGCTACCAACATTTAAAGCCATCTTTTATAAAGTTGCAGTGTTAAGAGTTTGTAAAAAGAGATTCCAGCCGTATTGATCCTTGCAAAACAGGAGAGGATGGAAGGTTTGATACCTTTTATTGGACCAACAAGTATTTTGTACAAAGATGGAATTATACACTAGTTTTTGGGGCCACATAGGTCCCTTCTTCAGGTGAATAGCAAAAGTGAGTAACATAAGCAGTATTTATATATCCACTGTGGAGCAATTAAAAATCAGGAAGTGAAGTAGGAAGGTGACAAAGGGGACTAGAGATGAAAGTATAAGATGCAAAATAAAAATATGAGAAGAAATGGGGATGGGGGCTAAGTAGGAATAGGTCAGTGGGAGATGAAAGGGAGCTAAAGGGAAGACAAAAGCATGCAGACAGGATCTGAGATCAGAGGCTAGCTTTAGGGTAGAATAGACAGGAGATGCCTAAAAGATGTAAGGAAATCAAGAAATTAGGAGAAACAAAAGGTCAAAGGCCTAGATAAACAGAGTGTGAGGTAGTATAAACAGAGCTGTGAAAACAAGAGTGAGTGGTTGGGACTGAGCTAAGGAGTTAGTGGAAGAGGCAGGGAGGATGTGAGGTATAGGTAAAAAAAAACAAATCAGGCAGAACTCAGAGAAAAAAAAATATAATGAGAGAAATCCAGAACCAAAGTGTGATAAATAATGACATGATTTAGTACACAATAAAAAAGAATTACAGTTTACTATAATGTGTTATGAAACCGATGTCCCGATTCAGTCCACAAATGTTAGATTTAAATTGTTTAATATATTTCAATTCCCATGTCCTTCTGTCCTGTGTGTTTCTGAAGTTGCCTCTTAGTATCAAGACAGATAAATCCAAGAGAGTGATCTATTTGTGAAAAATGGTTTCCTACTGGAGTGCTGATAATCTGGTTTACTGTTGTGTGACGGTGGTGATTCATCCTGGTTTTCAGTGGTTGGCTAGTTTCCCCAATATAGCAACCTTTGTGCACTTCTTGCATTGAATTGGGTAATCCACATTGCTGGATTGACATGTGTAGGCTCCATTAATTTGTATTCTGTTGTTCTGGCTTGTCTTAATGGTGGCCTGTGTGCATATGTGGGTGCAGGTCTTACATCTTGTCATGTTGCACAGTGTTGTCCCTCTTGTTTTCTGGTTATTTTGATCTGCTGGGAGTTTATGAATTATTATGTTCGAGAGGCTGGGGGGGCTGCTTATAGGAAATGACAGGTGGTTCAGGGAAGATGACTTCAGAGAGGTGGAAATGTGGCTAGTGGACATGAAACTAGTCTTTAACCTCAAGAAATCCAAGGCCATGCCTTTCGGTTCCAAGTGGTTAGTCGCTAATAGATCTAACCTCATACAGATCTCCCCTGCCAGCGGGACTCCACTTGAGGTTTGCACATCCACAAAATATCTCTGAGTGCACCTGGATCAGGAGCTAACCCTGAGCCCGCACATTGAAGCTACCACCAAAATCCTCCATCAAAGAATTGGCCTCTTGTATAGACTTGGAGGATTCCTTTCCAGGGAAGCCCGTATGGCTATCACCACTGGTACCATTCTCCCAGTACTTCTCTATGGTGCTCCCGTACTTCAACCTCTTTGGGGCACGGATCTCAACAAACTCAGAGTCCTCTATCATAAAATCACCCACTTTGCAGACACTGCCCACCTCCGTGATCACCACTGCAGTGTCCTCATCTCTTTGAACTGGCCATCACTTGAGGCCAGGCTTGCATTCCCTACACTCTCTCTGCCTGACCTTCAAAACAGCCAAACTCCCGGCTCCTCCGAGCCTAAATGGACTTCTCCTATATAAATCAGCTAAACGTGACCTGAGGTCTTCTGCCCATCCTGTCCTGGAAGTCCCCAGGACACGAACCCGAGCTGGTGACAGGTCCTTTTCCATTTCTGCCCCATCACTCTGGAACAGTCTACCTGCAGCTGTGGCTAACTGCTCTACTCTGTACACATTTAAAACGGCCCTAAAATCTCACTTAATGGTTGTTAATCAGTGCTGTTGCACTTGAATTGCTGGTGCCCCTTACTCTCCTTAGTCTTGACCCATTTTTGTCCTGTTTCTAATACTACCTGTTCTCGGTTTTGTTCTATAATACTACCTATGTATGTACCTAAGTAATTAACTGTACTATTTTTGTCTGTTGTATGCTTTTGTGTCTCTTATCTGTAATTAATTCCAGGTCGCCCCTGAAAAAGGGACTTTGTTGTCTCAGTGGGCTTACCCGGTCAACAAATTTCAATAAATAAACAATATCTTCTTGCACCATGGGTTGTAGCCCTTTGACAGTTTCCTGAAGGGGTTTCAGCTTGGGGCTATAAGTGACCACTAGGGGTGTGCGGTCAGTTTGATGTCTTTGCCTGTATTCCAGCAGATTGTCTCATGGTATTTGTATGGCCCATTCAAATTGTCTGTCAGTTTGTTTTGTAGTGTGGTCCTGCTGAATTACGGAATTCCGAAGTGTAGAGAGCTGTCTGTCTCTTGTTTTCTCATCAGAACAGATTAGATGGTATCAGATCGCTTGACTGTAGATTACAGATTTTTTTGTATGATTTGGGTGGAAGCTGGAATGATGCAGGTAGTGGTGTCTGTCAGTGGGTTTTCTGTAAGCAGCAGTTTGTATATTTCTATTTTTAGTGATACAATCTGTGGTGTCAAAAAAATGTATGCTGGTGGTGGAGTATTCAGTAGTGAGATTTATGGAATGATGAAAGTTGTTAAAATCATGATGGAATTTTTTGAGAGAGTCTTCACCTTCTGTCCAAATCAGGAATGTGTCATCAATGAAACAGAGGTAGACAGATGGATTATAAGTGTGGTGTTTAAAAAAAATCCTCCTCCTAAACAGGTCATGAGAAGATTGGCATATTGTGGTGCCAGTTTAGTGCCCATGGCTGTCCCCATGATTTGTAAAAACTGCTTGCCATTAAAGGTGAAGTTGTTGTCTGTCAAAATGAATTTTATTAGGGTGCTGATGGTGGTTTCTGGAATGTCTCCTGTGGATGTGTTTTCCTTTAAAAACTTCTGACATGCTGCTATGCCATCTTCATGTGGGATATTGGTGTACAGGGCAGTGACATCCATTGTGGCTAGGACAGTGTTCAGTGGCAGTTGTCCAGTTTGTTTCAGTTTCCTGAGGAAATCGGTGGTGTCCTGAATAAAACTGCTAGTAGCTCTTACTAGTGGTTTTAAAATTGATTCAGTGAGTCCTGAAATGTTTTCAATGAGTGTGCCAATGCCAGAGGTGATGGGTCGTCCTGGATTCCCCGGTTTGTGTATCTTGGGTAGCATATAGAATGTCCCTGGAGTAGGTTTGTTAGGAATTAGTATTTTTAAGTGTTCTTGGATGTTGTTGGGTAGAGACATGATGCTTTGTTGAAGTTTTCAGTATATTGTATAGTAGGGTCTTTGGTGAGTTCTGTATAGTAAGCTGTATAGAAACATAGAATTTGACGGCAGATAAGGACCGCTTGGCCCACCCAGTCTTCCCATTTCCCTACCTACTGGATAAGCTGCAGATCCTAGTTAACCAGCAGCCTACTTCTTCTTACCCCCAACCCCCAGAATTGCCTTATGACTGTCCCATGCATGCTTGAATTCCACCACTGATTTTGACTCCACAACCTCCTCCGGAAGGCCGTTCCATGCATCCACAACCCTCTCTGTGAAAAAATACTTCTTAAATTACCTCTGAGCCGCCTCTATCTTCAAATTGTGCCCTCTTGTTCTTGCACACCTCCTTCTTTGAAAGATGCTACCCTCTTGGACTTTGTTGATTCCCTTGAGGTACTTGAAAGTTTCTATCATGTCCCCCCTCTCCCTCCTTTCCTCGAGGCTATACATATTAAGCTCCTTTCGTCTCTCTTCATATGTCTTCCGGTGCAGACCCTGCACCATTTTAGTGCCCTCCTCTGGACAGCTTCCATCCTGTCTATGTCTTTGTGGAGATTGGGTCTCCAGAACTGCACACAGTACTCCAGATGGGGTCTCACCAACTGTCTGTACAGAGGGATAATAACTTCCTGTTTTCTACTGGTGATGACTCACCCTATGCATCCCAGTATCCCCCCAGCCCTCCTTGCTGCCCTCTCACATTGCTTGCCCACCTTTAGGTCATCTGATATGACTACCCCCAGGTCCCTTTCCATTTTTGTTGCTGTTAGTATCTCACCCCCCATTGTGTACTTTTCCCCTGGGTTTTTGTTTCCCAGGTGCATTACCTTGCACTTCTTAGCATTGAATCTAAGCTGCTATACATTTGACCATTCCTCTAACCTTGCCAAGTCCCTTCTCATCCTTTCCACCCCACCCTGTGCATCAACTCTGTTGCAGATCTTAGTGTCATCTGCAAAGAGACATACTTTTCCTTCTAGTCCTTCCGCAATGTCACTTATAAAGACATTGAAGAGGACTGGTCCTAATACTGAACCCTGCGGTACCCCACTAGTAACCCTCCTTTCTTCTGAGTGGACTCCATTTACTATTACTCTCTGTGTCCTATTCTCCAGCCAATTCTTTACCCAGGCTGGCTAACTTGTATATTGATCTTTTGTGTGGGACTGTGTCAAATGCCTTGCTAAAGTCTAGGTAGGCCATGTCCACAGCCCCTCCCTGATCTACTACTTTGGTCACCCAGTCAAAGAAATCTTTCAGATTTGTCTGGCATGACCTTCCCGCTGTGAATCCATGCTGCCTAGGGTCCTGTGCCCCTCTGGCCTCTAGATACTCGACAGTTCTTTCCTTCAGAAGTGATTCCATAATTTTCCCTATCACTGAGGTTAAACTAACAGGTCTGTAGTTTCCTGCTTCTGCCTTGCTCCCACTTTTGTGAAGGGGAATCACATCTGCCCTCCTCCAGTCCTCGGGTACCACCCCATCCTCCCATGATTTGTTAAAAAGGGTAGTCAGTGGTGTCACTAGTTCTACCCTTAGCTCTTTTAGATCAGGCCCCATTGCTTTGTCCACCTTCAGTTTTAAGATTTCTTTCAGAACCCTTTCTTCTGTAAATGGGCCGGTATCAACTTCTGTATCCAGCGTGTTACTACTGTTTGTTTTATGTACCTCCCCCTCTTCCTTTGTAAATACTGAGCAAAAATATTTGTTTAGTATCTCTGCCTTTTCACAGTCTCCCTCTGCCACCCTCCCTCCCCTTTATTAAGCCTCACTATCCCTCCTTGGTCTTCCTTTGCTCCTGATGTACCTATAAAGGTTTTATCCCCTTCTTAACTGAGTTGGCTGTCTTTCCTCGGTTTGGGCCTTTGCTGTTCTGACTGCCTTCCCAGCCTCCTTTTGCTTTAACTGATACAGTTCTCTGTCCTGCTCCTTCTAGATTCCTTGTACTTCCTGAATGCTTTCTTTTTTCTTGAACCTTCACTGCCACTTCCTTTGAGAACCATAGTGGTTTCTTACATCCTCTTGTTTTGTTTATTTGCTTCACAAAGGCTCGTTACCTCTGTGATGGCAGTTTTTATTATTCCCATTGTTATTCCACCTCCTTCCTGCCCATTTGCTAGTGCATTCCTTAGGCACTCACCCATTTTAGCAAAGTCAGCCCCCTAAAGTCCAGTACTTTTGTCTTTGTATGGCTTGACTCTATTGCTGTGTTTATTGAACGTACTGTTCGATGGTCGCTAGTTCCCAGATGGCTACCCACTTCTACATCTGTGATCCTTTCTCCATCTCCATTTGAGAGAATCAAGTCTAATATTGCTCCCTCTCGAGTGGGCTCCAGTACTAGTTGTCTAGGCATGCCTGTAGGGCATCTAGAATAACTGCACTCTTCGAATGTGGCAGCTGCAACTGCACTCCAGTTAACATCTGGCATATTCAGATCACCCATCAGCAATATCTCCCCTTTTTCTGCCATTCTAAGTATACTTTCTATCATTTCCTGTCCATTTCCTCCCCCTGAGAAGGGGGTCTGTATACTAACCCTGTGCGTATTGTGGTGCCATTGCCTGTCTCCAAATTTACCCACAGTGCTTCTTCTCCTCCCTGTTTACTCTTTTGTTCTGTTGCTTTTATTCCTTCCCTTATGTAAAGAACTACTCCTCCTCCTCTTTTACCCTCCCTGTCCCTCCTGTAGACAGTGTATCCTGGTATGTTTATGTCCCAGTCATGGTTTTGTGTGTACCATGTTTCTGTGACTGCCACGATATCCAGATGTTCCTCCTCCATCAAGGCCACTAATTCAGGAAGCTTGTTACCCAGACTACGGGCATTAGTACTCATTGCTCTCCATTTTTGATGGCTTTACCTTCTGTTGCAGCATCCCCACTGGCCGTTCTACCTCGGTCTTTTCTCATTAGTACCCTGTTTTGTAGGGAGAGGCTGGGATTTTCCTGCTGCTTGTTAGTGCCTCCCCTTTGACTAGTTTAAAGCGTACAAATGAAGCATTTAAACCAGATTGCTCAAAGACTTGTTCCTTCCTGGACAGATGCAGACCATCCTGCCAGTATAGGCTGGTGTCCTCAGGTGGAACCCCAGTCCCCAATGAAGCCAAACCCTGTGCTCCGCACCATTTTTCAACCATTCATTAAACTGCATGGTGCCAATTACCCTCGCCTCCCCCATGCCTTTGACAGGCAGCACCTCTGAGAAGGATACTGTGTGTGCTACTTGTCTTAGGTCCCTCCCCAACTCTGCAGTGTCCTCCTGCACTGCTCTAATTTCATTATGAGCCAAGTCATTTGTCCCTAGGTGGACAATTACGTCCAGCTCAGAATCCCTTGTAGCTGTTCTCGTGATCCTGAGGATGCGCTTCCTGTCCCTCCAAGCCATGGCACCAGGCAGCACCTTACTTCAGTTTTCCCAGCTCCCCCCAGTTCTGTACCCCTAATAATTGAGCAACATAAGCAGTATTTATATCCACTGTGTAGCAATTCATCAGATATACGCTAGAAAATCTCACTTTAAAAATAGATTTTCTCAACTTTCATACACCCTTCAAGGAAACAACAACTTATCACCAGGATTTAGCTGTGATCTCCAAACATATTATCAAAAAGCTCTCCAAGCAGCCATATCACAGAAGAGGAGGAAACTCTGAGAACTACAAGATAGCAGCTACAACATCATCTTGACTCATCCAGGGGACGTAAACCACAGCACTAACATTGTGGAACAGGATAATACACTGCAACAACTACCAGTATCTGACAGCTGTATGTGTGCCTCTTTAATGTAATCCTCTATGTTCATTACAACCACAGCTCCACCCTTGTCAGCTTGTTTTATTACAATGTTATGGTTGTTATTCAGAGTTTGTATTGCCCTTTTTTCTAGTGGCATAATATTGTACAGGAGTTTCTGCTGTTTGCTAAGGATTTGGGAGTTTTCTGTTCCACGGAAGCAATTGATGTAGGCATCCAACTTTGGGGTTGTGTCCACTCCAAGGTGCCCAGTCTGATGTTTTCTTTGTGCTGTCATAATGTGTTGTTCGAGTGTCGTTTTTATTGAAGAAATATTCTTTTAAACAAAGCAGTCTAAAAAATTCTTACATCTCCCCACAGAATATAATGTTATCAAATTCCTGTGTGGGGGCAGAAAGTTAAGCCCTTGGATAGTACAGATGTTTCAGCCCGTGTAAGTTCTTTATTAGATAGGTTGATCAGTGGTAGTTGTTGCAGTGTATTATCCTGTTCCACAATGTTAGTGCTGTGGTTTACTTCCCCTGGATGAGTCAAGATGATGTTGTAGCTGCTATCTTGTAGTTCTCTGAGTTTCCTCCTCTTCTGTGATATGGCTGCTTGGAGATCTTTTTGATAATATGTTTGGAGATCACAGCTAAATCCTGGTGATACGTTGTTGTTGTTTCCTTTAAGGGTGTGTGAAAGTTGAGAAAATTTATTTTTAAAGTGAGATTTTCTAGCGTATATCTGATGAATTGCTACACAGTGGATATAAATACTGCTTATGTTGCTCAGTTTTGCTATTCACCTGATGAAGTGACCTGTGTGGCCCCAAAAGCTTGCGTATAATTCCATCTTTGTACAAGACACTTGTTGGTCCAGTAAAAGGTATCAAACCTTCCTTCTCTCCAATGTTAAGAAATCAAACATACAGCTCAATAATTGTATCAGTTAATTGTGAGCAACACTAGAAAATCAATGATGTAGCTACCCTTCTATTCTGAATCATCTCTAGTATGCTGTCCAACAGGTTTTGCACTCCCACTCCGTTCATTGGTTAGAGACCTCAATGGTAGTGTGTAATAAATTGCTGCATTTCAAGGATTCTGGATGAGGGCGATACCAAGCAGGGTTCTCATGTCTGGTGAAAGGAGTCTTTTTGGGTGGGGGAGGGGGGAGTGCTGTGAAGTTTGAGCAAAATAGTAGCCTGATATTTAGTTCCTGCTTGAAAGACTTAAAGCAGAAAAAACACCGGTAATTCCTAGCAAAATGGACAGAATTGCATACTAATTTGTAGAACTAACAGAGCTATATATTGTGGGTAAGCCCCAGAGAGATCACATCCAAAATGAAGCTGATAATAGCAAAAACTAGTGGCAGTGGGGCTTCTACAAGACCTGAGGCAGGCCTGTTGGATGTGACAATGGCATCCATGGCACAAGTCCTTGCAATCATTGGGATTAAAATCCAGCAAACTCCTAAACTCTGGGGCTATTCTTAACAACAAGTTTGACATAATCAGAGGACGCTTGCTGCTGGTATGAATAGTGATACAAGGTGTTGGAGTTGAGCTGCTAAAGTTTGTTAAACTGTGAATTGAATTTGTGACTGTGTACCACACGCCTGCAGTTAGGCTTGATTGCTTGTTTTTTTTGCTTGTCTATCTTTTTGTATTTTTTCTCCCTCTCTGTTGTCCCTCCCCATCCCTAAACTGACTGCACGTTTCCTTTTTTTCAGTGCCCGGCTCCCCCTGTCTCACACCCCACCTTTCTGTGGCACCAGGGCCAGAGACCACTGTTTCTTGGTCTTTTGTCTCCCCTCAGCTGTCTGACTATCCCCGGGCAGTCTGCCTGATAGCCCCCCGCCCCCCGATTCAGCTTACTGCGTATTCCTTTGTCCTTTCTCTGCCTTTCCTTCTAATACTCCTCTCTCTTCTCTCTCCTTCAGGCTCAGACCCTGAACCCAGGGCCCTCGGGAGGAGCGCCAGAGTCTGTCCCGCGGCTCAAGGCCCGGCGCCCTTGTCCCTGCATCTTCAGTCCGCCCTCAGGACTCGAGCGCCGGCACAAGTCCTCTCTGGAGCCAGTGAAGCCTAAAACGGCCACCATTGGTTGCTGTATGCTCTGCTTTGCTTGATTGGACCCCTGATCCAGTGGACCGCTGCTGATTGGCTGGCACTGTTTCTCTCTGCTTTTTCTGCTCGCTGGGCGCTGTGCCCACAGACTTTCTGTAGGTTTTGCCGAAAAATTTCGCCCACCTCCCCTCCCCCCCAGCCTTAACTAAATACACTAATAACCCCGCCCACTCGCATTCTCTCACCGCCCCTCCTGCCTGCTGACTTATCTCTTCTTAGGACCTCCTCCTGCTCTTACGTTGTGTTTTTCCCATGCTAGTCGCATCCTTTTGACCCGCAAACCGCTCACAGGTCACCCAGACCTTACGGCATTATGGCCGCCTGCCCTCTGTTCCTTCCACTCCTACTCTTTCTTACCCTGCCCCCAATTTTCTCCCTTCCAAGCCCCAACAAACCACTCATGCCACAAGGTGACACCTCCAGTCTCCTGATACAAAACTACTGTTCTAGGGACATGGATATGTTGTTCATCCACACTCATTGGCAGGTATCCTTGCCGCTTTAAATCTTGCCGGAAGGTCTTCAAGCTGCTCCTCCCACCCACCGGGTGGTATAACTCGAGCTCCGCCCCATGGCGCCAGATCTTCCTTACCGCTTGGAAGCTCAGGTTCCCTCCTTACGCTCTGCGTTTGAGACTGGTTCCTATTTCTCCGTTTGCGGATTTAAAATAAATTTTGCGAAAAAGACTTCAGTCTTCTATCCCTCGCGCACTGCGATGGACAAATCGACTCCGTTTGAGATGCCCATGCGGGCAGAAGATGTCTCGGACGGATCCACACTCCACGTGTGTCTACTGCTAGGCCTTGAGCACGACCCGCAGGCTTGCGACCTGTGCTCATCTTTCTCGGCCTACGTCCTCGAAGACCGTGCTGCCCGATTGCAACTGGGCCGTCCCGAGAAGCGTTTCCCTCCGGTGAAGTCCAAGGAGGCCCGGTTGGCGGTGTCCGCGGCGGCGGGCTCGGCGGATCAGCTCGAGCGGATGGTCGCCCTCGAAGAGGAGGCGGCGCGGGCCGTATCTTCCTCGGCCGCGGCATTTATCCCGCTCTCTCTGGGCTCTTCTTACACGGCTTCTTTTAAGGAGCTTTGTCTGTCCCTCTCCACTAAAGGAGAAGGGCCTACGTCTGCGGGACCTTATTCTCGGTCCAAAAAGAGGGACAGGGGTAAGTCCCTCCGTCGGCGCTCTTGGGAGCGGAAAGGTCCTCTCCCTGGCGTCGACCGTCGGCTTTCGCTTCCACTTTCGGCCGGGCCACTGGCCTCACGGTGTCCCGTCAGGTCAGTTGACCAGACTCCACCGATGAAGTCGAGATTTTCACCCATTGACGGGCTGTCGCCTTTAGCAGCATTCCCCTCTCCCGGTTCCCCGGGAGGTTGAGGATCCGTGGGCTCGCCTTGTGCCTCCGGTTCCGGAGCCCTCGGATGGACCATCCGAGCGAAGGAGTGCGGTTCCGGCGACACCTCCCGCACCGACCTCGGAAATTCGGGACTCTGGTCTCCGGACCTCCTCGCCCGTCCAGCGATCCCACCGTCATAGGCGGTCTCGGTCTCGGCACTCGCGGTGGCGCGTCGCCGCCGTCTCCCTCCTCCTCCTCGGATGAGGGGAGGCTCGGCGTAAATTACGCCGCACGCAGCCGAGGACCTTATGTTGCAACAGCTCCTCCTGGCCGGGTAGGGCCACCCGTCGCCTTCCCCGGCCATTAAGTGGCTGTCACCGGAACGGCCGACACAACCCCTCGACTTATCCGAGGAGCCTATACCCAGGCCGGTTGTTCGGCCAAAACCAGCTGCTCCACCGATTCCGGTGGAACCTCCGCCTCCACAGCCACCGATTGGGGCTCCGACCAAGGATTCTCGGTCGGCTAAGGGTCTACCCATCGGCTGTCAGTTACCTCACTCCGACCGACCTCGGCAGGTGAAGGGTGGCTCAGGCCAGAGGCAGCTTTTCGAGGACTCTTCCGGTCGAAGATGATTCTCCTTTTTCTCCAAGCGACTGGACTTGGAGTCTTCAGGAGGTCAGTCAATGGACGATAGCCCGTCGTCCTTCCTAGGACTGCTTCGGCTCATCTCGGAGTCCACCGGGATGGAGCTCGAACCCGTTTCCAAACGGGCCAGGTATCCCCTCACGGAGATTCTGGACCGAGGGGATTCTCCGACGGAGGCCTTTCCGGTGGCCGAGGCCATAGTGGGTCCGGCACTGGAGCTTTGGCAGCGCCCTGCTTCCTGCCCTGCGCCTTCGGCCAGGATGGCCAGGAAGTATGCGGTCCCTACCGGTTCCTTGTCCGGTTTTTCCGAACACCCTCTGCTGAGGGTTGGTTACCGACTGGCGTTTTCGGCGCGCCCGGCGCCCGAGATGTGGACAAACCTCCACGACAAGGGTCCAAAGAAATTGGACTATGTCGGGCTAAAAGTCTATGCTGCGTCCTCTCGGCCTTCGCCAGGCCAGTTCGCCGCCCTCATGGCACATTTTCTCATGCCCTGTTGGGCTCCCTGGATGAGGTCATCCTCATCTTCCCGCTGATCTGCAGACTACGGTTAAGCAGGTGCGGGACCAGAGGCAGGGCAGTGGCCAAACAGCAGCTCCAGACTGCTTTGGATATAGGGACTCATGTGCCAGATCGGTGGCGGCCGAGTGGCTAGCGTCGGGGGAGGCTTGGCTGGAGGATATCCACCTTTGCCGGATACCCAGCACAAGTTGGCGGATGTTCCTTTTGGGACTGACCTCTTCGACCCTGGGGTGGAAGGTCACCTGCAGAGGATCGAGAAGTCCAATGCTACCTTGGACTCGGTCTCTTCGCTCAGAGGACAAGGCATAAACCACAGCCTAAGCCCTTTGGTCCTTCAGCCTCGCCCTGGCCTTGACCCAGCAACGTCAGGGGCCAGCAGGCTCGACCTTGGCATCCCAAACCCAAGCCGCCGGCTTCCTCTAACAGGAGGCAGGGAGGAAAAAGGCCCAGGAGGTCCCTCGGCCGTCCCTCTCCAAGCCTGCCCAGTGGACGGGCTGAGGGGTGATCGCCCCATTCCCCGCCACTCACTCCCTGGCCTGGGGACGGCCCGCACTCGTTCCGCCTGGTCCGCTGTTTCCACGGACAGGTGGGTCTTGGAGGTGGTGGGAAGAGGCCTGCCTCTGGAATTGAGCAGGCACCACCCTTCAGAGCCGTGCGCCCTGGGGGCCTGGGATCCCCAGCCTCACTGGCGGCTCTGTCGGGCCGACATCGCCTCCTCCTCCAGAAGGAGGTGATAAGAGGTGGTGGACCCTCCTTCAGACCCAGGGTTTGTGTCCAGGTACTTCCTGGTTCCGAAGCGGACGGGGGGCTGGCGCCCCATTCTCCACCTACGACCTAAACAAGTTCTCTAAGGTCTCGAACCTTCAGGATGGTCACTCTGGCTCAGATAATACCATCCTTGGAGCGGCGTGTGGTTCTGCTCTCTGGACTTGCAGGATCGTTTTTCGTCCTATCCGTCCGTCTCACCAGAGATTCCTTCGCTTCGAGCGGAAGGATCCCTCTTGAGTTCCAAGCCATGCCCTTCGGCTTGTCTCCAGCTCCCAGGGTCTTCACCAAATGCATGGCAGTGGTGACAGCATTCTGCGGGCGCCGAGGGGTTCGGGTGTACCCTTACCTGGACGACTGGCTGATAGCAGCTCCCTCCAGGAAGGAGGCGGAGTGGTCCAGAGATCTGGCCCTCCAGGTCTGCTCTCAACTGGGCCTCCTTATCAACGAGGCCAAGTCGGAACTCAAGCCGAGCAGGTGATTCTATTCATCGGGCGCGCTTCGACTCTCTTCGAGCCAGAGCTGGCTCCGCGGACAGGGCCGAGGTTCTTTCCTCCTTTGCCCGATCATTTCTGGTTGGGCAATTCGCGCCTGCCGGACTTCCTCGCCTCCTGGGTCTCATGGCGTGCCTGCACCAGCGTGGTCCGTTGGGCCGCTGGAACATGCGCGCCCCTTCAGTGGGACTGGCCAGCCAGTGGTCTGGCAGCTGCGATCCTTTGGACCAGCTTGTCGGTGACACAGGGGATGTGGGCCTCTCCAGTGGTGGACCGTTCCAGATCATTTGCAGGAGGGGCATCCCGTTAAGTCCGCCCGAGCCAGCGGTCTCTCTGTCGACCGATGCCTCTCTGATGGGTTGGGGTGCCCATCTGGGGAACACCGGGCTCATGGCCTCTGGTCCCCACAGGGTCCGATGCCACATCAACCTGCTGGAGCTCCGGCGGTCCGCCTAGTCTCACCGCCTTTGCTCCGTTCCTCCGGGGTCAAGTGGTCCGAGTCCAGGCGGACAATACCACGACCATGTACTATCTAAACCGCCAGGGCGGGACGCGCTCCATGCTTCTATGCAAGGAAGCTCTCCGCATTTGGTCACTCGTGCGCAGCCTGGAGGCGGATCTCCTAGCCATTCACGTGGCAGGAGCCTCCAACACCCTGGCCGATGCCCTGAGCTGGATAGGGGCTGCATCCCACGAGTGGTCTCTCCTGCCGGAGGTAGTACAGCATCTGTTCTCCCATTGGGGCACACCTCAGGTGGACCTGTTTGCCTCCAGGGAGAACGCGAAGCTGAGTCTGTTCCATGCCCGCCCCCCTCAGCAGGGCTCGCTGCAGGGGGATGCCTTCTCGAGGCAGTGGACCCGGGCCTCTTTACGCCTTTCCCCATTTCCTTGATCCACAAGGTGCTTCTCAAGGCGAGGAGGGACAAGGCGCGAGGTGATTCTGATAGCCCCAGACTGGCCTCGCCAGTTCTGGTACCCAGATCCTCAGTCTCAGCTCCAGGACTCCGCGGCAGCTTCCAGCTCGTCGGACCTGCTCTCAGTCAGTCAGGGGAAGGTGTTCCATCCGGACCTTCAATCCCTGCACCTGACGGCCTGGTTCCTGAGCGGCTAGAGTTCCAGGCCTTGGGTCTTTCCGACGAGGTCCTCAATGTAGTTGAGGCGTCCCGTAAGGAGTCGACCAGAAAATGCTATGCCTTCAAATGGAAAAGGTTTTCCATTTGGTGTCAGGGCAAGGGCTTGGACCCTTCCTCCTGTTCCTTGGCAAGCATCTTGGACTATTTATGGTCCCTTTCTGGTCAAGGGCTTAGGTCGGCGACCCTAAGGGTGCACCTGGCAGCCATCTCTGCTTACGGAGGCGGGCCGGGAAGGAGTCAGTGGCACAGGAGAAGGTGGTCTGGCGCTTTTCAAAGGCCTTGATCACATTTCCCCTCAGTCATGGAACCCCCACCTCCGTGGGATCTACTGCTGGTACTGGCAAGCTCTGGGCAAGCCATTCGAACCTATGCACAGGTGCTCTCTCTCACCTGTCGTGGAAGACCGCCTTCTTGGTGGCTATCCACGTCAGCCAGAAGGATGGGAGAGCTCCAGGCGCTCCATCGAGTCTCCTTACCTGGTCTTCCACAGGGACAAGGTTGTCCTGCGCCCCCACCCGAAATTCCTTCCGAAGGTGGTGTCGGAGTTTCACCTTAACCAGGTGTTGACTCTGCCGGTGTTCTACCCCAATCACACCTCGGAGGCCGAATATAGGCTCCATACTCTGGACCCTAGAAGGGGGCTCGCTTATTATAAGGAGCGCACGGCTGAAATTCGGGGAGAGGTTCGCCAGCTGTTTGTCACCTACGCTGAAGCCGCATCTGGCAGACCTGCAGCCAAGCGGACGATAAGCAGGTGGGTAACCTCCTGCATAGATCTCTGGTATAAGTTGGCGGGCATGGAGCCTCCCAGAGGGATAAGAGCTCATTCTACCGCCATACTGCTGCAACAGTGGCTGCTTCCAGGGACGTCCCTATCCAGGAAATCTGCAGGGCTGCTACCTGGAAGTCAGCAAACACCTTCATTACCCATTACCACATCGAGCCTTGAGTCACGCCGGGATGCTGGTTTTGGGGCCTCGGTTCTCCAGTCTCTCTTTCCCAAGTAAGTATTGGGGTGTGTCTTGCCTCCCTCCTCCCGGAGAACTGCTAGGAGTCTGCCAATGATGTGGATGAACAACATATCCATGTCCCTAGAAATACAGGTTACTCACCTGTAACAGGAGTTCTAGGAATGGTATATGTTGTTCATCCACACGACTCCACCACCTCCCGCTCGACACACAATCTGAGCTTCCAGCGGGCCAGATCTGGCGTCATGGGGCGGAGCCGAGAGTTATACCACCCGGGTGGGTGGGAGGAGCAAGCTTGAAGACCTTCCGGCAAGATTTAAAGCGGCAGGATACCTGCCAATGAGTGTGGATGAACAACATATACCATTCCTAGAACTCCTGTTACAGGTGAGTAACCTGTATTTCCCAAGGAACACTCCACTATAGACCCTGCCCACTGCATGGCCCAGCCACTCGAACTGTTGAGTCTTTCATCCACCCTGTTAAACCCCTTGCATGGGACTATTTACACTCTGTGTACACACTAGTACCACACTGGGAGGTCCCACAGACGACCACCTACTTCCATTACCATTATAAAAAACATAGCCTATTGATCAAGGGGTTACGCCTATTCACCCTAAAACTCCTCTTTCTTCTCTTACTCATGTCGGGTAATGTCCACCCGAACCTTGGCCCCCTCAGCACCTCCCCCCCCCGAAAACCTCAGGGTTTCTCATCCTGGCCACCCTAAATATCTGCAGCTTACTACCAAAGATCGATGCCCTGCAAGCCTTCATTTCCCAACACAACCCTGATATCTTGACATTGGTTGAAACCTGGCTGACGCCAAAAGTCAGGACCAGGCACTAACCTTCCCGGGCTACAATATTCTCAGGCAAGACATAATCTCTGAAAAAGGTGGAGGATGCACCTTGGAGTATGCGCCTTTCTTATCAGAGACACTCTCACGTCGCACCCCATAGGGGCTCCCTTATGGACCACCACAGCACAAATCCTACCAATGAAAATTATACTTGGCGCAAACCAGAAAGCCTTAAGTATCGCATCCGTATATATTCCACCAAAGGATCAAAAACTTGGCCTCAACGAAGTTCTAAATTTTATTGACTCGCTGCCCACTGACTCTGAATTAATCCTACTAGGAGACTTCAACATAAACTGGCTAGGATCAGAGGCAAAGACTCCTTTGCTGCAGCCAACTTTACACAGATGGTTTCATCCACTACCAGAGTCAACTACAAAACGGGTACCTGCACCCTCCTTGACTGGGTACTCACCAACCATCCCACCAGGATCTCCTGCACCACAGTTCTTCCGGACTCCCTTAGTGACCACTCGACAGTTACCTGTGTACGGTCAAATAAATTCCTTAAGCCGCCTCTAAAAATCATTCTCAGCAGAGTCCTTCCCCATGGCAAACTCATCCACTTCAAACACTACCTACTTCAGCAAGACTGGTCACCTATATACATGATGACTGATGTTAACCAGGCCCTTGATTCTTTCATCGCCGCTTTCAATAAGGCATGCGACCTCTTTGCCCTGATCAAAAAAAGGAAAACAAAAATGCTCTGTAATCCATGGATCACTGGGAAACTGCTAAAACAACTAAAACAGCAGGATCACCTCTGAGTGGTAGCCAAGGAAACCAGAAACCAGCTGGATATTCAGAAACACAAGCAAGCCAGAAATGCATGCACTAAAGTCATCAGACTCATGAAAAATACTTACTATAAAAAAATGCTCTCACTAACACCTGGGGGAATGGTCACCCTTTCTGGGAAAATATCAAGGAAATCATGGGGAAGAAGCCAAAAAACTCCCCGGCTATGTTATCCGTTGACGGATCACTCACCCTTGACCATGCTGTCATAGCTAACTCCTTTAACCTGGCTTTTACAGACCTCAGTGCTGTCCTCCCCTCTGAGTACTTTGAAGATAAAGCTCCCATCGCTGGCACCCCCCTCAGCTCAAACCGGATCACCCCCTTTTTAACTTTAGGGAGGTCAGCCTAAAGGATACGTGCTGCCATATTGCCACTGCCATCTCTAAATCCTGAATTAGTGGCGACACTCTGGATCTCAAGCTCCTGTCACTTACCCTAGATCAGGTTCTTCATCCCCTTACAAAAATACTGAACCTCTCTCTCAGCAACGGGAACTTCCTTAACAAATGGAAAACTGCAATAGTGACCCCAGTTCACAAAGGTGGTGGCCAGACCATCCACTCAAACTACCGCCCAATATCAATATTGCCTCCGCTGTCTAAGGCACTTGAGCGTATTGTGGTGGACCAACTCATCAACCATCTGGACAAATACAACATTCTGTGTGACAAGCTACATGGTTTCCGGAAAGGCCACAGTACCACCACTGCTCTCCTAGAGCTCACCGGGGCTGTTCACACTTCTCTGGACCACGGTAAACTAACAGGTGCGGTCTTTATCGATCTCTCCAAAGCGTCGACACAGTCCACCATGGGCTGCTCATTGTCCAGCTACTAAATACCGGACTGTCACCTGACTCTGTTATATGGTTTAGAAGCTACCTTGAAAACCACATGCAAAGAGTAAAAATTGCAAACACTCTCTCTGACACTTTGCCGGTCCGCTCAGGTGTACCCCAAGGTTCCATACTGGGGCCACTTCTGTTTAGTCTCTTCCAAAACTCCCTACCGCAGTCTTGCCCCGAAAACATAGTCCTGTATGCTGATGATGCAGTGGTATTCTCCTCCCATAAAGATCCCAGGGCTCTACAGGATAACCTCCATCTTGGTTTCAGCACCACTGAGTCTTGGTTCCACAATCACAAACCAGTACTAAATCACAAAAAAACCAAAACCATGCAATTTCACAGCTCTCATAATCCGCATAAGCAACACCACTTGACGATCTGCACTGCACAAGGAAACACCTTGGAGCAGGTGCAATCTTTCAAATATCTTGGGATTCTGCTTGACCCTAGCCTCTCCTACGGGGCACACACTGACCACATTGCAAGAACCGCAAACACTCAACTCGGTCTTCTATTCGGACATAATCTTACTCCAGGTGCACTGAAGATTGCCGTACAGAGTTCCGTGGTATCGATCCTTGACTATGGTCTCATCATTTACAGCTCTGCCATGATGACAGCCCTCAAATGGATTCAAACAACCTTAAACAAGGCCTGTCGGCTTCTTACAGGTGCTCACCAGCTCACCCACACCTGTGACCTATATGCACAGTCTGGATGGCTTCACCTATCAGATCGCATTAAGTATCTCACTTGTACCGTAGCAAAGCAAATCTGCCTGAGGAATGCGCCACCAGGTGTCTCTACCCTCCTGCAGATAAGCCCAAACTGTCAGAGCTCTAGGAGATCGAATCAGCAGCTCCTAAAAATCCCCTACTGTCGCACCTCACAGGCACAACGATCCTTTCCCTACTGAGCACCGCTTTGACTAAATGACCTAAACCCTACCATCTCCTTAGCTAACACACTTGGTGTGTTCAAAGCTAGGCTCCAGAATCATCTCGTTGCCTCTAGCTCCTGTGATTGCTACAGCTAATTTCTCTACTACCTCCACTATATCTACCACTCGGGATATGACACCTATCACTCCCTTCTCTCTTCCCCAATTACATACACTTCTAATTAACTACTAGCTACCTTCTCCCACGACAAATGCCTCTGGCTGCCTACGTACTCACAACCACCACCCCCCTTATCTTTTGTTATAATGTCGTTACCTTTTTTGAGTGGTTAATGTTATGTCTTGCTATTATGTTGTAACCATTTTGTGTTGGATTTTCCTCTACATTGTTTTTTTTTAAATGTTAGTCTCTGAGTGGAACCTTTGTAAAAGAGCCTTGGCTCAAAGGTATTTGTAATCCTAGACCTTATAAATAAATAAAGCTGACTGATATGTGGAAGCCGGTGGATACGGCAGCAGGCGCCACCATGAAAACTAAGAAGAATCATCGCCTCTGCATGAAAAAGTAGACTATGGAGAACAAGATACGCCTTGGCAACGTTAGGATCACTCCCCAAATGGGTGGAAGGCAACTGTCTAGTGATATTTCTGTTACACTGGCTGAAGGAAATCCTGTTTGGGGAATCGGGAACAGGGCCTCACAGTTTAGAAAACATATCGAGTTAGGGGTTCAGGTGATGCTGCCGAAGATGGTGGGTGCACTCTGAAGTGGCTCTGAAACTGTCTCAATCCTTACATAGAATTTGTACGGAATTAAAGCAGTACATTTAGAAAAAGGAGTGACAGTAACAAAAAAAAAAGGGGGAGGAGAAGTGCCACTAGGGCAAGACAGAATAGTTAAGTAGGGTGGGCTGGCTGGGTGGACAAAGAGCCTTTTTCTGCTGTCAGTGAATATGTACCTATGTATCGCTGCTTGACATGTCAGAAATGGAGTTAGTAGTGGCGCTGAAGGAAAAGAATGGTCTGAAGTAATCTAAATTGGCTCCAAGAACACCGCTAGACGTTGGGAACAAATAAGCTGGAAACCATAAAGCTATGGAGCTGACAGTGTTGGAGCTGTTTGTGGGAGTACAAAGCACCAATACCAACCTGATAGAGATAGCAGCTGAGATATCTTGGGTGAAGAATTATGTGGAGAACATGATGACAAGCTAGAAATGATTTTACAATGCTTATATGAGTGTGAAGAGCATGTCTTCTCATTAGGAGCTGCGACTTCAGGACAGATACTGGGGATTAACCATGTGACAGGCTGTCCTGGAAGTGGAAACAAAAGTAGTGGCTCTTTAGTTTTATTTTAACTTTTGTTTACCGGGTAAGCAATGTAAGCCAAGACCCTTTTTCAAAAGCGACCCGGAACCGTACATAATAGTCAAAATGGTGCATAAATAGATAAAAGATAGAGAAAAAATAAATCTTGTGGGAAAATTCTGTTGAAATAATTAAGATTCCTAGGAATAGGCTGCCTTGATGGCCCAGCAGCAGCAGCACATCACGCTGCCATGCAGACGACCCAGGTTCCAGAACTAACCCTAGGTGTTGTGTTGGGAGGCAGACCGGGCTGACACATCTGCTGCTGGGCAGTGGGTTTTGCCACCACAGCAACCCCTGCATTTGGGCCAAGGAGCTTGCTCCTGCCACAAGGTAAGCTGTGTGTGTGTGAGGCCAACATTGCCCATGCCAGGGATGAGTTAGAAACACCTGAGGAAGAAAAACCCGGTAGCCATCTGTATGACGACCAGGGATCCCACAGCCTGAGCAGGATATATCCCTGTAAGATGAGCTGACACCTAGAAATAAAAATCTAAATGGGAAAAAAAGATTGCTAGGGGTACTCAACAATGCAGAGGGATCTCAACCAAGGAAAATCAGACAAAGATTCATCAAAGACATTTTCCAAATCCCAGAAGGCATGACCGTGGAGTTTGATTGGGGAAACTGCGCTAGAGGTGAAAGAACCAGACTCTGGGGGGCAGACCTCTGGAGATGATTGTAAGATTTCTACATAATAAAGATAAAAAGGGCTACTAAGACAGGAAAAAAGAATTAGGACTTAACCCTTGTATAGGGTAAGTTGTGTATATCACTCTAGAATTCCGATACATTTTGTCAGCAGCCCAAGGATTAAAATGGTAAGAGAGCAGCATACTGATCTTCCCTGATCTCTCAAAAGCAGTAGTTGACAAACAAAAACCTTTTAAAGGTATCAGAAAAAAGCTGTACATTGTGGGAACAGCTTTGGAATGTTAAAGTTCAAACTCTGCAGTGTAGTGACACACCCCCTAGCGTTTTACTGGCAAATTTTATTTCTCTATAGAAGACATCCGATGCCACAGAGTCTTGTTCTGTCCCAGTTGCTAAGTTTCCTTAGTTTGTGACTGTTGCCTTGTTTTGTATAAACACAAACTTGTTCAGTACTTCGCATTTTTTTGTAATAGTTTTATTTGTTTTGTTTTTTTGTTAGTTTTTTTTTTTCTCCCCAGTTCCTGGAACCCAGAAAACAGGGATTTCTCTGAATTCACGGTTTGAGGATTTATCAGTACAAAATAGTGTTTTTGTATTTAATTTTGTCTTATTTTAAACAGTTGTGGTTTTTAAAACTGCACAACTACAACAAACATTTTTGGCCCCTTTTTCTGTCAGATTGATATAACAGACAGGCCTAAAAAGGAAACTGGCCCCATCAGATTACCCCTTTTTTTGTCAGGTTGGCATGACAGATGGGCCTAAAAAGGAAACTGACCCCATCAGGTTTAAACATTGTAAATTCTGTCAGTGCTGGTTGGCAAAAGCAGACAGCCACAACTTGTGCTTTAATTGTTTGGGCCCAAATAGTGACTTACAGAACTGTCATCTCTTTAAAGTTCTCCACCATAAAACACAGAAAAAAGGGCAGCTAATGGCAGTAGTCTGCACCAGCTGCCTCAGTAGTATCATAGTTGTGCTGTCCTGTGAAACACACACACACACGGACAAATATTCAACTGAAGGTAGAAAGTATGCTTCAGATGGTGCTACTTCTCCACAGCAGTTTCTGGCGACTGAAAGGTGCTGCAAGTAGTGCAAAGCCCTATCAGTTGCGGCCTCCATCCTATGGAATGGACTGCCTGCCTCCTTAGTTCTGCTGACAAACTCCTTGCCTTCAGACAAGACTATGAAGTCTGGCTCCTCGCTAGGGACACCTGCATCTGTCCGTGCAGGTAATTGCCCTCCCTCCTAGCCTTCCATCGACACAATCTGCAAATCTCCTTCCCAGATTCTTGCTCTGGTCCTTAGGTAGCCGGGACTTGATTCAAGGGGGGGATGATTAGCATTGTAACCTCTTTTTATCTATTTTACTGCCTAATTTGCACATGTTCTCACACTTGTTTCTGTTACCACAGCCCGGATCCCTACTGCACTGCTGCAGTTATTGCCATCTCTCCTGCTGTTCTTTACTCTGTCTGCCGTATTTATATACATACCTGTTGCACATTATTTTACTTGCCATTTGTTTGTTCTGGTGCTGCCTTCCTGGCCAGGAATTGTTGACTGTATTGTGGCTGCCTAGTGGCATATGGAATGTACATAGCTGTAACCAATTTGTGTTATCTGCTGTTGTAACTATTTATCTTGCTTGTACCTTTTGGCCCGGGTCGTACCTAAAAATGGTCCGTTGAACCAGTGCACCCTACCCTGTTAACAAAGTCGTAAATAAATCTCTGGCACCCAGGTCCGGTTCCTGTGTCTGGCAGGGGGAGACCCTGTACTGATGGAAAAAGAAATATAAGGCCTTCTGCCCAGCTGTTACTCTCCATGGCTGACAAAAAAAAGCAAAAAGAGAGGTTTAGGAGGAGGTGGCGCTACAGACAAGATGATGCCAACATGGTGCCTTTGGAAATGAGCCTCTGGCTCAAAGGTTGTAAACTGATTGCATTATAAATAAATAAATAAATAAACATGGAAGGGCTAGGATGGCTCCTGTTAAACTCTAAGGAAAAGTTCAGTTGTAATCTTGGTTCGGTACACACTACAATGCTGGAGTCTGAAGAGCAGTTAAGAGAGAAAACCGCACGGGTATGGAATGATGTCCACTAAAGTAGTGAAGCAACCCAAAACCTATGCGAAAGAAATAAACCGGCTACAAATTCTAATGAGGTTGCAAACCAACGCAGAAACAAAAAAACTTACCAAACAGGTAGAACCAGGTCCCTTGGTAAATTTCCCAGTGACTGCATTACCGACCAAAGAGGTGGAAGATGCAGAAAGTAGTGAAACTCAAAGCTGTTCAAGTAAGGAGCTTACTAAATTACATCAGGTTACTGCTTCGATTTTTCTAAAGAAAGAGACACTAAAGAGTAAAAAAAAACAGTGTCATTGAAAGAAAAGGTTGAGACTGAGAATCGGAACTTGGTCCAAGGTCAGTAGCGGAATGAAAATGAAAACAGAGAATGCAGTCAACTAAATCCGATAGGAAGGGCCAATTGAAAAGAAAAGAGACAGCCATATATGCAAGATGCACATAACATGAGCAATAAAGAATGTAATGAAGAAAAAGATGACCACGCTATGTTTCATTCGGAAAAGGAACGAAGTTCAAAGCAGAAGGCCAACGCCAAGCCTACTGCTGCTATACAAGGGGCGGACGTGGAAGAAATGGATGGAATAGATTTGGTGCATTCAACTGCGACTGCAGAAAGTCTGAGCATTCAGGCAAATGAAGTACAAGAGATGGACTTCTCCCAGGGTGCATTACAACAAAATGAGATATGTTTTCATGAAACTTTTTATTTTTATTTTATTTTAGTCTTTGGTAACTGGGTAAGGCCCCTTAGGCACAAGTGCCTGTTTTCAGGGGCGACCTGGGAGCATTGGGCGGTTAAGTGACTTGCTCAGAGTCCCACAGTATGCAGGTGGAGGTTCTGAGAATCAAACCATGGTCTGGTCTGCTGGATGTACCAAACTCGTTCACAACTTGTTACTCTAACCTCTAGGCTATACTGCCAGCCCAAAACTACTGATTCTGTAACTCAAGACAGCTGCAGAAACCGACACCTACTTAAAGGGACACTTCTGTGCAGCGCCAAACAAATTTCATTCACTGCTGTTGTTCCATTTAGTAGTGCAAAATACATTATTTTGTGCAAAGCTAGTGCATATAAAAAACATCAGAGCACTCAAATTTCATCCGGTAGCAGCATTGTAACAGCAAAGTCCATAAACAGGTCTGGCCCGGTGGCGCTGAGGGTTGAGGCACTGGATGCCACACCTCGTGCCACGCCGGGAACCTGGGTTCGGGAATGAGCCTGGGTTGTCGGCAGGGAAAGGAGAGGATCTAGCGCCCGGAGGACAGCTCTCCTCTCCAGGGATGGGGGAATCCAACTCGGCACCTGACTGGCCTCTGGCGAAAGCCGGAGGCACAGCAAGAGCATGAGCACACAAAAGAGGGTTGGGAGTGAGGACGTCAGCGGAGACGCCTTGACATCAGGGCGTAGCCACTCCCTTAGAACAGGGAACAATGACACCAGAGCGTAGAGGGGAAGGAGTGCCGGGAATGGACCCTAATAGCTGCTGCCTACCTGACCACTGAGGGACCCGACGAAACAATGATTGATCGGGGTGTACGGGCCCCACTTCGTACCCACCTGGGGGGTTTAGCCATGGCTCCATGGGGGTCTTCCGGGGATCCAGGTAAGGCAGCAGTGGGGTAATTCCCTTGGCGTCTCCCGACTGAGCGGGGCTCTGGTGTAGGGAGGAGAGAGAAATTACTATTTAAAAAAAAAAAAAAAATCCATAGATGGAAACGTAGAAACAGAACTTTGCTGCCAGAAAAGGACCCCTTGGCCCATCTAGTCTGCCCGAAATACCCCCCTTCATCTTACCCCTCTGTTCCATTGCTTGCAGCTCTTTTATTTAGCCCAGGGGTTCTCAAATGGTGAGGCCAGCCTCCCTGGGGAGGCCACAACCTATTCCAGGGGAGGCTCAAGCAAGTCTGAAAAAGTATTGTATTTAAATTTTGAGTTTTATGTATTTTGTGTGAAGATATGAAACAAACTGAAAGAGGATAATAGTAGGTGAATGTTATGTATTTATTTACCAGTAAGTGACGTGGGAAGGTGAATGAGCCAAGGTTCATTTCAGGTGTAGCCAGGGAAGGGTAGGGAGTGAATACATTTCAAAAGGTAACTGCAAAACAATCAAGAAATACACAATGAACAATAGTGAAAACAAATATGAACAATAAATTAATAATGAGTTGTGGTAATTGATCAGTTTGTAGACTGATGGCAGAACAGCCCAAATGCAAGGGTTGAGCATAGAAGTGCCAAGAGCAATAGCAGGAAGGAGCAAAGTAATCCCAGAGAAGTTGCTTAGGAACAGGGAAGGCGGGGGAGAGGCAAAGTATTTAGGAAGGTTATTTCATGTAGAGAGGAAACAGAGAAAGTAGTCTGACCCATGAAGGTACTGCAACATGGGGTAACAATGGTTCAAGAATGAAAATGGAGCAAGTAGGCTGGGGGCACAATAAGCTGAACAATAATATGCGTTTATTTTATTTATTTATTATTCAGATAACACCTTTGAGCACAGGAGCTTTTTTTCAAAGGTTCCACTATAAGACAAAGAACTGAAAGTGAGCCAAGTACTCAAAGGGGTTTCAATTTATTCTTGGTGTACTGCGAAAAGTACAGTATGATATTTTTCTTTGGGGAGGCCCACGATTATTTCAGTTTTTGGGGGAGGCTCACTGTGACAAAGTCTAAGAACTGTTGATTTAGCCCCATGTAGTTTTCCCAAGCCCTCTTGAATTTGCTCACTGAGTCTACTCCCACCACCCGTTCTGGCAGCCTGTTCCATGGACCCACCACCTTCTCTGTGAAGAACTGCCCCCTTACATATTATATCCATTTTAAATGTCCATGAAATGTCCAAATAAAATCAAACAAGCTGAGCAAACAGAAATGGCTGGTGCAAAACTTCCTGTAGCAGCATAAAAGAACAAGGGACACGCCCTCTGATGTCACCTGACGCATTTCACATGCTAGTGCTTTTTCAAACTGTAATTAATTCTTTGTTACAGGAGAACTGACAGTTAAAAAAAATAATTATCAGAGGCGCAAACCAGAATTTCAGCCTTAGAGGATGAAGTTACCACTGTTAAAAGACAGCTCAAACAAATGGAGGACATGCAAAAATAGTTTTCTATAAAACTTTTGGACTTTGAACCTAGAACACAGCGAAAAAAATGTAAGGATTCTGGGGGGTCCCAGAATCATGGGATAAGCAGGAAAATTTAGGCTTGGTAGTTAAGAAGGTGGCGGCATACACAGGCCCTTCTAATGTCTTTTGTGAACTAGATAGTGTGCACAAGGTGTTTAGGCCTAATATGAATTTTCAGGGTCCACCAAGACCTACAATAACCAAGTTCTTTAAAACAGAAGATAAAGAAATTTTGATGAGTGCTATGTACAGAAAAAAGAGAATTTTGTTAGTGGATGCAAATATAGCTGTTTATAATGATTTGCCACCTGAATTACTGCAAGAGAGAAAACAATTTGATGAAATAAGGAAAAAAACTTTGGTCCCTTGGTATGAAATCTATGATCATTTATCCAGCCAAATTGAGGGTGGTAATAAATGGGATAAGACATACATATGACACCCCCGAAGCAGCAAAAAAAGATTTGCAAGAGAAACTAGAAAATTTCATAAGAAGGAATATATCTTGTACGTTTTTTAGATTCTGAAATGTTCTCCAGGGTATGGACAATAGGGTTGGGAAGAGGGCTTTTTTTCTCTTCTCTTTCTCGCCTCTTTCCTCCTTTCATAAAATAACAAGTCAGTATTTAAAAGACTAAGGATATTAAGTAGTGGTGGCAAGGGGATGGAGGGAGCATATAATTGGGAGTAGTGATTGTCATGGGGGTTGCTATTGTGTGCTTTTGGAATTTGTGAATGGGAAGAAGAGTGATTGTGAACAAGGAGTGATTGCATTTGTAAGGCAGGAGGTTGAGGGAGGGCTCCACCATGGACGGGAAAGAAGGAATATCGAAAATATAAATTGTACTTTATATTTTATAGTTTTTATATTTTTTCCAACAGGGATACTTATGGTTTGCAGTAGGGAAAATGATGACTCATAATAGATTAAGCTGTGCCTGCGTGAATGTAAACGACATACATACTCCAATAACATGTGCCAGAATACTGCATTACGTAAATAAAACTAAAGCTACATGTGTGGCTTTGTAAGAAACTCATTTGGACAACCAGGAAGTGTTAAAATGAAGAAAAAAATGGATGTTACATGTTTTTTATTCTCAAGGTACGAGAAAGAAGGCTGGGGTGATGTCGATTTTCAGAAATATACCAGGGATTATGGTTAGGAATACTATTTCAGGTCATGCCCTAAATTAAAGCAAGTTTGGGAGAATACATCCAGTTGGATCTCTGAAATAATTAAATATGGTGTACCAAATAATGCTACAACTGTGAACTTGATTGATACTGAGGAGCTGGGTATTGATACTGGACAAGCAAAAATTGTATATAGGTATCATGTGTACCAAAAGACATATACTTGAAAGTTGAAATGTACAGGAAATGGGAGGGCTGTTTATGGAAAAATGGTGGTACAAGGTTAGAGAAGCAGTGCTATTTGAAAATGTATGGTAAGAAATATTGGATAGTGATGTTTTAGAGGATTCCATGGGCAAAGATATTGGTGAAAACTTTATCCCTCTGTAGGAAATCAAGTAGTATAGGATCTATGGTGGAAGGGGGAGAGGGAGGGGATGAAATTAGAAACAAGATGTAACCTAAAAGAAACTAGTTTTGCATTTTTAAGTGAAATATAAAAGGATGTATTTAAACACGTATTTCAATTGAACTCCATGTAAGTTATGGATATGTATACAAAATGTGTAAGTTTGAGTGTTACAATAAAAAATATTTTAAAAAAGGAAGCAAAAAGAGAAGCAGCTCATGGTTACGCTACCTGAAAAGCACATAGAGGAACCAGTGCCAGAAAAGAACACACCCTCCTTCAGTACATTAAAAAAGATGCGACAGTTTTCCCATACAAAGCAGAGTTTTTGAATCCCTGCTGCTACCGTCCCTTCCCAGATCCAGAGGATTTTGTGGTGGAGTAGGAGGAGGAACTGATATCTCCAGAAGAACACAGGGACTAGTAGTAGCAGAAACCTTTACTGTTCTACCATTGGCTGTTGCATATAAAATCAGAAAGACGAGCAACCATCATAAAAAAAGACATAAAACATTAAAAACATGTTAGTAGAGTGTGAATTTGACATAAATAACTTGGTGAGTTTACAGATGAATATAACATAGTTGCAAATAAAATCATTTAACTGTAATTCCATATACCCCAAATTACAATTAAAGTAAGCAAATTACTAAATAGATTGTATTAACGAGGATAGATAAGGGGCTGATTCAGAATACATTTTTTAAACAAAACTGAGTAACTCATTAAACAACATGTATAAAGGGGAGTGGACAGTGTTTCCAAACATTTTAAACAACTCATCCCAGAATAGATATGCTATTCTATTTGGGTGTAAACAGATCATTGTAAGGTTCGGGTCTGGTTACCTACACCCCTTACACTGTTTTTGCTACCTATAATCCCTATTTTCTGTTGAGAGACCGAAAAGTTAAATATAGGACTTGTAAAAAAAAAAAAAAAAGATTCGCTCGCAGTGTCTACTTGTGTATTGAAATGCAGAGTGTAAGATTATGGGGTATTAGTTGCCTGGACATGCTGCCTTCTAATTCTTGTCACACCCAGAAGAAAGATAGCAAGTTTCTCCAGTATGTCCAGATTTTCTGCATTAAAAAGGAGATCCAGTATAAATCTGACTGGTACATCTAGAGTTCCTAATATTTTGCCCCAAAATTCATTTTGAATTTGTTTGTACCAAGGGCAGCGCAAGACAACATGCACTAGCTCTTCAGTTTCCAGTAAGCCACAGTTGCAATTTGATGCTACAGTGTCTTCCTTCCTTCCTATATCTAAGATTGATGATATTGTTGGGAAATGCCCACAATCTGAACAGAGTCAGTATGTGTCTGTACTCTGGATTCTGCATCGAGTTCAAGTAATATTTTAAAGAATGCTCCTTGGTGTTATTTACTAACCATTTAGAGACTTTCAGCTTGGTGATTAGGTTCAGATCATCTTCTTTGGCTTTTTATTGTGTTAATTTAGTGATACATTTTGTATAGGAGTAATTTATATTTATGCCTCCATCTGCCAAGGTTTTAAGATGAGCAGTGTTGTATACACTAAATGTTGGCCATGAATCTGTTTAATTTCTCTCCTTTTTTTCTTTAATACAGTCTGATAAAATTGACCCGAAGGGTGTAGAAGCATTTTTGTCTAGACATTTTATCTGTCTGATCTGTATATTTAATATTTATTTGTCCTAGTTGAGTCCTAACCAAGGAGTTGGGTGTCCCTTTAGGCAGCTCTAACATTTGTGTATATAAGGAATTTAATACAGAATCCAGTGAATTGAGGTCAGTGTTTCCCCATACTTCAGCAGCATAAAGTCCCTGATCTATGAGTTTCACATTAATGGCTTTTAACATCGGTGATGTTGATATTCTATTAAATCTCTTAAACGTTCCTGCTTTAATATATATTTTACTACCAACATATTTAACGTATCTGCTCCATTTCATGTTATGAGTAAAGGTCAGGCCCAGGTATGTGAATTCTTGAACAAATTGTAGTGGCTTGTTTGCTAAATATAATTTTTTATATTTCTATTTACTGCCAAAGACCATGACTTTTGTTTTTTTGAGTGTTGGGTATACAATTTAATTTAGAATACAGCATATCAAGTTTGCATAAGATTAAATTTAGAACACAGCATTTCAAGTTTGCATAAACGTCTCTGTAATTCCAATCTGCTGATAGAAATACTTGCCGGGTCATCGGCATATGCAAGAACAGTTATATTATGTTGTAAAATCTTTGGAATATGGTGTTTAGGTGTATTTAGCCCAAGTAAGATCTCATTTATATAGAACATTGAACAAAGTTGGAGCTAGTACACATCCTTGCCTTGCTCCCATATTTGTATCTTATCTCTTTAGTTAAATCTCCATACTTAGTATATTTGATTTTTATGCATGTGTCAGTATAAAGACGCCTTATTAAAACCAGCAGATTCTGGTCAGTCCCTAGGACCCTCGGTTTCATCCATAGGTTTCGGTGACCTCTTATAATGGAATCAAATGTTCCTGAGAAATCTACAAAAGCTATGAACAAGTTCTGTTTTTTAATAATGCAGTATTTTTCTGTCAAGTGTGCTAGTAAAAAGGTTTGTGTAACATTGAAACATATGCCCCATCCAGTCTGCCATTTTTTGTTGCATTGTAGTGGTTCCTGTTTCTTTTCTGAAGCCTGTTTGTATTTTCTGTTTTTCTATCCAGTTCATAAATCTGTTTAATAGAATATTTGCATATATTTTTGCCTGTCTATCACACTTATTGGTCGATAGTTTGTGGGATTTTCCCCTATCCCCTTTTTTGTAAATTGGAACTCTGTGACTGTCCCGACATGTGAATGGTATAAAACCATGCATAATTATCTTGAGTTATGACCTCAATGAGTGTTTCATCTGGGGCTGGGCATTGTTCTTCTTAAAACTGGATATAGCATCCTTACCTTCTTGTTGGATAATCCATATAAAGGGTTCTTTTACTTCATCATTTTCCTTGCCATACGAATACTGTAGGTTAAAGAAAATGCTCCTGTAGTAGTGTGACCATTTGTTCGGTGCAGTGTAGGTATCTTATTTGATTATTATATTGATTGGTTCCCATTGCAACCAGTTTCCAAAACTGCTTGTTGTCTTTTTTTTTCTTCTGTTGCAATTATATTTTCCCATTGTTCTTTCTGATGGGCCAGTGTTTTGAGTATTTACGTGAGCTTTGTATTGTTTTCTTAGTCTAGTTAGGTTAAGAAAATTTGTTCAAGATTTTTTTTGGTATATCATATCCATTTTGTCAGATTATTTTTTCTTGTTTACGTGTCCTGTAGAACCAGTTCTCATACTTGGCCTGAGTTGTACCATTCCCCTTTTTATATATTTCAACAGATTGGTAGTAGTTTATGATATATGAATTAACTCTTCTGGTTCAGTTTAATATTTCCAAATTTTTTTCTTGTCTGTATTTGTTCATTTGAAATGTTTTACTTTCTGGAATTCTGTCCCAGTTATTTTTTTTATCATTATTATTATCTCTAGTAGTTCATGCGTATTGTTTAAAACCTTCACCATTGACTCCATGTAACCTAGAATTAGGAAATGGTCACTTTCAGTTCTTGTAATGATTTTTAGATCTTTGTATTTATGATCGTCATAAGGGGAGGCCATTATATAGTCCACCAGTGAAGTGCCCCTATAATTTATGCAACTAAATTTTCCGTCCGAGTCAGATGGAAGCCTTCTTTTGTATGTAATCAGGTCTAAAGATTCCAAGAGTAGTTTCATTTGTTCAGAGTTATTCATATTTTTTCTATCCAGCGTTTCCCTATTGCTTACACCCAGTATATCAGGCATAAGTTTAATTTCTGTGTCTACATGTAAACCAGTGTTACCGCATCTGATGTTAAAATCCCCTACAAGTAACATCTCAGCATTTGTATACTGTTTTTGGAGAAGGAGGGTATGTTGCACTATTTTATTAAAAATATCTTTATGATATATAGGTGAGTTTTTGGGGTGACTATAGAGATTAACCAAGATTATTGTATCCTTCCAGACTTTTGTCATTATAATCATATAGTGCTGATTGTTGTTTCTTAGCTCCTTAACTTCTAAATAATTAGTTACTTTGACATAAGTGATTAAACTCTCTCTCTGCTATGTTTTTTAAACCTATGATGGTTCCCTATGTTTTGATTTGTTGAGGATGCCCCTCACTAAAATCTCATTTCTCTTGCAGTTTGCTCTTTTCTGAAGTTAGGACTGGTGAACTTTGATAACTTTCACATAAAGATTCCTGTTCAGTTTCTGTTGAGGCATTTTGTCTTTCATATACTGTATCCCCTTCCTTTTTTGAGGCTTCCAAATATGCTTTTATACTGTCATTCTCCTGTTGGCTCTCAGTTTTCATTAGTGGGGATCGTTCCAGGAAGCTATTAATAAGGATCTGTTTAGGATTCGTGTTTTCTGAATTAGTTAAATCACAGGTTTCAGAAGTTTTAGTGTTTTTGTGCTTTTGGATCAGTTATAGGAGTGGAGGTTAAAATATTTGTTTCTTGTTCGAGCTCTGTTTTCTTCTTTTTATTCCATTTTAAGTGGTTGGCCAGGATCAGCACCTTTAGAATTACTAGTTTTATTTTTTTCACTTGCCCTATTGCTTTTTTAGGTGGTTTTTTTTTTTTTTTTAATTATTAGTTTTTTATTTTTTTTTTTGCTTATTCACTATTTCTTTCTTCCAGATCCAATGCCATGTCCGATTTTTTTTTTAAGTTAAAATGTTTGGAATCCTCACTTTCTTTTTTTTGCTTCTTGTCCTATTTTGCTGTCTATTAAAAGTTAGTTTTATACAAACTTAATCATCAGTGCTCAGTTGTTGGTACTTTGATATCAGCTCTTGAAGTATACTTAATTTGATAACATCCAGTTTGCACCTTAAAAGTTCAGTTGTAAATATCAATAGTAATAAAATGTTAGTACTTAAAGGAAATTTCCAATATAATGTGTTGAGCTTCATAGTCCAATACCTTATATTGTCTGGAGCTGACCGGCACCAAAAATTAAATAAAAAACATCTTACTTGTTGTGGAAGGGATTGTAACTGTCGCCGAACCCTCGGCCAGGTGATTCCTTCCAGCTTCCTGGTGCCCCCGCTCCGCCCCAGCTGCACCCCTAGGGTCCCTACTAGTTATGTGACTGCTGTAATTTTCTCCTAATACGGTTTACAATGGCAAAAAAATAACTTTAAAAATAGTTCCTATAGACTTAAATGGGGCACACCCCCGTGCTGTCCTTGGCCACACGTCACAATTTCAGAGAGCGCGGGGAACGGAGTGGGGGCTCAGGAAGCTGGAAGGGATCGGCTGGCCGAGGCTTTGACACCAGTTACGATCCCTTCCAAAACAACAGGTAAGATGTTTTTGATTACATTTTTGGTGCCTTTCAGCTCATGCAGCTATAAGGTATTGGGCTATGAAGCCCAATACCTTATAGCTTTAGGTCGGAAAATCACTTTAACTAGGCTTTTGATTAAATTCATTTCTCACACTCTGCTCTATGATTTTGACCAACATTGAATGTAGTACAGTATATAGGTAATAATATATGAATATTGGAATGTGGATACAGATGTGCAAATAAAAAAAAAGAATTTAGTCACAAAGACATTCCCTTTAACAGGAACAGTTCAGTGCACCAATACTAAATAAAATATAATGACATATTATGCAAGTAGTGTGCAGAAACTCAGGAACAGGAATACTTCCAGAGAGTTCTTATCTGTTTTTGTGGAGACAGTTGTCCGTTTAGCAAAATTCAGAGAGGCCCTCTCTGTAGTGCAGGCTGTCCGACTGAATGACTGGGGCAAATAAACTCCCACTGCCGTTTTTCCTTTTTCTCTTTTCCTCCAACTGTGAGATTTCTTCCTTTCTTTTCCGTTTTCAGACAATAAACAACAGGACCTCTACCTTGCCTTGTGTTAGAACCTTTTGGGGGAAACTGGAAAAATACTAAGCCTGGGTGGAGACGCAGATAAGAGAATAAATAATAAATATGTAGGAATTGAGAGTAAATAGAGTAAACAGAATTACAGAACTCTTAAGCTAACAAACACTATTCATAAAAGATGAGTGCTGAAAAAGCCAAAAACCCAATTTAAAAAAAAAAACCTCAAATAAATAAAAAATAGCTGTATATATTGCAGGTTATATAAAACTGTATCCTCTAATGAAGGCCAAAAAAAAACTGATGGTTTACTTTTCCAGTGATGAACAACAAGAGGCTCACTGCAAAAGACTGGATAAAAAGGGAATTGTCAAGTAGTTACCATGAAAATCACACAATTCCCACTGATGTCCAAGTAAAAACTCCAGACCGCAGTGCTACAGGGGATAACCTTGAAATTGTGTCTGTCTAAGAACGCAGGTGCTTGTGCATTTAAAGAAGCGGTCACATGATTGCTGTGACGTAAAAATTTAATGGTTCGTTTTTAAAATCATAAAATCAGTATCTTAAAAATGCAGCAAAAGCAGGAGCTAATCTATATGTGCAATGTAGTATTCCTCTAGAGTTTGCTTGCAGCTACCACCAGAGAAATCCGACAGAATCCAGCCTGAAACTGAATCACACAACATACATCAGTGTGGATTCGTGTGAGTCCCTCAACAGTTTAGACACTTTCCCTTAAGAAAACATTTTTTTTTAACCAACACAATACAGGCTGAATTTTTGTAATTCTTGCTAGCACCCAGAATGAGTTGCTGTAACAAGAAGTAAACCACAGCTGTCACAAATATCACAGATGATAAGTGTCAGCAGTAGGCAAGAGCTCAGCAGCAAGTCTGTGGTGCAATTCCAGCAGTATCTGAATTAAATCTAAATTGTTTTACACATATTTTTAATTGTTTAATTTAAACCGCCCTATAGATATCATGTGCATCTGTACGTCACTGCATCCTGTTTTTTTTCTTTGTTCATTGTTGTACTTCCTGTAACAGTCATTGCCTAGGCTCCATTGGTACTGCTGATTATACTCCACCAGTATAAGGCTATGTAACTCTGCATGACTAGGCTGCATTGGAGTTACTGAATGTACTCTGCCTCTCCAATGCTGTGCAGCAACCATCCTTGTTGACGAGGAACCTTTGTAAATGAGCTTTTGGCTGAAAGGTGTATTGCTGATTGATCGAATAAATAAATAATTCATTTGTAATCTCTCTCTCTGTGTAACAAACAGCTTCTCAGCTTCTTCCTCTCTGTTCTAACTTCTCTGCCTTTCGGCTTGTTCCCCACTCAGTGTTCCTCTGTTACACCTTCCATCTGCTACCAACTCCACTGAGCTCAGCTCAGATCTCCGTTCCCTGAGTTGTACGGGACTGTAACTCCTCAACCCAGGTCCCGAGTCGTCCTAGGCTCCTGGGTGACACACACTGCTCTGCTGCCATGCAGTCTTGTAAAATTTATCTGTTGAAAACAAAAAACTTGGGTCACGGAAGCATTCCCAGGTTCACACACACACAAAAAAAAAAAAAAAAAAGTAATGTATCATGTTAGGCAGTGCTAGCATACCTTAAATAAAAACAAATAGCTTTGTAATAGCTACTGAGTGGCCACAGCGTCTTTCCGTCAGTCCTGCAGCTCGTAGTATAGTACTGACATGTACAGTAGCAGATTCACCTCATTCCACTAGTAAAGAAGGGGTTACTTTGATCTTCTTCTTCGAATGCAGTGGCAAGAACCCAGGGAGGAGGAAAGGGTTAATAAAGTTCATTGCTCCTACACTGCATTTGTAACTCAGATTGCTGGTATGCTGTGTCTACCATTGACAGAAACTGAAATGGATATGGAGGAAACTGATTTATGAGGATACTGGAGCTGACCTTGTCAAGGAGAGTATCCCACCTGCAAAGCTTTCCATCAAGCCACTAAGAACATTTTTGCCATGCCTACTTCCACTGCAGCTGTAGATAAGAAAGTGGAAAAAAGAAATGCGGTATCCAGGGAGGAAGGGTGCATCCTGAAACAATGGCAATGATACAGACAGCAGTATGTTAGAAGGCTAAAGTCAGTCTTGTAGTTCATCGCCTGATAAGGATTCTAGAAAAACTGGACATTATGGCAGAGAAAGCCCATCTTAGGAAAGCTGCACATTACCAGCAGGTACTGCGGAATACAGTCCTGCCTTTATGTGACAGCTTGCCTGTCCAGGGAAAAGGCACCTTGCTCTTAATATGAAAGCTGGTCTGGAAGCTGCTAAACATCAGTTTCAAATGACTGTGCATGTGAATGAAAGTGCTTCTAGGGGTGTAGCAAATTCAGTGTCTGACAGGAAGTTCGCATGACTAAGAACTACAGGATTGTCACAGGACATGCATGGTAAGGCAACTGATTTCCCTTTTAAATGTATTTCCTTATTTGGGGACAAAACTGTGGCCTACATGAAAAAAATTGATAAGCAAAAGCAAATGTTCAAAAACCCAGGACACTAGGGTAGGGGGTTGGTTCCTAAGGACTGGAGAACAGCGGACAGAATCCCTGTACACAAGAACAGAAGGAAGGATGAGACGGGGAACTATGGACCAGTCAGATTGACGTCTGAGGGTTAGTTAGATGCAAGGAGACTTTCAAATGCTAGAGAGGTAGTCAGAGGTTTGGCAGTTGAAATTCAATGCCAAAAAGTGCAAAGTGATTCCTATCGGCAAGAGGAACCCCAGGACAGAGTACTGGATTGGGGTGGAGGGTGGGGTTAAAGCGGGGCACAGCCTCTGAAAAAAGGGACCTAAGGGGTCATCATCAGTGACTCCCTTAAACAAGCCATTGTAACAAGGCCTACAGTAAAGCAGATAGTATGCTGGGGTGTACAGGAAGGGGTATTGACAGCAGAAGGAAGGAGGTATTACTTCTTTTCTATAGATTACTTGTGAGGCCCCACCTGGAGTACTGTGCCCAGTCCTCCTAAAGGAGGTTATAAAATGGGGAGAGAAAATCCTGCAACCTGATTGGGTTTTACTTGTGCATCAGATCTGTTCGATACACAAGTGAAAACAAGTTCCCACTGTCAGGACCACATTGAAAAAAAAAATCACTGTGCCATTAGAACCCTCGATTTTCAAATACTGCCATTGCTTTTCTTTTCACTAAGGCTGCTTACCCTAGATTATCTACCAATCAGGGAGACTACATATTTTTCAATTTTGTTATACTAAAAACTACCATCCCTACACATAATGAAAACAATTTGTTTACAGAACACTCCTGTACTCTGACACGATGCGCTGTTATTCTGACATAACATTTGTCCTCCTTTGTCAATGATCACCCTGTGGCCCTTAAATAAAGGCTGTTCCCGCTATGTCATCCGGCAATGGATCACCTGACTAAACCTTTTTTTTTTACTTTTACATTGTTCGCTTCAGCTTCATGAAACATTAACTTTAATGAGAAAAAAGTACTAACACTTCCCTTGGTCAGAGCTGCTTATCCTGGTGTCAATCCCACTGCATACCTCCACCCTTGTGCTTGGTGCCAATCGTGCTTCCATCTCCATATTTGTTTAGAAAACAGTTTGAGCTGAGCCCTTTTTTTAATATGAGTTTGATACATCCACACACTCAGTCACTCACGGAAGGCACAACATCCGGAGGATTACTTCCGTTCGCTCTTCACTGGTGCTCTTAGTATTGCAGAAAGGGGAAAAGCCGTGCAATGCTGTAGGTCTGTTTGGAGCAGTAGACGTCTTCAGTACAGAAAAAAAGGACTGCACATGCATTCCGACACTGACAGCAGTTGCTGGCTCTCCTTTGACACAACCACAAAAATACCAGTGTTGCCTCCACCCCGATAGAACCTGTGATGCTGTAGTCTGCATGGCAACAAAACTAGTGTGTATGTGTGGGGGAGCTCCTACAACTTGTTATGAATAAATGGCATATGTAAAAATTATGTCATTCTCTAGGTGTGCAAGGACTGTTTTATGACAAATAGTTGTAATAATAGTCTTGTTTTAATATATAAAGTTTTTTTTTCTCCGTGCCCACCCTTGTCCTCGGATCCACCCAGGCTCCCCCCCCCCCGGGCAGAGCTGCTGGGTGGTCTCCCCCTCCTAAAGGATACCGTAGGCAAGCCCTGGATTACCCGCCCGGGTTAGGGCCCACGGGTCAAAGGCGTCTGAGGCAGTGGATAAGGAGCGTCATGCTCGGGGGCTGACATTTTTGCTGTTTGCTTCCTGGGGGTGGGGACATGCAATGATGCCCAGTATCTGCCCCGCCCCCTCTAACGTACTGGTGCCGGTCGCAGTGGTACCCCCAGCCTCCGCCAAGGATCCATAAAGTGCTGTGCACTCTTCCCCCTCCCTGCCCCCGGAGAAGGAGAGCAGTCCTTAGGACACCCGATCCTTCCCCAGCTGGCCCTCCAACTCCTGGGTCGGTTACTGAACCTGGGTCATCGGTGTTGCAAGAGAAAATCTAGCCACTTAATATATAAAGTTGCCTTTTCTGATATAAAAAAGTAAAAAAAAAAACAGCCCATTTTATAAGTTCAAAAAGACACTCCGGGTTGTGCATGGAACAGATATTACCGCAGTTCCAGAGGCCGAAGGCACTCGGCCTGCAGCCTCGTGCCTGACTACACCTCTGGGCGTGTGGTAATATCTGTTCCATGCACACCCCGACATGTCTTATTGCTTACATAAGGACAGGCTGGAGAAAGTACACCATAGGGTGACCAAAATGATTCGCGGACAGCAGGGCAAATCTTATGAGGATTGGCTCAAGGCATGGAACACGTACTCACTGTTGGCCAGACAAGGGAGGGGAGATATGATACAGACCTTCAGATTCCTGAAAGGAATAAACAAGGTGAATTGCGAGGAACTATTTAGCATAGTAGTGGATCAAGAACATGGGGGGCAACTGCAGTAGATTAGACTGGGAGCTGCACACTGAAGCAGACTCGATAGATTGTATGTCCTATATCTGCTGGCATTGTCCTGTGTTAATAAGGGCATGAGTGGAAATTGATTGGGGGGGGGGTTCAAGAGGGAAGTAAGAAAATTTTATTTTACAGAAAGTGTGGTGGAGCTGTGGAACCATCTGCCAGCTGATGTGGTTGGTGGGCATCAAAACTGTGAGTGGTTTCAAACATGCCTGGGACACAGTGAAGAGCTTATTTGTTGTGGTAGTGGTAGGACATCGAGCATGGGGTGGATAGCGTGGATTAGAACCCTGTATGGGCAATAGGTCCTGGGTTTGTTAGGCTTTTACTGGCAGACTTCATGGACCAGTGGTCTTTTTCTATCATCACTCTCTAGGTTTCTGTAGGGGGGAAGATTATGGCGTCTGTACTAAGGAAGGAACTATTGATCACCATATGGTGTGGCTCAGTATAAGAACTGGGTCAGAATCGAGCCGCACTAAGATGAGGGTCCTGGACTTCAGGAGGGCCAGTTTTGAAATTATATTTTATTGTTTTAGTAATAAAACAATTACATACAATTCTCTCATGCAAGAGATCATCAGTTTCATAGTCGATACAATCAGTTTTGCGAATGTGGGGGTATTCCATTTAGTTTTAAAGTCCATAAAAAAGGTATACAGGATATGCTACACCCTACATATGGGTGGTCGATCCGATCAAAATGTTGAACAAACATATAAACTCAACCTCCTGTGTTGATGTGACCTCCCTTTAGCAGAAAATGTTATAACAATTCCTTTTAGTGCAATGAGAGAGAAAATACAAATACATTTTACCTTGACTTTATACCTTAAGAAGTTTTAATATCAGATTGGGGAGCTTAACCCTCATTACAAAGGACAGCAGCCCACGAGGCCCGGGGAGAACCACCAGCACGTGCTACGCAGCAGAAATCCCCCCCCCCCGCAACTGCTTAAATATAATACCCAAACGACTCCTCAATCTTATAGAGACAATAGAGTCAATCTAAACCACAGCCTTAGCTGCCATTAAACATAGCCCCCCTCAAGAACTCAAACCCTAATTTGAATACTGTGTAAAAATTAACTTTTAAGCCACAAGGCAACAGGTATGCGCTTTCTATGGCACAAACATTGCTGTTTAGGAATAGACAAAACAGTGCCACATAATATTTGCTGAAACAGTCCACACAATTTTTCAAGTGTCGCGGTCTGAGTCTGAATCCTCAGTAGCAGCTCGAGCAAACTCCCTGCTGAAATGCTCAGCCTTCTTCCCCCGGATCGGTGAACTGGTACGTCTGTCCTCCATAGAAGATCCGGAGGTGAGCTGGCATCAGTAGGGAATGTGTGATGCCCAGGCTCCAGAGCGTTGCCTGGACACCATCAAAAAGCATTTCACGTCGTTAACAAGTGGCAGAAACTGAGAGATCTGAGAAAAGATGAACTGTCTGGCCTCGATAGGTCAATGCTCCTGATCCCTTGGCGGCTGTAGAATAAGGTCCCTCGTGGTTGCTGCAGTAGTGACTAACAGAATGGTTCTTGGTGCGTCTCCTTGACTCCCAGCTGCCATTGGAGATACCTGGTAAGCCCTCAAGAAGCTAGTCGGGCAGGAAGTTTGCTGTAAGGTGTAAAGTAGGTGGTAACCAATCTCTCAGAAAGTCAAAGGTTATTCCCCTTGGAGTTCTCCATTAGCCCCACGATGTGCATGTTTTGGGCCCTCTGCATGTTTTCTAGTGACTCCAATCTGTATTGAAATTGTGAATTTTCTTGGGCCATTTTCGAAGTAGAGGCCAGTGCTTTAGTCGCCATTGACTCTGCTACCCCAGCTGTTTTCACAGCCGATTCAATCTTTGCATCTTGTCCGGCCATGCGGGTCGGTGCAAACTCTTATTTTGGTGTCTGTGGCTTGCATAGACTTCTGAAGGGCCTTCTACGGAGGCTCAGACCCCAATTGAAGTTGAGAATCTGCTGGTGGTGCTGGATCTGTGGTGTTGGGTTTTTTGTTCTGCTCCCGCCACCTTGTTGGTGCGACCCATAGTTCAATTTTGGTATCAATCGATTTCACTGAGCGTAAGGAATAGAGTTCTGGGTAGCAAATTCCAACCTTTAAAGAGTAAAAACAAAGCTTCTAGGGACATGGATATGTTGTTCATCCACACTGTCTGGCAGGTTCCTTGCTGCTTTAAATCTTGCTGGAAGGTCTTCAAGCTGGCTTCTCCCACCCACCCGGGTGGTAAAACTCTCTGCTCCGCCCCATGACGCCAAATCTAGCCCGCTGGAAGCCAGGTTGTGTGTCGAAGCCGGGGAGGTCGGGTGGGTCGTGTGGATGAACAACATATACCATTCCTAGAACTCCTGTTACAGGTGAGTAACCTGTATTTCTAGGGACATGGATATGTTGTTCATCCACACTGTCTGGCAGACTCCTAGCAGTTCTCCGGGAGGAGGGAGGCAAGGCGCACACCTCCTACTTAGGGAATAAGGACTGGCAGCTTAACAAGGGCAAGAGAAAAAATAAACTGCTATGGTTCTCTAGAGACATAGCGGACAAAGTAAGAACAAAAAAAACCTAGCATTTTAGAAGGTATAGGAGGACACAAGAGGAGGATAGGTAGAGTTACTAGGACAATCAAAGAGAAGCAGGGAGAGTAGTTAGGAGTGCCAAGGTGCAAACAGAGGAGAATGTTGCCCAGTCAGTAAAAAAAAGAGGATAAAACATTCTTTAGGCATATAAGGAGAAGAGAAAGACCAAAGGAGGGATGGTAAGGCTAAAAGGGAAGGGGGTGGGAGGAAGAGGATCAAACAAAAGCAGACATATTGAACAATTACTTTTGTTCAGTATTTACAGAAGAAGAGGTAGGTGACGGGCCTAAGATAAGGGACAAGGGCATTAAAGGAAGGGAGGTAGACACTAATCCTTTTACAGAGCAGAGAGTCCTCAAGGAACTAGCACAGTTAAAAGTAGACAAGGCAAGGGGACCTGTTGGGATGCACCCTAGGATACTGAGGGAAATCGGGAAGTGCTGGCTGCACCTTGGACAGCTCTGTTCAACCTATCACTAGAAACGGGAGGTTCCAGAGGACTGGAGGAGGGCAGATGTCCCACTGCACAAAAGTGGAAATAGGGAGGGGGCAGGAAAATACAGACTTGTCAGCCTATCTTCGGTAGTAGATAAAGTAATGAAATCGCTACTGAAGGAAAGGATTGGGGACTACCTTGTAACCAGTGGATTACAGGATGCGAGGCAACATGAATTCACAGGGGAAAGGTCTTGCCAGACAAACGTGATCGAGTCCTTTGACTGGGTGACCAGGGAAGTGGATTAGGGAGGAGTGGTAGATGTGGCCTACTTGGATTTCAGTAAGGCCTTTGACACCATTCCACATAGAAGACTGTGAGCAAGCTGGGCACCCTAGGAGCAGGTCCAAAAGTAGTAAAATGGGTAAGAAATTGGCTAAGCAATAGGAGTCAGAGGCTGGTGGTAAATGGGGTCCACTCTGGAGAAGGCAAGTTGACAAGTGGGGTGCCACACAGGGGTCAGTACTAGGCCTGGTCCTCTTCAGTGTCTTTATTAGTGATGTTGCACAAGGGCTGGAGGGGACAGTATGCCTGTTCGCAGATGACACACAAATCTGCAACAGAGTGGACACTCCGGTGGGGGTGGGGGTGTGGAAAGAATGAGGGACTATCTGAAAAAGTGGGAAATATGGTCAAGGGAATGGCAGTTGGGTTTCAGTGCAAAAAAAAGTGCAAAATCATGCACTTGGGGCACAGAAACCCAGGGTCAATATACCAATCGTGAGGGGAGGTGTTAGCAACCACAAAACAGGAAAGGGACCTAGGGATAATCATTTCTGATATGTGAAGATGGCCGCCAGGCTGGGTGTGCTGTTGTCTGCTCTGTAGTTGCAGTCGTAATTGTGTTTTACTTTTAGCTTGTTTTAATATTTTTAATTTTATTGTTCTGCACGTCCTCTGTTTTGTCCTTATCCATTTCGTCTTGTGCTGTGGCTGAATTGCTGGAATTGGGAATGAACGAACAAACTCGTTGAATAGTTTGGTTTTCCCTGAGCCTCTCATTATTGCCAAGGAGTGTGGGGAGTTTGTGCGTGCTGCTGGAATTGGGAACGAATGAACTTGGTGAATAGGTTGGTTTTCCCTGCCTTTCTCGCTACTGCTGAGGTGCCGAGGAGCGTGGGGAGTCTGTGCACATTATTGGGAGGTGTCTTGAGCAGCCCTGTAGCTTAATGTTGAAGCAGCAGAAGGCCCCTTATTGTCTTGTACTTACGGGCAGTTTTGTTATGACTGGATGCAGTTTGCACTTTTAAGGCTGAATATTTACATGCTGTGTGCTTCTGGCTGTATATGCAGGGATTGGGACGGTGGAACTGCATGAGGATTCTACATCAGAAAGAGTTTGGACATAGGGATTTGAAAGGGCACTGGACTTTGTTTTTCGGAGTGTGGAAATTTTATTGCTGGACTTGTGGCGGTGGATTTGGGGGCAACAGTAGCTTGTGGAGTGGGCCCAATCTTGTAGGTGGGCCGAGCTTCCGTCTGTGGCAGCACAGGGGTCCATGTTTCTAGCCACCGGGGAGTCGATGGTTGGAGCTCAGATCCCTGGAGATCCCTGGAGGACCTACCAGTGTTGGGTTCTGGCGGGGCTTTCATAGTAGCTGGTACAGCCTGGTGCCAGCCACCCGGATTAGATTTTTGGGGCTCTTCCCGACCTCGGAGTGGACTGGTCCTGAAGACGATCCTTTGGACTCTTTCTCTGATCCTGGAGCCATGGTCAGATTTTCATTTTTATCATTTTGCCGGTAGTGAGAGTGCCGTAACAGATTTTCCCTTGGCTCTGACAGTGAGAGTATCAGAGGTCGGGGGAACGATTGATTTTATTCTGGGAGAAAAAGCTTTATACCTATTTACCCAGTGGGTGAGAGCTCCTGAGGGATTTTGTTAGTCCTTCTGGTAGTTAGAGGACTATTGGGACTTGGACTATCCGTTTGTCTCCCTAAATACTGTTATGACTGCATTATTAGCCATATCTGCCTCCTTACACCAATTGGTTTTATGAGTTGTTATTTTGTTTTGTTTTATTTTTAGTGCAATACTGTTTTTTCACCTCCGAGGGGTGTGAGAGGGTCCTGGGGAGGGGAATAGCTTTGTTGTTTGGTATATTTATGTTGTACTAGGAATTATGTTAGTTGTTATTTTTATGATTATGATATAAAAGATAGATTTGTGTAAGGGATATTTCTAGGGACATGGATATGTTGTTCATCCACACTTATTGGCAGGTTCCTTGCCGCTTTAAATCTTGCCAGAAGGTCTTCAAGCTGGCTCCTCCCACCCACCTGGGTGGTAAAACGCTCGGCTCCGCCCCATGACGTCAGATCTTCCTTACCGCTTGGAAGCTCAGGTTCCCTCCTTAACGCATTGCGCTTAAGACTGGTTCCTAATTCTTCGAAAAGTTCGAAATTGAAAAGTTTTTGCAAAAAGACTTTGGTCGTCTTCTCCTCGTGGCTGCGATGGACAAATCGACTCCCGGATTTCGGAGGTGCCCTTGCGGGCAGAAGATGTCTAGGACGGATCCGCACTCCACGTGCGTCTACTGCCTGGGCCTTGAGCACGACCCGCAGGCCTTCGACTTGTGCTCTTCCTTTTCGGCCTACGTCCTTGAAGACCGTGCTACCCGATTACAACTGGGGCGCCCCGAGAAAATAATTCCACCGGTGAAATCTAAAGAGGCCCTGGACATGTGTCCATGGGGCGGGCTCGTGTGGATCAGCTTGAGCAGATGATCGCCAAGAGGCGCGGGCCGCTTCTACCTCGGCCGCGCATTTGTCCCGCCTTCTCGGTGCTCTTACTCGCTTCTTTTTATGAGCTTTGTCTGACCCTCACTACCAAAGGTGAGGGTCCAACTTCTTGGACCTTCTTCCAGGTCCAAAAGAGCAAAAGAAGTCTGTCGACGGCTCTTGGGAGCGGAAAGATCCCACTCCTTGTCGCACGTCCACTTCGTTGACCTCAGCTTTGGCCACTGGCTTCGACGTGTCCCCTGGCAGGCCAGTTGGCCGAGACTCCGTCGATGCGGTCGAGATTTTTCTCGACCCGTTGACGGGTTGTCGGCTGGAGAAGCTGAGAATCCCCTCTCCCCGGTTCCCCCGGTGGGAGTTGAGGATCCTGTCGGCTCGTCTGTGCCTCCGGTTCCGGAGCCTTCGTGGGATCGTCCGAGCCGAGGGCTGCCATTTCGACACTTCTTCGCCTCAGCCTAGTCGAGACTCTCGGTCTCGGTCTCGGACATCCTCGTGTCCAACCGATCCCGCCGGCCATAGCGGTCTCGCACCGCTGGCAAGCGGCGCCACGCTTCTTCCTCTTCCTCGGATGAGGGGAGGCTTCGCAAGTTCGGCCGGAGGTACGAGGAACTTATGTGGCAACAGTTCCTTTTGACCGGAATAAGCCTACCAGTCGTCTTCCCCGCCATTAAGTGGCTGTCACCAGAGCAGCAAAACAACCCCTTGTTGTAGTCGAGAGCCTGTTCTCAGGCGGTTGTTCGCCAATTCCAGCTGCCCACCGATTCTGGTGGAACCTCTGCCCCACAGCCATTAGTTGGGGCTCGAGCAAAAATTTCGGTTGGCTTTGGTTTGCCCCATAGGTTGTCGGTCACCCTCACTCCCGATAAACCTCGGCAGGTGGAGGGTGGCTCAGGGCTGAGGCAGCTCTTTGAGGACTCTTCTGAGTCCGATGATGGTTCCTCCCTCTTCTCCAAGCACATAGACTTGGAGTCCTCGGGAGGACAGTCAATGGACGATAGCTTCGTCCTTCTTAGGGTTACTTCACCATCTTGGAGTCCACCGGATGAAGCTCGAACCCGCTTTCTAAACGGGCCGGGTATCCCTCACGGAGATTCTGGACGAGGGATTCTCCCACGGAGGCCTTTCCGTGCGGAGCCATAGTGGAGTCCGCCTTGGAACTTGGCAGCGTCCTGCTTCCTGCCCTGTGCCTTCGGCCAGTTGGCCAGGAAGTATCGGTCCCTACCACCGACAGCATTTTCCGCGTGTTGGGAACGCCAGGATGGACAAACTCTCCCGACAAGGAATCCAAGAAATTGATTATGCCGGGCGAAAAGTCTATGCTGCATCCTCTCGGCCTTCGTCAGGCCAGTTCGGCCGTCTTCATGGCACATTTTTCTCACGCCCTGTTGGGCTCCCTGGATGAGGTTGTCCCTCATCTTCCCGCAGATCTGCAGACTACCGTCAGGCAGGTGCAGGACCAGGGCAGGGCAGTGGCTAAACAGCAGCTCCAGACTGCGTTAGACATCGGGACTCATGTGCTAGGTCTGAGGCGGCCGCAGTGGCCATGCATTGGGCTTTGGCTGAGGATATCCACCTTACTTCGGATACCCAGCACAAGTTGGAGATGTTCCCTTTGGGGACTGACCTCTTGGCCCTGGGGTGGAAGGTCACCTGCAGAGGATCGAGAAGTCCAATGCTACCTTGGACTTGGTCTCTTCCGCGTCAGAAGGACAAAGGCCGCAAGCCACAGCCTAAGCCCTTCGTTCTTCTGGCGCCTGCTGCGCGCCTGCCCAGCAACGCCAGGCCAGCAGGCTCGACCTTGGTATCCAAGCTGTCGCCCGGGCTTCTCCAACAGGAAGCAGGGAGGTAAGGCCAGGAGGTTCCTCGGCCGTCCCTCCTCCAAGCCTGCCCAGTGACGGGCTGAGGGTGTCCGCCCATCCCTGTCACCTCACCCTGGTTCCCCCGTGGGGACGGCTCAGACACTTCCTTTCCGCCTGGTCCATTGTTACCACGGACAGGTGGGTACTGGAGGTGGGGGAAAAGGCCTACCTCTGGAATTTGAGCAGGCCCCGCCTTCAGAGCTGCGCCGCACTGGGGCCTCGGGTCCGCAGCCTTCACTGGCGGCTCCCGAGCCGACATCGCCTCCCAAAAGGATTGATCATGGAGGTGGAGGACCCTTCAGACCCGGGTTCGTGTCCAGGTATTTCCTGGTTCCGAAACGGACGGGGGGCTGGCTCCCATTCTCGACCTACACGACCTGAACAAGTTCCTAAGGTATCGAACCTTCAGAATGGTCACTCTGGCGCAGATAATACCATCTCTGGAACACGGCGTGTGGTTCTGCTCTCTGGACCTACAGGACGCGTTCTTTCACGTCCCTATCCGTCCGTCACATCGGAGATTCAAGCGGAGGGATCCCTCTTCGAGTTCCGAGCCATGCCCTTCGGCTTATCTCCAGCTCCCAGGGTCTTCACCAAATGCATGGCAGTGGTGACAGCATTCCTGTGCGCCGAGGGGTCCGGGTGTACCCTTACCTGGACGATTGGCTGATAGCAGCCTCCTCCAGACGGGAGGTGGAGCGTCCAGAGATCTGGCCTCCAGGTTTGCTCTCGTTGGCCTTCTCATCAACGGGCCCAGTCGGAACTCGCAGCCAGCAGGTGATCCTGTTCATCGGGCAGAGCTCTCCACTCTCTTCTCGGTTTACATCACTCCCGCGGACAGGGCCGAGGTTCTTACCTCCTGCCCAATCATTTCTTGGTTGGGCAATCGCGCCTGCCCGGGACTTCCCCAGCCTTCTGGGTCTCATGGCGGCCTGTACCAGCGTGGTGCGTTGGGCCCGCTGGCACATGCGCCCCTTCAGTGGGACTGGCCAGCCAGTGGTCACAACGCTGCGATCTTTGGACCAGCTAGTGATAGTGACCCAGAGATGTGGGAACGCTCCAGTGGTGGATCGCTCCATTCCATTTGCAGGAGGACATCCCGCTTGTCCGCCCCGAGCCGACGGTCTCTTATCGACCGATGCCTCTCTGATGGGTTGGGTGCCCATCTGGGAGAACACCGAGTGCACGGCCTCTGGTCTCCTGGAGTCCTGCTATATCAACCTGGTGGAGCTCCAGCGGTCCGCATAGCTCTCACCGCTTTGTCTGCTTTCTCCGGGTCAAGTGGTCCGAGTCCAGACGGACAGTACCACGACCATGTACTACCTGAACCGCCAGGGCGGGACGCTCCATGCTTCTCATGCAAGGAAGCTCTCCATTTGGTCACTGCGTGCACAGCCTGGAGGCGGATCTCCAGCCATTCATGTGGCAGGAGCCTCCAGCACCCTGGCCGATGCCCTGAGCCGGATAGGGCTGCATCTCACGGATGGTCTCTCCTGCCGAGGTATAAAGATCTGTTCTCCCACTGGGGCACCCCAGGTGGACCTGTTTGCCTCAGGGAGAACGCGGGCTGAGGCTGTTTCATGCCCGCCTCAGCAGGGCTTGCTGCAGGGGATGCCTTCGAGGCTGTGGACCCTGGGCCTCACGCCTTTCCCCATTTCCTTGATTTACAAAGGTGCTTCAAAGCAAGGAGGACAAGGCGGTGATCCTGATAGCCCCAGACTGGCCCCACCAGTTCTGGATACCCAGATCTCCTCAGCCTCATTTCCAGGCTTCCGAGGCGCTGCCCGCCCGGACCTGCTTTCAGTCAATCAGGGAAGGTGTTCCATCCAGACCTTCAATCCCTGTACCTGACGCCTGGTTCCTGGTGCGCTAGAGTTCCAGGCCTTGGGTCTTTCCGGACGAGGTCCTCAATGCTGTTGAGGCTGCCCTATGAGTCGACCAGAAAATGTTACTTCTCAAAGTGAAGAGATTCTCCATTTGTGTCAGGGCAAGGGCTTGGACCCTTCCCTCCTGTTCTGTGGCAAGCATTTTGGACTATTTATGGTCCTTTCTAGTCAAGGTCTTAGGTCGCCGACTTAAGGTGCACCTGGCAGCCATCTCTACTTCACGGGGCGCGGGCCGGAAGCAGTCGGCAGGCGCAGGAAAAGGTGGTCGGGCGCTTTTCAAAGGCCTTGATCACATTTCCTCCGAAGTAGAACCTCGACCTCTGTGGGATTTACTGCTGGTACTGGAAAGCTTATGGGCAAGCTATTCGAACCAATGCACAGATGATCTCTCTCACCTGTCGTGGAAGACCGCCTTCTTGGTGGCTATCACGTCAGCCAGAAGGATGGGAGACTCCAGCGCTCTGCATCGAGTCTCCTTACCTGGTCTTCCACAGGGACAAGGTTGTCCTGCGCCCCCACCCGAAATTCCTTCCGAAGGTGGTGTCGGAGTTTCACCTTAGCCAGGTGCTGACTCTGCCGGTGTTCTACCCCAATCACACCTCGGAGGCCGAATATAGGCTCCATACTCTGGACCCTAGAAGGGCGCTCGCTTATTATAAGGAGCGCACTGCTGAAATTCGGGGAGAGGTTCACCAGCTGTTTGTCACCTACGCTGAAGCTGCACCTGGCAGACCTGCAGCCAAGCGGACGATAGGCAGGTGGGTCACCTCCAGCATAGATCGCTGCTATAAGTTGGCGGGCATGGAGCCTCCCAGAGGGATAAGAGCTCATTCTACCCATCATACTACTGCATCGGTGGCTGCTTCCAGGGACGTCCCTATCCAGGAAATCTGCAGGGCTGCTACCTGAAGTCAGCACACCTTTATTACCCATTACCACATCGACCTTGAGTCAGCTGGGATGCTGGTTTTGGGGCCTCGGTTCTCCAGTCCTTATTTCCCAAGTAAGTATTGGGGTGTGCCTTGCCTCCCTCCTCCCGGAGAACTGCTAGGAGTCTGCCAATAAGTGTGGATGAACAACATATCCATGTCCCTAGAATACAGGTTATTCACCTGTAACAGGAGTTCTAGAATAGTATGTGTTGTTCATCCACACCTACCCACCACTCCGGCTTCGACGCACAACCTGAGCTTCCAGCGGGCCAGATCTGGCGCCATGGGGGGAGCTGAGAGTTTTACCACCCGGGTGGGTGGGAGGAGCCAGCTTGAAGACCTTCCGGCAAGATTTAAAGCGGCAAGGAACCTGCCAATAAGTGTGGATGAACAACATATACCATTCCTAGAACTCCTGTTACAGGTGAGTAACCTGTATTTATTAGAGATTGGGATTAATGTGGGTTTATTTTTCCTTTTAATAAGATTGTGTATTTTATTTTGATATTCTGTGTTTTGTTTTTGGTATGCAATTGGAAAGTGAGGAGTATTGTTAAGAGTATATTTTAGTTTGGTGGTTATTAGCCTGTGGAATATGTCTATTTGCCCCCCCCCAACCCGGTCTTACGCTATTCGTCCTCTTCTCTCCGCCCGTTCCCCCCCCCACTTTGTCCTTTTCTGTCTACCAGTGCTGTTGCACGTTGGGTATTGTACATAGGAGGGGTGGTGTTGGTGGTCATGGGGGTACGGACACTGGAGGATGAATGAGCGGATCGCTCGCATAGGGCCGGTTAGGCTTAGGAGATGCCCTGGGGAGAAATAGAGCCTGGAACATGGTGTACCATGTCTAGTCCCCATACCCAAGGGCACCATCTCTATTGATGGACAAGTAGCTGGGACAGCTCGCGAACCCCATCCAACTCGGGCGGTGTTATGCAATGCCAGATCTATTAAGAACAAAACTGCAATTATTGTGGATTTTGTTGGAACAGCTGATCTGGCTTGCATCACCAAGAATTGGTTGGATGAAAATGCTGGCCTCATTTTGGAAGTGGCAATTCCATTTGGGTACTTGGTGATACACCGCCCGAGATTGGACCACGAGGGGGGGTAGCGGTCTGTTTCAAGACCGAGTTGGCCCTCACTGGTGTACCAGTAGAGGAGGCCAAGTCCTTTGAATGTACTGTGGTAGCTGGTGTGGGCTGCAGGATAGCTCTCATCTACCGTCCACCCGGGGATGAAAAACGATTCCTGCAGGAAGTGGTGGACTTCGCCGTCGACATGATGTTGGAGTCACCTAGACTGATGGTTCTGGGTAACTTCAGTGCTTGGGTTGATGACAAACTCTTGCCTTTTGGACAACACTTCCTCCAGTAGATGACATCACTGGGCTTCACACAGATTGTTTTCTCAGCTACCCATAATCATGGTCATTCTTTGGAATTGGTTTTCCTTCTGGGATTGAGGCCTCCGATTTGGGGGTGGAACCTGTCGGTTGGTCCGATCATTACACCGTGAAATTCAATTTTTGCATCCCCCTTTGTAGGTCTGCCCCTGTGGAGATGGTCAGTTACCGCCCTTTATGGGATGTGAGCCCTGAAGACCTGGTGGCGGTGATTGATCTCTCGGAGTTCCCTGATGCCAGCTCAGGTCCAGAGCCGTTGATTCTGGCCTATATAATAAGGCCATATCCTCTGCTCTCGACCTGATTGCTCCTATCCGGGTTTGTCCTCTACCACTTCGTCCTCTGGCCCCTTGGTTTGATGGGTCCTTGAGGGAGTTGTGGCGTTTAGGATGAAAGTTAGAACGCCATTGGTGGAAATCTGCCCTGGAGGTTTACCATCTTAGTTTGGTGGAGCATTATCAGACCTACCAATCAGTGATCTCCTGTAAGAACGCAGAGTTCCTGTCCAGGGAGATTGCTGTCGCTCAGAATCGACCAGCTCAACTCTTCCGAACTGTGTGCAGGTTGCACAACCCAGCCTGTCTGCAACTCTGTCTAGCTTTTTCACAAATGGAGTGTGATGAGCTTGCGCGATTCTTTGCGAATAAGGTGGCCGACATCAGATCGGAGATCCTTTTGACTAGTTCTGTGGGGGACGCTGTTGGTCGGTGCTCGGTCACTACACCTCATACTTCCTGGAGTTCCTTTGACCTGCCGGAGTTTGGAGAAGTTATGCGGATTGTCCAGGGGATGCGCCCTATGTGCTGTGATTTAGAACCTGGCCCAACTTCCCTGATTTTGGATTGTTGTGACATCATTGGCCTGGTTCTGGCTCAGATTGTCCGGTGAGCCTTGGAATCGGGTGAGTTTCCAAGCTGCCTGAAGGAGGCGGTGGTGACACCCCTTCTGAAGAAAGCTTCATTGGACCCGGACGCTCTAACTGCAGACCCATCTCGAACCTTCCCTTTATAGGAAAGATTATTGAGAAAGTAGTGGCAACTCAACTGGAGAACCATTTGACCATCCATAATGTCTACTAACCTCTCCAGTCTGTTTTCCGAAAGAGGCATAGTACTGAGACTGCTCTGGTTCGGGTGCTCAGTGATCTCCTGATGGCGACAGATCGGAGAAACCGTTACATTCTGGTACTCCTTGATCTTGCCTCAGCTTTTGACACTGTAGACCTTGGGGTGCTACTTGAGCGCTTGAGGTCCATCTGCGGTCTGACAAGTGCGGTCCTCAGGTGGTTTGCATCTTTTCTAACGGGCAGAACACAGAGAGTTGTGTCGGGGAATTTTTTCTTCTGACCCACTTTGTCCTGTGGGGTCTCTCAGGGCTCGGTGTTGTCCCCCATGTTGTTTGCAGTGTATATGCTACCCCTCGGAGACATTGTAAGATGGTATGGGCTGAGGTTTCACTGCTATGCTTATGATACCCAGCTCTACCTGTCTTTTGCCCCCGACCAGGGTAGTGCGCTCTCAGTATTTAATAACTGCCTCGCTGAAATCCAGGACTGGATGAATTCGAGCTGGCTAAAGTTGAACTTGGGGAATGACTAAGGTAAAAGTTGTGGACCCAGGTCGCAGGATAGAGGTGTTGAGGACTGATCAGCCCTCTGGATTATTTCTGGGGAGCTCTCAGATCCTTACCTCAGAACGGGTGTGTGACCCGGGAGTGGTATTTGATGACGGGCTGACCCTTTGTTATCAGGTGTCGACAGTCATCAAGTCTGCCTTTTACCATCTTAAGAACATTGCCAGGGGCAAACACCTTGTTCCGTCCAGTGATCTGCCTGTGTTGGTCCACGCCTTTGTGACCTCGCGCCTTGACTACTACAGCTCCCTTTACTTAGGGCTTCCTGGGGTTGATATCCACCGCTTGCAGCTAGTGCAGAATGCTGCTGCTTGACTGCTAACCGGGGTATTTCGGAGGTCGCATATTACTCCTGTCCTGAGCGATCTGCACTGGCTAACGATTCAGTGGTGGATCACCTTTAAGGTAGGTTTATTGACCTACAAAGCACAAAAACGGACTTGGCCCCGACTACTTGAAAGAGCTTCTGATTCCCTACATCCCTGTGCGGGTAATTTTGAAATCTTCTGGGGCCCGTGCATTTATGTTCGTGGCCCCCACCCTCTGGAGTTCTCTGGCCCGTCAGCTTTGGGAATGCGTGACCGTTTGGGGGTTTTAAACAGGCACTTAAAACTTTTTTGTGGAATCAGGCTTGCTAGTGAATTGTTACTATTTGTAATTGTTGTTTTATATATCAGTGTTACAGTTTTTATGGAATTGTGTTTTATTATTGTAAAGCGCCTTGGTACCTGAAAGGTGCTTAAAAAATAAAGATCATTATATTATTATTATTGATAACCTGAAGGTAGCCAAGCAGTGTGATAAGGCAGTGGGGAAGGCTAGCAGGATGCTCGGGTGCATAAAGAGGGGCATTACCAGCAGAAAGAGGGAGGTAATATTAGCCCTGTATAAATCACTGGTAAGACCCCACCTTGAGTACTGTGTCCAGTTCTGGAAGCCCCACCTCCGGAAAGGCATAGATAGGGTAGGGGCAGTACAAAGGAGGGCTATCAAAATGGTGCAGGGCCTGCATCAAAAGCCCTATGAGGAAAGACTTAAGGAACTAAATATGTACTCTCTAGAGGAAAGAAGGGAAAGGGGGGATATGATAAAAACGTTCAAATACCTCACAGGTACAGGAAGGTAGCATTTACCATAGAAAAAGATGCTCGAGGACAAGGGGTCAACCTATGAAGCTGGAGGGGGGAGGCTTAGAGGAGATGTGAAGAAATACTTCTTCAAGGAGAGGATGGTAGACACCTGGAACAGCCTCCCAATAGAAGTGGTGGGTGCCAAAAAAGGTAAAAGAATTCAGGCCATGCATGGGATGGATACAGAGTGACCTTAGAAATAAGGCAAAGGGGGAGACCAGAGATCAAGTAGGGTCTTCGGTGGCACAGTAGGTAGGAAATATAGGGCAGACTAGGTGGGCCAAGAGGTCCTTATCTGCTGATAACTTCTGTGTTTCTATGAACTAGTGGACTTTCTGGAGGAGAATGGGCTACAGGACCCCAGACTACATAGGTTCATGAAGGGAAGATCTTGCCATACGAATCAGATTTTGACTTTTTGACTGGGTAGTCAGGGGAGCCAATAAGGGATAGGCAGTGGATATAGTATGCTTAGATTTCAGTTGGCCTTTAACTCCATACCACAAAAAAGGCTCATCAAGAAGCAAATGGAGTTAGGGGTGGAAAAAAAATGGCATCTTGGGTGGAGAACTGGCAGAGAAGAAGAAGAATGCAAAGGGTGGTGGTTAATGGTTAGTTTTCTGAGGTAAGAGAAGTAGCAAGCAGAGTACCTAAGGGGTTGGTGCTGGGTCCGGTCCTTTTCAGTGTATTAATTTGCCACATAGTGGAAGGCATTAAGAGCAAGATCTGCCTTTTCACAGATGACATAAAGATCTGTGCAAGGGTGGACATAGAGGAAGGGATAAGAGAATTCAGGGAAACTATAGGCAGATTGCAGAGCTGGTCAAGGATCTGGCAGCTGGGCTTCAACACTAAAGAAATGTAAGGTGATGTACATTGGGCAAAGGAACCTAAGAGTACAGTATGAAATGGAGAAAGGGTGTGTGTGTGCTGGAAAGTACTGCAGAGGAAAAGGTCTAGGAGTCATGATATTAGGGAGCAAAAAAACAGCAGCAGACTGTAACACAGCTCTGGGTGATGAAAACGGGATGCTGGAATGCATAGAGAGGGGAATAAACATTTGAAACTGGGAGGTGATCCTCCAGTTGTACAGGCCATTGGTGCAATCACATTTTGAATACTGTGCAAGGTACAGGAGTACACACCTGAGGAAGTGCTGTGACAGAGTGGAGGCAGTACAGTGCAGGGCAACCAGGATGGCTCACGGACTAGAGGGTAAGACATATGAGGAGAGACTGCAGGACTTAAATGTGTATACCCTCGAGAAGAGGGAAAAGGGAGACTTGATAAAAACATACAAGTACCTGCACAGGATAGATAGAGTGGACACTAAGGATTATTTCTCCTTGACTCATGTAAAGGGACAAGGAAGAAATCACTGAAACTCAAAGGGGGGAGATTCAAGGAATGTCCACAAGCATTTTTTCACAGAAAGAGTGGTGGACAAGTAAAGCAGACTGCGGGAGGCAGTGATACAGGCAAAATCAGTGAGCAGCTTCAAGCAGACATGAGACGGGTATATGGGAGTAGTTAGAAAAAGGGTGGGGTGGGGGCATTGTGGAGCTCGAGCTGAGTAGCAACAGATAGCTCCTACAGGCACAACAGAAATCCATCAAAATCCTCCTTTAAGATGCCTCAAAATGTGATTTTGACAACTTCTGTGGAAAGTGTTTTTTTTTTTTACTTTTTATTTAGTATTTTGAACATATGCATAAAACACATTGTTACAAAGCATGTGTATCAACCATTATTTGCCATTATACATTATTAAGGAGTTAATGACTATATGCTTCAAGTAATACAGCGTTGGGGTGTGGGTGTCATTAACTAAAATAAAAGAAGTTATTAGTTCTCAACATGTAGGAGCTATATTGCAGCCAATGCCCAAATAATTTAGCATTAGTGATTGATTATACTGAATAACTTGCAACCGACCCAATGTAGGTCCTATAGTAAAACTCACATTGTTGTAACAGAAAATAAACTGTACCAATCCAGAGCTTCCCTTAAACACCATTATGCCTGATTGGTATTAATGTTATATGTCTAGGTTCAAAGAAATTCTATTCTTAATCATCCACCTAGCACTATGCACCCCCTTCTTCGTTCCTTTTAAAATACTGCAAGGCCTGGTGACCAGCTCCGACCTACCATCTCTAATAAGGTATAATAATAATAAGGATGTGTTAACAGCTTACTTTTGGAATTATTAGCCCCTAGACATTAACATTGTAAGTACTACTTCAATAACACATCTAACTTTTAATACTGCAGATAATTAAAAACAACCGTTATTTTAAACAATATGTCTATCTACCTCTGAGTCTCCCCAAATCAAAGGGGCTCAAGGTAAAAAAACAGAACTGGTATTGTGCTAATAAATCATCTTGGCTTTAATAATACTGGTATAAATGTTCCTTCGGTGAGAATCTATTAAATAGAAGTTGGAGCCAGTGACTCCGTTCTAACACTTTGAAGCTGCCTTCCCATCAAGAAAGAAGGAAAACAAAAATGAACTCTCCCATCCTCATGTTACTCAATCTTCAGTAATACCAGTCTAATAAATGTTCATATTAATAATATAAAGTAGCAAACCAGTCCGTCCAAATTGTATTTATAGTCTGCTGCATTTTCCAATGTTTTCAATCTGTGTCCGTTTTTTGGCCCAGTAGCTGTTCCTCGTGGTCTCGACGAGCTGTGATCTTCTCCACACATAGGCCCGCTTCTTTTGGGTGGTGAATCGATATTGTTTTTGGCCATCCATAAAACACAGCTGAGCTGGGAACGCCAGTGAGTATGTTTTGCCTAAGTCCTGCAATTTATGTTTCACCCCATCGAATGCTTTTCACCTCATCCTTGTGGCATAGGCGAGACCTGGAAAAAAGGGAATACGATTGTCTCCATGAAATATTGGACCGCTATTTCTTATGGCCCCGAGAACTGAGTCCCATTCTACTGCTGAGGCTAGAGTGAGTAGCACTGTACGGGGGGGGGGGTTCAGCATTGGTACTAGGCCTGTGAGGGGTAATCCTATAAGCTGGACTATCTTAAAGTCCGACAGTCCTGCTATTTCGGAGAGCCAGGGTCTTAAGTATTATACCAGACTCTCTCCTTCCGACATTTCAGGGAGACCCAAAATTCGGACATTAGCTGTGCAAGTTCTCTAGTTGTTCCACTCGGCTCCTCAGGGCTGCTTGTTCCTTGAGCGAGGCGGTAGTCGCCGCTAGTGCTTTTCCAGCCGTTGCCTCCGCATTTTTGGACACCTCTCCCATGGCCTCAAGTTGGGTTTCAGCAGCCAAAAAGCGCTGTGAAAATATGTCCAGTTTTTGGTCCATTTTTTGTACAGTTTTAGTGAGCGCTGTCATTGCAGTTTGCAGAGAGTTCAAGGAAGCTGTAGGCTGCTCTGTGTCTGCCAAGGAGGACTCCCCGTCTGCATGGTCTGGCGGCCTAGATGTGGAGGTGCGTGGCTGGAAGAAATCCTGCTTCACTGTCTTCGTTCATCCCATTCCATCTGTCAAAGTACATTTAATAATGCAAACGGCTATAATATAGAGTTCCCAATGATTTTTCTGCAGTTTGTAAGTAGTTCTTAGCAGTTTTGATGTATATAGTAGAGCTTCTCTGGGAGCTCCAGATAATTGCTGCTTCTGGCTGGTCTGCTAGCTTCGCCCCCCTTCTGTGGAAAGTGTAACGAAAAGTTTGCTAAGATGGAAAATCCTAAATGAGAGACAGGAATTGTTGTAGCAGGAAAAAGGAAAGCGGACTGGTGGAGCTTAGACCTCGTGGTCTGCTGCAGATACACAGACTGCGGCTGAACAAAGTTCTGACAAAGCAGTAACATCCCTTGTTATGAAGCTCCAAAAGCTAATTTTGTCAGTTTCCAGTTTGACCCAAAAAGGTGATGGATTCAATAGCCAAGTTCTGGTTTTAGAAACAACTGTGAACAGAAATAAGGGTGATATTGTCAAAATTCATAAGCAAGTGGATTCATCTACGAGTGTCAGAGCATTAATAGCCATCAAGAATCAGCACTTGCATGAAACACTGGAATCTTTAGAAAATCAAGCACGTTTTACCAGTATTCGGGTTATAGGTTTACCAGAGGGCTGTGAGGGGTATCACCCAGTGATGTTTGCTCAAGAATGGCTCACCTAGAAGTTCGTGTTAGAGGGAGCAGAGAGTATCACGATCTTCCAAAAAGTTTACCAGATTACCCCTCGAGGCAGGCAGCAGAGAACTCTGAACAACCCATGACACTATTGGTGGCGATGGTGGGATTTGGAATGAGGGACTGGATCCTACAGTATGCCAGGTGGGCAAACCCTATCATGTAGGTTGACTGACAGGTGTACTTCTTCCCCAGTATCAATCATGCCACGAGGCAGCACCGGAAAATATTTGATGGAGTTTGGCGGACCCTACTAGAAACTGGTATGATCTACTCAATGATCTACCTGGCCCACCTTAGGATCGTCCATCAGGGAAAATTATATGAATTTTCAGACCCTATGGAATCAGGTAAGTGGACCTCTAAAGTGGCAGCAGAGACTAAAAGCAGATTGGAGGTAGGAGTGCAGGATGGCGACACAAGGGACACTTGAAGTGGTTTTAAACTAACAGACTGCTAATACTTAAAACATGTTTTTGCTGTTAGGTTGTCTTTTGAAGGCTTCTCAACCCATCTAGTTCACCTTGTGGCAACTGTACAATGCATTGCATGTTTATTCATTGTTGTTCCTTTTTAAAAATAGTAGTTAACCTGGGCCTGATTTTGGTTTGAACCGTTACAGCCCATTTTGAGATATTTAGTAGGATTATTGTTTAGTATATCTCTGTTTTCTTGTTACCTTCAGTGGAGATTTGCATTAAAAAATGTTTGGTTTCTAATGGCCCTGGCATTGTGGGAGACGAAGGGAAATGTATCACATGCCAACCACCTGTAAGTATATGTCTTGTGTTTAAAAGGTTTTTAGATGGTTGATCAACTTTAGGGATAACACATAGTGCCATTAGTCCCAATCGGGATATGATTTACTGGACTTTATTTGCTGGGAAATTCCCAGACTTTTCTAAATAGCCGTGTTGCTCCTGACCTCGCGTATGCAGCATAATTTGGACTTTTGTTTGATCAGTATCATAGTGAGGTATTCCCAAATGATGTATCTCAATGCAGGGAGTGCATACTTTTCTTTTGATTAAAGGACTGAAGGCCCTGGAAATGTATGCACCAGTGGTCTGTTTACTATATGGTGTAACCATTGATCTTCTTCTGGAGTATCTCAGTCATCAGGTTACACCATAGGAACCTTCGCCGTCGGTGAAGGGGAATCTACGCAGAAGACTTTTAGCAGTACAACTGGGGCCACCCACGCCGTTGACTTCTGTCGATGTCAGCAACCCTATATAGATGTGGACGATCTCATTCCCTCCTCAGTTCTTTCCTGCCGACAACTTGCTAGCACAGTCTCTGTAGAAGCTTTGTCGCAGTGTTCGCGCCTTTTTTTGGCTGTTTTTTCTGACAATCCTTACCAAAATCTCTTTAGAGATTTTTTATGTTGAGAGTTAATCCTTCTTTTTCTCTCTTCTGGCATAGCTGCTGTGGAAAGAAGATTACCTCTGCAGATGAACACTCAGTTTATGTCTGCTGTCTTGGGCCTGACCACGACGTCTCTGACTGTGAGCTCTGCCAGAAGTTTAACCAAACAACCCTCTGGCGTCACAAGAGGGCTCTGAAAAAATTCATGGAACAACAGGTAGCCAGCTCCGGACAGGGGTCCTCTGGGGCCCTGGCTGCCCAGTCACCCACTGGATCTTCCAGCTCCCAGGCCCGAGATAAGTCCTCCAGGGGGTGTCATAAAAAAAAGATTGGGATCGCGATCGCCCCCCACCCCCGCGGCGATCCTGCTCCCCATCGGTCTGCTGTTTGGGGAGCTCTTTGGCGACGGCTGCTCTGATGAAGAGACCAGCTGCCCAGGTCTCTATTCCTATCAGATCCATACATACAGCTCATCTGCCCTACTCACAAGGCACTCGACTGTTGACCCCCAGGTTGTCGGCTCCTCCACCATTGATGACGGGCATGTCGTCTACGACAACTCTGTCGAGTTCTGCCCATTCTCTTTCCAGGGCTACAGACTCGTCTGATTCCTAGGATGGAGGGTTGTCAGCTCTAGTGCCGTCGAACCCTTCAAACAACATGAAGTCTTGCTGTACTCTGACTATTGCAGTGATATCCAACCTTTGAACTGCCCTGGAGAGGAAAGAGTTAACTTTCCATGCAAGGCATGGAACGCTGAGCTCGAGCTCGGTTGAGACTCTGTCTGTTGTTGTTTGAACCCAGACTGCCAGATTCTTTACTCCGCCTCACTGAACAGTCGCTCCGGAGGTTTCTCCTTCGCTCAGTTCAATTTAGTCGGTTAAAGTGTCGTTTTTTCCCTCGGTTCAACCGAATTTCTTCTATCTAACCTGTCTGTTCAGTCTCTGTCTGTGGTACCGTGAGTACTAGATAGGTTTATTATTATTAGTTTCTGTGTGGAACTTGTAAACATCGGATCGGTTCGGTTTGAACCGATCAGGTTTATAAAAAGTTTGTTCTGCTTTTTAGAGTGTGGTAACCGGTCCTTATCGGTTCTAAAAAAAAAAACTGATTTCATTATGGTTTTTTCCACGACCCGTAACACGGTCAGGAACCGATAGGGGTGTCTTGCCTGGAGGATTGCCGAAAAAAGGGTAAGTTTGGTTAGGACTGGCCATGTCTGAGAAATGTAAGAGGAAAACTGGGCCCACTGGGTTTCAACACTGTAGTGTGTGTGGGGAAGCCTTTGCTAAGGCTGACCCCCACACCACCTGTGTTTATTGTCTGGGGTTTGACCACCTCGATTCAGACTGCCAGATTTGCAAAAGTTTTCCCACAGCTACCCTGGAAAAGAGAGTAGGTGGGCTGAGGGAAAGGGAGGCCAAGAAGTCCGCTGACCCGGATGGCCAGCCCGGTTCGGTTCCAACCAAACCAGAAGGAGTGCCCTCTGACCAGGGTTAAACTTCTTCGGGCCAAAGGAGAACCGATTCTGAGGAGTCGGTTCCGGTTAAAAGAAAAAGAAGGGATAAGTCAGCCGGTTCGGATCCACAAGTTCTTTCTCCGACCGCTGATGAAATAGCCAAAGCGATAAGGATTGTTCAGTCGCTAACTTCGGTTCCGACTGAACCGGCACCATCGGTTAGGGGCTCTGTTCGGTCGGTTCACCTGGTTCCCGATTATAATTTAGAGGATTTTTATGAACCGGAGGAGGAGGAGGGAGAGTATGTGCATAGTGATGGTGATTATGAAAGTCTGGATGTGCCCATTGACCCGGACATCTCCCCAGACAGACCTTCAGGTATTTCTCCTCCTAGGCTTTCTGAGTCCCCTTCCCACTTTATGTTTTACAAAAAAGTGGCTGAAACTCTCCAGCTTCCTATGGAGGAAGCAGTAGAGGATCAGGAGGAGCCTGATTATGTTGAGATGATGGACATCCCAGAGTCCAGGAGACTGTCTATTCCCCTCCATAAGTCTTTTGGGAAACAGACATTTAAAATTTTAAAGACTCCTAATTCCATACCTCCTGTGGACAGAAGAATGGACAAGAGGTATATTCTTTCAGGCTCAGGTACGGAGTTCCTTTTCCAGCAATGCAGCCATGTTGGGGTAGTGCAGGCTGCTGCCTGTGATAAGGCAAATATACCCTTGGCTTCACACCCCCCCAGATAAGGACTCCAGGAGGACTGATGCCATGGCAAAGAAACAGTACATGGCAGCATCTTTGGGACTCAGGCAGGCTAATTATATGGCCTACACAGCTAGATACCAGAAGTCTAGATGGGACACTGTGGTGGCTCTAGCTAAACAGGTCCCTGACCAGCTTGCCAAGGAGCTGGAGCAGGTGGCTGCAGATGATATTGAGGCATCCAAGGTGCAATTTCATGCTGCAGTGGACTCCATTGATGTTTCATCTAGAGTTATGGCTACATCTGTGGCCCTTCGTAGGATGGCTTGGCTCAGATGTACTAGCCTGTCACAGGATACCCAGACTAAGGCCATGGATTTTCCTGTTATTGGTAATTCTCTGTTTGGGGAGCAGACAGAGAACTACATGAAGAAAATGGATGAGTACAGGACCACCTATAGGAGTGCTCAGGTCAAGGAAAGGCAAGCCACTCCCCAGAGGCAGCATTCCAGGGGTAGGGCAGGCCTTTTCATAGGCCTTTCTACCAAGCCCAGGCCTCCTCTTCCGCCTTTGCTCAGAGGGGGTTCTTCAGAGGGAGAGGCAGACGGGGTCTAAGCAGGCCTGCTACCACCCCTCAGCATAAAGCCCCTGCCAAACAGGCACCCTGATGGGTTTGCCCGGGCCGATTCTCCACTACCCATAGGGGGCAGGCTGGCTTACTTTGTACAGGACTGGATGTCTTTAACATCAGACAAATGGGTCCTGGAAGTAGTAAGCCAAGGACTGGTTCTCAGCTTCAAACAATTTCCCAAGATGAGAACCAGATCCTTTCCACCTACAAATCCTTCAGAGACCCTTGCCTTAGAGGCAGAGGTCTCTTCCTCTTGGCTCAGAGCCATAGAAAGGGTTCCACCCCTACACAGGGGAAAAGGATTGTATTCCAGGTACTTCCTAACCCCCAAAAAGACAGGAGAATGGCGGCCCATCCTGGATCTCAGATATTTAAACAAGCACCTTTTAAAGCCAAAGTTCAAAATGGTGACTCTGGGAATAATTCTACCCTCTCTAAGGCCAGGGGACTGGCTAGCCTCCCTGGATCTCATGGATGCCTATTTCCACATTCTCATCAGATGCTCCCACAGAAAGTACCTCAGGTTCGAGTTGCCCTCAGGCCACTATCAATTCAGAGCAATGCCCTTTGGCCTAACATCAGCTCCAAGGGTGTTCACAGAATGCCTGGCAGTAGTGGTTGCTTTCCTAAGGAGAAAAAAGATCTCCATCTTTCCATACCTGGACGACTGGCTAATACTGGTTCAGTCTCCAGACCAAGTCAAGTCACACCTACAGATAACTCAGCAACTGCTCACTTCTCTAGGATTCCTCCTAAATCTTTCAAAGTCAGTTCTAGAGCCAGTGCAGCTCCTCTCCTTCATGGGGCGGAGCTGGATACAATAAGGGCAAGAGCCTTCCTACCCCTGGACAGGGCAAGGACCCTTGTAACACTGGCCTCTTCATTCACCCTTCAGGTGTCGTGACCAGTAAGGCATTTTCTGCAGCTCCTGGGCCACATGGCTGCTTCTGCAGCTTCTAAGATGACGAAGAAGGAGAGTTTGCAGGCCTAGATGAGCCAGTAGAGCCTGACATCTCCCCAGTTAGGCCTTCCAGTGTTTCCCCTCCCAGGCTTTCTGAGTCCCCTTCCCACTTCGTGTTTTACAAGAAAGTGGCTGAGACTCTTCAACTTCCTATGGAGGAAGCTGGTCAGGATCAGGAGGAACCTGATTATATGGAAATGATGGATGCCCCAGAGTCAAGGAGAGTGTCTGTCCTTCTGCATAATTCCCTGGGGAAACAGACACAGAAAATAATGCAATTTCCTACTTCCATCCCTCCTGTGGATACAAAAATGGACAGGAGGTATGCCCTATCAGGTCCTGGAATGGAATTTCTTACAGCATATTGCAGCCATGTTGGGGTAGTGCAAGCTGCAGACTGTGACAAGGCTAATATTCCTCTGGCATCTCATCCCCCAGATAAGAATTCCAGGAAAGTGGATGCCATGGCCAAGAAACAATACTTAGCATCCTCTTCAGGGCTCAGGCAATCAAATTACATGGCATATACAGTCAAGTACCAGAAATCGATGTGGGATACGGTTCTGTAGTTGGCTAGGAATGCCTTTCCCCAGCTAGCCAGGAGCTGGAGCAGGTGGCTGTAAATGGTATAGAGGCATCCAAAGTTCAATTTCATGCCACTGTGGACTCGAATGATGTCCATTTTAGAGTCATGGCTACATCTGTCTCCATGAGGAGACTTACTTGGCTTAGATGTACCAGTCTTTCACAGGATACCCAGACTAAGGCCATGGATTTCCCTGTCACCGGTAATTCTCTGTTTGGTGAGTATAACAGAGGACTACATGAAGAAAATGGACAAATATAGGACCATCTACAGAGTGCTGCAGCTAAAGAAAATCAGACCACTCCTCAGAGGCAGCAGTTTAGGGCAGGGGCAGGCCTTTTCATAAACCTTTTTACCAAGCTCAGGCCTCTTCCTCTTCTTTCCAACAGAGGGGGTTCTTTAGGGGAAGAGGCAGGCGTGGCATGTCTAGGACCCCATCATCCACACAGTCTAAGCCCCCCTGCCAAGCAGACACCCTGAGGTGTCAGTCAGGGTCGCCTCCCCAATTCCAGTAGGGTGCAGGCTGGCTCACTACTCCCAGACTTGGGAGTCTGTTACTTCAGACAAATCGGTCCTGGAAGTAGTGAGCCAGGGACTTGTTCTCGGTCCCAAAAATGAGACCAAGGTTCTTCAGTCCTCCTCCTCCCTTGGAGACAAAGGCCTTAAAGGCAGAAGTCTTCTCTCTTTTGCTTCTGCAAGCAGTAGAGAAGGTACCTCTTTGTCACAGGTAAAAAGGACTGTATTCCAGATACTTCCTCACCCCAAAAAAGACGGGAGTGGCAACCCATCCTAGATTTAAGGTACTTGAACAAACATTTAACAAAACCAGAATTCAAGATGGTGACTCTGGGAATAATTCTTCCCTCTCTGAGACCAGAAGACTGGCTAGCCTCTCTGGATCTCAAGGATGCCTACTTGCACATACCTATCAGACATTCCCACAGAAAGTACCTCAGGTTCGAGTTGCCTTCAGGCCATTGCCAATTCAGAGCTATGCCTTTCAGCCTAACATCTGCTCCAAGGGTGTTCACCAAGTGCCTTGCAGTAGTGGTGGCATTCCTCAGGAGACAGGGTATTCTTCTGGTCCCATACCTGGACAACTGGCTCCTAGTAGGCCAGTCCTCAGACCAAGTCAAGTCAGCCTTAGAGGTTGATCAAAGGCTTCTAGAATCCTTGGGCTTCATTCTGAACATAGAAAAGTCTGTTCTGGAACCAGCTCAGCTTCTCACCTTCACAGGGGTGGAAATAGACACTATTCAGGCAAGGGCATTTCTCCCTCTCTCAAGGGTTCAGTCCCTTGTCACTCTGGCATCCTGTTTTCATCCTCTAGTGTCTCATCCAGCCAGACACTTTCTGCAGTTACTGGGCCACATAGCAGCATCCACAGCTGTGGTCCAGGGAGCAAGGTTTCAGATGAGACATTGTTTCATCTCAGATCCTATTGGTCTCAGAAAAAAGACCCTCTCTCCAAATTGGTTCCAGTGTCTCAAACTCTAGTTCAAGCTCTCCAGTGGTGGCTGAAGGAGAACAGTCTTCGACAAGGTGTTCCATTTGTCAGTCAGGCTCATTCAGTGACTCTCACCAAAGATGCCTCTCTGCTAGGTTGGGGCGCTCACCTAAATCAGCTTACAGCTCAGGGAACCTAGTCTCACCAGGAGTCCCTTCTACATATAAATCTTCTCGAATTGAGAACTGTCTTTCTAGCACTTCAGACATTCTCAACTGCTGTTCAAGGGAAAGTAGTGCAGATCAGGACAGACAATACCACAACCATGTGGTACATCAACAAGCAGGGAGGCACTCGGTCCTCGGCCTTGTGCACAGAGGCCATGAAGATATGGTCTCTGCCTTATTCCCTGCAGGCTTCTCTGATGGCTGTGCATCTTCCAGGGAAGGACAACATTTTAGCATATACTCACAGCAAGTTGGTGGACCCTGAATCCTTTCATTCTTCAGGTAATTTTCAAGAGGTGGGGTACTCCAGAGATAGATCTCTTCGCAGCCCCGGACAGTCGCCAGCTTCCTCTCTTTTGTTGCATGTCTCCTCTTCTGGGCTCTCTCCATCAGGATGCTCTGTTGTTGAATTGGACAAGCAGGTTCCTGTATGCATTTCCTCCTTTTCTTCTGATATTCAGGGTCCTGATCAAGATCAGATCTCAGCCTTGCAAGGTGATTCTAGTGGCTCCAGACTTGGCCAGACAGCCTTGGTATCCTCTTCTGTTGTCACTGTCAGTAACAATGCCTCTGTGTCTTCCCAAACAGTTCAATCTTCTTACTTCCTCTCAGGGGAGGATCCTTTACCCCAATCTTCAGACTTTCAGGCTCAAGGCCTGGCTCTTGAAGAGCTAGGCTATGCAAGCCTACACCTTTCTCAGTCGGTCTTGGACATTTTAAAAGTTAGCAGAAAACCTGCTACCAGAAAGACCTACAACTCCAAATGGAAAAGATTTGGGGTTTTGGTGTTCCCAGAAACAGATTCAGCCAGAATTGGCTGATATTGCCATTGTATTTGACTATCTGGTGCATCTTAATGGTTTAGGCCTCCGGCCTGCTACTCTCCAGGTACATTTGGCAGCTGTGTCTGCCTTTTTTTCTGCTGGTAAGGGCGCTTAGCTAGCTTCTCATCCAGTTTTCAAGAAGTTTTTCAAAGGTTTAGTACATATTAATCCTCCCTTTAGGGAGCCAACCCCCTTCTTGGGATCTGAATAGCTGTATAGCACAGCTTGTGCAGCACTCTTTTGAGCCTTTATCTTCAGCAGAGCTGAAATACTTGACTTGGAAAACTGTGTTCCTGGTAGCTATTACCTCTTCCAGGAGAATCCGTGAATTACAGGCTTTATCAGTGGAACCTGATTTCATTTCACAGGGATAAGGTGGTCCTTCGAACCAACAGAAAGTTTCTTCCCAAGGTGGTATCAGACTTTGATCTGAATTAGTCTGTGTCATTGCCTGTCTTTTTCACTGTCCATTCTTCCTCTGGGGAGAGAAGATTACACAGTCTTGATGTAAAGAGGGCTCTTAGTTACTATGTGGAGCATACTAAGGCCCATAGGAATGGCTGTTCTCAGTTGTTTCTCACCTGTGGAGAAGTGGGAAAGGGCAAACCAGCCACCAAGAGAACTATTGCCAGGTGGATCATCTCCTGTATTCAGTTCTGTTATTCGAAGCTTGGGAAGGAGACTCCCTCAGACCTGAGGGCTCATTTGACCAGAGGTACAGCTGCTTCAGTCGCAGCAGTTAGAGATATACCTTTAGTGGAAATCTGTAAAGCAGCCACCTGGAAAACTGTTAACACGTTTACCAAGCATTACTCTCTGGACATTCAGTCTAGAAGTGATGTTAGGTTTGGCACAGCTGTGCTGCAGATCCTGTTCCCAAAATAGGTTCTGTGACTCCCTCCTCCAAGGGGGTACTGCTTGGTAGTCTGCATATAGTCAGAATACAGCAAGACTTCATGTTGTTAGAAGAAAAAATTACTCACCATGGTAATGTTTCTTCTAATGGAGTCTTGCTGTATTCTGACCACCCTCCCTGCCTCCCCTCTTGGAAGCTAGTAGTTTTGGGATGTGGGTGAGCAGACACAGTGCTGCACCCCAGAGGTGTACTCGACATTTCTTTTATCTTATTAAGCGTTTTATTATGAATGCTTTTGCTTGTTTCACTATCTACTTATTTTCTTTTTGGGGTTCTTCACTTGAGTCTTTTGACTCTAAAACATCTGTTATTGCCATTTGGTACAAAACTTTAAGAAACAATTGCTACCTGTTGAATTAGTTAGTTTAATGCCCATAAGAATCTGACGGTTACACTGCAGAGTACCAGAGACGGAGGTTTGAAAACCGAGCTCGAGCTCAACGTTCTATGCTTCTGCATGGAGTTGACTCTTTCGTCTCCGGAGCAGTTCAAGTGCTAGTCAGAATACAGCAAGACTCCATTAGAAGAAACAACATTACTGTGGTGAGTAATTTTTTCTTCCTGACTCTTCCCCCTAAGATCATTCCTCCTATGCTTCCAGCTTTGAAGAATGCCACTGCGGTAGCCTGGCACAGACCAGACATTGTGCCAGGTATGTCACTCAGGGCAGACAAACTTTATAATGCCCCTCAGGGCCTTCCTTATTTTGCTGCCCAGGCTGAAACTGACTCTGTAGTCATCAAAGCTGCCCATGACAGATCTAGGGCACCTAAGCTCCTTAGCTCCCTTACCCCAGACAAGGAATCCTGCAGGATTAACCTCTGTGGGAAACGGGTTTATGCCTCCTCCACCTTAGGTCTAAGGATTGCAAATTCTCTTCCTCACATGGTTAAATACCATAATGGCAACTGTAGAAAGGGCAAAGCTGCTGCTCGGGCCCTTCCTGATGGCTCCCAGAAGCAGGAACTGCTTTAGTGTTTTCAAACTGCTGAGGATGTTAGTAAGCACCTCCGCAGGGCTCTGTATGATATGACTGATACTGTAGCCAGGGCAGCTGCCACTGGCATATTCCTTCATTGGCACTCCTGACTTAGAGTCTCTGGATTTGCAGCCGATGTGCAGAACAAGGTACTTAATGCCCTTTTCAGTGGCATTAGGCTCTTCAGCCCTGATGTCTAGGACCTCATAAATGATCTGCAGGCCTTGGGCACAGCCATCAATTCTGTCCATTCTCTCTACCATGGTCAACCACGAGGTAGAGGACGTTCTGTCTTTCGTAGACAGGCCAATCCTGCAGATCATAGAGAAGGGTCACACCCTTGAGCTTATCCAACAGCCCCCAGATACCCCTCCTCCACCCTCCAACTACCCCTTGGCCCACTTGTCTGTTCTCCTGGAGGAAGTACAGTCTCTCTCTTCTGCACAAGCAGGCAATCGAATTAGTGCCAAAGCAGAGAAATCGGGGGTTTTATTTCGGGTTTTTCCTGATCCCCAGAAAGACTGGAGATCTGAGGCCTGGTTCATCCAGCATAAACTGATTATGAACTACAAAAAAACTAAGACTATGCTCTTTGCTAGTTCCCATAACAAGCAAAAATCAGCCTCCACAGAGCAAGGCTCTTACCTTTAAATACCTAGGTGTTATATTTGACACTGCCCTGTCTTTTGCTGAACATGTCTGCCTTATTTTGAACGTGATCAGCTCCAGAATTGGAATCCTCTACTGACACAAGCACAGTATGACTCCTGAGGCATTATGGTTAGCTGTCACCAACTCAGTACTTTCTATAGTGGACGATGAATTAGTTGTTTACGGCTCTGCCACTGACAGTACATTTAAAAGAAAAGAATAAGTATGGCACTCAAGAAATCATGTTGTCTGGTCTCCAGTGCTCACAGTCGCACCCATGCGTGTCACCTATACACCCTGACCAACTGATTGCACATTAAAGAGCAGCTGACGCCTTTGGGAAAACTTTGGAAAACATAATATTTAGACACAATTCAGCTTTTATTTTATATATATCTTGTATAGTTTTCTCTTCTCTGTTATTTATTACTAAATAAATTACCACAAAAACAAAATCCTTATCCGTTAGAATTCATCTTCCTCTATAGCTTAGTGCCTGCTTGAAATCACAATTATCTGTTGTGACATCACAGTCTGTTGCCATGGGAATAACTACGATGTCACAGTCAGAGCATTATGACATCAGACTGGGAAGAAGCAATATGAGCTGTTGAACTCTGAAAGAACAACTATCCTGCCTTCAAGCATATAACCTCAGTAAGAACTACAGAGTTAAAAAGAAAGATAAGCTGCAGTATGTCCAAATATTATGTTTTTCAAAGTTCTTCTTAAGGCATTGGTGGCTCTTTAAAGGGAGGATTTCATATCAGACCTGCCTGCTTGCGAAAAAAATCATTCTAGGGCTTAACCCGTCAACCACCTAGCATCTTCTCATAAGCTCGCTTAACTTGCGTAGCACCAGGACTGTGTCTAAGCACACTTACCTGGTACCTTTCTGCCGGACCACCCAGGCTCAGCATTCTTTCATGTTCCGAGCTCCTAGCAGCTTAAACAACCTCCCCCAGGATATCCTCGATTAACCCAAGCTTGGTTCCTTCAAATGCAAACTCCGACAGCACCTTACTGCACTTAGCAACTGTGACTGTCCCAACTATCCTTTTACCCTAGCAGAACATTGCCACCCCATTCCCTGTTTTGTGCCAGCACCCTACTGTTCCCTCCCTTTATCAGTTGCCCTTCCCTTCGCCGGTCACTCCCTCCCTCCCCCACTTCCCCTATCCTCACCCCCTGACAGCTCCCAGATTTTCTACACTCTCCCCTGATCCTTCGCTCTGCCACCACCATGTCCTCTGTGCTTCCTCCCACTCTCCCCCATACCACTCCACTCCCCTCCCTTGAAACAACATGAAGTCTTGCTGTATTCTGACAAATTGCAGTGAGGTCCGACCTTCGAACTGCCCCGGAGATGAGAGAGTTAACTTTCCATGCCAGGCATGGAACGTTGAGCTCGAGCTCGGTTGAGACTCTGTTTGTTGCTGTTTGAACTCAAACCATCAGATTCTTTACTCCGCCTCACTGAACAGTCGCTCCGGAGAGTTCTCCTTTGCTCGGTTCATTTTGTCGGTTAAAGTACCTTTTTTCTCGGTTTTCGACCGAATTTCAACCGCAACCTATCGGTTCAGTCTCTGTCTGTGGTATTCGTGAGTACTAGATAGGTTTATATTTGTTTTTATTCTGTGTGGAACTTGTAACGTCTCATCGGTTCGGTTTGAACCGATCAGGTTGTTTAAAAATCTTTACTTCTACTTTTAGAGTGTGGTTACCGGTTCTTATCGGTTCTATAAAAAACCAGATTTTATTACGTTTTTTTCCACGACCCGTAACACGGTCAGGAACCGTTAAGAGTGTCTTGCCTAGCGAATTGCTGAAAAAAGGGTAAGTTTTTGTTTAGGACTGGCCATGTCTGGGAAACCGGGCCTACTGGGTTTCAACACTGTAGTGTGTGTGGGGAAGTCTTTGCTAAGGCTGATCCCCACACCACCTGTGTTTATTGTCTGGGGTTTGACCACCTCGATTCAGACTGCCAGATTTGTAAAAATTTTCCTGCAGCTACCCTGGAAAAAAGAGTTGGTAGGCTCAGGGAAAGGGAGGCCAAAAAGACCGCTGACCCGGATGGCCAGCCCGGTTTGGTTCCAACCGAACCAGAAGGAGTGCCCTCTGACCAGGGCAAAACTTCTTCGGGTAAAAGGAGAACCGATTCCGAGGATTCAATTCTGGTTAAGAGAACAAGAAGGGATAAATCAGCCGGTGCGGATCCAAAAGTTCTTTCTACGACTGCTGATGAAATAGCCAAAGCGATAAAAATTGTTCAGTCGCTATTCCCGGTTCCGACTGAACCGGCACCGTTAGGAGGGCACTCGGTTCGGTCGGTTCCACCGGTACCGGATTATGATTTAGAGGAATTTTATGAACCGGAGGAGGAGGAAGGAGAGTATGAGGAAAGTGAATGTGTTTATGAAAGTCTGGATGTGCCCATTGACCCGGACATCTCTCCAGACAGACCTTCAGGAGTGTCTCCTCCTAGGCTTTCTGAGTCCCCCTCCCATTTCATGTTTTACAAGAAAGTGGCTGAAACCCTTCAGTTTCCTATGGAAGAAGCTGTGGATGACCAGGAGGAGCCTGACTATGTTGAAATGATGGATATCCCAGAGTCCAGGAGGCTGTCTATTCCCCTTCATAAGTCTTTTGGGAAACAGACAATAAAAATTTTAAAGACTCCTAATTCTATACATCCTGTGGATAAGAGAATGGACAAGAGGTATACTCTTTCAGGCTCAGATACGGAGTTCCTTACCCAGCAATGCAGCCATGTTGGGGTAGTGCAGGCTGCTGCCTGTGATAAGGCAAATATACCCTTGGCTTCACACCCCCCAGATAAGGACTCCAGGAGGATTGATGCCATGGCAAAGAAACAGTACATGGCAGCATCCTTGGGACTCAGGCAGGCCAATTATATGGCCTATACAGCTAGATATCAGAAATCTAGATGGGACACTGTAATGGCTTTAGCTAAACAGGTCCCTGGCCAGCTTGCCAAGGAGCTGGAGTAGGTAGCTGTGGATGGTATTGAGGCATCCAAGGTGCAATTCCATGCTGCAGTGGACTCCAGTGATGTTTCATCTAGAGTTATGGCTACATCTGTGGCCCTTCGTAGGATGGCTTGGCTCAGATGTACTAGCCTGTCTCAGGATACCCAGACTAAGGCCATGAATTTTCCTGTTGTGGGTAATTCTCTGTTTGGGGAGCAAACAGAGAACTACTTGAAGAAAATGGATGAATACAGGACCACCTATAGGAGTGCTCAGGCCAAGGAAAGGCAAGCCACTCCTCAGAGGCAGCATCCCAGGGGCAGGGGCAGGCCTTTTCATAGGCCTTTCTACCAAGCCCAGGCCTCCTCGTCTGCTTGTGCTCAGAGGGGGTTCTTTAGAGGGAGAGGCAGACGAGGTACAAGCAGGCCTGCTTCCACCCCTCAGTCCAAAGCCCCTGCCAAACAGGCACCCTGATGGGTTTGCCCGGGCCAATTCTCCACCACCTGTAGGGGGCAGGCTGGCTTACTTTGTCCAGGACTGGATGTCTTTAACATCAGACCAATGGGTCCTGGAAGTAGTAAGCCAGGGACTGGTTCTCAGCTTCAAAAAATTTCCAAAGATGAGAACCAGATCCTTTCCACCTGCAAATCCTTCAGAGACAGTTGCCCTAGAGGCAGAGGTCTCTTCCCTCTTGGCTCTCAGAGCTATAGAAAGGGGTTCCACCCCTACACAAAGGGAAAGGATTGTACTCCAGGTATTTCCTCACCCCCAAAAAGACAGGAGAATGGCAGCCCATCCTGGATCTCAGATATATAAACAAGCACCTTTTAAAGCCAAAGTTCAAAATGGTGACTCTGGGAATAATTCTACCCTCTCTAAGGCCAGGGGACTGGCTAGTCTCCCTGGACCTCAAGGATGCCTATTTCCATATTCTCATCAAAAGCTCCCATCGAAAATACCTCAGATTCGAGCTGCCTTCAGGCCATTACCAATTCAGAGCAATGCCCTTTGGCCTAACCTCTGCTCCAAGGGTGTTCACAAAATGCCTGGCAGTAGTAGTTGCCTTCCTAAGAAGGAAAAGGATTTCCATCTTCCCATACCTGGACGACTGGCTCATAGTAGGCCAGTCCCCAGACCAAGTCAAGATACACCTACAGATAACTCAGCAACTGCTTACTTCTCTAGGTTTCCTTCTGAATCTTTCACAGTCAGTTCTAGAGCCTGTACAGCTCCTCACCTTCATAGACGCAGAGCTAGATACAGTAAAGGCAAGAGCCTTCCTTCCCCTGGACAGGGCAAGGACCCTTATTTCACTGGCCTCTTCATTCACCCTACAGGTGTCTCGACCAGCAAGGCATCTTCTGCAGCTCCTGGGCCACATGGTTGCTTCTACAGCAGTGGTGCAGGGAGCAAGATTTCAGATGAGGGACATTCAGTTCCACTTGAGAGCCTTTTGGTCTCAGAAAAAGGATCCTCTGACCAAACTGATCCCAGTGACTCGAACCCTGATCCAGGCATTACAGTGGTGGCAGGATCAGGACAGTCTAAGACAGGGAGTTCCTTCTGTCACTCAGTCTCACTCTCTAATCCTTACTACAGATGCCTCCCTCTTGGGGTGGGGAGCCCACTTGGGAGACCTGACCACCCAAGGGTTGTGGTCTCCTCAGGAATCTCTGCTTCAAATCAGTCTATTAGAACTCAGAGCAGTGTTTCTAGCACTTCAGGCTTTTCCAAGTCTGTTCAGAACAAAGTAGTTCAGATCAGGACAGACAATACCACCACAATGTGGTATATCAACAAGCAAGGGGGCACTCGGTCTACGGCCTTGTGCACAGAAGCAATGAAGTTATGGTCTCTGGCCTATTCCCTGGACACCTCTCTTACAGCAGTACACTTCCCAGGCAAGGACAATGTCCTGGCAGATGCTCTCAGCAGGATATCTCAGGGCCATCACGAATGGTCACTGGATCCCCTGGTTTTGAAAGTGATCTTCTCCAAATGGGGCACCTCACAGATAGTTCTTTTTGCAGCCCCAGACAATCACCAACTTCCTCTTTTTGGCTGCAGACCCCCAGTGTTGGGCTCAGTCCCCCCTGGATGCCCTGGTTCTCAATTGGGAAGGGAAGTTCCTGTATGCTTTTCCCCCCTTCCCTCTCCTGTTCAAGGTGCTAGTCAAAATCAGGTCTCAACCCTGCAAGGTGATTCTGATTGCTCTAGACTGGACCAGACAGCCCTGGTACCCTCTCCTGTTGTCCTTAGCAGTCCACCTTCCCAGGAATTACAACCTGTTAACCTGTGCTCGGGGGAGGGTTTGGTATCCGAATCTCAAATCTCTCAGTCTCAAGGCCTGGCTCTTGAAGAGTTAGAGTTTGCTGATTTACACCTCTCTCAAGGTGTTATGGATATCCTAAAGGCTTCTCGGAAGCCTTCCACCAGAAACACTTACAACTCCAAATGGAAAAGATTCTCCATATGGTGCTCTGGGAAGCATATTTCTCCAGAGTCTGCTGGCCTGTCCACAGTCCTTGACTATATGGTTCATCTTAATAGCTTGGGACTCAGACCAGCTACACTAAGAGTGCATCTGGCAGCTGTCTCTGCTTTTCTTTCAGCAGGTAAGCCTTCTTCCCTTTCAGCTCATCCTGTATTCTATAAGTTTTTTAAGGGATTGCGTCATACCAATCCACCATTCAGGGACCCTACCCCTGTTTGGGACCTTAATGAGTCACTCAAATTATTGCCCTATCTCCATACTGCCCCCACTCTCCAAGGCAGTTGAGCGCATCGTGGCTGATCAACTTACCGACCACTTGGATAAATACAATATACCTTGTCCACAACAACACAACTTCCAGAAAGGTCACAGCACCACCACAGCCCTTCTTGAGTTCACTGGAGCTTTGCACAAATCCCTTGACAACGGCCTTCTCACAGGGGCGTTTTGTGACTACTCTCAAGGCCTTGATACAGTCGCCATGGACTACTAATAACACCAACTACTGAATGCGGGCTATCACCTGACTCTTCTCTCTGGTTTTAAAAGCTACTTGAAACCGGTCACAGAGAGAGTAAAAGAGTGGACGCTCTTTCTAACACCCTGCCTGTTCGCTCGGGTGTCCCACAGGGATCCATACTGGGACCCCTCCTTTTTAGCCTTTTCTTAAACTCCCTCCCTTACCACTGCTCTGAGCAGATCATAATATATGCCAATGATGCTGTTGTATTCTCCACTCACAAAGATCCTGCAACTCTTCAACAGAACCTTCACCTTGGTTTCAGTTCTGTAGAGACATGGTTTCTTAATCATAAACTGGTCTTCAATGACAAGAAAATCAAATCTATGCTCTTTTGCAGCTCTCATAACCCACACAAGCTACACCACTTTGCTATCTCCACCACCCAGGGCAACACTCTAGATCAGGTGGTGTCCTTCAAATACTTAGGGATTCAGCTTGACCCTAATCTCTCCAATGGACTTCATGTAGATAATGTAGCTAGAACTGCTAATACACGGCTTGGTCTCCTCTACAAACACAGACCACACCTCACGCCAGAAGCTTTGAAGGTTGCAGTCCTGATCTCTGTAATAGACTACGGTCTCGTCATTTATGGCTCGGCCACAACCACAATCCTTAGATGCCTCTCAACTGCCTTAAATAAAGCATGTTGGCTCATCACTGGTGCTCACCGTCTCACCCACACATGTGACCTGTACACTTAGACCGGCTGGCTCCAGCTATCAAACCGCTTAAAGTTTCTCACCTGCTTCATGGTAAAAAAAATCTACCTTGGCCTTGCACCTTCTGGGGTCTCAACTCTGTTACGACACCGAATTAACAAATGGTGCCTTAGGAGATCCATGCTACAGCTACTGAAAGTCCCCCACTGTCACACTTCACAGGAACAACGCTCTTTTGCCTATCGAGCACCACTCTGGTTCAATGGCCTCAGCCCAACCATCTCCTCTGCCCCAACTATTGGTATGTTTAAAACTAGGCTCCAGGACTATCTCACTACCAACAGCTCCTGTGACTGCCCAACTTAACCTTGTTTCTCCACTTCCCTTTCTGCTCTAGTTGTCCCCCTCCCCTCCTCACTGGATTCTACCCTCACATCTTGGTATACCCAATGCTGCACTTTTCACCCTCTTGCCACCCTTCCTACATTCCTTCTCCCCCTCCCTCTCCCTATGACTCTGGCACTTCTTATCTGTTGTCTGTTTTCTCTGACAAATGCTGCTGGCTGCCTTGTTACAATGCTACCATTGAACTGTATTAATCTGTACTCTGTTTGCAATGTCCACATTGTTGTAATGCCTGTCTCGATGTTCCCCATAATTTGTATTTCTCTGACGTGGAACCTTTGTAAAAGAGCCATGGCTCAAAGGTATTTGTAATCCTAGACTTGATAAATAAATAAATGTTTGCATAGCTCAGCTTATGCAACCCCCTTTTGAGCCTTTGTCCTCAGCAGAGCTTAAGTACTTGACTTGGAAAACTGTTTTCTTGGTGGCCATCACTTCTGCCAGGCGCATAAGCGAGTTACAAGCCCTGTCAGTGGAGCCTGATTTTATCTCTTTACATAGAGATTAGGTGGTCCTCAGGACTAACAGGAAGTTTTTACCTAAGGTGGTTTCAGACTTCCACCTTAACCAGTCCATGTCTCTTCCTGTGTTCTTCACTGACCATTCCTCCTCTGGTGAGATGAGGCTGCACAGTTTGGATGTGAAAAGGGCCCTCAGCTACTACATAGAGCGTACCAAGGGTCACAGGTTTGACTCCCTCCAACTGTTCCTCACTTATGGTGAGGTTGGTAAGGGAAAACCTGCCACTAAGAGATCCATTGCCAGGTGGATTGTCTCTTGCATTCAATTTTGCTATGAAAAACTAGGCAGGATTCCACCCTCAGGCCTGAGGGCTCACTCTACCGGAGGTACAGCTGCTTCCCTGGCTGCTGCCAGGGATATTTCTATCTTAGAGATATGTCAAGCAGCTACCTGGAAAACAGTTCACACTTTTACCAAGCATTACTCTCTGGATATCCAGGCTAGGAGTGATGCTTGGTTTGGCACAGCAGTGCTTCAGAGCCTATTTCCTAGGTAGGTTCTGTCCCTCCTCCATGGAGGTAGAAACACAGAAACATATAATTTGACGGCAGATAAGGACCTCTTGGCCCACCTAGTCTGCCCATTTTCCTACCTAACAGATAAGCTGCAGATCCTAGTTAACCAACAGCTTACTTCCTTAGAGGTACTGCTTGGTAGTCTGCAGTTTGTCAGAATACAGCAAGACTTCATGTTGTTTGAAGAAAAAATTACTCACCTTAGTAATGTTGTTTCTTCTAATGGAGTCTTGCTGTATTCTGACCTCCCCCCTGCCTGCCCCTCTCAGAACCTTTGTTTTGGGATGTGGGTGGGCAGTAGCAGTGTTGGCACTCGAGAGGTGCCCCACCTTTTTATTATCACCCTTTTACTTTGGGTGAGCGGGTGTTGTGTTTATTTCATTTTTTGGGTTTCCTGACTTGAGTCTTTGTTTTGGGACCAAAAAATGTGTTTATTGTATTTAGTAGCCAGTTGGCTAGTGTAGGTTTACAGCTTCCACACAGGACACTCGGTGAGTTTAGCTCGTAAAGATCTGACGGTTTGAGTTCAAACAGCAACAGACAGAGTCTCAACCGAGCTCGAGCTCAGCGTTCCATGCCTGGCATGGAAAGTTAACTCTTTCATCTCCAGGGCAGTTCGAAGGTTGGACCTCACTGCAATTTGTCAGAATACAGCAAGACTCCATTAGAAGAAACAACATTACTAAGGTGAGTAATTTTTTCTTCAACCCTCTGCCCGACAGTCTCCTTGCTGACTGCTCTGCTTTTTCCCCTTCTCCTTCTCTCCACTCTGTTACTTGACAAAACCAATAGTCTGACTGCTCAAACATTGCTGTGTCTCACTATTGGTGCATCAATCTGTAATTTGTATTGTAAACTTGTATTTTCTACCTGTAGCTTCCCTTACCTGTTTCCCTTTACACGTTCATGCTGTCACCTTTCCTCCTTATTTATCAATTTGCATGAGATTGGAACCCCATTCTCTTTTGGCAGTGTCTCCTCACTGATGGCTCAAGTGTCACCTAATATTCTCATTGTCTTTGCCCACTATTATCATCTGCACCCACTCTATCCACAAATGTACACAATGCCAACTGTTACCCAAATGTGTATACATTTGTTTTACCCATAATTCTACCTTGTGATTCAATATCACATTCTTCTGGCAGAATGTGATATTGTCCCTACTTGAAATCACAATGCTCTGTTATGACGTCACAGTCTGTTGCCATGGGAATAACTGTAATGTCACAGAGCATTATGACATCAGATTGGGAAAAAGCAATAGGAGTTGATTAGGCTCCTCTATTCTGCTGGCAGTTTTCATATGTTCGTAATATCTCATTGCCTGTACTTTGTATTCTAATGTATTGTATGCTCAGATGTGGAACCTTTTTATATAAGTCGCTGACTCAAAGATATTTGTAATTCCGAGAAATAAATAAAATACATTTTAGATCTAAAGGAACTCGGTCTCTTTGTCCAGTAGAAAAGGTTCTTGATGGTAACTTTGCCATGCCTCATGCCCCTCCTCAAGACCAGGGACTGGTTGTGTTCACTGGACATGCAGGATGCTTACCTGCACATTTCAGTCTTTCCTCCTCAGAGGAGGTTTCTTTGTTTCACCTTTCAGGTTGAGCATTACCAATTCAAAGTGCTGCCCTTTGGCATATCCTCTGCGCCGCATGTCTTTACCAAGTGCTTAGCAGCAGTCCCAGCAGCCCTCAGCAGAGAGGGACTGTATGTCTTCTCTTATCTGGATGATTGTCTCGTCTAGACCCCGTCCAGGGAACGGCTTTTGCTGACTCTGGAGTGCACTCTCCTGCTCTTCCACTTTCTGTGCATTACTGTCAACCTGCCCAGGTTAGTTCTAGCACCGTCCCAAATATTGCAATACATCGGGGTGGTTCTGTATTCCGAACAGGGGAAGGCCCTCCTACCTCAAAACAGGGTGGAGTGCCTTATGACCCAAGCTCAGGAAGACATTCAAGAGTCTGTACATTCCTGCAAGGCTGTAACTTAGATTGTTGGGTTTAATGGCAGCAGCCATTCCTACCGTTCCACTGGCCAGGCTTCACGTGCGCACCTTCTGTGTACCCTCAGAGTGGAGTGGGACCAGCACACAGATGAGTTGGACCAACAAGTCGTGGTCTCCTTCCCAGTACGCAAGGTATGCAGTGGTGGATGGAACTCTCGAATCTTCTTAAAGAGGTTTCCTTCCAGATCTCTTCCCCGCATCAGATTCTAACCATGGATGCATTGGGTCTAGGTTGGGGAGCACACCTGGGTTCTTTTCAAACCCAGAGCTCCTGGTCCCAGTGGAAAGCTGCCCTGCATATTAGTTTCCTGGAAATGAGTGGTACTCTATGCCATGTAAGTCTTTCAGGAGCATCTTGCTCCAGGCCAGCTGCTGGTGCAGTCGGACAATCTGAGTGTTGTTTACTACATCAGCCAGCAGGGCATGACTCACTCATACCCCCTTTACAGGGAGGCTTTGAGAGTGTGGTATTGGGCACTGGAGCACAGCCTGACTCTCATTGCAGTCCATGTGCCAGGCATTTTAAACACCCTGGCAGACAGTCTCAGGAGGACTCAGTCCAGCATGCATGAATGGGAGCTTCTCGCATCCATAGCAGAAGATCTGTTTGACAGATGGGGGTCTTCCAGAGTTGGACCTTTTTGTGTCCCCACTCAATGCAGAACTGCCCAATTTCTGCTTGCTAGATCCAGGGCCTGGAGTTTTCTGGCGAGACACGTTGTCCGTCTCTTGGAGTGGGACATTTCTATACGCATTCCTTCTGTTTCCTCTAATACGGAAGGTACTGATTAAGCTGCAAATGGAGGGGGCCAGCATGATTCTGGTAACTCTGTTCTGTCGTCACCAGGTATGGTTCCCTCTGCTTTAGCAGCTGGTGGAGAAACCGCTGGTCCCTCTGCCCCTTTGCAGGAATCTGCTGACCCAGGATCAGGGGACCCTGGTTCATCCCAGTCTCGTGTCCCTCCATCTGCATGCCTGGCTCTTGAGGATGTAGCCATTGCCAGGTTTGGGGTGTCTAACAGGGTGGCAGATGTCCTGGTGGTCGCCTGCAAACCTTACTCCCGTGCTCTTATGCCATGAAGTGGAAGCGGTTTGCTATCTGGACTGACAGATATTCCCTAGACCCTTACATCTGCACTGTGAATCATATCCTGGACTACCTGATTTCTTTGTCTGACTCAGGCCTCCAGTATTCCTTCTTCATGGTCCATCTTTCAGCTATTTCTGCCTTTCATGAGCCTGAGGGTGACCACACGATTGCTCAGCTGGATGTCTCCCATACTTTCTTAGGGGGAATCCTGTATCTAAAACATCTAATCCATTCCCTGTCTTGGCTTGGGACTTGAATTTTATTTTGGGAAAGTTGACCCTGTCTCCTTTTGAGCCTATTACGACTTGTGATTTGCTCTTTCTCTCTTGGAAAGCACTATTTTTAGTTGCAGTTACTTCTGCTCGAAGAATTTCAGAACTTCAAGCCCTCTGGTGTGAGGAGCGTTACATGATTTTTCACAAGTCCTAAGTTTTTGCCCAAGGTGGTTTCTGAGTTCACACTAAATCAGTCTATCCACCTTCCTGTTTATTTTCTTGAGTGTGCCAATCCAGTGGAAGCACTGTTCCATACGTTAGATGTGCAAAGAACTTTGAAACATAGAAGCATATAGAAACATAGACTTTGACGGCAGATAAGGACCGCTTGGCCCATCTAGTCTGCCCATTTCCCTACCTACAGGATAGGCCGCAGAGCCTAGTTAACCAACAGCCTATTTCTTCCTACCCCCCACAAGAATTGCCTTATGTCTGTCCCATGCATTCTTGAATTCTCTCACAGTTTTAGACCCCACAACCTCCTCAGGAAGGCTGTTCCATGCATCCACTACCCTCTCTGTGAAATAATACTTCCTCACAGTGCCACTGAACCGCCCCCCATCTTTAAATTGTGTCCCCTTGTTCTTGCAGCGTCTCTTTTCTGAAGATGCTACTCTCTTGGACTTTGTTGATTCCACTGAGGTACTTAAAAGTTTCTATCATGTCCCCTCTCCTTCTTTCCTCAAGGGTATACATATTAAGCTCCTTTAGTCTCTCCTCATACGGCTTCTCTTGCAGACCCTGCACCATTTGTATTGCCTTCCTCTGGACTGCCTCTATCCTGTCTATGTCCTTGCGGAGATGGGGTCTCCAGAACTGGACACAGTACTCCAGATGGGGTCTCACCAACTGTCTGTACAGAGGAATAACAACTTCCTGTTTTCTGCTGCTGATGCCTCTCCCACGCATCCTAGTATACCCAGCCCTCCCTACTGCCTTCTCACATTGCTTGCTAACCTTAAGGTCATCTGATATGATTACCCCCAGGTCCCTTTCCTTTTTTTGTTGTTACTACCTCCCCATTGTATTCTTCCCTGGGTTCTTGTTTCCCAGGTGCATTATTTTGCACTTCTTTGCATTGAATCTAGCTGCCATACTTCTGACCATTCCTCCAACCTTGCCAAGTCCCTTCTCATCCTTTCCACGCCTCCTTGTGTATCAACCCTGTTGCAGATCTTTGTGTCATCTGCAAAGAGGCATACTTTCCTTCCAGTCCCTCTGCAATGTCACCAAAACACATTAAAGGACTGGACCCAGTACTGAACCCTGCGGTGCCCCACTAGTAACCCCTCTTTCTTCAGAGTGGACTCCATTTACAATTACCTTCTGTGTCCTATTGTCCAGCCAATGTTTCCAGGCTACCACCCTGGGACCCACTCCCATGCTGGTTAATTTGACTATTAATCTTTTGTGTGAGACTGTGTCAAATGCCTTCTATAAAGTCTAGGTAGGCCATGTCCACAACCCCTCCTGGTCTACTACTTTGGTCATCCAGTCAAAGAAATCTATTAGATTCTTCTGACATGACCTTCGCCTGTGAACCCATGCTGCCTTGGGTCCTGTGCCCCACTGGCCTCTAGGTACTCAACTGTTCTTTCCTTCAGAAGTGACTCCATACTTTCCCTACCACAGAGGTCAGACTGACAGGTCTGTAGTTTCCTGCCTCTGTCTTGGTCCCACTTTGTGAAGAGGAATCACATCCTTTCCTCCAGTCTCGGGTACACACCATCCTCCATAATTTATTAAAAGAGTAGTCAGTGGTTTCACTAGTTTCCCCTTAATTCTTTTAGAATGCTGGGGTGAATTCCATCAGGCCCCATTGCTTTGTCCACCTTCAGTTTTAGGGTTCTTTTAGAACCCTTTCTTCTGTGAAAGGACTGGGATCTGACCCCTATCCAGAGTGCTTCTGTTAATTGGATTAGGCACTTCCCTCCTCTTTTGTGAATACTGAGCAGAAATATTCATTCAGTATCCCTGCTTTTTCACTGTCCCCCTCTGCCCACCCACTGTTCATTCTATTCAGCCTCACTATCCCTCCCTTTGTCTTGCTACGCTCGCTGATGTACCTATAAAAGGTTTTATCCCCCTTCTTAACCGAGTTGGCTATTTTTTCCTTAGTTTGGGCCTTTGCTGTAATGCTTGGTGAAAGTGTAGACTGTACTCCAGGTGGCAGCCAGACAGATATCAGCAGCTGAGACCCCTTTGAAACAAGCCACCAAGGTAGCCATGTCGCTAGGGATATGGGCTTTGACAGCACTAGGCAGTTCTTTGCTGTACTTACTGTAGCAGAACACAGTGCAGTTTGCCAGCCATTTGGATAAACATTGCTTAGAAACTGAAGTAGTATCTGCTTCGGACAAAAGAATCCAGAAAGTCAAATCGGATATTTGTTTCTTTCACCCCAGGTAGAGAGGAGCTTCAGTTTCTAAGCAATGTTTATCCAAATGGTTAGCAAATTGCATTGTCCGCTCAGACATACAGCCGACATCGGCGGTCTCGGTACCGAGGTAAGCGGCGACGCCGCTCGTCCTCGTCTTCCTCCTCGGAAGAGGAAAGGCTTCGGCGCAAATTGCTTCGACAGTACGAGGACCTGATGTGGCAGCAGTTACTTTTGTCCAGCAGCAAGTCGACACCGACGCCTTCCCCCGCCATCAAGTGGCTGTCACCCGAGTGGCCAAAACAACCTCTTGCTGCAGTCGAGATGCCCAAACCTGGGCCGGTTGTTCAGCCGAAACCTGCTGCCCCACCGATTGTGGTGGAATCTCCGCCTCCACAACCGAAATCGGGCGCCGACCAAGGACTCTCGGTCGGGTCAGGCGTGCCCACAGGTTGTCGGTACCCTCACTCCGACAGTCACCGGCAGGTGGTCGGTGGCCCAGGCCCTAGGCAGCTCTTCGGCGGACTCTCGGAGTCAGCGGTAATCTCCCTGTTCTCCAGGCGGTTGACCTGGGTCCTCCTGAGGCCAGTCACTGGGCCGAAGCCCATCATCCTTCATGGCTCTGCTTTACGGCTCATCTCGAGTCCACTGGGATGCAGCTCGAGCCTGTATCCAAATGGGCCGTATCCTAGCGGAGATACTGGACGAGGATTCACCCGCAGGCCTTTCGGTGGTTGAGGCCATTGTAGGCCTAGCCTTGGAGCTTTGGCAGCGGCCTGCTTCCTGTCCTGCGCCCTCGGCCAGGATATGGCCAGGAAGTATCATGGTCCCCTACCGGCTCTTTTGTCTGGGTTTGGACACCCCTCTGCCGAGGTTGGTCACTGACAGCATTTTCTGGCGTTCTGGGAGCGCTGGGGCGTCGAGACAAGCCCTCCCGACAAGGAGTCCAAAAAACTGGTCTCACCTTGGGCAAGGTGTACGCTGTGTCCTCCCTTGGCCTCCACCAGGCCAGCTTGGCCATGCTGATGGCACACTCTCCCATGCCCTCATGGGCTCCTGGATGAGGTGATCCCTCATCCCGGCCGACCTGCAGACCACGGTCTGGTAGGGGCGGTGGCCAGCTGGCAACTCAAACAGCTCTGGACATAGGAGACTCCTGTGCCAGATCGGTTCTGCCGACATGACAGCCATGCGCCGCAGAGCATGGCTGAGGATATCCACCTTCACGGCGGATACCCAGCACAAATTGGTGGACGTCCACTTCTTGGGGATCGACCTCTTCGGCCTTGGAGTGGAAGGTCACCTCCAGCAGATCGAGAAGTCCAGTGCCACTCTGGACTTGGTCACCTCTGCCCAGAAGGACAAAGGCCGCAGACAGCAGCAGCACAAGCCCTTTTGTCCTTCTGCGCCTGCAGCACGTCCAGCCCAACAGCACCAGGGCCAGCAGGCTCGCGCTTGGCATCGCAAACCCCAGCCCGTGGCTTCCTCTAGTAGGAAGCAGGGAGGTAAAGGCCCAGGAGGTCCATCGGCCGGTCCCTCCTCAAAGCCTGCCCAGTGACGGGTTGAGGGTTGTCGCCCCAGCCTCGTCACTCCCCCCGGGTTCCCCCCGTGGGGGGACGGCTCCGCCACTTCCTTTCCGCCTGGTCCGCTATCACCACGGACCGCTGGGTGTTGGAGGTGGTAGGAAAGGGCCTGCCTCTGGAGTTTGAGCAGGCTCCACCCTTTGACAAATGCGCCCTTGAGAGCCCACGGAGTCTGCAGCCCGCTTCGGCCCGCCAAGCCGATGTGCCCTGCTCCTCGAAAAAGAGGTGATCAGGAAGGTTGCGGATCCTCCTCCAGACCCGGGGTTTGTGTCCAGGTATTTCCTGGTCCCAAAAAGCGGATGGGGGGGCTGGCGTCCCATTCTCGACCTGCACGACCAGAACAGGTTCCTAAGGTCTCGGACCTTCAGGATGGTCACTCTGGCTCAGATAATCCCATCCTTGGAACGAGGCGTGTGGTTCTGTTCCTTGGACCTCCAGGACGCGTTCTTTCACGTCCCAATCCATCCGTCTCATCAGAGATTCCTCAGATTCAGAGTGGAGGGATCCCTTTACGAGCTCCGGGCCATGCCCTTCGGCCTCTAACTAGCTCCCAGGGTCTTCACCAAATGCATGACAGTGGGGACAGCATTCCTGCGGCGCCGAAGGGTCCGGGTGTACCCCTACCTGGATGACTGGCTGATTGCAGCCCCCTCCAGAGTGGAGGTGGAGCGGTCCAGAGATCTGGCCCTCCAGATTTGCTCTCAGATTGGCCTCCTCATCAACGAGGCCAAGTCGGAACTCGTGCCAAAGCAGGTGATGGATTTAATCGGGGCAGAGCTCGACTGTCTTCGAGCCAGAGCACGGCTCACGGCGGACAGGGCCGAGGTTCTTTCCTCCTTTGCCCAATCATTTCAGGTTGGGCAATCGCGCCCTGCCCAGGACTTCCTGCGCCTCCTGGGCCTCGTGGCGGCCTGCACCAGCATGGTCCGTTGGGCCCACTGGTACATGTATCCCCTTCAATGGGGACTGGCCAGCCAGTGGTCACACACTTCGATCCGCTAGATCAGCTAGTGACAGTGACCCAGGGGATGTGGAGTGCTCTCCAGTGGTGGACTGTTCTGGCACATCTGCAGGAGGGCATCCTGTTTGTCCACCCCGAGCCGACGGTCTATCGACCGATGCCTCTCTGATGGGTTGGGGTGCCCATCTGGGGGAGCACAGAGCGCACAGCCTCTGGTCCCCTCGGGAGTCCCGATGCCACATCAATCTGCTGGAGCTTCGAGCGGTTCGTCTAGCCCTCACCGCCTTCGCTCCGTTTCTACGGGGTCAAGTGGTTCAGGTCCAGACGGACAATACCACGACCATGTACTACGTAAACCGCCAGGGCGGGATGCGCTCCATGCCTTTGTGCAGGGAAGCTATCCGCATTTGGTCTTTCGTGCGCAGCCTGGAGGCGGATCTCCTCGCCATTCATGTGGCAGGAGCCTCCAATACCCTGGCCGATGCCCTAAGCCGGATAGGGGCTGTGCCTCACGAGTGGTCACTCCTGCCGGAGGTAGTACAAGATCTCTTCTCCCACTGGGGCATGCCTCAGGCGGACCTGTTTGCCTCCAAGGAGAATGCGAAGCTGAGACTGTTTCATGCCCGGCCCCCTCAGCAGGGCTCGCTGCAGGGGGATGCCTTCTCGAGGCCGTGGACCCCGGGCCTCTTTACGCCTTTCCCCCATTTCCCTTGATCCACAAGGTGCTTCTCAAGGCGAGGAGGGACAAGGCACAGGTGATTCTGGTAGCCCCAGACTGGCCCCGCCAGTTCTGGTATCCAGATCTCCTCAGTCTCGGCTCTAGGCTCCCGAGGCGGCTTCTAGCCTACCCGGACCTGATCTCAGTCAATCAGGGGAAGGTATTCCATCCGGACCTTCAATCCCTGCACCTGATGGCCTGGTTCCTGAGCGGCTAGAGTTCCAGGCCTTGGGTCTTTCCGACGAGGTCCTCAATGTCGTTGAGGCTGCCCGTAAGGAGTCGACCAGAAAATGCTACGCCTTCAAATGGAAGAGATTCTCCATTTGGTGTCAGGGCAAGGGCCTGGACCCATCCTCCTGTTCCTTGGCAAGCATACTGGACTACCTGTGGTCCCTTTCTCAACTAGGGCTTCGGTCGATGACCCTTAAGGTGCACCTGGCAGCCATCTCTGCTTACCGGGCGTGGGCCGGGAAGCAGTCTGTGGTGAAGGAGAAGGTGGTCGGGCGCTTTTTCCAAGGCCTTGATCACATATCCCCTCCGGTGCGAGAACCTCCACCTCCATGGGATCTAGTGCTGGTATTGGCTAAGCTCATGGGCAAGCCATTCGAACCGATGCACAGGTGTGACATCTCTCACCTGTCGTGGAAGACCGCCTTCTTGGTGGCTATCACGTCAGCCAGAAGGATGGGAGAGCTCCAGACGCTTTCCATAGAGTCTCCTTATCTGGTCTTCCACAGGGACAAGGTTGTCCTTCGCCCCCACCCGAAATTCCTTCCAAAGGTGGTGTTATAGTTTCACCTTAACCAGGTGTTGACTCTGCCGGTGTTGTACCCGAATCACACCTCGGAGGCCGAATATAGGCTCCATTCTTTGGACCCGAGAAGAGCGCTAAAGCAGCCTGCAAGGAGCGGACGGGTATTCGGGGGAGGTTCGCCAACTGTTTGTCACTCACGCTGAAGCCGCACCTGGCAGACCTGCAGCCAAGCGGACGATAGGCAGGTGGGTCACCTCCTGCATAGATCTCTGCTCTAGGTTGGTGGGCATGGAGCCTCCCAGAGGGATAAGAGCTCATTCTACCCGTCATACCGCTGCATCGGTGGCTGCTTCCAGGGATGTCCCTATCCAGGAAATCCGCAGGGCTACTACCTGGAAGTCAGCACACACCTTCATCACCCACTACCACATCGACCTTGAGTCACGCCGGGATGCTGGTTTTGGGGCCTCGGTTCTCCAGTCTCTATTCCCCAAGTAAGGGGTGTGCACCTTGCCTCCCTCCTCCTGGAGAACTGCTAGGAGTCTGCCAGACAGTGTGGATGAACAACATATCCATGTCCCTAGAAATACAGGTTACTCACCTGTAACAGGAGTTCTAGGAATGGTATATGTTCATCCACACGACCCAACCGACCTCCCCGGCTTCGACGCACAACCTGGCTTCCAGTGGGCTAGATCTGGCGTCATGGGGCGGAGCCGAGAGTTTACCACCCGGGTGGGTGGGAGGAGCCAGCTTGAAGACCTTCCGGCAAGATTTGAAGCGGCAAGGAACCTGCCAGACAGTGTGGATGAACAACATATACCATTCCTAGAACTCCTGTTACAGGTGAGTAACCAGTATTTTTAGTTTCTAATTAATAAAATTGAATGTGTTTGTTATGATTTACATCAGGATAAGTAAAGAACTTATAATGTATTATATTTGGATGGAAATGAGTTAAATATGTACTTTTGAACTGTATTTCTCATGTACTGCCCTAATGTTTCAGTAAACATGAATAAAAAAAAAAAAAAGAAAAGCATGATGCTGCACCTCCTCCTGAAGAAGAAAAGGAACTAACAGTGGATGGAACAAAGATGCCCTCTTTGGAGGACATGACAAAGGCTTGGCAATTTTTCTAGGCTTTTCCTGCCATGGGTACCCTAATGGTATGCTGGGTCCTCCTGCAGTCTCTGTTTCCCCCTTCAGTTCCTGGGGATCAGGTACCTGATTTTTATTATTAGGAGTAGGAAGTTGAGGAGGAGGAAACTGTGGAGTCTGATGGATCCTCTGCACAGGAGTTTGGTTCCCCATCCCAGGGTCTAGAGGATTTTTCCTCCCACTATGCCTTCGTAAAGCAAATGGTAAGCAGCCTTGACCTCTCAACCCAGGAGACTGTGAAGGACAAGGAGGAGGCTGACTTTTTGGACATGATGGGGTTACCCATCAACTAAGAGGTTGATTTTGCCTGTCTACAAGTCCTTCGTGAAAGCAATCTGCAAATTGTTACAGACTCTTGTTTCCACACCGGGGATCAACAAGAAAATTGAGAAGTACCAGCTGGATAAGCGAAATGCTGAGTACCTCTACTCATACACGGATCATGAAGGGGTGGTACAAGCTGCTGCCAGTGGCAAGGCTATGGTTCCCCTCTCAACACAGTCCCCTGACATAGATTTCAGGAAGTTGGACGGTATAGGGGAAAAGTGTATACTTGTACCAGAAAGCCCTCTGGAGTTCTATTCTGGATTTGAGCGAGAAGGCCTCTGGGGATCTGGCTCAAGATCTGGCAGACACTGCTAAAACAGCTCTTGATGCTACCAAGTACCAGTTTCATATGGCAGTGGCTACCAGTGACACTGTCTCTAGGGTTATGGCCCATGCCGTCTCTCTGAGGAGGTTCACTTGGCTAAGGACCACCAGTGTGTCCCACGACACCCAAATGAAGGTCGTGGATTTTCCATGTGAGAACAGCTCCTTATTTGGTGACGAAACAGAGGCATTTATGAAAAAGATGGATGAATACAAGACCTCCTACAAGAGTAATGCTGAGAAGGAAAAAGGTTCCACTCCCTATAGACCCCAAGGAAGGGGAGATAGAGGTAGGGACTATTTCCCCTGAGCCTTTATGCCCATGCCCTGTGATTACTTTCGTGTGAGAGGTTATTTTAGGGGCAGGGGCAGAAGAGCTTCTAAATGAGCTGACTCGGCACCAGCTGCTAGGGTTCAGCCCAGACAGAACCCCTGATGAGTCGGTCCAGGTCACCCATCCATTACCAGTGGGAGGAGGGCTGGCTCACTTCTCCCAGGAATGGAAAACCATCACAACAGACAAAGTGGGTCCTGGAAGTAGTGAGTCATGGGCTCACAGTGCAGTTCACAAGATTCCCCAGACTGCAGGTTCATAGAAAATTCAAACATTCCACTCCAATAGAAAACATTTTGCTGGAGTTGGGTTCAAAAAGTTGCTGCAGACATATTGTTTGGGGGGGGCCTTTCCTTAAGGTATTTCCTCACGTGCAAGAAGAATGGGGAGAGGCGACCCGTCTTGGGCCTCAGGTTTCTGAACAGACACCTGAAGAAAGACAGATTCAAAATGACCACCCAGTCCACAGTGATACCATCCCTACAACAGGGGGACTGGATGGGTTCTTTGGACCTGAGGGATGTGTATTTCCACATTCTGATCAGGCCCAGTCACAAAAAAGTACTTAAGGTTCAGGCTGCCTTCTGGTCATTACCAGTTTACAGCCCAGCCCTTACCTTCAGTCTCTCATCTGCTTCCAGGATGTTCACAAAGTGCTTACCCGTGGTGGCAGCACACCTCGGGAGACAAGGAATGCTGTTTTTTCTTTTGTCTGGACAACTGGCTGATAGCAGGAGAGTCTCACCAGCAGGTCAGAGATTTCATCCAACTAACCAAGACCACCTTGAAGAGGCTAGGTTTTCTCATAAATACTCAGAAATCCCAAACAAAACCAGTTGAAGGACTGGAGTTCATAGGAACAGAGCTAGATGCTCTCCAAAGCAAGGCATTCTTATCTCAAGACAGAGTGGAAAGCCTTCTGGATCTGGCAAATACTTTTGTTCTGGACCAGCCCAGGCCAGCAAGGCATTTCCTTCAACTCCTGGGTCATATGGCATCCATGACAGTTGTGGTGCTGGGAGCCGCATTTCAAATGAGGGACATCCAGTATTACTTACGAGCCCGTTGGTCCCAAAAGCAACATCCTCTGTCCGTTCTAGTCCCTTTGACAAAAACTCTCTTAAAAGCTCTGGACTGGTGGAAAAAAAAAGGGTGACCTCAGGGGTTGGATGCCTATTCAGCAGCAGCTCCACACAGTAGTCCTAACAACAGATGGCTCTCTTCTTGGTTGGGAAGCCCATCTGGGAGACTGAACAGTAAGAGGAGTGTGGTCCTCCCAGGAGTCCAAAGAGCACATAAACCTCCTGGAGCTAAGGACAATTTACCTCTTTCTCTCTCTAGTCATTCACCTACCCCCTCAACCCAGTAAAGGGTCAGTCCGTCCAAATCAGGACAGACAATACCATTATCATGTACTACATCAACAAGCCGGAATGCGCAAGATCCTCAAAGCTATGTATGGAAGCTGAAGCTGTGAAGATCTGGAATCTGGCTTACTGCATGGAAGTGCAGCTGTCAGCTGTCCATCCTGGCAGATTCCCTCAGGATTAGTCAGGGGCTTCATGAATGGTCCCTGAACAGACACGTGCTAGCCACGAACTATCAGCTTCTCCTGTTTTGTTGCAGGCTTCCAGCAGTGGGTTCAGTCCCTGTGGACGTCCTGACTCTGGACTGATCAGGGAAGTTCCTGTACGTCTTCCCTCCCTTCCATCTATTGCTTTGAGTTCTCCTAACGTTAAGGAGCCAACCTGCAACCATGATTCAAACCCCAGGAAATCTTACTGTATTCTGACTAATGCAGTATGGTTTCACCACAGGACTGCCTCGGAACCGAAATGGTTACTAGAACCTATGCAAATGATGGAATGCTAGGCTCGAGATCAGTTTTCAGACCACTGTCCTTCGTAAACAGCTTTTCAACCATCAGATTCTTTACTCTGCTTACCTCAGTAAGATGTCTCTGGAGAGCTCGCCTTCATTCGCTTGAACAGATTTATTTTCTTGGTTTTTATAAAGTACAGTACATTCCACTTGTATGCAATTTGGTTGTATGCAATATTCGTTTATATGCACAAAATCACGATGTCCCGTTTTTTCCCCAGTGTCTTCCAGGAGATATAAACTGGATGTATGCAACTCTTTTTTCGCACAGAAATTTACCTAATTTCAAAGAGTTACTTATCTGCAGAGTGCTTAAGTTAAAATTGCTTTTTAGGTCTCACACATATGGAAGCTTATCAGTGGCCACGGCAACCATGATTACCCAGTCCAGGTGTTAATTGCTTTCAGCGGGGGTTTATAATGTGTGTGTTTTCTTTCACCTTTTAATCCTCTCACAATGGAGAAGGTCTCTCGGAAGGTTTTGAGCCTTGAGGTTAAAGTAAAGGTGGTGGCCAAGTCCGAACAACCTGGTGTGACTAGAAAGGAGTTAGCGGCTCAGTTTGGTGTTATCCTCTCCAGTGTCTGTAGAATATTACAGAGCAAAGAATTGCTACATGACGACTAGAGTAATGGCTGTAAGAAGTCACGGAAAAGGAAAAGAGAGGGGAAAGATGGGCGAGTTGAGGAAGCCCTGCTAAAATGGTTCTCTTTCCTGGGATTGTGGTGTCCCGCTGTCCGGTCCCATACTTTTACATAAAGCAGAGCAACTCGATGAGACAATGTATATCGAGGATTTTGAGCCAACGGCTGGCTGGCTATCGAGGTGGAAGGAGAGGAATCTTGTGATACCCCCTGCTAACATGAATACAGAACAGTTTAATGCCTATATCCATATTGATACCCACGAGCCCACGTCGGGAGCACTCACTGACGAGGACATCTGCAGCTCAATCATCAGTACCCAGACAGAGGAAGAGGATAACGAAGGGGATGTAGAAATAATACCGCTGACATCTGCTCTAGTCTGGGACATGGTAAATAAAATGTACTGTACTTGATTATTTAGTTTATTATGTGGTGCTGTATTTCTTTGACTCTTCAAACCGCTTTTAACCCATTTGATAATTAAATGCGTTCATTGAAGCTAAACGGAGTGGCGTGTCATGATTTTTAGTTAATTTCGTTTGTATGCACAAAAATAGAAGGTCCCGAGGGTGTGCATACAAGTGGAATCCACTGTACTGTTTATTTCAGAATTTGAAGCGCACTGTCCTTGGTTTTCAGGTAGAATTAGTTAGGTTTAGTATGTTTTTGGGTAAGTTGCTCAGTTCCTTTTCAGCTTCCCTAACCGGGAAGGAACCAACCTTTTTCTTTAATTTCTGAAGAAAATTTATTTTAGTTAAATTGTTACGACTTGGGTGCAAGTCGGTTATTAGCTTAATTTGTTTACCTGGGTAACTCCTGGTTCTTTGGCAGTTGGTGTAACTGGGGGAAAAAAAAAAGGTTTGAGAGATAGGTTTTCTTTCTTGGTTATGTCACAGAAAACCAAGAAGAGAACAGGACCTACAGGTTTCCAGCATTGCACTGAGTGTGGGGAACCTTTTGAAAAGGCTGATCCACATTTAATTTGTGTTTTCTTTCTGGGATTTGAACAACTTCAGACAGACACTGGGAAGTTTTTACAAATATCACAGTCTGTGGTTGAGATGTGGTTAAAAAGGACTGCAGGAAAGAATGACTGATAAGTCTGCTAACACGGCCGTTGATAAATTGGTTCCTCCTCAGAAAGAACTGGAGGAGCTGCTCTCTGAACGAGGTGGTAGCTCTTCTAACAAGAAACATACCGCTGAACCGGCTATTGCAAACAAAAAGAAAAGAGAAACCTACCGGACAGGAACTGCAACCGAAGAAGGCTGTGGCTCCAACTGCCGAAGACATCGCTAATGCGGTAAAGATTATACAGTCTCTACAGTCCGGAACCCCGGTTCCAATTGAGAAATGACCGTTGCATACAACAGTTCAAAACCCTGGTTCAACCCAGGTCCCAGGTCCCCTGGACCTCGGCTGTGACCGTTTTGGGAAGAAGAAGGATAAGGATCATGGAGAACACATTGAACCGGACATCTCTCTGGATCCTCACCATCCTGACTCCCCTGATAAGGGAACTGAGGATTTTACCTCTTACTATTCTGTCATGAAGCAAGTGGCTCAGAGCCTTGATCTCCCCACTCAGGAGTCAACTGAGGATGAGGACCACAGAGAAATGATGGATGTTCCAGCATCAAAAAGGCTGTTGCTGCCAAATCCACAAATCCCTTCAAACAGACCCTTAAGATTTTGCAGACACCCACCTCATTACCACCTACAGACAAAAAGGTGGACAAAGTACTGGGTTGCCAAAGGTGGTGTAGAATTCCTCTTTGGGCACCCTAGCCATGAGGGGGTAGTGCAGGCTGCAGCCTGTGACAAAGCTGGCATCCCCTGGTCTCTCACCCTCTGGATAAAGATTCCAGGAAGATGGATTCAGTAGCAAAGAAAGTATACCTGGGGGCGTCCCTTGCCATTACACAAGCCTCCTATATGTCATGTGGCCAAGTGTAAAAAAAAAACAAAAAAAAACCTTTGGAGTACTGTCCTAGAAATTGCAAAGACAGTCCCATCCCCCACGGCAGCTGATCTGGAAGAAGGTGCAAAAAGGGGAGGTGAAGCTGCCAAGACACAATTCAGGATGACAGTGGATGCCAGTGACACTGCATCCAGGCAAATGACAGCATCAGTGTCACTCAGAAGGTTTGCCTGGCTCAGAACTTCCAGTGTGACACAGGATGCACAGACCAAAGCCTTGGATTTTCACTGTGATCCTGTGTCTCTGTTTGGGGAACAAACAGAGGCATACATGAAGAAAATGGATGAATGCAAAGCTGTATACAAGAGTGCTGCAGCTAAGGAAGGGGCATCCACACCCCAGAAACACCAGAGCAGAGATGGTAGGGGCAGGGCTCATTACAGGCCTTTTTTCCAACCTCAAGCTTTCCCCCAGCATCAATCACAGAGGGGATACTTTAGATGTAGAGGCAGAAGGGTCAGTGGCTGCACTAGCCTCAGCACACAACCAGCAGCCCAGGCAAAGCAGACACCCTGAGGTGCCTGCTTGGGTCACCTCCCCAATTTCAGTAGGGGGCAGACTGGATCACTTCCTCCATGAGTGGCAAAACATCACCACAGACAAGTGGGTTCTGGAGGTAGTGGGCCAGGATCTTGTCCTCAACTTCAAATTAATGCCAAAGCTGAGGTCAAGGGGCTTCAAACCCTCTATCCCATCAGAAACAGTTTTGTTAGAGGAGGAAGTACCCAACCTTCTGTCAGAAAGGGCAGTAGAGCCAGTTCCCTCGGCCCAGAAGGTAAAAGGCTTGTACTCAAGGTACTTCCTCACAATAAAGAAAACAGTGGAGCGGCGACCCATTCTGGACCACAGACACCTAAACAGACACTTGTCAAAGCCAATAATTCAAGATGGTGACTCTGACTACCATTCTCCCAACTCTAAGGCAAGGAGATTGGCTGGCATCCCTGGACCTTAAGTACACCTACTTTCACATTCCTATCAGGCAATCCCACAGAAAGTACCTCCAGTTCAGACTGCCATTAGGACATTATCAGATCTTACTTCGAGAGAAAGCTCTTGCAGCAGGTACCACAGTTAGGACTGATGCTACCTGGCGGCGGTTCCCGGCAGTTTTTCTTCCAGCAGTACCGATGTAGGAATGCCCCCCGCTGACGTCGGCTCCACCCCCGGCGTCACCCTATATAAGGGAGGAGTTCCCCACATGCTCCAGTTCTTTCCTGCCGCACGATCAGGGTTTGTTTGCCTTGGTTACCGCAGTACCGATCGCTGTCCTTCCTTCTCCACCATTCTCTCAGTAATTTTCGGCGTTCCCTCCATTTCCACTGTTGCAGAAGGTTCTCCTCAAAGCGCAGTCAGACCCTTCCACCCTCATTCTGATCGCAGAGCCTCTGCTGCCCCTTCCACTCTCCTCTCCTCTCCTCTTCTATCACAGGACAGAGGGTCCCTGGTCCATCCAAATCTGCGCTCTCTTCACCTGCATGCCTGGCTCCTCAGGACCTAGCTAAAGCCAGATTTGGTGTGTCTGATCAGGTAGCACAAGTTCTGGTTGAGGCGCGCAAGCCTGCCACCAGGGCCACTTATGCCATGAAGTGGAAGCGTTCCTGTATATGGGCCACAGCCAAGAGGGTGGACCCACTGATCTGTCCAGTTAACTCCGTTTTAGAATACCTGCTTTCTCTCTCAGAGACAGGTCTCAGTTATTCCTCCATCAAAGTACACCTGGCCGCCATCTCCGCTTATCACTTGACAGTATCCGATAGGAGGTGGCTCAGATGGAGGTTTACAAAGCCTTCCTGTGAGGTATTCTGCATATCAGACCTCCCATCCAGGATCCTGTACCCCCTTGGGATCTCCTTTTCGTCCTGGAGAAGCTTACCCTTCCTCCCTTTGAACTGGCTATGGAGGCTGAGCTCCGTCTTCTGTCCTGGAAGACTCTGCTTTTGGTAGCCATTACTTCGGCAGGGCACATTTCAGAACTTCAAGCCCTCATGTGTAAAGAATCTTACCTTGTTTTTCATAACGATAGGGTTGATCTTCGCACTAACCTGAAGTTTCTACCGAAAGTAGTTTCTGAGCTCACTTTGAACCAATCTATTCGGCTTCCAGTGTACTACCCCGGAGCATTCTAATGGGGGGGAGGGGGAGCCCTGCTTCACTCCTTGGACATCCACAGGGCTCTCCAATGTTACCTGGCCAGGACCAGAGGGGACAGGAAATCTGATTAACTTTTTGTATCCTTTGCTCAAAGGTCCTTAGGTCGCCTGGTCACCAATCAGACACTTTTGCACTGGTTGGTCCATTGCATTACTTTTTGTTATGAGAAGCATAACAGGTCTACCCTGGGGCCGGTTAGAGCTCACTTTACCAGTGCTGTCGCTGCTTCCTTTGCGGTGCTGAAGCGGGTACCAACAGCTGATATTTGTGCTGCCGCTACCTGGAGTTCTGTTCATACCTTTGTCAAGCATTACAGCCTTGACGTCATTTTCAGACGCAGAACAGGGTTTGTCCTCGCAGTTCTGCAGGGTCTGGTTTCCTGAGGGACCCTCCCTATTCCTGCTGTTCCTTTCCATACTGTTCCCCCTCCCAGGGGTTGTTATATGTTTATACTGCTTGGGAATCCGTCCTAATTTTGGTACCTGCTGCAAGAGCTTCCTTTCGAAGTAAGATAGTACAGTTACGTAAGAACTTACAGTAACAGTAGATCTTGAGGAAGCTCTTGCAGCAAGTGTATCTCACGCTCCTTCCCCAGGATCAGGCCTTTTCCAGGCTGGTTTTCCTCTCATGCGGGCGCATAATTTTAGCTTAGGCTTCTGACCATTGCCTGTTACCATCTCTTTGCCTGGGGTGTGCAAGAACTGGAGCACGTGGGGAATTCCTGCCTTTTATAGGGTGACACCAGGGGTGGAGCCAATGTCAGCGGGGGGTGTTCCCACGTCGGTACTGCTGGAAGAAGAAATTGCCAGCAACCGCAGCCAGGTGGTGTCAGTCCTAATTGTGGTACCTGCTGCAAGAGCTTCTCTCGAAGACCTACTGTTACGGTAAGTTCTTACGTAACTGTACTTTCAGGGCAATGCCCTTCGGACTGACCTCTGCCCCAAGGGTGTTCACAGAATGCCTGGCTGTGGTCGTGGCACACCTAAGAAGGCAGGGGGTAATGGTGTTCCCCTATCGGGATGACTGGCTACTAGTAGGTCAGTCACATCATCAAGTAAAGGAAGCAGTAGCTCTCACACAGGATACCCTGCACTCCTTGGGGTTCCTAGTGAATCCAAAAGTCTGTTCTGGAACCAGTCCAACTTCTCAAGTTCATAGGGGCCGAATTGGACGCTCAAAGAGGAAGGGCTTTCCTTCCCTAAGACAGAGTGGAAAGTCTGGTACAGGTAGCCAGCTCCTTCATGCTCCATGTCTCAAGGCCGGCAAGACATTTTCTGCTGCTGTTAGGCCACATGACAGCATCTTCAGCAACAGTGTCAGGAGCCAGGTTCCAAATATGGGACAGTCGGTTCCACCTCAGAGCTCACTGGCTTCAGAAAAAAGGCTCACTGTCAAAGCTAGTGCCTGTTACAACAGCATTTCTTCAAGCACTGCAGTGGTGGCAAGACACGGCCAACCTTGGGCAAGGGGTGCCATTCTTGCAGCAAGCCCCCTCACTGGTACTAACCACAGATATGTCACTCCTGGGTTGGGGAGCACATCTGGGAAAGCACATGGAAAAGACAGGAGTCACTTCTGCATATCAACCTGTTAGAGCTCAGAGCAGTCCTACTGGGCATCCAGTCCTTTGCCAGCCTAGTAAGGGGCAAGGTGGTGCGGGTCAGGACAGACAATACAGCACCATGTACTACATAAACAAACAAGGGGGCACAAGGTCAACCCCAGTGTGCACTGAGACAATGAAAGTCTGGAGTCTGGCCATTCTCTAGAGGTCTCCCTCTCAGTTGTCCATCTCCCAGGGAAGGACAATGTCTTAGCAGATGCCCATAACAGAATCAATCAGAAACACCACAAGTGGTCACTGAACAAGCAGGTTCTGGATATTGTCTTCAGGAGATGGGGTACCCCAGAAGTGGACCTGTTTGTAGCTCCAGACAATCATCAGCTGCCACAGTTCTGCTGCAGATGACTGGTCAAGGGCACAATCCCTCTGGATACAGTACTGCTGGATTGGACAGGGAGGCTCCTGTATGCATTTTCACCCTTTCCTGTGCTGCTAAGGACACTGAACAAGCTCAGGTCCCAGCCAGCAACAATGATCCTCATTGCTCCAGATTGGGCCAGGCAGCCTTGGTGTTCGCTGATTCTACTCTTGTCAGTAGCCAAGCCAATCAGCCTCCCCAGGAGGCACAACCTACTGACATCCTCCCAGGGCGGGACCATGTACCCCAGCCTTCAGTGCCTCAGGCTCAAGGCCTGGCTGTTGAGGACTTGTATGCAGACTTGCATCTGTCAGAGGGAGTGATGGAGATACTTAGGGTATCCAGAAAACCATCTACTAGAAAAATCTGTTCTTCCAAATGGAAGAGATTTTCCATCTGGTATCAGGGGAATAAGGTAGACCATAACCAGGCCACTCTGCCAGTGGTCTTGGAATACTTATCCCATCTCCATTCTCTGGGTTTAAGGGCCTCTACCCTCAAGGTGCACCTGGCAGCTGTTTCATCTTACTTGTCAGCTGGCAAGGGAATTTCCTTAGCCTCTAATCCAGTGTTCAGAAAATGTTTCAAGGGATTGCTACACTTGCACCCTCCACATAGGGAGCCTGCATCCATGTGGGATCTTAACATATGTATTGCCCAGCTCATGCAGCCCCCCCCCCTTTGAGCCCATGCTCTCAGCAGTCCTCAAGTATGTGACTTGGAAAACAGTGTTCCTAGTTTCCATTTCTTCTGCTAGAAGGCTTAGTGAGCTCCAGGCCTTATCCACAGAGCCTTTCTACATTGCTGTCCTTAAAGACAAATTTGTTCTGAGGACTAACAGGAAATTCCTGCCCAAGGTGGTATCCGAGTTCCACCTCAATCAGTCCATTACATTGCCAGTCTTCTTTACTGACCATTCAACTTCAGGAGAACGTAGGCTGCATAGCTTGGACATAAAAATGGCAATCAGGGCCGGCCCACTGGCGCTAAGGGTTGAGGCGCTGGACGCCACACCTTGCACCACACCGGTGACCTGGGTTCAGGAATGGACTCGGGCTGCCAGGAGTCAGTGGGGCAGGGAAGGATCGAGTGTCCAGTGGACTGCTCACCTTCCCTGGGAGGGAGGGGGGTCACAATTCCGCCATCTGGCGACCCCCAGTGGAGATTGGGAGTCCCTTCCAGCAGTCAGGGTCCACAGTGGGGATCAGCTGCAGCGACTGTCCCTGTGAGGCGTCTTGTGAGGAGCATGCACATACCGCACTGGAGTATGCTTCACTGCCCGGGCGGTGGGGAGCGTTAAAAGAAAAAAGCTGAAAAAAAAAACCCCGATCCTTCGGCTGGCGGCGGCTCCGCCTATGAGCCCAGCCACTCCGCTGACGGACTCGCCATCCGGGGGCCCACTCCACAGCATGTTGGATTCTAGATAGAGCGCCCGGGCAGGTGGCCCTACCCAAGAGGGCTCATAGCCAGGGGGATCTCTGGGATGGAGTGGCTTGGCACTGGTGGGTTTCATCCACTTCTTCATAAGAGGAAACTGCTTTGAGTGGGAGGATCTGAATCCCTTAGTGTGGTCCAAATAGTAACTGAGCACCCTCATAACATCCAGGCTGTGGAATCTCTGCTCACCAGTACTGGATTTCATCATAAAAAAAAAAATGTGAGAGTGATGGACTGGTTCAAATGAAACTCACACACCACTTTGGACAGAATTTCCTGTTAGTCCAGAGGACTGCTTTGTCTCTGTGGAAGATAATGTAGTTAGGGTCAATGCAGAGTACCTGCAGCTCACATACCCTCCTAGCTGAAGTTATGGCCAGCCTTTAAGAAGACCATTGCTCGTTGGATAGTCTCCTGCATCCATTTCTGCTACAATAAAGCTGGCAAACATCCACCACAAGGCCTCAGGGCTCACTGCATTCGTGGCATTGCTGCCTCTGTGGAAGTTGCAAGGGACATTCCCTTGCTAGAGATTTGTAAAGCAGCTACCTGGAAAACTGTACACACCTTTACAAAGCACCACTGTCTGGACATGCAGTCCAGAAGGGATTCCCGGTTTGACACTGCTGTCTTGCAGAACCTTTTCCCTAAATAGTTTCTGTGCCCAGCCTTCCATGGTACTGCTTTGTAGTCTGCATATGTCAAGCATAGTGAGGGATTCCTGGGGTTTGAAGAAAAAATTACTTACTATAGTAATGTTGTTTCTTCCAGGGGATCCCTCACTATGCTTGAATCTCCCACCCTGCCTCCCCTTCCAGAATCTGGAAAAGGTTCTACAAAAATCTGTGTTTTGTTGTTCAGTTGCTTGAGCATTCCTTGTTGTTCACTCACAGTCAGTTTTGCTGTAGTTCCTGGCTTAATCTGCCATAGTTTGCCAGGGAGGCCAACATTTTTTTGTATTGTTATTGGTAATTTTTCTTGTTAAGTGTAGTTCTGGATAGACTGGTAGGATTCATGGCTGTTCCCCTATAGGCTATCGAAATAGATCTGACATTATTTAGTGGAACGCAGTGCCACCTCGTAGTGGAGGTTTGAATGTCATTCTGTGTTCCATAATTTACATATGTTCCACTCTCCGGGGCAGCTCAACATAGCAGGCAAAGCTGCATATGTCAAGTATAGTGAGGGATCCCCTGGAAAAAACACTACTACTATGGTAAGTAATTTTTCTTGCTCACTCTTACAGCAACAGCGGTGGCTGAAAAATGCTGTTAGCAGTCATCTGTGACAAAAGAAACAAATTAAACTGCAAAGCCATTCTCAAAGCATAATTAAGAGCACAGTTCATCTGATAGGGGGCGCCGTGCTGCTGTTGATGTTAAGAAAAGTAACAGAGTTTCAGGCTAGCTGGTACCCACAACATCTGGTAAGAAAAAACAGGAGAAGTGTACCACTGTTTCTTCCTAAAGAGACCAGAAGCAAACTGAAAAAAGAGCTGTGCCCTGTGCGGAGGACATTACTAAAATGTGGAAGTTCTTCCAAGCTGTACAGGCTATGGGAAACCTGGTCACAGCTGCTGCTTCCCCGCCTCAGGTCTTAGTTATTCAGCAGGTTTCTGTTGAGGTGGAGGAGGTGGATGAGGAGGAGCTGACGGAGCCTGAGGTGCCCCAGACCAGGACTTCAGTTCCCCTCCCAGGAAAAATGAATATTTTTTTTCTCCTAATCTGCCTTTGTGTTACAAATGGTACACACATTAAAGTTTCTCTCCACCGAGACAGAGGAGAACTTGGAAGAGGCAGCATTTATGGGCATGTTTGGCCTGACATCCACAAGGAGGCTATTGGTTCCCTCACGCAAGTCCTGCAGAATGGCCCGAGCAAGAGGGGTGGTAGCCCCCCCAAGTCAGTCTTGGCCATAGACAAGAAAGTAGCAAAAAGAGATCAGGTGGACAGACCGGGATCAGAATACCTGTAGCCCACCGTGACTATGAGGGTGAAGTGCAGACTGCAACATGTGAAATAGCCAAAGTCTTTCTCTTTTTTCTGTCAGGCCTTCCACCAGAAAAAGACTCCAGAAAGCTGGACCATAAGAGCCACATTGCAGCTAAGATAGGCAGCTTACATGGCATACACAACCCAATACTAGAAGGTGCTGTGGAACAGTGTCATGGCATTGTGCAAAATCCTCCCAGGGAAGAAAGTGACAAGCTGGCTGGCACAACTAAAGCCAGATTGGATGCCGCAAAGTACTAGTTTCAAATGGGTGGATGCTAATGATGCAGCATTTCGACCTTTGTCATATTGTCTGTGGCCTTAAGGAGATTTTCCTGACTAAGGCTAAGAAACCTAACCCCGGATACTAAATATAATATTGTGTTGTGATGGAAGAGGTGCATAGACTTTGGTTATGGCATCAGAATTTTATCTTAACCAGTTTGGTCCCTTACCTATGCTTTTCCCAAACTACTCATGCACAGGTAAGCAGAAGCTACGTTGCCTGGATGTGTAAAAAAAAAAAAAAGGCACACAGATACTACCTAGATAGAACAAAAGATACCAGAACTGGCAGCACTCAGTTATTTGTCACTTATGGCGAGGAAGGCAGAAGTAAACCAACAGCAAAGAAGACTGCCTCTCTGTGGATAGTTTCTTGTATCCAGTTCTGCTATGGAAAAGCTGGTAAACAGCCACCTACAGGCCTAAGGGCATAATCCACAAGAGCTGCTTCAGCCTCTGTGGCAGCCATAAGCGGTATTCCTCTCCTGGAGATTTATAAAGCAGCTACATGGTCTACAATACACACCTTAACTAGGCACGAAACTGTGGAACACTGTACATGATAAACATTAGACAGTGTTCTTTTGCCCATGCCTTTCAGAATCAATTCCACACCCATCTACAACAGCTGGCTATTTGCTTCTGTGTCTAGCCATTAATTATTGTAAACCCCAGCCTATGTAGAATAATTGTTCCATGCACGTGTCACTTTGAAATCTGCATATATTGATTGTACTTTAGCTTATGACTCCAAAATTTCTCTACCAGTGAATGTACTATGATGTCTCCTCCTTTGATTGTCATGCTCTGTATTGTCTCAGTTATTGTCATGCATTATACTGTTCTACATCGATCATCATGATCTGTATTGCTTCAATGATTGTTTATGCACTGTATTGTCTGTTGGTTTGTACTCTCCGAGGTTGTGCCTGAAAATAGGCAAATGTTTGTCTAGCGCACCCTACCTGGTAAATAAAAACTGAATGAATAAATTATTGCCTGGACATCCAGTGCAGAAGGGGTGCCAAGTTTTGAACTGTGGTCCTGCAGAACCTTTTTTCTTAAATGGGTTCTAGACGCAGCCTCCACATGGTGTACTGTGAGTGAATTTTGGGGTGTTTTCTCTCTCTACCTAGAGCAGGACTTGCACATCTAAATAAATTACGTGTGCCGTCATTTTTCTTTAGTTTCTGGTTATAACTTGCTGACAGCACCATTAAGAGTCTAGTGAGTGCTCTTTTGGTTATGTTTGCTGCCAGTGAGTCTGCAGAGTTGTATGACACATTACTGTTAGACTCGTGCTTTTACAAGGAAAAAAAAATATTCACTATAGTAATGATGTTTTTTCTAAGGAGTCTAATAGTGATTCATATAATCCCTGCCCTACCTCCCCTTCTAGAACCTTAATAAAAAGGGTTCTGGAAACAATTAGTTGTGTTTTTAAATCGTTTTGAGAATTTCACTGCTCCCTGTGCTCTTCAGCAACAGATCTGATGTTAGAACACTAGGAGCAGTGAGGCCACAGTGCAGAGTTTAACATTTTTTCCTTGTTCAGAAGTACATCTCCAGGGCAACATCTGAGGCACAGTATTATTGCAGTATTATATGAATAACTGTCGGATCCCTTAGAAGAAACATTATTACTACAATAAGCAGTTTTTTTCTTACAGGTTGCATATGCCTGGGTATGGGCCGCTATTCTGTATTTCCTTTGCAGTGGTCAGTGTTTCAAATTTCCAGCTGCAAACATTTTAAGTATTTTATTGTTGGGTAGTTTTGCTTTTTCTCTTTTGGTTTAAAAAATATGTATAGATATTTAAACTGAGGCAATTGAAGCTGATGCTGCTTTACATGCCGATGGTATCATGCACTGATGTAGCCAGCCCCCAAAGCGCTGCTTCTCCTACTGTACTAGTGCCTGTGGGTCTTAGGACAAAAAAGTAAGGCTTTATGGAGTTGATACTTCGAAGATCAAGAGTTACAGGTAATCCTTTCTGTCATAGAATAAACATTGTATGGAATGGGAAACACAATTCAGAAGAGTTTGTGTGACTGTTGATCTGTCATGAAATAAACTGACTATTGAATGGGAAACTGGGAAACAGATGCGATTAAGTGGCTGCTCGGTGTTTGTATTTTTGTCTTGGAATAAACAATGCAGAATGGGAAGCAGAAAAACAGATGTGTTTTAAAGGCATCTCTTTGGGCTGGCCCGTCAGTGCAGTGGTACCACTCGCGTCACCGGTGACTTGGGTTCTGGACGAGCTTGGGCCATTGGGTGCCAGCCAGGGGAGGAAGAGAATGAACCTTTTCTCTGGGGATGGAGGAAGCTCACTGCCACTGCTGTACTGCCACCTGAGTGACCACAGGTGGTGGTGCTGCTGCTGCTAGTAAGTGTGGGAAGGAGGACATTCGCTGGAGCCTGTGTGAAGCAGGGTCTTCTAGTGCCCTGGCATCCTAGGGGAAGGGAACATAAGCAGGAAAACCCACCCTGAGCACAGTGACCAGAGGCAAGCCTGGGACCACGACCCTGACCCTAACTACTGTCTGCTTCATGAGTACCCAGGAAACTTCCATCTTCGTAACATGTAGGAGGCAGAGGGTTGGGTCCAGCCTGTCTGGACCTCACTACAAGGAGGTAAGCTCTAGTGGTAAAGACATTGGGGGTGAGTTTGACCTTGTGATGGGGACCAGGATGAAATAAAAGGTAAACTGAAAAAAAAACCTCTGTGTTTGTAGATCTTATCTGTGTCAGTGGGCCAGAGCCACCCTCGAGGCTGATGTTCCATGTGGCGCTCGCGTGTTGGCCGTTGTCTGCCGTTGAACCTGCCCCAGCCCCAGTTCTTCTTCTGCTGTCGAGTGTAGACCTCGTGTGGAGACTGTGCTAGCAAAACTGCGTGTGTTGGCTAGTCCGTCAGCCTTGCGTGTATGTCTCGGTTCTTTTTCGCCCTACTCGACATCACTTCTGCTGGTAAGATCGTTTCATTACTTTTAAGCGGCATTGAGTACTTTTTTTTGTTATTGTTTGCTGTATGGTCTTGTCTCGTCCTGGGGGCAAAAAAATCGTCGAAAGCAGGGTGGCCTTCTATGCGTCGGTGCCCCTGTGGCCACCTTTATTCCGTGACGAACCAGCATGACCGTTGCCTCTCCTGCCTTGGCCTGGCCCATGACATGGACAACTGCGATGCCTGTTTCTCTATGGACTGTCGAGTTCTTGAGATCTGCGCATTTAAAGTCGGACATGCGCTGCCAACTTTCGGGGGACGGGCTTGCAGTTGACAGGCCAAGGCGAGGATTCTCAGCCCTTATTCCGGGTCCCCTCCTGGTCCTATACGGCCCATGGAGGAGGGGGCCTCCGCCTCTCTCAGCCTTGCCGCAGTGGAGGCTCCCTCCACAGTGCAGGAGGCCCAGCCTGTCCCTCTCTGGGGACAGACGGGAGGCACCTCTATGGCAGTTGCCTCTTCGGAGGTGAAGGCTCCTCCCTCAGTGTCATGTTCTGGGCCCTCCGGGTCTGGACTGGCACTGTCCTCGATGTCTGTGGTTTCTGACGCCGTGCACAGTGCCGGGACTGGAGCCGGTGCCGCCCTGACTCGGCACCATTTACAGTGCCGGGGATGAGGCAGCATTGCGGTTGGCAACGACCTTGGCTCCAGCACCGCACCCGACTCCATTGCCATTCGCGGCGCCGGGTGGCGTCATCGGGCGTGGTGCCGTGCTTGACTCCAGTGCCGGGGTGGAATGTGGTCCGACTTGCGGTCCAGGAACTGGGGGGATTGAGGGGTAGTCTGGCATCGAACCTCGGAGTCTACCTCCTCGGAGGGGGACTCCGGGTCTGATCCAGATTGGCTCCCAGAGTTTTCAGAATCCTCTGATCCCTCAGTTTCCAGCACCTCAGCCACCACGTGGCCTCACTCTGGGGGTCAGTCATCGCCAGTAGGCTCTGGGGCAGTGGTACTGACCAGCCAGCAGTGGTCCCCATGGCCACTGCCTTGCAATCTGGGGCCACTGGCACATCTGCTTCTCCGGTTGGGGCACCCCCTTCCCTGATGTGTTTGGACAGTCCAAGTTTGGGACAGCTCGGGGCATGCCATGAAGGGGAGGTTACTATTCCCTGGGTGGACTCCTTGGAGGCTGCCCGGAGTTGTCCGCTGCCTAGGCTGGAGGCTATGAGGATGAGGTCTGAAGGGTTGAGTAAGGGTGTGATGCAGCTTGCCTTCACCGGAGCCCGGCTAGGTTCTGGGAAGAGCCACAGTGCAGACCCTCACTCTTCCCTGGATCGGTCCTCGATTTCAACTTCAGAGGTCAGGGGCCGTCCATCTGGACTCGCATGGTTCCGGTCACCTCACAGGGGATTTCTTCCCTTGGGCACAGCTCTGACTGTTCCAATCCGGTTGAACAGCTGTTAGCTGCTGGGACATTTGGGTCTCTTCCCCCCCCCTGTGGGGAGTTTTGTCTTGGCTCCCCTGCCCTGACAGAGACCATTCTCCTGCTGCTAGGAGCTTATCCCCCGAGCCTCTGTCTCCATCCCTGGCTATCCCAGGCATTCCTGGTCCTAGGGGACCTCTTAGTTGGGAACAGTTCAGAGGTTCCGCTGCACATTTCCCTACCTGTCTTCATGCCCTGGACCAGCACGTGTTCCACCATGCTTCTGTCCAGCCTCGGTACTCACCCACTAGTGATGAATGGTGAAGATTGACACAGATAAGATATGAAAATTATGTACCTACTGTAATTGTTGATCTTTCTCTGTATCTTCACCATTCATCACTAAAGCCTGCCCTCCTTCCCCCTGGGGCCTCAGTCTCTGGGCTCCCTCCTCCCCGCTGTGTATTTCTCTGTTGTTTTTCTCCTCTCTCTCTCTCTCTCTCTCTCCCTCCTCTTTCCCTCATGGTTAGGAGGAAGGCGACCCTGGACACACAGGAAGAATTTTCTCCTGTAGGGGGTATCATTGGTGTTGGGGGTCCTCTCCCCTTCTTTAGTCTTTCTCCCTCACTTCTTTGGGAGTGAGTTGAGGATCGGGCCCCGTTTTCTTTATGAACTCAAAACTCTTGGGTTTATTTCCTTGAGTTAGATCCCCTTAATGTCCTTCTGGCAGTTTAGTTTCCCCTGTTTTGGGAGGAAGGGAGGTCTGAGACACCCTCCCCATTCCTGGCGCCCCTTAAGGTTGTCCCTCCTGGGCGAATGCTGCTTAATAGTTCAGGCTTTGCTTCCTGGCAGCTATTAACCTTGGTAGTCCAGATTATGGTCTGTTGTTCTTGTCAAAATCCTAGGATTCAGGATTGTCTCTGGGGGTGTGGTCTTCCCTCCCTCCCTCTCCCTTATCCCTCCTTTTCTTTCTCCTCCTTCCAGAGATTGGGGCCCTTTCCCTTTCCCTAATTTCTCATATCTGGTTTCTCCCTCCTGTCTCCTCTGTTGTTTATTTCTCCTTTTAGTTTATATATATATCCTTTTGTTTTATCTATCCCTTGTGCTCCCTTGTCCCTCCCCACCTCCCTTTCCTTATACTCTCCGGCGTCTCAGAACTAGGGCTGGGGCGGAGTTGATGGCAGATAACGTCCAACCCGAGAGCGCCATGTGGAACGTCGGCCTCGAGGGCAGCGCTGGCCCTGCATCAACTCCACCCATAGGGGGAAAAAAAGTCTCCCGCGGGGTCCTAGCTCTGGCGCTATACCCCACTAGTGATGAATGGTGAAGATACACAGAAAGATCAACAATTACGGTAGGTACATAGTTTTCATTTCTGTAATGGAATCAACAGAACATGGAATGGGCAGTGGGGGAAACGGACATGTTTCAAAGGCATCTCTGTTGTTTGTAGTTCCGATGAGGTGATCCTGAAGCCAGCCGGAGCCCAGCTGACAGTGGAGTACTTGGAGGAGAACAGCTTCAGCGTGCCGATCTTGGTTACGAAGAAAGATGGATTGGGGATGACGCTGCCTCCATCCTCCTTTACCATTACTGATGTGGAACATTACGTAGGTATGAGTAACCCCAGCCAAATTACTTCAGGGTTTAAGCTTCTGCCTGCTGTTCTGTCACCACCCACTCACACCTTTTCACGTCAGTTGAACATTCACATTCCCAGGACTGTCCGGGGAAATCAGGTGAAGGATTTGCAATTGTTTGGGGAGTGCTGGGGGATTCCAAAGAGTGACCCCTTGTCTGTTATCCCTATCTCCCAGTGTAGTATGATCAGTCTACAGGCAGAGAATGGGATGTGACTGGTGAACTTTGTGTAATGCTGTTACAGTTCCAGTTGAGATGCAGTAAATCATATGCATCCAGGTACAGATGTGTGAGTGCGTGCGCACACACACTTTCTCACACTCTGTTTGACATACGTACAGTGATTAGGGATGCTACGTTATCACATTTCATAGAAACAAAGAATATAATACCAGGAGACCACAGTTTCATTAAGTCTGCCCTTACTTTGTTAGCTGTTTCACTGTTGAAAACTCTTGAAAAAGTGGTCTCAGACCAGCTTGTAGATTACCTCAGTAAGTACAATATCCAGTGTGAACAATAATAATAATCTTTATTTTTAATGCGTCTTTCAAAAATCAAGGCACAGAACAAATTATAAAATCACATCAGAATAAAACATTATAATAAAACCAATAAAATAAACATCAGACATCATGATAAAACATTAAGATCAAACCAAGTCACCATCGCCCCCAAATGCCTTAATCCACAAAAAGGATTTTAATGCTTGTTTACAACATGGATTTTGCAAGTGGCACAGCACTAATTGAATGCACCAGCTACATGCATGAAGCCCTTGACTCCAGCCACCTTGTTTGGTGATTTACATCGACCTGACAAAAGCCTATGACCTGGTCAACCACACACTCCTAACTATCAAGACTCCAATTACTAGGTCTATCACACGACACAGTATCCTGATTTAACAGCTACCTCACTGGCAGAACACAGCAAGTCAATATCAACGGGGTATTGTCAGATTCCAAAAATGTCACTGTAGGGGTGCCTCTCAGATCAATACTGAGACCTCTCCTTTTCAGCCACTTTATAGTCTCCCAGTAGCTTGCCAGACATTGGAGGTTCTACTATATGCGAACGATGCTGTTATATTCACCAGCAGCCCAGGCCAGCACATCCTCACTAGAAACCTGCAGCACAATTTCCACTCACTCGAAGACTGGTTTAAACAAAATAAACTAGTCTTAAACTACAAAAAGACAAAAACAATGTTATTTGATGGGCCACAGATGACGAGAAAAGCTCATCCCCTTAAAATCAATGAGAATGGTGCTACTCTCGAACAGGTCAGTACCTTCAAATACTTGGGTGTCACTGTTGACAATGCCCTATCATTCATGCACCATGTGGGCATCCTAGTAAGTGCAGTTAATAGAAAACTTGGGGCATTATACAGGCATAGGCACAGTCTCACCCAAGAGGCCAAACGTATGGCTGTGTCCAGCTTAATCTCCCCACTATCGACTTTGGAATCATAATGTATGGAGCAACATCCGACACATCCTCAGCAGGGTCAAAATAGCCTTAAATAAGGCCTGTCCATTCTCAGTGCCAATAGACTAACCCACCCTTGCTCCCTATACGCCCAGACCAACTGGATCACTCTTCAGGACAGAACAAACTCCAAACATGGCTCCTTGGCAGAAAAGCATTATTCTAACCCCAGGAATACTTCAATATGCTTAACTCTTGCAGTCAGCCTCCAGTATTGAACTGCCTTGGAGAAATGGAATCTATGCAAATGGTGAAACACTCATTGTCTTGTGCTGCCATTCAAACTGCTTCCCTTACCAACTGCTACGTTCTATAAGCTGCCTAGTAAGAAGCCTCGGAGAGTGCTTCTCAGCGTGACTGAGTTTACATTTATTTTTTGTGAAAAATCAAATAAAATATTTTATTTACTTTATCTGCTGCCTTTTATTTAACTTTTTTTATTTTTTATCCAGTGTTTTCCCGTTTTGTCTAGCCCTTTTCCTGGCGCTGCAGCATCGCCATGTTCAAGGCACCTTCCCGACTTGCCGACCCTCCCACTTGTGCTGCCACCAGACCTCCACCCGGTGGCAGTGGAACTACTGGGGTGGGCGTGACAACCACCCCAGGAGAGGTGAGCTGCCGTTAGTCTGTTCGATCCTGTTCCATCTCTCCCCCCCCCACCTTGCCGGCACCCCGACAACCCGAGGTCGTTCCCAAACCCAGGTCGCCGGCGTGGCGCGAGGTGTAGCATCCAGTGCCTCAACCCTCAGCGCCACTGGGCCGGCGTATTATTTAACTTTTTTACAGTTTAGTGCTAGTCTTAGAGTTATTTTCCTTCAGTTCGCATTTCTGTGAAACTGTCAAGGAACCAGCGATCCTCTCTTATTTCTTTTACTTTTTGTGTAAATTTTACTAAAAAGAACTTAAGCGGGACCCTTCCTCAGTTTTCCAGGGTCATTGGTTATTCCTGTTACATTTGTGGCTTTTCTCTGCTCTGTGAACCGATCGCTACATTTTGCGACCTGACAGGAACCGTATTGACTTAGTTATTTTGCCTAAAACTTCGGTTGGGAACCAAATTTCAGTTCTTGTTCCTTCTAAGTATTAGAGTGGTGGTTATGTATGATAAGCCAGAAAAGAAAACGGGGCCTACCGGTTTTAAAAATTGTGTAAAGTGTGGGGAGGTGTTTGCTAAGGTAGATAAAAACCACTTGTGTTTGTTTTGTCTAGGTTCCTCACAATTCCAAGCAGACTCTGAGATCTGCAAAACTGTCCCAGCTAAACCAGTGGAAAAACACTTGGAGCGTTTTAAGAAAAGAATGACCACTCCTGCGGTTCTCAGTGATCAGACTGCGGAACAGCCTTCTCCTTCTTGTAATAAGAAGGAGAAAACTAAAGATCTGGATCCAATCGCCTCTGACAAAGGCAAATCTTCTAAATCCAAGAGGCCTGTAGAACTGACTGGAGACCTGGTTCTGGCCAAGAAAAAACACAAACAGAAGCACACTGAACCTCTTGTTTAAAAAGCAAAGGCGCTTAGGGTGACCAGTCACCCGTGCCTGTGGCCAAAGCTGTGGCTCAGGCTTTACAAGTGCTGCAAGCCCTGCAGACTGCATCTTCTCAGGATGTGATACCGGTTCCTCTGCAACCGGTACCGGTTAACCCATCGGTTACAGTATTGGTTCCGACTGTGGTTCCTTCATCGGTTCCATGTTCGATTCCATTAGCCCAAGATCCTGTATATGAAGAATATGAGGAGAGGAGGATGAACCGATAGAACCGGAGGGCTCCCCTGATCAGGAGTTTGATTCCTCTCTTAGGCTACGAGGATTACTCCTCTCATTACACCTTTGTAAAACAAATGATGGAAGCCCTCGACCTGATCACAAATGAGACTGTGGAGGATGACGGGAAGGCAGAATTTCTAGATATGATGGGCCTGGCATCCACTATTAATAAATCACTCAAGAAGCAAGTCATGAAGGTGCTGGAGACACCCAGTTCTGTGCCTCCCACAGACAAAAAAGCTGACAAGAAATAACAGCTGGATAGAGCAGGAGCTGAGCTGCTTTTTCTCACCCTGATCATGAAGGAGTGGTACAAGCTGCAGCTTGTGACGAGTCTCGGGTACCCATGTCATCACACCCACCTGAAAAAGATACATGAAAACTTGACAGCATGGCAAAGAAGGGCTACCTGGCTACTTCTTTGGCCCTTAGACAGGCAAACTATTTGGCCTGTGTTGCTCAATATCAAAAATATCTGTGGAATTCTGTAATGTCCATGGTGGACAAGGTACCTGCAGGATTGGCTTCTGATCTGGCAGAAACAGCCAGGTGTGGGTTAGAGGCCCCAAAATATCAGTTCCACATGGCAGTAGATGCCAGTGACACTGCTGCAAGATGGATTGCACTTACTGTGGCTCTGAGGAGGTTTGCCTGGCTGAGAACTACAAACCTTTCCCATGATACCCAAAACAACGCCATGGATTTCCCATGTGAAAATGTTTTGTGACAAAATGGAGGCATACATGAAGAAGGTGGATGAATATAAAACCACCTTGTCGTCGAGGCACAGGTCATGAAGCATAGGAAGACCAGGAGCAGTTGTAGAATTCACCAGAAATATTTATTTATATTAGCAGTTACATAAAAAAATAAACTTCTTCAGTATAACTATTTACAAAGGCCAAATAAACAGAAAAAGTCCATTTGAGTTTTTCTTCAATTTCTGTGTCCTTTTTTTCCCCCAGCAATCGCAGCTCAGCTCTCTTATAAGTCCTTCCTACCACCATTCTTAACAAGCATCCTGTTCTTGTATGTTTCAGGCAGGTGCTGGCAGGAACACCGTCTGCCTGAGCTGAGGCCCTTTTTCCACAACTCTTCTGAGAAGGCTTAAAAATTGCACTCTGGTAACCTCTTGAGTATCCAAAACCTTTTTCTCAATTATCTCAAACCACGGTTATATAAATTTCAAAAATTGACACTATATAATTTCTAAATAAAAATGATCCCAATATCAGTTACATTTCCATACAGTGATTTGCATATATTTTTATACCAGCAGATACGAAAGGGAGAAAAAGAGACAGTGAGAGGCAAATAATTGCAAGATCGCCGGGGTAATCAAATCCTAGGTTTCACAGGAAAATTTGGTTGTGCAACCAGACAGACAAGACAGAGGAGAGGAATAGAACAGAACCTTACATTTAAACACTTTCCATAACAACTGAGACAGGGTCCTAATCCACCCTGTCACATACACCCCCTCTTTAAGAGGGATCCTGTTTATCAGATAGGTTTCCAAAACTTTCTACCAATTCTCTTAACAGCATTTGCTGCCTTCAGAAATTAAGCACATATACATTATCTGTTTTTTCTATAACAGTACAGCAAACAGTGTAAAGTTCAAACCTACACATTTGTTTCTCAACCTTCAAAACCCTCAATTCCTTATCCATATCTTGACAGAAAATCAGCATTGCTATTCTCTTTACCAGATTTGTGTATCACCGTAAATTTAAATGGCTGTAGTGCCAGGTACCACCTTGTGATTCTGGAATTTTTATCTTTCATTTGGTTAAGCCAACAGAGAGATTGTGATCCGTTATAGCTAAGTACAAAGTCAGTTCCTAGTAAATAAAACTTAAGGGACTCCATGGCCCACTTTGCTGCTAAACATTCCTTTTCAATGGTGGAGCACCTTTTCTCTCTGTCATGCAACTTTCTACTTATGTACAGAATAGGATGTTCTGTCCCATCTGTATTTTGACTCAGGACTGCACCTAGGCCTACCTCTGAGACATCTGTTTGTAACAAAAATGATTTCTCAAAATCTGGGCTCTTTAAAACAGACACTGAACATAATGCTGCCTTAATGGCTTGAAAACTTCATCACACTCTGGGGTCCATTTCACATTATTTGAGAACTGTTTCTTCGTGAATTCAGTGAGGGGGGTAGCTAACTCAGCAAAGTTGGGAACAAATCTCCGATAATAACCAGCCAGCCATAAAAATGACCCGACATGTTTCTTTGTTTTAGGCACAGGGCTGTTAGCTACAGCTTCTATTTTAGAAATTTCTGGCTTAACTTCTCCATTTCCCACCACATAGCCCAAATATCTGGTTTCCTGCATCCCCAATGTGCATTTGGTAGGATTAATAGTCAGGCCTGTATTTTTGATAGCTTGGACAACTGCTCATAGGTGTTTCAGGTGGCTTTTCCAGTCTGGACTGTACACCACGACATCCTCTAGGTATGCAGCACAATAACCAGTGTGAGGGGATAAAATTACATCCATTTATCGCTGGAATGTAACTGGCGCACCATGTAAACCAAATGGCATGGTGGTGAACTGATAGAATCCAGCAGGAGTGGCAAATGCAGTTTTACCTCTGGATTCTTTACCTAAAGGTATTTGCCAGTAACCCTTGGTGAGATCGAGGGTACTGATATACTTTGCACTCCCCAGTCTGTCCACCAAATAATCTATTCTGGGCATAGGAGAACTGTCAAATTCTGACACTTGATTGTTTACTAAAATCAAAGCAGATTCTAACACCCCCTTCTTTTTTGTTTACAGTTACCATTGGAAATGACCAAGCACTCCTCAACTCCTCTATGATACCCAGTTCTTTTATTTTTTGTATTTCCTTAACCACGTCCGCTCTTAACTGCTCTGGTAACCTGTATGTCTTTTGTCTAATAGGACGAGCATTCCTTGTTCCTATATCATGCTCAACCCATTTTGCTCGGCCTGGTACTGTGGTAAAAATACTGTTAAATGTTTTTAGCACATTATGAATGTCTGCAGTTTGTACTGAGGTTAAGGAAACATTCACCTTTACAGTTTGTTCCAGTCTGTCATAAACTACATCAGTATCTTCCTTATCAGTTTCTGGTAAAACTAGCAATGCAGCTTTTAGCATTTTTTCAACCCATTTCTTGAGGAGGTTAGTATAGTATATCTTAGTAGGAGTTTCAAACAACATGAAGTCTTGCAGTATTCTGACAATATGCAGTTAGACCAACCGGTTCAACTGCCCCAGAGAACCAAGAGTTAAACTCTATGCAAATGCATAGAATGTTGAGCTCGAGCTCGATTTTCAAACCACTGTCCTTGGTACGTTCTACTAACTGATCAGATTCTTTATTCCGCTCACCACTGAAGACGCCTCAGAGATTTCTCCTCTCTGCTTTTGGTCTAGCGTATTTCGTCGGTTTATTTCAAACTGCTTTGTTGTTTTGATTTTGGTACGTTCTCAAACCGCTGTCTTCGGTATAGCTCACGTTCTAGGAGCGTGGCTATGTTGTTCATCCACACTTCTTGGCATGTCCCTTTCCCCTTTAAATCTTGCCAGAAGTCTTCAAGGCTCCTCCCTCCCACCCACCCACCCGGGTGGTATATACCTCGGCTCCGCCTCATGACGCCAGCTCTTCCTTTCCACTGGAAGATGCAGGTTCCCTCGTGCTCTCACAGCAATTCGTAGGCCCAGGATTCAAAGCGTCGTTTTTTGCTGAAACTAACTTTAAAACTCGTTTGAGTTAGCGATTCCGATTGTAGCGCATCGGACGTGGAGGATATATCATCCCCTGGATTTCGCCTGTGTACCTGCGATCCCCACCTAACGTGTGTTTATTGCGTAGGTGTCGGACATGACACCTTGTCTTGCACTTTCTGCTTGGCCTTCCATCCCAACATCCTGGAGGACCGCAAGGCGTGCCTAAAACTGCAGAGACCGGAGAAAAGGAACCCGCAAGTGAAATCGAAGGAGGCGGGGTGGGCGGTTTCCGCGGCCGCGGGATCTATCGAGCAGCTGGAGGAAATGAAGGAATTTGAGGAGGAAGCAGCTCAAACTTCAGCCAGTCAAAGCTTTTTTTTGTTCAGCTCAACCTTGGCTCCACCTTTACGGGCTCCTACAAGGAGTTGTGCCAGTCTCTCCCCATCAGGGGTGAGGCACCCTTGAGCTCGCACTCCTCCCGCCCCCACAAGAGGGATAAGGACCCGAAGTCTTCGTCCAAGCGAAGACGTTCTTGGGTCCGAGAAAGGTTCGAGTCCCAAGAGCATGCGGTCTCGGCTTCAGTCGAGATCGCATCCTTGGCCGCCGGCTTTAGAGATCTCCTGTCTGGCCAGGGGACCGAGGAAATGGCCGAGGTAGAGATTTCTCTCGATTCAATCGACCCTTTGTCGCTGACCCCAGTCGCCGACTCTTTGAAAAGGACTCCAGTCCTTGTCTTTCCTGATGAGGAGACCAAGCCTGCTGGTGTCCCCATCGAGGAAACGGTTCCTGACCCTCGGTTTTCACCGACACTGGTGTCTCCCGATCAAATGGGTTGACTTCGTAAATCTCAATCGAGGTCCAGAACCCCTTCGGCTGAATGGCCGAGAAAGAGTCATAAACACTGTAGGAAGAGACGCCGCCACAGATCTTCATCCTCCTCGGATGAGGAGAGGCATTGGGCGGAAACTCTGTCGACGCTATGAAGATCTCATGTGGCAACAGCTGATTTTGTGCGGGCAAAAGCCGGCCCCGCTGGCCACCCCGGCCATCGCTTAGCTTCTGCCTCCTAGGCCAACGTCGACCCCTCCGGAACAGAAGTCTTCTGTTCCCCCGCCCGTGGGGCCGGCCCGTATTCCGGTTCAGCCTGCCTCGGGGTCTCCACCGATTTTGGTGGAACCACCGCCTAAGCAGCCTCAGGGAGGGGCTCCCTCGAAAGAGGACTGAACAGACACCAGGCTTCCCCAATGTCTGTCGATAACGGTCGTCCCCGATCGCCCTCGGTGTATCAAGGGAGACCTAGGTGGGAGGCCGTTGTATCCCGACTCTTTGGACTCGGCCGTCACCGGATTGCACTCCCATCCTCGGGAGGATGAGTCGTCCGTGGTGGGTTTGGAGGAAGGCCCTTCCTCTTTTCAGGGCATTCTCTGCCTGATCTCCGAATCCACTGGAATGCCTCTGGAGTCCATCCAGAAGAAGGCGGAGTACCCCCTTACGGATATCCTCAGAAGGGGGAATACCCCGATGGAGGCCATTCCAGTGGCCAAAGCCATTGTTGGCCCGGCCCTTGAGCTTTGGCAGTGCCCAGCTTCCTGCCCAGCACCGTCTTCCTGCATGGCCTGCAAGTACGTGGTGCCCATGGGGTCCCTGGCTGGGTTCACAGAGCATCCTTCGGCGGAGAGCCTGGTGACCGCTTCTGTGTTCAGGCGTACTGGTAGCTCAGCCGACACTGACCAACCCCCGGACAAGGAGTCCAAAAATATGGACCATTCCGCCCGTAAGGTCTATGCAGCCTCTTCCTTAGGCCTTCGTCAGGCCAGCTCGGCTGTTATAATGGCACACTTCTCTCATGCCCTGCTAGCATTATTAGACAAAGTCCTCCCTCATCTCCCGGCAGACATGCAGACCACAGTGAAGCAAGTCCATGATCAGGGCCGAGCTGTCGCAAATCAGCAGCTCCAGACGGCCCTGGACATCAGGGATTCTTGTGCCCTCTCCTTAACAGCCGCAGTGGCCACTCGCCATAGGGCTTGACTGAGGCTTTTCTCCTTCCCGGCGGATACGCAGCACAAGTTAGCTGACGTGCCCTTCCTAGGCACCGACCTGTTCGTTCCAGGAGTGGCTGGTCACCTTCAGCGCATACAGCAGTCCAGTGCCACCTTGGATGCTACTTTTGTGAAGGGTTCTTTGGGCAAGAACCAGCAGAAGCGAAAGAAGAAGCCTTTTTTCGGCATTCTTCCTCTGCGGTCAGGCAGCCCTCCTATCAAGGAAATCAGCAGCAGCTGCAGGCTCAGGCTTGGCGCCCAAGGCCCAAGCAGGGTCCACAACAGCCCCGTAAAGGAGGCCAAGGTGCAGGTCCAGGATCCTCCTCCTCCTCCTCTGAGCCTACTCAGTGACGGGTTGGGGGTTGCCACCCCTACACCCGTCACGCCAGCTCTGGGTCCTCCCATGGTGGGCCCGGCTCCGCCACTTTCTTTCTGCCTTGTCCAATTCCACCTTGAACAGGTGGGCTCTCGAAGTGGTTGGTCAGGGACTGCCTCTAGAATTCGAGCAGTACCCTCCCAGCCGAGCCCGTGCCCCTTGGGAGGAAAGGATATCAGCTTGCACCCAGTCAGATCTCCGAGACGACATAGCTCAGCTCCTCCACAAGGAGACAGTAGCTCCAGTACTGGATCCTCCTACAGACCCAGGCTTCGTGTCCAGGTACTTCCTGGTGCCCAAGTGGACGGGGGAATGGCGCCCCATCCTAGATCTCCACAACCTAAATCAATATCTCCGGTCTCGCACCTTCCGGATGGTAACTCTGAACCAGATCATACCATCCCTGGAGCGAAACATGTGGTTCTGTTCACTGGATGTGCTGGACTTGTTCTTTCATGTCCCAATCCATCCGTCCCATCAGCGGTTCCTCCACTTCAGGGTCGAGGGGACCCTGTACGAGTTCCAAGCCATGCCGTTCGGCCTGTCATCGGCCCCACGGGTCTTCACCAAGTGCTTTGCAGTGGAGGCAGCCCATCTTCGGCATTGAGGAGTACGAATCTACCCGTATCTCGATGACTGGCTCTTGGCAGGTTCCTCCCTTCAGGAGGTGGAGAGGTCCAGGGATCTGGCCCTCCGAACCTGCTTCCAACTTGGCCTCCTGATCAACGAGGCCAGGTCGGAACTCGTGCCCTCTCAGGTGATGGGCTTCATTGGGGCAGAGCTCAACTCTTGCCAAACCAGAGCTCTGCTCCTGGTGGACAGGGCGGCGGTTCTTTCCTCCTTCGCCCAATCATTTCTGGTTGGACACTTGCGCCCTGCCCGTCACTTTCTGCGCTTTCTGGATTACATGGCGACGTGCACCTCAGTGGTCTGTTGGGCCAGGTGGCACGTGCGCCCCCACCAATGGGAGCTGGCCGCCCAGTGGACTCAGCGCCAAGGTCATTTTGACCAGTTGATCACTGTAACCCAGAAGATGTGGGTCGCTCTCCATTGGTGGACCGCCCCAGAACGGTTGCAGGAAGAAATCCTGTTTGTCTGCCCTGAGCCGACGGTCGTCCTTATGAACGATGCTTCTCTCATGTGCTGGGGAGCCCATATGGGGGACAACAAGGCCCACTGGTTTGGACCCCCGAAGAGTCCCGATGCCACATCAACCTGCTGGAACTCAGAGCCGTCAGACTGGCACTGTCAACTTTCACTCCTCAGCTCCTGGGTCAAGTGGTTCAAGTCCAGATGGACAATGCCACGACCATGTGTACTACCTCAACAAATGGCGGCACGCACTCCTTTCTGCTGTGCAAGGAGGCGCTCCGCATCTGGACCCTCGTAAGCCGGTTGGAGGCGGATCTCCTAGCCATTCATGTGGCAGGAGTCTCGAACCAGCTGGCGGATGCTCTCAGCCGTATAGGCCAGACATCCCATGAGTGGTCTCTCCATCCAGAGGTAGCTTACAGTCTGTTCTCCCATTGGGGCAGACCGTTGGTGGACCTGTTTGCCTCCAGGGAAAACACCAAGCTGAGGCTGTACCATGCCCAACCCCCTCAGCAGGACTCGCTGCAGGGGGATACCTTCTCGAGGCCATGGACCCCAGCCCTCCTCTACCCCTTCCCTCCATTTCCCTTGATCCACAGGGTGTTACTCAAGGTGAGGAGGGACAAGGTGAAGGTGATCCTGGTAGCCCCAGATTGGCCACGCCAGTTCTGGTACCCAGATCTCCTCAGCCTCAGCTGCAGGCCCACGGAGTGGCTTTGTACATGCCCGGACCTGATATCATTGAACCAGGGGAAGGTATTCCATCTGGACCTTCAATCCCTGCACCTCACAACCTGGTACCTGAGCAGCTAGAGTTCCAGGCTCTGGGTCTTTCCGAGGATGTCTACACCGTGGTGGAGGCATCTCGTAAAAATTGACCAGGAAATGTTATGCCTTCAAATGGAAAAGGTTTTCCATTTGGTGCCAGAGTAAAGTTTGGACCTTATCCTGCTCCATGGCTAACATTCTAGACTACCTTTGGTCTCTCTCCAAAGGGGGTCTACGATCATCGACTCTTAGGATGCACCTGGCAGCCATTTCTGCTTACTGGGTGCGGGCCGGTCAGCCGACATTGGCGCAGGAAATGGTCGGGCTCTTCCTCAAAGGCCTGGATCACATATCCCTTGTGCGTGAACCTCCACCTCCGTAGGATCTGTTGCTGGTTTTGGCAAAGCTCATGGGCAAGGCATTCGAACCCATGCACAAGTGTGAGCTCTCTCACACTTGTGGAAGACGGCCTTCCTGGTGGCTGTCAGCCAGAAAGTCAGGGGAGCTCCAGGCGCTTTCGGTGGACTCCCCTTATTTGGTCTTTCACAGGGACAAAGTTGTCCTGTGCCCCCAACCAAAATTCCTTCCGAAGGTGGTATCAGAGTTTCATCTTAACCAGGTGTTGATTCTGCCAGTTTACTATCCTAATTACACCTTGGACGCCAAGTACAGGCTCCATACTCTGGACCTGATACATGCTCTCTCCTATTATAAGGAGAGAACGGCGGAAATTCGTAGAGAGGTTCGCCAACTGTTTGTCACCTATGCTGAAGCTGCTTCTGGCAGACCTGCAGCCAAACACACCATTGCAAGGTGGATTGCATCATGCATAGGTCCGTGCTATGAGTTGGCAGGCAAGGAGTCTCCCAGAGGGAGAAGAGCTCATTCTGCCCGCCATACTGCTGCATCGGTGGCTGCTTCCAGGGACATCCCTATACAGGAATTCTGTCGGGCTGCTACCTGTAAGTCAGCAAACACCTTTATTACCCATTAACACATCGACCTTGAGTCACGCCGGGATGCTGGTTTGGGGCCTCGGTTCTCAGTCTTTATTTCCCAAGTAGGGTGCTTGGCATGTGCCTCTCTCCTCCTGGAGAACTGCTTGGAGTCTGCAGAAGTGTGGATGAACAACATATCTACACTCCTAGAAGAACAGGTTACTCACCTGTAACAGTAGTTCTAGGAGTTGTATGTATTGTTCATCTCTCTCGACACTCCCGGCTTCGTGCACAACCTTGCTTCAGCGAACTCAAGATCTGGCGTCATGGGCGGGCGGGGTATATACCACCGGTGGGTGGGAGGAGCCAGCTTGAAGATTTCCTGCAAAGATTTAAAGGGGAAAGGGACATGCCAAGAAGTGTGGATGAGCAACATATACCACTCCTAGAACTACTGTTACAGGTGAGTAACCTGTTCTCTCCTAGGTTGGGTAAGTGTTTGGTTTCCGATCGGTTCCGTGACTGTGAGGGGGGCTGAACTTCTAAATTTCTCCTTTTATCTAAATTTTCACTGTATTGACCAGAACCGGGGGTTCTCGGTTCATTTTTGGCTGGCGCTAAACCGTTGGCCGGTTCAGTCTTTGTCTTCTCTATTACTTGGCCTAACTAAGCCTTCTGGGGGTAATTTTCTAAATTTCTTCATTCTTTATCCTGGCCTAACTAAGCCACTACGGATAAAGTATGTATTTGAGTCTGCTTAACCGGCCTAACTGAGCCACCGGATTAAGTTCCAAATTTTAGGGTTATGTCACAGAAACCCAAGAGAAAAACCAGTCCCACTGGGTTTCAGTGTTGTACTGAGTGTGGGGTGCAATTTGCAAAATCTGATCCACATTTAGTTTGTGTGTTTTGTTTGGGTTTTAACCACTTACAAACAGACTGTGATATTTGTAAGGAATTTTCCTCAGTCTACTTTAGACAGGTGCCTCGGTAAACTGAAGGAAAGAATGGACAAGACTGCTGAGGCCGGTTCCGGTTCTACCGAACCTTTGGATCCTACAACCGACCTTTCAAGCCAGGGTGAACCATTGATGGCTAAACAACACTTGGAGTCGGCTTCTGAACCCGCACCGTCAAAGAAAGCCAAACGCTCCGGTTCGGAACCGCGTAAGCAATCAGTCTCAGTTCCAACTGTGGATGAACTTGCAAAGGCCATCCGAATAGTGCAGTCTTTGCAATCTGGGTTTGGTGAACTGTCACAGGTACCGTCTGGGCAGCCAACGGTTCCGGATACCGGGTCAACTCCTTCAGGACACATTGATCCTGAGGAGTATTACTTTTCTGAATATGAGGAGGAGGAGGAACAGGATGAAAGGGAACTCATTGACCCTGAGGTCTCCCCTGACCATCCTCAGTACTTATCCCCTCCTAGGCCTGTCTCTGAGGCTACCTCCCATTTTGCTTTTATGAGGCAGGTGGCTGAGACCTTGCAGCTCTCTGTACAAGAGGCCAAGCAGGAGGATGATGAGGAAAAGGATTACAAGGAGATGATGGATCTTCCTGTATCCCAGGGACTTTTGATTCCCATTCATAAGTCCCATAAGAAGCAGACTTTAAAGATCTTCCAAACCTCTAGTTCTGTCCCTCCTTTAGATGATAAAATGGACAGGAAGTACCTTCTGGTTGGCAATGGCACTGACTTTTTAGCTAGTCATTGTAGCCATGTAGGGGTAGTTCAAACTGCAGCCTGCGAAAAGGCTGGCATTCCTCTGGCCTCTCACCCCCCTGACAAGGATTCCAGGAAGGTGGATTCTCTTGCCAAGAAAGGGTACCTGGCATCTTCCATGGGTATCAGACAAGCTTTCTGTGTGGCTTATGCCTCCAGGTATCAGAAGTCGCTCTGGGAGGCTGTCAAACAAATAGCTAAAAAGGCCCCTCCTGAGCTTTCTGCTGACCTTCCGTAGTTGGTCAGTAAGGGGGTACAAGCATCTGAGTCCCAGTTCCACATGGCTGTGGACTCCAGTGATGCAGCTTCCAGGGCTATGGCTTCTGCTGTATCCCTCAGGCGTTTTTCCTGGCTCAGGTGTACTAACCTGTCCCAGGACACGCAGAATAATGCCATGGATTTTCCCCTTGTCCAGAATTCTCTGTTTGGGGAACAGACTGAGGCATATATGAAGAAAAAATGAATGAGTACTGAGTGGCATACAGGAGTGCTTCAGCAAAACAAAAGGCTGCCACTCCTCAGAAGCAGCAGGGGCAGACCTTGCTCCAGGCCTTTCCACCAGGCCCAAGCTTTTCCCTCTTACCAGCAACCCAGGGGGTTCTTTAGAGGGAGGAGCAGGAGGGGTGCTGGCAGGGCCGCCTCCACCCCCCATTCTGCTACTCCAGCGAAACAGACACCCTGAAAGCTCTGTTCAGACGGCCTCCCCTTACCCTGTTGGGGGCAGGCTGACCCACTATCTCCAGGCTTGGCATTCCATCACTTCAGACAAATGGGTCCTGGAGATAGTGGGCTATGGACTTACTCTCACTTTCAAGGTGCCTCTAAAACTGTCAGCAAGAATTTTCAGACCTTCCAGCATTGCAGAGACAGCACAGCTGGAGGCAGAGGTTTCCACACTACTTCAGTCAAGAGCAGTGGAACCTGTGCCACATCAGCACAGGGGAAAAGGACTGTACTCAAGGTACTTCCTGGCACCAAAGAAAAATGGGGACCGATTTTGGATCTCAGATTCCTGAACAGACATCCTTCAAGGCCAAAATTCAAAATGACAACCCTGGCTACCATTCTACCTACTCTCAAGCAAGGGGACTGGCTGGCATCCTTAGACCTAAAGGATGCTTACTTCCACATCCCCATCAGTCTCACAGAAAATATCTCAGATTTCGACTGCCTTTAGGTCACTACCAATTCAGGGCTGTGTCCTTCGGCCTGAAATCTACACCAAGAGTGTTTACAAAATGTCTGGCAGTAGTGGTAGCATTTCTCAGAAGGCAAGAGGTGTTTGGCAGGTCAGTCCCCGTAGCGAGTCACAGAAGCCCTGAAGCTCACCCAGGATACTCTCCTCTCTCTGGGGTTTTTGGTAAATCTTCAAAAGACTGTCTTAAACCCTGTACAAGCACTAGAATTTATAGGGGCAGAACTAAATACCATTCAGGCAAGGGCCTTCTTGCTCGTTGCAAGGGCACAGACCCTCATAGAATTGGCAAAATCCTTTCAGGTTCGAGTTCCTCGTTCGGTAAGGTACTTCTTACAGCTCCTAGGACACATGGCCTCCACCACAGCTGTGGTCCTGGGAGTCAGGTTCCAGATGAGGGATATTCAGTTCCGCCTCAGATCCTTCTGCTCTCAGAAAAAGGATTCTCTGTCCAAACTGATTCCAGTGTCTCCCACCCTTTTGTTAGCTCTTCAGTGGTGGCAGGAAATGGACAACCTCAGAATGAGGGTTCCTTTTCTCCCTCAGGTACCTTCTCTGGTGCTGACAACGGATGCTTCTCTCCTGGGCTGGGGTGCCCACCTGGGGGATCTCACAGCACACGGTACATGGCTCCCTCAGGAATCTCTCTTGCACATCAGTCTTCTGGAGCGCAGAGCAGTGCTCCTGGCTATTCAGGAGTTTGCCAGCCTCCTACAGGGCAAAGTGGTACAGGTCAGGACACACAAAACCACCACCATGTGCTACATCAACAAACGAGGGAACAAGATCCTCCCTGCTTTGCACGGAATCCGTGAAGATTTGGAAGCTGGCATATTCTCTCAACATGTCACTGTTAGCAGTTCACTTGCCAGGCAAGGACAGTGTACTGGCAGATGCTCTCAGCAGAATCAGCCAGGGCCATCACAAATGGACCTTGAACAAGCAGGTCCTTCTTTCAGTATTTAGGAGGTGGAGGTTCCCAGAGATAGATCTCTTTGCAGCCACAGACAATCACCAGTTACCCTCTGTATTGTTGCAGGCCTCCACTCCAGGGCTCAGTGCCTCTGGATGCTCTCCTTCTGGACTGGTCAAACAGATTCCTTTATGCTTTTCCACCTTTTCCTCTGATAGCCAGAGTCCTGGTCAAGTTGAGGTCTCAGTCTGCCACAATGACTCTCATAGCCCCAGACTGGGCCAGACCGCCATGGTACTCAATGCTGTTGTCACTGTCAACGACCAAACCTATTTCTCTACCAAGGAGGTACAACCTGCTGACGTCCTCTCAGGGCAGGATAATGTACCCTAATCTTCAGTCCCTTCACCTCAGGGCTTGGCTCTTGAAGACCTAGAATATGCAGATTTACAACTGTCTCAATCTGTCCTGGATATTCTGAAAGGTGCTAGAAAGTCTGCTACCAGAAAAACCTATTCCTCCAAATGGAAAAGATTCTCCTCCTGGTGTGCACGGAAGGATTTGGATCCACAGCAAGCTGCAGTACCGCAGCTTCTGGACTATCTGGTCCACCTTCAGTCTCTGCATTTACAGTCATCTACCCTGAAGGTACCTTTCTGCTGTCTCTGCTTATCTTTCAGCAGGGAAGGCATCTTCTCTGGCTGCACACCCAGTTTTCAAAATGTTTTTCAAGGGGTTGTTGCATCTTCATCCCCCACATAGGGAACCTACATGGGACCTGAACATATGTATAAGTTAGCTTTAGCAGCCTCCTTTCAAACCTATGTTTTCTTCAGAATTCAAGTTTCTCACTTGGAAAACTGTTTTTCTAGTGGCTATCATGTCTGCTAGAAGAATCAGTGAGCTTCAGGCTTTGTCTGTGGAGCCCAACTGTATTTCATCTCACAGGGACAAGATTGTGCTCCGAACTAACAGGAAATTCCTCCCTAATCGGTTTCTGATTTTCATCTGAACCAATCCATTACTTTACCTGTATTTTTCTTAGATCACTCTAGTTCAGGGGAATGCAGGCTGCACAGCCTGGACGTTAAACGAGCTATTAGCTATTATATCTGGAAGTGTCCACCCTAATCCTGGCCCAATTGCATACAATACAAACAAGCCTGCCAGAACGGATGGGGGACTCACTTTTGTCACCTTAAATATTTGTAGTCTTCTACCTAAACTAGCCTCACTACAAACTTTTGTCAGTCAGCATAACCCTGATATTCTAGCCATTGTTGAAACCTGGCTGACACCGAACACCCCTGACCATGCCATTTGTCTGCAAGGCTACAAGATTTTCCGGCTGGACAGGATGACAAAGAGGGGTGGCGGCTGTGCCATCTACATAAAGGAATATCTCAAATGCCTCGCCATTACCTATACCACCACTAACTCTGCCTTACAGCTCCTCCCTATCAAACTTCTCCTTGGTGCCCATAACAAAGTCCTCATGGTTGCTGCTATCTACATCCCACCTAAAGATCCTGGGTCCGGCCTACAGTCAGTACTAGATTTCGTCAGATCCCAGCCTCCTGATGCAGAACTTCTCCTTCTAGGTGACTTCAATATCAACTGGCTTGCCCCAGACACAGGGACGACTAAAGATTCAATCCTAGCAGCAAACCTAACTCAGCTGGTCAACTCGCCCACTAGGAAAAATGATAAATCTGGGAAAAGTACATTAATAGACTGGATCCTCACTAATCACCCAACCCGAATAAATAACATTGCTGTTCTTCCAGATTCACTTAGCGACCACTCTCCTGTAATATGTACCTGGTCAAACAAATTTAGAAAACCACCCCTAGAACCATCACTAGCAGAGTACTACCGCTTGGAAACCTTACTCCACTCAAGGAAAATCTTAGACAAAAGACTGGTCTCCCATCTACGCTATGCAAGCGTCCGATGAGGCACTAAACTACTTTATCTACACCTTCAATGCTGCCTGTGACTTATATGCTCCTATAAAAAGCGCCAAATGAAAGCACACTCAACTCCATGGCTTACTAAGCTAATGGCACTACACAAAGGAAGGGACCACCTCTGGGCTATAGCAAGAGACTCTGGCTCTCCGGCCGACACTCTAAAATATATAAAAGCCGAAACTTCTGCACCAAAGAGACCGTCGAGTCAAGAGCGACTACTTCAAAACAGCTCTAATACCTGGGGTAAAGGAAAACCTTTCTGGGACTATCTAAGAAATATCACGGGTAATCAGTCCAAATCCTCTCCTACCGCAATGAATGTGGCAGGCACTACCACCCTTGACCCTATGATCATAGCAAACTCTTTAAATGAAACCTTTACGACCCTCCAGTGGAGTCATTGCATCTGATTTCTTACGCTGCAGACCCTATATCTCTACATCCCCCACTACCTCCACAAACACTCCACCATTCCACCTAAAAGTAGTGAAAGACACAAAGTTTACAATACGTAAGAAGGCTATATCTAATACAAGGGCAAGCAGTGACTCTCTTGACCTTAAAATTCTATCCTTACCCTGGATATACTACTCCCCTCACCAGAATATTCAATCTCTCCCTCTGTTCTAGCAAATTCCCTGGAATATGGAAGGCTGCCATAATCACCCCAGTACACAAAAGTGGGGATAAGTCTCTGCCTGGCAACTATAGACCAATTTCAATACTACTCCCATTATCAAAGGCCCTTGAACGTATGGTAGCTGACCAGCTTACAGACTAACTGGAGAAATATAACATTCTCTGTGACGAGCAACATGGATTCAGACAAAGGCATAGCACCACCACTGCCCTGCTCGAATTCTCAGAAGTAATCCACAAGGCCCTGGATAAAGGACTCCTCACCGGAACTGTGTTTATAGATCTAACAAAGGCATTTGACACTGTCCACCATGGCCTACTAGTCAATCAGCTACATTCGCTTGGGCTCTCCATAGGCACTGGTGCCTGGATAAAAAGCTACCTTGCACAACGCACCCAGGTGGTAAAAATATCTGGAATCCTCTCAGACCCTAAACCTGTCCTCTCAGGAGTTCCTCAAGGATCAATTCTAGGCCCACTACTTTTCAGCCTTTTTCTAAACTCCCTACCTAAATCCTGCCCGGAAAAAATCATACTCTATGCTGATGATGCTGTGATTTTATCCTCCCACAGAGACCCTAACTGCTTACGCCACAGCCTACAACAGGCGTTTACCAGTGTTGAGGAGTGGTTTGTTGGACACAAGCTAGTCCTTAACCAAAAAAAAAACAAACAAAATCTATGCTCTTCGCTAGTCCGCAGAACAAAAACAAGCAGGCACCACTTACTATCAACACCTCACTGGGAATTGCTCTTGAACAAGTGGCTATCTTTAAATATCTTGGAGTCACATTTGATCAAGGCCTTGTCTTTCGTCACATATTGATGGTATCTCCAAAACTATTAATCAGCGGCTGGAATACTCTACCGTAACAGACAATTTTCTCCATCCACGCTGAAGCTAGCTATTCAATCCTCGATCATCTCAGTCATCGACTATGGTTTGAATTATTTATGGGTCTGCCCCTCAAGTACATTGAAACGGGTCACAACCTCCTAAACAAGGCATGTCGGCTGCTCACTGGTGCTCATCGACTTACTCATACCTGTGAACTCTATGCTGATACTGGGTGGCTACAGCTATCAAACCGGTTCAAGTTCCTCACCTGCCTAATGGCCAAGAAATCCATCATGGGCCTCACCCTCCCTGCATACAAGGCCTGCTATGTCAGAACCTAGTGTACGATCTGAAGATCAGAAACCCAGCTTCTGCAGGTCCCCCACTGTCGGACCACACATGGTCAACGATCTTTTGCCTATCGTGCCCCCAACTGGCTAAATACCCTCAGCACCTCTATTACTGCCTCTTGCTCGTTAGGAGTTTTTAAATCCAGACTATTCTCTCACCTAACCACCACAAACTCCTGTGACTGTATCTGATAATCTCATAATCTATGCTCTCCCCTCCTCCTTGCCTTTCTACTTGACAATGGCCTAGTCATGGGTCCTCATCCCCTACTAAGGTCTGCTCCTGTCCTCCTCACCTCCACCCCTTCTTTTCTCTCTTTTCTTTTCTTCCTTACTCCGCTTGTAATTCCTATGCTGCCTATCACCTCCCTCTCATATCTTTCCTTTCTAACCACAGGGGAGGGAGGATTGAGCCCATGTGACCTCTATACTGATGAAAGTGCTTAAGTTATTATCTGCTGTACAGCTATTCAATATTTTTAACTATTTTTTAACTATTTGTGCAACTCTGTACCTTAGTCTGTACTGTAAATGTATATGTTTTGATGCGGAACCTTTGTAAAAGAGCCTTGGCTCAAAGGTATTAATTCCTAGATTTTACAATAAACAATAAACAATATGGACAGGACAAAAGAGCTGAGGAAGGATTGTTCCCAGCTTTTTCTTACTTATGGGGAAGTTGGTCAGGGCAGGCCAGCCGCAAAAAGGACTGTAGCCAGATGGATTGTGGCCTGTATCCAGTTCTGCTATAGTAAGCTGGGTAAGGACCCACCAGCAGGTCTTAGGGTCCACTCTACCAGAGGCACTGTGGCCTCCCTGACGGCTGCCAGGGAAGTCCCCTTGCTTGAGATATGTAAGGTTGGCACCTGGAAGTCTGTCCATACATTTACTAAGCATTATAGCCTGGATATTCAGGCAAGGAGTGATGCCAGGTTGGGCACAGCAGTACTGCAGAGACTATTCCCCAAATAGGTTCTGTGCCCACCTCCTGGGGGCACTGCTTTATAGTCTGCATATTGTCAGAATACAGCAAGACTTCATGTTGTTTGAAGAAAAAATTATTTATCATAGTAATGTTGTTTCTTCTAACGGAGTCTTGCTGTATTCTGACCTCCCACCCTAACTCCCCTTCAGAACCTAGGGGAAGGGTGACTCTTCTACAGCAGCTTTAGAACCATTTGTGGTAATGGTTTTCTCTGGGCATCTGTGACTTGAGTCTTTTATATGCCCTTTGGTTTTGTTTCCCTATGTTGCCCCTGTTGGGGTCCTGTTTAGGCTTAGTTTTTGCCATTACATGCATATTAAACTAGTTCACTTCGTAGAATCTGATCAGTTACTAGAACGTACCGAGGAAAGTGGTTTGAAAACCGAGCTCGAGCCCAACGTTCTATGCATTTGCATAGAGTTTAACTCTTGGTTCTCCGGGGGAGTTGAATAGGTCGGTCTAACTGCATATTGTCAGAATACAGCAAGTCTCCATTAGAAGAAACAACATTACTATGGTAAGTATTTTTTTCTTTCCTGTCAGGGGTCTCAATCTCGTAGTTAACGGTGTCGGTACGTCTAAGCACTCTATAAGGCCCTTGCCACTTCATTAACAGTTTAGTTTCTGTTGTGGGTAACAGTAGCAAAATCTTTTCACCTGGCTCAAAAACTTTTTCTTTTACCCCATGGTCATAATTTACCGTCTGCTGGCTTTGGGCCTCTTCCTGATTACTATGGGCAATGTCAACATATTTAGCCAGTTTCTTTCTTAGGGCACACATATAAGACGTTATAGATTGTTTCTGAGTGGGGTTATCTTCCCACGTTTCTTTTATCACATCCAGTGGCCCTCTTGGCTACCTACCATACAGCATTTCAAATAGTGAAAACCCTGTTGATGCCTATGGCACTTCTCTGTAAGCAAAAAAGTAGGTAAGGCAAGTATTGGTCCCAATCTTTCCCTTCCCTGTTTACAAACCTTTTTAACATGCGTTTTAGGGTTTGGTTAAAACGCTCAACAAGACCATCTGTCTGAGGGTGATAGGGGGAGGTTCTTATGGCAGTGATACCTAGTAGTCTGTATAGTTCAAGTAATGCAGTACCCAGATTACTACCCTGATCAGTAATAATTTCTTTAGGTATGCCCACTCTGCTGAAAATGTTTACAAGCTCTGCTGCCACTTTAGAAGCTGTGACAATATGCATTAGAACTGCTTCTGGGTATGGAGTAGCATAGTCTCATACTACCAGGATAAATCTATTACCCTTTTTACTTTTGTCTAAAGGACCAACCACATCCATTGCAATTCTCTCAAAAGACACATCTATCAATGGTAGGGGCACCTTGTCTTTTCTAGTGACTGGGGCTACTTTCTGCCACTCAGCACAAGAATTACAATAGGTAGCAACATCTTCATGAATTCAAGGCCAGTAAAATCTATACAGCAATCTGGCAAGGGTGCAATCCCTCCTTGAGTGACCAGCCATAGGACTATCATGTGCTATCTTTAACAACCCTGTTCTGTACTTCTGTAGTATAACCAATTGTTTCGTCTGTTCCTGTGTCTGAGGTTTAACCCAAACTCTGTACAGTAACCCATTACATTTTTTAAACATTGGTTCACCCTGTTTTAGTTTCACCCCCAGCTGCTTAAAGTGACCCTGGAGAGAAACATTGTTAGCTTGTTCTGAAAGAAAATCACAATCAGTTATCAATTTAGTTTCAGCATTTTCGTATGTTAACCCCTTATGTCCATCAGTCATGATTTGTTGCAACAGTTTCTTCAGGCATCATCTTTCTTTCCTGGATTTCCGGGTCTTGAAGCTGTGCTCAAACAAGTCTGAATCAAAATCACTGGAAGGAAAAGTGTCTCCACCATCGGTGAGATCTTCTTTGCCTGAGCTCTTGTCACCACAGCTGCTAAAGCATCAGAATTTACCCCTTCTTTGATTAACTCAGTAAATCCTGGAAAGTCATTTCCAATAATCACAGGTGCAGGTAACATAGGTACTGTTCCCACTTTCATTTGGTGCGACACACCCTTAATGCTCAGAGTCACTTGCATGGTGGGATAGTATCGCGTGATCTTACTTCGATAGTGTTCCTTCAGTAGGTCATCACATATAGGACTGGTGCCACCCAGCATTGGGCTGCATGGCAGACTTTTCTAGCAATACCTGACGGGGGACCGCCCACCTGACGTCATGTGACTGACGTCAGTGTGACTGTATATAGTGGGTGGTCCCCACGCCCACCCTCCAGTTATTTGCCACTGTCGCCTCGTGTCAGTCGCATTGCAGTCTTCCGTATAGCGATCATCGTGAAAGTGTCTTGTGTCGTAGCCAGCAGGCCTTACTGTGGAGGCTCCTCTTCCTCCCGACGCCTGACGTCCAGACGACAGTCCCACTGCCTGGACTGGTCGACCGGCCTCAGCCATTGGCCCTGACTCCGGATCAGGTTCCGCTGCCATGGCCCCTTTGTCCGACCCAGATGCCGGCCCCTCCTACGTCAGATCCCCTTCCAGCACCGAATCAGGTGGTACCGGTCCCATCTGTTTCCTTCGCTAAAATTCGCAACTTTATAGCCTTTTTCATTGATGCCTTCACCCAAGAAGAAGTGCTCGTTGTGTGGCATGCAGATCCCGCACAAAGACGGTTACCTCAAGTGCGTCCCCTGTTTAGGCCTGGACCATCTTGTTTCCTTCTGCCCTGAGTGCCAGACCTTCAGTCAGGCCACGAAGAAAAGGAGACAGCGGCTTTGGAGGCCCATCTTTTAAAGGCCTGTCTGGCTTCCCTTGAAAAGAAGATCGACCAGTTAAGAGAGTCCTCGGCCAAAAAATCTTCTCCTTCCAAGAAGCACAAGGAGAAATCCAGGGAGTGGGAGCGCTCCTTGGCGGACTGACTCTTGACCCCCCTCTGAAAAGCAAGGCCCGCCGCCGCCCAGAAAATCGGATGGTAAGTCTGTTAAGACCTCAGTGGGTCAGCCGGTCGTCGGCTCCTCTGAAAAACGTACCGCTTCAGCCGATAAGTTGGACCCCGGCTCCTCTGGGGATTGTGCAGTGGCTGGTAAGCTGACTACCCAGGATGTGGGTACTCACCCGGCGCCGGTTGGGGGCTCCTCCTTTGCCCGCCTGACTCCACCTGCTAAGACAGCCATCCCTGACGGTCATATCGGGACGCCTCACCCAATGTCCGGCGAAACCAGAGGGAGAAAGCCCCTCTCCCTCCTCTTCCCTCACCTGTACCCTTCCCTTCTCCAGTGGGTGCTTCAGGTGACGATAGCGGAGAACCCCTCGATGTAGTTGATGCTTTGGGGTCAGCTCCGTGTTCCTCCCCTCTCGGGGTCAAGGAGGAGGAGGCTCCTCCTGATGCTAGACATTCCAACGACAGTCCCACAGCCTGGACTGGTCGACCGGCCTTGGCCATTGGCCCTGACTCCGGATCAGGTCCTGCTACCAGGGCCCCTTTGTCTGGCCCCAATGCCGGCCCCTCCTACGCTGGATCTCCTTCCAGCTCCAGATCGGGTGGTGCCGGTCCCGACATCTGTTCCCTGATGTGGGCTGTCCCAACGCCAGACCTCCAGCCTATATACATAGTGGCGGGTCCGACGTGGGTACCCACGACACCTGATCTGACTAAGGGGATTTACTCTAGCCCCCGAACTGTCCCACATTACCCACAGGGGTTTCCTGGGGACCACTACCCGGCAGGTCCCCCTCCGGACTGGAGTCATTTTGGACAGTTCTACTCTGGATTTAATTCCTACTCTTCCTACCAGGGATTCCAGGGTTATTACCCTCCACCGGTTATTCCTCTTCCCCCTCAGCCTCTGTCTACTCCACCCCCCCCCACCCCGGTTGCTCCAGATTTCAAGGCGCTAATTCAGTCTTGGTGGCAGGGGGCAAGGTCTGTGTTGATTTTGGACCTGGAGACTCGGCTCCCACAACCACGGTCTCACAGGTCCCCTTCCCCGAGCAGTTCCTCTGTTGCTACGGTGCATGTCTCGGGGAAGACTCATCAGGACCGTCCTGTCAAGGAGGCGGACGATGACGATAGCTCAGAGGAGGTCCCAGAAGAGCCTGAGGGTCCGAGAGGCAAGGTTCCCCTGAAATCTCCACCAGTGGACCCTGCCTTTTCAGACCCTTTGAGGTCCATGAAGGATTATTTTGACTGAGGATCAGGACCCCATGAGACAGAGGCTCGTGGAACACCTCGACCTGGAGTCTCTGTCCCCAGTCCCCATTCCTTCTTGGATGGCACCTCTCCAGGACCTCACCACAGCTATCTGGCAGATGCCTCATTCCCTCCCGGCTGTCCCCAAACGGGCAGACAGGCTTTACCTGGTGCCGAAGGATGCCCCGTTCCTGAAGGCTCATCTCAAGGTTGACTCTGTGGTCATCTCTGTGGCTCATGATCACTCCTCAGCGCCAAAGCACATGAGCACGTCTGCTTCGGACAAAGAGTCGAGGCAGATGGACCAGTTCAGGACAAAGATTTATTCGTCGGCCACATGTGCTCTCCGGTCCCTTAACTATGTGGCCCACATGGTGTCCCACCAAAAGGCTACCTTGGCCAGGCTTGAAGCACGAGTCCAGTCCATGGACCCCTCGCCTTTAAAGGAGGAACTTGCCAAGGATCTTCGTGTCTCCAGAGTTTCATGTAGGCACGCCTTACGCGCCACTTACAACTCTGTCGATTCAGTGGCACATACCTTGGCAACTGCCGTTGCCCTTAGACAGCATTCCTGGCTTCGCCTCTCCGGACCCGCCAACGGTGGTCCAGTCGGCGATTCAGGATGCCCCCTTTAGGGGCTCGGTGCTCTTTGGTGGGGACACCAAAGACATTATCACAGACCTACAGGACAGGGGCCTTGCCCTTAGGTCTTTGAGGTCAGTGTACCGATTGGGTTTCCAGGAGCAGCAGCCCTTTTCGGAAAAGGACCTGGAGGCAGAGAAAGAATGCTCCAGCGCGCCATCAGGGAAAAGTGTAAGGCCGTGGGTACAGCCACTCCTCCTGCCTCCAAAAATGAGAGACGTTCAGGGGGTCCTCCCCCTGAACGCCCCGCCACTTCTCGACTCCCCATCCCCACTGCCTCCTCAGTCTCTCAACGGGGCGCAGGTGGGGGGGGAGCTTCGCCCTCCACGCGCAGGAGTGGAGGGCGGTCACCTCCGATGAATGGGTCCTGCAACTAGTGTCCGTCGGACACACAATAGAATTTCTGGAAATTCCCCTGGAAACTCCACCAAATAAGTCCTCTTACTCGAGGGATCAGGCCCTCCTCATTCGCGAAGAGGTAAACTCACTCTCACTCTTACTCAAAGAAGCAGTAGAGCACATTCCCCTCTGGCAAAGGGGAAAGGGGTTTTACTCCCACTTTTTCCCATACTCGACTTAAACCAGTTTGTCGAGTACGAAAAATTTTTGGATGCTGACACTTCAGAGTCTCCTCCCACTCCTTATGGAGAACCACTGGCTCTGTGCTCTAGATATGCAGGATGCCTACCTGCACATCTCCATCTTCCCCAGCCACCGCTGGTTCCTGCACTTTCGCTTCCAGGAGGAGCACTTTCAGTTTTGAGTGCTCCCTTTTGGGCTGTCTTCGGCACCTCGGGTCTTTACCAAGTGCCTGGCGGTGGTCGTGGCCTTTTTGCGCTGCAGGGGTATTACGGTTTTCCCTTACTTGGACGACTGGCTGATTTCAGCTCTGTCCTGGGATTCTTTACAGGAGGCTCTGACCTTCACCTTGGACCTCTTCAACAGACTAAGGATCACAGCCAGTGTTCCATAGTCCCTTATCCCTGCTCAGAGACTTCAGTTTATTGGGGCAGTCCTAGATACGGTCCAGTGCAGAGCCTTTCTTCCTCCAGACAGGTTGGAGACACTCCTCTGTCAGGCCTCCAAAGTGGCTTCTCTCAGGACCATCCTGGCTCGGGAGGTCCTGCGCGTTTTGGGTCTGATGACGGCCTCCATCACGACCATTCTCCTGGCAAGGCTTCACATGAGGTTCACTCAGTGGTCCTTGCGGGTACAGTGGGATCAGCTCCTGGACGACCTGGACCATTCGGTACTGGTCTCCTCAGCAGTTCAGAAAGAGTTGCATTGGTAGATGGATTCTTGCAATCTTTCCTTGGGGCTTCTCTTCCAGAGCCCGGTGCCTTTAGCTTTCCTCACCATGGATGCCTCAAATGTGGAGTGGGGAGCACCAAGCCCAGAGACTGTGGTCCAGCTTGGAGACTTCTTTGCATATCAGTGTTCTGGAGAGGAGGGCGGTCCTGTATGCCTACAGTCCTTTCAGTCCTTCCTTCCCAAGGGATCACTGCTAATCCAAACGGACAACATGTCGGTGGTTTGGTATATCAACAAGCAAGGGGGAACCCGGTTGTACCCCCTCTGCTGGGAGGCGACGTGGGTGTGGAACTGGGCAGTCCAGCACCATCTGGTCCTCGTGGTCATGCACGTTCCGGGTGTTTTAAACGTCCTGGCAGACAGTCTCAGCAGGTCTCGGACCCTAGCTCACGAGTGGGAACTGCATCAGGAAGTGATGGAATCCATCTTCGAATGTTGGGGGTGTCCGGAAATAGACCTCTTTGCCTCCGACTCCAACGCAAAACTTCCCAGGTTTTACTAGCTCGTTCCAGGGCACGGTGCTTTTTGGAACGACACGTCTCTCTCTCTCTTGGACAGGGAAATTTTTGTACGTCTTCCCTCCATTTCCCGTTCTACAGAGGGTCCTTCTCAAGCTTTAGACGGAAAGGGCAAAGATGATCCTCATCGCTTCTCTCTGGCTGAGACAAATCTGGTTCCCGCTGCTACAGCAGTTCTCCAGGGAGCCACCAGTTTCACTTCCAGTGACTCGCGACCTCCTGACTCAGGATCAGGGTTGATTATTACATCCGGGGCTCAGGACCTTGCATCTTCATGCGTGGCTCCTGCAGACATAGCGATATCTCGCTTTGGGGTCTCCTCTTGAGTTGCACAAGTCCTTGCTGAGGCCAGAAAACCCTCTACTCATTCCAGTAAGGGTTGGAACCCCTTCTCTTGCTCTGCCCGCAAGTCATGGAATACCTCCTTCACTTGTCAGACTCTGGTCTTTATACTCTTCTCTGAAGGTCATATTTCAGCTATCTTGGTGTACCACGAGCTAGTGGATGGTAAACCTGTGACTCATTTGGAGGTCTCAAAAACCTTTCTGAAAGGGATTCTCCATCTGAAACTCCCCATCCGCAGCCCAACTCCACCTTGGGACTTGAACTTTGTCTTGGAAAAGCTCACCCTTCCTCCTTTTGAGCCGGTTATGAGCTGTTATGTGCACTTTTTCTCGTGGCTTTCACGTTAGCCCAAAGTATTTAGGAGCTTCACGCTCTAGTCTGCAAGGAGCTTTATCTGATTTTCCATAGGGACCTGGTGGTCTTCAGAACGTGTCCGAAGCTTCTTCCCAAGTTGGTGTCCGAAGCCACGCTGAATCAGTCGGTAGAGCTTCCCGTGTATTACCTGTCCCCCTCTAACAGAGGTGAGGCACTCCTTCATACGGTGGATGTTTATCAGATTCTCCTGTGTTATACTCACCGAACCAAAGAATTCCGTTCCTGCGACCAGCTGTTCATTTCCTTTGCCCCTAGATCGAAGGGCAAACCGGTTTCTAAGCAAGGCCTGTCCGAATGGTTAGGTAACTGCATTAGATTCTATTACCAGAAGTACGAAAAGCCTCTGCCGGATCCTGTTAGAGGTCATTCTACTAGGGGCATGGCTGCTTCTGCGGCCGCTGCTACTTGGAGTTCTGTTCATGCCTTTACCAAACATTACAGTCTGGACATCGCTTCTAGGTGGCAGGCTGGCTTCCGCCTAGCCGTCTTGCAGGACCTTCTGTCCTAGGCTGGGTCCATTCTGGATCCCAGTTTTTTCTGTTGGAGTTTTTTCTCCTCCCCCCTAGTTTCTCTCGGTCTCTTCTTGGAGGGACTGCTTGGGACTCTGTCCTATATGTGATGACCTACTGAAGGAACCCTCACGAAGTAAGATAGTATAGTTATATAGGAACTTACCGTAACAGTAGATCTTCGAGAGAGGTTCTTTCAGTAGGTCATATTTTTCCTCCCTCCCTCCCTTATTTTGTGTTTTACAGGACTCCTTCCTGTTAGCTTCTGCTGTCAGATCTCTTCCTGGCTCCAGCAGGAGAACTGGAGGACGGGCGTGGGGACCGCCCATTATATACAGTTGTGCTGATGTCAGTCACGTGACATCAGGTATTGCTAAAAAAGTCTGCCGTGCGGCCCGATGCCGGGTGGCGCCAGTCCTATATGTGATGACCTACTGAACGAACCTCTTTCCAAGATCTACTGTTACGGTAAGTTCCTGCGTAACTGTACTTTCCCATGGATGCAGATGACACCAGTACCTGGTCCTTTTGCAGTGTTTTCCCAGCACTTCAACATGCACTAGGGTCTGTCTGCTTCCTGAATCAATGAGTTCCTTTACAGGCTTATCCCCCACCTTCGCATCTGTTAAGTACTTGACCCAGTTTACTAAGGACAGATCTGCTCCAGTGCCACTCTCCTTATTACGGCAGTTTCTTGCAGTATGGGCTGGCTTACTACAGTTGTAACAAATAATGTCTTTGGGCACAGATTTGTTACCCCCATCAGAGTTCTTCTCAGGCTTGGAGTTTAAATGGGAAAAAGAGTGTCTTAACAGTGCTTGGCTGTTACCTCGCTGCTGTGACATCTGTCTGGCCATCTGGTAGTCCTCGACCAAAGAAACCGCTTTTTCCCCACTCTCTGTTCAGTGTTCCTTTACCCAATGCTGGACATCTCTAGGCAGGATGTTGATGAATTGCTCCATGGCAAATGTGTCGATGATCTGTGGGACTGTTTTGCTCTCTGGTTGGAGCCATTTTATCAGGAGTTCTGTGAGTCTGGTGAAGGCTTCTTGAGGATTGTCGACCGAGTTATATCTCAGAGATCGAAATCTCTGCCTGTAGGTCTCTCTCGAGATGTCATACCTTTTCAGGATTTCGCTTTCACCAGGTTATAGTTTTCTGACTCTGCAGTGTCCATATTGCTGTAGGCAAGTTGGGCTTTCCCTGTCAGGTAGGGTACCAGTCTGATAGTCCATTTCTGCTTTGGCCATTGGCAGGCTATGGCAACACTTTCAAAAGTTGTCAGGTATGCTTCGATATCATTGAAGGGACACAACTTTGTAAGTTTAATGGCTTTTAAGTTGCTTGTGTTTTGTTGTTCGTCTGGATCTGTGCCAGATCCTCTTCCTTTGATAGCTTGCAAGGCATCCAGCCATCGCTACTCCTGTCATTGCATCTCTTCTCTCATCTGCTGCTCCTGTCGCTGCATCTCTTCTCGCCTCTGCTGCTCTCTCTCGTTTTGTTGTATGTCCCACTATTTGAAGAAGTCCATCAGGCTTTCAGGTTCTGTCATTGCCTGTTCTTTTTCCATAACTTGTGCTGGCTGTACTGTCTTAGCTTGGACTTCTCTCTCTCTGCTAGTTTGGCTGCCATTCTCCTGGTAACCAGTCCTGGACTTGCTGCTGCAGAATCCATACCTTTCTCTATGCTTCCCTGGTACTAGGTCCAGTTCCCACGCACAACACTCCTGGCTTAGAGTATGCACAGTGAAAATCCCACTTAGGCTGACACTGTCCGTCATCAAGGCATAGGTCAGGAAGCATAGGAAAACCAGGAGCAGTTGTAGAATTCACCAAACAATATTTATACTAGCAGTAACATAAAAAAATGAACTTGTTCAGTATAACTGTTTACAAAGGCCAAATAAAGAGAAAAAGTCCATCTGAGTTTTTCTTCAATCTGTGTCCTTTTTTTTTCAAGCAATTGCAGCTCAGCTCTCTTATAAGTCCTTCCAACCCCCATTCTTAACAAGCATGCTGTTCTTGTATGTTTCACGCAGGTGCTGACAGGAACACAGTGTGACTAAGCTGAGGCCCCTTTTCCACAGCTCGTCTGCAAAAGGCTTAAAAATTGCACTTGGGTAACCTCTTGAGTTTCCAGTAGCTTTTTTTCAATTATCTCAAACTACGATTATATACATTTCAAAAATTGACACTATATAATTTCTAAATAAAAGGGATCCCAATATTAGTTACATTTCCATTCAGTGATTTGCATATATTTTTATACCAACAGATATGCAAGGGAGAAAAAGAGGCAGTGAGAGGCAAATAATTACAAGATCGTCGGGATGATCAAATCCTAGGTCTCACAGGAAAATGTGGTTGCGCAACCAGAAAGATGAGACAGGAAAGGAATAGAACAGAACCTTGCATGTAAACACTTTCCATAACAACTGGGAAAGGGTCTTATTCCACCTTGCCACTCGCCTACAAGAGAAGTACCGCAAAGGAGAAAACTTCCACTTCCTACATGCCACAGGGAAGGGGAGGCAGAGGTAGGTCAGGCTATACCAGACCTTTTTTCCAGGCCCAAGCCACCTCTCTCAAGAGCAGAGAGGATAGTTCAAGAGAAGGGGCTCTAGGTGTGGGAGTCCGATCACAAGCTACAGCCCAAACAAAACAAACTCCCTGATGCGTTAGGGTCGTCTCCTCACTGCTAGTAGGGGGCAGGTTGACTCACTACTTCCTGGCTTGGGAAACCATTACCATAGACAAGTGGGTCCTGGGAGTAGTGAGTCAGGGCCTAGCTCTCAGCTTCAGATATTTTCCCCAGGTTAAGGTCGAAATTTTTTAGACCATCATTCCCCACAGAAGGAGCACTCCTGGAAGCAGACGTGTCCCACTTGCTAGTAGCAAAGGCACTGGAACCAGTTCTCCTCTTCTCAAGGGGAAAAGGGTTCTACTCAAGATACTTCCTAGCCGTACAGAAAAATGGGGAGTGGCAACCCATTTTAGACTGAAGAGCTCTGAACAAGCACTTAGCAAAGCTGAAGTTCAGAATGGTGACCTTGGCAATGGTCCTTCCCACTCTTCAACGAGGAGACTGGCTGGCATCACTGGATGTAAAGGATGCTTACTTTCACATTCCCATCAGGAAATCAATCAGAAAATACCTCAGGTTCAGACTACATTTAGGACATTAAAAATGTGCAGCCCTGTCATTCGGGTTGAACTCTGCTCCCAGGGCATTCACAAAGTGCCTGGCAGTGGTGGTGGCATACCTAATGTGGCAGTACATTACTGTGTTCCCTTACCTGGATGACTGGCTAGTCGTGGGGTAGTCACCACAGCAGGTAAAAGATGCTCTCAAGTTCACCCAGGATACCTTGGAGTCATTGGGATTTCTAATCAGTGTGCTAAAATCTGTACTTCAACCTTTCCAGGTACTAAATTTGATAGGGGCAGAGTTGAACACCCTGCAAGGGAGGGACTTAATCCCTCAGGACAGAGTAGACAATATCCTACAGATTGTAGGATCATTAAGTCTCAACAAAAGAAGGCCAGCAAGGCACTTCCTATGGCTGCAGCAACAGAAACGGTCAAAGGGTGTGCAGATTTCAGATGAGGGACATTCAGTTCCATTTCATGGCACACTGGTACCAAAGAAGGGACTCTCTCGCAAAATCAGTGCCAGTGTCAGGAACACTGTTGCAGGCCCTGCAATGGTGGCAAGACAGAAGCAACCTCAGAGAAGGGGTCCCATTCAAGAAGGAACCCCCTACTCTGGTACTCACAATAGATTCATCCCTACTAGGTTGGGGGGGGGCACATCTAAAACAGTATACAGTACATGGCACTTGGTACCCAGCAGAGTCACTCTTGCACATAAACGTGCTGGAGTTCAGGGCACTGTTTCTTACACTTCAGTGTTTTTCATCCCTGGTAAGGGACATGGTGGTACAGGTCAGGACACACAATACCACTTTGATGTACTACATCAGCAAGCAAGAAGGGACAAGGTCCACACTACTGTATACAGAGGCAATGAAAATATGGAGCCTAGCATATTCCTTGCAGGTGTTCTGTTAGCCAGCCACCTCCCAGAGAAGGACAGTACCCTGGTAGATGTTCTCAGCAGAATCAACCACAACTACCATGAATGGTCTTTAAACAGACAAATACTAAAGGTGGTGTTTCTAAGGTGGGGCACACCAGAGATAGACCTCTTCACTTCAGAAGAGAATCACCAGCTGTCCCTGTTCTGTTGCAAACCACCAGCAAAGGGCACAGTGCCCATGGATGTGCAGGTACTGGATTGATCAGGGAGGAGCCTGTACTCGTTTTGTCCATTCCCTCTGTTGCTCAGGGTCCTGATCAAGCTCAGGTCCCAACCGGCTACTATGATTCTGATAGCTCCAGATTGGGCCAGGTAGCTGTGGTACTCACTACTGCTCTCACTGTCAGTAGCCCAACCCATACAACCAGAAGCACAGTCTTCTGACCTCTTCACAATGGAGGATTCTGTACCTGAACCTCAGGTCTCTCAGAATCAGAGCATGGGTCTTGAAGACCTAGAATATGCTGACCTACACCTTTCTGAAGGTGTCCTTAGAGTCCTTAGGGGCTCCAGGAAGTCCTCAACCAAGAAAACTTGCACTTTCAAATGGAAGAGATTCTCTATATAGTGTAGTATTAACAATCTAGTACCTTCCCAGGCAGGGTTGCCAGTCCTTTTGGACTATCTCACCCACCTGCATTCATTGGGCCTACAGCCCACTACCCTTAAGGTGAACCTAGCATCAATCTCAACCTATCTCTCAGCGGGCATGGGTAGCTCTCTGGCTGCTAACCCTATTTTCAAAAAAGATCTTCAAGGGTCTAGCTCACTTGCACCCCCTCCCCCCTCCACCCAGTAGGGAACCGGTGCCCTCCTGGGATCTTAATGTCTGTGTTGCTAAGCTCATGGAGCCCCCATTTGAGCCCATGTCTTTAGCACACCTGAAGTTTGTAATTTGGAAAGCTATTTTACTGGTGGCTATTACCTCAGACAGACGGATTAGTGAGTTACAAACGCTATGTATAGAGCAAAACTATATCTCCTTCCACAGGGATAAAGTGGTCCTCAGGACCAATAGGAAGTTTCTTCCTAAAGTAGCCTCTGACTTCCATCTGAACCAGTCAGTCACTTTGCAAGTTTTCTTTACTGCACATCCTAGTTCAGGGGAATGCAGGCTGCATAGTCTGGATGTTAAAGGGGAACTGTCATGTACAGGATTTCTTAATGTCTGAAAGCTCATAGAAAGCAAATTTGAGTGAGCCATTGTGTTTATCTGTGAGTATTTGCAGTCCAGAGTTATTCATATGTAAATCAGCTTGTAATTAAGGGCTGGGGGCAGCCATCTGTTTTAGGCTTCTGACAGGAAATGATGTCACAGAGGGATCTTGGCTCTCCTTTGACTGTAGGTTAAATAGAAAATCATCTGTTTTTATTAAGTGTGTTTTAAGGTGTTATTACAACACTTTCTACATTTATAATAATTGCTTTGTATGTGCATTGGAACTAGTGAGTTATCACCTTTAGATTTCAAACTGTTAGTAAAAATAATCCATCTTCAGGATTGCTTTAACATCTAGGCCATACTGCCAGCTGATCATCAAAAACTACACATCTCAAGGCTGGTTCTGTTTTGATGACAGGTAGTGGGACCCTATATCAGGATATCTAACCCTGGCTGTGTTCATGTCGTTACAGATTTCTGGCGCTGCCACAGCACAAACTTCTGTCTTTTTCCATTCCCTCTCTTACAGCCTTTTCTCTTAGAATTTTGAGTGTGAACTTGGGTCTTCAAGATACAAATGTGGCTCCGTACCTACTGGTCTGGCATCATGAGGCCACCCTTGAAATATGTAGTTCTAGGGACATGGATATGTTGTTCATCCACACTTATTGGCAGGTATCCTTGCCGCTTTAAATCTTGCCGGAAGGTCTTCAAGCTGGCTCCTCCCACCCACCCGGGTGGTAAAACTCTCGGCTCCGCCCCATGACGCCAGATCTTCCTTACCGCTTGGAAGCTCAGGTTCCCTCCATAACGCTCTGCGTATGGAGACTGGTTCCTAATTCTTCGGTTTGGAATTTAAAGTTTTGCACTTCTAGACTTGGTCTTCTATCTCTCGTGCCGCGATGGACAAATCGACTCCTGTTTTTTCAGAGATGCCTTACGGGCAGAAGATGTCTCGACAGATCCGCACTCCACGTGTGTCTACTGTTTAGGCCTTGAGCACGACCGCAGGCTTCCAACCTGTACTCTTCCTTCTCAGCCTCGTCTCCCAGAAAACCGTACTGCCCGTTTACAACCTGGGGCGTCCGGCGTTTTCCTCCGGTAAAGTCAAAGAGGCCCGTCAGCGGTCTCCCGCGGCGGGCTCGGGCGGATCAGCTAGAGCAGATTATCGCCCTCGAAGAGGAGGCGGCGTGGGTCGCATCTTCCTCGGCCGCAGCATTTATCCTGATCTCCCTGGGTTCCTCTTATACAGCTTCTTTTAAGGAGCTTTGTCTGTCCCTCTCCAGTAAGGGAGAGGGACCAACGTCTGCTGGACCTTCTTCTTGGTCCAAAAAGAAAGACAAGGGTAAGTCCCTCCGTCGACGCTCTTGGGAGCGGGAAAAGTCCCTCTCCCTGAGTTGTCGGCCATCGACTTAGGTCGAATCGTCCGCTCGCCACTGGTCTCACGGTGTCCCTGGCCAGGGCAGTTGGACCGAGACTCACGTCGACGCAGTCGAGATTTTTCTCGACCCGTTGGACGGGTTGTCGCCAGGTGAAGCCGAGAATCCTCTCTCCCCGGTTCCCCGTGGGAGTTGAGGATCCCGTGGGCTTGCCAGTGCCTCCGGTTCCGGAGCCCTCGGGTGAACCCTCTGAGCCGAGGGGAGAGACGGTTCCCCGTCCCCTTCCCGCACCACCCTCGGAAAAGCCGAGGTTCTCGGTCTCGGACTTCTTCGCGGTCCAGCCGATCCCGTCGTCATAGGTGGTCTCAGCCTCGCACCGCGTGTAAGCGACTGCTCGCCCTCGCCTCCTCCTGGACGAGGGAGGCTTCACGTAAGTTACGTGAGACGGTACGAGGACCTGTGGCAATAGCTCCTTCTGACCGGAACAAGCCGACGCCATCGCCTTCCCGTGCATTAAGTGGTTGTCACGGAGCTGCCAAACAACCCCTCGACTTACCCGAGGAGCCTGTTCCCAGGCAGGTTGTTCGGCCAAAACCAGCTGCTCCACCGATTCTGGTGGAACCTCCGCCTCCACAGCCGTTATTTGGGGCTCCGACCAAGAATTCTCGGTCGGCTCAGGGACTGCCCCATAGGCTGTCTGTCACCTCACTCCCGATCGACCTCGGCAGGTGGAGGTGGCTCAGGCCCGAGGCAGCTCTTGCAGACTCTTCACAGTCCGACGGCGATTCCTCCCTTTTCTCCAGGCGAGTAGACTTGGAGTCCTCTGGAGGTCAGTCGATGGATGATAGCCCTCGTCCCTATCTGGGATTACTTCGGCTCATCTCGGAGTCCACCGGGATGAAGCTCGAATCTGTGTCTAAGCGGGCCAGGTATCCCCTCACGGAGATACTGGACCAAGGGGAATCCCCTACGGAGGCTTTTTCGGTGGCCGAGGCCATAGTGGGCCCGGCCTTGGAGCTCTGGCAGCGCCCTGCTTCCCTGTCCTGTGCCCTCGGCCAGGATAGCCAGGAAGTATGCGGTCCCTCACCGTTCCTTGTCCGGTTGGAACACCAGCCGAGGGGCTAGTTACCGACAGCTGCCCGCGCACCGAATGCTAGGACATGGACAAACCTCCGACAAGGAGTCCAAGAAATTGGACTACTACGCCAAGGCCCCTCCCTTGGCCTTCGCCAGGCCAGTTCGGCCGCACTCATGGTACATTTCTCTCATGTCCTGTTGGGCTCCCTGGACGAGGTAGTTCCTCATCTTCCGGCGGACCTGCAGACCACGGTTAGGCAGGTGCCGGACCAGGGCAGGGCAGTGGCCAAACAGCAGCTTCAGACTGCTCTGGACATTGGAGACTCATGTGCCAGGTCAGTAGTGGCCGCAGTGGCTATGCACCATCGGGCATGGCTGAGGATATCCACCTTCACTTCGGATACCCAGCACAAGTTGCCGGATGTCCCCTTCCTGGGGACCGACCTCTTCGGCCCTGGGGTGGAAGGTCACCTGCAGAGGATCGGAAGTCCAATGCTACCTTGACTCGGTCTCATCCGCACAGAAGGACAAAGGCCGCAGACCACAGCCCTAAGCTCCTTTCGCCCTCTGGCGCTCATGCACGTCCGCCCAGCAACGCTAGGCTAGCAGGCTCACGAGCTGGCATCCCAAACCCAAGCCTCGGCTTCCTCCTCCAGGAAGCAGGGAGGTAAAGGCCCTGGAGGTCCTCGGCGGTCCTTCCTCCAAGCCTGCCCAGTGCGGGTTGGAGGTGTCGCCCAACCCCGGCCGCCTTCCCAGGTGCCCCCTGTGGGGTGGCTTCACCACTTTCTTTCCGCCTGGTCCATTATCACCACAGACCGGTGGGTGTTGGAGGTGGTGGGAAAGGGCCTGCCTCTGGAGTTTGAGCAGGCCCCACCCTTCAGAGCCGTCGCACCTCGGGGTCCGAAGCCTCGCTGTCGGCTCGCCGAGCCGACATCGCTCTCCTCCTCGAGAAGAAGGTGATCAGAGAGGTGGCGGACCCTCCCTCAGACCCGGAGTTCGTGTCCAGGTACTTCCTGGTTCCGAAACGGACGGGGGGCTGGCGCCCCATTCTCGACCTACACGACCTAAACAAGTTCCTAAGGTCTCGAACCTTCAGGATGGTCACTCTGGCTCAGATAATACCATCCTTGGAACACGGTGGTGGTTCTGCTCTCTGGACCTGCAGGACGCGTTCTTTCACGTCTCTATCCATCCGTCACATCAGAGGTTCCTTCGCTTTCTAGCGGAGGGTCCCTTTTTGAGTTCCAAGCCATGCCCTTCGGCTTATCTCCAGCTCCCAGGGTCTTCACCAAATGCATGGCAGTGGTGACAGCATTCCTGCGGTGCCGAGGGGTCCGGGTTTACCCTTACCTGGACGATTGGCTGATAGCAGCCCCCTCCAGACAGGAGGTGGAGCGGTCCAGAGATCTGGCCCTCCAGGTTTGCTCTCAAATCGGCCTCATCAACGAGGCCAAGTCAGAACTCGAGCCAAAGCAGGTGATTCTTTTCATTGGGGCAGAGCTCGACTCTCTTCGAGCCAGAGCACGGCTCCCGGCGGACAGGGCCGAGGTTCTTTATTCCTTTGCCCAATCATTTCTGGTTGGGCAATTGCACCCTGCCCGGGACTTCCTGCACCTCCTGGGTCTCATGGCAGCCTGTACCAGTGTGGTCCGTTGGGCCCGCTGGAACATGCGCCCCCTTCAGTGGGGGCTGGCCAGCCAGTGGTCCCAACGCTGCGATCCTTTGGACCAGCTAGTGACGGTGACCCAGGGGATGTGGAACGCTCTCCAGTGGTGGATCGTTCCAGCGCACCTGCAGGAGGGCATCCCGTTTGTCCGCCCCGAGCCGACGGTCTCTCTATGGACCGATGCCTCTCTGATGGGTTGGGGTGCCCATCTAGGGGAACACCGAGCGCATGGCCTCTGGTCCCCGCGGGAGTACCGATGCCATATCAACCTGCTGGAGCTCCGAGCGGTCCGCCTAGCTCTCACCGCCTTTGCTCCGTTTCTTCGGGGTCAAGTGGTTCGGTCCAGACGACAATACCACGCATGTATTTTCTAAACCGCCACAAGGGGACGTGCTCCATGCTTCTATGCAAGGAAGCTCTCCGTGATCTGGTCACTTGTGCGCAGCCTGGAGGCGGATCTCCTAGCCATTCATGTGGCAGGAGCCTCCAACACCCTGGCCGGTGCCCTAAGCCGGATAGGGGCTGTGTCCCACGAGTGGTCTCTCCTGCCGGAGGTAGTACAAGATCTGTTCTCCCATTGGGGCACCCCTCAGGTGGACCTGTTTGCCTCCAGGAGAAGCGCGGCTGAGGCTGTTTCATGCCCGCCCCCTCAGCAGGGCTTGCTGCAGGGGGATGCCTTCTCGAGGCCGTGGACCCCGGGCCTCTTCTACGCCTTTCCCCCATTTCCCTTGATCCACAAAGTGCTTCTCAAGGCGAGGAGGGACAAGGCGCAGGTGATTCTGGTAGCCCCAGAATGGCCCCGCTAATGCTGGTATCCAGATCTCCTCAGCCTCAGCTCCAGGCTCCTGAGGCAGCTTCCAGCTCGCCCGGACCTGCTTTCAGTCAATCAGGGGAAGGTGTTCCATCCGGACCTTCAATCCCTGCACCTGACGGCCTGGTTCCTGAGCGGCTAGAGTTCCAGGCCTTGGGTATCTCCAACGAGGTCCTCAATGTAGTTGAGGCGTCCCGTAAGGAATCCACCAGGAAATGCTACTACTTCAAATGGAAGAGATTTTCTATTTGGTGTCAGGGCAAGGGCCTGGACCCTTCCTCCTGTTCCTTGGCGAGCATATTGGACTACCTGTGGTCCCTTTCTCAGCAAGGGCTTAGGTCGACGACCCTTAAGGTGCGCCTGGCAGCCATCTCTGTTTACCGGGCGCGGGCCGGGAAGCAGTCGGTGACGCAAGAAAAGGTGGTCTGGCGCTTTTTTAAAGGCCTTGATCACATCTCGTGCGAGAATCTCCACCTCTGTGATCTACTGCCGGTATTGGTAAAGCTCATGGCAAGCCATTCAACCAATGCACAGGTGTGATCTCTCTCACCTGTCATGGAAGACCGCTTTCTTGGTGGCTGTCACGTCAGCCAGAAGGATGGGAGAGCTCCAGGCGCTTTCCATCGAGTCTCCTTACCTGGTCTTCCACAGGGACAGAGTTGTCCTGCGCCCCCCCGAAATTCCTTCCCAAGGTGGTGTCGGAGTTTCACCTTAACCAGGTGTTGACTCTGCCAGTGTTCTACCCTCAGTCACACCTGGAGGCCGAATATAGGCTCCATACTCTGGACCCTAGAGGCGCCGCCTACTATAAGGAGCCCATGGCTGGAATTCGGGAGAGGTTCGCCAGCTGTTTGTCACCTACGCTGAAGTCAGCACCTGGCAGACCTGCAGCCAAGCGGACGATAAGCAGGTGGTCACCTCCTGCATAGATCTCTTGCTGTAAGTTGCGGCATGGCTGCCTCCCAGAGGGATAAGAGCTCATTCTACCCGCCATACTGCTGCATCGGTGGCTGCTTCCAGGGACGTCCCTATCCAGGAAATCTGCAGGGCTGCTACCTGGAAGTCAGCACACACCTTCATTACCCACTACCACATCGACCTTGAGTCACGCCAGGATGCTGGTTTTGGGGCCTCGGTTCTCCAGTCTTTATTTCCCAAGTAAGCATCGTGTAAGTGCCTTCACCTCCCTCCTCCCTGGAGAACTGCTAGGAGTCTCGTTAGAGTGTGGATGAACAACATATCCATGTCCTAGAAATACAGGTTACTCACCTGTAACAGAGTTCTAGGAATGGTATATGTTGTTCATCCACACGACCACTGACCTCCCGACCTCGACGCACAACCTGAGCTTCCAGGGCAGATCTGGCGTGTGGGGTGGAGCCGAGAGTTTTACCACCCGGGTGGGTGGGAGGAGCCAGCTTGAAGACCTTCCAGCAAGATTTAAAGTGGCAAGGATACCTGCCAGTAAGTGTGGATGAACAACATATACCATTCCTAGAACTCCTGTTACAGGTGAGTAACCTGTATTTTTTGATTATTGGCTGGTAGTACAGCCTTGAGAGCTGTGAACAAGTTTCGTTCATCCAACAGAATGGGTTTTGATTCCAACATGCTCCGCTTGTCTATAGTGTGACCAAAGCAAGTCACTTAACCTTCCTCTGCTCCCAAAGTACAGCTGGGAACAAGCTGTAGCTCTGTGTATCTTTCCTGGACAAAGACAGTAAAAACAATCTGAGTACGTGTTATGATTCTGAAAATATTATGCTTGTTCTAGCCAGATTTGACTTGAAAAGGAAAAAATAGGACACAATTAGTTGTTTGTTAATTACAAAAACACATAGATGGACAAAATTGCTAAAGCATGCATAACATGAAATGCATTATTAAAAGCGTATTTTACTGCATTTGATGAAGTTAAAAGTATAATAGTTTCTTATTGAAATACTTTGGATGAAATGGGATTTTCTACCGTAACAATTCCATAATTCTACTGGATTATTTTTACTAACAGTTTGAAATGTAAAGGTGATAACTCACTAGTTTCAATGCACATGCAAAACAATTATTATAAATGTAGAAAGTGTTATAATTTCAACACTTTCTACATTTATAATTGTTTTGCATGTGCATTGAAACAAGTGAGTTATCACCTTTACATTTCAAATTGTTAGTAAAAATAATCCAGTGGAATTCTGGCATTGTTACGGTAGAAAATCCCATTCCATCCAAAGTATTTCAGTAAGAAACTCTTATACTTCTAACTTCATCAAAAGAAGTGTAATACTCGTTAATTAATGGTGATCATTTTTTACATACAGATAACGGCACTTTTATCTATATATGGATAACGACACTTTTATCTCCAGTTACAACCTCCCAGTTGATATTTTTGTTTACAACCTGGAAATTGTAATCAGCACCTGTCAATCAAGCGCAGCCACAGAAAGCTAATTGGCACGTAGTTTCTCTATGGGTGGGCTGAACATCTTGCCCAGTATGGCATCTCTGTTAGTGAGCATTCAAGCTTTGCCTAACACTGTTAAGGCAAGTAAGGTTAAAAATATTTTTAAATATCTATCTTTTTGATCCTGCTTTGAAAATGAAAGAAATCAATCTGGTTGATCCTGCCACTCATACCCTTTGAGCGTGTCTTACACTCTGCAGCTATGCTGATGGCCCGTGACTTTCCAGAATGCCATTTCCACTGTAATGTGAAAAAAAAAAAGGCAAAAAAAAAAAAAGGGAGAACCAAGTCAGAGCGTGGTGTGTGTGTGTGTGTTTTTTGTGTCTCTATCTCTGACAGAAGTGCTGCACTAACCAAACTGTTCTGAAAGGTAAACAATCACCACCATTAATTAAAGAAAATAATGTGTGTGTGTGTTAAAAAACAGAATGTTACATGCACTCTCAGTGTGGGATGCTTTATTGAGCATCCCACACCTCGGGTGTGTGTAAAATTCTGGTTACACACACACACACACACACATATTCTGTATAATATTTTATATTTTCAGGTTATGCATGTTTTAACAATGTTGTCCATCTATGTGTTTTTGCAATTAATAAACAAGAAATTGTGCCTTTTTTTTTCTTTTCAAGTCAAATCTTGCTAGAAAGAGCATAATGTTTTCAGAATCATAACACATGATCAGATTGTTTTACTGTCTTTGTCCAGGAAAGGCACCCTGAGCTACCGCTTGTTCCAGGGTGTATTTTGGGGGCAATGGGAGGTTAAGTGACTTGCTCTGGTCACACAATACACAAGTAGGGCATGTTGGAATCAAAACCCATTGGCATGTTGGAATGAAAACCCATTCTGTTGGATGAATGAAACTTCTTCACAGCTCTCAAGGTTGGACTGCCTACTAATAATCAAATACTACACATTTTAAGGGTGGCCCCATGATGCCAGGCCAGTAGGTATGAAGCCACATTTTTGCATGTTGAAGACCTGAGTTCACACTCAAAATTGTAAGAGAAAAGGCTGTTAGAGAGGGAATGGAAAAAGACAGAAGTTGGTGCTGTGGCAGCCCCAGAAATCCGTACTTACATAAACACAGACTGGGTTAGATATCCTGATGTGGGGACCCAATGCCTGTTGGCAACACACAGCCAGCCTTGAGAGGTGTAGTTTTTGATAATCAGCTGGCCGTATACCCTAGAGGTCAAAGCAATCCTGAAGATGGATTATTTTTACTAACAGTTTGAAATCTAAAGGTGATAACTCATTAGTTCCAATGCACATACAAAGCATTTATTATAAATGTAGAAAGTGTTGTAATAACACCTTAAAACAACCAACCATTTTACACATTGTTTAAAAAAAGCCTAAAAACGTTTGAATTCAGGTCCCTGTGTTACTGTATGAGTAGTGTTTCCTGAAAAGTTCATACTATTTGGTTTTGTGGTTTTCTTTAAATTAGCATTTAATAACCTATTCTGCACTAACTGAAAACAGGCCGTTTGTCCCTCTCACTGAGCCTGGGAGAGAGATGACATAATATGGAACTAGGCTACAGCTTCAGCAGTGTTAAGTACCCGCTTGACCGATGAACTGTTAACTTCCCAATTGGAACAATCTGTGAGTTAATTGTTTGCTGTCCAGGGTTTTTACAAACTCAGTCGCTGCTGTTTGTTTAGATGAATTAGCTGAAAATCCACATTTTGCTCTTCTAAAGAGCTGATCATTTGAGTTTCACTGCTGAATTGAAGTAGTATGGATTTGAGAAATCATCTTATCTGTATCACAGGTGCTGCCAGTTCTTTCTCATTAAAACTCTTTTTTTCTAGCTATATAACACTGGGTTGTTCATTTAATGGATATAAAATAAGTCTAAAGTTTAATTCATGCAAGTAGTTTGATGTAGCCTCAATATATAGGTACATGTAAGGACAATTTTATTTGTCTCAGATTGACAAACAGGTGCCTTCCACACTCTATTTCAGGCACATGTTCAATATAAACTCACTAATTTATTTCAGTTCTTTGATGGTTTCTGTGTGAAAATACATAATGTATAACTGGAAACAGTGTATAGCATCCTGATGCCCCTTATCTCCTGCACTATAGTTGAGGCAGTTGCACTCTGATGCCCAGTCCTCTGCCCCCACAAGCCTTCTGTCTCTTGCACCACATTCAAAGCCACTACACCCTGCTGCCCACTGTCTTCTCCAACACAGTTGGGGTTGCTGCACCGTGTTGCCCACCATCAGCCTTAACAGTTAGGGCTGCTGCACCGTGCTTCCCCATGCCAGAACAGTTGCAACCTGCTATCCATTGTCTCCCAAACCCACAGTTGGGGGCATTGCACCGTGTTGCCCCTTGTTCCCATCTCCACAGTCAGGGTTGCTGAGCTCTGCTGCACCCCAGGGGTCCATTGTATCTTGATTCTACAGTTGGGGCTGCTGAACTATACTGCCCCATGATACCAGAGGTGGGGCTTTTGCTTTACCCTGCTATCCACATCCAGTGTCCCAAATGAGCCAGGCTGCTGCACCATGAGCACCCCATCCCACAGTCAGGGCTGCTGTACCCTGATGCCCCCCCCACCGTGTCCTGCCCCACAGTCAAGGCTTCTGCACCATGTTGTGCACAGTCCCCTACTACCAAAGCCAGGGCTATTGCACCCTGCTCCTGACTACTCAGGCAGGGCTGCTGTGGCCTGCTGTACCCTAGAGCCCCTTGCCTCTACAATTAGGGCTGGTGCACCATGTTGCCAATTGCCACAAGAGTTAGGGCATTTGCTGCCTCCTGTCCTCTGCCCCCATAGTTGTGTCAGTTCCATCCAGGTGTGGCTGCTGTATCCTGTCCCACAGCTTGGGCTGCTGTACCCTAACACCTCAGTTGTCTCCTGACCAAGCAGTTGGGACTTCTGCACCCTAATGCCTTTTGTCCTTCACCCTATAAAACAAGATGAAAGCATTTTTCAGTTTTTTTTTTCTTTTGGTCAGTGCAGCAAACAAATCTGACATTGGTGGCAGGGAGCAGCATGATGCAGCAACCCTAACTGTGGAGTCATGGGGCTGTGGAGGAATTGGGCTGTTGGGTGCAAGAGGGTACAGCAGCGCTTACTGTGTAGACAGGAACAGGGTACAGCAACTCTGGCTATGGTGGCAGGAGACAGACTACAGCATGGTGAAGACGCCTTGATTTGGGGGCAGAACATGGGGGCGCAGGGGCAAAGCAGCCCTGACTGGGCTGAAATGTGCATGGTGCAGCATCCCAGCCAGTTTGGGAAAATGGACGTAGGTAGCAGGGTGCAGTAAAAGCCCCACCTCTGGTGGGGTGGGCATCATGGTGCAGCAGCCCCAAATGTGGAAGCAAGGGGCATGGGATTCTAGGGTATAGAAGTGCACAGCAGCCCTGAATACGGTGACAGGAACAGGGGGAACAGGGTGCAGTGGCTCTGATTGAGGTGGTGGGGGACAAAGGGCTGCAGCTGGGTGCAGTAACCTCAACTGTTCAGGCAGGGGACAGCAGGCTGCTGAGGCCCTGATTGTTCAGGCAGGACAAGGGGCAGCAGGGTGCAGCAGCCCTGACTCTGTGGGACAAGAGAGGGGGCAGCAGGGTGCAGCATACTCGAAGTTGGGGCAGGTGACAGGGAGCATTGGGGTCAGGTGACGTGGGGCAGCAGAGTGCCGTTGCCTCAACTGTAGGTAGGAGATGGCATTAGGATGCCATGTAGTGTTTTTAGTTATACATATACATGATGTATTTTCACTCATAAACCATCAAAGAACTGAAATGTGTGAGTTCATGTAGTACATGTGCCTGAAATAGCAGTGTGTGGCAGGCACCTGTCTTGTCAATCTGAAAGGAAAATTATGTTTTACAGGAACCTATTTATTGAGACTACATTAAAAAGACAAACTATGTGCATAAACTAACAAACTTTAGACTTATTTTATATCCATTAAGTAAACAACCCAGTGTTATATAGCTAGAAAAAAATAGTTTTTATGAGAAAGAACTGACAACAGCAGTGATACAGGTAAGCTGACTTCTCAAATGCATACCACTTCAATTCAGCACTGAAACTGAAATGATCAGCTCTTTAGAAGAACAAAATGTGGGTTTTCAGCTAATTCATCTGAACAGACACTAGATACTGAGTTTGTAAAAACCCTGGACAGCAGACAATTACCTCACAGATTGTTCTAATTGGGAAGTTAACAGCACATCAGTCAAGCAGGTACTTACACTGCTGAAGCCGTAGCTTAGTGCCATATGATGTCATCTCTATCCCAGGTTCAGTCAGAGGGACAGAAACAGCCTGACTGTTTTCAGTTAGGGCAGAACAAGTTAACAAATGCTGTTCTAAAGCAAACCACCAAACCAAATAGCATGTAATTTTCAGGAAACACTACTTATGACACTGGGACCTGAATTCAGGCTTTTAACGGCTTTTTTAAACAATGTGTAAAATGGTTGCCATTGATCTTTAAGAAAACAGACAATTTTCCTATTTAACCTACAGTCAAAGGACAGTCAAGACCCTCAGTGACATCATTTCCTGTCCGGAATCTAACACAGATGGTTGTCCCTAGCCCTTAATTACAGGCTGATTTACATATGAATAACTCTGGACTGCAGCTGCCAGGGATATTCCTCTAGTGGCAATCTGTAAAGCAACAGTACACACCTTTACAAAGCACTACAGTCTGGACACTCAGTCTAGAAGTGATGCCAGGTTTGGCACAGCAGTGCTGCAGAGCTAGGGTTACCACCTGACCGGACAGTTCTGATTTGAGTCGCTCTGTCCTGCAAAAAAAATGAAAAATACTACATGTCCTGATTTTTTAGTAGAAAAAATATTTTCTAACTTTCCACTAAATCTTGTAGAAAACTACAGTACTTTAAAATACATTAAAATGATATGAAACCATATGAGCAACCAATAAACTACAATACTTAACCTTAATCCTGATTATATAGAGAAAAGAAGACTGTTGCACTGGTTGAGGTTACGTACTGCCCTGCAAAAAAATCATGTTTCAGTAAGAAAATGTCCCACTTTGGGCTTCTTAAAAGGTGGTAACCCTTTGCAGACCCTATTTCCCAAATAGGTTCTGTTAAGCATATTGAAGAATTCCTTGGGTTAGAAGAAAAAATACTCACCGTAGTAATCTTGTTTCTTCCAAGGTATTCTTCAATATGCTTAACTCACCTCCCTACCTCCCCTTCTAGAACCAGTTGGCCTGTGCATCACAGCTGGATTCCCTAATTTTTAGGTTTGTCACAGACTGGTTATGTTCAAGTTTTTAAAACCAGATGGCTTTCTATTTCTTTTTGTTGGTCCTGTCTGACATTAACAGGGGATAGGGCAAAGGTACTTGTTATTGAATTATTATTATCATTAAAGCTTTTGGGAATAGCTTAGTTAAGGGGTCTTACCATGCAGGCTTCAATGAATCTGAGTGTTATAAAACGCAGCATTGGTATGGACAGCAGTTTGAATGGTGGCACGAGCCAATGAGTGAGTGAGTGTTCCATCATTTGCATAAGTTCATTTCTCCAAGACAGTTCAACACTGGCGGTTGACTGCAAGAGTTAAGCAGATTGAAGAATACCTTGGAAGAAACAAGATTACTACGGTGAGTAATTTTTTCTTGGCCCTCTGGCTGGAATCCAGGACCTCATCGTCTACTCCCAAACCATCACTCCACTAGGAATGCGACCAGAAATGCCTTAACTGTTCTACATCACAGGACAACTGAAGAATCAGTGTTAAAAAACCTCCAAACAGGCCAAGTCCAAGTACCTAAGAGACCTCCAAACAAGTCACCTAAGCGACCCCAAGAAATTCTGGAGCCACATCAACTCCCTCTTCAAGGGTACTACAAATACACAAGCAGACTCTATCCTGGTTGGGGATACTCTGACCAGCGACCCTTCTGTGGTAGCCAAAGCTTTCTGTGCCTCCTTCTCCAACCCCGATGGTCCCTCCCCCCCCATCCTTTCTGGGACTCCCCACTACACCAGAGCGGACTGGGAGCCACCTCGGCCCCAATTCCACTTGAAACTGGTTGAACAGTCCACTGTACTTCTTCTCCTACTCAAAATAAACCCTAACTCTTCCCCAGGATATGACCTGCTAGAACCTCGGTTGCTGAGGGATGCGGTCCCTGCTATTTCCTCCCAGTCACCCTGCTCATCAGCAGGTCCCTCCTTGAAGGAACTGTCCCAAGTAGGTGGAAGGTATCGACCATTGTCCCTGTCCACAAAAATGGACCCCGGGACAAAGTGGGAAACTACAGGCCTATCTCCCTACTCAGCCCTCTAGGGAAAGTGCAGGAGAGACTTGTATACAACCAACTGCAGGACTACCTAGAGCAGCACATACTCCTTGCTGATGTACAACATGGCTTCAGGAAGGGCCACGACACTGACGCTGCCCTGATCCGGCTTACAACCGACATCCTTAAGGCTATGGACCAAGACTCCCCTACAACCGCTCTATTCATCGACCTATCTAAGGCCTTCGACCTGGTCAGCCACAAACTTCTCCTCTCCAGACTCCTCCAGCTAGGTCTGGATGAGCACTCACTCTTCTGGTTCGAGAGTTACCTGATCAACCGAACCCAAAAAGTCCGCTGGAAAGGAATACAATCTGGCACAAGACCAGTTATCTCCGGGGTACCCCAGGGCTCGATCCTGGGCCCCCTGCTATTCTCACTCTTTCTCAATGACATTGAGGACGATTGCATGCTCAGCAACCTCATCCTATATGCGGATGACACTGTTGTCTACTGCAGTGACCCGCAACCCGGTGTCATCTCTGCCAAACTGCAGGCCTGTCTCCTGTCTCTCGATGCCTGGTTCGCCTCTAACTCCCTAAAGCTGAATGAAGACAAAACCAAGACAGTCCTGTTTGGGACTAGACGCCTGGGCACTGATGGAAGCGAGCTACTCCAGCTCAACACAGTCCAAGGGAAGAGGGTAGAGGTCATTGACAAGTTCAAATATCTCGGGGTCCTCCTTGACCAGGAGCTGACCTATAAACCAAAACATTGACTCCATAACTCGGTCCATGCATCAAAGGCTTCGTCTCCTCTACTGCCTGGGCAACTCCCTCTCCGGCGAGGCGTGTCGAGCCATTGCAAACTGCAGCCTCCTCCCCTCCATCTTGTACGGTGCCCCGTGTTACAGTTCCTCCGAGAGACTGAACTCAACAAACTCTCCATGCTTTATAACCGAGTGGCTCGCTTTGCACCTAACTCCTCCTCTAGGAGGCACCACTGTGAGGCCCTCGTGGACCTAAACTGGCCCACCCTGCGGCACAAACTGTCATACCCTGCTGCCTGCCTGGCCTTCAAATTCTCCTCCTTTGGCTCTCCTTCACACCTTCGTGGGCTGCTCACTCCAAAAGTCCAGTGCCGAACCCTGCGATCCTCTGCAAGTCGCCCCCTCGATATCCCCCGTGTTCGCACCAACCAAGGCAAGCGCTCCTTCCAATATGCTGCCTCTTACCTATGGAATACCCTCCCAGCAAGTCTGGTTGACAAACCTACTCTCCCTGTGTTTAAGTTGGGCCTCAAAGTGTATCTCCTTGAACTCAGCCTCTGTGGCTGCAATAGCTAGCCCTCAGACCGGGCCTTCTCCCTAGCAGCCAATGGCCTAACCTCACCTACCCCTCCCAAGGATCTCCTATGAAAGGATATAAATGTACTGTTTGCCTGTCTTAATACCTGTGAACTGAGTGAAACCTGTTGACTCTGTGCTTAATGTCTGATTCCTAACATGTATCTGTTGTAACTACTGTATATTGATGCCAAATTATGTATCTGTATCTGCTGTAACTACTGTATATTGATGCCAATGTATGTATGTATTCTCTGTAACTAATCCCAGGTCGCCCCTGAAAAAGGGACCTCTGGTCTCAACTGGTTTACCCGGTTACCAAAATCTAAATAAATAAATAAATGTTGCTATTCGTGCACCATAATAGTTAAATGAGCTACCAGAGTCTATGCTAAATATTTCTAATCTAGAACAATTCAAGAAAACTCTAAAACAAGTACTCACCCCTGGTGCCAACTATAACTGCTGTTGAGACAACACCACCCACTACATATTGCCTCACTTCCACATAGTTCAGACACTACTCCTGTAAGGTACGTTTCCCCATACCCTTAACCTCACACACTCGACTACAGTCCCTAGTTTTCTTGTCTAACTGTACTTAGTATGTAAATATCTTGTGAAAATGTGTATATTCTCTGAATCTCAATTTGTACATACTGTTTCACTTGTTGATGAGGAATCTTTGTAAAAGAGCTCCTCGAGGTCAAAGGTTTTATATTTGATATAATAAATAAAATATGCTGCGGTATAAGAAGTCACAAGTTTCTAGGGGCACGGATATGTTGTTCTATCCACACTGTCTGGCAGATACCTTGCCGCTTTAAGATGGGCCGGAAAGTCTTCAAACTGGCTCCTCCCACCCACCCGGGTGATGAAACCCTTGGCTCCGCACCATGTCGCAAGATCTTCCTTACCTCTTGGAAGCATCATGTTCCCTCCTTAGCGCTCTTGTGTTTTGCAGGCCCTGGCTCTAAAAACGTCAGATTTTTTCCTAAACTTACTTTGAAACTTGTTAAGAGTTCAGTCTTCACTCTCTTCCCTCGCTGCTGCGATAGAAGACAAGACCGTTCCCGGGTTCCACCGGTGCCCCTGCAGGCAGAAGATGTCGGGCACCAACCCGCATGCCTCGTTTGTTTATTTCCTTGGGCATGACCACGATCTGCAGGCTTGCAAGATGTGTTTGTCCTTTTCTCCGTCGGTGCTCAAAGACTGCTCTGCCCGACTCCAGCTGGGGCAACCGGAGAAATGGTACCCGCTGGTCAAATCGAAGGAGGCCTGTTGGGTGGTGTCCGCAGCGGCGGGCTCTGTGGAACAACTGGAACAGCTTGAACAGCTCACGGCTCTCGAGGAGGAAGCAGCCCATGCCATGGTGAGTTTCTCTTTAGCTTCAGCCTTTATTCCGCTCCCTCTAGGGGAGGGTTCTTCTGGGTCTCACACCCCTCGGTCCCAGAAAAAGGATCCAAAAAAAGGTAAGACCCACCATCGACGCTCTTGGGAGTGGGAGAGATCTTGTTCTCCGGACCGTCGGCTCTCAACTTCGGTCGATGTTGCGCCCCGCCGCTGGTTTCACAGTGTCCCCGTCAGACCAGTCATCCGAGACGCCTGTTGACGGGGCCAAGATTTTTCTCGAGCTCACCGACCGTTTGTTGACCGAGGAGGCAGAACTCGCTCTCTCTCTCAGACACTGGTGCTTCAGGTGCCCTCTGAGTACTTGCCTCAGACCATTGAGCCGAAGTCCCCGGCCCTGGACCTTGAACCGGAGGGGCAATGGGTTTCCCCTGCTCCTTCCTCAGCCCACTGCCGGCACCGCTGATGGTCGAGGTCTCAGTTCTCCTCCGCTTCGGGGAACTCCCATCGATGTCAGCGATCTCGGTCCCATCATCACGGAAAGTAGGGCCGGTGCTCTTCTTCCTCATCCTCCTCTGCTGAGGAGAGGCTCCGGCGCAAGTTGCATTGGCGCTATGAGGATCTAATGTGGCAGCAGCTACTTTTGACGGCAGCAAGCTGATGCCGGCTTCCACACTGGCAGTTAAGGGGCTGTCGCCCGAATGGCCGAAGCAGACTCCCATCACTGGTTCCCCAGTTGAGGACCCAGTCCCGGCGATGATGGCTCAGCCAAAACCAGCTGCCCTGCCCATTGTTGTGGAACCACCGCCTCCCCAGCCGAAGAATGGGGCGCCGACCAAGGATTCTCGGCCTGCTCAAGATTTGCCCGATTGGTTGTCTGTCAGTCTCACCCCGATTGCCCTCAGTGAGTGTAGAGTAGCTCGGGCAGTCACTAGCTGTACATGGACTCTTCGGAGTTCAAAGACTCCTCGTTGCATTCCTGTCCAGTTGATCTGGAATCCTCGGGGGGGGGGGAGGAATCTTTCTGTGGACTAGAGCCCCACCTTGTTCCTCGTTATCCTTAGGCTCATCTCAGAGTCCACCGGGATGCTGCTCGAACCCATGCAGAAACGGGCCAGATATCCCTTTAGAAGATTCTGGACAAGGGGGACTCCCCCCACGGAGGTCTTCCCCGTAGTCAAGGCCATTGTGGGCCCAGCGTTAGAACTCTGGCAGCACCCAGCCTCCTGCCCAGCACCATCGGCTAGGATGGCCCGCAAGTACACTGTCCCTACTGGCTCTCTCTCCGGCTTCTCGGAGCACCCCTCGGCTTAGGGGTTGGTGGCAGATTCTGTCTTCAGGCGCTTGGGCAACACGAGGGATATGGACAAGCCCCCAGATAAGGAGTACAAGAAATTGGACTACTCAGGGAGAAAGGTGTACGCTGCTGCCTCTTTGGGCCTTTGCCAGACCAGCTCGGCTGTTATCATGGCACGCTTCTGTCACGGCCTGTTGGGCTCCCTGGATGAGGTGCTCCCTCTTCTCCCGGCTGACCTCCAGCCCGTTTGGTAGTGGCTGCAGTGGCCATGCACCGCAGGGCTTGGTTGCAGATCTCGACCTTCATGGCAGACACCCAACACAGGCTCACAGATGTTCCCTTTCTGGGCACTGACCTGTTCAGGCCTGATGTGGAGGGCTGCCTCCAGCACACTGAAAAATCCAGTGCCACCCTAGATTCATTCACATCTGCACAGAAGGACAAAGGCCGCCATCAGCAGCGTAAGCCCTTTCATCCCTCTGCTCTTGCGGCCAGATCTGCCCAGCAGCAGGGCCAGCAGGCTCAGTCTTGGCACCCTAGAGCCAAGTCCTTCACTTCCTCGGTCAGGAAGCCCGGGGGGGAAGGGCCCCAGCGGCTGCTAGGCCGGTCCCTCCTCCTCCATTCCTTCCAAGTGACTGGTTGCGTGGTGCCACCCCCAGCCTCGTTTCATCTCCCCTGAGTCCCCCCGTGAGGGGCCGGCTCAGCCACTTCCTTTCCACCTGGTCCATTATCACCATGGACCACTGGGTGCTGGAAGTGGTTGGCAGGGGCGTGCCTCTGGAGTTCGAACAGGTCCCTCCCTTTCGAGCCTGCACCCCGTGGTGGGCTACCGGGTCCGCAGCCTCCCAGTCGGCTCTCCAAGACGACATCGACCAGCTCCTCTGCAAGGGGATAGTCAGCAAGGTGGCGGATCCTCCTCCATGCCCAGGGTTTGTTTCCAGGTAGTTCTTGGTTCCAAAACGGATGGGGGTCTGGCGCCTCACTCTCGATCTGCACGACCTGAACAAGTTCCTAAGGCCGTGCACTTTTCGGATGATAACCCTGGCTCAGATAATACCATTCCTGGAGCAGGGCATGTGGTTCTTCTCCGTGGACCCCCAGGATGCATTCTTTCATGTCCCAATCTATCCGTCTCATCAGCGGTTCCTCCGCTTTTGAGCAGAGGGAACCCTCTACGAGTTCCGGGTCATGCCCTTCGGCCTCTCATCAGCTCCCAGGGTCTTTACCAAATGCATCGCAGTGGTGGCGGCATTCTCTGGGTGCCGAGAGGCCTGGGTCTACCCTTACCTGGATGACTGGCTGATAGCAGGTCCCTCCAGGTTGGAGGTGGAGCAGTCCAGAGATCTGGCCCACCTGCCTTGCTCTCAGTTCGGTCTCCTTATCAACGAGGCCAAGTTGGAACTCCTGCCCTCACAGGTGATTCAGTTCATCGGGGTGGAGCATGACTCTCTCCAAGCCAGAGCCTGACTCCCGGCGGACAGGGCCAAGGTCCTTTCCTCCTTTGCCCAATCATTTCTGGTTGGGCAATTGCACCTTGCCTGGGACTTGCTGTACGTCGTGGGTCTCATGACGGCCGGCACCAGCGTGGCCTGTTGGGTCTGCTGGCTTATGTGCTCCCTGCAGTGGTGGCTGGCCCACCAGTGGTCTCAGCGCTCAGGTCATCTAGACCAGCCAGTCTCTGTGACCCAGGAGATGTGGGATAGCCTGCAGTGGTAGCTCGTCCCTGCTCATCTGCGGGAGAAAATCACGTTTGTCTGCCCCGAGCCGACTGTCATCCTGAAGACCAATGCCTCGCTGATGGGTTGGGTTGCCCATCTGGGGAAGCACAGAGCCCACGGACTCTGGTCCCCTCAGGAGTCCTGATGCCACATCAACCTGCTGGAGCTCCAAGCAGTCTGGCTAGCCCTGACTGCCTTCGCTCCATTTGTTCGGGGTCAAGTGGTCCAGGTCCAGACGGACAACACCACGACCATATACTATCTCAACAGACAGGGTGGGACACACTCCTTGCCTCTGTGCAAGCAGGCTCTTTGGATTTGTTCTCTCGTACTCAGCCTGGAGGCGGATCTCCTAGTCATTCATGTGGCAGGAGCCTCAGAACAGTCTGGCTGATGCCCTCATCCGAATAGGCGATGCATGTCACGAGTGGTCTGTCCTGCCAGAGGTAGTTCAAGACCTGTTCTCCCGCTGGGGCACACCTCAGGTGGAACTGTTTGCCTCCACGGAGAACGCCAAGCTGAGGCTGTACCATGCCTGCCCCGCTCAGCAGGGCTCGCTGCAGGCGGATGCCTTCTCCAGGCCATGGACCCCGGGCCTCTTCTACACCTTCCCTCCTCTGCCCTTGATCCACAAGGTGCTCCTCAAGGTCAGGAGGGACAAGGCGCAGGTGATTCTGCTAGCCCCATACTGGCCTCGCCAGTTTCTGCTATCCAGATCTCCTCAGCCTCTGCTCCAGGCTCCCGAGGTTGCTTCCAACCCGCCCGGACCTACTCTCTGTTAGCAAGGGGAAGGTGCTCCATCTGGATCTTCAGTCCCTGCACCTGACGGCCTGATTACTGAGTGGCTAGAGTTCCAGGCCTTGGGTCTTTCCAGCGAGGTCCTCAACATTGTTGAGGCATCCCGTAAGGAGTCGACCAGAAAATGCTGTGCCTTCAAATGGAAGAGATTCTCCATCTGGTGTCAGGGCATGGGGTTGGACCTCTAGTCCTGCCCACTGGCTGGCGTTCTGGACTACCTGTGGTCCCTTTCCCAGCAAGGGCTTCGGTCGACGACCCTCAGTGTGCACCTGGCAGCCATCTCTGCTTAGTGGGCACGGGCCGGTAAGCAGTCAGTGGCGCAGGAGAAGAAGGTGGTCTGGTGCTTTTTCAAGGGCCTAGATCACATATCCCCTCCGGTGTGGAACCACTACCCATGGGATTTACTGCTGCATATTGGCTGCTTATGGGAAAGCATATTCAACCGATGCACAGGTGTGACATCTCTCATCTGTCGTGGAAGACCGCCTTCTTGGTGGCTATCATGTCAGCCAGAAGGATTGGGGAGCTCCAGGTGCTTTCCATCAAATCTCCCTACCTGGTCTTCCACAGGGACGAGGTTGTCCTCTGCCCCCACCTGAAATTTCTTCCGAAGGTGGTGTTGGAGTTTTACCTGAATCAGGTAATGACTCTGCCGGTATTCTATCCCAGTCACACCTCAGAGGCCAAGTACAGGCTCCATACCTTGGACCTGAGACGAGCGCTCGCCTACTACAAAGAGCGAATGGTGGAAGTTCGGGGAGAGGTTTGCCAGCTGTTTGTCACCTACACTGAAGCTGCACCTGGCAGACCTGCAGCCAAGCAGACGATTGGCAGGTGGAATACTTCCTGCATTGATCTCTGCCATAGGTTGGTGGGTAGGGAGCCTCCCGTAGGGCTTAGACTCATTTCACCCACCATACAGCTGCATCAGTGGCTGCTTCTAGGGACGTCCCTATCCAGGAAATCTGCAGGGCTGCTACCTGGAAGTCAGCACACACCTTCATTTCCCATTACCACATCGACCTTGAGTCATGCCGGGATGCTGGTTTTGGAACCTCAGTTTTCCAGTCCCTGTTCCCTAAGTAGGGGGTGTGCGCTTTGCCGCCCTCCTCCCGGAGAACTGCTAGGAGTCTGTCAAGAAGTGTGGCTAGAACAACATATCCACGCCCCTAGAAATACAGGTTACTCACCTGTAACAGGAGTTCTAGGAGTGGTATATGTTGTTCATCCACACTGACCCACCCGACCTCCCCAGCTTCGGCGCACAACCTGGCTTTCAGCGGGCTAGAGCTGGCATCATGGGACAGAGCTAAGGGTTTCATCACCCAGGTTGGTGGGTGGGAGGGGCCAGCTTGAAGACTTTCCGGCCCATCTTAAAGCGGCAAGGTATCTGCCAGACAGTGTGGATGAACAACATATACCACTTCTAGAACTCCTGTTACAGGTGAGTAACCTGTATATCATTGTTCACTTGGGAACATAAGCAGGAGGCTGGTAAGGACAGAGGTCTGGGGTTATATTCTGTTTAACTGAAATATTTGAATAGTTTTGTAAGTGAAATTAGTTCTATGTGTTAAAAACTATTACCTTGATTTAGAACTGTTACTTGGGCTGTGATATTGTAACTTTTGAGGCTTGGGAACAGTTGTTTGGCAGTGATAATTAGAGTGAAATTTAAATGTGTTGTTTGCCTGGTGTTAGGGGGAAGGGACATTAACAGGAATTACCTTGTCTTTCATTGTTCACCTGGGAACATAAGCAGGAGGCTGGTAAGGACAGAGGTCTGGGGTTATATTCTGTTTTAACTGAAATATTTGAATAGTTTTGTAAGTGAAATTAGTTCTATGTGTTAAAAATTATTACCTTGAGTTAGAACTGTTACTTGGGTTGTGATATTGTAACTTTTGAGGCTTGGGAACAGTTGTTTGGCAGTGATAATTAGAGTGAAATTTAAATGTGTTGTTTGCCTGGTGTTAGGGGGAAGGGACATTAAATACTGAAAAGCCACTGGGGGTTGGGATTGGAGGGCTGAGTATTTCTGTTTGGGACTGAAATTCGGAGCAACAGGAGCTGGTGGGCCTGTGACATCATACGGTACCTGATGTCTGCATACACACACTGTTAGTGGGACTGAACACACACTGGACTGTATGTGTTTGTGAGACTTGGGAACTTTATTGGTGGGGTTGAAATTGGGTTTGTAAATAACTGCAGTCAGTATAGAGAGAAACTGTATTCCAGGGGAAAGGGACTGAGAAAAGGGGGTGTGCCATTATAAACAGAGGGGAATAAACAGGGTGGCCATATTCCACCATGGCAGGCATCTTCGGAAGGGTTGTAGGCTGCACAGGCTGTGGGATGGCAATCATTCTCAATTGGGCCTGGAGAGAGGGAGGCTGCCCACCTGTATACAGCTGTCTTGTATCAGGAATGAGGTATATTGGTTAAGGAGTAAGCTGGGGGTGTCCAAGGATAAGGGTGTGGATATGGCAGCAGAAGGGTGGGGCTGAGGGAGGCTGGGGCAATGCCTGAAATTACAGGACGTTATGTTACAGTAAGCAGGAGGGGGATATTAGGACAGAGGACCTTAGATAGGGATGTTGACGCTTAAGGGAAAGCGACGGGTGAACATTCTGAATACAAAGAGAGTGGAGGGGAAGAGTCAGGAGGGCTGTTGTGTGAAGCTCAAAACAGCAGACTGTGGGAAGGGAGCCCTAAGGTGAACAGAGCAAGAGGGCAGTTTGAGGTGCAGTCAAGGAAACTCGGTTACTTGATGGAGGCTGACATAGAGTGTCACAATAAATTTGAGCTACTAAGCAACCTAGAAGGGGAGGAAGGGGTTGGTGGAAATGAGGAAGCTTATACAGAGGCCGGGGGGAGGGAGTCGGATACCTATAGGGCATCACAGACTGGCAATGGAAAGGATAGAAATAGTCCCAGAGGGAGAAGGGGAAACATAAATGTTAAGCAAATGGGGGAGATGCAACATATTGCAGACATGAGGGAGGAGAGCATGATTGAGAGAAACTGGGAGACAAGGAGGTGGAGAGGAGCCCCTTCAGCAGGGGGTCAGTACCAAGGATGGGGCCCCAGCTAAAGGGACCCACAGAGAGCCTCTGGAGGCAGGGGTACTATTACAAGGGGAGGATGGCGTGTGGGGAAGGGAACCATCAGGGCCATGATAAATGGTTCAGATAAGAGAGGTTAAAGGGACACCTATTCAGAGGGTTTGAGTTAAGTGGGCAAATAACTAGGGGGCAGAAAGGGAGGGTGACAAGGGGTCTCTAATAAGGCAGGAAGACTCCGTGGAATGGAGATCACGAATAAAGGGGGGGATGGGGGGCTGAGAGGGCATAGTGGAGGTAACCATAAGGATGATGGCGGTGTTAAGGTCCTGTTATTGGGAGACTCGATGATTAGGGGTATCCAGTGGGAGGCACAGGGGGGTGGATGCCATAGCCAGGTGAAGGTAGTGAGTATCTCTGAGCTGAAAGTGCACAGAGCAAAGTTCATGGTGTATGAAATGGTTAGGGATTGTGGAGGGAAACTGGATTTTCTGGTGCATTTGGGAACTAACGATCTAGCGGGAAATAGCGTTTTGGAAAATCCAAGCAAGGTTCCAAGAACTTGCCAGAGTCTGTCGGGATAATGGATGCAACATTTCCTTTTCGGAGATATTGCCAGTACCAAAGGCCTCAGTGGAGAAAAAATGAAGTTCACAGAGGTTAATGACTGGCTCAGGAAGTGGGTGAAGAGAGGGGTTGGGGTGTTAGGGAACTGGAATGGAGTTTGGGAGGATAAGGACTATATGCCAAGGACAGGCTTCATCTTGCCCCATTAGGGAAGGAAGTCCTAAACAGGGATGGCTGACTACATTCAAGAAAGGTGGGGTTTAAACTTGTGAGGGGGAAGGGATAAGGGAGGGCTGACCAAGCCCTCTCCTTCAGATGAGGGAGTAGCCTCAAGCCCGGGGAGGGGGGAATGGACAGGGGTGGAGGTTTCAGGAGGAGCAGAGGAGGATGGAAGTATAAGGAATCTGGGTGGGTTCGACAAAGAGGATCAGGGATAAGGGGTGGGGTTGGTGTTAGTAAATGCCAGGAGCTTGGGAAACAAGTTGCAGAGTTCCAGGCCATGCTGTTCGGGAGGGGGATATGGCGGGGTCACGGAGACGCCAACAAAAACCATGACTGGGACCTAAACGCACGGGGTACACTATGCTTAGGAAGGTTAGAAAGGAGGGCTGAGGGTGGAGTGGCTGTTCATTAGAGATGACATAGAAATTGCTAGGGTAGAAGAGGCAGAGGGAAACGGAGGCCTTATGGGTCACCTTACGATCCCCAGCAGGAGATAAGGTCAAGCTGGGGTAGTATATAGGCCCCCCGGGATGAGTGATGTTCTAGAGGATGGTTTGCTGGACAACATCATTGCCCAGTGTGGACCAAAAGGGGAAGGAGTGGTGTTGATGGGGGACCTTAATATGCCAGGTACAAACTGGGGAACCATGTCCTCTAAGGTGGCCAAGGAGCAGAGGCTGCTGGACGGCTTCCAAGATGTGTTCTTAACACAGCATGTGATGGAGCCCACAAGGGAAGGGCATGTCCTGGACGTGGTTCTGGCAGATGGGGATCTGGTAAGGGACCTGGTTGTACAGGACCCCCTGACTGGGAGCGACCACAATACTGTCTGGTTTCAAATAAGCATGGGGGGGAAGAGATCTAGGACACTGGCAGTGGACTTCAGGGGGCAGACTTTGAGGGCATGGGAATATTCTCAAGGATCACTTGAAGGGGATTACATCAATGACAAGTGTGGAAAGGAGATAGGAGGTCATAAAACCGGGACTTCATGAGGCAGTCAGGATCTGCTCTAAGTTGAAACGTAAGGGAGCAAGGTCACATAAACCATGCTGGTGGTCCAGTGAGGTACAGGTAGCAGTCAGAGAAAAGAAGGTGGCCTACAAAAAATATAAAACAACAAGAAGGGATATGGATAAGGAAATGTACCATCTTGCATCTAGAAAAGTCACCCGGATGGTGAGGGGAGCAAAGTCCAGTAAAGAGCAGCGGCTGGCACAGGGGATACATGGAAGGGAAAAGGGGTTCTTCCGGTACATTGGGGAGCGGAGAAAAACTAAGGGCCATCTCAGCAGATTGAGATCAGAAGGAGGGTGGGTGGAAGAGGCGAGGGACCAGGCAGAGGTATTTAACAAGTACTTTGCCTCTGTGTTCACTAGGGAGGGGGATGGGATATCTACAAAGCAAGGCATGAAGGGGATAGAAGCGGCAGTGAGTGGTATCAGGGGAGCAACAGAAATGGAGCAAGAGGGAGGGAGAGGTGCCCCAGGGGTGTCACATCTAGATAAGGATAAAAAGGCCAGTAAGGTGGAGGGGACGGATGATGCTATCTCTGCTAAAAGGGTGTGGTTAGCCCTCAAGGCCCTAAAGAAAGACAAATCTCCTGGGCCGGATGGCATTCATCCGAGAGTACTATTGGAATTGGCGGACATACTGGCTGCACCCCTGGTGGAGCTCTTGAGCAGGTTACTTGAGACAGGTGGTCAACGGATCGCCAGGAGGCACATGTGGTGCCAATCCATAAAGGGGGGTCGAGGGAAGTACCAGGTAACTATAGACCCATCAGTTTGACCTCGGTGGTGGGAAAATTAATGGAGAGTATACCAAAGGAGCGATTGGGGAATGTACTGGAGGAGGTGGGTGGTCTGGATAGTCGGCAACATGGGTTTGTGCCAGGTAGATCATGTCAAACCAATCTTGTGGAGTTCTACAAATGGGTAGCATCAGAACTGGACAGGGGAAAGCCTGTGGATGTATTATTCTTGGACTTCAGCAAGGCGTTTGACTCTGTCCCCCACAATGGTCTGGTGGAGAAGCTGATGGGGTTAGGAGTAGGCCCTTTGATGGTCAGATGGATTGAAAACTGGCTAGCTGGACCCACCCAGAGAGTAGTGGTCTGTGGGGAGCTCTCGAACCCTAGAGAGGTTGGTAGTGGGGTACCGCAGGGCTTGGTCCTGGGTCCGATCCTGTTTAATGCATACATATCAGACATCAGGGAAGGTATAGGGTGTGAAATGAGTCTCTTCGCGGATGACTCCAAGATGGGAGCAGTAGTTGAGGGAGAAGAGGGGAGGTTGGCCCTGCAAGGGAACCTGGACACCCTGGAAAGCTGGGCTCACACATGGAAATTAAATTTCAATATCACCAAGTGCAAGGTGTTGCATCTTGGTCGGGGAAACCCTAAACACAGGTACACCCTGGGAGGAGAGGCGCTGGAGGCCTCAGTAGGGGAAAAAGACCTAGGGGTCATGGTGGATGCATGTATGAATAACTCTGAGCAGTGCAGGAGAGTGGCTAGCAAGGCAAACAGGATGTTGGGATGCATCGTAAGGGGGATCACCTCTAGGAGCAAGGAAGTGATTCTGCCGCTGTACAATGGACTGGTTAGACCACACCTTGAGTACTGTGTACAGTACTGGAGACCACACTTGAAGAGGGACATACAGCTCCTGGAGAGGGTACAGAGGAGGGCAACTAAGATGATACGAGGGCTAGGGGATTTGACGTATGAGTACAGACTTGAGGAGCTCTGCCTGTTTTCATTGGAGGAGAGGAGAGGGGGGACATGATTGAGGTCTTCAAGTACCTCAAGGGAATAAATAGGGTAAACATGGAGGGGATCTTTAGACTAAAGCAGGGAGGTATCACCAGAGGGCATGGTTTGAAGTTAGAAGGTGGAAGGGTGAGGGGGAAGAGGAGGTTTTCACTGAGAGGGTGGTGGACCCTTGGAATGCACTGCCTGGCGAGCTGGTTCAGAGATCCACAGTGGAGGGCTTCAAGAGAGGGTGGTACAGACACAGAAAGTGGATGTATCAGATGATGGCCTGTCCCAGGGGGGTGGGGATGGATGATGGGGTTTCTGGAGCACAAGGGATGGGAGGGCCTCAGCACCCAACTAAGGATCTAAGGTTCGAGCAGACTCTATAGACCATAAGGCCTAATGTGCTGGCAAATAGTATGTTAGTTTATCGACACCATGGACAGTTTCTGGTGATCACGATAACCATGTTTAACCACAGTTTTCTGGTCCTTCAACTACTTTTTTGGTGTTTATAGTTACAACAGTCCCTTCTGTGTCAGCTTTCTTCGACAAAGGTCCAATAAGATTCCATTTTCGTAAATGACTGTTCTAGGATTGTGGATATGTTGTTCTATCCACACGTCTTGGCAGGTACCTTGCCACTTTAAGCTGTGCCAGAAAGTCTTCAAGCTGGCTCCTCCCACCCAGCCGGGTGGTATAATCCTCGGCTCCACCCCATGATGCCAGATCTTCCTATCCACTGGAAAGCTCAGATTCCCTTCTTAGCGCTCCCACATGTAGTAGGCTCTGGCTGTAGAATCTTCGGATTCGCTTCCAGAACGTATTTAAAAATTCTCTCGAGTTTCGTCTTTGCTGCCTTCTCTCACTACCACGATGGAAGATAAATCGGTTCCTGGGTTTCGCTGGTGACTTGGCGGCAGAAGATGTCTCGCATGATTCACACGCCGCATGCGTCTACTGCCTGGGACGTGACCACGATCCGCAGGCTTGCGATTACTGTCTGTCCTTTTCACCTTTGGTTCTGGAAGACCGCGTTGCCCTGACTTAACGGGGTCTGCTGAGCAGCTGGAACAGCTTAAGGCCTTCGAGGAGGAGGCAGCTCAGGCCATGGCGGGTTCCTCTTCGGCCTTCATTCTGCTACAACTGGGATCCTCCTATTCGGCTTCTTTCAAGGAGTTGTGCCAGTCTCTCTCTGTCAAGGGAGAGGGCCCTTCAGGGTCGCATGTTTCGCGCACTCGGAAGAAGGAGTCGAAAAAGGACAAGTCACAGTGTTGACGCTTTTGGGACCAGGAGCGGTCCCGCTTATAGGAAACCCATTTCGACTTTGGTCGAAGTTGCAGCTGAGGCCGCTGGTTTCACGGTAACACCGCTTCAGATCAGTCAGCTGAGGCGCTTGTCGACACAGCCGAGAGTTTTCTCGAGCCGATCAGCGGGTTGCCGCCCAATCCAGCCAGCGACTCTCTTATTTTGGACGCCGGTGCTTCTGGTGCCCTCGGACGGATCATCTCACCCCGCTGGGTGGGATCCATCCCCCAAGGAACCTGACCAGGAGGAGCCGCGGGTTTCCCCGACTCCTTCTGAGATGCCCCGTTGGCCCTGCTGATGGTTGAGGTCTCAGTCTTATTCCTCAACTTCGACGTCAGACAAGACTCCCCTTCATCGACAATCTTGCTCCCAGCGCCATGGTAAGCGGTGGCGCCACTCTTCGTCGTCCTCTGGTGAGGAGAGGCTCCAGCGCAAGTTGCGGCTGTGCTACGAAGACTTAATGTGGCAGCAGTTGGTCCTGTCCGGGTCAAAACTGATTCTGGTTTCTATCCTGGCCATTAAGTGGTTTTCGCCTGAGCGACTAACATCGGCCATGGCCACCGTCACTGAGGTGCCGGTTAAGGCCTGCCGGCTCAGCTGAAGCCAGCTACTCCACCGATCCAGGTGGAGCTGCCACCCGAGCAACCAAAGTCTGGAGCTCCGACCAGTGACTCTCGGTCGGCCCAAGGCCTGCCCCATTGGTTGTCGGTCACTCTTACTCCTGACTGCCCAAGGCGAGTTGAGAGTGACACGGATGGTCGCCCGCTTTATGAAGGCTCCTCGGAGTGCGAAGGTTCCTCCATGGTCTCCCGTCCTGTCGACACCGAGTCTCTTGGGTGTTTCTCCGTTGACGAGGGCCCTACTTCGCCGATGGCTATTTGTCGGCTCATTTCCGAGTTCATGGGAATGGAACTTGAGCCTATGCAGAAACGGGACAAGTATCCCCTCACAGAGATTCTGGACAAATGGGATACTCTGGAGGCCTTTCTGGTTGCTGAGGCCATTGTGGGCCCAGCCTTGGAGCTGTGGCAACATCTTGCGCTGCACCTTCTGCCCACATGGCCTGTAAGTATGTGGTCCCTTTCCGGGCTTTCGGAACACCCTTCTGTGATGGGGTTGGTGGCTGACTCCGTTTTTCGGCGCTCAGGCAACAAAGGGGATGTGGACAGTCTCCCGGACAAGGAATCCAAACAACTGGACCATTCTAGGAAGAGGGTCTATGCAGCCTTTTCCCTTGGCCTTTGTCATGCTAGTTCGGCCGTTATCATGGCATATTTCTCCCATGCCCTCTTGGGCTCCCTGGACGAGGTAATCCCTCATCTCCCGACAGACTTCCAGACCACAGTCAAGCAGGTCTGGGACCAGAGTAGGGCAATAGTGAGGCAACAACTCCAGATGGCTCTGGACATTGGTGACTCCTGTGCGCCCATTTGGTAGCAGCCACAATGGCCATGCGCCGCAGGGTTTGGCTGCACATCATGACCTTTACGGCTGATACGCAACACAAGCTGGCAGATGTTCCCTTTTTGGCACCGACCTATTCAGGCCCGGCGTGCAAGGCCACCTCCAACGTATGGAGAAGTCCAATGCTACCATGGACTCCACCACATCTGCCCAGAAGGACAAGGGTCCCAAGTGTCAGAACCACAGGCCCTTTCGTTCATCCACTCCTGCGGCCAGACCAGCCCAGCAGCAGCACGGCCAGCAGGCTCAATCTTGGCGTCCACGGGCGAAGTCTGTGGTCTCCTCGTTCAGGAAGCCGGAGGGGGGTCCCGGCGGCTCCTCTGCCGGACCCTCCTCCTCCAAGCTTGCCCAGTGACTGGTTAGGGGTGCCTCCCTCAATCCCGTCACACATCCCCTGGGACCTCCGGTAGAGGGCCAGCTCAGCCACTTCCTTTCCACCTGGTCTGCCTGTCACCATGGACTGTTGGATTCTGGAAGTGGTCAGTTGAGGGAATTCGAGCAGGCCCCTCCATGTCGAGCCTGCGCTCCATGGGGGGATCCGGTGTCCGCAGGCTCCCAGTCAGCCCTCTGAGATGACATAGCTCAGCTCCTCCTCAAGGTGGTGGTGCACAGAGTAGCAGACCCACCTTCAGACCCAGGGTTCATTTCCAGGTACTTCCTGGTACCAAAACGGACGGGGGAGGGGGGGACTGGCGCCCCATTCTTTAGATCTGCATGACCTGAACAAGTTCCTCAGGTTCCGCACCTTCCTGATGGTAACTTTGGCTCCGATCATACCATCCCTGGAGCAAGGCATGTGGTTCTGCTCCCTAGATCTTCAGGACATCTTCTTTTACGTCCCGATCTGTCTGTCCCTTCGACAGTTCCTCCACTTCCGAGCCAAGGGAACCCTTTACGAGTTCGAAGCCATGCCCTTTGGCCTGTCTTCAGCCCCCAGGGTCTTCACCAAACGCATGGCAGTGGTGGCGGCTTACCTGAGGCGCCGATGGGTCCGGGTGTACCTTTACCTGGACGACTGACTGATACCAGGTTCCTCTAGGCGGGAGGTGCAGCAGTCCAGGGATCTGGCCCTCCAGACTTGTCTTGACCTTGGCCTCCTGATCAGCGAGGCCAAGCTGGAACTCATGCCTTCGCAGGTGATTCAGTTCATCGAGGCAGAGCTCGACTCCTGCCGTGCCAAAGCTCGGCTCCCAGCCAACAGGGCAGAGGTTCTCTCCTCCTTTGCCCAATCATTTCTGGTTGGGCAGTTGTGCACTGCCTGGGACTTCCTGCGTCTTCTGGGATACATGGCGGCCTGCACCAGCATGGTCCGATGGGCCCGCTGGCATATGCGTTCCCTCCAGTGGGAACTGGCCAGCCAGTGGTCTCAGCGCCCAGGTCATCTCGACCAGCTGGTCTCTGTGATCCAGAGGATGTGGTACGGCCTCCAGTGATGGCTCTTCCCATCCCACCTGCAGGAAGGGATCCTGTTTGTCCTCCCCGAGCCGACGGTCATCCTGATGACCGACACCTCTCTGATGGGTTGGGGTGCCCTTCTGGGAGACACAGAGCCCATGTGCTGTGGTCTCCCCAGGAGTCCTGATACCACTTCAACCTGCTGGAGCTTCAAGCGGTTCACCTTTCCCTGACCACATTCGCTCCGTTTGTTTGGGGTCAAGTGGTCCAGGCCCAGACGGACACCACCACGACCATGTACTATCTCAACAGGCAGGGCGGGATGTGCTCCTTGCCCCTCTGCAAGGAAGTTCTCTGCATTTGGTCCTTCATGCTCAGCCTGGAGGCCGATCTCCTAGCCACTCATGTGGCAGGAGCCTCAGATCAGCAGGCCGATACCCTCAGCTGGATGGGCGGGGCATCTCATGAGTGGTCTTTCCACCAGGAGGTAGTACAAGATTTGTTCTTCGACTGGGCACCCCTCAGGTGGACCTGTTTACCTCCAAGGAGAACGTGAAGCTGAGGCTGTATCATGCCCGCCCCCATCAGCAGGGTTTGCTGCAGGGGGATGCCTTCTTCAGGCCATGGACTCCAGGCCTCTTCTATGCCTTCCCTTCCCTTGATTCACAAAGTGCTTATCAAGGTCAGGAGAGAAGGGGCTCAGGTGATCCTGGTAGCCCCAGACTGGCCACGCCAGTTCTGGTATCCAGATCTCCTCAGCCTCAGCTGCAGACTCCCGATGTGGCTTCCAGCACACCCGGACCTGCTTTCCGTCAATCAGGGGAAGGTAGTCCAACCGGACCTTCAATCCCTGCACCTGACGGCCTGATTCCTGATCGTCTAGAGTTCCAGGTCTTGGGTCACTCTGACGAGGTCCTCATCGTTGTTGAGGTTTCCCATATGGAATCGACCAGAAAATGTTATGCCTTTAAATGGAAGAGATTCTCCATCTGGTGTCAGGGCAAAGGGTTGGACCCATCATCCTGTCCAGTGGCTATCATTTTGGACTATATTTGGTCCCTCTCCTAGCAGGGACTTTGGTTGACGACCCTAAAGGTGCACCTGACAGCCATCTCTGCTTACTGGGTGTGGGCCGGTCAACAGTTGGTGGTGCAGGAAAAGTTGGTCTGACGCTTCTTCAAAGGCCTAGATCACATATCCCCTCCGGTGCATGAACCTCAACCTCCGTGGGATCTACTGCTGGTTTTGGCAAAGCTCATGGGCAAGCCATTCAAACCAATGCACAAATGTGACATCTCACATTTGTCGTGGAAGACCAACTTCTTGGTGGCTATCACGTCAGCCAGAAAGACTGGGGAGTTGCATGCGCTCTCTATTGAGTCTCCTTACCTGGTCTTCCACAGGGACAAGGTTGTCCTGTGCCCCCACCCAATGTTCCTTTCGAAGGTGGTGACGGAGTTTCACCTTAACCATGTGATTACTCTGCCGGTGTTCTACCCCAGTCACACCTCGGAGGCTGAGTACGGGCTCCATACTTTGGACCCGAGACGAACGCTTGCCTACTACAAAGAGCGAACGGCGGAAGTTTGGGGAGAGGTTCGACAGCTGTTTGTCACGTGTACTGAAGCCGCATTTGGCAGGCTTGCAGCCAAGCGGTCAGTAGCTCGATGGATTACATCTTGCATTGACCTCTGCTATAGGTTGGTGGGTAGGGAGCCTCCCGTAGGGCTTAAGGCTTATTCCACCCGCCATACCGCTGCATCAGTGGCTGCTACTAGGGACGTCCCTTTCCAGGAAATCTGAAAGGCTGCTACCTGGAAGTCAGCACACATCTTCATTTCCCATTACCACATCGACCTTGAGTCACGCCGGGATGCTGGTTTTGGAGCCTCAGTTCTCCAGGCTCTGTTTCTTGAGTAGGAGATGTGCGTCTTGCCTCCCTCCTCTCGGAGAACTGCAAGGAGTCTGCCAGGAAGTGTGGATAGAACAACGTATCCACAATCTTAGAAAAACAGGTTACTCACCTGTAACAGTAGTTTTAGAAGTGGTTTATGTTGTTCATCCACACTGACCCACCTGACCTTCCCAGCTTTGACGCACAAACCTGGCTTCCAGCGGGTCTATATCTGGCATCATGGGGCAGAGCCGAGGGTTATACCACCCAGGTTGGTGGGAGGAGCCAGCTTGAAGACTTTCTGGCACATCTTAAAGCGGCAAGGTACCTGCCAAGAAGTGTGGATGAACAACATATACCACTCCTAGAACTACTGTTACAGATGAGTAACCTGTTTTTTTTTTTGTACTACTGCAGTATTTTGATAACCATGTTGTTACATGTAACTGTTATCATACTGCCAGAATTCCGTATTGTGAGATTTCTAACTGCAGTGCTCCAGTGCAGAAAATGGTTGTGCCTTCATAGATATGTTATAGGGGCACAATTGTTCCTCTATAGTTAGGGTTGAATAGCCTGTTTAATGTTAAACCTTAAATGTGTGCACTTTATTAAATTTGCAGTCATTCAACAGAATTGCACGAAATTTGGTATGCACTGTCCTGTGGGTAGCTCTCTTGACGTGGCAAGTTTCTTTTCGGTTGGATGTGCAGATTCTGCGATTGGGATAGTGTAAAAAAGTAAAAAGTCACCATTTTTTGCAGTTGTTTCCTCGTTGCCTTGCACCCAGATCATGTGGAATTTTGGTATGATTTTTTTGTGGTAGAAAGAACTTGAGCAACAGAACTGCCAATGTTTGGTGCAAAAATATTAACCTGTTGCAAAGTTATTCTGTTTTTAAGTTTTCATTATTTCCTATGGGAAGTTCATTTTTCAGGATAGAGTTAAAAAGTTCAACAAAGGATTTGATCTCACAAAAAAGGATTCATTCTTGTGAGATCAGTTCCTTTTTTGTGAGGGAAAAATCCTTTTTCATTAGCCGCCATCTTTTTTTTTTTTCCAGCAACTAAAACGTGGAAAATGCAGTAAAGTGTCATTTTAAAAATCTAAACACCAGAACCTAGTTAAACGGGCCCTGTTTAACTAGATTCTGATGTTTGTTTTTCACAATTAGGGCCAGAAATATGTTGTCTGGGCACCCAAAATCCCGGATGCCCAGCTTAGCAAGAGGAGCCTTCCCCTGCGTTCTCTGTATTAGAACAACGGATTTTATTGACTTCTGCAGCCACAACTGAATGACTGCTGCAGGCTGCAGTGTGAGCTGTAAGCCACCCTGGTATTTGGTGGGGCGACACCCCCAACCCCACCACATACACGCACTGTTCCCATAAAAATATCTTCCTGGTGTCTAGTGGCACCTCTGATCACCGCTCCCATTTAAAAAGAAAACAAAGAGCTCTTGGTGTTTAGTGCCGTCTCCCCGGATCACTGTCCCCATGATTTTATAGTAATCCCTGGTGTCTAGTGACATTCCCCACCCACCGGCTGCTATCCCCATTGTTTTTTGTAAAGATCCCTGGTGTCTAGTGGCACCCCACACCCTCCAATTGCCCCCCCCCTCGCAGCCCGTTGTTTTATTAAACTGTAGCTGACATTGGGGGGCCAATCCCTGTGTCAGCATTGAGACTTCCCTACCCCTGTAGTGTGGGACACTGAGGAGCACACTCTGTGTCCTGATGTGTTTCTTGGTACCTGCAATACAAAAATCATCCCCAATGTCTTTTTTTTTTCACCCGAAACAAAGAAAACGGTCCCTTGCCATCGCTGCTGACTCCCTCACTCCATCCCAATCCTCCCACTGAGTACCTACCTCTCTACACGCCCTCACCCTATACTTGCTAGCCACTGTCCAACTCTGTCATTTTCTGGGGACCGAGACGCATCCACTCTTCAGAGCCGAACTGTGAACTAAGGAATTAAGGTAAGTGCCGTATAATGTATTCAGTGGCATTTTGAACTTATGTTCATAACTTTGCCATTTTGGAGAATTTTTTCATCAGACTTTCAACATGGCCGTTTTGGGCCCCTACCTCATGAACACTGCAACTGTCATTTTGTTAATTGGGCCTGGAAGGTGATTTTGCAGTTGCTACGTTAAATCACCTTTCAGGACCGAATAATGAAACTTCATTGCCAGTGTTGAAGAGGTGGGGTCTCAGAAAGGCAATGCTGAAAATTGAGTGAAAAAATTCCTAAAAATGGTTGAGTTTCACGGGTTCGTTGAAATTTTTCTATGCATGCACATACAGTCGTGGCCAAAAATATTGGCGCTCTTGCACTTTTTCAAATAACTCACAATTTCCTCTAAACATAAGTTGAAATTAACAACAGTACAGTATTTGGTCTCCACAATTCTTTATTTCTCTGTTAACATTATAGAACCTTTGTTTTTGATTCAGAATTTAATATATCCTTTAAATCAGAAAATGAAAAGAAATGGCATTGACAAAATTATTGACACCCTAGACTTAATATTTGGTAGCACAGCCTTTGGTCAAAATAACTGCAATTAGCCGCTTCCTATAGCCATGGATGAGCTTCCTGCACCTCTCTACTGGCAGTTTGGCCCACTCTTCCTGTGCAAACTGCTCCAGTTCTCCCAGATTTGAAGGGTGCCTTCTCCCAACTGCTGTTTTCGGATCTCTCCACAGGTTTACAATGGGATTTAGATCTGGACTCATTGCTGGCCACTTCAGAACAGTCCAGCGTCTTGTCTTGAACCATCCCTGGGTGCTTTTTGAAGTGTGTTTGGGGTCATTGTCCTGCTGGAAGACCCCTGACCTTCGACAGAGACCCAGCTTTCTGACACTTGGTTCAACATTGCGCTCCAAAATGGCCTGGTAATATCCAGATTTCATGATGCCATGCACACATTCAAGGCACCCAGTGCCAGAGGCAGCACAGCAACCCCAAAACATCACTGAACCTCCTCCATGTTTGACTGTAGGGAAGGTGTTCTTTTCTTTGAAGGCTTCATTTTGTTTTCTGTAAACATAGAGATGATGTGCTTTACCAAAAAGCTCTAATTTGGTCTCATCTGTCCACAGGACATTCTCCCAGAAGGATTTTGGTTTGTTCAGGTGTGTTTTGGCAAACCCCAGTCGGGCTTTCTTATGTCTCTCTCTCAGCAGTGGGGTCCTCCTGGGCCTCCTACCATATAACCCCTTTCATTGAGTTGGCTGACGGATGGTGCGAGTTGAAACTGTCGCATCTTGTGTCTGAAGGTCAGCTTGAATCTGTTTGGCAGTTGATCGAGGTGCTTTCTCCACCATTCGAACAATCCTGCGCTGCAGTCTTCGATCAAGTATTCTTGGCAACGCCCAGAGGTTGGCTACAGTGCCATGGGCCTTAAACATCCTGATAACATTACGACGGTGAAACAGGAACATCAAGGTCTCTTGAGATTGATTTGTAGCCTGAGATTGTCCATGCTTGGCTACAGTCTTCTGTCTGTCCTCCTCAGACAATTCTCTGGCTGTCTTTCTTTTCTCCATGCTCATTGCGGTACACATAGTGACACAAAACAGGAGAATGAGTCCTTTTCTCTATTCAAACTGGTTGAATGAGTGATTTTTATATTGCAGGCACCTGCAACTCACCACAGGTGAGTTCAATTCTAAAGTGAAGGAGAATCACCTGCTTGAAATCTAATTATTTCTATCTACTTCTAAAAGGTGCCAATAATTTTGTCTGGGCCATTTAAGGATTTCTGTGTGGAATAAGCTAAGATTTAGTACATTTTTCTGCTTTTTATGTTTTATTCCACTGCAAACCAAAGAAATACATATGTGGATACCAAAATATTTTTTAATTTCAACAATTTTCTGGAAGGAATGGTGCATTATTAGAAAAAACTGCAAGGGTGCCAATATTTTTTGGCCACGACTGTAACTTTGGTAATGTTCAATATTTTGGCTCCAAATTTTCAACATAGCCATTTTTCACACCACCAAATGAACAGTACAGCTGTCATTTTTCACTTCCGGTCCGAAACATGTTTTTACAGCTGTGGCATAGAATGGCGTTTTGGCACGGATTTGAAAATGTTCACCTATGAGGTGGAGTCATAAGAAGGCTGTGTTGAAAATTTGGGGTCAAAATATGAAAAAAGTTATGACCATTCATTACAGTTTCACTACACATGTTCGTAACTTTGGAAATGTTAAATATTTTGATCCCAGGTTTTCCACTTAGCACTCTTATTACTCCACTTAATGTATGTCGCAGCTGTCATTTTTCAAATCCTGTCCAAAATGCGTTTTTTGTACCTGTGGCACGGAATGCCGTTGCAGTTGCGCAAAATTACGTTTTGGTAGAGATTCAAACATTTTCTGTGATGGGTACATGAGGTGGGGTAATAAGTTGACTATGTTGACAGTTTGGTTGTCCTATAAATGGAAGTGCAGGGTCCAGACGGCCCTGTGCCTCCACAGTTACATATACGCATCTATGGAGGGATGGGAGTGCAGGATCCGAAGAACCCTGTGTTCCCACAATAAAATATGGATACTATTATACTATCTCAGAAAGTAAGGAAGTAAGTTGCAAAAAATGTTAATGCTCCAGTTAGGGTCAAAGCGACAGAAGTTGGGAAATTAGGTGTTAGGGCTACCGACCCCAACACCCCAACCTCCCAAACCAGGCAGGAGAGCAGGTGTGTGGTGTGCCTTGGGCTTCTCAAGTGTAACGCTCACCCCATTCTAATGAAGTCTACACATCTGACCTTATTTACAGATGGAATGGGGTGAGCATTAGGCTTGAGAAGCCCAAGGTACAACCCACACCTGCTCTTCAGCCTGGTTTGGAAGGGTGAGGTGTTAGAGTTGGAAACCCGAATACCTGAGTTTCCGACTTTTGTCGTATATATAGATATATATAAAAAAAAAATAGCCTTCAGCCACCGGCTCCCTGGAACTCCCTTCCCCTCACTGTATGAAGCTCACTTCTGGCAACGCCATTCCTAACCTCTGCCACCACCCAACCCTAGACCCCTGTGCACAAGCCTGGCACCACATTATCCTGTACTTAAGGTCCCAGCTTTTATGTTACTCCATGCATTTCCATCACTTTGGATGTTAGAGTCTACTGTTATGTACATTGTTTAGGCTTTTACTTTTATATAAAATGTAACCTATGATTAAGATGTGTAAGATGTAATCTATGCTTATTTTATGTATTTCTTCATATCACTGTTGTGTTTTTTTTTTTTTTTTAAGGTTATGCTTATATGTTATGTATGCTGAACTGCACCCCTCCCCATTCCCCAGATCGCACCTGGAAATGAGCCTTGGCTCAGTGGGCCTTTCCCAATTATCAACATATATACATGGCAGAAGTTGGGAAAATAGGCATTAGGATATATATATATATATATATATATGAAACAATGGCCAAACTGTCACCAAAGCAGTTAATTCTGCACCCCTAAATGGCTTTTGTGAACAGACGTCAGTGGCATGTACTGTGCTTCATTGTGCTTGTCTGTGCCTCTTGTTTTTGGGTTTACTTCTACCGTCTTTGCTAAATGTGTCTCTGTTTGTTCTTTTAAACCTGCTCTCAGGTGAAGACAAGATCATCGATGTGATCGATGTGGTACGGCAGGCAGACTGTAAGATGAAGCTGTCCGACTTTGTGAAATATTACAACAGTCCCAACCGAGATAAAGTGCTCAACGTGATCAGCCTGGAGTTCTCCGATACCAGGTGAGGTCATTTCAGGTCCCCATCTCTCCACGTGGCCCAAAGGCGGAGTGCCCTGGAGAGAGGAGTCTCTTGTGTGTTGTCACTGGAGCCACATATCCTGGTCCCCTCCTGTTTGATACCCACGTCCCCCTCCCCCAATGTCACAGAATTAATCACATACCCTTCTTGGGCTGCAGGGGGCACGGTGAGAAGATGGTGTCTTCTGAGACCCTGTCATGTCCTGCCATATCTTGGCCAGTGTGGTGGGCACTGCATTGTGATGCGTTTCAGCCTTCCTTCCCCAGGGACTGAGTGCTATCCCTTCACAGAGTGCACACATCCCACTGACCCAGGAGACCCAAGGTGCCTCCCGAAACATCGATCTTCTACATGCTAGTGCATTGTCTTGCTGCCCATCCTCCACCCGCCTCATGAGTCTGAGGCTTGGGCATCTCCCACTTGTTCGAGCTCCATGTGGTAGCGCAGTGTGCTGTTGTCTCCCATTTGCCCCAGTGTGCAAGAGACCTGAGGAGCTTCCAGAACCCTCTACCTTCCATGTGGTAGGGAAGCATTGTGCTGCCTCCCTCAGTAGTCCCAGTGAGGGGGAGAGAGAGAGAGACCAAAGCTTCTTTCCAAATCTTTGACATCCCTCATGGTAGTGCAGCATGCAGCCCACCCGTCACTAGCCCAGTGAGAGGTAGACATGAGATACGTGCCAAACACTGGATCTCTGTATAGTAGTGCAGTGTGTGCCCCATCCCCACTGCCCCAGTGAGCTAGAGACCTGGTGTGCCTCCAGAACCTTTGATCTGTCATGTAGTAGCGAAGCATGCTGCCCAGTCTCCACTGGCTGAGTGAGTGAGAGACCCGAGGTGCCTCTCCCATGTGGTAGCGCAGTATGTTGGCTGCTCCTACAAGCTCAGTGAGTGAGAGAACCCATGGTGCTTCCTCGGGTCTGAGATCTCCTTGTAGGCATGCACCATCTCCACTCCCTTACCTTCCACTCCCTAGTCACTCAGGAGCTTCTGCTCTTGCAAAAGTTTCATTTTTAAAACCTTTGCTAGACAGGCATCTTTTTCTTTAAGATTCCCCTGTCTTTGGCATAACCTTTCTACCACAATTTGCTGCTCTTTCTTTCCTTTCTCCCTGAAACCCTCACTTCATTTTTTCATGGTTCATGCCTGCTGCTCCTCCTCTCTTCACCCTAAATGTCCTGTGCCTGATGTCACTCTTGTCTGCTAATTTCCTTACACTCTCCTCTGAATCCCATCTGTCTGCTCTTATGTCGTGCTCCCCATTCCTGGTGCATGAGGGCAGATCTCAGAGTGGTATGCCCCGGTTTTTGTGCTTCCACTGTTTCACATATTTTACTATTATGCATTTTTCAACTTGGTGCACTTAAAGGGGAACACTCAGCATTGAGAGCCTCATGAGGCTGGTCCCAATTTGCACTTTGCATGCAAAAGCATTTTGTCTTTTTACTTAGTTTACTGCAGTTTAGTAGATTGCTTCAGGCTGATTCTTGCTGACATCCAAACTGACATTTTCTGTAACTAGAAATCCCAGTATTCTTTGCAGCTGCCATCAGAAGAGAGCTGCAGCAGTGGGAGGTTCAATAGCCTGCAGAGCATGTTAGAGTTTTTATAAGGCTACCCATCCTCCACCCGCCTCATGAGTCTGAGGCTTGGGCATCAGGTTTGTTCCTTTTTTTTTTTTTACTTGTCCCACTGTCCTCCCAGGGCAGTGCACAGTCACAGAGGACTGTACTGTGTCCTGGGAGGTTAACAGCAGGACCATCAAACATCTAATCTGAGGTTATAAAATCTCTTAACATGCACTGTAGGCTATTTAATCTCCTACTGCTGTAGCGATACTCTGATGTCAGCTGCAGTGGATTCTGGGATGTCAGTTTATAGTAAAATTTCAACTTAGAAATCTGGTACAGTCCTCAAACACACCAAAGGGCTGCAAGACCCCCCGCCGTTTACCACAGTCACAAGCCAAATTCATACATTTGAATTAAAACGAGCTATATACTGTATACTGTAACATGTCCATCACAGACTTCAGCCTATCTCCCTTGTCTAGCTTTGCACAGAAAGCCTCCTGGTATATTTTTGAATAGATGAGGGGGCTACAGGTTGACCAGTGGGGGGCCGTGGGTTGCCCACCACTGTCCTAATTGATCTATATTTGTCTTTCGTTATAGTACCAAATTTGTATCTCTCTCTCATAGTCTAACTTGTATATTGCCTGATTTGTATTCTTTATATCATCTAATTTGTAGATCTTACTTCAAGAGGGCTCCTGCAGTAGGTAATTACATATAAGACTGACGCCGGCAGGCGGCAGGACCCCACGGAAAAATTTCTAGCTAGCAGTCCCTGGCGAAGGACCGCCCCCACGTCAGGTGACCGGCGTCAGGAGATGTCAGTATAAAGGGGCGGTCCCAGACACCCGCCTTCCAGTTCTTTCCCGTCGTTAGCTCGTGCAGCGCCTCGTGGAAAAGTTCAAGCTTCGTCAGCCCTACCTTCACGGTTTTTTTTACTGAAAATAATTGTTTTTCCACTCAGGCTAGTACTATCGCCGGTGTATGTCGCCCCTCACACCCTCCGAGCACAAGAATAAGTGCACGTGCGGCGCCCAACTACACAGCCAAGGACGGCCACCCTGTGCCTGTTCTGCCTAGGCCCTGATCACCCAGTCGAGAAGTGCCAGCACCGCCTCAGTTTCAACGCGGCTACCCGGAAAAGGCTGCAGCAATCCCTGGAAGCCCATATTCTGAAGAAGAAAATGAGTTCTATGGAGAAAGAGCTCAAAAAACTGAGGCAGGCGTCCACTTCCCCTGAAGGCCATCGGAAGAAGAAGGAGAAGGAGAGGCACCGGGACAAGGGCTCCTCCACCGCATCTCCCTCGGGAGTCGCTGGGACGCAAGTAACATCCCCTCTGGGGGAGCGCTCCTTGACGGCCGCCTTGGAGGTTTCCGAGCGGGCATCGGCCCGCCCGTCTGGCTCGCGCTCGGGCCTTGCGGGTGCCTCTGGGCAGTGGAGGCCTCCACCCTGGTTCGCCGCAGGCTCGGCTCACTGTCCGGCGACTCCAGTAGCCGGGCGCCGGCTCCTCTGACGCCCCGCCTCGGAGAGGCCGGTAAGACATCCGACCCTCCGGGGTGACGACGGCCCACTCCACCTGACCAGGTCAGCGCCTATCTCTACTCGGCGCCGCCCGTGATGGCTGTCATGTCGGACGCCAGCTCCTCGCGCCCGCCGAGAGCTCACCCTGCCCTCACGCCGGCTCATCCAACGTCCGGCTGGCGAAGGAACCGACGACGGACCCCCCATGCCTGTCGCATTCGCCCCCAGCCTTCGCTGCCGTCTGGGGAACCAGAGTCTCCCCAACTCGACCCCGGGGACTTTTCAAAGAACATGAAGTCTTGCTGTATTCTGACTATGTGCAGTGATCGCCAACCTTTGAACTGCCCCAGAGAGGAAAGAGTTAACTTTCCTTGCAAGGCATGGAATGCTGAGCTTGAGCTTGGTTGAGCCTCTGTCTGTTGTTGTTTGAACCCAAACCGCCAGATTCTTTACTCCGCCTCACTGAACAGTCGCTCCGGAGATTTCTCCTTTGCTCGGTTCAATTTAGTCGGTTAAAGTGTCGTTTTTTTTCTCTCGGTTTCAACCGAATTTCTACAATCTAACCTGTTGGTTCAGTCTCTGTCTGTGGTACCGTGAGTACTAGATAGGTTTATTATTAGTTTTCTGTATGGAACTTGTAAACATCGGATTGGTTCGGTTTGAACCGATCAGGTTTGTGAAAAAAATTTTTCTGCTTTTAGAGTGCGGTAACCGGTCCGTATCGGTTCTAAAAAAAAAAAAACGGATTTCATTACTTTTTTTCCCCAAGACCCGTAACACGGTCAGGAACCGATAGTGTCTTGCCTGACGGATTGCCGAAAAAAGGGTAAGTTTGGTTAGGACTGGCCATGTCTGAGAAACCCAAGAAAAAAAACAGGCCCACTGGGTTTCAACACTGTAATGTGTGTGGGGAAGCCTTTGCTAAGGCTGACCCCCACACCACCTGTGTTTATTGTCTGGGGTTTGACCACCTCAATTCAGACTGCCAGATTTGCAAAAGTTTTCCCTCAGCTATCCTGGAAAAGAGATTAGGTAGACTGAGGGAAAGGGAGGCCAAGAAGTCCGCTGACCGGATGGCCAGCCGGTTCGGTTCCAACCGAACCAGAAGGAGTGCCCTCTGACCAGGGTGAAACTTCTTCGGGCAAAAGGAGAACCGACTCTGAGGAGTCGGTTCCGGTTAAAAGAAAAAGGGATAAGTCAGTCGGTTCAGATCCACAAGTTCTTTCTCCGACTGCTGATGAAATAGCCAAAGCGATAAAGATTGTTCAATCGCTCACTTCGGTTTCGACCAAACTGTCACCATCGGTTAGGGGCTCGGTTTGGTCTGTTCACCCGGTTCCGGATTATAATTTAGAAGATTTTTATGAACCGGAGGAGGAGGAGGAGGGAGAGTATGAGGATAGTGATGATGATTATGAAAGTCTGGATGTGCCCATTGACCCGGGCATCTCCCCAGACAGACCTTCAGGTGTTTTTCCTCCTAGGCTTTCTGAGTCCCCTTCCCACTTTATGTTTTACAAAAAAGTGGCTGAAACTGTCCGGCTTCCTATGGAGGAAGCAGTAGAGGATCAGGAGGAGCCTGATTACGTTGAGATGATGGACATCCCAGAGTCCAGGAGATTGTCTGTTCCCCTCCATAAGTCTTTTGGGAAGCAGACATTTAAAATGTTAAAAACTCCTAATTTCATACCTCCTGTGGACAGAAGAATGGACAAGAGGTATACTCTTTCAGGCTCAGATACGGAGTTCCTTTCCCAACAATGCAGCCATGTTGGGGTAGTGCAGGCTGCTGCCTCTGATAAGGCAAATATACCCTTGGCTTCACCCCCAGATAAGGACTCCAGGAGGATTGATGCCATGGCAAAGAAACAGTACATGGCAGCATCTTTGGGACTCAGGCAGGCTAATTATATGGCTCTACAGCTAGATACCAGAAGTCTAGATGGGACACTGTGATGGCTCTAGCTAAACAGGTCCCTAACCAGCTGGCCAAGGAGCTGGAGCAGGTGGCTGCAGATGGTATTGAGGCATCCAAGGTGCAGTTTCATGCTGCAGTGGACTCCAATGATGTTTCATCTAGAGTCATGGCTACATCTGTGGCCCTTCGTAGGATGGCTTTGCTCAGATGTACTAGCCTATCACAGGATACCCAGACCAAGGCCATGGATTTTCCTGTCATTGGTAATTCTGTGTTTGGGGAGCAAACCGATAACTACATGAAGAAAATGGATGAGTACAGGATCACCTATAGGAGTGGTCAGGCCAAAGAAAGGCAAGCCACTTCCCAGAGGCAGCATTCCAGGGGCAGGGGCAGGCCTTTTCATAGGCCTTTCTACCAAGCCGAGGCCTCCTCTTCTGCCTTTGCTTATAGGGGGTTCTTCAGAGGAAGAGGCCAGACGGGGTATAAGCAGGCCTGCTACCACCCCTCAGCCTAAAGCCCCTGCCCAGCAGGCACCCTGATGGGTTTCCCGGGCCGATTCTTCACTACCTGTAGGGGGCAGGATGGCTTACTTTGTCCAGGACTGGAAGTCTGTAACTTCAGACAAATGGGTCCTGGAAGTAGTAAGCCAGGGACTGGTTCTCAGCTTCAAAAAATTTCCCAAGATGAGAACCAGATCCTTTCCACCTGCAAATCCTTCAGTGGCCCTTGCCCTAGAGTCAGAGGTCTCTTCCCTCTTGGCTCTCAGAGCCATAGAAAGGGTTCCATCCCTACACGGGAAAAGGATTGTACTCCAGGTACTTCCTAACCCCCAAAAAAACAGGAGAATGGCGGCCCATCCTGTATCTAAGATATTTAAACAAGCACCTTTTAAAGCCAAAATTCAAAATGGTGGCTCTGGGAATAATTCTACCCTCTCTAAGGCCAGGGGACTGGCTAGTCTCCCTGGATCTCAAGGATGCCTATTTCCACATTCCCATCAGATGCTCCCACAGAAAGTACCTCAAGTTCGAGTTGCCCTCAGGCCACTGTCAATTCAGAGCAATGCCCTTTGGCCTAACATCAGCTCCAAGGGTGTTCACAAAATGCCTTGCAGTAGTGGTTGCTTTCCTAAGGAGAAAAAAGATCTCCATCTTTCCATACCTGGACAAATGGCTCATAGTAGGTCATTCTCCAGACCAAGTCAAGTCACATCTCCAGATAACCCAGCAACTGCTCACTTCTTTAGGATTCCTCCCAAGTCTTTCAAAGTCAGTTCTGGAGCCAGTACAGCTCCTCACCTTTATAGGAGTGGAACTGGACACAATAAGGGCAAGAGCCTTCCTTCCCCTGGACAGGGCAAAGACCCTTGTGAACCTGGCCTTTTCATTCACCCTTCAGGTGTCTCGTCCAGCAAGGCACTTTCTGCAGCTCCTGGGCCACATGGCTGCCTCTATGGCGGTGGTCCAGGGAGCAAGATTTCAGATGAGGAACATTCAGTTCCACTTAAGAGCCTTATGGTCCCAGAGAAAGGATTCTCTGACCAAACTAGTCCCAGTGACTCGAACCCTGATCCAGGCTTTGCAGTGGTGGCAGGATCAGGACAATCTAAGGCAAGGAGTTCCCTTTGTCACTCAATCTCATTCTCTAATCCTTACCACAGATACCTCCCTCCTGGGCTGGGGAGCCCATTTGGGGGATCTGTCCACCCAAGGGTTGTGGTCACCTCAAGAATCTCTGCTTCACATCAATCTCTTGGAACTCAGGGCAGTGTTTCTGGCACTGCCAGTTTTTTCCAAGTCTGTTCAGAACAAAGTGGTTCAGATCAGAACAGACAATACCACCACAATGTGGTACATCAACAAGCAAGGGGGCACTCGGTCTATGGCCTTGTGCACAGAAGCGATGAAGTTGTGGTCTCTGGCCTATTCCCTTGACACCTCTCTGATAGCAGTGCACCTCCCGGGGAAGGACAATGTCCTGGCAGATGCTCTCAGCAGGATATCTCAGGGCCATCACGAATGGTCGCTAGATCCCATAATTTTGAAGGTGATCTTCTCCAGATGGGGCACTCCACAGATAGATCTTTTTGCAGCCCCAGACAATCACCAACTTCCTCTTTTTTGCTGCAGACCCCCAGTGTTGGGCTCAGTCCCCCTGGATGCTATAGTTCTCAATGGGGAAGGGAAGTTTCTGTATGCTTTTCCCCACTTCCCTCTCCTGTTCAAGGTACTAGTCAAAATCAGGTATCAACCCTGCAAAGTGATTTTGATTGCTCCAGACTGGGCCAGACAGCCCTGGTACCCTCTCTTGCTGTCCTTAGCATTCCACCTTCCCCGTCTCTTCCCAGGAATTACAACCTGTTAACATGCTCTCAGGAGAGAGTTTGGTATCCGAATCTCAAATCTCTCCATCTCAAGGCCTGGCTCTTGAAGAGTTAGAATTTTGCTGATCTGCATCTCTCTCAAGGTGTTCTGGACATTCTAAAGGCTTCTCGAAAGCCTTCCACCAGAAACACTTACAACTCCAAATGGAAAAGGTTCACTATTTGGTGCTCTGGTAACATATTTCTCCAGAGTCTGCTGGGTTGCCTACAGTCCTGGACTATATGGTTCATCTCAATGGCTTGGGACTCAGACCAGCTACACTTAAAGTGCATCTGGCAGCTGTTTCTGCCTTCTTGTCAGTAGGCAAGCCCTCTTCCCTTTCAGCTCATCCTGTATTCTGTAAATTCTTCAAGGGATTGCTGCACACCAATCCTCCCTTCAGGGACCCTGCTCCTGCTTGGGACCTTAATGTTTGCATTGCTCAGCTTATGCAACCCCCTTTTGAGCCTTTGTCCTCAGCAGAGCTTAAGTACTTGACTTGGAAAACTGTGTTCTTGGTAGCCATTACTTCTGCCAGACGCATCAGTGAGTTACAGGCCCTGTCAGTGGAGCCTGATTTTATCTCTTTCCATAGAGATAAGGTGGTCCTCAGGACTAATAGGAAGTTTTTGCCTAAGGTGGTTTCAGATTTCCACTTTAATCAGCCTATGTCTGTTCCTGTTTTCTTCACTGACCATTCCTCCTCTGGGGAGAGGAGGCTGCACAGCCTGGATGTGAAAAGGGCCCTTAGACAGGTTTGACTCCCTCCAATTGTTCCTCACTTATGGTGAGGTTGGTAAGGGAAAACCTGCCACTAAAAGATATGTTGCCAGGTGGATTGTCTCTTGTATACAATTCTGCTATGAAAAATTGGGTAGAATTCCACCCTCAGGCCTGAGGGCTCACTCTACTAGAGGTACAGCTGCTTCCCTGGCTGCTGCCAGGGATATTCCTATCTTAGAGATTTGTCAAGCAGCCACCTGGAAAACAGTACATACTTTTACCAAGCATTACTCTCTGGATATCCAGGCTAGGAGTGATGCTCGGTTTGGCACAGCAGTGCTTCAAAGCCTGTTCCCAAAGTAGGTTCTGTCCCTCCTCCATGGAGGTACTGCTTGGTAGTCTGCAATAGTCAGAATACAGCAAGACTTCATGTTGTTTGAAGAAAAAATTACTCACCTTAGTAATGTTGTTTCTTCTAATGGAGTCTTGCTGTATTCTGACCTCCCCGCCTCCCCTCTCAGAACCTGGATTTTGGGATGTGGGTGGGCAGGAGCAGTGTTGGCACCCTAGAGGTGCCTCCTTTTTCTCACCCTCTTTAATTTTTGGGTGTGTGTTGTGTTTTGTTTTTTGGGTTTCCTGACTTGAGTCTTTGCTTTGGAACCAAAAAACCTTTTTATTAAATTAATTGCCAGTTGGCTAGTGTGAGTTTACAGTTTCCACACAGGACGTCCAGTGAGTATAGCTCGAAAAGATCTGGCGGTTTGGGTTCAAACAACAACAGACAGAGTCTCAACCGAGCTCGAGCTCAGCGTTCCATGCCTTGCATGGAAAGTTAACTCTTTCCTCTCCGGGGCAGTTCAAAGGTTGGAGATCACTGCACATATCAGAATACAGCAAGACTCCATTAGAAGAAACAACATTACTAAGGTGAGTAATTTTTTCTTCCCCTCCATCCCCGGGTGAAGCTGGGCATCTTTTGCCTCTGTCAGTCCTTCCTCCACCTGATGCGCTGGACCTGATGTGCCCTCCACCTGGTACGCTGGACCTGACGTCGGCTGCCCGGACGCTGGCTCCGACGTCAGCCCCTCCGACGTTGGTACCTCCAACGTTGGCCTTACTGACTCCGGGAGACATTCCGCTCCCATCGGGCCCTCTGGGCTCTCCACTATGGATCTGCCCATGAGGCCACCGGCCGGGCCGTCTGCTCTGGCAGCCCCCCCTGGCTCCCGGGTACTCTCCGTCCTATTCGACGCTGGTGTACCTGGGATCACAGTATCCGGTGCCACAGTACCCGACGCCTGGCTTCCCGACGCCGCAGTACTCGACGCCACAATACCCAATGCCGGGCTACCCGCAGCTGGGTTTTGGATACGCTCCATACGGTTATAACCCGTATCCTTATCCTCCGCCTCCTTCTCCTCCACCGCCCTCGTGGCTGCCGGTGGACCTGCAAGAGACTCTGGCCTCCTGGTGGGCTGAGGCCAAAGCTCAGCTCACCAAAGAGGTCGAGAGCCGCCTTCCGGCAACGGTGCCGTCCCATGTTCCTGTACGTCCGAGGCGGCACACTCCCTCACCACCTCCGGACTCCACGGTTCTTCCGTCTGGATCCAGACAAGGACAGGACACACTTCCCCGGGGACTTCCCAAGGGGTCCGTTCCTCCCCCGGGTTGGGAAAGGGAGTCTTTCTCCTCTTCACCCCCGGACTCTTCCGACGGTTGCTCCGAGAGAGACGACAAGCCACGCTCTCCATCGAAGCCCAGGCCAAGGACTCCTCCGAAGTCTCTTCCGGAGGATCCTTCTTTTATGGAGTTGCTTAGGAAAATCCAGGAGGTTCATCAGTGGCACTCCCTGGAACCAGATCCTCAGTGTCTGAAATTCGCTGAACATCTGGATCTGCCCGTGACAGCTCCTACCTTGGTGCCACCCTGGATAGAGCCTCACGCCGACCTCGTTACCACAATATGGAAACGGCCGTCGGCCTTAGCCCCACTTCCTAGGAAGTCGAACCGGCTATCTCAGGCTCCAGAGGGTGTTGATTTTCTGGATTCTCACCCTCATGCCGACTTGGTTGTGATTAGCGCTGCTCATGGCCGGTCGGCGAACTCCAAACATCTTAGCTCGTCACCACCTGATAAGGAATCACGCCTTCTGTACCAGTATGGGAGAAAGATTTACGCTTCCTCCATGCTTGGGATTACGGCCCTGAACTATGTTGGCCATATGGGGGACTACCAGAAGGCCATCCTGACTCAGGCGGAAGCCAGACTTGACTCCTTGCCTGACTCCCAAGTCAAGCAGGAGTTGGTTGATCTCGTCCGCTCTGCTCGTTCGGCCAGTCGACACATGCTACGTGCGACATACGACGCAGTGGACACTGCTGGGCGGAGCTCAGCTTTCACTGTAGGCCTACGGCGTCATGCTTGGCTCTGTGTGTCAGGGTTGGTCCCGGAGGTGCAATCTGCTATCCAGGAAGCACCCTTCCAGGGGTTGGTGCTTTTTGGGGGTGATGTGAAGGACATCATCACTGATTTGCAAGAGAAGGGGATGGCACTGAAGTCAGTTGATTCCATGTACCATCCGCAGCAGCGCCGTCCCTTTTGCAGATGGAATCGGCCAAAGGTGAAACCCCAGGGAAGGCGGGCCACAAAACGCCGGGCCCCACAGCTGCCAAGCCCCCGCCCAAAAAGCAGGCGGTAGCTTCAGTCTGGCGCTTGCCCCGACCACCTGACTCCTTTCTTCTCCCACTTCCTCTGGACTCCCTGGAGGAACTGGTAGGAGGGAGGTTTTCCCTCCACCTTCCGGGATGGGAGAGGATAACCACAGATTCTTGGGTGCTCCAGCTCATAGCAGAAGGACACTCCATAGAGTCTCTTCAGAAACCACCCTGCCACCCCTCTGAAGTCGTCGTATTCACTGGAACATCTTCTCTTGGTCCAGGAGGAAATTTTGGCTCTTCTGCTGAAGCAAGCAATAGAGCCTGTCCCCCTTCATGTGCGAGGGACGGGTTACTAGTCCCATTTCTTCCTGGTCCCAAAGAAGACAGGAAGACAGGAGATCTCAGACTAATTTTAGATCTCAGTTCCCTGAATCTTTACGTAGAATACAAAAGGTTCAGGATGCTCTCTTTGCAGAGCCTTCTGCCCCTCCTCCGGCCGGGTCAATGGCTTTATGCTCTGGATATGCAGGATGCTTATCTGCACATTCACATTCGCCCATCTCATCGCAAATACCTTCGTTTTGCATTCCAGGGGGACCACTACCAGTTCAAGGTGCTCCCGTTTGGTCTATCCTTGGCCCCCAGTGTTTACCAAATGCCTGGCAGTGGTGGTGGCCCACCTGTGTACCAGGGGAGTGCAGGTTTTCCCGTACCTGGTCGACTGGCTCCTGGCGGCCTTGTCCAGGGAGGAACTCCTGCGTTTCCTCTCCCTTACCCCAGCAGGTTTTTGCCTGCCTGGGTATTACCATCAACCATTCCAAGTCTCATCTGGACCCATCCCAGAGGCTACAGTTTATTGGGGCGATTCTTGACACGACTATGGGCAAGGCCTTCCTGCCTCCGGACAGGGTGTCAACCTTTCAGACCCAAATAAGTCTGTTGTCCGACCGCAGGATGGTCTCTATGAGGTTAGTCCTTCGTCTTCTTGGGCTCATGGCGGCTGCTATCCCGACGGTGCCTTGTGCTCGCCTCCACATGAGGATCTGTCAGTGGACTCTGTGCTCTCAATGGGATCAGCTAGTGGATAACCTAGATCACCCAGTTCTGATCTCCTCGCCAATGATTTGAGACTTACAATGGTGGATGGTTCGAGAGAACCTGTTTCGGGGAGTTCCTTTCTTTCATCCTCCCCTCCCAGACTCTAACCACAGATGCCTCAGGCGAAGGTTGGGGAGCCCATCTAGGCCCTTATCGGACCCAGAGCTCTTGGTCCAAGCTAGAACAAGCTCTCCACATCAGTGCGCTCGAGCTTCGGGCAGTGTTGTACACTCTTCAGGCCCTTCACCAATACATCCTTCCCGGCCACCTTGCCGTCCAGACGGACAACATGTGCGTGGTGTGGTACATCAACAAACAGGTAGGGACTCGGTCCTACCCTCTGTGCAGGGAGGTAATGAGGGTTTGGGATTGGGCAACACAACACGACCTTCACCTCACAGCAATTCACGTTCCGGGAGTCGACAACATCCTGGCAGAGAAGCTAAGTCGCTCTTCTGCTCTGACTCACGAGTGGGAACTGAACTAAGGGGTCCTAGACAATATCTTCCAACTTTGGGGAACACCACAGGTCGACCTGTTCGCATCCCTCCTAAATGCAGAACTTCCCGTCTTCTGCTCGCTCGTTCCAGAGCGAGGTGCTTTTTGGAGCGACGCTTTGTCTCTAGACTGGAAAGACAGATCGTCTATGCCTTTCCCCCAATTCCACTTATCTCACGAGTCTTGCAGAAACTAGCTTCAGAAGGGCCGCGAATGATTCTTATCGCTCCTTTCTGGCCCAGGAAAATCTGGTTCTCTCTTCTGCAGCAATATTCGGAGGATCGTTCTCTTCCTCTTCCTCTGTCTCGAGGTTTGTTGACCCAGGATCAGGGGACCCTGGTCCATCCAGGACTCAAATCCCTTCAACTGCATGCATGGCTCCTGCAGACTTAGCCCAATCCCGTTTTGGAGCATCTCCCAAAGTGGCGGAGATTTTAGTGGAGGCCAGAAAACCCTCCACCAGATCCACTTATGCCATGAAGTGGAAAAGATTCACTATCTGGGCTGCTTCCAAGAACGTGGAACCTTTCTCCTGTTCAGCGGGGCTTCTGCTGGAGTACCTATGTCATCTGTTTGACCTGGGTCTCAGTCATTCCTCTCTGAAGGTACACATGGTGGCCATGTCGGCCTGTCATGTTCCCTTTGCAGACAAGGTTTTTGCTCAACTGGAGGTCTCCGAGATCTTTCTCAGAGGGGTCCTCCACCTGAGGCCCCCCATCTGTACTCCTGCTCCCCCTTGGGACTTGAATTTTGTTCTCGAGAAACTTACTCTGCCTCCCTTCGAACCTGCAGCTTGTGCGGATTTGAAGTTTCTTTCGTGGAAGACTCTCTTCTTGGTGGCTATTACTTCTGCTTGGAGAATCTCCGAGCTCCAGGCCCTGATGTGTAAAATCCCGTACTTGATTTTTCACAAGGAACTTGTTGCTCTTTGCACAAATCCTAAGTAGTAGCTGAGTCTACTCTAAATCAGTCCTTAGTTACTTGCTTTTTTTATGCAGTACTCTAATCAAGGGGAATATTTACTCCATACCATGGATGTTCACCGGATTCTGAGATACTACACCAGCAGGACGAAGGATCTCAGAAAGACTGATCAATTGTTCGTCTCCTTTGCTCACAAAAGGGAAGGCAATGCTGTTTCCAAGCAATGCCTGTGTGGGTGGTTGGCTCATTGCATCACTTTCTGTTATGACAAATACAACAAGACCCTCCCGGGTCAAGTCAGAGGTCACTCCACAAGAGGAGTAGCTGCCTCGGCGGCTTGCTTCAAGAATGTGTGTGCAGCAGACATCTGCGCTGCCGCCATCTGGACTTCCGTCCTTACCTTTACTAAACACTACAGTTTGGATATTGCCTCTCGCCGTAGAGCAGGCTTCGGGCTGGCTGTTTTGCAAGGCCTCCTGTCTTGAGACTTGCACAACCAGAATTACCTTTTGGAGTAGTTTTCCTCCTCCTGGTGCCTCTCTTTGTTCCAGACTACTTGGGATTCAGTCCTGTATGTAATTACCTACTGCAAGAGCCCTCTCGAAGTAAGATAGTACAGTTACGTAAGAACTTACCGTAACAGTAGATCTTCGAGAGAGGCTCTTGCAGTAGGTAATACCTTCCCGCCCTCCATCCCCCTAGGCTTTTTCAGCTGCTTTTCCATTGAGGGAAATATCTGCTTCTCTTCGTCCGGCCTCTTTTGGCCTGTGGCGGGAAAGAACTGGAAGGCGGGCGTCCGGGACCGCCCCTTTATACCGACGTCTCCTGACGCCGGTCACCTGACGTGGGGGCAGTCCCTCGCTAGGGACTGCTAGCTAGAAATTTTTCTGAGGGGTCCTGCCGCTTGCCGGCATCAGTCCTATATGTAATTACCTACTGCAAGAGCCTCTCCCGAAGATCTACTGTTACGGTAAGTTCTTACGTAACTGTACTTTCTGTATATTTGCCTAATTTTTGTTGCTGTAAATTTTATCCCATTCTTCCTTTCCCCAGGTCTTACCTTGAAATGAGCTCTGGCTCATTGTGCTTTTCCTGGTCAATGTTTGTAGATAAATAAATGAGATGTCAATTAGTGGTTTGCAGCATTAGCCACTGCTAAGCAATTGTTACAGAAATTATAAGAAAGAAATTAATGTATTCAGAAATGAGAAGGAAGTTCTTACTTAAAGAGGGCAGGAAATGATTTCTAACTGGTAGCTGTTTACAGTGTTCTCATTTACAGAAATGATATCCATAAGCATAAATGATCCATATGGTACTGTACCTTAATAAAAAGTGATATGAAAAACTGTATGTTACATTATGTTTTGTTTTTTTGAAACTCTGTTTTTGTTTGCCACTTACATATAACATAGCCGCAGTTAAATTGACGTCATATTTCTGAGAACAGGTGAAATAATAGTATTCATTAGATTCCTTTCAAACCCTAGGAAATTTTACTGTATTCTGACATATGCAGTATGGTCTCAAAAAAAAGACTGCCTCGGAGCCAAAATGGTTAATAGAACCTGTACTAATGATTAAATGCTAGGCTCAAGCTCTGTTTTCAAACCACTGCCGCCGGAATACATCCTGCAACTGTCAGATTCTTTACTCCGCTTGCCTAGTACAGACACCTCGGAGAGCTCTCCTTCATCTTTCTTGAAGAGTTTAATTTCTCGGATTTTTGAAGTACTTTTTATTTCTGTTCATTTTTAAAGCACTGTCCTTGTTTTTACAGGTAGATTAGTCTAGATTTAGTGATCTTACTTCGAGAAACAGCTTTTGCAGCAGGTTACACCATTAGGACTGAAGCCGGCAGACGCCAGGACCCCATGGAAATTTTCTAGCTAGCAGTATTCAGCGGGGACCGCCCCCGACGTCAGGTGTAGTACATAAGGAGGCGGTCCCCCATAATCCCCAGTTCTTTTCCCGCCGTCGACTCGCCAGCATGGGCCTCTCGGTCTCTACCTAGTGCACGACGACTACAGAACTTTCTGTGAATTTCTTTGCACAGCTGATGTCATCTCCAACTCCATCGCTTGAGGGTCACGTTTCTAAGTGTGCCTGCAGAAAACTGATCCCTTTCAAGGATCCTCACTCTTCCTGCGTGCGTTGCCTAGGCCCGGACCACGATACCAAGGCCTGCACCTTTTGCTAGGGATTCAATAGCCGCACCAGGATCCGCCGTCAGAAGGCACTACAGGCATATCTCCTTGAAGAGAAATTAAAAAGGATGAATCAAGAACCTTCCTCCAGGGGAGAATCTTCTTCTAAATCCCATAAGCACCTGGAGAAGGTGAGGTCTAGGTCCCCAACTTGGGCCTCGGACTCCCGTATCTCCGGCTCCAGTTCGGACCACTCTCCCTCCAGGGCTCGGTCACAGCCCCCCCCCAGTTAAGGTCCGGACTTCAGGCGGCTCTTCTTCGCTTCAGCCGATCAAGACATCGAGGTCTTCGGCTTCCTCCACCCCATCCAAGGCCTCTTCGAAGTCTTCTGAGCACCATAAGTACTCTTCTTCCACCCAACGTCGGGACACCGACTCCAGGTCGGTTTCCCAACCGCCCAGAGGTCCTGATCCTGCACCCAGAAAGACCAAGTACCTGACGTCCCTGAAAAGGGCATCGGACCCAACGTCTGCTAAACGCCCGACGTCGGCTAAACATTCCAAATCAGCCAGGCGCTCGCAGGAGTTGACGACACCAGCCAGATACCAGTCGCCGGCCGGGCATTCGCCGGATCTGAAGGTGTCGGCCAGGAGACCGACGGGCATCTCTGGAGCGGAAGACCGTCCCCCTGTCACCGGCGGACGCCGGTCACAGGGAATCGACGGCGGAGGACACCCCACAGCCCGAAGGCCAGGCGGGCGACACCGAGGATGCCTGGCTCCCACGGGAACCCTCCCCAGACAAGGAGAAATCCAAGGACCCGATGCCCGACCCTGGCGACAGACCACCGGCACCAGGCACGTCTGGTAAGAATATCGCAGAAGTAAAGGAACTCTTTACTTTTTGGTGGGACACCACCAGAAAGGATGTGGTCCCCGTCAAACCTCCTCCTCCTCCTCCTACTACTCCTTCACCTCCTACGCCCCCTCCTCCACCTAAGGGGCCAGCAGGACGACCACCAACCCCCATGGAACAGACTCCACCTCCTAGGGGCAGATCTAAAGACAGGAGAAGGCCTTCCTCCAAATCTCCGTCAGGGACTCCCAGCCCCAAATGACCCAGATGACGCCGGTATACTCCGTCGGGGGAGGATTCCAGATCGGACACCTCGGACTACTCCAGATCTCCTTCTCCGCTCAGCATCTCCTCTCCTGACTCACATGCCATCCCCAGGTCTCCACTGGATGATCCCTCTTTCGCTGAGATCATGAGGCACATCCAGGACAACATGGGGTGGGATGCTGAAGACCTTGACCCCGAACGACAATGCCTTGCCCGCTATCTTCGGCAAAAAGACCCAAAGCCTGTGGTAGTCCCACCCTTGGTGGACACCTTTGCGGACGTAACCAAGGCTGTGTGAAAGTGTCTGAACTCCACTCCTGTGGTGCTGAAGAAGTCTGACCACCTGGACAAGGCTCCGAGAGAAGACCAGTAGTTGGCGAAGCAACCTCTGGCAGACTCCCTGGTCATCACGGCCTCACATGACCGGTCTCAAAGGCCCCAGCATATGAGCACTCAGCCACCGGACCAGGAATCCAAGCAATTGGATGCCCTGGGGAGGCGCACGTACGCGGCTGCTACATGCGCCATCAGGTCTCTGAACTACCTTACCCATATGGTACAGTTCCAGAATGCCCTGTGGGAACAGAGCCAGGACCTGGTCAAAAAGCTTCTTGATGGCGACCAGAAAGCGGAGCTCCTTAACCTACTCCACACGGGTCAGATGTGGGGACCCAACTACTTAGAGCGGCATACGATTCCGCGGACTCTTCTGCCAGAGCTGCAGCTTCAGGCGTTTGTCTCCGGCGACACTCCTGGCTCCATGTCTCTGGCTTCACCCCGGACGTACAGAAGAATATTGTAGACGTCCCGTACAACGGCGAGGTACTCTTGGTGAATCCTCGGGGAAGGTCATCACCAAGCTCCAGGACGCAGGGAAGGCAGTCTGATCTGTACAGGCCATGTACAGATCCAGGCCTAGTTCCTTTCGTGGGAACCAGAGCCATTTTCACGGCCAGCAACAAAGGCAGCATCCACATTCCGGCCAGCAGCAAAGGGGCACTTTTTTGCGTAATGCCCAGGCCAAGTCATCCCCAGGCAAAGGCCAACGTTATGTGAAGCCGGCCCAGCCCACAGGGACTAATGCTGCCACAGCATGACTCCTTTCCGGCCCCCGCCCCTCCTCTGAATCATCGGGTAAGGAAAGTCGGGGTCGCATTGCTCGCCACTTTTTAGGGTGGCAATCGATCACCACCGACAGGTGGGTTCTCCAATTGTTCAAGAAAGGCCATTGCATAGAATTTCTAGACTACCCACCTACAAGACCTCCTCTGCTCTTCCGTTACTCGGGTCAGCATGCCCTGCTCATACAGCAGGAGGTGCTTGCGCTTCTGGAAAAAGGAGCCATAGAGCACGTACCAAGGAACCAGAGGGGACTAGGATATTATTCTCACTTATTTCTGGTTCAGAAGAAGACAGGGGACCTCCGTCCGATACTGGACCTCAGCGACCTCAACGTCTCGTTCCTGTACAAACGCTTCCGCATGGTGACCTTTCCAGGTCTGATTCCCATGCTGAAGCAGGGCGCTTTTCTAGCGTCCCTAGACATGCAGAATGCTTACCTGAATATTCCTATTGCTCAGGCGCACAGGAGGTTCCTGTGCTTCGAGTTTCAGAGTCGCCATTATCAGTTCCGAGCTCTCCCCTTCGGGCTGTCATCGGCACCTCGGGTGTTCATGAAGTGCATGGCGGTCGTAGCCGCATCTCTGAGGAGACAGGGCCGCTTCGTGTTCCCCTACCTGGACAATTGGCTTCTCATGGCACCCTCCCGGGAGGTCCTAATGTCTGCCATTCACTGCACTCAGTCTCTGTTCGAGACGTTGGGCATTATCATCAATTACGAGACGTCAAGTCTGGTTCCATCCCAGACTCTGCAATTCATAGGTGCAGTTCTGGACACTAACATACTATTTGCCAGCAGATTAGGCCTTACGGTCTATCGAGTCTGCTCGAACTTTAGATCCTTAGTTGGGTGCCGGGCACTGTCCAAGGGAAAGCTTTCCTTCCCCCGGACAGAGCGGAACACACAAGATCCCTAATAAGGGACTTCTCGGCGAAGAAGACCATTCCTGCCAGACTGGTCCTTCACCTGCTCGGACACATGGCTGCGGCCATTGCAACAGTCCTGCTAGCCCGTTTCCACATGCGGGTAACCCAGTGGATGTTAAGGGTACAGTGGGACCAAAGGCAAGACCATCTTCAGCATCCAGTCCGGATCACGAAGGCCGTAATTCGAGATTGGCAATGGTGGCTAGATTCGTGGAAGCTCTCGGCGGGAGTGCCCTTCATAGCGCCGTCCCCGACTGTGACACTTTCCACAGACGCCTCAGGGCTCGGTTGGGGAGCACACCTCAACGGTGTCCAGTCTCAGGGCCTGTGGACAGACCAAGAGTCTCATCTCCACATAAATATCCTGGAAATGAGGGCAGTTCTTTACGCCCTGCAGGCCTTCCAGTCACAGATTCCACCGGGTACACTTCTGTTACAAACAGACATTTCCACGGTGATGCATTACCTCAACAAACAAGGAGGCACCCATTCCTACGCGCTTTGCAGGGAGGCCATGAGAGTGTGGGATTGGGTCTTGCAACACGGCACAAACCTTATTGCCGTTCATGTTTCGGGAGTGGACAACGTCATCTCAGACAGCCTGAGCTGCTCTCAGGCCAGAGTCCACGAATGGGAGCTACTTCAGGAGGTAGCAGAGGATCTGTTTCACAGATGGGGTACTCCAGAACTAGATTTTTTCGCGTCCCCATCCAATGCAAAACTGCCCAATTTCTTCTTGCCAGATCCAGGGCCTGGCGAGATGCGTTGTCCCTCTCCTGGGCAGGCAGATTCCTCTATGCCTTTCCCCCTTTCCCGTTGATCCAGAGAGTTCTTCTAATACTTCGCAGGGAGTAAGCGACGCTTATACTGATCGCGCCCTTTTGGCCCAGACAGATCTGGTTCCCTCTCTTGCATCAGCTATCCCGGGAACCTCCAGTGCCTTTACCAATCAGCTCCCATTTGCTGTCTCAGGAGGCGGGTTCTTTGGTCCATCCGGACCTACGTTCCCTGAACCTGCATGCTTGGCTCCTAGAGACATAGCCATGATGCGACACGGGGTCTCGTAAGAGGTGGCAGACATTCTCACTGCTGCCAGGAAACCGGCTACCCATGTGACCTACACCATGAAGTGGCGCAGGTTTTGCTTATGGGTTCAAGCGTCCGGTTTATCGCCTTTGGACTGCCCAGAGAAGCTGGTATTGGACTACTTGCTGTCCCTTTTCTACTCTGGTTTAGCTTACTCCTCGATTAAGGTACACCTCTGTGCCATTTCAGCCTATCACGTCCCTATAGGCCAACGCACTATAGCTCAACTGGACACGCCACGTGCCTTCCTCAGGGGTGTCCTCCACCTTAGGCCCCCGATTAAGGATCCATTCCACCATGGGATCTACCCTTCATCTTGGAGCAGCTCACGCTGCCACCTTTTGAACCAGCCACGGATTGCGAGTTACGTTTTCTCTCTTGGAAAATGTTGTTTTTAGTTGCCGTTACCTCGGCCAGAAGAATTTCTGAACTACACGCACTTATGTGCAAAGAACCTTATTTGATTTTCCACCAGGACAGGGTATCCCTAAGGACTAATCCTAAATTTCTGCCTCAGGTGGTCTCAGCACTCACCCTTAATCAGGATATTGATTTACCAGTGTATTTCCAGAAGTACTCTAATCGAGGAGAAGCCCTTCTGCACACTTTAGATGTGCATAGGTGTCTCAGATACTACCTGACCAGAACCAAACACCGCCGAAAATCGGACCAGCTTTTTGTCTCCTTTGCCCACAGGATGATGGGAGCTCCTGTTTCAAAACAGTCACTGTCCAGGTGGCTCATCCAGTGTATTATGTTCTGTTACCAGAAGTGCAACAAACCCTACCAGTCATGGTTGAGGGTCATTCCACCAGAGGGGTGGCTACCTCTTCTGTAGCTTTCAAGAACGTATCCACCTCAGCTATTTGTGCTGCAACTACTTGGAGCTTCGTTCACCCCTTCATCAGGTATTACAGCTTGGATATCGCATCAAGACGAAGAGCAGGTTTTGGTCTAGCAGTCCTTCAGGGACTTCTGTCCTAGGCTCGATGTAATTCGAGGATTTTTACCTTTCCTTCTCCCAATTGTGTGTGATTTCCAGTATTGCTTGGGAATCAGTCCTAATGGTGTAACCTGCTGCAAGAGCTGTTTCTCGAAGTAAGATAGTACAGTTACATAAGAACTTACCGTAACAGTAGATCTTCGAGAACAGCTCTTGCAGCAGGTACATTCCCTCCCACCATCACCGCTGGTGGTAGGTTATAGTCGCAACATCCTTCTCATAGGATAAAGCATTTACAGCCTCTTTGTTTGCCATTTGATGGCGGATCCTCGGTCTCCTCTTCTGTCATCCAGCGGCCCGGGGCTCTCCGGCTGGAGAACTGGGGATTATGGGGACCACCTCCTTATGTACTGCGCCAGCGTCGGGGGTGGGACCGACGTCGGAGGTGGTCCCCGCTGAATACTGCTAGCTAGAAATTTCCATGGGGTCCTGGTGCCTGCCGGCTTCAGTCCTAATGGTGTAACCTGCTGCAAGAGCTGTTCTCGAAGATCTACTGTTACGGTAAATTCTTATGTAACTGTACTTTATTCTGATAAGTTTTTCTGTTTCCTGTCGGTTCGTTCAACCGGGAGGAAACTGAACATTTCTTTACATTTTAAAATGTAAATTTCTGTTCAAAACTCTTCCCTGGGCTGGCTATTTGAATTTATTGGATTTTAGAAAGAAACTGGGGTAACTCTCGGTTCTTTCATCGGTCACTGAAATGACCGCAGAAAAAAAAACAAACCTTTATCTGTGTGGATTTCTCACTCTCAGAAAACCCACATTTTAAGGGTTTCTCTTGGTTGTGTCACTACCCAAGAAAAGAACTGACCCAATAGGTTTTCAGCATTGTACAGAGTGTGGTGAACCATTTGCTAAAGCAGATCCTCTCTTGATTTGTGTATTTTGCCTAGAGTTTGACCATCTGAAGGCAGATTGTGAAAATTGTAAAAATGTTCCTCAGTTGACATTTGATAGGCATTTGAACCAACCAAGAGAAGAAATGTCCAATAAGGCTGCTGGCCCAGCTTCAGATAAACCTTCCTCTTCTCAAAAAGAAAAACCCAAGGAACCGGTTGAACAACCGTCTGACCAGGGTGATGGTTCCTCGGGTAAAAAGAGAGCCGCAGACACTGCCTCTGAACTGGCAAGTTCTCCTGAGAAGAAACGGAAGGAAAAACACTTGAGTAAGGAACCGCAACTGACAGGTCTGTCGGTTCCTACCACAGAGGAAACAGCTAACACTATTAGAATCATTCGGGCACTGCAAACCGGTATTGCGGTTCCGGTTCACAGACCTCTGTTCAGGATCTGGGTTCTTTCTCAGTTCCCAGTTCCTTTGAGTAGTTTGCTGAGGGTGAAGATGAGGATGATGGTGAGGACTTTAGGGGGACCTTCTGAACCAGATGTGTCCCCTGACCCCCAGTGTTCTGACTCCCCTGATAAGGGAGCTGAGAATTTTTCTACCCACTTTGCTTTTATGAAGCAAATGGCACAAACTCTGGACCGCTCCACCCAGGAATCCACAGAGGAGGAAGAGGAGCCAGAATACATGGAGATGATGGATGTGCCAGCAACAAAAAGGTTGTTGCCCATCCACAAATCCCTAAAGAGACAGGCCTCTAGAATCTTGCAGACTCCCACTTCCATTCCCCCAGTGGACAAAAGGATGGACAGGAAGTACTGGGTTGCCAAGTCTGGAGCAGAGTTCCTCTTTGGACACCCCAGCCATGAAGGGGTGGTGCAGGCTGCTGCATGTGACAAAGCAGCTATTCCCCTGGCATCACACCCATCTGATAAGGATTCCAGAAAGATGGATTCTATGGGCCAAGAAATCCTATCTCAGTGCCTCTTTGGCCATTAGATAGGCAACTTATATGACTTATTTATCCAGATACCAGAAAAGTATCTGGAACACAGTTTTAGAGATTGCCAAGGCGTGTCCTGGACGCAATGCATCAGACCTGTCTGAAGCTCAAGAAGGGACACAGAGGCTTCAGAATGCCAGTTTCAGATGGCAAGTAGATGCCAGTGAGATTGCAGCCAGACAAATGCCAACTTTAGTGTCCCTGAGGAGATTTGCTTGGCTGAGGGCCATTAATTTTTCCCAGGACACCCAGACAAAGGCATTGGATTTCCCTTACGAGCCCACATCTCTCTTGGTGAGCAAACAGAACCTTACATGAAGAAGATGGAGGAGTACAAGGTGGCCTATAAGAGTGCTGCTGCTAAGGAGAATGCAGCAACACCTCAGAGGTACCAAAGCAAAAGGGGTAGGGGTAGAACCCATTACAGACCTTTCTTCCAGGCTCTGGTACTGCCAGCCTACCAACCTCAGAGGATACTTCAAAGGCAGAAGGGGCAGCAGCCGTACTGGCCCCAGCATTCAGCCAAGTGCACAAACAAAACAGACCCCCGAAGGGTCTGCCAGGGTTGCCTTCCCTCTTCCAGCAGGAGGCAGGCTGGCTAACTATATCCAGGCTTGGGAATCCATCACTACGGACGAGTGGGTCCTGGAGGTAGTGAGCCAGGGGCTTGCACTCAGTTTCATGGTTCTACCCAAACTGAGAGCAAGAATTTTCAGACCTGCCACCCTATCAGAAGCAGCTCTGTTGATACTTCCTCACCCCTAAAGAAAACAGGGGAGTGGCGACCCATACTGAATCTCTAACATTTGAACAGGCATTTGACAAAGCCAAAGTTCAAAATGGTCACTCTGGCTACCATTCTGAGTACACTTAGGAAGTGAGATTGTCTGGCATCTCTGGATTTAAAAGATGCTTACTTCCACATTCCCATCAGGCAATCTCACAGAAAGTACCTCGGGTTCTGATTGCCATCAGGCCATTACCAGTTCAGAGTCATGCCTTTCAGCTGGACTTCTGCTCCAAGATTGTTTACCTAGTGCCTAGCAGTAGTGGTAGCACACCTAAGGAGGCAAGGGGTTGCAGTCTTCCCATACTTGGACAACTGGCTAGTGGTAGGCCAGTCCTCTCAGCAAGTCAAAGAAGCACTGACCATCACTCAGGATACCCTGTGTATACTGGGCTTCCTGGTAAACCAGAAAAAGTCAGTGCTAATGCCAGTTCAGCTCCTAGAGTTCATAGGGGCGGAGCTAGTCACTCTTTAAGAGGAAGAGCCTTCCTCCCTCAGGAAAGGGTGGACAGCCTGGTGCAGCTGTCAGACTCTTTCCAACTGCATACCCCCAGACCAGCAAGGCACTGTCTTCAGCTGTTAGGACACATTGCTGCTTCAGCAGCAACAGTGTCAGGTTCCAGATTCCACATGAGGGACATCCAGTTCCACTTCAGATCTCACTGGTTTCAGAAAAGAGATTCCCTGTCAAAAATTGTACCAGTCACATTAACTCTTCTCCAAGCACTACAGTGGTGGCAGGAAAAGGACATCCTCAGGGAAGATGTGCCTTTCCTCCAGCTGCCACCATCAGCAGTCTTAACAACGGATGCCTCCCTCCTAGAATGGGCTGCCCACCTAGGGGAGCACACTGCACATGGTACCTGGCTCCAGCAGGAGTTTCTGCTCCACATAAACTTGCTGGAATGCAGGGTAGTTTATCTCGACATTCAGTACTTTGCTTCAGTGCTGCAGGGCAAGGTGGTTGAAGTCAGAACAGACAGTACTACCACAGTGCACAACATAAACAAGCAAGGGGCATAAGGTCCCCCCGTTCACAGAAGCCATGAAAGTGTGTAACCTGGCTTACTCCGGGGATCCCACTCTCAGCAGTTCACCTCCCAGGGAAGGACAGTGTTCTCGCAGATGCCCTCAGTAGGATCAGTCGGAACCACCATGAGTGGTCATTGAACAGGCAGATCCTGCAAGTGGTGCTGAGAAGGTGAGGCATCCCAGGAGTGGACCTCTTTGCAGCCACAGACAATCACCAGCTGCCACAATTCTGTTGTAGGTCTCCCACAGTGGGCACAGTCCGTCTGGATGCACTGCTGTTGGATTGGACAGGGAGGTTCCTGTATGCCTTTCCTCCATTTCCTCTGTTGCTCAGAGTACTGAACAAGCTCAGGGCTCAACCAATGACAGTGATCCTCATTGCTCCAGATTGGGCCATGCAGCCGTGGTATTCTAACCCCAGGAAATCTTACTGTATTCTGACTAATGCAGTATGGTCTCACCATAGGAATGCCATGGAGCCAAAAATGGTTAATAGAACCTATGCAAATGATGGAATGTTAGGCTCGAGCTCAGTTTTCAAACCACTGTCCCTGGTTGCAGTCCTTCAGCCGTCAGATTCTTTACTCTGCTTGCCTCAGTAAGATGTCTCTGGAGAGCTCTCCTTCATTCACGTGAAAAGATTTATTTTCTCGGTTTTTTACTAAATACTGTTTATTTTCGGAATTTGAAGCACTGTCCTTGGTATCAGGTAGAATTAGTTGGATTTAGTTGTTTTGGGGTAAGTTGTTCGGTTCCTTTTTGGTTACCCTAACCAGGAAGGAACTGACAATCTTACTTCGAGAGGGCTCTTGCAGTAGGTACTTACATATGGGACTGAAGCCGGCAGGCGTCAGGACACCATGGAAAGATTTCTAGGTAGCAGTCTCTGGTGGGGGACCGCCCCCACGTCAGGTGACCGGCGTCAGGCGATGTCGTTATAAAGGGGCAGTCCCCCACGACCACCTTCCAGTTCTTTCCCGCCATTTGCTTTCGACAGCGCCTCACGGTTAAGTTCCACTGCTTGTCAGTCCATCGCCGGTAGTTATACCGTCGTTTTTTTAAATTTTTTTAAGATATTCATCAGGATTCTTTTACCTGCCGTGTATGTCGTCCTCTACCACGTCCAAGCACAAGAACAAGTGCAGCTAGTGCGGCACCCAACTCCCGCACAAGGACGGCCATTCTCGGTGTCTTATCTGCCTAGGCCCCGAGCACCCCGTGGATTCCTGTCAGCACTGCCTGAAGTTCAGCGCGACTACCTGCAGAAGAAGGCAGCAGTCCCTGGAGGCCTACATCCTAAAGAAGAAGATGTCCTCCATGGAAAAGGAGCTAAAAAAGCTCCGATAGGCTTCCACCTCTCCCGAGGGCCTTAAGAAGAAGAAGGAGAAGCACCGGGACCGGGACTACTCATCCGCGGCTGCGGCGACTCCGGCTGGGGTCGCCGCCCTTCAGGTAATGTCCCCTCCGGGGGACCGTTCCCCGATGGCCGTCTTGGTGTCTGACATGGCATCTGTGTCCCGGGCTGGTTCGCGCTCGGGCCAGCCGGGAGCCTCTGGGACAAAGGAGGCATCCGCTCCCAGTAAGGCCGCCCCTGCGCTGCCTTCTGGTTCGAGCCTCTCCAATAAGTCTGGCGTCGGCTCCTCCAACGTCCGCCCGGAGCTGGCCGCTAAGCCATTTGACCCTTCGGGGCAGCGCACGGCTGTGAAACCACCCATCAAGTTCGCCTCCCCTGTGCGTCCTTCGGGCGCTGGGTCCGATCAGTCGGGCGTCAGCTCCTCCGACGGCCCGACCGGCAGTCGCTTGACGACGGAGCCTATGCCGGATCCCTTGGATTTATTAGGCGCTGCTGGCTTCCCGCAGCCTTTGCTGCTGCCGTCTGAGGCCCCTGCGTCTCCCCAGCTTGACCTGGAGGATCCCTCCGGCCCTCCCCCGGACGCCGCTGGGGACTCTTCAGCGCCTCCGTCAGGCCTCCCTCCCATAGGTCCGAATTGCCTGACGTCGGACTGACGCCCCCTTACCGGACATCACCCTGATGCCGGACCCGATGCCCGCCAGGCCACCTGTCCTTGGCCTGCCTGCAGGGCCTCTTCCAGGACCTTCTACCCCGGTAGAGCCCCTTGTGCTGGATCTTACACTGTCTTATCCGTCTCCGCAGTATTTGGCACTGCAGTACCCGATGCTGCAGTATCCGACGTTGGGCTTCCCGCCATCGGGCTACGGATACCCCCAGTATCCGTACCTGCCCCACTCCACCACCCCGTCAGCCGCCAGTGGATCTGAGGGAGACTCTGGCTTCTTGGTGGGCTGATTCCAAGACTCAGCTCACCAGAGAGGTGGAGAGCTGCCTCCCAACGATGGACCCGGTCCCAGATGCCCTTCGCCAGGTGCGAGAGACCCTCCAACCCCAGAGACACTGCTACGGGGTCTAAGGCTGTGGGTGGCACCTTGGCCCCTATGGGCCATGTTCCTCCCCCGAGTAGGGAGGGATCTTCGTCTCCTTCTTCTTCGGACTCATTGGAGGACTCCGATGACAGCTCCAATCCGGACGAGCCTCGCACTCCTGACAAGCCCAGGCCCAGGACTCCTCCGAAGTCCCCTCCGAGGATCCCTTGTTTACGGAGTTGCTAAGAAAACTCCAGGCTCTTCATCAGTGGAAATCTCTGGAGCCGGATCCACAGAGGCAGAAGCTAGCTGCCCATTTGGATTTGCCCGAGGTTGCTCCCACGTTAGTTCCACCCTGGATCGAGCCTCACGCAGAGCTCGTTTCTACTATCTAGAAACAACCATCGGCTTTAGGCCCCCCTTCCTCGGAAGGCAGATAGGCTGTATCAGGCTCCCGAGGGGGTTGACTTTCTCACTTCACACCCCAAGGCTGATTCGTTCGTGATCAGCGCCACCCACAGCTGTTCGGCTAACCCGAAACACCTGAGCTCATCCCCACCGATAAGGAATCCCGTCTTCTGGACCAATATGGCAAGAAGGTCTATTCTTCTTCCACTCTGGGCATTAAAGCCTTGAACTATGTGGCTCACATGGGGGATTACTAGAAGGCTATCCTTAGCAAGGTGGAAGCCAAGTTGGACTCCCTTCCTCAGTCACAGACTAAACAGGAAGTGGCAGACCTGGTCCACTCCACTCGTTCGGCCAGTAGGCACATGCTGCGTGCTACTTACGATGCGGTGGACTTCTGGACGATAGGTTTCGCGTCAGTGAGCCCACTTGCCATGCCTGGCTCGTGCAGGTTTAGCCTCGAAGTACAATCCGCCATCCAGGATGCCCCCCTTCAGGTTCGTGGTGATGTCAAGGACATCATTACTGGATCATAGAGAAGGGCCCTGCTCTCAAGGAAGTTGACTCCATATACAGAGCCCCTCAAGCGCAGTGTTGTTCCTTTGCCATTGCGCATGGCCTGAGCGAAACCACAAGGAAAGTGGGCCAACAAATGCTGGGCCCCTCCGGCTGCGAGACCCCCCCCACACCCAAACGGGCTGCAGGACCTTCAGCCGCGGCGCTGCCTCACTCCTCCTGGCTCTCTCCCTCTCCCACGACCTCTGGTTGATCCAGAGGAACCAGTAGGTGGGAGAGTCTCCCTACATCTGCTGCGTTGGGAGAGGATCACTTCCAACTCTTGGGTCCTCCAGCTCATAGCAGAGGGCCACACGATCGAGTTTCTTCAGAAACCTACCAGAAACCACCCCCCCAGGTTGTCTTCCTCCTCAGAACACCTTCTCAGGGTTCAGGAAGAAATCTCCTCCCTTCTGGTGAAGGAGGCTATAGAACCTGTCCCTCCCCCTCTTCGGGGGACCTGTTTCTACTCCCATTTCTTCCTGGTCCCCAAGAAGACAGGAGAGATGAGGCCCGTTCTAGACCTCAGCTCCCTGAATTGGTTCGTGGAGTACAAAAGGTTCAGGATGCTCTCCCTGCAGAGTCTTTTACCCCTCCTTCGGCCGGGCAGTGGCTGTGTGCTCTGGACATGCAGGACACGTACCTGCATATCCTTATCTGCCCTTCCCACTGCAAATACCTCCAGTTTGCTTTCCAGGAGGACCACTACCAGTTCAAGGCCCTCCCATTTGGTCTTTCCTCGGCCCGCCGAGTATTCAGCAAATGCTTGTCTGTGGTGGTGGCCCACCTGCGTACTCAGGGAGTTCATGTACCTGGACGACTGGCTTCTGGCGGCCTCGTCCAGGGAGGAACTCCTGCGTTCCCTTTGTCTTACCAGGCAGGTTTTTACCAGCCTGGGTATTACCATCAACCAAGCAAAATCCCATTTGATCCCATCGCAATACCTCCAGTTTATTGGGGCGATTCACGACCACTGGTATGGCCTTTATGCCCCCGGACAGGGAGGCCACCCTCCAGGCTCAGACAAGCTACTTGTCCTCCCACAGGTGGGTCCTTCACCTCCTGGGGCTCATGGCGGCTGCAATTTCAACAGTTCTGCGTGCACAGCTCCACATGAGAATCTCTCAGTGGACTCTTCGGTCTCAGTGGGATCAATTGGTCAACGACCTGGACCAAGAGGTGCAAGTCTCGACCCTGATGCTTCGGGATTTACACTGGTGGTTAGTTCAGGAGAACCTTTGTCGGGGAGTTCCCTTCTGTCTTCCTCCTTCCTCCCAAACGCTGATAGCGGATGCCTCGGGCGAAGGTTGGGGAGCCCATTTGGGATCCCAGCAGACCCAGGGCTGTTGGTCCAGTCTCGAGCAGACACTTCACATCAACGTGCTCAAGCTCAGAGCGGTGTTGTACGCTGTTCAAGCACTGCACCCTTTTCTGCTTCTTGGTCATCTGGCCGTCCAGACCGACAACATGAGTGTAGTCTGGTACCTCAACAAACAGGGGGGGACCCATTCCTACCCTCTTTATCGGGACGCGTTGCGGGCCTGGGAATATGCAACCCTCCACAACTTTCACCTCATGGCAGTCCACGTCCCGGGGGTAGAGAATTCGTTGGCAGATCACTTGAGCCGATCCTCGGCACAACCCCACTGAGTGGGAATCGGATCAGGAAATAGCAGATGACATCTTCCTACGTTGGGGAACCCCTCAGGTCGACCTGTTCGCATCCCCTCTAAACGCAAAACTACCCACTTTTTGCTCGCTCATTCCAGGGCTCGGGTGTCTCTGGAGAGACGCTCTGTGTCTCGACTGGAAGGGCAGATTCGTCTATGCTTTTCCCCCAATTCCGTTGATGCTGAGGATCCTGCACAAGCTCAGCTGAGAGGGGGCCCGTATGATTCTCATCGCTCTCTTCTGGCCCAGGCAAGTTTGGTTCTCTCTTCTGCAACAGTACTCAGAGGAACCTCTGATTCCTCTTCCACTTTCATGACTATTGTTGACCCAGGATCAGGGATCCCTGGTTCATCCCGGCCTCAAGTCCCTTTAGCTGCATGCTTGGTTCCTACAGACGTAGCGCAAGCCCACTTTGGGGTTTCCCCACAAGTGACAGAGATTTTGGTGGAAGCCGTCCACTCGTTCCACTTATGCCATGAAATGGAAACGGTTCTCCATTTGGGCTTCGTCCAAAGACCTGGAGCCTTTCTCCTGTCCTTTTGGACGACTACTGGGCTACATGCGTTATCTCTTCGACCTGAGTCTCAGTCATTCCTCTTTGAAAGTTCACATGGCAGCTCTTTCCCCTTATCATATTCCCTTTGGGGACAGAATTTTCGCTCAGCTGGAGGTCGCGAAGACCTTCCTTCGAGTGGTTCTCCATCTGAGACACCCCATTTGGGTTCCTGCCCCCCCCCCTTGGGATTTGAATTTAGTTTTCGAGAAGCTTACGCTGCCTCCCTTTGAGCCGGCAGCCTCAGCAGACCTTAAGTTCCTTTCATGGAAGACTCTCTTCCTAGTGGCCATTACTTCCGCTCGAAGAATTTCTGAGCTTCAGGGCTTGATGTGCAAAATTCCATATTGTATTTTCCATAAGGAACGTGTGGCTCTACGCACCAATCCTGAGTTTCTCCCTACGGTGGTAGCGGAATCTGCATTGAGCAGTCCATTGAACTGCCTGCATTTTTCACACAGCACTCCAATCACTGGGAGTATCTTTTACATACTCTGGACGTTCATCGGATTCTGAGATACTACACCAACAGGACAAAGGATCTCAGAAAGACTGACCAACTAGTTGTTTCTTTAGCCAGCAAAACAGAGAGCAACGCTGTTTCCAAACAATGTTTGTCTAAATGGTCGGCTCATTGCATCACTTTCTGCTACGACAAGTATCACAAGACCATACCAGGTCAGGTCAGGGGTCACTCCACTAGGGGTGTCGCGGTGTCTACTGCTTGTTTCAAGAATATGTCAGCGGCTGACATTTGCCCAGCCGCAACTTGGATTTCTGTCCATACGTTTACGAAACACTACAGTTTGGACATTGTCTCTTGCCTTAGAGCCGGCTTCGGGTTGGCTGTTCTGCAAGGGCTTCTTACTTGAGCCCTCTTCAGCCAGAGGACCTCTGTATGAGTAGTTTCCTCCTCCCGTTTGCTCCTCTTTGTTCCAGACTGCTTGGGACTCTGTCCTATATGTAATTACACAAGAGCCCTCTCGAAGTAAGATAGTACAGTTATGTAAGAACTTACCGTAATAGTAGATCTTCGAGAGAGGCTCTTGCAGTGCGTAATACCGTCCCGCCCTCCATCCCCCTTAGTTTTTTGAGCTTCTTTTCCAGGAAGGGAAATATCCGCTTCTTTCTCATCTCGCCTTTTTGGCCTTTGGCGGGAAAGAACTGGAAGGCGGGCGTGGGGGACCGCCCCTTTATATCGACGTCGCCTGACGCCGGTTACCTGACGTGGAGGCGGTCCCCCGCCAGAGACTGCTAGCTAGAAATTTTTCTTTGGGGTCTGGACGCCTGCCGGCTTCTGTCCTGTATGTAATTACATACTGCAAGAGCCTCTTTCGAAGATCTACTGTTACGGTAAGTTCTACATAACTGTACTTTTCTTTTAATTTCTGAAGTAAATTTCAGTGTAATTTAAGTTTTTCTGACTTGGGAAGTAAGTAGGTTATAATTCTTGTTGTTTTACCGGGGTAACTCCTGGTTATTTATCGGTTGGTGTTAACCGGGGAAAAAAACCCCCAAAAAACATTTTTTTTCTTTTCTGGTTATGTCGCAGAAAACCAAGAGAAAAATGGGACCTACAAGTTTCCATCATTGCACTTAGTGCGGGGAACCTTTTGCTAAAGCTGATCCACATTTAATCTGTGTATTCTGTCTTGGGTTTGAACACCTTAAAACAGACTGGGAGATTTGTAAGAATTTTCCACATTTAACGGTTGAGAGGCGGTTGAAAAGATTGCAGGAAAAGGTGACTGAAAAGTCTGCTGACCCAGCTGTAGGTAAACCGGTTCCTCCTTAGAAAGAATCAGAGGAGCTGCCCCCTGAACGGGCCGAAGGCTCTTCAGGAAAAAAAAAAGTACCGCTGATAATGCTGCAGAACCAGCTGTTGCGGACAACGAGAAAAGAAAAACATACTGGACAAGAACTGCAACTGAAGAAGGCTGTGGTTCCTACTGCTGAAGAAATCGCTGCGCGATTAAGATTATCCAGTCCCTGCAGTTCGGAAGCCTGGTTTTGGTTGAAATATGACCACTTACAATGGTCCAAACCCCGGGTTCAACCCAGGTTCCCGGTTCTCTGGATCCCGGGTTGTAACCATTATGGGGAAGAAGAGGAGGATTTTGGAGTGCCCATTGAACTGGACATCTCCCCGGATCCTCACTGCCCTGACTCCTCTGATAAGGGAACTGAGGACTTTACCTCTTACTACTCTTTTATGAAACATGTGGCTCAGACCTTTGATCTCCCCACTCAGGAGTCAACTGAGGATGAGGAGGAAGAGGACTATAGGTAGATGATGTATGTTCCAACATTAAAAAGATTGCTGATTTCATTCCACAAATCCCACAAGAAACAGACCCTTAAAGTTTTGCAGACACTCACTTCAGTACCTCCTACAGGCAAACAGGTGGACGAAAAGTACTAGGTTGGCTGGCCCGGTGGCGCTGAGGGTTGAGGTGCTGGATGCCACACCTTGCGCCATGCCAGCGACCTGGGTTCGGGGGCGAGCTTGGGCTGTCGGGGGTCGGCGGGGATGGGGAAGGATCGAGCATCCCATGGACTGCTCTCCTTCCCCGGGGAGGGGGTTCCACCAGCTGATGCAATGGTGACCTCTGGCGGCGGCTGGAGGCACTGCAGGGCATGGCCGCAGATAGCAAGGGGATTGGACTGCAGCGGATGCCTTATCGGGCATGCACGGGAGCATGCAGCAACTAGCAGGGCGTCATTGCATGTCTGAGCCCAGGGAAGAAAACTTAAGAAATACCCCTAACCCTGGGGAGGCGACGGAGCCTCCAGTGGCCTGGACCCACACGTCCAGTGTTGGCAGTTGATCTCGACTTCACCATTGGGATCTCAGGCCTCTCCTAGGGGACCGGGAGAGCCGAGATCCTGAACCCAGTTCCGCGGCTGGAGGTTGCGGTTCAGACTGGTGGTTAGGAGCACCAGCAGCCGAGTGAGGCTTCCTGAGAGATGCAACATCAGGTAGGAGCACAAAAAGAGTCTACCAAAAAAAAAAAGTACTGGGTTGCCAGAGCAGGACTGGAATTCCTTTTTGGGCACCCTAGCCATGAGGGGGTAGTGTTGGATGCAGCTTGTGACAAAGCTGGCATCCCCCTGGCTTCTCACCCTCCAGGTAAAGATCTCAGGAAGGTGGATTAAGTGGCAGAAAAAAGTGTACCTAGGGTCATTCCTTGCCATTAGACAGGCCTCCTACATGTCATATGTGGTTAGGTACCAGAAAACTCTTGCAAGCACAGTCCTAAAGATTGCTAAGGCTGTTCCATCTCCTATGGCAGCTGATCTGGAAGAAGCTGCCAGAAGAGGAGTGGAAGCTGCCAAAACACAATTCAAGATGGCAGTGGATGCCAGTGACACTGCATCCAGACAAATGGCAGCATCAGTGTCCCTCAGAAGGTTTGCCTAGCTCAGGACCACCAGTCTGATGCAGGGTACACAGACCAAAGCCCTAGATTTCCCTGTGATCCTATGTCTCTGTTTGGGGAGTAAACAGAGGCATATATGAAAAAAATGGACGAATAAAAGACTGCTTATAAAAGTGCTGCAGTGAAAGAAAAACCATCCACGCCCCAGAAACATCAGAACAGAGGTGGTAGGGGCAGGACTCATTACAGGCCTTTTTTTCCAGCCTCAAGCTTTCCCCCAATACCAACAACAGAGGGGATACTTTAGAGGCAGGGACAGAGAGGGCAGTGGCCACACTAACCCGAGCACACAGCTAGCAGCCCAGGCAAAGCAGGCACCTGGAAATGCCTGCTCGGGTCTCTTCCCCAATCCCAGTAGGGGGCAGGCTGGCCCACTACTTCCATGAGTGGCAAAATATCACCAGGGACAAGTGGGTCCTGGAGGTGATGGGCCATGGTCTTGTCCTTAGTTTCAAGCTCATGCCAAAGCTGAGGTCAAGGGCCTTTAAACCCTCTATCCCATCAGAAGCAGCTTTGCTAGAGGAGGGAAGTATCCAGTCTTCTGTCACAAAGAGCAGTAGAGCCAGTTCCCTTAGCCCAAAAGGGAAAAGACTTGTACTCAAGATACTTCCTCACAAGAAAGAAAACAGGGGAGTGGCGACCCATTCTGGATCTCAGACATCTAAACAGACACTTGTCAAAGCCAAATTCAAGATGGTGACTCTGACTACTATCCTGCCAGCTCTAAGACAGGGAAACTGGCTGGCATCCCTGGACCTAAAGGACGCCTACTTTCACATTCCTGTCAGGCAATCCCACAGAAAGTACCTCATGTTCAGATTGCCATCAGGCCACTATCATTTCAGGGCAATGCCCTTTGGACTCACCTCTGCCCCAAGGGTGTTCACAAAATGCTTGGCCATGGTTGTGGCACACCTAAGGAGGCAGAGGGTAATAGTATTCCCCTATGTGGACAGCAGGCTGATTGTAAGTCGGTCACATCATCAAACCAAGGAGGCACTGTTACTCGAATAGGACACCCTACAGTCCTTGGGGTTCCTGGTGAATCAAAAAAAGTCAGTACTGGAACCAGTCCAGCTGCTAAAATTCATAGGAGCCAAGCTGGACACTCTAAAGGAAGGGCTTCCCCCCACAGGGAAGAGTGGACTACCTGGTGCAGGTGGTCAGCTCCTTCAAGCTGCATGTCCCAAGGACGGCGAGGCATTTTCTGCAACTGCTAGGCCACATGGCAGCATCCACAGCAACAGTGTCGGGCCAGGTTCCAAATGAGGGATGTTCAGTTCCACTTCGGAGCTCACTGGCTTCAAAAAAGAGACTCACTATCAAAGCTAGTGTCTGTCGCAACAGCATTCCTTCAAGCACTGCAGTGATGGCAAGACAAGACCAACCTCAGACAAGGGGTGGCATTCTTGCAGCAACACCCTTCATTGGTACTAACCACAGATGTGTCACTCCTGGGTTGGGGGGCACATCTTGGGGAGCACATAGCAAAAACAGGAGTCACTACTGCACATCAACCTGTTGGAACGAAGGGCAGTCCTGGGCATTCAGTCCTCGCCAGCCTAGTAAAGGGCAAGGTGGTACAGGTCAGGACAGACAGTGCAACCGCCATGTACTACATAAACAAGGGGGCACAAGGTCAGCCCCACTGAGGCCATGAAAATCTGGAGCCGGGCATATTCTCTAGAAGTCTCCCTCTTGGTAGTCCATCTCCCAGGGAAGGACAGTGTCTTAGCAGATGCCTTCAGCAGAATAAATCAGGACCACCATGAGTGGTCCCTGAACAAGCAGACCCTAGAGGTTGTCTTCAGGAGATGGGGCACCCCAGAAATGGACCTCTTCACAACTCCAGACAATCATTAGCTACCACAGTTCTGCTGCAGACCTCCTGTCAAGAGCACAATCCCTCTATACGCACTGCTCTTGGATTGGAGAGGGAGGTTCCTGTATGCCTTTCCTCCTTTTCTCTTGCTGCTAAGAATACTGAACAAGCCCAGGTCCCAGCCAGCAGCAGTGATTCTCATTGCCCCAGACTGGGCCAGGCAGTCCTGGTATTCACTGATCTTATCCATATCAGTAGCCAGGCCAATCAGCTTCTCCAGGAAACACAACCTGCTGACCTCTTCCCAGGGCAGGATCATATACCCCAACCCTCAGTCCCTCAGGCTGAAGGCCTGGCTCTTGAGGAGCTAAAGTATGCAGACTTGCAACTGTCAGAAGGGGTGATGGAGATATTCGGGGTATCTAGAAAACCATCTACTAGAAAAACCTGTTCTTCCAAATGGAGGAGGTTTTCCATTTGGTGTCAGGGAAGGAATATAGACCATAACCAGGCCAGTTTGCCAGTGGTCTTGGAATACTTAACCCATCTCCATTCTCTGTGCTTAAGGGCCTCTACCCTTAAGGTACACCTGGCAGCTGTTTCAGCGCATCTGTCAGCTGGCAACGGGCTGTCCTTAGCCTCCAATCCATCCAGTGTTCAGGAAGTTTTTCTAAGGGGTTACTACATTTGCATCCCCCACATAGAAAGCCTACACCCATGTGGGATCTTGATATATGTATTGCCAAGCTCATGCAGCCCCCCCCCCCCGAGCCCATGTCCTCCGCAGACCTCAAGTACGTGACTTGGAAAACAGTGTTCCTAGTGGCCATTACCTCAGCCAAGAGGACTGGCGAGCTCCAGGCCCTATCTACAGAGCCTGGCTACATTGCTGTCCATAAAGACAAGGTTGTTCTGAGGACTAACAAGAAATTTCTGCCCAAAGTGATATCCAAGTTCCACCTCAGTCAGTCTGTTACATTGCCTGTCTTCTTCACTGACCATTCCATTTCAGGGGAATGTAGACTGCATAGCTTGGATGTAAAAAGAGCCATCATCTGCTACTTGGCTCACACAAAGGATAACAGGCAGGACCATACTCAGCTCTTCCTCACCTATGGAGAATTGGGGAAAGGGAAACCGGCCACAAAAAGATCCATTGCAAGATGGATTGTTGCTTGCATCCAGTTCTGCTACAGCAAAGTGAGCAAATAGCCACCCACAGGCCTCAGGACCCATTTGACCAGGGATACAGCTGCTTCATTAGCAGCTGCTAGGGATATTCCCCTGGTGGAAATCTGTAAAGCAGCTACCTGGAAATCTGTCCACACATTTAGCAAGCATTACTGCTTGGATGTTCTGGGCCGAGGGGATGCCAGGTTTGGCACAGCAGTCCTGCAGAGCCTGTTTCCTAAGTAGATTCTGTATCCACCTCCAAAGGTACTGCTTGGGTAGTCTGCATTAGTTGAAATACAGTAAGATTTCCTGAGGTTTGAAGAAAAAAATTACTTAACCATAGTAATCTTGTTTCTTCCAAGGGAATCTTAGTGTATTCTGAGCTCGCTCCCTACCTCCCCTGCTAAGAACCTGTGAGTCACAGCACTCTAGCTGTACAAATACTGTTGCAAACCTGTGGGTATTGAGTTTTTTCTTGGGCATCTGTGACTTGAGTCTTTTAAAGTGCCATTCTGATTGTTTGGGGAGTAGTAATTAATAAAGGGGTGGGGGGTTAGTTTTTTAAGTAGTAGTGTTAGTATAACTAGATAGTTCACTGTGCATGCTTCATAAGAATCTGATGATTGAAGAACTGTAACCACTAACAGTGGTTTGAAAACCAAGCTCAAGCCTAGCATTGCATCATTTGCATGAGTTCTGTTAACCATTTCAGCTCCGGGGCAGTCCTATGGTGAGACCATACTGCATTAGTCAGAATACAGTAAGAAACAAGAATCTTACTTTGAGACACAGCTCTTGCAGCAGGTTACACCATTAGGACTGAAGCCGGCAGGCATCAGGACCCCACGGAAAAATTCTAGCTAGCTATCTTCAGCGGGGACTGCCCCCGACGTCGGTCCCGCCTCCTACGTCAGGCGTAGTACATAAGGGGGCGGTCCCGCCAGATTCCCCAGTTCTTTCCCGCCGTCAACTTGCATGTCTCCGGTTCAGTTCTAGCGCGCGATGTGTGGTAAAGTGTTTCCCTACGGGAAATTCGTTCTCTACAATCAAGTTTCTTCTCTGATGTCCTCTCCGACCTCCGGTCACTCCTCGAAGTGTGCTTGTGGGAAGCAGATCCCTTTCAAGGATCCACACTCGGCCTGTGTCCGGTGCCTAGGCCCAGACCACGACACCCGGTCCTGCACCTTTTGCCAGGGTTTCAATAGCAGAACCCGGATCCGACGCCAGAAGGCCCTACAGGCATTCCTGCTAGAGGAGCAACTCAAGACCATGGCTTCCAAGGGGGATTCTTCGCAGAAGGCCCGCAAGCATGCTGAGAAGCACAGGGAGAAGGCCCCTTCCAGGTCCCCGTCTAGGGCCTCCGACTCGCGCAGCTCTGGCTCCAGGTCCGACCGCTCTCCTTCCTGGGCCAGCTCTCAGCCTCCCCCCGCTGCGGTGAAAAAATCTTCATCCTCTTCCCAGGCCAAGACTCCCAGGCCTTCCTTGTCCTCCAAGGCCCTGGCTAAGTCGGGGGGATCGCCACCATCACCACAAGTCGGGTTCCCGCCATTCTGAACCCAACGTCAGGTCTGCCTCCTTGCCTCCTCGCAAAACCATGGAGCTCACCTCACTTAAGAGGCCGCAGGACCCGACGCCGGTGCGTCCGACATCGGCCTCTCGCCACAGGTCCCCAGAGCCGTTGTCTGCCAGAAGACCGTCGCTGGCCAGGCCATCTCATCACTGGACGCCGGTAGGGGGACCGGCGCCCGCTCCAATTGAGAAGAGGACCCCGACGCTTCTGACCGACGTCGGTCAGGAGACCATCACGGAGGAGGAGTTAACTCAGCCCGAGGACCAGACGGGCGACCCCAGTCCTGTTGAGACTCCCAGGGAACCCTCGCCGCAACCCGAGCCCCCTGTGGAGCCGACGCCGGGGCCCGACGACCGTCCACCGGCGCCTGGACCGTCATCAGGCGTTTCCTTTTCAGAAGTGAAGGAGCTGTTTACTTACTGGTGGGACACCATCAAGAAGGACATGGTCCCCACTCCACCTCCGCTTCCTCCTCCTCCTCCTCCTACACTGGTTGCTCCTCCGGTTCCTGCGCCCCCTTCTCCATCTGGGTCTGCACGCCGGTTACCTCCTCCCCAGGAGCGCAGAACCCCTCCAAAGGGGAGACCAGACAAAAGGAGACCTCCGTCCAGATCCTCTTCTAGGTCACCCAGTCCCAAGAGACCCAGAAGATGCCGACGTTCACCTTCGACGGAGGACACGGGATCAGAGTTTTCTACATCCAGATCCCCATCTCCCCTCTCCATCCCTTCTCCGGACCCACATGAGATGCCCAAATCTCGTCCGGATGACCCTTCGTTCTCGGATATCATGAGACACATCCAGGAGAACATGGGATGGGATGCGGAAGAGTTAGACCCCGAAAGGCTACGCCTTGCGAAGTATCTTCGGCAGAAGGACCCCAAGCCTGTGGTGGTGCCACCCTTGGTAGACACTTTCGTGGACATCACCAAGGCACCGTGGAGCGTCCATTTCGCTCCGGCGATGCGAAGAACTGACGCTTGTAAAGGCTTCCAGAGAGACCAGTACTTGACACAGCATCCTCAGGCCGACTCTCTGGTCATAACAGCCTCTCATGACCGGTCCCAGAGACCGCAACATTTGAGCACCCTGCCACCGGATCCAGAGTCCAAGCAGCTGGACGCCATGGGCAGACGCACGTATGCTTCTGCTAGATGCGCCATCAGATCCCTGAATTATTTGACCCACATGGTGCAGTTCCAAAATGCCCTGTGGAAGCAGGGTCTGGATGCGGCTGAGAAACTGCCGGAAGGTGAGCAGAAGGAGGAGATGCTACAGCTCCTCCGTACGGGTTCGGGAGTGGGAACCCAAGTGCTACGAGCGCGTGCGACTCCAGCGGACTCCTCGGCCCGACAGCAGCTTCAGGCGTATGCCTCCGGAGGCACTCTTGGCTCCGTGTCTCGGTTTGCCCGGACGTCCAGAAAAACATCATGGATGCTCCATTCGAAGGAGAAGTTTTGTTTGGTAAACCCTCAGAGAAGATAATTACCAAACTCCAAGAGGCCGGGAAGGCGGTGAGGTCGGTTCAGGCCATGTATCGACCCAAGCTTAGTTCCTTTCGTAGGAACCAAAGCCGATTTCGTGGACGGACGCAGAGACAACAGTCCCACCCTGTTCCACAACAAAGGGGCCTCGGCTTTCCCAGAGCCCAGGGGAAACAACCCGCAGGCCGAAGCCAGCGTACTCCTAAGCCGGTCCAGCCAGCGGGACCCTCAGCCGCCACAGCCTGACTCCTTCGGCCCCGCCCTTCAGGATCAATGGGATGTCATGGTCAGGGGTTGCATTGCGAATTTTCTGCCAGGATGGCAGACTATAACCACCGACAGGTGGGTTCTGCAGCTGGTCGGAAGAGGCCACTTTATAGAATTCGCGGAAAAGCCATCCTCGAGGCCTCCTTTGCTCTCCCGGTACCCGGGTCAGCACAAGTCACTGATCAGGCAAGAAGTACTCGCGCTCCTACAAAAGGGAGCGATAGAGTATGTATCAGAGAACCAGAGAGGACAAGGATACTATTCCCACTTCTTCCTGTTTCCAAAGAAGACAGGGGACCTCCGTCCAGTTCTGGACCTCAGCGACCTCAATTTTTCGGTTGCATACAAAGATTCCGCATGGTAACTCTTCGGGTCTTATTCCCATGCTGAAGCAGGGGCGCCTTTTAGCGTCTCTAGATATGCAGGGGCGGCTTACCTGCACATCCCCATAGCTCAAACGCACAAGAGGTTCCTGCGCTTCGAGTTTCTCGGCCATCATCTTCAGTTCCGAGCCCTTCCATTCGGGCTGTCATCGGCACCCAGGGTTTTTACCAAGTGCATGGCAGTAGTGGCAGCGTCTCTAAGGAGACAGGGCCATTATGTGTTCCCGTACCTAGATGATTGGCTTCTCATGGCCGCCTCCAGAGAGGCGTTGTTGCGGGCGATCCAGAGCACCTAGGACCTGTTCCGATCTCTGGGTATCCTAATCAACCACGAGAAGTCTCTCCTGGTACCGTCGAAGAAGCTGCAGTTCATTGGCGCAGTACTGGACACCGTTCAGGGAAGAGCATTTCTTCCAGACGACAGAGCGGAGCGCATCAGATCCCTCATCAGGGAGCTTTCGTCGAACAAGACCATCCCAGCCAGGTCGGTCTTTCGCTTGCTTGGACACATGGCTGCGGCCATTCCTACTGTCCCTTTCGCAAGGCTCCACATGCGGGTAACTCAGTGGATGCTCAAGGTGCAATGGGACCAAAGGCAAGACCACATGCAGCATCCGGTCAGAATCACGAACACCGTAATTCGAGACTGGCAGTGGTGGCTAGACCCAGGGACGCTCGCAATGGGTGTCCCGTTTATAGCGCCGTCCCCGGAGGTAACCCTCACCACAGACGCCTCAGTTCTAGGGTGGGGAGCACACCTGGATGGGGTGAAGTCCCAGGGAACGTGGACCCCTCTGGAGGCCCACCTCCATATAACGTCCTAGAGATGAGGGCGGTCCTTTATGCCCTGCAGGCCTTTCAGTCAGAGATCCCGCCGAATACTCTCCTGCTTCAGACAGACAACACAGCGGTGATGTATTACCTCAACAAACAAGGAGGCGCACACTCTTACCCCCTTTGCAGGGAGGCCATGAGGGTGTGGGATTGGGTAATCCAACACGGCGCGAACCTGATCGCAGTACGTTCCTGGGGTGGACAACACAATTGCAAATGGCCTGAGTCGCTCCCAGGCCAGAGTCCACGAGTGGGAACTTCTTCAGGAGGTAGCAGAGGATCCGTTTCTTCGATGGGGAACTCCAGAATTGGACTTGCTCGCTTCCCCATCCAACGCAAAACTGCCGAATTTTTGCTCACTAGATCCAGGGCCTGGTGTTTTCTGGCGAGACGCGTTGTCCCTCTCCTGGGCGGACAGATTCCTCTACGCTTTCCCTCCCTTCCCGTTGATCCAGAGAGTGCTTCTCAAACTGTGCAGAGAGCATGCAGCAATGATCCTGGTGGCCCAGACAGATCTGGTTCCCTTTGCTAATTCAGCTATCCCGGGAACCTCCACTCCCGCTGCCGTTCAGCTCCCATCTCTTGTCTCAGGAGGAAGGTTCACTGTTCCACCCGGACTTACGCTCACTGAACCTGCATGCATGGCTCCTAGAGACATAGTCATCTTGCGTCACGGGGTCTCGCAAGAGGTTGCGGAAGTTCTTTCTGCAGCCAGAAAGCCGGCAATGCATCACGTCACGCCATGAAATGGTGCCGTTTTTTGTTTACGGTCATAACCAAGCAGCCCTTTCCTTGATAAGGTTGCCGGTGAAAGCGGTGTTAGAGTACCTGCTCTCCCTTTTCGCTCGGGTCTGCCTACTCCTCTATTAAGGTGCATCTCTGTGCCATTTCAGCTTATCACCTCCCGGTGGGACAGCGCACAGTGGCACAATTAGATGCCTGTCGAGAATTCTTGAGATGGGTGTTACATCTTAGGCCGCCCATTAAGGACCCAGTGCCTCCATGGGACTTGCTCTTTGTCCTGGGCAACTCCGCCCCCCTTGAGCCTGCCGTGGATTGTGAGCTGCGTTTTCTGTCATGGAAAGCGTTGTTTTTAGTTGCTATTCGTCCAGCGAAGAGTTTCTGAGCTTCATGCTCTCATGTGCAAAGAGCCCTATTTAATTTTCCACCGGGACAGAGTATCCCTGAGGACGAATCCTAAATTCTTGCCTAAGGTGGTTTCCACATTCACTCTCAATCAGGACATTGACCTGCCGGTCTACTTCCCTAATTATTCCAATAGAGGAGAGGCGCTGCTCCACACCCTGGATGTTCACCGCAGCTTAAGGTACTATCTGAGCAGAACTAAGCAACTTCGCTCTTCGGAGCAACTTTTCGTTTCCTTTACTGAAAGGATGATGGGCCAACCAGTATCCAAACAGTCCCTGTCTCGCTGGTTTGTCCAGTGCATCTCATACTGTTATGATATCAAACGAAAGCCCCTCCCAGGAGCAGTCCGGGGTCATTCCACTAGGGGTGTGGCCACCTCCTTTGCAGCACTTCGAAACGTCTCCACTTCGGCCATTTGTGCTGCAGCCACTTGGAGCTCTGTACATACCTTTATCAGGCATTATAGCCTGGACGCCAACTCGGTGAAGAGCAGGCTTCGGCCTGGCGGTGCTACAGTCTCCTGTCTAGATTCAGGACCTGGAGCGTTCCTTCAATTTCCTCCTCCCAGAGTTTGCAAAGCGCTACTGCTTGAGAATCAGTCCTAATGGTGTAACCTGCTGCAAGAGCTGTGTCTCGAAGTAAGATAGTACAGTTACGTAAGAACTTACTGTAACAGTAGATCTTTGAGAACAGCTCTTGCAGCAGGTACCTTCCTGCCCACCTTCCCCCTTGGAGGAGGCATGGCTTTAGCCTTTGTTAAACAGGGATTTTTCCCTTTTGTCTTCTGACGGTGGATCCTCGGTCTCCCATTTCAAAGTCAGCCTGTGGCCGGAAGTCTCCGGCGGGAGAACTGGGGAATCTGACGGGACCGCCCCCTTATGTACTACGCCTGACGTCGGAGGCGGGACCGACGTCGGGGGAGGTCCCCGCTGAAGATAGCTAGCTAGAATTTTTCCGTGGGGTCCTGATGCCTGCCGGCTTCAGTCCTAATGGTGTAACCTGCTGCAAGAGCTGTTCTCGAAGATCTGCTGTTACGGTAAGTTCTTACGTAACTGTACTTTACTATGGTAAGTAATTTTTTCTTCCCTGCTACTGACCCTGTCAATATCCAAGCCACTCTCCCTATCTAGGAGGCACAACGTATTCACCTCATCTCAGGGCAGGGTCCTTTACCCCAGTCTCCAGTCCCTCAGACTCAGGGCTTGGCTCTTGAGGACTTAGAGTATGCTGATGTGCACCTTTCTGAAGGGGTGGCAGAGGTCCTTAGGGTTTCTAGAAAACCCTCTACCAGAAAGACTTATGCCTCTAAGTGGAAGGGGTTTTCCATTAGGTGCCAGCAGAAACAGATGGGCTATCACCAGGCTGGTTTTTCGGTTGTTTTGGATTATCTGGCACACATGCATTCCCTTGGCTTTAGGTCTTCCACCCTTAAGGTACACATAGCACCTGTCTCCGCGCATACCTTTCAGCTGGAAAAGGGGCCTCCTGGCTTCTAACCAGGTATTCAGAAAGTTCTTCAAGGGCCTACTGCACTTGCATCCCCCTCACACGAAACCCATTCCTGCATGGGACCTCAGTACATGCATTGGCCAGCTAATGCAACCGCTGTTTGAACCCATGTCCTCAGCAGTTCTTCTACAGCAAAGTGAGTAGAGAGCCTTCTGCAGGCCTCTGGGCCCACTCTACAAAGGGTACAGCTTCTTCAGTAGCAGCTGCGAGAAATATCCCTTTGTTAGAAATCCGTAAAGCAGCTACCTGGAAAACAGTTCACACTTTTACCAAATATTAAAGCCTAGATACCCAGGCCAGGAGTGATATCAGGTTTGGCACAGTAGTACTGCAGAGCTTGTTTCCTAAATAGGGTCTTCATCCTTCTCCGAAGGTACTGCTTGAGTAGTCTGCATGTGTCAGAATATAGTAAGGTTTCCTGGGGTTTGAAGAAAAGATTACTTACCATAGTAATTGTATTTTTTCCAAGGGAATCTTACTGTATTCTGAGCTCCCACTCTACCTCCCCTACTAGAACCTACAGACACTGTAACACAGCTGTCCATGCTGCTGGAAACCTATGAGTGTTTCTTTATTGGGCTTAGTGACTTGAGTCTTAGTGTTGCCCACATTTTTTAAATAAAGGGGATTGTTTGTTGTGGGGTGGTGTTAATTATTAGTATAGTTTAGATAGCTTGTTAATATGCATGCTCTGTAAGAATCTTGACGGTTGCTGGATGTATTCTAGGGTCTGTGGTTTGAAAGCAGAGCTCGAGCCTAGCATTCCATCATTAGCTTAAATTCTGTTAACCATTTCGGCTCCGGGGCAGTCTTATGGTGAGACCATACTGCATATGTCAGAATACAGTAAGATTCCCTTGGAAGAAACAAGATTGCTATGGTAAGTAATTTTTTCTTTAGGACAGTTAATCTCATGTCTGTTTGTCAAAGTGTCTATGTAAATCTTTGTTAGATAATTCCATGAGAGGAATCGAGTGTAAGAAAAGTAAATTCAAAGAGTAACAACAACTATAAGTAGTAACCATTTATAATGTTACTCAATACATATAATAAAAAGAAACATTCAGAACAACATGTGTGGTGTGTTTGTGTGCAGTCCCGCTGGGTGGAGGGTAGGGATTTCAGTCTGCTTGATGAACACACACACTGAACAAACAGGCCAAATGTGAAAAGGGTACACAATACATCATGTAAGATGTTGGATAAATGTCAAAGATCTCAACTGGTATAAAGAGAGAGAAAAATAAAAAATAAATGAAACGGAGAATGTGAGGTCTTTTAACCAGCCTGTTGGGCTGGTGGGTAAGAGAGTTGAGCAAAAGTGTTAAGGATGGTGTAGTGAGGCTTCTACCTGCAACCTTCCAGTCTCCCCACTGGAGGTCTCGATGAGGTGTCAGATCTCCAAAAACTTGGCCTCTTTTAACTGAAGAGAGGCCGTAACTACTCTCTCCATGGATTCGATCTCTGAAACCTTCCGTTTCAATTGGGTTAGGGTTGTGATCCGTGGGGAGATCCACTTCAGTGTGATATATTTTAAGGCGACTAATTGTAAAATTTGGAAACATTTTGCCCTGGTCCCAGTTCCTTCAGCAATCCCCAAGAGACCAAGTACTAAGCTGGTAAATGATATGGGAATACCAAAAAGTGTTTGCATATAGGTGTGTACCTGTTGCCAGTATGGGATTAGGAGGGGGCAGTTCCACAAAATGTGTAAGTGGGAGCCAACTATGCCATATTCCTGCCAGCACAAGTCTTAACGGGTAGATCCAAAGTGTCTCGATATAGTTGGGGTGGGAAAATATTTCATTAAGATTTTCCAATTGAACTCTCGCCAGTTAGGAGAAGTTGTAACTGCTCATCCTCTTTTAAGTCTATAATCCCATTGAGATATAGTGATGGGAAGGTTGGATTCTTGTTCCCACTTGTGACAGATGGGGTCTCTCAATAGAGGAGCCAAGTCTAAAAGAAATTTATATCGTTTAGAAATTGGTTGAACCCTCACCTTCAAACTAACCCACCAGTACGTCTCTTCTAATGAAGTCTGGGGCCTTTGTAAATGTTGAATATAAGGGTGTTGGAGGATAGAGCGTCTTACTTGTAAAAAATGGAAGTGGTCCTCCTTCCTTAATGCATATTTCTGTTGTTACTGTTGAAAGGACATGCAGATGCCACTACTGAGAAGGTGTGTAAACTGGATAATGCCCTGGGCTTCCCAGTATTGATAGCCCATATCTGACTTGGGGGGACGGGAAGACAAAGTCCTCATGATGTTTGATAAGGGCAAGAGGTTCAAGGGTATTGAGAGTTCCTTCCAATTTCTGTAGTTTAAGTAGTATTTTGATTGTGTGTCTGGTCCATGGGTTGCTAACACTATAGAGCGTTGAGGGGAAATCATGCCTGTGGGCAGGGTCTAGAGAGGGTAAGTAGTCAGATCTTAAAGTTCTAGGTCATAGCACCCTGCATTTCGTCTTTGTTTAAGCCAAGTATGGATCCAGGGCCCCTGGGCAGCCAAATAGTATTTCTGAATGTCAGGGAGCCCTAGCGCCCCGTTCTCTATGGAGACAGAGCATAGGGTAGGATATCCTAGAACGTTTACCTTGCCAGATAAATCTTGATATGATTTTATGAAGGTGAGTCCAGTAGACCTTGGGGACCATTATAGGGAGGGTTTGGCATAAAAATAATAAATGGGGAAGGATATTCATTTTTATTGATTGCACCCTTCCATACAGGGATAGGGGAAGGACTTTCCACTGTGCTACATCCACCTTAATTGCCTGTAATAATTTCTGGTAGTCCTCTGCGAACAGTCTTGTGATGTCTGCTGAGGTGTGGGTGCCCAGATAACGGAAACTATTCTTGGGTGCCCATGCAAAAGGACATTTTTATTTTTTTCTCTATATGTACTTTATCCCTCCTTCGGGGAGTTGGCAGGTGGCTCCATCCCCTATCTCTGAGAGAACTCCTATGTCCGGCCCAGCATCCCTGTACCAGTCCCACCTGGCGAATCCCCTCAGAGTTGCACCCCCCCCGGGACAGGGCTGGTGGTGAGGAGCATCGCCTTTCCCCCCACCCACGGAAGCCAACATCTGGATCTCTGGGGGGTTGGTGTGGGTGCAGCCGGCCATCGTAGAGCCTGCCAGCTCCGTTCTTTTCCTCCAGTTTTCTCCCCAGATCCACGCACATGCACTGGGCAGGTGACTGCTTCTGCCTACACAGAGGCAGTCTTACGCCCTGTGCGTGGGTCCACCCCATTCTGAGCAGCGTGCCTGTGCTGACCCCCAGCTTCTGCTGGTTGTCATTCTACCTGCGTGCTGCATTGTCCCCGCTCCCTCGAAGAAGGAGAGCTGTCGGCAGACACTCAATCCTTCCTCGCCCTGGCCGACCTCCAAGCGACCTGAGTCCGTTCCTGAACCCCGGTTGCCAGTGTGGCTTCCGGTGCCTCAACCCTCAGTAGCACCGGGCCGGCAGGGAAACTGTTCTTTGAAACCTGCAGGAGGGGAGCCACTTAAGATCATGGCCTGTGATTCAGACAGGTTCATTTTATAACCGGACATTGTTCCAGGTTGCTTTAGGACAGTCAGCAAAGGAGGGAGGGAGTTCACTGGGTCTCCCAGGAATAACAGGGTGTTATCAGCATAATGGGCAGTTTTTTGTTTCTGTGATTCCACCAAAACACTTCTGATATATGGATGTTGCCTGATTTGGGTAGCAAGGGGTTGGAGACTAAGGGAAAACAAAAGAGGTTAGAGAGGGCACCCCGACGAGTGCCATGTCCTAAGGGAAACCTTCTGGAAAGACAGCCATTAACGCGTACGTCAGCCTCCGGTCCATCATATAGTGCCGTGATCGCCCCCACAGAGTGTTCCCCCAGGTTAAACTTAACAAGTACCTGACTTAGAAAATACCAGTCAACTGTTGAATGCTTTTTTTAGCATCAATACCAATGGGCAGTTGAAATGCGTTCTGGAATTTCTGGGATGCTGATATATTAAAAAAATGACGGATGTTGTCTTGTAATAATCTGCCCTAAATGAAACCAGTCTGATAATGGTGAATCAAGGTTTGAATGACACCCTGTAATCTGTTGGCTGAGATGCCAGTAAATATCTTACTGACTTTCAAAGCCCTACACGGACTTGGCCCTGACTACCTGAAAGAGCTCCTGGTTCCTTACCACCCTGAGTGATCACTCCGCTCAATGACGAGGGTTGCTAGAGATTCTAAGTGCATTTGAAATCTTCTGGGGCCCGAGCATTTATGCATGTGGCCCCAGCCCTTTGGAATTCTCTACCCCCGTCGGCTACGGGAGTGCACCACCATGGAGGGATTTAAGCAGGCATTAAAGACATACTTGTGGCACCAGGCGTTTGGTGACTGATTGTTTTAACTGTTGTTATCTGTATTAATGTTTGGATTATTTGATATTCTGTTTTATAATTGTTAGGTGCTTTGGTTTTTGAAAGGCGCCATAAAAATAAAGAATATTCTAGGGACATGGATATGTTGTTCATCCACACTCATTGGCAGGTATCCTTGCCGCTTTAAATCTTGCCGGAAGGTCTTCAAGCTTGCTCCTCCCACCCACCGGGTGGTATAACTCGGCTCCGCCCCATGCGCCAGATCTTCCTTACGCTTGGAAGCTCAGGTTCCCTCCTTAGCTCTGCGTTTGAGACTAGTTCCTATTTCTCCGTTTGCGATTTAAAAAATAAATTTTGCAAAAGACTTCAGTCTTCTATCCTCAGCCTGCGATGGACAAATCGACTCCCGGTTTGGAGATGCCCATGCGGGCAGAAGATGTCTCGGACGGATCCACACTCCGCGATGCTGTCTACTGCTTAGGCCTTGAGCGACCCGCGAGCTTCGCGACCTGTGCTCATCTTTCTCGGCCTCGTCCTCGAAGACCGTGCTGCCCGATTACAACTGGGCCGTCCCGAGCGTTCCCTCGGTGAAGTCAAGGAGGCCGGTTGGCGGTGTCGCGGCGGCGAGCTCGGCGGATCAGCTCGGCGGATGGTCGCCCTCGAAGAGGCGGTAGCGGGCGTATCTTCCTCGGCGCGGCATTTATCCGCTCTCTCTGGGCTCTTCTTACGGCTTCTTTTAAGGAGCTTTGTCTGTCCCTCTCCACTAAAGGAGAAGGGCCTACGTTGCGGGGACCTTATTCTCGGTCCAGAAAGAGGGACAAGGGTAAGTCCCTCCGTCGACGCTCTTGGGAGCGGGAAAGGTCCCTCTCCCCGGGCCGTCGACCGTCGGCTTTGGTCGACCGCTCGGCTTCGGCCACTGGCCTCACGGTGTCCCCGTCAGGTCAGTTGACCGAGACTCCCACCGATGAAGTCGAGATTTTTCTCGACCCATTGGACGGGCTGTCGCCTTTAGCAGCCGAGATTCCCCTCTCCCCGGTTCCCCCGGGAGGAGTTGAGGATCCCGTGGGCTCGCCTGTGCCTCCGGTTCCGGAGCCCTCGGATGCACCATCCGAGCCGAAGGGAGTGCCGGTTCCGGCCGACACCTCCCCGCACCGACCTCGGAAATTCCGGGACTCTCGGTCTCGGTCTCGGACCTCTTCGCGGTCCAGCCGATCCCACCGTCATAGGCGGTCTCGGTCTCGGCACCGCGGTAAGCGGCGTCGCCGCTCGTCCTCGTCCTCCTCCTCGGATGAGGGGAGGCTTCGGCGTAAATTACGTCGACGGTACGAGGACCTTATGTTCAACAACTCCTCCTGGCGGGGAATAAGCCGACCCGTCGCCTTCCCGGCCATTAAGTAACTGTCACCGGGCGGCCGACACAACCCTCGACTTATCGAGGAGCCTATACCCAGGCGGTTGTTCGGCAAAACCAGCTGCTCACGATTCGGTGGAACCTCTCGCCTCCACAGCCACCAATTGGGGCTCCGACCAAGGATTCTCGATCGGCTGAGGGTCTACCCATCGGCTGTCAGTTATCCTCACTCCCGACCGACCTCGGCAGGTGAAGGGTGGCTCAGGCCAGAGGCAGCTCTTGAGGACTCTTCCGAGTCCGAAGATGATTCCTCCTTTTTCTCCAAGCGACTGGACTTGGAGTCTTCAGGAGGTCAGTCAATGGGCGATAGCCCGTCGTCCTTCCTAGGACTACTTGGCTCATCTCGGAGTCCACGGGATGGAGCTCGAACCCGTTCAAAGCAGGCCAGGTATCCCCTCACGGAGATTCTGGACCGAGGATTCTCCGACGGAGGCCTTTCCGGTGGCGAGGCCATAGTGGGTCGGCACTGGAGCTTTGGCAGCGCCTGCTTCCTGCCCTGCGCCTTCGGCCAGGATGGCCAGGAAGTATCACGGTCCCTACTGGTTCCTTGTCGGTTTTGGAACACCTCTGCTGAGGGGTTGGTTACCGACAGCGTTTTCAGGCGCGCCCGGCAACGCCAGGGATGTGGACAAACCTCCTGACAAGGGTCAAGAAATTGGACTATGTCGGGCGAAAAGTCTCCTTCGTCCTCTCGGCATACGTCAGGCCAGTTAGGCCGTCCTCATGGCACATTTTCTCATGCCCTGTTGGGCTCCTGGATGAGGTCATCCCTCATCTTCCGCCGATCTGCAGACTACGGTTAAGCAGGTGCGGGACCAGGAGTGAGAGCAGTGGCCAAACAGCAGCTCAGACTGCTTTGGATATAGGGGACTCATGTGCCAGATCGGCGCGCAGTGGCTATCGCGTCGGCGGGCTTGGCTGAGGATATCCACCTTTGACTCGGATACCCAGCACAAGTTGGCGGATGTCCCTTTTGGGACTGACCTCTTGACCCTGGGGTGGAAGGTCACCTGAAGAGGATCGAGAAGTCCAATGCTACCTTGGACTTGGTCTCTTCCGCTCAGAAGGACAAGAGCCGCAAACCACAGCCTAAGCCCTTTCGTCCTTCTGCCATGGCCCGGCCAACGCGTCAGGGCCAGCAGGCTCGACCTTGGCATCCCAAACCCAAACGCGGCTTCCTCTAACAGGAGGCAGGGAGGAAAAGGCCAGGAGGTCCCTCGGCGGTCCCTCCTCCAAGCCTGCCCAGTGGCCGGGCTGAGGGTGTCGCCCCATTCCCGTCACCTTACCTTAGGTCCCCGTGGGGGGACGGCTCCGGCACTTCCGTTCCGCCTGGTCCGCTGTTACCACGGACAGGTGGGTCTTGGAGGTGGTGGGAAGAGGCCTGCCTCTGGAATTCGAGCAGGCACCACCCTTCAGAGCCGTCGCCCCTCGGGGGGCTTCGGGATCCCCAGCCTCACTGGCGGCTCGTCGAGCCGACATCGCTCTCCTCCTCCAGAAGGAGGTGATGAGAGGTGGTGGACCCTCCTTCAGACCCAGGGTTTGTGTCCAGGTACTTCCTGGTTCCGAAGCGGACGGGGGGCTGGCGCCCCATTCTCGACCTACGACCTAAACAAGTTCCTAAGGTCTCGAACCTTCAGGATGGTCACTCTGGCTCAGATAATACCATCCTTGGAGCAGCGGCGTGTGGTTCTGCTCTCTGGACTTGCAGGGCGCGTTTTTCACGTCCCTATCCGTCCGTCTCACCAGAGATTCCTTACTTCCGGCGGAAGGATCCCTCTTGAGTTCTAAGCCATGCCCTTGGACTGTCTCCAGCTCCAGGGTCTTCACCAAATGCATGGCAGTGGTGACAGCATTCCCTGCGGCGCCGAGGGTCGGGTGTACCCTTACCTGGACGACTGGCTGATAGCAGCTCCCTCCAGGAAGGAGGCGGAGTGGTCCAGAAATCTGGCCCTCAGGTCTGCTCTCAACTGGGCCTCCTTATCACAGGCCAAGTCGGAACTCGAGCGAAGCAGGTGATTCTATTCATCGGCGCAGCTCGACTCTCTTGAGCCAAGCTGGCTCCCGCGGACAGGGCCGAGGTTCTTTCCTCCTTTGCCCGATCATTTCTGGTTGGGCAATGCGCCCTGCCGGGACTTCCTCGCCTCCTGGGTCTCATGGCGGCCTGCACCAGCGTGGTCCGTTGGGCCCGCTGGAACATCGCGTCCCCTTCAGTGGGGACTGGCCAGCCAGTGGTCTGGCAGCTGCGATCCTTTGGACCAGCTTGTGTCGGTGACACAGGGGATGTGGAGCAGCTCTCCAGTGGTGGACGTTCCAGATCATTTGCAGGAGGGCATCCCGTTAATCCGTCCGAGCCGGCGGTCTCTCTATCGACCGATGCCTCTCTGATGGGTTGGGGTGCCCATCTGGGGGAACACAGGCTCATGGCCTCTGGTCCCAGCAGAGTCCCGATGCCACATCAACCTGCTGGAGCTCCGGCGGTCCGCCTAGCTCTCACCGCCTTTGCTCCGTTCCTCCGGGGTCAAGTGGTCCGGTCAGGCGGACAATACCACGACCATGTACTATCTAAACCGCCAGGGCGGGGCCCGCTCCATGCTTCTATGCAAGGAAGCTCTCGCATTTGGTCACTCGTGCGCAGCCTGGAGGCGGATCTCCTAGCCATTCACGTGGCAGGAGCCTCCAACACCCTGGCCGATGCCCTGAGCCGGATGGGGCTGCATCCACAGTGGTCTCTCCTGCCGGAGGTAGTACAGCATCTGTTCTCCCATTGGGGCACACCTCAGGTGGACCTGTTTGCCTCAGGAGAAGCACGAAGCTGAGTCTGTTCCATGCCGCCCCCTCAGCAGGGCTGCGCTGCAGGGGATGCCTTCTCGAGGCAGTGGACCCCGGGCCTCTTTACGCCTTTCCCCATTTCCCTTGATCCACAGGTGCTTCTCAAGGCGAGGAGGGACAAGGCGCAGGTGATTCTGATAGCCCCAGACTGGCCTCGCCAGTTCTGGTACCCAGATCTCCTCAGTCTCAGCTCCAGGACTCCTGACAGCTTCCAGCTCGCCGGACCTGCTCTCTCAGTCAATCAGGGAAGGTGTTCCATCGGACCTTCAATCCCTGCACCTGACGGCCTGGTTCCTGGCTAGAGTTCCAGGCCTTGGGTCTTTCGTGAGGTCCTCAATGTAGTTGAGGCGTCCCGTGAAGTCGACCAGAAAATGCTATGCCTTCAAATGGAAAAGGTTTTCCATTTGGTGTCAGAACAAGGGCTTGGACCCTTCCTCCTGTTCCTTGGCAAGCATCTTGGACTATTTATGGTCCCTTTCTAGTCAAGGGCTTAGGTCGCGACCCTAAGGGTGCACCTGGCAGCCATCTCTGCTTGCAGGGCGGGCGGGAAGCAGTCGATGGCGCAGGAGAAGATGGTCTGGCGCTTTTTCAAAGGCCTTGATCACATTTCCCCTCCAGTGCGGGAACCCCCACCTCCGTGGGATCTACTGCTGGTACTGGCAAAGCTCATGGGCAAGCCATTCGAACCTATGCACAGGTGTGCTCTCTCTCACCTGTCGTGGAAGACCGCCTTCTTGGTGGCTATCACGTCAGCCAGAAGGATGGGAGAGCTCCAGGCGCTTTCCATCAAGTCTCCTTACCTGGTCTTCCACAGGGACAAGGTTGTCCTGCGCCCCCACCCGAAATTCCTTCCGAAGGTGGTGTCGGAGTTTCACCTTAACCAGGTGTTGACTCTGCCGGTGTTCTACCCCAATCACACCTCGGAGGCCGAATATAGGCTCCATACTCTTGGACCTAGAAGGCGCTCGCTTATTATAAGGAGCGCACGGCTGAAATTCGGGGAGAGGTTCGCCAGCTGTTTGTCACCTACGCTGAAGCCGCATCTGGCAGACCTGCAGCCAAGCGGACGATAAGCAGGTGGGTAACCTCCTGCATAGATCTCTGCTATAAGTTGGCGGGCATGGAGCCTCCCAGAGGATAGGCTCATTCTACCCGCCATACTGCTAGCAGTGGCTGCTTCCAGGGGCGTCCCTATCCAGGAAATCTGCAGGGCTGCTACCTGGAAGTCAGCAAACACCTTTATTACCCATTACCACATCGACCTTGAGTCACTGCCGGGATACTGGTTTTGGGGCCTCGGTTCTCAGTCTCTCTTTCCCAAGTAAGTATTGGGGTCGTCTTGCCTCCTCCTCCCGGAGAACTGCTAGGAGTCTGCCAATGAGTGTGGATGAACAACATATCCATGTCCCTAGAAATACAGGTTACTCACCTGTAACAGGAGTTCTAGGAATGGTATATATTGTTCATCCCTACCATTCCATTCCTCGACGACGCACAACCTGAGCTTCCAGCGGGCCAGATCTGGCGTCATGGGGCGGAGCCGAGAGTTATACCACCCGGGTGGGTGGGAGGAGCAAGCTTGAAGACCTTCCGGCAAGATTTAAAGCGGCAAGGATACCTGCCAATGAGTGTGGATGAACAACATATACCATTCCTAGAACTCCTGTTACAGGTGAGTAACCTGTATTTATTATCATCTTTAGATCTGTGTTTAATAGGGAAATTGGACGATATGAACCACACTCTGAGATTTTTGCCTAGGCTTCAGCAGGACGGATATTTGAGCTTGCTTCCACGAGGAGGGTATTGCCTGTCCAGCTCTTAGAGTATAGTTAGTTGTTCTACTTAAAAGTGGGACACATTCAGACTGGAATGTTTGATAGAATTCGGCTGGGTAGCCGTCTGGCCCTGGGGCTTTTTGATTTTTCAGGTTTTGAATCTGAGGAATTATTTCCTGGGTCATTATTGGAGCACAGAGGGGTGGTGGCCTCTGATTCTTGAAGGGAGGGAAGCAGGAGTGTTTCTGAGTATGCTTGGACCTCTTGAGCATGATTCGGGCCTCTTTCTGTGCTGTAAAGGCGACTATAGAAATTGGCAAAGTGCTGAGATAAATTTTTAGTGGAAGTAAGGAAAGTGGCCGTATCCCTATGCTGCAGTTTCAATTCTGCCCGATTGGCAGCCTACTTACGAAGTTGAGTAGCCAACAGTTTACCTGCTTTATTGCCCTGGTTATAAAAACGGTGCCTTGCATACCTTAATGCTTCCTCTATTTTATGCTCTAATAACTGAGCGAGGGCTTTCCTAGCCTCTTCTAAATGTTTCTTGGTCTGAGCACCTAAGGTAGTTTTATATAGTGATTCTAACTCTGTTATTCATTTCCCTAACTCTTGTTGTTGGTGTATTTTGTTTTTTGACTCTGGTAGTATAGGAAATAAATTTTGCCCTGCAGGGAGGCCTTAAGGGCATCCAAGTACATGCATCCTCTTTAACCAGGGCTTTCAATTCATCTCTAGTTAGGAGACTAACATTTAATTAATTGCCAAGAGGTGTTAGAATAGGGGGTATCAAGGACCACCTTCATGGTGACCAGTGCGTGGTCCGAAAGAGTAGACGGGCCAACACGGACAGACTGCACCACATATGCCCATGAGGCAGACATCAGAAAATTAATCAATGCGAGAGTGTTGGTTATGTCTAAGACAGTGGTAGCTATAGTCCCGTACCATGGGGCAGAGGTATCTCCAGGCATCCACCATACCATATTCATAAAGAAGATGTGTGAGTATGGTAGTCACCCCAGGACTTTACTCCCAGATTTACCCCAGATCTGTCCAAATGCGGGGAGAGGATCGTATTAAAGTCACCCTCTATGATCAGTAGACTCTCAACATCTGTAATGGCCTCTGTAATTACTACAGTGAGGAAGCGGATATGGAGATGTTCTTCATTTGGTGCGTATAGATTAAGTATAGTATATAAATGTGCCCAAGTTCCCTTTTTAGTTTGCACAAAGCGACCTTTGGGGTCGGTCTGGACCTGAGACACGTTTAACGGAAAATTCTTTCAAACCAGAAATGCCACACCTCTTTTATGCGGGTGTGTCTCACATTGGTAAGCATATACCTCCCCCATCCAGGAACGCTTCAGTGTATTGTGTTCCATTGCATTCAAGTGAGTTTCCTGCAATAGGACCACTTCTACCCTCATCCTGTGTAGTTCTTGTAAAAGTTTAGACCTTTTGATTGGGTTAAGACCCTTAACGTTATAAGTAACTACATTCAGTTCTACCATTATGATGGATCAGAAGGAATGTATATTCTAGACCAACCCCTCCGGTCCCTGCAGAATTGCACACACAGACATCATAAACAGTAACAGTTTAAACTGGTGAACAAACATTAACCTCCAGGTAGCCTGGATCAGCAGGTTTATAAGGTGAATAAAAGTCAATGTTTTGTATAAATGTTTGCACTTCAGGGTAGAAACGCCCATTCTAGGGACATGGATATGTTGTTCATCCACACTCATTGGCAGTATCCTTGCCGCTTTAAATCTTGCCGGAAGGTCTTCAAGCTTGCTCCTCCCACCCACCCGGGTGGTATAACTCTCGGCTCCGCCCCATGACGCTAGATCTTCCTTACCGCTTGGAAGCTCAGGTTCCCTCCTTAGCGCTCTGCGTTTGCGACTGGTTTCTATTTCTCCGTTTGGGATTTAAAAATAAAATTTTGCAAAAGACTTCAGTCTTCTATCCCTCGCGGCTGCGATGGACAATCGACTCCCGGTTGGAGATGCCCATGCGGCAGAAGATGTCTCGGACGGATCCTCACTCCCGTGTATACGCCTGGGCCTTGAGCACGACCCGCGGGCTTGCGACCTGTGCTCATCTTTCTCGTATACGTCCTCGAGGCCGTGCTGCCCGATTACAACTGGGCGTCCGAAGCTTCCCTCGGTGAAGTCCAAGGAGCCGGTTCGGCGGTGTCCATGGCCAGAGCTCGGTGGATCAGCTACGGCGGATGGTAGCCCCTCGAAGAGGAGGCGGCGCGGGCAGTATCTTCCTCGGCGCGGCATTTATCCGCTCTCTCTGGGTTCTTCCTACAGGCTTCTTTTAAGGAGCTTTGTCTGTCCCTCTCCACTAAAGGAGAGAGGCCTCGTCTCTGGGACCTTATTCTCGGTCAAAAAAAGAGAGGACAGTGAAATCCCTCCGTCGGCGCTCTTGGGGCCAGGAAAGGTCCCTCTCCCGGGCCGTCGACTGTCGACGATCAAACCCGCTTCGACTTCGGCCACTGGCCTCACGGTGTCCCGTCAGGTCAGTTGACCGAGACTCCCACCCGATGAAGTCGAGATTTTCTCGACCCATTGACGGGCTGTCGCTTGCAGCCGAGATTCCCCTCTCCCGGTTCCCCGGGAGGGTTGAGAATCCGTGGGCTCGCCTGTGCCTCGGTTCCGGGCCCTCGGATGGACCTTCCGAGCCGAAGGGAGTGCCGGTTCCGGCCGACACCTCCCGCACCGACCCCGGAAATTCCGGGACTCTCGGTCTCGGTCTCGGACCTCTTCGCGGTCCAGCCGTTCCCACCGTCATAGGCGGTCTCGGTCTCGGCACCGCGGTAGGCGGCGTCGCCGCTCGTCCTCGTCCTCCTCCTCGGATGAGGGGAGGCTTCGGCGTAAATTACGTCGACGGTACGAGGACCTTATGTTGCAACAGCTCCTCCTGGCCGGGAATAAGCCGACTCCGGCGCCTTCCCCGGCCATTAAGTGGCTGTCACCGGAGCGGCCGACACAACCCCTCGACTTGTCCGAGGAGCCTATACCCAGGCCGGTTGTTCGGCCAAAACCAGCTGCTCCACCGATTCCGGTGGAACCTCCGCCTCCACAGCCACCAATTGGGGCTCCGACCAAGGATTCTCGGTCGGCTAAGGGTTTACCCCATCGGCTGTCAGTTACCCTCACTCCCGACCGACCTCGGCAGGTGAAGGGTGGCTCAGGCCAGAGGCAGCTCTTCGAGGACTCTTCCGAGTCCGAAGATGATTCCTCCTTCTTCTCCAAGCGACTGGACTTGGAGTCTTCAGGAGGTCAGTCAATGGACGATAGCCCGTCGTCCTTCCTAGGACTGCTTCGGCTCATCTCGGAGTCTACCGGGATGGAGCTCGAACCCGTTTCCAAACGGGCCAGGTATCCCCTCACGGAGATTCTGGACCGAGGGGATTCTCCGACGGAGGCCTTTCTGGTGGCCGAGGCCATAGTGGGTCCGGCACTGGAACTTTGGCAGCGCCCTGCTTCCTGCCCTGCGCCTTCGGCCAGGATGGCCAGGAAGTATGCGGTCCCTACCGGTTCCTTGTCCGGTTTTTCGGAACACCCCTCTGCTGAGGGGTTGGTTACCGACAGCGTTTTCCGGCGCGCCGGCAACGCCAGGGATGTGGACAAACCTCCTGACAAGGAGTCCAAGAAATTGGACTATGTCGGGCGAAAAGTCTACGCTGCGTCCTCTCTCGGCCTTCGTCAGGCCAGTTCGGCCGTCCTCATGGCACATTTTTCTCATGCCCTGTTGGGCTCCCTGGATGAGGTCATCCCTCATCTTCCCGCCGATCTGCAGACTACGGTTAAGCAGGTGCGGGACCAGGGCAGGGCAGTGGCCAAACAGCAGCTCCAGACTGCTTTGGATATAGGGGACTCATGTGCCAGATCGGTGGCGGCCGCAGTGGCTATGCGTCGGCGGGCTTGGCTGAGGATATCCACCTTTACTCGGATACCCAGCACAAGTTGGCGGATGTTCCCTTTTGGGGACTGACCTCTTGACCCTGGGGTGGAAGGTCACCTGCAGAGGATCGAAAGTCCAATACCTTGGACTCGGTCTCTTCCGCTCAGAAGGACAAAGGCGCAGAACCACAGCCTAAGCCCTTTCGTCCTTCTGTGCCCCGCGCTGCCCAGCCAGCGTCAGGGCCAGCAGGCTCGGCCTGGCATCCCAAACCCAAGCCGCCGGCTTCCTCTAACAGGAGGCAGGAGGAAAAGGCCCAGGAGGTCCCTCGGCCGGTCCCTCCTCCAAGCCTGCCCAGTGACGGGCTGAGGGGTGTCGCCCCCATCCCCGTCACCTTACCCCTGGGTCCCCCCGTGGGGGGACGGCTCCGGCACTTCCGTTCCGCCTGGTCCGCTGTTACCACGGACAGGTGGGTCTTGGAGGTGGTGGGAAGAGGCCTGCCTCTGGAATTCGAGCAGGCACCACCCTTCAGAGCCGTCGCCCCTCGGGGGGCTTCGGGATCCCCAGCCTCACTGGCGGCTCGTCGAGCCGACATCGCTCTCCTCCTCCAGAAGGAGGTGGTAAGAGAGGTGGTGGACCCTCCTTCAGACCCAGGGTTTGTGTCCAGGTACTTCCTGGTTCCGAAACGGACGGGGGGCTGGCGCCCCATTCTCGACCTACACGACCTAAACAAGTTCCTAAGGTCTCGAACCTTCAGGATGGTCACTCTGGCTCAGATAATACCATCCTTGGAACGCGGCGTGTGGTTCTGCTCTCTGGACTTGCAGGACGCGTTTTTTCCCGTCCCTATCCGTCCGTCTCACCAGAGATTCCTTCGCTTCCGAGCGGAGGGATCCCTCTTCGAGTTCCAAGCCATGCCCTTCGGCTTGTCTCCAGCTCCCAGGGTCTTCACCAAATGCATGGCAGTGGTGACAGCATTCCTGCGGCGCCGAGGGGTCCGGGTGTACCCTTACCTGGACCACTGGCTGATAGCAGCTCCCTCCAGGAAGGAGGCGGAGTGGTCCAGAGATCTGGCCCTCCAGGTCTGCTCTCAACTGGGCCTCCTTATCAACGAGGCCAAGTCGGAACTCGAGCCGAAGCAGGTGATTCTATTCATCGGGCGCAGCTCGACTCTCTCGAGCCAGGCGCGGCTCCCGGCGGACAGGGCCGAGGTTCTTTCCTCCTTTGCCCGATCATTTCTGGTTGGGCATTCACGCCCTGCCGGGACTTCCTCGCCCTCCTGGGTCTCATGGCGGCCTGCACAAGCGTGGTCCGTTGGGCCCGCTGGAACATCGTCCCCTTCGAGTGGGACTGGCCAGCCAGTGGTCTGGCGCTGCGATCCCTTGGACCAGCTTGTGTCGGTGACACAGGGGATGTGGAACGCTCTCCAGTGGTGGACCGTTCCAGTTCATTTGCAGGAGGGCATCCCGTTCGTCCGCCCCGAGCCGACGGTCTCTCTATCGACCGATGCCTCTCTGATGGGTTGGGGTGCCCATCTGGGGGAACACCGGGCTCATGGCCTCTGGTCCCCGCTGGAGTCCCGATGCCACATCAACCTCCTGGAGCTCCGAGCGGTCCGCCTAGCTCTCACCGCCTTTGCTCCGTTCCTCCGGGGTCAAGTGGTCCGAGTCCAGACGGACAATACCACGACCATGTACTATCTAAACCGCCAGGGCGGGACGCGCTCCATGCTTCTATGCAAGGAAGCTCTCCGCATTTGGTCACTCGGCGCAGCCTGAGGCGGATCTCCAGCCATTCACGTGGCAGGAGCCTCCAACACCCTGGCCGATGCCCTGAGCCGGATAGGGGCTGCATCCCACGAGTGGTCTCTCCTGCCGGAGGTAGTACAGCATCTGTTCTCCCTTTGGGGCACACCTCAGGTGGACCTGTTTGCCTCCATGGAGAACGCGAAGCTGAGTCTGTTCCATGCCCGCCCCCCTCAGCAGGGCTCGCTGCAGGGGGATGCCTTCTCGAGGCAATGGACCCCGGGCCTCTTTTACGCCTTTCCCCCATTTCCCTTGATCCACAAGGTGCTTCTCAAGGCGAGGAGGGACAAGGCGCAGGTGATTCTGATAGCCCCAGACTGGCCTCGCCAGTTCTGGTACCCAGATCTCCTCAGTCTCAGCTCCAGGACTCCGCGGCAGCTTCCAGCTCGCCCGGACCTGCTCTCAGTCAATCAGGGGAAGGTGTTCCATCCGGACCTTCAATCCCTGCACCTGACGGCCTGGTTCCTGAGCGGCTAGAGTTCCAGGCCTTGGGTCTTTCCGACGAGGTCCTCAGTGTAGTTGAGGCGTCCCGTAAGGAGTCGACCAGAAAATGCTATGCCTTCAAATGGAAAAGGTTTTCCATTTGGTGTCAGGGCAAGGGCTTGGACCCTTCCTCCTGTTCCTTGGCAAGCATCTTGGACTATTTATGGTCCCTTTCTAGTCAAGGGCTTAGGTCGACGACCCTAAGGGTGCACCTGGCAGCCATCTCTGCTTACCGGGCGCGGGCCGGGAAGCAGTCGGTGGCGCAGGAGAAGGTGGTCTGGCGCTTTTTCAAAGGCCTTGATCACATTTCCCCTCCAGTGCGGGAACCCCCACCTCCGTGGGATCTACTGCTGGTACTGGCAAAGCTCATGGGCAAGCCATTCGAACCTATGCACAGATGTGCTCTCTCTCACCTGTCGTGGAAGACCGCCTTCTTGGTGGCTATCACGTCAGCCAGAAGGATGGGAGAGCTCCAGGCGCTCCATCGAGTCTCATACCTGGTCTTCCACAGGGACAAGGTTGTCCTCGCCCCACCCGAAATTCCTTCCGAAGGTGGTGCAGTTTCACCTTAACCAGGTGTTGACTCTGCCGGTGTTCTACCCCAATCACACCTCGGAGGCCAATATAGGCTCCATACTCTGGACCCTAGAAGGGCCGCTTATTATAAGGAGCCCATCGGCTGAAATTCGGGAGAGGTTCGCCAGCTGTTGTCACCCACGCTGAAGCCGCGATCTGGCAGACCTGCAGCCAAGCGGACGATAAGCAGGTGGGTAACCTCCTGCATAGATCTCTGCTATAAGTTGGCGGGCATGGGGCCTCCCAGAGGGATAAGAGCTCATTCTACCCGCCATACTGCTGCAACGGTGGCTGCTTCCAGGGAGCGCCCCTATCCAGGAAATCTGCAGGGCTGCTACCTGGAAGTCAGCAAACACCTTCATTACCCACTACCACATCGACCTTGAGTCACGCCGGGATGCTGGTTTTGGGGCCTCGGTTCTCCAGTCTCTCTTTCCCAAGTAAGTATTGGGGGTGTGCGCCTTGCCTCCCTCCTCCCGGAGAACTGCTAGGAGTCTGCCAATGAGTGTGGATGAACAACATATCCATGTCCCTAGAAATACAGGTTACTCACCTGTAACAGGAGTTCTAGGAATGGTATATGTTGTTCATCCACACGACCCACCTGACCTCCCCGGCTTCGACACACAACCTGAGCTTCCAGCGGGCCAGATCTGGCGTCATGGGGCAGAGCCGAGAGTTATACCACCCGGGTGGGTGGGAGGAGCAAGCTTGAAGACCTTCCGGCAAGATTTAAAGCGGCAAGGATTCTACCAATGAGTGTGGATGAACAACATATACCATTCCTAGAACTCCTGTTACAGGTGAGTAACCTGTATTTTTGCACTCTCCAAACTGGTAGGGAAAGGGGAAGGGGTGCTAGATTACCTTTTAGAGGTAATCTTTAACTGACCAGCCAAACTTCTGAAGTGGTCAGAAGGATGTTGTCACCTCCAACAATAGCCTGTGTTGCAGTAAAATCCGCCACGTCATTAGCACCGCACATGACCGATCAGCCAACCCTAAGCATCGCAGCTTGTCTCCCCACAAGGAGTCCTGTCTTCTGGACCAGTATGGGAAGAAGTTCTATGCTTCTTCCACTCTGGGCATGACGGCCCTCAATTATGTCGGCCACATGGGGGACTACCAGAAGGCTATCCGTAGTCAGCTGGAATCAAAACTGGACTCCCTCCCAGACTGGCAAACAAAGCAGGAACTGGAAGTTCTAGGATTGTGGTTATGTTGTTCATCCACACTCTTTGGCATTTCCCCTTCCACTTTAAATCTTGCTGGAAGTCTTCAAGCTGGCTCCTCCCACCCACCCGGGTGGTATAACCCTCGGCTCCACCCCATGATGCCAGATCTTCCTTCCTGACGGAAGATTCAGGTTGCCTCCCTTGTGCTCATGCATTTTATAGGCCTTGGCTTCAAAACCTTCAGTCATTCCAAAAATTTTGTTCGCATTAAGCATCGTGACTGTTTAGTTTTTGATTATGGAAGACAAGTCTTCCCCAGATTTTGCAGGTGTCCATGTAGCCAGAAGATGTCGCTAATGATCCCCTCGCGACTGTGTAAGTTTATCTGCCCTCGTGTCGGCCTCATGACACCGGGCGCGCATCTTTGTCTCGCCATCCTAACGTCCTCGACAGCCATCTTGCATACCTGAAGTTGGGGAGGCCGGAGAAACGGAACCCTCCGGTGAAATCTAAGGAGGCTCGATTTGCGGTTTCCATGGCTGCAGGATCTGCCGAGCAAATGCGAGCATTCGAGAAGGAAGCGGCTTGGGCTGCAGAAACTACTCGGAGCTTCTTTGTTCCGCTGAACCTGGGCTCCACCTTCTCGGGCTCCTTCCGAGAGTTGTGCCAGTCTCTCCTGACCAAGGGGGAGAGTCCTGCGGGCACACACTTCTCTCATTCCTGTAAGCAGGAAAAGGATCCGGGATTGTCTTCGTCCCGACGGAGACTCTCTTGGGATCAGGAGAGATCTCAGTGCCAGGAACCGGCAGTCTTGGCCTCAGTCGAGATTGCTTCTTCGGCCACTGGCTTTTCAGCTTTGCCGTTTGGCCAGTTGACCGGAGTGTCGATCGATGATGTGGAAATCATCATCGACCTGATTGACCCGCTGTTGCTGACTGCGGTCGATGATTCTCTCAATCGAACTCCGATTCTTACTTTCCCTGACGAGGAGACCTAGCCTGCTGGGAATCCCATCGAAGAAGTGGTCCCTGACCCTGGGAAATCACCAGTGTCTCCCGAGTGACCAAGTTGGCCTGTCCAATCTCGATCGAGGTCCCGGACCCCCTCGACCGAAAGGCCGAGGAAGAGCCACAAATGCTCTTAAAAGAGGTGACGCCATTGGTCGTCTTCGTCCTCCTCAGATGAGGAGAGGCCGCGGCAGAAACTCCAGCACTACAAGGACTTCATGTGGCAGCAGCCGATTTTGACCGGGCACAAGCTGTCCCTGGCTTCCACCCTGGCCATTACTTGGCCTTCGCCTCCTAGGCTGAAGCCAAGTCCTTCAGAACCGATCCAGTCACTTCCCCCCAACCGCGGAGCTGGCAAAACCTCTGGATCAGCCTAAACCAGTCTCTCCACCAATAGTGGTGGAACCACCGCCTAAGCAGACTGTGGGAAGGGCTCCTTCTAAAGAAGATAGACCAGACACTGAGCTTCCCTGGCGTCTTTCGGTCATTGTCACCCCGGACCAGCCCTGCCGGGTCGAGAGTGAGCATTGTATCCGGATTTCTTGGATTTGGATATGACCAGCCTGCATTCTCATCCCAGGGATGATGAATCGGTTGGGGGGAGGGGTTAGAGATGGAGGAAGGTCCTTTGTCCTTTCAGGGCATTCTTCGCCTCATCTCTGAGTCCACAGGGATCCCCCTGGAGCCAATCCAGAAAAAGGCGGAATACACTCTCACGAACATCCTCAAGAGAGGGGATACCCTGACGGAGGCTTTTCCTGTGGCCAAGGCCATTGTTGGCCAGGCCTTAGAACTCTGGCAGCGCCCTGCCTCTTGTCCAGCATGGTTTGCCCGCATGGCTCGCAAGTATGCAGTGCCCATGGGGTCCCTTGTGGGGTTCACAGAGCACCCTTCGGCCGAGAGCCTGGTGACTGCCTCTGTGTTCAGGCTTACTGGCAGTTCTGCTGACACCAACTGACCTCCCGTGAAAAGGTCCAAGCTCTTGGACCATTTGGCCAGGAAGGTCTGTGCGGCTTCCTCCTTGGGTCGTCGTCATGGCGCACTTCTCCCATGCCCTCTTGGGCTCCTTGAAAGAAGTCCTCCCACATCACCCCACAGACATGCAGACCACAGTCAAGCATGTTCGGAATCAGGGCCGAGCTGTTGCCAAACAGTAGCTTCAGACAGCCCTGAACATTGGGGATTCTTGTGCCTGTTCGATGGCAGCCGCAGTTGCCTCTCATTGCAGGGCTTGGCTGAGACTCTCCTCCTTCCCAGCGGATACTTAGCACAAACTAGCTGATGTGCCTTTCCTTGGCACCAACCTTTTCGGCCCAGGTGTGGCTGGTCACTTTCAGCGCATTGAGCAGTCCTGTGCCACCTTGGATGCTACTTCTGCCAAGGGTTCTTCGGCAAGAACCGGCAAAAGAAAAAGAAGCCTTTTTGGCACTCTTCCCCTGCAACACAGCAGTCCTCCTTTCAAGGAGGACAACAGCAGCAGGCTCAAGCTTGGTGACCCGGCCCAAGTCCGGGCCCTCCCGGGCCCATAAAGGAGGCTGAGGTTAAGGTCCTGGATCCTCCTCCTCCAAGCCTGCTCAGGGATGGGGCGGGGCTGCCTCCCCCTCTCCCATCATGCCAGCTCTGGATCCTCCCATGGGGGGCTGGCTCCGCCACTTCCTTTTCGCCTCGTCTGCTGTCACTTCAGACAGGTGGGTTCTCGAAGTGGTCAGTCAGGGACTGCCTCTGGAATTCGAGCAGTACCCTCCAAGTCAAGCCTGCGCCCCCTTGGGAGGAAAGAGTATCCACCCAGACTCAGTTGGCTCTCCGAGATGACATCCCTCCGCTCCTCCTCAAGGATGCAGTAGCTCCAGCGGCGAATCCTCCAGCTTTGTCTCCAGGTACTTCCTGGTGCCCAGGCGGATGGGGGGGCTGGCGCCCCATTCTAGATCTGCATGACCTGAATCAATATCTCGGGTCATGCACCTTTCGGATGGTCACTCTGTCCCAGATCATACCATCCTTGGAGAGAAATATGTGATTCTATTCACTGGATCTGCAGGATGTGTTCTTTTACGTCCCAATCTGTCCGTCTCATCAGCGGTGCGTCTGCTTCAGAGTCGAAGGGACCCTGTATGAGTTCATGGCCATGCTGTTATGCCTGTCATCTGCCCCACGGGTCTTCACCAAATGCAGTGCAGTGGTGGCGGCCCATCTCAGGTGTCATGGGGTCATAATTGGCCCTTCAGACCTGCTCCCAGCTTGGCCTCCTGATCAGCGAGGCCAAGTCAGTACTTGTGCCTTCGCAGGTGATGGGCTTCATCGGGGCAGAGCTCGACTTTTGTCAAGCCAGAGCTTGGCTCCCGGCCGACAGGGCGGAGGTTCTCTCCTCCTTTGCCCAATCATTTCTAGTTGGGCAGTTGCACCCTGCCCGAGACTTCCTGTGCCTTCTGGGTTGCATGGCAGCCTGCACCTATGTTGTCCGATGGGCCCAGTGGCATATGTGCCCCTTCAGTGGGAGCTGGCCAGTCAGTGGTCTCAGCATCTAGGTCATTTTGACCAGCTGGTCACTGTTACCCAGAAGATTTGGGATGCTCTTCAGTGGTGGACGGTCCTGGAACATCTGCAGGTAGGGATCCCATTTGTCCGCCCCGAGCTGATGGCTATCCTGACAACCAACACCTCTCTCACTGGCTGGGGTGCCCACGTGGGGAATCGCAAGAGTCCACGGGCTCTAGACCCCTGAGGAATTCCGATGCCGTATCAACCTGCTGGAGCTCCGAGCAGTTTGGCTGGCGCTGGCTGCATGCGCTCCATTCCTTCAGGGTCAAGTGGTTCAAGTCCAGACGGACAACACCACGACCATGTACGTCTCAGCAAACAGTGTGGCACGCACTTCCGGCCTCTGTGCAGGGAAGCGCTCCGCATCTGGACCCCCGTGAGCTGACTGGAGGCAGATGATCTAGCCATCCATGTGACAGGAGCCTCGAATCAGTTGGCGGACGCCCTCAGCCATGTTGGCGAGCCACCCCATGAGTGGTCTGTCCATCGAGAGGTAGCGCAGAGTCTTTTTCTCCTAGTTTGGCACCCCTCAGGTGGATCTGTTCACCTCCAGGGAGAATGCAAAGCTAAGGCTGTTCCATGCCTACAGGGCTCGTTGCAGGGGGAATGCCTTCTCGAGGCCGTGGACTCAGGCCTCTTCCGTGCCTTCCTTCCACTTCCCTTGGTCCACAAGGTGATCCTCAAGGTCAGGAGGGACAAGGCACAGGTGATCTTGGTCACCCCAGACTGGCACCGCCAGTTCTGGTATCCCAATCTCCTCAGCCTCATCATCAGGCTCTCGAGGCATCTTCCAGCATGCCTGGACCTGCTCTCCATCAGTCAGGGGGAAGGTATTCCACATGGACCTTCAATCCCTGCACTTGACAGCCTGGTTCCTGAGCGGCTGGAGTTCCAGGCTTTGGGTTTCTCCGACGATGTACTCAATGTAGTTGAGGCATCTAGGAAGGAGTCGACCAGGAGGTGCTATATGCCTTCAGATGGAAGAGATTCTCCATTTGTTGTCAGGGGCAAGGGCCTGGACCCTTCGTCCTGTCTGGTGGCTAGTATCCTCGACTACCTTTGGTCTCTCTCAAAAGGAGGTCTTCGGTCTACGACCCTTAAGGTGCACCTGGCAACCATGTCTGCTTATTTGTCGCAGGCTGGTCAGCAGATAGTGGCACAGGAGAAGGTGGTCTGGCATTTCTTAAAAGGCCTCAATCATATTTCACTTCTGGTGTGTGAACCACCACCACCTTGGGATCTACAACTGGTACTGGCAAAGCTCATGGGCAAGCCATTCGAACCGATGCACAGGTGTGAGATGTCACATCTGTCATGGAAGAATGCCTTCTTGGTGGCTATCACGTCAGCCAGAACAATTGGGGAGCTACAGGTGCTCTGTGTTGAGCCTCCCTGTCTGGTCTTCCACAGGGACAAGGTTGTCCTGCGCCCCAACCTGATGTTCCTTCCGAAGGTCGTATCAGAGTTTCACCTGAACCATGTGATGACTGTGCTGGTATACTACCCCAGTCACACCTCGGAAGCCTAGTACAGGCTCCATACTTTGGACCTGAGATGAGCGCTCTCTTATTTGAAGGAGCGTATGGCTGAAGTGCGGGGAGAGGTTTGCCAGCTCTTTGTCACGTACACTGAAGCCGCAAATGGCAGACCTGCAGCGAAGTGGATGAATGGCAGATGGATTACATCATGCATCGATCTCTGCTGTAGGTTGGTGGGTAGGGAGCCTCCCGTAGGGCTAAGGGCTCGTTCCACCTGCCATACCACTGCATCGGTGGCTGCTTCTAGGGACGTCCCTATCCAGGATATCTGCAGGACTACTACCTGGAAGTCAGCAAACACCTTCATTTCCCATTACCACATCGACCTAGAGTCACGCTGGGATGCTGGTTTTGGGGCCAGAGTTCTCCAGTCTTTGTTCCCTAAGTAGAGGGTATGCGCCTTGCCTCCCTCCTCCCGGAGAACTGCTAGGAGTCTGCCAAACAGTGTGGCTAGAACAACATATCCATGGTTCTAGAAAACCGGGTTACTCACCTGTAACAGTAGTTAGGAATGGCATATATTGTTCATCCACACTGTTTGGCATGTATCTTTCCCTTTAAATCTTCCCAGATGGTCTAGAAGCTGGCCCCTCTCATCCACCCAGGTCCCCTTGCTCCCCTCCTTGATGCCAGATCTTGCCCGCAGGAAGCAGAGGGTTGTGCGTTGACACCGGGGAGTTCGGGTGGGTTCATGTGGATGAACAACATATACCACACCTAGAACTGCTGTTACAGGTGAGTGACCTTTTTTTTGCTGCCATCTAGTGGCAGAAAATAAAATCCATCATAAGCACAGAAAAGCCGTTGGCGATTCCATTTCTTTATAATCAAACAATAAAAGGACACTAATATTAAAAAGTCAAGAGGTAAGAGTCACTGAGGAAGAGGCTTGTTGTGCAATGGGGTCTCTTCCAATCCAGTTATTAAAAAAATAAATTGTGCTTGCTGGTCAAACTTATCTAAAAAAGGATTAGGGCTCCAGTATAAAATTTAAAAACGAAATAAACTTCTCTTTCTCTTATGTTGTGACTCTTGTCTTGAATTCTTCACCTTTCATGCCCCTGTGACAGAGGAAGATTTCTGTTTCTATCCTGCATTATGCGTTGGACTGTAAGTAGAAATCGGCCAGGGAGAGTCTTACCGGTTGCAACTGCTAAGAGACAAGAAAGCTGAGCTTGTTAAATTGATCATTGGGTGATCTCCGTTGACGACATCGTAGGAGGGAGAGCTGGATGTGCTAGAGCAGTATGAAACGGGAGGCTGCAGCACAGTCTTCAAGGTGTTGTGTACGATTGACCACATGTCCAGCTGGTGTTTGCTTGATGACTTGGAATTGGATTGTGGTTCCCTGTAACTCCTGGGAGGGGAAGTGAGAGACAGTTTCGTCCAGGGTGATCCCTTGGGTCTGCAGAAAGTCATATGTCTTAAACAGGTTAGCGAGTTGTTTGGTTCCCTCTGAGGTGACAACTCTGAGACTAGCCGAATATTCCAAAAAGTCCTTGAGCCCCTTTTGCCTTAAAAGCGTCTTTACGAGCATGACATGCCTACGACGCTGTGTTGTTGTTGGGGCAAATTCATGCTGCAGGAAAATACGATTATCTTTGAGAAAACCTCCTGCTTGGCCCAGGCCATCTTAAAGATCATCTCTTTGGTCCGGCCTGGTGGTACTGAGAGTTGAGGCGCTGGATACCACACCTCACGCCGCACTGACGACCTGAGTTCGGGAGCGAGCTTGGGAGTCGGGGGTCGGCAGGGGAGGGAGACGGATTGAGTGCCCGCTGGGCAGCTCTCCTCTCCGGGTGGGAGGATTAGGGACGCCCGGTGTTCCTGACGACCCCCAGTGGAGACTGGAGGCACCATCGAGTCGCCCGGGCTGCTGGCCAGAGCCGCAATGGACGAGGCAGGCCATGCACCAGCTTCCAGACGTGCCCACGCAGGGGGGAGGTGGGATCTTGGGCCTAACTACTAAAAATACCCCATCCAGCCCTGGATATGCGACGGCCCCTGCCATAGCCACTGCCACACTCCCAACGCTGGTTCCCCACCACTGCCCTCCGCGGTCTCTCCGGGTTGACTTTCCCGACCCGGGGAACCCCAGCGACCTTGAAGATGATCAGGGAACACAGTGGGAGGTAGAGCAAGCTGGAGTGAGCAGGAGACCTGAGAGAGTTCCAGGCTGAGGGGCAAGAAACGTTGTAAAAAAAAAAAATCATCTCTTTAGTTCTAAGATCGAGGAACGCCATGATAATAGACCTGGGCCAAGCCTTGGAATGCTTAGGAGATGCTACCAGAGCTCGATGAGCCCGCATAATTTGTAGTGGCTGATCTTTCAGGAGGCCCAGGATTCCTGGAGAAGCCCTTCCGTGTAAGTAGTCATTTCTCCAGTCTTGGTCTTCTCTGGGAGGCCGTGGAGGCAGATATTGTTTCGGCTGTGTCTGTTTTCAAACTCTTCTACTTTTGAGCAAAGTCTTAATTCCCGGTGGTGTAAATTTAGAAGGGCAATGTTGTGGAGCGTCTGTTAGTTGTGTGTACTCGGTTAAGCATGTTTCGATTGCTCCGGTTCATTTCTCCAGCACTTGGATATCTCTCCGATTATCAGCTACTAAAGTTTCAAAACGGATGGTGTCCCCAATATTTTGTAGTTGGATACACAGCCTCTTAGAAGTGATGGTAAATTATTTTTCATTTTCAAAACTGGTTGTTTCAAACAACATGAAGTCTTGCTGTATTCTGATGTATGCAGTTAGCCCCAGCACTTGAACTGCTCCGGTGAGGAAAGAGTTAATTTCTATGCAAGGCATAGAATGTTGAGCTTGAGCTTGGTTTTCAAACCTCTGTCTGTGGTGCCTCAGAGTGTAACCATCAGATTCTTTACTCCGCCTAACTGTGAAGTCGCTTCCGAGATTGCTCCTTCGCTTCCGTTCGATAAAGTTTCAAAACGCCAGTTTTTCAACCGATTTATTTATTTTCGGTTTCGAGCCTCTGTCTACGGTACAGTAAGTAGTGTACATAGGTAGTGAACTGTAACTTGTGTTTTTCTTCTGTGGAAATTGTAAACTTTGGTTCCTTCTCAGTCGGTCCGGTTGGGAACCGACTTTTTGTGTTTAAATTTATCTTCTGGGATTGTAGTAGTGGTGTGCTGGTTCCTATCAGTTAAAAAAAAAAAAAAAGAACTTTTTTCGGTTTCTTTACACAACCCGTGACACAGTTGGTAACCGATAGGGGTGTATTACCTGGCAAAAAGCTGTAAAGGGTAATTTTCTCTAGTCTGGCTATGTCTGAGAAACTCAAGAAAAAAAAACGGTCCCACTGGGTTTCAGCACTGTACAGAGTGTGGGGAGGCCTTTGATAAGGCCGACCCCCACCTCGTCTGTGTTTATTGTCTGGGGTTTGTCCACCCCAAAACAGACTGCCAAATCTACAAAAATGTTCCTAAGACCACTCTGGAAAAAAGATTGGGTAGGCTAAAGGAAAAGGAGGTGGAGAAGTCCGCTGACCCGGATGGCCAGCCCGGTTTGGTTCCGACTGAACCTGAGGAGGTGCCCACTGACCTGTGCGAGACATCCTCAGGCAAAAGGAGAGCTGACCCTGAGGGGTCATTTCCATCAAAAAGGCGAAAAAAGTCAGCAGGTTCGGATCCAGTATCCCTTGCTCCAACCGCTGAAGAAATAGCCAAAGTGATTAGTATTGTGCAGTCGCTTTGTCCGGTTCCGTCCGAAGCGGCGCCGTCGATTAGGCGCTCAGTTCGGTCGGATCCAACTCCATCAGATTATGATCTGGATGCTTACTATGAATTGGAGTGGAAGGGGGACAAAGAGTTACCGGATGATGGTGACAATGATTATGAAGGTCTGGATGTGTCCATTGGACCGGACATCTTCCCAGACAGACCCTCCAGTGTCTCCCCTCCAGGGCTTTCTGAGTCCCCATCTCACTTTTTGTTTTACAAAAAAGGTGGCTGAAACCCTCCAGCTCCCTTTGATTGAAGCTGTTGAGGAGGAAGAAGAGCCTGATTTTGTGGAGATGATGGACATCCCAGAGTCCAAGAAGTTGTCTGTTCCCCTCCATAAATCCCTTGGGAAACCGAGAGAAAAGATTTTACAGGCACCAAATTCTTTACCTCCTGTGGATAAGAGAATGGACAGAAGGTATATGCTATCAGGCTCAGGTACGGAGGTTTTGTTCAGTCATTACAGCCATGTTGGGGTAGTGCAGGCTGCAGCCTGTGACAGGGCGAATATACCTTTGGCTTCAGACCCCCAAATAAAGACTCCAGGAAGGTGGATGCCATGGCCAAGAAACAATACTTGGCATCCTCCTTGGGACGCAGGCAGGCTAATTATATGGCCTACACAGCCAGATACCAGAAGTCCAGGTGGGATACGGTTCTGGAACTGACTAAATAGGCTTCCCTCTAGCTAGCCAAAGAGCTGGAGGAGATGGCTGCTGATGGAGTGCAATTCCATGCTACTGTAGACTCTCTAACGATGTGGCATCGAGAGTCATGGCTACCTCTGTGTCTCTTAGGAGATTTGCTTGACTCAGATGCACTAGCCTTTCTCAGGACATCCAGGCTAAGACCATGGATTTCCCTGTGTTGGGCAACTCTCTGGGAAGCAGACAGAGGCTTACATGGAGAAGATGGATGAGTTCAGGACCACCTACAGGAGTGCACAGGCCAAGGAACGGCAAGCCACTCCTCAAAAGCAGCAATCTAGGGGCAGGGGCAGGCCCTTTCACAGGCCATTCGACCAAGCCCAGGCCTCCTCTCCCTTCCCACAGAGGGGGTTCTTTCGAGGGAGAGGCAGGAGGGGATTGAGCAGGGCTGCATCCTCTTCCCAGTCCAAGGCTTCTGCCAAGCAGACACCCTGATGTGTCAGCCCGGGTCGACTCCCCAGCTCCAGTAAGAGGCAGGCTGGCGTACTACTTCCAGGCCAGGAAGTCTGTTACCTCAGACAAGTGGGTCCTGGAGGTAGTAAGCCAGGGACTGGCCCTCAGTTTCAAGAAGTTTTCAAAAATGAGGGTCAGGTCTTTTCCACCTGCAAACATCTCCAAAATCATTGCTGTAGAAGCAGAGGTTTCCTCTCTGCTGGCCCTCAGAGCCATGGAGAGAGTTCCTGCTCTACACAGGGGCAAGGATCTGTACTCCACAGATATTTCCTTACCCCAAAAAAGGCAGGGGAGCGGTGACCCATCTTAGACTTAAGGCATTTGAACAAACACATCTTAAAGCCAAAGTTCAAAATGGTGACTCTGGGAGTAATTCTTCCCTCTGTGAGGCCAGGAGATTAGTTAGCATCCCAGGACCTCAAGGATGCCTATTTCCACATTCCTGTCAGGTGCTCCCACAGAAAGCACCTCAAGTTCGAGCTGCCTTCAGGCCATTATCAGTTCAGAGCCATGCCTTTTGGCCTAACACCGGCTACAAGAGTGTTTGCAAAATGCCTTGCAGTAGTAGTGGCCTTCCTCAGAAGGCAGGGGATCTCTCTATTCCCATACCTGGACGACTGGCTCATTGTAGGGCAGTCTCCCGACCAGGTCAGGTCAGCTCTTCAAGTCACTCAAGATTTGCTCAGTTCTCTGGGTTTTCTTCTCAATTTGCCAAAGTCAGTTCTCGAACCAGTACAGCTCCTCACTTTCATAGGGATAGAGTTAGATACTGTTCAAGCAAAAGCCTTCCTCCCATTAGCAAGGGTAAAGGCCCTTACAGATCTTGCTTCCTCTTTTCATCCTCTGGTTTCTTGCCCAGCAAGATATTTTATTCAGCTCCTAGGCCACATGGCAGCTTCCACTGCAGTGGTACAAGGAGCCAGGTTTCAAATGAGGGACATTTAGTTTCACCTAAGGTCTTTTTGGTCTCAGAGAAAAGATTCTCTCACCAAATTGGTTCCAGTGAGTCAGACTCTGTTCCAAGCTGTCCAGTGGTGGCTGGATCAAGACAATCTCAGACAAGTTGTCCCATTGCTCAATCAGTCTCATTCAGTAGTATTAACCACAGATGCTTCTCTCCTGGGCTGGGGAGCCCACCTAGGACCCCTCACAGCACAGGGTGTTTGGTCTCCACAAGAGTCTCTCCTTCATATCAATCTCCTGGAATTCAGGGCAGTATTCCTAGCCCTTCAAGCTTTCTTGGACTCGGTATAGGACAAGGTGGTTCAGGTCAGGACAGACAACACCACCACCATGTGGTACATCAACAAGCAAGGGGGCACTCAGTCTATGGCCTTGTGCACGGAGGCCATAAAAGTATGGACACTGGCCTACTCCTAGCAAACCTCCCTAACAGCAGTCCACCTGTCAGGGAAGGACACTGTGTTAGCAGATGCTCTGAGCAGAATCTCCCAGGGCCATCACTAATGGATCTTGGATCCCCTCATACTGAAAGTAATCTTCACCAGGTGGGGCACTCCAGAGATGGATCTCTTTGCAGCCTCAGACAATCACCATCTTCCCCTCTTCTGATGCAGACCCCCAGTGCAAGGGACTGTTCCCCTGGATGCCCTGATATTGGGCTGGGAAGGCAAGTTCCTTTATGCCTTTCCTTCCTTTCCCCTGTTGTTCAGGGTTCTAGTCAAGATCTGGTCACAACCCTGCACAGTGATTCTACTGGCTCCAGACTGGGCCAGACAGCCTTGGTAGCCTCTGTTGTTGTCCCTAGCACTGTTACTCCCCATGTCTCTTCCCAAAAGACACAGTCTCCTAACTTCCTCTCAGGGGAGGATCTGGTACCCCAGTCTCCAGTCTCTCATTCTCAAGGCCTGGGTCTTGAAGAGTTATAATATGCAGGCCTGCATCTTTCTCAGGGAGTTTTGGACATCCTTAAGGTTTCTCGGAAATCCTCTACCAGGAAAACTTATAATTCCAAATGGAAAAGATTCAGCATTTGGTGTTCCCATAAGGATGTTCTGCCAGATGCTGCTGGCATTGCTACACTTTTGAATTACTTAGTTCATCTTAATGGCTTAGGCCAGCCACTTTAAAGGTTCATTTACCAGCCGTGTCTGCATTTCTCTCAGCAGGGAAGGGCTCTTCCCTGGCCTCGCACCCTGTTTTGGTAAGTTCTTTAAAGGTCTAGTTCACATCAACCCTCCTTTTAGAGAGCCTGCTGCAGCTTGGAATCTCAATATCTGCATTGCTCAGCTTATGCAACCATCCTTTGAACCTCTGGCTTCAGCTGAGCTTAAGTACCCAACCTGGAAAACTGATCTTACTTAGAGAGGGATCTTGCAGTAGGTAATTACATATAGGACTGAAGCCGGCAGGCATCAGGACCCCACGGAAACATTTCTAGCTAGCAGTCTCTGGTGGGGGACCGGCCCCACGTCAGGTGACGTCGGTATAAAAGGGTGGTCCCCCATGCCCGCCTTTCAGTTCTTTCCCACTGTTAGCTCATGAAAGCGCCTCGTGGTTAAGTTCATACTGCTTAGTCAGTCTGTCGTCGGTTTTATTACCGATTTTTTTTTTCTCGTTTTTCATCGATAATTCTCTACATTTGTTGTGTATGTTGTCCCCTGCTCCTTCTGATTTGCATAAAAATAAGTATGATTCCTGCAGTGTCCAGCTCCCGCATAAGGACAGTCATTCCCTCTGCCTCTTCTGTCTAGTCCCGGAACACCCCGTGGAGAAATGCCAGCACTGCCAACAATTTAATGCTACCACCCGTAAATGGAGACAGCAGTCCTTGGAGGCCCACATTTTAAAGAAAAAGATGTCCTCCATGGAGAAGGAGCTGAAGAAGCTTCGGCAGGCCTCAACGTCCCCTGAGGGACACCACAAGAAGAAAGAGAAGCACCGGGACTGGGACTCCCACTTCCATGGCCACTGCAACTCCGTCTAGAGTCGCCATGCTAAAGGTAACTCCCCCCCCCCCCGGACCAATCCTTGATGGCCGTCATGGAGGTTTCCGAGGTGGCATCATCCCTCCTGTCGGGCTCGCGCTCTGGCCATCGGGAGCCTCTGGGATAAAGGAGGCGACCGGTCCCGGGAAGGCCGCCACCGTGTGGCCTTCCGGGTTGAGAGGGTCTGGTAAGTTAGCCGCTGGTGCTGCCGACTTCCACTCGGACAAGCCGCTAAGACACCCGACCTTCCAGGGCAGCGCACAGCCTCAAAAATGCCCGCACAGGCCCCTCCTCCCTTGCGGCCTGTGTCGGATCCGATAAGTCGGATGCCGGCTCCTGCAACGTTTGCTCGGATCCTGCCGGTAAGGCGGACTTGACAACTCCGACGGATGCACGGCATTAGAGCCTACGCCGGACCCTGTCAACCAGTCCGTCCGTTCCCGGCTCGCCGCAGCGCTCACCGCTGCTGACCGAGGCTCTAGCATCTCCCCTGCTGGACCCCGGAGATTTTAGCCCTCCTTCTCCAGGTGACACAGAGGACCCCATTACGCTCCCGTCAGGTGTCTCTCCCGCGGGGCCGGATCCCCTAACACCAGACACTCCGACACCAGCCTACCTGACGCCGGGCGACATCCGTTTGCTGGACCTGACGTCCGCTGGGCCATCTGACCCTGGCCCGCCCGCTAGACCTCTCCCAGGGCCTTCTGCTCTGTCAGGGCCCCTGGTTCCCGGGTATCCGACGCCGTCCTACCCAGGACCGCGGTATCCGGCCGCCGGTAACTCGGCTCTCAGTACCAGACGCCGGGCTTCCCGCCCGCCGGGCTGTGAGTTACTCACCTCGGGTACCCCCAAGTATCCATATCCCACTCCTCCACCGCCCCCCCCTTCAGCCGCTGGTGGATTTGAAGGAGACTTTGGCTGCCTGGTGAGCTTAGGCCAAGGCCCAACTCACCAGGGAGGTGGTGAGCCGTCTACCGATGATGGTCCTGGATCCCCTTCGCCGGAGACGAGAGACTCCCTCCCCCTACCCAACACCAGAGGTGAACCCTCAGGTGCCAGGGCCGGGGAGGACACGCATCCCCGAGGGCTGCCTAAAGGGTCGGTTCCTCCCCTGCATGGGGTGGAGTCTTCTCACACTTCTTTGGAGACCTCCGACTCAGATTCCGGGTGGTGCTCGATCCTGACGACGAGCCTCGCTCTCCAGACCGTCCCAGGCCAAGGACTCCTCCGAAGTCTCTTTTGGAAGATCCTTCCTTTCTGGAGCTGCTCAGAAAGATCCGGGAGGTCCACCAGTGGCAATCTCTGGAGCCAGATCCTCAGTGGAAGAAACTCGTTGCCCATTTGGATCTGCCCGAAACAGCTCCAACATTGATTCCACCCTGGATCGTGCCTCACGCAGACCTTGTTTCCACTATTTGGAAACAACTGTCCGCGGTAGCCCCCCTTCTGAAGAAGGCGGATAAGCTATACCAGGCTCCGAGTGTGGATTCATTGAATACACACCCGAAAGCCGATTCTGTTGTGATTAGCACCGCTCACGGCTGGTCGGCTAACCCAAAGCACCTTAGCTCATCAACACCGGACAAGGAATCCCGCCTTCTGGACCAGTACGGGCAGAAGGTTTACGCTTCTTCCGCACTGGGAATCAGGGCCCTGAATTGTGTCGCTCATATGGGGGATTACCAGAAGGCTATCCTGAGTCAGGTGGAATCCAAATTGGACTCCCTTCGTGAATCTCAAACCAAGCAAGAAGTGGCTGATGTAGTCCGATCTGCTCGTTCAGCCAGTAGGCACATGCTACGTGCCACGTACGATACAGTGGACACTGCTGGTAGTAGTTTGGCTTTCGCCGTGGGCCTTCAGCGTCATGCCTGGCTCCAGGTGTCAGGATTGGTCCCTGAAGTGCAATCCGCTATTCAGGATGCGCCCTTCAGGGGTTTGGTGCTGTTCGGTGGGGATGTCAAGGACAGCATCACCGACCTGCAAGAGAAGGGCACTGCACTTAAGTCTGTTGGCTCTTTGTACAAGCCCCCTCAGTGACAGCGTCGTCCCTTTCACAGACGTTCTTGACCAAAAGCGAAACCTCAGGGCAAGTGGACCAATAAGCATCGGGCCCCTATGGCAGCCAAGACTCCGCAGCCCGGAAAAGCTGCATAAGCCTCGGCCGCCACGCTGCCTCACACCTCCTGACTTCTTTCCTCTCCCACAGCCTTTGGACACTCCAGAGGAACTGGTAGGAGGGAGGTTCTCCTTCCATCTGCCAGGCTGGGAGAGGATTACTTCAGATGCTTAGGTGTTCCAGCTGATAGCAAAAGGACACTCATTCGAGTTTCTTCAGAAACCACCAAGAAGACCACCTCCCCCAAGTCGTCTTACTCCCTGGAGCATCTTCCTCTGGTTCGGGAAAAAATATCCTCCCTTGTCTTGAAGGCAGCGATAGAACCAGTCCCCACTCACCTTTGGGGGACTGGGTACTATTCCCATTTCTTCCTAGTTTCAAAGAAAACTGGAGACGTGAGACCTAGTCTAGACCTCAGCTCCCTGAAAATGTTCATGGAGTACAAGAGCTTCAGAATGCTCTCCCTGCAGAGCCTTTTGCCGCTCCTTAGGCCGGGACTGTGGCTAGGCAGGATGCCTACCTGCACATCCCCATCTGCCCTTCCCACCGCAAATTCCTCTGGTTTTCTTTTCAGAGGGGCCACTACCAATTCAAGGCCCTCCCATTTGGTCTTTCCTCGGCCCCCCGAGTGTTCACCAAATGCCTTTCAGTGGTAGCGGCCCACCTGCGTATCCATGGGGTACTGGTTTTCCCATACCTGGACAGTTGACTCTTGGCAGCCACATCCAGGGAGGAACTCCAGCGCTCCCTTTACCTTACCCAGACGATTACATCATGCATAGGTCTGTGCTATAAGTTGGCAGGCAAGGAGCTTCCCAGAGGGATAAGAGCTCATTCTACCCGCCATATCACTGCATCGGTGGCTGCTTCCAGGGACTTCCCTATCCTGGAAATCTGTCGGGCTGCTACCTGGAAATCAGCAAACACCTTCATTACCCACTACCACATCGACCTTGAGTTATGCCGGGATGCTGGTTTTGGGGCCTCGGTTCTCCTATCTCTATTTCCCAAGTAGGGGTGTGCGCCTTGTTTCCCTCCTCCCGGTGAACTGCTTGGAGTCTGCCAGGGAGTGTGGATGAACAATATATCCACACTCCTAGAAGAACAGATTACTCACCTGTAATAGTAGATCTTACTTCGAGAGGGCTCTTGCAGTAGGTAATTACATATAGGACTGACGTCGGCAGGCGGCAGGACCCTAAAAAAAAATTTCTGCTAGCTGGTCCCTGGTGGGACCGCCCACATCAGGTGACGGTGTCCAGGCAGCGTCGGTATAAAGGCGGTCCGGACGCTGACCTTCCAGTTCTTTCCCGCCGTCAGCTCGTGCAGTGCCTCGCGGTGAAGTTCATACTCAGCCCTGTTGCTTCGTTGTTTTTTTAACGAAAGTATCATTCTTTTGCATTTTATTCGTCAGGTGAACGTCTGTTTATGTCGTCCCCTTCAAAAAATAAGTGTGACTCGTGCGGCGCCCAACTGCCTCACAAAGACGGTCACTCCCTCTGCCTTTTTGTTTAGGCCCCGACCACGCGGTCGACAAGTGCCCGCATTGCCTGCATTTCATCGCGGCCACTCTCAGACGATGCCAGCAGTCTTTGGAAGCCCATTTCCTTAAAAGAAGATGTCCGCAATGGAGAAGGAGTTGAAGAAGCTTAGGCAGCGTCAACCTCCCAGAAGGACACAAGCAAGGGACAAAGGCACGGGAGAAGGCCTTCTCTTCGTGACTCCGGCTGGAGCCGCGGCTGAGTAAACGTCCTCGGGGATCGCGGACGCAGCCTCAAGGCTTTGGAGGAGGCGTCGGCCCGCCCGTCGGGTTCGCGTTCGAGCCCGCTGGGTGCCTCTGGGCAAAAGGAGGCTTCTGTCCCCAGTACTGCCACAGGCTTGCGGCCTACTGGTGTGGGCACCTCCCATAAGATGGATGTCGGCTCCTCCGATGTCCGCTGGGAGAAGGCCGCTAAGATGCCCGACCCTCTGGGGCGGCGTACGGCAGTGTCCCCCCTCGGACCGGGCCTCTTCCCACCCTCGGCCCGCCTCCGACGAGGGACCCCTAAGTCGGACGCTGGCTCCTCTGGCCTTCTTCCGGGATTCGGCCCCTAAGTCGCACGTCGGCTCCTCCGACATGCGCCGGGCATCAGAGCCTATGACAGACCCTACACCGTCTGTCGTCCCAGGCTTCCCGCAGCCTTCGCTGCCGTCCGGGGAGCCCGAGTCCCCCCTGCCTGACCCCGGGGACTTCTCCCCTCCGTCCCCAGGCGATGTTCGGGATGCTTTTCCGCCATCAGATCCCCCTCCTACAGAACTGGATCTGACGCCGGCCCCCCGGATGCCAGCCCCGACGCCGGTGGGGGATATTCCTATCCCATCAGGCCCTCCGTCCCACGGGCCTATCACGGTCGATCCGCCTGTGGAGTTCCCTACTGGGCCGTCTGCTCCAGCAGCTCCTCCGGTACCTGGGTATCCGCCGTCCTATCCAACGCTGGTCTAGCCGGGTCCACAGTATCCTGCGCCGCAGTACCCGGCGCTGCCCCACCGGCAGCTGCAGTACCCAGCTCCGGTCTTCCGCGGCAGGTTACGGATACTCACCTTCGGATATCATCCGTGCAACTATCCCTCCCCGCGGTGGATCTTCAGGCTACTCTGGCCTCCTGATGGGCTGAGGCCAAGGCTCAGCTCACCAAGGAAGTGAAGCGCCGCCTCACGGCGACGGTGCCACCTCCGGCTCCCGTACGCCCCAGACGGCACACTCCCTCTCCACCTCCGGATTCCCGAGCTCTACCTTCGGGATCCAGAGAGGGGCAGGACACACGTCCAGGGATCCCCCCTAAGGAACCCCTTCCTCCCCCTAGATGAGCTAGGGAGTCTTACTCTGCTTCAAATTCTTCTTCTTCTTCTCTCTTGGACTCCTTGGATTCCTCCGACGGATGTTCCGAGAAAGACGACGAGCCTCGCTCTCCGTCCAAGCCCCGGCCGAGGACTCCTCTGAAGTCTCCTCCGGAGGATCCTTCCTTCACGGAGTTGCTCAGGAAGATCCAGGAAGTCCATCAGTGGAGTTCCTTAGAGCCAGATCCTCAGCGGGTTAAACTCGCCGAACATCTGGACTTGCCCCTTATGGCACCTACTCTAGTGCCACCTTGGATCGAGCCTCATGCCCACCTTGTTTCCACCATTTGAAACAACCGTCTGCTGTACTTCCTCGGAGTCCAACAGGCTATACCAGGCTCAGGTGTAGACTTTCTAGACTCTCACCCGTGTAGACTCGGTTGTGATTAGCGCTGCTCACGGTCAGTCCGCACACCAGAAACATTTGAGCTTGTCTCCTGGATAAGGAATCTCGCCTTCTGGATCAGTATGGAAGGAAGATCTATGCTTCTTCCACACTGGGGATCAGGCCCTAAATTATGTAGCTCATATGGGGATTACCAGAAGGCTGTCCTTGCAGGCGGAATCTAAGATTGACTCCTTGCCTGACTCCCAAGTCAAGCAGGGAGTTAGCTGACCTGGTCCGTTCTGCTCGTTCGGCTAGTCGTCACATTCTGAGGACGACCTACGATGCAGTTGACACCGCAGGACGGAGCTCTGCGTTCGCCGTAAGTCTTTGGCATCACGCATGGCTCCGTGTGTCAGGTCTGGTCCTGGAGGTGCAGTCAGCAATTCAAGAAGCACCTTTCAGAGGTTCGGTGCTGATGTCAAGGACATCATCACCGACTTGCAGGAGAAGGGGACGGCCCTCAGATCTGTCGATTCCATGTCCGTCCCCATCCCATAGCGCCATCCTTTCGCAGGCACAGCCAGCCTCAAGTGAAACCCCAGGGAAGGCGGGCCACTAAACTCGGGCCCCACAGCTGCAGGCCCCTTGCGCCCTAAAAAAGCAGCGGGTGCCCCAGCTGCGGCGCTGCCTCACACCACCCGACTCTTTCCCTCTCCCACCACCTCCAGACTCCCCGGAGGAACCGGTAGGAGGGAGGTTCTACCTCCATCTTCCGGGTTGGGAGAGGATAACATCGGATTCATGGGTACTTCAGATCATAGCAGAGGGGCACTCCATAGAGTTTCTGCAGAAACCTCCACGTCACCCCCCTCTGAACTCCTCTTATTCAAGGGACCATCTTCCCTTGGTCAGGGAAGAAATATCTGTTCTCCTCGCGAAGCAGGCCATAGAACCCGTCCCCCCTCACCTTCACGGGACAGGTTACTATTCCCATTTCTTCCTTGTACCAAAGAAGACGGGAGATCTCAGACCCATTCTCGATCTCAGCTCCCTGAACTTCTGTGTGGAATACAAAAAGTTCAGGATGCTCTCCCTTCAGACCCTCTTGCCCCTTCTCCGGCCGGGCCAATGGCTTTGTGCACTGGATATGCAGGATGCATACCTGCACATCCCCATTCACCCCTCGCATCGAAAGTACCTCAGGTTTGCATTCCAGGGGGACCATTACCAATTCTGGGTGCTCCCTTTTGGCCTTTCCTCGGCTCCCTGAGTTTTTAACAAATGCCTGGCAGTGGTAGCGGCCCACCTGCATACTTTGGGAGTTCAGGTTTTTCCCTTCCTGGACGACTGGCTCCTGGCGGCCTCGTCCATGGAGGAACTCCTGCATTTTCTCTCCCTCACCCAGCAGGTTTTCACTGGTCTGGGTATCACCATCAACCATTCCAAGTCTCATCTGGACCCTTCCCAGAGACTCCAGTTCATCGGGGCAATCCTCGATACGACAGTGTGCAGGGCCTTCCTACCTTCGGACAGGGGGGCCTACCTCCAGTCCCAAATTTTCCTTCTTTCGGAATGCAGGAAGGTTCCGGCGAGGTCGGTGCTCCGTCTTCTGGGGCTTATGGCGGCTGCCATCCCGATGGTTCCGTGTAAGCGCCTCCACATGAAGATCTCTCAGTGGACTCTCCGCTCTCAGTGGGATCAACTTGTAGACGACCTAGATCATCTGGTGCTGATCTCCTCGCTGATGACAAGAGACTTGCAGTGGTGGATGGTTCGAGAGAACCTGTTCTGGGGGGTCTCCTTCTTTCATCCTCCCCGCCCAGACTCTGACCATGGAGCGCATCAGGTGAAGGTTGGGAGCCCATCTGGGTCCTCACTGAACCCAGGGGTTATGGTCCAGATTGGGTACTCTCCCACATCAGTGCTCGAGCTATGAGCAGTGCTGTATGCTCTCAGGCCCTTCACCAATACATCCTTCCGGTCACCTAGCTGTCCAAACAGACAACATGTGTGGCGTGGCACATCAACAAGCAGGGAGGACTTGGTCCTACCAGCTGTGCAGAGAGCGATGAGGGTTTGGGAATGGGCAGCGCTTCCAACCTTCACCTCACGGCGATCCATGTTCCAGGAGTCGACAATGTCCTAGCAGACAAGCTAAGTGGGTTCTTGGCTCTGTCTCACAGTGGGAACTAGAACAAAAATTTCTAAAAGCATCTTCCAGATTTGGGGACTCACAGATAGACCTGTTAGCCTCTTCCCAAAGCATAAAGCTTCCAACCTTTTGCTGCTTCGCTCCAGGCGGGACTCTGGGCGATGCTCTATCTCTAAGCTGGAAGGACAGATTAGTCTATGCTTTTCCCCAATTCCTCTGGTCTTCGTGTCTGCAGAAACTGGCATTGGAAGGTGAGAATGATTCTGATGCTCATTTCTGGCCCAGAGCAAATCTGGTTCTCTCTTTTACAACAATACTCAGAGGTTCCTCCTCTTCCTCTTTCTTTATCTCGGGATTGCTGACCCAGGATCAGGGACCCTGGTCTATCGGGACTCAAGTCTCTTCAACTTCATGCATGGCTCCTGAACCTAGCCCAATCCGTTTGGCGTCTCTCCTAAGGTGGCTGAGATTCTGGTGGAGGCTAGAAAACTCTCCACTAGGTCCACCTACGCTATGAAATGGAAAAGATTTTCCATTTGGGCTGCCTTCAGGAATGTGGAGCCTTTCTCCTGTCATGTGGCCGTTCTGCTTGATTATTTGTGTCATCTTTTCGACCTGGGTCTCAGTCACTCCTCTTCGAAGGTTCACATGGCTGTTATTTCAGCCTACCATGTTCCCTTGGCTGATAAAGCATTTGCCCAATTGGAGGTATCCAAGACCTTTCTCAGAGGGGTCCTTCATCTCAGGCCCCCTGTTCGGACTCCAGCTCCCCCTTGTGACTTAAATTTTGTCCTTGAGAAACTTACCCTTCCTCCTTTTGAGCCTGCAGCTTCCGCAGACTTGAAGTTTTTATCGTGGAAGACGCTCTTCTTGGTGGCCATTACTTCTGCTTGCAGAATTTCCGAGCTCAGGCCCTTATGTGAAAATCCCTTATCTGATTTTTCACAAAGAGCAGTAGCTCTCATACGAATCCTAAGTTTCTTCGCGAAGTGGTAGCGGAGTCTACCTTAAATCAGTCTATTGAATTACCTGCCTTTTCACGCAGTACTCCAACCAGAGAATACTTGCTCCATACCATGGATGTCCACAGGATTCTGAGATACTACATCGATAGGATGAAGGATCTCAGAAAGACTGATCAGTTGTTCGTCACTTTTGCTCACAAAAGAGAAGGCAATGCTGTCTCTAAGCAATGCCTATCAAAGTGGTTGGCTCATTGCATCACTTTCTGTTATGACAAGTACAACAAGACCCTACCTGGTCAAGTCAGAGGTCACTCCACTCGTGGAGGAGCAGCCTCTGTGGCTTGTTTCAAGAATGTGTCTACGGCAGACATCTGTGCTGCCGCCACTTGAACTTCCGTCCATACCTTTACTAAACATTACAGTTTGGACATTGCCTCTCGCTGTGGAGCAGGTTTCGGGTTAGCTGTCTTGCAAGGCCTCCTCTCTTGAGGTTTGCAAGGTCGTTTGCTACTTCTTGGAGTAGTTCCTCCTCCCGGTGCCTTTCATTTGTTCCAGACTGCTTGGGATTCTGTCCTATATGTAATTACCTACTGCAAGAACCCTCTCGAAGTAAGATAGTACAGTTGTGTAAGAACTTACCATGACAGTAGATCTTGAGAGAGCTCTTCTGATAGATAACTCCCGCCCTCCATCCCCTAGGCTTTTCAGCTCCTTTTCCATTGAAATATCTGCTTCTCTTTAGCGTCCGGGCCTGTGGCGGGAAAGGAACTGGAAGCGGCGTCCGGGACCGCCCTTTATCCGCGTCGTCTGATGCGGTCACCTGGCGTGGGGTCCCCCACCAGGGACTGCTAGCTAAGAAATTTTTCCGGGGTCTGCCGCCTGCGAGGTCAGTCCTATATGTAATTACCTACTGCAAGAGCCTCTGTCGAAGATCTACTGTTACGGTAGTTTTACGTAACTGTACTTTCTAGGAGTGTTATATGTTGTTCATCCACACGACCTCCCGACTTCAAGACAACCTTACTTCCAGCAGGCTAAGATCTGCGTCATGGGCGGGCGAGGTATTACCACCCGGGTGGGTGGGAGGAGCCAGTTTGAAGACTTCCGGCAAGTTTTAAAGGGGAAAGGGACATGCCAGAGAGTGTGAATGAACAACATATACCACTCCTAGAAATACTGTTACAGGTGAGTAACCTGTTCTTACTGATGCTAAAGGACCCCTTGGAAGAAAGAAGATCACTGCGGTGAGTAATCTTTTCTTCCAGGCCATGCCTTTCAGCCTCTCCTTGGCTCCTAGGGTCTTCACCAAATGCATAGCAGTGCTGGCAGCCTATCTGTGGTGCCAAGGGATCCGGATGTCCCCTACTTGGACGACTGGCTGATCGCAAGTCCCTCCAGGTGGGCGGTGGAGCGGTCCAGGGACCTGGCCCTCCAGACCTGCATCCAGCTTGGTCTCTTAGTCAACAAGGCCACGTCGGAACTCATGCCCTCGTAGGTGATCAGCTTTATTGGGGAAGAACTTGACTCTTGCCAAGCCAGAGCCTGGCTCTCGGTGGTCATGCCGGAGGTTCTCTCCTTGTTTGCCCGATCATTTCGGGTTGGGCACTTGCACCCTGCCTAGGACTTCCTGTGCTTTCTGGGTTACATGGCAGCTTGCACCAGCGTGGTCCGATGGGCACACTGGCATATGTGCTTCCTGCAGTGAGAGCTGGCCAACCAGTGGTCTCAGTGGAAAGGTCACTTCGACCAGCTGGTCACTGTGACTCAGAGGATGTGGGACGCCCTCCAGTGGTGGCTAGTCCCAGAACATCTACAGGAAGGGATCCCATTTGTCTGCTCTGAACCGATGGTCATCCTGACAACCGACGCCTCTCTCACGGGCTGGGGTGCCCATCTGGGGAAATACAGAGTCCATGGGCTCTGGACCGTTGAGGGGTCCCAATGCCACACCAAGTTGTTGGAGCTCTGAGCAGTTCAGCTGGTGCTGATGGCATTTGCTCTGTTTGTTCAGGGTCAAGTGGTTCAAATCCAGAAGGACAACACCACGACCATGTACTACTTCCAACAAGCGGGGCGGGACGCGCTCCCTGCCTTTGTGCAAGGAAGCTCTCCGCATATGGATCCTCATGTGCTTCCTGGAGGTGAATCTTCTAGCCATTCATGTGGCAGGAGCCTCCAGTCAGCTGGCGGATGCCCTCAGCCGAGTGGGGGAGGTGTCTCACGAGTGGTCTTTCCATCCGGAGGTAGTTCACAGTCTGTTCTCCCAGTGTGGCACCCTCAGGTGGACCTGTTTACCTCCAGGGAGAAGGCAAAGCTGAGACCGTATTTTGCCTGCTCCTTGTCAGCAGGGCTCTCTGCAGGGGGATGCCTTCTCCTGGCCGTAGATTCCATGCCTTTTCTATGTCATCTCTCCACTTCTCTTGATCCACAAGGTGCTACTCAAGGTCAGGAGGGACAAGACACAGCTGGTCCTCGTGGCTCCGGACTGGCCCCGCCAGTTTTGGTACCCCAATCTCCTCAGCCTCTGCAACAGGCTTCTGAGGCGTCTTCCACTATGCCCAGACCTGCTCTCCATCAATCAGGGGAAGGTACTCTACCCGGACGTTCAGTCCCTGCACCTGACAGCCTGGTTCCTGAGCATCTACCGTTACAGGCTTTGGGTCTCTCCGAAGATGTCCTCACTGTGGTGGAGGCATCTAGAAAGGAATTGACCAGAAAGTGCTATGCCTTCAAATGGAAGATTCTCCATTTGGTATCAGCTCAAGGGCTGGACCCTTTGACCTGTCCAGTGGCTAGCATTTTGGACTCCTTGTGGTCTTTCTCCAAAGGGGAACTTAGGTTGACAACCCTTAAGGTGCACCTGGCAGCCATCTTTGCTTACCTGGCACGGGCCTGTCAGCGGTCGGTGGTGCAGGAGACGGCAGTCTGGTGCTTTTTCAAGTAATAATAGTACTTTATTTATAATGCGCCTTTCAAATACCAAGGCGCAGTACAGTTAAAACAGTTGATGCAGTTAAAACGAAATCATCGTCATATAAAATATACAGTACAGATCAACAGTCATCATCACTACCATATGCTTTTATCCAAAGAAATGATTTAGGGCCTGTTTAAAACTCCCCACGGTCATGCACTCCCTAATCCGACAGGGTTGAGAATTCCAGATGGACGGTGCTGCAAACATAAAAGCACGGGCCCCAGCAGATTTTAAAGTCACCCTCGGAATCTCCAGTAACCCCTCGTCGGCCGGGCGGAGTGGTCGCACAGGGTGATAAGGAATCAGGAGCTCTTTCAGTTCCTGATTCCTTATCCAAAGGCTTAGATCACATTTCTCCTCCGGTTTGTGAACCACCACCACTGTGGAATCTGTTGCTGGTTTTGGCAGAGCTCATGGACAAGCCATTTGAACCCATGCACAGGTGTGAGATGTCTCACCTGTCATGGAAGACTGCCTTCTTGGTTGCTGTCACATCAGCCAGAAGGATCAGTGCGCACCAGGCGCTCTCGGTGGAGTCTCCTTACCTGGCCTTCCACAGGGACAAGGTTGTCCTGCGCCCTAACCCGAAGTTCCTCCCGAAGGTTGTCAGAGTTTCACCTGAATCAGGTGAGGACTCTTCCGGTGTTCTTCCTGAATCACACCTTGGAGGCCGTACATAGGCTCCATACTCTGGACCTGAAGTGAGCGTTCACTTAGTACAAAGAGCACACGGCTGGAGTTTGGGGAGAGGTTCGCCAGCTATTTGTCACCTACGCTGAAGCCGCACCTGGCAGACCTGCAGCCAAGCGAACGATTGGCAGGTGGATCACTTCTTGCATTGATCTCTGCTATAGGTTGGCGGGTAGGGAGCCTCCCGGAGGGCTTAGGGCTCATTCCATCCGCCATACCGCTGCATCGGTGGCTGCTTCTAGGAAGTCTGCAGGGCTGCTACCTGGAAGTCAGCACACACCTTTCCCATTACCACACTGACTTAGAGTCATGCCAGGATGCTGGTTTTGGAGCCTCAGTTCTTCAATCCTTATTTCCTAAGTAGGGGGTGTGCAACTTGCCTCCCTCCTCCTGGAGAACTGTTAGAAGTCTGCCAGAAGTGTGAATAGAACAACATATCCACTTCCCTAGAAACACAGGTTACTCATCTGTAACAGTAGATCTTCCACGGGGTGATCTCTTGCAGCAGGTAATACACTTGGGTTGTCGCCAGAAGGTGCTGTGGTGCACGGCAGCTCTTCTAGCATCTTTTCCCAGGGGCCGCCCACACATGACATCATCTTCCTGTTTCCTGTATGAGTTGGCGGTCCCTGGTATCCTCAGTTCATTTTCCCATCATCTTCAGCTCACACGCAGCAGCTAGTGCAGAGAGCAGCAGTCATCGATGAGAACTTGAGCAACTAGAAGTGGAATTTTTCCATTTCACTACTTACATTGACGAATGTCCGAAGAATCTACTAGCCTCACGTACACCAGCAACCAGGGAAACTTGTAATGCTAAATGGAAACGCTTTTCCATTTGAGCCACTTCCCAGTCATTGGACCCCCCTACTTATGCCCACTGTCCTGGATTTCCTGGCCTCTCTTGCCGAGACAGGGTTGCGCTACTCCCCTATTAAGGTCCAACTAGCCTCTATTTCGGCCTTCCATGAACCTCTGGATGGAGGATTACTATATCAGCATCGTCTAGCCAAAATGTTTCCAAGAGGAATGTTACATATCAAACCTCCCATTAGATGACGCACACCTCCGTGGGATCTGAATTTTCTTTTAGAAAAACTGACCCTTGAACCGTCAGCCACTTGTGATCTCCATTTTCTTTCCTGGAAGACATTTCTAGTGGCCATCACTTCAGCTCGGTGTATCTCTGAGCTTCATGCACTCGTGTATAGAGCCTTACCTAATCTTTCACAAAGACAGTGTGGCACTCTGGACTAATCCCTCCTTTTTACCTAAGGTGGTCTCAGAACACACCTCAAATCATTCCATAATGATGCCAGTATATTACCCTGAACACTCCAGTCAAGGAGAATACCTCCTACATACCTTAGCTGTCCATCGTATACTACGATATTATACTAATTGTACCAGATTGATTAGAAAGACCTCTCAACTTTTTGTCACCTTCACCTCCACCAGGGAAGTTCTCCTGGTCACTAAACGGACCCTCTCCAGTTGGCTAGCACACTGTATCACGTTTTGTTATAATAAATGTGACAAACCATTGCCTGGACCTGTTCAAGCCTATTCAACTAGAGGTATGGCCACCACAGCAACCTGTTTCAGAGGGGCTTGTATTGCAGAGATCTGCAGCGCTGCCACATGGTTCACAATACATACCTTTACGAAGTACTACAACTTAGACGTTGCTTCACATGGTTGGACGGCCTTTGGCCGAGCTGTCGTACAAAGCCTCCTGTCATAATTCCACCCTTCTTGCGTTCACTGCTTGGGAATCAGCCCAAGTGTATTACCTGCTGCAAGAGATCACCCTGTGGAAGATAGTACAGTTACGTAAAAGCTTAATGTGACAGTAGATCTTTGAGGGGTGTCTCTTGAAGCAGGTGCGATCCCTCCCTCCGTCCCCCTCTTTCTCTAGGAGAACAACTTCTGACCCTATTATTTATGGGATGGGATACCTATGATATCTCGGATCTCCCTCAGTCCTCGCTTAGTGAGCCGAATCCGGTGGGGGAACTGAGGATACCAGGGACCGCCCACTCTTACATTGGAAAAAAGAGCTGCCATGCACCACAGCGCTCTCTGGTGATGACTCAAGTGTATTACCTGCTGCAAGAGATACCCCTCAAAGATCTACTGCAACGGTTTTTATGTAACTGTACATTTTACTTCAAGAGGGTTCCTGCAGTAGGTCTTCACATACAGGACTGCTCCCTCTGGCGTCAGGTTCCAATGGCAAACTTGTAGCTAGCAGTCATCAGCAGGGACCAACCCCCTCACCCAGCATCAGGTGACGTGACGTCAGCCCGACCATAAAAGGGGCGACCCCGCGCCCGCCCTTCAGTTCTTTCCCACCGTCGCTCAGTTTGTTCGACAGATGTGGCAGAAAAGCGATCAGTCACCCGCTTAGTATTCAACATTTTTCATCTTATTCCTACTAATTTTTCACAATTTTTCGATTGAGTGTGTGTCTTCTCATCTCAAAAGGAAGTGCACTAAGTGTGGAGCCCAAATCCCGCACGGGGATGACCACTCCCGCTGCCTCCTCTGCCTCGGGCCTAAGCACAACTCGGCTGAGTGTGCCATTTGCCAGGGGTTCAACCAGGCCACGCGGACCCGTCGCAAGCGGATCCTTGAGGCCCACCTTCTCATCCAAAGGCTAGTTCTATGGAAAAGGAGCTCAGGGAGTGGTCATCGTCTCCGACCCCAGAAAAACGAGGACAAGACGAAGCGCCGGGAGAGAAGCCCGTCATCGCAAGGAAGACCTTCCACTTTTAAAACCGTGAGTACCAGCACTCCGTCCACACTTCTGCGGGCTGGACGCCTTCTACCCCTGCTGCCGAGGTGTGCAGGCAGACGGGGGTTGCCTCTCTCGAGGTTTCTATCAGTTCTCCCACTCATAACACAGCCAATAAGTCACACCCCGGCCCTGCCACCGGGCGCTCAGCCCAGACCGATAAGCCTGACCTCGATCCCTTTGCAGCCAGCCTGGTTGCGACTGATGAGCTGGATGATGGATTCTCCGTGGACCGCACAGACACATCTGCTCTCCCGTCGGGCTCCCTTGAGGACCCCGACGCTGGGACGAGTGTGCTCGTGGGGAACACTTCATCCCTGCCAATATCTATCCACAGGGATTTGCCACCCATTCACAACATTTACCTTCCATCAGGATCATTACCAGACCTGTCGTTGGGGTCTCTTCCAGAGCTCCCCCCTTTGTCTGGTTCTTTTCCACCTATGGATTCCCGCCCTCCTAGGGATCATTTGCCAGACCGGTATCTTTTTGGCATGGAGCTCCCTCCTTCGTGACTCTCGGGCACGACACCTGATCCCTTGCTGCTGCCCAGCGGCCCTTCGGCACTTCCCCTGGCAGGGCCTTCCGCTCCCCCTGCGGGACCCTCTGGCGGTTTTCCTGGGCCAGACCCCCATGTTCTGCCGCCAGGTGGCCCTCAGCCAGACCCTTCTTATCTGATGCTGGGCACGGTGCCTCTGACACCGGGATAACCTCCTGGATATCCGATGCCTGGATATCCCTCGGGCTTGCCAGGATACCAATACCCCTTCTGGCCTCATCCTGCGTACCAGCCCCCTCCTCCTCCACCTCCACCACTGCTGCCTGATCGTGAATCTATCCCGGCATGGTGGCAGGATGTTAGTACTCCACTCCTAACTGAACTTAGACAGTCCCAGCCAATCGGAGGAATTCTTCTACCTAGAGCACCACCTCCCACCAGCTCCTGTGGGATGGGCTGAGGATTCTATGCCAGTGGGCGACACCGGGATGGACCCTTCCATTCCCAGTGGCTCGGAGCCCTTGGATTCGGACGAGGACTCTGATATCGACCACTCCGAACCTCGTTCACTGGTCGAAATTCATCCCAAAGAATTCCCTAAGTCCTCCCCCCGGAGGATCCTCTTTTGGGGACTTATTGAAAACCATTAAAACAGCAGGGGGCTGGCCATCCAAGGAAAGAGATCCTCAGTGCAAAAGGCTGGCGGAACATTCAGACTTTTCCACCACAGACCTTCTACCCATTCCCCCTTGGATGGGTCTGCATGAGGATCTTGTCACGACAATCTGGCAACAGCCGTCTTCCATCCCAGCTGTTTCCAAGAAGGTTGATAGAACCTACTTCCCCCTGTAAGGGATCTCTCACCTCACCACCCACCCTAAAGCTGACTCCATGGTCATCACGGCCACGCATGACTGCTTGGCTCAGCCTAAGCACTTGAGTTTCTCCCCACCAGAAAAGAACTCAAGACAGCTTGACCAATTCGATAGGAGGATCTATTCGTCCACCTCCTGCACCATCTGGATGTTGAATTGCGTATCCCATATGGTGGCTTTTCAGAAGTCCTCTCTCTCTCGGAACTTGAGAGGGACCTTCAGGACATCCCTGATGAAAATCTCAGGGCGAAACTGCTAAACAAGGTTCGCATAAACAAATCTTCCTGCCATCACACCGTCCGGACCACTTATGATTCTGTGGACTCCGTGGCCCAGGTGGCCTCGGGAGTCTGCCTTCGGCACTTAGCATGGCTTCGCCTCACAGGCTTGGCACAAGATGTTCAAGCATCCCTCTTGGATGCTCCTTTCAGGGGTTCCATCCTCTTTGGTGGCGACGTGAAAGACATCATTACAGGGCTGCAGGAGAGGCAGATCCCTCAGATATGCGCTCTATGTACCGGACGGGCCAAAAAAAACAACCCTTCTGTCACCAGAGAAGATGGAACTAGAACCAGAACAAGCATCAAGGTAAGAGATGCGCCACTGGTTCTGAGTCCAAGCCCCTCAGGCTCCATTCGCCAAAGAAGCCTCAGGGTCTAAGGCCCCTCTCCCCTCAGCGTCCTGACTCACTCCCCCTCCTCCTGCTCCCTCAGTTTCCCTCGGAGGAACCCGGTGGAGGAAGGTTCAGCCTCCACCTGGAGGGGTGGAAGTCTGTCACCGCAGACGTATGGGTGCTGCAACTCGTACAAAGAGGTCATTCCATCGAGTTCCTGGAGATTCCACCTCCAAACCCTCTGGGAAGGTCCTTTTACCCATCTGATCAGATCCGCATCGTCCACCAGGAGATTCAGGCCCTGCTACAAAAAACGGCCATAGAACCCGTCCCTCAAACTCCACTAGAAAGGGGATTCTGCTCCCATTTCTTCCTAGTTCCAAAAAAGAGGGGGGATCTGTGACCTATCCTGGATCTCAGCATTCTCAACCTCTGTTAGTACAAGAAGTTCCACATGCTGACTCTTCCAGGACTCCTTCCCCTGCTCCAGTCAAACACTTGACTGTGCTCCCTGGATATGAAAGATGCTTATCTTCATATCCCCATCCTTCCAACCCACCGCTGTTGCCTTCGATTTTCCTTCCGGGAGAACCGTTTTTAATTCAGTGCACTTCCCTTTGGCCTGTCCTCAGCACCCCGGGTTTTCACCAAGTGCTTTGCAGTGGTAGCGGCGTTTCTTTGCCGCAGGGGCATATATGTGTTCCCATTCCTGGACTAGTGGCTCTTTTCAGCCCCATTTCCGGCTAGCCTGAAGGAGTCTGTCTTCACTCTGGATCTGTTTGCCCAATTGGGCATCTCGGTCATTCTCCCCAAGTCCCAGCTAGTACCCTCTCGGTGTCTCCAATATATTGGGGCAGTACTGGATACAGTCCACAGCAAGGCCTTCTTGCCACTGGATCGAGCCGAGATTTTTGGCTTCTCAGGCCACTTTGGTGACCCAAGCTCGATGGACCCCAGCGCACTTGGTGCTCCATCTTTTGGGTCTTATGTCAGTGGACATTCCTACCGTCCCCCTAGCCAGACTGCACATGAGGGTTACCCAGTAGTTTCTTCGAATCCAATGGGATCAGCGAGTGGAGGACACGAACCAAATGGTCATGATCTCCAACAGTCTTCAGAAAGACCTCTGGTGGCAGGACCTCACCAACTTGTTGGTGGGAGCTCCCTTCCACTCTCAGGCTCTCTCCCAGACACTCACGTCGGATGCCTCCAATATAGGTTGGGGAGTCCATTTGGTGGACCACAGAACTCAAAGTTCGTGGTCTCCTCAGGAGCAGCACCTTCACATCAACATCCTGGAGACCAGAGCAGTTCTCTATGCTCTCCAGGCTTTCCAGTCTTTACTCCTCCCGGGAACACAATTGGTGCAGACAGACAACATGGCGACTGTTTGGTACCTCAACAAACAGGGAGGTACCCGATCATACCCTGTTTGCAGGGAAGCAATGAGAGTATGGTACTGGGCTCTTCAACATGACTTGTTTCTGACAGCAGTCCATGTTCCAAGCATACACAACACTCTGGCAGACAGTCTCGGCCAATCAATGGCCAGGGCTCACGAGTGGGAACTAAAGCAGGAGGTAGTCGAAGACCTGTTTCTTTGGTGGGATCGGCCATACCTAGATCTGTTTGCCTCCCGATTCAACGAAAAACTACCCAACTTTTGCTTGCTTGTTCCCAGGCATGGTGCTTTTTGGCGAGACACTCTCTCTCTCTGTTGGACAGGGAGGTTTCTATACACGTTTCCTCCCTTTCCTCTCATACAGAAGGTTCTGTTGAAACTTCAGGTGGAAGGGGCCCACTTGATTTTGATTGCCCCTCTGAGGCCCCGGCAGATTTGGTTCCCACTGTTACAACAACTAGTGATAGAACCGCCGGTCCTTCTACCAGTGTCTCATGACCTTCAGTCTCAGGAGCAGGGCACCCTGGTACATACGAGCCATCAGTCTCTCCATCTTCATGCCTGGCACCTGTGGACATAGCAGTTGCTCGCTATGGAGTTCCTGTCAGGTTGCTAAGGTCCTGGTGGAAGCCAGAAAACCCTCCACCAGATCTACCCACGCCATGAAGTGGAAGAGATTTTCTATCTGGGCCACAGCCAAACACCTGGACCCTTTTTCTTGCTCAGTTCCCAGGTGTTAGAGTACCTTGTACATCTTTCTGAGTTGTGCCTTAGTTACTCTTCCATTAAGGTCCATCTTTCTGCAGTGTTGGCCTACTACCTTCCGGTGGCGGGCAGAACCATAGCACAACTAGAGGTTTCTGAAACTTTCTTGAAGGGTATCCTTCACATCAAACCTCCAGTCTGGGACCCCTGTCCTCCCTGGGATCTTAAGTTTATTTTAGAGAAACTTACTTTGGCCCCTTTTGAACTGGCAGGAAGTTGTGATATGCGCTTCCTGTCCTGGTAGACTCTGTTTTTGGTTGCAGTTACTTCAGCTCAGAGGGTTTCAGAGCTTCAGGCCTTTGTTTGCAGAGAACCTTATTTGATTTTCCATAAGGACCAGGTAGTCCTCAGGACTAATCCTTCCTTTCTTCCGAAAGTGTTTTCGGAGACGACTCTTAACCAGAGCATTGAACTGCCAGTCTGTTATCCTCGGCATTCCAACGGGGGGGGAATATCTTTTGCGCACTTTGGATGTGTATCGGATTTTGAGGTACTATACCTCCCAGACTAAGACGGTTCAAAAATCGAACCAACTGTTTGTGGCCTTTGCCTCCCAGTGCCAGAGCAAGACCATCACTAAACAGACAATTTCTAGGTGGCTGGCTAACTGTATTCATTACACTTACTAGAAGTACGGGAAAACCCTTCCGGTGGTGGTTCAAGGCCACTCCACTAGAAGCGTGGCCACTTTTACCGTTTTTTTCAGTAATGTGTCCACTGAGGAGATTTGCGCAGCAGCCACTTGGACATCCGTCCACACCTTCACTAAGCATTACAGTCTGGACATTGCCTCTAGGCGTTGAGCTGGTTTTGGCCTTGCAGTCTTGCAAGGTCTTCTGTCCTAAGGCAGACCCTTAGTTGGCAGACATTTTTCCTCCTCCCGGAACCTCGTCTCCAACTCCTTCTCCTGTTTTAGACTGCTTGGAATTCAGACCTATATGTGAAGACCTACTGCAGGAACCCTCTCGAAGTAAGATATAGCAGTTATTTAAGAACTTACCGTAACAGTAGATCTTCAAGAAAGGTTCCTGTAGTAGGTCTAGTTTCCACCCACCTTCCCCCAGCTCCTGGAAATCTTCCTTTTTTATTATTATGCCTAGCCCTTGGGCCTAACGAGGGCACAGGGTCTCTGGAGTGGTTACTCCTTTCTTTCTACTACCCTGTCTCTAGGTTCCAGTGGAAAAGAACTGGAGGGTGGGCACAGGGCCTGCAACACATGGTTGGGCTGACGTCGCGTGCCTTATGCGGGCGGTCCCGCTGATGATTATTGCTACAAGTTTGCCGTTGGAACCCGACGCCAGGGGGTGCAGTCCTCTATGTGAAGACCTACTGCAGGAACCTCTCTGGATGATCTACTGTTATGGTAAGTTCTTACATAACTGCTATTTTCTAGGAGTGGTATATGTTCATCCACACGGACCTGCCCTGGCTTTGGTGCACAACTCTGCTTCAAGCAGGCATAATCTGGCGTCATGGGGCGGAGCCGAGGATTATACCGCCCTGGTGGGTGGGAGGAGCCAGCATGAAGACTTTCCTGCATCTCTTAAAGGGAAAGGACACTGCCAGAAGTGTGGATAAACAACATATACCACTTCTAGAACTACTGATCTGTCTTCGAGGGTGGAGCTCTTGCAGCAGGTAATACCATTAAGACTGAAGCCGTCAGGTGTCGGGAACCCCATGGAAAGCTTGTAGCTTACAGTCTGAGGCAGGGGACTGCCCCTGACGTTGGCTGTGCCCACCGTCAGATGTGGTATAAAGGGGGTGGTCCCCTGGCGCCACCTCAGTTCTTTTTCTGTCGTCGTTCCGCGTAGTTCGGCTCCACGGATGACTCGTAGCAGTCGACAGCCATAGAACGTTAGATCAGTCATTATTCTTCAGAAATCCTAAATCTTACTTTGAGAGGGCTCTTGCGGTAGGCATTCGCATATAGGACTAAGCCGCCAGGCGTCAGGACTCCACGGAAAAATTTATAGCTAGCAGTCTCTGGTGGGGGATCGCCCCCACATCAGGTGACCGGCATCATGCAATGTCGGTATAAAGGGGCGGTTCCTCACGCCCGCTTCTTCCAGTTCTTTTTCCTCACGATCTGCTTGAGAAAGTTCATCGCAGCAGAACAGCGCCGTTGGTTTTAGTTTAAACTTTTTGACCTTTTCTCTGTTTTTGAATACCTTCTGTGTATGTTGTTCCAGCGCCCTGAATCGCATAAAATAAATCGCACGTGTGGTTCCCAGCTTCCACACAAGGGCGGCCACTTCTTGTGCCTCTTCTTGCTAGGTCAGACCACCCGTGGAGAAGCCCAAGCACTGCCAGAAGTTCAACTCGGCTACCCGCAAGAGAAGGCAGCAGTCCCTGGAAGCCCATCTTCTCAAGAAGAAAATGGCCTCCATGGAAGAAGAGTTAAAAAAAGCTTAGGGAGGCGTCCACTTCCCCTGAAGGCCACAAAAAGAAGCATGACAAGGAGAAGCACCGGGAGCAGGAGTCGTCTTCCACAGCAGCTGCGACTTCGGCTGGAGTCACGGCCCTTAAGGTAACATTGCCTCTGGGGGATCGCTCTTCAACGGCCGTCTTGGTGGCTGTCAAGAAGGCATCGCCCCTCCCATCGGGCTTGCGCTTGGGCCCTTCGGGAGCCTCCAGGGCAAAGGAGGCTTCCATGCCCATTAAGGCCGCTGCTCCTCCGCTGCCTTCCGGTCAGAGTGGGTCCAGTAAGTTGGACGTCGGTCCCACCGACGCCCACCCGGACAAGGCTGCTAAGCCGCTAACCTCCTTGGGTGAGCACTCAGCCAAACCCCCTTCCGACAAGGCTGCCTGCAGCCTTCCTCGGACAGGGAGTCCGATAAGTCGGACGCTGGCTCCTCTTACCTCCACCCGGACACTGCCGATAAGTCGGCCGCCGGCTCCTCTGACTGCCTGGTCAAGAAGCCTGTGCCAGACCCTATTGTTCCGTCTGACATCTCAGGCTCTTCGCAAGGTCTCACCAGGTTGCCCACTGAGGTCCCTGCATCCCCTTGACTGACATCCGGGGACTTAATCCTCCTTCCCCGGTTGTCACCGAGGACCTTGAGACGCTGACGTCAGAAATCCCTCCTCCTTCTGCACCAGACCCCCGATGCTGGATCCTCAGACGCCAGTTCCGACACCGGCCAACTCGACAGTGCCCTGCGATGTCCCTTTGCCCAATGGAAGAGCTATTCCTCCGTCAGGACCGGTTCAGTGGTATACCTGCGCCAGGCCCGATGCCCGTGGGGCCAATGCTTTCTCCGTCTGGCCCACCAGTAGGGCCTTTGCCAAGTCCTTCTGCTCCATCAGAGCCCCTGGCACCAGCATACCCGGTGCGCTATACCCAGCCCTTCAGTATCTGACGCCGTGGTACATGACACTGCAGTATCTGGCGCCGCAGTAGCCGATGCTGGGCTATCCGCCGTCGGGTTACGGATGCTCCTTTTATGGGTACCCTCATTACCCTTATCCCCCACCTCCTCCACCTTCGCTGCCCACTCCACAGGCGCCGGCGGATCTGAAGGAGACCTTGGCCTCCTGGTGGGCTGAGGCCAGGGCTCGGATCACCAAGGAGGTCGAGAGTCATCTCCTGACACCAGTCCCTATACCGGATCCCCTATGTCGGAGATGGGAGACCCCCTTACCTGACACCAGAGGAGATCCCTCTGGCGCTCAAGGCAGAGAGGATACACAACCCTGGGAGCTCCCCAGAGGGGTTGTCCCTCCCCCTCCCAGGGAGGAGTCTTCTTCCTCTTCATCAGAGGCTTCTGAGTCGGACACAGAATCCGGCCACTCTGACCCCAAAGACTTCTGGAGTTAAGAAAAATCCAGGAAGTACGTCAGTGGCAATCAATGGAGCCAGACCCACAGCGTAAAAAACTTGCTGCTCATCTGGATCTGCCCAAGACCACTCCTATGCTGATTCCACCCTGGATAGAGCTGCACGCAGATCTTGTTTCCACCATATGGAAACAACCTTCCGCGCTAGACCCCCTTCCGAGGAAGGTGGAAATGCTATATTACCAGGCTCCTTAGGGTATATACTTTCTCAGCCTTCACTCCAAGGCGGATTCGGTTGTCATCAGTGCCGCTCACGGCCGCTCCGCTAATCCTAAATATCTAAGCTCGTCTCCGCCTGATAAGGAATACCGGCTTCTGGACCAGTACGGGAAGATCATCTATTCTACCCTAGGCATCAGGGCCCTCAATTATGGTGCCCATATGAGGGATTTCCAGAAGTCCATCCTTAGCCAGGTGGAGTCTAAGTTGGACTCCCTTCCTGAATCACAAACTAAGTAGGAAGTGGGAGACCTTGTTTATTCCGCTCACTCAGCCTGTAGGCACATGCTCCGTGCCATTTACGATGCGGTGGTCACAGCTGGAAGGAGCTCGGCCTTCGCCGTAGGTCTACAGCATCATGCCTGGCTCCGCCTGCCAGGATTGGTCCCTGAGGTACAGTCCGCTATACAGGATGCTCCTTTCAGGGGTTCGGTGCTGTTCGGGGGTGATGTCAAGGACATCTTAACCGAACTGCAGGAGAAGGGTACTGCACTCAGGTCTGTCCAGGCTATGTACAGACCCCCTCAAGGGCAGCGGCATACTTTTTGTTGCCAAACCTGACAAAGACAAAAGCCCCAAGGAAAGCGTGCAAAGAAACGTCAGGCTCCTCCAGCAACCAAGACTCCCTCAGCAAAAAGCCGTGGGAGCCCTGGCTGCTGCGCTGCCCCACACCTCCTGACTCCCTGCGTCTCCCTCTGCCTCTGGATGTTCAAGAGGAACCCGTAGGGAGGAGATTCTCCTCCCATCTGCCTGGTTGGGAGAGGATAACATCAGATGCTTGGGTGCTCCAGCTGATATCGGCAGGACACTCAATAGAGTTTCTGCAGAAACAGCCCCAAAACCCACCCCCTCAGTCGTCTTACTCCCCACAACATCTTCCTCTGGTTCTAGAAGAAATCATCTCCTTTCTCTCGAAGGCGGTGATAGAGCCAGTCCCCACACATCTTTGGGGACAGGTTACTATTCGCGTTTCTTTCTAGTTCCAAAGAAGACGGGAGATCTGAGGCCGATTCTAGACCTCGGCTCCCTGAACATGTTCGTGGAGTACATACACTTCAGAATGCTCTCCATGCAGAGTCTTCTACTGTTACTTTGGCCGCGACAGTGGCTTATGCACCCTGGATATGCAGGATGCTTACTTGCATATCCCCATATGCCCTTCCCATCACAGATACCTCTGTTTTTGTTTTCAGGGTGACCACTACCAATGGGGAGGGGCAAGGTGTATCCAGCATGTATCTTGTATGTTTGCTGACTATTTTGCCTATCTGGTATTAAAAGGCTTTTATCCTGCTACATCAATTGTGGAATTTTTATCTATGAGCAGATGGTGATGAGGTGCCGACCTATATCAACAGTTCGTGACTACCAATTCAAGACTCTTCCATTTGGTCTTTCCTCGGCCTCCCGAGTGTTTACCAAATGCCTGTCGGTGGTAGCGGCCCACCTGCATACCCAGGACGTACAGGTATTCCCGTACCTGGACGACTGGCTTCTGGTGGCCCCATCCAGGGAGGAACTCCTGCACTCCCTCTCCCTTACCCTGCAGGTTTTTACCAGCTTGGTATCACCATCAACCAAGCCAAGTCCCACTTAGTCCCCTGCCAATGCCTCCAATTTATAGGGGCGATTCTGGACACGACCACAGGCAAAGCCTTCTTGCCTCCGGTCAGGGTTGAGACCCTTCAGAATTAGGCTCATCTTCTGTCCGGTCGCTGGAGGGTCAGAGCCAGGTCTGTCCTCCGCCTCCTCGGGCTAATGGTGGCTGCCAATCCGACAGTCCCGCTCACTCAGATCCATATGAGGGTGTCTCTCAGTGGACGCTTCGGTCACAATGGGACCAGACCAGGGACAATCTAGACCAAGAGGTACTAGTATCGGATCCCATGATCAGGGACTTGCAATGGTGGATGGTTCAGTAGAACCTGTGTCTGGGAGTTCACTTGTGCATCGATCCTCTTTCCCAGACATTGACGACAGATGCGTTAGGAGAAGGCTGGGGAACCCACCTCGGATCTCACAGGAGCTGGGGTAGCTGGTCCAGGTTTGAGCAAAATCTGCACATATATGTGCTCGAACTGAGGGCAGTCCTTTATGCCCTCCAGGCTCTTCTTTTCTTCATTCTTCCCAGTGGTCTCCTCATCCAGTCAGACAACATGTGCATAGTCTGGTACCTAAACAAACAAGTAGGAACACATTCCTACCCCCTGTGCTGGGAAGCGATGAGAGTCTGGTATTGGGCAGCCCAGCATCACCTTCACTTGACCGCAGGTCACATTCCAGGAGTGGAGAACACACTGGCAGATGAACTCAGTTGGTCCTCAGCCAGATCACATGAATGGGAATTAGATCAGCAGGTCATAAACGGCATCTTTCGGCGATGGGTAACTCCTCAGATAGACCTCTTCACCTCTCCCCAAAACACAAAACTTCCCACCTTTTGTTCGCCCGCTCCAGGGCGAGACGCTTTCTGGCGAGACGCTGTCTCTCAGCTGGAGGAATAAATTTGTTTATGCTTTCCCTCCCATTCCTTTAATTCCAGGAGTCCTGAAGAAACTCAGCTCGGAAGGGGCTCGAATGATTCTCATTGCTCTCTTCTGGCCCAGGCAAGTTGGGTTCTCTCTTCTGCAACAGTTTTCAGAGGAACCACCTCTTCCTCTTCCTCTGTCACAACAATTGTTGACCCAGGATCAGGGGACCCTTGTTCATCCAGGTCTCAAATCCCTTCATCTCCATGCATGGCTCCTGCAGACATAGCTAAAGCATGCTTCGGAGTCTCTTCTTTAGTAGCGGACATTTTGCTGGAGATGAGGAAGCCTTCCACCAGGTCTACTTGCACTATGAAATGGAAACGGTTTTCGATCTGGGCAAATTCAAAAGACTTTGAGCCTTTCTCGTGTCCAGTTGACAAAGTCCTGGATTACATGCGTCACCTCTTTGATCTGGGTCTCAGCCATTCCTTGTTGAAGGTCCATATGGCAGCTATTTCAGCCTACCATATTCCATTTGGAGACAGGGCTTTTGCTCAGTTGGAAGTCTCTAAGACTTTCCTCAGAGGGGTTCTCCATTTGAGACCCCCTCCATTTGCATTCCTGCCCCTCCATGGGATTTGAATTTCATCCTGGAGAAGCTCACTGTGCCTCCCTTCGAGCCAGCAGCGGCGGCTGATTTAAAATTCCTCTCTTGGAAGATGCTCTTGCTAGTGGCCATCACTTCTGCTCGGCGCATTTCCGAGCTTCAGGCCTTAATATGTAAAATCCCGTACTTGATTTTCCACAAGGAATGTGTGGCTCTACGCACCAACCCTAAGTTTCTCCCTAAGGTGGTGGCTGAATCTACGCTGAAGCAATCTATTGAACTACCCGCTTTCTTTACGCAACACTCCAGTCAAGGGGAGTACCTCTTGCATACTATGAATGTTCACAGAATCTTGAGATACTATATCAGTTGGACTAGGGATCTCAGAAAGACTGATCAGCTTTTTGTCTCTTTTGCTCACAAAAGTGAAGGCAATGCTGTTTCTAAGCAATGCCTTTTAAAATGGTTGGCGAACTGTATCACTTTCTGTTACGACAAGTACAAGAAGACCTTTCCGGGTCAAGTCAGAGATCATTCCACTAGAGGAGTAGCTGCCTCTGCGGCTTGTTTCAAGAATGTGTCAGTGGCAGACATCTGTGCAGCCGCAACTTGGACTTCTATCCGTACCTTCACGAAACACTACAGTTTGGACATTGCCTCTCGTCGTAGAGCAGGCTTCGGGTTAGCTGTCCTACTAGGTCTCCTTTCATGAGACCCATTCAGCCCTGAGGTTCTGTGTTATGGATGACAATCCTCCTCCCGAGTGTTTCTCCTTGTTCCAGACTGCTTGGGACTCAGTCCTATATGTGAATACGTACTGCAAGAGCCCTCTTGAAGTAAGGTAGTACAGTTACGTAAGAACTTACCATAACAGTAGATCTTCGAGAGAGGCTCTTGCAGTAAGTATTGCCTTCCCATCCTCCATCCCCCTAAGTTTTCTTTGCTTCATTTCCATGAGGGGAAATATCCTCTTCTCTCTCGTCTTGCCTCTTTTGGCCCTTGGCAGGAAAAAACTGGAAGACGGGCATCGGGGACCACCCCTTTATACTGACGTCGCATGATGCCGGTCACCTGACGTGGGGGTGGTCCCCCGCCAGAGACTGCTAGCTAGAAATTTTTCCATGGAGTCCTGTCCTGGCAGCTTATTCCTGTATGTGATTACCTACTGCAAGAGCCTCTCTCAAAGATCTACTGTTACGGTAAGTTCCTACGTAACCACTTTATCATCGCCTTGTATGTCATTGCCCTCAACACCACGGCAAAAGTCAAAGTGTGCATGCAGGAAGCAGATCCCGGCCAAAGACGGCCATGCAGCCTGCCTCCTCTGCCTAGGCCCAGAACACCAGCCCGACGCCTGCACACATTGTTAAAAATTCAGCCAGAAGACTCACACCAGAAGGGCCCATGCTCTCAAGATCTTCCTCCTAGAAGAGAAACTTGTAGCCATGCAGTGAGGATCAGGGGCCAGCTCATCCTCTTCCACCAGGGACTCCCTACCCAAGGCCAGGTCATCAGGGGGGAAGTATCACCACAAGGAAAAAGATCGGGCCAGGTCTGACTCTCACCCCAGGTCCACAGCTAAGCAGACCCCGTCTTCATCGTCCTTCGGTAAGAGATCCTGTTTGGTTCCGGCCCAGCCATCCAAACCCTCCCTTCCGACTGTTCCCAGGGCAAACACCGGGAGTCTGCCTCATCGGGACACCATCATTCTTCCCTGGCTCATTGACCTCTTAAAATCTCGGGGTCGACCCAAGAAAGCTTGCCCTGGGCTCTGGACAGGCCCTGTTCATCTGAAAAATGCAAAAGGGCAGAAGAACCCTCCAGTAGGCAGGAGGTCGCACGGGCTCGGACGCTTCCCCCTCAGGCTAAGGTGCGCCCTCCTCCAGACCAATGCCAGCCTAGGTGGTTGCCGATGAGGACCAGCCTCCTCCGAGGGACCAGATGCCTGATAAGGCCACACTGGACACCCCTCCAGATGAGAGCTATACCGATCGCCGGCGTACTGACGCCGGGGTCCCGGACCCGACGCCCAGTGAGCCAGAACCCCAGGCGCCGCTCTAAAGAACTGTCACCTGGTCCCTCAGACCCGACGCCAGCCCCTGCAGTCGTCCCGATAGCAGACATTGGTAATCTGTTCACCACTTGTGGAATACTGTGAAAGGGGACCTCCTGTACAGACTCCCAGACACGGTCCCTCCACTGCCACCCATGGGTCCCCCCCGAACCTCAGGGAAACCAGGATGAGCACCCAAGTCCACATCCCAAGGGGAAAAGAAGGAAATGGCCTTCATCTCCATCTCCTTCCTCCCCTCCTGTGATGTCCTCCTCGGATGAGAGCAGCGTGGATTCAGACTTCTCAGATGGGGAATTCCTTCCCCCTCCCTGGAACCTAAAGATTCCCCTAGGTCCCCTCCGGAAGATCCCTCCTTCTTGGACATCATGCGGCACATCCAGTCCATATATTAGTGGGAGTCAGAGGATCTGGACCCAGAGCCTAAACGCCTGGCCAAGTTCCTTAGGGAGAAGGAACCCAAACCCTTGGTGATTCCACCATTTGTGCAGCCATTTCAGGATGTAACACGCCTGATTTGGAGAACCCCATCCTCCATCCCGGCAGTCCCTAGGAAGGCGGACAGACTCTATAAGCCCCCCCAAGTCTGATCCCTTCCTGGGAGAACAGCTAAAGGCCAGTTTGTTGGTCCTCACAGCTGCCCACGGCAGGGGGTCTCAACCAAAACATTTGCATTCCCAACCTCCAGATCCCGTCTCCAAGAAGTTTGATGCCGGGGTCCTAAAGTCTTCTCCTCAGTCACTGGGGTCATCAGGTCATTGAACGTTATGGCCCACATGATCACATATCAGCAGTCACTGTGGAGCAAGACAGTGGACCTCGTGGAAGCTATGCCTGACTCCAACTCCAAACAAATTCTAGCATGTGCCCAGTCGGGTCAGGATGTGGACAGACCCACTTTCCGGTGCTTGTACGACGACGTAGACACGGCCTCCAGGGCAGCCGCCTCCATGAATCTGTATGAGATGGCAGTCTTGGCTCAGGCTCATGGGCTTCCAGCCGGACTTGCAAGAGTCCATCCTGGATTCCCCTTTTCAGGGTCCCATTTTGTTTGGCCCTGAAGTCGAGCAAATGGTAAAACAATTACAGAAGTCGGGGGTAAGCGGTGGCTGACGGGGTAAGCGGTGGCTGACGTACACCATATGTACAAAACCCAGCCTCAGGAACCCCGCTGGCACCCTTTTCTTAGAGCTCAAGGGCAGGCTCAGGGGAGCAGGCAGTCCCGTGGTAAGGGATTCAAGAGGCGTGGTCACCCTGCCCCTCAAGATTCCCAAGGCCCCAAGCAGCCCAAAACTCTTAGGGCCCAGGTTCCCCCCACTCCCTCAGCCTGACTCCCTTTGCCGCCCTTCTCCCCTGGTGGACAGGCAGAGCGAGAAGGTAGGAGGGCGGGTTGCGCTTTGCCTGCTCGAATGGTCCAGTATCACTGTAGGCCAATGGGTTCTGGATAGCATTTGGAAAGGTTATACGATAGAATTCATCTCTATCCTGCCGGACAACCCCCAACATCACGTTGTCCACCAGATCACACCCTTCTCTTAGAAGTCGAGATTCAGCAGCTCCTAGAGAAAAGAGCCATACAATAGGTTCCACAGGCCCAGAAAAGGAAAGGTTATTGCTCCCAATTCTTCCTGGATCCGAAGAAAATGGGAGACTTTTGTCCAATTCTGGACCTGAGCCAGCTCAACCTCTCAGTAAAATACCAGAGGTTTTGGATGGTCAGTCTAGCAGGCCTCGTCCCCCTGCTTCAGCAAGGGGACTGACTGTGCTCCCTAGATATGCAGGATGCTTACATGCATATCAAGGTTCTGAAGTTCCACAGAAAGTTTCTGCGATTCAGCTTCAGAGACAAGCACTACCAATTCCAGGTTTTTCCTTTCTGCCTTTTCTCAGCCCCCAGGGTCTTCACCGAATGCCTAGCGGTGGTAGCTGCAGCCCTCCGCAGGAGAGGCCTCTTTGTCTACCCTTACCTGGATGATTGGCTCCTCTCTGCTCGATTGGAGGAGGAGCTTCTAATCGCCGTAAGAGAGACGCATGCTCTATTTTCTTCCCTGGGTATTACAGTAAATTGGCCAAAGTCATGACCCTGGCCAACACAAAGGCTGTAGTTAATCGGGGCTATCCTGGACACCGGACAGGGGAGAGCTTTTCTGCCTCCAGACAGGACAGACTGCCTTCGGGGTTTGGCCAGCAGGCTCCAAAAGACCCCCTCCTCCCCTGCCCAGCTGGTCCTGCAGCTTTTGGGGCACATGGCGGTGGCCATGGCCACAGTAGCCTTAGCCAGACTCCATATGAGGACTCTACAGTGGCACCTCAGGGTTCAGTGGGACCATTCGATGGACGATCTGGATCTCCGAATCCGGATCTCTCAGGTGGTACATCGTTCTCTCGAATAGTGGCTCCATCATGACAGTCTAGCGGGAGTAGATCTTACTTCGAGATACAGCTCTTGCAGCAGGTTACACCATTAGGACTGAAGCCGGCAGGCGCCAGGACCCCGGAGATCTTTTCTAGCTAGCTATCTTCAGCGGGGACCGCCCCCGACGTCGGCCCGCCTCCGACGTCAGGCGTGGTATAAGAGGGGGCGGTCCCGCCAGAAACCCCAGTTCTTTCCCGCCGTCGAAAGTGCATGCCTCGACCTACGGTTAGTTCTAGCGACGCGAAGCGTGGTTTTCGAAATTTCTCTGAAATTTGCTGTGGAAGATTTTCTACAATCAACATTTTCTTATCTGATGTCCTCTCCGACCGGCCATTCTTCGGAGTGTGCGTGCGGCAAACAAATACCTTTTAAAGATCCGCACTCTGCGTGCGTCAGGTGCCTGGGCCCAGACCACGAGTAGTAAGGCCCTGTTCCTCTGCCAGGGGTTCAATAGCCGCACCAGGATCCGCACGGCAGAAGGCCCTTCAAGCTACCTCCTGGAAGAACAACTTCTGACGATGGCCTCCAAAGAGTTCAGCACATCGGCATGCGAGAAAAAAGAAGATCAAGGATCCTGCCGGTCGCGGTTCGGGCCTCCGAGTCCCAGAGCTCCGGGTCTTGGTCAGACCGCTCGCCTTCCAGGGCCTCTTCGCTCCCTGCTGCGGTCCCCGCTACTCAGCCCGCTCAGGCCTCTACCGCCAGGCCGTCGTCCTCTTCATCTGCCCAGAAGGCCTTGGCGAAGTCGGGGGAACGCTGCCACCACCACCACAAGTCGGGCTCCCGCTCCTCGCCCCCCGGAAGACCTTGGAACTCACTCCGTTGAGGAGGCCGGTGGATCCGGTGTCAGCCAGACCGCCGTCGGCCGTTCGCCATCGTTCCTCCGAGCCGACGTCGGTCGGCCCCTTCTGCGCATCGAGACCGGTGGGGGGACTGGCGCCCAGCGCTGCCTGAGCCGAGGCTCCTGTGCCTCGGCGCTGGTCGGGACAGGAGTCCTCACCGAGGAGTCGGCCCAGCTCGATGACCAGGCGGGCGCTCCCGGCGCGAGGAGTCTCAGGGTCCCTCGCAGCCGCGAGGCCCCGTGGAGCCCGTCGCCCGGGACCCGGCGTCGGCCCTCGCCTTGGAGCCGGCCGGGGCTATCCTTGGCGAGTGAAGGACCTCTTTACATACTGGTGGGATACTATCAGGAAGGATGTGGTACCCCCAGTCCTTCCTCCTCCACCTCCTCCTCCTCCTCCTGTTGCTACAGCTCCGGCCCACCTTCACCTGTGAGGTTGGCTGGCCATTCTGTCCCCAGGGAGCCTGAGACTCCTCCCAGGGGCCGACACTCTAAAAGGAGACCTCCGTCTAGATCGTCGTCCTCCGGATCGCCCAGTCCCAAGAGGTCCAGGAGGCGACGTCGGTCGCCGTCGACGGAGGTTACGGGATCATCTTATTCATCGTCCAGATCCCCATCTCTGGTCTCGCTTCCCTCGCGGACCCACGTGAGACCCAGGTCTCCTCAGGCGATCCATCCTTCATGGATATACTCAGACATATCCAGGAGAACATGGGTTGGGAAGCAGAGGAACTTGACCCGAAAGGCTCGCCTGGCGAAGTACCTTGGCAGAAAGACCCTAAGCCTGTGGTGGTGCCACCCTTGGTGGACACTACCGTGGACATCACCAAGGCTGCGTGCAGCGTCCACATTCGCTCCCAGCGGTGCCAGAAGGCTGACAGGCTGTACAGGGCCCCTAGGGGACCAGTACCTGTCACAGCACCCTCTGGCTGACTCCTGGTGATTACTGCCTCACATGATCCGGTCCCAGGACCGCAACATTTGAGCACCCTGCCACGGACCCAGAGTCCAAACAGCTGGACTCTCTGGGGAGGCGCACTCAGCTTCCGCGACTTGCGCCATCAGGTCCTGAACTACCTCACCCACATGGTGCAGTTTCAAGACGCCCTGTGGGAGCAGGGCTAGGGCGGCTGAAAGCTGCGGAAGGTGAGCAGAAGGAGGAGATGCTTCAGCTCCTCGGACGGGTTCAGGCAGTTGAACCCAAGTTTTAAGAGCCGCATATGATTCAGCGGACTCGTCAGCCAGGAGCGGCTGCTTCAGGTGTTTGCCTCGGAGGCATTTCGTGGCCGTGTCTCGGTTTCACCCAGATGTCCAGAAAAATATTTTGGGCGCTACCTTGAAGGTGAGGTGTTGTTTGGTAATCCGTCAGGCGTATCATTACAAACTCCAAGAAGGCTGGAAAGGCGGTCCGGACAGTCCAGGCGATGTACGGCGAGCTTGGCTCCGTAGGAACCAAGGCCGTTTCCGTGGGCGGACTCAGAGGCAACAGACCCGTTCCGCCACACAACACAGGGGCTCTGGCTTCCGAAGGACCCAGGGGAAGCAGCCCGCCAGCAGGGGTCAACGTCCTTCCAAGGCCACCCAGCCAGCGGGTCCTTCAGCCGCCACAGCATGACTCCTTTCCGGGCCCCGCCCCTCAGGATCAACGGGACTTTTCGGTCGGGGGTCGCATTACTTCCTGTCAGGTTGGCGAGCAATAACCACCGACAGGTGGGTTCTTCAGTTGGTCAGCAAAGGCCACTTTTAGAGTTCGAAACGGCCACCCTCGAGGCCTCCTCTGCTTTCCCGATACTCGGGTCAGCACGACTTGATTTGGCAAGAGGTGATCGCTCTCTTGGACAAGGAGGCGATTCAATCGTCAGGAAACCAGAGGACTGGGGTATTATTCTCACTTCTTCCTGGTTCCCAAAAGACAGGGGACCTCCGTCCAATTCTGGACTTAGCGACCTCAATCAATCGTCGTCTGCAAAGGTTTCGCATGGTGACCCTTCCGGGTCTCATTCCCATGCTAAAACAAACTGACTATTTAGCGTCCCTAGACATGCAGGATGCCTACTGCACATCCCCATAGCTCAAGCGCATCAGAGGTTCCTCGCCTGAGTTCTCAGGCCACCATTTCCAATTCGAGCTCTTCCTTGGGCTGTCATCCGCTCGAGGGTTTTACAAAGTGCATGGCAGTCGTGGCAGCTGCTCTAAGGAGGAAGGGCCACTATGTTTCCCGTACCTCGGCGATTGGCTTCTCATGGCTGCCTCCAGAGAGGTGCTTCTGCAGCGATCCGGGACACTCAGATCCTGTTCAGATCGCTCGGGATCTTGATAAACCAGGAGAAGTCGGTCTTGGTACCGTCGCAGAACCTGCAGTTCATAGGCGCAGTGCTGGACACGGTCCAGGGGAGGGCTTTCCTCCCAGACAACAGGGCGGAATGCATCAGGTCCCTCATAGAGGACCTTTCCGCGAATCAGACCACTCCGGCCAGATTGGTCCTTCGCCTGCTCGGTCACATGGCTGCGGCCATTCCCACAGTTCCTCTCGCGCGGCTCCACATGCGCGTAGCGCAGTGGATGCTCAAGGCGCAGTGGGACCAGAGGCAAGACCATCTGCAGCATCCGGTCAGAATCACAAAAGAGTGATTCAGGACTGGCAATGGTGGTTAGCCAGGAGTCGCTCTCCAAGGCGTCCCTTTTGCAACGCCGTCCCAGAGATTACCCTCACCATGGGCGCTTCAGGTCTCGGGTGGGAGCTCACCTGGATGGGGTGAAGTCTCAGGGCGTTTGGAGTCCGCTGGAAGCTCATCTGCACATCAGTGTTCTGGAGATGAGAGCGGTACTCTATGCTCTCCGGGCTTTCCAGTCCATGATCCCACCGTGTACCATCCTGCTTCAGACGGACAACACGGCGGTTATGTATTACCTCAACAAACAAGGAGGCGCACACTCTTACCCCCTTTGCAGGGAAGCCATGAGAGTGTGGGATTGGGTAATCGGACACGGCGCAAGTCTAGTCGCGGTACATGTTCCCGGCGTGGACAACACGATTGCGGACGGCCTGAGTCGCTCCCAGGCCAGAGTCCACGGTGGGAACTTCTTCAGGAGGTAGCAGAGGACCTGTTCCTTCGATGGGGAACTCCAGAATTAGACCTATTCGCATCCCCATCCAACGCAAAACTGCCCAATTTCTGCTTGCTAGATCCAGGGCCTGGAGTTTTCTGGCGAGACGCGTTGTCCATCTCCTGGGAGAACAGGTTCCTCTACGCTTCCCTCCTTTCCCGTTGATCCAGAGGTTCTGCTCAAACTACGCGGGGAGCATGCGTGTGATTCTGGTGGCCCCATTCTGGCCCAGACAAATCTGGTTCCCATTGCTGGCGCGCTGTCTCAGGAACCTCCCTCCCACTGCCGCGCAGTTCTCACCTTCTGTCTCAGGAGCAAGGTTCGTTATTACATCCGGATCTGCGGTCTTTGAACCTGCAGGCTTAGCTCCTAGAGACGTAGCCATCATGCGACACGGGGTCTCGCAGGAGGTTGCAGAGGTACTCTCTGCAGCCAGAAAGCCGGCTACTCACGCTACTTATGCCATGAAATGGCGCCGATTCTGTCTTTGGTCACGGGCTCGTGACCTTTCTCCTTTAGATTGCCCTGTGGGGGCAGTCTTGGACTACCTCCTCTCCCTTTTTCACTGGGTTAGCTCTCCTCTATTAAAGTACACCTTTGTGCTATTTGCCTATCACCAGCCGGTGAGCAGCACCATTGCTCAACTGGACGCTTCTCGGGAGTTCCTGAGAGGGTGCTGCACCTTAGGCCTCCTATTAAAGATCCGATTCCTCCATGGGATCTCCTTTTGTTTTGGAGCAACTCACGCCCCCTTTGAACCAGCTGCAGATTGCGAGCTACGTTTTCTGTCTTGGAAGACGTTGTTTTAGTTGCAGTTACTTCAGCCAGAAGATTTCTGAGCTTCATGCCCTGATGTGTAGGAGCCTTATTTGGTTTTTCACCGAGACAGAGTGTCTCTGAGAGCGAATCCTAAGTTTTTGCCTAAGGTGGTCTCAGCTCTGACCTTAAATCAGGATATTGACCTTCCGGTCTACTTCCCGAACTATTCCAATAGAGGAGAGGCTTTGCTCCATACTCCTGATGTTCACCGCAGCCTGAGTATTACCTCAATAGAACTAAGTCCTTTCGGGCTTGAGCAACTTTTGTGTCCTTCGCACAGAGAATGAGAGGTCGGCCAGTGTCTAAGCAATCCTATCCCGCTGGCTTGTGCAGTGCATCTCCCCTGCTGCCAATCAAACAAAAGCCCCTCCGGGTTCCGTCCGGGCCATTCTACTAGGGGTGTAGCCACTTCTTTTGCAGTTCTCAAGAATGTCTCAACCTCATCTATTTGCGCTGCAGCTACTTGGAACTCTGTGCATACCTTTATCAGGCATTACAGTCTGGATATCGCCTCTAGGCGAAGGGCTGGTTTCGGCCAGGCCGTGCTGCAGGGCCTCCTGTCCTGAATCGAGGTTGGGCGGCTGCTCCTCGGTTTCTTGTTTTTCCTCCTCCCGATGTGAAAGGGTCAAGCTTTACTGCTTGGGAATCAGTCCTAATGGTGTAACTTGCTGCAAGAGCTGTATCTCGAAGTAAGATAGTACAGTTACGTAAGAACTTACCGTAACAGTAGATCTTCGAGAACAGCTCTTGCAGCAGGTACCTTCCCCCCCGCCGTATCCCCCTTGGAGGAGGTCTTCGCTCGCAGTTGCTCCTCTAGAACGGAGGAGTGAGGGAGAAAAGGATGGTGAGTATGTCAGCCAGCCAGTCTGAATGTTCAGACGACAGGAATTTGATTTCTCTTGCATGGCTGGGCGAGCACAGGAGTCAGCTTTTTTCCTTGTAAGGGAATTTCCCTCTTTTCTACTCAGAGTTTTCGTACTCCTTTTTGCCTTCTGACGGTGGATCCTTGGTCTCCCCTGCTATCGCAACCTCTGGCCGGGAATCTCCGGCGGGAGAACTGGGGATTCTGGCGGGACCGCCCCCTCTTATACCACGCCTGACGTCGGAGGCGGGCCGACGTCGGGGGCGGTCCCCGCTGAAGATAGCTAGCTAGAAAAGATCTCCGGGGTCCTGGCGTCTGCCGGCTTCAGTCCTAATGGTGTAACCTGCTGCAAGAGCTGTTCTCGAAGATCTACTGTTACGGTAAGTTCTTACGTAACTGTACTTTCCTTTACGGAGACCCTCTTCTCTTCAGACTTTAACCACAGATGCCTCTGTGTCAGGTTGGGGGGTTCATTAGGGGATCACAGGACCCAGGGATCTTGGTCTGCCATAGAGAGCTCTCTACATATCAGTGTTCTGGAAATGAGAGCAGTGTTGAATGCACTAACTGCATTCAGAGACCAACTCTCGCCAGGTCCTCTCCTGGTGCAAACAGACAATACACCAGTAGTCTTCTACATCAACAAACAAGGGGGAACTCACTTGTACCCTCTTTGCAGGGAGGCCATAAGAGTGTGGGACTGGGCAGTGGAACACTGATTAGATCTCATTGCAGTCCATCTGCCTGGGGTTCAGAACGTTCTCGCCGACAGTCGTCAGCTGCTCTACCTCTCGGAACCATGAGTGGGAACTGCTCCAAGATGTTGCAGACGACCTGTTCGATCGCTGTGGCCATCCAGAGTTGGACCTCTTTGCATCCCCATGCAACGCCAAACTGCACAATTTTTGCTCGCTCGGTCCAGGGCCTGGTGTTTTCTGTCAAGACGCATTGTCCCTCTCTTGGACAGGGAAGTTCCTGTATGCCTTCCCTCCTTTTCCCCTCATTCAGAGAGTGCTGCTCAAATTGCAGTCAGAGGGAGCCAGAATGATTCTGGTGGTTCCTCTATGGCCTTGTCAGATCTGGTATCCGTTGCTCCAGCAGCTGTCTCTGGAGCCTCCAGTTCAGTTGCCCCTGTCCACCCACTTTCTCGCACAAGAACAGGGGACACTCGTCCATCCTGCTCTTCACCTGCATGTGTGGCTCCTGCAGTCCTAGTGGAAGAGAGACTAGGAGTGTCGAGCAGAGTGGCTGAAATTCTGGTTGCAACGAGGAAGCCTTCCACCGGGGCCACGTACTCTCTGAAATGGAAATGCTTCTGTTTGTGGGCTATGGCCCGAGCCCTAAACCCTTTGGGTTGTCCGGCTAAGCACATGCTAGAGTATCTCCATCACCTTCTGGACTTAGGATTGAGCTATTCATCCATCAAGGTGCACATGTGTACGGTCTCTGCATATCATGACCCTATCTGAGATAAAACTCTGGCACAGCTTAATGCCTGCAAAACCTTCATTCCAGGGGTCTTGCATGTCAGACCTCCCAAGAGGGGCATCGTTCCTCCTTGGGACCTCCTTTTTGTCCTGGAGAAACTCACCCTTCCTCCCTTCGAGCCAGCAGCCTCAATGGAGCTGTGGTTCCTCTCATGGAAGACCCTCCCGTTGGTAGCCATTACCTCTGCTCAGAGGGTTTCCGAGCTCCAGGCCCTGATGTGTAAGGAACCTTATGTAGTTTGTCACAGGGACAGGGTGAATCTGCGCACGAACCCTAAATTGATGCCGAAGGTGGTGTCCGTGCTGACCAGGACATCAATCTTCTGGTTTATTATCCAGAGTTTGCTAACCAAGGTGAAGCACTGTTGCACACCATGGACGTTCACCATATTTTGAGGTATTAACTCCACAGGAGTCACTTCTCTAGACAGTCGGACCAATTGTTCGTCTTGTTCGCTAAGCAAATGCTTGGAGCTCCAGTTTCTAAACAAGACACTAGCCCATTTGCTGGTACAATGCATTTCATTCTGCTATCCGCATCATAAAAAACCTCTTCCGGGTGTTATAAAGGGCCACTGCACCAGAGCGGTGGCCTCTTCCTTTCCAGCACTCAAGAATGTTTCTTCAGCTGACATTTGTGCTGCTGCCACATGGAATTCAGTCCACACCTTCATCAGGCACTACATCCTGGTCATCACATCCAGAAGAAGAGCAGGTTTTGGACTAGCAGTCCTGCAGGGCCTTTTCTCATAGATGCTTATCAGTAGCTGTTTTCAGCATATGTCCCACCACCCCTATCAGACCTGGACCTATCCTTGGGTACTTCTTGGAACTCTGTCCTAATGGTATTACCTGCTGCAAGAGCTGCACCCTCAAAGACAGATAGTATAGTTACATAAGAACTTAGCATAACAGTAGATCTTTGAGAGGAGGTGTTGCAGCAGGTGGCTTTCCCACTCTCCATCCCATAGGATAGTACTTTTTGGGTATTTATATCACCAGACCATGTGGGGACTTCCTGCTCAGTTCTCCAGTTTGTTTCTAGCCGGGTCTCCAGCGGGAGAACTGAGGTGGTGGCAGGGAACCTCCCCCTTTATACCACGTCTGACGTCAGGTGGAGCCGACGTCGGAGGTGGACCCCTGCCTCAGACTGCTAGCTAGTTTTCCGTGTGGTCCCAACGCCTGATGGCTTCAGTCCTAATGGTATTACCTGCTACAAGAACTGCTCTCGAAGATCTACTGTTACGTTAAGTTCTTATGTAACTGCACTTTACAGGTGATTAACCTGTGTTGCAGAGATTTTCTTGGTTATGTCACGACCTCAGAACAGAACCAGCCCTATGGGTTTTCAGCATTGTACGGAGTGTAGTGAACCATTTGCTAAAGCTGATCTACCCTTTAATTTTGTTTCTAGGATCGTGGATATGTTCTATCCACATTGTTTGGCATGTCCTTTCCCTTTAAGAATCTTGCCGGAAGGTCTTTAAGCTGGCTCCTCCCAGTCACCCAGGTGGTATAACCCTTGATTCCGCCCTATGATGCCAGATCTTCCTTTCTGCTGGAAGATACAGGTTCCCTCCTTACTGCTCTTGCGTTCTGTAGGCCCTGGCTTTCAAATCCACGGATTTGCTCAAACTCAGACTCATCAGCGTTACACCAAATCGCTCCGCGATCTCGACTGCTATGGATGCTAAATCATGACCCGGTTTCCGCTGCTGCTCGTGCGGGCAGTAGATGTCTCGCACCAACCCGCATGCCATGTGCATGTACTGCCTGAGTGTTGGCCATGACATTCAGGCCTGTGAAATGTGTTGCGCATTTCACCCGTACATCTTGGACGATCGTCTCGCATGGCTCCAATTGGGCAGACCGGAGAAACGGAATTCGCCAGTCAAATCTAAGGAAGCCCGGTGGGCGGTCTCCGTGGCCTCTGGGTCTGCTGAGCAGCTCAAATAAATGAAGACTTTGAGGAAGAGGTGGCTCAGGCTGAGGATCGATCCTTGATGTCCTTCTTTGTACTGCTCAACTTGATCTCCATGTTCTCTGGATCCTTTCGAGAGATGTGACAGTCCCTTCCCACCAAGGGCGAGAGGCCTTCGGGTGCGCATGTCTCTTGGTCCCGTAAAAATTACAAGGAACCAAGAGAATCTTCATCTCACCGACAACGTTCTTGGGATTGTGAGAGATCTCGGTCCCTGGAATCGCCTGGCTCGACTTTGGTCAAAGTTGCGGCCTTGGACGCTGGCTTCACGATCCCCCCATCAGGCCAGCCAGCTCAGACTCCAGATGACGACTCTGTTGAGATCATTCTCGACCCAGTCAATCTGTTGTCACTCGATGAGGCTGACAACTCCTTATTTAGGACCCCGGTCCTACCTCTCCCTGATGAGGAGACCCAGCCTGCTGGGAATCCCATTGGAGACCCTGTCCCAGACCCAGAAGAACCACCGCCGTCCCCGGTGCCTTCTGGTCGACCCCGTTGGTCCCCTCGATGATTGAGGTCGAGGTCTCAGACTCCTTCGACCGACAAGCTGAAGAAGGCGCACAAGCACTCAAAGCAGAGGCTCCGCCCACATTCTTCTTCATCATGCTCCTCGGATGAGGAGAGGCTTCGACAGAAACTCTGTCGAAGCTACGAAGACTTAATGTGGTAACAGCTGATTTTGCCCAGTCAAAAGTAGATTCCAGCTTCCACCGCTTTACTTGGCTATCACCTCCTAGGCCGAAGCCGACTCCTCCAGAGCTGGCCCGCACTGTTTCTTCTCCCATGGAGCCGGTCAAAACCGTCCCAGTTCGGCCAAAATCAACATTTTCACCGATCCTGGTGGAGCCACCACCTAAACAGCCTCCTTCAGGGGCTTCTGCCAAAGAGACTTGGCCTGTTCTGGGCCTCTCCTGCTCAGGCTTTCTGTCACCCTCACTCCTGACCATCCTAGGTGGGTTGAGGGAGAACCCGGTGGCCGCCCAATTTATCCGGACTCCTCAGAGTCTGACGACTCTGACCTTAATTCCCATCCCTTGGACGAGGAATTGATGGGTAGTCTCTCGACGGAGGAAGGCCCCTTTTCCTTTATGGGCATCCTCCATCTCATCTCGAAATCTACAGGGATGCCTGTCAAACCCGTGCAGAAATGGGCCGAATATCCCCCTCACTGATATTTTCAAATGGGGGGGATTCACCGACTGAAGCCTTCCCAGTGGCCGAGGCCATTGTTGGTTCGGATTTGGAGCTATGACAGCACTCGGCCTCCTGCCCTGCACCGTCTGCCCGTATGGCCCACAGATATGCAGTGCCCATCGGGTCCCTTTCGGGATTCACAGAGCATCCCTCTGCTGAGGGTTTGGTGACTGAATCTGTGTTCAGATGTTTGGGTAGTTCGGCAGATACAGAAGGACCCCCGGACAAGGAGTCCAAAAAACTGGACCACTCTGCCCGAAATGTCTGTGCCACCTCTGCACTGGGCCTCAGTCAGGCAAGTTTGGTCATCGTCATGGCGCATTTCTCTCACGCCCTTCTGGGCTCCCTTGATGAGGTTCTATCTCACCTCCCGCCAGACCTCCAGATCACGGTCAAGCAGGTCCATGACCAGGGTCGGGCTGTTGCGAAGCAGCAACTCCAGATGGCTCTGGACCTCGGGGACTCATGCGCCTGCTTGGTGGCGGCTGCGGTTGCCATGTGCCGCAGGGCTTGGTTAAAGGTCTCCAGCGTCATGGGGGACACTCAACACAAGTTAATGGACGTCCCTTTCCTGGGTACCGACCTTTTTGGCCCAGGAGTGGATGGTGAAGTTCAGTGCCACCTTGGACTCTGTAACTTCTGCGCAGAAGAAATCCCAGGGTTCCAGAAAAGCAGAAGAAGCCATTTCGGCACTCTGCCCCTGCGGTCAAGCAGCCCCACTTTCAAGCGGGGTAGCAACAGCAGGCACAATCTTGGTGCCCTCTGACCAAGTCCGGGCCTCCAGCGGCCCATAAACCTGGAGGACGGGGCTCAGGCTGTCCCCAGTCTCGATCCTCTTCCTCCAAGCCTGCTCTGTGACGGGATGGGGATGGCCACTCCCATACCTGTCACTCAAGCTCTGGGTCCTCCCGTGGGGGTCTGGCTCTGTCACTTCTTTTTCGCTTGGTCCGCTGTTACCACGGACAGGTGGGTTCTAGAAGTGGTAGGCCAGGGTCTGCCTCTGCAATTCGAGCAGTACTCTCCAAACCGAGCCCGCGCAGGGACGATGTGGTGTCTGTGCATGCTCCTCCAGCTCTTCAAGAGGACATTGCCCAGCTGCTCCGCAAGGAGGTGGTGGCCAGAGTCACGGACCCCCCAATCAACCCAGGGTTCATATCCAGGTACTTCCTGGTTCTGAAGCGGATGGGGGGGCTGGCGCCCCATTCTAGATCTTCACAACCTCAACCAGTTCCTCAGGTTATGCACCTTCAGGATGGTAACTCTCAAGCAGAACATGTGGTTTAGCTCTCTGGATCGTGACGCATTCTTTCATGTCCCGATCCGTCATCTCATGAAAGGTTCCTTCGCTTCTGAGCAGAAGGAGCCCTATTCGAGTTCCGAGCCATGCCGTTCGGCCTGTCATCGGCCCCACTGGTCTTTACCAAATGCATTGCAGCGGTGGCAGCCCATCTTCGGTGTCGAGGGGTCAGTTTTTACCCATATCTCGACAACTGGCTCTTGGCGGGATCCTCCAAGCAGGAGGTGGAGAAGTCCAGGGATGTGGCCCTCCAGACCTGCACCGATCTTAGTCTCCTGATCAGCAAGGCCAAGTTGGAACTCGTACCTTCACAGGTGATATGTTTTATCGGGGCAGAGCTTGACTCCTGCCAAGGCAGAGCCCGGCTCCTGACGTTTTGCGCCTTCTGGGATACATGGCCTGCACCACTGTGGTCCGATGGGCCCGGTGGCATATGCGCTCCCTCCAGTGGGAGCTGACCAGCCAGTGGACTCAGCGTCATGGTCACTTCAACCAGCTGGTCATTGTGTCCTAGAAGATGTGGGACGCTCTCCAGTGGTGGACCGTTCTGGAACACTTGCAGGAAGGGATCCAGTTTGTCCGTCCCGAGCCAACGATGATTCTCACAACCAATGCACCTCTCACAGTCTGGGGAGTCCACATGGGGAACCACAGAGCCCAAGGGTCCTGGACCCCATGAGGAATCACGATGATATATCAACCTGTTAGAGCTCAGAGCAGTCAGACTGGCATTGTCAGCATTCGCTCCGCCCCTTCGGGGTCAAGTGGTGCAAGTCCAGATGGACAATACCACAACTGTGTACTACCTCAACAAACAGGGTGGCATGCACTCCCGGCTGTTGTGCAGGGAAGCGCTTTGGATGTGGACCCTCGTGAGCCAACAGAAGGCAGGTCTCCTAGCCATTCATGTGGCAGGAGCCTCAAACCAAGGGGTGGACGCTCTCAGCTGTATGGGCAAGATGTCCCATGAGTGATCGCTCCATCCAGATGTAGTACACAGCCTGCTCTCCCACTGGGGCAAACATCAGGTGAATCTGGTTGCCTCCAGGGAGAACACCAAGCTGAGGCTGTTTTATGCCCGCCCCCCTCAGCAGGGCTCGCTGCAGGGGGATGCCTTTTTGAGGCCGTGGACCCCAGACCTCTTCTATGCCTTCCCTCCACTTCCCTTGGTTCACAAGGTGATCCTCAGAGTCAGGAGGGACAAGGCACAGGAGATCCTGGTAGCCCAAGACTGGCCCTCCAGTTCTGATATCCAGATCTCCTCAGCCTCACCTCCAGGCCTCTGAGGTGTCTTCCAGTATGCCCGGACCTGTTGTTAGTCAGTCAGGGGAAGGTTTTCCATCTGGACCTTCAATTCCTGCACCTGACAGCCTGGTTCCTAGGTGGCTAGAGTTCCTGACTCTGGATCTCTCTGAGGATGTACTCACAGTAGTGGAAACATCCAGAAAGGAGTCAACCAGGAGTTGCTATGCCTTCAGATGGAAAAGGTTTTCCATTTGGTGTCAGGGTAAGGGCCTGGACCCTTTGTCCTGTCCAGTGGCTGCCTTTAGTCCCTGTCCAAAGGGGGTTTTCGATCTACGACCCTTAAGGTGCACCTGGCAGCCATCTCTGCTTACCCGGCACGGGCCGGTCAGCAGATGGTGGCACAGGAGAAGGTGGTCTGGCGTTTCTTTAAAGGCCTAGACCACGTATCCCCTCTGGTGCATGACCCTCCACCTCCATGGGACCTACTGCTGGTACTGGCAAAGCTCATGGGCAAGCCATTCAAACCGATGCACAAATGTGAGATGTCACATTTGTCATGGAAGACTGCCTTCCTGGTGGCTATCGCGTCAGCCAGAAGGACTGGGGAACTCTAGGCGCTCTCTGTGGTGTCTCCTTATCTGGTCTTCCACAGGGACATAGTTGTCCTGTGCCCCCACCCAAAATTCCTTCCAAAGGTGGTGTTGGAGTTCCATCTTAACCAGGTGTTGACTTTGCCTGTGTTCTACCCGAACTACGCCTCGGATGCCAAGTACAGGCTCCATACTCTGGACCTGAGACAAGCAGATGGATTACATCCTGCATTGATCTCTGCTACCAGTTGGCAGGCAAGGAGCATCGGGCTGCCACCTGGAAGACAGCAAACTCCTTCATTACCCACTACTACATCGACCTAGAGTCACGTCAGGGTGCTGGTTTTGGTACCTCAGTTCTCGAATCTCTGTTCCCCAAAGAAGTATAGTGCGGGGTGCGCCTTGCCTCCCTCCTCCCGGAGAACTGTTTGGAGTCTGCCAAACAGTGTGGATAGAACAACATATCCACGGTCCTAGAAAAACAGGTTACTCACCTGTAACAGTAGTTCTAGGAGTGGTATATGTTATTCATCCTAACCCACCTGCCCTCCCCGGCTTCAAAGCACAGCCTGAGCTTCCAGCGGGCAAAGATCTGGCATCATGGGGTGGAGCAGAGGTTTGTACCACCCGGGTAGATGGGAGGAGCCAGCTTAAAGACCTTCTGGCAAGATTCTTAAAGGGAAAGGACATGCCAGACAGTGTGGATGAACAACATATACCACTCCTAGAAAGTACAGTTACGTAAGAACTTACCATAACAGTAGATCTTAGAGAGAGGCTCTTGCAGTAGGTAATTACATATAGGACTGACGCCGGCCGGTGGCAGGACCCCACGGAAAAATTGCTAGCTAGCAGTCCCTGGCGGGACCACCCCATGTCAGGTGACCGGCGCATATATGACGGTATAAAGGGCGTCCTGGACGCCCGCCTTCCTAGTTCTTTCCGTACAGGCCCGACGAGAGAGAGAAGCAGACATTTCCTCAATGGAAAAGGAGCTGAAAAGCCTAGGGGATGGAGGGAGATTACCTGCAAGAGCCTCTCTGAAGATCTACTGTTACGGTAAGTTCTTACGTAACTGTACTATCTTACTTCAAGAGGGCTCTTGCAGTAGGTAATTACATATAGGACAGAATCCCAAGCAGTCTGGAACAAATGAAAGGCACCAGGAGGTGGAACTACTCCAAAAAGTATTAAATAATCTGGCAGGTCTCAAGAAAGGAGGCCTTGCAAGACAGCTAACCCGAAGCCTGCTCTACGGCGAGAGGCAGTGTCCAAACTGTAATGTTTAGTAAAGGTATGGACTGAAGTCCAAGTGGCGGCAGCATAGATGTCTGCCGCAGAACCGTTCTTGAAACAAGCCGCAGAGGCGGCAACTCCATGAGTGGGTGGCCTCTGACTTGACCCGGAGGGTCTTGTTGTACTGTCATAACAGAAAGTGATACAATGGGCCAACCATTTTGATAGGCATTACTTAGAGACAGCATTGCCTTCTCTTTTGTGAGCAAAAGAGACAAACAACTGATCAGTCTTTCTGAGATCCTTCGTCCTATTGGTGTAGTATCTCAGAATCCTGTGAACATCCATGGTATGGAGCAGGTATTCTCCTTGATTGGAATACTGCGTGAAGAAAGCAGGTAATTCAATAGACTGATTTAAGGTAGATTCCGCTACTGTCTTCGGAAGAAACTTAGGATTCGTGCAAAAAGCTGCTCGTTCTTTGTGAAAAATCAAATAAGGGATTTTGCACATCAGGCCTGAGCTCGAAATTCTATAGCAGAAGTAATAGCCACCAAGAAGAGCGTCTTCCACAATAAAAACTTCAAGTCTTGCGAGGCCGCAGGCTCAAAGGGGGAAGGGTAAGTTTCTAGGGGACAAAGTTTAAGTCCCAAGGCAGAGCTGGAGTCCGGACAGGGGCCTGAGATGAAGGACCCTCTGAGGAAAGTTTGGATACCTCCAGCTGGGCAAATGCCTTGTCAGTGAAAGGGACATGGTAGGCTGAAATAGCCGCCATATGGACTTTCAAAGAGGAGTGACTGAGACCCAGGTCGAAAAGATGACGCATATACTCAAGCAAAATGGTCACAGGGCAGGAAAAGGGCTCCACGTTCCTGGCCGCAGCCCAGATAGAAAATCTTTTCCATTTCATGGCGTAGGTGGACCTAGTAGAGGGTTTTCTAACCTCCACCAGAATCTCGGCCACCTTAGGGGAAACGCCAAAACGAGATTGAGCTAGGTCTGCAGGAGCCATGCATGAAGTTGAAGGGACTTGAGTCCCAGATGGACCTGGGTCCCCTGATCCTGGGTCAGCAATCCTGGAGATAAAGGAAGAGGAAGAGGAGGAACCTCTGAGTATTGTTGTAGAAGAGAGAACCAGATTTGCCTGGGCCAGAAAGGAGCGATCAGGATCATTCTCGCTCCTTCTAAAGCCAGCTTCTGTAACACACGAGGGACCAGAGGAATTGGGGGAAAAGCATAGATGAATCTGTCCTTCCAGCTTAGAGCTAGAGCGTCGTTCCAGAAAGCGCCTTGCTCTGGAACGAGCGAGCAAAAGATTGGAAGCTTTGTGTTTTGGGAGGAAGCGAACAGGTCTATCTGAGGAGTCCCCCAAATCTGGAAGATGCTTTTTAGAACTTTTTCGTCCAATTCTCACTCATGTGGTAGAGCCGACGAGCGACTTAGTTTGTCTGCCAGGACATTGTCGACTCCCGGAACATGGATCGCCATGAGGTGGAGGTTGTGAAGCGTTGCCCAATCCCAAACCCTCATCGCTTCCCTGCACAGCAGGTAGGACCGAGTCTCTCCCTGCTTGTTGATGTACCACACCACGCACATGTTGTCCGTTTGGACAGCTAGGTGATTGGGAAGGATGAATTGGTGAAGGGACTGGAAAGCATACAGCACTACTCGAAGCTCGAGCACATTGATATGGAAAACTATCTCCATCTTTGACCAAAGGCCCTGGGTTCGGTGAGGACCCAGATGGGCTCCCCGACCTTCGCCTGAAGCGTCCGTGGTCAGAGTCTGATCGGGGGGAGGATGAAAGGAGGGGACCCCCCGGAATAGGTTCTCTCGAACCATCCACCATTGCAAGTCTCTTACCATCGGTGAGGGGAGATCAGAACGAGATGATCTAGATCGCTCACCCATGATCCCACTGAGATCGGAGAGTCCACTGAGAGATTCTCATGTGGAGCGCGCATGCGCGGAACCGTCGGGATGGCCGCCGCCATAAGCCCCAGTAGACGGAGCACTGACTCACCGGGACCTCCCTGCGCTCCAATAGGAGGGAAATCTGTGATTGAGGAGGGCCCCTGTCCGGGAGGCAGAAAGGCCTTGCACAGTGATGTGTCGAGAATTGCCCTCGATGAACTGGAGCCTCTGTGAAGGATCCAGGTGAGACTTGGAATGGTTGATGGAATACCCAGGCCAGTGAAAACCTGCTGGATGAGGGAGAGAAAATGCAGGAGTTCCTCCCTGGACGAGGCCGCCAGGAGCCAGTCATCCAGGTAGGGAAAAACCTGAGCTCCCAAAGAACACAGGTGGGCCGCTACCACCACCAGGCAATTGGTAAAGACTCAGGGGGGGCCGAGGAAAGACCAAACGGGAGCGCCCGGAATTGATAGTGGACCTTCTGGAACGCAAACCTGAGGTACTGTACTTTCGGTGCGAAGGGCGAATGGGGATGTGCAGGTACGCATCCTGCATATCTAGTGCACAAAGCCATTGGCCCGACCGAAGCAGGGGCAAAAGGGTTTGAAGGGAAAGCATCCTGAACCTCTTGTATTCCACATACAGGTTCAGAGAGCTGAGATCGAGAATAGGTCTGCGATCTCCTGTCTTCTTTGGTACAAGGAAGAAGTGGGAATAGTAACCCGTCCCGTAGAGGTGAGGGGGAACAGGTTCTATAGCCTGTTTCATAAGGAGCCGAGATTTCTTCCCTGACCAAGGAAGATGGTCCCTTGAGTAGCGGAGTTCAGAGGGGGTGAGCGGAGGTTTTCTGTAGAAACTCTAGGGCCCCCTCTGCTATGATCCTGAAGCACCCATGAATCCGATGTTATTCTCTCCCAACCTGGAAGGTGGAGGAGAACCTCCCTCCTACCGGTTCCTCCCGGGGCTACGGAAGGTGGGAGGAAGGAGCTCAGGTGGTGTGAGGCAGCGCCAGCAGCTGGGGCACCCGTTGCTTTTGGGCGTGCGGGCCTGGCAGCTGTGGGGCCCGACGTTTAGTGGCCCGCCTTCCCTGAGGTTTCGCTTGAGGCCGGCTGCATCTGCGAAAGGGACGGCGCTGTGGGGGATGGGGACAGTACATTGAATCAATAGATTTAAGGGCCTTCCCCTTCTCTTGCAAATCAGTGATGATGTCCTTGACATCACCACCGAAAAGCACAGAACCCCTGAAAGGTGCTTCTTGGATCGCTGACTGCACCTCCGGGACCAGACCTGACACAGGAGCCATGCATGGCGCCGAGACTGGCGGCAAAGGCAAAACTCAGTCCTCACGGTGTCCACTGCGTCGAGAAGTCGCTCTTCAAAATATGACGACTGGCGAGCAGGCAGAACGGACCGGTCGGCCAACTTCTGCTTGAGTTGGGAGTCGGGCAAAGAGTCGATCTTAGATTCCGCCTGGGTAAGGGCGGCCTTCTGGTAATCCCCATATGTGCTACATAGTTCAGGGCCTAATCCCCAGTGTGGAAGAAGCATAGATCTTCCTTCCATACTGATCAGAAGGTGAGATTCCTTATCCGGGAGGCGAGGCTCAAGTGTTTTGGGTGTGCTGACCGGCTAGGTGGCTAATCACAACCGAGTCTGCGGGTGAGAGTCTAAAAAGTCTACACCCTCCGGAGCCTGGTATAGCCTGTTCGACTACCTGGGAAGTGGGGCTAAAGCCGACGGTTGCTTCCAAATCGTGGAAACAAGGTGGGCGTGAGGCTCGATCCAGGGTGGCACTAGGGTAGGAGCCGTAAGGGTAAGTCCAGATGTTTGGCGAGTTAACCCGTTGAGGATCTGGCTCTAAGGGTACGCCACTGATGGACCTCCTGGATCTTCCTGAAACAGCTGTGAAAGAGATCCTCCAGAGGAGACTTGGAGGAGTCCTCGGCGGAGGCTTGGACAGAGCGTGGCTCGTCGTCTTTCTCGGAACATCCGCCAGGCCTCCGAGGTCGAGAGAGAAGGAAAGGAAATAAACGAGTAAGACTCCTAACTCGACTGGGGCGGGTTCAGCAGGGGAATCCCAGAAGCGTGTCCTGCCCCTCTCTGGATCCAGTGGACAGGGAATCCGGAGGAGGGAGGAGTGTGCCATCTGGGCGTCACGGGGCAGGGGTGGCAACGTCGCCGTAAGATGGTCTCGACTTCCTTGAGTGAGCTGAGCCTTGGCCTCAGCCCACCAGGAGGCAAGTCTCCTGAAGATCCACCGGCAGCCTGGGGGGCGGTGGAGGATGGGGGGGATAGGTGTGGGAGGAAATCTGTAGGGGAGTATCCGTAACCCGGCTGCGGGTATACGGAGCCGGGTACTGCTGGCGTCGAAGAGTCTGCACCAGGTACGCGGCACAGGATACTGCGGACCTGGGAAAACCAGCGTCGGATATGGCGGCGGATGCCCAGGCACTGGAGGAGCTGCGGAGCAGGCTGCCAGCGGGCACTCGGCGGGTGGATCAGTCAGGTTGAGCCCGTGGGTGGAGGAGCCGATGGAAGAGGAATATCCCCGCGCGCAGGCGTGGAACCAGCGTCGGCCGGGGCGGTCCGCCGGGGCGGCATCGGAGGAGCGCCGCGGGGCTGGCGTCAGGGCAGCGTCAGATCCGGCTCTTCAGGAAGAGGATCGGACAGTAGCCCAGGGTCCCGAGCCTCATCGAGGACGGAGGAAAAATCCCAGGGGTGGGGCAGGGGGACTGGGCTCCCCTGATGGCAGCGAAGCTGCGGAGAGCCTGGTGCGACAGGCGTGGCAGGGTCTGCCGTGGCTCGAGGCCGGCGCCACGTCGGAGAGCGATGTGTGGCTTATGGGCGGGTCCCGGTGGGCGCCAGAGGGCGGCGTCCGACTCCGAGGTCCCTCGTCAGAAGCGGGCCAGTATGAGAGGAGGCCGGTCCGAGGGGATACGTGCGCGCCGCCCCAAAGGTCGGCGTCTTAGCGGCCTTCTCCGGTGTCGTCAGAGGAGCTGGCGTCTGGCTTAAGGAGGTGCCCGCACCAGTGAGCCTCAGGCCTCTGCGGTACTGGGGCTAGAGTCTCCTTTGCCTGGAGACACCGGGGGCTCGAATGCGAAAACCGGCGAGAGGGCCGACGCCTCCTCCAAAGCCTTGGAGGCTGCCGTCGGGCGATCCCCCGGAGGGGATGTTACCTTACCCGTGACTCTGGCCGGAGTTGCGGAGGAGGAGGCCTTCTCCCGGTGCCTTTCCTTGTCCCGCTTCTTATGCCCTTCAGGGGAGGTTGACGCCTGCCGAAGTTTCTTCAACTCCTTCTCCATCGTGGACATCTTCTTTTTGAGGAGATGGGCTTCGAGGGACTGCTGGCATCGTCTGCGGGTGGCCGCGTTGAATCAAAGGCAGTGCGGACACTTGTCGACCGCATGGTCGGAGCCTAAGCAGAAAAGGCAGAGGGAGTGACCGTCTTTGTGAGGCAGTTGGGCGCCGCACGAGTCTCACTTATTCTTTGAAGGGGACGACATAAACCGACATTCACCTGATGAAAGAAAAATAAAATTCTGTACTGAAAACTTGTTCGGAAAAAACGACAAAGTAACAGGACTGAGCGATAAGAACTTAACCGCGAGGCGCTGCACGAGCTGACGGCAGGAAAGAACTGGAAGGCGGGCGTCCGGGACCGCCCCTTTATACCAACGTCGTATGACGCCGGTCACCTGACGTGGGGGCAGTCCCCGGCCGGGACTGCTAGCTATAAATTTTTCCGTGGGGTCCTGCCGCCGGCCGGCGTCAGTCCTATATGTAAATACCTACTGCAAGAGCCCTCTCGAAGTAAGATCTACTGTTACAGGTGAGTAACCTGTTTTGTTTGCCTAGGGCTTGACCACCTGAATGCAGATTGTGAAATTTGTAAAAACTTTTCTCAGTCAATGCTTAATAGACGTTTGAACCGACTGAGAGAGAAAATGTCCAATAAGTCTGCTGATCCGGCCCTGAATAAACCATCTCCTTCTCATCCTAAAGAGAAACCCAAGGAACCAGTTGCCCTCTGACTAGGGTGAAGGTTCCTCAGGTAGAAAACAAACTGCAGATGCTGCCTCTGAACCGGCAAGTTCTGCTAAAAAGGAGAAACAATCTGGTAAGGAACCGCAACCGACAAGCCTGTCAGTTCCTGCCACTGAGGACGTAGCTAACGCTATTAAAATTATCCGGGCAGTGCAAACCGGTACCGCAGTGCTGGTTCAGCAACCCCGTTCACAGCCCTCAGTTCAGGTTTTGGATTCCTCAGTTCCTGGTTCCTTAGATCACTATACTGAGGCTTATGCTGAGGGTGAGAATGAAGATGAAGATGATGAGGAGGACTTTGGGGAGCCTCCTGAGCTATATGTTTTCCCTGATCCTCAGTGCCCTGACTCCCCTGACAAGGGAGCTGAGGATTTTTCTACACATTTTGCTTTTATGAAGCAAGTGGCACAAACTCTGGACCTCTCCACTCAGGAATCGATAGAGGAGGAGGAGGAAGAACCAGATTATATGGAAATGATGGATGTGCCAGCAACTAAAAGGCTGTTGTTGCCCATCCATAAATCCCTAAAGAGATAGGCCACTAGAATTTTGCAGACCCCCACTTCCATTCCACCAGTCAGTGGATAAGAGGATAGATAGGAAGTACTGGGTGGCTAAGGCTGGAGCGGAGTTCCTGTTTGGACGTCCCAGCCATGAAGAAGTGGTGCAGGCTGCTGCATGTGATAAAGCAGGTATTCTCTTGGCATCACACCCACCTGATAAAGATTCTAGAAAGATGGATTCTATGTCCAAGAAGTCCTACCTGGGGTCTTCTTTGGCCATTAGACATGCCACTTATATGGCCTATGTTTCCAGATATCAGAAAAGTCTATGGAACACAGTTTTAGAGATTGCCAAGGCTTGCCGTGCACATATGGCATCAGACCTGGCTGAAGCTGCAGAAAGGGGCATAGGGTCTTCAAAATGCCAATTTTGGATGGCAGTGGATGCCAGTAACATCGTGGACAGACAAATGGCAACTTCAGTGTCCCTGCAGAGGTTTGCTTGGCTATGGGCCACTAATCTGTCCCAGGACACCCAGTCAAAGGCCTTGAATTTTCCTTGTGAGACCACACCCCTCTTTGGGGAGCAAACAGAGGCTTACATGAAGAAGATGGAGGAGTACGAGGTAACCTACAAGAGTGCTGCTGCTAAGGAGAAAGCAGCAGCACCTCAGAAGTAGCAGGGCAGAGGGGTAGGGGTAGAACCCACTACAGACCTTTCTTCCAGTCTCAGGCCCTTCCGGCCTATCAACTTGAGGGATGGTACTGCAGAGGCAGAGGCAGAAGGGGCAACAGCTGTGCTGGGCCCAGCACTCAGCCAAGTGCACAGGCAAAGCAGACCGTCGAAAAGGGGTCTGCCAGGGTCGCCTCCCCACTTCCAGTACGAGGCAGGCCGGCTCACTGGCTTCGGGCTTGGAAATCCATTACCACAGACAAGTGGGTCCTGGAGGTAATGAGCCAGGGGCTTGCCCTCCATTCCAGGGTCTTACCCAGACTGAGGGCAGAAGTTTTCAGACCTGCCACCCTATCAGAAGCAGCTCTGTTGGGGGTGGAAGTAGCAAAACTCTTTCAGGACAAGGCAGTAGAACCTGTTCCCTTGGCCTAAAGGGGAAGGGGTCTCTACTCAAGGTACTTCCTCATGCTAAAGAAAACAGAGGAGTGGCAACTCATACTGGATCTCAAGACATTTGACAAAGCCAAAGTTCAAAATGGTCACTCTGGCTACCATTCTCCCTACACTCAGGCAGGGAGACTGGCTAGCATCTCTGGATTTAAAGTATGCTTACTTCCACATTCCTATCAGGCAATCCCACAGAAAGTACATCAGGTCCAGATTGCCATCAGGCCATTACTAATTAAGAGCCATGCCTTTCCGCCTGACTTCTGCTCCAAGATTGTTTACCAAGTGCCTAACAGTAGTGGTAGCATACACAAGGAGGCAGGGAGTTACAGGCTTCCCATACTTGGAGAACTGGTTAGTGGTAGGCCAGGCATCTAAACAAGTCAGAGATGTACTGATCACCACTCAGTATACCTAGCGGGCATTGGACTGCCTGGTAAACCAGAAAAAGTCAGTGCTGACATCAGTTGAGCTCCTAGAATTCATAGTGGTGGAATTGGACACTCTAAGAGGAAAAGCCTTCCTCCCTCGGGAGGGTGGACAGCCTAGTACAGTTGGCCACCTCCTTCCAACTGTATACCCCTTGACCAGCAAGGCATTTTCTTCATCTGTTGGGACACATGGTTGCATCTACAACAGCAGTGCAGGTTCCAGGTTTCAGAAGAGACATTCAGTTCCACCTCAGATCTCATTGGCCTCAGAAAAGAGATTCCTTGTCAAAAATGGTACCAGTCACAGGAACCCTTCTCCAAGCATTACAGTGGTAGCAGGAAAGGGACAGCCTCAGGGAAGGTGTACCTTTCCTTCAGGTGCCACCATCAGCAGTGTTAACAACGGATGCCTCCCTCCTAGGATGGGGTTCCCAACTGGGGAGCACACCTCAGATGGTACTTGGCTCCAGCAGGAGTCTCTGCCTCACATAAATCTCCTGGGACTTAGGGCAGTTTACTTGGGCATTCAGTCCTTTGCCTCAGTGCTGCAGGGGAAGGTGGTTCAAGTCAGAACAGACAATACAACCACAATGTACTACATAAACAAGGAAGGAGGGGCACAAGATCGTCCTCCCTGTGCAGAGAGGCCATGAAATTGTGGAATCTGGCTATTCCCTGGGGATCTCCCCCTCCGCAGTCCATCTCCCAGGGAAGGACAAAGCCCTTGCAGTTACGTTCGGCAGGATCAACCAGAATCACCATGAGTGGTCACTAAACAGACAAATCCTGCAAGTTGTGTTTCGAAGGTGGAGCACCCCAGAGGTGGACTTCTTCACAGCCCCAGACAATCATCAGCTGCCACAATTCTGTTGTAGGCCTCCTGCAGTGGGCACAGTCCCTCTGGATGCACTGCTGTTGAATTGGACAGGGAAGTTCCTGTACGTCTTCATTCCATTCTCCATGTTGCTGTACTGAACAAGCTCAGGACTCAACCAGCAACAATAATCCTCATTGTTTCAGTTTAGGCCAGGCAGCCCTGATATTCTCTGCTTCAGATTGCATCATATCCAATCCAATTTCCCTAGCCAGGGGGCACAACCTATTGACCTCCTCTCAGGGCAGGATCCTTTACCCAATCTCCAGTCCCTCAGATTTGGGACTTGGCTCTTGAGGACTGAGTGTATACTAACTTGCACCTCCCTGAAGGGGTGCTAGAGGTCCTTAGAGTTTCTAGAAAATCCTCTACCAGAAAGACTTGCACCTCTGAGTGGAAGAGGTTTTCCATTTGGTGCCAGCAAAAAGAGACAGATTGCTGCCAGGCTGGTTTGTTAATTGTTCTGGAGTATCTGGCACACCTTCATTCTCTCGGCCTCAGGCCTTCCACCCTCAGAGTGCACCTAGCAGCTGTCTCTGCCTACCTTTCAGCTGGTAAAGGGTCATCCCTGGATGCTAACCAGGTATTCAGAAAGTTCTTCAAGGGATTGCCGCACTTCCATCCCCCTCACACGGAACCTGCTCCTGCATGGGACCTCAGTATATGCGTTGGCCAGTTAATGCAACCGCTGTTTGAGCCCTTATCTTCAGCAGAGCTTACGTATGTAACAAGGAAAACTGTGTTCCTGGTAGCCATCACCTCAGCCAGGAGGATCAGTGAGCTCCAGGCCCTGTCTACAGAGACAGATTACATTTCAGTCCATAGGGACAAAATTGTCTTCAGGATTAACAGAAAATTTCTTCCCAAGGTAGTGTCGGACTTCCTCCTGAATCAGTCCATCACTTTCCAGTCTTTTTCAATGACCATTCCAGTTCAGAGGAACGTAGACTGCATAGCCTGGATGTCAAGAGAGCTATAAGCCACTACTTGAATCACACAAAGGGCCACAGGCAGGATAGCACTCAATTCTTCCTGACGTATGGAGAAGTGGGAAAGGGCAAACCTGCCTCAAAGACATCTATTGCCCACTGGATTGTTGCCTGTATTCATTTCTGCTACAGCACAGTGGGTAGACAGACCCCTGTAGGCCTTAGGGCACACTCTACAAGAGATATAGTTGCCACGATAGCAACTGCAAGAGATATTCATTTGTTGGAAATTTGTAGAGCAGCTACCTGGAAAACAGTTCACACCTTTACCAAACACTACAGTCTGGATACCTAGGTCAGAAGTGATGCCCGATTTGGCACAGCAGCACTGCAGAGTTTATTTCCTAAATAGGTTCTGTACCCTCCTCCAATGGTACTGCTTGGGTAGTCTGCATATGTCAGAATACAGTAATATTTCTTGGGGTCTGAAGAAAAAATTACTTGCCATAGAAATCTTGTTTTTTTTTCAAGGGAATCTTAACTGTATTCTGAGCTCCCAGTCTCACCCTACCTCCCCTACTAGAACCTGTGGGCACTGCAGCACAGCTGTCCATGCTGTTTGAAACCTGTGGGTGTTTCTTTATTGGACTCTAATGACTTGAGCATTAGTGTTGCCCACATTTTTTGTTTTTGGGGGTGGTTATTTATTTATTAGAATAGTTTAGACAGCTTGATCTTCACCATTCATTACTGCTGGGTAAGCTGCCGGAGGTGTGCACCTGAACGTTTTTTTTTTTTTTTTTTAATTTTTGGAGGGAGGAGATGGCGCCGCCCTGGAGGTCGACTCATTGCGTGGCACATGAGGATTGGCCGCTTGGCGCTGCAGACTCCTTCTGCACCCCAGTCCGGTTTCTCCCGCCGTTGAGGTTGCAACTGCTGTGCAAGTTGTTGAAGTTTGTCTGCATCACTAGGCCTTCGCTGCTTGATGCTGTTTTTCCTGCTTCTCCATCCCAGTTCTGAAATCACCCAATGCCATTGGAATCCGGTAAGTCCGTTCCTTTTATTTCTTCCGACAGCGCCGGGTCCTTTTCCTTAAAGTTTGTTGAATTTCTTGCGTGCCATGCCCCCATGTGGCCGGCATTTTTCCGTTATGGACCAACATGATGTTTGTTTGTGTTACCTGGGTCACAACTACAATATGGACAACTGCAACACCTGTTTCTCCATGGACCGCCATGTTCTTGAGATCCGCACGTTCCCACCGACTTTCGGAGGGCAGCGTCATTCTAGGGGTGCCATGGCAAGCTCTCTTGACCCTGCCTCTGGGTCCCCACCTGGTCTATACGGCCTGGTGAGGAGGAAAACTCATCAGTTCTAGGGACATGGATATGTTGTTCATCCACACTTATTGGCAGGTTCCTTGCCGCTTTAAATCTTGCCGGAAGGTCTTCAAGCTGGCTCTTCCCACCCCACCCCGGGTGGTAAAACTCTCGCTCCGCCCCATGACGCCAGATCTTCCTTACCGCTTGGAAGCTCAGGTTCCCTCCTTAACAGCGTTGCGCTTAAGACTGGTTCCTAATTCTTCGAAAAGTTCGAAATTGAAAAGTTTTTTGCAAAAAGACTTCGGTCTTCTTCTCCTCGCGGCTCGATGGACAACACTCGACTCCCGGTTTGGAGGTGCCCTTGCGGGCAGAAGATGTCTAGGAGCGGATCCGCTCCGTGCGTCTACTGCCTGGGCCTTGAGCACGACCGCGGGCCTGCGACATGCTCTTCCTTTTGACTCGTCCTTGAGGCCGTGCTGCCGGTTACAACTGGGCGCCCTGAGAAAGAATTCCACTGGTGAAATCTAAAGAGGCCCGATTGGCGGTGTCGGCGGCGGGCTCGGATCAGCAGGCAGATGATCGCCCTAGAGGAGGTGGTGCTGGCGCTTCTACCTCGGCTCGGCATTTGTCCCGCTCTCTCGGTGCCTCTTACTCGGCTTCTTTTAAGGAGCTTTGTCTGACCCTCTCGACCAAGGTGAGGGTCCAACTTCTTCGGGACCTTCTTCCGGGTCCAAAAAGAGCAAAAGTAAGGCTCTCCGTCGACGCCCTTGGGAGCGGGAAAGATCCCCCTTCCCTTGTCGACAGTCGACTTCGGTCGACCCCTCAGCTTCGGCCACTGGCTTCACGGTGTCCCCGTCAGGCCAGTTGGCCGAGACTCCCGTCGATGCGGTCGAGATTTTTCTCGACCCGTTGGTCGGGTTGTCGGCTGGAGAAGCTGAGAATCCCCTCTCCCTGGTGGGAGTTGAGGATCCCGTCGGCTCGTCTGTGCCTCCGGTTCCGGAGCATTCGGTGGGATCGTCCGAGCCGAGGGGAGTGCCAATTTCCGACACTTCTCGCCTTCCTCGGCCTAGTCAAGACTCTCGGTCTTGGACATCCTCGCGGTCCAACCAATCCCGCCGTCATAGGCAGTCTCGGTCTCGGCACTGCGGCAAACGGTGCCGCCGCTCTTCCTCTTCCTCGGACGAGGGGAGGCTTCGGCGCAAGTTGCGTCGGAGGTACGAGGAACTTATGTGGCAACAGCTCCTTTTGACCGGGAATAAGCCGACCCAGTCGTCTTCCCCGGCCATTAAGTGGCTGTCACCGGAGCAGCCGAAACAACCCCTCGTTGTAGTCGAGGAGCCTGTTCTCAGGCCGGTTGTTCGGCCAATTCCAGCTGCCCCACCGATTCTGGTGGAACCTCCGCCCCCACAGCCATTAGTTGGGGCTCCAACCAAAAATTCTCGGTCGGCTTTGGGTTTGCCCCATAGGCTGTCGGTCACCCTCACTCCTGATAAACCTCGGCAGGTGGAGGGTGACTCAGGGCCGAGGCAGCTCTTTGAGGACTCTTCTGAGTCCAATGATGGTTCCTCCTTCTTCTCCAAGCGCATAGACTTAGGGGACGGCTCAGACACTTCCTTTCCGCCTGGTCCGCTGTTACCACGGACAGGTGTGTACTGGAGGTGGTGGGAAAAGGCCTACCTCTGGAATTCGAGCAGGCCCCGCCCTTCAGAGCCGTCGCACCTCAGGGGGCCTCGGGGTCCGCAGCCTCACTGGCGGCTCGCCGAGCCAACATTGCTCTCCTCCTCCAAAAGGAGGTGATCACGGAAGTGGAGGAACCCCCTTCAGACCCGGGGTTCGTGTCCAGGTATTTCCTGGTTCCGAAACGGACGGGGGGCTGGCGCCCCATTCTCGACCTACACGACCTGAACAAGTTCCTAAGGTCTCGAACCTTCAGAATGGTCACTCTGGTGCAGATAATACCATCTCTGGAACACGAGTGTGTGGTTCTGCTCTCTGGACCTACAGGGCCGCGTTCTTTCACATCCCTATCCACCGTCACATCTGAGATTCCTCCGCTTTCGGCGGAGGATCCCTCTTCAGTTCGAGCCATGCCCTTTGGCTTATCTCCAGCTCCAGGGTCTTCACCAAATGCATGGCAGTGGTGACAGCATTCTCTCTGGCCGAGGGTCCAGGTGTACCCTTACCTGGATGATTGGCTGATAGCAGCCGCCTCCAGATGGGAGGTGGAGCGGTCCAGAGATCTGGCCCTCCAGGTTTGCTCTCGAGTTGGCCTTCTCATCAACGAGGCCAAGTCGGAACTCGAGCCAAAGCAGGTGATCCTGTTCATCGGGGCAGAGCTCGACTCTCTTCGAGCCAGAGCATGACTCCTGGCGGACAGGGCCGTGGTTCTTACCTCCTTTGCCCAATCATTTCTGGTTGGGCAATCGCGCCCTGCCCGGGACTTCCTGCGCCTTCTGGGTCTCATGGCGGCCTGTACCAGCGTGGTCAGTTGGGCCCGCTGGCACATGTGCCCCCTTCAGTGGGGACTGGCCAGCCAGTGGTCACAACGCTGCGATCCTTTGGACCAGCTAGTGATAGTGACCCAGGAGATGTGGAACGCTCTCCAGTGGTGGACCGTTCCATTCCATTTGCAGGAGGACATCCCGTTTGTCCGCCCCGAGCCGACGGTCTCTCTATCGACCGATGCCTCTCTGATGGGTTGGGGTGCCCATCTGGGGGAACACCGAGTGCCGCGGCCTGTGGTCCCGCGAGTCCCGATGCCACATCAACCTGCTGGAGCTCGGCGGTCCACCTAGCTCTCACCGCCTTTGCTCCGTTTCTCCGGGATCAAGTGGTCCGAGTCCAGACGGACAATACCACGACCATGTACTACCTGAACCGCCAGGGTGGGACGCGCTCCATAATTCTATGCAAGGAAGCTCTCCGCATTTGGTCACGTGTGCGCAGCCTGGAGGCGGATCTCCTAGCCATTCATGTGGCAGGAGCCTCCAACACCCTGGCCGATGCCCTGAGCCGGATAGGGGCTGCATCTCACGAATGGTCTCTCCTGCCGGAGGTAGTACAAGATCTGTTCTCCCACTGGGGCACACCTCAGGTGGACCTGTTTGCCTCCAGGGAGAATGCGAAGCTGAGGCTGTTTCATGCCCGCCCCCCTCAGCAGGGCTCGCTGCAGGGGGATGCCTTCTCGAGGCTGTGGACCCCGGGCCTCTTCTACGCCTTTCCCCCATTTTCCTTGATTCACAAGGTGCTTCTCAAAGCAAGGAGGGACAAGGCGCAGGTGATCCTGATAGCCCCAGACTGGCCCCGCCAGTTCTGGTACCCAGATCTCCTCAGCCTCAGCTCCAGGCTCCTGAGGCAGCTTCCAGCTCGCCCGGACCTGCTTTTAGTCAATCAGGGGAAGGTGTTCCATCCGGACCTTCAATCCCTGCACCTGGTGGCCTGGTTCCTGAGCGGCTAGAGTTCCAGGCCTTGGGTCTTTCCGACGAGGTCCTCAATGTTGTTGAGGCGTCCCGTAAGGAGTCGATCAGAAAATGCTACGCCTTCAAATGGAAGAGATTCTCCATTTGGTGTCAGGGCAAGGGCTTGGACCCTTCCTCCTGTTCTGTGGCAAGCATTTTGGACTATTTATGGTCCTTTTCTAGTCAAGGGCTTAGGTCGACGACCCTAAAGGTGCACCTGACAGCCATCTCTGCTTACCGGGCGCGGGCCGGGAAGCAGTCGGTGGCGCAGGAAAAGGTGGTCGGGCGCTTTTTCAAAGGCCTTGATCACATTTCCCCTCCGGTGCGAGAACCTCCACCTCCGTGGGATTTACTGCTGGTACTGGCAAAGCTCATGGGCAAGCCATTCGAACCAGTGCACAGGTGTGATCTCTCTCACCTGTCGTGGAAGACCGCCTTCTTGGTGGCTATCACGTCAGCCAGAAGGATGGGAGAGCTCCAGGCGCTTTGCATCGAGTCTCCTTACCTGGTCTTCCACGGGGACAAGGTTGTCCTGCGCCCCCACCCGAAATTCCTTCCGAAGGTGGTGTCGGAGTTTCACCTTAACCAGGTGCTGACTCTGCCGGTGTTCTACCCCAGTCACACCTCGGAGGCCGAATATAGGCTCCATACTCTGGACCCTAGAAGAGTGCTCGCTTATTATAAGGAGCGCACGGCTGAAATTCGGGGAGAGGTTCGCCAGCTGTTTGCCACCTACGCTGAAGCCGCACCTGGCAGACCTGCAGCCAAGCGGACGATAGGCAGGTGGGTCACCTCCTGCATAGATCGCTGCTATAAGTTGGCGGGCATGGAGCCTCCCAGAGGGATAAGAGCTCATTCTACCCGTCATACTGCTGCATCGGTGGCTGCTTCCAGGGACGTCCCTATCCAGGAAATCTGCAGGGCTGCTACCTGGAAGTCAGCACACACCTTTATTACCCATTACCACATCGACCTTGAGTCACGCCGGGATGCTGGTTTTGGGGCCTCGGTTCTCCAGTCCTTATTTCCCAAGTAAGTATTGGGGGTGTGCGCCTTGCCTCCCTCCTCCCGGAGAACTGCTAGGAGTCTGCCAATAAGTGTGGATGAACAACATATCCATGTCCCTAGAAATACAGGTTACTCACCTGTAACAGGAGTTCTAGGAATGGTATATGTTGTTCATCCACACAACACACCTGACCTCCCGGGCTTCGACGCACAACCTGAGCTTCCAGCGGGCCAGATCTGGCGTCATGGGGCGGAGCCGAGAGTTTTACCACCCGGGTGGGTGGGAGGAGCCAGCTTGAAGACCTTCCGGCAAGATTTAAAGCGGCAAGGAACCTGCCAATAAGTTTGGATGAACAACATATACCATTCCTAGAACTCCTGTTACAGGTGAGTAACCTGTATATTCTAGCCTTGCCATCGAGGAGGTTTCTTTCGCGGTCCCGGAGGAGCGGCTCGGTTCCTTGCAGAGCCGGGGTGTGAGCACTACCACAGCAGTTACTTCCATAGAGGTGCAGGCTCCCCCGTTGTTGCAGCCCACAGTTGCTGGGCCCAGCACCAGCGGACCCTCAGTGCCACCTGCCGGTGCCGTTTCGGTCCTCAGCGCTGTTTGCGGTGCCAGTGATCAAGGTGGCACTGCGGGAAGTGCCATGTCCAGTGACTGTGCCGTTCACGGCGCCGTTGCTAAGAGAGTTCCCGGGGTCGCTAGTCTGGCGGTATGCATGGTCTCCTCCTCTTCGGAGGAGGATGACGTGCTGGCCAATCCAGACTGGCGTCCCAACTCCTTGGAGTCAGGCAGTCCTCTTGCACATGGCACCAACCAGTCCAGTGTTCGCCTCCCAGACTCCCCGAAGCTTGTGGTCCCTGCTGCCCCCCATACCAATGCTGGCATTGGGGGTGCTGCAGTGGATAGCAGTCTCGGGGGGTCTGGTGTGGCAATCTCGACTGCAGGGGCCCTATCAGCTTCTATTTCTAGTGCTGCTGTGGCCTCCTTAGTGGGGACGGGGACCCCCCCCCTTCTGTGTCCTCCATCGGGAGGCCTGCGGGATTAAATGAACCTTTGTCACTGGGTTTGGGGAAGAGGGCGGTCTCGAAGTCCGAGGGGTTGAAAGGCCTTCCTCCACTACCCTGTGGGGAGGAGCCGAAGCACCGAGCCCTGCTTTTCATCCTCCTCTGAGATTTCAGGGGCGTCCTTCGTGGACAGCACTGAGGGTTGCCCTTCTGGAACCATGCAGCCTCAGTCACACCACAGGGGAGAGTCTCCTTCAGGACTCACCCAGGATTTGTTTCCACATTTGCAGCGCCCACTGACTGTATCGACCCCCGGGTCCCCTCGCTTGGGAGGATCTGCTGCTGGGTCTCAGAACCCTGGCAGAGGCCAGACATTTTTCTGTGAGGTGCCCTTCCCCAATCCCTCTGCAAACACCCCTCCCCCCGGTTATGTGGGTCCTATGGGTCCTTTAACCTGGAAGGTGTTCAGGGCCACAGTGGCGGCATTCCCTAGGTATGTTAGAGCTATGGACGAGCAGGTCTTTCACCTGTCTCCCCTGCTGCAGGAGGACTCCGAACACCCAAGCGCCACTTCTTCCTCATCTGAGGAAGAGGAACATACTGTCCACCTTTCCTCTGACGTTGATTTCACTGAATATCAGCGGTTCCTCTCGAGGCTAGTTCAGGAGCTCCATATGTCATGCCATCAGTGTCAGTGGCTCAGTAGGTAGCACTCTTGCCTCTGAGGCTGGGAGATCAGAGGGCTGTGGGTTCAGTTCCCACATCTGGCACTTGGGTTAATATCCCAGTACTGACACTGTGGTGCAGCATGAGAGGGGTGCTGCACTTCTGAGGTGCAGTCTTTTTAATGAGACGTTAAACCGAGGTCCCATCTGCCTGGGTTGGTGGTAGTTCAGGTAGATGTTAAAGATCCCATGGCACTTATCGAAAAGAGTAGGGGAATATTTTTTTATTAAAACTTGAAAGTAAATTATATACATAAAAGTGTTACATCACACAAAATCATAATGCAAAATTAAAGGTAAACATAAATGAGTATAACATCATACAATTAATACAAACATTCATTTCCATATTCTCAAAACTTATTAATAAATGCTGAACCCTCACCCCCACTAAAAGAGTAGGGGAATTTTTATTAAAACTTCAAACAAAAACCCATACAGAGCAGTGCTAAAGCACACAAAAGTAAAATATAAAACATAAAAAAGTAAGTAGTATAGTCATACATGTTAAATTTTGCCTTTCAGTAACATAGAAACATAGACTTTGACGGCAGATAAGGACCGCTAGGCCCATCTAGTCTGCCCGTTTCCCTACCTACAGGATAGGCCGCAGATCCTAGTTAACCAACAGCCTATTTCTTCCTACCCCCCACGGAAATTGCCTTATGTCTGTCCCATGCATTCTTGAATTCTCCCACAGTTTTAGACCCACAGCCTCCTCAGGAAGGCTGTTCCATGCATCCACTACCCTCTCTGTGAAATAATACTTCCTCACATTGCCCCTGAACCCCTCCTTCTATCTTTAAATTGTGTCTCCTTGTTCTTGCAAGTCTCTTTTCTGAAAAATGCTACCTCTTGGACTTTGTTGATTCCACTGAGGTACTTAAAAGTTTCTATCATGTCCCCCCTCTCCCTTCTTTCCTCAAGGGTATACATATTAAGCTCCTTTAGTCTCTCCTCATACGGCTTCTCTTGCAGTCCCTGCACCATTTTAGTTGCCCTCCTCTGGACTGCCTCTATCCTGTCTATGTCCTTGCGGAGATGGGGTCTCCAGAACTGGACACAGTACTCCAGATGGGGTCTCACCAACTGTCTGTACAGAGGGATAACAACTTCCTGTTTTCTGCTGCTGATGCCTCTCCCTATACATCCCAGTATACCCCCAGCCCTCCCTACTGCCTTCTCACATTGCTTGCTAACCTTAAGGTCATCTGATATGATTACCCCCAGGTCCCTTTCCTTTTTTGTTGTTGTTACTACCTCCCCACCCATTGTGTATTCTTCCCCTGGGTTCTTGTTTCCCAGGTGCATTATTTTGCACTTCTTTGCATTGAATCCTAGCTGCCATACTTCTGACCATTCCTCCAACCTTGCCAAGTCCCTTTTCATCCTTTCCATGCCTCCTTGTGTATCAATCCTGTTGCAGATTTTTGTGTCATCTGCAAAAGCTTCTTTCCTTCCAGTCCCTCTGCAATGTCACTGATGAAGACATTAAAGGACTGGACCTACTGAACCCTGCGGTACCCCACTAGTAACCCCTTTCTTCAGAATGGACTCCATTTACAATTACCTTCTGTGTCCTGTTGTCCAGCCAATGTTTTACCCAGGCTACCACCCTGGGTCCCACTCCCAGGCTGATTAATTTGACTATTAATCTTTTGTGTGGGACTGTGTCAAATGCCTTGCTAAAGTCTAGGTAGGCCATGTCCACAGCCCCTCCCTGGTCTACTACTTTGGTCACCCAGTCAAAGAAATCTATTAGATTCATCTGACATGACCTTCCTGCTGTGAACCCATGCTGCCTTGGGTCCTGTGCTCCACTGGCCTCTAGGTATCTCGACTATTCTTTCCTTCAGAAGTGACTCCATCACTTTCCCTACCACAGAGGTCAGACTGACAGGTCTGTAGTTTCCTGCCTCTGTCTTGGACCCACTTTTGTGAAGGGGAATCCATCCACTTCCTCCAGTCCTCGGGTACCACACCATCCTCCCATGATTTATTAAAAGAGTAGCCAGTGGTTTCACTGGTTCCTCCATAATTCTTTTAGAATTCTGGGCTGAATTCCATCAGGACCCATTGCTTTGTCCACCTTCAGTTTTAGGAGTTCTTGCAGAACCCTTTCTTCTGTGAAAGGACTGGGATCGACCCCCCTATCAAGAGTGCTTCTGTTAATTGGATTAGGCACTTCCCCCTCCTCTTTTGTGAATACTGAGCAGAAATATTCGTTCAGTATTCCTGCTTTTTCACTGTCCCCCTCTGCCCACCCACTGTTCATTCTATTCAGCCTCACTATCCCTCCCTTTGTCTTTCTCATGGCTGATGTACCTATAAAGGGTTTTATCCCCTTCTTAACTGAGTTGGCTATCTTTTCCTCAGTTTGGGCCTTTGCTATTCTGCTTCCTCCTGCTTCCTTCTGCCTTAACTGGTACAGCTCTCTGTCCTGCTCCTTCTGTGTTTCCTTATACTACGGAATGCTATCTTTTCTTCCTGACTTTCACAGCCACCTCTTTTGAGAACCATAGTGGCTTTTTCTTTCGTTTGATTTGTTCATTTGCTTCACACAAAGGCTTGTTGCCTCTGTGATGGCAGTTTGATAATTCCCCATTGTTGCTCCACACCTCCTTCTAGCCTGTTTGCTAGTGCTTTTCTGAGCACTCTCCCATCTTGCCAAAGTCAGCCCTCCTAAAGTCCAGTACCCTCACTTTGTATGGCTTGACTCTGTAGCTGAGTTTAACGTGAACCACACTGTTTGATGGTCACTTGTCCCCAGATGGCAACCCACTTCTAGATCTGAGATCCTCTCACTGCCCCGTTTGAGAGTCACGAGGGTCTAAGATTGCTCCCTCACAGTGGGTTCGAGAACTAGCTGTCTAATGCCTGCCACCTGTAGGGCATCAAGAATGGCCCTGCTCTTGGATGTGGCTGCAGCAAATGTGCTCCAGTTAACATCTGGCATATTCAGGTCTCCATCAACAGTATCTCCCCTTTCTCTGCCATTCTAAGAATGCCTTCTATCATATCCTTGTCCATTCCTTCCCCTGACATGGGGTCTGTACACAACCCTGTGCGGATTGTGGTGCCTTTCAGTCTCCAAGGTGACCCACAGTGCCTCCTCTCCTCCCTGTTTACTCTTTTGTTCAGTTGCTTTTATCCTTCCTTTACATGAGAGCTACTCCCTCCCCTTCTCCCTGCCTGTCTCTCCTGTAGGTTATGTACCCTGGTATGTTAACATCCCAGTCACGGTTCTCTGAGTACCATGTTTCTGTGACTGCTCACGATATCCAGGCATCCCTCTTCCATTAAGACCATCAGCTCAGGGAGCTTGTTGCCCAGACTACGGGCATTGGTACTCATTACCCTCCATTTCCTGATGGCCTTACTCCTTTGCCCCATCCCTGTCCTTCTTGCCTTTGTCACTTTCTCCATTTACCCCTGCCCTTCTCCCTATCGACACCTCTATGTTGGTGTTTGCCGCACTTACTACCATGATTATTTGGGGGGGCTATGATTTTCCTGCTCCTTTCCAGTGCCTCCCCCCTTGGCTAGTTTAAAAGCTTGCCAATGAAGCATTTAAACCTGTCACCTAGGATCCTGGTTCCCCTCCCGGACAGATGCAGCCCATCATACCAGTATAGGCTTGCATCACTCCAGGTGGACCCCCAGTCCCCAATGAAGCCAAATCCCTGAGCTCCACACCAGTTTTTCAACCACTGATTGAATCCCATGGTGCGGAACACCCTAGCCTCTCCTAGGCCATAGATGGGTAGCACCTCTGAGAAGGTTACCTTGCGTGCTACTTGATTAAGAACCCTCCCCAATTCCACAAACTCTTCCTGCACTTCTCTCCTCCCTTTCTTTGCCAGGTCATTTGTCCCTAGGTGGACAATGACATCCAGCTCCCTCCCCTGTGCAGCTGCTCCGGCAATCCTGAGGATTCGCTTCCTGTCCCTGCAAGCCATGGCACCAGGCAGGCACCTTACCTCCCTCTCCCCTTCCTCCCCAAGTTCTACCTTCCTAACAATGGAGTCCCCCACCAGGAGTTGTTTCCTTCCCCTGCAGGGTCCCCTGCCACCCTCCTGTGGGTCTCCTTTGTGGAGGTTCCCAGCATCCTCCTTGGTCTCCACTGTGGGTGCCTCCAAGGGAACACACACTTTGGCAGAATGGCATAGGATGTGGAGAGGTACAATGGGAGGATCGCCTCTGTTCCACCACCCTCACCCTCCCTGAGCCCACTGTGGTCCAACCGCGCCTCTTTCTTGGCAACCTCTGAGGCAGCGGCAGTGGCACTGGTGGTCCCTGGATGGAAGAGGAGGTCCCACAAATCCTGGCCAACTCATCCGGAGATGAGCAACCTCCTCCCTCAGCCCAGAGAGGTGCCTGCAGATGGGACAACACCGCATCCTCCAGAACATCTCCGGAAGACTGCTGCTCCACAGCCACTGCACTGCACCACTCAATCATGTCTTATTTCTGGCCCCTTAACTGTTTGCAATCCTTACTCTTTTCTCTGTTTTTTTCTCTCTCTCCTTACTTTCTGCCTATGTGCCCTTTAAGCTCCTGATTGTCCTGTTCTGAGACAAGAATATCCTATATTCGCAGTAGACCACTTACTTGCTCAGAGGCAGACCTCCAGCAGCTAGAGGGGCCGGAGCTACTCTTGCCCTTCTAGGATGGTGGGTCCTTGGTGGTTCTGTGATCACTCACTTCCTGCCCCTAAACAGGAAGTTCCTGTTGTCAGTCAAATTCTGTGCCTATAAAAATAGAACTAGCTTTGCGTGGGGGGGGGTGGAGGGGAGGAAAGGAGGGCAATATAGTCCCAGCGGAGAAGTTCAGTCACACAGCAGTCCTTTCTCCTGGTGTCTTCTGCCAAGCTATTAGCAGAAACTTTCTAAGGCAGTCTTTAAATGTAGCTTCCTTCTAGCTAAGCCGCTCCCCCTACTTACCAGATCTTTCTACAAGTAATTTAAACCTCACAGCAGTTAAGTCCTTTCAATCGCCTGAGATTTACACCTAGATAACTCTTCAGATACCCATTCATTTCAGTTAACCCAAACACACACTTTTTTTTTGTATGTTAGTTTTTTTTACCTGAAATTAAAAGTCAAATACAAAAGTTCTTCTACTTTAGTCCCCGCAGAGAAGTTCAGTCACACAGCAGTCCTTTCTCCTGGTGTCTTTTGCCAAGCTATTAGCAGAAACTTTCTAAGGCAGTCTTTAAATGTAGCTTCCTTCTAGCTAAGCCACTCCCCCTCCTTACCAGATCTTTCTACAAGTAATTTAAACCTCACAGCAGTTAAGTCCTTTCAGTCACCTGAGATTTACACCTAGATAACTTTTCAGACACCCATTCAGTTCACCCAAACACACACTTTTTTTTGTATGTTAGTTTTTTTACCCTAAATTAAATGTCAAATACAAAAGTTCTTCTACTTTAGTCCCAGCAGAGAAGTTGTCACACAGCAGTCCTTTCTCCTGGTGTCTTCTTCTAAAACAAATGTAGAAACCAAAAATAACATAATACAGAAAGAACCTCCCTCCCCCACTGTAAGGGTAGGGGGAAATGTTATCAAAACTAAAAAAGGAAAATATACGTAATAGTGATATATTCCACTGATAAAAAAATACAGGAGAAAAGCGAAAAAAATAAAAATAAAACATTTCCAGCTTAAGATATAAAGCACCTTCCTCCTGCTTAAACTACCCCACATCCAAAAACCAGTCCACATGACGCCACCTCTCATGAAAAAGGGAGTGTGAACAAGTCAAAAAATCCAAATCCCTAAACCTCTTAAAAGAATTATGTATTGTCCAGAACAATTGTTCAGCTGTAACACGCCTTTTATACAAAGTCAGTTGGCATCTCGTATGCCATATATGGTACTTGAGCACTAACAAGAATAAATGAACAGTCCCTACATCATACTTATTCCTCATTTGAGGTAACAAACCCAATAACAAAATGTCCCTAGTCATAAAAGAAAAAGGAAAAGAAGGCCACTGTGAATACAGAAGAGACCAAAAGGACAAAACAAAAGGATATTCAAAAAATAAATGATCAACAGTTTCCAATACCCCATGGTAAGTGCCATCTCTAGGACACTATCAGCAATTTATTTATGCTTCAAGTTATTCCGTACATTTAATTTTTCATGAACACTTAACCAAAGAACATCCCACATTTTCCCCTGTAATCTAAGATTTGATTAACATTTTCCCTATAATTACAGTTTCACCTGGAGATTTAATCCAATATCTCGGAACTTCTATAAAAAACACTGGTAACAATATACACATACATACATCTCCTTCCTAGAAAAAGTCAGTAATTTACGTTTTGTAATAACCCATAGTTTCAGTTTACCAAAAATATGTACTGCATAAAGGAAAGAAGACCCTGAAGTGATTTTTGTTTTGGAATGGCGGACTCAATACCCCAGGAAACAAGCCAAGGGTCCACTTGGTCTGAAACCCAAGGATTCCAAACCTTAGAGCCATGTTCCAACACAGGCTTCAAATTCCCATATAAAAATAAAGAAAAAAAAATCAATAGGGTGAACCATCTGTAGTCCACCATCTTTGATAGGACGATACAAAACACCTCGCTTTATCGGGTTAAGCCGGCTCCCCAAATACATTGTAAAAATAAGCCATAAAGTACATTCTCCAATCGTATAGTCGGTGGGAAGACCACACATAAATGTAAAAATATTGGCAATAAAAAAGGTTTTTACCATATATATTCTTTTCAGTTTGGGCATGTGCCAGGAATTCCACTTCCCAATTTTCACCCTAGCTTCTGATATAATAGGAGACCAGTTATAGGTACACATGTCTCCCATACCAAAAAAAAAAAAACGGCAGTTGAGTCTGACATGGTATGTCCAAACAAACCGGAATTTTAGGAACCAGATCTCCTGTAGGAAGGCATGTACTTTTGGCAATATTAATGGTGGTACTAGTTAACAGGGAAAAATACTGAATTTCTTGAGCAGCCGTACTTCCTGATGCCTGGTCCCCTAAACACCAAGCACATATTATCCGCATAGGTTATACTTTTAACTTCCAAATCCCCACTATGTACTGAAAGACCTCTAATATTGTCATGCAGCTGTCATTTCCTTAAAAGCGGATTCAAAACCAAAACATGCAGTGCCGGACTCAAGGAGCAACCTTGCCTAACTCCCCTCTGAACTGGACAACTAGCCCCCACCCAGCCATTCACATAAGGTTTAAACACAGTCTTCTGGTAATACAACTTAAGCCAATCCAAGAAGATATCCGGAAAACCATGACCTCGAAGCGCGATCCATAAGTAGTCATGACAAACAGTGTCAAAGGCTTTAGTTTGATCTAACCCTACTAAATAACCACTCACTTCCCCACCAGCTCCCTTTTCCATAATTTCCCTAAGCAAAATAAGTGCATCTGCTATCTTCCTCCCAGGAATAGCACAAAACTGTGTGGGATGAACTATATCCTCTAAAACCAAAGCTAAACGGTGATACAGTAATTTCGCCAAGATTTTACTATCTGTATTTAAGAGTAATAGGCCACCAATTATCCAAAAAGGCCTCATCACCAGCTTTAAACAGAAAAAAAATAAGACCATCATACATACTTCCTGGTAAAGTGCAGGAACTTAAAAAAAAGTTGAAAGCAGCGACAATCTCTGATTTGAGCAATGGAAAAAGTAATTTATAAAATTCATTTGGAAAACCATCAGGCCCTGGGGCTACACCATTTTTTAAACCAGTGACAATAGAACCCAACTCTTGTTCAGTAACTGGGGCTATCAAAGAAGATTTCAGGGAATCAGGTATTTGTGGCAGATCACAAGAGCCCCACCCAATCATGAACTTCCCTTTCAGGTACAGCTACAGAGGAAAATTTGTACTGTACGTAACTTTCAACTTCCTTCATAATGTCAAAGTTCCCAAACTTTTCAGACCCATCTTTAGACCTGGGAGAGTATGTGACTTTATTTTGTCGCTGGACTGAACAAGAATCAAAAGGATTTACACTTCCTTGCTTCCCAGTACATCCCCTTTTCTGTTCAGCTTCTAAGGACTTCATCCTATCATATTGTAAACCTATCAATTTATACTTAATGTGTTCTATTTGGGCAACATAGGAAATCCCGGTAGAAACCTGTAAAGACTGCAATAGAGTTAGTTGATCCTGTAAAACCTTACAATCCTCTTTCTTTTGTGTACCATTTAATTTACCCATTAGCTGAAAATATTTTTGAAAATAGGCCTTGCTATCTGACCACCATTCCTCTAAGGAATCATATAAAAAAGCTACAGATTGTCTGGCTTGTATCAGGGCATGAAAACCCACCTGTATCTCTTCATTTTCCATCAAACTTAAATTTAGTCTCCAATACCCCTTCCCCTGTGTGGTAACAGTGAGGTCTGAGAGAGAGAGACTACAAGAAGACCATGGTCAGAAGTAGCAACTGGTGTCACAATTTTATGTCTAATAGTTAAATTTGGAGATAAAAACCAAAAATCAATCCGTGTAGCTAGGAGTCCTTTAAAAAAGGTATTGGGGGGGCGGGATTGGAAATATCATGAAAAGCAAAAGGCATCAAGGCCGGTCAATTTTAAAACATGATTAAGGTACTGTGAGTCACAGTAGAGCTTGGAGACCCACGGACCCCTATCTGCAAACAATCTACTCATGTTAAAGTCTCCACCAAAAAGTACATATTTAGATGTCTAAAGATATGGCAAAATAACTTTAAACAAATCTGTCCTAGCTGATTTAGTCTGAGGGGCATATACATTAATTAGGCGAAAATCCATCTCCTGGAGTTGCACATCCAACAAAAAAGCCCTACCTGGCATAATATCCACAAGATGAAAAACTTTAACATTATGAGTAGAAAAACAAATCCCTACCCCACTACAAAGATCAGTCCCTCTTGACCAAAAGCTAGCTCCCCAAACCCAAGCATCCCTCCCTACCTTAATTTCATTTTGAGTCTGTAACCTGGTATCCTGAAAAAAAACCCCATCAAAACATAAATCTGAAAATAAAGAGAAAGTCGCTAGTCTCTTTCGCTCTGACAACACACTATTCGTGTTGAGAGAGACTGTAGTCAAATCATAATGGTTCAGTCTCAGAACATATACCAAAAGGAGCTTCAGGGTACTTTTCTAGAGGAGGCTCTAACACCCATTCATCTCCTCCTAGTTCGGCTGGCAACAGTACCTTCCGAATCTTCAGTATCCGAGGGGGCTTCAGCCTGTGATGAGGCCCAAGATGCTGTATCAGAGTCCAAATCATCCTCAGACATGCCCTCCCGAACAACCGCCTCCACAGAAAGTCCAGGGTTGACCTTACTCTTTCTTTCCTCCCCCCCCTTCTTTTTCTTTACTTCCTGAAATCCATCACCCATAGGAGGAGGGGCATGGTGGGGCCATAGTGTCAGAGGACTGAGGGGTATCCTCAGGGATCAGGGTAACGTCCCCACCCCCAACCGAAGAGTCCATCACAACAGCAGTAACTGAACTAACCACAGTTGGAACCACTAAATCTGAAGTGGTTTTGGGGGGGGGGATGGAGAAAAACCCTGAAAGCCAGAGGCTGATTTAGATTTCTGGATATAAAAATCCTGGATAGTATAATCCGCATCGGCAGTATTATGAGATGCCATGGGGCAAGTCGGAAAGGAATGCCCCTCCTCCTCACACAAGGTACACTTCAAAGGATTCGTACAGTGAAAACTTGTGTGGCTTAATTCACCGCAGAGAATGCACTTAAGCATCTCACAGTTGGGGCTGATGTGCCTAGCAGACCCACATTTAAAACACCTACGGGGCTGTCATGGGTAAAAGATGAAACCCTTATCCCGCCCAATATATAGGCCGTTTGGTAAGTGCCGTAAATCAATGCCTTCATACTGTAGTTTAACTTTTATCTTCCAACCCTCATTCCAAAACCCCTCCCCATCCAGAATAGGCTCAGAGGTATCTTGCATATCACATTTCTTATCCAGCCAGTTGAGGATATCCTGAATATTGACCCCCTCATTCCGAAATAGAACAGTGATCACCCGAAAGGATTGTTTAGTTAAGGGAATAATTTGGAAAGGGGTCCAAAGGGGATTGGTTTTGAGATTCATATACCTGGCCCAAAACTTTTCTAGTAAGTCTGGAGTTTCAAAACAGATACCAAAAGTGGATTCCCCCGCTGCATGAATAAGAGCATAAACATCAGCTGGGGTAAAATGCAGGGATTGCTTTAATAAAACCTTTCCCACAAAAAAAAAAGTTCAGGAGGCGTCTCCATACCCCCTAAATACCAAAACTGCACGGCATTCCGTCTTTTGGCAAGTTCCACAGGCTTTCTGAAAAGACTAGCAAAGGTCGGGGAGGAATCAGTCTTCTCACCCAGGGGAGGATCTGGGACAGATTCCAAAGTAGGAGCCTGCACAACAGGTGGCTGGGCCTCATCCACAGAGGGAGCTTGCGGGCCAGGAGGAGATACAGTCAAAAGGGGAGAAAAAGTTAACAGTACCTGAGAGCTCCACCATCTCCCGATAATCTAAATCAGCCCCAACCTTAGGAAAACTTGCAACTGGTTACATGACAGCTTCTTGCGCAGCACCCTCCAGTATTGGAGCAACTGCAGCCGTCCACACACCGGTGGCGTTCTGCGATCAACCTGCCCCCCTCTAGGGCCCGTTCCAGGGACCAAGCTTCTCCCACGTCACCGCAGTATGACGTAGCTGCCTGGGGAGGACCTGAAGTACCATCCGATGAAGCCTTCTGAATACAGGAAGAAATAACTTTAGAAGCGCCACCATTTACCTTACCAGGGAATCATCACCAAACATTTGTGTGTTTTTTTACATCCTCAAGAAGTACTCCTCTATCTGTTACTTCAGTAGCAGATGTCAACTCAGCCTGCAAAATTTACAATTTTTCTTGTAGAGAAAGATCCAATGCAATTTCCTGGTCCGAAGACTGGGAAGAGACGAAATCTTCAGGCTGCATACCGGGTTCTAAAGTTACTGGCTGAGCTAAGACTTCAGAAGCAATTTCGGTTTCTACAGCACCAGGCAAAGCATCCAAAACAGGTCCTATCCCCTGCTCCTCCTCACCTGAAATGGAGGACTCCATGCTCACAAACAGCGGTTCCCTCTACCGACAGAGTAGGGGAATTTCCCCGGTGTCCTGGCCAAATTTCCCTCATTCACTAAAAAATACCACCAACAGCTTAATCTGGTTCAAGATCGGCTGGCATTCATCTGTCTCCCCTGCCCCAGGTCATGCCTGGAAATAGGCAGGATTTGTCTAGAAGCACTTACGCAGTCAACAAAAACTAAAATAAAAAAATATCTCCCGTGTAGTAAGAAGCAATACCGAGGGGGAGACGCACTCGTTTCTGAGCAAATTCAGTGCTCACCACCTAGTGTTGCCTTCCTAGCCTATTTCCTTCCAGGAAGCGTCTCTCCACACCTGGCAATCTCCAACCGCCTCATCCCCAACCTCAGTGGACTGCAGGAGGAGGTATTGCGTACCCTAGGAGTCTCTAGGTTCTCTGCCTCACTCGCCTTCAGGGCTGATAGCTTTAGATACTCCTTCCGGTCTTCAACACCTGGCGCATGACCGAACACCAGGTCCAGATTTTGCCAACTTCAGCTCGTGTGCTGCTTTCTATCAGCTTACATCAGGATCACTATACTACCTACAAGAAGCACCTGTGGTCGATGTTAGCGCAGGTGTTAGCATCTCTGCCTGACTCGGAAGAATCTAGACAAGCCAGTGCCCTCTCTGCGCAGGGTCTGGAGCCTTCAAGGCACCAAGCAATGGCATCTTATGATGTCAATGAGGTGGCCTCCAGACTGGCAGGGACAGCGTGGCTTTGTCTATCCAGGTTGTCACCCATTGCCCGGCATAGGGTGATTTCCTCCGCATTCCGGGGGACCCATCTTTTCTCCTGCAGGACAAGGAAGAACTTACAGGGGCGTCTTCGGTCCCCCCGGCCACGAGGGACACCTCCTTGGCCTGATCAGCCTTTGACCATATACGGTCTAGTAATACTATAGGATCTCCCCCTCCTGCACCTCACCCACAGTAGGCTGATGGAATCTGTTTCCTCAGGGCTGTACCAGAACCCCTCTTGGGGGCTTGGTACTCACCCAGCAGTAATGAACGGTGAAGATTGACAAGGGAAGATATGTAAATTACGTACCTACCGTATTTCTTGATCGTCTCTTGTATCTCCACCATTCATTAATGATTCCTGCCCACCTTCCCCTCATGGGCCTCAGCTCTTGGGTGTCGCCTCCACCCTGCTCACCCTCCCCCTCTTCAAGGCCAATTGGGGACAGAGTCCCCCTGGTACCTCAGGGTTCTCTGATCTTACTTCGAGACACAGCTCTTGCAGCAGGTAATACCATTAGGACTGAAGCCGGCAGGCGTCAGGACCCCCAGGAAAAAATTCAAGCTAGCTATCTTCAGCGGGGACCGCCTGACGTCGGTCCGCCTCCGACATCAGGCGTAGTACATAAGGGCGGTCCCTTGGATTCCCCAGTTCTTTCCGCCATCGGCGTGCATGTCTTGACCCGCCGGTTCGGTTTCTGGCGGCGTCGCGTGGTAAGTCTTTCACCAGAAATTTGTTCTCAGAGTTCAGTTTTCTCTCTGATGTTCTCCTCAACCTCCGGTCACTCCTCGGTAAGCGCCTGTGGGAAGCCAGATCCCATTTAAGGATCCGTGACTCGCCTGTGTCCATGCCTGGCCCAGACTCACGACACCCGTCCTGCTCTTTTGACAGGGTTTCAACAGCAGAACCCGGATCCGTCGCCAGAAGGCCCTACAGGCGTTCCTGTTAGAGGAGCAACTCAAGTCCATGGCTTCCAAGGGGGATTCATCGCAGAAGGCCCGCAAGCATGCTGAGAAGCACAGAGAGAAGGCCCCTTCCAGGTCCCCTTCTAGGGCCTCCGACTCGCGCAGCTCTGGCTCCAGGTCCGACCGCTCTCCTTCCCGGGCCAGCTCTCAGCCTCCCCCCACTGCGGTGAGAAAATCTTCCTCTTCTCAGGCCAAGACTCCCAGGCCTTCCTCGTCCTCCAAGGCCCTGGCTAAGTCGAATGATCGCCACCATCACCACAAGTCGGGTTCCCGCCATTCTGAACCTGTCAGGTCTGCTTCCTTGCCTCCTCGGAAAACCAAGGAGCTCACCTCACTCGAGAGGCCGCAGGACTCGACGCCGGTTCGTCCGACGTCGGCCTCTCGCCACAGGTCCCCAGAGCCGTCGCTCGATAGAAGGCCGCCAGGCCTACTCATCACCGACGCCGGTAGGGGGACCGCGCCGCTCCAGTTGAGAAGAGGACCCCGACGCCTCCGACCGGCGCAGTCAGGGAGACCATCACTGAGGAGGAGTTAACCCAGCCAAGGACCAGATGTCGACCCCGGTCCTGTTGAGACTCCCAGGGAACCCTCGCGCAACCTGAGCCCCTGTGGAGCCGACGCTGGGCCCGGCGACCGTCCACCGCGCCCGGACTGTCTGGTCTTTCCTTTGAGAGGTGAAGGAGTTTCACTTACTGGTGGGATACCATCAAAAGGACATGGTCCCCACTCCACCTCCACTTCCTCCTCCTCCTACACCGGTTACTCCTCCGGTTCCTGCGCCCCCGTCTCTGTCTGGGTCTGCAGGCCGGTTACCTCCTCCCCGGGAGCCCAGAATCCCTCCAAGGGGGAGACTCGATAAAAGGAGACCTCCGTCCAGATCCTCTTCTAGGTCACCCAGTCCCAAGAGACCCAGAAGACGCCGCCGTTCGCCTTCGACGGAGGACACGGGATCAGAGTTTTCTACATCCAGATCCCCATCTCCCTCTCCATCCTTCTCCGACCCACGAAGCTGCCAAAGTCTCCTCCGGATGACACTTGTTCTCGAATATCATGAGACACATCCAGGAGAACATGGGATGGGATGCAGAAGAGTTAGACCCCGAAGGCTGCCTCTGATGATATCTCGGCAGAAGGACCTCAAGCCTGTGGTGGTGCCACCCTTGGTAGACACTTTCGTGGACATCACCAAGGCAGCGTGGAAGCGTCCACATTCGCTCCCGGCGATGCCGAAGAAAGCTGACCGCTTGTACAAAGCTCCAAGAGAAGACCAGTACTTGACCCAGCATCCTCAGGCCGACTCTCTGGTCATAACAGCCTCTCATGACCGGTCCCAGAGACTGCAACATCTGAGCACCCTGCCACCAGACCCAGAGTCCAAGCAGCTGGACTCCATGGGTAGGCGCACATATGCTTCCGATACCTGCGCCATCAGATCCCTGAATTAGTTGACCTACATGGTGCAATTCCAAAATGCCCTGTGGGAGCAGGGTCTGGATGCGGCTGAGAAGTTGCGGAAGGTGAGCAGAAGGAGGAGATGTTACAGCTCCTCCGTACGGGTTCGGACGTAGGAACCCAGGTGCTACGAGCCGTGTACGACTCCGCGGACTCCTCGGCCCGAGCAGCAGCTTCAGGCGTATGCCTCCGGAGGCACTCTTGGCTCCGTGTCTCGTTTACGGACGTTCAGAAAAACATCATGGGCGCCCATTCGAGGAGAAGTTTTGTTTGGTAAACCCTCAGAGAAGATTATTACCAAACTCCAAGAGACCGGGAAGGCGGTGAGGTCGGTTCAGGCCATGTACCGACCCAAGCTTAGTTCCTTTCTTAGGAACCAAAGCCGATTTCGTGGACGGACGCAGAGACAACAGTCCCGCCCCGTTCCACAGCAGAGGGGCTCTGGTTTTCGCAGAGCCCAGGGAAAACAACCCGCAGGTTGGAGCCAGTGCGCTCCTAAGCTGGTCCAGCCAGCGGGACCCTCAGCCGCCACAGCCTGACTCCTTCCCGGTCCCCGCCCCTCAGGATCAATGGGACGTCATGGTCGGGGGTCGTATTGCGAATTTCCTGCCGGGATGGCAGACTATAACCACCGACAGGTGGGTTCTACAGTTGGTCGGAAGAGGCCACTTTATAGAATTCGCGGAAAAGCCACCCTTGAGGCCTCCGTTGCTCTCCTGGTACCCGGATCAGCACAAGTCATTGATCAGGCAAGAGGTGCTCGCGCTCCTGCAAAAGGGAGCGATAGAGTACGTCCCAGAGAACCAGAGAGGACACGGATACTATTCCCACTTCTTCCTGGTTCCAAAGAAAACAGGGGACCTCCGTCCGGTTCTGGACCTCAGCGACCTCAATCTGTCGGTCGCCTACAAAAGATTCCGCATGGTAACCCTTCCGGGTCTTATTCCCATGCTGAAGCAAGACGCCTTTTTAGCGTCTCTAGATATGCAGGACGCTCACCTGCACATCCCTATAGCTCAAGCGCACAAGAGGTTCCTGCGCTTCGAGTTTCTCGGCCATCATCTTCAGTTCCGAGCCTTCCATTCGGGCTGTCATCGGCACCAGGGTCTTTACCAAATTCATGGCAGTCGGTAGCAGCGTCTCTAGGGAGACAGGGCCATTATGTGTTCCCATACCTGGACGATTGGCTTCTCATGGCCGCCTCCAGAGAGGCGTTGCTACGGGCGATCCAGAGCACCCAGGACCTGTTTCGATCTTTGGGTATCCTAATCAACCACGAGAAGTCTCTCCTGGTACTGTCATGAAACTGCAGTTCATAGGCGCAGTACTGGACACCATTCAGGAAGAGCATTTCTTCCGGCGACAGACAGAGCGCATCAGATCCCTCATCAGGGAGCTTTAGTCGAACAAGACCGCCCCAGCCAGGTCGGTCCTTCGCGCTTTCGGACACATGGCTGCGGCCATTCCTACTGTCTCTCGCAGGCTCCACATGCGGGTAACTCAGTGGATGCTCAAGGTGCAATGGGACCAAAGGCAAGACCACATGCAGCATCCGGTCAGAATAACGAATACCGCGATTCGAGACTGGCAGTGGTGGCTAGACCCAGGGACACTCTCTATGGGTGTCCCGTTCATAGCGCTGTCCCCGGAGGTAATCCTCACCACAGACGCCTCAGGCCTAGGGTGGGGAGCACACCTGGACGGGGTGAAGTCCCAGGGTATGTGGACCCCTCTGGAGGCCCACCTCCATATCAACGTCCTAGAGATGAGGGCGGTCCTTTATGCCCTGCAGGCCTTTCAGTCAGAAATCCCGCCGAGTACTCTCCTGCTTCAGACAGACAACACGGCGGTGATGTATTACCTCAGCAAACAAGGAGGCGCACACTCTTACCCCCTTTGCAGGGAGGCCATGAGGGTGTGGGATTGGGTAATCTGACACGGCGCGAATCTGCTCACAGTACATGTTCCCGGGGTGGACAACACGATTGCAGATGGCCTGAGTCGCTCCCAGGCCAGAGTCCACGAGTGGGAACTTCTCCAGGAGGTAGCAGAGGATCTGTTTCTTCGATGGGGAACTCCAGAATTGGACTTGTTCGCCTCCCCATCCAACGCAAAACTGCCCAATTTTTGCTCGCTAGATCCAGGGCCTGGTGTTTTCTGGCGAGACGCGTTGTCCCTCTCCTGGGTGGACAGATTCCTCTACGTTTTCCCTCCCTTCCCGTTGATCCAGAGAGTTCTTCTCAAACTGCGCAGGGAGCATGCAGCAATGATATTGGTGGCCCCATTCTGGCCCAGGCAGATCTGGTTCCCTTTGCTAATTCAGCTGTCCCGGGAACCTCCGCTCCCGTTGCCATTCAGCTCCCACCTCTTGTCTCAGGAGAAGGGTTCACTGGTCCACCCGGACTTACGCTCACTGAACCTGCACGCATGGCTCCTAGAGACATAGCCATCTTGCGTCACGGGGTCTCGCAAGAGGTTGCGGAAGTCCTTTCTGCAGCCAAAGCCGCGACAGCATGACGTATGCCATGAAATGGCGCCGTTTCTGTCTTTGGTGCACACGCGCCTTTCCCTTTAGGTCGTCCGTGAAAGTGGTATTAGAGTACCTGCTCTCCTTTCCGTTCGGGTCTCACTCCTCGATTAAAGTGCACCTCTGTGCCATTTCAGCTTATCACCTCCCGATGGGACAGCGCACAGTGGCACAATTAGATGCCTGTCGAGAATTCTTAAGAGGGGTGTTACACCTTAGGCCGCCCATTAAGGACCCAGTGCCTCCTTGGGACTTGCTCTTTGTCCTGGAGCAACTCACGCTCCCCCCCTTTGAACCTGCCGCGGATTGCGAGCTGCGTTTTCTGTCGTGGAAATCGTTATTTTTGGTTGCTGTTACATCAGCGAGAAGAGTTTCTGAGCTTCAGGCTCTCATGTGCAAAGAGCCCTATTTAATTTTCCACCGGGACAGAGTATCCCTGAGGACGAATCCTAAATTCTTGCCTAAGTTGGTTTCCACACACATTCTCAACCAGGATATTGACCTGCCGGTCTACTTTCCTAATTACTCTTAACAGAGGAGAGGTGCTGTTTCACACCCTGGATGTTCACCGCAGCTTGAGGTACTACCTGAGCAGAACTAAGCAGCTTCGCACTTCGGAGAAGCTTTTCGTCTCCTTTACTGAAAGGATGAAGGGCCAACCAGTACCCAAACAGTCCCTGTCTTGCTGGCTTGTCCAGTGCATCTCTTACTGTTATGATATCAAACGAAAGCCCCTCCCAGGAGCAGTCCGGGGTCATTCCACTAGGGGCATGACCACATCTTTTGCAGCACTTCGAAATGTCTCCACTTCTGCCATTTGTGCTGCAGCCACTTGGAGCTCTGTTCATACCTTTATCAGGCATTATAGCCTTGACATCGCTTCACGGCGAAGTGCAGGCTTCGGCCTGGCAGTGCTACAGGGTCTCCTGTCCTAGATTCAGGACCTGGAACGTTCTTTCTTATTTCCTCCTCCCAGAGTGTTTGCAAGCACTATTGCTTGGGAATCAGTACTAATGGTGTAACCTGCTGCAAGAGCTGTGTCTCGAAGTAAGATAGTACAGTTACGTAAGAACTTACCGTAACAGTAGATTTTCGAGAACAGCTCTTGCAGCAGGTACCTTCCCGGCCACCTTCCCCCTTGGAGGAGGCATGGCTTAAGCCTTTGTTAACAGGAATTTTTCCAGTTTGTCTTCTGACGGTGGATCCTCGGTCTCCCATTTCGATGTCAGCCTGCGGCCAGAAGTCTCCGGCGGGAGAACTGGGGAATCTGGCGGGACCACCCCCTTATGTACTACGCCTGACGACGGAGGCGGGACCGACGTCGGGGGCGGTCCCCGCTGAAGATAGCTAGCTAGAATTTTTCCGTGAGGTCCTGACGCCTGCCGGCTTCAGTCCTAATGGTGTAACCTGCTGCAAGAGCTGTTCTCGAAGATCTACTGTTACGGTAAGTTCTTACATAACTGTACTTCTCTAAAGTCACAGAGCACCCAGCCTAGGAGGGTGGTGAGTAGGGTCTTCGCCCTGGCCTCGGAGGGAACTCCCCGGGATTCTTACTAGGGTGCACTGCGGTGTCCCCCTTTTTTAGCCTGGATGTTCCACTTGTTTTTTTCCACCGTTTTGCAGTGGAGACTTCGTCAGTGCATTTTATGGGAGAGCCCGTAGGGATTTTTCTCCCTCCTTTCTCGCTCCTGGCATGGTTATCCCGTGGTTCTCTTCTTCTGAAGTGGGGACTGTGTCAGTACTTTTCAAGGGAGAACCTGTGGGGTTTTTCCTCCCCCTTTTCTCCTCTTTTGACATACCTCTACTTTAGAGGTCATTCTGGACAGAGTCCTCTCCTGATTAGTAGATGTTTCCCCTCAACTAGCCTTCCAAGGATAGCCTGTGGTGAGCCATGCTTTAGGACTTTCAACCCGTATGTGGATTGGAGGTGGGAAGCGAGGACTGTCTCCACCATGGTTTATATTTTCCAAGACCATTTCAGATTCTCTTTTTCTGAACCTCCATCCAGTGGTCCCTGAAGCTGGCGGGATTCTTGTTCCTTTGTCTTCATACCTTCAGGTTTTTGAGGCTATTATAAGCCAGTGGTCTTCCAACTAACATGGCAGAGAGCCCTCCTTCCCCTTTCTTCCCTTACACATATTGTATCTTTCTCTCTTCTCTTTCTCCCTTTCTCTCTGTCTTCTTTCCTGTGCGACCACCCAAGGATTGGGGCCCTGTGGCCACTTAGGATAAGAAGTCCAATCCTTCTGTCCTCTGGTTGGCTTATCCTTTTTCAGTTATATCCTTTCCTTTTCCTATCCCTCGGCTCTCTTACCTCATCTTAGTTTTCTCTGTCCCCCTTGTTTCATCCTCTCTGGCAAAACAGAACTGCGGTGGAGGAGGAGTCTGCAGCACCTAACGGCCAACCCTTGTGTGCCTTGCAATGCGTCTGCCTCGTGCGATGGCGCAGATTCCTCCCGCCCCCAAAAACTCGCATACAGATGCTCGCCTCTGTCAGCTTACCCATCAGTAATGAATAGTGAATATACAAGAGAAGATCAAGGATTACGGTAGGTACTTAATTTTCATTTATTATGCATGCTCTGTAAGAATCTGATGGTTGTAGAATGTATTCCAGGGACAGTGGTTTGAAAACTGAGCTCAAGCCTAGCATTCCATCATTAGCATAGGTTCTATTAACCATTTCAGCTTGGGGGCAGTCCTGTGGTGAGACCATACTACATATGCATGTACAGTAAGATTCCCTTGGAAGAAACGAGATCACTATGGTAAGTAATTTTTTTTTCTCTGTCAACAGATTCTTGGCTGACTCATAAGTCTACTGGATGGGAATGTAAGGAGGAGCCCACGGACTGCCAGGATTCATGAAATCAAGGTTGACCGCCAGAGTCCCCGCTGACCCTACGGGGTCGGTCAGGAGTAATGAGTGACAAGACAGCCGATAAGGAAATCCTGATGCTGGGCAGGCCTGTTTAGATGGAGGACCGAACTCTGGCTGTTTCAGTAGTGGCTCCACCCGAATCAGCAGAGAGGCTGGGGGCGACCAAGTCGATACCTGTCATGTCGGCTGCTGCCGAGGTGGGGAAGGCTGCGGCCTCTTTGGCGAAAGCCATGTAATGGCCATGGTTGAGGCAGGCATGGGCTTCACCCCAATAAACATGAGCTGCTGCCACATCACATCCTCATAGCATCGATGCAACTTGCGCTGGAGCCTTTCCTTGCCCGAGGAGGATGGAGAGGAAGAGGAACAGCAGCGGTGCTGCTTGCCCGAATGTTGAGAGCATGAACGTTGATGCCATTGCGGGCTGCTGGACGCTGGCCTACAGGATCGAGACCATGACCTTGACCATCAGGGCCGTTGACAGTGGGTCTCAGAGGGGGCAGCCGAGAGCCGAGCCTCCTCCTGGTCCGGAAGATCCTGGGTAAGAGGCAGCAGACTGGTCCGTCCCTCCTTGAGAGGTGAGTGGTTGGACCAGAGTCCTAGATAAGGAGGTATCAGCCTCATCGTGAGACAGTGGGTCGACCGGCTCAAGAAAAATCTCAGCCGAAAGATTGACCTGCGTCTAGATCAACTGGCCTGATGGGGAGACAGTGGAGCCGGTGGCCTTGGCTGAAGAGGAGGCAGTATAGCACAGTGGTCTAAGGCTCTGAGCTGCAAATTTGGTGACATCCAGCAGACCAGACCTGGGTTTGAATCCCACAGCTTCCACTTGCATACTGTGTGGCCCTGAGCAAGTCACTTAACCTCCTTGTGCTCCCAGGTCGCTCCTGTAAAAAAGCTTCCAGCTTAGTGTGCTATACCTGGTTAAACAACTAAATTAAAAAAAAAGAATTGACCGAAGTTGGAACCTCCGAAGAAGCACGGGAATCTGAGGCCCGAGATCGCTAACGATCCCATGATCGATGATGAGACTGTTTCTTGGTCTCTTTCTTAAATTCTGATTTGGATTTGGTGCCTGGTGAGGGCCCTGCCCATGGGTGGGAAGGGCCTGGCACAAGTCCCTGAATGCCCAATGAAGGAAGCAGCCAAGGAGAGTGACAAAAAGGCTGTTGTCGAGGAAGATTGTGCTGCAGCCTTGGCTCCCTGAATGCCCCGTGAAGGAAGCACCCAAGGAGAGTGGCAAAAAAGCTGTAGCCGAGGAAGATTGTGCTGCAGCCTGGGCGGCAGCTTCCTCAAAAGCCACAAGTTGTTCAGTGGACCCCGCAGCCACAGAAACCACACAACGGGCATCCTTGGACTTAATGGGGGATCTTGGTTTTCTAGATGACCTAAAAGAAGGCAGGTGTGCCAATCTAACATGGATGGATGGATGCAGAGTGCTGCCCAGACCGCAAGCCTGTGGCCCAGGCAGTAGACACACACTTCTTCAAACCTGGCGCCAAATTTGTGTCGTCCATCCCGGATGAAAAGAAGTAGTCGCTTGAAGACAGAGTTTTTAAATGAGAGGTTTTTAATCAGCAAAGGACCTACTCAGCGTGAGAATGATAAGGAGGGAACCTTCTTCCAGCAGAAAGGAAGCTCTGATGTTGCGGGGTGGAGCTAGGGGAGTTACCACCTGAGTGGGTGGGAGGTGCCAGCTTGACGTTCCGGATGATTTAAAGGGGAAAGGAAAACTGCCTGAAGTGTGGATTAGCATCATATTCATGCCCCTGAAAACTGACCTTTCACTGTCACGGCCCGCTTTCAGTTGTGGCTTCTAGCAGATGAGATTATGACCTTTTAGTGCTATAGACCGGGTTTCAAGTTGTGTCACCTAGCAGGTAAGGCACTAAGGTTTAACTGCCACAGCCCAGATTTTGGTTGTGACTGTTAGTGGGTGAGGTACAGACCTTGCACTTCTGCAGGCCTAGTTTCACTTGTGGCTACTAGCAGGTGAGATACTGAATGTTCACTGCAGCTGCCTGGGATTTAGTTGTGGTGTAGATCTCCAGAGGAGGGAGTTTGTGGTCTCAGTTTTTAGTGTGTTTATTTTTTTGGGGGTAAGAGTCATCATGAACAAACATTCTCATACATTTTGAAACAGCTGGCAGTCTTGACCCCCAGGGGTTGACACAGCACTGCATTAGCAGCATATGACACTGCTGACTGGGAGCCTGAGACTCACTTAACTCTGAGACCAGCAGTTGACCAAGCATATCTTGGAGGTTAGATGCTTGACTTCCCGTGTTTACACACCCCCTGCTGACCAGTCATGAAATTTCAGCTGAGCAGGTAGTCAGTTGTTGTCCTTACTTAGGAGGCAGTATAGCGTAGTAGTTAAGAGCACTGAGCTGCAAATCTGGGTTTGAATCCCATCAGCTCCCACTTGCATACTGTGTGACCCTGAGCAAGTCAGTTAACTTCCTTGTGCTCCCAGATCACACCTGGAAACAAGCTGTGGCTTAGTGTTCCTTTCCTGATTAAACAATCGCGCCCCCCCCCCCACCGCCAGAGGAAGGGTGCCGCGCGGCAGACTTGATTGTATGAGTGCACAAGGACATTAACTAAATGGAGGCTGTCCAGAGAAGGGCAACCAAAATAGTGCAGGGACTACATCAGAAAACATACGAGGACAGATTAACGGAGCTCAATATGTGTACCCTGGAGCAAAGGGGGGCGGGGAAAGGTGATGGGATCGAAACATTCAAACATCTTAAGGGCATTAACAAGGTGAGAGAGTCTAACATGTTTCAATATAAGAAAATTGGCAGGACAAGAGGACACAGCATGAGATTATTATTTTTTTTTTTTTTCAGATCTCATCTTTATTAAATTTAAACATTTACGCACAAGTACAAACATACAAACTTTCAACAGGTAATAGCACATACATCTCTTGTAAATTTTGGCTTAAAAATTAAAAAGAATGCTTAAAGTATGATACCCGTCCGAGGAAATTTCATTAAATTCCACAGGTCTACTGAGTTAATTTTATCAGCAATATACTTATTGACTAGAGGTGTAGGTATAATGTTTCGACATCTTGGATGTCAGTGCATCAAATTAATTGAATCTTTTATAACTAGTTACATAGTTAGAATGTTTTCTTAGCTCATTTTCCTAGCGGAATATGTTAGCGGCTGCTAAATTAAGCTTTCAGGTGTCTATACCCCTCTCAAATCGCTCCTGCCTTGTAAAAGCCACATAACCAGCTCTTATCCCTTTCCCCTATTCTGATAAAGCGAGGAATCTCTTCTCTTCAGCATCCCTCTATATCACACCCCTCTCAGGGGGACAGCATGCCTTGAAATGGGTACTGAGGAGTAATTCTGACCCTCAATGTCCTCTGAATGGGGGGGGGGTGTCTGAGGCAGCCCCACATATAGGGCACTCAAGTTCTCCCCTATTTCAGCCATTGTCAGAAATCAAAGAGGGCTGTTTAGCTATAGGGAGTATACCGTAGTGTGGAAGCACTTCTTACCGGGTCCCCTCATGGAACAAAGGATTCATCTTTAAGCACGTAGTACATTTGCCAGTGGGCCCATCTAGAGGCAAAAATCTCATCTTTTTCATTCAGGTTATAGGTTATCCGTTCTAACTGATAGATTTGTTTAGTAATAGACCACCAGTCTTGTATTGTGGGGATCTGTGTAGTCAGCCAAGTCCTGGTAATCCCCTTTTTGGCAGCTGTTATGAGTAAATGTATGAGTTATCTAGTGGAGGGGGATCTGTATTCCCTGGGAAGTGTGAGAAAGAGGTACAATTCTTTGGTTAATAAGAGTTGGGGGCTAAACAGTTCCTGCAGTTGGACTTGCAGTTGTGTGAAAAATGGTTGAATGGTGGGACAGGACCACATCACATGAGTGTGAGTTGCTCTGATTTTACCACACAGTCGACAGCATGCTGCCGAACCATTAGGAGAGTAGTGACTGGTTACCACCAGGGTTCTAAAGTACCTGATTAGATTCTTCCAGGCGTATTCCCGCCACTGGTGGGAACTGGTTACCTGAGCTGCATCGCGGAAGGCTCGTCGCCAGTCCTCCTGTGAGAGGTGGCAGCCAGTTTCCTCCTGCCATTGCAGTTGAATACTTTCTACTGTGGGTGTCCCCTGGGAGTTTAAGGCTCGGTAATATACTGATATTAGGTGGGTACTATCTGGGGAGGAATTAAGATGAATCTGAGCGCGTGGGGGGGGGGGGATATCTCTCTCTAATATCCGGGTTCCCAAGGGAAGGCCTCGTACAAAATGTCGAAGCTGTAAGTATCGGTAAAAGTCCCGATGTGGTTGATCAAACTGTCGTTGGATATGCCCAAATGGCCATAGCTCTCCCTGGGTCATTATCTATGTGAGATATTTCAGACCATATCTCTCCCATGACCGGAAGGCATGATCTTGTCTGTTCGGGAGAAAGTCCTTGAGGTTGGCAATCGGGCAGAGCAGGGCTAAGAAGGGGGACAGCAGATGTACCTTCTTGATAGACTGCCAAGTCCTCCAACTGTATTTTATCCATGGGCTCGTGATAATTGAGGGTCCCAACTCTGAGCCCTGTTGATAGAAAGTTTGGAAATATTCATCATCACATATCAGAGACTGTTCTATTTGCATCCAGTGGGGAGCAATTAGTCTATTTTGCCTAGCCATTAGGTGAGTTAAGGTCACTGCCTGGTGGCACAACTGTAGGTCTGGGAGCGCCAATCCCCCATCCTCTCGCGGTAAGGTGAGTATTTTAAAACGGACCCGGGGTCTTCGGCAAGCCCAAATGAACTTCGAGATAAGACGATTCCATTCCTTAAATGTTTTCTGTGGGATAAAGATGGGAACGTTTTGGAACAAGTATAAAGCTCTGGGCAGGGTGACCATCCTGACTAAATCAATTCTCCTAGATAGGTTCAAAGGTAAAGTAGACCATGAAACCAAATCTGCCTTCAGTTGTGAAGTAAATGGGGTGTAGTTATTCTTATATGTGGCACTCACACACTGTGAAATGCGTATGTCCAAATATTTAAATTTTGTTAAATTCTATCGATAAGGGAAGCTATTCTGTATACTGGGAGAAGGAGAATAGTGAAAAGTGAGAATCTCGGTTTTAGCTAAATTCAGTTTATATCCCGAGACTTGACTAAATTTATCTAGTAGTTGTTTATATTTGGGAGGTTGTTCTCGGGATCAAGGAGATATAACAAAATATAATCGGCGTATAGGGCTATACAGTGTTTCGTATCTTCCGTCCTCGACACCTTTGATATTGTTAGCCTCTCTAATATGTTGTGCTAGTGGTTCATTGAAGGCCGCGAATAAAAGAGGGGATAGAGGGCATCCTTGCCTAGTTCCCTTTTTCAGGTGGAATAATTAGAGTGGTGCCCATCAATCTTTACGCAGGCCTGAGGGGCTGCATAGATGTTCTGTAGGATAGTTATGAAAGGTGTAGGGAATCCTAATTTATCAGTACCTTATACAGAAAGGCGCCGCCCCTCTTATCGAACGCCTTCTCTGCGTCTAAACTTACCAGAACTGAGGGACGGTTCGAAGTCTGCATTTTATGGGCGAGGTGTAGAGTATGTCTGATGTTATCCGTAGTGTAACGGGTCTTCACGAACCCTGTCTGGTCCTGGTCTGTCAGCATGGGCATGATATGGTCTATGCGTTGCGCTAATATATGCATAAACAATTTATAGTCCGTATTTAAAACAGATAATGGTCAGTATGAACTGCATAACTGGGGTTTTTTACCTGGCTTTGGTATAACCAAAATGGTTGCATAGGACCAGGCTATTGGGGGGGGGGCTCGCCTTCTAAAATAGAGTTGAATAATAGGAGGAGTTTAGGGGCTGTTTGTGTTTTAGTTATTTTGTAATATTCACTCCCATACCCATCTGGCCCTGGGGATTTAAGAGTTTTTGCCTCAGAGATTGCAGCCATAAGCTCAGGCACTACAATAGGAGTGACCAGTGCTTCCCTCTGGGCATTGGAAAGATGGGGCATACTGATTTTCTGCAGATATTCAGCAATCTGTTGGTCTGAAGGGGTATGCTCTGGAGTGTAGAGAGTAGAGTAGTACGAGGTGAAGGCCTCAGCAGTGTCCTGGTTTTTTGTTAATGGCTGGCCACCTATGAGATGTCTCAAAACAGGAACTGTAGCTGCCTTCCTTTGCCTGTGGATTTGGTAGGCCAGAAGTCCCATCTCGTAGTATCTTTGCCTCAGAAAGGTCAAAGCAGTTTCTGTCTGCTGCAATGCTAATTTGTCCAGATCAGCTTTTACTTCTTGGAGCTGAGTCGCCACTGAGGAGTCCCCCATTTTGTGCGCCATCTGCAAAAAAATGGAAGATCTCCTCTAGTCTGTCTGTTTAGTTCTGCGGTGTGTTGAATGAGGTGGCCCCACAGAGCAGCTTTAATGGTATCCCAGTAAATAGCTGGAGAGGTGTCGTTCTGAGGGTCGTTCTCTGTGATCTCAGTTATTTTACCCGAGATATACTCTCGGAATTGCTTAGAGCACAGGTAATAAGGATTTAGTCTCCATCTCAGTGGCGGAGCCAGGTTTTGGAGTGTTTGGGAGCCAGGGGGGCCATTCAGTCAATCATAGGCTCCACAGTGGGCACTAAACAGTGAATAAAGATGGTGGTGGGGCAACACTGCTCACACTGGGGCAGCCAGGAGGGGTGACCAACCCCCCCGGCCCCGCCTCTAGCTCCGCCACTGCTCAATCTTGAGTTTTTAACTTGGAAACCCAGATCCCAGGTAGAGACCATGGGAGCTTGATCAGAAAGAATAATGTCACCCATGTGGGCGTCCTCGAGGAGGCCTATGTTTTCCACCTGGGTATATGTTTGGTCAATGCGGGAATATGTCCGGTAAGCCGAGGAATAGTGGGAATAATTTCTGGACCGGGGGTGTAAATGTCTGCAGATGTCACACCATCCCACCACCGACACAAACCTTTTGAAGTATTTTTGTGCTGCAGTTTGTCTGGGTGTGTTCACGCTAGAGGAGTCTAAGACAGGGTCCGGTGTCAGATTAAAATCCCCAGCAAGCAGGAGGTCACCTACCGTGTTTTGTACTATTCTATCCAGAAGTATCTTGAACTGAGAGACGGGGAGAGCTGGAGGAAAATATACATTGGCCAGTGTGACCTGAACACCATTAAGTGTGCCCTGTGCGATGACCATTCTCCCCTCAGGGTCCTCCAGTATGAGCTGGTGCTGAAAGGGGGTGGCAGAGGGGACGATTATAGCTACCCCCTGACATTTGCCCCTTCCGCTGGATGAGGTATACACTGTTCCTCGGCCCAACCTGGTTAATTTTGCATGTTCTGAGGCAGTCAGGTGCGTTTCCTGTAGGTAGATTAAGTCTGTCTTACTCTTGCGAAGGTATGAGAACACTCGTGACCTTTTGATTGGGGAGATTAATCCATTAATATTCAGGGAAAGCAGTTTTAGGCAGGGGTTAGGCATCACAAATCCTGAGAGGGGCAGTTATCTGGAGGAGGGTAGTCCGTACATATACTTTTACAGTTACCTTTAAGTCTTCTGTGCAATACCTGTCTTCTTGAAAGAACCAACAGTAACAACTTGTCAGAAAACCTTGACTGTTAAGCATTACAAACATAGAACATGAGTATTCCCTTATTGGGAGCAACTGGGTGTTTAACAAATGCAGAATTAAACAAGTACTTCCATTGGTCAGAATCCAGACTTGATTCTGAGGTAAGGCGAGGTCCTTACAGGAAGGATTCATCTCAAATTGAGATTCCTCTGGACACCAATAGTCTTGTGTGGTGATGGGGGAAGGGAAAATGGGACATCTAAGATGGTCCGTCGTGACCAACTCATGTGATGGTATGAATCGTGAAAATCCAAAAGAATTCCAAATTCCGTCTTTGTGGGGGATTAACCACCAAACCCCCGGAATCGGGAGAGGGACTCCAGAGGCAAGGGGCCCAAAAGGGGGGCAGTCTCCCAGCTCAAATCAGCAGCATGTACAAGACCGCTATATATTTCAGGCATGTGTAACGAAAAGATGGGGAAGTCACTGGGCACAGCCTAGTTAGAGGAGGGGGGATGGAGGAGGAGGCACTGGACCACCCCAAGAGCCGGGGGCTGAATTAATCCTCCAAAACCCTAGATAGGCCCATCTCCAACTCCCTCCTTGCAACACTTTGTGGTATGCGGTTGTTCCATGGGCTCTGGGTATGGGCTCCTCCTAGGTCCTGCTCCACAGCTCTGTTTCAGCTCCATCTAGACCTCTAGAGTTGCCCAGGGAGGCCACAAATTACAAAGAGGACCCCCCCCCCAAAACGTCCCCAGTGAGGGGCGAGCCGATCTGCCCATAACCTGACGAGGGGATAGACTCGGGAACGTGATAGGCAAGGCCTCCGGTTCCACAAATGTTTCTGAGGTCGCCAAAGCATGACAGACTGTCACCGAGACCACATTTCGCCGATCAACAAGTTGGAAGAATGGGAGCACGCCTATAGAGGAAAGCAATTAGAATTACCTGCTAAGGAGGGAGTAATTCAGCTTGTAAGCAAAGATACATATCTCTTTAAATCCTCCTGGACTCCCCACCCTCAAGCGCCTTAAATTTCAGATTGGAGTTGCCTTTTCGAGTCCTAAATCAAGTCCGAGCTAGTTCTTGTAATGGAGATGACTGGATTTGTACACAGGAGAAGAGACTAATGTCAATCAGCGTTACTTGCGGTTTTTCAGCCTTCCGCATCTCCATCCTCCTTCTGCTGCATCTCCGATGACAAGCGCCTGGCTCTCAGCATTTTGGCTATGCTTTGTATCGCCTTGATTCCTTGACGGCGTCTGGCCTCCTGTTGCCCACTGATCTTCCTGGTCTAAGTCTCCATCACTCATTCACACTAGTGGGATAGCGCCGGAGGCGCTAGGACCTAGCGGGAGTCAAAATTTTCTGAAGGGCGGTAGCGAGGTAGGACCGCCTGCAGTAGCACGCTGAGGACCTTTCAGCCTGCATAGGCTATCTGGCGTCGACCCTCCAACCGCCTCCGTTCCTTTTCTCCCCGCCCGAAAGCGCTTTGGATGTCGACTGCCGCTCGCCTGCCGAGTCAAAGTTTTCGCCTGTACGACAGCAGCTTTTAGTGTTTAATTTAAACGCTTTAATTTAACTATTTAGTAGTAATTTTTTATTTTACTTAATAAGAAGATTATGAAGAAATTCTTTCCTGCCATCCACGGAGTCGTCCTTAGCGGTAGTGGTGACGTAGGAAGACTTCATTTGAAAGTTGTTATGGCAGAGGGCCTGTGCCCGGTCCGCCACCCTTAAGTAACGGGGGGTCTGACTACGGACAGTCCTGTGTGCTCGTGGGGAGGACGTCCACGTACATAGTCTGGCGGTGCGGGGATCCGGCTCCGCTTAGCCTCGAGCTCTTCTTCTTCGTTTGGGAAGAAGAATCGGTTACCCTTCGAGGTTGCCCATTGGTATGTCTGCACGAGGATTGTTCGTTGGTAGGGGCGATAGGCCTGAACCGACTTTCGTGAGTTCCCCCTTGGCCCCGCTCCTAACGGCTGCATTCTCGACTCCGGACTCCATTTCTGTCCTCGTTGGAGTTCCGGTGAGCAGTTTCACCTCTGGGCCGCTCCTGTGGAGCAGGGGGTTTGACTCCTTTTTTCCTGGTTGTGTTCCTGGTTCTGGGCCTCCGAGCCTCGGAGCCGTTGGACTGGAGTTGGGTCAATTGGATCTGAATGAGCGCGGTGCCCTCTTGGTGCCTTCTCCATCCTGTCAGCCCCTCGTGCCTACCCCCCTCTTCCTTTTCCATGCAGGGGTCGGCACGGGCACCATCTTTCTCTTCTTTTCCATTGGCTTTCCATGGTGTTTTTCCTGGCGTTGTGCCCAACACCTTGGTGGCGCTGCAGGTCTGGTGCCGTGCCTCTGGTTTGGCATGGGTGCCATAGGCGGCACCGCTGGTGTTTGGGTTGGCGCTGGGATTCGGCGCTGTGGCTCGGTGCTGTGCTTGGCACCGTACTGGGTGCTGCAGTCGGTGCCGTGGCTCGGTGCTGCGCTCGGCGCCTGTGCTCGGTGCCGTGGTCGACACCGTACTGGGTGCCGCAGTTGGCGCCATGGCTTGCTCTGTGCCGTGGTCGGCTCCATGGCTTGGCGCCGTGCTCTGTGCTGCAGTCGGCGCCGTGGCTTGCTCGGCGCTGTGCTCGGTGCCGTGGTCGACACCATGCTCTGTGCTGCAGTCGGCGCCGTGGCTCGGTGCCGTGGGTCAGCTCCGTGGCTCACGCTGTGCTCGGCGCCGTGCTTGGCGCCGTGGGTGCTTCTTTGTCAGTGCTGCTAGCGGTGCTGTGGGTATCTCACGGTGCCACTGATGCCTGCGGGTACCCGTGGGTGCTACGGGCAGTGCTGGGCACCCGCGGGTGCCGCGGCAGTGCTGGACACCAGCGGTGGCGCCCGCTGCACCCTGGCGACGCCGGCACCCGGTGGTGCCATGGGTGCCATGGGCGCCGGGGGTGCCCCTTGCGGCCATTGCTGCCAGGTACCAAAGGATACCGGGTTCTGCCGTGGGTGCCCTCTGGTGTGTCTCAGGTTGGCATGGTTACTGCTTGGTGCCTTCCTGTGCCAGGAGTGATGCTAGTGCCGCAGGGGTGCCAGTTGGTGCTGTCTGACAGAACTAGGGAAAGATCTGTGTTTGCAGACCTCTCTTCCGCAGGACTTGTGTTGGGATGTTTCCATTGAATGAATTCCTATTCTGCGGATTATTTCCACACATTTTAGTGGGTGGCGGTCTGCATCGGATCTCCTCATCCAGCGATTTTTCCGGCTGATGGGACTCTTCTGTTCTGTTTCTGTCAGCGGAATCTCTCATTCCGCTCAGCACTTTCTCAGCCCCCTACGTGGTGCCAAGCTCCTCAACACCCTGCCTGGTGGCGGAGTCTCTAGTGGCTCTAACCGAGACCTCTTTTTGGGGTCCTTCTGTGGTAGAAAGGCATTTGGATGAGTCTTTCCCTGTCCTTCTGGTCAGTGATACAGCGGATGACTCACTTTATATACTGAACGACACGCCCTCTCTATCATCAGAGTCTGTGATGCAAGCTCTTTTAGTAGTTCCTCATTTATGGGGTCCACCATAGTGTTCAGACTGGATCTGTGGACTATATACCTCTGCGTCTAGACTTTTTCAGTGATCAAGACAATTACACTCTTTGGAACATTTTAATTCTATGGTCGGGAGCTGCACAGACTGTCCCGCTCCTTTGATAGGGGTATACAGCCCGTCTTTGATGCTGCCCCTCTGGTGACTACTTCGCCACAGGTAGTTAACATCTGTCTAGCTATTATTAGTCCAGTCAGGGGTTCAGTTATGGATCTTCAGGCTCCTCCTGCTCCTCAGAGGGATGACATCCTTGTCATTTCTGTATCAGGCAATACTTGCCAAATAGCAGCCAGCAACCTTGTCAGGCTCGGACTAATGATATTTAAAAAAAAAAGGGGGTCAGAATTATCACAGCACAGGGCCTAGTTGGAATTTCCTGATACCACGCTTGGATCTGATCAGGTTCCACCTCAACCCTGAGGCGGTCGTCTCTAAACCTCAGTAAAGAGTACCTGTTTTCTTCTACCCCTAGGGGGCAGTCTGATTCAACGGTGGTATAGCTCACCTCTTTTCTCTAGAGAATTTCTCTAATTCTGAGATATTTCCGAAACCTAGGCATCTAACCAGTCTGTTAGTCCCCTTTTTGTTTTTTAATCAGGCTTTCTTCTCCTGATCAGAGCCTTGCAGCAACAGAAGTGACTCTTCAGCAAGTCGGAACTTAGATTCCTACTTCCATGTTTGCTCCAGCTTAACAGATGACATGCTTCTTTCTTGACCATTGGTCAAGTAGGTTCTTTCTAAGGTAGCTTCGCAAATATTCACATACAGTCATACTACTCTGAACCTGTACACTTTACCTCCGGCTCTTGCAGTTCCTGAGGTCCTTTACATTAGATTAGTGCATGTCTTTGACACTATTAATTTTGGTCCTAGATCAAATCGTGAGGCCAGGTTCTTGCCGCTCTCCTAGAGTAGTTGCGGCTGCCTGGCAGACTTTAATTTTTTGCCCATTGTAGTTGTCGGCAAGGTGACGAGTTATAACTCGAGCGTTTATCTTGTAGGCACTATGTTATAGATGCTCTTACAAGACAGCTCTTTTTATTAACAGGACAGTCCTTGGCTGTCCTTTCCGAGTGAACCCTATCTCCTACCACCCTACTCAGGGTTGTTGATTTTAGCTTGGTACTCTCCCACCAGTGTGAATGAGTGATGGAGACTTAGTCCAGGAAGATATGGAAATTATGTACTTACCGTAATTATTGATCTTCTTGGACAGTCTCCATCACTCATTCACACGCCCACCCACCATCCCCTGGGTTTACTCGTTTTTCTTTCCTGGTCTTCATGGCCTATGGTTCGGACTGTGAAGACATTGTTCTTTGACCTTTCTTACAAAGGCCATCTGGGCCCTCTCAGGCCCAGACACTCAGAATGAGTTATTCTCATTAGTTATGCTGCACCTCCTTGGTCGAAAAGGTACTGAGGCGGTTGGAGGGTCGACGCCGAGATAGCCTATACAGGCGCGAGTCAGTCTCGCGGGTGCCGCGCGTGCATGGTCCTACCTCGGCGCCGGCCCTTCAGAAAATTTTTGGCTCCCGCTTGGTCCTAGCGCCTCCGGCGCTATCCCACTAGTGTGAATGAGTGATGGAGACTGTCCAAGAAGATCAATAATTACGGTAAGTACGTAATTTCCATTTCCACACCTTCTGAGAGAGTTTAGAGGCGAGGGACGTTCCCGAGCTGGGTCGTTGCTGGACCTCAATCTGCCTGATCTTCAGTTCCTGGATAGCTGCACTCGGACTCTCAAAGGTAAGGGGGCCATTCTTAAAAAAGGCAGTTAGCTTAGCCGGTTAGGGAGTTCTGAATCTGACACCAGCAACCTTAAGTGCTATCAACACTGGGATATAGGCCTTCCGCCTGGTCATGATTTCAGGAGAGTAATCATTTTCAAAATAAAGTCTATGCTCAGCAAGCATTACTGATCCCATTTTCCAGGCTGTGTGGAGGATGCTTTCCTTTTCCTGAAACCTGAGAAAACGCACCAAAACAGTGCGTGGGCGAGCTCCCGCTGCAGGCATAGGACCCAGTGTCTTATGCGCTCTGTCAGTTTCCATCGAGAGGGTGTTTGGCCGGGTTAACAGCTTTCGGAGGGTTTTTTGAATAAACTGCACCATATCGGTACCTTCTGGGATTCTGGAGATTCTTATGTTACAGCGATTTCTACTTTCCGCATCTTCGGCCCTTTCCTGTAGCATTTTAATGCTGTTATGAAGCTGCACGATAGCCCGCTCGGCCCCAGTGATCCTCTTATCCATGTCAGTGACTTGGGCTTCCATGGACTCCTGACGTTTTTCCAATTTGCTGATGTCTGTGCGGAGCGCTGTAACTGTGGACCGCATTTCTTTGCGAAAGTCCCTAAGCTCTGCTCACATTTGGGCCATCTGCATCTGAAGAATATTGACAGGAATCTGGCCGCTCACCTCAGTGGCCTGGTGGGAGCCAGATGAGGCCTGTGAGCCCTCGCTCTCCAATCCATCCTCCAGCAATCCGTCATCATCTGGAAGATCTGGTGGTCTGTTTTTCATTTTTTCATTCTTTTTTGGCATTGTTCTGCCTCCGGCTTTGTTTCTTTCTCGTATCTTGTAAAGTCAGCTGTTTTGAGGAAGTTTTAAAAGTTGGTCTCGACTGCGCCTCCTGTTTCAAACTGTTGACAGGAGCATGACGTCACCGGAAGTCCAGAAACAGCATGAGATTAGAGGGAGGCCAATTAAGGAGTAATATAAGGTCTTTTTTACAGAAAGGGTGGTGGATGCATGGAATGGCCTACCTCAGGAAGTGGTGGATATGAATACAGTGCAGGGCTTTAAACAGGCATGGAATAGGCATAAGGGAGTAATACAGATGAGCATGAATAGATAGGCCAGTGACAGAGTAAAGGCCTGTGGCGCATTCATGAGGTAGAAAAAATGGGCAGACTGGATGGGCCTTGCAGTCCTGATCTGCTGTCAGCTTCTATGTTTCTGTGAGTGTCGGAACAAAGCAAAAAACTGAACAAATGGGTGGGTGAGGCTGCATAAACATGGAAACCATACTTCCCTCTCACCTTGGAGATGTGTTGCCTTAAGCTCTGTACTTGGATGCTCTGGCAGACCAGTTTGAGGAAACCTTCACTTCACCTGTTATGTAAATAAACAAGGGGGTTTAGTATTCCCAGACAGAACACATATGAAGGCATTTCTCATGGTTTAAATTTTCAGCAGATTAATTTTAATTAGGTGGCGTATAGCTCATTAACTGAGGGATATTGGTAGAGAAAAACAACCTACTCCAGGTTGGCTCTTGGAGTACACAGACGTCGTTATCAGCTCCCCTTAACGAAGAGGTCTGTACACCTCAGAGCACCGGGGTAGGTTTCTTTTTTGCTACCGATATTCTTGTATTAGAGAGCTTTATGTCTCCGAATTAAAATGAATCTATGGAAAGTTTAAAATGTGAGGAATGCCTTTTGTATTTGTTTTGCCTCTGATTTCTAAATGAAATCATCTGGATTTATTGTTTATGTGACTGGATTTGTGTTTGGTTTTGGCTTCATTATCTACTGCTGTCACATTTCCTCAATTTATTTTCAGCAGGACTCAGAGAGAGTTTGGGGGACTCTTGATGTCTGGCTCACAGTGCAATACATGTTCTGGTATACAGTTGTATAGATGTTTGACTTCTAGCCCAGCTCTTCCTGTGTTGATGTTACATCAGATGGGCCATACTGACCTTTCACCTTTTTGAACAGGTTGTCGAATTTGGTGGAGACCCCAAAGATTGTGCGGAAACTGTCCTGGGTGGAGAACCTCTGGCCTGAGGAGTCTGTTTTCGAGAGGCCCAGTGTTCAGAAATACTGTCTTATGGGCGTGAAGGACAGCTACACTGACTTCCACATAGACTTCGGAGGTACATCTGTCTGGTACCATGTGCTCAGGGTACGTCTGTCACTATTCCCACCCCACCCTGGCAAGTCATGCTGAGGACTTTTCTGACACAGGCTTAGTCCTTTAGTGTAGTCAGTAATGTGTCTGTTATGATATGCCCCCCCCCCCCAGTGTGCAGACCCATTTTTTGTTTTGTTGATTTCTTTTGTTGGCGGGGTGGGAGGGCTGGTTATCTGTACAGACTTTCCCAGAATGCATGCAGGATGCTGTGGATGGGCAGGTTATGCCCCCCCTTCCCGAGTAGGATAAATACCACAGTGAGGACTAGGAGGATCTTTGTTTCTAAAATGGGAAGGCAGTGTGCAGTGAAATGGGAGACTCCCACAACTGCCACTTCAGCGAAGTTTAGCCAACCCCAATCCCTCTCTGTTAAATTATAGAGAAAAAAAAATGTTGCACCTTAGTTGGGTTATCTTGGGGAAATGAATGATAAAATGAAAATCACTTTTGCTTAGTGTTAAGCTACAGCAGTGGGTATCATGTTCTGCTACTCCCCTGACAATAATGGATCTTACTTCGAGAGAGCTCTTGCAGTAGGTACTCAAATATAGGACTAAGCTGCCTGGCGCTAGGACCACACAGAAACTTTTAGCTAGCATTGCCTAACGGGGGACCGTACCTGACGTCACATGACCATTGTCAGCTTGGTGATATCTAGGGAGCGGTCCCCACGCCTACCCTCCAGTTCTTTCGCCATCGACTCATGCACGCCGGACCTCACAGAAGACCGCTGTTACTGTTGACGCCATCTTTGGATGAGTATCTCTTAAACATAAACCGTTTAAATTACCGTTTCTCGTCATTTTTTCTTGTTAAAAAAGTATTACTCGATCATGTACGTCATGTCCGACACTTTCAGAATCGCATAAGAACAAGTGTGACTCCTGTGGAACTCAGCTCCCTCACAAGGACGGCCATTCCCTCTGTCTTCTTTGCCTGGGCTCAGGCCATAAGATCGAGGGGTGTGGGCATTGCCAGAAATTTAATCTGGCCACATGTAAATGCCATCATCAGTCCCCAGAAGCTCATCTTTTGAAACAAAAGATGGCCAATTTGGAAAAGGAGCTGAAGAAACTCTGGCACTCTTCTTCCTCTCCAGAGGGCCATCACAAGAAGAAAAAAGACAAGGAGAGATATAGGGACTGGCAAGGGTCCCCATCACAGCCATCTCCAGCTGGAGTCGCAGCCTTGGAGGTAACGTCCCCTCCAGGTGAAACGCCTTCGGCGACCGTTTTGGTGGCTACCAAATGGCTATCAGCCCCCACCCCCCAATCTGGCCTGGGCTCGGGTCTGGTGGGAGCCTCCAGGGATCAGGGCAACCACCTCCTCTAAGGCCTCAAAGATTCAGAGGCCTAGTCAGAGTTAAGGCTGCTCCGGATCTCGCACAGCTACGACTACTAAGTCGTCTGCCGGCTCCTCCGATGGACGCACAGCCCTGGATCCTCTGCCAGGTCCTGATAACAGGCCTGACGATGGTGTGACAGACCAGCTGATGTTGAATATGCAGCTGACGACAGAGATCACACCAACTTCTCCTTTACCACTGATTGAGACAGTACCTCCTGCTCCCCCCGCAGGGGAAACGGAGGGCAGAGATCGGCCACTGTCAGGGGCATCGCCATCCTCTACGCCAGAGCCTCAAATGCCTGAGACGACATCAGACCAGCAGAAGGTCCCTCCGACTCCCTCAGGCCTGTCAGTTACTCAAGAAGCACCATCGGGCTCGACGCCTCAACCGTCAGGACCCTCGGTGTTTCCTACCCCGCTTCCGGACACTCTTCTGGGCCCTCTGCACTCCCGCCAGGGCGTTTTCTGGATTCTTCAGTCCCACCATCCGGACCGATGCCAGGCCCCTCAGCCCTCCATTGGGTCCTACACCGGGACCGTCTGGCAAACCCTTTGGGCTCCTGATGCCAGGCTATCCGACGCCACACTAATGCACGCCTTGGTACCCGACGCCGGGTCTTCAGATGCCGGTTTATCCTCTGTTGGGGTTTATTTGCCCTTACTGCGGGTACCTGAACTATGGATTTCACCCACTGCCCCCACAGCCGCAAGTGGATTTGCAGGTGGTCCTTAAGTCTTGGTGGATGGAAGCCAAGTCACAGCTCACATCGGAGCGCAAGAAACGCCAGCAGCCGACGGTTCCTACGCTGGTTCCTTGGCCTGTTTCTCCATCTCTGCCACTGGGCCCTCGGATCCAGACGTCGGACAGAAGAAGGGAGTCACTACCACCTAGTCTGCTGCCTGTGGACATTTCCCGGCCATCTGAATTCTCAAGGCTGATGGACAATTGCGCCTTCGATGATCAGCTCACCTGACAATGGCCAATTGTCAGACTCTGACAGTTGTTTGGTTCACTCTGGCTCTGACTTTGAGTCCCCTACTCCGGAAGACTGTGGACTGAAAGAATCTCCCAAATCCCCACCTGAGGACCCTTTCTTTCTAGGGACATGGATATGTTGTTCATCCACACTGTCTGGCAGGTTCCTTGCAGCTTTAAATCTTGCTGGAAGGTCTTCAAGCTGGCTCCTCCCACCCACCCGGGTTGTAAAACTCTCGGCTTCGCCCCATGACGCCAGATCTTCCTTACTGCTTGGAAGCTTAGGTTCCCTCCTTAACGTTCTGCGTATAGACTGGGTCCTAATTCTTCGGTTCGCCCGAAAATAATTCTAAAGTTTTCAAGACTTCGGTCTAATTACTCCCTCGTGGCTGCGATGGACAAATCGACTCCTGGATTTCGACGGTGCCCATGCAGGCAGAAAATGTCCGAGACGGATCTGCTCTCCACATGCGTCTACTGCCTCGGCCTGAGTCCACGACCACGCAGGCCCTGCGAGTTATCGCCGTTCGTTTTGACCCAGCGTCACAGAACCCGTTGCCGGTTATAGCTTGGCGCCCGAAGTGCTGCCCGCCGGTGAAGTCCAAGGAGGCCTGTTGGGCGGTGTCTGTGGCGGCTGGCTCGGCTGAGCAACTCGAGCAGATGATCGCCCTCGAGGAGGAGGCGGCCCAGGCCGCATCCTCATCTTCGTCGGTCGCGGCATTTATCCCGCTCTTTCTGGGATCCTCCTACACAGCTTCTTTTAAGGAGCTTTGCCAGTCCCTTTCCACGAAGGGAGAAGGGCCATCAGGACACTCTTCTCAGTCCAAAAGAAGGACTCGAAGGTAAGTCCCACCGTCGGTCGTGTGGGGCGTGAGAGGTCCCCTTCACCGGACAGTCGACACTTGACTTCGGTCGAGGTTACGGCTAAGGCCGCTGGCTTCACGGTGTCCCCGTCAGGTCAGCCGGCCGAGACACCCGTTGACGCGGTCGAGATTTTTCTCGACCCGTCGGACGGGCTGTCGACTGGTGAAGCCGACAACCCTTCTTCACCGGTTCTCCCGGTGGAGACTGAGGACTTGCCTGTGCTTCCTGTGCCGGAATCCCCGGTCAAGGCTCCTGAGCCGAGGGAAGAGCGGGTGTCCCCCGTCCCTTTCCAGAAACACTGAGGGTCTCGGCACCGAGGTAAGCGCCAGCGCTGCTCGTCCTCGTCTTCCTCCTCGGAAGAGGAGAGACTTTGGCGCAAATTGCGTCGATGCTACGAGGACTTAATGTGGCAGCAGTTACTTCTGTCCGGGAACAAGCCGACGCCATTGCCTTCCCTGGCCATCAAGTGGTTGTCACCTGAAAGGCCAAAACAACCCCTCGCTGTAGTCGAGGTGCCCAAGCCTGGGCCAGTTGCTCGGCCAAAACCAGTTGCCCTACCGATTGTGGTGGAACCTCCGCCTCCACAACCAACTCGGGTACTGATCAAGGACTCTCTCGGTCGGTCAGGCCTGCCCACAGGTTGTCCGTTACACTCACTCCTGACCGTCCTCGGCAGGTGGAGGGTGGCTCAGGCCCCAGGCAGCTCTTCGCGGACTCCTCGGAGTCCGACGACGACTCCCCCCTGTTTTCCAGGCCCCTTGACCTGGAGTCCTCCGGAGGGCAGTCGATGGACAAGAGCCCATCATCGTTTATGGGTCTGCTTCAGTTCATCTCGGAATCCACCGGGATGCAGCTCGAGCCCCTATCCAAGTGGGCCAAGTATTCCCTGACGGAGATACTGGACCAAGGGGATTCACCCACGGAGGCCTTTCTGATGGCTGAAGCCATTGTTGGCCCAGCCTTGGAGCTCTGGCAGCGGCCAGCTTCCTACCCAGCGCCTTCGGCCAGGATGGCCAGGAAGTATCACAGTTCCTACCGGCTCTTTGTCCGCTTTTTCGAGCACCCCTCTGCGGAGGGGGTTAGTCACCGAGAGAGGCCCGGCTCCGGGAACGCTAGACGTGGATAACCCCCGACAGGGAGTCCAAAAGCTGGACTATGCCGGGCGCAAGTTGTATGCTGCGTTCCTCCCTTGGCCTCCGCCCAGGCCAGCTCGGCCGTGCTGATGGCACACTTCTCCACGCCTCATGGGCTCGCTGGATGAGGTGATCCCTCATCTCCCGGCCGACCTGCAGACCACGGTCAAGCAGGTGCGGGACCAGGGAAGGGCGGTGGCAAAACTGCAGCTCCAAACGGCTCTGGACATTGGAGACTCCTGTGCCAGATCAGTTGTGGCCGCAGTGACCATGCGCCGCAGAGCGTGGCTGAGGATATCTACCTTCACGGCGGATACCCAGCATAAACTGGCTGACGTCCCCTTCTTGGGGACTGACCTGTTCGGCCCTGGAGTGGAAGGCCACCTCCAGCGGATCGAAAAGTCCATGCTACCCTGGACTCGATCACCTCTGTCCAGAAGGACAAGGGCCGTCGTCAACAACATAAGTCCTTTCGCCCTTCTGCGTCTACGGCACGTCCGGCCCAACAACACCAGCATCAGGGCCAGCAGGCTCGCGCTTGGCATCCCAAAGCCTAGCCTGCAGCTTCCTCCTAACAGGAAGCAGGAGGAAAGGCCCAGGAGGTCCCTCGGCCGGTCCCTCCTCCAAGCCTGCCCAGTGACGGGTTGAGGGGTGTCACCCCCAGTCTCGTCGCTTCCCCCTGGGTTCCCACCGTGGGGGGACGGCTCCGCCACTTCCTTTCTGCCTGGTCTGCTGTCACCACAGACCGCTAGGTGTTGGAGGTGGCAGGAAAGGGCCTGCCCCTGGAGTTCGGGCAGGCCCTGCCCTTCCGAGCTGTCGCCCCTCAGGGGGGCTACGGGGTCCGCAGCCTCTCTGTCGGCTCGCCGAGCCGACATTGCCCTGCTCCTCGAAAAAGAGGTGATCAGGAAGGTGGCGGATCCTACACCAGACCCGGGATTTGTGTCCAGGTATTTCCTGGTCCTGAAGTGGACGGGGGCTGGCACCCCATTCTAGACCTGCATGACCTGAACAGGTTCCTAAGGTCTTGAACCTTCAGGATGGTCACTCTGGCTGAGATCATTCCATCCTTGGAATGAGGCGTGTGGTTCTGTTCTCTGGACCTCCAGGATGCGTTCTTTCACGTCCCAATCCATCCGTCCCACCAGAGATTCCTCTGCTTCAGGGCGGAGGGATCCCTCTACGAGTTCCGGACCATGTCCTTCGGCCTTTCTCTAGCTCCCAGGGTCTTCACCAAATGCATGGCAGTGGTGACAGCATTCCTGCGGTACCGAAGGGACCAGGTGTACTCCTACCTGGATGACTGGCTGATTGCAGCCTCCTCCAGAATGGAGGTGGAGCGGTCCAGAGATCTGGCCCTCCAGGTTTGCTCTCAGGTTGGCCTCCTCATCAACGAGGCCAAGTCGGAACTTGTGCCAAAGCAGGTGATACAATTCATTGGGGCAGAGCTCAACTCTCTACGAGCTAGAGCATGGCTCCCGGCAGACAGGGCCGAGGTTCTTTCCTCCTTTGCCCAATAATTTCAGGTTGGGCAATTGCGCCCTGCCCGGGACTTCCTGTACCTCCTGGGCCTCATGGTGGCCTGCACCAGCGTGGTCCGTTGGGCCCATTGGTACATGCATCGTCTTCAGTGGGGGCTGGCCAGCCAATGGTCACAGCACTCCGATCCCTTGGATCAGCTAGTGACAGTGACCCAGGGGATGTGGAACGTACTCCAGTGGTGGACCGTTCCAGCACATCTGCAGGAGGGCATCCCGTTTGTCCGCCCCGAGCCGACGGTCTCTCTATCGACCGATGCCTCTCTGATGGGTTGGGGTGCCCATCTGGGGGAGCACAGAGCGCATGGCCTCTGGTCCCCTCGGGAGTCCCGATGCCACATCAACCTGCTGGAGCTTCGAGCAGTCTGTCTAGCCCTCACCACCTTCGCTCCGTTTGTACGGGGTCAAGTGGTCCAGGTCCAGACGGACAATACCACGACCATGTACTACCTAAACCGCCAGGGCGGGACGCGCTCCATGCCTCTATGCAGGGAAGCTCTTCACATTTGGTCACTCGTGTGCAGCCTAGAGGCAGATCTCCTTGCCATCCATGTGACAGGAGCCTCCAACATTCTGGCCGATGTCCTAAGCTGGATAGGGGCTCCGTCCCACGAGTGGTCTCTCCTGCCGGAGGTAGTACAAGATCTGTTCTCCCACTGGGGCATGCCTCAGGTGGACCTGTTTGCCTCCAGGGAGAATGCGAAGCTGAGACTGTTTCGTGCCTGCCCACCTCAGCAGGGCTCGCTGCAGGGGGATGCCTTCTCGAGGCCGTGGACCCCGGGCCTCTTCTGCGCCTTTCCCCCATTTCTCTTGATCCACAAGGTGCTTCTCAAGGCGAGGAGGGATAAGATGCAGGTGATTCTGGTAGCTCCAGACTGGCCCCGCCAGTTCTGGTATCCAGATCTCCTCAGTCTCAGCTCCAGGCTCCCAAAGCGGCTTCCAGCCCGCCCGGACCTGATCTCAGTCAATCAGGGGAAGGTATTCCATCTGGACCTTCAATCCCTGCACCTGACGGCCTGGTTCCTGAGCGGCTAGAGTTCCAGGCCTTGGGTCTTTCTGACGAGGTCCTCAACGTTGTTGAGGCGTCCCGTAAGGAGTCGACCAGGAAATGTTACGCCTTTAAATGGAAGAGATTCTCTATTTGGTGTCAGGGCAAGGGCCTGGACCCTTCCTCCTGTTCCTTGGCAAGCATTCTGGACTACCTGTGGTCCCTTTCTCAGCAAGGGCTTCGGTCGATGACCCTCAAGGTGCACCTGGCAGCCATCTCTGCTTACTGGGCATGGGCAAGGAAACAGTCGGTGGCGCAGGAGAAGGTGGTCGGGCGCTTTTTCAAAGGCCTTGATCACATATCCCCTCCGGTGCGAGAACCTCCACCTCCGTGGGATCTACTGCTGGTATTGGCTAAGCTCATGGGCAAGCCATTCAAACCGATGCACAGGTGTGACATCTCTCACCTGTTGTGGAAGACCGCCTTCTTGGTGGCTATCACATGAGCCAGAAGGATGAGAGAGCACCAGGCGCTTTCCATCGAGTCTCCTTATCTGGCCTTCCACAGGGACAAGGTTGTCCTGCGCCCCCACCCGAAATTCCTTCCGAAGGTGGTGTTGGAGTTTCACCTTAACCAGGTGTTGACTCTGCCGGTGTTCTACCCCAATCATACCTTGGAGGCCGAATATAGGCTCCATACTTTGGACCCTAGAAGAACACTCGCTTATTACAAGGAGCGGATGATCAGTTCGAGAGAGGTTCGCCAGCTGTTTGTCACCCACGCTGAAGCTGCACCTGGCAGACCTGCAGCCAGGCAGACGATAGGCAGGTGGGTCACCTCCTGCATAGATCTCTGCTATAGGTTGGCGGGCATGGAGCCTCCCAGAGGGATAAGAGCTCATTCTACCCGCCATACTGCTGCATTGGTGGCTGCTTCCAGGAACGTCCCTATCCAGGAAATCTGCAGGGCTGCTACCTGGAAGTCAGCACGCACCTTCATTACCAACTGCCACATCGACCTTGAGTCACGCCGGATGCTGGTTTTGGGGCCTCGGTTCTCCAGTCATTATTCCCTAAGTAGGGGGTGTGCGCCTTGCCTCCCTCCTCCCAGAGAACTGCTAGGAGTCTGCAAGACAGTGTGGATGAACAACATATCCATGTCCCTAGAAATGCAGGATCTTCCTGGACTAAGTCTCCAAAACTCATTCACACTAGTGGGATAGCGCCGGAGGTGCTAGGACCAAGCAGGAGCCAAAAATTTTCTGAAGGGCCGGCGCCGAGGTAGGACCACGCACGTGCGGCACCACAAGACTGACTCGCGCCTGTATAGGCTATCTCGGCGTCGACCCTCCAACTGCCTCAGTTCCTTTTCTCCCGCTGTCGAGTGTGCTTGGATGTCGACGTCGCTCGTCTGCCGGAGTCAAAGTTTTCGTCTGTACGACAGCAGCTTTTAGTGTTTAATTTAAACGTTTTAATTTAACTATTTAGTAGTAATTTTTTATTTTACTTAATAAGAAGATTATGAAGAAATTCTTTCCTGCCATCCACGGAGTCGTCCTTAGACGGGTAGCGGTGACGGTAGGAAGACTTCGCTTGAAAGTTGTTATGGCAGAGGGCTGTGCCCATCCACCACCCTTAAGTAGCGGAGGTCTGACTATGGACAGTCCTGTGCTCGGCGGGAGGACAGTCCACTGAAACACGAATCTGGGCGGTGCGAGGATCCCGCTCGCTAGCTCTCGAGCTCTTCTTCTTCGTTTGGGGAAGAAGAATCGGTGCCGCCGAGGTTGCCCGCTGGTATGTCTGCACGAGGATTGTTCGTTGGTAGGCGATAGGCCTGAACCGACTTGTGGGTTCCCCTTGGCCCCGCCTCCTAACGGCTGCATTCTCGACCGGACTCCATCTCTGTCCTTTGGAGTTCGGTGAGCAGTTTCACCTCTGGGCGCTCCTGTGGGCAGGAGTTTGACTCCTTTTTCCTGGTTGTGTTCCTGGTTTGGGGCCTCCGACTCCTGAGGCCGTTGGACGAGGCAGGTCAATTGGATCTGAATGAGCGCGGTGTCCTCTTGGTGCCTTCTCCATCCTGTCAGCCCTCGTGCCTACCCCTCTTCCTTTCCATGCAGGGGCCAGCACAGGCACCACCTTTCTTTCTTTCCATTGGCTTTCCATGGTGTTTTCCTGGCGTTGTGCCCGACACCTTGGTGGCGCCGCAGTCGTGCCGTGCCTCTGGTTTTGCATAGGTGCCGCGCACCGCTGGTGTTTGGGTTGGCGCGGGACTCGGCGCCGGTGCTCGTGCTTGCACCGTACTGGGTGCTGCAGTCGGCGCCGTGGCTGTTCCGTGCTGGCTGCGGTCGGGCGTCTTTCTCGTGTCTGTGGGTCGGCTCTGTGGCTCACGCTGTGCTCGGCGATGCTTGCGCCGTGGGTGCTTCATTGTTGGTGCCGCTAAGCGGTGCTGTGGAGGTCTCATGGTGCCACTGATGCCCGCGGGTGACGTGGGCGGCGCTGGGCACCCGCAGTGCACCCCCGGTTGGTGCCGTGGACGGCGCCGTGCACCACGGGTGGTGCCTGGCACCCGAGGGTGCAGCGGGTGGCATGGGTGGCATGGTACCATGGGTGCCATGGGCGTTTGGGGGTGCCCTAGCGTGTCATTGCTGCCGTTGGTACCAAGGATACCTGCGGGTTCTGCCGTGGGTGCTCTCTGGTGTCTCTCAGGTTGGCATAGTTACTGCTTGGTGCCCTCCTGTGCCAGGAGTGATGCTAGTGCCGCAGGGGTGCCAGTTGGTGCTGTCTGACAGAACTAGGGAAAGATCTGTGTTTGCAGACCTCTCTTCCGCAGGACTTGTGTTGGGATGTTTCCATTGAATGAATTCCTATTCTGCGGATTATTTCCACACATTTTAGTGGGTGGCGGTCTGCATCGGATCTCCTCATCCAGCGATTTTCCGCTGATGGGACTCTTCTGTTCTGTTTCTGTCAGCGGAATCTCTCATTCCGCTCAGCACTTTCTCAGCCCCCTAGGTGGTGCCAAGCCTCTCGACACCCTTCCTGGTGGCGGAGTCTCTAGTGGCTCTAACCGAGACCTCTTTTTGGGGTCCTTCTGTGGTAGAAAGGCATTTGGATGAGTCTCTCCCTGTCCTTCTGGTCAGTGATACAGCGGATGACTCATTTTATATACTGAACGACACGCCCTCTCTATCATCAGAGTCTGTGATGCAAGCTCTTTTAGTAGTTCCTCATTTATGGGGTCCACCATAGTGTTCAGACTGGATCTGTGGACTATATACCTCATGCCTAGACTTTTCAGTGATCAAGACAATTACACTCTTTGGAACATTTTAATTTATGGTCGGAGCTCACAGACTGTCCTGCTCCTTTGATAGGGGTATACAGTCTGCTTTTGATGCTGCCCCTCTGGTGGCTGCTTCGCCACAGGTAGTTAACATCTGTCTAGCTATTATTAGGTCCAGTCAGGGGTTCAGTTATGGATCTTCAGGCTCCTCCTGCTCCTCAGAGGATGACATCCTTGTCATTTCTGTATCAGGCAATACTTGCCAAATAGCAGCCAGCAACCTTGTCAGGCTCGGACTAATGATATTCAAAAAAAAAAGGGGGTCAGAATTATCACAGCACAGGGCCTAGTTGGAATTTCCTGATACCACACTTGGATCTGATCAGGTTCCGCCTCAACCCTGAGGCGGTCGTCTCTAAACCTCAGTAAAGAGTACCTGTTTTCTTCTACTCCTAGGGGGCAGTGCGATCCAGCGGTGGTATAGCTCACCTTTTTTCTCTAGAGAATTTCTCTTATTCCGAGATATTTCCAAAACCTAGGCATCTAGCCAGTCTGTTAGTCCCCTTTTTTGTCTTTTAATCAGGCTTTCTTCTCCTGATCAGAGCCTTGCAGCAACAGAAGTGACTCTTCAGCAAGTCGGAACTTAGATTCCTACTTCCATGTTTGCTTCAACTTAACAGATGACATGCTTCTTTCTTGACCATTGGTCAAGTAGGTTCTTTCTAAGGTAGCTTCGCAAATATTCACACACAGTCATACTACCCTGAACCTGTACACTTTACCTCCGGCTCTTGCAGTTCCTGAGGTCCTTTACATTGGATTAGTGCATGTCTTTGACACTATTAATTTTGGTCCTAGATCAGATCATGAGGCTAGGTTCTTGCCGCTCTCCTAGAGTAGTTGCGGCTGCCTGGCAGACTTTAATTTTTTGCCCATTGTAGTTGTCGGCAAGGTGACGAGTTACAACTTGAGCGTTTATCTTGTAGGCACTATGTTATAGATGCTCTTACAAGACAACTCTTTTTATTAACAGGACAGTCCTTGGCTGTCCTTTCCGAGTGAACCCTATCTCCTACCACCCTACTCAGGGTTGTTGATTTTAGCTTGTACTCTTCCACTATAGGAGTCGAGTGATGAGACTTAGTCCAGGAAGATATGGAACATGTACTTACCGTAATTATTGTTGATCTTCTTGGACAGTCTCCATCACTCATTCACGCCCATCCACCATCCCCTGGGTTCACTCTGCTTTTCTTTCCTGGTCTTCATGGCCTATGGTTCGGACTGTGAAGACATTGTTCTTCTACTTCTTCTTACAGGCCACATCTGGGCCCTCTCAGGCCCAGACACTCAGAATGAGTTATTCTCATTAGGTATGCTGCACCTCCTTGGTCGAAAAGGTACTGAGGCGGTTGGAGGTTGACGCCAGATAGCCTATACAGGCGTGAGTCAGTTCTCATGGGTGCCGTGCATGCGTGGTCCTACCGGCACCGGCCCTTCAGAAAATTTTGGTCTGCTGGTCCCAGCCCGGGCGCTATCCTACTAGTGTGGAATGAGTGATGGAGACTGTCCAAGAAGATCAATAATTACGGGCACGTAATTTCCATTCACCCACCTGTAACAGGAGTTCAGAATGGTATATGTTGTTCATCCACATTTACTCCACCCGGCCTCCCCGACTGGATGCACAGCCTGGCTTCCAGCGGGCCAGATGTGGCGCTGGGGCGGAGCCGAGAGTTTTACCACCGGTGGGTGGGAAGGGCCAGCTTGAAGACCTTCCGGCAAGATTTAAAGCGGCAAGGAACCTGCCATGAAGTGTGGATGAACAACATATACCATTCCTAGAACTCTTTTTACAGGTGAGTAACCTGTATTTTTGGAGCTCCTCAGGAAGATCCCAGTGGCATACGACTATTGTGCGGTCGCCCAGGATCCACAGATACAGAGATTGGCTGCACACCTGGATTTGGCAGATACCTCAGCAATCCTCATTCTGCCCTGGATAGAGGCACGCAAGGATATGGTCACAATTTGGAAACAACCTTCCTCCCTGGCTCCAGTGGCCAGGTAGGCAGATGAACTTTACTAGATCCCAGAGGACAAGGACCACCTTAGCCTCCGTCCTAAAGCTGACTCAGTGGTCATCAGCATGGACCATGATAGGTCCGCAAAACCTAAACACCTTAGTGCTTCTTCTCCCGATAAAGAGTATAAGGTTCTCAACCAGTACGGGAAAAATATCTATTCTTCTTCCACATTGGGGATTAGGGCATTAAATTATGTTGCCCACATGGGAGATTCCCAAAAATCAGTCTTAGGACAGCTGGAGTCCAAAATAGACTCCCTCCAAGACTCAGCCTCGAAAGGAGAAATGGCAGATCTAGTCAGGTCGGCTAGATCTGTGTGCAGATGTACGTTAAGAGCTACCTATGATGCAGTAGATGCTGATAGAGGCTCGGCGTCAGCCATCAGTCTCTGACACCACACCTGGCTTAGGATCTTAGGCCTGGCACCAGAAGTACAGACAGCCATACAGGATGCCCCCTTTAGAGACTCAGTTCTCTTCAGGGGAGATATCAAGGACATCATAACTGATTTACAGGACAAGGGCAAAGCCTTACGCACTGTACAATTTATGTGCAAACCACCCCAGAAACAAAAGCAGCCATTTTGGAGACAACGTCATCAGCAAAGAGATGCAAAACCGACACCAAAACAGATGGGTGCCTCTGGCTGGTAGTGCCTCCCCCAGGCCAAATCTGAAAAGGCCTCGGATGCTGCAGTCTCCTCCCTGCCCACTGCCTCCTGACTCTCTAATCCTCCCACCGCCACTGAATCGCTTTCCAGGGGAACCGGTAAGGGGAAGGTTCTCTCTCCACCTTCCGGAGTGGGAGAAGATCACAACAGATTCATGAGTGCTGCAATTGGTGGCAAAAGGCCACACAATAGAATTCACTGAGAGACCACCAAAAAATCCCCAGGTCACTCATTCTACCTTGGCAAAGGCAGCAATAGAGCCAGTCCCAAAACAGCATCAAGGGAATGGGTGCATCTCTCACTTCTTCCTGGTACCCAAGAAGACGGGCGATCTCAGACCCATTCTCGATCTGAGCTCCCTGAACTTTTATGTGGAATACAAAAGGTTCAGAATGTTGTCTCTTCCCAGCCTACTTCCTCTATTACAGAAGGGTCATTGGCTCTGCACTTTGGACATGCAGGATGCCTACCTGCATATCCCAATTTTTTTTTAGCTGCACCGCAAATTCCTCCATTTTTCTTTTCAGGGAGAGCATTTCCAATTCATAGCTTTTCCCTTTGGCCTTTCATCTGCACCTAGAGTGTTCATGAAATGCCCGGTGGTTGTGGCAGCCTTTCTGCACAGACAAAGGGGTACAAGTATTCCCATACTTCGCCGATTGACTGATTTCAGCTCCGTCGGGAGGTACTCTGGCCAACTCTTTGGCCCTTACCCTGAATGTTTTTCAACGGTTTGGCATTACAGTCAACCACGGCAAATCCCACCTTTTTCCTACCCAACAACTCCAATTTATTGGAGCAGTATTGCACACAGTATAGGGCGAGGCCTCCCTGCCGCAGGACAGGATGGCAAAATTACAGCAACAGGCACATCTGGTAGCATCACAGAGGAGGATACCAGCCAGGTCAATCCTTCGATCCCATTAGCCAGACTACACATAAGAGCCTCTCAGTGGACCCTCAGAGTGCAGTGGGAACAGAGATCAGATGATCTAAACCACGAAATCCTGGTCTCAGACCCGATGGCTCGAGACCTTTTATGGTGGCAAAACCAGGACAACCTCTCCAAGGGTGTCCCATTCTGCTCAGACATTCTCTCCCAGACCCTGACGACGGATACCTCAGACCTGGGATGGGGAGCGCACCTGGGAAACCACAGGACACAGGGTCCTTGGTCCCACAACAAATTGTCTCTTCATATCAATGTACTCAAGATGAGGGCAGTGTTGAACACCCTAAAGGCTTTCCAACACCTCATCCAACTGGGTGAACTCATGATTCAGACAGACAACATGTGTGTAGTCTGGTACATGAACAAACAGGGCAGAACCCGCTCTTATCCCCTCTGTCGGTAAGTGGTGAGAGTGTGGTACTAGGCAGCCAACTACAATCTTCATTTGATAGCAGTCCATGTGCCAGGTGTTCAAAACGTCCTGTCAGGCGCACACAGCCTCACACAAGCCAGTGCATACAAGTGGGAGCTCAGTCAAGTCAGTGATAGAAGACATTTTCGGAAGGCGGGGAAGGCCACAAATAGACCCGTTTGCCTCCCCATTCAGTGCAAAACTACCAACCTTATACTCGCTCGCTCCAGGGTGTGGTTTTTTGTGGCGAGACGCGGTGTCTCTGTGCTGGAAGGGGAGGTTCATGTACACCTTCCCTCAACTTCCATTGATTCAGAGTACTGATGAAACTCAGGAAGAGGGAGCATGGATGATTTTCATTGCTGCCTTCTGGCCAATACAAATATGGTTCTCTCTACTGCAGCAACAGTCAGTGGAGCCTCCATTTCCACTGCCAGTCTGAAGATCTCTTGACACAGGAACAGGGGACGCTGGTACATCCAGGTTTCAGGTCCCTTCATCTGCATGCATGGCACCTACTGACATAGCTGCTGCACGTCTCGAGGTCTCCCTGAGAGTAGCACAAATTCTGGTGGAGGCCAGAAAGCCTTCCACTAGAGCCACTTATGCCATGAAATGGAAAAGGTTTTCCATATGGGCAGACTCGAAGGGGCTAGAACCCTTCTCCTGTTCAGTCACACAGGTCTTAGATTACATGTTGCATCTCTACAATCTGGGTCTTAGTTACTTGACTTTGAAAGTCCATTTATCTGCCATTTTTGCATACCACATCCCTGTGGGAAGCAAGACTCTTGCCCAGCTGGAGGTATCCGAAATCTTCTTAAAAGGGATCTTCCATTTTAAACTACTAGTATGGAGCCCTGCTCCACGATGGGACTTGAATTTCAATGTAGAGAAACTCACACTGCTTCTTTTTGAGCCAGCAGCAGGTTCTGACATGTGCTACCTTTCCTGGAAAGTGCTCTTCTTAGTGGTCATCACTTTAGCTCGAAGGATTTCCGAGCTTCAGGCCCTAATGTGTAAGATACCTTACTTAATTTTTCACAGAGACCAGGTGGCTCTGTGAACCAGTCCGAAGTTCTTACCTAAGGTGGTACCCGGATCCACCTTGAACCAGTCACTTGACTTGCCAGTGTATTACCAGAAGCACTTCTGCACACTCTGGATGTACACATAATTCTTCGGTACTACACGAAGAGGATGAAGCCTGTCCATAAAACTGACCAATTGTTTGTTTCCTTTGCGTCCAAAAGAGAGGGCGCTGCTGTTTCTAAACAGTGTTTGTCCAAATGGTTGGCAAACTGCATTACCTTCTGTTACAAGAAGTACAACAAACCCCTTCCGGGGGGAGGTCAAAGGACATTCAACCAGAGGCACGGCTGCTTCTGCTGCTTGCTTCAGGAACAGTTCAGCCCCAGACATTTGCGTGGCTGCAAACTGGATTTTTGTATATACCTTTACCAAACATTTCAAGACAAAGAGCAGGCTTCAGCTTTGCTGTTCTGCAGGGACTCTTATCACGAGTACCCAGCTTTTTCTGCAAACCCATTCCTACCTCCCATGTCTCAGACTTGTCTCAGGTTACTGCCTGGGACTCAGTCCTATATGTGAGTACCTACTGCAAAAGCCTTCTCGAAGTAAGATAGTACAGTTACGTAAGAACTTAGTGTAGCAGTAGATTTTCAAGAGAGGCTCTTGCAGTAGGTACTGCTTTCCCTCTCACCTATCCCCTGGGTTTCTTCTGCTCTTTCTCCTGTTATTGTTTTTAGCACTATGAGCCCACTCCTTCTGTTCTGTAGCACCTTTCTAGGTCTCTAGCGAGAGAACTGGAGGGTGGGCGTGGGGGCCGCTCCCTATATAGCGTCACACTGACGTTGGTCACGTGAAATCAGGGGCGGTCCCTCGCCGGATACTGTTAGCTGGAAGTTTTCTGTGTGGTCCTAGCGCTTGGCAGCTTAGTCCTGTGTGTGAGTACCTACTGCAAAAGCCTCTCTCAAAGATCTACTGTTATGGTACGTCTTTGCATAACTGCTCATTAGTTGTACTGTGGTCTCCATGTACTAATGGAAGTCAGTTCTGAAAATTATGGATCTTACTTCGAGATACAGCTCTTGCAGCAGGTAACACCATTAGGACTGAAGCCGGCAGGCGTCAGGACCCCACGGAAATCTTCTAGCTAGCAGTCTTCAGTGGGGACCGCCTCCGATGTCAGACGTAGTACATAAGGAGGCGGTCCCGCCAGATTCCCCAGTTCTTTCCTGCCGTCGACTTGCATGTCTCGACCCTTTGGTTCATTTCTAGCGCGCGACGCCTGGTTAAGTTCTTCCTTCGGGAAAAAGTTCATTTTTTCTGCTCAGTTTCTATCTGATGTCTTCTCCAACCTCCGTTGAAGGCCATCCTTCGAAGTGCGCCTTTGGGAAGCAAATCCCGTTCAAAGACCCGCATTCGGCCTGCGTCCGGTGCCTAGGCCCAGACCATGACACCCGGCCTGTTCCTTCTGCCAGGGATTCAACAGCCGGGACCCGGATCCGTCGCCAGAAGGCCCCAAGGCTTTCCTGCTCTCGAGGAGAAGATTAAAGCCATGGACGAGCCTCCAAGGGGAATCTTCCGACAAGGCCCGTAGACACCTCAAGAAGCATAGGGAGAGAGTGAGATCCAGGTCCCCGTCTAGGGCCTCTGATTCCTGTAGCTCCGGCCCCCGGTCCAACCGCTCCCCCTCCCGGGCCCGCTCTCAGCCTCCCCCTACAGCGGTGAAGACCTCCTCGGGTTTCTCCTCTCTTTCTCAGGCCAAGACCTCCAGACCTTCTTCGTCTTCAACCACCAAGGCCCTGTCGAGGTCAGGGGACCGTCACCACCATCACAAGTCTGTTCCCGCCATTCGAACCGACGCCAGGTCAGTCTCTTTGCCCCTCCTCCCCAGTGGAAGACCAAAGAACTGACTTCTCTCAAGAGATCGCGTTGACCCGACGCCGGCCCCTCCGACGTCGGCCAAACACCATCGGTCCCGAGCACCGACGACCGCCAGATGCCCGTCGCCGGTCAGGCCTTCGCCTCCATGGACGCCGGCCAGGGGACCGACGTCCGCACCTACTGAGAAGGGGACCCTCACCTCCCACCGACGTCGGTCAAGAGGCGATCACGGAGGAGGAGCTGACCCAGCCCGAGGACCAGACGGGCGAACCCGGTCCTGTCGTACCCCCCAAGGAACCCTCGCCAGAACCTGAGGCCCCTGGGGAGCCAACGCTGGAACCCGACGACCGGCCATCGGCATCTGGTCCGTCGTCAGGACTCAGCATATCCGAGGTCAAGGAGTTGTTTACTTCCTGGTAGGACACCATAAAAAGGGATGTGGTTCCCACACCACCCCCCCTCCTCCCCCTCCTCCTGCTACTCCACCAACCCCGCGCCCCCTACTTCACCCAGGGATGCGGGCCGAGTACCCTCCCCCAAGGAGCCTACGGACCCTCCTAGGGGTAGATCACGAAATAGGAGACCTCCGTCCAGATCTTCTTCAGGGTCACCCAGCCCCAAGAGACCCAGAAGACGCGCCGTTCGCCTTGGACGGAGGACAAGGGATCGGACTTCTCGGACGGATCCATATCCCCCTCTCCGATCAACGCCCCTTCTCCGGACCCACGTGAGCTTCCAAGATCTCCTCCGATGACCCATCGTTCTCAGAGATTATGAGGCATATCCAAGAGAACATGGGCTGGGACGCAGAGGAATTAGACCCGAGATTACGCCTTGCCAGATACCTTTGGCAAAAAGATCCAAAGCCTGTGGTGGTGCCACCCTTGGTGGACACATTTGTGAACGTCACCAAGGCAGCGTGGAAACGTCCACACTCACTTCTGGCGATGCCGAAGAAAGCTGACCGCTTGTACAAGGCCTCTAGGGAGGACCAGTACTTGGCATCACATCCTCTGGGCGATTCTCTGGTCATTACAGCCTCTCATGACCGGTCCCAGAGGCCGCAACATTTGAGCACCCTGCCACCGGACCCAGAGTCCAAACAGCTGGACGCTATGGGCAGGCGCACGTATGCATCCACTACCTGCGCCATCAGATCCCTCAACTACTTGACCCACATGGTACAGTTTCAAAACGCCTTGTGGGAGCAGGGACTGAATCTGGTGGAAAAGAAGTAGAAGGTGAGCAGAAGGAGGAGTTGCTACAGCTCCTTCGTACGGGTTCGGACGTGGGAACCCAGGTGCTGCGAGCCGCGTATGATTCCGCGGACTCCTCGGCCAGAGCGGCAGCTTCAGGCGTATGCCTCCGGAGACACTCATGGCTCCGTGTTGCCGATCTCCCCGGACGCCCAGAAGAACATCCTGGACGCCTTTGTTTCATGGAGAGTTCTTTTTGGTGAGTCTTCGGAGAAGGTCCTCACCAAACTTCAAGAGGCCGGGAAGGCGGTACGATCTGTCCAGGCCATGTACAGACCCAAGCTTAGTTCCTTTCGTAGGAACCAAAGCTGTTTTCGAGGCCGGATGCAGAGACAGCAGTCCCGCGCCGGTCCTCAACAGAGGGGCTTCTTCTCCGCAGAGAGCCCAGGGAGTCGCCAGCGGGCCGAAGTCAACGACCAGCTAAGTCGGCCCAGCCTGCTGGACCCTCAGCCGCCACAGCATGACTCCTTCCCAGCCCCTGCCCCTCAGGATCAACGGGACACCAAGGTCGGGGGCCGCATTGAGGACCACCTGCCAGGGTGGCAGTCCATAACCACCGACAAGTGGGTCCTTCAGTTGGTCGAAAGAGGCCACTTGATAGAATTCGTGGACAAGCCACCCACAAGGCCTCCTCTGCTCTCCTGTTACTCGGGTCAGCACAGATCACTCATCAGGCAAGAGGTACTCGCGCTCCTGCAAAAGGGAGCAGTCCCAGAGAGCCAGATAGGATCCGGATACTATTCCCACTTCTTTCTGGTTCCGAAGAAAACAGGGGACCTCCGTCCAATCCTGGACCTCAGCGACCTCAACATGTCGGTCGCCTACAAATGTTTTCGCATGGTGACCCTCCAAGGACTTATTCCCATGCTGAAAAAGGACACCACCTTAGCGTCCCTGGACATGCAGGACGCCTACCTGCACATCCCAGTAGCTCAAGCGCACAGGAGGTTCCTGCGCTTCGAGTTTCTTGGCCACCACTTTCAGTTCCGGGCCCTTCCGTTCGGACTGTCTTCGGCCCCCAGGGTCTTTACCAAGTGTATGGCAGTCATGGCAGCGTCTCTGAGGAGACAGGGCCACTATGTGTTCCCGTACCTGGACGACTGGCTTCTCATGGCCGCCTCCAAAGAGGCACTGTTGATGGCTATTCAGAGCACCAAGAACCTGTTCCAGTCTCTGGGCATTCTTATCAACTACGAGAAGTCTCTCCTAGTACCGACCCAGAAGCTGCAGTTCATAGGCGCAGTTCTGGACACTGTCCAAGGGAAAGCCTTTCTTCCCGATGAAAGAGTGGAACACATCAGATCCCTCATCAGGGATCTTTCAGCGTAAAAGACCGTCCCCGCCAGGTTGGTCCTTCGCTTGCTCGGACACATGGCTGCGGCCATTCCAACCATCCCTTTGGCAAGACTCCACATGCGGGTAACTCAGTGGATGCTCAAGGTGCAGCAGGACCAAAGGCAAGACCACATGTAGCATCCGGTCAGAATCACGAACACCGTGATTCGAGACTGGCAATGGTGGCTAGACCCAGGGACACTTTCTGAGGGTGTCCCGTTTACCACGCCGTCCCCGAAGGCAATCCTCTCCACAGACGCCTCAAGGCTGGGATGAGGAGCGCACCTGAATGGGGTGAGGTCCCAGGGAACATGGACCCCCCAGGAAGCTCACCTCCACATCAACGTGCTGGAGATGAGGGCGGTCCTTTACGCCTTACAGGCCTTTCAGTCAGAAATACCGTCGAGTACTCTTCTGCTTCAGATGGACAACATGGCGGTGATGTATTACCTCAACAAACAAGGAGGCGCACACTCTTACCCCCTCTGCAGGGAAGCTATGAGGGTGTGGGATTGGGTAATCCGACACGGCGCGAGCCTGATTGCAGTTCACGTTCCCGGAGTGGACAACACAATCGCAGACAGCCTGAGTCGTTCCCAGGCCAGAGTCCATGAGTGGGAACTTCTTCAGGAGGTAGCAGAGGATCTGTTCCTTCGATGGGGCACTCCAGAGTTGGACTTATTCGCTTCCCCATCCAACGCAAAACTGCCCAATTTTTGCTCGCTAGATCCAGGGCCTGGTGTTTTCTGGCGAGACGCGTTGTCCCTCTCCTGGGCGGACAGATTCCTCTACGCTTTCCCTCCCTTCCCATTGATCCAGAGAGTTCTTCTCAAACTGCGCAGGGAGCACGCAATAATGATCCTGGTTGCGCCTTTCTGGCCCAGGCAGATCTGGTTCCCCATGCTGACGCAGTTGTCCCGGGAACCTCCAGTTCCGTTGCCTTTCAGCTGCCACCTATTGTCTCAGGAGGAGGGTTCACTAGTCCACCTGGACTTACGCTCACTGAACCTGCATGCATGGCTTCTAGAGACATAGCCATTATGCGATACGGGGTCTCGCAAGAGGTGGAGGAAGTCCTTTCCGCGTCCAGAAAGCCGGCAACGCATGCAACGTACGCCATGAAGTGGTGCCGTTTTTGCTTATGGTCGCAGGCACGTGGCCTTTCCCCTTTAGAATGCCCGGTGAAAGGGGTGCTGGAATACCTTCTTTCCCTATTCCATTCGGGTCTCGCCTACTCCTCCATTAAAGTGCACCTCTGCGCGATCTCTGCATACCACTTCCCGGTGGGACAGCGCACAGTGGCACAGCTTGATGCCTCTCGAGACTTCTTGAGAGTGGTGTTACACCTTAGGCCACCCATCAAGGATCCCGTTCCTCCTTGGGACTTGCTCTTTGTCCTGGAACAACTCACGCTTCCCCCCTTTGAACCTGCCGCGGATTGCGAGCTGTGTTTTCTGTCGTGGAAAACGTTATTTTTAGTTGCTGTCACGTCAGCAAGGAGAGTTTCCGAGCTTCACGCTGTCATGTGCAAGGAGCCTTATTTAATTTTTCACCAGGACAGAGTGTCTCTGAGGACGAATCCTAAATTCCTGCCTAAGGTGGTCTCTGCCCTCACTCTCAACCAGGACATCGACTTGCCTGTGTATTTTCCCAAGTACTCTAATAGAGGAGAGGCGTTGCTTCACACCCTGGATGTTCACCGCTCCTTAAGGTTCTACCTGCATAGAACTAAACAGCTTTGCAAGTCGAGCAACTGTTCGTTTCCTTCGCTGAGAGGATGCTGGGCCAACCAGTCTCAAAGCAGACCCTTTCTCGCTGGCTTGTCCAGTGTATTTCATTTTGCTGCAACAACAGACATAAGCCCCTCCCGGGTACAGTCCGGGGCCACTCGACAAGGGGGGTGGCTACCTCCTTTGCAGCACTGCGCAACGTCTCCACCTCGGCCATTTGTGCTGCAGCTACTTGGAGCTCAGTGCACACATTTATTAGGCACTATAGCCTGGATATTATATCACGACAGAGAGCCGGTTTCGGCCTAGCCGTTTCTACAGGGTCTCCTGTCCTAGAGCCAGGACTTGTTCAAGATCTCTCCTAATTTCCTCCTCCCAGAATGCTTTCAGGCGCTATTGCTTGGGAATCAGTCCTAATGGTGTTACCTGCTGCAAGAGCTGTATCTCGAAGTAAGATAGTACAGTTACGTAAGAACTTACCGTAACAGTAGATGTTCGAGAACAGCTCTTGCAGCAGGTACCTTCCCGCCCACCATTCCCCCTTGGAGGAGGTACGGCCTACCAGGCCTTGGCAGGAGCTTTAGCTCTTTTTCTTCTGATGGCGGATCCTCGGTCTCCCCTTCTGATGTCATCCTGCGGCCGGGAGTCTCCGGCGGGAGAACTGGGGAATCTGGCGGGACCGCCTCCTTATGTACTACGTCTGACGTCGCGGGCGGTCCCCGCTGAAGACTGCTAGCTAGAAGATTTCCCGTGGGGTCCTGACGCCTGCCGGCTTCAGTCCTAATGGTGTTACCTGCTGCAAGAGCTGTTCTCGAAGATCTACTGTTACGGTAAGTTCTTACGTAACTGTACTTTACCACACATCTACTAGAGGATACCTGGCCCCCCACATGTGAGATACAGTGTTACTGGTAGTTCCCACTGGAGCAGACTACTGGGGTCTTGAACAGTGCAATTTAATTTTGTAAGCAGCAGTATTTGGAAAACACTTCAGTCAGTAGTAGGTGCTGGCAATACACAGTAATCCGACACAAGGTGCAGGAGATTCGCATATGTCTGTAAATCTACAGTTGGGGGGGGGGGGTTCCTCCAGTTTATAAATATATTTTTTTTAAGTTACATTTTTAAGTATTTTTTCCCCCCGTTTTCGCTCTTTCCCGGGTGAGCATGCGCGTGTGGAGTTACGCGCACACCGCATTCCGAGACACTGTATGTCAATGAAAATATCAAAGCTACAGAAATTCAGAATACACATAAGGAGCCAGAAGAACTGTGGGTCACCCTGGAAACAGGAAATGGGACAGCCATAAGAACCAGGGTTGTCTACAGGCCCCCAGACCAGGGGGAGGACATAGACACATTACTGTTAGAAGATATACAAAACATGACAGCTAAAGGGGAGGTTCTGATAATGGGAGACTTCAACATGCCGGATACAGATTGGTCAATACCAGCAGGATCATCTGCCAGAACTAGACACATAGTGGATTCCTGCAGGAGGGCCTCAAACAACTGGTACAACAACCCACAAGAGACAGGGCTATCCTAGATCTAGTACTGACTAACAGGAAGGGATCACAGATCTCAGGTAGAAGGTCACCTGGGGCCAGTGACCATCAAATGGTATGGTTCAATTTGGCTTCTACATCTAAATCATCCCATTCCAAGGCAAAAATATGGGACTTCAGATGAGCTGACTTTGATAAGATGGCCAACAGAGTTAAGCTAGCTCTGGCAAAAAGAAACACAGATGAGGGGATACAGGCAAAGTGGGCAAGCATTAAGGATGCAATACTTGAAGCAACATCCCACTGTGTTAGACAGAAAAGGAAGTGCAAAAGAAGAAGGAAACCACTTTGGTTCTCAAATACAGTAGCAGAAAAGGTCAGAGCCAAAACGGCTGGCCTTCAGGAAATATAAGGGAACACAGCGGGATGAAGATAGGGAGGCATACCAAACTGCCCTAAGGGAAGCAGGGAAGGCAGTAAGTCAGGCAAAGTCCCAAACTGAGGAAACACTAGCACGAACAGTAAAAGAAGGTGACAAGAGTGAAAGGAGAAAGTCCAGAGGGGGTATTGCTAAGCTTAATGGAGAAAAGGGAGCATGTGAGGAGGAGGACCCTGTAAAAGCATCTATCCTAAATAGATACTTTTGCTCAGTATTTACTGAAGAGAAGGTAGGGCAGGGCCCACAACTCAGCACCATGGACACGGGGGAGGTGAGCACTACTCCCTTCACAAAACAAAGGGTCCTACAAGAGCTTGCTAAGCTCAGGGTGGATAAGGCAATGGGACCTGATGGCATACATCCCAGGGTACTTAAGGAGCTAAGGGTGGAACTAGTAGAGCCATTAGCAGAACTGTTTAGTGAGTCTCTGAGCACAGGAGAGGTCCCAGAAGACTGGAGAAGGGCTCATGTGATCCCGCTCCACAAGAGTGGTAGTAGGGAGGAGGCAGGGAACTACAGACCAGTCAGTCTTACCTCAGTAGTGGGCAAGATTATGGAGGCACTCCTTAAGGAAAGGATAGTGCAACACCTGGAATCCATAGGAGCACAGGATCCAAGACAGCATGGGTTATAAAAGGAAGGTCCTGTCAAACTAATCTCATAGATTTCTTTGACTGGGTAACCAGAGTGGTGGACCAAGGTGGAGCAGTTGATGTCGCCTACCTTGACTTCAGCAAAGCTTTCGACACTGTTCCACATAGAAGATTGATAAATAAGCTGGGTAGGCTCTGGGTGGGTCAGAAGTTGGTCAACTGGGTGGCAAACTGGTTGATGGGCAGAAAACAGAGAGTGGTGGTAAATGGTAGACAGTCAGAAGAGATGCAAGTCACAAGTGGGGTACCTCAGGGATCAGTCCTGGGGCCAGTCCTCTTCAACATCTTCATTAGTGACCTTGCAGATGGACTTTGAGGGTAAGGCTTGTCTGTTTGCAGATGATACCAAGATCTGCAACAGAGTAGATGATCCAGATGGGGTGGGCAGAATGAGAAGAGATCTGGATAAACTAGCAAAATGGTCAGAAGAGTGGCAACTGGGATTTAATGCAAAGAAGTGCAAGATCATGCACATAGGGAAGAGAAACCCTGAAGCCACCTATAGGCTGGGAGGGGAGTTGCTAGCAGTCACAAAGGAAGAAAGAGACTTGGGCATCATCATCACTGATGACCTGAAATCATCCAAGCAGACCTCTAAAGCAGTAGGTAAGGCTAGGGGGGTGTTAGGGTGTATTAGTAGGGGTATCACAAGTCGTAAGAGGGAGGTAATAATCCCTCTTTACAAGACACTGGTTAGGCCCCATCTGGAGTACTGCATTCAGTATTGGAGGCCACACCTTCACAAGGACATTAACCAAATTGAGGCAGTCCCGAGAAGGGCAACCAAAATGGTGCAGGGACTGCATCAGAAGACATATGAGGACAGATTAACAGAGCTTTATATGTATACCCTTGAGCAAAGGAGGGAGAGAGGTGATATGATCGAGGCATTCAAACACCTTAAGGGCATTAACAAGGTGAAAGAGTCTAACATGTTTAAATATAAGAAAAATAGCAGGACAAGAGGACACAGCATGAGATTAGAGGGAGGCCGATTAAGGGGGAATGTGAGGAAATTCTTTTTCACAGAAAGGATGATGGATGCATGGAATGGCCTACCTCAAGAAGTGGTGGCTATGAATACAGTGCAGGGCTTCAAACAGGCATGGGATAGGCATAAGGGAGCAATACAGATGAGTATGAATAGATAGACCACTGACAGAGCAAAGGCCGATGGCACATTTATAAGGTAGAAAAAGAAATGGGCAGACTGGATGGGCCTTGCGGTCCTTATCTGCCGTCAACTTCTATGTTTCTATGTTACACCCTTCCGCTTGCTGCCCCCTCCCATGTCCCCCCAGGAGAGGAGAGGAGAGCTACTGTTAGGCTGTTCAGTCCCCCTACCCCCCGAGGCCATTCCCACACCCAGGTCACTGGCGTAGCGCAACGTAAGGCATCCAGTACCTCAGCCCTCAGCACCACCGGGCCGGCTACAAATGCTTGTTTTTAGACTGTTTACTTGAATCTTTAAATTATCTTTTTTTTTTTCTTATCTGTATTCAGTCCTTGTTTTTATATGTCTTTGGTAACCAGTCTTTTCTCCCCACTGATAGTCCTTAGGTCTGTCTTGAGTTGATCGATGACCTTTCCAGCCCCATCCACAGCAACCCTGTCAGGTCGGATTCCTGCAGGGTTAATGACGTGTGGGGCCTGAGAGTACCAACAACTGTCATTGAGATAATGGATTTTTTTTTTAAACCTCGTTTTCTCCATCAGCTACACTCCCCCATGTGTCTTGCTACAGTACACTGTTGGGTCTGTCAAGCATTAAGTTTCCCCACATGGCTGGAGGGCCCAGGGTCAAGCACTGGTGCCACTGAACAAAGTGCCTCTATCCCGGGGGTGGCAACACTCTCCGACCTTGGCCACTCAGTTGTTAGCAGCAGCTCTTTGCCATCTCAGTTTTTTAATGTTCTTATGTATTGTTTCTTATTTTTTACAGTTTATTCACTTGGGACATTCAAGTTGAGATGCAGTATATCAATTTCTGTGGGGTCCTGCTTCTACCCATTTTTACAGTTTATTTACTGGGGTAGCTCAGCTGAGATGCAGTATGTTGTTTCCTGTGGGGTGCTGCTTTTACCCATCATTCTAGTTTATTAACAGGCATAGTCCAGCTGTTAGAAACATAGATTTTGATGGCAGATAAGGACTGCCTGGCCACCTAGTCTGCCCATTTCCCTACCTGATTAACTCCTGATTCTAAATAATCAGCAGCTTACTCTCTCTTTCCTACCACTAGGGTTGCCTTCTGTCTATCCCATGCATTCTTGAACTGCTTGTACAACCTCCACTGGGAGGCTGTTCCATGTATCCACCACCCCACCTGTGAAAAAATACTTCCTCACATTTCCTCTGAGTCCCCCTTCCCCATATTGTGACCCCTTGTTCTTGCACATCTCTTTTTTTGAAAGATGCTGCCCTCCTGGACCTTGTTGATTCCCCTGCAGTACTTGAATGTCTCTATCATATTTCGCACCCCCCCTTCTTTCCTCCAGGGTATACATACTGAGGTCTTTCAGTCTTTTCTCATATGTTTTCTGGTGCAGTCCTTTCACCATTTTTGTTGCCCTTCTCTGGACCACCTCTATTATGTCAATGTTCTTCCGGACATACGGTCTCCAGAACTGAACACAGTATTTCAGATGTGGCTTAACCAGTTGTCTGTACAGTGGCATCACCACCTCCTGCTGTTTTCTACTGGTGATGCCTCTCCCTATAAATCCCAGCTTTTTCTGGTCCTCCCCACCGCCTTTTCACATTGCTTGGCCACCTTCAGGTCGCCTGTTATGTTTACCCCAGGTCCTTTTCCAGTTTTGTTGTTGTTAGTATCTCTCTCCCCCCACCCCATTTTGTATTCTTCTCCAGGATTCCTATGGCCCTAATGCATGAATTTGCATTGAATTTAAGCTGCCACTCTCTTGGCCACTCCTCCAATTTGCCTAGGTCTCTTCTGATTTTTTCCACCCTGTCTGAAGTGTCTACCCTATTGCGTATCTTGGTGTCATCTGCAAAGAGGCACACCTTCCCTTCCAGCCCCTCTGCAGTGTCACTAATGAAGACATTGAAGAGGACCGGCCCCAGAACTGAACCCTGTGGCACCCCACTGGTCACCTCCCTCTCCTGGGATTGACTCCGTTCACCACTACCCTCGATGTCCTGTTGCTCAGCCAGTTTCAAACAACATGAAGTCTTGCTGTATTCTAACAATATGCAGTTAGACCAACTGGTTCAACTGCCCCAGAGAACAAAGAGTTAACTCTATGCAAATGCACAGAACGTTGAGGTCGAGCTTGAGCTCTGTTTTCAAACCACTGTCCTCGGTATGTTCTAGTAACTGATCAGATTCTTTACTCCGCTCACCAGTGAAGATGCCTCGGAGATTTCTCCTCACTGCCTTCGGTTTAGCTGAGTTTCATCGGTTCATTTTCAACCGCTTTATTATTTTATTTTAAAAACATTCTCAAAGCGCTGTCTTCAGTATTGTGTGTGTTCCTAGGTTGAGTAAGTGTTCTGTTTCCAATTGGTTCCGCGACCGTGAGGGGACCGAACTTCTCTTTTTTTTCCCTCTTTTGTGTAAAGTTTCACTTGTATTGGGATCCGGTGCAAAGTCTTGACCAGAACTGGGGGCTCTCAGTTCCTTTTTGGCTGACGCTAAACCATTGGCTGGTTTGAACTTTGTTCTCTATTACCCGGCCTAACTAACCCTTTAGGGGTAATTTTCTTTATTTCCTTTTTTCTTTATCCGGGCCTAACTAAGCCAATTCGGATAAAGTAGAGAATTGATTTTTTGCTCAACCGTCCTAACTAATCCACTGGGTTAAGCTCCAAATTTTAGGGTTATGTCACAGAAACCCAAGAGAAAAAATGGTCCTACTGGGTTTCAGCATTGTACCGAGTGTGAGGAACAGTTTGCAAAAGCTGATCCACACTTGGTCTGTCTGTACTGTTTTGGTTTCGACCACTTATAGACACACTGCGATATTTTAAGAATTTCCCTCAGTCTACTTTAGACAGGTGCCTCAATAAACTGAAGGAAGGGATGGAAAACACTGCTGAGGGTGGTTCCGGTTTAACCGAACCTTCGGGTCCGACAACCGACCACTCAAGCCAGGGTGAACCGTTGACTGGTAAACGATGTTCGGAGTCTGCTTCGGAACCGCGCAAACACTCGGTCTCGGTTCCAGCCGCGGACGAAATTGCAAAAGCCATTCTGATAGTGCAGTCTTTGCAATCTGGGTTTGGCGAACTGTCGCAGGTACCGTCTGGGCAGCCAACAGTTTCGGATACCGGTTCAACTCCTTCAGGACACATTGATTCTGAGGAGTATTACTTTTCTGACTATGATGATGAGGAGGAGGAGCAGGATGACGGGAACCCATTGACCCAGAGGTCTCCCCTGACCATCCCCAGTATGAATCACCTCCCAGGCCTGTCTCTGAGGCTACCGCCCATTTTACTTTTATGAGACAGGTGGCTGAGACCCTGCAGCTCTGTGTACAAGAGGCCAGGCAGGAGGATGATGAGGAAGAGGATTACAGGGAGATGATGGAGCTTCCTGTGTCCCAGGGACTTTCGATTCCCATTCATATGTCCCTTAAAAAGCAGACTTTAAAGATCCTCCAAACCCCTGGTTCTGTCCCTCCTTCCGATAAGAAAATGGACAGAAAGTATATTCTGGCTGGCAATGGCACTTTCTTTTTATCCAGCCATTGTAGCCGTGTAGGGCTGGTTCAGACTGCAGCCTGTGAGAAGGCTGGCATCCCCCGACAAGGATTCTAGAAAAGTGGATTCTCTTGCCAAGATAGTGTACCTGGCATCTTCTTTATGTATTAGGCAAGCCTCTTATATGGCTTAAGCCTCCAGGTACTAAAAGTCCCTTTGGGAAGCTGTGGAACAACTTGCTAAAAAGGCCCCTCCTGAGCTTTCTGCTGATCTCCAGGAGTTGGTCAGCAAGGGGGTTCGTGCATCAAAGTCCCATTTCCGCATGGCTGTGGACTCCAGTGATGCAGCTTCCAGGGCTATGGCTTCTGCTGTATCCCTAAGGCGTTTCTCCTGGCTCAGGTGCACTACCCTGTCCCAGAACACGCAAAATAATTCCATGGATTTTCCCCTTGTCCAGAATGCTCTGTTTGGGGAACAGACTGAGGCATACATGAAGAAGATGAATGAGTACAGAGTGGCATACAGGAGTGCTTCAGCAAAAGAGAGAGCTGCTACTTCTCAAAAGCAGCAGGTCTGGGGCAGGGGTAGACCTTACCCCGGGCCTTTCCATCAGGCCCAAGCTTTTCCCTCTTACCAGCAGCCCAGGGGGTTCTTTAGAGGGAGGGGCAGAAGGGGTGCTGGCAGGGCTGCTTCCACCCCCCAGTCTGCTACCCCAGCTAACCAGACACCCTGAGAGATCTGTCCAGGCCACCTCCCCTTTGTCTGTAGGGGGCAGGATGACCTACTGTCTCCAGGCTTGGCAATCCATCACTTCAGACAAATTGGTCCTGGAGATAGTAGGTCAGGGTCTTGCTCTCACCTTCAAGATACTCCTAAAACTGTCAGCAAGAGCTTTCAGACCTTCCAGCCCTACAGAAATAGCCATGCTGGAGACAGAGGTTTCCACTCTTCTACACTCAAAAGCAGTGGAGCCTGTGCCTTATCAGCACAGAGGCAAAGGGTTGTATTCAAGTTACTTCCTGGCACCAAAGAAAAATGGGGAGTGGCGGCTCATCCTGGATCTCAGATTCTTAAACAGGCATCTTACAAAGCCAAAGTTCAAAATGACATCCCTGGCTACCATCCTACCTACTCTCAAGCAAGGGGACTGGCTGGCATCCCTGGACCTAAAGGATGCTTACTTCCACGTCCAAGCACTTGGACTCACTGGGTAGGCGCATGTACGTGGCTGCTACGTGCTCTATTAGGTCACTGAACTATCTGACACATATGGTTCAGTTTCAGAATGTCCTATGGGAACAGGGTCAAGACCTAGTCAAAGCACTTCTGGATGACGAGCAGGAGGAGGAACTTCTGAACCACCTTCACACTGGGTCAGACGTGGGGACCCAAGTTTTGAGAGCCGCCTACGATTCAGCGGACTCTGCAGCAAGGGGAACAGCCTCAGGCATCTGTCTCCGGAGACACTCATAGCTTTGCATCTCCGGATTTAACCCGGACATCCAGAAGAACATCCTGGATGTTCCCTACAACAGCGAAGTCCTATTTGGTGAACATTCTGAAAAGGTGATCACCAAATTACAGGACGCCGGGAAGGCAGTAAGGACTGTACAGGCCCAAATCTTGTTTCTTTCGTAGGAACCAGAATCGTTTTTGCGGCCAACAACGACTGCAGCAGCCACGTTCCGGCCAGCAGCAAAGGGGCAACTTCAGTCGTAAGGCCTAGCCTAAGTCTTCCCCAGGCCGAGGTCAGAGATACACCAAACTGACCTAGCCTGCGGGGAGTAATGCTGCCACAGCATGACTCCTTCCCATCCCCTCCCCCTCCTCTGGATCAACAGGAAGAAAAGGTTGGGGGTCGCATCGCTCACCACCTCTCAGGATGGCAGACTATAACCGCCGACCGGTGGGTCCTCTAACTGGTCGAGAGAGACACTTTATAGAATTCCTCGACCACCCACAATCAAGACCTCTCCTGCTTTCCCATTATTCGGGTCAGCACACACTGCTCATACAACAGGAAATGCTCTCGCTTCTGGGAAAGGAGGCTAGAGGGCACGTGCCACGGAACCAGGGAGGTGCAGGTTATTATTCCCACTTCTTTCTGGTTCCCAAAAAGACAGGGGACCTTCGTCCAATTCTGGATCTCAGCGACCTCAACGCTTCGGTCCTTTACAAATGCTTCCGCATGGTGACCCTTCCGGGTTTAATTCCCATGCTCAAGCAGGGCACCTTCTTAGCGTCTCTGGATATTCAGGATGCTTACCTGCACATACCTATAGCTCAAGTGCACAAGAAATTCTTGTGCTTTGAGTTTCTGGGTTGCCATTATCAGTTCCGAGCCCTCCCCTTCGGACTGTCCTTGGCACCTCAGGTATTTACGAAGTGCATGGCAGTCGTAGCGGCGGCTCTCAGGAGACAAGGCCACTACGTGTTCCCATACCTGGACGACTGGCTCCTCATGGCCCCTCTCGGGAGGCTCTGATGTCCACGATCCACTGTACTCGTTCCCTCTTCGGGTCGTTGGGCATCATCATCAATCAGGAGAAGTCACACCTGGTTCCGTCGCAGAGACTGCAGTTCATAGGTGCAGTCCTGGACACCGTCCAGGGGAAAGCTTTTTTGCCTCAGGACAGAGCAGAACACATCAGATCCCTCATAAGGGACATCTTGACAAAGAAGATGGTCCCAGCAAGACTGATCCTTTGCCTGCTCGGACGAATGGCTGTGGCCATTGCGACAGTCCCTTTAGCTCATCTCCACATGCGGGTGACCCAGTGGATATTATGGGTACAATGGGATCAGAAGCAAGACCATCTGCAGCTCCCAGTTCAGATCATGAATGCTGTAATCCAGGATTGGCAGTGGTGGCTTGAACCAAAGCAGCTATTGGTGGGAGTCCCCTTTACTGCACCGTCTCCGATTGTGACACTCTCCATGGACGCTTCAGGGTCCGGTTGGGGAGCACACCTCGACGAGGTCAGGTCTCAGGGCTCGTGGACACCCCAGGAAGCTCATCTCCACAGAAATATTTTGGAGATGAGAGCAGTCCTTTATGCCCTACAGGCTTTCCAGTCATAGATTCCACCGGGTACTTTGCTGTTGCAAACAGACAATACCGTGGTGATGTATTACCTCAACAAACAAGGAGGCACCCATTCCTACAGGCTTTGCAGGGAGGCCATGAGGGTGTGTGATTGAGTTCTGCAACACGGCGCAAACCTTATTGCTGTACATGTCCCAGGAGTGGACAGCGTCATCGCAAACAGTCTGAGTCAGTCTGAGGCCAGAGTCCACGAATGGGAACTACTCCAGGAGGTGGTAGAGGATCTGTTTCACAGATGGGGCACACCAGAGTTAGACCTTTTCACGTACCCATCCAATGCAAAACTGCCCAGTTTCGGCTCGCTTGATCCAGGGCCTGGTGTTTTCTGGTGAGACGCGTCGTCCCTCTCCTGGACGGGCAGATTCCTCTACACATTTCCTCCCTTCCTGTTGATCCAGAGGGTCTTTTTGAAACTCTGCAGAGAGCAGGTGACGCTGATGTTAATCGTGCCCTTTTGGCCCAGGCAGATTTGGTTTCCTCTGCTGTACCAGCTGTCTCAGGAACCTCCGGTGCCTCTGCCAATCAGCTCTCACTTATTGTCCCAGGAGGCAGGATCATTGGTCTATCCAGACCTTCGCTGTCTGAACCTGCACGCCTGGCTCCTAGGGACATAGCGATCATGCGCTACGGGGTCTCGCAAGGGGTAACAGATGTTCTAGCGGCTGCTAGAAAACCGGCCACTCATACCACATACGCCATGAAATGGCGCAGTTTTTGCCTCTGGGCTCAAGCACAAGGACTTTTCCCGATGGATTGTCTGGAAGGTTCGGTTCTAGACTACCTCCTGTCTCTTTTTTAGGCAGGCTTGGCCTACTCCTCAATAAAAGTACAAGATTTAAAGCGGCTAGGAACCTGCCAGTAAGTGTGGATGAACAACATATACCATTCCTAGAACTCCTGTTACAGGTGAGTAACCTGTATTTCTAGGGACATGGATATGTTGTTCAATCCACACTTCATGGCAGGTTCCTTGCCGCTTTAAATGTTGCTGGAAGGTCTTCAAGCTGGCTCCTCCCACCCACCCGGGTGGTAAAATTCTTGGCTCCACCCCATGACACCAGATCTTCCTTACCGCTTGGAAGCTCAGGTTCCCTCCTTAGCGCTCTGCGTTTAGACTGGATCCAAACTCTTCGGTTAACCCGAAACTAATTTTAAAGTTTACAAGACTTCAGTCTGTTTCTTCCTTCACGGCTGCGATGGATAAGTCGACTCCCAGTTTTCAGTGGTGCCCATGAGGGCAGAAGATGTCTCGGATCGATCCGCACTCCACATGTGTTTATTGCCCCGGGCTTGGCCATGATGCGCAGGCTTGCGATTTGTGCAAGTCCATCTTGGCCAATGTCCTTGAAGACTGTGCTGCCAGACTCCAACTTGGGCGCCCCGTGAGACTTATTCCACCGGTGAAGTCAAAGGAGGCCTGTTGGGTGGTGTCCGCGGCGGCAGGCTGAGCTGAGCAACTTGAGCAGATGATCGCCCTCGAGGAGGAGGCGGCCCAGGCCGCATCTTCCTCCTCCTCGGTCCCAGCATTTATCCCACTCTCCTTGGGCTCCTCCTACATTGCTTCTTTTAAGGAGCTTTGTCAATCCCTGTCTATGAAAGGTGAGGGTCCATCGAGACACTCCTCTCAGTCCAAGAAAAGGACTTGAAGGGTAAGTCCCGCCGTCGGCATTCGTGGGAGTGGGAGAGGTCCCCTTCCCCGGACAGTCGACACTCGACTTCGGTTGAGGTTGCGGCTAAGGCCACTGGCTTCATGGTGTCCCCGTCAGGTCAGCCGGCCGAGACACCCGTCGATGCGGTCGAGATTTTTCTCGACCCGTTGGATGGGCTGTCGACTGGAGAATCCAACAACCCTTCTTCACCGGTTCCTCTGGTGGAAACCGAGGACTTGCCTGCGCCTCCTGTGCCGAGTCCCGGTTAGGTTCAGCCGAGGGAGGAACGGTTTTCCCCCAATCCCTCCCAGACCCACCCTCGGAAACACCGACGGTCTCGGTCTCTGACCTGTTCTCGGTCCAGACGATCCCGTCGACACTGGCGGTCTTGGTCTTGGCACCGAGGAAGGCGGCGGCGCCGCTCATCCTCATCTTCTTCCTCCTCGGAGGAAAGGCTTCGGCGCAAGTTGCGTCGACGCTACGAGGACTTAATGTGGCAGCAGCTCCTTCTGACCAGCAACAAGCCGACCCCAATGCCTTCCCCGGCCATTAAGTGGCTGTCACCTGAACGACCGAAACAACCTCTTGTGGTTGTTGAAGAGCCGAAACTAGCTGCGCCACCTATTGTGGTGGAACCCCCACCTCCACAGCCTAAATCTGGGGCTCCGACCAAGGATTCTCGGTCGAGTCAGGGGTTGCCCCATCGGTTGTCGGTCACCCTCACTCCCGACCATCCTCGGCAGGTGGAGGGTGGCTCAGGCCCTAGGCAGCTGTTTGCAGACTCCTCGGAGTTCTGATGACGACTGTTCCCTGTTCTCCAGGCCCCTGGACCTGGAGTCCACTGGGGGACAGTCGGTGGATGAAAGCCCATCCTCGTTCATAGGTCTGCTTCGGCTCATCTCAGAATCTAATGGGATGCCGCTCAAACCCGTGTCCAAGCGGGCCAAGTATCCCCTCACGGAGATATTGGATCGAGGGGATTCTCCCACGGAGGCCTTTCCGGTGGCTGAAGCCATCGTTGGCCCAGCCTTGGAGTTATGGCAGCGGCCGGCTTCTTGTCCTGCTCCTTCAGCCAGGATGGCCAAGAAATACGCGGTCCCCACTGGTTCACTGTCCGGTTTTTCGGAGCACCCCTTTGCAGAGGGGCTTGTGACAGATAGTGTTTTCCGGCGTTCCGGGAACACCAGGGACGTGGACAAGCCTCCCAACAGAGTCCAAAAAGCTGGACTACGCCGGGCGTAAGGTGTACACTGCATCCTCCCTAGGCCTCCATCAGGCCAGTTCGGCCATACAGATGGCACACTTTTCCCACGCCCTTATGGGCTCCCTGGATGAGGTGATCCCTCATCTCCCAGCTGACATCCAGACTGTGGTCAAGCAGGTGCGGGATCAGGGAAGGGTGGTGGCGAAGCAGCAGCTCCAAACTGCTCTGGATATCGGAGACTCTTGTGCCCGGTCAGTAGTGACCGCAGTGGCCATGCACTGCAGAGCTTGGCTGCGGATCTCCACCTTTATGGCGGATCCCCAGCACAAGTTGGCAGATGTCCCCTTCCTGGGTCCCGACTTGTTCGGGCCCGGGGTGGAAGGCCATCTCCAGAGGATCGAGAAGTCCAGTGCCACTTTGGACTTGGTCACGTCTGCCTAGAAGGACAATGGCCGCCAGCAGCAGCATAAGCCCTTTTGCCCTTCTGCCCCTGCGGCACGTCCGGCCCAGCAACACCAGCATCAGGGCCAGTAGGCTCGCACTTGGCACCCCAAAGCCAAGCCTGCAGCTTCCTCCAGCAGGAAGCTGGGAGGAAAAGGCCTGGGAGGCCCTCGGCGGGTCCCTCCTCCAAGCCTGCCCAGTGACGGGTTGAGGGGTGTCGCCCCCAGCCTCGTCGCTCTCCCCTGGGTACCCCCCCCATGGGGGGACGGCTCTGCCACTTTCTTTCTGCTTGGTCCGCTATCACCATGGACCACTGGGTGTTGGAAGTGGTAGGAAAGGGTCTGCCTCTGAAGTTCGAGCAGGCCCGCCCTTCGAGGCAGTCGCCCCATGGGGCCTCGGGGGAGTGCGTGGCCTCTGTCGACCCGTCGAGCCGACATGCCCTGCTCCTCCAGAAGAAGGTGATCAGGAGGTGGCGGATCCTCCACCAGACCCAGGGTTTGTGTCCAGGTATTTCCTGGTTCCGAAACGGACAAGGGGCTGGCGCCCCATTCTAGACCTGCACGACCTGAACAGGTTCCTAAGGTCTTGAACCTTCAGGATGGTCACTGTGGCTCAGATCATTCCATCCTTGGAACGAGGCGTGTGGTTCTGTTCTCTGGACCTCCAGGACGCGTTCTTTCACGTCCCAATCCATCCGTCCCACCAGCGATTCCTCCGCTTCAGAGCAAAGGGGTCCCTTTACGAGTTCTGGGCCATGCCCTCCGGCCTCTGTCCAGCTCCCAGGGTCTTCACCAAATGCATGGCAGTGGTGACAGCATTCCTGCGGCGCCGAAGGGTCCGGGTGTACCCTTACCTGGATGACTGGCTCATTGCGGCCTCCTCCAGACCGGAGGTGGAGCGGTCCTGGGATCTCCCTCCAGGTTTGCTCTCAGGTTGGCCTCCTCATCAACGAGGCCAAGTCAGAACTCGTGCCAAAGCAGGTGATTCAATTCATTGGGGCAGAGCTCGACTCTCTTCGAGCCAGAGCACAGCTCCCGGCGGACAGGGCCGAGGTTCTTTCCTCCTTTGCCCAATCATTTCAGGTTGGGCAATTGCACCCTGCCCGGGACTTCCTGCGCCTTCTGGGCCTCATGGCGGCCTGCACCAGCGTGGTCCATTGGGCCCATTGGCACATGCTTCCCCTTCAGTGGGGACTGGCCAGCCAATGGTTACAGCGCTTCGGTCCTTTGGACCAGCCAGTGGCAGTGACCCAGGATATGTGGAACGCTCTCCAGTGGTGGATCGTTCCAGCTCATCTGCACGAGGGCATCCCTTTGTCTGCCCCGAGCCGACGGTCTCTCTATCGACCGACGCCTCTCTGATGAGTTGGGGTGCCCATCTGGGGGAGCACAGAACGCATGGCCTCTGGACCCCTCAGGAGTCCCGATGCCACATCAACCTGATGGAGCTTCGAGCGGTCCGTCTACCCCTCACCGCCTTTGCTCCGTTTGTACGGGGTCAAGTGGTCCAGGTCCAGACAGACAATACCATGATCATGTACTACCTAAACCGCCAGGGTGGGACGCGCTCCATGCCCCTGTGTAAGGAAGCTCTCTGCACTTGGTCCATCATGCGCAGCCTGGAGACTGATCTCCTAGCCATCCATGTGCCAGGAGCCTCCAACACTGGCCGATGCCCTAAGCCGGATAGGGGCTGCTTCTCATGAGTGGTCTCTCCTGCCGGAGGTAGTACAAGATCTGTTCTCCCACTGGGGCATGCCTCAGGTGGACCTGTTTGCCTCCAGGAAGAATCTAAGCTGAGGCTGTTTCATGCCGCCCCCTCAGCGGGGCTCGCTGCAGGGGTTGCCTTCTGAGTCGTGGACCCGGGCCACTTCTCGCCTTTCTCCAATTCCCTTAATCCACAAGGTGCTTCTCAAGGCGAGGAGGGACAAGGTGCAGGTGATTCTGGTAGCCCAGACTGGCCCCGGTTCTGGTATCCAGATCTCCTCAGCGTCAGCTCAGGCTTCGGCGACTCCCAGCCGCCAGACCTGATCTCTCAGTCAACTAGGGAAGGTTCCACCGGACCCTCAATCCCTGCACCTGACGGCCTGGTTCCTGGCTAGAATTCCAGGCCTTGGGTCTTTCCGACGAGGTCCTCAACATTGTTGAGGCATCCCGTAAGGAGTTGACCAGGAAATGCTATGCCTTCAAATGGAAGAGATTCTCCATTTGGTGTCAAGGCAAGTGGTTAGACCCTTCTTCCTGTTCCTTGGCAAGCATTCTGGACTACCTGTGGTCCCTTTCTCAGCTAGGGCTTTGGTCGACGACCCTTAAGGTGCACCTGGCAGCCATCTCTGCTTACCAGGCGTGGGCCGGGAAGCAGTCGGTGGCGCAGAAGAAGGTGGTCGGGCGCTTTTTCCAAGGCCTTGATCACATATCCCCTCCGGTGCGAGAACCTCCACCTCCTTGGGATCTACTGCTGGTATTGGCTAAGCTCATGGGCAAGCCATTCGAACTGATGCACAGGTGTGACATCTCTCACCTGTCGTGGAAGACCGCCTTCTTGGTGGCTATCATGTCAGCCAGAAGGATGGGAGGGCTCCAGGCGCTTTCCATCGAGTCTCCTTCGGAAGATGGTGTCGGAGTTTCACCTTAACCAGGTGTTGACTCTGCCGGTGTTCTACCCCAGTCACACTCCGGAGGCTGAATATAGGCTCCATACTTTGGATCCTAGAAGAGCGCTCTGTTATTATAAGGAGCGGATGGCTGAAGTTCGGGGAGAGGTTCGCCAGCTGTTTGTCACCTACGCTGAAGCTGCACCTGTCAGACCTGCAGCCAAGCGGACGATATGCAGGTGGGTCACCTTCTGCATAGATCTCTGCTACAGGTTGCCGGGTATGGAGCCTCCCAAAGGGAAAAGAGCTCATTCTACCTGCCATACCGCTACTTCGATGGCTGCTTCCAGGGACGTCCCTATCCAGGAAATCTGCAGGGCTGTTACCTGGAAGTCAGCACACACCTTTATTACCCATTACCACATCGACCTTGAGTCACGCCGGGATGCTGGTTTTGGGACCTCAGTTCTCCAGTCCTCGTTTCCTAAGTAGGGGGTGTGTGCCTTGCCTCCCTCCTCCCGGAGAACTGCTAGGAGTCTGCTATGAAGTGTGGATTGAGCAACATATCCATGTCCCTAGAAATACAGGCTACTCACCTGTAACAGGAGTTCTAGGAATGGTATATGCTGTTCATCCACACAACCCACCTGGCCTCCCCGGCTTCAGTGCACAACCTGGCTTCCAGCGGGCTAGATCTGGCATCATGGGGCGGAGCCGAGAGTTTTACCACCTGGGTGGGTGGGAGGAGCCAGCTTGAAGACCTTCCGGCAAGATTTAAAGCGGCAAGGAACCTGCCATGAAGTGTGGATGAACAACATATACCATTCCTAGAACTCCTTTTACAGGTGAGTAACCTGTATCTTTGTGCTGTCTCGGCCTATCATACTCCTATAGGCCTATGGTCTATAGCTCAGCTGGACACCGCATGAGCATTCCTGGGAGGTGTTTTACACCTTAGGCCTCCGATTAACTCATTGTTTCCTAGCAGACGCCTGTAGTCATCAGTAAAATACACTGGTGTGTCCTGAGGATGTCTGCAGAAGTCGGCTACTGACTCCCAGTGTGCCCTTGCAACGTCTGGAGAAGTCACTTAATATTTTAATATACAGCGTAACAGAATATAATATATATTTGACTGCATAGCACTGTTGGAAAGTTAATTTTATGCTGAACAAGTTTGTCACTGATATTTTGTGTATATCATGTATACTTTAGGAGTTAATACAAAATCACACATGCCCACACAATGCAAAGCATCATGGGCTGCATATGCAAATCACCACAGAATGTTATGCTGGTTCAACTTTAAGCAGAATTGCATGGTGCCGAAAGGTCTCTCACACAGTTTGCAAAAGGTGCTAACAGATGACATAGACACGTGTTTCGTCCTACCATGACTCATCAGTATGCCTCGTCTGTTTGACACCCCAGTGGAATGAACCAGCTACCCTAAGATGGTCTGTCTGGGTTATGTTGTGGTGAACCCATTATTATTTGCATTTGTTTATGGTATGGTGTGTATGGCTTGTGTTGCCTGTTTTAGTGAAAAAAAAAAAATATTTTTTGCTGTTTCAACCAACATAAAAAAAAATCACGACTTGTTATTTGCATACCACCATTGGAAAGGTAATTTTGTGCTGAACAACTTTGCCACTGATATTTTGTGTATATCATGTATACTTTAGGAGTTATTCACATTTGTTTATGGTATGGTGTGTATGGCTTAAGTTGCCTGTTTTGGTCAAAACATTTTTTTTTTTTCTGCTGTTTCAACCAGCATAGAAAAAAAAACAGAATTACATATTATTATTTGCATGCCACCATTGAAAAGGTAATTTTGTGCTGAATAACGTTGCCACTCATACTTTATGTCTAGCACTTACGGTTCTTGAGCTATTAGGATTTGTTTGTGGCATGCTGACTATAGCTTGATTTTGCTTAGAAAGGCCCAGGATTTACCGTTAACAGTATACAGGAGACAAGTGGTGCAACTTCAGAGAGCTCCTGTGGAGGCAATGAGTTAAGGATCCCATTCCCCCATGGGATTTGCCCTTCATCCTGGAACATCTTACGCTGCCACCTTTTGAACCAGCCGTGGGTTGTGAGCTACATCTCCTGACATGGAAGAGTGTTATTTTTAGTTGCTGTTGCTTCAGCCAGAAGGATTTCTGAACTTCACGCACTCATGTGCAAAGAACCTTATTTGATTTTTCACCAGGACAGGGTGTCCCTAAGGACAAATCTAAAGTTTCTACCTCAGGTGGTGTCAGCCCTCACCCTCAATCAGGACATCGACCTGCCATTGTATTTTCCTAAATGCCCTAATAGAGGAGAGTCCCTGCTGCACACTCTAGATATGCATAGGTGTCTAAGATACTACCTGACCAGAACCAGGCACCACCGTAAATCTGATCAGCTTTTCGTCTCCTTCGCCCCCATAGGATGCTGGGAGCTCTGGTTTTTAAACAATCGCTGTCCGGGTGGCTCATCCATTGTATCACGTTCTGTTACCAGAAACATAACAAACCCCTACCGGGCTCGGTTAAGGTACATTCCACAAAGGGAGTGGCTACCTCCTTTGCGTCTATGAAGAATGTGTCCACTGCAGCCATCTGCGCAGCAGCTACTTGGAGCACCGTGCACACGTTTATTAGGCATATTAGCCTGGACATTGCATCACGGCGAAGAGCTGGTTTTGGTCTAGCAGTCCTTCAGGGACTCCTATTCTAGGCTTTGGTCTGACTTGCAATCTCTACCTAGCCTCCTCCCACCTGCGAAGGATTTCCAGTATTGCTTGGGAATCAGTCCTAATGGTGTAACCTGCTGCAAGAGCTTTTTCTCGAAGTAAGATAGTACAGTTACGTAAAAACTTACCGTAACAGTAGATCTTCGAGAACAGCTCTTGCAGCAGGTAGTTTCCCTCCCACCATCCCCTCTGGAGGTAGAGTTGTTCCGTTATCTCACGGCCTAGGATTAGGTGTTTGTAATACCGCTATGAATTAATTCTTGAAGAGGGAACCTCAGTCTCCACTTCTGATGTCATCTAACGTCCAGGAGTCTCCAGCGGGAGAACTGGGGATTCTGGGGGACCGCCCCCTTTTGTGTGGTGCCTGACGTTGGGGGCGGTCCCTGATGGATACTGCTAGCTAGAAAATTTCCGTGGGGTCCTGGCGCCTGCTGGCTTCAGTCCTAATGGTGTAACCTGCTGCAAGAGCTGTTTTCGAAGATCTACTGTTATGGTAAGTTCTTACGTAACTATACATCTTACTTCAAGAGGGCTCTTGCAGTAGGTAATTACATATAGGACTGATGCCGAGCTGGCGGGACCAAATGGAAAGATTTCTAGCTAGCAGTCTCTGCTGGGGGACCGCCCCCACGTCAGGTAACTGACGTCATGCGGCGTCAGTATAAAGGGGTGGTCCCCCACGCCAGCCTTCCAGTTCTTTCCCACCGTTAGCTCGTGTCAGCGCCTCGTGGTAAAGTTCAACGCTCGTCAGCTCTCTCTTCGGTAGTTTTTACCGTCTTTTTTTTTTCGATTCTTTGACTAAATCGTCAGGCATTCAATGGTGTATGTCGTCCCTTACACCTTCCGAGCACAAAAATAAGTGCGACTTATGCGGAACCCAACTCCCGCACAAGGATGGCCATTCCCAGTGACTCTTCTGTCTAGGCCCAGATCATCAGGTGGAGAAATGCCAGCACTGCCTTAAATTCAATGACGCCACCCGCAGACGGAGGCAGCAGTCCCTGGAGGCCCACATACTAAAGAAGAAAATGTCCTCCATGGAGAAGGATTAAAAAAAAAAAAACTCCGGCAGCCATCCACTTCCCCCGAAGGCCATGGTAAGAAGATAGACAAGAAGAAGTACCGGGATAAGGGCTCCTCATCCACCGCGTCTTCGGGAATCGCTGTGCTTCCAAGGCGGCGTCAGCCTGCCCGTCTGGCTCGCGCTCGGGCTCTTCGGGCACCTCCCAGCTATTGGAGGCCTCCACTCCCAGTAAAACCGCCACCGTGCGGCCTACTGGTTTAAGTGGCTTCAGTAAGCCGGACGTCAGCTCCTCTGACGCCCACACGAAGACGGTCGATAAGTCGCCTGACCCTTCAGAGCGGCACACAGCCCCTCTTGTACCTGACCAGGCCACTCCTCCTTCATGACCTGCCTCTGGCGATGGGTCCGATAAGTCAGACGTCGGCTTCTCCGGTGTCTGTCCGGACTCTGCTGATAAGTCGGATGTCGGTCTGCCCGACGCCCGCACGGCGGCTGAGCGGCCGCCCGGACCACTTCACATCTGCCGTTCCGGCTCCCGCGCAACCCGCTGCCCTCCGTGGACCAGGTTTCCTCAGCCTGACCCCAGGGAATTTTCCCCTCCATCCCCAGGTGATGCTGAGCTTCCTGCTGCACCCCTGTCAGGCCGTCTGCCCGCTGGGCCAACTGACCTGACATCGGTTCCCTGGACGCCGGCTCTGATGCCGATCTTGCAGATGCTGGGTGACATCCCGCTCCCAGATGCCGCTCCAACGCCAGGCCTTCTGCTCCTGGCCCGCCCATGGACCCTCCGGCCGAGCTGTCTCCAGCAGACCCCCTGGTTCCCGGGTATCGAACGCTGTCTTATCCGGCTCCGCAGTATCCGATGCCCCAGTGCCTGATGCAGCAGTAACCGCTGCCTCGGTACCCGATGCGGGTTTTCGCCCGTCGGGGTTATGGATCTGGCGCCTTACGGTACAATCAATACCGTATCGCCTCCTCCTCCACCACCCCCTCAGCCGCTAGTGGAGTTGAAGGAGACTCTGGCCTCCTGGTGGGCTGAGGCCAAGGCTCGGCTCACCAGAGAGTTGGAGAGTGGTCTCATGATGACTGTGCTGATTCCGGCTCCTGTAAGTCCACGACGACAGACTCCCTCCCCACCTCTGGACACCAGGGGCGAGCCCTCTGATTCCAGGGCAGGGCAGGATACGCTTCCCCGAGGACCTTCCAAGGGGTCCGTTCCTCCCCCATGCCGGGAGAGGGAGTCTTCCTCTTTATCTTCTTCCTCCTCCTCGGACAGCTCCGATGGTTGCTCCGAGCCGGACGACGAATCACGCTGTCTGTCTAAGCCCAGGCCTAGGACTCCTCCGAAGTCTCCTCCGGAGGATCCTTCCTTTACGGAGTTGCTGCACAAAATCCAGGAGGTTCACAAGTGGCATTCCTTGGAGCTGGATCCACAGCATAAGAAACTCGCTGAAGATCTGGACATACCCAAGACAGCTCATACCTTGACGCTACCCTGGATCGAGTCTCATGCCGATCTTGTTTCCACTATTTGGAAGCAACCGTTGGCTTTAGCCCTGCTTCCTCGGAAGTCGAACAGGCTATATCAGGCTCCTGAGGGTGTTGACTTTCTAGATTCTCACCCTAGAGCTGATTCGGTTGTGATTAGCGCCGCTCATGGCTGGACAGCTAACCCGAAACATCTTAGCTCGTCTCCACCTGACAAAGAATCCCGTCTTCTGGACCAGTATGGGAAGAAGATCTTTGCTTCTTCCACTCCGGGAATTAGGGCCCTAAATTATGTCGGTCACATAGGGGATTACCAGAAGGCGATTCTTAGTGAGGTGGAATCCAAATTGTTCTCCCTTCCTGACTCTCAAGTCAAACATGAAGTGGCTGACCTTGTCTGCTCTGCACTTTCCGCCAGTCGGCACATGGTTTGTGCTACATACGATGCAGTGGACACTGCTGTTAGGAGCTCCGCTTTTGCCGTAGGATTACGGAGTTATGCCTTGCTGCATGTGTCAGGGTTGGTCTCAGAAGTGCAGTCCACTATTCAGGAAGCGCCCTTCCAGGGTTCGATGCTGTTCGGTGGTGATGTCAAGCACATTGTCACCGATCTGCAGCAGAAGGGGACTGCACTGAAGTCTGTGGTCTCCATGTACCACCCCCATCAAATGCAGCGCTGTCCCTTTCGAAGGCGGAATCAGCAAAAGGCGAAATGCCAGGGAAAGCGAGCCAATAAGCGCCGGGCCTTTGGCTGCCAAGACCCTCCACCCAAAAGAGCAGCGGGTGCTTCAGCCTCGACGCTGCCCCACACCACCTGACTCTCTTCCTCTCCCACAGCCTCTGGGCCTTCCAGAGGAGCCGGTAGGAGGGAGGTTTTCCTTCCACCTCCCGGGTTGGGAGAGGATAACTTCAGATTCCTGGGTGCTCCAGCTGATCACAGAAGGACACTCAATAGAGTTTCTTCAGAAACCCCCTCGACACCCTCCCTCAAGGTCATCGTACTCTTGGGAAAATCATCTTCTGGTCCAGGAAGAGATTTCAGCACTTTTGCTGAAGGAGGCAATAGAACCCGTCCCATTCCTCTTCAGGGTACGGGATACTATTCCCATTTCTTCCTGGTCCCGAAGAAAACAGGGGATGTGAGGCCGATTCTCGACCTTATCTCCCTGAACTTGTTCGCAGAGTACAAGAGATTCAGGATGCTCTCCCTGCAGAGCCTCCTGCCCCTTCTCCGGCCGGGACAGTGGCTGTGCGCTTTGGATATGCAGGATGCCTACCTGCATATCCCTATCTGCCTTTCCCATCGCAAATACCTGCGTTTTGCGTTCCAGGGGGACCACTACCAGTTAAAGGCCCTCCCATTTAGTCTTTCCTCGGCGCCCCGGGTGTTCACCAAATGCCTTTTGGTGGTAACAGCATACCTGCATACCCAGGGGGTTCAGGTTTTCCCGTACCTGGATGATTGGACTCCTGGCGGCCCCGTCCAGGGAGGAACTCCTGGCGCTTCCTTTCCCTTACCCAGCAGGTCTTTGCCTGCCTGGGTATTACCATCAACCAGGCCAAGTCCCATCTGTTCCTGTCCCAGAGGCTCCAGTTTATTGGGGTGGTCCTGGACACGACCTCTGGCATGGCCTTCCTGCCATCGGACAGGGCTGCCACTCTCCAGGCCCAGGTCAGCCTGTTATCCAGCTGCAGGCGGGTCAGCGCCAGGTCAGTCCTTCGCCTACTCAGGCTAAAGGCGGCTGCGATTCTGACAGTCCCTCACGCTCGGCTCCACATGAGAATCTCTCAGTGGACGCTTCGGTCTCAATGTGATCAGCTGGTGGATGACCTATATCAACTTGTTCTGGTCTCCACTCCCATGGCTCAGGACCTGCTGTGGTGGATGGTTCAGGAGAACCTCTGTCGTGGAGTTCCCTTCATTCTTCCTCCCCCCCTCACAGACATTGACTACAGACGCCTCCAGCGAGGGTTGGAGAGCCCATCTTGGTCCTCATAGGACCCAGGGCTCCTAGTCCAAGCTCGAGAAATCTCTTCACATCAGTGTGCTTGAACTAAGGGTAGTACTGTATGCTCTTCAGGCTCTGCATCTGTATCTGTCTCCCGGTCACCTAGCAGTACAGACGGACAATATGTGTGTGGTCTGGTACATCAACAAACAGGAAGGAACTCGTTCCTACCCCCTTTGCAGAGAGGCGATGCGAGTCTGGGATTGGGCAGTACAGCACAAGCTTCACCTCATGGCATCTCATGTCTCAGGGGTCGAGAACACATTTGCAGACAGGCTAAGCCAGTCATCTGCTCTAGCTCACGAATGGGAACGGGATCAGGGGGTCGTAGATGACATCTTCCTACACTGGGGAACTACATAGGTAGACCTGTTTGCTTCCCCTCAAAACACAAGACTTCCCGACTTCTGCTCGCTCGCTCCAGGGTGCGGCATTTTTTTGGAGAGACTTTCTGTCTCTAGACTGGAAGGGTTGATTTGTCTATGCCTCCCCCCCCTCCAATTCCGCTGATTACGAAGGTCTTGCAGAAACTTGGTTCAGAAGGAGCTTGAATGATTCTGATCGCTCCTTTCTGGCCCAGGCAACTTTGGTTTTCTCTTCTGCAACAGTACTCCGAGGAACCTTCTCTTCCTCTTTTCCCTGTTGCTATTTTTGCTGACCCAGGATCAGGGGACCCTGGTCCATCCACGCCTCAAGTCCCTTCAGTTGCACGCGTGGCTCCTGCAGACGTAGCTCAAGCCGGATTCGGGGTTTCCCCCGAGTAGCTGAGATTCTGGTGGAGGCCAGGACACCTTCAACCAGATCTACGTATGCCATGAAATGGAAGCAATTCTCTATTTGGGCTGCCTCCCAATGATGTTGAGCCCTTCTCATGCTCTGTCGGCCGACTTCTGGATTACTTGTGATACCTCTTCCGATCTGGGTCTCAGCCATTCATCCTTAAAAGGTTCACATGGCAGCCATTTTGGCCTATCATGTCTCCTTTGCAGACACAACGTTTGCTCAGCTGGAGGTCTCTAAGACCGTTTTGAGAGGGGTCCTTCACTTACGACCCCCTATCCGGGTTCCTGCCCCTCCTTAGGATCTGAATTTCATTTTAGAGAAGCTTTCTCTGCCTCCTTTCGAGCCGGCAGCCTCAGTGGACCTAAAGTTCCTTTCTTGGAAGACTCTCTTCCTAGTGGCTATTGCTTCTGCTCGATGGATTTCCAAGCTTCAGGCCCTGATGTGTAAAATCCCGTAGTTGATTTTTCACAAGGAGCGTGTGGCTCTACGTACCAACCCTAAGTTTTTCCATAAGGTGGTAGCAGAATCGACGCTGAATCAATCCATAGAGTTGCCTGCCTTTTTTACACAGCACTCCGATCAAGGAGAGTACCTCCTGCATACTTTGGATGTTCACCGGATTCTGAGATACTACACCAACAGGACGAAGGATCTCAGAAAGACTGATCAACTGTTCGTCTCTTTTGCTCATAAAAGAGAAGGCAATGCTGTTTCTAAGCAATGCCTGTCAAAATGGTTGGCTTATTGTGTCACTTTCTGTTATGACAAGTACAACAAGACCCTGCCAGATCAAGTTAGAGGCCACTCCACCAGAGGGGTCGCTGCCTATGTGGCTTGTTTCAAGAACGTGTCAGCAGCTGACATTTGTGCAGCCACCATTTGGACTTCTGTCCATACCTTTACGAAACATTACAGTTTGGACATTGCCTCTTGCCATAGAGCAGGCTTCGGGCTGGCTGTTTTGCAAGACCTCCTTTCCTAAGGCCTTCACAACCAGAGGGTCTACTTCTGAGTAGGTTTTCTCCTCACGTTTGCTTCTCCTTGTTCCAGACTGCTTGGGACTCAGTCCTATATGTTATTACCTACTGCAAGAGCCCTCTCTAAGTAAGATAATACAGTTACGTAAGAACTGACCGTAATAGTAGATCTTAGAGAGGCTTTTGCAATAGTAACTCTCCACCCTCCATCCCCTAAGCTTTCCAGCTCCTTTTCCAGGAAGGAAATATCCACTTCTCTCTCGTCTTGCGTTTTGGCCTTTGGCAGGAAAGAACTGAAAGGCGGGTGTGGGGGTCCGCCCCTTTATACTGACGCCGCATGACGTCGGTCACCTGACATTGGGGTGGTCTCCCGCCAGAGACTGCTAGCTAGAAGTTTTTCTGTTGGGTCCTGATGCTGGCCGGCATCAGTCCTATATGTAATTACATACTGTAAGAGCCTCTGTCGAAGATCTGCTGTTACGGTAAGTTCTTACGTAATTGTACTTTTCTCCCTGGGCTGGGGTGCCCACCTACGGGATCGCACAGCACACGGTACCTGGCTCCCTCAGGAGTCCCTCATGCACATCAATCTTCCGGAACTCAGGGCAGTGTTCCTGGCTATTCAGTAGTTTGCCAGTCTCTTACAGGGCTAGGTGGTTCAAGTTAGGACAGACAGTACCACCACCAGGTACTACATCAACAAGCAGGGGGGAGAAAGATCCTCTCTGCTGTGCACAGAATCCATGAAGATTTGGAAACTGGCATATTCTCTCAACATATCACTGTTAGCAGTTCACTTGCCAGGCAAGGATAATGTACTGGCAGACGCTCTCAGCAGGATCAGCCAGGGCCATCATGAATGGACCTTGAACAGGCAGGTCATTCTCTCAGTGTTCAGGAGGTGCAGGGGTGCCAGAGATAGATCTGTTTGCAGCTCCAGACAATCACCAGTTATCACTGTATTGTTGCAGGCTTCCACTCCAGGGCCCAGTGCCACTGGATGCTCTCCTTCTGGATTGGTCAAACAGGTTCCTTTATGCTTTCCCCCTTTTCCTCTGGTAGCCAGAGTTTTGGTCAAGCTGAGGTCTCAATCTGCCACCATGATTCTCATAGCCCCAGACTGGGCCAGACAGGCATGGTACTTGATGCTGCTGTCACTGTCAATGACCAAGCCAATTTCTATACCCAGGAGGTACAAACTGCTGACATCAGGGCAGGATAATGTACCCCAGTCTTCAGTCTCTTCGCCTTAGGGCTTGGCTCTTGAAGACTTAGAATATGCAGATTTACAACTGTCTCAATCTGTCTTGGATATTCTGAAGGGTTCCAGAAAACCTGCTACTAGGAAAACCTATTCCTCTAAGTGGAAAAGATTGTCTCTTTGGTACTCCCAGAAAGATCTGGACCCACAGCAGGCCGGGTTACCAGAACGTCTGGACTATGTGGTCCACCTTCATTCTCTGCATTTACAGCCATCTACCTTGAAGGTACACCTCTCTGCTGTCTCTGCTTATCTTTCAGCATTGTAGTGCTCTTCTCTGGCTGCACACCCAATTTTCAAAAAGTTTTTCAAAGGGTTGCTGCATCTTCATCCTTCACATAGGGAACCTACCCCTGCATTGGACCTGAACATATGCATAGGCCAGCTTATGCAACCTCCTTTCGAACCTATGTTTTCGCCAGAGCTCAAGTTTCTCACTTGGAAAGCTGTTTTTCTAGTGGCCATCACTTCTGCTAGAAGAATCAGTGAACTTCAGGCCTTGTCTGTGGAGCCCAACTATATCGCACCCCACAGGGATAAAATTGTGCTCCGAACTAATAGGAAGTTCCTCCCTAAGGTGGTTTCTGATTTCCATCTTAATCAATCCATTACCTTGCCTGTATTTTTCTCAGAGCACTCCAGTTCAGGTGAACGCAGGCTCCTCAGTCTGGATGTAAAAAGAGATATTAGCTATTACATGGACAGGACAAAGGAGCTAAGGAAGGATTGTTCCCAACTTTTTCTTACCTATGATGAAGTTGGTCAGGGCAGGCCAGCTGCAAAGAGAACTATAGCTAGATGGATTGTGGCCTGTATCCAGTTTTGCTACAGTAAGCTGGGTAAGGACTCACCAGCAGGCCTAGGGCCCATTCTACTAGAGGAACTACTGCCTCCCTGGCGACTGCCAGGGAAGTCCCCTTGCTTGAAATATGTAAGGCTGCCACCTGGAAATCTGTCCATACATTCAGTAAGCACTACAGTCGGGATATTCAGTCTAGGAGTGATGCCAGGTTGGGCACAGCAGTACTGCAGAGCCTATTCCCCAAATAGGTTCTGTGCTCACCTCCATAGGGCACTGCTTTGTAGTCTGCATATTCTCAGAATACAGCAAGATTTCATGTTGTTTGATGAAAAAATTACTTAACATGGTAATGTTGTTTCTAACCCCATGTATTCTTCTCATATTCAAACAACATGAAGTATTGCTGTATTCTGACATATGCAGTTAGGTCCTGCCTTTCAACTGCCCCGGAGAACAAAGAGTTAAACTTTTCATGGCCAGCACGGAATGTTTACCGTGAACTCGGTTGAAGCCCCTGTCTGCTGTTGTTTAAACTCCAACCGTCAGATTCTTTACTCTGCCTCACTGAACAGTCGCTCCGGAGGTTTCTCATTTGCTCAGTTAAAAAAAGTCGGTTAAAGTGTCGTTTTTCGCTCGGTTTCTATCAAATTGCTGCTACCGAATCTGTCGGTTTAAGTCTCTCTCTGTGGTACCGTGAGTACTAGATAGGTTTTCTGTTTAGTTTCTGTGTGGAACTAGTAAATTGTGGATCGGTTCGGCTAAACCGATCAGTTCAGGAAAAAAAGTTTGTGAATTTACTTAGAGTGTGGTAACCGGTCCGTATTGGTTCTAAAAAAAAAAAAAAGATTTTATTACGTTTTCCAAGACCGTATCGGTCAGGAACCGATTGAGAGTCTTACCTGGCGGTTGCTGAAAAAGGTAAGTTTTGGATAGAATTGGCCAGGTCCAGAAACCAAGAAAAAACTGGGCCCACTGGGTTTCAGCACTGCAGTGTGTGTGGGGAAGTCTTTGCTAGGCTGATCCCACACCACTTGTGTTGATGTCTGGAATTTGACCACCTCGATTCAGACTGCCAAATTTGTAAGAATTTTCCCAAAGCTACCCTGGAAAAGAGATTAGGTTGACTGAGGGAAAGGGAGGCCGAGAAGTCCACTGACCCGGATGGCCAGCCCGGTTCGGTTCCGACCGAACCAGAAGGAGTGCCCTCTGACCAGGGTGATACTTCTTCGGGCCAAAGGAGAGCCGATTCTGAGGGATCGGTTCCGGCAAAAAGAAACCGCAAAGACAAATCGACCAGTTCGGATCCAGAGGTTCATGTTCCGACCGCCGAAGAGATAGCCAGAGCGATTCAGATTGTGGAATCGCTCCACATGGTTCCTACCGTTCCGGCTCCTTCTGGCAGGGGTTCGGTTCGGTTGGTTCCCCCGGTTCAAGATTATACCCTCAAAGATTTTTATGAACTGGAATTTGAAGAGGAAGGGAAATTTGAGGATGATGATGGTGGTGAAAGTGAGGGTCTGGATGTGCCTGTGGAACCGGACATCTCCCCAGACAGACCTTCAGGTGTTTCCCCTCCTAGGCTTTCTGAGTCCCCTTCTCACTTTATGTTCTACAGAAAGGTGGCTGAAACCCTCCAGCTTCCTATGGAGGAGACTATGGAAGATCAAGAGGAGCCTGATTATGTAGAAATGATGGACATCCCAAAGTCCAGGAGACTGTCTGTTCCCCTCCACAAATCCTTTGGGAAACAGACACAAAAAATCCTAGTCTCCTAACACTATACCTCCTGTGGACAGAAGAATGGACAAGAGGTATATACTTTCAGGCTCAGACACAGAGTTCTTATACCAACAATGCAGCCATGTTGGGATAGTGCAGGCTGCTGCCTGTGACAAGGCAAATATTCCCTTGGCTTCACACCCCCCCGGACAAGGACTCCAGGAAGACTGATGCAATGGCAAAGAAACAGTACATGGCATCTTCCTTAGGACTCAGGCAGGCAAATTACATGGCCTATACAGCCAGGTACCAGAAGTCCAGGTGGGACACTGTACTGGCACTGGCTAAACAGGCCTCCCCCCAGCTAGCCAAGGAGCTGGAGGCAGTGGCTGCAGATGGGATTGAGGCATCTAAGGCTCAGTTTCATGCTGCTATGGACTCTAATGATGTGTCATCAAGAGTCATGGCTACATCTGTGGCTCTTCAAAGGATGGCTTGGCTCAGATGTACTAGCCTCTTGCAAGACATCCAGGCTAAGGCCATGGATTTTCCTGTAGTGGGTAATTCTCTGTTTGGGGAGCAGACAGAGGATTACACGAAGAAAATGGATGAGTACAGGACCACTTACAGGAGTGCTCAGGCCAAGGAGAGGCAGGCAACTCCTCAAAGGCAGCAGTCTAGGGGCAGGCCTTTTCAAAGGCCTTTTTACCAAGCACAGGCCTCTTCTTCCTTTTCTCAGAGGGGGTTCTTCAGAGGGGGATGAGCAGGGCTGCATCCACTCCTCAGCCTAAAGCCCCTGCCAAGCAGACACCCTGATGGGCCTTCCCAGGTCGACTCTTCTATTCCAGTAGGGGGCAGGCTGGCTTACTTTGTCCAGGACTGGATGTCTATTACGTCAGACAAGTGGGTCCTGGAAGTAGTAAGCCAGGGACTGGTTCTCATCTTCAGAAAATTTCCAAAGATGAGAGCCAGATCTTTTCCACCTGCAAATCTCTCTGAAACCCTTGCCGTAGAGGCAGAGGTTTCTTCTCTTCTAGCCTTAAGAGCCAGAGAGAGTGTATCTACCCTACACTGGGTCAAAGGACTGTACTCCAGGTACTTCTTGACCCAAAAAAAGACAGGGGAGTGGTGACCCATCCTAGACCTAAGATATCTAAACAAACATCTTTTAAAACCAAAGTTCAAGATGGTAACTCTGGGAATAATCCTTCCCTCTCTAAGGCCAGGGGACTGGCTAGCCTTCCTGGACCTCAAAGATGCCTACTTTCACATTCCCATCAGGTGCTCCCACAGAAAGTACCTCAGGTTCGAGTTGCCCTCAGGCCACTATCAGTTAAGAGCAATGCCCTTTGGCCTCACTTCAGCCCCAAGGGTTTTCACAAAGTGCCTGGCAGTAGTAGTTGCTTTTCTAAGACAGCAAAAGATCTCCATCTTTCCATATCTGGACGACTGGCTCATAGTGGGCAGTTTCCAGACCAATTCAAGTCACACCTGCAAGTGACCCAGCAAGTGCTCACTTCTCTAGGATTCCTTCCCAAGTCTGTTCTTGAACCAGTCCAGCTTCTTACCTTTATAGGGGCAGAACTGGATACAGTCAAAGCAAGAGCCTTTCTTCCCTTGGAAAGGACAAGGGCTCTTGTAGATCTAGCCTCTTCCTTCAGCCTTCAGGTATCTTGACCAGCAGGGCATTTCCTCCAGCTCTTGGACCGCATGGCAGCTTCACCAGCAGTGGTCCAGGAGCAAGATTCAGATGTGGGATATTCATTTCCATCTGAGAGCTTTTGGTCTCAGAGGAAGGATCCCCTTTACCAAACTTATCCCAGTGACTCTGACCTTGATCCAGGCCCTCCATTGGTGGCAGGATCAGGACAATTTAAAACAAGGTGTTCCCTTTGTTACTCAGCCTTGTTCAGTGCTCCTTACCACAGACGCTTCTCTTCTGGGCTGGGAGCCCATCTGGGGTCCCTCACTGCCCAGGGGCTGTAGTCCCCCCAAGAATCCCTTCTCCATATCGATCTCCTAGAGCTCAGGGCAGTTTTTCTGGCCCTTAAAGCTTTCTCTCAGTCAGTACAGAACAAGGTGGTTCAGGTCAGAACGAACACCACCACCACGTGGTACATCAACAAGCAGGGAGGCACTTGGTCCACGACCTTGTGCACAGAAGCCATGAAGTTGTGGCCCCTGGCTTATTCCCTGCAAACCTCTCTGGTAGCAGTTCACCTTCCAGGGAAGGACAACATGCTAGCAGATGCACTGAGCAGGATCTCTCAGGGCCATCACGAATGGTCCCTGGACCCTCAGGTGTTGAAAGTGATTTTTTCAAGGTGGGGCACTCCAGAGATAGATCTCTTTGCAGCCCCAGAAAATCACCAACTCCCTCTCTTTTGTTGCAGACCTCCCAGTCTTGGGCTCAGTCCTCCTGGATGCCCTGATTCTGAATTGGGAAGGGATGTTTCTGTATGCCTCCCCCCCCTTCCCACTCCTGTTCAAAGTTTTAGTCAAAATAAGGTCTCAACCTTGCAAAGTGATTCTGATTGCTCCAGATTAGGCCAGACATCCCTGGTACCCCCTGTTGCTGTCCTTAGTAGTCCATCTTCCCCCTTTCTCTTCCCAGGAATTACAACCTGTTAACATCCTCTCGGGAGGATTTGGTACCCCAATCTTCAGTCTTTCAATCTCAGGACATGGCTCTTGAAGAGTTAGAGTTTGCAGATCTGCATCTTTCCCAAGGGGTTCTGGATATCCTCAAGGCTTCTCGAAAGCCCTCCACCAGAAAGACTTATAACTCCAAATGGAAGAGATTCAGCATTTGGTGTTCTAAGAAGCATATTTCTCCAGACACTGCTGAATTGCCTACGGTTCTGGATTATATGGTCCATCTTAATGGCCTAGGCCTCAGACCAGCTACTCTCAAGGTACACTTGTCAGCTGTTTCTGCGTTTATGTCTGTGGAGAAGTCTTCCTCACTATCTTCTCATCCTGTGTTCTGTAAATTTTTTAAAGGATTGCTTCACACTAATCCTCCTTTTAGAGACCCTGCCCCTGCCTGGGATTTGAATGTTTGCATTGCTCAACTTATGCAACCCCCCTTTGAGCCTATGTCTTCAGCAGAGCTTAAGTACTTGACTTGGAAAACTGTGTTCTTGTTAGCCATTACCTCTGCCAGGCATATCAGTGAATTGCAAACCCTGTTAGTGGAACCTGATTTTATCTCCTTTCACAGGGATAAAGTGGTCCTTAGAACCCATAGAAGGTTCTTGCCCAAAGTGGTTTCAGACTTCCATTTAAACCAGTCTGTGTCTCTTCCTGTTTTCTTCATTGATCATTCTTCTCAGGAGAGAGGAGGCTACGCAGTTTAGATGTTAAAAGAGCCCTTAGTTATTACATAGAGCATAGCAAGGGTCACAGGTTTGACTCCCTCCAGTTGTTCCTCACTTATGGAGAAGTGGGGAAGGGCAAACCTGCCACCAAGAGATCTGTTGCCAGGTGGATTGTGTCTTGTATTCAATTCTGCTATGAAAAACTGGGAAAAACTCCACACTCAGGCCTGAGGGCTCATTCCACAAGAGGTACAGCTGCTTCCCTGGCTGCTGCCAGGGATATCTCTCTCTCAGAAATTTGTAAGGCAGCCACCTGGAAAACAGCCCATACCTTTACCAAGCATTACTCTCTGGATATCCAGGCTAGGAGTGATGCTCGGTTTTGCACAGCAGTACTTCAGAGCCTATTCTCAAAGTAGGTTCTATCCCTCCTCCATGGAGGTACTGCTTGGTAGTCTGCAGTATGTCAGAATACAGCAAGACTTCATGTTGTTTGAAGAAAAAAATTACTCACGTTAGTAATTATGTTTCTTCTAATGGAATCTTGCTGTATTCTGACCTCCCTCCCTGCCTCCCCTCTCAGAACCTGTTTTTGAGAAGTGGGTGGGCAGGTGCAGTGTTGCACCCCAGGGGTGTTTTTTGTTCCACCCTCATCCTTTTTGTTTGGGTGCTGATTTATTACTGTTATTTGTATTAGATTGGTTTTGTTTTTGGGTTTCCTTACTTGAGTCTTCCTTGGGAATCCAAAACTTTTTTCCTGCCAGTTGGCTAATAGGAATTTTTACAACTTCCACATAGAATTTTTAATTAGTTGGGCTCGTAATAATCTGACTGTTTGAGTTTGAAACACTTCCAGACAGAGACTTCAACCAAGCTCGAGCTCAGCATTCTGTGCACTGCATAGAAAGTTAACTCTTTGTTCTCCGGGGCAGTTCAAAGGTTGGGAATCACTGCAATATGTCAGAATACAGCAAGACTCCATTAGAAGAAACATAATTACTAAGGTGAGTAATTTTTTCTTCTGGCCCCATATACGCCCTCTTCAGTGGGAGCTGGCCAGCCAGTGGACTCAATGACTCTGTCACTTCGACCAGCTGATCACTGTGACCCAGAAAATTTGGGACGCTCTCCAAAGGCGGACTGTCCTAGAACATTTGCAGGAGGGGATCCTGTTTGTCCGCCCAGAGCTAACGGTCGTTCTAATGACCGATGTCTCTCTCACAGGCTGGGGTGCCCACGTGGGGAATCACAGAGTCCATGGCTCTGGACCCTCGAGGAATCCTGATGTCACATCAACCTGCTGAAGCTCTGGGCAGTTCTGCTGGCACTGGCTGCATTCACTCCATTCCTTTGGGGTCAGGTGGCTCAGGTCCAGACAGACAACACCATAACCATGTACTACCTCAACAAATGGGGTGGCACACACTCCCGGCCTCTGTGCAGGGAAGCGTTCTGTGTCTTGTCCCTCGTGAGCCGACTGGAGGCAGATCTCCAAGCCATCCATGTGGCAAGAGCCTTGAATCAGTTGGCGGACGCCCTCAACCATGTGGGCGAGGCATCCCACGAATGGTCTCTCCACCCAGAGATAGTCCACAGTCTGTTCTTCCAGTGGGGGGCCCCTCAGGTGGACCTGTTCACCTCCAGGGAGAACACAAAGCTGAGGCTGTTTCATGCCCATCCCCTTCAACAGGACTCACTGCAGGGGGATGCCTTCTCAAGGCCGTGGACCTCAGGCCTCTTCTATGCCTTCCCTCGGTTCACAAGGTGCTCCTCAAGGCCAGGAGGGACAAGGATCCTGGTGGCCCCAGACTAGCCCCGCCGGTTCTGGTATCCAGATCTCCGCAGCCTCAGTACCAGGCTCCCGAGGCATCTTACAGCATGCCCGGACCTGCTCTCAATCAGTCAGGGAAAGGTATTCCATCCGGACCTTCAGTCTCTGCATCTGACAGCCTGGTTCCTGAGCGGCTAGAGTTCCAGGCTCTGGATCTCTCTGATGATGTCCTCAGTGTTGTTGAGCCATCCAGGAAGGAATCGACCAGGAGGTACTATGCCTTCAGATAGAAGAGATTCTCCGTTTGGTGTCAGGGCAAGGGCCTGGACCCTTCATCCTGTCCTGTGGCTAGCATTCTTGACTACCTTTGATCTCTCTCTCCAAAGGGGGTCTTTGGTCTACGACCCTTAACGTATACCTGGCAGCTATCTCTACCTAGTGGGCATGGGCCAGTCAGCAGACGGTGGCACAGAAGAAGGTGGTCTGGACCACATCTCTCCCCCCCCCCGCTGCATGAACCACCACCATAGGATCTACTGCTGGTATTGGCAAAGCTCATGGGCAAGCCATTCGAACCAATGCACAGGTGTGAGATGTCACACCTATTGTGGAAGACCACCTTCTTGGTGGCTATCACATCAGCCAGAAGGATTGGGGAGCTCCAGGTGCTGTCTGTTGAGTCTCCCTATCTGGTCTTCCACAGGAACAAGGTTGTCCTACGCCCCAACCCGAAGTGCCTTCCGAAGGTGGTGTCAGAATTTCACCTAACTCAGGTGTTGACTGTGCCAGTGTACTTACCCCAGTTACACCGCGGAGGCCGAGTACAGGCTTCATACGTTGGACCTGAGACGGGCGCTCTCTTATTACAAAGAGCGTACGGCTGAAGTTCTGGGAGAGGTTCGCCAGCTGTTTGTCACCTACGCTGAAGCCGCACCTGGCAGCCCTGTAAAGCAGATGATTGGCAGTTGGATAACATCCTGCATTGATCTCTGCCACCAGTTGGTGGGCAAGGAACCTCCTGTAGGGATAAGAGCTCATTCCACTCGCCATACTGCTGCATTAGTGGCTGCTTCTAGGGACGTCCCTATCCAGGATATCTGCAGGGCTGCTACCTGGAAGTCAGGAAACAACTTTCATTTCCCGCTACCACATCGACCTTGAGTCACGCCGAGATGCTGGTTCTGGGGCCTCAGTTCTCCAATCTCTGTTCCTTAAGTAGGGGTGTGTGCCTTGCCTCCCTCCTCCCGGAGAACTGCTAGGAGTCTTCCAAAGGGTGTGGCTAGAACAACATATCCACAATCCTAGAAAAACAGGTTACTCGCCTGTAACAGTAGTTCTAGGAGTGGTATATGTTGTTCATCCACACACGAACCCACCCGACCTCCCCGGCTTCAACGCACAACCCTCTGCTTCCAGCGGGCATGATCTGGTGTCATGGGACAGAGCTGAGGGATATACCACCTGGGTGGGTGAGAGGAGCCAGCTTTCAGACCTTCCGGCAAGATTCTTAAAGGGAAAGAACATGCCAGCCAGTGTAGATGAATAACATATACCACTCCTCGAACTACTGTTACAGGTGAGTAACCTGTTTTTATTGAGAAACATCCACCTCCAAAGGAAAGGCCCCGATCAGGCTTGTTAATCATTCAAGTAATTTTTTGCTAACCTGACTGCTATAATATTGAATTCTGTGTGTCCACTCCAATATAAATACTACTGGAGCACGTGGTGCCATTTCACATTCAACATCGTGGCTCTGCGCCACTCCACTGAGCAGTGTGGAACTGTATCATGAATGCATAATGGCGTTGTGCTGCTCTGGCAGTGTTTACATTAGAGCTGACACACAAAGTCAGTATTTCTGTGTCAGGTTAGCAAAACATTATTTGAATGGCTTAAAAGTCTAACCGGGGTTGGGGGGAGGGTTTGCAATAAATATTTATCTTACTTCGAAAAGGGTTCCTGGAGTAGGTCTTCACATATAGGACTGCGCCCCCTGGCGTCCGGTCCAAACGGCAAACTTGTAGATAGCAATCATCAGCAGGGACTGCCCCCAATGTCAGGTGACGTGACGTCAGCCTGACTATAAAATGGGCGGTCCCGCGCCCGCTCTCCAGTTCTTTCCCGCCGTCGCCTCAGTATGTTCGGCACACGATAGAACAGCGATCACATGTCCACCTTTTTTGTCAAAGATTTCTTCGCCTCATAGTAAACTTTTCTTTCAAACAACATGAAGTCTTGCTGTATTCTGACTATTGCAGTGATTGCCAACCTTTGAACTGCCCCGGAGAACAAAGAGTTAACTTTCCATGCAGGGCATGGAACGCTGAGCTCGAGCTTGGTTGAAGTCTCTGTCTGCTGCTGTTTAAACTCCAACCGTCGGATTCTTTATTCCACCTCACCAAGCAGTCGCTCCAAAGATTTCTCCTTTACTCGGTTCAAAAAAGTCGGTTACAGTGTAATTTTTCCGCTCGGTTTCGACTGAATTTCTGCTACTGAACCTGTCGGTTAAGTCTCTGTCTGTGGTACTGTGAGTACTAGATAGTTGTTGCATTTAGTTTCTGTGTGGAATTTGTAAACATTGGATCGGTTCGGTTTGAACCGATCGGTTTAGTGTTAAAAAACTACTGAATTTATTAGGGTAACCGGTCCGTATCGGTTCTAAAAAAGCAGTTTAATTCGTCCCCCAAGACCCGTAACGGTCAGGAACGATAGAGTGTCTTGCCTGGCGGATTGCGAAAAAAGGGTAAGTTGTGGATAGGATTGGCCATGTCTGAAAGCCAAGAAAAAACCGGGCCCACTGGGTTTCAACACTGTAGTGTGTGTGGGGAAGCCTTTGCTAAGGCTGATCCCACACCACCTGTGTTGTGTCTGGGTTTGACCACCTCAATTCAGACTGCCAAATTTGTAAAAGTTTTCCCAAAGCTACCCTGGATAAGAGTAGGTAGACTGAGGAAAGGCCGAGAGAGTCGGCTGACCGGATAGCCAGCCGATTCAGTTCCGACAGACCAGAGGAGTGCCCTCTGACCAGGGGCGAAACTTCTTCGAGCAAAGAGAACCGATTCTGAGTCGGTTCGGCTAAAAAGAAAAGGAAAAATCATCCGGTTTGGATCCACAAGTTCTTTCTCCGACCGCTGATGAAATGGCCAAGCGATAAGGATAGTTCAATTGCTAACCGGTTTCGGCTGAACTGGCACCATCTGTCAGGGGCTCGGTTCGGTCGGTTCCCCCGGTTCCGGATTATACTTTAGAAGAATTTTGTGAACCGGAGGAGGAGGAGGGAAAGTATGAGGATAATGATGATGATGGTGATTATGAAAGTCTGGTTGTGCCTATTGACCCGGACATCTCCCCAGACAGACCTTCAGGTGTTTCTCCTCCTAGGCTTTCCGAGTCCCCCTCCCATTTTATGTTTTATAAGAAAGTGGCTGAAACCCTCCAGCTTCCAATGGAAGAAGCAGTAGAGGATCAGGTGGAGTCTGATTTTGTAGAGATGATGGACATCCCAGAGTCCAGGAGATTGTCTGTTCCCCTCCATAAATCTTTTGGGAAACAGACATTTAAAATTTTAAAGACTGCTAATTCCATACCTCCTATGGACAGAAGAATGGACAAGAAGTATACCCTTTCAGGCTCGGATACGGAGTTCCTTTCCCAGCAATGCAGCCATGTTGGGGTAGTGCAGGCTGCTGCCTGTGATAAGGCAAGTATTCCCTTGGCTTCACACCCTCCAGTTAAGGACTCCAGGAGGATTGATGCCATGGCAAAGAAGCAGTACATGGCAGCATCCTTGGGACTCAGGCAGGCTAACTATATGGCCTACACAGCTAGATACCAGAAGTCCAGGTGGGACACTGTGCTGGCTCTGGCTAAACAGGCCCCTGACCAGCTTGCCAAGGAGCTGGAGCAGGTGGCTGCGGATGGGATTGAGGCATCCAAGGTGCAATTTCATGCTGCTGTGGACTCCAGTGATGTTTCATCTAGAGTCATGGCTACATCTGTGGCCCTTTGGAGGATGGCTTGGCTCAGATGTACTAGCCTATCACAGGATACCCAGGCTAAGGCCATGGATTTCCCTGTCATTGGTAATTCTCTGTTTGTGGAGCAGACAGAGAACCACATGAAGAAGATGGACGAGTACAGAACCACCTACAGGAGTGCTCAGGCCAAAGAAAGGCAAGCCGCTCCTTAGAGACAGCATTCCAGGAGCAGGGGCAGGCCCTTTCAAAGGCCTTTCTACCAAGCCCAGGCCTCCTCTTCTGCTTATGCTCAGAGGGGGTTCTTCAGAGGGAGAGGCAGACGGGGAATGAGCAGTCCTGCTTCCGCCCCTCAGCCTAAAGCCCCTGCCAAGCAGACACCCTGATGGGTCTGCCCGGGCCGATTCTCCAATACCTGTAGGGGGCAGGTCGGCTTACTTTGTCCAGGACTGGAAGTCTTTAACATCAGACAAGTGGGTCCTGGAAGTAGTATCCTTTCCACTTGCAAATCCATCAGAGACCCTTGCCCTAGAGGCAGAGGGTTCTTCCCTTCTGGCTGTCAGAGCCATAGAAAGGGTTCCTGCCGTATACAGGGGCAAAGGATTGTACTCCAGGTACTTCCTAACCCCCAAAAAGACAGGAGAATGGCGGCCCATCCTAGATCTAAGGTATCTGAACAAGCACCTTTTTAAAACCAAAATTCAAAATGGTGACTGTGGGAATAATTCTGCCTCTCTAAGGCCAGGGGACTGGCTAGCCTCCCTGGACCTCAAAGATGCCTGTTTTCACATTCCCATCAGGTGCTCACACAGAAAGTACCTCAGGTTCCAGTTGCCCTCAGGCCACTATCAATTCAGAGCAATGCCCTTTGGCCTAGCATCAGCCCCAAGGGTGTTCACGAAGTGCCTGGCAGTAGTGGTTGCTTTCATAAGGAGAAAAAAGATCTCCATCTTTCCATACTTGGACGACTGGCTCATAGTGGGTCAGTCTCCAGACCAAGTCAAATCACTTCTTCAAATAACTCAGCAAGTGCTCACTTCCTTAGGATTCCTTCTCAACTTTCCAAAGTCAGTTCTCAAGCCAGTACAGCTCCTCACCTTTATAATGGCAGAGCTGGATACAGTAAGAGCAAAGGCCTTCCTTCCCCTGGACAGGGCTAGGACCCTTATAGAACTGGCCTCTTCATTCACCCTTCAGGTGTCTTGACCAGCAAGGCACTTCTTGCAGCTCCTGGGCCACATGGCAGCCTCTACAGCAGTGGTCCGGGGGGCAAGATTCCAGATGAGGGACATTCAGTTCCACTTAAGAGCCTTCTGGTCCCAAAGAAAGAATTCCCTTACCAAACTAGTCCCAGTGACTTGAACCCTGATCCGGGCTTTGCAGTGGTGGCGGGATCAGGACAATTTAAGACAGGGAGTTCCTTTTGTCACTCAGTCTTATTCAGTAATACTCACCACAGATGCCTCCCTGCTGGGCTGGGGAGCCCACTTGGGGGATCTTGCCACCCAAGGGCTGTGGTCACCTCAAGAATCTCTGCTTTACATCAATCTCTTGGAACTCAGAGCAGTGTTTCTGGCACTGCAAGCCTTTTCCAAATCTGTACAGAACAAGGTGGTCCAGATCAGAACAGACAATGCCACCACAATGTGGTACATCAACAAGCTAGGAGGCACTTGGTCTACGGCCTTGTGCACAAAAGCAATGAAGTTGTGGTCTCTGGCCTATTCCCTGCAAACCTCTCTGATAGCAGTTCACCTTCCAGGGAAGGACAGTGTCCTGGAAGATGCTCTCAGCAGGATATCTCAGGGCCATCACGAATGGACCTTAGATCCCCTAGTTTTGGAAGTGATTTTCTCGAGATGGGGCACCCCACAGATAGAACTTCTTGCAGCCCCAGACAATCACCAACTTCCTCTCTTTTACTGCAGACCCCCAGTCTTGGGCTCAGTCCCCCTGGATGCTCTGGTACTGAATTGGGAAGGGAAGTTCCTGTATGCTTCCCCCTCTTCCCTCTCTTGTTCAAAGTGCTAGTCAAGATCAGGTCTCAACCATGCAGAGATTCTGATTGCTCCAGACTGGGCGAGACAGCCCTGGTACCCTCTGTTGCTGTCCTTAGCAGTCCACATTCTCCTGTCTCTTCCCAGGAATTACAACCTGTTGACATCCTCTCAGGGAAGGATTTGGTATTCGAACCTCAGATCTCTCAATCTCAAGGCCTGGCTCTTGTAGAGTTAGAGTTTGCTGATCTGCACCTTTCTCAAGGGGTTCTGGATATCCTTAAGGCTTCTCGAAAGCCTTCCACCAGAAAGACTTACAACTCCAAATGGAAAAGGTTCACTATTTGGTGCTCTAGTAAGCATATTTCTCCAGAATCTGCTGGGTTGCCTACAGTCCTGGACTATATGGTTCATCTTAATGGCTTGGGGCTTAGACCAGCTACACTTAAAGTGCATCTGGCAGCTGTTTCTGCCTTCTTGTCAGTAGCCAAGCCCTCTCCTCTTTCAGCCCATCCTGTGTTTTGTAAGTTCTTCAAGGGATTGCTTCACACCAATCCCCCCTTTAGGGACCCTGCTCCTACTTGGGACCTTAACGTTTGCATTGCTCAGCTTATGCAACCACCCTTTGAGCCTTTGTTCTCTGCAGAGCTTAAGTACTTGACTTGGAAAACTGTGTTTTTGGTAGCCATTACCTCTGCCAGGTGTATCAGTGAATTGCAAGCCCTGTCAGTGGAGCCTGATTTCATCTCTTTCCATAGAGATAAAGTGCTCCTAAGGACTAACAGGAAGTTTTTGCCTAAGGTGGTTTCAGATTTCCACCTTAATCAGTCTATGTCTCTCCCTGTCTTCTTCATGACCATTCCTCCTCTGGAGAGGAGGTTGCACAACCTGGTTGTAAAGGGCCCTTAGCTACTATAGGCGCACCAAGGGTCCAGGTTTGAGTCCCTCCAGTTGTTCCTCACATATGGAGAGGTCGTTAAGGCAAACCTGCCACTAAAAGATCTGTTGCCAGGTGGATTGCCTCTTGTATACAATTCTGCTATGAAAAACTGGGTAGAACCCCACCTTCAGGCCTGAGGGCTCACTCTACTAGAGGTACAGCTGCTTCCCTGGCTGCTGCCAGGGATATTCCTATCTTAGAAATTTGTCAAGCAGCCACCTGGAAAACAGTCCATTTATTCACCAAGCATTACTTTCTGGATATCCAGGCTAGGAGTGATGCTCGGTTTGGCACAGCAGTACTTCAGAGCCTATTCCCAAAGTAGGTTCTGTCCCCCCTCTATGGAGGTACTGCTTGGTAGTCTGCAATAGTCAGAATACAGCAAAACTTCATGTTGTTTGAAGAAAATAATTATTCACTTTAGTGATGTTTGTTTTTTCTAATGGAGTCCTGCTGTATTCTGACCTCCCCCCGCCTCCCCTCTCAGAACCTGGATTTTGAGATGTGGGTGGGCAGGAGCAGTGTTGGCACCCTAGAGGTGCCCCTTTCTCACCCTCCTTTATTTTGGATGTATTGTGTTTTGTTTTTTGGGTTTCCTGATTTGAGTCTTTGCTTTGAAACAAAAAAAAACCTTTTTGATAAGTTTAGTTGCCAGTTGGCTAGTGTGAGTCTTACAGTTTCTACACAGAACTTCTAGTGAGTATTGCTCGTAAAGATCTGACGGTTGGAGTTTAAACAACAGCAGACAGAGACTTCAGCCGAGCTCAGCGTTCCATGCCCTGCATGAAAAGTTAACTCTTTGTTCTCCGGGGCAGTTCAAAGGTTGGAAATCACTGCAATAGTCAGAATACAGCAAGACTCCCTTGGAAGAAACAACATTATTAAGATGAGTAATTTTTTCTTTCAATTTACCTACCATTTGATGTCTTCTAGACAGAAGAAGAAGTGCTCAAAGTGCAGCGCCCAAATCCTGCACGGGGACGACCATTCCCGCTGTCTCCTCTGCCTTGGTTCCAAGCACAACACCAAGGAGTACTCCATCTGCCATGCCTTCAACCAGGCAACTCGAACCAGGCGCAAGTGGACCCTCGAGGCCCATCTCCTAACCTAACGACTGACGTCGATGTAAAAGGAGCTCCAGAAATTGAGGATAGGTCGTCATCCTTTGGCCCCAAAAGAAGAAGGCAAGGAGAAGCACCGGGACTGGAGTCCGTCGTCCACGGGAGGCCTTCCGGAACTGTGATTACCTCAGCTAGTGCCCCATCTGCTTCTTTAGGCCGGACACCTTCTCTTCCTCCTGCCGAGGTGAGTGGGCAGCTGGGAGTAGCCTCTCTTGAGGTATCAGTTGAGTTGCCTTGCCTAGCCGACAAGACACCCTTCTACCCCATCGAAGGGCGCATGGCTTCTGCCAATCAGCCTAGCGATGGTCTTCCGAGACCACCACTAGCCTGGCGCGGTCCATTCAGTTGGACGATGGCTCCTCCGTTACCCGCCCGTTTCTCTCCACTCTCCCATTGGGTTACAGTTTGGCCCCCAACGTTGGACAGAGTGAGCAGCAGTGTGACCCTTCGTCTCTCCTGGTCATTCATCCCATGGACTCGTCACCCAGTCTTCTGATTTTCCTTCCAGCAGGATCGCCCTCGGATCTGCCGTCGGGGCTCCTTGCGGCCCCCGCCAGGCCTACCGCCGTCCCCAGACATATATCCGTCGCCATCCGGGGATCTTTTCATGGGGCCTCCTCCCTCAGGACCTTCGGGGGCCCTCCCAGATCTCGTACCTCCTAGAGGCTCCATGGCACCTCCCCCGGCAGGAGCAGATCCTCCGGGTGGGTTTCCAGGTCCAGAACCCATTGTCCTGCCTCCGGGTGGCCCACTGTCGACTCCACATTATCCAACACCAGGCCGTGTGCCCCCGAAGCCTGGATACCCTGGGTACTCTTACTGTCCTCAAATGGGTTATAACTACTCATCTTGGCCTCAGTACCCAGGCTACCCTAACTTCCAGCCTCCTCCTCCTCCACTACCCCTGACGCCAGACTGTGAGTCAGCCCTCCAGTGGTGGCAGGAGGCCAGAACTCAGCTACTATCAGAGCTTCTGCAGTCTGTGGGGGATGTCCCCCTACACAGCCCCCCCTACTGCCTCCTTCCAGCAGAGCCTCTGGTTCTTTAGCTGTGGGATCTGCTGGGGTGGATCCTCCCATCCCCAGTGGCTCCGAGCCCTCCGACACGGAGTGTGACTCTGAACCTTCGGACACCAGATCTCCTGTTGAGGTTCCTCTCAAGGAGTCCACCAAGTCTCCCCCAGAGGACCCTTCCTTCGGAGACCTCTTGCTCTCAATACAGGCAGCTGGAGGCTGGCCCTCGAAAGAGGTGGATCCACAACGAAAAAGACTGGCAGAGCACCTGGATTTTGCTACTTCTGAGCCTATCCCCATCCCCCCATGGATGGGACCCCATGAGGATTTGGCGACCACAATATGGCAACAGCCGTCCTCTATACCAACAGTCTTCAGAAAGGCAGCCCGGACTTATTATGCCCTGGAATGGATTCAGCATCTTAACACCCATCGACAAGGTCAGGATGGGCGAGTCCTCGTGTCGTCACGTGCTCCGAGCAATGTACAGCTCTGTAGACTCAATGGCTAGAGCGGCAGCCACGGGGATCTGTTTCCACGGCTCTCCTGGATCTGGATAGCAGGCCTGACACAGGATGTACAGTTTTCCCTTTTGGACGCCTCTTTTAGGGGTTCTGTCCTCTTTGGTGGCGATGCTAAAGATATTATCACGGGACTGCAAGAGAGTGGATGTTCCTTAAGAGACGTACACTCTTTGTACAAAATTGGTGAAAAAAAAGGTAGCCCTTTCACCGCCAAAGAAGGTGGAACAAAAACCAGGCTAAGCGTCAGGGGAAAAGACACGCCCCTGGCTCAGGAGCCCAAACCCCACAGGCGAAGTTCCCCAAACCAGCCTCGGTGGCTAAAGCTCCCCTCCCCTTGGCATCCTGACTCCTTTCCCCTCCTTCCACTCCCTCTCTTAAGTCAGGAGGAATTGGTCAGAGTGAGGTTCGGCCTCCACCTGGAGAGTTGGAGGTTCGTCACCGCAGAGTCTTGTATGCTTCAGTTCATCCAGCGGGGTCACTCGATCGAGTTCCTCGAGATTCCAGCCCCTCTGCTGCCGGGATGGTCTTTCTATCCGTGGGAACAGGTCCCCTTTGTCTCTCATAGGATCCAGGCACTTCTTCTAAAGAAGGCCATCGAACCCATCTCTCCAAACCAGATAGGAAGGGGAATTTACTCCCACTTCTTCCTAGTCCCAAAGAAAATGGGCGACCTGAGACCGATCCTGGACCTCAGCACACTAAACATCTTCGTCGAGTACAAGAAGTTTCGTATGTTGTCTCTTCAGGGGCTCTTCCCCATGCTCCATCCCAACTCCTGGCTGTGCTCCCTGGACATGCAGAATGCCTACCTGCACATTCCTATCCTCCTGGACCACCAGTGAGACTAGGGAGGTTCTTTATGCTCTCCAGGCGTTCCAGTCCTTCCTGGTACCGGGATCACTTCTGGTCTAGACGGACAACATGTCCACAGTCTGGTATATCAGCAATCAGGGTGGAACCCGGTCGTACCCTCTCTGCAGAGAAGCAATGAGGGTCTTGTACTGGGCGATCCAGCACAGCCTTTTCTTGACAGCTGTCCACGTCCCAGGCATAAGCAACGTCCTGGCGGACAGTCTCAGTCGATCAGTGGCCAGGGCCCACGAGTGGGAGCTAATGTCAGTGGTGATCGAAGACCTCTTTCTTTGATGGGATTGACCAGAGATAGATCTGTTCGCCTCCCCATTCAGCGCAAAACTACCCAACTTTTGTTCGCTCGTTTCCGGGCATGTTGCCTTTTGGCGAGATGCACTGTCTTTCTCTTGGACAGGGAAGTTTCTCTATGCTTTTCCTCCCTTTCCTCTCATTCAGAAGGTTCTGGTGAAACTTTAGCAGGAGGGAGCTCATATGATCCTTATCGCTCCTCTCTGGCCACACCAGATTTGGTATTCTCTTTTGCAACAACTGGCACTGGAACCTCCGGTCCCTTCGCTGTTTTCCCATGACCTTGTGACACAGGAGCATGGCACCCTGGTGCACCCGAGCCATCAGTCTCTCCACCTTCATGCGTGGCACCTGTGGACATAGCGGTTTCCCACTATGGTGTCTCCTTGCAGGTTGCACATATCTTAGTAGAAGCCAGAAAACCCTCTACTAGATCCACTTACGCTATGAAGTGGGAACGATTTTTGATCTGGGCCCAAGCAAGGCGCTGGGACCCATTTTCGTGCTCTGCGGCCCAGGTGTTAGAGTACCTCGCACATTTATCTGAGGTGTGCCTTAGCTACTCTTCCATTAAAGTCCATCTCTCTGCTGTGTCTGCCTACCACCTCCCGGTGGAGGGTAAAACCTTAGCTCAGTTGGAGGTTGTCAAAACCTTTCTGAAAGGCATCCTTCACTTGAAACCTCCAATCCGGAATCCCTTTCCCCCCTGGGACCTGAATTTCTGCTTGAGAAGCTGACTTTACCCCCGTTTGAACCAGCTTCTACTTAAGACTTACGCTTCCTCTCCTGGAAGACCTTATTTTTAGTCATGATGACTTCCCAGAAGGGTCTCTGAGCTCAGGCTTTTGTCTGTAAAGAACCCTATTTAATTTTTCATAGGGACAGAGTAGTCCTTCGGACTAACCCTTCCTTTCTCCCCAAAGTGGTCTCAGAAACTACTCTGAATCAGAGTGTGGAATTACCAGTATACTATCCCCAACATTCCAACGGGGGAAGGGGGAATACCTTCTGCACACCCTAGATGTGCACCGGATTCTGAGGTACTACACGAACCGGACTAAAGAGGTTCGTAAATCCAGCCAACTCTTTGTAGCCTTTGCTCCCCAGTGCTAGGGCAAGGCTATCTCCAAACAAACCATCTCTAGATGGTTAGCCAACTGCATCCACTTTTTTATACGAAATATGGGAAGTCCCTTCTGGGAGCAGTCAAAGGTCACTCCACCGACAGCGTGGCTACCGCTACTGACTTTTTCAGGAATGTGTCTATTGCAGAGATCTGTACAGCGGCCACGTGGTCGTCTGTTCACACTTTCACTAAGCATTACAGTCTGGACATTGCCTCTAGGCGCAGAACAGGTGATTTTTTTCCCTCCTCCCTGCACCTCATCATTAGTTATTTTGGGGACTGCTTGGTATTCAAACAACATGAAGTCTTGCTGTATTCTGACTTACTCTGACTTATTATTATTTAAACCATAAGATTTTTCACATATTCTTGGTTCAGATCCCGGTCTGTGGTACAGTAAGTGTTATAGGTAGTGGACTGTAGAGTTTTTGTGAGTTTTCTCTGAGGAAATAGTAAACTTAATTTCCCGCGGTCTGTTCGGCTGAACTGACCACTTTTCTTGTGTGTTTATAGTTGTGGTACCTTTCGGTTCTAAAAAAAAAACACATTTTCATTTTTTTTTCCAACACCCGTGACACGATGAGGAACCGATAGGTTTGTCTTACCTGGTCTGAAGCCGTGTAAAGAGTAAGTTTATTTGTTTGTGGCCATGTCTGAAAAACCCAGGAAAAAAAACAGGCCCATTGGGTTTCAGCACTGTAGTGTGTGTGGGGAGGCCTTTGCTAAGGCTGATCCCCACACCACCTGTGTATACTGTCTGGGGTTTGACCACCTTGACTCAGACTGCAAAATTTGCAAAAATTTCCCTAAGACCACCCTTGAAAAACAGTTGGGCAGACTTAGGGATAAAGAAGCCGAGAAGTCCGCTGACCCTGATGGCCAGCCCGGTTCGGTTCCGACTGAACCTGAGGGAATATCCTCTGACCAGGGCCATACTTCCTCAGGCAAGAGGAAAACTGACTCGGAGGGGTTGGTTCCTTCGAAAAAGAAGGAGGAGGAGAAGAACTGGACCTGTTCGGATCCTGAATCCCTTCACCCGACGGCTGATGAAATTGTCTGGGCGATTAGCATTGTAGAATCGCTACATCCAGTTCCGAACGAACCGGCCTCTACCGGTAGGCGTTCGGTTTGGTCAGCTCCTCCAGTAACAGATTATTCTATGGAGGAATACTGTGATCCGGAATGGGAGGGGGAAGTTGAAGAGGATGAAGAAGACGAGTATGATGGTGGAGAAGGTCTGGATGAGCCTATTGAACCGGAAATCTCCCCAGACAGATCTTCTGAAGTTTTCCCTCCTAGGCTTTCTGAGTCCCCTTCCCACTTTATGTTTCACAAGAAAGTGGCTGAAACCCTTCAGCTCCCTGTGGATGAAGCTGTAGAGGAGGAAGAAGAGCCTGATTTCGTTGAGATGATGGACATCCCAGAGTCCAAGAGGCTGTCTGTTCCCTTGCAAAAATCTTTTGGGAAACAAGACACATAAACTTTTAAAAAACCCAAATTCTCTGCCTCCAGTGGACAAACGTATGGACAGGACGTATATGCTCTCCTGCTGAAGTTCGGAGTTCCTGTATCAGCATTGCAGCCATGTTGGGGTAGTACAGGCTGCAGCCTGTGATAAGGCTGGCATTCCCTTGGCTTCACACTCCCCAGATAAGGACTCCAGGAAGACAGATGCCATGGCCAAGAAGCAGTATTTGACATCCTCCTTGGGACTCAGACAGGCTAACTATATGGCCTATACTGCCAGGTTCCGAAAGTCCAGTTGGGAATCTGTTTTGGAGCTGGCTAAGCAGGCTTCCCCCCAGCTGGCCAAGGAGCTGGAGGAGGTGGCTGCTGATGGGATAGAGGCATCAAAAATCCGATTTCATGCTGCTGTTGACTCCAATGATGTGTCATCGCTACATCTGTTGCTCTGCAGAGGATGGCTTGGCTCAGATGTACTAGCCTATCACAGGGTACCCAGGCTAAGGCCATGGATTTCCCTGTTGTAGGTAATTCTCTGTTTGGGGAGCAGACAGAGAATTACATGAAAAAGATGGATGAATACAGGACCACCTATAGGAGTGCTCAAGGCAAACCACTCCTCAGAGGCAGCAGTGTGGGGCAGGGGCAGGCCGTTTCAAAGGCCTTTCTTCCAAGCTCAGGTCTGTCCTCCTTCTTCCCAGAGGGGGTTCTTCAGAGGGAGAGGTAGAAGGGGGATGAGCAAAGCTGCATCCTCCTCTCAGCCCAGGGCCCCGCCAAGCAGACACCCTGATGTGTCAGCCCGGGTCGACTCCCCCATCCCTGTAGGAGGCAGATTGGCTTACTACTTCCAGGCCTGGAAATTTATCACTTCGGACAAATGGGTTCTGGAAGTAGTAAGCCAAGGCCTGGCACTCAGTTTCAGAAAATTTCCCAAGCTGAGTGCCACATTCTTTCCACCAGCAAACACCTTGGAAACTGCTGCCCTAGAGGCAGAAGTTTCCTCTCTCTTGGTCCTTGGAGCCATAGAGAGGGTTCCTCCAACAGTCTGGGGGAAAGGCCTATACTTCAGGTACTTTCTTACCCCAAAAAAGACAGGGGAGTGGCGGCCCATCCTAGACCTCAGATACTTAAAGTTAAAATTCATAATGGTGACTCTGGGAGTAATCCTTCCCTCACTAAGGCCAGGTGACTGGTTAGCCTCCCTGGACCTCAAAGATGTCTATTTTCACATTCCCATCAGGTGCTCCCACAGAAAATACCTCGGATTTCAGTTGCCCTCAGGCCATTACCAATTCAGAGCAATGCCCTTCGGCCTATCATCAGCTCCAAGGGTGTTCACCAAATGCCTAGCAGTAGTGGTTGCATTCCTAAGAAGGAAAAGCATCTCCATTTTTCCCTACCTGGACTACTGGCTCATTGTGGGACAGTCTCCAGACCAAGTCAAGTTACATCTGCAAATAGTACAGCTTTTGCTCACATCCCTGGGATTTGTCCTCAGTCTTCCAGAGTCAGTCCTCGAGCCTGTGCAGATACTGACTTTCATAGGAGCAGAGCTAAACACTATCCAGGCAAGAGCTTTTCTCCCCCTAGTAAGGGTAAAATCCCTTACAGACCTGGCTTCTTCCTTTCGCCCTCGGGTCTCACGACCAGCAAGGCATTTCCTGCAGCTTTTGGGGCACATGGCAGCTTCCACTGCAGTGGTTCAGGGAGCCAGGTTTCACATGAGGGATATTTAGTTTCATCTGAGATCCTTTTGGTCTCAGAAGAGGGATCCCTTGATCAAGTTGGTTCCAGTGACTCTCTCTCTCTCTCTCTCTCTCTCTCTCTCTGGTCCAAGCCCTTCAGTGGTGGTTGGATCACAACAACTTCAGGAAAGGAGTTCCCTTTGTTGCTCAGCCTCATTCACGGGTCCTGACCACGGATGCATCGCTCCTGGGGTGGGGAGCTCATTTAGGGACCCTCACAGCTCAAGGTGTGTGGTCCCCTCAGGAGTCCCTACTCCACATCAACCTTCTGGAACTCAGGGCAGTCTACCTAGCCCTGCTAGCATTCTCAAAGTCAATCCAGAACAAGGTGGTTCAGGTCAGGACAGACAACACCACCACCATGTGGTACATCAACAAACAGGGAGGCACTCGGTCCACAGCCTTGTGCACAGAAGCCATGAAAATCTGGTCTCTGGCTTACTCTCTACAGACATCCCTGGTAGCAGTCCATCTTCCAGGGAAGGACAATTTGTTGGCAGATGCTTTGAGCAGGATTTCTCAGGGTCACCACGAATGGTCCCTGGATCCCCTGATACTGAAAGTGATTTTCTTAAGATGGGGCAGTCCTCAAATAGATCTTTTTGCAGCCCCAAACAATCACCAACTTCCTCTTTTTTGTTGTAGACCCCCAGTCTTGGGCTCAGTCCCTCTGGATGCTCTTCTACTGGATTGGTCAGGGAAATTTATGTATGCTTTTCCCCCCTTTCTGCTGCTATTCAAAGTTCTGGTCAAGATAAGGTCACAATCCTGCAAAGTGATCCTGATTGCTCCAGATTGGGCCAGGCAGCGTTGGTACTCTCTGTTACGATCTCTGGCAGTTCACTTTCCTCTAGTCCTCCCCAGACATCACAGTCTGTTAACATGTTCTCAGGGGAGGGTTTGGTACCCCAGCCTTTAATCTCTCAATCTCAAAGCCTGGCTATTGAAGAGCTAGACTATGCTAATATGAACCTATCTCAAGGGGTTCTTGATATCCTCAAGGCTGCTCGGAAACCTGCCACTAGGAAAACTTACAATTCCAAATGGAAAAGATTTGGTATTCTGGTAAACAGATAGCTCCAGACTCTGCTGACTTCTCAGTAGTCTTGGATTATTTGGTCCATCTAAACAATTTAGGCCTTCGACCAGCAACCCTGAAAGTTCATCTGTCAGCTGTGCTTTTTTGTCAGTAGGGAAGCCTTCCTCTCTGGCTTCCCACCTGTTTTTTTGTAAATTCTTTAAGGGGCTGCTTCATACTAACCCCCCCTTTAAAGATCCTACCCTGGTTTGGGATCTTAACATTTGCATTGCTCAACTTATACAACCACCTTTTGAGCCTTTGGTTTCTGCAGATCTCAAGTACTTGACTTGGAAGACTGTTTTTCTGGTAGCCATTACTTCCGCCAGACGTGTCATTGAACTTCAAGCTCTATCGGTGGAGCCTGACTTTATTTCATTCCATAGAAATAAGGTGGTCCTTAGAACCAACAGGAAGTTTTTACCAAAGGTGGTATCGGATTTTCATCTGAATCAGTCCATGTCCCTTCCAGTATTTTTCTCTGATCACTCTTCAGGTGAAAGATGATTACACAGTTTGGATGTTAAAAGGGCACTTAGTTACTATGTGGAAGGCACTAAGGCCTTTAGATCTGACTCTTCCCAGCTTTTCCTCACCTGTGGAGAAGTGGGAAAGGGCAGACCTGCTACCAAACGTACTATTGCCAGGTGGATTGTCTCCTGTATACAATTCTGCTGCGAAAAGCTAGGCAAAACACCCCCTTCAGGGTTGAGGGCTCATTCTACCAGAGGTACTGCAGTTTCTCTGGCTGCTGCCAGGGATATCCCCATTTTAGAGATTTGTAAAGCAGAAACCTGGAAAATGGTTCACACTTTTAACAAGCATTACTCTCTGGACATCCAGGCTAGGAGTGATGCTAGGTTTGGTACAGCAGTACTGCAGGGCCTGTTCCCTAAATAGGTTCTGCTTGGTAGTCTGCAGTAAGTCAGAATATGGCAAGACTTCATGTTGTTTGAAGAAAAAAAATTACTCACCTTAGTAATTGTGTTTCTTCTAATGGAGTCTTGCTGTATTCTGACCTCCCCCACTGCCTCCCCTCTCAGAACCTGGTTTTTGAGAAGTGGGTTGGCAGATACAGTGCTGCACCCCAGAGGTGCACTAGTTCTGCTGAGTTGGTTTAACTTCTGCTTAAATTATTTAAGTTCACTACCTGGTTTTTGGGTTTCTCGACTTGAGTCTTTTGGAGATCCAAAAATACTTAGTTGCCTTTTGGCTAATGTTTTTACAATTTCCTCTTTTAGTATGTAGATAGTTTGTAGTAGCTCATAAGAATCTAATGGTTACACTTCAAGTGCAGCAGACAGTGGTTTGAACTGAGCTCGAGCTCAACATTCTACCCTTCCAGCATAGAGTTAACTCTTTCATTTCCGGGGCAGTTCAAGTGCTGGGGCTGACTGCAGTAAGTCAGAATAAGTCCAAATACAGCAAGACTCCATAGAAGAAACACAGTTACTAAGGTGAGTAATTTTTTCTTCAGTCCTATATGTGAAGACCTACTGCAGAAACCCTCTTGAAGTAAGATATTGCAGTTACGTAAGAACTTACCGTAACAGTAGATCTTTGAGAGAGGTTCCTGCAGTAGGTTTAATTTCCCTCTCACCTTCCCCCAGCTCCTGGATATTTTTTCCTTTATTTTTCATCCTACCTAGCCCTTGGGTCTAGAGAGGAAGCAGGGTCCTAGGAGTCTTTACTCCTGTCTTATTCTTACCATTCTATAGGTCTACGGTGGAAAAGAACTGGAGAGCTGGCGCAGTACCGCCCCTTTTATGCTCTTGCTGACGTCACATCACCTGACGTCGGGGGATGGTCCCCGCTGATGATTTCTATCTACTAGTTTGCAGTTAGGACCTGATGCCAGGGGGTGCAGTCCTATGTGTGAAAACCTACTGCAGGAACCTCTCTCGAAGATCTACGGTTACGATAAGTTCTTGCGTAACTGCAGTTTTTCCTTTAAAACTGCTGTTGGCAGCCATATTTGTTCACTTGCCATCAATTACAAACCAAGTAATAAAAGCTGTTGTAAAAATATCTGAAAGGATTAAAAACATACTCATGATGTGTCTAAGGATATTAGAAATTTGTAACAGTTTTTTTGGTTACTTGCAGGTTGCATGTTGTTTCTGCTTCCAGGTACAAAGGTGAGGACTGCTAGGCATGCTGGTGACTCATATGTGCATCCTTTGCATGGGATGTCAGGAGCAGAGGCTAGCAGGGAGGGCTTAGTGCAGCTGTGTGGATGCACTCCTCCTGAGGGTGGTCACAGTGCTGCATCAATCATTGACCAGTGGCAACGTGCATGCCCATGCATTTCCTGGGACAGGAACTTAAAGTGGGAGGCCCCCCCAATTGAATGCATCATGACGTGGTGCCGTGGGCTGTTCCTATAGCACACTGCAACAACATTGTGATTTTCCTCCCCGAGGTATACTCTGACCAGGCTGGAAAAGGGGTCCTGCCCTGGGGGGTAAGCTGGTTGGGAGGTGGAGCAGTGTATTGGTCTTGTACGGTAAATGTGTGTCCTAGTAAGTGGAATCTCTCCGAGGGAGTAAGTGGAATATACATTCAAGGTATGGCTCAGTTAGGAGGGTAAATAGAGCAATTAAAAAAACAAACAAATGATGGCTGTGCCTAGTTTTAGAAATGCGTCGCTCTTATCCTTTGTCTACAGCAGTAAGGAGTCAGGAGGAAGGCTGATATCAGTTCTGAGCTGGTGCTGAAGCTGTAGAAGTGAAGATTGAAATTTTGTAACTAACCTACTTTTTCAAACTCTTTTCAGGGGGAGAAAATCTTCTATTTAATCCGTCCAACCACTGCAAACTTGGCCTTGTTTGAGCGATGGGGCTCCTCCTCCAATCAGAATGAGATGTTTTTTGGAGACCAGGTGGACAAATGCTACAAGTGTTCAGTGAAACAAGGCTACACACTTTTTATTCCAACAGGTATGAGTTTCAGTCTCTTAAGACTTTGGTGCATTCTCAACACATTGGTCAACAGACTGTTCACACTGCTTTACATCTAAACACCAATGTACCCATTAATTAAAAGACTCATCAACATCCGTATATGCACATTCATCTGCTTACCTGCACAGACTTGTCTACAGACAAGTTTAGCACAAAAGGAGGCCATTTGGCTCTCAGTTATTTTTTCTATAAAAAACACCTCAGGCCTGATTCTCAGTTGCGGTGGCACAAGTTCAGAAGTCAAATAGGCTCTCCTTTGCACTGCCACCATAATCTGCTATACGCAACTGTTGAACTTAGTCGACAGGGGGGGGGCTCCTCTGCAACTAAATGGCGGTGCAGATTACTTAGCCAGATTTTAATGGATTCAGATGGTGTTTGCTGTTACTAATATGCTAGCTTGCAAAACACAGCTGCCTGGGCTTAGTATCACTCGTATGGCACTATGCCATGGCAAAGAGTTCGTTGGTATTTTCAGTACCACCAGAGACACCCCCATCCAGCTGTTCCTCACTTTTAGGCCTGCTTCTGGGGCTGTGAATTGTCAAATTTTCCTACTTAAATCCTGTAATTATTGTGTTCACCACCCCCATCCTGAACTCATGACAGTCCCTGGCATCCAGTGGACGACCCCCCTTCCCCAACCACACACACACACACACCATCACCATAAGCCCCATTCCCTACAACCTTAATTAATACTTTGGATCCTTGCGAGCTCCTCCAAAGCCTGTCACTGTTTTGTGAGCCTCTACTGTTTGCCTGTAGTACTTCTACAGTGGTGTCGTGAAACTTTGTCACTGCCAGTGTGAGAATCGTCATGCTATTTGCATGATGACCCCGACATTTTTCTTAGCTTGGTTGCAGTGTCATTAGTGGCTGCACAGAGAATTGCTGGTAACCCTATTGTGCATAGCAAAACTAAGTCGTTCATGAGGGCCTGACACTATGTGGTTGTTATTTGCAAAAACTTAGCGATAGTCTCTTATGACTGCGAATGGGGACCCTCTTCCCTTGACCAGTTCTTATCTTCACTTATTAGTAACATAACGTAGTGTTGTGTGATGGAAGGGACTTGGGGTCCATTTTGTTTGTCCCTCCTGCCGCATGGCATTGACTATACCCAATTTGAATATGGACACACATCCAAGCTTATTAGCTGGAATGTTATCCCTTCTCATACTGTGTAACCTCCGTGCCTTTCCTCCTCAAGAATCTGTATAGTCTTGTTTTGAAAGGCTGAAGAAAATATTATTTAGCAGGACCCACTGGGGAGACTTTATGTTAACCACCCTGCAGGTGAAGTATTGTTTTCTAATATTTCTCCTTATTTTAGAAACAAGAGTGTATTACTCAGGTCATAAAAATTGCAGTATCACAGCCCTGAGTGTTTCCCCAGGAACAGAACTTTAGAAAGTTGAAGTTCAAACTCTGCAGTGTGATCAGTTTCCCACTCGTGTTCTAACGGTAAATTTACTTCTCTGCTGAAGAGATCAGGGTGGAGAGATTCAGTGGGACACACAAGAGTGGCACAAAGGCTTGTGCCATGCTTGCGTCCTACCTGGCGACTGCTACATTCAGTTGGATAGTAGACCAGCACTATCCGACTGAATATTGGTCCATGTCAGCACAGTGCTAAATGAAACTGAACTGCCCCGACCTGGACGTGGACTGTATGTAGCCCACAGGGAGCATGCAGATGAGTCCATTGGGCATGCAAGGTGCTAAGGAGCAACTTACATGCCTATTATGGGCTCATTTGCATGGTGTGCTGCAGCCCATAAGCATCCATCCTGTGTGTACCTGATGACTTCCCTCATGTCTGGTGCCCCCCTCCCCCCAGCACCTGTGTACAGTGTTACAGAATTCCCTGGTGTCCAGTGATTTCCCCTACCCTCCCCCAAATTGGTGTGCATAAGGGTACACATTTGCAGTCCGTCATCCACCAGCCTTCTATACTGTATGTGCACTCACTGACAGCTCATATGGTGGCCTGCTGAGGAGGGCCGTGCTGGTTGCTGTATCAGGATTTCCAGCACATCCATTGACATCCTGGTAAGGAGTGTGTGTGTGAGATGGTTGGTCTGTGAACAGGCAGGGCAATGCTGGACCACCACTCTGTACCCTCACACGTCAGCGTACATTAGGGGGTGGGGGAGCCACTGGACACCAGGGCATTCTGAATAATTGCACACGGGGGGATGTCACTTGACACCAGGGATATGACAGCGTACATGGAGCAGCTGTTCAGGGGTGGTGGGTGCCACTTGACACCAGGGATATGACCGCGTACATGGTACGGGTGTTCCGTAGGTGGGGGGGGTGCCACTGTGCACCAGGGATATGAAAGATTACATGGCACAGGTGTTCCCGGGGGAAGGGTGAGTAATGCCACTAGACACCAGAGACACAACATTGTACATGGAATTGGTATTCCGGGGTGGGGGTGCCACTAGACCCCAGGGAATGTGTACGTGGAATGAGTGATCGGGGGGATGGGGGGGTGCCACTAACCACCAAGGACTGCATCTTCCCAGGTCTTTAGGATGATTGGGGTGGGCAGCTGCAGTACAACTGCCCTGGTAACAGTGGGGTGAGGTGCGGGCTTAGCGCCCAGTTAAGTTGTGGTTTTAGGTGGTGGTAAATAGTGTCACTTTGGGGGCTGTTTACTGCAGTCGCAAACCTTTGAATATGTCGCCATGCCTGTATGCAGGCAGGGTCCCCCCTCATTTGCATGAGCGCAGTGTTATTTCAGCAGCTGGGTTTAGAGTGCTCTAACTGGGCCTTTCACTATGACTCCACCCCAAGCACAAGCCGTAAACTTGGGTAGCACTGAGACAAAGCATGTTAGCACCAGTGTTGATGGTTTTGTTGGCTACGTTTTTGTAGTTTTCTCAACCATTTTATTATTTTTTCTAAAACTTAAAAGTTTATTCAATACTGTGCACTAGTTTAGCTTTGTTTTGTTATCTAGTGGTTTTTTCCTGGTTCTGTTACGGATAAAACCATAATTAGTTACAGTTCCCAATTTGAGTTTCCGATGTTTAAACCATTAAAAATAAAGTATTTTTGTTTTTTTATTGGCATTATTTGTTGGGAGACAGAGCAGTGTATTGAAATTTTTTTGTTTTTTTGTTTGTGTTTGTTTGTTTTTAACAGTTATACTTCTCCCAAATAAAGGTTTTGTCTTCCGGAATCAGACCAGGCAGCTGCTCGGCCACATTTCTGGACACCTCGAACCAACACTGTCCTCCCTCCAGACTGAGGGCTAGTTCCCCTGTGCAGTCCCACACCCTGTGGCAGGGCCAGGGAGAGGAGGGCCATCCTAGTCCCTCTGGTGCACAGATTCCAAAATGCCCTACCGGTTGCAGTGGAGGTGTCCAGGTGTGGCTTCACAGAGCCTGGTCTGCTTAGCTTTTTCCACCACCATTTTCTCCAGCTAACACCTGGAGCCTGCAGCAACACAGAGGGCGCATGCACGTGGAGGCATGCATGCGCTACAGAACCGCGGCTTCCTGTACCCTTCCATGACCTGCATCTGCCTCCCATACATTGGTGCCTCCACCTGAAGGCAGCCAAGAGCCAGGAAGACCCACCACCCTAATCTGCGAGAGGAGAGTGGCCAATCAGCTGCTCGATCCTCTCTCATCCCCCGCCCCCCACGACCCCCAGTGACTCAAGATCGTTCCCGAACTTTGGTCGTGATCGTGGTGTGAGGTAAGATGCTTGACAGTGCCTCAATCCTCTGTACCACCAGGCAGGCAGTTATAACTTTTTTAAGTTACAACCATTTTAAACCATTTTAGCGCTTTTCTTCTGTCATAGCATGACAGAAAGGCCTAAAAGGAAGGCAGGTTTCACAGGATTTAAACATTGTAAATCCTATCAGCATTGGTCAGTAAAAAGGGACTGCCACAACCTTTGCATTGATTGTTTGGGCCCAGATCAACATTTTGAAAATTGTGAACATTGCAAAGATCTTCTTCGAGGATATCTCTTTTATTGGGTCACATCTATGGAACTTCCACTGTAGGTGCTAGGATCACACACAAGCTTTTTCTGTAGCAGTCTACTAGAGGCCGCACACTCCAACGTCATACGCCAATGTCGCTCTGCTATATATAGGTGGGCAGCCCCGCTCACTCCTCAATTCTGTCCTGCCGTCGCCTTCATGTACATGGACTCCATGGAAGCTTTGTTGTTCAGTCGACCGGCAAAAGTTTACTTACCTTTTCAAACAACATGAAGTCTTGCTATATTATGACAATTGCAGTTTGTCCCACCATTAGAACTGCTCCGCAGGTGAAAGAGTTAACTCCCAATTTAAGAATGGAAATTGGAGCGCGAGCTCGGTTAGAGAAGCTCTGTCTGGGTTATTTCAAACCCAAACTGTCAGATTCTTTACTCCGCCTCACTGAACAGTCGCTCCGGAGATTTCTCCTACTACTCGGTTCATTTCTCGGTTTAAACAGTGTTTTCTCGGTTCAAATCAACCGAGAATATTATTATTTTAACCGCCAAAACCGATCGGTTCAAGCTCTGTCTGTGTATCGTAAGTAATTACAGTTTATTTTCTGTGTGGAACTTGTAAATGTTATCGGTTCGGTTTTGAACCGATCAGCTTATTTTAAAACTTGAAATTTAAGGTTTTAGAGTGCGGTTCTCGGTTCTTATCGGTTCTAAAAAGATTTCATTACGGTTTTTTCCAAGACCCGTGACACGGTTAGGAACCGATAAGGGTGTCTTGCCTGGCACTGCCGTTTAAAAGGGCAAGTTTTTGGTTAGGCTGGCATTATGTCTGAGAAACCCAAAAGAAAAACCGGGCCGACTGGGTTTCAACACTGTGATGTCTGTGGGGAAGTCTTTGCCAAGGCTGACCCACACACCACATGTATATTGTCTGGGGTTTGACCACCTCAATTCAGACTGCCAGATTTGTAAAATTTCCCTGCAGCCACCCTGGATAAGAGGTTGGCGGCTCAGGGGCGAGGCCAAAAAGTCCGCTGACCCGGATGGCCAGCCCGGTTCGGTGCCAACCGAACCAGAAGGAGTGCCCTCTGACCAGGGCGAGACTTCCTCGGGCAAACGTAAAGCTGGCTCGGAGGGGCCAGTTCCAGTAAAGAAAACAAGAAAATCAGCAGGTGTGGAGCCCAAAGTTCCTTCTCCAACTGCTGCAGAGATAGCAAGAGCTATTCAGATTGTCCAGTCACTTTCTCCGGCTCCGTCCGAACCGCCACTGTCTGGTAAAAGGTCGGTTCCACCGGTTCAGGAATATGATGTTGAAGAGTTTTATGAACCAGAGGAGGGGGAGGATGATTATGAACATTATGAATGTGACTTGGAGGGTCTGGGTGTGCCCTTTGAACCGGACATCTCCCCAGACAGACCTTTTGAATCTCCCCCTTCGCTTTCTGAGTCCCCCTCTCACTTTATGTTTTACAAAAAAGTTGCTGAAACCCTCCAGCTCCCATTGGAGGAAGCTGTGGATGAGCAAGAGGAACCTGATTTTGTAGAAATGATGGATATTCCAGAGTCTAGGAGATTGTCTATTCCCTTGCATAAATCATTTAGGAAACAAACAATAAAAATTTTAAAAACTCCTAATTCTAGGGACATGGATATGTTGTTCATCCACACTTATTGGCAGGTTCCTTGCCGCTTTAAATCTTGCCGGAAGGTCTTCAAGCTGGCTCCTCCCACCCACCCGGGTGGTAAAACTCTCGGCTCTGCCCCATGACGCCAGATCTTCCTTACCGCTTGGAAGCTCAGGTTCCCTCCTTAACGCTCTGTGATTAAGACTGGTTCCTAATTCTTCGGAAGTTCAAAATCAAAAGTTTTTTTTGCTAAAAGACTTCGGTCTTCTTCTCCTCGCGGCTGCGATGGACAAATCGACTCCCGGTTTCCGGAGGTGCCCTTGCGGGCAGAAGATGTCTAGGACGGATCCGCACTCCACGTGCGTCTACTGCCTGGGCCTTGAGCAGAGCTACGCAGGCCTCGACTTGCTGCTCTTCTTTTGACCTATGTCCTTGAAGACCGTGCTGCCGATTGCAACTAGGGGCGCCCGAGGAAAATTCCACCGGTGAAATCTAAAGAGGCCCGGTTGGCGGTGTCCGCGGGGGGGGCTCGGCGGATCAGCTCGAGCAGATGATCGCCCTCGAAGAGGAGGCGGCGCGGGCCGCTTCTACCTCGGCTGCGGCATTTGTCCCGCTCTCTCTCGGTGCCTCGTACTCTGCTTCTTTTAAGGAGCTTTGTCTGACCCTCTCGACGAAAGGTGAGGGTCCAACTTCTTCGGGACCTTTTTCCAGGTCCAAAAAGAGCAAAAGTAAGTCTCTCCGTCGACGCTCTTGGGAGCGGGAAAGATCCCCCTTCCCTTGTCGACAGTCGACTTCGATCGACCCCTCAGCTCCGACCACTGGCTTCCACGGTGTCCCGTCAGGTCAGTTGACCGAGACTCCCGGCAACCCAGCGGTCGAGATTTTTCGACCGTTAGGCGAGTTGTCGGCTGGAGAAGCTGAGAATCCCCTCTCCCAGTTCCCCGGTGAGAGTTGAGGATCCATTGGCTCGTCTGTGCCTCCGGTTCCAGAGCCTTGGTGGGATACGTCCGGCCGAAGATGCGGTTCCCGACACTTCTCCTGCCTTCCTCGGCCTAATCGAGACTCTCGGTCTCGATCTCGGACATCCTCGCGGTCCGACCGATCCCGCCGCCATAGGCGGTCTCGGTCTCGGCACTGCGGCAAGCGGCGCCGCCGCTCTTCCTCGGACGAGGGGAGGCTTCGGCGCAAGTTGCGTTGGAGGTACGAGGAACTCATGTGGCAACAGCTCCTTTTGACCGGGAATAAGCCGACTCAGTCGTCTTCCCCGGCCATTAAGTGGCTGTCACCGGAGCGGCCGAAACAACCCCTCGTTGTAGCCGAGGAGCCTGTTCCCAGGCCGGTTGTTCGGCCAATTCCAGCTGCCCCACCGATTCTGGTGGAACCTCCGCCTCCACAGCCATTAGTTGGGGCTCCGACCAAAAATTCTCGGTCGGCCTTGGGTTTGCCCCATAGGCTGTCTGTCACCCTCACTCCCAATAAACCTCGGCAGGTGGAGGGTGGCTCAGGCCGAGCAGCTCTTTGAGGACTCTTCGAGTCCGATGATGGTTCCTCCCTCTTCTCCAAGCGCATGGACTTGGAGTCCTCGGGAGGGCAGTCAGTGGGCGATAGCCTTCGTCCTTCTTAGGGTTGCCTGACTCATCTCGGAGTCCACGGGATGAAGCTCGAACCCGTTCTAAGCAGGCCAGGTATCCTCCACGGAGATTCTGGACCGAGGGATTCTCCTAGGGAGGCCTTTCGGTGGCGAAGCCATAGTGGGTCCGCCTTGGAACTTAGGCAGCGTCCTGCTTCCTGCCCTCGCCTTGACCAGGATGGCCAGGAAGTATCACCGGTCCCCGGTTCCTGTCCGGTTTGGAACACCCCTCGGCCGAGGGTTGGTTACCGACAGCGTTTTCGGCGTGCGAAACGCCAGGATGTGGACAAACCTCCCGACAAGGAATCCAGAAATTGGATTATGCCGGCGAAAGTCTACGCTGCATCCTCTCTCTCGCCTTCGCCAGGCCAGTTCGGCGTCCTCATGGCACATTTTTCTCACGCCCTGTTGGGCTCCCTGGATGAGGTTGTCCCTCATCTTCCCGCAGATCTGCAGACTACCATCAGGCAGGTGCGGGACCAGGGCAGGGCAGTGGCTAAACAGCAGCTCCAGACTGCGTTAGACATCGGGGACTCATGTGCCAGGTCTGTGGCCGCCGCAGTGGCCATGCGTCGTCGGGCTTGGCTGAGGATATCCACCTTTCAAACAACATGAAGTCTTGCTATATTATAGACATTAGCAGTTTGATCCAGCTCTAGAACTGCCCCGGAGTGAAATGGTTAAAACCATTCCAAAATAGAATTTTGGCACGAGAGCAGCTCTATCTGTGTCATTTCAAACTTGAACTGTCAGATTCTTTACTCCGCCTCAGTGAACAGTCGCTCGGAGATTTCTCCTTCTGCTCGGTTCATTTCTCGGTTTAAAAGTGTTTTCTCGGTTGGATTTAACCGAGAATAGTTTTATTTTAACCATAAAACCGTTCGTTCAAGCTCTATCTGTGGTAACATGTAAGTAAATGAAGGTTTTGTCTGTGGAACTTGTAAGTTATTGGTTGGTTTTGAACCGATCAGTGGGTTTAAACTCATTTAAAACTAAAAGTTACTATTTTAGAGTGCGGTTCCGGTTCTTATTGGTTCTGAAAAAACGGATTTATTACGTTTTCCAATACCAGACACGGTTAGGAACCGATAAGGGTGTCTTACCTGGCACTGCCGTTAAAGGGCAAGTTTTTGGTTAGGCTGGCATTATGTCTGAGAAACCCAAAAGAAAAACCGGGCCCACTGGGTTTCAACACTGTGATGTTTGGGGAAGTCTTTGCCAAGGCTGAACCACACACACATGTGTTTATTGTCTGGGTTTGACCACCTCCAGTCAGACTGCCAGGTATGTAAGAATTTCCTGCAGCCACCCTGAAAAAAGATTGGGCAGGCTCAGGGAGAGGCCAAAAGTCCGCTGACCGGATGGCCAGCCGGTTTGGTGCCAACCGAACCAGAGGGAGTGCCCTCTGACCAGGGCCAGACTTCCTCGGGCAAAGAAAAGCTGGTTCTGAGGAACCAATTCCAGTAAAGAAAACAAGAAAATCAGCAGGTCTGGAGTCCAAAATTCCTTCTCCAACTGCTGCAGAGATAACAAAAGCCATACAGATTGTCCAGTCACTGTCTCAGGGTCCGTCCGAACCACCACTATCTGGTAAAAGTCGGTTCGTCCGTCCCAGTGGTTCAGGATTATGATATTGAGAATTTTATGAACCAGAGGGAGGGAGGAGGATTATGAACAGTATGAATGTGCTGGGAAGGTCTGGGTGTGCCCATTGAACCGGACATCTCCCCAGACAGACCTTTAGAATCTCCCCCTATGCTGTCTGAGTCCCCATCTCATTTTATGTTTTATAAAAAAGTTGCTGAAACCCTCCAGCTTCCTTTAGAAGAGGCTGTGGATGAGCAAGAGGAGCCTGATTTTGTAGAAATGATGGATATTCCAGAGTCTAGGAGATTGTCTATTCCTTTACATAAGTCTTTTAGGAAACAAACAATTAAAATTTTAAAGCTCCTAATTCTGTGCCTCCTGTAGATAAAAGATGGACAGAAGGTATACATTGTCAGGTCCTGATACAGAATTCCTTTCTCAGCAATGCAGTCATGTTGGGGTAGTTCAGGCTGCTGCCTGTGATAAAGCTAATATTCCCTTGGCTTCACATCCTCCTGACAAGATTCCAGGAAGATTGATGCCATGGCAAAAAAAGTATATGGCAGCCTCTCTGGGACTCAGGCAAGCAAATTATATGGCTTATGTAGCTAGGTATCAGAAATCTAGATGGGATACTGTTATGCAATTGGCCAAGCAGGCCCATGGCCAGCTGGCTAGTGAACTAGAACAGGTGGCTGCTGATGGCATTGAAGCCTCAAGGTTCAGTTTCATGCTGCTGTGGATGTTAATGATGTTTCCTCTAGGGTCATGGCCACATCTGTAGCTTTTCGTAGGTTGGCCTGGCTCAGGTGTACTAGTTTGTCACAGGATACCCAGACTAAGGCTATGGATTTTCCTGTGGTGGGAAATTCTCTGTTTGGAGAGCAGACAGAGAATTACATGAAGAAGATGGATGAATATAGGACTACTTACAAGAGTGCCCAGGCTAAGGGCTGCAAGCCACTCCTCAAGGCATGCCCCAGGGGTAGGGTAGGCCTTTTCACAGGCCTTTCTACCAGACTCAGGCCTCCTCTGCCTATGCTCAGAGGGGCTTCTTCAGAGGCAGGGGCAGACGAGGGGTGGGCAGACCTGCTCCCACCCCCAAGCCTAAAGCTCCTGCGAAACAGGCACCCTGATGGGGTGCCCAGGGCCGATTCTCCTGTACCAGTGGGGGGCAGGCTGGCTTACTTCAGTCAGAATTGGGCTTCTTTAACCTCAGACAAGTGGGTTCTGGAAGTAGTAAGCCAGGGTCTGGTTCTCAGCTTCAAAAAGTTTCCCAAGTTGAGAAGCAGACTTTTTCTGCAAGTACTTCAGAGATCCTCGCTCTGGAAACAGAGGTCTCATCCCTGTTAGCTCTCAGAGCAGTAGAGAGGTTCCTCCCTGCATCAGGGCAGGGGTCTGTATTCCAGATACTTCCTTACCCCAAAAAAGACAGGAGAATGGCGGCCCATTTTAGATCTCAGATATCTGAACAAGCATCTTTTGAAACCAAAGTTCAAAATGGTAACTCTGGCAATGATTTTACCTTCCCTAAGGCCAGGGGACTGGCTAGCCTCCCTGGACCTCAAGGATGCCTATTTCCATGTCCTAATCAGAAGATCCCATCGAAAGTACCTCAGATTCGAACTGCCCTCAGGTCATTACCAGTTCAGAGCAATGCCCTTGACCTTACCTCTGCTCCAAGGGTATTCACAAAGTGTCTAGCAGTGGCAGTGGCCCACTTAAGGAGGCAGAGGATTGCTGTTTTCCCTATCTAGACTACTGGCTCATTGTAGGCCAGTCCCAGAACAGGTAAAATCTCACCTGCAGGTCACCCAGCAGCTTCTCACCTCCCTGGGTTTTCTGCTAAACCTACCAAAGTCGGTTCTGGAACCAGTCCAGGTACTCACCTTTATAGGGGCAGAATTGGACACAAGCTAGCCAGAGCCTTTCTTCCCCAGAAAGGGTAAGGAATTTAGTGGCTCTGGCCTCTTCCTTCACTCTGCAGGTCTCGACCAGCAAGACACTTTCTGCAGCTCCTGGGGCACATGGCTGCATCCACAGCTGTTGTGCAGGGAGCCAGATTTCAGATGAGAGACATTCAGTTTCACTTGAGAACCTTTTGGTCTCAGAGAAGAGACCCCTTTCCAAGTTGGTCCAGTGACTCTAACCTTGATCCTAGCTCTCCAGTGGTGGCAGGATCAGAGCAATTAAGAGCGGGGTCCCTTCATTTCCCCTTCTCACGACTTGACTCTCACTACAGATGCTTCCCTTCTGGGTTGGGGAGCCCACATGGGCGACCTTTCCACTCAGGGAGTTTGGTCCCCCCAGGAATCTCTGCTCCACATCAATTTGCTGGAACTCAGAGCTGTCTTTTTAGCTCTTCAAGCTTTTTCTGCATCTGTCCACGACAAGGTGATACAAGTCAGAACAGACAACACCACAACAATGTGGTACATCAACAAACAGGGGGCACTCGGTCTTGGCCTTGTGCACCGAGGCAATGAAGTTGTGGTCTCTGGCCTATTCCTGAACACTTCCCTCAGCAGTTCATCTTCCAGGGAAGGACAATGTCCTAGCGGATGCCCTCAGCAGGATTTCCCAGGGCCATCACGAATGGTCCCTGGATCCTCAAGTGCTGGGGATAGTTTTTGCCAGGTGGGCATCCCTCAGATAGATCTTTTTGCAGCCCCAGACAATCACAAACTTCCTCTGTTCTGTTGCAGGCCTCCAGTGCTGGGCTCAGTTCCCCTGGATGCCCTTCTTCTGGATTGGGAGGGGAAGTTCCTCTATGCTTCTCCCCCTTTCCTCTCCTATTCAAAGTACTAGTCAAAATCAGATCTCAGCCTTGCAGGGTGATTCTGATTGCCCCGGATTGGGCCAGGCAGCCCTGGTACCCACTCCTTCTGTCTCTGACAGTCCATCTTCCCCTGTGCCTCCCCAGGAATCACAATCTGTTGACTTGTGCCCAGGGAAGGGTTTGGTATCGGACCTCAAATCCCTCAACCTCAAGGCCTGGCTCTTGAGGAGTTAGAGTTTGCTGATTTACACCTCTCTCAGGGTGTTCTTGAGATCCTAAAGGCTTCCAGAAAGCCTTCCACTAGAGCTACTTATAGTTCTAAATGGAAAAGGTTTTCCATTTGGTGTGCTAGGAAAATATTTCCCCAGAATCTGCTGAATTGCCCATTTTGTTAGATTACATGGTACATCTTAATTCCTTGGTCTCAGACCAGCTACCCTGAGAGTTCATTTGGCAGCTGTGTCTGCTTTTGTGTCAGCAGGAAAGTCATCCCCTCTTTCCTCTCATCCTGTGTTTTCCAAGTTTTTAGGGATTACTCCATACTAATCCTCCCTTTCGGGAACCGGCCCCTGCTTGGGACCTTAATGTTTGCATTGCCCAGTTAATGCAACCCCCTTTTGAACCTCTGTCTTCTGCAGAGCTTAAGTACCTAACTTGGAAAACTGTTTTTCTAGTGGCTATCACTTCTGCCAGACGCATAAGTGAATTGCAAGCCTTGTCAGTGGAGACTGACTTTATTTCTTTCCACAGGGATAAGGTAGTCCTTAGGACTAATAGGAAGTTTTTGCCTAAGGTGGTTTCAGATTTCCATCTTAATCAATCTATCTCCCTTCCAGTATTTTTCACTGATCACTCCTCTTCGGGTGAGAGGAGGTTGCACAGCCTGGATGTTAAGAGAGCTCTTAGTTATTATGTAGCGTACCAAGGTCACAGGTTGAATCCCTCCAACTTTTCCTTACCTATGGTGAAGTTGGGAAAGGCAAACCTGCCACTAAGAGATCAATAGCCAGGTGGATTGTCTCTTGTATCCAATTTTGTTATCAGAAAGTGGGCAGAGCCCCGGTTTGAGGGCTCATTCTACCAGGGGTACAGCTGCGTCTCTAGCTGCTGCCAGAGATATCCCTTTATTAGAGATTTGCCAGGCTGCTACTTGGAAAACGGTACACACTTTTACCAAGCATTACTCCCTGGATGTCCAGGCCAGGAGAGATGCTCGGTTTGGCACAGCTGTTCTTCAGAGCCTATTCCTAAGTAGGTTCTGCCCTCCTCCATGGAGGTACTGCTGTGTATTCTGCTAATATCTATAATATAGCAAGACTTCATGTTGTTTGAAGAAAAATTACTCACCTTAGTAATGTTGTTTCTTCTAATGGAGTCTTGCTATATTATGACCTCCCAACCTGCCCTCTCAGAACCTCTACTTGGTGGGGTGTGGGCAACTAGTGTGGCACTACTTATGTCCTGTTAGCATTTTGTCCCTTTGGGACTTTAGGGTTAATAAATATATGGCGTGTGTGTGTTTTATTATACTTATGTTCCATTTTCATATTATTAGAATGGTGTTAGTATTTCTGGTCCCCTGACTTGAGTCTTGGGTGTTGGGACCATCAATGGTTGTTATTATTTAGGTAGCCATTTGGCTAGTGTAGGTTACAGCTTCCACACAGACCTTAGTGAGTTTGGCTCGTAAAGATCTGACAGTTCAAGTTTGAAATGACACAGATAGAGCTGCTCTCGTGCAAAATTCTATTTTGGAATGGATTTAACCATTTCACTCTGGGGCAGTTCTAGAGCTGGATCAAACTGCTAATGTCTATAATATAGCAAGACTCCATTAGAAGAAACAACATTACTAAGATGAGTAATTTTTTCTTACTTCAGATACCCAGCACAAGTTGGCGGATGTTCCCTTTTTGGGGACTGACCTCTTCGGCCCTGGGGTGGAAGGTCACCTGCAGAGGATCGAGAAGTCCAATGCTACCTTGGACTCGGTCTCTTCCGCTCAGAAGGACAAAGGCCGCAAGCCACAGCCTAAGCCCTTTCGTCCTTCTGCGCCCGTGGCGCGCCCGGCCCAGCAACGTCAGGGCCAGCAGGCTCGACCTTGGTATCCCAAGCCGTCGGCTTCCTCCAACAGGAAGCAGGGAGGTAAAGGCCCAGGAGGTCCCTCGGCCGGTCCCTCCTCCAAGCCTGCCCAGTGACGGGCTGAGGGGTGTCGCCCCCATCCCTGTCACCTCACCCCTGGTTCCCCGTGGGGAGCTCAGACACTTCCTTTCGCCTGGTCCTTGTTACCACGGACAGGTGGGTACTGGAGGTGGTGGGAAAGGCCTACCTCTGGAATTCGAGCAGGCCCCGCCCTTCAGAGCCGTCGCACCTCGGGGGGCCTCGGGGTCCGCAGCCTCACTGGCGGCTCGCCGAGCCGACATCGCTCTCCTCCTCCAAAAGGAGGTGATCACGGAGGTGGAGGACCCCCCTTCAGACCCGGGGTTCGTGTCCAGGTATTTCCTGGTTCCGAAACGGACGGGGGGCTGGCGCCCCATTCTCGACCTACACGACCTGAACAAGTTCCTAAGGTCTCGAACCTTCAGGATGGTCACTCTGGCGCAGATAATACCATCTCTGGAACACGGCGTGTGGTTCTGCTCTCTGGACCTACAGGGCGCGTTCTTTCACGTCCCTATCGGTCTGTCACATCGAGATTCCTCCGCTGAGCGGAGGATCCTCTCGAGTTCCGAGCCATGCCCTTCGCTTATCTCCAGCTCCAGGGTCTTCACCAAATGCATGGCAGTGGTGACAGCATTCCTCTCGGCGCCGAGGGTCGGGTGTACCCTTACCTGGAGCGATTGGCTGATAGCAGCCTCCTCCAGGCAGAGGAGGGAGTGGTCAGAGATCTGGCCCTCCAGGTCTGCTCTCAGTTGGCCTTCTCATCACACGAGGCCAAGTCGGAACTCGAGCAAGCAGGTGATCCTGTTCATCAGGGCAGAGCTCGACTCTCTTGAGCCAGACACGGCTCCCGGCGGACAGGGCCGAGGTTCTTACCTCCTTTGCCCAATCATTTCTGGTTGGGCAATCGCGCCCTGCCCGGGACTTCCTGCGCCTTCTGGGTCTCATGGCGGCCTGTACCAGCGTGGTCCGTTGGGCCCGCTGGCACATGCGCCCCCTTCAGTGGGGACTGGCCAGCCAGTGGTCACAACGCTGCGATCCTTTGGACCAGCTAGTGATAGTGACCCAGGAGATGTGGAACGCTCTCCAGTGGTGGACCGTTCCATTCCATCTGCAGGAGGGCATCCCGTTTGTCCACCCTGAGCCGACGGTCTCTCTGTTGACCGATGCCTCTCTGATGGGTTGGGGTGCCCATCTGGGGCAACACCGAGTGCACGGCCTCTGGTCCCCGCGGGAGTCCCGATGCCACATCAACCTGCTGGAGCTCGGCGGTCCGCCTAGCTCTCACCGCCTTTGCTCCGTTCCTCCGGGGTCAAGTGGTCCGAGTCAGGCGGACAATACCACGACCATGTACTACCTAACCGCCAGGGCGGGGCCGCGCTCCATGCTTCTATGCAAGAAGCTCTCCGCATTTGGTCACTCGTGCGCAGCCTGGGCGGATCTCCTAGCCATTCATGTGGCGGGCCTCCAACACCCTGGCCGATGCCCTGAGCCGGATAGGGGCTGCATCTCACGAGTGGTCTCTCCTGCCGGAGTAGTACAAGATCTGTTCTCCCACTGGGGCACACCTCAGGTGGACCTGTTTGCCTCCAGGAGAGCAGCGAAGCTGGCTGTTTCATGCCCGCCCCTCAGCAGGGCTCGCTGCAGGGGATGCCTTCTCGAGGCTGTGGACCCGGGCCTCTTCACGCCTTTCCCCATTTCCTTGATTCACAAGGTGCTTCTCAAAGCAAGGAGGGACAAGGCGCAGGTGATCCTGATAGCCCCAGACTGGCCCGCCAGTTCTGGTACCAGATCTCCTCAGCCTCAGCTCCAGGCTCCCGAGGCAGCTTCCAGCTCGCCCGGACCTGCTCTCAGTCAATCAGGGGAAGGTGTTCCATCCGGACCTTCAATCCCTGCACCTGACGGCCTGGTTCCTGAGCGGCTAGAGTTCCAGGCCTTGGGTCTTTCCGACGAGGTCCTCAATGTTGTTGAGGCGTCCCGTAGGGAGTCGACCAGAAAATGCTATCCCTTCAAATGGAAGAGATTTTCCATTTGGTGTCAGGGCAAGGGCTTGGACCCTTCCTCCTGTTCTGTGGCAAGCATTTTGGACTATTTATGGTCCCTTTCTAGTTAAGGGCTTAGGTCGACGACCCTAAAGGTGCACCTGGCAGCCATCTCTGCTTACCGGGCGCGGGCCGGGAAGCAGTCGGTGGCGCAGGAGAAGGTGGTCTGGCGCTTTTTCAAAGGCCTTGATCACATTTCCCCTCCGGTGCGAGAACCTCCACCTCCGTGGGATCTACTGCTGGTACTGGCAAAGCTCATGGGCAAGCCATTCGAACCAATGCACAGGTGTGAACTCTCTCACCTGTCGTGGAAAACCGCCTTCTTGGTGGCTATCACGTCAGCCAGAAGGATGGGAGAGCTCCAGGCGCTTTGCATCGAGTCTCCTTACCTGGTCTTCCACAGGGACAAGGTTGTCCTGCGCCCCCAACCGAAATTCCTTCCGAAGGTGGTGTCGGAGTTTCACCTTAACCAGGTGTTGACTCTGCCGGTGTTCTACCCCAATCACACCTCGGAGGCCGAATATAGGCTCCATACTCTGGACCCTAGAAGGGCGCTCGCTTATTATAAGGAGCGCACGGCTGAAATTCGGGGAGAGGTTCGCCAGCTGTTTGTCACCTACGCTGAAGCCGCATCTGGCAGACCTGCAGCCAAGCGGACGATAGGCAGGTGGGTCACCTCCTGCATAGATCGCTGCTATAAGTTGGCAGGCATGGAGCCTCCCAGAGGGATAAGAGCTCATTCTACCCGTCATACTGCTGCATCGGTGGCTGCTTCCGGGGCGTCCTATCCAGGAAATCTGCAGGGCTGCTACCTGAAGTCAGCACACACCTTCATTACCCATTACCACATCGACCTTGAGTCACGCCGGGATGCTGGTTTTGGGGCCTCGGTTCTCAGTCTTTATTTCCCAAGTAAGTATTGGGGTGTGCGCCTAGCCTCCTCCCTCCCGGAGAACTGCTAGAGTCTGCCAATAAGTGTGGATGAACAACATATCCATGTCCTAAATACAGGTTACTCACCTGTAACAGGAGTTCTAGGAATGGTATATGTTGTTCATCCTACATTCCAACCTCGGCTCGACACAACCTGAGCTTCCAGCAGGCCAGATCTGGCGTCATGGGGCGGAGCCGAGAGTTTTACCACCCGGGTGGGTGGGAGGAGCCAGCTTGAAGACCTTCCGGCAAGATTTAAAGCGGCAAGGAACCTGCCAATAAGTGTGGATGAACAACATATACCATTCCTAGAACTCCTGTTACAGGTGAGTAACCTGTATTTCTGTGCCTCCTGTGGACAAAAAGATGGACAGGAGGTACACTCTGTCAGTCCTGATACAGAATTCCTTTCACAGCAATGCAGTCATGTTGGTGTGGTTCAGGCTGCAGCCTGTGATAAAGCTAATATTCCCTTGGCTTCACATCCTCCTGACAAGGATTCCAGGAAGATTGATGCCATGGCTAAAAAACAATACATGGCAGCGTCCTTGGGACTCAGGCAAGCAAATTACATGGCTTATGTAGCAAGGTATCAAAAATCTAGATGGGACACTGTCTTGGCTTTGGCCAAACAGGCCTCTGGCCTGCTTGCTAATTAGCTGGAACAGGTGTTTGCTGATGGCATTGAGGCATCTGAGGTGCAGTTTCATGCTGCTGTGGATTTTAATGATGTATCCTCTAGAGTCATGGCTACGTCTGTAGCTTTTCTTAGGTTGGCCTGGCTCAGGTGTACTAGCTTGTCACAGGATACCCAGACTAAGGCTATGGATTTTCCTGTGGTTGGAAATTCTCTGTTTGGGGAGCAGACAGAGAATTATATGAAGAAAATGGATGAATATAGGACTATCTATAAGAGTGCTCAGGCTAAGGAGCGGCAAGTCACTCCTCAGAGGCAGGCCCCCAGGGGTAGAGGTAGGCCATTTCATAGGCCTTTTTACCAAACCCTGGCCTCCTCTGCTTATGCTCAGAGGGGGTTCTTCAGAGGGAGAGGCAGACGGGGTGTGGGCAGGCCTGCTCCCACCCCTCAGCCTAAAGCACCTGCCAAACAGACACCCTGATGGGGTGCCCAGGGCCGATTCTCCTTTACCTGTAGGGGGCAGGTTGGCTTACTTCGTTCAGAACTGGGTGTCTCTAACTTCAGACAAGTGGGTCCTGGAAGTAGTAAGCCAGGGTCTGGTTCTCAGCTTCAAAAAGTTCCCAAAGATGAGAATCAGATCTTTCCCGCCTCCAAGCTCTTTAGAGACCTTTACTTTAGAAACAGAAGTCTCAACCCTCCTGGCTCTCAGAGCTGTGAAAGGTTTCTCCCTACACCCAGGGCAAGGGTCTGTACTCCAGATATTTCCTTACCCCAAAAAAGACAGGAGAATGGCGGCCCATTTTAGACCTGAGATATCTGAACAAACACCTTTTGAAACCAAAGTTCAGAATGGTAACTCTGGCAATGATTTTACCCTCTCTAAGGCCAGGGGACTGGCTAGCCTCCCTGGACCTCAAGGATGCCTATTTTCACGTCCTAATCAGAAGCTCCCACCGATAGTACCTCAGATTCGAACTACCCTCAGGTCACTACCAGTTCAGAGCAATGCCCTTCGGCCTCACCTCTGCCTCAAGGGTATTCACAAAATGTCTGGCAGTAGCAGTTGCTCATTTAAGAAGGCAAAGGATTGCTGTTTTCCCTATCTGGACGACTGGCTCATTGTAGGCCAGTCCCAGAACAGGTAAAATCTCACCTGCAAGTTACCCAGCAGCTGCTCACCTCCTGGGCTTCTTGCTCAATCTTCCAAAGTCAGTTCTGGAACCAGTTCAGGTGCTCACTTCATAGGTGCAGAATGGACACAAAGCAGGCCAGAGCCTTCCTACCCATAGAGGTAAGAACTTGGTGGCTCTGGCCTCCTCCTCACTCTGCAGGTCTCGACCAGCAAGACACTTTTGCAGCTCCTGGGGCACATGGCTGCGTCCACAGCTGTAGTGCAAGGAGCAAGATTTCAGATGAGGGACATTCAGTTTCACTTGAGAGCCTTTTGGTCTCAGAGAAGAGACCCCCTTTCCAAGTTGGTCCCAGTGACCCGAACTCTGATCCAGGCCCTCCAGTGGTGGCAGGATCAGAGCAATTTAAGACTGGGGGTCCCCTTCATTCCTCTGTCTCACTCCTTGACCCTCACTACAGATGCTTCCCTCCTGGGGTGGGGAGCCCACATGGGCGACCTCTCCACTCAGGGAGTGTGGTCCCCTCTGGAATCTCTGCTCCACATCAATTTGCTGGAACTCAGAGCTGTCTTTTTAGCACTTCAAGTGTTTTCTGCGTCTGTTCAGAACAAAGTGGTACAAGTCAGAACAGACAACACCACAACAATGTGGTACATCAACAAGCAGGGGGGCACTCGGTCTTCGGCCTTGTGCACTGACGCAATGAAGTTGTGGTCTCTGGCCTATTCCCTGAACACTTCCCTCATAGCAGTTCACATTCCAGGAAAGGACAATGTCCTAGCAGATGCTCTCAGCAGGATTTCCCAGGGCCATCACGAATGGTCTCTGGATCCTCAAGTACTGGGGATAGTTTTTGCCAGATGGGGCACCCCTCAGATAGATCTTTTTGCAGCCCTAGACAATCACCAACTTCCACTGTTCTGTTGCAGGCCCCCAGTGTTGGGCTCAGTCCCCTGGATGCCTTTCTCCTAGATTGGGAAGGAAGTTTCTTTATGCCTTCCCCCTTCCTCTCCTATTCAAGGTGCTAGTCAAAATCAGATCCCAGCCTTGCAGGGTGATTCTGATTGCCCCAGATTGAGCCAGGCAGCCTTGGTACCCTCCTTCTGTCCCTAGCAGTCCATCTCCCCTGAGTCTCCCAGGAATCACAACCTGTTAACCTGTGCCCAGGGAGAGTTTGGTATCCGAACCTCAAATCCCTCAACCTCAAGGCCTGGCTCTTGAGGAGTTAGAATTGCTGACCTACACCTTTCTCAGGGTGTTCTTGAAATCCTAAAGGCTTCTAGGAAGCCTTCCACTAGGGCTACTTATAATTCAAAGTGGAAAAGGTTTTCCATTTGGTGTTCTGGGAAACATATTTCCCCGGAATCTGCTGATTTGCCCATTGTTTTGGACTATATGGTCCATCTTAATTCTTTGGGCCTGAGACCAGCTACCCTGAAAGTACATTTGGCAGCTGTCTCTGCTTTTGTGTCAGCAGTAAAGCCCTCCTCTCTTTCTGCTCACCCTGTATTTTCCAAGTTTTTTAAAGGATTACTTCATACTAATCCACCTTTTAGGGATCCGGCCCCTACCTGGGACCTTAATGTTTGCATTGCCCAGTTAATGCAACCCCCTTTTGAACCTCTGTCTTCTGCAGAGCTTAAGTACTTAACTTGGAAAACTGTTTTCCTAGTGGCTATCACTTCTTGAAAGCGCATAAGTGAGTTGCAAACCTTGTCCAGTAGAAACTGACTTTATTTCTTTCCACAGGGATAAGGTAGTCCTCAGGACTAACAGGAAGTTTTTGCCTAAGGTGGTTTCAGATTTCCATCTTAATCAATCTATCTCCCTTCCAGTGTTTTTCACTGAACATTCCTCCTGTGGCGAGAGGAGATTGCACAGTTTAGATGTTAAGAGGGCCTTAAGTTACTATATAGAACGTACCAAGGGTCACAGGTTCGAATCCCTCCAACTTTTTCTCACTTATGGTGAGGTCGGAAAGGAGACCTGCCACTAAGAGATCAGTTGCCAGGTGGATTGTCTCTTGTATCCAATTTTGTTATCAGAAACTGGGAAAGTTCCCCTCTGGCCTGAGGGCTCATTCTACCAGAGGTACAGCGCGTCTCTAGCTGCTGCTAGAGACATCCTATCTTAGAGATATGTCAAGCAGCTACCTGGAAAATCGGTACACACTTTCACCAAGCATTACTCCCTGGATGTCCAGGCCAGGAGAGATGCTCTGTTTGGCACAGCTGTGCTTCAGAGCCTATTCCTAAGTAGGTTCTGTCCTCCTCCATGGAGGTACTGCTGTGTAATCTGCATTTGTCATAATATAGCAAGACTTCACGTTGTTTGAAGAAAAATTACTCACCTTAGTAATGTTGTTTCTTCTAATGGAGTCTTGCATATTATAACCTCCCCAACCTGCCCTCTCAGAACTTCTACTTGGGTATGGGGTGGGCAGCCTTGTGGGCGCTAGTTATGCCCATTATATGTTTTCCACCCCTTCTTGGGGTTTTGGGGTGTGGTGTTTTTATTTTATCTTATATTATTGCTTATATTATATTATTATTTCTGGTCCCCTGACTTGAGTCTTTGTGTTGGGACCAGGAATATGTGTTAATAGTCAGGTAGCCAGTTGGCTAGTGTAGGTTACAGCTTCCACACAGACCTTAGTGAGTTTTGCTCATAAAGATCTGACAGTTTGGGTTTGAAATAACCAGACAGAGCTTCTCTAACCCGAGCTCGCTCCAAGTTCCATTCTTAGAATGGGAGTTAACTCTTTCACCTCGGAGCAGTTCTAATGGTGGGACAAACTGCAATTGTCATAATATAGCAAGACTCCATTAGAAGAAACAACATTACTAAGGTGAGTAATTTTTTCTTATTTTCCTTTGCCTTCATAATCACGTTATTTAAAAGTGATTCCCTTAACTTTTGTATGTCAAGAAGTACTGATCTTCCTGGATTTAAAGTCTTCACCATTTGTTCATACTGCTGGGTTCAAGTCGGAGGTGCTAGGACCCCACTGGAGCCAACAGTCTTCAGGAGGGCCAGTGCAGAGGCAGGACCGCGCATGTGCGGCACTGCGAGGCTGGCGTATGCCTTTGTAGGCTATCTCGGCGTCGACACTCCAACCGCCTCAGTTCCTTTTTTCCTGCTGTCGAGTGTGCCTCAGTGATGTCACTCACCAACCAGGAGTCATATCTTCACGTCTATATGACGACATCGTTCAGATTTACTTAGTTTATTATTTTGTTTAAAAAAAAAAACTTCAGTGCCGCCTGTGCCATGTCCGGCGCCGCCACCTGGTAGTGTGGCACAGGGGCCCACGGCATTGGGGCCAGGTCCAACATCAGTTCCAGTGTCTCCTGTTTATCCTTTGCTGATGCTAGACAGCGGCCTATTTGGGGCAGCTCCCACCCCTTCCGAAGGGGACTTGGAGCATGTTGAGTCTGATCCCGACCTTATCATTTCTGAAGCATGTGATGAAGACTCGTTCTGTAGCTTGAATGGCAAGTCCTCAGTTCCAACTGAAAGCCCAGTAGAGGACTTTTCCTTCTAGTCTCTACTCAGAAATATTTATTTATTTATTTAGCTTTTGTTGACCGGGTAAGTGCACTAGACAAATCCTGCCTATTTTCAGGCACGACTCGGGGGAAGGGGATACAGATGAATGCCAACTGACCTTGAACCAGATTAAACTGTTGGTGGTATTTTTAGTGAATGAGGGAAATTTGGCCAGGACACCGGGGAAATTCCCCTACTCTTTTCGATAAGTGCCATGGGATCCTTAACATCCACCTGAACTACCACCAATCCAGGCAGATGGGACCTCGGTTTAACGTCTCATCCGAAAGACGGCACCTCAGAAGTGCAGCACCCCTCTCATGCTACACTACAGTGTCAGTACTGGGATATTAATCCAAGTGCCAGATGTGGGAACTGAACCCACAGCCCTCTGATCTCCGGCCTCAGAGGTGAGTGTACTACCTACTGAGCCACTGACACTGCAAATATGAGGGCAACCCTGGCTCTGGACCCTGTAGGCTTTGCGCCTTGAGTGGCTCCATGTTCTAAATTTACTCTTGCCTGGCTCCAAATGTAGCTGCTTCTCTTAGTAAAACCCCATCCCATGCACTGTCACTTGCCAACTGCACCTCTATCCAATCCAACCCAACCCTTGCACCATCTGATCATGGTGCTTCCTCCTAAGGTCCCCTCTTGCAAATGATGCCAGCACCTTACCCACCACACGGTCTTCTCATACACGTGCCTCTCCTCCGATCCAGTGTGCCGTAAAGTGCACAGACTTAACCTCTGACAGTGCCCAGATGGGCTGCTACCATTGTATAGCTCCTAGTGCCTGTGTTATGCTTTGTATTATTTGACCTGTTGAATGTTAACTTTTGTTCACTCTGTACTGACAAAATGGTACTTTTGTTACTCATTCTGTTTTGTTATGTCACTGAATCAGTATTGTCCAGCCTTTGCTAATCAGTTTTTAATACTGTCTTTAACATGGTGTAAACAAACCTTGTATCTTTTTATGAGGGTGTAAGTGCTTGTCTGGGCAGAAACATACCCATGGACATCATTTACCTAGACTTCAAAAAAAGCTTTTGATTTAGTCAATCACTATGTATTGGTCTATAAAAAGGGAGAACTTGGATTTAATCAGTACACTGTAAACTGGATTTCATCATGGCTGTATGAGCACACTCAGACTGTAACATCAGAGGAAATGGGCGTGAGTAGTGGGGTCCCTCAGGGATCTGTACTGGGCCCAGTCCTGTTTGGTATATATGTAAGTGACCTGCAAGAAGGTGTGTTCAATAGGGTCAGTAAATTTGCAGATGATACTAAAATCTACTCCGAGGTGGACACAGGTGAACAAATAAATATATTTAAACAGTATCTATTATGTATTGAGGCTTGGGCACGCACAAACAAAATGACGTTGAATATAAACAAATGCACAGAGATTCACCTGGGAATATCAGGGCAAACATTGCTGAAAGGTTACCCAAATGGGTAATTATTTAATAACATCAATCAATTAAGCCTTTATATCTAGGAATGAGAATTGTATTATTCCCTTGTACAAATCATATGTGCATCCATATACTGATTACGCAGCTTCCTTCTGGGCCCTGTATCTCTGCAAAGATAAGAAACTAATTGAAAGTATACAGAGAAGAACAACTAAGTTAATTCCATGGGTCAGAAATCTTCCATATAATGAGAGGTTAAAAATGTGGCCTCTATGACTTACAATTAAGGAGGGACAGAGGTGACCTATTGTTGCTTTACAGTATATTAGGGACCCTATTCTTATGACTTTGTTTATTTGTTTGTTTGAATCTAGGATTACAAGTACCTTTGAGCCAAGGCTCTTATACAAAGGTTCCAGTCGATAGTACAGGCAGTCATCAAACAGGCAGGTTACAGAGTGACAGATCAAGAACATAATAATGTTAACACTATACATGGTATAAGACAGTAACATTTAGTTGGCAAAATACATGTATTGTGACAAATTCATACAAGAGAGATGAGACACACAGGGAACAGTAGGAGGGAAGTGGCAAGAGGGGGGAAAGGGATGGGACTGGGAATGAATGCAATATTGCCATGGCGAATAAACCATTAAACGTAAAATGCCATAACAGACAAATATGTATACCTAGAGCAGTTACTAACAAACACAAATACTATTTCACAGTAAGGGCTTCAGCACTATGGAATAATCTACCCCAGCATATGGTTGATTTAGATAGTATACACAAATTCAAAGCCAGTCTAGACAAGCTATTTCTAGGGTCAGATTGAAATCAGGGTTCTAAGAAAGGTAAACACCAAGACAGAGATGTCGACAGGGAGAAGGGCAGGGTAAATGGAGAAAATGACAAACACAGTAAGGACAGGGATGGGGCAAAAAGGGAAAGGCCATGAAGAAATGGAGGGTAATGAGTACCAATGCCCATAGTCTGGGCAACAAGCTCCCTGAACTGGTGGCCTTGATGGAAGAGGGATGCCTGGATGTCGTAGCAGTCACAGAAGCGTGGTACACAGAGAACCATGACTGGGATGTTAACATACCAGGGTACACAACCCACAGGAGAGACAGGGGAGAAGAGGGGCGGAGTAGCTCTCATGTAAGGGAAGGGATAAAAGCAACTGAACAAAGAGTAAACAGAGGAGAGGAGGCACTATGGTTCACCTTAGAGACTGGAAATGGCACCACAGTCCGCACAGGGTTGTATACAGACCCCATGTCAGGAGGAATGGACAAGGATATGACAGAAGGCATCTTTAGAATGGCAGAGAAAGGGGAAATGCTGTTTATGGGGAACCTTAATATGCCAGATGTTAACTGGAGCACCTTTGCTGCAGCCACATCCAAAGGCAGGGCCATTCTCCATGCCCTTCAGGTGGCATGCCTCAGACAGCTAGTTTTGGAACCCACTCGTGAGGAAGCAATGTTAGACTTCGTACTCTCAAATGGGGACAGTGAGAGGATCTCAAATCTAGAAGTGGGCAGCCATCTGGGAACAAGTGACCACCAAACAGTGTGGTTCATGATAAACTCGGCTACAGAGTGAAGCCATACAAAAGTGAGAGTTCTGGACTTCATGAGGGCTGACTTTGGCAAGATGGGAGGGTGCCTTAGAAAAGCACTAGCAAACAGGCAAGAAGGAGGGGTGGAGCAACAATGGGGAAACATCACAACTGCCATCACAGAGCCTTTGTGTGAAGCAAATAAACAAATCAAAACGAAAGAAAAAGCCACTATGCTTCTCAAAAGAGGTGGCGGTGAAGGTTAGGGAGAAAAAGATAGCATTTAGGAAGTATAAGGAAACACAGAAGGAACAGGACAGAGAACTGTACCAGTTAACTCATTGAGTCCGTGGCCATTTTGAGTCAGGTTCAGCAATGGATGGTTCTGACGCCATATGGCATCTTTTGGACCCAATGAGTTAAGGCAGAAGGAAGCAGGGAGGGTAATCAGAATAGCAAAGGCCCAAACTGAGGAAAAGATAGCCAAGAAGGGGGATCAAACCTTTTATAGGTATATCAGGGAGCGTAGAAAGACAAAGGTAGGGATAGTGAGACTGAATAGAATGGATTGTGGGTGGGCAGAGAAGGACCGTGAAAAAGCAGGGATACTGAACAAATAGTTCTGCTCAGTATTCACAAAAGAAGAGGAGGAGATGCCTAATCCAATTAACAGAAGCTCTCTGGATAGGGATGTCAATCCCAGTCCTTTCACAAAAGAAAGGGTTCTGAAAGAACTCCTAAAACTGAAGGTGGACAAAGCAATGGGGCCTGATGGAATTCACCCCAGAATTCTAAAAGAATTAAGGAGAGAACTAGTGACACCACTGACTACCCTTTTTAACAAATCATGGGAGGATGGTGTGGTACCTGAGGACTGGAGAAAGGCGGATGTGATTCCCCTTCCCAAAAGTGGGAGCAAGACAGAGGCAGGAAACTGCAGACCTGTCAGTTTGACCTCTGTGGTAGGGAAAGTGATGGAATCACTTCTGAAGGAAAGAATTATTGAGTACCTAGAGGCCAGTGGGGCACAGGACCCAAGGCAGCATGTGTTCACAGTGGGAAGGTCATGTCAGACGAATCTAATTAATTTCTTTGACTGGGTGACCAAAGTAGTAGACCAGGGAGGGGCTGTGGACATGGCCTACCTAGACTTTAGCAAGGCATTTGACACAGTCCCACACAAAAGATTTATAGTCAGATTAACCAGCCTGGGAGTGGGTCCCAGGGTTGTAGCCTGGGTAAAACATTGGCTGGACAACGGGACACAGAAGGTAATTGTAAATGGAGTCCACTCTGAAGAAAGAGGGGTTACTAGTGGGGTACCACAGGGTTCGGTACTGGGTCCAGTCCTTTTTAATGTCTTTATAAGTAACATTGCAGAGGGACTGGAAAGAAAAGTATGCCTCTTTGCAGATGACAAAAAGATCTGCAACAGGGTTGATACACAAGGATGCATGGAAAGGATGAGAAGGGACTTGGCAAGGTTGGAGGAATGGTCAGAAGTATGGCGGCTTGGATTCAGTGCAGAGAAGTGCAAAATAATGCACCTGGGAAACAGAAACCCTGGGGAAGATTACACAGTGGGAGGTAGGTAGTAACAACAACAAAAATGGAAAGGGATGGGGTAATCATATCAGATGACCTTAAGGTTAGCAAGCAATGTGAGAAGGCAGTAGGGAGGGCTGGGGGGATACTGGGATGTATAGGGAGAGGCATCACCAGCAGAAAACAGGAAGTTGTTATCCCTCTGTACAGACAGTTGGTGAGGCCCCATCTGGAGTACTGCATCCAGTTCTGGAGACCCCATCTCCACAAGGACATAGACCGGGTGGAGGCAGTTCAGAGTAGGGCAACTAAAATGGTGCAGGGTCTGCAAGAGAGGCCATACGAGGAGAGACTAAAGGAGCTTAATATGTATACCCTTGAGGAAAGGAGGGAGAGGGGGGACATGATAGAAACTTTTAAGTACCTCGGTGGAATCAACAAAGTCCAAGAGGGTAGTACCTTTCAGAAAAGAGATGTGCCTGAACAAGGGGACACAATTTGAAGATAGAGGGGGGATGGCTCGGGGGCAATGTGAGGAAGTATTTTTTCACAGAGAGGGTAGTGGATACATGGAAGAGCCTTCCTGAGGAGGTTGTGGGGTCTAAAACTGTGGGAGAATTCAAGAATGCATGGGACAAACATAAGGGAATTTTTGTGGGGGGTAGGAAGAAATAGGCTGTTGGTTAAATAGGATCTGCTGCTTATCCTGTAGGTAGGGAAATGGGCAGACTAGGTGGGCCAAGCGGGCCTTATATACCATCAATATCTATGTTCCCTGCTAGTGTGGGGAACGTGGTCTCGGGCTGTTGGCCTACTTCCACCTTAAAATGACCAAGTAACACCAAGTAAATTGTTATTCTGACGAGAAAACTCTGTAAATGAGCATTCTGCTCAAAGGTGTATTTCCGAACTTTGAAATAAATAAATGTTCTAACATTCCAGTGAACCTTACGCCATCAGTACCCTCACCTTTTGAGACCTTGTCGGAGATGGTGTGGGCAAGGCCAGCTCTTACTCCTTCAGTCTGCAAAACTGTGGACAGGAAATATGTCCCTCCCAAGGAGAGACCAATTTTGGCATTACAGCCTATCACAGATGCACTGGTTGTCCTTGCTGAAAATGGCAAAGCTGTTCTTCCACATGAAGTGTCAGTGCGTGCTATCAATAAAGAGTCCTGTAAAATAGATACCTTGGGGGCAGGGGGCATTCCCAGCTGCAATCCTGGGCATGCGCATTGCCAGCTATCAAGAGCACGTCTCCCAATATGAATATGCCCTTTGCACTTCACTTAAGCCTTTAATGGAAGGTCTGCCAGAGTCTGACTCCAAAACAGAGATATTACAGACTGTTATCTGAGAGATTGAATACAATTTAAAGCTTCCATCGATGATTACGACACAGCTTCTAGAGCAGCCACTGCTGGAATCTGTATAAGAAGATAGTCCTGGCTTCGGACATCAGGGTTTTCCTCTGATGCCCAGTAGCAGGCGATGAATAATCTGACCTGTGTCAATCTTCAACATTCATCACTGATGGGTTCAAGCCAGAGGCGCTAGAACCCTGCGGGAAACTTTTTTTTAGCTTTAAAAAGCATTCTCCCAATGATATCAAATAATTACAGCATACAATACAGGAGATTCTAAACATCAAAACAGAAATGGTGCTTCGTTATCTTAAAGAAAGATACTATGAAGGAGGGGCTAGGGCTACCAAACTACTGGCTTATCGGCTCAGGCTTAGGATCCTGGAGTCTACAGTCACTCGCATTAAGTACCCAAACCATCACAAAACACACAAAACACAACCAGAAATACTCAGGGCCTTCCAAACCTACTATAAACAACCCAGGAAAAAAAAACAAGCCCCCAAGATATAGGGGCATTCTTAGAAGACCTTAAGCTGCCCGCTGTCTCCGCCACCCAGGTCATACAACTAACCAAACCAATCTCAACGGAAGAAATCCTAGTTAATATTAAGAACCTTAAAAACAACAAAAGTCCAGGACCAGACGACTACACAAGCGAGTTTTTTTAAAGCACTACTAACAAATCCTTTTATTAAAGTGTGTACCTGGGTGGCAGGAGGAGAGGCACCTCCACCAACATGGAGCTATGCTACCATAACTGCAATCTTAAAACATAAAGATAAGACTGTGTCCGCGTCATATAGACCAGTATCAGTCTTGAACATAGACTGTAAGTTATTTATTTCAGTCTATGCACAGTGACTCAACACGATACTCCCCTCTATAATACAATTGGAACAGACAGCCTTCGTACACACGCAGCAAACCCGAGATAACATTAAGAGGACAATGCACACAATCTGTAATGTAGTCTGGTCAGGGACCCCTTTCCTACTTCTAAGTCTGGACGCGGAGAAGGCCTTCGACCGGGTGGTATAGGAATTTCTCTTTAACACCTTACTGAAATTTCGTTCCCACAGGCCTCTATAGGTATGCTAAAAGCTCTTTGTAACACACCAAAAGCGTACGTCAACATTAATGGGCAAATATCTACCCTTTTCTCCTTGACTAGAGGCACGAGACAGGGCTGCCCCTGTCCCCACTATTGTTTGTACTCTATTTCAGGGCCGGGTTAGGGCATAGGCAACACAGGCACTAGCCTAGGGCCCCCAGCAATCCCCAAAATATATTTACTACATACCCATTTCTTTCTGCCTGAGCTACATTTTTTTTGTAATGGACTTGGCTGCGGAATAATCTGAGCAAGGCAGGAGCTGAACTGTGATGGGAATCTCACCTCCCTGATTAGATGTTAAGTACAGCTGAAAGCTTCAGGGGTCTCCAACCAAACTGACCTTTAAGGTGAAAACAGGCCCTTTTCCTTTGCTTCTTCTCCCAGCCGCTAGTATCCCAAGTGGGAAGAAGTAGCTAGAAAGATCCCTGTCTCCCAATTAGTGTTCCTGATAGGGAGAGTGATTGGTGCAAATCTTAACTAGGGGTCCCCCTGCAGTAGTTTGTCCACCACTTGTCTTATCTTGGGCATTTGAAGGGGGCCCTATCATTCATATTGGAAGGAGTGGAGAGCCAGCAGAGCCTGCTTATTGGAGAGCCTGTTCCAAGTTCCAGATGCCTCTCATTAGTACATGGATGTTCTGTGACATGCCATGGCCCTAGGTCACATGTTATGCATATAGAGGTTTTGTATCACAAATCCAAGTGTTCCAAGTCTAAATATTTTCAAGGTTCTTGGTGTGGGACTGTAGCCACTAGGCTATACTGCCTAATGTATTAATTAATTTTTCACTCCTATGATCCCCTCATAAAAACTATCCAAGATTACTTTAAACGATGGCATACTATAAACTTACCCTTTATACCAAAATTGACTCAATTAGAATGAATATTCTACCCAGGCTACCATACCTTGCCCAAACATTACCTATATCCCCAACTCCTCTACAGTTTTGAATGCGGGATAAAATGATTTCACAATTCCTCTGGGGAAAACTGAAACCAAGAGTTAGGTATGCCACACTTCAACTACCTAAAAGAAAAGGGGGCTTAGCCCTACCCAGTCTGCAGCTATACCATCAGGCTGCGCAGATCCGGACAGCACTTAGCTGGTTGTCACCAGCCTATGAGGCTCTCTGGAGAAAAATAGAAATAGTAGAAGAACTACTAATCCCACTCACTCAAAGACTCCTATATGACCCAGAACTATGCTCGACATCAGAGACGGATAACCCATTCACAAAACAGACATTCACAACTGGTATAAAGCATTAAAACACCCAACAACCCTACCATAGAGATATTTAATTACCCCTTCACAGGTAGTAAGATATTTCAACCGGCCATGTTAGACCATACCTACCTAGTACCCGCAATGGGAAAGAAGAGACATTTTTGCCGACACATTGCAAACTAAAAGGCGTAGTAGTAGAATTCACATTCTTACAAGGAAGCGGCAGTTTTGTTTTTTGATACTAGAACTCAAATCTTACATTATGCAACAACAAAATAGGGCTCCCCAAAGGATCCTCAGTCACATCCCTGATACTCTTAATATTACAAACCCTTACCATCGGATCAGTGGACTCTCTTATTTCAAGGATCTACGCAGCCCTGATAGACCTTAGAGGCACATTAACCAAATATATCAGGAAAAGATGGGAACTAGACCTCGGGATTGAAATTTTACCCCACCAGTTGGATGCATTTACGATGCACACCCACAAGCCCACGACATCTTACATATGGAAAGAATACTCGTGGAAAGGCCTGATTTGCTACTTCTGCACCCTGGTGCAATAGGCAGAATTTCAAAACCATAAAGGGGGCCACTGTTGGAGGCAGTGTAGACAAACTGGGTGTCCCACGCACATAATATTCTAGCAGTGCCCAAGGCTGCAAACCTACTGGAATTAACTGGCAGTGGAGTTACAGACCTTACTCGATCCAACTTTTAATTCAGAACCATCTACCTTACTATTCCTGAATCTCTCCCACATGGTTTTAGGGATCCTTAAACTAAAAACTAATAGACTTTTTTTATTTAGTTTTTGTTGACCGGTAAGTGCACTAGGCAAATCCTGCCTATTTTCAGGCACGCACCCGGGACGGGATACAGATGAATTCCAACTGACCTTGAACCAGATTAAGCTGTTGGTGGTATTTTTAGTGAATTAGGGAAATTTGGCAAGGACACCGGGGCACTTCCCCTACTCTTTTCGATAAGTGCCATGGGATCTTTAACATCCACCTGAACTGCCACCAATCCAGGCAGATGGGGCCTCGGTTTAACGTCTCATCCGAAAGACGGCACCTCAGAAGTGCAGCACCCCTCTCATGCTGCACTACAGTGTCAGTACTGGGATATTAACCTAAGTGCCAGATGTGGGAACTGAACCCACTGCCCTCTGATCTCCCGGCCTCAGAGGCGAGTGTGCTACCTACTGAGCCACTGACACTAGTTGCCATGGTAGCAGCCAGAAAAGCAATAACTTAGAACTGGCTTACCCCAACAACACCCACAATAGAGCACTGGCAAGACATAGTGAACGCAGTCTATGAAATGGGAAAATTAATGGCCAAGGTCTCCTAGACATTACCAACATTTGAGCTGATATGGTGAAGATGGGTCATTTACATAATGGTAAAACAAAACGATTTTATATCTTAACAAAAGAGTTAAAGCGAAATTTAACTTGGCCTGGATCTTAATACTATTTTAGTTTAGTGATGATAACGTTTAGATAGAAAAATAGCCACAATACAGTAGAATAGCTATAGAGATAAGAAACTTGAGAAGTAATCTATTAGACTACCTGGATGTATTAGATCTAACTACTGCTATATGTTGTTTTATTGTTGTTATATGTTGTACAATGAAAAATATATCAATTAAAAAAAAAAAAGCTTTCTCCCTGTCTGGAGGAGGGCCTACATTGGGAATGGTGCTGCCCTCAAGGCCGACATATTATGTGACGCCTGTGGGTTGGCCAGTAACGGACAACAGCCCCTCCAACCTCTCAAGTCATCTTTTCCTGCTGTCAAGGTAGCACGACTCTGTAGGGACAGCGATCTTAACCGAATCTTCCAGAAAGTCTGGTTTTGTTGTTAGTTGGTTATTTTGCTAGATGCCGTTCAGTTTCGTCACCAGCACCATTTCTTGTTGTTTTATCACATTCGGCATAGAGTCTTTTTCTTTCATTTTTGTTGATCTTATCTGTGTCATTCTTCACAGTTCATCACATTTGGGTTACTGGCTGGAGGTCATGACCCGCTGAGCTTTTTTTTTTTGATGGGCAGAGTCGACACAGCATTGGTGCTCCCTCGAGGCCTACTACACTGCGTGGCACTCGTGGGTTGGCCGTTACGTGCTGTCGACTCTGCCCTCCCACCAGTTCTTTGTCTCCCGCCATCGAGGTCACCTCGTGAGAGCTTTGACAGAAGAAATTTGAGGCATACCTGCTTCGCAGTTATTTCCGTCGACCCCGTGTCGTTTTCCTCAGTCTGTCGGCTCCATCCTTCCGGTTCTGTTCACCACACTCGACGTCGCCCAGTAAGATCTTTCCATTACTTTTGTTTTATTGTGACATCGAGTCTTGTTTGCTGTTTTTTTTCTCCGTAGGTCATGTCTCAGTCGGAGGGCAAGAAATCTTCAAAGATGGGACGGCCCTCCATGCGACGATGCCAGTTCTGCTGAAAATTCTCCTTCACCGACCAGCATGACCGTTGCCTTCTGTGTCTTAGCCCGCTTCACGACATGGATTCGTGCAACGCCTGTTTCTCCATGGACCGCCGGGTCATCGAGCAACGCACATAAAAAGTGGGGAGAGCTCCGCCGACTTTCGGGGGTCGGGCGTGCACTCCTCAGGCCAAGCCATGTTCTCTTGGCCTTTCCTCCGGGTCTCCTCCCAGTTCTCTGTGGGCCGAAGAGGAGGGAACCTCAGCCTCTAGTAGCCTAGCCATGGCAGAGGCTTCTCCCGCGGTGCAGGAGGCCCAGTGCGTTTCCCCCGGGAGATGGACGGGAGGCACCGCATTGGCAATCACTACTTCAGGGGCGAAGGCTCCCCCGGTGTCGCACCCGCAGCTTGGAAGGCTCAGGTCAGCGCTGTCCTCGATGCCATCTGTTGGCGCAGTTTCAGGCCTCGGCGTTGATCGTGACGCCGTGGGCCCTGACGGAGTTGGTGCCGGTTGGTCGCTTGGCGCCGTGGCTGCTGTTGGTGCTGTTCACAGGGCCGATGGTGCTAGTGGCACCGTGGGAGGTCCTATGGCGCCGTCTCTGGTCTTTTCTCATCTTGGCATCGTCCGCGGCGCTGAGGTTGAGCACGGCGCCATATCCAGTTCTGGGGGCCGTTTGCAGCTCCAGGCATGGGCACAGCACTGTGGGGGTTTTGGATCTCGGTGCCAAGAGCACTTTTGGAGCCCTCGTCGGTGCCGTCTTTGTCTTCGGCGCCGGTCACGGTGCCGTGGGACGGGTCGGCGCCATGTCAGCTTCTGGCCCGGAAACTGCTGCCCTGGTTGGAGCCATGTCTTCTTCAGCCACCACTCGCGGTGCCGCAGAGGACACTGATACTGATTTGGGTATGGTTTCTGGTGCCCTATCTGGTCGAGGTGGCAGCAGGCGCCCGCCAACTGTTTGGCACAGGGCTTTGGTTTCCACCTCTTCGGAGGAGGAGGAATCGGACTCTGAATCAGATAGGCAGTCTGGCTTCTTGGAATTAGCTGCTGGCGTGAACACCCTGGTAGTGTCCTCGACAGGCCAGAGTCAGACCCCCTCTGTGGAGCGGGCAGCGACTGCCGGGGCTGGGGTCAGGGGTTCTGACCAGCAGGCAAGGTGCATGCCACCATTGCACTGCAGCCCGGCCTCGGAGGGTTCTCTGACCCTCAGCGGTGGTACCCCTCAGGTGGTGTGCCTAGATCGCTGACTTTGGGCCGATCAAAGCACCCATCAGGAGGAGGTGCTGCGTCCTGGATAGCTCCTTCAGGGGGCCGACCAGGAGCTGACAGTTGCCTAGGCTGACTCTCTTGAGAAGAAGGGCCCTTTCAGATTCCAAGGGTCGAGGTCATGGGCTCTGTGTGGCGGCCCTTTCTGGAGTCCACCTGGGATCTGGGAGAAGCCGTGAGCGGATCTCCGCTCTTCCCCTTTGGTTTCTTTGAGAGGGCCCCATTGTTTGGAGGTAGGGGCCGTCCTTCTGGACCTACGGCCCGATCGCCTCACGGGGAGGTTTCTTCGAGGCGCAGCCAAGGCAGTTCAAAATGGTTGTTCAGCTGTGGGGTCTTTCGGAGCACTTCCTTCTGCTGGTTCTCCTGGTGCTGCCCCCTAGTCCAGGTGGAGGTCAGCCAATTTCTGACTCAGAGGTAAAGAATGCACACGCCATCCACATAATCAGCAATATCAAACTGTTGTTAGGTTAAATTATAACAGTGTATTATCAGAACCAAAGACAAAGGGCAGTGCAAATTGCACTGCAACAGACAACTTACATTTCACCCTGCATCCAGGGCTTCCTCAGAGCTGATTAAACAACACCGTAAGTCCATTAAATATTAAATACAACTGCAACCAATTAGCGTGGCTACCAGTGGACATAGTTTTCTCATTAGCAATGTAAGAATTATAATTATAACAGTGCACCCAGTGTAGAAAGGAAAAAAGAGGCTAATTTCGCCATTGATTCATTTATATGTACATTATTTGTTCTTCTGTAATTTCTTCAATTTCCACACAGTCATATGTGTTTTCATAGGTAGCAGCATGCATGGTCCCCCACTCACTAGAAAAGCTTTATTCTGGAGCAAGCCTGTGTCTCTAATTCAGTCAGTGTCCGGGAGGATAAGTTCACCACATTTAGTATCGATTGGTCATTGGAGTTTGAGCTAGTTGTCCCCTTCCTCGACCCCTTGGTCTTCTTCTCCCTCCTCGTCTTCCTGGGGTGGGTGCATCCATGTTGAACGTGAAGCACGTTCTCCTGTTGCTCCTCCTGGGTAAAGTTTCCCCAGGAGGAGCCTGTCCAAAAAAAGAAGAAGAAGAATCAATTGCAGGTTCACTTTCATCTACATCAGTCAAGCTCTCCCCAATACTGACATCAGCAGAGGTAATCCCATTGGAACGTTTCAGAATAGATTACAGGTTTTCCATACTACTCAGTGTAGTTGTTGTCGGAGTTACATTGGGCGTTGCAGTACCAGGTGTTCCAGTGTTGGTCCACTTAAAGATACGCCCCAGTAAGTAATCTTGTGTCCCTTAGAAATTTCTTTTGTTTTTGGGCTGTTAACTTGTTGTCGTAATGCTGCATGTATTCCTTAAATTTATTCTGGCACGTAACAAAATCATTATGGCCATGGAAAGTCTGTACAATCAGTTCCTGGGCTTTTAGTTCAGTTAGTGTTAGCTGTAATTGTTCAGTGCTATCCTTAATAATGAGGTCAGTTAGCTCTTCTGTTGCCTCATGCAGAATTGCCTCCCACTGCAAAATAAAGTCAGCTCTATCTTCCCGTAAGCTGGGCATTTTGTAATTCATCGTCCACAAGGTGATCTTTTCACTCGTGCATATGCTTGCATAGTTGTCTTTAACCAGTAAAGATGCCTTGCCTTGGTGGCTATTTTCTCCGTATGGAAAAAAGAGTCTCTAATATTGTCCATACCTGTAAAATCCTCACCAGTGCCTGTAGAAATAGCAATCCTTTTATCACTCTGATCATTGTGTAGAAACTGATTCTCCACGGTCTCATCAGTGAATGGGAGGTAATAAATGCTGCCATCACTCATTGCTCCTGTGCAGGTATTGTCATTGTTGTTAGCCATTGTCAATTATAATTTAATTTACTAGGTTCTGATAAACTGAATATCTGTGGGTTTTATTAAACCCGTGCTACCACCAATATGTGTTTACGAATCAAAGGGAGAGGGTGGAGCACAAGGAAGCGGTGCTATTCAAAAAAAACAGAATCTGTGACTCAAAGGAAAAGAATGCACACGCCATCCACATAATAAGCAATATCAAACTGTTGTTAGGTTAACCTTTTGATATTGCTGATTATGTGGATGGCGTGTGGCGCTGAGGACAGACATGGCACTGACGACGGCTCCAAAAGCGCTCTCTGTTTTTTTGAATAGCACCGCTTCCTTGTGCTCCACCCTCTCCCTTTGGTTCATCAGCCAGTTTCTCTTCTTGGCTGTGCCCCTATTTCTCAGCCACATTCTCCAGGGCTCCCAGGCATCCTTGGTCCTAGTGGGCCTCTCTCCTGGGAGCAGTTCTGGGCTGTGGCTGCTCAATTCCCCGCTTATATCAGGGCAGTGGACAGTCAGGGTTTTCAAACTCCCCCGAGTAGCCACACTTTGAACAGTTGCGGCCCTCTAACTCTTTATCCCCCTCTTCTGGGGGAGAGGAGCCTTCTGTCCACGTCTTCCCAGCTGCTGATCTTGCAGAGTATCAGCGATTCCTCGTGAGGATGTTGGAGGACCTGCACATCACCCCTCCCATGCAAAGCAATCTGGAATACTTGATGCATGCCTTTTTAGGCAACTTCAGCGAGGACACCCTTGTGGTGCCCCCCGGCCTGCTCCCTTTCGGGAGGCGTCCTCGCATTCCTGGCAGAGACCCTTCTCCGGAGTTCCCGGCCCTAGGGATCTCTGTCAGCAGTATTGCACGGCCCCCCCCACGGAGTCTCCAGGTTCCATGCCTCATCCTCAGTCAGGATTGACACTGCTGGACACTCTTGATGGGCTTCGCGCCCTCCACCGTGACTGGCCCCCAGATCAAGAATCCTTGGATTTTGACTTCTGGGGGAGGAGGACATTTTACTCTGCACGATTGCTGCTCTCCATCGCAGCACATCAGGCCCACTATGCATCCTATGACAGGTTCTTGTGGTCCAGGCTGGGTCAGCTCCAAGCCTCTTTGCCTGACACGGAGCAAACCAGACAAGCCATCGCACTCTCTGCATGTGCCCTGGAGCTAGCAAGACATCAAGTGAGGGCATCATATGATGCCAACGAGGTAGCTACCAGGGCTGTAGGGACAGCGATATGCACTAGACGGGCGGCATGGCTACGTCTTTCCGGTTGTCACCCTTGGCCGGTGTGGGGTGATTAACTCTGTTCACCAGAGAACCTATCTGTTTTCCCGTGAGCGAGGCGGCATTTGTTGGGCAGCTTCTTCCCTCCGGGGATCCCGTCTCACTCTCCCCACACTCTGGCCTCCCCAGGCCCTGAAGGTTCTCCCTCTTAGTGTGTCACCCACTGAGAGCTAATGGACTCTGTCCTTAGGGTTTAACCTCCTTCGGGGGGCTCGGCACTCACCCAAATGTGATGAATGGTGAAGAGTGACACAGATAAGATATGAAAATTACGTACCTACCGTAATTATGATCTTTCTGAGTATCATTCATCACAATCCCGCCTGCCATCCCCTGGGACCTCAGTCTCTGGGTCCCCCTTCCTCTCTGTGCCCTCCTTGCCCCCCTCCTTTTTGTAAGGAGTGGGATAACTAGGGGCACGTGGGGGGGGGGTGATGCTTCTAAGGAAGAGTGGTTAGTGTGGGGGGCACTTCTTCTCCAGTGCTTTAGCTCCATCCCTGTGGGGTAGGAGTTGGCAGTTGCCCTCCATCCTCTGCTCCTCCTTTGTTCCCGTCAATCCCTGATTTCTTTGTCCGTTGAACATATCCTCCCAAAAAAAAATAAATCTACTTTTCAAACAACTTGAAGTCTTGCTGTATTCTGACAAGTGCAGTTAGCCCCAGCCTTTAAACTGCCCTGGAGAACAAAGGGTTAACCTTTCTATGCAGAGCATAGAATGCTGAGCTCGAGCTCGGTTGATGTCTCTGTCTGTTTCCCTTTGAAAGCTAACCGTCAGATTCTTACGAGCAACACTCTAATAGAATTCTATGGGGAAATTGTAAAAAAAATTTCTAATAGCCAACTGGCAACAGAAAGTTTTGGACTACCAAAAGAAGACTCAAGTCAGGAAACCCAAAACTCAAAACCCAGACCTAAGAGGAATATAATAAAATAAACACCCACATAAAGAAGAGGGTGTAAAAAGTGCACCCCTGAGGTCCAACACTGCACCTGCCCACCCACTTCCCAAAACCAGGTTCTGAGAGGGGAGGCAGGGAAGGAGGTCAGAATACAGCAAGACTCCAATAGAAGAAACATAATTACTAAGTGAGTAATTTTTCTTCAAACAACTTGAAGTCTTGCTGTATTCTGACAAGTGCAGAGTACTACTTCTTACACCAAACATTCTTTCCCGGGGAGGGGTCCCTGTGTCCTATCTTTCTTCCACAATAATCACTTTCTGCCTTTTGGAGTTCGTGCCAGTAATTCTGTGCCTTGAATTCTGTTGTCAAGCCTTTGGCTACTCCTTGCAGTTCCTATGCAATCTGGAGGCAAGTCAAGGTCCAGGGTATGGTTGCTACCTTCTCCCCTCCCCTTTCCTTTTGTCTTTCCTGAGATTGGGGCCCCTACTCAATCCCCTCAGCTTCCTTCTTCTTCTGTCTTCTCAGTCATTTATTTCTCCTTTTGGTTCATATATCTTTTCCTTTGTCTGGCCCTTGGACTTCCTTGTCCCAACCTTCCATCCCTTTTCCTCACCTCTCCGGCGACTCAGAACTGGTGGGAGGGCAGAGTCGACAGCACATAATGGCCAACCCACGAATGCCACACAGTGCATCGGCCTCGAAGGTGGTGCCGATGCTGTGTCAACTCCGTCCATCCAAAAAAAAAAAAAAGCTCCCGTGGTATCATGACCTCTGGCCAGTAACCCAAATGTGATGAATGGTGAAGATACACAGAAAGATCATAATTACGGTAGATATGTAGTTTTCATTTTTGTCTTGTGATCATGTTGAATTCAGGGCAAAGGCAGTTCTAAGGTGAGGACTAGCCAGTCAGTCAATGCCTACGGTAGTCATTTCTCCATAACAAACCCACATGACGGTGCTTCACCTGCCTGGGACCAAACCACGACATGAGCGATGCCATGCCTGCTCCATCGACTTCCATACATTGGTCACCCATGCGGTGAGATTGGGCGTGACCACCAACCTTCAGTGGTCCAGCGCCGCGAGGGTCGCCAAGATAAGGCCACTGGGCCTGCCTCCTGGGCTTCCCTGCTGCTGTATGTACCAGGGTGGGGTGGGAAAAGGTTTCCATTGACTTTGGTCTCGCTGAGACTGGAGGCATGACAGAGCAGTTGGGGGACAGATGGCATCCTCGGGGGAACAGGGTGGTTGACCACTTGCAGCATAGTTCCCTTTGGGAGCTGGCGAACACGTGTCGAGTTCGGCTATACATGGGGCCTGCATTGGTGGATCCTTCAGGGGCAACGGGATTTGCAGCATCGACTTCTGGCACCGACTCCGGTGCCGGTGAGTGAGGTAGCACTACCGTTACCTTTGAGTCCCCTCCCAACACCATCTTTGGTGCTGGGACGGGTAGAGTGTCTGGTGTTGCCTCTCTGTGGGTTGCCATGGTCTCCTCCTTGGATTCAGAGGATGACTGGGATGACCTGAATTGGTAGCCGAGTTCCCCAGATTAACAGACACTCCCCAGACTCACCAGGAGGTCGTCGTCTTTGGGTACCGTCCTCCCCTCCCTCTGCCGGTGCTGTGTTTGATGTCGTGGAGAGCTCTGGTGCCATCTCCAGTGACAATGCCACTTGTGGCACCGCGCTCAGTGATGGTGCCACATTTGAGGTCCATGCTGTGGTTGGGATTGATCTGTGTGACGCTTCTGGTGATGATGCCGTGGTCAGTGCCATGGCCAATGTCAGTGCTGCTTCAGGGGACCCCGTTGGGGATCCTGTCTCTGGCGCCACGTTGGCTATCGGTGTTGACACGGGGTCCAAGGGGCAGTTGGAGGCTGACCCGGGTGCCGGGTCTTCTCTTCCCTCTTCTCTTAGAGTGGTTGCCAAAGTAGGATCTCTGTCGAGGGGCAGGTCTCAGTCCTCTGGGTCTAGGGAAGTGGGGTCCCGGTCAGCTTCCCGTTCTGCCCCGGTGGCGCAGGCTGCCCTGGGGCAGAGTTGGAGCACTGGGTCAGGCTCTCCCTCCCCGTCTAGGGGTCGGAGTCCTGCTGTGGGTGTGGACAGGTGCCGCTGTTCTCAGTCTGTACTACTCCGGCCTCCTCACCAGGGGTCTTCTCTCTTAAGGCTTCACTCTGCTGGCCTGGGGAGGATTGAGCAGCAGGCAGTAACTGGGCAGTGCAGCCCCCTCACTATGGAGGGGTCCTCCGCTTGTGCCCACAGCCCTGGCAGAGGGGCTTTGGTCTCCCAGGACCATTCTTCCCACCCTCTTCCTCTCTTTTTCCCCTCTCCCAGATTTTTCCAGTCCTTTGGGTCCCTTTTCTTGGGAGCAGCATAGGGTGATGGCACCTGCTTTCCCTCTTTGTTTTAGGGCCATTGATGAGATGGTGTTTACATCTGCTTCTTTGGCGTCGTCGCTCCCTATGCAGAGTCCTTCCATGTCGTCGATTTCCTCCTCCGGAGAAGAGGACTCCCCTCTTACCACTCTTCTGATGCTGACTTCACAGAGTATCGGCAGTTCCTGACAACGATGCTGGAGGAACTTCATCTTTCTCCTTCCACCCAACGCAATCCTGCATGTGCGACGCTGGCATTTCTTGAGGAATGCATCCAAGAATTGGTGGCGATCCCTCCATGGCCTTGTCCCTTCATGGAGGAGTCACACAGCGCCTGCCAGCTTCCCGCTTACTCTTCTCCAGCCCCTTGGGACTGTCAGCGCAGGTATTGTGCTCCCTCTGGGTCTCCAGGATCTATGCCCTACCCTAGATCAGGTTTGCAGTTGCTGGATACCCCTTCTGGGCGTCTGCACCTATCAAGAGACGGCCCTCCAGAGACGGACCCTGCAGAGTTCAGTTGTGAGGGCAGAAGAATTTTTTTCTCTGGCGTGCCTCTTACTCTCCATTGCAGCACATCAGGCACACGTGGCCTGGGAAAGGCACCTGTGGGCTACGCTGGGTCAGATCCTGGCAGCCATGCCTAATAGTGAGGCAACCAGGTGAGCCACTGCCATATCCACTCTAGGCCTAGGAGCTGGCAAGACACCAAGCGCAGGCATCTTATGAAGCTAGCACAGTAGCCTCCAGGATTGTGGGATCAGCAGTCTACATTAGGTGGAGACGGCATGGCTCCGCCTCTCCCGGTTGTCACCCCGGCTCTCCCGCAGGGCCAGGCGAGAACTGTTGTGCACCCTCACTCTCCTGCAGGCCAGGAGGCTCGACCTGACCCTGAACAGTAGCGGGTCTGGCCAGACCCGTGATGGGCCTCCTCCTGTTGTGTGTCCCCCACAAGAGGCTGAAGGCCAAACTTAGCCTTCAGGGAGGTGCCACTCCGTGGTGCTTAGTACTCACTCACCAGTGATGAATGGTGAAGATTGACACAGGTAAGATATGAAAATTACATACCTACCGTAATTCTTGATTTTCCTGTGTATCTTCACCATTCATCACTGCATCTCACCCCTCCGTCCCCTCTTGGACCTCAGCCTCTGGGCATTGCCGCCACCCTGCTTGCCTCCCCAGTTATAGCCAGTTGTGGGCAAAGTCCTGCTGTTACCTCCAGGTTCCCTGCCACTTCATTTGAAGCACAAGGGATCCACCTCTGGGGAGAGGACAAGCAGGAGCTTTTGCCCTTTCTTCCTAGGCGCTCCTCTGAGTCCGATTGTCAGTAATGGGGGTACTGTCTGGGGGACTCTCTGGACCTGGAAGATCCTGTCTCTAACAGGCTGCTCTTCTCTAAAACAATCTGTCCAGACTCCCTGAGTGAGTCCCTGTCACCGTCTCCTTTTTTTCGTGAAGCTCTAACTGGTTCACCTTTAACCCCCACAGGTAACCCAATCCTGGGTTCCTATGGGGCAGAGTCCCCTCGGGTTTTCCCGGATGTCCTGAACCTCTTCTAGAGGTCATCATCCTTGTCTCACCACCACTGGTGGTGCTGGGCGTAGAGGCCAACAACTCTTCCTGTGCTCTGGGACCTCCCTTCCTTTTGGACTCCTCTGAGGGGATTTTGTCCTGAGATGGTTCCTGTCCCCACCTCTTGTTGCCAGGGTCAGAGCAGGTTGAGACCATATAAGACCGTCTTCTCGGACGGACCTTGGGATTGTACCTGAACTGTCATGGCGTTGACTCTATTGGGAGGCTTTCTCCTGTGAGGTCTTAAATCCTTCTGTATCTCGGTAGATTTAGTTTCCTGACTCTTGAGCTCTTTAGGTTAGGTGGTTTGTCATCAGGCTCCTAAAAAAAAAACAGAAACACAAAGCAAAGGTGACAGGGAAGTTTAGGGTCCTCCTTTGGTCCACCAGGAGAAAACTTTGGGTGCTCTGGAGGATGTTCCTCCGCTCCTTCACTTTCTCCAGCTCTGTCCCTTCTTGCCTTTATTCTTGTAGGTCTTTTCTTTCCTTCCTCCTACTCCATCCCTTCTACCATTCCCTGCCCGGTGGTTGGGATCCATCTTCCAGACCCTGTTAGATTTCTTCCTCTCCTCTTGTGGCTGGCTTATTTCCTTTTCAGTTTATATCCTTTCCTTTTCTATCCCTCGGGCTTCCTTACCCACCCTCCTCCCATTTCTCTACCTCTAGATCTTACTTGAGAGGCTCTTGCAGTAGTAATTACATATAGGACGTGCATTGACGAGGCGGCAGGACCTCGAGAAAAATTTCTAGCTAGCAGTCCCTGGCGAGGGACCGCCCCCACGTCAGGTGACCAGTGTCAGGAGACGTCGGTATCAAGGGATGGTCCCGGACACCCGCCTTCCAGTTCTTTCCTGCCATTAGCTCGTGCAGCACCTCGCGGAAAAGTTCGTGCTTTGTCAGCCCTACCTTCGTCAGTTTTTTAGCGAAAAACTCTCTATTTTTCGACTAACGTCAGTACTAGCGTCGGCGTATGTCGTCCCCTACACCCTCCGAGCACAGAATAAGTGCGATTAGCGTGCGGCCTAACCACCGCTGAGGACGGCCACTCCTGTGCCTGTTCTGCCTAGGTCCCGATCACCGGTCGAGAAGTGCCAGCACTGCCTCATTTTAACGCTGCTACCGAAAAAGGCGGCAGCAATCCCTGGAAGCCCATATTCTAAAGAAGAAAAGAGTTCTATGGAGAAGCTCAAAAACTGAGGCAGGTGTCCACTTCCCGAAGGACATTGGAAGAAGAAGGAGAAGGAGAGCACGGGACAAGGGCTCCTCCACGCATCTCCCTTGGGCCTTGAGTAACATCCCCTCGAGGATGGCTCCTCGGCAGCCACCCTCAGAGTTTTCTGAGGTGGCGTCGCCCTCCCAATCTGGCTCGCGCTGGGCCTTGCGGTCGCCGACTCACGGCCTACCACTGTGGGCGACTCTGGTAAGCTGGGCGTTGGCTCCTCTGACGTCCACTCGGAGAGGGACGGTAAGACGTCCGACCCTCCGGGGTGACGCATGGCCTCCCCTCCACTGGACCAGGCCGATCAATCTACTTGGCCTGTCTCCGGTGACTGCTTTCGTAAGTCGGACGTCGGTTCCTCCGGTGCCCGCCGAGAACTCTCCACTAAGCCTTACGTCGGCTCATCCGACGTCCGGCCGGCGAAGGAACCGATGACGGACTCCCAACGTCCATCGTTCCCGGTTCCCGCCGTCTGGGGAGCCAAAGTCTCCTCAACCTGACCCTGGGGACTTTTCCCCTCCGGCCCCTGGTGAAGCTGGGGATCTTTTGCCTCCATCAGTCCTTCCTCCACCTGGAGCCCTGGACCTGACGTCGGCTCCTCGGACGCCAGCTCCGACGCCGGCCCCTCCGACATTGGAACCTGTGGCGCCAGGGCCTCCACCGTCGGCCCTGACGTCGGCCTTACCGACTCCAGGAGATTTTCTGCTCCCATCAGGCCCTCCGTGCTTTCCACTATGGACCCGCCCATGGGGTCCCCAGCGGGCCGTCTGCTCCACAACCCCCGGCTCCCGGGTATCCTTCGTCTTATTGACGGTGTACCGGGAAAGCACGATATCCGGACCACAATACTCGGCGCTGGGCTTCCCAGTGCAGCGAGTACTTTCACCACAATACCCAGCGGGCTACCTGCAGCGTGTTTTAGATCGCTCCATGCGGTTATAACCCGTATCCTTATCCCCACCTCCTCCTCCTCCTTCTTCACCGCCCGCCGACCTGGTTGACCTGCAGGAGACTCTGGCCTCCTGGTGGGCTGAGGCAAGGCTCCAGCTCACCAAAGGTCGAGAGCCACCTTCTGGCGGCGGTGCCATCCCAGGTTCCCCTACGCTGGAGGCGGCACACTCCCTCACCGCCTCCGGACTCTAGGGTTCTTCCGTCTGGATCCAGAGAGGGGCAGGACATGCTTTCCCGGGGACTTCCCAAGGGGTCCGTTCCTCCCAGGGGGTCGGGAAAGGGAGTCTTTCTCTTCTTCATCCTCCTCTTCGCTCTCGGACTCTTCCAATGGCTGCTCCGAGAGAGACGACGAGCCTCGCTGTCCGTCGAAGCCCCGGCTAAGGACTCCTCTGAGTCTCTTCGGAGGATCCTTCTTTCTGGAGTTGCTTAGGAAAATCCAGGAGGTTCATCAGTAGCACTCCCTGAATCAGATCCTCAACGTCTGAAACTCGCTGAACATCTGGATCTGCTTGTGACAGCTCTACCTTGGTGCTACCCTGGATGAGCCTCACGCCGACCTTGTTACCACAATATGGAAACACCGTCGGCCCTTAGTCCCACTTCCTAGGAAGTCGAACGCTATATCAGGCTCCAGAGGGTGTTGATTTCCTGGATTCTCACCCTTGTGCCCGACTCAGTCGTGATTAAGCGCCCGCTCATGGCGGTCGTGAACCCAAAACATCTTAGCTCGTCACCTCCTGATAAGGAATCTACGCCTTCTGGACCAGTATGGGAGAAAGATTCACTTCCTCCACACTGGGATCAGGGCCCTGAACTATGCGGCCACATGGGGGACTACCAGAAGGCCATCCTTACTCAGGCGGAAGTCAAACTGGATTCCTTGCCTGACTCCCAAGTCAAGCAGGAGTTGGCTGATCTCGTCCGCTCTGCTCGTTCGGCCAGTGGGCACATGCTGTAATGGCCTCACGATGCAGTGGACATTGCTGGGCGGGCTCAGCTTTAGCTCTAGGCCCTCTGGCGTCATGGCAGCTCCAGCGTGTCAGGTTTTGGTCCCGGAGATGCAATCTGCTATCCAGGAAGCACCCTTCCGGGGTCAGTGCTTTTGGGGTGATGTCAAGGACATCATTACTGATTTGCAAGAGAGGGGCGGCTCTGAAGTCAGTTGATTCCATGTACCGTCCCCATCGGCATAGCGCCGTCCCTTTCATGAGCGGAATCGGCCGGCGAAACCCGAGGAGGTGAGCCACAACTGCCGGGCCCCTGCGGCTGCCAAGCCCCTCTGCACAAAAAGCAGCGGGTGCTTCAGCTGTGGCGCTGCCCGCACAACCTGACTCCTTTCCTCTCCACTGCTTCCGGACTCCCGGAGGAACCAGTATGAGGAGGTTTCCCTCCACCTTCTGGGATGGGAGAGGATAACCACGGATTCTTGGGTGCTCCAGCTCATAGCAGAAGGACACTCCATAGAGTTTCTTCAGAAACCACCCCACCACCCCTCTGAAGTCGTCGTATTCATGGGAACATCTTCCTTTGGTCCAGGAGGAAATCTCGGCTGTTCTGCTGAAGCAAGCGATAGAGCCTGTCCCCCTTCATCTTCAGGGGATGGGTTACTATTCCCATTTCTTCCTGGTCCCAAAGAAGACAGGAGATCTCAGACCAATTTTAGGTCTCAGTTCCCTGAATCTTTATGTAGAGTACAAAAGGTTCAGGATGCTCTCTTTGCAGAGCCTTCTGCCCGTCCTCCGGCCGGGTCAATGGCTTTGTGCTCTGGAGATGCAGGATGCTTATCTGCACATTCCCATTCACCCATCTCATCGCAAATACCTTCGTTTTGCGTTCCAAGGGAACCACTACCAGTTCAAGGCGCTCCCGTTTGGTCTATCCTCGGCCCCCTAGTATTTACCAAATGCTTGGCAGTTGTGGCGGCCCACCTGCGTACCAAGGGAGTGCAAGTTTTCCCTTACCTGGACGACTGGCTCCTGGCGGCCTCGTCCAGGGAGGAACTCCTGCATTTCCTCTCCCTTATCCAGCAGGTTTTTGCCTGCCTGGGTATTACCATCAACCATACCAAGTCTCATCTCATCCCATCCCAGAGGCTACAGTTTATTGGAGCGATCCTCGATACAACCATGGGCAAGGCCTTCCTGTCTCCGGACAGGGCAGTCACCCTTCAGACCCAAATAAGTGTGTTGTCCGACCGCAGGATGGTCTCTGTGGTTCGGTCCTTCGCCTTCTCGGGCTCATGGCGGCTGCTATCCCAACGGTACCTCACGCTCGACTCCACATGAGGATCTCTCAGTGTGGACTCTACGCTCTCAGTGGGATCAGCTAGTGGATGACCTAGATCACTCAGTTCTGATCTCCTTGCCGATGATGCGAGACTTGCAATGGTGGATGGTTCAGAGAACCTTTTTTCAGGAGTTCCTTTCTTTCATCCTCCCCTCCCAGACTCTAACCACAGGCAGATTCGGTGAAGGTTGGAGAGCCCATCTAGGCCCTCATCGGACCCAGGGCTCCTGGTCCAAGCTCTCCACATCAATGTACTCGAGCTTCAGGCAGTGTTGTATGCTCTCCAAGCCCTTCACCATTACATCCTTCCTGGCCACCTAGCCGTCCAGACGGAAAACATGTGCGTGGTGTGGTATATCAACAAGCAGGGAGGGACTCGGTCCTACCCTCTATGCAGGGAGGCAATGAGGGTTTGGGATTGGGCAACACAACACGACCTTCGCCTCACAGCGATTCACGTTCCGGGAGTCCACAACACTCTGGCAGACAAGCTAAGTCACTCTTCTGCTCTGACTCACGAGTGGGAACTGGACCAAGTGGTCCTAAACAATATCTTCCAACTTTGGAAAGCACCACAGGTCGACCTGTTCGCATCCCCCCAAACGCAAAACTTCCAGTCTTCTGTTCGCTTGTTCCAGAGCGAGGCGCTTTTTGGAGCGACGCTTTGTCTCTAGACTGGAAGGACAGATTCGTCTATGCCTTTCCCCTAATTCCACTTATCCCATGAGTCTTGCAGAAACTAGCTTCAGAAGGAGCGCGAATGATTCTGATAGCTCCTTTCTGGCCCAGGCAAGTCTGGTTCTCTCTTCTACAGCAATATTCAGAGGATCCTCCTCTTCCTCTATCTCGAGGTTTGTTGACCCAGGATCAGGGGACCCTGGTCCCTCCAGGCCTCAAATCCCTTCAACTGCATGCATGGCTCCTGCAGACCTAGCCCAATCTCGTTTTGGAGTGCCTCCCAAAGTGGCGGAGATTTTAATGGAGGCCAGAAAACCCTCCACCAGATCCACTTATGCCATGAAGTGGAAAAGATTCACTATTTGGGCCGCTCCAGAACGTGGAACCTTTCTCCTGTTCAGCAGGGGCTTCTGCTGGAGTATCCGTCATCTGTTTGACCTGGGTCTCGGCCATTCCTCTCTGAAGGTACACATAGCCATTTTGGCCTATCATGTTCTCTTTGCAGACAAGGCTTTTGCTCAACTGGAGGTCTCCAAGACCTTTCTCAGAGGGGTCCTCCATCTGAGGCCCCCCATCCATACTCCTGCTCCTCCTTGGGACTTGAACTTTGTTCTCGAGAAACTTACTCTTCCTCGTCTGCGGATTTGAAGTTCCTTTCGTGGAAGACTCTCTTCTTGGTGGCCATTACTTCGGCTCGAAGAATCTCCGAGCTCCAGGCCCTGATGTGTAAAATCCCCTACTTGATTTTTCACAAGGAACGAGTTGCTCTTCGCACGAATCCTAAGTTTCTACCTAAAGTAGTAGTCTACTTTAAATCAGTCCATAGAGTTACCTGCCTTTTTTACGCAGTACTCTAATCAAGGGGAGTATTTACTCCATACTGTGAATGTTCACCGGAGTCTGAGATACTACACCAACAGGACAAAGGATCTCAGAAGGACTGATCAGTTGTTCGTCTCTTTTGCTCGCAAAAGGGAAGGCAATGCTGTTTCCAAGCAATGCCTGTCTAAGTGGTTGGCTCATTGCATCACTTTCTGTTATGACAAATACAACAAGACCCTCTCGGGTCAAGTCAAAGACCACTCCACAAGAAGAGTAGCTGCCTCTGCGGCTTGTTTCAAGAATGTGTCTGCGGCAGACATCTGCGCTGCCACCACTTGGACTTCCATCCATACCTTTACGAAACACTACAGTTTGGATGTTGCCTCTCGCCATAGAGCAGGCTTCGGGCTGGCTGTTTTGCAAGGCCTCCTATCTTGAGACTTGCACAGCTAGAACTGCTTCTTGGAGTAGTTTTCCTCCTCCCGGTGACTTTCTTTGTTCCAGACTGCTTGGGATTCACTCCTATATGTAATTACCTACTGCAAGAGCCCTCTCGAAGTAAGATAGTACAGTTACGTAAGAACTTACCGTAACAGTAGATCTTCGAGAGAGGCTCTGCTGATAGCTCTTCTATCCCGCTCTCCATCCCCCTAGGCTTTTTCAGCTCCTTTTCCATTGAGGAAATATCCGCCTCTCGTCCGCCTCTTTGGCCTGTGGCGGGAAAGAACTGGAAGGCAGGCGTCCGGGACCGCCCCTTTATACTGACGTCTCCTGACGCCGGTCACCTGACGTGGGGGCGGTCCCTTGCTAGGGACTGCTAGCTAGAAATTTTTCTGTGGGGTCCTGCTGCCTTCCGGCGTCAGTCCTATATGTAATTACCTACTGCAAGAGCCTCTCTCGAAGATCTACTGTTACGGTAAGTTCTTACGTAACTGTACTTTTCTCTCTCCGTTGAGCAGAACTGAGGGGCTGGAGGGGCCAGTGTCCATTACTGGCCAACCTGCAGTCTCGGCCTAGAGGCGTGCTGTTCCTGATGTCAGACCCACCTTCAGTTAGGAGAAAGCTTTTAAAGCTGAAAAAAGCTTCCTGCAGGGTGCTGACATCTCTGTCTTGAACCCAGCAGTGATGAATGGTGAAGATACACAGGAAGATCAAGAATTATGGTAGGTACGTAATTTTCATTTCCTTGATTGTACATATTTGTTTGGCCAACAGGTGGAGCAAGCCATGGAGGCCTCTTAGAAAACAAGGACTGCCATTAAACAGCCAGGCCGGCTCCTCAGAGAGGCAGGAACCATCATTTTTTTCATAGCAGGCAGCCCTTTCGGGGAAGTGGCCGAGGAGCCTCTAACAGGAACCAGCTTCCTCAGACGCAAAAGAAAATGCAGTACAATACACAGGGCCCAAAAGCGCCCAGTGCCACCCTCTGAAAGTCTGGTCCCCAATCTCACCTCAGCTGCCCGAGCTGGACATTTCCACAGCAGTGGGTGGACGTCTGTCTCAGTTTTACAACCAGTGGAAGTCGTGTCACCATGGACAAGTGGGTCCTCATGATTATTGGAGGGGTGTACTCTCTCAGCTTTATAGAGATTGCCCCGGATCTCTCACCCAAGCTGCAGCACAGTCTGTCAACCACTCAGTCAGACCTTCTCACTTCCGAGATACAGGGCCTTCTCAGAAACAGGGCAGTAGAAGTAGTTCCCTGGGCAGAGAGGAACACAGATTTCTAATCCCATTACTTTTTGATTCCAAAGAAGATAGGCGGCATGTGCCCCATTCTTGACCTCAGAAAGTTGAACAAGTTCTTGTACAAGGAGAAGTTCAAGATGATCTCCCTGAGGGCATTACTACCACTCCTCCAACAACACAGCTGGCTGGCATTCCTGGACATGCAGGATGCCTACCAACATATTGTAACCTCAGGGATTCTTCAGTATGATTAACTGTAGCAGTCAGCCTCCAGTGTTGAACTGCCCCGGAGAAATTTTAGAATGGTAAGCAAATGATGAAACATCTGTTGGCTCGTGCAACCGTTCAAAGGGCCGCCTTTACCAACTGCTGCATTCTATAATGCTCTGATTTTTTCCTCCACTTGCCTGTTAGGATGCCTCGGAGACTGCTCCTCATTGCTGTGGAAGAATTCTTTATTTTTCGTTGAAAATAAGTATTTTAGTTTTACTATTAGAACTGCTGCCTTTACTTTCTACTATTAGCTAACGCTATTTAGTGTAGTATTTAGTTGTTTTACTTCAGTTTTGGTACCTCAGCAGTTCTTTGAACCATTGAGGAACTACGTTTCTGTATCTCTTTAAAAAAAGATTTGGTTAGGACCCTACAGAGTCCTTTTTGGTAAATTATCTTGATTTTCGTAAAGTTTTGCGGTTCCCTTTGGTTTAACAATCGACCTCATTGCTAGAGAGGGGGTAACATCTCCTTTCTTTACTAAATTTAACTGTCTGATTGTGGTGTTTTTTGGGGTTATTGTTGGTTATGTCAGATAAACCTAAAAAGAAAACAGGGCCTACAGGTTTTAAAAATTGTATTAAGTGCGGGGACATATTTGCTAAAGAGAAAAAGATGATCTGTGTCTGCTTTGCTTAGGTTCCTCACATTTTCAGCCCGATTGTGATATTTGTAAAACTTTCCGGCTTAAACTGTGGAAGAGTGTTAGAACGCTTTTTTTTTTTTAATTTATTTTAAAATTTTATGTAGTACAGCATATACCATACAGCATAATTCCATCAGAGAACAAGTGTTATACAGCACAGATCAGATACAGTTTTAACTTAGAATAAGCATACAGTATTGTGATCCAATCCTGACTAGTGACTAATAACTTTCAGTTATTCTAGGATTTTACTGTACAACTAGATAATAATGTAGGATATATCGCTCTCACTCACCTTATATAGAAAGGGCTGTTTGCCATTATTTCCACCCCTCATAGGAGTTCAATAAAAGGTAGGAGGACTGAATTATCCTAAAGAGGGATACTAAACCAGGATCAAATAAGGTTGCCTGGACTCAATTAAGTTGCTTTACACCCCTACCACAAATGCTAGACCTGCTAACAGATAGGGAGACAGGTTATGGAAAGAGAAAATCATAACTAGTTCACGAACTAAGTAGGGTAATATATCCCCTTCTTTAGTGGTGTCTCTCAATATTCAGGAGCATCACGGTTAATCTTTATAAACAATAGCATCAACGTGGCTTTCCTAACAATAATATTAAATCTCAGGCAATATTTCAAATGACTAAGAAGTCAAGCAGTTGTGGATTTCTCTATGTAAGCAATCTAAAGGGATTTACATCCTGCAAGTCTGACCAGAGTTCAGTCATTAGTGTCCGAATCAGAATTCATGTCCAGATCAGCTTTTTGCTGAGTGTGGCCTTCAAGCAGTTTAGAAGCCAGGGTGGCAGCCACATCAGGGTCTGTTAGGATATGAATCTTACCCGAATGTTTAATCTGCAGTCTAGCAGGGAACAGGAGCTGGGCCTCGATGCCGTATTCAAGGAGGAGTTTCTTCGTTAACTGTAGAGCCGCCTTCTTGGTCTGGGATTGGGAAGAAATATCTGGAAAGTGGGCAATTTTGCTCCCTCCCAGACAGGCGACCCCCGTTGCCTAGCAACTCGCATTAGTGGAATTCGGCTCTCTGAGCTCGATAATGTGGCAGTGGCAGTTCCCGAGCCTTTTCGGGAACGCATGGGAATGGCTAATGCCTTTGTCACTGAAATCCCCGAGTCAGCTGGCAGTAAAGCAAGGTCGGTGAATATAAGTCGATTAATCGCTGGTAATATTTCAGAATTGGAGGCAAATCGTGGCAGGAAGCCCACTATGTGCACATTCGACTGTCTCTGTGTATTTTCAAGAGCTTCTAGCTTAGCCTGGAGGAAGGTTAGATCTTGAACGAAGGTGGCATTTTTAGCTTGTTGATGGCCCGACTCCGCTTTAAGGGCTTGTATTTCAGCTTCATTCCCACCTACTTTTCATTTAGGTCCCGGACTCCACCGCTGCCAGTCTGCAATCGCTTCCTCCGCTTTCTTAGATTTTGTGTAGCATTGCCATAATCTGTGGCTTGGGGTTTCACCCACTCGTGTCTCCAGAAGCAGAGGAGCCCAGGCCTGCCCTCGTGGTGTTGGCGGCGAGAAAGAATACGCCGATGTGATGCCACGACGCTTTTGGTCTTTGTTTGGACTCATTCCTGTATCAGTACACCTTCCAAATATAGGATTTTTCAGATTTTAGATGGTTGGCTTTCCCAGAGATGGAGTAAATTAGACTTTTAAAGCTTGCCTGAGCAGGAGACATAACTTACATATCAGCTATGTTGGGTGCTCAGCAGCACCCTCCTGCTTAATACGTTTAATAAATGTATGGAGGAACCGAGTCGGCTCCCGATTAACCTTCTCTTCCAAAAGAGAAAAATGTGTCGACTAAAGCTCCTGACAAAGGCGAAAGTTCCAAACCTAAACGAACCACTGACCCTGTTCCGAAACCATCTTCAGTCAAGAAAACGTTTAAAAAGAAGCATACTGAGCCTCCAGGTAAAAAGCCAAAGGAGCCTTCAGTGGAGAAATCAACTACGGCTGAAGTCGTAGCTCAAGCCTTGCAGATACTGCAGGCTTTGCAGGGCTTGGTCCTGGTTCCGCAACCGGCAAACCCAGTTCCATCAGAACCACATTCGGTTCTGGCCCCAGTTCGAACACTGGTTCAGGGATTGGTTCAGACGTCTTAAGATCCCACATATGAAGAGTATGATGAGGATGACAACGTGGATGAGCCTATTGAACCGGAGGTATCTCTGGATCAGGAGTTTGAATCTCCTCCTAGGTTGCCAGAAGACTACTCATCTCACTTTACTTTTGTAAAGCAGATAGTTGAGGCTCTGGACATACCTACAAATGAAGCTGTGGAGGAGGAAGAAGAAGAGGCGGATTTCCTGGACATGATGGGCCTGGCCCCAACCAAAGAGCTTATCTTCCTGGACTAAAAGTCTCCACCACTCATTCACACTAGTGGGACTATGCTGGAGCCAAAATCTTCAGCAGTGTCAGCGCCAAGGTAGAGACTGCACATGTGCGGTGCCACTAGACTGGCTTGTGTCAGAGTAGGCTGTCTTCGCATCGACCGTCCAATTGCCTCATTTCTTTTTACCTGTTATTGAGTGCACTTCAGTGATGGCGCCACTCACCGCTAGAAGTCAGATCTTCATCTATACGACAGCAGCTTTAGTTGTTCAGTATTTTAAGTTTTAGTGTGTTAGTAGTATTTATTTATTTTTTAAAAAGTAAAACTTGAAGAAAGGAGGAGTCTTCAGCCCGCCATTGATGGAGTCGACTATAAATGGTGCTGGTGACGGTGGGAGACTTCTTTGAAAGCTATTTTGGCAGCGGGGCTGGGTCTGGTCCACCACCCTTTTTTGGGGGGTCTGACCACAGGAGTTGGGTGCTCAGGAGGAGGGCTGTCCTCCCAAAGCACAAAAGAAGCAGGCCGTTCCCTATCCTGGTCGGGGACTCGGCACGCTCCACCTTGAGTTCTTCTTCTCACCAGTCAAGAAGAAGCTGTACTCTCGAGGTTTCCCTCATGCGTCTGCAGGGGCTGTTCGGTAGCATGGGACAGTAGGCTGACCCGGCTCTGTTGGGGTTGCCTGCAGTCCCTAGTGGCCGTGATCCTTGGCTCCGGAGTCTCTACCTGCCCCCTGGGAGTCTTCTGGTGAACAGTTTCATCATCAGGCCGCTCTTATGGAGCAGTGGGTTCGGCGGTTGTCCCGACTGCCCCTACCTGTGGACTCGGTCCCGGGACTTTCGGGCCTGGGGACCGTTGATCCGCGGTCGGAATGGCTAGGTCAGCTTGATTGTGCGGCACCTTTGGTGCCGTCGATGCCACTCCTTCATGCCTTTCCCCCTCACATGGCTGCGGAGCAGGGGCCAGCACAGATACTGCATTCTCCCCCTACTCCTCTTCATTCTTTCAGGTCTCTAGTGGTGTCGCGTCCCTGTGGAGTTCCGATGTTGAGGTCAGGGACTCTCGGTGCTCATTTGATGCCAGGTATGGTGCCACGTGTGGTTCTGGCTGTGGCAGCACTGGCACCATTTTTGGCACTGGCTCCGACTAGGGTACTGGGGTTCTCGACTCTGATCCCGAGAGTGGCACCCTAGCTCTTCCCCTTCTTTTCCTACCTTTGCTATCCCTTGTGGGGTACCGGGAATGGGGGGACTATGATGAGTCTGATCCTGATCTGCACCTGACAGATGATGTGGATGAAGACTAGTTTTATCGGATAGAAAATAAACCCTCTACTTGAGCTGAGGCTGTGGTCGAAGACCTCTCATTTAAATCTCTGCTGAAGAATATGAATTCCTCCGGGGCTCTCTAGACTTCTGAGGTGGACCCTGGGAAGCTTTTGCACCTGCAATACCTGCATGTTCCTGAAATTCCTATGGTCCTGACACCACCAGTGCAGCTTTTTTTTTTTTTTTTTTTTTTAGTTTAGCTGTTTGGTCCCCATCGCCTCCTCCTGGCAATGGGGACACATGTATTTTACAGATTTTCTCCCCTGACACCCTGGCACACGGCAGTGCAAGTATGTGGAAGCACGCTTCGCACCCCGTGGTACCAGCTCAGCCCCTTCCACCTCCCGATACTTTGCCGCCCCTCTCCACTCACGCTACTCACCTGACCTCCACCTGGTGGGAGCAGAACTATGGGGGGCCCCCAACCTACCCTCAGGAGAGGAGAGCTGCCCACCGGCATACTCAGTCCTGCTGTGCCCTCCCCCCCCATGCACGCCAGCACCCCGAGAACCCGAGGTCGTTCTCAAACCCGGGTCACCGGAGTAGCGTGTGGTAAGGCGCCCAGCACCTCAACCCTCTGTGCCACTGAGCCAGCTAGACACTCTCTCAAGTGGCGAGAGACAGACTGGTACTAATTCCTTCCATTGCTAAGTCTATAGATAGGAAGTATGTTCCCCCTAAGAACAGGCCAGTCCTGGCTTCTCAAGCCTTCGCAGATGCCCTAGTGGATCTAGCGGAAGCGACAAAGCTGCCCCCAGAATCCACGGCTCATCCGGTAAATAAAGAATCTCATAAAACAGACACTCTGGGGAAGCGAGTGTTTGCTGCTGCTACTTTGGGCATGTGTATTGCTAGTTACCAGGGCCAATACTCTCAGTATGAGTATACCCTCTGGCATTCACTCAAAGAAACAGTCGAGGCTCTCCTGGAATCGGCAGCAGCTGCCGGGATCTGTACCCAGTGGCATTCCTTGCCAAGGACTTCAGGCTTCACAAATGATGCTCAGCAGAGAGTCATGAATTTCCCATTTGATGGTGTCTATCTGTTTGGTCCACAAGTGGGGCAGGCACTGGAGGCCACTCAGAAGACCAGGACTGCTGTTAAGACTGCCAGACTGACCCCTGCCGGCCCTCAACAGGGTGGAAACTGCCGACAGTTTCATAACCGACAGTCCTTTCAAGGTGTCGTCGAGGCACTGGTCAGGAAGCATAGGGAAAACCCAGGAGCAGTTGTAAAATTCACCAAAACTTTATTTATAGTAAGAATAACAGAAAAAAATATAAACTTGTTCATAATAACTATGTACACAGGCAAAATAAAAATCTTTCTTGTAATAAAATCTCTTGCAGTAGCAGCTTAGCCTTTTTATAAGTCTTTTTCAGTCCCCCACCTGTAACAAACATCCTGTTTTTGCAAAATGTTATGTTCTCATAAATATCAGGCAGGATGTTTCTGAGGCCCCTTTTGCAAAAAAGCCTCAAGCATTTGCACTCAGGTAACCTTTAGTTTTCTACCATCAATATACATTTGAACAGTATTACTAAATATTTTCTAAACAAAAGAGATCCCAATATCAGTTTCATTCCATACATTAATTTACACATAATTTTTTATATTAGCTGATATAGATATGCAAGAGAGAAAAACAGACAGCAAGAGAAATCTGAGAGACAGTGAGAGAGGCAAAGAATTACAAGACTGTTCGGGTTGATTAAGTCCATGGTCTCACAGGAAAATTTGGTTGCACAACCAGACAGAGACCGAAAAAGGAAAGATCCTTGCATTTAAACCCATTCTTCATAACAAATGGGACAGTGTCCTATCCTACTCTGTCACACGAGGTATAGGCCTAGGAGCTTTTAACAAAAATCAAACCCCCTCAGTCGCAAAAGAAAACAGCAGAAGGGACAGGCCCTGAAGGACAGTGTCCTATCCTACCCCATCACACGAGGTATAGGCCTAGGAGCTTTTAACAAAAATCAAACCCCTCAGTCGCCAAAAAAAGAAAACATAGCAGAAGGACAGGCCTGAAGGGGCCCAGTGCCACCCTCTGAAGACCCGGCCCATGTCCTCGTCAGCTGCCCAAGGGGAACTCCTCTTCGGCAGTAGGGGGCCGTCTGACTCGATTTTACAACCAGTGGAAGTCCGTCACAACGGACAAATGGGTACTCTGGATAATTTGAGAGGGATACTCTTAGTTTCACAGAGACCCCTCTGAATTGTCCCCCCCAGATGACAGCCCAGACTGTCTACCATTCAGTTAGACCTACTTTCTTCTGAGATTCAGGGCCTTCTGAACAACAGGGCAGTAGAAGCAATTCTACAACCAGAACAGAACACAGGTTTCTACTAGGAGAAACGACATTCCCCAGATGGCTCGCTTCATCAAGGAGAACAACTCAGTTCGAGCTCTCTCTCTATATGCAGCAGATGCTAGGTCTCATGGCATCATCCGTGTTCATGATGCCCTAGCCCGCTTACACATGAGAACCACACAATGGATTCTCAGCACTCAGTGGTCTCCAACCACGCATCCGCAGTCTTTCCACATCAAGGTGACAGAGCCCCTAATGAGGTCACTCACCTGGTGGACTCAGGAGGACAACCTTCTTCAAGGTTTTCCCTTTGCTCCACTGGAGACGCAGATCACCATCACCACAGATGCATCTCTGACCAGTTGGGGAGCTCACTGTTAGGACCTCCACACCCATGGTCTGTGGAAGCCAGGATGAGTCCCATCTACACATATATGTCCTGGAGATGAGAGCTGTTTTGTATGCTGTCTGAGCCCTGAAGGATGTCCTCTGTCACAGAGTAACACTCCTTCAGATGGACAACAAGGCTGTGAAGTACTACATCAACAAGCAGGGTGGAGTGCACTGTTACCCTCTGTGCAGGGAAGCCATGGGTGTGTGGGAGTGGTGTCTCGAGCACAAGGCCCTGATCCAGGCAGTCTGCCTGCTGGGGATCCAGAATGATCTAGCAGACTGCCTCGGCAGAACAGAGGCGGATCCACATGAGTGGTCTCTCGACTTGGACATAGTGCATTCGCTGTTCGGAGAGTGGGGCACTTGCTGTTCGGAGAGTGGGGCACTCTGGACCTGGACCTTTTTGCGTCCCCACTCAATGCAAAACTGCCTCTGTTCTGCTAAAGAAATCCAGAACCTGGCACATTTTGTCAGGATACATTCAGACTGTGGCGGACAAGACACTTTCTGTACGCATTTCCTCCTCTTCCCTTAATTCAGGGGGTGCTGCTCAAGTTAGAAATGCAGGGGGCAGCATGATTCTCATTGCCCCATTCTGGCCTCGTCAGATATGGTTTCCGTTAATCAACAGATTATTGGAAGTCCCTCCAAGACAACTTCCCTTACAGATGGACCTTCATCTCCACACTTGGCTCCTCAGGAGATAGAAGCTGGTAGGTTTAACGCCTCTCAGAGAATCTCAGAATTCTCTCTTAGACGCTATAGTACCATCCACTAGGAAGACTTACACGCAAAGTGGAAATGGTTTTCCATTTGGTGCGTAGAGTCCACTCTGGATCCTTTGTTTGCCCACCAAGTAAGGTGTTGAGTACTTCCTAGACCTTTTGCATGCAGGACTGCAATATCACAGTAAAGGTGCACCTTTACACTTGCCATCACGCCAGTACAGAATATGTCGATGGCTCAGTTACCTTTAGTCAAAAGATTCCTTAAAGGTATCTTGCACACTAGGCTGCCAATCAGGAGACCGGTGGCGAGTGGGATATTAATCTTGTGCTAGACATACTTGCCCATAAACCTTTTGAGCCTCTAGCAACCTGCAGCTTAACTCATTACCTCCAATAACTCCATATAAAGTCTGAACTATCCATTGTTTACCTGACACAAAATGGCCACCCAGGAGGTAATGAGTTAAAGTTTCTGACCTGGAAGATGGCCTTCCTAGTGGCCATTACCTCCGCTAGAGATGTCTGAAATACATCCCTGGTCACAGCACCCTCCCAGTACACAGTATTTCATAAGGACATGGCAGTTCTCAGAACGCCTAAATTCCTACCAAAGTAGTCTTGGAATTTCACTTTAACCAGCCCTTGGTCCTTCCGACCTACTTAAAAATGTCCAGAATGAAAGGGAATGCACCCTCACTCTCTGGATTTCAAAAGGTTTTATGATTCTGTATCGCCAGAACGAAGGAGATTTGCAAATCCAAACAACTCTTTGTATCATTCAGCATGGCCTGACTGGGTCAACCTGTTGCCATCAGATGTATTTCAGCATGGTTGGTAGCATGTCATCGCCATTGTTACTTGATGGCACAGGACAAGCTGGAAGGCAGAGTGTATGCCTACTCTGCCAGAGTGGCTGCAGCATCCCTGGCGGAGATTTGGAACGTGCCCATTGCAGACATCTGTAATGCGCCCACTTGGAGCTCTGTGCACACTATTGTGAAGCACTACGCCCTGGATATCCATGCCAGACAGCATCCTTCTTTTGTCAGGTCTATCCTTAATGGACTTCTGTCCTAAGTGAGCTCCTTTTTCCTTCTACCCTGCTCGGGGGATTGTTTTGAGCTTGGCACTCTCCCACTAGTGTGAATGAGTGGTGGAGACTTTTAGTCCAGGAAGATATGAAAATTACGTACCTACCATAATTCTTTATCTTCTTGAACAAGTAGTCACCGCTTATTCACACGCCACCCCCCACCATCCCCGAGCTCACTCATCCTGTTTCTGGTCTTCAGTCCCTCGCTGCTTTGGCTGTAAGACGCGTTGCGTTGACCTTCTTATACAGTCATATGGACTATCTTATGTCCGGATTAGGTTAGTTTCAGATTAGTTTATGCTGCACCTCCTCGGTAAAAAAGTACTGAGGCGGTTGGAAGTCGATACCGAGATAGCCTATATGGCGCGACCAGTCCTGTGGCACTGTGCATGTACGGTCCCTACCTGCCTGACCTCCTGAAGATTTTGGCTCCCGCTGGGTCCTAGTACCTCTGGCATAGTCCCACTAGTGTGAATGAGTAGTGGAGACTTCGTCCAAGAAGATCAAGAATTATGGTAGGTACGTAATTTTCATCTCCTGCCCATCCAGCAATCCTTGAAGAAGCATGCCCTGAAGGTGCTGCAAACATCCAACTCAGTCCCACCAGTTGATAAAAAAGCTGACAAGAAATATCAACTGGACAGGACAGGAGCCGAATTCCTGTTTCAGCATCCTGACCATGAGGTGGTAGTGCAAGCAGCTGCCTGTGACAGGGTGAAAGTGCCACTGTTTTCACATCCTCCTGAAAAGGATTCAAGAAAACAGGACAGCATAGCAAAGAAGTTCTGTTTGGCTGCTTCTTTGTCTGTGAGGCAAGCTAGCTACATGGCATATGCAGCCAGGTATCAGAAGTACCTGTTGAATGCCATTATGGCCATGGCAGAGAAAGCACCACCTGTTGTGGCCTCTGAGATGATTGAGACAGCCTGGCTGGGGTTAGAGGCAACCAAAAACCATTTCCTTTTGGTAGTGGACTCTCATGATTCTGCAGCCAGATGTATGGCCCTAACAGTAGCCCTAAGGAGGTTTGCCTGGTTCAGGACCACAAACCTAACCCAGGATACCCAGAACAAGGCCATTGATTTCCCCTGTAAAAACAGTTCCCTTTCTGGGTACAAAACTGAGGGCTGCATGAAAAAAGTGGATGAATATAAAACCACTTGTAATAGTAACGCCGTTAAAGAAAAGGCTTCTACTTCTTACAGGGCACAGGGAAGGGGTGGTAGAGGAAGGTCAGGCTATGTCAGACCTTTCTTTCAGGCCCAAGCCACCCCTGTATACCAGCAGCAGAGAGGGTATTTCAGGGGCAGGGCCAGAAGGGGCTCCAGGTGTGGTGACCAGAGCTCTCGGGCTGCAGCCCAGACAAAGCAGACTCCCTGATTCACAGGTCAGGGTTGCCTCCCACTACCAGTAGGGGAGAAGGCTAGCTCACTACTTCCCAGTTTGGAAAGCATCACCAAAGACAAGAGGGCCTTGGATGTAGTGAGCCAGGGCCTGGCCCTCCGCTCAGATCCTTCCCCAGCTAAGGCCAAGAGCCTTCTGACCAGCATCAATCACAGAAAGGGTCCTCTTAGAAGAGGAGGTGTCAAGCCTGCTGGCAGCAAGAGCAGTGGAACCTGTTCCAGTCTTACAGAGGGGAAGAGGATTCTACTCAAGATACTTCCTCACTTTAAAAATCCCCTGGCTGTCGGGTAGGATCAAAGATGGTGAGGTGGCCATCGAAGGATTCCAAGCATTTTGACTTGATAGAATAGGCAGGAAAGGTGGCGGCTGCCTCCTGTATGCCAGAAACTCACTGAGTTGCTCCGTCCTCCCCATCTCCAAAGTTGTGGAGGATTATGAGCTACTAGTGGTAAAAATACAAGTCGGCCTAAAAGGCAAGACCCTTACCATCGCCATAACCTACCTGCCCCCCAAGAAAGCCAAGGAAGGCCTTCCTCTTGTTATGGAAGAAATTAGCACACTCAGAAAGGGCTCAGAACTCATCTTGACCAGTTACTTTGATATTAACTGGTTATGTAAGGAGACAACACCCTCCAGAGACCTAATCACCTCCCACAATCTCACGTAACTCACCCCACCAGGCAGAACTACAAGACTGGTACCAGCACCCTCATTGACTGGGTCGTAGCTAGCTCACCAATTCGATTCTCCAAACTCAGGGTTCTCCCGGACGTGCTAAGTGACCACTCCCCAGTCTCCCTTATATGGACCACTAAATTTGCCAAAAGCCCACCCTGCCTCATCGAGAGCAGGGTTCTCCGGAAAGGCAAACTTGGATCCCCCAAATTGGCCCTGTCTGCCTACAACTGGTCCTCCATCAACAGGGCACCTACGCTGGACCAGGCCCTTAGTTTTTTCACTGAGGGGTTCAATTCCATCTGTGATATCTATGCACCACGCACAAAACGGAAAATTCGGGGGGTGGTTAATGGCTGGATTGATGACAAGCTCCTCTTCCTCCTAAAGGAGAGGACTGCCTCTGGGAAAAAGCCTTAAACTCAGGCAGCAAGCATGACCTACAGTGCTACAAAGCGGCTAGAAATTGGTGCACCAAACTCATCAGGCTCTAAAAGCCAATTTCCTTAAGACACAGCTTAACAATGCATGGGGAGATGGAAAGAGGTTTTGGGACAACATCAAGAACATCCTTGGTAAAGATCAAAAGCAGCACCCTAAGATGCTCAACATTAATAACTCCTCCTCCTCAGATCCGCTTAGCCATTACTGATGCCTTTAACCAGGCCTTACAGACCTGTTCTCAGTGCTGCCTCCAGACTACCTTCTGCCAGTGGAGGACCAAGGTTGCATCATCAACCTGTTCATAACTAACCACCCAGCCTTCTATTTTAAGAAGGTAACGGTGAAGGAGGCCCTAACGATGGTCAGGAAAGTCCTAGGCAAAACCAGATTGAGAGTGACGGGCTAACATGAGGTTACTCCTCTCACCCTTGATATTCTTATTATGCCCATAACAATGCTATTTAATAAATCCTTGGCCTAGCTCAATTTCCAGAGGTATGGAAGCAAGCCCTGGTAACTCTAGTGCATAAGAATGTTGACAAGGTGCTGGTGTCACACTATAGGCCAATATTTATCCTCTCCCCACTATCCAAAGCTTTGGAAAAAATCGCGGCAAGTCAACTCACAGAATACCTCAATAAGTACAATCTGCTCTGCCCAAACCAACATGGCTTCAGGCAAAAACACAGTACCAGCACGGCACTGATGGAATACACTGACTATGCGCACAAGGCACTGAATGAAGGCAGATTGGTGGGGTCCATCTTCATTTACCTCACCAAAGCCTTCGACACCGTCAGCCACTCTCTACTAGTACTCCAGCTCCAAAGATTGGGTGTGGCACCAAACGCCGTGAATTGGTTCAATGACTACCTAACACACAGGAGCTAGCGAGTCAAAATTGGGCAGACGTTATCCAGCTCCAGAGATAAACTCCTAGGAGTCCCTCAAGGATCAGTTCTAGGGCCCCTGCTTTTCAGCCTCTTTGTAAATGACCTACCCACAGCCTGTGACACCAGACTTATTCTGTATGTGGACAGTGCTGTGCTGCTGAGCAGCAGCACCTCTCAGGTTGCCCTGCAAACAGAACTACAGAACTCTTTCAGTAAACTCGAGGACTGGTTCAGTAGGCAAAAGCTGCTACTAAATTACAAGAAAACCAAGGCCATGCTACAATCCAGCCCCTATAACAAACACAAGCATGCTCCTCTTGTAATCACCAACAAGACTGGTGAGCAGATTGAGCAGGTGCACTTGTTCAAGTACCTTGGAGTCACCATTGATGACTCTGTCACTTATACGCACCATGTAGACTCCCTGGTTAAAGTGGTAAACACAAAGATCGGGGTCTTCTATAGGCATAAGAAATCCCTCACCCTGGAAGCACTCCGAATCTGTCTCCAGCTCCATACTCTCCATGATAGACTACGGACTGGTGGTCTTTGGAGCTGCTACTGATACAGTGCTCAAAAGGGTCCAAATTGCACTCAGTAAGGCATGCCGCCTCACCCTGTGTGCAGATCACTACACTCATACTTGCACCCTGTATGAGCGTACAAACTGGTTTAACCTAAAAGGCAGGATCAAATACCAAACTTGCCTTCTGGGAAAGAAGGCACTCCTCGGAAAAACCCCACCCTGTATAGGAAACCTGCTCGAGTCTTCTCTCTCAACACACATCACCAAACGGAGGAAGAATGGAGCACTGTCCATACCATTTTGCCGAACCTCACTAGGGCAGCGTGCTTTCTCCTATCAGGCCCCCCCTCTGGATAGATGAACTCCCGATGAAATTGCAAACAAACAAACAGCCTGTCTCAGTTCAAAGTAGGCCTCAAACAGCACCTAATGTCTAACTCAAAATGCATCTGCTTCTCAGGCCCCACTTGATAGACAGGCCTACCCCCAAGGTAACACCCAGCAGGGCTACCTAGAGAACCCTGCCTCCATTCCAGCCTAGCCAAGTGCTTAAGTAAGCTATCAGTCCTCTTTAAATGCACTTGGTACTGCCCCTCCTAAACCCCCCTCCCCCACACACACACCATATAAAACAAAGCCCTCTGAAGCTGCTCCCCCCATCCACAGCCCCCGTTTCCACTATCCCCCACCTCTAACTCTCTGCGGTTGGTTTCAAACCCAATCCCCCTTGTTTCACTGTCACCCAGCCTTGCGCCATCTGGGATAGCGTTAAACCCTATGCAGTTACTCTGCCATAGTGTATCAACGGATTTGGAGGTTTCCAAGGGTGTGCTACCTAGGTCAACTGATTAGAAATAGCTTAGTATTCAATTATAACTGCTCAGTTTTTTCTCTCCTATTTGTCTAATTGTCATGTAATCGCTCTTTAATGCCTAATGATCAGGCCTCTGTAACCACTGAATATGTGTATTGTCTTATTGTCCACCCTGACGTGGAACCTTTGTAAAAACTCATGCTCAAAGGTCTTTTGAAATACTAATTAAACAATTAAAAAGAATGTTGAATGGTGACCCATTTTAGACCTAAGAGCTCGAACAAGCACTTGGCAAAGCCAAGTGTCGGGGTGGTAACTTTGGCAATGATTCTCCCCACTCTACAGGAAGGAGACTAGCTGGTATCTCTGGATCTCAAGGATGCCTACTTCTACATACCAATCTGAGAAGCTCACAGAAAATACCTCAGGTTCAGACTTCACTCAGGGCATTACCAGTTTACAGCTCTGCCATTCGGACTAACCTCTGCCCCAGGGTCTTCACAAAGTGCCTGACAGTGATGGTGGCACACCTAAGAAGACAGGGCATAAGAGTGTTCCTCTACCTGGACGACTAGCTAGTGATAGGTCAGTCACCACAGCAAGTAAAAGATGCCCTAAAGATCACCTAGGAGACCTTATAGTCACTGGGGTTCATTATCAGTGTCCAAAAATCTGTCCTCGAGCCCACTCAGATGCTGATGTTCATGGGGCAGAGGTGGACACTCAGCAAGGAAGAGCTTTTCTTCCTCAGGAAAGAGTGGACAACATCTTTAAAATTGCAAGTTCCTTCAGCCTTAATAGGCCGCAGCTAGCAAGGCATTTTCTAAAGTTGCTGGGTCATAGGGCAGCTGCAACAGGAACAGTTCGAGGTTGCAGATTACAGATGAGGGACATCCAGTTTCACCTCCGAGCACACTGGTGTCAAAGAAGGGACTCCTTGACAAAGCTGGTCCTAGTGACAAGCTCACTTCTGCAGGTCCCGCAGTGGTAGAAAGACAGAAGCAATCTCAGGCTTGGGGGTTCCATTCAGGGCAGAGTCCCCTTCCTTGGTACTCACAACAGATGCCTCACTTTTAATGTGGGGGCACATCTGAGACAGCATACAGTGCATGGTACATAGTCCCCAGCAGAATCACTACTGCACATAAACCTGCTGGAGCTCAGGGCAGTGCTGCTAGCACTCCAATCCTTCACCACTCTGGTAAAGGGTAAGGCATTGCAAGTCTGAACAGACAATACCACAACCATGTACTACATCAACAAGCAAGCAAGGAGGGACAAGGTCCGAACTCTTGGGCGTAGAAGCAATGAAGATATGGAGTTTGTCCTGCTCCTTGCAGGTGTCTCTGGTGACCATCTACCCAACAGGGTAGGACAGTACTCTGGCAGATGTCCTCGGCAGAATCAACCAAAACCACCATGAGTGGTCCCTCAACAGGCAAGTGCTAGAGGTGGTGTTTCAAAGATGGGGAGCTCCAGAGATAGATCTTTTCACCTCAGAAGAGAATCACAAGCTACCCAAATTCTGCTGCAGGCCCCAGTCAAGGGCACAGTGTCCCTGGATGCCCTGGTGTTGGACTGAACAGGGATGTACCTTTATGCAGTCCCCCCATTCCCACTACTTCTCATAGAGTTGTGATAAAACTCAGATCTCAGTCAGCAACCATGATCCGGATAGCCCCAAACTGGGCCAGGCAACCATGGTACTCTGTAGTTCTAGGAGCGTGGATATGTTGTTCATCCACACTCTTTGGCATGTCCCTTCCCCTTTAAATCTTGTTGGAAGTCTTCAAGCTGGCTCCTCCCACCCACCCGTGTGGTATGTAGCTCGGCTCGCCCCATGACAGCAGATCTTCCTTTCACTGGAAGATTCAGGTTCCCTCGTGCTACTTCTACAAGTACCGTAGGCCCTGGATTCTAATAGACGGTTTTCGCCACATTTGCTTTCTTTGAAATTTGTAGAGTTTATGATTCCGATCAAGTGCATTGGACATGGAGGACAAGTCGTCCCCGGGTTTCGCTGGTGTCCTTGCGGACAGAAAATGTTGCGCGCCAATCCCACCTCTTGTGCGTTTATTGCTTGGGTGTCGTGCATGACACCACCGCTTACACTATCTGTCTGGCCTTCCATCCTAACGTCCTGGATGACCGCAAGGCGTGCTTACAGCTAGGGAGACCGGAGCTCCGCAATCCACCAGTGAAATTGAAGGTGGGCGGTTTCTGCGGCCGCGGGATCTGCCGAGCAGCTCGACCAGATGGCGGCTTTCGAAGAGGAAGCTGCTCAAGCTTCGGCCAGCCAAAGTTTTTTCGTGCCGCTTAACCTGGGCTCCACTTTCTCTGGGTTCTTTCGGGAGCAGTGCCAGTCGCTCCCTACCAAGGGTGAGGCGCTCTCTGGCTCACACTCCTCCCACCCTAAGAAAAGGGACAAGGACCCTGAATCATCTTCTGTCCGAAGAAGATGTTCCTGGGGCCGAGAGCAGTCCAATTCTCAAGACTGGTGGTCTCGACCTCGGTCGACATCGCTTCCTCGGCTGCCAGCTTCTCGGGACCTTCCGTCAGGCCAAGGCACCGAGGCGAGATCTGGCAGAACTGGCCGAGATTTCTCTCGACCAATCGGACCGTTATGGCCGACCCAGCTCAACGACTCATTGGAGAGACACCCATCCTTTCTTTCCCGGCGAGGAGACCCTTCTTCGGGTATCCCAATTGAGGGACAGGAGCCAGAACCTTGAATTTCACGAATCTGGCCCTCCCGATTGACAGACCGACACGGCAGTCTCGATTGAGGATTAGGACCCGTTGGTGAAAAACTGAAAAAGGGTCACAAACACTCCTGAAAGAGGAGCCGCCACCGGTCCTCATCCTCCTTGGCCGAGCAGAGACTTTGACGGAAGTTACATCGATGTTATGAGGACCTTAGGTGGCAACAGCTAATTCTGACCAGTCAGAAGCCGGCTCCTCCGGCCATTACTTGGCCCCAGCCTCTTAGGCAGACGCCGACTCCTCCAGAACCGAAGACTCCGGTTCTCCTTCCGGTAGGACCGGCACGCATTCCTGTTCGGCCTGTTCCGGTCTCCCACCAATTTTGGTGGAGCCACCGCCTAAGCAGCCTCAGGGAGGGTCCCTCTCAAAGGCGTATTGGACAGATACGGGCCTGCTTCGTCGTCTGTCCATCACTGTTGTCCCCGATCACCCTCGGCGTATTGAAGGGGACATAGGCGGGAGACCCCTGTATCCCGACTCCTCGGACTCTGATACCACTGGTCTTCATTTCCCACCCTGATGATGAGTTGTCAGTGACAGGCCTGGAGGAAGGTCCTTCCTCTTTCCAGGGCATCTTTCAACTTATTTCTGAGTTCACCGGTATGCCCTTGCAGCCTGTCCAAAAGAAGGTGGAATATCCTCTCACAGATATCCTTAAGAGGGGGGATACCCCGACGGAGGCCTTCCCAGTGACCGAAGCCATTGTTGGCCCAGCCCTTGAGCTATGGCAGCGCCCTGCCTCTTTCCCGGCTCTGTCTGCCCGTATGGCTCGCAAGTACACTGTACCCACGGGATCCTTGGCAGGCTTCACTGAGCATCCCTCAGCCGTGAGCCTTGTGACCACCTCAATGTTTAGACACACGGGTAGCTCAGCGAATACTGTCCACCCTCCTGACAAGGAGTCCAAAAATATGGATCATTCTGCCCAGAAGGTGGTATATGCAGCCCCATCCTTGGGCCTTTGTCAGGCCAGCTCGGCAGTGATCATGGCACACTTCTTTCACACCCTCTTGGGGTCGCTAGATGAAGTCCTCCCTCATCTCCCAGCGGACATTCAGACCACGGTCAAGCAAGTCTGTGACCAGGGCCGTGCTGTTGCAAACAGCAGCTCCAGACGGCTTTGGACATTGGAGATTCCTGTGCCCGCTCACTAGAAGCCGCAGTGACCACTCGCCGCAGGGCCTGGCTGAGATTATCCTCTTTTCCGTCAGATACTCAGCACAAGTTAGGTGACGTGCCCTTCCTTGGCACTGACCTCTTCGGTCCAGGAGTGACAGGTCACCTCCAGTGCATAGAGCAGTCCATTGCCACCTTGGATGCCACTTCTGCAAAGGGTTCTTTGGGCAAGAACCAGCAGAAGAAAAGAAGAAACCTTTTGGCACCTTCTCCTGTGGTTAGATACCCTCCCTTCCAAGGAGGTCAGCAGCAACAGCAGGCTCAAGCTTGGCGCTCTAGGCCCGAGCAGGGTCCCCAACAGCCCCGCAAAGGAGGCCGAGGTGCCCAGTCTAGGAGCCTCCTCCTCCTCTAAGCCTGCGCAGTGACGGGTCGGGGTGGCCACCCCTACTCCCATCACGCCAGTTCAGGGTCCTGCCATGGGGGGCCGGCTTCGCCACTTTCTCTTCGCCTGGTCGGTATCACGCCGGACAGGTGGGTCCTGGAAGTGGTTGGTCAAGGACTGCCTCTAGAGTTCGAGCAGTACCCTCCTTGCCGAGCCTGTGCCTGTGCCCACCAGGGAGAGAAGGATCTCAGTTGGCACTCAGTCGGCCCGCCGGGCGACATACTCGCTCCTCCACGAGGAGGCGGTAGCTCAGTGCTGGATCCTCCTACAGACCAAGGCTTCATGTCTAGGTACTTCCTGGTGCCCAAGCAGATGAGGGGTTGGTGCCCCATCCTAGATCTCCATGACCTGAATCAATATCTCAGGTCTTGCACCTCCGGATGGTAACTCTGAACCAGATCATACCATCTCTGGTGCGAAACATGTGGTTCTGTTCACTGGATCTACGGGACGCATTCTTTCATGTCCCAATCCGTCCGTCCCACCAGCGGTTCCTCCGCTTCAGGGTCAAAGGGACCCTGTACGAGTTCCGAGCCATGCTGTTCGGCCTGTCATCGGCCCCTCGGGTCTTCACCAAATGCATTGCAGTGGTGGCAGCCCATTTACAGTGTCAAGGGGTTCGGATATACCCCTACCTCGATGATTGGGCTTCTGGCGGGATCCTTCCTGCAGGAGGTGGAGAGGTCCAGGGACCTGGCCCTCTGAACCTGTTCCCAGTTAGGCCTCCTGATCAATGAGGCCAAGTCAGAACGCGTGCCCTCTCAGGTGATGGGCTTTATCGGGGCAGAGCTCAACTCTCGTCAAGCCAGAGCTTGGCTTCCGGCGGACAGGGCGGAGGTTCTTTCCTTCTTTGTCCAATCATTTCTGGTTGGGGACTTGCGTCCTACCCGGGACTTCCTGCGCCTTCTGGGTTACATGGCGGCTTGCACCTCAGTGGTCCGTTGGGCCAGATTGCACAGCCCCCTCCAGTGGGAGCTGGCCGCTCAGTGGACTCAGCATCAGGGTCTTTTCAACCAGCTGGTCACTGTCACCCAGAAGATGTGGGATGCTCTCCAGTGGTGGACTGTCCCAAGTCATCTGCAGGAAGGGATCTCATTTGTCCGCCATGAGCCAACGGTCATCCTCACAACCAATGCCTCTCATGGGCTGGGGAGCCCACATGGGGGACCACAGAGCCCACGGGTTCTGGACCCCCAAGGAGTCCTGATGCCACATCAACCTGCTGGAGCTCAGAGCAGTCAGACTGGCACTGTCAGCTTTCGCTCCCCAGCTCCAGGGTCAAGTGGTTCAAGTCCAGACAGACAATACCACGACCATGTACTACCTCAACAAACAGGGCGGCATGCACTCCCGTCTGCTATGCAAGGAGGCGCTTCGGATCTGGACCTTTATCAGCCAGTTGGAGGCGGATCTCCTTGCCATCCATGTGGCAGTAGTCTTAAACCAGCTGGCAGATGCTCTCAGCCGCATAGGCCAGACATCCCACGAGTGGTCTCTCCATCCAGAGGTAGCTTACAATCTGTTCTTCCACTGGGGCCAACCGTTGGTGGACCTATTTGCCTCCTGGGAGAACACCAAGCTGAAGCTGTACCATGTCTGCCCCCCTCAGCAGGGCTCACTACAGGGGGATGCCTTCTCGAGGCCGTGGACCCCAGGCCTCCTCTACGCCTTCCCTCCATTTCCCTTGATCCACAAGGTGTTACTCAAGGTGAGGAGGGACAAGGCGAAGGTGATCCTGGTAGCCCCAGATTGGCCCCGCCAGTTCTGGTATCCGGATCTCCTCAGTCTCAGCTGCAGAGCCCCGGAGCGGCTTTGTACATGCCTGGACCTGATATCATTGAACCAGGGGAAGGTATTCCATCCGGACCTTCACTCCCTGCACCTCACAGCCTGGTACCTGAGCGGCTAAGAGTTCCAGGCTCTGGGTCTTCCGAGGATGTCTACACCGTGGTGGAGGCATCTCGTAAGGAATCGACCAGGAAATGTTATGCCTTCAAATGGAAAAGGTTTTCCATTTGGTGTCAGGGTAAGAGTCTGGACCCCTTATCCTGCTCTGTGGCTAACAGTTTAGACTACCTTTGCCCTCTCTCCAAAGGGGGTCTACGGTCAGGCATGGGCCAGTCAGTCGACATTGGCACAGGAGACAGTGGTCAGGCGCTTTTTCAAAGGCCTGGATCACATTTCCCCTCTGGTGCGTGAACCTCCGCCACTGTGGGATCTTTTGCTGGTTTTGGCAAAGCTCATGGGCAAGCCATTTGAACCCATGCACAGGTGTGAGCTCTCACACTTGTCATGGAAGACTGCCGTCCTGGTGGCTATCACGTCAGCCAGAAGGACAGGGGAGCTCCAGGCACTTTCGGTGGACTCCCCTTATCTGGTCTTTCACAGGGACAAAGTTGTCCTGTGCCCCCCCCCAAAATACCTTCCGAAGGTGCTGTCAGAGTTTCACCTTAACCAGGTGTTGACTCTGCCGGTATATTACCCTAACTACATCTCAGACGTTGAGTACAGGCTCCATACCCTGGACCTCAGACTTGCTCTCTTCTACTACAAGGAGAGGACGGCAGAAATTCGGGGAGAGGTTCACCAGCTGTTTGTCACCTACGCTGAAGCCGCTTCTGGCAGACCTGCAGTCAAACGGACCATTGCAAGATGGATTACATCGCGCTTAGTTCTGTGCTATGAGTTACGCGGCAAGGAGCCTCCCAGAGGGATAAGAGCTCATTCTACCCGCCATACTGCTGCATCGGTGGCTGCTTCCAGACACATCCCTATCCAGGAGCTCTGTCGGGCTGCTACCTGGAAGTCAGCGAACACCTTCATTACCCATTACCACATCGACCTTGAGTCATGTCGGGATGCTGGTTTTGGGGCCTCGGTTCTCCAGTCTCTGTTTCCTAAGTAGGGGGTGTGCGTCTTGCCTCCCTCCTCCTGGAGAACTGCTAGGAGTCTGCCAAAGAGTGTGGATGAACAACATATCCACACTCCTAGAAAAACAGGTTACACAGCCTGTAACAGTAGTTCTAGGAGTGGTATATGTTGTTCATCCACTACTGCACCTTCCTCCCGGCTTTAGGCGCATCACCTTGCTTCCAGCGGGCTAAGATCTGGTGTCATGGGGCAGAGCCAAGTATATACCATCTGGGTGGGTGGGAGAAGCCAGCTTGAAGACTTCTGGCAAGATTTAAAGGGAAAGGGACATGCCAAGAGCGTGGATGAACAACATATACCACTCCTAAAACTACTGTTACAGGTGAGTAACCTGTTTTTCTCTCTGTGTCGGTAGCCCAACCAATAAGCCTCCCTCGTAGGCACAACCTCCTGACCTCCTCACAAGGGAAGATTCTGTACCTGAACCTCAGGTCCCTCAGGCTCAAGGCCTGGCTCTGGAAGACTTAGAGTATGCTAACTTGCAATTCTCTGAGAGTGTTCTTAGGGGCTCCAGAAAGCCCTCTACAAAGCAAACCTATGCTGCAAAATGAAAAAACGGTTTTCTATCTGGTGTGGCACTAAGGACTTGGTGCCAAGTCAGTCAGGTTTGTCAGTCCTTCTGGACTATTTCATCCACTTGCAGTCTTTGGACCTACTGCCTTCAACCCTCACGGTCCACCTGGCATCAATTTCAGCTTACCTTTCGGCTGGCAAGGGCACTTCCCTAGCAGCCCACCCTGTTTTCAAGCAATTTTTCAAAGCGCTGTCCCACTTGCGTGCCCCTAACAGGGAACCAGTGCCCACTTGGGATCTTAATATTTGCTAAGCTCATGGAACTTCTTCAAATCCATGGCAACGGCACACCTGATTTGTCACCTGGAAACTATATTCTAGTGACCATCACCTCGGCCAGACGGATAAGTGAGCTGCAAGCTCTGTGTATAGAGCAGGACTACGTCTCCTTCCACAAGGACAAGGTGGTCCTCAGAACCAGTAGGAAGTTCCTCCCTAAAGTAGTCTCGAATTTTCATTTAAACCAGACTGTTACTCTGCCAGTGTTCTTCACTGAGCATTCCAGTTCCAGTGAGCAGAGGCTCCACAGCCTGGACGTTGAGAGAGCTCTCAGATACCATCCGAACCACACTAATGGCCACGGGCAGGACAGACAGCAACTGTTCTTGACTTATGGGGATGTGGGAAAAGGAAAGTCAGCTACTAAAAGGACCATTCACAGTGGTTAGTAGCATGTATCCAGTTCTGCTACAGCAAAGCTAATAAAGAGCCCCCAGCAGGCCTGAGGGCACATTGTGCAAGGGGTACAACTGCCACGATTGCAGCTATCAGGGATATTCTCCATCTGGAAATCTGTAAAGCAGCTACATGGAGAACAGTACACACTTTTACAAAACATCACAGTTTGGACATCCAGTCCAGGGGTGATGCCAAGTTGGCACAGCAGTGCTGCAAAGCCTGTTTCCTAAATAAGGTTCTGTGCTCACCTCCAAAGGTACTGCTTTGTAGTCTGCTACAGTTAATTATATTGAAAAATTCCTGGGGTTAGAAAAAAAAAACTTACTCGCCCTAGTAATCTTGTTTCTCCCAAGGTATTCTTCAATATGATTAACTCTTCCTCCCCTTCCAGAACTAGTTGCCCTCTGCACCACAGCTAGTTTTCACATACTGTTATGGCCATTCCTGGTTTTCTTGGGTTGTTAAAACCAAATGGCTTTTGTTTCCTCTAGTTAGTCCTATCTGACACTGCCAGGGGACAAGTTAAAAGGGGATTTGTTGTAAAATTATTTCTCTGTTCTTGTTAGGATAGCTTAGGTTGGGGCGGAGCTAGCAGCCTAGCCAGGAACAGCAACTTTCTGGAGCTCCTGAGAGCAGCTTCTTTAAACCGCTAATTTGGCTGATTTCTTCCTTGGAACTTAAACTAAAACATTAAGCATCAGTTAGAGGGAAGTCTGCTGTGCCTTTGGACTAAAAATCAAGCCGGTAGGGGCCGTACGAAACCGTTTAAACAAGACTTTTTTCAACCACAGGCCTCAGCAGCCAAGCATCCCGACCATGCGGATTAAGCGTCTACTGCAAATAGTACAGAGCAACCTGCAGCCTCCTTAAACTCGTTACAAATTGCAGTGAAAGCACTCACTGAAACGGTTCAACAAATCGACCAGAAGCTGGACACCTTTGCACAACATTTTCAGATGGTGGAATCGTGATTGGATGCTATGGGAGAGATTACAAAGAATGCGGAGGCTACAGCGGGAAAGGCCCTGGCTGCCACTTCCACCTCACTTAAGGAGCAGGCCCTCTGTACGTCAGTTTAGAGCAACTTGAAAACACTGTCCAGTGGCAAACATTAGAGTTTTGGGTCTTCCTGAAGGAACCAAGGAGAGATCTGGTACAGTACCTAAATCTTTGGCTCTTGGAAATCACGGCGCCTCTGAATTTAAAGTAGTGAGGTGTATAGAATTACCCCCGCCAACTGACTCAAATTAATGGGACTCCACAAACTGTGTTAGTCTCTCTTACCTCTGTAGCAGAGCAGGACATGATTCTTGGGGCACTTAGAAATAGAAGCCCAGTCTATCTAGAGGAGAGTCGTGTGCTTTTCTTTCCGGACCTCGACTACACCACCAGAATGAGACGCAAAGCCTTTGATGGAGTGAAACGCAAGCTGAGAGACTTGGGCATTACTTACTCCTTGGTCTTACCTGCTTGTTTATGCTTTACAGATGGCCGGAAGCAATATAGATTTACAGACCCAAAAGAAGCAGGAGCATGTGTGGAGAAGATTGCAAGTCGGCGATTATCAGAACCACTGATGGAGGACGACTCGGAGGAAGACTGAAAACCAGTGGCAATGGAGAGTTAAAATATGGAAACATTAGACTGGTTAGCTTAACGTTTAACTTTAACTGCTAAAATTACTTTGACGGTAGAGACCAGCTTTGACTCTTCTTCCTGGGTCCTCTAATGTTTAAGAGGTCTTAAGGGCTAGCTAACCTGCTTGTTTAAATTAGCGGATTATTATTCTTATCACATTACATATTATATCCTAGTAACATATCTATTGGTCTCCCATTAGGAGAAAGGATTTAACATCTTTTTGACATAAATTAGAAGTTGCAGCCTGGTTTAGAGTTAGAGGTTATCTCCTCGAATTGTTATTGAAGCCAATTAAAATAAACCTGAGTCATAATTTCTCTTTTGGGGTTAAAATATTATAACTAAAATAGTAATGCAAATAATCTGGGATTATAAGGAGCTCTGGAATAATAATATTTTCCTTTTTCAATACCGAAATATTAACGAAGGACCAGTAGGGTCAGTTGCATAACATCGTATACATAATTGAACTGAAAATTTTGGGTGTTGGCTGCATCTAGCTCCTAAATGTTGTACATATTTTTTTGTGTATGATAATAGTTAATATTCTCCCCCAATGCTGTACCATTTGTAGTATATAATCACCATCCTTAGTAATGTAATCTATAATGTCGATTTACATAGTCAGCATTAATGTGTTTTATACATATGTATGAAATACAAAGTTAAAAGTTAAAAAATAGGATAGGTTAGGGGTCTCTAAAAGCATGCTCCAAGGTAATCTGAGCATTATAGAATGCAGCAGTTGGTAAAGGCGGCAGTTTGAATGGTGGCATGAGCCAATAAATGTTCCAACATTTGCGTATCATTCTTTAATTTCTCTGGGGCAGTTTAACACTGGAGGCTGACTGCTACAGTGAATCATATTAAAGAATACCTTGGAAGATACAGGATTACTAGGTGAGTAATTTTTTCTTCTATAGTACACCCATGGTGCCACAAGTACCTTCACTTTGTGGACTTGGGTCTACACTACCAATTCAGAGTCCTGCCCTTTGGGGTATCCTTAGTGCCTCGAGTCTTTACCAAGTGTTTTGCAGTCCCTGCTGCACACCTCTGAAAGCTCAGCCTTCAGGTCTTCCCCTATGTAGATGACTGGCTTTTGGCAAACCCATCAAGGCAGGAGACACAGAAGGCGGTTTCCACAGCCTCTCAGATCCTCACTGCCATGGGAGTTCTGATGAACTTAGAGAAGTCACAACTTCAACCCTCTCATCAGCTCCTCTTCATAGGAGCCCTCTTTGGTACAACAAAAGCTAGGGTGTTTCTCCTGGAGAACAGGAGGAACAACATTTTCCAGATGGCTCACGTTATCAGAGAAAACAATCCTGTGCAAGCTCACTTCATGCAGCAGATGTTAGGCCTTATAGCTTCATCTGTTTTCACAGTGCCTCTAGCCCATCTGCAAATGAGGACCACTCAGAGGATACTCTGCACACAGTGGCCCCCAACTACATATCCGCTGTCTTACCCCATCAAAGAGACAGAGCCCGTGCGCCGGTCACTTGCATGGTGGATACAGGAGGACAGCCTTCTACAAGGTCTGCCCTTTGCCACGCTGGAATTTCAGATCACCATCACCACAGATGCACCTCTGCCTGGCTGGGGGGCTCATTGCTAGCACTGTTACATTTAAGGGGTGTGGACCCAAGAGGAGTCTTGTCTTCACGTCAACGTTCCGGAGATAAGGGCAGTCCTGTATGCCCTACGAGTCGTAGAAGAAGTGGTCAGTCACAAGTTAATTCTTTTTCAGACAGACAATAAATCTGTGATATACTACATCAACAAACAACGTGCAGCACACTCCGACCCTCTATGCAGAGAATCCATGAGGGTATGGGAGTGGTGCCTAGATCACGATGTCCTGATTCAGGCAGTTTTAACTACCAGGAGTCCATAATGATCTAGTGGAGCACCTCAATAGGACGGAAGCAAATCCACACGAGTGGTCTCTTGCACCAGACATGGCGCAGTTGCTCTTTGACAAGTGGGGTCATCTAGACCGGGACATTTTTTCGTCCCCACTCAACGCAAAACTGCCTCTATTCTGCTCCAGAACCTGGCATTTTCTGTCATGATGCATTCAGGCTGCGGTGGACAAGACGTTTTCTGTACGCATTTCCTCCTGTTCCACTAATTCAGAGGGTGCTGCTTAAACTGGAGACACATGGGGGCAAAATAATTCTAATTGCACTGTATTGGCCTCAACACATCTGGTTTCTTTTGCTGAACAAGTTGTCAGAGGTGCCCCCGAAACAGTTGCTTGTTCGAACAGACCTCCTGATGCAGGGACCCCATATCTACCCCAACCTGCGCTCGCTTCATCTCCACCCATGGCTCCTGAGGAGATAGAAGTCAGCAAGTTTCAGTTGTTTCAGAGAATCTCTGAAGATCCTCCAGGCAGCTCATAAGCCTTCCACCAGGAAGAGTTACACGGCTAAATGGAAACATTCCTTGGAATGGTGCACTAATATTTTCTTAGACCCATGGCCCCTTCAGTGTCCTCTAGAAAAAGTTCTGGAGTACCTGCTAGACCTTTCAGATGTGGTTTGCAATATGCACATCTGTAAAGGTGCACCTCTGTGTACTTTCTGCCTGTCACAAGCCAGTACGAAACATTTCCCTGGCTCAGTTGCCACTGTCAGAAAGATTCCTTAAAGGTATCCTTCACATAAAGCCTCTGGTCAGAATGCCAGTTGCTCCCTGAGACATGAACCTTGTGCTAGATATACTCACTCGTACCCTTTGAGCCGCTAGCTACGTGTGATCTGAAGTTTCTGACCTGGAAAACTGCCTTTCTAGGGACATGGATATGTTGTTCATCCACACTGTCTGGCAGGTATCCTTGCCGCTTTAAATCTTGCCGGAAGGTCTTCAAGCTGGCTCCTCCCACCCACCCGGGTGGTAAAACTCTCGGCTCCGCCCCATGACGCCAGATCTTCCTTACTGCTTTGAAGCTCAGGTTCCCTCCTTAACGCTCTGCGTATAAGACTGGTTCCTAATTCTTCGATTTTCCGAATTTAAAAGTTTTTTGCTTAAAAGACTTCGGTCTTCTATCCCTCGCGGCTGCGATGGACAAATCGACTCCCGGTTTTCGGCAGTGCCCTTGCGGGCAGAAGATGTCTTGGACGGATCCGCACTCACGTGTGTGTACTGTTTAGGCCTTGAGCACGACCCGCAGGCTTGCGACCTGTGCTCTTCCTTCTCAGCCTACGTCCTCGAAGACCGTGCCGCCCGTTTACAACTAAAGGTGCCCGAGCGTTTTCCTCTGGTAAAGTCAAAAGGCCGGTGGTCTCCGGCGGTGGCAGACTCGTGGATCAGCTAGATCGCCCTCGAAGAGGAAGGCGGCGCGCATCTTCCTTGACATGACATTTTCCGCTCTCCTGGGTTCCTCTTACACAGCTTCCTTTAAGGAGCTTTGTCTGTCCCTCTCCACTAGGGAGAGGGACCTACGTCTACTGGACCACCTTCTTGGTCCAAGAAGAAAGACAAGGGTAAGTCTCGTTGCCGCTCTTGGGAGGCGGGAAGGTCCCTCTCCCGGGTTGTCGAGCCATCGACTCGGTCGATTGTTGTTCGACCGCACTGGTCTCACAGTGTCCCGTCAGGTCAGTTGGCCAGGACTCCCGTCGGCGCGGTCGAGATCTTTCTCGACCGTTGGACGGGTTGTCGACCGGCGACTAAAATCCCTCTCCCGGTTCCCCGGTGGGAGTTGAGGATCCGATGGGCTTGCCAGTGCCTCCGGTTCCGGAGCCCTTGGGTAGTTCCTCTGAGCAGGGAGGGCCGGTTCCACCGTCCCTCCCGCGTCCTCGGAAAAGCTGAGGTTCTCGGTCTCGGTCTTCTTTGCGGTCCAGCCGATCCCGCCATCATAGGCGGTCTCGGTCTCGGCACCGCTCATCTTTTCCTCTTCCTCGAGATGAGGAGGCTTCGACGATCGAGGACCTCATGTGGCAACAGCTCCTTCTGACCCGGGAACAAGCCGGCGCCTCCCGGCCATTAAGTGGCTGTCACGGGCGGCGAAACAACCCCTGTTTTACCGAGGCCTATCAGGCGGTTGTTCAGCCAAAACCAGCTGCCCCACCGATTCCGGTGGAACCTCCGCCTCCACAGCCACGGTTTGGGGCTCTGACCAAGAATTCTCGGTCGGCTCAGGGTCTGCCCCATAGGCTGTCGGTCACCCTCACTCCTGATCGCCCTCGGCAGGTGGAGGATGGCTCAGGCCCGAGGCAGCTCTTTGCGGACTCTTCTAAGTCTGACGACGATTCCTCCTTTTTCTCCAAGCGAGTGGACTTGGAGTCCCCTGGAGGTCAGTCGCTGGACGACAGCCCTTCGTCCTTCCTGGGGTTGCTCAGACTCATCTCGGAATCCACCGGGATGCAGCTCGAGCCCATATCCAAGCGGGCCAAGTATCCCCTCATGGAGATATTGGACCGAGGGGATTCCCCTACGGAGGCCTTCCCTGTGGCTGAGGCCATTGTGGGCCCGGCCTTGGAGCTCTGGCAGTGCCCTGCGCCTTCGGCCAGGATGGCCAGGAAGTATGCGGTCGAAGGGTTAGTTACCGACAGCGTTTTCCGGCGTGCCGGAAACGCTAGGGACGTGGACAAACCTCCCGACAAGGAGTCCAAGAAATTGGACTGTGCTGGGCGAAAAGTCTACGCTGCGTCCTCCCTTGGCCATCGTCAGGCCAGCTCGGCCATACTGATGGCTCATTTTTCTCACGCCCTGTTGGGCTCCCTGGACGAGGTGGTTCCTCATCTCCCGGCTGACCTGCAGACCACGGTTAAGCAGGTGCGGGACCAGGGCAGGGCAGTGGCCAAGCAGCAACTTCAGACTGCTTTGGACTTTGGTGATTCATGCGCCAGGTCAGTAGCGGCTGCAGTGGCTATACGTTGTCGGGCATGGCTGAGGATATCCACCTTCACAGCGGATACCCAGCACAAATTGGCGGATGTCCCCTTCCTGGGGACCGACCTCTTCGGCCCTGGAGTGGAAGGCCACCTCCAGAGGATCGAAAAGTCCAATGCCACCTTGGACTCGGCCTCATCCGCTCAGAGGGACAAGGGCCGAGACCTCAACCCAAGCCCTTTCGTCTGCCTGCGCCGGCACGCCCGCCCAGCAACACCAGGGCCAGCAGGCTCAAGGCCATGCCCCAAACCCAAGCCTGCCTCCTCCAGGAAGCAGGGAGGTAAAGGCCCAGGTGGTCCCTCAGCCAGTCCCTCCTCCAAGCCGTGCACAGTGACGGGTTGAGGAGGTGTGCCCCCCTAACCTTGTCACCTCACCCCAGGTTCCCCGGTGAGACGGCTTGATACTTCCTTTCCGCCTGGTCTGCTATTACCACAGACAGGTGGGTGTTGAGAGGTGGTAGGAAAGGGCCTGCCTCTGGAGTTCGAGCAGGCCCCACCCTTCAGAGCCGTCGCACCTCGGGGTCCGAAGCCTTGCTGTCAGCTCACCGAGCCGGCGTCGCTTTCCTCCTCGAGAAGGAGGTGATAAGAGAGGTGGTGGACCCTCCCTCAAACCCGGGGTTCGTGTCCAGGTACTTCCTGGTTCCGAAACGGACGGGGGGCTGGCGCCCCATTCTCGACCTACACGACCTAAACAAGTTCCTAAGGTCTCGAACCTTCAGGATGGTCACTCTGGCTCAGATAATACCATCCTTGGAACACGGCGTGTGGTTCTGCTCTCTGGACCTTCAGGACGTGTTCTTTCACGTCCCTATCCGTCCGTCCCATCAAAGGTTCCTTCGCTTTTGAGCGGAGGCTTCCCTTTTCGAGTTCCAAGCCATGCCCTTTAGCTTATCTCCAGCTCCCAGGGTCTTCACCAAATGCATGGCAGTGGTGACAGCATTCCTGCGGCGCCGAGGGGTCCGGGTTTACCCTTACCTGGACGATTGGCTGATAGCAGCCCCCTCCAGACAGGTGGTGGAGCGGTCCAGATATCTGGCCCTCCAGGTTTGCTCTCAGGTCGGCCTCCTCATCAACGAGGCCAAGTTGGAACTCGAGCTGAAGCAGGTGATTCTTTTCATCGGGGCAGAGCTCGGCTCCCGGCGGACAGGGCCGAGGTTCTTTCCTCCTTTGCCCAATCATTTCTGGTTGGGCAATTGCACCCTGCCCGGGACTTCCTGCACCTCCTGGGTCTCATGGCAGCCTGTACCAGCGTGGTCCGTTGGGCCTGCTGGAACATCGCCCTCTTCAGTGGGGCTGGCCGGCCAGTGGTCCCACGCGCTGCGATCCATTGGGCCAGCTAGTGGCGGTGACCAGGGGATGTGGAGCAGCTCTCCAGTGGTGGACCGTTCCAGTTCATCTGCAGGAGGCATCCCATTTGTCCGCCCGAGCGATGGTCTCTCTATCGACTGATGCCTCTCTGATGGGTTGGGGTGCCCATCTGGGGAACACCGGCGCCACGGCCTCTGGTCCCGCGAGTCCCGATGCCACATCAACCTGCTGGAGCTCCGAGCGATCCGCCTAACTCTCACCGCCTTTGCTCCGTTTCTTGAGGTCAAGTGGTCTGGATCCAGGCGGACAATACCACAACCATGTACTATCTAAACCGCCAGGGCGGGGCACCCATGCTCCTATGCAAGGAAGCTCTCCATCTGGTCACCGTGTGCAGCCTGGAGGCGGATCTCCTAGCCATTCATGTGGCAGGAGCCTCCAACACCCTGGCCGATGCCCTAAGCCGGATGGGGCTGCGTCCCACAGTGGTCTCTCTGCGGAGGTAGTACAAGATCTATTCTCCCATTTGGGCACACCTCAGGTGGACCTGTTTGCCTCCAGGAGAATGCGAAGTTGAGGCTGTTCCATGCCCGCCCCCCTCAGCAGGGGGATGCCTTCTCGAGGCCGTGGACCCTGGGCCTCTTCTACGCCTTTCCCCGTTCCCCTTGATGCACAAGGTGCTGCTCAAAGCAAGGAGGGACAAGGCGCAGGTGATTCTGATAGCCCCAGACTGGCCCCGCCAGTACTGGTACCCAGATCTCCTCAGCCTCGGCTCCAGGCTTCCGAGGCAGCTTCCAGCTCGCCCGAACCTGCTCTCAGTGAACCAGGGGAAGGTATTCCATCCGGACCTTCAATCCCTGCACCTGACGGCCTGGTTCCTGAGCGGCTAGAGTTCCAGGCCTTGGGTCTTTCCGACGAGGTCCTCAATGTAGTTGAGGCGCCCCGTAAGGAGTCGACCAGAAAATGCTACGCCTTCAAATGGAAAAGGTTTTCCATTTGGTGTCAGGGCAAGGGCCTGGACCCTTCCTTCTGCTCCTTGGCGAGCATATTGGACTACCTGTGGTCCCTTTCTCAGCAAGGGCTTAGGTCGACGACCCTTAAGGTGCACCTGGCAGCCATCTCTGCTTACTGGGCGCGGGCCGGGAAGCAGTCGGTGGCGCAGGAGAAGGTGGTCTGGCGCTTTTTCAAAGGCCTTGATCACATTTCCCCCTCCGGTGCAAGAACCTCCACCTCTGTGGGATCTACTGCTGGTACTGGCAAAGCTCATGGGCAAGCCATTCGAACCAATGCACAGGTGTGAACTCTCTCACCTGTCGTGGCAGACCGCCTTCTTGGTGGCTATCATGTCAGCCAGAAGGATGGGAGAGCTTCAGGCGCTCTGCATCGAGTCTTCTTACCTGGTCTTCCACAGGGACAAGGTTGTCCTGCGCCCTCACCCGAAATTCCTTCCGAAGGTGGTGTCGGAGTTTCACCTTAACCAGGTGTTGACTCTGCGGTGTTCTACCCCAGTCACACCTTGGAGGCAGGTATAGGCTCCATGCTTTGGACCCTAGAAGAGCTTACTATAAGGATGCAGCTGAAATTCGGGGAGAGGTTCGCCAGCTGTTTTGTCACCCTACGCTGAAGCCGCATCTGGCAGACCTGCAGCCAAGTGGACGATAGGCAGGTGGGTCACCTCCCTGCATAGATCTGCTATAAGTTGGCGGGCATGGAGCCTCCCAGAGGATAAGAGCTCATTCTACCCGCCATACTGCTGCATCGGTGGCTGCTTCCAGGGACGTCCCTATCCAGGAAATCTGCAGGGCTGCTACCTGGAAGTCAGCACACACCTTCATCACCCATTACCACATCGACCTTGAGTCACACGGATGCTGGTTTTGGGGCCTCGGTTCTCAGTCTCTCTTTCCCAAGTAAGTATCGGGGTGTGCCTTGCCTCCCTCCTCCTGGAGAACTGCTAGGAGTCCAGCCAGACAGTGTGGATGAACAACATATCCATGTCCCTAGAAATACAGGTTACCCACCTGTAACAGGAGTTCTAGGAATGGTATATGTTGTTCATCCACATTCTCACACCACCTCCGCTGCACGCACAACCTGAGCTTCCAGCGGCCAGATCTAGCGCCATGGGCGGAGCCGAGTTTTACCACCCAGGTGGGTGGGAGGAGCCAGCTTGAAGACCTTCCGGCAAGATTTAAAGCGGCAAGGATACCTGCCAGACAGTGTGGATGAACAACATATACCATTCCTAGAACTCCTGTTACAGGTGAGTAACCTGTATTTCTGGTGGCCATCACTTCTACTTGTAGGGTTTCTGAAATACATGCTTCTGTCACAGACCCTCCGTATACAGTCTTTCATAAAGACAAGGTGGTTCTCCATACTCGTCCTAAATTCCTACCCAAAGTGATTTTGTATTTCCACCTCAACTAGCCTCTGGTTCTGCCTACCTATTTCGCTAACTTCCAAAATGAAGGAGAATGCACCCTTCATTCTCTGGATGTTAAAAAAAGCCCTACGGTTCTATATTGATAGAACCAGGGATACCCGTCAGGCCAAGCAACTCTTTGTGCCTTTCAACATGGCCCAGTTGCGTCAGCCAGTATCTATCTGATGTATCTCTGTTTGGATAGTGACATGTCTTCACCATTGCTACTGTGTGGCGCAGGTCAAGTTGGAGGGCGAGGCGCGTACCCACTCTACCAGAGCGGTTACTGCATCCCTGGTGGAGATTCATAGATACATAAACAGTATTGGCAGATAAGGGCCTACGGCCCACCCAGTCTGCCCATCTGCTGTGCTCCTATTGAGGAAATCTGCAAAGCGGCTACTTGGAGCTCAGTGCACACTTCTGTGAAGCCCTGTGCTCCGGATGTCCATGCTAGACAGCATGCTTCCTTTGGCAGGACAATCCTTAATGGACTTCTGTCCTGAGTTACCTCTGTCTCCTACCGCCCTGCTTGGGGGATTTGTTTTTAGCTTAGTACTCTAACCCAGCAGTATGAATAAATGGTGAAGGCTTTAAGTCCATGAAGATATGAAAATTCATTACTTAACGTAATTCTTGATCTTCTTGGATAAGTCTTCATCATTTATTCATCACCATCCATCCCGTGCTCACTCGATCTGTTTCTGGTCTTCACTCCCTCAGTTGGTTAAGATATTGTTTAACTGACCCTTCTTATACGGGTCAACAGGGTTGTCTTATGCCCTTTTTAGGTTAGGTATTCTTGCCTTATTTTATGCTTTACCTCCTTGGTAAAAAGGTACTGAGGTGGTTGGAGGGTCGACGCCAAGATAGCCTACACAGGCGCAAGCCAGCTTTGTGTGCACGGTCCTACCTTGGCACTGGCCCTCCTGAAGATTTTTGCCTCCAGCAGTGGTCTTTGCACCTCTGGCTTGAACCCAGCAGTATGAATAAATGGTGAAGACTTGTCCAAGAAGATCAAGAATTATGGTGAGTATGTAATTTTCATTTTTTTCTACCCTCTTCTGTCACTGCTGAAAGAAGATTACATCGTCAGATGACCACAATCTTTGTGTCTGCTGCCTCGGGCCTAGCCATAATGCCCCTGCCTGCAAACTCTGCCTGAAATTCAGTCTCAGTACCTGGCAATACCAAAATAAAGCCCTGCTGACCTTCCTGATGGAGCAGCAAGCAGCCAGATCAGAGCAGAGATCGTCCGGGGCTTCCCCCCCTCACAGTTGCCAGCTTCTTCGTCAGGCTACGAAGGCCCGGGATAAGTTTTCGGGGGGGGGGGGACTCTCACTGGGACAGGGAATGCTCAATGGACCGTGCTGGCCCCCCCGGATGGGGCTTCCAGTCCCTGCTGACTTCCATGTCTTTATCTGGGTTAGTGCTGTAGCCAGGTTGAGTGACCTCCCCTCCTGCCACCCAGGCCTTGCCTTCCTCGGGAGTGAGTTCTTCCAGCCTTCAGTTGACTGGTGAAGGCTCTACCCCAGTGACCTCTTGCACAGCAAGGTCCTCAGGTGCTGGGACCCTCTGGCTCTGTAGTGTCAGTCACTGAGTCAGTGACACTGGGCCTGCTGTCACAGCCAGTGATGATGGCACTTCCTATGCCTCCCATCGATATCACTGCGGTACTTACCCCCATTACTACGGCCCTTATTCAGCAGCTTGTTCCACGGCCAGGGCCTTCGTTGCCACTGCCGTTGAATGCTGCCTTGGGGTCAACGCCAGTTCAACCCTCCCGCTTAGCGCTTTCCCGGGCATTGTTGGAGTTTTTGCCTTCAGTCCCTGTTCCAGAACAGGTGGAAATTGAGGAAGAGTACCAGTGCCACCCTGACCATATCCTTCCTGATTAGGAGAATGATGAGCCTGATGTGAAGGTGCTTTCCTCGGATAGGTCCACCGTCTTTTTCAGGGAGTGAGGACTCTGTGAAACAAACCTTGAGATCCCCCCCCGCCAAAACATCATAAAACAGCTCCATGCAAATATGGAGTTCCAGACTGAAGAAGAGGACATCACCTGAAGGAACTTGGTGGATTTCCTGGAGATTCCTGAATCTCCACCTAAAGTCATCCCTCCACTTTTGCCAGCCTTACAGGATGCTGCCACTGCTGCCTGGCATACGCCCAACATGATTCCGGCCATGCCAAGGAGGACCGACAAGCTTTATCAGGCCCCTCTGAGGCACCTCTTCTATGCTACCCAACCAGACACTGACTCAGTGGTTATAAAGGCAGCTAATGGCAGGTCCAAGGTGCTCAAGCACCTTAGATCTTACTTTGAGAGGGCTCTTGCAGTAGGCAGTCACCATTAGGACTGAATCACCAGGCGCTTGGACCACACGGAAAACTTGGGTAACAGTGTCTGGTGGGGGGACCGCCCACTGGTGTCACGTGACCGACATTGGACCAGCGCTATATAGTGGGCAGTCCCCACACCCGCCCTCTAGTTCTTTCCCACTGCCAACCTGCGCATGTCGAACCTCGCGGAATGCTGCTACTGTCGACCGCCATTTTCAATAAGTATACACTTTTGAATTTTTGTTTTCCCCAACCAAGTGTGCCTGCAGCAAGCAGATTTCAGAGGAGGATGGCCATACTTCATGTCTCCTGTGCCTGGGACCTGACCATGACACCAAGGACTCTGAGGCCTGCCAGAAGTTCAGCTAGGCCCATGGAAACGCTGTCAGCAAGCCTTGGAAGCCCATCTTCTCAAGTAAAAACTGGCTTACATGGAGAAGGAGCTACAGCAGGTGCGGAGCTCTTCCTCATCTCCGGGAGGATCTTCTGTCTCCCACAAGCAGATGAAGGAGAAGCAACGGGACCGGGATCAGTCTCCCTCTAGGCCACTGCTCCCTCCTGGACCGAGGCAGACAAGGCCTTCCTCCAGCAAGCATACCGCTCCTCCGACTAAGCATGTTCCCTCCTCTTCGGGACAGCCCTTGGTCCCCCCTGCCTGCACTGGTTACGGTTTAGGTGGGGACCTCCGGGGATTTTGAGGCTTCCACCAGTCGTAGGCCCTTCAAACCCTCTGGGTCTAAGCCGAGTAGTTCGGCTGGTAAGTCGGATGCCAGTTCTACCAACGACTGCACAGCCCCGGCGCTCATATCGAACTCCACCTTGGGGTCCGGTGTTAGTCCTCCAGACCAGCGCCTACTGCTGCTTCAGCCGCAGCAGTCTCAGGAGGAATCCTCCTTCAGGAACACTCCTTCATTGTCTCCGGTCAGTCCTTCTACCTCTTCCTCCCACATGGAGCCGGAGGAGCTAACGCCTACTGACCCAATCGATCGGCCAGCGACGGACGGCACTGCAGAGGATCCGGGACATTCCAGTTAGTCCGCTTCTGTCTGGGCTGCCTCCCTAGCCCCAGATGCAATCAATGCGCCTCAAGGGTTGTTGCCAAACCTCCTGCAAGTTCATCACTACCTTCCCTGTAGGACTGCAACCGGCTCTCCACAGCTGACTCCTCCACAGCCTGGATCCTCTGGTGTACCTTTGGGGCCTCCACCAGGTCCCTCAGCCATGTCGTTGGGTCCTTGCCAGAGCTACCCTATGCTGGGTTGCCTTCACACACAGCACCCGACTCCAGAAGTCATCTGTTGTCAAGCACCCCACCACGGGTACCACGCCGGGATATTCTGACGCCAGTTTATCACACACCTGGTTTCCAACACCCAGGTACCGACGCTGGATTACCCTACTGCCTTCTGACTTCCTTTCTTGCTCTTCTTCAGCCGCAGGTGGATTATGAAGCCCTTTTTCCATCTTGGTGGAACAGGGCCAAGGTTCAGCTTAGTCAGAGCTGACCAGTGTGAGCCGGTCGTGGCCCCATGCTGGCTCATCCGACTCTACTCCTCGCTCCTCCTGTTGAGACATGTCCCTCCACTCTGGCCACATGTTGTGTGTTTTGGCAGTGAGGGACGGAGGAGGGCGACAGAACCCAAGAAGGAGGTTCCTCGCCAGAGGTGTCTGTCTTCAGACAGGAGCCCTTCATTGGACCCTGATTTTCCTCCTCAGCCTCGGCTATGAATCTCCTCTGTCGGAGGACCCTAACCTCAAGGAGACCCCCAAAAGTCTCCCCCGGAGGCCCCTTCATTTACAGAAATCCTCCAAAAAAATCGAAGAGACCAATTGATGGAAGACCGAGAACCAAGATCCTCAGCGTAGGAGATTAGCAGAGCACCTTGACGTGCCAGAGCTAACTTTGCTTCTCAGTCCCCTGCAGTCAGGGCAGCGCAGTAATTTAGCCACTACTATTTGGCAGCAACTGCTGTCTGTCAGAGCCATCGCTAAGAAGACAGACAGATTATACCACACACCGGAGGGTAAAGACCACTTCAGCACCCATCCTAAAGCTGATTCGGTGGTCATTAATGCGGCTCACAACCACTCTACTAATTCTTAAGCATATGAGTACCTCCCCTCCAGATAAGGAGTCGAGGCAGCTGGACCAGTTTGTACACAAGGTCTGCTCATTCTCCACTTTGGCACTGAGGGCTCTGAATTACATAGCCCACATGGTATGCTACCAGAAGGCTATCCTGGGCCAGCTCAGATCTCAGTTCAAGGCCTTGCCAGATTCTGAGGCCAAGATCAAGATCGAGCAGGCCGGTTAGGACAGCAGAGGTACTTGCCATCATGCCTTCTGGGGTCGACTTACGTCACCGTTGGTGCTTCTGCTCAGAGCACTCGGACGGTTGGCTATTCACGTAGATACTCCTGGCTGCAGGTGTCCGGATTTGCCCAGGATATTCAAGCCTCTGTTGTGGACACCCCTTCGAGGCTTGGTTCTCTTTGGAGGGGACATCAAGCGTATACTGACTGAATTGCAAGAGGGTGGGAAAGCCCTTTGCTCTGTGCAATTGCTGTATGTACCAATACCCAACCCTGCAGCCTTTTCATTGACAGTAAAGGCGTCAGGCAAGACAGTAGCCTGCCAAGCGTCAGGACAAATGTCGGGCTCCCTCAGGTGCCGCCACCCCCTCAGCCATGTCTCAAGAGAGCTTCCGGGATGGCACTTCCCAACCCTCCCTCCACCTCTTGACTCATGGTTTGCCCCCCCACCGGACCACCACCATCACTAGTTCCGGAGGAGCCAGTAGGGGGCAGATTTGCCTGTCTCCTATCCGGATGGGAGGCGATCTTGGCAGACTCCTGGGTCCTTCCACTTGTAGCTGAAGGCCACACATTGGAATTCGCAGAAAGACCTCCAGAAAATCCTCCAGGTCACTCTCATTACCCGAAAGGTCACAGCCCGCTCGTCAGAAAGGAAATCAAGGCTCTACTGGAGAAGTTAGCCATAGAGCCCATTCTTCAGAGCCAAGCAGGAAAGGGGGCTATTACTCTCACTTCTTCCTGGTGCCCAAAAAGACAGGAGACCTTTGGCCAATATTGGACCTCAGCTCACTCAGTCTGTACGTAGATAGAGTACAAGAGATTCCACGTGCTGACTCTCCCAGGTCTACTGCTACTGCTTCAACAAGGACACTGGCTGTGCGCTCTGGATATGCAGGATCGGAATCTAAATATTCCCATCTTCCCGGCCCACCGCCACTTGCTCAGATTCTCCTTCCAGGGGGAGCATTTTCAGTTCAAAGCCCTCCCCTTTGGCCTTTCCTCTGCACCCAGGGTGTTCACCAGGTGCCTAGCAGTGGTGGCAGTGGCTTTGCGATGCCAGAGTCATTATGTGTTCCCATACCTCGATGTCTGGCTCCTGTCAGCTCTGTCGAGAGACAGCCTGGAAGCCTCTCTGTCTGCTACCCTGGCTTTGTTCCACCAAGTGGGAGTTACAGTGAACTACCCCAAGCTTCACCTAACACCCTCTCAGTGCCTCCAATTCATTGGGGCGGTGCTGGGCACAGCCCAGGGTCAAGCCTTTCTCCCCTTGGACAGGGCAAAAACGCTGCAGAAGCAGGCCAGGCAGGTGGCTTCCGGCCGCTGATCTATGGCCAGGTCCGTCCTGCACCTCCTAGGCATTATGGCGGCTGCTATTCCCACTGTTCCTCTAGCCAGACTCCACATCCGTGTCATGCAGTGGACGCTTTGAGTGCAGTGGGACCAGAGGTCGGACAGCCTGAACCACAGGATTCTGGTCTTCAAACCCATGTGACAGGATCTAAACGATCTCTGCCAGGGGTCCTCTTTCAGACTCCCCTCTGGTCCAGACCATAACCGATGTCTCTGGTCAGGACTGGAGTGCTCATTTGAGGAATCACTGGACCCAGGGATCCTGGTCTCAGCAGGAGCTCTCCTTGCACATCAACATACTGGAGATGCGTGCAGTGTTGTATGCCCTTCAGGCTTTTCAGACCCTTCTCCTTCCAGGTTCACTGCTGGTCCAGTCAGACAATATGTGTGTGATCTGGTACCTGAACAAGCAAGGAGGCATGCGGTCGTACCCCCTATGCAGGGAGGCAATGCGTGTTTGGAATTTGGTGGTTCAGCAATGCCTTCAGCTCATGGCAGTGCATGTCCTGGGAGTCCCAAACATCCTATCGGACACCGTCAGCTGCACTCCGGCAAGGGCACATGAGTGGGAACTGAGGCAGTCAGTAGCTGAAGACATCTTCGACCTTTGGACTTATGTCTATACTTGCTTGGCTGACATACTTCTGGTCATGTCTCCTGGTCTTTCTGTTGCAGAATCCATACTTCCCTGGTACCAGGTCTGGCACCCACGAACAAGCTCTTTTTCCTTAGAGTATATAAATCCACTTATTCTGACACCAGCTGTTGCTGAGGCTTGGGTCAGGAAGCATAAGCAGACCAAGATAAATTGTAAAATCCTCAGATAGTGTTTTATTATTATTAGTAACAAGAGAATAAAAATAAATATACGGACTGGTTTTCAGCATAGCAGTCCAAAAAACAAAGTCCAGTTTCTGAGTTCAGAACCAGCTCTCAGTAGCCTCTTGTCTCCAAATCACAAATCCCCCTGAAGACACTTGCTTTTCTGTTTTCACACAAAAATTCGGAACCTTGTTAGCTTCTAGCTTCCACCAGACCATTGTGACCCACAACTTCAGAACCTTGTCAGATTCTAGCTTCCACCAGAGACAAATTCCTCCAGCCTGAGGTCAGAAGTTTGCACTGTTACATGAGCAATAACCTACAACAGGGTGTGTGGTTACTGGGGATTAATCAACACCTTGGGTGCGTTGTGAGGCACGAGGGTGAAGCCAGAGTGTCCTCAGAGCACCCAGGAGTGTTGATTAATCCCCAGTAACCACACCCTCTGGAGTGGGTTATTGTGCTTATAACATGGGCTGAAAATACATTTTATTTGTATTGCTAAAACTTTTAAAATGATATTTGTTCTATGCTATTAAACTTTGTCCTTACACCTAATCAAAGAGTGCACCCTGATGACCATAGTTTTTGGTTTAATTAGGCTGTTTTCTCAGTTACACAATTAATGTATCAAGTACTCTGTGTCATTATACTGCTGAACTTAATACAGAGACTTTGTTTTACTTATGAAAAGTATTTTATGAATGTGTCAACAGCCGCTAACGTTTGCAGTATATGCAACTTATATATCACGTCTGCGATTTGTTCTAAAAATACTGGGCCTTTCATAACAATTTGTTAAGGGACCAGTTAAGTAGATTTATTTATTTATTTTTTTTTTAATTCAGTATACTTTATTGATTTTCAGCAGCGTGTTACCATAGACAAAACATTGAAACCAGTACAGGTGCAAAAGACATTTAACAATCAGACATACATAACAAAAACCATTAACAGGGCACAATAAAAACATATAACATGAACTCCCCCATGCTTAGTCCTCCCACCCCCCTCCCGAAGCCTGCATGTCAGCAATGTGGGAATTGAGGATTCTGGGAATGGTTGTCTAAGGTTGCCAGAGGGATAGTAAGGCCAGGAGAGTCTCCCATAATGATTGGTAAGCATCTAGCCTATGTCACATACTAGCAATGTGTTGGATGGAAAGTAAATGGTACCACTCCAAAAACCGAAGGCAGTGATTCATCCTTCCAGTGCCTGAGTATAATTAACTTGGCTGTGGCTGCCACTAGGGTTAGGTGGGCTTTCCGAGAGTTAGGTGTGCCCTATGGGAATAGGGTTAATAGACAGGATTCTGGAGTAAATAAAGGTTCTAGGCCCAAGATAGGGTCCATGATGTCTTTGATGGAACTCCAGAATTTTTGGGCTTTCGGGCATTCCCACAGCATGCGAAAAAGGGATCCTGGCTCTTCCACACACCTGTGGTAAAGAGGGGATACCAGCTTCCTTATAGCATGCAATCTAACAGGCGTATAGTACAGGTTATACATTATATTAAATTGGGTGAGCCTCAACCTGTCCTGTTTAATAAATTTTTAGATGGCTTTCCTAACTTTGCTCCAGTAGACAGGGTTATCTGGGAGGGAGAACATTTGCGTCCAGTAATAACAGACCCCTGTTGGGAGAGCAGGGTCGAGGTCTTGCAGGAGTTTATATATGCCAGAGACAGCATGGGGTTGTTTCGCTACCTAAAGTACTGCGGGTAAGTCTTACCGTGGCAAAGAGGTCCAGGATTTGGGTCCTAAGATGCTGAGAATAGCATGTTTTATTTACCAGTACTTAAAGATATCATTATTGGTAAGTTGAATGTTCTCTTGTAGGGAGAAGAACAGCAATGTAGAGTCCCCATTGCAAAATCCCTAGCACACTGTGTTGGAGCTGAGGCAGAAAAGAGGTGGGATGTGTGATTACTTATCAGAAAGTGAGGTTATTAAGTTGACTTGTCGAGTTATGCCAAGTAAGGGATAGGTATCTGTATCTGGTGTAATGCTCTGAGGGACCAGCCAATAGGGGAGTTTTTAAGGAAACATGGGAGATGGGAGGGGATTTGGTATACTAGTACTGGTAAGGAACAGTGGATTCGTTTCGCTAGGTCCTGCTCAGTTTAGACCCATGTGGGAGTATAGGAGCTGGTCTGTTGCATAGCAGGGTCATCTATCCATCTAGCCAGCTTACTAATGTGCTGGCCACATAGTAGGTAAAGAGGGATGGGAGAGCAAGCCCCCATGACTTAGGTGCAGTAAGTTTAGCGTCTTCATATTCCTTATTTTCCAAAAAACTTATTAAACATTCTCTGCAGTTGGGTGAACCAAGATTTAGGAGGAAGAAGCCCAACATACCCATTGAGGTACAGGACCAGGTGGGAGCACATTCATTTTAAGCACACTTATACAGCCCCAAAGGGACATTGGCAAGGCTCCCCACCTATCCAGGTCTGTTTTGATCGTGGAGATCAACTTGGTGAGGTTCTCCTTCATCATAGAAGGTACATCGCTGGCAACCTTAATCCCTAAATCAGTCAGAGTATGGGGCATCCATGTAAAGCCCAGACCAAGCTCAGCCTTAGTAAGGTGGTGGTTAAGAGGAAGATCTGGGACTTAAGAGATTGAGCTTATAGGAGGAGACATTGAAGAAAAGACTTGATTCTTCAAGTAAAGCGGGCACTGTGGGGATGGGGTCTTCTGTGTGTAACAATAGGTCATCTGCGTAGGCTGAGAGGAGATACCTTTTACCTCCAAGTTGGATACCAGTCAGGCCAGTAGAGCTGGCTAGCCTGCGGATAAGGGTTTCCAAATAAAAATTAAACAAGAGCGGGGAGAGTGGCGGGTCCCACGCTTTAGGGGAAATGAGACCGAAAGGTGACCATTGCACCATACCTTAGCCATAGGGCTAGAGTACAGTATCCAGACCCATTTAATAAAGTCATCAGGAATCCTGAACCTGCAAAGGGAAGTGAATAAGAAATTCCAGGAAACTCTTTCAAATGCTTTCTTGATGTCAAGGAGACCAGCATAGATGGTACCTTGGACTCCCTTAGCCATAGATTAAATACATGAGTTTCCTCATATGATCTCAGAAGAGCGGTCCGACATAAACCGACCTGGTCATGCCCGATGACTTCTCCTATGAGCGTGCAAGATGAGTAGCTAATATTTTCACATCTGAGTTGAGGAGGAAGAGTGGCGGTAATTGCCAGGATGTAAGGGGTCTTTGCTGGGTTTGGGGATCAGCGTTATCAAGGCTTCTAGAAAGGATTGATCACCGCCCCCCGCCAGCAGATATTTTTAAAATCTTGCAAAATCTGACTGTTTATTATTTAAACATTTACGGATTAATAGCCGATTTCCAGCTGAGCGCTTAACTTCCGTCCATGACAAGTGACGTGTTATTGTGTATGTGTGAAACAAGCACATTCTTAACAACGTTCCGGTGTATTTATTTATTTTATTTATTGAATTTTGTTGACCCGGTAGACCCACTGGGACTAGAAGTCCCATTTTCAGGGGTGACCCAGGGGGAGGGAGGATACTGACGGTAAGCAACTGAAATTGAATCAGATTAAGCCGTTGGTGGTGTTTTTAGTGAATGGGGGGAATTTGGCCAGGACACAGGGGAAATCCCCTACTCTTTTCGATAAGTGCTATGGGATCTTTAACATCCACCTGAACTACCACCAATCCAGGCAGATGGGACCTTGGTTTAACATCTCATCCAAAAGACGGCACCTCCGAAGTGCAGCACCCCCTCTTGCTGCACTACAGTGTCAGTACTGGGATAAATAACCCAAGTGCCAGATGTGGGAACTGAACCCACAGCCCTCTGATCTCCCAGCTTCAGAGGCGAGTGTGCTACCTACTGAGCCACTGACACTGATATTTTCTTTTTTCCAAAACTCTGAGGTCATGAGAGCAGTGCATTTGTCATGGAGTTGTGGCGATACAACACTATTTTGCCAGGAGGGTGGTGGGAAACACTATAATGTTTCCAACTACAGCGATCACACCAAATAGGAATAACTGCCGGTGTCGACACATCAATCCATATCCTGAAACAGTATGAGCTTTGAGAACAACAAGATCACTACGTACTGCGTGGGTATGGATTTGCTCGATAGACTTCTCATACTCAGCATTCGTATATTGGGGATTAATGTATGGTCACATGTTGTTTATCCAATGATTTACTTTTATTTTACATCCCATGTTATAAACATTCCTAATAAACTCAAGAGTTTTTTCTGTAATCATTTCAACAGTAAATAACTACATTTAGTTTACAAACCAGGAAACTCAGTTTCATACATATTTTTTGCAACTATGTAAAAGCAAGGCAGAGACAGCAAAAAGAAAAGAAATAACAGCAAGTTAAAGGTAAGAGTTGACTGCACGGTCCAATAGGAAAGACAGAGATAGGCAGAATCCTTGCTTGAACTCTCTCTGCACATCACAAATGGGGCAGGGCCTAGCCAACCCTGTCACAGTAAGGTCTCTCTCATGTTTGGCTGCGGAACCAAGCTCCAGGGCAAGCGAGGGCAAGCTGTGCCTTGCTTGCCCCCTCCTCCACCACTTGTCCCTCTGCTAAGCACTCCAGGGGAGGGGGAGGGGGAGCGGCCCTGGCTGCTGGTTCTGCCTCAGCTTGACTCTTTGGCAGACCCCCTTCCTCTTGTTCCAAGCCAAGAAGAGGTGGTGATCAGAGGTTGGTTCTCCCTTCATCCGCCCCAATGGAGAACTATTACCACAGACACTTGGATCCAGCATATAATCAAACAGGGCCATGCTTTAGAGCTTCTGGAACAGCCTTCAGATGTTCCACTGGTTCCCACCTCTTATGCTCTGGACCACACAGCTGTGATTCAGGTGGAGGTGTTCATCTTACTGCACAAAAGGGCCACAGAGCCAGTGCCGTGGTAGCAAAGGAACAAAAAGTTCCCAAAAGAACTGAGGACCTGAGGCCCATTCTAGATCTCAAGGAGCTGAATCTTTACATCCAATATAGAAACTTCTGTATTGTAACTCCTCACAGCCTTCTTCCTCTGCTCAAGCAGGGCGACTGGCTATGCTCCCTGGACATGCAGGATGCGTATCTGCATATCATGGTTTTACCCACTCACAGGCAGTACCTACACATCTTACTTTGAGAGGGTTCCTGCAGTAGATCTTCATGTATAGGACTATGCCCCCTGGCGTCAGGACCGCACGGCAAACTTGTAGCTAGCAATCATCAGTGGGGACTGCCCCCCGGGCGTCAGGTGACGTGACATCAGTGTGACTATAAAAGGGGCAGTCCCCCGTCCTCCAGTTCTTTCCTGGCGTCGCATGGTATCGTTCGACAAACGGAGCAGAACAGTCGCCTGCCATTATCTGTTGCGAATTTCTTCGTTTTTTTTTCCGTTTTTGATCTCAAAAACGTTAGTGTGTGTTGTCTGGTTGGCCCAAGAAAAAGTGCTCCAAGTGTGGTGTGCAAATCCCACATGGGTTCCTGGTGTGTCCTCTGCCTGGGGCCTAGGCATAACTCTTCCGAATATACCATCTGCCAGGGCTTCAACCAGGCCATGCACACCCGTCGCAGGAGGACCCTCGACGCCGACCTCCTCACCCAGAGACTGGCTTCAATGGAGAATGAGCTCCAGGAATTGAGGGAAAGATCATCATCGCTGGCCCTGAAAAGAAGAAAGACGAGGAGAGACGCTGGGAGCGGAGCCATTCTCCTCAAGGGAAGTCCAGCCAGACAGCCGACGCCAACAAGGGTGGGCCCTACACTTCCAAGAATACCCCACCTGCAGGGCCTTCCTCCGCCCCGGCAAACCGGATGCCCCCCCCCGCTGAGGTTAGCAGGCAGTCGGGGGTCACCTCTTTTCCTTTAGGGTCTCCTGCTCAGAGCTCTGCCGGTAAGTTGCATCCCGGCTCCGCTGCCAGACGCCCAGCCCAGGCCAATCAGTCTGACACTAGCCAGCCAGCTCTTGTCAGCTCGGCTGCCAACAGTAAGTCACTCGACGGCTCCTCTGTCGACTGCGTGGATGCATCTTATCTCCTGTCAGACTCCCTTGTGCTCCCCGATGTTGCGCAGAGAGAGCTCGCAGGTACCCCTTCCAGGGATTCGCTACCGGTATCCATCCTTCCCGGGACACCGCTCCTATCTGATACCCTTCCAGACCTGTCATTGGGGGACCTTCTGGATCTTCTCCCTTTGCCGGGTTATCTTCCGTCGACGGATCCTCATCTTTCGCCGGATCCCTCGCCGGATTTATTCGGGGACAATATGGAGCTTTCTCCTGCAGGACCTACAGCTCCTCCACCTATCCTGTCGCTGGACCCGCTTCCCAGCAGTCCTTCGGCACCCCCTTCTGAAGAGCCTTCGGCTCCTCCTTCAGGGTACTTGCCTGGGAACCCTGTGTTTCTGCAGTATCCAATGCTAGAGGATCCGATGCCGGGCTATAACCTGCCAACGCCAGGCTATCCAACGCCAGGTTATCCAATGCCGGGCTAGCTAACACCAAGCTATCGGGTGCCAGGACAGGCGTATTACCAGTTTCCTTACTGGTACCAGCATCCCAGCTACCCTTCTCATGCAGGGTACCTGGGTTACCCACCGCCTCCACCTCCCCTGCTGCCCGACAGGGATGTCATTCCTGTGTGGTGGAAGGACACCAGGTCCCAAATGCTTTTAGACCTGGGCCACCCCTCCTATCAGGGTGCCCCCACCTAGTCCAGCGCCCTCTAGCCAAGTCTCTGAGGGAGACTTGGGTGCTGTGCCCCAAGGAGATATTAGGCCCTTGTCACGACCTATAGAGGCTTCCTTGTCCAGTAGACCGGACTCTTCGGACTCAGATGAAGGCTCGGAACCAGATCAGCCCAAACCTCATTCCCCAGTGGAACCTCAACCGAAAGAATCCCCTAAGTCTCCTCCTGAGGATCCCTCCTTAGAGGAGCTCCTCGGGACCATTCAAAAGTCACGTGATGGGCCTCCAAGGAGTTAGACCACATGCGCAAAAGGCTGGCAGAGCACTTGGACCTGGTTAGCGTGGACCCCCTTCCCATTCCACCTTGGATAGGTCCACATGAGGACCTCACGTCCACTATTTGGAAGCAACCTTCATCCATACCGGCTGTATCAAAAAAGGCTGATAGGACATACTTTCCCCCGGAAGGGGTCTCAATCCTAACTGCACAACCTGAGGCCGATTCTCTGGTCATCATGGCTGCCCACAATAGATCGGCCCAGCTGAAACATGTTGGTGCCTCCCCAGCAGATAAGGAGTCCAAGCAGATGGACCAGTATGGTAGGAAAATCTACTCATCGTCTACCTGTACTATCCATTCCCTGAACTATGTAGCCCATATGGTGGCTTTCCAAAAATCCTCACTCTCGGGTTTGGAAAAAGACCTTCAGGAAATTCCTGATGAGCAGTTATGGAATAAACTCCTGGAGAAAGTCAGGATGAATAAATCTTCCTGCCGTCATGCCCTCACGCACCACATATTCAGTGGACTCTGTGGCAGCTCACGGATATCTGTCTCAGACGTCTAGCCTGGCTTTGTCTAGCGGGTTTGACACAGGATGTTCAGAGCTTCGCTTTGACGCTCCTTATAGGGGTCCAGTTCTGTTTGCGGCAACACCAAAGATATCATTACCGAGCTGCAGGAGAGTGACACATCCTCAAGGATGTCCGGTCTATGTACCGTGCCAGTCAAAGACAACGGCAGCAGCCTTTTTCATCACCAGCGGAAATGGAACAAACAGAATCAGGGCAAACGACAGAACAAGCACTATGCCCCGGGTTCTGGCGCCCAGACCCCCCAGGCCAAGTTCTCCAAACCTGCCTCAGGGGGAAAGGTGCCCCTCCCCTCCACTTCCTGACTCCCTCTCCCCCCCCCCCACGCTCTCTCTGACTGTTTCGGAGGAACTGGTGGGGGCAGATTTGGCCTCCACCTGGGTGGTTGGAAAGCCATTACCGCAGTTGCATGGGTTTTTCAATTCATAGAAAGAGGTCACTTGATAGAGTTCTTGGAGAGGCCTCCTCCCAACCCACCGGGAAGGTAATTTTACCCATCATACCAACATCAGCTGGTCTCGCAGGCAATACAAGCACTAATGCAAAAGGCAGCAATAGCGCGCGCACCTCCAGAACAGACAGGAAGGGGATTTTATTCCCACATCTTTCTGTTTCCAAAGAAGATGGGGGATCTAAGACCCATCTTAGATCTCAGCATGCTCAGTCTCTTCGGAGAGTAAAAGCGGTTTTGCATGTTGACTCTCCTGGGACTGTAACCCCTGCTCCTTCCCAACACTTGGCTGTGCTCCCTGGATATGTGGGATGCCTACCTTCATATCCCCATTCTTCCGGGCCACCACCGCTTCCTGAGGTTCTCCTTTCTGGACTGTCACTTCCAGTTCAGAGCCCTACCGTTGGCCTCTCCTCGGCACTTTGGGTATTCACCAGAACTGCCTAGCAGTGGTCGCAGCGTTTCTGCACCCTAGAGAGCATACAAGTATCCTTACCTGAATGACTGGCTCTTTTCAGCTCCTTGCAGGACAGTCTGAAGAATCCTTTCCTTCACTCTGGACCTTTTCTCCAGCCTGGGTATTTCGGTCAGTTTTCCCAAGTCCCAGCTCATACCCTCCAGGCACCTCCAATTTATTGGAGCAATGCAGGACATGGTCCAGAGCAAGGCTTTTCTGCTGCCTGACTGAGCGGAGACCTTAATCTCCCAAGCGGCCTGGTTGCTCCATCTTACAACTTCTGGGTCTGATGGCGCCACCATACCCACAATCCTTTAGTCCAGACTGCATAAGAGGGTTACTGAATGGTGGTTTCGAGTCCAGTGGGACCAGAGGTTGGACGACATGGACCAAGAGTTCTTGTCTCCAGCAGCTTTCAAAGGCTCTCCTTTGGTGGCAGACCCGCCTAGCCTTTCAGTGGGGGTTCTCTTCCACACTCCATCTCCTTCTCAGACACTCACTTCGGATGCCTTGAACTTGGGATGGGGAGCGCATATGGGAGACCACCGGATTCAAGGCTCCTGGTCTCCCATGGAGGAGAACTTTCACATCAGTATTCTGAAGATGAGAGTGGTGCTCTATGCTCTCCAGGCTTTCCAGTCGCTCTCTTAACTTCGGGGTTGCTTCTCATCCAGACAGACAACATGGCCACTGTCTGGTACCTAAACAAATGGAGGCACCTAGTCATACCCTCTATGCAGGGAGGCAATGCGGGTGTGGTATTGGGCGTTACAGCACGGCCTGTCTTTGACAGCAGTCCACATGCCAGGTATTCACAACATTCTGGTGGAAGTTTCAGCCGATCAGTCGCCAGGTCACGAGTGGGAACTAAAGCAGGCAGTAGTAGAAGATCTGTTTCTTCAGTGGGGTCAGCCAGACCTAGATCTATTCACCGCCCCATCCAACACAAAACTACCCAGCTTTTACTCGCTTGTTCACGGGCATGGTGTTTTTTAGTGAGATGCACTGTCTGTATCTTGGACAGGGAGATTTCTATATGCTTTCCCTCTCTTTTCTATTCTGCAGAAGGTTCTACTGAAGCTTCAAGCAGAGGGGGCGCACATGATCCTTATTGCCCCCTGTGGCTTCTGCAGATATGGTTCCCATTGCTACAGCAACTGACACTGGAACCCCCAGTACTCTTCCCTCTCTCCATGACCTTCTGTCTCAGAGCAGGGCACCCTGATTCATCCGGGCCTCAAGTCTCTCCATCTTCATGTGTGGCACCTGTGGACTTAGCGATTTCTCACTATGGGGTCTCCTCATGGGTAACTCAGGTCTTAATGGAGGCCAGGAAACTCTCCACTAGATCCACTTATGCCATGAAGTGGAAGAGATTTTCTGTCTGGGCCTCTGCGAAAGGCCTAGATCCCTTTTTTTGCTTGGCCTCCCAGGTTTTAGAGTACCTCTTGCATCTGTCAGCGTTGGGCTCAGCTATTCCTCCCTGAAGGTCCATCTCTCTGTAGTTTCAGCTTACCACCTCCTGGTGAAGGGTAAAACCCCTAGCTCAACTAGAGGTTTCCAAGACTTTCTTGAAGGTGATCCTTCATATCAAACCTCCAGTCCGGAATCCTGTTCCTCCCTGGGATCTCAACTTTATGTTAGAAAAGGTTACTTTGCCCCCCTTAAAAACAGAAGCAAGCTGTGATATGCATTTCTTAGCATGGAAAAAGCTCTTTTTAGTTGTTATCACTTCAGCTCGAAGAGTTTCTGAGTTTCAGGCTCTAGTATGTAGAGAGCCTTATTTAATTTTCCACAGAGACTGGGTGGTTCTGCGGACTAACCCTTCATTCCTTCCGAAAGTGGTTTCGGAATTGACCCTTAACCAGAGCGTTGAACTGCCAGTGTTCTTTCCAGAGCACTCCAGCAGTGGGGAATATCTCCTGCACACCCTCGATGTGCAGAGGAATTTGAGGTATTATACCTCTCGGACTAAGGAGGTTCGAAAGTCAAACCAGATCTTTGTAGCCTTCGCTTTCCAGTGTCAGGGCAAGGCTATTATGAAACAGACTCTGTCTAGGTGAGTAGTTAATTGTATCCATTAAATTTACCAGAGGTACGAAAACCCCCTTACGGGGGCAGTCAAGGGCCATTCCACCAGGAGTGTGGCCACTTCTACTGCCTTTTTCAGGAATGTGTCCACTGCAGACATCTGTGCAGCAGCCACTTGGTCTTCCATCCATACCTTCCCTAAGTATTACAGTCTGGATATTGCCTCTAGGCGTAGGGCTGGCTTCAGCCTTGCAGTTCTGCAAGGTCTTCTGTCCTGAACAAACCTTTAGTTGGCAAACATTTTCCTCCTCGGAACCTCGGATCGACTCCTTCTTTGTGTGTAGACTGCTTGGTATTCAGTCCTATATGTGAAGACCTACTGCAGGAACATTCTCAGTAAGATGTAGCAGTTATGTGAGAACTTACCATAACAGTAGATCTTGAGAGAGGTTTCTACATGAGGTCTAATTTCTACCACCTTTCTTCCAGCTCCTGTGGTCTTTCTTTTTCTTATTCCCTGTCCAGGTCTCTGGCTGTGCCAGGGCACAGGGTTCAGGAGTTTGTCACTCCTCTTTGTCCTTCTTTATCTAGGTCTCCGTGGAAAAGAACTGGAGGCAGGCGGGGTCTGCCTCTTCTATAGTCACGCTGACGTTAGTGCACCTGACGTGGGGGCAGTCCCGCTGATGATTGCTTCAGCTACAAGTTTGCCGTGCGGTCCTGGCCTTGAGGCATGATCCCATATGTGAGACCTACTGCAGGAACCTCTCTTGAAGATATACTGTTACGGTAAGTTCTTACGTAACTGCTTTTTCCTCTTGCAGGGGAGCATTATCAGTTAAGGGTGTTGCCCTTTGGTTTATCCTATGTGCCATGGGTATTTACCAGTGCTTAGCAGCTGTAACAACAGCCCTCCAGCATGAAGGCCTTTATGTGTTCCATATTTGGATGCCTGGTTACTGAAAGCCCAGTCCAGGGACCTACTGTTGCTGATTCTAGGGCGCAACCTGCAGTTGTTCAAGTCCTTGGGCATCACAGTCCGTTTGCCCAAGTCTGTGCTGCCCCGTCCCAGCAGTTGCAGTACATGGGCAGTTCTGGACTCTACTGGGCAAGACCTTCCTACCTCAAGACAGGCGGGACTGCCTCATAGCTCAGGTCAGGCTGTGGCTCCAGTGCTGGTATGTCCCAGCCAGGAAGTTCTTGATGCTGCTAGGCTTAATGGCCACAGCCATTGTTACGTCCCTTTGGCCAGGTTGCATATGAGGATCCTGCAGTGGACCCTCAGGGTCTGGTGAGACCAGCATTCTGATGATCTGGATCAGCTGGTCCTTGTCTCCTCCCATCATGCAAGGTACTTCAGTGGTGGATGGACTCAGACAGTCTTTTAAAGGGGTCCCCTTTTATTCTCATCTCTCACACGTCGTCACCACAGATGCTTTTGGTCTGGGTTGGGAGCACAGCTGAGCCCTTATCAGACCCAAGGGCTCTGGTCTCAGTGGGAGACCTACCTCCACATTAACGTTCTAGACATGCAGGCAGTTTTGTATGTCTTCCAGGCCTTCCAGAACCATCTCTCTCCAGGTCCACTGTTGGTACAGTCTGACAACCTCAGTGTGGTTTATTACATCAGCAAGTAAGGGGGGGGGGACCCATTCCTACCCCCTGTCCTGGGAGGCAATGAGGGTCTGGTAGTGGACTCTAGATCACAGTCTAGAACTGTCAGCCATCCAGGGGCCAGGCGCCCAAAACACCTTGACAGATAGCCTCAGCTGATTACAGTCCAGATTGCACTAGTAGGAGCTGTTGACCTCGGTCGTAGAAGACCTGTTTGACAGGTGGGGTTGTCCAGACTTTTTAAATCCCCACTCAACACAGAACTGCTGCGTTTCTGCTTGCTAGACCCAAGGCCTGGAGTTTTCTGGTGAGAGCGTTGTCCCTCTTCTGGAAAGGAGATTTCTTTATGCCTTTCCACCCCTTTCCTCTGATTCAGATGGTGCTCATCAAGCTACAGATGGAGGTGCCACCCTAATTCTGGTGGCTCCTTTCTGGTCTCATTAGACATGGTTCCCATTACTACATCAGTTGGCTGTGGAACCTCCGTATTATTGCCTTTGCAGAGACCTGTTGACACAGGCTCAGGGAACCCTGGTCCCATCCAGATCTCAAGTCCCTCCGGCTGCATGCCTAACTCCTGAAGACATCTCCCAGATGGTGGCTGATGTCCTGATGATTGCCAGAAAACCCTCCACCAGAGCCACTTACTCAGTGAAGTGGAAGCGCTTTGCTATATGGGCCACTTCCCATCACCTGGACCCTTTCACTTGTCCGGTCAGCCAAGTCCTCGAGTATCTCCTGTCCTTATCGGATTCAGGACTCCAGTATTCCTCTAGTAAGGTGCATCTGTTTGCTATTTCATCCTTTCACATGCCTATTGATGGCCGTATTGTGGCCCAATTGGATGTGGCCCATACTTTTCTGAAAGGCATTCTACACTTGAAGCCTCCTGTCTGTAATCCGGTCCTTGCTTGGGACCTCAATTTCATGCTCAAGAAGCTCACCCTGCCTGACTCCTTTTGAGCTGGCCACATCTTGCGAGCTACACTTTCTGTCATGGAAAGCATTATTTTTAGTTGCTATTACTTCTGCCTGAAGAATTTCAGAGCTACAGGTTCTCATGTGCGAACAGCCTTATTTGATTTTTAACAAAGACAGTCTCTCTTTGCGTATTGATCCTAAGTTTCTTCTGAAGGTGGTGTCAGAGTTTACGCTAAATCGATCTGTCTACCTGCCTGTTTATTTTCCAGAGCATGCCAGTCCAGGGGAAGCATTGCTCCATACTTTGGATGTGCGTAGAATTCTCAGGTACTGTACACACCATCCTAAGGACTGTAGAAAGTCCTCTTATTTGTTTGTTTCCTTTGCCCCAGCAAAGAGAGCTCCTATATCGAAACAGTATTTGTCCAAATGGTTGGCAGACTGTATTACTTTTTGTTACAGGAAGTACGGCAAGGAACGTCCTAGTGTGGTTCATGGCCATTCAGCTAGAGGCATTGCCACTTCTGTTGTCTGTTTCAGGAACGTGTTAGCTATGGACATTTGTGCTGCTGCCACTTGGAGTACTGTCCACACATTCACCAAGCACTACAATCTGGACATTGTCTCCAGAATAAGGGCAGGCTTTCGCCTAGCTATGCTTCAGGGCCTTCTTTCCTAGGTCTCTGGCCTTCTGCCACCTGGACTGTTTTGTGTTTAGCAACTGCTTGGGACTCATTCCATAGGTGTGACCTGATGACCGAGACATCCCCGAAGAAGACAGAACAGTTATGTATGACCTTATTGTAACAGTAGCTCTTCGAAGGAATCTCTGTCATCAGGTCATGCCATCCTTCTCTCCATCCCTCTTTTTATCTCTTTCTCCAGCTCGGCTGTCCTGTTGCTCCAACCGTTTTGCTAGCTGGGCACCTTCTCTCTCTCTCCTCGGTTCCTGGGTGGGACTCCTGCCTCAGAGCCTCTGGCTAGGGAAAGAACTGAGGATGGAGTGTGGCTGCCCATGCTTATATAGAGCTTTGACGGCAGCCTGACATTGGCATGGGAGGCCCCTGATAGACTGCTGCAGAAAAGCTTCCATGTGACCCTAACGCCTGACGACTTAAGTTCCATAGGTGTGACCTGATGACAGAGATTCCCCTTGAAGATCTGCAGTTACAGTAAGCTGTTATGTAACTGTTCTCTACTGACACCAGGGTTGGCTGGATGTTGCAGTTTGGGACCTGGCAATACTGACTGTGGGACTGACTGGATTTTCTAGGCTGGACCTTGACAGTACTGACTCTGTGGGATTTGTTTAATGTTGCAGGCAGGTACCTGATAATACTGACTCTCTGTAATTGGTTGGATGTTACAGGCTGAGATCTGGTGATAGATAACTGTGGGATTGGTTCGGATGTTGCAGGCTGGGATTTGAAGGTTTTCAGCCAGTTGGATTGGCTGGTTGTTAGGTTATGGCCTGACAAGGAGGGATCCAGGATTTCGGCGGCCATAGCCGCATGGAAAAGTTGGCAGCCGTAGCTGCATGGGGGTGGCCGTTGCTCAAACGAGGAGTTCCACAGTCGTTGCCACTGTTGGCCAGGCTCCAGAGGATCCAGACAGAAGGAGGGCGCAATTTTCTAAATGAACGGCAGGGCTATATAAAGCCACAGCCTGCCGCTCGCATTCCAGGACTGTCTGCAGGCGCTGTTTTGTTCGGCCGTTGTCGCAGCCAAGGAGGGATCCAAGATTTTGGCGGCCATAGCCACGTGGAGTGGTCAGTGGCCATTGCTGCTGTTGGCCAGGCTCCAGAGGAGCCAATCAGAAAGAGGGCAGAATTCTCAAAATGAGCAGCAGGGCTATAAAAAGCCACAACCTGCGCTCGCATTCCAGGACTGTCCGTGGATGCTGTTTTGTCTCCACCTTCCCACCGCCATCTCCTCCAGTATTAAATGGTCTCACTGTACCTCTAAGTAGAGCTCCACCTATCAGGAGGGACAGGAGGTGGAGTAAAGCAAGGGAGAGGCAACAGGGTGAACTTTGGGAAAGGGACTTTTCAGTGAAGGTCTGAACTCTAAGTGTCTCCCACCACCCCTAATTAATGGTCTCACTGGGCCCTCAGTAGAGGCTACACCAGTCAGGAGGGGGCAGGAGGGAGGGGTAAGGTGAGAGGAGTAGCGGCAAGGAGGTGGTGGCATGGCGGCTTTGGAGCAGGGGATTCATCATCTGAAGGAACAACAAAAAGGTCTGACAAACTGCGTTTTAGTAAGTACTGCTAATGTAGGGCCATTGAAAAATATTTCCATCTGGGTTATTAACAGATGTTAAAATCTGAATGTCTGTATTTTAAGTGTGTATACACAAAAGGGATTGGCTCTGTTAGTCTGAAGCTCTAGGAGAGTGAACTTTAAAAGCCTAATTTGTTTTCTCTAACAGTGTACATTGTTATAGGGGGTGGCTCTGTTAATCTGAAGCTCTAGGAGAATGAGCTTTAAAAGCCTAATTTTTTGGGGGGCGCTGTTGAGCACACCCACTGACGAGACGCATTCAGAGAGCGCCCCTCCAAGACCTCACTAAAAAGAGTAATATAAAGAAAAATACTGAAAATTAAGCTGATATTACTTCAAAAAGGCATTCAGCAGACTGCACTGAATCCAGCTATACCAATTTGGAACTATGGGACGCATGAATAAAGCCTCAGCAAGTAACTCTCAGAATCCTACTGTTAATACTGAGCCAGAGGAGGCCGTGGGGCCTTCCTCTCCGAACCCTGAACCACTGTGGCGAGCGTTGCAGGAGTCCATGCAGGCGATCGATGCAAAAGTTGAATCAATTCTTACAAAATTTGCAGAACAAGACGCTAAAATAGCGATTGCAGCAAATACAGCGCCCACGGCTGAATCTATGGCAACGAAAGCCCTTATAGCCACAAATAAGTTTCAGCAAGAAAATACCCAACCAAAGTACCATTTAGAAGCTCTACAGAACTCCCAAAGGGCTTCTAATACTGCATAGTGGGGCTTCCGAAAACATGAAACAATTTACTTTACTTTCAAGAATGGTTGCCTGGTGCTTACAGCTTGACCCTACCATCACAACTCAATTCGTTTGGGCTTACCGGATTTCGCCTAGAGTGGCACTAGGCCCAAGCGAGTTACCCAGAACGTCCCTCTTGATCACTACAAGTCCAGCAATTCGGGATACTATCCTTCACGCAGCTAGGAACACTGAACGGCTGAACTATCAAGGAACCACCATCCACATGTTTCCGGACTTATTATTTGCCACCAGGGCGAGGAGGAAAAGGTTTAACGGTGTGCAAGCTAAACTATGAAATTTGGGTGTCACGCACTCTCTCTGAATGCCCACTGCTGAGGATTCAGTAAGGAGGCCCTGTACCCATATACCGATCCAAAGGAGGCCGGCAAGAAGGCGGAGGCCCTTTCCCAGGAGTTCGATCGAGCTAGAAGGACGGCAGGAATGCATTCCGAATCGGAGACTGAGACTTGGACAATACCAGGTTTTCTTTACATAAACTTTGTTCAAGATGAAACAAACATAAAAGGGGACTGATGCACAGATTAAAATAATAAATGCTAACGTTACTTCTGTTGGGTTGGGAACTGCAGTCTGGGGACATTACTTATTTAGGATAGCTCAGTGCTGAAGTTTTTAAAATCAGCTGTTTATAATTGTTAAAGCAAGGTTTATAAGTTTATGTTCTGGGATTATTAGACTGACTTGTCTAATTTCAATAAGGGATTGTTTTCAGTACTTAAATATTGTTATGGGGGGGGGGGCCCTACTGCTGTCTGCTATAAATGTTTAGAATTAATGTTTGGTAGAGGGTCATAACAACTCCAGAACGTTGTATTATTGCTGTATGGAAACAATTTGATCTTATTAAGAAATGACCACTCAAAGTCTTGTGGGGTGCAACTCTTTTCTGGACTGATAAATGTGGAAATACCCCGACTTCAAAAATCAGATTTTCTAGACTAACACAGCCTAATGCATTGAATGTATCCTGTGTTCTTAACTGACCTGATATGAGATCTCTGGCATGAGATAACTTGTATGTAATTGTTTTACATGAAAACAATAAAATATGGGCCGTCGGTGGCTTTTGCGAGGCTGATTGGGCGCCTTACTGCACTTTCATGCCAGCGACCAGGTTTAGGAATGAGCACGGGCCACCCGAGGAGGAGGAGTATAGAGCGCCCAGTGGCTGCTCTCCTTCTCCGAGGGGGGGTTAGCTGCATGCTTCCGGTGCAGTACCGCCATCTGGGAGCCCGGGTGAATGGTGTGGTAGGTGGAGAAGCAGTAAAGGGTATTGGGCAGATGTCGGCAGAGAGGCGGAGCAGGAGGCATGTTTCAGCACGCCTCCTAGCTCATTGGCCCTCACTGCATGCAGACGTTTGGGGAAGAACAAGGAAAAAACACCTCGGTCTCTCTGGCTGACACCTCTGGGGGCCTCGGCTCTTTGGACAGACTCCAGCTGTACCGATTCCACAAACACAGTATGTTGGTTTGGGGGAGGTAAGCCGGAGGGTCCCTCCTCACCCACCCGGGGGGTATACTGGGAGAAACTAGTGTGCAACGGTGTGCTCTAAGGGCAGATCACGATGAGACTCGAGCCTGCAGAAGAGGATGTGTGAGAGAGTGGAGAGAGGAGGCAAGTGGGACGCATAAATACAAGGTTAAAAAAAACAACAAAAGTACAAAAAAAAAAAAAAAAAGCCTAATTTTTTCTAACAGTGTGGCTACTAACTGGGGTGGGGCTGATAAGAGTCCTATAAGTGCATATCACAGGGTAAGTAACAGTACTACAGCTGGTCTAGGTTTTACACTGTTTTGTGCTACTTGAATAAGAAGAGATGTGGAGTTGATAAGGTCCTAGAGTAATACATCACAGGGTTACTGGGAGGAATCAGTTGGTTTAAGTATATTTGATTTAGTTAGTTAGCTGGGAGAGAGTCTGACATCTCTATAGGAAGGCTACAGTGGGGGACAAGGTTTTAGGGGAAGGTTTGGCGGCATGGGGAGGGTCTGGTACAGGGGCAGGAGGACCTACAGACAAACTGGGGATGGAAAGAATAGTAGGTTGCAGTGGTTGTGGGTGGCTATCTGGATGGAAACATTATGGAGGCTAGGGAGTCTCATTTGTCACAGACTATGGGGCTGGTGGCGGAGGTACAGTGGCTAGGAAGGAGTTAGGATTAGAAGGGAGGAGATGACTGGAACAGGATGGCTGCCTCCTCTGGGAAACCAGGAGTACAGAACCAGTAGAAAGGAGGAGGATGGGGAACAAGGCAAATTATTATAGTAGCAGGAAGGAGAAAACTTGGGTTACCATGAAAAGAGGCAGACACTAGAAGTTCAAGGTCAAGAAATAGGTTCACTGTACTGGCTACATTGGTGGAGGATGAGGAGGTCTCTTGGTGAGAGGGCAAAAAGAAGGATAGTGCAAGCCCATGGGGCAGTTGTCAGCAGAGGAGGGTAGTGGGGAATAGGGGAAGAGGAGCAGGTAGAAGGGAAAGCAAGGAGAGGTTGATGGAAGGAGGTGAAATGGAAGAAGGGACCCACCATAGAAGGAGAAGGCGGTGATGATGCTGGGAGAATATTGGGTAGCGAGGGTGCAGTCTGGATAGGGGAACCAATAGGAAAAGGGGCAGGACTAGGTGGAGCCATTGGGCATGACTGAGAAAAAGGACAGGCTAGCAGGGATGGGGGCATAGCAGAAGGGATGGATTGTACAGCAATTAGGCAGGACAGGGTGAACTCTCAGAATGTGAGTAAGGTTGGTAGGAGGGCGTGTGGACCCAAATGTGAGGAGGGCAGGATGTTATTGCTGTGGGACGCTGTCCTAAAAGGGGTCAGATGGGAAGGCAAAGGCGGAGGGACATTGTCGAATATGGGTGGAATTAGTACCGGGATTGACTGTGGGTAGGGCAGGACAGTCTAGTCTCAAGTGTACAAGGAGGGGTAGGGAGAAACTGCATGTAGTGGTGCATTTGGGTACAAAAATCTTGGGGAGTAATATGGTTGAGGTGGTAAGGGAGAGTTTTGAGGAACTGGGGAAGTTGTGCGAGGAGGCTGGGAGATCCGTGGCCTTCTCAGAAGTGCTCCCAGTTCCCAGGGCAAGCGCAGCGAGGAAAGTAAGGATAGCAGAGTGCAACACTTGGCTGAGAGCGTGGTGTCAAACCAAAGGGTATGGGTAGTGGGAGGCTAGGGGAACACCTGGGACAGGAGTGACCTGTTCACAGAAGGACAGGTTACATTTGGGTAAGGTGGAGCAGGGTACTGAAACAGAAGCGGGGGAATACATAGCAACTAAAGGTGGGTTTAAACTAGAGTGCGGGGGAGGCGAGTTTGCAGTGGAAGGCAAGGCAGCTGAGAGGGAGCTGGGAGACTACCCCCAAGCTAGCAAGGATGGCACCTGGGAAGAGTCGCAGTGTGGATTGGGGGGTGAAACTGGTCAAGGAAGGAGGAACAGGCTGGAGGTTGTCTCATTGAACGAAGAAACCTGAGGAACAAATCAGATGAGCTACAAGCCTCTTGGCAGAGGGGTGGTGGACATTGCAGCCATCACAGAAACTTTGACCACCCTTCACAGGACTGGATCTGATGATCCCAGGATATAGATTATACAGAAAGGACAGGGGAAGGGGGGTGGCGATCTATGTAGGGAGGATAAGATAGACAAGGGAGAAATGGGAGGAGGGTGGGACAGAGGCACTGGATGCAATTCCAAGAATTGAAGGTAGGACACTTGGGTTGGGGGTAGTATTACAGGCCACCAGCTCAAGCAAATGACTTGGACAGGGAGTTAGAGCAGATTAGGCGGGTCTGCAGGAAGGGGAACACGGTGATAGTCAGGGACTTCAATCTGCCTGGTGTGGACTGGAGCACCCTATCCACCTTGAGTGCAAGGGAGCAAGTCCTTCTGGAAGTATTTCAGAACTGCTTCCTGACTCAGTTGGTCAACGAGACGACTCGGCTGGAAAAAGTTATGGACCTGGTACTGTCGAACAGGGAGGCTGTAAGGGAGCTGGGAGTGGAGGACCCGCTGGCTGGAAGTGATCACCACTTGGTGTGGTTCACACTCAACGTGGGCAGGGAGGCTGGGGGTACGGGAACCAGGGTGGTTGACTTCAGGCAGGTGGACTTTGGCAATATGGGGGAAATTTTGGGGAGGCATCTGGCAGAAATTCACCCACGATTGGATGCAAACCAAACATGGGAAATCATAAAACAGGGGCTAGTGGAGGCTACTGGGTCATGTACCAAGTCACAGAGCAAGAAGAGAGGAGCTAAGAAACCTAGCTGGTTGAATCAGGAGGTCTTGGAAGGGGTGAGGATTAAAAAAAAAAAAGAAATAAAAACAGCATTTAAGAGGTTCAAGAAATCCGTGCGGGGGAGGACAAGGAAGTGTGTGTGAGAAAGCCCAAGGAAGTAACCAGACTAGTCAGGACAGCCAAGGCATCTAAAGAGCTGAGGCTGGGACAGGGTATCAAGGAAGGGGAAAATGACTTCTTCAGATACATAAGGGAGAGAAGGATCTGTAAGGACCAGATAGTGAGGATTAGAAAGGACGTGGGGTGGGTAGAGCAGGCAGAAGCACTAAATGAGTACTTCTGTTCTGTGTTCATGAAGGAGAAGGGGAGACAGCTACCTCAGTGGATGGGGAAGGTGGGCAGTGGAGGGGAGGGGAGGGGTGACAGATGAGGTAATTACAGAGGGCAGGGTGCTGGAGGGGCTGAAGGCACCAGGGCCAGACGGCATTCACCCGAGGGTGCTTAAAGAGCGGGTGGAGGTCTTGGCGGGGCCGCTGGCAGACCTGTTCAATATCTCCCTGGATACAGGCCGCATACCACAAGACTAGAGGATGGCTCCCGTGGTGCCCATCCATCAAAGTGGCACAAAGGAATGAACCTGGCAATTATAGACCGGTAAGCCTCACATCCATTATTGGAAAACTAATGGAGACAATCCTAAAGGAGAGGCTGGTGACCTTTTTGGAAGTCGGTGGTCTCCAGGACGGTGACCAGCACAGGCTTGTCTTGGGTAGATCTTGCCAGACCAACCTAGTTGAGTATTAAGACTGGGTGATGAGGGAACTGGACGAGGCCATGCAGTGGATGTCCATATTTGGACTTATGCAAGGCCTTTGATTCGGTACCTCATGAGCGATCGGGGGAGTTGGAATATGTGGGGTAGGAACAAAGATGGTGACCTGGATAGTGAATTGGTTGAAGGAAGGCAAAATGGGAGGTGGGGGGGACTCATCCGAAGCCTGTGATGAACAGGGTTCCACAGGGCTTGGTACTTGCCCTGTGCTGTTTTTGGATATTCAGTGCAGATATCTCACAGGGCATCAGGAGTAAGATCAGTCTGTTTGCAGATGATACGAAGATGGGAGCAATGGTGGACGACATAGTAGGGTGGCAGGGGCTACAGAACGACCTGACTAAACTGGAGGAGTTAGAATATGTGTGGGTAGGAACAAAGATGGTGATCTGGATAGCGAACTGGTTGAAGGGAAGGCAACAACAGGTGGTCATGGGGGGAGAGGGGGACTCTCATCCGAAGGCCTGTGATGAGCGGGATTCCACAGGGCTCAGTAGTGGGCCCGGTGCTGTTTTGATATTCAGTGCAGATATCTCACAGGGCATCAGAGATCCGATCAGTCTGTTCGAGACAATATGAAGATGGGAGCAATGGTGGATGACATAGTAGGGTGGCAGGGACTACAGGACATCCTGACTAAACTGGAGGAGTGGTTGAAAACATGGCAGCTGGGGTTCACTGCCAAGAAATGCAGGTTCTACACTTGAGACAAGGAACCCAGGAAGGAGCTACCAGTTGGGAGGGGTTCAGTTAGGTACTACCGAAGAGGAAAAGGATCTAGGGGTGGTTATAACGAGAATATGAACAACTCAGCTCAGTGCAAGAAGGTGGCAGTGAAAGCCAACAGGATGCTGGGGTGTATTACGAGTGGAATCTCCTCTAGAAGTAAGGAGGTGATCCTGCCTTTGTATAGGTCACTGGTCAGGCCATACCTGGAATACTGTGTGGCAGTACTGGCGCCCGTTTCTGAAGAAGAATGTCAGATTACTGGAGGGGGTACAGCGCAGGGCAGCAAAGATGATACAGGGATTGGAGGACAAACCCTAAGAGGAAAGACTGAGGGAGTTTAATATGTACTTCCTGGAGGAGAGGAGGGATCGGGGGATATGGTCGAGATCTTTAAATAATTCAAGGGGATAAGCAAGACTAGCAATGGGGGTTAATTTGAGGAGGGGAGGGACACGGGCACAGTTTCCAGACTGGAGGGAGGAAGATTTGAGAGAGATGAGGAGACATTTCTTTACAGAGAGGTTGGTAGCTAAATGGAACACTTTCCTGAGGAGGTGGTATCCTGTAAGGCGTGGGGCAGTTTTAAAGAGGATGGGACAGGGTCTGGGCAGCTGCAAGGTAAGGCTAGCTGCATAGCCGAGCAGACTTGATAGACCACGAGGCCTTTTTCTGCTGGCAGATTCATATGTTCGACAATATTGACTCTGTGGGGTTGAATGCATGTTGCAGGCTAGGACCTGTCGATACTGACCGAGGATTGACTAGGTGTTGCAGGCTGGGACATGATAGTCTTGAGTTTGTAGGATTAGCTGGATGTTGCTGGTTGGGACCTGATAGTATTGACTGACACTGGCTAATTGTTGCAGGCTGGGATCTGATGGTATGAAGCCTATTGGATTGGCTGGTCTTTGCAGGTTAAGTCCTTATGATATTGACTGTTCGGGATTAGATGAATATTGCAGACTGGGAGTGGGACTGGATAGCACTGACCATCAATAACAGCTTATTTTCTGCCCTTTCCTGTTGTAGGCTGGATCCATGCTGTCCTGACTCCAGTGGATTGTCTTGCTTTTGGAGGGGAATTTCTTGCATAGCCTGAACATTGATATGCAGCTTAAGTAAGTGAAATGGCACATAAACCATGAATGCTGGTATACATGATATATACAGACGTCAGCTTACAATCATCTGTTGGCAGCAGTTGTTTGCGAGAGGAAGTGAAGACTATTACTAGACATAATCACTGTACCTCAGACAGTATCAAAGAATGGGGACGAATTTCAAAAGGCTGACAGTGACCAGCACTCTGAACGAGTAAGAAGCTGAAAGCTAATATGAGTAGAGGGTTGAAACATGGTAGCATTTGTTTGTAGTTGTCAAACTTCTGTGTCAGGTGCAGCTTCAGATTTTAACTGGATGTGTTATGTGGGTGTGGGAGGATCTGAGGAAGTCAAACTGTGGAGGAAACCTGACAAAAAAAAACCTGCCATACCATTCAAGATTCTGATGGTCTGATGCACTGTGGTTTGGTGATTAGAGCACCAGCTGAGGAGCCAGGAGACTGTAAGTTCAACCCCCCCGCCCAAGCCAAATACTCACTGTGGAACCTTGGGCAAGTCAGGTGTTTCAGTCCACCTTGCTGCAGAAAGGGGATGAACAGGACCCCATTGGAAATTAGGTGTTTTGGGGATCTGGATATGATTCACCTACCCACACTCTGGCAGTTCCACTGGAATGCTGTTACTGGCCAGAACGTCTTTAAGCTAAGTTCCTCCCACCTCCCAGGTGGTGTATATCCCCTGACTCTGCCCTGTGACATCAGGTCCTTCTGTCTGCTGGAAGAACAGGTCACCTTCTTTGCACTCTGCTTAGGATTTTTATGTGCCATAGGCAAACCTTTCCTTTCAAAGTTTTTGAAGTTATTTCCTTGTAGTTTCACTCTTCTTTCAACTGTGTCTCTGGACCAGCAATGGAACACAAGAAACTGGGATTCAAATTCTGTGTTTGATGCCACCAGAACATGTTGGTCAACGATCTGCATGGCACGTGTGTGTACTGCTTGGGCGGGCAACACGACATGGCCAGATGCAGCCTATGGTTACCTATGCTCTAAGTCCCTCAGGACAGGAAGCTCACACTCTGCTGAGTCGGCTCGAACAAGATCTGAAGGATTGCCTTGAGGGCTGCAGAAAGGCCTTGGCTAGGCCAGGTCTGGTGCCTCGGTCTCAGCGCTGTTCACACCCCAGGCATCCCTCACTATGCTTCCTATTGTAGTCATCCTGCAGGTCTGGGCTGCCCTGGAGGGATGAATTTTGTGCGGATTGGAGAACGATGGAATGAAGTTCAAGTCTGTGCTGCATGGTCATGATCCGGACCTAAAAGAATCCTACTACCATATTCCATTCAGGCCCAGTCACAGGAAGTATTTAAGATTCAGGGTAGGGACTGGTCATTTACCAGTTTGCAGCCCTTCCTTTTGGGCTCTTGTCAGCCCTGTGGTGGTCAAGTGCTTGGCCGTGGTGGCAGCACCTTAGAAGACAAGGAGTCTGGTTTTCCTCATCTAGATGACTAGTTGGTCTGCAGGAAATTTCACCAAGAGACCAAGGCCTCTCTTCTCCTCACTTAGCATACCATGGAGGATCTGGGCCTCTCATAAACACCAAAGTCCCAGACAGAACCAGTACAAGCACTGGAGTACATAGGAGCAGAACTGGATGCTCTCCAGGGGAAGGCCTCCCTCAAGAGAGTGTGAGGAATCTTATCAGTCTGACAAAGTCTTTCATCCTGGGTGAGCCCAAGTCAGCAGGAGTCTTCCTTCATTCATTCGGCCATATGGCCTCCACCACAGCATTAGTGGCAGGGGCCAGGTTCCAAATGAGACATCCAGTACCATCTAAGGGCCCATTGGTCTCAAAAACGAGACTCTCTTTCAAGGCTAGTGCCTGTGACAAAGTCTTTTAAGAGCACTGGACTGGTGGAAAGAAGAGGGCAACCTCAGGGAGGGTGTGCCCTTCTTGCAGCAGTCACCCACGGTTGTTCTGACAATAGATGCCTCCCTTCTAGGCTGGGGAGCTCACCTGGGGGACCTCACAGTAAGTGGAGTATTTGTCCCCTCCAGAATCCCAGGAGAACATAAACATGCTGGAGCTTAGGGCAGTTTTCCTGGTTCTACAGTCTTTTGCTCCCCATGTCAAGGAGCAGTCAGTCCTGGTCAGGACAGACAACACCACTACAGTGTACTACATCAAACAAGGGGGCACAAGATCCTGAAAGCTATGTACAGAAGCAGTGAAGATCTGGAATCTGTCTAATTCTCTGGAGGTGCACCTTGCAGCAGTTCACCTGCCAGGAAAAGTCAGTGTCTTGGCGGATTCCCTCAGCAGGATCAGCCAAGGACATCACGAATGGACCCTGAACAAACAGGTCTTGGCTACAGTATTCAGGAGGAGGGGTACACCAGAGGCAGATCTGTTTGCATCCTGGGAGAATCATCAGCTTCCCGTTTTGTTGCAGACCTCCAGCAATGGGATCTGTCCCATCAGATGCCCTGACTCTAGACTGGTCAGGGAGGATCCTGTATGCCTTCCCTCTCTTGCTGAAAGTACTGTTGAAACTGAGAAGCCAGTCTGTGACTATGATCCTAATAGCCCCAGATTGGGCCAGGCAGGTCTGGTACTCCCTCCTCCTGACCCTCTCCATCAAACAACCCATCTGCCTCCCACTGAGGCACAACCTGCTGACCATGTCTCATGGCAGGATTACCTTCCCAAACCTCAGGTCTCTGCACCTCAAAGCATGGTTCTTGAAGAGCTAGAGTAGCCTGACTTTAATTTCTCTGAGGAAGTTTTAAAAATTCTCTTCGAGTCTCCAGAAAAACAGCAACCAGAAAGACCTGTGCTTTCAAGTGGAAAAGGTTCTCTCTGTGGTGTGCCCCTAACCAGCTCAGCCCTTTGCAAGCAGATCTGTACACAGTCCTAGACTACCTTGTCTACCTAGTCCACCCCTAGTCCCTGGGCCTCAGGCCATCAACTCTTAGGGTGTATCTGGCAGCAGTGTCTGTTTATATTTTGGCAGGTAAGGAGAAAATAGTGGCTTCACACCCCATTTTCAGGGTGTTCTTTAAAGGGCTTCTGCACCTGCATTCCCTGGTCAGGGACCCAGTCCCCCAAAAAAAAATGGGACTTGAACCTGTGCATATGAAGCTCATAGAATCCCCTTTTGAGCTCATGGCTACTGTTCTTTTGAAGCATGTCACTTTGAAAACAGTGATCTTCCTTCGAGAGGAAGTTCTTGCAGCAGGTACCACAGTTAGGACTGACGCCACCTGGCGGCAGCTGTCGGCAATCTTTTTCTCTAGCAGTACCAACGTGGGAACACCCCCCCAACCCCGATGTCAGCTCCATTCCCCGGCGTCACCCTATATAAAGGAGGAGTTCCCCATGTGCTCCAGTTCTTTCCCACCGCACGGTCAGGGATAGTTCACCTCGGCTGCTGCTCATAGTACCAATCGCATCCTTCCTTCTCCACCATTTCAACTTTGTTCATTGCATCTATGTCCTTGTCTTCAAAAGGACACATGAATAAGTGCTCTTGTGGGTGACAGATACCTGCCACGGACGGTCATTTGGCGTGCCTCTTTTGCCTCGGGCCCAACCACGACACCGCCTGCCCCCATTGCCACGCCTTCAACTCCTGCACAAGGATCAGGCATCAGAAGTCCTTTTCCACCTTCCTAGCAGAATCGAAATTGGCTGCCATGGAACGGGCCTCTTCCTCGGGGGAATCCGAACATCCTCCTGCCCATGAGCACCACCAAAAACACCAGGAGCACAAGGACAGAGAATGATCCCACTCCAGGCCCAGGCCCAGGTCCTTGGGCTCGAAGTGCGGGTCGTCGGGACATGATTCCACCTCACGGCCCTTAAGCGGTCCACCGGATCCTCTGTGGCCAAGTCTCCTGGAGCTACCCTTAATCCCTTGAAGGTTCATCTGCCTGCCGAGAAGGCTTTCTTGCCGGGCGCAGGTAAGACCTCCTCCCGCTCGGCCTCTTCCTCGAAGGCCGACTCCTGGGAGTCGAGCAGGGCCCTCTGGCTGTTCAGGCGACAGAGCTTCCTCTTTGCCGCCCAGATCTTTAGACTCTAACCGGCGCCAGCCTCCGGCGACTGACCGGTGTTCGGTCGAGAAGTTCACTAAGTCTTAAGGCCGACCATCCTAAGGCTTACGCCCCTGAAGGACGTCTGTCAGCCCCCAAGGACAGGCGGACACCAGACAGACGCCTGTCCGTGGACCCGCCAGCCTCCAACCCGGCGAAGGTCAACCCGCCACCGGTCATTGTCCTCCTGATGCTGGCCACCTCGGTCCCTCCCATCAATTCTGGGACCCGTTCACCTCGGTCGCTGGTCCTGCTGACATCGGAGCCTGACGACGGAGGCACTGATGCTCCTCCGTGCTGCCCCTTGAGCTTACGCCAGCAGAGGATTCGGACCCGACTCTGGTACCCCCGACAATGGGACCGGCGCCGGCTCAGGCTCGGGTGCTCCTCCACCCCCTACGCCTGGTTCTCCCAAACTGAACCTAGAGCAGGTCAAGTACCTTTTTTTTCCCCACTGGTGATATACTGTGAAACGTGACCTACCAGTGGGGGTACCCCCTCTCATGCCCGTTCCCGTTCCAGTTCAGGTCCCGAATCCATTGGATGGAGGGGTGGATAAGGAGCCGGCACCCATAAAACACATGGAGACAAGATGCAGGAGGACCAGATCCACTAGTTCCTCCCGCTCTTCTTCTCCGGACAAGAGGTGCAAGAGGAAGCGTCACAGATCTCCTTCCTCCTCCACCTTGGACTCGTATGTGGACTCTGACACCTCCCAGGTGGACTCCGATGTCGAGCTGGATATAGGGGACATAGGGTCACCCAAAATCCCCTCCTGATGACCCTAGTTTTATGGAGGTTGATGAGGCACATCAAGGCCAACATTGGCTGGGACACTGAGGCCGTGGACCCCGAGCAACTGCAGTTGACTAAATACCTCCGCCAAAAAGACCCTAAGCCGGTGGTCATCCCTCACATGGTCGACATCTTTGAGGATGTCACCCTTGCAACCTGTAAGTGCCCTCACTTCTCCTCCGCCATGCCCAAGATGGCACATCGGCTCTACCGGGCACCTAAGGACCGTCCCTTTCTAGCTGAACCACCTGTAGCTGATTCTGTGTTGATTTCAGCAGCTCACGACCCGTTCGCAGAGGCCCAAACACCTGAGCACCCAGCCGCCTGATAGAGAATCAAAACAGCTGGATTCTATGGGATGCAAAGTGTACTCTGCTGCCACTTGCAGTATCAGGAGTCTCAACTTCCTGGCACATATGGTCCAATTCCAGAACGCCCTTTGGGAACAAGGAGTGGACATTGTGCAAAGCATGCCCGATTGCCCTCAGCGGGCAGAGCTTGCAAAACTACTTCAGACCGGCTCAGACGTGGACACCCACGTTCTGCGGTCGGCCTGTGACTCTACAGACACCTCTTCTAGGGCGACCACCACTTGCGTTTGCCTCCAACGCCATGCTTGGCTTCGGGCTTCTGGGTTCGATCCGGATGTACAAACAAACCTACTGGATGCTCCCTTCAAGGGCTCCATGCTGTTTGGCGAAGACATGGAGAGGATCATCACCAGGCTGCAGGACTCCGGCAAGGCAATCTGAACCGTGCAGTCCATGTACCATCTGAAACAGGGACGAGCTTGTAAGTCTTGTTTTCATGGCCATGGGGGACATCAGCCTCGCTTCCAGCCCCACTCACAGCAAGGCGGCTTTAGTCGAAGGGGCGGAGCCAGAAGATCTTCTGCCTCCTCCTCCTCCTTCAGACAGGCCAAGGCAGCCGCTGCCGCCCTCCCTCCCCCTTCTACTGCCTGACTCTCCAGGCCACCCTCTTCCCCTAGACACCTCGTCAGTGGAGCCGATTGCTTTCCCTCTACGCAGATGCATGGAGTCAAGTGACCTCCGACCAGTGGGTCCTAGAGCTCGTGGAATTTGGGCACTCCATAAAGTTCGACTCTCTTCCACCGGACAAACCACCGTCTCCATCCTGGTATCCCAGGGAACATCAAGCGTTGGTCAGAAAGGAGATGTCATCCCTTTTGGCCAAAAATGCCATTGAGCCGGTACCTCGGCTGAACAAGAGGAAGGGTTCTTTTCCCACTTCTTTCTGGTCCCAAAGAAGTCGGGAGACCTCCGACCCATTCTGGACCTCAGCGATCTCAACCAGTGGGTCTCCTACCGGAGATTCAGGATGGTCTCCCTACCCATTCTCCTGCCCCTCATCTTGACAGGAGACTGGCTAGCATCTCTGGACAGGCAGGATGCTTACCTGCATATTCCTGTTGTCAAGGGCCATCGGAAATTTGTGAGGTTCAGGTTCGAAGACAAGGACTATCAGTTTCGAGTCCTTCCCTTCGGTCTCTCCTCGGCCCCCAGAATCTTCACCAACTGCCTAGCAATCATTGCAGTGGCTCTGCGGAGATGGGGCCATTTCGTGTTCCCCTATCTGGATGACTCGGCTCCTCTTGGCCCCATCCTGGCTTCGCCTGTTGGAAACCATCAGGATTCCATTTCGCTGTTTCAGCATTTGGGAATCACTGTCAACAGGGACAAGTCTCATCTTTTCCCTTCCCAGAACCTCCAGTTCATTGGAGCTCTTTTGGACACCACCCTCGGGAAGGTGTTTCTTCCCTCCGACAGAGCGAGTCGAATTCAGATCTTGGCATACCAGATCTCTTCAGCCTTCCAAGTCCCTGCCAGACTTCTTCTCAGGCTTCTAGGGCATATGGCTGCTGCCATAGTTTCAGTCCCTCTGGTACGACTTCGCATGAGAATCATTCAGTGGTCTCTCAGAGTTCAGTGGGATCAAACGCTAGACAGCTTGGACGCCTCAATCCGGATCTCGGAGCCAAGTTACGCTGGTGGATGTTGTCTCAGAATTTATTGGTGGGTATCCCCTTTCACATAGGGGCTCCGTCACAGATTCTGACCACTGACGTGTCGTCCTCGGGATGGGGCGCCCACTTGGGGACACACCACACTCAGGGCTCCTGGTCCCCGATAGAGGAAGATCTGCATATCAGTGTTATGGACATGAGAGCGGTCCTTTATGCCCTTCAAGACCTGGTCTCGGTCCTAATGCCGGGACACCTGTTGGTCCCAGCGGACACTTCGGTGATGTTCTGCATCAACAAACAGGGCGGTACACACTCATATCCCCTTTGCCAGGAAGCCATGCGGTTGTGGGATTGAGCTTTGGAACACCAGCTTACGTTTACGGCAGTGCATGCTCCAGGATAGCAAAACGTGTTAGCCGATGCGCTCAGCAGGACAAAGTCGCAGGCTCACGAATGGGAGCTACTTCAGGAAGTAGCAGATCACATCTTTTGCCAGTGGGGGACACCAGGGCTGGATCTCTTCGCGTCACAGTTCAACGCAAAACTGCCCGGTTTCTGCTCACTAGGTCCAGAGCCTGGAGCTTTCCGATACGATCGTTGTCCCTCTCTTGGAAGGAAAGTTCTCTCCTTCCCCTTCCCACTTTTGCAGAAGGCCCTCCTCAAGGCACAGTCAGAACCTTCCACTCTCATTCTGATCGCACCACTATGGCCCGACAGATTTGGAACACCTTACTTCAGCATCTAGCGGCAGAGCCTCTGCTTCCTCTCCACTGTCTTCCCATCTTCTGTCCCAGGTCAGGGATCCTTGATCCATCTGAGCCTCAGGACCTAACTAAAGCCAGATTTAGTGTTTGGGACCAGGTAGGGCGTTTGGTGGGAGGCACATAAGCCTGCCACCAGGGCTGCCTGCCCCCCCTCTGCGAACCAGCTATTGGAGGCAGAGCTTCATTTTCCTGGAAAACTCTCTGTTTGTAGCATTACTGGGCGTAGGCGATTTCAGAACTTCAAGCCCTCATGTAAGTGAGCCCTACCTAATTTTTCATAAGGATAGGGTTGACCATCGCACTTATCCGAAGTTTCTACCAAAAGAGTGGTCTCGGAGCTCACTCTCAACCAATCCGTACAGCTTCGGTATATTACCGGAGCATTCTAATGAGGGGGACCTTGCTTCCTCCTTGGGCGTCCACAGGGCTCTCAGATGTTATTTGGCCAGGACCAAACAGGATAGGAAATCTGCACAACTCTTTGTATCCTTTGCTCAACGGTCCTTAGGTCACCCAGTCACCAGATAGATGCTATCGTGCTGGTTGGTCTATTGCATCTCTTTCTGTTACCAGAAGCATAACAAAGTCACCTCAGGACTGGTTAAAGCTCACTCTACCAGGGCTGTCGCTGCTTCCTTCGCGGCGATGAAGCGGATCCCTACTGCAGATATTTGTGCTGCCGCTACCTGGAGTTTTGTTCATACCTTCATCAGGCATTACAGCCTTGACATAATTTCCAGGCTTCGGCCTCTCAGTTTTTCAGGGCCTGGTTTCCTGAGGGACCCTCTCTGTTGTTGCTGTTCCTTACTTCCCTTCGCCCTCCCAAGGGTTGTTTTAAATTTTTACTGTTTGGGAATCAGTCCTAATTGTGGTACCTGCTGCAAGAACTTCCTCTTGAAGTAAGATAGTACAGTTATGTGAGAACTTACCGTAACAGTAGATCTTCAAGAGAAGCTCTTGCAGCAGGTGTATTTCCCGCCTCCTTCCCAGGGATCAGGCCTTTTCAGGCTGCCTTCTCCCTCATTTTGAGGGAGATATTGTTCATTCCTACTTCTGACCATTGCCTGTTACCTTCTCTGTGCCTGACAGGGGCATGCAGAACTGGAGCACGGGAGCTCTTCCCTTATATAGGGTGGACTCGGGATGGAGCTGACTGTGAGGGGCATTCCCATGTCAGTACTGCTAGAGAAAAGACTGCTGAAAGCTGCTGCCAGGTGGTGTCAGTCCTAATTGTGGTACCTGATGCAAGAGCTTCTCTCGAAGATCTACTATTACGATAAGTTCTTACATAACTGTACTTTCCTGGTGGCCATAACTACCACCTGAAGGGTGTAGAGCTGCAAGTCCTCTGCACATACCCAAATTACATCATTTTTCACAAGAGCAGGGTAGTCCTAAGGACAAATAGAAAATTTCTCCCTAAGGTATTGCCCGAATTTCACCTGAACCAGTGATCTTTACAGCAAAATTCAGCTGTGGAGAGCAGAGACTCCACAGTCTGGATGTTAAGAAGGCACTTGGTTACTACCTGGACTGCAGTAAGGAGATCCTGTCTTCCCATTCGCTGCTGTTCCTCACATATCATGAAGTAGGCAAGCATAGGCCAGCCTCGAAGAGAACTGTTGCTCGCTGGATAGTCTCCTGCATCCAGTTCTGTTAAAACAGCAGAGCTGGCGAACTACCACCACATGGCTTCGGGGCACTCTCTTTGTGCTGTACCTCTGCCTCTGTGCAGCTACAAGGGGTGTCCCCTTGCTAGAAATGTATAAAGCAGCTACCTGGAAAACAGTACACACCTTCACAAGACAGCTACTGTCTGGATCGGCACAGAAGGGATGCCAGATTTGCCACTGCAGTCTTGCATAACCTTTCCCTCAGTCGGTTCTGTACCCAGGTTCCCAAGAGTGCGGCTTTGTAGTCTGCAGTAGTAAGCATAGTGAGGTATTCCTGGGGTGTGAAGAAAAATTACCATAGTAATATTGTTTCTTCCAAAGAGTTCCAGCTGTGCTTAACACCCACCGTCGTCCCCTTCAGAACCTGGAAAAGGGTCTCCAAGAATCAGTTAATTTTCAGTCTTCACTTTGCTTGAGCATTACTTCTGCATTGCCTACAATCCCGTTTTATTATTAATATTCAAGTTTTTATCCCGTTTTCCTGAGCTGGCTGGCAAGGCTCTGGCTGCATCCATCCATCCCAGCCTTCATCTGGTCACTGGGATGTAATAGGACCATCATGGAACCCGCCAGCTCCATTTTTCTCCCCTTCCCGTTGAAAGCCTGCAGCTTGTGTGGGCGCATGCTGTGTTCCCTTGTTACACTCTCCCTTCGCTCACACTGCCCGTAGGCCTCCACCTGGTGGCAGTCACATGGGGGGGAGTACAGCTCCCTCCCCAGGAGAGGGAGTTGCCTCCTGGCTGTTCAGTCCAGCTTCTCCCCTTCCAGTTGCCCCCCAATGACCCAGGCTTGCTTCCAAAACTCTGAGTTGCCGGGCGCATGCTATTGTGGTGTCCAGTGCCTGAACCCTCTGTGCCATTGGGCCAGTGTCTACAATCAGTTTTTCGATGTTTTGAAGCATAACATTGGTCTGCCATAATTTGTCGGTAGAACCAATCATTTTGGGAGTTTTTGTTTTCTTTGGTTAAGTCTAGCTATTGTACTGGTCACTGCTCCCCTTGCTATCAAAATAAATCTGATGTTGGAGGGTAGAGTGGAATTTGACCACGCAGCAGAGATTTGAATTTCGTTCCATTGTTCTCTAATTTACATAAAATTCCACTCTTTGGGGCAGCTCAGGCCTGCATGCTGATTGCAGTAGTAAGCATAGTGAGGGATGGGAGAGCCCTGCCTCCGTGGTTCTAAATCTTTGCACCACCGACGCCGGTTGTGAGACGGGGAGAGATTGCAGTCATTCTGGTCTCTTGACTGCCCGACTGCTCGACAAGAGTTGAGCACCTCTTGGCTGAGAGGCATGTCGAGCAGGTCAAGGCTCTTCGTCTCCGCTGTTGAGCCAGTTGATCTCAGCTCTGGTTGACCAAGCCATCTAAATTTTCTCAACCCAGTCAGCTGGCTGTCAGAGAAGACCGAGGGTCAGCCTCACAGACCTTGTTACTCGATCCGACGCTGGAAGGGACCCATCAATGACCCCATCAATCTTTCCAGGGACTAACCTCCACCTGGGGTTGGATCTTTGCTGCCCTTGTTGCTAAATGTCAGTTGCCACATAATCTATGGCCAACCACAGGAAGTCCCTTCTCGCGGTCGACCGGGCAGTCGATGGTTGAGGTCACAGTCGAGGCATTCATGCTGTCAATCCTGCTCAACCAAGGGGCTCTACTATTGATGCTCCTCCTCCTCTTCCTTTCGTGAAGAGAAGCATCGGTGAAGGGGTGCTGGTGCTACTAGGAGTTTCTCTGGCAGCAGTGAGCCATCGAGGGGTAGGGCAGGCCTCTAGCCCAAGGACCTCCAATCCCCTGGCAGCTGCCAGTGGTTGTCCCGCTGGTCCTAGTTCTGCAGGGGCTCCCCACATCTGCTTCTCTGCAGATTAGGGTGGAGCTGTCACTTCGACAGCTGCCAGTCGGCGCTCAGACCAGAGAGGCTAGCTGTCTGGCTTCTGGATTGCCAGGCTGGTTTGGATTACCCTGGGTGAAGATTCCCAGGAGGTCCGTGGCAGACAACGGCTGAGGGTTGTCTAGGATGACTCGGATCAAGAGTCCATGGCCTCCTTAAGACTTAGCTCTCGAGGAGCCTTCCACTGACTATGGACCGGTGTTCTTAGTGGGCTGTTCCGACTTATCTTGGAATTCGTGTCTGTTCTTAGAGACAGTCCAGAAGAGGGTTAATTGCCATGTCATGGACATTTTGGACTGGGATGAATCCCCAGGGGTTGCCTTCATGGTTGCTGAGGCCATCTTGGGACCAGCCCTCAAACTTTGGCAGCATCCAGCATCTTGTGTGGTGCTGCTGCCATCGTGGTCCACAAGTGCATAGTCCTTATGGGCTCCTTTTCAGGGTTTTGGACTACCCTTCGACCAAGGTCTGGTCACCGGTTTTGGTGTTCCGTAAATCTGGACACCAGGGGATGTGGACTAGCCTCGGACAAGGAGTCCGTAATATTGACCATATCACAAAATAAGTGTATACTGCAGCTACTCTGGGTCTCAGTCAAGCTAACTATGCTGTCATTATGGCTAATTATGGTCATTCCGTGATGGAATCTTTGTGGTCTCACCCACCTCCATCCAGAGCAGTGGATGGTGGTGATCATTAGAGACCATGGTCAGTCACTGGCTAAACCCCAGCTCCAGACAGCCTTGGACATTGGTGACTCTGCGCCCAGGTGGTGGCAGCAGCAGTTTCCATGCGTTGCAGGGCTTGGCTGCATTTGTCCACCTTAATGGTAACACCAATAGAAGTTGCCGATGTCCCTTTCCTGGGCACTGATCTCTTTGGCCCTGGGTGGAATTTTGGCCCTGGGGTGGAAGGGCATTTCACTTAGATTGAGAATTCCAGCGCCACCCTTGACTCTGTGACTTCAACCCAGAAGGACCAGAAGAAAAAGCCTAAGAAGCTGGCTTTTCAATACCGGTCCTTTCAGTCACAACCTCCCCTGCAGCAGCCCCAGGAGGGGCAGTTTCAGACCTGGCATCCCAAGCAGAAGTCCTGGGCCCAAAGTCCTAAAAAGGGGGGTGTGGGGTAGTGGTGCCCCTCTGGCAGTAGCTGCCAGTGCCCCCCACAAAAGCTACCCAGTGACGGGTTGGGGGGTGTCATCCCTCCTCCTTTCCTCTCCTTGACTGCTCTCCTTATCATAGGCTGTTTACATCACTTCTTGCCACGTTTGTCCACTATCACAACAGACAAGTGGGTGCTGGATCTAGTGGGCAGAAGTCTCTCTCTAGACTTTGAGGCTCTCTCACCCTTCCACCCCCATATGCCTCGAGAATCTGCTGTGTCTGTGGACACGCTGTCTGCCCTCATGGAGAACGTTGCACAGCCCCTTGCAAAAGGGTCAATAGTCTGTGTTCTGGATAACCCTAGTTAGTCAGGGTTACATGTCCAGGTACTATCTGGTCCCAAAACGGACAGGGGGACTTGCGTCCCATACCAGATCTACACGCTCTCAACCAGTACATGCGGAAGTGTAACTTCTGGAATGATCAGTCTGAGCCACATTATGCCATTCCTGGAGCAGGAACATGCAGTTTTACTTCCTGGACCTCCAGAATGTGTTCTTCCACATTCCTGTCCGCAGGTCCCACTGCCAGTACCTCCATTTCTTTTTTTTTTTTTAATTTATTTTATTTTTATTATTTTCATTATTTGATGAAAACAATACATTCACATCATAGACATATAATAGTAAATCAGTACAATACAATGGGGGCACTAAGCCCCCTTAATCATAGGAGAGGAGTATCTAGATGTGATACCACATCCGGGGGGTAATTGCATAAAATGTCTTTCCTAAAAGTCCAAACTATGATTTGCTGCTTCCTGAGCCCATGAGCAGTATGACTAAGATGTTTTCTGAAGTCCAGAATCAAGACCAACTTAAGCACGCCCTTTTGTAGGGCTTATGGTGTCATACTTTAGTCTTAATTATGAAAGGAACCTAAAAAAATGTAACTTTTACAGCAGCATAATTCAAGCAGATACAAATATATATATATTTGAGCACATTTTGGTAATCCAACAATGCAATATGAAATAAGAATAAGGAAAAGAAAGGACGTTACATAGGTCCAATCCTAGAAATTAATCTTAAACCCCTCACTCAAAATACCCCTTTCTCCTTCAGTCGATTTATATTATCAACAGAATCAAAAGGACTCATAACTCCATCTGTAATTCAACAGTCGGTATTAGTGTAAGATCAATATTAGGAACATTAAAAGCTGTACTTAGCCCAATACAGAGTCAAGTGTCACCATCTTCTGCCAACTCCACATCATCATCTTCCTCCTTGTTTCCTTCTATTGACCCATTTGTAGATCCCGAGGCCCATTTTCTGGCTTCACTAGGGTCGGTGAAATCCACACTTTGCCCTCGAAAACAATCCAAGCTTGCCCGGCAGATAATCATATGAGGTATACGCTCTCTCAAGCTTTTAGGCAAACACCTTCGAATTTCTTGCAGTGGATCCTTGTCGCATAACTGATGTCGGAAAATATAAATGTTCTGTTCATCTTGTGTGAGGGACCCGACTGTCTGGCCATGCAAAGCATCTTATCTGAGTTCTGATTCCATCAGTCACTACTAGTAAGATGCGTAGGATATCAGATTGCTCACAGTATCTCCGGGAGAGTGATTCGGTAGGCTTTCTGAAGACCAAACTGGAGTCTTGCCTCCATCCGCTAGCTTTTCATTGAACCAGTCCTGCAAAAATAATATGGGATGGTCACCTTTGATCCCCTCAGGAAGGCCCAATATGCATGGTGAGAGGATCAGGCCTGGTTCTCTAGAGTTTACAAGCGGGCCCTGAAATATGCGTTCTCCTTGACCAGCATCGCGGAGGTTACTGCATCAGAATCTGCTTGATTTTTAGCTTCGTGAACTGTAGTTTTTAGGTGGTCAACCATTACTTCCACAGCCACTACACGAGTCCCAAAAGAGTCTATCTTGGTGTTAAGGTCTGTCACTGTGTTAATCAATCTTTGAATTTTTAGGCCTAAAGAATTACGAGTTTCTCGTGAGTCTGATGCATTCTCGGCCTGTGCACTCGTGTCGGGTCTCAAGTGCTGAGGGATATTGTTCGATTTTCCTCTGGCCCCAACACCGCGATCCTTTCTAGGATTGCCCATTCTGGATCAGTTTTCACTCCTCTGTTCAGAAATATGAAGCCATTTACCCAAAAGTTGCTTCAAATAGTTGGTTTTTAAACTTTAATCCTCCGTTGGTTCAGAGCTGCTTGAATCTGCTGCCACTCAGCTCGGGCTCCACAGTGCCCCCCTCGGTACCTCCATTTCTGAGTGGAAAGGGTCCTCTACCAATTCCAGATCATGCCCTTTGCCCTCCACTCTTCACAAGGGTCTTCACCAAGTGCATGGCAGTGGTGGCTGCCCACCTGCAGGGCCTAGGGGGTTAGCGTGTACCCCTACCTGGACGACTGCCTGGTAGCCGGTCCAACCAGAGAGGGCATGGAGAGATCCACAGACCTGTCTCTCCAGACCTGCCGATACTTGGCCTTGTTGGTAAACCCAGGCAAGTCCAAACTGGTACTGAAGCATGTGACCAAGTTAATCATGGCAGAATTAGACTCCATGTGGGCCAAGACCCACCTCCCAGTGGACTGGGCACAGGATCTTACCTCTTTTATCTGATCATTTCAGGTTGGGCTCTTGCACCCTGCCCAGGATTTTCTACAGCTTCTGGGATAATAACATCCGCTGGGCCTGTTGGTGGATGCTCCACCTTCAGTGGAAGCTGGTCCATCAGTGGTCCCAGCACCTTGGCCATTTGGACCAGCCGATCACAGTGACCCAGCCAGTGTGGGATGCCATCCAGTGGTGGCTGGTCCTGGAACATCGGGAGGAAGGAATCCTGTTTGTCTGCTTAGAGCCGAATGTAACACTGATGACGGACGTGTCTCTCTTTGGCTGTGGAACACACCTGGGAGATCACACGCCCCTTGGGGTCTGGTTGACCAGCGAGTCCCTTCACCACATAAACCTATTGGAGCTCTGTGTGATGTACTTGGCTGTGACAGAATTTGCTTCACTAGTCAAGGGTCGGGTAGTTTTCAAGTCCAGAAGGACAACACCATGATCATGTTTTACCTGAACAGACAGGGTGGCATACACTCCCTTCCTTTGTGTCAGGAGGCACTCTGCACCTGGACCCTTGTCGCAGCCTGGATGCTGATCTCCTGGTGAGTCACGTTGCGGGGAGAACAATCTGTTTGCAGCGCTCTCAGCCAGTTAGGAGAGGCGTGGCACGGTGGTCTCTGAATCAGGAGGTGATGAACCACTTGATCTTCTTTGAGGATCTCTCTTTCATCAGGCCATACCTAGGACAACATGGAAACTAATGCATGCAGTCTGCCAGGGGTTGCCCATGATGACGTCTGGCATCAGCATATTTCAGTATTTTCCTGCCATCGATCTGAACTCATCAGACCACTAAGGAAATGTTGCTGCTATTGCTGCCATTTTATTTCTTTTATTCCTACTTTTAGAGTGATTTTCGGAGACCTGTATGTTGTCGAAGGAACCATCTAAACTTTTCTGGTATTGGGAGTGCAGAGAGAAAATTTACATTGGAGACTCTCAAGATGACTGTTTCTGCTGCCTTTGCCCAAGCTACAAAGTTAAAGCCTGTGAAAACTGCCAGGGGGTTTAACTCTGCAACTAGCCGATGGCGCAGAGGGGCTTTGAAGAAATTTCTGCTCCAAAAGACCATAGAGAGAATGGAAAAGGAGCTCTAGCAGCTATCCAAATCCAAACAGCAATTATCTTTCCTAGTCCATTTCAGTTCACAGGATTCGGTGCTTTTCTGTACTATCACGTACTCGAAGTAGAAAATTTCAGTCTAAACGCATTCACTACAAAGCTCCTTGCTCTAAATTCAGTTCCGAGCTGGACATTCTTCTCTCTGCTCCTACTTCCATCTCAACATTGCGCCCGTAACATGCTGACGTTTCGGAGTCATGTGACCCCATCCTCAGAACTAGCTTTTCCAGGGAATTCAGTCTGTTCAAATCATATATGGTTACCATAGTAACCTAAAGTGGCCATGCTCTTCTAATTACTTCTAAAAACAGCACAATTCCCCTATATACAGAACATACATTAGTGCTTTGATACCCCATATATGATTTAAACAGACTGAACTCCCTGGAAAAGCTAGCTCTGAGGATGGGGTCACATGACTCCGAAATGTCAGCACGTTACAGGCACAATGTTGAGATGTAAGTAGGAGCAGAGAGAAGCATGTCCAGCTCGGAATTGAATTTAGAGCAAGGAGCTTTGTAGTGAATGCGTTTTGACCGATTTTCTACTTCAAGTACATAATAGTACAGAAAAGCGCCGAATCCTGTGGATTGAAATAGACCAGGAAAGATAATTGCTATTTGGATTTGGGCAACTGAGCCAAGAAAAGCAAACAAAAAGAAAAATACAGCCAAAACAGCAGTTGGTAAAGCACTCATAGCATAAAAGTTGGTGAAACCAAATTGGAATAGTAAGCTAGTTGCACATCTAGAGGAAATGGGACTTTTCTAAGCCAATTTGATGAAATATTTGCAAAATGAAGGTTTGTGACCAGTACACTGTGGTTTAAATAAATGGAATGACTAAATGGGCAAAATATGAATAAATGAGAAAAGTAACAAAGTGTGCAAATGATTGTTGTCTTGTTGGGACATAAACATATTTATTATCTTCCAGGGCGCCCGACCCTGTTGCTGGAGGAAGTATGGACTCTGCTCCAAAAATGGCCATAGAATGTGTACCTCTAGAGCAGAGGAAGGTTTTTTTTTTCTTTTGATGTATATTTTTCTCTCCTCTGACATGTCATCCCGACCGACATCCCGGGCCCCAAACCCAAGATCAGGCCACCTCCTCAATCTCCCATGGATTACCCCCCCCCCCCGTGGCGGGGCGGCGAGGAGATACCCACAGCTCAAACTCGCCCAGACAGATCAAGCTGAGGAGGCACCATTCGGGTCGGGCCGCGGAGGTCGGAAGATCATGCTGCCTGACCTGTGCCACCTTTTTCCTCCGGTTTTGTTCCCTGCAGAGTGCGGACATGCAGTGACGTCTAGGCACAAACGTGCCGACATTTGGCGCACACTCCACCCCCTTTGCAGCACCGCTCTAGTAGTGCCCCTGGTCATCACCAGGAGCCACTATGGAGCGGTGGCTCCCTGGATCCCTCCCCGAGATAAGAAAGCAGTCCTCCGGGCGCTCAATCCTATCCCTCCCCTGCCAACCACTGGCGGCCCGGGCTTGCGTCCGAACCCGGGTCTTCAGCATAGCGCAAGGTGTGGCATCCAGCACCTCAGCTCTCAGTGCCACGAGGCAGGACTCAGGTTTTTATTCCCGGAACTTTCTTGTCCAAAAGTGGACTGGAGACCTGAGGCCTATCCTGGATCTAAAAGACCTAAACTTCTTCATGGAATATAGGAAGTTCAGAATGGACACTTTGAAGGGTCTACTTCCATTACTGCAAACGGGACTAGATATGCTTCCTGGATATGAAGGATGCGCATACTTCCATATCAAGATTCAGAAATGTCACAGAAAATACTTGAGGTTCTGTTTCAAGGGGAACATTACCAATTCGTAGTGTTGCCCTGTGGTTTGTCTTCTGTGCCACTGATCTTTACAAAATGCTTGGCAGTGGTGGCAGCAGCCCTTCATAGGGAAGGCCTGCGTGTTTTACCTTACCTGGATGATTGGCTATTAAAAGCTCACTCAGGAGAAGCTCTTGCAGACTTTACCTCGAACAAGACAGTTGTTTGATGCTCGGGGGTGACAGTCAACATAATGCAATCAGTGTTGACACCTTGCCAGCGACTGCAGTACATAGTGGCAGTCCTGGACATCAGCCCATGGCTTGGCTTTTTTTTTTTTTTTTTGCCTCTGTACAAGGCAGACTGCCTGATTGCCCAAGCACAGTCAGTGCATGACAGCCATTATGTCTCAGCAAGGATGTTCCTACACCTTCTGGGAGTGGGGACCCATGGCAGCAGCCAGGCTGCACATGCAAATTTCCTGTACCTGGTAAATATGCTGCCATGAGAATAGCACTGGTAAAAACCCCGCTGCAAAAGTAGCGAATGTAATGACAGCTACTGGGATAGTCTAGTGAAACTCAGTTATCACTACCCCTGTAGCTGTTGTCACATCTGAGGAGAGGACAAAGTAGTGAGCTGTGTTGTGTCTTGCCGAGCTGCTCCCATGGTGAAGAGTGCTGAGACCACGAGCAGCTATGGTGGCAGAATGTCCCAGAGACCAGAGTTCTGTTCTGGTCTCATGACAGTAGTGGCTTTTCTTCACCCTCCCCTATGTGTTCTTTTTTGGTTGATCCCCCCACCTACACTGTTGCAGTCACCCCAGAGCTGATTATAATTAGTTTTGGGAGTGGAGAAAGGAGCCCCCTTTGACATTCATTTTAGCGGGTGTGTTAGTGTCGGCATGGTAGCACGCGCTGTTTTTACTGAGCACTACCACTGGTTTCACTGTGTTGTCATGCACGTTTTTTGACCGTGCTGTTCTTGATTTCGGCATTATGACCTAGTGCCACAGATTCCCCAGTGGACCCTATAAGTCCAGAGGGACCAGCTCACAGATGAATTAGAACAGATTGTTTTAGTCATAACCCTGTGCCCAGAGTGCTCAAGTGTTAGATGGAACACAGCAATCTGCTAAGGGAGTTCCATTCCTGAACGCTCTCGTCTTCTGATCATCAACACAGATGTCTCTGGGCTGGGCTGGGGGGCTTACTTAGGCCATCGTCAAATACAAGGCACATGGACACCACCAGAGTGCACTTTGCACATAATTTATTTTATTTTATATATTTATGTATGTATGTATTTGTTTACTGGGTGGGTGCACTGGATGCATTGATCCAGTGGACCATTTTCAGGTGTGACTTGGGCCATGAAGATGGGTAGTACAGATAGGGAAATACAATTACACAGGTACAAATGGTACAGAAAAATAGTACAATAGGAATATAATGTTCAAGTGCAGAAATACAGCAATAGACACAGACAGTGATGCTAACAGCAAATAAATGTTAGTGCAGTACATCAGGCTTGATCAGACGTAAGTACAGTGAGTTGAAGGATCCACAGCAGAGAAGTGAAACAGCATTTCTAGGGACATGGATATGTTGTTCATCCACACTTATTGGCAGGTTCCTTGCCGCTTTAAATCTTGCCGGAAGGTCTTCAAGCTGGCTCCTCCCCACCCACGTGGTAAAACTCCGGCTCCGCCCCATGGCGTCAGATCTTCCTTACGGCTTCGGAGCTCAGGTTCCCTCCTTAGCGCTCTGCGTTTTAGACTGGATACTAACTCTTCGGTTCATCCGAAACTCATTTTGAAGTTTTCTAAACTTGGTCTTCAATATCCCTTGCGGCTGCGATGGACAAATTGATCCCGGCTTCTGGAGGTGCCCTTACGGGCAGAAAATGTCCAGGACGGATCCGCGCTCCGCGTCGTCTACTGCTAGGCCTAGACCACGACCCGCCCAGGCCTGCAAGTTGTGCGCTCTTGTTGGCCACCGTCCTGAAGATCGCGCTGCCGATTGAAGCTTCGGGCTCCGGCGTTACCTCCGGTAAAATCAAAGAGGCTCGTTAGGCGGTGTCCAGTGGCTGGCTCGGCTGAGCAGCTCGAGCATATGATCGCCCTCGAGGAGGAGGCGGCCTAGGCCGCATCTTTCTCATCATCGGCCGCGGCATTTATCCTGCTCTCTCTGAGTTCCTCGTACTCGGCTTCATTCAAGGAGCTTTGTCAGTTCCTTTCCATGAAGGGAGAGGGGCCAGTGGGACATTCCTCTCGGCCCAAGAAGAAGGAGTTGAAGGGCAAGTCCCACCGTCGGCGTTCGTGGGAGCGGGAGAGGTCTCCTTCCCCAGAGAGCCGACCGTCGACTTCGGTCGAAGTTGCGGCTCAGGCTGCTGGCTTCACGGTGTCCCCGTCAGGCCAGCCTGCCGAGACTCTTGTCGACACAGTCGAGATATTCCTCGACCCGTCGGATGGGTTGTCGACTAGTGAAGCCGACAGCCCACCTTCGCCGGTGTCCCCCCGCCCCTTCCCAGACCTGCCCTCGGTCACCCCAAGGGTCTTGGTCTCAGACTTCATCTCGGTCAAGCCGTTCCCGCCGACATCGGCGGTCTTGGTACCAAAGTAAGCGGCGACACCGTTCCTCCTTGTCCTCCTCCTCGGATGAGGAGAGGCTTCTACGCAAATTGCGTCGGCGTTATGAGGAGCTTATGTGGCAGCAGTTACTGTTGTCCGGGAGTAAATCGACTCCGATTCATCCCCCGGCCATCAAGTGGTTGTCGCCTGAACGACCGAAGCAACTGCTCGCCGCAGTCGAGATGCCCATTCCTGGGCCCGGTTGTTCGGCCGAAACTAGCTGCTCCACCGATTGTGGTGGAACCTCCACCTCCACAACTGAAGTCTGGGGCACCGACCAAGGATTCTCGGTCAGGTCATGGCCTGCTCCACAGGTTGTCGGTCACCCTCACTCCCGACCGTCCTCGGCAGGTGGAGGCTGGCTCAGGGCCGAGGCAGCTCTTCGCAGACTCTTCGGGGTCTGATGACGACTCCTCCCTGTTCTCCAGGCAGGTCGACCTGGAGTCCTCCGGGGGCCAGTCATTGGACGATAGCCCATCGTCGTTCTTGGGTCTGCTTCGACTCATCTCGGAGTCCACTGGGATGCAGCTCGAGCCCGTGTCCAAACGGGCCAAGTATCCCCTGATGGAGATACTGGACCAGGATTCACCCACAGAGGCCTTCCCTATGGCTGAGGCTATTGTCGGCCCAGCCTTGGAACTTTGGCAGCGGCCTGCTTCCTGTCCTGCGCCCTTGGCCAGGATGGCCAGGAAGTATGCGGTCACTAAACGGCTCTTTGCCCGGTTTCTCGGAGCACCCCTCTGCTGAGGGGTTAGTCACCAATAGCGTCTTCCGGCGTTCCGGAAACGCTCGGGACGTGGATAAGCCCCCCGACAAAGAGCCCAAAAAGCTGGACTTTGCCGGGTACAATGTGTACGCTGCATCCTCCCTCGGCCTCCGACAGGCCAGCTCAGCTGTGCTGATGGCACACTTCTCCCACGCCCTCTTGGGCTCCCTGGATGAGGTTGTCCCTCATCTCGGCCGACCTGCAGACCACGGTCTGTCAGGTGCGGGACCAGGAGGGGCGGTGGCGAAGCAGCAGCTTCAACTGCTCTGGACATAGCTGATTCCTGTGCCAGGTCAGTAGCGGCTGCGTGTGGCCTATGCGCAGGCGTGGCTGAGGATATCCACCTTCCGGCGGATACCCAGCACAAAGTTGGCGGGACGTCCCTTCTTGGGGACTGACCTCTTGACCCTGGAGTGGAGGGACACCTCCAGCGGATTGAAAAGTCCAATGCCACTCTGGACTTGGTCACCTCCGCCCAGAGGGACAAGGCCACCGTCAACAACAGCATAAGTCCTTTCGCCCTTGGCCCTGCAGCACGACCGCCCAACAGCACCAGCACCAGGGCCAGCAGGCTCGCCTTGCGTCCCAAACCCAACCGGTGGCTTCCTCCAACAGGAAGCAAGGAGGTAAGGCCCAGGAGGTCCCTCGGCGGTTCCTTCTCCAAGCCTGCCCAGTGACCCGGGTTGAGTGGTGTAAGCCCCCAGCCACCGTCACTCCCCTGGGTTCCCCATGAGGCAGCTCGCCACTTCCTTTCCACCTGGTCCGCTATCACCACGGACCGCTGGGTGTTGGAGGGTGGTAGGAAGGCCCTGCCTCTGAGTTTGAGCAGACTCACCTCGGCCTGCCGCCTCGGGGGCCACGGGTCCGTGAGCCCGCTTGCTGGCCCGCTGCCGATATTACCCTGCTCCTTGTAAAGAGGTGTGATCAGGAAGGTGGCGGATCCTCCTCCTGACCGGGGTTGTGTCCAGGTATTTCCTGGTCCCAAAGCAGACGGAGCGGCTGGCACCTCATCCTTGACCTGCACGACCTGAACAGGTTTCTAAGGTCTCAGACCTTCAGGATGGTCACTCTGGCTCAGATAATCCCATCCTTGGAATGAGGCGTGTGGTTCTGTTCCCTGGACCTCCAGGACGCGTTCTTTCATGTCCCGATCCGTCCGTCTCATCAGAGATTCCTCCGCTTCAGAGCAGAGGGATCCCTTTACGAGTTCCAGGCCATGCCCTTTGGCCTCTCTCTAGCTCCCAAGTCTTCACCAAATGCATGGCAGTGGTGACAGCATTCCTGCAGCGCCGAAGGGTCCGGGTGTACCCCTACCCGGACGACTGGCTGATTGCAGCCCCCTCCAGAGCGGAGGTGGAGCAGGCCAGAGATCTGGCCCTCCAGGTTTGCTCTCGGATTGGCCTCCTCATCAATGAGGCCAAGTCGGAACTCGTGCCGAAGCAGGTGATACTCTTCATCGGGGCAGAGCTTGACTCTCTTCGAGCCAGAGCTCGGCTCTCGGCGGACAGGGCCGAGGTTCTTTCCTCCTTTGCCCAGTCATTTCTGGTTGGGCAATTGCGCCCTGCCCATGACTTTCTGCGCCTCCTGGGCCTCATGGTGGCCTGCACCAGCGTGGTCCGTTGGGCCCGTTGGTACATGCGTCCCCTCAATGGGGACTGGCCAGCCAGTGGTCACAACGCTGCGATCCGTTGGACCAGCCCGTGACAGTGACCCAGGAGATGTGGGCGCTCTCCAGTGGTGGACGTTCCGCACATCTGCAGGAGGGCATCCCATTCGTCCGCCCCGAGCCGACAGTTTCTCTATCGACCGATGTATCTCTGATGGGTTGGGGTGCCCATCTGGGGGAGCACAGAGCGCACGGCCTCTGGTCCCCTTGGGAGTCCCGATGCCATATCAACCTGCTGGAGCTCTGACCAGTCCTTCAGCTCTCACCGCCTTCTCTCTCCGTTTCTCACGGGTCAAGTGGTTCAGGTCCAGGCGGGCAACATCACGACCATCTACTACCTAAACCGCCAGGGCGGGGCCACGCTCCATGCTGTTATGCAAGGAAGCTCTCCGCATGGTCCCTCGTGCGCAGTCTGGAGGTGATCTCCTAGCCATTCACGTGGCAGGGCTTCAACACCCTGGCGATGCCCTAAGCCGGATAGGGCTGCTTCCCACGTGGTCTCTCCTGCGGAGGTAGTATAAGATCTGTTCTCCCATTGGGCACACCTCAGGTGGACCTGTTTGCATCCAGGGAGAGCAAGCTGAGACTGTTCCATGCCGCCCCCTCAGCAGGGCTCGCTGCATGGGGATGCCTTCTCGGAGCCACGTGGACCCGGGCCTCTTCTCATGCCTTCCCTTGATCCACAAGGTGCTTCTCAAGGCGAGGAGGACAAGGCGCGAGGTGATTCTGGTAGCCCCAGACTGGCCCGCCAGTTCAGTATCAGATCTCCTCAGTCTCAGCTCCAGGCTCCTGAGGCGGCTTCCAGCCCGCCCGGACCTGATCTCAGTCAATCAGGGGAAGGTGTTCCATCCGGACCTTTAATCCCTACACCTGACGGCCTGGTTCCTGAGCGGCTAGAGTGCCAGGCCTTGGGTCTTTCCGATGAGGTCCTCAACGTCGTTGAGGTGTCCCGTAAGGAGTCGACCAGGAAATGCTATGCCTTCAAATGGAAGACATTCTCCATTTGGTGTCAGGGGAAGAGCTTGGACCCTTCCGCCTGTCCCTTAGCAAGCATTCTGGATTACCTGTGGTCCCTTTCTCAGCAAGGGCTTAGGTCGACGACCCTTAAGGTGCACCTGGCAGCCATCTCTGCTTACCGGGCGCGGGCCGGAAGCAGTCGGTGGTGCAGGAGAAGGTGGTCGGGCGCTTTTTCAAAGGCCCTGATCACATATCCCCTCCCGTGCGAGAACCTCCACTTCCATGGGATCTACTGCTGGTATTGGCCAAGCTCATGGGCAAGCCATTCGAACCAATGCACAGGTACGATATCTCCCACCTGTCATGGAAGACTGCCTTCTTGGTGGCTATCACGTCAGCCAGAAGGATGGGAGAGCTCCAGGCGCTTTCCATCGAGTCTCCTTATCTGGTCTTCCACAGGGACAAGGTTGTCCTGCGACCCCACCCGAAGTTCCTTCTGAAGGTGGTGTCGGAGTTTCACCTTAACCAGGTGTCGACTCTGCCAGTGTTCTACCCCAATCACACCTCGGAGGCTGAATATAGGCTCCATACTTTGGACCTTAGAAGAGCGCTCGCTTATTATAAGGAGCGGATGGCTGAAGTTCGGGGAGAGGATCGCCAGCTGTTTGTCACCTACGCTGAAGCCGCACCTGGCAGACCTGTAGCCAAGCGGACGATAAGCAGGTGGGTCACCTCCTGCATAGATCTCTGCTATAGGTTGGTGGGCATGGAGCCTCCCAGAGGGATAAGATCTCATTCTACCCGCCATACCACTGCATCGGTGGCTGCTTCCAGGGATGTCCCTAGCCTGGATATCTGCAGGGCTTCTACCTGGAAGTCGGCACATACCTTCATTACCCACTACCGCATCGAGCCTTGAGTCACGCTGGGATGCTGGTTTTGGGGCCTCGGTCCTCCAGTCCTTATTCCCTAAGTAGGGGTGCTGCGCTTGCCTCCCTCCTCCCGGAGAACTGCTAGAGTCTGCCAATAAGTGTGGATGAACAACATATCCATGTCCTAGAAATACAGGTTACTCACCTGTAACAGGAGTTCTAGGAATGGTATATGGTGTTCATCACCACGACCTCCAACCTCCCAGCTTCGACGCATTAACCTGGCTCCAGTGGGCTAGATCTGGCATCATGGGCAAAGCCGAGAGTTTTACCACCTGGGTGGGTGGGAGAAGCCAGCTTGAAGACCTTCCGGCAAGATTTAAAGCGGCAAGGAACCTGCCAATAAGTGTGGATGAACAACATATACCATTCCTAGAACTCCTGTTCCAGGTGAGTAACCTGTATTTTTCACCCAGCGGAGCAGGCACACGTGGCGGTGGCCATCAAGACAGCTTTATAGTGTGATTTGAATGCTAGGTGCGAGTCTAGAGAGTGGAGGGAGGCAGATAGATTGTTCCACAGTTTGGGTGCGACAAAGGAGAAGTTGCTACCAGACAGGTGGATGTCTGGGGAACCTCTGATGGTAGGATGTTGGAATTGTAAAGGTTATGGGGGCTGGTTTTCCTTTGAGCAGAGAGAAAAGGGGGCAGGACTCCACTTCTAATGGTACTATCAAAGCTGCAGCCAGGAAGTAGCTGTTTCTGGCGGTGGGGGAGCCAGCTCAGGGCCTGATTTAGGAAGCAATGGTGTGTGGAGAAGGGCACCATCAGTGCAGATCTACAGATGTTATTGTTGGTGGTAGTAAGCCTTATGAGAAGCTGAGAGGAGGTATATGTATAGATGGGGCAATAGAGGAAGGTGGTTGCTTTGTGCTATGGCAAGCCGGGCTTTAGAGGTCAGATAGTGTTTTAGTCAGAAGCCCACCATAAGTTTCTGGTTGATATGCTGCAAGGTGTTGTTAATGTGCATGGAGAAGGTTAAGGTGGCGTCAAGGGTGACACCCAAGTATTTGAAGCAAGGTACATTTCCAAGGGGGTATCCATCTGGAGATAGAGTAGTCAGGGAGGCTTGAATATTGAACAGCTTCGAGATCTTGGGTTGAGACCCCAGGAACATGGCCTTAGTTTTGTTTGTGTTCACTAGGAGCCTGTTTACCAGGAACCAATTATGAGCTCTGCTGTAGTTTAGTGTTAGAATGGTGGAGAGACTAGCCAGTGACTCAGCGCTGTGGAACAACACTAGGTCATCTGCATACAGGATGGCCTTACATGAGAGACTGTTGGCTGGTAGGGAGTTTATAAATGGCAAAAGAGAAGCAGACCCAGGATGGAGCCGTAGGGGCACAATCAGTGGTCACAGCCTTAGCCACGAGGTGGCACCTCCAACGTTAACCGTCTGGGATCGGTCAGAGAGGTAGTTCTAAAACCAGGTGGCCATCCCCCAGAGCAACAAAGCTTTTAACTTGCTGTGGAGCAAGTTGTGGTCGACAGGTCAAAGGCCCTGGTCAGGTCAACGAAGACAGGTCATTGCTCTGGAAATGAGGACTGTTCTGTGTGGACGATAGGCCTTCCAGAACCACTTATCCTCAGGTCTTCTGCTAATACAGATGTACAGTGACAGAGTGATGCATTACATCAGCAAACAAGGGGCTCATTCCTAGCTGCTCTGTAGGGAAGCAGTGAGAGTTTATATTGGGCTCTGGAACACAGTCAAGAACTATCAGCAGTACATGTTCCAGGCATCCAAAATGTCTTGGCAGACAGGCTTGTCCAGTCGCAGTCCATAATACATGAGTGGAAACTGCCGACTACAGTGGTCGATGACCTGTTTGAAAGGTGGAGTCATCCAGCATTAGACCTTTACGTCTCCATACAATGCAAAACTTCGCCTTCTGCTCACTGTTACCAAAGCCTGAAGTTTTCCTGTAGACGTGTTGTCCCTGTTTTGGAAAGGAGGTTTCTATATGCCTTACCTCTAATTCAGAAAGTAACTACCAAGTTGCACATGGAGAGAGCAACTCTGATACTCATTGCTCCCCTATGATCTCAATAGATCTGGTTCCCCCTGCTGCAACAGCTGGTAGTGGAGCCCCCAGTACCTTTGCCCTTGTACTGGGGTCTACTGTCACAGCAGTGGGGAACCCTGGTCCATCCAGATCTGAGGTCTCTTCATCTACATGTATGGCTTCTGAAGACATAGCCATAGCCCATTTTGGGGTTTCCCAAAAACTGGTGGATGTTTTGTGGCTGCCAGAACACCATCTGCCAGATTCAGTTACTCTTTGAAGTGGAAGTGGTTTGCTTTATGGGCCGCTTCTCACCATCTAGATCTATTCACGGTTATAGAGTACCTGTTGTCCTTATAAGATTCAGGCCTTCAGTATTCCTCTGTCAGAGTGCACCAAAACCAGCCATATCAGCTTTCCATGTACCTGTTGATGGCCATGTGGCGGCTTAGTTGGAGGTAGCCTGTATGTTCTTAGGGGCATTTTACATCTAAAGTCCCCTATTCCTAATTCAGTTCTGGCTTGGGACCTGAATTTTATTTTGGAAAAGCTCACTTGTGCTCTTTTTGAGCCAGTTGCAACTGTGGGCTTGTGCTTTCTCTTGGAAAGCGTTATTTTCAGTTACATTTACTTCTGCTTGAAGGATATCGGAGCTGCAGGCTTCATTCACACAACCCACCCGGCTTTCCTGGTAAGTGGCACACGGATCCTGCTTCCATCGTATAAGATCTGACGTCATGGGGTGGAGTCGGGGATATACTTTCTGGTTGGTGGGAGTAGCTTAGCTTAAAGACGATCTAGCCAGTAACAATATTCCAGTGGAACGAACAGAGAGTGGATGTGAGCCATGTACCACATCTAGAATGACGGTTTCAGGTGAGTAACCTTTTCTTCCATCTCAGCTTGACTATTCTGGTTAAACTGTAAAATAAAATATAAAAGTGTAGGGCATCATTAAAGATAAACAGACAGGTTAACATGTTTGCTGCTGCTGCTGCTGGTTGGGGAAGGGGTTGATTTTATTTCTCTTATCCTGTAGAAACTATAGACTGCCTCTGTTCCACATGATGCCACCCCATATCCTCTCTTAACTGCTCCAGCCTTGGAGACCCATCACTCTAAGTTTCCCCTATCTCCCCACTGTAATCCCAGGAGTGTGTCCCCTCTGATTGGGCCACCTGTTGAATACAATGGGCGATCACGTCTGGTGGGGTCCCCTTCTGTGGTGGAGGTGGAACTGATTTTCAACCTTTTGTGGAGATGGTGTAGCCTGCAGGGACATCATTCTCTGGAATCTTTCCCCTAGTGGAGGGGAGCAGCCTGCAGAAATGTTATCCTCTGGAGCACTTCATCCATAGGTGAGGTAAGGCAGCCAACACTGATGTCATCCTCTGGAGCCCAGGCCATACTAGAGGTGGGACGGCCTGCAGGGACATCATCTCCTGGATCTTGCCCATAGTGGTGGCTGGGCAGCCTGCAAAGACATCATTCCCTGGAGCCCACCTTGTAGTGAAGGTGAGGCATCCTTCAGGGACATCATCTCCTGGAACCAAGCATATATTGGAGGTTGGTCAGCCTGCAGGGACATAATTCCCTGGTGCCCAGCTGGAGTGGAATTGAGGTATCCTGCAGGGATGTCATCCTCTGGAGCCCAGCCATTGTAGATGTAGGGGAAATCATCCTCTGTGGCCCCACTGTAGTAGTAGAGGTGAGGCAGCCTGCAGGGTTGTCATCTCCTGGGGTGCTACCCGGGATGTAGGTGTGGTAGCCTGCAGGGACCTCATCCTCTAGAACACTGCCAGTAGTAGGGGTAGCCTGCAGGGACATCTTTCTCTGTAACACTGCCAGAAGTAGAAGTGAGGTCAACCTACAGACGCATCATTCCCTGGAGCCCAGCCCATAGTGGAGGAGGGGCAGCCTGCAGAGATGTCTTCCTCTGGGGCCTGTCCCATAGAGTAGGTGGGAAGCCTGCAGGGACATCATCCTCTGGAGTCTAGTCCATAGTTGAGGTAGGGTAGCCTGCAGGGATGTCATCCTGGGAAGCCACACCCGTAGTGAAGGTTGGGTCAGCCTGCAGGGATGTCACTCTCAGGAGCCCCACTACTGATGGAAGTGGGGCTGCCTGCAGGATCTCATCATCCCCTAAAGCCCCACCTGTAGTGGAGGTGGGATAGCCTGCATTGATGTTACTTTTTGTAATCTGCCTGTTGTGGAGCCAGGTGGGGCAGCCTGTAACAAAGTACTGTGGTGATAGAAGGAACTTGGCGTCCATGCTGTCCTCCCCTTCTGCCATGTGGCAGTAGCAATACAATATGGACAGATATTGAACTTAGCAGCCAGAGTGCTGTTACTACTCCTGCTGTGTAGCAACATCATCTTCTTGAGCATCATCCATTTTTCTGTTCCCTTCACCAGTCTCTGGCCAAGGAGCCGAGCACCCTGCCCCTTCCCTCTTGGGATCCCAAACACCCCATCCCCTGAGTCCTCATGGACCATCTCTCCTGAAGCACCATGGGGTAATGGTACAGTGGAGGAACCCTGGAGGGATAATCCTCCTGCCACATCCAAATTGCCAGCATGGTAAGCCGCTCTCTTCCCCACCCTTCCACCATTGTGCTGTTGACCTGATCCTTCTCAATATCCTGTGATATCCCCATACTGTAATAACACTCTGTGCATTGACAACCCTCTTACAGAATATGTATTGTGATAAGCCCCCTGGCACTGTTTGTATTATGATAACTACTAATGCCTCTCTCTTTTCTGTAGAGCATATGAGATTGAGAAGAGACTGAGCACCGCTGATCTGTTCAAGTTCCCAAACTTTGAAACCATCTGTTGGTATGCAGGGAAACATTTACTGGACACTCTCAGAGGTGGGGATCTTTGAATGGTCATGCTTCCGTCGTCAGTTCTATTCACTCTCTGATTATTGCATGGCAGTTCTGTGTTGATTCCTTGGCACACAGCTGGGATGGTGTGTGGAATGGTGGATAGGTTTTCCTTACTACTTTTCCAGTGGCTTTACTTGTTTTGTGTCCCAGATGTACTGAAATGTGTTTTGTATGTCTGGCCTGCAGGGAGAGCCTCACTGATCTTTTTTTTTTTTTTGCAACCTGCAGTTCTGTTCTTTGTATCGATTGTCCAGTCTTGTTGGATTTCTGTATTGCTTCATGTTGCCAATGAGAATTACTTACAAAAATGGGTAAGGTGTACACAGACAAAGGGCTCACTGGTACAGCTGTAGCTTTTTAATATAACTTTTTGTTGAGTATTTTAAAATAAATTGCGCATAAAACATATACATACATACATACAGTATATCTGAGCCTAGTAGCACAGAATGCTGGAATTGTGAGTGTTCCAGTGATTTATTTCAGGCAGTCTGTTGTACCAATGGGCTATGGGTAGCAGCACATTTTGCAGGCTACAAAATGGCCACCCAGAGTATAATGAATTAAGAGAAGTTTCATTTTGAGGGCCTAGTTAAAGGTTTTTATGTAAGAGTGAAGGGGTGGCATCCATGTTTGTGATGGAAAACAGGAATGAGTGAAGTGGCTCATGAATTCTGTATGTGATTTGTCCAAATTCCAGATCCCATGATTGGACCTTTTTCTTTACTGGGTGTTATTGACACATAAACATAGGTCAGTGGCATGGCAACAACCAGCTAGACTACAGTATTTCACTTGCCCATATTCTTATTGAAATTAGGCACCTTGGCTTGTCACAGACCATTGGTGTTGAAAAGATTTAAGACCTTCTACAGGACTATGAGACCGTTGCCGATAGGCTTGTACTGTCCTTTTTATGTAACACGGTTCAACATGTCAGTCTCAGTCTCCACCAACTGCAGTCCTGGTATGGGGGATATACCTGGGATTCTGGCTATCTGAGGTAAAGCCAAGTTACACAAGTCCGTTCTGTTTCTTCTTAATGAGATATTGTACTCCGAGACCCATTTGTGTAGAGGGGAAAGTTAAATTTCTAAAAACTGGTAGTTACAATAATCAATAACTTTAAAGACAGTAAGGGTTTACTGTTTCCCTTTCTTTGCTAGAATTGTTCTTCTTACTTATCTCAGGACACTCGGAAAGAGCAGCTAATTGAATATGATGTTCTGAGAACAAAAGGCCAGGGACGTCAGAGCAGAAAATCAGTAAAGAGTCATAGAAGGCTGCTGGAGGGGCACTCTTGACACACACACACACACACACACACACACACACACACACACTCACACACTCTGAACTCTGAAAAGGCATAGACTACCTAAGAAGCTGAGAACAAGAAATACCTAACCTAGTTAAACAGGTTAACCTGAAGCTGCAAGGTATTAAGTCAGACTACCTAGAAAAGGGGTCTACAAATTTTTTTTTTTTTTTTTTTTAACCAGGAGAGAGACACTAAGCTGAAAGCTTGTTTATAGGTGCAACCTGGGAGCACAGTGAAGTTGAGTGACTTGCTCAGGGTCACACAGTATGCAAGTGGGGGCTGTGGGATTCAAACTCACGTCTCCAGGTTTGCAGCTCAGAACCTTAAACCACTGCGCTATACTGCCTACATTTTTGATACAAGCAAGACTTTTAGAGCAGATATAGAATGCAAAAGAGTTTTGCTGTTTCTAACTAATGTAAAACAGCTGCCGAATCCGTTTTTCCAAATCTGTTTTATCATTCTGAATCCATTGAGCAGAAGGTATTTTACTGCTGTGTTTTGAATAAAACAACGCTATTTGCGCCTTGTACCTTTTTCCGTAGTCTGTACTTCCTGACTTACTCCTCTAATACAGCAGGTAACACCTGCGAAGACACACAAATCTAAGGGGGGGTCCTGACAGGCATGTCCAGGTGTACCAGAGTATGGAACCCCTGCTCATCTCGATTTGAAGGCATCCCCTAATCTCACTATGTTGGGTAACAACGATAAGTACAGTGAGGGGGAAGATGAAAGTCCAGATCTGATGGAACTGACATTGCCGTAAGATGAGTGAGGATGGGCATGGACAGGAGGTAAGAAAAAATTTCTGATTCCTCTCCTGTTTTACACAAAAATGATGCATCTGCTCACTGAGGCATGTAGAACATTGCATTTAAAAGAGGTTCATTCCCTATCGCCCCTGAACGCGAACCTCATTCTGTCTGCCTCAGGGTCTGCATCTGAGTACTTCCTAAACTTCCAGCATTGTGATAAAATTAAGGAACAGGAATGGGCAAACATTGGTAAGAGAAGACAACTCCCCAGAGCTAGGATGAGGTATTAACTTTTCCAGGAGAAGCACTCCAAGAAATGGGCGGGTGTCCCCTGTAGCAGACAGGTTGGTCTGCAATGTAAGAAAGTTCATGACTAGTACCCTAGATAGGTCATCAGCACTTACAGGTGTGTATGAGAATGTGAACTCTCCATGCTGACGTGCGTTTATGACTTAATGCATCATTCATAATTTCCAGTGTGTTTTGCACTTGGGTAGTGGCAGAAGTTTTTTTGGAGTATTAATTTTGTGCATCTCATATTCAGTGGTCCCTGTGTATGTGGGTGATGTAGTTGTGGACAGTTTGTGCATGTCATCTCATACTGCCTCAACTATAGCGTCAGCTATGTGAGAAGTTTAGCTCCACCACTGGTCTGTGGATCAGGCCTCTAAGTCTAAAAAGTACAATACACCATTTCCAGGTGACCTGCCGTTTGGTCCAGAACTGGACAGGAACTTGAAAGACATTCAGGATAAGAAAGGGCAGCCGCCATTGTTCATATAGTAGCGAAAGGCAAATCACTCCTCAAGGGGGTGCGGGTTCAGCCATTCCTGCCTGACTAGGGGTGGATTTAATCTTTTTGCAAGTTTGGCAACCAGAGAGTGAGAAGCTGACTCTTTATTCAGTTTTAATCACAACAGAGGCTTTTTTGCTGACAGATGCAATGGAGGTGCATGCAGGAGACATGGACATTTGCAGTGACGTACATGGGTCCATCTCTGACCCCAACCGCTTGGCAACTTTCTTCAAAAATATTGCACATAAGAGGCAGTTATTCTGTTTCCACATCGCAAGAGGAAATGGGATCTTGCAAGAACCAGTCTTCACCACTTATTCCCACTTTGAGTCTTCTGCAACTTACAGCTAGGAGACCAATGGTGCCGGTGCTGCTCACGAGGCTGATGTATGATGTGGTGCTCATGGACTGGCCAGCAGCTGACGTCTGCCCCCTGTCTTAATCATTCAAACACCATGAAGTCTTGCTATATTATAACAATAGCAGTCAGCCACTGCAGCTGAACTGCCCCGGAGAGGAAGGAGTTAACTCCAGAAGATCTGGAGTTCTACAGCGCGAAGGCGCTGTGCCCTAAAGTTTCTATCTGGCAGTTTCAAATGAAACTGTCAGATTCTTTACTCCGCTTTCACTGAACAGTCGCCCGGAGATCAGCTCCTTCAGCTCGGTTCATTCTCGGTTCAAGAGAGTAGTTTTCGTTCATTTGAACCGCAAAGTCATTATTTTACCGCATTTCGGGTTCTAAAGCTCTATCTGGTAAACCGTAAGTACAAAAATTCAAGTCTGTGTGGAAAATTAATTATTGGTTCGGTTTTGAACCGATCGCTTAGTTTTTCTGCCTTTTAAAACTGTACTGTGGGTTTTAGAGTGCGGTTCCCGGTTCTTATCGGTTCTAAAACAAAATTATTATTTTTTCAAATACCTGACACGGTTAGGAACTGATATGGTGTCTTGCCTGGCACTGCCATCAAAAGGGCAAGTTTTTGGTTAGGCTGGCATTATGTCTGAGAAACCCAAAAGAAAAACCGGCCCACTGGGTTTCAACACTGTGATGTCTGTGGGGACGCCTTGCCAAGGCTGACCCACACACCACTTGTGTCTATTGTCTGGGGGCTGACCACCTCCTGTCAGACTGCCAGGTGTGTAAAAATTTCCCTGCAGCCACCCTGGAGAAGAGATTGGGCCGGCTCAGGGAACGAGAGGCCAAAAAGTCCGCTGACCCGGATGGCCAGCCCGGTTCAGTACCCACTGGACCAGAGGGAGTGCCCTCTGACCAGGGCGAGACTTCCTCGGGCAAAAGGAAGACTGGTTCAGAGGAACCAGTCCCAAGTAAAAGACAAAGAAATCAGGAGGTTTGGAGTCCAGAATTGTGTCTCCAACTGCTGAGATAGCTAAAGCCATTCAGATTGTCCAGTCACTGTCTCAGGGATCTGTAGAACCACCAACAGTTGGTAAAAGGTTGGTCGCTCAGTCCCAGTGGTTCAGGATTTTGAAGTTGAGGATTTTATGAACCACAGGAGGGGGAGGAATTTGATCAATATATGTGTGGCTGGGAGGGTCTGGACTGCCCATTGAACGGGCATTTCTCCAGACAGACCTTTAGAATCTCCCCTATTCTGTCTGAGTCCCTTCTTTCTTTATTTTTTACAAAAAGGTTGCAGAAACCTCCAGCTTCCTTTAGAGGAGGCTGTGGATGAGCAAGAGGAGCCTGATTATGTGGAAATGATGGATATTCCAGAGTCTAGGAGGTTGTCTATTCCTTTGCATAAGTCATTTAGGAAGCAAACAACAAAGATTTTAAAAATCCTCATTCTGTCCTTCTGTAGATAAAAAATGGACAGAAGGTATACTTTATCGAGGCTCGGATACAGACTTCCTTATTGAGCAGTGTAGTCATGTAGGTGTGGTACAAGCTGCAGCCTGTGACAAGCTAATATTCCTCTGGCCTCACATCCTCCTGACAAGGATTCTAGGAAGATTGATGCCATGGCGAAGAAACAGTATATGGCAGCTTCTTTGGGACTCAGGCAGGCAAATTATAGCATACATGTGGCTAGATATCAGAAATCTAGGTGGGACACAGATTGCAGTTAGCCAAGCAGGCCCATGGCCAGCTGGCTAGTGAGTTGGAACAGGTGGCTGCTGATGGCATTGAAGCCTCTAAAGTTCAATTTCATACTGCTGTTGATGTTAATGATGTTTCCTCCAGGTCATGGCCACTTCTGTAGCTTTCCTAGAGGTTGGCATGGCTCAGATGCACTAATCTGTCCCAAGATACTCAGTCAAAGGCTATGGATTTTCCTGTAGTGGGAAATTCTCTGTTTGGGGAGCAAACAGAAAATTATATGAAAAAGATGGATGAATACAGAACTACCTACAAAAGTGCCCAGGCTAAGGAGAAGCATGCCATGCCACAAAAGGCATGCTCCCAGAGAGTAGGGCAGACCCTTTTCCAGGCCTTTTACCAATTTCAAGCCTCCTCTGCTGCTCATGAAGGGTTTCTTCAGAGGCGAGGGTAGACGTGGCTAAGTAGACCGTCTCCCTCCCCTCAGCCTAAGGCTGCTGTAAGCAGGCACCCTGATGGGGTGCCCAGGGCCGACCCTCCTGTACCAGTGGGGGCAGGTTGGCCTATTTCAGCCAGAGCTGGCTGGTCCCTAACTCGACAGATGGGTTCTGGGAGGTAATAGGCCAGGGTCTGGTTCTCAGCTTCAAATATTTTCCAAAGATGAGAGCCAGGCATTTCCCACCTGCAAATCCTTCAGAAGCCCTTGCTTTGAAGCAGAGGTTTCTTCTCTGGTCTGCAAAGCAGTGGAAAGGTTCCTCCTTGCCATCAGGGCAAGGGCTTTATTCAAGATACTTTCTTACCCCCAAAAGACAGGAGAATGGCGGCCCATTCCGGATTTAAGATACTTGAACAAGCATCTGTTGAAACCAAGTTCAAAATGTTAACTCTGGCAATGATATTGCCTTCCTAAAGCCAGGGGACTGGCTAGCTTCCCTGGACCTCAAGGATGCCTATTTTCATGTTCTGATCAAGCCTTCCCACGAAAGTACCTCGGGTTAAGACTGCCCTCAGGCCACTACCAGTTCAGGCAATGCCTTGGCCTTACCTCTGCGCCAAGGGTATCACAAAATGTCTCATTGTAGTAGTGGCTCATTTAAGAAGGCAAGGTTGCTGTGTTTCCTCACCTGGACGACTGGCTCATTGTGGGTCAGTCTCCAAGTCAGGTGAAATCCCACTTGCAAGTCACCCAGCAGCTTCTCACTTCTCTGGGATTCCTGCTAAACTTACCAAAGTCAGTTCTGGAACCAGTTCAGGCCCTAACTTTCATAGGCGCGAGAATTGAACAAAAGTTAGCCAGGGCCTTTCTTCCCTCGGAAAGGGTGGACAGACTCATCGCCTGGCATCCTCCTTTACCCCGCGGGTCTCTGACCAGCAAGGCATTTTCTTGCAACTCCTCGGGCACATGGCTGCTTCCACAGCTGTTGTGCAGGGAGCAAGATTCCAGATGAGGGACATTCAGTTCCATTTGAGGGCCTATTGTCTCAGAGGAAGGACCCTCTTACCAAATTGGTCCCAGTTACTCAAACCCTGATCCTGGCCTTACACTGGTGGCAGGATCAAAGCAATCTGAAACAAGGGGTTCCCTTCATTCCCATTTCTCCCTCCTCACCACGGATGCCTCCCTGTTAGGGTGGGGGGCTCACCTGGGCGACCTTACCACTCAGGGAGTGTGGTCTCCTCAGGAATCTCTGCTCCACATCAATCTTCTGGAACTCAGAGCTGTCTTTTTAGCTCTTCGGGTCTTTTCAGATTCTGTCCAGAACAAAGTGGTTCAAGTCAGGACAGACAATACCACCACAATGTGGTACATCAACAAGCAAGGGGGCACTCGGTCTTCAGCCTTGTGCACCGAAGCAATGAAGTTGTGGTCTCTGGCTTATTCCCTGAACACCTCCCTGATAGCGGTTCATCTCCCAGGGAAGGACAATGTGCTGTGGACGCCCTCAGCAGAATTTCTCAGGGCCATCACGAATGGGCTCTGAATCCACAAGTACTGGGGTCTGTCTTTGCCAGTTGGGGCACTCCTCAGATAGATCTTTTCGCTGCCCCAGACAACCACCAACTTCCTCTTTTTGCTGCAGGCCTCCAGTACTGGGCTCAGTCCTCTGGATGCCTTTCTGTTGGATTGGAAAGGAAGTTCCTGATGCCTTCCCCCTTTCCTCTCCTTTTCAGGGTACTAGTGAAAATCAGATCTCAACCTTGCAGAGTGATTCTGATTGCCCCAGATTGGGCCAGACAGCCCTGGTACCCTCTGCTCCTGTCCCTGGCAGTCCACCCTGCCCTGAGCCTGCCCAGAGTTCACGACTTACTGGCCTGTGCACAGGGGAGAGTGTGGTATCCGGACCTCAAGTCCCTCCACCTCAAGGCTTGGCTCTTGAGGAGCTAGAATTGCTGATTTACACCTTTCTCAGGTGTTATGGATATTTTAAAGGCTTCAAGGAAGCCTTCCACTAGAAACCACTTATAATTCTAAGTGGAAGAGGTTTTCCATCTGGTGCTCTGAGAGGCAGATTACCCAGAATCTGCTGATCTTCCCATTCTTTTGGACTATTTGGTCCATCTGAATTCCTTAGGCCTTAGACCAGCTACCCTGAAGGTTCATCTGGCAGCTGTCTCTGCTTTGTGTCAGCAGGAAGCCTGCCTCCCTTTCTTCTCACCCTGTGTTCTCCAAGTTTTTAAAGGGTTACTTCACACTAACCCTCCCTTTCGAGGAACCAGCTCCCCCTGGGACCTGAATATTTGCATTGCTCAGTTAATGCAACCCCCCTTTGAGCCTCTGTCTTCAGCAGAACTCAAGTATTTAACTTGGAAAACCGTTTTTCTAGTAGCTATCACCTCTGCCAGACGCATAAGTGAGTTACAGGCCCTGTCAGTGGAAGAAGATTTTATCTCTTTCCATAGAGATAAGGTAGTCCTTAGGACTAATAGAAAGTTTTTGCCTAAGGTGGTTTCTGATTTCCACCTGAATCAATCTATCTCCCTCCCAGTATTTTTCACTGAGCATTCTTCCTCAGGTGAGAGGAGACTGCACAGCTTGGATGTCAAAAGGCATTAAGTTACTATCTAAGCGCACCAGAGGTCATGAGTTCGAATCCTCCAACTGTTTCTTACCTATGGCGAGGTTGGCAAGGAAACCTGCCACTAAGAGAACAATTGCAAGGTGGATTGTCTCTTGTATCAATTTTGTTATCAGAGACAGGTGAGAGTACCCCCTCAGGATTGAGGCCCACTCCACCAGGGGTACAGCTGGCGTCTCTAGCGGCTGCTAGAGACATTCTATTCTGAGATTTGTCAAGCTGCTACCTGGAAGACAGTTCACACCTTTACCAAGCATTATTCCCTGGATGTCCAGTCCAGAGAGAGATGCTCGGTTTAGCACAGCTGTGCTCAGAGCCTATTTCCTAAGTAGGTTCTGACCCTCCTCCATGGAGGTACTGCTGTGTAATCTGCTATTGTTATAATATAGCAAGACTTCATGGTGTTTGAAGAAAAATTACTCACCTTAGTAATTGCTTTTCTTCTCTGAGTCTTGCTTATATATAACCACCCTCCCTCCTGCCCTCTCAGAACTCCTACTTGGGTAGAGGTGGCAAATTTGCAAGCACTGTGTCATGCCATTTTAGTTTTCCCTAACCCTGTTTTCCTTTGGGTTAGGGATCTAAATTGTTCATTTAGGTTATTTTTATTGCCCCTTCTTGGACTTGAGTCTTGGGGAAGAGAGTTCATATTGCTTGTCAAGGGTGGTAAGCAGAACCATAATACCATCAATCTTTGTTATTATGGTTCTGGGTGTTTCTTTGTTGTTTATATTGTTGTTATTACTACTAGTAGGTAGCCATAGGCTAGTGTAGTTTTCCACACAGACTTTTCCGTCCTTTGATGTTGGCTCGTAAAGATCGACAGTTTCATTTGAAACTGCAGATGAAAGCTTTGAGCACTGCTCATCTGTAGAACTCCAGATCTTCTGGAGTTAACTCCTTCCTCTCCGGGGCAGTTCAGCTGCAGTGGCTGACTGCTATTGTTATAATATAGCAAGACTCCATGAGAAGAAAAGCAATTACTAAGGTGAGTAATTTTTTCTTTCTGTATTTCCCACCATTAAAGGCACACTGTGGGAGCACTGAAGCTGATTTTCCTGTTCCGTCATCACCTTTCTCAGTTTGCTGCCACCTCATTTGACGCCATTCCCTCGGCTCCATTGTTTCTGGGTTTCTTCTTGTATGGTGTCAAACTCTGTTCTGTCCTCATTTTTCTTGTTTCTGTGTCTCACCAAGACTAGTTCCCAGGAGCCACTGAAGATGTCTTTGAAGAAGACAACCAAGGATAGCCCCACTGTGCATCGATGCTCCCGTGGGGGACATATCTCTGTCTGGGACTGTCATGATGAGTGTTGGACCTGCCTCGGCACCGAACATGATATGAATCACTTTGATGCCTGCTTCTTAATGGACTACCACACCTTTGAAATCCACACATTGAATGGGGCCCCCCAACTTTCAGAAGCAGATGTTACACTAGGGATGCCAAGGTAAGGTCTCTGGGCTCTTCCCCCGAGTTCCTCTTCAGTACTATAAGTACTGAGTGAGACCAGGCCTTTCCTTGTCCATGCCTCGCCAAGACATTGGAGAGATTGGGGAGGGGTCTGGTGGACAGTAGGTCTCCCCTGGAGAACCGACTGAGCACCCCTCCCAGTCCATCGCTCCTCTGGGGCAGTGGATGCTTCCAGTGGTGAGGTCAGAGCTATACACTGGGCCTACACTGGCGAGCACCTTGGCATTGTGGCTCGGTGCCACCTCTGTTCATGCTATCATAGCCAGTGCTGATAAGCAGGGTGGTGTTGATCACATGGCCAGGTCCCCTCCCAACACTGCTTGTGGTGCTGGGAGAGGGAAGGCATTCAGAGTCGGTCCCTCTTGTCCCATGGAGTTGTTCTGGATATCCTCCCTTGAGTGGTCAGATGCCCCAGGGGAGGATGTTGGGCAGTACCTTGGGACCACTGAGGGCATTGGCGATGACGGAGGTATTCCTGGGCCTGGTTCTGGACCCATGTCAGGGTTTCCTTTTGTGGCCGTGCCTCTGAGCTGTGCCAGGGCTGGTGCCAGAACTCCTGTCACTGCCATTTGCAGTGCTGCTTTGGATCGCGGCACATTTCCTGGTGTTGCCCCTCCCGATGCTGTTCATGGCATCAGGAGTGGAGTCGATGTGCCGCCTGTGGTGCCATTTCTGGCACGGCTACTTCTAGAGATTCTGTTCCTGATCTTGTGCCTGGCCCAAGAGGCAGGGCCAGTTCTGGTGAGGTAGGATCTGTGAGGTCTAGGTTGGCGGCTGGCTCCTTGCCCAGAGTAGGTGGCAGCTCTGGCAGGAGTTGCAGTGCTGACGGGGACCCTCAGTTCTTTTTGGAACTGTTTGGCCCTGCCACTGGAGAGGATCAGGGTCACCATATGAGACCTGCATGGCTCTGCTGTCCCCACCTGGGGGCTTCCCCCCAAGGGCTCCATCTCGACTGGTCCTAAGCTGTTGATCTTGCGTTGGTGGGTGACTGTGCCAAGTCTTCCCCCAGGCGAGGTACCCTAAGCATTCTCACAGTCCTGGTAGACTGCCTGGCCTGGCCTGATCTTATACAATCCTCCCCCCCGCCTCCTCCTCCTTTTCCTGGCATTCTCGGCTCTTCAGGGCCCCTTGTGCTGAGAACAGTTTAGAATGATGGCTAGTGCGCTTCCCCAGTATCTCTTTTTTTGTTAAATTCAAGTTTATTGACAATATTTAGGTACATTCTCACAATCAAATTAATTAGCATTTCAGCCATAATATGTATCCCAATACATTTTGTAGTTATCACTTGTACAGTAAGTCTCAGTTCAATCAGATTACATATATTCGTTAAGCTAATATAGTCCTACATAAGGAGAGCTTCAGCCCTCCTCAAGCTGTTTCTGCTATCCTATGAGTCTCCCTCAAACATCAAACTGGGCCCCAATCCCCTCTCCCCCATCCCAGCCAGGTTCCCCATCCATCTTCCGGCTCCCCCTCTGACTGACTCATTTCGCCATTAATTATGTAATGATTAGTTATTTCTTCCCTACCTTGCGGCTCGCCACAACTCCCATCTAGTCCACCTCCTTAGGTGTATCGAGGTTCTGTTATTAATTTTATATGTGAGTTCCTCCAAGTCTGCTATAGTGTTCACTATTGTTATCCATTCCCCTATAGTGGGGGGGCTGGGAGAGAGCCATTTCTTCGTGATGGCTTTGTGTGCAGCCGTTGTCAGGATGGACCACAGGTACAGTGAGTCAGAACCTCGACCTCTTTGGGTGGCAGGCCCAAGATCATTTCTGGCCACTCCAGCCTACTCTGTACTGTAAATAGCTCTGAAATTGCCCCGTAATGTCCCCCAGTAATTCAGTAGTGCCTCACAGGTCCAAAAATATGTAAATGGTCTGCTTCCAGTTGAGCACATCCCTCAACACGGGCAGATACATCAGGATTTCTTTTGCTTAGTATTTGGGAGTGAGGAAATAGGGGACCTTCACTCTCCATGAGAATTGTTGCCTGTATGGTGATTGAGTTGTCCGATTAGCAAGGGAGATATTCTCCCATTCAGACTCACCCAGCCTCTGTGTGGTTTCTTGTGTCCACTTAGTCTTAATTTTGTTAACAGGTCTTCCTTTAATGCCCACAAGGCTTTATAGAGTTGGAGATCATTCCTTTCTGATTGGTTGCAGTTATTCCCTTCTGTATGGCCTCTATTAGGTGCATGCCTGTCTGGGTCGCTCGTTTTTTTCTTTAGTGTAAGTATATAATTTCTAGTTTGTAAATATCTAAAATGGTCTGAGTTCTGCAAATTATATTTGCTTTTAAGGGAGGCAAAGTCTAACAAAGTTTCTCCCTGACAGTATTGGGAGAGGAACTTAAGGCCCTGTGTATCCCAGGTTAGGAACGTTTTATCCAGCTGTCCTGGGGTAAAATCTGGGTCCTGAGATAGTCTCCTCAGCGGCCATAGGGAGTTTCTGAGCTTAAACTTTTGCCAGATTCTATGAAGTGCTCTAGTTGTATCCCTAACCGAGGTCAGTTGTGAGGAGGGATCCTTATTTAGACTGTGTGTTAAGAGGGCGTGGTCCAAGGATTGTGAGCCCCTTCCTACTTCCCCTCCCCTCTCCATGAATTTCCATCCCGTGGAAGCAGTGGGGTTGGACCAGATCATGGCGTTTTTTAATTGGGCTGCCAAGAAGTAGTCTTCGAGGTCCGGAAGGGACTCCCCGATGCGTTTGAAGTATCCTTAAATTAATCCTGGGTTTTTTGGAGTTCCACAAAAATTTAGTTATCATTCTATTCCATGTCTGAAAGGTCACTGTGATGAAGAAGGGTATACACTGAAATAAGTAAAGAAATTTTGGGAGTACATTCATCCATGAGGTTTGTATCTTAAGTACATTGGAAAATTTAGCAGTGACCAGCGCTCAAAATCTTTCTGCAGGGTAGTTATTAAGGAGGGTAATTACATCTCACGAACAGCTGGGAAAACTGTTTCGTGATGCAAGTCCCAAGATATTTCAACTTTTTGGCCTTCCAATTTAGCGGAAAGAGGATGGAGATCTCCGGATTAGGTTTGTAGTTGAAGGTGAGAACCTCCGTTTTGTTTTTATTAAGAGAGTAGCCTGCATGGCTACCGAATTCTTGCAGCATTGTCCAGACCTTTTTTATGGATCGGTTGGGTTGTGTGAGGCTAAGGAGGACATCATCTGCATACAGAGAGATTTTCTTCTGAAGGTCACCCACATGCACCCCCGATACCTCCTCCGTCCTCCTCACTGCCTCCGCCAGTGGCTCTATGTAGAGGGTGAACAGCAGCGGCGATAGCAGGCACCCTTGACGAGTGCCTCTTCCTAGATCAAACCTATCTGAGATGCCTCCGTTCACCCTAACATAAGCCTGTGGTTTATAGTAAATCGCACGGACGACATTTATAAATGGGAGGGGGAAGCCTCTATGTTCTAAAACAGCAAATAGAAAGCTCCAAGAAACTTTATCAAAAGCTTTTTCAGCGTCCAAGCTCATGAGGCACGCTGATGTTTTTGATCTTTGGATAGCGTCTATTAAGTTTATCGCCGCCCTGGCGCTGTCTGGAGCTTGACGGCCCAGGACAAAGCCTGTTTGGTCCATGTGTATTAGTTTAGGCAGTATAAGATTTAACCTCGATGCAATTATTGTTGTAAATATTTTGTACTCGGTGTTTAGTAGGGATATAGGGCGGTAAGATTCATAATATGCCAGATCTTTACCCTCTTTATGGATCACTGAGATCGTGGCATATTGCCATGAGGGGGGGATCGGTTCTTCTCCTGTCCATACCGACGCAAATACCTCTGACAGGATAGGGGAAATCTCACCTCAAAGGTTTTTAAAATTCCTTAATGAATCCATCAGGGCCAGGGCATTTAGGCTGTTTTAAAATTTTTATTGTATGTTTTAGTTCTGAGGCAGTAATTAGACTGATGAGTACTTTCGAATCCTGTGAGGGGAGAGGAGGGAGAGGGACAGTCTCTAAATATCTCTTTTTCTCTTGGGGGGAGGTCATCTCTTGAGACGAATATAGTTTGATATAGTAGGCCCTAAAGGCCTTCATTATTTGTGTGGCTTGAGTAGTCTCTTTGTTGTTATCTTTAGATTTTATTTTAGTGATGGTCGCCTTTGCTATGTTTTGCCTGAGTCTAAAGGCTAACATTTTTGTTCCCCTAGGGCCTCCCTCGTAATATTTTTGCTTCAGATAAAACAGGGCTTTTTCTACTTCAGAGTTTTGTATTTTTTGGAAGTGCTGCCTGTTTTCCTTAATTTTTTCCTCCCTATCCGGGTCCCATTTAATTTTCTGATGCCTTTCCCATTCCTGAATTTGAGAAGTTAGCTCTTTCTGCCTTTGAGCCGTAATCCTTTTTTTATGAGTGGCTATCTGTATTAGTTTGCCTCGGACCATCGCCTTTAAAGAGTCTCACAATATCTATGGAGACATCCCTGGTGTGTTGTTTTCCTCTAACGATTTTTTGAGGAACTGTTTGAGCTCCTCCACTATTTCTTTATTTTGGAGGAGAGAGGTGTTCAGCCTCCACAGAGTTTTTTTCCTAGGGAGACCCAGGTTTATCTCCACAAACAGCGGGGAATGGTCCGACAGAACTGATGTTCCCACCCAGATCGAAGAAAAGAGGGGAAGATCTCTTATAAAAGCGAAGAACATATCCAACCTCGAGTATATACGAAAGCTCAGGGAGTAACATGTGAACTCCCTAGAAGCCGGATACCTCTCTCTCCATACATCCACCAAACCTAGTTGCCGGGTGAGCATCGTGAAAGCTTTAGCCTTACTTATTTCGGGTCTGGGAATTTTGAGGTGTGGTGTCCATCCCTCTATTGAGGATTATGTTCCAGTCCCCTCCCATAACTGCTATGCCCTCTGCCTTCTCCGCAACAAGTTGTAAAAGAGCAGAGTAAGAGGAGATCGGGGAACCCGGTGGGACATATACGTTGATCAGAGTGACTACCTGTTCTTGCAGTGTTCCTATTATTAGAATGAACCTCGCTGCCGGATCTCGAATCACCTCCCTCACCTGTAGGGGGAATCTAGCTGAGAGAAGGACAGCCACCCCCCTTTTTCTCCCACTCGACAAGGAAGAGTGAAACACAGGGAAAGCTGGGCACTTTAATTTCTGTGCCTCCAGAGGGGTAAGGTGAGTCTCTTGCAGGAAGGCCACTTCACATCTCTGGGTCCCCAGGTATCTCTGCAATCTCTTCCTCTTAATAGGACTTGAGCAACCGTTTAAGTTGAAGGAGGCTATCCTTGTGCAGTGATTACTCATCACTACGATTTTCCTGAAACTTAAATACTGACCACTGAGACACTGTACTTATAGTGAGATAATTTAAAACATTGTATGTACCTTGCCTTATTCTAAACCTAAAAACTCATAACAAGACAACTTTTCTTTTAACTTTAACATGAAAGCTTTAACCATTTAAATTTTGCTTTGGCCTAATCCAGTTTCTAGCCTTAAGCAACATGAGTGTAATAACACCCGTGGCAACCGAACTCCTGAGCCACGAGTCTCTCTATTTGTGATGGACTTCCAAGGTGTAGCTGAGTGAAAAAACTCAACAGAGGAAGTAGTGTCCTTTCTGGACCTGTAGGGGAGCTCTGTAGTGCAGTGAGGTTCCCCTTTGGCCACATCACATGTTCTTTATTGTGGCTAACCTCTTGCAGGTCACCTCTCTGGGATGTCCTCATGTCAAGCATCCAATCCCTCTCTCCCCTAGTGTTTCTTTCCTTCTCCCTCCCCCCAGTCCATGCGGGCTGGGGAGGGGGAAATGGGCCTTGAACTATTAAATCGCCCTCAGTTAGTGGAGTAAGGGTTTTTTTTTTTTTGGTCTGGATAAGACCTGACCTCTTTAACTTCCCCAGCAACCCCGTCTATTAACTGTCCTACCTTTAGTATTCCAAGCCTCCCAAATTCACGTGGCCCTCATATTTAAGGGGTCCAGTGTGCTCTGATTTGGAAAATACCTCTTTGTCTGGATGTGCCCAGACTTCTCCAGTTCCGGTGATTCAAAATAATAACCCTTCCAACCTCCATCTTCCGGACCTCCCATCTCCCCCCACCGATGTGAAATCCCATTTTAAAAGACTCTGGGCGGACTCGGTTCAGGAGATACCCCGTTGCTCCTGACGTCCCCCCACAAGCACGGCAAGGAACTGTGTCGTTTATTGTCGACCTAGTTCTCACCAGGGTATCAGAACACTTCACACCTGCAGGTGGGACGAGCACGCAACCCACAATCAACCAGGTCAGGCATTTTCCTTTGGTTGTTCCCCTTTCCCCTTTCCCTCCTTCTTTGTTTATATATGGCCTCAGCGGGTATCAGGATCCATTCCCCTTAGTAGCCAGGTCACCTGTGCAGAAAGCCCCTTCCTCATTCGTCCTTCCTTCAGAGACAGCATTCCAGGGTCTTGATGGGATACCAAATACAGAGCCACGATTCTCCAGAGGGCAGGAAACAAGTATCCAGTGTCTCTCCCCCATCCTCTAGACCTAGTTCTTGAACTAAATAACTTGCCCTTAGCCTAAGGTCATCATTCAATTATCTAGACGTCAAAACAAATTTTAGGTCTAAGCCCATTGGCACATGCTTTGAGTCGCTGTGGACGGGGACGTGGTGGGGACCCCAGTGGGAACTAGCCCCTCCACAAGCCGACACCGTGCTTGACATTAAATCAAATCCAGTCCTGGGGGACCAACGACTCGCCGCTGTCCAGGCAGGCTGTCCTAAGTCTACAATAATTCCCCAATATGAAGCAGGTTGTACCTCCGAGGTTGGATAGGCCTCTCACTCCCTGCGCCCTACTGCTGCACGGTCTCTGTTATGTGAGCTGTGAGGCGCCCCTGGAGTCACCCAATCTAGGAGGGGAGCTCAGGATTCGGACTTCGGTCCGCGTAAGGGAGCCTATGCCACGGAGACCAAGTTATGGATTCACGCAGCTCAACAGGTGCTACAGCCATTTGTTTCGTCTCAGATCGAGGCCGTTTGACTGAAAGCTGAGGAAAAAGTAAGAGGCGTGTCCAAACTACATGGAGTGGGTTTATACAGCACAAAGCCTCGCGAGGCCCAAATCTAACAGACTTTGGCATTAGGGCCAAGGTGACAGGAAGGTACATCTTGGCAGTAAGTAGACTTCAAGGGTATCAGGGTTTTAGCGCTGTGAGCCATGTTCAGCTCGTTATAGCTAGTTACTTTAAACTTCAGTGCCATATCAGACCCCAACTACAAGTCGCCTCCCAAACTGGGAAACAGCTGAGTCGCTTTGAGACCCTCCCAGTCCCCCCAGTGAGCTCGAGACCTCTCTCCAGCCGCGTATAGTAAGCGCACGGGGATTCAGGTAAACTAGGGACCGAGTAAAAAGAAGATGTAACGTCTCAACAACCAGGTTTTCCGCATATGAGACCGGTAACTTTCACCCGTGCCTACTCACAGCTGGATACCGTTCAGACAGAAACAGTTCAGTCCCAAGGGACTGGGAGTCCCAGTGCAGGTCATCTGGGGAGAGGAGAAAGAAAAAGAAAAGGTTCAATTTGTCCTTCGATTGTTAATGTTCATCTAGGGCTGTGTGGTTGTTCCAGTCGCGCCTCTTCATGTTCGGATGATTCTTCTTCCGCTTGGTGTTCCGGGGACTGTAGATGCATCGCAGCTTTGTTTACTGAGGACGGTTCACCATACTTGCGGATCATCTGTGCGATGTCTGCCCGTAGTGTTGTCTGGGGGTTGCGCTGCGTGGAGCCCGTCTTCGTCGTTCCTTTTTGGGCTATGGCCCAAGCTGAGACTATCGGATCCTTTTCGAGCTTTTCCTTCGTCATTGGGGGGGCATGAGTGCCAAGACTTTCAAGGTATGTAGAAGCTGCTAAAAGGTCCTTAAAAACTTTATTCCTTTGCTGTGTGAGCACTTTAATTTTGGCTGGGTGTAAAATCTGTGCTTTGATGCCTTTAAGCCTCAGTTGCTTGATTATGGGCCAGAGAGTCTTCCGCGCCTCCTGAACATCAGTCGTGTGATCGTTGTCATAGATTATTTTATGGCCTTGATACATGATGTTTTTTTGCTGCCAGGCCCTTCTTAGGATGTCCTCTTTTCTTCTGTAGGAAGCCATTCTGACAATAAACGAGCGGGGCCTCGCCTCTGGATTTCTAGGTCGGGGTACTAGCGGCGGTGCGCCCAGTCTATTTCTAAGTCCAGCTCTGTTGGAAGCTTCAGCAAGCTTCGTAACCCCATAGATACGAATATTTTGTCTCCTGCTCCTCCCTTCAAGGTCGTCTAGTCTACGGTTGATCTCTCGCTCCTTGGCCAGGAGGTACATCATCAGGCGGTCCTGTCTGTCCGTCTGCTCCATGGTCTGTGTTAACCCAAGTTCTAGCTGTTCTGCCTTGTGGTCGATCTGATTTAAATCCGATCGGAACTCGGTAAGTGTATTATCTATCTTTGCAACCGTGCGGGCCGTCTGTTTTATCATTTCAACTATGTCTTCTTGTGGGAGGCCGTGCTGGGGTGAGGCCTGGTGTGGGTCTGAGGACGCGCCTCGTGTCTCCGGGATATCTTCAATGTCTGCCTGAATCATCTCCCTTAGTTTTTGCATGGGAGTACCTAGAAGCTTTCCCGGCTTGTTCCTCTTTTGTTTGGCTGGAGATGCCATTCTATGAGAGCTGATTTGTTCGGATTGCCTTTAGAGGGATCAGAGAGCTCATCAACTAAGGCGCCATTCCAGTCGGTGACGTCACCGGAAGTCCTGCTTCCCCAGTATCTCTGATCCTTAGACCAGGCCATTTTCCAGCCTAAGGTCCTTGCAGCTCTATCCCCTGACTCCAGCTCCTCTTCGTCCCCCATTTTCTCCCTGAGAAAGCAAATACCTCCATCCATCTTTCCTCTGACACCGCGTACACCAAGTACTAACAGTTCCTTGGGGAGATGATGAAGGAGCTTAGTCTTCACCATTTTGCAAGCCACAACCCTGCTAACCTGGTGCTGACATTCTTGGGGGAATACAGCAGATACCCTGCAGTCATCCCTTCATAGCCTCGGCCCTTTACAGAGGTGTCCAGAGATGTCTGTCTCTGTTCCTTCTCCAGCCCAGCGGGAACATCCAGCACAGGTACTGCACTCCTGTGATGTTTCCAGGTGCCATGCCACATCCCACTTCTGGGAATCATCTCCTGGACAAACCCCACTTGGCATAGGCGCCCAGTGCATGACTGCCCCCCCCCCCCCGACTCTGATTCCGTGGAGTTTGATGTTTGGGACAGAAGGTTTTTTCGTGGCACACGTCTTGCTGTGCATTTCTGCACACTAGGCCCATCAGACGACCTAAGGCAGGCACCTGTGGATGATGCTAGGTCACTCCTGGCATTCTTACCAGACTGCGAGACAACTAGGCAGGCCATTTGCCTTTTTGCTCAGGGCCTGGAGCTAGCGAGGCATGAGGCGAGGGCATCTTATAACACCAAAGAGGTAGCTTCCAGGCTTGTGGGAACTGTAGTCTGCATTTGGCAGATGGCATGGCCTCGTCTGTTAAGGTTGTCACCCTCGGCCCGGCATAGGGTGCTAGCTTCACACTTCCAGGGGACCCATTTCTTCTCCTGCAAAGTCAAGCACAAGTTGTCAGAGTGCATTCCTGCTTCCAGTCCACGGGAGCCTCCATCTGGCCCTGATCTGTCTCGGGTCCTGCCAGATCCGTGAGGGGGGTTCCCCTTCCTTTTCATGGTCATCCCCCACATAAGGTTGGGGGAATTACTTTTTTCCCTCAGGGTGAGCAACACCGCTTTCCTGGACGATAAGCTTGATACTCTAATCCATAAGTTGGAATAAGTGGTGAATATTAAGTCTTGGAAGATATGAAAATTGCATACTTACAGTAATTGTTATCTTCCAGAATATCTTAACCACTTACTCACATGCCCGCCCACCATCCCCAGCTCAGCTACGAGCCAGGACTTGGCAGCTCACTCTGTCTTCTGTCTTTTTCTCTTCCCCTTGCCTTCTCCTTGACCTCCTTTTGGAAGCCTTAAAAAACAGTTATAAAAGGCAAAGGATATGCTCAAGCCTTTTTGGGGTTATGTCCTTTTTCAAAAAAATATATATTTCTAGGGACATGGATATGTTGTTCATCCACACTTATTGGCAGGTTCCTTGCCGCTTTAAATCTTGCCGGAAGGTCTTCAAGTTGGCTCCTCCCACCCATCCGGGTGGTAAAACTCTCGGCTCCGTCCCATGATGCCAGATCTTCCTTACCGCTTGGAAGGTCAGGTTCCCTCCTTAGCGCTCTGCGTTTTCAACTGGTTCCTGGAAATTTCGGTCTTCAAAATCAATTGGAAGTTTTTCTGAAACTTCGATCCTTTCTTCTTCGCTGCGGCGATGGCTCATTCTTTTTCCGGCCCTGGGAGGCGCCCGGTTAATTCCTCCAGGAGAGACTCACACTCCACGTGCGTTTACTGCCTTGACCTGGATAATGATCCTCAGCTTTGCGAGTTTTGTTGTGCTCTTTCGGCCAGCTCTCTGTTCGGGGCTCGGGCGCCTGCAAAATTTTCCCGCCTGAAAATTCCTCGGATTGTCAGGCAGCGTCCCAGATCGGCTGTTTCTGAGCAGCTCGATCTTCTTTCCCCTCCCCCTCCCTCTTCCTCGGTCGCGGCGCTTATCCCTCTCTCCTTGGGCTCTCCTCATGCAGCTTCGTTCAAGGAGCTTCACCAGTCCCTTACCTTGAAGGGAGAGGGACCTTTGGGACCTGCCTCTCGGCCCAAGTCCAAGGAGCCGCAGGCTAAGTCCCTTCGACTGCTCCGGAGGGAGCGGGAGAGTTCCCCCTCCCCTGCCGGCTGACGCTCGACTTCGGTCGAGGATGCGGCTTCGGCCGCTGGCCTCACGGTGTCCCCGTCAGTTCAGCCGGCCAGGACCCCCATCGACGTGGCCGAGCCTCTCGACCCGTCATCTGGGCTGTCTTCTGCTAGTGCCGCCATCCCTTCGCCGGTTCCCCCGGCGGAGGCTGAGATTCTGCTGGTACCTTGGGTCGGCAGTCCTCAGCCTTTTCGAGCTGAAGGAGGGCGTGCGCTCTGCTCCTTCCCAGGCCCACCCTCGGTTCCTCCGAGGATTCGGGTCTCAGTCTCGGTCCTCCTCTCGGTCTAACCGCTCACGCTGACCTCGGCGTTCTCGGTCGGGGCACCGAGTCAAGTGACATTGCCATTCTTCCTCGTCCCCCTCCTTGGATGAGGAGTGGCTTCGATGTCGTTGGCGTCGACGTTACGAGGAGTTTATGTGGCAGCAGCTGTTGTTGTCCGGGAATCAATCGACCCCGATTCATTCTCCGGCTAGTAAGCAGCCGCCACCCGGTCGGCTGACGCAGCCGCTCGAGGCAGTCGAGGTACCCTCTCCGGGGCCAGTTGCTCGTCCGATCCCTGCTGCCCCACCGTCCTCGGTGGAACCCAGGCCGGGCCATGACCTGTCCTGCAGGTTATTTGTTCCCCTCACTCCCGCCCGCCCTCGGTGGACGAAGAGGCCAGGCCTCTGACAGCTTTCAGACCCTCGGGCCTGAAATCGACTCCGCTATGTTTCCTAGCAGGAGGACTCATGGTCTTCCCAGAACATTCTGTGGGCGACAGCCCATCGTCCTTTATGGGTCTGCTCCAGCTCATCTCGGAATTCACGGTATGCAGCTCGAGCCCGTTTCCAAACGGGCCTGCAGGAGATTCTAGACCAAGGGGCTCACCTGGAGGCCTTCCGGTGGCTGAGGCAATCATGGGCCCAGCCTTGGAGCTCTGGCAGTGGCCTACTTCCTGCCCTGCGCCCTCGGCCAGGGTGGCCAGGAAGTACCCTGTCCCTGTCGGTTCTCTGCCCGGTTTCTCGGAACACCCCTCGGCTGAAGGGGTAGTCACTGACAATGTTTTCCAATGTTTTGGAAATGCTAGGAATGTGGATAGGCCCCCTGACAAGGAGTCCAAAAGGATGGACTATGTCGGGCGCAAGGTTTACGCTGCGTTCTCCCTAGGCTTCCGCCAGGCCAGCTCGGCGGCACTGATGGCACACTTCTCCCACGCCCTTTTGGGCTCCCTGGACGAGGTCCTCCCTCATCTCCCAGCCGACCTGCGGACCACGGTCCGGCTGGTGCGGGACCAGGGTAGGGCGGTGGCGAAACAGCAGCTCCAGACGGCTCTGGATCTGGGCGACTCCTGTGCCAGATCGGTGGCGGCCGCAGTGGCCATGCGCCGCAGGGCATGGCTGAGGTTATCCTCCTTCTATTTGGAAACCCAGCACGAGTTGGCGGACATTCCCTTCTTGGGGACTGACCTTTTCGGCCCTGGAGTGGAGGGACACCTCCAGGGGCCTAAGAAGTCCGATGCCACTCCGGACTCGGTCACTCTCGCCCGGAGGGGCAAGGGCAGCCGGCAGCCTTTGCATAAGCCCCTTTGGCCCCTCGGCCCCTGCGGCTCGACCAGCCCAGCACGAGGGCCAGCAGGCGTGCGCTGGGCGGCCTGTCGCCAGACCAGCGTCTTCCTCCAAAAGGAAGCAGGGAGGTAGGGATCCGAGAGCCCCCTCGGCCTCTTCCTCCGCCAAGCCTGCTCAGTGACGGGCTAAGGGGCGCTGTCCCCGGTCCCGTCGTCCCTACCCGGGTTTCCCCGTGGGGGATGGCTCTGCACCTCTTCCTCTTGAGTGGTGCTAAGGGTAGGTCCTGTCGTGGGTTGCGAGCAGGTTTCCCCCTTTTGAGCCGTTGCCCCACAGGGATCTTGGGTCCACAGCCTCTTCGTCGGCCCACTGAGCCGACTTGCCTGGCCCTCTAATTAGAGGTGATCAGGAAGGTGGTGGACCCTCCTTCTGACCCTGGGTTCATGTCCAGGTATTCCTGGTCTCAAATGGACGGTGGGCTTGCGCCCCATCCTTCTGCACACCTGGATGGTCTCTCTGCCAGATATCCCATCCTCAGAACGAGGCGTGCGGCTTCTTCCTGGGCCTCCAGGATGTACTTACTCCTCGTTCCGTCTGTTTCTTGGGAGACTCCTCCCTTTCCTAAGCGGGAGATGATCTTACGAGTTCCTGGCCAGGCCCTTCGTTCTCTGCTCAGCAGTTTCTGCGGCATTGAGGGGTCTGGGCGTAACCCCACCCGGATGGCGGCCTGATTACAACCCTTCCAGGCTCAGACTGGTCTCCCTTTACCGGAGCCACGTTGGAACTCGTGTCTTAGTGGGTGATGCTTCTTTGGGACTAGGCTCGACTCTCGAGTCCGAGCTCGGCTCCTGGCGGACAGGGCTGAGGTTCTTCCTCCCTTATCTAGTCAGGTCTGACTGGGCAATTGCGCCCTGCCAGGACCTCCTGCACCTCCTGGGCCTCATGGCGGCCGGCTCCATCGTGGTCTGTTGGACCCGCTGGTTCATGCGTCCCCCTAGTGGGGACGGGCCAGCTAGTGGTCACAGTCGTGCGTTCCTCGGACCAGTTCGTGACTACAGCCCAGGAGTTAGGGGAACGCTCCCCCTCGGACCGTTCCAGCTCCTGCAGGAGAACATCCTGTTTATCCGCCCTGAGTTGACGGTCTTCTCCGACCGATGCTTCTCGGATGGGTGTGGGTGCCCATCTAGGGGAATACAGAGTGCTTCGCCTCTGGTCCTCTCGGGAGTCCCGATGTCCTTCCTACCCGCTGGAGCTCCAGGCGGTCCGCATAGCTTGCACCGCTCGCCGTTTGTGCGGGGTCTAGTGGTTTAAGTCCAAGCGGACAACACCACAACCATGTGCTACCTACCCCACCAGGTTCGGTCGAGCCCCTTGCCTCGGCGTAAGGAGGTTCTCCGCATTGGGTTTTTTCGCGCAGTCGGAGGCGGTTTCCAAGCCATTTGATGGCAGGAGCCTCCAACTCCCTGGCTGATGCCCTAAGCCGGACATAGGCTGCGCCTCTCGAGTGGTCTCCCCTGCCGGAGGTAGCACAGGATCTTCTCCCTCCTCCCTCCAGGGAGAATACGAGTCCGAGACTGTTTCATGCCCGGCCCCTCAGCAAGGTTTGCTGTAGGGGATGCCGTCGAGGCCGCGGACCCCGGGCCCTTCCACACCTCTCCCCCATTTCCCTTGATCTACGGGCAAGGCGAGGAGGGACTAGGCGCAGGCAATGCTGGTAGCCTCAGACTGGATTTCCAGCTCTGGTATCCAGCTCTCCTCAGTCTCAGCCCCAGGCTCCCGAGGTGGCTTCCAGTCCGCCCGGTCCTGATTTCTGTTTTCAGAGGAAGGTTTTCCATCTGGACCTTCAATCCGTGCACCTGAAGGCCTGGTCCATGTGTGCGGCTAGGGGCCAGGCCTGGGTCCCCTCAGCAAGCCCTCGGACGTTCGAGGGCATCCTGCTAGAGGTCAGCCAAACATGCTCGCCTTCAATGGGTAGAGTTCTCCATTTGATGATGGGACAGGGCCTGGCCCCTCTCCCGTCCCGGGCGAGCATTCCGGACCATTTGCAGTCTGTTCTTTGAACTAGGGCTTCGGCCGACGACCCTCTAGGTGCTTCTGTTGATCACCCCTGTCTTCCGGGCACAGGCCGGAAGGCAGTCGGTGGCGCAGATAAGGTGGTCTGGCCCTTCTCTAAGCCTCGATCACACCTCCCCTTTGGGGGAGAGTATCTCCATTTCTGTGGGACCTGCGCTGGTATGGGCTTAGCTCACGGGCAAGCTGTTCGAACTGTTGCACAGGTGCAAGTTTCCCCCACCTGTTGTGGAAGAACACCTTGGGGCTACTCTGCCATCCAGAAGGAGGGAAGACTTCCAGGCGCTCCTTTGAATCTCCCTATCTGGTCTTCCACAGGGACAAGGTTGTCCTGCACCCCACCCGAAGTTCCTTCCGAAGCGGCGGCTGAGTCTTTCCCAACCGGGTATTGTCTCTGCCGGGGTTCATCCCCATTCACACCTCAGAGGCCGTATATAGGTTCCATGGGACCCTATTTAACGCTCACCTACCCAGGGAGCGTAAGGCTGAAGTTTGGGAGAGGTTCGCCAGCTGTTTGTCGTCTATGCTGGAGCCGCACCTGGCAGACCTGCAGCCAAGCGGATGACGAGCGGGTGGGTCACCTCCTGCATAGGTCTCCACTATAGGTGGGGGGCATGGATCCTCCCAGAGGGGTAAGTGCTCTTTTACCCGCCCTTCTGCTGCATCGGTGGCTGCTTCCGAGGATACTCCTGTCCAGGATATCCACAGGGCTCCTGCCTGGAAGCAGGCCTATACCGATTTCCCCTTCCACATCGACTTTGGGTCATGCCGGGATGTTGGTCGGGGCCTCGGTTCTCCAGTCTGTATACCTAAGTAGGGGGTGTGCGCCTTGCCTCCCTCCTCCCGGAGAACTGCTAGGAGTCTGCCAATAAGTGTGGATGAACAACATATCCATGTCCTTAGAAATACAGGTTACTCACCTGTAACAGGAGTTCTAGGAATGGTATATGTTGTTCATCCACACAACCTCAGCCCGGCCTCAACCCTGGCTTCCAGCGGGCTAGATCTGGCGTCATGGGCGGGCGCCCGGAGAGTTTACCACCCGGGTGGGTGGGAGGAGCCAGCTTGAAGACCTTCCGGCAAGATTTAAAGCGGCAAGGAACCTGCCAATAAGTGTGGATGAACAACATATACCATTCCTAGAACTCCTGTTACAGGTGAGTAACCTGTATATATTGTTTGTTTTCCTCCGTTTTCTGCAGACCACACACCCCCTTCCCCTTTCAGCCTTTTTCAAGTTGCTACCCTTAAACCTTTTGCAGCACTGCTTCAGCCTCCTGCATGCAGGTGACTATTCTAGCCTCTTCATATTACGACCAATGATTCACACCTCCTTGGGTCCCTGTGGTGTCCTCTCCACCGCTTAATGCCTTATATTCCATTTTTATATATTTTTTCCCATTTTGCTCTCTTCTTACCCCTAGAGTGACAAGGAGGCAATCTTTCTTTTCTTTTCTCTTGCCTGCTTTCTATTTTTCTCTATTTAAAAAAAAAAAAAAAAAGGCAAGACAGGAATGAGTGAATCCCATCTATTTTGACAAGAGCTATTCGATGACTCCTGTCTCCACCTTCTCTGCTCAGGTGGCCTCAGGCTTTAACTCTCATAACCCACTACCCTACGCCCTTCCTAGACTTCTTCTTTAGTTGGTAGTTTGTTTGTTGAATTTTGTTGACCCAGTAAGGATTTTATTATTTTTATGATTTGTATATCCTATATCCTGTTTCTGTCCCTTTGGGCTAGTTCTTAGTCTTTTTCTCTTTCTTTCTTCTCTCCTACTTTGTTTCTTCTCCTGGCTAACAGAACTGAGGAAGGTAGGGGGCTGGCGTCGGTTACTGACCAGTCCACGAGTGCCACTTCATATGCCTACTTTGAGGGCAGTACCAGCAGTGATGTCTGTCCCCTAGCTGTAAGTTGCAGAATACATGGCTCCTGTAGGTTCCTAACCTGTCTGGCACAGACCCATAAGTGTGAATTAGTGAAGATATTCTGGAAGATCAGCAATTATGGTGAATATCTAATTTTCATCTTCTACTCAATTTATTTCTCTCCCACTTAGTTTCTTCTCCTGACTAACAGAACTGAGGAAGGTAGGGGCCAGCATTGGTTGCTGGCCAGTCCAGAAGCACCACATCATACATCCGCCTCATGGGTGGCACCAGCACTAACGTTAGTTCCCTAGCTGTAAGCTGCAGAAGACTTTGCTTCCACAGGGTCCTAGTGCCTTTGGCACAGACCCATAAGTGTGAATAAGTGGTGAAGGTATTCCAGAAGATCAGCAGTTACAATGAGTGCGTAATTTTCATTTCTACTTAATTTGTTTCGTAGTCCCCAAGACGTTGGAGGGGGACCAGTTCTCAGTCCTGGACTTCAAGACATTCAGAAGTTCATCAAACACACTACATTCAAAATGGTGTCCACATTCCAATCCATCAGTCTCACCACAGGTTTCTGAGATTTGCAATCCAAGATCAACACTACCAATACAGAGCAGTCCCATTTGACTTGATGACAACCTGTAGGGTGTTCTTGAAGATAGTTATAGTATTGGTGGCAGTTCTGAGACAGGATAGTCATCCTTACCCTTACCTAGATGATCTACTGATCAGGCTTCCGCAGCGCAAACAGCAAGGCGGTTAGTGGTCAGGACCATGGAGGTCCTGGAAACATACAGTAAGACAGTAAACAAGGAGAAAAGCTTTCTTGTACCATCAGAGTGGCATGATCACCTAGGCGCATCATTTCAAATGGACTTGCAGAAGTTCGTCCCTACCCTAGATAGGAAGGAAGCAGACTGTAATTCAGGAGATTCAAGTGTTGAAATCTCAGACAGTTGTGTCTGCCCACAAGATTCTTTAGGTGCTAGGCCAGATGACGGCAACAACAGAGTTAATGCCATTGGCATGGCTCCATATGAGACCACCCCAGACCAGGTTGCTGTCAGTCTGGTCCTTGGTATCAGAGAATTACCATGCACTGATTTGGCTACCATGGTCAGTTTGGCAGGCTCTGTTATGGGGGAGGATCAAAATAAAATATCGTACAGAGCTCTTCTCTAGCCTCCCCAGAAGCAATGATCCTCACCATGGATGTCAGCCTCTCAAGCTGGTGAATGATGCTGGATAACATCCCAGTCTAGAGCATGTGCAGCCTGCAGGAACATCACCTACAGAATAATGTTTTAGAAATGCAAAAGTGTTTTTTTAGCATTGGCAGGCTTCCAGGATCAGATTCTGTGTCAAGCAGTGAAGGTATGCTCAGTTAATGCTGTAATAATCATGTACATAACCCAAGAAGAGAGAGCATGTTCATGGATACAAACAAGGTGCTCCAGTGGGCAGAAAGAAACCTACTACCACTATTAGCCATACATCTAGCGGGAGATCTAACTTTTCAGGCCTGTTGGCTGAACTGCCAAATGGTTTATTCAGGAGAGTGGGCCCTGAACCCACAGATGTTTGAACTGCTGTACATAAGGTTCAGGCGGCCCCAGATATGTTTGTGTTGAAAGAAAACATCAAGACTATAAAATACTTCCATTGGTATTCAAACAACATGAAGTCTTGCTATATTATGACAATTGCAGTTTGTCCCACCATTAGAACTGCTCCGGAGGTGAAAGAGTTAACTCCATTCCATGAATGGAACTTAGAGCATGAGCTCTAAAGAGAAGCTCTGTCTGTGTAATTTCAAACCTGAACTGTCAGATTCTTTACTCCGCCTCACTGAACAATCGCTCCAGAGATTTCTCCTACTGCTCGGTTCATTTCTCCGTTTAAACAGTGTTTTCTCGTTCGATTCAACCGAGAATAGTTTTATTTAACTGCAAAACCGATCGGTTCAAGCTCTGTCTGTGGTATCGTAATAATTCATATTTTAATTCTGTGTGGAACTTGTAAGTTTTATCGGTTCGGTTTTTGAACAGATCAAGCTTAAGTTAAAACTTAAAGTTTTAAATTTGAGATTTTAAGCGCTGTTCGGTTCTTATCGGTTCTAAAAAAAAGCGGATTTCATTACGTTTTTTCCAATACCAATGTTTCTGTTTAGGAACCGATAAAGGGTGTCTTGCCTGGCACTGCCGCTTAAAGGGGCAAGTTTTTCTGGTGAGGCTAGGATTATGTCTGAGAAACCCAAAAGAAAACCGGCCCACTGGGTTTCAACAGTGTGATGTCTGTGGGAAGTCTTTGCAAGGCTGACCCACACACCACATGTGTTTATTGTCTGGGGTTTGACCACCTCCAGTCAGACTGCCAGATTGTAAGAATTTCCCTGCAGCCACCCTGGAAAAGAGATTGGGCAGGCTCAGGGAACGAGAGGCCAAAAAGTCCGCTGACCCGGATGGCCAGCCCGGTTCGGTGCCAACCGAACCAGAGGGAGTGCCCTCTGACCAGGGCGAGACTTCCTCGGGCAAACAAAAAGCTGGCTCGGAGGAACCAGTTCCAGTAAAGAGAACAAGAAAGTCAGCAGGTTTGGAGCCCAAAATTCTTACTCAACTGCTGCAGAGATAACAAGAGCTATTCAGATTGTCCAGTCACTTTCTCCCGGTTCATCAGAACGCCACTATCTGTTAAAAGGTCGGTTCGATCGGTTCCATCGTTCAGGAATATGATGTTGAGGAGCTTTATGAACCAGAAGAGGAGGATGATTATGAACAGTATGAATGTGACTTAGAGGGTCTGGGTGTGCCCATTGAACGGACATCTCCCCAGACAGACCTTTGAATCTCCCCCATGCTTTCTGAGTCCCCCTCTCATTTTATGTTTTACAAAAGTTGTTGAACCTCCAGCTTCCTTTGGAGGAAGCTGTGGATGAGCAAGAGGAGCCTGATTTTGTAGAAATGATGGATATTCCAGAGTCTAGAGATTGTCTATTCCTTTGCATAAGTCATTTAGGAAACAAACAATAAAATCTTAAAACTTCTAATTCTGTGCCTCCTGTAGATAAAAAGATGGACAGGAGGCACACTGTCAGGTCCTGATAGAATTCCTTTCTCAGCAATGCAGTCATGTTAGTAGTTCAGGCTGCAGCCTGTGATAAAGCTAATATTCCCCTGGCTTCACATACTCCTGACAAGGATTCCAGGAAGATTGATGCCATGGCAAAACAGTACATGGCAGCATCCTTGGGACTCAGGCAAGCAAATGATATGGCTTATGTAGCAAGGTATCAGAAATCTAGATGGGATACTGTTATGGATTTAGGCAAACGAGCCCCTGGCCAGCTTGCTAGTGAGCTGGAGCAGGTGGCTGCCGATGGCATTGAGGCTTCTAAGGTGCAGTTTCATGCTGCTGTGGATTTTAATGATGTTTCCTGTAGAGTCATGGCCACATCTGTAGCTTTTCGTAGGTTGGCCTGGCTCAGGTGTACTAGCTTGTCACAGGATACCCAGTCTAAGGCTATGGATTTTCCTGTGGTGGGAAATTCTCTGTTTGGGGAGCAGACAGAGAATTATATGAAGAAGATGGATGAATATAGGACTACCTATAAAAAGTACCCCAAGCCAAGAGGCGGCAAGCCACTCCTCAGAGGCACACCCCAGGGGTAGGGGTAGGCCTTTCCACAGGCCTTTACCAAACCCAGGCCTCCTCTGCTTATGCTCAGAGGGGTTCTTCAGAGGCAGAGGCAGACAGGCGGGCAGGCCTGCCCCACCCCTCAACCTAAAGCACCTGCCAAGCAGGCACCCTGATGGGGTGCCCAGGGCGTTCTCCTTTACCAGTAGGGGCAGATTGGCTTACTTCAGTCAGAACTGGGTGTCTTTAACTCAGACAAGTGGGTTCTGGAAGTAGTAAGCCAGGGTCTGGTTCTCAGCTTCAAAAAGTTCCCAAGATGAGAATCAGGTCTTTCCACCTGCAAGCTCTTTAGAGACCTTTACTCTAGAAGCAGAGGTCTCAACCCTGTTAGCTCTCAGAGTGGTAGAAAGGTTCCTCCCCTACACCAGGGCAAGGGTCTGTACTCCAGATACTTCCTTACCCCAAAAAAGACAAGAGAATGGCGGCCCATTTTAGACCTCAGATATCTGAACAAGCATCTTTTGAAACCAAAGTTCAGAATGGTAACTCTGGCAATGATTTTACCCTCTCTAAGGCCAGGGGACTGGCTAGCTTCCCTGGACCTATAGGATGCCTATTTTCACGTCCTAATCAGAAGCTCCCACCGAAAGTACCTCAGATTCGAACTGCCCTCGGGTCACTACCAGTTCAGAGCAATGCCCTTCGGCCTTACCTCTGCCCCAAGGGTATTCACAAAATGTCTGGCAGTAGCAGTGGCTCACTTAAGGAGGCAAAGGATTGCTGTTTTTCCCTATCTGGATGACTGGCTCATTGTAGGCCAGTCCCCAGAACAGGTAAAATCTCACCTGCAAGTCACCCAGCAGCTTCTCACCTCCCTGGGCTTCCTGCTAAATATACCAAAGTCGGTTCTGGAACCAGTTCAGGTGCAGAATTGGACTCAAATCTGGCCAGAGGCTTTTCTTTCCTTAGAAGGGTAAAGACTTGGTGGCTCTGGCCTCCTCCTTCACTCTGCAGGTCTCGACCAGCAAGGCACTTTGCAGCTCCTGGGGCCATGGCTGCGTCCACAGCTGTAGTGCAGGAGCAAGATTTCAGATGAGAGACATTCAGTTTCACTTGAGAGCCTATTGGTCTCAGAGAGAGACCCCTTTCCAAGTTGGTCCCAGTGACCCGAACCTTGATGCAGGCCCTCCAGTGGTGGCAGGATCAGAGCAATTTAAGACTGGGGTCCCTCATTCCCCTTTCTCACACTTGACCCTCACACGGATGCTTCCCTCCTGGGGTGGGAGCCCACATGACGATCTCTCCACTCAGGGAATGTGGTCCCCAGAATCTCTGCTCCACATCAATTTGCTGGAACTCAGGCTGTCTTTTAGCACTTCAGCGTTTTCTGCTTCTGTCCAGAACAGAGTGGTACAAGTCAGAACAGACAGTACCACAACAATGTGGTACATCAACAAGCAGGGGGGCACTCGGTCTTCGGCCTTGTGCACCGAGGCAATGAAGTTGTGGTCTCTGGCCTATTCCCTGAACACTCACTCACAGCAGTTCACCTTCCAGGAAAGGACAATGTCCTAGCAGATGCTCTCAGCAGGATTTCTCAGGGCCATCACGAATGGTCTCTGGATCCTCAAGTACTGGGGATAGTCTTTGCCAGATGGGGCACCCCTCAGATAGATCTTTTTGCAGCCCCAGACAATCACCAGCTTCCACTGTTCTGTTGCAGGCCCCCAGTGTTGGGCTCAGTCCCCCTGGACGCCCTTCTCCTGGATTGGGAAGGGAAGTTTCTTATGCTTTCCCCCCTTCCTCTCCTATTCAAGGTGTTAGTAAAATCAGATCCCAGCCTTGCAGGGTGATTCTGATTGCCCCAGATTGGGCCAGGCAGCCCTGGTACCCACTCCTTCTGTCCCTGACAGTCCATCTCCCTGTGTCTCAGGAATCACAACCCATTAACCTGTGCCCAGGGAGTTTGGTATCCGAACCTCAATCCTCAACCTCAAGGCCTGGCTCTTGAGGAGTTAGAAGTACTGACTACACCTCTCTCAAGGTGTTCTTGAAATCCTAAAGGCTTCTAGGAAGCCTTCCACTAGAAGCTACTTATAATTCTAAGTGAAAGGTTCTCCATTTGGTGTTCTGGGAAACATATTTCCCCAGAATCTACTGATTTGCCCATTGTGTTAGATTACATGGTCATCTTAATTCTTTGGGCCTGAGACCTTACCCTGAGAGTTCATTTGGCAGCTTCTCTGCTTTTTGTTTCAGCAGGAAAACCATCCTCTCTTTCCGCTCACCCTGTATTTTCCAAGTTTTTTAAGGGATTACTTCATACTAATCCACCTTTTCGGGATCCGGCCCCTGCCTGGGACCTTAATGTTTGCATTGCCCAGTTAATGCAACCCCTTTTGAACCTCTGTTTTCTGCAGAGCTTAAGTACTACTTGGAAAACTGTTTTCCTAGTGGCTATCACTTCTGCTAGGCTTACAAGAGTTGCAAGCCTGTCAGTAGAAACTGGACTTCATTTCTTTCCACAGGGATAAGGTAGTCCTCAGGACTAACAGGAAGTTTTTTGCCTAAGGTGGTTTCAGATTTCCATCTTAACCAATCTATCTCCTCCCAGTGTTTTCACTGAACATTCCTCTTCTGGTGAGAGGAGATTGCACAGTTTGAACGTTAAGAGGGCCCTTAGTTACTATATAGAACATACCAAGGGTCACAGGTTCGAATCCCTCCAACTTTTTCTCACTTATGGTGAGGTTGGGAAAGGGAAACCTACCACTAAGAGATCAATTGCCAGGTGTATTGTCTCTTGTATCCAATTTTGTTATCAGAAACTGGGCAGAGATCCCCCCTCTGGCTTGAGGGCTCATTCTACCAGAGGTACAGCCGTGTCTCTAGCTGCTGCCAGAGACATCCCTATATTGGAGATATGTCAAGCTGCTACTTGGAAAACGGTACACACTTTCACCAAGCATTACTCCGTGGATGTCCAGGCTAGGAGAGATGCTCGGTTTGGCACAGCTGTGCTTCAGAGCCTATTCCCTAAGTAGGTTCTGTCCCTCCTCCATGGAGGTACTGCTGTGTAGTCTGCTATTGTCATAATATAGCAAGACTTCATGTTGTTCAAGAAAAATTACTCACCTTAGTAATGTTGTTTCTTCTAATGGAGTCTCTATATTATGACCTCTCCCAGCCTGCCCTCTCAGAACTTCTACTTGGGTATGGGGTGGGCAGCCCAGTGGGCACTATTTTATGCCCTTTTATGTGTTTCACCTTCTTGGGGTTGGGGTGTGGTGTTTTTCATTTTTTCCTTATATTTCTCTCATATTGTTAAATTATACTATTAGTTCCGGTCCCCTGACTTGAGTCTTTTGTGTTGGGACCAGCAATAGGTGTTAATATTTAGGTAGCCAGTTGGCTAGTGTAGGTTACAGCTTCCACACAGACCTTAGTGAGTTTTTGCTCATAAAGATCTGACAGTTCAGGTTTGAAATTGCACAGACAGAGCTTCTCTTTAGAGCTCGTGCTCTAAGTTCCATTCATGGAATGGAGTTAACTCTTTCACCTCCGGAGCAGTTCTAATGGTGGGACAAACTGCAATTGTCATAATATAGCAAGACTCCATTAGAAGAAACAACATTACTAAGGTGAGTAATTTTTTCTTGGTGCCTGTGGGCAGAAATGGTAGATGTCCTGTCTAGTAGCAGTGCACTCTACTAGGGCACTCGTGGCTTCCTGAGCAGAAGAGTCACAGATTTGTGCAAGGCAGCAACGTAGTCCTCCATTCATACTTTTATGAAGCATTGCAGACTTGATGTTCATAGTTTAATTGATGCAGCCTGTGGGGTGCAGAGTATTTCAGGTGGCTGTTAAATCCAGTAGTTTTCCTTACAGGCCATATATGAGAGTTTCCTCTGTCGATACCTCAGGGATGGATGAGGGGCAGGTCTCTCGCTGAGGGAGAGGGCTTGAGAATGCCTGGGGTGGCTCAGAGGTTTTTCTCCCATGGCTCTTGGTGGCTCAGGGAGGAGCTGCAGTGCCGACCCCTCACATTTATGCTCTCCTCAGCAGGGGGATCTGCATCAGGTGGGATAAGGGGCTGCCCACAAGGGCCAGACTGGTCTGGATCTCCTCACCATGAGCCTTCTCCTTGGGTACCTACCTAGCTTGCTCTGTATGCTTCTATGGCCTACTGTGGACTCTCTGCGCAGCCCCACCCTTCTGAATGTTCCTGAAGCCCTAGCAGGGATCCTCATCTGGCTTGCCAGACATCTCCTCCTCCTTCAGATCCTCTGCCTCGCCCTTCTTCTCTTCTGGGCATTTCAGGTCCTGCAGGGCCCTTATCTTGGGACCAGTACAGAGCCTCAGCTGCAGCTTTCCCTCACTACTTAAGAGCTCTGGACTAGATCCTTTTTTGACTAGAAACCCCTACTGTGCCACAGTTTGAATCGGTCCCTTCCGCTTCCTTGTCTTCCTCCCCTTAGAAAGAAGACTGTTGGGTCCACCTGTCCTCGGATGCTGATATCACCAGCTATCAGTAGTTCATGTTGAGGTTACTGGAGGAGCTCCATATATCTTATTTTGCAAGTCGCGATCCTGCTCATGTGACGTGTGCTCTTCTTGGGGAGTTCTCCTCTGAAACTGTGGTCATTCCTCCGTGGCCTGTTTAATTTCAGGAAGTGTCTCATTAGGTCTGGCAGAACCCCTCTGCCCCTCTTCTGCCCTGAGGGACTGCCAGCGCAGATCTTCCCTTGTCTGTCTTCACCATTCATTACTGCTTGGTTCCAGCCAGAGGCGCGCACCCGCCACAGGTTCTTTTTTTTTGTAGAGGAGACAGCGCCGCCCGAGTGATGCCACGTGAATATACTTGACCGTTAAGTGCAATTCCTCCTACATCCTGTGTTCTGTTTCTCCTGTCAGCCGAGGTGCAGCGAGAGCGAAAAAAGTTTCTATGCAACTAGGCCTATTTAGTCATTTTTCGATGCCGCCTGCACCCTAGTTCATTTTTCCCGACGTCGTTTTCCGGTAACACTGTTCTTAATTATTTCTCTGATGACGCCAGGAGCTTTTCTGTTTAGAGTGTTAATTTCCCATCATGCCCGGTTTGGGAGCTAAACAAAAGTCGAAGGCGGGACATGCCTACATGCGTCGGTGCTCCCGTGGCCAGCATTTTTCCGTCATGTACCAGCATGATGTTTGTCTTCATTGCCTGGGACCTAACCATAATATGGACAGATGCGATGCCTGTTTTTCGATGGACTGCCGTGTTCTCGAAGTCCACGCGTTTAAGATCGGCAAGGCCCCGCTGACTTTCGGAGGACGGTGTCGCTCTCTGGCCTCCCAAGTAAGAACTTTAGACCCTTCCTCCAGGTCTCCTCCCAGGTCTATACAGCCTGGAGAGGAGGAGGCCTCCTTGTCTTCCAGTCTTGCCAAGGAGGAGGCCTCTTTTGCGGTGTCGGAGGAACACCGTGGTCCCTTCCGGGGCCACAGTGGAGACACTGCCTCGGCAGTCACGTCTTCGGAGATGCAGGCTCTCCCAGTGTCGAGGCCCATGTTTGCCGGGCCCAGCATGGGTGGATCCTCGATGCTGCTTTCCGGCGCCGTGTTTGCTCTCAGCGCCGTGGGCTCGGTCGACTCTGCTGCCGGCACCATGTCGGGTCCCGGCGCCGAGGGCATTGCCGGGGACTTGACTGGGGCCGCGGGCGGGTCGGGACCGGGTTCCAGCGTTGTCTCGGGTGCTGGGGTGTCGACTGGCGCCGTGGGTGACACCGGCTCCACTCGCAGTGCGGTTTCCCGGGAGACTCCTGGGGTGGCCAGTATTGAGGACCTGCTTGTCGCCTCTTCCTCGGATGTGGCTCCATTCTGGCTCCCCGATTCTTCAGTTTTCCAGATTCCTGAGCCTCGGCAGAGGACACTTGCCTGCTCGTAGGTGCCCCTCTCCCATTCCTCTGCAGTCACCCCCTGCTCTCCCAGGCCATGTCGGTCTTACGGGGCCGTTATCCTGGGAGACGTTCAGAGGCTCTGCGGTGGCCTTCCCCTCATATGTTAGATGCATGCACGAGCGAGTGTTTCGCCTATCCCCACCACTGCAGGAGTCCTCTGGACACTCGAGTTCCCCATCATCCTCGTCTCCCTCCTGGGAGGGAGAAGAACCTTCTGCTCACCTGTCTTCCGACGCTGATTTCACCGAATATCAGCGTTTCCTGTCAAGTATGGTGAGGGATCTTTGCATTTCATTTGTTAGATGTGACAATACTGAGCGGGAGACACGTGAATTCAGTGCCCAACATTTGGTGGTACCATCCTGGCCTATTCCTTTCCAGGAGGCATCTGTCCATTCCTGGCAGTCTCCTGCCGACCCTGTTCCAGCCCCTGCAGACTGCAGGAGGAGATAGTGTGCCCCTTCTGAGTCTCTAGATTCTCTCCCCAACCCGCCTTCGGGTTTGGCATACCTAGAGACTCCTTCCGGGCGCCGCCGCCTGGCGCACAACAGACCGCCGGACTCATGAGGAGAAGAGTGTTCTCTTCCTCTCGTGCAATACTCTGCATCACATCTCATCAGGCACACCATGCTGCCTACAACAGGCATCTATGGTCGATGCTATCTCAGCTCCTAGCACCAGTGCCTGACTTTGAGCAATCTAGACAGGCCATTGCCCTCTCTGCTATAGGCCTGGAGCTGGCAGGGCACCAGGCAAGGGCATCTTACGACGCCAGTAAGGTGGCTTCCAGGGACAGCGATCTGCATTAGGCAGATGGCATGGCTTCGTCTATCAAGGTTGTCGCCCCTAGCCCGGTGTAAGGTGATCCACTCCGCCTTCCGAGGGACCTGCCTGTTTTCCACCAGAGCTAGGAGACTTCTACAGGGGCTTCCTCCATCTCCTCATCTTCGAGGGATACCTCCTAGCTCTCCTCAGCCTTAGGCTTTTCGTTTGATTAGCCAAGGGTCTCTCCCTTCTGTTTTCCCCAAGAGGAGGCTGTGGGTCTTGTTCCCTCAGGGTTTTTTTCTTGTCTCCCTGCAGGGGGCTTGGTACTCACCCAAGCAGTAATGAATGGTGAAGATTGACAAGGGAAGATATGAAAATTACGTAATTCTTGATCTTCTCTTGTAGCTTCACCATTCGTTACTGATACTCGCCCACCTTCCCCTCTAGGGTCTCCTCTTCCCTGCTCGTTCCTCCCCTCTTCCTTGTTGGCCTTTACGCCCAAATAAAACAAAAAACCCTGCGTGTCTGTTCGTCTGAACAGATACCTTTTCTGAGAGAAAAGGGGAGCGAGTGGAACTTATGCTATCTTCAGATAACTTTTTCTGACTACCCCCAGGGTGACTTCTGGTCCTCTCTGGGCCATGCTGTTCAATTCACAGTTTAGGAGACCAGCCAGTTTCTGACTGTGTCTTCTCAAAGGTCCCCTCTGACAAGCCCTGATCTCCTATGTCAGTCTCTGATACTTTCTCCCTCTTGACATTCTCTTCTGGAGTTGGCGATCTTCACTTGTCTTCAGGTAGTCCAGTTGAGTTCCCATTCTTTCTTATCCAAAGGGGTGCCTTCTTAGGGCATTAACCCCACACACACACACACACACACAAACACACTTTGGTGTTAACACTTAACAAAGTGTTTCATAAGCTTTTTCACTTGCTAAGTTGGGCGCTCTCCTTTCGGAACAGACTTTCTGCTTTGGCAGTCTGTGAGCTCTCAGCTACAGTTTAAAGGGTTGGGGATGACGGGAAGTATAGAGAATCTGCCCTGTATCCAAACTGCTCAAACCACTCGATGGAGCCTTCTCTCAAAAGTCCATCTAGTGGGATCCTGGCTCTCTTGTTCTTGGTTCCGAGCTTATAAGCCTCAAACCAACCTCTAACTTGGCAGAGTTCTCCCTCCCAGCATCCGTCTGTCATCTTTTTCCTGTCCTTCTTTCCCCTCTTCTTTCCTTTCCTTATCTGTTCCTCCCTTGGAGCCACCCTAGCAGTGAAGCCTTACGGCTCCTTTAGGTGGATTCCCTTCTTGCCTTCTGTCCTCTACCGGCTTATGCCTTTTTCAGTTTATATCCTTTCCTTTTTCTATCCCTCGGCTCCCTTGCCTCGCTCTCTCTGTTCTTGCCCTTTTTTCGCCTCTCTGGCTAACAGAACTGGGATGTAGGAGGAGTCTGCGGCGCCTAATGGCTGCCCCTCGCACACCGTGTGGTGCGTCACTCTCGGGGGTGGCGCTGACTCCTCTACCAAAAAAAACAAACTCCCATGGCGGGTGCACGCCTGAAGATACAAGAGAAGATCAAGAATTACGGTAGGTACGTAATTTTCATTGATCGTGCCCGTCAGGGGTCCCCAGGTTCCATGCCTCACCCCACCTCAGGGACAGAGCTTTTGGATACCCCCTCTGGGCATTGTCGCCTGAGACATGTTCACCCCCCCCCCCAGTTCGACTCAGCTGAGTTTAAGCACTGGGGGAGAAGGATTTTCTCCTCAGCGCATCTCCTACTCTGCATTTCAGCCTATCAGGCCGATAGGCTGCCTATGTTAAGCACTTATGGATGGTGCTAGGACAGGTCCTAGCCCCTCTTTCTGACTCAGAGGCAACCAGGCAGGCCATCTGCCTTTCTGCTTCTGGCCTAGAGCTAGCAAGGCACTTCTCAAGAGTACTGTATGACACTAATGAGGTAGCTTCTAGGCTGGCAGGATCTGTAGTCTGTATAAGACGGGCAGCATGGCTTTGCCTTTCCAGATTATTGCCCTTGGTGTAGGGTGATTGCCTCCCCTTTCCAAGGAGCCTATTTTTTCTCCCACAGGGTGAGATGGGAATTAGCAGAGCGCCTTCCTTCTCCCAGGTCATGTGAGTCCCCATTTTGCCCTGATCAGTTGTGGGCCTCTCCGGACCTGCAGGGAGCTTCTTCCTCCTGTGGTTCTCCCCTACAAGGGGCTGAGGGATGCCCTTCCTTCAGGGAAGTGCCAGCTCCCCTTTGGGGGACATGGTACTCACCCACCAGTGATGAATGGTGAAGATACATATAGGAAGATATGGAAATTACGTACCTACCATAATTCTTGATCTTCTTGTTTATCTTTACCATTCATCACTGCTTCCCTCCCACCCCTCTGGTGCCTCAGCCTCTGAGGCAGTACCTCCTCCCTGCTTGCTGTCCCCTCCACTGAGACCCTTGTGGGTGGAGGCTTTCTGTTTTCACTGGATCTATTGATCCTTTAACTAAAGCTGTCAGTAACCCTCGGGGGGGTGGGTGAGACGAGCAGGGTTGTTTGCCTTCTTCTAATAAGGGCTCCTCGGGACCCCTTTTGGACTCCATTCTGCCTTACGTAGCAGGGTCAGGAGTCCAGTTCAGTGTCCTGATTGGGTCCATTGCAGATTCTGGAGGAGTCTGTGGAGTTTAGGGATCCCTCCCCCGTTGTCGTCTTCTCATGTTAACCGGTCTGTTTAAGTTGGGGCAGCTTCCTTTCTCCCAAGGCCCCTCTTCCCTTGCCTTTGGCATGGAGTGAGTTAACTGAAGTAATAACGTTTAAGTCTGGTGCTGATGGTAAGGGGTCCTGTCCCCACCTTTGTGTCATTTGGACAGACTGTAGAGACCCTGGCACCCTACTTCCTGGGGTAATTAGGGGGCATCCCATTTTACCTCAGCCTCTGGCTTCTCCCTTTGGGGTCTGTTTTGCTCACATGGTCCGGACGTCAAACAGTCCTGGCTTTCCTTCATGTTGGGGTGATGGGGTGGGGGTATAGAAGTGGTGCCTCCCTTGGTACCTAGTAGTTTGTTTTTTTTTTTTACTTTATTTTTATTAGAATTTCATCAATTTTACATACAAAATTCTACCAAGGATAGGCAGAATCACCACAAATTGATATACATTCACAATGCTATTACAGGATAAATGGTACACTATCCTTCTTTTAACCACTTTGGGGAGTAAACTTTTTTTTTTTAAATCACAACTTTCCACTCAAAATGGAGCTACAGTATAATGCAGCCAGTGCTACCTTGTTTTCGTGCTAAAAATAGTTAAACAGGATTTGTTTACCAGGCTAGTCTAAGCCTATCTTAATGTTTTACATTGAAAAGAAATTATTTATTTATCCTTTAGTTAGACTACACCACCACTGCTAACACATAAAAATGATTTTTGTGTGAGCTGATCAGTTCACTCAACATTGTGAGAAAGCGTTCACATTGAACATATACCCAGAGGTACTATAATAAAAAAAAAAAAAAAAAAATTAATAATAATATAGGGGTATACAGTGGCGTTGCATGTGCCTTTAGTTGTTCAGCTAAGCATCGCAAAATCCCCGACTCTCCGATCCCAGTAGATCGTCATGGAGTATCGAGTTTCACATTAACAATCCCCATCTTGTGTCGCATGCTGAAACTACCCTGTAAAACTCACCTCTGGGCTCACCTTAATACTCGACTGCCAACATATTTTATAACATATTCAAACATTCAAACAGCCTTTTAACAAATCGGTAAGATAAATTGAACCATTTTACTTCAACAGTCCTGATTAAAGGCACAAGAGTCATAGATCAACTAGGGATCAGGTTTTCGAGTTAGCTGATGCCTGACAGATTCCTGCAGATCGCACCCCAAATGGCAAGGGCCTAAAATGTGGTAAGAATCCTCGTCTAAAGGCCCCCCCGACTCAAAAGCAGCGGTATTTCCCAAAGTACTTACAAATCGGCCATCTGTTCCTGTCATATCATCACCTGAGTCGGAGTTATCACAGTTCTGGACTTCTGCTCGAGAATGAACTTTAGCAATGCAGGCCCCTGCCGCTTTGGGGTCCGTAAATACATACATCTTGTGATGCAGGGTGAACTGGGTCATGCTGGAAAATCCAGTCAGTAAGGAATGTCCATTTCTCTCAATTTCTGGGTCATGCCATCGAAAGCCTTTCTCCGATTTCGAGTGACAAAGGAATAGTCGGGGAAAAATAATATTCTGCCACCTTCGTATTCGATTCTTCTTTGTTCCCTTGCAGTTTTAAGAATCCTGTCCCTCATATTGGAAGATTGAGTCACCATCAGCATGGTGCGTGGGCCTTCTTCCATGTTTCGAGCCCGTCTAGGGGTGATCCGGTACGCCTTCACAATTACTGGAGCAAACCCCAGCTTCAGAGTCTCTGGCATCCATCTCTTCAGGAAACTTCCCGGATCGTCCCCCTCCGATCCCTCCAGTGTTCCATGAGCTCAAATATTTGGTTGCCCTGACAGAATTCTCCAGTTGCTCAATTTTGGCCTTCAGGAGACTTTATTCCTTTAGTGAATTCGCCACTGCTGCTAGAGCTTTCCCTGATGTGCGATTCGATTCTTCCATTACCGGAGTCATTGCCTGTACAGTAGATTCTACCTTTACTAGGCGTTCTGTATAAGAGTCAAATTTCTTATCTAGTAGCTGGATAGAGTTTGTTAGGGCATTTACTGCTGCTTGTAGGGTGTCCAGGGATGCTGGAGAATCGCGTGTGTTGTTCAGCTGCTGTACGAGCCCTTGAGCTGACGATGGTCCTGCTACCATTTGATCCTATTTTTTGAATATTTCGTGTTCGGCCCATCATTCAAAAACGAGTATTTCCAAATACTAGATATTAATGGCTTTAGTTTGACTATTAAAATATTGTAGAATCTCCTCTTAAGTTTTTTTCTTTATTGAGTTTTTAATTTTGCCATGGAGGAGCTCACCAAAGGATGTCTTCCATGCTGGGCTGCTAGCTCCACCCCCCTGGTACCTAGTAGTTTTAACTCCCTGGGGTAGTGGTGTGCCGATGGGTCTCTCATTTATTTTTCTCCTCTTCTTTCTTGTTTTTTCCCTACCCCTCCTCTGTCCCCTATCCTCTTCTCTTGTGTTGGCTTAATCTCCTTTCTGTTTGTTTCCTTTCCTTTTACTATCTCTCAGGATCCCTTGCCCCGCCCTTTTTTAGTCTCTATATCTGTTTTTCACTCTCTCTGGTGGACAGAACTGAGGTAAAGGAGGAGTCTGCGTCTATTACTGGCTAACGTTCGCGCAGCACGCTGTGCATCATCCTCGTGGGCGGCGCTGTTCCCAGCACAGACTCCTCCCACTAGAAACATTTCTAGGCTATAATCTCCCGCGGGGTCATAGTGCCTCCGGCGTATAACCCACCAGTGATGAATGGTGAAGATATACAAGAAGATCAAGAATTATGGTAGATACATAATTTCCATTTCTGTCTGCTCCAGTATTGCCATTGGGGCTACTTCCTGGAGCCGTCTGCTCTTATGGTGAATATTGTGCAAAATATTTATCAAGAATTTCAGTATAATTTTTTTTCGGAAGACTGGTTTTGCAGCAGTGAATTTATTAGTAATAAAATGTTGTTAAAGCTTTTCAACACAAGTAATTAGCATCCTAAATTTTGGATGGGCTGTATGGCTAGCCCCTACCTATTGTGGTCAAGCACTAGTGATTAAGGTTTATAACTTGTTCTGTATGATACTCTTTCAAAGAAATCCTGATCAGATCAGATACACTAGAGGGAAGCAACCACACAGACATACAGCCATGGGATGTTACCACATGTTTAAGGTAGGTTCTCATATTCTTTGGTTTAATGATGTATGTTATCTTATTGCATGTTTAGAAGCAGGATGGCCTTTACTTGTAAACTTAATATTGGCAAGACAGAGGCAGAAGGGGTGGAGGGCTGCTCATTTATGTCTTAAGCAAATTCCATGTTAAAAGGCTGCACTGGGCAGTTCCCCCTGACTGCTACAAGATCCTTCCAATTGAAATAACTTTCCCAACCGAAAACCCAGCTTTCTTGTTGGTGGCTACAGGACTGCTAGACTCCCTACATGTAATCTGTCCATGTTGGGTCCCATTCTGGTGCCATAGGCTGCAAATCATGATGATCTGATACTGGGTGATTTCAATATGGATTAGCTGAGCCTAGACCAATTTTTTGGTTTTTATTTTAGTCTTTGGTAACAGGGTAAGGCCCACTAGGCACAAGTGCCTTTTTTCAGGGGCGACCTGGGAGCACTGTGCAGTTAAGTGACTTGCTCAGAGTCACACAGTATGCAAGTGGAGGTTGTGAGAATCAAACTCTGGTCCAGTCTGCTGGATGTACCAAGCTCGTTCACACTAAGTTCCTCTAACCTCAAGGCTATACTACCTATATCTGAAATCATAAAAGAGCTGGCCTTAGATATGGGTCTTGATAAGCTCATCTCCTAGACAAATAGAAATAATACGAGAAACCCTAATGCCTGTCCCTTCCTGGATAACATTCACACAGATGGAAGCCAGGAGTTCTTAGCGGAAAGTATACAATGCCACCTTGCAAGTGATCATGCTGATATTTTGTATTTATTTAAGTTTAGGATTGTTACCTTTAAGCCAGAAGGCTCATTTACAAAGGTTCCAGGTCAGACGTACAAAGACATGAACATCTCAATGAAACATCGATTACATGGACATTACAAAGATTACATTTTTGTTACATTAGTTTGGAGATCTTAGTAGGTGTGCAGTGCATCAGGAGATCAATGGTGAGACAGTTCAGTATTGTACTGTAATATGTATCATTGGTAGACAGTTCGAACGCAAGTTCCATTTAAGTGTAATGTAGCACAACAGGATAGTAGATACCTGCCATGTTAACTCAAGCAGCCATTGCTGGCTTTGTCAAGTGGGGTGTGGAGGGAGTAGGAGGGCTGGGGATAAGGCAGCGGGAAGAGGGGTGGCGGGGAGCAGGGGAGGAGGCGGTAGTAGACTGGTGGGTGGGGGTGATGAGGGTGGCAGTGTTGGGGTTGGGAGGGGCGAGGAGGATAGGAGGGGGTGAAGTGGGAGGGTTAAAGGCAGGGTACGAGGAGGGGTTGAATCATCAGTGAGGTACTGCCTGAATTGGACTTTCCAAAGAGGACGCCACCTGTATTCTGTAGAATCGACTGCGGAGATCTTGGGGGGGAAGGCCTATGGTTGCCTGCTTGGGGGCTGCTGCTCATAGCTGTGCCTGGGTCCAGGGCAGGAACGCCCGTATCTTGTCGCTGAAGAGTCGGCAGGAGCGTGCGGTATGGCCCTGAGTCGCCTGGGGGTCGGCTTGAAGGCTGATTTTCCGGGTGCCTGTAGCCACTGGTCGCGGGTTCGGAGGGGAGCAGTGGTTTCCTTGGTGGAGAGGCCAGAAGTGCTTGCTCTCTTTCTGTGGGATTCTTTTGGGCTGTTGTTGCAACTCCCCCCTTTGCAGGCCAGAGTGCCGATCTGTGGGGAGTTTTGTTGGGACATGGACTCTGAGAATAAGGAAGAGCTTGTGTTGCAATCCTGGAACTTTGTGTTGGTGGCAGGAGTGCCGCTGAAGCTTGTGAGACTGGCTGTGTTCTTTGGACCTCAGCTTCATGGCTGGAACTGGATTTCCTCACCCCTACACTTTCTTTTACTGGGCTGTTTTATATAGGACCTGTGCCTAAGGAATATACTGCCTAGTTCCTTTCAACGCAGCAGACTTTGGAGGAAATACCCTGGATCCTTCCCTTCTTTGGATTCTTTTTGTCATGGCTTCCATTTATTTATTTATTGAAAGATATCGGAATTACAGTCCTTTGAGTCATTGACTCCTTTGCAAAGGCTCCACGTCAGTAAGAACTTACACTAAATGATAACTAAACTTAAACATTGGATACAGCTGTTATACATTGGGCAACAGTACAAACTTAAAACATACATCACTATTGAAATTTACAACATTGATAGAGGATTTAAATCCTGTGGTGCAGCGTAAAGTGAAGGGTTACATCCTCTGGGATATTTAAAAGAGGACATGGATCTACACTTTGATTCATATGGCAGTACTACAGTTTCGGAGGGCTTTACGAAATAGGCCCTGACTCAGGATATGATTAAAGTGAGATTGAGGATACTAGCTAAGGGAGCTGGACAAGGTAGGGGGGGACCAGCTAAGTGGAATTGGAACCCGGTTTTTAACGTTGTCTGCAGTCACAGGGTGACGATTTGAGGAGAGTCCTAAGCCTGGCTTTAAATTGACCAAGACTGGCTGTAAGGGAGATTGTGGATGGTAGGTTGTTTAGTCACAGTGGGGCACGATAACAGAAGGACCGTTGCCCAAGGGAGGTTCTACAGTATGGTACTAATTAGGGGGCATTTGCAGAGTGTCTTTGTGCCCTCCTTTTCGAGGCTGTTTGGATAAGGGGGTGGAGGCCTGTCGGAGCTTGTTTGTTTAGTATATTACTTGCTAGAAGGCAGGTGTGATACTTTACCCTATCTTGGAAGGTGAGCCAGCCAGTGATTTTGTAAAGCTCACACCTATGGGTTAGTCTGTTACAATTTGTGACCAGACAGCAGGCTTTGTTGAGGGCGAGGTTGATGCTACACAGGGCAGTATGATCAGCAGACCCATAAATTACTATGCTGTACTCAACCAAGGGTAGCATGGAGGAGGACACTGCTAGATGCATCGCCTGCGGTGGAATGCATGCCTGTGTCTGTATAGGATCCCTAGCCTGGCACTGACCGAGGAGGGTACTTGTTGGATGTGAGCATGATAGGTAAGGGAAGAGTCTAGCCAAACACCCAGGTATTTGAAAATGTTAACCTGTTCCAGAGCGATGCCATGGGAGTTTGTGATTATTAGAGGCATATTACAGAGCTGGTTTTGATGATGTGTGAAGATCGTGGCTTTTGTTTTCTTATAGTTAAGTATTAGGTGGTGTTCAGAGAACCAGGTTTCGAGCTCACCAAAGAAGGTCTGCAGGGCGGATTGTAGGGTGCTGAGATGATGATGTTTCCAGAAGACTACAGCATCATCAGCATAAAGCAAAAGCTTCTCACTACAGTATTTGGGGAGAGAGTTCAGAAAGAGGGTGAAAAGCAATGGGCCTAATATGGACCCTTGTGGTACCCCTGAGTGGACTGTTTTCCTGGAGGATGTGGTCCCAATAGTTTTAACCTGCTGTGTCCTGTCTTTGAGATAGTCAGTGAGCCAGGAGGTGACTTCTGGGGCAATATTTAGGGAAGGAAGGGTGTGGAGAAGAAGCTTATGACTGATGGTATCAAAAGCTTTGGTCAGATCGATGTAGAGAGCCCCCCGCTACTGCACCAGGGCCTCGTGTATATAGGAAGTAAACTTGACAAGGGCCATGGAGGTGCTGTGGCCCCTCCTGAACCCAAGTTCTTGATAGAGCAGATTGTGTTTGGTCAGGTAGTCCGTGAGCTGGTCCGCCACTATTTTCTCGAGGGCCTTTGAGAGAGGGAACAGTATGGATATAGGCCTGTAGTTGTTGGCGGATGTTGGGTCACCACTCTTTAATATGGGAGTTATAACTGCTCTTTTCCAGGAAGTGGGGAACTGACTGTGGCGTAAGGATAAGTTGAATATTTTGGTAAGATGGGGCAACGTCACATCCAAAGTTAGCCGAACTAGATTGAGGTCCAGGACGTCACTACTATAGTGAGCATTTGCCAGAGCAGTGCCTAGGTAGCGTTTTGCCTCATTGCAGGAGATAATGCACAGTCGGAAAGGAGGTTGGTTGACGGTGGGGGGGGGGGTGTTTATGTGGTGGTTACTGATTGGGTCGAGGAAGTTTGGGGGGAGAATGTGACTGAGGTCTGAGAAGGCGGTATTTAGTTCTTCAGTAATAGATTTTGGGTCCTGTGAGATAACCCCATCGATTTGAAGCTGCATAGGGGTAGCGGATACATTTTTTCCACTTAGTCCCTTAATGTTTTTCCAGAAATTTCTACCAGAGCCCCAGGAGGAGGTAAGGGCATGGCTGTAATACTCAACTTTAGCTTGACGGATAGCCCTGGTGCAGCTGTTTCGAGCCTCCCTGTAATTCTGTCTATCTAAAGGGAGTTGGGAGGAAAGTGCCTTGTGCCATAGGTTATCCCTCTTTCTCATGTTGTCAAGTAGCGACTGGGAAATCCAGGGGGTGTCCCGGGTTTTTACTGTATGTTTAGAGAAGGGGGCTAAAATATCACAGGCAGAGTTAAAGGAGGAAACAAAATAGACGAGGGCATCATCAACTGTTTGAGCAGTATGGATAGGAGACCAGTCAATGGAAGCAAGGTAAGATTTTAGGCGTGGGAAGGCTCCTTTCCTCAGGCATCTTTGCTCTGTGGTTTTTGGGGGGTTAGGGGAAATTTTATTTGACCACCAACAGGTAACTGGGGAGTGGTCACTTATCAAGTGAGGGCGCACCTTGATCTGGGAAAGGTTTTTTGGACGGTTGGTGAGGATAAGGTCGATAAGGGTGGATGTTCCAAATTTTGGGTCTAACCTGGTTGGGGATTGTACCATTTGAGTGAGGTCGTAGGCGAGCACCAATTCTTTGTATGAGGAGGATGTAGCAGATAACCAGTTTACGTTGAAATCACCCAGTAAGATGACTTCACACTTGGGAGGAAGGTGGGCAGTACTGCGTCAAAAGCGTACTTTTGGTTTCTAGGGGGAATGTATACCGCCAAAATGTATAGTTATTTTCCTGGCTTGCCAAAACTTATTTTAGCTGCTAATGTTTGAGCTCCACAGGAGGGTTGTGGGATAGGGAATGAGAGGGCGTGCAGGAAGGATCTAGTATAGATGGCACAGCCTCCACCCCTCTTGCTTAACCTGTCCGCTCGATGTGTGGTGTAATCATTGAGGGCTATGGAACCACTTGTGACATTTTCTGAGAGCCAGGTTTCTGATTGGGCAAGGATGTCTGGGGAGTGCTGGGCAATCCAGCCCTGAAGGGATGTGAACTTCCTCTGGAGGCTGCAGATGTTTAGGGTGGCCAGCTTTAGGCTGCCCTGCTTGCCCTTTGGAGAGGCTCCATAGGTGGGAGGACAGATAGGAGGAGGAGGAGGAGGAGTGTAATCCGAAACAGTGTGTGCCGGAGTAATTTTGTCGTATTTAGGGCAGTTGTGGGGGTATTTGTTATAGTGGTGATGATAGGGATAGGGAGGGAGCGTAGTAGGTGGACTACGAGAGAGAGAGAGAGACACACGGGATTGTTTTCCTGGCGGATAGCTGCCGACTGGGGAAAGAGGGTGTACCTCCTGTGGCGCCATGGTGTCAGTGTAGCAACTTATGTGTGTATAAGGGTTCATTAGCCTGTCAGGGTGGGCATATGTTTTGGCATAATTGGGGCCCAAGTGGTCCGTGTTACGGGGGCATGGATGGAGATATGCTCCAATAGACCAGCCTTCTGGAAAAGTAGTAGTGCTGGCGAAAAAAGGTAGGGCTATTTGGGTGATCAGTGAGCTGGGAACGATTATTTCTATGTGGTGATGATTCATAATTGCCTTTCTTAGTACTGTGTGTGCTGCCTGTTATTAGTAGCCACTGTTGTTGATGCTGTAAAAGCTGCAAGTGTGAAATTAGGCTGATTGGTTCTTTCAGCCACGTGGTCCACACTATATATTACAGTGTTTACCAAGGGCAGTGGTGGGGGTGACGTGGCAGCTGACACGTAGCATCAGCGGGGCTCAAGCAGCAACAGCAGCAGTGTGTAGACCTGCTCGGTCGTGACTTCGGCCGTTTTCAGCGTTTTCTGTACCTTCACTGAGCGGCTCCTGGTTGTGGGGGAGGGCAGTGGTACGCCTCCACGACCTCCGAGATCGGACCCAGTGCTGTGGAGAGGAGGGAAAGGAAACTGGATTAAATAAGGTATGGGGGCGGGACACTGCTGCAGTGCTCTGTTTACAATTTGTTTTGTTTTTTTCCCCTTAATGCCAGCCCACTATCATTCCTTGTACAAACATTGCTGCTTAAAGATGGGGTTCCGGAATTGAAATTCACAAAAACTGACTCTAAGGAGACTTCATCAAACACTTTAAAATACAGCCTAGGTTCACTATTTGATTTAGGTAGTGCAGTCTCCGGTATTGTAAGGCAGCAGAAAGTAGTTTCAAATAAAACGGAGAGAACTATCACTTAAGGTAAATTACAGCAAAGCACTCTAAAAATATAGCCTGAATTCCCTATGTGATTAAGGAACTGCAGACTCAGGTATAGCGTCAACTATAGTGGAAAAAAAACTGCCTCTTAAGGTAACCACTACAAACATGCCTAAAATGCAGCCTGATTATCTATTTCTACATGGACTTGCAGTCTCCGGGTTCAGGGCAGCAGAGAGCCAGGCTACTTTGAGGGGAAACGGAAAGAAAAAAAACTGTCTCCACTGCTGTGCTGACATTTAAATCCCAGCCGGAGGGGAAAAGGCGCCAAGCTGCAAGTCCCTTTGTTCAAGCAGCAACAGCAGCAGTGTGTAGACCTGCTCGGTCACGACTTCGGCCGTTTTCAACATTTTTCGTACCTTCACAGAGCGGCTCCTGGTTGTGGGGGAGGGCAGTGGTACACCCTCATGACCTCCCGAGATGCGGACCCAGCGCTTCACTGAGCGGCTCCTGTTTGTGGGGGAGGGCAGTGGTACGACCTCTCGAGATGCAGACCCAGCGCTTCACTGAGCGGCTCCAGGTTATGGGGGAGGGCAGTGGTACGCCCTCACGACCTCCCGAGATGCAGACCCAGCGCTTCACTGAGTGGCTCTTGGTTGTGGGGGAGGGCAGTGGTATGCCCTCACATCCTCCCAAGTTGCGGACCCAGCGCTTCACTGAGTGGCTCCTGGTTGTGGGGGAAGGCAGTGGTACGCCCTCACGACCTCCCGAGATGCGGACCCAGCGCTTCACTGATGAGCGGCTCCTGGTTGTGGGGGAGGGCAGTGGTACGCCCTCATGTCCTCTCAAGATGCGGACCCAGCGCTTCACTGAGCGGCTCCTGGTTGGGGGGGGGGAGGCAGTGGTACACCCTCACGACCTCCCAAGATGTGGACCCAGCGCTTCACTGAGTGGCTCCTGGTTGTGGGGGAGGGCAGTGGTACGCCCTTACGACCTCCCGAGATGCGGACCCAGCGTGACCTGATACGTGGACCATTTTGCTTTGCTTGGGACCCAAGGTCTGAATCTCTCATGTGTGGTCTCCCCGGTGGTGAGAGGACCTGGGTGTCCATCAATTTTATTTGATGTTTTATTTATTGTTTATTTTATTGGATTATTTTTGTATTTGATATTAGTTGTGCTGATTACGATCTGCAACCGGGTAGTGAGAGTACCTGGATGCTTCCTACCTCCCTGGACATGAGAGGGCTTGGGTGGGGGGGTCAGTCTGATAACCTTTTTTTGTGTTTCGTTATTTCAACAGTTTCTTGATTTTCGTTTTTTGGGCAGTGTGAGTGTTGGGATTTCCTTGCCTCCAGGCCATGAGAGGGCTTGGATGGGAGGGGTATAATTTATATTATACAGATTGTTGTGAGAGTGATGGCAGTTGGCTCCCTTGCCAAGTATTGGGGTGAATTTTATCCAGGTGAGGTGGGATGGGTGCATGTTTCCTTGTGTTTTATTAGTATTTTATCATGTATTAGGGTGGGTTTTCTTTGTTTTAGTCTGTTGGGTATTCTACTATTGATGTTAGGGGATTTTTCTGAGGAAAAGTGTTTTTGGTTTTGTTTGGGGAATGTGTTGGCCCTCCTCCCAGGTCATGCACTATTCGTCCTCCGCTCTCTGCTCCCTCCGCCCCCTTTGACGTTGTTAACATACCAGCGCTGTTGTGCACTTAGTATTGCTTATGGGGTGGGTGAGGGTAGGGGGTGCGGACATCGGTGAGTGAATGAACAGTCCTCTCACATAGGCATAGTTAGGCCTAAAAGACGCCCTGGGGCAAAATGGAATCTGGATCGTGGTGTTCCATGTCTAGTTCCCATACCCAAGGGCACCGCCCTTTGTGGCGGGCAAGTAGCCGGGATGGCCGTAGTAACCCGTCCAACTCGAGCGGTGCTTTGCAATGCCAGATCTGTTAAAAATTAGACTGCAGTCATTGCAAATCTTATTGGAATAGCTGACCTGGCTTGCATCACCGAGACCTGGCTGGGTGAAAATGCTGGGCCCATATTGGATGCTGCTATTCTGACTGGGTACTCGGTGATACACCACTCGAGATTGGATCGAGGGGGAGCGGTCTGTTTCAAGACCGAGGTGGGCCTCATGAGTGTTCCAGTTGAGGAGGCTGAATCATTTGAGTGTACTGTAGTGGCATGTGTAGGTTGCAAGATAGCTCTCATCTGCCATCCACCCAGGGATGAGAAGCGACTCCTGCAGGAAGTAGCAGATTTCATGGCCGACATGGCATTGGAATCACCCAGACTGATGGTTCTGGGTGACTTCAGTGCCTGGGTCGACAACGAACTCTCTCGGTTTGGACAACACTTCCTCCAGCTTATGAAATCTCTGGGCCTTACACAGTTTGTTACCTCTGCCACTCACAGACATGGTCACTCTCTTGATTTGGTCTTCCTCCTGGGGATTGAGGCCTCTAATCTGGGGGTGGATCCTGTTGGTTGGTCTAATCACTGCACTGTGAGGTTTAACTTTTGCGCCCCCCTTCAAAGGCCTGCCCCTGTGGAGATGGTCCATTACCGTCCTTTACGAGGAATGACTTCTGAAGGCCTAGTGGCAGTGATTGATCTCTCGGAGTTTCCAGTGGCCAACTCAAGTCCAGAGACTTTGGTTATGACCTATAATAAGGCCATTTCTGTGGTCCTGGACTCGATTGCTCCAGTCCGTGTTCGTCCTCTCCCCCTTTGCCCCGGGCCCCTTGGTTTGATGGGTTTTTGAGGGAGTTGAGGCGAGTAGGACAAAGGTTAAAGCGACGTTGGTGGAAATCAGTTCTGGATGCCGACCATCTTAGATTGGTTGAGCACTATCAGACCTACCAATCAGCTGTCTCCTGTAAGAAGACAGAGTTCCTGTCCGGGGAGATTGCTGCCACTCAGAACCGACCAGCTCAGCTCTTCCGAACTGTTGACAGGTTGTGCATCCCAACCTGTCTTCAGCTCCGAAGACCTTTTTTGCAAGTGGAGTGCAATGATCTTGATTGGTTCTTTGCGGATAAAGTGGTCGACATCGGGTCCGAAATTCTTACGACTCGCTTTGTGGGGGTTGCTGTGATCAGTGTTTGGTCACTCCGCCTAGTGCTTCCTGGAGTACCTTTGCCATGCGGGAATTCACGGATGTCATGTGGATCGTCCAGTGTATGTGCCCTACGTGCTGTAGTTTGGATCTGGGCCCAACAGCCCTGGTTATGGGTTGTTTTGATACTATCAGCCCGGTCCTGGCACAGATAGTCCAGTGTTCCTTGGAAACCAGTGAGTTTCCAAGCTCTCTGAAGGAGGCGGTGGTGACACCCCTCCTAAAGAAAGTCTTTGGACCCAGATTCCCTGGCTAACTATACACCAATCTCTAACATTCCCTTTATAGGGAAGGTGATTGAGAAAGTAGTGGCGGTACAGCTGGAGGACCACCTGACCATCCATAACATCTACGAACCTCTCCAGTCTAGTTTTCGGAAGAGGCATAGTACTGAGACCGCGGTGGTTCGGGTGCTCAGTGATCTCCTGATGGCGAGAGTTAGGAGACACCATTCTATCTTGGTGCTCCTTGATCTCTCTTCAGCTTTTGACACTGTGGACCATGGGGTACTACTTGGACGCCTGGGGTCCATCTGCGGCATATTAGGTGTGGTTCTCAGATGGTTTACATCTTTCCTGTCTTGCAAAAGTCAGAGTGTGGTTTCAGGGATTTTTTCCTCTGACTCATTGTCTCTGCCATGTGGGGTACCCCAGGGCTCAGTGCTGTCCCCAATGTTGTTCGCAGTGTATATGCTACCCTTCAGAGACATTGTAAGACTGTATGGGCTGAGGTTTCACTGCTATGCTGATGATACCCAGCTCAGCCTGTCTTTTGCACTTGACCAAGACTGAGCTGTCTCGGTCTTTAATAACTGCCTCGTCAAAATCCAGGACTGGATGAATATGAGCTGGTTAAAGTTGAACACCGGAAAGACTGAGGTGATGGTGTTAGATCTGGGACACCGGATAGAGGGGTTGTGGGCTGGACAGCCATCTGGACTTTTTGTAGGTGGCTCCCAGATCATTTCTTCTGAATGGGTACGAAACCTGGGGGTAGTGCTTGATGACAGGCTGACATTATGAGCTCAGATGTCGGCAGTCATCAAGTCTTCCTTTTACCATCTTAGGAATATCTCTAGGATTAAGCACCTTGTTCCGTCTGGAGACCTGCCGACAGTGGTCCATGCCTTTGTGACCTCTCACTTAGATTACTGCAGTTCTGTCTACCTAGGGCTTCCTGGGGTTGATATCCGCCTACAGCTGCTGCAGAATGCAGCAGCACGATTGTTGATGGGGGCTTCTCGAGCCTCCCATATCACTCCTGTGCCGCGCGATCTGCACTGGCTGCCAATTAGGTGGCAGATCACCTTTAAAGTTGGTTTACTGACTTATAAAGTCCTACATGGACTTGGTCCTGACTAGTTGAAAGAGCTTCTTGTCCCCTGTTGTCCTGTGTGACAGCTCCGTTCGGCTGACGCGGGGTTGTTAGAGATTCCAAGGGTGTTATTAAAATCTTCAGGGACCCATGCTTTCATGCATGCAGCCCCTTCCCTTTGGAATTCTCTACCCCATCAGCTTCAGGAGTGCACGATTGTGAGGGCCAAACATGGCCTAAAACTGCTTATGTATAGCTGTATGCTTATATAGACACTAATTAAGATGATCCTTAGACTGCTTTTATATCGCTATTTATTGATTTTATCATTGTTTTTATTTTGTTTAATGTATCTTGCTGTAAAGTGCCTTGATGTTTTGAAAGGCGCTTATGCGAAATAGTTATTTATTATTATCAAGGGGGGAAGACAGATACGTAGGAGTGCTGGGATTTGTTGAAGAGGGTCCTGGTGCATTTATATCAGCATGTGCTGTGTTAAGGTCAGGCGTTTACAGAACACAGCTACAGACATTCGCAGAGGTTAAGTGAGAGTAGAGACCAGATTTAAATAGACTAATCTTTCTGCACTCTTATTAGGTCAGTGGGGATGTCATTGAGTTACTTAGGTCCATGGAAGGAGAGTGATCTCTGGCCAGTTGTTGTATGCTTAAAAGGAACTACTAGTCCTTCCCTCGCCGATCTTCTTGTGGAGACGGTTGGGTGGGCGGTTTGAAGAGAGAGGAGGTAGATTCTGGGGTTAGTCCTATCGTGGATTTTTTGGCAATCAGGCAAGATTGGTATAGAATCCTGAGGTGGAGAGGGAGCCAACCAGTCGCCATGTATAGAGCACAGGTCTGGCTCCAGTGGTCGGCCCCCAGGGCCAGCCTGCAGGCCTTTTTAAGTAGCGTTTTCACCCTTTTAAAGCAGTATCAATACCAGCCCCGTAGATCACCAGGCTGTAATCTATGGTTGTTAGTACAGAGCAACTTGTGACAAGCTTTAGAGCTTCAGGGGTAATGGAGTGATGGTGCTGATAGAGCACACCAAGTTTTGTGTTTGCAGTTTTGACGACATGGTCTATGTGTGCTGTGAAAGAAAGGATTTCGTCCAGGTGTACCCCCAGGTATTTAATGTGCAGACCTGTTCTAATATGCCACCTTTGTGACTCACGACTTGCAGTGGTCCAAACTTCCTCTTGGTTTGTGGGACAGAAAATAGCATACACTTTGTTTTTTTGTAGTTGAGCAGGAGTTTATTGTCTGTAAATCATTGTTCAATTCTATGGAAATTGGTTTGCAACTCTGCCGTAATAGTGGTCTGATTCTTTCCACTTACTGAGATGACAGCATCATCGGCATATGTACTGTATATCCATGAAGCCGCGTAACCATGGCTTTCCCCCCTCCTAAAGTAATAAGACGTTATAAGAACTTTGACTTACTTAACTTTATGTGTGATCTGGCAGCCAGCCTCTGGAGAAGGGTAGAACTTATACCTGAGAGGACAGTACTCAGCTGCACTTGCAGAGAGGAAGAGAGAGAGAGTCAGCACACAAGATTAATGCTGTGAAAATTACTTTATTGCTGCACAGGCATACTCCAGCAAACCAGTATGGTGCAAACTGATTGTCAATCACAGTAAGAACTGTAACTGGCAATCAGTTTGCACTATATTGTTTTGCTGGTGTATGCCTGAGGGGCAGTAAATAAACTTTCACAGCATTTTTTTTAAATTCTGTAATTTTTTAATAGTTTTCAAAAAGAAAATACCAGACAGTCTGACAATATTCATAAGGAGGGAGTGAAATAAAATTACAAATATAAAAACAACTATATAAAAAAGATCCCTCAGTGAAGAAGGAAACTGTATAAACAAATAATACTATCAACGAAACACCCAACCCTCCCTTCCACCCCAGAAATAAAAATACCTCCCATCCCCGAGACCTATAAGACCCACCAAAGTATAAAGGATGTGTAAGAGCCCAGTAACTACAAGGAAAATTAAATACACACAGATACAATCCTACGGACAATAAAAATAACTATATAAATAGATACAGATGTACTCTTAAAAAAATCAAGAACAAGTTAATAATAAGAATTAAAGTTTGATTAAGGAAGAACGAAAAAGTAAGATACAAGGAGTGCCAGATTTAGATCATATAGAAATAAGTGTTGGATAAATTGCCCCACTTCATAGTAAAACCCTGCAGATTTTGCTTCGAACCAGCAATCATTTTTTCAATTCTAAGATTAAGTAGAATTTCTTGCCTCCATTCAGAGAATGAAAGAATAAGGTAGTCCCTCCAGTGCGTTAAAATAATTTTTGTAGCAGATAAGGGTACAGTATGTAAATGATTTTTCAGCTCGATAGAACTAACCTTACTAATTCACCAACCCAGAATACAGACCTTAGGTGTAAAATAAGGCTGCAGACCAATTGTAGAACCAAGCTTGTTTTTGATAGCCAACATGAATGGTCGCACCAGAGGGCAATCCCATAGAACATGCAGCAGAATACCCTTTGATTTTCCACTTCTGTAACAATTGTTAGAAGATATAAGGCCATCCCTAAATAATCTGACAGGAGTATAATATGCATCATGAAGGATTTTAAATTGCATCAGTTTTAAATTATCTCTTGACACATACTTAGATAAATCCTTACATATCCTAGACCAGTCAACCTCTTTAAAATCTGGCAGATTAGGCAAATATTTAGATACTAATGTATCAGGTGAAAATTTGAACAATAGAAGGAATTGGTAAAGTTGAGAGACTGGATGAGGACATTTAAGTCTTTTTAAAAATTCCTTCTAGTAATTCCTTATTATTGTTTAACTATGGTAAGGGACCAAAATATGAAAGCAGAGCATGTTTTAAGTCAAATAATTTAAAAAACGATCCGTTACCTAAACCCAAACTGGCTCTGACTCTATCTAAAGAAAGTAGAAATCCATTATCAAGAAAAGTTTCTACAGATCTTACTTCTAGGATAGCTCCTCCAGCAGGCAACACCGGTAGGACTTAAGCCACCAGGCACTTGAACCCCATGGAAAACGTCTATCAGTATACAGCGGTGGACCACCCGGCGTCGTCGGCCAGTGGTATATAAGGGGTGGTCCCCCAGCCCTACCTGTTAGCTAGAAGTTTTCTGTGGGGTCCTAGTTCCTGGCAGCTTAGTCCTACTGGTGTTGCCTGCTGCAGGAGCTTCTCTTGAACTGTTACAGTAAGTTCTTATGTAACTGTACCTTTTATTTATAATGGGAAGGAGCCAATGATTGGGAAAAGGCGTATTATTCAATTTAAAGGTTGTAGATATTACAGGAGTTGATTGGTGTCTAAATCTAAAGAAATACCTAAAAACATACAAAATTGTTTGTGTATGCAATAAGAAACACCTATTATCAAATTCTGTAAAACCTTAAGTAGATTCCTATATTTAATATAAAGAGCTGAGTGAGTGGAAATATGTTTTTCCAGCAATCTGCGCTCTAACTGGAGCCAAACTGGATGAAAATTGGGTTCATTATTGATATTCCATCTGAAATATTTGTTCACATGACTGGCCATATAGTATTGAGCAAAATTTGGAATTTTACAGCCCCCTTGTAATTTAGTTAAAATCCACTTTTTATAAGCAATTCTAGGGGGTTTATTAAGCCAAAGAAACTTCACTATGACAGATTGTAATTTACTGAACCAAGAGAGAGGGGAGAAAGATACTCAACATATTTAAAGGATAAAATATTCTTGGTAAAATGTTCATTTTAATATTAATTCTACCCAGAAGTGTAAAGGGGAGTTTCTTCCATCTATGCAAATCCTGCATAATAATAGAAAGTAGGTTGGAAAAATTTAGAGACCTCATCAATGTTTTATCTTGAGAAAAATATAAACCCAAATATTTTAATTGTTGAGGGGACCAAGTAAATCCAAATTTGAGTATATTTTCTTTATGCCATTTGTTATTCAGGGGTATCATAACTGTTTTAACTGTATTTATCTTGTAATTAGGAACCTTACTAAATTGTTCTATGGTACTTAATAGAGCCAGAATAGAAACCGTTGGATGAGATATATGGAGTAAAATATCACCTGCATAAGCAGATAAGGTTAATTGAAGCAAGTCAATCATTATACCCTTGATGTTCAAGTTATTCTTAAGATAAAATAAGAGGGACTCCAAATAAAAATTAAAAAGAACAGACAAAGAAAGAGGACTCCTTGCCTCATATCTGAATACAAGTATATATTTGAGGAAAATAGACCATTGGTATAAATCCTGGCAGAAGGTGGAGAATATAGAACTTTCAACCAATTAAGAAATGTAGATGGAAAATGAATTTTAAAAGTTTAGCCAATAAAAAAGAAATGTTGACTCTATCAAAGGCTTTCTCTGCATCCAGGGAATAGAGGACCGCAGGGGACCCTGAACCCCTGGACACAGAGAAAATATGAACAGGTTTCCTTATGTGATCTGAGGTTGATCTGCCTGACATAAATCATACCTCCTCAGTAGAAATTAACCCCACTCAGCAAGCTTTAATCATCTGAGCTAGAATTTTAGCCAAGATTTTAATATCTCCATTTATAAGAAAAATTAGTCTATAGCTACTAAGATGGTCCTTAGGTTTGTCAGGCTTAGGAATTGGAATAATCAAAGCTTCCAAGAGAGAAAAGTCTATAATTCCATATTCTAAAATATAAGTGTCAGATGCCCTTAAAATGATAATGTCTTCACTGAATATTTTATAAAAATTTGAAGGTAGCCCATCAGGGCCCAGAGATTTATCTAATTTAAGAGATTGTATCACACTCAGAATTTCCTGAGAAGTAATTGGGCGAACCAACTGTCAGGCCATCTCTGGTGTTAGGTGGGGCAATGGAAATTTTTAAGATGAATTAAATAACCCTCATTAGTTAAATTATCATCTGTAGGTTTATAGATTTGTTTAAAATATTGTTCAAACTCTGAAATAATCTCTCATGGGAGAGTTTTAACGGAATTATCTTTGATTTTATAGCCAAAATAAATCTGTTAGCTTCCAGCTTTTTAAGCCTGTGCGCAAGTAACTTACTAAGGTTTTCACCTTGATCAGAATATCTAGCTCTAGTCTTTAAAATCAAATATTCTGCACTCTCTCTAGTTCAGTCATAATATTCATTTCTCAGATTTTGTAAATTCAACAAGACCTGTTTATCAGAATTATTTGCATATTAGGCTTCCAGCTTCTTAATACTATCCAAGAGTCCCTCAAGGTTGCTTATCCGTTGTTTCTTACGCTTAGAGGCGAAGCATATAAATACCCCACGAATGAAACATTTAAAAGGAGACCATATCGAATCAACCTTCTCTATTGATTTTAAATTATGTTGAATAAAGATGTTAATTTCTTGTTTAATGTAAGCTACTGTATAAGCATCCTTTAATAACTGATTATTTAATCTCCAAATAGAAGAGTTCTCTTGTGAGAGGGTCCGCAGTTCAAAGTCTACATAACCAAAGAATGGTCTGAAATACAGTAACTCTAGGAGTAATAGTTGTCAGTATCATTAGGGATAAGCCTGTTATTTATCTAGAAAAGATTCTGTGTGCAGAAGAATAAAAGGAATATTGCCTAATTGTCAGGTATAATGTTCTCCATGGGTCTGTGAAATAAAAATAATCAAGAAATTCCAGCAATGCCCTATTATCTGGGAATAACCTAGGATCTGCTCCTGATGATCTATCCATCTGTAAGTCTAATGCAGATTCCAATCTCCACCTAAAATAAAATTATACAACGCATAAGGTAGTAAAAGATTAATTAAATCAGCCAAAAAAGTAGTAGTATTAATATTTGGGCCATAAATACTGCCCAGTAACACTTTGGAATTATTAATTAAACCCCCCAACAAAATAAATCGACCGGCAGGATCAGAAATCTTAACTGAATGACTAAAAGGAATATTTTGATGTATCAAGATTGCTACCCCTTTTTTATTTGTGAAATCACCCACTCTAAATACCTGAAAATAACCTAATTTACCAAACAGATTTACTTCATCAGATAGGAGATGGGTCTCCTGCAAAAATATAATCTGACAATTTAAATGTTTAATGTTTTTCAAAATTTGCAAACTTTTAGATTTGGATCTCGCACCTTTAACATTCCAAGTAGAAACTTTCTCAGCATTAATGCCCATAGCAACATAGGTTTAGGAAACTGCACAGCACTAATACAGCACTGTTAGAGTACACTAGCTACCTGTATGAGGCCCTTGACAATGGAAACCTGGTAGGAGCCATCTACATTGATCTAACAAAAGCCTTCGATCTCGTCAACCACTCGCTCCTGCTGTCCAAACTCCATGCCCTTGGCCTCTCACAGGATACTACTGTGTTTTGGTTCCACAGTTACTCTCAAACCAGTTGCAGTGTGTATGATTCAGTGAAATGCTGTCTGACACCAAAAGTGTTACTGTTGGAGTGCATCAGGGTTCTATCTTGGGCCTCTATTATTTGGTCTGTTAGTAAGTAACCTCCCCAAAGTCTGCGCCTCAAAGATACTCCTCTATGCAGATGCAGATGATGCGGTCATCTACACTAATAGCTCACAGCCAGAGATCCTAACATGTGAACTCCAGTACAGCTTCAGGGCATTGGAAAAGTGGTTCTGTCAAAATAAACTGATTCTCAACTACAAGGAAACAAAGACCATGTTTTTCGCAGGCCTACTAATGAGGAACAAGGTTCCCCCACTTGCCTTAATAGTAAAGGGGATCCCCCTGGAGCAGGTCACTGCATTTAAGTACTTAGGTGTCACACTAGATGACGTACTTACTTTGCCCCCGCCCCCATGCTGATAATGTAGTAAAGCTAGTCAGCATAACATTTGGGGAATTGGGGTATTGTATAGGCATAGGCACTATTTCACCCTAGCAGCAAGGCAAACAGAGGTAACCAGCTCCTTACTCCCAGTGCTGGACTATGGCCTATCAGTTTACGGAGCAGCTACTAACATGGTTCTGAACAAGGCAGGCTGGTATTAAACAGGGCCTGCCACTTCACCCTTGGGGCTGATAGGCTCACACACACCTGTACCTTATATTCCCAATCTGACTGGCTCCAACTACATGATAGAATTAAATACCAGACATGTCTAATGGGGAAGAAAGCACTCATGGGCCTCTCCCTTCCCCTGCTCTTAACCAGTATGCTACCAGGAGCATGACCAGGAATGCACTATCTGTGCCTTTCCGTAAAACAAGCCAGGCCCAACACTCCTTTGTGTATGGAGCACCCCTTTGGTTGAATGAGCTATAGTGCACCCTGGGTCTCCCCTGAACTACTGTACCCAGGCTCAGGAAGACTAGGGACAAAGCCTGTTGCAAACTTCAGTGCTCCATCAACCAATCTGACTGAAAGTTATACCGGGAGACCAGAAACAGATATGTACTGTAAGCCTTGTCGGATCAGTCAAGATACTTTATTGCTAGTACACTCTCCAGTAACACCAACAATTTCTGGAAAATGGTTGCTGGTTTGAAGGGCCCCAAAATGTGCATCATCCCTGAAAATCTGTCTTTAGGTTTGCTTGGCTGCTGCTCACCCTGTGACAAGGCCAATGGCTTAAATGCCCACTTTGTCACTGCTGCTGCTAATGCTCTTAATGAAGACCTCTTAAATGCCAGAGGGAGCTCCACCTGATGACTGGAAAACCCACACTACCTCACCGGCTCCCTCTGCCTGAGCTGCCCCCAGAAAGCAGAGGACCTTCCCCCACACACACACACCCTTTCTCTAAAATTGAGCCCTCAGACACCCAGGACTGATTACTCCATTTAAAAGACAGGAAGAGCGATGATACAGATGGTCTGGACACCAAACTGTTGAAACTTGCTGCGCCAGAAATGTTCAGGCCTTTGACCTACGTCTATCACTCCTTAGAGCTATCTTATATTCCTTCTTGCTGGAAAACTGCCAGCGTGGTCCATCCAAACGGGAGATGGCATGAATAGCTTAAACAACTTCAGACCTATGTCCATCTTGCCGGTGGTCTCTTTAAGTACTGGAGCACATACTTCACAGCTAAATCTTCAAATTCCTGAAAAATACCTCACTGGTGAAAGAATGCTTGTTAGAATTTAGAACAGGCTACAGTGCAGTCCCTGTTCTGACCAGTGTACTTGATGGCACCAGTTTGGCCATAGATGGAGGATCATACATTGGTGCCATCTTTTTCTCCTTCGCAATTAGTCTGTGAGAGGATTCTGTTCTCAGCACCAGTCTGTGGTCTAGGCACCCAAGACAGTTAATGTTTTCTTGGCAAAACAAGAATCTAAATGTTATCAGAGACTGCCAGGACCAGTTGCAGTCTTTCAGAATGTAGCAGAGATCTTATCTCTCCCTCTGAGGGAAGGAGGTTCTCGAATGTACTCAATATAATTTTTTAACACTCACCGAGACAGGGTTCATTTTGCTGTAGTCTTAAAAACCTGAATAGAGGTTGTTTTTATTACAAATGTTCCATAGCAGCGGGCAAGCAGAGTTGATGCCGTCCCTTTAGTAGTCTCAAGTACAGTAGATGTCTCTACCGTGCCTTGTAGAAGCCAGGGGCAATTTAATAAGATTCCACAGATTTGTTTCCCCCGCTCCTGCCAGGTTACATATTCTATTTGGAACAGACACCCTCCCCCCCTTGGAGATGTGGGGTTCTTCTACTTGTTTCACTTGTCATGTCTAAGACGTCAAAGGAACCAACCATTTTATGTCCTCAACCTTCAGATCTACAGAGCATAGACAGATTTGTTATCATGCCAGATTTAGTTGACTCCATCTGGATTTTTTTATTTTGTGTTTATTCATTTTAAGTGCATGAATATACAGAAGTAAAAAACACTTGATATAGAAAATGTTGTAAAATAATGTAGCTGTCTCACAGGAGGAGTTCAGTACTCTACTTCCCTTGTTGCAGCATGTTGGGGGAATGCAATAAACGTTCAACTAAAAAGTCCCAAATTTATACAAGACAGGCCATTGCAGAAATAACCGTGAACCATGTGCAAAAATGTTAAGTCCGGGAATGTCTAGTGTAGTGCCAGTGCACTTAATTATGTCACTAAATGTAACTTGTGAGTCCATGACCTAAAATGGAAAATTTATAATCAAAGTCCAACACGTTACGGAGAAAAGATCCCATGTGCTTGAAAAACAAACAGCACTGCATAGTAAAATTCATATGTCTTAGTAGCAATCACAATTTAAACTTTAACCCACAAAACAAGGTCAATTTTCTGAAACTAACAGATCTTACTTCGAGAGGGCTCTTGCAGTAGGTAATAGGACTGACGTTGGCAGGTGGCAGGACCCCACGGAAAAATTTCTAGCTAGCAGTCCCTGGCGGGGACCGTCCCCACGTCAGGTGACCGGCATCAGATGACGTCGGTATAAAGGCGGTCCAGACACCGCCTTCAGTTCTTTCCTGCCGTCAGCTCATGCGAAAGCGCCTACGCCGTGGCGTTCCACAGCGCTCCAGTCCTGTTGCTTAAACCGGTTTTCTGAAAAGTATCAGTATTTTGTATTTTCTTACGTCAGGTGAGCGTTGGTATATCGTCCCTTCAAAAAATAAGTGTGACTGAAATGCGAGGCGCCCAACTGCTTCACAAGAAGGTCACTCCCTCTGCCTTTTCTGTTTAAGGCCCGACCATAGCAGTCGACAAAGTATCCGCTTGCCTACATTTCAACGTACCACCGCAGACGACGCCAGCAGTTCTAGAGGCCCATCTCCTCAAAAAGAAGATGTCCGCAATGGAGAAGGAGTTGAAGAAACTTCGGCAGGCGTCGACCTCCCCTGAAGGACACAAGAAGCGGGACAAGGAAAGGCACCTGGAGAAGGTCTCCTCCTCCGCGACTCCGGCGGAGCCGTGGCCAAGATAACGTCCCCTCTGGGGGATTGCCCGGCGGCAGCCTCCAAGGCTTTGGAGGAGGCTTGACCCGCCCGTTGGGTTCGCGTTCGAGCCTGCCAGGTGCTTCCAGGCAAAGGAGGCTTCAGCCCCCGTACGCCCGCGGAGCTTAGAGGCCCTACTGGTGCGGGCGCCTCCACTTAAGCAGACGTCGGCTCCCTCCGGCGTCCGCCGGGGCTGCTAAGGCGCCCGACCCGCCGAGGCGGCGCCGGCAACATCCCCCTCGGACCGGGCCTCTTCCCATCCTCGGCCCGCCTCTGACGAGGGACACCCGAAGTCGGACGCTGGGTCCTCTGGCATCCGCCGGGACTCGGCCCATAAGTCGCAGGTCAGCTCCTCTGACGTCCGCTGGGCCTCGGAGCCTACGGCAGACCCTGCTCCGTCTGTCATCCCAGGTTCCCCGCAGCCTTCGCTGCCGTCTGGGGAGCCCGAGTCCCCCCTGCCTGACCCCGGGGACTTTCCCCTCCGTCCCCAGGCGAGGCTCGGGATGCTGGTCCGCCGTCTGATCCCCTTCCTACAGAGCCGGATCTGACGCCAGCTCTGACGCTGGCCCCGACACCGGCCCCTCCGACGCCGGCAGGGGAAATACCTCTCCTTTCGGGCCCTCCACCCCACGGACCTATCACGGTCAATCCGCCCATGGAGTTTCCTACTGGGCCGTCTGCTCAGCAGCTCCTCTCCGGTACCTGGGTATCCATGCGTCTTATCAGCGGTTTACGGGTCCTCAATATCCTCTTGCAGTACTGGCAGACTTCACCAGCTGCAGTACCTGACACGCAATACCCAGCTCCGGTATTCCCGCAGCCAGGTTACGGATACTCCCCTTACGGATTTCATCCATACAACTATCCCCCTCCTCCTCCACCGCCCACTAGGCTGCCGGTGGATCTCCAGGAGACTCTGGCCTCCTGGTGGGCTGAGGCCAAGGCTCAGCTCACCAAGGAAGTCGAGAGCCATCTTGTTGCCACGCTCCCTCCGGCTCCGTCGCTCGGCCGCACACTCTCTCTCCGCCTCCGGATTCCCGGGCTCTGCCGTCGGGATCCAGAGAGGGGCAGGACACACGTCCAGGGATCCCCCCTAAGGAACCCGTTCCTCCCCCTAGACGAATTAGGGAGTCTTACTCTGCTTCAAATTCCTCTTCCTCTTCTCTCTTGGACTCCTCAGATTCCTCCGATGGTTGTTCCGAGAAAGACGACGAGCCTCGCTCTCCGTCCAAGCCCCGGCCGAGGACTCCTCCGAAGTCTCCTCCGGAGGATCCTTCCTTCACGGAGTTGCTCAGGAAGATCCAGGAAGTCCATCAGTGGCGTTCCTTAGAACCAGATCCTCAGCAGGTTAAACTCGCTGAACATCTGGACTTGCCCCTTATGACCCCTACTCTAGTACCACCCTGGATCGAGCCTCATGCCCCCTTGTTTCCACCATTTGGAAACAACAAGTAACTTTACCCCAGTTCCTCGGAAGTCTAAGGCTATACCAGGCTCCAGAGGGTGTAGACTTTATAGACTCTCACCCCCGTGCAGACTCAGTTGTGATTAGCGCCGCTCACGGTCGGTCAGCACACCCGAAACATTTGAGCTCGTCTCCCCCGGATAAGGAATCTCGCCTTCTGGATCAGTATGGAAGGAAGATCTATGATTCTTCCACACTGGGGATCAGGGCCCTAAATTATGTAGCATATATGGGGGATTACCAGAAGGCTGTCCTTACCCAGGCGGAATCCAAGATTGACTCCTTGCCTGACTCCCAAGTCAAGCAGGAGTTAGCCGACCTGGTCCGTTCTGCTCGTTCGGCCAGTCGTCACATTCTGAGGGGCAGCCCTCACCGGCCTTGATGGACACAGGACGGGCTCTGCATTAGCGTAAGTCTTGATGTGTCACATGGCTCTGTGTGTCAGGTCTGGTCCGGAGGTGCAGTTAGCAATCAAAGAAGCACCTTTCAGGGGTTCTGTGCTTTTCGGTGGTGATGTCAGGACATCATCACTGACTTACAGGAGAGGGGCGGCTCTTAAATCTGTTGATTCAATGTACATCCCCATCCCCACAGGCGCCCGTCCCTTTCGCCGAGGCGCGGCGGCCTCAAGCGAAACCTCAGGAAGGCGGGCACAAAACGTCAGGCCCCCACAGCTGCCAGGCCCCGCTGCCCAAAAAGCAGTGGGTGCCCCAGCTCTGGCGCTGCCTCACACCACCTGACTCCTTCCCTCTCCCTGCCTCCAGGCGCCGGAGGAACGGTGGGAGGAGATTCTCCTCCACCTTCCGGGTTGGGAGAGGATAACATTAGTTCATGGGTGCTTCAGATCATAGCGAGGGGCACTCCATAGAGTTTCTGCAAGCTCCCGTCACCCCCTCTGAACTCCTCTTACTCAAGGGACCATCTTCTTTTGGTCAAGGAAGAAATTTCTGCTCTCCTCATAAAGCAGGCCATAGAGCCGTTCCCCTCACCTTCACTGGAGCGGTTACTATTCACATTTCTTCCTTGTACCAAAGAAGGCAGAGATCTCAGACCCATTCTAGATCTCAGCTTCCTGAACCTATATGTATGGAATACAAGAGATTCAGGATGCTCTCCCTTCAAACCCTCTTGCACCTGCTCGGCCGGGCCAATGGCTTTGTGCACTGGATATGCAGGACGCGTGCCTGCACATCCCATTAAGCCCGCACGAAAGTACCTCAGGTTTTGCGTTCAGGGGACCACTACCAATTCGGGTGCTCCTTTTGGTCTTTCCTCGGCTCCCGAGTCTTTACCAAATGCCTGGCAGTGGTAGCAGCCCACCTGCGTGCTTTGGGAGTTCAGGTTTTTCCCTACCTGGATGACTGGCTCCTGGCGGCCCGTCCAGGAGGAACTCCTGCATTTCTCTCCCTCACCCAGCAGGTTTTCACTGGCCTGGGTATCACCATCAACCATTCCAAGTCTCACCTGGATCCTTCCCAGAGACTCCAGTTCATCGGGGCAATCCTCGATTCGACAATCTGCAGGGCCTTCCTGCCTCCGGACAGGGGGGCCTCCCTCCAGTCCCAGATTTCTCTTCTATCGGAACACAGGAGGGTTCCGACAAGGTCGGTGCTCCGTCTCCTGGGGCTTATGGCGGCTGCCATCCCGACGGTTCCGTGCGCGCGCCTCCACATGAGGATCTCTCAGTGGACTCTCCGCTATCAGTGGGATCAACTTATAGACAACCTAGATCATCTGGTACTGATCTCCTTGCCAATGATAAGAGACTTGCAATGGTGGATGGTTCGAGAGAACCTATTTCAGGGGGTCCCCTTTTTTCATCCTCCCCCCGCTCGGACTCTGACCACGGATACATCAGGCGAAGGTTGGGAAGCCCATCTGGGCCCTCACCGAACCCAGGGCTTATGGTCAAAATTGGAGTTGGCTGTCTACATCAATGTGCTCGAGCTTCGAGCAGTGCTGCATGCTCTCCAGGCCCTTCACCAATACATCCTTCCCGGTCACCTAGCCGTCCAAACAGACAACATGTACGTGGTGTGGTACATCAACAAGCGGGGAGGGACTCAGTCCTACCCGCTATGCAGGGAAGCGATGAGGGTTTGGGAATGGACAACTCTTCACAACCTTCACCTCACGGCGATCCATGTTCCGGGAGTCGACAATGTCCTAGCAGACAAGCTAAGTCGTTCTTCGGCTCTGCCACACGAGTGGGAACTGGACCAAAAAGTTCTAAAAAGCATCTTCCAGACTTGGGGAACTCCACAGATAGACCTGTTCGCCTCCCCCCAAAATGCAAAGCTTCCAATTTTTTGCTAACTCGCTCCAGAGCGAGGCGCTTTCTGGAGCGACGCTCTGTCTCTAAACTGGAAGGACAGATTCATCCGTGCTTTTCCCCCGATTCCTCTGCTCCCTCGTGTGCTGCAGAAACTGGCATTGGAAGGAGCAAGAATGATTCTGATCGCTCCTTTCTGGCCCAGGCAAATTTGGTTCTTTCTTCTACAACAATACTCAGAGGTTCCTCCTCTTCCTCTGCCTTTATCTCGAGGATTGCTGACCCAGGATCTGGGGACCCTGGTCCATCCGGGACTCAAGTCTCTTCAACTTCACGCATGGCTCCTGCAGACCTAGCCCAATCTCGTTTTGGCGTCTCTCCTAAGGTGGCGAGATTCTGGTGGAGGCTAGAAAGCCCTCCACTAGGTCCACCTATGCTATGAAATGGAAAGATTTTCCATCTGGGCTGCCTCCAGGAATGTGGGCCTTTCTCCTGTCCTGTGGCTGTTCTGCTTGATTATCGCGTCATCTTTTGACCTGGGTCTCAGTCTCCTCTTTGAAAGTCCACATGGTGGCTATTTCAGCCTACCATGTCCCTTTCACTGATGAGCTTTGCCCAATTGGAGGTATCAAGACTTTTCTCAGAGGGTCCTTCATCTTAGACCCCTGTTTGGACTCAGCTCCCCTGGGTCTTGAACTTTGTTCTCGAAACTTACCTTCCTCCTTTGAGCCTGGGCTTCACTTGAACTTGAAGTTCTTATCGTGCAAGGCAGCTCTTCTTGGTGGCCATTACTTCTGCTGATGAAATTTCCGAGCTCAGGCCCTTGTGTAAAATCCATATCTGATCTTCCACAAAGAAAGAGTAGCTCTTCGCACGAATCCTAAGTTTCTCCCAAAAGTGGTAGCGGAGTCTACCTTAAATCAGTCTATTGAATTACCTGCCTTTTTCACGCAGTATTCCAACCAAGGAGAATACTTGCTCCATACCATGGATGTCTGTCAAAAGCATGGGGGAGGCGAGGGCAATTGGCACCATGCAGTTTAATGAATGGTTGAAAAAATGGTGCGGAGCACAGGGGTTTGGCTTCATTGGGGACTGGGGTTCCACCTGGAGGGACACCAGCCTATACTGGCAGGATGGTCTGCATCTGTCCAGGAAGGGAACAAGTCTTTTGAGCAATCTGTTTAAATGCTTCATTGGCAAGCTTTTAAACTAGTCAAAGGAGGCACTGACAAGCAGCAGGAAAATCCCAGCCTCTCCTACAAAACAGGGTACTAAATGAGAAAAAGACGAGGTAGAATGGTCAGTGGGGATGCTGCAACAGAAGGTAAAGCCATCAAAGAATTGAAACAATGAGTACTAATGCCCGTAGTCTGAGGTAACAAACTTCCCGAATTAGTGGCCTTGATGGAGGAGGAACATCTGGATATCGTGGCAGTCACAGAAACATGGTACACACAAAACCATGACTGGGACATAAACATACCAGGATACACTGTCTACAGGAGGAACAGGAGGGTAAAAAGGAGGAGAGAAGTTCTTTACATAAGGGAAGGAATAAAGCAACAGAACAAAAGGGTAAACAGGGAGGAGAAGAAGCTGTGGGTAAATTTGGAGACAGGCAGTGCACCACAATATGCACAGGGTTGTATACAGACCCCCTTCTCAGGGGAGGAAATGGACAGGAAATGATAGAAAGTATACTTAGAATGGCAGAAAAAGGGAGATATTGCTGATGGGTGATCTGAATATGCCAGATGTTAACTGGAGTGCAGTTGCAGCTGCCACATTCGAGAGATGCAGTTATTCTAGATGCCCTACAGGGCATGCCTTGAACAACTAGTACTGTAGCCACTAGAGAGGTAGCAATATTAGACTTGATTCTCTCAAATGGAGATGGAGAGGATCACAGATGTAAAGTGGGTAGCCATCTGGGAACTAGCGACCATCGAACAGTATGGTTCACAATAAACAAGCAATAGAGTCAAGCCATACAAAGACAAAAGTACTGGACTTTAGGAGAGCTGACTTTGCCAAAATGAGTGAGTGCCTAAGGAATGCACTAGCAAATGGGCAGGAAGGAGGGTGGAAGAACAATGAGAATAATAAAAACTGCCATCACAGAGTAGCAGACGCTGTGTGAAGCAAATAAACAAAACAAGGCGATGTAAGAAGCCACTATGGTTCTCAAAGTGGCAGTGAAGGTTCAAGAGAAAAAGCATTCAGGAAGTACGGAATGCAGAAGGAGCAGGACAGAGAACTGTATCAGTTAACTCAAAAGGAGGCTGGGAAGGCAGTCAGAACAGCAAAAGGCCAAACCCGAGGAAAAGATAGCCAACTCCAGTTAGAAGGGGATAAAACCTTTTATAGGTATATCAGGGAGGCGAAGGAAGACCAAGGAGGATAGTGAGGAACCTAATAAAGGGAGGAGGGTGGGCAGAGGGAGACTGTGAAAAGGCAGAGATACTAAACAAATATTTTGCTCAGTATTTACAAAGGAAGAGGAGAGGTACATAAAACAAACAGTAGTAACACGCTGGATACAGAAGTTGATACCGGCCCATTTACAGAAGAAAGGGTTCTGAAAGAACTCTTAAAACTGAAGGTGGACAAAGCAATGAGGCCTGATAGGATTCATCCAGAATTCTAAAAAGAACTAAGGGTAGAACTATTTGACACCACTCATACCCTTTTAACAAATCATGGGAGGATGTGGTACCCAAGGACTGGAGGAGGCAGATGTGATTCCCTTCACAAAAGTGGGAGTAAGGCAGAAGCAGGAAACTATAGACCTGTTAGTTTAACCTCAGTGATAGGAAAATGATGGAATCACTTCTAAAGGAAAGAATTGTCGGTATCTAGAGGCCAGAGGGCACTGGGACCCTAGGCAGCATGGATTCTGGCGAGGAAGGTCATGCCAGGCCGATCTGATAGATTTCTTTGACTGGTGACCAAGTAGTAGATCAGGGAGGGGGCTGTGGACATGGCCTACCTAGACTTTAACAAGGCATTTGACACAGTCCCACACAAAGATTAATATACAGATTAGCCAGCCTGGGTGGGTCCCAAGATGACAGCCTGGGTAAAAATTGGCTGGAGAATAGGACACAGAAGTAATAGTAAATGGGTCTACTCAGAAGAAAGGAGGGTTACTAGTGGGGTGCATGAGGTTCAGTATTAGGACTGGTCTGTTCAATGTCTTTATAAGCGACATTGCAGAAGGACTGGAAGGAAAAGTATGTCTCTTTGCAGATGACACTAAGATCTGCAACAGGTTTATGCACAGGGTGGGGTGGAAAAGGATGAGAAATGACTTGTGAAGTTGAGAGAAATGGTCAAATGTATGGCAGCTTAGATTCAATGCTAAGAAGTGCAGGTAATGCACCTGGGAAACAAAAGCCCAGGGAAGAGTACACAATAGGGGTGAGATACTAACAACAACAGAAATGAGAGGGACCTGGGGGTAGTCATATCAGATGACCTAAAGATGGGCAAGCAATGTGAGAGGGCAGCAAGGAGGGCTGGGGGATACTGGGATGCATAGGAGAGGCATCACCAGTAGAAAACAGGAAGATCTTCCTTGTCAATCTTCACCATTCATTACTTCCTGGGTGTAAGCCGAGCGCGCACACCAGTCACGAAACTTTTTTTTTTTTAAAAAGTCTAGCTAAGCCACCGCCCTCGAGAGTGACGTCATCTTGAGCGGGTGGCGTTAGTAGCGACCGACTCCTCCTCCAACTCAGTTCTGTTTCTCCCTCGTCGAGGCCAGCACCTGTCGCGGTAGCTCAGTTAAAGTCGTATTGACGACTCCCTTTTCTACACTCGCGCCCTGGTAAGACTGTTCCTTTTTTTTATTCTGTAGGCGCGGGTGTATTTCCGACTATGTTTAACCTTGTTTATTTAGCGTTATGTCGGTTCTGGGCGAAGCGTTCTTCTAAGGCAGGCACGTGCCCCTGCTGTCGGTGCTCTGCGGCAGCATTTCACCTCTCGGACCGGCATAGCGTTTGCCTTCGTTGCCTGGGACCCAACCATGACATGGATTACGATGCGACACCTGTTTCTCCATGGACGCCGTGTCCTAGAAGTCCAGCGTTCAAGCTCGGCAAGACCCGCCGACCTTGAGGGCGGCGCGTCGCTCAAGGGGCGCCAAGTGAGTCTCTTGGCCCCATCCCGGGCCCCTTCCGGGACTACTCTACGGTCCGAGGAGGAGGGTCTCCTCGTCTTCTCTTGCCGAGGACCCTTCAGCGGTGTCGAGGCGTCGTGGTCCCTCGGGATAGCGCGCCGACACCACCTCGGCAGTCACCTCTTGAGTGCAGGCTCCCCGTGTCGAGGCCCTCGTCTGTTGGGCCTGGCTCAGGTGGACCCTCGCGCCGCCTCTCGGCGCCCGTTTGAGATCCAGCGCCATTCGCGGTGCTGGTGATCGATGCGGCGCCCGTCTCCAACGCTGTTTGGAATCCAGCGCCCGTTAGCGGCGCGGCGATCAAGCGGCGCGAATTGGCGGTGCCGTTTTAACCTCGGCGCATTGGCAGTGCCCGATGGACATAGCGGCGCCGCCAGCGGTGCGCTCGCCCCACGCGCCCGGCCAGCACCGAGTTTCCCCTCCCGGGCGGGTGCTGGGCCTGCGGAGCCGCGCTGGGGTGTGGGGTTATGACCTTCCTGCTGCGGCGTGGGGGGCAAGCGGCGTCGCGCTTGAGCCGGGGCCGTTTGCGGACCCGTGGCCTCGAGGACCCTGGGGTGGCCATCGAGGTCCTGCTGGTCTCGTCCTCCTCGGGAGGGGCGATGACTCTGATGGGACCCATCCTGGCACCCCATTCTTGAATCTGGGTCACCGGTGGCTGAGTGGTACCAGAAGCGGCAGCGGGCCTCCCTCTGTCCCCTTGCCGTCGTCTGGGGTCCCTCGGCTGGGGGTGGCCAAAGAGCCCAGGGGCAGGCGTGAGGGGTGGCGTGGGGAGGCTCCCCTCTCTGGAGGCCGGTGACAGCTACCCCCAGGGTGTTGTTGCCTCTGAGGGACAGAGGGCGTTGCAGTCGGGAGGGCCCTCTGGAATCGAGGGGTTGAGGGCAGGTGGCCTGCTGCCCGGTCTTCCTTGGTCTCACTGCCTCAGGGGGTGGCCAAGCCCGTAGTGCAGAGCCCACCCCTCCCCAGGGTTCTAGGGTGTCCTCTGGCGGCGTGTGTCGGACTGCCTTCTGGATCCCATGCAGTCCAGGCGTCGTCCAGGAGTTTCTCCCCAGGGCTCTTCCAGGCTCCGCTTCCCAGGGTTCCGTTCTGCGGCCTGGTTTGATATCAGGGATCCCTCCTACTAGGGCTCCCTTCCCAGATTCAGAGCCCTTGCAGAGCAGTTGCCTCCTCGGGTGCCCCTCTCCCATCTCTGCCTCACCACCCCGGCTCCCAGGCCATGTCGGTCCTCTCAGGGTCCGTTATCCTGGAAGCAGTTCAGGGTTCTCGCGTGACCTTCCCTCATATGTTAGACACATGCATGAGGCGGGTCTTTGACTCTCCCCACCGCGCAGAATCCTCTGGACATTTCAGTTCCCATCATGCTCGTCTCCCTCCTCTGAGGGAGAGGAACCCCTGCTCATCTGTCCTCCGATGCTGATTTCACAGAATATCAGCGTTTCCTCTCGAGGATGGTGGGGATCTCCGATTTCCTACGTTGGAGACAATACCGAGACAGGGAGGCAGCGTGAATTCATGGTGAATTCAGTGCCCAGCATCTGGTGGTACCTTCCTGGCCTATCCCCTTCCAGGAGGCGTCTATCCGATCCTGGCAGTTCCCTGCCGCTTCTTCTCCAGCCCCGGCGGACTGCCAGCGTAGGTATTGTGCCCCCTCTGAGTCTCTAGGTTCCCTTCCCAACCCGTCCTCAGGTTTGGTATACCTGGATACTCCTTCTGGGCACCGTTGCCTGGCGTACGACCGCCCACCGGATTCGGACTCTCCCCAGTTCGACCGGTGGGGGCGAAGAGTGTTCTCTTCTTCTCGTGCGAGTGCTTGTATTGCATCACATCAGGCTCACCACGCTGCCTACAACCGGCATCTGTGGTCGATGATGTCCCAGCTGCTGGCATCTATGCCTGACACGGAGCAAACCAGACAAGCGTTGCCCTCTCCTGCGGTGAGCCTGGAGCTGGCAAGACACCAAGCAGAGCGTCTTATGGCGCCAGTGAGGTGGCTTCCAGGCTTCGCGGGACAGCGATCTGCATCAGGCGGACGGCAGTGGCCCGTCTTTCAGGTTGTCACCCTGGCCCGGCGTGGGGTGATGCGCTCCGCTTCCGGGGACCCGTCTTTTCTCATCCAGAGCTAGGAGACTTTACAGGGGCTCCATCCGTCTCCCTCGTCCTCGGGAGGCACCTCCTAGCTCTTCTCCCACTTAGGCTTTCTGAATAAGCCAGGGTCTTCTCCTCCTGTTTCTCACCAACAGAAGGCTGGGGTCTTGTTCCCTCAGGTGTGGCCTCTTCCCCTCCAGGGAAGGAGCTTAATACTCACCAGGAAGTAATGAATGGTGAAGATTGACAAGGGAAGATAGCAAATTACATTGCCTACGTAATTCTTGATCTTCTCTTGTATCTTCACCATTCATTACTCCCTCCCACCATCCCCTCAGTGGCCTCTTCCTGTGGCTTCTCCACCTCCATCTCCTTCCTCTCTGCATAAAAAAAAAAAAATAATTTTCTTAAAATATAGGGAAAGTTCATAATTTTCCCAAAAAAAAAAAAAAATCTTCTTTTGGGGAGGTTTCTAATTTTTCCAGAAAATTACTTACTCTAAGATTCATGGGCCATCTAGTGGATTGCATTGGCGATCAAACTGCACAACTATCTCTTGCCATTCTTCTGGCAAGATACCTCTGGGTTTTTTGGCCTGGCTCAGGCTATTCAGATTTGATCCTGCAATTCCGTTTTCCAGATAGTTGCCCTGAAATCAATATCCCCTATTCTTGCCTTGCAGAGCAGAGGAGCAGACACGTCTAATCCTTTTCTTTTGCAAAAAAAAAAAAATAAATAAATATTAAATGCTGAGGGAACTCTCTTCGACTGTTATAGGCATCTTGGTATCGGGTCATGCATCTAGTCAAAAACATTTTACCTAAAAAAAAAGGAAAAATAAACAGGAAGGCATTGAGAAGGTAGGCTATCCTTCGCTAGTTTGCTTAGAGGTTTTTCCTTTTTAAATGTCCTCCTGGACAATTTTTGCAGAAGAGCAGTGCTGACCATATCCGATCCCAGCCTGCCTAAGCCTTGGCCTGCCTTGGCCAGTCAGTCTGAGTCCCATTTCTATCTTAAGATGCCTGAAAGGCTTACATTTTCCATTTCTAAACCCCTGAGCAGCGCTCTCATGCTGCCTGGGTTTTATTCTCCCTCCTCGGGTTCCCTCCAGTTTAAGGCCTTCCGCAGCCAGGAGCCCGAGGTAGGTATCAAGAACAATGGCATGTTGAAAGATGAGGACTATGCCCTCCTGGGTCTGTCTAGCGGGTTCGGTGAACCTTCTCTTCAGCTCTATCTCCGGGGATTCTTGCTTCCCTTTAGTCGAACCTTCAGCTGTAAGCTAACTATGCTCGTTGGGCATTCTGGTCCTTTCAACATCCCATCTCTCTCTTCTCTTTCTTCTTCTTCTTCTATTTTCTCATTTCCTTTCTTATCTCTCTTCCCAGAGTTGCCCAGGTAATGAGGCCCTGCAGTCCCTAGGCTAGGGATACTCTTATCTCCTCTGTCCTTCCTCCATCGGCTTATTTCTTTTTCAGTTCATTCTTCCTTGCTTTGCTATCCCTTGGCTATCTTGCCTCGCTATCTATATTCTCTGCTTTCTCTTTTGCCTCTCCGGCTCACAGAACTGAGTTGGAGGAGGAGTCGGTCACTACTAACGGCCGCCCCTCACGCATGACACATGATGTCACTCTCGAGGGCGGTGCCGTTAGCTAGACTTTTAAATAAATAAATAAATAAACTCCCGTGGCGGGTGCGCGCCTCCGGCTTACACCCAGTAAGTAATGAATGGTGAAGATACAAGAGAAGATCAAGAATTACGGTAGGTACGTAATTTTCCTTTATTATCCCTCTGTACAGACAGCTGGTGAGACCCCATCTGGAGTACTGTGTGCAGTTCTGGAGACCCAATCTCTGCAAAGACATAGACAGGATGGAAGCTGTCCAGAGGAGGGCAACTAAAATGGTGCAGGGTCTGCACCGGAAGACATATGAAGAGAGACTTAAGGAGCTTAATATGTATAGCCTCGAGGAAAGGAGGGAGAGGGGGACATGATAGAAACTTTCAAGTACCTCAAGGGAATCAACAAAGTCCAAGAGGGTAGCATCTTTCAAAAAAAGAGGTGTGCAAGAACAAGAGGGCACAATTTGAAGATAGAGGGGGGGGGCGGCTCAGAGGTAATTTAAGGAAGTAGTTTTTCACAGAGAGGGTTGTGGATGCATGGAACGGCCTTCCGGAGGAGGTTGTGGAGTCAGAATCAGTGGTGGAATTCAAGCATGCATGGGATAGTCATAAGGGAGTTCTGGGGGGTGGGGGTAGGAAGAAGGCTGCTGGTTAACTAGGATCTGCAGCTTATCCAGTAGGTAGGGAAATGGGCAGACTGGGTGGGCCAAGCGGTCCTTATCTGCCGTCAAATTCTATGTTTCTATGTCCACAGGATTCTGAGATGCTACACCGATAGGATGAAGGATCTCAGAAAGACTGATCAGTTGTTCTTCTCTTTTGCTCACAAAAGGGAAGGCAATGCTGTCTCCAAGCAATGCCTATCAAAGTGGTTGGCTCATTGCATCACTTTCTGTTATGACAAGTACAACAAGACCCTACCTGGTCAAGTCAGAGGTCACTCCACTCGAGGAGTAGCAGACATCTGTGCTGCCGCCACTTGGACCTCTGTCCATACATTTACTAAACATTACAGTTTGGATATTGCCTCTTGCCATAGAGCCGGCTTCGGGTTAGCTGTCTTGTAGGGCCTCCTCTCTTGAGGTTTGCAAGCCTTTTTTACTACTACTACTTGGAGTAGTTCCTCCTCCCGGTGCCTTTTCGTTTGTTCCAGACTGCTTGGGATTCTGTCCTATATGTAATTACCTACTGCAAGAGCCCTCTCGAAGTAAGATAGTACAGTTACGTAAGAACTTACGTAACAGTAGATCTTCGAGAGAGGCTCTTCAAAGTGCTCTTCTATCCCGCCCTCCATCTCCTAGGCTTTTCAGCTCCTTTTCCATTGAGGGAAATATCTGCTTCTCTCTCGTCCGGGCCTTCCGGCCCTGTGGCGAGAAAGAACTGGAAGGCGAGCGTCTGGGACTGCCCCTTTATACCGACGTCGTCTGACGCCGGTCACCTGACGTGGGGGCGGTCCCCGCCAGGGACTGCTAGCTAGAAATTTTTCCGTGGGGTCCTGCCGCCTGCCGACATCAGTCCTATATGTAATTACCTACTGCAAGAGCCTCTCTCGGAGATTTACTGTTACAGTAAGTTCTTACGTAAAGGGACATGGATATGTTGTTCAATCCACACTTATTGGCAGGTTCCTTGCCGCTTTAATTGTTGCCGGAAGGTCTTCAAGCTGGCTCCTCCCACCCACCCGGGTGGTAAAACTCTCAGTTCCGCCCCATGACGCTAGATCTTCCTTACTGCTTGGAAGCTCAGGTTCCCTCCTTAGCGCTCTGCGTTTTAGACTGGATCCTAACTCTTCGGTTCGTCCGAAATTGGTTTTGAAGTTTTCTAAACTTCGGTCTTCATCTTCCCTCGCAGCTGCGATGGACAAATCTATTCCCGGCTTTCGGAGGTGCCCTTGCGGGCAGAAAATGTCCAGGACGGATCCGCACTCCACGTGCGTCTACTACCTTGGCCTAGATCACGACCCGCAGGCCTGCGAGTTGTGCTGCTCTTTCTCAGCCAACGCCCTGGATGATCGCGCTGCCCGATTGAAGCTCGGGCGCCCCGAGAAGCATTTTCCGCCGATAAAGTCTAAAGAGGCTCGTTGGGCGGTGTCCGGTGGCTGGCTCGGCTGAGCAGCTCGAGCAGATGATCGCTCTCCAGGAGGAGGCGGCCCAGGCCGCATCTTCCTCCTCCTCGGCCGCGGCATTTATCCCGCTCTCTGAGTTCCTCGTAGACGGCTTTGTTCAAGGAGCTTTGTCAGTCCCTTTCCACGAAGGGAGGGGCCTTGAGACTTTCTTCTCGGCCCAAGAAGAAGTGAAAGGTAAGAATCCCACCGTCGGCGTTAAGTGAGGAGGCGGAGAGAGTCTCCCTTCCCGGACGGCCGACCGTCAACTTGGTCGAAGTTGCAGCTCAGGCGCTGGCTTCATGGTGTCCCGTCAGGCCAGTCTGCCGAGACTCCCGTCGGCGCGGTCGAGATTTTTCTTGATCCGTTAGGCGGGCTGTCGAGCTGGTGAAGTCGACAACCTCCTTCACAGTTCCCGGTGGAGACAAGGATCTGCCTGTGCCTTCGGGGCCGCGGTCCCCAGTTAAAGTTCGAGCTGAGGGAAGGCGGGTGTCCCGCTCCTTCCCCGAACCTGCCCTCTGTCCCCGGTCTCGGTCTCGGACTTCATCTCGGTCAAGCCGTTCCCGCCGACATCGGCGGCCTCGGTCTCGATACTGAAGTAAGCGGCGACACCGCTCCTCCTCGTCCTCTTCCTCGGATGAGGGGAGGCTTCGGTGTAAATTATGTCGGCGCTACGAGGAGCTTATGTGGCAGCAGTTGCTGTTGTCCGGGTCTAAGCCGACTCCGGTCCAGACCCCGGCCATCAAGTGGCTGTCGCCTGAATGACCGAAGCAGCCACTCGCCCCAGTCGAGTTGCCCGCTCCAGGGCCGGTTGCTTGGCCAAAACCAGCTGCTCCACTGATTGTGGTGGAACCTCCGCCTCCACAGCCGAAGTCTGGGGCACCAACCAAGGATTCTCGGTCAGGTCACGGTCTGCCCCACAGGTTGTCGGTCACCCTCACTCCCGACCGTCCTCGGCAGGTAGAGGGTGGCTCAGGGCCGAGGCAGCTCTTCGCAGACTCTTTGGAATCCGACGACTCCTCCCTGTTCTCCAGGCAGGTCGACCTGGAGTCCCTCCGAGGCCAGTCTTTGGGCGATAGTCCATCGTCCTTTGCATCTCTCGACTCATCTCGGAGTCCACGGATGCAGCTGAGCCCGTGTCCAAAGCGGGCCAAGTATCCTCTGGCGGAGATACTGGACCGAGGGGATTCCCCCACGGAGGCCTTTCCGGTGGCTGAGGCCATTGTCGGCCCAGCCTTGGAGCTCTGGCAGCGGCCTGCTTCCTGTCCTGCACCCTCGGCTATAATGGCCAGGAAGTATGCGGTCCCTACCGGCTCTTTGCCTGGTTTCTCGGAGCACTATTCTGCCAAGGGGTTATTCACCGACAGCGTTTGCCGGCGTTCCGGTAACGCTCGGGACGTGGATAAGCCCCCCGACAAAGAGTCCAAAAAGCTGGACTTTGCTGGGTGCAAGGTGTACGCTGCATCCTCCCTTGGCCTCTGACAGGCCAGCTCAGCCGTGCTGATGGCACACTTCTCCCACGCCCTCTTGGGCTCTCTGGATGAGGTTGTCCCTCATCTCCCGACCGACCTGCAAACCACGGTCTGACAGGTGCGGGACCAGGGTAGGGCGGTGGCGAAGCAGCAGCTTCTGACTGCTCTGGACATAGGTGATTCCTGTGCCAGGTCAGTAGCAGCCACGGTGGCCATGCGCCGCAGGGCGTGGCTGAGGATATCCACCTTCACAGCGGATACCTGTTAACCTCCTCTCGGGAGGATTTGGTACCCCAATCTACAGTCTTTCAATCTCAAGGCATGGCTCTTGAAGAGTTAGAGTTTGCAGATTTGCATCTGTCTCAGGGGGTTCTGGATGTTCTCAAAGCTTCTCAAAAGCCCTCCACCAGAAAGACTTATAACTCCAAATGGAAGAGATTCAGCATTTGGTGTTCCAGGAAGCCTATTTCTCCAGATACTGCTGAATTGCCTACAGTTCTAGATTATATGGTCCATCTTAATGGCCTAGGCCTCAGACCAGCTACTCTCAAGGTACACTTGTCAGCTGTTTCTGCTTTTCTGTCAGTGGAGAAGTCTTCCTCACTATCATCTCATCCTGTAGTCTGTACATTTTTTAAAGGATTGCTTCATACCAGTCCTCCCTTTAGAGACCCTGCCCCTGACTGGGATTTAAATGTTGGCATTGCTCAACTTATGTAACCTCCTTTTGAGCCTATGTCCTCAGCAGAGCTTAAGTACTTGACTTGGAAAACTGTGTTCTTGATAGCCATTACCTCTGCCAGACGTATCAGTGAATTGCAAGCCCTGTCAGTGGAACCTGATTTTATCTCCTTGCACAGTGATAAAGTGGTCCTTAGAACCAATAGAAGGTTCTTGCCCAAAATGGTTTCAGATTTCCACGTGAATCAGTCTGTCTCTTCCTGTTTTCTTCACTGATCATTCTTCCTCAGGAGAGGGGAGGTTACACTGTTTAGATGTGAAAAGAGCCCTTAGCTACTACATAGAGCGTACCAAGGGTCACAGGTTTGAGTCCCTCCAGTTGTTCCTCACTTATGGAGAAGTGGGAAAGGGCAAACCTGCCACCAAGAGAACTATTGCCAGGTGAATTGTGTCTTGTATACAATTCTACTGTGAGAAGCTGGAAAGATTCCACCCTCAGGCCTGAGGGCTCACTCTACAAGAGGTACAGCTGCTTCCTTGGCTGCTGCCAGGGATATTCCTCTCTTAGAAATTTGTCAAGCAGCCACCTGGAAAACAGTCCATGCCTTTACCAAGCATTACTCTCTGGATATCCAGGCTAGGAGTGATGCTTGGTTTGGCACAGCAGTACTTCAGATCTTATTCCCAAAGTAGGTCCTGTCCCTCCTCCATGGAGGTACTGCTTTGTAGTCTGCATTAGTCAGAATACAGCAAGACTTCATGTTGTTTGAAGAAAAAATTGCTCACCTTAGTAATTATGTTTCTTCTGTTGGAGTCTTGCTGTATTCTGACCTCCCCCCACTGCTTCCCCTCTCAGAACCTGGTTATTGGGAAGTGGGTGGGCAACACAGTGTTGCACCTGAGGGGTGCTCCTTTACACCCTCTGCTTTTTTGTTTGGGTGTTTATTTTGTTGTTATTCTTATTTGAATTGGATTTGTGTTTTGGGTTTCCTGACTTGAGTCTTCATTTGGGAATCCAAAACTTTTTGGTGCCAGTTGGCTAGTAAAAATTTTACAATTTCCACATAGGATAGCTAGTGAGTTTTTGTTTGTAAGAATCTGATGGTTAGATTTCAAAGGGAAACAGACAGAGACATCAACCTAGCTCAAGCTCAGCATTCTATGTTCTGCATAGAAAGTTTAACCCTTTGTTCTCCGGTGCAGTTTAAAGGCTGGGGCTAACTGCATTAGTCAGAATACAAGAAGTCTCCAATAGAAGAAACGTAATTACTAAGGTGAGTAATTTTTTTCTTTCACCCCATGCTCAATAATATTGTATTATTAATTGCTTTATGTACTGTCTCTGATATAAGCGAATTATAATGTCTGCCTGTTATTCTATTCAAACACCATAACACTGTCCGAGTGTTTAAAACTACACAAGGATCTAAAAAATTCGGCACTAGGCGTATAACAACTAAACATGTGCTGGCCTGTTGCATTTTAACATTATACATGACACTCAGTACTTTTAGGCCTGCCAAAATAACCAAATGCCAACAGGGCATCAACTTTTGTACCATCAAACTGTACCTGCTGTAACAGGTCTCTGAACCTGGCAGAACATTTAAGCGGCTCCCGAGGTAGGGAGAGGACAGATATCTCTCCTTTGAAGGGGCAGATGTATGCGCCCTGAGGGGGAGTGTCAAGGCAACGCCAAGGGCCCCCAGCACCACTATTTCCCTGGTACCTAGTGGTGCAGCAGGCCACACTGGAAATAAAAATGAGGAGCAGAGACCCCCAGGAAGTGGTCCCTATGTGCCTCATCTCCAGTAAGGCCATATGGATACGTTGACCGTTTCAGGATGGATTTCTGACCGTATAATGGTCAGGTGGGCATGTAGTGCTACAAAAAATGCATTAAGTCATGCCGCCTTTCCTGGGCTGTGGTATAATTAAACAGTAACTTTGGGAGGACTATCAGCAAGCTTCGGGGGGAGGGGGGTTGGAGATAATCCAAGGGAAATTTACAAACATCCTTCTGATTCACTAACCTTTTTCGCATCTATAAGCTTGGGAATATAAGCAGGATTTCCATTTCCCAATGTCCCCACCCCATGCAGAGTTTCCCGAATTGCATTATGTAGTCCCTGTATGCAGAGTGAACTCCGCATCAAGTTACCAGTTTTTAAGTCTCTGCAGAACCTCCCTCACCACTCACTCCGGTGCAGGTTGCCGAAATCTTTGTAAAAGTTTTTTCAAATCCTTTAGGGTTGGTTGACTTTATCTCTTTCTGGAACTCGGATCCCTAGCAGTGTCCCAAACAGCGTCGCGAAGGCCTTTCTGAGTTTTCCTGAGTGAGGAGTCTTCCTGGGTGGATTGAACCAGGTCCCTGAGTTGAAGAGCTTTTGTTGCTTCATCTGGTGTCTCATAGGTTTGGGGGCCATCTGGAAACATGATGACTAGTCGAGCAGGGTATGGAGTAGCAAATTTTAGTTGTTGTTGCTTTAAAAGATGGAGTATTGGAGCGTAGGTCCTGCACTTGGCTGAAATAGATGGGAGTAATCATTGTCAAAATAAATGTGCTTTCCTTTATACTTAGTATCCCTCATTCTCCAGGCTCTGGTAAGGATAGTTTGTTTAGTAGTATAGTTTAACAACTTCATTATGATGGAGCATGGTAGTCTGTCTGGCTGAGTTGCTTTCAGCGATAGAGCCCGATGGCCTTGCTCTATGTCGAATTTAAAAGCTGGGTCTAATTGCAGTGTCGCGGAGGAGTTCCTCCACAAATTTTAAAATCTCTCCCTTCTTTGTTCTCCGCAATCCCATAAATTCTCAAATTATTCCTGCGTGATCTGTTTTCCAAATCCTCACATTTCTCTTTTAAAGCATGCTGTTCATCTAGCAAGTGCACTACCACGCATTCCAGCCTGTCAGTCCGATCATCTAATTCAGTATGTTGTGCTTCAACCTCAGTAACACGAGATGAAAGTTTACTGATTTCTGTAGTTAATTCTGACCGGAAAGCATGAACCTCAGTCCTGAATTCCTGCAACTCTGCTAGAGTAGTAGCATTGCTGAGTTGTTGAGAGGAGGCCTCATTTGGAGCCGCCATGTCTGGTTGAATCTCTGCAGAGCTTATTGAAGGGTGAGAGAATCCTGCCGAATCCTTGCTTCTAGGGGTGTGTACAGTCCTTTTTTTGCCTCCCATTCAATGCTGTGGCTCTCACCAATATTCTTTTTTGATTATTTTTGCGTTTTATTTGTGAGAGTCTGTTTTTAGCCCAGGATCAGCAGAGCTAGGTTTTACCCTTGCATCTCGGTCGGTGACATCACCAGAAGTCATCGTGGGCAGATAATATCACTTATGACACTACCATTGACAAAACCAGATATATATTAGTATCCCTTTACAGCTCGAATATTGATGATCCTGGCTTTTTCCACCACCTGGCTGTAGTTCTGACCTCTTACCCGGATAATATTATCATAGTGGGAGATTTCAGTACTTATTGGGAGAAGGAGCTAGATCACTCAGGAATGTTGGGGAGGGCCTCACCAAGGAGCTCATTGGCCTTCATGGAATTAGCTAATGAGAGAGCTCTGTGGTAGGCCTGGCGGCATCTTAATCCACATCAGAAGGAATACTCCCTTTTACTCACCTGCACATAAAGTCTACAGCAGGATTGATTACTTTTTGGTTTCACCCACAATTCTCAGAAACATTGCAAAGGCCGAAATATGGTCCTCTCTGTGTCTCGGATCATGCCCCTTTGAGTTTATCCATTAGCACAGGGTGGGTCCCGCCACTCCCTGAGTAGGTAGTGGAGACTGGATCCCACATTGCTGACCTCTTCAGCCTACAAGGCATATATCTCAGAGAATATTCAAGAATTCCTCACCCATAACAAGGTGAGTGTCACGTCTGCATCAACCACCTGGGAGGCCTTAAAGGCCTTTTTTGGGGGCACAATGTCCTTTGCGACACTCCAAAATAGGGAGGAGGTCTGAGAAGAAGAGACCCTACAAAGAGGGATAGTCTCTCTCTGGAAAGGGAAATAATGGGTACAGCCCATAACAGAGGGAGAACTAAAAAAAGGTAAATTGCATCAACTCCCCAACCGCTGAATAGAAAGAAACATTTTGAAATCAGGAGTGATAAACTATTTTGAAGGGGATAGGACAGGGAAGTGGTTGGCATGGAAGGTGAAAAAGAGTAATTTTACAATTAGAAGATGGGAGGGGAGAGAAATCCTTGGACCCCTTGGTTATAAACAACACTTTCAGAGCCTTTTATGAGACCCTATATACTACAGGAAGCTTGGATATATAGACCTAGAAAGTTTCCTGGACACTGTCCCCTTGTAAACACTGAATTAATCGAAAAAGGAGGAACTCGATATCTCAATATCTATGTCAGAGTTTAAATAAGCTGTGTGGTCATCCAACACAGGTAGAAGAACCCCGTTGACTGGCTGGCATACCCATGGAGTTCTACAAAACTTTCTGGGGGGACATCTGCCACATTCTTTTGACAATGATACAGGATTCCCTGAAAAATGGGTCACTCTCCCCCACCTTACAGTTGGCCACCATCACCGTCCTTCCTAAATCAGATAAGGACCCCACGAAATGTGGGTCATACCGACCTATCTCATTATTAAATGCAGACTACAAGATAGTGGCTAAGGTCATAGCATCCAGACTTGAGGGCATTCTCCCAGGAACGATACGTCAAGATCAGTGTGGCTTCATTAGGGGCAGACAAGCAAAGAACAATATTCATAGGACTTTAAATATTCTGCAAGGCTGGTCAAGTGGAGAAGGGGACAGTAATAGGGTCCTCCTTGCATTAGACGCAGAGAAGGCCTTTGACAGGGTGGAATGGGCCTTTATGTTTGCCGCCCTGAAACGCTTTAATATAGGCCCCAGGCTGCATTCCTGGATATAAACACTATATTCCTCCCCTAAAGCACAAATCCTCACTAATGATAACCTGTCTACATGCGTTGTTCTGACCAGGGGCACCAGGCAGGGATGCCTACTATCTCCCCTGTTATATGTCTTGACAATAGAGTTACTGGTCTCTGCCATCTGTAATCATCCCAGAATACAAGGATATGGGGGAAGGAACAAAACCAGGTAATCTTACTCTTTGCAGATGACATCTTGCTATTTCTTAAAGAGCCGGAAACTTCAGTCTCGGCGATCACTGGTATATTTGACCAATATGGCCCTATATCTGTCCATAAAATCAACTGGGCAAAGTACGAATGGCTTCCACTGGGGAAGGCCACCCCCTGACCATCCGAAACTCTGTTATCCACCCAGTGACAACCCTTAAATACCTGGGAATTTTTACTTCCCAAAAGACTTTCTAGTACAAGATAATTATAAACCATTCCTCAAAAAAGTCCAGGAGGAATGTGAGAGGTGGAAGAGTTTTCCTCTAACTCTAATAGGCCATGTAAACACGGTAAAGATGTATATCCTACCACAATGCTTATATTTGTTCCAGGCTTTGCTGGTTTGGGTCCCCAAACACTGTTTTAAATCTTTGAGGGGAGCCATTACTACCCTATTGTGGAGAGGGAGGCGACCTAGAATAAAGCAGGAAACATTATGGAGACCGATAACTTAGGGGGGGACTGGGCCTTCCCAGTCTATACTTTTATTGTTTAGCAGCAATGATCTCCTACTGGTGGGTCCCGAGAGGAGGACCCGGACAGGTTTGGAACTCTCTGCTACTGGCCACCCTCTGACCTTTTCTTATTTTGCAGCTGCACTGGGACAAAAGGTGGTTAAGCATATTGTGAATCCCTTTACTAGGATCACAATGAGAGCCTGGCTTGCTGCCCATCAAGTTTTAGGCTGCCCCCGCTATGATTTCCCGGACACCTCCATTGCACAGGTACTCTGGGAAGAAGGAAAAGAACCTGCCTGAGTCACAAAGGTGCTAGAAGCCTGGAGCAAAGCCAGTCTACAGAGTATATCAGAACTGAATAAGCAAGGCGGACTCCTCCCTTTTCAGTCCTTGTCAAAAAAATATGGCTGCGGCCCACTTCTTTGCTTATTTATTAATAAGACAAAAAGCTGTCAGGGGCCTTGGGAGAAATAGTCAAACCAGAGAGACTAAATAGATCCCCCCCCCCGGAAGAGGTACTATGGGGCTCCTGGAGACCAAAAAGTGCCAGGCCATTAACAGGAAGCTATACAGCACTCCTGGGTAGCCAACCTTCGGAGTTAGATGTCCTAAAGGAAAAGTGGGACAGGGATCGAATAGGAGGGATCCTGACAGAAGGGGATTGGAGGTTAGCTCTCTGAAGGGGGATGCAGTATTCGGTCAGTAACAGACTGCAGGCAGTACACTTCAGTATACTCCATAGAACCTACCTTACCCCAGTCCTAGCTCATAAAATTGACCCCACGGTGTCAGACATGTGCCCAAAATGCAAAACACAGACTGGCTGCTTCTCACATTTGGTATTGTCTTCCCCTAAAACTTTGAGTTTCTGGAGGGGCGTCACTGGCATGACACAGAAAGTCCTAAGAATGAACCAGGACGACGTGGGCTTGGGCGAGGTCCTAGTGGGATTACCGGGGATCTCAAGGAGGGGAGTAGGCATGGATCATCCTTTCTGGCATTTGGCCATGACTGTGGGAACACAAACCCTGATTTATCACTGGGGCCTGGAGTCTACCTTCACCATAGCAGAATGGGTGGGAAAGTTGATGTAGTGTATGAAATTGGAACATACCCAGTATAAGGCTAAAGACAGAGAGGACCTGTTTCAAAGGATATGGGGCCCAGTGGAAAGAGCTTTATTGGAACCATGGTTCCCATCCACGTTGGAGCAAGTAAAGCCTAAGGGCAAAAACAGAGGGAATATGTAAAGCCCCGATTGACAAATACTGAAAACTGGATGAAAGGGCTAAGTCAATAACAACTACTGGCAGGTTGGGATGGAATGCAAGTGGATGAAACCTGGTTGCAGAAACCACCTATATGGAGGAGAAAGTACTAACTGACCACTAATAATTAACTAGAGAAAGGATAAGAGAGATGTATGTACTACTGGATAGCTGTTGTTATATTATTATATAAACTCCATGAATGATTAGTGTGTAAAACAAAAGCATTAATGTAAGAGATGTGCTTCTCTGCTGTAACCTTAAATAAAGTTAAAAAAAAAAATGCATTCTGTCAGCATACTGAACTGGGAGCTGCGCTGGTAGCTGTAAAGTATGGCCAACTCCATGTGACTTCAGCTGTGACAAGACAGTGTCAAAACTCTTCCTGCGCTGTCTGGTTACGTAGCTAAAGTCCGGAAAGCAGTGGGCCTGAGTTCAATCCGTCGGGCACAGCAGTACAGTTACGTAAGAACCTACCGTAACAGCAGATCTTCGAGAACAGCTCTTGCAGCAGGTTACACCATAGGACTGAAGCCAGTAGGCGCCAGGACCCCACGGAAATTTTCTAGCTAGCAGTATTCAGCGGGGACTGCCTCCGATGTTGGTCCCACCCCCGACATCAGGCATAGTACATAAGGAGGCGGTCCCCCAGAATCCCCAGTCCTCTTGCCGGAGACTCCCGGCCGCTGGATGACATCAGAAGAGGAGACTGAGGATCCACCATCAAATGGCAATCAGAGTAGTGTTGAGAACACCTGATCCTAGGAGAAGGATATTGGAACAAAAAAATCCACCTTCAGCGGGGATGGTGGGAGGGAAAGTACCTGCTGCAAGAGCTGTTCTCGAAGATCTACTGTTACGGTAAGTTCTTACCTAACTATACTATCTTACTTCGAGAAACAGCTCTTGCAGCAGGTTAGACCATTAGGACTGATTCCCAAGCAATAGTGGAAATCCCACACCATTGGGAGGAGGGAAGGTAGAAATCCTTAGTAAAACCTAAGCCTAGGACAGAAGTCCTTGAAGGACTGCTAGACCAAAACCTGCTCTTCGTCTCAATGCAACATCCAGGCTGTAATGCCTGATAAAGGTGTGCACAGTGCTCCAAGTCGCTGCTGCACAGATAGCTGAGGTGGACACGTTCTTTAAGGCCGCAAAGGAGGTAGCCACCCCCCTTGTGGAATGACCCTTAACCGCGCCCGGTAAGGGTTTGTTGCGCTTCTGGTAACAGAACGTGATACAATGTATGAGTACCTGGACAGCGACTGTTTGGAAACGGGAGCTCCCAGCATACTGTGGGTGAAGGAGACAAAAAGCTGATCAGATTTTTGGTGATGTTTGGTCCTGTTCAGGTAGTATTGAAGACACCTATGCACATCTAAAGTGTGCAATAGGGTCTCTCCTCGATTTGAATATTTTGGGAAGTACACTGGTAGATCGATGTCCTGATTAAGAGTGAGCGCTGAGACCACCTTTGGCAGAAACTTCGAATCGGTCCGTAGGGATACCCTGTCCTGGTGGAAAACCAAATAAGGTTCTTTGCACATCAGTGCGTGAAGCTCCGAAATTCCTCTGGCCAAAGTAACGGCAACTAAAAACAACGTCTTCCATGTAAAGAGATGTAGCTCGCAATCCGCGGCTGGTTCAGAAGGTGGCAGCGTAAGCTGCTCCAGGACAAAGGTTAAATCCCAAGGTGGAATAGGATCCCTAATTGGAGGTCTAAGGTGGAGAACACCTCTCAGGAAGGCTCGTGCCGTGTCCAACTGAGATATCGGACGTTGGCCTATAGGAGTGTGATAGGCTGAGATGGCACAAAGGTGTACTTTTATCGAGGAGTAGGCCAAGCCTGTCTGGAAAAGAGACAGGAGGTAGTCCAAGACCGACCTTTCTGGACAATTCAGTGGCGAAAACCCCCACGCTTGAGCCCATAGGCAAAATCTGCGCCATTTCATGGCGTAAGTAGCATGAATGGCTGGTTTTCTGGTGGCTGCTAGAACGTCAGCTACCTCTTCCGAGACCCCTTGTCACATAATGGCTATGTCTCTAGGAGACAAGCGTGCAGGTTCAGCGAACGAAGGTCCGGATGGACCAAGGAGCCTGCCTCCTGAGACAGTAAGTGAGAGCTGATTGGCAGAGGCACCGGAGGTTCCCGGGACAGCTGATGTAGTAGTGGGAACCTGATCTGCCTGGGCCAGAACGGCGCGATAAGTATCAGCATCGCTTGCTCTCTGAGAAGTTTCAAAAGGACCCTCTGGATCAACGGAAAGGGGGGGAAGACATAGAGGAATCTGCTGCCCAGGAGAGGGACAACGCGTCTTGCCAGAAAACACCAGGCCCTTGATCTAGTGAGTAAGAATTGGGCAGTTTTGCGTTGGATAGGGTCGCGAAAAGGTCGAACTCTGGTGTACCCCATCTGCGAAACAAATCCTCTACTACCTCCTGGAGTAGTTCCCACTTGTGGACTCTGGCCTGAGAACGACTCAGGCCGTCTGCGATGACATTGTCCACTCCTGGTACATGAACAGCAGTGAGGTTTGCGCCGTGTTGTAAAACCCAATCCCACACCCTCATGGCCTCCCTGCAAAGCAGGTAGGAATGGGTGCCTCCTTGTTTGTTGAAGTAATACATCACCGCGGAATTGTCTGTTTGTAACAGAAGAGTACCCGGTGGAATCTCCGACTGGAAAGCCTGCAGGGCGAAAAGAACTGCTCTCATTTCCAGGATATTTATGTGAAGATGAGTCTCTTGGGCTGTCCACAGGCCCTGAGACCGGACACTGTTTAGATGTGCTCCCCATCCGAGCCCTGAGGCATCTGTGGAGAGCGTCACAATCAGAGACGGCATGGTGAAGGGGACCCCCACTGAGAGGTTCTTCAAATCTAGCCACCATTGCCAATCCCGGATTACTGCCTTCGTGATCCGAATTGGAAGCTGCAGATGGTCTTGCTTTTGATCACATTGGACCCGTAACATCCACTGGGTCACCCGCATGTGAAGATGGGCTAGCAGGACTGTTGCAGTGGCCGCAGCCATGTGTCCGAGCAGGCAAAGGACCAGTCTGGCTGGGACGGTCTTCTTTGCCAAGATGTCCCTGATGAGGGATCTGATGTGTTCCGCTCGGTCCTGGGGTAGAAAAGCTTTCCCCTGGACGGTGTCCAGAACTGTGCCTATGGTCTGCAGAATCTGAGATGGAGCCAGGTGTGACTTGTCTTGATTGATAATGATGCCCAGCGTCTCGAACAGAGACTGAGTACAATGAATGGCGGACATCAGTGCTTCCCGAGAGGGCACCATGAGAAGCCAGTTGTCCAGGTAGGGGAACACGTAGTGGCCTTGTCTCCTCAGAGTCGCCGCTATTACCACCATGAACTTCGTGAATACCCGAGGTGCCGATGACAGTCCGAAGGGGAGGGGAGGGCTCAGAACTGATAATGGTGACCCTGAAACTCGAGCGCAAAAACTTCCTGTGTGCTTGAGCTATAGGTATATGCAGGTAAGCATCCTGCATGTCCAAGGACGCTAGAAAGGCGCCCTGCTTGAGCATGGAAATCAGACCTGGGAGGGTCACCATGCGGAAGCGTTTGTACAGGACCGACACATTGAAGTCGCTGAGGCCCAGTATCGGACGGAGGTCCCCTGTCTTCTTGGAAACCAGAAAGAAGTGAGAATAATAACCTGCACCTCTCTGGTTCCGTGGTACGTGCTCTATAGCTTCTTTTCCGAGAAGCGCGAGCACCTCCTGCTGTATGAGCAGGGCGTGATGACCCGAATAACGGGAAAGCAGGGGAGGTCTTGACAGTGGGTGGTCGAGAAATTCTATGAAGTGGCCTTTCTTGACCAATTGGAGAACCCACCGGTCGGCGGTAATCGACTGTCACCCTAAAAAGTGGCGAGTTATGCGATCCCTGACCTTTTGTGCCCGTTGATCCAGAGGAGGGGCGGAGGCCGGGAAGAAGTCATGCTGTGGCAGCACTGGTCCCTGCAAGCTGGGCCGATTTAGTGTAGCGCTGGCCTCTGCCTGGAGATGACTTAGCCTGGGCTTTACGTTGAAAAGTGCCCCTTTGTTGCTGGCCGGAACGTGGCTGCTGCTGTTGTTGCCGGCTGCAAAAACGGCTCTGGTTCCTACAAAAGGAACCAGGCCTTGATCTGTACATGGCCTGTACAGACCTGAATGGCTTCCCATCATCCTGGAGTTTGGTGATAATCTTCTCCGAGGGTTCACCAAAAAGTACTTCGCCATAGTGAGGGACGTCAAGAATGTTCTTCTGTACGTTTGGGGTAAGACCGGAGAGACGGAGCCAGGAGTGTCTCCGGAGACAGATGCCTGAAGCTGCAGCTCTGGCAGACGAGTCCGCAGAATCGTATGCTGCTCGTACAGTTGTGGCCAAAAATATTGGCGTCCTTGCAGTTTTTTCTAATAATGCACCATTCCTTCCAGAAAATTGTTGAAATTAAAAATATTTTGGTATCCACATATGTATTTCTTTGGTTTGCAGTGGAATAAAACACAAAAAGCAGAAAAATGTACTAAGTCTTAGCTTATTCCACACAGAAATTTTAAATGGCCCAGACAAAATTATTGGCACCTTTTAGAAGTAGTTAGAAATAATTAGATTTCAAGCAGGTGATTCTCTTCACTTTGAATTGAACTCACCTGTGGTGAGTTGCAGGTGCCTGCAATATAAAAATCACTCATTCAACCAGTTTGAATAGAGAAAAGGACTCATTCTCCTGTTTTGTGTCACTGTGTGTACTGCAGTGAGCATGGAGAAAAGAAAGACAGCCAGAGAATTGTCTGAGGAGGTCAGACAGAAGATTGTAGCCAAGCATGGACAATCTCAAGGCTACAAATCAATCTCCAGAGACCTTGATGTTCCTGTATCCACCGTACGTAATGTTATCAGGATGTTTAAGGCCCATGGCACTGTAGCCAACCTCCCTGGACATGGCCACAAGAGAAAACTTGATCGAAGATTGCAGCGCAGGATTTTTCGAATGGTGGAGAAAGCACCTTGATCAACTGCCAAACAGATTCAAGCTCACCTTCAGACACAAGGTACGACAGTTTCAACTCGCACCATCCGTCGCCAACTCAATGAAAGGGGGTTATATGGTAGGAGGCCCAGGAGGATCCCACTGCTGAGAGAGAGACATAAGAAATCCCGACTGGGGTTTGCCAAAACACACCTGAACAAGCCAAAATCCTTCTGGGAGAATGTCCTGTGTACAGATGAGACCAAATTAGAGCTTTTTGGTAAAGCACATCATCTCTATGTTTACAGAAAACAAAATGAAGCCTTCAAAGAAAAGAACACCTTCCCTACAGTCAAATATGGAGGAGGTTCAGTGATGTTTTGGAGTTGCTGTGCTGCCTCTGGCACTGGGTGCCTTGAACGTGTGCATGGCATCATGAAATCTGGAGATTACCAGGCCATTTTGGAGCGCAATGTTGAACCCAGTGTCAGAAAGCTGGGTCTCCGTCGAAGGTCATGGGTCTTCCAGCAGTACAGTGACCCCAAACACACGTCAAAAGGCACCCAGGAATGGTTCAAGACAAGACGCTGGACTGTTCTGAAGTGGCCAACAATGAGTTCAGATCTAAATCCCATTGAAAACCTGTGGAGAGATCTGAAAACAGCAGTTGGGAGAAGGCACCCTTCAAATCTGGGAGAAAAGGAGCAGTTTGCACAAGAAGAGTGGGCCAAACTGCCAGTAGAGAGGTGCAGGAAGCTCTTCTATGGCTATAGGAAGTGGTCGATTGCAGTTATTTTGACCAAAGGCTGTGCTGCCAAATATTAAGTCTAGGGTGTCAGTCATTTTCTCAATGCCATTTCTTTTCACTTTCTGATTTAAAAGGATATATTAAATTCTGAATCAAAAACAAAGGTTCTGTAATATTAACAGAGAAGTAAAGAATTGTGGAGACCAAATACTGTACTGTTGTTAATTTCAACTTATTTTAGAGGAAATTATGTTATTTGAAAAAGTGCAAGGACGCCAATATTTTTGGCCATGACTGTAGCACTTGGGTTCCCACATCAGACCCTGTGCGGAGGAGGTTTAGGAGCTCTGCCTTCTGATCACCATCCGGTAATTTATTGACCAGGTCCTGGCCTCTTCCCACAGGGCATTCTGAAACTGTACCATGTGAGATAGGTAGTTCAGGGACCTGATGGAGCATGTAGCAGCCGCATGCATGTGCCTCCCCAGGGCATCCAGCTGTTTGGATTCCTGGTCTGGTGGCTGTGTGTTCATATGCTGCGGTCTTTGGGACCGGTCATGGAAGGCCGTAATGACCAGGGAGTCAGCCAGAGGTTGTTGAGCCAAGTACTGGTCCTCTTTCGGGGCCTTGTACAGGCGGTCAGCTTTCTTCAGCACAGCGGGAGTGGAGTTCGGACGCTTCCACGCAGCCTTGTTGACATCCTCGAAGGTGTCCACCAAGAGTGGCACTACCACAGGCTTTGGATCTTTCTTCCAAAGATAACAGGCAAGGTGCTGTCTTTCGGGATCGAGGTCTTCAGCATCCCATCCCATGTTGTCCTGGATGTGCCTCATGATCTCGGAGAAAGAGGGATCATCCGGAGGAGACTTGGCTAGGTCATATGGGACAGATGATGGGATGCTGAGTGGAGAAGGAGATCTGGAGAATTCCGAGGTGTCCGATCTGGAGTCCTCCCCTGATAGAGTGTACCAACGACGTCTGGGTCGCTTGGGTCTGGGAGACCCTGATGGAGATCTTGAGGGAGGCCTTCTCCGATCCTTGGATCTACCTCTAGGAGGTGTAGTCTGCTCCTTAGGGATTGGTGGTCGTCCTGCTGGCCCCTGTGGTGGAGGGGGGGGTAGGAGGAGGAGGAGGTTTTACAGGGACCACGTCTTTTCGGATGGTGTCCCACCAGAAAGTAAAGAGATCCTTTACCTCTTGTATGTTCATGCCCGACGACAGGCCTGGCGGTGGTGGTCTGTCGCCGGGTCCACGGGTGTCTCCGGGGTGGGTGAAGGTTTCCTCGGAAGCTCGATATCCTCTGTGTCGCCTGCATGGTCTTCAGGCAATGTCATGTCCTCCTCTGTGGAATCTCTGCGCATCGTGTCCACCGTGACTGGGGCGGTCTTCGGCTCGTGAGTGTGAAGCCGACGTCAATCGTTTAGCTGGCGACTGGGTCCGCCGGCGCCCGGACGGCATCTGGTGCTTGGCCAATGTCCTCAGCTCCGGCGAACGCCTGGCCGACTTCGGGTGCTTGGCCAACGTCAGGTCTGTTGTCCGCTTTAGGAACGTCAGGTCTTTCGTCTTCCTGGGTGGTGGATCTGGACCCCTGGGAGACCGATCTGGAGTCGGGGTCCCGACGTCGGGCAGATGAGGAAGACTTGGAAGAGGCCCGAGAGGGAATGGAGGAAGCCGAGGGCCTAGAAGTCTTGATGGGCTGAAGAGTCGAAGAACCGCCTGTAGCCCGGACTTTGACTGGAGGGGGCTGAGAACGTGCCCTGGAGGGAGAGTGGTCAGATTGGGTGGAGCTTGAGCTACGCGAGTCCGAGGCCTGGTTCGGGAATCTGGACCTTGCTTTCTCCCGGTGTTTGTCCCGGTGTTTATGGGCCTTGGAAACATAGAAACATAGAAGTTGACGGCAGATAAGGACCGCAAGGCCCATCCAGTCTGCCCATTTCTTTTTCTACCTTATAAATGTGCCATCGGCCTTTGCTCTGTCAGTGGTCTATCTATTCATACTCATCTGTATTGCTTCCTTATGCCTATTCCATGGCTTGTTTGAAGCCCTGCACTGTATTCATAACCACTCACTTCCTGAGGTAGGCCGCTCCATGCATCCACCACCTTTCTGTGAAAAGAATTTCCTCACATTCCCCTTAATCAGCCTCCTCTAATCTCATGCTGTGTCCTCTTGTCCTGCTATTTTCTTATATTTAAACATGTTAGACTCTTTCTACTTGTTTATGCCTTAAGGTGTTTGAATGTCTCGATCATATCACCTCTCTCTCCTTTGCTCAAGGGTATACATATTGAGCTCCATTAATCTGTCCTCATATGTCTTCTTATGCAGTCCATGCACCATTTGGTTGCCCTTCTCTGGACTGCCTCAATTTAGTTAATGTCTTGTGAAGGTGTGGCCTCCAGTACTGCACTAGTACTCAGATGGCCTAACCAGTGTCTTGTAAAGAGGGATTATTACCTCTCTTACGACTCTGAGATACCCTACCAATACACCCTAACATCCCCTAGCCTTACCTACTGCTTTAGAGGTCTGCTTGATGATTTCAGGTCATCAGTGATGATGATGCCCAAGTCTCTTTGTTCCTTTGTGACTGCCAGCAACTCCCTCCCAGCCTATAGGTGGCTTCAGGTTTCTCTTCCCTATGTGCATGATCTTGCACTCTTTGCATTAAATCCCAGTTGCCACTCTTCTGACCATTCTGCTAGTTTATCCAGATCTCTTCTCATTCTGCCCACCCCATCTGGATCATCTACTCTGTTGCAGATCTTGGTGTCATCTGCAAACAGATTTAGCCTTACCTCTAGTCCATCTACAAGGTCACTAATGAAGATATTAAGAGGACTGGCCCCAGGACTGATCCCTGAGGTACCCACTTGTGACTTGCATCTCTTTGACTGTATACCATTTACCACCACTCTCTGTTTTCTGCCTGTCAACCAGTTTGCCACCCAGTTGACCAACTTCTGACCCACCTCAGCCTACCCAGCTTATTTATCAATCTTTTATGTGGAACAGTGTCAAAAGCTTTGCTGAAGTCAAGGTAGGCGACATCAACTCTCCCCTTGGTCCACCACTCTTGTTACCCAGTCAAAGAAATCTATGAGATTAATTTGACAGGACCTTCCTTTGTAAACCCATGCTGTCTTGGATCCTGTGCCCTATGGATTCCAGGTGTTGCACTATCCTTTCCTTAAGATTGCCTCCATAATCTTGCCCACTACTGAGGTAAGACTGACTGGTCTGTAGTTCCCTGCCTCCTCCCTGCTACCACTTTTGTGGAGCGGGATCACATGAGCCCTTCTCCAGTCTTCTGGGACCTCTCCTGTGCTCAGAGACTCACTAAACAGTTCTGCTAATGGCTCTGCTAGTTCCACCCTTAGCTCCTTAATTACCCTGGGATGTATGCCATCAGGTCCCATTGCCTTATCTAACCTGAGCTTAGCGAGCTCTTGTAGGACCCTTTCTTTTGTGAAGGGAGTAGTGCTCACCTCCCTCCCCCCTGTGTCCATGGTGCTGAGCTGTGGGCCCTGCCCTACCTTCTCTTCAGTAAATACTGAGCAAAAGTATCTATTTAGGATAGATGCTTTTACAGGGTCCTGCTCCTCACATGCCCCCTTTTCTCCACTGAGCTGAGCAATACCCCCTCTGGACTTTCTCCTTTCACTAATGTATCTATAGAAAGTCTTGTCACCTTCTTTTACTGTTTGTGCTAGTGTTTCCTCAGTTTGGGACTTTGCCTGCCTTACTGCCTTCCCTGCTTCCCTTAGGGCAGTTTGGTATGCCTCCTTATCTTCATCCCACTGTGTTCCCTTATGTTTCCTGAAGGCCAGCCTTTTGGCTCTGACCTTTTCTGCTACTGTATTTGAGAACCACAGTGGTTTCCTTCTTCTTTTGCACTTCCTTTTCTGTCTAACACAGTGGGATGTTGCTTCAAGTATTGCATCCTTAATGCTTGTCCACTTTGCCTGTATCCCCTCATCTGTGTTTCTTTTTGCCAGGGCTAGCTTAACTCTGTTGGCCATCTTCTCAAAGTCAGCTCATCTGAAGTCCCATATTTTTGCCTTGGAATGGGATGAATTAGATGTAATAGCCAAATTGAACCGTACCATGTGATGGTCACTGGCCCCCAGGTGACCTTCTACCTGGAGATCTGTGATCCCTTCCCTGTTAGTACTAGATCTAGGATAGCCCTGTCTCTTGTGGGTTGTTGTACCAGTTGTTTGAGGCCCTCCCCCTGCAGAGAATCCACCATTTGTCTAGTTCTGGCAGATGTTCCTGCTGGTATTGACCAATCTGTATCCGGCATGTTGAAGTCTCCCATTATAGCTCTGTTGCTATCAGATCAAGACCAAGGAGGCAGCTGACTAAGGAATCACCCCTGGAGGAACGTTCTTTGTCCATCCTGCTAAGTTTCTCTTCAAACAGGTACGCCTGAAGTGCCTTCTGACGGCGAATCCGGGTGCGGCTGTTGAACCCTTGGCAAAAGGTGCAGGCCTTGGTGTCGTGGTCCGGGCCTAAGCACCGCACACAGGAAGAATGAGGATCCTTGAAAGGGATCTGTTTTCCACAGGCACACTTTGAAAAGTGTCCCTCAGATGAAGGAGTTGGAGAGGACATTAGATTTGTAGAAAACACTTGAAAAGTTCTAAGTCGTCGTGCGCTAGGTAGAGACCGATAGGCCGATGCTGATGAGTCGACGGTGGGAAAAGAACTGGGGATTCTGGGGGACTGCCTCCTTATGTACTATGCCTCATGTCAGGGGTGGGACTGACGTCGGAGACGGTCCCTGCTGAATACTGCTAGCTAGAAAATGTCCATGTGGTCCTGGCACCTGCCAGCTTCAGTCCTAATGGTGTAACCTGCTGCAGGAGCTGTTTCTCGAAGTAAGATCAAACTTTTTGTCTGGATCTCTGTAAAATATTGTCTCTCATATGGGGGGCCAGTAATTACCAATAATATTGATCTTGGCTGGTCATTCACTTGCCATCTCCTTATCTGTCCTTTAAACAACAGTCTTGTGAGATCTAAGTCAGAGAGCACTCTTGCTATCAGATCAAGACCAAGGAGGCAGCTGACTAAGGAGCTAGAACTTTGTTACTGGAACACTTCTGTTTAGGAGGTAAGCAGATACTTTATGAGAAGTGTAGGGTCTACAAGATACATTGGGACCTTCAATTACTGGGGACACAGCGAGAGAGTCCGAGCCTATAATATGACAACACACAGCACAGCTGCAACACACTCAGTACTCACACTTCCCACCGACCAACCCAGAGGAAGTCCTATTTTTATAGACAACAGAAGTAGTTGACAGCAGGCAGTTCCTGGGCAGGAACAGAAAGTGATGGAGTAAAAGTCCACAGCAGGAACCTCCCCTTATCACTGTCTCACGTACACAAACACACACACACAATTTTGTTTTGGTTTTCAGGATGGAGGTGGTAAGTTGCAGGGGCTGTAGGCACTCGTCTTCAGGAGTCTACTCTAGAGGATGGGTCAGTGTCCTACTCGCAGGAGTCTGAACGACCTTCACGCTCAGCTGGAAGCATCATGGAGGGAGATAGCCAGCCTGCATCACCAGCTAATCTGGAGTTCAAGCCAACCATGTTCTCTCCCCAGAGACGCACTGGCCCTGGGGGTTGGAGGGTAGTGGGTCAGGGGAGGGAGAAGATTTCAAGGATGGACCATGCAGGATCTGTTCAGACCTATACGATTCCAACAAAGAGTCGTTTTTCACCACTGGAGAAGATGAAGGATCCTGACTTCGTGAGAGGTGATGCTGTGCTCATCGAGGGGACCAGGCATAGTGGAGAGAAGGCATCCAAAGGCGGCAAGGAAACACGTGGTGGATCCAGGAGTAAGCAATTTCTTGTTCTGGCGGACTCAATGATCAGGGGAGTCGAGTCTCACCTAAGTAAAGGTACACAGCCTAAAGTGATGGTTTAATGCCTCCCTGGAGCTTCAGCACAGCGCAATACAGAACACATCAGGAGGGTGGTAGACAAAGTGGAGAATGGAACCAGCGTTCTGATTTATCTCAGTATGAACGACCTGTCTGCTCGAACAGTGGAAGAAACCAAGCATAATTTCATTAAGCTGGGGGAACGACTGAAGGCTGGAATGACCGTCCTGAAATTCTCTGAGATCCTCCCAGTGTGGGGCAAAGGGTATTGCAAAGACAAAATCAGGAATAAAAACTTCAAGGAATTCAGTGCTTGGCTACATGAATGGTGTCATGAAAAAGGATATCACGTCATAAGCTCATAGGGGAGCTTCTGGAAGAGGAAGCTATTCAGGTTTTATGGACTTCACCTAACAAAGGAAGGAGTGAGTGCGCTTGGGCAGAAAGTCGACGTCCATCTCGACCTTTTAAACTAAATGAAGGGGGTGTGGTGTAACGCTAGGGAACCTATTAGAAAATACACTTCTGATAGGAACTTAGTCGTCACTCCCCCACAAGCAGGAATTTCTCTCCCATGACCTAAGAAAACACGTAGAAAATGGTAGAAAACTATCGGGAATCAAACACAGGGCCACGCATCCACAGGCCCAAGAGCAGAACCAATAGTAGCAAATGGCACCAGACTATGGAAAGGGGAATGTATCAGTGCCAGAAGCCTGGGAAACAAAATAAGCGACCTGCAGGCAATGATGGAAGATTCCCAAGTGGACCCGGTGGCCGTCACGGAGACTTGGGCCTCAGAGAAAAACGAGTGTGCCCTTTCGGTCCTGGGCTATGCCCTGTTCAGACAGGATAGAAGGGAGAGCAGGGTAGGAGGGATAGCATAATATGTAACGGACGGGATATATGCCATCTTAGTAGATGGCATCAAAAAAGAGGGTGTGGAATCCCTGTGGATGCTACTCATCTTGGTAATGGGGCAGAGGATCCACATAGGTGTGGTATACCGGCCTCTGAAGCAGGGTTCGACAAATACGATAGCCCGACGTCCCGGGCTATTACTTTCCAGCCAGGGACAAGCGCTGCATCAAATAGCCAGTTGTCCGTGGACAAGCATTAAAAAAAAAAAAAATGCCTAATTTGCCTGCAGTTACCACCTTTTGCCACTGGGTGTGCTTGTCGCGCGATACTGGAGGGAGTACTCTGGGTCATCTGACCCTCGGAGCAGCACTCACGTGCTATGAGCGAGGGGGGGGGCAGAAACAGTACAAGAGGCTCGGGGAGCGCAATCAGCGCATGGCGCGTAGTAGGAGCAGTCAGTGCCGCGGGTGCCAAGCAGGAAAGAGTGAACACAGAGGAGGAGGCCGAGACGAGAGACGGGCATATGTGGCAGCAAATGGAAGGGAGGCTCACGGAAGGGTAAGACGCACATTGGCCGAGTTTGGCTCCCGAGCAGACTTGGCGGGAGCGATCTGGGGACACACACACTCTCTTTCTCATTTTCACAGAGAAAGGACGGCGCATGTTCCCAGAGAGAGCAGTTAACAAGTCGTTGTTTCTAGATTGTGTACTGTTTTTATTGTGGAGACTGGAGAGAGAGAGAGGAGACTTGAAGTGCAGTGTGCACTGTAGTACTTGTCTTGCCTCAGCATTTTGTTTAAAATTTTGTTTAAAATAAAAAGTCAGGGACTCAGGGAGAGTTTGAGTTAGTGAGGGACTGGGAGGTTGCTTGGTGTGAGATCGCAGGTCGGTGGGCGCGCTGTGGCAGGGGAGGGGTTGGGGATTGGGGAAGCAGTTTGTTAGCTCATGCTATTGCCAGAAACAAAAAATAGAGACTGGAGAGCCTGAGAGGAGAAGGAGAACGCTGTAGAAAGTGGAAACCACTCCATTAGTTTCAGCTGTTATTGTTGATGAGTGTTCAGAACTTAGAAGCCACAAAAAAAAAAAAAAAGTGTGCCATACTGCCATTGTGCTGTGCATTTGTTGTTCCAGTATTTAACACAACTTAACTGAAGGGTGGACCTAAGAAGGGACTACACAAGGAGCATTAGTTATTGAGAGGAAATCAGGGGTATACAGTTACAGTACCTAAAATAAACAGGGAGTGTGTGCTGCAGTGCAGTGTGAGATCCAAGGAAACACAGTGCAACTTTTTTTTACTTTGCTCTGCAGTCTGCACACAGTCTGTCTGGCTGGGTTTGCTCCTGTCTGGTGCTAAATTCTTGAGGGCCAGGTTGTGGACTGGAGTCAGTGGTAAGGGAAGGGGAGGGAGGACTTGCTAAGTAGCTGCCCAAATAAATAAAAAAGTAAAAACTGTAATAACTGCACAGTAGCTGGTGAAGGAGAAGTAGAGCAGTACTTACAAAACTGCACTAATTGTTGTAAAAGTATACTACTACTGTATTTGAACTTGACCTTAGTTTGTATTTGTAGCTGCCCTAAACTGTGTGATGAGTGTGTGAGTCAGTCAACTAGTAATTATATAAAAAAAAAACTAAAATCAATAATAAGCACAGCCTGCCTTGGGAGTTATCTACATACATGCTGTGTGCATGTCCATGTTATTACTAGTAAGTAACAGGACCAGGTCACAGAGTCCAACCCTGTGTAACCTCTGCTTTTATTAGTATAGACCCAGTCCCATTCCCTTCCAGCTTCTTCCCCTGCCAAATTGGATAAGTGACTTGCCTTAGTCTGCACAATCATAACTCTGAAAGTTTCAGACATTTGTAAATAAAGATCCATCGCCTTTACTTGTTGAAAAGGCTAGGCAAATAAGCACCTCATCCTTCTGGCTCCCGCCCAGTGTCATCACTGTCTGCCAGCCACCCAGTCCACCCAAAGAAACTCACACAGACACACCTAATTAATAAAATATATTTTATTATCATTGGGGGAAGAAAATAAGTGCCACCACAATATGCAGAACAGGAGTAGGAGTAGTAAACAGCAGACTCTTTTTTCTCTCTGGTCAGTAGCCTCACGAGTAACAGACTCCATCAGCAGCAATACACCACCTGAAACAGAAACACAATCCACCTCTGTCAGTGTGTCTAGTGCAGATAAGAGTAATAACAATGACAATGAGCCTATATCTGTGTCAGGAGATATAACTGCTGATCATCAGTGTCTTGAATTAAGCAGTGACGGCTTAACTGAAAGTTTACATCCACTCCCTAAAAAACGTACTTTAGTGCTCCATGAGCAGGATGAGAGGCCAGAGGCCAAATAAAGATAAGAAATATGATCAGGAGAAAGGGCCAGATTGTTTCAGAGGCATTGGTTAACCATTTATAACTGGCTGAGATATGATGAAAAAAAGAACTGATGTATTGCACTGTGTGAAAAATATCCAACCATTGCAGTACCAGCCTTTTCAAAGAAACCTAATGTTTTGCCACTGGCTCAAATAATTTTCGAATTGAGTCACTTCGTGCTCATGACAAGTCCAATCCACATTTGCTGTGCATGAATCAACATATTGTGGACAGTGGTCAGCGTGTGGTACATTTTGATATCACTGAGTCCCCACTGTATCAAGCATTTACGCAGTTGGATCAGGGCACTAAGGTCAAGATGCAACGCCTGTTCAACACAGCATATTCCATTGCCAAAAATCTGCACCCTTTCTCGGACATGGAGTGGTTCTGTGAACTGCAAGAAAGAAATGGGATAACGCTTGGTTCTAATTATACCAATGATAAACGAGCCAGGGACTTCTGTGGTGCTATATCAGCAGTTATATCCCAAACCCAGATGCAGACTCTTACTGATGTTAAATATGTGACAGTTCTTGCTGACGGTAGTACAGATTCTAGTATAACTGAGTGGGAAAATGTTTTCATACGGTTTGTTGACCAAACTCAAAACAGAGTGCGTACAGTGCTTATCAAGCTGTGCCACTGGAACATGCACATGCAGAAGGTGTATTTCACGCAATAACGACTGCACTTGAGTCAGTAAATCTTCCTCTAAGTAACCTACAAATGTTCACAATCCAGGGCCATTCCTTGTTTCAGCAAATTTTGATGGGGCCAGTGTCATGATGGGTGAAAGAGGAGGAACCATAGCAAAGTTGCGGGAACACTGTCCTCAAATAATTGCAATGCACTGTGTTGCCCATAAGTTAGAGCTGGCAGTTCTTGATGTGGTAAAAAAAAATACATTTGTGTCAAAGCTGGAAAGTACTCTCAAGGGAATATTTAAGTTTTATCATTACAGTCCCAAAAATGAGAGAACTAAAAGAAATTGCTAATGTCATGGATACTGATCTTGCTCACTTTAGTGCTATAAAACAAGTGAGATGGCTTGCCAGTAGGTCACAGATCAGTTCATGCAGTTCAGGTTAATCTACCCAGTGTCGCTCAACACCTAGAACATGCATCCTCTGCTGCTGGTGATGAAGGTTCTAGAACAAAGGCCCTCTTAAAGGAAGTACAGAGTGTACAGTTTGTAAAATCCTATATATACTACAAGACTTCCTGCCAATACTAAAAACCTGTCACTCCAGTTTCAAAGAGATGACATAGTAATACTGGAAGTTCCACAACTTGTTGAGACCTGCCTACTCCAGCTACGGGCTGAAAACATCACCAGGGAAATACATGGCAACTTTCCTTAGCTCATTACAAACCTGAACAGAAATGGATGGAGTATGTTGTGTCAAAGAGGGAGGGAGGAGGAGGAGGAGGAGAGGACTGTTCCTTTCCCATTCAGAGGCAACTGCCCAGAAGTCAGTTTTGTAAGAGATACACAATTGCAGAATTTAATAGATGCAGCGATAACGTACATAGACGAGAGGTTTAAAAATTTCTCAGAGGTGCCTCTCAAATGGTTCAGCTGTTTAGATTTCAAGCAGTTTGATCTGCCGAGAGACCAACTAGCGGTGTTTGGGACCTGTGAACTGGCAAACCTGGTTAAATACTTTGATTTTTTCACAGAAGAGCAGCAAGAACATATAAAGTGTGAGTATGCTGCATTTAAAATGCTGCTTAAATCTTCAGCTGACAAGCCGTATTTGCAGGTCTACACAAAATTACTAAAAGAAAAACCACCACAGATTGGGCACATTATTCTTGACTTAGTCGAAATACTAATAACTATGAGTGTCTCAACTGCTAAGTGTGAAAGAGTTTTTTCTATCCAGAACCTTATCAAAACAAAAATACGGACACGGCTTTCTGATGACACACTACAGTCTCTCCTGCAGATAGCGGTAGAAGGTCCTGAACTGCATGAATTTAATCCTGATCCTGCAATTAACCACTGGCTGCTCTGTGGTCCAGGAACTAGACATGTTCATGGGCATGCTGCCACTACTGCTGCTACATCTACTGCTGGTGGTGCCGCTGCTGCTTCCGTTTCTTCTCCTGATGAGTGATGATGATCCGATGCAAGTACTCCTAGTAGTGCTCCATCATCATCTTCCTGTCTTCCCAATCTCTAGTCAGAGTCTACCCCTTGATGACAGTCATGCTATATTCACAGAATGGCTTGTTGATTGATGGCCTTGGTTTCATTTCACTACAATTATCCAATCTCTTCTGAAACAGACTTCAGCCTGCACACATGGTTAGTTAGGGTCACCACCAGATGTCCTCTTTTACGAGCACATGTCCTCTTTTCCAGCTGCCAAATATTCTTCATGTACCTTCAATTCAATATCCTGTTGTATTATTATTATTTTTTATAATTTTTTTTTACTCTCAGTCTCTTCTCCTACCGTACCTAGGACGGGACCGGGACCCATACCTCTCAACTGTCCCTGATTTTCAGGGATGTCCCTGATTTTGCCTCAAAATTTTACTCTGTCCCTCCTAAAAATTGTGTTTCTGTGACCAAACAGTGGAATTTGTAAGCACAAAATAATGTCAAACTTTAAAGTTGCAGACTTGTTCCTCCTTAGGAAATGCATTTTACACTAAGCCCCTTATTCTACCAGCTTCCTGAGTTGATATCTCCAATGTTGAATACGTGTCCCTGATTTTGGTCCTTTGTCCTTGATTTTTTTAAGTCTTGTCCCTGATTTATGAGGCAGGAGGTTGAGAGGTATGCCGGGACCTCCCCTTGTATATGAGCTGTGAAGGAAAGAAGTGGAGATTTTAAACCTGTTTACTTGGGGTCTGGCACCAGGGCTCATTGGGGAACTAGGTGTCCTCTTTTGCATCCCAAAATCTGAGTGCAGTGCGGTACCCTACACGCGCACACGGTCCCACCCTGGACCTGTCAGATTAGGAAAGGAAAGGAATTGGATGGAGAGTCAGTCACTCAATATTGTTTTTCCCGATTTACACAGTAGTTCTACATCTACATCCATCCTAATACAATAGTACAACCCCAGACACACCATGTAATTTATTTCTACAGATGTTTGGTTAAAATTTTCATATAAGCGTATTGGACTACCACTCGGAACTCTGGGACTACCATTTTTGACCAGACCAGTTGTCCGGGACTAGCATGCCATTTTGAAATTTGTCGATCCCTGCTCTGAAGCAGGCTGAGGGAAAGGGACAAAGTGCTCCTAGAGGAGATCAGAGGTTTAGCACAAAAAGGGGATACAGTGGTGGTAGGAGACCTGATTATGCCAGATGTTAACTGAAGCATCCCAATGGCAGGTTCTACAAGGAGCCAAAAGGTGATTGATGCCCTACAAGACTGCCTACTTACACAACTAGTTAAAGACGATTACAGAGTAGTGGAGGAGGACAGGCAGAAAGCCACTGTCCTGAACTTTTTTTGCTCAGTGTTCACCGAGGAACACAAAGGCCCAGTACTAGACATTGGCATCGAGGCTGCTGACGAAGGTGTTCCACAAATGGAAGCACCATCAGTTACCGGCAGAAGGGGTAGAGAGGCCCTGGATCAACTCAGGGAAGACAAGTCACCAGGGCCTGATGGAATACACCCGAGGGTGCTAAAGGAGCTAGCAAGTAAATTGTCATGTCCCTTGGCACATTTATTCAGCAGATCACTTCTGACGGGGGGTAGTGCCGGGAGACTGGAGAAGAGCTGATGTGGTATCTTTCCACAAGGGAGGGAGCTGGGAGGAAGCAGGCAACTACCGATTGGTCAGCTTTATGTCAGTAGTGGGGAAACTGTTGGAAACCTTAATAAAACAAGACTTGGTAAAGTACCTAGATAAGAAGAATCTGCAGGATGACAGGCAACATTGGTTCAAGGTGGGAAGGCCATGCCAAACGAACCTAATCACATTTTTTGACCGAGTCACTAGGGAACTAGACAGAGGCCACCCAGCGGACCTCCTCTACTTCGATTTCAGTAAGGCCTTTGATTCTGTGCCGCACAACCACCTGAGAACCCGAGTGCAGCCAAGTGTATAGTCAGTTGGGTAAGTAATTGATTTAGGGCAGAAAACAGAGAGTAGTGGTCAACAGGGTGAGGTCTGATGAAGGCGCGGTCACTAGTGGTGTGCCGCAAGACTCAGTGTTGGGGCCAGTCCTTTTTAATGCCTTTATCAGTGACATCGGCATAGGTATTCAGGGCAAAATTTCCCTATTCACAGATGATGCAAGCTAGGAGAAAGGGTTAACTGCGAAGAGGTCGGTTAAAGACCTACAAAAAGACCAACAAGGCTGGAAAGATGGTCCCAACATCTGGCAGCTGAAGGTCGGCGCACAGAAATGTAAAGTGATGAATTTGGTTAAAGGGAACCCAAGGACAGAGTACCACCGTAGCGGAGTTCAACTCAGCACCATGCAGGAAGAGTGGGACCTAGATGTCATCATAAGCAGCACTCTTAAACAGACAAACCAATGCAACAAAGCTTATAGCAAGGCCAAAACAATGCTGGGGTACATATGGAGGGGATTTGACAGCAGAAGGAAGGAGGTAATACTGCCACTCTACAGATCCCTGGTAGGGCCCTATCTGGAGTACTGTGTCCAGTTTTGGAGTCTACATCTGAAAAAGAATATAAACAGGTTGGAGGCTGGTCAGAGAAGAGTGACCAAAATGATCCAGGGTCTTCAAGGGCAGTCATACGAGGTGCATCTGGAAACATTAAATATGTTTTTACTAGAGACAAGGAGGGAGAGGGGAGCTATGATTGTATCATACAAGTTCCTGAGAGGAATGAATAAGGTGTCATCCTCGGACCTGTTCAACAGAGTCTCCAACTCTTATCACTAGAGGGCACAAGTGGAAGTTGATGGGGGAGCTTTAAGAGGGGAGCTTAATTTTATACAGGACAAGTAATAGACAAGGGCATAATCAATGAATTTTGTAAAATTAGGGAAGCCTTCCAACTAAGAAATGCTGATCACTTCCAATACTTGCAAATAAGATCATATGCATAGGAATAACAAAAAGAAATCCAAACCTCTACATCTGTGCAACTCCTGTTAGAGGCCATAAAAATCCATCCTCTCTCAGGAACTAACGAAAGGACACTTCTTGTGACATGGATATGTTCATCCACACTTTCTGGCAGGTATCCTTCCCCGCTTTAAATCTTGCCGGAAGGTCTTCAAACTGGCTCCTCCCACCCACCCGGGTGGTAAAACTCTCGGCTGCGCCCCATGACGCCAGATCTTCCTTACCGCTTGGAAGCTCAGGTTCCCTCCTTAACGCTCTGCGTATAAGACTGGTTCCTATTTCTTCGGTTTACCCGAAATAACGTTTAAGGTTTTCAAGACTTCAGTCATTTATTTTCCTCGCAGCTGCGATGGACAAATCGACTCCCGGTTTTCGGAGGTGCCCATGCGGGCAGAAGATGTCTCGGATGGATCCACACGCCACGTGCATCTACTGCTAAGGCCTTGAGCACGACTCGCAGGCCTGCGACCTGTGCTCTTCCTTCTCAGTCTCCGTCCTGGAAGACCGCGCCGCCCGTTTACAACTTGGGCGCCCCGAGAAACGTTACCTGCCGGTAAAGTCGAAGGAGGCCCGTTTGGCGGTTTCCGCGGCGGCTGGCTCAGTGGAACAGCTCAAGCAGATGATCACCCTCGAGGAGGAGGCGGCGCAGGCCGCATCTTCCTCGGCCGCGGCCTTTATCCCGCTCTCCTTGGGATCCTCCTATTCAGCTTCTTTTATAAGGAGCTCTGTCAGTCCCTTTCCACCAAGGGAGAGGGACCAACAACTTCAGGACTTTCCTCTCGGTCCAAAAAGGACTCCAAAGGTAAGTCCCTCCATCAATGCTCCTGGGAGCGGGAGAGGTCCCCCTGCCCGAGTAGTCGACCCTTCGGATTTGGCCACTGGCCTCACGGTGTCCCCGTCAGGTCAGTTGACCGAGACACCCGTCAACGCAGTCGAGATTTTTCTCGACTCGTCGGACGGGTTGTCGACCGGTGAAGCCGAAAACCCTCACTCCCCGGTTCCCCCGGCGGAGATCAAGGTTACCGTGGGCTTGCCTGTGCCTCCGGTTCCGGAGTCCATGGTTGAAACTTCCGAGCCGAGGGGAGAGCGGGTTTCCCCCGCCCTGCCCCAGAACCCTCCTCGGAAACACTGAGGTTCTCGTTCTCTGTCTCGGACATCTTCTCAGTCCAGCCGATCCCGCCGACATAGGTGGTCTCGGTCTCGGTACCGCAGTAAGCAGCGTCGCCGCTCGTCCTCGTCTTCCTCCCGGACTGAGGAGGAAGCTGACGCAAGTTAAATGAATGCTACGAGGACCTCATGTGGCAACAGCTCCTTCTGTCGGGGGTATGCAGCGTGTCGCCTTCCCAGCCATCAGTGGCTGTCACGGAGGCGGCGAAGCAACCCTCGCCCTAGCAGGCATGCCCCCAGGGCCTGTTGCTCGGCGAAACCGACTGCCTCACCGATTCTGGTGGAACCTCCACCTCCACAGCCAAAAATTGGGGCCCCGACCAAGAATTCTTGTTCGGCCCAGGGCCTGCCCCTTAGCCTTTCGGTCACCCTCACTCCCGACCGCCCTCGGCAGGTGGAGGGTGGCTCAGGCCCAAGGCAGCTCTTTGCGGACTTGTCCGAGTCCGACGACGATTCCTCCCTGTTCTCCAGGCAGGTCGACTTGGAGTCCTCCGGAGGTCAGTTGCTGGACGATAGCCCATCGTCCTTCATGGGTTTGCTTAGGCTCATCTTGGAGTCCACTGGGATGCAGCTTGAGCCCGTATCCAAGCGGGCCAAGTATCCCCTAATGGAGATATTGGACCGGGGGATTCTCCCACGGAGGCCTTTCCGGTGGCCGAGGCCATTGTCGGCCCGGCCTTGGAGCTCTGGCAGCGTCCCGCTTCCTGCCCTGCGCCTTCGGCCAGGATGGCGAGGAAGTATGCCGTCCCTACCGGTTCCCTGTCGGGTTTTGAACACCCCTCAGCCGAGGGGTTGGTTACCGACAGTGTCTTCCGGCGTGCCGGAAGCGCCAGGGACGTGAGACGTGGACAAGCCTCCTGATAAGGAGTCCAAGAAGTTGGACTACGCCGGGCGCAAAGTCTGTGCTGCGTCCTCCCTTGGCCTTCGTCAGGCCAGCTTGGCCGTGCTGATGGCACACTTTTCTCACGCCCTGTTGGGCTTCCTGAACGAGGTAGTCCCTCTTCTCCTGGCTGACCTGCAGACCACGGTCAAGCAGGTGTGGGACCAGGGCAGGGCAGTGGCCAAGCAGCAACTTCAGACTGCTCTGGACATCGGCGACTCGTGCCAGGTCAGTCGTGGCCGCAGTGGCTATGCGCCGTCGGGCATGGCTAAGGATATCCACCTTCACAGCGGATAACCAGCACAAGTTGGCAGGTGTCCCCTTCTTGGGGACTGACCTCTTCGGCCCTGGAGTGGAAGGTCACCTCCAGAGGATCGAAAAGTCCAATGCCACTCTGGACTTGGTCTCATCCGCCCAGAGGGACAAGGGCCGCAGACCGCAACCTAAGCCCTTTCGTCCATCTGTGCCCACGGCACGTCCGGCCCAGCAGCATCAGGGCCCGCAGCCTCGCACTTGGCATCCCAAACCCAAGCCTGCGGCTTCCTCTTCCAGGAAGCAGGGAGGTAAAGGCCCAGGAGGTCCCTCGGCCGGTCCCTCCTCCAAGCCTGCCCAGTGACGGGTTGAGGGGTGTCGCCCCCAACCTCGTCACTCCTCCCCAGGTTCCTCCCGTGGGGGGACGGCTCCGTCACTTCCTTTCTGCCTGGTCCGCTATCACCACAGACAGGTGGGTGCTGGAAGTGGTAGGAAAGGGCCTGCCTCTGGAGTTCGAGCAGGCCCCGCCCTTCCGAGCCGTCACCCCCCCTGGAGGGCCTGGGGGTCCGCAGCCTAGCTGTCGGCTCGCCAAGCCAACATCGCTCTGTTCCTCGAGAAAGAGGTGATCAGAGAGGTGACGGACCCTCCCTCAGACCTGGGGTTTGTGTCCAGGTACTTCCTGGTCCCAAAATGGATGGGGGGCTGGCGCCCCATTCTCGACCTGCACGATCTAAACAAGTTCTTAAGGTCTCGGACCTTCAGGATGGTCACTCTGACTCATATAATATCATCCCTGGAACGAGGCGTGTGGTTCTGTTCTCTGGACCTTCAGGATGCGTTCTTTCATGTCCCTATCCGTCCGTCTCACCAGAGATTCCTTTGCTTTTGAGCGGAGGGATCCCTTTACAAGTTCCGAGCCATGCCCTTCGGCCTTTCTCTTGCTCCCAGGGTCTTCACCAAATGCATGGCAGTGGTGACAGCATTCCTGCAGCGCCGAGGGGTCCGGGTGTACCCTTACCTGGACGATTGGCTGATAGCAGCCCCCTCCAGACAGGAGGTGGAGCGGTTCAGAGAACCTGGCCCTCCAGATTTGCTCTCAGATCGGCCTTCTCATCAACGAGGCCAAGTTGGAACTCAGCCCGAAGCAGGTGATTCTTTTCATCGGGGCAGAGCTCGACTCTCTTCGAGCCAGAGCATGGCTCCCAGTGGACAGGGCCGAGGTTCTTTCCTCCTTTGCTCAGTCATTTCTGGTTGGGCAATCGCACCCTGCCTGGGACTTCCTGTGCCTCCTGGGTCTCAGGGCGGCCTGCACCAGCGTGGTCCGTTGGTCCCGCTGGCACATGCGTCCCCTTCAGTGAGGATTGGCCAGCCAGTGGTCATAACGCTGCGATCCATTGGACCAGCTAGTGATGTTGACCCAGGGGATGTGGAACGCTCTCCAGTGGTGGACCGTTCCAGCTCATTTGCAGGAGGGCATCCCATTTGTCCGCCCGAGCCGACGGTCTCTCTATCGACCGATGCCTCTCTGATGGGTTGGGGTGCCCATCTGGGGAGCACAGAGCGCACGGTCTCTGGTCCCCTCGGGAGTCCTGATGCCATATCAACCTGCTGGAGTTTTGGGCGATTCGTCTAGCCCTCACCGCCTTTGCTCCGTTTCTACGGGGTCAAGTGGTTCAGGTCCAGACGGACAATACCATGACCATGTACTACCTAAACCGCCAGGGCGGGACACGCTCCATGCCTCTGTGCAAGGAAGCTCTCCGCGTTTGGTCACTCTTGCGCAGCCTGGAGGCGGATCTCCTAGCCATCCATGTGGCAGGAGCCTCCAACACCCTGGCTGATGCCCTAAGCCAGATAGGGGCTGTGTCCCACGTGTGGTCTCTCCTGCTGGAGGTAGTACAAGATCTGTTCTCCCACTGGGGCACACCTCAGGTGGACCTGTTTGCCTCCAGGGAGAATGCGAAGCTGAGGCTGTTTCATGCCCGGCCCCCTCAGCAGGGCTCGCTGCAGGGGGATGCCTTCTCGAGGCCGTGGACCCCAGGCCTTTTCTACGCCTTTCCCCCATTTTCCTTGATCCACAAGGTGCTTCTCAAGACGAGGAGGGACAAGGCTCAGGTGATTCTGGTAGCCCCAGACTGGCAGCTCCCAGCTCGCCCGGACCTGTTATCAGTCAATCAGGGGAAGGTGTTCCATCCAGACCTTCAATCCCTGCACCTGACGGCCTGGTTCCTGAGTGGCTAGAGTTCCAGGCCTTGGGTCTTTCCGACAAGGTCCTCAACGTAGTTGAGGCGTCCTGAAAGTCGACCAGAAAATGCTATGCCTTCAAATGGAAGATTCTCCATTTGGTGTCAGGCAAGGGCCTGGACCTTCCTCCTGTCCTTGGCAAGCATCTTGGACTACCTATGGTCCCTTTCTCAGCAAGGGCTTTGGTCGTGACCCTAAAGGTGCACCTGGCAGCCATCTCTGCTTACAGGCGGGCCGAGAAGCAGTCGGTGTAGCAGGAGAGGTGGTCTGGCGTTTTTTTCAAAGGCCTTGATCACATTTCCCTCTGGTGCGAGAACCTCCACCTCCGTGGATCTACTGCTGGTATTGGCAAAGCTCATGGGCAAGGCATTGAACCAATGCACAGGTGTGACATCTCTCACCTGTCGTGGAAGACCGCCTTCTTGGTGGCTATCACGTCAGCCAGAAGGATGGGAGAGCTCCAGGCGCTTCCATCGAGTCTCCTTACCTGGTCTTCCACAGGGACAAGGTTGTCCTGCGCCCCCAACCGAAATTCCTTCCAAAGGTGGTGTTGGAGTTTCACCTTAACCAGGTGTTGACTCTGCCTGTGTTCTATCCCAGTCACACCTCGGAGGCCGAATATAGGCTCCATACTCTGGACCCTAGAAGGGCGCTAGCTTACTATAAGGAGCGCACAGCTGAATTTCGGGGAGAGGTTCGCCAGCTGTTTGTCACCTACGCTGAAGCCGCACCTGGCAGACCTGCAGCCAAGTGGACGATAAGCAGGTGGGTCACCTCCTGCATAGATCTCTGCTATAGGTTGGCGGGCATGGAGCCTCCCAGAGGGACAAGAGCTCATTGTACCCGCCATACCGCTGCATCGGTAGCTGCTTCCAGGGACGTCCCTATCCAGGATATTTGCAGGGCTGCTACCTGGAAGTCAGCACATACCTTCATAACCCACTACCACATCGACCTTGAGTCACGCCGGGATGCTGGTTTTGGGGCCTTGGTTCTCCAGTCTCTATTCCCTAAGTAGGGGGTGTGCGCCTTGCCTCCCTTCTCCTGGAGAACTGCTAGGAGTCTGCCAGAAAGTGTGGATGAATAACATATCCATATCCCTAGAAATACAGGTTACTCACCTGTAACAAGAGTTCTAGGAATGGTATATGTTGTTCATCCACACGACCCACCCTCTCCCCGCTTCGACGCACAACCTGAGCTTCCAGCGGGCCAGATCTGCCGTCATGGGGCGGAGCCGAGAGTTTTACCACCCGGGTGGGTGGGAGGAGCCAGCTTGAAGACCTTCCGGCAAGATTTAAAGCGGCAAGGATACCTGCCAGAAAGTGTGGATGAACAACATATACCACTCCTAGAACTCCTGTTACAGGTGAGTAACCTGTATATCTCAGTTATATATAATGCCCTTAGACATATGGGGGGAGACTGCTCCCAGGTCCTCAAAAAAAGGCAGGAGCAGGAGGCAAATGTATAATTAACAGAGGAAGAATGGCATAATTTAAGTCTTTGGAATGGCTGATAAAACCACTCACTCATCCTTCTGGCGGGAATTTACATGGAAGGTCAAGACCAGGTTTTTCTATACCCGTCATTCAAGCCAAGTGGAGCGCAGGTGGCTCTTCGGCTTGCTGGAAAGGGAGCTAAGAAACTCTGGCCCACCACTCCTATATTTTTTTTTTTTACTCGTCCAGTTATACAGTCACAATGGCAGCAAATAAAGGGGTGCTTTGCAAGTTACTTTCTGTAACTTCCTCTCTGAGCCTAGGGCACTTGGTTCTGGGTTTGCCACCGCCTGAAATAAAAGGGGCAGATTATTTGTATTTATGGAATATCTTAACTGCAGCAGCCCATAAAGCCATCACAAGAAGGTGGTTGGCATCAGAGCCCCCTACTTACCATCAATGGCTAGAGGTGGTCCGGGGCATACAAGATATGGAGGAACTGACTTATAAAATTAATTTGAGAACTTAGGTTTTTGTGTGCCGTTGGACCACCTGGACTATTGGGAAGGATGCCATATTATCAGATGATGTATAAGCCAGGATGGGATGGGATGTGTATATCATGGAGAGAGGATAGGGCCCTTCTAAGAAAGGGGATAATTCATAGTGTAAAGATGCTCATAAAAAAATGAAGTCACTCATACAAATCTGTACCCTGATGAAATCTGTGCCATATTTGTAACTCCTTTTTTAAGAATGTTATATGACAAAAGAATGGATTGTATAATGTTTGTAACTGAACTGCCTGAAGCCTGTATATATTACTTTGAATACTGTCAACAGTTTTATGCACTGTACCTAAAAAGTTTAATAAACTTGAATTTAAAAAAAAAAGGGAAGCTTAGGAAACAGTATTTTACAGAAATAATCATGGAGTCATGAAATAAACTGCCAGCTGAGGTAGTGGAAGCAAAGTCGGTGACATCATTCAAGCTTGGGTGGGACAAGGCTGAAGAGTGATCAAAAGCAACAGAAGCAGTAGAAGGCATTAGGCGGGGGTTAGGTCCTGGGATCTGAGAACGTACATGAAACACGTGGGCAGACTAGACTAGATGGACCCTTGGTCTCCTTTTGCTGTCTTTTTTTCTAGGTTTCTAAGTCCAACAGTTCTGTTAAAAAAAATAATTATTATATGAATATTCGAAGAATGTACTCCATTTTCAGGTTGCTGTAAGCAACGATGCAGCACTTTATTTTAATTCACGTGTCACAATTGTGATTTTATTTGTTGACTCAATGAATGTACTTCATTTTCAGATTGCTGTAAATGATGATGCAGAACTTTATAACTCCCAAGTCAGGTCACAGTTGTGGTGGTGTTTTTTTTTTTTTTTTTCATAATTTGTTTATTACAGGTTTTCATCATTACTTCCATCACAGTGCCCTCAAAAACAACATACTCTAAACATTTAAACATACAGTGCACCTACTGTTAACAGCCAATGGTAGATATTAGAGAAATTGATGCATGTCATTCAAAAATAAAAAGGATAACAGAAACATTACAATCATGTTGTCAAAATCACTTTTGTTTTCTTAGCCAAGCTTATAATGTATATTAATATATAGCATAAGTTATGCTTAAATTCTAGAGACCCAGATTAAGAGAGGAACCAGTAAACTATTATAACCCACTCTTCCTCGCACACCCATCCCACACAGGCAGGGAGGTTCTTTTCCAGAGGCCTGAGCCCCCCAAACCCGAATGGCTTAAATAGTGGGTGAACCAGGACATCCACAAAACATGTAGTCCTGGGGTGACCCATGTTTTGTCTGCATTCCCTCCTTTAGTACCACAGCCTCTACTGGGGAGAGGGATGCCAGAAATGGCTCCCACACCATTAGGAAGTAATCTTCCTTGTTTATAACTATATATCTCAGACGTTCCAAAGCAAGGATCTGGATACACAGGGCTCTCCACTGCTGGATCGTAGATGTCACAGCCACCACCCAGATATTCAGAATACAGTGCCTGGCCAATACCAATAGCACCTAACCCACCTGGGATAGGGAATCCATTCCCCCGGGTCAGCATCACAAATCCTCACAACCTCCTGTGCGATCCCCTCCCAAAAAGCCCTGCAGTGTTGTACATGACCAGAAGTAGTGAAAATAGGTCCCAAGTTCTCCGTTACACCTTCCACATATGGGGAAAACAGCAGGGTTAAATTTGTGCACCATACTTGGGGGACAGTAGAGTCTGTGGACAAACTTTTAAAAGGACTCCTGGTATTTATTACATATAACAATCCCCTTATGAAGTCTCAGGACCAGATTCCAATTCTGATCCAAGATTTCCCTCTCCCATAGTCCCCTAGTTTTGGTTGTATAATCTGGGAGGTGCTGTCTTCCCAATTGGGCCGCACCCCTTTTAATCCCCCAGTCTTATTCCTGGTACTGAGAACCAGATGCTCCACACTGAACAGTGGGGAATCCTCATGTCTTCCCCTGTCTGATTTCTTAACATAATCTCTAGCCTGCTAAAAGCGGAGCATCTGTGTCCCTGGTATTCCCCTGTCCTCTTTTAGTTCCTCAAATGATTGCATATGTCCACCTTTCTAAAAGTCCCGAGCACAACTGATCCCCCTGAATTCCCACATCTTGAAGCCTGCATCCTCCAACCCCTCCAGGAAACCAGGATTCCCCACCAGGGGGAGCAATAGGGTCTCCTTCTGTCCCACCTTCATCCACCATAGGATCCGCTCCCATCCTTCCGACACTGATAACCACCAAAGGGTTTCCTGCCCTCACCTTATTATATGCTTTCCGGCCCCCTTGCCCCAAATACATCGACAACCTGACTTGCCCTTCCTCCTCCTCCAGATCCACCCATCCCACTGCTTGGAGTCTGTTAACCCAGTCCCCTACATACCTGTATTGCATGGCTAAAAAATAATTCTGCAAATTAGGCAAATTCAGCCCTCCTCTATTCCCATCCACCTGTAACCTGTGATTTCATTCCACAGAGGCAAGGTGGTGCTCAGAACTAACGGGGAATTCCTTCCTAAAGTAGTTTCTGACTTTCACTTGAATCAGTCTGTTACTTTACCAGTATCTTCACTGAGCACTCTAGCTCTGGAGAGCGCAGATTGCATAGTCTCGATGTAAAGAGAGCCCTGACCTATTACGTCGAGCATACAAAGGGGTATAGACAGGAAAAGCAACAGCTGTTCCTGACCTATGATGATGTGGGTAAAGGTAGACCCACTTCAAAAAGAACAAATGCACGCTGGATTGTGGCATGCATACAGTTCTGTTACACTAAAGCTGGCAAGGAACCCACAGTAGGCATGAGGACACGTTCCACTAGGGGTACAGCTGCTACAGCAGCAGCAGCTAGGGGTATTCCCTTGTTGGAAATCTGCAAAGCAGCCACATGGAAATATGTACAGTCTGGACTTCCAGTCCAGGAGTGATGCCAGGTTTGGCACAGGAGTGCTGCAGGAGTCTGTTCCCTAAATAGGGTTCTGGACCCACCTCCAAAGGTACTGCTTTATAGTCTGCTAGAGTTAATGATATTGAAGAATACCTGGGGTTAGAAGAAAAAATTACTCACTGTAGTAATCTTCTTTCTTCCATGATATTCTTCAATATCATTAACTCTCCCACCCTACCTCCCCTTCCAGAACCTATCAGTATAACAGAACAAGTATTACTGTGTGCTTGTTGGCCTTCACTGGTACAAAATCTTTTTTAAAACCAGTTGGCCCAGTTTCTGTTTCATTGGTATTTTTGGACATTGCCAGTTGGTTTAGGGAAATGAAAAAAAGGGGGTTTAAGCAAATTAAAATATTATTATTACTTTATTGTCAAGTGTTAGGATAGCATAGTACGAGACTTGGGTACAGACTTATTTGAAATCTGAGCGTCTTAGGATGCCTGCAGTTGACAGGGCAGCAGGTTTGAATGGTGGCACGCGCCAATCAGTGTTCCACTATTAGCATAAAGTTCCATTAATCGCTGGGGCAGTGCAATCCAGGAGGCTAACTGCTAGAATTAATGATATTGAAGAATACCCTGGAAGAAAGAAGATTACTACGGTGAGTAATTTTTCCTTCTAGGGACAAGGATACGATGTTCTATCCACACTTCAGGCAGTGTTGCTTTGCCCTTTCAATTAGCCGGAACTTCTTCAAGTTGGCTCCTCCCACCTATCTAGGTGGTAACTCCCCTAGGACCGCCCCGTGACGTCAGATCTTCCTTTCTGCTGAAAAAAGGGTTCCTCCTTATCGCTGTCACGCTGAGTAGGCCCTTTGCTTATTAAAACTTATTGTTTGTTGAAACCTCTGTCTTCAAGTGACTACTTCTCTTCATCTGGTATGGATGACACAAAGTTGGTGCTGGGATTTAAGAAGTGTGCCTGCAGGCAGAAGATGTCCTGGACAGACCCGAACACCATGTGCATTTGCTACCTGGGTCACGAGCACAATCCCCAGGCTTGTGGCCTGTGGCGCACTCTACATCCGTCCACTTTAGAGGCTCGTCATACTTGCCTTTTGTTGGGTCATCCGGACGACCAGGATCTTCCCGTTAAGTCCAATGACGCCCATCGGGTGGTCTCTATAGCTGAGGGATCCGCAGAACAACTTGCGGCTTTTGAGGAAGCTGTGACCCAGGCTGCAGCACAAGCTTCCTCGGCTACAGCCTTTTTGCTGCTCTCCTTAAATGCTTCCTTCACGGGGACGTTCAGGGACTTGTGCCAGGTCCTCCTCACCCATGGGCAGGGTCCCTCCTTGGGCACCAAATCAGAATTGGAAAAGGTGACCAAGTAATGGTCTCATCGTTGGTCATGGGATCGTGAGTGCTCTCGGGCCTCGGATTCCCGCATTTCTCCAGAGGTTCCAACTTCGGTTGATCCTTAGGCCCAGGCCGCCGGCTCCACGGTTTCACCGTCTTGATCAAGACGGAGGTCGATCTTCCGGCAGAGATATTTCTCAAGCCGGTCGACTCGTTGCTGCAAGATGAGGCCGATACCTCCTTATCTAGGACTCCGGTCCTACCGCTCACCTCTCAAGGAGGCATAGACCAGTCCACTAATCTGTCACCTATCACCCAGGATCTTCCGGACCAGGAGGAGGCTCAGTTTTTGCCGACCCACTCTGAAACCCGCCGTCGACAGCCCCAATGCGCGAGGTCACGGTCCTGATCCTGTAGCCCTGAGTTGAGCAGCCCTCGTTGGCATTGACACTCGCGTTCCTAACATTTGGGCAAGTGCCGGCACCACTATTCTCCTTCTTCATCCTCCTCGGATGAGGAGAGGCTCTGATGCAAGCTGCATCAGTGCTGTGAAGATTTGAAGTGGCAGCAGCGTATGTTTACCAGGGTGAAGCCTGTGCCGGCCTCGACCCTGGCCATTACATGGCTTTCGCCACAGAGGCCGCAGTCTTTCCCACTTCAGCAGGAGCCGACCTGACAGGCACCGGCTCGGCCTCCTTTGGCCTCTCTGCCGATTCTGGAGGAGCCACCACCGAAGCCGCTGAAGTCCAGCCCTCCATCTAAGGAGACCCACCCTGGCATTGGGATTGCCTTATCGGCTGTCGGTCACCGTCACTCCTGACCGACCCCGTAGGGTCAGCGGGGAGTCTGGCAGTTGACCCCTTCTTAATGAATCCTCCGAGTCTGAGGGCTTCTCCTTGCACTCTCATCCAGGACGTGGAGTTGGTCGAAGATTTGTCGACAGAGCAAGGTCCCACCTCTTTCATGGGTCTTCTCCACCTCATCTTAAAATTCACGGGTCTCCCGATGGAGCCTGTCCAGAAGCTGGCTCGGTACCCACTCACTGAGATCCTTGACCAGGGCGACTCCCCTGGGGAAGCCTTCCTGGTTGCTGAGGTTATTCTTGGCCCTGCATTGGAGCTGTGGCAGCATCCAGCCTCTTATTCTGTTCCATTGGCCCGGATGGCCTGCATGTGTGCGGTTCCTACTGGTTCCCTTTTGGGATTCAAGCAGCATCTGTCGGCTTAGGGGCTGGTGGCCAACTCTGTGTTTTGGCACACAGGCAATGTGGGAGATGTTGATAAGCCTCCTGACAAGGAGTTTAAGAAACTGGACCACATGGCCAAAAAGGTCTATGCTGCCACTTCTCTTGGCCTTCGGCAAGTGAGTTCAGCCCTTTTAATGGCCCTCTTCACTCATGCCATACTGGGCACGCTTGATGAGGTGCTTCCTCATCTCCCGGCGGACTTACTGACCACAGTCAAGCAGGTCCAGGATCAAGGCAGAGTGGTGGCAAAGCAGCAGTTCCAGACTGCCATGGACATCGGCGACTCTTTCACTCGGTTCATTGTAGCCGTGGTTGCCATGTGCTACAGGGCTTGTCTGAGGATCTTGACCTTTAAGGTGGCTACCCAGCACAAGCTGGCAGATGTCCCCTTCTTGGGTGCCGACTTTTTTGGTCCCGGGGTCGAGGGGCATCTCACTCGCACTGAAAAGTCCAGAGCCACCTTGGACTGGGTGACTTCCACCCAAAAGGATGCCAAGGACTCTAAACAGCAGAAGAAGAAGCCCTCTCTGCCCCTGCAGCCAAACTGGCCCAGCCTCAGACTGGACAATAGGCTCAAGCTTGGCGTCCCTGGTTGAAGTCAGTGGCCACGGTCGTCCAGAAGCCAGGAGGTTGGGGTTCTGGTGGTTTCTCAGCCGGTCCTTCCTCCACTTCAAAGCCTGCCTAGTGACGGGATGGGAGTGCCTCCCCCAGGCCCGTCCTGTCTGCCTGGTCCACTGTCACCACAGACAGGTGTGTTTTTGAAGTGGTTGGTCAGAGTCTACCTCTGGAATTCGAGGCTTACCCACCCTGCCGAGCCCGTGCCCCATGACATCCTGTTGGTCTTTTGGGAAGACATCACCCAGGTCCTCCACAAGAAGGTCGTGGCTCCTGTCTCGGATCCTCCAGTACAACCAGGGTTTGTCTCCCGGTACTTCCTGGTGCCAAAACGGACAGGGACCAGGGGTGTAGCCAGGAATTTCTGAGCTGTACACCAAGTAGACTCATCACCGTTACCTGCCCCCCCCCTTTAAGGTGAGCTACCCCTCCCCACCGTCCATCCGCCTCCTCTCAGAGGGTAGTGTCATTTTCTGTGTTGTATGCCAGCATACCACCACCAACAGGTGTCAGACTAACAGACTGGCTTTTGGTTGCAATACTGCATTCTGATAAGCCTCTGTACCAGATTGGCCAAGTTACAATGTTGCATTGCGACAAGCCTCTGTACCACATCAAGGTAGCCACTCCCTACCACAGAGGTCCATTCACACTAGCCAGCCACCAGACTAGCTTTTAGTTACATTGTTGCATTGCAACAAGCCTCTGGCACACCAGTTATTGTCCGGGGGGGGGGATTTAACCCTATGAGGGGAGAGGATGGCAGTGGGGTATAACAAATGCTCTTGTTGATATGTTAAGACCATTTGAACAAGCAACAATAGACCTGAGTACTGAGTTGTCTTCCCAAGTCAGGTTATACTCATGGTTCGCATCTTGCTATGCAGAATGGAAGCATGCAACCAAATAAAAGCTTATCAGTCTAGAGATCACTTCTCTTGGAAATGTTTTCACTGAAAAACCTCACTGCCATTTTCATAGAATCTTTGAAGACAAAAAGTATATTCTTGCAACAATGCTCAACCTTCATTTGAAAGTGTCTGCTCTACCAGAGGAGGTTGCATGATCTTTTAAAGATGACTTAGTAAGGGAGTTCAGTATGTTAATTACACTATGCCTGATTTCAATAATGTGGAAAGTCAGCTTGATCAAACCAGCAATGAGTCGGACCCTCATAAAATGGTGAAATGATAGCACTGGACTTGGCATTTGCACAGGCAGGTGGTGATACCATTACAGCTTCTGTGACACCACAATCTGTGTGTGATATGTGGGCTCAAATCAGTCTTTTAGAAGACACTGACTTGGGCAAAGATTCCATCTTTAGGTATACTATTACTACAGAGAATATGGTGGTTAGTTATTTGAGGGAAAAAAGCAACAATTTAAGTCAGATCCTTTAAAGTGCTGGATGCCAGAAAAAAATGGTGTGACCTTCACTCAGTCAAATAGCTGTAATGCACACTGTTGGTAGTACTCTTTGTAACCACCAAATTATGTGCAGGAAATGTGTTTCCCAACCAGTCATTCAGCATATTGGCATTGTGAGAGTGAAATTCACAATGGAGACTTGCACAGTAATGTTTTTGATATATGGAGTGATGGGCATCACATCGTGCCTACACAAAACAGCAGTCAGTTTAATTTCAGTGACTGAACTATAAATGAGCTGAATAATACTTAACGACAAATGATTCGAAGCACTGTCTCTTCCCACCCGCTCACCCAAAGGACTGTGACTTGCTCGCTACAAAAGTGAGTCCTCATTACTGAATCAAACGACAATATGAGCAAACAATGTAAATAGCAAGCAGGGCTGTAAAGTACCTGAAATAGTGATCAGCACATTACTGCCTCATAGAATCAGTGATATGTAAACAAACGTAGGTGGTATATATATGGAGATCAAGTATTTGCTTAGGTGAAGTACGCATAGCAAAGCAGTCAGATAAAGGCAGGCACACCATGGATGATCTTAAAGCGGGAGCAGTAGATATTACAAACACGTTTCGTGAAAATAACACAGCCAGCAGCAGAGAAATATAGGAGAGTGAGCAAAGTGGTAAAACAATGCAGCAATGTCGGCAAATAGTATAATACAGCTTTTCATGTAAAAATTACAATCGGGTGCTAGACAAGCACAGCACTAACAGTTTACCAAAAAAACAAACAATCGTGGATTCGCTGGGTGACTGACATACCTGCCTGAAGATGGGACGGGTCGTGGAGCGACGGAGGGGTGCCTCAGTGCCAGAAGTGGATGCAAGGGCGTAGCTAAGAGGACAGTCTGTCTCTCAGAGTCCTCAGCTGTAGATTCGCCACCCAACATGCCAACAGCCAAGTCCCTCTCGAGTCTGGCCTCTAAAGTCCACAGACAGCCGCAGTGCTAATGATTCAGCACTCTTGGAAACTTTGAGTCCTGTAGCAAGGGTAGGGCAAGGTATTTTTCGCTCTTCGCTTGCGCTGTCTCTCTCTACTCCAACAAAGTCCCAAGATGCAACGCAAGGCTGGAAGCAACAAGCAAAACAGGAGCACTGTTTTTTTTGTACAGGGCATTTAAGAGCCTGCCTGACACTCCCTTATGCACTACCTTTGCCTTCTCTTGGCAGTGGACCTGATTGAGAGCCCCCTTAAAATGTTAGGACAAAGAGCAGCATGGAGCAAGCCCGTGAAAAAAAAAAATTAACACACGAGTGCAGAGAGACCAGCTCGCTCTACTGCTACCCATGCTGATTGCTGCAACACGCCATGGCGTGTCGGGCGTATCGGTAGCTACGCCCTTGACAGGGACTGGTGCCCCATCTTAGATCTGCATAACCTGAACAAGTTTCTCAGACAGCGCACCTTCAGGATGGTCACTCTGTCTCAGATCATATGAAGGAATGTGGCTCACAAGAATAAGGAATGGAGTTTCCCCATTCCATCTCAGTTTAATTATAATTTAATTTAGCTGCAGTTTTGCCTTTCTTATTCTAGATTCAATAGACTTATAGGTGAAATACATATTGAGCTTACTTCGAGAGGGTTCCTTCAGTTGGTCATCACATATAGGACTGGCGCCACCTGGCGTCAGGCTGCACGGCAAACTTTTCTGACGGGGGACCACCCATCCGAAGTCACGTGACCAATGTCAGCGTGGCTGTATATAGTGGGCGGTCCCCATGCCCGCCCTCCAGTTCTTTCCTGCCGTCGCCTCATGTCAGTCGCATTGCAGACTTCCATACAGCAATCGTCGTGTAAAGTTCTTGCATCGGAATCTTTCCTTCACCCTAATTTTCTTCATCGTTTGTTTGCTGACTTCTTGTCTTCACGTAAGAAGTGCTTGTCCTGTGGCATGCAGATCCCGCATAAGGATGGTCACCTGAAGTGTGTCATCTGTCTGGGCCCAGACCATCCTGTTTCCTTCTGCCTGGAGTGCCAAACTTTCAACCAGGCCACCAAGAAGCGGAGACAGCAGGCTTTGGAGGCCCACCTCTTAAAGACCCATTTAGCATCTCTTGAGAAACAGATGGCCACCTATTAGGGAACCCTCTTCTGAAAAATCGTCTTCTTCGAAGAAACACCACAAGAAGAAGCCTAGGGAGCGGGAGCGCTCCACAGAAGAAGCCACGCAGCTCTCGATGAGCAAAGCCCATCCACCGCTCAAGAAGTCGGACGGTAAGTCACAGGTAAATCCTCAGCCCGAGGCCAGCCGGTTGTCGGCCCCTCTGATGGCACCACTAAGTCAATTCGGCTAGTCTGGGGGCAGCTTGGCCACTGGTAGACGCTCCCCAGCCTTTGGGGACCTGTCTGGCACCCGTCGATAAGTTGAAGCCGCCTGATAAGACACCTGTCCCTGACGGCCGCTCAGGCATGGTTCGCCTGTCAGGGCCTAGCGGCGCCTGACCTGACGACTGGCAGGACCAGGGGGAGAAGGCCCCTCTTCCTTCGCCTGTACCCTCCTCCTCACTGATGGGTACCTCTGGCGAGGACTGCGCTGAACCCCTCGACTTCATCGAGGCCTTGGGTTCCGTCCCGCACTGTCCTGTTGGGGTCATGGAGAAGGAGGCTCCTTCTCGGCTGTCCGGCCTTCCGGTGGAGGCTACTTCTCCTCCCTCTGGTGGGATTCCTGTTAAGCCGGCACTGGCTCCAGTCCCTCCGGCAAACCCTTTGCTGACACTGGACATTCCGGCGACCATTCTTTAGCCAGGGCCCAGCAGTCGGCCTCAGCCATTGGCTCTGCCACCAGACCCGGTCCCGACGTCAGAGCTCCTTTGTGCGGCTCCGATGCCAGCCTCTCTGATGCCGGATCCCTTTCCAGCTCTGGATCGGGTGGTGCTGGTCCCAACATCGGTCCCCTTGACGAGGGCTATCCCGATGCCAGATCCCTAGCCTATCTACACTACTGCGGGTCTGACGTGGGTATCTCCACTGTCGGATCTGACATCAGGGATTTACACATGACCCCAGACTGTCCCACATTACCCTCTTGGGTATCCTGGGGACCATTTCCCAACTGGTCCCCCTCCAGTCTGGAGTTCGTATGAGCAGTACTACCCTGGTTTCCACCCATACCATTTCCAGGGGAACCAGGGTTATCACTAATCCCCACCATCGGTCATACCTCCTCCTCCACACACCCCACCTCCTCTGGCCACGCCGGACTTTAATATTCTTATCCTGTCTTGGTGGCAGGGGGCGCGGTTGGAGTTGGTGTTTGACCTGGAGATGAGACTCCCGCTGCCACGGTCTTCAAGGTCTCCATCCCCGAGCAGTTCTTCCATAACCACGGTGCATGTCTCAGGGAAAACTCATCAGGACATTACACTTCCAGATGTCTGTCACCGTCCTGACGAAGGGGCAGATGATGATGATGAGGGGGCTGATGATTCTGCGGAGGATGTCCTAGAGGAGCCTGAGGGTCCGTCAGGCAAGGTTTCCCCTAAGTCCCCTCAAAGAGGACCCTGCCTTCTCAGACCTTCTGAGGTCCATGAAGGATTTCTTCGACTGGGAGTCAGAGGAACAAGACCCCATGAGACATAGACTGGCCGAGCACCTGGACCTAGAGTCTCCATCTCCGGTCCCTATTCCTCCATGGATTGGTTCTCACCAGGACCTCACCTCTGCGGTCTGGCAGAAGTCTCATTCCCTCCCGGCTGTCCCCAAGCGGGCGGACAGGCTTTACCGGGCGCTGAAGGATGCCCCTTTTCTCACGGCGTACCCTAAGGCTGACTCTGTTGTCATCTCTGCTGCTCATGACCCCTCCGCTGCACCCAAGCACATGAGCACCTCTCCGGAGGACAAAGAGTCGAGGCAAATGGACCAGTTCGGGAGAAAAGTTTACGCTTCGGCCACATGCCCACTTCGGTCTCTCAATTATGAAGTCACATGGTGTCCACCAAGCTACCTTAGCCCAGGCTGGGCTTCGGGTCCAAGCTATGGAACCCTTGAGCTTGAAAGAGGGAGCTTGCCAAGGACCTTCGCCTCCTACGTTTACTTGTAGGCATGCCTGGGCGAGCCACATATGACTCAGTCTATTTTGTGGCTTGCACCTCGGCAACTGCTGTTGCCCTCAGACGGCACTCCTGGCTTCGCCTTTCCAGACTTGCTAACAAAATTAAGTCGGTGATTCAAGATACCCCATTTAGGGGCTTGGTACTCTTTAGTGGGGACACCAAGGACATCATCACTGACCTGCAGGATAGAGGCCTCGCCCTCAGGTCAAGTGACGTCCATGTTCTTATCGGGCAACCAACAACTGCAGCCCTTTCGGAAAAGGACCTGGAGGCAGAGGAAGCAAGCCCCAGCATGATGTCAGGGAAAGCGTAAGTCCATGGGTTCAGCCACCCCTCCAGCCTCCAAGAACCAGAGACTTACAGGGGGCCCTCCCCCTGAACGTTTGACCACTTCCTGAGTTGCTATCCCCACTGCCTCCTCACTCTCTCGACAAGGAGCAGGTGGAGGGGAGGTTCATCCGCCATGCGCAGGAGTGGAGGGCAATAACCTCTGATGAATGGGTCCTGCAGCTAGTGTCCGTCGGACACACACAATAGAGTTTCTGGAATTTCCTCCAGAATCTCCACCCAAAAGAGCCTCCTGTTCAAGGAATCAGGCTCTTTTCGTCCAAGAACAGGTGTACAGCCTCTTGCTCAAGGAAGCAATAGAGCATGTTCCCCTCTGGCAAAGGGGAATGGGGTTTCACTCCCATTTTTTCCTGGTTCCAAAAAAGACGGGGGACTTCAAACCCATCCTCAGCTTAAGCATCTTGAATCAGTTTGTCGAGTACAAAAATTTGGATGCTGACACTCCAGAGCCTTCTTCCATTCCTTCTGGAAAATCATTGGCTGTGCGCTCTGGACATACAGGATGCTTACCTGCATATACCCCAGCCACCGCCGATTCCTGCGGTTTCAGTTCCAGAGGGAACACTTTCAATTCCAGGCACCCCCCTTTGGTCTGTCTTCTGCACCCCGGGTGGTTACCAAGTGCCTGGCAGTGGTTGCCGCCTTCTTACGCTGCAGGGGTATTGCGGTTTTCCCTTACCTGGATGACTGGCTGATATCAGCCCCATCCAGGGACTCTTTACTAGAGGCTCTTTCTTTCACCTTGGACCTTTTCAACAGACTAGGGATTACTCTCAGTATTCCCAAGTCCTCCATGACCCCGTCCCAGAAACTTCAGTTCATTGGGGCAGTCTTAGGTACGGTCCAGTGCAGAGCCTTCCTCCAGACAGGGTGGAGACACTGATCCGTCAGGCTTCTTGAGTTGCTTCTTCCAGGTCCATCCCAGCCCGGGAGATCCTCCGCCTTCTCGGCCTGATGGCGGCCTCCATCACTGTTGTTCCCCTAACGAGACTCCACATGAGAGTCACTCAGTGGTCCTTGCGTGTGCAGTGGGACCAACTCCGGGACTACCTGGACCATTTGGTTCTGGTCTCCTTAGCGGTTCAGAAGGAATTGCTTTGGTGGAAGGACCCCTGCAATCTTTCTTTGGGTCTTCCCCTCTGGAACCCGGCTCCCTCGGCATCCCTAACCACAGATGCCTCGAACATGGGATGGGGAGCACCAAGCCCAAGGACTATGGTCCAGCTTGGAGGCAATGCTACATATCAACATTCTGCAGGTGAGGGCTGTCTTGTACACCTTACAGGCTTTCCAGATCCTCCTTCCCAAGGGATCACTGCTGGTCCAAACGGACATGTCAGTAGTTTGGTACCTTAACAAACAAGGAAGAACCCGATTGTACCCCTTGTGCAGGGGGTGATGCGGGTGTGGAACTGGGCCGTCCAGCACAATCTGGCTGTCATGGCCGTGCATGTGTCAGACATTCTAAATGTTCTGGTGGACAGTCTCAGCAGGTCTCGAACCCCAATCTCCCGAGTGGGAATTATGTCAGGAAGTGGCAGAATCCATCTTCCTACTTTGGGGGCATCCGGAAATCGACCTTTTCGCCTCCCAATACAATGCAAAACTTCCCAGTTTTTGCTCGCTCGTTCCAGGGCATGGTGCTTTCTGGCATGACGCGCTGTCTCTCTCTCCTGGACAGGGACAGTTTTGTACGCCTTCCCTCCATTTCCCATTCTCCAGAGGGTCCTCCTCAAGCTTCAAGCAGAGAAGGCAAAGATGATCCTCATCACCCCTCTCTGGCCGAGACAGATTAGATTTCCGCTGTTACAACAGCTTTCCAGGGAACATCTGGTTCCACTTCCAGTGACCTACGACCTCCTGACTCAGGACCAAGGCCGGTTAGTGCATGCGGGGCAAAGGACCATGAACCTTCATGCCTGGCTTCTGCAGACATAGCAGTCTCTCACTTTGGGGTCTCCTCCCAGGTCGCTCAAGTCCTCATTGAGGCTAGAAAACCCTCTACTCGATCCACTTATGCCATGAAGTGGAAACTGTTTTCTTTTTGGGCGACCGCCTAGGGTTGGAACCCCTTCTCATGTTCTGCCGCTCAAATCATGGAATACCTCCATCATCTGTCAAGACTCCGGTCTCTCATATTCCTCATTGAAGGTCCACCTTTCTGCAATTTTGGCGTACCATGAGCTAATGGATGGTAAACCCGTGACTCAGTTGGAAGTCTCTTAAAACATTTCTGAAAGGGATCTTCCATCTGAAACCCCTTATCCGCTTCCCAACTCCACCTTGGGATTTGAACTTTGTTTTGGAGAAGCTCATCCTTCTTCTTTTTGAGCCGGTTATGTGCTGTGACTTGTGCTTCCTTTCCTGGAAGGCATTGTTTCTGGTTGCCATCACGTCAGCCTGGAGGATTTTGGAGCTTCACGCTCTGGTTTGCAAGGAGCCCTATCTTATTTTCCATAAGGACCGAGCGTTCCTTAGGACAAATCCTAAGTTTCTTCCCAAGGTGGTGTCAGAAGCCACACTGAATCAATCAGTAGAGCTTCCTGTGTATTTTCCGTCCCCTTAGAGTTGAGGCACTCCTCCATACCATGGACGTACATCAGATTCTTCAGTGTTATACTCATTGGACTAAGGAATTCCATAGCTGTGATCGCCTCTCAAGGGTGTAGCTACTGATACTCCAAGCAAGCCATGGCATACAAAGTTTAGTAGCAAGGGGTAGCAAACAAGCTGGCCAGCATTGCTCTGCCCTCTCTATTCCATTGTATTTAAATTCCTTTGTTTGGCTTTGCAGGCTTTTTCTTTTCTCTTTCAGCTTTGTTTTGGGGGAAGGGGGGATGGTAGAGTGGACCCCGGACTTTGCAGCTGAAATTCTCAATTAGGTTTGCATAGTCCACCTGCATAGTGATCGGCCGAGCATCTGGTAGGGTGTGGTAAGTCTGGCAGCAGTTTAAATGCCCCTGCAAAGTTAGAAGCCATACTATTAGTTCAATTGTACTGGGAGTGAGAGAAGCAGTAGAAGAACTGAGGAGCAGCAGACGGAAAGAACAGACTTGGAGCCACCTAAAATAATGAAGACTTCATGTAGAGTGGCAAGTGGAGCGAATCTGCCTGCCAACAGGGAAGAGAGAAGAAATTTCTGCTGTGGTTTTGGACTCGTGGTGCAGTCTCTGACATTTACCAATGGGCAGCAAGCACTACACTAGCAGCACAGACAGCAGGTCTAGTGTGGGAATCATCTGATTGGAGCCAAGAACCTTGAACTCAAGTCCTGGGGGGAGGACAGGCATGAACAACAGAGGGGAAGGGGGTAGCAGTGTGGCACGTTGGTGTACAAATCTGAAATGCCTGGCTACACCCCTGTCGTCTCTTTGTATCTTTTGCCCCCAGATCAAGTGGCAAACCGGTTTCTAAGCAGGGCCTTTCCAGATGGTTAGGCAACTGCATTAGGTATTGTTACCAGAAGTATGAAAAACCTCTGCCAGGTACCATAAGAGGTCATTCTACTAGGGGCATGGCTGCTTCTGCTGCCTTTTTGTGAAATGTCTCTGCGGCTGATATCTGTGCCGCAGCCACTTGGGAGTTCTGTCCATACCTTTACCAAACACTACAGTCTGGACATTGCTTCTAGGTGGAAGGCTGATTTCAGCCTAGCTGCATTACAGGGCCATCTGTCCTAGACTGGGTTCATTCTGGATTCCAGTTCTGTTGGAGTTATTTCTCCTCCTCCCTAGTTTCTCTCGGTTTCTCTTTGGAGGGACTGCTTGGGACTCTGTCCTATATGTGATGACCTACTGAAGGAACCCTCTCAAAGTAAGATAGTACATTTACGTAGGAACTTACCGTAACAGTAGATCTTCAAGAGAGGTTCCTTCAGTAGGTCATATTTTTCCCTACCTCCCTCCTTTCCCTCATTTTATTTCTTACAGGGACTCCAAATTCTGTTCGCTCCTGCTGTCGGGCCTCTGCCTGGCTCCGGCCGGAGAACTGGAGGGCGGGCGTGGGGACCGCCTACTATATACAGCCATGCTGACGTCGGTCACGTGATGTCGGATGGGCGGTCCCCCATCAGGGATTGATAGAAAAGTCTGCTGTGCAGCCTGACGCCAGGTGGCGCCAGTCCTATATGTGATGACCTACTGAAGGAACCTCTCTCGAAGATCTGCTGTTACGGTAAGTTCCTGTGTAACTGTACTTTACGCTTTTGTGTTAAATTTAAGGGGTTCCTGTGGATCTCAAGAAACCATTAAGCTCTTAGCACACAGTGTTATTCTTGATATTGGTTCTTTTTTTTTTTATACTGTACATTAGGTAATAGGTTGGAGAGTAGGGACTGAGGAAAGCAGTATCACAAAAACAGAAAAATACAGCGAAAGGGAGGGGAAGTCTAACATTTAAAGCATTAAATACTATACATTTTATTTCATTATTTATGATTTGGTTACTATTTGTGCATATAACAACGTGTTTTGTGACATTTTGTTTTAAAATATTTATTGTGCTTTGTTTAATTTTAAGTAGTAGTCTACTTGTTTAGAAGTTACTATTGCTTTGGTGTCAAAGTGGGGCTGATGGGTGTGGAGGGGGCTGAATCCTGTTTACCTCTTGTAGTATTTGCAAACTGTTAAGGGCTTGGGTACAACTCATTTTTTTTTTGTTTTTTATCTGAGTTGTGGTACCACATAATTTTTCTGTCCTCTGTTTATAACTTAGTTTTTTTTTGTTTGTTTTTTTCATAGTTTTTGGGTTTTTGCAGGTTTCTCTCAGCCTCTACTCCCACACGTCCCAGACGTAGCATGTGCGTGTGGAGGCACACGTGTGCATGCTGTTTGGGATGCCCCTCCCTTCCAGTTGTGCCATTGACCGACGGCACCAAACCTCCATTTGGTGATGGTTGACTACGGTGGCAACCCCACCCCTTACCCTGGAGAGGAGAGCCAACGCCAGTTCTGCTCCCATCCCCCACCCCGTGCCGGCACCCTGGCGACCCAATGTTATTCCTGAACCTTCATCGCCACCGGGCTGGCCTTATCACTTTGTTTTTTATTTCAAAAACTGCTATTCTTAATGGGATTTCTGCATTTTATTCTAATTCCTTACTTTCTGCTTCAGTTACCCTTTCTCATTTCATTATCTAATGACTTAATCTTGATTGAAATGAAGACGAGATTGATAAATATAATGGAACAAAGTAATTTATATAGGTGCACTAAAAATGTAGATTTTTCTGATGCAATGCATACCTTAGCTACTCTGTAAATTTTTTTTTGACACAGAATGTTTGATTTATTACATCATGTCAGGTAAACATAAATTCATAACATGGAATGTCAGAGGGCTGAATGAAAAAGTTAAGAGGTAAAAGGTTTTAAGATACCTCAAACATTTTTACCCAAATCTAGTCTTTTTACAAGAAACCCATCTTTAAAAAAAAAAAAAAAGATACTGACCTTATGAAAAGGGAATGGGTCGGTCAGGTTTATGGCATAGGGGATAGCAGCAAAAAAGCAGGAGTGGTTACATAAATAAACAAGAATACTCCTTTTCAGGCAACGGATGTCACTGAGGACAGAGAAGGGTATTGCTTCATTTTAAATGGCACTCTCTAAGTATTTGTAATTTTACTTTGGTAAATGATACAGTATGTGGCTCAAACAGGAATTGTCACCAACTGTCGACTAAATTATTAAATTTATTGCTCCCATTTTTATGTTGGCTAGCGCTTGCGTGCTAGCAAACATATTGCATTAGTAGCAGATTTGGAGGCACGGTCACTGTTGGGCGAATGCAGGACACGCATCAGTAGGTGCGTCCCTCATTCCTCAATAAGCCAGCATGCAGGCGCCACACCAGGAATACATAATGTGGTGAGCACATCTAAGAAAAGGTCTGCTGCAATGAGAGCCAAGCTCATCATGCAGCGGTACCAAACATGCCCTCCCTACGTGCCTTTCCCGGTAAAGCCCTTCAATAAACATGGCAGTGCTGACTGCCGCCGCGTGGAGAGCCAACTTCAGGGGTGCCCAATCCCCCTGTCGGCATGTCCCAACCCACTTCATTTGCCGACGGGGGATCCCACTCCCCGTTGGCATAATGCACCCCTCCCCTTTTTAAGGCATATGCCGAAGGGGTGCCCAATCCCCCTCGACATCTTATCCCCCTTACCAGTTTAATTTGCCGATGGGGAGCCCACTCCCTGTCGGCATAATGTCTCTCCCCCCCCCCACTTGTTGTGTGCTGACGGGGGTACCCAGTCCCCCCACGACTACAGACCCCCCCAAAAAAAAAAACTCTCAGGTGGCTTGCTGGGAGCCCACCCAGTGTACCAAATGCCCCTGTAAAACAAAAACGTACCGCAATTTTTTTATTTTTATAACCTGCAAACCAGAAAATGGTCCTCGTCGAGTCCGGTGGCCCTCCCCCAACCCATGCCCACCCTCTGTGCCCCTGCCCCTCACCCCATACTTACCTCCAGAGCACGGCGTGATTATCTTCGATGGACCGGAACACGTGTGCACTCTTCAAAGCCAACCACAAACTGAAGAAATGCCAGTAAGCTGTATAATGCAATAAATAGAGGTTTTTCAACTTTGGTGCATATCTCAGGCATTGTTTTGGAATTTTGGCACCAAATTTTCAATATGGGGATGTTGGGAACCCTTCTTATGAATTCAGTCACTGTCATGGTGTTATTCGGTCCCAAAGGTGATTTCATGGTCACTTGCATGGAATCACCTTCGAGCTTGATGTAATGACAGTGCCACTGTTATGAGGGGTCTCAAAGCCTATATTGCAAATTTGGTGAAAAAATCCTGTAATGAGTTGCTTACGAAAGGCATTGTGCAGTTTCTCACACGCCAGAATCTCATGAATTTGTAATATTTTTACTCCAGATTTTCAAAATTGGTATTTTTCCACACCTCTTTCTGAACAGTACAGCTGTCATTTTACATATCCTGGCCGAAATGTGTTTTTGCATGTCCAGCGCAGAATAGCGCTGTCGCTCTGCGAAATCAGTTTTTGGGACAGTTTGAGAAAATGACGGAGACACTGTTCATGAGCAGAGATCCTAAAATGCCTATGTGGAAAATTTGGTGACGAAAGTCCATAAAATGACTGTGTTATAAGCGTGCGTTGCGCAGTTTCCATGCACCCTTGTAACTTCATAAATTTGCAATATTTTCAAGCCAGATTTTTTTCACTGGCATTTTTTCACACCTCCTTATGAACAGTACAGCTGTCATTTTTCACAACCTGCTCAAAATGTGTTTCGGCACCTGTGGTGCACAATGGCGTGGTCTCTGTGGGAAATCAACTTTTGGGACAGATTAACAAAATCACAGCACCGCTGTTCATGAGGGCAGGTCCCAAAATGCCTATGTTGAAAATGTGGCTAAAAAGAATCCCAAAAATAGTTGGGTTACGGACATGTGTTGCGCAGTTTCTATGCATGCTTATGATTTCACCAATTTCTTTTTTTTTTCAATCCAGATTTTCAACGTTGCCATTTTTTTACACCTCTTCCTGAACAATACAGTTGTAATTTTTCACATCCTGCCCCAAATGTGTTTTCGTCCGTGTGTCACCAAATGGCATAGCTACTATACAAAACCACCTTTCAACTAACAAACTGATTGTGCCGCTCTTCATGAGGCGGTGTCACAAAATCCCTATGTTGAAAATTTGGAGTGAAAATACCAACAAACGCCTACAACATTAGGGTTTCCAACTGAAACACCCTACCCTGTAGAGACTGACAGGCATCAGGGGTGTGACTTGGGATCATTGGGTGTAATGTTAACACCATTCCACCCTCACCCTGCAGCCAGTGACAGGCATCAAGGTGTTCCTTGGAGTGTTCAGCTCTAAAGTTCACCCCATTCTCCTATACTGCACCTGTCTCTGCATATTTCTTTATGGAATGGGGTAAGTATAAGGCCCAAAGACCCAAAGCACACCACAACACTTGTCAGTGTTTACAGGGTAGGGTGAGGTAAAATGTCATGAGTGTTATAGCTGACAACCCAAAGGCACACCTCAACGCCTGTCAGTCTCTGCAGGGTGGGGGTTGGGTTGGCGTCAGTTCAGTACTTCACTGCCATTCCTATTATGCGTCTCTAACTCCTGCACTATCAGTGCCAATGCCAGCGTGACAGAGGCCCTGGATTCTATTGCTCCAGTTCGCATCCACCCCTTCACTCCTCACCCCAGGCCTCCTTGGTTTGATGAGGCCTTGAGAGAGTTGAGGCAAGTGGGACGAAGGTTAGAGAGGCACTGGCGGAGGTCAGGCCTGGAATGTGACAGACTTAGTTTGACCATTATTTGGTCTATCAATCCGCAATTGCCAGCCGGCCTGGTAGCGCTGAGGGTTGAGGCGCTGGATGCTACACCTCACACCATGCCGTCGGCCGGGTTGGGAACAGCTCGGGTTGCGGGCGGGGAAAGGATGGAGTGCTCGACGGCAGCTCTCTTTCTCCGGGGTGGACTGCAGGCCCCGCTGCAATGGCTACTCACCTAGGGGAGCCCGGGTGGATAGCAAGTAGGTGGAGCAGCTGCAAGTGGATTGGGAGGATGTCGGCAGAGGGGCGGAGCAAAGAGTGCGTCTCAGCGCCTCTAGCTCATAGCCCTCATTGCTGCCGACATCGAGGAGAAGAAACCCGAACAAAAACACCTCGGCTTGTCCTAGGCGATGGCACCTCACTGGTAGGTCTCAGGGCTCGTCGAATAGACTCCACTGCACCGACTCCACAAGTTCAGAGTGTTGGTTTGGGGAGGTAAGGGGCGTTCCTTACCTGGGGGTATGAGTGTGTGTGGTGTCGGGTGCTCTAGGGGCAGATCTCGATGGGGAGTGGGCCCTGCAGGTAGTAGGATGCCGGAGAGAGTGGAGAAGGGAGGCAAGTAGGAGTATAAATACATAGTTAAAAAAAAATCAGCAGTTGCCCGTAAGAAGGCAGAATTCCTGTCCAGAGAGATTGCTGCTGCGCAGAATCGACCAGCCCAGCTTTTCCAGACTGTGGACAGATTGCGTAATCCACTCTGTCTCCAGCCTGGAAATGCTTTTTCACAAGAACATTGTGAGGAGATTGCTCAATTCTTCGCGGGTAAGGTTGCCACAGTCAGGTCCGGCATCCGCCCAACCCTCTTTCAAGGGAGTTGCGGTGGTCGGCGGGAGATGTCGGGCGCCCAGTTTGTGTAGTGTGATTTTGGCCGGCCCACAGTCGATAATATTGTGATGGTTATCAAGTTATTGCATTCAACCAACTGTAGTTTGGACCCAGGCCCCACGCGCCTTTTAGTAGGCTGTGCGGATAGTATCAGCCCAGTCCTTGCCGAGATAATCTGGATGTCTTTGGAGAGGGGGATCTTTCCTGATCCCCTGAAGGAGGCTGTCGTTTGGCCCCTTCTTAAGACGTCCTCCTTGGACCCGGACTGTCTGGCCAGCTTCAGGCCTGTTTCTAACCTGCCCTTTGTGGGTAAGGTTATTGAAAAGGTGGTGGCATCACAGCTTGATGACCATTTGACCAGCCACAATGTTTACGATTCTCTCCAGTCCAGATTTAGGAAGAGGCATAGTACCGAGACAGCTCTTGTCCGGGTACTAAATGACCTCCTAATAGCGAGAGATCGAAAGACCTGATCTTATTTCGAGACACAGCTCTTGCAACAGGTAACACCATTAGGACTGAAGCCGGCAGGCGTCAGGACCCCACGGAAAACTTCTAGCTAGCTATCTTCAGTGGGGACCGCCCCCAACGTCGGTCCCGCCTCCAGTGTCAGGCGTAGTACATAAGGGGGTGGTCCTGCCAGATTCCCCAGTTCTTTCCCGGCGTCGACTTGCAAGTCTCGACCTTCGTTCCACCTAGCGACACGTGGTAAAGTTTTTCCTTCGAAAATTTGTTTTTCTTCGGTCAGTTTATTGTCTGATGTCCTCTCCAACCTCGCGTCATTCTTCGGTGCGCTTGTGGGAAGCAGATCCTTTTATGATCCTGATCTGCCCGCGTCCGTGCTTAGGCCCAGACCACGACACCCGGTCCTGCTCCTTTTGCCTAGGTTTCAACAGCAGAACCCGGATCCGTCGCCAGAAGGCCCTACAGGCGTTCCTGCTTGAGGAACAACTCAAGACCATGGCCTCCAAGGGGGATTCTTCTGAGAAGGCCCGCATACATTCGGAGAAGCATAGGAGAAGGCCCTTCCAGGTCCCCTGCCTAGGGCCTCTGATTCTCGTAGTCTCGCCCAGGTCCGACCGCCGCCTCCCGGCCAGTTCTCAGCCTCCCCTGCTGCGGTGAGAAAATCTTCGGCTCCTCTTCCCAGGCCAAGACTTCCAGGCCTCGCTCATCTTCCAAGGCCCTGGTCAAGTCGGGGACCGCCACCATCACCACAAGTGGGTTCCCGCCATTCTGAACCCGACGTCAGGTCTGCCTCCTTGCCGCCTCTCCCAGCGAAAGACCAAGGGAGCTCACTTAAGAGACTGCCGACCCGACGCCGGCCCGCCCGACATCGGCCCTCACCACAGGTCCCCAGAGCCGTCGACTGCCAGACAACCGTCGCCGGCCAATCCTACGCACCCCCGGACGCCGGTAGGGGGGCTGACGTCCGTGCCTGTCCAGATTGAAAAGAGGACCCCGACGTCGGTCAGGAGACCATTACAGAGGAGGAGTTAACACAGCCCGAGGACCAGACGGGCGACCCTGGTCCTGTCGAGCCTCCCAGGGAACCCTCCCCGCAACCCGAGGCCCCTGTGGAGCCGACGCCGGAACCCGACGACCGACCACCGGCGCCCGGTCCGTCGTCGGGTCTCTCTTTCTCAGAGGTTAAGGAGCTTTTCACTTACTGGTGGGATACTATCAAAAAGAATGTGGTCCCCACCCCGCCTCCTCTTCCACCTCCTCCTCCTCCTAGGCCGGTTACTCCTCCGGTTCCTGCGCCCCCTTCTCCATCCGGGTCTGCAGGCCGGTTACCTCCTCCCCGGGAGCCCAGGATCCCTCCAAGGGGGAGACCAGATAAAAGGAGACCTCCGTCCAGATCCTCTTCTGGGTCACCCAGCCCTAAGAGACCCAGGAGATGCCGCCGTTCGCCTTCGACGGAGGACACGGGATCAGAGTTTTCAACAGGATCTAGATCCCCATCTCCCCTCCACATCCCTTCTCCGGACCCTCGTGAGCTTCCAAGGTCTCCTCCGGATGACCCTTCATTCTCGGACATCATGAGACACATCCAAGAGAACATGGGATGGGATGCGGAAGAGTTAGACCCGAAGGCTACGCCTTGCGAAATATCTTCGGCAGAAGGACCCCAAGCCTGTGGTGGTGCCACCCTTGGTAGACACCTTTGTGGACTTCACCAAGGCAGTGTGGAAGCGTCCACATTCACTCCCGGTGATGCCGAAGAAAGCTGACCGCCTGTACAAGGCTCCAAGAGAAGACCAGTACTTGGCTCAGCATCCTCAGGCCGACTCTCTGGTCATAACAGCCTCTCATGACCGGTCCCAGAGACCGCAACATTTGAGCACTCTGCCACCGGACCCGGAGTCCAAACAGCTGGACGCTATGGGTAGGCGCACGTATGCTTCCGCTACTTGCGCCGTCAGATCCCTGAATTACTTGACCCACATGGTCAGTTCCAAATTGCCCTGTGGGAGCAGGGTCTGGATCTGGCTGAGAAGTTGCCAGAAGGTGAGCAGAAGAAGGAGATGTTGCAGCTCCCGGACGGGTTGGACGTGGGGACCCAAGTGCTAACGCAGCCGACTCCGCGAGACTCCTCGGCCCGAGCAGCAGCTTCAGGCGATGCCTCTGGAGGCATGGCTCCGTGTCTCCAGTTTACCCCGGACGCCCACAAAACATCATGGACGCCCATTCGAGGGAGAAGTTCTCTTCGTGAGCCCTCTGAGAGGGTCATCACCAAGCTTCAAGAGGCGGGAAGGCGGTGAGGTCGGTCCAGGCAATGTCCGACCGAGGCTTAGTTCCTTTCGTAGGAACCAAAGCCGTTTTCATGGGCGGGCACAGAGACAACAGTCCCTGCACTGCCCACAACAGAGGGGTTCGGTTCCCAGAGCTTAGGGTAGACAGCCCGCTGGGCCAAGGTCAACGCCCAGCTAAACCTGCCCAGCCCGCAGGCCCCTCCGCCGCCACAGCCTGACTACTTTCCCGCCCCGCCTCAGGATCAACGGGACATCAAGGTCGGGGTCGTGATTATGGGCACCTGCCAGGATGGTAGTCCATAACCACCGACCGGGTGGGTTCTTCAGTTGGTCGAAAGAGGCCACTTTATAGAATTCGCAGAAAAGCCACCCTCAAGGCCTCCTTTGCTCTCCGTTACTCAGGTCAGCACAAGCCTCTGATCAGGCAAGAAATACTCATGGCAGCCTGCAAAGGGGCGACCAGAGTATGTCCAGAGAACCAGAGGAGGATACCAGGGTACCCTCCCACTTCTTCCTGGTTCCAAAGAAAACAGGGGACCTCCATCCGATTCTGGACCTCAGCGACCTCAATATGTCGGTCGCCTACAAAAGATTCCGCATGGTGACTCTTCCGGGTCTTATTCCCATGCTAAAGAGGGACGCATTTTTAGCGTCTCTAGACATGCAGGATGCATACCTACACATCCCTGTACCTCAGGCGCACAGGAGGTTCCTGCGCTTCGAGTTTCTCGGCCACCACTTTCAGTTCCGAGCACTTCCATTCGGACTGTCATCGGCCCCCAGGGTCTTTACCAAATGCATGGCAATCGTGGCCGCGTCTCTAAGGAGACAGGGCCATTATGTGTTCCCGTACTTGAACGATTGGCTTCTCATGGCCGCCTCCAGAGAGGCGTTGTTAATGGCTATACAGAGTACCCAGGATCTGTTTCGGTCTCTGGGCATCCATATCAATTACGAGACGTCTCTCCTGGTACCATCGCAGAAACTGCAGTTCATAGGCGCAGTCCTGGACACCGTTCAGGGAAGAGCATTTCTTCCAGATGACAGAGCAGAGCGCATCAGATCCCTCTTCAGGGATCTTTCGTCGAAGAAGACCGTCCCAGCCAGGTCGGTCCTTCGCTTGCTGGACACATGGCTGCGGCCATTCCGACCATCCCTTTCACAAGGCTCCACATGCGGGTAACTCAGTGGATGCTCAAGTGCAATGGGACCAAAGGCAAGACCATATGCAGCATCGGTCAGAATCACTGAGCGCTGTGATTGAGACTGGCAATGGTGGCTGAACCCGGGACACTCTCTACAGGTGTCCGTTTATCCGTATGGTCTGAGGTAATCCTCACCACAGATGCCTCAGGACTAGGTTGGGGAGCACACCTGGATGGGGTGAAGTCCCAGGGAACGTTGACCCCTCAGGAGGCTCACCTTCATATCAACGTTCTGGAGATGAGGGCGGTCCTTTATGCCCTGCAGGCATTTCAGTCAGAGATCCCGCCGAGTACTCTCCTGCTACAGACAGACAACACGGCGGTGATGTATTACCTCAACAAATAAGGAGGCGAACACTCTTACCCCCTTTGCAGGGAGGCTATGAGGGTGTGGGATTGGGTAATCCAACACGGCTGAATCTGATCACAGTACATGTTCCCGGGGTGGACAACACAATTGCAGACGGCCTGAGTCGTTCCCAGGCCAGAGTCCATGAGTGGGAACTTCTTCAGGAGGTAGCAGAGGATCTGTTTCTTCAGTGGGGAACTCCAGAATTGGACATGTTCGCTTCCCCATCCAATGCAAAACTGCCCAATTTTTGCTCACTAGATCCAGGGCCTGGTGTTTTCTGGCGAGACGCGTTGTCCCTCTCCTGGGCGGACAGATTCCTCTGCGCTTTCCCTCCCTTCCCGTTAATCCAGAGAGTTCTTCTCAAACTGCGCAGGGAGCATGCAACAATGATCCTGGTGGCCCCTTTCTGGCCCAGACAGATCTGGTTCCCTTTGCTAATACAGCTATCCCGGGAACCTCCGCTGCCGTTGCCATTCAGCTCCCATCTCTTGTCTCAGGAGGAGGGTTCACTGGTCCACCTGGACTTACGCTCACTGAACCTGCATGCATGGCTCCTAGAGACATAGCCATTTTGCGACACGGGTCTCGCAAGAGGTTGCGGATGTTCTTTCTGCAGCCAGAAAGCTGGCAACGCATGCGACGTACACCATGAAATGGCGCCGTTTTTGTCTATGGTCTCAAACACGCGGCTTTTGCCCTTTAGGTTGTCCGGTGAAAGCGGTGTTAGAGTACCTGCTCTCCCTTTTCCGTTCGGGTCTCGCCTACTCCTCTATTAAGGTGCACCTCTGTGCCATTTCAGCTTATCACCTTCCGGTGGGGCAGCGCACAGTGGCACAATTAGATGCCTGCTGAGAATTCCTGAGAGGGGTGTTACACCTTAGGCCGCCCATTAAAGACCCAGTGCCTCCATGGGACTTACTCTTTGTCCTGGAGCAACTCACGCTCTCCCCTTGAACCTGCCGCGGATTGCGAGCTGCGTTTTCTGTCGTGGAAAACGTATGTTTTAGTTGCGGTTACGTCAGCGAGAAGAGTTTCCGAGCTTCATGCTCTCATGTGTAAGGAGCCTTATTTGATTTTCCACCGGGACAGAGTATCCCTGAGGACGAATCCTAAATTCTTGCTTAAAGTGGTTTCCACACTCACTCTCAATCAGGACATTGACCTGCCTGTCTACTTCCCTAATTATTCTAATAGAGGAGAGGCGCTGCTCCACACCCTGGATGTTCACCGCAGCTTAAGGTACTACCTGAGCAGAACTAAGCAGCTTCGTAAATCGGAGCAACTTTTCGTTTCTTTTACTGAAAGGATGATGGGCCAACCAGTATCCAAACAGTCCCTTTCTCGCTGGCTTGTCCAGTGCATATCATACTGTTAATGATATCAAACAAAAGCCCCTCCCGGGATCAGTCCGGGGCCATTCCACTAGGGAGTGGCCACCTCCTTTGCAGCACTTCAAACGCCTCCACCCTCTGCCATTTGTGCTGCAGCCACTTGGAGCTCTGTACATACTCCTTTATCAGGCACTATAGCCTGGACACGCTCACGGCGCATAGCCGGCTCGCCTGGCTGTGCTACAGGGTCTCCTGTCCTAGAATCAGGACCTGGAATGAATTTTCTAGTTTCCTCCTCCCAGAGTGTTTGCAAGCGATACTGCTTGGGAATCAGTCCTAATGGTGTTACCTGCTGCAAGAGCTGTGTCTCGAAGTAAGATAGTACAGTTACGTAAGAACTTACCGTAACAGTAGATCTTCGAGAACAGCTCTTGCAGCAGGTACCTTCCCGCCCACCTTCTCCCTTGGAGGAGGCATGGCTTAAGCCTTTTTAACAGGGAGTTATACCCTTTTGTCTTCTGACGGTGGATCCTCGGTCTCCCATTTCGATGTCATCCTGTGGCCAGAAGTCTCCGGCGGGAGAACTGGGGAATCTGGCGGGACCGCCCCCTTATGTACTACGCCTGACGTCGGAGGCAGTCCCCGCTGAAGATAGCTAGCTAGAAGTTTTCCGTGGGGTCCTGATGCCTGCCGGCTTCAGTCCTAATGGTGTTACCTGCTGCAAGAGCTGTTCTCGAAGATCTACTGTTACGGTAAGTTCTTACGTAACTGTACTTTCCATCTTGGTCTTTCTTGATCTCTCTGCGGCATTTGATACTGTGGACCATGGAGTACTGTTGGATCACCTGCGGTTCATCTGTGGACTTTCGGGGTCGGTCCTCAGATTATTTCGATCCTTCCTCAAGGGTTGGACTCAGAGAGTGGTGTCGGGGTTTTTTTCCTCGACCCCACTCTCCCTATGCTGCGGGGTGTCACAGGGATCCATTTTAGCACCCATGTTGTTTGCGGTCTATATGCTGCCATTGGGAGTGATTATTAGGCAGTACGGCTTGAGTTTTCACTGCTATGCAGATGATACTCAGCTGTACATGTCCTTTGTGCCTCGTTGGGATGATGCTGTCTCAGTCTTTAACAGCTGTCTAGCTGAGATCCAGGACTGGATGAATGTGATCTGGCTGCAGTTAAACCCAGAAAAAACTGAGGTGTTGGCTGTGGACCCAGGTCGTCGGGAGGTGGGTGTGTTGGCTGGTTCTCCTTTGGATTTATGGCTCGGAGGTGTCCAACTAACCACCTCAGATCGGGTGCGGAACCTAGGTGTTATTTTTGATGACCGCCTGACCCTAAAATTGCAGGTGTCAGTGGCTGTCAAAACCTTTTTTTACCACCTGAGGAATATCACCCGGGTAAAGCGCCTGTTTCCTCCCAATGATCTTCCAACTTTGGTTCATGCCTTCGTTACCTCCTGCTTTGACTACTGCAATGCCCTTTACCTAGGGCTACCGGGGGTTGATATCTGCTGCTTGCAGTTGGTGCAGAATGCGGCAGCCAGGCTTTTGACTGGTACCTTTAGGACCAGTCATATAATGCCTGTGCTCCGCGGACTGCCCTGGCTGCTGATACAGTGGCGGATCACCTTCAAGGTTGCTTTGTTAACCTACAAGGCCCTACACGATCAGGGACCTAGTTACCTGAAAGATCTCCTTCATCCCTACTGTCCCCTCCACCCTCTCTGATCCACCGATGAGGGATTGCTAGAGATTCCCAGGATTCGTTTACAAACACCTGGGGCAAGGTCATTTGGTTTTGTTGCCCCTACCCTGTGGAATTCTCTGTGTCATCTGGTGCGAGATAGCCTGACCGTCCAGAGTTTTAAAGCTGCCTTGAAAACGTATCTTTTTAGTTTGGCATTTTCCATTTATTGAAGCTGCTATTGTAGTTATTAGTTTTTTTATTTTATTTTATTTTATTAATATGTTTGGTTTTATTGTACAGGCACCATGGTTTTGGAAAGGTGCCTTTTGTAAATAAAGAATTGATTGATTGATTAAATAATAATAATTATTTTTATTTTTTTTCTTTTTATTTTTTTTTTAATTTAGTTTTTGTTGACCGGGTAAGTGCACTAGACAAATCCTGCCTATTTTCAGGCACGACCCGGGGGAGGGGGATACAGATGAATGCCAACTGACCTTGAACCAGATTAAGCTGTTGTATACTGGCAGGGGATACAACTTGCATAATTAACCCTGTCCTAGACAAGACCAACAAGAAATATGTTATTACAAAAGGCAGACAGGGACTTGGAACTATTAATTGAGACTCTAGGTTTAATAGAGACTGCTGAATGCTGGCGCTAAAGAATACACATTTTGGTCACCTGTTCATAGACATAGAAGTATAGGCCTTGACGGCAGATAAGGACCGCTTGGCCCACCTAGTCTGCCCATTTCCCTACCTAGAGGATTTATTTATTTATTTATTTAGATTTTGTTTACCAGTAAACCCACTGAGACCAAAGGTCCCTTTTTCATGGGCGACCCGGGGTGAATACACCACCAACTTTACATTAGGTACAGTATACAGCTTCGAAAATACATTTACAATTTGTATATAAGGTACAGCATACAGATACAAAAAGAAAAATAAAAAAATACTATATATACAGTTCATACAGGAGGTTGCGTAACTGTAAGGCAGAGACAGAGAGCATGTAGGAAGTTCCAGCATTCAGAGAAAAATTGCATTGCCCAGGGGAAAAAAAACAAAAGTCCAAGGGTCATTCAAAGAGAAGAAACATAACACAGTTTGTAAAGAGTATACAGTTGATAGAGGTTAGTTGGTACCAGGGGCGCCACAGATTCGTAGATGGTCACATAAGGTCATGAGGGGTAGGGAGTTTATCTAGCGGTTACAGCAGGATAAGCTGCAGACCCTATTGAACCAACAGCCTATTTCTTCCTACCCTCCACAAAAATTGCCTTATGTCTGTCCCATGCATTCTTGAATTCTCCCACAGTTTTAGACTCCACAACCTCCTCAGGAAGGTTGTTCCATGCGTCCGCCACCCTCTCTGTGAAAAAATACTTCCTCACATTGCCCCTGAGCTGTCCCCCTTCTATCTTCAAATTGTGTCCCCTTGTTCTTGCACATCTCTTTTTCTGAAAAATGCTACCCTCTTGGACTTTGTTGATTCTGCTGAGGTACTTAAACTTTTCTGGCATGTTCCCCCCCCCCCCTTTCCTCAAGGGTATACATATTAAGCTCCTTTAGCCTGTCCTCGTATGGCTTCTCTTGCAGACCCTGTACCGTTTTAGTTGCCCTCCTCTGAACTGCTTCCATCCTGTCTGTGTCCTTGAGGAGATGGGGTCTCCAGCACTGGACGCAGTACTTCAGATGGGGTCTCACCAACTGTCTGTACAGAGGGATAACAACTTCCTGTTTTCTGCTGGTGATGCCTCTCCCCATACATCCCAGTATCCCTCCAGCCCTCCCTACTGCCTTCTCACATTGCTTGCCAACCTTAAAGTCATCTGATATGATTACCCTCAGGTCCCTTTCCATTTTTGTTGTTGTTGTTACTACCTCTCCCCTCATTGTGTAATCTTCCTCTGGGTTTTTGTTTCCCAGGTGCATTACTCTGCACTTCTTTGCATTGAATCCAAGCTGCCATACTTCTGACCATTCCTCCAACCTTTCCAAGTCCCTTCTCATCCTTTCCACGCCTCCTTGTGTATCAGCTCTGTTGCATATCTTTTTGTCATCTGCAAAGAGGCATACTTTTCCTTCCAGTCCCTCTGCAGTGTCACTTAAAAACACATTAAAAAGGACTGGACCCAGTACTGAACCCTGCGGTACCCCACTAGTAACCGCTCTCTCTTCAGAGTGGACTCCATTTACAATTACCTTCTGTGTCCTCTTGTTCAGCCAGTGTTTTACCCAGGCTGCCACCCGGGACCCACTCCAAGGCTGATTAATTTGACTACTAATTTTTTGTCTGGGATTGTGTCAAATGCCTTGCTAAAGTCTAGGTAGGCCATGTCCACAGCCCCTCCCTGTTCTACTACTTTGGTCACGCAGTCAAAGAAATCAATTAGATTTGTCTGACATGACCTTCCCGCTGTGAACCCATGCTGCCTTGGGTTCTGTGCCCCACTGGCCTCTAGGTACTCAATAATTCTTTCCTTCAGAAGTGATTCCATCACTTTCCCTACCACAGAGGTCAGACTGACAGGTCTGTAGTTTCTAGGGACATGGATATGTTGTTCATCCACACTGTCTGGCAGGTATCCTTGCCGCTTTAATTCTTGCCAGAAGGTCTTCAAGCTGGCTCCTCCCACCCACCCGGGTGGTAAAACTCTCGGCTCTGCCCCATGACGCCAGATCTTCCTTACTGCTTGGAAGCTCAGGTTCCCTCCCTAGCGCTCTGCGTTTTAGACTGGATCCTAATTCTTCGGTTTGTCCGAAATTGGTTTTGAAGTTTTCTAAACTTCGGTCTTCATCTTCCCTCGCGGCTGCGATGGACCGTCTGTTCCCGGCTTTGGAGGTGCCCTTGCGGGTGAAAATGTCCAGGGCGGATCCGCTCCCGCGATGCGTCTACTGTAGGCCTAGATCACGACCCGCGGGCTTGCGAGTTGTGCGTTTTCTCGGCCAATGTTCTGGATGATCGCGTTGCCTGTTTGAAGCTTCGCTCGAGAAACGCTTTTCCGCTGGTAAAATCCAAGAGGTCATGGGCGGTGTCCGCTGGGCGCTGGCTCGGCTGAGCAGCTCGAGCAGATGATCGCCCTTGAGGAGGAGGTGGCTCAGGCCGCGATCTTCCTCCTCCTCGACCGCTGCATTTATCCCGCCTCTCTGAGTTCCTCGTATACAGCTTTGTTCAGGAGCTTTGCCAGTCCCTTTCCACGAAGGGAGAGGGGCCTTTAGGACATTCTTCTCGGCCCAAGAAAAGGGAGTCGAAAGGTAAGTCCCACCGTCGGCGTTCGTGGGAGCGGGAGAGGTCTCCTTCCCCAGGCAGCCGACCGTCGACTCCGGTCGTGGTTGCGGCTGAGGCAGCTGGTTTCACGGTGCCCCCGTCAGGCCAGCCTGCCGAGACTCCCGTCGATGAAGTTGAGATTTTTCTCGATCCGTTAGACGGGCTGTCGGCTGGCGGCCGACAACCCTAACTTCACCGTTTCCCCGGTGGATGCGGATCTGCCTGCTCGCCGGGATCGCGGTCGGTTAAAGTTCCCGAGCCGAGGGAAGAGTGGGTATCCCTGCGCCCCTTCCCAGACCCACCTCGGTCCTCCGGAGGGTCTCGGACCTCTTTCGTCCAGCGCTTGCCTCACGCCGACATCGTGGCGGGTCCCGGTCCTTGCTATCAAGTAAGCGGGCGACGCTGTTCTTCCTCATTCTCCTCCTCGTGCAGGAGGAGAGGCTGCGCGCAAGTTTCACTATGAGGATCTTATGTGGCAGCGGTTGCTGTTATCCGGCCTAAGCCTACCCTAGCCAAGATCCCGGCCATCAAGTGGCTGTCGCCTGAACACCCGAAGCAACCACTCGGTCCAGTCGAGTTGCCCGCTCCAGGGCCAGTTGCTAAGCCGAAACCAGCTGGTTCACCAATTGTGGTGGAACCTCCACCTCCACAACCGAAGTCGGGGGCATCGACCAAGAATTCTCGGTCGGGTCATGGCCTGCCCCACAGGTTGTCGGTCACCCTCACTCCCGACCGTCCTCGGCAGGTGGAGGGTGGCTCAGGGCCAAGGCAGCTCTTCGCAGACTCTTCGGAATCTGACGATGATTCCTCCCTGTTCTCCAGGAAGTGCGATCTGGAGTCCTCCGGGGGCCAGTCAGTGGACGATAGCCCATCGTCCTTCTTGGGTCTGCTTCGACTCATCTCGGAGTCCACCGGGATGCAGCTCGAGCCCGTGTCCAAATGGGCCAAATATCCCCTGATGGAGATTCTGGACCGAGGGGATTCTCTCACGGAGGCCTTTCCGGTGGCTGAGGCCATTGTCGGCCCAGCCTTGGAGCTTTGGCAGTGGCCTGCTTCCTGTCCTGCGCCCTCGGCCAGGATAGCTTCGATATCACGGTCCCTACCGGCTCTTTGCCGGTTTCTCGGAATGCCCCTCTGCCGAGGGTTGGTGCAACAGCGTTCTCCGCGCTCCGGTAACGCTCGGGATGTGGACAAGCCCCCCCCGACAAAGAGTCCAAAAAGCTGGACTTTGCCGGGTGCAAGGTGTACGCTGCTTCCTCCCTCGGCCTCCGACAGGCCAGCTCGGCCGTGCTGATGGCACACTTCTCCCACGCCCTCATGGGCTCCCTGGATGAGGTTGTTCCTCATCTCCCGCCTGACCTGCAGACCACGGTCCGCCAGGTGCTGGACCAGGGTAGGGCAGTGGCGAAGCAGCAGCTGCAGACTGCTCTGGACATAGGTGATTCCTGTGCCAGGTCAGTAGCGGCCGCGGTAGCCATGCGACGCAGGGCGTGGCTGAGGATATCCACCTTCATGGCGGATACCCAGCACAAGTTGGCGGACGTCCCCCTTTTGGGGACTGACCTCTTCGGCCCTGGAGAGGAGGGACACCTCCAGCGGATCGAGAAGTCCAGTGCCACTCTGGACTTGGTCACCTCCGCCCAGAGGGACAAAGGCCGCCGTCAGCAGAAGTCCTTTAGTCCTTCGGTCCCTGCTCCTCGACCGGCCCAGCAGCACCAGCAACAGGGCCAGCAGACTCACGCTTGGCATCCCAAGCCCCAGCCGGACGCTTCCTCCAACAGGAAGCAAGGAGGTAGAGGCCTGGGAGGTCCCTCGGCCGGTTCTTCCTCCAAGCCTGCACAGTGACGGGTTGAGGGTGCCCCCAACCTCGCTACTCCCGTGGGTTCCCCATGGAGGGACGGCTCCGCCACTTCCTTTCTGCCTGGTCCGCTATCACCACGGACCACTGGGTGTGGTGGTGGAAAAGGCCTGCCTCTGGAGTTCGAGCGCAGGTTCCGCCTTTCGAGCGTGCCCTCGGGCCACGGGGTCCGAGCTCGCTGTCGGCCTGGCCGATATTACCCTGCTCCCTCGAAAGAGGTAATCAGGAAGGTGGCGGATCCTCCTCCTGACCCGGGTTTGTGTCCAGGTACTTCCTGGTCCCAACAACGGACGGGGCTGGCGCCCATTCTCGACCTTGCACGACCTGAACAAGTTCCTAAGGTCTCGGACCTTCAGGATGGTCACTCTGGCTCAGATAATCCCATCCTTGGAGCAGGCATGTGGTTCTGCTCCTGGACCTCCAGGGCGCATTCTTTCACGTCCCAATCCGTCTGTCCCATCAGAGGTTCCTCCGTCCAGAGCGCTGGGATCCCTATGAGTTCTGGGCCATGCCCCTTGGCCTCCCTAGCTCCCAGGGTCTTCACCAAATGCATGGCAGTGGTGACAGCATTCTCATGCCGAGGGGTCCGGTGTACTCTTACCTGACGACTGGCTGATAGCAGCCCCTCCAGACTGGAGGTTGAGCGTCCAGAGATCTGGCCTCCAGGTTTGCCTTATGCTGGCCTCCCTCATCAACAAGGCCAAGTCGGAACTCGTGCCAAAGCAGGTGATTCTGTTCATCGGGCAGAGCTCCGACTTCTCGCAGCCAGAGCACGGCTCCCCGCGGACAGGGCTGAGGTTCTTTCCTCCTTTGCCCAATCATTTCTGGTTGGGCATTCGCGCCTGCCCGGACTTCCTGCGCCTCCTGGGCCTCATGGCGGCCTGCACCAGCGTGGTCCATTGGGCCCGTTGGTACATCGTCCCCTTCAATGGGGACTGGCCAGCCAGTGGTCACAACGCCACCATCCATTGGACCGCCTGTGACAGTGACCGGAGATGTGGAACGCCTCCAATGGTGGATCGCTCCAGCACATCTACAGGAGGCATCCTGCTCATCCGGCCTAAGCTGACGGTCTCTCTCTCTGACCGACGCATCTCTGATGGGTTGGGTGCTCATCTGGGGAACACCGAGCGCACGGCCTCTGGTCCCCTCGGGAGTCCCGATGCCACATCAGCCTGCTGGAGCTCCAAGCGGTCCGTCTAGCTCTCACCGCCTTCGCTCCGTTTCTACGGGGTCAAGTGGTTCAGGTCCAGACGGACAACACCATGACCATGTACTGTCTGAACCGCCAGGGCGGGACGCGCTCCATGCTGTTATGCAAGGAAGCTCTCCGCATTTGGTCCCTAGTGCGCAGCCTGGAGGCGGATCTCCTAGCCATTCACGTGGCAGGAGCCTCCAACACCCTGGCCGATGCCCTAAGCTGGATAGGGGCTGCGTCTCACGAGTGGTCTGTCCTGCTGGAGGTAGTACAAGATCTCTTCTCCCACTGGGGCACGCCTCAGGTGGACCTGTGTGCCTCCAGGAGAATGCGAAGCTGAGTCTGTTCCATGCCCGCCCCCCTCGGCAGGGCTCGCTCAACGGGATGCCTTCTGAGGCCATGGACCCTGGCTCTTCTACGCCTTTCCCCCATTTCCCTTGATCCCAAGGTGCTTCTCAAGGTGAGGAGGGACAAGGCGCAGGTGATTCTGGTAGCCCCAGACTGGCCCGCCAGTTCTGGTATCCAGACGCCTCAGCTCCAGGCTCTCGAGGCGGCTTCCAGCCCGCTCCTGACCTGATCTCAGTCAATCGGGAAGGTATTCCATCCGGACCTTCAATCCCTGCACCTGACGAACCTGGTTCCTGAGCTGCTAGAGTTCCAGGCTTTGGGTCTTTTCTGACGAGGTCCTCAACGCCATTGAGGCGTCCCATAAGGAGTCAACCAGGAAATGCTATGCCTTCAAATGGAAGTGGTTTTCCATTTGGTGTCAGGGGAAGGGCTTGGACCCTTTCGACTGCCCCTTGGCAAGCATTCTGGACTACCTGTGGTCCCTTTCTCAGCAAGGCCGGGAAGCAGTCGGTGGCGCAGGAGATGATGGTCGGGTGCTTTTTCAAAGGCCTTGACCACATTTCCCCTCCGGTGCGAGAACCTCCACCTCCGTGGGATCTACTGCTGGTACTGGCCAAGCTCATGGGCAAGCCATTCGAACCAATGCACAGGTGTGATCTTTCACACCTGTCATGGAAGACCGCCTTCTTGGTGGCTATCACGTCAGCCAGAAGGATGGGAGAGCTCCAGGCGCTTTCCATCGAGCCTCCCTACCTGGTCTTCCACAGGGACAAGGTTGTCCTGCGCCCCCAACCGAAATTCCTTTCAAAGGTGGTGTCGGAGTTTCACCTTAACCAGGTGTTGCCTCTGCCGGTGTTCTACCCCAGTCACACCTCAGAGGCCGAGTATAGGCTCCATACTTTGGACCCTAGACGAGCGCTCACTTACTATAAGGAGCGGAAGGCTGAAGTTCGGGGAGAGGTTCGCCAGCTGTTTGTCATTTACGCTGAAGCCGCACCTGGCAGACCTGCAGCAAAGCGGACGATAGGCAGGTGGATCACCTCCTGCATAGAGCTCTGCTATAGGTTGGCGGGCATGGAGCCTTCCAGAGGGATAAGAGCTCATTCTACCCGCCATACCGCTGCATCGGTAGCTGCTTCCAGGGACGTCCCTATCCAGGATATTGGCAGGGCTGCTACCTGGAAGTCGGCACATACCTTTATTACCCACTACCACATCGACCTCGAGTCACGCCGGGATGCTGGTTTTGGGGCCTCGGTTCTCCAGTCTCTCTTTCCCTAGTAAGTATTGGGGGTGTGCACCTTGCCTCCCTTCTCCCGGAGAACTGCTAGGAGTCTGCCAGAGAGTGTGGATGAACAACATATCCATGTCCCTAGAAATACAGGTTACTCACCTGTAACAGGAGTTCTAGGAATGGTATATGTTGTTCATCCACACGACCCACCCAACCTCCCCGGCTTCGACGCACAACCTGAGCTTCCAGAGGGCCAGATCTGGCATCATGGGGCGGAGCCGAGAGTTTTACCACCTGGGTGGGTGGGAGGAGCCAGCTTGAAGACCTTCTGGCAAGAATTAAAGCGGCAAGGATACCTGCCATAGAGTGTGGATGAACAACATATACCATTCCTAGAACTCCTGTTACAGGTGAGTAACCTGTATTTCCTGCCTCTGTCTTGATCCCACTTTTGTGAAGGGGAATCACATAAGCCTTTTTCCAGTCCTCAGGTACCACACCATCCTCCCATGATTTGTTATAAAGGGTAGTCAGTGGCGTCACTAGTTCTCTGCTTAATTCTTTTAGCATTCTGGGGTGAATTTCATTTGGCCCCATTGCTTTGTCCACCTTCAGTTTTAGGAGTTCTTTCAGAACCCTTTCTTCTGTGAAAGGACTGGGATCAACCCCCCTCTCCAGAGTGCTTCTGTTAATTGGATTAGGCACCTCCCCCACTTCCTGTTTTGTGAATACAGAACAGAAGTAGTCATTCAGTATCCCTGCTTTTTCACTGTCACGCTCTGCCCACCCACCATCTACTCTATTCAGCCTCACTATCCCTCCCTTTGTCTTTCTACGCTCCCTGATATACCTATAAATGGTTTTATCCCCCTTCTTAACCGAGTTGGCTGTCTTTTCCTCAGTTTGTGCCTTTTGATATTCTGACTACCCTCCCTGCTTCCTTCTACCTTAACTGGTACAGTTCTCTGTCCTGCTTCTTCTGTGTTTCCTTATACTTCCTAAATGCTATCTTCTTCTCCCTAACCTTCACTGCCACTTCCTTTGAGAACCATAGTGGCTTTTTCTTTCATTTTGATTTGTTTATTTGCTTCGCACAAAGGTTTGTTGCCTCTGTGATGGCAGTTTTGATATTTCCCCATTGTTGCTCCACCCTTCCTTCTAGCCTGTTTGCTAGTGCTTTTCTAAGACACTCACCCATCTTGCCAAAGTCAGCCCTCCTGAATTCCAGAACCCTCACTTTTGTATGGCTTGACGCTGTAGCTGAGTTTATCGTGAACCACACTGTTTGGTGGTCACTTGTTCCCAAATGGCTACCCACTTCTAAATCTGAGATCCTCTTACTGTCCCCATTTGAGAGTACGAGGTCTAAGATTGCTCCCTCACGAGTAGGTTCCAAAACTAGCTGTCTGAGGCATGCCACTTGAAGGGCATCAAGAATGACCTTGCATTTGGATGTGGCTGCAGCAAGTGTGCTTCAGTTAACATGTGGCATATTAAGGTCCCCCATCAACAGTATCTCCCCTTTCTCTGCCATCCTAAGTATGCCTTCTATCATATCATTGTCCATTCCCTCCGCCTGACATGGGTGTCTGTATACAACCCCTGCGCGGATTGTGGTGCCATTTCCAGTCTCTAAGGTGACCCACAGTGCCTCCTCTCCTCCCTGTTTACTCTTTTGTTCAGTTGCTTTTATCCCTTCCCTTACAGAGAGAGCTACTCCCCTTCCCTCCTTCTGCCCTCTCTGTCGCTCCTGTAAGTTGTGTACCCTGGTATGTTAACATCCCAGTCATGGTTCTCTGTGTACCATGTTTCTGTGACTGCTACGATATCCAGGCATCCCTCTTCTATCAAGGCCACCAGTTCAGGGAGCTTGTTGCCCAGACTATGGGCATTGGTACTCATTACCCTCCATTTCTATCTCGGACCATGCACCCGTCTCAGTCTCATTTCTTCAATGTATTCAAGGACACAGCTCTAAGAGATGGACTTTAAAGACATCTCTCTTAGAAGATCAGGAATTAATAAGTGAGGTAAAAACAGAAATAACATTCTTTGTTCAGACCAATAAAACAGACGACGTATTATGGGTAACTGTATAAGAAACACTAAAATATGTGCTAAGAGGAATATTTGTCAGGGAATCCTCAAAGAAGAAAATAGAATAGCTAAAGTGGAGATAGAATTAAGGAGGTTAAAAAGGTTGGAACAGGATCTATTTATAGGTCAGTCTGATAGCAAGTAGAGAGCACGATCAGAGGCAAAGACTGAATATGATAATTTACCTAAAGAAGAAGCTGTCTTTGCAATCAGGAAAGCTAGAGTTAGATACTCTGAAGCAGGAATAAAGACTCAGAAGCTTTTAGCTATTAGACTAAGAAATACAAATAACCCAGTAAGTATTCTAGGGGTAAGAGATAGTAAGAATAACTTGTGTATCACTGACATCAATGGCATTAGCAGTATTTTTAAAGAATTCTATACTAAACTTTATCATGACAAATGGAAAATAGACATTAACCAATCATTTAATAGCTTCTTCAATAATATCACAGTAGTACTCTATTTATAGATAACTGTAAAGAGATGCTATTACTAAAGATGAAATTAAACAAACAATTAGATCCCTGAACAAAAATAAATCGCCAGGTCCTGACAGATTACCTGTTAATTTGTATTGTAAATTTATGGATGAAAGTGTTCCCCTGCTTTATAATGTGATAATGGAGGCATGGGAGCTACTAAAGTTGCCATCATCTTTAAACAAATGCCTCATAACAGTTCTACATAAGAAAGGTAAAGATGCTGAATACTGCAAATATTACATGCCAATTACACTTATTAATTTGGTCAATAAAATATTGGCCAAAATCTCTGCTAGAAAAACAGAGAAAGCCTTGCCATACTTAATAGGTCCTTAGCAAACAGGATTCTTGAAAAATAGACATGCAGCCGACAATGTTAGAAAAATCCTCCATCTGTTAAAAATTGTAGAAAAATCATGCATACCTATAGCCTTAATCTCTTTAGATGTGAAAAAGAGTTTGATAGGATTACATGGGATTATCTTTTCAAAGGGTTGTAACAGTATGCATTTCCGACAAACTTTATTTCATGGATAAAATTATTGTATAAAGAACCTAAGGCCTCCATCATCAGAAATGGAAACATTTCTAGCACTTTCCAAATAGAAAAAGGTACTAAGCAAGGATGCCCTCTATCTCAAAGTCTTTTTATTTTATCTCTGGAACCTTTGATTAAAAAGTTAGCAGCAGATAAAGAAAATGAGGGTATCAGTATAAAGACAGAAACATTTTTAGTATCTGCCAATGCAGATGATATATTATCAGTTTCCAAACCTCAAACATTTATCCCTGAGATCATTGATGCCCTCTCTTCGTTTGGTGTATCATCTGGGTACTAGGTCAATACAGAAAAATCATATCTATTCCCCTTAAGTGTTTCTTATACACATGGTAAAGCAGCTATCACTGGATTATCCTGGGCCAAAGATGGTATTCAATACTTAGGAGTTAAAATGTGCAAACTTTACAGCACGGTTGCTAAAGAGAACCTAAAAATATTAAAAAGTGATATAGAGAGGCATAGATAAGTGGAACAAACTCCCCTTAGGGCTCTGGGGAAGAACTGAAGCTGTGAAAATGAACCTCCTTCCTAAAATTCTTTTCACCCTTATGATGACGCCGAATTAAATTCCTAAAGTATGGTCAAATGCATTACATAGTTTAATTAATAAATTCATATGGTTATTTAAAAAGCCATGCCAAGCATATTACAAACTAGCTAGGCCCAAAACAAAAGATGGACTAAAATTACCTGACTTTTATATATTATCTCGTCTGTAGAACTGCACAATATAGTAAATGTTTCGGCTTGAACCTAAATACCTGTTATACTCCTTAGTGGGTTTTAATTGAGCAATCACTGCAATCAGATCTTAATACTAGACTGGATTAAATTCCTTTTATAAAGCAAGATTTACATAAAAAAAATATAAAAGACCAAATCATTCTGGATTCCACAAAACAAGTATTTCTAATCTCTAATATTTTAAAAATGCAGTTACATAAATCCATGCATGAGCCAATACAGGGGTAATCCCAGTATTCTGTGTGCTGGTAAGACATTAGAGAAAGATTTTCAGAAATCTTTTGGTATTTCTTTTTTGTAACTTTATTTTTATTCAGGTTGAAAATCCATAGTTACAACAAAGTACAGAAAGACAAACAAAGGTTGTCACCTTATTCGGAATACATTTCTTGAATCTACACTGATATCATCTTTTTTAATTGCTCCAGTCGATGCAAGTTACTAACAGCAAGGTAGTACTTTGTGAGATAGAGTAACAGCCCTAAGACTAACATATGCAGAACAAGAACAATTAGAGGTGCATTCATTATTGTCAAATATTCACAAGGTGAATTGATAAAAGGTGCATAAGGTATAGAGAGGATGCCAGGAGACATCTGGAAATCCATGAGGGAAGGAGTCCAGGCAGGAGACACCAGATCTCAACAGTTGCCATTATACTTCCCATTTTATAGTATTTCTAAAGTAAAAGATATACGTGTGTATAATTACTGGTGACCCTGTTTATCAGCTGGTTTACGAGCTCTGTCAAACGCTGTAAGAACCCGAAATCCAGTTATGGCGTTCTCAAAACAACTTTTACTATCACTTTCCTCCATGGTTATAATACCTTTTCAAACAACATGAAGTCTTGCTGTAGTCTGACAATAGCAGTGAGTCCCAACCTTCGAACTGCCCTGGAGATGAAAGAGTTAACTTTCCATGCCAGGCATGGAACGCTGAGCTCGAGCTTGGTTGAGACTTATCTGTTGCTGTTTGAACTCAAACCGTCAGATTCTTTACTCCGCCTCACTGAACAGTCCTTCCGGAGATTTCTCCTTTTGCTCGGTTCAATTTGTCGGTTAAAGTACCGCTTTTCTCGGTTTTCGACCGAATTTAAACCGTAACCTGTCGGTTCAGTCTCTGTCTGTGGTATTCGTGAGTACTAGATAAGTTTATATTGTTTTCTATTCTTTTTTTTTTTGAAATTACTATTTTTCCTCCTTCCTGCCTGCCTTCCCCGACCCTTCAGGAGCCTCACGGTAGACATCCCTCTGCCTTCCACCCTGCCCGTATGACCCCACAGGAACCCCATAGAGCTTCGGGTTTACCCCTGAGGGGAGGGCAGAGCCCCCCTTACCCCAACAATCAGATTTCGCCGGGTCCGGGGCCATCGCATGGGCGGAGGCACATCGAGGCACGCCTCGAGGCTCCATCTTCCGGCGATGGCAGGCGTGCTTTTCTGCTTTCTCCTGCCCCCGCAGCATAGACTCCCTGACGCCATAGCGCAGACGCCGACGCCACGCTGTATGTCGGCAGCCCTTCCCTAACATTGGGGCTTGCAGTACTCCGAGCCTCCGCCGGAGTCAGACATGTATTCGGCTATAGTTTGACCTCCTGGAGTAGGCGAGCTGTCGCGGACGCTGGAAGCCTAACTCCCCGCCGGCCCACCAGCGACCCGAGTCCGCTCCCAAACCCGGGTCGCCTGTGTGGAGCGAGGTGTGGCGTCCAGCGCCTCAACCCTCAGTGGCACCGGGCCTGCCTATTGTTTTCTATTCTGTGTGGAACTTGTAAACGGTTCATCGGTTCGGTTTGAACCGATCAAGTTGTTGTAAAATCTTTATTTGTACTTTTAGAATGTGGTTACCGGTTCTTATCGGTTCTAAAAAAAAAACGGATTTTATTACGGTTTTTTCCACAACCCGTAACACGGTCAGGAACCGATAAGAGTGTCTTGCCTGACGGATTGCCATTAAAAGGGTAAGTTTTGTTAGGACTGGCACAATGTCTGAGAAACCCAAAAGAAAAACCGGGTCCACTGGGTTTCAACACTGCAGTGTGTGTGGGGAAGTCTTTGCTAAGGCTGACCCCCACACCACCTGTGTTTATTGTCTGGGGTTTGACCACCTCAATGCAGACTGCCAGATTTGTACAAAATTTTCCTGCAGCTACCTTAGAGAAGAGAGTTGGTAGGCTCAGGGAAAGGGAGGCCAAAAAGTCCGCTGAACCAGATGGCCGGCCAGTTCGGTTCAAACCGAACCAGAAGGAGTGCCCTCTGACCAGGGCGAGACTTCTTTGGCCAAAAGGAGAACCGTTTCCGAGGAGTCAGTTCTGGCTAAGAGAACAAGAAAGGAAAAATCAGCTGGTGTGGATCCAAAAGTTTCTTCTCCAACCACTGAGGAAATAGCAAGCGATATAGGAATTGTGCAGTCACACTATCGCTGACTGAACCTAGCACCATCAGGAAGGCGCCTGGTTTGGCGGTTCCACCGTTCAAGATTATGATTTAGAGGAATATTATGAACCGAAGAGGAGGAAGAGGAGTATGAGGAAAGTGAATGTGGTTTTGAAAGTCTGATGTGCCCATTGACCTGGACATCTCCCCAGACAGACCTTCAGGAGTGTCTCCTCCTAGGCTTTCTGAGTCCCCCTCCCATTTTATGTTTTATAAGAAAGTGGCCGAAACCCTTCAGCTTCCTATGGAAGAAGCTGTGGATGACCAGGAAGAGCCTGACTATGTGGAAATGATAGATATCCCAGAGTCTAGGAGGCTGTCTATTCCCTTACACAAATCTTTTGGGAAACAAACATTTAAGATTTTAAAGACTCCTAATACTATACTTCCTGTGGATAAAAGAATGGACAAGAGGTATACTCTGTCAGGCTCAGATACGGAGTTCCTTACACAACAATGCAGCCATGTTGGGGTAGTGCAGGCTGCAGCCTGTGATGAGGCAAATATTCCCTTAGCTTCACAACCCCCAGACAAGGACTCCAGGAGGATTGATGCCATGGCAAAGAAACAGTACATGGCAGCATCCTTGGGACTCAGACAGGCCAACTATATGGCCTATGCTGCTAGGTATCAGAAATCCTGATGGGACACTGTCATGGCTTTAGCAAAACAGGTCCCTGGCCAGCTTGCCAAGGAGCTGGAGCAGGTGGCTGCTGATGGTATTGAGGCATCCAAGGTGCAATTCCGTGCTGCAGTGGACTCCAGTGATGTTTCATCTAGAGTCATGGCTACATCTGTGGCACTTCATAGAATGCCTTGGCTCAGATGTACTAGCCTGTCACAGGATACCCAGACTAAGGCCATGGATTTTCCTGTTGTGGGTAATTCTCTGTTTGGGGAGCAAACAGAATTGCATGAAGAAAATGGATGAATATAGGACCACCTATAGGAGTGCCCAGGCCAAGGAAAGGCAAGCCACTCCTCAGAGGCAGCATCCCAGGGGCAGGCCTTTTCATAGGCCTTTCTACCAAGCCCAGGCCTCCTCTTCTGCCTATGCTGAGAGAGGGTTCTTTAGAGGGAGAGACAGAAGGGGTACAAGCAGATCTGCTTCCACCCCTCAGCCTAAACCCCCTGCCAAACAGGCACCCTGATGGGATTGCCAGGGCCGATTCTCCACCACCTCTAGGGGGCAGGCTGGCTTACTTTGTCCAGGACTGGAAGTCTCTAACATCAGACAGACGGGTCCTGGAAGTAGTAAGCCAGGGACTGGTTCTCAGCTTCAAAAAAATTTCCAAAGCTGAGAGCCAGATCCTTTCCACCTGCAAATCCCTCAGAGGCACTTGCCCTAGAGGCAGAGGTCTCTGCCCTTCTGGCTCTCAGAGCTGTGGAAAGGGTTCCACCCCTACACCAAGGCAAAGGATTGTACTCCAGGTACTTCCTTATCCCCAAAAAGACAGGAGAATGGTGGCCCATCCTGGCTCTCAGATACTTAAACAAGCACCTTTTAAAGCCAAAATTCAAAATGGTGACTCTGGGAATAATTCTACCCTCCCTAAGGCCAGGGCACTAGCTAGTCTCCCTGGACCTCAAGGATGTCTGTTTCCATATTCTCATCAGAAGCTCCCATCGAAAGTACCTCAGGTTCGAGCTGCCCTCAGGCCATTACCAATTCAGAGCAATGCCCTTTGGCCTAACCTCTGCTCCAAGGGTGTTCACAAAATGCCTGGCAGTAGTAGTTGCTTCTCTAAGAAGGCAAAGGATTGCCATCTTCCCATACCTGGACGACTGGCTCATAGTAGGCCATTCCCCAGATCAAGTCAAGTTACACCTTCAGATAACTCAGCAACTGCTCACCTCTCTAGGTTTCCTTCTGAATCTTTCAAAGTCAGATCTTCCTGGACTAAGTCTCCATCACTCATTCACACTTGTGGGATAGCGCCGGAGGCGCTAGGACCAAGCAGGAGCCTAAAGTTTTTAGAAGGGTCGGCACCGAGAGAGGCCATGCATCGCTGCACCGAGTGAGACTCAGCTCGTGCCTGTGTAGGCTATCTCGGCAGCCGACCTCCAACCGCCAGTTCCTTTTCTCCCACCGCCGAAAGTGCGCTTTGGATGTCAACATCGCGCCTCGTCGGAGTCGAAGTTTGCCTATACAACAACAGCTCTTAATGTTTTAATATTTTAAAGTAGTAATTTATTATTTTACTAAGAAGAAGATGATTGTGAAGAAGAAGAAAAGAAATTCTTTTCCTGCTATCAACGGAGTCGCCCTTAGACGGTAGCAGGACTTTGTTTGAAAGTTTTTATGGCAGAGGGCTGTGTCCGTCCGCCGCCTTAATTAACCGGGAGACAGCCCTCAAGCAAAAATCTAACGGGTTCTGGTGATCCTGTTCTTGCTTGACTGAGCTCCTCTTCCTCGCTCGGGAAGAAGAATTGATGCCGCTTCAAGGTTGCTAGTTGGTATGGTCTGCACGAGGAATGTTCGACTGGAGGGGCGATGGGCCCGAACCAACTTTGGTGGGTTCCTCTTGGCCCCACTCCTAACGGCTGCTTTCTCGGCTCCAAGCTCCATCTCTGTCCTCGCTGGAGCTCCGGCAAGCAGTTTCACCTTTGGGTCACTCCTATGGAGCAGGGGGTTCGACTTCCAGTTTTCCTGGCTCTGTTCCTGATTTCGGGAGCTCTGGGCCTCGGAGCCGTTGGACCGGAGCTGGGTTGATTGGATCATGTATGGTGAGTTGCCCTTTGGGTGCCTTTGCCATCGTGTTAACCCCTCGTGTCTACCCCCATCTCCCTTTTCCATGCAGGGGCCGGCACGGACACCACCTTTTTCCTTCTCCCCTTTTCAGGATTTCCATTGGCATTTTCCTTTGCCGCCGTGGTTCGGTGACATGGCTCGGTGCCTTGGTCGGCACCGTGCCTCGGAGCCGTGACTCGGTGCCATGGTCGGCTCGGTGCCTTGGTCGGCGCCGTGGCTCGGAGCCATAGTCGGCGCCGTGCCTCGGTGCCTTGGTCGGCACCGTGGCTCAGAACCATGGTCGGCGCCTCGCGCTCAGTGCCTTGGTCAGTGCCGCTGGGGTCTCGAGCTTTGCCTGGTGCCTTGGTCGGGCGCCATGCCTCGTGCCTTGGTCGAGCCATGGTCGGCGCCTGCCTCGGAGCCATGGCTCGGTGCCTGGTCGGCGCCTCGTGGCTCGAGCCATGTTCGGCGCCATGGCTCGGTGCCTTAGTTGGCACCATGGCTCGGAGCCGTGGTCGGCGCTGCGGGCTCGAGCCTGGCCTCGTGGCTCGGGGCCATGGTCAGTGCCTTGCTCGGCGCCGTGGGTCGGCACCGTCACTCTGTGCGGCGCCATGGGTGCTCTCTTTGCTGCCACTGGTTGTCGACGCCGTCAGTAGTGCCGTGCACCCGCGGGCGGATGCCAGGGGTGGCGCTGGGAGCACCCGTGGGTGCCGCGGGTGATGCTGTGGGCACCCATGGGTTCCATGGATGCTTCAGGTGCCATGGGTGCCACTGGTGCCTTGGGTACCAGGTTGACACCCTTGGGGGCCGCGGGCTGGTGCCATGGGTGCCATTGGTGCCCTCGGGTGCCATTCTTGCCATGGGTGTCATTGGTGCCATCGGCGCCATGGGCGTTGGAGGTGCCCTCAGTGCCATTGCTACATGGGTGCCAGGAGTACCTGCGGATACTGCCGTGGCTGCCCTTGGGTATCGCCCAGGTTGGCATAGGCACTGTTTGGTGCCCTTCTGTGCCACGAGTGCTGCTGATGCCACACGGGTGCTAGTGGGTGCTGTATGGCAGAATTAGTGACACATTTTTCCTTTCAGACTCATTTCCACAGAACTTGTGGAGGGATGTTTACCGCAGAATGAACTCCTGTTCTGTGGATTATTTTTTCCACACATTTTAGTGAGTGGTGGTCTGTGTGGGATCTTCTGTCATCCAGCGGTTTTCTGCTATGGAACTCTGCTGTACCGTTCTGCCAGCGGAATATCATTCTGCTCAGCACTTTCTCTGCCCCCTACGTGGTACCAAGCTCGACATCCTCCTGATGGCGGAGGCTCTTAGTGGTTTGACCTAGACCTCTATTGGAGGTCTTTCTGGGGTAGAAGTGCATCTAGATGAGTCTTTCCCTGTCCTTCTGGTCAGTAACGCAGCGGACAGCTCATTTTATATACTGGAAGGCGTTTCATCTCTATCTTCAGAGTCCATGATGGAAAATCCTTTCAGTAGTTCCTCAGTAACGGGGTCCACTATAGTATTTCACACTGCGTCCGTGGACCATACTCTTCTGCGTCTAGACTTTTTCAATCGTCAAGACAGTTATACTCTGTGGAACATTTTAATTTAATGGTCAGGGGCCGCTCTGACTCTTCCGCTTCTTTGATAGGGGTATATAGCCCCCTTGTGATATTGCCTCTTCGGTGGCTTCATCAGCACAGGTGGTTAACTTCTCTCCAGCTGTGATTGTTAGTCCGGTCATGATTTCAGTGTGGACACTCAGGCTCTTTCCACACTCAGATGGAGAACATCTTCGTCTTTTTGTATCAAGACAATCCTCAAAATAGCAGCCTGAAGGCCTTCTTAGGCTCGGACTAAAAAAAAAAAAAATGTTTTATATCATATGGTTTTATCACAGCACATGGCCTAGCCGAAATTACCCTGTCTTCCCCCCCCTTTTTTTTTGAGGGGGGATCTGGTCAGATTCCTCCTCAGCCCCTGATGCACTCGTCTCCGGGATACGGTAAAGAGTACCTGATTTTTTCTTCCCCTACGGGGAGTCCGATCCGGCGACGATATGGGTCATCTCTTTCTCTGAGAGATTTCTCTCATTCAGAGACATTTTCCAGACCTAGGTGACTGCCCAGTCTGTTAATTCCTATTCTTTTTATCAGGCTTTCTTCTCTCAAACAGAGCCTTACAGCAGCAGAAGCGACTCTCCACAGAGTCAGAACTCAGTTTCCTGCTTCCTTGCTTGCTTAATTTAACAGGCGATTTTCTCCTTCTTGACGGATGGTCAGGTAGGTCCCTTTTTCTGAGGAAGCTTCTCAAATATTCACACCTTCGGTTCATGCGCTCTGGTCCATGCCGGTCGCTCACGAAGCTGTCCTCTTCAAGTGTGAGAGGGAGTGGTGATGTTTCTTTTTCAGCAAATGAACTAGAATCCTTTCCTACTCCTTTCAGGAAAGCCAGCGTGCTGAGTGCCTCACCGCATAGAACTCGTTGCCTCTTTCAGTCACTTCAACAAATGGGTTAGCCCTAACTTGGTCCTGCTGTGTCCCTCGCCCACGACATCTGCCTCTATTGACCTTAGAAATCCAGCCGTGTTTTTTTTTTGTTGGAATGTTTTTTTCTGCAGTGGACACATCCTCCTGTACACCTTTTTCCTTTCTTCCCTGAGTTCAGAGACTGCTGCTACAGTTGTACACACAGGGGCAGAATTATTCCTCTTGGAATATACAGTGGATAGGATCTGGTTTTACTAGACCACAACGAGAGGCTTCTAAGTCGTGCTTGGCCTTCCATCAGGAATATCCTGTGACTAAGTGGAGACCATTCTCCTTGATGGGCTAACCCCACCTGGACCCCCTTGCTCACCAGGTAAGGGGTTCAAGTGCTTCTGGGCCTGTTGTTTACAGGTCAACCATACTGGATAGTGGGGGTTCCCATCTGCACTTTCCCGTCTGTCCTGAACCAGTAGACTTTACCTCCAACTCTTTCAGTTCCTGAGGTTCCTTTACATTACATTAGTACATATCTTTGACACTATTACTTTTGGTCCTAGACCAAATTGTGAGGCCAGGTTCTTACCACTCTTCTAAAGTGGCTGTGGTTTCCTGGCAGACTTTCATTTTGTGCCTATTGCAGTCTGTAAAGTGGTGAGTTACAACTCGAGCGCTTATCTTGTAAACACTAGATGTTCTAGATGCTCTTTACAAGACAGCTCTTTTTATTAGCAGGACAATCCTTGGCCATCCTTTCTGAGTGAACCCTATCTGCTACCACTCTACTCAGGGTTGTTGGTTTTATCTTGGTACTCTCCCACAAGTGTGAATGAGTGATGGAGACTTAGTCCAGGAAGATATGGAAATTACGTACTTACCGTAATTATTGATCTTCTTGGACAGTCTCCATCACTCATTCACACGCCCACCCACCATCCCCTGGGTTCACTTGTTTTCTTTCCTGGTCTTCACGGTCCTATGATTCAGACTGTGAGGACATTATTCTTTAGCCTTTCTTGCAAAGGCCATCTGGGCCCTCTCAGGCCCAGAAACTCAGGATGAGTTATTCTCATTAGTCACGCTGCACCTCCTCGGTCGAAAAGGTACTGAGGCGGTTGGAGGGTCGACGCCGAGATAGCCTACACAGGCGCTGAGCTAGTCTTGTGGTGCAGCCGATGGTCCTCTCGTGCGCCAACCCTTCTGAAAACTTTAGGCTCCGCTTGGTCCTGGCGCCTCCGGGCGCTATCCCACAAGTGTGAATGAGTGATGGAGACTGTCCAAGAAGATCAATAATTACGGGGTACGTACTTCCATTTCTAGAGCTTGTTCAGCTCCTCACCTTCATAGACGAGAGCTAGATACAGAAAAGGCCAGAGCCTTCCTTCCCTGGACAGGGCAAGGACCTTATCACACTGGCCTCTTCATTCACCCTACAGGTGTCTCGACCAGCAAGGCATTTTCTGCAGCTCCTGGGGCACATGGCTGCTTCTACAGCAGTGGTGCAGGGAGCAAGATTTCAGATGAGGGACATTCAGTTCCACTTGAGAGCCTTTTGGTCTCAGAAAAAGGACCCTCTGACCAAACTGATCCCAGTGACTCAAACCCTGATCCAGGCCTTGCAGTGGTGTCAGGATCAGAACAATCTTAAGACAGGGAGTTCCCTTTGTCACTCAGTCTGACTCTTTAATCCTTACTACAGATGCCTCCCTCTTGGGGTGGGGGGCCCACTTGGGAGACCTGACCACCCAAGGGTTGTGGTCCCCTCAGGAATCTCTGCTTCACATCAATCTGTTGGAACTCAGAGCAGTATTTCTAGCACTTCAAGCCTTTTCCAAGTCTGTTCAGAACAAAGTTATTCAGATCAGAACAGACAATACCACCACAATGTGGTATATCAACAAGCAAGGAGGCACCGGTCCACGCCTTGTGCACAGAAGCAATGAGTTGTGGTCTCTGGCTTATTCCTGAACACCTCCTCACAGCTGTACACCTCCCAGGCAAGGACAATGTCCTCGGCAGGATATCTCAGGGCCATCACGAATGGTCACTGGATCCCCTGGTCTTGGAGGTGATGTTCTCCAGATGGGGCACCCCACAAATAGATCTTTTTGCAGCCCCAGGCAATCACCAACTTTCCTTTTTTTGCTGCAGACCCCCAGTGTTGGGCTCAGTCCCCCTGGATGCCTTAGTTCTCAGTTGGGAAGGGAAGGTCCTGTATGCTTTTCCCCCCTTCCCTCTTCTGTTCAAAGTGCTAGTCAAAATCAGGTCTCAACCCTGCAAGGTGATCCTGATTGCTCCAGACAGCCCTGGTACCCTCTCCTATTGTCCTTAGCAGTCCACCTTCCCCTGTCTCTTCCCAGGAATTACAACCTGTTAACCTGTGCTCAGGGGAGGGTTTGGTACCCGAATCTCAAATCTCTTAATCTCAAGGCCTGGCTCTTGAAGAGTTAGAGTTTGAGGATTTACACCTCTCTCAAGGTGTTATGGATATTCTAAAGGCTTCTAGGAAGCCTTCTACCAGAACTACTTATAATTCCAAGTGGAAAAGATTTTCCTTATGGTGCTCTGGGAAGCATATTTCCCCAGAGTCTGCTGATCTGCCACAGTCCTTGACTGTATGGTCCATCTGAATAGCTTGGGACTCAGACCAGCTACACTAAGGGTGCATCTGGCAGCTGTCTCTGCTTTTATTTCAGCAGGTAAGCCCTCTTCTCTTTCAGCTCACCCTGTATTCTCCAAGTTTTTCAAGGGATTGCTTCATACCAATCTGCCATTCAAGGACCCTGCCCCTGCTTGGGACCTTAACGTTTGCATTGCTCAACTTATGCAACCCCCTTTTGAGCCTTTGTCCTCAGCAGAGCTTAAGTACTTGACTTGGAAAACTGTGTTCTTGGTGGCCATCACTTCTGCCAGGCGCATAAGCGAGTTACAAGCCCTGTCCGTGGAGCCTGATTTTATCTCTTTCCATAGAGATAAAGTGGTCCTCAGGACTAACAGGAAGTTTTTACCTAAGGTGGTTTCAGACTTCCACCTTAACCAATCTGTGTCTCTTCCTGTGTACTTCACTGACCATTCCTCCTCTGGTGAGAGGAGGCTGCACAGTTTAGATGTGAAAAGAGCCCTTAGCTACTACATAGAATGCACTAAGGGTCACAGGTTTGACTCCCTCCAACTGTTCCTCACTTATGGTGAGGTTGGTAAAGGAAAACCTGCCACTAAAAGATCCATTGCCAGGTGGATTGTCTCTTGCATTCAATTTTGCTATGAAAAATTAGGTAAGCTTCCACCGTCAGGCCTGAGGGATCACTCTACTAGAGGTACAGCTGCCTCCCTGACTGTTGCCAGGGATATTCCTATCTTAGAGATATGTCAAGCAGCTACCTGGAAAACAGTTCACACTTTTACCAAGTATTACTCTCTGGATATCAAGGCTAGGAGTGATGCTCGGTTTGGCACAGCTGTGCTTCAGAGCCTGTTTCTTAAGTAGGTTCTGTCCCTCCTCCATGGAGGTACTGCTTGGTAATCTGCTATTGTCAGAATACAGCAAGACTTCATGTTGTTTGAAGAAAAGATTACTCACCTTAGTAATGTTGTTTCTTCTAATGGAGTCTTGCTGTATTCTGACCTCCCCCCTGCCTTCCCCTCTCAGAACCTTTGTTTTTGGGATGTGGGTGGGCAGAAGCAGTGTTGGCACTTAGGAGGTGCCCCACCTTTGTTATTATCACCCCTTTTTCTTTGGGTGAGTGGGTGTTGTGTTTATTTCATTTTTGGGGTTTCCTGACTTGAGCCTTTGTTTTGGGACCAAAAAATTTGTTATTGTGTTTAGTAGCCAGTTGGCTAGTGTAGGTTTACAGCTTCCACACAGGACCTCAGTGAGTTTAGCTCGTAAAGATCTGACGGTTTGAGTTCAAACAGCAACAGACAGAGTCTCAACCGAGCTCAAGCTCAGCGTTCCATGCCTGACATGGAAAGTTAACTCTTTCATCTCCGGGGCAGTTCGAAGGTTGGGACTCACTGCTATTGTCAGAATACAGCAAGACTCCATTAGAAGAAACAACATTACTAAGGTGAGTAATTTTTTCTTCCTGCTCACTGTAGCGTGACCAAGTGGTGTTCGCTCTTATAAAGAATATACTACAAAATGTATAAAAAGCAGTATTTAGTGTACAAAAAGATGATGGTTATATTGGTTAAGGTTACTTTTCTGTAAAAGAAGTCGCTGAGTGTAGAGCGAGGAGAGCGAGTGACTCGGCGGCTTCAGACGACTCGACGCAAGCCTCGCTCCACACTTGGCGGCTTCTTTTACAGAAAGCAAAGTAACCTTAACCAATACAACCAACATCCTTTTTTACACTAAACAATACTCTTTCAATACATTTTGTAGCATATTCTTTACAAGAGCTAACACCGCTCGGTCACTGAAGGACCCTCCAAGTCACTCGCTCTCAGCTCCATGGTCTACACTCAGTGGCTTCACATTCTGAAAAGTAGAAGAAAAAAAAAGACCTTAAATAGCACAGCTGACATGATTTTTCTACAAAACCTTGCTGTAGTTTCTTACAGTGCAGTATCTACTGCTTCATTAATGTTAAGCAGCACTACATCAACATCAAGCACTTTTTTGCCTCTTTCCCAACGTAAGTTCTGCATAGGAAGTCCTTGCACCAGTAATTATAAAAATAATCAATAGACAAGTGTGTGTTCATGAATTTTTTTTACACACCCTCGGTGTGTGGTGACCTCATAAACCTTGCATGTGTAAAACAAAATCCATAGCACACACTTGCCTACCCATTATTCTCTGTGTGTAGAATGGAAAGTAGTGGAGGCTGCCTAAATTTCTTCAAGGTATACTATAGACCCAATTAATTAGGATCAATGCAGTCTAATCAGCGAGGCACTATGTAGAATTTATTCAAGACATGATCCTACTGTCAAGTTAGATGAGACTACAAAGAGTTTCGTTACTATAATGATTGACAAAGTTAGCATTTCCGCCTTTTATACATTTTTTATTGCTACGTTAAAGAATGCATCTAGTGAGACTATAGGATTTTGGTCCAGGACATTAACTGAGGATATATCCCCCTGGCTCTGGGGAGAAATATGGATGCAACTGCTTATAACTTTCTCACTCACAAATCTCAGAATGCTTCAGTATAAAATTAATTATAATATTTACTACACACCAAAACATATGAAGAAATAGGCTTCCGAAAGGATAATAGATGCATTTAGTGTGGCAATCCAGGTGCAAATTTAAAACAGCTGTGGGATTGTGAATATTTGCAAAACTTCTGGACCCAAATAATATTATCTCTAATGAAACTCCCAAAATCTGCAATAACTTAAAGTTCAGTACTTGTATTCTAGGCTTCTTTGATGATACCACTCCTCTAACCTTAAATGAACAAAATTCTGTTTCCTTAGTGGGTATGGCTGCTAAAAATATTGTACTTAGAAAATGGACAAGAAGGACCCTCCTGCATTTAAGGATGAATGATATAGCTTCTTGAAACATTAAGGCTTGATAAGATTGCACATGGGATAATGAAAAAAGAGATATATTTGAAAAAATGGGGAGACCTAACACAATTCATTACACAAAATTTGTAAGGAATTCTAAGGTCATCGTTTCTTCGTCACACATAAATACTTTACACTGTTCTTTCAGTGCTATACTGACTTAATTCTCTTCCTCCTTTTTTCTTCCCTCCCTTTATTTTTTGTTTTAAATAAAAAGACTACCTTTTATCAGGGCAAGGTATGTTGCTGAATTAATATATTGTATGACACTTTATTTATTTATGGATAAGTGTATACATTTTTTAAAAGTATTGTAAGAACAAGTTTTTTTCTTTCTTTTCCTATTATAATTTTTGGAAATTTTAAGTTTGAAAAATTATCTAATTGATTGAATTGTTGTAATATTATAAAGTGCTCAATAAAAATATTACAAAAAAAAATAAAACAGATCAGCAGCAGTGCAGGTTTTAAATAGGATGTGTGGTTAACAAGTGGGAGTTCTTGTGAGACTGTTATTTCAATAAGATGACTTTGGTACCGCTCACGATTTCAAGCCGTGATTGGAAACAGCTGATTGAGAGCCACAGTATAGGCCTGACAACTGGAGCCATACTTTATAAATGTTATAAAGGGGGGATTCGCTGTAGTGAGGGAGCACTGTGTTGTAATTTTAAATAAGAGTTTTTATTCTTTGGTTGGTCTATAAATATTATTTTTAATATCCTATACCCCATTTCCCTTGTGTAAAAAGGTTTGGACCTGGGTGATGAAAAATAATATTGTAGGGGCCTGGATATATATTGTGCTCCTTCTCTTTCTCATTAGGGGTTCTATATTTGCGCGCCCCCCCGCCACACACACACACACACACACTCTTATCTCCTGCAAATAGTGGGCAGTCATGCTTAATGTCTTTATTTTATTGTTGGTGAGAGGGCAAAATCCTGCATTGTTGTAGCTCAGCCATGTGGTGTCGTCTTTGTATTTACTGTACAAAAAGGGTTGATACTTTCTTATGTTATTTCCTTGTGACCAATACATTTGGCATGTCTGTTTGCCATATTTTTCTGGGTATGGAAAATAATAAAAATAAAAGCTATACCTGTAGCAGTAAGACCCTGGTCAGGACGCATAATACCCACATTGTAAGTAATTCCCATTGACAGTGCTGGAGCTAACAGAAAATAAAATCATGGCAAGTCTGATTAAAAAAAAAAAAAAGGAAATCCCTAATGAGGTGCTGAAGGCAACTGCTTGTTATTGTCTACTTTTTTCTGCATGTGATTTCCAGTTCAGTGAGAGAGCATTTTGGGTTTAGGTTTAACCAGTGATAGTTCTTTCCATGTGTGCTGTTGACTGGTGTCTGCTTTTGTTGTGACAGGTTTGCGTGAGAACAGACGGCACCCTGCCTCTTACTTGGTACATGGAGCCAAAGCCCTCAACATGGCCTTCCCGAGCCTGGACGAAGAAAGAGGTAACCCTGCTTTCATGTTACATCCTTGTTTTCTTTCCCTGTGTCTCTTCCCTCCCTTTTTCAGACCCTTTAGGCCCCAGGGCCAGTGCTGTGGGATATAGTGTTGGAAGCCTATGCCAATCCTGCCACCTTACATCAGCCTTACCCATGAGGCCTCTGTAGTGTGGGAGACTGTGTTTAAAGCCACCCTGGTCCTGACAGTGTCCCACAACCTCACCCTTCATGGCTTAGTGCTGTAACAAACAGGTTTGAAGCCGCTGAATCCAGGACCATATGATGTAGTAACACACAAAACTGAGCACTCATTCAGTGGCTGAAGGTATTGGGATTTCCACCTTTTGGCACGGGGGGGGGGTGGTTAACGAAAGAAGCTAGAATGTGTGGCAGAGCTTTGCTTTTGCGGGGGAGATGCTGTCATTGTGGGAAGAGGTGGATGAGATTACAAAAATGAACAAGATCCCTGATGTGCTTAACTCTAGAAAGGACAAAATAACAGAGGGTTGCATGTCAGTATGTAATTCATCTTAAATGCATGACAAGAGCAAACTGAAGTTGGAATCAACTTGTTGATTGTTGGCTCTCTTCAGGGTAATGTGCAAAGAAAAAAAAAGTCAAAAGGTACAATAAGAGCTCCGCTCCTGTTTTCAAAATAAATATAGAATTTACACATTATCTTGTGTGTGTGCCAAGACGGGACCAGCGTATCTACTGTGTTTGAAATGTTGCACACTCACAAGATGAAACATACTATAGGTCATAGACCAGATTGAGAGCAATTCTATGAGGTAGGAGTAGGATTGGGCAAGTTGGATTGCCTGACAAGCCAGAACCTGAGTCTGGAGTTTGCTTGTGAAGCAGCGAGTAATGATGACTACCACTTCCCTTGATCAAATGGTGTTAAAGTATTGGTTTTGATTATAATATGGTGCCATGTACACAAAATAAAAAATGTATAATTCAGAAAACAGCAGTGGAGCTCTCGTTCTATCTATTGCGTGGTTAGATTGGTGCTACTAGAATCTCTACCTAACCCATTGAGTATATTCTGTGTTGTAGGATAAAGGCATCCAAAGACTACACCCCTCTTCTCATTCTTTTTATAAAGAAACAAGCAGACAGATAATCCCAGCTGGCCTAGTGGCACAGAGCATTGAGACACTGGCCGCCACACCTCGCATCATGTCAGCGACCCGGGTTCAGGAACGGACCCGGGCAGCTGGGGGTCGGCAGGGCGGGAAAGAGATTGAGCGTCCGGAGGACTGCTCTCTCTTCTCCGGGGAAGGTTGGGGTAGCGAACGCTCAAAAAGCAACCTCTGGCGGAGGCTGGTGGGTAGCTGAACGAGCTTTGCGGTGCATGCTGGGGGGTGGAGCCACGGCATGCGTTGCCTTGGCAGCCAGGCTCCACAGGGGACGTAGCACATAAGGGGAAAAAACCTCACCGCTGATAGGCAAAGGCGCCTCCTTCCGCAGACCACACTTCCAGACATGGACTCTGCTCCTAGGCTATCACCCCCTCTCTGGCCTGGTGTCTCAACACTAAGAGAAAGAACACCCTGTGCGGGGCGGCCCTTCCTGGAGGGTAGACCCGGGGGATGCCCGGTGCTGGAGAGGAGCCTGTGAGGTAATACCGAGCCACGTTGAGAGGTAGAGAGACTGGTTCCAGGAGGTCACTGGAGAGAGTTTGGAGGTAAGGGGTGAAAAAATAGAGTTTAAAAAAAAAAAAAAAGATTATCCCAACTCTGCCAGCATGTCTCTATGAATCACTTTTGAAGGAGATGTACAGTCCCTTTCTAAGGGACAGTCCAATTAAAGTGCATGTCATGTTCAGTGGGTGGGTCTGTTCCATCCAGCTTTACAGCTGGAAGGAACTGAAGCACAGGGAGATTGAGTGACTTGCTTAAGGTTAAACATTGAGTAAGGGGCCCTAGTGGGATTCGAACATGGCCTCTGAGTTTTGAGGCCTTTGCTCTAAACTGTAGCCCAGACAACCTACTGAAGTGGACTTCTGTGTGGTTTCCAGTTAACAGTTTGCCTGGCATCACCCCTGCTGGCAGAATCCAGTTGCAGAGTTTTTGTAATAACTTGGATATTCGACATCTGAGCCAGAAGGGGTTTAGTGTAGAATGCATTTGTAGTCCAGCATCGAGAGTCAGCCAGAGGGTCTAGTTTCTGAGCTGGCTGGGGTTCGACATACAAGCCAGCAGGGTTGGGGTCTGACATTGAATTTTCCTGAGTCAACCAGAGTCTTGACATTGGATTCCCCTGAGTCAGCCAGGGCCCCAACATCTGAGATCCTCAACTCAGCTGGGATCCTCACGTTGTATTACCCTGAATCAGCCAAGAGTCCTGTAGTAAAGTCAGAGCCCCATTAATCAGTGGTGTTTGGATATCTGATTCTCCTGAATCAGTGGTGATCCTAATGTTCAAAGTAGCAGAGGGCCGCCATCTGAGACACCCGAATTAGCTTGGGGTCTTGTGCACCACCAGTAAGTGGGTTTCTGCCAGTCACCTTACTTATATTGATTTCCAGGCACTGCCAGAACATGAGGATGAAATTCCAGAGACAATTCGGACAGTGCAGCTCATCAAGGATTTGGCACGAGAGATACGGCTTGTTGAAGTAAGTTTTACAGACACATAACTTTCTGGTGGGAAGGGGGCACATTGTCGACTGCTGAAATAAACTTTGCTAGCAAATGTGCTCTTTGATGGTATTTTTGTGAGTATATCTCATTTTGTCCCCTGGAGTGCTGGTCTTCCTGCTTTGTTCAGTCAGTTGACATTGCCTCCAGCTCTTTTCAGTTAGCAACCATGGAAATGATAAACAAGTCATTCTGTAAGGAGGGGGTAACTGTTCAACAGCTGGAAACATTTTAAAAACCTATGAAGAAACTTTAAATCGAGACAGTATTTTCTGCTAACCAAATGTATTCTATAAAACAAATGCTAGGAAAGTGCAGTGTATTTGTGAAATAATGCAGTCTTGGGAGCTAAAAAGTTCATAAATTTAGTCAGCCTTCACGCTTGTGGTTCATTACCTCATTAGTTCCTCTTTACAGTATTATTTCCTTGTACAAACTTTTATATTTAATACCTTTTTACCCTTTTGCTGGCAAAGCCTTCAAAAGCAAGGAAGAGTAGAGATTGTTAGAAGTGAGAGGGAAATTTAGAGCATAAAATAAGTAAGCATTAAGCCACAAGAAAGGAGGCTTCTACTAGGGAATTAATGCTTGTTTTTTTTAGGGAGGGGGTTGGAGACACAAGTGCCCCAACTATGCATTAATTCCCTAGTAGAAGCCTCCTTTCGAGTAGCTTAATACCCTTGTAGCATGGCAAGCGCAAGCCAGACATTAATTACAGAAAGAGAAAATCACAGTATTGGTTTGCAAAACTGTTTATCGTTCTCCACTCTAAACGTTTTATAGGCTACATACAGTAGATGTGTAACTGTGCGCGCGCATGTTCAGTATTTTATATACATTAACGTGATGAGTGTAGTTTGTATACAGTTTGCAGCATTCTGCTTTCTGCAATAACAGAAAGGCAAAACACATTTATCTCGCTTGATAAAAACACTGCTCTTAACTCGGCTTCATTTGTTCTTTACGTTCAGTACTGCATTATGGGTAAAGTATGAAGATTTGCATATCTCTGTAAGTTATAACACACGGATATGCACATGTTCGTATTTTAACCATAATGCAGTAGTGCATGGGAAAAAAACCAAAAGGTGACGAGTTGATACAACAGTGTTTTTATGAACGGAAGGACTGTAATACAGTTGTAAGTTGTTCTTTACATTTTTTGTGTCCGGTACACTGAGTGCAAGCTGCGCAGGGTTTTAAATAGCCGGTATCGCATTGCAATTTGCGATACAAACCAGCTGCTCGAGCGAGCCATTCTGATTTTTACATCGCAGAAAACTGCGATGCATTCTGCAACCCTCCCCCCGCCCATCTCAGCCCCACCACCCTCCCCACCCATGTCGCCGCGAACACTCACCCACATAAGGTAATTCAGGTAACTCCCAGTCTCACTGCGGCGGCCCGAGATCCCGGCAGTTGCTCGATGCAGTGCATAGTAATCTGCAGCTTGCTTAACGGTGCGCCATAGTATCCTCAATCTCACAGCTATAGGCCGAATGCGGCAATCGCTCCCAGTAATTAACTGCGCAAACACTACTAGGAAGCAGTATATGGCTATTCGAACCTAAATGATGATGATTGAAGAGTAAATTAACACTATTAAGCAAGATCAAGATATACACTACACTAGGCATTTCTACCGAGACTATTTGGGAGCTCTTGGCGGTAGAACTAGGAGAGTACTCTGAATTGCATTCTGTGGGTGAGTGTCTGTTGGGGACATGGGTAGAGAGGTAGTAGGGCACAAGATGGGCGGGGGGAGGATTCTGGCATAAGTGGAATCGGGGCTACTCATATCTGTTAACTGACCCCGATTTTATGAAGGATGTCCCTCTCTTCATGCCACAAAATTATTCTGTCCCTCCTCTGTCCTTCACAGAAAAGATGCTGCCAACACAGAGTAAGGTGCTGTAAATTTAGACTTTAAAGCAGAAAGATAAAACTCTGTATAGAGGCAATGGTTGCAACAGTGTTGTGAGCCTAAAGATAAAAGCAGCAGTATATTTGTTAGTTAGCAGTAAATGTTATACTGGTTGAGACTATGGTGGGAGAGGGTTGTGGCAGGTGAATCGGCTCAAGCTTTAGTTTTTGGCAAAGCAGTCATGTCTAGGGAGGCTGATATGGGCGTTTTGGCATGTACCCTATGGGTGGGGGTGAGGTGGGTGGTTGGCCACTGAGATGGATGGGAGGAGGGTTTTTGTGGTACTGGCAAAGGGGACAGGGGTGGGGAGGTAGTGGTACTGAGGTAGGTGTGTGTGTGTGTGGTTACTGAAACAGATGAAACCAAGACAGAATCGATTTTAATAACACACTTTATTTAGGTTACAATATTTAAGTATTTTTTTAATTTTGCTAATCAAATCGAAGCATATGCTATTCATTTTCACACTTGATTAGCACTTTCACATGCAAAACTGCTAATCAATTTTCCGAGCTTATTTAAAACCCTGCTGCGACATGCGTTCTGTCAACTTATAGACACTCAGTCTTCTGAGACTGACTGCGCGATTCCCCGAGGTCCACTGGGGTGGGTGGGTAGGTGCTATCACTGGTGCTTTAGTAGTATTCAACTAACATTTTAAGAGTTAAAACGCTACATAGACGAAATACAGAGACGACACTGCAGAGAGCACAAAGAAAAGAGACACTACTTCTGCTGACTTTCTGTTGACGCGCTGTGCGGCAGTGCCTGTTCCCTGTGTGTCTCCGTGTTTCTCTGTGCTCATCTAACTTGTACTAAGCGCACTCCCGATGACAACCATGCATTAATACAAGAGCAAGTGGGCATTACTAGGGAATTAATGCGTGGTTTCTCATTGGTCATGCATTGCTGTTCCTCCAATTTAAAGTGGTTATTTAAGTGTAATATTTATAGTCATGTTACAAATTAAAATGTAACTACAAACAACACAGTTTCTAATTAAAGCAGCAGTGCATGTTAACGCTGAAAAATGTAACTTATACTTTTTCATTCTTTTTTATATTGCCCCCTTATCCTCTGTCATGTAAGAAACTTTTCCCCCCATTTTGAGTCTGCTTTACCACTTTTGTTTTTTAACAAGTAAAATAATAAAAGAGCACTGTCTTTAATATGATGTTCCCCACGTTATCATCAGTATGCTTATCTGTTTTTAAATACTTATTGTTTAACTTTACTTTTCCTGTGACTAAAATTAACTAGCATGCAATAAACACTGCTCCCTAACCTTCATAGGACAATCAATGAATGTCCAAAAAGAAAAAAAAAGGGAATATGCCAAAAACAACTCCATCCTGCTCTTCCTCATGGCTGGTGATGTGAAATTCACCCCTTGCCCACCCTCTCCTGCCTACTCTTCTAAAAGCCTTAGTATTTTTCATCTCAGTACTAGGAGCCTCCTACCTACTGTAGACCTCCTCAATGTTTGAATCTCTCAACACCCTCCTGACCGTCCTGTGCATCTCAGAATCTTGGCATTCCTCTAGAATACCTGCTTCTACCTTGGCTCTCCCCGACTACCATCTTTACCAGGAGGACCATAGTAAACTGGGTGGCGGTGTCATCCTTTGTCTGTCAAAATCTATCCTGTTCTATTGCTCACAGAGAGTATGTGCCCTCCTTTTTTTTTTTTTTGCTCCTGCTAACCAAGCTCACCCTTCCCTCTACCCTTCCAATCTTTGTTGGTGTTTTCTACACCTCTTCTAAAACCTCTCCATCCTTTCTGGTTGACTTCCTCGCTGCCCTTGCCTCTCATGCATCCTGTGGTGAACTTCTCCTCCTTGGGGAATTCAACATTAATTGGCTGTCCCTAGCCACCAGGCCCACCTCCCACAGGATTGAGTCATTAAACCTTATCCAACTAGTTACCGAACCCACTCTGTTCAATCCCCCCTCCTCCAACTACACCCTTCTGGACTGGGTGCTGTCCTCTCATCCCATCGAATCATTGCAGCTGGTAAACTTTGAACACCTTCCACGACCATTGCATGACCTTCTGTATCAGGAGAGTCAGGTGCCCCCCCCCCTTCTGCCCCTAAGTACATTTAGTCTGGGTCACTTCAGTTGGCAAACATTAGTGTCCTCTTAAACTACCCAGCTGCAACTGATTAGTCTCCATCTACTCTGCCCCCAACATTGACATGGCCTTCTCCCTTTTTCCACTCCAAACTTACTCTTGCCTGGGACAAGCACGCATCCCTTAAAAAATCCAGGATAACCTTGGATTACACCTGACATTATCAACTAGTGTAAGTCCCGCAACCAACCGTGGGCCCCTTTCAAAATGTCCCATTTCCAGTCTGACCTGTTGTCCTACAAATCATGTAGAGACTCCTATACAAAAGCAGTCCATGCTGCCAAGGCTCAGTACCTCAGATCAAACTTCCAGAATGATCGTAACTCCCAGCTAAATTCTGGAAGCTTATTCACTCCCTCTTTGATCCACCCAGTCCTCTACCCCATCCTCCTGGTGGGTGGTTCACCAGTTTCCAACCCTCCCTCTGTTGCTGCACACTTCAGTGAGTTCTTTACTGCCTGTGCCTTTCCCTCTTTCTCTTCCCCCAGTCCATATTCCCTCTCTTTCCCTCCCATCTCTGTCCCACTCAGCTAAGGGCTTTCAGTTTCCTCTCATCACTCTTCAGGAAACTTGTTTTTCTGTAGTGCTCCACATTGTCAATGGGTATTCATTACCCTTGGGTATACAGCACCCCTATCAGGGGAAAATGGCACAGCCCAAAGCTTTGAAATGTTGGGCATATGAGGATTCCGGACAGCAGCAACTCTCCAGTCTCAGCTGTGGCATCACAGGGGAAACATCTCTCAAGCTTTTCTGAAGAAACCTTCAACTTCTAGGACTTGGAACTGTAATTTTGTGCAGGTTGGGGCTCCCTGGTGACAGGGAGCATCCATAAATTAAAATTGTGCCTGTTAAGCTGCGGCTTTCTAATTGACTAACCTGTTTTTCCCATTTTCCACTGTGTTGGGATTGGGGGCCGTGCCTGCCACGTTTTCATAGGGTGTTATTTCAATTAGGAGGTCTCTGATAAAAAATAAATAAAATATTGCTGTCTCAGGTAAGTATCTCTCTTTTTTACTTCCCGGCTTCTTTATCCCTAGAGTTACATAGAGCTGCCTTTCTTTTTATTTACTGTTGTCAGGGTTTGATTATTTAACTAAGGGACATTTCCCTTTTAAGAGTACTCTGCGTCTTTCCCCTTTTAAGTTCCCTAGCATATTGTAAAGAAAAAGCACTCCTTCATTTCTAGCTGCTGGGGAGAGCTTTTATTTGGAGGGGAGGTGCGTGTTTCAGCCGATTCTCGGCTTTCCTTCCTCTTCTCCACCTTTTTCACAAGCTTTTCAGCTCAGTTGAGCCATGTTCTCCGGCCGTTCTTTTTCCGGTGCCGTTTGTCCATTGGCCACCACGCCCTTGTGACGATTGGGGCTCCTAGCTTCTGCCGCCATTGGCGCATTTCAGGTGCATACGCCTCTCCTTGACATAGCGTCACATTCAGCGTGGCTGCTTCAAACAGCTAACGTGAAATATGGTTTGTGTTATGTGCACATTTCCATCAGCATAGCAGCGCAACACTTGTCGTCATGACGTTGCTGTTGCACTATTTGGAGGGAGCAAGTGCACGCCTGAACTTCTCCGTGCTAGACATGGCGTTACAGTATTAGATCTTACCTCGAGGATATCTCTTGCAGCCGGCCACACCAGTAGGACTTAGGCAATCTACCAGAGGGGGCTGCCCACCACTGATGTCAGCCAAACCCTATGAGAGTGGGTGACCCCTGTAGCCTCCCCAGTTCTTGTCTTGCTGTCGACTCACGCAAGTCAGATCTTTGGAAACCTCTGCAGCTTCAGTTGACTGCCATTTTTGTGCCTTTTTCTACAGCATTTCTTTATTTTTCTGTTTTCTCACCATAGTTGTTTTCCATATTTCAGTGGTTTTCTCGGTCGTTTGTCTTCTAAACCAACATTGTCTAGGAAGCATTCCACAAAGTGTGCCTGCGGTCAGCAAATTCCCATGAAGGACAGTCAGTCTGCTTGCGTCTGCTGCTTAAGCCCAGACCATGACATCCAAACCTGTGAGTTTTGCCAGAAGGTCGACCAGGCCACTTTGCGTAGCCACTAGCGGACGCTCAACTTTCTCCTAAAGCAGAAGCTTGCCTCTGTGGAGCGGTAACTGCAGGCCAGGCGCTCCTTGGCCTCTCCAGCCCAGTCCTCTGACTGTCACTCTTCTAAGTCCCGGGATAAGGCTAATGGGAAGCATAAGTACAGGGATAAGGACTGTGATAGACCCCAGTCCTCCTCTTCCCATTCGCGGTCCCTGCACCATTGCTCAACCGCTAGAGGGTTAGCCACACACACCCTTTCTTCCACAGGGCTACCAGTGGCCCAGCCTCTTGCCTCTGTTACCATCTCCGTCAGAGGCTTTTTGGGCCAGGGTTCTTCTCCTGCCTCTCAGCTCCTGCTGCTTGGGTCCCTTTTAACATTGGGTACACAGCATAGTGGCTTAGCTGGCATGAGTTCGGTGTTTCCTCTTCCCCCTGCCCACCTCTACGGAGTCGGGACACCTCCACTAGATCCGCCACCCCTCTTTCGTGAGTCTCGAGGGACACCAGCTTCTCCCTTGAGCTGAGTCTCCCTCCTCTGTCACCCGCCCGGACTCCTCCCACACCAGCACCCCCCTCTCCTGAGTTTGTGCCTATGGCACCCCCCTCTCCTGAGTTTGTGCCTGTGGGACCACTTCCAGCTTTGCCTCCGACCCCTGTTAGGCCTTCACTGGTTTTGCCCTATCCAGCGCCAGTTGGACCTATGCCTGTTTACCCCCAGCCTACGCCATCCTGACCTCAGCTGACACCCGCTGGCCCTCAACCTGCTGTTCCCCAGCCTATGCCTGTTGGACCAGCGCAGGTCTACACACCGGCGCCTGTAGGGCTGACGCCTGTGTACCCTTACCTGGCACCAGCTGGACTGTCGCCAGTCTTGGAAGATATCCAAATGCTGGTCTCATCTTTTTGGGGTGTTCTGCAGATGGGGGTCCCTGTGTCTCAAGGCCTGGTGACCCTTGAGCCCCAGAATCCACCTCCCAGGCCTACCTCTCTGGCTCCCTCCAGGCTAGCCCCGTGACCCTGGCAGGTTTACACTCCCAAGTCGTCCACTAAACAATGGGGATGATTGTTGCCCGAACTTGCTTTTGTCCAAAGAAGGGGAAGATCCAGACTTGGGGGACGAGGACAGCAGTAACATTAGCGTGCCTGCCCACCCCTTCCATGGGCCCTTCAGAGGAGCAGGACCCTAAAACGTCCTAAGTCCCTCCTCTGTCATTATGAGGCACATCCAGGAGGCGATGGGGTTCAAAACTGAGGAGCCGAACCCAGAGCAAAGTCAGCTAGCGACTTACCTTCGTAGGCCTGACTCCCCTACTTTTGTGGTCCCTCCTCTTATTCACACATACAAGGATGCTACCATGGCTGCTTGGCCCAGGCCAAATTTGGTCCCAGCCATGTCCCGCAAAGCTGTCTGGCTGTATCACGTCCCGGCGGGCAAGCCTTTCCTGTGGGAGCAGGCCCATGCTGACTCCTTGGTCGTCAGTGCAGCTCATGACCACACTAAGTGGCCAAAGCACCTAAGCTCCCTTCCCCCAGACAGAGCTTCCCGTCGACTAGACCTCTTTGGGAAACAGACTTTTGTCTCCTCTACTTTGGCGATCTGTGCCCTCAGTTATCTAGCCCACATTCTGCATTATCAGAATACACTGTCTGATAAGTCCAGGGATGCTGTCCAGTCCCTTCCTGATAATTTGGCCAAGCAACAAGCCCTGGAGGCTCTTAAGTCAGCCTCTGATGTTGGTACCTACCTCCTAAGGGCAGCCTACAAAGCTGTTGATGCGTCGGCCTGGGTGGCGGCTGCCAGTATATGCCTGTGCCAGTACACTTGGCTCCGGGTGTCTGGCTTTGCCTAAGATGCCTCCATATGAAAGTACTTTGTTTTATGCTGTCAAACTGTTGTCTATGCTACTGTTTTACCGTCCCACTATGCCTAGTTACCGAACCAAATGTTAGTGAATCCCCACTATGTATGTTACTTGATTCTTGCTGTCTTCAACTGATCTTATCTGTGTCAATCTTCACCAATCATCACAGATGGGTACTGGCCGGAGATCAGGACCCTGCGGGAGCCTTTTTTTTTTTTTTTTTAAAAAGGATAGGTGGAGTCGACGCAGCATCGGCGCCGCCCTCGAGGCCGACGACCACGTGGGCGCCGAGGATTAGCCGCTAGGCTGTGTCGACTCCGCCTGCCTACACAGTTCTTTCGCTCCCACCGTCGAGGTCGCCTCGCGGGAAGCCAACTGAAGAAGTTTGATAGTTTTAGGCCTTAGCCTTATGCATTGTGCATTCGACAGTCCGTCGGTCTCCTGCTAGTTCTGGGTTCTGCCTCCACTCGACGTCGCCGGTAAGATCTTTCCATTTATTTTAAAGTATTGCGACGTCGAGTCTATTTTTGGTGTTTTTTTCCTTAGGTCATGTCGCGGTCGGAGGGCAAGAAACCTTCTAAGGCGGGGCGGCCCCCTATGCGTCGGTGCCGGTACTGCCGCAAGTACTCCATTACCGACCAGCATGACCGGTGTCTCGCGTGTCTTGGCCCGCTTCACGACATGGATTCTGCGGCGCGCTGCTTCTCCATGGACGCTGCGTCCTAGAACAGCGTGTTTAAAGTAGGCGAGCGCTACGACTTTGAGGTAGGGTTTGCACTTGTCAGGCCAGCCGCTCTCTCGGCCTTTCCTCCGAGTCCCCTCCTGGTCCTATACGGACCGAGGAGGAGGAGCTCGGCTTTGTAGCCTAGCCTTGGCGAGGCTCCTCCCGCTGGCGCGGAGGCCCGTCCCGCTTCCTTCCGGAGCGGGCGGGAGGCGCTGCTATGGCATCGCCTTGGGTGAAGGCCTCGTGTCGCTCCCGTGGTCTGGAAGGGGTTCGGCTGACGCCGCCCTCGACGCCGTCCAGGGTCTTCGGGCGCCGTCATGTGCCGGGGCCCTGTCGGCTCCAATGACCGCGCCGACTGCCTCTTGGTGCTGTGGTCTTGTGGATGCGTTCATCGGCGCCATGACCCTGGATTCGTGTCGCCTTAATGTCTCGCCGGGCGCATTAGGGCCTTCAGAATCATTTGTCGGCGCGCCGGCGCGCCGTTGGTGCTCGCGGTGCCGTGTTTGGCGCCGAGTCCGCTTTCCGTGCCGAAGGGCCTGGCAGTGTCGTCGGCGCCGAGGCTGTTGCTGGGGCTGCCGTCAGCGCCGTCTCTGTTCCTGGTACTGCCCCCGGTGCCAGTGGACTTGACGGCGCCGCGGCTGGCCCTGGCTCAGGTCCTTTGGCCAGAGCTGCCCTGCCGCCTTCTGTCAGTCCCACTTGCGGGGCTGTGGAGGGCACGGGTGCTGCCTCGGCCACTGCTTTGGCTACTGGGCTTCTTGGTAAGGTCGCCTTTCCTCGCCCTCCTACCGTTTGTCTTAGGGCCTCAGACTCTACCTCTTCGGAGTCGGAGTCGGGCTCGGAGTCGGACGGGCAGTCACACTCTTCGGGGTTGTCTGCAGAGGAGGGCGAGCCGGTGGTCTCGACGACGAGTCACAGCCAGCCCCCTTCTGAGGAGCGTCAGGTTCTCCCCTAGGTTGGGGTCAGTGGTACTGACCAGCAGGCTATGGTGCGTGCCACCATTGCCATGCAACCTGGCCTTGGAGGGTTCCTTGACCCTCGGCGGTGGTACCCTCCCGTGGTGTGCTCGATCGCCCAACTTTGGGGCCCATCGGGAAGTCTACAAGAGGGGAGGGTGCTGCTCCCTGGGTCTCCCTTTGGGGCAGCCCAGAGCTGCCAGCTACCTAGGATGGCCCTCTCGTGCCGGCCCGTCGGCGCAGCGGTTGGATTTCCGCTTGCGGCGCGGCGACCCGGGTTGAGAGAGCGGACTCGGGTCGGCGGAGGCGGCCGGGGGAGAAGATCCGCCCCACGGGCTCGCTCTCTCCGGGAGGACGGGACAGTGTCCGGAGCCTCAGCGAATTTCTGGCGGAGGCCGGGTATCGCGGAACCGACCGGGCGCGCTGACTTGGAGGCGGGCAGGCGTTCCAACGTCATTACCGTCCCCGCCTCCCAGAAAACCAGGAAAATGGGCGGCTGCCACACCGCCTACATGAAGCCGCCACTGCTTGATTAGCCCCCAGGCCAGCTTCCCGACCAATTCCGGTCTCTGCAGGGTGTTTGGGTCCGCACCCTGCAGCTCCGCCGGGGGGTAATCCACGGTGTCGGGGAGCCGTGGCCGATCTGGGGGTGGAGCTGTGGCCCGTGACCGGCAGAATTACTGGGAGTGTCGCAGCTAGGAAGGGATAAAGAAGAAAAAAAAAAAAAAGGATGGCCCTCGAGACCAGAACCCTCTCGGACTCTGAGGGGTCGAGGGTGTGGGGTCGGGCGGTTGGCCTTCTCTGGGGTCCCCGGCCCTGACTGCCGGCGCGGACTTCCGCCCTTCCCTTCCGGGTTCCTTGAGGGGGTCCTATCTTTGGAGGCAGGGGACTGTCCTTCTGGATCTATACGGCCCTGGTCGCCCACTGGGGGATTCTGCTGGGCTTAGCCTAGGCAGTACCAACGGTGACAGGCTGTCGGCTGTGGAGTCTTCCGGACACCCTCCTCGGGTGTCCATGGTCCGCTCCCTAGCCTTGGCAGAGGTCAGCCGACTTCTTCTCTCAGCTCTGCCCCTATCCCTCTGCCGCATTCTCCAGTGCTCCCAGGCATTCTTGGTCCTAGCGGCCCTCTCACCTGGGAGCAGTTCAGAGCGGTGGCTGCTCGGTTCCCTGCCCACGTTAGGGGCCATGGACAGCCAGGTTTTCAACCTCCCCCGAGCAACCACCCTCGGAACGCATGGTGACCTCCAGCTCCTCATCCCCCTCTTCTGGGGGAGAGGAACCATCTGTCCATGTCTCTCCTGCCGCTGATCTGTCTGAGTATCAGCGCTTCCTCGTGAGGATGATGGAGGACCTTCACCTTTCTCCCCTGTCGGTCAGCAATCCTGAGCATGCTGCACACGCCTTTCTAGGCGATTTCGGTGCGGCCACCCTTGTGGTGCCGCCCTGGCCTGCTCCCTTTCGGGAGGTGTCCATGCGTTTCTGGCAGAGGCCCTTCTCCGGAGTTCCTGCCCCTAGGGACCTCAGCCAGAGGTATTGCGCTCCCCCGGGGTCTCCAGGTTCTATGCCTCATCCGAGTCCGGATTGATGCACCTGGACACCCTGACGAGCTTCGGCCCTCCACTGTGACCGGCCCCAGATCAGGACTCTTCGGATTTTGATTTCTGGGGGAGGAGGACTTTCTACTCGGCACGGTTGCTTCTCTCCATCTCTGCTCATCAGGCCCACTATGCAGCCTACAACAGGTTCTTGTGGTCAGCGCTAGGTCAGATCCTAGCTGCTTTGCCTGACTCGGAGCAAACCAGGCAAGCCATTGCACTCTCTGCACATGGCCTGGAGCTAGCAAGGCACCAAGCAAGGGCATCTTATGACGCCAATGAGGTAGCTATCAGGGTCGTAGGGACAGTGATCTGCACCAGGAGATCGGCATGGCTTCACCTTTCCCGGTTGTCACCCGTGGCCTGGCGTAGGGTGATTTGCTCCGCTCACCAGGGAACCTATCTCTTTTCCCGCAGGGCAAGACGACGTTTGTCAGGGCAACTTCCTTCCCCCTCCGGGGGGACCCTGTCTCGCTCTCCCCGCTCTCAGGCCTCCTCAGGCCCAGAAGGTTCCCCCTCTTAGTGTGTCACCCACTGAGGGCTAAGGGACTCTGTCTCTTAGGGTGCAATGAATCAACCCTCTCGGGGGGCTTGGTACTCACCCATCTGTGATGAATGGTGAAGACTGACATAGATAAGATATAAAAATTACGTACCTACCGTAATTATGATCTTTCTGTGTATCTTCACCATTCATCACAATCCCACCCGCCATCCCCCTTGGGCTCCAGTCTCTGGATCCTCCTCCCTCTGTGCCTACCCCTCTTTAGAGCGGGATAAAGTTGGGCCACACAGAGAGGTACTTTTCTTCCTAGGGGTACAGTTGAGTGGCACTCCTTCTACTACATATCTTCACTCCTACTCTGAGATGAGCTGGTGGTGCCCTCCTTCTGTTATCCTTCTATTTAAAAAAAAAAACAACTTCCCTTTTTTTCACCAAATATCTTTACAGAGAGAGTACTGAGTCCCTGTACCCTGTCCTTCTCCAGAATAGCCGACTCTGCTTTTGGGGTATTGCCAGTTATTCTGTGCCTTGAAGTCTGGCAAATGAGCTTTGCTACTCCTTGCAGTTCCTATACACTCTGATGACAGACAAGGGTCCTGGATCCTTGTTACCTCTCACTCTCTCTCTTAAATTCTCTCTCCCCCGCTTCCCTCCCTTCTTCCCTTTCCAGAGATTGCTGCCCCTACCCAATCCCTTTAGTCTTCCTTCCTCTATGCTGTCCTCTCAGTCGTTATTTCTCCTTTTAGTTCAGTTTTTCTCTTCCTTTTTCTGTCCCTTGGACTCTCTTGTCCCACCCTCCATCCCTTCCTCCTACCTCTCCGGCGACTCAGAACTGGTAGGCAGGCGGAGCAGACGCAGCCTAACGACTAATCCTCGAGCGCCATGTAGTTCGTCGGCCTCGAGGGCGGTGCCAATGCTGCGTTGACTCCGCCTATCCTTTAAAAAAAAAAAAAGGCTCCCGGGGTCCTGATCTCTGGCCAGTACCCACTTGTGATGAATGGTGAAGATACACAGAAAGATCATAATTACGGTAGGTACGTAATTTTTATTTGTCTATGTTCTCCCTCCCTCCCCTAGGACGCATCTGGAATCGAGCATTAGCCTGCTCAGTATGCCCTTCTGGTTAAACGTTTAAATAAATAAGATGTCCGGTTGTCCATCTTGAATGCTCCTTTCAGGAGCAACCTACTGTTTGGAAGTGATGTTGAGGACATCCTCTCTAGGCCTCGGGTGCACCATCAGATCTGTCCACTCCTTGTATTACACACAGCCCAGATCTGGCCAGAAGTCCTTTTTGATGGCCTGCTGCCTGGCAGCCCCGGTCATCAGTCAGGCCCCAAGACAAGTGGAGGGTGGCGGCGTCTGGTCTGCCTGCCCCACCCCCTTTGCCAGCAAAAGCTCCTGAAGGGGCCCCACAGCCCCAGCTATGGCTGCCTCCACCTCCTGACTCCTTGCCAGACCACCTACCTCCAGTAATGCAGGAGGCTATCATAGGGGGTCACCTCTCTTCATCTAGACAGGTGGAGCAACATAACTTCCTACATTTGGCTTCTGCAGCTCATAGAACACGGCCCTTCCCTAGAACTTCTGGAGTGGCCTTCAGAAAATCCTGCACGTCAGTCCTTTTACCCTCCCAGCCACATTCCACTTAACTCGTGAGGAGAGCCAGGCTCTGCTCCGCAAATGAACCATCAAACCCGTCCCAGAGTCCCACCTAAGGCAGGAGTTCTACTCTTACTTTTTCCTTGGTTCCCAAATGCACCAGGGACCTCAGACCCATCCTGGACCTCAGCAAGTTAAACCTGTTCATCCATTACAAAAGGTTCAGGGTGATTACCCTCCGGGGACTGTTTCCCCTATTACATCAGGGGGGTTGGATCTGCTTTCTAAACATGCAGGATGCATACCTGCATGTCAACAAATTGGGGTCTCTCATTGTCCACTCTCATGGTTCTCTAGCTATCTTTCATCTAGAACCCAGTGTGTTAAAATAAAAATGCCATATCTACTATGGGAAAGATAATGGAGGGATTGGTCAAAGATCTAGTATCGGATTTCCTAATAACTCAGGGATTGGTTGACCCCGGTTCAGCATGGATTTACAAAATCTAGATCCTGCCAAACGAACCATTTGGCCTTTTATGAGAATGTCAGCAGGGAGTTGGACGTTGAAAAAATCTGTGGATGTGGTGTATATGGACTTTGCGAAAGCTTTCGACAAATTACCCCACATGGAGCTTCTAAATATGTTATAGGGAAGTAACCTAAATAGGAACATTTGTAACTGGGTTTCAGCAAGGTTACAGTGGCGTAAGCAAAGGGTTACCATAAGTGGAGTGCTTTCTGACAGGGCACCAATCACTAGCGGGGTTCCTCAGGGCTCGGTCTTGGGGCCTAGTCTCTTTAATATCTATATATCCTCACTTAGTCTAAACAATCCTAACATTTGGTTATATAAATTCACAGACGACTGTAGACTTGGGACAGTGGTTAACGATCAAGTAGATACTGCATCACTACAGAATATTATTATTGAGATTCTAGAGTGAATTGAAACAAACAAATTTGTCATGAATACTGCCAAATGCAAGGTCATGCATTTTGGTAAACATAATGCTAGGGCCTCTTATAAACTTGCTAATGATATGCTCTCAGTCACTTGTGAGGAAAGAGACTTGGGGATTAGGGTCACCAATGATCTGAAATTTGGGTCCCATTGTAGAGCACAAGTGAAGAAAGCTAATCAGAATTTAAATTACATACTTAGACATATAGCTAGTAGGGATGATAAGGCACTCGTGCTCTTTTTTTTTACAGCTCTGGTGAGACCGCATCTGGAGTATTGTGCCCAGGTGTGGTCCCCACAGAATAGGGAGGATATCAACAGACTGGAGCGCGTCCAGAGAAGATTTATTAGATATATAATGAGTTTAAATGGTATGCCGTATGAAGCTAGAGTGTCATCCCTCAACCTGTACTGCCTTTACTATAGAAGGTTTAGGGGAGACTTGTGCTTGTTATATAGAATAATGGGAGACGACAACCTTCGAGCAGAGATTGGTATCCAGTCTAAGACTAATTGGTGTAGCAACAGGCGACATGACAAGCAACTTGTCCATTTTAAATGGAATCGCAACCTAAGGAAAAACTGGTATAGGCAGAGGGTTGTGGTACCCTGGTATGAGCTCCCATCAGCAGTCGTGGACAGTACTAGTATGTATATCTTCAAAGTTAACCTTGACTGACATTTTAGTAAGATGGCTTATAGATTTGAAGAAAATTGATAAGATATGGCAAGCAATTATGGACGCTAGTCTCCTAGCTTTAAATCAAATCAGTTTTATTTATAAAAGGCGCCTTTCTGAAACCAAGGCACCTGTACAATAAAATACATAAAATAAATTATTATAAAAACAGCATATAATTTCTACAAAAAAAAAATATAATAGCAGCATAATAAATAAAATAACCCCATCAGTCAGCAAAAGCCAGGTTAAATAAATAGGTTTCTAAAGCAGTTTTAAAACTCTGGACGGTTAGGCAATCTTGTACCCGATGAGTTAGAAAGTTCCACAGGGACGGAGCAACAAAGATAAATGCCCTTGCTCCCGATGCCTGCAAGCGTACCCTCATCGGTGGATCTGAGGGGAGAGTAGGGACAAAGGAGATCTTTCAGGTAACTCGGTCCCTGGTCATGTAGGGCCTTATAGGTTACCACAGCAACCTTAAAGGTGATCCGCTACCGTATCGGCAGCCAGTGCAGACCGCGGAGCACAGGTGTTGTATGACTGGCTCTCAAAACACCAGTCAACAACCTGGCTGCCGCATTCTGCACCAGCTACAGGCGGCAGATATCAACCCCCGACAGCCTTAGGTAAAGAACATTGCAGTAGTCTAGGCGGGAGGAAATGAAGGCGTGAACCAACATTGGAAGATCATTGGGAGGAACCAGATGTTTCACCTGGGCGATATTTCTCAGATGGTAAAAAGAAATTTTAACAACTGCTGACACTTGTGATTTTAAGGTCAGACAGTCATCAGATATAATGCCCAGGTTCCGCACCCGGTCTGAGGTCCTCTCTGGTGCTGACAGAAATACACATACCTGCACCCTATACGCAGTCACCAATATCTTCTCCCTTGAGGAAAGCTACCTATGATACTATGCTGCCTGTGCGCTCAGGAGTTCCCCAGGGATCTATCCTGGGTCCCCTGCTATTCAGCATCTACCTCAATGCCCTGCCTAAATCCTGCCCCAGCAACCTTCTCCTCTACGTGGACAACGCTGTTCTTTATGCCGCACATCCTGATCCTCTCTCTCCAGCGAACCTTGCAAAACTCCTCTGAGATTGAGCACTGGCTTGCTGAACACAGATTGGTGGTCAACATTTAAAAAAAACTAAGACGATGCTCTATGCCCACCGCCAAAACAGATCAAAGGATTCCCCCCTGGAAATACTTTCTCTCATCCCACTGGAACAGGTCCAGAAGTATAAGTATCTAGGTATTACATTTGACTCTTCCCTCTCATTCCACAAACATAAAAAAATCCTCACCACCACCACCACCCGCATTGGTCTCCTTTATAGAGATAAAGACTGCCTGCCACCTGAAGCAGTTTGCCTAACCATTACCTCCTCAGTCTTATTGCTGGTTGACTATGGCCTCACAATCTGTGCTGCCGCCGAGCCTACGGCGCTTCATCAAATACAAGTAGTCATCAATAAGGCCTGCCGTCTCCTCTCTGGTGCTGACAGAAATACACATACCTGCACCCTATACACGGTCACCAATATCTTCTCCCTTGAGGAAAGACTATTATACCAGACCTGTCTCTTCACCAAAAAAATCCACCCGGGTTTAACCCCAATAGGTGTCTTGACTTCTCTTCAGGCAGCAACCATCTCAGCATCCACACGGGCTGCCTCAAAAACTATCTGGAAGGTGCTTAGGGCTAGGACCACCCTGGCCCAGCGATCTTTCCCCCTTAGAGCTCCATCCTGGTACAATGCCCTCCCACCAGCTGTCACATCAGTCACCAATCTAGGTCCTTTTAAAGCTGCCTTAAGGGCCCATATCCTCTCCTTAACCGTTAACCTGTGGATCTTGCACCACGCCGCTAGGCCACGCACCCGCCCTGTGGAAAGCCGTCACTATTTCTAGTCTGCAGGCTCCTCACCTCCCTTGGTTACCATATAGTTGCACTGGACTATGAATGCATTGTATTATGTATAAGACAAGGCCTCCCTGAGGCGGCTTACTACTAACTCATATCATGCATTGCTTTAGCTAACAATTGTATAGGTCTTAACCGCTCATTAGGTAAATATATGGATAGCTCTGCCCTGTTTTAGCTACCAAAAGTATAAGCATTAACCCGTGCTCATTGTATTTATACTCTCTGTGATTGCTCACCCACATTTATTGTATGTATGTACTGTATGAATGTCTTATGTTTTATTCTGACGTGGAGCCTTTGGAAAAGAGTCTGTGATTCAGAGGGTTGTAATTCCGACTTCCTAAATAAAAAAAAATAAGGTGTGCACCTCTCATAGGCGCTTCCTCAGGTTCCATTTTCAGATAGCCCACTTTCAGTTCAGGGCTCTGCCATTGGGCTTGTCCTCAGCCCCCAGGGTGTTCACCAAAAGCTTGGCAGTAGTAGCAGCTGCAGTCAGACAGCAGGGGTTCTATGTGCTCCCTTACCTGGATGACTGGCTGTTAGCAGCCCCGTCCAGGAAGTGTCTGCTCCAAATCCTGGATTCTACCTTTCGCCTCTTCCTGCATTTGGGAGTTACCATCAACCTACCGAAATCTTTTCTGACACCCTCTCAATGGCTCCAGTCCATTGGGGTGATGTTAGATACAGCCCAGGGGATGGCCTTTCTTCACCAGGATAGTGCAGAGCATCTGATGGATCATGCCTGCTAGCTCTACTCCAGCTGTCATGTCCCAGTCCTGGTCTTTCTTCGCCTCCTGGGACTTATGGCTGTGGCCATCGTTATGGGTCCTCTAGCCAGACTGCATTGAGGATCCCCCAGTGGACACTGTGGGCCCAGTGGGACTAGCGCATGGAAGACCTGGAACAGCCAGTCCTGGTTTCAGACCCAATCAGGAATGTGCTACAGTGGTGGTTGGAGCTCTGCAATCTCCTGAGGTGGGGGTGCCCTTTTACATTACACCCCCCCCCACACAGCAAATCCTTACAATGGACACCTTGTTTCTAGGCTGGGGAGCTCATCTGGGTGCCCACCAGACTCAAGGGTAGTGGAACTCTGTAGAGATGGGCCTCCACTTAAACGTTTTGGAGATGTCAGCAGTCTTTTATGCCCTTCTGGCCTTCAAGACATATTTCTTCCCTGAGTCTACTGCTGCTCAAAACAGACAACTCCAACGTTGTCCTTTATATCAACAAACAGGGACTCAGTCTTACCCCATGTGTTGGGAAGCGATGAGGGTCTGGTATTGGGCAATAGGTCACGGCCTAGAACTGTCAGCTGTCCATGTTCCCAGCGTCCAAAACATCTTAGTGGACAGCCTAAGCCAGTCCATATCTTGGGCCCACAAGTGATAACTCCTGTCCTCCATGGTGAAAGATCTGTTCAGCAGGTAGGGTTGTCCAGAGTTGGACCTTTTTACATCCCTACTCAACACAAAACTGCCACTTTTCTGCTTGTTCGCTCCAGGGCCTATAGTTTTCTGGCGAGGCTTGTTGTTCCTCTCTTGGAAAGGGAGGTTTTGTACGCCTTCCCACTCCTCCAGAAAGTCCTGATTAAACTTCAGATGGAAGGGATAACTATGATCTTAATCGCCCCCCTCTGGCCTCGTCAGATTTGGTTCCCTTTGCTTCAGCAGCTAGCGGTGGAACCTCAAGTGCACCTGCCCATCTACACAGGCTTGCTCTCCCAGGACCAGTGCACCCTGGTCCATCCAGACATCAAGTTTCTCCATCTTCATGAGTGGCTCCTGAGGATGTAGCCATCGTGAGGTTTGAGGTGTCCCCTAAAGTGACAGATGTTTTGGTGTCCACTAGGAAGCCCTCCACCCAGGCCACCTATTCCATGAAATGGAAGTGCTTCACCATATGGGCTGCGTCGCACCACCTGGATCCCTTCACCCTGTCTGGTGAACCAGATTTTGGAGTACTTGCTTTCTCTGGTCTGAAGTACTTCTCCATCAAGGTACATCTGTCTGCCATCTCTGCTTATCTACCTATTGATGGGCATTCTGTGGCTCAACTAGATGTATATCGCATGTTCTTGAGAGGCACTCTGCACCTGAAGCCTCCAATCTGCAAGCCTGTCCCGGCTTGGGACTTAAACTTTGTGTTGGCAAAAACTCACTCTACCTGCTTTCGAACCGGCTGCGAGTTGTGAGCTATGTTGTCTTGGAAAGCATTGTTTTTAATTGCCATTACTTCTGCTCGGATGATTTCTGACCTTCATGTGTAAGCAGCCTTATTGGGTTTTTCACAAAGACAGGGTGTCCTTGCATACTAATCCTGAGTTTCTCCCCCAAGGTGGTGTCGGAGTTTACTTTGAATCATTCCATCCCCCTGCTTGTTTATTTCTCGGAGCATTCCAATCCAGGGGAAGCATTGCTCTGCACTCTAGATGTACATAGAATTTTGTGTAACTATACATACCATACCAAGGACTGCAGGAAGTCCAAACAACTGTTTGTTTCTTTCACCCCTGGGAAAGAGGGAATACCAGTGTCTAAGCAGTGTCTATCCAAATGGTTGGCCAGCTGCATTATTTTCTGTTATAGGAAATATGGTAGGGAATGTTCAGGAGTGGTACATGGTCATTCCGCATGAAGCATGGCTGCCTCTGTTGCTTGCTTCCGCAGCGTCTCTGCTGCAGAAATTTGCGCAGCGGCCACTTGGAGCTCTGTCCACACTTTTACCAAGCACTGTAGTCTGAACATCGTCTTTCAGTGCAGAGCCAATTTCTGGCTAGCCATTCTCCAGGTCCTCCTTTCTTAGGTCCTTACTTCCAATCTCCTGGACTGTCTGACAGTTTTTGTATAACTGCTTGTGACACGTCCTACCAGTGTGGCCTGCTGCAAGAGTTACCTTTGAAGTAAGATAATGCAGTTACGTAAGAACATACCGTAACAGTAGATCTTCGAGAGGATCTCTGACAGCAGGCCCTGCTTTCCCTCCCTCCTTCCCCCTCTCTTTTGCTATCTTTGTAGCTTTCCCTTTCTTTGGAGGGGAGCCTTCTGCTTCCTTTTCTTTCTAACAGTTGCCTTGGCTTTCTCCTGGGTTCTCCTAGCAGGTTATGCTTTTGGTCTCTGTCGGGATAACTGAGGAGGCTATGAGGGCCGCTAACTCTTATAGAGTTGGCTGACGTCAGCCCCTCTGGTAGACTGCTAGCTAGAAAGTTTCCATGTGATCCTAGTGCCTGGCGACTGGGTCCTGCTGGTGTGGCCTGCTGCAAGAGATCCTCTCAAAGATCTTCTGTTATGCTAAGTTCTTAAGTAACTGTACCTTTCCTCTGTTTTTTGGTTTCGTTTGACTAAGAGAAGGGACTAGGGCTTCAGAACAGGGGCAAAACTATCTTGCTTTAGCATAGGGTGAGAACAACAAGCAACAAGTTATGAAAGAGCTTGGTACTTCCAGCAGTCATGGGTTTGATTCTCACAGCCTCCTTTAGCTGACGATAAAACATCAATAAGGTCAGTAAGCTTCATATGAGGCAGCTTTGAAACTGTTATCTTTGCTTAGTTTTTGAAAGTACTTAACGCTCTCCCTCTCTGACACTTCTCATTCTGCTCCAGCTTATAGTTTGGAGCCCAGTTTGAGTTATGCGAGAGCTCTTATAACTTGTTTGTAGATATCCATTATACTAGCACATATATTTAAGCTATTTTTCTCTTGGCATCATGGCATATTGGAGACCTCCAGTCATTAAAAGATGTAAGACCTGCAAGGGGGTAATGAGACCATTGTCCTATGGGTTCCTGCCCCCCCCCCACTATATTTTCTTCAGCTATGTCTCTTGATTCCACCCCCCACATACGAGCTTGGTGGGGGGGTAATAATGACCACCTGGTGTACCAGTTAGCAGCGGCAAGCAGAACTGTGAAAATATTTAGTGTTGCTCTTATGAGCTTTTGAGCCCTGATGTCCCGCAGGGCATCCCATCAGAAGCACCCGACCCCAAACTGGGGCCCTCAGGTCAGGGGGGTCCACACAGGCACATCCAGGTGCTCTGCAGCAGGACAGAGATGCTTTCTCAGATCTGCAGGCAGACCCTGACCCTGCCCTTATGAGGTTCAGGATAAGGATATTGGGGGTCTTGGGGAGATTCCTGACCTAAAGAAGTTACGTTATGAGGAGGAGGAGGATCCCTCTCGGGAGGAGGAAGGAGAGTGGAGGGAGCCAAAGAGGATGATTCCCATCCCTCCCCTGTTTGATATCAAGTCTTTGTCCTACCCAGTATCTGAGGAATGTAAGTCATTATAGCTCAAGGAGGTTCCTGGAGGCAGTGGATGTCAGTCCTGTTCCATCCACGCCCTTCTCCACTCCAAAGTGTTCTCCAAGCTTTAGTCTCTGAGACCAAGAAAATATCTGCCCAGACCGGAAGCGAATTAATGCTTTGTGCGGAAGAGCCTTTGCCCTCAACCACGTAAATCTATACACCTCCTATGCATCCTTGATGACTGCCAGGGTCGTCTTCTTGTGGGTTATGACCCTGGGCATCTGCGTTCCTCAGGTTTCGGAGTGGGCAAGCATTTTGCAGTTGGTTTTCATGGCCTCCACCTTCTTTGGGGGGGGGTGCCACAGTGAAAACTTTGACGCATATTGCCTTGCTCTGCCTATCACATTGTGTCCGTGGTGTGTGGCCTTTGCATTGGGTAGCTGGTCCGGCTTCAGAGGCTGAGCTGTTGAACTTGGGCTTCAAGGGAGGTTTGTTGTTTGTTTGGATCTGGATGTTTTTTTGACTGATTCTCAGGATAAAGAGCCACTTCCAGTGGAAAAGCTACAGCAGAGGCCGCTTCACCTCCAGAAGGTCAAGGAGGCGGCCATCAGAGGCAGTTCCAAGAGTGTTTTTATCCCTTTCAGAATTTCGGGAACCAGAGGGGTAGAGAAGCCTACCCTGGTTCAGTAGTTGTGAAGAAGCCCTGGCCTGAAGACGAAATACAGGCACAGGGTGAAAAACCGGCCCAGATAACGTCAAATGCTTGGGTTCGGAAATTCACACAGACCCTGGACCACCTCTGTCAAATGAGAGTGATTGTTCCGGTGCCTCCCAGGGAGCTTGGGCAAGGATTTTCTTGATCTGTTTTGGGGTTCCAAGGAAGTCAGGGTGTTTCAGACCTGTTCTGGCCCTGAAACACTTAACAGTTTGTTCACCTCATGTGCTTTAAGATGGAGTCATTATGTTCAGTCATCTGAGCTGTCCAGCCAAGGCATTATCTAATTTCCATAGATCTGAGGGATGTGTATCTCCACATCCCCATTCGACAGTCTCGCGGAGGACCCTTCAGTTCTCAGTCCTGGGACAGAACTTCCAGTACAGGGAGCTCCCTTTTGGGCTAGCGACAGCTCCCCCATCAGCTGGATAGACCAGAGAAAGGTCTTCCTCTCACCTGCGAGGAAAGAGACCGTTTTGAGGGAGGTACAGTGGGTGAGGAGCCAGTCATCGGCTTCAACTCTCTGCCTGCTCAGGGTTTCATTTAACTCTTAAATTGATAAGCGTTTTGCTCATAACAGTGCTAAAACATTGTGCAAATGCATAGCACTTGCCTCATTGTGTTTAACAAACATAATACTTCTAGAAAACCTATATAAATACTTACTGTACAGTTTGTATTGTCCCAGGAAAAAAACTGCTAATCGGTTATTTAAAACCCTGCTGCTATGGATTCTGGGCTTCATAATGGCAGCGGTAGAACTAGTCCCATAGACTCGACTTCTCTTGCAGCTCCTACAGATGGAGTTACTGTCAGCTTGGTATCTGACCTCAAAGGATTATCAGGCCAGGATCCCACTCTCATCACAACTGAGGCAGTCTCTGAGTTGGTGGGTGAGTTTGGAGAATCTGAGCAAAGGGGGGGGGTCCCTCACTGAAGTTCCCCCAGAGATGATTCTGGCATCCGATACTAGCCTTTCGAGTTGGGGGTTAGTTTTGCAGCACTTTTCCCATTCACGGGACTCTGTCAGCACAGAAACAGCACCTACTCCTAGACATTCTGGAAAGGAGGACAGTGTGCCTCACTCTCTTTTTGTTTCTATTGAGATGCTGTCAAGAGATGTGAAAATACGGTCAGACAACGCTATCTCCAGTAGCGTATCTCAATTCTCAAGGAGGCACAAAAAGCCGGGAGATGCTGAAAGAACCCCCCAATCTCTCTCTGTCCACAGTCCTCTTGGCGGGGAATCTAACCGTTAAGATTTTTGGCTAAGCCGCGAATTTGTTCATCCAGAAGAGTGGATGTTGTACCTGAAGGTGTTCGACCTTCTGTGTCAAAGGATCTTCCTGGACATAAGTCTCCACCACTCATTCACACTATTGGGATCTGCGCCGGAGGCACCAGGACCCATGGGGAGCAAACTTTTTGATGGAGGTCGAGGCCAGAGATGGCGCCACATGAGAACTGCGACACTGCAGGCCTCAGCTCGGCTGTAAAGAACTATCTGGCGTCGACCCTCCAGCCGCCTCAGTTCTTTTTCCCGCCGGTCGAGTGCGCTTCAGTGACTATGTCACTGTCACCGCTGAGTCAAACTTCAAACTAGCAGCATAGTTTTCAGTTTTGTTATTTTGTAGTATTATCTCGGTACAGTATCGCTTAGTCTTATTTTAAAAATAAAGAAGTCTCAGCCTACTTTGATGGAGTCGACCATGAGCAGGTCAGGTGACGGTAGGGAGACTTCATTATGAAGCTATTCAGTCAGTCGGGGCTGGGTCGGTCCGCCGCCTTCTCCAGAGGGGGGTGACAACGGTCAGTCCAGTGCCCGGGGGGATGGCGGTCCCCGCGGAAGCATAAAAATAAACGGTCGCGTTCTCGGCACCGTTCGGCCTCGAGCTCTTCTTCGGCCCACAGGTCTAAAAAGAGACGGCATCACTCGAGGTCACCCTCTGATATGTCTGTGCGTAGACGTTCGGTTATCAGGGCTAGTTGCCGGCCTCCTCCTTCGGAGTCGCCAACCTCTGCTTCTGATAGCCAATGGCTTCGACATCAAAGTCCTACCCCGCCCACAGGTAGGTCTTCAGATGAGCAGTTTCATCAGTGGGCTGCTCTTATAGAGCAGTGGGCTCGGAGGTTAGTTCAGCTACCTGGCTCGGTCACTCGTGGGCTTTCGGGCTCATTGAGAGACCAGGTAGGGCGGTTGGATTTTCCTGGTCGCGCGGCACCTTCTTCGGTGCCATCGACCCCGCGCTTAGTGTCCCTCCCCACATGGCAGCGGGCGAGGGGCCACACCGATGCCTTTATCTCCTGCTCTTCTTCCTTCAAAACCTGTTTTCGGAGTCTGGGGTGTATTTGGCATCTTGCCGTCACCGTGCGGCTTCGGCGCCGTCTTGACACCATGCAGCTTCTCGGCGCCCGTCCTGGCACCATCGCGGCTTCGGCACGTTTTCGGCGCCACGTGGTCCCCTCGGCGTCGTTTCGGTGCCGCTGGTCCCTCTGCTTCTCAGTGCCGTGCGCCTCCTCGGCACCGGGGGCTCGCGGGGCTTCCTCTGCCTTTCAAGACTCCTCTTTTCACTCGTTTCCTTCTTCCCTCTCTTCTGATTTTCATTCCTTTCCTGTCCATACAGTCCCTCCTGGACTGTCAGGAGATGACATTGAGCCTGACCCAGACCTTCGGTTGGGTGATGAAGTGGACGAGGCAGGATCTATCACTGCTACAGAGCCTGTGGTCGAGGACCTGTCATTTAAGTCTCTGCTGAAAAATCTGAGTTCCACTCTTTCTCTCCAGACTACAGACATCGATCCTGGGAAATTGTTAAGACTCCAGTACCATCATGTTCCGGAGATCCCTACGGATTTGACTCCTCCGGTTCAGCCTTCCTTCGAGACGCTGTCTCAAATGGTATGGAATAATCCTGCTCTCACCCCTTCGGTGGCTAAATCCATAGATAGGAAGTATTCAGCCCCCAAGGATCGTCCCATTTTGGCATCTCAAGCCTTTGTGGATCCTATTGTAGTCCCGGCAGAGAATGATAATGTCGTTCTTCCTCAAACTATTACAGCTCGCCCTATTAACAAACAATCTCATAAGATAGACACCTTAGGTAAGAGTGTCTTTGCTGCTTCTACCCTAAGTATGCGTATTGCCAGTTACCAGGGCTATTTCTCACAGTATGAGTATATCCTGTGGCACTCTATCAAGCAGATGGTTGAAACTCTTCCGGAGTCTGATGCAAAGCCAGAGCTTCTTCAAACCATTACTAGAGGTATCGAATCTAACAACCAGCAGGTTAAAGCAGCCATGGATGCTTTCAACACTGCTTCCCGTTCAGTGGCTGCTGGTATTTGCACCCGCCGTCACTCCTGGCTGCGCACTTCGGGTTTCACGAATGACGCGCAGCAGCAGGTAATGGCGTTGCCCTTTGATGGTGTGTATCTTTTGGTCCTCAGGTAGAGCAAGCTCTCCAGAAGCTACTAAAAGACTAGGTCAGCCATTAAGTTGGCTTCGACCCTCCTGCCCCTCCTCGAGGCATGTCAATAAACGTCAGTTCCATAATCGTCAGTCCTTTCGAGGCAGAGGAGGTTTCCATAAAAACCAACCTGCCCAACCTCAAAAGAAGACGCAACAGAAAACGCAAGGGCCCAAAGTGCCCAGCGCTACCTTATGATTGGCTGGCCCAAGTCCCATCTCAGCTGCCCGAGGTGGACTTTTCCTCTCGGGTGGGAGGTCGTCTGATGCACTTCTACAACCAGTGGAAGTCCATAACCTCAGACAAATGGGTCCTTTGGATAATTCGCGAGGGGTATTCACTCAATCTTCTGGAGACCCCTCCGGATCGTCCTCCTAAACGGCAACCCAGGCTGTCAACCTTTCAGTCAGACCTTCTCGCCGCCGAGATTCAGGGCCTTCTCAACAACAGGGCAGTAGAAGTGGTGCAGCTGCATCAACGGAACACGGGTTTCTACTCCCATTACTTTCTGGTTCCGAAGAAGTTCGGGGGTATGCGCCCCATTCTGGATCTCAGAAAGCTAAACAAATTTCTCCCCAAGGAGAAATTCAAAATGATTTCTCTGGGAACCCTGTTACCTTTGCTTCATCAACACGACTGGCTAGCCTCCCTAGACATGCAGGATGCTTACCAGCACATTCCTATTCACCCGAGGCACCACAAATTCCTGAGGTTTGTGGCTCTGGGACAGCATTATCAGTTCAGAGTCCTGCCCTTTGGGCTTTGCTCGGCGCCGCGGGTTTTTACAAAGTGTTGTGCAGTTCTCTCAGCGCACCTCAGAAAGGTCAGGATACAGGTGTTCCCTTATCTGGACGATTGGCTTCTAGCAAGCCCTTCCTGGCAAGGGACCCTGGACGCCGTAGAGATGGCTTCTCGCCTCCTTACGTCCATGGGAGTTCTGCTGAACCTCAAGAAGTCGCAACTGCAGCCCTCCCAGAGGCTCCTCTTTATAGGGACTCTTCTGGACACCTCCTGTGCGAAGGCTTTTCTTCCAGAAGACAGAAGGAACGATATCCTTCAAATGGCCTGCGTCATTGGGAGAACTCCTCTACAGCTCTCTCGATGCAACGGATGCTAGGCCTCATGGCTTCCTCAGTGTTCACTGTACCCCTAGCACGTCTGCATGAGAAACCACTCAGTGGATGCTCAGTACTCAGTGGTCCCCAACCACTCACCCATGAGTCCTATCTCATCAAGGTGACGGAACCTTTAAAGAGGTCACTCACCTGGTGGTCTCAAGAGAGCAATCTCCTGGAAGAATATCCCTTTGCTCCTCTGGACCATCAGATCTCCATTACCGCAGACGATCCCTGATGGGGTGGGAGCTCACTGTCAGGCTCTCCCACACTCAAGGTGCGTGGACTCAGGTCGAGTCCCAGCTTCACATAGCGCCCTAGAAATGAGAGCTGTCCTTTATGCGGTCCGAGCATTGAAGGACATTCTGTGTCACAAGAACATTCTCCTTCAAACGGACAACAAAGCAGTGATGTATTACATCAACAAGCAGGGCGGTGCTCATTCTTACCCATTATGCAGGGAAGCAATGAGGGTATGGGAATGGTGCTTGGAGCACAAAGCTCTAATTCAAGCGGTCTACCTGCCAGGTATTCAGAACGAACTGGCAGACCGTCTCAGCAGAACAGAGACAGACCCTCACAAGTGGTCTCTCGACTCAACCATAGTTCAGTCACTATTCGAAGAGTGGGGAACTCCAGACCTGGACCTTTTTGCATCCCCACTCAGTGCAAAACTGCCTCTCTTCTGCTCCAGAAATCCAAGGCCTGGCATTTTCTGTCAGGATGCGTTCAGGCTGCGGTGGACAAAACACTTTCTTTACGCCTTTCCACCTCTTCCTCTGATTCAGAGGGTACTCCTCAAGTTCGAATCCCAGGGGGACAAGATGATTCTCATTGCTCCCTTTTGGCCTCGGCAGCTGTGGTTTCCACTACTCAACAATATGTTGGCAGTTCCTCCGAGACCGCTTCCCCTACAGATGAACCTTTTGACTCAGGGGCCTGTGGTCCATCCCAACCTGAGATCGCTTCACCTTCACGCTTTGGCTCCTGAAGAGGTAGAAGTAAACCGTGTTCAATGTGTCTCAAGAGTTTCAGTTATTCTTCTGGCTGCACGAAACCAACCACTAGGAAAACTTACAACAGCCAAATGGAAGCTGCTTTCGCTCTGGTGTGCAAAGTCCTCTTTGAATCCTTTCCTGTCCACCAGATAAAGTTCTGGAGTACCTCTTAGACCCCTCAAATTCAGGCCTACAGTTCTCTACAGTCAAGTTCACCTTAGTGCCATTTCAGCATATCTTAGCTAATTTTTTTCCTTATCTCTGGCTCAGTTACCTGTGGTTAAGAGATTTCTTAAAGGAATTCTGCATACCAGACCTCCTACAAGATGCCCAGTTGCAGCCTGGGACATCAGTCTTGTGCTAGATATGCTCACTCAGAAACCTTTCGAACCTCTGGCTACCTGTGAGCTAAAATTTCTCACCTGAAAGACTGCCTTCCTAGTGGCCATTACCTCAGCCCGCAGGGTCTCTGAGATACATGCCCTTGTCACAGACCCTCCATATACTGTGCTCCATAGGGACAAAGTAGTTCTTCGTACTCATCCTAAGTTTCTTCCTAAGGTTGTGTCAGAATTTCATCTAAACCAACCTTTGGTCCTTCCCTCTTACTTTGCGAACTTCCAAAATGAAGGAGAGCGTTCTCTTCATTCTTTGGATGTTAAGAGGGCCTTGCGTTTCTATCTGGATAGAACCAAGGACTTTCGCAAAACCCAGCAACTGTTTGTTTCGTTCAGCGAGACCCGGCTGGGTCAACCTGTCGCTATCAGATGTATCTCAGCATGGCTAGTGGCATGCCTTCGCCACTGCTATTCCATGGCGCAGGTTAAGTTGGAGGGTAGGGTTTCGCCACTCTACTAGAGCGCTCGGGCATCCCTAGCGGAAATTCAAGCGTGCCCATTGCAGATATTTCAGTGCCACCTGGAGCTCAGTGCATACTTTTGTTAAACATGATGCATTAGATGTCCATGCCAGACTATTACTCCTTCCTTTGGCAGAGCCATCCTACTGGACTTCGTCTTAGAATGTGAGCTCTTGGTCTCTCCTGCCGCTCTCGTCGGGGATTATTAGTCGGCATTTATAGGATGAGTGGTGGAGACTTATGTCCAGGAAGATATGAAAATTATGTACCTACCGTGATTTTGATCTTCTTGGACGAGTCTCCACCACTCATTCACACGCCCACCCTCCGTCCCCCGAGCTCACCTCTGTTGTTGGTCTTCACTCCCTCAAATTTTTAGGCTGTGAAGACTTTCTTATTGACCCTTCTTATATACGGGTCGTCCGACTATCTTATGTCCGGTTTTTAGGTTAGGCTACCCTTCTAGGTTAGTTGCTGCACCTCCTTGCAAAAAGGTATTGAGGCAGTTGGAGGGTCGACGCCGAAAGTCTTTTACAGTGCTAGCTGAGGCTCTATGGGTGCCGTGCCTCGCGGCGCCATCTCTGGCGCCGACCCTCCAGCAAAAATTTGCTCCCGATGGGTTCTGGTGCCTCCAGCGCAGATCCCAATAGTGTGAATGAGTGGTGGAGACTCGTCCAAGAAGATCAAGAATTACGGTAGGTACGTAATTTTCATTTCTATCATCCCCTGATCAATCTGTTCACCTTCAGCCTCAGTGCCCAAGTTCAACGTTTTTTCAGCCACTTACAGTGTCCACAGGCGGAAGCAGTGGACGCCCTGTTACAGGAGTAGAGCTCTGACAGAGCATATGCCTTCCCTTTCCTGCCTCTCCTCCCCAGGTCATACGCAAAATAGGGTACTCAGGAGGAAGCTTTCTTTTATTATCTCAGGAGTGGCCCAGAAGATTGTGGTTCTAGGGACATGGATATGTTGTTCATCCACACTTATTGGCAGGTATCCTTGCCGCTTTAAATCTTGCCGGAAGGTCTTCAAGCTGGCTCCTCAAACCCACCCGGTGGTAGAACTCCGGCTCCGCCCCATGACCCCAGATCTTCCTTACCGCTGGAGTTCAGGTTCCTCCTAACGCCTAGTGCTTGCACTGGTTCCTATTTCTTCCGTTTTGCTAATTTGAAAGTTTTTGCAAAAAAAGACTGTCTTGATCCTCGCGGCTGCGATGGACAAATCGACTCGGTTTTGGAGATGCCCTGTGGGTCAGAAGATGTCTCGGATGGATCCACACTCCATGTGTGTCTACTGTTTAGGCCTTGAGCACGCACCTGCAGGACTGCGACCTGTGCTCTTCCTTCTCGGCCTACGCCCTTCGAAGACCGCGTGTCTCGATTGCAACTGGGCCGCCCCGAAGCGCCTTCTCCGTGAAGTCTAAGGAGGCCCGGTCGGGCGATGTCCCATGGGCGGCGGGCTCGGGCGGATCAACCGAGCAGATGATCGCCTCGGCAGGGAGGCGGCGCGGGGTCAGATCTTCCTCGGCGCGCATTTATCCCGCCTCTCTGGGTTCTTCCTACACAGCTTCATTTAAAGAGTTATGTCTGTCCCTCCACTAGGGAAAGGGCCAACGCCTGCTGGACCTTTTTCTCGGTCCAAAAGAGGGACAGGGGAATCCTCCGTCGACTCCTCTTGGGAGCGGAAAGGTCCCTCTCCCCAGTCGTCGACCGTCGACTGCTGACCGCCGGCTTCGCCACTGGTCTCACGGTGCCCTGGCCAGGTCAGTTTGACTGAGACTCCTGTCGACGGTCGAGATTTTTTCTACCCGTTAGACAGGTTGTCGCTTATAGAAGCTCGAGATTCCTCTCTCTGCCTCGCCCGGAGGGAGGAGGATCCCGTGGGCTTGTTCTGTGCTCTCCGTTCTGGAGCCCTCGGATGAACCCTCCGAGCTGAAGGGGAGTGCCGGCTCTCTCACATTTCCCTAAGACCGACTCGAAGAGCCGAGGCTCGTTCGGACCTCTTCGTCCAGCCGATCCTCCGCATAGGGCGGGTCCTGCCTGCACCGCGGTAAGCGCGCAAGGTCAGTCCCTCCTCTCGACGAGGGGAGGCTTCGGCGAGAGCATGCCGACGGCACGAGGACCTCATGTGGCAACAGGCTTCGGATCCGGGAGTGCTACGCAGTCGCTTTCCCCGCCATTAAGTGGTTGTCACCGAGCGGCTTCCACAAACCCCTCGACTTACCCAAGGAGCCTGTACCCAGGCCGGTTGTTCGGCCAAAACCAGCTGCTCTACCGATTCCGGTGGAACCTCCGCCTCTACAGCCACTGTTTGGGGCTCTGACCAGGGATTCTCGGTCGGCTAGGGGTCTACCCCATCGGCTGTCGGTTACCCTCACTCCCGACCGACCTCAGCAGGTTGAGGGTGGCTCAGGCCAGAGGCAGCTCTTCGAGGACTCCTCCGAGTCCGAGGATAATTCCTCCTTTTTCTCCAAGCGACTGGACTTGGAGTCCTCAGGAGGACAGTCTATGGACGATAGCCCGTCGTCCTTCCTAGGACTGCTTCGGCTCATCTCGGAATCCACCGGGATGAAGCTCGAACCCGTTTCCAAACGGGCCAGGTTTCCCCTCACGGAGATTCTGGACCGAGGGGATTCTCCGACGGAGGCCTTTCCGGTGGCCGAGGCCATAGTGGGTCCGGCCCTGGAGCTTTGGCAGCGCCCTGCTTCCTGTCCTGCGCCTTCGGCCAGGATGGCCAGGAAGTATGCGGTCCCTAACGGTTCCCTGTCCGGTTTTTCGGAGCACCCCTCTGCTGAGGGGTTGGTTACCGACAGCGTTTTCCGGCGCGCCGGCAACGCCAGGGATGTGGACAAACCTCCCGACAAGGAATCCCAAGAAATTGGATTATGTCGGGCGAAAAGTCTACGCTGCGTCCTCTCTCGGCCTTCGTCAGGCCAGTTCGGCCGTCCTCATGGCACATTTTTCTCATGCCCTGTTGGACTCCCTGGATGAGGTCATTCCTCATCTCCCCACGGATCAGCAGACTACGGTCAAGCAGGTGCGGGACCAGGGCAGTGGCCAAACAGCAGCTCCAGACTGCTTTGGATATTGGGGACTCATGTGCCAGGTCGGTGGCGGCCGCAGTGGCTATCGTCGTCGGAGGGCTTGCTGAGGATATCCACCTTTGCCGGATACCAGCACAAGTTGGCGGATGTTCCTTTTTGGGGACTGACCTCTTGAGCCCCTGGGGTGGAAGGTCACCTGCAGAGGATCGAGAAGTCCAATGCTACCTTGGACTCGGTCTCTTCCGCTCAGAAGGACAAGGCCGCCAAACGCAGCCTAAGCCTTTCGTCCTTCTGCGCCGGCGCGCCATAGCGTCAGGGCCAGCAGGCTCGGCCTTGGCATCCCAAACCCAAGCCGCCGGCTTCCTCTAACAGGAGACAGGGAGAAAGGCCCAGGAGGTCCCTCGGCCGTCCATCCTCCAGCCTGCCCAGTGGACGGGCTGAGGGGTGTCGCCCCATCCCGTCACCTTGCCCTGGGTCCCCGGGAGGCACGCTCCGCACTTCCGTTCCGCCTGGTCCGCTGTTACCACGGACAGGTGGGTTTTAGAGGTGATGGGAAGAGGCCTGCCTCTAGAATTCGAGCAGGCACCGCCCTTCAGAGCCGCCGCCTCGGGGCTTCGTCCCCAGCCTCGCTGGTGGCTCGTCGAGCCGACATCGCTCCTCCTCCTCCAGAAGGAGGTGATAAGAGAGGTGGAGACCCTCCTTCAGACCAGGGTTTGTGTCCAGGTACTTCCTGGTTCCGAAGCGGACGGGGCTGGCGCCCATTCTCGACCTCACGACCTAAACAAGTTCCTAAGGTCTCGAACTTTCAGGATGGTCACTCTGGCTCAGATAATACCATCCTTGGAGCAGCAGCGTGTGGTTCTGCTCTCTGGATTTGCAGGGCCAGCGTTTTTCGTCCCTATCCGTCCATCTCACCAGAGATTCCTTCGCGTTCGAGGTGAGGGATCCCTTCGAGTTCCAGCCATGCCCTTGCTTGTCTCCAGCTCCCAGGGTCTTCACCAAATGCATGGCAGTGGTGACAGCATTCCTGTGGCGCTCGAGGGTCCGGTGTACCCTTACCTGGACGACTGGCTGATAGCAGCTCCCTCCAGGCAGGAGGTGGAGTGGTCCAGAAATCTGGCCCTCCGGGTCTGCTCTCAACTAGGCCTCCTTATCAACGAGGCCAAGTCGGAACTCGAGCCGAAGCAGGTGATTCTGTTCATCGGGGCGCAGCTCGACTCTCTTCGAGCCAGAGCGCGGCTCCCGGCGGACAGGGCCGAGGTTCTTTCCTCCTTTGCCCAATCATTTCTGGTTGGGCAATTGCGCCCTGCCCGGGACTTCCTGCGCCTCCTGGGTCTCATGGCGGCCTGGACCAGCGTGGTCCGTTGGGCCCGCTGGAACATGCGTCCCCTTCAATGGGGACTGGCCAGCCAGTGGTCACAATGCTGCGATCCTTTGGACCAGCTTGTGTCGGTGACACAGGGGATGTGGAACGCTCTCCAGTGGTGGATCATTCCAGGTCATTTGCAGGAGGGCATCCCGTTCGTCCGCCCCGAGCCGACGGTCTCTCTATCGACCGATGCCTCTCTGATGGGTTGGGGTGCCCATCTGGGGGAACACCGGGCCCATGGCCTCTGGTCCCCGCGGGAGTCCCGATGCCACATCAACCTGCTGGAGCTCGGCGGTCCGCCCTAGCTCTCCCGCCTTTGCTCCGTTCCTCCGGGGTCAAGTGGTCGAGTCCAGGCGGACAACACCACGACCATGTACTGTCTAAACGCCAGGGGCGGGGCGCTCCATGCTTCTGTGCAAGGAAGCTCTCCGCTTTGGTCCTTTCGTGCGCAGCCTGGAGGCGGATCTCCTAGCCATTCATGTGGCAGGAGCCTCCAACACCCTGGCCGATGCCCTGAGCCGGATAGGGGCTGCATCCCACGAGTGGTCTCTCCTGCCGGAGGTAGTACAGCATCTGTTCTCCCTTTGGGGCACACCTCAGGTGGACCTGTTTGCCTCCAGGGAGAACGCAAAGCTGAGACTGTTCCATGCCCGCCCCCCTCAGCAGGGCTCGCTGCAGGGGGATGCCTTCTCGAGGCAGTGGACCCCGGGCCTCTTTCGCCTTTACCCCATTTCCCTTGATCCACAAGGTGCTTCTCAAGGCGAGGAGGGACAAGGCGCAGGTGATTCTGATAGCCCCAGACTGGCCTCGCCAGTTCTGGTACCCAGATCTCCTCAGTCTCAGCTCCAGGACTCAGCGGCAGCTTCCAGCTCGCCGGACCTGCTCTCAGTCAATCAGGGGAAGGTGTTCCATCCGGACCTTCAATCCCTGCACCTGACGGCCTGGTTCCTGAGCGGCTAGAGTTCCAGGCCTTGGGTCTTTCCGACGAGGTCCTCAATGTAGTTGAGGCGTCCTGTAAGGAGTCGACCAGAAAATGCTATGCCTTCAAAGGAAAAGGTTTTCCATTTGGTGTCAGGGCAAAGCGTTAAGGAGGGAACTCGCAGTAAGGAAGATCTGGCGTCATGGGCGGGAGCTGAACCACCGGGTGGGTGGGAGGAGCCAACTTGAAGACCTTTCGGCAAGATTTAAATCGGCAAGGATACCTGCCAATAAGTGTGGATGAACAACATATACCATTCCTAGAACTCCTGTTACAGGTGAGTAACCTGTATTTCTCGGACTTAGTGAACCAAGCTCAACGTCCCCCCCCCCCTTTTTAGCCTAGCAGTGCAAGGGAACTTTCTCTCTCAGGGACCCTTTTCTGCATTTAGATGTGAGAGTGATAAAGCTCACAGCCTGGCTCCCGACAGGAGGAGTCTCCTAGAACTAGGTGTCTAAGAAGGTGATGGACACATTGATGGCTGCCGGGAAGAATTCCATGTCGGCAGCTTATGCTTTCGTGTGGATCACTTTTTTGACTTAGGCAAGGGATGAAACTATCCGTTCTAGGGACATGGATATGTTGTTCAACCACACTGTCTGGCAGGTATCCTTGCCACTTTAAATCTTGCTGGAAGGTCTTCAAGCTGGCTCCTCCCACCCACCCGGGTGGTAAAACTCTCGGCTCCGCCCCGTGACGCCAGATCTTCCTTACCGCTTGGAAGCTCAGGTTCCCTCCTTAACGCTTTGCGTATAAGACTGGTTCCTAATTCTTCTATTTTCCGAATTTAAAAGTTTTTTGCTTAAAAGACTTCGGTCTTCTATCCCTCGCGGCAGCGATGGACAAATCGACTCCCGGTTTTCGGCGGTGCCCTTGCGGGCAGAAGATGTCTCGGACGGATCCGCTCTCCCTGGGTTCCTCTTACACAGCTTCCTTTAAGGAGCTTTGTCTGTCCCTCTCCACTAGGAGAGAGGGACCAACGTCTGCTGGACCTTCTTATAGGTCCAAGAAGAAAGACAAGGGTAAGTCTCTTCGTCGACGCTCTTGGGAGCAGGAAAGGTCCCTCTCCCCGAGTTGTCGGCCATCGACTTCGGTCGATCTTTCGGCTTCAGCCACTGGTCTCACGGTGTCCCCGTCAGGTCAGTTGACCGAGACTCCCGTCGACGCAGTCGAGATCTTTGTTGACCCATTGGACGGGTTGTCGACTGACGAAGCCGAAAATCCCCTCTCCCCGGTTCCCCCGGTGGGAGTTGAGGATCCCGTGGGCTTGCCAGTGCCTCCGGTTCCGGAGCCCTTGGGTGTTCCCTCTGAGCCGAGGGAGGAGCCGGTTCCACCCGTCCCCTCCCCGCACCATCCTCGGAAAAGCCGAGGTTCTCGGTCTCGGACTTCTTCGCGGTCCAGCCAATCCCGCCATCATGGGCAGTCTGCGGTCTGCGGCAGCAGCGATAAGCGTACTGCCGCCTAGTTCTCTTCCTCCTCCTCGGATGAGGGGGCTTCGGCATAAGTTGCATCGACGATACGATCCTCATGTGGCACAACAGCCCTTCTGACCGAACAAGCCGACGCCGCCGCCTTTCCCCGCCATTAAGTGGCTGTCACCGGAGCGGCCGAAACAACCCCCTGTTTTACCCGAGGAGCTTGTTATCAGGCTGGTTGTTCAGCCAAAACCAGCTGCCCCACCGATTCCGGTGGAACCTCCGCCTCCACAGCCACGGTTTGGGGCTCCGACCAAGAATTCTCGGTCGGCTCAGGGTCTGCTCCATAGGCTGTCAGTCACCCTCATTCCCGATCGCCCTTGGCAGGTGGAGGGTCGCTTAGGCCCGAGGCAGCTCTTCGCGGACTCTTCTTAGTCCGACGACGATTCCTCCCTTTTCTCCAAGCGAGTGGACTTGGAGTCTTCTGGAGGTCAGTCGCTGGACGACAGCCCTTCGTCCTTCCTGGGGTTGCTCAGACTCATCTCGGAATCCACCGGGATGCAGCTCGAGCCCGTATCCAAGCGGGCCAAGTATCCCCTCACGGACATATTGGACCGAGGGGATTCCCCTACGGAGGCCTTCCCTGTGGCTGAGGCCATTGTGGGCCCGGCCTTGGAGCTCTGGCAGCGCCCTGCTTCCTGCCGTGCGCCTTCGGCCAGGATGGCCAGGAAGTATGCGGTCCCTACCGGTTCCCTGTCTGGTTTCTCGGAACATCCCTCGGCCAAGGGGTTAGTTACCGACAGCGTTTTCCGGCGTGCTGGAAACGCTAGGGACGTGGACAAACCTCCCGACAAGGAGTCCCAAGAAATTGGACTATGCCGGGCGAAATGTCTACGCTGCATCCGCCCTTGGCCTTTGTCAGGCCAGCTCGGCCGTACTGATGGCACATTTTTCTCACGCCCTGTTGGGCTCCCTGGACGAGGTGGTTCCTCATCTCCCGGCTGACCTGCAGACCACGGTTAAGCAGGTGCGGGACCAGGGCAGGGCAGTGGCCAAGCAGCAACTTCAGACTGCTTTGGACATCGGTGATTCATGCGCCAGGTCAGTAGCGGCTGCAGTGGCTATGCGTCGTCGGGCATGGCTGAGGATATCCACCTTCACAGCGGATACCCAGCACAAATTGGCGGATGTCCCCTTCCTGGGGACCGACCTCTTCGGCCCTGGAGTGGAAGGCCACCTCCAGAGGATCGAAAAGTCCAATGCCACCTTGGACTCGGTCTCATCCGCTCAGAGGGACAAGGGCCGCAGACCTCAACCCAAGCCCTTTCGTCCGTCTGCGCCCCCGGCACGCCCGTCCAGCAACACCAGGGCCAGCAGGCTCTGGCATGGCGTCCCAAACCCAAGCCGCGGCTTCCTCCTCCAGGAAGCAGGGAGGTAAAGGCCCAGGTGGTCCCTCGGCCGGTCCCTCCTCCAAGCCTGCACAGTGACGGGTTGAGGGGTGTCGCCCCCAACCTCGTCACCTCACCCCAGGTTCCCCCCGTGTGGGGACGGCTCCGGTACTTCCTTTCCGCCTGGTCTGCTATTACCACAGACAGGTGGGTGTTGGAGGTGGTAGGAAAGGGCCTGCCTCTGGAGTTCGAGCAGGCCCCACCCTTCAGAGCCGTCGCACCTCGGGGGGCCTCGGGGTCCGAAGCCTCGCTGTCAGCTCGCCGAGCTGACATCGCTCTCCTCCTCGAGAAGGAGGTGATAAGAGAGGTGGCGGACCCTCCTCAAACCGGGTTCGTGTCCAGGTACTTCCTGGTCCCGAACGGACGGGGGGCTGGCGCCCCATTCTCGACCTACCGAACCTAAACAAGTTCCTAAGGTCTCGAACCTTCAGGATGGTCACTCTGGCTCAGATAATACCATCCTTGGAACACGGCGTGTGGTTCTGCTCTCTGGACCTTCAGGACGTGTTCTTTCACGTCCCTATCTGTCCGTCCCATCAAAGGTTCCTTCGCTTTCGAGCGGAGGGTTCCCTTTTCAAGTTCCAAGCCATGCCCTTTGGCTTATCTCCAGCTCCCAGGGTCTTCACCAAATGCATGGCAGTGGTGACAGCATTCCTGCGGCGCCGAGGGGTCCAGGTTTACCCTTACCTGGATGATTGGCTGATAGCAGCCCCCTTCAGACAGGAGGTGGAGCGGTCCAGAGATCTGTCCCTCCAGGTTTGCTCTCAGGTCGGCATCCTCACCAACGAGGCCGAGTCGGAACTCGAGCTGAAGCAGGTGATTCTTTTCATCGGGGCAGAGCTCGACTCTCTTCGAGCCAGAGCACGGCTCCCGGCGGACAGGGCCGAGGTTCTTTCCTCCTTTGCCCAATCATTTCTGGTTGGGCAATTGCGCCCTGCCCGGGACTTCCTGCGCCTCATGGTGGCCTGTACCAGCGTGGTCCGTTGGGCCCGCTGGAACATGCGCCCTCTTCAGTGGGGGCTGGCCGGCCAGTGGTCCCAACACTGCAATCCATTGGATCAGCTAGTGACGGTGACCCAGGGGATGTGGAACGCTCTCCAGTGGTGGACCATTCCAGTTCATCTGCAGGAGGGCATCCCGTTTGTCCGCCCCGAGCTGACGGTCTCTCTATCGACCGATGCCTCTCTGATGGGTTGGGGTGCCCATCTGGGGGAACACCGAGCGCACGGCCTCTGGTCCCAGCGGGAGTCCCGATGCCACATCAACCTGCTGGAGCTCCGAGCGGTCCGCCTAGCTCTCACCGCCTTTGCTCCGTTTCTTCGGGGTCAAGTGGTCCGGGTCCAGACGGACAATACCACGACCATGTACTATCTAAACCGCCAGGGCGGGACGCGCTCCATGCTCCTATGCAAGGAAGCTCTCCGCATCTGGTCACTCGTGCGCAGCCTGGAGGCGGATCTCCTAGCCATTCATGTGGCAGGAGCCTCCAACACCCTGGCCGATGCCCTAAGCCGGATAGGGGCTGCGTCCCACAGTGGTCTCTCCTGCCGGAGGTAGTACAAGATCTATTCTCCCATTGGGGCACACCTCAGGTGGACCTGTTTGCCTCCAGGGAGAATGCGAAGTTGAGGCTGTTCCATGCCCGGCCCCCTCAGCAGGGCTTTCTGCAGGGGGATGCCTTCTCGAGGCCGTGGACCCCGGGCCTCTTCTATGCCTTTCCCCCGTTCCCCTTGATGCACAAGGTGCTGCTCAAAGCAAGGAGGGACAAGGCGCAGGTGATTCTGATAGCCCCAGACTGGCCCCGCCAGTACTGGTACCCAATCTCCTCAGCCTCAGCTCCAGGCTTCCGAGGCAGCTTCCAGCTCGCCCGGACCTGCTCTCAGTCAATTAGGGGAAGGTATTCCATCCGGACCTTAAATCCCTGCACCTGACAGCCTGGTTCCTGAGCAGCTAGAGTTCCAGGCCTTGGGTCTTTCCGACGAGGTCCTCAGTGTAGTTGAGGCATCCCATAAGGAGTCGACCAGGAAATGCTATGCCTTCAAATGGAAGAGGTTTTCCATTTGGTGTCAGGGGCGAGGCTTGGACCCTTCCTCCTGTTCCCTGGCAAGCATCTTGGACTATTTATGGTCCCTTTCTCAGCAAGGGCTTAGGTTGACGACCCTAAGGGTGCACCTGGCAGCCATCTCTGCTTACCGGGCGCGGGCCGGGAAGCAGTCGGTGGCGCAGGAGAAGGTGGTCTGGCGCTTTTTCAAAGGCCTTGATCACATTTCCCCTTCGGTGCGAGAACCTCCACCTCCGTGGGATCTACTGCTGGTACTGGCAAAGCTCATGGGCAAGCCATTCGAACCAATGCACAGGTGTGATCTCTCTCACCTGTAGGTGGAAGAACACGCCTTCTTGGTGACTGTCGCGTCAGCCAGAAGGATGGGAGAGCTCCAGGCGCTTTCCATCGAGTCTTCTTACCTGGTCTTCCACAGGGACAAGGTTGTCCTGCTTCCCACCGAAATTCCTTCCAAGGTGGTGTCGGAGTTTCACCTTAACCAGGTGTTGACTCTGCGGTGTTCTACCCCAGTCACACCTCGGAGGCCGAATACAGGCTCCATAGTTTGGACCCTAGAAGTGCGCTCGCTTACTATAAGGAGCGCACGGCTGAAATTCGGGGAGAGGTTCGCCAGCTGTTTGTCACCTACGCTGAAGCCGCACCTGGTAGACCTGCAGCCAAGCGGACGATAAGCAGGTGGGTCGCCTCCTGCATAGATCTCTGTTATAAGCTGGCGGGCATGGAGCCTCTCAGAGGGATAAGAACTCATTCTACCCGCCATACTGCTGCATCGGTGGCTGCTTCCAGGGACGTCCCTGTCCAGGAAATCTGCAGGGCTGCTACCTGGAAGTCAGCACACACCTGCTTCACCCATGACCACATCGACCTTGAGTCACGCCGGGATGCTGGTTTTGGGGCCTCGGTTCTCCAGTCTCTCTTTCCCAAGTAAGTATCGGGGGTGTGCGCCTTGCCTCCCTCCTCCCGGAGAACTGCTAGGAGTCTGCCAGACAGTGTGGATGAACAACATATCCATGTCCCTAGAAATACAGGTTACTCACCTGTAACTGGAGTTCTAGGAATGGTATATGTTGTTCATCCACACGACTCACCCGAGCTCCCTGGCTTCGACGCACAACCTGAGCTTCCAGCGGGCCAGATCTGGCGTCGGGGGGCAGAGCTGAGAGTTTTACCACCCAGGTGGGTGGGAGGAGCCAGCTTGAAGACCTTCTGGCAAGATTTAAAGCGGCAAGGATACCTGCCAGACAGTGTGGATGAACAACATATACCATTCCTAGAACTCCTGTTACAGGTGAGTAACCTGTATTTTTTTTCATAGCCTTGGTTCTGCAGATTTTGCTTTTCCTGCGGGAAAGGATGGAAAAAGATTTGGCCGTGAGTCCCTTGAGAGGTCAGGTGTCAGCCCTTGGAGCCTCCTTGGCTATGTCCCCAGGGACTAACCAAGAGGGTATTCGTTTTCTGTTGGCTGTCGGCATGAGTCGAATCACTTTCCAATTCCCGGTTCCTCCATGGGATCTGAATCTGGTCCTGAATGATCTCTGTAAGGAGTCTTTCCAACCACCTTTGTGCATACTGTTGGATGTGCTGTCTTACATGGTGTGTTTTTGGTTGTTATGTGCTTAGCCAGGGGTCTTGGTGAGCTCCAGACCTTGTCCCGTAAAGAACCATACCTTGTCATGCATAAGGACATGGTGGTGCTCAGAACAATCCCGTGCTTCATCTCAAACTTTCCCACGGCCTTCCAGGTGAACCAGAGAGTCTGTCTTCCGCTTTCTCTGTCTGCAGCCTTCTTACCCAAAAGGAGGAGTGGCACGAGTTGTATTTGTGATGGGTCATTAGGACATACCTTAGCCAGACTGCTGAGGTTTGCCCTTCAAATAATTTTTTTGTTGGAGCGGCCGAACACAAAAAGCCTTCAAGGCTTTCCTAGCTAGTTGGGTCTGGCTTGCATTACCAAGGCTTATGTCACAGTAAAGAAGATGCCTCTGGCCCTCATCAAGGCTTACTCCACTAGTGCTATGACCACTGCCTAGGCAGAGAGACTGACAGGGTTGAATACGGCCCTGTCCCAGTTGTTATGGAGAAAGAGTTTAAATGCAAGGATCTGTTCTATTCTCTCCTTTTCTGTCTCTTCTCTGTCTGGTTATGCAATCAGATTTTCTCGTGAGACCTAGGACTTGAGCACCCCGATGGTCTTGCAATTCTTTGCCTCTCGTTATCTCTGTACCCTCACTTGCTGTTTCTGTCTTTTCTCCCCCCTTGCATATCTGCAGGTATAAAAATATATGTGAATCTTATTGTGAAAATGTATTTGATACTGGGAACCCTTTGTTTAAAACTGTATGTAGTTATACTGTTGAATTGATTGCAAAGCTAAAACTATGTATAGTTATACTGTTGAAATGATTGCAAAGCTATTTGGAACTTAATGGGTTAACCCGGAGATGCAATTTTTAAGCCTTTTGCAGAAGATGTAAACAAAAGGTCAGTCTGGGTCACAATGTTCTTTTTGCTGCACCTGCTAAAATTGACAAGAACATTGGAAACGTACAAGAACACTTCGTGAGAAGCATGCTATTTTCTTAACGAGCTCCTGCACAGACTTATAAAAAGGAGCTGCAATGTTTTGCAAAAGAGATACACAGAGACTGAGATTGGAAATTGAGAAGAAGTCCAGGTGGACTTTCTCTGTTTATATTGCCTTTGTAGATAGTTATACTGAACAGTTTTTTTTTTTTATTTACTGTTATTAATAATAAAACTCTTGTTGCGAATTTTACCACTGCTCCTGGTTTTCCTATGCTTCCTGACCTGTGCCTCGACGACAGAGATGTGAGGCATCTGTTTTAGAGTTGTGTAAGGCAGCTATGTGGTCATCCATCAGTGCATTTGCCAAACAGTACAGGTTGGATGTTCAAATTTCTGCTGATGTGGCCTTCGACACAGAGTTTTGCAGGCAGCGGTTGGCAGGTAAATTCCTTTTCCTGTACATGGCTGACGTATGGGACAATTTTCTCCCCCACCCGGTTTTCTTCCTGGGTACTGCTTCTTAAAACCCAAGCGTAATGAATATCCGTTGACAATGTGGAGCACTACAGAAAGAAGAAATGTCTTCATACTTACCATAATTTCCTTTTTCTGTTAGCTCCTACATTGCCAGTGGGGCCCACCCAGGAGCCTCGCTCCTGTGGGAGAATATTGTCCGGTATGCCAGCGTTGGAATGTCCATTGTCCTGTTGTAATCTCTGTTTTGTAAGCCTATCTGGATATCCTTCTTTAGTTTGCCTGCTGTGTTTGTTTGGCTATATAACAAAAAAAAAAAAACACAGTAGGGATAATGAGAGCAGTTCCACATCAGAATGTTGGTTGCTGCTATGCAGATTCAACAAGTTCAAATCTACTGCTAGCCAAGGGTGTCTTCCTTTGTTGCAGGTGAGTGCTTACACTGCATGCAGTCCTTGACTTGTTGCTAATTTGGTTTTCTTTCAAGTTGCCACTTCAAATTGGATTGTGCAACATATGAACTGTGCAAGATGGGCTTTGAGCAATCACCTTTCCTCATATGACGAGGTAAGTCACAGTTTACTATGTTTTATTCTGGCTAGAGTCATATCTGTAGATAGTTAATTGTGTGCTTTGGTGTCAAGTTGACCGATATGGCATTTATTTCATATTTAGAGGCACTGCGAGGACAATAGTGACTGGAGAGTTGCTGCTGTCCGGAATCCTTCTATGCCCAACATTCCAAAGCCTTGGGCTGTGCCATTTTCTCTTAGTACCGGTGCTGTAGATCCAAGTGTAATGAACACCTATTGACAGTGTAGGCGCTAACAGAAAAGGAACTCACGGTAAGTATGAAGAAATTTCTTCTGCCCTTTTCCTCGCTTAACCCTTCTAAGTACAGTCCTAACAAGCTGGACCCTGAACTCCTCCACGTCTCAGCACCTGCCATTGCCTCTCCCCTCACTCGCTTGAACCATTCCTTCTCACTCTGTGCTGTCTGTCAGTCTTGGAAGGTTCTGCCTCTGCACAAAGAGGGTGACCCCACCTCACTTGGTAACTTCTGGCCTATCTCCATTCACTTTAAAGGCTTCCAGAGAAGTTGGTATACTCCAGTCTGGCTTTTGGAAGCACCACTCCACCATTTCCTCCCTGCTGCATGTCACTGATTCCGTCCTCACTGGGATGGATCAGGGACATAACACCACGGCGATCTTCATCTATCTGACCAAAGCCTTTGATTCGTGTTCCACCCTCTCCTACTGGACATACTGAGCTCTGCTGGCCTCTCTGCTCCAACTGTTGATTGGTTCCATTTCTACCTCATGGGCCGCCAACAGTTGGTACAGGTTGGATGCACCCCATCTCCTCCACTTTAATTTAGTTCAGTTTATTTGTTAGAGCACTCTTATCTCATTGTGACTCTAGGTGCTTTACAAAATGTCCTAATAATATAGACAAATTGTAGACTATACATAAAGATATAAAACTAAGCATAACGAATTAAAAGGTGAAAGCACTACTAAATTGAAAGGTCTTCAGATCCCTCTTGATGACACCAACCGAGGGTGCCTTCCTAAGTGACACAGGCAGTGAATTCCTCAGGGTAGGCGCTGCAACTGAAAAAGCCTGGGCGCCTGATGATTTTAAGTGAACCCTGGGAATCACTAGGAGGCCCTCCTTGGATGACAGGAGAGGACGAGAAGGGTGGTAGGGCTGTAGGAGGTCTTGCAGGTAACCAGGCCCCCCACCATGTAGGGCTTTATAGGTCAGTAAACCGACCTGGAAGGTGATCTGCCACCTAATAGGGAGCCAGTGTAGAAAGCACAGCATATGCGTCATATGACCTTGGAAGGTCAGTCAGCAGCCTGGCCGCCGCATTCTGCACTAGCTGTTGGCAGCGAAGATCAACCCCCGATAGCCCTAGGTAAAGGGCATTGCAGTAGTCAAGCTGTGATGTCACAAAGGCTTGAACTAGTGATGGCAAATAACCTGAGGGAATCAAGGGTTTAATCCTGGCAATGTTTTTTAGGTGGTAAAAACCACTCTAGACCATGGCCAACACCTGAGTTTCAAGTGTTAGGCTGCTATCTAGCACAACACCAAGATTTTTCACCCTGGGGAGGTGAGAAGCTGGGAGTCTCCAAGCCTAAGCTTGGAGACTTGACCAGCCTGCACACCAACCCTCGGGCAACCCTGCTCAATCACCAGAACATCTGTCTTATCCAGGTTTAACCTCAGCCATTTCTGGATCTTGGCAAGGCACCGACTGTAGACTGAGACTGCATCCTGTTGTTTGGGTGCAAAAGACGGGTACAGCTGGGTATCATCAGCATAGCAATGAAAACCCAGTCTGTACCTTCTTATAATGTCCCCTAGTGGTTAGTTCAATTTTTTCAATTCAATTAAATTTTATTCATGTTAACAAGATGTTAAAAGACATGAACATGGTCATAAAAAAACAACTGAGTGGTGAGCTCATTTACAGTGGGTACAATATGCAGTAAAAAATTACCTAAATTACAGACACAAATTACAAGTAGTACATAAGGGAAAAAAGGCTATTGCACATAAATAGATTACAGCATACAAACTCACAACAGTGGTAGCACGTACACCGCAAACAACATGGGGCACAAAATGGAACCCTGCGGGACCCCACACGGCAGGGGCAGTGGTTGGGAGAAGAAAGGCCCTAAAACCACCCTCTGCATCCTGCTGGTGAGGAAAGAGTGTAACCAGTTGAGGACCACACTAGAGAGTCCACAACAAACTATCCAAGCTGGGGTCACACAGGGCTCCACCCTGCATCCCAACCTCTTCTCAGTATTCCTCAACGACCTGCCCTTCACCTGCTTCATCTTGCATATCCATGTGTATGCAGATGGCGCAGTCATTTACTCCTCCGACCCTTCTATTTTTGCCATAGAAGGCCTGCTTCAGCAAGACTTCCACAATGTACTGCACTGATTTCATGTCAGACAACAACTGTTGGGTCAACATTGAACAGTGGGTCAGCACTGAGAAAACAGTTCATCACCTTTGGCACCAGCCAGAAAGTAGCCAGGCTCTGACCCCTGCTGGACTTCTTTACACTGGATGGCACCCCTCTTGAAGCTGTCCCTACATTTAAAGCAGAAGTACTAGATTAGAAAAAAAAGATATTTCGCAACAGTTTGTTTCCTGTTCTTTATTGAGCACTTACTGTCAATCTGCAGTCACCTGTCTGCACAATATTATAGCCTGGCCAAAGGGATATTTTTCCTTAGTTGCTCCAACCTTGCAAATATTGTCTTTCTCTGCCCTTATTGTAACTGCTTAGCAGGGGCTTATATCTTCCATTTTGACTCATATGTTACCTATGTAAATAGACAGTATATAATGCTTTGTAACACTGTACTCTATGTATCGGTATCGGTAAGCGAGGTGCGGTGTCTCCTTCTTGATCTCTCCCAGAATGCTAGCCCTGGTCCTGATAATCTGGAGCCAAAGCTTCTCAAACTAGGTGCTCCCCTTATAGCCTCCCCGGTGGCCCACATTTTCAACCTATCCCTTACCCAGGGACTGATCCCGGATATCTGGAAGGTTGCCAAGGTCGTCCCTGTCCCTAAGCAGGGCGACCCCAAAATCCTGGACAACTACCGTCCCATAGCTATCCTCTCTGCTGTCAGCAAGCTCCTGGAAAAGGTGGTTGTCAAACAAATCTTGAGTATATCCTCCCATGGTCTGCTGACCCCGCCCAACACGGCTTTTGTAAAGGCACAGCACTTCCACGGCTCTCATCTCAGTCTCTTCCAGCATCAGAGCTGCTATGGATCAGGGAAAACTCTCAGGTGTGGTATCTAGTGACTTATCCAAGGCGCTCGACCGCTGACTACTTCACCTGCTTGCCCTGCAGATGAGGTCCCTTGGTCTGTCCCACCGCCTCTAAACTGAGTCTCTGACTACCTATATGGCAGAAAACAACTAACTAAATTCAATAAAGTCCTCCTGCCCCCGGCCTGTCACCTCTGGTGTCCCTCAGGGCTTCGTGCTGGGTCCCCTACTCTTTTCCCTGTTCATCAACAATCTCCTGATGTGGTCTCCAGCTGCCGTGTCATCATGTTTGCGGATGACCTGGTTCTCCTGGCCCACTCCTGTGATACAGCCACACTAAACCGTCACTTATCTGAAGACCTCTGGAACATCCAGGCGTGGCTCTCCAACCATAAATTGGTCCTAAATCAAAACAAAACCCAGGCTATGCTCTTCGGTTCCTCTGCCAAAATACGAGCCTCTTCAACTCCCCTACATATCAACTACGAAGATGGCTCCCCTCTCCCTACCGTGACCTCCCTCAAATATCTTGGAGTGACGCTTGATCCCCAATTGGACCTTGGTAGTCATATCCATAATGCCTGCAGTGGGGTAAACCGCAAACTGGGGATGGCCTACAGGGCTCGGTACAACCTCACTCTAGCGGCTCGCTTAGCTCTTGCCAGGGGAGTACTACTTCCTCCCTCAGCTACGGCTCCCTCATATTTGCTCATACTTCTAAGACCCTCCCAAGCAAGTGGAGCACAACGACAACAACATCTGTCGTTTTGCCCTGGACCCCCGCCTCACCCATCACTGCGTAGCTCACGAGAGCTTGGCTGGCTATCCCCTGGGCCAATCACCTTAATCCTTAGCACTGGCTGCCTCGTGAGTAAAGTACTTAGTCTGCACCCCTCCGAACTGGCCCGGTTTCTGCTCCTGCTGACCTCTCCCTACCTGCTTAGATCCCAAGGCCCCAGCCTACTAAGTGTACCTACTTCCCGCACCAACATGGGGGACCGGAGTTTTGCTGTCCATGGCCCCAGGCTCTGGAACTCCTTTCCTGAAAGAGTCCGTACTGCCTCCTCTCACAAGAGTTTCCGGACCTCCCTGTGGGATCATCTTAAGGTGGCTTCTAGCTGTGAATGTCCTAAGCCTCCTTAGCCTCCCGGTGTCCACTGGTGCCGGCTTCTTCTCTCCTGCTCTGGTGTCACCACTCTTGCGCTATGCCTCGTCCAAATCCCCCCTCCCTTGCTTGACCGACGCTATGATGTTACTGTGCTCATAATCCTCACCAGCCCTGTTGGTCATTGAATTTATCTCTAACTTATACCTTGCCCCAGCACTGTATCTGGGTGTACCTTCCACGTAAATGTAAAAACTGTAAAAATTGTCTTTTCTCCTGTTTTTGTACCTGAATGTATTCGTCTGAACCAATTACTGTATCAATGTACCTGTTGTACCCTTTTGTACTCTCCCGGGTCGTTCCTGAAAATAGGCATAAAACTTGTCTAGTGTACTTACCCGGTAAATAAAAACTAAATAAATAAATAAATAAAATGTATTCTATGCATCGCTGTCTGTATCTGGAACGTTGTATTATTGTTTTGTTCTCTCTGTGATGAGGTACCTTTGTAAACGAGTCTCTGACTCAAAGGTTATAAATCCGATTGTACAAATAAAAAAATTAAAAATCTTTCCTGTTTACACTGTAATATCACCCTGTAATTTGCTCCATTTTTCTTTGTTTTTATGTACATTTCTCCCATCCGCCATGTTGAATTGAAACCCTCTGCTGCCAACCGCACATGACTTTCAGCACTACACAGGGACAGCGGAACGTGCTGCACAGGGTCCCACAGAAGTAAACAAAAGATGTGATGTGATGTGATGTGACACAAGGAGGAATTCGGCTGCAAATTAGGCAGCAGCCATATTTCAAACAACATGAAGTCTTGCCTGAATTCTGACATTATGCAGTTAGCCCCAGCACTTGAACTGCTCCGGAGAGGAAAGAGTTAACTCTATGCAAGAACGTTGAGCTCGAGCTCGGTTCAAACCTCTGTCTGCTGCACTTTCAAGTGTAACCATCAGATTCTTTACTGTGCCTAACTGAACAGTCGCTCTGGAGAAATCTTCGCTTGTCGGTTCGGTCTCAGTAAAATGTTGGTTTTAAAATGCAAATTGTGTTGTTTTTTCGGTTCAGATCCCTGTCTGTGGTACAGTAAGTGTGTAGGTAGTGGACATTAGTTTTATTTTCTATGTGTGGAAATTGTAAAAACTTTTCAGTTGGTCCGGCTGGAACCGATTGGTTTTTCTTTCTTTATTCTGTAAAGTCTTTGGTTTATTTGTATTAGTGTAAGGTACCGGTTCTTATCGGTTTCAAAAAACGTATTTTTTGACTTTTTTTCCACAGCCCGTAACACGGTTGGTAATCAATAAGGGGGTATTGCCTGGCTTTAAAGCTGCTAAAAGGTAAGTGGATAGGATGGCTACGTCTGAGAACCCAGAAGAAAAACCGGGCCCACTGGGTTTCAGCACTGTAGTGAGAGTGGGGATGCCTTTGCTAAGGCAGACCCTCACACTGCCTGTGTGTATTGTGTGGGGTTTGACCACCTCGATTCAGACTGCCAAATATGCAAGAATTTCCCAAAGGCCACCGTGGACAAGAGATTAGGTAGGCTTAGGGCAAAGGAGGCCGAGAAGTCCGCTGATCCGGATGGCCAACCCGATTTGGTTCAGACTGAACCTGAGGGAGTGCCCACTGACCTGGGCGATACTTCTTCGAGCAAAAGGAGAGCCGATCCTAAAGGGTCAGTTCCATCTAAAAGAAGAAAGAAATTGCCCAGTTCGGATCCAGAACCATCATGTCCAACCGCCGAAGAAATTGCCAGGGCGATTAGCATAGTAGAATTGCTCTGTTCGGTTCCGGCCGATCCAGCACCTCCGGGTAGGTGCCCGGTTCGGTTGGTTCCTCCGGTTCCGGAATATTTTCCAGATGATTGCTACGAACCGGATTTGGAGGGGAAAGAAGGATTCAACAATGATGATGGTGTGGAAAGCCTGGATGAGTCCATTGAACCAGACATCTCCCCAGACAGGCCTTCCAGTGTTTCCTCTCCCAGGCTTTCTGAGTCCCCTTCCCACTGTTTGTTTTACAAAAAAGTGGCAGAGACCCTCCAGCTCCCTATGGTTGAAGCTGCTGAGGAACAAGAAAAGCCTGACTATGTAGAGATGATGGACATCCCAGAGTCCAGAAGGCTGTCTACTCCCCTCCATAAATCTTTTGGGAAACAGACACAAAAAATCCTTCAGACACCAAATTCATTACCTCCTGTGGTCAAGAGAATGGAAAGGAGGTATATGCTGTCAGGCTCTGGTACAGAGTACTTGTTCCAACAATGCAGCCATGTTGGGGTCGTGCAGGCTGCAGCATGTGAGAAGGCTAATATACCTTTGGCTTCACACACCCCAGATAAAGACTCTGGGAAGGTGGATGCTATGGCCAAGAAACAGCACTTGGCATCCTCCTTGGGACTCAGGCAGGCAAACTATATGGCCTACAAAGTCAAGATACCAGAAGTCCAGGTGGGATACTGTTTTGGAGCTGGCTAAACAGGCTTCCCCCCACTTAGCCAAAGAGCTGGAGGAGGTGGCTGCTGATGGGATTGAGGCATCCAAAGTCCAATTTCCTGCTGATGTGGACTTTAATGATGTTTCATCACGAGTCATGGCTACATCTGTGTCTCATAGGAGATTTGCTTGGCTCAGATGTGCTAGCCTCTCACAGGACACCCAGGCTAAGGCCATGGATTTCCCTGTGGTGGGTAATTCTTTGTTTGGGGAGCAGACAGAGAATTACATGAAAAAGATGGACAAGTATAGGATCACCTACAAGAGTGCATAGGCCAAGAAAAGGCAGGCAACTCCTCAGAAGCAGCAATCTAGGGGCAGGGGCAGGCCTTTTCACAGGCCTTTCTACCAGGCACAGGCGTCCTCTCCTTTTCCTCAGAGGGGATTCTTCAGAGGGAGAGGCAGAAAGGGGATGAGCAGGGCTGCATCCTCCTCTCAGTCCAAGGCTCCTGCCAAGCAGACACCCTGATGTGTCATCCTGGGTCGACTCCCCCCTTTCCAGTAGGAGGCAGGCTGGCTTACTACTTCCAGGCCTGGAAGTCTGTTACCTCAGATAAGTGGGTCCTGGAAGTAGTGAGCCAGGGACTGGCTTGCAGCTTCAAAACATTTCCAAAGCTGAGGGCCAGGTCTTTTCCACCTGCGAACATCTCCGAAACCATTGCCCTAGAGGCAGAGGGTTCCTCTCTGCTGGCTCTCAGAGCCATAGAGAGAGTTCCTACTACACACAGGGGCAAGGGTCTGTACTCCAGATACTTCCTTACCCCGAAAAAGACAGGGGAGTGGCGGCCCATCCTAGATCTAAGATACTTAATCACTTAGCCAAGCCAAAATTCAGAATGGTGACTCTGGGAATAATTCTTCCCTCTCTGAGACCAGGGGATTGGTTAGCCTCCCTGGACCTCAAGGATGCCTATTTTCACATTCCCATCAGGTGCTCCCACAGAAAGTACCTCAAGTTCGAACTGCCTTCAGGCCATTATCAGTTCAGAGCAATGCCCTTTGGACTAACATCAACACCAAGGGTACTCACAAAATGCCTAGCAGTAGTGGTGGCCTTTCTAAAGAGACAAAACATTTCCATATTTCCATACCTGGATGACTGGCTCATTGTGGGGCAGTCTCCAGACCAAATCAAGTCAAACCTGCAAGTGACCCAACATTTGCTCACATCTTTGGGATTCCAACTCAGTCTTCCAAAGTCATTTCTTGAACCAGTGCAACTCCTGACCTTCATGGGGTAGAGTTGGACGCTGTCCAAGCAAAGGCTTTTCTTCCTATGGCAAGGGTGAAGGCCCTTACAGATCTGGCTTCTTCTTTTCACCTTCTGGTGTCTCGACCAGCAAGGCATTTTCTTCAACTCCTGGGACACATGGAAGCTTCCACTGCAGTGGTACAAGGGGCCAGATTTCAGATGAGGGACATCCAGTTCCACTTGAGGGCTTTTTGGTCTCAGAAAAAAAGATGCTCTAACCAAACTGATTCCAGTGACTCAGACTCTGATCCAGGTATTCCATTGGTGGCTGGATCAGGACAACCTCAGACAAGGAATCCCATTCATCACCCAGACAGACTGATTCTATGGTACTAACCACAGATTCTTCTCTTCTGGGGTGAGGAGCTCACTTGGGAGTTCTCACAGCACAGGGAGTGTGGTCCCCTCAGGAGTCTCTACTTCATATCAGTCTTCTGGAGCTCAGGGCAGTATACCTGGCTCTACAAGCTTTCTCGGACTCAGTACAGAACAAGGTGGTTCAGGTCAGGACAGACAACACCACCACCACCCCATGTGGTACATCAACAAGCAGGGAGGCACTCTGTCTACGGCCGTGTGCACGGAAGCCATGAAATTATGGTCCCTGGCTTATTCTCTACAGACATCTCTGGTAGCAGTCCACCTTCCAGGGAAGGACAGTGTGCTAGCAGATGCTCTGAGCAGGATATCTCGGGCCATGACAAATGGTCCCTGGATCCCCTAGTGTTAAAAGTGATTTTTTCAAGATGATACACTCCAGAGATAGATCTCTTTACAGCCCAAGACAATCACCAACTTCCTCTCTTCTGTTGCAGACCCCAGTCTTGGGCTCAGTCCCCCTGAATGCTCTACTTCTGGATTGGAAGGAGAAATTTCTGTATGCTTTGCCCTCCTTTACTCTGTTGTTCAAGAGTCTGGTCAAGATAAGGTCACAATCTTGCAAAGTGATCCTGATTGGTCCAGACTGGGCCAGGCAGCCTTGGTATCCTCTGTTGCTGTCCCTAGCAGTCCATCTACCCCGTCTCTTCCCAAGAATCACAATCTGTTAACCTCCTCTCAGGGGAGGATTTAGTACCCCAACCTTCGGTCTCTCAACCTCAAGTGGCTCTTGAAGAGTTAGAATATGCAAGCCTGCATCTGTCTCAGGGGGTTCTGGATTTTCTCAAAGCCTCTCGAAAACCTGCCACCAGAGAAACTTATAATTTCCAATGGAAAAGATTCAGCATTTGGTATTCCAATACGCTGATAGCTGCAGATACTGCTGATTTAGCTATAGTTCTGGATTATATGGTTCATCTGAATGGCTTAGGCCTCAGTCCAGCTACCCTGAAAGTACACTTGTCAGCTGTTTCTGCATTTCTGTCAGTGGGGAAGGCTTCCTCACTGGCATCTCATCCTGTTTTTTGTAAATTCTTTAAAGGATTGCTCCATACTAATCTTCCTTTTAAGGATCCTATGCTTGCTTGGGATCTTAATGTTTGCATTGCTCAGCTCATGCAACCCCCTTTTGAGTATTTCACCTCAGCAGAACATAAGTACTTACCTTGGAAAGCTGTGTTCCTGGTAGCTATTACCTCTGCCAGGCGTATCAGTGAATTACAAGCTCTGTCAGTGGAGCTTGATTTTATCTCATTCCGTAGAGACAAGGTGGTCCTTAGAACTAACAGGAGGTTCTTACCCAAAGTGGTTTCAGATTTTCATCTGAACCAGTCCATGTTTCTTCCTATCTTCTTCACTGATCATTCTTCTTCAGGGGAGAGACGGTTACACATCTTAGATGTTAAGAGGGCACTTAGCTACTACATGAAGCGCACTAAGGCACTTAGGTTTGACTGTCCTCAGTTGTTTCTCACTTATGGTGAAGTGGGAAAGAGCAAACCTGCTACTAAGAGGACTATTGCCAAGTGGATTGTCTCTTGTATACAATTCTGCTATGAGAAGCTTGGCAAAATACCCTCTTCAGGCCTGAGGGCTCATTCGACTAGAGGTACAGCTGCTTCTCTGGCTGCTGCCTGAGATATACCATTATTAGAAATGTGCAAAGCAGCCACCTGGAAAACAGTCCATACATTCACCAAGCATTACTCCCTGGATATCCAGGCTAGGAGTGATGCTAGGTTTGGTACAGCAGTACTGCAGAGCCTATTCCCAAAATAGGTTTATCCCTCCTCCGTGGAGGTACTGCTTGGCAGTCTGCATAATGTCAGAATACAGCAAGACTTCATGTTGTTTGAAGAAAAAATTACTCACCTTAGTAATTGTGTTTCTTCTAATGTAGTCTTGCTGTATTCTGACCTCCCTCGCTACCTCCCCTCTAAGAACCTGATTTTTGGGAAGTGGGCTGGCAGGTACAGTGCTGCACCTCAGGGGTGCACTTAGCACTCCCCCCCCCTGTTTAGAGAGGGGGAGTGGGTTATGTTTATATCGTTTTTTATAGTTCTGTTGTTTACTAACTTGTTTTTGTTTTGGAGTTCTTGACTTGAGTCTTTTGGGTACCCAAAACATTTGGTTGCCTTTTGGCTAATAGATTTACAATTTCCACCTAGCATGTGTAGTTAGTTAGCATTAGCTTGTAAGAATCTGACGGTTACACTTGAAAGTGCAGCAGACAGAGGTTTGAACTGAGCTCAGGCTCAACGTTCTATGTTCTGGCATAGAGTTGACTCTTTCCTCTCCGGAGCAGTTCAAGTGCTGGGGCAAACTGCATAATGTCAGAATTTAGCAAGACTCCATTAGAAGAAACACAATTGGGTTGATGACACCGATCTTTCACACTGAAATAGTCCAAACCAGTAAGGGTCTCAAGGTGGGCAAGTGTCCTGGCCCCGACGGCTTTGGTAGTGAGTTGTATAAGACCTTTACCGCAGAAACAGCACCTCTACTTTAAGTGGCATTGAACCAAGTGTGGCAGGAGGGAGAGAGGGTCCCACCATCTTGGAACTATGCTACCATCTCTGTGATCCCCAAAGAGGAGAAGGACCCACAGGACTGCGGTTCGTATAGACCGATATCCCTTCTAAGTGTTGACTATAAAATCTTTACAGCAGTAATAGCTGCTAGACTAAATCCCATTTTAGCAAGTATAATACATCATGATCAAACAGGGTTCATAGTGGCCAGACAAGCTCCAGAAGGGGTGAGACGTACCATTAATATAATAGATATAGTCAACAAAAGACACATCCCCACCTGTATTATGAGCCTTGACGCCAAAAAGGCATTCGACAGAGTGGCATGGAGCTTTCTGTTTGCAGTCTTGCGCAGGATGGCATTCCCGGCACCCTTTGTGAGTGCCATAGGGGCCATATACACCCCCCACAAGCTTGTGTCCAAGTAAATGGAGCAGTCTCGCAGAGATTCGGACCTAGTAGGGGTATTAGACAGGGATGTCCACTATCACCCCTGCTGTTTGCTCTCTATATTGAGCCTTTGGCTGAAGCTCTGTGAGAAGACCAAGAGGTACAAGGGGTGGTGGTTGAGGGGGGGGGAGAACATAAAATATCCCTGTATGCAGACTGTGTCCTACTATACTTAACTAACCTGGACAAATCTATTCGCAGACTGTGAAACATCCTAGATAAATTCGGACAATACTCGGGCTACTCCCTTAACAAGCAAAAAACAAAACTGCTTAAATTCCACTATAACTCCTCCTCAGTAATATACAACTACTCCCACTGAAGTAGAATGCCTATAAAATAAAGTACCTGGGTGCCCAAATTCCAAAAAATGTGTCGAACCTTTATACCCTAAATTTCGAATCCCTGATAAAACAGATTAGACAAGACATCAAGAATTGGGATCTGCTGAATTTGGCCCTCCATTCGAAAATCCAGTCAGTCACTATGAACATCCTACCCAAATTTCTATGTCTATTTCGGTGTCTTCCAGTGAAAATACATCAGAACCAGTTCCAGGTCTGGCAGAAGATGGTCTCTCCAAATTCATTTGGAACTATGAGACCAAGGGTCAAGAGGCAGATTATGCAGTCTAATAAAATATTTGGAGGGAGAAACTTCTCCAACCTGGAGGATTATTATCTGCTGCCCAGCTCAAATGGGCCCTCCTCTGCTCTAACCAAGACTACAACTCCCGTAGAAAACAGTGGAGTTGGTCACCATGGAGAGGGTGCCCCTGGGAGCAAGAGTGGCGATGCCAGAACTTTCAGACCAAGACAGCAATGCACTCTTATTTACAGTTAGAAACACATTATGGGCACTGAAAAGACTCTGGATTAAACACAAACTTGCCAAAGACTTGTGGCTAATGAAGTGGTTTGCCTGGTACAAAGGATTTCTCCCCACACAACAGGACCTCACCTTTAGAAGGTGGGAGAGACGTGGTCTCCACACCCTGGGCGACTTTCTGGATGGGGCTCAGGTGGCGGAGTTTGCCCAGATCAAAGAAAGGCACTCACTTAGACAGGCTGATCACTTCAGATATTTTCAGATCAGAACATATGTATAAACACTACAAGGTCAACAGACCCAAGACCAGGCCCTGGTTGACCTGAGGGAGGTGATAGAGGGAATAATGTCCTCTCAAAGGCAAAAAGGCTACATCTCTGCTATCTATGGGGCATTGAGGGATAGAAGAGGCAATCAAGCCACAAGATCCCAGGAATAAATGGCAGTCAGAAATGGGTGAGCCAATCACAGACAAGGAATGGGAAAACAACTATGTGCAAATCTATAAAACCACATACTCCCCAATGTGGAGGGAATTTGAATGGAAGATTCGAATTAGACTTTTTTTTTTATAACCCCATGCGTTAAAAGTAAGTGAGACAAGAACTGCCCACCAACACGCAGGAGAGGCTGCCAAGATCCGAGGGCGGAACACCTATATGTATTTTGGGCATGTTCAAAATTAACCCACTATTGGGGAGACGTAGAGCAAAAGTTGGCAGCCTTGTTCTCAATTACAGAACACCTAGGCTCAAAACAAATGATACTTGGGATCCTGCCTAGGGAAGTGTGGGGAGGGGATAAGATCTACTTATGGAACATACTGCTGACAGCAGCTCTTAAAGCAATTACGAGGAAATGGCTTGCCCCAGACCCCCTACTACCCAACAGTGGGTGAATATTGTACAGGAGATTCAAAATATGGAGGAGCTAACCGACAGAATAAACTCTAGAACATCGAGATTTGTCAGTAGATGGACAGCCTGGATCCTGTTACAGGGAAATGGAACTCCAGAAACAATAAGAGCACTGGGATGTGGTAGAGAGGATGGAGGGGAGACTAGAAGATGATAAGGAAAGGGGATCCAGACTGAGTCGAATGTACTAAATTTGTAAACACCAATAAGATTGATTCAAGTAATATAGGGGGCTGAATTATGCCAGATAATCACCTGCCATACCAGATTCAATGCTAATGTGTGTAACGCACTAATGTTTTATTGTATAAAGACATGACTCCTGCTCTATAGCAAACAGCATATGCACTAAATGAAATGTGATAAGAGATATGTAATTGTGCCTATATATATACAGTACTTGATACTTGTATCTTTCGGATGAGACATTAAACTGAGGTCCCATCTGCCTGGATTGGTGGTAGTTCAGGTGGATGTTAAAGATACCATGGCGCGTATCGAAAAAAAAGTAGGGGAATTTCCCCCGTGTCCTGGCCAAATTTCCCTCATTCAATAAAATACCACCAACAGTTTAATCTGGTTCAAGGTCAGTTGGCATTCATCTGTATCCCCCTTCCCCCGGGTTGTGCCTGAAAATAGGCAGGATTTGTCTAGTGCACTTACTCGGTCAACAAAAACTAAATAAATAAATAAAATATGCAATAAACTTGAATTTTTTTTAAAAAAAGGAAGAAATACAATTACTAAGGTGAATAATTTTTTCTTCTTACCCCAGAGGTCCTTTAGCATCAGTAACTTAAAGGGAAACAATGGAAAAAGCAAAGCTTTCCTCAGACACTGCAGAAACTCTCAGTTAGTGCTTTCAGACAGTAACAACTTTATTTAATGATTTAGGACAGCTACCCACAACTTCCACTTTCTGTTGCTGGCAGCAGCCATTACATGAGCAGCAGTGAGCTTCCTGAGCTCACTGTATGCTAATATGCCTGTTTGACCTCAGCTATTGGTTGGCAGGACATATTAGCATAAAGTGAGCTCAGGAAGCTCTCTGCTACTCATAAAATGGTGGCTGCCAGCAATAGAAAGTGAAAGTTGAAGGCCACTGTTTAAATCACTAAAAAGTCAGTTAGAGTTATTTGTTAAAAAAAAGTTACCATCTGAAAGCACTAATCAGGCATTTTTGTAGTGCCTGGGTCAAGCGGCGCCTTTTCCACAGTTTCCCTTTAAAGCAGCTAGCTGACCAGGTAGTACTGCCCTGGAGGTGTGGTTTATGCTAATTAATTAGCATCAGCCAATCAGGATAGACTTTGGGGAGTGTGTGTTCTGAGGACAGACTGCCTGAGAAGGCACCAGAATTTTTTCTCTGCTGACTGAACAACACTGCCTCTGGGGTGTTCCACTCATTTAGCCAAGAAAACAAGTTTTCTTGAACTTCTGTGGTAAACTCCTTTCAGTTTATTTTTCTTTTACTGTGCTGAGTGTATTTTATTAGTTTTATTGCGGTTCCCGGGAACCGTGTTTCAAGGATTGTGGATATGTTGTTCATCCACACTTATTGTCAGAGTTTCTTTCCCCTTCCTTCCGAGAGCTGTGCCACTGTCTAAGGGTGAGAGTCCTGCGGGTACGCACTCCTCTCGGTCCCGTAAGTGGGAGAAGGACCCAGGACCGTCTTCGTCTCAACAAAGAACGCTCTTGGGATCTGGAGAGATCTCGGTCCCAGGAACCAGCCATTTCGATCTTGGTCGAAATCGCCTTTTTGGTCGCTGGCTTCTCAGCCTTGCCATCTGGCCAGTCGACCGAAGTGTCGATTGATGACTTTGAGATCATTCTCGACTCAATCGACTCTTTGTCCCCGACTCTGGTCGACGACTTTCTCTCTCGGACTCTGATCCTTGCTTTCCCCAACGAGGAGACCCAGCCTGCTAAGAATCCCGTCGAGGAAGTGGTTCCTGACCCTGGGAAGTCACTGGTCCCGCCGGTGTCTCCCAAGCGACTCATTCGGCCAGTTCGATCTCGATCGAAGTCTCAGACCCCTCGACCGAAAGGCCGAGAAAGGGCTGTAAGCGCTCTAAAAGAAGTGACACCATTGGTCGTCCTCATCCTCCTCAGATGAGGAGAGGCTCCTGTGGAAACTCCGGCGCTATGAGGATGTCATGTGGCTATAGCCTTCCCCAGCTCCTACCCCAGCCATTACTTGGCTTTCACCTTCCAGGCCGAAGCTGACTCCTCTGGAGCCGATTAAGTCTGTTCCTCCACCCACAGAGCCGGCGAAATCTCCACTTCGGCCTAAACCGTTCTCTCCACCGATTTTGGTAGAACCGCCGCCCAAGCAGCCTGTGGGAGGGGCTCCTTCTAAGGAAGGTAGACCGGACACCGGGCTTCTTGGCGTCTCTTGGTCACTGTCACCCCTGACTGCCCCCGGCTGGTCAAGAGTGATGTAGGCGGTTGACCGCTGTATCCGAGTTCATCAGATTCGGATGAAACCGCCCTCCATTCTCATCCAGGGGATGAGGAATCGTCTGGTGGGATAGAGACGGAGGAAGGTCCTTCATCCTTTTAGGGAATTCTTCACCTCGTGAGTCTACAGGGATGCCCCTTGAGCCTATCCAGAAAAAGGCGGAGTACCCTCTCACTGACATCCTCAAGAGAAGGGGATACCCTGACGGAAGCCTTTCCTGTGACCTAGACCATTGTTGACCTGGCCTTAGAACTTTGGCAGCTCCGTCTGCCCGTATGGCCCGCAAGTATGCGGTACCCATGGGGTCCCTTCCGGGGTTCACAGAGAACCCTTCGGCCGAGAGCCTTGTGACCACCTCTGTGTTCAGGCGTACTGATAGTTCTGCCAATACCGACAGACCTTCTGAGAAGGAATCCAGATATTTGGATCACTCTGCCCGGAAGGTCTTTGCGGCCTCGTCTTTAGGCCTCTGTCAGGCAAGCTCGGCCGTCATCATAGCACACTTCTCCCATGCCCATGTGGGGTCCTTGGACAAAGTCCTCACACATCTCCCCACGGATGTGCAGACCATGGTCAAGCAGGTCCGGGACCAAGGCCACGCTGTTGCTAAACAACAGCTCCAGACGGCCCTGGACATCGGGGACACATGTGCCCTTTTGTTGGCAGCTGCAGTTGACTCTTGCTGCAGGGCTTGGCTGAGACTCTCCTCCTTCCTGGTGGATACTCAGCACAAACTAGCTGGTGTGCCTTTCCTGGGCATCGATCTCTTCGGCCCAGGTGTGGCTGGTCACCTACAGCACATTGAGCAGTCCAGTGCCACCTTGGATGCCACTTCTGATAAGGATTCTTCGGGTTCTAAGAAGCAGCGGAAGAAGAAGAAGCCTTTTCAGCACTCTTCCCCTGCGGCCCAGCAGTCCCCCTTTCAAGGGGGGGCAGCAGCAGCAGGCTCAAGCTTGGCACCCCGGCCCAAGCCTGGACCCTCCCAGGCCCGTAAGGGAGGCTGAGGTTCAGGCCCTGGATCCTCTGCCTCCAAGCCTGCCCAGTGACGGGGTTGGGGCTGCCACCCCTGCTCCCGTCTCGCCAGCTCTGGGTCCTCCTGTGGGGGGCCAGCTTCACCACTTTCTTTCCAGCTGGGTCGCTGTTACCACGGACAGGTGGGTCTAAGAAGGGGTCGGCCAGGGACTGCCTCTGAAATTCGAGTAGTACCCTCCAAGCCGAGCCTGCGCCCCACGGGAAGGGAGGTTATCCGCCCACACTCAATCGGCTCTTCGAGACAACATTGTTCAGCTCCTCCTCAAGGAGGCAGTAGCTCGAGTGGCAGATCCTCCACCAGACTCAGGGTTCGTATCTAGGTACTTCCTGGTTCCGAAGTGGACAGGGGGGCTGGTGCCCTGTTCTAGATCTGCACAACCTGAATCAGTATCTCAGGCCACGCACCTTCTGGATGGTAACTCTGTTCCAGATCATACCATCCCTGGAACAAAACATGTGGTTCTGCTCACTGGATCTCCAGGATGCGTTTTTTCACCACCTCCACTTCGGAGCCGAAGGAACCCTATAAGTTCTCTAGCCATTCGCCTATTGTAGGCCCATGGGTCTTTACCAAATGCATAGCAGTGGTGGCAGCCCATGTCGGGGGGGGGGGGCAGAATTTACCCCTACCGTGACGAATGGCTCTTAGCAGGTTCCACTCAACAGGAGGTGGAGAGATCCAAGGACCTGGCCCTCCAGACCTGCTCCCAGCTTGGCCTCCTCATCAACGAGGCCAAGTTGGAGCTCGTGCCTTTTCAGGTGATGTGCTTCATCGGGGCAGAGCTTGACTCTCATCAAGCCAGAGCTCGAGGTTCTCTCCTCCTTTGCCCAATCATTTCTGGTTGGGCAGTTGTGCCCTATCTGGGACTTTCTGCACCTTCTGGGTTACATGGCGGCGTGCACCTCCATGGTCCGTTGGGCCCGGTGGCACATGCGCCCCCTCCAATGGGAGCTGGCCGCCTAGTGGTCTCAGCACCACAGTCATTTCGACCAGCTCACTGTGACCCAGAAGATGTGGGACGCTCTCCAGTGGTGGACAATCTCAGGCTGATTGCAGGAAGGGATCCCGTTTGTCCGCCCTGAGCCAACAGCCGTCTTTATGACCGATGACCTCATGGGTTGGGGAGCCCACATGGAGGACAACGGGGCCCACAGGTTCTGGACCCCTGAGGAATCCTGTTTTCACACCAACCTGTTGGAACTCAGAGCAGTCAGACTGGCACTGTCAGCTTTCGCTCCTCAGCTCCGGGGTCAAGTGGTTCAAGTCCAGACGGACAATACCATGACCATATACTACCTCAACAAACAGGGCAGCATACATTCCCGTCTGCTGTGCAGGGAAACGCTCCGCATCTGGACACTCATGAGCCATCTGGAGGCGGATCTCCTAGCCATCCACGTGGCAGGAGACTCAAACCAACTGGTGGATGCTCTCAGCCACATAGGCGAGACATCCCACAAGTAGTCTCTCCATCCAGAGGTAGCGTACAGCCTGTTCTCCCACTGGGGAAAACCTTTGGTGGACCTGTTTGCCTCCAGGGAAAACACCAAGTTGAGGCTGTTTTATGCCCACCCCCCTCAGCAGGGCTCGCTGCAGAGGGATGCCTTCTTGATGCCGTGGACCACAGGCCTCTTCTGCGCCTTCCGTCCATTTCCCTTGATCCACAGGGTGCTCCTCAAGGTGAGGAGGGACAAGGCTCAGGTGATTCTGGTAGCCCCAGACCGGCCACACCAGTTCTAGTACCTAGATCTCTTCAGCCTCAGCAACAGGCCCCCGGAGCAGATTCCAGCACTCCTGGACCTGATCTCAGTCAACCAGGGGAAGGTATTCCATCCGGACTTTCAATCCCTGCACCTCACAGCCTGGTATCTGAGCGGCTAGAGTTCCAGGCTTTGGGTTTTTCCAAGGATGTCCTCACAGTGGTGGAGGCATCCAGAAAGGAATCGACCAGGAAATGTTATGCCTTCAAATGGAAAAGGTTTTCCATTTGGTGTCAGGGCAAGAGCCTGGACTTTCTGTCCTGTCCAGTGGATAACATTCTCGACTATCTTTGGTCTCTGTCCAAAAGGAGTCTTCAGTCATCGACCCTTAGGGTGCACCTGGCAGCCATCTCTGCTTACCGGGCGCAGGCCAGTCAGCTGACGGTGCAGGAGGCAGAGGTCGGGTACTTTTTCAAAGGCCTGGATCACATATCCCCTTCGGTGAACCTCCACCTCTGTGGGATCTACTGCTGCTACTGGCAAAGCTCATGGGCAAGCCATTCGAACCTATGCACAAGTGTGAGCTGTCACACTTGTTGTGGAAGACGGACTTCCTGGTGACTATCACATCTGCCAGAAGGACAGGGGAGCTCCAGGCGCTCTCGGTGGACTCCCCTTATCTGGTCTTCCACAGGGACAAGTTTGTCCTGTGCCCTCACCCGCGAAATTCCTTCCGAAGGTGGTGTCAGAGTTTCATCTTAATCAGGTGTTGACTGCCGGTGTACTACCCCAGTTACACCTCGGAGGCCGAGTACAGGCTCCATACTTTGGACCTGAGACTAGCTGTCTCCTTTTATAAGGAGAGGATGGCGGAGATTTGGGGAGAGGTTCGCCAGCTGTTTGTCACCTATGCTGAAGTCGCTTCTGGCAGACCTGCAGAAAAGAGGATGATTGCGCGATGGATAACATCTTGCATTAGTCTGTGCTACGAGTTGGCGAGCAAGGAGCCTCCCAGAGGGATAAGAGTTCATTCTACCCACCATAGCGCTGCATTAGTGGCTGCTTCCAGGGACATCCCTATCCAGGAAATCTGTCAGGCTGCTGCCTGGAAGACAGCAAACACTTTCATTGCCCGCTACCATATCGACCTTGAGTCACGCTGGGATGCTGGATCTTCCTGGACATAAAGTCTCCACCACTCATTCACACTGATGGGAATTACGCCAGAGGCGCTAGGACCCAGCTAAAGCAAACTTTTTTGCAAGAGGGTTGGCGCCATAGATGGAGCCGTGAGCCTCGGTTCGTGCGGCAGTGACTGTCTCGGCGTTGACCCTCCAACTGCCTCAGTTCCTTTTTTCCCACCGTCGAGTGTGCTATAGTGACAACATCGTTCACCCGCCGTGAGTTATACTTCAAACTAGCAGCATAGTTTTCTGTTTATTATTTTATAGTTTATCTCAAATAAGTACCGCTTACAATAATTAATTCTTATTAAAGAAAGAACTTTCAGCCTACATTGATGGAGTCGACCATGAGTGGGTCAGGTGACGGCAGGGAGACTTCGTATGAAAGTTGTTCAGTCAGCTGGGCTGGGTCTGGTCCGCCGCCCTCTCTGGAGGGGTGGTCTGACAATGGACAGTCCAGTGCCCGGGGGGAGGGCGGTCCCCGGAAGCATAAAGAAAACGGTCGTATCACACTGCTCGACTCGAGCTCTTCTTCACCCTAGGTCCAGAAAGAGAAGGCATCACTCGAGGTCACCTTCTGGTATGTCTGCGCGTCGACGGTCGGTCATTGGGGTCAGTTGCCGGTCTCCTCTGGAGTCGCCGGTTTCTGTCTCTGGTCTTCGACATCGGAGCCCTTCCCCGCCTTCTGGTAGGGCTTCAGATGAGCAGTTTCATCAGTGGGTCGCTCTGATGGAGCAGTGGGCTCAGAGGTTGGTCCAGCTGCCTGGCCTGGTCACTCAGGGACCCTCGGACCCTTCGGGAGATCGGGTAGGGCGGTTAGGCCTCCCTAGTCACGCAGCGCCTTCTTTGGTGCCGTCGATTCCACCTCAGGTGTTCTCCCCCCTCACATGGCTGCGGCGCAGGGGCCACACCGATGCCTCTATCTCCTGCTTCTTTTCTTTCTTTTGCCTCAAGCCTTGGTTTTCAGGGCCCTGCATTGGTTTCGGCACCGCCGGCGTCAGTGGATCTCTTGGCGCCATCCTCCGTGTCGATTCGACTGTTGGCGCCGTCCTCAGCGCCATTGGGATTGTCGGTGCCGTGCGGCTTTTCGGCACCATCCTCGGTGCTGAGGGCTCTGTCAGCGCCGTGCGCTGCGCTGGGCCAGGTGGCACCGTGCTCTTCGGCGCCGAGACTTGGTGTGACGTCTTCCAGTCTTCAGGGCTCCTCGACTCCGAACCCTTTTCTGTCCTATTTTCCTTCTGATTTTCACTCCTTTCCTGTCCATACAGTCCCTCCTGGGCTGTCAGGAGATGATACTGAGCCTGACCCAGACGTTATGCTGGGTGATGTGGACGGATCAGGATCTAATCCTGCTGCAGAGCCTGTGGTCGAGGACCTGTCATTTAAGTCTCTGCTAAAAAATTTGAATTCCACTCTTTGTCTCCAGACTATGGATATCAGTCCTGGGAACTTTTAAGACACCAGTACCTTCATGTTCCGGACATCCCTATGGATTTAACTCCCCCGGTACAGCCCTCCTTTGAGACGCTTTCTCAAATGTTGTGGAATAACCCTGCTCTCATTCCTTCTGTGGCTAAGTCCATAGATAAGAAGTATGCTGCTCCCAAGGATCGACCCATTTTGGCCTCTCAAGCCTTTGTGGACCCTATTGTAGTCCTGGCAGAGAATGATAAGGTCATCCTCCCTCAGACTACTACTGCTCGACCTATAAACAAAGAATCTCACAAGATAGATACTTTAGGTAAGAGAGTCTTTGCTGCATTCACCCTGGGTATGTGTATTGCCAGCTACCAGGGCTATTTCTCTCAATATGAGTATATTCTTTGGCACTCACTCAAACAAATGGTTGAAGCTCTACCGGAGTCGGTCGCTAATTCAGAGCTTCTTCAAACCATAACCGGGGGTATCGAGTCCAACAACCAGCAGGTTAAAGTGGCTATGGACGCTTTCGATACTGCCTCCTGAGCAGCAGCAGCGAGCATTTGTACCCGCCGTCATTTCTGGCTGCGCATTTCAGGCTTCACGAATGATGCCCAGCAACAGGTCATGGCGTTGCCCTTCGACGGTGTGTATCTCTTCGGTCCTCAAGTAGAACAAGCTCTAGAGGCCACACAAAAGACTAGATTGGCCATTAAATTGGCTCGACCTGCTCCTGTGCTCCTGCCCCTTCTCAGGGGGTGTTAGTAAGTGCCAGTTTCACAACTGTCAGTCCTTTCGAGGCAAAGGCAGAAGAGGTTTTAATAAAAAACAAGCACCTCAGCCTCAAAAGAAAACGCAACAGAAAGTACAAGGGCCCAAAGCGCCCAGTGCCACCTTCTGAGTTTCTGGCCCAAGTCCCACCTCAGCTGCCCGAGGGGGACTCCTTCTTAGTGGTGGGAGGTCATCTGACTCAATTCTACAACCATTGGAAGTCCATAACTCCGGACAAATGGGTCCTCTGGATAATCCGTGAGGGATATTCCCTCAATCTTTCATTGAACCCTCCAGATTGTACCCCCAAACAGCAGTCAAAACTGTCAATACTTCAGTCAAAACTTCTCTCCTCCGAGATACATGGGCTTCTGAACAACAGGGCAGTAGAAGTAGTTCCACTGGATCAACGGAACACAGGGTTCTACTCACATTACTTTCTAGTTCCAAAGAAAACCGGGGGCATGCGTCCCATTTTGGACCTCAGAAAATTGAACAAATTTCTTCCCAAAGAGAAATTCAAAATCATATCGCTAGGAACCTTGTTATCTTTGCTTCATCAACACGACTGGTTAGCCTCCCTGGACATGCAGGATGTTTACCAACATATTCCTATTCACCCAAGGCATCACAGATCTCTAAGGTTCATGGCTTTGGGCCAGCATTATCAGTTCAGAGTCCTGCCCTTTGGGCTATCCTTGACGCCGCGAGTTTTTACAGAAGTGTTGTGCAATTCTCGAAGCGCACCTCGGAAAGATCGGAATAGAAGTATTCCCATATCTGGACGACTGGTTTAGAAACATAGAATTTGACGGCAGATAAGGACCGCTTGGCCCAGCTAGTCTGCCCATTTTCCTACCTAACAGATAAGCTGCAGATCCTAGTTAACCAACAGCTTACTTCCTCTTACCTGCCCCTAGGACTGCCTTATGCCTGTCCCATGCATTCTTGAAGTCCCCCACTGTTCTTGACTCCACGACCTCCTCAGGAGGCTGTTCCATGCATCCATAACCCTCTCTGTGAAAAATACTTCCTCACATTACCCTAGCCGTCCCCTCTATCTTCAAATTGTGCCCTCTTGTTCTTGCACATCTCTTTTCTGGAAGATGCTACCCTCTTGGACTTTTTTAATTCCTTGAGGTACTTGAAAGTTTCCATCATGTCCCCACTCTCCCCCTTCTTTTCTCAAGAGTATACATATTAAGTTCCTTTAGTCTTTCTTCGTATGTCTTCTGGTGCAGACCCTGCACCATTTTGATTGCCGTCCTCTGGAAAGCCTCCACTCTGTCTATGTCTTTGCGGAGATGAGGTCTCCAGAACTGCACACAGTACTCCAGATGGGGTCTCACCAACTATCTGTACAGAGGGATAACAACTTCCTGTTTTCTACTATTGTTGCCTCTTCCTATGCATCCCAGTATCCCCCCAGCCTTCCTTACTGCTTTCTCACATTGCTTGCCCACCTTTAGGTCATCTGATATAATTACCCCCAGGTCCCTTTCTATTTTTACTGTTGTCAGTATCTCACCCCCCATTTGTATACGCTTCCCCTGGGTTTTTGTTTCCCATGTGCATTACCTTGCACTTCTTTGCATTGAATCTGAGCTGCCATGCATTTGACCATTCCTCAACCTTGCCAAGTCCTTCTCATCCTTTCTACTCCATCTTGTGTATCAACCCTGTTGCAGATCTTTGTGTCATCTGCAAAGAGGCATACTTTTCCTTCCAGTTCCTCTGCAATGCCACTTATAAAGACATTAAAAGGACCGGTCCCAGTACTGAACCTCTGGTGCCCGCTAGTAACCCTCCTTTCTTCACTGTGTACTCCATTTACTACTACCCTTTGCGTCCTGTTGTCTAGCCAATTTTTTATCCAGGCTACCACCTTGGGACCCATTCCAAGGCTGGCTATCTGTGTATTAATCTTTGTGTGGGACTGTATCAGATGCCTTGCTAAAATCTAGGTAGGCCATGTCCACAGCCCCTCCTGGTCTACTACTTTGGTCACCCAGTCAGAGAAATCTATTAGATTCGGCCTGACATGACCTTCCCATCGTGAATCCATGCTGCCTTGGGTCCTCAGCCCCACTGGCCTCTAGGTACTCAACAGTTCTTTCCTTCAGAAGTGATTCCATCATTTTCCTACCACTGAGGTCAAACTAACTGGTCTGTAGTTTCCTGCCTCTGTCCTGCTCCCACTTTTGTGAAGAGGAATCACATCTGCCCTCCTCCAGTCCTCAGGTACCACCCCATCCTCCCATGATTTGTTAAAGAGGTAGTCAGCGATGTCACTAGTTCTACCCTTAGTTCTTTTAGAATTCTTGGGTGAATCCCATCAGGCCCATTGCTTTGTCCACCTTCAATTTTATTAGTTCTTTCAGAACCCTTTCTTCTGTAAATGGACTGGTATCGACTCCGTCTTCAGAGTGTTTCTCTTGTTTAGTTAGTAACTCCCCCTCCTCTTCCTTTGAATACTGAGCAGAAATATTCGCTCAGTATCCCTGCTTTTTCACTGTCACCCTCTACCCACCTTCCTCCCTTTATTAAGCTTCAGTATCCCTCCTTTGGTCTTTCTTGCTCCCTAATGTACCTGTAAAGGTCTTATCCCCTTCTTAACAGAATTGGCTATCCTTTCCTCGGTTTGGGCCTTTGCTATTCTGACTGCCTTCCCAGCCTCTTTCTGCTTTAACTGATAAAGTTCTCTGTCCTGCTTCTTCTGTGTTTCCTTATATTTCCTGAATGCTGTCCTTTTCTCCTTAACCTTCCCTGCCACCTCTTTTGTGAACCATAGCATTTTTTCCTTCGTTGTGTTTTATTGATTTACTTTACACAAAGGCTTGTTGCCTCTGTGATGGCTGTTTTGATCACTCCCCATTGTTCCTCCACCCCTCCTTCTTGCCTGTTTGCTAGTGCTTTTCTGAGGCACTCTCTCGTTTTCCCAAAGTCAGCCCTCCTAAAGTCTAGTACTCTTGCTTTTGTATGGCTTGATTGTATGGCTGTGTTTATCGTGAACCACACTGTTTGGTGGTTGCATGTTCCCAGATGGCTACCCACTTCTAAATCTGAGATTCTTTCTCCATCCCCATTTGAAAGTACCAGGTCTAAGATTGCTCCTTCCCGAGTGGGTTCCGATACTAGCTGTCTGAGGCATGCCCCCTGTAGGGCATCAAGAATGGCCCTGCTCTTGGATGTGCCTGCAGCAAAGGTGCTCCAGTTAACATCTGGCATATTCAGGTCCCCCATCAACAATATCTCCCCTTTTTCTGCCATTCTAAGAAAGCCTTCTATCATTTCCTTGTCCATTCCTCCCTGAGATGGGGGTCTGTATACAACCCCATGGGATTGTGGTGCCATTTCCTGTCTCCAGGGTGACCCAAAGTGCCTCATCTGTTCCCTGTTTACTCTTTAGTTCTGTTGCTTTGATCCCTTCCTTTACATAGATAGCTACTCCTCCTCCTCTTTACCCTCCCTGTCCCTCCTGTAGATTGTGTATTCTGGTATGTTGACATCCCAGTCGTGGTTCTCTGTGTACCATGTTTCTGTGACTGCCACAATATCCAGGCAACCCTCTTCCATCAAGGCCACTAGTTCAGGGAGCTTGTTACACAGACTACGGGCATTCTGGCAAGCCCTTCCAGGCAAGGAACTCTCGACGCCATAGCCACGGCCTCAGATTTTCTCACGTCCATGGGAGTCCTGCTAAATCTCAAGAAATTGCAGTTGCAGCCCTCCCAGAAGCTCCTTTTCATAGGAACTCTTCTGGACACCTCCTGTGTGAAAGCTTTTCTACCAGAGGACAGAAGGAGCGATATCCTATGGATGGCCCGATACATCAGAGAGAACAGCTCGGTTTGAGGTATTTCGATGCAACGGATGCTGGGTCTCATGTCATCCTCTGTGTTCACTGTAGCCCTAGCACGCCTCCACATGAGAACCTCTCAGTGGATGCTCAGTACTCAGTGGTCCCCAACCACTCGCTCTCAGTCCTTTCTCCTCAAAGTGACAGAACCTCTGAAGAGGTCACTCACCTGGTGGTCGCAAGAGGACAATCTTCTGGAAGGGTATCCCTTTGCTCCCCTGGATCATGAGATTTCCATTACCATGGATGCGTCCCTTATGGGGTGGGGAGCTCACTGTCAGAATCTCCACACCCAAGGTACGTGGACTCAGGACAAATCCCAGCTTCACATAAATGTCTTAGAAATGAGAGCCATCCTTTATGCAGTCTGTGCTTTGAAGGACATTCTCTGTCACAAGAACATTCTCCTTCAAACAGACAACAAAGCAATGATGTATTACATCAACAAGCAGGGGGGTGCTCACTCTTACCCTTAATGCAGGAAAGCGATGAGAGTGTGGGAATGGTGTTTGGAGCCCAAGGCTCTAATTCAAGCGGTCTACCTGCCGGGAGTGCAGAACGAACTGGCAGACTGTCTCAGCAGAACTGAGACAGATCCTCACGAATGGTCTCTCGACTCAACCGTAGTTCAGTCACTATTCGCAGAGTGGGGAACTCCAGACGTGGACCTTTCTGCATCCCCACTCAACACAAAACTGCCCCTCTTCTGCTCCAGAAATCCAGGGCCTGGCATTTTCTGTCAGGATGCATTCAGGCTGCAGTGGACAAAATGCTTTCTATTCGCCTTTCCGCCTCTTCCTCTAATTCAGAGGGTACTTCTTAAGTTTGAGTCCCAGGGGGACAAAATGATCCTCATTGCTCCCTTCTGGCTTCGACAAATATGGTTTCAGTTACTCAACAGTATGTCGAAAACCCTCTGAAAGCGCTTCCCCTTCAGATGAACCTTCTGACTCGGGAGCGGGGGGGTGCCTGTGGTTCATCCCAATCTGAGATCGCTTCACCTTCAGCTCATGAAGAGATAGAGGTGAACAGGTTCAATGTTTCTCACAGAGTTTCAGTTATTCTTCTGGCTGCACGCAAGCCAGCCACTAGAAAAACTTACACAGCCAATTGGAAGCGTTTTTCTCTCTGGTGTGCAAAATCCTCTTTCCTTCCCACCCAATAAAGTCTGAGTACCTCTTAGACCTCTCAAATTCAGGTTTACAATAACCTACAGTCAGAGTTCACCTTTGTGCCATTTCAGCTTATCATGAGCCAGTACTTTCCTTGTCACTGGCTCAGTTACCTGTGGTTAAGAGGTTACTTAAGGGAATTCTGCATACCAGACCTCCTATCAGACATTCAGTCGCAGCCTGGGATATTAATCTTGTACTAGACATGCTCACTCGAAAGCCTTTCGAGCCTCTAGCTGCCTGTGAGCTGAAATTTCTCACTTGGAAAACGGCTTTCCTGGTGGCCATTACCTCGGCCCATAGGGTCTCTGAGATACATGCCTTGGTCACAGACCCTTCATATACTGTGTTTCATAAAGACAAAGTAGTTCTTAGGACCCATCCTAAGTTTCTCCTTAAGGTTGTTTCAGAATTCCATCTAAACCAACCTTTGGTCCTACCTACTTACTTTGCGAACTTCCAGAATGAAGGAGAGTGTACTCTTCATTCTTTGGACATCAAAAGAGCTCTGCGTGTCTATTTAGATAGAACAAAAGAAATTCACAAAGCTCAACAACTGTTTGTTTCCTTCAGCGAGACCCGGCTGGGTCAACCTGTCGCTATCAGATGCATTTCAGCATGGCTGGTGGCATGCCTTCGCCACTGTTATTCCATGGTGCAGGTTAAGCTGGAGGGCAGAGTGTACACTCACTCTACTAGAGCAGTCGCGGCATCCCTGGCAGAAATCCGGCAACGTGCCCATTGCAGATATTTGCAGTGCGACTTCCTGGAGCTCAGTGCATACTTTCGTCAAGCACTATCCCCTGGAGGTCTATGCTAGGTGACATATTTTGTTTGGCAGAACCATCCTTAATGGACTTCTGTCCTAAATTTGTGAGCTCTTGGTCTCTCCTGCTGCCCTCTCGGAGGATGGTTAGCTTGGTACTCTCCCATCAGTGTGAATGAGTGGTGGAGACTTTATGTCCAGAAAGATATGGAAATTATGTACCTACCGTAATTCTTGATCTTCTTGGATGAAGTCTCCACCACTCATTCACATGCCCACCCACCATCCCCCGAGCTCACCTCTATTGTTGGTCTTCACTCCCTCAATCTTTAGGCTGTGAAGACTTCTTTGTCGACCCTTCTTACACGAGTCGTCCGGACTGTTTTATGTCCGGTTTTTGTTAGGCTATCCTTCTAGGTTAGTTACGCTGTACCTCCTCGGGGGGAAAAAAAGGTACTGAGTCGGTTGGAGGGTCGACACCGAGATATAGTCATTGCTGCACGAGCTGAGGCTCATGGCGCAGCTCCATCTCTGGCGCCGACCTCTTGCAAAGTTTGCTCCCGCTGGGTCCTAGCGCCTCCGGCGTAGTTCCCATCATTGTGAATGAGTGGTGGAGACTTCGTCCACGAAGATCAAGAATTACGGTAGGTACATAATTTCCATTTTTGGGGCCTCAGTTATCCAGTCTCTGTTTCCCAAGTAAGGGGTGTGTGCCTTGCCTCCCTCCTCCTAGAGAACTGCTAGGAGTCTGCCAATAAGTATAGATGAACAACATATCCACGATCCTAGAAAAACAGGTTACTCACTTGTAACAGTAGTTCTAGGAGTGGTATATGTTCATCCACATGGACCCACCTAACCTCCCTGGCTGCGGACGCACAATCCTGGCTTCCAGCGGGCTAAGATTTGGTGTCAAGGGGCGGAGCCGAGAGTTATACCACCCGGGTGGGTGAGAGGAGCCAGCTTGAAGACTTCCCAGCTCATTTAAAGGGAAAGGGACTCTGCCAATAAGTGTAGATAAACAACATAAATCACTCCTAGAACTACTGTTACAGGTGAGTAACCTGTTTTTATTGGTCTGTTCCACGGTTCCCTCCTATATTTTCTTTATTTTAACTGCATTTGTGTATTTCGATGATTCCTTTTAAACCTTTTATGGTGGTTCCCCTTTTTCTTCAGGAACCACAATTTTAAGGCGTTTTTACTTTAGAAATAGCGGTTCTTTACCGCGAGGGAACTGACTGGATTCTATTACTAACAGTAGTGGAACCATTCAGCTTAAAACGGTTCCTGTCAATTGGCATGTCAGAAATCCCCCAAAAAGAGGACTGGACACACAGGTTTTAAAAATTGCCAAAACTGTCACAGGATTGTGGCCAAAGCTGACACCCACGATCTGTGCTTAAAGTGTTTGGGTCCAGACCATTACTGTTCACTTTGCTCAAACTTTTATTCCAAAACCTTGAGAAACAGAGCAAAGAGGCTTAGAGAGATGGCTAAGGAAGGGTCCTCTTCAGTCCCAGAAAGTTTCAGGCTTACTGATGAGGGGCCTTCAAAAAATTCTAATAGAGGTGCTGATGAAGCATCTACTACCTCTGAGCCTAAAAAAGGCACTGATGAAGTGTCTTTAAAAGAAAAAAAATAATAAATCGGGTGCTGATGAAGTGCTTTCAAAAACTAGAGCTTCCAAAGGGGCTGACGAAATTCCTTCAAAACATAAAAATAATAGGGACACTGATGAGGTGCCTAGATCTAAAGGAAACCTGACTCTGCTACTGATGAAGTGGCACCAAAGAAAGTGTGTAAAGGAAAATTGCCTCCTGTCCCTCCTAGTAATGGTAAGGATGATCAGGCAGGGGGTAAGAAACATAAAGAGAAATTGAAGCACCTACAGCCTGACAGTCTACCTGATTTTCAGAAGGAGCTGCCTTCGACTGAAGATATGGTAATGGATTGGCATGTTTTCCAGACCTTACAAGGCATGGGGTCTATTTTTTCTGCCCTGTTAAACAAACACCCTTCTGCAGCCCCCTCTGAAGCAGGGGCCAATGGAGGTGATGATGAAGATGTGTATTACAATGCTCCAGATAATCTCTCAGGAGTTACTCCCCTAGAGCATGAGATTTCCCCTGATCCCCATTTTGGTGCTTCCCCTTCGGATCAGGAGGAAAATTCATCCATGCTAACTTTTCTCCAGCACCTGGTGGATACCCTGGACATACCCTGCCAGGAGTCTAACCAGGAGGAGGAGGAGGATGACTACCGGGAAATAAAAGATCTCTCTTCTCCTAAAAATATGTTTCTCCCTGTTTACAAAGCTTTCAGGAGAAACGCCATGAAACTGCTGCAATCCCCATCTTCTTTACCTGTCACTGACAAAAGAATTGATCAAAAATACTAGCTCTCCAGGGCAGACACTGAATTTTTATCTGTCCACCCTGGGCATGAGGGTGTAGTGCAGTAAGTGGGTGCATGACAATCTGCTCCCGCGAATTCGTCCTCAGACAACCCGCTCCCGACAAGTCACTCCCCGCCATTCTCGCTTCTGTCATATGCACCCCCCTGTCAACTTGCTCCCTAAGGCCAAAAAGCATAAAATGCTGAAATGTCTATCGCTCGCTCCCAAACAGCAGTACTCTGCTCAAAAACTACTGTCTACTTTATTCAGCTCCTGACTCGAGCTGAAATGCACTTTCTATCACTCGCTTGCTCCCAAACAGCAGTACTATGTTCAAAAGCCACTGCTTACTTTATTAGGCATCAATCCAAAATGAAACATAAGCACTTTACTCACAAACAGCTGTACTCTCCCAGTTTACAACCACCAAGTTACATTGCTTACCTAATTTGGGTTCGTTCTGGCAGAACCTGTCAAACTAAGCTCTCTGGATCTCTTCTGGACTGTAACCAATTACATTTTACTAATAAGAGTACACCCCTAAAGTCAAGGAGTCCTGATCTTTGATCCAAAATGGCAGCAGCTCAATTTATTTTGTCCGAACACAAGAAGAAAAAACTGGTGGATTCTGAGAACTACATTTACACACAGCACAAGCAGCATTACTGGACCGCGAGGTGTAGCTCACACATTTGATTACTGAGCAAACAGACAAAATGAGATTTTATTTGTAAATAAAGGACCACTAGTTTTAGCTTTTGAGGATTTTAATGTCGTTTTGGATCTCAGTATAGGAATCGTATAAAGTAAACAGTGGGAGCGAGTAATAGACATTTCAGCATTTTACGTTTTTTTGCCTTCAGGAGCGAGAATGTCAGGGAGCGAATTGTCGGGAGTAGGTTGTCCGGGAGCAAATTTGTGGGAGCGAATTGATGTACTCCCGCAGCAGGCTACATGTGATGAAGCTGGAGTGCCTTTGTCTTCCTTGCCCTCGGAAAAAGACTCCAGAAAGATTGATTATATTGCAAAGAAAACTTAAATCTCTGCTTCTTTGCTTCTACGCCTCTCTTCTTATTTGGCCTATACAGCCAAATTTCAGAAGGCTTTGTGGAATACGGTTCTAGCCATTGCTCAATCAGAGTCTGAGTCTATGGTCTTGGACCTAATTGTAACTGCTAAGACTGCCCTGGAAGCAACTAAGTACCAGTTCCCTGTGGCAGATAACAACGATGCTGCATCTAGAGTTATGGCCCAGGCCATTTCTCTCAGAAAGTTCGCCTGGCTGAGAACCACCAGTTTGACACAGGATACCCAGTCTAAAGCTCTGGACTTTCTCTGTGACAAAAATCTTCTAGGACAGAAGAGTACATGAAAAATGTGGATAAGTACAAGTCCACTTGCCAGAGCAATACTACTAAACAGAGGGCTTCCATCGGCTGTGTCTCACCCCAAGGCAAGCAGAGGAAAGGGATATTCTGTACGCAAAAGATAGACTGCACCTAAATGAAGAGGGAAAAATGTACTGAAGGCAAGGATAGGGAAGCACATTGGGAGCATTTAAACGGGGGGTAACAGGATGATAGAGGAGTTCAGCAGCCTAGTGACCCCCGTGACAGCAAGGTAAGGAGGAAGGCAACTACTAAGGGAACAGACATAAAGGTAGAGGGGGGGGGGATTGAGACAAGGTTTGGAGGGTGGTAACACTAAATGCTAGGAGTCTGGGGAATAAGGGGCGGAACTGCAGGCTCTCTTAGAGGAGGGGGGAGTGAACTTGGCGGCTATAACCGAGACATGAGCCACACAAATCCACGACTGGGACATGATGGTTCTGGGGTACAGATTACACCGGATGGATAGGGGAAGGAGAGGAAGGGTGGTGCTGTACATAAAAGAGGGATTAAAATGTGTAAGGGAGGAGGGAGATACTGAAGTACTGTGGGTGCAACTACAAGATCCCAAAAATAGATCACTAAGAGTGGGGGTGGTGTGCAGGCCACCCTCTTAATCTGAAGGGATGAACAGTGTACTGGCAGAACAGAACAGGAGGAACTGCAGGAGGGGAGGATGGTGGTAGTAGTAGGGGACTTCAACCTGCCGGAGGTGAAGTAGGACACATCTACCACAAAGAACAGAAGGGAGCAGGTAATACTGGACGCCTTCCAGGAAAGCTTTCTAGTACAGTTAGTCAAGGAACCAACCAGGAAAGGAAAACTCTTGACCTCGTACTTATGAACGTGGAGTGGGTGAGGGATGTGAGGGTGTAGGGACCACTGGGGGGGGGGAGTGACCACTGTACAGTATGGTTCCAGTTACAGATGGCTAAAGAAAGGGGGGCATCTGGCACAAGGGTGCTGGATTTCAGGAATGCCAACTTTAAGATGATGAGAGAAGTGGTACAGGTGTTCCTGTGGAATGTTCTGCTGGGTATGGACATACGACAAAGGTGGGAACTGATAAGACGGGATAGTGGAGGCAACAGAAACTTGCTGTAGGGCTCAGGCTAAGAAGGCTATGGGAAAGAAACCCAGCTGGATAAGCAAAGGGGTGTTAGGGTGAGGAGGAAAAGGCAGCTTACAGGAGATGCAGAAAATCGGGGGGGGGTGGGGTGGTAAGGGAAGCCAAGGTTGCAAGAGAACTCAGGATGGTGTAAGGCACAAAAAAAAAAGGTGAAAAAGACTTCTTTAGGTACATCAGGGAGAAAAGAAGCTGTACCACATGGGAGACTTGGAAGCAAGCTACAGGGCACAGGGGCAGGAACAAAACTGGTGGGGTGGGTGGAGAACTGGCTAAAAGATAGGCAGCAGAGGGTGGTGGTAGGTGGGGAATACTCATCCTCTAAGCCTGTGATAAGTGGCATTTCACAGGGGTCAGTGTTGGTCCCAGTGCTGTTTGGCATATTTATTGCAGACATCTCTGAGGGCATCAGCAGCAAAATCAGCCTATTTGTGGATGACACCAAGATGGGAGCGGTGGTTGATGACCAGATTTGGTGGCAGGGGCTACAGCAGGATCTGGCAAGGCTAGAGGCATGGTTGACAGATGGCAGCTGGGGTCCAATGTAAAAAAATACAAGGTACTGCATTTCGGAACACAAAATCCGAGGAGAAGCTACCATTGGGGTGCGGCTGTAGGTAGCAGAAGAGAAGGATCTGGGGGGTGCTCATCACGGGAGCTATGAACAATTCTGCACAATACAGAAAGGCAGCAGCAATAGCCAACAAAATGCTGGGGTGCATTGTAAGGGGCATTACCTCGAGAAGAAAGGAGGTTATACTACCGTTATACAGATTGTTGGTTAGACCCCACCGGGAATACTGCGTGCAGTACTGGTGCCCGTACGTACAAAAGGACATTAGGCTGCTGGAGGTGGTGCAGCATAGGGCAGCGAAGATGATTCAGGGCCTGGGGGAATTGCCATATGAGGTCAGACTAAGAGAGTTAAACATGTACACACTGGAGGAGAGGCGGGATGGGGGGACATGATTAAGGCCTTCAAATACATGAAGGGGATGATCAAAACAGACACACAGAGTCTATTCAGGAGGAGGCTGGGGAAAGACACCAGGGGCCATGATATGGCAGTGTAGGGGGGGTAGATTGAGGAGGGCGGTAAGGAGGCATTTCTTTACTGAGAGGGTGGTGGCAAAGTGGAACGCACTACCGGCTGAGGTGGTGGCATGTAACTCAGTGGAATGCTTCAAGAAGGGGTGGGACAGGGCAAAGGGGAGGGTAAAGGGAGTGAAAGGGATGGAGGTGGGGCAGCTGCTGAATAGGGCAATAGCTGCAATCTCGAGCAGCCTAGATAGACCAGGATGGTCTTTTGCTGCTGGCAGCTTTCGTATGTTCATAAGCCCTATTACCCCTATCCTCCCCCCTCATTACGACTACTCTCAGACAAGAAGGTACTATAGGGGAAGGGGCAGGAGAGGCCAGATAAAACCAGTCACCTCCCAGGCCCATGCTTCTCAGTCTAAGCCCTGACTTCAATGCCTTGGTCGCCTCTCCGCCACCAGTACGGGGCAGGCTGTTCCACTACCTCCAAACTTGGACCCACATAACTTCAGACAAGTGGGTCCTGGAGATAGTGGAAAAGAGCCTGCCTCTTCACTTGAAAAAGATGCCAGCTTTAAGGGGTTCTCTGTTTTCAAAACCCCTAACCCCATCAAAAAAACTCCTGTTAAAGCTGGAAGTCAACAACCTTCTGGCATCAAAGGTGGTGGAAAGCGTACCAGCCTTACAGGAAAACAAAGGCCTTTACTCCACGCTCTTCCTCACCCAAAAGTCAACTGGGGAGTGGTAACCTATCCTAGACCTCTGGTATCTCAACAGACACCTACTGAAACCAAAATTCAGGATGGTAACCCTAAAAGTGGTCATTCAGTCTCTGCAACAAGGAGACTGGCTAGTCTTTCTGGGTCTCAAGGATGCCTACTTTCGCATCCTCATAAGGCAGTCCCACAGAAAATTCCCGAGGTTCAGGCTTCCTTCAGGGCATTACCAGTTTGCAGCCATGCCCTTCAGCCTAACATCTGCACCAAGGGTAATTACCAAATGTCTGGCTGTTGTGGCAGCACATCTCAGAAAACGGGGGTTTCAGTGTATCCCTACCTGGACGACTGGCTGATAGTTGGGAAAACTCCTGGTCACGTCCAGGAGTTCCTGTTGATCACAAAAAGCACTCTGCTCTCTCTGGTTTCCTCATAAACCTAAAGAAATCTCACTTGGAACCAACCCAGCTCCTAACATTTATAGGGGCACAGTTGGACACAAAGCAGAGCAGGGCCTTCTTGCCACCAGAAATAATTCAAAATTTCCTAGCAGTGGCAAACGCTCTCATCCTGGGCCAACCAAGACTGGACAGACACTTCCTAAAACTCCTGGGACACATGGCATCCATGACTGCTGTAGTTCCAGGAGTCAGGTACAGGATTAGGGACATACACAGTACCAGTTACGCTCCCACTGGTCCCAAAAGAGCAATGCTCTGTCCAAACTTGTACCAGTCACACAGAATTTTCTTCAGGCTCTGTGCTGATGGAAGGACAGTGCCAACCTGTCTGTAGGTGTTCCTTCCAGATCTCCTCTCTTACAAAAATCATTACTACATATGCTTCCCTGCTAGTATGGGGAGTGCATCTGGACAATTCCTCTGTCAGTGGCACTTGGACTCCAAAGGCGTTAAGGCTGCACATCAGTTTTCTGGAACTCGGGGCCATTTATCTGGCACTAAAATCTTTTGCTCCTCACATCAGAGGCCAGTCGGTGCAGCTCTGGACGGACAATACCACTACCATGTTCTACATAAACAGGGTGGCACAAGATCAGTGTGATGGTAGAATAGGACCCTGTCCCATTTGTTTTGGGGGAAGTGTTTAAATGCAAGAATCTGTATTCTTTCCTTTTCTGTCTCTTCTGTCTGATTGCGCTAACAAATTTTCCTGTGAGACCTTGGACTTGATCAACCCAAATAGTCTTGCAATCCTTTGCCTCTCACTGTCTCAGTTTTCTCTTGCTGTCTGTTTTTCCCTCCCTTGCATATCTATATTAGCTAATATAAAAATACGTGCAAATCACTGTATGAAACTGATAATAGGACCACTTTTGTTTGGAAAATATTTAGTATTACTGTTAAAATGTGTATATATTTATAATTTGAGATGCCTGTAGAAAGCTAGAGGTTACTTGGTGCAGATGTTGAGCCTTTTTGCAGAAGGGGCCTCGGGAAACATCCTGCGTGATATTTACGAGAACAGAACATTTTTTGCAAGAACAGGATGTCTTACAGGTAGGGGGTCGAAAAAGACTTCTAAAAAGGCTAAACTGCTACTGCAAGAGGTTTTTTTTAACAAGAAAGATTTTATTTTGCCTGTGTACGTAGTTATTATGAACAAGTTTATATTTTTTGTTATTCCTACTGTAAATAAAGATCTTACTTCGAGAGGGTTCCTTCAGTAGGTCATCACAAGTAGGACTGACGTCGCCTGACGTCGGGCCGCACGGCAGACTTTTCTAGCAATCCCTGATGGGGAGACCACCCACCCGACGTCACGTGACCGACATCAGCGTGACGGTATATAGTGGGCGGTCCCCACGCCTGCCCTCCAATTCTTTCCCGCCGTCGTCTCATGCTAGTCACTTCGCAGACTCCATTCAGCGTCTGTCGGAAAGTGTTTTTTCGCGCGGTTTTCTACAAAACTTGCTATTTCTTCTTTTAGTTTAGTTAGGTACATGTCTTCTCCGAAGAAGAAGTGCTCCAAGTGTGGCACTCAGATACTGCACAAAGGCGGGCATTCCAAGTGCATCATCTGCCTAGGCCCAGACCATCCAGTCTCTTCCTGCCCCGACTGTCAGTCCTTCAGTCAGGCTACCAAAAAGCGGAGTCAGCAGGCGTTGGCGGCCCATCTTCTCAAGGCCCGTCTACTTTCACTTGAGAAGAAGATGGACAAGCCTAGGGACTGCGTCGACAAATCTTCCCTAAAACACAAGGAGAAGACGAGGGGTGGGCTCCTCTGGACGACGTCAGGCCCAGCTATCGCAAGGCCAAGCACTCAAGGTAGAGACACTTCATGCAGATAAGTCGGCCTCCCGGTTCTCCCGAGACCACCCGGCTGTAAGTCAACCCCTCGCTGGGGCAGTCGCCTGCCTTGGTTAAGCCGGCCGGGCTTTCTCTCCCGACCACGCCTCTAAGTTGGCCATCCCCGATGACCACACGGGCTCGGTTCCCCCATTGGGGACTTCTGATGCTACAACCGACGTCCGGTAGGATCGAAGGGAGACAGCCCCACTTCCTCCTGTTGTTCCCTCGCATGTGTCCTCACATTCCACTTCGGACATGTCCGTTGAGGCCGATGGGGACGCTGGTGAACAAGCCGATTTCAGGGGTTCTTCCCCACGCTCCCCTGCTGGGGACCAGGGTCAGGAGGCGGCTCCTCGGCTGGGTGGCCTTTCTCTGGAGGTCCCTCCTCAGCCCGAGGACGGACTGCAGGTGCTTCCAACGCCGCCAGTCACTACAGTTCCTACGCCGGGACCGCTGGCGGCTCCCAATGCCACCAGTTATCACAGCAGTCCTGAAGTCTGGACCGCCGGCACCTCCAGTGCCGCCGGTCCCTACAACAGTTCCGACGCCAGGCCCGGTGGTCAGGCCTATTCCATCGGCCCCGACGCCGGACCTGACTCCTGCCACCGAGGCTCTTCGTCTGGTGCTGACGCCGGCCCTTCCAACGCCGGATCGGGTGGCGCCGGTGCTGACGTCGGTCCCTATAACAAGGACTATTCTGATGTCAGATCCTTATTTAATCTATACTACAGCGGGTCCGATGTGGGTTCCCCTGATGTCAGGGCTGACGACGGGGTTCTGTAACCGTCCCCTCACTGTCCCCCATTACCCACACAGGTATCCTGGGGATCCTTACCTGGAGGTTCCCACTCCTGGATGGAGTCCAGTGGGACAGTTTTACCAGGGTTATCATCCATATACCCATTACATGGGTCCGCATAAGTATTACCCTCCTCCGGTTGCTGTTCCTCCTCCTCCACCTCTTCCTCCCCTCCCCCCCCCCAACAGCCTCAACCAACTCCTCCTCCACCCCTTCCGGCTACGCTGGATTTCAAGTCCTTCCTACAGTCTTGGTGGCAGGGAGTGAGGTCAGAGTTGGTTTTGGACCTAGAAGCAAGACTCCCACCTCCACTGCTTCATAGGTCCCCTTCCTCAAGCAGTTCGGGTCCAATTGTCCATCTCTCAAGGAAGTCTCGACTGGACGTTCCCCTTTCTCGCTTTGAATGCCTTCCAGTGAGGGAGGCCGACGATAGTTCTGATGGGAGAGAGGACTCTTCGGAGGAGGAAATCGTGGAGGAACCCGAGCTGAGAGGCAAGACCTCACCGAAATCGCCAGCTGAGGATCCTTCCTTCTTGGATCTCTTGAGGGCCCTCAGAGATTATTTCGATTGGGAGTCAGAGGAACAGGACCCAATGGGACAGCGTCTCGTGGAGAACCTCGATTTGTAGTCCCTGTCTCCAGTCCCAGTTCCTCCGTGGATGGCCCCCCACCAAGACCTCACCACCACTGTCTGGCAGATGCCTCACTCTATCCCGGCTGTCCCCAAGTGGGCGGACAGGCTGTACAGGGAGCCTAAGGATACTTCTTTTTTGAAGAACCATCTGAAGTCAGACTCCGTGGTCATTTCAGCGGCTCATGATCGCTCTGCTGTGCCCACGCACTTCAGCACTACTCCTCCAGATAAGGAGTCGAGGCAGATGGACCAGTTTGGCAAAAAAGTCTATTCTTCGGCCACGTGTGTGCTCCGCTGCCTCAGTTACGTGGCCCATATGGTGTCCCACCAAAAAGCGACCATGGCCAGGTTGGAGGCGAAGGTCCAGTCTATGGATCCTTAGATCTATAGATCCAGACAAGCAACAAAATGCAAGCTACCTCCTTCCTTCCCCCTGTGTACATAGTTATTATGAACAAGTTTATATTTTTTTGTTACTCCTACTATAAATAAAGTTTTGGTGAATTTTACAACTGCTCCTGGGTTTTCCCTATGCTTCCTGATCTGTGCCTCGACGACGGATGGCGTCAACAGTTGGATTTAAGCCATGCATGCCCTAAGACAGGAGTTTGTGCGTGGGTACTGGACCTAGTACTGAGGAAGCACAGAGGATGGTATGGATTCTGCAGCAGCAAGTCCAGGAGTGGTTACCAGGAGAATGGCAGTCAAACTAGCAGAGACAGAAGTCCAGTCTGAGATTGTACAGCCAGCACAAGTTATGGAAAAAGAACAGGCAGTGACAGAACCTGAAAGCCTGACGCACTTTTTGAAATGGTGGGCTATACAACAACAAGAGACTGAGACGCAGAGAGAAAAAAAATTAAACGGTTAGAAGCGTTGAGGAGAGAAGAGATGCAGCAACAGGAGCAGCATTGGCTGGTTGCCTTACAAGCTATCGAAGGCAGAGGATCCGGTACAGATCCAGACAAGCAACAAAATGCAAGCAACCTAAAGGCCATTAAACTTACAAAGTTGTGTCCCTCAGATGATATTGAGGCATACTTGACAGCCTTTGAAAGAGTTGCCACAGCTTGCCAGTGGCCAACGCAGCAATGGACAATCAGACTGGTATCCTACCTGACAGGGAAAGCCCAGCTTGCCTACAGCAGTATGGACACCGCACAGTCAGAAAACTATGACCTGGTGAAAAGTGAAATCCTGAAAAGGTACGACATCTCCAGAGAGACCTACAGGCAGAGATTTCGATCTCTGAGGTACAACTCGGTTGACAATCCTCGAGAAGCCTTCACCCACTCAGAGAACTCCTGATGAAGTGGATCCAACCAGAGAGCAAAACAGTCCCACAGATCGACACATTTGCCATGGAGCAATTCATCAACATCTTGCCTACAGAAGTGCAGCTGTGGGTAAAGGAACATCGACCACAGAATGTGGAAAAAGCTGTTTCTTTGGCTGAGGACTACCAAATGGCCAGACAGATGCCACAGCAGCCAGGTAACAGCCAAACGCTGGTAAGACACTCTTTTTCCCATTTAAATTCCAAGCCTGCTAAGAACTCTGGTGGGGGTAACAAATCTGTGCCAAAAGACGTTATCTGCTATAACTGCAATAAGACAGCCCATTTTGCAAAAAACTGCCGTAATAAAGAGAGTGGCACTGGAGCAGATTTGTCCTTGGCAAACTGGGGCAAGTACCTAACAGATGTGATGTTGGGGAATAAGACTGTAATGGGACTCTGATTCAGGAAGCAGACAGACCCTAGTGCACGTTAAAGTGATGGGAAAAAACTGTGCAAAGGGACCAGGTACTGGTGTCATCTGCATCCACGGGGACACTCGATACTATCCCACCACCCAAGTGACTCTGACTGTTATGGGTGTGTCGCACCAAATGAAAGTGGGGGTAGTACCAAAGTTACCTGTACCTGTGATTATTGAAAATTACTTTACAGGATTTACTGAACTGAACAAAGAGGAAGTAAATCCTGATGTTTCAGTAGCTCTAGTGACAAGAGCTCTGGCAAAGAAATTTTCAGACAGCGGGGACACTTTTCCTTTCAGTGATTTTGATTTGGACTTGTTTGAACACAGCTCCAAGATCCGGAAATCCAGGCAAGAAAGACAAAGCCTTAAGAAACTGTGGCAACAAATGTCTGATGGACATAAAGGGTTAACATATGAAAATGCTGAAACTAAATTGATAACTGAATGTTATTTTCTTTCAGAGCAAGCTAATGATGTTACTCTTCAGGGTTATTTCAAGCAGCTAGAGATAAAACCAAAACAGGGTGGACCAATGTTTAGAAAATGTAATGGATTACTGTACAGAGTTTGTGTTAAACCTCAGACACAAGAAAAGACGGAACAATTGATTATACCACAGATGTATAGAACAGAATTGTTACAGATAGCACATGATAGTCCTGTGGCTGGTCACTCAGGGAGGGATCGCACCCTTGCCAGATTGCTGTATAGATTTTACTGGCTGGGAATTCACGAAGATGTTGCTACCTGTTGTAATTCCTGTGCTGAGTGTCAGAAAGTAGCCCCAGTCACTAGAAAACACAAGGTGCCCGTGGTACCCATACCCTTAATAAATGTGCCTTTTGAGAGAATTGTAATAGATGTGGTTGGTCCTTTAGATAAAGGTGAAAAGGGTAATAGATTTATCCTGGTAGTATGCAACTATGCTACTAGATGCCCAGAAGCAGTTCCAATGCGTACTGTTAACAAAAGTTGCAGCAGAGCTTGCCAAAATTTTCAGCAGAGTGGGCATACCTAAAAAAATTATTGCTGATTAGGGTAGTAATTTTGGTGCTGCACTGCTTAAAGAGCTGTACAGACTGCTGGGTATCACTGCCATAAGAACCTCCCCCTATCACCCTCAGACAGACTGTCTTGTTGAGCGTGTTAACCAAACCCTAAATTGCATGTTAAAAAGGTTTGTAAAAGGAGAAGGGAAAGATTGGGACCATAACTTGCCTTACCTACTTTTTGCTTACAGAGAAGTGCCACAGGCATCAGCAGGGTTTTTGCCGTTTGAAATGCTGTATGGTAGGCAGCCGAGAGGGCCACTGGATGTGATAAAAGAAACGTGGGAAGATAACCCCACTCAGAAACAATCTATATCTTCTTATATGTGTGCCCTAAGAAAGAAACTGGCAAAATATGTTGAAATTGCCCATAGTAATCAGGAAGAGGCTCAAAACCAGCAGAAGGTATTTTATGACCATGGGGTAAAAGAAAAAGTTTTCAAGCCAGGTGAAAAAGTTTTGCTGCTGTTACTCACAACAGAAAATAAGTTGCTAATGAAGTGGCAAGGGCCATATAAAGTTCTTAGACGTTCTGGCACTGTTAACTACGAGGTTGAGACCCCTGACAGAAAAGGTCCTACTAAGATATACCATGCTAACTTCCTCAAGAAATGGGTTGAAAAAATGCCAAAAGCCTCCTTGCTAGTTTTACCAGAAATTGATAAGGAAGATATTGATGTAGCTTATGATAGACTAGAACAATTCAAAGTAGGCCTCAAACAGCACCTAATGTCTAACTCAGAATGCACCTGCTTTTCAGGCCACACTTGATAGACAGGGCTACCTTGAGAACCCTGCCTCCATTCCAGCCTAGCCAAGGGCTTAAGTAAGCTATCAGTCCTCTGTAAGCGCACTTGGTACTGCCCTTCCAACCCCCCATACACACCATACTCGACAAAGCCCTCTGGAGCTGCTCCCCCATCACGGCGCCCGGTTTCACTATCCCCCACCTCTCGCTCTCTGTGGTTGGTTTCAAACCCAGTCCCCCTTGTTTCACTGTCACCCAGCCTCTCGCCTTCTGGGATAGCGTTAAACCCTATGCAGTTACTCTGCCATAGTCTGTCAACGGATTTGGAGGTTTCCAGGGGTGTGCTACCTAGGGCAACCGATTAGAAATAGCTTAGTATTCAATTACAACTGCTCTAGTTTTTTTTTTCTCCTATTTGTCTGACTGTCATGTAATCACTCTTTAATGCCTAATGATCAGGCCTCTGTAACCACTGAATATGTGTATTGTCTTATTGTCCACCGTGACGTGGAACCTTTGTAAAAGAGCTCACGCTCAAAGGTCTTTCGAAATACTAATTAAACAATTAAACAATTAGAACAAACTGTAAATGCTGATGCTAAAGAATCCAGAGATAAAACTGCATTTGCCACCCCTATAGGATTCTGTCAGTTCACCACTATGCCCTTTGGTTTACATGGTGCGCCGGCTACATTTAAGAAGTACATGGATGTAATTGTATCCCCTCACACTGTTTATTGTGTTGCATACCTGGATGATGTCGTGGCGTGCAGTCCAGACTGGAAAAGTTACGTGGGACACCTACGAGCAGTTATCCAGACTATCAGAAATGCAGGTCTGACTATTAATCCTTCTAAATGTGCACTGGGCATGCAGGAAACCAGATATTTGGGCTATGTGTTGGGAAATGGAGAAGTCAAACCAGAGATTTCTAAAACAGAAGCTGTAGCTCACAACCCTATACCTAAAAGAAAGAAACATGTCAGGTCATTTTTAGGGCTGGCTGGTTATTATCAGAGATTTGTTCCCAACTTTGCAGAGTTAGCTACTCCCCTCACTGAACTCACAAAGAAATGGTACCCAAATGTGAAATGGACTACAGAGTGTGCTGAAGCTTTTCAAGCCATAAAGGCTGCATTATGTTCAGCAGCTGTTTTAAGAAGCCCAGACTTTTAAACCATTTCTGCTACAAACAGATGCATCCGAGGTAGGGCTAGGTGCTGTCCTAAGTCAAAATATAGATGGGAAAGAAAATCCTATTCTGTATATAAGTAGGAAATTGCATGACAAAGAGAAAAGGTGCTCCACTATCGAAAAGGAGTGTTTAGCAGCAAAGTGGTCCATGGAGTCCCTCAAATCTTATTTACTAGGAACTGAATTTGTTCTTGTAACTGATCACAATCCTCTCTGTTGGCTTAACCAGATGAAAGATAAAAATTCCAGAATCACACGGTGGTACCTGGCACTGCAGCCATTTAAATTCTCTGTGATTCACAAATCTGGTAAAAAGAATAACAAGCTGATTTTCTGTCAAGATATGGATCAGGAATTGAGGGTTCTGATGGTTGGGGAAAAAAACTATGTATGGGCGTGAACTGTACTTTTTGCAGTACTGTTAGAAAATGGATGCAAATTTGCTTGATTTCTGAAAGTAGAAAATGTTGTTAGAGAATAGAAAGTTTTGGAAACCTGTTTAATAAAACAGGTTCCCTCTTAAAGAGAGGGGTATATGTGACAGGGTAGAATAGGACCCTGTCCCATTTGTTTTGGAGAAAGTGTTTAAATGCAAGATCTGTATTCTTTCCTCTTCTGTCTGTTTGTGCAACCAAATTTTCCTGTGAGACCTTGGACTTGATCAACCCAAACAGTCTTGCAATCCTTTGCTTCTCACTGTCTCTCAGTTTTCTCTTGCTGTCTGTTTTTCCCCTCCCTTGCATATCTATATTAGCTAATATATTTATGTGTGTATATATATACATATCTATAATATATTTGCTACAGATGGGTTGAAAAAGACAAAACGGCTAAACTGCTACTGCAAGAGTTTTTTTTTTTACAAGAAAGATTTTATTTTGCATGTGTACATAGTTATTGTGAACACTGTATTTATTTATGTTACTCTTACTATAAATAAAGTTTTGGTAAATTTTACAGCTGCTCCTGGGTTTTCCCTATGCTTCCTGGCCTCTGCCTCGACGATAATCGGGAGGGAGGGGCAGCTGCAGTAAGAGGGTTGCTAGCTGCACACTTGAGCAGACTCGAGAGACCATCAGGCCTTTATCTGCTGGCAAATTCCCATGTTCATATGTCCTCTGTACTGAGGCCATAAAGATTTGGACCTTGGCATATTCCCTAGAGGTGACTCTATCAGCTATTCACCTTCCAGGCAGACAACACCCTGACAGATGCCCTCAGCTGCATAAGTCAGGGACACAGTGAGTGGTGCCTCAACAAGCAGGTGCTAGCCACAGTGTTCGGGAGATGGGGAACCCCAGAAATAGATTTGTTTGCCTCTCCCCCCCCCCCCACGCAATCACCAGCTCCCTCTGTTCTGCTGCAGGCCACCAGCACTGGGAACTCTCCCAACAAATGCCCTGGTGTTGAATTAGTCAGGGAAGTTACTTTATGCCTTCCCTCCATTTCCTCTCATTTTCAAGGTCCTGCTGAAACTAAGGCTTCAACCACACTAATGATTCGGGTGGCTCCAGATTAGCCAAGGCAAGTTTGGTACCCCCCCTTGCTGTTAATTCTGTCGCACAGCAGTCCCATTCACCTTCCCCTCAGTCACTCACTCCTGACCCTTCCCCACTCGGGTGACTTACCCAGACCTGCAGTCTCTTCACCTCAAAGCTTGGCTCTTGATGAGTTGAGTTTCCTGCCTCTCAGTACTCAGAACAGGTAGAACAGGTCCTTAAAATACTGAGGATGGTAAAGAAGACTAACACGAAAAAGACATACACAACCAAATGGAAGAGATTTTCCATTTGGTATAAGGGCAAGAGGACTAGTCCCTTTTCTGCCTCTGACACCCCTTTGTTGGACTGTCTGGTTCATCTCCAGGCCCTCTTCACTCAAAGTGCATTTGGCTGCTATTTTGGCCTACCTTTTAGTAGCAAAGACTAAATCTATTTACTCCCACACAATGTTTAAACAGTTCTTTAAAGGCCTGTCATACCTTCAGCCTCCTGTTAGGGTACCTGTTCCCCTTTGGAGCCTTAATCTGTATAGCCACGTTCATGGAATCTCCCTTTGAGCCCATGGCTACGGCCCACTTCAAGTATGTTACCTGTAAGACTGTCTTCCTGGTAGCCATTACTTCTGCTAGGAGGATTTCAGAGCTCCAAACTCTCTGTACTGAGCCCAACTATATTATCCCCCACAGGGATAAGGTTGAGCTCAGGACAAACAGAAAATTTTTGCCCAAGGTGGTGTCTGAGTTCCACCTTAACCAGTCCATTACCCTACCAGTGTTCTTTACTGAAAAGTCCACTCATGGGGAACAAAAACTCCATAGTCCGGATGTTAAAAGCTCTTTTCCACTATTTGAAACGCACTAAACCGGTTAGGGGTTCTTCCACCCAACTATTCCTTACCTACAGGGAAGTAGGTAGAGGTAGGCCAGCCACCAAGAAAACTGTTTCTCATTGGGATAGTCTCTTACTTTCATTTCTGCTATGACAAAGCTGGCAAACAGCCTCCTGAGGGCCTCAGAGCCCACTCTACCAGGTGCCCAGCTGCCTCAGTGGCAGCTGTTAGGGACATCTCTTTGCTGGATGTCTGCAAAGTAGCCACTTGGAAGACTGTACACACATTCACTAAGCATTACTGCCTAGATGTACAGTCTAGATCTGATGCCAGATTTGGAAGGGCGGTGCTGCAGAGCATCTTTCCTAAGTAGGGCCTCTGCCCTTCTCCCAACTACACTGCTTGTAGTCTGCTTTAAGTTACTGATGCTAATGAACCCCTGGGGTAAGAAGAAAAAATTACTCACTGTAGTAATCTTTCTTCCAAGGTGTCCTTTTGCATCAGTAAGCTCCTGCCTTTCCTTCCTTGACAACCTGACTTCAGAGGCCTCTGCCTTTGTCTTCTGCCAAATTTGCTAGGTTTCCATTTGAAACTTCGTTTTAAGCAGTTTTTCTGGTTTATTGTTGTAAATGCTTTTTGCATGATTTTTTGTGTTATCTGTTTATCTCCCCTGCGACCCTCACCTACCTCTCCTTCAGGCCAGTTGCCACAAGGACGCTCACCTCTCGCTTGTCTCTGCTGCTGATCCCAACCCCACATCGCAGCCATCTCAGGGTAACCTGACGTAACCCTCGCATCGGGTGGGTCCTCCTCTTCCGTGGAGAAACAGCCTATGGGGCCAGGCATTGGCCCTGGGTGCTGCTGCGGCCAGGTCGGCTGTCGTGGAGCTCGAGGAGACACTGGTCTGGGGGCGTCCGTCCTCATGTAGGAGGAGACGCCATTTTCAGTTTTTCCTCCGATTTCCCCTAGTTGCGCTGCATCTGAGCTTCCCCTGGTCTCCACCGGGGCTGCTATAGAGCGACGCTGATCCCCAACGCACCCGAGGAGAGCAGTCCTCCGGACGCTCAATCCTACGCCTTCCCCTGCCGACCCTCCAGTGCCCGAGTCAGTTCCCGGACCCAGGTCACCAATGTGGTGTGAGGTAAGGCGCCAGCACCTCAACCCTCTGCGCCACTGAGTCAGCCTGCATGATATTTTAATTCCTGTTGGTTTATAACTTTGGGCATGTGCCCATTTATCTTTAAAAAAATTCTGGTGCTTTCTCAGGCAGTGTCTCCTCAGCACCCGTCCAAAGTCTATCCTGATTGGCTGATGCTAATAATTAGCATAAACCACACCTCTGGGGCAGTACTACTTGGTCAGCTAGCTGCTTTAAGTTACTGATGCTAAAGGACACCTTGGAAGAAAGGAGATTACTATGGTGAGTAACATTTTCTTACTGTGAATCCTCAACATTGGAAATAAATTTTAAATATCTAAAAAACTAAAGATGGCTAGAAAAAAATATTTACAGATATGGAAACCTGAGCTATGGCTGCACGCTTCCATCCAAAAAACAGAATTTGGATAATCCCTTCCTGATTATCTAGTACTGCTGCTTTAAATACCTTGATATGTGGCTAAATAGCAGGCTGGACTTTTCTGCCCATATTGACCACATCCATGCCAAGCTCTGCTTCAAACTTGATGCCATGTACCACAGTATGGACTGCCCTCTGCTCTTTCCAGGTTCGTCAGGAGCTTGTCACCGACCGAGATGGTTTTTCCCGGTTTTCAACTATGTGGATGTGGTCTGTGGCTCCACCCCTCACCAGACTGGATACCCTCTGCAGTGCTTTCTGCTGCTTTGCTACCAGCTCACTCTCCCATGCTCATCACTGTTTCCTCTAATTCTCCCTTTCCATCCTCCCTCTCCCCTCAGGTCACCAGCCCATTGTGATTCTTTAATTTCTAAATATTGGTTTTGGTCCCTACCCTCTTACCTCTCCTTATTCCTCTCTCCCATTCCCTCTTCCTCCTACTCCCTCCACTCCAGGGATGCTCACACCTTCTCCCTTCCCCGCCTTCACTCCTCTTCTGGGCAATCTGCCTTCTCCTGTCATCTCCCCTTGCTCTGGAACCTGCTACCCTCCTCTGTCTGTCTCTCCCCCTCACTCCCAGCCCTTAGACACCAGTGAAGGCTTCTCCCTGCTCCCTTCTGCTTCTGCCAACCCTCCACCTGACCCTCCCCCCTGCTCCTGACCTCCCTTCCTGCAAATACTGCCCCCCCGCTTGATTTTGACTCCTACCTATGAACTTAAACTACCTGTTTTACTCATCTGCACTGCCAAAGCACTATCACTTTAACAGGCACCATGCAGTTTTAGCTCTTCTCTTCTTTGTATGCTGCCAAGTAAGCTAATTCTGTGATTCATTTGTCATGGCATTGTTCACCTGCCTTTTTTTTTATTCTATTTTTGCTCTTTGTAACTTATCAATCTTACTTCAAGGGGGCTCTTGCAGTAGGCAACACCCTTAGGACTAAGATGCCAGGCACTAGGACCACACGGAAAACTTCTAGCTAGCATTCTACAGCGAGAGACTGCCCCTGACGTCGGTATGCTGACGTCCCCCTATGGTATAAAGGGGTTGGTTCCCCAGCCACATCTCAGTTCTTTTCTCACCGTCGACCTGCGCTCATCGGACTTTGTGGAATGTTGCTTCAGTCGACTGCCTTTCACTTCTTTCTCTTTCAATTATTTTTCTTATTTTCGTTATTTTACCGTCGGCTGCATATCTTCACTGACTTTGTTTGCTGAGTCCCGCAGATCCAAGTGTGCCTGCAGTAAACAGATTCCAGACAATGACAGCCATTCCTCTTGTGTTATTTCTCTAAGCCTGAATCATGACACCAAAGACTTCCAGGCCTGCCTGAAGTTCAACCAGGCCACATGGAGACAATGCCAAAGGGTTCTGGAAGCCTGTCTCCTTCAACAGAAACTGGCTACCAAGGAAAAAGAGCTGCAGGCCCAGAGTACATCTTCCTCCCCAGGGCCGCGTGAGACACCTCTGCTCCTTCTAAGAAGAAGATGCGCAAGCGAGACAAGCATCTGGACTGGGATAGCTCTGCCTTAGGGCCGCAGTCGCCTCTGGGGGCCACCGCCGATGCTGAATCTTACCTCCATGAGGGTCAACCCTCTGGCCATACCAGCTCTCTTCCTCTTGGATGGCTCTGGCCCTGCCACCCGCCTTGATTACTATGTCGGGTAGCGCCTCCGTAGGTTTGGGGAACTTTTCCTCCATCCCACTGCCCCTGTCGCTCAGGCCCTTCACTCCTCAGGGTTCTCAGCCAGGGAGTTTGGCCGGATCTCAGGATGTCAGTACCTCCATTAATGCCCGTTCAGCCCCGGCGCCTACGCCAGACCCTTTTCTGGGATCCGACGATGGTCCTTTGGACCAGCGCCAACTGTCACCCACTCTTCTGCGGTCACAGCCTTTTGCCTGGGGTCCCCCCCCCCCGGCAACTTCTGCCTCTCAGCCACTGCCGGTAGGCCCTACTGTGGGATCTTCCCACCTGGCACCGGCAGGGCTGCCACCTGCCAGTCATCTACCACTGGATCCGGTGCCAGGCCGCCCAGTGCAGGGATCCACCAGTCCTCTGCTTTTGGACCTGACGCCACCAGCCATGCCAAGGACAGACCCCCCCCGGGGCTTTAGCCGTCACTCTAAGGACCCTCGGGTCCTGTGCTTGACTCTCAGCCATCATCTGGCTTGGCTGCTGCACGTCCATTGAGTCCTCAGCCCCGGGCCCCACCTCCCTCTGGGTAACTCAGGGTCGTCCATCAACATCCTTCAGGCCATTGCCCGTCCCTGTGGGTCCGCCGTTGTATCCCTTCCTCGGTCACCCATCACATAAGCCGTCTTACCTGACGCCAGGGCCTTCAAACAACATGAAGTCTTGCTGTATTCTGACAATAGCAGTGAGTCCTAACCTTTGAACTGCCCCGGAGATGAAAGAGTTAACTTTCCATGCCAGGCATGGAACGCTGAGCTCGAGCTCAGTTGAGACTCTGTCTGTTGCTGTTTAAACTGAAACCGTCAGATTCTTTACTCCGCCTCACTGAACAGTCGCTTCGGAGATTTCTCCTTCTGCTCGGTTCAATTTGTCGGTTAAAGTAACGCTTTTCTCGGTTTTCAACCGAATTAAACCGTAACCTGTTGGTTCAGTCTCTGTCTGTGGTATTGTGAGTACTAGATAGGTTATATTTTTTGTCTATTCTGTGTGGAACTTGTAAACGGTTCATCGGTTCGGTTTGAATTGATTGAGTTGTTTAAAAAATCTTAAAATGTACTTTGAGTGTGGTTACCGGTTCTTATCGGTTCTAAAAAAAATGGATTTTATTACATTTTTTTCCACGACCCGTGACACGGTCAGGAACCGATAAGAGGGTCTTGCCTGGCAGATTGCCATAAAAGGGTAAGTTTGGTTAGGACTGGCACAATGTCTGAGAAACCCAAAAGAAAAAACGGACCCACTGGGTTTCAACAGTGCAGTGTGTGGGAAGTCTTTGCCAAGGCTGACCCCCACACCACCTGTGTTTATTGTCTGGGGTTTGACCACCTCAATGCAGACTGCCAGATTTGTAAAAATTTCCTGCAGCTACCCTAGAAAAGAGAGTTGGTAAGCTCAGGGAAAGGGAGGCCAAAAAGTCCGCTGAACCGGATAGCCAGCCCGGTTCGGTTCAAACCGAACCAGAAGGAGTGCCCTCTGACCAGGGCGAGACTTCTTCAGGCAAAAGGAGAGCCGATTCTGAGGAGTCGGTTCCAGCTAAAAGAACTAGAAAAGAAAAATCAGCTGGTGTGGAGCCAAAACTTTCCTCTCCAACCACTGAAGAAATAGCCAAAGCGATCAAAATTGTTCAGTCGCTTTCCCCGGTTCCGACCGATCCGGCACCATCAGGCAGGCGCTCGGTTCGGCCGGTTCCACCGGTTCAAGAGTATGATTTAGAGGAATTTTATGAACCGGAGGAGGAGGAAGAGGTATGAGGAAAGTGAATGTGGTTTTGAAAGTCTGGATGTGCCCTATTGACCGGACATCTCCCCAGACAGACCTTCAGGAGTGTCCTCCTAGGCTTTCTGAGTCCCCTCCCATTTCATGTTTTATAAAAAGTGGCTAGAAACCTCCAGCTTCCTATGGAAGAAGCTGTGGATGACCAGGAGGAGCCTGACTATGTAGAAATGATGGATATCCCAGAGTCTAGGAGGCTGTCTATTCCCTTGCACAAATCTTTTGGGAAACAGACATTTAAGATTTTAAAGACTCCTAACACTATACCTCCTGTGGATAAAAGAATGGACAAGAGGTGTACATTGTCAGGCTCAGATACGGAGCTCCTTACACAACAATGCAGCCATGTTGGGGTGATAAGACAAACATTCCCTTGGCTTCACACCCCCCCGGACAAGGACTCCAGGAGGATTGATGCCATGGCAAAGAAACAGTACATGGCAGCGTCCTTGGGACTCAGACAGGCCAATTACATGGCCTATACTGCTAGGTATCAAAAATCCAGATGGGACACTGTTATGGCTTTAGCAAAACAGGTCCCTGGCCAGCTTGCCAAGGAACTGGAGCAGGTGGCTGCTGATGATATTGAGGCATCCAAGGTGCAATTCCATGCTGCAGTAGACTCCAATGATGTGTCATTTAGAGTCATGGCTACATCTGTGGCACTTCGAAGAATGGCTTGGCTCAGATGTACTAGCCTGTCACAGGATACCCAGACTAAGGCCATGGATTTTCCTGTTGTGGGTAATTCTCTGTTTGGGGAGCAGAGAATTACATGAAGAAAATGGATGAGTATAGGACCATCTATAGGAGTGCACAGGCCAAGGAAAGGCAGGCCGCTCCTCAAAGGCAGCTTCCCAGGGGCAGGCCTTTTCATAGGCCTTTTTACCAAGCCCAGGCCTCCTCTTCTGCTTATGCCCAGAGGGGGTTCTTTAGAGGGAGAGGCAGACAGGGTACAAGCAGGCCTGCTTCCACCCCTCAGCCCAAAGCCCCTGCCAAACAGGCACCCTGATGGAGTTGCCAGGGCCGATTCTCAGCTACCTGTAGGGGGCAGGCTGGCTTACTTTGTCCAGGACTGGGAGTCTCTGACATCAGACAAATGGGTCCTGGAAGTAGTAAGCCAGGGACTGGTTCTCTGCTTCAAAAAGTTTCCAAAGATGAGAACCAGATCCTTTCCACCTGCAAATCCATCAGAGACACTTGCCTTAGAGGCAGAGGTCTCTTCCCTCCTAGCTCTCAGAGCTGTGGAAAGGGTTCCACCCCTACACCAGGGCAAAGGGTTGTACTCCAGGTACTTCCTTACCCCAAAAAAGACAGGAGAATGGCAGCCCATCCTGGATCTCAGATACCTAAACAAGCACCTTTTAAAACCAAAATTCAAAATGGTGACTCTGGGAATAATTCTACCCTCTCTAAGGCCAGGGGACTGGCTAGTGTCCCTGGACCTCAAGGATGCCTACTTCCATATTCTCATCAGAAGCTCCCATCGAAAGTACCTCAGGTTCGAGCTGCCCTCAGGCCATTACCAGTTCAGAGCAATGCCCTTTGGCCTCACCTCTGCTCCAAGGGTATTCACAAAATGCCTGGCAGTGGTAGTTGCTTCTCTAAGAAGGCAAAGGATTGCCATCTTCCCTTACCTGGACGACTGGCTCATGGTAGGCCAGTCCCCAGACCAAGTCAGGTTACACTTACAGATAACTCAGCAACTGCTCACTTCTTTGGGTTTCCTTCTAAATCTTCCAAAGTCAGTTCTAGAGCCTGTCCAGCTCCTCACCTTCATAGGCACAGAGCTAGACACAGAAAAAGCCAGAGCCTTCCTTCCCCTGGACAGGGCAAGGACCCTTGTCTCTCTGGCCTCCTCATTCACCCCTGCAGGTGTCTCAACCTGCAAGGCATTTTCTGCAGCTCCTGGGGCACATGGCTGCTTCTACAGCAGTAGTGCAGGGAGCAAGATTTCAGATGAGGGACATTCAGTTCCATTTGAGAGCCTTCTGGTCTCAAAGGAAGGACCCTCTGACCAAATTGATCCCAGTAACTCGAACCCTGATCCAGGCCCTACAGTGGTGGCAGGATCAGAACAATCTGAGACAAGGGGTTCCCTTTGTCACAGTCTCACTCTTTAATCCTTACTACAGATGCCTCCCTCTTGGGGTGGGGGGCTCACATGGGCGACCTGACCACCCAGAGGTTGTGGTCCCCTCAGGAATCTCTGCTCCACATCAGTCTGTTGGAACTCAGAGCAGTATTTCTAGTACTTCAAGCTTTTTCCAAATCTGTTCAGAACAAAGTTGTACAGGTCAGAACAGACAACACCACCACAATGTGGTACATCAGCAAGCAAGGAGGCACTCGCTCTACGGCCTTGTGCACCGAAGCAATGAAGTTGTGGTCTCTGGCTTACTCCCTGAACACCTCCCTCACGGCAGTTCACCTCCCAGGCAAGGACAATGTCCTGGCAGATGCTCTCAGCAGGATTTCCCAGGGCCATCACGAATGGTCACTGGACCCCTGGTCTTGAGGTGATATTTTCCAGATGGGGCACCCTCAGATAGATCTTTTGCAGCCCCAGACAATCACCAACTTCCCTTTTTGCTGCAGGTCCCCAGTGTTGGGCTCAGTCCCCTGGATGCCTTAGTTCTCAATTAGGAAGGAAGTTTCTCTATGCTTTTCCCCTCTTCCCTCTCCTGTTCAAAGTGCTAGTCAAAATCGGATCTCAACCCTGCAAGATGATCCTGATTGCTCCAGACTGGGCCAGACAGCCCTGGTATCCACTCCTACTGTCCTTAGCAGTCCATCTTCCCAGGAATTACAGCCTGTTAACCTGTGCTCAGGGGAGGGTTTGGTACCCGAACCTCAAATCTCTCAATCTCAAGGCCTGGCTCTTGAAGAGTTAGAGTTTGCTGATTTACACCTCTCCCAAGGTGTAATGGATATCCTGAAGGCTTCTAGAAAACCTTCCACCAGGGCTACTTATAATTCCAAATGGAAAAGATTTTCCATATGGTGCTCTGGGAAGCATATTTCCCCAGAATCTGCTGATCTGCCCACAGTCCTTGATTATATGGTCCATTTAAATAGCTTGGGGCTGAGACCAGCTACACTGAAAGTGCATCTGGCAGCTGTGTCTGCTTTTATTTCAGCAGGTAAGCCCTCTTCTCTTTCAGCTCACCCTGTATTCTCCAAGTTTTTCAAGGGATTGCTTCACACCAACCCTCCATTCAGGGACCCTGCCCCCGCTTGGGACCTTAATGTTCGCATTGCTCAGCTTATGCAACCCCCTTTTGAGCCTTTGTCTTCAGCAGAGCTTAAGTACTTGACTTGGAAAACTGTGTTTCTGGTAGCCATCACTTCTGCCAGACGCATAAGTGAATTACAAGCTTTGTCAGTGGAGCCTGATTTTATCTCCTTTCATAGAGATAAGGTGGTCCTCAGGACTAACAGGAAGTTCTTGCCTAAGGTGGTTTCAGGTTTCCACCTTAATCAATCTATGTCTCTTCCAGTGTACTTCACTGACCATTCCTCCTCTGGTGAGAGGAGGCTGCACAGTTTAGAAGTGGAAAGAGCCCTTAGCTACTACATAGAGCATACCAAGGGTCACAGGTTTGACTCCCTCCAACTGTTCCTCACTTATGGTGAGGTTGGTAAAGGGAAACCTGCCACTAAAAGATCCATTGCCAGGTGGATTGTCTCTTGTATCCAATTTTGTTATGAAAAACTGGGTAAGGTTCCTCCCTCAGGCCTGAGGGCTCACTGTACCAGAGGTACAGCTGCTTCCCTGGCTGCTGCCAGGGACATCCCTATTCTAGAGATATGTCAAGCAGCTACCTGGAAAACAGTTCACACTTTTACCAAGCATTACTCCTGGACATCCAGGCTAGGAGTGATGCTCGGTTTATATTAGCTACATTGCCTATTCCTAAGTAGGTTCTGTCCCTCCTCCATGGAGGTACTGCTTTGTAGTCTGCTACTGTCAGAATACAGCAAGACTTCATGTTGTTTGAAGAAAAAATTACTCACCTTAGTAATGTTGTTTCTTCTAATGGAGTCTTGCTGTATTCTGACCTCCCCCCGCCTGCCCCTCTCAGAACCTCTGTTTTTGGGATGTGGGTGGGCAGTGCAGTGTTGGCACTCAGTAGGTGCCCACCTTTTTGTTTTCACCGCCTTCTTTTCTTGGGGTGAGTTGGTGTTGTGTTTTTCATTTTTTGGGTCTCCTGACTTGAGTCTTTGTTTTGGGACCAAAAAATGTGTTTTATGTTTAGTAGCCAGTTGGCTAGTGTAGGTTTACAGCTTCCACACAGGACCTTAGTGAGTTTAGCTCGTAAAGATCTGATGGTTTGAGTTTAAACAACAACAGACAGAGTCTCAACTGAGCTCGAGCTCAGCGTTCCATGCCTGGCATGGAAAGTTAACTCTTTCATCTCTGTGGCAGTTCGAAGGTTGGGACTCACTGCTACTGTCAGAATACAGCAAGACTCCATTAGAAAAAACAACCTTACTAAGGTGAGTAATTTTTTCTTCGCTTCCAACGATCACTCCTCAGCTGTCGTCAGATGGTTATAGCAATTTGTTTAGCTCTTGGTGGGCATACATCCAGCACCTGATAGCACCCCCGTCAACCCCTGTACCAATGCGAGACACTCCTCAGCATGCCCTTGGAACTCAGTCTGACGCTAGGGCGAGCGCTGGGCCTGTCACAGGTCCAGCTCTGCGCCCTGTGCTGGGCTCTGATTACAATGAGGATTCGGGGTCTGATTCCTTAGAGCTGCCAGATTCCTTCCCTTACTCCTCTTCTGAGGAGATGTGGATCAGGGAGACTCCCATACCCCGAGGACCCTTTCTTTCTGAAAGTGATGAGGCTCATTTAAATGTCACAGGGTTGGCAAGCAGAGGAACAGGACCCTCAGTGCTGCTGTTTGGTGGAACACCTACACCTCTCAGAGCTCACCTCTATGGTTATCCCTCCCGTAGTGGCGCCTCACGATGATGTTACTACCACTATATAGCAGCAACCGACGTCGGTCCCTCCATTGTCTAAGTAGGCGGATAGGCTGTACCACGCCCCAGCGTGCCGGCCCCATTAGGGGACCCACCTGAAGGTTGACCCCGCGATACTAGTGACAGCCCACATCGGTTCTACTAAACCTAAACACCTGGGTGACTTTCCTCTGGACAGGGAGTCTAAGCAACTGGACCACTTTGGTCGGAGGGTTTACGCTTCCTTCACGCTAGCTCTGCATGCCCAAAATTACCTGGTGCACATGGTGGTCCATCAGCAATCCTTCTTTGACCAACCTACAGGCATCCTAGCTACTCTCCTGGATTCATCCTCTAAGGCTCAGTCAGAGCAGCTTCTCTGCTCTGCCTCCAAAGTGAGCTTCCACAATCTCCATGCTGCCTACGGCATGATGGATGCCTTAGCACGGAGCATGGCCTCAGCAGTTTGTCTCCGCTGCCATGCCTGGCTTCACCTGTTGGACTTTACTCCAGGAGTTCAGTCTTCTGTTATGGAGGCCCTGTTTCATGGCTTTGCCCTTTTTGGTGGTGAGGTCCAAGACATGCTCACTTCCCTACAGGACTCTGGCAGGGCCCTGTGCTCGGGGCGCGCCCCCCCCCCATTCCGCACCCACCAGAGCGGGAGACACCCATCTTTCCTTTGCCGCCCAGCGGAACGATCCGCCCGCCATCAGCCTTACCGGTCTAAGGGCAAGCGTTGGGCCTCCTCAGCCCTTGATGTCCCTGCCCCTAAGGCTTGCAGAGTTGAGGTGGTAGCGTGTCCCGCGCCCTCCTCTGCCTCTTGACTTAATAGCATGACCCCCCACTCTTCTCCATCCAGTATTCTACCAGAGATGTTACAGGGTTTCCCTTACCCTCCACCCATACAGATGGAGGATAGATTTCTCTCTTGTATGGATTCTTCGAGAGCTGGTAGAAGGTTCCCTTACCCTCCACCTAGTCAGGTGAAGGATAATTGTAACCCTGTGCTGACGAATGGGGAGAAAGTGCAGGGGTTAGAAGTGGGGAATCCCTTGGCAGGGTGTGACCACAGTACAGTGTGGTTCTCACTTGGGATGGGTAAAGAGACAGCCAGTACAAATACTAAGGTAATAGATTTCAGGAGTGCAGACTTTGAAAGAATGGGGAGCATACTGGAGGGGCACATTGCCAGGATTCAGTCACACATTGATGCCAGTCCGAAATTGGGGATCATTAAAGCTGGGTTAGCAGAAGCAACAAACCCATGTTCAAAGATCCAAAACAAGAAGGCCAGGACGAGGAAGCCAAGCTGGTTAAGCAGAGATGTGTTAGGAAAAGTTGAGGAAAAAGGGCCACCCTGAGGAAATACATGAGATCCAAAAGGAAGGATAGGGAGGAGTACAGGAAGAAATCAAGGGAGGTGAGCAGATTGGTAAGGGCAGCCAAGTCGGCAAGAGAACTTAGGCTTGCTCAAGGGATAAGAGAGGGGGAGAAGGATTTCTTCAGGTACATAAGAGAGAAAAGAACCTGTAAGGATCAAATTGTTAGGATCAAGGTGGATGAGGGGTGGGTGGAGAACGGGGTGGAACAGGCAGAAGCACTCAGTGACTACTTCTGTTCTAGATTTACCAGGGAAAAGCAGGGGCCATTGACACAGAAGATGGGAGCAGTAGGAACAGAACTTACAGAGGAGGATATCCCAGAGAGCAGAGTGCTAGAAGGTCTTAGAGCCCTGAGGGTGGACAAGGCACCAGGACTGGACGGCATCCACCCCAGGGTGCTGAGAGAGATGGCAGAAATCCTTGCTGGGCCACTGACAGACTTGTTTAACACCTCTCTGACAACTAGTTGCATGCCCCAGAACTGGAGGATGGCGCATGTGGTACCCATCCAGAAAAGTGGGCTCAAGGATGAGCCAGGGAACTATAGACCAGTCAGCCTCACCTCCATCGTGGGGGAAGCTGATGGAGGCTATCCTCAAGGAGAGTCTGGTAGCCTTTCTGGAGGAGAATGGACTTCAGGACATCAGGCAACATGGGTTTGTCGCAGGCAGATCCTTACAGACAAACCTGGTTGACTTCTATGACTGGGTAACAAGGGCAATAGATGGGCCAGGCGGTGGATGTCCTGTACTTGGACTTCAGCAAGGCCTTTGATTCAGCGCCGCATGGGAGGCTGGTTAGCAGACTGGGTCATCTGGGGGTAGGGGGGAGGATGGTGGAGTGGGTCAGAAACTGGCTGCGGGATAGGCAACAGAGGGTGGTGGTAAGGGGGGAACTCTCATCTCCCAAAAGCTGTAACAAGCGGGGTTCCCCAGGGCTCAGTGCTGGGTCCAGTGTTGTTTTGCATCTTTATTGCTGACATCGCAGCTGGGGTCAGCAATGATAAGCCTATTTGCAGATGACACAAAGATTGGTGCAGTCGTGGACATAACAGAGGGATGGCTAGGGCTGCAGGAGGACCTGGATAAACTCGAGTGCTGGTCTGATACTTGGCAGGTGGGTTTCATTGTGAAAAAGTGCAAGGTTATGCACATGGGAACTAGAAACCAAAAGTTCAGGTACACACGGGGGGGGGGGGGCGCAGTTATTCACTATGGAAGAGGAGAAAGATCTTGGGTTGATTATCACAGGGCAAATGAACCACTCAGCACAGTGCAGGAGAGCAGCAGCTAAGGCCAACAAGATGTTGGGGTGTATTGCCAGGGGAATCAACTCTTGGAGGAGGGAGGTAATTCTCCCTCTGTACAGGTCACTGGTCAGACTGAACCTGGAGTACTGCGTGCAGTTCTGGTGGCCCTACCTAAAGAAGGATGTAATGTTACTGGAGGGGGTCCAGCGCAGAGCAACCAGGATGATCACGGGAGTGGAGGACAAACTGAGGGAGCTCAACATATACTCCCTGGAGGATAGACGGGATAAAGGGGATGATTGTCACATTCAGATATATGAGGGGCATAAACAAGGTTAGTACAGAGGGAATTTTTAGATTGAAGGGCAGATTGGAAGGTGGGTTCAAGAGGGAGATGAGAAGATACTACGAAAAGGACGGTGGATGGATGAAACACACTACCAGAGGAGGTGGTAATGTCAAAAATGGGCAGTTTTAAGAAGGAGTGGGACAAGGTCAGGGGGAAGGTCACTACCGGAATGGGGGGGGGGCAATTGCAAAATTAAACTCTGATAGCTGCACAATCGAGTAGACTCGATAGACCCTAGGACTTGTTATCTGCTGGCAGTTTTCATATGTTCATAATTATCTCTCTTGTGGGAACTCTTCTGTTATTCCCAGGGCCACTTCGGCCTTTTTGTTCAGGTGGCTTCCCATTGGCAGGTAGCCATTCTTTCCTCTGGAATAAGTACCACAGAGCCCTTTCTGCGGGACAGAAAGAACATGGTTTCCGACTTCTGGTGACGTCACCGCACTGAATGGCCACATAGGAGAGGGGCTCTGACACATCCCGCTAAAGAAAATTACCAGATTCAGTCTCAGCATCTTTAAAAAAGCATATAATCTTAAAAAGTTATGTCTGGTAATAAAGACAAAGTGAAGATGCGCCCGGGGAGACATAAAGAAAGGGCGGATGGAGGCGGATGCGGGAGCGGCCTGCTGATAGTCGCAGCATATCACCAGCTAACAGTGTGGCTGGGGACTTGGATCCTGATACAGACAGAGAAAGCGAGCGGCTTACCAGATCTAGATATGAAACGCTCCTTGCCGAAATACAAGCGTTCCATGCAGAAAATAAAAAGGAGTTCTCAGCCCTGCAAACCCGGTTGACTGAAGTGGAGGAAAGATTGGAACGCTCGGAGAGGGCCTCCGGGGAGATTGCTGAGGAGACTACTTGCTTACATCAGGTGGTTGACTACTTAATAGATCAACATGAAAGTTTCCAAGATAAGCTAATAGACCTAGAAGCTCGCTCCAGGAGAGATAATCTCTGCATCTATGGTTTACCAGAGGGGTCTGAAACTGGCAAGATGGAAGATTACCTGACCGACCTGCTCCGAGATGTTTTAGATCTCCCCCCGTCATTCCAGTTCAAAATAGAGAGAGCGCACAGAGCCTTGGTGAAGAGGCCGACAGATACAACGGCCAGGCCACGCTCGATAGTCCTAAAGCTATCCAGTTATAGAGATAAAGAACTGCTCCTCCGAACAGCGTGGACTAAATGAAAGGTAACCTACAATTCTGTTCGGCTGCTGTTTGACAACGATTGCCCCCCCTGAAATCATGAAAAGCAGGTCTGCTTACACTCCAATTTTGAGACTCCTGAGGGAGAAGGGGATTCGCTTCCAAACCCCTTATCCTGCCAAATTACGGGTTTGCTGGGACTCTGGAATCAAAGTTTATGCAACCCCACACGAAATTCAGCCGGAACTAAAGAAGCTGGGTTGGAGTTTACAGTCTACCGGTCCGGTGTCTCGTGAAAAGCGTCCCCCTAGATCGCACTGGCAGAGCAGCTCGAGTAAACATGCAGGGGCAGGTGCAGGCAGGGGATTCCGTTCACTCCAGGATATTAGGGAGTACATTGAGAGCTCTCAGATGGAATCGGAGGTTGTGGACTGTGGAGACCAGAACTCAAACACCTGATATGATAACCGGAGGACTCAAATGGCAGTCTGCTCACATCTCTCCCACTGGAGCATTTAAATGAGTAACAGGACACTGATACAATGACTTTGTTTCTGATCAGACTGAAATATCATGTGTAGCCCTTTATTCTGACCCTAGTCCTGAATTAACAGGGGACATGCTATGGGCTACAGGGCATAAAAGGCCCTTTATAGTTTCTTACTCTCAGGTCTATGTTTACTTAATTCCCCTAAGCATTCTTTTTTTTTTAATTTTTTCTTATGAGAAGATCAGAGGCGAGATGTGCTGAGGTGGAGTGGAGGTGCTTTTCTGTGTTCCCCTCTCAGCCATTTTCTCGCAGCTCAATTTGGGCTTTTCAAAGGAGGGTGATCATGTGGTTTAACTGGTTTACCCCCCTTATGTGGCTGATGTTACCTTTATTCGACCTCGATAGGGGTCGGGGAAGCCTGACCAAACACATGGTCACAATTCCTCCCCCAGGTCTCTGGTCCTTTTCTGGGTCCACGAGGCTGTGGTTTAGAGGGATAGTTTCTGTACCCTCTTCCTTTGGAAGTACTGTTGTAAATAGGTTCAAGAGGTTAATAAGTGCTGTGTTTAAGTGTGTTGTTTTGTTGGGAAATGTGCACAATTTAGTTTTAAGTTGCCAAATAGGGAGTGCTCAGTTAGATTGGATGGGTCAAGGGTTTGGGGTAGCTCAGATCTTCTTGAATGGATGGAGAGGGAACCTTTAGAGATTGTGACATCCAGATATCGGGGAGGGGCCCCCCTTGCAGTTCCCCATATTTCTGGGTATAGTTCAGTTCTGAATAATAAAAATACCCTGGATGGCTAAATAGCCTACAATTAAAATTTGCTCTCACAACATTAATGGGTTGAATAACCCAGTAAAACGTTACAGAGTGATCAGTTCTCTGAAAAAATTGAACCCTTCGTTTCTTCCCCTGCAGGAGACCCATCTGAGTAAACAAGAGCACCAAAAACTTTCTAGATTTGGGTTTTCCACAATAGCTGGCTCGTCTTTCAGGAAGGGGAAGAGAAGAGGGACAGTGGTTCTCGTTCCTAGAAATATACCTTTTCAATTGTCTGATTCATATACAGACCTGGAGGGTAGCTTGTCAGTAGTAGTAGGTCACCTGGAGGGACAAGCTATCACGCTGGCCTTGATTTACATCCCCCCCGGGAAGGGCTCGAGGTAAGGAAATTGTTATTCCAAAAGATTATGGAAGTCCATAAAGGGGTCTTAATAATTGGAGGTGATCATAATGCAATCACTTCACATCTGGATACTTCTAGTCCGAGCCCCCCCCAAGAAATCCCCAGCAGTGCGGATTATGCAGGCCTGTCTCTCTGAAGCACAATGGGTGGATGTCTGGAGATATCTCTTCCCGAATAAAAGAGAATACACACATTTTTCAGCTCCCCATAAAATCTGTACCAGGATTGATTATATGCACGTAGCGAAAGAACACCTATATAGGGTGCAAAACTGTACTCAGACACCTATAGTACTATCTGATCATTCACTCCTGACCCTCTCTATGTCATGGGCAAAGGAAAAAAACTAACACTTTGTGGAAGTTCAGTAATTTTTTGTTAAACTTAAAAGACTTTAAGGAAGTGGTTCAGCATAAAATTAAGCAAATATTGGCGGACAATGAGAGGCAGGGGACTGGGAGGGGAATACTGTGGGACACCCTGAAGGTAGTTCTCAGGGGCGAGATAGTAAAATATGCGGCCTTTTATAAGAAGAAACAACAAGAGCGCCTAGATAGACTTCATAGGCAACTCAGGACTTTGCAGGCTCAGCATGCGGCTGGTGATAAGGGGGCGTTTCCTTTGTTACAGGCCACCAGAGAGCAGATCCAAGGGATACTGGACATTCGCACTGAGCAGGCCCTGCAGTTTATTCAGCAGAAATACTATGAAGGGGAACCCAGGTCCGCCCGACTGTTGGCCCACAGACTCAGGCAGCACAAGACCCGGTCCAGTATTACGCAGATCAGAGACCCAACCTCCAGAAAGGTGGTTACCCGTCCCAGGGAGATAGAATAGGCTTTTCAGACCTTCTACAGTGCCCTATACAAAACGGTGGGGGGGGCTCGGGAGATGCAGGCCTATTTAGGGGATCTTGGACTCCCTAGATTGTCTGAAAAACCAAAGCGGATACTGGAGAGACCAATTTTCCCAACAGAACACTCTCAGGCTATTTCAGCCCTTAAAACTTTTAAGAGCCCAGGACCGGATGGTTATACAGGTGATTTTTATAAGGCTTTTAAAAAGGAACTGTCTCCGGTTCTGCTGGAGGCTTGCAGAGCCGTCCAATTAGGCGAGTCAATCCCTGACACCTGGAGATATGCTTACATTTCTAGTATACCAAAACCTGATAAAAACAAGACATCCTGCTCCTCGTACAGGCCTATTTCTGTTCTTAACATAGATTACATTTTTGCCTCTATTATAGCCAAAAGGTTTGAAGTCTTTTTGCCAGAAGTAATAGACCTAGATCAGACTGGTTTCGTTCCAGGACGTCAAACACAGGATAACATCAAAAGAACATTACTACTGAAGCATCGCCAGGAGAGGGCTCCCATTTTTACTCTCTGGACGCAGGGCATTCCATCACATCGAATGGTCTTTCCTATGGGCGGTTCTGGAGAGATATGATGTCCCAGAGTCTGTAATCAACTTAATAAAGTCAATGTATACGGACCCCAGAGCCTTCATCCGTATTAATAGCTCTTTTTCTCCCCTTATCACATTGTCCCGCGGTATGAGGCAGGGCTGCCCCTTGTCTCCCCTACTGTTTGCTATGTATTTGGAACCTTTGGCCCAAGCCCTGAGGCAGGAGGTGGGGGTGTCTGGGGTGGAATTGTCTTCTGGCACCCATAAGCTTGCGCTGTACGCGGATGATCTGTTGATATATATGACTGAACCCGAGGCCTCACTTCCCCTCCTCTGGGATAAATTGACCAAATTTGGAGAGCTGGCAGGGTATAGGTCAACCTGACCAAAACGGAGGTTTTAGCACTAAACTTTGCCCCCTCGGCAGATCTTAAGGACAGGTACCCGCTAAAGTGGGACTTAAAAAGTATAAAATACCTAGGGGTAAAGATCGGTATGACCTACGAAGATTTGTTTCCTTTGAACTACTCACCTTTCCTGCTCAAAACCAAAGCTGATTTAGAGAGGTGGAGTACTCTCCCCTTAGCTTTGCACCAGAAAGTAGAAGCTATTAGAATGGTGGTTCTCCCCCGCTTCCTTTATTTAACTCAGACCCTCCCAATACAGCTAGCAGATTCCTTTTTCAGATCGCTTCAAAGGAAGGTATCCACTTATATCTGGGGGAAACAGAAACCTAGGACTAAGCTCTCGGTTTTACAGTTTCCTAGACAGCAGGGGGGTATGTCCCTTCCTAACTTCAGGCAATATTATTTAGCCTCTCAAATTAGAATTCCGCTGTACTGGTTAGATAAGAATTATAAAGCTAGATGGAAGCGAGTCGAGAGCCAGGAGAAAGAGGTTAGGGACGTTGCCCAGACTCTGCTTTCCTTTCCCCATACCCAAAAAATTGAGGGAGTGGAAAACCCAATCACACGTTCCACCTTGAGCTCGTGGTCCAGGATGCTGTCACTCCCTGACTTCATAGGCTGGAGGCCGGCTTTGCTGTCCCTGCCCCATATAGCCTCTTTTACCCCGGCAAAGCTGGACAAGGGATACCTTAAGTGGCGGGAGAAGGGTCTTCACCTGTTATACCATTTTATGCCACGGGATAGTGCTACCTTTTTCAGACGTAGTTCAAAGGTATGGTATTCAATACTCCGATAGATTTAGATATTTTCAAACCAGAGACTACCTCCACTCTCTTGGAAAGGTGAGGTGGAGGGACGGTTCCCTCCCTGAGCTTTTGAAGATTTTAATAGAGGTAATAGATGGGAGGCCCATTCCATCCCACATTATTTCGAAGATATACAGGGGCCTGCAGTCTTTGGTGTCTGATCCCTTAGACAAAACCAGATTAGCTTGGGAGAAGGATATAGGGATTGAAATCCCCTTTCCAATATGGGGAAAATACCTTAAAACAATGTACATGGGTATCAGCTCTGGACGTTGGAAGGAATTTCTCTGGAAAGTTGTGGTGAGGTACTTCAGGGCTCCTGTGGTGACTCAGAAGTACAGTAGGCTAGGTGACGCAAGCTGTTGGAGGCAATGTGGATTCTCTCCAGCCACTTTAGGCCACATTTTTTGGTCATGTCGGATTATTCAGCCCTTTTTGGCCTGCTTTCATGAAGCCCTTCAACAAATAATCTCCCCAAATACTGGCTCAAACCCTCTCCTATTTCTGTTTGGGGATTACCCTCAGGCTCAATGGGACGTCCCAACCAGGAAATTTGTTAATTTAGCTTTCCTAGCCGTCAAAAAAGCGATTACCAAAAAAGGGATGTCCTCCTTGGCCTCCAACTTTGGACCAGTGGCATCAGATAATGTTAGACATTTATAGGATGGAGAAAATCACAGCCACTCTAAACAAATCTCAGGTTGTCTTTGAGAACATCTGGAGAAAATGGGTAATGTACATTACACCAATACGAGCAGAATTTACCCCATAATCCTCAGGTAAATTAATTTTTTTTTTTCTTCTTCTTTTTCTTCCTCCTTTTCTGGGGGTATCAATGGCCTCATTCATCTTTCTCTCTTTTCTTTTGCTGTATTAGCTTGGCAACATGTAAAGTATAAGGAAATGCAAGTGCACTATATGTATTTCCCTATTTGTAATTTATGTTTTCTTTTTTGGTTTTGGTATTTTCTGTGTAAATGTCGTGTTTTAGTATTGTTGGTATATGTTTTATATCATAAAATAAAGAATGAGAGTTTAAAAAAAAAAAAAAAGAACATGGTTTCCTTCCCCATCTCCTCTGAAGGCTTGGGGTGGGGGGCATAGGGGATCTCCAGATATCTTGGGACCTTGGTCATTCTGCCAGTCCCAGAGTTTCACTCCTCAATGTGGAGGCCTTCCTGGAGTCCCCTGTTACGGATCCTCCTTGGATTCCTCTTTCTCCGGACACATCCCTACTTCTCTTGCTGCTCCTGTCCCCTTTTGTTTTCCCCCTGCTTCTGTTGTCAGAAGGAAGGCTACTGTTTGAATCCCCTCCATTTTAGACCTATTTTTGTTCCCCTAAGTCTCAGCTGGCGGTTGCGCAGGGGGCTGGGGACCCGTAAACGGCAGGAGTTTTCAGGGCTCCTGACCTGGATGTTTGATGCTTTATGGTCTCCCCTCGGGGGGCATCTGTCTTGGACCTGTATCCTGCGGCTGTTCCTTTCTCTGGGGATAGTCACGGCCTACCTCACGCCCCCTCTGCCCTCTTACTGCTACCTCGGCTATTTTTCAGCATTGTGGAGGTTCAGCAGGGGCTCTCCCCCTCCCCCCTTCTGGCTAGGACAGTGACCCCCGAGGGACTGCGCCACGTGTTGTCTCCTGTCGCTGGCTCCTAGCTGATTCCTTTCCATGGCTGTCAAGCTTCCGGGCACTAGCTGCCCCTGCAGTTCTCCTGGCCATGCTCCCCAGAAGTTCTGTGGCTCACCCTGTGGGTTTCAGGAATGTCAGGGGTTTGAGTTGGAGTTCTTCCTGTTCGTCTCGGTGCTTGGAATGAGGACAGTGTTGCTCACCATTCACCGTTATCGGGAGGTTAGGAGGGCGCAGGAGTATATCCTGCAGCCCATCCCTCAATTCCTGGCAGCGGAGGTCCTGGGCGGTCTGTTCTGCCCAGAGACCATCCTTGGCAGTACACGGGCTCAGGTGTACGTCCGTGCTTTGATGGGCAGGGACGAGCAGCACCTATCCTGTCTGATCCCCTTGCGACGCCAGCCCATCCGGTTACTGCCTGTGCTTCTCCCTGGGCTTGCTGTTTCCTTGCAAGAAAAGTCTGCTGCTCCTTCCTTTCCTGCAGAGGGTTTCCCCTCCAACTGCGGCTAGAGGGGTGGGGGCGTTCTCTATAGTGCCCTGCTGGCTGTGCCCTGCATGGTCTCCTCTGCTTCCCCTTGGAGCAGTGAACCATCCCTTTCCCCTTCCCCTCAGCTTTGTCTCGCTCTTCCTGGTCCAGGGAGACTTGCGCCATTGAATTCTCAAGCCCCTCCCCCTTCCAGCTTGGTTCCTTGTGCCACAGCCTTCTCCTGCTTGGAGGCCTTCTTTGGGTTACTGTGGGAGTCGGCATAACCACGTGTTAACTTTGTCAGTATACTACCCTAATTACACCTCAAAGGCCAAATACAGGCTCCATACTCTGAATCTGAGACGAGCCCTCTCCTATTATAAGGAGTGGACGGCAGAAATTCAGAGAGAGGTTCGCCAGCTTTTTGTCACCTATGCTGAAGCCGCTTCTGGCAGACCTGCAGCAAAATGGACTGTTGCAAGGTGGATTACATCTTGCATAAGTCTGTGCTGTGAGCTGGCGGACATGGAGCCTCCCAGAGGGATAAGAGCTTATTCTACCTGCCATACCGCTGCATCGGTGGCTACTTCATGGGGCGTCCCTATCCAGGAAATATGTCAGGCTGCTACCTGGAAGTCAGCAAACACCTTCATTACCCATTACCACATCGACCTTGAGTCACGCTGGGATGCTGGTTTTGGGGCCTCAGTTCTCCAATCTCTTTTCCCCAGGTGAGTATCAGTGGGGGTGTGCGCCTTGCCTCCCTCCTACCGGAGAACTGCTAGAAGTCTGCCAAATAGTGTGGATGAACAACATATCCATGCTACTAGGAAAAACAGGTTACTCACCTGTAACAGTAGATATTCCACGGAATGGTCTCTTGCAGTAAGTCATTACTTCTGGGAGTTCCCGATAGGTGGCTCTCCAGCATGGAAGTCTCTTCCAGCAGTCTCTATACCAGGGACCATCCACCCTACCTCACTTCCTGGGCTGTACCTATAAAAGTGGGTGGTCCCTGGTATGCTCCATTCATTTTTCCGCCCGGCTTCAGCTCTGGCAGCAACTCTCCTAGTAGCAGTCTACGCGGTGGATTGAACCCATAGCCTAGGTACCTGGGCCTCATACAGACACCACATATCTACAGTGGATGATTCCCTGTCACACATACAGGGTGCTTAACCAAAGGGCTCAAAGAACTTAGAGTCCTCTTCAAGAGATAATATTGGGAAGGAAACCCCTTCACGTAAAGTCCTGCCTGACCGCCTTTCAACGGTCGTGCCTCCAGTACCTGGATCATCAAGAAGATATTCATGGTTGACAGGCACTTCACCCCTCATCAATTGCAGGCTCCACTCCATCAAAACAGGAACATTCCTCGTCGACGGGGCGTCATTCCTCAGCTCCCCCGTCAACCAGGACTCCTGCACCGTCGACGACAGAGATCCTGCTGCCTTCCAGCATAACCTCCGCCCGGAGGGCTTTACAAGACACACAGCATCGATGAGAATGCCTCCTCCATCCGACGGAGAACATGCTACATGCTTCGCTGACGGGCTGCTCCCCGCCGACGGGACATGCTCCCATGCCCCCATCAGACGAGAGGTCTGCCACCGTCGACTGGCCATGCATCCACTGTCCCATCATCGATGACAGCATTTCCGACGTCGATGGAGCATGCGTTCACTATCCCATTGTCTACGGAGCATATCCCACCATCGACGACACATGCCCTGCCTTCCTCATCATCAGTGGAGTATATTCCCCTGTCGACAGAGCATGCTGTTACTGACCCTCCACCTGTAAGACACAGTACATCATCGATGAGATGTGCTTCTCTGCCTCTCACGTCAACGGGACTGATGCCTCCATCGTCAAGATGATCACTGCTTCATAGAATAACACCCTTGCTTGCATATAGTACCACTATGGATGATTCTTATGGAAGGTCGACCATGAAAGGCCAAGAATATTCTCAAAAACATGTATCGAAAGATGTATAGGGAGCTGCATTTCTACAAAATAAAGAACTATATGCTTCAGAACGCAGAGGCCCTCCAGCCTCGTTGGTGTTCCTACATGGGGCTCACAGCCTCGTTGGAAATGAACAAAGATGCCAAAGAAACACCTGATCACTCTACCGGGAGGCACAGATTGATCCCCGTCCCCACGTACACTGGATTCAGAACTTGCTTACATGACAATTCCATCGTCACAAGTTACAAATATTGAAGAAATAGTAAATAGAGTACTGGATTCTATGGGTTTTGACCATAGCCTCACTCCAGAACATAACCCTTAAACACAAATGATATCACCACCTCCATCAAAACAGGCACGCACAGAGCTAGAATGCTCCCCGGTCCTGCCTCCTTCCGAATATTCAGAGTAATATTTCTCAGATTATCACACGAATCCAAACCTTCATAGGACCTATGATGGTTCCCCTGACACAAGAGGATATGAATCCCCATCGGAGGTGCCCTTCTACTGGGACGAAGGGCTATTACAACCACGGTAGGGAATTTCTCCACCAGATGACTCCTCATTCCTGGAAATGATGCTACAAATACAAAAAACAATGGGGTTTACCACAACGGAACAGGACAGATTAAGTAAAGATATGACTGAATATCTGGGCCTACCGGAGGACCCTGTCTGGGCTATCCCTCCTTTTATACCTACGTTCAGAAATGCTATTACTGTAGCTTGGAGTCAACCCGCGGGCTGTATCAGGCTTCTCCTGATTATCAATATTTAACGAATACACCAGCGGCGGATTCTGTGGATCTTCCTGGATAGATAAAGTTTCCACCACTCATTCACACTGATGGGATCTACGCCAGAGGCACTAGGACCCAGCGAGGAGACAACTTTGCAGGAGGAGGCGACACCAGAGATGAGACCTTGAGGAGAGTGGCACCCATGAGCCTGGCTTCGTCAGTGACTATCTTGGCGTTGACCCTCCAACCGCCTCAGTTCCTTTTTTTCCCCGCCGTCGAGTGCACTACAGTGACAACGTCGCTTGCCTGCCGGGATTCAAACTGGCAGCATAGTTTTCAGTTTATTATTTTGTAGTATATCTCGAATAAGTACCGCTTTCTGTAATTATTCTTATTTAAGAAAGAAATCTCAGCCTGCATTGACAGAGTCGACCATGAGTGGGTCAGGTGATGGTAGGGAGACTTTGTATGAAAGCTGTTTAGTCAGCAGGGCTGGGTCCGGTCCGCCGCCCTCTCCGGAGGGGGGGGAGTCTGACAACGGTCGGTCCAGTACCCAGGGGGAGGGGTGGTCTCCCTGGAAGCATAAAAGAAAACGGTTGCATTCTCGGCACCGCTCGGCCTCAAGCCCTTCTTCAGTCCACAGGTCAAAACAGAGAAGGCATCACTCAAGGTCACCCTCTGGTATGTCTGCGCATCGACGGTCAGTCATCAGGGTCAGTTGCCGACCTCCTCCGGAGTCACCGGTTTCTGTTTCTGGTCATCGACCTCTTTGACAGCGGTGCCCTTCCCCGCCTTCTGGTAGGGCTTCAGATGAGCAGTTTCATCAGTGGGCCGCTCTGATGGAGCAGTGGCCTCGGAGGTTGGTCCAGCTGCCTGGACCGGTTACTCCAGCCTCGGGGTATCGGGTAGGGCGGTTGGGCCTCCCTAGTCGTGCGGCGCCTTCTGCGGTGCTGTCGACTCCGTGCTCAGGTGTTTTCTCCCCTCACGTGGCTACGGCACAGGGGGCCACACCGATGCCTCTATCTCTTGGTATTCTTCCTTCTTTCTCCTCAAATCCTAGTTTTCGGAGTCCTGTGTTGGTTTCGGCTCCTTCAGCGTCAGTGGGTCACTCCCCGCCATCCTTGGTGCAGTGTGATGTGTCAGCACCATCCATGGCGGCGTGTTGGCGCTGTTCTCAGCACCGTGTGGTGTGTCGGTGCCAAGGGCTCTGTCGGCACCATGCTCTTTCTCAGTGCCGAGGCTTGGGTTGACGTTTTCCAGTCTTCAGGGCTCCTCGACTCTGAACCCTTTTCCTTCCTCTCTTCCTGTTGATTTTTACTCCTTTCCTGTCCATGCAGTCCCTCCTGGGCTGTCAGGAGATGATGTTGAGCCTGACCCAGACCTTAGACTGGGTGATTACATGGAAGGAACAGGGCCTAATCCTGTTGCAGAGCCTGTGGTTGAGGACCTCTCTTTTAAGTCTCTGCTGAAGAATTTTAATTCCACTCTTTCTCTCCAGACTACAGATATCGATCCTGGGAAGCTTTTAAGGCTCCAATACCTTCATGTCCCGGAGATCCCTATGGATTTAACTCCCCCAGTAAAGCCTTTCTTTGAGACGCTTTCTCAAATGGTATGGAATAATCCCGCTCTCGTTCTTTCTGTGGCTAAGTCCATATATAGAAAGTACACTGCTCCCAAGCCTTTGCGGACCCTATTGTGGTCTTGGCAGAGAATGATAAGGCTGTCCTTCCTCAGGCTACTACAGCCTGACCTATAAACAAAGAATCTCGTAAGATAGATACTTCAGGTAAGAGAGTCTTTGCTACATCCACCCTTGGTATGTGTATTGCCAGCTACCAGGGTTATTTCTCTCAATATGAGTATGTTCTTTGACATTCACTCAAACAGATGGTTGAAGCTCTACCGGAGTCGGACATCAATTCTGAGCTTCTTCAAACCATAACCAAGGGTATCGAGTCCAACAACCAGCGACAGCGGCGGGCATTTATACCCGCCGTCACTCTTGGCTGCACACTTTGCGTTTTACGAATGATGCCCAGCAACAGGTCATGGTGTTACCCTTTCAACGGCATGTGTCTCTTCGATCCTCAAGTAGAGCAAGCTCTAGAGGCCACACAAAAGACTAGGTCTGCCATTAAATTGGTTTGACCTGTTCCCGGCCCTTCTCGGGGGGAGTGTTAATAAGCGTCAGTTTCACAACCGTCAGTCCTTTTGAGGCAAGAGCAGGGGAGGGTTTAATAAAAATCAAGTCCCCCCAACCTCAAAAGAAAACGCAACAGAAAGCACAAGGGCCCAAAGTTCCCAGTGCCACCTTCTGAGTTTCTGGCCCAAGTCCCACCTCAGCTCCCTGAGGGGGATTCTGTCTCGGCGGTGGGAGTTCGTCTGACTCACTTTTACAGCCGGTGGAAGTCCATAACATCGGACAAATGGGTCCTCCGAATAATCCACGAGGGGGTATTCCCTCAACCTTTTAGAGGCCCCTCCGGATCATCCCCCAAACGACAGCCCAGGCTGTCAGTTTTTCAGTCAGAACTTCTCATTTCCGAGATAGAAGGCCTTCTGATCAACAGGGCAGTAGAAATGGTCCAGCTGGATCAACGGAACAAAGGGTTCTACTCCCATTACTTTCTGGTTCCAAAGAAAATCGGGGGCATGCGCCCCAGTTTGGACCTCAGACAATTGAACAAGTTTCTCCCCAAGGAAAAGTTCAGAATGATTTCGCTAGGAACCCTGTTGCCTTTGCTTCATCAGCACAACTGGCTAGCCTCCCTGGACATGCAGGATGCTTACCAGCATATTCCCATACACCCAAAGCATCGCAAATACCTTAGGTGTGTGGCTTTGGGCCAGCATTTTCAGTTCAGAGTCCTGCCCTTTGGGCTATCCTCGGTGCCACAAGTCTTTACCAAGTGTTGTGCAATTCCCGCAGTGCACCTCAGAAAGATCGGAATTCAGGTGTTCCCATAGCTGGACAACTGGCTTCTAGCAAGCCCTTCCAAGCAAGGAACTCTTTGACGCCGTAGCTACGGCCTCGGACTTTCTCACGTCCATGGGAGACCTGCTAAATCTCAAGAAGTAGCAGTTGTAGCCCTCTCAGAAGCTCCTTTTCATAGGAACTCTTCTGGACACCTCCTCTGCGAAAGCTTTTCTACCAGAGGACAGAAGGAGCAATATCCTACAGATGGCCCAATACATCAGAGAGAACAGCTCGGTTCCAGCTATCTCGATGCAGTGGATGCTGGGTCTCATGGCATCCTCTGCATTCACTGTGTCCCTAGCACGCCTCCACATGAGAACCTCTCAATGGATGCTCAGTACTCAGTGGTCCCCAACCACTCACCCTCAGTCCTTTCTTATCAAGGTGGCAGAACCTCTGAAGAGGTCACTCACCTGGTGGTCGCAAGACGACAATCTTCTGGAAGGGTATCCCTTTGCTCCCCTGGATCATCAGATTTCAATTACAACGGATGCGTCCCTGATGGAGTGGGGAGCTCACTGTCAGAATCTCCACACCCATGTACGTGGACTCAGGAAGAGTCCCAGCTTCACATAAATGTCTTCGAAATTTAGAGCCGTCCTTTATGCAGTCCGGGCTTTGAAGGACATTCTCTGTCACAAGAACATTCTCTTTCAAACGGACAATAAAGCAGTGATGTATTACATCAACACGCAGGGCGGTGCACTCTTACTCTTTATACAGGGAAGCAATGAGAGTGTGGGAATGGTGTCTAGAACACAAGGCTCTAATTCAAGCGGTCTACCTGCCGGGAGTGCAGAATAAACTGGCAGACTATCTCAGCAGAACAGAGACAGATCCTCACAAGTGGTCTCTAGACTCAGCCATAGTTCAATCACTATTCACAGAGTGGGGAACTCCAGACCTGGACCTTTTTGCATTCCCACTCAACACAAAACTGCCTCTCTTCTGCTCCAGAAATCCAGGGCCTGGCATTTTCTGTCAGGATGTGTTCAGGCTGCAGTGGACAAAACGCTTTCTATACGCCTTTCCTCCTCTTCCTCTAATTCAGAGGGTACTTCTCAAGTTCGAGTCCCAGGGGGACAAAATGATCCTCATTGCTCCCTTCTGGCCTCGACAGATATGGTTTCCATTACTCAGCAGTATGTTGGAAACCCCTCCGAAAGCGCTTCCCCTTCAGACGAACCTTCTCACTCAGGGGCCTCAGGTCCATCCCAATCTGAGGTCGCTTCACCTTCATGCTTGGCTTCTGAAGAGACAGAAGTGAACAGGTTCAGTATCTCTTGCTGAGTCTCGGATATTCTTTTGGCTGCATGTAAGCCAGCCACTAGAAAAACTTACATAGCCAAATCGAAGCGTTTTTCCCTCTGGTGTGCAAGATCCACTTTGAATCCTTTTTCCTGCCCGTCAAATAAAGTTGTAGAGTACCTTTTAGACCTCTCAAATTCAGGTCTACAATACTCTACAGTTAAAGTTCACCTTTGTGCCATATCAGCCTATCATGAACCAGTACTTTCCTTGTCACTGGCTCAGTTACCTGTAGTTAAGAGGTTTCTTAAGGGTATTCTGCATACCAGACCTCCTATCAGACGTCCAGTCACAGCCTTGGACATTAATCTTGTACTAGACATGCTCACTTGAAAGCCTTCCTAGCCTCTAGCTACCTGTGAGCTGAAATTTCTGACTTGGAAAACGGCTCCTGGTGGCCGTTACCTCGACCCACAGGGTCTCTGAAATACATGCCTTGGTCACAGACCCTCCGTATACTGTGTTTCACAAGGACATAGTAGTTCTTGGGACCCATCCTAAGTTTCTCCCTAAAGTTGTTTCAGAATTCCATCTAAACCAACCTTTAATCCTACCTACTTACTTTGCGAACTTCCAAAATGAGGGAGAGCGTACCCTTCATGCTTTGGATGTCAAAAGAACTGTACATTTTTAGATAGAACAAAAGAAATTTGCAAAGCTCAACAACTGTTTGTTTCCTTCAGCGAGACCCGGCTGGGTCAGCCTGTCACTGTCAGATGCATTTCAGCATGGCTGGTAGCATGCCTTCGCCACTGTTATTCCATGGCGCACGTTAAGCTGGAGGGCAGAGTGTACACTCACTCTACTCGAGCAGTCGCGGTATCCCTGGCAGAAATCCACAACGTGCCCATTGCAGATATTTGCAATGCGGCTACCTGGAGCTCAGTGCATACTTTCGTCAAGTACTATGCCCAGGATGCCCATGCCAGGCGACATCTCTCATTTGGCAGAACCATCCTTAATGGACTTCTGTCCTAAAATTGTGAGCTCTTTGTCTGTCCTGCCGCCCTCTCGGGGGATTATTAGCTCAGTACTCTACCATCAGTGTGAATGAGTGGTGGAGACTTTATGTCCAGGAAGATATGGAAATGCGACCTACCATAATTGATCTTCTTGGGCGAAGTCTGCTCCCACTCATTCTATCTCTCCACCATCCCCTGTGCTCACCTCTGTTGTTGGTTTTCATTCCGTCAATCTTTAGGCTGTGAAGACTTCTTTGTCGACCCTTCTTATATGGGTCGTCTGGACTTTCTTATGTCCAGTTTTTGTTAGGCTAACCTTCTAGGTTAGTTACGCTGCACCTCCTCGGGAAAAAAAGGCACTGAGGCGGTTGGAGGGTCGACGTCGAGATAGTCATTGCCGCACAAACCGAGGCTCGCAGCACTGTTTCTCGCGACTCTATCTCTGGCACCAGCCCACCTGCAAAAAGGTTTGCCCCTGCTGGGTCCTAGCACCTCCGGCGTAGATCTCATCAGTGTGAATGAGTGGTGGAGACTTTGTCCAAGAAGATCAAGAATTATGGTAGGTACGTAATTTCCATTTACTGCAGCTGCCCACAACTGCACTGGCATGCCTAAACATACAAGCACGATACCTCCTAAACGTTTTGACCATATGGGGAAGAGAACGTTTGCTCTAAATACACTAAATATCAGAATACTTAACTATATGGGGCACATGCTGCAATACCTACGTACGGTGAGCACTTCTGCTGGAGAAGTTATAAACAGAATACCTGCATCCCCTGAAAGAGAGCAACTTACATCTATAAATAATACAGTTATTTCACTGTCTCGACATCTATTAAGATCAGGATATGATCTTGCCGATGCTTCGTCTCAAGCCTCTGCAGTCGGTATTCTTATACGCCTCCAGGCATGGCTCCGACTTTCTGGTCTAGCACCTGATATTCGACACAAAGTGGCTAATGCCCCCTTTTCAGGCAACCATCTTTTTCGGCCAGGAGCTCAAACGATACTGGAGAACCTACAAGCTTCAGACAGACAACTGAAAACAGTACAATACATGTACCAAAAACCTCACCCTCAGTATAATTATTCATACAAAACTGGAACTAATTATACCCCACGTGACACCTTTAAGGGCAGAGAACGAGTTACAAGGACCCCGGCGAAGCCGGCCCAGGGCTTCTGCACCTCATTAAAGACTCTAGGCTCTGCCCCAGTCCCCTGTTCCAGGTCTCTGGGACCTTTGGGGGCCACAAACAAGACTGAGGCCTTTTTTCACATCGGCTCGATACATGTAGCCAATTTCTCTGGTATCACTGTTTATAGACCATCACGACCATGCCTTTTTGACCTGTGGTGCACCGGACGTCCTGTCCCTCCCTCGACCAGGTCCATCCACTATTAACTCACATGCTGAGACATAATCAATCCCACTATGGACTGTATTCTTCTCTCTCCCACTGCTATTCACAGCTTTCCCTTGACTATGAAAAAAGATCATATCAAAAAGGGCGAGTACATAAACAGAGATTATATGTTTTTAACCACTACTTTGTTTTGTTTGATCGCAGATGCATTGTTTTATTTGCTACATTATCTGTTACTTTAGTATCCTACTTTTTGTCAAATGGATACATTCATTACTGGCTAGACAGTCTTGAAAAAGAAAAAAAAGCCTTCACTTGCTACTTTGCAGCACCTCTAAAGAATATTGTAACACGGCTCAGTCTCGCCCGGTGGAATGGAGCCTCCGGATTCACCACAGTGCCACAGCTGACTGAAACTGAGCGGGTATTAAGCCACAGGTAACGCCCGCTCAGTCAGTACCAGCTGTGGCCATGGAGGCACCAGAGGGTAGCCGCCCGCTCTGTCACCACCGCGAGCCGCCAAGCCCCGGTGGCCTCCGCATCACCAGCAAGCCTCCGAGCACCGGTCCATGACTGTGGTGCCACGGTGCGCTTCTCCTCTCGGCTACTACCTCGCGTCTACTTGCTGACTTGGTCCGCTCCTCTCCCGATCTGCAGAACACAACGCAGTTCGGGTCAGACGCTTGCTGGTGATGCGGGGGCCAGCGGGGCCTGGCGGCTTGCGGTGGTGACGGAGCGGGTGGCTACCCTCTGGTGTCTCCATGGCCACAGCTGGTAGTGCCCGAGTGGGCATTACCTGTGGCTTAATACCCGCTTGGTGTCAGCCAGCTGTGGCACTTCGGCGACTCCTGATGCTCTAGTCCACCGGGCGACACTGAGCCGTGTTACAGATAACCTGTACTGCACAACCTGTGTCCCGTCTTTTGTCTCCATAGGGGTCCCGCCCGGCCATGCAGGTCGCCGGAGGTGATGGCAGTAACATAGACTCGTTGCCGCCGCGGCGAGCCTATGTTACAAGTGCATTAATCACCTTCAGCATCGGGCTCTGCCGTGGATTAATGCCCGCTGGGCGGTTGGACCCCTCGGGCACCAACCCCCCCCCCCAGCGGGCATTAATCCACCGGCAGAGCCCTCCTCTGTTGGTGATTAATGCTTACACATTGTATTACTTGAGCTACTGTTATAATTTGTAACAAAGTTGCCTTTGCCTCAGATTGCGCTATCGCTGCTGATCACTGAAGGTCCATAATTGCTCAGTGCTCTTGACATATTCTTTCTAGTTTTTTAAAGTGCTTAACACAGTGAATCATGTATCCCTTTATTCCACTGCTATGCTATTTTAGCATTCATTGGTCCCTTGACCACATTTTACCTACGGCAGAGTGCCATCTGTGGCCACCCACTGCCATATAACTGCTTGGGAATCTCCAAGAAGTAATGACTTACTGCAAGAGACCGTGTACGGACCTTATGTTCCCGGACATTAGGTCGCAGACAAAACCTTGCGATCAATAGGTCGTGTGGGCAAAATATGGTTACAACAATTGTCGCCGCTATTGTAAGGAGCTGGACATTTAGTGTTAAGTGTTTATTCCTACCGGACAAGAGGTCATCTCTCCGATGGTAGAATGCTTCAGTTGCAGCCGTTACTCCACTATCTGTGTCCTGATTGATGACATACAATACTGACATCTACAGTTGAAACTGACTTGAGGAAATGAGGACAGTTGTTATAAAATTATTTGATTAAAAAATCGTCATTTGAAAGCATTTAAAATCATCCTATAAATAATTAAAAGCACAAAATTCCTAAAGGGAAAGCTGTGTGCAAATTTAGCAATGTGCATATAAATTGCATAAAGGGGAAAGCAATGTGCAAATGTAGCAATGTGCAAAATCATATGCAACATTTATTTCTATTACAGCAGCAATGGCAAGCAGATATTGTTTGGGCTGTCTGTTTGCAAAGTCTTGACATATTGCTTTAAAAACTTTTTTTATCCTACAGTATTTGCTATTTTTACGGGGTTGCTGTTGCCCCAGTTCCACCTGGCATCTCTGAAGTGCCACTGCATGCTGTTCCTGCCGAAGCTTGCGCGTCAGCTTTGCTCGTGTAGGATGGCTTACACATACAGTTTGTGAAAAAGGTCTATGCCATACTTCAGTGGCATTGTTGCTCCTCGGTAGTTCATTTATGACCCTCAAATGCTGGTTCCAAAATCCAATAGGAAAACGAGGCTGTCTCCTGTTTTTTCTGTTTCTTGACAGCCTACCAATATATGTGTCCTCAAAACAGTCAAACAAACATTGCAGGTCTGCATACTCTTCATCATCCTGTAGTAACTTGAAGCAGTTCTCTACCATATCTTCTTGCAGAAATGCTAATCCGAGCAGACATCGGACTTTGTGTGCAAACTTCTCATCCATCACATACCATTGTTGTAACCCCTCCTGCTGGACTCTCCACCAAACTGCTTGCCCAAGATGGAAATTACAACCTGCAAGCTCTGCTGTGGGTACCATCTGTCGCAATACGTTTATGGCTGCAGTTTCAAAGTCAGTCATAACTGTGATAGAACTAATTTTGCCACCTAGCAGTTCTTTAAGGTGCCCAAAGAATTTTTTATAAATTATTTTACTACGACTGGGTAAAAGTGTGTACACACAGTCTGTTAATGCCCTGCACTAGAGTATGCACGGTATACATCTGATCATCTTCTGTGGGAGCAACACTAAATGTCCCGTCACAGAACCAATGTGGCTGATCATTTAATATTTTTAGGTCACTGTCACTAGCAAAGATTATGATGTCATCTTCATTAATTCATAAAAAAGGTTCATTACTGACTGTATTGCTGTACTGTTCAAGATCATTGTCACTAGGGCCACCATGTTGCCTGTGTCTCCTGACATCACGACGTGGTGTTTCCATAGTTGGCAACAAGTGCACGTAGCTAATAGCCACATCTTGGAGTGCCTGATGCACAACATTACGTGTTGATTCCTCTGACTCGCAGGCTTTCCGTTTCATGCTAGCTCTGGCATTTATTACCTCAACATGACCATGCTGAGGCACATGGTTGTGGTTGGTGACTCCTTAGAAATAATTTCACCAGTGGTGTGCATTCGCGCTCTGCAGGTTCTAAGCTGTCATCGCCATATAGTTTTTCCACCACTACCATCCTTTTCTTTAGTGTAAAGATAGTTTTTGAAGCACAGTTTCTGCTTCCCCTTCTGAGGTGGAACAAATTCCATGACTCAAAGCACAAAATGTGAATGGGTACATCCTGTTACATTCACCTTTTTCTAGCCATGTACTGCTTAAATCAAGCACATACTGCTTGAGGTAATTGGCATTGAATGGTGCCCTTAAGAACAGTACACTTACAGTGGTTCTGATGTTGTCATCAACAAGAGGACACTATGTGGAATGAATGAAAGTTGAATGCAAGTTGAGAGAAGAAGAACAGTTGAAGGTAACATTTGTAACTTTACAGGGCAAAAGGGCATAAAGGAGTTTAAACACCATCAGTTTAAACATCATGAGAGAGAGAGAGAGCAGTTTGTTTTCCGAAGCAGATCTTGTGCAGTAATAAGCTTATGAAGGAAAGGTAGGAAAGGTCGCTGTTCAGATGTCGAAAGCATTTTGTCGCTGGTTCTACAATTTGACTTCGAGCAGTATACCAGCGACATTAGTGAGAATTGGCATTACGCCCGCAACGGCTTGTCTGCAGCAACTAATTTGGCGACGAAATGTCCGTATGCCCAAGAGACCATTCCGTGAAAGATAGTGCAGTTACATACAGACTTTTGCTGTAACAGTAGATCTTCTAGGAATGTCTCTTGCAGTAAGTTGTTTCCCTCCCTCTATCCCCCTGCCTTATGTAATAGGAAAAACGATGTAAGGGTGGGAAGCTTCTGTACCTCGGTTCCCCTCGGTCCCTTGCTTCCAAGCTGAAACTGGCGGGGAATGGAGCTTACCAGGGACCACCCACTTTTATAGGTACAGCCCAGGAACTGAGGTAGGTTGGGTGGTCCCTGGTATAGAGACTGCTGGAAGAGACTTCCGTGCTGGAGCGCCACCTGTCAGGAACTCCCAGAAGTAATGACTTACTGTAAGAGACATTCCTAGAAGATCTACTGTTACAGCAAAAGTCTTTGTGTAACTGCACTTTCTAGGAGCGTGGATATGTTGTTCATCCACACTGTCTGGCATTGTCCCTTTCCCCTCTAAATCTTGCCGGAAGTCTTCAAGCTGGCTCCTCCCACCCACCCAGTTGGTAAATACCTCGGCTGTGCCCCATGATGCCAGATCTTCCTTTCTGCTGGAGGATTCAGGTTCCCTCGTGCTACCTTGCAGTAACAGAGGCCCTGGAGTCAAATTGACGGTTTTCGCTGCACTTACTGGCCTTAAAACTCGTAAAAGTATGCGATTCAGATCCGAAAGGTTCGGATATCGGAGGACAATCGTCCTAGGTTTTCGCGGTGTCCTTGTGGACAAAAAATGTTTCGCACCGATCCCCACCTCTCGTGCGTATACTGCCTCAGCACCATGCACCATCTATTCGGCCTTTCATCCCACCGTTCTGGAGGACCGTAAGGCACGCCTTAAGTTGGGGAGACTGGAGCTTCGCAATCCACAGGTGAAATCGAAGGAGGCCAGGTGGGCGGTTTCCGCGGCTGCGGGATCTGCCGAGCAGCTCGAGCAGATGGTGGCCTTCGGAGAAGAAGCTGCCCAAGCTTCGGCCAACCGAAGCTTCTTCGTGCCGCTCAACTTGGGCTCCACTTTCTCGGGATCCTTCCGGGAGTTGTGCCAGTCTCTCCCTACTAAGGGTGAGGTGCCCTCGGGCTCGCACTCCTCCCGATCCAAGAAGAAGGATAAGGATCCTAAACCATCTTCTTCTACCCGAAGAAGACGCTCCTGGGACCGAGAGTGGTCCGACTCTCAGGAGCAAGGGGTCTTGACCACGGTCGAGATTGCCTCCTTGGCTGCCGACTTTTCGGACCTTTCGTCAGGTCAGGGCACCGAAGCCTAGGATAAAGTAGAACCGACCGAGATTTCTCTCGACCCGATCGAGCCGTTGTCGCCGACACCTGTCAACGACTCTCTGGAGAGGACTCCTATTCTCTCCTTCCCCGACGAGGAGACCCGTCCTCCGGGCATCCCGATCGAGGGACAAGAGCCGGAACCCCGGTTCTCGCCGTATCCGGCTTCTCCTGACTGACAGAGCCGACGCCGTCGGTCTCGATCGAGGAGTAGGACCCCGTCAGTCGAAAAACCGAGAAAGGGCCACAAACACTCCCGGAAGAGGCACCGCCACCATTCCTCATCTTCTTCGGATGAGGAGAGACTTGGATGGAAGCTCCGTCAACGTTATGAGGACCTCATGTGGCAGCAACTTCTTTTAACAGGTCAAAAGGCGGCAGCCCCGGCGGTACCGGCCATTACTTGGCCTCAGCCTCTTGACCAACACGACTCCTCGGTGCCGAGGACTCCGGTTCTCCCTCTGGTGGGTCCGGTGCGCATTTCGGCTCAGCCTGTTACGGGTTCTCCACCAATTTTGGTGGAACCACCACCAAAACAACCTCAGGGAGGGGTTCCCTCTAAGGAGGACCGACCGACTTCGGGCCTTCCCCATAGGTTGTCCATCACGGTCACTCCTGATTGCCCTAGGCGCATCGAGGGGGATTTGGGTGGGAGACCCTTGTATCCGGACTCCTCGGATTCGGATACTACCGGCCTTCACTCTCATGATGAGCTGTCGGTGTCAGGCATGGAGGAAGGGCCTTCCTCCTTCCAGGGCCTCCTTCGACTCATTTCAGAGTCCACAGGTATGCCTCTGCAGCCCATTCAGAAAAAAGCAGAATATCCTCTCACGGATATTCTCAAGAGAGGGGATACCCCGGCGGAGGCCTTCCCAGTGGTCGAAGCCATAGTTGGGCCGGCTCTGGAACTTTGGCAGTGTCCAGCCTCTTGCCCAGCTCCCTCTGCCCGCATGGCCCGCAAGTATGCGGTGCCCATGGGGTCTTTGGCGGGCTCACTGAGCACCCCTCGGCAGAAAGCATTGTGACTGCCTCAGTGTTTAGGCGAGCGGGCAGCTCTACGGATACTGACCACCCTCCGGACAAGGAGCCCAAACTCATGGACCACTCAGCCCAGAAGGTCTACGCGGCATCATCCTTAGGCCTTCGTCAGGCTAGCTCTGCAGTGATCATGGCACACTTCTCTCACGCCCTTTTGGGGTCACTTGATGAAGTTCTCCCTCATCTCCCAGCTGACATGCAGACCACGGTCAAGCAGGTCTGGGACCAGGGCTGGGCTGTTGCTAAACAACAGCTCCAGACAGCCCTGGACATTGGTGATTCCTGTGCCCGTTCACTAGCTGCCGCGGTAGCCTCTCGCCACAGGGCTTGTCTGAGGTTATCCTCCTTTCCTGCGGATACTCAGCACAAGTTAGCTGACATGCCATTCCTTGGTACCGACCTCTTCGGTCCGGGAGTGGCAGGTCATCTACAGCACATTGAGCAGTCTAATGCCACCTTAGATGCCACCTCTGCTAAAGGTTCTTCGGGCAAGAACCAGCAGAAGCGCAAGAAGAAATCCTTTCGGCATTCTTCTCCTGCAGTCAGACAGCCCTCCTTCCAGGGAGGTCAGCAACAGCAGCAGGCTCAAGCTTGGCGCCCTAGGCCCAAGCAAGGTCCCCAGCAGCCCCGCAAAGGAGGCCGAGGTGCTGGTCCAGGTGCCTCCTCCTCCTCCTCCAAGCCTGCACAGTGACGGGTCGGGGGTGGCCTCCCCTGTACCCGTCATGCCAGTTCTGGGTCCTCCCGTGGGGGGCCGGCTCCACCACTTTCTTTCCGCCTGGTCCGGTATCACTTCGGACAGGTGGGTTCTGGAAGTGGTCGGGCAGGGACTGCCTCTAGAGTTCGAGCAGTACCCCCCCAGCCGGGCCCATGCCCCACGGGAGGAAAGGATCTCAGTAGGCGCTCAGTCGGCCCTTCGGGACATTGTTCAGCTCCTCCTCGAGGAGGCAGTAGCTCCAGTGCCAGATCCTCCTTCAGACCCAGGCTTCGTCTCCAGGTATTTCCTGGTGCTCAAGCGGATGGGGGGGTTGGAGCCCCATCCTAGATCTCCACGACCTGAATCGGTATCTCAGGTCTTGCACCTATTGGATGGTAACTCTGAACCAGATTATACCATCCCTGGAGCGAAACATGTGGTTTTGTAAACCGGATCTTCAGGACGCATTCTACCACGTCCCAATCCGTCCGTCCCATCAGCGGTTCCTCTGCTTCAGGGTCGAAGGGACTCTGTACGAGTTCAGAGCCATGCCATTTGGCCTGTCATCGGCCCCAAGGGTCTTCAAATGCATCGCAGTGGTGGCAGCCCATCTACGGCATCAAGGGGTTCGCATTTACCCTATCTGAGCGACTGGCTCCTGGGGGTTCCTCCCTTCAGGAGGTGGAGAGGTCAGGACCTGACCTCGAACCTGCTCCCATCTGGGCCTCCTAATCACTGAGGCCAAGTCAGGACTCGTGCCTTCTCAGGTGATGGGCTTCATCGGGGCAGAGCTTGACTCTTGTCAAGCCAGAGCTCGGCTCCCAGCGGACAGGGCGGAGGTTCTTTCCTCCTTTGCCCAACCATTTCTGGTTGGGCACTTGCGTCCTGCTCAGGACTTCCTGCGCCTCCTGGGTTACATGGTGGCGTGCACCTCAGTGGTCCATTGGGCCAGACTGCACATGCGCCCCCTTCAATGGGAGCTGGCCGCCCAGTGGTCTCAGCGTCAGGGTCTCTTCGACCAGCTGGTCACGGTCACCCAGGGACGTGGGACGCTCTCCAATGGTGAACCGTCCTGAGTCACTTGCAGGAAGGTATCCTGTTTGTCCGCCCCGAGCCGACGGTCGTTCTTACGACCGACGCCTCTCTCATGGGCTGGGGAGCCCACATGGGGGACCACAGAGCTCACGGGTTCTGGACCCCAGAGGCGTCTTGATGCCGCATCAACTTGTTGGAGCTCAGAGCAGTCAGACTGGCCCTGTCAGCTTTCGCTCCTCAGCTCCGGGGTCAAGTGGTTCAAGACCAGACGGACAATACCACGACCATGTACTACCTCAACAAACAGGGCGGCACGCACTCCTGTCTGCTATGCATGGAGGCACTCCGGATCTGGACCTTCGTCAGCCGGCTGGAGGCGGATCTCCTAGCCATCCATGTGGCAGGAGTCTCGAACCAGCTGGCGGATGCTCTCAGCCGTATAGGCCAGACATCCCATGAGTGGTCTCTCCATCCAGAGGTAGCTTACGATCTGTTCTCCCGTTGGGGCAAACCGTTGGTGGATCTGTTTGCCTCCAGGGAGAACACCAAGCTGAGGCTGTACCATGCCCGGCCCCCTCAGCAGGGTTCGCTGCAGGGGGATGCCTTCTCGAGGCCGTGGACCCCAGGCCTCCCTTCCATTTCCCTTGATCCACAGGGTGTTACTCAAGGTGAGGAGGGACAAGGCGAAGGTGATCCTGGTAGCCCCAGATTGGCCATGCCAGTTCTGGTATCCAGATCTCCTCAGCCTCAGCTGCAGGGCCCCGGAGCGGCTTTGTACACGCCTGGACCTGATGTCGTTGAACAAGGGGAAGGTCTTCCACTCGGAACTTCAATCCCTGCACCTCACAGCCTGGTTCCTGAGCAGCTAGAGTTCCAGGCTTTGGGTCTTTCTGAGGATGTCTACACCGTGGTAGAAGCATCTCGAAAAGATTCAACCAGAAAGTGTTATGCCTTCAAATGGAAAAGATTTTCCATTTGGTGTCAGGGAAAGAGCCTGGACCCTTTATCCTGCTCTGTGGCTAACATTTTAGACTACCTTTGGTCTCTCTCCAAAGGGGGTCTTCGGTCATCGACCCTTAGGGTGCACCTGGCAGCCATCTCTGCTTACCGGGCACGAGCCAGTCAGCCGACGTTGGCACAGGAGACAGTGATTGGGCGCTTTTTCAAAGGTCTGGATCACATATCCCCTCCAGTGCGTGAACCTCCACCTCTGTGGGATCTCTTGCTGGTTTTGGCAAAGCTCATGGGCAAGCCATTCAAACCCATGCACAAGTGTGAGCTTTCGCACTTGTCGTGGAAGACTGCCTTCCTGGTGGCTATCACGTCAGTTAGAAGGACAGGAGAGCTCCAGGCGCTTTCGGTGGACTCCCCTTATCTGGTCTTTCACAGGGACAGAGTTGTCCTGCGCCCCCAACCGAAATTCCTTCCGAAGGTGGTGTCAGAGTTTCACCTTAACCAGGTGTTGACTCTGCGGTTTATTACCCTAACTACACCTCGGATGCGAATACAGGCTCATACTCTGGACCTCAGGCGTGCTGTCTCCTACTATAAGGAAGACGGCGGAAATTGGGAGAGGTTCGCGAACTGTTTGTCACTACGCTGAAGCCGCTTCTGGCAGACCTGCAGCCAAGCGGACTATTGCAAGATGGATTACATCATGCATAAGTCTGTGTTATGAATTGGCGGGCAAGGAGCCTCCCAGAGGGATAAGAGCTCATTCTACCCGCCATACTGCTGCTTCGGTGGCTGCTTCCAGGGACATCCCTATCCAGGAAATCTGTCGGGCTGCTACCTGGAAGTCAGCGAACACCTTTATTACCCATTACCACATCGACCTTGAGTCACGACGTGATGCTGGTTTTGGGGCCTCGGGTCTCCAATCTCTTTTCCTAAGTAGGGGGTGTGCGCCTTGCCTCCCTCCTCCCGGAGAACTGCTAGGAGTCTGCCAGACAGTGTGGATGAACAACATATCCACGCTCCTAGAAAAACAGGTTACTCACCTGTAACAGTAGTTCTAGGAGTGGTATATGTTGTTCATCCACCTCCTACGACCTCCCGGCAAAACACAGGCTTCTGGCTTCCAGCGGCTAGATCTGGCGACATGGGGGCGGGCCAGGTATTTACCACCCGGGTGGGTGGGAGGAGCCAGCTTGAAAACTTCCGGCAGGATTTAAAGGGAAAGGACAATGCCAGACAGTGTGGATGAACAACATATACCACTCCTAGAACTACTGTTACAGGTGAGTAACCTGTTTTTCTAGGAGTGGTATATGTGGTACGGACCCACCCGACCTCCCTGGCTACAGACGCACAACCTGGCTTCCAGCGGGCTAAGATCTGGCATCATGGGGTGGAGCCAGGGATATACCACCCGGTGGGTGGGAGGAGGAGCCAGCTTGAAGACCTTCTGGCGATCCTTAAAGGGAAAGGGACATGCCAAATAGTGTGGATGAACAACATATACCACTCCTAGAACTACTGTTACAGGTGAGTAACCTGTTTTTTATGTATGCCACTACTTGTTACAGTGCCTTTACAGCTGTTAGTTTAGTTTATTTGTTTCACGAAGAAGAGGCTTCATTGAGCAAGCTTATTTACAAGGAGGTCCTGGTTAGGACAGCATACAATGAGACACATACATAGCACACTGATTGAGAGAAAACAGTGTACAGTACAATTTTCATGTAGTAAGTATTGACTGTACTACAGCATTATGTAAAACAATAGAGATACATACATAGCACAGTGATTGATAGAAAAAAGTATACAGTATAATATTCGATAAAGGACATTCGTCTGAAATGCGTTAGGCTGGCACCCTACTTGTCGGTATAATAAATATGTGGTTGTCACTTTTTAGTAAAGGACAACTTAGCTTACAAGTCTGGAGCTTGGTGTTCTTTTTACTAGAGGTGGTGGGTGCCTGACTTTTTTTGTCTTTACAATATTCATGTAGTAAGTATAGACTGTAGTACAGCATTATATAAGGTAATGCAAGAAGGAATACTAAATACCTGTCTAATGCAATTCATATGCATCCCATGTTCTTAAGGATAGCTCATGGCTTTCATACATACAGTTTAGGAGGATCAAATTCATGATTCATGACAGGTCCCTTGATGGTCGTATTGTTTTGCTAGTTACGTATGCAGTATTCAGTACTACAGGTGAATTGCCAGATGGTTCTTACAATTAAGCTAATTACAGGTATAGGATTCAGTGTTGTGCCTTCCTATGAGTGATTTAAAGATACCTGGGCTGACTGTGCTGGTGAGTTTGAGTGATTTTTGTAGATTGTTCCAAATCATAGGGATGATATTGCTAATCGTTGCTTTACCATAATGGGTGACATGTTTTAGGATGTCAAGAAAGATGTAATTGCTTTTCTTGAATGCATAGCTACAGTGAGGCAAGTTGATTAGGGCTGAAATATAATGAGGAACATTTTTGGTTAAATAGAAACATAGAGTTTGATGGCAGATAATGGCCACTTGGCCCACCTAGTCTGGCAAATTTACCTACTGTATCACCTCAGACCCTACTTGATCTTGGGCTTATTCTCTCGTCCCTCCCTCGTCTTATCGCTGATTCCCTTATGCCTATCCTATGCTTTCTTGAACCCCGTTACAGCTTTTTCCTCCGCGACTTCCACTAGGAAGACTGTTCCAGGCAGCCAGCACCCTCTCTGTAAAAGAAGTACTTTCTCACATCTCCCCTGAGTCTGCCCCTTCCAGCTTCATGGCATGACTCATTGTCCTTGAGCATCTCTTTTCTGAAAGTTGCTTCCCTCTTGAACCTTATTTATACCTGTGAGGTATTTGAAAGCTTCTACCCTATCTCCCCCACCCCTGTTCCTTCAGCGTATACATATTCGGGTCCTTCAGTCTTTCTTCATACGGCTTTTGATGCAGACCCTGCACCATTTTGGTTGCCCTCCTCTGGACCACCTTCACTCTTTCTGTGTCCTTCCAGAGATGAGGTCTCCAGGTGAGGTCTCACCAGTGATCTGTACAGGGGTAACCCCACCTCCTCCTTTCTGCTGGTGATCCCCTTCCTTGTGCACCCTAGCAACCCACTAGCTTTCCCAAGTGCCTTGTCACACTGCTTAGCCACCTTTAGGTCATCAGATATGATAACTCCCAGGTTTCTTTCTTGTTTGGTGGTCATCAGTAGCTCTCCTCCCAATGTGTACTCTTCCCCTGGGTTTCTGTGCCCAAAGTGTTTTTACATTGAAGTCCAGTTGCCACACCTTTTACCACTCCCTTAACCTTTTTAAATCCCCAGTGTCTACCCTGTTGCAGATTTTAGTGTCATCTGTGAACAGGCAGACCTTTCCCTCCAGCCCCTCTTCAATGCCGCTAAGAAAGACATTAAAGAGGACTGGTCCCAGTATAGTTCCCTGAGGTACCCCACTGATCACCCTCCCTTTACCACCATCCTGTCTCCTTTCTCTTAGCCAATTTCTTATGCAGTTTACCACCTTTGGTCCCACTCCTAGGCTACCCAGCTTGCTTACTAATCTCCTATGTGGGACAATGTTGAAGCCAGGCCTTGCTGAAATCTAGATTGGCCACATCTACCAATCAATCAATCAAATCTTTATTTAACCAGTCGATCATCATTGAGCAAAACTCATTTTCAGGATGGACCTGGATAGCGTTGAGATCAGTGTACAATAAAATAAGACATCAAAGTTCACAGTGGTTACCGTATTCAGAAAGAATGTCAACTAGAGAGCTAGTATTAGTGAGTACAACGCATTTGGTAAATGATGACAGTATATACACAACAGCCAGCACAAGAAAAATAAGCATAATTACAGATATATTACAGCAGATGTCCACAACATATCTCCAGCAATCAAAAAAAAATAAAAATAATAATTAGTAGGACTAGGAGAGCACAGCAGGTGAAGAGGGGGCAAAGTACCTTGAGGGCAGTAAGGAAGGTGGGAAGGGGAGGGCGAAAAAAGGTGTAAGGGCAGTAAGGGTGGGGAGTGTTAAGGGGTTAGGGGCCAAGGTGCTGAAACGGGGTATGCGTTTCAGCAACCACAGATTACTGTTGCTGCCTAAGTAGTGGAAGTTAAGGCAATGACGCATGGCTATGGGAATCAAAAGTATTTAGGTATCAGCACAGTGACCAAAAATAAGGTATTTAGGACCTAAAGGTGAGAACATGGAAGGGAACAAGTGGGCAGGGGTGGAAGCAAGAAGCCAGATATAGAAGTGCACTACCTATAGCAAATGGGAAGATTAGGGATGAGGAAAGCATTCACAGGATTCCTTAAATGAGCGAGCATATAGAGTCTTGAAGATAGACAGGTTGGTAGGAACGATGTTTCAATGTTTTTTGCAACTTGTTCCATAGAACGGGCAGCACATAACTTACGTCGGCCCTACCAAAGCGTAATTTTACCTTTGGTACTTTCAGCAAGATATAGGCGGTACTTCTTAGTGCATAGGTACCTACCAAACTTAGTGGAAGGCAGTCAAAAATGTACTGGGGCAGTTTTTTGGTAATAGCTCTATAAGTCCAAAGTGCAGCATTTCTTTGGCATCTATAGAGTAGGGAAGACCACCCCACAGCCTCATATAGGGAACAGTGGTGTGCTGAGAAGGGGAGGCCAGTGATGAACCTTAGTGCTCTATGGTAGAGTGTATCAAGCTTGGTAAGCACTACAGCAGGACACTGGCTATAGAAGAAGTCACTGTAATTTATCAGTGAAAGGAAGGTAGTTTGGACCAACCTCATCTTGGCTTCTTTAGTAAGAAGGTGTTTGATCCTAAAAAATAGTCCAAGTTTCTGTCTTAGTTTTTTTGTCAGTTCCTTGATATGGTAGGTGAAGGATAGTAGATTGTCAATCCAGACTCCCAGGTATTTGAAGTTTGTTGCATATTCTAATGGTTCCCCAAGTAATGTATTAATCGGTGGAAAAGATCCAGAGTTGGTTGGGTTTGGAGCCTGACTATAGGGTGAGAATAGCATTGCTTTTGGTTTTTTTAGCATTTGAAAGCAGCTTTTGTATTATGAGCTGGAACTGCAGCTGGTTGAAGTCAGATGGTCACAGTATACAGCTTCAAGTGTTGGTCTGCTTATGTACATCACTGTATCGTCAGCAAATAGGCGTATATTTGCCTCTTTTATGCTCGTATCAATATTATTGATGTAGATTGCAAACAACAAAGGTCCCAGGATGGACCCCTGTGGCACTCCTCGCAGAAGAGGTGTGAGAGGTGAGAAATCACCTTCGGCCTTTACTTGCTGTAGCCGGCCTGTAAGGTAATCGGCAAACCAGCTCAAGGAAAGTTGGTCCAGGCCAATGTTCAGAAGGGGAGAGAAAAGTAAGCTATGGTCCACCGTATCAAAGGCTTTACTTAGGTCCAGAAATACTGCACATACAAAGTTTCTATCCTGTATGTCCCGTTGCCAGTCATTAGTCACCTTGGCAAGGGCTGTGATTGTACTGTGTTGAGCTCTGAAGCCTCACTGCAGTGGGTTTAGCAGGCTATTGGATTCTAAGTGGTTCTTTAGATGGGTATTCACAATTTTCTCCAGTAACTTGGACAGTATCGGTACCACTCCTCCCTGATCAATTCCTTGGCCATCCAGTCAAAGAAATCTATTAGAATTGTTTGACAAGACCTCCCACCCTGTGAATCCATGATGTCTCATGTCGTATAAGCCACTGGATTCAAGATATTCCACTATCCTTTCCTTCAGTAGTGATTCCAGTAATTTCCCCACCACCGAAGTCAGGCTGGCTGGCCTTTAGTTGCTGGCTTCCTCCCTACCACCACTTTTGTGACGAGGGACCACATCTGCCCTCCTTCATCCCCCCCAGAACCTCTCCCATCTCCAGTGAGAGGTTAAACAGGACTGTCCGAGGTGCAGCCAGCACCTCTCTGAGTTCCTTCCGTATGCTTGAATGGACCCCATCTGGCCCCATTGCCTTGTTCACTTATCAGATTTGTGAGTTCCTTCAGGACTGTCACCTCTGTAAATGCATTAGTGTCCACCTCCCTTCCTTGGATGCGCCTGTCACATTTCCGTGGCCACTCTCTTTCCACTTCTTCAGTGAACACTGAACAAAAGTATTTGTTCAAGATGTCTGCTTTTTCTTGGTCCCACTCAACACAGTCCCCCCCCCCTTCCCTTCTCTTCTTAGTCTTACAGTCCATCCCCTGATCTTTATCTTTTCACTTACATACCTAAAAAATGTATTGTCCCTTTTCTTTACTTTCTGGGCTATTTTCTCCTCTGTTTACACCTTTGAGCTCCTAACTGATTTTCCTGCCTCCCTCTGTTTCTCCAGATACAGCTCCCTATCTTCCTTTTTCTGTGTCTTCTTATACCCCCTGAATGCTAATTTCTTTGCCCTTACCATCCCAATCACCTCTTTAGGGAACCATGCGGTCTCATTTCTTCTTGGCTTTGCTTGTTAGGTTGACGCAGAGGTTTGTTGCCTTCTCAATGCCCCCTTTTAGTTTTGCCCAAAGTTCCTCCATTCCCCCGGCATCCCTGAGGCATGTCCCCGCTTTTTAAAATTGTCCCTCCTGAAGTCCAGGGTCCTCGTCCTTGTATGGCTCAATTCTGCCCCAGTCCTTATGTTTTTTTTTTTTATATATATACTCAAGTTTATTGACATCAAATGGGTACAAATACATTTATCTCCATCAGACTTCTCAATCAATCAGGTTAAATTACCATTATTCTGTAGTACTATGATAAATTCTCTCTTTCCAGTACAACATTTTTAGGATTTTTCTGGTTTGTCTTTCAACATTTTCTTTCTTCCAATGCAGAGTATGATGCACTAAGATGTTCTTGTCACCATAGGCCCACAGGGGATCCTGTTAGGCCCGTGGCTCCTTGACCCATCCCCCCCACTTTCTCAACCCGCCCCCCTCTAATTATTACAGATCACATCAGGAGGGGACTTCTGGATGTATATCCTTCCACAAGAACCACCGTGTCCATCTTCTTATGTATAAACCTATTTTTTGGTTTAGTTTGTAGGTTATCTCCTCCATTTCTGAAATCTCCTATACTGTGGCGACCCAACTCTGTATTATTGGTGAGCTCGGTCTCCGCCATGAGCGGGTTATGGTTTTGTGTGCCACCACAATAAGTATAGCCCACAAATATAGGGCATTGGAGGCACCAAGGCCCAAAGGCGGGACCCCTAAAATTAGATTTGTAAAGCTCAATGTTTGTGTTAATGAAAAAACCTCCCCCAGGATATTACAGATCCCCTCCCAATAATCCTTTAGCTTTGGGCATTCCAAAAACATGTATATGTGTCGCCTTTTTTCTTTGCATTGTCTCCAACATTCTGGGGCCTGCGTTTGATTTCTTTTATGTAGGGCAGAGGGAGTGAGGAAAAAGCGAGTTTTAACTTTCCATTCAAACTCTTGCCAGTAGGGTGAGTTTGTGGTTTTAGTGGTAACTTGGAGAGCCTTAAGCCAGTCTCCCTCCTCCATGTCAACTCCACTTTCCTCCCTCCACCTGGCCTTAATCTTATTTAAAGGATCTTTTTTTATTTGTGATAAAGCCCTGTATATATTTGAGATGAGACCTTTCTGAGTACATCCTGTCCGAATTTCTCGGATACAGTTTAGCAGAGGGGCCGCTTTAAATGATGTATGGTCCAGGTTTTGACAATAATTTATATAGTCTCTAATTTGTAGAAACCTGAAATGGTCTCTTTTCTCAAGCCTATAAGTATCTTTGAGTGTGGCAAAATCTAGAACTTGCTCACCCTGCAGTAGCTGATCTGGGTAAACTAGACCTTGTCTCTCCCATAGCCTAAAGCTGTGATCTGGCTTTGCTGGAAGGAAATCTGGGGTCCAAGCTATTCTGATTAAGGGCCAAACAGACCGCCTCAGCTTATATTTTTGCCAGATTCCATGTGTGGCTGCTATAGTGTTCCTAACGGCTGTAAGTGGGTGTGGGGCTGTACCCAACTTGTTTTGGGGCAATAGGGCTCTCACATCTAGTGGAACTTCCCCCTCCATTTCCCCCATTTCAGTTGTTTTCCAGTTTGACTTAAAATTAGTAGCGGACCAGATCAAAGCCATCTTTAATTGAGTAGCCAAATAATAGTCTTCTAAATCTGGCAATGACCTGCCCCCTTCCCTCTTATGTGCCTGGAGTATCTTAAGATTAATCCTGGGCTTCTTGCCATTCCAGACAAAATTAGTTATTAGCTTATTCCATTTCAGAAATTGGGATTTACTTATATATGTAAGGAGCCATTGAAATAAATAAAGGAATCTGGGAAGGATGTTCATTGTGATTATATGGATTCTAGAGTACATTGGGAGATTAATTAGGGTCCACTTCTCAAAGTCTTTTTTGATCCGGTCTATCAAGGGTTTATAATTAGCTTCGAAGAGTCTAGAAGGATATTTAGTTATTACTGTACCTAAATATTTCATTCTCTCAGAGTCCCACTTTAGAGGGAACATTCTGAGTGTCTCCTGGGATGGAGTGTAGTGGAAGCAGAGCACCTCCGTTTTGGTTTTATTCAAAGAATATCCTGCGTGCCTACCGAATTCCTCCAAGATTGACCAAACTGCAGGAATGGATGATTCCAGGGCTGTCAATGTGAGGAGCACATCGTCCGCGTATAGGGAGATTCTCCTCTCCACCCCCCACCTCAACGCCTCGTATGGTCTCTGATTGGCGAATGGCCTCTACCAGAGGGTCCATGTATAATGCAAATAGCAGTGGAGATAGGGGGCAACCCTGCCTAGTTCCCCTGCTTAGCTTGAACCTTTCTGACAGATTTCCATTCACTCGAATGTATGCTTGTGGGTTAGTATACAGAGCTTTTATACCCTCTACAAATGAACAAGGGAAAGCCATAGTCTCTAGTACCATAAAAAGGAAGCTCCAGGAAACTTTATCGAAGGCTTTCTTCGCATCAAGGCTCATAAGACATGCTGGGGTATGGGCTCGGTGTATTGAATCAATAGTGTCTATGGTGGAGCGCACACTATCTGCAGCTTGGCGTCCAGAGACAAAGCCTGTTTGGTCCATGTTAAGGAGACTCGGCAGCTGTACATTTAGTCTAGAAGCTACAATTGAGGTTAGTATTTTGTAATCGACATTAAGCAGTGATATGGGCCTATATGATTCACATTTAGCCGGGTCTTTGTTTTCTTTGTGAATTAAGGAGATAGTGGTATATTGCCAAGAGGGTGGGCCAGGAGTTCCGTCCTCCCAGACAGCTGAGTATACTTCTCGTAGGAGAGGGGACACCTGTTTTTAAAAAGTTTTATATAATTCAGCGCTGAACCCGTCAGGTCCAGGACATTTACCTGGTTTTAATTGTTGAATTGCATTTAAAATTTCCAGTTGGGAGATTGGTCTAGTCAAGGATTGACCCGCCTCCTCCGTCAAGGTGGGGAGAGAGAGGGAGGAAAGGAACTCCGTTCTGTCTGCAGGAGAAGTTTCTTCAGGGGCCTGGTAAAGCTTGCTAAAGTATGAAACAAAGGCATCTGAAATCTCTGTCAATTTGGTGCCTGTCTTATTGTATTTGGTAATATTATTTTAGTGCTGGCTGAATTCGCTTGGTGTCTCCTCAGTCTAAAGGCCAGTAGTTTTGTTGCCCGTGGACCTCCCTCATAAACCCTCTGCTTCAGGAAATGTAGGGACTTCTCTACCTCTGCCTTTTTTAAGTCCTCCATCTCCTTCTTTTTTGTTTTAAGTTCCTGATCTCTACTTTTTTCCCATTTAAGCTTCTGACCATCCTCTAGATATTTAATCTGTTGCAAGAGTTCTTGCTGTTTTTGCTTATGCTCCCTCTTTCTTGCCGAAGCGATGGCAATAAGCCTTCCCCTAGTCGTAGCTTTGACGGTGTCCCACAGTATTTGTGGGCCCCCCATATTGTTCTCCTGCAGGGTTCTGGCAGTGTGCTGCTTAATTTCTTGCACTATGTTCTTATCCTGTAGGAGGAAGCTATTCAATCTCCAGTGTGTTTTTTTTTTTTTGGCGGGAGAAATCTATTTCCACAAATATTGGGTTATGATCAGACATTGTACATGTCCCTACCCACATCTCGGAAAACTCGGTCAGGCACTGCGAAAAGGTAAAGAAGGTATCTAATCCGGAGAATACTTTAAACCTGGGAGAGTAGCAGGTGTATTCTTTGGTCTTGGGATACCTCTCTCTCCAGATATCTTTCATTCCGCTCTGCTCTAGTATTTTTCTAACAGAGCTGGCTTTTTTAACATCTGCTGTTGGAATTTGAGATGTGGTGTCAAGTGCCCTATTAAAAACCAGGTTCCAGTCGTCTCCTAAAACCAAACCCCCCTCAGCCTTCTCTACAATTAGTTGAATTAAGGAAGAGTAGAACGAAACCGGAGACCCTGGAGGTGCGTAGACATTTGCAAGGGTGACCCTGGTATCCTGTACTCTGCCAGTGACTATGATGTACCTAGCTCCCTGGTCCTGCACCACCTCCTGCACTTCGAAAGGGAGAGATGCCGCAAGTAAAATTGCAACTCCCTTTTTTCTGCCTTTCTGAAGGGAAGAATGGAACACCTGGGGGAATCTTTTAGATCTCAGCTTCGTTACTTCTGATGGGGAGAGGTGTGTCTCCTGGAGGAAGTTGACCCCACAATCTTGTTGTGCTATGTATTTCATTAGTCTTTTCCTTTTTATTGGGCTTGTACAGCCATTTATGTTAAAAGACAAAATTCTAGTTAGTTGTTTACTCATATGGCTTAGTTATGTTTTGCCATCCTACTCTGCACTGTTTTGCTTTTTTAAATAATTCATGTCTGATATCTTTTAAATGGTTAATGAAACTGTTACCCAGAGAGTTAACCAATATATAACGTAAGTGAACTTGTAAACATCGCAACCCATCACTTTCAATATGTTGCTTAAATTCAACTCTTATTAACAAGATAGAACTATAACTTTTCAACAGTGAACAAGTGAAGTAACACCCACTCTCACTTAACAGGTTTGAATTTTGTTGACTTCCTAGGTTAAGCTGGGTATGTCCCAACTTACGTGCTGTAGCCTCTAGTGCCGTTAAAAGGGAACTCAGAAATAGCAAGAGAAACTCTTTTAGTCCTAGGGTGATCCCTCTTTTAAGACTTAGCATCGTAAATGCAATTCTCCACTAGGCGGCTATGCCTGCCCCCCCCCCAACTCTTTGTTTTAGTCTCCCTTATACAAATTTTCCGCCATTCCTCTTTGTTTTAAATTCAAACAGCTATCCCCCCCATGAGTGAGCCAGTTACGGTTCTGCAGTAAAGATTTGCTGGGTCCTGGGGTACTGAGCGTTGTTTTGAAAGGGCCTTTTTAATTTACCTATTGCTTAGGAAAAACAGGATTCGGATCTGGTCCGTCAGGCACTCTCATCAGCATCTGAGGATCGATTGATTCGCACTATGCCCTCTGGAGCTACTCAAGACCCTGGGTTTAAAATTATAAGGGGACCCTCTTTGACCCAGCATTAGTTTTTTGGCTCACTCCAAGCCACCTTTACAAATCAGTTCTCCTAGATGTCACCTCTCTTTGATGATAGGCAGAGCTTTAGTCATTTCTGCCCTAACTCTGCCCCCATCCCCCAGATGTCTCAGGACTCTTTCTTCCCTCCCCCCGGCAACTCTATCCAGCTTTAGAACTATTATTTGTGCTTTCAAGAACTAGTCACTTCTACATTCTTAAGTTATTTTCCTTTTTTTTTTTTTATAGTAACCGAGGTCCAAAACAGTTCAAACAGTCTTGTATAAGTCCACTGAACTCAGGGTTAGACTTTGCTGTTCGAGGTGGGGGGGGGATCCGGAGAGGAGGCACAGGGTGAAGACCAGGAATAGAAAAAGGAAAGATCGTGGTTTTCTTACTTAACTTCCCAGTTTGCTCAGGAGCCTGTTGCCTCCAGTTGGTCAGAATTTGAGTCCTCATTTAGGTGCTGCACTTTTTTATTTACTTTGGCAGAATCGGCATACTTCCGCAGTAGCGAGGAAATGTCTGATCGCAGGTTCGAAGCAGGAACTCTCTTCAGAGAGCCAGGAAGGGTTACTCCCTTCTGGGCCACCATCCACGCAGAGGCCATCAAATCTTTCTCTAGCTTTTCTTTATATAAAGCCGGCACAGGTATTGATAGTGATTCCAGGTATTGTGAGTCAGCAAGTAGATCAGGAAAGATCTTCGTACCTTTATCTGTGACTATCTTCAGTCGTGCTGGAAAGAGGACCTGGGCCTTGATGGACTTAGCTCGTAGTAGTTTCACTATAGGCCAAAGCACCCTTCGGGCCTCTTGTACTGTTGTGGTGTAATCGTTGTCCAGAGAAATTCTTTGTCCCCGATAAGTTAGTGGTCCTTGCTGCCAGGCATTTCTCAAAACTTCTTTCATGGTTTGGTAGTAGGTAAAGCGTACTATCATTGGTCTCGGTCGTGCATTGGGATCCCGGGGCTTTGGGGCTAAAGAGCGATGGGCGTGATCCATCAAGAGGTCAAGATCTTCTGGGAGATTTAACATTTCTTTTATTAATTCTTTCAGAAAGGCTCCAGTATCTCTGCGCTTATCCTCCGCACCCTCTGGGATTCCGTAGAATCTTACATTTTGTCGTCTGGATCTCCCTTCCAAATCATCTATCTTTTGAGCTAGCTCCCTGTCTCTGGCCAGCAGGTATAGGAGCAGACGATCCTGTCTGTCTGACTGCTCTGATGTTTGAGCAAAGGCCAGCTCCAGCTGCTCCATCCTATGGGCTACAGTGCTCAGCTCCGCTCGTAGATCTGTGAGTTTCTGGTCTATGTTTTGGACCGTTTGCGTTGTCTGCATGATGGTTTTCACAAGCTCATTTGGTAGGCCCATTTCTTGCTGTATGGGAGTCTGGGGGCCGTCCGCTGCCGGTCGAGTCTCTGCCGAATCCTCTTGATCCGCGTGAAGCAATGCCCACAATTTTTGCGCCGGAGTATGTAGCGCCTTATTTGCCTTCATTCTGGTAGCTTTGGCTGGGGAAGGCATTAGTTGTTGAGGCGATGGCTTTAGATTTGGTCGCGTTGAGGTTGGAGCCACTGAGCTAAGCCGCCATAAGTCCGATGATGTCACCGGAAGTCCCCGCAGTCCTTATGTTGAACCACACAGTACGGTGATCACTGGTCCCCTGGTGGCCACCCACCATGATGTCTGCAGCACTTTCCCTGTTAGTAAGTACAGGGTCCAGTATTCCCTCCTCACGAATGGACTCCCTAAGTAGTTGCCTGAGGAACGCCCCCTGCAGAGAATCCAGGATGTCCCTGCTCCTAGCTGTAGCTGGGATGCGCCAGTCTATATCCAGCAGATTGAAATCTCCCACCAGTAGCACCTCCCCCTTATTTTGGATATTGGTTATAGTTTTGTAGGCCCAAAGATGTAGATTATTAAGCCTCCCTGTAGTTAGGGATGACCACCCAACCATAGTATAAAATAGGCAGTGGTGAGTTCTAGGTGCCGAGTTTGTGATGAATCGTAGGGCCCTGTGGCACAGCACATCTAGTTTATTTAGCAAGGCATTCGAATAACGGCTATAAATCAGATCTGTGTAACCCAGAAGAGGGAGACAGGTGACCTGAACTAGCCTCTTCTTAATATCCACTGGGAAGCTATTCTTTTTTCTATAGAAGAAGCCTAGTCTGACTCTTAGCTTTTTGGCAAGGTCTTCAATGTGTGTATTGAAAGACTTGTGACTATCAAGCCATAATCCAAGGTATTTTAAATTGTCCACTACCTTGAGTGAGTCTCCTAATAGTCTGGTTATAGTGTGTTCAGGAGGAGTTAAGGGAACCACATTAGAAGCTGAGAACTTTTTTTTTTAGCATTTAGCAGCTATTTTGACTAGAATAGTTGTAACTGTAGTTGACTGAATTCACGCTGGAGATAGTTACATATACTGGACAGGGAGGGCCTAGGTTTATACAGGACCGTATCAGCATAGAAATGGAGATTAGCAGTAGTTGTGTTTGTCGAGATCATTAATGTAGAACATGAATAGTAGAGGGTCCAGGACTGAGCCTTGTGGAACTCCTCTAGGTAGTATAGTATAGGAGGGAAGTACACCTTCCATTTTGATTTGTTACAGTCTGCCCTTTAAATAATTTGAGAACCGTGATAATGCAGTTGAATCAATACCTGTATCCTTTAGCTTGTGTGTCATTATATTACGATCAAGTGTGTCGAAGGCTTTACTAAGATCAAGAAATCTTACTCGTGTGATCTGCCTGTGGTCCAGAGCTACTAACCAGTCATTTGTGACTTTAGCTTAAAGGAGAACTATGGGGAGAGGTGAAGCCCCGACTGCTACACAGATTGGGGCTTCACCTCTCAATCCTTGAATGCGCCATAAGTTTAGGAATTAGTACCTGAGCTTTCGTAGATTCACTGAAAGCTCAGGCGGCACCGGCATTTTCAAAATGGCTCTCCATCCCAGGGTCTCACTGGTAATTTCAGGACGACTCTGCACTGCCCTACTATTATACTGCCTTTATGCAGTATGAAACTATATATTATATGTCCTATTTTTTTTTTATTTTTCCTAAATCCCATGGGTATGCCTGCTACCCATGGGATTTAGGCAATTCAGTAAAATGGCGCTGGGCATTGAAAAATAGATATAGTTTTATTTCTATACATGGGCAGTGCAGTGTTACTGCCTTGCAATATTACCAGCTAGATCGGGTGGGGGGTGGAGGAGCCCTATTCTGAAGATGCTGGCGCCATTGGAGCTTTAAGTGAATTTTATGAGTGCTCAGGTACTTAATCTCTAAATTTCTTATGGTGTTTGCAGGAAGGGTTGGAGAGGTGAAGCCCTGATCTGTGCAGCAGTCAGGGTTTCACCTCACCCGGTAGAACTCTTTTAAACAGTATCCAGTAAGGATAGCGACTGAATATGGGCGACCATCAGAACGACGTCTCGTATTCAGCACTTTCCCCATGGGCTACCCTGCAAAAGTAGCGACCCTACGCGAAAGCGAGCATAGGGAAGGGCGACTGGAAGGGGGGGGGATAGCAAGGGACAGGGAAGGGGTTTTAGGGGACTGGTGCGCCTGCTGCTGCTGAGCTTGGTGTGATGGTGAGGCTGAGGCTGGCTAGTTCTGTCTCTGCAGGTACTGGGTTCAGGGCTGGGACCGGAGGGTAGAAATTTTGCCACTGCCCGTGGTTGCAGGATTTATTTATTTTTTTAAGCCGGAACATGCACCCCCCGAATTGATAATCTTAAATCGGGGGGTGTGGGGGGGGGATAAGCTGGAATGTGAAGAGTTTAGTTGAGTAAGTATTAGTAGTGCTGTTTTCATTGAGGGGGTTAGGATAGGCACGTGGGTTAATATCCCAATGCTGACACTGCAGTGCAGCATGAGGGGTTGCTGCACTCCTGAGGTGCCATCTTTCGGATGAGACGTTAAACCGAGGTCCCATCTGCCTGTTCTGGTGGTAGTTCAGGTGGATGTTAAAGATCCCATGGCACTTCTTGAAAAGAGTAGGGGAATTTTTTTTTTATTAATGTAACATCGAAAAACAAATCATAAAACAGTGTTACATCACACTCAAAATTATACAGAAACAGAAAATAATGAAAAACGTAACAAAAATGTGTATTATATGCATACAAAAATCATAATAACTAATACAGTCCTTTTAATTCTGAAAAAAAAGGAAAAAGAAACACCCCTTCCCCTTTTCCACGTCTCCCCCACCCTTATATATGTCTTATGATACTTTTCATTTACAGGAAACATTTCTTATTCATGATACAAGTTTAAACTTAACTATTACTATACCACTCTTTTATACTCTTCCTTTCTGGTATTATTTTCATTTACACTATCTGTTTATTTATATTTTATGAAATAAGCAAACCCTTTCCACCATTTTAAAACGTTTTTAGGTGAAAAAACATTAGTATCTTTAAGGTAAATTTTAAGCATGGCTTGCTGGACCAGAATACTCGGATGTCTCAGAGGGCATCTGTTTTTGTTGTAGAACCCATTGGCATCTTGCCTGCCATAAGTAAAAACATATACAGCATAGAAACAGCATTAAAGTTTCGTGGTGGTACTGCAACCCTATTTGAGAGTGATAACCTAGTACCAAGAAATCATAGGATAAATGCTTCAGCCATGCTAGATTACATTTATTAGCTAGTAAGACCCATAAAGACTTTACATAGGAACATGTAAATAAATAATGGTCCATTGTTTCCTCCTGGTTTATGCATTCCAAATGGGGACAATTTCTCTCTTCTCTTATTTTGTGTTTGGCGTTGCCTCTTATATTAATTCTACCATACATTGATAACCAGAGATGTTCCCACATGGGGGGGGGGGGACCCTCTGGTTATTAAGTTGTGCAAAAATTTTTTTTTTATTATTTTCAGGGGGGCAATTTGTAAAACAAGGATCTTCCCTTGTCATTCTTCACCATTCATTACTGCTGGGTGTAAGCCGGAGGCGCGCACCCGCCACGGTAGTTTTTTTTTTTTTTTTCCAGAGGAGTCAGCACCGATGCCACCACTCCTGAGAGTGACGCATTGCCTGATGCGCGAAGGGCAGCCGTTAGACGCTGCAGACTCCTCCAACATCCCAGTTCTGTTTCTCCTGCCATCGAGGCTGCACCTGCTCTGCGGAGTTGCTGAATTGTTTCTGCATCATAGGCTGCATAGTATTTTTCGACGCCGCTCCTTCATCACGGTTCGTTCCTGACATCGTCGACTGGTAAAATCGTCCCTTTATTTGATATTTCGACGATGCCGGGATCTTTGTTGTTTATTGTATAAATTTTGCATCATGTCAGGTTCGGATGCAAAACGCAAGACTAAGGCGGGTCGTGCCCCTATTCGTCGGTGCCCCTGTGGCTGGCAGTTTTCCGTCACGGACCGTCATGATGTTTGTCTTCGGTGCCTGGGACCCTACCATGATATGGATCATTGCAATGCCTGTTTCTCCATGGATCACCGTGTGTTAGAAATCCACGCATTTAAAGTCGGAAGAGCCCCGCTGACTTTCGGGGGACGGCATCACCCGAGTGCCTCCCAGGCCAGATCTCTTGACCCTTCCTCCGGGTCCCCTCCCGGGTATATACGGCCCAGCGAGGAGGGAGCCTTCTCCACTTATAGTCTTGCCGAGGAGGATGTTTCTTCTTCGTTGCTGGAGGAATGGGGTGATTCGTCCCGGGGTCACTCCGTTGGCGCCATCCCGGCAGTCAACTCCATGGAGGTGCAGGCTCCCCCAGTGTTGCGGCCCTGGGTGACGGGGCCTGGCGCTGGTGGACCCTCGATCTCGCTCGACCTTGCTGTGGAGTCCGGTGCCATCTGCGGTGCTGGGGACTCTGGTGGCGCCATCATCTGCGTCGCCGTGTGTCTCAGTGCCATTTGTGGCACCGGCAACTCGGGAGCGGTGCCGCTTTGGGTTATGGTGCCGAGGACTCGGACAGTGCCATTGGTGGTGCTGTTTTTGTTCTCTGCACTGTCCGCAGTGCCGGTGACTCAGGCGGCGCCGTTCGTGTTGCGGTCCGGGTTTCCGGTGCTGACAGAGGTGCAGCTGACTCTGGCGCTGTCAGCATTGTGGCCTTTGACGATGCCAGGCCTGGTGCCATTTTGATGGAGGTTTTTCCGGTTGCTCCGATGGAGTCTGCTCTGGTTGACCCCCTTCTTCGGAGGAGGATGACTCAGGGGAGGGCCCTGTCCGGCTACCTGGGTCTTCTGACTCGGAATTCATGTGGTCGCAGCGTTAGGCGATCCAGTATTCCTCACCCCGAGTCCCTGGAGCTGGTTACCCCGGATGATTCCATGGTTCGGGGTGGCCTGGAGTCTTCTGTGGTGGACCCTTCAGGAGGCCCAGAGAAGATGCCCTCTTCCCGGAGGTCCCAGGCAGCTGCCATCATTGGTGCTGCTGGGGTCCTTCAGGGGCAGGTGGAGGATCCTGTCACAGTGAGTTCCCTTTGAGGGCTCGCTCAGCAGGGACCTCCCACACTGGTATCAAGGAAGAGGGCTGCTTCGGAGTCTGAGGGATTGAGAGGGTGGGGTGAAGAGCGGCGGCGAGCCCCCACCGACCTGCGGGGCGTGGGGAGGAGTCGCAGCGCTGATCCCTGCCTTTCTCTCAAGGTCTCTAGAGTGCCTTCTAGTGGTGGTTCTGAGGGTTGGCCTTCTGGACTCATGCAGTCCCAGGCTCGTCACTGTGGAGATCCCGCTTCAGGGCTGTTTATGGAGTTGCCTTCTCCTCTTGTCTCTTCACAACCCGGTATGATCTCAGAGTCCTCAAGTCTGGCGGCGGCGCTGCCTGGATCTCAAGGCCCTGGCAGAGGCCAGGCACATGCTATTAGGTGCCCTTCGCCATCCTTCTGCAACCACTACCCTCTCTCCCAGGCCATGTGGGCCCCACGGGACCGTTAACTTGGGAGACATTCAGAACTACTGTGGCGGCCTTCCCATCTTACGTCAGGACCATGGATGAACAGGTTTTCCACCTGTTCCCTCCTCCACAGGAATCCTCTGAGCATTCGAGCTCCACTTCCTCCTCGACTTCCTCATCTGAGGAAGAGGACTTTTCCGTCCACCTTTCCTCTGACGCTGATTTCACTGAATATCAGCGGTTCCTTTCGAGGTTGGTTTTGGAGCTTTGCATCTCCTACATCCGTAGGGACAGTACTGAGCGGCAGACGCGTGCATTCCTTAGCGAATTCAGCGCTCGCCACCTAGTGATGCCTTCCTGACCGATCCTTTTCCAGGAAGCGTCTATCCGCACCTGGCAGTCTCCAGCCACTCCTTCTTCAGCCCCGGCAGACTGCAGGAGACGGTATTGTGCCCTCCATGAGTCTCTAGGTTCTCTGCCTCACCCACCTTTGGGCTTGATGTCCCTGGACACTCCTCCCGGGCCTCGGTGCCTGGCACACGACAGCCCCTGGATCCGGACTCTGCTGAATTCGAATGGTGGGGACGAAGGGTTTTCAATTCAAGTCGACTGTTGATGTGTATCTGTTCTCATCAGGCACACCACACTGCTTACAACAGACATCTGTGGTCAGTGCTATCACAGGCCCTAGCATCTTTGCTTGACTCAGAGCAGTCTAGACAAGCCATTGCCCTCTCTGCACAAGGTCTGGAGCTTGCAAGGTACCAAGCAAGGGCATCCTACGACACTAGCGAGGTAGCGTCCAGACTAGCAGGGACAGCGATCTGCATCAGGCGGACGGCATGGCTTCATCTCTGCAGACTATCACCCATTGCCCGGCATAGGGTGACTAGCTCTGCCTTCAGGGGACCCGCCTGTTCTCCCATGGGGCGAGGAGGCTTCTTCAAGGGGCAACCTCCCTTCCCCAGCCAACGGGGGACACCTCGTCGTCCTCATCAACCTTAGACTGTTCCAGTCTGTTGGTTAGGGTCTCCTCTTCTTACGTTCCACCAGTAGGAGGCTGAGGGTCCTGTTCCCTCAGGGTCTATTCAGGCCCCCTCCGGGGGGGGGGCTTGGTACTCACCCAGCAGTAATGAATGGTGAAGATTGACTAGGGAAGATATGAAAATTACGTACCTAGCATAATTCTTAATCTTCTCTTGTATCTTCACCATTCATTACTGATTCCCGCCCACCATCCCCTCATGGGCCTCCTTCTTTGGCGTCTCCCCTTCCCTGCTCATTCCTCCCCCTTCTCCATTTGTCTTTAAGCCAAAAAAAAAACCTATCTTGGTTTTTCTTCCGTTCTTCTGAACAGATCCCTTCCTTCTGGGAAAAGGAGGAACAAGCGGAATTTATCTGTCCTGAGGGAACTCTTTCTGATTGCCGTTAGGAGTGACCTCTTGACTCATTCTTAGGCATGTTGTTCAATTCATAGTTAAAGAGACCATGCCTTAAATGGCTTGGTCCCCTTTTTTCCAGGTCCCCTCTGGCAGGTCTTAATCTCCTATTGTGTCAGCTTCTGCGGGTTTAGCGCTGTCCTGGCACTACAGTTACCTTGAGTTGGTTTTCTTTGCCTTGCCTCCAGGGAGTTCGATTGAGTTCCCACTCTATCCGTTATGTAAAGGGGTGCCCTCTGTAGGTCCCCCCCCACACACACACACACACTTCTGTGTTAGCACTTAACGAGGTGCTAGTGGGCTTCTTTTCCCTTCCTAGTTGGGTGCTCTCCTCTCGGAACAGAATTTCTGCCTTGGCAGTCTGTGAGCTCTCAACTAGAGTTTAAAGGGTTAGGGATGACGGGAGGTGTAGAGAATCTGCCTTTTGTGTCCAAGCTGTGCAAGTGGTTCGGTTGAACCTTCTCTCCAATTTTATCAAGTGGGATCCTTGCTCCCTTGTTTTTGGTTCCAAGCTTATAAGCCTTAAACCAATCTCTCAATGGGCAGAGTTCTCCACCCCCAACATCCCTCTTTCTCTTTCCTCTCTTCCCTTTTTCCTTCTTCTTTCTCTCCTCTATCTGTCCCTCCCTTTGAGCCGCCCCAGAAGTGAGGCCCTGCGGTCCCTTGAGGTAGGCATTTCTTCTTTTTCTGTCCTCTACTGGCTTATTCCTTTTGTAGTTTATATCCTTTCCTTTTTTCTATCCCTTGGCTCTCTTGCCTCGCTCTCTTTTTCTTATCCTTATTTTGCTTCTCTGACTAACAGAACTGGGATGGAGGAGGAGGAGTCTGCGGCGCCTAACGGCCACCCCTCGCACATCACGCAATGCGTCACTCGGGGCGTACAACACCTCTGGGGAAAAAAATTATGGTGGTGCGCTTCGCTTACACCCAGCAGTAATGAATGGTGAAGATACAAGAGAAGATCAAGAATTACGGTAGGTACTTAATTTTCATTTCTTCCTGGAAAATTTTAGTCAAAACTACCTGATACAGATTCTTCCCTGAGCTAGATAAGATCTGCTGCTTGGTTAGCCCATTTATATAATTTTAAGGCCGTGGGTTTGAAAAAGACAGGTATGTGTAAATATTTAGTTACTCTTGGAGTGACTGTATTCCATGCTTGAAAATATCGTGCTGTCGCACAGATCCATTTTTTTTTAAGTGAGTCAATAACACCCAGACCGCAGTTTACCGTTTGTGATATAAGTAAAGTATGGAAAAAAATGCTGGGATCCATCATTCCCAGCCCTCCTTTTGACAATGGTAGACGTAATACACCTTTTGATAGGGTTTAACCTGTTGCCCCACAACAAATGAAAAAACAAACTGTAAATTTTTGTTTCGAACTCCGCTTGTAAGGGGTAAATCATTGCCACATATAACAAATTTGATATAATAAACTGTTTTATCACTTGTATCATTTGAAGTTTTGACATCAACCAGTGTTTCCATCTATTGATTTTAGTCTCTACCTTGTTTAAACCCTGCTCCCAAATTAATTTGGCATCATTCTGTGGTCCAAAGATAATACCAGGTATCTTTATGGATTCTGATGAAATTATAATCCCTTCAATTTGTAATGGTTTGGGGTAACCTGATCCTACAAAAAGTCCTTTGCATTTTGTTTTATTAATTTTAGAATTTGAAAAAGAAGAGTATTCTGCCATTTCTTGAAAAAAAATAGGTATTTGTGTATGGTCTGCAAAGAAAAGACAGTTATCATCTGCATAGGCTTGTAAGTGTAAACTTTCTCTTATTCCTGTTCCTGTAATGCCCACCCATCTGGGATAGTCAGACAGTTTCCTAATTAAAGGATCTAGGGAAAATATATAAAGCAGTGGGCTGAGTGGCCACCCCTGTCTCACTCCTACCCTTGTCTGAAACCCCGATGTGATTGACGTCTAATGACTGGGTATACTTTTGTAGAGGTGTAAAGTAGTTTATTATATTGGATGATTTTCTGGGGAATCCCATATGCTTGTAATTTGGAAAATAAAAATGGATGATATACCCAGTCAAATGCCTTTTCCTGGTCTATTGATAAAATGCTCCCAAATAAACCAGACAAGGATAGATGTCCTATTACGTCTCTAAGTATCATACGAGCATGCTGAATCTTTCTAGAAAGGAGCCCACAATATTGCTGGGGTGAAATTACCAAACTTGCATATTTTGTTAATCTTTTATTCAGAATATGAGCCAATATCTTATAATCTGCATTCAGTATTGTGATTGGCCTCCAGTTTTGAAGCAACTTTCTGTCACCTGACTTAAAGAGAAAAATCAGTAAACCTTCTAAAAATGAAGAATGCATATTATTTGTTGAAAAGAAATATGCATAGACTATTGGTTCCTGCATTACCTCTGCCTCATCCTGAAAATTTGGAAGATTTAAAGTTTGTAGATATGCAGTTATATCATTTTCAGAAGGTGGTATTGTAGGGCCATGTGTTGAAATGAAATGTTCAATAAGTTTATTAATTCCTATAATGGAACTGATTTGGTTTCCTTCAGAGTCAATTAAACCTTCCATTTCCGTTGTTTCTTTCATAGATTTACAAGCTTCATAAGTGTCACCCACTATTGTTTTCAGAGTCCCCATTTGGAACATCACTTTCATAGTGCTGGCTCTGTCATATTGATAATTTAATATGTTATCTTTAACTACCTTAATCTGGTCAGAATAATCATATGTCGTGGTATTGGACCATGAAATAAAATTTTGAAGTTGCTTACGGAGTGACAAATAATGTAAAAATTTATCATTTTCTTTCTTTTTGCCATATTTTTGCAGCCAGCATTTAAAACCAGCCTTGGTGTCTATCCACCATTCTCCTATATCCGCATACAGAAATATTTCTGTATCCCTGGCTCTGAGTACATTTTTTATGCCAGCCAGAACTTGGGAATCTGATAAAACTGATGAGTTCAGTTTCCATCTGTTAGTTTTTTTAGGTGAATTTGGGATGTCATTAAACTGGATTGACAGTGCCATATGATCAGAAAAAATAACGGGGGCAATTTGGAATGAGATGTTAAATAGATTTTTTTGAAATAAACATGTGATCTATGGTTGTCATGTATTTCCCTCTTTTATAGGTAAAATTAGGGCCTGTTGTTTGAAACTAACTGCAGTTTAATAGATCTGCTGAACTAACTACTTTCACCAGGGCATTGGTATCGCAATAGATTTTTTTTTACTGGAATCAGTATTAAGTTTTTTTACCCTCATATCACAATTGAAATCCCCACAAAAAAAATGTGATGTGTAGTGACCAAAAAGGGTCTAACTAAATTTATCAAGGCCACCCTTTCTGCTTTTAATTGGGGACCGTAAAAATTAATCAACCTACAGTCCATATCCTTCCAAGAAAAGAGATGGGGAATTTCCCCAGTGTCCTGGCCAAATTTCCCCCATTCACTAAAAATACCACCAACAGCTTAATCTAGTTCAGTTTCAGTTGGTTACCATCTGTATCTCCCCCCATCGCCCCTGAAAAAGGGACTTCTAGTCTTAGGGGGGCCTACCAGGTCAACAGAATTCAATAATAAATAGTATGCAGCTGGAGATTTATTAAATGCAAGTCCGGCAGTGCCAAAGTAGGAACTTAACTCTTCCAGAATTATCTGTTGGTCTGTTATTAATTTGCGTTGTGATTCGAATTTATTAGAAAGAGAAGGGGTTGATTTTTGGCCTTCAGTGTGTTTTATCATTGTTCCGGAATTTTTATTTTATTTATTTGTTGATATCTTGGATTAATACCTGTGAGCAAGAGCTCATTACATAGGTTCCATGTCAAAGGAATAATATACAAGGGTAAACAATACAAGTTGGGATATGCAGTCATGTGCAACACCGGCAGAAAATTATTATTCAGATGAAGATTGCAGAGGACAGCAGAGAAAACAGCAGCAACTCACTACTGGAACATAACCTGTCCAGTTGAGCTAGCTTAACAAAATGATGAATACAGGGTACAAGGCTAGTGACTATGCAGAACATGGTATTGTACAATGTATGCCACATCCACTCAGTGAGTCAAACAGTGATAAGAGACAAAGTAGTGGAACAGCGGCAGAAGCAGGGGAGAGGTATATAAAAGGTAGGGAGGGAATATAGAAGAAGAAGGGGGAAGGGAAGTGAGGAGAAAGGGTAGACACATGGGGATGGGCGGGAGGTAGTGGGTGGCAGGGAGAGGCAGGAGTGGTTAGGAGGGGGACAGGACCAGAGGTAGTAGGGAGAATGCTTATTCCTAGAGGAAACAGTCACAGTTAGCTGAGGCAATTAGGGACTTCCTTAGTAGCTGTTTGAAAGAGCTTAGCATTGGGGCCAAGGAGATGACGATGAGCTGAGAATTAAACCAGAGTGGGGCCCTGTGAGCGAAGGATCTTTGTCCTTAGGAGGTTTGGCAGCGGGGGATTTTGAAAACCTGGTTATCGGAACTTCTAGTGCATCAAGGATTGGAGAAAGGGGTGAGACACTCCTGAATATCAGGGGGCATCTGTTCAAGGCTCACTTTTTTCCCAAGCAGACATGTTTGGTACATGAGCCTGCCCTTGAAGGGGAGCCAGCCGGCTTGTGTATACAAGTTACAGGTATGGGTAAGATGGGCAGAGCCAGTTAGGAGCTGGCAGGGTTTGTTAAGCGCAGTAGTGATCCGACGGAGTGCCATATCAGAGGCTGACCTATATATGACAAGCCCATAATCTATAAGTGATACCACAGAGCTATGGATGGCTACTTTGAGGGCTTCAGGGAACAGACAAGATTTGTGTCTGTATAGGAGCCCTAGGCACAAATTAACTGCCTTTGCAACTTTATCAGTGTGGGCAGCTTAAGACAGGGGACTGTTGACTGTGACCCCCAGGTACTTGAAGTGCTGGACCAGTTCCAGGGGAGTGCCCGCTTCATTGGAGATTGAGAGAGGGAAGGAGCTGTGTTTGTTAAGAGGGTTGAAAAACAGCATTATTTTCGTCTTTTTTGTAGTTCATTATAAGTTTATGGTTGTTACACCATCTTTCTACCTCTGTGAAGTTAGCCTGGAGTCTTCTTTCCAAAGCGTGAGGGTCAGGGTCACTGGTAAAAATGACTGCGTTGTCAGCATATAATCAAATACGCTTTGAACTTAGATGGAGAAAGTGGGTTATGCATCAATTAAATATGTACCCTGATTTTGTCTCTTAGGCATGTAGTATTGCCATATCGGCTTTTGGGTTTTACATGAGTAGTGAAACTTGGGATTGGTGTGGGTAGATTGTGGACTGTAGGTTGAAAAGAACTCCTTTGTTGATTTTGGGGATGCTCCCAGGACTGAGTTACCTCTTAGAATGTGGTGGATATATTCTTGCCTTATTTGCAATTCAGTTTTAATTAATTTATCTGTACTAGGAAGGTTCCCTATGGATACACTGTTTTTTTTTTCCTTTAAATTATGTAATGGATATATATATATATATATTTTAACCCCAATTGTGTATTGTAAGTTGTAACACCAGAAGTTATGTATTGATGTATGGTTTTGGCTATGTCTGAATAAAAAATATATTTAAAAAATAAATAAATAAAATATGGTCCTGGCAGACTAGTGGGAGTTTGTTTAGGAAGATACTAAACAAGAGGGGCCCCAAGATGGAGCCTTGTGGGACTCTAGAGCGGACAGGTCTGCAGTCTGAGAGGGTGTTCCCAATCTTAACTTGCTGTGAGCGGCCACACAGGTAGCTATCGAACCACACCACAGTGCTGACAGAGAGACTAGCGTTACCGAGTAGTTCGGCAAGGAGGACATGGTTCACTGTGTTGAATGCGTTAGTTAAGTCAATAAAGGCCGGTGGCGCTGAGGGTTGAGGCGCTGGACGCCACACCTTGCGCCATGCTGTCAGCCCGGGTTCGGGAACAAGCCCGGGCCTCCGGGGGTCTGCACGGGAGAGAGAGAGAGAGAGAGAGAGGATTGAGCATCCGGAGGACAGCTCTCCTCTCGGGGGGGATCCAGGGTTCTGCCTGGCTCTGCAGTGGCCCCCGGTGGTACTGTAACGCCTTGGGCACTAGTAGAGGGACGCTGAGCCGTGGCAGACGTCCCTGGCATCTTTGCACGTCCGGGCTCGGCATGAATGGGAGGAGGAGTGGGTGTAACTTAAGAAAAAAAAACCTGCCTTCTGATAGATGAAGGAGGGTCCGGTGTGTCAGGTCCGCCATGCCCAATGTTGGGCTCCACCTAGTGCTTCCTCTGCTCTCCGCCTCCTTGCAGCCTAACTAGATTATAGATAGAGCACCAGAAGGCGTGATCTAGTGGTCCCACCTTGGGGGACTCAGAGCCAGGGGGTCAGGTGGCTAGTGGGAGATGGCGGAGAGGCCCTGCCCGGAGGAGCGAAAGGAGAGGCTTCAGGCATCCGGGATCAGGACAGACACCAAGATACCACTCTGGAAGGAGTTCAGGCAGGTAAGGGTGAAAAATAAAGTTGTTAAAAAAAAAAAGTCAATAAAGGCAGCATCGACAAGGTGACCTTGGTCCAGGGAGCGATGGCTGTAGCCTGTGAACTCTAGTAAGGCTGTTGTTGTGCTATGCCTGCACATAAACCCATGCTGCACAGTGCACTACAGCTGATACTTTCCAAGGTATTCAACCAGCTGATCAGAGACATTCTTTGCAGTGCTTTTGACAGTGGGGGGAGGATGGATATCGGGCTGTAGTTCCCACGCAGAGTACGGTCACCACTTTTATGCACTGGTGTAACAGCTGCTTCTTTCCACAATTTGGGGAATTGTGAATGCCTAAGAGACGGGTTAAAAATATGAGCTAAGGGCAGAAGGATCTCCTCAAGAGTAAGTGCAACAATTTTAAGGTCCAAAGAGTCATCATTAGACCAAGGCTTACCCAGGACCCTGTGGAGGTATTTCCTGGCTTCTGAAGCCGAGATGGCTTTGAAGTAAAAAGGAGGAGGAGAGGGTTGGGGAACTGCAGGAGAGGAACCAGATGAGCTGGTCGGACAGAAGTAGTCATGTGGGAGGACGCTGCTCAGGTCTGTGAAAGTGTCACTGAAAGTGTTAGCTAATGTCTTTAGGGTCAGTGGAGGGAGCACCATCAAGGATGAGTATTTGGGGGGCTGTTAGTGTCTTTTCCGGTGACTTCTTTGATGTTTCTCCAAAACTTTCTGCCATCATTCCAGGAGCGTGTCAAGGCTTCCTTGTAATAGTTACCTTTCACTGTACGGGTAGCACTGGTGCATTTGTTTCTTGCCCATTTAAAATTTTGAACATTGGCCTGTTTTCCTGTGGCCCTGGACTTATGCCACAGGTGGTCCCTGGTTTTTAGTAGCTCAATAAGATCAGGGGAGATCCAGGGGTTATCACGTCTTTTTATCTTCCTTGTTCGGTATGGAGTGTGTTTGTGACATAACCCATTGAATAGATGTATGAAATGTTCAAGGGCAGTGTTTATGTTATCAGCGGCGAAGACAGGGGACCAGTCAAGACTATGGAGGTCGGATTTAAGGAGGTTAAGATGACCACAGGTGAGGACCCTGACAAAGATTACTGTAGTGGGAGGTTTGACAAATTTAATGGCCCAGTTGAATAGGATAAGGGAGTTGTCACTTGGTCCATCTGGAAGGACTGTGATGCTGGAGGTATGTTTGGGGAGGTTAGTGAGGATCCAGTCGATGAGGGTACCTGATCCTTTTTTATAGTTCATCCTTGTAGGCAGCTTGACAAGCTGTATAAGATGAACAGCAGAGAGTACGTCTCTGACAGGGCTGGTGTCTGTGGCAAGCCAATTGACTTTAAAATGGCAAAATACTGTTACTTCAGTGTGAGGACTCGGGTTACCCAAGCAGTGAAGAAGCATGTCAAAGCCAGTGGTCGTCAATTTGGGTGGAATATATACCGACAACACGGTGATGTTTTTATTGTGGGCTCCCAGGAGTACTTTAATGGCAAGTGTTTGAACATTGCCATCGGGGTAGGTAATGGTAGGGCATGAGCCTGGTAACCTTCTCTGAGGTAGATTGCACAACCACCACCTCTTTTTGTTTGGTGATCCTGCCTGAAGATTGAATAACCAGGTATAGCGATGGATGAGTCAGGTATTTTAGGTGAAAGCCAAGTTTCCACGACCAAGAAGATATCAGGGTTGCATTGGGTGATGACCCATATCTTAAGATGGTCAAGTTTGGGTAGGAGGCTACAAATGTTGATTGACGCAAATGTGATCGAACCAGCCTTCTTCAAGGGGATGTGAGTCCTCTGTGGAGGCCCTGGGTTGGGGTGGATATTACCTGCGAGTAATACTATTAGGAGTGTTACCCTACACAGATATTCCCGTAGTTGTTTATTGTTTCTGTGGCGTCACCTCTGCTGAGGGCGTTGCGGTTTGCATTTTTTCTGGACGATGGAGATTCTAGATAGGATCAGAAATGTAGGAAGCCATAGAGGTAAGTCATTACATGCCCACCCATTAGAGGGAGGGGGCATGCCCCAGTGTTTTTTGACGGGATCATGTCCTATTGGGAAGGTGACAGATCCATGCATATATGAGAAGTTACCATCCAAGGTATTAGGGGGTGCCAAAAAAGACCCAACGTGATTAAGGATGGATAGTGCCGATAGTGAGATGATAGCTAGACAAAAAGGTAGTGTTACAGTGCTGCGGGTACCCGATTTACATGGTGTGTGTTTATCCAGTCCAGCCATGACAGGATATGGGTGGGTGGATGGGGGGGTCAGGCTGGTGAGAGGTATAAGTAAGGTATCAAGTCAGGCAGCCCAGTGAGAGTAAACTGGGAGGGCTCAGGAAGCTAGTATGTCAGTAGTATGGTCCTGTGAGGGAAGGTTAAACGAGTCCCTTTAACAGGAGGGCTTGGGGAGGTTCACAATGGGAGGAGTAGCAGTGGGAGGGGTTTCAGAGAGCATTTAATAGAGGCAGGTGTCAGGGCGGGTGGGCAAGAAGAAAATACAGGCTCCAGATTTGTTCACACAGCGCTAACCGCTGAGGCAGCAGAACAACCCCCAGAGAACAAGGAGAAGCAACTACCAATAGGAGGAGAGCTGTAGCGGCCAGTAGAAGACCCGCAACAGTTCCAGGAGCCAATCGAATTGATGGCTTTCAGGTCGGACAGTCTGTGTACCTTTAGGTTGGAGGGTAGCCGATGTCCAGGTGATGGAGAAGCAGCCGGCTGGCAACAGAGTGGGGCCGTGCATGGGTTGAGCTGGAGCCCAGGAGGGCTACTCCTTTGGGTTAGCGGGTAGCCGGTGTCCGGGCGATGGAGAAGCAGCTGTCTGACAGCAGAACCGGGCCACACAGGGGGCTGCACCTGGAGGGGGAATTTGGCTGCATTATTTTTCAACTTATTCAGTGCATTTAGGAAGATGTTAGCTTTAGTCTCTCTTATGAGTTTGGTGCAGTAATTTCTCATGTGTTTGAAGGTGTTCCACGCAGTTTGGGATTTTATACACATTGAGGTAATTCAGAGTCTATCCCTTGCTCTTAAAGCTTTTTTTTAAGTTCTAGATTGAACCAAGGGCACAAATTGTTTTTGACCCTTTGTTTTATCAGGAGAGCATGTATGTTTATAATCCCTGACAATATTTGGTTGAAATGACTGATTGATTCATGGATATTGGCGGCAAGATAGAACTGTTGCCAATTTATTGCACTCAAATCAACAAGGTAATGAGATATGTTAAATTTTGTGAGTGTCCATTTAAAAATGAATTTTGGATGACGTTCTTGTTTGTGTGGGATGGTCACTGAGGTCATTGTGGAATACTGCTGCATGGGGTGAACTTGTGGGGCCTGTTGGTCAGTATGAGGTTGAGTGTGGGAGTTAGTAGTTTTTTTTTATATTTGGTCTAATAGGTTCAGAAATTATTTGAGGTAGTCCAAATTTGTCACAAAGATTTTTTAAGCTGTTAGGGTTTTGAGCGTTCCAATCTAGATTAAGATCTCCTAGTATTATTGTTTCATTAGGGTGGCCGTTTAGGATGTTGTAAATATGCTTCAGGAGTTCTAGCCCACCTTTAGGTGGTCTGTAGCAAACTATGATGTTCATTGTTTCAGCAGCTGATAATGAAAGTTTGATTGCCAGACACTAAATTGCTTTGGCATTGAAAGGGAGCTGAATTCAAGCCGCATCAGATTTGTTTATGTAGATGGCAATGCCTCCTTCTCTAGTGGGGCTGTCTATGTGAAAGATGGTATAAGAGGGTAGGGCAGTTTCATGGTGAGATACTGTCCCATTAAGCCATGTTTCTGTAATAATAAGAATATCTGGTTTGTGTGCGAGACCTAAACTTTTACCCTAATTTTTTTAAGCAGGCTACACACGTTGATTAATAAGAATTTCAGTCCTTTTGGAGTTGATAAGTCAGCAGGGGATGCAATTGGAATGAGCGGGCCAGGATTAATTTCTACATTACCTGAGCATATCAGTAGCAGCAAGATTAATTGTATACTCAGTTGATATTTGTTTTGGCTCATGAATGCTCGCTGTTCTGATTTGGTTTTAGGTGCTAAAATAGGGTGCTAGTATGGTAACACTTAGCATATGAGGTCTTAATAAATATCAGGAAACTCATTATGACTGTACAGTTAATCAGTGATTTGAACATTTTAAAAGTATTTTAGCTATATTTTTGGTAGTGATTTAGCTATTTTAGTGGTCACTGCTCACCCTAGCTTTTAAAATAAATCTGCTGCTAGAACGTGAGGGTAAGCATGACCACACAGCAGAGTTTGAATTTCATTGCAAATGCCATAATCAGCATGAGATACTAGGCTCCAGGGAAGCTAATTCCGTTGGAATGCTGTGATTGTTAAGCAAAGTGACGGATCCCTTGGAAGAAACAATGTTACTAAGGTATTTTTCCTTTTTTGCCAAAATGAGAGCATTTAATACCAGTTTAATTTTTGACTGTGAAATCCCATTCAGAGATTAACTATTCCTTCCCCTTCCTGGTCCCCATGTAGTTCAGCTTCGCCTCCATGCTGTCCCCGCACTAAAAAGGCTCTTGTTAGTTGGACTGTGGCTTTGATTTATCCTCAGTGGACCTCTGAAATATATAAATATTTTAAATTATGCCACCATTGCTGTCAGTGGAGTGTGCCCTGCACTCTACAAACTTCTACATCACAAAACATGGCAGTACGGGGACGGCACTGGGGCTGAACGGGACTCCATCGAGACCAGGAAGGAATCAGGTAGCCAGCTCTTATTTACAGTCTGTTTCTCCTTCACAGAACATGAAAAGAAAAAAAATGTAAAATGTGAAGAGTTAAAATCAAGTGCAGATAAGCTACTGATGTGGGGCTTATGGAATTAGAGTGAAATGGGCACAGTTGGAGTTCTCTTTAATGTGTCATAGTACCAAAATTCAGAAATGTAAAACCAAAATCGATAAACTTTTAACAGTTGCATAATTCTGTTTATCAATACAAAAAAACAGTATTGTTACAGTTTTAAAAGGTATTGATACTATAAAATAGTAGTGACATGAAATCGACGGGGCTGATGCTTAACAATCTGACTCTAGGATTTTATTTTTAAAAATGTATGTTTCTGACCCTAACAGTTCTAATGTTGGAGCTCTCAAAAGATAATATCTTTATTATGGGATGACTTTGGAACCCTTCAGGCTAGAAATGTAATTCTTTTCTAGAAAGCTTGGAGTCAGCTGAGTTGTTACTTTCGATATATGATGTTACTAAATCTTCTGTATATTAATATATGAAAACATGAAATGGTTGAAACATTTTTGTAAATTGTTTTGAGAATTTTTGTTTAGAATAAATAGGCCATCAAAACTAGTCAAACAACAGAAATCATGATACGTAATACATCAAAATATAGACACAGTCATGTATTTGGAGGTGAACATACGGGTAGGGATATTCCATCATATTGTCCAAGGGGTGTTGGTCAAAGGTGGGTTCCGTTAGTATGACTAGTGGAGGCTCATTGCCTCAGTCTACCACAGTAAAACGCAACCGATCAAAACAGATAAACAACACAACTACATGCTGATTACAGTGTGAAAAATGAATATAACCATTAAAACTGCAGAGCACAGAACATGCTTCAGGATTATCTGTATACAGGATGTTATGAATTTGGAAATCCAGAGCATTGTTTTTTAAATGACACAGAGATTAGGGTTCACAGAGGAGTTTTCAGTTCCTGATAGCCAATGAACCCCCTCTTCCTATACAGATAGCAGGGTTACTTGGACTCATGGGTTGTTTGCAGTCCCTGACACCCCATGAACCCCTGGCCCCTCACACAGTCAGTGCGGATGCTTTGACTCATATTGGGGGGGGGGGGGTCAGTCCTTGAAAGCACATGAACCCCATATCTCATACAGTCATTGCAGACACTGGGGTACATAGGTTCTCAGTCTCTGACAGCCTGTGTACTCCATCTGTTCCAGAGTGATTTTATATTTATTCCCCTTGCTATCTGTGTCACAAACACCCCGTGGGAGCCTCAGCAGGTAAAAAACAACCTTTGCTCTGCCTGACTGATTTGGGTAAGCAGGGCTACAGAAATGTTTCAGAATGTGAGATTTGATTGTCAGTACTGAATACAGAAAGCAGATATTCACACTCTTGCAGGATATATTTCATCAGAATATCGGGAAGGCTGGTGGACCATTCACTGTGCAGAGGAGCCTTGCTGTCACTGTCAAATCCATTGCAAACCCTGTGCCCATAGCTAAAGTCGGCAAAAAGAGAGGACCGAAGCCGAAAGATGCTGGAAAGAAACGGGGGAGGAAGAGTAAAGAGGGTCCTGGTGACATTGCACAGAGCATGGAACTCAACCTACTGGATCTGCACACAAGACAGACGCTAAAGGAACTGAGATCCCCCAAAAAGGAAGAGGTCAGTACAAACAATGGTTAATCTCATTTCAGCTTTACTCTTACTGATATACAGGGTAGGGGCTGATCCAACCACTCCTGTTGTCTCAGCACCATACTAACTGGTATACAGGGCAGTGGCCGTCCCAACCTATCCCTCTGTTTGTCCATGACACTGATATACAGAGCAGCAGCTGTTCCCTACCCCACTCTGTGTCTATGCAAACAATCTGGCGAACTCTTGTAAAGTGCCAAAAAATGCCCCCTGATGAAGACTCATTACAGAGCTAAAGAGCTGGGGTGACTGGTAGGTTGGCTATACTGCTGTGCTGTGTATCTTTGCTTATTATTTATACTGTTTGGCACTTTAGGAGACATACTTAAAAAACATTTTACACCAAGTTGATGCTGCGACCGTGACCACTTTGGGCTTTAGCAATGTATTTTCAATAAATTTGCCACGTTTACATTCAAGCAACTTGTCTAAGTACTTGTTTTACTTTAGTGCCAGGTATGAAAACCCCTCTTCTGTTGCTGTGCGTATTATGTACTAGTGGCCCTGGGACTGCACCTCCTTTTTCTGTAGCGCAGACATTCTCTGTTTTTGTTTTTGTGTTTGGCAGTCTCTAATGCCTTTGTTTGTCTTTGCACCATAACACTATATACAGGTTAACCATGATCTTCTTCAAGTATATCTCGTTCATCAGGCCAGACCTATGAAACTATAGCCATCAGGCACTAGGACCACATGAAAACTTTTTGCAAGCAGTCCACTGAGGGCGCCCATGATGACGTCTGACATTGATTTCCTTGTGTAAGCGTGGGCGGCCCCGTCCCTCCTCAGTTCTTTTCCCGCTGTCAATCAAGACTCGTCAGACCCTGCAGAAATGTCGTCTCAGCAGCACTGTCTGTAACTGAGCTAGTGGATTTACACCACTGCCTCCTGTGCCGTCATTGCCCATGACTCAGGCCCATCTCTTCTCTGGCTCCAACCGTTGCCAAATCCGCCAGTATGGAGTGGTGCTCGGCCAAGCCAAGTCCCGATTTGTTTTTGGGCCTAGGGACCTTCTCGTCGCCGGCGGACCCAACTCCTCTTGGGAACAGTGGCTTAGTTACAAAGAATTCCTCCTAAAAGGCCCTTGGATTACTCCGGGCCCTTCCTCTCAGCGACAGGTTAGTCTGCAGTGGTTCCCCGTGCCCCCGCCAGTGCTTTTCTGTCGAATGGTGATGCCCTAGCCTCTCCCATCCCGTCCGCTCCCCCCCCCCATCACCATAATGGATGGGATGCAGCCGGCTCTCACCTTGGCCAGTCATAGCTCGCCCAGGCTCATCGACAGTGGTGCCTTGAGCCTCCCCATTGACATTCCCCTTCCCCACGGCCCCTGCGGTAGCCAAAGTGATGTTTCTGTCTTAGGCCTGTCACGGCTGGTCCAGACTCATTGATGATGGTGCCCTGTGTCTCTCCCGCCAAAGTTCTTTCTGCCACACCATGGTGGCCAGAGTGATAGCTCTCTGTTGGGCCAGTCATAGCTGGCCAAGAATCGTGACAGTGGTGCCTTGTGCCTCCCCATCAACGCTTCCCGCCACATCACATGGTGATGGCCATAGTGACTGTTCTGACAGTAGAGCTCTTGCCTCCCCTGTCAGCTGTCCTCTTGAGTCTGTCGATGACATGGACGTCTACACTGAGGACTCCCTTGCCTTGGTCCCTCTTGCTCGGACTAGGCGTTGCTCATGCAGAGCCTCATTAATGTTCCCTCTGGCTTTCCACCATCAACGCAGGATGTCTCTCGAGCCCATCGATGACACGTAGGTTGACACCGAGCGGCTCATTCACTTTATTCCCTCCTAACGCTTGCACCAGGCTTCTTTTGTGCAGAGCCTCTTGAACATGTCCTTTGGCTTTCCCCATCGACACAAGGTTGCTTCCCCTGTCAGCTCTTCTTTCCGACCCATTAGTGGTACAGACATTGATGCCAGGTGGTTCGCTGCCGTCAGTCCACTCACAGGACCAGTCTCTGTTTCTGCACAGTATTGTTGACGCTTTCTATTACTTTTCACCATCGATATAGCCTGCCACAGCCCTTAATTAGAGAGCGTTCTCTTTGCCTTATGGCCCCCATCCGTCCCTACAAGGTTGGAGGTTCCTGCAAGAACCCTGTTCCTTTTCCACCTGAAACACAGCCAGTGCAGTTGGCCTGGCTTCTGCAGGCGTATACCGGCCTACTTCCTCCTGGACTGCCCCTAGGGTGGACCAGCTGTCCCCCTCCTTCATTTGACGGTGGGCAATTCTACACCTCCTCTGGAGTTAGGGCTTGCTGCACTTTGAGCCCACCCAGCTTTTGGTGGCTATGTAAGTCATCAGTACCCTGGGACTTACAGGTTTTAGGGCGCCAAAACGTTGTCCTCACTATCCTTGGCTTGAGGCTTGCTGTACTCCGAGCTTATCTTCCACCTTTCAGTAACCCCCTGGGTAAGTGCAGTATGGGCACCTCTTGGCACTCCTGCCTAGGCAACAGTCTCTGTGGCAGGTCTGGGCTCCAGTTTGGCTTCGGGGTGGTACCAATCTGTTCTCTCTCTCTGGCCTAAGCGGTATAGAGGGGGGGCTCGGATGCCAGTATGCTGCTCTGGCCGGCCCCAACTAAGAGACAGCAGGTCTGCCTTTTTCTCTGAGCAGTGTTTGCCATGTCTGCATTGTCCCACCCTGGGCTACAGATAAGGTAACAGGCATCTTGCCTGCCCCCATCCCCATTCCCATGTCTCCTCCTCAATACTGCAAGGTGGCATGGTAGTGGCACTTGCAGTGCCAGACTCTGCCTGTATTCGCCTACACCCCCAGTCCTTATTCCTAGCAGGGTTGTAAGGCATTTCCTGTTCTGTCTCAACTAGAGGAGAGTGCCAACTGCACATGCTGTTAGGCATGACAATGTTCCAGTCTGCTTCCAGATCTTTCTCCAGGTCTCCCCATCACCCTCCGGCCCAGCTTCTGGTGGAGGTGCCTACTTTGCTATGACAGGCGGTTTCGGCTCTGGCCTCTTCTTCCCAAAGTGGCATCACACTATCACGGATAAGGGCCTAGATTTATCCTTGGAATCAGCGTGCTACCAGCAGGCACATTATGGTCATTAAGCTAGCATGAACCTTTGTGGTTCCATGTGCAGGGCCCTCTTACCATTTCAGGAGCTGCCCCTTGGCTTGCCTCCTATGCTTTGCTCCCCTTACAGGCACTGTTTCAGTTTCCTGTTTTAGGAGGCAGGACTACCTCTTCAGGGTAGTGTCTTTTTTGCTGGCCTCCAGTGCCATGGGAATTTTCCAGTGTTTAGCAGTTGTGGCAGCAGCTTGATGCCAGGAAGGCCTGTATGTCCTCCCAGGCCTGGATGGCAGGTTTCTTGATAGCCCTCCAAGGTGCATCTTCTCAATGCTGTAGCACACACCAGGCAACTGTGCAATGCTCTGGGGTTCATGACCTAGGCATCAAGGTCAGTTCTGACCTCTTCCCTTTGGCTGTGGTATATAGTGGCGGTTGAGGTCTCAGGCCACGCCCTCACCTTCCTGTCACAGCACAGGGTGGGGCATCTAATGCCCCTTGCTTAGGAGGTGTTATGTCACAGCCAGGACATTCCTGAGACTCCTTGGCCTGATGGCAGCATCCAGTATCGCACTACCGCTGACCAGGCTACGCATGAGAATTCCACAGTGGACACTGGAAGTCCAGTGGGGACAACGAATGGCCAATCTAGAACAACAGGATCTTCTTCAAGGTTATCTCTTGCAGCAGGTAGTACAGTTGGGTTTCTGCTAGCGGGTGCTCTTGTGCATGGTAGCTTTCATCAGCAGTGTTTGCCTAGGGGCCGCCCACAGCAATGACCTCATCAGCTGAGCGACTATTAAGGTGTGGGCGGCCCCAGGCATCCTCAGTTCTTTTTCCCGCCATCTTCAGTTTGCTGCATGCAGTAACTCCGCATCTTCATGTATTTCATCAAGCAGTAATCGACAAGAAATCGAACCTGGACCGGTTTCCATCGACCACTCCTGCCCACCTTTGCCGAATGTCTGACGAGTCAAAAGCTTTATTTCGCAAGTGTCATTGCGGTAGAAAAATCTACCACTATGACAGTTGCACAGCTTGTGTCCAGTGCTTAGGGTCTTTCCATGACCTTCTTACTTGTAAACTTTGCCAAGAATTCAACCAGACTACTAGACGTCAATGTCTACAAGAGATAGAAACTTATCTCATGGAACAGAAACCTGCTGTTCTGAAGAAGTGTGCCCGCCCTAAGGAATCTTCGTCTGTGACTCCCCACAAGCACTCCAGCAAACACAAGTATAAGGGCAAGCAAAAGTCCTCATCATCCTCTGGGGTAAAGGTTTGTCGACGACCATGGTTTCCAGTGATCCGTCGCCGACGACCCGCCCTAGATCTTTCCCTCCGTTGATGACTTTACCTACTTTGTAGTTGACGATGCTGTCCAATGCTTTATTGGTGGTATCCACGGTGCCATATACTGCACCCTCTGGCTCTACGTCAACAGTAACCCATCCTCCTTCGGGTAGCATCCCTTCATCAATGACTACTGGTTTTTGACTCTCTTTCCTCCCCTTTTCAGTCGTCATCGACGACTACTATGGGCTATGTCATTAAGGAAAAAGGTTTTTCCTTAACAGTTTTACCTAAACTTCCACCACCTTCACAGGTAGCCTCCTACAGGGGCACAGCTGACCTGGACAGGGGTCCTGATCACTACACCCTCAGCACTTGGCCTCTTACTCAACCTCAGCCTACGTCCTCACTTAATCCTCTGTCTTCTCAGAAAATGTTCCTACCTCGCTCGTCGACGTTTTCCTCCGTCGATGTTGCGACTGTGGTTCAAATGGTGTTACAGGTAATGCAAGGCATTCACACACCTCCTAGGAGCAGGACTCAAGAATCTCACTCCCCTTCTCCTCCTCCTCCTGCCAAGAAGTTTCACCCAGACAGTGATCCCTCTTCTGGTTCTTCCATACACTCCATGGAAGAAGACTATTACCCTGATTATGAGGAGGAATTGGAAGGTTACTTTGATCTGGACGATGGTCTTCGTCCACCCTCTACTGCATCCACCATCTCCTCAGCAGACGAGGATGCTGTTAGGCAGACTGCGGCGCCTCCTCCTGATGACCTTTCCTTCCTCGACATGGTGGCACAAATCCAGAAAACCTTGGGTTTCACCACGACCGAACTAGATAAACAGAGACGTGGTATTGCTGACTGTCTGGAGCTTCCAGAAGAACCTGTGGTCGTGGTTCCAGCTTTGATTCAGACCTACCAAAATGAGGTACTGTCTGCTTGGCACCAACCTTCCACCGTCCCTGCGGTTCCCGGAAGGCTGACCACCCGTTCTTCTCAGTGGCACCGGAGGCGGATTCAGTAGTAATTACTGCCGGTCGTGACCTAAGCATCTTAGTTCATTACCTCCTGACAAGGAATCATGACACATTGACTATACGCACAAGACAGTATACCACGCAGGTACTGTGAACCTCCATATACTCAGTTATGTGGGACACATGGTAAAATACCAAAGAACACTATGGTCCTCAGCCATGGATTTGGTTAACAAGCTACCCCCATCACCAGAGAAGGAACAGCTGTTAGCCACTATCTCCACAGGTAACTCCATATCCTGACATCTTTTACGATCAGGGTACAATGCAGTGGACACCTCAGCTAGAACCTCTGCCATGGGGATTACTCTGAGATGCCAAGCTTGGCTCTGGGGTATCAGGCTTTGCACCTGACGTGCAACATAAAATCTTAAATGCCCCCTTTAATGCTACAAAACTATTTGGATCAGATGGCCAGACTATACTGGATGACCTCCATGCCTTGGGCAGAACCTTAAGGACTGTACATGGCATGCACCACTCCTCTCAATGCCCAGGCCAGCAACATTACCAGCAGTCCTTCAAATTCCGAAGGTCAGGTAGACAAAGGGGCAACTACAAGCAAACCTTTAGGGGTAGGCAACAGTCTCAAACGCCCAGAACTACCACCCCTATGATGAAGGGCTCCCGTTCCATCTCCACAACGGATTGGACAGCCCTTCATCTTCTGACCTACTGAACCTCCACCACAGCTTCCTTTTGCCGGCCTCGGAAGCTGTTGGCAGCTGCTTTGCACTCCACTTAGAGGCCTGACAAACTATCACCTCAGACGAATGGGTCCTTCAAATAATTCAGATGGGATATACACTGGAATTTTACTCCATCCCTCCACCCCACCCTCTTCATTCTGTCTTATATCCATCCGAACACTGGCCCATTCTCTGAGAAAAACTCACTGCATTATCCATAAAACAGTCTATAACACCTGTTCCCCCTCAGGAACACAGCAGAGGGTTTAATTCCCACTTCTTCCTTGTGCCCAAACGCACAGGAGATTTAAGGCTGGTGCTGGATTTAAGAAACCTAAATCTATTCATCCAATACAAGAGGTTCAGAATGGTCAACCATTCTCCCCATTCTACAGCAAGGGGACTGGATCTGCACTCTGGATATGAAGGATGCCTATCTACACATCCCTATCCATCCTGCCCACCACTGGTTCCAGCTTCTAGAGCACCATTTCCAGTTTCCTGTCAGCCGCAAGAGTTTTTACCAAATGCCTTGCAGTAGTGGCAGCTGCTCTCTGCAGGCAGGGGCACTTTGTTTTCCCTTACTTGGATGTTTGGCTCATCAAAGCACACTCAAGAGAGATGCCCTCCTCTCTTCCCTCCTTGCCACCCTCCAACTGTTCCATGCCTTAGGCTTTACAGTCAACTGGCCAAAGTCCAATCTGGTACCCACTCAGAAACTCCAATATATAGAAGCCATATTGGATACCGCTCTAGGCAGAGCCTATCTTCCGGAGGACAGACAAACAAAGCTCATATCGATGACCTTACAATTTCAGACCATCAACCATATCATGGCCAGGCAGCTCCTCTGTCTCCTACTCAAGAAGGAGGAGGAGGAGGAGGATGGAAGTGGGCCAAAGATTGAGGACAAGGGAGTCCTCTGTTTCCTGTGCTCCCTTTGGTGCTGATGAGATTTAAATTGATTAAAACCCAGGCCAGTGTTTATAGATGAAGGTTTCCGCTGCTTCAGGGTCTTGGAACTGAAGGGCCTGTCCATTTCTCGTGATGTGCAACACAGTGAAATAGCGGAGACTGTATGGCACCCCGAGTTCTAAAAGGGCCTTCCGAGCTGGAGTGTAGGCTTTTCTTCTGTCTGACACACCAGGGCAATTTTTGTGGGATGTCCTCTCCATGGCAGGCTGCCTTTTTGTCTGGAGAGCTGCATTATCATTTCTTTGTCAGAGAATCTGAGAAATCTACTGATTATCAGGAGAGATCTGTCTGCTGGTCTTGGGGGGGCAAGGACCAGTGAGAGTGGTCCACTTTGATGTTGCTGGGGCACTCAGGGAACAGCATCCCAGCCAAAGTTTGCTGAAGGAAGTGATTGGTATTCTGAGCCTCTACACCTTGTGGGAACCCCATGTCTTAGATTGTTATGGCGACCTCTGTTCTCGAGGTCTTCAACTCTGTCCCATAAGAGACGGAGCGCCCTGTCTTGTCCCTTCGATAGAGCTATCACCCGCTCTGTCTTATCCTCAGCTGTCACAATGCGATGTTCAGACGCATTCACCTGGTCAGCTGTTTGTATAACGTTGGCATTAGTTCTTTGTGCTGAACTTTCCAGTTTGTTAATTTGCTGCATGAGCTGCTCAAACATTGCCTTGATCTCTGCCAGGGCAGCACCCGGATCTGCACCTGCCATAACCGTAGTGCAAGGTTCGTGCGAGAGGAAAAAGTACAGTTAGGCAGGAATAAAGAATATAGCCACCTGTTCTGACTCGATTAGGCTGAAATGGGTATCTTTCTGCTCTGCCAAGTTTATGCTGTCAGGCTTTGTCAGTCCCAAGGCCATCGGGTAGGTTGTTGAGGCGGATCTTGCTGGTTATTGAACAAGGGTGACCTCTGAGAGAAGATTAGGCAACCATCTTGATGGGTGCCAAGCCATGTCCCCTTTGACTAGCATTTTAGACTACCTGTGGTCCCTTTTTCAGTCAGAACTGAGGCTGACAACCCTCAAGGTGCACCTGGCAGTCATCTCTGCATATTGGGTGCAGGCTGGTATGCAGCGGTGGTGCACAAGAAGGTGGTCAGGCATTTCTTCAAGGGTCTGGACCATCTGTCCCTTCCGGTGCATGAACCGCCACCACCTTTGAACTTGTTGCTGGTGTTGGCAGTGCTAATGGGCAAGCATTTTCAGCATAGGTATGAGATGTCAAAGCTGTTGTGGAAGAATGCTGCCTTTTGGGGGTGGGGGGCTTGGGAACCCTACCCGCCACAGGAGCTCAGCCCCACCCCGCCATCCTACCATGCCCAAGCTTACCCTGGGTGCGGGCAGGCACCCCTCCAATAGACAAGAAGGCAAGCTTGCTTAACTTCTCGGACGGGTCGCAGGAGTGGGTGTCATGCCAGGGGACTGGGTTTTGTAATGGGCGTAGTGCTGCACTGCCCGGGAGGTGGGGCATGCAGTGATGTCCATGGGATGACTTTGACGTCAGTCCCGCTTCCCACTGATGCAAGCGCCGGTCGAAGTGGATCCCCTGCCCTCCACCAGGGGTTTGTATTGCACCAGACACTCAACCCCCCCTCCCTCCCTCCCTGAGAAGGAGAGCCATCCCTTAGACACTTAGTCCTGCCCCCCACCAACCCCAGCTGGCCCTCCGACTCCTGAGTCTGTTCCCGAACTTGGGATGTCGGCGTTGTAAGCAGACACCTTGCCGCTGCGGAACACCTACTTCTTGGTGGCTATCGCCTCCGCCAGAAGGATCAGTGAGCTCCAGGTACTCTCGGTGGAATCACCATACCTGGTGTTCCACAAGGACAAGGTAGTCCTCCATCCCCACCCAAAGTTCCTCCTGAAGGTTGTGTTAGAGTTTCACTTTAATCAGGTGATTAGCGGGCGGCGTTGGGCACCCGAGGGTGCCGCCTGGCACCTGCAGGTGCCATGGGTGTTATGGGTGCCATGAGTCCATGGGTGCCATGGTACCTGTGGTGCCTCGGGTGCCATTGCTGCCATGGGTTTCTCGGGTGCCATGGACGTCGGGGGTGCCCTGGTGTGCCATTGCTGCCACTGGTGCCGAGGACATCTGCGGGTTCTGCTGTGGGTGCCCTCGGGTGTCTCCCAGGTTGGCATAGGTACTGCTTGGTGCCCTCCTGTGCCACGAGTGACACTGGTGCCGCAGGGGTGCCAGTTGGTGCTGTCCGACAGAACTAGGGAAAGCTCTCCATTTGCGGACCTCTTCTTCATGGACTTGTGTAGGATGTTTCCGCAGAATGAAGTCCTGTTCTGCGGATTATTTTTTTCACACATCTTAATGGGTAGCAGTCTGCATCGGGTCTTGTGTCATCCAGCGGTTTTCTGCTGATGGGACTCTTCTGTTCTGTTCTGCCAGCGGAATCTCTCATTCCGCTCAGCACTTTCTCAGCTCCCTACGTGGTGCCAAGCTCCTCGTCACCCTTCCTGGTGGCGGAGTCTCTAGTGGCTGTGACCTAGACCTCTCTTTGGGGTCCTTCTGCGATAGAAGGGTATCTAGATGAGTCTCTTCCTGTCCTTCTGGTCAGTGATACAGCGGATGACTCATTTTATATACTGAAGGACATGCCCTCTCTATCATCAGAGTCTGTGATGGAAGCTCTTTTCAGTAGTTCCTCAGTAATGGGGTCCACCATAGTGTTCAGACTGCATCTGTGGACCATACACCTCTGTGTCTAGACTCTATCAGCCGTCAAGACAATTACACTCTGTGGAACATTCTAATTCAGTGGTCAGGAGCCGCATAGAGTCTTCCGCTCCTTTGATAGGGGTATACAGCCCCCTTCTGATGCTGCCCCTCTGGTGGCTGCTTCGGCACAGGTGGTTAACATCTGTCTAGCTATTATTATTAGTCCAGTCAAAAGTTCAGTTATGGATCCTCAGGTTCCTCCTGCTCCTCAGAGGGATGACATCCTTGTCATTTCTGTATCAGGCAATCCTTGCGAAAAAGCCACCTGCAACCTTGTCAGGCTCGGACTAACGATAAAAAAAAAAGGGGGGGGTTAGAATTATCACAATACAGGGCCTAGTTGGAATGTCCCGATACCACACATTGGATCTGTTCAGATTCCGCCTCAGTCCTGAGGCAGTCATCTCTAAACTTCGGTAAAGAGTACCTGATTTCTTCTACCCCAGGGGCAGTCTGATCCAGCGGTGGTATAGCTCACCTCTTTTCTCTAGAGAGATTTCTCTTATTCCAAGGTATTTCCAAAACCTAGGCATCTAACCAGTCTGTTAGTCCCTCCTTTTTTTTTTTATCAGGCTTTCTTCTCTTGATCAGAGCCTCGCAGCAACAGAAGTGACTCTTCAGCGAGTCGGAACTTAGATTCCTACTGCCATCCTTGCTTCAACTTAACAAACGACATACTCCTTTCTTGTCCATAGGTCAAGTAGGTCTTTTTCTGAGACAGCTTCTCAAATATTCACACCTTCAGTTCCTGTGCACTGGTTCCGTGCCAGTTGCACACGAAACTATCCTCTCCGACTGCGTGATGGAGCTGTGATATTTTTTTTTTTGTTCAAGAAAGCAGACTAGAGTCCTTCCTACTCCCTTCAGGGAGGCTGGAGTAAGTAGTGCCTCACTGCATTGAGCCACTTCTGCCGCTATTCGGTCACTTCAGTGAATGAGTTAGCCCTAACTTGGTTCTGCTGTGTCTCTCCTCAATGCACATCTTCCTCTATTTGCCTTACAAATCCAGCCCCTTTTTTTTCTGTCGGAATGTTTTTTTCCGCAGTGGACACATCCTCCTGTATACTTTTTCCCTTTCTTCCCTGAGTTCATAGACTGCTACTACAGTTATACACACAGGGGCAGGATGATTCCTTTTCGGAATATGCAGTGAGTAGGATTTGATTCTACTAGACCACCACAAGAGGCTTCTAAGTTGTGCTTCGCCTTCCATCAGGAAGGTTTCAGTGACTAAGTGAAAACCATTCTCCTTGATGGACTAACCCCACCTGGACCTTTTTTTGCTCACCAAGTAAGGGGTTCAAGTGCTCCTGGACCTGTTGTTTGCAGGTCAGCCATACTTGGTAGTGGGGGTTCCGTGTCTGCTTTTCAGTCTACCCTGAACCTGTAGACTTTACCTCCGGCTGTTGCAGTTCCTGAGGTCCTTTTACATTAGATTAGTACGTGTCTTTGACGCTATTAGTTTTGGTCCTATACCAAATTGCGAGTCCAGGTTTTCGCCACTCTGACTGGTTGTGACTTCCTGGCAGAGTTTCATTTTGTGCCCATTGCAGTCATCTGCAAAGTGGTGAGTTACAACTCGAGCGCTTATCTTGTAAGCTTCATGTTCTGGATGCTCTTTCTAAGACGGCTCTTTTTATTAGCAGGACAGTCCTTGGCTGTCCTTTCTGGGTGAATCCTATCTCCTACCACCCTACTCAGGGTTGTGGGTTTTAGCTCGGTACTCTCCCACTAGTGTGAATGAGTGATGCAGACCTAGTCCAGGAAGATATGGAAATTACGTAGTTACTGTAATTATTGATTTTCTTGGACAGTCTCCATCACTCATTCACACGCCCACCCACCATCCCCAGGGTTCACTCGTTTTTCTTTCCTGGTCTTCATGGCCTATGGTTCGGACTGTGAAGACATTGTTCTTTGACCTTTCTTACAAAGGCCATTTGGGCCCTCTCTGGTCGAGAAACTCAGAATGAGTTATTCTTATTAGTTACGCTGCACCTCCTTGGTCGAAAAGGTACTGAGGCGGTTAGAGTGTCGAAGCCGAGATAGCCTACACAGGCGCAAGTCAGTCTCGCAGTGCCGTGCATGCGCGATCCTACCTCAGCACCAATCCTTCAGATCATTTTTGGCTTCCGCTTGGTCCTGGCACCTCCGGTGCTATCCCACTAGTGTGAGTGAGTGATGGAGACTGTCCAAGAAGATCAGTAATTACGGTAAGTACGTAATTTCCATTTATTTCCCGCCATTAGTTTGTGAAAACGCCCAGCTCCCGTACAAGGACGGACACTCCCAGTGCTTCTTCTGTTTGGGCCCGGATCACCCCATGGAGAAGTGCCAGCACTGATTGAAATTCAACGCCGCCACCCGCAGACGGAGGCAGCAGTCCCTGGAGGCCCATATACTTAAGAAGAAAATGACCTCCATCGAGAAGGAGCTGAAGAAGCTTTGTCAGTCCTCCACTTCACCTGAGGGTCACCGTAAAAAGAAGAACAAGGAGAAGCACTGGGACTTCTCTTCCTCAGTCACCACTACTTCGGCTGGAGTCGCCGTGCTCAAGGTAACATCCCGGGGGACCATTCCGCAACAGCCGTCTCGGAAGCTTCCAAGACAGCGTCCACCCTTCCGTCTGGCTCGGGCCCTTCGGGAGCCTCCGGGTCAAAGGAGGCTTCCACTTCCGTCAAGGCCGCCGCCTTCTGGTGCAAGTGGCTCCAGTAAGCCGGACGTCCGCTCCTCTGACACCCGCCCGGAGAAGGCCGCTAAGTCGCTTGACCCTTCGGGGCAGTGCACGGTCTCTAAGCCACCGGACAAGGCTGCCCCTCTTTCACGGCCTTCCTCGGGCACTGGCTTCTCCAACGTCCGCCCGGTCCCCACCGGTAAGGCGACCGTCTGTCCCTCTGACGGTTGCATGGCGTTGGAGCCGACGCCGGGCCCTGATGTCCAGTGCGCCATCCCTGGCTTCCTGCAGCGTTCGTCGCTGCCTTCTGAGGCCCCAGCGTCTCCTCAGACCCCGGGGATTTTAATCCTTCTTCCCCGGGCCATATGGAGGATGCAGGCACGCTCCTGTCAGTTCTCCCTCCTGCTGGGCCAGACGACCTGATGCTGGACCCTTGGACGCTGGCACCGACGCCGTCCTTGCTGATGCTGGGCAACATTCCTCTCCTGAATGCCATCCATACGCCGGACCTGACGCCTGCTGGGCTCCTGTTCCCGGGCCCGCCTGCGGGGCCGTTTCCAGGGCCTTCCGTCTTGTCGGAGCCCCTGGCACCCAAGTATAAGCTGTCTTATCCGACGCCATCTTACCCGGGTCCGCAGTATCCGACTCCGCAGTACCCAGTGCCACAGTACCCAGCACCACGCTTTCCGCCGTCGGGGTACGGATACTCGCCATATGGATATCCTCACTATCTGTATCCCTCTCCTCCACTGCCCCCACAGCCGCCAGTGGACCTGAGGGAGACTCTGGCTTCCTGGTGGGCTAAGGCCAAGGCTCAGCTCACCAAAGAAGTAGAGAGCTGTCTTCCAATGCCGGAACCTGTTCCGGATCACCGTCGTCGAAGGCGAGAGACCCCCCCGTTACCAGAGGTGTCCCCTCTGGTTCCAAGACGGGGTGGCACGTTGCCCCGGGAGCTTCCCAAGGGTCCATTCCTCCCCCGAGCGGGGAGGGGTCTTCATCTCCTCCAACTTCCTCAAACGACTCTGATGGATGTTCCGACTTTGATTAAGAGCCACGAACTCCAGACAAGTCCCAGCCTAGGACTCCTCCGAAGTCCCCTCCGGAGGATCCTTCCTTCATGGAGTTGCTACGAAAGATCCAGTTGTTGCATCAGTGGAAGTCTTTGGAGCCAGATCCACAGCGGCAGAAGCTGGCTGCACATCTGGATCTGCCCGGGATCGCTCCTACCTTGGTTCCACCCTGGATCGAGCCTCATGCAGACCTTGTTTCCACCATCTGGAAACACCCGTCGACCATAGCCCCCCTTCCGAGGAAGGCAGACAGGCTGTATCAGACTCCCCGGAGGGTGTTGATTTTCTTACTTCACACCCCAAGGCAGATTCGGTCGTGATCAGCGCCGCGCACAGCCAACCCAAAGCATTTGAGCTTGTCTCCACCCGATAAGGAGTCCCGCCTTCTGGACCAGTATGGACAGAAGGTTTTCGCTTCTTCTGCTCTGGGTATTAGGGCCATGAACTACGTTGCTCACATGGGGGATTACCAGAAGGCCATCCTTAGCGAGGTGGAAGCTAAATTGGACTCCCTTCCTGAGTCGCAGACCAAACAGAGAGCGGCAGACCTGGCCCGTTCTGCTCGTTTGGCCAGTAGGCACATGCTACGCGCTAGTTACGATGCAGTGGACACTGCTGGATCTAGCTTGGCATTCACCTTAAGTTTGCGGTGTCATGCCTGACTCTGAGTGTCAGGTTTGGTCCCAGAAGTGCTGTCCGCTATCCAGGACGTGCCCTTCAGCGGTTCGGTGCTGTTTGGTGGTGATGTCAAAGACATCATCACCGGCCTGCGGGAGAAAGGCACTGCTCTCAAGGAAGTTGACTCCATGTACAGAGTCCCTCAGCCTCAGCGCCGTTCCTTTCGTAGATGTGCATGGGCCAAGGCGAAACCCCAAGGAAAGTGGGCCAACAAATGTCGGGCCCCTCCGGCTGCGAAGCCCCCCCCGCCCAAACAGACTACATGGGAGCTCCAGCCGTGGCACTGCCTCTCACCTCCTGACTCCTTTCCTCTCCTACTGCCTCTGGGCTTCCCAGAGGATCCGGTAGGATGGAGGTTCTCCCTGCATCTGCCAGGTTGGGAGAGGATCACTTCCCACATTTGGGTGCTCCAGCTGATAGCGGAAGGACACTCACTAGAGTTTCTTCAGAAACCTCCCAGAAAACCCCCTCCAATGTCATTTTACTCCCCAGAACACCTTCTTCTGGTTTGGGAAGAAATCTCTGCCCTTCTTCTGAAGGCGGCGATAGATCCCATCCATCCCCATCTCCAGGGGACGGGTTACTATTCTCATTTCTTTCTGGTTCCGAAGAAATCAGGCGATGTGAGGCCAATCCTAGACCTCAGTTCCCTTAACTTGTTCATGGAGTACAAGAGGTTCCGAATGGTCTCTCTGCAGGGCCTTCTGCCCTTCCTTCGGCCGGGACAGTGGCTGTGCGCTCTGGACATGCAGATTGCCTACCTGCACGTCCCTATCCGCCCATCCCACCGCCAGTACCTTCGGTTTTCTTTTCAGGGAGACCACTACCAGTTCAAGGCCCTCCCATTTGGTCTCTCCTCGGCTCCCCAAGTATTTGCCAAATGCCTTTATGTGGTAGTGGCCCACCTGCGTACCCAGGGGGTTCAGGTTTTCCCATACCTGATGACTGGCTCCTGGCGGCCCCGTCCATGGAGGACCTCCTGCGCTCCCTTTCCCTTACCCTGCAGGTTTTCACCAGCTTGGGTATTACCATCAACCAGGCCAAGTCCCATTTGATCCCATCCCAAAGACTCCAGTTTATAGGGGCGATTCTGGATACGACCTCTGGTATGGCCTTCCTGCCTTTGGACAGGGTGGCCACCCTTCAGGCTCAGGCCAGCCTATTGTCCAGCCGCAGGCGGGTCACTGCCAGGTCAGTCCTTCGCCTCCGCGGGCTCATGGTGACTGCCATTCCGATGGTGCCTCGCGCTCGGCTCCACATGAGAATCTCTCAGTGGGCGATTCAGTCTCAGTGGGATCAATTGGTGCACGACCTAGATCGGGAGATACTGGTCTCCTCTCCGATGGTTCAGGACTTGCAGTGGTGAATGCTTCAGGAGAACCTTTGCCGGGGAGTTCCCTTCTGTGTTTCTCTGCCCTTCCAAACTCTGACAACAGAGGCAGTGGTTGGGGAGCCCACTTGGGATTTCAGCGGACCTGGGGCTCTTGGTCCAGACTCGAGCAGACTCTCCACATGAACGTGCTCGAGCTAAGGGCCGTGCTGTATGCTCTACAAGCTCTGTATCTGTATCTACTTCCCGGTCATCTGGCTGTCCAGACCGACAACATGTGCATAGTGTGGTACATCAACAAACAGGGAGGAACTCGTTCCTACCCTCTTTGCAGGGAAGCAATGCGGGTTTGGGATTGGGCAGTCCTTCACAACCTTCACTTCACGGCGGTTCATGTTCCGGGGGTCGAGAACACGTTGGCAGACCACCTCAGCCGGTCGTCCGCCCAAGCTCATGAATGGGAACTTGATCAGGGGGTAGTAGACGATGTCTTCCTACACTGGGGAACCCCTCAGGTAGACCTGTTTGCCTCTCCGCTCAATGCAAAACTTCCGGTCTTCTGATCGCTCGCTCCAGGGCGCGGAGTTTTTTGGAGAGACGCTCTGTCTCTAGACTGGAAGGGCAAATTCATCTATGCCTTCCCCCCAGTCCCATTGATTCCAAGGGTCTTACACAAACTCTGTTCAGAAGGAGCTTGCATGATCCTCATTGCACCGTTCTGGCCCAGGCAAGTTTGATTCTCTCTCTTCTGCAGCAGTATTCAGAGGAACCTCCACTTCCTCTTCCTCTGTCGCAGCTCTTGTTGACCCAGGATCAGGGGACCCTGGTCCATCCAGAACTCAGATCCCTTCAGCTGCATGCGTGGCTCCTGCAGACATAGTTCATACCCGGTTCGGGGTTTCGCCGCAGGTGGTGGAGATTCTAGTGGAGGCCAGAAAGCCTTCCACTCATTCCACTTACACCATGAAATGGAAAAGGTTCTCCATTTGGACCTCTTCCAGAGCTTTCGGCCATTCTCCTGCCCTGTCGGGAGGCTCCTGGATTACATGCGTCACCTCCCCGACCTGGGTCTCAGTCAGTCCTCTTTGAAGGTTCACATGGCCTCTATTTCCATTTACCATTTTCCTTTTGGGGACAGATCTTTTGCACAGCTGGAAGTCGCTAAGACCTTCCTTAAAGGGGTTCTTCACTTGAGACCCCCTTTTCGTGCACCTGCCCCTCCTTGGGACTTGAATTTAATTCTCGAGAAGCTTACCCTGCCTCCTTTTGAGCTGGCAGCATCAGCAGACCTAAAGTTCCTTTTCTGGAAGACTTTCTTCCTGGTGGCCATTACTTCCACTCTACGAATTTCCGAGCTTCAGGCCTTAATGTGCAAAATCCTGTACTTGATTTTCCACAAGGAATATGTGGCTCTGCATACCAACCCTAAGTTTCTCCCTAAGCTGGTAGCGGAATCTGCGTTGAATCAATCCATGGAACTGCTCATGCTTTTATGCAACATTCCAATCAAGTGAGTACTCTTACATACTTTGGATGTTCACCGGATTCTGAGATACTGCACCAACAGGACAAAGGATCTGAGAAAGACTGATCAACTGTTTGTCTCTCTTGCTCGCAAAAGAGAGGGCAGTGCTGTTTCCAAGCAATGCCTTTCAAAATGGTTGGCTCATTGTATCACTTTCTGTTATGACAAGTATCACAAGACCTTGCCAGCCCAAGTCAGAGGTCACTCCACTAGGGGTGTCACTGCCTCTGCTGCTTGCTTCAAGAATGTGTCGGCAGCTGATATCTGTGCAGCCGCAACTTGGACTTCTGTCCATACCTTTACGAAACATTACAGTTTGGACATTGCCTCTCGCTGCAGAGCTGGCTTCGGGTTGGCTGTTCTGCAAGGTCTTCTTTCCTAAGACCTTCACAGCCAGAGGATCTGTGTATGGGTAGTTTCCTTCTCCCGTGAGCTTCTCTTTGTTCCAGACTGCTTTGAACTAGGTCCTGTATGTAATTACTTGCTGCAAGAGCCCTCTCGAAGTAAGATATTACAGTTACGTAAGAACTTACCATAACAGTAGATCTTCGAGAGAGGCTCTTGCAGTAGGTAATACCTTCCTGCCCTCCATCCCCCTTAGCTTTTCAGCTCCTTTTCTGTTATGGGAAATATTCCGCTCTCTCGCCTTGCCTTTGGGCCTTTGGCGGAAAGAACTGAAGTCGGGCGGGGCGCATCGCCCCTTTATACTGATGTCGCATGACGCCGATCACCTGACGTGGGGGTGGTCCCCCTCCAGAGACTGCTAGCTAGAAATTTTTCTGTGGGGTCCTGATGCCTGCTGTCTTCAGTTCTGTATGTAATTACCTACTGCAAGAGCCTCTCTCGAAGATCTACTGTTACGGTAAGTTCTTACGTAACTGTACTTTCTAGGAGTGGTTTATGGTGCATGTCCACATAACCCACCCTGCCTCCCCTGGCAAGTGGCACACACGGATCCCTGCTTCCAGCATGCAAGATCCGACATCATGGGGTGAAGCTGAGGAGTATAACACCTAGGTGGGAGGAGCTTAGTTTGAAGACATCTGGCAAGATTTAAAGGGTCAAGGAAGACTGCCAGAGTGTGAATGTGCACCATATACCTCTCCTAAAACTACGGTTACCGGTGAGTAACCCTCATTTATGGTTTTGGTGCCCACCACATCGGCTGGCAGACTGTTCCACGGTTCCACCACCCATTTTGTAAGATATCCCCTCTTGAACCTCCTCCCAGCAGTTTCCACTCTTGCCATCGTGTCCTTGAACTGTTACTCATGCTAAATAGTTCCCAGCAGTTTAGTCCTTTCTGGAATTTGAAGGTCTCGATCATATCACCCCTCTCTTGTCTGGTCTCCAGCGAGTACATACTAAGTACCCTAAGCTGATCCTCATAGGATCTGTTCTGCTGGTTCTAAATCATACTGGTCACCCTTCATTGCACCGCCTCTAGCCTGTCCTCTTTCTTGAAATGAGGACTCTGGAACTGGACACAGTACTCCAGGTGGAGCCTGACTAATGATTTATAAAGAGATAGTAATGCCTCTTTTCTTCTACTGTAAGTACCCCTTCTGATACATCCCAGCATTCTATTTGCCTTACTATAGGCCTTACTGCACTGACTTGATTGTTTTGGGGAATCACTGATGATGATGATTTCGATGCTACAAAATACCAGATCTTACTTTGAGAGGGCTCTTGCAGTAGGTAATTACATATAGGACTGAAGCCAGCAGGCGTCAGGACCCCACGGAAGCATTTCTAGCTAGCAGTCTCTGACGTGGGATCGCCGCCACGTCAGGTGACTGACGTCATGTGATGTCAGTATAAAGGGGTGGTCCCCCATGCCCGCCTTCCAGTTCTTTCCCGCTGTAGACTTGTGCAAGTGCCTCGCGGTAAAGTTCCTTCACTCGCCAGTCTTATGTCGGTCTAGTTTACCAAGTTTTTTTGTCAGTTTTTCCTACTTAACGGCCATGTATGTCATCCCCGACGCCCTCTGAATCGATAAGAACAAGTGCGACTCATGCGAATCCCAGCTACTGCATAAGGACAGTCACTCCCTGTGTCTCTTCTGCCTAGGCCCGGAACACCCCATGAAGTGTCAGCGCTGCCACCTGTAAACGGAGGCAGCAGTCTCTGGAGGCCCACATTTTGAAGAAGAAGATGGCCGCCTTGGAGAAGAAGCTGAAGAAGCTTAGGCAGGCCTCCACTTCGCCCGAGGGACACCTGAAAAGAAAGAGAAGGACGGGACTCCACCTCCGACTTCGACTGTGGCCGGGAGTCGCCGCTTCAGGTAACGCTTCCTCCGGGGACTGACTCTCGACGGCCATCTTGGCGTTTCCAAGACGGCGTCTTCCTCCGCAGGCTTGGGCCCGGCCCCTCTGGTGCCTCTGGGACAAAGAAGGTGGCCACTCTCTGGTTTGAGTGTGTCCGTAAGCTGGACGCTGGTGCTACCGATGTCCGCCGACTGGGCCGATAAGACGCCCGCCGGGGGCGCTGGTCCTCAGACGCCTGTCAAAGTCGCTTCCCACGCTGACCCCTCTGGGTGTCCATTCCGATAAGTCGGACACCGCCTCCGACACCCGCCCAGATCCTGCTGGTGGCCAGACGCCGGGCGCCCGACGAACGCCCAGCGAAAGAGCTTCCGCGCGACCCCTACCTAAGTCCAACGACCCATGCTTGCCGAGGCTCCCGCCTCTTCCCTGTTGGACTCCGGGGTTTTAACCCTCCGTCCCCGGGCGACACAGAGGATTTAGGCATGCTGGTGTCAGGGCTATCTCCTGTGGGGCCAGACCCTCGGATGCCAGCCTACCCGATGCCAGATGACATCGCTTTGCCGGACGCCGTTCCAACGCCGGGCCCGACACCCACAGGGCCACCTTTTCCTGGCCCTCCCACTGGGCCTTTCCCAGAGCCATCTGTCTGGCCACAGCCTCCTGGTTCCCACCCCGCTAATCTGGTGGGCGACCCAACCGACCACAGTACCCGGGCGCCTCGGGCACGAATACCGCCCCATGAATACCTTCCCCCTCCTCCTCCACCGCCTCAGCCGCCAGTGGATTTGAAGGAGACTCTAGCTGCCTGGTGGGCTGAGGCCAAGGCTCAGCTCACCAGGGAGGTGGAGAGCTGTCTGCCAGCGCCGGACCCTGCACAGGATCCCCTACGCCAGAGTCGAGAAACTCGCCTTACCCGACACCAGAGGTGAACCCTCAGACGCTAGGGGTAGAGAAGATACACTTCCCCGAAGTTTTCGTAAGAGGACTGTTCCTCCCCCGTGTCGGGAGGAGTCTTCCTCCTTCTCTTCTTCAGAGACTTCTGACTCAGACTCAGGGGGATGCACCGATCCTGATGACGAGCCATGTACTCCAGACCGGCCCAGGCCAAGGACTCCTCCGAAAGATCATTCCTTTCTGGAGTTACTGTGAAAGATCCAGGAGGTTCACCAGTGGCAATCTCTGGAGCCAGATCCACAGCGAAAGAAGCTCGCTGCTCACTTGGATCTGCCCGAAACCGCTCTGACATTGATTCCACCCTGGATCGAGCCTCACTCGGACCTTGTTCCCACTATTTGGAAGCAACTGTCCATTCTACTCGTTTGGCCAGCCAGCACATGCTCTGTGCTACATACGATGCAGTGGACGCAGCTGGTCGGAGTTTGGCTTTTGCTGTAGGTCTTCGGTGTCATGTCTGGCTCTGGGTGTCAGGATTGGTCCCTGAAGTGCAGTCCGCTATTCAGGATGCGCCCTTCAGGGGTTCGGTGCTGTTCAGGGGCGATGTCAAGGACATCATCACCGACCTGCAGGAGAAGGTACTGCACTCAAGTCCTTGGACTCGGTACAGACCCCCTCAGGGACAGCATTGCCCTTTTCGCAGACGTTCCCGCCTTAAAGCAAAACTACAGGGCAAGCGGGCCAATAAACGTCGGACCCCTCCAGCAACCAAGACATCTCCACCCAAAAGAGCTGCAGGAGCCTCGGCTGCTGCGTTGCGCCACACCTCCTGACTCCTTTCCCACAGCCTCTGGAACCCCAGAGGAACCAGTAGGAGGGAGGTTCTCCTTCCATCTACCGGGTTGGGAGAGGATCACATCAGATGCTTGGGTGCTCCAACTGATAGCAGCATGACACTCAATCGAGTTTCTTCAGAAACCACCCAGAAGACCACCCCCCATGTTGTCTTACTCCCCGGAACATCTTCCTCTGGTCTGGGAAGAAATTTCCTTCCTTCTCTTGAAGCCGGCGATAGAGCCAGTCCCCACCCACCTGTGGGGGACAGGTTACTATTCTCATTTCTTCCTAGTTTCAAAGAAGACTGGAGACGTGAGGCCTCATTTAGACCTCAGCTCCCTGAACATATTCGTGGAGTACAAACACTTCAGGATGCTCTCTCTTGCAGAGCCTGTTGCCACTTCTTCATCAGGGACAGTGGCTGTGTGCTCTGGATATGCAGGATGCTTACCTGCATATCTCCATCCTCCCTTCCCACCGCAAATTCCTTCGGTTTTCGGTTCAGGGGGACCACTACCAATTCAAGGCCCTCCGGTTTGGTCTTTCCTCGGCTCCCCGAGTGTTTACCAAATGGCTTTCAGTGGTAGCCGCCCACCTGTGTACCCATTGAGTGCAGGTATTCCCGTACCTGGATGACTGGCTCTTGGCGGCCCCATCCAGGGAGGAACTCCTACGCTTTCTTTCTCTCACCCTGCAGGTTTTCACCATCCTGGGTATCACCATCAACCAGGCCAAGTCCCATCTGGCTCCTTGCCAAACACTCCAGTTCATTGGGGCAATCCTGGATACAACCATCGGCAAGGCCTTTCTGCCTCTGGACAGGGTGGACACCCTCCAGGTTCAAGCAAGTCTGCTGTCCAGTCACAGAAGGGTTGGTGCCAGGTCAGTCCTTCACTTCCTCGGGCTCATGGTGGCTGCTATTCCGACAGTTCCTCGCGCTTGGCTCCATATGAGAATCTCTCAATGGACGCTTCAGTCTCAATGGGACCTGACATTGGATGACCTAAACCAGGAAGTTCTGGTCTCTGATCCCTTGGTCAGGGACTTACAGTGGTGAATGGTGCAAGAGAACCTTTGCTGGGGAGTTCCTTTCTGTATCGAACCCCCCTCCCAAACATTGACAACACATTCCTCAAGAGAGGGCTGGGGGAGCCCATCTAGGGTCTCATAGGACTCAGGGCTCCTGGTCCAGACTCGAGCAGACTCTTCATATAAATGTGCTCGAGCTCAGAGCCATCTTGTATGCTCTCCAGGCTCTGAACTCTCTCTCATTCTTCCCAGTCATTTAACAGTCCAGACGGACAACATGTGTGTAGTCTGGTACATCAACAAGCAGGGAGGGATTCGCTCCTACCCTCTGTGCAAGGACGAGTATGCAGTTGGGCTGTACAGCACAACCTCCACCTGATGGCAGTTTATGTTCCGGGAGTAGAAAACACGCTGGCAGACCACCTCAGTCGGTTGTCTGCCAAAGCCCACAAATGGGAGCTGGATCGGGAGGTAGTAGACGATATCTTCCTGCGCTGGGGAACCCCTCAGGTAGACCTGTTCGCGTCTCCTCAAAACGCAAAACTTTCCACCTTCTGCTCGCTCGCTCCAGGGTGAGGCGTTTTCTGGCGGGACGCTCTGTCTCTCGACTGGAGGGACAGATTTGTCTGTGCCTTCCCTCCAGTTCCCTTAATTCCGAGGGTGTTACACAAACTCAGTTCAGAAGGAGCCCGGATGATCCTCATTGCTCCATTCTGGCCCAGGCAAGTTTGGTTCTCTCTTCTGCAACAGTTTTCAGAGGAACTTTCGCTTCTTCCTCTGTCACAGCACTTGCTGACCCAGGATCAGGGGACCCTGGTTCTTCCAGGTCTCAAATCCCTTCAGTTGCATGTGTGGCTCCTGCGGACATAGCTCAAGCCTGGTTTGGGGTTTCTTCGATCGTCGCAGACATTTTGGTGGAGGCCAGAAAGTCTTCTACTAGGTCCACCTACGCTATGAAGTGGAACCATTTCTTGATTTGGGCCTCTTCGAAGGACTTGGAGCCTTTCTCTTGCCTGTTGAGAGAGTCCTGGACTACATGCGTCATCTCTTTGACCTGGGTCTCAGCCATTCCTCTTTGAAGGTCCACGTGGTAGCTGTCTGTGCCTACCATGCCCCTTTTGGAGACAATACTTTCGCGCAGCTGGAAGTCTCTAAGACTTTCCTCAGAGGGGTTCTCCATTTGAGACCCCCATCTGCGTTCCTGCTCCTCCTTGGGATCTGAACTTTGTTCTCGAGAAGCTTACTCTGCCTCCCTTTGAACCGGCAGCTTCAGCAGACTTGAAGTTCCCCTCTTGGAAGACTCTCTTCCTAGTGGCCATTACTTCAGCTCAATGAATTTCCGAGCTTCAGCCCCTGATGTGCAAAATCCCTTATTTGATTTTTCACAAGGAACGTGTGGCTCTGTGCACTAACCCTAAGTTTCTCCCTAAGGTGGTAGTGGAATCAATGCTGAACCAATCCATTGAGCTACCTGCTTTCTTTACCCAACACTCCAGTCAATGGGAGTACCTCTTGCATACTTTGGATGTTCATAGGATTCTGAGATACTATACCATTAGGACTAAGGATCTCAAGAAATCGGATCATCTTTTTGTCTCTTTTGCTCACAGAAGAGAGGGCAGTGCAGTTTCCAAGCAATGCCTATGGAAGTGGTTGGCTCATTGTATCACTTTCTGTTACGTCAAGTACCACAAGACCCTGCCGGGTCAAGTCAGGGGTCACTCCACCAGAGGAGTAGCTGCCTCTGCTGCTTGTTTCAAAAATGTGTCAGCGGCAGATATTTGCACAGCTGCGACCTGGACTTCCATCCATACCTTCATGAAACACTACAGTTTGGACATTGCTTCTCGCCGTAGAGCAGGCTTCGGGTTGGCTGTTCTGCAAGGTCTTCTTTCTTAGACCTTTATAGCCGGAGGTTGTATTGGTGTTAGTTGTCTTCCTCCCGAGTGCTTTTCTTGGTTCCAGACTGCGTGGGACTCAGCCCTATATGTAATTACCTACTGAGAGAGCCCTCTCGAAAGAAGTTACCGTAACAGTAGATCTTCGAGAGAGGCTGTTGCAGTAGGTAATGCCTTTCCGCCCTCCATCCCCCTTAGCTTTTTCAGCTCCTTTTCCAGGAAAGGAATTATCTGCTTCTCTCTTGTCTTGCCTTTTGTGGCCTTTGGCGGGAAAGAACTGGAAGGCGGGCATGGGGGACCATCCCTTTATACTGACGCTGGTCACCTGACGCGGGGGGGTGGTCCCCCGCCAGAGACTACCAGCTAGAAATTTTTCCATGGGGTCCTGACACCTGCCGGCTTCAGTCCTATATGTAATTAGCTACTGCAAGAGCTTCTCTCAAAGATCTACTGTTATGGTAAGTTTTTACTTAACTATACTTTTCTTATGGCAGTGGATGCCACTGATGACGCAGCATCCAGAGTCCTGGCACACTTAGTGATACTAATAACATTGTTCTGGCAAAGGACAACTATCCTGACCGAGGTCACTCAGAGCAAAGCCACTGATTTCCCATTTGAGGGCACACCAAACAACTGGCTAGGCTAGTCTCAGGGAAAACAAAACCTGCCCCTGATCCCTCCCTTTGTCTGCATATCATACTAATATAAGGTCAGCGGCTGCCCCGACCCCTTCCTCTGTACCTGTATCATACTGATATGCAGGGCAGTGACTGTTGCCAACCCCTCTTCTGACTGCAGTGTACGGGTATATAGGGGTGTGGCTGTCATGGCACCTCCCTCCATCTCTACACCATACTGATAAACAAAGCAGTGGCTGTCCCTGACCCCTTCCTTTGTCTACGTATCATACTAATACACAGGAGTGCAGCTGTTTCAGACATCTCTGTCTGTGCACCATACTTATACATAGGGCAGCAGCTGTCTCCTACCCCCCACCGACTGTAGGGTACAGCTGTGTCAGATGCCTCCCTCTGTCTCTGTACCATACTGATAAACAGGGCTTTGGTTGCCACCGACCCCTTTATCCGTCTTTGCAACATACTAATATACAGGGGAGTGGCTGTTCTATATACCACTATGCTGCAGAATGGACAAATTGATTTACAGGGCAGTGGCTTTTCCTGATCCCTCCATCTGTCTCTGCATCGTATTGATATACAGGGCAGCAGCTGTCCCTTACCCCTTCCTCCATCGCTGCACAGTACTGATTGTTGTAGAAATAACAGATGATGTTCTGTCTGCACAGGTTGACCTATCAAGCTCCTGTTTGCTAGAGACTGATGAAAGAATGCTACTGGAACCCAACTTGGATGACAAAAAAGCTGAGACTGATGCTTTCCAATGGGAAAGGAATGTGGTGAGTGCAAAATAAGGGTGGTGGATGCTGTATACTGGGTCCCAGCATAATTCAGATCATATGAGTTAGTAGAAACATGATCCGTGATGTGTGTCAGTGATAATTGTGATAATATAGTGTGTGTGTGTAAAACAGTGTCAGAACTGATGCTCCACTACTGGGCGTACTGTTTTACCAGATGTGACTAACTGGACAGCCCTTTAGAAATTCCATACATTTTATCAAGCAAATAGTAAGCAAACTTCACTCAGCATGCTCTGCAGAGATTCACTTTGGAGCATTCACACTTTAGCTCTTTGTAATATTTTTGCTTTGAAAGCCAGGGTGATGGGGGGTTGGGCAGGTATTGACAGACCCCAAACTGTGCTGCTAGCATTGAGTAGAGCTGTTCCATTATCATCTGGTCTACAGGTTTGCTGCTGACATTGGGGAAAGCTAATTTAGGTATCAGCAGGCCTTCTCTGTTGCTGCCAGCATTGGTAAGAGCTGGTTTGTAATCAACTGACCGCAGACTTTGCTGCCAGTATTGGAAAGAGCTGTAATGTATCGGCAGGCCCCAGGCTATGCTGCTGCATTGAGTAGAGCTAGTTAGGTAACAGCTTTTCTGAATTAACATGTCCCAGAGCAGCAGCATGGGACCAAGGACATCCGTTAGGCATGCAAGGGCTCCAGGCACAAAATACAAACCTTACGACTTCTGTCTCTTTTTGGTGTTTCAGTAACAAGCGGACAAGATCTTTGTCTGGCTCAGGGACAGTCCAGCCAGTGTTAGCGGGCTTTCAGAAGACAAAGTCTCGGAGATGTCAACAGGTTATAAAGGAATTCGACTACGAATCGGAGGATGATTTGCAGATTGATGAAACACCACAAAAGGATAAGATGATCACCTTACCTAAGAACAAATTACCAAGTATGTATCACCTGTCTACCTGCCCTGTTATCTGATCTTTAGTCACACTCTGTACTTAAAGGGACTGGGATCAGCTTTCTCCAAGCTCTGCCCTCTCTGGTCTCCAGTCACACTTCATGCAGAGAGGGATCGGTATAAGCTGTCTCCTAGATCCACCATTTTATCACCAGTCACACCCTGTACAAGTAGATAACTGGGGTCAGCAGTCTCCCAACTTGACATCTTGATCCCCTGTCAGACTCCACACAGGTAGGAACCAGGAGCAGTAGTCTCCTAGCTCTGCCTTCTTACTCCAAGTCACAGCAGGGAGTGATGGGGATTAGCCATTTACCAGCCCTCCCTCAGATCCATTATCACTCTGTACAGGAAGAGACTGGGATGAGCTGTCTCCCAGCCTTGGGACCTTACAAGATGGGTTCCCCAGGGTTCTGCCCTGGGCTTCCTCTTGTTTTTGATCTACACAAATGACCTCCTCAAAGTCTTTGCACACTCTTGGATCAGGGTGTACACCAGTGACACAGCACTGGTAACCACTGGTGACCCAATGGAGCAGTTGCAGAATACATTTGAGGAGGATTTTGTTGTGCCACAGGAGTGGTTCACCAGGTCAAGGCTGGACATGAGTTAAAAAAAAGAAAATGTGAGCTTAAGCTCCTCAAAACAATGATTTAGGCAGTCTACAAGTTCATGACCTGGAGGGACAACTGCTGGCCCAGTTGAAAGTATACAAATACTTTTGTGTTGTTGTGGAGGGGTTGTGGGATAACAGATGGACCACACACAGAACTTCAGGTTCAACACACAGTCTCTGTGTAATGTTTATTTAAAACGCAATGGATAACCCCATATCCCTTCTTCAATACATCAGTTTGCAGCAACAGACTATACATGTCCTTCCTCTGCACTTAGCACCTACTTATCTATCTCTTTAGTGAAAACCAGCTATTCCCTATGTTGGTCTTGGGTGTTTGGGTGATTGGGGAGGGGGGGGCTCAAAAAAGGAAAACCTCAAAACAAGCTAAAGACAAAGAACCTCAGTGCAGAAGCACTGAAGCAAAGGTTACCCCAAAGGGCATTGGCAATAAAGTCAAGTTTCAGAGAAACACAACATCACACATACCCCCATAATGCAAAGCATCAAGTGATATATGTGCAAATCACCATGAACTTTTTGGCTGGTTTAGCTTAAAGCAGGAATGCATGGTGCCAAAGGGCCTCTAAAACAATCTGTAATTTATGTGCATTTAAATAACACAATTGGGGGGTTGGGGTCTGATATCTCTACCCCGGTGACTTAATTTTTATAATATAGTCCCCTAGTAATTTTTTACCTTTATGAAAAACACCTTGTGCCATGGTATTTTACACATTTATAGGTTCATACACATAAGGCGTATACATCAAGGTATTTTATGACATAGTGCTATTGTAAACTAAATCCAACAAGGAACACAGCCTGTTGTTTTACATCAGCTCCGGAGGTCACCACAGTAAACTCCCTGTATGAGGATCTGAGATGGAAAAGGAAAATTAAAGAGGTCACTATAACCTAGTCAAGAAAGGGAAGGGGTGCCCATAGGTGGCCAACCTTATGGACTAGAAATCGTAAAGGATAGATTAGGTTAAGAAATAGAAGAACTGTTGCAACAGATTTAAGAAAAGGTCAGTTGTCAAGAGTGGCAGGATCTCCCTGTCACATATGCCCTACCATAAGAGGGAAGCTGTTATTTCAGACTGCTTACCACCTTCCTGTCCCAGGAAGGGATGGAGCTTCCACCCATCTGTCTTCAGAAGCTCCATCTCAGGGTCCCTATTAACGATAAACATTCCATCATAAACATAGTGGATATCATCAATCTTCCTGGACATAAGTCTCCACCAGTCATTCACACTAGTGGGATCTGCGCCGGAGGCACTAGGACCCCTCGGGAGCAAACTTTTTTGCCAGAGGGTCGGCGCCAGAGATGGAGCCACGAGGAACAGTGTCACGAGCCCCAGCTCGCGCGGCAATGACTATCTCGGCGTCGACCCTCCAACTGCCTCAGTTTCTTTTTTTCCCGCCGTCGAGTGCGCTTCAGTGACGACGCTCGCCGGGAGTCAAACTTCAAACTAGCAGCATAGTTTTCAGTTTTGTTATTTTGTAGTATTATCTCGATAAAGTATCACTTAGTTTACATTTATTCTAAAAATAAAGAAGTCTCAGCCTACTTTGACGGAGTCGACCATGAGCAGGTCAGATGACGGTAGGGAGACTTCGGATGAAAGCTGTTCAGTCAGTCGGGCTGGGTCCGGTCCGCTGCCTTCTCCGGAAGGGGGGTCTGACAACGGTCAGTCCAATGCCCGGGGGGAGGCGGTCCCCGAAGCATAAAAATAAACGGTCGCATTCTCGGCACTGTTTGGCCTCGAGCTCTTCTTCGGCCCACAGATCTAAAAAGAGAAGGCATCACTCGAGGTCGCCCTCTGATATATCTGCACGTAGACGTTCGGTTATCGGAGCTAGTTGCCGGTCTCCTCCTTCGGAGTCGCCAACCTCTGCTTCTGGTAGCCAATGGCTTCGACATCGGAGCCCTACCCCGCCCACAGGTAGGTCTTCAGATGAGCAGTTTCATCAGTGGGCCGCTCTTATGGAGCAATGGGCTCGGAGGTTGATCCAGCTAACTGGCTCGGTCTCTCGTGCGCTTTCGGGCTCATGAGGAGACCGGGTAGGGCGGTTGGATTTTCCTGGTCGCTACGGCACATTTTTCGGGTGCCGTCACTGCCGCCAGGTGTCCCTCACATGGCTGTTGCGCGAGGGCCACACCATGCCCTTATCTCCTGCTCTTCTTCCTTCAAAACCTGTTTTCGAGTCTGGGTTGTTTCCGGCGCCTTTGCATCATGCGGCTTGTCGGCGCTGGTTCTTGGCGCTCGGAAAGGCCGGGCGCATCCTGGCGCTGGGCTTTTCGGCCATCCGGCTGCAGGTTCTGGGTTGCTTGCGCCGCTGTGGTCCTCGGCGTTGCTTCGTGCTGTGTGCCTCTCGGCGCTGGGGCTCTCAGGGCTCCTCTGCTTTTCAGGACTCCTCCTTTCTCTCGTTTCCTTCTTCCCTCTCTTCTGATTTTCATTCCTTTCCTATCCATGCAGTCCCTCCTGGACTGTCAGGAGATGACTTTGAGCCTGACCCAGACCTTTGGTTGGGTGATGAAGTGGACGAAGCAGGATCTATTTCTGCTACAGAGCCTGTGGTCGAGGACCTGTCATTCAAGTCTCTGCTGAAAATTCTGAGTTCCATTCTTTCTCTCCAGACTACAGACTGCAATCCTGGGAAAACGTTAAGACTCCAATACTTTCATGCCCCGGAGATCCCTCCAGATTTTACTCCTCCGGTTCAGCCTTCCTTCGAGACGCTGTCTCAAATGGTATGGAATAATCCTGCTCTCACCCCGTCGGTGGCTAAATCCATAGATAGGAAATATTCAGCCCCCAAGGATCGTCCCATTTTGGCGTCTCAAGCCTTTGCAGATCCTATTGTAGTTCTGGCAGAGAATGATAAGTGTTCTTCCTCAAAACTACAGCTCGACCTATTAACAAAGAATCTCGTAAGATAGACACCTTAGGTAAGAGAGTCTTTGCTGCTTCTACTCTAAGTATGCGTATTGCCAGTTACCAAGGCTATTTCTCCCAGTATGAGTATATCCTGTGGCACTCTATCAAGCAGATGGTTGAAGCTCTTCCGGAGTCGGATGCAAAGCCAGAGCTTCTTCAAACCATTACCAGAGGTATCGAATCTAACAACCAGCAGGTTAAAGCAGCCATGGATGCTTTCGACACTGCTTCCTGTTCAGCGAGCTGCTGGTATTTGCACCCGCCGTCATTCCTAGCTGCGTACTTCGGGCTTCATGAATGACGCACAGCAGCAGGTAATGGCGTTGCCCTTTGATGGTGCATATCTTTTTGGTCCTCAGGTAGAGCAAGCTCTAGAAGCTACTAAAAAGACTAGGTCAGCCATTGTTGGCTCGACCTCTCCTGCCCCCTCTCGAGGGCATGTCAATAAACGTCAGTTTCATAATCGTCAGTCCTTTCGAGGCAGAGGCAGAGGAGGTTTCCATAAAAACCAACCTGCCCAACCTCAGAAGAAGGCGCAACAGAAAGCGCAAGGGCCCAAAGCGCCCAGCGCTACCTTATGAATTGCTGGCCCAAGTCCCATCTCAGCTGCCCGAGGTGGACTTTTCCTCTCCGGTGGGAGGTCGTCTGATGCACTTCTACAACCAGTGGAAGTTCATAACCTCAGACAAATGGGTCCTTTGGATAATTCATGAGGGGTATTCACTCAATCTTCTGGAGACCCCTCCGGATCGTCCTCCCAAGCTGCAGCCCAGGCTGTCGACCCTTCAGTCAGACCTTCTCTCACGAGATTCAGGGCCTTCTAAACAACAGGGCAGTAGAAGTGGTGCCGCTGCATCAACGGAACACGGGGTTCTACTCCCATTACTTTCTGGTTCCAAAGAAGTCCGGGGGAATGCGCCCCATTCTAGATCGAGGGCTAAACAAATTTCTACCCAGAGAGAAATTCAGAATGATTTCACTAGGAACCCTGTTGCCTTTGCTTCATCAACACGACTGGCTAGCCTCCCTGGATATGCAGGATGCTTACCAGCACTTTCCTGTTCACCCGAGGCATCACAAATTCCTGAGGTTTGTGGCTCTGAGACAACATTATCAGTTCAGAGTCCTGACCTTTGGGCTATCCTCGGCGCCGCAGGTTTTTACAAAGTGTTGTGCAGTTCTCGCAGCGCACCTCGGAAAGGTCGGGATACAGGTGTTCCCTTATCTGGACGATTGGCTTCTAGCAAGCCTTCCAGGCAAGGGACTCTGGACGCTGTAGAGACCCACCTCGCCTCACGCCCATGGGAGTCCTGCTGAACCTCAAGAAGTCGCAGCTGCAGCCCTCCCAGAGGCTCTTTATAGGGACTCTTCTGGACACCTCTCAGCGGAGGCTTTTCTTCCAGAAGACAGAAGGAACGATATCCTTCAAATGGCCCGTCACATCGGGGAGAACAGCTCTTGTTACAGCTCTCTCGATGCAACGGATGCTAGGCCTCATGGCATCCTCAGTGTTCACTGTACCCCTAGCACGTCTGCACATGAGAACCACTCAGTGGATGCTCAGTACTCAGTGGTCCCCAACCTCGCACCCGCAGTCCTATCTCATCAAGGTGACAGAACCTTTAAAGAGATCACTCACCTGGTGGTCTCAACAGAGCAATCTCCTGGACGGATATCCTTTTGCTCCTCTGGACCATCAGATCTCCATTACCACGGACGCATCCCTACTGGGGTGGGGAGCTCACTGTCAGGCTCTCCATACTCAAGGAGTGTGGACTCAAGTCGAGTCCCAGCTTCACATAAACATCCTAGAAATGAGAGCCGTCCTTTATGCGGTCCAAGCGTTGAAGGACGTCCTCTGTCACAAGAACATTCTCCTTCAAATGGACAACAAAGCAGTGATGTATTACATCAACAAGCAGGGCGGTGCTCATTCTTACCCCTTATGCAGGGAAGCAATGAGGGTATGGGAATGGTGTTTGGAGCACAAGGCTCTAATTCAAGCGGTCTACCTACCGAATACAAAACGAGCTGGCAGACCGCCTCAGCAGAACAGAGACAGATCCTCACGAGTGGTCTCTCGACTCAACCATAGTTCAGTCGCTATTCAAGAGTGGGAACTCCAGACCTGGACCTTTTGCATCCCACTTAACGAAAACTGCCTCTCTTCTGCTCCAGAAACCAGGGCCTAGCATTTTCTGTCAGGATGCGTTCAGGCTTGTGGACAAAAACGCTTATACACCTTTCCACCTCTTCCTCTAATTCAGAGGGTACTCCTCAAGTTCGAGTCCCAGGGGACAAGATGATACTTATTGCTCCTTCTGGCCTCGGCAGCTGTGGTTTCCACTACTCAACAATATGTTGGCAGTTCCTCGAGACCACTTCCTGCAGATGAACCTTTGACTCAGGGCGGTGGTCCATCCCAACCTGAGATCGCTTCACCTTCACGCTTGGCTCCTGAAGAGGTAGAAGTAAACCGGTTCAATGTCTCTCGGAGGGTTTCAGACATTCTTCTGGCTGCGCGGAAGCCAGCCACTTGGAAAACTTACACAGCCAAGTGGAAGCGTTTTTCACTCTGGTGTGCAAAGTCCTCTTTGAATCCCTTTTCCTGCTCACCAGATAAGGTTCTGGAGTACCTTCTGGACCTCTCCAATTCAGGTCTGCAGTACTCCACAGTCAAAGTTCATCTTAGTGCCATTTCAGCGTATCATGAGCCGGTTTCTTCCTTAACACTGGCTCAGTTACCTGTGGTTAAGAGATTTCTTAAAGGAATTCTGCATACCAGACCTCCTACAAGACGTCCAGTTGCAGCCTGGGACATTAATCTTGTGCTAGACATGCTCACTCGGAAACCTTTCGAACCTCTAGCTATCTGTGAGTTAAAATTTCTCACCTGGAAGACTGCCTTCCTAGTGGCCATTACCTCAGCCCGCAGGGTCTCTGAGATACATGCCCTGGTCACAGACCCTCCGTATACTGTGTTCCATAAGGACAAAGTAGTCCTTCGGACACATCCTAAATTTCTTCCTAAGGTTGTGTCAGAATTTCATCTAAACCAACCTTTGGTCCTTCCCTCTTACTTTGCGGACTTCCAAAATGAAGGAGAACGATCTCTCCATTCTTTGGATGTGAAGAGGGCTTTGCATTTCTATCTAAATAGAACCAAGGACTTTCGCAAAGCCCAGCAACTGTTTGTTTCCTTCAGTGAGACCCGGCTGGGTCAACCTGTCGCTTTCAGATGTATCTCAGCATGGTTAGTGGCATGCCTTCGGCACTGCTACTCCATGGCGTAGGTTAAGTTGGAGGGTAGGGTTTACGCTCACTCTACTAGGCGGTCGCGCATCCCTAGCAGAAATTCAGAACGTGCCCATTGCAGATATTTGCATCATGCCACCTGGAGCTCAGTGCATACAAAGACTATGCACTGGATGTCCACGCCGACTATTATTCCTCCTTTGGCAGGGCCATCCTTAATGGACTTCTGTCCTAGAAACGTGAGCTGTTGGTCTTTCCTGCCGCCCTCTCGGGGGATTATCAGCTTGGTACTCTCCCAATAGTGTGAATGAGTGGTGGAAACTTATATCCAGGAAGATATGAAAATTACGTACCTACCGTAATTCTTGATCTTCTTGGACGAGTCTTCACCACTCATTCACACGCCCACCCTCCGCCCCCGAGCTCATCTCTTGTTGGTCTTCACTCCCTCAAATCTTTAGGCTGTGAAGACTTCTTTGTTGACCCTTCTTATACGGGTCACCCGGATTATCTTATGTCCGGTCTTTAGGTTAGCTACCCTTCTAGGTTAGTACGCTGCACCTCCTTGGTAAAAGGTACTGAGGCGGTTGGAGGTCAACGCCGAGATAAACGTAGCTGGGCTCGCGACGCTGCTCTCGTAGCCCATCTCTGGCGCTGACCCTCCGGCAAAAAAGTTTGCTCCCGATGGGTCCTAGTGCCTCCGGCGCAGATCCCAATAGTGTGAATGAGTGGTGGAGACCCGTCCAAGAAGATCAAGAATTACGGTAGGTACGTAATTTTCATTTCTTTACCCTGAGGCATTGACACATTTCTCAACAGAGACTAATGGTACCTTCCCTGCACTATCTCCTTTTAGGGAAAGTGTGTTATATTTAATTGACATCAATTCCTGCACCATATCTAGACGTGAAATCAGCCTTTACATGTTTTGTCCCTGACCTGTGGGGCACAGTAAATCAATAGGCCTGAAGAGCCAAGTACCACCGCATTATACAAGGATTTTTTCTCTCTCATTTGGTGCAGCCAGCAAAGGGGGTCATGATCAGTTACAACCTTAAATTCAGCCCCCCCACAAGTAATATTTCAGAAACTCAATAGTCCACTTCAGAGTTAAGCATTCTTTCTCTGTGGTAGCATATCTTCTCTCCCTTTCATGTAGCTTCCTGCTGATACACATGATCAGATGTTCTTCCCCATCTATTTTCTGAGATAAGACTGCCCCAATACCGTTCTCTGATGCATCTGTTTGGACCTCAAACTCTTAATTGAAGTCAGGGCTCTTCAATACAGCAGCTGTACATAGAATGGCTTTGATATTCCTAAAAGCTTCATCACAAATAGGGGTCCACTGAACCTTTTTCCGGCACTTCTTTTTAGTGAGCTCAGTCAGAGGGAATGGCAGTGGCTGAGAAATTGGGAATAAATCTCAGGTAATAACTGGCCAGGCCTAGAAATAATCTCACATGCTTTTTTGTAGTAGGTATTGGGCTGTTTGCTACTGCTGTAACCTTCTCTGCCTCAGGCTTCACTTGTCCGTTGCCTAAAATGAACCCTAGGTATCTTGTCTCAGTCTTTGCTTGGGCACACTTAGCAGGGTTAATGGTCACTCCTGCCTCCTTTATTGCTTGCAATATCTGGGACAAATGTCTAACATGGGTTTCCCAGTCAGGGATGAATAGGACCACATCATCCAAATAAGCCTCACAGTACTCGGTACATGGTCCATAAAATGGTTAAAAGTGGCAGGGGTCCCATGTAGTCTGAATGGCATTGTGACAAAATTGGTATAAACCAACTGGGGTGCTAAATTCGGTTTTATCTTGTGAATCAGGTGACAAGGGGATTTGCCAATATCCCTTAGTAATGTCAAGGGTGGAGATGCACTGTGCATTGCCTAGCCTGTCAGTGATGTCATCTATTCGGGGCATTGGATAGCCATTAAATAGTGACACGTTGTTAAGCTTCCTAAAATCTAGGCATAGACGTATCCCACACTGTTTCTTGTCCACTATGACCATGGGTGAAGACCATGCACTCTTTGAGGGCACAATTATGCCTAACTGCTCCATTTTTTTTGACATCCTGAGTCACCTCATCCTTCAGCTTCATGGGCAATTTGTAGAGCTTTTGGTGTATGGGCTTGTCTTGCGTGGCAGATCTTCCTGGACATAAAATCTCCACCACTCATTCACACTAATGGGATCTATGCCGGAGGCGCTAGGACCCAGCGGGAGCAAACTTTTTTTTGCAGGAAGGTCGGCGCCAGAGATGGAGCAGCAAGCAGCGGCACCATGAGCCTCAGCTCGTGCGGCAATGACTATCTCTGCATCAACCCTCCGACCGCCTCAGTTCCTTTTTTCCCCCACAGTCGAGTGCGCTTCAGTGACGACGCCGCCCGCCGAGCAAAATTCAAACTAGCAAATATAGTTTTTAGTTTATTATTTTGTAGTATTTCTCAATAAAATGCTGCTTACGATAATTTATTCTTATTAAAGAAAGAAGTCTCAGCCTACATTGACGGAGTCGACCACGAGCGGATCAGGTGATGGTAGGGAGACTTCGTATGAAAGCTGTTCAGTCAGCCGGGCTGGGTCCGGTCCACTGCCCTCTTGGGAAGGTGGGGTCTGACAATGGACGGTCCAGTGCCCGAGGGGAGGGGCGGTCCCCCCGGAAGCATAAAAGTAAACGGTTGCATTCTCTGCACCGTTCAGCCTCGAGCTCTTCTTCAGCCCATAGGTCAAAAAAGAGAAGGCATCACTCGAGGTCACCCTCTGATATGTGTGTGCATCGACGGTCGGTCATTGGGGTCAGTTGCCGGTCTCCTCGTTCGGAGTCGCTGGTTTCTGGTACTAGTCACTGACCTCTTCGACATCGGAGCCCTTCCCCGCCTTCTGGTAGGGCTTCCGATGAGCAGTTTCATCAGTTGGAGCAATGGGCTCAGAGGTAGGTCCAGCTGCCTGGCCCGGTCACTCCGGGGCCCTCAGACTCTTTGGGGGATCGGGCAGGGTGGTTGGGCCTCCCTAGTCGTGCGGTGCCTTCGATTCTGCGCTCAGGTGTTTTCCTCCCTCACGTGACTGCCGTGCAGGGGGCCACACCGATGCCTCTATCTCCTGGTATTCTTCCTTTTCCCTCAAATCCTAATTTTCGGGGCCCTGGGTTGGTTTCGTCGCGTCGGTGGGTCGCTTGGCGCCATCCTCTGCGCCGATATGCCTGCAGCCACCGCCCTCAGCTGCGTACACCTGTCAGCGTTGTCCGGTGCCGTCAGGCTGTGCCATTGGGTTTCGGCACTGTGCGGCTTTTCAACGCCGAGGCCTGGCTTTTCAGCGGCCAATCTTCAGGGCTCCTTATCTCCGAATTCTTTTCCTTCCTCATTTCTTGCTGATTTTCATTCCTTTCAAACAAGATGAAGTCTTGCTATATTATGACTATTGCAGTTTGTCCCACCATTAGAACTGCTCCGGAGGTGAAAGAGTTAACTTCCATGCAGGGCATGGAACTTGGAGCGCGAGCTCGGTTAGAAAAGCTCTGTCTGGGATATTTCAAACCGAAACTGTCAGATTCTTTACTCTACTACTGAACAGTCGCCCGAGATTCCTCCTACTGCTCGGTTCATTTTCTCGTTTAAAGAGTTTTTCTCGGTTAAATTCAACCGATTATCATTATTTTAACTCAAACCGATCGGTTCAAGCTCTGTCTATGGTATTGTAAGTAATAGATAGGTTTATTTCTGTGTGGAACTTGTAAATGTTTATCGGTTCGGTTTGAACCGATCAGGTTGTGTTGAAACTTTATTCTGAAGCGTTTAAAGGCTTTTTAGAGTGCAGTTCCGTTCTTATCGGTTCTAAAAAAGCGTATTTCATTATGGTTTTTCACGACCCGTGACTGTTGGGGGAACCGATAAGGGTGTCTTGCCTGGCACTGCCAGAAAAGGGCAAGTTTTTGGTTAGTGGCATTATGTCTGAGAAACCCAAAGAAAACCGGGCCCACTGGGTTTAACACTGTAGTGTCTGTGGGGAAGCCTTTGCCAAGGCTGACCCACACACCACATGTGTTTATTGTCTGGGGTTTGACCACCTCAATGCAGACTGCCAGATTTTCAAGAATTTCCCTGCAGCTACCCTAGATAAGAGAGTTGGTAGGCTCAGGGAATGAGAGGCCAAAAAGTCCGCTGACCCGGATGGCCAGCCCGGTTCAGTGCCAACCGAACCGGAGGGAGTGCCCTCTGACCAGGGCCAGACTTCCTCTGGCAAACATAAAGCTGACTCTGAGGAGCCAGTTCCAGCAGAGAGGACTAGAAAGTCAGCAGGTGTGGAGTCAAAAATCCCTTCTCCAACTGCTGCAGAGATAGCCAGGGCAATCCAAATTGTCCAGTCACTTTCCCCGGTTCCGTCCAAACCGCCACTATCTGGCAAAAGGTCAGTTCGGCCGGTTCCACCGGTTCAAGAATATGATATAGAGGAGTTTTATGAACCAGAGGAGGGGGAGGATGATTATGAACAGTGTGAATGTGACTTTGAAAGTCTGGATGTGCCCATTGAACCGGACATCTCCCCAGATAGACCTTTAGGAGAATCTCCCCCTAGGCTTGCTGAGTCCCCTTCTCATTTTCTGTTTTATAAAAAAGTTGCTGAAACCCTCCAGCTTCCTTTGGAGGAAGCTGTGGATGAGCAAGAGGAGCCTGACTTTGTAGAGATGATGGATATCCCTGAGTCCAGGAGATTGTCTATTCCTTTACATAAATCCTTTAGGAAACAAAACAATAAAAATTTTAAAAGCTCCTAATTCTGTGCCTCCTGTGGATAAAAAGATGGACAGGAGGTACACTTTGTCAGGTCCTGATACAGAATTTCTTTCACAGCAATGCAGCCATGTTGGAGTAGTTCAGGCTGCAGCCTGTGATAAGGCTAATATTCCCCTGGCTTCACATGCTCCTGAGAAGGACTCCAGGAAGATTGATGCCATGGCTAAAAAACAATACATGGCAGCGTCCTTGGTACTCAGACAAGCAAATTATATGGCTTATGTTGCAAGATACCAAAAATCTAGATGGATACTGTCATGGCTTTAGCCAAACAGGCCCCTGGCCAGCTTGCCAAGGAGCTGGAGCAGGTGGCTGGCGATGGTATTGAGGCATCTAAGGTGCAATTCCATGCTGCAGTGGATTCTAATGATGTATCCTCTAGAGTCATGGCTACATCTGTGGGTTTTGTAGATTGGCTTGGCTCAGGTGTACTACTTTGTCACAGGATACCCAGGCTAAGGCTATGGATTTTCCTGTGGTGGGAAATTCTCTGTTTGGGGAGCAGACAGAGAATTATATGAAGAAAATGGATGAATATAGAACCACTTATAGGAGTGCACAAGCTAAGGAACGGCAAACCACTCCTCAGAGGCAGCCCCCCAGGGGTAGAGGCAGGCCTTTTCACAGGCCTTTTTACCAAACCCAGGCCTCCTCTTCAGCTTATGTTCAGAGGGGGTTCTTCAGAGGGAGAGGCAGGACGGGGTACAAGCAGGCCTGCTCCCACCCTCAGCCTAAAGCCCTGCACAAACAGGCACCCTTGATGGGATGCCCAGGGCCGGTTCTCCATTACCTGTAGGGGGCAGGCTGGCTTACTTCATCCAGGACTGGGAGTCTTTAACATCAGACAAGTGGGTCCTGGAAGTAGTAAGCCAGGGTCTGGTTCTCAGCTTCAAAAAATTTCCAAAGATGAGAATCAGATCTTTTCCACCTGCAAACCCTCTAGAGACTCTTGCTTTGGAAACAGAAGTCTCAATCCTCCTGGCTCTCAGAGCTGTAGAAAGGGTTTCTCCCCTACACCAGGGCAAGGGTCTGTACTCCAGGTACTTCTTACCCCCAAAAAAACAGGAGAGTGGCGGCCCATCCTGGACCTGAGATATCTGAGCAAGCACCTTTTAAAACCAAAATTCAAAATGGTGACTCTGGGAATGATTTTACCCTCCCTAAGGCCAGGGACTGGCTAGCTTCCTGGACCTCAAGGATGCCTACTTCCATGTTCTTATCAGAAGCTCCCACCGAAGTACCTCAGATTGAACTGCCCTCAGGCCATTATCAGTTCAGAGCAATGCCCTTCGGCCTTACCTCTGCCCCAAGGGTATTCACAAAATGTCTGGCAATAGCAGTTGCTCATTTAAGAAGACAAAAGATTGCTATCTTTCCCTACCTGGATGACTGGCTCATTGTGGGTCAGTCTCCAGACCAGGTCAAATCACACCTGCAAGTTACCCAGCAGCTGCTTACCTCTCTGGGCTTTCTTCTTAATCTTCCAAAGTCAGTTCTGGAACCTGTCCAGGTACTCACCTTTATAGGTGCAGAACTGGACACAAAGCAGGCCAGAGCCTTCCTTCCCCTAGAAAGGTAAGGACCCTGATGGCCCTGGCCTTGTCCTTCACTCTGCAGGTCTCGCACCAGCAAGGCATTTCCTACAGCTCCTAGGACACATGGCTGCTTCCACAGCTGTAGTGCAAGGAGCAAGATTTCAGATGAGGGACATTCAGTTCCATTTGAGAGCCTTTGGTCTCAAAGAAGAGATTCCCTATCCAAGTTGATCCCAGTGACTCGAACCCTGATCCAGGCCCTTCAGTGGTGGCAGGATCAAGAGCAATCTGGACAAGGGGTGCCCTTCATCCTCTATCGAAATCCTTGACCCTTTACTACAAATCACGTCCCTCTTGGGATGGGGAGCTCACATGGGCGACCTCTCCACCAGGGATTGTGGTCCCTTCAGGAATCTTTGCTCACATCAATCTGTTGGAACTCAGAGCTGTTTTTCTAGCACTTCAGGTTTTTCTGCATCTGTTCAGAACAAAGTGGTACAGGTCAGAACAGACAACACTACTACAATGTGGTACATCAACAAACAAGGGGCACTTTGGTCTTGCCTTGTGCACCGAGGCGATAAGTTGTAGTCTCTGGCTTATTCCCTGAACACTTCCCTCATAGCAGTTCACCTCCCAGGCAAGGACAATGTCCTGGCAGATGCTCTCAGCAGGATTTCCCAGGGCCATCACTTAATGGTCACTGGATCCCCGAGTACTGGGGATAGTTTTTCCAGATGGGGCACCCTCAGATGAGATCTTTGCAGCCCCAGACAATCATCAGCTTCCACTTTTTGTTGCAGGCCCCAGTGTTGGGCTCAGTCCCCCTGGATGCCTTTCTCCTCGATTGGGAAGGGAAGTTTCTCTATGCCTTCCCCCTCACCCCTCTCCTGTTCAAGGTGCTAGTCAAAATCAGATCTCAGCCCTGCAAGATGATCCTGATTGCTCCAGACTGGGCCAGGCAGCCCTGGTACCCACTTCTTCTGTCCATAGCAGTCCATCTTCCCCTGTGTCTCCCCAGGAACCACAATCTGTTAACCTGTGCCCAGGGGAAGAGTCTGGTATCCGAATCTCAAATCCCTCAGCCTCAAGACCTGGCTCTTGAGGAGTTAGAGTTTGCTGATCTACAACTTTCTCAAGGTGTTCTCGAAATCTTGAAAGCTTCTAGGAAGCCTTCCACTAGGGCTACCTATAACTCCAAGTGGAAAAGGTTTTCCATATGGTGTTTTGGGAAGCATATTTCCCCAGAATCTGCTGATTTGCCCACTGTTTTGGACTATATGGTCCATCTTAAGTCTTTGGGACTGAGACCAGCTACCCTGAAAGTGCATTTGGCAGCTGTCTCTGCTTTTATTTCAGCAGGGAAGCCCTTATCTCTTTCTGCTCACCCTGTATTTTCCAAGTTTTTTAGGGGATTGCTTCATACCAGTCCACCGTTCAGGGACCCTGCCCCTGCCTGGGATCTTAATGTTTGCATTGTTCAGCTGATGCAACCCCCCTTTGAACCTCTGTCTTCGGCAGAGCTTAAGTACTTGACTTGGAAAAACTGTATTTCTAGTAGCCATCACTTCTGCCAGGCGCATAAGTGAGTTACAAGCTTTGTCAGTGGAGACTGACTTTATTTCCTTTCACAGGGATATAAGGTAGTCCTCAGGACTAACAGGAAGTTTTTGCCTAAGGTGGTTTCAGATTTCCACCTTAATCAATCTATTTCACTTCCAGTGTTCTTCACTGACCATTCCTCCTCTGGTGAGAGGAGGTTGCACAACTTAGATGTTAAGGGCCCTAAGTTACTCATAGAGCGCCTAAGGGTCAGGGTTTGACTCCTCAACTTATTTCTCACTTATGGTGAGGTTGGGAGGGAAGCCTGCCACTAAGAGGTCTATTGCCAGGTGGATTGTCTCTTGTATCCAATTTTGCTATCAAAACTGGGTAGGTTCCCCTTCAGGCCTGAGGGCTCACTCTACCAGAGGTACAGCTGCGTCTCTAGCTGCTGCCAGAGACATCCCTATCTTAGAGATATGTCAAGCAGCTACTTGGAAAACAGTACACACTTTCACCAAGCATTACTCCTGGATATCAGGCCAGGAGGGATGCTCGGTTTATACAGCCATGCTTCAGCCTATTCCCAAGTAGGTTCTGTCCCTCCTCCATGGAGGTACTGCTGTGTAGTCTGCAATAGTCATAATATGAGGCTTCATGTTGTTTGAAGAAAAAATTACTCACCTTAGTAATGTTGTTTCTTCTAAAGGAGTTTTATATTATGACCTCCCCACCTGCCCCTCTCAGAACTTCTACTTTTTGGGTATGGGGTGGGCAGTCCACTGTTAGCATTATTGATGCCTTTTATGTTTTCCACCCCTTCTTTTTGGGGTGTTTGGGTGTTATGTTTTATTTTATCTTATCTTTCTGGTCCCCTGACTTGAGTCTTGGTGTTGGGACCGGAAAGTGTGTTAATATTTTAGTAGCCAGTTGGCTAGTGTAGGTTACAGCTTCCACAGAACCTTAGTGAGTTTGCTCATAAAGATCTGACAGTTTGGGTTTGAAATATCCCAGACAGAGCTTTTCTAAGCGAGCTCGCGCTCTAAGTTCCATGCCCTGCATGGAAGTTAACTCTTTCACCTCCGGAGCAGTTCTAATGGTGGGACAAACTGCAATAGTCATAATACAGCAAGACTCCATTAGAAGAAACAACATTACTAAGGTGAGTAATTTTTTCTTCCTGTCTATACAGCCCCTCCTGGACTGTCAGGAGATGATATTGTGTCTGACCCAGACCTTCGACTGGGTGATGATGTGGAAGGAGCAGGTCCTAATCTTGTTGCAGAGCCTGTGGTCGAGGACCTGTCTTTTAAGTTTCTGCTAAAGAATTTGAATTCCACTGTTTCTCTCCAGACTACAGATATCGATCCTGGGAAGCTTTTATGTCTCCAATACCTTCATGTCCCGGAGATCCCTATGGATCTAACTCCCCCGGTACAGCCCTCTTTTAAGACTCTTTCTAAAATGGTATGGAATAATCCCGCTCTCATTCCTTCTGTGGCTAAGTCCATAGATAAAAAGTTCGCTGCTCCCAAGGATCGACCCATTTTGGCCTCCCAAGCCTTTGCGGACCCTATTGTAGTCCTGGCAGAGAATGATAAGGTCGTCCTTCCTCAAGCTACTACAGCACGATCTATAAATAAAGAATCTCGTAAGATAGATACTTTAGGTAAGAGAGTCTTTGCTGCATCCACCCTGGGTATGCGTATTGCCAGCTACTAGGGTTATTTTTCTCAATATGAGTATGTTCTTTGGCATTCGCTCAAACAATTGGTAGAAGCTATACCTGAGTTGGACTCGTAATTCAGATCTTCCTCAGACCATAACCAGGGGTATCGAGTCCAACAACCAGCAGGTTAAAGCAGCTATGGACGCTTTCTATACTGCCTCTAGAGCGGCAGCGGCGGGTATTTGTACCCACCGTCACTCCTGGCTGTGCACTTCAGGCTTCACGAATGACGCCTAGCAGCAGGTCATGGCGTTACCCTCCGATGGTGTGTGTCTTTTCGGTCCTCAAATAGAACAAGCTCTAGAGGCCACTCAAAAGACTAGGTCTGACATTAAATTGGCTCGGCTCGACCTGCTCCACGTCTGGAAGTGTTAATAAGCATCAATTTCACAACCGTTAGTCCTTTCGGGGCAAGGGCAGGGGAGGTTTTAATAAGAATCAAACCCCCCAGCCTCAAAAGGAAATGCAGCAGAAAGCACAAGGGCCCAAAGCGCCCAGTGCCACCTTCTGAGTTGTTGGCCCAAGTCCCACCTCAACTGCCCAAAGGGGACTCTTTCTTGGCAGTAGGGGGTCGTGTGACTCAATTCTACAACCGATGGAAGTCCATAACTCCGGACAAATGGGTCCTCTGGATAATCCGTGAGGGGTATTCCCTCAGTCTTTCAGAGACCCCTCCAGATCGTACCCCCAAACATCAGCCCAAGCTGTCAGTTCTTCAATTAGAGCTTCTCGCCGCCGAGATACAAGGCCTTCTGAACAACAGGGCAGTAGAAATAGTTCCGATGGATCAACGGAACACAGGGTTCTACTCCCATTACTTTCTAGTTCCAAAGAAAACTGGGGGCATGTGCCCCATTTTGGACCTCAGAAAATTGAACAGATTTCTTCCCAAAGAGAAGTTCAAAATGATTTCGCTAGGAACTCTGTTACCTTTGCTTCATCAACACGACTGGCTAGCCTCCCTGGACATGCAGTATGCTTACCATCATATCCCTATTCACCCAACGCATCACAAATACCTAAGGTTTGTGGCTTTGGGCCACCATTATCAGTTCAGAGTCCTGCCCTTTGGGCTATCCTCGGCGCCGCAAGTTTTTACAAAGTGTTGTGTAATTCTCTCAGCGCATCTCAGAAAGATCGGAATACAAGTGTTCCCATATCTGGACGACTGGCTTCTAGCAAGCCCTTCCAGGCAAGGAACTCTAGACGCTGTATCCACAGCCTCGGACTTTCTCACGTCCATGGGAGTCCTGCTAAATCTCAAGAAATCACAGTTACAGCCCTCCCAGGAGCTCCTTTTCATAGGAACTCTTCTGAACACCTCCTGTGCGAAAGCTTTTCTACCAGAGGACAGAAGGAGCGCTATCCTTCAGATGGCCCGATACATCAGAGAGAACTGCTCGGTTCAGGCTCTCTCGATGCAATGGATACTCGGCCTCATGGCATCCTCTGTGTTCACAGTACCTCAGGCTCGCCTCCACATGAGAACCTCTCAGTGGATGCTCAGTACTCAGTGGTCACCAACCACTCACCCTCAGTCCTTTCTCATCAAGGTGACAGAACCTTTGAAGAGGTCTCTCCCCTGGTGGATGCTTCCCTGATGGGGTGGTGAGCTCACTGTCAACATCTCCACACCCAAGGAACGTGGACTCAGAATGAGTCCCAGCTGCACATAAATGTCTTAGAAATGAGAGCCGTCCTTTATGCAGTCCGAGCTTTGAAGGACATTCTTTGTCACAAGAAAATTCTCCTTCAAACGGACAAAAAAGCAGTAATGTATTACATCAACAAGCAGGGCGGTGCTCACTCTTACCGTTTATGCAGGGAAGCTATGGGAGTGTGGAGTGGTGCTTGGAACACAAGGCTCTAATTCAAGCGGTCTACCTGCCAGGAGTACAGAACGAACTGGCAGACCGTCTCAGCAGAACAGAGACAGATCCTCACTAATGGTCTCTCGACTCAGCCCTAGTTTAGTCACTATTCGCAGAGTGGGAAACTCCAGACCTGGACCTTTTTGCATCCCCACTCAACACAAAACTACCTCTCTTCTGCTCCAGAAATCCAGGGCCTGGCGTTTTCTGTCAGGATGCGTTCAGGCTGCAGTGGACAAAACGTTTTCTATACACCTTTCCACCTCTTCCTCTAACTCAGAGGGTACTTCTCAAGTTCGAGTCACAGGGAGACAAAATGATTCTCATTGCTCCCTGCTGGCCTCGGCAAATATGGTTTCCGTTGTTCAGCAGCGTGTCGAAAACCCCTCCGAAACGCCTCCCTTTCAGACTACCTTCTGACTCAGGGGCCTGTGGTCCATCCCAGTCTGTGATCACCTTCACACTTGGCTCCTGAAGAGATAGAGGTGAACAGGTTCAGTGTCTCTCGCAGGGTTTCAGATATTCTTCTGGCTGTGTGCAAGCCAGCCACTAGGAAAACTTACACAGCCTAATGGAAGTGTTTTTCGCTCTGGTGTGCAAAATTCTCTTTGAATCCTTTTTCCTGTCCGTCAAGTAAAGTTCAAGAGTACCTTTTAGACCTCTCAAATTCAGGCCTGCAGTATTCTACAGTCAAGGTTCACCTTTGTGCCATTTCAGTTTATCATGAGCCAGTAATTTCCTTGTAACTGGCTCAGTTACCTGTAATTAAGAGGTTTCTTAAGGGAATTCTGCATACCAGACCCCTTCTCAGATGTCCAGTCGCAGCCTGGGACATTAATTTTGTACTAGACATGCTCACTCTAAAGCCTCTTGAGCCTCTAGCTACCTGTGAGCTGAAATTTCTCACTTGGAAAACTGTCTTTGTGGTGGCCATTACCTCAGCCCGCAGGGTCTCTTGAGATACATGCCTTGGTCACAGACCCTCCGTATACTGTGTTTCATAAATCAAAGTAGTTCTTAGGACCCATCCTTAGTTTCTCCCTACGGTTGTTTCAGAATTACATCTAAACCAACCTTTGGTCCTACCTACTTACTTTGCGAACTTCCAAAATGAAGGAGAGCGTTCCCTTCATTCTTTGGACGTCAGAAGAGCTCTGAGTTTCTATTTAGATAGAACAAAAGAAATTCGCAAAGCTCAGCAGCTGTTTGTTTCCTTTAGCGAAACCCGGCTGGGTAAACCTGTCACTATCTGATGCATTTCAGCATGGCTGGTAGCATGCCTACGCCACTGCTATTCCATGGCGCAAGTTAAGCTGGAAGGCAGAGTGTACGCTCACTCTACTAGAGCAGTCGCGCATCCCTGGCGGAAATTCACAATGTGCCCACTGCAGATATTTGCAGTGCGGCTACCTGGAGCTCAGTGCATACCTTCGTCAAACATTATGCCCTGGATGTCCATACTAGGTGACATATTTCATTTGACAGGACCATCCTTAATGGACTTCTGTCCTAAATTTGTGAGCTCTTGGTTTCTCCTGCCACCCTCTTGGGGGGGATTATTAGCTTGGTACTCTCCCATTAGTGTGAATGAGTGGTGGAGACTTTATGTCCAGGAAGATATGGAAATTCTAGGGACATGGATATGTTGTTCATCCACACTCATTGGCAGGTATCCTTGCCGCTTTAAATCTTGCCGGAAGGTCTTCAAGCTTGCTCCTCCCACCCACCCGGGTGGTATAACTCTCGGCTCCGCCCCATGGCGCCAGATCTTCCTTACGCTTGGAAGCCTCAGGTTCCTCCTTACAGCTCTCGTTTGAGACTGGTTCCTATTTCTCCGTTTGTGATTTAAAAATAAATTTTGCGAAAAAGACTTGAGTCTTCTATCCCTCAGCGCTGCGATGGAACAAACTCCCGGATTTCCGACGTACCATGAGGGCAGAAGATGTCTCGGGCGGATCCACACCCACGTGGTGTCTACTGTTAGGCCTTGAGCACGACCCGCAGGCTTGCGACTGTGCTCATCTTTCTCGGCCTCGTCCCTCGAGACCGTGCTGCCCGGTTGCAATCTGGGCCGTCGCGCGTTGCGTCCGGTGCAGTCCAAGGAGGCCCGGGTTGGCGGTGTCCGGCGGGCGGCGGCTCGGGCGGATCAGCTCGAGCGGATGGTCGCCTCAAGAGGTGAGGAAGTGCGCGGGTCAGATCTTCCTCGGCCGCGGCATTTATCCGCATTTCTCTGGGCTCTTCTTACACGGCTTTTCTAAGGAGAGCTTTTGTCTGTCCCTCCACCAGCGAGGAGAAGGGCCTCACGTTTGGTGGTGACCCTTATTCTCGGGTCCAAAAAGAGGGACAGGGTAGAGTCCTCCGTCGGCACGCTCTTGGGAGGCGGGAAAGGTCCCTCTCCCGGGCCGTCGACCGTCCGGCTTGATCGACTCGGCTCCGGCTTCGGCCACTGGCCTCACGGTGTCCCCGTCAGGTCAGTTGGACGCGACTCCCACCGATGAAGTCGAGATTTTCCCGACCCATTGGATGGGCTGTCGCCTTAGCAGCCGAGATTCCCTCTCCCGGTTCCCGGGAGGAGTTGAGGATCCTGGCTCGCCTGTGCCTCGGTTGCCCGGAGCCCTCGGATGCACCATCCGAGCCGGCGGGTGCTGGTTTCGCCGACACCTCCCCGCACCGACCTCGGAAATTCCGGGACTCTCGGGTCTCGGGTCTCGGACCCTCTTGGCGGTCCAGCCGATCCCACCGCTATAGGCGGTCCGGCCCCGCACTGCTAAGCTGGCGCCGCTGTCGGGCTCTTGTCCTCCCTCGGATGAGGGAGGCTTGGCAGAATTACGCCGACGTACGAGACCTTATGTTGTAACAGCTCCCTCCTGGCCGAGTAGCCACCCCGCCGCTTCCCTGCTATTATGGCTGTCACCGAGCGCCGACAACCCCTCAACTATCCGGTGAGCCTATACCAGGCCGGTTGTTCGCCAAAACCAGCTGCTCCACCGATTCGTGGAACCCGCCTCCACAGCTCTCCATCTGGGGCTCCACCAAGGATTCTCGGTCGGCCAAGGGTCTACCCCATCGGTTGTTGTCAGTTACCTCACTCCCGACCGACTCGGGAGGTGGGTGCCTGGCCAGAGGTAGTTTCTTCGAGGACTCTTCCAGTCCAAGATGATTCTCCTTTTCCAAGCGACTGGACCTTGGTCTTCAGGAGGTCAGTCAATGGACGGTAGCCCGCCGCCTTGGACTACTGCTCATCTCGAGTCCACCGGGATGGAGCTCAACCTGCTTCAAATGGGCCAGGTATCCTCACGGAGATTCTGACCGAGGGATTCTCCGACGGAGGCCTTCCGTGGCCGAGGCCAAGTGTGGTCCGCACTGAGCTTGGCGCCTGCTTCCTGCCCTGCGCCGCCAGGATGGCTAGAAGTATGCGTCCTCATCGTTCTGTCCGTTTTTTTCGGAACACCCTCTGCTGAGGTGTTACCGATGCTTTCTCTACCGCACCAGGCTGTACAAACCTCCTGACAAGGAGTTCAAGAAATTGGACTAATATGTCGGGCTAAAAGTCTACTATGCCCCTTTCCTCGCCTTCAGGCCAGTCGCCGCCCCGGCATTTTTCATGCCCTGTTGGCCTTGGATGAGGTCATCCTCATCTTCCCCGATCTGCAGACTACGTTTACAGTGCGGACCAGGGCAGGCCAAACAGCAGCTCCAGACTGTTGACATAGGGGACCAGCAGATCGGTGGCGTTTGAGTGGCTATGCGTCATGGCTGGCTGAGGATATTCACTTTACTGGATACCAGCACAAGTTGGTGGATGTTCCTTTTGGGACTGACCCCGGCCCTGGGGTGGAAGGTCACCTGCAGAGGATCGAGAAGTTCAATGCTACCTGACTCGGTTCTTCCTCCAGAAGGGACAAAGGCCGCAACCACGCCTAAGCCTTTTCGTCTCTTCTGTGCCTCGGGCTACCGCCCAGTACGGTTAGGGCCAGCAGGCTCCGCCTTGGCATCCCAAACCCAAGCCGCCGCTTCCCTAATGGAGGCAGGAGAAAAGGCCCAGGAGGCCGGCCGTTCCTCCTCCGTTGCCCAGGACGGGCTGAGGTGTCGCCCATCTCTGCCACATTCCCTTGGGTCCCCCTGGGGACGGCCCGCATCTGCTCGCCTGGTCCGCTGTTTCATGGGACAGTGGGTTTGAGGTGGTGGAAGATCCTCTGAATCTAGCAGGCACCACTCCTCAGAGCCGCCGCCTGGGCTTCGTGATCCCACCACTGGCGGTCGCCGAGTCGATTCTCGCCTCCTCCAGAAGGAGGATAAGAGGTGGTGATCCTCCTCAGGACCCAGGTTTGTGTCCAGGTACTCCTGTTTCGGTTGACGGGTTGGCGCCCATTCTCGACTCCATACTACCTAAACAAGTTTGTTAGTCTCGAACCTTCAGGATGGTCACTCTGGCTAATACCATCCTGAACGCGTGGTGGTTCTGTTTCTGGACTTGCAGGATGCTTTTTTCACGTCCCATCCGTGCGTCTTCACCAGAGATTCCTTCGCCTGAGCGGAAGGATCCTCTTCGAGTTCCAAGCCATGCCCTTCGGGTTGTTCCAGCTCCCAGGGTCTTCACCAAATGCATGGCAGTGGGACATCTCTCATGTGCTCCGAGGGGTCCGTTGTACCTGACGATGGTTGATAGCAGCCCCTCCAGGAAGGGAGGCGGAGGGTCCAGCTGGCCTCCAGGTTCCTTCAACTGGGCCTCCTTATCAACGAGGCCAAGTCGAACTCGAGTCGGCAGGTGATTTATTCATCGGGCGCAGTCGACCTCTTCGAGCGCCAGAGCGCTGCTCCCCGCGGATAGGGCCGAGGTTCTTCCTCCTTGTCTATCATTTCTTGGTTGGGCACTGCGCCTGCCCGGGACTTCCTGCGCCTCCTGGGTCTCATGGCGGCCTGCACTACGGTCCGCTGGGCCCGCTAAGGTGCGTCCCTTCAGTGGACTGGGCTGCCAGGTCACAACGCTGCGATCCTTGACCAGCTTGTGTCGGTAGGGGCTGGAACGCCCAGTGGTGACTGCTCCAGATCATTTGCAGGAGGGCATCCTGTCGTCCGCCTTGTCGACGGGGTTCTATCTAATTTGATGCCTCTAATGGGCTAAAAGCCTGTATCTGGGAACACTGCCCATGGCTTCTGGTCCCCGCGGGAGTCCCGATGCCATCAACCTGCTGGAGTTCGGAATGTCCGTCAGCTCACCGGCTTGTCGCCTCCGGGTCATGGTCCAAACTAGACGACAATACCACTTGCACCATGTACTATCTAAACCGCTTTCAGGCGGGATTGCTCATGCTTCTATGCAAGGAAGTTTCCTCCGTATTTTGGTCACCGTGCGCAGCCTGGAGGCGATCTCCTAGCCATTCCTGGCAGAGCCTAACACCCTTGTCGAGCCTGAGCCGATAGCCACCCACTAGTGGTCTCCTGCCGAGGTAGAGCATCTGTTCTCCCATTGGGGCACACCAGGTGGACCTGTTTATTTCCAGGAGAACGCTGTTGAGTCTGTTCCATGCCCGCCTCAGCAGGGCTCGCTGCAGGGGTCTCTCAGAGGCAGTGGACCCCGGCTCTTTACGCCTTTCTCATTTCCTTGGATCCACAAGCAGCCTCACAGGAGGGATACAAGGAAGATTCTGATAGCTCCCAGACTGGCCTCGCCAGTTCTGGTACCGTGATCTCTCAGTCTGCTGTAGCTCCAGGATTCCGCTGCTGCAGCTTCCAGCTCGCCCGGACCTGCTCTCAGTCAATCAGGAAGGTAACCCATCCGGACCTTCAATCCCTGCTGCACCTGACGGCCTGGTTCCTGAGCGGGCTAGAGTTCCAGGCCTTGGGTCTTTCCGACGAGGTCCTCAATGTAGTTGAGGCGTCCTATGAGTTTGACTCAGAAAATGCTTTGCCTTCAAATGGAAAAGGTTTGATTTGGTGTCAGGCAAGGGCTTGGACCCTTCCTCCTGTTCCTGGCAAGCATCTTGACTATTTATGGTCCCTTCAGTCAAGGGCTTAGGCCTATAATTCTAAGGGTGCACCTGGCAGCCATCTCGCTTACCGGGCGCGCCGAAAGCCAGTCGGTGGCGAGGAGAAGGTGGTCTGGCGCTTCAAAGGCCTTGATCACATTTCCTCCAGTGCGGGAACCCCACCTCTGTGATCTACTGCTGGTATTGGCAAAGCTCATGGGCGTTTATTCGAACCTATGCACAGGTGTGCTCTTCTCTCACTCTGTCGTGGAAGACCGCCTTCTTGGTATATATCATTAGCCAGAAGGATGGGGAGTGTTTCTCCAGGCGCCCATCGGAAGTCTCCTTACCTGGTCTTCCACAGGGACAAGGTCCTGCGCCCCCACCCGAAATTCCTTCCGATTGGTGGTGCCAGAGCCACTCAACTAGGTGTTGCTGACTTGCCAGTGTTTTACCCCTAATCACACTTCGAGGTTGTAATATAGGCCTGCTACTCTGGAGTCTAGCGCCGCCATTATAAGGAGCGACGGCTGAAATTGGGGAGAGGTTCGCCAGCTGTTTGTCACTCTGGCGCTGAAGCTGCAGATTCTGGCAGACCTGCAGCTAAGCGGATGATAGGCGTGGTGGGTAACCTCCTGTATAGATCTTCAATGAGTTAGCGTAAGGGATTCTCCCAGAGGGATAAGAGCCATTCTACTCACCATAATTGCTGCAACGGTGGCTGCCTCTAGGACGCCTTATCTGTGAAATTCGTAGGGCTGCTACCTGGAAGTCAGCAAACACCCTTCATTACCCATTACCACATCGACCTTGAGTCACGCCGGGATGCTGGTTTTGGGGCCTCGGTTCTCCAGTCTCTTTCCCAAGTAAGTATTGGGGGTGTGCATCTTGCCTCCTCCTCCCGGAGAACTGCTAGAGTCTGCCAATGAGTGTGGATGAACAACATATCCATGTCTCCAGAAATACAGGTTACTCACCTGTAACAGGAGCCTGTAATGTATATGCTGTTCATCCACACACCCACCCGACTCCCCCGGCTTCGACGCACAACCCGAGCTACTGCAGCGGGGTCAGATTCAGGCCATGGGGCGGAGTCAGAGTTATACCACCCGGTGGGTGGGAGGAGCAACTTGAAGACCTTCCGCAAGATTTAAAGCGGCAAGGATACCTGCCAATGAGTGTGGATGAACAACATATACCATTCCTAGAACTCCTGTTACAGGTGAGTAACCTGTATTTACGTACCTACCGTAATTCTTGATCTTCTTGGATGAAGTCTCCACCACTCATTCACACGCCCATCCACCATCCCCCTAGCTCATCTCTGTTATTGGTCTTCACTCCTCCAGTCTTTAGGCTGTGAAGACTTCTTTCTTGACCCTTTTTATATGAGTCTTCTGGACTATCTTTTGTCTGGTTTTTGTTAGGCTATCCTTCTAGGTTAGTTACAGTGCACCTCCTTGTAAATAAGGTACTGAGGCGGGTTGGAGGTCAACGCCGAGATGGTCATTGCCGCATGTCGAGGCTCTCATGGGTTTCTTCTCTGGGCTCCGACCTCCTGCAAAAAAAAAAGTTTGCTTTGCTGGGTCCTAGCGCCTGGGTAGATCCTATTAGTGTGAATGAGTAGTGGATACTTGGCCCAAGAAGATCAAGAATTACGGTAGGTATGTAATTTCATTTTAGGACATGGATATGTTGTTCATCCACACTCATTGGCAGGTATCCTTGCCGCTTTTAAATCTTGCCGGAAGGTCTCTGCTTGCTCCTCCCACCCACCGGTGGTATAACCTCGGCCCGCCCATGACACCAGATCTTCCTTACCGCTTGGAAGCTCAGGTTCCCTCCTTAACGTCGTTTTGAGACTGGTTCCTTCGCTTATGGATTTAAAAATAAATTTTGCGAAAGACTAGTTCGATCTCCTCGCCGCGGCGGACAAATCGACTCGGATTTTCGGAGGATGCCCATGCGGGCAGAAGATGTCTCGGACGGATCCACACCCACGCGGTGTCTCATTGCTTAGGCCTTTGAGCACGACTCTTTAGGCTTATGCATTTGTGCTCATCTTTTCTCGGCCCACGCCCCTCAAGACCGTGCTGTCTGATTGCACCTGGGCTGCCCCAGGCTGCTTCCACCGCAGAAGTCCAAGGAGGTCTGGTTACGCGGGGCGGAGCCATGGATCAGCCGGAGCGGATGGTCAGCCTCGAAGAGGAGGCGGCGCTGGTCGATTTTCCTCGTCCTGCATTTATCCCGGGCCTCTCTGGGCTCTTCTTACTACTCTGCCTTTAAGGAGTTTTGCCTGTCCTCTACCAGCGTAGGAGTAAGGGCTTGCGTCTGCGGACCTTATTCTCGGTCCAAAAGAGGGACGGGGTAAGTCCCTCCGCCGACGCTCTTGGGAGCGGGAAAGGTCCCTTCCTCGGTCGTCGACCGTCGGCTTTGGTCGATCACCGGCTTCAACACTGGCCCTCACGGTGTCCCCTGCCAGGTCAGTTGACCCAGACTCCCACCCATGAAGTCGAGGATTTTCCTCGACTCGCTGGACGGGCTGTCGCCTTAGCAGCCGAGATTCTCTCCTGTTCCCCGGGAGGAGTTGAAGATCCTGTGGCTCGCCTGTGCCTCCAGTTCCAGAGCCCCTGATGGACCATCCGAGCCTAAGGAGTGCTGGTTCCGCCGACACTCCCCGCACCGGACCTCGGAAATTCCTGGGACTCTTTGTCCGGTCTCGACCTTCCAGGTCCAGCCGATCCCACCGTCATAGGCGGTCTCGCTCGGCATCATGTAAGCGGCGTCGCTGGCCCCGGCCCCTCGGACGCCCAGGGAGGCTTCGCGGAATTACGGCCGGATGCACGAGGACCTTATGTTGCAACAGTCTTCCTGCCGGGAGTAAGCCAACCCCTGCCGCCTTTCCCGCCATTATGGCTGTCACCGGAGCGGCCGATGCCACAACCCCCACTTATCCGGGAGAGCTCATACCCAGGCCGGTTGTTCGCCAAAACCAGCTGCTCCACCGGACTCCGTGAACCTCCGCCTCCACAGCCACTCATCTGGGGCTCTCACCGCGAATTCTCGTCGGCTAAGGGTCTACCCCATCGGTTGTCAGTTACCCTCACTCCCGACCCGACTCGCAGGTGAAGGGTGGCTCAGGCCAGAGGTAGTTTCTTCGAGGACTCTTCCGAGTCCAAGATGATTCCTCCTTTTCTCCAAGCGACTGACTTGGGAGTCTTCAGGAGGTCAGTCAATGGACGATAGCCCGTCGTCTCTTCCTAGGACTGCTTCGCTCATCTCGGAGTCCACCGATGGAGCTCGAACCTGCTTCTAACCGGGCCAGGTATCCTCACGGAGATTCTGGACCGAGGATCTCCGACGGAGGCTCTTCCGTGGCCGAGGCCATAGTGGGTCCGGCACTGGAGCTTTGGCAGCGCCTGCTTCCTGCCCCTGCACCTTCGGCCAGGATGGCCAGGAAGTATGCGGTCCCTACCGTTCTTTGTCCGGTTTTTTGAACACCCTCTGCTGAGGGGTTGAGCCACCGACCAGCGCCTGCGCTACTGCAACGCCCAGGGATCTGGACAAACCTCCTGACAAGGAGTCCAAGAAATTGGACTATGTCGGGTGTAAAGTCTACGCCAAGCCCTCTCTCGGCCTTCGCCAGGCTAGTTCGCCGCCCTCATGGCACATTTTCATGCCCTGTTGGCCCTGATGAGGTCATCCTCATCTTCCCGCCGATCTGCAGACTACGGTTAAGTGGTGGGACCAGGGCAGGGTAGTGGCCAAACAGCAGCTCCAGACTGCTTTGGATATAGGGACCCATGTGCCAGATCGGTAGGCCGCAGTGCTGTAAGCGTCATGGCTTGGCTGAGGATATCCACCTTTACTCGGATACCCAGCACATGCTGGGCGGATGTTCCTTTGGGGACTGACCTCTTCGGCCCTGGGGTGGAAGGTCACCTGCAGGATCGAGAAGTCCAGTGCTACTTGGACTCGGTCTCTTCCGCCTCAAAGGACAAAGGCAGCAAACCACAAGCCTAAGCTCTTTCGCCTTCTAGCCTCGCGCCTGCCCAGCACCGCGCCAGGGCCAGCAGGCTCTCGGCCTTGGCATCCCAAACCCAAGCCGCCGGCTTCCCAACAGGAGGTGGGTGAAAGGCCCAGGAGGTCCTCGGCCGGTCCCTCCTCCAAGCCTGCCCAGTGACGGGCTGAGGGGTGTCGCCCCATTCTCTGCCACTCTTCCTGGTCCCCTTCGTGGGGGACGGCTCCACTTGGTTCCGCCTGGTCCGCTACCACGGACAGGTGGGTCTTGGAGGTGGTGGGGAAGAGGCCTGCCTCTGGAATTCGAGCAGGCACCACCCTTCAGAGCCGCCGCCTCGGGGCTCTTCTGATCCCCAGCCTCACTGGCGTGCTCTGCCGAGCCGACATCGCTTCCTCCTCCAGAAGGAGGTGATAAGAGAAGTGGTGACTTCCTTCAGACCCAGGGTTTGTGTCCAGGTATTTCCTGGTTCAACGGACGGGGCTGGCACCCATTCTCGACCTACACGACCTAAACAAGTTCCTAAGGTCTCGAACCTTCAGGATGGTCACTCTGGCTCAGATAATACCATCCTTGGAACGCGGCGTGTGGTTCTGCTCTCTGGACTTGCAGGACGCGTTTTCTCACGTCCCTATCCGTCCGTCTCACCAGAGATTCCTTCGCTTCCGAGCGGAAGGATCCCTCTTCAGTTCCAAGCCATGCCCTTCGGCTTAACTCCAGCTCCCAGGGTCTTCACCAACGCATGGCAGTGGTGACAGCATTCCCTGCTTGACCGAGGGGTCCGGGTGGTACCCTTTTACCTGACGACTGGCTGATAGCAGCTCCCTCCAGGAAGGAGGCTGAGTGGAGGTCCAGAGATCTGGCCTCCAGGTCTGCTTCTCAACTGGGCCTCTTATCAACGAGGCCAAGTCGGAACTCGAGCTGAAGCAGGTGATTCTATTCATCGGGCGCAGCTCTCTTCGAGCCAGAGCGCCGCCCGGACAGGGCCGAGGTTTTTCCTCCTTGCCCACATCATTTTGGTTGGGCAATTGCGCCTGCCCGGACTTCCTGCGCCTCCTGGGTCTCATGGCGGCCTGCACCAGCGTGGTCCGTTGGGCCCGCTGGAACATGCGTCCCTTTCAGTGGGACTGGCCAGCCAGTGGTCACAATGCTGCGCGATCCTTTGGACCAGCTTGTGTCGGTGACACAGGGATGTGGGAACGCTCTCCAGTGGTGGACCGTTCCAGATCATTTGCAGGAGGGCATCCGTTAAATCGCGCCCGAGCCGACGGCCTCTATCGACCGATGCCTCTCTGATGGGTTGGGGTGCCCATCTGGGGAACCACCGGGCTCATGGCCTCTCCTGGTCCCCGCGGGAGTCCCGATGCCACATCAACCTGCTGGAGCTCCGAGCGGTCCGCCTAGCTCTCACCGCCTTTGCTCCGTTCCTCCGGGGTCAAGTGGTCCGAGTCCAGACGGACAATACCACGACCATGTACTATCTAAACCGCCAGGGCGGACGCTCCGTGCTTTTATGCAAGGAAGCTCTCCGCATTTGGTCACTCGTTTCGCAGCCTGGAGGCGGATCTCCTAGCCATTCACGTGGCAGGAGCCTCCAACACTCTGGCCGATGCCCTGAGCCGGATAGGGCTGCATCCACGAGTGGTCTCTCCTGCCGGAGGTAGTACAGCATCTGTTCTCCCATTGGGGCACACCTCAGGTGGACCTGTTTGCCTCAGGAGAACGTAGCTGAGTCTGTTCCATGCCCGCCCCTCAGCAGGGCTCGCTGCAGGGGATGCCTTCTCGAGGCAGTGGACCCCGGCCTCTTACGCTTTTCCCATTTCCCTTGATCCACAAGGTGCTTCTCAAGGCAAGGAGGGACAAGGCGCAGGTGATTCTGATAGCCCCAGACTGGCCTCGCCAGTTCTGGTACCCAGATCTCCTCAGTCTCAGCTCCAGGACTCGGCGGCAGCTTCCAGCTCGCCGGACCTGCTCTCAGTCAATCAGGGAAGGTGTTCCATCCGGACCTTCAGTCTCTGCACCTGACGGCCTGGTTCCTGAGCTGCTAGAGTTCCAGGCCTTGGGTCTTTCCGACGAGGTCCTCAATGTAGTTGAGGCGTCCCGTAGAGTCGACCAGAAAATGCTATGCCTTCAAATGGAAAAGGTTTTCCATTTGGTGTCAAGGCTGCGGACCCTTCCTCCTGTTCCTTGGCAAGCATCTTGGACTATTCATGGTCCTTTCTAGTCAAGGGCTTGGGTCGTCGACCCTAAGGGTGCACTGGCAGCCATCTCTGCTTCACCGAGGGCGGGCGGGAAGCAGTCGGTGGCGCAGGAGAAGGTGGTCTGGCGCTTTCAAAGGCCTTGATCACATTTCCCTCAGTCACGGGAACCCCACCTCCGTGGGATCTACTGCTGGTATCGTAAAGCTCATGGGCAAGCCATTCAACCTATGCACAGGTGTGCTCTCTTCCTCACCTGTCGTGGAAGACCGCCTTCTTGGTGGCTATCACGTCAGCCAGAAGGATGGGAGAGCTCCAGGCGCTTCCATCAGTCTCCTTACCTGGTCTTCCACAAGGACAAGGTTGTCCTGCGCCCTCACCGAAATTCCTTCCGGGTGGTGTCGAGAGTATCACCTTAGCCAGGTGTTGACTCTGCGCGTGTTCTACCCCAATCACATCTCGGGAGGCCGAATAGGCTCCATACTCTGGACCCTAGAAGGGCGCGCTATTATAAGGAGCCGACGGCTGAAATTGGGAGAGGTTCGCCAGTGTTTGTCACCTACGCTGAAGCCGATTCTGCATTCCTGCAATAAGCGGACTTACAAGCAGGTGGTAACCTCCTGCATAGATCTCTGCTATAAGTTGGCGGGCATGGAGCCTCCCAGAGGATGGAAGAGCTCATTCTACCCGCCATACTGCTGCAATGGTGGCTGCTTCCAGGGACGCCCCTATCCAGGAAATCTGCAGGGCTGCTACCTGGAAGTCAGCAAACACCTTCATTACCCATTACCACATCGACCTTGAGTCACGCCGGATGCTGGTTTTGGGACCTCGGTTCTCAGTCTCTCTTTCCCAAGTAAGTATTGGGGTGTCGTCTTGCCTCCCTCCTGGAGAACTGCTGAGGTCTGCCAATGAGTGTGGATGAACAACATATCCATGTCCCTAAATACAGGTTGCTCACCTGTAACAGGAGTTCTAGGAATGGTATATATTGTTCATCCACCTGACCGACTCTCCCGGCCGGCCTTTAACCTGAGCTTCCAGCGAGGCCAGATCTGGCGTCATGGGGCGGGAGCTGAGTTATACCACCCGGTGGGTGGAGGAGCAAGCTTGAAGACCTTCCGGCAAGATTTAAAGCGGCAAGGATACCTGCCAATGAGTGTGGATGAACAACATATACCATTCCTAGAACTCCTGTTACAGGTGAGTAACCTGTATTTATGGTGTGCACAATTCCTTTCAGCTCTCCCCGGGACGTTTGTGAATATGGGCTCAAATTCTTGTAATACCCTCTGCAAATCTTTCTGTTGCTGAGGCTCCAATTCAGGGTTTGTCTGGATCTCCCCAACTGTCCTGACTGCTCCAGTCTTTTATAGGTAACCTGCAGCTCTGGCTCACTAACCTAAGGATGGATATAAAGAGAGGGGGTAAGGCTTGTCATGCCATTTCCGAAGGAGGTTCACACATTTTCTGGGGGGTCTCATTCCTGGCATGCTAAGCTCATAATTCACTGCTCCTGTTTGCCTCAAAATGGTGAAGGGGCCCTGCCATTTCATAAGTAGTTTGTTCTCTGTGGAGGGAAGAAGTAACACTTTGTCCCCTGACTGGAATGTTTTAGTCTTCAAACCCTGGTCGTATCTTTCTTTGTGCAAGTCTTGCTTCTGTTCTAAGCTCTGGTGTGCCAAGTTGATATACCTCACCAGGCATTTGTGTAACTGAGTCATGTACTCTACAACATTAAGATGTCCCACCTCCTTCCCTTCTTCCACCACATCCAGTGGCCCCCTCGGGTTCCTCCCATACAATAATGAAAAATGAGAGAAACCAGTGGATGCTTGAAGGATTTCTCTGTAAGTGAAAAGTAAATAGGGGAGGTACCTATCCCAATCTCTACCCTCTTCTTTTACATACTTCCTCAACATTCTCTTCAATGTCTAATTAAACCTCTCTATGAGGTCATCAGTCTGTGGGTGGTATGGGGAAGTACGCACTGCTACCATGCCCAGCAGACTGTGCAATTCTTTTAGAAGGTGTACATTAAAATTACTCCCCTGATCAGTAGGTATTTCCTGGGGGATTCCCATGCGGCTAAATACCTTTGCTAGCTCCTCTGCTATCCTTGGGGCTGTGACAGTTCTCATGGTGTTAGCTTCTGGGTAGCGTAATCATGTATGACCAGTAAAAATCTGTTACCGTTGGAGGCTTTTCCAGGGGACTCACCACATCCATGGCTATCCTGTCAAAAGGGTTCGTCACAATGGGGATGGATTGTAGTGGTACTTTATCCCTTTTTCCTACCGGAGCTACTTTCTGACAGTCAGCACATGCTTTACAATACTAAGCTATGTTCTCATGGATAGAGGGCCAATAAAACCTGGGTAATATCATTTCCAGGGTACTATCTCTGCCTGCATAGCCTTCTAAAGGAATGTCATGCGCCAGATACATGAGTTGGGAGCGGAATTTTTCTGGAACTATTAGTTGCTTTACTACCTCTCCAGTTCTGGGGTTAGTGTATTTTCTGTTCAGTATTCCCTGTTTTACAACAAACTGAGGGGCACCTTTTTCCACTCCCTTCCCCACCTGGGGGGGAAAAAAAGGGTTACATGAAGGGTCTGCTTTTTTCTTATGCTGCATATCACATTTAAAAGTGTGTCCCAAGTCTGGCTGTACTCCAGCAGGAGTATCGGTCCAGTCCTTCTTTAGCTTCCTCTTCTCCGCCTTAGTTTTACAGTCCTTGCCAGGGTTCTAAAAAACATCCTCATCAAATGGGAACACAGATGGTAACTGTCCCTGCCTCACTTGAGCTCTGGTGGTTATGGTAGCTTCAGCAGAGTCCTGGGCGGCATGACAATGTATAAATGAAGCAAAGTCTGGGTGGTCACGCCCGATAACAACTGACACGGGTAGGTGAGGTACCAACCCCACTTCTACCTCAGGTGTCTTTTCTCGAACAGTCATTTGTATGGTGGCTGTATGGTAGCAATGGGTATCTCCATGCACACATATGACTTCTGTATCCAGCCCTTTACTATTTCCAGTCACCAGATCTGCTCGCAGAAGAGTCTGGCAGCTCCTTGAATCAATCAGTCCCATCATCTGCTGTGATCCAGTCTGTACAGTAGCCATAAAGGGACCCCAGTTTGCTAAGGCTAGGTGAGCTGTTTCTTTATATTAGGACAGTTTCTTACATAATGTCCCTTCTATTGGCACCCATTGTCATAAACCCACTCCTGGGGGTCAGGCCCACTGAGTTCACAGTGCCCACCCTTAACTGCAATCCGGGGGGGGAGGGGAGACAGGGATACCATCCTTGTGCTTTTAGAATGTTTGCTGCGGTCATGACTGCACCTCTGCCACAAAGACCCAGGGTGTCCCTATAATTCTGGATAAGGGCACAATACCAGTCTCTAGTAGCAGTGTAAAACCCAATTTGGCCTTCTTCCTACAGGACATGCAACAGCCAGGTTCAGAAGCCCTACAGACTCTGGTATTCTCCCTATTCTCCAGATCCCTTCCAGACCCTTTTACTGGATTTGGTCACTTACAGCGACACCTCTAAGCAGTCAACAGTTGTCACAGATTATTAATACTGTTTCACACTTAACACACAAATATAGATAAATATCATTCAGGCGGATATTCTTTAGGAAAACACATGTTTTTATTAAAATATTTAAATAAATACAGTTACAACTAACAAGAGAATATACTAATTTAAGTTACAGTATACAGAAATGAAATGGAACGATATATACATGTAAATGCACTAAAACTGTTAGGTAAAAGTCTGCCTTATATTGTGAAGTCCATAAAAGTAGGTACAGTCTCTGGTTTAGTCTTTGTGCTTGTGGTCAAGAGAATGTCCAGAGGAAAAGTGTGTGCTGGCAGCCACTGCGATTCAAGAGATATTGGTGGCACAGGCATAACAGTTGGATTCGAGCCCAGTGTATCAGATTGATAAACTGAAAACAGTTACACACAATCAAGGCAAAGATGTAAAAAATATATATATATATATGTATATATTCATTGTAAAAAACATTAATGCATCAGTTATGGTTGCTGTCACAGCGATAAAAGTTTGGAAATTCAATGTTAGGGTTAACCCCCCACCACCACCACATCCTCCCACCCTCCACACACCAACAGACAGGGTGTGCCATGGAGTCATTAGGCTCAACTCTCACCCCATTCCATGCGTAAGCAAGCTGATATGGTACAATATAGGAGAATGGGGTGAGAGGACTGACGACCCCATGGCACGCCCCGACGTCTGTTGGTGTGTGAAGGATGGTGGGCTGGTAGGGGATTAACCTTAACATTGAATTTCCACACTTTTGTCACTGTGACATCAACCCTAACTGATGCATTAATGAAGTTTTTTGCAATGAATTTCCTTATTTTCAAAAAAAATTGTAATGTAACTAGTAGATGGTATCGGGCCCCACGCTCCCACCAAACTGCCTATTTGTGCATAATGATATGCGCCTGTGGGAGCGCGGGTCCTCCAGGCACTGCACTCCCACTTATACATAACGGAGCCATACAGTAGCCCTATAGACTTGAAAAGGAACCCTTGTAACACTAATTTGGCAGTATCCCACCACCCCAACCCTACAGGCACCACCAGCAGGCATTGGGGTGTGCCATGGGGTCGTCAGGCCCAACTCTCACCCCATTCTGTGTGTAAACAAGCTGACACTCTATAGTATAGGAGAATGGGGTGAGTCTTAGGTCTGACGACCCCATGGCACACCCCAATGCCTTTTGGTGCCTGTAGGGGGTGGGGTGGTAGGGGTTGTAACCCTAACATCGAAGTTCTAAACTTTTGTCGCTGTGAAATCAACCCTAAATGATACATTAACAGAGTTTTTTGCAATGGATTTCCCTTCTTTTTGAGAAAGTGTAATGCAAGTGGTTAGTGGTATGTGTTTGTGGGAGCACGGACCCTCCAGGCCCTGCGCTCCCTTCACGTTGCCCAATTTTTGCATAATGGTATGCGTATGTGGGAGTGTGAGCCCTCCAGGCCCTGCACTCCCACTTACACTTAAACACGGAGCCCCAAAGTACTGTAAAGTAACCCTTGTAACACTTATTTGGCAATATCTCAGTAACCATAGCAGCTATCGAACAGATTCCACTGCAGATGTAATCTGTGACTTCGAAACTTCCTTGCGGGCTTAGTCTAGCTACTGGTAGCGAAAAATCCATATCTCGAATTGTTTTCAAGATGTGGGCGCCGCAGTATTATCCTATGGGAAATTTCTCAACTTTGGAGTGCTCTAACTATGGACCCGTTGAATGGTTCGGGACCAAACCACCAAAAGGCACATCTGTGGGAACAGGGCTTGCCACCCTGCAAATTTCAGCCCAAAAGCACAGTCCACCTTGGCAGAATGAAGTGACAAAGAAAACAACACATGGGTCAGTGTTGTGGAGTATTTTTTTCGCGACAACAAAAATGTTTTTCATGATTCCCTATAGCTTATAATGAAATGTTTTCGCACACAAAAAAATGTTTTCGCAATGCACATATAAATTTTCCCATAGGCTACAATGGGACATGAAAAACTTGCATAACTTTTGAACGGATTAATATTGTTTTACCAAATCTTCAAAAGGCACCAGTTCTACTCAAGCCACATATAGAGATGCAGATTTGAATTCACTCAGTTGCATTCTTCAGTCCATTGTGCCTGACCGGAAAAGTGCAAAAGCTGGCTAATTTTCACGTTTTAGGCGCTCTGTGGTTCCGCAACCATACATGCGACCAGAATGCAACTGTCCAGATCCACAGCTTTATGGTTGGATGCCGTGCATGCAAAATTTCCGGCCAATCGGACAAACGGTTGCAAAGTTATCAAAGTTCAAACTTTGGGGTTTAACATTAAAGTGGCCCGCCAACCCCAACTATACCTGCACTACTGTGCAGGTATAAAAGATATAATATATACACATCTGGTTATATTATAAAGTTCCCTACCTGTTTTCCTTTTTTTTTCTGTGTAGGCTAGTGTACTAATAGGGAAGAAGATGGCTTCCAGCTGTAACACATACACTGCAGACTGCCTAAGGCAGTTGTGTCAAGACAGAGGGGTCCAATACAAGGGTCTAACCAAAAAGAACCTCGTGGAGGCTCTTGTGGCAGCCGATGAGCTAGAGGTTGCCCAGGACTTGGAATCACTGCCAGTGAATGAACGGGACCAGATCCTGGATGTGGAGGTGCCAGTGTCCAGTCCCAGGGAGGACTCAGCAGAGAGACCAGAGGGAACCTAGAGCCACAACAGGGGAAGGTCGCCACAGGGACAAGGCTGGAGCCGGAAAGGATCAGGTTGCGGCTGGAGTTGAGGAGATTGGAGCTGGAATTCGAACAGAATAAGTTTGAAGCCCAGCAACAAAGGGAATTCGAGCAGAGGAAGTTCCAGATGGAGCTGGAAGAAAGACAGCTCCAGAGAGAGGCTGAGGAAAAAGAAAGGCAGCTTCAGAGAGAGGAAAAACAGCATCAGAGGGAGTTTGAACTGGAGAAGATACAAAAACTCCAGCAACCAATGCCAGAGGAGGTAAGTGGCAGGGGTGAACCTGAATCTCCAAGGTTGGGGTATAAATTAAATTCCAGATAGATCAGTAGCTGAATTTAAAGAGGGGGGAGGATATGGATGCATTTTTGAATTTGTTTGAAAAGATCTGTATCCAGGCTAAAATACCCAGGGAGTCCTGGAGCTTTCAGCTATCCCCGTTTCTTACTGGTAAAGGACATGAAGCACTAGACCAAATGGACAATCCGGACAGTAGTAATTATGTGAAACTTAACCCCTGCTTTGCCGTGGACTAACATATCAGTTCAGAATATCTATATGTTCTAATTCTGTTGGCAGCCTAAGGGTTAAAGTTGCATTGCTTAAAAAGTATGAATTCATGCCTGAAGCATACAGGGTTAAGTTCTGCAATCTCTGGAGAAGCCCTGACATGAGCTATGAGGAGCTCATCATTAAGTAACATCAGTTTTTGAAATGGTGGGAGGGAGTAGAAACAAAGTCTGTGGAAAAAATTGAGGCCGTCATGTTGCTAGAGCATTTCTTTTGGGCTTGCCCAGCAGAGTTGAAAACCTGGCTAGAGGACCAAGACCCCAAAACAGTGCAGCAGGCTGCTGAGCTCTTGGATCACTGTGCCAGGAGCAGGCCTGCTCTGAAAGGGAGTGGGGCGTGTGTGGCAGCGCAGAAAGGGAAAAACGTGCCTTCAGGGCAGCTAAAAACCTCACTGCCTCCACAGAAAGGGGGAAACACCAGGTTACAAAAAAAAGGATTTATCGGATAAATAAATGATGAATCTTCCTGGACATAAGTCTCCACCACTCATTCACACAAATGGGAACTGCGCCGGAGGCACTAGGACCCAGTGGGAGCAACTTTTGCTAGAGGGTTTGCTGCCAGAGATGAAGCGTTAAAGGAGCGGCACCATGGTGCGCTCAGCTCATGCGGTAATGACTGTTCCAGCCGACCTTCCAACCGCCCTTATTTATTTTTTTCCCGCCTGCCGAAAGTGCACTTCAGTGATGATGTCGCTCGACCGCCGGGAGTCAAACTTCAAACTAGCAGCATAGTTTTTCAGTTTCATTGTTTTGTAGTAATATCTCAAATAAAGTATCGCTTAGTTTATTCTTATTTAGCAAGAAGTCTCGGCCTACATTGACGGAGTCGACCATGAGCGGGTCAGGTGACGGTAGGGAGACTTCGTATGAAAGCTGTTCAGTCAGCCGGGCTGGGTCCAGTCCGTCCCCTTCTCCGGAGGGGGGGGGTCTGACAATGGACAGTCCAATGCCAGAGGGGTGGTGGTCCCTTGAAAGCATAAAAGCAAACGGGTCGAGCCTCGGCACCGCTCGCCCTCGAGCCTTCTTCGGCCCACGGGTCAAAAAGAGAAGGCATCACTCATGGTCGCCCTCTGATGTGTCTGCGCATAGACGGTCAGTTATTGGGCTAGTTGCCGGTCTCCTCCTTCGGAGTTGCCAGCTTCTGCTTCTGGTAGCCGACGTCTTCGACATCGGAGCCCTACCCCGGCCTCCGGTAGGTCTTCAGATGAGCAGTTTCATCAGTGGGCTGCTCTTATGGAGCAGTGGGCTCGGAGGTTGGTCCAGCTGCCTGGCCTGGTCACTCAGAGGCCTTTGGGTTTTCTGGGAGATCAGGCAGGACGGTTGGGCCTCCCTAGTCGCGCGGCACCACCTTCGGTGCCGTCGACTCCGTGCTTAGGTGTCTCTCCCCCCCCCACATGGCTGCGGCACAGGGGGCCTCACCGATGTCTCTATCTCCTGGTCTTCATCCTTCTTTCTCCTCAAATCCCATTTTTCGGAGTCTTGGGATCTTTTGGCGCCCTTGGCATGAGTAGCCGCGCTTGGCGCCAACCCGGCGCGATGCATTTGTCGGCGCCATCCTCGGCACCGTTGAGTATCGCAGCGCTGTGCACTTCGTCGGTGCTGCCCTCAACGCCATGCGCCTTGTCGGTGCCGTCCTCAGCGCCATGCGCTTTGTCGACGCCATTTGGCTGCTCAGCGCAGTGCGGCCCAGCGCCGTGTGGCCTCTCGGCGCCATGCGTTTCTTCGGCGCCGAGGCCTGTTAGGATGTCCTCCAACCTTCAGGACTCCTCCTTCAACCCTTTTCCTTCCTCATTTCCTTCTGATTTTCACTCCTTTCCTGTCCATACAGTCCCTCCTGGACTGTCAGGAGATGACATTGAGCCTGACCCAGACCTTAGGCTGGGTGATGATGTGGAAGGAACAGGATCTATTCCTGCTGCAGAGCCTGTGGTCGAGGACCTGTCTTTTAAGTCTCTGCTGAAAAACTTGATTTCCACTCTTTCTCTCCAAACTACAGATATCGATCCTAGGAAACTGTTAAGACTCCAATACCTCCATGTTCCGGAGATCCCTGTGGATTTGACTCCTCTGGTACAGCCCTCCTTTGAGATGCTATCTCAAATGGTATGGAATATTCAAACAACATGAAGTCTTGCTATATTATGACAATTGTAGTTTGTCCCACCATTAGAACTGCTCCGGAGGTGAAAGAGTTAACTCCATTCTAAGAATGGAACTTAGAGCACGAGCTCGGTTAGAGAAGCTCTGTCTGGGTTATTTCAAACCCAAACTGTCAGATTCTTTACTTCGCCTCACTGAACAGTCGTTCCGGAGATTTCTCCTACTGCTCGGTTCATTTCTCGGTTTAAACAGTGTTTTCTCAGTTCAAATCAACCAGAATATTATTATTTTAACCGAAAACCGATCGGTTCAAGCTCTGTCTGTGGTATCGTAAGTAATTTCAGTTTAATTTCTGTGTGGAACTTGTAAATGTTATCGGTTCGGTTTGAACCGATCAGCTTGCTTTAAACTTGAAGTTACAAAATTAGAGGTTTTAGAGTGCGGTTCCGGTTCTTATCGGTTCTAAAACGAATTCATTACGTTTTCCAAAGAACCGTGACAGTTAGGAACCGATAAAGGGTGTCTTGCCTGGCACTGCCGTTTAAAAGGCAAGTTTTTGGTTAGGCTGGCATTATGTCTGAGAACCCAAAAGAAAACGGGCCCTCTGGTTTCAACACTGTGATGCTTGTGGGAAGTCTTTGCCAAGGCTGACCCACACACCACATGTGTATATTGTCTGGGGTTTGACCACCTCAATTCAGACTGCCAGATTTAGTAAAATTTCCTGCAGCCACCCTGGATAAGAGAGTTGGCAGGCTCAGGGAACGAGAGGCCAAAAGTCTGCTGACCGGATGGCCAGCCAGGTTACGGTGCCAGCTGAACCGGAGGGAGTGCCCTCTGACCAGGGCGAGACTTCCTCGAGCAAACGCAAAGCTGGCTCGGATGAGCCAGTTCCAGTAAAGAAAACAAGAAAATCAGCAGGTTTGGAGCCCAAAATTCCTTCTCCAACTGCTGCAGAGATAGCAAGAGCTATTCAGATTTTCCAGTCACTTTCTCCGGTTCCGTCCGAACTGCCACTGTCTGGTAAAAGGTCGGTTCGGTCGGTTCCACCGGTTCAGGAATATAATGTTGAGGAGTTTTATGAACAGTATGAATGTGACTTGGAGGGTCTGGGTGTGCCCATTGAACCGGACATCTCCCCAGACAGACCTTTAGAATCTCCCCCATGCTTTCTGAGTCCCCCTCTCACTTTATGTTTTACAAAAAAGTTGCTGAAACCCTCCAGCTCCCATTGGAGGAAGCTGTGGATGAGCAAGAGGAACCTGATTTTGTAGAAATGATGGATATACCAGAGTCTAGGAGATTGTCTATTCCTTTGCATAAATCATTTAGGAAACAAACAATAAAATTTTAAAAACTCCTAATTCTGTGCTCCTGTGGATAAAAGATGGACAGGAGGTACACACTGTCAGGTCCTGACACAGAATTCCTTTCACAGCAATGCAGTCATGTTAGGTGGTTCAGGCTGCAGCCTGTGATAAAGCTAATATTCCCTGGCTTCACATCCTCCTGACAAGGATTCCAGGAAGATTGATGCCATGGCTTAAAAACAATACATGGCAGCGTCCTTGGGACTCAGGCAAGCAAATTACATGGCTTATGTAGCAAGGTATCAAAAATCTAGATGGGACACTGTCATGGCTTTGGCCAAACAGGCCTCTGGCCAGCTTGCTAATGAGCTGGAACAGGTGGCTGCTGATGGCATTGAGGCATCCAAGGTACAGTTTCATGCTGCTGTGGATTTTAATGATGTATCCTCTAGAGTCATGGCTACGTCTGTAGCTTTTCGTAGGTTGGCCTGGCTCAGGTGTACTAGCTTGTCACAGGATACCCAGACTAAGGCTATGGATTTTCCTGTGGTGGGAAATTCTCTGTTTGGGGAGCAGACAGAGAATTATATGAAGAAAATGGATGAATATAGGACTACCTATAAGAGTGCCCAAGCCAAGGAGCGGCAAGCCACTCCTCAGAGGCAGACCCCCAGGGGTAGGGGTAGGCCTTTTCACAGGCCTTTTTACCAAACCCAGGCCTCCTCTGCTTATGCTCAGAGGGGTTCTTCAGAGGCAGAGGCAGACGGGGTGTGGGCAGGCCTGCTCCCACCTCTCAGCCTAAAGCACCTGCCAAACAGACACCCTGATGGGGTGCCCAGGGCCGATTCTCCTTTACCTGTAGGGGGCAGGTTGGCTTACTTCATTCAGAACTGGGTGTCTCTAACTTCAGACAAGTGGGTCCTGGAAGTAGTAAGCCAGGGTCTGGTTCTCAGCTTCAAAAAGTTCCCAAAGATGAGAATCAGATCTTTCCCACCTGCAAACTCTTTAGAGACCTTTACTCTAGAAACAGAAGTCTCAACCCTCCTAGCTCTCAGAGCTGTAGAAAGGTTTCTCCCTACACCAGGGCAAGGGTCTGTACTCCAGATATTTCCTTACCCAAAAAGACAGGAGAATAAGCGCCCATTTTAGACCTCAGATATCTGAACAAACACCTTTTGAAACCAAAGTTCAGAATGGTAACTCTGGCAATGATTTTACCCTCCTAAGGCCAGGGGACTGGCTAGCCTCCCTGGACCTCAAGGATGCCTATTTTTCACGTTCTAATCAGAACTCCCACCGAAAGTACCTCAGATTCGAACTGCCCTCAGGTCACTACCAGTTCAGAGCAATGCCCTTCGGCCTCACCTCTGCCCCAAGGGTATTCACAAAATGTCTGGCAGTAGCAGTTGCTCATTTAAGGAGGCAAAGGATTGTTGTCTTTCCCTATCTGGACGACTGGCTCATTGTAGGCCAGTCCCAGAACAGGTAAAATCTCACCTGCAAGTTACCCAGCAGCTGCTCACCTCCCTGGGCTTCTTGCTAAATCTTCCAAAGTCAGTTCTGGAACCAGTTCAGGTGCTCACCTTCATAGGTGCAGAATTGGACACAAAGCAGGCCAGAGCCTTCCTACCCTTAGAGAGGGTAAGGAACTTGGTGGCTCTGGCCTCCTCCTTCCCTCTGCAGGTCTCTCGACCAGCAAGACACTTTTTGCAGCTCCTGGGGCACATGGCTGCATCCACAGCCATAGTGCAAGGAGCAAGATTTCAGATGAGGGACATTCAGTTTCACTTGAGAGCCGTGGTCTCAGAAAAGGGACACCCTTTCCAAGTTGGTCCCAGTGACCCGAACCTTGATCCAGGCCCTCCAGTGGTGGCAGGATCAGAGCAATTTAAGACTGGGGGTTCCCTTCATTCCTCTGTCTCACTCCTTGACCCTCACTACAGATGCTTCTCTCCTGGGGTGGGGAGCCCACATGGGCGACCTCTCCACTCAGGGAGTGTGGTCCCCCCAGGAATCTCTGCTCCACATCAAGTTTGCTGGAACTCAGAGCTGTCTTTTTAGCACTTCAAGTGTTTTCTGCGTCTGTTCAGAACAACGTGGTACAAGTCAGAACAGACAGCACCACAACAATGTGGTACATCAACAAGCAGGGGGGCACTCGGTCTTTGGCCTTGTGCACCGAGGCAATGAAGTTGTGGTCTCTGGCCTATTCCCTGAACACTTCCCTCATAGCAGTTCATCTTCCAGGAAAGGACAATGTCCTAGCAGATGCTCTCAGCAGGATTTCCCAGGGCCATCACGAATGGTCTCTGGATCCTCAAGTACTGGGGATAGTTTTTGCCAGATGGGGCACCCCTCAGATAGATCTTTTTGCAGCCCCAGACAATCACCAACTTCCACTGTTCTGTTGCAGGCCCCCAGTGTTGGGCTCAGTCCCCTGGATGCCTTTCTCCTAGATTGGGAAGGGAAGTTTCTTTATGCCTTCCCCCTTCCCTCTCCTATTCAAGGTGCTAGTCAAAATCAGATCCCAGCCTTGCAGGGTGATTCTGATTGCCCCAGATTGGGCCAGGCAGCCCTGGTACCCACTCCTTCTGTCCCTAACAGTCCATCTCCCCCTGTGTCTCCCCAGGAATCACAACCTGTTAACCTGTGCCCAGGGGAGAGTTTGGTATCCGAACCTCAAATCCCTCAACCTCAAGGCCTGGCTCTTGAGGAGTTAGAATTTGCTGACCTACACCTTTCTCAGGATGTTCTTGAAATCCTAAAGGCTTCTAGGAAGCCTTCCACTAGGGCTACTTATAATTCTAAGTGGAAAAGGTTTTCCATTTGGTGTGCTGGGAAACATATTTCCCCGGAATCTGCTGATTTGCCCATTGTTTTGGACTATATGGTCCATCTTAATTCTTTGGGCCTGAGACCAGCTACCCTGAAAGTGCATTTGGCAGCTGTCTCTGCTTTTGTTTCAGCAGGAAAGCCCTCCTTTCTTTCCGATCACCCTGTATTTTCCAAGTTTTTTAAGGGATTACTTTATACTAATCCACCTTTTAGGGATCCGGCCCCTGCTTGGGACCTTAATGTTTGCATTGCCCCATTAATGCAACCCCCCTTTGAACCTCTGTCTTCTGCAGAGCTTAAGTACTTAACTTGGAAAACTGTTTTCCTAGTGGCTATCACTTCTGCCAGGCGCATAAGTGAGTTGCAAGCCTTGTCAGTAGAAACTGACTTTATTTCTTTCCACAGGGATAAGGTAGTCCTCAGGACTAACAGGAAGTTTTTGCCTAAGGTGGTTTCAGATTTCCATCTTAACCAATCTATCTCCCTTCCAGTGTTTTTCACTGAACATTCTTCCTCTGGTGAGAGGAGATTGCACAGTTTAGATGTTAAGAGGGCCCTAAGTTACTATATAGAACGTACCAAGGGTCACAGGTTCGAATCCCTCCAACTTTTTCTCACTTATGGTGAGGTCGGGAAAGGGAGACCTGCCACTAAGAGATCAGTTGCCAGGTGGATTGTCTCTTGTATCCAATTTTGTTATCAGAAACTGGGGAGAGTTCCGCCCTCTGGCCTGAGGGCTCATTCTACCAGAGGTACAGCCGCGTCTCTAGCTGCTGCCAGAGACATCCCTATCTTAGAGATATGTCAAGCTGCTACCTGGAAAACGGTACACACTTTCACCAAGCATTACTCCTTGGATGTCCAGGCCAGGAGAGATGCTCGGTTTGGCACAGCTGTGCTTCAGAGCCTATTCCTAAGTAGGTTCTGTCCCTCCTCCATGGACGTACTGCTGTGTAGTCTGCAATTGTCATAATATAGCAAGACTTCATGTTGTTTGAAGAAAAAATTACTCACCTTGGTAATGTTGTTTCTTCTAATGAGTCTTGCTATATTATATTCCTCCCAACCTGCCCTCTCAGAACTTCTACTTGGGTATGGGGTGGGCAGCCTAGTGTGGGCACTAGTTATGCCCATTAGATGTTTTCCACCCCTTCTTGGGGCTTTTGGGGTGTGGTGTTTTATTTTATATTATATTATTACTTCTGGTCCCTGACTTGAGTCTTTGTGTTGGGACCAGCAACAGGTATTAATATTTAGGTAGCCAGTTGGCTAGTGTAGGTTACAGCTTCCACACAGACCTTAGTGAGTTTTGCTCATAAAGATCTGACAGTTTGGGTTTGAAATAACCCAGACAGAGCTTCTCTAACCGAGCTCGTGCTCTAAGTTCCATTCTTAAAATGGAGTTAACTCTTTCACCTCCGGAGCAGTTCTAATGGTGGGACAAACTGCAATTGTCATAATATAGCAAGACTCCATTAGAAGAAACAACATTACTAAGGTGAGTAATTTTTTCATCCTGCTCTCATTCCTTCGGTGGCTAAGTCCATAGATAGGAAATACTTTCCCCCCAAGGATCAACGTATTTTGGCATCCCAAGCCTTTGCGGATCCTATTGTAGTCTTGGCAGAGAATTATAAGGTCGTCCTTCCCCAGACTACTACAGCTCGACCTATTAACAAAGAATCTCGTAAGATAGGTACTTTAGGTAAGAGAGTCTTTGCTGCTTCCACCCTAGGTATGTGTATTGCCAGCTACCAAGGCTATTTCTCTCAGTATGAATATATCCTTTGGCATTCAGTCAAACAAATGGTTGAAGCTCTAGCGGAGTGGGACACAAATTCAGAGCTTCTTCAAACCATAACCAGGGGTATCGAGTCCAACAACCAGCAGGTTAAAGCAGCTATGGACGCTTTCGATAACTGCTTCCCGAGCGGCGGCAGCGGGCGTTTATACCTGCCGTCATTCCTGGCTGCTCACTTCAGGTTTTACGAATGATGCATAGCAACAAGTAATGGCGTTGCCTTTCGACGGTGTGTATCTTTTCGGCCCTCAAGTGGAACAGGCTCTATAGGCTACACAAATGACTAGGTCAGCCATTAAATTGACTCGACCTCCTCCTGTCCCCTTTTGAGGGGGTGTTAATAAACACCAGTTTCATAACCGTCAGTTCTTTCAAGGCAAAGGCAGGGGAAGTTTTAATAAAAACCAAGCCCCCCAGCCTCAAAAGAAAACGCAGCAGAAGGCGCAGGGACCCAAAGCGCCCGGTGTCGCCTTCTGAGTTGTTGGCCCAAGTCCCACCTCACCTGCCCAACGTGGACTCTTCCTCAGTGGTGGGAGGTCATCTGACTCAATTCTACAATTAGTGGAAGTCCATAACCTTGGACAAATGGGTCCTCCGGATAATCCGTGAAGGATATTCACTCAAGTCTTTCAGAGACCCCTCCGGATCGTCCCCCCAGACAACAGCCCGGGCTGTCAGCTCTTCAGTCAGATCTTTTTGCCTCCGAGATACAGGGCCTTCTCAACAACAGGGCAGTGGAAGTAGTTCCGCTGTATCAACGGAACACAGGGTTCTACTCCCATTACTTTCTAGTTCCAAAGAAAACCGGGGGCATGCGCCCCATTTTGCACCTCAGAAAACTAAACAAATTCCTTCCCAAAGAAAAATTCAAAATGATATCACTAGGAACCCTGTTACCTTTGGTTCATCACCACGACTGGTTAGCCTCTCTGGACATGCAGGATGCTTACCAGCACGTTCCTATTCACCCAAAGCATCACAAATACCTAAGGTTCGTGGCTTTGGGCCAGCATTATCAGTTCAGAGTCCTGCCCTTTGGGCTATCCTTGGCACCGCAAGTTTTTACAAAGTGTTGTGCAATTCTCGTAGCGCATCTCAGAAAAATCAGAATACAGGTGTTCCCATATCTGGACGATTGGCTTCTAGCAAGCCCTTCCAGACAGGGAACTCTAGACACTGTGGCCACGGCTTCACACTTTCTCACGTCCATGGGAGTCCTGCTAAACCTCAAAAAATCGCAGCTGCAGCACTCCCAGAGGCTCCTTTTCATAGGAACTCTTCTGGACACCTCTTGTGCAAAAGCATTTCTTCCAGAGGACAGGAGGAGCGATATCCTTCAGATGGTCTGATACATCGGGGAAAGCAGCTCTGTTTCAGCTCTCTCGATGCAACGAATGCTGGGTCTCATGGCATCCTCGGTGTTCAATGTACCTCTAGCACACCTTCACATGAGATCCTCTCAGTGGATGCTCAGCACTCAGTGGTCCCCGACCACTCACCCTCAGTCCTTTCTCATCAAGGTGACAGAACCTCTGAAGAGATCCCTCACCTGGTGGTCGGAAGAAGACAGTCTTCTAGAAGGGGTATCCCTTTGCTCCTCTGGATCATCAGATTTCCATTACCACAGACGCGTCCCTGATGGGGTGGGGAGCTCACTATCGGACTCTCCACACTCAAGGTACATGGACTCAGGATGAGTCCCAGCTTCACATAAATGTCTTAGAGATGAGAGCCGTCCTTTATGCAGTCCGAGCTTTGAAGGACATTCTCTGTCACAATAACATTCTCCTTCAAACGGACAACAAAGCAGTGATGTATTACATCAACAAGTAGGGCGGTGCTCACTCTTACCCCTTATGCAGCGAAGCTATGAGAGTGTGGGAATGGTGCTTGGAACACAAGGCTCTAATTCAGGCAGTCTACCTGCCAGGAGTACAGAATGAACTGGCAGACCGTCTCAGCAGAACAGAGTCAGATCCTCACGAATGGTCTCTCGACTCAACCATAGTTCAGTCAATATTCGCAGAGTGGGAAACTACAGACCTGGACCTTTTTGCATCCCCACTCAACACAAAACTGCCTCTCTTCTGCTCCAGAAATCCAGGTCCTGGCATTTTCTGTCAGGATGCATTCAGGCTGCAGTGGACAAAACGCTTTCTATATGCCTTTCCGCCTCTTCCTCTAATTCAGAGGGTACTTCTCAAGTTCGAGTCCCAGGGGGACAAAATGATCCTCATTGCCCCCTTCTGGCCTCGACAGATGTGGTTTTCATTACTCAACAGTATGTCGGAAGCTCCTCCGAAACCACTTCCCCTTCAGACGAACTTTCTGACTGTGGGGGCCTGTGGTCCATCCCAACCTGAGGTCGCTTTACCTTCACGCTTGGCTCCTGAAGAGATAGAAGAGAACAGGTTCAATGTCTCTCGCAGAGTTTCAGATATTCTTCTGGCTGCGTGCAAGCCAGCCAGTAGGAAAACTTACACAGCCAAATGGAAGCGTTTTTCGCTCTGGTGTGCAAAATCCTCTTTGAATCCCTTTTTCTGCCCACCAGATAAAGTTTTAGAGTACCTCTTAGACCTCTCAAATTCAGGTCTGCAATACTCTACAGTTAAGGTTCACCTTTGTGCCATTTCAGCTTATCATGAGCCAGTACTTTCTTTGTCATTGGCTCAGTTACCTGTGGTTAAGAGGTTTCTTAAGGGAATTCTGCATACCAGACCTCCTATAAGACTTCCAGTCGTAACCTGGGACATTAATCTTGTGCTAGACATGCTCTGTCGAAAACCTTTCGAGCCTCTAGCTACCTGTGAGCTAAAATTTCTCACTTGGAAAACGGCCTTCCTAGTGGCCATTACCTCAGCCCGCAGGGTCTCTGAAATACATGCCTTGGTCACAGACCCTCCGTATACTGTGTTTCATAAAGACAAAGCAGTCCTTAGAACCCATCCTAAGTTTCTCCCTAAGGTTATTTCAGAATTCCATTTAAACCAACCTTTGGTCCTTCCTACTTACTTTGCGAACTTTCAGAATGAAAGAGAGCGTTCTCTTCATACCTTGGACGTCAAAAGAGCTTTGCATTTCTATCTAGATAGAACAAAACACTTTCGCAAAGCTCAACAACTGTTTGTTTCCTTCAGCAAGACCCGGCTAGGTCAGCCTCTCGCTATCAGATGTGTTTCAGCATGGCTGGTGGCATGCCTTCGCCACTGTTATTCCATGGCGCAGGTTAAGCTGGAGGGCAGAGTGTACGCTCACTCTACTAGAGCGGTCGCGGCATCTGTAGCGGAAATCCACAACATGCCCATTGGAGATATTTGCAATGCGGCTACCTGGAGCTCAGTGCATACTTTCATCAAACACTATGCCCTGGATGTCCATGCCAGACGACATCTTTCTTTTGGCAGAACCATCCTTAATGGACTCCTGTCCTCAAACTGTGAGTTCTTGGTCTCTCCTGCCGCCCTCTCGTGGGATTATTAGCTCGGTACTCTCCCATTAGTGTGAATGAGTGGTGGAGACTTATGTCCAGGAAGATATGGAAATTACGTACCTACCGTAATTCTTGATCTTCTTGGACGAGTCTCCACCACTCATTCACACGCTCACCCTCCATCCCCCGAGCTCACCTCTGTTGTTGGTCTTCATTCCCTCAATCTTTAGGCTGTGAAGACTTCTTTGTTGACCCTTCTTATACGGGTCGTCCGGACTATCTTGTGTCCGGTTTTTGGTTAGGCTATCCTTCTAGGTTAGTTACGCTACTCCTCCTTGGAAAAAAAGGTACTGAGGCGGTTGGAGGATCAACGCCGGGATAGTCGACCGCACGTGCTGAGGTCTGGAGGTCATCCTATGGCTCCATCTTTGGCGCCGACCCTCTAGCAAAAAGTTTGCTCCCGCTGGGTCTTAGTGCCTCTGGCGCAGTTCCCATTAGTGTGAATGAGTGGTGGAGACTTGTCCAAGAAGATCAAGAATTACTGTAGGTATGCAATTTCCATTTGTTGGTTCTGCAAACAGCAAGGGCATTTCGCTAGACGGTGTACTAAAAAGGCACAGAGTGGACAAAGTGGTGCTCGAACACAGTTTTATTGTTGACCGGGTAAGTGCACTAGACAAATCCTGCCTATTTTCAGGCATGACCCGGGGGAGGGGGATACAGATTAATGCCAACTGACCTTAAACCAGATTAAGCTGTTGTTGGTATTTTTAGTGAATGAGGGAAATTTGGCCAGGTCACTGGGGTAATTCCCCTACTCTTTTTGATAAGTGTCATGGGATCTTTAACATCCACCTGAACTACCACCAATCCAGGCAGATGGGACCTCGGTTTACTGTCTCATCCGAAAGACGGCACCGCAGAAGTGCAGCACCCCTCTCATGCTGCACTGCAGTGTCAGTACTGGGATATTAACCCAAGTGCCAGATGTGAGAACTGAACCCACAGCCTTCTGATCTCCCAGCCTGAGGCGAGTGTGCTACCTACTGAACCACTGAGTTGGGTGCACTGTGTATCCCTGAAAGCATGCTTATGAACATGAGGGAGCACATACACCTGGTTACTGTAAATGGGGTGCAGACCCATGGGTTAAGGGACATGAGAGCTTCTCTTACCGTAGTAAAAGGGTATTTGGTTGAGCCTGAACAGCTTATACCTAATCAGTTCATAACAGTAAGGGGATTCACTGCGGAGGAAGAAACTCTGCCACTAGCTAGTATTCTCTTGGACTGGGGTGAGACAGAGAGGGTGCAAAAGGTGGCAGTAGCAGACAACCTTGCCCTGGATGTGATTATAGGCAACAGTCTCCAGAAGGGTGTGACAGGGTAGAATAGGACCCTGTCCCATTTGTTACGGAGAATGTGCTTAAGTGTAAGGCTCTAATCATTCCTTTTCTGTCTCTCTGTCTGGTTGCGCAACCAAATTTTCCTGTGAGACCTCGGGACTTGATCAACCCGAACAATCTCACAGTTCTTTGCCTCTCACTGTCTCTCAGCCTTCTCTTGCATAGCTAGATCTGCTAATATAAAAATATGTACAAATCATTGTATGGAAACGTAACTGATAATGGGATCACTTTTGTTTAGAAAATATATAGTGTTACTGTTGAAATATATATAATTATATTTTGAGATAATAGTAAAAAAGCTAATGGAAAACTCCAGAGGTTACTTGAGTGCAAATGTATAAACCTTTTGCAAAAAGCTGTGCAGAAGGGGGCCTCAACTCAGCAATCACAATGTGTTCTAGCAGCTCCTGAAACTTACAAAAACAGAATATTTACAAGGAAAGGGTGTTTGCTAAGAGTGGAGGTTGAAAAGACTTATAAAAGAGCTAAGTTTGCAACTGCAAGGATGATTAGAAGAAAAAGGGACACAGACTGAAAGAAAAAACTAATTAATTTCTCCTCTGTACATAGTTATTCTGAACAAGTTTATTAAGTTACTGATGCTGTAAATAAATACTTATTGTGAATTCTACAACTGCCCCTGGTTTTCCCTATGCTTCCTGACCTGTGCCTCGACAACAAAGGTGGTGGTGTATGCTGTTACCAGCAGTCAGATAGCAAAGGCCGATTGTAGTTCCCTGGACCCCATATAGGCCACTGTGGAAAATAATGGGAGGCTGGTTCCCCAGCCTGTGTCTCCTGGAGTGGAGAGTAGTGAAAGGGAGATAAGATTTCCCGAAGTAGCAGTTCACAAAACAGTTACAGAAGGTTACTCTGAGGAGGGAGGGGTACCCAGTGGTCAGAAGGTTAGGGATGGCAGTGACCCTGAATGCCCTGACGCTAGAGATATGGACCCCATTTTAGTAACTGAAGGGGACATGTCCCATGCCTTGGGAAAATGTGAAGAATTTGATGCTACTCAGAGGACTGATGCTAGTTTGGAGAGGCTGAGGGCTTGTGCAGAATCTGACGGGACACAGGGAGGTAACATGAGACATTTTGCGACAAAGGACTGTTGTATACGCAGGACGTAAGGGCAAGGGGAGGAGTGATGGGCAGGCAGCTTGTCATTCCCCAAGGGTACCATGAGCGGTTACTCAAGATCGCCCATGACATCCCCATGTCCGGACATCTGGGACTCTCACGCACCAAGTAGCGATTGGCCCAGAATTTCTGTTGGCCCAATTTCACCCAACAGGTAAAGGAATATTGCAGGTCTTGTCACCGGTGCCAACAAATAGGGAAGGCAGGTAGTAAAACCAAAGCTGCCCTAATTCCCTTGCCCATTGTGGAGGATCCATTCCAGAGGGTAGAAATTGATATTGTGGGACCTTTGAGTGCCTCCAGCTCCTCTGGCAAGAGGTTTATCCTGAGGGTGGTAGATTATGCCACCCGATACCCAGAGGCGGTCACTCTCTCCTCACTTAGGACAGACAAAAGTGGCAGACGCCTTGCTAGGAATTTTCTCCCATGTCGGGTTTCTGCAGGAGGTTATCACTGATCGAGGGAGTACCTTCATGTCTGACCTGATGAAGTGTTTGTGGGAGAAGTGTGGGGTGATGCAGAGAGGCACGTCATCTTATCACCCACAAGCCAGTGGACTTGTAGAAAGCTTTAATGGTACCCTAAAATTGATGTTCCAAGCATTTGCTGAACAGCATGGGAGGGACCTGTTGTTCTCATACGGGGAGGTGCCCCAAGAGTCAACAGGGTTTTCCCCCTTCAAACTCTTATATGTGTGTGTAGGCTGCGTGGGCCCCTAGTCTTGATCTAGGAAGACTGGGAAAGCAAGCATGCCACCAAGGGAACTCCCATAGTGGAATATGTCCTAAAGTTTAGGGAAAAGCTGAAGAAGCTTATGGGAGCAGCCTAGAGCAACCTGTCAGCCGCCGAGCAGAAGCAAAAGTTCTGGTACAACCACAGAGCCAGCGCTCGCTCATACAGTGTAGGTCAGGAATTCATGGTCCTAATTCTGGTCTGGAAGGATAAGCTGCAGGCTGAGTGGTAAGGACCATACAAGGTAGTCCAACAGGTAAATGACGTGAGCTATATTGTGGAACTGCTTGAGAGGAGCCATACCCATAGAATGTACCATGTCAACATGATCAAGCCATATGCAAATAGGGCAGACGTGGTATTTGCAGTGTGTAGTCCTGGGGGGACGGTCAAAGAAGACCTCCTACTGGACTTGCTGGAGGAAAGCAAGCGGGAGTCCTTTGTGGAGGCAATCAGACTGTCGCCCCATTTGACCCCAGAACAAACCCATGAAGTTTGGGAGGTTTTAACAGACTTTGCCCCTTTGTTTATGGCCAAGCCTGGACTATCCCCCTTAGCGAGACACAGTGTAGACACAGGGACACAAGTGCCCATACGGGGAAGAGCCTACTGAGTGTCTGAGGCTATCCTAAAGGACATTAGGAGGAAGGTGGAGGAAATGCTGGATTTAGGGGTAATCCAGAAATCTCACAGCTCCTGGGCCTCACCCGTATTCCTCATTCCTAAGTCGGATGGCTCTACTTGCTTTTGTGTGGACTATCATGGACTCAGCGCAGTCACAAAGTCTGACGCCCACCCAATGCCATGAACGGACGAACTACTGGACAAATTGGGAGAGGCGACATACCTTACTACAATTGATTTGACAAAAGGGTATTGGCAGGTGGATTTAACTGCCAGAGCTTGGGAGAGAGCGGCCTTCATCGCTCCAGTAGGATTATTCGAGTTCAAAGTAATGACTTTTGGAATGAAGAACCCCCGCCACTTTCCAAAGGTTGGTCAACCAGGTGTTACATAGTACTGAAGAGTACGCAGTGGCATATCTGGATGATATTGCCATCTCAAGTACCAGTTGGCACACCTGCCCACCTGAAAAAAGTGTTGGGCAGGATACAGAGGGCAGGGCTTACTGTCATGGCTGAAAAGTGCCAGGCGGCCATGGCTGAGGTGGCATACTTAGGACAGTGTTGTAGGGTGGGTACAGCTCTGTCTCAGTCAAGCCAAGATTGAGGTGATCGAGGTGTGGCCCAGGCTTGAAACCCAGAAGCAGGTTTAGAGTTTTCTAGGGACCGCCGGGTACTATTGAAAGTTTATACCAAATTACAGTACACTGGCAGCTCCCCTCTCTGGCCTACTAAAGAAAAGAATGCCCAAAAAAGGTAAAATGGGAGCCAGCCTATGAATGAGCCTTTGCACGGCTAAAGGAGGCACTGTGCAGTGCCCCTGTGTTGACCAGTCCAGGTTACAGTAAGCAATTTGTAGTCAAGACAGATACATACGATGTAGAGATTTTTAGCAGTCCTCGTCAGACCCTCTAACCAAGGCAAAGATCACCCCGTAGTGTGCCTTTGCAAAAAGTTACTTCCCCGGGAGCAGACATATTCCACAGTTGAAAAGAAATACCTTGCGCTGGTATGGGCCCTGAAGAAATTAGAGCCATACCTTTACGGGAGGCACTTCAAGGTACAGACCGATCATAACCTCCTGGTGTGGCTAACGCAGATGGGTAAAATGAATGGTTGTCTCTTAAGATAGTATTGCCTTACGGGGCTACTATATGACAATTACCCACAGGGTTGGATCGGCCAGTGCCAATGCAGGCAAGCTATCTCGCCAGTTAGAGCAGTGAACAGAATTTGTGAAAATCATACCATGCATAGGGATGGAGTCCCACATTTTCAGTCTAGGATGGAGGGGTGTTGCGAGCTACCCAACTGGTAGTCCTTATTTGTAGATATAATTCTGTTGTGCGTGTGTGTGTGTGTGTGTATATATATAGATATAATTCTGTGCATATGTACATGCTAAGGAAATGCCAGTGCTAATTCCATGCCAGTATCATAAAATGGGTTCCCTCATGGCTAACCAACAGAAGACAGAGAGTGGTATTAAGGGGACATACTTCCACGTCGGGTCCATCCCTCAGGGCTCTGTTCTGGGGCCTACACTTTTTAACATTCTGATATCCTCTATGCAAACCACCAGTAATGCTTGGATGGCTAAATACGCTGATGACTGTAAATCGGGATGCATAGTTAACAATATACAATCTGCTACAGATCTCCAGAGTAATCTAGATAAATTGGAGATTTGGGCCCCTAAACAACAAAATTAACTTTAATGCAGCCAAATGCAAGACCATGCATCTGGATCATAACACCACCAGGAATACCTATAGATTAAACAATGTGATTCTTCAAGAGACGGTTAATGAAAGGGATCTGGGAGTGACACATAACAGAAAACTAACGTTTGATACCCATACTAGGACAGCGGTCAAGATCTGCCACTGGTCAAATAAGTTTTGTAAGCCTCCTCCTATAACTGTTTCCAGCAGAGTACTACCCCGTGGCAAACTGACTCATCTCAAAACCTGTCTTAGTCGGCAAGACTGGTCACCCATATACAGTGCGCTGGATGTTGACTCTGCCCTTGATTACTTCATCACCACATTCAACGCTGCCTGCATCTCCTACGCCCCAGTCAAAAAAGTGCAAAGTTAAGGCACTCTCCAATCCTTGGCTCACTGCTGAGCTCCTGGCTCAGCTAAACTCAAGGGACCACCTCTGTGCAATATCTAGGGCTACTGGCACTCAACCGGACATTCAAAACTACAAACAGTCTTGCAACAACTGCACAAAACTAATACGTATGACGATGAGTACCTACTTCAAGGAAGCCCTCGCCAACACTTGGGGAAATGGAAGAGCTTTTTGGGACAATATTAGGGTAGTCACAGGAAAGCAGTCCAAATCCTCCCCAACCCTACTGACTGTTGACGGAGTTACCACCCTTGACCCGTTGGTCATTGCCAATACTTTCAATGCAGCCTTCACTGACCTCAGTGGGGTTCTCCCCCCGGACTTTTGCTTGGTAACTGACTCCCCTGCACCAAATCCCCACCACCACCTCAAATCATCCGCCTTTCTACTTCAAAAAAGTAAAGGCAAGTGATGCCCGCAAATACATAACAAAGGCTATTTCCAAGTCCAGAGCCAGTGGTGACTCACTAGACCTTAAATTGCTATCCCTCACAGTTGAAGAGGTTTTGCGCCCACTCACCAGAATCTTCAACCTCTCCCTCAGCCTCAGTCAGTTCCTAAGCAAATGGAAATCTGCTTTTGTCACTCCGGTCTTTAAAAATGGCGACAAGTCCATACAGGGGACCTACCGACCGGTATCTATATTGCCGTCTCTCTCCAAGGCACTTGGGCGCATTGTTGCTGACCAGCTTACAGACTACCTGAACAAATATAACATCCTATGTACACAGCAACACAGGTTCAGGCAAGGGCACAGCACATCAGCTGCCCTCCTGGAATTCACTGGAGCCCTTCACAACTCGTTGGATAAGGGTCATCTAACTGGAGCCGTATTCATCGACTTGACTAAGGCATTTGACTCTGTTCACCATGACCTGCTTATCAAGCAGCTACTGAATGCAGAGCTCTCCCACGACTCCACTGCATGGTTTAGTAGTTACCTGGACCAGCGTTCACAAAGAGTAAAAATCTCAGGAGTACTCTCTGACTCCAAGCCTGTCCGCTCAGGCGTCCCTCAGGGATCCATACTGGGCCCACTACTTTTCAGCCTTTTCCTGAACTCCCATCCACAATCCTGCCCAGAACAAATCATCCTCTATGCCGATGATGCTGTCCTTCTTACCCCCCCATAAGGACCCACAACTCTTACTTCACAACCTACAACTTGCTTTCTCCACTGTTGAAAACTGGTTCACAAAACATAAACTGGTTCTAAACCACAAAAAGACGAAATCTGTGCTGTTCTGCAGCTCGCAAAATAAACACAGGCGATACCCCCTTGATAACAGAACAAGCGCTGGAAATACCATCGAACAAGTGTCATCATTTAAATACCTTGGAATCTTGCTCGACACTTGCCTATCATATGGGACCCACATTGATAGTGTTGCCAGAGTTGTTAACTCACGCATCGGAATTCTCTATCGAAATAGACAGCACCTTATCTAGGCAGCACTGAAGATTGCTATCCAGAGCTCAGTGGTCTCCGTCGTAGACTATGGCCTCATAATCTATGGCTCTGTCCCTACTACTGTCCTAAGGCGCATAACGGCCTCCCTAAACATGGCCTGTTGACTACTTACCGGAGCTCACCGACTCACACACACACACATGTAAGCTTTACATTCAAACGGAATGGCTTCAGCTCGCCAACCGCATTATGTACCTTACCTGCTTGATGGCAAAAAAAACTAACTTGGGCCTTAACCCACCTAGTGTCCAAGCCCTCCTGAGCCCTAACTCTAATCCTCGTAACACTAGGGGGTCTGAACGTCAGCCTCTACAGGTCCCCCGATGTTGCACCACTCTGGGCCAAAGATGCTTTGCGCACAGTGCACCCAGTTGGATGAATGCCCTCAGAGCTCATATCACCTCCACCTCCTCTCTGGGCATATTCAAATCTAGACTCTGTATTCATCTCACGGTCTCAAGTTCATGTGACTGTCTCCCCTAACTTCCCCTTTCCCCTATGCGATCAACCACCCCTCTATAATGTTCTTTGACAATGCCGTAAGCTGCTCTAGTCTCCTTTCAGCTGCCACTCCCTTTTCCTCCCCGATTCCACCTGGGTTTCTGAAATGACCCCTGCTTGTGTTATTCATGTATATTATATACTGTGATGCAATACCAGAAATGATGAATACTGGTGTAAGCGCTTTTGTAATGATGTATGCTCCTGTTTAACATGTAGGTAATCTCCTGACGTGGAATCTTTGTAAAAGAGCCTTGGCTCAAAGGTATTTGTAATCCTAGATCTAGTAAATAAAAAATGAAAAAAATTAAAAAAATGAAGTGCCAGCGTATAGTTGGGTGCATTCTTAAAAACATAAAAAGCAGAGATCCTAAAGTAATAATCCCCTTTATTGTAGCTTAGTTCAACCACATCTTGATTATTGTTCCCCCTTTTGTGCACCATCTATAGGTGGCAAAAAGTTGGTTGAGGGGGTACAAAGAAGAATTGCTAAAAAGGTAAAGAATGTGCAAACTTTAGATTATGAAAAAGACTAGAAAACCTTGGTCTATATTATATACAATATAGGCATCTAAGGGGTGACCTGTGCTTTACATTCAAGGCCATACAGAATGAATACTTGATGGACACTGTAGGATTAGTGAGGCATAATAGAATTACTAATACCAGAACTCATAATCATAAACTAAGGGGAGAAGTAAATAGGACTAAATGACGAAACGATTGGTACAGCCAAAGAAGTGTATCTTCATGGAATGCATTACCAAAAACTGTAGTGGATAGTGAAAACATGGTGATGTTCAAAAACAGGCTTGATCATTTCATGGGAAATAAAAAGATACAATTTCTTAGTTACATCTCCATACTTTTCCACCTGAACACGGGTAGCGAGTTCCAAAAGGCCCGTGGTCTCCTGAACTCATAACAACCTATAAACTGTAATTCGAGGCACCTAGAGAAAAAGACTGGATTTCATTTTTTTAAAGGGGTTTGACCTTCCTTTGACCTGTAAGCCAGCTGCTTGCCAGGGACTGAGATTCCATTTCCAGGTTTTTTAACATAGATATGCCAAAATCCATTTGTAGATCATAAACCCATACACTCAGGAGCAGAATGCTTTCATCCAAGGAAGCTGTTATAATATGCCACATTTTATGAGGTAACAGGAAAGAAACATGCCTCCTAGAAAACCTGTGTGAATTATTAACACTCCTGATGCCAATAGTGTTACTATGGGACCCTGACACATCAAAGGATAGTTAGAAAGTGGGTTGTAAGGAATGAGCAAGAGTGCCATCTACTGGCCTAAATGTGGGATTTTTACTCACTATTTCCAGAGCTGAAACAGGGGTATAAATAACCCCAGCTCAGGTCATTTGGACATACTTTTCATCTGGACATCACCTGAGACACAGTGGCTTCCAGCATACTTTTCCTCTGGACAGTCTGTTAACCACAAGCACAGAAACTAAGGACCAGAGACTGTACCTACTTTTTATGGACTTCAAAATATAAGCTAGACATTTAGCTAACAGTTTTAGTGCGTTTACATGTATGTTTCTTTCCATTTTATTTCTGTATACTGTAATCCAAATTAGTATATTCTCGTTAATTGTAACTATATTTATTTATTGTAGTAAAAACATTTGTTTTCGTAAAGAACATGTGCCTGAGTGATATTTATCTATATTTTTGTGTGAAGTGTGGAACAGTATTAATAATCTGTGACAACTGTTAGCTGCTTAGAGGTGTCACCATAAGCAACCAAATCAAGCAAAAGGGTCTGTAAGGGATCTGAAAGAAAAGGGGGAATACCAGAGTCTGCAGGGATTTTGAACCAGGATGTTGCATGTCCTGTAGGGAGAAGGCCAAATCAGGTTTTACACTGCTATCCCAGAAGAGAGAGCGACTCCTGGGTCTTCCTCCTGTGTTGTAATAGCCAAGGAAGGGTTCATATTTGGCCACAAGACTCAAGACTGGTATTGTGCCCTTATCCAGAGTTAGAGGGATGCCCTGGGTCTTTGTGGCAGAGGTGCAGTCATGACCTCGGCGAGCCTTCCAAAAGCATGAGGAGGGTATCCCTGTCTCCCCCCCAACCGTCACGGATTGCACTTAAGGGTGAGCACTGTGAGTTTAGTGGACCTGACCCCCAGGAGTGGGTTCATGACTCCTATGACATGCAATGTGTGCTACAGGAATTCCCCCCGCTCTACAGTCTTGTTTCACTGGGGCTGGATTTGACAGTTTATAAGTAAAAGGGTTCCTTACCAGATTGCTGGTGGTTGCAGCTGCTGATGTCCCTTGGAACCCTCTGGGTCTGGATGGCCGGGCTGCCAGGAGGTCTTCCGACAACGTGTTGGTTTTTCCGCGGAATCAAGCTTATGCTCCCGAACCCAAAGTTGTACATCCTGGGGTAAAACTTTATTAAACTGTTCAGTAATTACCATCTCCAGAAGTTTGTCCTTGCTCTTGTTATCTGGCTGCAACCATTTGTAGGAGAGCCCCTTGAGATGGGCATAAGTTTGGGGGTATCCAGTGACTGCATTTTAAGAAACCTAAACCTCTGGCAATAGCTTTCGGTGTTTGTCTTTAGCTCCTGAGGATCTCCTGCTTCACACGGTCATAGTCCTCTGCCTTACAGGAGTCCATGTGGCTATAAACCAACTGGGCACTGCCTGTCAGGGGTAGTGCCAGTCGAACAACCCACTATTCCCTTGGTCATGTGCATGTTCGAGCAGTCCTGTCAAATGTTGTGCGGTAGGCTTCAGTGTCATCACTGTCCGAAAGTTTGGACAGTTTAATGTATTTTGGGCTACTGGTTCTTTGTTTATCCTGCATTGATGGCATGCAAGACACTCATGGTATCCGCCCATTTGGCATCTTGCCTTCTCCGCTCTGTGTCTCTAGTTCTCCTCTCAATGTCTCTATCTCATTCCTTCTGCACCAGTGTTATGCAGAGCCATTTCAACAACTCCCCTACGTCCTCAGTTGGAGCATCTTCAAGAAGAGGCAGTTCCCTTGATTCTTCCTCATCCTCTTGCATCTCTTCATTGTCTTCAGGCTTGGCCTTCCTCCGAGCTCCCAGGTCCAGTCCAGGCAGCAGCTTCTCTCCCAGTCTGTCTGCCATGGTTTTAGTCAGAACTCCACGGACTTTCTTCTCCGGTTTCTCTGGCAACTCCTGGTGCATCGGTCCACCTGTGATATCTGGGCGATATCCACCGGAAAATGTCCCCCTAACCCAGTCCAGACATTTCCAGCAAGTTGTCCCACTTTTGACACCAAGTTTGTGGGAGGGTTGTGGGATAACAGATGGACCAAACACAGAACTTTAGGTTCAACACACAATCTGTGTGATGCTTATTTAAAACACAAGGAATAACCATAAGCAGTGGCATATCCCTTCTTCAATACATCAGTTTGCAGCAACAGACTATGCTTATCCTTCCTCTGCACTTAGCACCTACTGACCCACTGGTATATCTCTATAGTGAAAACCAACTATTCCCTATGTTGGTCTTGTGTGTTTGGGTGATTGGGGGGCTCAAAAAAGAAACCCAAACAAGCTAAAGACAAAGAACCTCAGTGCAGAAGCACTGAAGCAAGGGTTACCCCAACGTACATTAGCAATAAAGCCAAGTTTCAAAGAAACACATCACCACACATACCCCCATAATGCAAAGCATCATGGGATGTATATGCAAATCACCATGACATTTTAGGCTGAGGCCTGGTGGCGCTGAAGGTTGAGGCGCTGGATGCTACACCTCGTGCCGCACTGGCGACCCGTATTCGGGAACAAGCACGGGCTGCCCGGGGGTCAGCAAGGGAGGGGAGGATCGAGCGTCCAGAGGACAACTCTCCTCCCCTGGGGAGGGAGGACTGGCTCTCCTGCTGAACGACTGCCCCCAGGTGGAGATCAGAGGGCAGTGCAGGTCTGAGGAGGCCAGCAGAAGGGAGGGTGCTGCAGGACTTCTGCAGATGAGCATGCACGCCGTCGGGCTGTATTTGCCCCAGCAGGAGAATGGGAGAAAAACCCATCCAACTGCAGGATGACAGCCCGACCCTTCGCAGGCTCTGTACCCGGACCGGACAGGAAGGTAAGTCTTGGTGATTCCGGGGTGACAGGGCTGGGACAGTCGGTCAGAAGGGGGTAGCCGGAGACACAAGAAGAATAAAATGTATATTAAAAAAAAAAGAAAAAGAAATTTTAGGCTGGTTCAGCTTAAAGCAGGAATGCATGGTGCCAAAAGGCCTCCTAAGCAATCTGTAATTTACATGCATTTAAATAACAGAACGGGGGTTTTCTGATATCTCTTTCCCGGTAACTTAATTTTTATAATACAGTCCCCTAGTAACTTTTTACCTTTATCAAAAACACCTAGTGCTGTGGTATTTTCAACATTTACTGGTTTCATACACTTAAGGCATCTACATTAAAGTATTTTATGACATAGTGTTGTTGCATATTAAATCCAACAACGAGGAACACAGCCTGTTGTTTTACATTAGTTCGGAGGTCACCACAATAACCGCCCTGTACGAGTACCTGAGAGGGAAAAGGAAAATTAAAGAGGACACTATTGCATAGTCAAGAAGGGGGAGGGGGGGGGAGGGTGGCCAACTTTATCTACTGGAAATTGTAAAGGATAGATTAGGCTAAGAAACAGAAGAACTGTTGCAACAGATTTAAGAAAAGATTGTTCCTCAAGAGTGGCAGGATCTCCCTGTCACAGTTGGCTTTGACAGCTGTCTGACCTTCTCGGGCATTAGCCAAGAGACAAGTAAGAAATTGGGGGCTATGAGAACAATTTCCTGCTGCCTCACAAAGGAGGCTAAACAAAAAATTGTCACCTCACCACTGATCCTGCCTTCCCTTAAATATGAGAGTTGTGCTTATAATGCACATCAGCACAAACGACATGAAAAATTAAACAGATGCTATAATAAATTAGCATAATTTATTCTGAATGCAAAACTTTTTACCAACAGTTGTGATCTGTATGCCTGACTAAATTGGCTACCCCTTGGCACCAGACGTGAACACAAATGGCTGACTGTTGTTAAGATGACTCCCTAGAAGCTGACCTGCCGGTACAGCGGCAGAGCTACCTCCATGTGATGCCAACAACTGGGGTTCGGATGCGAGCCCAGGCTGTCGGAGGGCCGGCCGGGGAGAGGAAGATAGAATATCCGACAGACTGCTCACCTCCTCTGGGGTGAGGGTGGAGAGGTGCTCAGCACTTGAGTGGCTCCTTGCGGAGGCAGGGGGTCTGGCAGCTCGAGCTGGATCATTAGGGGAGATGTGGCAGCCGTCGGCATGATGTAATTGTGTACCACGTCCCCCAGGGGAGAAAACAGGAAAGAAAACCTGGACTGCTGCAGGATGCTGACTGCCTGTGCAGTCGAGTGTGGTGCTCCCCTGGCCAACTGAGCTCGAGAACCAACGGAGACAAAAGTGTGTCTCCCCGAAAGACCCGCCGGGCGGGGTGGGTAGTCCAGGGAGGAACAACCAGGGAGAGGTAAGCACTGGGAAAGACAGGAGACAGAGCTAGGAGCACAGTCAAGGCGATGGGGGCTGGTCCGGGAGGTAGTAAAAAAAAGAAAAGAAAACAGATGACTCCCTAAGGAGAAGCATCCTTTGTCTTACCATCTTTTAATTGACCAACATGAAGGTGCCATCTGTGACACAAGAAACTCAAGGGTCAGAAGGATTAAGGTTCCCAGAACCTTTACTAGATATGGGGAGATGGGCATTTGTTTTACTGCCGCAAGACAATGAAACAGGCTAAGCACTGCCACATAAGATACGCCGTCCCTCGGCCTGTTCCAAGAAGGTGTGAAAAATATTGTGTATGTCATATTTCATTCTGAATAGCACAGGGTGCATCTGAAAATAGGCTATGGCCTGAGTATGCCGTTCCTGTATAAAAATGTTACTTTTGTACTTTACTTACTTGCAGCCTTCCCCTGTGAGGCACAGTATCATGCTGTATAGAAAGGGACCAGGATAAGTTGTCTCCCAGCCTCACCCTCTGATCCACACTCACACTCCATACAATGAGGGACCAGGATCAGCAATCTCCCATTTCTACCTTCTGATCCATTTTTACAGATTGTACGTGAATGGACATGGATCAGTTGGCTACTAGCCCTTCCTTCTGACCTACCGTCACCCATAACAGGAAGGGACTTGAATCAGTAGAATCCCAGCCTTGCCCTCTGATTCCTAGTCATACCTTTGAGGGGCCAGGACCAGCCGTCTCTCAACCCTACCCTCTGATCTCCAGTCACACCCCTTACAGGTACGAAATGTGATCAGCAGTCTCCCAGCATTGACCTGTAATCTACATTCAGTTTGTAAATTGTACTGGTGCGGACATTTCATCTTTCTGGGAAGCACAGCTGTGCTGCCTGTTTGGACTGGTCCCTGGGCTGAAAGAAGATCTTACTGCGAGGGGGCTCTTGCAGCAGGCAACACCAATGCGGCTGAAGCCAGAAAACTTCTAGCTAGCAGTCTATCAAGGGGGACTGCCCTGACATCCAGCTGTCCTATAAAGGGGACAGTCTCCCAGACCCAGTGTTCCCAGTTCTTTTTCCACTGTTGACATGCGCACGTCGGACTTCCACAGACACCTGCTTCAGTCGACCGCCATTTTGCTCGCATTTACCCGCAATTTATTTATTTATTTATTTTTCTTCAGTATAGTAGCATTGATTTTCAATGTTTTCTTCATCAGGTTTATGTCTTCTTCTTCAGCCTCGTCTTCTGACCGGCCGAAGAAGTGTGCCTTCGGCAAGCAGCTACCCACCAATGATGGTCACTCTTCCTGCCTGCTCTGCTTAGGCCTGAACCACGACACCGAGGCCTGCCAGCACTGCCAGGACTTCAACCAGGCCACATAGAGATGCTGCTTGAAGACCTTAGAAAGCTACCTGCTAAACCAGAAATTGGCCGCGATGGAGAAAGAGCTTCAGGCCAAAAACTCTTCTACTTCTCCGGCTCAGTCTTCCAGGGCATTATCATCATCATCTTCTTCCCAGAAAGAGAAGTTGAGTGGAAAGCATAAGCACTGAGACCGTCCTCGGTCCGCCTCTGGGTCTTCCTCCCGGGTGGGCCAGCCCCATCTTCCTCGGCAGCCCTTGCTCCCTCCGGGCTGCTGGTGGTGGTACAGCCTCCCACCATCATCTCCATTTCGGGGGGCAGCGGACTTCGTCCCCTGCCTCTCAGGCCCTTAGCTCCCATGGGGCCTCAGCCAGGCAGCTCAGCCAGGGTTGGAACCTCCAGTGGTGGATCTTTGCCCATTGTGCCTGCCCCCCCTCTCCCCAATCAGGGCATTGCCTTCATCGGTCCCCAACTTCGGGGCCGGCTGTAGCCCTTCCAGACATTGCCTGGAACAAATGCTCACCTCTTCCTCCACACAGGCGACACCTCTGCCCCTGCCTTGAGGGAATTCTCCCCCGCAGGTGTCAGCCTCGCCTCTGTGGCCAACATTGGCTACTTCGCCAGATCAATGCCAGCCTTCTCCTCTCAGGCCGGTGCCAGGTATGCTGACACCTCAACCGATGCCTCCTCAGCCGTCGTCACTTCAACCCCAGCCTACGCCACAACTGATGCCTGCTGGCCCTCCTAAGGATGCCCAACTGGCACCTGGTGTACCTAGGCCAGGGTACCCTATGCCGGCTCCTCCACCAACGTACCTGTACCCTCCTCCTCAGTATTCTTACCCACCATATAATTCTCATCCACCGATGGATTATAATGCTTTATTTACTGCCCGGTGGTCCTTCATGCAGAATAAGGGTGCACCCAGGTGGCCTCCTCCTCCTCGTTCTCCCCAGGACCCAGACTGGGCAGGACCTAGCAACCCCTGTACCTCAGAGTCTTCTGGGGGACGCATGTGGACGACAGTCTCCTTCAGACACCGGTCCCTGACAGTGATCCGTTGGGGGACAACTCTTCCTCTTCCTTCTCAGAGTCATCAAAAGACTCTAGGGGCTCCTCAGATGGTCAGGAGCCTCCTAAGGAGACCCCTAAGACTCCCCCTGATGATCCCACTGATGGCCCCTCTTTCCTTGACGTGATACGCCATATCTAATCCCTCATGGGATGGGAAATGGAGGAGCTTGATCCAGAGCACCGTCACTTGGTGATATACCTCCGGAAGAAGGAGACCCTCCCCTTGGTGGTGCCTCCTTTAATTGATTTTTACGAGGATGTGACTTAGGCAGCGTGGAGCCACCCCTCTTCACCCTGGCTTTGGCCAAGAAGGTGGATCGTCTTTGTCATGCGCCGGTGGGCAAGCCCTTCTTTGGCGAGCACCCCATGGCAGACTCGGTGGTCATGAATGCGGCCCATGATTGTACTAAGAAGTCAAAACATCTCAGCACCCACCCCCCCTGACAAGGAGTCTCGCCAGCTGGGCAAGTGGATGTATTCCTCTGCCACACTGACCATTCGGGCCCTTTAACCATCTGGCCCATATGATACAGTACCAGAATGCCCTCTGGGATCAGGTGAGGGATCTGGTTCATACCTTCCCTGAGGACCCTACTAAAACGCAGTTGGCCCAACTTCTGAAATCCGTGTTGGATGCGGGCAGCCATATTCTGCGGGCGGCATATGACATGTTGATGCCTCTGGACATGGGATGGCAGCAGGATCTGCCTTCACCGCCATTCATGCTCAGTGTCTGGCTTTGCCCTGATGTTCAGGCCAAAATAATGGATGCCCTTTTCAGGGTTTGTGTTTGGGAGCTGCCCAGGATATCATTTCCACCTTCAAGAATCAGGCAAGGCCCTAAGGTCAGTGCATTCTCTCTACCGAGCCCAGCCTCCGGTCTTCCCAAGTCTGTCCTTTCATTGGTCCTCTTGTCAGCCCTCAAGGGCCAGCAGTAAAAGGACCCTTTCAATGCAGCATCCACCAGCCAGAGTGGCTGCCCTAGGCCTACAGCTGCTCTGCCCACCCGATCCACTGCCTGACTCCTTGCACATCCCCCCCACGGAGGCCTTGGGGGATGCGGTCGGGGGTCAACGCTCCTTCTGCCTCGACAGGTGAGTACAGTGACCTCAGATCAATGGGTGCTGCAGATTGTCGAACAGGGTCACACCTTCAAATTTCTGGAGCCCCTCTAAAAAGCCCTCCCTCCCTTCCTCTCCCACTACCCTTAGTCCCACATCTCCCTCATCCAGGACGAGATTCAAGCACTCCTGCACAAAAAGGCCATAGAGCCCATCCCTCCAACTCAAAGAGGAAGGCAGTTCTACTCCCATTTCTTCCTCATCCCAAAGAACTCAGGGGACCTGAGGCCGATCCTGGACTTCAGTCACCTGAACCTCTACATAAAGTACAGACGATTCATGATGGTTACCTTCCAGGGATTGTTGCCTCCCCTTGAAAAGGGGGGACTGACTGTTTTCCCTGGATATGCAGGATGCCTATCTCCATATCCAGGTTTTTCTGGCTCGCTGCCGCTTCATCCCTTTCTGCTTCCAGGAGGACCACTTTCTGTTCAGGGCCCTTACTTTTGGCCTTTCCTCTGCACCTCAAGTCTTTACCAAGTGCCTGGTGGTGGTATCCGCAGCTCTGAGGAGACAGGGCTTCTATTTGTTCCTTTACCTGGACGATTGGCTGCTGACAGTCCCTTCCAGAGACCTCTTGCTGCAGAACCTGGAAGACACCATTCGGCTTTTCAAGGCCCTAGGGATCACAGCCAATCTGCCAAAGTCTTGTCTCTCTCTGAGCCAACGCTCCAGTGTATTGGGGTGGTCCTGGACTCATCCCAGGGTGGGGCCTTCCTGTCGGTAGACAGAGCAGAGCACTTGATAGCGCAGGCCTGGCTAATATCTTCCAATCAGCAGATACCAGCTAGAGCGTTCCTTCACTTGTTGAGGCACGTGGCGGCAGCTGTAACCACAATTCCCTTTGGCTGTCTACATATGAGGGTTCCCCAGTGGACTCTTCAGGTCCAGTGGGACCAATGTACCAGTGACCTGGATCAGCTGGTGATGGTCTCTGACCCAGTGCGGAAGACCTTGGCGTGGTGGCAGAACCCTGTGAATCTCCTGTGAGGGGTTCCCTTCTGGGCAATGTCCCCTCAACAGAGCCTCACTATGGACGCCTCGGGTCTGGACTGGGGTGCTCACCTTGCCGACCATCAGACTCGTGAGACCTGGTCCAAGTCAGGGCAGCATCGCCACATCAATGTACTGGAGATGCGGGCAGTTCTTTATGCTCTGCAGGCCTTCCAGACCCTCATTCTTCCTGGCCTTCTACTGGTACAGATGGACAACATGCCTGTAGTATACTACATCAGCAAACGGGGACACTCATTCCTACCCCCTTTGTCAGGATGTAGTGAGAGTTTGGTACTGGGCCATGAGCACGAACTGGAACTCTCAGCCATCCATGTTCCAGGCGACCAAAATACCCTGGCCAGCAGTCTAAGCCGGTCCAGATCGAGGTCTCAAAAGTGGGAGCTCCTCTTCTCGGTGGTCGAAGATCTCTTTGACAGGTGGGGCTGTCCAGAGGTGGACTTTTTTGCATCCCCACTCAACTGGGGATGCACAGGGAGAGGCATCACCAGTAGAAAACAGAAAGTTGTTGGCCCTCTGTACAGACAATTGGTAAGACCACATCTGCAGTACTGTGTACAGTTCTGGAAACCCCATCTCTGCAAAGACATGGACAGGGTGGAGGCTGTCCAGAGGAGGGCAACCAAAATGGTGCAGGGTCTGCGCCAGAAGACATATGAAGAAAGACTAAGGAGCCTTAAGATGTGTATAGCCTCGAGGAAAGGAGGAGAGGGGGACATGATAGAAACTTTCAAATACCTCAAAGGAATCAGCAAAGTCCAAGAGGGTATCATCTTTCAGAAAAAGAGATGTGCAAGGACAAGGGGGCACAATTTGAAGATAGAGGGCGGACGGCTCAGAGATAATGTAAGGAAGTATTTCTTCACAGAGAGGGTTGTAGATGCATGGAGCTGCCTTCCTGAGGAGGACGTAGAGTCAAAAACAGTGGGGGAATTCAGGAATGCATGGGACAGACACAGGGCAATTCTAGCGGGGGTAGGAAGAAGTAGGCTGTTGGTTAACTAAGATCTGTAGCTTTTCAAACAACATGAAGTCTTGCTGTATTCTGACACATGCAGTGATTCCCAACCTTTGAACTGCCCCAAAGAACAGAGAGTTAACTTTCTATGCAAAGCATAGAATGCTGAGCTCGAGCTCGGTTGGAGTCTCTGTCTGGAGTGTTTCAAACTCAAACTGTCAGATTCTTTACTCCGCCTCACTGAACGGTCGCTCCGGAGATTTCTCCTTCAGCTCGATTCGAAAGTCGGTTAAAGTCTCAGTTTTCGTCAGTTTTTAAACCGAAAAAGTTAGCAGCATAGTCGTTCAGTCTCTGTCTGTGGTGCCATGATTACTAGATAGTAATTGTTCTGTTTTCTATGTGGAACTTGTAAAAGTGCAGGTCAGTTCGGCTGAACCGACCATTTGATAACGAAATTTTGTGTTTTACTCAGTGTGTGGTTACCGGTTCTTATCGGTTCTAAAAAAAAAAAAAACATGTTTTACTACTTTTTTCCCAATACCCGTGACACAGTTAGGAACCGATAAGGGTGGCTTCCTGGTGGTTGCCATAAAAAGGGTAAGTTGGTTAGGTTGGCCATGTCTGAGAAACCCAAGAAAAAAACCGGGCCCACTGGGTTTCAACACTGCAGTGAGTGTGGGGAGGTCTTTGCTAAGGCTGATCCCCACACCACTTGTCTTTATTGTCTGGGGCTTGACCACCTCGATTCAGACTGCCAAATATGTAAACATTTTCCCAAATCTACCCTTGAGAAGAGATTAGGTAGACTGAGGGAAAAGGAGGCCGAGAAGTCCACTGACCCGGATGGCCAGCCCGGTTTGGTTCCGACCGAATCAGGAGGAGTGCCCTCTGACCAGAGTGCTACTTCTTCGGGGAAAAGGAGAGCCGATTCCGAGGGATCGGTTCCAACAAAAAGAAAGCGCAAAGAAAAATCGTTCGGTTCGGATCCAGAGGTTCATGTTCTGATCACTGAAGAGATAGCCAAAGCGATTTGGATTGTGGAATCGCTTCGCCCGGTTCCTTCCAATCCAGCACCTTCTGGCAGGGGCTCGGTTCGGTTGGTTCCCCCAGTTCAAGATTATACCCTTGAAGATTTTTATGAACTGGAGTTTGAAGAGGAAGGGGAATTTGAGGATGATAATGGTGAAAGTGAGGGTCTGGATGTGCCTGTGGAACCGGACATCTCCCCAAACAGACCTTCAGGTGTTTCCCCTCCTAGGCTTTCTGAGTCCCCTTCTCACTTTATGTTCTACAGAAAGGTGGCTGAAACCCTCCAGCTTTCTATGGAGGAGGCGTTGGAGGATCAAGAGGAGCCTGATTATGTAGAAATGATGGACATCCCAGAGTCCAGGAGACTGTCTGTTCCCCTCCACAAATCCTTTGGGAAGCAGACACAAAAAATTCTAAAGTCTCCTAACACTATACCGCCTGTGGATAGAAGAATGGACAAGAGGTATACGCTTTCAGGCTCAGAAACGGAGTTCTTATACCAGCAATGCAGCCATGTTGGGGTATTGCAGGATGCTGCCTGTGACAAGGCAAATATTGCCTTGGCTTCACACCCCCCAGACAAGGACTCCAGGAAGATTGATGCCATGGCAAAGAAACAGTACATGGCATCTTCTTTGGGACTCAGGCAGGCAAATTATATGGCCTATACAGCCAGGTACCAAAAGTCCAGGTGGGACAGTGTACTGGCACTGGCTAAACAGGCCTCCCCCCAGCTATCCAAGGAGCTGGAGGAGGTGGCTGCAGATGGGATTGAGGCATCAAAAGTACAGTTTCACGCTGCTGTGGACTCCAGTGATGTGTCATCAAGAGTCACGGCTACATCTGTGGCTCTTTGGAGAATGGCTTGGCTCAGATGTACTAGCCTCTCACAGGATACTCAGGCTAAGGCCATGGATTTTCCTGTAGTGGGTAATTCCCTGTTTGGGGAGCAGACAGAGAATTACATGAAGAAAATGGACGAGTACAGGACCACTTATAGGAGTGCTCAGGCCAAGGAAAGTCAGGCAACTCCTCAAAGGCAGCAGTTTAGGGCATTGGAAGGCCTTTTTACCAAGCACAGGCCTCTTCTCCTTTTTCACAGGGGGGGTTCTTCAGAGGGAGAGGCAGAAGGGGGATGAGCAGGGCTGCATCCACTCCTCAGCTTAAGGCCCCTGCCAAGCAGACACCCTGATGTGTCTGCCGGGGTCAGCTCTCCTATTCCAGTAGGGGGCAGGCTGGCTTACTTTGTCCAGGACTGAAGGTCTATTACTTCAGACAAGTGGGTCCTGGAAGTAGTAAGCCAGGGACTGGTTCTCAGCTTCAAAAAATTTCCGAAGATGAGAGCCAGATCTTTTCCACCTGCAGGTCTCTCAGAAACCCTTGCCCTAGAGGCAGAGTTTCATCTCTTCTGGCCTTAAGAGCCATAGAGAGAGTTCCTACCCTACACAGGGCAAGGTCTGCACTCCAGGTACTTCCTTACCCCAAAAAACAGGGGAGTGGCGACCCATCCTAGACCTAAGATACCTGAACAAACATCTTTAAAACCAAAGTTCAAGATGGTAACTCTGGGAATAATTCTTCCCTCTCTAAGGCCAGGGGACTGGCTAGCCTCCCTGGACCTCAAAGATGCATGTTTTCACATTCCCGTCAGGTGCTCCCACAGAAAGTACCTCAGGTTTGAGTTGCCCTCAGGCCATTATCAGTTCAAAGCAGTGCCCTTTGGTCTAACATCAGCCCCAAGGGTTTTCACAAAATGCTTGGCAGCAGCCGTTGCCTTTCTAAGAAGGCAAAATATTTCCATTTTTTCATATCTGGACAACTGGCTCATAGTGGGCCAGTCTCCAAACCAAGTCAAGTCAGACTTGCAAGTGACCCAGCAAGTGCTCACTTCTCTAGGATTTCTTCTCAAGCTTACCAAGTCAGTTCTCGAGCCACTGCAGCTCCTTACCTTTATAGGGGCAGAGCTGGATACTGTCAAAGCAAGAGCCTTTCTTCCCCTGGAAAGGGCAAGAGTTCTTTTAGAACTGGCTTCTTCCTTCAGCCTTCAGGTGTCTCCACCAGCAAGGCATTTCCTCCAGCTCCTGGGCCACATGGCAGCTCCTACAGCAATGGTTCAAGGGGCAAGATTCCAAATGAGGGATTTTCAGTTCCATCTGAGAGCCTTTTGGTCCCAAAGGAAGGATTCCCTTACTGAACTGATTCCTGTGACTCGGACTCTGATCCAAGCCCTTCAATGGTGGCAGGATCAGAACAACTTAAGGCAAGGGGTTCCATTTGCCACTCAGTCTCATTCAGTGGTCCTTACCATGGATGCTTCTCTTTTTTCCAATTGTTTAGCCAGGTGAGACACACTAAGCTGAAAGCTTTTTTACAGGTGCAACCTGGGAGCACAGGGAAGTTAAGTGACTTGCTCAGGGTCACACAGTATATGCAGGTGGGGGCTGTAGGATTCAAACCCAGGTCTCCAGATTTGCAGCTCGGAGCATTAAACCACTGCACTATACTGCCTCTCTTCTGGGCTGGGGAGCCCATCTGGGGGCCCTCACTGCCCAGGGACTGTGGTCCCCTCAGGAATCCCTTCTCCATATCAATCTCCTAGAACTTAGGGCAGTTTTTCTATTTCAAAGCTCTCTCTCAGTCAGTGCAGAACAAGGTGGTTCAAGTCAGAACAGACACCACCACCACCACGTGGTACATCAACAAGCAGGGAGGCACTCAGTCTACGGCCTTGTGCACAGAAGCCATGAAGTTATGGTCCCTGGCTTATTCCCTGCAGGCCTCTCTGACAGCAGTTCACCTTCCAGGGAAGGACAGTGTGTTAGCAGATGCACTGAGCAGGATCTCTCAGGGCCATTACGAATGGTCCCTGGACCCTCAGGTGTTGAAAGTGATTTTTTCAAGGTGGGCCATTCCAGAGATAGATCTCTTTGCAGCCCCAGACAATCACCAGCGTCCTCTCTTTTGTTGCAGACCCCCAGTCTTGGGCTCAGTCCCCCTAGATGCTCTGATTCTGAATTGGGAAGGGAAATTTCTGTATGCCTTCCCTCTCTTCCCACTGCTGTTCAAGGTTCTAGTCAAGATAAGGTCTCAACCTTGCAAAGTGATTCTAATTGCTCCAGATTGGGCCAGACAGCCTTGGTACCCCCTGTTGTTGTCCCTAGCAGTCCATCTTCCCCTGTCTCTTCCCAGGAATTACAACCTGTTAACATCCTCAGGGGAGGATTTCGTACCCCAATCTTCAGTCTCTCAATCCCAAGGCATGGCTCTTGAAGAGTTAGAGTTTGCAGACTTGCATCTTTATCAGGGGGTTCTGGATATTCTCAAAGCTGCTCGAAAGCCCTCCACCAGGAAGACTTATAACTCCAAATGGAAGAGATTCAGCATTTGGTGTTCCAAAAAGCGTATTTCTCAGACACTGCTGAATTGCCTACGGTTCTGGATTATATGGTCCATCTTACTGGCCTAGGCCTCAGACCAGCTACTCTCAAGGTACACTTGTCAGCTGTTTCTGCTTTTCTGTCAGTGGGAAAGTCTTCCTCACTATCATCTCATCCTGTGTTCTGTAAATTTTTTTAAGGATTGCTTTACACCAGTCCTCCCTTAGAGACCCTGCCCCTGCCTGGGATTTGAATGTTTGCATTGCTCAGCTTATGCAACCTCCTTTTGAGCCTATATCTTCAGCAGAGCTTAAGTACTTGACTTGGAAAACTGTGTTCCTGGTAGCCATTACCTCTGCCAGGCGTATCAGTGAATTGCAGGCCCTGTCTCTGGAACCTGATTTTATCTCCTTTCATGGGGATAAAGTGGTTCTTAGAACCAATAGAAGTTCTTGCCCAAAGTGGTTTCAGATTTCCACTTGAATCAGTCTGTCTCACTCTCTCCCTGTTTTCTTCACCGATCATTCTTCTTCAGGAGAGAGGAGGCTACACAGTTTAGATGTTAAAAGGGCCCGTAGCTACTATATAGAGCGTTGTTCTTTTGTTGGGTGTTGATTTATTATGGTTATTTGTATTAGATTGGGTTTTGGTTTTTGGGTTTCCTGACTTGAGTCTTCCTTTGGGAACCCAAAACGTTTTACTGCCAGTTGGCTAGTAGGAATTTTACAATTTCCACATAGAATTTTTAGTTAGTGGGCTTGTAAGAATCTGATGGTTTGAGTTTGAAACACTCCAGACAGAGACTCCAACCGAGCTCGAGCTCAGCATTCTATGCATGCATAGAAAGTTAACTCTTTGTCCTCCGGGGCAGTTCAAAGGTTGGGAATCACTGCATATGTCAGAATACTGCAAGACTCCAATAGAAGAAACACAATTACTAAGGCAAGTAATTTTTTCATCCAGTAGGTAGGGAAATGGGCAGACTAAGTGGGCCAAGTGTTCCTTATCTGCTGTCAAAGTCTGTGTTTCTATGTTAAGCTCTTGCCTAGGGTGGTTAAGGGTCACTCCACCAGAGGTATGACTGCCTTCACCGCCTGTCTCAGGAATGTGTCTGCTGCAGGCATCTGTGCAGCTGCCACTTGGAAATCTGTTCACACTTTTGTCTGATACTACACTCTGGACATTGCTTCTAAATGCAGGTCCAGTTTTGGGCTAGCTGTCCTTCAGGGCCTTCTTTCCTGAGCCTTCAACTGTTGTCTTCTACCACCTCCCTGCTGACTTTTCACTCAGTTCTAGTACTGCTTGTGACTCAGTCCTACCGGTGTTGCCTGCTGCAAGAGCCCCCTCGAAGTAAGATAGTAGTTACATAAGAACTTCTCGTAACAGCAGATCTTAAAGAGGAGCTCTTGCAGCAGGTGCTGATTTCCCTCCCTCCTCCCCCCGATAGCTGCTTCTCCTTCACATTTATTCTACTTTTTCTCGGCTCTGAGGAACTGCCTCGGTTCTCCATCTTTACCTTCTGCGCCCGGGACTCCAGCGGGAGAAGTGAGATAGGCCTGGGAGACCACACCCTTTATAGGATAGGTGGATGTCATCATGCTAACGGTGGGGGCAGTCCCCCATGATATATTGCTAGCTAGAAGTTTTCTGTGTGGTCCTGGCACCTGGCAGCTTCAGTCCTACCAGTGTTGCCTGCTGCAAGAGCTCCTCTTGAAGATCTACTGTTACGGTAAGTTCTTACATAACTACTACTTTGTGTTTTCATGGGGCAGTTGTTATGAAACTTGTTATCTGACACTAGAGGAACTCACAGCTGATTTACTTCTTGTTCCTTGCTCCCAGAATTCCCGAGAAAACTGCCCCGAGCTAAGCCATGTTCAGATCCCAACCGAATCCGAGAACCAGGAGAGGTGGAGTTTGATATTGAGGTAAAGTGGCAGCAACTTAGATGGTTTGTTGAGGGAACTGGGGGTAGTGAAAGGAGTTTTTATTTACCAGGTGAGTGTTCTAGACAGTCAAATGTCTATTTTCAGTATTCGTCTGGAAATACAGTAAGTTCTTCTTTCCTGCTTTCTCTTCTTCCTCCCGCTGTCTCTCTTTAATTGATCACAGTATATACCAGAGAGCTTTGTTGCTCTTTCTCAGATTGATCAAAATATGTGCTAGGGATTTAAATCCCACTCATGACTGATTTTTCTTGGTTTGGCTTGGTTCTGAGGGCTGATTCTGAATGACACTGACAGGATCTGTGTGTAGGTTCTAAAGATGATCTCGACTGGGTTCTGAGTGTAGGTTCTGAAGAAGATATTGACTGGGCCCTGAGGGTGGGTTCCCAGTCAGTATGTTTATTTATTTAGTTATTGAGATCTCAAATTACACCTTTGAGCTGAAAGCTTTTTTACAAAGGTTCCATGTCTGAGCCAAAAACAGTTGACTTACAGTAATGACAAGATGGGACAAAAAATGGCAATACTACTATACATAGAGAGCTAAAAATAGTACAGTCAATTTGAGGTAATACTTCTATACTAGAATTTAATACATGTAACTAAGCTATGCGCAGCCAGGGGGGTCTTTCAGGGTCCTGCACAGGAACCTTGGGGCTTCCTTGAGCTGCCCCCAGCCCCTGGACTCAGTGGCAGCACTACAGCTGCAACTATTTCAAGGGTCCTTCACAGGAACCTCTGAGCTATCTCGAGCTGCCCCCAGCCCCTGGGCCCAGTGGCAGCAGCAGAGCAGCAACTATTTCAAGATAGCCATCAGAGCCAATCTTGGCGTTGACGCCACTTTTGAAAATCTCTGCGCAGTTTACTTTGTCTGCTTTGAATTGAATGTCATCTACTGCCTCTGCTTGTAATTACTGTTTAGTTAAGTCTTTTTAAAAATAGTCTGTATACTGCTGCTTTGTCCAATTGATGTTTTAGGTTGTTTAAGGCTGTCTTCTGCAATTTTGTACGGTTTGAAATTGTTATATTACTAATTAGAAGCTTTACCCTGTTTTATTGCTAATTAGAAAAACTACCTGCTCAGAGCCAAAAATAGTTTGCTGCAGCAGCCTACTTGTCCCTCCCCTGAATCTCACTCACTCACTCCCTCCCACAAATATTTCACAACAGCCTCCCCATCCCCTGTCCTTGATTTAATCCCTGCTGCTCTGCTGCTTTTCAGGGTGCTACACAGGAACCTTGGGGCTTCGTCGAGCTGCCCCCAGCACCACAGCAGCAACTATTTCAAGGTAGCCTGCCGGGGTGAAAGGTCATTTCCCATGAAAGGTAATTTCTAGGATCGTGGATATGTTGTTCATCCACACTGTTTGGCATGTCCCTTTCCCCTTTAAGGATCGCCGGAAGTCTTCAAGCTGACTCCTCCCACCCACTCGGGTGGTATGACCCTTGGCTTCACCCCACAATGCCAGATCTTCCTTTCTGCTGCAAGATTCAGGTTGCCTCCTTCGTGCTCCTGCATTTTGTAGGCCCTGGCTCCAAAACCTTCGGTTATTCCGAAAATTCATCTGGTTCGCATTAGCGATCGCGACTACTTACCTTCGATTGTGGAAGACAAGTCTTCCCCCGGATTTCACCGGTGTTCCTGTGGCCAGAAGATGTCGCACACTGATCCCCACACCATGTGTGTCTGTTGCCTAGGTGTCAACCATGATGCCTCAAAATTCGATTTTTGTCTTGCATTTCACCCTAACGTCCTCGATGACCGTCTCGCATGCCTGAAGTTGGGGAGGCCGGAAGAACGGAACCCTCTGGTGAAATCAAAGGAGACTTGGTGGGCTGTTTCCGCGGCTGTGTAATGCGGCGAGCAATTGGAACACATGCAAGCCTTCGAGGAGGAAGCTGCTCGGGCCGCAGAATCTTCCTCTCGGAGCTTCTTCGTTCGGCTCAACCTGGGCTCCACCTTCTTCGGTTCCTTCCAAGAGCTGTGCCAGTCTCTCTTGACTAAGGGGGAGGGTCCTGTGGGCATACACTCCTCTCGGTTCCGTAAGCGGGAAAAGGACCCGGTATTGTCTTCGTCGCGACGAAGACGTTCTTGGGATCGGGAGAGATCTTGGTCTCAGCAACCGGCAGTCTCGGCTTCGGTCGAAAGTGCCTCTTCAGCAGTTGACTTCTCAGCTTTGCCGTCTGGCCAGTTGACCGAAGTGTTGATCGACAAGGTTCAAATAATCATCAACGCGATCGACCCATTGTCACCGACTTTGGTAGACGATTCTCTCATTCAGACTCTGGTCCTTTCCCCGATGAGGAGACCCAGCAAGCTGGGGATCCCATTGAGGAAGTGGTCCCCAACCCTGGGAAATCACTGGTCCCGCTAGTGTCTCGGCGACTAGATCGGCCTGTCCGGTCTCGATCGAGGTCCAGGACCCCCCCTTGACTGAAAGGCTGAGGAAGAGCCACAAACGCTCTAAAAAGAGGCAACGCCATCGGTCATCCTCGTCCTCCTTGGATGAGGAGAGGCTCCAGTGGAAACTCCAGCGCTACGAGGACCTCATGTGGCAACAGCTGATTTTGTCTGGGCACAAGCCGACCCCGGTTTCTACTCTGGCCATTACTTGGCTTTCACCTCCCAGGCCGTAGCCAATTAAGTTGGTTCCCCCACCTATGGAGCCGGCGAAACCTCCAGTTCGGCCTAAACTGGTCTCTCCAACAGTAGTGGTGGAACCACCACCCAAGCAGCCTGGGGGGCGCCTTCTAAGGAAGATAGACCAGACACCGGGCTTCCCCGACGTCTTTCGGTCACTGTCACCCTGGACCGCCCTTGGCGGGTCGAAGGTGACCTGGGAGGTCGACTGTTGTCTCCGGATTCCTTGAATTTGGATGTGACCGGCCTGCATTCTCATCCTGGGGATGGTGAATCGGCCGGTAGGTTACAGACAGAAGATGGTCCTTTGTCCTTTCAGGACATTCTTCGCCTCATCTCTGAGTTTACAGGGATGCCCCTGGAACCAATCCAGAAAAAGGTGGAGTACCCTCTCACAGACATCCTCAAGAGAGGGGGTACCTCGACTGAGGCCTTTCCTGTGGCCGAGGCCATAGTTGGTCGACCTTAGAACTTCCCTGGCAGCGCCTGTCTCCTGTCCAGCTCTGTCTTCCGCATGGCTCTGGGCATGCAGCCCAAGGGTCCCTTTGCGGGTTCATGAGCACCCTTCACAGAGCCTGGTGACTGCCTCTGTGTTCAAGCATACTGGCAGTTCTGCCGACACTGACCGACCTCCCGAAAAAGAATCCAAACTCTTGGATCATTCGGCTTGAAAGGTCTATGCAGCCTCATCTTTAGGCTTTCGTCAGGCAAGTTCGGCCGTCATCATGGCACACTTCTCCCATGCCCTCTTGGGGTCTTTGGATGAAGTCCTCCCACACCTCACCATGCACATGCAGACCACGGTCAAGCAGGTCCAGATCAGGGCCAGGCTGTTGCCAAACAGCAGCTTCAGACAGCCCTGGACTTTGGTGATTCCTGTGCCCACTCGATGGCAGCCGCAGTTGCCTCTCATCGCAGGGCTTGGCTGAGACTCTCCTCTTTTCTGGCATATACTCAGCATAAACTAGCTGATGTGCCTTTCCTGGGCACCGACCTTTTCGGCCCAGGTGTGGCTGGTCAGCTTCAGCCTATTGAGCAGTCCAATGCCACCTTGGCGGGCAAGAAATCGCAGAAGAAGAAGCCTTTTCGTCACTCTTCCCCTGCGGCACAGCAACCCTTCTTTCAAGGAGGGCAGCAGCAGACTCAAGCTTGACGCTGGCCCTCCCAGGCCCGTAAAGGAGGCTGAGGTTCAGTTCCTGGATCCTCCTCCTCCAAGCCTGCTCAGTGACGGGGAAGGGGCTGCCTCCCCCTCTCCTGTCACACCAGCTCTGTGTCCTCCCTTAGGGTGCTGGCTCGGCCACTGTCCTTCTGCCTGGTCTGCTGTCACTATGGACAAGTAGGTTCTTGAGGATGTCGGTCAGGGACTGCCTCTGGAATTCGAGCAGTACCCTCCAAAGCGAGCCCGCGCCCTTCAGGAGGAAAAAGGATCCGTCCAGACTCAGTAGGCTCTCTGAGACAACATTGCTCAGCTCCTCCTCACGGAGGCAGTAGCTCTGGTGACGGATCCTCCAGCAGACCCAGGCTTTGTCTCCAGGTACTTCCTGGTGCCCAAGTGCACGGGAGGGAGGGGACTGGCACCCCATTCTAGGTCTGCACGACCTGAATCAGTATCTTAGGTCACCCACCATTCGGATGGTCACTCTCTTCCAGATCATACCATCCGTGGAGCGAAACATGTGGTTCTCTTCACTAGATCTGCAGGACGCGTTCTTTCACATCCCAATCCATCCATCTCATCAGCGGTTCCTCCGCTTCAGAGTTGAAGGGACACTGTACGAGTTCCGAGCCATGCCGTTCCGCCTGTCATCGGCCCCATGGGTCTTCACCAAATGCATTGCAGTGGTGGCAGCCCATCTCAGGTGTTGAGTTGGGGTCAGGATTTATCCCTACTTCGATGATTGGCTTTAAGCAGGTCCCACCCAACAGGAGGTGGAGAGGTCCAGGGACCTGTCCCTCCAGACCTGCTCCCAACTTGGCCTTCTGGTCAACGAGGCCAAGTCAGAACTTGTGCCTTCCCAGGTGATGTGCTTCATCGGGGTAGAGCTCGTCTCCCGTCAAGCCAAGGCTCAGCTCCCAGCAGACGAGGCGGAGGTTCTCTCCTCCTTGCCCAATCATTTCTGGTTGGGCAATTGCGTCCTGCCCGGGACTTTCTGCGCCTTCTGGGTTACATGGCGGCGTGCGCCTCAGTGGTCATTTGGGCTTGGTTGCAAATGCACCTCTCCAGTGGGAGCTGGCCACCCAGTGGACTCAGCGCCACGGTCATTTTGACTAGCTGATCACTGTAACCCAGACGATGTGGGACACTTTCCAATGGTGGACCGCCCCAGACTAGTTGCAGGAAGGGATCCCGTTTGTCTGCCCCGAGCCGATGGCCGTCCTCACGACCGATGCCTCTCTCATGGGCTGGGGAGCCCATGTGGGGGACAAAAGTGCCCATAGGTTCTGGACCCCCAAGGAGTCCCGATACCACATCAACCTGTTGGAGCTCAGAGCAGTCAGACTGGCACTGTCAGCTTTTGCTTCTCAGCTCCAGGGTCAAGTGGTTCAAGTCCAGATGGACAATACCACAACCATATACTGTCTCAGCAAACAGGGCGGCACGCACTCCCGTCTGCTTTGCAGAGACGAGCTCCGCATCTGGACCCTCGTCAGCCGTTTGGAGGCGGATCTCCTAGCCATCCATGTGGCAGGCGCCTCAAACCATCTGGTGGATGCTCTCAGCCGCTTAGGCGAGACATCCCACAAGTGGTCTCTCCATCCAGAAGTAGCTTACAGCCTGTTCTCCCACGGGGGCAAACCAATGGTGGATCTGTTTGCCTCTGGGGAAAACACCAAGCTGAGTCTGTTTCATGCCTGCCCCCCCCTCAGCAGGGCTCGCTGCAGAGGGATGCCTTCTTGAGGCCGTGGAACCCAGGCCTCCTCTACATCTTCCCTCTGTTTCCCTTGATCCACAAGGTGCTCTCAAGGTGAGGAGGGACAAGGCAAAGGTGATTCTGGTAGCCCCAGATTGGCCCCGCCAGTTCTGGTATCCAGATCTCCTCAGCCTCAGCTGCAGGGCCCCAGAGTGGCTTTGTATATGCCTGGGCCTGATATCATTGAACCAGGGGAAGGTATTCCATCTGGACCTTCAATCCCTGCACCTCACAGCCTGGTACCTGAGCAGCTCGAGTTCCAGGCTTTGGGTTTTTCTGAGGATGTCCTCACCATGGTGGAGGCATCCAGAAAGGAACTGACCAGGAAATGTTATGCCTTCAAACGGAAAAGGTTCTCCATTTGGTGTCAGGGGCAAGGGCCTGGACCCTCTGTCCTGTCCAGTGGCTAACATTCTCGACTACTTTTTTTCTCTGTCCAAAGGGTGTCTTCGGTCATCGACCTTTAGGGTTCACCTGACAGTCATCTGTGCTTACCGGGCGCAGGCTGGTCAGCTGACGTTGGCACAGGAGACAGTGGTCGGGCACTTTTTCAAAGGTCTGGATCACATATCCCCTCCAGTACGTGAACCTCCACCTCCATAGGATCTACTGCTGGTTCTGGCAAAGCAAAGCTCATGGGCAAGCCATTAGAACCAATGCACAAGTGTGCATTGTCGCACTTGTCGTGGAAGACGGCCTTGCTGGTGGCTATCACATCCGCCAGAAGGACAGGGGAGCTCCAGGCGCTTTCGGTGGACTCCTATGCCCCCACTCGAAATTCCTTCCGAAGGTGGTGTCGGAGTTTCATCATAACCAGGTGTTAACTCTGCTGGTATACTACCCTTATTACACCTCAGAGGCCAAGTACAAGCTCCATACTTTGGACCTGAGACTAGCTCTCTCCTATTATAGGGAGAGGATGGCAGAAATTCGGGAGCAGTTCACCAGCTGTTTGTCAACTACGCTGAAGCTGCTTCTGGCAGACCTGCAGCAAAATGGACTATTGCAAGGTGGATTACATCCTGTATATGTCTGTGTTATGAGTTGGTGGGCATGGAGCCTCCCAGAGGAATAAGAGCTCATTCTACCCGCCATACCGCTACATCGGTGGCTGCTTCCAGGGACATCCCTATCCAGGAAATCTGTTGGGCTGATACCTGGAAGTCAGCAAACACCTTCATTACCCATTACCAGATCGACCTTCAGTCATGCCGGGATGCTGATTTTGGGGCCTCAGTTTTCCAATCTCTGTTTCCTAAGTAGGGGGTGTGCGCCTTGCCTCCCTCCTCCCGGAAAACTGCTAGGAGTCTGCCAAAGGGTTGGATGAATAACATATCCACGATCCTAGAAAAACATGTTACTCACCTGTAACCGTAGTTCTAGGAGTGGTATATGTTGTTCATCCACACGGAACTCTCCGGCTGCAGATGCACAACACCTGGCTTCCAGCAGGCTAAGATCTGGCGTCATGGGGCTGAGCCGAGGGTTATACCGCCCAGGTGGGTGAGAGGAGCCAGTTTGAAGACTTCCAGTGATCCTTAAAGGGGAAAGAGACATGCCAAAGAGTGTGGATGAACAACATATACCACTCATAACCTGTTTTATCTCCCCAAAACACCATTTGCAAGTTATAAGTTCTCTCCACTAGTGGCCTCCCTTAAGCTCCCTCTCTTTCTTCTGAATCAGCACCTGGGCAGCTGGAAGACTGAAAAAGAACAAAAAAAAAAAAAAAACATAGGAATAATTTGTAAATCAGTGATCCCTAAGCCAGCCACCCTTTTGACAGGGTATTCACACATTCGCTTTTTAAATGAAGTCCGCTTGACTTCCCTTTTCTTCCTTACCTATCTTCATAGCTAAATCGCATGGTCTGAGCACCTGTCTCATACCCCCTCTCTGCAGCATGACCCCTCACCACCGGCCCATTAACCACACCATGGCGCCTTTTACATTTTTTCTGCTACTACTGCAGTCCCACCTCGCCTTACCTCCCCCCTTCGGGGGCCATCACACACCACCCTGCACACTCATCTCTCTCCCCCCTATGAACACCCGGCCCTTTCACCATCTCACTTCAAACCAGACTCACCCTTTGTACACCCCCCTTCCCTCATACTACCTCAGGAAGACTGTATCCATTACCTCCTCCACCCCATACTCCTGTCTCTCCACCAAGCGCCTTTCTGTTACTCGAGTAAAACAATCCAGGTTTTGCAGACTAAGGTCTCAACCTGTCATCACTAGGTTGTCCAAGTCCTTAATTCTCCTCCTACTTCTTACTGGAACCATCCAGCCCAACCCCAGTCTCAGATACCCCAGCCCCTCTCCCTGCCTGTCCTACTCCACCAAAGGAAAACACATTAGTTTAGTCCACCTTAACATACAGAGCCTCCCTGCTAAAAAAAGAGGCTTTCCAGGCCTGGGTCACTGAGAACGTCTTCGAAATTATAGAGCTCTCTGAAATATGTCTGTCTCTCAAAATCTCCGATGGAGAGATTGCACTCAATGACTACACTTCTGTCAGAAAAGAGAGGTAAGGAAGAAAAGGGGAGGGGTGCATGTTCTTTGTTTCGAACTAAGTTCTCTTTCACCGAACACAGTCCCAGTGCAGAGTTCATCATGCTCGAGACCCTCTCCATCAGCCTACTTCTCAGAAAAAGTAAAACCCTTACCCTCGCAATAGCCTGTCTCCCCCTCGGAACCCCCCCCCCCGACCTGGAGACCCTGCTTGCCCTTAAAAATTCCCTCCACCTCAACAGAGAGTGGGTACTCCTGGAGATTTTAACATCAATTGGTCTCAGCCAAGCCGACACAGCCAAATCCTGCATCGCCAGCCACAGTTTGTTTCTACCCCACCAGGTCAAACTATAAGATTGGTACCAAACGCTAATCGACTGAATCATCGTCTCCAATCCATCATATATTATCGACTCAGGAGTACTGCCAGATTGTTTAGCGACCACTCTGCCACTTATTGCCTCTGGTCTGCCCAATACCCAACCCCCCAATTTAATTTCTCCAGACACCTCACCAATAACAGTATCAAGGACACAACTCATGCTTTCCACCTGGTAGACTGGTGTTTCACCTCTGTCTCAGGTAACATTGATACTGTCCTAGACAAATTTTCTACTATCTTCAACAGTGTCTGCGATAAATTCGCCCCACTGAAAAAACCCAGGGTCAAGGGACATGTTAACGAATGGGTCTGTCCCGACAGCATTGAATTGATGAGGACTAGGGACAAGACCTGGGTCCGTTACGCTAAGCCCAAGGACCCTGCCCAGCTCTCTCTCTACAAAGCACTCAGGAACAAGTGCAGATCTTTCATCAGAAAGGCCAAAATCTATTATCGCTAAAGTGAACAACTTTGGGAATCTGCAAACTCCCGTAAACTATGGGGGACACCCAGCTCCCTACCTGAGAAGAAAGAGAATGCAGAATTCATCACTCTTATCCGAGGGGATAAGCAGACCAATGACCCCTCCAAAGTCGCTAACATCTTCAACTCCTTTTTTGGAGAACTTGATAAATATAAATCACCCCCCAACCCATTCTGTCCCCCTTATTGCCATGCTCAGCCCCAAATTTGATTTCTGGGCCCTAAAGCCTTCGGACACTAGCAAGCTTATTCAGAGTAAGAACCCTAAACCCAGCGGACAGAATGGATTTCAAAATCCTTAAATCCTTAAAACGTGTTCATTCACATATTTGTGCCTGTGTAGTACAGTATGGTGTGCAAGCCCATTGGTCCATACTGTGGACCAGTAGCCACAGATCATACTGTAAGCTGTCATTGGGTGGCCGGGTGGTATGCGGGTGGGGTGCAGCCGCCTGCCGATGATGGGTGGGGAGCTGGGTGGCCGGGAGTCCTCTGTGGGTGGGAGGGGACGGGATACCACTGGACCACCAGGTGGAATATATACTTAAATGCCCTCAATTGGTCGAAACAGGAGGAAGGGGGGAACTCACTGGACCACCAGGTAGACTATTTAATTCAGATGCCCACGATCTGGCAACACGGGAGGGAGGGGGGAAACCACTGGACCGCCAGGTATTTAAACCTGTACAATCGCTCATCGGGCATAAGGGGGAACCACTAGGCCACCGGGGAGGGTGTGGGTGCTCACGGATGGTGTCCCTGCTGGGCTGGTGGCCACCCATAGCTGGCGGGTGCTGTGTTGCGCCCTGCAATATAGCAGTCTGCCTGTGGGTGGCCTGGCTTTGTTCTTTTTTTTTTCTGCTCAACTTTGAGCCCCCCTATGCGGTGCAAAGCAGAGTTGTACCAGCATATGCGCCGCACATCCCGGGCTGAATATCAGGATGTGCCACATATGCATGGACACACCCCCTGCATTTATGTGGCATACATTACCTTTGAGCCCCAGGACTTGCGCTACATTACTCTCACCTTTCAGTATCGTACTGGGGCACATTACTGGGGTTGCACCAGGCGCAGCCCCTTTGAATATCCTGGCCCTTGTATTTTCTGAACTACAAAGACCCAAAGTTAGCCAGAGTTTCTCATTGTAGAATTCATTATATGTGTAGCATAAATCGCCTCTTAATTTCCTGTACTAAAGTGAGTACATTCCCAAATTATCCAGTCTCTCCTTATAAACCTTCCCCTTCATGCCATGAATTATTTTGGTCACCCTAATCTGAACCCTTTACATTAGTTTCATACTATTTTTATTTTGTACAGATATGAAAGAGGCACAGTACTCCAAATGTGGCCTAACCAAGGCTGTATAAAGTGGAACCATAACCTCCCTCCTTTTACATTTGATGTTTCTCATGATACACCCCACTATTTTGTTACATCTTTTAACTGTTTCTTGAATTATGAAAATCAAAAGTTAGTTTATTTGTAATGTATATCCAGCACAGCAGCACTGAGTGCCTCGGCTGTCTGGTGATGTTTGTAATGGTGCAGTAGGCCTATTCTAGTGTTGATTGCTTTGGCATCGTGGTCAACATGTTGGGTGAAAGAAGGGAGCATTCAAGTGTTAGTCCTAGATATTTGAAGGTTTGAAGTATTTCTAATGGGATGTTGACTCTTATTTCTGATTGTTAGTTTGTGGAAGTTAAGTTTATTGTGGAGGTTTGCAAAAACATGACCTTCGTCTTTTTTATAGTTCATGAGAAGTTTATGTTCCATGAACCAGGCGTCGACTGCAGTAAAGTTACTCTGGAGTTGTTTCTCCAGAGTGACTGGGTCTGGACTACTGGCAAAAATAACTGTGTCATCTGCATAAAGAAGAATTTTGTCAGAGGAGACAAGAGTGATGTGGTTAAGGAAGAGGCTAAAGAGCAACGGGCCCAATATAGATCCTTGCGGAACTCCTGAGCGTACCTCTCGGCTGTTGGATAGCACTTTGTTTATTTTGACCTGTTGGGTCCTGCTTACTGGATAGCTGTTGAACCCAACCCACTGACTCGTCTGAGAGCCCAGCAGCGGCAAGTTGCTCAAGTAATGAGTGACTGACCTTATCAAATTCTTTGGTGAGGTGGATGTAGGCTGTACCCACCATCTGATCACAGTGAAGCACATTGTGAATGAAACCAGTGTACTCCAGCAATGCTGTGGTGGTGCTGTGCGACATACGAAAATCATGCTGTTGAGGGCATTGGATCTAGTACTTTTCCAAGTACTCCGTCAGCTGGTCTGTGACAATGTGCTCGAGCACTTTGGAGAGAGAGGTTAGTATTGATATAGGGCAATAGTTACTGTGCAGACCTCTGTCTCTGCTTTTATGGACAGGAGTTACCACAGCAGCTTTCAATTTCTGGGAGAATTGGGCTAGTCTTAGCGACAGGTTAAATATTTTGTTCAAGAGAGTAAGCACTTCATCAAGGGTGAGGGTGATGAGTTTAAGATCAAGAGAGTCCCAACTGGGGCTGGATTTACTTAGGAATCGCTGAAGGTATCATCTGGTTTCAGATTTGGTGATGACTTTGAAATGGAAGAGGGGGCATGCTGGTGCGCCATCTTTACAGGTTTTAACAAAGTTACTAGTATTCTTAAAGAAATCAGGGGTTAGGACACTACTAATGTCTATGAACACTGTTAAAAGTGTCTGCTATTTCTTTCAGGTCCTGGGTGATTACTGTGACAGGGTAGAATAGGACCCTGTCCCAGTTGTTAAGGAGAAAGTGTTTCAATGCAAGGATCTGTTCTGTCCTTTCATGTCTCTTATCTGTCTGGTTGCACAGCCAAATTTTCCTGTGAGACTACGGACTTGATCAACCCGACAGGCTCGCAGTTCTTATCCTCTCACTGTCTCTCAGTTTTCTCTTGCTGTCTGTTTTTCTCCCTCGCATATCTAGATCTGCTGATATAAAAATATGTGCAAATCATTGTATGGAAATGTAACTGATATTGGGATCCCTTTGTTTGGTAAATGTATAGCATTACTGTTGAAATGTATATAAGTATAATTTGAGATGACTGCAAAAAGCTATTGGGAACTTCAGAAGTTACCAGAGTTAAATTTTTAAGCCTTTTGCAAAAGCTGTGCAAAAGGGGCCTCAAACACACTGTATTCTAGCAGCTCTTGCCTGATATTTACAAGAACAGGATGCTGATTAAGAGTAGGTGTTGAAAGGACTTATAAAGGAGCTAAGCTGCAACTGCAAGAGAGATTAGAAAAGAAAAGGGTTAGAGACTGAAAAAAACTGTTTCATTTCTTCTCTGTACACAGTTATTATGAACAAGTTTATTTTTTTTTTTATGTTAGTGGTACTGTAAATAAATATTTTTGGTGAATTCTACAACTGCTCCTGGTTTTCCGTATGCTTCCTGACCTGTGCCTCGCCCACCAATTGTGTCAGCCTAAGTGGGATTTATGCTGTACATACCCTAAGACAGGAGTATTGTGCGTGGGTACTGGACCTAGTATCAGGGAAGCACAGAGGAAGATATGGATTCTGCAGCAGCAAGTCCAGGAGTGGTTACCAGGAGAATGGCAGCCTAACTAGCAGAAACTGAAGTTCAGTCTGAGATTGTACAGCCAGCACAAGTTATGGAAAAAGAACAGGCAGTGACAGAACCTGAAAGCCTGATGGACTTTTTCAAATGGTGAGCTATACAACAAAGAGTCAGAGAAGCAGAAAGAAGAAAAAAGATTCAACATTTAGAAGCGCAGAGGAGAAGAGATGCGGCGACAGGAGCAGCAGGTGAGAGAAGAGATGCAGCGCTAGGAGCAGCGATGGCTGGATACCTTGCAAACTATCAAGGGCAGAGGATCCGGCACAGATACAGATGAGCAACAAAATGCTAGCAACTTAAAAGCCATTAAACTTACTATGGTCCTTCAGATGATATTGAGGCATACCGGACAACTTTTTTTTTTTTTTTTTAGCTTTGTTTATTTGTAAAAAAAAATACAGTCTGATAATCAAGCAAAGACATTACATTATATATATCAAACCTAATGAGGTGCCACACCTCTTAATACATACATTTTGTCTTCCTTGCTTTGAGATGCATCCTTGGGAAATCCAAATTAAATATACATCATAGTATCTAATAAAAATGTTTACATTGTATAATTAGGGACCATGAGCGACATGGTTCAAGTCCCAGCAATGTTCATCCATTTTGTATTGAAGTCCAGTCCTTCAAAGAAGGAAAATCAAGGTACCATGTATATCCACAGTTGTGTACAAATGTTCAATAAGAAAATGAAAATAATGCAAACTCCGTATCCTGACACCAAACCTCACTAGTGGCGCTGAAACAGTGCAGAACTCTACCTTAATCCCCCATGAGAGGACCTGTAGAATGCCTTCATAAATCTTCCCCCAGCATATTGGGAAAAAACGTTACTGTAAGATTAGGCAAAGTGGTTAGGGCTATACATTTTAATGGTTTTTAATAACATTTTAACATACTGTTAATAACCTTTTTATTCAAACAAACCATATTAAAGACATTAGTTGGTCCAAGCACTAGGTGGTTAATTTAGCCAAATGTAGGAGATCTGGACGAGAAAAAAGTAGAAATATCACCCTCATGGATCTTCCTCATCTGTTGACCCCTCATCTGAGACATTCACTCGCTGCCTGGGCTCTTCATATTTCTGCTCCCATTTCAGAGCTTTTCCTGGGTCATTGAATAGGAAAACTCTCCCCTTATGAGCGATGCAAAGGCGAGCTGGAAAAAGGATGCCATGTGGGATAGCTGCTACCCGAAGTAAGGCCCTTACCCCATCAAATTTCTTCCGTTTCTGACGAGTTGCAAAGCTGAAGTTGGGGTAAAGTTGCGCTCACTGGCCATCTTCAAGCAAAGTGCCCCGGTGACGCACCAGAGCCAAGAGAGTGTCCCGAGTTGCAGCACCGTTGGTCACTAACACTATAGCTCTCGGTGCTTCTGGATTCTCCACTGTACTCCTCTGCATGACCCAACAGGCCATCTGGAATCGGAATGTTTTGGGTGCTACTTCCTCCCCCCAGTAGGTGATCCCCCTCTGGCATTCCCATTATTCGGACTTTGGGGGATCGTATTTGGTTTTCCATGGTCTCCAGATGATTTTTAAAGAGGGAGCTTTCTTTAATTACGTTGGTAACTGCTCCTAGAGCTGAGTTGGCCCCTTCCCAGCCTCAACTGCTGTAGTTTGAAGTGCTTTGGTGGTGGATTCCAGAACCGACACTCTATTTGTGAGGCCATCAAATTTATCCAGTAGGGTTGTTACCGATGCGATCAGCCAGGAAAGCTTTACCCCAATCGTTTGCAGAGTCTCCTCTCCCGACGCCTCGGCCATTTCTTCGGTACAAGCCATATCCGACCTCGTGGCAGGAGCACCAGCTAAACTTTTGGATTTTACTCCCGATCCCTGCTTCTGATCTTTGCGGGGATTGCCCATGGGCAAAGCTGTAGAGTTCCGACACCGTTTCCCACTGTTTGATCATCGATTACAGTGGGGACCAAGAGTTTAGCATTAGAAAACTTAGTAGTCAATCCACGGAGTTACATTAGATAGACGTCATCTTGCTCATGCTCCACAGCGCCCCCACCTGACAACTTTTGAAAGAGTTGCCACAGCCTGCCAATGGCCAAAGCAACAGTGGACAATCAGACTGGTACCCTACCTGACAGGGAAAGCCCTACTTGCCTGCAGCAATATGGAAACTGCAGTCAGAAAACTATGACCTGGTGAAAAGCGAAATCTTGAAAAGGTATGACATCTCTGGAGAGACGTACAGGAAGAGATTTCGATCTCTGAGGTACAACTCGGTCGACAGTTCTCGAGAAGCCTTCTCCCAACTCAGAGAACTTCTGATAAAATGGATCCAACCAGAGAACAAAACAGTCCCACAGATCATCGATACATTTGCCATGGAGCAATTCATCAACATCTTGCCTACGGATGTGCAGCTGTGGGTAAAGGAACACCAACCAGAGAGTGGGGAAAAGGCTGATCTTACTTCAAGAGGGTTCCTTCAGTAGGTCATTACATATAGGACTGGTGCCACCTGGCGTCGGGCCGCACAGCAGACTTTTCTAGCAATCCCTGATGGGGACCACCACCCGGCGTCCACGTGACCGATGTCAGCATGGTCAGATATAGTATGGGTCCCCACGCCCGCCCTCCAGTTTTTCCCCGCCGCCGACCATGTCAGTCGTGACTAGACTTCATCAGCGATCATCATGTTAGTTCTTGTGTCGGATTTTTCCTTCGCTAAAGAGACAAGACTCCCACTTCCACGCTCTCCAAGGTCCACATCCCGAGGAGCTCTTCTCCGTCCACGGTACATATTTCGGGATGGCACATCAGGACATTGCCCTTCCGGACATTCATAATATTCTGATGAGGGGCAGGCGATGATGATGAGGAGGATGCCTTGGAGAACGAGGTCGAGCAAGGTTTCCTCTAAGTCCTCCCCAGAGGACCGTGCCTTCGGATCTTCTGAGGTTCATGAAAGATTTCTTCGACTGGGAGTCAGAGGATCAAGACCCCATGAGAAAGAGCTAGCCGAACATCTGGACTTAGAGTCTCTGTCTCTGGTCCCCATTCCTCCTGGATCGGACCTCACCTGTGCGGTCTGGCAGATGCCTCTTTCTCTCCCAGCTATCCCCAAGAGGGCAAACAGGATATACCGGGCGCTGAAGGAAGCTCCTTTTCTTAAGGTGCATCTTAAGGCAGATGCTGTTGCCATTTCAGCTGCTCATGATCGCTCCACTGCTCCCAAGCACATGAGCACCTCTTCTCCATACAAAGAGTCAAGGCAGATGGACCAGTTCGGCAGAAATGTTTATGCTTCGGCCACATGTGCCCTCAGATTCCTCAACTATGTGGCCCACATGGAGTCACACCAAAAGGCTACCTTAGCCAGGTTAGAGGCCTGAGTCCAGTCGATGGAACTCTCGAGCCTCAAGGAGGAGCTTGCCAAGGATCTTCGCCTCTCTTGCTTCTCCTGTAGCCATGCTTTGCAAGCTACATACGATCATTCGGTCAGTCCTGTAGTCATACCGCAACTGCCATCGCATTAAGACTGCATTCCTGGCTTCACATCTCTGGCCTGGCCAACAAAGTACAGTCTGCGATTCAGGGACTCCTTCTGGGACTCAGTGCTTTTTTGTGGCGACACCAAAGACATTATTCTAGGAGCATGGATATGTTGTTCTTCCACACTCTCTGACATGCCCCTTTCCCCTTTAAATCTGGCCAGAAAGTCTTCAAGCTGGCTCCTCCCACCCACCCGGGTGGTAAATACCTCGGCTCTGCCCCATGACGCCAGATCTTCCTTTCCGCTGGAAGATTCAGGTTCTCTCATGCTACTTCTGCAGTTCGTAGGCCCTGGATTCCCAACGACAGTTTTCACTGCAATCGCTTTCTCTAAAACTCCTTAGAGTTTAAGATATCGATCTGAGCGCATCGGATAGGGAGGACAAGTCGCCCCCAGATTTGCACGGTGTCCATGCGGACAGAAAATGTTGCGCCGATCCCCACCTCTCGTGTGTCTACTGCTTGGGTGTCGTACATGACACCACCTCTTGCACCATCTGTCTGGCCTTCCATCCCACGTCCTGGACGGCTGCAAAGTGCGCCTAAAATTGGGGAGACTGGGCTTCACAGTCCACGGTGAAATGAAGGAGGCAAGGTGGTGGTTTCCGCAGCAGCAGGATCCTCGAGCAGCTCGATCAGATGGCGGCTTTCGAAGAGGAAGCTGCTCAAGCTTCTGCCAGCTGAAGTTTTTTCGTGCCTCTTAACCTTGGCTCTAACTCCGCTGGGTCCTTTCGGGAGCTGTGCCAGTCTCTCCCCACCAGGGGTGAGGCGCCCTCGGGCTCGCACTCCTCCTGCTCTAGGAAAAGGGACAAGGACCCCCAAGTCTTCTTCATCCCGAAGGAGACGTTCCTGGGAACGAGAGAGATCCAATTCTCAGGAACTTGCTATCTCGACCTCGGTTGAGATCACTTCCTCGGCCGCCGGCTTCTCGGACCTTCCGTCAGGCCATGGCACGAGGCCGAGGAAACTGCTGAACCGGCCGAGATTCCTCTCCCCAATTGAGCCTTTGTCACCAGCTCGGTCGACAACTCCTTGGAAAGGACACCTATCCTTTCCTTCCCTAATGAGGAGACCCAGCCCTCGGGTGTCCTGATCGAGGGAAAGGTGCCAGAACCTCGGTTCTCCCCAACTCCAGCTTCTCCCAATCGAATGAGCTGACCCTGTCGGTCTCGATGGGGACCAGGACCCTTTGGTTGAAAAACCGAAGAAAGGTTACAACACTCCAGGAAGGCGTCACCACGATCCTCATTCTCCTTGGGCGAGGAGAGACTTGACAAGCTCCGTCGATGTTATGAGGATCTCATGTAGCTAACAACTGATTCTGACTGGTCAAAAGCAGCTCATGACAACACTAACAATGCCAGCTAGCACACCTCTTAGGGCCAACGCCGACCGCTCCAGAACCAAAGATCTCGGTTCCTCCACCTGTAGGGCTGGCACGCATTCCAGCTTGGCCTGTTTTGGTCTCCCCACCGATATTGGTGGAACCACCGCCTAAGCAGCCTCAGGGAGGGGCTCCTCGAAGAGGATCGGACAGACACCGCCTCCCCGTCGTCTCGTCCATTACTGTTGTCTCCCACCGCCTCGGGCGACGTAGGAGACATAGAGGTGAGACCTTTATATCCCACTCTTCTGACCGGATGCTGCGGGTCTGCACTGCATCCGGGGGATGACGAGTCATCAGTGGCAGGCTTGGAGGAAGGTCCTTCCTCTTTTCCGGGCATCTTCTGCCTGATTTCCGAATCGACCAGAATGCCCTTGGTGCCTATCCAAAAGAAGGCAGAATACCCCCTCACGGATATCCTCAAGAGGGGGGATACCCCGACTGAGGCCTTTCCAGTGGTCGAAGCCATTGTTGTCCCGGCCCTTGAGCTATAGCAACGCCCTGTCTCCTGCCCAGCTCCGTCTGCCCGCATGGCCCGCAAGTATACGGTACCCATGGGGTCCCTGGCAGGTTTCACAGAGCATCCCTCGGCCGAGAGCCTTGTGACTGCTTCTGTGTTTAGTCGCACGGGTAGCTCAGCTGACACTGACCGCCCTCCAGACAAGGAGTCCAAGAATATGGACCATTCTGCTCGGAAGGTTTATGCGGCCTCATCCTTAGGCCTTCTTCAGGCCAGCTTGGCTGTGATCATGGCACACTTCTCTCATGCCCTCTTGGGGACACTAGATGAAGTCCTTCCTCATCTCCCAGCGGACATGCAGACCACGGTGAAGCAGGTCCGTGACCAGGGAACCGTGCTGTTGCTAAACAGCAGCTTCAGACAACCCTGGACATTGGAATTCCTGTGCCCGCTCCTTAGCAGCTGCAGTGGCCACTCACCGCAGGGGCCTGGCTGAGGTTATCCTCCTTTCTGGTGGATACTCACACAAGTTAGCTGATGTGCCCTTCCTTGGCACCACCTCTTCGGTCCAGGGTGGCAGGTCACCTCCAGCGAATAGAGCAGTCCAGTGCCACCTTGGATGCTACCTCTGCAAAGGGTTCTTTGGGCAGAACCAGCAGGAGTGCAAGAAGAAGCCCTTCTGACCTCTTCCCTGTGGTTAGACAGCCCTCCTATCAAGGAGGTCAGCAGCAACAGCAGGCTCAAGCTTGGCACCCCAGGCCCGAGCAGGGTCCTCAACAGCCCTGTAATGAGGCCGAGGTGCGGTCCAGGAGCCTCCTCCTCCTCTAAGCCTACTCAGTGATGGCCGGGTCGGGGTTGTCACCCCTACACCCGTCCACGCCAGCTCTAGGTCCTCCGTGGGGGCCAGCTTCACTTTCTTTCCACTTGGTCGGTATCCGCCGGACGGGTGGGTTCTGGAGGTGGTCGGCCGGGACTGCCTCTAGAATTTGAGCAGTACCCTCCCAGCCGAGTCCGTGCCGCTCGGGAGGAAAGGATCTCAGCTGCACTCAGTCAGCCCTTTGGGACAACATTGCTCAGCTCCTGCGCAGGAGGTGGTAGCTCCAGTGCGGATCCTCCTACAGACCCCCAAGCGGATGGGGTTTCGCCCCATCCTAGATCTCCATGACCTGAATCAATACCTTGGGTCTAGCACCTTCTGGATGGTAACTCTGAACCAGATCATACAATCTCTGTAGCGAAACATGTGGTTCTGTTCACTGGATCTACAGGACACGTTCTTTCACGTCCCAATCCGTCTGTCCCACCAGCGGTTCCTCCGCTTCAGGGTCGAAGGGACCCTGTACGAGTTCCGAGCCATGCCATTTGGCCTGTCATTGGCCCCACAGGTCTTCACTAAGTGCATTGCAGTGGTGGCAGCCCATCTTCGGCATTGAGGAGTTCGGATATACCCCTGTCTCGACAACTGGCTTCTGGTGGGTTCCTCCCTTCAGGAGGTGGAGCGGTCCAGGGATCTGGCCCTCCGAACCTGCTCCCAACTAGGCCTCCTGATCAACGAGGCCAAGTCGGAACTCATGCCCTCTCAGATGATGGGCTTCATCGGGGCAGAGCTCAACTCTAGTCAAGCCAGTGCTTAGCTCCCAGCGGACAGGGCGGAGGTTTTCTCCTCCTTTGCCCAATCATTTCTGGTTGGGCACTTTGCCCCTGCCGGGACTTTCTGCGCCTTCTGGGCTACATGGCGGCGTGCACCTCAGTGGTCCGTTGGTCCAGGTGGCACGTGCACCCCCTCCAATGGGGCTGGCGTCTGGTGGACTCAGTGATATGGTCACTTGACCAGCTGATCACTGTAACCCAGAAGATGTGGACGCTCTCCAATGGTGGACCGTCCCAGACCGTCACGGGAAGAGTCCCATTTGTCTGCCCCGAGCCAATGGTCGTCCTGATAACCGATACGCCTCTCATGGGCTGGGGAGCCCATATGGTGGACAAGAGGGCCCGCGGGTTCTGGACCCCCAAGGAGTCCCGATGTCACATCAACCTGTTGGAGCTCAGAGCAGTCAGACTGGCCCAGTCAGCTTTCGCTCCTCAGCTCCGGGGTCAAGTGGTTCAAGTCCAGACGGACAATACCACGACCATGTACTACCTCAACAAACAGGGCGGCATGCACTCCCGTCTACTATGCAAGGAGGCACTCCGAATCTGGACCCTCGTCAGCCGGTTGGAGGCAGATCTCCTTGCCATCTATGTGGCAGGAGTCTCGAACCAACTGGTGGTTGCTCTCAGCCGCTTAGGCCAGACATCTCACGAGTGGTCTCTCCATCCAGAGGTAGCTCACAATCTGTCCTTCCGTTGGGGCAAACCGTTGGTGGACCTGTTTGCCTCCAGGGAGAACACCAAGCTGAGACTGTACAATGCCCGCCCCCTCAGCTGGGCTCGCTGCAGTGGGATACCTCCTTGAGGTCATGGACCCCAGGCCTCCTCTATGCCTTCCCTCCATTTCCCTTGATCCACAAGGTGCTACTCAAGGTGAGGAGGGACAAGGCAAAGGTGATTCTGGTAGCCCCAGATTGGCCCCGCCAGTTCTGGTATCCAGATCTCCTCAGCCTCAGCTGCAGGGCCCCGGAGTGGCTTTGTATATGCCTGGGCCTGATATCATTGAACCAGGGGAAGGTATTCCATCTGGACCTTCAATCCCTGCACCTCACAGCCTGGTACCTGAGCGGCTAGAGTTCCAGGCTCTGGGTCTTTCCGAGGATGTCTACATTGTGGTGGAGGCATCTCGTAAGGAATCGACCAGATGTTATGCCTTCAAATGGAAAAGGTTTTCCATTTGGTGTCAGAAGTAAAGTCTGGACCCTTATCCTGCTCTGTGGCTAACATTTTAGACTACCTTTGGTCTCTCTCAAAGGGGTCTGCGGTCATCGACCCTTAGGGTGCACCTGGCAGCCATTTCTGCTTACTGGGCGTGGGCCGGTCAGCCGACATTGGCACAGGAAACAGTGGTCGGGTACTTTTTCAAAGGCCTGGATCACATATCCCCTCCGGTGCGTGAACCTCCACCTCCGTGGGATCTCTTGCTGGTTTTGGCAAAGCTCATGGGCAAGCCATTTGAACCCATGCACAGGTGTGAGCTCTCTCACTTGTCGTGGAAGACGGCCTTCCTGGTGGCTATCACGTCAGCCAGAAGGACAGGGGCACTCCAGGCACTTTCGGTGGACTCCCCTTATCTGGTCTTTCACAAGGACAAGGTTGTCCTGCACCCCCACCAAATTCCTTCCGAAGGTGGTGTCAGAGTTTCTCCTAAACCAGGTGTTGACTCTGCCGGTATACTACCCTAACTACATCTTGGGCCCGGGTACAGGCTCCATACTCTGGACCTCAGACATGCTCTCTCCTATTATGGGGAGAGGTTTGCCAGCTGTTTGTCACCTATGCTGAAGCCACTTCTGGCAGACCTGCAGCGAAGCGGACCATTGCTAGCTGGATTACATCATGCATAGGTCTGTGCTATGAATTGGCGGGCAAGGAGCCTCCCAGAGGGATAAGAGCTCATTCTACCCACCATATGGCTGCATCGGTGGCTGCTTCCAGGACATCCCTATCCAGGAGATCTGTCAGGCTGCTACCTGGAAGTCAGCAAACACCTTCATTACCCACTGCCACGCCGACCTTGAGTCATGCCGGGATGCTGGTTTTGGGGCCTCGGTTCTCCAATCTTGGTTTCCTAAATGGGGGTGTGCACCTTGCCTCCCTCCTCGTAGAGAACTGCTTGGAGTCTGCCAGAGTGTGTGGATGAACAACATATCCACGCTCCTAGAAGAACAAGTTACTCACCTGTAACAGTAGTTCTAGGAGTGGTATATGTTGTTCATCCACACGCACCCACCCGACCTCCCCGGCTTTAGGCACACCGCCTTGCTTCCAGCGGGCTGAGATCTGGTGTCATGGGGCGGAGCCGAGGTATTTACCACCCAGGTGGGTGGGAGGAGCCAGCGAAGACTTTCTGGCCAGATTTAAAGGGAAAGGGATATGCCAGAGGTGTGGATGAACAACATATACCACTCCTAGAACTACTGTTACAGGTGAGTAACCTGTTCTTCCTTCAGTCCTCAGTACAAGTACACCCTGTGAACACCCTAAATTCAGTGGTCAGAACTCCAGACTCTACCGCTCCATTAATAGGGGCATATGGCCAATAATCGACTAAAAGCTTTTATAGACCCCATGACACTGCCCTAGGGTGGCTACCATTGGTAGCAGGTGATTAACATCTTCTTGGCAGTAATTATTGGTTCGGCCCTCAGACTGAGCTCTGGAGGACTCTCAGACTCCTGCTGCCCCTGAGAGGGATGGCATCATTGTCATTCTTGTAACGGGCAGTCCTTTCAAGATAGAGGCCTGGAAGCCTTTGTCAGGAACCAACTCCTCAACTGCAAAAAAAATTAAAAAAAATTTGCAGCAGAGGGCACAGGGCCCAAAAACACCCGGTACCATCCTGTTGGATCTGGCCCAGGTTCCACCTCAGCTGTCTGAGGTTTACGCCTCTCTGCGGTAGTGGGGGGCACTTGATTTGGTTTTATAACTAGTGGAAGTCCAATCCAGCGGACGTATGGGCCATCAGGATTGTCCAAGAGGGATGCTCTCCCAGTTTCACGGAGATTTTTCCTAGACCTAGGCGGCAGCCCAGTCTGTTTGCCTCTCTGTCAGACCCTCTTTCCTCTAAAAGACGGGGTCTCAGAGCAGTAAAAGTTGTTCCACGGCGAGTTGGAACACAGGTTCCTACTTCCTTTGTTTGGTTCCAAGATAACAGGCGACATGCACCCATTTCTCGATGTTGAAAGGTTAAACAAGTACCTGTTCGAGGAGAAGTTCTACAACCTCTGTATTCAAGCCTTCACTTCTTTGACGTTTGGCTCCGAGCCAGCCCATCTGGGCTAGAATCTCAGGAAGCAGTTGCCACAGCTTCTCAGTTGCTTCTTCCAGGAGGGGTTTTCTGATTCGGGGAAGATGCCAGATTCACCTTCCAGCAGCTGCTTTTCATAGGAGCCCTTCTGGATACCTCCAGGGCGAGAGTTCTTGTTTCCAGAGAATGGAAGAAATGACATCTTCAGATGTCTAGTTACTTCACAGAAAGCGACTCTGTCTGGGCCCTTTTCAGTGCAGCGGATGCTTGGACCTATGCGCCGTCCGCAGCACATAGTGGTCTCCACGACCGCATCCGCAATCCTCCGCATAAATGACAGAACCTCAGGCAAAATTACTTACATGGTAGGCCAGTTGGTCTAACTTCTACTAGATCTACCCTTACCCTCTAAATCCCAGATCACCAGCACCATGGTTGCACTCCTGATCAGTTGGGGAGCTCACTGTCAAGACCTCCACATTTAGGTGTGGAGCCAGGAGTCGGGGCATCATCCTCTCATAAATTTCTTAGAGATGAGAACTGTCTTATATGCTTTCCAAGTCCTGAAAGAGACCTTCTGCCACAAAGTGATCCCACTTCGGACGGATGACAAAATTGTGATGTTTTCATCAACTAGCAGGGTGGAGCACTCTCCTGCCCTCTGTGCAGGGAGGTGAGAGTGGTGCCTTGAGCACGTTGTGTCCGTTCAGTCATTGTGCAGTCGCTATTCAACGAGTGGGGCAGTCCGGACTTGGTCCTTTCTTCATCCCTCTCAAGGCAAATGTGCCTCTATCCTGCTTCAGAATTCCAGACCGGGGATGGGGGGTTATGGAGCCGAGGAACATGGAATAGAACTCTCTAACCTCTGAGAATTTCAACGTTGCAAGCTAGCGAATGAAATTAATTGAAGAAAACTTTTGGATCCGAGAGGTTCTGATACTGTCCACCATAAAATGGAAACCCCTAGTAAGGATCAAATGCATGAGTCGGGAGCAAAAAGCAAAACAACCTCTGCGGCTCCCACCACACGCTCAACCCAAGGCCGAGGCGAAGCTGTGACCCCAGAATCTGGCGAAGAAACACTGCAAACGCTGGGAATTAAAATTACCAGGCTTATATCTACCGTGGCTGGGTTAGCAGATAAATTTTATACTTTGACGAATCGGGTGGTGGCTCTAGAAAACAATATCGAAGCAATTCAGACCACAGCTGTAGAATCTACTCGTAGAGCTGGCGCTTAGCAAGGGGCTGTCTCAGCGATGACAAAAAATCTTCCTCGTTAAATCTAGGTTAGAAACCTCGAGAACCAAGTGAGCGCCAACGTCGTTTAATAGGGATGCCTGAAGGTGTGGAAGGAGATCATCTCCTATTTTTCCTCCAGGAATGGTTTGTGCAACAATTAGGGGATGAAGCTGCTCCAAAAATCCAGAAAGCCCAAAAGGCCTATCGTATTAACCCAAGAGGGCGACCAGTGAACCCGGAGGCACCTACCTCGTACAGTCGTCTTGGTCACTGATAGCATAGGCACTCAAGATTATCTGTTAGCACTTACAAGGCAGAAGGGTCCCCTCTAGTGCGATGGTCAGAATGTTCAGATTTACTCGGATATAAGTTATGCAGCATGAAGAGGAAACATTTTGATGGGGTGCACGCTGTGCTATGGAGGCCAGAATAATGCACAGTATGATTTTTCCTGCAAGCTTCAGTATTGTCTTGAGGGAAAGATTTTATCTTTTCCGATCCGACTGAGGCATTAAAGTGGAATCAAAAACATGTACAATGCGGTCGGAATCGATGCAGGCGGGAGGACGATGCATCAGAGCGGAGAAGAAGAGGATGCCTGAAGGGTATGGATGATATTCAAACTTGAGATTTGGATTGAGGAACTTTTGCTACACCATTGTGAGCGGTTAGAGTTCAGAGCACCCACGGACTTAAAAAGACAAAATTTTATGTTAACCATAGTGTTTTGATTTCTGGACTCTAGTATTTGTCCTTTCTTTATTCTTTCTGACGTTAGAAGTTTGCGTAAGCTAGTTCTATTAGTATTAATGGCTGAGGAAGTTTTACTTCAATTATAGATATGGCATCACATTTTAATATAACTGATAGTTGGAACAAAGTTATTGATCATATTCATAAAGAAGAGTTGATATTATTAAAATTGGAACAGAAGTTAGTAACTTGGTAAGACAAAGTTGGTTGAGCTACAAAGTAATATCGTAATGCACTCATAGTGCACAACTAAAGAAATAGCATGGGATCACTTAGGTCTTACCTATAGATTAGGAGACCTAATTAAGGGGTAGCCATTTACTTTACCTGAAATGTTTTATTAACCATGCAACTCATGGACTTTGTATCAGCTTAAATGGAGTATTTTTTTTTTTTATTTTAATCTGAACCCCCTCATTGATGTATCAAAAAGAAGGGGACGAGATGGATGTGCATAATAAGAGGAGTGGCGACCTCATTGACAGTACAAGACATTGTAATGCCCTGATCTTGTATCAAACTGTATGTTGCTTTTTTTTTATATACTTTTTATTGATATCTTTTATGACATTACAGTGCAATGCATAGACAATCCATAAGCCATGTCGTACAACATACAGATATCTAGTACAGTTGATATACGGAGAGGAAAAACATGACTACTGTTGGTACAAGATTAGGGAGAATAACAGATATCAGATCCTTTATACATTGTGATAAACACTTTGACCAATGCTGTCAATGCCCATACCAGAAATTAATAGTAATATTAATTACCCCAGATATCTAAACCGGCAAACATGCCTTTGTTATGTAACTCTTTAGGTAAAAAACTGAAAGTCTCCCTTTCAGTAAAACTCCCATTACACACCCGAAGGCATTTCAAATTAAACTAAAGTCCAATAACAGCCCAATTTAAGGATAAGTCCACAGGAGCTTCCTATCCAAAAAGATAGTCTTCACTTAAAGCCAAAATCCCAATATCAGTATCCATATAGCCCCATAGATATCCTGAGGATTGAGGTTTTTAATAATACAATAAATGCCTCCACATAATCGAGCAGAAGACTGTATAAGCAGTCGCCTTGGACTATTTGCTTAGTGAGGTGAAATGTATCAAATAAGACTCACAGTCCCAGTTCAGTTATCTTCGTCCTCCGATTCATTAAAGGAATCCCCTTCTCTGGCTGCCCGTTCAGCTTCCAGCTTCTCCGTTAACTTTACTGCATCCTTGGGATCAGTATATACATATACCCTCCGGCCCACCATGACTTGTAGGCGGGCAGGCATGAGCATGCTGGTGGGGATTTCCAGATCCCTCAATCTGCGACGAATTGGGTCAAAAGTTTTCCACTTCATGCGGGTGGCATATGAAAGGTCTGGAAAGATCAGTACTCTGGTGCCATCTACTTCTGCTCCCCTTTTGTTCCGAGCTGCCTGAAGGTTCTGTCCCGAACCACGGACGATCAGCTGCAGCATTACCGTTCTAGTTCCTCCTGGCTGACCTGTAGCTCACGCAGGTTGATACAGTATGTTCACATAAGAGAGTCCTTTAAGGATAAATCGATATTTTCTCCAGCCATGATGTACAAAAGCGCCATTAGATCTTCTTCTTCTATCCCTCTGAAAGGCCTAATATATGCACATTTGCTGCCCTTGATTGATTTTCTAAGTGCTCCAGGCGTGATTTTAGCAGTGTCTGTTCTTTCCCGCATGCGTTCGGCCGTGGCCTGGGCCGTTCAGAGAGTTTCTCAGCCGAATGAGCAGTCTCAACCAGCCGCCCATTTTCTATTCTACTTGCAGCATCCTTTCATGGTAGGAATCCATCTTCTTGTCTAACTGTTGCTCTGTTCTAGTTAGATTTAGGACGGCAGATTGTAGTGATTCTAACGTGGCTGGCTGGGAAACGTCCCCTTTCAGATCCTCCTGGGACAGGCCTGCAGTTTGAGATGGTGCCTTAGATGTCGCGCCTCGAGGGGTAAAGAAACTAGCTTTCTGATCGTTGTTTTTCTTCCCCATCTCCAGAAAAAGTCAGAAATTAGTTCCAGGCTGTTGCTATGTTCGAAATATGCTAGTTTAAGCGCATAAAATGAATGTTTTTTGTAGTTTTCAAGGTGTTTTCTAGGGAGCTCACTAAAAGTGCATCCACAGCAGCCGACAGCTAGCCACGCCCCCCCAAAGTGTATGTTGTTTTAATAAAACAATAAACATAAAGTTTAAAAAAAAAATAATTCCAGACCCTGGTGTTTGTCAGGATGTATTCACTGCAGTAGACAAGATGCTCCTGTACGCTTTCTTCCTCTTACCTTCGTTCAGAGGGTGCTGCTTAAGTTGTAGGCAAACGGGGTCAAGATGATTCTCATCATCCCAGACTGGCCTCGACAGATATAATTTGCGTAGATAAACAGTCTGTCAGAAGTTCCCCTGAGTCAACTCCCTCTATGAGCAGACCCTCTGACACAGGGACTTGAGTCCATCCTTCCTGCGCTCCCTTCATCTCCATGCCAGGCTCCTGAGGAGATGAAAGTGGGCAAGTTTTAGGTTTCCAGACAGTCGTAGATGTCTTCTTAGCCACGTATAGACCTTCCACCAGGAGGACTTGCACAGATAAATGGTTTCAGTTCACCATCTGGTGTGCAGAGTTCCATATGGACCCTTTTGGTTGCCCACCAAGTAAAATTTTGGGGTGCCTCGGTGGACCTGTCGACGCATGAGTCTGCATTTCTCGGCAGAGAATGTTCACCTCTCGCGTTTTCGGACTATCTTGAGCCAGTACACAACATGTCACTGGCTCCGTTACCATTAGTCAAGTTTTGCTTCTCCCTATTTACTTTGTTAACTCCAGAATGAAGGAGAGCACTCCTTTATCTCTCTGAATGTTAAGAGGGTTCTGCGATTCTACATCGACAGAGCGAAGAGATACGCATTCGAGCAACTATTGTATCTTTCTGAATACCTTAGCTAGGTCAGCCTGTTGCCATGAGATGTATTTCCACTTTGTTAGTAGCATGTCTTCGACACTACTAATCCATGGCACAGCTCAAGTTGGAAGGCCTGGTTCTCACCACTCTACTGGCATGGTTGCGACTTTCCTGGCAGAGATTCATAATGTGCGGTTGCAGACATCTTCAAGGCATTGAGTTGGAGCTCAGTGCATACCTTTGTAAAACACTGTGTTCTGGATGTTCATGCCTGACGGTTACCTTTCTTCTGCAGGACAGTCCTTATGGACTTCTGTCCTGAGTGAGCTCTGTCTCCTACCACCCTACTGGGGCGGTTGATTTTAGCTCTGTACTCTCCCAGTAGTGTGAATGAGTGGTGGAAACTTTTAGTCCAGGAAGATATGGTACATACTTGCGTAATTCTTGTTGTTCTTGTATGCAGTCTCCACCACTCATTCACATGACCACCCACCATCCCCCAAGCTCACTCGTTCTGTTGCCGCGCATGCGTGGTCCTATCCCAGCATCAGCCCTCCTGAAGATTTTTGGCTCCCACGGGGTTCTGTCGCCTCCGGCATAGTCCCATTAGTGTGAATGAGTGGTGGAGACTTCGTCCAAGAAGATCAAGAATTACGGTAAGTGCATAATTTCCATGTCTTACCCTGTCATGGACATCCAGGAGTGGGATGATTGTCCGGGGTGGCTTTCCTTGTGGCCGATACCGTACTGGGGCCAGCTCTTGGTCTTTGGCAGCAACCTACCTCCTTCTCGACACTTCTTACATGTTTGGTCTACAGGTATTCAGTCCCTGTCGGGAGCTAGTTGTTTCATACCACCCCTCGGCCGGGGGGCTCAACTCCAACTAAGCCTTCAGGAAGAGGAAATGCCATGGAGATGTGGACAAGCCACTAGAAAAGGAGTCCAAGAAACAGTACTTCATGGCGAAGAAGGTCTGTGCAGCAGCTGTTTAGGCCTTTGACTGTGTCGTTGACCCAGTGTGGTCACTCCCTCTTTAACCTCATTAGTGACCTTCTCCCTCTGCTCCTGGCTTTGAGCCAGATGGAGGCCTGGGCCCTTCGGACCTGGGCTGCATGCTGTCTAAGCATCAGTTTCAGACTGCTTGGACATGGGCGACTTGTGCTACTGCACTAGTATCCATGCTTCCCAGGGCATGGTTACATCTATCTACGTTTACCACAGAGACCCAGCATAACTTTGCAGGTGTGCCATTTAGTGGCATTGACTTCTTTAGACACAGAGACAAGTGCAGGTTCACGCCCTCTGATGCAAGACAGGGTGCATGCCGGGGGGTTGCTAGCCCCGATACGAACAGTAGAATATCACTGAGTGAAACAAACAGGTTAAACCCTTTGCCACTGTTCCTGGGGTACCTGGGCAGTGGCAAAGAGTTTAACCTGTTTGATTCACTCAGTGATTTACATTGTCTGTTGTATTTACAGTAAGGAGTTGACACCTTTACATCTGAATTTCAGGAGACTGATTTCTATTTTTGCTGACTTGGAGTGCAGCTATCATTGTTTTTCTACTGAACTCTTTGGCCCTGGGGTAGAGAAACATCTCACACAAACTGAGTAGTACAGTGTCACACTGGACTCTGTGGCTTCATCCCATCAGGCTTACCAGTCTCCCAAATAGAAGAAAAAAGAGCTCCTTTTGTGGCTGTAGCTACCAGCCCCAGCAGCAGCAACCTCATTGGCAGCAGAGGCAGCTCTAGCTGTACCATCCCAAAGCCCAAGTCGAGCCGTTGGCAAGGGAAAAAAGGGAGGGGGGATGTTGTGCATCCTCCAACAGCCTGCTGGAGCTTCTTCCAAAGGTACCAAGTGACGGGTTATGGGGTGCCATTCCCCTTCCCTCACAATCCCTGTTGCAGCTCCCTGTCAGGGTTCAGCCCCCTGCTTCCTTCCATAGTGGTCTGTCATCGTATCAGACAAGTGGGTGCTGGAATTGGTGAGCTCAGGTCTGTGTCTTGAATTCGAGACTCTCCCACCATACCGACCCCAAGCCCCGAGGGAGTCCATAAAGCCCATGAATATGCTGCCTTCACTTTGGAGCAAAATTGCTCTGCTTCTGGAGTGCAGCGCTATAGAACCTGTCCTGGATGCCTTGACCCCTTTTTTTTTTTTTTAAACTTCATCTTTATTAATCATCTTATTCAGTAAACATTACATTACTTTGGTTTTAAGAAACACACATCATTCTGTATATGTTTTTCATTATAAACATACCTGCTTATTTATCCATTTTTAAAACATTTTATTTATGTAGCTTTTGCTAACCAGGTAAGTACACTAGACAAAAGATATGCCTATTTTCAGGTACGACCCGGGAGGGTACAGGAGAATAAAAGAACATACAGAGTACAAATTGATGCAAATAAGGCACATACATACACTGAAGTCAGAGAGACAACATACATAGTGAGATAGCTCAGATTACAGTAGTGGACACCATCAAATGCGAACATGTAGCAGTACAGTTTCTATAGCAATATGCCTAGCAAGAATATACAGTATATACACAACATGCACAGGGCCACACCCAGGCAGGCAACAACAGTAGGGCCGGAGCCAGGTACAGGAGATACTGTGCTCGAGTACTGTGCAGGGACCAGGGTAATCAGGGAGATCCGAGACAGTCTGATAGTGAGGAGAGCTTCGAGTGCTTCCATAGGGAGGTTCGTAGATACGCCTGGGAAGGGGTAGACCTGACCTGGACCGGAAAGAGTTCCATAGTCTCGGGGCACAGGATGCAAAATCCCTCTCCCCCATTTGGGTGCGCGTCACAGGAACCTTGAGGATAGCAGGACCCAGGGATCTTAGGGAGTAAGGAGTGGAGGCAGCGGCACAAGCTCCACCAATCCAGAGGGTGCCAGAGCTCAGAACCTTGCCTGTGAAACAGCCCAGGGCCGAAGTTTATGTAGTTGAATAGGGAAAGCCAGTTTAGCCTGCAGTACAGATCACAATGGTGAGTGAGACGAGGGGCTGCGAGAGCAAATGGCAGATGATATTGTAGGCTACGGTCCACCTAGTGAGGTGAGCCTTGGTAGTACGGGCAAACAAAAGAAGCCCGTAGGATAGAGATGGGAGGAGCACTCCTCTGGCCAGTGCAAGGCGAGCAGCCAAGGTAAGATTATTCCTCACCCTGTAAGCCAGTCCCAATTTCCAGTTAACTGCCCGACACACGTTATGGATGTGGTGACCAAGGTCGAGCTGAGGGTCAAGTGTCACCCCAAGATATTTGATAGAGTTGGTGGTGAGCACTGGAACACCATCAATCCCCAAGATGTACAAGGGGACCAAGGGGGCCTTTAACTTAGCCTGGGACCCAAACAGCATGGCCTGGGTCTTTCTAAGGTTGAGGACCAACTTGTGGGACCATATCCCAGGATTGGATACTCATAAAATCTTCACTCAGTTGGTGATTAATGACCCCGATGTCCCGGGCGTGAGTAAAAATAACGAAGTCATCAGCGTACAGGATGCCTTGCAAGAGGCAACAGAGGAGGGGCGGTCATTGACGAATACGGAGAAGAGCAGGGGACCAAGGACTGACCCCTGGGGAACCCCTGAAGACACAGCGGCGGTGTCAGAGAGCATCTTACTATATTTAGTAAGGTGCTGCCTGCCCTGAAGATAATTGTGAAACCACCTAAGTGCAGGTGGGGACAGACCCAATGTCCTAAGTTGCACACATAGTAAGGTATAGTCAACTAGATCAAATGCCTTAGAGAGATCAATAAAGATGGCCCCAGAAAGTCTGCCCTGGTCCATAGCAGCCCTTATCCCAGAGGTGACAGTGACAAGGGCAGAAGTAGTACTATGACCTTTACAGAAGCCATGCTGCGATGGAGACAATAGCTCATGAGACTGGATATAGTCTGTGAGTTGCCCCGCCACGACTCTCTCAAGAAGCTTACCTATAGCGGGCAGGATGGCAATTGGCCGATGGTTATCTAGGATCCTAGGGTTGCCCTGTTTGAGTCTAGGCACAACCCTCGCCACCTTCCACAGGTCAGGAATAACCCCAGTGGCTAGGGATAGGTTGACCATATGGGCCACAGGGAGGCAAGCGTAGGTAGCATGAGGCGGGAGAAGCTTTGGTTCCATACCATCGTGACCTGCACTAGTAAAGGGGAGAGACAAGAGAGCAATCTCTGCATCTCATACACCGATACAGCCTTGAAGTGGAATAGAGGATGAGGGAAGGAACCAGTTGAGATGAAGGGTCTGGACAGGTCTGTCACTACCATTGGAGAAGAGTAATGAGGTGAAGGCAGACAAGTCCAGAAATGTGAGTTAAATGCATTTGCTATAGTCAGTGGATTAGTGCAGCTGGCACCCTCAATAAGCATGTCAGGAGCCTCACAGGTGGAGGAACCACTCACAATATTTTAATATTCTTCCAAAGCTCCTAGGGTCCTTAGATGAGGTCTGTAATGCGGCTTTACAAAACTCATTTTTGCAGCCCTGATAGCCTTTTACATTCGTTCCTGAGTCTCCTATATTGCTGGAAAATGGCCTGGTCCATTGAGACCTTAAAGTTGGCCCAGCATTTGTCCCTAGTCCTCATGAGAGCAAGGAGGCTCCCATGTAGCCATTTCGTAGCTGCCCCCCCTTACTCTCCGTCTGACAAGAGGGGCATGCTTGTCCTGTAGCACCCCAAAGATGTTAAGAAAGTGGCCGACAGCTGAGGTAGCACACTGGGCCTCCATCACTGCAGACCAGTCTGTGATCATAAGATCCTCCTGAAAAGTACCAAGGTCAAACCTGGAGAAATCCCTGACATGAATGATCTTAGGAGCCGAGACCTTCCATATGCAGTACACAGGGGCATGATCGGAGATAGAGTCAGGGAGGGTACCAGAGGAGCTGATCCTCTCTGGCCTGTTGGACAGGACCCAGTCCAGATGTGATCCGGTACCACCAGCGGATGTCCACCTGGTGGGATCGTTAATAAGTTGGGACAGTGAGAGACCTGTGAGCATAGTCTCATACTACTGCTTGGTCTTGCTTCCAAGCCAGTTTAGGTTGAGGTCCCCCTAGGATCAATAGCTCATTATTCCTCGTCCTAGTGCCGACAGAGTCAAGAAGGGAGGATAAGCCCACTACTCCACCAGTGAGGAGATTGTAGGCACACACAATGTGCAGTTTCTTAGCATTCCCCAATAACAGCACAGTGTGCAGCAGCTCACAGGAAGACTGCTCAGGCTGTGGGCAAGCCAGCACCGAGAGGTTAAGGTGACTCTTGTAGTATACCAGTATACCACCCTTCTTCCCTGGACGGTCATGCCTAACAAGGTCGAAGCCAAGGAGCGCACAGGCCGAATCTGGGGTAGAGGGTTTCAGCCAAGTTTTGGTTATCCCAAGGATGTCAGGCTTATAATAGGTGACCCAGGCAAGGAGTTCTGCCATGTTAGGCAGAAGGCTACATACACTAAGATGGGCAATTTTCAACCCATTGCCAGCCAGCCAGCCCACAGGAGAGGAGAGGACTCTGCATGGAGGACCAGGGTTCAGCTCCACATCCCCTGCAAGGGCTAATATCACCAAGAGAAGATGTCTCAGATGTGGGGAGACAACCCTAGTAGGCAGCCTGCGCCCAGAAACCCTGACCACTGTGACAAAATAATGGAAGCTCATAGATTAAGGCAACATATGGGCCAGGGAGAATGCCTGTCACAGGTTATTATGTTAGAGAACATTGTTTCTCTAAGCCAATGATCTTAATTTTCTTATATTATACATATTAATTTACTTAATTATTATTCAACAATTAATTAACTTTAAACCAGCTCTATAAGGCGATTTTAACTGTCTTCTCCAGATGATCCTTCTTGTTACCACATTTAGTCCATTGTACTTGAATTACCTATCTCCTGGTATCATGGGGACCAAATCTGTTTGAACTTATCTTGTTGCAACCTTAGTTTACTAGTGATATTCTCCATTCTCTCCAGTTCCTCTACTCTAGACCTCCACTCTTGTCTCATAGAGGGGAGCGGGAACAGTCACCTAGAAGTTATGCACTATAAGGCCACCACCCTCAAAATCTGGGCTAACTTGACTGCTATCTTGTTACCAGAAAGCAGTGTAGGTTGGCCTAGTACCAGATCTTCACCTGTAAACAGCTGCCATCTGGCCATATCTACTTGCAGGTCCTGGAACAATTACTGATAATTATTCCTAAAAAGCTGTGAGATATCTGACGATATACTAATACCTAAATATCGAAACGTGTTCTTGGCGGCCCACACTAGGAGAAATTCAGATTTAAACCTCTGTGACGGGGTATCACTTAAAATTAGCGCCTCAGATTTATCTAGATTCATTTTATATCCCACCAAGGTGCCATAAGATTCTAATGTTTGTAAAAGCGAAGGTACTGAAGTCTCTGGCTTTACCACAAAAAATATGAGGAAATGTATGAGTCCCAATTCTGCTCTTCTATTCCTCTACCTTTCACACCTTTTTATGTTCTCTTGTGCTCTTATTTATATTGCCAGCAGCTCCAGAGAATGAGCAAACAACAAAGGGAGAGGGGCAACTCTGCCTTGTCCCCCTTTGAAGGGGGAATCTGTCCGGTGACCGTTGACCTTTACCTGAGCCTCGGGGGCTGAATAAAGTGCTCTTATTACCCCTGAGAATTTATCACCCAAGCCAAACTGCTTTAAAGTTAAATACAAGAACATCCAGTCCACTCTGTCAAATGCTTTTTCTGCGTCCATACTAACAGCGAGTTGAAGTTCTTTCTTAGACTTTCGGGCAGAGATTACATTTAAGAGGCGCCTGATACTGCCTGGTAGAAATCTACCTGATATAAAACCAGTCTCATCTCTATGAACCAGATGTCCTGTAATCTTTTGTAGGCGGTCTGCCAAGATTACTGTAAAGATTTTCAAGTCCATGGGCAATAGGGTGATGGGTCGATATGATTTACATTCTTCTGGGTTTTTATTGGGTTTGGGCATAACTGAACCTTGTGTCTGGTTCCAAGATCTAGGGGCTGCACTTTCACCCTCTCCCCTCATCAGTTCGTTAAATGCTGCAGCTAAAGTAGGGACCAGTTTACCACTGAATTCTTTATAGAATTCTGCCGCAAATCCATCCATCCCCAGGGCTTTCCCATTTTTTAATCATTCGATTTTTTGTGTTATCTCGGGTTCAATGATATGGGCTTCTAAACGTAAGCGTTGGTCCTCTGTTAGTTGTGGGATCTGTAATTTCCTAAGATATGTGGAGGTTCTTTCATAGCGATCTAGACCTCTTTCGGTTTTGTATAGGTCACTGTAGAATTTTTGAAAATGGTTTGCTATTTAAGGGGGGGGGGCTACAGTATGTGTGCCATCCATAGGATCTCTGAGCCTCAGCACCACTCTGCCGGTTGCCTGATGCCTTGGCCTTTGAGGGATACATGTCTCAGTATTTCTGATACTAAAACAGATGGGTGGTGTGGGAACTGGTGCTCCTTGCTGGACCTGCATGATCTAAACAAGTTCATCCGCTGGCAAAACTTCCTTATGGCCACTTTGAACCAGATCATACCGTCTCTGGAAGCTGGGGCTTGGTTTTGCTCGCTGGATCTCCAGGATGCCTTCTTTCATATTCCAATCCATCTCTTCCTCTGGTGGTAGCTCCAACTTTGTGTGGATGGGGTCCTGTACTAGGTCAAGGTCATGCCATTTGGCCTCTCATTGGCACATATGATCTTCACCAAGTGCCTCTCATTCATGGCAGCCTACATCAGACACAAGGGCAGTTGGGTATTCCCGTATTTGGGCAACTGGCTCATGGCAGGCATCTCTAGGGAATCTGTGAAGCAATCCAGAGATCTGGCCCTCTAGTCCTTTCGGGACCTCAGCCTCTTAGTCAGCCTGGCCAAGTTCAAACTGATTACTGCACAGGGGATCAAATTCATTGAAGCGGAGATTCCCTCCAGGCCATGGCTTGCTTGGCCACAGACAGGGCAGAGGATCTTACATCCTTTCTGAATGATTTCAGGTTGCTGATCAAGTTCATTGTAGCTGTGTTGGATGCCAACCAAACCAGGACTTGTTTGCCCACGGACAGGACGGACAGTCTTTCTTTCTGTGCCTTACCATTTCAGGTTGGGCAATTGCACCAAACCTGGGAATTCTTTTGGCTGTTGAGGTACATGTCAAGTTCGACCACCATGGTCCAGTGGGCTCACTTGCGTATGCACGCCCTGCAGTGGGTCCTGTCCTCAGAACCTTGCTTATGGAGTTTCATTTGTCCATCCAGAGCTGATTCTCACCTTAGCTCTGGATGTGTCTCTGGTGGGATAGGGGTTCATCGGTCCGACTTCTGAGCCCATGGTTTTGGTCATCGAGCAAGACCCTCATGCACATCAATGTACTGGAGCTTCGGGCAGTGCACCTGGCATTGTCAGCGTTTGCTCACTGTTTTGGAGTCGTGTTTTACAAATCCAGACCAACCACACAGCAACCATGTTCTACCTAAACAGGCAGGGTGGGATGCTATTCTTTCCCCTGTGTCAGGAGGCGCTCCGCACCTGGTCCCTGGTATGCAGCCGGAATACCGATTACCTGGCTGTGTATGTAGCAAGAGAGGACAACCAGTTGAGAGATGCTCTCAACCACATGGGCAAGACGTTCTGGGAGTGGTCCTTCCATCAGGATGAGTTAGCTCAGTTGTTCACCCAGTGGGATGCACCTTTGTTGACCTTGTTTGCCTCTTTTGAGAACAGAAAACTGAGGCTTTTCTGTGCCGTCCCACTCAGGTGGAAAATTGATGCTAGAGGCCTTCAAACGGCCATGGACCCCAGGCCGCCTTTACGCATTTCCTCCTTTTCTCTTGATCCACAAGATGGTGCTGAAGCTGCATCAGGACAGGACGACCATGATCCTGATTGCTTTAGACTTGCCGAGGCAATTCTGATACCAGGATCTGCTCGGCCTCAGCACAGGTCCCTGTTGTGGCTTCTGCTGTACCCAGACCTGCTGACAAGGCAAGGGAGAATCAGTCCAGCGCCAGGACCTTCAGTCTCTGCCCCTCTCAACCTGGAGCCTGAGCAGCTAGAGTTCCAGGCCTTGGGGCTTTCAGAAGACATTTTCCATGTGGTGGAGGTGTTCTGTAAGGAGTCGACTCATAAAACTTACACATTTAAGTGGAAGAGGTTCTTGCTGTGGTGTGAGGGCATGGATATTGATCCTCTTGTGCAGTGGCGACAGTGACGCAGCAGAAAGTGGTTGGACACTTTTTTTAAAGGCCTGTATGACTTGTCCCCTTCAGTGCACAAACCACCACCTCTGTGAGATCTACGGCTGGTGCTTGTTATGCTAGTGGATAAACCATTTGAGCCAGTGCACAAGTGTGTGTTGTCACACTTGTTGTGGAAGACCACCTTCTTGGTCACTATAACCTTTGCCAGAAGAATGAGTGAGCAACAGGTGCTCTTGGTGGAGTCTCTGTGTCTGGTTTTCCACAAGGATATGGTTGTCTACACACACACACCCCCACCCACTCACTCATGTGAAGTTACTGCCCAAGGTGGTCTCGGAGTTTCACCTTAACCAGCTGACATATCTCCCAATCTCAAGAGCAGTGCAACAAAATTGCGCAAAAAGTTTGACCCTACATTTATATCTCTATAATAAATTCCAGGCATCTTCCAAATCTTCTTCGAGGATATCTCTTCCATTAGGCCACACCTTTAGAACTATTCCTGTGTCAGCACTAGTATCACACAAAAACCTTTGCTCACCAGGGGCTGCCAACGACGGTGTCATGCATCAACATCTACATAAACGTGGGTAGCCCCATCTCTTCGGTTCTTTTCCCATCGCTTGTACTTTTTGGATCTACTCTGGAACCAGCGACCATCAAGTCATTGTCATTTATTATTTTTTATCTTAAGTGAATCATTAAAGTTTAGTGATATCATCGCCTCTGCATACCACAGAAACCAATGACGTTGTTCCAGTGCGGAGAAAAGATTTATAAGGACAACGCACCTGAAGTGTGTTTCTGCTGTCTAGGCCTCTCTCACAATGTCAGGACTTGTGAGATTTACCAGGGCTTCAGTCGAGCAACCAGGTGATGCAGAAGAAAGGTACTGGAGAAGTTTTTACTGGAAAAAACTCTAGCTGCCAGGGATAAAGCCCAGAATCAGAAATGGGCATCGCCAGCCCCATTGACCAACTCGTGGTGATCAAAATCGAAAGAGTGTTGTCACTGGAACACAAGCATAAGCATAGGGACAAAGGCAAGTCTGCTTCCCTGGCGAGTTCTGGGTCACTGTTGCAGCCTGCAGGTACGCCACCTTCTTCGTCATCATCTGCTGCTGCAGCAGTGACCCCCTCTGGTCATCGACCAGTCACCAAGGTCACGGCTTGGCTTAGGCACTACCATGCCTACTACGGACGGTTCATCGCCGTTGTCGACAGGTACAGGCTCGTCGTTGACTCTAGCAGTCACGGCCCCTGGCCAGAGCATCGACAACATGCAGGCAGTACTGGCATCGTTTTCTGATATTCTATGGTGCATACTTCCAGGCTTCCGTATGTAGCCTGTGTCACAAATCCACTCTGGGAGTCAGGCCCTCTGCTCCCACAGTGCCCAACCTTGAAGTGCAATCTGTGAACAGGGGACAAACAGGGACACCCTCCTGTTTGTTTTGGGTCCGAACAAACTACAAGTCTCGAGTCCTGGGGTCAATTATGAACCCTTTTTAGCTAGCACACCCAGGTAACAGGTCCAAATATCACATTCTGTTCCAGGAAACCAGCGCAATACTTGACCCAGTGGGCATACAACCAACCTGGCTCACAACCCCCTGCAGACTCAATTGAGATGCTGGTATTTTCTTACCTTGCTGGATCTTTACACAGATCCTTGTTAGCGTGGCTGCAGGGTGGCACTATAAGCATTTAACAGCTCTGTTAGACAATTAAGACTGTTCCCCCATTCACACACCAAATGAGCATGTCTCAGCAGCGTTTTAAGGAGAAACAAAGTTTACTAAAATTAAAAATAGTAAATAAAATACAAAACACAGAAAATATATACATTAAGGGTACAGTCAGAAAATAAATGGACAGTTATAAATAAAGCGCCTTGCACTGAAAAGCTAATTGCTACCTCAGTCTTTCAGTTAGCAGATGGTTTAGGCTAAAGTTACCTATCTTGGCAGATGTGTCCCAAATACTAAGATGACTCTTAGAAGTCCAGAAAAGAGTGTCCCTTCCAGGTTCAGAACAAGAGTGTGCCAGTCCGTCCCTTCAGCCAGCTTGGCAATATCAGAGTTCAAATCCCACCCTCCTTGTGATGTCACAGTACATGAGGTCACTTTTAGTCCTGTAATTAATTTGTAACATGCAGCTGCATAGGCAGACAGGTCAGGTTACTACTTAATTGGAATCTGCAAATACAGCAATATTTTTAATTATAACAAGACAATCTCATAGCTGGGTGAACTTTTACAGGTATCTGTCAGAAACTGCTTCCCCCTTTATACACCATAAAAGGCAATATTTTATGTCAAGCTGCCTGGGTTCAAAACAGTATTTGGTTTATGACCTTGGTTTTATTATAGTCCCAGGAAGTCGGCTTTTACAAGCTAGCTGTGACAGCAGGCAAGGCCAGAAATTTTTTTTCTTTAAAAATTCAATGTCCCATGATGCCTTTTGCTGATTGCCATGTTTCACAAGTAGGATTCTAAAACATATATTTATATCAAAATTATATACACATAGCTGGCAGACGGCGATTCCCGTTACAGCCTGTACTGCTGTCAACAGGGGTTCCTGCATCACAGACCCCATTCTAGTGAGGTCTTCCATTCCCATCATTGACAGGGAAGACAATGAGGAGGAGGAGGAGGAGGTATATAATCCAGACCTCAGGGAGGGTCCATCTAGGTATGGAGGGAGCACAGGACGGCCACTGGGGAGAGAAACACAGCAGTCAGGGAAGGGAGGAGGATATTGACGCCGCAAGGGCAGAGAGGGAGTCGCATGCTGGGGGTAGGGCAGCAGAGAGGCTGGGGCAGGTGAGTCCGGGGGTAAGTGAACGGGGTAAGCAAAAGAGAAGGCACTGGGGATGCTGTGGCTGAGGTGGAACCGGGGGAAGCAGGGAGGGGAAGGAGTGCAAGGAGTAGGTGAAGGAAAAGACATGGAGGCTGAGGGGGCATGCGGTAAGGATAAGGGGCCGGGGTAGGACTGCTATGATGGGTCGGGTAGACAAGACAAGGGGGAGGAGAGCAGTGTCACAGGCAAACCAGAACGAGGATGGGGTCAAGGTGCTGCTGGTTGGCGACTCGGTCTTAAAGGGGGTCAAGTGGGGTGGCAGAAAAAGAGGAATATGGGTTGAATGCTTGCCTGGGATGACTATATATTGGAGGTTGTGCACCATAGTCCCTCTTGGGGTTGGGACTAGGACAGGAATTCACATCTTGTGTTCCACTTGGGGACTAACGACCTGGCAGGTAATAGTCTCATGGAGGTTCAAGCAATATTTAGGGTGCTAGCTAGATTCTGCAGAAGGTTGAACTTCAGATCTCTAACCTTCTCACAGGTATTTCAAGTACCGAGAGCTACTACTGAGAGGAAGCAAAGGATATGGGAGCTTAACAGCTGGCTAGCGGAATGGTATGCACAGATGGGGTATGGGATGACTGGGGGGGGCAACTTGAGCAGATGAAAGCCTCTTTTCTGCGGAAAGGTTACACCTCAGCAGAGAGGGGGCAACCATACTGAAGTGTCGGATGGGGGAGTTTCTCTAAACATAATTTAAGTTTAAACTGAGCGGGGGCAGGTCATAAATCCACACCATACCACGAACAAATTGGGGGTTCCTATGTCCCCCTTGGGAAAAGATTGATGGACAAGGTGCTGGCAAGCAGGAGGGAACAAGGGAGGGGGAAAGTTGGTGGAAGGGGTTGGTGGTGAATGCTAGGAGCCTGGCATATACGATGGAGGAACTGATGACCATCATTGCGCATAACAAGTTAGACATCATAGTGATAACTGAGACTTGGTGGATGGACCTCCACACGTGGGAGACAGCTATACTGGGCATCAGGCTGTTTTTAGGAAGGACGGGGGGGTAGCTGTTTATGTCAAAGCGTACATACAGGAGACAGAGGGACAGGAGGGCAACAAGGTTACGGAACTTCCATGGGTGAAGCTATACAGGTGGGTAGGGGAATACTTCAGACTGGGAGTCGTATATAGACCACCCTCGCAGGGAGAAGATCAGGACAGGGTGATGCTGCAGGATATTGAGAGGATGTCTGTCAAGGGGGATACATTACTGGTTGGCGACCTAAACTTACCAGATGTGGAATGGACCATCCCCGGAGCAGCATCAGTAAGAAGTAGGGAGATAGTGGACGGGCTTAGTGGGGTGCTCCTGAAACAGCTGGTCGTGGAGTCTCACCGGGGGAACAACCTGCTAGATGTGGTCTTGATGAATGGGGAGAATGTGGAGGAGGTGGTGGTAGGAGAAAAACCTAGCAAAGAATGACCACAGGACTGTCTGGTTCAAGGTGAGGTCAGGGAGGATGGGGACCCGAACCAGCACAATGGTGCTGGACTTAGGCAGACTTTGACAAATTAAGAAGGCTGGTGAGGGAGGCAATGGAAGGATTGGGGGATATAAGTGATGCAGACGAACTATGGATAGCTATCAGGGACCAGATTTGGGATGACACACAGGCATCCATCAAAAGTGTCAGGAAGGGGGCTAGAAGCAGGGAGACGCTTTGGTTCAGTAGGGATGTAGCAAGGGCAGTAGGCAGAGGGCGTGCAGGAGATACAAGAGTACTCTGGAAGGGAGGACGGGGAGGTTTACAAGGAGGCATGATGAGTAGACGGAAAGGTCATTAGAAGGGCTAAGGCGAATATGGAGGAAAGGATAGCGAAACAGGCCAGGAGAGGGAAAAATTAATTTTTTTTAGATATGTGGGGGAGAGGAGGCAAGCTGGTCAGGGGATTGAAAGACTGAGGGGTAAGGAGGGAGCACTGGAGGAAGACAGGGAGAAGGCAGAAGACCTGAACAGGTATTTCTTCTCTGTATTTACAGAGGAAGGGGGGTAGAGGGCCGGAGTTGGAAGGGGGGCACAGGGATGGTATCGGATCCCTTCACCACAGAGAGAGTTAGGGAAGAATTAGCTAGGGTGAAGATGGACAAGGCCATGGGTCCAGCTCGCCTGCATCCAAGGGTGATTTGGGAACTAAGAGAGGAGCTGGCTGACCCACCGGTGAGGCTGTTCAACCTGTCCCCGGACACCGGTAGAGTGCTGGAGGACTGGAAAAAGAAGGATTGTCTCTTGAAGGACAAGACTCTTTGTTATAGGCCTGGAAGCCTAGAAGGAAGGAAGGACAGAGAAGGAGGGGTAAGTGGGGGAGGGAGGACAGGTAAGAAATGGGCGGGGATTTGGAAGAAGGATCATAAGGGGGAGGGCACAGTAAGGAAAGGCGGCTTGGCTCCAGAGGCAATGACCTCACCAAGTATGGGAGGCAGTATAGGTCAGTGGTTTAAGGCTCTGAGCTGCAAATCTGGTGACATCCAGCAGACAAGACCTGGGTTTAAATTCCACAGCTTCCACTTGCATACTGTGTGAACCTGAGCAAGTCACTTAACTTCCCTGTGCTCCCAGGTTGCGCCTGTAAAAAAAGCTTTCAGCTTAGTGTGTCTCACCTGGTTAAATAACTAAACAAACAAACAAACAAAAGAAGGGCGGGTCTTATGGGGAAAGAACACAAGGGTAGGTGAAGGAAGAGAGAGAGAGCGAAAAAGAGAGCAAAGGGGTGGGGGCAAGGGGATATAAGGGCCACACAGATGAGCTCTCCTCACTTTTGCTAGGCAAATTTTGATTTCCCACCCACCACCCAAGAAATCACGGGGTACAGTGAGGGGGGAAAAGAGAAAATAAAATACTTTTTGGAAAGGAGGGGGAAAAAATGTGAGTTTCACCAAGGTGGGGTGTAGGAGAAAAGGGTGGGGACACCCAGGAATGAAAAATGGGGGGCAGGAGCTGGACTTGGCCCAGACAAGATGAAAGGGTGTGGACACCCAGGAATTGAAAATGGGGAACAGGAATTGGACTTGGCCCAGACAGTAAGAGATAACCCCCTCAGTTTTACAGCTGTGGGTGAGAGAGAAAAATGAGCAAGAAAGAAAGACCCCTTCGAGTTTACACTTGGGGGTGAAGGAAAATGTGATACAAAAGGTGTTTATAAAATGTGATATCATTTATGATATTTCGAAAGAAAGAGAATATGGGAATAAAGAAATATGTTAAATATGGTATGTAAAGGAACTCAGTATTGTTGGAAAAAATTTGAATGAAAAGTTTAATAAATGGTGTGCCGACTGAGCAGCCAAAGCAATACTGGGTGTGGTGTCCTCCTTTGGGTGAAAGGTTCTAGAACAAGGGGACGTTGGTACCGATCCACAGTGGGGGGAGCAGGGAGCTGAGGGAAAACTACCTCCACGTCAGCCTTGCCGTTGTGGTGGGGACGGTCATGGAGGCACTCATCGGTGAAAGGATAATGAAGTATCTGGAGGTGAACGGACTGCTGGATGACAGCACGGGTTCACTAGGGGCAAGTCATGCCAGTCCAATTTGATCACATTTTTTGACTTGGTGACGCAGGTAGTGGACCAGGTGGGTGCGGTGGATGTGGCATATCTAGATTTCAGTAAGGCCTTCGACACTGTCCCCCATAGTAGGCTGGTCAACAAATTGGATAGCATAGTGGTAGGGGTAAAAATAAGATGGGTAGAAAATTAGTTGGCAGATAGGAGTCAGAAGGAGATGGTGAAGGTGGTGTACTCAAGGATCGGGCAGGTGAGGAGTGGAGTTCCCCAGGGATCAGAGCTGGGACCCCTCCTGTTCAATATCTACGTACAAGACATTGCAGACCGACTGAAAGGGAGGGTGGCCGTCTTTGCAGATGACACGAAAATCTGTAACAGTGTTGACTCCCGGGGACATGAGAAGGGACCTGAGAGTACTGCGCAGAGACCTGGCAACTAAAATTCAGCATCAAGAAGTGTGCTGTTATGCACCTAGGACACAGGAACCAAAGGGCCGAATACATGCTAGGAAGGGGGAGAGGGTGACAGAGGATGAGAGGGATCAGGCGGTAACAGTCTCCAGCAACCTCAAGTTATGGAATCAATGCTCAAGGGCGGTGAGGAGGACATATGGGATCCTGGCAAATATCGGCAGTGGGATCACCAGCAGGCATAGGGAGGTCCTGGTGTTCCTGTATCAAGCCCTGGTAAGGCCACACCTCGAGTATGGTGTCCAGTTTTGGAGGCCTTACCTGTGCAAGGCTGTAGACTCGATCAAAAGTTGCAGTGAAGGGTGACCAAGATGGTGCAGGGGATGAAGGGCAAACCATACTAACAGAGATGTAAGGAGTTGGGGCTATATACAGTGGAGACTGGGGGGACATGATCGAGACCTTTAAATATATCAAAGGGATGAACAAGGCAGGCCCAGGGAAGTTTATTCCACAGGAAGGAAGCGTAACAAGGCACAGACTGAGACTCGGGGGTGCACTTCAAGGGCAGCGTGAGAGGTCAGTTTTCACAGAGAGGGTGGTGGAGAACTGGAATGGGCTTCGGAGGAGGTGGTGAATTCAGAGACTGTAGAGGTTCAAGACCACTTGGGACAGACACGGGGCTAAGGGGAAGGGAGGGGGTCTCAAGATCACGTAGTTGGGCTGGGGGTAAGGGGCAGACTAGGTGGGCCGGGAGGTCCTTTTCTGCCATCACCTTCTATGATTCTATGATTCATAATGGAGAAGAACAATATGTAGCACATTCTAGTTCCACTGTATCTTCTTGTGGTGAGGATTCTCTGGTGTGCACACCTAGATCTCCTGAGGACCCTACCTTCTGGTCTGTGATGCAGCAAATGCAGATTGCGGTGGGCTTTGCTGTGAAAGGAGAGGATTCCACTAAAAAGAACCTGATGGACGTCTTGGAGGGAACATACTCCCTCCATCATTGTTCCTCCAGTTTTCCTGAATTGAAGGATGCCACATTAACTGCATGATACAGGCCAAATTCAATAGTAGCTATACCTAGAAAGGCTGACAAGTAGTACCCTGCTTCTTCTGCTAAGCCTTATTATGCCAACCAGCCTGAGACAGACTCGGTGGTTATAATGGCTGCCCATGACAGATCCAGGGCACCTAAATGTATAAGTACTCTGCCTCCTGTTAAGGAATCCAGGAGGTTAGATATGATGGCAAGTGTACATATGCCTTTGCCTCACTAGGCCTTCGTATTGCAAACTACCAGGCCCACATGGTGATGTATCAGAATAGACTGTTGAAGGCTGCCAGAGCTGCAGCTCAGGCTCTTTCTGAAGGTAATGCCAAGAATGAATTAAACAAAGATCTCGGTTCTGGTGCTGACGTTGGCAGACATTTTCTGTGCTCAGCATACAATGTTTTTGATGCATCATCTAGGGCAGTTGCCTTTGGTATTTGCATGAGGCGGTATTTTTGGCTTAGGGTTGCTGAGTTTGCAACTGATGTGCAGCAAATGGTTTTGAATGCTCCTTTAAGAGGCACCAAACTGGTTATCACGTGGAAGATGCACTAAGAGGCCTTCAGGTCTCTAAAATGACTTTAAGGTCAGTCAGATGATGATCCCTGTATCCCATGCCTGGTAGGGGTCATGGAAGGGGATTCTTTCATCAGCCTGCTGCTAGAGGTGGCCGTCAAGCCTACCATCAGTAAGGCCGGGGTAAAGGTGGTGGAGCCATGCCAGGTCCCCTCCCCCTAGGGCCTATTCCAAAGCATCTGGTGGCTCTGCCCCCACTGGCTCAGCCTAACTCCAGTCGGCCTGCCCCCACACCACTGTTGCTTCCTGAGGTGGTTATGGGGGGGTCGTTTCTCCAGTCTTCTGACACAGTGGAGAGAGATTACCACCGGCAAATGGATTCTTGAGATACAGTGCATCCCACTGAAATGCATACCCCGTATAAACGCATATAATTTCCAAGTCCTGATTTTTTTCCTGTACTTCCTGTGTAAAATAGACCTGTTAAACGCATGTAATGATCCCTTTTAAATGCATATTTTTTCCCTCAGTTTTGTTGTTCAAGTGTGGACTGACTGGGCCAGTTTTACTGACACTGTCTGTAGGTGCATTACTAATTAGAAACATAGAAACATAGAAGTTGATGGCAGATAAGGACCGCAAGGCCCATCCAGTCTGCCCATTTCTTTTTCTACCTTATAAATGTGCCATCGGCCCTTGCTCTGTCAGTGACCTATCTATTCATAGTCATTTGTATTGCTCCCTTATGCCTATCCCATGCCTGTTTGAAGCCCTGCACTGTATCATAGCCACCACTTCTTGTGTAGCTATTCCATGCATCTACCACCCTTTCTGTGAAAAGAATGTCCTCACATTCCCCTTAATCGCCTCTAATCTCATGCTGTGTCCTCTTGTCCTGCTATTTTTCTTATATTTAAACATGTTAGACTCTTTCACCTTGTTTATGCCCTTAAGGTGTTTAAATGTCTCGATCATATCACCTCTCTCCCTCCTTTGCTCAAGGGTATACATATTGAGCTCCGTTAATCTGTCCTCATATGTCTTCTGATGCAGTCCCTGCACCATTTTGGTTGCCCTTCTCTGGACTGCCTCAATTTGGTTAATGTCCTTGTGAAGGTGTGGCTCCAATACTGCGCAGTACTCCAGATGGGGCCTAACCAATGTCTTGTACAGAGGGATTATTACCTCCCTCTTACGACTTGTGATACCCTACTAATACACCTAACACCCCCCTAGCCTTACCTACTGCTTTAGAGGTCTGCTTGGATGATTTTAGGTCATCAGTGATGATGATGCCCAAGTCTCTTTCTTCCTTTGTGACTGCTGCAACTCCTCCCAGCCTATAAGTGGCTTCAGGGTTTCTAGGGACATGGATATGTTGTTCATCCACACTCATTGGCAGTATCCTTGCCGCTTTAAATCTTGCCGGAAGGTCTTCAAGCTTGCTCCTCCCACCCACCCGGGTGGTATAACTCTCGGCTCCGCTTCATGGCGCCAGATCTTCCTTACGGCTTGGAAGCTCAGGTTTCCCTCCATAGCAGCTCTGCGTTTGTGACTGGATTCCTATTTCTCCGTTTGCGGTTTAAAATAATATTTTGCAAAAGACTTCAGTCTTGATCCCTCGCGGCTCGCGAAGGATAAATCGACTCCAGTTTGGAGATGCCCATGCGGAACAGAAGATGTCGCGGACGGATCCACACTCCACGTGTGTCTACTTTAGGCCTTGAGCACGACCCGCAGGCTTCGACCTGTGCTCATCTTTCGACCTCTCCCTCGAAGACCGTGCTGCCCGATTGCAACTGGAGCCGTCCGAGGCGTTTCCCTCGGTGAAGTCCAAGGAGGCCCGGTTGGCCGGTGTCAGCGGCGGCGGGCTCGGCCGGGATCAGCTCGGCCCGGATGGTCGCCCTCGAAGAGGAGGCGGCGGCGGGCGTAACTTCCTCGGCGCGGCATTTATCCCTTCTCTCTCTGGGTTCTTCCTACCGGCGGCTTCCTTTAAGGGCTTTGTCTGTCCCTCTCCACTAAGGAGAAGGGCCTGCGTCTGCTGGACCTTTCTACGGTCCAAGAGGGACAGGGTAGAAGTCCTCGTCGGCGGCTCTTGGGAGGCGGGAAGGTCCCTCTCCGGGCCGTCCGACCCGTCGGCAGTCGGTCGACCGCTCGGCCCGGCCACTGGCCTCACGGTGTCCCGTCAAGGTCAGTTGACCGGGAATCCCACTGATGAAGTCGAGTTTTTCCGACCCGTTAGACAGGCTGTCGCCTTTGGCAGCCGAGATTCCCTCTCCCGGTTCCGGGAGGTTGAGGAATCCGTGGGCTGGCCTGTGCCTCCGGTTCCGGAGCCCTCGGATGGACCTTCGAGGCGAAAAGGGTGTCGGTTCCGCCGACACCTCCCTGCACCGACCCGGAATTCCGGGACTCACCGATCTCGATCCGGACCTCTTGGCGGTCCAGCCGTTCCCACGTCATAGGCGGTCTCGTCTCGGCACCGCTGATGGCTGACGTCGCCACTCGTCCTCGTCCTCCTCCTCGGATGAGCTTGACATCAAGTCACGTCGGCCAGTCGAGGGACCTTATGTTGCAGCTTGGCTCCTCCTGGCGGGAATAAAGCCGACTCCGGCGCTTCCCGGCCATTGAGTAACTGTCACGGGCAGCCGGACACTAACCCTCGGCTTGCCGAGGAGCCTGCCACAGGCGGTTGTTCGGCCAAAACCGCTGCTCCACCGATTGCGGTGGAACCTCCGCCTCCACAGCCACCAATTGGGGCTCCGACCAGATTCTCGATTGACTGAGGTTTTACCCCATCGGCTGTCAGTTACCCTCACTCCCGACCGACCTCGGCAGGTGAAGGGTGGCTCCAGACCAGAGCAGCTCTTGAGGACTCTTCCGAGTCCGAAGATGATTCCTCCTTCTTCTCCAAGCGACTGGACTTGGAGTCTTCGGAAGGTCAGCCAATGGGCGATGCCCGTCGTCCTTCCTAGGACTGCTCGGCTCATCTGGAGTCTACGGGATGGGCACCGAACCCGTTCCAAGCGGGCAGGTATCCTCACGGAGATTCTGGACGGGGATTCTCCGACGGAGGCCTTTCCGGTGGCCGAGGGCCATGAGTGGAGTCCAGCACTGGAGACTTTGGCAGCGCCCTGCTTCCCTGCCCTCGCCTTAAGCCAGGATGGTAGGAAATTATCGCAGTCTACCGGTTCCTTGTCCGGTTTTCGAGACACCTCTGCTGGGGGTTGGTTACCGACAGCGTTTTCGGTAGCGCCCGGCAACGCCAAGGATGTGGACAAACCTCCTGACAAGGAGTCAAGAAATGGACTATGTCGGGCGAAAAGTCTCGCTGCGTCCTCTCGGACCTTCGTCAGGCCAGTTCGGCCGTCCTCATGGCACATTTTCTCATGCCTGTTGGGCTCCTGGATGAGGTCATCCCTCATCTTCCGCCGATCTGCAGACTACGGTTAAGCAGAGTGCGGGACCAGAGACAGAGCAGTGGCCAAACAGCAGCTCCAGACTGCTTTGGATGTAGGGGACTCATGTGCCCAGATCGATTGGCGGCCGCCCAGTGGCTATGCGTCGGCGGAACTTGGCTGAGGGATATCCACCTTTGCCGGATACCCAGCACAGGTTGGCGGATGTTCGCTTTTGGGGACTGACCTCTTGACCCTGGGGTGGAGGTCACCTGCGGAGGATCGAAGTCAATGCCACCTTGGACTCGGTCTCTTCCGCTCAGAAGGACAAAGGCCGCCAAACCACAGCCTAAGCCCTTTAGTCCTTCTAGCTGCTTTAGCGCGCCCGGCCAACCAACGTCAGGGCCAGCAGGCTCGACCTTGCCATCCCAAACCCAAGCACGGCTTCCTCTAACAGGAGGCGAGGGAGGGAAAGGGCCCAGGAGGTCCCTCGGCGGTCCTCCTCCAAGCCTGCCCTGTGATGAGCTGAGGGTGTCGCCCCATCCCCGTCACCTTACCCCTGGGTCCCCATTGAAGGCGACTCGGCACTTCCGTTCCACGCTGGTCGCTGTTACCACGGACAGGTGGGTCTTGGAGGTGGTGGGAAGAGGCCTGCCTCTGGGAATTCGAGCCAGGCACCACCCTTCAGGCCGTGCGCCCCTCCCGGGAAACTTGGGATCCCCCAGCCTCACTGGCGGCTCGTCGAGGCAGGCTGTCCTCCTCCTCCTCCAGAAGGAGGTGGTAAAAGAGGTGGTGAACCCTCCTTCAGAACCAGGGTTTGTGTCCAGAGCTTCCTGGTTCCGAAAGCAGACGAGGGGCTGGCGCCCCGTGCAAACCTACAGCGACCTAAACAAGTTCCTAAGGTCTAGAACCTTCAGGATGGTCACTCTGGCTCGAATAATGCCATCCTTGGAGCAGCGTGTGGTTCTGCTCTCTGGACTTGCAGGGCCCGTTTTTCACGCATATCTATCCGTATCACCAGAAATTCCTTCGCTTCCGGCGGAAGGATCTCTCTTGAGTTCAAAGCCATGCCCTTGACTTATCTCAGCTCCCAAGTCTTCACCATGCAGCAGTGGTGACAGCATTCCTACGGCCGAGGGGTCCGGTGTACCCTTACCTGGACGACTGACTGATAGCAACTCACTGGAAGGCGGGTGGTCAGGATCTGGCCCTCCGGTTTGTCTCAACTGGGCCTCGCACCAGCAGGCCAAGTCGACTCGAGCCGAAGCAGGTGATTTTGGCAGCCAGGCGCAGCTGGAGCTCTCCCGAGCCAGGCCGGCTCCCGGACAGGGCGATTCTTTCCTCCAGATCATTTCTGGTTGGGCAGTCACCAACTACCGGACTTCCTCGCCTCCTGGGTCCATGGCGGCTGTACCGGCGTGATCCATTGGGCCCGCTGGAACATCGCGATCCCTTCAGTGGGGACTGGCCAGCCAGTGGTCACAACGCTCGATCCCTTGGACCAGCTTGTGTCGGTGACACAGGGATGGGAACGGCTCTCCAGTGGTGGACGTTCAGATCATTGCAGGAGGGCATCCCGTTACATCCGTCCGAGCCGGCGGTCTCTCTGTCGACCATGCCTCTCTGATGGGTTGGGGTGCCCATCTGGGGGAACACCGGGCTCATGGCCTCTGGTACCCAGCGAGGTCGATGCCACATCAACCTGCTGGAGCTCCGGCGGTCCGCTAGCTCTCACGCCTTTGCTCCGTTCCTCCCGAGGTCAAGTGGTCCGAGTCAGGCCGGACAATACCACGACCATGTACTATCTAAACCGCCAGGGGCCGGCCCGCTCCATGGCTTCTGTCAAGAGCTCTCCGCGTTTAGTCACAAATCCGCGCAGCCTGAGGCGGATCTCCTAGCCATTCACGTGGCAGGGCCTCCAACACCCTGGCCGATGCCCTAGGCGGATAGGGCTGCATCCACAGGTGGTCTCTCCCCGGAGGTAGTACAGCATCTGTTCTCCCTTGGGCGCACCTCAGGTGGACCTGTTTGCCTCCACGGAGGCAGGCTGGTCTGTTCCATGCCCCCCCCTCAGCGGGGCTCGCTGCAGGGGATGCCTTCTCGAGGGCAATGGACCCCGAACCTCTTTCGCCTTTCCCCATTTCCCTTGATCCACAAGGTGCTTCTCAAGGCGAGGAGGGACAAGGCGCAGGTGATTCTGATAGCCCCAGACTGCCTCGTCGGTTCTGGTACCCAGATCTCCTCAGTCTCAGCTCCAGGACTCAGCGGCAGCTTCAGCTCGCCGGACCCTCTCAGTCAATCAGGGGAAGGTGTTCCATCCGGACCTTCAATCCCTGCCTGACAGACCTGTGGTTCCTGGCGGCAGGTTCAGGCTTTGGGTCTCTACGACCAGGGTCCTCAATGTAGTTAGGCGTCCGTAGTCGACCAAGAAAATACTATGCCTTCAAATGGAAAGGTTTTCCATTTGGTGTCGAGAACAAGGGCTTGGACCCTTCCTCCTGTTCCTTAGCAAGCATCTTGGACTATTTATGGTCCCTTTCTAGTCAAGGGCAGGTAAGCGACCTAAGGGTGCCTGGCAGCCATCTCTGCTTGCAGGCGGGCCGGAAGCAGTCGATGGCGGGGAGGTGGTCTGGGCGCTTTCCAAAGGCCTTGATCACATTTCCTCAGTCACGGGAACCCCCTCGTGGGATCTACTGCTGAGTACTGGCAAAGCTCATGGGCAGCCATTGAACCTATGCTGGGTGCTCTCTCTCACCTGTCGTGGAAGACCCCTTCTTGGTGGCTATCCGTCAGCCAGAAGGATGGGAGGCTCAGGCGCTCCCATCGAGTCTCTTACCTGGTCTTCCACAGGGGACAAGGTTGATCCTCCCCCCCACCGAAATTCCTTCCAAGGTGGTGCCGGAGTTTCACCTTAACAAGTGTTGACTCTGCGGTGTTCTACAATCCACCTCGGGGCCGAATATAGGCTCATACTCTGGACCCTAGAGAAGAGTAGCTAGCTTACTATAAAAGGCATGCAGCTGAAATTGAGAGGTTCGCCAGCCTTTTGTCACCTCTGAGCCACACCTGGCAGACCTGCAGCCAAGCGGACGATAAGCAGGTGGGTAACCTCCTGCATAGATCTCTGCTATAAGTTAGGCACGGAGCCTCCCAGAGGGATAAGAGCTCATTCTACCCGCCATACTGCTGCAGCAGTGGCTGCTTCAGGGGCGTCCCTATCCAGGAAATCTGCAGGGCTGCTACCTGGAAGTCGAAACACCTTCATTACCCACTACCACATCGACCTTGAGTCACGCCGGGATGCTGGTTTTGAGACCTCAGGTTCTCAATCTCTCTTTCCCAAGTAAGTATATGGGGTGTGCGTCTTGCCTCCCTCCTCCCGGAGGAGAAGCTGCCTGAGTCTGCCAATGAGTGTGGATGAACAACATATCCATGTCCCTAGAAATACAGGTTACTCCTGTAACAGGAGTTCAGGAATGGTATGTAACTGTTCATCCCTACATGACCCCGACCTCTCCGGCTTTGACGCACAACCTGAGCTTCCAGCGGGCCAGCTCTGGCGTCATAGGGCGGGCCGAGAGTTTTACCACCTGGGTGGGTGGGAGGAGCAAGCTTGAAGACCTTCCGGCAAGATTTAAAGCGGCAAGGATACTGCCAATGAGTGTGGATGAACAACATATACCATTCCTAGAACTCCTGTTACAGGTGAGTAACCTGTATTTCTCTTCCCTATGTGCATGATTTTGCACTTCTTTGCATTAAATCCCAGTTGCCACTTTTCTCACCATTTTGCTAGTTTATCCAGATCTCTTCTCATTCTGCCCACCCCATCTGGATCATCTACTCTGTTGCAGATCTTGGTGTCATCTGCAAACAGACAAACCTACCCTCTAGTCCATCTCGAGGTCACTAATGAAGATGTTGAATAGGACTGGCCCCAGGACTGATCCTAAGTACCCTTGTGACTTGCATCTCTTCTGACTGTATACCATTTACCACCACTCTCTGTTTTCTGCCAGTCAACCAGTTTGCCACCCAGTTGACCAACTACCCACCCGAGCCTACCTAGCTTATTTATCAATCTTCTATGTGGAACAGTGTCAAAGCTTTGCTGAAGTCAAGGTGGCGACATCAACTGCTCCCCTTGGTCCACCACTCTGGTTACCCAGTCAAAGAAATCTATGAGATTAGTTTGACAGGACCTTCCTTTGTAAACCCATGCTGTCTTGGATCCTGTGCCCTATGGATTCCAGGTGTTGCACTATCCTTTCCTTAGGGTGCCTCCATAATCTTGCCCACTACTGAGGTAAGACTGACGGTCTGTAGTTCCCGCCTCCTCCTGCTACCACTCTTGTGGGCGGGATCACATAAACCCTTCTCCAGTCTTCTGGCACCTCTCCTGTGCTCAGAGACTCACTAAACAATTCTGCTAATGGCTCTGCTAGTTCCTCCTTTAGCTCCTTAAGTACCCTGGGATGTATGCCATCAGGTCCCATTGCCTTATCCATCCTGAGCTTAGCAAGCTCTTGTAGGACCCTTTCTTTTGTGAAGGGAGTAGTGCTCACCTCCCTCCCCCCTGTGTCCATGATGCTGAGCTGTGGGCCCTGCCCTACCTTCTCTTCAGTAAATACTGAGCAAAAGTATCTATTTAGGATAGATGCCTTTACAGGGTCCTCCTCTCACATGCTCCTTTTCTCCATTAAGCTTAGCAATACCCCTCTGGACTTTCTCCTTTCACTAATGTATCTATAGAAAGTCTTGTCACCTTCTTTACTGTTAGTGCTAGTGTTTCCTCAGTTTGGGACTTTGCCTGCCTTACTGCCTTACCTGCTTCCCTTAGGGCAGTTTGGAATGCCTCCCTATCTTCATCCCGCTGTGTTCCCTTATATTTCCTGAAGGCCAGCCTTTTGGCTCTGACCTTTTCTGCTACTGTATTTGAGAACCAAAGTGGTTCCTTCTTCTTTTGTACTTCCTTTTCTGTCTAACACAATGGGATGTTGCTTCAAGTATTGTATCCTTAATGCTTGCCCACTTTGCCTGTACCTCCTCACCTGTGTTTCTTTTTGCCAGGGCTAGCTTAACTCTGTTGGCCATTAGCAATTAATTGTCTGTAGATGGGCTGCTCTATTTTAAAATGAGGTGATAATCACCTACTTCAGCCTTTTAAACATCAAACTCAAGTCACAGAAGCACCCTCCCTCACCCTGAAATCAAAGCAAAGAACCCAAAAGAATGTCACAGAAGCACTTTACATGAATTCCAGAAGCACCCTCCCTCACACAGGAATCAGACCAAAGAATGCCACAGCCTGTCACAAATCACTGGCATTTCTTTTCCCTACCCAGCCTCATAGCACATACTGCAAGTTGCGCTCACCATTAAAGGGAATACAAGATTTGATAAATGCTAGCCCTCTTAAACACATACTTTCTGCTGGTCCCAATGGTATGCGTTTAAGAGGGCTGCACTGTAATTGCAAAGTGACATGCTCTGGAGCTCTTGAGCACCCCACCCCCACCCCCCCACTGAGCACCCTCAACCTCTTTACATTTATTCTGGGACATTTGTCTCTGCTGAAAGTAGTGCAAACAGGGACTGGATTTGCTCCCTAGATATCAAGGATGCATACCTTCATAGAAACATAGAATTTGACGGCAGATAAGGACCGCTTGGCCCACCCAGTCTGCCCATTTCCCTACCTACTGGATAAGCTGCAGATCCTAGTTAACCAGCAGCCTACTTCTTGATACCCCACCCCTTAGAAGTGCCTTATGACTGTCCATCGCTGGCAATTCCACCACTGTTTTGACTCCACAACCTCCTCCGGAAGGCCGTTCCATGCATCCACAACCCTCTCTGTGAAAAATACTTCCTTAAATTACCTCTGAGCTGCGACGCCCCCCCCATCTTCAAATTGTGTCCCTTGTTCTTGCACACCTCTTTTTTTGAAAGATGCTACCCTCTTGGACTTTGTTGATTCCCTTGAGGTACTTGAAAGTTTCTATCATGTCCCCCCTCTCCCTCCTTTCCTCGAGGCTATACATATTAAGCTCCTTAAGTCTCTTCATGTGTCTTCCAGTGCAGACCCTGCACCATTTTAGTTCCCCTCCTCTGGACAGCTTCCATCCTATGTCTTTGCAGAGATTGGGTCTCCAGAACTGCACACAGTACTCCAGATGGGGTCTCACCAGCTGTCTGTACAGAGGGATAATAACTTCCTGTTTTCTACTAGTGATGCCTCTCCCTATGCATCCCAGTATCCCCACAGCCCTCCTTGCTGTCCTCTCACATTGCTTGCCCACCTCTAGGTCATCTGATATGACTACCCCCAGGTCCCTTTCCATTTTTGTTGTTAGTATCTCACCCCCATTGTGTACTCTTCCTGGGTTTTTGTTTTCCCAGGTGCATTACATACGCTTCTTAGCATTGAATCTAAGCTGCCATACATTTGACCATTCCTCTAACATTGTCAAGTCCTTCTCATCCTTTCCACCCCACCTTGTGCATCAACTCTGTTGCAGATCTTTCGTCATCTGCAAAGAGACATACTTTCCTTCCAGTCCCTCTGTAATGTAGCCTTATAAAGACATTGAGAGGACGGTCCTAATACTGAACCCTCGGTACCCCTAGTAACCCCCTTTCTTCAGGTGGACTCCATTTACTATTACTCTCTGTGTCCTATTCTCCAGCCAATTCTTTACAGGCTGTCATCTTGGGACCCTCCCAGGCTGGCTAACTGTATATTAATCTTTTGTGTGGGACTGTGTCAAATGCCTTGCTAAAGTCTAGGTAGGCCATGTCCACAGCCCTCCCTGATCTACTACTTTGGTCACCCAGCAAAGAAATCTATCAGATTCGTCTGGCATGACCTTCCCGCTGTGAATCCATGCAGCCTTGGGTCCTGTGCCCCTCTGGCCTCTAGACACTCGACAGTTCTTTCCTTCAGAAGTGATTCCATCATTTTCCCTGTCACTGAGGTTAAACTAACATGCTTCTGCCTTGCTCTCACGTTTGTGATGGGGAATCACATCTGCCCTCCTCCAGTCCTCGGGTACCACCCCATCCTCCCATGATTTGTTAAAGAGGGTAGTCAGTGGTGTCACTAGTTCTACCCTTAGTTCTTTTAGAATTCTGGGATGAATCCCATCAGGCCCCATTTCTTTGTCCACCTTCAGTTTTAAGAGTTCTTTCATAACACTTTCTTCTGTAAAAGGGCTGGTATCAACTTCTGTATCTAGAGTGTTTCTACTGTTTGTTTTAGGTACCTCCCCTCTTCATTTGTAAATACTGAACAAAATATTTGTTCTAGGGACATGGATATGTTGTTCATCCACACTTATTGGCAGGTATCCTTGCCGCTTTAAATCTTGCGGAAGGTCTTCAAGCTGGCTCCTCCCACCCACCCGGGTGGTATAACTCAGCTCCGCCCCATGGCGTAGATCTTCCTTACCGCTTGGAAGCTCAGGTTCCCTCCTTAACGCTCTGCGTTTGCGACTGGTTCCTATTTCTTCCGTTTTGCGAATTTGAAAGTTTTTGCAAAAAAAAAAAAGACTTCGGTCTTCGATCCCTCGCGGCTGCGATGGACCAATCGACTCGGTTTGGAATGCCCCTGCGAATCAGAAGATGTCTCGGGCGGATCCACACTCACGTGTGTCTACTGTTTAGGCCTTGAGCACGACCACGCGGGACTCGACCTGTGCTCTTCCTTCTCGTTCGTCCTGGGAGACCGTGCTGCCCGATTGCAACTGGGCCGTCCGAGAGCGTTTCCCTCCGGTGAAGTCTAAGGAGGCCCGGTCGGCGGTGTCCGCGGTGGCGGGCTCGGCGGATCAGCTCGAGCAGATGATCGCCCTCGAAGAGGAGGCGGCGCGGCCCGTATCTTCCTCGGCCGCGGCATTTATCCCGCTCTCTCTGGGTTCTTCCTACACAGCTTCATTTAAGGAGCTTTGTCTGTCCCTCTCCACTAAGGGAGAAGGGCCAATGTCTGCTGGACCTTTTCTCGGTCCAAAAGGACAAGGTAAATCCCTCCGTCAGCGCTCTTGGGAGCCGGAAAGGTCCCTCTCCCAGTCGTCGGCCGTCCGACTTCGATTAAACCCGCTTCGACCGGCCACTGGTCTTCTGGTGCCCCGTCAGGTCAGTTGACTGAGACTCCTGTGAGCCAGTAGAGATTTTCTCGACCCGTTAGGCGGGCTGTCGCCCATAAAGCCGAGATTCCTCTCTCCCAGTTCCCCGGAGAAGTTGAGGATCCTGGGCTTGCCTGTGCCTCGGTTCCGAGCCCTCGGATGAACCCTCCGAGCGAGAGTGCGGTTCCGCCGACACTTCCCGCACGACCTCGGAAGAGCCGAGGGCTCTCGAGTCTCGGACCTCTTGGCAGTCAGCCCGATCCGCCGTCATAAGGCGGTCTAGGTCTCAGCACGGGTAAAAGCCAGCGTCGCCGCTTCGTCCTCATCCTCCTCCTCAGGCGAGGGAAGCGGCGTAATGCTCGTCGGCGATGCGAGGACCTCATGTGGCAGCTTCTGGCCGGGGTAAGCGGCGCGGTGCCCCCGGCCATTAGTGGCTGTCACGGGAGGCCGACACAACCCTCAACTTACCCAAGGGCCTGTACAGGCGGTTGTTAACCAAACCATCTGCTCCACCGATTCCGGTGGAACCTCCGCCTCCACAGCCACTGTTTGGGGCTCCGACCAGGGATTCTCGGTCGGCTAAGGGTCTACCCCATCGGCTGTCGGTTACCCTCACTCCCGACCGACCTCGGCAGGTTGAGGGTGGCTCAGGCCAGGGCAGCTCTTGAGGACTCCTCCCGAGGTCCGAGGATAATCTCCTCCCTTTTCTCATGCGACTGGACTTGGAGGTCCTCAGGAGGACAGTCTGGGCGATAGCCGCATCGTCCTTCCTAGGACTGCTTGGCTCATCTCGGAATCCACGGGATGACTCGATCCCGTTCCAAGCAGATGAGTATCCCTCACGGAGATTCTGGACGAAGATTCTCCGGCGCAGGCCTTTCCGGTGCTGTGAGGCCATAGTGGGTCAAGCCCTGGAGCTTTGGCAGCGCCCTGCTTCCTATCCTCGCCTTCGGCCAGGATGGCCAGGAAAGTATCACGGTCCCCTACGGTTCCCTGTCCGGTTTTGGAGCACCCCTCTGCTGAGGGGTTGGTTACCGAACAGCGTTTTCAGGGCCGGCAACACCAGGGATGTGGATCAAACCTCCCGACAAGGAATCCAAGAATTGGATTATGTCAGGCGAAAGTCTACGCTTGCCCCTCTCTCGCCTTCGCCAGGCCAGTTCGGCCGCCCCATAAGGCACATTTTCTCATGCCCTGTTGGGCTCCCTGGATGAGGTCATTCCTCATCTCACGCCGGATCAGCAGACTACGGTCAAGCAGGTGCGGGACCAGGGCAGTGGCCAAACAGCAGCTCCAGACTGCTTTGGATATTGGGAACTCATGTGCCAGGTCGGTGGCGGCCGCGAGTGGCTATCGCCGGCGGGCTTGGCTGAGGATATCCACCCTTGCCCGGATACCCAGCACAGGTTGGCGGATGTTCCTTTTGAGGACTGACCTCTTGACCCTGGGGTGGAAGGTCACCTGCAGAGGATCGAGAAGTCCAGTGCTACCTTGGACTCGGTCTCTTCGCTCAGAGGACAAAGGCCGCAAACCGCAGCCCTAAGCCCTTTAGTCCTTCTGCCCCGGCGCTCGACCCAGCAATGTCGGGGCCAGCAGGCTCGACCTTGGCATCCCAAACCCAAGCCGCCGGCTTCCTCTAACAGGAGGCAGGGAGGAAAAGGCCAGGAGGTCCCTTGGCGGTCCATCCTCCAGCCTGCCCAGTGACAGGCTGAGGGGTGTCGCTCCCATCCCGTCACCTTGCCCTAGGTCCCCAGTGGAGGGCAGCTCCAGCACTTCCGTTCCGCCTGGTCCGCTGTTACCACGGACAGGTGGGTTTGGAGAGTGATGGGAAGGCCTGCCTCTGGAATTGAGCAGGCACCGCCCTTCAGAGCCGTCGCCCCTCGGGGCTTGAGGTCCCCAGCCTCGCTGGCGGCTCGTCGAGCCGACACGCTCTCCTCCTCCAGAAGGAGGTGATAAGAGAGGTGGAGGACCCTCCTTCGAGACCAGGGTTTTGTGTCCAGTTACTTCCTGGTTCCGAAGCGGACGGGGGCTGGCCCATTCCTCGACCTAAACAAGTTCCTGGGTCTCGAACCTTCAGGATGGTCACTCTGGCTCAGATAATACCATCCTTGGAATGCGGCGTGTTCTGCTCTCTGGATTTGCAGGCGCGTTTTTCCGTCCTATCCGTCCGTCTCACAAGATTCCTTCGCTTCGGCGGAAGGATCCTTTCGAGTTCAAGCCATGCCGCGGCATGTCTCCAGCTCAGGGTCTTCACCAAATGCATGGCAGTGGTGACAGCATTCCCTCTTGGTGCCGAGGGGTCGGTGTACCCTTACCTGGACGACTGGCTGATAGCAGCTCCTCCAGGCAGGAGGTGGAGTGGTCCAGAGATCTGGCCCTCCAGGTCTGCTCTCAACTAGGCCTCCTTATCAACGAAGCCAAGTGAACTCGGGCGAAGCAGGTGATTCTGTTCATCGGGCGCAGCTCGACTCTCTCGAGCCAGAGCGGCTCCCAGCCGGACAGGGCCGAGGTTCTTTCCTCCTTTGCCCAATCATTTCTGGTTGGGCAATGCATGCCGGGACTTCCTGCGCCTCCTGGGTCTCATGGCGGCCTGCACCAAGCGTGGTCCGTTGGGCCCGCTGGAACATCGTCCCCTTCAATGGGGACTGGCCAGCCAGTGGTCTGCGCTGCGATCCTTTGGACCAGCTTGTATGCGGTGACACAGGGGATGTGAGGCGCTCTCAGTGGTGGATCGTTCAGGTCATTTGCAGGAGGCATCCCGTTCGTCCGCCCGAGCGGCGGTCTCTCTATCGACCGATGCCTCTCTGATGGGTTGGGGTGCCCATCTGGGGACACCGGACCCCGGCCTCTGGTCCCAGCGAGTCCGATGCCACATCAACCTGTTAGGGCTCGGCGGTCCGCCTAGCTCTCACCGCCTTTGCTCCGTTCCTCCGGGGTCAAGTGGTCCAAGTCAGGACGGACAACACCACGACCATGTACTATCTAAACCGCCAGGCGAGGAAGCGCGCCCATGCTTCTGTGCAAGGAAGCTCTCCGCATTTGGTCACTCATGCAGCCTGGAGGCGGATCTCCTAGCCATTCATGTGGCAGGCCTCCAACACCCTGGCCGATGCCCTGAGGCGGATGGGGCTGCATCCCACAGTGGTCTCTCCTGCGGATAGTACAGCATCTGTTCTCCCTTTGGGGCACACCTCAGGTGGACCTGTTTGCCTCAGGAGAACGCAGCTGAGACTGTTCCATGCCCGCCCCTCAGCAGGGCTCGCTGCAGGGGATGCCTTCTCGAGGCAGTGGAACCCGGCCTCTTCTACGCCTTCCCATTTCCCTTGATCCACAAGGTGCTTCAAGGCAGGAGGACAAGGCGCAGGTGATTCTGATAGCCCCAGACTGGCCTCGCCAGTTCTGGTACCAGATCTCCTCAGTCTCAGCTCCAGGACTCGCGGCAGCTCCAGCTCGCCGGACCTGCTCTCAGTCAATCAGGGAAGGTGTTCCATCGGACCTTCAATCCCTGCACCTGGACGGCCTGGTTCCTGAGCGGCTAGAGTTCCAGGCCTTGGTCTTTCCGACGAGGTCCTCAATGTAGTTGAGGCGTCCCGTAAGGAGTCGACCAGAAAATGCTATGCCTTCAAATGGAAAAGGTTTTCCATTTGGTGTCAGGGCAAGGGCTTGGACCCTTCCTCCTGTTCCTTGGCAAGCATCTTGGACTATTTATGGTCCCTTTCTAATCAAGGGCTTAGGTCGGCGACCTAAGGGTGCACCTGGCAGCCATCTCTGCTTACAGGCGCGGGCGGGGAAGCAGTCGTTAGCGCGGGAGAGGTGGTCTGGCGCTTTTCAAAGGCCTTGATCACATTTCCCCGTCACGAGAACCTCCACCTCCGTGGGATCTACTGCTGGTACTGGCAAAGCTCATGGGCAAACCATTTGAACCTATGCACAGGTGTGCTCTCTCTCACCTGTCGTGGAAGACCGCCTTCTTGGTGGCTATCACGTCAGCCAGAAGGATGGGAGAGCTCCAGGCGCTTTCCATCGAGTCTCCTTACCTGGTCTTCCACAGGGACAAGGTTGTCCTCGCCCCACCGAAATTCCTTCCGAAGGTGATGTCGGAGTTTCACCTTAACCAGGTGTTGACTCTGCGGTGTTCTACCCCCAGTCACACCTCGAGCTGAATAGGCTCCATACTTTGGACCCTAGAAGGCGCTCGCCCTATTACAAAAGGCGCCTTGAAGTCGGGAGAGGTTCGCCAGCTGTTGTCACCTCGCTGAAGCCGCATCTGGCAGACCTGCAGCCAAGCGGACGATAAGCAGGTGGGTCACCTCCTGCATAGATCTCTGCTATAAGTTGGCGGGCATGGAGCCTCCCAGAGGGATAAGAGCTCATTCTACCGCCATACTGCTGCATCGGTGGCTGCTTCCAGGGCGTCCCTATCCAAGAAATCTGCAGGGCTGCTACCTGAAGTCAGCAAACACCTTCATTACCATTACCATCGACCTTGAGTCACGCCGGGATGCTGGTTTTGGGGCCTCGTTCTCAGTCTCTCTTTCCCAAGTAAGTATTGGGGGTGTCGTCTTGCCTCCCTCCTCCCGGAGAACTGCTAGGAGTCTGCCAATAAGTGTGGATGAACAACATATCCATGTCCCTAGAAATACAGGTTACTCGCCTGTAACAGGAGTTCTAGGAATGGTATATGTTGTTCATCCACCACCCAACCCACCCGACCTCCGGCCGACACACAACCTGAGCTTCCAGCGGGCAGATCTGGCGTCAGGCGGAGCCGAGTTATACCACCGGGTGGGTGGGAGGAGCCAACAGAAGACCTTCGGCAAAGATTTAAGCGGCAAGGATACCTGCCAATAAGTGTGGATGAACAACATATACCATTCCTAGAACTCCTGTTACAGGTGAGTAACCTGTATTTCAGTATCTCTGCCTTTTCACAGTCACCCTCTGCCCACCCTCCCTCCCTTTATTAAGCCTCACTATCCCTCCCTTGGTCTTCCTTCGCTCCCTGATGTACCTATAAAAGGTTTTATCCCCCTTCTTAACTGAGTTGGCTATCTTTTCCTCGGTTTGGGCCTTTGCTGTTCTGACTGCCTTCCCAGCTTCCTTTTGCTTTAACTGATAACAGTTCTCTGTCCTGCTCCTTCTGTGATTCCTTGTACTTCCTGAATGCTTTCTTTTTCTCTTGAACCTTCACTGCCACTTTCTTTGAGAACCATAGTGGTTTCTTACATCGTTTTGTTTTATTTGCTTCACACAAAGGCTTGTTACCTCTGTGATGGCAGTTTTTATTATTCCCCATTGTCTACCACCCCTCCTTCCTGCCCATTTGCTAGTGCATTCCTTAGGCACTCACCCATTTTGGCAAAGTCAGCCCTCCTAAAGTCCAGTACTTTGCCTTTGTATGGCTTGACTCTATTGCTGTGTTTATTGTGAACCATACTGTTCGATGGTCGCTAGTTCCCAGATGGCTACCCACTTCTACATCTGTGATCCTCTCTCCATCTCCATTTGAGAGAACCAGGTCTAAGATTGCTCCCTCTCGAGTGGGCTCCAATACTAGTTGTCTAAGGCATGCCCCCCTGTAGGGCATCTAGAATAACCCCACTCTTAGAAGTGGCTGCTGCAACTGCACTCCAGTTAACATCTGGCATATTCAGATCACCCATCAGCAATATCTCCCCTTTATCTGCCATTCTAAGTATACTTTCTATCATTTTCTGCTCCTCATTGCTTCCAGCTCCCCAGCAGAAACAAAACTGCAATGCCATAAACACAGTGAGCCCCCGCCCATTGTTTTGTACCATGGCCTCCTCTCTGCCTCTTTCTACCCCCAAACAAAGAGAGAGAGAGAGAGAGAGAGCACATCACAATAGTAAATGTTGAATCAAGCAGTCCTAGCTCTACACACATAATAGCTGACATCATCATGCACCTCACCACAATGTCACCACCATCCACAGGGCAATGAACCGAGTCAATCAGAGAAAGATACTCTCAGTCCCCACCCTATAGTCAACTGGAGACCTGCACTTCTGGAAGTGTTTGTACAGTCTCAAGTGAGCCAGGAGCACATCTAAGATTTCTTTGAGGGGGTGGGGGCTACACAAACCGAAGGGGCTTGGGAAATAGAAAACTATGACATTTTTATTTAATTGATTTTAATATGCTCTACCCAACAATAACATAATTTTCTTTAACATTGTCCTTTCATCAGCCCAGGAAACAGTACACATGCATAACATACTATCTCTATTTCTGTATAGGGTGATCTGTGCACTCCAGGAATGCCTATTTCAAGCTTTCAAATTATGTATTTTTATCAGGGTCTATTTTGTACCATACATGATCCAAGGCTTTGTTTTTGGATGAAAGAACATGCTGGGTGGGATAAGGGTGGGACTCTATGGATGGTGATGGCTGGCATGGTCCATTTAGAAAGTTGGGGACCCCTACACTTGCCAGTAGCTGCTATGGGTCTGTGGATGGTCATTTCAGAGTCTGGTCTGCAGTAGCGTCCAGGAAAGAACAAAGTTTAGAGATTTGGAGGGAAGAGGGAAGTTATGGTCAGGCTGGGATAAAACTCACCACCTGCAGGATTGATCCTGTACCCTTCTTTGCATTTTGTCAATGAAATGTTGGACACAAACACTCAAAATGTAGAGAAATGAGGGGCACTTGTCGTAATAATATTGGGCAAATTGTTAGAGACGCTCAGAAAACTAGAACTTAGTGACTTAACAGCACTCTACTTGGATCACACCCTGGACACTAGCTGAAAGTCTTAACAGTGGAGTGATAATGACTCACATTGAGTCCTTTGTGGGATCCCTCTCTTGAACTGCCAGATAATTGCAGCTCTTAATGAGCTGTTAATCACGCCAGGCCATCTGGAACATTGAGAGAGATTAGCATGAAGACTAGAGCCTGCTAAAATAGAGACTTTTTTAACTTCATTAACAGCCATGAAAATATGCACTAGTCAAGACAGGCAAGTAGACAGTTAGCTGCACTAGCTCTGCTCAATTTAGGGTTTGGGCTAAAAAAACAATGTTAAGATCGACCCCTGGTGATGATGATGCCCAAGTCTCTTTCTTCCCTTGTGACTGCCAGCAACTCCCCTCTCAGCCTATAGGTGGCTTCAGGATTTCACTTCCCTATGTGCATGATCTTGCACTTCTTTGTGTTAAACCCCAGTTGCCACTCTTCTGACCATTTTGCCAATTTAACCAGCTCGTTTCTTATTCTGCCCACCCCATCTGGATTACCTACTCTGTTACAGATCTTGGTGTCATCTGCAAACAGACAAACCTTACCTCCAGTCCATCTGCAATATCACTGATGAAGATATTGAAGAGGACGGCTCCAAGACTGATCCGTAGGTACCCACTTGTGACTTGCATCTCTTCTGACTGTATACGTTTACCACCACACTCTGTTTCTAGGGACGTGGATATGTTGTTCAATCCACACTTACTGGCAGGTTCCTTGCGCTTTAAATCTTGCTGGAAGGTCTTCAAGCTGGCTTCTCCCACCCACCGGGTGATAAAACTCTAAGCTCCGCCCCATGACACCAGATCTTCCTTACGCTTGAGCTCAGGTTCCCTCCTTGGCGCTCTGCGTTTTAGGCCTGGATCCAAACTCTTCGGTTAACCCGAAACTAATTTTAAAATTTACTAGACTTCGGTCTTTATCTTCCCTCGCGGCTGCGATGGACAAATCGACTCCCGGATTTCGTCGGTGCCCCTGTGGGCAGAAGGTGTCCTGGACTGATGCGCACTTCACGTGCGTTTACTGCTTGGGACTTGGCCACGATTCGCAGACCTGCGACTTGTGCAAGTCCTTTTTGGCTACGGTCTTAGAGGATCGTGCTGCCAGATTACAACTTGGGCGCCCTGAGAAGCGTTATCCTCTGGTCAAGTTGAAGGAAGCCCGTTGGGCGGTGTCCGCAGCTGCGGGCTTGGCTGAACAGCTCGTACAGATGATCGCCCTCGAGGAGGAGGCGGCCCAGGCCGCAGCATCATCATCCTCGGTCGTGGCATTTATCCCGCTCTCCTTGGGCTCCTCCTACACGGCTTTGTTTAAGGAGCTTTGCCAGTCCCTCTCCACCAAGGGAGAAGGGCATTTGGAACATTCCTCTCGGTCCAAAAAGAAGGACTCTAAGGGTAAGTCCCACTGTCGACGTTCGTGGGAGCAGGAGAGGTCCCCTTCCCTGGAAAGTCAACACTCGACTTCGGTCGAGGTTGCGGCTAAGGCCACTGGCTTCACGGTGTCCCCGTCAGGTCAGCCGGCCGAGACACCCGTCGACGCGGTTGAGATTTTTCTCGACCCGTCGGACAGTCTGTCGACTGGAGAAGCCGACAACCCTTCTTCACCGGTTCCCCCAGTAGAAACAGAGGACTTGCCTGTGCCTCCTGTGCCGGAGTCCCCGGTAAAGGTCCCTGAACCGAGGGAGGAGTGGGTTTCCCCCGGCCCCTCTCAGACCCACCCTTGGAATACCCGAAGGTCTCAGTCTCAGTCTCGGCCCTCTTCCAGGTCCAGCCGATCCCACCGACATTGGTGGTCTCTGTCTCGGTACCATAGAAAGCGGCGGTGCCACTCTTCCTCGTCATCATCCTCTTCGGAGGATAGGCTCCGGCGCAAATTGCATCAGCGCTACGAGGATCTAATGTGGCAGCAGCTCCTTTTGTCCGGGAATAAGCCGACTCAGTCACCTTCCCCGGCCATTAAGTGACTGTCACCGGAGCAGCTGAAACAACCCCTCATAGTAGTCGAGGCGAGCGGCACCGGTTGTTCGGCCGAAACCGGCTCGCCACCCATTGTGGTGGAACCCCTGCCTCCTGACAAAAACTGGGGCCCCGACCAAGGATTCTCGGTTGGGTCAGGGCTTGCCCCATCGGTTGTCGGTCACCCTCACTCCGATCGAACTCGGCAGGTGGAGGGTGGCCCAGGCTCTCTGCAGCTGTTCGCAGACTCCTTGGAGTCTGACGATGACTCCTTGTTGTCCAGGCCGCTTGACCTGGGGTCCACTGGGGGGCATTCGGTGAATGAGAGCCCATCCTCATTCCTAGGTATGCTTCGACTCATCTCAGAATCCACTGGGATGAAGCTCGAGCCCGTTTCAAAACGAGTCAAGTATCCCCTCACGGAGACACTGGACCGAGGGGATTCCCCTTCGGAAGCCTTCCTGGTAGCCGAAGCCACTGTTGGCCCAGCCCTGGAGCTATGGCAGCGGCCAGCTTCTTGTCCAGCACCTTCGGCCAGGATGGCTCGGAAGTATGCTGTTCTCACCGGTTCACTCTCTGGTTTCTCGGAGTACCCCTCTGCTGAGGGGCTAGTAACCAACAGCGTTTTCCGGCGTTCCGGGAACTCTCGGGATATGGACAAGCCTCCCGACAAGGACTCCAAGAAATTGGACTACTCCGGGCGGAAAGTTTATGCTGCTTCCTCCCTAGGCCTTCGTCAGGCCAGCTCGGCCGTCCTGATGGCACACTTTTCACATGCCCTTTTGGGCTCCCTGGATGAGGTAATTCCTCATCTCCGGCTGACCTCCAAACAATGGTCAAGCAGGTGTGGGATCAGGGAAGGGGTGGCCAGCACCAGCTCAGACTTCCCTGGACTCGCTGACTCGTGTGCCTGCTCAGTAGCTGCCGCAGTGGCCATGTGCCCGCAGAGCTTGGCTGCGGATCTCTACCTTACGGCAGATACCCAGCACAAGCTGGCAGGCGTTCCTTCTTGGGTACCGACGTTGCGGTCCCAGGGTGGAGGTCATCTGCAAAGGATCGAGAAGTCCAGCCACCTTGGACTCGGTCACGTCTGCCCAGAAGGAAAAAGGCCGCCAGCAGCAGCATAAACCCTTTCGTCCTTCAGCCCCTGTGGCACGTCCGGCCCAGCAACACCAGCATCAGGGCCAGCAGGCTCGCACTTGGCACCTCAAAGCCAAGCCTGCTGCTTCCTCCAGCAGGAAGCCGGGAGGAAAGGTCCAAGCGGCTCCTCGGCGACCCTTCCTCCAAACCTGCCCAGTGACGGGTTGAGGTTGTTGCCTAACCTCGTCCTCCTCCCGAGTTCCCCCCGTGGGGGGACGGCTCCACCACTTCCTTTCCGCCTGGTCCGATATCACCACGGACTAGTGGGTGTTGGAAGTGGTAGGCAGGGGTCTGCCTCTGGAATTCAAGCAGTCCCCACCCTATCAAGCCGTCACCCCATGGGGGTCTACGGGGTCTGCAGCCTCTCTGTCAGCTCGTCAAGCCAACATTGCCCTGCTCCTCCAGAAGGAGGTGATCAGGGAGGTGGCAGATCCTCCTCCAGACCCAGGGTTTGTGTCCAGGTACTTCCTGGTCCCAAAACGGACGGAGGGCTGGCACCCCATTCTAGACCTACACGATCTGAATAAGTTCCTAAGGTCTCGTACCTTCATGATGGTCACGCTGGCTCAGATCATCCCATCCTTGGAATGAGGCATTGGTTCTGTTCTCTGGACCTCCAGGATCGTTCTTTCACATCCCAATCCGTCCATCTCATCATGATTCCTCTGCTTCAGGGCAGAGGGATCCCTTCAGTTCAGGCCGTGCCTTCAGCCTCTCTCCAGCTCCCAGAGTCTTCACCAAATGCATGGCAGTGGTGACAGCATTCCTGTGGTGCGAAGGGTAGGTGCACCCTTACCTGGATGACTGGCTGATTGGCCCCCACCAGGTTGGAGGTGGAGCAGTCCAGAGATCTGGCCCCCAGGTCTGCTTTCCAGATTGGCCTCCTCATTAACGAGGCCAAATCGGAGCAGCGTGCCTACGCAGGTGATTCAGTTCATTGGGGCAGAGCTCGACTCTCTTCGAGCCAGAGCATGGCTCCTGGCGGACAGGGCCGAGGTCCTTTCCTCCTTTGCCCAGTCATTTCTGGTTGGGCAATTGCACCCTGCCCTGGACTTCCTGGGCCTCATGGCGGCCTGCACCAGCGTGGTCCGTTGGGCCCGCTGGCACATGCGTCCCCTGCAATGGGGGCTGGCCCGCCAGTGGTCACAGCGCTCCGGTCCTCTGGACCAGTCAGTGATAGTGACCCAGGAGATGTGGAACAGTCACCAGTGGTGGCTCGTTCCAGCTCATCTGCAGGAGGGTATCCCGTTTGTCCGCCCAGAGCCAACGGTCACTCTAATGACAGACTCCTCTCTGATGGGTTGGGTGCCAATCTGGGGGAGCTCAGGCGCCACGGCCTCTGGTCCCTTTAGGAGTCTCGATGCCACATCAAGCTGCTGGAGCTTGGCGGTCCGACTAGCCCTCACCGCCTTCCTCCGTTATACGGGGTCAAGTGGTCCAGGTCCAGACGGACACCACCACAACCATATACTACCTAAACCGCCAGGGTGGGAAGCACTCCTTGCCTCTGTGCAAGGAGGCTGTCTGCACTGGTTCTCGTGAGCAGACTGGAGGCGGATCTCCTAGCCATCCATGTGGCAGGAGCCTCCAACACTCTGGCCAATGCCCTCAGCCGGATAGGCGCTGCATCTCAAGTGGTCTCTCCTGCTTGAGGTAGTACAAGATCTGTTCTCCCACTGGGCACACCTCAGGTGGACCTGTTTGCCTCCAGGAGGAATGCAAGCTGAGGCTCTTTCATGCCAGCCCCCTTCAGCAGTTCTCGCTGCAGGGGGATGCCTTCTCGAGGCTGTGGACCCCGGGCCTCTTCTACGCCTTCCCTCCATTTCCCTTGATCCACAAGGTGCTTCTCAAGGCAAAGAGGGACAAGGCGCAGGTGATTCTGGTAGCCCCAGACAGGCCTCGCCAGTTCTGGTATCCAGATATCCTCAGCCTCAGCTCCAGGCTCCTGAGGTGGCTCCCAGCCCACCTGGACCTGGTCTCAGTCAACAATGGAAGGTACTCCACCCGGACCTTCAATCCCTGCACTTGATGGCCTGGTTCCTGAGCGGCTAGAGTTCCAGGCCTTGGGTCTTTCCGACGAGGTCCTCAACGTTGTTGAGGCATCCCGTAAGGAGTCAACCAGAAAATGCTATGCCTTCAAATGGAAGAGATTCTCCATTTGGTGTCAGGATAAGGGGTTGGACCCTTCCTCCTGTTCCTTGGCTAGCATTCTGGAATACCTGTGGTCCCTTTCTCAGCTAGGGCTTCGGTCGTGCGCTTAAGATGCACCTGGCAGCCATCTCTGCTTACTGGGCGCGGGCCGGGAAGCAGTCGGTGCTGAAGAAGGTGGTCGGGCGCTTTTTCAAAGGCCTTGATCACATATCCCTCGATCGAGAACCTCCACCTCCATGGGATCTACTGCTGGTATTGGCTAGCTCACGGGCAAGCCATTGAACCGATGCAGGTGTGACATCTCTCACCTGTCGTGGAAGACCACCTTCTTGGTGGCTATCACGTCACCAGAAGGATGGGAGATCTCCAGGCACTTTCCACAGTCTCCTTATCTGGTCTTCCACAGGGACAAGGTTGTCCTCGCCCCCACCGAAATTCCTTCCGAAGGTGGTGTCGGAGTTTCACCTTAACCAGGTGTTGACTCTGCGGTGTTCCTACCCCAATCACACCTGGAGGCCGAATATAGGCTCCATACTCTGGACCCTAGAAGGCGCTCTCTTATTTTGAGGAGCGGACGGCTGAAGTTCGGGAGAGGTTTGCCAGCTGTTTGTCACATACACTGAAGCCACCTGGCAGACCTGCAGCCAAGTGGGCGATGGGCAGGTGGGTCACCTCCTGCATAGATCTCTGCTATAGGTTGGCAGGCATGAGAGCCTTCCAAAGGATAAGAGCTCGTTCTACCGCCATACACCAGCCGTTGGCTGCTTCCAGGATGTCCCTATCCAGGAAATCTGCAGGGCTGCTATCTGGAAGTCAGCACACACCTTCATTACCCACTACCACATCGACCTGGAGTCACGCCGGGATGCTGGTTTTGGGACCTTGGTTCTCCAGTCCTTATTTCCTAAGTAGTGGGTACGCATCTTGCCTTTCTCCTCCCGGAGAACTGCTTGGAGTCTGCCAGAGAGTGTGGATGAATAACATATCCATGCTCCTAGAAGAGCAGGTTTCTCGCCTGTAGCAGTAGTTCTAGGAGTGGTATATGTTGTTCATCCACACACACACACACACACCCAACCTCCCCGGCTTTAGGCACACCGCCTTGCTTCCAGTGGGCTAAGATCTGGCATCATGGGGCGGAGCCGAGGTATTTATCACCCGGGTGGGTGGGAGGAGCCAACTTGAACACTTTCCGGTGAATTTAAAGGGGAAAGGGACATGCCGGAGAGTGTGGATGAACAACATATACCACTCCTAGAACTACTGTTACAGGTGAGTAACCTGTTCTTTGAGGCCCTCCCCCTGTAGGGAATCCACTATGTGTCTAGTTCTGGCAGATGTTCCTGCTGGTATTGACCAGTCTGTATCTGGCATGTTGAAGTCTCCCATTATCAGAACCTCCCCTTTAGCTGTCATGTTTTGTATATCTTCTAACCGTAATGTGTTTATGTCCTCCCCATGTTCTGGAGGCCTGTACACCACCCCAGTTCGTATGGCTGTCCCATTTCCAGTTTCCAGGGTGACCCACAGTTCTTCTGGCTTCTTATGTGTATTCTGAATTTCTGTAGCTTTGATATTTTCATTGACATAAAGGGCCACGCCAACCCCCCACCCCCACCCTTTGCACCTCGGCCTCTTCTGAACAGTACATAGCCAGGTGCTGAAGTCTCAAGTGTGGTTACTGGTAAACCATGTCTCGCTAATGGCTACTGTGTCCAGTTTAGCCTCTGTCATTATTGCCTGCAGGTGTGGGATCTTGTTTCCCAAACTGCAAGCATTTGTGTACATGATTTTCCATTGGCCAAATTTCAGTGTGTTAGTTGTTGAGTGAGGTCTGGCATTTCCCCTGTGCGTCGTATGGGGAGCCAGACCTTTTTCCTTACCTGCTGATGCAAATGAACTACAAACATGCTGAACTCCTGTTTGACCACTAGCTGAGGATGGAGGAGTGTTCTTCCCATTTGATTGTGGGGTGCTGCACCCGTCTCCTCATTTGCTAATTTAAATATTCTGCAAAGATGTCAAACTTCTGTCCCAATGCACTGACTCCCTCCTTAGTCAGGTGCAGTCCATCAAATTTAAAGAACTTCTGCTCCCAAAACTGTTGCCAGTTCCCTACAAATTTGTGTCCTTTTTCCTGGCACCAGCCCTTGAGCCACATGTGTAGCTCCCCTCTCTCCCATTCTCTGACCTTCCATCCATTTGCCCCCATCTCCCAGACTGGCAGCATCTCAGAGAAGGAGATGCTGGACAAAATGGATGATAGTTTGTCCCCAGCCTGGTCAGGTGTTCCTTGGTCTCCACATCTGACCGGCTGGCGAGATCGTTAATCCCTGTGTGACCAGGACGTCAATGTTTTCTCCTGCTTACTGAACAATTTAGCAATGTGGTCAATGTCTCCACGCTGATGTACTTGGGAGACTTCTGACCATTACCCTGACTGGAGATAGGTATCAACTCCCTGAATCACAATTATGTGCTGGTTGCAGCCAGAAGCCTTCCACCAGACATACATATTCTTTGAAGTGGAAGCATTTCACTTTGTGGGCCATGATCAGACTTACAGACCCATTCGCCTGTCTGATAAATGCAGTGCTGGAATGCTTACTGTCCCTGTCAGCCTCTGGTCTGCACTATTGCTCACTTAAGATGCATTGGCCGCTATATCAGCTTTCCTGCCCCTATTGATGGGCATACAGTTGCCCAACTGAATGTCTCCTGTACAATTCTGAGAGGTATTCTGCACATAAAACCTCCCATTCATAATCTGGTCCTAACTTGGGACCTGAATTTGTACCCTTGAAAACTTACTTTGGCTGCCTTTGAGCCAACCGAGTTGTGGCTCACGCTTTCTGTTATGGAAAGCATTATTTTCAGTTGCAGTCATTTCTGCTCAATGAATTTCAGAACTAGTCTCCTATGTTTGTGCCTGCTTATTTGATTTTCCACAAAGACAGAGTTTCTTTGCATGCTAATCCTAGGTTTTTGCCAAAGGTGGTGTCTGAGTTTATATTAAATCAAACCATCCACCTTCCCGTTTATTATCCTGAGCGTGCTAATCGGGGTGAGGAATTGCTCCATACTTTGGACATACAAAGAATACTAAGATACTATGTGAATCACACAAATGACTACAGAAAGTCCTCTCAGCTTTTTGTTTCATTCACCCCTGGGAAAGAGGGCTCCCCTATGTTGAAACAGTGCTTGTCCAAATGGTGAGCATATTTTATTATGTTCTGTTATAGGAAGAATGGTAAGGAACATCCTTATGCGGTTTGTGGTCACTCCAACAGGGGCAGAGTCACTTCTGCTGCTTGTTTCAGAAACGTTTCTACAGCTTACATTTGTGCTGCAGCCACGTGGAGTACAGTCCACGCCTTTACTAAACATTACAGTCCGGACATTGTTTCTCAAAAACAAGCAGATTTTGGCCTTGCTATTCTACAGGGCCAGCTGTCCTCAACCAGTCTGCACCAACCTCCCACCTAGTTAGCTTTTGGGACTGCTTGGGACTTGTTCCAAAGGTGTGGCCTAATGAAAGAGATATCCTTAAAGACGATAAAACAGTTACGAACTTCCATGACAGTAGATCTTTTAGAGAATCTCTTCCATTAGGCCATGCTGGCCCTACCTCCCTCCCTCCTTCCCCTCTTTTCTAATCTATAGGAGAGTATGGCATCTGATTTCTGCCTTGGGAATTTTCATGGCTGTTACATCCAGCGTTTTCCTTTGCCTATTATGAGAGGCACTGGTATGATCTCCTGGTTCTCCAAGAAGGGCAGTCCTCCAGTATAATGTCCATCTGGGAATTGAAGAGATGGGGCCACCCACTATTTATGTAGATGCTGATGCATGACATCATCAGTGGTTGGCCCGAGCTAGCAAACATCTCAGTGTGGTCCAAGCATTGATATGGGTATAGATCTTCCTGGACATAAAGTCTCCACCACTTATTCACACTGATGGGATCTGTGCTGGAAGCGCTAGGACTCAGCGGAGCAAACTTTTGCAGGAGGTCGGCCAGAGATGGAGCTGCGAGGAGTAGCGCCAGAAGTCTCTGCTCGTCGCAGCAATGACTATCTCAAGGCCGACCTCTCCAACCACCTCAGTTCCTTTTTTCCCCGCTGTCGAGTGCACTTCATTGATGACGTCGCTCGACCACCGGGAGTCAAACTTCAAACTAGCAGCATAGTTTTCAGTTTATTATTTTGTTGTATATCTCGAATAAGTACCGCTTACTATAACTTATTAAAGAAAGAAGTCTCAACCTACATTGACGGAGTCGAGCCATGAGCGAGTCAGGTGATGGTAGGGAGACTTCATATGAAAGCTGTTCAGTCAGCCGGGCTGGGTCCGGTCCGCCACCCTCTCTGGGGGGGTGTGACAACAAATGGTCCAATGCCTGAGGGAGGGGCAGTCCTCCCGGAAGCATAAAAAAGCGTCGCATTCTCAGCACATCGTTCGTCTGAGCTCTTCTTCGCCCACAGGTCAAAAAGAGAGAAGGCATCACTCGAGGTCCCCTCTGGTATGTCTGCGCATAGACAGTCGGTCATTGGGGTCAGTTGCCATCTCCTCCTCCCAGAGTCACCTGTTTCTGTTTCTGGTCACCGACCTCTTGACATCGAGCCCTTCCTCACCTTCTGGTAGGGCTTCGGATGAGCAGTTTCATCAGTGGACTGCTCTGATGGAGCAGTGGGCTCGGAGGTTGATCCAGCTGCCTGGCCCGGTCACTCCGGGGCCCTCGGGGGATCGGGTAGGGCGGATGGGCCTCCCTAGTCTTGGGGCGCCTTCTTCGATGCCGTCGACTCCACGCTCAGGTGTTTTCCCCCCTCACATGGCTGCGGCACAGGGGGCCACACCGATGCCTCTATCTCCTGGTATTCTTCCTGCTTTCTCCTCAAATCCTAGTTTTCGGAGCCCTGTGTTGTTTTCGGTGCCGTCTGCATCGATGGGTTACTCGGCGCCGATGCATCTGTCGGCGCCATTGGGCTTGTCGGCACCATCCTCGGCACCATTGGGTTTGTCGGCACCATGCTCGGTGCTGGGTCAGGTGGCGCCGTGCTCTTTTTCGGCGCCGGGGCTTGGTGTGACATCTTCCAGTCTTCAGGGCTTCTCGACTCCGAACCTTTTTCCTTCCTCTTTTTCTTCTGATTTTCGCTCCTTTCCTGTCCATACAGTCCCTCCTGGGCTGTCAGGAGATGATATTGAGCCTGACCCAGACCTTAGGCTGGGTGATGACGTGGACGGAACAGGATCTAATCCTGTTGCAGAGCCTGTGGTTGAGGACCTGTCATTTAAGTCTGTTGAAAAATTTGAATTCCACTCTTTCTCTCCAGACTACAGATATCGATCCTGGGAAGCTTCTAAGGCTCCAGTACCTTCATGTCCCGGAGATCCCTATGGATTTAACTCCCCCGGTACAGCCTTCCTTTGAGATGCTTTCTCAAATGGTATGGAATAATCTTGCTCTCATTCCTTCTGTGGCTAAGTCCATAGATAGAAAGTACACTGCTCCTAAGGATCGACCCATTTTGGCGTCCCAAGCCTTGTGGACCCTATTGCAGTCTTGGCAGAGAATGATAGAGTCCTCCCTCAGGCTACTACAGCCGACCTATAAACAAAGAATCTCGTGAAGATAGATACTTTAGGTAAGAGAGTCTTTGCTGCATCCACCCTGGGTATGCGTATTGCCGCTACCAGGGTTATTTGTCTCAATATGAGTATGTTCTTTGGCATTCGCTCAAACAAATGGTAGAAGTTCTACCAGAGTCAGACACTAATTCAGAGCTTCTTCAGACCATATCCAGGGTTATCGAGTCCAACAACCAGCAGGTTAAAGCAACTATGGACGCTTTCGATACTGTCTCTCGAGTGGCGGCAGGCATTTGTACCCGCCGTCACTCCTGGCTGCGCAGTTCAGGCTTCACGAATGATGCCCAGCAACATGTCATGGTGTTACCCTCGACAGTATGTATCTCTTCTTTCCTCAAGTAGAGCAAACTCCAGAGCCACACAAAAGACTAGGTCTGCCTTCTCCAGGGGAGGGTTGTTAATAGCGTCAATTTCACAACCATCAGTCCTTTCGAGGCAAGGGCAGGGGAGGTTTTAATAAAAACCAAGCACCCCAGCCTCAAAAGAAAATGCAACAGAAAGCACAAGGGCCCAAAGCGCCAGTGCCGCCTTCTGAGTTTCTGGCCCAAGTCCCACCTCAGCTGCCCGAGGGGAACTCTGTCTCAGCTGTGGGAGGCCGTTTGACTCGGTTCTACATCCGGTGGAAGTCCATAACATTGGACAAATGGGTCCTCCGGATAATCCGCGAGTGGTATTCCCTCAGTCTTTCAGAGACCCCTCCGGGTCGTCCCCGCAAACGACAGCCCAGGCTGTCAGTATTTCGGTCACAGCTTCTCGCTTCCGAGATCAATGGCCATCTGAACAGCAGGGCAGTAGAAATAGTTCCGTTGGATCAACGGAACGTATGGTTCTACTCCCATTACTTTCTAGTTCCAAAGAAAACCGGGGGCATGCACCCCATTTTGGACCTCAGAAAATTGAACAAATTTCTTCCCAAGGAAAAGTTCAAAATGATTTCGCTAGGAGCCCTGTTACCTCTGCTTCATCAAGATGACTGGCTAGCTTCCCTGGACATGCAGGATGCTTATCAGCATATTCCCATTCACCCAAAGCATCACAAATTCCTACGGTTTGTGGCTTTGGGCCAGCATTATCAGTTCAGAGTCCTGCCCTTTGGGCTATCCTCAGCGTCGCAAGTTTTTACAGAGTGTTGTGCAATTCTCGCAGTGCACCTCAGAAAGATCAGAATACAAGTGTTCTCATATCTGGATGACTGGCTTCTAGCAAGCCCTTCCAGGCAAGGAACTCTCGACGCCGTAGCCACGGCATCGGACTTTCTCACATCCACGGGAGTTCTGCTAAATCTCAAGAAATCGCAGTTGCAGCCCTCCCAGAAGCTCCTTTTCATAGGAACTCTTCTGGATACCTCCTGTGCAAAAGCTTTTCTTCCAGAGGACAGAAGGAACGATATCCTACAGATGGCCGGATACATCAGAGAGAACAGCTTGGTTCGAGCTATCTCGATGCAACGGATGCTGGGTCTCATGGCATCCTCGGTGTTCACTGTACCCCTAGCTCGCCTCCACATGAGAACCTCTGAATGGATGCTCAGTACTCAGTGGTCCCCAACCACTCACCCTCAGTCCTTTCTCATCAAGGTGACAGACCCTCTGAAGAGATCACTCACCTGGTGGTCGCAAGAGGACAATCTTCTGGAAGGGTATCCATTTGCTCCCCTAGATCATCAGATTTCTATTGCCACAGATGCGTCCCTGATGGGGTGGGGAACTCACTGTCAGAATCTCCACACCCAAGGTACATGGACTCAGGACGAGTCCCAGCTTTACATAAATGTCTTAGAAATGAGAGCCGTCCTTCATGCAGTCCGGGCTTTGAAGGACATTCTCTGTCGCAAGAAATTCTCCTTCAAACGGACAACAAAGCAGTGATGTATTACAGCAACAAGCAGGGTGGTGCACGCTCTTACCCTTTATGCAGGAAAGCTATGAGAGTGTGGGAATGGTGTCTAGAGCACAAGGCTCTAATTCAGGCAGTCTACCTGCCGGGAGTGCAGAACGAACTAGTAGACCATCTCAGCAGAACCGAGACAGATCCTCACGAGTTGTCTCTAGACTCAACCGTAGTTCAGTCACTATTCACAGAGTGGGGAACTCCAGACCTGGACCTTTTTGCATCCCCACTCAACACAAAACTACCTCTCTTCTGTTCTAGGAATCCAGGGCCTGGCATTTTCTGTCAGGATGGACAAAACGCTTTCTATACGCCTTTCCTCCTCTTCCTCTAATTCAGAGGGTACTTCTCAAGTTCGAGTCACAGGGGGACAAAATGATCCTCATTGCTCCCTTTTGGCCTCAACAGATGTGGTTTCCATTACTCAACAGTGTGCTGGAAACCCCTTCGAAAGCACGTCCCCTTCAAACGAATGTCTGACTCAGGGGCCTGTGGTCCATCCCAATCTGAGGTCGCTTCACCTTCACGCTTGGCTCCTGAAGAGATAGAAGTGAACAGGTTCAATGTCTCTCGCAGAGTCTCAGATATTCTTTTGGCTGCGTGTAAGCCAGCCACTAGAAAAACTTATACAGCCAAATGGAATCGTTTTTCTCTCTGGTGTGCAAGATCCTCTTTGAATCCTTTTTCCTGCCCATCAAATAAAGTTCTAGAGTACCTTTTAGACCTCTCAAATTCAGGTCTACAATACTCTACAGTCAGTCAGTACTTTTTTTGTCACTGGCTCAGTTACCAGTGGTTAAGAGGTTTCTTAAGGGTATTCTGTATACCAGACCTCCTATCAGACATCCAGTCGCAGCCTGGGACATTAATCTTGTACTAGACATGCTCACTCGAAAGCCTTTCGAGCCTCTAGCTACCTGTGAGCTGAAATTTCTCACTTGGAAAACGGCCTTCCTGGTGGCCAGTACCTTGGCCTGCAGGGTCTCTGTAATACATGTATTGGTCACAGACCCTCTGTATACTGTGTTTCATAAGGACAAAGTAGTTCTTCGGACCCATCCTAAGTTTCTCCCTAAGGTTGTTTCAGAATTCCATCTAAACCAGCCTTTAGTCCTACCTACTTACTTTGCAATTTCCAAAATGAAAGAGAGCGTGCCATTCATTCTTTGGATGTCAAAAGAGCTCATGCGTTTCTATTTAGATAGAACAAAACAAATTTGCACAGCTCAACAACTGTTCGTTTCCTTCAGCGAGACCGGCTGGGTCAGCATGTCACTATCAGATGCATTTCAGCATGGCTGGTGGCATGCCTTCACCAGTGTTATTCCATGGCGCGGGTTAAGCTGGAGGGCAGAGTGTGCAGCTCACTCTACTAGAGCAGTTGCGGCATCCTGGCGAATACGCGTGACCCATTGCAGATATTTGCAACACTGCTACCTGGCTCTGTGCATACTTTCGTCAAGCACTATGCCCTGGATGTTCATGCCAGGCGACATCTTTCGTTTGGCAGAACCATCCATAATGGACCTCTGTCCTAAATTTGTGAGCTCTTGGTCTATCCTGCAGCCCTCTCGGGGATTATTAGCTTGCTACTCTCCCATCAGTATTGAATGAGTGGTGGAGACTTTATGTCCAGGAAGATATAGAAATTACTTACTTACCGTAATTCTTGATCTTGTTGGACAAAGTCTCCACCACTCAGTCACACGCCCACCCACCATCCCCTGAGCTCACCTCTGTTGTTGCTCTTCACTCCCTCAATCTTTAGGCTGTGAAGACTTCTTTGTTGACCCTTCTTATATGGGTCATCCGGACTATCTTATGTCTGGTGTTTGTTAGGCTATCCTTCTAGGTTAGTTACGCTGCACCTCCTCGGGGGGAAAAAAAGGTACTGAGGCGGCTGAAGGGTCGACACCGAGATAGTCATTGCCACATGAGCAGAGGCTCGCGGGCACGGCCTCGCTGCTCCATCTTCTGGCGCCAGCCCTCCTGCAGAGAGTTTGCTCCTGCTGGTCATAGCCTCTGGCACAGATCCCATCGGTGTGAATGAGTGGTGGAGACTTCGTCCAAGAAGATCAAGAATTACGGTAGAGTCGTAATTTCCATTTACAAAGGTATGGCCTAATGGAAGAATTCTCTCGGAACATCTACTATTACGTAAATAGGTAACTGTTCTATTATGTGGTGGTAACATTTTCTAGTTCCACCAGAATTTGAGTAATTTATAAATGTTTTAATTTAGTTTTTATCCTGTCAAGAAAAAGAAGGCTATCATGTTTGTCTTAGAAATGGCACTGTAGACCTGGCAAGGGTTGGGATTCAGAAAATAAAAAAAATCTCATGTTTTGCAGCATAGCAGGTGTCAGTAAAAGGGGGTTTGACTGATGTGCAAATATTTTTATTAATTATATCTGAAACTAGCTCTTTGGAAAAACATTTTTTATTGCAGTGCTGCTTTAACCATTCTACCCCTGATGCTGAGTGTAGGCACCATACTCTGGACTTATGTCGGATGCTGTCCTGTTCAAGGAGCATACGGCAGGGATTCGAGGGGGAGATTCGCTAGCCGTTTGTCACTAACACTGAAGCAACCTCTGGCAGACTGACAGCTAAGCAGACAGTTCAAGCACATTTACATCCAGCATCAATTTATGCTGCAGGTTGGCAGTAAGGAGCACCCAGTGGGTTGAAAGCTCAATCGTCCAGTCATGCCACTGCCTCCGTGGCCGCTGTCTGGTACATCCCAATCAAGATCTGCAGGCTGCTACCGAGGAAAAGCACATATGTTCATCACGCACTACAGCATTGGTGTGTTCAGTAGTTGCAATGCTGTGTTTCTGGCCTCAGTCTCCAGTCTGTTTTTATCAAATAGGGGTGCATGTCTTGCCTTCTTCTCCCAGAGGACAGCTAGGAGTATGGCAGAGTGTGGATAGTGAACTGAAACCCAGTTGATATAGGTTACTCACCTGTAACCGTAATTCTGTTATGGGTATTCACTTCGCATCCACCTGCCCTCCTCTTGCAAGTGACACATGGATACCTACTTCCAGCGTGCAAGAATGTGACATCAGAGTGTGGAGCTGGAGGATGACATCACAGGTGGTGGAGGAGTCTCTCTTGAAGACATGACTGAGCAGCAGCATACTGCACACTGTAAATTTGAACTGAATACCCATTGTAGAACTATGGTTACAGGTGGGTAACCTGTATTTCCCATTTGTGTGCAGTGGTTGAAGATTTTTTTTTTCTTTAGGAGGATTACACGACAGATGAGGACGTTCCGACTCTTTCTGAGGAAAATGAGGATGAAGGAAATGGAGTTGGAGGACTTCTGGATCTGTTAAAGGCCAGCAAGCAGGTTGGAGGCTTGGAGTACTCAGCACTGAGGTAGGAGCAGCAGCATTCTCCACACTTAAAACTGCTGACAGTTTTTTTTGCTATTTCCCAAAGTCCCTCTCAATAAAGTAGCCACTGCGCTAGGTGGCCAGTGCATGATTTTTGATTCAGAAAAAAATCTTAATGACTACCTAACACAACTAATCGGTCTGGGGACAACCTCACCCTCTAATGGGCATGCCACAGGAACATCCTCAGTGCATGTCCTGGAATAATACCACTGCAGTGTATGTGTCTCAGGAAAATCTTTACTCCCTGAGGGATAGGTCTTTGGAATATCTCCCATCCCCCCCTTTGTAGGGTGTGTCCGAGACATAGTCTCATCCTCTGCAAGACATGTCTTGGGAATGTCCTCACCCCCTTTTAGAGCAGGTCTTGGGAATATCCTCACCCCCTGCAGGGCATGTCCTGGAAATATCTTCAGCTCCTTCATTATGTGTCCAGGGAGTATCCTCTACCTATTTAGGGCATGACATGGGAATTTCAACCACCTAGATTTAGTTCACTATGTTAACAGTAACCCATGACAGGGTATGGGGTTATAGGCATTTAATGCACGTCTGTGATGCGTTGTGCGGCACAAGGCCACAGGCCGAATGTCCTCACAGCACTCCAGGCGTGCATTAAATGCCTATATCCCCATACCCTGGAGTGGGAGATTACACTTATAATATGGGTTATGTTTAAACAAGGGAGAAACCCACAGAAATGTCTTTTTCCCCTGTTTAAATAGTAAAAAAGGTACTGTATCCAGCCACCTTGCAAAATAGTCCCCAACAAAGAATTCATCTGAGTTCTGTTATGCACTTACAAATGTCACAAATACAGTGCTAACTGGATTTGTGACATTTCTTGTGCATAATATTCTGTATTACACTTCAGACGGACCTTACTTGGCCCCCCTCCCCACCCCAAAAAAAAACACACACACATACACACAGCTTCAACACTGTTGGGGATCTCAGGACCTTGGGGGACAGTGTGAAGAAAAACATGTTGTTAAGTAACAGAATCTGCATCCTTTACTGTCATTAACCCCCGACCCCAGGTGCTCAGCGTATCGCACACGACACATTCTTGCAACTGAACACAGACACTGTCCCAATCGTGATGTGAGTCCCTAACATTGCTATCATCTGCTGCATGTGTGAAGGAGCTGCCATCGGCGACTTCAACTTCAGTTCCAAAATTCTGTTTTTAATTCCATTGTGTATGGAAAATGATAGCTGCTGCTACATAAGGACTGCAGCTCACGAGAGACAGCACAGGCGGCAACCGAGCAAGCACTGTGGTATCACAGGGATCAGTGCTGGGACCGGTCCTATTCAACATCTTCATCAGTGACATGGCGCAGGACCTAGAAGGCAGAATTTCACTGTTCGCTGATGACACAAAGCTCTGTAACAGAGTAGACACACCAGAGGGTGTAGACAGAATGAAGCGACCTGCAGAAACTTGAAGAATGGTCAGGGGTTTGGCAGCTGAAATTCAATGCAAAGAAGTGCAAGATAATGCATATAGGGCACAATAACCCTGGCACAATATATCAGTTGGGGGTGAGGATATAGCATCACCAAACAGGAAAGGGATCTTGGGGTTATCATCTCTGATGACCTCAAGGTGAAAACAGTGTGACAAGGCAGCAGGTAAAGCAAATAGGATGCTGGGATGTATAGGCAGGGGCATTACCAGCAGGAAGGGAGGTCATAATTCCGCTATACAAGACACTAGTGAGGCCCCACCTGGAGTACAGTGTACAGTTCTGGAGACCATACCTACGTAAGGACATAGACAGGGTAGGGAAGGTTCAGAGGAGGGCGACAAAGTTGGTGCATGGATTGCATCACAAGTCCTATGAAGACAGGTTGAAGGAACTGAACATGTACTCCCTGGAGGAGAGGAGGGAGAGAGGGGATATGATAGAGACATACAAGTATCTTACAGGGAGGAACAGGGTGCAGGAAAACACTATTTTTAAGCGAAAAAGATGTTCCAGGACTAGAGGGCATGGGATGAAGTTGGAGGGAGGACGATTCAGAGGAAACATGAGAAGAATTTCTTCACAGAGCAGGGTGGTGGACAAGTGGAACACCCTGCCAGAGGAAGTGGTGGGGGCTGAAACAATCACGGGATTTAAGAATGCATGGGATAGACATAAAGGAATTCTGGAGGTCAGGGGTAAGGTACAACAGACTTCTAGGAAAACAAACTGAACTTACAAGCTCAAATGGGCAGACTGGGTGGGCCATAGGCCCTTATCTGCCGACACTGTCTATGTATCTATGTATGGTCACACACCACTCAACACAGAACTGCTGGCTGTTTGCAGGCAACACTTCATTTTTTAACTGGTACTGTTGCCTTTTCCTACATCTTGTGTGTGCAGGATACTACGGCAGCAAACTGACAGTTGATGCCGCGGTGAGGTGTCTCAGGTGATGGGGGTGGGGCACCACATAAGCATAGACAGAGAGAGCACTTAAGGAGCTTGCGGCTGACACTTCCATCACCGGGTTGACCACACACCTCTTATAGCCAGACAGAGAGAATGGGCAGTGCAGCACTCTGTCTCTCACTCTCTCCAACAACACACAAGACACAATCTAATACCAATATCGGGCATCTGGGTGAGTCGTGCTGGCTGGCAGGCTGCAGATATGACTAATGGGCTAGCAAAAATTATCGTTCATATCGAACCTTGGGAAAATTCACGGGCTCCCAAACCATTCTAGTACTCCAGCTGCCAGTGGAATATGGCTGGGTTAGAGAAACGTTTTTGGCGGTCAATAAGGAAAACTTTTAATGCCAGATATGAAAGCTGCCAACATTTGCCGATGGAGGGCTAGCAGTTTCACTCCTTACACTGGATCGGACACAGGGAAGCCTGAGAGACACCAGAATGCAGATACGTGGTATCACAAACAGATACACTCTCTGTGTTTCAAAGTCATGGGAGGTGCATGGCTCACAGGAGGTGCCCATTCACACAGAGAGGCAGCGAGACACACACAGAGGACAGTGCAGGACATATCCATGTCTCATGGCATCCAGATGCAGGCCTTGTTGCTGTGGGTAACTGATGTGCATGTTCTATGCTCACTAGCAGTACAAGTGACAGTACTATAGCAAGCAGCTTTTGCCAGCTGGGGATCTCTCTTTTCCCTACATCTTTTAATGGCTGTTGGTGTCGCTTGCCTTTCTCAGGCAGGGAACGAGTGCTGACGGCACTTTCCCTGAGTCCCTCCGCTGAACTGTGCATTAAAAAGAATTTACCAGCCGGTGGCACAGATGGTTGAGGCGCTGGCGCCTTACCTTAAGCCACACCAGCGACCTGGGTTCAGGAACAGGTTCGGGAACGGACTCTGGTGCTGGGGGGTCGGCAGGGGAGGAGAGGCTCAAGCGTCCGGAGGACTGCTCTTCTCTCCTCTCATCTCCTCTCCTGGGGTGTGCTAGGGAGATGCCTCGCTCTGCAGTGGCCCCTGGTGGAGACCAGGAGCACTACAGATGTGGCATAAGTGGGGAAATCCGAGGAAAAACACCAGAAAATGGCACCTCCAACTGCTGGATGACGGTCACCCGGACCAGCGCCTCCACAGTACTCTGTAGATGCCGACCCGACCTCAGCAGCAGGGCTAATACCGTTGGCTTCAGGCCCCTTCTCCCGGAAGGGAGGACCCACCTTAGAAAGGGTTGCACGAGTTACCCAGTGGTGGCTGCGATTTGGGGTCGGATGAGCGACAGCACCCGGAGGCAGAGTCCCTGGCAGTGGCGAAGGAGTGGCAGGATGAGTTGCAGGGGAGATAAGTAGATAAGGCAAAAAAAAAGGGAATTTAATGCATGGCCACGAGCTTATTACACCACCAGTGGGGTTGCACATTTTTGCAACTCATATTATAACCACACTTAGTCTTCCACAGAATGCTCAGTAAGTGGAACAGCCTTCAAGTTTGAGTTATCGTACCACCCAATCACTGTCCTCCAGCTCCGCTCCAGTAGCTCTCGGATCTTTTTTCTGCTACAAAGAACAAGTCTCCTCCTTCACAACTCCTGCTTGAGAGTTACATTTCTGCAAATCTTTAGCCTTTTTCTAATTTAGATTTTCCTGTTGATCCGTCATCTGCACCATGACTCCCTCTCACTCCCGGCTGTCACTGCTCTCTTGATCACCGTGAACCAGAGAAAGAAGGCCAGGATCGAAAAGGTGTGCACTCTGAATTTTCACCATGTTCGTCACTGACAGCCATGATGTCCAGGTGTCACCCATGACTTGGGGAAATTGCAAATGGTGCCTAGCCATGCACCAACAGGCGATGGAGAATCACTGGGTGTGGAATATTTAAGGGGAAGCCAGAGACCACATGCAGCATGTCTGCAGCGGCAGGTTCATTTGCACAGTTAGAAGCCCAAGAGGATGATATTGTACTGCAGCTTATCAACAAGCATGTGCCCATTCTCCACCTGCTGCCAGGCTAAGAGGACTGGACCAGAGAGACCTTCAGTGCTCGAGAAGAACATAAGTTATTCCACAACTTTATGCATCAGTACAGTCATTCAAAGAGGCGTCTCCCACATACTGAAAGCACTAAATTAGGAGTCGGCACTACTCCTGGGAGCACTGTCAGTCAAGAGACTATTTTGCAGTCTTCTCTGCCAGAGGCTCCTTGTGGTTGTTCACCCTTTAAACCCCTGTGGAACCCATTGGTTTGCCCCTGGAGATTACATCAGGGCAGCTGAATACTTCAGCGCCATTCAGTAATTCAGTCGAGCTGTCAGGACTGGTCTATGACAATTCTTGTCAAGGGGGAACCTAAACATTTCTCTCATAAACTCCAATGATTCCACTTGTGTCTCTGCAGTCCTAGCCTGGGAGGAGCATTCCATTTGAGGTTCCGCTGACTGGTCTGCCACTTGTGAAGGTGTCTCCTGTCATCCCGAATCCAATGCTTCCTCTATCTGGCCAGTGCTACTTGGTACACTGTCAAGGAAGTTGACTCCAGTCAATTCCAGTTGTCCCAGAACCACACTGACATGATCGACGATCAAGCTTCAGATTGTGCTCTCACTCCCCGTCCCACTCCCTGTCATTGGTATAGTCGGTGGCAGTTGTTGTCGAGCTTATCCACATATTCATCAAACTCTTGCTGCTGACACGAAACCCAGTGTCATTCAGAAAAGGCCATATGCCAGCAGTGAGCCTACAGTGTATATTCCAGAGAACTTAGTTAACCACTGTTAATGATCCGGCAGGTCAAGCCTTTGCTGACTTTTCCAGCCTTGCCCACACAGCTGCAGTCACCACCATTAGTGTTGCGGGTGTGGTGACAGCATCCGCTTCCAGTCCTGCCCCACCACCCCTGGACCCTGATGAAGACCCTTGGTTGAAGCACTGGGGAAAGTTGATGTGATCCCTTTTTTCAACAGAGGTGTTTGCTACACCTTCTATATTTGTGCTGCAGAAAAAATCCTAATTTTTCCAAGCAGTCATACCATAATGCTTACAGCTATTTTACTTTTTTCATTATCTGCATTTCTCCCTCCAACCACCTCAACAGAAAGTGGGTGCTGCAATCTAGGACTCCAGGCAAGGGACATGGCCGCCCCAACCCTATCAGTGGTGGTCACTTTGACCAAACAGGTGTTACACTCACCTCTTCAGCATCTGGCTCCCTAGTATCTGGACTCCCTCAAGTTATAGTTGTTAAGTTTGACCCTGAAGGTTCAAGAACATGACAGTATGCTGTTGTACAGAGCTACCTAAGCTGGAGACTTATTACTTTTGATTTCACTCTTGGAACAAGATTTCCTTGGCCCTGGATGCTCCATTGAAGGAGTTAAGGAAGAAGGTGAGCTACCCACCGATGGACATCCTGGAGGCTTTCTCCCCAGGGGTAGCTTCCCACTTGTCCCATCTTTTCTGAGCCTTACATACAGTGTTAGGGAGTGCATGACTTCTTGCCTGGCATCTCTCATGGGACGGGCCCTGGAGGTTTTACAGGGTTCACAATGCACCCTTCAGTGGAAGTTCTGGTGTTGGACTTGGTGTTCCATAAAAGCTAAAATACAGGGAGATTCTATCAAGTTGCCACACAGAGTCCAAAAGACAGGACCACTTTGGCCTTAGATTTCAGGCAGCATCCCTGGGTATTCAACATGACAGCTATATGGCTTATGTCACCGAGGCATAGGTCAGGAAGTATAGGAAAACCAGGAGTTATAAAATGTACAAGTAGCGTTTTATTATTTTCCATAGCAATAAAATAAAAAGATAAAATTGTTCAGGATAGCTATTTACAAAGGCAGTACAAACAAAGAAAACAAAGTTTTCGCGTTTAAACACTGTATAAGGTTCCTGCCACTTTATTAACAGTTTATTTTCTGTAGTGGGTAACAGCAGCAAGACCTTCTCACCTGGCTCAAAAACTTTTTCTTTTACCCCATGGTCATATTATACCTTCTGCTGGTTTGGGGCCTCTTCCTGATTACTATAGGCAATTTCAAAATATTTTGCCAGTTTCCTTCTCAGGACACACATATAAGATGTAATTGATTTTTATTTGAGTGGGGTGCTCTTCCCATATTTCTTTAATTACATCTAGTGGCCCTCTGAGTTGTCCACCATACAGTATTTCAAATAGAGAATAATGGATAGACAAGTGTGTGTTATGGATTTTTTTTACACACCCAAGGCGTGTGATGACCCATAAACCACGAGAGCAAAGCTTGAGAGGTTTATGAAGTTATCACACACCAAGGGTGTGTAAAAAAAAAAAAAAAAAAAATCCACAACGCACACTTGTCTATCTTTTATTTTTTATAATTACTGGTGCAGGGAGTTTTTCAAGCAATGCTGTCAGAGAGCAGAGAGAGACAGACACACACACACACCAGCTAGCTGTGCCTGTCAGCCTGTCTCTCTCTCTATTCGCTTCTCATCTCTTCGCTCCAATTCAGATATATATTTTTTTTATTTGTTTGAAACTGCCAATACGTTTTAAGCGCAGCGGGACCTGAGTAAGAGTAGTCAGTCACTGCGGTCCATTCACGATCAGAGAGGCTGTCTCCCGAGTCTTTGACGGACTCCTGATAAGTGCAGGATCGACCGCTTACTTTTTTTTGCAAAGGCACGATCAACCACATAAAACTGAAATAAGAAACTGGTGTCTTGCCGGTGAGAGGGAAGTCCGGGCGATGACTGCGGGTCCTTGGGAAACGGGCAACATAACTTTTTTTTTTTTCACGCTCATGCGCTCGGTCCGCCCACACACAAAGTGACAGCCAGTTAGGTGGTGTGCTGCACATGAGTAACAAAGACTGCAACTAAGTTTTAAGAAACGCTGTAATAACCCGATTTCGGGTTATTACGGCGTTTGAAAGTACCAGAATCCGGGTTGTTAAATAGGGTCACCAGTAATTATATGGTGAATAATCTGTTGAGGCGTGATGACGCTTCTCTGTAAGCAAAAAGCAGATATGGTAAGTATTGGTCCCAATTTTCCTTCCTGTTTACAAACTTTTAACATGTGTTTTAAAGTTTGATTAAAACACTCAACAAGACCATCTGTCTGAGGGTGATAAAGGGAGGCTGTTATGGCAGGGATACCTAGTAGTCAGTACAGCTCCTTCAGTAGTGCAGTACCAAAATTACTGCCATGATCAGTAATAATCTCTTTAGGTGTGCCCACCCTGCTGAAACTTTTGAGAAGTTCTGCTGCCACTTTTGGGACTGTGACAGTACACATTGGAACTGACTCTGTAGTCTGCCTTGAGTAGCATAATCACATACTAACAAAATGAATAGATTACCCTTTTTACTTTTATCTAAGGGGCCAACCACATCCATTGCAATTCTATCAAAAGTCACATCTATCAAGGGTAGGGGCACCAGGGACCCCTTGTCTTTGTTAGTCACTGGGGCTACTTTATGACATTCAGCACAAGAACTGCAATATGTAGCAACATCTTCATGAATTCCAGGATTAAAAAAAAAAACACACTGCCTGTGCACAAGGAAAAGCGGGCATAGTGTGCTTTGAAGGGCTGCCAGCCCTATTGAAATGCAGAGTTCCCAAGTTAAGCGCTACTTGAAATCACCTCCCACAGAAACATGAGTGCTCCAGCTGCTTCAGCCTCACCTCAGGGACGCCCCTGAGGAAGGCTAGAAGTCAGCTAATTGGGGCTAGCATGCTTGTGTTATAGGTGATTGTATTACTTTGCATTGCTGAACCATCTTTGTTTTGTTTTATTAATTGAAAATAAAACTGCATTATTGGAATTATCCAGTGGTCGTACAACTTCTGTGGGAAGTGATTTGGAGTAGCGCTAACTTGGGAACTAATCATAAATTCCTGGCCAGTAGAAATCTGAATGGCAATCTGGCAAGGATGCGGTCCCTCCCCGAGTGACCAGCCCTAGAACTATCATGTGCTATCTGTAACAGCTTAGTTCTGTACTTCTTTGGTATGACCAGTTGTTCCATCTGTTCCTGCGTCTGAGGATTAGCCCAAATTCTATATAGTAGCCCATTACATTTTTTAAACATAGGTTCACCCTGATCTTCCTAGACATAAAGTCTCCACCACTCATTCACACTAATGGGACGACGCTGGAGGCACTAGGACCCAGCGGGAGCCAGAAATCTTCTGGAGGACCAGCGCCTAGATAGGGCCGTGAGGAAGCTGCACTGCAAGCCTGGCTCACGCCATATAGGCTACCTCGGCATCAACTCTCCAACTGCCTCAGTTCCTTTTTTCCTGCCGCCGAGTGCACTTCAGTGACAACATAGCTCTCCCTGGAGAGTCAAAACGCCACGTCTATACAACAGTAGCTATAGTCGTTTTAGTATTTGATTAGATTTTATTTTATTTGATTCAGCAAAAAAAAAAAATAGTATTAAAGTAATTTTCATCAAGAAGAAGTCTTCAGCCCATCTTCGACGGAGTCAACCATGAGCAGGGCAGGTGACGGTAGGGAGACTTGCATGAACACTGTGTTTTCAGCAGGGCTGGGTCTGCTTTCACGCCTCTGTGGAGGGGGGGTCTGACTATGTGCAGTCCGGTGCTCGGGGGGGGGGGGATGAGTGGTCCTCCCAAAAGCACAAAAAGAAGCAGTCCCATTCTCGATCCCTCGTCAAGGACTCTGCACCGCTCGACCTCAAGTTTTTCTTCGGCCTCCTGGTTGAAAAAGAAATTGTACCATTTGAGGTCGCCCTGTGGTATGTCTGCACATCGATTGTCGGTGGTGAGGGTCTGGGGTTCGACTCTGACTCCTCTGGGGTCTCCTACGGCCTCTGTTCCTGGTGACTGGCATCCTCGACTCCAGAGTCCCTCCCCGCCCCCTGGAGGGTCCTCCGATGAGCAATTTCACCATTGGGCTGCTCTTATGGAGCAGTGGGTTTGGTGCGGTTGTGTGCCGCCTGCCTGAGTCGGTGAGTCCATCGCCAGGGCCTTCGGGCCTACCAGTTTCAGACCTACGGGCAGGGCGGTTGGGGCTTCCCAGTTGCGCGGCGCCTTCTCTGGTGCTGTCGACGCCACGCTCTGGTGCCTTCCCCCTCATATGGCTGTGGTGCAGGGGCCAGCACAGGTGCCTTTATCTCCTACTGAATTTCTCAGATTTCCCTCCCTGAATAGGGGCTTAGGGGCCTCAGGTCCTGCCTGGCGCCGGCTCCTCTGGCGCCAATGCCGCATCCTGTGCCAGTGCCACTGGTGTTTTCAGTGACGCACCCTGTGTCGCCGCCGGGACTGCCTTCAGTGCCATGAGGGGCACCGGGGTTCTCGACTCCGATTTGTGGAGCTCCTCCTCCTCTTTTTCCTCCCTTTCCTATATATACTCTGTCCTTCCGGGGCTAGTAGGAGATGATATTGAACCTGATTCTGATCTTTGATTTTGGGACGACTTTGATGACGATTCCTCTCTGGGGGTGGCAAATAAACAATCTCTTCCAGCAGAGCCTCTGGTCGAGGACCTTTCATTTAAGTCTCTGCTTAAGAACATGAATACCACTCTCTCTCTCTCTCCAGACTTCAGAGTTTGATCCTGGGAAATTGCTGCGTCTGCAGTATCTGCATGTTCCGGATATTCCTGTGGAATGGACTCCTCCCATGTAACCCTCTTTTGAGACCCTCTCTCAAATGGTGTGGGATAATCCGGCGCTTATTCCCTCTGTGGCCAAGTCCATAGATGGGAAATACACCCCTCCCAAGGATTGTCTTATTCTGGCCACGCAAGCCTTTGATGATGCCATAGTTGTCCTGGCAGAGAATTACAAAGCTGGTCTTCCTCAGGAATTGACGGCATGCCCAGAAAACAAGGAATCACGCAAAATTGACACTTTGGGAAAGCGAGTCTTCGCTGCCTCCACCATGGGCATGCGCATTGCAAGCTACCAGGGTTATTTCTCTCGGTATGAGTATACCCTCTGGCACTCGCTCAAGGCCACTGTAGAAGCTCTTCCCGATTTGAACGTTAACACAGAACTAATTCAGACCATTACTAGAGGCATTGATAATCAGCAGCTTAAAGCCGCTATGGATGCCTTTGAGACTGCTTCCAGAGCAGCAGCAGTTGGTATATGCACCCGTCACTCTTGGTTACACACGTCAGGATTCCGAATGATGCCCAGCAGAGAGTTCCTTTTGATGGTACGTGTCTGTTTGGTCCTCGGGTTGAGCAGGCACTAGAGGCCACACAGAAAACTAGAACGGCTATCAAAACAGCCAGACTGCCATCTGCAGCCCCTCAACAGGGTGGGAACCGGCAACAATTTCATAACCGTCAGTCCTTTCGTGGTAAGGGCAAAGGGGGTTTCAGAAGAAATCAAGCACCCTACCCGCAATAGAAAACACAGCAGAAGACACAGGGTCCCAAAGCGCCTAGTGCCACCTTCTGAGATTCCGGCCCAAGTCCCACCTCAGCTGTCCGAGGGGGACTCTTCCTCGGGCAGTAGGAGGGCGTCTGACTCAGTTTTATGACCAGTGGAAGTCAGTCACATCATATAAGTGGGTACACAGGATAATCCGCAAGGGATACTCTCTAAACCTTTCAGAAACCCCTTTGGATCACCCACCCAAACGACAGCCCAAGCTGTCTGTCTCTCAGTTAGACCTTCTTGCTTCCGAGAGTCAAGGCCTCCTTTACACATTCATTTGGCAAATCCAACTCCTCCAAGACAACATGGTCCTGCTTCTTGAGAAAGCTCATACTACTCATGCGCCTACTATTGGGGAACCCCCACCCCAATCCTGGCCCTCCTAATGGCAGCCCCCGAGTCTGGGCCACCTTAAGATTGTGTCGCTGAACGTAGGAAGTCTCCTCCCCAAACTCTTTCAATTTCAGGCTTGGGTGGAACTACTTAAACCTGATGTCATCTCACTCACGGAAACATGTCTATCCCCAAAGGCTGACGATGAGACAGTAGCCCTGGATGGCTATAACATGTTCAGGCAGGACAGAGTATCAAAAAGAGGAGGTGACTGCCTAGTCTACCTCAGGTGTGACATCATAGGTCAGCTACTACCCAGTACCCTATGCACCTAGGAGACTCAAACTTACCTTAAAACTCACTATAGGGCAACAGAACAAAGTATCTTACTTTGAGAGGGCTCTTGCAGTAGGTATTCACATATAGGACTAAGCATGAGCGTCAGGACCCCGTGGAAAAATTTCTAGCTAGCAGTCTCTGGCGGGGACCACCCCACTTCAGGTGACCGGCATCATGCAATGTCGGTATAAAGGATCGGTCCCCATGCCACTCTTCCAGTTCTTTCCCGCCATCGGCTTGTGAAAGTTCCTTCGTGGTAATACAGCTCGTCAGTCATTCATCTAAGTTTAATTTTCCCACCCATTTTCTTAATTTTCGATTTTTCAAACAGTTTGTATAAAGTCCTGACGCCTTGAATTGCATAAAACAAGTGCGACTCATGTGGTTCCCAACTTGGAGTCTCTCCTCTAGTAGTGGACATTTTGGTGGAGGCCAGAAAGCCTTCCACGAGGTCCACCTACACCATGAAGTGGGAATGATTTTCTATTTGCGCCAACTCTAAAGACTTCCAGCCTTTCTCGTGCCCAGTCAGTAAAGTCCTGGACTACATGCGTCACCTCTTCGATCTGGGTCTCAGCCATTCCTCGTTGAAAGTCAACATGGCAGTTATCTCAGCCTACCATATTCCTTTTGGAGACAGGACTTTTACTCAGTTGAAAGTCTCTAAGACTTTCCTTAGAGGGGTTCTCCATTTGAGACCCCCCATTCGCATTCCTGCCCCTCCTTGGGACTTGAATTTTATCGTGGAGAAGCTTACTCTGCCTCCATTCAAGCCGGCAGCTACAGCTGATTTGAAGTTCCTTTCTTGGAAGATAGTTTTCCTAGTGGCCATTACTTCTGCTCGGCGCATTTCCGAGCTTCGGGACTTGATGTGCAAAATCCCGTACTTGATTTTCCATAAGGAACATGTGGCTCTACACACCGACCCTAAGTTTCTCCCTAAGGTGGTGGCTGAATCTACGCTGAATCAATCTATTGAGCTACCCGCTTTCTTTACACAACATTCCAATCGAGGGGAGTACCTCTTGCGTACTTTGGCTGTTCACAGGATCCTGAGATGTTACACTAATCAGACTAAGGATCTCAGGAAGACTGATCAGCTTTTTGTCTCTTTTGCTCACAAAAGAGAAGGCAGTGCTGTTTTTAAGCAATGCCTATCCAAATGTTGAGTATGACTCTTCCTGTATAACTATAACAAACTGTGTTTGTTTATCTATGCCTGTATTTCGCCTGTATTTTAACCTCTGTCTAAACATCACTTCCTTGTTGTCCACCCTCCCTGCAACGAGGTACCTTTGTAAACGAGTCTCTGACTCAAAGGTTGTAAATCTGATTATTCAAAATAAATAAATGGTTGGCACATTGTATCACTTTCTGTTACGACAAGTACAAGAAGACCCTTCTGGGTCAAGTCAGAGGTCACTCCACGAGATAGCTGCCTCTGCGGCTTTGTTTAAAGCATGTGTCAGCGTTGCATCTGTGCAGCATAACTTGGACTTCTGTACATACCTTCACGAAACACTACAGTTTGGACATTGCCTCATGCCGTAGAGCAGGCTTTGGGTTGGCTGTCCTACAAGGTCTCCTTTCATGAGACCCGTTCAGCCCTGAGGTTCTATGCTGTGGATCACAGTCCTCCTCCAAGTGCTTTTCCTTGTTCCAGACTGCTTGGGACTCAGTCCTATATGTGATACCTGCAAGAGCCTCTCGAGAAGATGGTACAGTTACGTAAGAACTTACCGTAGCAGTATATCTTCGAGAGAGGCTCTTGCAGTAGGTATTGCCTTCCTGCCCTCCATCCCCCTGAGCTTCTTTACGTTATTTCCATGGGGGGAATATCCTCTTCTCTCTCGTCTTGCCTCTCTTGACCTTTGGCGGGAAAGAACTGGAAGGCGGGCGTGGGAGACCGCCCCTTTATACTGATGTCTTATGATGCCAGTCACCTGACGTGGGGCGGTCCCCTGCCAGAGACTGCTAACTAGAAATTTTTCCGTGGGGTCCTGATGCCTGGCGGCTTAGTCCTGTATCTGAATACCTACTGCAAGAGCCTTTCTCGAAGATCTACTGTTACGGTAAGTTCTTACGTAACTGTATTATTACTACTCACCACAGTGTACCTCCCCCCTGGTTTGCGCACCTCTGGCTTTCAGCAGTTCATCAAAAACCAAGAGCTGCATAAACAAAACTCAAAACAAGTCATCATTGAGGATTTTAACATAAACTGGCACTCCCAGGATGCTGCTGTTGCTAGAGACCAGATAGTTGGCCTCTGCCTAACCCAGATGGTTACACAAGCTGCTAGACAAAATTATCAAACAGGTACCAGCTCCCTCATCGACTGGCTACTCTCTTCCTGCCCTGAACACCTAGCTGAGGTCACAGTTCTACCTGACTCCCTCAGTGACCATTCCCCGATAGTAGGTATCTGGACAAACAGGTTTTCTAAGTGCAAGCCCATGGCCTCCAGAAACCGACCACTGAGAGCTGGATAGCTTCAGAGAGTACATTAATCTAGTTGACTGGTCACCACTGGACAATGATAAGGACGATAACCAGGCCCTTGACTACTTTACTAAGGTCTTCACCAAGGCCTGTGACATCTTCGCCCCCTACAAATCAAAGAAAGTAAGAGGTACAACAAATCCCTGGCTATCAGGCTCCTTAATCGAGCAGATGTGCCTTAGAGACCAGTTGTGGCACAGGGCCAAAAAAACCGGGAATTAGACTTACCTCATAGCCTACAAGACAGCAAGGAATAAATGCATGAAGCTAATTCGACTTGCCAAAGCCACATACTACAGAGATCTGCTGGGTAGGAGCTGGGGCCGGGTAGAGAGAGTTTTGGGACTCAGTGAAAGCTCTCATGGGTAGAGCCTCTAGAGCACCTCTCGATCTCATTGTAACCACATCTGGTACACTGCAAGTCCCAGACATTGCGAATGCATTCAGTGAGCTTCTATGGACCTAAGCAATGTGCTACCCACTGACTAACTCAGTCATTCACCATCTGACCAGCTCCAAAGCCCGAACTCTGCATCCCCGGCTAACAATGGTCCACCCCATTCTACTTCAGTACAGTATCGTGAAAAGAGACTATTAAATATGTCAAACTTGTTCTTAACAAGACCAGGATGGGAAGCAACCGTATTGACATGAAGATGGTTGCTCTTACATTGAATAAACTTGCGGATCCACACACCAAGGTCTTCAATGACTCCCTTAGATCTGGGGTCTTCCCTGATAGTGGGAAGGCAGCACTTGTTACCCTAGTCTTCAGATCTGGGGACAGGACCAACCAGTCCAACTTCCGGCCCATCTCAATACTACCCAACCTTTCCAAAGCCCTTGAAAGAGTGGTCTCTGACCAGCTTACTGAGTACCTTGGAAAATACAACCTACTCTGCATACAACAGCATGGGTTCCGGCATAACCACTCCACCCTCACAGCACTTGTCGACTACATCACTCAGATATATGACGCTGTGGACAAAGGGCTGGCAGTAGGGTCTGTCTTTATAGACCTAAGGCATTCGACACTGTCAACCACCACCACCTTCAGCAATGCCTCCTTGCTACAGGTTTGTCCACTGATGCAGTTACTTGGTTCAACAGCTACCTGTCTCATAGGTCGCAGTGTGTTAGAATCAGCGGTACCATCTCGGAGCCCAGGAAAGTGAGCCTAGGAGTCCCCCAAGGCTCTATCCTAGGCCCGCTCCTCTTCATCAACACACTTCCCTCCACCTGTCCCGTTCACATGGTACTATATTTGGATGATGCTGGTATTTCTGTCTCCGGCAAAGAGCTGGCAGCAATCAACTCTGACTTACAGGACAACTTTCAAAAACTGGAATTGTGGTTCCTCCACAGCAAACTACTGCTCAACTACAATAAGATCAAGAGCGTGCTATTCAGTACCCCACAGAGCAAGATGAGAGGTGCCCCTCTGAGGATACTCTGCAGCAAAGGAGACACACTTGATCAGGTTTTCACATTTAAATACTTAGGTGTTCTCCTTGATGACACCCTCACCTTCTCCGTGCACATTGAGCAACTAATCAAATCTGCAAACAGAAGACTAGGTATTCTCTACCGCCACCGATCATCCATGACGCCAGATGCCCTAAAATGTGTTACTTGTAGCTCAGTCCTGTCCATGGTGGACTATGGCCTAGTGATCTACAGGGCTGGCTCCGACACAGCACTAAAAAGGGTCGTAACAGTACTTAACAAGGCCTGTCAACTTGTCCTGGGAGCTCACCACCTGACGCATACATGTTCACTATACAGTGACACTGGCTGGCTCCCCCACCATCTCAGGATTCAATACCAGGCCTGCTTACTGGGGCTCATGCCTGAGTCGACCTCCACCCTCTTTGTAACTGCTCTACCCACCATCAGCACAAGGAGTGCAACCAAGGAAGGACTGCTAATACCCTTTAAACATACCTCACTGGGTCAGAGATCCCTTTCATATAGTAGACCCAAGTGGTTCAATGACCTGCCTACTGCTCTAGCCGAATGTAATGGGCTCAGTCAGTTCAAAACTGGGCTACATACACTCCTAGCCGCAAAAATGCTTGCCACTACCCCTTCTAGCTAATCATGCCCACCAAAGGGCTTGCCCCCCAACCCCATTTCCCTCTTCTCTCTCCCCTTTTCAAGCCTCACCCTCCTACTCCTTCCCCTCCATTTACAAGCCCCACCCTCCTACTCCTTCCCTGTCCTTACCCACCCCTGCCTCCTCCAGTATTTCCCTCCTCCCTTTCCCCCACCCTGTCTCTCCCACACCCTCTCTGGGATATTGGTCTTTCTTAAACGTGGCTAGATTAGCCCCCTTCCTCCTCTCCCTATTGCCCAAAGTGTCATCCCCCTACCTCCTCCCAACCTCACCCCTCTTGTACCTCCATACCTTACTCCCATGACTTTCTCCTGCTCCTCTACCCCTGTTTCTTTCCTCACTGCCCTTCCCCCACTTACCCCTTTCCTAAACCCCATCTCCTCCCCCTCCCTCCCTCCCTCCCTCCTCTCCTCTTGTCTGACAATGCCATGCCTGGCTGCTCCTATCAGCCTCACCTCCCTAGCAGTTTGCGGCCCTTCTGTCTCTAAGCACTCACTGACTCCATTATTGGCTACTGCACAGTCACCTGTGACACTCCTGTCTCTGACTACTCTCTGTCTCTAAGTGCTGGACTGAACGCACTCAGCAGGTCAGGCCCTCTGCTCCCACAGTGCCAACCTCCGAGCACAGTTTTGTGAACAGGTAACAGAACAGGGTAACCCTCCTGTCTGCTTGTGGGTCCGAATCACCTTTAGTGTGAAGTTCTGAGGGGATTCAAATTGTGAACCTTATGCTAGCATACCCCAGTGTGCAGGTTCAGATAATCTGCTCTTCGGGGAGATGCCAGATATCTTTCGCCTAAGGGCACCTAACCAGGTATCCAGAATGAACCTTAAAACCTCTGTAAAAGACCTTAGGTATATTCTTACCTTTTCCAGTCTGGTAACGCCATCAAGCTTATGAACAGTTGTCAGATTTAACCATCTGTACATCACATGCAAAAAAGAACTTCGAAGACACACCCAGGCAGTCTTTTTCAAATGAAAGATTTACTTAAAAATAGATAAAAATATGTAAAATGTAAACACAGAACACTATATCACAAAGCATACAATCACTTAAAAGAAAAGCAAAGAAACTACAAACTCCTACCAACATACATTTAGACTTTTTCTATCTAATGTATTGCCTCTATAAATGCCTAAGTTAGATCAGAGATTTTGTTTCTTAAGAGTCCAACAAGAAAATGTCACTCAGCTGAAACACAGAATACAATTTAAACTCAGTATTTCCGTCCCTTCTATGATGTCATCTAGCTCCTCCTGTTAGAATATAAAAATTATACAAACAATGATCTTCCTGTCAGAAGATATTTAAAATACTGTGACTTCAGCAAAAACTAATTTCCCAAATTATAAGTCTGTGATTTCCCAGTTAATTCTCTTTGATCTTTGAGAAGTTCCTGTTCCCAGAGCACATCAAAGATTTTTACGACTCTGCAGTTTCTCACCTAGATGCAAATATAGCCAACAGGAATCAGCTTATCTGAAGCCATAACATGTATATTTTAGTTTCCCAGCTTCAGAGGCAGGAGATCATAAAAAGGCTGTAAAATGCAACTTCTCAAAAAAGTTAATTACATTACAGAAAACACCTGGTTAGTTACATATATCCTGTTATTCTCACTAAAACCTGGGGGGTCACCCAGGAGCACAGGATGTCTCATGTGAGACACCTCACATACCACATTCTATATTACAGATATCATAGAACAATCATAACCAGCTGGCCAAGCATCACAGACTGCACTCTAATAGTGTTGTTTTTAAATTGATAATTCCGCAAGTGTTGACATATGCTGGCACCTGCTGACCTGTAATCTTTTACGCGCTGAAACTGCACTTGTAACCTTGATATTAATTATGTGTCTTTCCCATATGTACCAGTCTGTCCTGTCTTGTCATGTATTTTCTGCTGATTCGGAGCTTTTGTAAATGAGCCTGTGGCTCAAAGGTTGTAATCCTAAACTGAAATAAATAAACAGGGTAGTAGAAGTAGTTCTGCTGGATCAGCGAAACACAGGTTTCTACTCCTGTTACTTCCTAGTTCCAAAGAAAACAGGCGACATGCACCCTGTTCAAACAACATGAAGTCTTGCTGTATTCTGACAATAGCAGTGAGTCCCAACCTTCAAACTGCCCCGGAGATGAAAGAGTTAACTTTCCATGCCAGGCATGGAACGCTGAGCTCGAGCTCGGTTGAGACTCTGTTGCTGTTTGAACTCAAACCGTCAGATTCTTTACTCCGCCTCACTGAACAGTCGCTCCGGAGATTTACCCTTTGCTCGGTTCAGTTTGTCGGTTAAAGTAACGTTTTTCTCGGTTTTCGACCGAATTTAAACCACAACCTGTCGGTTCAGTCTCTGTCTGTGGTATTCGTGAGTACTAGATAGGTTATATTGTTTTCTATTCTGTGTGGAACTTGTAAACGGTCATCGGTTCGGTTTGAACCAATCAAGTTGTTTAAAAATCCTTATTTCTACTTTTAGAGTTTGGTTACCGGTTCTTATCGGTTCTGAAAAAAACGGATTTTGTTACAGTTTTTTCCACAACCCGTAACACGGTCAGGAACCGGTAAGAGTGTCTTGCCTGGCGGATTGCCATTAAAAGGGTAAGTTTTGTTAGGTCTGGCACCATGTCTGAGAAACCCAAAAGAAAAACCGGGCCCACTGGGTTTCAACACTGTAGTGTGTTTGGGGAAGTCTTTGCTAAGGCTGACCCCCACACCACCTGTGTTTATTGTCTGGGGTTTGACCACCTCGATTCAGGCTGCCAGATTTGTAAAAATTTTCCTGCAGCTACCCTAGAAAAGGCAGTTGGTAGGCTCAGGGAAAGGGAGGCCAAAAAGTCCGCTGACCCGGACAGCCAGCCCGGTTCGGTTCAGACCGAACCAGAAGGAGTGCTTTCTGACCAGGGCGAATTTTCTGGGGAAGGAGAATCGATTCCGAGGAATCGGTTCCGGTTAAGAGAACAAGAAGGGAAAAATCAGCTGGTGTGGATCCAAAAGTGTCTTCTCCAACCACTGATGAAATAGCCAAAGCGATAAAAATTGTGCAGTCGCCTTCCCTGGTTCCGACCGAACCGGCACCATCAGAAAGGCGCGCGGTTCGGCTGGTTCCACTAGTTCCGGATTATGATTTGGAAGAATATTATGAACCGGAGGAGGAGGAGGAAGGAGAGTGTGAGGAAAGTGAATGTGGTTATGAAAGTCTGGATGTGCCCATTGACCCGGACATCTCCCCAGACAGACCTTCAGGAGTGTCTCCTCCTAGGCTTTCTGAGTCCCCCTCCCATTTCATGTTTTACAAGAAAGTGGCGAAACCCTTCAGCTTCCTATGGAAGAAGCTGTGGATGACCAGGAGGAGCCTGACTGTGGAAATGATGGATATCCCAAAGTCCAGGAGGCTGACTATTCCCTTACACAAGTCTTTTGGGAAACAGACATTTAAGATTTTAAAGACTCCTAATTCTATACCTCCTGTGGATAAAAGAATGGACGAGAGGTATACTCTGTCAGGCTCAGATATGGAGTTCCTTACCAAGCAATGCAGCCATGTTGAGGTAGTGCAGGCTGCAGCCTGTGATAAGGCTAATATACCCTTGGCTTCACACCCCCAAATAAGGACTCCAGGAGGATTGACTGGCAAAGAAACAGTACATGGCAGCATCCCTGGGACTCAGGCAGGCCAATTATATGGCCTATACAGCTAGATATCAGAAATCTAGATGGGACACTGTCATGGCTTTAGCTAAACAGGTCCCTGGCCAGCTTGCCAAGGAGCTGGAGCAGGTGGCTGCTGATGGTATTGTGGCATCCAAGGTGCAATTTCATGCTGCAGTGGACTCCAATGATGTTTCATCTAGAGTCATGTCTACATCTGTGGCACTTCGTAGGATGGCTTGGCTCAGATGTACTAGCCTGTCTCAGGATGCCCAGACTAAGGCCATGGATTTTCCTGTTGTGGGTAATTCTCTGTTTGGGGAGCAAACAGAGAACTACATGAAGAAAATGGATGAATACAGGACCACCTGTAGGAGTGCTCAGGCCAAGGAAAGGCAAGCCACTCCTCAGAGGCAGCATCCCAGGGGCAGGTCTTTTCATAGGCCTTTTTACCAAGCCCAGGCCTCCTCTTCTTCCTATGCTCAGAGGGGGTTCTTTAGAGGGAGAGGCAGAAGGGGTACAAGCAGGCCTGCTTCCACCCCTCAGCCTAAACCCCCTGCCAAACAGGCATCCTGATGGGTTTGCCAGGGCCAATTCTCCACCACCTGTAGGGAGCAGGCTGGCTTACTTTGTCTAGGACTGGAAGTCTTTAACATCAGACAAATGGGTCCTGGAAGTAGTAAGCCAGGGTCTGGTTCTCAGCTTCAAAAAATTTCCAAAGATGAGAACCAGATCCTTTCCACCTGCAAATCCCTCAGAGGCACTTGCCCTAGAGGCAGAGGTCTCTTCCTCTTGGCTCTCAGAGCTGTGGAAAGGGTTCCACCCTACACCAAGGGAAAGATTGTACTCAGGTACTTCCTCATCCCCAAGAAGACAGGAGAATGGCGGCTCATCCTGGATCTCAGATATTTAAACAAGCACCTTTTAAGCCAAAGTTCAAAATGGTGACTCTGGGAATAATTCTACACCTCTCTAAGGCCAGGGACTGGCTAGTCTCCCTGGACCTCAAGGATGCCTACTTCCATATTCTCATCAGAAGCTCCCATCGAAAATACCTCGGGTTCGAGCTGCCCTTAGGCCATTACCAATTCAGAGCAATGCCCTTTGGCCTCACCTCTGCTCCAAGGGTATTCACAAAATGCCTGGCAGTAGTAGTTGCTTCCCTAAGAAGGCAAAGAATTGCCATCTTCCCATACCTGGACTACTGGCTCATAGTGGGCCAGTCCCCAGACCAAGTCAAGTTACACCTACAGATAACTCGGCAACTGCTCACCCTCTAGGTTTTCCTTCTGAATCTTTCAAAGTCAGTTCTAGAGCCTGTTCTAGCTCCTTACCTTCATAGGCCTGAGCTGGATACAGAAAAGGCAGAGCCTTCCTTCCCTGGACAGGGCAAGGACCCTTATCACACTGGCCTCTTCATTCACCCTACAGGTGTCTCGACCAGCAAGGCATTTTCTGCAGCTCCTGGGGCACATGGCTGCTTCTACAGCAGTGGTGCAGGGAGCAAGATTTCAGATGAGGGACATTCAGTTCCACTTGAGAGCTTTTGGTCTCAGAAAAGGACCCTCTGACCAAACTGATACCAGTGACTGACCCTGATCCAGGCTTTGCAGTGGTGGCAGGATCAGGACAATCTAAGACAGGAGTTCCTTTTGTCACTCAGTCTCACTCTTTAATCCTTACTACAGATGCCTCCCTCTTGGGGTGGGGGCTCACTTGGGAGACCTAACCACCCAAGGGTTGTAGTCCCCTCAGGAATCTCTGCTTCACATCAATCTGTTGGAACTCAGAGCAGTGTTTCTAGCACTTCAAGCTTTTCCAAGTCTGTTCAGAACAAAGTTGTTTAGATCAGGACAGACAATACCACCACAATGTGGTATATCAGCAAGCAAGGGGCACTCCTCTTGACCTTGTGCACAGAAGCAATGAAGTTGTGGTCTCTGGCCTATTCCTGAACACTTCCCTTATAGCAGTACACCTCCCAGGCAAGGACAATGTCCTGGCGGATGCTCTCAGCAGGATATCTCAGGGCCATCACGAATGGTCACTGGATTCCCTGGTTTTGGAAGTGATCTTCTCCAGATGGGGCACCCACAGATAGATCTTTTGCAGTCCCAGACAATCACCAACTTCCCCTTTTTTGCTGCAGGCCCCCAGTGTTGGGCTCAGTCCCCCTGGATGCCCTGGTTCTCAGTTGGGAAGGGAAGTTCCTGTATGCTTTTCCCCCGTTCCCTCTCCTGTTCAGGGTGCTAGTCAAAATCAGGTCTCAACCCTGCAAGGTGATTCTGATTGCTCCAGACTGGGCCAGACAGCCCTGGTACCCTCTCCTGTTGTCCTTAGCAGTCCACCTTCCCTTGTCTCTTCCCAGGATTACAACCTGTTAACCTGTGCTCAGGGAGGGTTTGGTACCGATCTCAAATCTCTCAATCTCAAGGCTTGGCTCTTGAGGAGTTAGAGTTGCTGATTTACACTCTCTCAAGGTGTTATGGATATTCTAAAGGCTTCTAGGAAGCCTTCCACCAGAACTACTTATAATTCCAAATGGAAAAGATTCTCCATATGGTGCTTTGGGAAGCATATCTCCCCAGAGTCTGCTGACCTGTCCACAGTCCTTAACCATATGGTTCATCTGAATAGCTTGGGACTCAGACCCAGCTACACTAAGAGTGCATCTGGCAGCTGTCTCTGCTTTTCTTTCAGCAGGTAAGCCTTCTTCTCTTTCAGCTCACCCTGTATTCTCCAAGTTTTTCAGGGGATTACTTCATACCAATCCGCCATTCAGGGACCCTGCCCCTGCTTGGGACCTTAATGTTTGCATTGCTCAGCTTATGCAACCTCCTTTTGAGCCTTTGTCCTCAGCAGAGCTTAAGTACTTGACTTGGAAAACTGTGTTCTTGGTGGCTATCACTTCTGCCAGGCGCATAAGCGAGTTACAAACCCTGTCAGTGGAGCCTGATTTTATCTCTTTCCATAGAGATAAGGTGGTCCTCAGGACTAACAGGAAGTTTTTACCTAAGGTGGTTTCAGACTTCCACCTTAACCAATCTATGTCTCTTCCTGTATTCTTCACTGACCATTCCTCCTCTGGTGAGAGGAGGCTGCACAGTTTGGATGTGAAAAGAGCCCTTAGCTAGTACATAGAACGTACCAAGGGTCACAGGTTTGACTCCCTCCAACTGTTCCTCACTTATGGTGAGGTTGGTAAAGGAAAACCTGCCACTGAAGATCCATTGCCAGGTGGATTGTCTCTTGCATTCAATTTTGCTATGAAAAATTAGGTAAGATTCCACCCTCAGGCCTGAGGGCTCACTCTACTAGAGGCAGTGCTGCTTCCTGGCTGCTGCCAGGATATTCCTATCTTAGAGATATGTCAAGCAGCTACCTGGAAAACAGTTCACACTTTGCCAAGCATTACTCTCTGGATATCCAGGCTAGGAGTGATGCTCGGTTTCTAACTGCTGTGCTTCAGAGCCTATTTCCTAAGTAGGTACTGCCCTCCTCCATGGAGGTACTGCTTGATAGTCTGCTATTGTCAGAATACAGCAAGACTTCATGTTGTTTGAAGAAAAAAATTACTCACCTTAGTAATGTTGTTTCTTCTAATGGAGTCTTGCTGTATTCTGACCTCCCCGCCTTCCCCTCTCAGAACCTTTGTTTTGGGATGTGGGTGGGCAGAAGCAGTGTGTTGGCACTCAGGAGGTGCCCCACCTTTTTATCACCCCTCCTTTCTTTGGGTGAGTGGGTGTTGTGTTTATTCATTTTTTGGGTTTCCTGACTTGAGTCTTTGTTTTGGGACCAAAAAAATCTGTTTATTTTATTTAGTAGCCAGTTGGCTAGTGTAGGTTTACAGCTTCCACACAGGTCTCTCAGTGAGTTTAGCTCGAAAAGATCTGACGGTTTGAGTTCAAACAGCAACAGACAGAGTCTCAACCGAGCTCGAGCTCAGCGTTCCATGCCTGGCATGGAAAGTTAACTCTTCATCTCCGGGGCAGTTGAAGGTTGGGACTCACTGCTATTGTCAGAATACAGCAAGACTCCATTAGAAAAATTACATTACTAAGGTGAGTAATTTTTCTTCTCATCTAAGGAAGCTAAACAAATTTCCTTACAAGGAAAAGTTCAACATGATATCTCTTGGCTTCCTGTTACCTCCGATTCATCAGAACGACTGACTGGCCTCCCTCGACATGCAGGACGCCTACCAGCATGTTCTCATACACCCAAACCACCACAAATACCTCGGATTCGTGGCATTGGGTCAACACTACCAATTCAGAGTCCTGCCCTTTGGGCTATCCTCGGCGCCTCAAGTCTTTACAAAGTACTTTGCAGTTCTCATAGCACATCTCTGGTAGCTCGGATTCAGGCATTCCCATATTTCGACGACTGACTTCTGGCAAGCCCCTCAGTCAAGAGACTCGGGAAGCCATGGCTATAGCTTCCAGTTTCCTCACGTCCATGGGAGTTCTGTTAAATTTGGGAAAAGCAGCTACAGCCCTCCCAGCGGCTCCTCTTCATAGGACACTTTCTGGATACCTCCAGCATAAAGCCTTTCTTCCAGAGGACAGAAGGAATGACATCCTTCAGATGGCCCACTTCATCACAGACAACGACTGGTTCGAGTTCTCTCGATGCAGTGGATGCTGGGTCTCATGGCATCCTCAATGTTCACTGTGCCTCTGGCTCTCTGCTGCATGAGGACTACTCATGGATACCGGCACTCAGTGGTCCCCGACCACACGTCCCCATCCTTTCGCATCAAAGTGATGGAACCTCTGAAACGGTTACTCACCTGGTGGACTCAAGAGGACAACCTTCTGGAAGGATTTCCCTTTGCCCTTCTGGAATCTCAGATCTCCATCACCACGGATGCATCCCTACTCAGATGAGGAGCTCACTGTCAAGATCTCCACACCCAAGGTCGATGGAATCAGGACGAGTCTCAACTCTTCATAAATGTTCTAGAAATGAGAGCCATCCTGTATGCAGTCTGAGCTTTGAAGGACACAAGATCATTCTCCTTCAAATGGACAACAAAGCAATGATGTATTACATCAACAAACAGGGCGGAGCACACTCTTACCCCTTATACAGGGAAGCGATGAGAGTCTGGGAATGGTGCCTAGAACACAAAGCTCTGATCCAAGCCATTTACCTGCCGGGAGTGCAGAGTGATATGGCGGATCACCTCAGCTGAACGGAAACCGATCCTCATGAGTGGTCTCTCGACACAAACATCGTGCAGTCGCTCTTCGAAGAGATTGGAACTCCGGACCTGGACATTTCTGCGTCCCCACTCAACACAAAACTGCCTCTATTCTGCTCCAGAAATCCAGGACCTGGCGTTTTCTGTCAGGATGCATTCAGGCTGCGGTGGACAAGACGCTTTCTGTATGCATTTCCTTCTCTTCCCTTAATTCAGAGGGTGCTGTTCAAACTGGAGGCGCAAGGGGGCAGAATGATCCTCATCGCCCCATTCTGGCCTTGTCAGATCTGGTTTCCATTAATCAACAGATTATTGGAAACTTCCCCAAGACAGCTTCCACTTCAAACGAACCTGCTGACCCAGGGTCCAGTGGTCCATCCCAGCCTGAGATCTCTTCACCTCCACGCCTGGCTGCTGAGGAGATAGAGGTGAGCAGGTGTGATGTTTTACTTAGGGTCTCAGATATTCTATTAGCGGCACGCAAGCCAGCTGCTAGAAAGACCTACTTGGCTAAGTGGAAGCAGTTCTCAGTGTGGTGTGCAAAGTTCTCTTGGGACCCCTTTTCCTGCCTACAAAGTCCAGAAGTATCTTCTGGACCTGTCAAATACAGATCTGCAATACTCAGCCGTAAAGGTTCACCTCTGTGCGATCTCAGCGTACCACAAGCCCGTACACTTCATGTCTCTGGCTCATTTACTTCTGGTCAAGAGGTTCCTTAAAGGCATACTTCACACCAGGCCACCGGTCAGATGACCGGTAGCTGCCTGAGACATTAATCTTGTGCAAGACATGCTCACCTGTAAACCTTTCGAGCCCTTAGCAACTTGTGAGCTGAAATTTCTGACCTGGAAGATCGCCTTCCTTGAAGCCATTACCTCCGCTCACAGAGTGTCTGAAATACATGCTTTGGTCACAGACTCTCCGTATACTGTATTTCACAAAAATAAGGTGGTTCTGCAAACTCACCCTAAATTTCTCCCTGAAGTGTTCTCAGAATTCCATCTGAACCAGCCATTGGCCCTTCCGCTCTACTTCGTGAACTTCCAGAATGAGGGGTAGCGTACCCTTCATTCTCTTGGTGTTAAGAGAGCTTTGTGGTTCTATTTAGCCAGAACTAAAGAAAACCACACATCAGAACAACTGTTTGTCTCTTTCAGCATGGCCCGGCTAGGTCAGCCTGTTGCTATCAGATGTATTTCAGCTTGGCTGATGGCATGTCTTCACCAGTGCTACTCGATGGCACAGGTTAAACTGGAAGGCAGAGTATATGCTCATTCTGCCAGGGTAGTCGCGGCTTCTCTGGCAGAAATTTGAAACGTGTCCATTGCAGACATCTACAATGCAGCTACTTGGAGCTCTATGCACACGTTTGTAAAGCACTACGCTTTGGATGTCCATTCCAGGCAGCATCAGTTCTTTGGCAGGACAATCCTTGATGGACTTCTGTCCTAAGTGAGCTCCTCTCTCCTGCTGCCCTTCTTGGGGGATTATTTAGCTTGGCACTCTTCCATTAGTGTAAATGAGTGGTGGAGATTTTATGTCCAGGAAGATATGAAAATTACGTACATACCGTAATTCTTGATCTTCTTGGACGAAATCTCCACCACTCATTCACATGCTCACCCTCCATCCCCCGAGCTCACTCATCTGTTTTTGGTCTTCACTCCCTCGATGGCTGGGCGGTGAAGAGTCTGTTGTGTTGACCCTTCTTACACGGGTCATTTGGACTATCTTATGTGCAACATAGGTTAGTTTCACTAGGTTAGTTTACACTGCACCTCCTCGGTAAAAAGGTACTGAGGGTGGTTGGAGGGTCGACGTCGAGGTAGCCTATCGGCATGTCTTCCTCACTGCCCTACTTAGGCGCTGGCCCTTCTGAAGATTTTTGGCTCCGCTGGGTCCTAGAGCCTCCGGTAGTCCCATTAGTGGGAATGAGTGGTGGAGACTTCATCCAAGAAGATCAAGAATTACAGTAAGTACATAATTTTCATTTTTTGTTTCACCCCAAACTGCTTAAAATAACCTTGGAGAGAAGCATCGTTAGTCTGCTCCGAAACAAAATTACAATCAGTTTTCAGTTTAGTTTAAGCATTGTCATGTATTAACCCCTTATGTCCATCATTCTTTTGTTACCAGTTTTTTCAGGCGTCTTCTTTCTTTCCTAGATTTCAGGATCTTGGATCTTTGCTCAAACAAGTCTGAATCAAAATCACCAAAAGTTAAAATGTCCCCACCATCTGATTTTCTTTTCCTGTGCTGTTGTTACCACTGTTGCCGAAACTGCAGGATTCACTTCCTTTGAGATTAAGTCAGTAAATCCTGGAAAGTCATTTCCAATAATCACAAGTACAGGTAACTTAGGTGCTGCCCTCACTTTGATTTGGTGCGACACCCCGTTAATATTCAGTCTCACTTGGTGGTGGGATAGTATCGAGTGTCCCCGTGGATGCAGATAACCCCAGTACCTAGTCCTTTTGCACACTGTTTTCCCAGCACTTCAGCAGGCACTAGAATCTGCTTCCCGAATCAAGTAAGTCCCTTCACAGTCTTATCTCCGACCTTGACATCTGTTAAATACTTGCCCCAATTTGCTAAGAACAAATCTGCTATAGCATTACCCTCCTTCGTTTTATGGCAGTTTCTTGCAATATGGCCTGGCTTATTACAGTTACAGCAAATAGTCTTTGGGTGAAGATTTGTTACCCCCACCAGAGTTCTTATCTGAACGAGCATTAAATCGGGAAAAAGAGGGTCTTACCAGTTCTTGACTGTTACTTCACTGCTGTTTGGTGTATCTGGCTACCTGATAGTCTTCAGCCAAAGAAACAGTCTTTTCCCCTCTTTCTGGTCGGTGTTCTTTTACCCAAAGCTGCACATCTGTGGGAAGGATGTTGATGAATTGCTCCATTGCAGATATGTCGATCTGTGGGACTGTTTTGCCATCTGGTTGGAGCCGTTTAATGAGCAGTTCTCTGAGTTGGGTGAAGGCTTCTCGAGGATTGTCGAATGAGTGGTACTTCGGGGACTGGAATCTTTGCCTATAGGCCTCTCCTGAGATGTCATATCTTTCAGAATTTCTTTCATAAGGTCATAGTTTTCTGATTGTGCAGTATCCATATTGCTGTATGCAAGTTGGGCTTTACCTGTCAGATGAGGTACTAGCCTGATTGCCCATTGCTGCTTTGGCCACTGGCAGGCTGCAGCAGCCCTTTCAAAGGTTGTCAGGTATGCTTCAATATCATCCGAGGGACGCAGCTTTGTAAGTTTAATGTATTTTAAGTTGTTTGTGTTTTGTTGCTGTGCTGGACCTGTGCCAGATCCTCCATCTTTGATAGCTTGAAAGGCATCTAGCCATGGCTGCTCCAGTCTCTGCATCTCTTCTTTTCTCTGCTTCTCTGTCTGTCTCTTTTTGTTGTATAGCTCACCATTTGAAGAACACAGACATGCTTTTAGTTCTCTCCCTGCTTCTTGTTCTTCCATCTCCGGTTCCGCTGTACAGTCTCAGTTTGGACTTCAGTTTCTGCTTCTAGTTTGGCTGCCATTCTTCTGGTGATCACTCCTGGGCTTGCTTTGCAAAATCCATGCCTTTCTTCATTGCTTCCTGGTACAAGGTCTAGTACCCATGCACAAAACTCCTGGCTTAAAGTTTGCACGGTGTAAATCCCACTTAGTCTGACACCATATGTCATCGAGGCACAGGTCAGGAAGCATAGGAAACCAGGAGCTATGAAATTACAAGTAGCATTTATTATTTTCAATAACAAAATAAAATTGTTCTGGATAGCTGTTTACAAAGGAAGTACAAACAAAGAAAACAAAGTCCTTACTCTGAGGATATCTCTAATTCTGAATTTCAATCTCTCTCTCTTTCTAACAAAAGACTTCTCTTTTTTCATAAGAAATCTTTGCCTGGCAGTTAATTTCTGCATCCTAAGCTCATTAAAAGACATCCTGTATCTTACAAAATGTATCAGAACTTCGACAATTTTTTACAACTCCGCAGATGAGCTTGTTCACGTCAAACTGCATCTCAGAGTTACCCCCCCAAGTTCCAAATAGCTTTTTGCAACCATTTCGACAATATAACTATATATTTGCAAACCAGAGAACCCAGTTTCACACAAAGATTCACATATAACCACAGATACGCAAGGGGAAGAAAAGATAGAAACAGCAAGTGAAGGCAGGGAAATAGTGGGAGGGGGAGAATCGCGAGACCATCACAGTGATCAATTCCTAGGTCTCACAAGAAAATTTGATTGTGCAGTTAAACAGACAAGACAGAAAAGGAGAGGCCAGAACAGATCCTTGCTTTTAACTTTTTCTGCATAACAAACGGGACAGGGTCTTATTCAACCCTGTCACATCCTTGATGACTAGGTACATCAATGAGTCATTTGAGTACCTGTCAAACTTGTGGACTCTCATGCCAGAGGATAATTTTACGGACATTCATGACGTGGGGTGCTCTGTTAAGCATCAGCTACAGGTAGTTCTTGATTCGGCCCATGTTTTGGCCAGCGCATTAGGTATGGTAATTAAGATCTTTTGCTGGGTGTGTCTGCCCTTTTCACACTTAAGGTAAGAGATGGAACTGATATTGGCAAACCTCTACTAGTAAGGAGCTGTTTGGGCTGGATGCCAAAGGATATGTGACTAGGACTGAGAAGTCCAATGTCACCTTGGATTTTGTAACTTCACTTATCAATACTCCGCAAACCAGCTTCTCCTTTGTGACCCACATGGCCAGCAGCAGTCATAGCAGCAGCAGAGGCAGCAATATCAACAGTACTTCCAGGTCAAATCCTACACCAGCAAGTGCTCTTGACAAGGTCAGAGTAGGAGGGTGGCGGCAACTCCTGTGATCAGGCCTCTCAAGTCCACCTCCAGTCCATCTCCTCCCTGCCACAGTCCCTGCTGCAGCTTTCACTCAGTGGCCATCTGTAATTGTGGACAAATGGGTTTTGAAAGAGGTAGGCTCAGGATTGTCTGTGGAGTTTGAGACACCTTCCTTGTGTCAGCCCCGTGCACCTTTAGAAGTCTTTCCTTCCCTGAAATTTCCATCAGTGCCATGAAATGAAGTTCAACTGCTCCTAGCGAAGCATGGGATGAAGCCTGTCCCAGAAACTCATGCTCAGCAGGGATTCATGTTTAGGTATTTCCAGTTCCCAAGCAGGCGGGTGGAGGGAACACTGTCAAACATCTGCAGATTCTAGTTGGGTTTCTCTCTGTGCCTCAAAATTAAGTTCAGTTACTGCTAGAGAGTCATGGGACAGAGCCTGTCCCAGAAAGTCAAACTTGGTAGGATTCATGTCCCATTATTTTTTGGTACCCAAGTAGACCAGATTGGGTTGGGGGGGGGTTGAGAAACCCTCTCCTACATTTGCAGGATTCTAAACAAGTTCATCCACAGATGGAAGTTCCCTATGGTAACACTGAATCAGATCAGTTTTCAGTCTTCATCATTGATTCACACTAGTGTGTCTTAGCCAGAGGCACTAGGACCCCACAGGAGCCAGAACATTTCAGGAGGGCTGATACTGAGGCAAGCTGCACACATGTATGGTGTCAAAAGACTGACTCACGCCACGTGGCTTACATTGGCACCAGCCCTCAACTGCCTCAGTTCCTTTTTTCCACACTGTCGCGTGCACATCAATGACGATGTTGCTCACGTACCAGGAGTCAGAACTTCACTTCTGTACAACAGCAGCATTTAGTTTTTTTCAGTTTAAGTGTTTAAAGCTAGATTGTTTTATTTTAATGTCAATTTAGTAATTTTATAAAAATGTTCTCTGTCAGTCTCTCACAGCTCTACCGAGTCGGTGGTCAACAGCCATGGATGACGATGGTAAGAGCCTTCTCAGGCAAGCTGCTCCAGCAGTGGGGCCATGTTCGGTCCACTTTCCCCATCGTGGAAGGGTTCTGACGATGGGCGGTCCTGTGCCCAGGAAGAAGGACAGTCCTCCCGGAAGCACAAAAAGAAGTGGTCCCATTCCTGATCTTGTTCACCTTCTTGACACTGCTCAGCCTTGAGTTCTTCCTCTTCCTGTCAAAAGGGTGAAGAAGCGGTTCCACTCGAGATCACCCTTTGTAAGGTCTGCTGCAAGATCGTCGCTCTCTCAGAGTCGGAGGCCCTCACTGGCGCTGTTAGCATCACCTGGGGCCACTAGTACTACGAGGTTGACATTTTGTGCCCGGGTGCCCCCGTCTAATTGGGGTCTCCAGTTGGCAGTTCCACCATTGAGAGCTCTTTTGGAACAGTGGGTAAAGTGTCTGGCTTATTTACCTCTGCCAGTCCCTGGTCCTTTAGGACCGGTGGAGCTGGGCGCGAGCAGGGCCTTCAAACTGAGTAAAACATTTGGATCCGGCAACAGCCCCTGGGCCCTAGCCGGTGACTGCACTGCTGACTCCTGTCCCACTGGCTGCACCCCCATTCAGTGTCACTGTGGTGGTATGGACCGCGGTACCATTGCCGGTCACTTAGGTGCTGGCTGAGTCATTGACAGCAGGGTTGGCGCCACTGTCAGCACCAGGTTTAGGCCCTTTTGGGTCTGGCTTGGTGCTGGTCCTGGTGCTGCCCTCGGTGCTGGGGATCTTCCTGACATCAGATTCAGTTCCGGTTACAGTGCTCCCTCTGGCACCAGTCCATTGGGGCTGGTGTCACTGGTGTTGCCAAGATCATGTTCTGGATTGGAGGGCCTACAGTCTACCCCACTCTACGACCCTCCCTCTGGGGAGGATGTGGAGGGGGACAAGTCTGATCCCGACCTCATCATCTGTTAGGGCAGTGATGGAGGCTCTTTCTTTTGCCCAGCGTCTTCGGACCCAGGCCGTTCTTCTCTTCCACAGGAGGATCTAACTTTCCAGGCTTTGCTCAGGAATATGCATTCTGCAGTTGATGTTAAACCTTCAGCCACTGACCCAGGTAAATGTCTCAGTTTACAGTGGTCAAACATTCCTACCATGTCAGTCAATTTACATCTTACTTCAAGAGGGTTCCTGCAGTAGGTCTTTACAAGTAGGACTGTGCCCTCTGGCGTCAGGTCAACACAGTAAAATTGTAGCTAGCAATCATCAGCGGGACCGCCCCAGCATCAGGTGACGGACGTCAGCGTGACTATAAATAGAGGCGTTCCCCCACCCGTCCTCCAGTTCTTTCCCGCCAGCGACCTGACTGGTGGACCTCACAGTGAAACAGTTTGTCATCCGTAGTTTTTGAGTAGTTACAGTCTAATTTTTTCCATCCTCCAGCGTTGTATGTCTTCTCGTCGGCCTAAGAAAAAGTGCTCCAAGTGCAGTGCACAGATCCCGCACAGGGATGACCACGCCCTCTGCGTCCTCTGCCTGGGGCCTAAACACCAGACTGCAGATTGTTCTGTCTGCCAGGCCTTCAACCAGGCCACACGCACCCATCACCGGAGGACCCTCGATGCCCATTTATTGAAACAACGACTGGTATCGATGGAAAGAGAGCTCCAGTAGCTGAGGGAATGATAGTCATCACCTGCCCTGGAAAAGGAGGAGAAATGCCTGGAGTGGAGCCGTCCTCCTCAGAGGAAAAGCAGCCAGACAGCCAACATCATCTCGGGTGGGGTCTCCACCTCCGTGCGTACCCCACCTCCTGGGCCTTCGTCCGATCCGGCGGATCAGTTACCTCCCGAAGAGGTCAGTGGGCGGTCGGGGGTCCTCTCTTCTGAGAAGTAGTTGCAGTACCTGCTCTCAGCTTGGCCAATAAGCCACCCTGCTGGGCGCCCAGCCTAGGCCAATCAACCTGACTCTAGCCTCCCGCTCCTGTCAGCCCGGCCGTGGTCTGTAAGTCAACCGTCGGCTCCTCCGATGCCCGCCAGACCGTCACCTCTAAGTCGGTCGCCAGCTTGCCGGATGACCGCGTGGTGACTGCTCTCCAGTTGGACTCCCTTGTGGTCCCAGACATCCAGTAGCGTGAGCTTACCGGTTCCCCACCTTCCCACGAGGGCTCTCCCTCTAGGGAATCACTGACCCCTGCCCGACCTTTTTGGGGCTGATCCCTAGGAGCCCCTAACGTCGGACATCCACGAGACCCCTGCCTCTCCGGCAGACCTGTCGACGTGGGCTCTTCCAGACTTACGATCTCGCCAGTCTTGTTCCCGCCGTCAGGCAGTCAATGCCAGATCCCTCACTGGACCCTCTTGGGGGCGGGATGGACCAGAATATCCTTGGACCTTCAGGGGTTCCACCTCCAACCCTGAACTCGCCGACTGACCCAAACCCCAGTGGTCCCTTGGCACCGCCACCCTTCGGACCTTACGCACCTCCTGTGTCGCGCCCAATGGGTTACTACCCTGGCTACACACCGCAGTTTCCCCACTAGCCGATGCTGGGCTACCTGCCTCCGATGCCAGGTTACCCGACACTGGGTCAGGCTCTCCAATAACAAGGTTACCATTACCCTTACTGGTTTCAACCACCTAGCTACCCTCTTATTCTATGGGGTACCCAGGATACCCTCCGCCACCTCCTCCTCCACCAGAACACCAAAATCCATCCCGGCTTGGTGGAAGGACACCAAGTCCCAACTCCTGCAAGAGTTGGGTCATCCCCAACTGGTAGTCAGGGCTACCCCGTCCCATAGGGTACCACCAGGAAGCCCTGCTCCTTCCAGCAGAGTTTCCGACAGGGATGCAGGCGCTCTGCCGTCGGGCATCTTTCTGGGGACCAAACTCATGGAGGCAGTTCCAGATGCCACTTCTTTGCCAAGTAGGATGGAATCTTCTGACTACAATGAGGATTCGGACATGGGGGACCTGTCGGAACCCCAGTCTCCCATAGAGCCTCAGCCAAGAAGTTGCCTAAATCTCCCCCAGAGGATCCACCTTTCGCTGAGCTCCTCCAGTGCATTCAAAGGTCCTGCGGGTGGGAGTCCCAGAAATTGGACCCTAAACGCGGGAGACTTTACCAAACATCTGGACCTGGTTAATCACGGACCCCCTTCCCATCCCACCTTGGGGGGCGCATGAAGATCTGATATCTATGATTTGGCAACAGCCGTCATGTATTCCTGCAGTTTCAAAGAAAGCTGACAGGACTTACCATCCCCCAGAAGGGGTTTCCCACCACGCTCAACCTATGCGGACTCTATCATCATCACTGCAGCGCACAAAGGTCAGCCAAACCCAAACATCCCAGTGGCTGTCCTCCTGAGAAGGAGTTGAAACAACGGACCAATATGGGCGCAAGGTCTATACCTCTTCTACCTGCGCCATACTTTCACTCAACTACGTAGCCACATGGTGGCTTTCAGAAGTTGGCCCTGTCCGACCTGGAAAGGACATCCAAGAAGTACTTGATGAACAACTCAGGAACAAACTTCTGGACAAAATCAGGCTGAACAAATCATCCTGCCGCCATGCTCTATGAGCCACCTACAGCTCTGCGATTCGGTGGCACACTGCACACTTCTGAGGCGTCTGTCTAAGGCGACTTGCCTGGCTCCGTCTTGCAGGTTTGGCACAAGATGTACAGAGCAGACTTCTGGACACTCCTTTCAGGGGTCCAGTTCTGTTCGGGGGTGATGCTAAAGGCATAATCACTGAACTGCAAGAAAGCGGCAAATCCCTGAGAGATGTCTGCTTGGTGTATCGCGCAGGTCAGAAACCCAAACAGAATTTTCGTCACCCCCAATGGAAATGGAACAAACAGAACCAGGGCAGATGCCAAAACAAGCGTCGGACTCCTGGCTCCAGCGCTCAAACAACCCAGGCTAAGTTCCCAAAGACAGCCACTGGGGCAGAGCGCCCCTCCCTCAGCATCCTGACTTGGGCCCCGTTACCTTCCCTCCCCACGAAGGAACCAGTTGGGAAGTCAACCTCCACCTGGAAGGGTGAAAAGCCGTAACTGCAGATGTGTGGGTCCTACAACTAGTCGCAAAAGATCACTCGATAGAGTTCTTGAAGAGACCTCCCACCAACCCTCCGGGCAAGTCTCATTACTCGTCAGGCCAACAAGGTTTGGTCCCACAGGAAATCCAAGCTCTACTGCAAAAATCAGCCATAGAGCGTGTTCCAACCGAGCAAATAGGAAGAGTTTTTTACTCCCATTTCCTCTTAGTGCCCAAAAAGACCGGAGATCTCAGGCCCATCCTAGATGTCAGCATGCTCAACCTCTTTGTAGAATACTATAGGTTCCGCATGCTAACCCTCCAGGGACTCTTACCACTGCTCCAATCAAATAATTGGCTGTGTTCCCTGGATATGCAGGATGCGTACCTACATATCCCAGTCCTCCAGGCCCACTGCCGTTTTCTGAGATTCTCCTTCAGGAGGAGCATTTTCAGTTCAAGGCCCTTCCCTTTGGCCTCTCATAGGCACCTCAGTTTTTCACCAAGTGCCTAGCGGTGGTAGTGGCAACCTTGCATCGCAAGGGCATCTGTGTGTTCCCATACCTGGACGACTGGCTGATTTCAGTTCCATCCCAGGACAGTCTGAAGGAGTCCCTTTCCTTTGCCCTGGACCTTTTCTCCAGACTTGGCATTACAGTCAATTACCCCAAGTCTCAACTGTCACCCTCCCAGTGCCTCCAGTTCATAGGGGTGTTGCTGGACATGGTCCAGGGCAGGGCTTTCCTTCCTACAGACAGGGTGGAGACTCTTATCCTTCCAGTAACACTGGTGGCCTCCTCTCGTTGGACCCCAGTACACCCTGTCCTCCGACTGTTGGGTCTGATGGCAGCCGCCATACCCACAGTCCCACTGGCCAGACTGCACATGAGGGTAACCCAATAGTCCCTCTGGGTCCAATGAGATCAGCGCTTGGACGACATGGACCAGAAGATCCTAGTCTCCAACAGGCTACAGAGGGATCTCCTCTGGTGGCAGGATCCATTAAACCTTTCAGTGGGGGTTCCTTTTCACTCCCTGTTCCCCTCCATGACTCTTAGGACAGATGCCTCGAACCACGGATGGGGGGCCCACCTGGGAGACCATCAAACACAAAGGACATGGTCTTCCGTGGGGGAGAATCTTCCCGTCAGCATCCTGGAAACGAGAGCAGTGCTCTGTGCTCTCCAAGCCTTTCAATCCCTCTTAGTTCTGGGAACACTTCTCATCTAGACCGACGATATGGCAATGGTCTGGTACATCAACAAGCAGGGAGGCACCCGTTCATACCCCCTTTGCAGGGAAGCGATACGTTGTGGTACTGGGATGTTCAACACAGTCTATATCTGACAGCAGTCCATGTTCCAGGGGTTCACAACATGCTGGCGGACAGTCTCAGCCGCTCTGTCACTCGGACTCATGAGTGGGAACTAAAGCAGGAGGTAGTGGAAGATCTCTGTTTTTGTTGTTGTTTTTGACAGAAGAGAACTTTGGTTTCAGAGCAAGAAACAGCAGTCTAGAACTACAGATTTTTTACTGATAAATCACTTCTATCTCAGCAGGAGTTAGTACCTGTTTGGATTAAGCAAACATATACTTACGCCGGCCCGGTGGCACTGAGGGTTGAGGCGGTGGACGCTACACCTTGCGCCACACCGGCGACTCAGGTTCGGGAACGAGCCCGGGTTGCTGGGGGTCGGCAGGGGAGGGAGAGGATTGAGCATCGGAGGTGACTCTCCTCTCGCAGGGAGGAACAGGGGTTCCTGTTCGGTGCTCTGCTGATCTCGGGCGGAGGCTGGAAATACAGCAGGCACTGAGGGTAGAGAGAAGGAGTGGGGGAGTGGCAGACATCGGTTACGCCTTGACGTCAGGGCACCAGCCACTCCCATGGGAAAACAGAGAAATGCCTCGGCTCCGGTGGAGATGGAGCACGGGAGCTTGCCCCTGATTTGTGGCTGCCCACCTGGCATCCTCGATCAACATTCACTGCAGTGTTGGGGCCGCCCGTCCCACCCAGGGGCACATCCGGGAGACATGGGCGGAGGATGGGCAGGTAGGGTGTGTGCAGGGATGACTCCATGTGCTCCCGAGGAAGACCAGAGCCAAGGGGTGAGAAGGAGGCATAAATAGTAAAAATAACTAAAAAAAAAAAAAGCAAACATATACTTTATTAGAAGAAAGGGTCTCATTTAAGTAACAAAAAAGAAGAAAGTCACTGTGTTTCTCTGAGGAAGGGGGCTGTATCAACTTAATTTACTGAGTCAGAGCAGGGGGTGAATCTAATTGGGGGTGTGGCTTAGCAGCTTAGGAGTACAAAAGCAGCTGTCTCCAGTTAAAGCTTCCTGCTGTTTTTGACAGAAGAGAACTTTGATTTCAGAGCAAGAAACAGCAATCTAGAACTACAGATTTGTTACTAATTGCCCTCCTTCCACCAAAGCTAGATCTACTTTTATAGCCACTGGATTTGACTGACAACAGGAACTTCCTGTTTGGCAGTAGGAAGGAAATATCACTGAGACACATTAGTTTCATCAACCTTGAAGGAACCTAAAAATAACTCACCGCCCCAGCTGCTGGAGATCTGAATCAAGCATAGAAGAGGAGACTACTGAAGACTACAAAAGTTCCTGTCCCAGAACAGGAAAGGCGAGAGTTGTAAGGGCACATAGGCAGTAGGAAAGCAAGTGTAAAAATACATAGAAGACAGTAAGCATACAAAGCAACAGGAGAGGAACACAAAATAAGTCAAGATGGGAGTGGTGCAATTTAATGGCTGTGGGGCAGCAGTGTTCCTGGAGACATTCTGGAGGCTGCGATGCTGCACTGTTTGCAGGCACCTCTCTGGCCTGAGGAGAAGGTTGCCCATCTCCAGGCTGACCTGGCTAGGATTCGTGAAACCGCTTCTCCCACCCAGGGACCATCAGGGCCACCACCGTTACCTCAGAGGTTGCCAAGAAAGAGGAGCGGTTGGACCAAGGTGGGCTCAGGGAGAGAGAGGGTGGTGGAACAGAGGTGCATCCCTCCAGTAGTACCTCTCCACAATTCATATGCTGTTCTGGAAGTGGTTCCTCTATGGAGGCACCTGCAGTGGAGACCAAGGAGGATGCTGGGAACCTCCACAAAGGAGACCCACAGCAGGGTGGTATGAGACCCCACAGGGGAAGGAAACAACTTCTGGTGGGGGACTCGATCATTAGGGGAGTTGAAGTGGGGGAGGAAGGGGATAGGGAGATAAGGTGCTTGCCTGGCGCCAAGGCTCGGGAGGGACAGGAAGCAAATCCTCAGGATCGCGGGAGCAGCTGCACGAGGGAGGGAGCTGGATGTCATTGTCAGCCTAGGGACAAATGACCCGGCTGTGAATGGGATCAGAGCAGTGCAAGAGGATTTTGTGGAGTTGGGGAGGGGCCTTAGACAAGTAGCATGTACGGTAACCTTCTCGGAGGTGCTGCCTGTCTATGGCAAGGATGCTGCTAGGGTATTCCGCACCATGGGATTCAATGAATGATTGAAAAACTGGTGTGGAGCTCAGGGTTTTGGCTTCATTGGGGACTGGGGAGCCACCTGGAGGGATGCATGCTTATTCTGGTGCGATGGTCCGCATCTGTCCGCGCGGAGGGGGGGGACCAGAATCCTAGGTGACAGGTTTAAATGCTTCATTGGCAAGCATTTATACTAGCCAAAGGGGGAAGCACTGAAAAGGAGCAGGGAAATCGCAGCTTCCCCCCACAAAACACAGTTGGAGAGGTAAACACCAAGGTGGAGAAGTCAGTAGGGAGCTGGACAGGGATAAATGCAGAAAAAGGCGGTAAGGACAGGGATGGGGCTAAAAGGGGTAAGGCCATAAACAATAAATGGAAGGTGATGAGTACCAATGTCTGCAGTCTGTGCAACAAGCTCCCTGAACTACTGGCCTTGATGGAAGAGGGATGCCTGGATATTGTGGCAGTCACTGAAACATGGTACACAGAGAACCATGACTGGGATGTCAACATACCAGGATACACAGTCTACAGGAGGGACAGGGTGGGTAAAAGAGGAGGAGGAGTAGTTCTCTATATAAGGGAAGGGATTAAAGCAACAGAACTAGAGAGTAAACAGGAAGTTGGTGAGTCACTATTGGTCACCCTGGAGACAGGAAATGGCACCACAATCCGCATGGGGGTTGTGTACAGACCCCCATCTCAGGGGGAGGAAATGGACAAGGAAGTGAAAGAAGGCATCCTTAAAATGGCAGAAAAAGGGGAGATATTGTTGACGGGGACCTGAATATGCCAGATGTTAACTGGAGTACCTTTGCTGCAGGCACATCAAAGAGCAGGGTCATTCTTGATGCCCTACAGGGGCATGCCTCAGACAGCTAGTGTTGGAACCCACTGGAGGAGAACATCTTAGACCTAGTACTCTCAAATGGGGAAGGAGAAGGATCTCAGATTTAGAAGTGGGTAGCCATCTGGGAACAAGTGACCACCAAACAGTGTGGTTCACGGTAAACACAGCCAGAAGTCAAGCCATACAAAAACAAGAGCGTTTGACTTTAGGAAGGCTGACTTTGGGAAAATGAGAGTGTGCATCAGAAAAGTACTAGCAAATGGGCAAGAAGGAGGGGTGGAGGAACAATGGGGAATAATCAAAACAGCCATCGCAGAGGCAACAAGCCTTTGTGTGAAGCAAATCGACAAAACAAAACGAAGGAAAAAAACACTATGGTTCTCTAAAGAGGTGGCAGGGATGGTTAAGGAGAAAAGGATAGCATTCAGGAAATATAAGGAAACACAGAAGGAGCAGGTCAGAGAACTTTATCAGTTAAAGCAGAAGGAGGCAGGGAAGGCAGTCAGAATAACAAAGGTACAAACCGAGGAAAAGATAGCCAACTCTGTTAAGAAGGGGGATAAAACCTTTTATGGGTACATTAGGGAGCGAAGAAAGACCAAGGGAGGGATACAGAGACTTAATAAAGGGGAAGGAATGTGGGCAGAGGGTGACAGTGAAAAAGCAGGGATACTGAACAAATATTTCTGCTCAGTATTCACAGTGGAAGAGGAGGGGGGGCGGTACCTACACCAAACAGGGAGAAACTCTGAATAGGGGGTCGATACCAGTCCATTCACAGAAGAAAGGGTTTTGAAAGAACTCTTGAAACTGAGGGTGGACAAAGCAATGGGGCCTGATGGGATTCACCCAAGAATTATAAAAGAACTAAGGGTAGAACTAGTAACACCACTAACTGCTCTCTTTAACAAATCATGGGAGGATGGAGTGGTACCTGAGGACTGGAGGAGGGCAAATGTGATTCCACGTCACAAAAGTGGGAGCAGGGCAGAGGCAGGAAACTACAGACCAGTTAGTTTGACTTCAGTGGTAGGGAAAATGATGGAATCACTTCTGAAGGAAAGAATTGTTGAGTACCTAGAGGCCAGTGGGCACAGGACCCAAGGCAGCATGGTTTCACAGCAGGAAGGTCATGTCAGACGAACCTAATAGATTTCTTTGACTGTGTGACCAAAGTAGTAGACCAGGGAGGGGCTGTGGATATGGCCTACCTAGATTTTAGCAAGGCATTTGACACAGTCTCACACAAAAGATTAATATACAAGTTAGCCAGCCTCAGAGTGGGTCCCAAGGTGGTAGCCTGGATAAAAAACTGGCTGGACAACAGGACGCAAAGGGTAATAGTAAACGGAGTCCACAGTGAAGAAAGGAGGGCAACTAGTGGTGTACCACAGGGTTCGGTACTGGGACCGGCCCTCTTCAATGTCTTTATAAGTGACATTGGAGAGCACCTGGAAGAAAGGTATGTCTCTTTGCAGATGACACAAAGATCTGCAACAGGGTTGATACACAAGGTGGGGTGGAAAGAATGAAAAGGGACTTGGCAAGGTTGGAGGAATGGTCAAATATGTGGCAGCTCAGATTCAATGCAAAGAAGTGCAAGGTAATGCATATGGGAAACAGAAACCCAGTGGAAGAGTACACAGTGGGTGGGTGAGTTAATAACAACAACAAAAATCGAAGAGACCTAGGAGTAATTATATCAGATGACCTAAAGGTGGGCAAGCAATGTGAGAAGGCGGTAAGGAGAGCTGAGGGGATACTAGGATGCATAGGAAGAGGCATCAACAGTAGAAAACAGGAAGTTGTTATCCCTCCATACAGACAATTAGTGAGACCCCATCTGGAGTACTGCGTGCAATTCTAGAGACCCCATCTCCGCAAAGACATAGACAGAGTGGAGACTGTTCAGAAGAGGGCAACCAAAACGGTGCAGGGTCTGCACCAGAAGACATATGAGGAAAGACTAAAGCAGCTTAATATGTATACCCTTGAGGAAAGGAGGGGAGAGGGGGAACTTGATAGAAACTTTCAAGTATCTCAAGAGAACTAACAAAGTACAAGAGGGTAGTATCTTTCAGACGAAGAGATGTGCAAGAACGAGGGGGCACAATTTGAAGATAGAGTGGAGATGGCTCAGAGGTAATGTTAGAAAGTATTTTTTCACACAGAGGGTTGTGGATGCATGGAACAGCCTTCCTGAAGAGATTATGAGAGTCCGGAACAGTGGGAGAATTCAAGAATGCATGGGACAGGCATAAGGCAATTCTAGTGGGGGTAGGAGGAAGTAAGCTGTTGATTAACTAGAATCTGTAGCTTATCCATCAGGTAGGGAAATGGGCAGAATAGGTGGGCCAAGCGGCCCTTCAAACAACATGAAGTCTTGCTATATTATGACAATTAGCAGTTTGGTCCTCCTCTAGAACTGCCCCGGAGATGAAAGAGTTAACTCCATACAGGATGGAGTTCTGAGCGTGAGCTCGGTTTTCAAAGCTCTATCTGGGCAGTTTCAAACTGAAACTGTCAGATTCTTACTCCGCCTCACTGAAGAGTCACTCGGAGATTTCTCCTTCAGCTCGGTTCATTCTCGGTTCATTTTAAGTATTCTCGGTTAAATTTAACGAGAACAGTGTTCTTTTACGCATTTCGGTTCAAGCTCTATCTGGTAACCCGTCGTACAAGGTTTTAGTCTGTGTGGATTGTCATTCTGGGACATGGATATATGTTGTTCATCACACTCATTGGCAGTATCCTTGCCGCTTTAAATCTTGCGGAAGATCCTCAAGCTTGCTCCTCCCCCACCGGGTGGTATAACTCGCGCTCCGCCCATGATGCCAGATCTTCCTTACGGCTTGGAAGCTCAGGTTCCCTCCATAGCAGCTCTCACGTTTGCGACTAGTTCCTATTTCTCCGTTTGCGGATTTAAAATAAAAATTTGCAAAAGACTTCAGTCTTGATCCCTCGCTGGCTGCGATGGACAAATCGACTCGGTTGGAGATGCCCATGCGGGAGTGAAAGATGTCTCGAGACGGATCCCACACTCCCACGTGTGTCTACTGCTTAGGCCTTGAGCACGACCCGCGGCTGCAACCTGCTCATCTTTCTCGGCCTCACGTCCTCAAGACCGTGCTGCCCGATGCAACTGGGCACGCGTCGAGCGTTCCCTCGGTGAAGTCAAGGAGGCCGGTTGGCGGTGTCCGGCGGCGGTAGCTTTCCAGCGGATCAGCTCGGCGGATGGTCGCCCTCGAAGAGGCGGCGGCGCGGGCAGTATCTTCCTCGGCGGGCATTTATCCCCGCTCTCTCTGGGTTCTTCCTACGGCTTCTTTTAAGGAGCTTTATCTGTCCCTCTCCACTAAAGAGAAAGGGCCTCCGTCTGCTGGACCTTATTCTCGGTCAAAAAGAGGGACAAGTGAAGATCCCTCCACGTCGGCGCTCTTGGGGCGGGAAGGTCCCTCTCCCGGGCCGTCGTCCGTCGACGATCGACCGCTCGGCTTCCGGCCACTGGCCTCACGGTGTCCCGTCAGGTCAGTTGACGAGACTCCCACTGATGAAGTCGAGATTTTTCTCGACCCATTAGACGAGCTGTCGCCTTTGCAGCCGAGATTCCCCTCTCCCGGTTCCCGGGAGGAGTTGAGGATCCCGTGGGCTCGTCTGTGCCTCGGTTCGAGCCCTGGATGGACCTTCGAGGCGGAAAGTGCAGTTCCGCCCACTACCTCCTGCGCGACCCGGAAATTCCGGACTCTCGATGCTCGGATGCCTCTTAAGCAGTCCAAGCCGTTCCCACCCGTCATAAAGGCGGTCTCGGTCGGCACATGATAAGCGGCGTCGCCCGCTAATCGTCCTCCTCCTCCTCGGATGAGGAGCTTCGCGTAAGTCATCGTGAAGTCGAGACCTTATGTTACAACAGCTCCTCCTGGCGGGGAAAAGCCGACTCCGGCGCCTTCCCGACCATTGAAATCAACTGTCACCGGGCGGCCGACACAACCACTCGACATCCGAGGCCTATACCCAGGCATTGTTCGGACAACCAACTGCTCCACGATTCGGTGGAACCTCCGCCTCCACAGCCACCAATTGGGGCTCCGACAAAAGATTCTCGATCGGCTAAGGGTTTACCCCATCGGACTGTCAGTTACCCTCACTCCCGACCGACCTCGGCGGTGAAGGTGGCTCAGGCCAGAGGCAGCTCTTCAGGGGACTCTTCCGAGTCCGAAGATGATTCCTCCTTCTTCTCCAAGCGACTGGACTTGAGTCTTCAGGAGGTCAGTCAATGGGCGATACCCGTCGTCCTTCTAGAGACTACTTGAGCTCATCCCGGAAGTCTCCGGGATGGAGCTCGAACCCGTTTCAAGCAGACGGTATCCCTCGAATTCTGGACCGAGGAATTCTCAAGCAGGCCTTTCCGGTGGCGAGGCCATAGTGGGTCCGACACTGGAACTTTGGCAGCGCCCTGCTTCCTGCCCTGCGCCTTACGGCCAGGATGGCCAGGAAGTATCAAAGATCCAGGTTCCTTGTCCGGTTTTCGGAACACCCCTCTGCTGAGGGTTGGTTACCGACAGCGTTTTCGGTAGCGCCCGGCAAGCGCCAGGGATGTGGACAAACCTCCTGACAAGGGTCCAAGAATTGGACTATGTCGGGCGAAAGTCTCACATCGTCACTCGGACACGTCAGGCCAGTTCGGCCGATCCTCATAGCACATTTTCTCATGCCCTGTTGGGCTCCTGGATGGTCATCCTCATCTCCCGCCGATCTGCAGACTACGGTTAAGCAGGGCGGGACCGGGCAGGGCAGTGGCCAAACAGCAGCTCAGACTGCTTTGGATATGGGGACTCATATGCCAGATCGGTGGCGGCCGCGGTGGCTATACGTCGGCGAAGCTTGGCTGAGGATATCCACCTTTGCCGGATACCAGCAACAAGTTGGCGGATGTTCCTTTTGAGGACTGACCTCTTGACCCTGGGGTGGAAGGTCACCAGAGGATCGAGGGAAGTCAATGCCACCTTGGACTCGGTCTCTTCTTCAGCTCAGAAGGACAGGCATGAAACCACAGCCTAAGCCCTTTGTCCTTCTGTGCCCCGGCCCATTAGCCAGCGATCTGGTCAGCAGGCTCACGCCAGCATCCCAAACCCAAACCGCCCGGCTTCCTCTAACAGGAGGCAGGGAGAAAGGGCCCAGGAGGTCCTCGGCGGTCCCTCCTCCAAGCCTGCCCAGTGACAGGCTGAGGTCGCCCCCATCCCCGTCTGCTGCCCCTAGGTCCCCGTGAGGCGGCTCCGGCACTTCCGTTCCTGGTCCGCTGTTACCACGGACAGGTGGGTCTTGAGTGGTGGGAAGAGCCTGCCTCTGGGTGAGCAGCGACACCACCGCTGGAGCACGTCGCCCCTGGAGCTTGGAAGATCCCAGCCTCATGACCGTCGAGCGACATAGCTCTCCTCCTCCAGAAGGTGGTAGAGAGGTAATTGGACCCTCCTTCAGACCCAGGGTTTGCCTTGAGCCACCACTGGTTCCGAGAAGCAGACAGGGGCTGGCGCCCCATTCTCGAACTACCGACCTAAACAAGTTCTAAGGTCTCGAACCTTCAGGATGGTCACTCTGGCTCAGATAATACCATCCTTGGGCAGCAGTGGTTCTACTCTCTGGACTTTTAGAGACGCGTTTTCACGTCCTATCGTCATTACAGAATTCCTTAGCTTCCCGAGCGGAGGATCTCTCTTGATTCAAGCCATGCCCTTGGCATTCTCCAGCTCAGGGTCTTCACAAATGCATGAGTGGTGACAGCATTCCCTCTTGGCGCGAGGGGTCAGGTGTGCCTGCCTTACCTGGACTGACTGGCTGATAACTCCTCCAGGAAGGAGGCGGAGTGGTCAGAGTCTGGCCCTCAGGTCTGCTCTCAACTGGGCCTCCTTATCAGCGAGGCCAGAGCAGACTTCGAGGAACAGGTGATTCTATTCATCGGGAGCAGCTCGATCTCTTCGAGCAAGCCTGGATCCCAGCGGACAGGGCGAGGTTCTTTCCTCCTTTGCGATCATTTCTGGTTGGGCAGTGCGCCCTGCCGGGACTTCCTGCGCCTCCTGGGTCTCATGGCGGCCTGTACCAGCGTGGTCCGTTGGGCCCGCTGGAACATCGTCCCCTTCCCGTGAGGACTAGCCAGCCAGTGGTCACAGCGGCTAAATCCTTGGACCAACGTGTCGGTGACACAGGGGATGTGGGCAGCTCTCCAGTGGTGGACGTTCAGATCTGTTTGCAGGGCATCCCGTTCAAATCCGCCCGAGCAGCGGTCTCTCTGTCGACAAATGCCTCTCTGAAATGGTTAGGTGCCCATCTGGGGGAACACCGGGCTCATAGCCTCTGGTCCCCAGGTTGATGCCCATCAGCCTGCTGGGCTCCGGCGGTCCTTGCATCTCACGCCTTTGCTCCGTTCCTCCGGGGTCAAGTGGTCCGGTCAGACGGACAGCCACCACGACCATGCCTCTAAACCGCCAGTAGGGGCCGCGCTCCATGCTTCTGCTGAGCTCTCCGCATTTGGTCACTCGTCACGCGGCCTGGGTAGATCTCCCTGGCCATTCACGTGGCGGGCCTCCAACACCCTGGCCGATGCCTGGGCGGATGAGGGCTGCATCCCACAGTGGTCTCTCCTACCGGTGAGTAGCATCTGTTCTCCTTTGAGGCACACCTCAGGTGGACCTGTTTGCCTCCATGGAGAGCGAAGCTGAGTCTGTTCCTGCCCGCCCCCTCCCAGGGCTGCAGAGGATGCCTTCTCGGGCAATGGACCCCGGAGCTCTTTGCATGCCTCCCCATTTCCCACCCAGTCCACAAGGTGCTTCTCAAGCGAGGAGGACAGGCGCGGGTAATTCTGATAGCCCAGACTGGCCTCGCCAGTTCTGGTACGAATCTCCTCAGTCTCAGCTCCAGGACTCCGCGGCAGCTTCCAGCTACTTGGGACCTGCTCGATCCAATCAGAAGGTGTTCCCATCGGACCTTCAATCCCACTACCCTGGCCCAGCCTGGTTCCTGGCTGATTCCAGGCCTTGGGTCTTCCGGCGAGGTCCTCAATGTAGATTGGGCGTCCCGTGGTCGACCAGAAAATGCTATGCCTTCAAATGGAAAGGGTTTTCCATTTGGTGTCAGCAGAAGAGGCTTGGACCCTTCCTCCTGTTCCTTGGCAAGCATCTTGGACTGTTGTGGTCCCTTTCTAGTCAAGGGGCTTGGGTCGGCGACCTAAGGGTGCACCTAGCAGCCATCTCTGCTTGCAGGCGCGGGCCGGGAAGCAGTCGATGGCGCAGGAGAAGGTGGTCTGGCGCTTTTCAAGGCCTTGTCACATTTCCCCTCAGTCACGGGAACCCCACCTCCGTGGGATCTACTGCTGGTACTAGCAAAGCTCATGGGCAAGCCATTGGGCCTATGCACAGGTGCTCTCTCTCACCTGTCGTGGAGACCGCCTTCTTGGTGGCTATCCGTCAGCCAGAAGGATGGGAGAGCTCCAGGCGCTTTCCAGTGAGTCTCCTTACCTGGTCTTCCACAGGGACAAGGTTGTCCTGCGCCCCACCGAAATTCCTTCGAAGGTGGTGCCGAGTTCACCTTAACAGGTGTTGACTCTGCGGTGTTCTACCCCAATCACCCCTCGGAGGCGAATATAGGCTCATACTCTGGACCCTAGAAGAGCTCGCTTATTATAAGGGCATGCGGCTGGAAGTCGGGGGAGAGGTTGCGCCAGCTGTTTGTCACCTACGCTGAAGCGCATCAGCAGACCTGCAGCCAAGCGGACGATAAGCAGGTGGGTAACCTCCTGCATAGATCTCTGCTATAAGTTGGCGGGCATGAGACTCCCAGAGGATAAGAGCTCATTCTACCCGCCATACTGCTGCAGTGGCTGCTTCCAGGGCGTCCTATCCAGGAAATCTACCCAGGCTGCTACCTGGAAGTCAGCAAACACCTTCATTACCCACTACCACATCGACCTTAGTCACGCGGGGATGCTGGTTTTGGGGCCTCGGTTCTCAGTCTCTCTTTCCCAAGTAAGTATATGGGGTGTGCGTCTTGCCTCCCTCCTCCGGGAGAACTGCTAGGAGTCTGCTCAATGAGTGTGGATGAACAACATATCCATGTCCTAGAAATAGGTTACTCACCTGTAACAGGAGTTCTAGGAATGGTATATGTTTCATCCACCGACCACCGAGGCCTCCGGCTGACCCTAACCTGAGCTCCAGCCAGGCTGAGATCTGGCGTCATGGTGACGAGCGAGTTATACCACCGGGTGGGTGGGAGGAGCAAGCTTGAAGACCTTCGGCTTAAGATTTAAGCGGCTAGAATACTGCCAATGGTGTGGATGAACAACATATACCATTCCTAGAACTCCTGTTACAGGTGAGTAACCTGTATTTATCGATTCGGTTTTGAACCGATCGGTTCTTTAAAACTCATTTTAAACATTTTAAAATATATTTAAAGTGCGGTTCCGGTTCTTATCAGTTCTAAAAACAGTTTCATTACGTTTTTCAAATACCAATGACACGGTTAGGAACCCGATAAGGGTGTCTTGCCTGGCACTGCCATTAAAAGGGCAAGTTTTTGGTTAGGCTGGCATTATGTCTGAAAGCCCAAAAGAAAACCGGAGCACTGCGGTTTCAACACTGTGATGCTTGTGGGAAGCCTTTGCCAGAGCTGACCCACACACACATGTGTTTGTCGTCTGGGTTTGACCACCACCGTCAGACTGCCAGGTATGTAAATGTTCCCTGCAGCCACCCTGGAAAAAGATTGGGCAGGCTCAGGGAATGAGAGGCAAAAAGTCCGCTGACCCGGATGGCCAGCGGTTCAGTGCAACTGAACCAGAGGAGAGTGCCACCTGACCAGGGCGTGCTTCACCGAACGCAAAAGCTGGTTCTGAGAACCAGCCCCAGTAAAAATCTAGAAAATCAGCAGGTCTGGAATTCAAAATTTCCTCTCCAACTGCTGCAGAAATAACAAGCCATACAAATTGTCCAGTCACTGCTCTCAGGTGTCGTCGAACCACCACTAGTTGGCAAGGTTTGGTTACCGTCCGGCTGATGGTTCAGGAGTATGATGTTGAGGAATTTTATGAACCACAGGAGGGAGGATTATGAACAGTATGTATGTGTGGCTGGGAGGGTCTGGATATTGCCCATTGAACGGACATCTCTCCAGACAGACCTTTAGAATCTCCCCTATGCTGTCTGAGTCCCATCTCATTTTATGTTTTAAAAGAAAGTTCCTGAAACCCTCCAGCTTCCCATAGAAGGCGATTGGATGAGCAGGAGGCCTGATTATGTTGAAATATGGATATTCCAGAGTCTAGGAGATTGTCTATTCCTCTGCATAGAGTCATTTAGGAAGCAAACAATAAAATTTTGAAAAATAATTCTAGGGACATGGACTATGTTGTTCATCCACACTCATTGGCAGGTATCCTTGCCGCTTTAAATCTTGCGGAAGGTCTTCAAGCTTGCTACTCCCACCCACCGGGTGGTATAACTCTGGCTCCTTCCATGCGCAGATCTTCCTTACGCTTGGAAGCTCAGGTTCCTCCTTAGCAGCTCTGCGTTTGAGACCAGTTCCCTATTCTCCGTTTACGATTTAAAAATAAATTTTGCAAAAAGACTTCCAGTCTTCTATCCCTCATGACTGCGATGGACAATCGACTCCGGTTCGGAGATGCCCATCGAACAGAAGATGTCTCAGGACGGATCCACACTCCGCGTGTGTCTACTGCTTAGGCCTTGAGCACGACCGCAGGCTTGCGAACCTTGCTCATCTTTCTCGACCTCGTCCTCGAGAACCGTGCTGCCGATTACAGCAGGGCCGTCCGAAGCGTTTCCCTCCGGTGAAGTCAAGGAGGCCGGTTGGCGGTAATCATGGTATCGGTTCGGCGGATCAGCTCGGCGGATGGTCGCCCTCAAGAAGGCAGGCGTGAGCCGGTATCTTCCTCGGCGGCGGCATTTATCCCATCTCTCTGGGCTCTTCTTACACGGCTTCTTTTAAGGGCTTTGTCTGTCCCTCTCCACTAAAGGAAAGAACCTACGTTGGCGGGACCTTGATCTCGGTCCAAAGAGGGACAGAGGTAAGTCCTCCGTCGGCGCTCTTGGGAGCGAGGAAGGTCCCTCCCGGGCAGTCGACCGTCGCTTAATCACGCCGCCTCGGCCGACCACTGGCCTCATGGTGTCCCGTCAGGTCAGTTGACCGAGACTCCACCGATGAAGTCGAGATTTTTCTCGACCCAGTAGACGGGCTATCGCCTTTAGCAGCCAGTCCCTCTCCCGGTTCCCCGGAGGTTGAGATCCGTGGGCTCGCCTGTGCCTCGGTTCCGGAGCCCTCGGATGCACCATCCGAGCGAAGGAGTGCGGTTCCGCGGCCTCCCGCACCGACCTCGAAATTCAGGACTCTCGTTCTCGGTCTGGACCTCTTGGCGGTCAGCCGATCCACCGTCATGGCGGGTCGGCACTGCAGTGGCGGCGTCGCCCGCGTCCTAGTCCTCCTCCTCAGGATGAGGAGCTTCGGCGTAAGTCGTCGGCGATGCGAGACCTTATGTTGCAACAACTCCTCCTGGCCGGAATAAGCCGACCCGTCGCCTTCCGGCCATTAAAATAACTGTCACGGGCCGCGACACAACCCCTCGACTTATCAAGGGCCTATCCAGGCGGTTGTTCGGCCAAAACAGCTGCTCCACTGATTCGGTGGAACTCCGCCTCCACAGCCGCAAGTGGGGCTCCGACCAAGGATTCTCCGGTCGGCTGGGGTCTACCCATCAGGCTGTCAATTACCCTCACTCGATCGACCTCGGCAGGTGAAGGGTGGCTCAGGCCAGAGCAGCTCTTGAGGACTCTTCCAGGTCGAAGATGATTCCTCCTTTTTCTCCAAGCGACTGGACTTGGATCTTCAGGAGATCAGTCAATGGCGATAGCCCGTCCGTCCTTCCTAGGACTACCGGCTCATCTCCGGGTCCACGGGATGGGCTCGAACCCGTTCCAAGCAGACGAGTATCCCCTCACGAGATTCTGACTGGACGATTCTCCGACAGAAGACCTTTCGGCGGACAGGGGCGAGGTTCTCTCCTCCTTGCCCGATCATTTCTGGTTGGGCAATTGCGCCCTGCCGGGCTTCCTGCGCCTCCTGGGTCTCATGGCGGCCTGCACCAGGCGTGGTCCGTTGGGCCCGCTGGAACATCGTCCCTTCAGTGGGACTGGCCAGCCAGTGGTCCAGCGCCTGCGATCCTTTGGACCAGCCTGTAGCCGGTGACACAGGGGATGTGGAGCGCTCTCCAGTGGTGGACCGTTCCAGATCATTTGCAGGAGGGCATCCGTTCGTCCGCCCAGCGCAACGGTCTCTCTATTGACCGATGCCTCTCTGATGGGTTGGGGTGCCCATCTGGGGAACACCGGGCTCATGGCCTCTGGTCCCAGGGAGTCCGATGCCACATCAACCTGCTGGAGCTCGGCGGTCCGCCTAGCTCTCACCGCCTTGCTCCGTTCCTCCGGGTCAAGTGGTCCGGGTCAGGCGGACAATACCACGACCATGTACTATCTAAACCGCCATGGCGGGACGCGCTCCATGCTTCTATGCAAGGAAGCTCTCCGCATTTGGTCACTCGTGCGCAGCCTGGAGGCGGATCTCCTAGCCATTCACGCGGCAGGAGCCTCCAACACCCTGGCCGATGCCCTGAGCCGGATAGGGGCTGCATCCCACGAGTGGTCTCTCCTGCCGGAGGTAGTACAGCATCTGTTCTCCCATTGGGGCACACCTCAGGTGGACCTGTTTGCCTCCAGGGAGAACGGGCTGAGCCTGTTCCATGCCCGCCTCAGCAGGGCTCGCTGCAGGGGATGCCTTCGAGGCAGTGGACCCCGGCCTCTTTTACGCCTCTCCCCATTTCCTTGATCCACAAGGTGCTTCTCAAGGCGAGGAGGACAAGGCGAGGTGATTCTGATAGCCCCAGACTGGCCTCGCCAGTTCTGGTACCCAGATCTCCTCAGTCTCAGCTCCAGGACTCCGCGGCAGCTTCCAGCTCACCCGGACCTGCTCTCAGTCAATCAGGGGAAGGTGTTCCATCCGGACCTTCAATCCCTGCACCTGACGGCCTGGTTCCTGAGCGGCTAGAGTTCCAGGCCTTGGGTCTTTCGACGAGGTCCTCAATGTAGTTGAGGCGTCCCGTGAAGGAGTCGACCAGAAAATGCTATGCCTTCAAATGGAAAAGGTTTTCCATTTGGTGTCAGAGCAAGGGCTTGACCCTTCCTCCTGTTCCTTGGCAAGCATCTTGGACTATTTATGGTCCCTTTCTAGTCAAGGGCTTAGGTCGACGACCCTAAGGGTGCACCTGGCAGCCATCTCTGCTTACCGGGCGGGCCGGGAAGCAGTCGGTGGCAGGGAGAAGGTGGTCTGGCGCTTTTCAAAGGCCTTGATCACATTCCCTCAGTGGGAACCCCCCTCCTGGGATCTACTGCTGGTACTGGCAAAGCTCATGGGCAAGCCATTCGAACTATGCACAGGTGTGCTCTCTCTCACATCGTGGAAGACCGCCTTCTTGGTGGCTATCCGTCAGCCAGAAGGATGGGAGAGCTCCAGGCGCTTTCCATCGAGTCTCCTTACCTGGTCTTCCACAGGACAAGGTTGTCCTGCGCTCCACCGAAATTCCTTCCGAAGGTGGTGTCGGAGTTTCACCTTAACCAGGTGTTGACTCTGCGGTTTCTACCCCAATCACACCTGGAGGCGAATAGGCTCCATACTCTGACCCTAGAGGGCGCGCTTATTATAAGGGAGCACGCTGAAATCGGGAGAGGTTCGCCAGCTGTTTGTCACCCACGCTGAAGCCGCATCTGGCAGACCTGCAGCCAAGCGGATTGATAAGCAGGTGGGTAACCTCCTGCATAGATCTCTGCTATAAGTTGGCGGGCATGGAGCCTCCCAGAGGGATAAGAGCTCATTCTACCGCCATACTGCTGTGCATGTGGCTGCTTCCAGGGGCGTCCCTATCCAGAAATCTGCAGGGCTGCTACCTGGAAGTCAGCAAACACCTTATTACCCATTACCACATCGACCTTGAGTCACGCCGGGATGCTGGTTTTGGGGCCTCGGTTCTCCAGTCTCTCTTTCCCAAGTAAGTATTGGGGTGCGTCTTGCCTCCTCCTCCGGAGAACTGCTAGGAGTCTGCCAATGAGTGTGGATGAACAACATATCCATGTCCTAAATACAAGTTACTCACCTGTAACAGGAGTTCTAGGAATGGTATATGTTGTTCATCCACATTTCTCCACCCTCCGCTTCGACGCACAACCTGAGCTTCCAGCGGGCCAGATCTGGCGTCATGGGGCGGAGCCGAGAGTTATACCACCCGGGTGGGTGGGAGGAGCAAGCTTGAAGACCTTCCGGCAAGATTTAAAGCGGCAAGGATACCTGCCAATGAGTGTGGATGAACAACGTATACCATTCCTAGAACTCCTGTTACAGGTGAGTAACCTGTATTTCTGTGCCTCCTGTCGATAAGAAGATGGACAGGAGGTATACTCTATCAGGTCCTGATACAGACTTCCTTTCTGAGCAGTGTAGTCGTGTAGGAGTAGTGCAGGCTGCAGCCTGACAGCAGTTAACATTCCCTGGCTTCACATCCTCCTGACAAGGATTCCAGGAAGATTGATGCCATGGCAAAAGCAGTATATGGCAGCCTCTCTGGGACTCAGGCAGGCAAATTATATGCTTATGTGGCTAGATATCAGAAATCTAGATGGGATACAGTTATGCAGTTAGCCAAGCAGGCCCATTTCAGCTGGCTAGTGAATTAGAACAGGTGGCTGCTGATGGCATTGAAGCCTCTAAAGTTCAGTTTCATGCTGCTGTGGATGTTAATGATGTTTCCTCAAGGGTCATGGCCATTTCTGTAGTTTTTCATAGGTTGGCATGGCTCAGGTGTACTAATCTGTCACAGGACACTCAGACTAAGGCTATGGATTTTCCTGTGGTGGGGAATTCTCTGTTTGGGGAGCAGACAGAGAACTATATGAAAAAGATGGATGAATACAGAACTACCTACAAAAGTGCCCAAGCCAAGAGCGCAAGCCACTCCCAGAGGCACACACCCAGAGGTAGGGGCAGGCCCTTCCAAAGGCCTTTTTATCAATTCCAAGCCTCCTCTGCTTTTGCTCAGAGGGGCTTTTTCAGAGGCAGAGGCAGAACGGGCGCAGGTAAACCGGTCCCCACCCCTCAGCCTAAGGCAACTGCCAAGCAGACACCCTGATGGGGTGCCCAGGGTCGATTCTCCTGTACCAGTAGGGGGCAGGTTGGCTTACTTCAGTCAGAACTGGGTGTCCCTAACCGGACAAATGGGTTCTGGAAGTAGTAAGCCAGGGCCTGGTTCTCAGCTTCAAAAATTCCCAAAGATGAGAGCCAGGCATTTTCCACCTGCAAGCCCCTCGAGACCCTTGCTCTGGAAGCAGAGGTCTCTACCCTGTTAACCTTCAGAGCAGTAGAAGGGTTCCTCCCTTAAACCAGGGCAAAGGTCTGTATTCCAGATACTTCCTTACCCCAAAAAAGACAGGAGAATGGCGGCCCATCTTAGATCTAAGATATCTGAACAAGCACCTTTTGAAACCAAAGTTCAAAATGCTAACTCTGGCAATGATTTTACCCTCCCTGAGGCCAGGGGACTGGTTAGCCTCCCTGGACCTCAAGGACGCTTATTTTCATGTCCTCATCAGGCCTTCTCACCAAAAGTACCTCAGGTTCAAACTGCCCTCAGGCCACTACCAGTTCAGGGCAGTGCCCTTCGGCCTTACCTCTGCCCCAAGGGTATTCACAAAATGTCTGGCCGTGGCAGTGGCTCATTTAAGGAGGCAAGGGATTGCTGTTTTCCCTCACCTGGACGATCGGCTTATTGTAGGACAGTCTCCAGAACAGGTGAAATCCCACTTACAAGTCACCCAGCAGCTTCTCACCTCCCTGGGATTCCTGCTAAATCTACCAAAGTCAGTTCTAGAACCAGTTCAGGTACTCGCTTTCATAGGTGCAGAATTGGACACAAAGCTGGCCAGGGCCTTCCTCCCCTTGGAAAGGGTAGAGCAGTTGATTGCCCTGGCCTCCTCTGTCACTCTGCAGGTCTCTCGACCAGGAAGACACTTTTTGCAGCTCCTGGGGCACATGGCTGCCTCCACAGCCGTGGTGCAGGGAGCAAGATTCCAGATGAGACATTCAGTTTCACTTGAGAGCCTATTGGTCTCAAAGGAGGGACCCCCTTACCAAATTGATTCCAGTGACCCGAACCCTGATCCTAGCCCTTCAGTGGTGGCAGGATCAGAGCAATTTAAGACTGGGGGTTCCCTTCATTCCTCTCTCCCTCCCTCACCCTCACTAGGGATGCCTCCCTCCTGGGGTGGGAGCACATGAGGCGACCTCTCCACCCAGGAGTGTGGTCCCCAGGAATCTCTGCTTCACATCAGTTTGCTGGAACTCAGAGCTGTCTTTTAGCTCTTCAAACATTTTCTGCATCTGTCCAGAACAAAGTAGTCCAGGTCAGAACAGACAATACCACAACAATGTGGTACATCAACAAGCAAGGGCCTTTCGGTTTGTCGGCCTTGTGCACCGAGGCAATGAAGTTGTGGTCTCTGGCCTACTCCTGAACACCTCTCTGATAGCAGTTCACCTGCCAGGAAAGACAATGTCCTAGCGGATGCCCTCAGCAGGATTTCTCAGGGCCATCACGAATGGTCCCTGAATCCTCGAGTGCTGGGGACAGTTTTGCCAGATGGGGCACCCCTCAGATAGACCTCTTATAGCCCCAGACAACCACCAACTTCCACTGTTCTGTTGCAGGCCCCAGTGGTGGGCTCAGTCCCCCTGACGCCCTTCTCTTGGATTGGGAAGGGAAGTTTCTTTATGCTTCCCCCCCTTCCCTCTCCTATTCAAGGTGTTAGTAAAAATCAGATCCCAGCCTTGCAAGGTGATTCTGATTGCACCAGACTGGGCCAGGCAACCCTGGTACCCACTCCTTCTATCACTGGCAGTCCACTTTCCCCTGTGTCTTCCCAGGATTCACAACCTGCTGACCTGTGCCCAGGGGAGAGTCTGGTATCCGAACCTCAAATCCCTCAACCTCAAAGCTTGGCTCTTGAGGAGTTAGAATTTGCTGATTTGCACCTTTCTCAAGGTGTCCTTGACACCCTAAAGGCCTCTAGGAAGCCTTCCACTAGAGCCACTTGTAATTCCAAGTGGAAAAGGTTCTCCATCTGGTGTTCTGGGAAGCATATTGCCCCAGAATCTGCTGATTTGCCCATTTTGTTGGACTACATGGTCCATCTTAATTCTTTGGGCCTCAGGCCAGCTACCTAAGAGTTCATTTGGCAGCTGTCTCTGCTTTTATTTCAGCAGGAAAGCCTTCCTCCCTTTCCGCTCACCCTGTATTTTCCAAGTTTTTTAAGGGGTTACTCCATACCAATCCACCCTTTCGTGACCCAGCCCCTGCCTGGGACCTTAATGTTTGCATTGCCCAGTTAATGCAACCTCCCTTTGAACCCCTGTCTTCCACAGAGCTTAAGTTTTTAACTTGGAAAACTGTATTTCTAGTGGCCATCACTTCTGCTAGACACATAAGTGAGTTACAAGCCCTTTCAGTAGAAAATGATTTTATTTCTTTTCACAGGGATAAGGTAGTCCTCAGGACTAACAGAAAGTTTTTACCTAAAGTGGTGTCGGATTTCCATCTTAACCAATCCATCTCCATTCCAGTATTTTTCACTGAGCATTCTTCCTCTGGTGAGAGGAGATTGCACAGTTTGGATGTTAAGAGGGCATTGAGTTACTATTTAGAACGTACCAAGGGTCACAGGTTCAAATCCCATCAACTGTTTCTCACCTATGGTGAGGTTGGCAAAGGAAGCCTGCCACTAAGAGGACATTGCCAGATGGATTGTCTCTTGTATCCTATTTTGTTACCAGAAACTGGGTAGAGACCCCCGCCCCGGATTGAGGGCTCATTCTACCAGAGGTACAGCGCGTCTCTAGCTGCTGCTAGAGACATTCCTATTTTAAATTTGTCAGGCTGCAACCTGGAAAAGCAGTACACACCTTCACCAAGCATTACTCCTGGATATCCAGGCCAGGAGAGATGCTCGATTTAGCACAGCTGTGCTTCAGAGCCTATTCCTAAGTAGGTTCTGTCCCTCCTCCATGGAGGTACTGCTGTGTAGTCTGCTAATTGTCATAATATAGCAAGACTTCATGTTGTTTGAAGAAAAATTACTCACCTTAGTAATGTTGTTTCTTCTAATGGAGTCTTGCTATATTATGACCCACCTGCCCTCTCAGAACTTCTACTTGGGTAGGGGTGGGCAACCTAGTGCAGGCACTGTTTATGCCATTGCAGGATTTTCTTCCCCTTTTGGGGTTTTGGGGAGTGTTGTTTCTATTGTTAAATGGTATTTTGCTGGCCCCTGGGTAGGGTCCAGCAGTGTTATTGTTATTGTTGCTATTGTTGTTGTTGTTATTAGGTAGCCAGTAGGCTAGTGTGAGTTACAGCTTCCACACAGACCTTAGTGAGTTCTTGCTTCATAAAGAATCTGACAGTTTCAGTTTGAAACTGCCCAGATGAAACTTTGAAAACCGAGCTCAGCGCTCAGAACTCCATCCTGTATGGAGTTAACTCTTTCATCCTCCGGCAGTTCTAGAGGAGGACCAAACTGCTAATTGTCATAATATAGCAAGACTCCATTAGAAGAAACAACATTACTAAGGTGAGTAATTTTTCTTATCTGCCGTCAAATTCAGTGTTTCTGTGTTTTCTTCCTTCAGTGAATTGGCCAAGATAGACCTGTTTGCCTCCTATCCAGTGCAAAACTGCCCAACTTTTGCTCACTCGTTCCTGGGTGTGGTGTTTTTGGCGAGATGCACTGTCTCTGTCTTGGACAGGGAGATTTCTGTACACTTTTCATCCCTTTCCTATTCATGAAGGTTCTGCTGAAGCCACAGGCAGAGGGGCATACATGATTCTCATTGCCCCCCTTTGGCCTCGGCAGATATGGTCTCCCCTGCTGCAACAGCTGGTGATGGAGCCCTCTGTTCCTCTACCTCTCTCTCATGACTTTGTGTCCCAGGAGCAGGGCACCCTTGTATATCCAAGCCTCAAATCTCTCCACCTTCATGCGTGACACCTCAAGGACTAAGGAGGTTCACAAGTCGGATCAACTCTTTGTAGCCTTTGCTCCCAAGTGCCAGGGCAAGTCTGTTTCAAAACAGACTTTTTCTAGGTGGCTGGCAAATTGTATTCACTACATTTACCAGAAGTACGAGAAGCCCCTTCCGGGGACGGTCAAGGACCACTCAACTAAGGGAGTGGCCATTTCCACTGCGGGCATATACGCTGCAGCCACTTGGTCCCCCGTCCACACTTTCACGAAATATTACAGCCTGGACATTGCTTCTAGGCGCAGGGCTGATTTTGGTCTAGCAGTCCTGCAAGTACTTCTGTTGTGAGCAACCTGTAGTTGGCAGACTTTTTCCTCCTCCCGGAACCTAGTCTTCGACTTCTCCGTTTTAGTTGACTGCTTGGCATTCAGTCCTGCTTGTAAAGACCTTCTGCAGAAACCCTCTCGAAGTAAGATATAGCAGCTACATAAGAACTTACTGTAACAGTAGATCTTCGAGAGAGGTTCCTGCAGTAGGTCTAGATTTCCCACTCACCTTCCCCAAGCTCTTGTGTTTTTTCCTCTTTATTCCCTACCCAGGGCTTTGTTTCATCCAGGGCTCAGGGTCCCAGGAGTTTTCACTCCTTTTTTTTTTTCCTGCTTCCTCTTTAGAGGTCTCTGGCGGAAGAACTGGAGGGTGGGCGGGGGACTTCCCCTATTTATTTTATTTTTTTATTTCAGTCTTTGGTAACTGGGTAAGGCCCACTAGGCACAAGTGCCTGTTTTCAGGGGCGACCTAGGAGCACTGGGCAGTTAAGTGACTTGCTCAGAGTCGCACAGTATGCAAGTGGAGGTTGTGAGAATCAGAACCAGGGCTGGTCTGCTGGATGGCGCACCCAGTTCGTTCACAGCTCATTACTGTAACCTCTACACTATACTACCAACCTGTCCGTCACCTGACGCTGGGGGTGGTCCCCACTAATGATTGCTAGCTACAATTTTGCCATGCAGTCCTGATGCCAGGAGGTGCAGTTCTTTTTGTAAAGACCTACTGCAGGAACCTCTTTCGAAGATCTACTGTTACGGTAAGTTCTTACGTAACTGCTATTTCCTCCTGTTCTGCACGCATTTGAGAACTTGTCGGATCCGGTGTGTAATAGACCTGCCTCTGTCCCTTCTGTCTGCAAGCAAATAGACAGGAAATGCACAGCCCCTAAGGACAGACCACTGTATGTTTCTCAACCTATAGCTGATGCCATTGTTGTTTTCGCTGAGAAAGACCAAGCCATTCTTCTCCAAGTGGTAATTGCACACCCTGTTAACAAGGAATCTTCCCTTGTCAGTCTTCACCATTCATTATTGCTGGGTGTAAGCTGAGTGCGCATCTACTGCAGGAGCTGTTTTTTGGGGGAGAATTCGGGCGCCAGCGGCCTGCCTGAGGCCATCGCGTGCGTGGCATGAGAGTTGACCGTTAGGTGCTGCAGACTACTCCCCCACCCCAGTTCTCTTTCTCCCGCTGTCGAGGTTGCACCTGCTGCGTGAGTTTTCAGAAAAATTTCTTCTGCGTCACTAGGCCTTCGCCATTCGATGTTTCCTGCGTTCTCTGTCCCAGTTCTGAATCACCCAACGCCGTTGGAAATCAGTAAGCCCGTTCCTTTTATTTCTGCTGATGGCGCCAGGTCCTTTTTCTGTGAAGTTTTGTACATTTATTTTGCATCATGTCTGGTTCGGGGCTAAGAGAAAATCCAAAGCAGGCCGTGCCCCCATGCGTCCATGCCCCTGTGCGGCATTTTCGTTACGGACCGATGTGATGTTTGTCTGCGTTGCCTGGGTCACAACCACGATATGGACAACTCCGATGCCTGTTTCTCCATGGACTGCTGCGTTCTTGAGATCCGCGCGTTTAAAGTTGACAGGGCCCCACCAACTTTCGGAGGACGGCGTCATTCTAGAGATGCCATGGCAAGATCTCTTGACCCTGCTTCCGGGTCCCCTCCTGGGTCTATATGGCCTTCCGAGGAGGAAACCTCCTCAGATTCTGGCCTTGCCGTCGAGACAGGTTTCTTTAGTGGTGCGGAGGATCGTCTTGGTTTCCCGTGGAGGCCAGGTCGAGGCACGCTACAGGCAGTCACCTCCTCAGAGGTGCAGGCTCCTCCATTGTTCGGCCCACAGCACCACGGACCCTCAGTGCCGCCTAGTGACACCGTTCGGATCGGCGTTCACCTTGTTGATGATCGAGGTAATGTTGTGACCTGTTACATGGCGCTGTTGGTAGGAGAGCTCCCAGGGTCAGTAGTCTGGCGGTTTGTATGGTCTCCTCCTCTGAGGTGGGTGACTCGCTGACTGATCCGGACTGGCACCCGACCTCTCAGAGTCAAGGAGTCCTCTTGGATGTGGCACCAGGCGGCCCAGTGTTTGCCTCCTGGGCTCCCAGAGTTCGTGGTCTCTGTAGCCCCCCCGCCCGACTCGGTGTTGTGGGCGATGTGGTGAATAGCGGTCTCGGGGGACCTGGGGTGGCAGTCTTGACCGCTGAGACCAGGGCAGCTGCCATTCCTGGTGCTGCCATAGCATCCTTAGTGGGGACTGGGACCCCCTCTTCTGTGGCCTCCCTTGGGGGTCTGCAGTTTTGGAGAATGCCTTGTCACTGGGTTCGAGGAAGAGGGCGACCTCGGAGTCTGAGGGGTTGAGAGGCCAGGGTGAGCTGCGGAGGCCTTCTTCCACTACCCTGCAAGGGTGGGGAGGAGCCGCAGTGCTGAGCCCACTTCTCCTCCTCCTCTAAGACTTCAGGGGTGCCCTTAGTGGGCAGCGCTGAGGGTTGCCCTCTTGGAACCATGCAGCCTCAGTCGCACTACAGGGGAGATTCTCCCTCAGGGCTCCTCCAGCATTCATTTTCACAAGGGCAGAGTCTGCTGACTAGATTGACCCCAGTTCCCCTGCGTGGGAGGATCTGCTGCGGGGTCTCAAAGCCCTGGCAGAGGCCGAGGCACTTTCGGTGAGTGCCCTTCCTCAATCCCTCTGCAGACCTCCCCTCTCCAGGCCATGAGGGCCCTATGGGACCTTAACCTGGGAGATGTTCAGGCCACTGAGTCGGCCTTTCCTAGGTATGTTAGAACTGTGGACGAGCAGGTCTTTTGCCTGTCTTCCCCCTGCTGCAGGAGGACTCTGAACATCCGAGCTCCTCTACATCCTCGGCTTCCTCATCTAAGGAAGAGGAACATTCTATCCACCTTTCCTCCAACGCTGATTTCACCGAATATCAGCGATTCCTTTCAAGGTTAGTTCAAGAGCTCCACATCTCCCATGTGGTAAGACGCAATACCGAGCGGGAGACATGCTCTTTTCTGAGTGAGTTCAGTGCCAACCACCTGGTGGTGTTTTCCTGGCCTGTTCACTTCAGGAAGCATCTATTCACATCTGGCAGTCTCTAGCCACCTCATCCCCAGCCCCAGCAAACTGCAGGAGGAGGTATTGCGCTTCTCAGGGGTCTGTTGGTTCTCTGCCTCACCCACCTTTGGGGCTGACGGCTTTATTTATTCAATTTTGATTACAGGTAGGCCCACTGAGACCAGATGGTCCCTTTTTCAGGGGCGACCTGAAGTTAATTACAGAGAGTCATGAAGCAGTTGGCAAACATATTATACAAATATGAACAATAATAGGACGTATATTACAAGGAGTACAACAATATTATTCAGATTTTCAGAGCAACTCATTAGGCTTGAGGAACAACAGATTACAAACAGTAGGCACATAGTATGGCAAGACAACAGATTACAACATGTTATGGACAACAGTGTGGCAAGATAGCCCCTGATCAGCTATAGCAGGAGCCAGTGGGCTGGTTTCAGCAGAGTAGGATTTAAGCTCTTTTTAAAATTCCTTGAGGTAGAAGAGTGGATGCTACACAGGAGCACATTCAGAGGGAGGGATATGGAGGAGGGAAAAAGATCGGGCTCCCAGGAGTTACGGATCCTAGGTACTTGGAGTAGCAGGAGTTCCGGAGCTCTTAAGGTTCTTGTGCACTGCTTAGGCCGTAGCAGATTTTTTAGACTAGGTGGTGAGGTGTCTTGCTTAAGTTTGTAGGCTAGATGTAGGGAAGAGTAGGCCAGTCTGCCCTCAAGGACGGCCAGTTTAGGGAATTTAGCACTGTGCAGTGGTGTGCAAGCGGTCTCGCCGAGTTGGCAAATCTCCCTATCCTGTGGTAGAGAGTTCTCATCATTTGCAGCTCAGTGCCCTTAATGGAGTGCAGTACTGGAGCCCCATGGCGAGAAGGTGGGAAAGAGGTAGTTTAGGCAATTTTGCGTCGAGATTCAGGGATAAGGAAGGTGCTTAAGCGGTATAGGAGACCTGACTTCTGATTTGTAGGTTTAGTTAGATGGTTTAGGTGGGTTTTATGCGTGCCATCCTGGTAGGGTAGACCCCAGGTATTTGAAGGAACTGACCACCTCACGCTTGACTTGTCAGAGAGAGGCAGGATTGAGCTTTTCAGCATGGTCAGAACCAAGACTTCATGAGCCGAATAGCATAGCTTTAGTTTTTTTCCCATTCAGGACCAGTTTGTTATCAAGAATCCAATTTTCCAGTGATAGGAGGTCTCTACCTAATTGCTCATTTAGTTGTATTGCACTTGGGGCAGCCCTGTACAGTACTGCATCTTCTGCATATAACGCAATTCTGGCTTCTCCAGTGTGCTGAGGGAGATCATTTATGAATAGCGAAAATGGCAGCGGCCCGAGGATTGAATCTTGTGGGACCCCATCCAGTATGGGCCGCTGGTCAGAGAGAGCGCCTTGCCACTTCACTATTTGAGATCTGCCCTCCAGATAGTTAGTGAACCACCCCTTCCCCGCTGCTCTCCTCCTGTCTTCCCCTCCCTGTCACTCTATCTCTTGTTGCTCCACCCCAGACTACCTAGCACTTATCGTTCTGTTCTTGCACTTACGACAATGTAAAATCCTTGACTGCCTACCCCCCTTTTCCCCACCCCTTGCTCCACTTATGTCACCCCAGGATGTTTTTTATTTGTATTTGTCTTGCTATATATATACACACCCGTATTGTTAATTGTACATGGATATTTGCCACTGACTGTTTGCTACTGTGCTAGTCTATAGACAGGTACTGTCTTTTGCTACTAAGTTGACCTCCTGACCTGTACTGTATCTTACTTCTGCCTACTTCTGTGTTAACCTCCTGACCCTGTATTGTATCTTACCACTGTTTTGCTTGCACCCATTGCTGACGCTGAACGTTTGTAAAAGAACCCTTGGTTCAAAGGTATTTGTAATCCTAGTAATAAATAAATAAAAAATAAATAAATAAAACCACCATAGTGAGAGATTATCTAGGTCCAGGGATTTCAGTTTTTTAACTAGTAGGTGGTGGCAGACCAGATCGAATGCTTTTGTGAGATCTGTAAAGACCCCACCTACTAGAAGTCCTCTATCTACGGAGTTTAAAATATCAGCTGTCAGCCTGACAAGAGCAGTGTCGGTTCCATGGTGCTTTCTGAAACCATGCTGTTCAGGCATCAATATCTCATGTCTCTCCAAATAGTCTTGTACCTGGTTATAGATAAGCCTTTCCAAGATCTTATTTAGTGCAGGTAGAATTGATATCGTCTGTAGTTTTCTACCATTTCTGGGACCCCCTTTATGTACTGGGTGACCAGGGCCACTTCCCATAAGGATGATCTATTGACTAGCCAAGTGATAGGGGAGGCGATGACCGGGGCAGCCAACCTTAGTAGCTTGGGCTCAAGCTTATCATAGCCTACAGATCCTATCTCATTAATCCTCTGCAGGAGATTTAGGACATCAGAACGTGTGATGACTTGAATTTAAGATGAAACTTTGGTCGTTGGGAGGGGGCTCTTTTTTTTTTTCGAATGAGGGTGTTCATGTTCTTTATTTGCCCAGATCAGCAAAGAAGGCATTTATCTCTCTGGCAAATTCAGTTGGATCCGTGTGGAGTGACCTGTTGGACACTATGTCCACATTTGCTGAAGAGACTTTTCCCTTTAGGAGGATATTGATGTTGGCCCAGAATGTTCTAGGGTCAGACAGGCTTGCAGTTTGTAGGTCTCTCAGGTACCTTTTTTTTTTTTTTTTAGCTGATTTAAGTTCACTTTTACATTTGTTCCTCAGAGTTCTAAATTTCACCCAGTCCTCAGTTAGGTTAGTGGATTTATAGGTACGACAGGCCTTTTCTCTTTGTCTCATGAGGGATCTTAGGTCCCTGGTTAGCCATTTGGCGTTCTGTCCCTTTGCCCTTATTTGCTTGTAAGGGGCATGTTTATTGGCAGCAGAGGAGAAGTAGTGTGTAAAGATATCAAGGGCATCATCTAACGTGTGGGCACATTTTATGTGGATCCAATTCACCTCAGCCAGTGTCCTTAGGGAGGACACTTGGTCAAAGTGGGAGAAGTTCCTAGTCAAAAAGGTTTCGGGGGGGAGGGAAGGAATATCACAAATGTCGGGACGTGATCATTAAGTGAGTCCCTAAATGTCCCAGCCAGCTTAACTCTATCTGGCCGGGATACAAGGATCCAGTTCAGCGTAGAGTGGTTGCCAGTTTTCATATTTAGTCTCGTTGGAGCTTGAATTATCTGGGTCAAGTTGAGGTCCATTAGGGTGGACTTGATAACAGCGTTTGTTGGGGTACCCTAGTGGATGTTAAAATCCCTAATTCCGATGAGTGACCCTGTACAGCCTCCATAATTGCCTTCTTAAAGGCAGCGGGAATGTTGTAAGTATATTGTATCATACTGTTTGTTGTATTTACCTGTGTCTGTATTGTGTATTGACATGGAGCCTTTGGAAATGAGTCTCTGACTCAAAGGTTGTAATTCCAAGATTTTAAATAAATGAACAACCAACCAATAATCAGGGATTTGCCATCACCCAACGTTAATTGTATAAACAGAGCTCCACGGTAGGAGCTGTCGGAGGTCCCAGGGTGTAATTGGTTTGATGTTAAGTGATGATTTTAAGTATAAGGTGACTCCCCCCCCCCCTTTTTTTGACTCTGTCAGCACGTAGCATCATATAGCCGAGGAGTTCAACTTCATGCCCTAGTATACCAGGTTTGAGCCATGTCTCAGAAACTGTCAACACATCAGGGGAGTATGTATCCACCCATGCCTCAACTTAATGCATTTTTGGTCGCAGGCTGCATGCGTTCATATGAGCCAACTTCAGACCCTTAGTGCTAGTCCACAGCGCAACATTAGCGGTACCAATGTGTGCATTTAAATTTTGAGGGCCTGGGTTCAGTTCAGTGTCTCCGGCCAGGATAAGTCTGAGCTATACTGGGGCTTAGGGGGGTGGTCGACATAGGTGGTTTCTTGTACAGGATACCAGGGCATAACAGTATCCCTTTATCCGGAGTCCATCCATGTATATGAGGGTATACAGCCAAGTACCAGGATGAATGACAGCCAGGGAGTCATATTCCGTTGGGTATAATGGCTGCCCTGGGACAACATGTAGGTTTTTTGTGGCCAGGTCAGAACCTAAGACTACCATTATAAAAGCTACCCCTAGTAGAGTTCCCTTTAACATTCTGAATTAAGCTTTTGGGTTAGATGCAGGAGAGAGAAGAGAGTGCACACAGCTTCTTTTCGCTAGAGATGCCAAATTCACAGTTTCTGGCTAGAGGAGCCCTGGAGTAAGAGGGCTATAGGTAATTGTGGCTGTACATAGATATTCAAATACACTTTTCCCTTAAGGCTATTAATTACCATGGAGAGTTAAACTACCCCGACAGTAGCAGGCCAACCCAAGGCATATCATTTATAGTAGACCTCTAAGACTAGTAATTACCACAGCAAGGTTTATCTATCCCTAATTATAGTAGGTAGGGTTCAAGCTAATTCACTTGGCTGACCAGTAAATCTTATACTTGCAATTCTATGCTACGTAACTTATACTTGCAACTCTATTCAGATTCAGCTAAATTTGACTGGTGGGGTAGAAGGTTTTCAAACAACTTGAAGTCTTGCTGTATTCTGACAAGTGCAGTTAGCCCCAGCCTTTAAACTGCCCCGAGAACAAATGGTTAACTTTCTATGCAGGGCATAGAATGCTGAGCTCGACTTGGTTGATGTCTCTATCTGTTTCCTTTGAAAGCTAACCGTCAGATTCTTTACTCCGCCTCACTGAACAGTCGCTCTGGAGATTTCTCCTGCAGCTCGGATTCGAAGTTGGTTGAAGTGTCGGGTTTCCATCGGTTTTTAACCGAAAAATTATTCCGCATAGTCGGTTCAGTCTCTGTCTGTGGTACCGTGAGTACTAGATAGGTTTTGTTCTGTTTTTCTGTGTGGAACTTGTAAAAGTGTGGATCGGTTCGACTCAACCTATCATTTGTTGATACTTGTCTTTAAACTTAGAGTGTGAGTTACGGTCCTTATCGGTTCTAAAAACGTTTTAAGCTACGTTTTTCCAAGACCCGTAACACGGTCAGGAACCGATAAGGGAGTCTTGCCTGACGTTTGCCGGAAAAAGTGTGTTTGGTTAGGTTGGCCATGTCTGAGAAACCCAAGAACAAAACCGTGCTCACTGGGTTTCAACACTGCAGTGAGTGTGGGGAGGTCTTTGCCAAGGCCGATCCCCACACCACTTGTATTTATTGTCTGGGGTTTGAACACCTCGATTCAGACTGCCAAATTTGCAAACATTTTCCCAAATCTACCCTTGAAAAGAGATTAGGTAGACTGAGGGAAAAGGAGGCCGAGAAGTCCGCTGACCTGGATGGCCAGCCCGGTTTGGTTCCAACCGAACCAGAAGGAGTGACCTCTGACCAGGGCGATGCTTCTTCGGGCACAAGGAAAGCCGATCCCGAGGGGTCGGTTCCAACAAAAAGAAAATGCAAAGAAAAATCGTCCGGTTCAGATCCAGAAGTCCATGTTCCGACTGCAGAAGAAATAGCCAGAGCGATTCAGACTGTGGAATCACTTCGCCTGGTTCTGACCAATCTGGCGCCTGTTGCCAGGGGCTCGATTCGGTCGGTTCCCCGGTTCACGATTACACCCTGAAGAATTTTATGAACCAGAGTTTGAGGAGGAAGGGAGTTTGAGGATGATAATGGTGATGGTGAAAGTCTGGATGTGCCTTTGGAACCGGACATCTCCCCAAACAGATCTTCAGGTGTTTGCCCTCAGGTGGCTGAGACCCTCCAGCTTCCTGTGGGGGAGGCAATGGAGGATTAGGAGGAGCCTGATTACGTAGAAATGATGGACATCCCAGAGTCCAGGAGACTGTCTGTTCCCCTCCACAAATCTTTTGGGAAACAGACACAAAAAATCCTGAAGTCTCCCAATTCTATACCTCCTGTGGATAGAAGAATGAACAAGAGGTATACACTATCAGGCTCAGATACGGAGTTTTTATATCAGCAAAGCAGCCATGTTGGGGTTGTGCAGGCTGCTGCCTGTGACAAGGCAAACATTCCCTTGGCTTCACACCCCCCCAGACAAAGACTCCAGGAAGGTTGATGCCATGACAAAAAAGCAGTACATGGCATCCTCCTTGGGACTCAGACAGGCAAATTATATGGTCTGTACAGCCAGGTAGCAGAAGTCCAGGTGGGACACTGTACTGGCACTGGCTAAACAGGCCTTCCCCCAGCTAGCCAGGGAGCTGGAGGAGGTGGCTGCAGATGGGATTGAAGCATCAAAAGTTCAGTTTCATGCTGCTGTAGACTCCAGTGATGTGTCATCAAGAGTCATGGCTACATCTGTGGCTATTCGGAGAATGGCTTGGCTCAGATGTACTAGCCTCTCGCAGGATACCCAGGCTAAGGCCATGGATTTTCCTGTAGTGGGTAATTATCTGTTTGGGGAGCAGACAGAGAATTACTTGAAGAAAATGGATGAGTACAGGACCACCTACAGGAGTGCTCAGGCCAAGGAGAGGCAGGCAACTCCTCAAAGGCAGCAGTCTAGGGGCAGGGGCAGAGCTTTTCTTAGGCCTTTTACCAAGCACAGGCCTCTTCTCCCTTTTCACAGAGGGGGTTCTTCAGAGGGAGAGGCAGAAGGGGGATGAGCAGGGCTGCATCCACTCCTCAGCCTAAGGCCCCTGCCAAGCAGACACCCTGATGGGCCTGCCCGGTCCACTCTCCTATTCCAGTAGGGGCAGGCTGGCTCACTTTGTCCAGGACTGGATGTCTGTTACATCAGACAAATGGGTCCTGGAAGTAGTGAGCCAGGGACTGGTTCTCAACTCAAGAAATTTCCAAAGATGAGAGCCAGATCTTTTCACCTGCAAGTCTCTCAAACCCTTAAGAGCCATAGAGAGTACCTACCCTGCACTGGGGCAAAGGTCTGTACTCCAGGTACTTCCTTACCCCTAAAAAGACAGGGGAGTGGCGACCCATCCTAGACCCAAGATACCTAAGCAAACATCTTTTAAAACCAAAGTTCAGGATGGTAACTCTGGGAATAATCCTTCCCTCTCTAAGGCCAGGGGACTGGCTACCCTCCCTGGACCTCAAAGATGCCTACTTTCACATTCCCATCTGGTGCTCCCACAGAAAGTACCTCGGGTTCGAGTTGCCCTAAGGCCACTATCAGTTAAGAGCAATTCCCTTTGGCCTCACTTCAGCCCCAAGGGTTTTCACTAAGTGCCTGGCAGTAGTAGTTGCTTTTCTAAGACAGCAAAAGATCTCCATTTTCCATATCTGGACGACTGACTAATAGTGGGCCAGTCTCCAGACCAAGTCAAGTCACACCTGCAAGTGACCCAGCAAGTGCTCACTTCTCTAGGATTCCTTCTCAGCCTTCCCAAGTCAGTTCTCGAACCAGTCCAGCTTCTTACCTTTATAGGGGCAGAACTGGATACAGTCAACAAGAGCCTTTCTTCCTTGGAAAGGGCAAGGGCTCTTGAGATCTAACCTCTTCCTTCAGCCTTCAGGTATCTCGACCAGCAGGCATTTCCTCCAGCTCTTGGGCCACATGGCAGCTTCAACATCAGTGGTCCAGGGCAAGATTCCAGATGAGGATATTCAGTTCCATCTGAGGGCTTTTGATCTCGGAGGAAGGTCCCTTACCAAACTGATCCCAGTGACCCTGAACCTGATCCAAGCCCTTCAGTGGTGGCAGGATCAGGACAATTTAAGACAAGGGTCCCATTTGTCACTCAGTCTCATTCAGTGGTCCTTACCATGGATGCTTCCTCTTGGGCTGGGGCCCATCTGGGGCCCTCACTGCCCAGGGACTGTGGTCCCCAGAATCCTTCTCCACATCAATCTCACGAGAACTCAGGGCAGTTTTCTGGCCTGAAAGCTTCTCAATCAGTGCAGAACAAGGTGGTTCAGGTCAGAACAGACAACACCACCACCATGTGGTACATCAACAAACAGGAGGCTATTGGTCCAGGCCTTGTGCACAGAAGCCATAAAGTTGTGGTCCCTGGCTTATTCCCTGCAAACCTCTCTGATAGCAGTTCACCTTCCAGGGAAGGACAATGTGCTAGGGTGCACTGATAGGATCTCTCAGGGCCATCACAAATGGTCCCTGGACCCTCAGGTTTTGAAGGTGATTTTTCAAGGTGGGGCACTCCAGAGATAGACCTCTTTGCAGCACCAGACAATCACCAACTTCCTCTTTTTGTTGCAGACCCCCAGTCTTGGGCTCAGTCCCCTGGATGTTTGATTCTGAACTGGGAAGGAGGTTTCTGTATGCCTTCCCTCCTTCCCACTTCTGTTCAAAGTTTTAGTCAAGATAAGGTCACAACCTTGCAAAGTGATTCTGATTGCTCCAGATTGGGCCAGACAGCCTTGGTACCCTGTTGTTGTCCCTAGCACCATCCTCCCCTGTCTCTTCTCAGGAATTACGACCTGTTAACCTCCTCTCAGGGGAGAATTTGGTATCCCAATCTTCAGTCTCTCCATCTCAAGGCATGGCTCTTGAGGAGATAGAGTTTGCAGATTTGCATCTTTCCCAGGGGTTCTGGATATTCTCAAAGCTTCTCAAAAACCCTCCACCAGAAAACTTTAACTCCAAATGGAAGAGTCAGCATTTGGTGTTCCAAGAAGCATATTTCTCCACATACTGCTGATTCCACGGTTCTGGATTATATGGTCCATCTTAATGGCCTGAGGCCTCAGACCAGCTACTCTCAAGGTACACTTGTCAGCTGTTTCTGTTTTTCTATCAGTGGAAGTCTTCCTCACTATTTTCTCACCCTGTGTTTTTGTAAATTTTTTAAAGGATTGCTTCATACCAATCCTCCCTTTAGAGACCCTGCCTCTGCCTGGGATTTGAATGTTTGCATTGCTCAACTGATGCAACCTCCTTTTGAGCCTATGCCCTCAGCAGAGCTTAAGTACTTGACTTGGAAAACTGTGTTCTTGGTAGCCATTTCCTCTGCCAGGCTTTCAGTGAGTTGCAAGCCCTGTCAGTGGAACCTGACTTTATCTCCTTTCACAGGGATAAAGTGGTCCTTAGAACCAATAGAAGGTTCTTGCCCAAAGTGGTTTCAGACTTCCATTTAAATCAGTCTGTGTCTCTTCCTGTCTTCTTCACTGACCATTCTTCCTCAGGAGAGAGGAGGCTACATAGTTTGGATGTTAAAAGAGCCCTTAGCTACTACATAGAGCATACCAAGGGTCACAGGTTTGACTCCCTTCAGTTGTTTCTCACCTATGGAGAAGTGGGAAAAGGCAAACCTGCCACTAAGAGAACTATTGCCAGGTGGATTGTGTCTTGTATACAATTCTGCTATGAAAAGCTTGGAAAGATTCCACCCTCAGGCCTAAGGGCTCACTCTACAAGAGGTACTGCTGCTTCCCTGGCTGCTGCCAGGGATATCCCTCTTTTAGAAATTTGCCAAGCAGCCACCTGGAAAACAGTCCATACCTTTACCAAACATTACTCTGAATATCCAGGCTAGGAGTGATGCTCGGTTTGGCAAAGCAGTACTTTAGAGCCTATTCCCAAAGTAGGTTCTGTCCCTCCTCCATGGAGGTACTGCTTGGTAGTGTGCACTTGTCAGAATACAGCAAGACTTCCAAGTTGTTTGAAGAAAAAATTACTCACCTTAGTAATTATGTTTCTTCTATTGGAGTCTTGCTGTACTCTGACCTCCCTCCCTGCCTCCCCTCTCAGAACCTGTTTTGGGAAGTGGGTGGGCAGGTGCGGTGTTGCACCTCAGGGGTGCTTCTTTTACACCCTTTTCTTTTTGTTTGGGGGGTGTTTATTATTCTTGTTTGGTTTGGTTTTTGGGTTTCCTGACTTGAGTCTTCCTTTTGGGAATCCAAACCTTTTTGTTGCCAGTTGGCTATTAAAAATTTTTACAATTTCCACATGGAATAACTATTAGAGTTTTGCTCGTAAGAATCTGACGGTTAGCTTTCAAAGGGAAACAGATAGAGACACCAACTGAGCTCGAGCTCACCATTCTATGCCCTGCATAGAAAGTTAACCATTTGTTCTTCGGAGCAGTTTAAAGGCTGGGGCTAACTGCACTTGTCAGAATACAGCAAGACTCCAATAGCAGAAACATAATTACTAAGGTGAGCAATTTTTTTCTTCTCTTTAGCTCGTGCGTTACTCTGCATCGGCTCACATCAGGCTCACCATGCTGCCTACAACAGGCACCTGTGGTCAGTATTGGTGCAGGTTCTAGCATCCTTGCTTGATTCGGAGGAATCTAGGCAAGCCATTGCCCTTTCTGCACAGGGTCTGGAGCTTGCAAGGCACCAAACAAGGGCATCGTATGACGCCAGTGAGTGGCTTCCAGACTAGAAGGCAGTGATCTGCATCAGGCAGGCGGCATGGTTTCGCCTGTCTAGTTGTCACCCGTTGCCCGGTGGGGTGATTTCCTCCGCTTTCCAGGGGACCTGTCTTTTCTCTCATGAGCAGAGGAGGAACCTTCAGGGGTGTCTCCTGCCTCCCGGCCATGGGGACACCTCCCAGGCCTGACCAACCTTAGGCCATGTTGATCTAGTATGGCACAGAGTCTCTCCCTCCTGCATCTCCCCGCAGGGAGGTTGAGGGAATCTGTTCCCTCAGGGCAGTGCCAGGTCCTCTCCAGGGCTTGGTACTCATCCAGCAGTAATGAATGGTGAAGACTGACAAGGGAAGATATGAAAATTACGCATACCTACGTAATTCTTGATCCTCCGTGTATCTTCACCATTCATTACTGATCCCGCCCACCTTCCTTCTTGGGTCTCAGCTCTTGGGCGCCGCCTCCACCCTGCTCACCCTCCCCTCTTGAGGCCAGTTGGGGTCAGAGTCTCCCTGGTACCTCAGGGCCCTCTGTTTCCTTCTCTGAAAAGTCACGAGCACCCATTCTAGGAGGGTGGTAAGTAGGGTCTTGCCCTGGCCTCGGAGGGAACTCCCTGGGATTCTCAGTGGGGTGCATTGTGGCATCCTCCTTAATTTGGCACAGATGTTCACCTGTTTTTCATCTTCTTGAAGTGGGGACTGCGTCAGTGCATTTCATGGGAGAATCCATACGGATTTTCCTCCCCCTTTCTTGTTTCCGCTCTACCTTTAGAGGTCATTCTGGACAGAGTCCTTTCCTGTTTAAGGTCCCCCCTTGACTAAGCCGTCAGGTGATAAACTGTGGAGGGCCACGCTCCAGAATTTTCATCCCAAATGTGAATTAGGGGTGGGCAGAGGGGCTGACTTTGCAATGTTTTATATTCTCCAAGATCATTTTGAATTCTCTTGTTCTGGACCTTCGTCCAGTGGTCCCTGAAGTTTACGAGATCCTTGCTACTGTGTCTTCATACCTTTCAGGTTTTTGAGGCTGAAATAAGCCAATGGTCTTACAGCCCCCGTCATATATTCTATCTTTCTGTCTTCTCTTCTCTTCTCTCTCTTTCTCCTTTCTCCTGTACTGCCGCCCAAGGGTTGGGGCCCTGTGGCCATGTAGGGAAAAGTCCAATCCCTCTGTCCTCTGGTCAGCTTATTCCTTGTTCAGTTTATATCCTTTCCTTTTCCTATCCCGCGGCTCTCTTGCCTCACCTTGGTTGTCTCTGTCCTCTTTTGTTTCATCCTCTCCGGCAAAACAGAACTGGGGTGGAGGAGGAGTCTGCAGTGCCTAACGACCAACCCTCATGCACCATGCAATACATTGGCCTGTCGTGGCACACTTCAAAAAAAGTCCCATACAGGTGACCTCCGACTTACACCCATCAGTAATGAATGATGAAGATATAAAGAAGATCAGAATTACGGTGAATACGTAATTTTCTTGTCTTACAAGGTTAACACTTTGGGCAAGCGTTCTTTTGCAGCAGCTACCCTTAGCATGCAGATTTCTAGCTATCAAGGGCATTTCTCCAAATATGGGTATACCCTTTGGAGCTTACGTAAGTCTGTGGCAGAAGTCCTGCCAGATTCTGAAATTAAACAAAAGATTCTGCAGACTGCTACACGTGGAACTAAGTCGCAGCTCAAAGACTTTATGGATGCCATTGATGCTGTTTCCCACTCGACTGCAGTAGGCATCTATCAGAAGGCAGTCCTGGCTTCGTACTGCTGGCTTTTCTCAAAATGTCCAACAACAAGTAATGAACGTTCCCTTCGATGGCACTTACCTTTTGGACAGCAGGTAGAGAAGGCTTTTGAGGTGTCTCTAGAATGACCCTTAAGACTTCCAGGCCAGTTCCAGCTAATCCTCGGGGGGGGGGGGGGAGGACGTGATTTATTTCAGAACCAGCAGTCCTTTCGCAGGAAAGGCATGGGAGCCCAAAACAAATCTCAGCCTCCCTAGCCTCAGAAGGAGGTGCAGCTGAAGGCACAAAGGCCAAAAGCACGCAGTGCCACCCTCTTGAAGCTCCAACCCTGGTCCTGCCTCAGCTGCCCAAGGCAGGTTTCTCCTCTTCAGTGGGAGGGAGCTCAGGGAGGTGCTGGCTGCATCTCAGACAGTCCTGTTCAGCCTCTCACTGGAGAGGAGAGGCCTGAGAACTGGAAGAGGGCAGATGTAGTCCCATTTCACAAAAGTTGTAGTAGGGAGGAGGGCGGCAACTACAGGCCAGTCATCCTGACTTCGGTGGTGGGGAAATTATTGGAATTACTACTGAAGGAAAGGATAGTGGAATATCTTGAATCCAGTGGCTTACAGGACACGAGACAGCATGGATTCTTGGTGGGGGGAGGTCTTGTCAAATGAATCTAATAGATTTCTTTGACTGGGTGACCAGGGAATTGGATCAGGGAGGAGCGGTGGATGTGGCCTACCTGGATTTCAGCAAGGCCTTTGACACCATCCCACATAGAAGATTAGTAAGCAAGCTGGGTAGCCTAGGAGTGGGACCAAGGTGGTAAACTGGGTAAGAAATCAGCTAAGGGATAGGAAACAGAGGGTGATGGTAAAAGGAGTTCACTCTGAGGAAGGGAGGGTGACCAGTGGGGTACCTCAGGGTACTGTAGTGGGACCAGTCCTCTTTAATGTCTTTATTAGCGGCATTGCAGAGCGGCTAGAGGGAAAGGTCAAAAGTGTTGCTAAAATTCAAGGTGCACGGCGGCAAGATGATACTGATCACCCTCTGCTGGCCTTAGCAAATATGGTTTCCTCTGTTGAACAGACTGTCAGTCAGGAAAGAGAGGATTCTTCCCACGGAGGATGGACTTACTGACTCTGGGTCACCTGGGCCATCCCAGCCTGCACTCCTTCACATTCAGACCTGATTTCTGAAGAGACAGAAGTAGAACAGGTACAGTACAAGTTATCTTAGAGGGTCTCTGAAATGCTTTTGACTGCCCATAAACCTTCTACTAGAAAGAGTTACACAGTCAGATGGAAAAGGTTTTCCATCTGGTGCTCTAAAACCCACATGGGTGCATGCCCACCTGACAAGGTTCTGGAGTACTGCTGGACCTTTCTGATGATGGCCTGTAGTATTCCACAATTAGGGTCACTTGTGTGCTATTTCTGCATATCATGAAACTTGTTGATACCCTCTACCTGACACAGCTGCCATTGTTCAAGAGGTTCCTTATAGGGTATCTGAGCGCAGAGGTCTCCCACCAGGAAGCTGTTTGCTGCCTGGGATATCAACCTTGTGCTAGATATGCTTACCCACGAGCCTTTGAGCCCTCATGCAACATGTGCGCTATGAAGTTTTTATCGTGAGAACAGCATTTCTAGTGACTCATCACTTCTGCTTGCAGAATGTCAGAAATACATGCCTTGGAGCAGATCCTCCTTATACTGTTTTTCACAAGGACAAGGTGGATCTTCCTGTACTAAAGTCTGCACCACTCATTTGCACTAATGGGACTATGCTGGAGGCTCTAGGACCCCAGGAGGCAAAATCTTCAGGAGGGCCAGCGCAGGGATAGGACTACGCATGTGCGTAGCTCACATCATGAGGCTATCTGCGTCAACCCTCCAACCGCCTCAGTTCCTTTTCTCCGCCATCAAGTGCACTCGATGTCGATGTCACTTGCCTGCTGGGAGTCAAGGTCTTCGCTCTATACTACAGCAGCTATAGCCATTCAGTATTCGCTTAACTGACCTTTTAGTGTTCTTGTCTTATTTAAAAATAAAATAAAACGCGATGATGATGAAGAAGAAATTATTTTCAGCCTGCCATCAATGGAGTCAGCATAACGAGTAGCAGTGACGGTAGGCAGACTTCGTTTGAAACCTGTGATGGCAGTGGGGCTGTATCTGGTCACCACACTTTACAGAGGGGTCTACCACGGGCAGTCCGGTGCTCGTGGGGAGGACAGTCCGCCGAAGCACAAAGTAACAGTTCAGGACCTGGCTACCCTCACGATACATCTGCGCGAGATCGTCGGTGGTGGAGAGCAGTAGGCCTGAACAGACTCTGGTGGGTTCCTCTGTGGCTCTGCTCTTAACGGCCGCAATCTTGGACACCAAATCCCGTCTCTGTCCTCGATGGTGTTCTAGTGAGCATTTTCACCTCTGGGCCGCTCTTTTAGAGCAGGGGGTATGGCGTCTGCCCAGTTGTCCTAGCCAGTGGACCCGGTTCCGGGGCCTTGGAGCCACTGGGACACAGCCGGGTCGGTCGGGCCAGAATGTGCACGGTGCCCTCTCCAGTGCCAACACTATCGACGCCGACTCCTCGTGCCTGCCCCCCCCCTCCTTTTTCCTGCAGGGCCCAGCATGGGTACCGCTTTCCTTCTTTCCCTTTCTTCAGGTTTATGTCCGGCAGCGCTTCTGGCGCCGTGTTTGGTGCCGGTGCCATACGTGGCGCTGTGTCTGGTGCCATTTGATGCTTGCGCCATGGGTGGTGCCAGCGCCATGGATGGTGCCAGGTTTGGCGCCATGTGGTGTTGGCGCGCAGATGGCGCTGAACTCTTTGCCAGTCCAGGTGGTAGCATCTTCTGTGTCCTGGTTTAGACCTGCCTTTTAGAGGTTATTCGGGGTAGAAGTGGATCTGGATGAGTCCCTATTCTGGTTTGTCGAAGACGAGTGGATGACTCATTTTATGGGCTGGAATGCAAGCCTTCTGTATTGGTGTGATGGAAGATCTTCTTCCTAGTTCTTTTCCTCGTGGATACGGGGTCCACCATAACATTTCAGTCTTCATCTGTGGACCAAAGCAGACTTCTACGTCTTGAGTTCCTACATTCCATGGTACGAGTACACCCTGTGGAACACACTCAATGCTATGGTCGAGAGCCTTCCATAATCTAACGCCCCATTGCTAGGGGCATATAGCCCAATAATCAGCTGAAAGCTTTTATGGATACCTACGGCTCTGCCTCTAGGGCAGCAGGTGGTTAAAGTCTCCTTGACAGTGCTTATCTGTTCGGCTCTCAGGTTGAGTTCTGGGGGCCACTCAGAACTAAATGACTGCTATTTAAACAACTGGCGACGCTTGCTGCCTCTCAGAGGAACAGGACCTTCAACATTCTCGTAACAGGCAGTCCTTTCAAAGTAAAGGCCCTAGGTGCCTTTATCAGGAACCAACCCAGTAGAGGGCACAGGGCCCCAAAGCGCCCTGTAACAACCTCTGTGGATCAGCCAGGTCCCACCTCAGCTGTCTGAGGAATGTCTCTCGGTGGTAGGAGGGCGTCTAATTCAGTTTTACAGGCAGTGGAAGACCATTACAGCGACATATGGGTAATCAGGAATGTCCGAGAGGATACTCTCCCAATTTTGCAGATTTCCCCAGACCTTCCACCCAGATGGCAGCCCAGTCTGTCTGCCTCTCAGTTACACTCTCTTGCTTCTGAGATACGGGGCCTCTGCAGGAACTAGGCAGTAGAAGTTGATCTTATCTGTGTCAGTCTTCACCATTCATCACTACTGGGTACTGTGCCGGAACTAGGACCCAACGGGAGACTTTTTCTTTTCTCTCACTCTCTATAGGCGGAGTCGATGCAGGGTCGGCGCTGCCCTCGAGGCTGACGTTCCACGTGGCACTCACAGGTTGACCATTATCTGTCATCGACTCCACCCTAGCCTCAGTTCTTCTTCTCTTGCCATCGAGTGTAGACCTCGTGACTACAAGCAAGTGCATACTTCGTGTTTCGCGGCCTAGTTTAGCCAGTTTAGTTCTCAGTTCTGTTTCGCCCTGCTCGACTGGTGAAGCCGACAACCCTTCTTCACCGGTTCCATCGGTGGAGACCGAGGATCTGCCTGCGCCCGCGGTACAGCAGTCCCCGGTTAAGGCGTCCGAGCTGAGGGAAGAGCAGGTGTCCCCTGCTCCTTCCCAGGACCGTCCTCGAAACCCGAGGATCTCGGTCTCGGACTTCTTCTCGGTCCAGCCGATCCTGCCAACATCGGCGGTCTCGGTCTCAGCACCGAGGTAGGCGGTACCGCCGCTTGTCCTCGTCTTCCTCCTCGGATGAGGAGAGGCTTGGTACAGATTGCGTCGCGCTGTGAGGACCTGATGTGGCAGCAGTTACTTTTGTCTGGGAGCAAGTCGATTCCGACGCCTTCCCCAGCCATCAAGTGGCTGTCACCCGACAGCCGAAACAACCCTCGCTGCAGTCGAGATGCCCAAACCTGGGCCAGTTGTTCGGCCGAAACCTGCTGCCTACCGGTTGTGGTGGACCTCCTTCACAGCGAGTAAGGCGCCGACCAGAGGACTGTCGGTCGGGCCAAGGCCTGCCCACAGGTTGTTGGTCACCCTCACTCCCGACTGTCCTCGGCAGGTGGAGGTGGCTCAGGCCCTAGGCAGCTCTTCGTGGACTCCTCGGAGTCCGGCAACTCCTCCCTGTTCTCCAGACGGTTGACCAGGAGTCCTGCAGGGGCCAGTCACTGGGCGAAAGCCCGCCGTCCTTCATGGGTCTGCTGGCTCATCTCGGAGTCACGGGATGCAGCTCGAGCCCGTATCCAAATGGGCCGTGTCCCTGATGAAGATACTGGACCAGGGGATTCACCATGAGGCCTTTCGGTGGCTGAGGCCATTGTAGCCCAACCTTGGGCTTCTAGCAGCGGCCTGCTTCCTGTCCTCGTCCTTAGCCAGGATGGCCCAGGAAGTATCACGGTCCCTACCGGCTGTTTGCCGGGTTTGGAACACCCCTCTGCCGAGGGTTGGTCACCGACAGCGTTTCCGGCGTTCAGGAATGCTGGGGCGTGGACAAGCCCCAGCAGTACAAAAAGCTGGACTCGCCGGGCGCAAGGTGTACCTCGTCCTCCCTTGGCCTCCACCAGGCCAGCTTGGCGTGCTGATGGCACACTTCTCCTCGCCCTCATGGGCTCCTGGATGGGGTGATCCCTCATCTCCCGGCCGACCTGCGACCCGCAGTCCGGCAGGTTCGGGTTCAGGGTAAGGCGGTGGCGTGCAACAGCTCCAAACAGCTCTGGACATAGGAGACTCCTGTGCCAGATTGGTTGCGGCCGCGGTGGCCATGCCCCGTACAGCATGACTGAGGATATCCACCTTCACGGCAGATACCCAGCACAAATTGGCGGACGTCCCCTTCTTGGGGACTGACCTCTTCGGCCCTGGAGTGGAGGGTCACCTTCAGCGGTTCGAGAAGTCCAATGCCACTCTGGACTCGGTCACCTCTGCCCAGAAGGACAAAGGCCGCCGACAGCAGCAGCACAAGTCCTTTCGTCCTTCTGCGCCTGCGGCACGTCCGGCCCAACAGCACGAGCACCAGGGCCAGCAGGCTCACGCTTAGCATCCCAAACCCAAGCCCGCGGCTTTCTCTAGTAGGAAGCAGGGAGGTAAAGGCCCAGAAGGTCCCTCGGCCGGTCCCTCCTCCAAGCCTGCCCAATGGCGGGTTGAGGGGTGTCACCCCAGCCTCGTCCTCCCCTGGTTCCCCGTGGAGGCGCTCCGCCACTTCCTTTCGCCTGATCCACTATCACCATGGACCGCTGGGTGTTGGAGGTGGTAGGAAGGAGCCTGCCTCTGGAGTTCAAGCAGGCTCCACCCGTTCGGCCGTCGCCCCTGGGGCCATGAGTCCTCAGCCTCGCTGTCGGCCGCCGAGCCAATATTGCCCTGCTCCTCGAAAAGAGGTGATCAGGAAGGTGGTGGATCCTCCTCCAGACCCGGGTTTGTGTCCAGGTATTTCCTAGTCCCAAAGCGGATGGGGCTGGCACCCCATTCTCGACCTGAACAGGTTCCTAAGGTCTCGGACCTTCAGGATGGTCACTCTGGCTCAGATAATCCCATTCTTGGAATGAGGTGTGTGGTTCTGTTCCCTGGACCTCCAGGACGCATTCTTTCACGTCCCAATCCGTCCATCCCATCAGAGATTCCTCTGCTTCAGAGCGGAGGGATCACTTTACGAGTTCCGGGCCATGCCCTTCGGCCTCTCTCTAGCTCCCAGGGTCTTCACCAAATGCATGGCAGGGGTGACAGCATTCCTGTGGCGCCGAAGGGTCCGGGTGTACCCCTACCTGGATGACTGGCTGATTGCAGCCCCCTCCAGAGCGGAGGTGGGCGGTCCAGAGATCTGGCCTCCAGGTTTGCTCTCAGATTGGCCTCCTCATCAAGCGAGGCCAGTCAGACTCGTGCCAAGCAGGTGATAACATTTCATCGAGGCAGGCTCGACTCTCTTCGAGCCAGAGCATGGCTCGGCGGACAGGGGCTGAGGTTCTTTCCTCCTTTGCCCAGTCATTTCAGGTTGGGCAATCGCGCCTGCCGGGACTCTAGCCTCCTGGGCCTCATGGCGGCCTGCACCAGCGTGGTCCTTTGGGCCGTTGGTACATGCACCCCTTCAGTGGGGACTGGCCAGCCAGTGGTCACAGCACCCGATCCACTGGATCAGCTAGTGACAGTGACCCAGGGGATGTGAACACTCCCCAGTGGTGGACGTTCCGGCACATCTGCAGGAGGGCATCCCGTTTGTCCGCCCGAGCCGTGACCTCTCTGTCGACCGATGCCTCTCTGATGGGTTGGGGTGTCCATTTGGGGAGCACAGGCGCCGCGGCGTCTGGTCCCCTCAGGAGTCCCGATGCCACATCAAGCTGCTGGAGCTTCGAGCAGTTCGTCTAGCTCTCACCGCCTTCGCTCCATTTCTACGGGGTCAAGTGGTTCAGGTCCAGATGGACAATACCACTACCATGTACTACCTAAACCGCCAGGGCAGGATGCGCTCCATGCCCCTGTGCAGGGAAGCTCTCCGCATTTGGTCTCTCGTGCGCAGCCTGGAGGCGGATCTCGTCGCCATTCACGTGGCAGGAGCCTCCAACACCCTGGCCGATGCCATAAGGCGGATAGGGACTGCGTCTCACGAGTGTTCTCTCCTGCCGGAGGTAGTACAAGATCTCTTCTCCCACTGGGGCACGCCTCAGGCGGACCTGTTTGTCTCCAGGGAGAATGTGAAGCTGAGACTATTCCATACCCGCCCCCCTCAGCAGGGCTCACTGCAGGGGGATGCCTTCTCGAGGCCGTGGACCCTGGGCCTCTTCTGCGCCTTTCCCCCATTTCCCTTGATCCACAAGGTGCTTCTCAAGGCGAGGAGGGACAAGGCGCAGGTGATTCTGGTAGCCCCAGACTGGCCCCGCCAGTTCTGGTATCCAGATCTCTTCAGTCTCAGCTCCAGGCTCCCGAGGCAGCTTCCAGCCCACCCAGACCTGATCTCAGTCAATCAGGGAAGGTATTCCATCTGGACCTTCAATCCCTGCACCTGATGGCCTGGTTCCTGGCGGCTAGAGTTCCAGGCCTTGGGTCTTTCGAAGAGGTCCTCAACGTCGTTGAGGCGTCCCATAAGTCGACCAGAAAATACTCGCCTTCAAATGGAAGAGATTCTTCATTTGGTGTCAGGGCAAGGCCTGGACCCTTCCTCCTGTTCCTTGGCTAGCATTCTGGACTACCTGTGGTCCCTTTCTCAGCAAGGGCTTGGTCGATGACCTTAAGGTGCACCTGGCAGCCATCTCTGCTTACCAGGCGCGGGCCGGGAAGCAGTCGGTGGCGCAGGAGAAGGTGGTTGGGCGCTTTTTCCAAGGCCTTGATCTCATATCCCCTCCGGTGCGAGAACCTCCACCTCTGTGGGATCTACTGTTGGTATTGGCTAAGATCATGGGCAGGCCATTCGAACCGATGCACAGGTGTGACATCTCTCACCTGTCGTGGAAGACCACCTTCTTGGTGGCTATCACGTTAGCCAGAAGGATGGGAGAGCTCCAGGCGCTTTCCATCGAGTCTTCTTATCTGGTCTTCCACAGGGACAAGGTTGTCCTGCACCCCCACCTGAAATTCCTTCCGAAGGTGATGTCGGAGTTTCACCTTAACCAGGTGTTGACTCTGCCGGTGTTCTACCCCAATCACACCTCGGAGGCCGAATATAGGCTCCATGCTTTGGACCCTAGAGCGCTCGCTTATTATAAGGCGGGCGGCTGAAGTTCGGGGAGAGGTTCGCCAGCTGTTTGTCACCTACGCTGAAGCCACACCTGGCAGACCTGCAGCCAAGTGGACAATAGGCAGGTGGGTCACCTCCTGCATAGATCTCTGCTATAGGTTGGCGGGCATGGAGCCTCCCAGAGGGATAAGAGCTCATTCTACCTGCCATACCGCTGCATCGGTGGCTGCTTCCAGGGACGTCCCTATCCAGGAAATCTGCAGGGCTGCTACCTGGAAGTCAGCATACCTTCATCACCCACTACCACATCGACCTTGAGTCACGCTGTGATGCTGGTTTGGGGCCTCAGTTCTCAGTCTTTATTTCCCAAGTAGGGTGTGTGCCTTGCCTCCCTCCTCCAGAGAACTGCTAGGAGTCTGCCAGACAGTGTGGATGAACAACATATCCATGTCTCTAGAATACAGGTTACTCACCTGTAACAGGAGTTTTAGGAATGGTATATGTTGTTTCATCCTACGACCTCGACCTTCCTGGCTTGACGCACAACCTGGCTTCCAGCGGGCTAGATCTGGCGTCATAGGGGCAAAGCCGAGAGTTTTACCACCCGGGTGGGTGGGAGGAGCCAGCTTGAAGACCTTCCGGCAAGATTTAAAGCGGCAAGGAACCTGCCAGACAGTGTGGATGAACAACATATACCATTCCTAGAACTCCTATTACAAGTGAGTAACCTGTATTTTCTGACTTTCCTCTAAATGTTGCAAAAAAACTATAATACTGTAACTGGAATACCTTAAAATGATAAACACTAGAAACAACTAAAAAACTACAACGCTTAGAGTCTTAATTCTGATTATATAGAGAAAACAAGTCTGTTGCATTGGTCAAGGTTACATATTGTCCTGTGAAAAATGATGTTTCAGTAAGAAATGTCCTACTTTGGGCTTCTTAAAGGGTGGTAACCCTATTCCCAATCCTATCAAAGACCCTGTAAAAAATTAACAACCCTCAACTGAGAGAGTTCCTTAACACTGAAAACATCCTAAACCCTGCCCAATCGGGATTTAGGCCCAAGCACAGTACTGTATCAGCCCTTGCCAAAGTGTCCAACAAATGGCAAGCCGCCCTGGATACTAAGCAATACAGCTATGCCCTCTTTCTAGATCTTAGCAAGGCCTTCGATACAGTGGATCATCATATTCTTCTTAACGTCTTCAGCAGCATCGGGGTAAACAACACTGCCTTTAAGTGGTTTGATTGTTACCTCACCAACTGAATGCAACAAATCGAAGATCAAGGGGAACTGTCTCAGTTAAAGTCCCTGCCATGTGGTGTGCCACAAGGCTCCATCTTGGGCCCTATTCTCTTTGCTATTTATATAAACCATATAGACTCCTATATACGTACAAGTAACATTCATCTATTAAGTGATGATAGTGTGCTCTACACTACTAACACCTCCCTAGAGCGTAGCCCACAAGGAGCTTCAGTTAGACTTTGACATCCTTCAGCGCAACTAATAAGGCTCAAGCATCTGCTTAATGCCAAAAGACCAAAACTATGATTATCCTGCCTTTGTGCTGCCCACTACACAGGACCATCTTCAAGCCTCCAGATTTATACCTTGCTTGGCGAAGCCTTGGAACTAGTAGAAAAATTCAAGTACATTGGTGTTTGGCTGGATAACAGGCTCAACTTCTTGGCTCACCTTAATGAACTATCTAAAAAGCTAAGACAATGTCTAGGCACATTTTATCGGATAAGACACCTCCTTACTCTTGAAGCAAGGAAATGATTTGTCCAGACAACTTTTCTACCGCTGCTTAATTATGCTGACTTTCTCTATAGTACGGTCATATTCAGGCGCTATGTAAACTTGACATCCTCTACCACTCATGCGCTGAGATTTATCCTAAACATGCCATTTTGGACCCACCACTGCCTGCTCTATCAGGCACTAGACTGGCCCTCCCTCACTCTGAGGAAGCAAAAAAATGCCCTCACGTGGACATACTGGGCCCTAACCGGTAAACTACTGACCTATATTTCTACGCTGTTTCAGCGTACTGAGGGAACGTATGGTCTAAGTAGCTTGTCTCTCTTAAAGTACCCAAAATAAGGACACGACGTAGCTCAGCGGCTGCCATCTTTTCTCTTCCACCCTTTGGAATGTCATGCAAAAAACTCTCAGGCTATCCTCCCTTCCAGGGCCTCAACCTTTCAGGATGCTGCTCGCTCTCAAACTGAGAGCCTGTGTGTCCATAAATAACACCTCCACCATCTCCTGTGGCTCCCCAAACTCTTGACACTTACATGTATTCCCCTAGCACTTCTCTTCTTCTGTCCACCTTGGGATTATTCTGCCAGCTTCCACCTGTTTGTTTAACTACTTCTATTTCCACCCATCACCAACCCTTTCCTTTGTTTTTCCCCCGCCCATAAACCTTCGGTTGTTGTTCCCTCACTTACCATACCTGGTGTCCCTTGTCTTATTGTAACATTGTGACCATTGTCTGAATAATCCCATGTCTTGAGGGAATCCTTTATATATAGTCAGTTATCAACCCGGACGGTGTTCGCCATATGTACTCCCCAGCCCTGATCTTATTTGTTTCTCTGTAACTGTCTTTTATTTGCTCATTGTGTGTACACTGCTTATCTGGTAATTTTGCTGTAGTTGTATATGTCTTACTTGTCCAGGACCATCTTGCAAATGAGCTTGCTCAAGGATGATTTTGCCTGGTTAAATAAAGTTTAATTGATTGATTGGGCTGTGAAGACATTATTGAATTGACCCTTCTTACAAGGGTCATCCAGACCTTCATATGCTCGGAAGTTGGGTTAGGTTTTCTTTCGTTAGTTTACACTTCACCTCCTCAGTTGAAAAGGTACTGCGGCAGTTGGAGGTTGGCCTTGAGATACCTGTGGGCGCCAAATGGCATGTCATGTGCGGTCCCTATCATGGCGCCTGCCCACCTGAAGATTTTTGGCTCCCACGGGTCCCTAGTGCCCACCGTAGTCCCATTAGTGTGAATGAGTGGTGGAGACTTCGTCCAAGAAGATCAGGAATTGCAGTAAGTCGTATCTGGGGACGTGGATATGTTCAATCCACACTGTCTGGCAGGTTCCTTGCCACTTTAAGATGGGCCGGAAGGTCTTCAAGCTGGCTCCTCCCACCCACCCGGGTGGTAAAACCCTTGGCTCCACCCCATGACGCCAGATTTTTCTTACCGCTTGGAAGCTCAGGTTCCCTCCTTAGCACTCTGTGTTTGTAGGCCTGGATCCTAATCCTTCTGTTTTTCCCAAAATAATTTGAAAGTTTACAAGACTTAAGTCTTCTACTTCTCTCATAGCTGCGATGGATACAAAATCTACTCCTGGCTTCCGTCGGTGCCCTTGCGTTCAGAAGATGTCTCGGACCAACCCACACGCCACATGCGTTTACTGCCTGGGGCTTGCTCATGGTCCGCAGGCCTGCGATTTGTGCAAGTCTTTTAGCCTTGGTTCTAGAGGACGCTGCCCGACTTCAGCTAGGGCACCCGAGCAGTTTTCCGCCAGTGAAGTCGAAGGAGGCCCGTTGAGGCGGTGTCTGCGACTGCGGGCTTCGCAGAAGCAGCTGAGCAGTTAATCGCCCTCGAGGAGAGCGGTCAGGCGCGTCTTCTTCTTCCTCGGCGTCAGCGTTTATCCCGCTCTCTTTGGGCTCCTCTACACTGCTTCTTTTAGGAGCTTTGTCAGTCCCTCTCCACCAAGGGAGAAGGGCTCTCAGGGACTCACATGAGTAGGTCAAAGAAAAAGGAACTGAAAGGTAAGTCCCACCGTCGAGGTTCGTGGGAGCGGGAGAGATCTCGTTCCCTGGATCGTCTGCTTTCGACTTCGGTCGAGGTTGCGGCTAAGGCCGCTGGCTTCACGGTGTCCTTGTCAGGTCAGCCAGCCGAGACACCCGTCGATGCGGCCGAGATTTTTCTCAACCTGTTGGATGGGTTGTCTACTGGAGAAGCAGACAACCCTTCTTCACCGGTTCCCCCGGTGGTTACCGAGGACTTGCCCGTGCCTCCTCTGCCGGAGTCCCTGGTCAAGGACCCTGAACCGAGGATGAGTGGGCCCCCCCCCTTCGACCCACCATCGGTGACCCCGATGGTCTCGGTGCTCCTCTGTGTCGGGTAGGTCCCGCTGACATTGGCGGTCTCGGTCCCAGCATCACGGAAAGCGGCGTCACCGCTCGTCCTCTTCGAAGGATAGACTCTGGCGCAGGTTGCATTGGCGCTATGAGGACATGATGTGGCAGCAGCTCTTACTAGCAGGCAACAAGCTGACTCCGTCGCCTTCACTGGCCATTAAGTGGCTGTCGCCCGAACAACTGAAGCAACCTCTCGTCATCGGCTCCTTAGTCGACGAGCCAACTCCGGCACCTATTGCTCGGCCGAAACCGTCTGCTCCACCCATTGTGGTGGAACCTCCGCAACCTAAGAGCTTGCCCCACAGGTCATCGGTCACCCTCACCCTCGATTGGCCTTGGCAGGTGGAGGGTGGCTCAGGCACTCAGCAGCTGTCCTTGGAGTCCGTTGACGACTCCTTGTATTCCAGGCCCCTCGACCTGGAATCTTCCGGTGGTCAGTCGGTGGACGAGTGCCCTTCCTCGTTCCTGGGGATTCTGCGGTTCATCTCAGAGTCTACTGGGATGCAGCTCGAACCTGTACAAAAATGGGCCAGATATCCTCTCACAGAAATTCTGGACCGAGGGGATTCCCACACAGAGGCCTTCCCTGTGGCTGAGGCCATTGTTGGCCCAAGCACTGGAGTTGTGCAGCCTGCATCCTGTCCTGCGCCTTGGCCAGGATGACTCATAAGTACACAGTCCCCACGGTTCCCTCTCTGGTTTTGGAGCATCCCTCGGCTGAAGGGCTGGTAACGATAGTGTCTTCTGGCGCTCCAGAAATGCTAGGGACGTTGAAAAGCCCCCCAACGAGTCCAAGAAGCTGGACTACTTAGGGCACAAAGTTTACGCTGCCTCCTCCCTAGGTCTTCGACAGGTTAGCTCGGCCTTGCTGATGGCACATTTTTCACATGGCCTGCACCAGCCTGGTCCGTTGGGCCCGTTGGCACATGCGTCCCTTACAGTGGGGACTGGCTAGCCATTGGTCACAGCGCTCCGGTCCTTTGGACCAGTCAGTGGCAGTGACCCAGGAGATGTGGAACGCTCTCCAGTGGTGGATCATTCCAGCTCATCTGCAGGAGGGCATCCCTTTTGTCCGCCCCGAGCCGACGGTCTCTTTATCGACCGATGCCTCTCTGATGGGTTGGGGTGCCCATCTGGGGGAGCACAGAGCGCATGGCCTCTGGTCCCCTCGGGAGTCCCGATGCCACATCAACCTGCTGGAGCTTCAGGCGGTTCGTCTAGCCCTCACCGCCTTCGCTCTGTTTGTATGGGGTCAAGTGGTCCAGGTCCAGATGGACAATACCACGACCATGTACTACCTAAACCGCCAGGGCGGGACGCGCTCCATGCCTCTGTGCAGGGAAGCTCTCTGCACTTGGTCCCTCGTGCGCAGCCTGGAGGTGGATCTCCTTGCCATCCATGTGGCAGGAGCCTCCAACATTCTGGCTGATGCCCTAAGCCGGATAGGAGCTCGTCCGAGTGGTCTCTCCTGCTGGAGGTAGTACAAGATCTGTTCTCCCACTGGGGCACGCCTCAGGTGGACCTGTTTGCCTCCAGGTAGAATCTGAGCTGAGGCTGTTTCATGCCCGCCCCCTCAGCAGGGCTCGCTGCAGGGGGATGCCTTCTCGAGGCCATGGACCCCGGGCCTCTTCTACGCCTTTCCCCCATTTCCCTTGATCCACAAGGTGCTTCTCAAGGTGAGGAGGGACAAGGTGCAGGTAATTCTGGTAGCCCCAGACTGGCCTCGTCAGTTCTGGTATCCAGATCTCCACAGCCTCAGCTCCAGGCTCCCGAGACTGCTTCCAGCCCACCCGGACCTGATCTCAGTCAACCAGGGGAAGGTATTCAATCCGGACCTTCAATCCCTGCACCTGACGGCCTGGTTCCTGAGTGGCTAGAGTTCCAGGCCTTGGGTCTTTCCGACGAGGTCCTCAACCCGTTGAGGCATCCCGTGAGAAGTCGACCAGGAAATGCTATGCCTTTAAATGGAAGAGATTTTCCATTTGGTGTGAGTGCAAGGGGCTGGACCCTTCCTCCTGTTCCTTGGCAAGCATTCTGGGCTACCTGTGGTCCCTTTCTCAGCTAGGGCTTCGGTCGACGACCCTTAAGGTGCACCTGGCAGCCATCTCTGCTTACCGTGCGCGGGCCGGGAAGTAGCCGGTGGCGCAGGAGAAGGTGGTCAGGCGCTTTTTCAAAGGCCTTGATCACATATCCCCTCCGGTGCGAGAACCTCCACCTCCGTGGGATCTACTGATGGTACTGGCAAAGCTCATGGGCAAGCCATTCGAACCGATGCACAGGTGTGACATCTCTCACCTGTCATGGAAGACCGCCTTCTTGGTGGCTATCACGTCAGCCAGAAGGATGGGAGAGCTCCAAGCGCTTTCCATTGAGTCTCCTTATCTGGTCTTCCACAGGGACAAGGTTGTCCTGCGCCCCCACCCGAAATTCCTTACGAAGGTGGTGTCAGAGTTTCACCTTAACCAGGTGTTAACTCTGCCGGTGTTCTACCCCAGTCACACCTCGGAGGCCGAATATAGGCTCCATACTCTGGACCCTAGAAGAGCGCTCTCTTATAAGGCGCGGACGGCTGAAGTTCAGGGAGAGGTTCGCCAGCTGTTTGTCACCTGGTAGACCTGCAGCCAAGCGGACGATAGGCAGGTGGGTCACCTCCTGCATAGATCTCTGCTATAGGTTGGCGGGCATGGAGCCTCCCAAAGGGATAAGAGCTCTTTTTACCCGCCATTCCGCTGCTTTGGTGTCTGCTTCCACGGACGTCCCTATCCAGGAAATCTGCAGGGCTGCTACCTGGAAGTCAGCACACATCTTTATTACCCATTACCACATCGCCGTTGAGTCACGCCAGGATGCTGGTTTTGGGACCTCGGTTCTCCAGTCCTTATTCCCTAATTAGGGGGTGTGCGCCTTGCCTCCCTCCTCCCGGAGAACTGCTAGGAGTCTGCCAGACAGTGTGGATTGAACAACATATCCATGTCCTAGAAATACAGGTTACTCACCTGTAACAGGAGATCTTAGCAGAGGGCTCTTGCAGTAGGTAATTACATATAGGACTGATGCCGGCGCGCAGTACCTCACGAAAAATTTCTAGCTAGCAGTCCCTGGCGGGACTGCCCGTCGTCGGTATGAAGGCGGTCCCGACACCCGCTTCCAGTTCTTTCCTCCGTTAGCTCGTGTAGCGCCTCGAGGTAAAGTTCGTGCTTAGCCCTGTTCTTTCGTCGGTTTTACCGAGATTTTCAGTATTTTTTCTTCTCATCGTCAGGTCAGCGTCGGTGTATGTCGTCCCCTACACCTTCCAAAAACAAGTGCGGCAAATGCGGCCAACTGCCACAGGGACGGCCATTCCCTCTGCCTATTTTGCCTAGGCCCCGACCACCCAGTCGACAAGTGTCCGCATTGCCTGCACTTCAACGCGGTTACCCGCAGACGACGCCAACAGTCCCTGAAAGCACATCTTCTAATGAAAAAGATGTCGTTGATGGAAAAAGTATTGAAGAAGCTCAGGCAGGCGTCGACTTCTCCAGAAGGGCATCGTAAAAAGTGGGACAAAGAAAGGCACCGGGAGAAGGCCTCCTCGCCCGTGACTCCGGCGAGTCGCGGCCCGGCAATATCCTTCGAGAGGACGTCCGGCGGCACCTCCAAGGTTTTGGAGGCGTCGGCCCGCCCGTCGGGCTCGGCGCTCGGGCCTTGCGGGCACCTCCGGGCAAAGAGGCCTCCGCCCCAGTTCCGCTGCAGGCTTGCGGCCTACTGGTGCGGCGACTCCCATAAGTCGGACGTCGGCTCCTCCGGCGTCCGCCCGGAAAGTTGATAAGGCGCCCGCCCCTTGAGCGGCGCGCGACTCGTCCCCTCGGACAGGGCCGCTTCCCTCCCTCGGCCCGCCTCGAAGGGACCCCATAAAGCAGACGCCGGCCCCTCCGGCGCCCGGCAAGAACCAGCCCTAAGTCGCCACGTCAGCCCCCGGCGTGCGCGAGCTGACCGGAACCTCTGACGGACCCTCAACCCCGTCTTACCCAGTTCCCGCAGCCTACGCTGCCGTCCGAGAGCCTGAGTCACCCCAGCCTGACCCGAGGACTTTTCCCCTCCGTCCCAGGCGATGCGGGGAATTCCACCTCCAGACCCTCCTCCTAGGGAACCGGATCTGACGCTGGCCCCGAATGCCGGCTCCGGCGCTGGTCCCGCCGACGCTGGCGGGTATATTCCTTCCATCGGGCCCACCGCGCCCCGGCCTCTCAATGTTGACCCGCCCGTGGGAGCCACCTTCCGAGCTGTCTGCTCCAGCAGCTACTCCGGCGCGGTACCGCTGTCTTATCAGCGCGTCATACCCGGAGTCCGCAGTATCCAGCGCCACAGATACCCACGCCGATCCGCACGACACGCAGTACCCGACTCCTCAATACCGGCACCAGTTTTCCGCGGCGGGTTTCGGATACTCGCCTACGGATAACAATCCATATACTTATCCCTCCTCCACCTCCACTGCCTCCTCGGCGCGGTGGATCTGCAGGAGACCCTGGCTTCCTGGTGGGCTGGGCGGCTCAGCTCACCAAGGAAGTAGAGAGCCGCCTTATGAGGCAGTGCCGCCCCATCGCCCGAGCGGCGCTCTCCCTCACGCCTCCGGACTCAGAGCCCTTCCTCTGGATCCCGAGAGGGGCAGGACACGCGTCCAGGGATCCCCCCTAAGGAACCCGTTCCTCCCCCTAGACGTGTTAGGGAGTCTTATTCTGCTTCTGATTCTTCTTCTTTGCTCTCGGATTCCTCTGACGGATGCTCCGAGAGAGACGACGAGCCTCGCTCTCCGTCCATGCCCCAGCCGAGGACCCCTCCAAAGTCTCCTCTGGAGGACCCTTCCTTCACGGAGTTGCTCAGAAACATCCAGGAAGTACATCAGTGGCACTCATTGGAACCAGATCCTCAGTGGGTCAAGCTCGCCGAACATCTGGACCTGCCCCTGACAGCTCCTACTTTAGTGCCACCCTGGCTCGAGCCTCACGCCCACCTTGTTTCCACTATTTGGAAACAACCGTCGGCTTTAGCCCCACTTCCCAGGAAGTCTAACAGGCTATACCAGGCTCCGGAGGGTGTAGACTTTATGGATTCTCACCCTCGTGCAGACTCGGTCGTGATTAGCGCCGGTCACGGCCGGTCAGCGCATCACAAACATCTAAGCTCGTCTCCTCCGGATAAGGAATCTCGCCTCCTGGACCAGTATGGAAGAAAAATATACGCCTCTTCCACACTTGGAATTCTGGCCCTGAATTATGTTGCTCATATGGGGGATTACCAGAAGGCCATCCTTACCCAGGCGGAATCCAAGATTGACTCCTTACCTGACTCCCAAGTCAAGCAGGAGTTAGCTAACTTAGTCCGTTCTGCTCGTTCGGCCAGTCGTCACATCCTGCGGATGACATACAATGCAGTGGACACTGCCGGGCGGAGCTCCGCTTTCGCCGTAAGTCTTCGGCGTCATGCCTGTCTCCGCGTGTCAGGTTTGCTCCTGGAGGTGCAGTCAGCAATCCAGGAAGCACCTTTCAGGGGTTCAGTGCTTTTCGACAGTGATGTCAAGGACATCATCACCGACTTGCAGGAGAAGGGGACGGCTCTGAAATCCGTGGATTCCATGTACTGTCCCCATCCTCCACAGCTTCGTCCTTTTCGCAGACGCAGTCGGCCACAAGCGAAACCCCAAGGAAGGCGGGCCACTAAACATTGGGCCCCCGCAGCTGCCAGGCCCCCACCGCCCAAAAAAGCAGCGGGTGCCCCAGCTGCGGCGCTGCCCCACACCACCTGACTCCTCCCCTCTCCCACCGCCTCCGGACACACCGGAGGAACCGGTAGGGAGGTTCTCCCTCCACCTTCCGGGTTGGGAGAGGATAACAACGGATTCATGGGTGCTTCAGATTATAGCGGAGGGGCACTCCATAGAGTTTCTACAGAAACCACCCCACCACCCCCCTCTGATGTTGTCCTATGCAAGAGACCATCTTCCTTTGGTCCGAGAAAAAATCTCTGCCCTTCTCGCGAAGCAGGCCATAGAATCCATTCCCCCTCACCTTCAAGGGACGGGTTACTATTCTCATTTCTTCCTGGTCCCAAAGAAGACGGGAGATCTCAGACCCATTCTCGATCTCAGCTTATTGAACCTTTACGTGGAATACAAAAGGTTCAGGATGCTCTCCCTACAAACCCTTCTGCCCCTTCTTCGGCCGGGTCAATGGCTCTGTGCGCTGGATATGTAGGACGCATATCTGCACATCCCCATTCGTCCCTCGCATTGCAAGTACCTCTGGTTTACTTTCCAGGGGGACCATTACCAGTTCCAGGCACTCCCATTTGGTCTTTCCTCGGCACCCCGAGTTTTTACCAAATGCCTGGCTGTGGTAGCAGTCCACCTGCGTACTATGGGAGTTCAGATGTTCCCCTACCTGGACGACTGGCTCCTGGCAGCCTCGTCCAGGGAGGAGCTCCTGCATTTTCTCTCCCTCACCCAGCAGGTTTTCACTTGCCTGGGTATTACCATCAACCATTCCAAGTCTCATCTGGATCCCTCCCAGAGACTACAGTTTATCGGGGCCATTCTTGATACGACGGTGAGCAAGGCCTTCCTGCCTCTGGACAGGGCAGCCTCTCTTCAGTCACAGATTTCCCTGCTATCAGAATGCAGGAAGGTTCCGGCGAGGTGGTTCCTCGTCTCTTGGGGCTTATGGCGGCGCCATCTGTATTCCGCTCGGCTCCCGTGAGGATCTCTCAGTGGACTCTTAAGCTCACAGTGGGATCAACTTGTGGCGACCTAGATCATCTAGTTCTGATCTCCTCGCTGATGGCACAAGACTTGCAATGGTGGATGGTTGAGAGAACTTATTTGAGGGGTCCCTTCTGTCATCCTCCCCCTCCCAGACTCTGACCACAGACGCATCAGGCGAAGGTTGGGGAGCCCATCTGGGTCCTCACCGAACCCAGGATTTATGGTCCAGATTGGAGCTAGCTCTCCACATCAATGTGCTCGAGCTTCGAGCAGTACTATATGCTCTCCAAGCCCTTCACGAATACATTCTTCCTGGTCACCTAGCTGTCCAGACGGACAACATGTGCGTGGTGTGGTACATCAACAAGCAGGGAGGGACTCGATCCTACCCTCTATGCAGGGAAGCAATGAGGGTTTGGGACTGGGCAACACTTCACAACCTTCACCTCACTGCGATTCATGTTCCAGGAGTCGACAATACCCTGACAGGCAAGCTAAGCCGCTCCTCTGCCCTGCCACAGGTTGGAGTTGGACCAAAAGGTATTGAAGACATCTTCCAGCTTTGGGGACTCCACAGGTAGACCTGTTCACCTCTTCCCAAGCATCAAACTTTCCACCTTTGCTCTCGCTGCAGGCAGGCGCTTTCTGGGCGAGCTCTGTCTCTAAACTGGAAGGACAGATTAGTCTATGCTTTTCCCCAATTCCTCTGGTCCCTCGTGTGTATTGCAGAAACTAACAACAGAAGGTGCGAGAATGATTCTGATCACTCCTTTCTGGCCCAGGCAAATCTGGTTCTCTCTTCTACAACAGTACTCAGAGGTTCCTCCTCTTCCTCTTCCTTTATCTCAAGGATTGCTGACCCAGGATCAGGGGACCCTGGTCCATCCGGGCCTCAAGTCCCTACAACTTCATACATGGCTCCTGCAGACCTAGCCCAATCTCGCTTTGGTGTCTCTCCAAAAGTTGCCGAGATTCTGGTGGAGCTAGAAAACCCTCCACTAGGTCCACTTATGCCATGAAATGGAAGAGATTTTTTATTTGGGCTGCTTCTAGGAACGTGGAGCCTTTCTCCTGTTCAGTGGCTGTTCTGCTTGAATATCTACGTCATCTCTTCGACCTGGGTCTCAGTCATTCCTCCTTGAAGGTGCACATAGCCGCTATTTCAGCATATCATGTTCCTTTCGCTGATAAATCCTTTGCCCAATTAGAGGTGTCTAAGACTTTTCTTAGAGAGGTCCTTCATCTGAGGCCCCCCGTCCGGACTCCTGCTCCCCCTTGGGACTTGAACTTTGTTCTCGAGAAACTTACCCTTCCTCCCTTCGAACCTGTGGCATCCGCAAATCTGAAGTTTCTTTCGTGGAAGACGCTCTTCTTGGTGGCCATTACTTCCGCTCGAAGAATTTCTGAGCTCCAGGCCCTTATGTGTAAAATCCCCTATTTGATTTTTCACAAAGAACGAGTGGCTCTTCGCACGAACCCTAAGTTTCTGCCTAAAGTGGTAGCGGAGTCTACCTTAAATCAGTCTATAGAGTTACCTGCCTTTTTCACGCAGTACTCCAACCAAGGAGAATATTTACTCCATACCATGGATGTTCACCGGATTCTGAGATACTACACCGATAGGAAAAAGATCTCAGAAAAACTGATTAGTTGTTCATCTCTTTTGCTCACAAAAGGGAAGGCAATGCTGTTTCCAAGCAATGCCTGTTGTAGTGGTTGGCTCATTGCATCACTTTCTGTTATGACAAGTACAACAAGACCGTTCCAGGTCAAGTCAGAGGTCACTCCACGCGTGGAGTAGCGGCCTCTGCGGCTTGTTTCAAGAATGTGTCTGCAGCAGACATATGCGCTGCCGCCACCTGGACTTCTGTCCATACCTTTACGAAACATTACAGTTTGGACATTGCCTCTCGCCGTAGAGCAGGCTTCGGGTTAGCTGTTTTGCAAGGCCTCCTGTCTTGAGGTTTGCAAGGATTTTTGCTACTTCTTGGAGTAGTTCCTCCTCCCGGTGCCTTTCATTTGTTCCAGACTGCTTGGGATTCAGTCCTGTATGTAATTACCTACTGCAAGAGCCCTCTCGAAGTAAGATAGTACAGTTAAGAATTTACCGTAACAGTAGATCTTCGAGAGAGGCTCTTGCAGTAGGTAATACCTTCCCGTCCTCCATCCCCCTAGGCTTTTTCAGCTCCTTTTGCAGGAAGGAAAACATCTGCTTCTCTCTCGTCCAGGTCTTCCGGGCCTGTGGCAGAAAAGAACTGGAAGGCGGGCGTCCGGGACCGCCCCTTTATACCAACGTCACATGCTGCCGGTCACCTGACGTGGGGGCAGTCCCTCGCCAGGGACTGCTAGCTAGAAATTTTTCCGTGGGGTCCTGCACTCGGCTGGCGTCAGTCCTATATGTAATTACCCACTGCAAGAGCCTCTCTCGAAATCTACTGTTACGGTAAGTTCTTACGTAGCTATGCCTCTAAGTTAGTATATGTTGTTCATCCACACAACCACCCGGCCTCCCGGCTTGACGCACAACCTGGCTTCCAAAGCAGCTAGATCTGGCGTCATGGGGCGAGCTGAGAGTTTACCACCCGGGTGGGTGGGAGGAGCCAGCTTGAAGATCTTCCGGCAAGATTTAAAGCAGCAAGGAACCTGCCAGACAGTGTGGATGAACAACATATACCATTCCTAGAACTCCTGTTACAGGTGAGTAACCTGTATTTTCTCCGCATGCACCCCAAGTTCCTACCAAAAGTGATGTTGGAGTTCCATCTGAACCAGCCACTAATGCTGCCTACCTACTTTTGCCAACTTTCAGAATGAAGGAGAGCGCACTCTCTATTCTCTGGATGTTAAGAAAGTCCTTAGGTTTTACTTGGACAGAACCAAAGACTTCAGGCAATCCAAACAGCATTTTGTCTCCTTTGATCCTAATCGAAGGGGAAAGCCCGTTAGTCAAGTACATTCCTGCTTGGATTGTGAGCTGCCTATGCCACTGCTGTGGCTCTGGTTAAGCTAGAAGACCTGATATGTGCCCACTCCACTAGAGCAGTTGCCATGTCCCTGGCAGAGATTCGCTCTGTACCTTTCGGTGATATCTGCAGAGCTACAACCTGGAGCACAGTGCACAGTTTCATTAAGCAATATGCCCTGGAACTTCCTGTGACATCATGGACTGGTATGGAGAGTAATCACTGAGCTCCTACACTTCTGGGAATTTAATTATCTCCTTTATATACCAAAACTCTGTTAATTAACTATACAATGTCTACAGGAGGCAACAAGTCAAATCAGAGCACCATATCCAGGCATAAATCATCTCACAAGAAATCGGATGCCAGCGGATTGAACTTTGAAATGGAGCAGCGTGCCCCCAGTACCCAAGGTATGGACAATGATACTAACAGGGAGGCCAAACAGCTCTCCAGAAGTAGATTCGAAATGCTACTTAAAGAAATTCGTGACTCAAGGGCAGAAATTAAGAGGGAGTTTCGAAATCTTTCCCAGAGGTTTTCAAAATTAAAGTGCTGTATGGAACAGGCGGAAGACCGTATGGCCACAATGGAGGATGGAACCACACAACTAGGCCAAGTGGTAGAGGCCCTGCTGGTTCAGACCACAACACTCCAATCAAAGTGTCTGGATTTGGAGGGACCTTCCAGGAGAGAAAATCTCCGTCTTTATGGCTTAGCGGAGGGCTCTGAAACTATGCACATGATGGCCTTCCTAGAAAACCTGCTTCGAGACATACTTGAACTGCCCCCTGATTACAAATTCTCCATGGGAGAGCTAATGAACAGCTAAGAAAACGGTTGCACTACTCTAGAGTTCGCATGAATAGTCGAATAAAAGTGCTAAAATGCTAAATATTTAAATCCGTTTTGGTATAAGTATATTATTTTCTTACCGCAGAGATGAATGAATATATCACGATTAGGCAAGTCCGCCTGCCAGACTGGCAAAAACTCTAAAAAACAAAAAACAGCTGCAACAAGACGGAGCTGCAACAGGGGGACCAGGCCCAATCTCGTTGTCGGCTGCAGAGGTCGCTGCAGTAACCTGCGTGGTATCTGAGCAGATCCTGGCCGACCTCAAACCTCGCTGGGACAGTATGGAACAAACTCTGAAAGGGCTGACTCAAGAGTTGAAGCAGAATGCCAGGCAAATAAATGAGATAGAGCAAAGGGAGTTGGCTATTGAAAACACAAATAGAGACATCCTTACAAAAATACAGCATCTGGAAAAAGAACTTGAAGAGCTTAAAGAAGCCCTGGACTACCAGGAAAATTATAGCAGGCATAATAATTTACGCATTCGGGGGTTACCAGAGGGAGCGGAAAATGGGTACCTTCTGAAATTTTGTGCTGAGAAGCTGCCCAAACTTCTGGAGCTAGATATGGCAAAAAGTAAACTTAAAATTGAGAAGGCGCGTCGTGCCCTAGCCCCAAGGCCACCTAATGATCAACCCCCACGCCAAGTAATATTCCGTCTGCATCATTATCAGGACAGACTGGCCCTCTTAACAGCATTTAGAAACAAAAGAGAACTCACATATGAGGGCCATAAGTTATCTTTGCATCAAGATATGTCCATGAGAATTCAGAGAAAGAGACAACAATTTAATGCTCAAATGGACGGGTTAAGGAAACGTGGGCTAGATTTCTTCATGGTCTGTCTGGCTATGGTAAAGGTGAAGGTGGAAGGTGCTACTTTCTCTTTTTGGGAGCCGGAGAAACTGCAAACTTTCATTGAGGAGTGGGATAGCAAGAATCTGAAAACTTGAGCAATGCGGTCACGCGTACTAGGATGCACTGTGCCTTTGGGGAAGGGCAGCGAGACAACGGCTCCTGCGAGCTGGTGGGAGTATCCAGATCATTGTGATAAACCATCTGTAAATATTTGAAGTAAATTAAATCCTCCGCCATGCTTTCTGTCCTTCTCTGTGAGATCGGATTGTTTGGAAAGGCGAGACTGTCCATTAAAGAACCACCTGCAGGAACTTTACTTCAACAACAGGCCTGCGAGTTGATTCAGAATTAAGCAAATATGCTCAACAATAGACACATGCTATTTTCTTTTATTTGGTATATGGCCCCCCACGAGTGTGGACTAGACACAGAACTGTGTCCCACTATATGGGTTTGGCACCAGGAGGGGAGGAATCCAGATTTGAACCTGGCGCCTATAAAGTGTGCACTCTGCTGTCTGTGAGAGTGTGCGGCCTATAACTCAGTTGCAAACCAGCACTTGGGAGCATGGCTGGCGGTGTTCAAGTAGCTAAGAGGAACATAGCGGATTGCCCTGGCCTAGCGTTTGGAGGCCATCACTTGTGAACATTATAGTTGCTGAAATGTTTTATAAGTACTCTAGCTGTTAGTGTCAAAGGCAAGTGGAAAAGGGAGAAAAAAGCTAAGAAACTACATCGGACCCTCCTATAAAACTTAGGGGCAATGTATTGCTTATTAAAAAGTATTCTTCTGGCTAAAACTATGGTAATAAAGAATTGCTAACAGGGCATTCTATAGTTTTAAAAGTCTTTAAGAGGGCTAAGTAATACGAAGGATGGAATAACTGTAACTAATTGAAGCAGACAGCTTGAAGTGGGTATATCTGTGAGGTGGGAGAGGGAAACAATAAGTATACACGCCTAGAGACGGGGTAATGTACATGCGGAGCGGGAGTATGGCGTAGTGGGGTTAACTACTTTCTGAAATGCTGTGCAACAATGTTTGTTACATGTTTTGGAGCAAACATTCGAAGTGGAAAAGATTGAGTGGGATACAGTTAAAGTTGGGGTTAGGGGGGGAGGGAAAGGAATGTTCTGTTAACATTTTGAATTACTGTATAATGTTTTTATATGTGGTCTGTGTTCTGATTTTTTTCGATGTCTGACACTGTTTCTCTACTTGGAGGGGGCATAATGGATCATAGGATGGAGAGCAATGGATAAGGTAGTTAATAATGAACCCTCGCTCTGTAAAGCCGTTTCATGGAATGTGAAGGGATTTACTTCACCTGCAAAGCGGGCTAAGGTCCTGGTGGCGTTGAAAAGAAAAAGTACAACAGTGGCCCTTTTGCAAGAAACACATCTGTCCCCTGCAGGGCATCAGAAACTGGTGGAAGGATGGGTTGGGGCTTGCCACGCAGCAATATATAACTCCCACAAGAGGGGAGTAGCCATTTTAATGAACAAGCAGAGCTTACTTCGAGAAACAGCTCTTGCAGCAGGTTACACCATTAGGACTGAAGCCAGCAGGCGCCAGGACCCCACGGAAAAATTCTAGCTAGCAGTATCCAGCGGGGGACCGCCTCCGACGTCGGCCCCTTCCCGATGTCAGGCATCACATAAAAGGGGGCGGTCCCCCAGCATCCCCAGTTCTTTTCCCGTCGTCGACTCGCCAGCATCGACCTCACGGATGCCTGCATCAACAATACGACACGCGAAATCTTTACAAAACCCATGTCTACTTCTCCAACTCCTTCTCTCGAAAGGACACCCCTCAAAGTGCACCTGCGGCAAGCAGATCCCCTTTGCTGACCATCATTTGGCTTGTGTGACATGCCTGGGCCCAGAGCACGACACCCAGGCCTGCTCCATCTGCCAACAATTTAATAGCAGGACCAGGATCCGCCACCAAAAGGCCTTTCAGGGTTTCCTTCTTGAAGAGAAACTTTGCAAAATGGAAAAAAGACCTTCCTCCAAAGGGGATTCTTCCCATAAGACCGGGAAGCACCGGGACTCTGGTAGGTCGGGATCCCCCAGCAGGGCCTCTGAATCCAGGGCCAGCTCCAGCTCTACGCAGTCCAACCATTCTTCTTCCCGGGCCCGCTCCCAACCTCCCCCAGTTAAGGTAAGGTCTTCAGGGGGTTCTTCAGCCTCCCTGCACCCGCTTAAGACCCTCCGGGCGCCCGACTCTTCTTCCAGGCCTGATTCTTCAGAAAAACATAGGAAGTCTTCCTCAAAATCTAGCGGGGAGTCAGGCCGACGCCGGGACACCAACCTCAGGTCTGTCTCCCAGCCTCTGGAAAGGAAGACCAAGGATCTGATGCCTCTTAAGCAGACGTCACAGAGTAAAAAGGTGCCTGACCCAACGCCCAAAAAATGGACTCCCGACCCGACAGCAGTTGTACCGATGCCGGGTGACACCGGATGTCAGGGGTCCTCAGGAGAGGAAGCTGCCGGACGACCAGATGGGTGGCACAGAGGACACTGGCTCGCCTGGGGAGCCGTTGACGGATCCGGTGGTTCCCCAGGACCCGACCCCGGCCGACAGACCCACACCGACGCCGGGCCCATCTTCGGGCATGAACATTCAGGAGGTGAAGGAATTGTTCACCTTCTGGTGGGAGACCATCAGAAAGGACATGGTCTCCAGTAAGCCTCTTCCACCTCCACCACCTCCACCCCCTCCTCGGGAGGGTGAAGGCTCAAGACCCCCGACCCCTAAGGAGCCAACTCCACCTCTGTGGGGCAGATCTAGAGAGAGAGAAAAAGACGCCCATCACGGTCTCCCTCTGGGTCTCAGAGTCCTAAACGACCCAGGGACAGACGACACCCGCCGGGGGATGACTCCAGACTGGATACGTCCGATACCTCCAGGTCTCCATCCCCTATAGTCTGCCATCACCAGACCAACGAGACCAGCCAAGGTCACCACCGGATGATCCCTCTTTCTCCGAGATCATGAGGCACATCCAGGATAATATGGGATGGGAAACTGAAGACTTGGACCCCGAGAGACAACGCCTTGCCTGTTACCTTCTGCCAAAGGACCCAAAGCCTGTTGTGGTCCCACCTCTCGTGGACATCTTCACGAATGTCACCAAGGCGGCTTGGAAGCGTCCGCACTCGACACCGGCTGTTCCTAAGAAGGCTGACCGCCTCTACAGAGCTCCTATGGAGGACCTATATCTGGCGCAGCAACCCCTGGCAGACTCACTGGTCATTGCAGCGTCTCATGATCGGTCTCAACGACCGCAACACTTGAGTACCCAGCCTCCGGACCAAGAATCTAAGCAGTTAGATTCTGTGGGAAGATGCATGTATGTGGCTGCTACATGCTCGATAAGGTCTTTGAATTACCTCATGCACATGGTGCAATTTCAAAACGCTCTCTGGGAGCAGGGCCAAGACCTTTTGAAGGACTTTCCAGATGGCGAAAAGAAAGAGGAGCTGCTTAACCTCCTTCATACTGGGTCGGATGTGGGGACCCAGTTTCTCCGAGCCACTCACGAGTCAGCGGATTCGGCCGCCAGGGGAGCAGCTACTGGCGTTTGTCTTCGGAGACACTCTTGATTGAGAGTTTCCGGTTTCACCCCGGACATTCAAAAGAATATCCTGGACGTCCCTTATAACGGAGCTGTCCTGTTCGGTGAGGAACCGAGAAGGTCATCACCAGGCTACAGGACGCCGGGAAGGCAGTTCGGACTGTACAGGCTCAAATCTGGTTCCTTTCGGAGGAACCAGAACCGTTTTCGCGGCAGGCAACGACAGCAACAGCCACGTTCCAGCCAGCAACCTCGGGGCAATTTTGGTCGCAAAGATCAAGCCAGATTCCCCACGGGCCAGGGCTCAAAGCATCCCAAGGCAGCCCAGCCCATGGGACCCAATGCCACCACAGCATGACTCCTTCCCGGCCCTCGCCCTCCTCTGGATCAAAGGATAAAGGTCGAGGGTCGCCTCTCTCATTACCTTCTGGGATGGCAGAGGATCACCTCCGTCCAGTGGGTGTTACAGTTGGTACAGCAAGGTCACTCTGTAGAGTTCCTCGGCCACCCACCGTCCAGACCTCCCCTCCTCTCCCATTACTTGGGTCAGCATGCTCTGCTCATCCAGCAGGAGATCTTGGCCCTCCTGGACAAGGAGGCCATAGAGTACGTTCCACTGGACCAGAAAGGAAAAGGTTATTCCCACTTCTTCCTGGTCCCAAAGAAAACAGTGGACTTGCACCCGATCTTAGATCTCAATGATCTCAGCACGTTTGTGGTATACAAACACTTCCGCATGGTGACCCTACCGGGTCTCATCCCCATGCTCAAAGAAGGCGCATGGCTAGCGTCGCTGGACATGCAGGACGCTTACCTACATCTCCCGATCGCTCAAATGCATCAAAGGTTTCTGTGCTTTGAGTTTCTGGGACACCACTACCAGTTCCAAGCCCTCCCGTTCGGAGTGTCTTCCGCACCTCGGGTGTTTACGAAGTGCATGGCAGTCGTGGCAGCAACTTTCAGGAGGCAGGGCCACTATATTTTTCTGTACCTAGACGACTGGCTCCTCATGGCACCCTGTCGGGAGGCCCTGATGTCCGTGATTCAGGATACCCATTCTCTTTTCCAATCGTTGGGCATCGTCATCAACCAGGAGAAGTCGCACTTTGTCCCGTCTCAGACTCTGCAATTTATTGGAGCAGTTCTGGACACCACTCAAGGGAGAGCATTTCTTCCTTCGGACAGGGCGGAACACATCAGATTCCTCATACGGGACACAATGACGAAGACAACAGTGCCCGCCAGAACCATTCTTTGCCTGCTCGGACATATGGCAGCTGCCACTACGACGGTTCCCCCTAGCCCAGCTCCATATGCGGGTTACCCAGTGGATGTTGCGGGCTCAGTGGGACCAGAAGCATTTTCATAATGCAGCATCCAGTCCGGATCACGAATGCCGTCATCCGAGACTGGCAATGGTGGCTCATCCCGGACCATCTCTCGGAAGGAGTTCCCTTCACGGTGCCACCACCTTTAGTGACACTCTCCACGGATGCCTCGGGATCCAGATGGGGAGCGCACCTCAACGGGGTCAGGACTCAAGGCTCATGGTCGTCTGTAGAGTCCCATATGCACATAAATATTCTGGAGATGAGAGCCGTCCTCTATGCCCTACAAGCATTCCAGACGGACATTCCACCGGGTAGTCTTCTGATTCAAACAGACAATACTGCAGTGATGTACTATTTCAACAAACAAGGAGGCACTCATTCCTACCCCCTTTGCAGGGGGGCTCAAAGGGTTTAGAATTGGGTACTGCAACACGGTGCAGATATTATTGCAGTGCACGTTTCCGGCATGGACAACACAATCTTGGACAGTCTCAGCCGATCACAGGCCAGAGTCCACGAATGGGAACTGCTTTAGGAAGTTGCAGAGGATCTGTTTCGCAGATGGGGGACACCAGAATTAGACCTTTTCGTGTCCCCATCCAATGCAAAACTGCCCAATTTTTGCTCGCTAGATCCAGGGTCTGGTGTTTTCTGGCGAGACACATTGTCCCTTTCTTGGACGGGCAGATTCCTCTATGCTTTCCCGCCCTTCCCTTTGATCCAGAGGGTTTTACTGAAGCTCCGACAAGAGCGGGCCTCACTGATTCTGGTAGCGCCCTTTTGGCCCCGGCAAATTTGGTTCCCTCTATTACATGAGCTGACCCAGGAACCTCCGGTGCCTCTGCCATTCAGCTCTCAACTTCTGTCCCAGGAGGCAGGCTCCTTCGTCCATCCAGATCTTCTGTCGCTGAACCTGCATGCCTGGCTCCTAAAGACATAGTAGTCCTGAGATACGGGGTCTCTCGGGAAGTTGCAGACATTCTGGCGGCAGCCAGAAAACCTTCTACTCATGCCACTTACGCCATGAAGTGGCGTAGATTTTGCATCTGCATCTTTTGCATCTGGGCTCAAGCTCGCGGATTGACCCCATTGAATTCTTCAGAGAGGTCAGTGTTAGACTACCTTCTAACCCTGTACGAGGCAGGCCTCGCCTACTCTTCCATTAAGGTTCACCTGTGCGCCATTTTGGCGTATCATTCATCGATAGGTCATAGCTCTCTAGCTCAACTAGAGGCTTCACGCGCTTTTTTGCGTGGCATCCTGCACCTGAGACCTCCTATCAGAGATCTGCAGTGTCAGTGGCTCAGTAGGTAGCACACTCGCCTCTGAGGCCGGGAGATCAGAGGGCTGTGGGTTCAGTTCCCACATCTGGCACTTGGGTTAATATCCCAGTACTGACACTGTAGTGCATCATGAGAGGGGTGCTGCACTTCTGAGGTGCCGTCTTTTGGATGAGACGTTAAACCGAGGTCCCATCTGCCTGGATTGGTGGTAGTTCAGGTGGATGTTAAAGATCCCATGGCACTTATCGAAAAGAGTAGGGGATTTCCCCGGTGTCCTGGACAAATTTCCCTCATTCAGTAAAAATACCACCAACAGCTTAATCTGGTTCAAGGTCAGTTGGCATTCATCTGTATCCCCCTCCCCGGTCGTGCCTGAAAATAGGCAGGATTTGTCTAGTGCACTTACCCGGTCAACAAAAGCTAAATAAATAAAATAAATAAATAAAATCTAGTACCACCTTGGGATCTCCCCTTTGTTTTAGAGCAACTTACTCTACCTCCTTTTGAACCAGCCACGGATTTGCGAGCTGCGTCTCCTCGCTTGGAAGACACTCCTTTTAGTTGCTGTTACTTCTGCCAGAAGAGTTTCTGAGCCTCATGCACTCATGTGCAAGAATCCTTATTTGTTTTTTCACAAGGACAGGGTGTCCTTAAGATCAAATCCTGAGTTCCTTCCCAAAGTGGTCTCGGCGGTCACACTCAACCAGTATATAGACCTGCCGGTGTATTACCCAAATTACGGTAACGGGGGAGGCCCTGTTGCACACTCTAGATGTGCATAGATGTCTCAGATATTATCTGACCAAAACCAAAGCCAATCGTAAGTCGGACCAGCTCTTTGTTTCCTACGCACAGCGGATGCTCAGTGCTCCTGTTTCAGAACAGTCGCTTTCCAGATGGTTGGTCAGGTACATTATGTTCTGTTATCAGAAGCGCAATAAACCCTTACCGGGACTGGTGAAGGGTCATTCTACGAGGGGGGTGGCTACCTCTTTCGCTGCACTCAAAAATGTCTCCACTTCAGCCATCTGTGCAGCAGCGACTTGGAGCACTGTGCACACTTTCATCAGACACTACAGATTGGACATTGCCTTTAAGCATAGAGCTGGTTTCGGCTTGGCGGTCCTTCAAGGACTCCTGTCCTGAAGTCTGAGTCATCTCTCCTACCCTCCTCCCAGTAGCAAATTGTTCCCTTACTGCTTGGGAATCAATCCTAATGGTGTAACCTGCTGCAAGAGCTGTTTCTCGAAGTAAGATAGTACAGTTACGTAAGAACTTACCGTAACAGTAGATCTTCGAGAACAGCTCCTGCAGCAGGTAGTTTCCCTTCCACCTTCCCCTCTGGAGGTTGAGTCTTCTGACCTAGTTTTTAGACTACAGCGTCCTCTATCGCCTTTTTCTAACCTTCCTTTGGAAGTGGATCCTCGGTCTCCCCTTCAGATGTCACACTTGAGCCAGGAATCTCCGGCGGGAGAACTGGGGATGTTGGGGGTCTGCCCCCTTTTATGTGATGCCTGACAGGGAAGGGCTGACGTCGCGGGCGGTCCCCCGCTGGATACTGCTAGCTAGAATTTTTCTGTGGGATCCTGGCGCCTGCCGGCTTCAGTCCTAATGGTGTAACCTGCAAGAGCTGTTCTTGAAGATCTACTGTTACGGTAAGTTCTTACATAACTGTACTTTTCCCTTTACAGCAGAGAGGGTAATAAAAGATCTAGGGGAAGGCAGATATATATTTGTGGTAGGGGAGGTTTACGGCAAGAAGATTACATTTGGAAATGTGTATGCACCTGCGGTTTATGATAAGACCTTTTACCAAAACATACTGGATTTACTTATCGGAACAATTTCCTAAGCTCGTCCTTGGTGGGGACTTTAACTTGTGGCGGACCCCAATTTAGATTACAAGGGAACCAGAGTTAGGGACGTCAGGGCAATTCAGCAGTGGCAGCTTGGGCTGAATGACTTGAGTCTTATTGATGGCTGGAGAACAGCCAATCCTGGACTCAGAGAACATACTTTTTTTTTCAAGGCTACACGGATCATGGTCTAGGCTACATTATATATATATATATATATATTCCAAGGGAATTCTACACGAACATTAAAAATCTGGTACACAGTCTGATTTTCCTGTCAGACCGTGCCATGGTGGAATTAGAGATGTATTTGGCTCACCCAGGTGGTCAGTCGGAAGGGGAACTGGAAGTTTCCCTTGTATCGTTTAACTAAAGTTAAAGAACAATGGAAGGTCTTTGAGGAGAACAACCAGGGCACGGTGGAGAGGGAGGGAACTTACTGGGAGGCTAGTAAGGCGTATATGGGGATTATAATTGGATATGGCCAAAATGAAAAGGGAGATAAAACAAAAACAAGGGAATTAGAACTTAAGATAGGAGTGCTAGAGAAAGAATTGCTTGGGGAGAAACAGCTAGAAATTGAAGTTGGCTAGGAATTGCTGAACTCAAGCTTAGATGCTGAAGTTAATACCAAGATTCTCTTTGCAAAACAAAAGATTTACGAATGGGGTAACAAGCCAGACCCACTTCTAGTTCGTCTTATGAAGAGAGGGAAAGTCACCAAACGAATAATACAAATTAGGGATAAACAAGGAAGATTACTAAAGGAAGAAGGGGACATTCAGCAAAGGTTTAAAGAATACTATGAAACATTGTATCAGGCTGAGTGTCAGGGCACTGAAGCTAACAGAGAAAGATTTCTGCAAGGAATGAAAATTTCAAAGCTGAGTAAGGAACAACAGAAAAGATTAGGTGCTAAAATAACAGCAGAAGAAGTAAAAAAAAAGTTATTGGCCAACTAAAAACTGGTAAAGCCACAGGCCCTGACCAGAGACTCCCCCAAACTTGTAGTCAGGCCCCGAATGCAGTGATTCCCAAACCTGGGAAGAATATGGAGGAATGTGGGACTTATAGACCTATTTCCCTTTTGAATCAGGACTGTAAGATAATGACCAAGATCTTGACTAAAAGGTTAGGAGTGGTTTTGCCCCTTCTGGTCAATCCGGATTCATCCAAGGTAGGCAGTCATACCACAACACGAGAAGATTGCTGAATGTTTTATGGTGGGGCTCTCGGCACCCCGGGAGAGCATGTGCCTTGTACATGGATGCTGAAAAAGCATTTGATAGAACTGAATGGGGATATATATATACCGGGGAGGTTTGGGCCGAGGGAAAAATGTATTAAACTAGTGAGTGTTTTTTTATAGCGCCCGAGGGCCCAAGTATTGGTGAATGGCACCCCATTGCAAGAATTTCACCTCAAACAAGGGACTAGACAAGGCTGCCCTTTGTCTCCACTGTTGTTTGCCCTGGCAATAGAGCCCCTAGCAATTAAAATTAGGGACAATCCCAGAATAGAAGGAATAAGAGGAAAAGCAGGGGGGGAGACATATTATCACTCTCTACATGGATGATATATTATTGTTTTTGACAAACCCAGAGCAGTCAGTCCCACAATTACTTGCAGTAGTAAAACAACTTGCTAGCTTTTCTGGGTATAAGCTCAACCTTGGCAAATCCAAAATAATATTTCTGGGGGGAAGGCAAGGCAAAAAGAGAACAGAGGCTTGGGGATTAAAAGTAGTACACCGTACTTTTACATACCTGGGGATAGAAATCAGCAAAGACCTGGGCACTTTGTATGAGATAAATTACAGAACTCTCATTAAGAATATTTTAAAGGATCTTAGCCGCTAGCAAGCACTACTCATATCATGGATGGGTAGGATCAGTTTATTAAAAATGAATATCCTACCCCGTATCCTATATATCTTGCAAATGCTACCTTACAGCCCTACGATAAAGAATATCAAGAAACTAGAAAGGAGCTTCACCTCCTTCTTATGGAAAGGTAAAAGACCACGTATAAGTCTTAAGAGACTAAAAGCCCCTGCAGCACAAGGAGGCCTTAATTTCACCAGATATTGGGGGTACTACCTGGCAACTCAATATAGGTATATACAAAACGGGGTGAACTGTAATGAGGTAGTGAGCTGATTAGAATTAGAGGAAGAGGGGGCACCGGGTAGATTGGCAAGTTATTTGGGGGACGAAGAACTAAAAGCATATACTAGACTTAAGACACCCGATCCCATGGTCAGTGCCAGCCTCAGGGCCTGGACGCACATCTGCAAGAGGCAAAATATTATATCATTAGACACACTGCTGGTCCCAATTGCAGGTAACCCAAACTTCCTTCCGGGACTAGAGGATGAAAGCTTCCAGATGTGGCAAAAAGGAGAGGTTAAATGTGTAGCTAACCTAGTTACAAAAGACAGATTACTTTCCTTTCAAGAGATGCCAGGGGCATGAGACCTCCCCTCTACACACCTATGTAAGTATTTTCAAGTGTGAAACTACTATAAAAGAATAGCAGGTACTCAAGAGACACAAAACCAATTAAGAGACATAGAATGATAGATCGTAGGGGCAGCCAGACAAGAAAAAGGTTTAATAGGGAAGGCAGTTAAATTAGATAGGAGATTCTTTCAGGAACCTATGCAGGTAGCCAAGAAATGGTGGGAGAGAGATATAGCGGAAGCAACTGGAATTTACTGTTGGAGTCCCATGTAAGGCTTTTAGTTTGTAGTAAGTATAAAGAGCAGCAGTATAAGTTTATGCAAAGGCTATGTTACCCCCCACATATGGTACTCAAATTTTTCCCTGAGGTGTCACCAATATGCAGTAAATGCAATGCTGCACAAAGTACATACCTCCATTACTCCTGGAGCTGGCCACAAATTAAGAAATATTGGAAGGAGATAGCTAAAGAAATTTCAGTGATGAAAGGCCAACATGTTGAATTTTCCAAGAAATCAGTGCTTCTTGGAATTGAAGGAGCAGATAATGAAGACTGGGTTTTACAACCCAGGTGGATCAGAGTACTTTTGGTGGTGGCAAGACAGGGGATTCAGAATGTATGGACTACAGGCCTGGGACCCACAGTGGAACATTGGGAGGGGCTGGTCATACAAGTTTTAATGGTAGATAGGTTTACATATAGCCTGAAAGGAATAGAACGATTTGAGAGAGTCTGGGCAGGCTACCTAGGTATTCTAGAAGGGGGAGAAAGAGCTCTTTGAGAAACACTGGGCTAAAATGTTACAACGTAAAGGAATTATACTGTATGATATAACAGGGGGAAGGGGTCAGAGAATGTTTTATTTAATATGAAGTGGATCAATTGTGACACAGACCATTTAGTTCTGCTGAAGTTTATCAGCGAAGTTCATTTTTTTTTTCTTTTTAGAATGTTATGTTTGTTTACATTTTACAAACTATAAAACTGACAGTAAATGGCAAGAAATTGTAGTAGGTGAATACCTTCTGTAATGTAGATACATTATAAGAGACAAAAATGTAGGTGAACATGATTTGTCCTGTTTTACAACAGATTGTAAAGCCAGATGCCCATGTCCAGGTATTGTAATATGTATACTGTCTCTCAATAAACGTATTATACCCCCCAAAAAAAACTCTCCATAGAGTGAGCACATTGATTGCTCCTACCAAAGCCTACTGACCCAAATGCTCGACCCCACTCGATTGCTGTGAAGTTTGCAAGCTACAAAACCAAGGAAGATATTCTTCGTCAAGCTTGGGTCAAGAAAGAACTATCACACCTGAGTTTCCACTTGTTCCTAGACCATGATTATCCCCCTGAAGTGCAGCAAGCCAGAATCCAATATAGCCCCCTTCTGAAAGAAAAACAAATAAGGTTCCAGACGTCCTTTCTGGCAAAGTTAAGGTTTTTTTGGGAGGACTGCCTGGTGGTGTACAGTACAGCAGATGAAGCTGCTATGGCTGTGCAGAAGAAAGGATTTCCCCTTCCAGATCACAGACCAGAATGCAGTCAGAAGAGATATCTGGCCCTGTCAGACTGCCAGGTGGTGACACACAGAAAGCGGAGCGGAACACCATCTTTAATTCTGCGTCGTCGAGGCACAGGTCAGGAAGCATAGGAAAACCAGGAGCAGTTTCAAAATTCGCAAATAGCGTATTATTTTTCTCAATAACTGCAAAATAAAAATTATTCAATATAACTATTTATAAAGGCAGTGCGAACAGAGAAAACAAGGTTCTTCTGAGTGTTTTTTTCTCTTAATTCCAAGTTTTAGTCTCTCTGTCTTTCACTCTCCTTGTCTCTAGCAAAGCATTGCTGCTTTTTTTATAATTCTTTGACTGGGAACTTGTTGAGAGCCTGCTTCTCACAGAATATTCTTGTAAGTTTCCTTCCTTGCAGGTGCAACAAAAAGAACAGTGACCCAGAACGGACCTCTTGTTTACAGTTCTGCAAAAGGCATAAAAACTGCATCTCAGGTTAACCCCTTGAGTTCCAAATAGCTTTGCAATCACTTCAACATTATGACTACAGTATATACAGATGTTACTTCGAGAGGGTTCCTTCAGTAGGTCATCACATATAGGACTGGTGCCACCTGGCGTCAGGCCGCACGGCAGACTTTTCTAGCAATACCTGACGGGGGACCCACGCCTGCCCTCCAGTTCTTTCCCACCGTCGCCTCGTGTCAGTCGCATTGCAGATTTCCATTAGCGATCGTCGTGAAAGTTCATTGCGTCAGTTATCCCTCGGTGCTTTATTCTCTCAGATTTTGTGTCTTTTATTAATGTCTTCACCTAAGAAGAAGTGCTCATCCTGTGGCACGCAGATCCCGCACAAAGATGGTCACCCAAAGTGCGTTCTCTGTCTAGGACCAGACCATCTAGTCTCCTCCTGTCCTGAGTGCCAGTTCTTCAATCAGGCCATGAAAAAGAGGAGACAGCGGGCTTTGGAGGCCCACTTACTAAAAGACCACCTGGCTTCTTTAGAGAAGAAAATGGATCATCTCTGGGACTCGTCCGAAAAATCTTCCTCTTCTAAAAAACATCAGGAGACATCTAGGGAGCGGGCTCACTCCGCGGACGACGTCAGGCCCTTGACGAATAAGGCCCAGCTGCCGCCCAGGAAACTGGACGGTAAGTTGGACAAAACTTCAGCAGATAAGTCGGCTGTTGGCTCCTCCAGCGACCGCGCTGCCTCAGCCGATAAGTCGGCCCCCGGTTCCTCTGGGGATTGTGCGGCGGCTGTTAAGTCGGCTCCCCTGGCTGGGGGCAGTTGCCCGGATGCAGTTGATAAGTCGGCCGGGGGTTCCACCCCTGACCTCCCGACCCCGCCTGCTCAGCCGGCCGTCCCAGACGACTGCACGGGCTCTGTTCCCCCGTCAGGGCCTAACAGCACCTCCCCGACTTCCGGCAGGACCAGAGGGAAAAAGCCCCTCTCCTCCTCCTCCTTCCTCACCCGTGTCCTCTCATTCTCCAGAGGACATGTCCGGCGATGGCAACGGAGAGCTCACCGACCCTGTCAATGTTGTGGGCTCCTCTCCGCGCTCCCCTGCTGGGGTCCAGGAAAGGAAGGCTCCTCCTCGGCCTACTGGCCTTTCAGTGGAGGCCCCTCCTCCGCCTTCCGGCAGGCTTCCGGTGCCTCCCCCAATGCTGGCGATCCCGACGACAGTCCCTCAGCTGGGACCGGCCGACTGGCCTTTTACCTTTAGCCCGGCCGGATCCGTCCCGGCGTGAGACTCCCCGCCGTGGTTCCTCGCGGCCCCTCCGTGCAGATCTCCTTCGGCGCCAGATCAGGTAGCGCCAGTGCCAACGTCAGTCCCTCTGATGTGGGCTGTCCCGACACCAGACCCTCCTCCGATTTATACAATGGCGGGTCTGGCATGCGGTTCCCCGATGCCAGATTTGATGGCGAGGATTTATACCCGACCCCGAACTATCCCCATTTTCCATTAATGTATCCTTACTGGGGGTTCCACTCGGATTAGAGTCATCTGGGACAGTTCTACCCTGGATTTAACCCTTATTCCCACTACATGGGATCCCAGGGTTATCATCACCCACTGGTCGCTCCTCCTCCACCTCCCCCCCAGCCTCAACTGGCTCCACCTCCCCTTCCTCCAGTTGTCCTGTATTTCAAGACCCTGATACAGTCTTGGTGGCAGGGGGCCAGGTCGGAGCTGGTCTCGGACCTGGAAACTAGACACCCACATCCGCAGCTTCCTAGGTCCCCTTCCCCGAGCAGCTGCTTACCACCATCCACATCTCGGGGAAGACTCGGCAGGATGTTTCCCTTGCAGATTACAGATGCCGTCCTGTCGAGGAGGTGGATGATGACAGCTCAGACGGGAGAGAAGATTCCTCAGAGGTGGAGGTCCTGGAGGACCCCGGGGAACCGAAAGGTAAGGTTTCGCCAAAATCCCCACTGGAGGACCCTTCCTTCTTGGACCTCTTGAGAGCCTTGAGAGACTACTTCGATTGGGAGTTGGAAGAACAGTACCCAATGAGGCAGAGACTCGCGGAACACCTGGACTTGGAGTCTCTGTCTCCCATCCCTGTTCCCCCATAGATGGCCCCTCATCAAGACCTCACCACGACGATCTGGCAGATGCCTCATTCTGTCCTGGCTGTCCCCAAGCAGGCGGACAGACTCTAGCGGGCGCCGAAGGATGCCCCTTTCTTAAAGTCTCATCCCAAGGCTGAGACTGTGGTCATCTCGTCGGCTCATGATCACTCTTCTGCTCCCAAGCACATGAGCACTACATCTCCGGACAAAGAGTCGAGGCAAATGGACCAGTTCGGCAAAAAGATCTGCTTGTCGGCCACGTGCGCCCTTCGGTCCCTCAGTTACGTGACCCATATGGTGTCCCATCAAAAGGCAACTATTACCAGGTTGGAGGTGAAGGTCCAGTCCATGGATCCTTCACCTTTAAAGGAGGAACTTGCCAAGGATCTCCGCCTGTCCAAGATCTCCTGCAGGCATGCTTTACGGGCCATTTATGATTCTGTCGATTCTGTGGCCCGTACCTTGGCAACTGTCGTTGCCCTTAGACGGCACTCCTGACTTCTCCTCTCCGGACTCGCCAACGAGGTCCAGTCGGTGATTTAGGATGCCCCTTTCAGGGGCTCGGTCCTTTTTGGTGGGGACACCAAGGATATCATAACAGATCTACAGGACAAGGGAGTTGCTCGTAGGTCTGTTAGGTCAGTGTCCCGATCGGGCTCTCAGCAGCAGCAGCCCTTTCGGAAAAGGACGTGGAGGCAGAAGAAGAATGTGTTTTCGCTTCCAAGGGGAACACTTCCAGTTCCGGGCGCTCCCCTTTGGTCTGTCTTCGGCACCACTGGTTTTCACCAAGTGCCTGGCAGAGGTCGCAGCATTCCTGCACCTCCGGGGTATTGCGGTCTTCCCTTACCTGGACGACTGGTTGATTTCAGCCCCGTCCAGGGATTCCTTATTGGAGGCTCTCTCCTTTACTGTGGACCTGTTCAGTCGATTAGGGATTATGGTCAGCGTACCCAAGTCATCCCTTATCCGTGCCCAGAAACTCCAGTTTATTGGAGCAGTCCTGGATATGGTCCAGTGCAGAGCCTTCCTCCCTCCAGACAGGGTGGAGACCCTTATCCATCAGGCTTCCAAAATAGCCTCCCTCAGGACCATCCCGGCCTGGGAAGTCCTTCGCCTTTTGGGCCTGGTGGCGGCCTCCATCACTACAGTTCCCCTAGCAAGGCTCCACATGAGGATTACTCAGTGGTCCTTGCGGGTGCAGTGGGATCAGCTTCTGGACGACCTGGACCATCCGGTCCTGGTCTCCCCAGCAGTTCAGAAGGATTTGCAGTGGTGGATGGATTCTTGCAATCTTTCCTTGGGACTTCCTTTTCGGAACCCTGCACCAGCGGCCACCCTCACCACGGATGCCTCGAATATGGGGTGGGGTGCTCACCTGGAGGAACATCAAGCCCAAGGACTTTGGTCTAGCTTGGAGACTTCTCTCCACATCAGTGTTCTGGAGCTCAGAGTGATCCTGTACACGTTACAGGCCTTTCAGACCCTCCTTCTGAAAGGAACACTGCTGATCCAAATGGACAATATGTCGGTAGTTTGATATGTCAACAAACAAGGAGGAACCTGGTTGTACCCTCTTTGCAGGGAGGCGACCCAGGTGTGGAACTGGGCAGTCCAGCACCATCTGGCCCTGGTGGCTGTGCACGTTCTGGGCATTTTAAACGTCCTGGTGGACAGTCTCATCAGATCTCGGACCCTAGCTCATGAGTGGGAACTACGTCAGGAAGTGGCAGAATCCATCTTTCGAAGTTGGGGGCGTCCGGAAATCAACCTCTTTGCCTCCCAATCCAACACAAAACTTCCCAAGTTTTGCTCGCTCGTTCCAGTGCAGGGTGCTTTCTGGAGTGACGCATTGTGTCTGTCTTGGACAGGGACATTTTTGTACACTTTCCCTCCGTTTTTCATTCTGCAGAGGGTTCTTCTCAAGCTTCAGGCAGAGAGGGCAAAGATGATCCTCATCGCTCCTCTTTGGCCGAGACAGGTCTGGTTCCCGCTGCTACAGCAGCTTTTCAGGGAACCACCGGTTCCACTTTCACTGACTCACAACCTCCTTACTCAGGATCAAGGCCATCTGGTTCATCCGGGGCTCAGGACCCTGCATCTTCATGCGTGGCTCCTACAGACGTAGCAGTATCCCGTTTCTGGGTTGCCTCTCGGGTTGCTCAAGTCCTCATTGAGGCCAGAAAACCACCTACCCATTCCACTTACGCCATGAAGTGGAAGCAGTTTTCCATGTGGGCGACCGCTATGGGCTGGAACCCCTTCTCTTGCTCGGCCCTGCAAGTCATGGAATACCTCCTTTACTTGTCAGACTCCAGTCTGTCTTACTCTTCCTTAAAGGTCCATATCTCAGCGTACCATGAGCTAGTGGATGGTAAACCCGTGGCTCAGTTGGATGTCTCTAACACCTTTCTGAAAGGGATTCTCCATCTGAAACCCCCCCATCTGCAGCCCAACTCCACCTTGGGACCTGAACTTCGTCCTGGAAAAACTTACCCTTCCTCCCTTCTCTCCGGCTATGAGCTGTGATTTGTGTTTCCTGTCTTGGAAGGCGCTGTTTCTGGTGGCCATCACATCAGCCCGAAGGATTTCAGAGCTTCATGCTCTAGTCTGTAAGGAGCCTTCCTTGTTTTTCCATTGGGTCCGCGGTCCTTAGAACTCATCCGAGGTTTCTCCCAAAGGTGGCGTCGGAAGCCACGCTGAACCAGTCGCTAGAAGTTCTGGTGTATTACCCGTCCCCCTCTAACAGAGGTGAGGCACTCCTTCACTCGATGGATGTCCACCAGAGTCTCCGGTGTTATACCCACCAGACTAAGGAGTTTCACTCTTGTGACCAGTTGTTTGTCTCTTTCGCCCCAAGATCGAAGGGCAAACCTGTTTCAAAGCAGGGCCTTTCCAAATGGTTAGGCAGCTGCATTCGATACTGTTACCAGAAGTACGATAAACTTCTGCTGGGTACCATCAGAGGTCATTCTACTAGGGACATGGCTGCTTCTGTGGCCTTCCTACAGAACGTTTCTGCAGCTGACATTTGTGCTGCCGCTACTTGGAGTTCTGTCCATACATTTACCAAGCATTATAGTCTGGACATTGCTTCTAGGCGGAGGGCTGGCTTTGGCCTAGCCGTCCTGCAGGGCCTACTGTCCTAGACTGGGTCCTGTTTGGACTTCAGTCTTGTTTCCATTGGAGTTTGTTGTTTCCTCCTCCCTAGTTTCTCTCTTTCTCTCCTTGGAGGGACTGCTTGAGACTCTGTCCTATATGTGATGATCTACTGAAGGAACCCTCTCAAAGTAAAATAGTACATTTACGTAGGAACTTACCGTAACAGTAGATCTTCGAGAGAGGTTCCTTCAGTAGGTCATATTTTTCCCTCCCTCCTTCCCCTCATTTTATGTTTTACAGGGTCTCCAAATCCTGTTTGCTCCTGCTGTCAGGTTTCATCTTGGCTCCGGCGGGAGAACTGGAGGGCGGGCGTGGGTACCGTCCAATATATATGGTCACGCTGACGTTAGTCACGTGACATCGGGTCGGCGGTTCCCCGTCAGGTATTGCTAGAAAAGTCTGCCGTGCGGCCCGATGCCAGGTGGCGCCAGTCCTATATGTGATGACTTACTGAAGGAACCTCTCTCGAAGATCTACTGTTACAGTAAGTTCCTACATAACTGTACTTTTTAAACAAAGGAATCCCAGTATCAGTGACATTTCCACATAAAAATTCACATATATTGTTATGCCTGCAGATATGCAATGGGGAAGAAAAGACAGAAATAGCAAGGGAAGGCATAGAGATAGCAAGAGGCGAAGAATTGTGAAACCGTCTGAGTAATCAGTTCCTAGGTCTCACAAGAAAATTTGGTTGTGCAACCAGACAGAGAAGAGACAGAAAAGGAGCAGAAAGAACAGATCCTTGCGTTTAAACCCTTTCTGCATAAGAAATGGGGCAGGGCCTTATTCAACCCTTTTACACTCTGCAAGAAGCACTGCAGAAACGTGGCTCTTTACTCCAGAAAGCAGAGCACCCCAGTGATGAAAAGGCTCCACAGACAGAGCGCTGAAACATTCTAGGACTAATTTGGCTGTCTAACTTTCACTGGAGTGATAAGGCAGCCAAACGTTGCCGCATTAGCTGGTGCACTATTAGAGAGAGAGTCCCTCCTTAAATGACTGTAACTATCTGCTTCCGAACTTTAAAGACTGCAATCAGATATAAATGTTCAGTACGACATATGGTGTAACGTCTTTTTTACAGGGGATAAATTAGTTTTGTAAAGTACAGCAGACACTGCAAGTATGAAACTGCAGGGAGATAGCTTATGGGGCATTCCATATAACAGCCTTGAGACTTAGATCGCATCCTCTCTATGGGAAAATTACAAAGCGGGGAGTTGGGTATTAGTGGCTCCTGTAGGGCTCGTTTGGGTTTTAATATGGAGGTAAAACACAAAAGGTGCATGAAGAAAACTTCCGGGGAGTACTTACTGGTTCCTCCTCCCTTCACCAGGCATAATGCGATTGATCACCTGCCCTCCCCCCCCCCAACCCCAAAGTACCCACAAAAAAACGGAAGGAAGGTTTCTTTCAGGCACTGCTATCCAAGCAGTCTATTAGACAGTATGGTTGTACTGCTGCTGTTTCCCTCACACCTTAATATACCATTTCTAATAGCTCCAACCTTAAACTAAGTTTGCTATGGCATTTGTTGTCCCGGAGGTGAAGGTGACGTGTTATGTTATTAGGTTACCTCACCTCGGTTTAGTGCTGTCGTTAAGTGTATATCCTAATGGTTAGGAGCCCACTTGTTTGTTCATTCAGGATTCTTGTGTCTTGCACGACTCCAGAACAGGAGCCCCAATTTCTTGGGGCAGGTTTTTTCTTGCTTCCTTTCCTTGCCCATACATCTTCCTTTCGAAAATGGGAAGGATGCAGAGGTCTGAGAAATCAGACTTCCTACTTTGGAAGTTCGTTGAATTGATTTTTATAAGTGCCCAGTTGGCATATTTCACTGTTCGTTCTAAGGGCCAACCAAGTTTGTCTGCTACAAACAGAAAGCTGTACAGTTGGTTTTTTTTTTAATATATTTTATTGAAAATGAAAATTGAAAATAGAATACAACATAGCATACAGTGTACATTCCTGTCTCAGTTACAGAGCAGTTTGTTGACTGTCAGTATATCTCTAGCATAAAAGTTGCTATTCAGGATGTTTTACAAAGCTGATATGTCCATCAACTCCAGTAAGTCCCAGACTGGTGGAGGCTGTTTTCCAGTCTCCACCATGCTGCCCTCTGGGTGATCTCCTCTTCTCTTCTTGTCATTCCTAGTGCAATTTTTGTTCATTTGGTTCAGTTTGGTTTCCCTGTCTGCCTTCTGGGCTGCCTGCCATCTTTTCATGAACTGACCTCTCCCCACCCTCTTTAGCCGGCTGGGCATAGTTGCTACTTATGGGAGTCCTCACCCCTGGGCCATCTTTATTAGGCAGTGGCAGCGGTCCCCCCTTCTTCTCCTTCTATACGTTCGCTAACCCCCCCACCCCATATGTCGTCATATGCGTGCTGTCTCTGTCGGGATCTATATATAAGACTCTTGAGTGTCTGGCATTCCATCATTATAATGAGGCAGTTCTTGACAGTGGGTGGCACTGGCTGTTTTCATTCTGTCAGAATCCCCACTTTTGCCGAATTCATCGTGTTCAGTAGGAGTCTTTTGTGATCCCTGTCCTCCTCCCCAAAGTCCCCCAGCAGAATCTGTCTAGCCGTAAGCATGACTGGTCTCCTGTACAAGCTGTTAGGGTTTGGTTGATGTGTTCCCTGCATGTGCCCAGTTTTGGGCAGTTGTACATCATATGGGTTATGCCCGCTATTTGCATATTACAGCTGGGGCACCTATCGTCTGCTTGGTTGTCAAATTTAGCTATTCTAGCAGGGGTGTAGTAATTTCTGTGGGTGGTCATGTAGTGTACATATTTATATTTGCTTTGTATGGTAAGTGTCCAACCCTCCTCCAGTATATCTTGCCACTCCCCCTGTTATGGGTTCCGCCATTATGAATTCTCATCCTCTCCTGTGGAAGTCCATACTGCTTGGTATTGGCTGCATTATTATTTTGTATAGTCTGGTTATCAGGCCTTTGGTGCCATCTGTTCCCATCAGTGTATGCACCAGCCCTGATATTTCCCCCAGGGCGAAGGTAGGGCCCAATTCTCCGGCTAGGTAATGCCACAGTTTGAGGTGTCTCAAGAACTATAATCGGTGAAGGCCATAAGTATGGGATATCTCCTCGAAGGACATCAGTGTGTGTCCGTTGTATAGGTGCCCTATAAGCCCAGTACTGTAGGTTCTCCATTTCGTGAATCCTGGATCCCTTAGGAATCCAGGTAAGGTTGCGTTCCCCTAGATGGGGATCAGATGATTGAGCTTCCTTTGGTAGCCCATATGGTTGTGGGTTTTATGCCAAACTCTTAGCAGGTGTTGCACTGTGGGGTTTTGCTTGGCACACGCCAGGTCTCACTTGTTGGCGCTGTATGGGAGGTGCGCCATATGGGAGGCACTGGTCCAGGTCTTCTCTATCTGGATTCCTGCATTCTGGGTGCCTGGGTTGAGCCAGTCTTTGGTGGCCGCCAGCTGGGCTGCCCAGTAGTAGTTTCTAAAGTGGGGGCCCCTATGCCTCCTCCCCAGGATCATGTGTTAGTTGCTGGTATTTGATTCTGGGGTTTTTGGTTTTCTATAACCACACCAAGGCGCAGGCTCAAAGCTGCTTGGAAAAAGGCTTCTGGGATTGGAATTGGCAGCACCTAGAATAGGTATAGGAACTGTGGTAGGATGGACACCTTCAGGACATTGGCCCTGCCTAGTAGGGATAAGGGGAGATCCCTCCACCCCTGGCATAGCTCCTTGACCATTCTCAGGAGCCCCAGATAGTTGGCCTCGTACAAGTCTCCTATTTTGTTTTTTGTTTCAATATTTTTATTCAGGTAAATGTTGTACTTCAATTCAGAATTACAGACAATAGTTCCTTTTACAACTTTCAAGGAGACCTTCCTCATGATTCATGCTGTTACATTTTGGAATCAAGTCAAACATTGTCTGCTCTTTTTCTAATTCTAAAGTGACCCTTTTTATACTAAAATCCTCACAAATAGCCAGCCCGGTGGTGCTAAGGACTGAGGCGCTGGACGTCTTACCTCACGCTATGCCGGCGACCCGTGTTCGGGAATGAGCACAGGCCGCCGGGGGTCGGCAGAGGTGAAGAAGGATCAAGCATCCGAGGGACTGCTCTCCTTCTCCGGGGAGGGGGAGCTACCAGCAGTCGGTGTCGACTGGCCCGTAGCGGTGGCTGGGGGACAGTACACTGACGCTTAGAAAAGGGAGGAGAGGAGGCAGACGCTTGGAGGATCACGGGCGGATGCATGCGCACTCTGTCCTTAGGGTGTCATTGCACACCTCCTCTCCTCAGGGGAGAAAAAGTGAAAAAAGAGTCCTGGGCGCAGCATGATGGCAGCCGATCCTCGTAGGCCCTGCTCCCTCGAATAGCGGTAACCTCCACACTGGATCTATTCCGGCGGTTGAGGGATCCCCACTGTAGGGGCAAGCCGTGGAGGACAATGGAAGGTAGGCCATGAGCGGGGGACGGGGCTTGGGGATCAGGATTGAAGGTGTGCCGCCCAGGAAGAGAGAAAGAAATTAGTTGTAAAAAGAATCCCCACAAACTATGTACAACCCTATTGTCGATATTCATGTAACTGTCTACCATCCTGTAAACAATTATATCTTCTTAACACCTTGTGTATGTGGGGTTCTAGGGACGTGGATATGTTGTTCAATCCACACTTACTGGCAGGTTCCTTGCCGCTTTAAATCTTGCCGGAAGGTCTTCAAGCTGGCTCCTCCCACCCACCCGGGTGGTAAAACTCTCGGCTCCTCCCCATGACACCAGATCTTCCTTACTGCTTGGAAGCTCAGGTTCCCTCCTTAGCGCTCTGCGTTTAGGCCTGGATCCACACTCTTTGGTTAAACCGTAACTCATTCTAAAGTTTAAAAGACTTCGGCCTTCTTTTTCCCTCGTGGCTGCGATGGACAAATCGACTCCCGGATTTCGTCGGTGCCCCTGTGGGCAGAAGATGTCCCGGACCGATCCGCACTCCACGTGCGTTTACTGCCTAGGACTCGGCCATGACTCACAGGCTTGTGAGTTATGCAAATCTTTTCGGCTTCGGTCTTGGAGGACCACGCTGCCCGATTGCTCTTGGGGTGCCCTGAAAAATGTTATCCTCCGGGTCCAAGTCGACAGAGGCCCGTTGAAGGTGTCCGCGGCGAGCTCGCGAACCAGCTGGAGCAGATGATCGCCCTCGAAGAGGAGGAGGCCCAGGTCGCATTTTCATCTTCCTCAGTCGCGGCATTTATCCCGCTCTCCTTGGGCTCTTCTTATACAGCTTCTTTTAAGGAGCTTTGCCAGTCCCTTTCCACCAAGGGAGAAGGGCCATCGGGACATTCCTCTCGGTCCAAAAAGAAGGACTCCAAAGATAAGTCCCACCATCGACGTTCGTGGGAGCGGGAGAGGTCCCCTTCTCCGGATAGTCAACAGTCGACTTCGGTTGAGGTTGCGGCTAAGGCCGCTGACTTCACAGTGTCCCTGTCAGGTCAGCCGGCGGAGATAACCGACGACGCGGTCAAGATTTTTCTTGACCCGTTGGACGGTTTGTCGACTGGAGAAGCCGACAACCCTTCTTCACCAGTTCCCCCGGTGGAAACCGAGGACTTGTCTGTGCCTCCTGTGCCGAGTCCCGATTAAGGTCCTGAACGAGGGAGGCGGGTTTCCCGCCCCTCTCTGCCCACCCTCAAGTCCCGAAGGTCTCGGACCTCTTCCAGGTCCAGCGGTCCGCCGGTCGTGATCTCGCTTTCATGGAAGGCGGTGCCACTCATCCTCGTCATCCTCTTTGGAGGATAGGCTCCAGCGCAAGTTGCGTCAGCACTACAAGGATTTAATGTGGCAGCAGCTCTTATTGTCCGGGAATAAGCCGACTCTGTCGCCTTCTTCGGCCGTTAAGTGGCTGTCACCGGAGCGGCCGAAGCCGGCACCGGTTGTTCGGTTGAAACCGGCTGCACCACCCATTGTGGTGGAACCTCCGCCTCCACAACCGAAGACTGGGGCCCCGACCAAGGATTCTCGGTCGGGTCAAGGTTTGCCCCATAGGTTGTCGGTCACCCTCACTCCCGATCAGCCTCAGCAGGTGGAGGGTGGCTCTGGCGCTCAGCAGCTGTTCGCAGACTCCTCGGAGTCTGACGACGACTCCTCCTTGTTCTCCAGGCCGCTTGACCTGGAGTCCTCTGGGGGTCAGTAGGTGGACGAGAGCCCTTCCTTGTTCCTAGGTATGCTTTGACTCATCTCGGAATCCACTGGGATGAAGCTCAATCCCATTTCAAAGCGTGCCAAGTATCCCCTCATGGAGATGTTGGACCGAGGGGATTCCCCTACGGAGGTCTTCCCGGTGGCCAAAGCCATTGTTGGCCCGGCCCTGGAGCTGTGGCAGCGGCCAGCTTCAAACAACATGAAGTCTTGCTATATTATAGACATTAGCAGTTTGATCCAGCTCTAGAACTGCCCCGGAGTGAAATGGTTAAAACCATTCGAAAATAGAATTTTAGCACGAGCAGCTCTATCTGTGTCATTTCAAACTTGAACTGTCAGATTCTTTACTCTCACTCAGTGAACAGTAGCTCCGATTTCTCCTTCTGCTCGGTTCATTTCTCGGTTTAAAAGTGTTTCTCGGTTGGATTTAACCGAGAATAGTTTTATTTAACCATAAAACCATTCGGTTCAAGCTCTATCTGTGGTAACGTTAAGTAAATGAAGGTTTTGTCTTTGTGGAACTTGTAGTTATCGGTTCAGTTTGAACCGATCAGTGGGTTAAAACTCATTTAAAACTAAAAGTTACTATTTTAGAGTGCGGTTCCGGTTCTTATCGGTTCTAAAAAACCGGATTTATTACGTTTTTCAATACCGGATACGGTTAGGAACGATAAGGGTGTCTTTGCCTGGCACTGCCGTTAAAGGGCAAGTTTTTGGTTAGGGCTGGCATTATGTCTGAGAAACCCAAAAGAAAACCGGCCCCAGGTTTCAACACTGTGATGTTTGTGGGAAGTCTTTGCCAAGGCTGCCCACACACCATGTGTTTATTGTCTGAGGTTTGACCACCTCCAGTCAGACTGCCAGATATGTAAGAATTTCCCTGCAGCCACCCTGGAAAAAGATTGGGCAGGCTCAGGGAACGAGAGGCCAAAAAGTCCGCTGACCCGGATGGCCAGCCCGGTTCGGTGCCAACCGAACCAGAGGGAGTGCCCTCTGACCAGGGCCAGACTTCCTCGGGCAAAAGAAAAGCTGGTTCTGAGGAACCAATTCCAGTAAAGAAAACAAGAAAATCAGCAGGTCTGGAGTCCAAAATTCCTTCTTCAACTGCTGCAGAGATAGCAAAAGCCATACAAATTGTCCAGTCACTGTCTCAGGGTCCGTCCGAACCACCACTATCTGGTAAAAGGTCGGTTCGTCCGGTCCCAATGGTTCAGGATTATGATATTGAGGAATTTTATGAACCAGAGGAGGGGGAGGAGGATTATGAACAGTATGAATGTGTGCCCATTGAACCGGACATCTCCCCAGACAGACCTTTAGAATCTCCCCCTATGCTGTCTGAGTCCCCATCTCATTTTATGTTTTATAAAAAAGTTGCTGAAACCCTCCAGCTTCCTTTAGAAGAGGCTGTGGATGAGCAAGAGGAGCCTGATTTTGTAGAAATGATGGATATTCCAGAGTCTAGGAGATTGATTGTCTATTCCTTTACATAAGTCTTTTAGGAAACAAACAATTAAAATTTTAAAAGCTCTAATTCTGTGCCTCCTGTAGATAAAAGATGGACAGAAGGTATACATTGTCAGGCCCTGATACAGAATTCCTTTCTCAGCAGTGCAGTCATGTTGGGGTAGTTCAGGCTGCTGCCTGTGATAAAGCTAATATTCCTTAGTTCTACATCCTCCTGACAAGGATTCCAGGAAGATTGATGCCATGGCAAAAAAACAGTATATGGCAGCCTCTCTGGGACTTGGGCAGAAGCAAATTATATGGCTATGTAGCTAGGTATCAGAAATCTAGATGGGATACTGTTATGCAATTGGCCAAGCAGGCCATGGCCAGCTGGCTAGTGAACTAGAACAGGTGGCTGCTGATGGCATTGAAGCCTCTAAGGTTCAGTTTCATGCTGCTGTGGATGTTAATGATGTTTCCTCTAGGGTCATGGCCACATCTGTAGCTTTTCGTGAGGTTGGCCTGGCTCTAGGTGTATTAGTTTGTCAAGCAGATACCCAGACTAAGGCCATGGATTTTCCTAGGGAAATTCTCTGTTTGGAGAGCAGACAGAGAATTACATGAAGAAGATGGATGAATATAGGACTACTTACAAGAGTGCCCAGGCTAAGGAGCGGCAAGCCACTCCTCAAAGGCATGCCCCCAGGGGTAGGGGTAGGCCTTTTCACAGGCCTGTCTACCAGACTCAGGCCTCCTCTGCCTATGCTCAGAGGGGCTTCTTCAGAGGCAGGGGCAGACGGGTGGGCAGACCTGCTCCCACCCCCCAGCCTAAAGCTCCTGCGAAACAGGCACCCCGATGGGCCGATTCTCCTGTACCAGTGGGGGGCAGGCTGGCTTACTTCAGTCAGAATTGGGCTTCTTTAACCTCAGACAAGTGGGTTCTGGAAGTAGTAAGCCAGGGTCTGGTTCTCAGCTTCAAAAGTTTCTCAAGTTGAAGCAGACTTTTTCTACTCAAGTGCTCAGAGACCCTCGCTCTGGAAACAGAGGTCTCATCCCTGTTAGCTCTCAGAGCAGTAGAAAGGGTTCCTCCCTGCATCAGGGCAGGGGTCTGTATTCAGATACTTCCTTACCCCAAAAGACAGGAGAATGGCGGCCCATTTTAGATCTCAGATATCTGAACAAGCATCTTTTGAAACCAAAGTTCAAAATGGTAACTCTGGCAATGATTTTACCTTCCCTAAGGCCAGGGGACTGGCTAGCCTCCCAGGACCTCAAGGATGCCTATTTCCATGTCCTAATCAGAAGATCCCATCGAAAGTACCTCAGATTGAACTGCCCTCAGGTCATTACCAGTTCAGAGCAATGCCCTTCGGCCTTACCTCTGCTCAAGGGTATTCACAAAGTGTCTAGCAGTGGCCCACTTAAGGAGGCAGAGGATTGCTGTTTTCCTATCTAGGCGACTGGCTCATTGTAGGCCAGTCCCAGAACAGGTAAAATCTCACCTGCAGGTTACCCAGCAGCTTCTCTCACCTCCCTGGGTTTTCTGCTAAACCTACCAAAGTTGGTTCTGGAACCAGTCCAGGTACTCACCTTTATAGGGCAGAATTGGACACAAAGCTAGCCAGGGCCTTTCTTCCCCAGAAAGGTAAGGAATTTAGTGGCTCTGGCCTCTTCCTTCACTCTGCAGGTGTCTCGACCAGCAAGACACTTTCTGCAGCTCCTGGGGCACATGGCTGCATCCACAGCTGTTGTGCAGGGAGCCAGATTTCAGATGAGAGACATTCAGTTTCACTTGAGAACCTTTTGGTCTCAGAGAAGAGACCCCCTTTCCAAGTTGGTCCCAGTGACTCGAACCTTGATCCTAGCTCTCCAGTGGTGGCAGGATCAGAGCAATTTAAGAGCGGGGGTCCCCTTCATTTCCTCTTCTCACGACTTGACTCTCACTACAGATGCTTTCCTTCTGGGTTGGGAGCCCACATGGGCGACCTTTCCCTCAAGGGAGTTTGGTTCCCCAGGAATCTCTGCTCCACATCAATTTGCTGGAACTCAGAGCTGTCTTTTTAGCTCTTCAAGCATTTTCTGCATCTGTCCACGACAAGGTGATACAAGTCAGAACAGACAACACCACAACAATGTGGTACATCAACAAACAGGGGGCACTCGGTCTTGGCCTTGTGCACGAGGCAATGAAGTTGTGGTCTCTGGCCTATTCCTGAACACTTCCCTCATAGCAGTTCATCTTCCAGAGAAAGACAATGTCCTAGCGGATGCCCTCAGCAGGATTTCCCAGGGCCATCACAGATGGTCCCTGGATCCTCAAGTGCTGGGATAGTTTTGCCAGGTGGTGCATCCCTCAGATAGATCTTTTGCAGCCCCAGACAATCACAAACTTCCTCTGTTCTGTTGCAGGCCTCCAGTGCTGGGCTCAGTTCCCCTGGATGCCCTTCTTCTGGATTGGGAGGAAGTTCCTCCTATGCTTCCCCCTTTCCTCTCCATTCAAAGTACTAGTCAAAATCAGATCTCAGCCTTGCAGGGTGATTCTGATTGCCGGGATGGGCCAGGCAGCCCTGGTACCCTCCTTCTGTCTCTGACAGTCCATCTTCCCCTGTGCCTCCCAGGAATCACAATCTGTTGACTTGTGCCCAGGGAAGGGTTTGGTATCCGGATCTCAAATCCCTCAACCTCAAGGCCTGGCTCTTGAGGAGTTAGAGTTGCTGATTTACACCTCTCTCAGGGTGTTCTTGAGATCCTAAAGGCTTCCAGAAAGCCTTCCACTAGGCTACTTATAGTTCTAAATGGAAAAGGTTTTCCATTTGGTGTGCTGGAAAAATATTTCACAGAATCTGCTGAATTGCCCATTTTGTTAGATTACATGGTACATCTTAATTCCTTGGGTCTCAGACCAGCTACCCTGAGAGTTCATTTGGCAGCTGTGTCTGCTTTTGTGTCAAGCAGGAAAGTCATCCCTCTTTCCTCTCATCCTGTGTTTTCCAAGTTTTTTAAGGGATTACTCCATACTAATCCTCCCTTTCAGGAACCGGCCCCTGCTTGGGACCTTAATGTTTGCATTGCCCAGTTAATGCAACCCCCTTTTGAACCTCTGTCTTCTGCAGAGCTTAAGTACCTAACTTGGAAAACTGTTTTTCTAGTGGCTATCACTTCTGCCCAATGCATAAGTGAATTGCAAGCCTTGTCAGTGGAGACTGACTTTATTTCTTTCCACAGGGATAAGGTAGTCCTTAGGACTAATAGGAAGTTTTTGCCTAAGGTGGTTTCAGATTTCCATCTTAATCAATCTATCTCCCTTCCAGTATTTTCACTGATCACTCCTCTTGGGTGAGAGATTGCACAACCTGGATGTTAAGAGAGCTCTTAGTTATTATATAGGCGTACCAAAGGTCTCAGTTTGAATCCTCCAACTTTTCCTTACCTATGGTGAAGTTGGGAAAGCAAACCTGCCACTAAGAGATCAGTAGCCAGGTGGATTGTCTCTTGCATCCAATTTGTTATCAGAAAGTGGGCAGAGCCCCGGTTTGAGGGCTCATTCTACCAGGGGTACAGCTCGTCTCTAGCTGCTGCCAGAATATCCCTTTATTAGAGATTTGCCAGGCTGCTACTTGGAAAGCGGTACACACTTTTACCAAGCATTACTCCCTGGATGTCCAGGCCAGAGAGATGCTCGGTTTAGCACAGCTGTTCTTGAGCCTATTCCTAAGTAGGTTCTGCCCTCCTCCATGGAGGTACTGCTGTGTATTCTGCTAATGGCTATAATATAGCAAGATTTCATGTTGTTTGAAGAAAATTACTCACCTTAGTAATGTTGTTTCTTCTAATGGAGTCTTGTTATATTATGAACCTCCCCAACCTGCCCCTCTCAGAACCTCTACTTGGTGGGGTGCGGGCAACTTAGTGTGGGCACTTCTTATGTCCTGTTAGCATTTGTCCCCTTTGGGACTTTGGGGGTAATAATGTGCGTGTGTGTGTTTTATTATACTTATGTTCCATTTTCATATTATTAGAATGGTGTTAGTATTTCTGGTCCCCTGACTTGAGTCTTGGGTGTTGGGACCATCAATGGTTGTTATTATTATTTAGGTAGCCATTTGGCTAGTGTAGGTTACAGCTTCCACACAGACCTTAGTGAGTTTGGCTCGTAAAGATCTGACAGTTCAAGTTTGAAATGACACAGATAGAGCTGCTGTCGTGCCAAAATTCTATTTTGGAATGGTTTTAACCATTTCACTCCGGGGCAGTTCTAGAGCTGGATCAAACTGTTAATGTCTATAATATAGCAAGACTCCATTAGAAGAAACAACATTACTAAGGTAAGTAATTTTTTCTTCTTGTCCAGCACCTTCGGCCAGGATGGCTCGGAAGTATGCTGTCCCTACCAGTTCACTCTCCAGTTTCTCGGAGCACCCCTCTGCGGAGGGGTTATTGACCGACAGCGTTTTCCGGCGTTCCGGGAATGCTCAGGATGTGGACAAGCCACCTGATAAGGAGTCCAAGAAATTGGACTACTCAGGGCAGAAAGTCTATGCTTCTTCCTCCTTAGGCCTTAGTAGCTCGGCCATCCTGATGGCACACTTTTCACACGCCCATTTGGGCTCCCTGGATGAGGTTATTCCTCATCTCCCAGCTGACCTTCAAATGACGGTCAAGCAGGTGTGGGACCGGGGAAGGGAGGTGGCCAAGCAGCAGCTCCAAACTTCTTTGGACATCGCTGACTCGTATGCCCGGTCAGTAGCAGCAGCAGTAGCCATGAGCCACAGAGCTTGGCTGCGGATCTCCACCTTTATGGCAGATACCCAGCACAAGCTGGCAGACGTTCCCTTCCTGAGCACCGACTTGTTCGGTCCCGGGGTGGAGGGTCATCTGCAACAGATCAACAAGTCCAACGCCACCTTGGACTCAGTCACATCTGCCCAGAAGGACAAAGGCCACCAGCAGCAGCGTAAGCCCTTTCGTCCTTCAGCCCCTGCGGCACGCCCGGCCCAGCAACACCAGCATCAGGGCCAGCAGGCTCACACTTGGCACTCCAAAGCCAAGCCTGCTGCTTCCTCCAACAGGAAGCCGGGAGGGAAAGGCCCAGGCAGTTCCTTGGCTGGCCCTTCCTCCAAACCTGCCCAGTGACTGGTTGAGGGATGTCGCCCCCAACCTAGTCACTCCTCCCGGGTTCCCCGTGGAAGCAGCTCCGCCACTTCCCTTCCGCCTGGTCCATATCACCCACGGACGCTTGGGTGTTGGAAGTGGTAGGCAGGGTCTGCCTCTGGAATCGAGCAGACCCCACCCTATCGAGTAAAGCCCAGCAAGGGGCTACGGGTTCTGCAGCCTCTCTGTTGGCTCGTTGAGCCGACATTGCCCTGCTCCTCCAAAAGGAGGTGATCAGGGAGGTGGCGGACCCTCCTCCAGACCCGGGGTTTGTGTCCAGGTACTTCCTGGTCCCAAAATAGATGGGGGGCTGGCGCCCCATTCTCAATCCACATGACCTGAACAAGTTCCTAAGGTCTCGCACCTTCAGGATGGTCACTCTGGCTCAGATCATTCCATTCTTGGAACGAGGCGTGTGGTTCTGTTTTCTGGACCTTCAGAACGCGTTCTATCACGTCCCAATCCGTCTATCTCACCAGCAATTCCTCCACTTCAGGGCAGAGGGATCCCTTTATAAGTTCTGGGCCATGCCCTTCGGCCTCTCTCCAGCTCCCATGGTCTTCACCAAATGCATGGCAGTGGTGACAGCATTCATGCGGTGCCGAAGGGTCCGGGTGTACCCTTACCTGGACGACTGGCTGATTGCAGCCTCCTCCAGGTTGGAGGTAGAGCGGTCCAGGGATCTGACCCTCCAGGTCTGCTCTCAGATTGGCCTCCTCATCAACGAGGCCAAATCAGAACTCCTGCCATCGCAGGTGATTCAGTTCATCAGGGCAGAGCTCGACTCTCTTCGAACCAGAGCACAGCTTCCGGTGAACAGGGTTGCGGTCCTTTCCTCCTTTGCCCAATCATTTCTGGTTGGGCTATTGTGCCCTGTCCGGGACTTCCTGCGCCTTCTGGGCCTCATGGCAGCCTGCACCAGCGTGGTCTGTTGGGCCCGCTGGCATATGCGTCCCCTGCAATGGGGGCTGGCCCGCCAGTGGTCACGGCGCTCCGGTCCTCTGGACCAGCCAGTGACAGTGACCCAGGAGATGTGGAACGGCCTCCAGTGGTGGCTCGTTTCAGCTCATCTGCAGGAGGGTATCCTGTTTGTCTGCCCAGAGTCGACGGTCACTCTGACGACCAGCGCCTCTCTGATGGGTTGGGGTGCCCATCTGGGAGAGCTCAGAGCTCACGGCCTCCGGTCCTCTCAGGAGTCTCGATGCCACATCATCCTGTTGGAGCTTCGAGCGGTCCGACTAGCCCTCACTACCTTCGCTCCGTTTATACTGGGTCAAGTGGTCCAGGTCCATACAGACAACACCACGACCATGTACTACCTAAACCAACAGGGCGGGACGCACTCCTTGCCTCTGTGCAAGGAGGCTCTCCGCATTTGGTCTCTCGTAATCAGCCTGGAGGCGGATCTCCTAGTCATCCATGTGGCAGGAGCCTCCAACAGTCTGGCCGATGCCCTAAGCCGGATATGCGCTGCATCTCACGAGTGGTCTCTCCTGCCGGAGGTAGTGCAAGATCTGTTCTCCCACTGGGGCACCCCTCAGGTGGACCTGTTTGCCTCCTGGGAGAATTTGAAGCTGAGGCTGTTTCATGCCCGACCTCCTCAGCAGGGCTCGCTGCAGAGGGATGCCTTCTCGAGGCCATGGACCCTGGGCCTCTTCTACGCCTTCCCTTCATTTTCCTTGATCCACAAGGTGCCTGTCAAGGTGAAGAGGGACAAGGCGCAGGTGATTCTGGTAGCCCCAGACTGGCCCCATCAGTTTTGGTATCCAGATCTCCTCAGCCTCAGCTCTAGGCTCCCGAGGTGACTTCCAGCCTGCCTGGACCTGATCTCAGTCAACAAGGGGAAGGTACTCCACCTGGACATTCAATCCCTGCACTTGACGGCCTGGTTCCTGAATGGCTAGAGTTCCAGGCCCTGGGTCTTTCCGACGAGGTCCTCAACGATGTTGAGGCATCCCGTAAGGAGTCGACCAGAAAATGCTATGCCTTCAAATGGAAGAGATTCTCCATTTGGTGTCAGGATAAGGGGTTGGACCTTTCCTCCTGTTCTTTGGCTAGCATTCTGGACTACCTGTGGTCCCTTTCTCAGCTAGGACTTCGGTCGACGACCCTTAAGATGCACCTGGCAGCCATCTCTGCTTACGGAGCGTGGGCCGGGAAGCAGTCGGTGGTGCAGGAGAAGGTGGTCGGGCGCTTTTTCAGAGGCCTTGATCATATATCCCCTCCGGTGCGAGAACCTCCACCTCCATGGGATCTACTGCTGGTATTGGCTAAGCTCATGGGCAATCCATTCGAACCGATGCACAGGTGTAACATCTCTCACCTGTCGTGGAAGACCGCCTCCTTGGTGGCTATCATGTCAGCCAGAAGGATGTGAGAGCTCCAGGTGCTTTCCATCGAGTCTCCTTATCCCCCTTCACAGTATTATCCCCCACCTTCACAACTGTTAAGTACTTGCCCCAATTTGCCAAGGACAAATCTGCTCCAGTGCCACTCTCCTTACTATGGCAGTTTCTTGCAAAATGTCCTGGCTTATTACAGTTATAGCAGATAATGTCTTTGGGCATAGATTTGTTACCCCTACCAGAGTTCTTATCAGGCTTGGAGCTTAAATGGGAAAAAGAGTGTCTTACCGGTGCTTGGCTGTTACCTTGATGCTGTGACATCTGTCTTTCCATTTGGTAGTCCTTAGCCAAAGAAACAGCCTTTTCTCTACTCTCTGGTCAGTGTTCCTTTACCCACAGCTGCACATCTGTAGGCAAGATGTTGATGACTTGCTCCATGGCAAATGTGCCGATGATCTGTGGGACTGATCTTATCTGTGTCAGTCTTCACCATTCATCACCTTTGGGTTATCGGCTGGAGGTCATGACCCCGGGGATTTCTTTTTTTTTTTTTTTTTTGATGGACGGAGTCGGCGATGCCAATCGGCGCCGCCTTGAGGGGCCGATTACAGCGCGTGGCGCTTGCAGGTTGGCCGTTAGGTGCTATCGACTCAGCCCTCCCGCCGTCGAGGTCACCTCGTGGGACGCTTTGAGACAGAGAAGTTTTGCAGGCCTACTTGCTGCATAGTAAATTTAATTCCTTCAACTCGAGTATTGTCGGCGCCGAAGTCCGTCAGCTCCCCTCCTGCCAGTTCTGATAGCCACTCGACATCGCCCGGTAAGATCTTTCCATTTATTTGTTTTATCTGCGATGTCGGGTCTTGTTTGGTGTTTTTTTCTGTAGGTCATGTCTAGGTCGGAGGGCAAGAAATCTTCGAAGACGGGACAGCCTCCCATGCGACGGTGCCCATGCGGCCGAAAGTACTCCATCTCCAACCAGCACGACCGTTGTCTTACGTGTCTTGGCCCGCTTCACGACATGGACTAGTGCGACGCCCATTTCTCCATGAACCGCCGGGTCATCGAGTAATGCGCATGGAAAGTGGGGTGAGCTCCGCCGACTTTCTGGGGTCGGGCGCGCACTCGTCTGGCCATGCCGCGTTCTCTCGGCCTTTCCTCCGGGTCCCCTCCTGGTTCTGTACGGACCGAGGAGGAGGGAGCCTCGACCTCTCATAGCCTAGCCGTGGCCGAGACTCCTCCCGCGGTGCAGGAGGCCCAGTCTGTTCCCTCCGGGGGATGGGCGGGAGGCACCGCACTGGCCATCGCCCCTTCAAACAACATGAAGTCTTGCTATATTATGACAATTGCAGTATGGCCGCAGGTTAGAACTGCTCCGGAGGTGAAATAGTTAACTTTCCATGCAGGCATGGAACTTAGAGCGTGAGCTCGGTTGAAAACTCTGTCTGTTGTGCTTCAAACGCAAACTGTCAGATTCTTTACTCCACCTCACTGAACAGTCGCTCCGGAGATTTCTCCTTCTGCTCGGTTCATTTTGTCAGTTTAAAAGTATTATTTTTCGGTTTTTAGCTGAAATTAAACCGCAACCGGTCGGTTCAAGCTCTGTCTGTGGTAATGTAAGTAATAGATAGGTTTTACATTTATTTTTCTGTGTGGAACTTGTAATTCTTTATCGGTTCGGTTTGAACCGATCAGGTTGTATTTAAAATCTACTAGTCCTTTTTTTTAGAGTGCAGTTCCGTTTCTTATCGGTTCTAAAAAAAGCAGTTTCATTACGTTTTTCACGACCGGGACGGTTGGGGAACCGATAAGGTGTCTTGCTTGGTGGATTGCCATAAATGGGCAAGTTGGTTAGGCTGGCATTATGTCTGAGAAACCCAAAAAAACGGACCCACTGGGTTTCAACACTGTAGTGTTTGTGGGGAAGCTTTTGCTAAGGCTGACCCACACACCACATGTGTCTATTGTCTGGGGTTTGACCACCTCAATTCAGACTGCCAGATTTGTCACAATTCCCTGCTGCCACCATAGATAAAGAGTTGGTAGGCTCAGGAAAGGAGGCCAAAAGTCCGCTGACCCGATTGCAGCCCGGTTCGGTGCCAACCGAACGGAGGGAGTGCCCTCTGACCAGGGTGATACTCGGCAAACGAAGAGCCGGTTCTGAGGAGCCGGTTCCAGCAAAAAGGACTAGAAAGTCAGCTAGTGTAGAGCCAAAAGTTCTCTCCCCAACTGCTGAGGAAATAGCTAAAGCAATTCAAATTGTCCAGTCTCTCTCTCCGGTTCCGACCGAACCGACACCTTCAGGTAAGCGTTCGGTTCGGCCGGTTCCACCGGTTCAAGATTATGATTTTGAAGATTTTTATGAACCGGGGGAAGGGGAAGAGGAATATGAGGAGAGTGAATATTGGTTTTGAAGATCTGGATGAGCCCATTGATCCGGACATCTCTCCAGATAGACCCCTAGGGGTTTCTCCTCCAAGGCTTTCTGAGTCCCCTTCTCATTTCATGTTTTATAAAAAAAAGTTGCTGAAACTCTCCACCTCCCTGTTGAGGAAGCTGTTGATGACCAAGAGGAGCCAGACTATGTAGAAATGATGGATATTCCAGAGTCCAGGAGACTGTCTATCCCTTTGCATAAATCTTTTCGGAAACGGACAGTAAAAGTTTTAAAAACTCCTCACACTATACCTCCTGTGGATAAAAGGATGGACAAGAGGTATACCTTATCAGGCTCCGACACTGATTTCCTCACTCAACAATGCAGCCATGTGGGGTGCAGGCTGCAGCCTATGACAAGGCTAATATTCCTCTAGCTTCACACCCCCCTGAGAAGGACTCCAGGAAGATTGATGCTATGGCAAAGAAACAGTACATGGCAGCATCTTTGGGACTCAGACAAGCAAATTATATGGCTTATGCTGCTAGGTACCAGAAATCCAGATGGGATACTGTGCTGGCCCTAGCGAAACAAGTCCCTGACCAGCTTGCCAGGGAGCTGGAACAGGTGGCTATGGATGGTACTGAGGCATCCAAGGTGCAGTTTCATGCTGCAGTGGACTCTAATGATGTTTCATCAAGAGTCATGGCTACATCTGTGGCGCCGCAGGATGGCTTGGCTCAGATGTACTACCCTGTCTCAGGATACCCAGTCTAAGGCCATGGATTTTCCTGTTGTGGGAAATTCTCTATTTGAGGAGCAAACAGAGAATTACATGAAGAAAATGGATGAATATAGGACCACCTATAGGAGTGCACAGGCCAAGGAAGGCCACTCCTCAAAAGCAGCTTCCTAGAGGCAGGGGCAGGCCTTTTCATAGGCCTTTTTACCAAGCCCAAGCTTCCTCCTCTGCCTATGCTCAGAGGGGGTTCTTTAGAGGGAGAGGCAGACGGGGTACAAGCAGGTCTGCTTCCACCCCTCAGCCCAAAGCCCCTGCCAAGCAGGCATCCTGATGGGATTGCCAGGGCCGATTCTCCTCTACCTGTGGGGGGCAGGCTGGCTTACTTTGTCCAGGACTGGAAGTCTTTAACATCAGACAAGTGGGTCCTGGAAGTAGTAAGCCAGGGACTGGTTCTCAGCTTCAAAAAATTTCCAAAGCAGAGAACCAGCTCTTTTCCACCTGCAACTCCATCAGAGGCACTCGCCCTAGAGGCAGAGGTCTCTACCCTCCTGGCTCTCAGAGCTGTGGAAAGGGTTCCTCCCCTACATCAGGGCAAAGGTTTGTACTCCAGGTACTTCCTTACCCCAAAAAAGACAGGAGAATGGCAGCCCATCCTGGATCTCAGATATTTAAACAAGCACCTTTTAAAGCCAAAGTTCAAAATGGTGACTCTGGGAATTATCCTACCCTCTCTAAGGCCAGGGGACTGGCTAGCTTCCCTGGACCTCAAGGATGCCTACTTCCATATTCCCATCAGAAGCTCCCATCGAAAGTACCTCAGGTTCGAGCAGCCCTCAGGCCACTACCAGTTCAGAGCAGTGCCCTTCGGCCTCACTTCTGCCCCAAGGGTATTCACCAAATGCCTGGCTGTAGCAGTTGCCTACCTAAGAAGGCAAAAGATTGCCATCTTTCCTAACCTGGACGATTGGCTCTTAGTAGGCCAGTCCCCAGACCAGGTCAGTTTACACCTTCAGATAACGCAGCAACTGCTTACCTCTCTAGGTTTCCTTCTGAATCTCTCAAAGTCAGTTCTAGAGCTGGTCCAGCTTCTTACCTTCATAGGCGCAGAACTGAACACACAGGAAGCCAAGGCCTTCCTCCCCCTGGACAGGGCAAAGACCCTAGTCTCCCTGGCCTCCTCATTTACCCTGCAGGTCTCCGGCCAGCAAGGCATTTTCTGCAGCTCCTAGGACGCATGGCTGCTTCACAGCAGTTGTGCAAGGAGCAAGATTTCAGATGAGGACATCCAGTTCCATTTGAGAGCTTTTGGTCTCAAACAAAGGATCCTCTTACCAAGCTGATCCCAGTAACTCGAACCCTGATCCAAGCCCTACAGTGGTGGCAGGATCAGAGCAACCTGAGACAAGGGGTTCCTTTGTCACTCAGTCTCATTCTCTAATCCTTACTACAGATCGTCCCTCTTGGGCTGGGAGCTCACATGGGCGACCTCACCACCCAGGGTCTGTGGTCTCCTCAGGAATCTCTGCTCCACATCAACCTGTTGGAGCTCAGAGCAGTTTTTCTAGCACTTCAAGATTTTTCCAAATCTGTTCAGAACAAGAGTATTCAGGTCAGAACAGACAACACAACTACAATGTGGTACATCAACAAGCAAGGGGGCACTCGGTCTACGGCCTTGTGCACCGAAGCAATGAAGTTGTGGTCTCTGGCTTACTCCCTGAACACCTTCCTTACGGCAGTTCACCTCCCAGGCAAGGGCAATGTCCTGGCAGATGCTCTCAGCAGGATTTCCCAGGGCCACCACGAATGGTCACTGGATCCCCTGGTCTTGGGAGTAGTATTTGCCAGATGGGGCACCCCGCAGATAGATCTTTTGCAGCCCCAGACAATCACCAACTTCATCTTTTTTGCTGCAGGCCCCAGTGTTGGGCTCACTCCCACTGGATGCCTTAGCCCTCAGTTGGGAGGGGAAGTTTCTCTATGCCTTCCCTCCCTTTCCTCTCCTGTTCAAAGTGCTAGTCAAAATCAGATCCCAATCATGCAAAGTCATTCTGATAGCTCTGGATTGGGCCAGACAGCCCTGGTATCCACTCCTGCTGTCCTCAGCAGTCCATCCTCCCCTGTCCCTTCCCAGGAATCACAATCTGTTAACCTGTGCCCAGGGAATGGTCTGGTACCCGAATCTCAAATCTCTCAATCTCAAGGCTTGGTTCTTGAAGAGTTAGAGTTTGCTGATTTACACCTTTCCCAAGGTGTAATGGATATATTGAAAGCTGCAAGGAAGCCTTCCATCAGGGTTACTTACAATTCCAAATGGAAAAGGTTTTCCATATGGTGCTCGGAAAAGCATATTTCCCCAGTCTCTGCTGATCTACCCACAGTCCTGGATTATATGGTCCACCTGAATTCTTTGGGGCTGAGACCAGCTACCCTGAAGGTGCACTTGGCAGCTGTGTCTGCTTTTATTTCAGCAGGTAAATCCTCTTCCTTTCAGCTTATCCTGTATTTTCCAAGTTTTTTAAGGGGTTGTTTCACACCAACCCTCCATTCAGGGATCCTACCCCTGCCTGGGATCTTAATGTTTGCATTGCTCAGCTTATGCAACCCCCCTTTGAGCCCTTGTCTTCAGCTGAGCTCAAGTACTTGACTTGGAAAACTGTGTTTTTAGTAGCCATCACCTCTGCCAGACGCATAACTGAATTACAAGCGCTGTCAGTGGAGCAGGAGTTTATCTCTTTTCACAGAGATAAGGTGGTCCTTCGGACTAACAGAAAGTTCCTGCCTAAGGTGGTTTCAGATTTCCACCTTAATCAATCTATTTCACTTCCAGTGTACTTCACTGACCACTCCTTCTCTGGGAGAGGATGCTGCACAGCCTAGATGTGAAGAGAGCCCTTAGTTACTACATAGGCGTACCAAGGGTCATAGGTTTGACTCCTTCAACTGTTCCTCACCTATGGCGAGTTGGTAAAGGAAGCCAGCCACTAAAGATCCATTGCCAGGTGGATTGTCTCTTGTATCAATTCTACTATGAAGTTGGGTAAAGTTCCCCTCAGGCCTGAGGGCTCACTCTACCAGAGGTACAGCTGCTTCTCGCTGCTGCCAGAGACATTCCTATTCTAGAAATATGTCAAGCAGCTACCTGGAAAACAGTTCACACTTTTACCAAGCATTACTCCTGGACATCCAGGCTAGGGGTGATGCTCGATTTAACACAACCGTGCTTCAGAGCCTATTTCTAGGTAGGTTCTGTCCCTCCTCCATGGGGTACTGCTGTGTAGTCTGCAATTGTCATAATATAACAAGACTTCATGTTGTTTGAAGAAAAATTACTCACCTTAGTAATGTTGTCTCTTCTAATGGAGTCTTGCTATATTATGACCTCCCTCCTGCCTGCCCCTCTCAGAACCTCTGTTTTGGGGATGTGGGTGGGCAGTACAGGGTTGGCACTTTTTTGATGCCCACCTTGTTGTTTTTCACCCACCTTTTGGGTGAATTGGTGTTGTGTTTTTGCATTTTTGGGTCTCCTGACTTGAGTCTTTGTTTTAGACGAAAAATGAGTGTTTATGTTAGTAGCCAGTTGGCTAGTGTAGGTTTACAGCTTCCACACAGAACCTTAGTGAGTTTTAGCTCGTAAAGATCTGACAGTTTGCGTTTGAAGCACAGCAGACAGAGTTTTCAACCAAGCTCGCGCTCTAAGTTCCATGCCTGCATGGAAAGTTAACTATTTCACCTCTGGAGCAGTTCTAACCTGCGGTCATACTGCAATTGTCATAATATAGCAAGATTCCATTAGAGGAAACAACATTACTAAGGTGAGTAATTTTTTCTTCGAGGGCAAAGGCTCCCCCGATGACGGACCTGCGGCTCGGATGGCCCGGGTCGAAGGCGGTGGTGGTCCGTCGCTCGGCACTGTGGCTGCTGTCTGCTCAGTTTGCGGAGCTCGATAGTGCGTGGCGCCATGGGAGGTTCTACGGTGCCGTCTCTGACTTTTTCACACCTCGGCGCCGAGGTTGAGCATGGTGCCGTGTCCAGCTCCGGGGCCGTTCGCAGTTCCGGGCATGGGCGCAGCGCCATGGGGGTCTCGGATCTCGATGCCAAGAGCGCTGTCAGAGCCGTCGGCGCCATCTCTGTCCTCGGCGCCGCTCACGGCGCTGTGGGGCAGGTCGGCACCATGTCAGGTTCTGGCTCAGAGACTGCTGCCTTGTTGGAGCTGTGTCCTCTTCTGCCACCGTTCTCGGTGCTGTGGAGGACGCTGGTTCCGACTCAGTTACGGTCCCTTTTTCTGGTACCCTATTTGGTTGGGATGGCAGCAGGCGCCTGCCAACTGTTTGGCACAGGGCTTTAATCTCCACCTCTTCGGAGGAGGAGTCAGACTCTGAGTCAGACAGGCAGTCTGGCTCCTTGGAGTTAGCTACTGGCGTGGGCTCCCTTGTAGTGTCCTCGACAGACCGGAGTCAGCCCCCCTCTGAGGAGTGGACAGTAACTGCTGGGGCTGGGGTCAGGAGTTCTGACCAGCAGGCAGTGGTGCAGGCCACCATTGTACTGCAGCCCGGCCTCGGAAGGTTCTCTGACCCCTCAGCAGTGGTAGCCTTTCAGGTGGTGTGCCTGGATCACCCAACTTTGGGGGCTGATCAGAGCACCCACAAGAAGGGAGGGTGCTGGGCCCTGGATAGCTCCTTCGGGGGCTGACCAGGGCTGTCAGTTGCCTAGGCTGGCTCTCTCGAGGAGTAGGGCGCTCTCTGATTCCGAGGGGTTGAAGGGCATGGGGTCTATGCGGCGACCTTTTTCTGGAGTCCATCCGGGCTCTGGGAGAAGCCGTAGCACGGATCTCTGCTCTTCCGCTTCGGTTTCTTTGAGAGGGCCCCGTTCTTTGGAGGTAGTGGACCGTTCTTCCGGGCGCAGCCAAGACAGTGCCGATATGGTTGTTCAGCTGTTGGCTGTGGAGTCTTCCGGAGCACCTTCATCTTCTGGTGCTCCTGATGTGCTCTCTAGCCCAGGCAGAGGTCAGTCAATTTCTCGTGTTGGCTCTGTCCCTATCCTTCTGCCACATTCTCCAGCGCTCCCAGGCATCCTTGGTCCTAGTGGGCCTTTCTCCTGGGAGCAGTTCAGGGCTGTGGCTGCTCAATTCCCTGCTTATGTCAGGGCAATGGACAGACAGATTTTTCAACCTCCCCCCAAGCAGCCACCCTCTGAACATTTGAGGTCCTGACTCCTCATCCCCCTCTTCTGTGGGAGAGGAGCCATCTGTCCACATCTCCCCAGCCGCTGATCTTGCGGAGTATCAGCGATTCCTCGTGAGGATGTTGGAGGACCTGCACACCTCCTACTCAAAGCAATCCAAAGCACTCGGCGCACACCTTTCTGAGCGACTTCAATGGGCACACACTTGTGGTGCCCCCCTGGTCTGCTCCCTTCCGGGAAGCGTCGTTGTGTTCCTGGCAGAGGCCCTTCTCTGGAGTTCCTGCCCCTAGGGATCTCTGCCAGCGGTATTGCGCCCCCCCAGGAGTCTGCAGGTTCCATGCCTCATCCTCAGTCAGGATTGACGCAGCTGGACATTCTTGATGGGCTTCGCGCCCTCCACCGTGACCGGCCCCCAGATCAAGATTCCTTAGATTTTGACTTCTGGTGGAGGAGGACGTTCTACTCGGCATGGTTGCTGCTCTCTATCGCAGCACATCAGGCCCACTGTGCATCCTATGACAGGTTCTTGTGGTCCAGGCTGGGTCAGCTCCTAGCCTCTTTGCCTGACACGGTGCAAACCAGACAAGCCATCGCACACTCTGCACATGGCCTGGAGCTAGCAAGGCACCAAGCGAGGGCATCATACAATTCCAACGCAGTAGCTATCAGGGTCATAGGGACAGTGATCTGTACTAGGCGGGCGGCATGGCTATGTCTTTCTCGGTTGTCACCCTTGGCCTGGCGTAGGATGATCAACTCCGCTCATCATAGAACCTATCTCTTCTCCCGTAGAGTGAGACGGCGCTTGTCGGGGCAACTTCCTTCCCCCTCCGGTGGGGTCCCTGTCTCACTCTCCCCACTCTCGGGCCTCCCCAGGCCCAGAAGGTTCTCCCTCTTAGTGTGTCACCCACTGAGAGCTAAGGAACTCTGTCCCTTAGGGTTAAAACCCCCATCGGGGGGGCTCGGCACTCACCCAAAGGTGATGAGTGGTGAAGATTGACACAGATAAGATAGGGAAATTATGTACCTACCGTAATTCTGATCTTTCTGTGTATCTTCACCATTCATCACAATCCCGCCTGCCATCCCCCTGGGGCCTCAGTCTCTGGGTCCCCCTCCCTCTCTGTGCCCTCCCTTCCCCCCCTCCTTTCTTTGTCAGGAGTGGGGTAAACAGGGCCACATAGGGGGGTGATATTTCTAAGGGGAAAGTGGTCAGCATGGGGGGCACTCCTTCTCCAGTGCTCTGGCTCCACCCCTATGGGGTAGGATTTGGCAGTTGCCCTCCATTATCTCTTCCTCCTTTGTTCCCGTCAGTCCTTAATTTTCTTTGTCCATTGGTCATATCCTTTATTAATTTAAAGAAAGCAAACTTTCTTACACCAAAAATTTTTTCCCTGAGAGGAGGGAGAATTCCCTGTGTCCTGTCTCTCTCCAGGATAGCTGTTTTCTGCTTTTGGAGTTATTGTCAGTTATTCTGTGCCTTGACTTCTGACAGTGAGCTTTTTGACTACTCCTCGCAGTTCATATACAATCTGGAGATAAGTCAAGGTTCTGGGGTATGGTTGTTTCCTTCTCCCCTCAAGCTTATCCTAACTCCTTCCTCCCTCCTTTTTCTTATTTCCAGAAATTGGGGCCCCTACCCAATCCCCTTAGTTTTCCTTCTTCTTCTTCTGTCCTCTCAGTCGTTTATTTCTCCTTTTGGTTTATATATCTTTTCCTTTGTCTGTCCTTGGACTTCCTTGTCCCACCCTCCCACCCTTTTCCTCACCTCTCCGGCGACTCAGAACTGGCGGGAGGGCAGAGTCGACAGCACCTAACGGCCAACCCGGCGAGCCACGCAGTGCACGGCCTCGACGGGCGGCGCTGATGGTGCGTCGACTCCGCCCATCAGAAAAAAAAAGAAGCTCCCACGGGGTCATGACCTCCAGCCGATAACCCAAAGGTGATGAATGGTGAAGATGCACAGAAAGATCAGAATTACGGTAGGTACATAATTTCCATTTTTGCTCTCTGGTTGGATCCATTTTATCAGGAGTTCTGTGAGTCAGGTGAAGGCTTCTCGAGGATCGTCGATCGAGTTGTACCTCAGAGATCGAAATCTCTGCCTGTATGTCTCTCTGGAGATGTCATACCTTTTCAGGATTTCGCTTTTCACCAGGTGGTAGTTTTCTGACTGTGCAGTGTCCATATTGCTGTAGGCAAGTTGGACTTTCCTTCTCAGGTAGGGTACCAGTCTGATTGTCCATTGCTAGGCTGTGGCAACTCTTTCAAAAGTCATCAGGTATGCCTCATTATCATCTGAAGAACACAACTTTTTAAGTATAATGGCTTTTTTTTGCTAACTCAATTTTTATTTCATGAATCAAATGTACAGCTCATACATGAAAATCAACTCTTACAGTACATTGGGACTTGATTCATTCTTATACAGTGTTCTTAAACTCTTTCACACAGACTTTGTGTCCCTCATTTTCAAGTTCTAAGGGGAAAAAAAACATTATTTCTTTAGGCAAGAGTTAACTCCTCTACATTCCCTTGCCCACCAAATTTTCGACCTTCCCAAATTAGACTTCTCTGATTGGTAATGAGGTGTACAAATCCCTTAGAAAGCAAAGTATCCTCCAAAAATTTAATGGCTTTTAAGTTACTTGCGTTTTGTTGCTCATCTGGGTCTCTGCCGGATCCTCTGCCTTTGATAGCTTGCAAGGCATCCAGCCATTGCTGCTCCTGTCGCTACATCTTTTCTCTCCTCTGTTGCGCCTGTCACTGCATTTCTTTTTCTCTCTGCTTCTCAGTCTCTTTTTATTGTATAGCCCACCGTTTGAAAAAGTCCATCGAGCTTTCGGTTTCTGTCATTGCCTGTTCTTTTTCCATAACTTCTGCTGGCTGTACAATCTCAGACTGACTTCTGTCTGTGCTAGTTTGGCTGCCATTCTCCTGATAACCACTCTGGGACTTGCTGCTGCAGAATCCATACCATCCTCTGTGCTTCCCTGGTACTAGGTCCAGTACCCACGCACTGAACTCCTGTCTTAGGGTATGCATGGCGTACATCCCACTTAGGCTGACACCATCTGTCATCAAGGCACAGGTTAGGAAGCAAAGACAAATCAGGAGCAGTTGTAGAATTCACCAAAAATTATTTATTTACACTAGCAGTATCATAAAATAAATTTGTTTAGTATAACTATTTACAAAGACAAAACAATAAAGTTTTCTTTCAGTCTCTGTATCCCTTGTTCTCCAGATCTTTTTTGCAGTTGCAGCTTAGCTCTTTTATAAGTCTTTTCGACCCCCATCCTTAGCAAACATCATGTCCTTGTAAGGGTCAGGAGCTGCTAGAATACAGTGTGCTTCTTGAGTCCCCTACAGCTTTTGCAAAAGGTTGGAAGATTTGCAGTCAAGTAATCTCTAGAGTTTTCAGTAGCTTTCTGCAATCATCTCAAAATATAATTATATATATTTCAACAGAGACACTATATATTTTCTATATCAGTTTCATTTCCATACAGTGTTTTTCACATCTATTTATATTAGCAGATATGCAAGGGAGGAAAAACAGACAGCAATGGAAAACTGAGAGACAGTGAGGCAAAGGATTATGAGATTGTTGGGGTGATCAAATCTGAAGTCTCACATGAAAATTTGGTTGCGCAACCAGACCGAGAAATAGACAGGAAAAGAACAGATCCTTGCATTTAAACACTTTCTCTAAACAACTGGGACAGGGTCCTGTTCCACCCTGTCACAAAAGGAAGTTAATCTAGGCAGGAGATTTCAACCTTGTATTTAACCCCCACTTAAATACTACCTCCAAAATATACCGGCGAGAGCAACGGGTAGCACGAGAGGTACGTAAATTATTAAAGGAGCTTGGGTACTTAGATGTGTAGCATCACTTGCTTGGGCAGTGGAGAGACTTCACATTCTATTTGGCCTCCCATCGGATGTATTCACATATAGACTACTTTATTTTACCTAGGGAAATGATGGAGCAGGTCTTGGACAGTTGGATTGGGGACTTTATGCTTTCAGACCATGCCCCACCTTTTTTTAAATTAAATATAGGAGATTTTCATAGAAACTTTTTGGAGACTAAACGTCTCCTTATTGGAGGACCCAGAGGTGCGGGACTCCATCGAAGCTGCCTGTGAACAGGCAGTTCGGGATAATGCGTCTCCTGATATTTCCCCGGCCATGCTTTGGGACACAGTGAAAGCCATTCTTAGAGGGAAGTTCATAGAACTTTCAGCCCATAAGAAAAAGGTCCGGGAAGCACGAAAAGTATAACTCACTCAGGAAATCCATCAGTCAGAAAAACAGAAAGTAAAAATAGACAAAACCCGAACTAAAGAATTGGCACTAAAAAAGAAGCTGGGATCGCTCCTAGACTACTACGTAGAACAAAAGTTGCTATGTTTGAAACAGAAATATTATGAGGGTGGTCCTAGATCCCTAAAATTATTAGCTGACAGGCTCAGGATACAGTGAGCCCGGGTTATTATATCTGCAATTAAACATCCCCCAACAGACTCTCTGCTCCATAACCGAGATAACAGAAGCTTTCCAAATCTCCTATAAGAATCTTTACACCCCAGACCCTACCCCGGATGAGACTGCTCTGATGGCCTTTCTTGGACAATTACAGCTGCCATCTCTTACCCAGCCCCAGAATTAAACCTTAACTGCCCCGATTATAACCCCTGAGATATTAGCAGAGATTAGTAGACTTAAATCAGGGAAATGTCCAGGTACAGATGGCCTCCCGGCTGAATTTTACAAATCCTTTTGTGACATAGTAACCCCTCTTTTGTTAACTACCTTCGCAGGCGCCCTCTCCCAAGACAGTCCATTCCCTCCTTCGTGGTCCCAAGCAATAATTTCAATTATTCCGAAACCTGGAAAGGACCCTTCTAACTGTGCCACATACATGCATATTTCTATTTTAAATACGGATTATAAACTGTTGACATCCATCCTCACGCAGAGATTACAACGGGTAATGCCCTCTCTTATTCATTTAGACCAGTCAGACTTCATATCGGGGCATCAGGCCAAAGATAATCTATGACAGACAATCCATATCATAGATCATATGCAGTACATAGAACCAAAACAGACATAGACAGTAATAGACTCGTCTTTAGGAAGACTTTGGAGAGTTACTTGGTTAGTTCATCTAGATGTACATGTGTAGGGGTGATGGGATGAATTTGTATAATTGATATAATGTTAATTATTAGAGCTGTATGCGATATGTAGTTTGTATTATGTGACGTATCTGTGATTGTTATATTGTGAACAATGTTAGTGATTTTATGTTATTTGTTTTTTATTATGTATACATTTTGTTTTCTCTTCCCCCAGGCGTGGTTGTAAAAGGGTCTTCGGATCCAATCCACCTTCCTGGTAAAATAAATTGAAATTGAAAATTCCTACACAGCTTTTAAGCCTTGATGCAGAAAAGGCCTTTAATAAGGTCTCTGGGCCTTTCTGGGGCCTTTAGGGTTCAGCATCTCGCAAACCTTTGTTACTTGTCTGTTTAAACTTTACCACTGCCCCGTAGGACACATAAGGGCGAATAGCCACATATCTGATAAATTTTTGTTAGGGCGAGGCACATGCGAGGGTTGTCCCCTTTACCCATTGTTATTTGCATTATATATAGAACCCCTAGCCCATGGTATGAGACAGAATCATACTATCACAGGTCTTCAGTTGGGTGGATATGAACACAAACTGGCACTATTTGCTAACGATATTTTACTATACCTGATGAACCCAGACCACTCCCTTCTGGCTATTTTTACCTATTTAAAACAGTTTTCGTTATTCTCTTAACACATCGAAAACTGAAATTCTTAGCTTTTATTACTCCACCATACCCGATACTCTGAGCACCTATCCTATGAAATGGGACCGTACTTCTCTGAAATATCTGGGGATTCATCTTGGAGTGCATACATCCCAACTTTATAAACTAAATTTTGCACCCCTATTATCTCAACTGAAACTAGATTTTCAGAGATGCTTATTTCTGCCTCTATCATTACATGCCCGTATGCAAGCCTTAAGATGAACGCTCTCCCTTGGTTACTTTATTTATTTCAGTGTGTTCAGTGCAGGCTGTTTAACTCAGATTTTCGGACCTGGCAATCACTTTTTTCTCCTTATGGGAGAAGAGACCCCAGGTCAGAAAGCATGTACTATATCTACCTAAACAACAGGGAGGCTTAGCTGTACCACACCTTCTGGGCTACTGGACAGCGACCCAGATGAGAGTGGCTCTTTTGTGGAATAACCCTTCCTACATCTCCCATTGGAAATCAATTGATCTGGCAGAAGTTGTCCACCCCCCACCCCAGTTCGTTTATTTTCCTCAAGAAAAAAACACTCACCTGAATGACCTGGCCTTCACAGGAAATGTGGCGGCTTTGGAGGATTGGAACAGAGGCACAACTTGAGGACCAACCAAAGCTCACCTTTGGAAGTACAGGTGGAGGTTAGATGACCCAACTTTTGGGCTGGCTCAACAGGACCTGTGGTTTATGAGGCAGGCTGGACGTGGTATTACCGCTCTTTGGCAGCTAATACTAGCTGGTTCAGTTATATCATTTAAATTAGTGCAACAATGTTTCAGTTGGCTACCTTCGGACCAGTTAAGATTTTACCAGTTACTAGATTACATTAATAGTCAGCTCTGAAAGGCACTATTGGAATCTCATGGGTCCTATCTGATACTTCTTTTGAGAAAATGTGGTTATCCCCACAGGGGGCGAGAGCCATTTCACAGTTATATGCCAACTACATAAGAGATCAGACCTGGCCCGGTGGCGCAGAGGGCTCAGGCATTGGTGCCTTACCGCGCGCCACGCTTGCGACCCGGGTTTGGGAACAACCTTGGGGCGCCGGCTCAGTGGGAGAGGGTTGGAACAGGATCGAGCTATGGCTCTCCCTTCCATAGAGGTGGATGCCCACTCTGCCGTAGTCCTGCTTCCACCAGATGGAGGTCCAGAGGGTAGCGCGAGGTGGTCTGGACAGCAAGTCTAGGGAGGGGCGGAAGGGGCACTGGATCCACGCATGTACATGGTTTACGCTGTGGTCTCGGGGAGATGAAGCAAAATAGAAAATAAAAAGTATGTATGGGAAAAAAAAAGAGATAAGGCCTATTCCAGTTCCAATTTAAGAAAAATGGGAGACCGGTAGATGAGAGGCAGTGGACCAGAGTGTAGGAAAACACATGGAAGTCCACCTCCTCTCCACTGTGGAGAGAATTTGTCTGGAAGTTGCGGATAAGGTACTTCCTTGTACCAGCCACTGTCTTGAAATGGAAACCTGCAATTTCACCCACCTGTTCGAGACAATGTGGTGAAGCAAATGCTTCACAAGCCTTTATTTTCTGGACCTGTACAAAGATTTGGACCTATTGGGATAATGTTGTACTACATCTAAAATGAATATTGGATATAACCTCACCATTAGGCTCAGAATATCTACTTTTGGGGCTATATCCCATGGAAATCCATGGGAGAGAGGCTAAATACCTATGGATAATTCTAATAGCAGCTGCTATCACAAAATGATGGTTCAGTCCTAACCCCCCAGAGATTTTTTGACTGGAAAAGTGTGGTACAGCATATACAACAACTTGAGAAACTTACCTATTGGCTGCAACAGAGAACCCTGAGCTATCAAAATAATTCTCCTTTCACATTTCCTCTTGATCCCTTCCACTCTTTCCCCTCACTCCTCTATAGCTTTCCCCCTCTTCCCCCTCCTCCTCCCGTTATATCGCCTGAGCTTCCTTTAAAATGCTTTGTCCCATACCTACGCACCTCTGACGAGGCCCCCGGGCTGACACCATCCCTTACCTTGTTGATTATTAGATATTAGGCTGAGTCTGTTCTCATTTTCCTGTAAAGGGTCGTTTCATAAGACCCCACCTCCTCTAATATGACCCTGTGAATTCCAGGTTTTAATCAGATACGCACCTTGGCATACATTGTACAATGCCACATGTATTGGAACTGCTCTAGTTATACACTCTTGTAATGTTTTCTGTAATTCCTTGTTTTGTTTGTTCTCCATCTCATACTTTTCCAATATGTATTGTCGTCTGACGTGGTACCTATGAAATGAGCTTGTTCTCAAAGGTATTATCTGAAATTTCAATAAATAAACAGATGGACCTGGTGGGATCTTTATGAAGTTTTTACTTCATAAACTTACTAGTGGGGGGCTTAGTCTTGCTCTTCTTTTCACCAATATAAATGTTTTTACTTCTGGATTTGAAGCTAGTACTTCTTAACTTGGGAAAAGCTAGATATTTATTTTTTCCTTTTAAACGAGCAGGACTGCTGAGACCAGAGACCAGTGTCTTTTAATTTTTATAACTTATGAACCTAACCAAGTTTATTATTTACAGAGCTACATTGCATAACCTTGTGACAGGATCCTATTCCACCTGTACCAGTCTGATTGTCCATTGCTGCTTTGGCCATTGGCAGGCTGTGGCAACAAATGACTGATAGACATAAAGGGTTAAAATATGAAAATGCTGAAACTAAACTGATCACCGATTGTGATTTTCTTTCAGAACAAACTAACGATGCTTCTCTCCAGGGTTATTTTAAGCAACTGAGGTGAAACCAAAACAGGGCGGACCAATGTTTAAAAAATATAATGGGTTACTGTACAGAGTTTGGGTTAAACCTCAGACACCGGAACAGACAGAACAATTGGTTATACCACAGAAGTATAGAACAGAGTTGTTACAGATAACACGTGATAATCCTGTGGCTGGTCACTCAGGGAAGGATCACACCCTTGCCAGATTGCTGTATAGATTTTACTGGCCTGAAATTAATGAAGATGTTGCTACCTATTGTAATTCCTATGCTGAGTGTCAGAAAGTAGCCCCAGTCACTAGAAAAGACGAGGTGCACCTGGTGCCCCTACCCTTGATAGATGTGCCTTTTGAGAGAATTCCAGTGGATGTGTTTGGTCCTTTAGACAAAAGTAAAAAGGGTAATAGATTTATCCTGGTAGTATGCGACTATGCTACTCGATACACAGAAGCAGTTTCAGTGCGTACTGTCACAGCTTCAAAAGTGGCAGCAGAGCTTGCCAAAATTTTCAGCAGAGTGGGCATACCTAAAGAAATTATTACTGATCAGGGTAGTAATTTTGGTGCTGCATTACTTAAAGAGCTGTACCAACTACTAGGTATCACTGCCATAAGAACTTGACAGACGGTCTTGCTGAGCGTTTTAACCAAACCCTAAAACGCATGTTAAAAAGGTTTGTAAAAGGGGAAGGGAAAGACTGGGACCAATACTTGCCTTACCTACTTTTTTGCTTACAGAGAAGTGCCACAGGCATCAACATGGTTTTCACCATTTGAAATGTTGTGTGGTAGGCATCCAAGAGGGCCACTGAATGTGATAAAGCGTGGGAAGATAACCCCCACTCAGAAGCAGTCATTCTTTGTCTTGTGTATGTGCGCTAAGAAAGAAGCTGGCAAAATATGTTGAAATTGCCCATAGTAATCAGGAAGAGGTCCAAAATCAGCAGAAGGTATATTATGACCATAGAGTAAAAGAAAATGTTTTCGAGCCAGGTAAAAGGTTTTGCTACTGTTACCCACAACAAAAAATAAACTGTTAATGAAGTGGCAAGGGCCTTATAAGGTTCTTAGACGTACTGCACTGTTAACTATGAGATTGAGACCCCTGACAGGAACAATCCTACTAAGATATACCATGCTAACCTCCTCAAGAGATGGGTTGAAAAAATGCCAAAAGCTGCTTTACTAGTTTTACCAGAAACCGATAAGGAAGATATTGATGTAGCTTATGATAGACTGGAACAAACTGTAAATGCTGATGCTGTAAAAGTGAATGTTTCTTTAACCTCAGAACAAACTGCAGACATTCATAATGTGCTAAAGACATTTAACAGTACTTTTACCACAGTACCAGGCCGAGCAGAAGAGGTCGAGCACGTAATAGTGACAAGGGATGCTCGCCCTATTAGGCAAAAGACATAAAAGTTACCAGAGCGGTTAAGAGCTGATGTGGTGAAGGAAATACAAAAAATGAAAGAGCTGGGTATCATAGAGGAGTCGGGGAGTGCTTGATCATCTCCAATGGTAATTGTAGGCAAAAAAGAAGGGGGTATTAGAATCTCCCTTGATTTTAGGAAACTTAATCAAGTGTCAGAATTTGACAGTTATCCTTTGCCTAGAATAGATGATTTGGTGGACATGGGGAGTGCAAAGTATATCAGTACCCTTGATCTCATCATGGGTTACTGGCAAATACCTTTAGCTAAAGAATCCAGAGCCAAAACTGCATTTGCCACTTCTCTTGGATTCTGTCAGTTCACCACCATGCCATTTGGTTTACATGGTGCACCAGCTACATTCCAGAGATACATGGATGTAGTATTATCACCTCACACTGGTTATTGTGCTGCATACATGGATGATGATGTGGTATGCAGTCCAGACTGGAAAAGCCACTTGGAACACCTACGAGCAGTTGTCCGAGCTATCAAAAATGCAGTCCTGAGTCAAAATATAGATGGGACATAACATCCTATTGTATACATAAGTAGGAAGTTGCATGATAGAGAGAAAAGGTACTCCACCATTGAAAAGGAATGTTTAGCAGCAAAGTAGGCCACGGAGTCCCTTAAGTTTTATTTACTAGGAACTGGCTTTGTAATTATAACCGATCACAATCCTCTCTGTTGGCTTAACCAGATGAAAGATAAAAATTCCAGAATCACAAGATGGTACCTGGCACTACAGCCATTTAAATTCACGGTGATACACAAATCTAGTTAAGAGAATAGCAATGCTGATTTTCTGTCAAGATATGGATCAGGAATTGAGGGTTCTGAAAGTTGAAAAACAAATGTATGGGTGTGGATACTACTGTTTGCTGTACTGTTGCAGAAAAAGGATACTACACATGTGCCCAACCTCTGAAACTTAGAAGCTAATATTAGAGAATTAATAGAGCGTTTTGGAAACCTGTTTAATAAAACAGGTTCCCTCTTGAGTGGGGTGTATGTGACAGGGTGGAATAGGACCCCGTCACAGTTGTTATGGAGAGAGTTTGAATGCAGGAATCTGTTCTGTTCTTTCCTTTCTCTTCTCTGTCTGGTTGTGCAACCAGATTTTCTCGTGAGACCTAGGATTTGATCACCCCGACAGTCTTGCAGTTATTTGCCTCTCACTGTCTCTCAGTCTTCCCTTTATGTTCTGTTTTTTTTCTCCCTTACATTTCCACTGATATAAAAATATATGCAAACCATTGTATGGAAATGTAACTGATATTGGAATCCCTTTGTTTAGAAATTATATAGTGTTACTGTTGAAGTGTATATAATTATAGTTTAAAATGATTGCACATAGCTATTGGAAACTCAGGGGGTTAACCTGAAATGCAATTTTTAAGCCTTTTGCAGAAGAGCTGTGGAAAAGGGACCTCCGCTCAGGCACACTGTGTTCCTGACAGCACCTGCCTGAAACATACAAGAACACTTTGGAAGATGCTTGTTAAGAATGGGGGGGTTGGAAGGATTTAGAAGACAGAGCTTACAAGATGGACACACACAGATTGATGAAAAACTCAGATGGACTTTTTCTGTTTATTTGAGCTTTGTAAATCGTTATACTGAACAGTATTATTTTTTTATGTAACTGCCAGTACAAATAAAACTCTTGTTGCAAATATTACAACTGCTCCTGGTTTTCCTATGCTCCCTGACCTGTGCCTCAAGAACAAACCTCATCAAAATGGACTTACCAGTAGCGGAATTTATTATAGCACGCTATGCATAATTTTTTTTTTTAATTTGTACTTTATTGATATTTTCTACAGGAGCAGGATACATAAGCTTCAGTTACTATTTGTTCCAAAAGGCAGTAAAGCTTTTCATCATAAGATTAAGTCCTGCTGTTAGTTTCTCTAATTCATAGATATGCTGGACTGTGTCTTCCCACCCTCTCTCTGGTTGGGGGTGTCCCTTTGCAGCCACTTCCGAGAAATGATCTTCTTGGCCACCGTTAATAGTATTGCCAGCATCATTTTCGTGTGGCTATGAGCTATATGGGGTGGGAAGTGTAGTAGTATGGCATTGGCTGTTGTCAATTCTAGCAGCTCTGGGAAAAGCTCTGCTAGGGCTCCCGTTGTAGTTTGCCAGAAAGATCGTAATTTCCCACACCCCGAGAACACTTGTGAATGTGTGGCACAGAGTTCACTACAATTGCTCCAGCATTCTGAACCTCTGAATTCATCATATTTCCCTGTTATTTGAGGGGTCTTAAACTACCTAGCCACACATTTCCAGCCATATTCCCTCCAGATATATGACTTTGTTATTCTGTGGTGGAGAATGTTAAGTTTTGTCCAGTCTTTGTCTGTCAGTGTCACTTCTAGTTCATGCTCCCATCTGGCATGTATTGTGTCTAAGGCTTTCACCGAGTGAGCCTGGATCACTTTCATGATCCATGATATTAAGTGGTCTGAAGTGCACCCCTCCAAGGTACCTATTACTATTTGTATGAGAGGGTGTGCCTCTGCTCTCTTCCAGATCAGCCCGAATCTCTGTGAAAAATGTCTCGCTTGCAAATATCCTGTCATCTTAAATTGTACTTTTGTTGTAAGTCCTTAAAACTTTGGAAAGTACCCTGCTCATAATATTGATAAGTATGAATAAGACCCAACCTTTGCCATCTCTCAAAGGTATGGTCTAGTTTAGCAGGACCAAAACCTGGGTCTGTTGTCAGTATTTCTAAGTATCTGGTTGATACTCTCATTTCTGGTTTAGAAAGTGTCCTACTCCAGTTTTTTTAGAATCTTACTGGTGTGTCGTGGTCATGTGGGATCGTCTGTGGCTGCATTGTAGGGTTGCTTACTGAATTGTTTTTTAGAAAGATGTTCTTCTTGTCCCTGAGTCTCCAGCTCTTTCCAGTGATGATCTACTGTCTTGTCAATCCATTGTAATGCGTGGGTGAAGTGTGCTGCCTGGCAGTATTTTTCCAGGTCTGGTAACCTCAGACCCCCTCTGTCTTTAGGAAGATGTAGCCAGGCGTAGGCCCTACGAGGCCTGCCCCCGCCCAGATGAAGGATGATATTATCTTATCCCATTGCCTAAACTCTGCTGTACTGGGGATTAAGGGAACATTCTGGAAAAGATACAAAATCTCAGAAGAATATTCATTCTGATAGTTTCTGTTCTCTGAATCAAGGCCATGGGCAGATGTGTCCATCTTTGAAAATCCTCTCAAACTGCCTTGGTCAGAGAATCATAGCTTACCTTGTATAGGGTTGTTCGATCTTGTGGGATTATAATTCCTAAATATTTAAATTTATTCGCTTGACAACGTAGTGGAAAATTCTGCTTTATTGTTATGGTTGGTACTTAATTGCAACTCAACACCTCTGTCTTAGTTTTAGTAATTTTGTATCCTGATAAAGCCTCTATGTCAATCATAAATTGGAATAACCTAGGAAGTGAGGTTATCTGGGTTTGTTATGTACATTAACAAATCACCCTCACAGCATGCATCTTTGTGTTCTGTATTCAGGATCATAAATCCTGTAACTTGGGGGTTCAATCTCAGGACCCGTGCTAGCAGTTCAACATATATCACAAACAGCTGAGGGAAAAGAGGGCACCCCTGTCTTGTTCCTCTGGTTAGGGGAAAGCGTTCAGAGTATGTACCATTGATTTTGATGACTGCCTGAGGCTCGGAATATAGTTGTTTTATTATGTGACAAAATTGTTCTGAGAAATTAAATTGCTCTAATGTGTGTAAAAGAAATCTCCAGGATACCCTGTTGAATGCTTTTTGTACATCCATACTGAGTAACTTCAGGGGTGTGTTATTGTTTATTATGTTTTCCAAGAGGGACAATGTGTGCTTAATGTTCTCCAATGTCTTTCTACGGGGCACGAAATCTGCTTGATCTTTATGTATTATTTCTGGGATAGTTTTCTCAAGTCTTTTTCGATAGTATGCTGACATAATATTTATAATCTTGATTTGGTATGGAGATTGGTCTGTGTGAATCACAGGCCAGTGGGTCTTTATCTGGTTTTACAATAGCTGTGATAGTTGCATAACTCCAGCTAACTGGTAGGACTGTATCTCCGTGCTGTACTTCCTTGAACAGAGTACCCATTAAGGGGGGCTAGTTCTTTTTTAAATTATTTATAAAATTCGTAGGTGAATCTGTCAGGACCTGGGCTCTTGCCCAATTTAGAGTCCTTAATACTTAAGTTGACTTCCCCTATGGTAATATGGCAGGATAGGATTTCCTGTTGTTGTTCTGTAAGTCAGGGCAAGTCTAATTTAGCAAAAAAGTTCTCTATATTTTGAATCCTCTGGTTCCTTATCCTGTCTATATAGTCCCATATAATAGTCTTTAAAGCCTGCTAGTATTTCCTTTATTCTGTATACTAACTGCCCCGTTGTAGTGTGTTCAAGCTTATCAATGGAGGACCTGCAGTACTGCTGTCTGAGCCTATATGCCAACAGTTTAGTTGCCCTCGACCCCCCCCATAGTATCTGTTGAGATACAGTAACGCCTGCTCAGTTTTATATGTTAAGATTTTTTGTAATTGCTCCTTTACTTTTTTGATTTGCAAGAGAACCAATCTGTCACCCTGCAAGTGAGCTGATTGCTAGAATTCTAGTTCTTCTAGGTCCTTTTGTCTTTGTTCTCTTTGTTTCTTCTTGTATGATACGTAACTGATTAGTTCGCTCAGTATTTCTTTAATTGTGTCCCCAGCATCCCTGTTCCCACTTGGGGGGGGGTATTTTCTTGTATTATCTGCGGGATTCTTGTTTTAATCTGTTCTCTGAATTGTGGGTCCCTAACTTAGGGTGCTGTTAAACCTCCATTGTTTCAGTAGACTCTCTTCTGGAGTTTCCAAATCTGTAGATATAGGGGCATGATCTGATAAAAGAATGGGATGTAGAGTCATATTTCGTACTAAATCTATATGTTCTTTAGTTATTAAAAAAAAATTAATCTTGAGTATGTGTGTTGGACCTCTGAATGGAAGGTGTATTGTCTATCCATTGGGTTAAAATATCTCCATACATCTGTTAGTCCTAAGCTTTTGATGACTCTCTGTCCATGTCTTTGTCCTGCTGTCATTTTGGAGGAGGTAGGCACATGAGCTGTCTCTCCCAGAATCCATTAATAAATTTTAGTCTCCACCCAGCAACAATACACCCTGTTGGAATTCTAATATCTTGTTAAATAAAAATTGATGGGAGGAAGCATCCGTTCCTGATGGTAGTTTAATACTACCAATAGTGTACTGGGTTCTGAGCATTGATACATAATTGTTATTTTTTGACTAAGTTATGACCCATGAGTTGTTATAGTTCTTGTGTTCAGTTTGGTTTGTATATTAATTTAATGATGTGCCTTACTTACACAGAACAGTCTATTTGTGCTTGATATAGTATTGGTCAAATGCTTCATTTAACAGAGGATATAAAAAATAAAAAAAGCACTATGCCCTAGATGTCCATACCAGGCAGCATGCCACCTTCGTCAGGACAATCCCAAATGGATTACTTTACTGAGTAAGCCATTGGCTCCTACCTCCCAAGTCTGGAGTATTTTTTTCTGAGCTTGGTATTCTGACCCAGTAGTTTGAATCAGTGGTGAAGATTGATTCTTGGAAGATGTGAAAATTATGTACTCACCGTAATTCTTGATCTTCCGAGAATAGCTTCACCATTGATTCACATGCCTACCTGCCATTCCCCGGGTCCGCTCCAGTTTTTTTTATTGGTCTTCATCCTTGAACATCCAGGAATGTAGCTTCATCATTAGTTCCCACTAATGGGTTTGTGCCGGAGGCACTAGGACCCCGTGGGAGCCAGAACTTTTCAAGATGGCTGGCGCCAAGGCAAGCTGTGTGCATGCACAGCGCTGCGAGAGTGGCTTGCAGCGCCAGGCTTACTTTGGCATCAGCCCCCAACTGCCTCAGTTCCTTTTATACCACCGTCAAGTGCACGTCAGTGACAACGTCGCTCGGCCTTCGGGGATCAGAATTTCATATTTATATAACAGTCGCTTTAGTCCATTTCAGTTTTCAGTTGTTTAAAGCTACAATTTATTATTTTTGTATTAGTTTAATGATTTTATGAAAAATTTTCTGTCAGTTTTCTCTCAGCCGTATCAAGACTCATCAGGACGTCTTTACAGGATTGCGGTAGGGAGTCTTCCCAGTGCTGTGTTTGACCCGGCGCCATGGTTGTCAGGCTGCTCCAGCAGCAGGGTCATGTCCAGTCTACTTTCCCACAAGCAAAGGGTTCTGACCACAGGCGGTCCTGTGCTCAGGGGAAGGGCAGCCCTCTGGAGCACGAAGAAGCATGCCAGTTCCTGATTGTAGTCGGGTTCTTGGTGCTGCTCAACCTCAAGTTCTTTATTTTGCCTTTCAGAGTGAGAAAAAAATATTATCACTCAAGGTCGCCCTGCAGGAAGTCTACGAGACCCTTGGTTCCTGGGGCCGTGGTCCTTTCTGCGCTGGCTGTGTCGCCATGGGCCTTGCTGCTGGGACACTGAGAACTTGGGCCTGGAGTCCCCCTCTGTCTTTTAGGGCGGTCCCCAGTGGGAGTTTTCCCTGGTTGACTGTTCTGAGCAGCGAGTGTAGTGTTAGGCTGGGGTTTCGCTGCTGGTGGGTCCAGTCTCTGACCCTTGTAGGTTGGTGGCACTGAACCCACAGGCAAGGCCCCCCCATGCCAGGTAGAACATTTTGCTCCAGCACTGACCTTTTGCCCTTGCTGATGACTGGTCCGCCAACTCCTGTCCCGCTGGCTGCTCCCTTACCTTGTTTCACTTGGTAAGACTAGTCTGGTGCTGCTCTGTTCACCTCGATGCTGCCGAGGTCGTTGGTGCTCTGGGGCTGGCGTTGGTGCCAAATTTGGTGTTCTAGGCCTCTCACGGTGCCTTCCTAGCCCTGGTTCTAGTGCCGGTTCAGCTCTATCAGTGTCTCCCTGGTGCCAGAGTCTCTCTCTTTCTTTCTATCCTGTCTTGGTGCCAGTTCAGTGCCTCTAGTGTGTGGCGCCAGCGCTGTGTTTTGCCCAGTGTCGTATCTGGGCCTGGTGCAGTCTGGCGAGGGTCCATTACCACATCTCCCTTGGTATCCAGTGGTATTTCTACCTCCGGGTATGACGCCATAACTGTCAGTGCTCTGGTGCTGAGTCCAGTGCCTTGTCTGGCCAAGTGGGTCTTTCGGGCTATGATTCTAACCCAATCCTCAACTCCCTGAGGACAGCAAGGACTTCCTAGATTGTACTCTCTGGATGCAGGCCCTTCTGCTATGCCTCAGATTTGGCCTCCTCTGGTTTTACTAGCTCCTGGGATTTTTGCCTTATTTTATCCCTTCTGAGCTTTCTCTCCCTGAAAAAAAAAAAAATTGGGTTCTGCTTATGCAGTCTATGGCCTTAGCAGTTTCTAACTCTTTTTTCTCCAGGGTTGCTTCCCTGGATATGCTTTTAAAAAAATAATCCGGGCAAGATGCCTTGCATTGCCCCTATGCACCCGAGGAATTAAGCTTCCAGGTTGCCTCGGTTCAAAGCTCACCCTCCTTCCAGAGGGTGGAATATTGCTTCTCCTGAAGATAGTTTTGCAACACAGTCTTTTTAAGCCTACTCCATGCAGCACAAGCTGGCTCTGACAGCAGGTGATCAAGCCCCTAGTTAGATCACTTGCTTGCTAGTCAGTGGAGGTCAGTCTCCCCCAGGTTTCCCCTTTCCCAACTGGAGCCTTGGTTGACACTCTTCCGATGCCTCCCTGTTGGAGTGCGTAACCCACTATCGGGGCTCCAGACACAAGGTGTCTGGAACCCGCCTCTGTCTCCTCTCCTTTTCAGTAGTTTGGAGTTGCGATCTCTTTCGTGTGGCCCCTGGACCTTGGTAGATCTCGTCAACCCCAAAACAGTTCTCTTCCGGACAGACAACAGTTTGGGACATGTTACACAAGCAAACAACGAAGAGCACACACTTCCCTCTCTGTAAAGAAGTTATGGAAACATGGGAAAAGAACCTAGAGCAGGGGCTCATTCTCCAGGCCTTCTGTCTGCCGTGGGTCTTGAATACTCTGCAAGATGAGCTTGATTGACCTCAGACCCATCCTCACGAATGACTTTGTGCGATCACTAGTTGATAGAAGGGCCTTTGGCATGCCCACTCTACTCCAAACTGCCTTGTTTCTACTGCAGAAATGTAGGTCATGGCATTTTCTGTTTAGATGCCTTAGACTGCTATGGCAGATCTTCTGTAAGCTACAGGCACAGAATGAGATCATTCTGATGGCACCTTTCTGACCTCGACAAATATGGGTTCCTCTGTTGAATGAACTGTCAATCGGTAAACAAGATCCTTCTTCTCAGGTTGGACAGTTAGCTCAGGTTCTCCTAGTCCATCCCAACCTGCGCTCCCTTCACCTTCAGGCCTGCTTTTCGGTGTCTAGCTGGCTGCGTTCTGGAGCTCTTGCTGGCCCCTTTTTTGATGTTGGATTGCAGAATTCCGCACTCAAGATCTGCTTGTGTGTTATATATGCATATCTTGAGCCCTCTGTCCCTCTATTTAACTCTGTTACTTCTTTTGATGTTCTTTTAGGGCATCTGTTCTCACAAGGCCCCTCTTCTGGAGGCTGCTGGTTGTCATCAGTATCAGCCTTGTGTTGCCCATACTCACCAGCAAGCACGTCAACCTCTTGCAATGTGCGCTAGGATGCTGCCTTGGAAAGCACCTTTCCAGTAGCTAATGTATCTCTTCTGCTCACAGAGTATTTCTATCAAGACTTGATTGCAGATCCCCCATATACAATTTTCGTCAGGGACAAGGTAGTGCTCTGCACGTGGAAAGTTCCTTCCTAAGTGGCATTGGGGCTCCTCCACATCAGTCACTGTACTCCCTACCTTCTCGCCAGCTCCCAGGATGACAAAGACCTCTCTCTCTCCATTCTCTGTGTTTGGGGGTGGGAGGGGTTCGCTTTTACCTGGACAGATCCAGGATTTTAAGCTATCCAGATAGCTTTTGGTTTCTCTGCTCCATTTTTAGGGACCAGCCTCTTTCACTCAGGGCCATTTCTGCCTGGATGGCGAGCTGTCTGCACCTCTGCTATACCATGGCTCAGCTCATGCTGAAAGATCAGCTACATGTCCATTTCACACCTGCAGTTGTCACATCCTTCACATAGCTTCTCTTGTGCCTGTCGGTGATACCTTTTGAAGCTGTAACTTGTGCTACAGTATGTGCTTGATCTGTCTTCGAGGGTGGAGCTCTTGCAGGAGGTAATACCATTAGGAGTGAAGCCATCAGGTATCAGGACCCCACAGAAAACTTGTAGCTAGCAGTCTGAGGCAGGGGACCGGCCCCAACGTCCACTTCGCCTGTCGTCAGATATGGTGTAAAGGGGCAGTCCCCTGGTGCCACCTCAGTTCTTTTCCCGCCATCGACCCCGCGTAGTTTGGCTCCACGGATGCCTCTCTTAGCAGTCGACAGCCATCGAACGTTAGAATCAGTCGTTATTCTTTAGAACTTTAGTCAATCACCTTGTTTATGTTGTCGCCCTCACCATCGCGGCGAAAGTCAAAGTGTACCTGCGGGAAGCAGATCCCAGCCAAAGACGGCCACATGGCCTGCCTCCTCTGCCTAGGCTCAAAACACCAGCCTGATGCTTGCACACATTGCCAGAAATTTAATCAAAAGACTCGCGCCAGAAGGGCCCACGCTCTCAAGACTTTCATCCTGGAGAAGAAACTTGCGGCCATGCAGCAAGGTTCAAGCAGCTCATCCTCTCCCGACAGGGATTCCCCAACCAAGGCCAGGTATTCAGGGGGTAAGCACCACCACAAGGATAAGGATTGGGCCAGGTCTTAATACCCCAGGTCGCCAGTGAAGTAGGCACCATCTTCATCTTCCTCTGGTAAGAGATCTGGTTCAGTTCCGGCCCAGCCGTCCAAACCCTCTCGTTCGACTAAGTCCGCTCCCGCCTTTTTCCAGGGCAAACACCAGGAGTCGGCCTTGTCGGGACACCAATCTTCCCTGGCTCATCGATCTCTCAAATCTTCACGGTCGACCCAGGAAAGCCTGCCCCATGCCTCGGACAGGCCCAGTTCTTCGGAGAAACATAAAAGGGCAGAAGAACCATCCGGTAGGCAGGAGGTCATCCGGGCTTGGACATCTCCCCCACAGGCTAAGGTGCGCCCTTTTTCAGACAAGCACAAACCGAGCCAGTCACCTACCCCGTTGTCCCGCTCCCCAACGCCTGACACGGGGCGGTCACCGGACAAGGACCAGCCGTCCGCCCCTCTTCCTAGGGACCAGACGCCTGATAAAGCCACAGCAGACGCCCTCCAGATGAGAGTGATATCAGTCGCCTGCTTCTGATGCCGGGGTCCCAGGTCGACGCCCGCAGGAGAACCTCAGACGCCCGCTTATGACCGGACACCCGTCCCTCAGACCCGACGCCTGCTCCTGTGATCATCCCGGTTGCAGAAACTGGTAACTTGCTCACCACTTGGTGGAATACTGTAAAAGGGGACCTCCTGTACTGACCCTCAGACACAGTCACTCCACCACCACCTATGGGTCCCCCACCTCCCCCAGAACCTCAGGGGAATCAGGGTGAGCACCCAAGTCCACATCCCAAGGGGAAGAGAGGGAAATGACCATTATCTCCATCTCCTTCCTCTCCTCCTGTTACGTCCTCCTCGGATCAGGATGACGAAGATTCAGATTTTGAAGATGGGGAATTCTTCCCCCCCTTCCCAGAACCTAAGGTTTCTTCTAGGTCCCCTCAGGATGATCCCTCCTTCTTGACCATCATGTGGCACTTTCAATCCATATATGAGTGGGACACAGAGGACCTGGACCCAGAGCGCAAGCGCCTGGCCAAGTTTCTAGGGGAGAAGGAACCCAAACCCTTGGTGATACCACCATTTGTAGAACCATTCCAAAATGTCACACGCCTGACCTGGAAGACTCCATCCTCCGTTCCAGCGGTCCCTAGGAAAGCGGACAGACTCTACAAGTCTCCTAAGTCCGATCCTTTCCTGGCAGAACAGCCTAAGGCCAATTTGCTGGTCCTCACAGCTGCTTACAGCAGGGGGTCTCAGTCCAAACATCTGAGTTCTCAACCTCCCAACCCTGTCTCTAAGAAGTTTGATTCCTGGGGTTTTAAGGTCTTCTCCCCAGCAACTGGGGCCATCAGGTCGTTGAACTTTATGGCCCATATGATCACGCATCAACAGTCACTGTGGAGTAAGACTATAGACCTCATGGAAGCCAGGCCTGACTCCAGTTCCAAACAAGAGATCCTAGCCTGTGCCCATTCGGGTCTGGATGTGGACAAGCACGCTCTCCGGTGTTCCTGTGATGCCGTAGATATGGCTTCCCGGGCAGCCGTCTCCGGAATCTGTATGAGACAGCAGTCTTGGCTCAGGCTCACAGGATTCCAGCTGGACTTGCAGGAGTCCATCCTGGATTCCCCTTTTCAGGGTCCTGTTTTGTTTGGCCCTGAAGTCGAACAAATGGTGAAACAACTGCAGGAGTCAGGGGGAGCGGTGGCCGATGTACATCGAATGTACAAAACCCAGCCTCAAGAACCCTGCTGGCACCCTTTTCGTAGGGGTCAAGGTCAGGTGCAGGGGAGCAAGCAGTCACACCGCAAGGGATTTAAGAGGCGTGGGCACCCTGCCCCCCAAGGCTCTCAGGGCTCCAAGCAACCCAAAACCCCAAGGGCCCAGGCCCCACTACCCCCTCAGCCTGACTTCCTCTACCGCCCTCCTCCCCTGCAGACAGGCAGAGCGAGAAGGTAGGAGGGCGGTTTGTGCTTTACTCGCTCAAATGGTCCAGTATCACTACAGACCAATGGGTTTTGGATACCATTCGGAAAGGGTACACGATAGAGTTCACCTCTGTCCCACCGGACAACCCACCCCCCATGTCCCGTTGTCCACCGGGTCACAGCCTTCTCCTAGAAGCAGAGATTCAACAGCTCCTGGAGAAAAGAGCCATTCAAAGGGTCCCACAGGCCCAGAAAGGGAGAGGTTATTACTCCCGTTTCTTCCTCGTCCCAAAGAAAACAGGAGATCTTTATCGTATTCTTGACCTCAGCCAGTTCAGCCTCTCAGTAAAGTACCAGAGGTTTCGAATGGTCACCCTGGCAAGCCTCTTCCCTCTGCTTCAGCAAGGGGACTGGCTGTGCTCCCTAAATATGCAGGATGCTTACATGGATATCAAGGTCCTGAAGTCCCATAGAAAGTTTCTACGATTCAGCTTCAGAGACGAGTACCACCAATTCAGGGTTCTACCCTTCAGCCTTTCCTCAGCCCCCAGAGTCTTCACCAAATGTCTAGTGGTGGTAACAGCGGCTCTCCGCAGGAGAGGCCTCTTCATCTACCCCTACCTGGACGATTGGCTCCTCTCCGCGCAGTTGGAGGAGGAGCTCCTAATCACCCTAAGAGAGACGCAGGCTCTGGTCTCCTCCATGGGCATTACGGTAAATTGGCCGAAGTCGCATCCCTGGCCGACGCAACAGCTGCAATTCATCGGAGCTATCCTGGACACCGGACAGGGGAGAGCTTTTCTGCCTCCGGACAGGGCAGACCGCCTTCGGGGTTTGGCCAGCAGGCTTCAAAGGACCCCCTCCTCCCCTGCCTGGGTGGTCCTGCAGCTGTTGGGACACATGGCGGCAGCCATTGCCATGGTACCCTTAGCCAGACTCCATATGAGGACTCTTCAGTGGCACCTCGGGGTTCAGTGGGACCAATTGGTGGATGATCTGGATCTCCGAATCCGGATCTCTCGAGCGGTTCATCGTTCTCTAGAATGGTGGCTCTGCCAGGACAGTCTAGAGAGAGGAGTCCCTTTCTGGAGACCCCAACCTCTTCAGACTTTAACCACGGATGCCTCTCTGCCAGGTTGGGGGGCTCATTTAGGGAATCACAGGACCCAGGGGTCTTGGTCTGTCACAGAGAGCTCTCTACATATCAGTGTTCTGGAAATGAGAGCAGTGTTGAATGCGCTAACTGCATTCAGAAACCAGCTTTCACTGGGTCCTCTTCTGGTGCAGACAGAGAATACACCAGTAGTCTTCTACATCAACAAACAAGGGGAACTCATTCGTACTCCCTTTGCAGGGAGGCAATGAGAGTATGGGACTGGGCAGTGGAACACTGATCGGACCACATCGCAGTTCATCTGCTTGGGGTCCATAATGTTCTCGCCGAAAGTCTCAGTCACTCTACCTCTCAGGACCACGAGTGGGAACTGCTCCAAGATGTCGCAGGTGACCTCTTCGATCGTTGAGACCATCCAGAGTCGGACCTCTTTGCGTCCCCATGCAATGCCAAACTGCACAATTTTTGCTCACTCATTTCAGGGCCTGGTGTTTTCTGGTGAAACACATTGTCTCTCTCTTGGACAGGGAAGTTCTTGTAAGCCTTTTCCCTCCATTCAGAGAGTACTGCTCAAATTGCAGTCAGAGGGAGCCAGAATGATTCTGGTGGCTCCTCTATGGCCTCGTCAGATCTGGTATCTGTTGCTCCAGGAACTATCTCTGGAACCTCCAGTTCAGTTGCCACTCTCCACCCACTTGCTCTCACAAGAACAGGGGACACTCGTCCATCCTACTCTTCAATCTCTTCACCTGCATGCGTGGCTCCTGCAGCCCTAGTGGAAGAGAGACTAGGAGTGTCAAGCAGGGTGGCTGAAATTCTGGTTGCAGCAAGGAAGCCTTCCACCAGGGCCACGTATGCTCAGAAATGGAAATGCTTCTGTCCATGGGCTTTGGCCCATGCCCTAAATCCCTTGAGTTGTCCGGCTAGGCACATGCTAGAGTATCTCTGTCACCTTCTGGACTTAGGATTGAGTTACTCATCCATCAAGGTGCACGTGTGCGGTCTCTGCATATCATGACCCGCTAGGAGACAAAACTCTGGCACAGCTTAATGCCTGCAAAACCTTCCTTCGAGGGGTCTTACACGTCAGACCTCCCAAGAGGGATATCGTTCCTCCTTGGGACCTTGTTTTTGTACTGGAGAAACTCACCCTTCCTCCCTTCGAGCCGGCAGCTTCATGTAAGCTGCGCCTCCTCTCATGGAAGACCCTCCTTTTGGTAACCATTACCTCTGCTCGAAGGGTTTCTGAGCTCCAGGCTCTGATGTGTAAGGAACCTTACATAGTCTTTCACAGGGACAGGGTGAATCTGTGCATGAACCCTAAGTTTATGCCGAAGGTGGTGTCCGTACTGACACCTAACCAGGACATCAACCTTCCGGTTTACTATCTGGAATTTACAAACCAAGATTAAGCACTGTTGCACTCTTTGGATGTTCACCATATTTTGAGGTATTACCTCCACAGGACTTGCTCCTCAAGACAGTCGGACCAGTTGTTGGTCTCTTTCACTAAGCAAATGCTGGGAGCTCCTGTTTCTAAGCAGACACTAGCCCGTTGGCTAGTGCAGTGTATCTCGTTCTGTTATCAGCACCATGACAGACCTCTTCCCGGTGCTATTAGGGGCCATTCCACTAGATCAGCGGCCTCTTCCTTTGCAGCCCTCAAGAACGTCTCTTCAGCCGACATTTGTGCTGCTGCCATGAGGACTTCAGTCCACACCTTCATCAGGCACTACAGCCTGGACATTGCATCCAGAAGGAGAGCATGTTTCAGACTAGCAGTCCTGCAGTGCCTTCTCTCATAGATGCTTTTCATTAGCTGTTCTTCAGCATATTTCCCACCACCCTATCAGACCTGGGCCTATCCTTGGGTACTGCTTGGGATTCAGTCCTAATGGTATTACCTGCTGCAAGAGCTCCATCCTTGAAGACAGATAGTACAGTTACGTAAGAACTTACCGTAACAGTAGATCTTCGAGAGGGGCTCTTGCAGCAGGTGACTTTCCCTCCCTCCATCCCCCAGGATAGTATTTGTTGGGTATCTTATCACCAGACCATAGTGGAGAAGTACTGGTCGGTTTTCCAAGTTTGCTTCTTGCTGGGTCTCTGGCGGGAGAACTGAGGTGGCACCAGGGGATCGCGCCCTTTATACCACGTCTGACATCGGGCGGAGTCGAAGTCGGGGGAGGTCCACTGCCTCAGACTGCTAGCTACAAGTTTTCCGTGGGGTCCTGACGCCTGACGGCTTCAGTCCTAATGGTATTACCTGCTGCAAGAGCTCCTCTCGAAGATCTACTGTTATGGTAAGTTCTTGCGTAACTGTACTTTACACTTTCTGCCCTGGTTGCCACTGCCGGAGAGTATGCCATCTTTGTCAAGCCTGCCCTGGATGGGCTATGGTCCTGATTGAGCACTTTTCTCTCGCCTCCCTAGCTGGTGGGTTTTATCTAAGCTTGGTTCTCTGACCCATTAGTGGGAATTAGTGGTGAAGATACATTCCTGGAAGATAAGAAAATTATGTACTTACCGTAATCCTTGATCTTCTAGGGCTATCTTCCCCATTAAATTCATGTGCCCACCTGCCATTTCCCGAACTCACTCCAGTATCTTATTGGTTGCCTCCCTTGTTCATGGCTTGAACTATGAAGATACTATATTACTCACATACTGACTACTCTTGCGCAGGTCATCAGGACTCCTGACGCCCTTAGCATAGGTGCATGACCACTAGTTAGGTTATACTGCACCTCCTCAGTAAAAAAGGAGCTGAGGAGGTTGGAGGCTGGTGCTGAGCTAAGGCCTAGTGCCGCAAGCCACACTCACGGCACCGTACCTGCGCATGGCTTGCCTCAGCGCCAGCCCTCTTAAAATGTTCTGGCTCCCACGGTGTCCCTAGTGCCTCTAGCACAGACCCATTGGTGTGAATTAATGGTGAAGATATTCCTAGAAGATCAAGAATTACAGTAAGAATGTAATTTTCATTTCTTGATTGTGAAAACACTGTGTTACTAGTTTGTTAACCCTTCCTATAGGGGTCACCAGGATTATCTTATGCCCATAGGTTAAGTGCATAAGTACTTGTTAGGTTATGCTGCACTTCCTCAGTAAAAAAGGTACTGAGTCGGTTGAGGGCTGGTCCTGAGATAAGCTTGTGCTACAAGCTCCCCTTCACAGCGCCACCATGCATGCATGTGGCTCACCTCGTCACCAACCTTCCTGAAAGCTTCTGGCTCCCGTGTGATCCTAGCATCTCCTGCTCAGACCCACTAGTGTAAATCTATGGTGAAGCTATTCCTAGAAGATCAAGAATTACGGTGAGTGTACGATTTTCATTTCTGCTGTTAGTATCCAGTTCACAACCATATGACCCACCCAACTTCCCCTGGCAAGGCTTGCTTTTCAGTACCTGTTTCCAGCATGCAGATGTGACAGCTGTGGATCTACAGCTGGAAAACACTGACAGTGGTAGGAGGCATCTGACTTGAAGACTGTTTCAGTGTCTCTTTATGCTCAGCGGAAAAATGCCTACGTGTGAATGTGAACTGAATATTAGTAGTGGAGCTATGGTTAGAAGTCATTACCTATTCATCACCACCCCTGCAAGGTATGTCCAGGTAATATCCCCATAGGGCATCTCTTGGGAATATCGTCAATCCCTACAGGGTGTGTCCTGGGATTCTTCTTATCACTGTTTAGGGTGTCAAAGGAATATCCGCACCTTCTGTAAGGCATGTCCTAGAAATGTCCACATCCTTTGCAGGGCTGTCCTTGGAATATTCTCAACCTCTGCAGGGTGTGTCCTTGCAACAGCCTTGCCCCCTGCAGGGTTTGTCCTGGGAGTGTACTCATCCCCTGGAGGGTATATCCTGGGAGCAGTTACATGCCCTGTGGGGCATGTGCTGAGAACCTCTTCACGTCCCTCATTACTTTTTTAAATGGCTTGCTTGGGCTGCATCCTTGTATCTCCTGAAAAAAGTGTTCTTGGAATGTCCTCAGAATGGAGTGTTCCAGGAGTGTTCCACTTTTTCTTGAAAGCATATTCCTTAGCCTTCAGCTTCTTTCTAAAAGTACTGCCTTTGTCTTCAAGGCTGAAACCCAAATAAAAGTGATGTGCTTATCAGCTGTTTCTCTCGTGCAGGTCCCTTGTATTTCACACACAAGGAACCCATTTCACCCTCTTCAGTAAACCTTATTGTTTTCAGATTGTCCAAGTTAGTTCATTGGTGATTATCTCTGATGATTTGCTTATGTAAGAGGCCACAGCAAATAGTGATAAACTGAATATGCTGCTGAAGTTCGGAGATGAGTAAGGCTAGGTGTTTCCACTGCTTAATACTGAATGATACTCTTATCTTTGTTTCTCTAGTGAGCAGCCTGCCTCCCCCAGCACACAGGAAGCGATTCAGGGAATGCTGTCTATGGCAAACTTGCAGTCTTCCTCTTCCTCATCTGCTGCACCCTCCAGTTTGCAAGCATGGTGGGCGAGTGGGCAGGAGCGTGGAGGGTCAGGTGCCTCAGGTTCTCAGTCCATGAAGAAGAACAGCAATAACAGGGTAATAAAGCGTCCAGGCAAGAGGACCATTAAACGCCCTGCCAACCATGGCTTCGAGAGTGAAGGTGAGGAGAGCGCAGATGAGCAGGAGACTCTAGGTGCCTGCTTCAAAGACTCTGAATACAGTAAGTAGTTCAGCATCCTCTTTCCTTACCTTGATCCCACCCTGACACACGCACACACACACTTTTTTTTTACTCTCCACTTACTTTTCTTTTCCATGCTATCTCTTCCCCTCTCCACCTCCTGTTTTCTTTGTCTTCACCTTGTGCATAGACATGGCTATATATGTTACTGGATTGTGTGCTGGGCTAAAAGTGTGCAGAAAAAACTGCAGAGTACATAAAGGTCAGTTTACACATGAGTAAAAAATAGTGTGACCTAGCTGGGATTTGAACCCAGCCTGCTCGGAATACCATTCTGCTGCATTACTAGCTGTGCTACCATGACAACTGGAAATCTGGGGATCCCAAAGGTGTTCATCATCTGTCCTCAGTACTTAACCTGGAGCCACACAATTTATAATCACATTTTTATTCGTAACAAGTTCAGTGTGGCCGGCCCGGTGACGCTGAGGGTTGAGGTGCTGGTCACCACACCGGCGACCCACATTCGAGAATGAGCGTGGGCTGCCATGGGTCGGCAGGGAGGAGATGGATCACGCGTCCATTGGACTGCTGTCCATTTCCGGGGAGGGGGGGTGACAAGCAGTCAGTGCACACCTGAATCTTAGCAGAGGCTGGGACTCGACAATACGCCGCCACAAAGAACATGGGGCAGGTGCACAGCAGATGCTTGGCGGCGCCACGTGTGGGTGCATGCGTGGGCCCGCCACAGGTGTCATTGCACGCCGTGCTCCCTCAAAAAGGACATTAACCAGCTGGAGAAGATCCAGAGGAGGGCTACAAAGATGATATCCGGTCAGCAGGGTAAGGCATATGAGGAGAGGTTGAGGACACTGAACGTGTACTCCCTGGAAGACAGAAGAGAGAGGGGACATGATTGGGACCTTCAAGTACTTGAAAGGGATAAATAAGGTTGAGAAGGAGAGTCTCTTTAAGCTGAGTGGCAGCCATAACACAAGAGGGCACAGTCTTAAGCTGGAGGATGGGAGGTTTAGGAGGGAGGTCAGGAAGCACTTCTTCACAGAGAGCGTGATGGACACTTGGAATGTGCTGCCAGAAGAGATAAATCTCGTTGAAGACAGTGGGCAGCTTTAAGAGAGGCTGGTACAGGCATGAGGAGGTAAGGGTCATGGGTAGGAAGGATGGGAGGAGGGAGGCAGGGACATTAGCTCAAGCTGTGGACCCTGTCTGAGCAATTTGATAGACAAATGGCCTTCTTCTACACACTTCTTCCGTATGTTCGTATGTATGGGGAGCGAAAAAGAGACCCTGGTGGCTGGTCGTTGCGCGACTTGATGACGCCCCCACGCTCTGCTCCAGAGGTACCAAATTGGATCCGGAACCTGGTGGGCAGAGTAGGAACCCCGTCACTCTGCCACGGAGGTAAGACTGTGGGAGTTACAGGGGTGAGGGCCTGATGGAGCAGAGCGACAGGATGATGGCCAAATGAGCCGGCCGGGGCCAGGGAGAGGGAAAGGGAGAAACAGATACAAAAAAAGAAGTTCAGTATGAATATTTTTTTTTGAAATTAATTTCAAAATACTGCATTAATGCACAAGTTAAGCTTTTAAAGCAAAAAAAAAGTAAGGAAATATGACGTTAGGGGGTTTTTGAACCCTAGCTCCACCCACTCCATGCACCACCCCCATGAATTCTACCAAATTGACAGCACAATCCAGATTTCAAATGCATGTTTTAATATCATAAATTACATAGTAAGAGGAATAATTAAACCCCATGACAAACACTGCTATCATATGTTGTGAGACACAAGGTTGCAGGCTGTAATGGGGTGTGTTTGTGTGTGTGTGTGTGTATGACTAAAGCACCATCATCACACAACATGCACCATACCTGCAATGAGCTTAATGAATGCCACAGAGCAGCTGCGTGGTCACGCAAAGCACACAAGACCTACAGCGGACTTCACAAGTGACCCCATAGCCATTTACAGAACAGTTACATAGTCACAAAAACTGCGCTCCATGGGTCACACAAAGTGTGCCAGACCCATTGTGGAACTTAAAGCTGCAAGTTGCTGCTAGATCACTTAAACTGAACCAGACCAGAAGCGAACTTTGCGTGTGGCCCACACAAGCTGCCGGTTCAGTGCTCATCATGCAGTGTAATTGTATTCCTCGTCCTATATTATTTATTTACGATGTTAAAATTGTAATTGGTGCCTTTCCATTTAATTTAGTGGCGTTCACGGGGCTGGTACATGAGGGTGGGCAGAGGAAGGGTTCAAGAAAATATTAACACTGCATTCCTTACTACTGTTGCTTTAAAAACCCCAAGTTGTCCATTAACTTACATCTTAATATACCTAGATATTTATATCTCTGGGGATTTTAGAGATAACTTCATTTCAAGGAGAACCATACCTCAGCCTGGTGGCACAGAGGGCTGAGGTGCTGGCGTCTTACCTCTTCCGCACCGATGACCCGGGGTTGGGAGCGACCTTGGATCTCAGAGGGTCAGTTGGGGGAGGAGGATTAAACGTCCCCTGGACTGCTGTCCTTTGGGGAGAGGGTGGGGTGAATTGCTGAGGCACTAGCCCCTGGCAGTGGCCAGGGATGGTGCAGGCTCGGCGAATAAAGTGTGGGTTGGCGTGGGCAGGCGTCTGATGGGCTGCATGCGAGAGCACGCATGGCAGCATCCTGGATACCGTTGCATGCCCATGCCATGGGGGGCTATGGGAAAAAGCACCAATCCTCCAGCGTGAGTGATGGCTGGCTTCCTGGCGCCGTGGCAGACCCATTTAAGCTAGCTTCCCTTTAGCCCTGGCCTCCAGGTTTTCTGCAATTTGCAGGATGGATCCCCACTGTGACATGACCCTGGAATGGCAGGATGAAAGGGTTGAGCTCTGACTGGGTCCGGGGAAGCAGCCAAGAAGGTCGCCAGAAGTAGTGGAACCATAGGACTACCCCTAGCCGAAGAAGTAATATAGAAATTAAGGGGGTCAGTCAGCAAAAAGAGCCATACAAGCAAGTGTGTTTTTCATTGCTGGTCCTGCTATCGTTCCTGGGCTGAGTACAATGATTCAGCAACCACAAACCTTACCCACGAGAACAAACCTCCTGACCCAGTTTCAAGGTCATTTAATACATCCGAACCTCCATTCCCTGCATATTCAGGCATGACTCCTGAGGAGCTGTAAGGAGGTAGATTTCAAGAGTCTCAAAGGATCTCTCAGGGTCTTCAGGCAGTGCAAAAACCTTCAACCAGAGAAGGTTATGGGGCAACATGGAAGCATTTTATTTTACTTGGCACTCTGTAGTCTCCAACTTTCTGCTGTCCTTCTGAGAACAGCAGAACCAGCAAACATCTGATCAGTGCTTAAAAAAGCACAAACATGCACCGCAGGCTATTGAATTTTCCATTGCTAAAGTCCTCCTCTAATGTCAGGTCAGAGGATTCTGGGACTTGTAGTTTCAGAAAATGTCAGCTTGCAAGTCAACAGAATTGGTCTGATACAGTCTACTGTACTACAGTAAACAGTGAGTAAAAAAATGTTTTTTTCATTCGATTTTGAGCAGCAGTAGTTTGTAGCTAATTGGGTAGGTGATTGGGAGCAGGTGGAGTTTAGCCAACTAAGGGGAGGTGTGATCATATTTCGGGGATTTGCAATAATCCACGCATGAGAACACAAAACAGTGGACCAATGTGGCAGCAGTCTCCATAATCTTAGCAGTTGTGTATAGATGGTAAAATGTGGACCTGACATTACTGCTAACATGAGATTCCAAGTGCATAGATTGGTCCAGTAAGACACCAAAGTTACGAAAAACTGGGGATGATGAATAATAGACGAGTCATAGTGAAGAAAGAGGTCCATGGTACTCAAAAATTGTATCTTTGTTCTGGTGTTACAAACAAGAAATTCGGTCTTACTGGCATTTAGACAGAGTTAAGTTAATTGTCTTCCAGGACTTGACGTCAGCTAGGCACAACAATATCAATGTTAACGTGGTTTGAAGTGAGTTAGTGACTGGGGCATAAAGCTGGGTATCGTCAGCATAGCTGTGGTAGGACAAGCCATGGGCTTCTATATTGGCTGCCAGAAGGGACATGCACAATACAAATAAAAGGGGTCTTAGGACAGAGCCTTGCAGTAAACCAGAGGTTGCAGGTTTAGGTGTGGATGTTTGTTTGTCTATTAAATTTTGTTAACCGGGTAAGCCCACTGGGCCCCGAAGGTCCCTTTTTCAGGGGCGGATGTAGCAGAGTTAACGCTGATAGTTTGTAACCCACTAGTGAGATAAGAATGAAACCAGTTTAGAACAACCATACTATAGCCAAAAATAGATTTCAGGCTGAAAAACAGGATTTTATGGTTGATGGTATCAAAGGCTGATGAAAGGCAGTAGAAGAGCACGTTGGTCGATGGACAGGTCTCACGGAGCAGTGGCTCCTTCACACCCTTTTGGACCCACTTGCGGTTCTGTCTGTGATGCCAGTGACTTCCTTGGGATCAGTGCCTTCCCCATCACTGTCTGTGCCAACTCCTTTAGTGCCGCTGTTTTCTTCACCAGTGCAGCTTAATCCAGTGGGTACTGCTCAAGCTGAAATACACGGGGGCAAGATCATTATCAATAGCCCATTGTTGACCAAGACAAATATGATACCTGTTGCTGAACCAGCTAGTTATTCAGCAACCACAGACCTTACCCGTGAGAACAAACCTGACCCAGTTCCAAGGTCAGTTACTACATCCAGACATCCACTCCTTTCATCTTCAGACGTGGCTTCTGAGGATATAAAAGCAGATAGATTTCAGGAGTCTCAAAGTGTCTCCCAGGTACGGTGCAAAGTGAAAGTTATTTTGTTACTTAGTGCTCTAAAGACTCTACCTTTCTGCTTTCCTCCAGAAAAAAAATTCGTGATCTTCTCCTGGGTCTCTCCAAGTCTGGTCTGCAGTACTTTTCAATTGAAGTCCACGTGTCCATGGTCATTGCCTACCACAAGCTTGTGGGAACACATCCCATAGCCATCTCCCTATTTTCAGAAGCTTTCTCAGAGTTATTTGGCATACAAGACCCCTACAAAAAAAAAAAACTGTCACCAGTAGGGATCTAAACCTGGAACTGGACATGCTCACTCGTAAGCCCATTGAACTAGTGGCTACCTGTGATGTAAGGTATCTTACCTGGAAAGTGGCATTTCTAATGGTCATTAACTCTGCATGAAGAGTTTCTGAGCAGTAGGCACTTGTTCCAAAGCCTTCATATATAGTGTTCCACATGGGGAAGCTGGTACTCTGCACACATTCTAAATTTCTGCCAAAGTTAGCACCGGAAGTTTAACCTCAACCAGTTGTTAATACTTCCTAACTTCTTCTACAAACTGGAGTGTCATTCAGATGCAGGTCAGGAAAACCAGGAGCAGTTGTAAAATTCATAAGTAGTGATTTATTATTATTGAAAACAGTAAAATTAAAAACATGTTTAGGATAGCTCTTTACAAAGGTAGTACAAACAGAGAAAACAGTCATTCAGCTGAGGATTTCTTTTCAATTTCAGATCTCAGTCTCTCTCTCTTTCTCTCTCCCCCCAACAGAAAATTGTTCTCTTTTTATATAATGTCTTTTCCTGGCAGTTAACTTCTGCATCCAGAGCTCGTTAAGAGGTATCCTGTTTCTCACAAAATGTATCAGAACTTTGCCAGTTTCTTTCCTTGCAGGTGAAACAAAATAGAACATTGTGTTCCCGAACTAATCTCCTGTTGACAACTCTGCAACTGAGTTTGTGCAGGTCAAACTGCATCTCAAGGTTAACCCCCCCCCCCAAGTTCCAAATAGCTCTTTGCAATCATTTTAACGATGTAACTATATGCATTTTCAAACCAGAAACCCAGTTTCACACAATGATCCACATATATCTTTATGAACACAGATAAGCAAGGGGAAAGAAAAGATAGAAACAGCAGGTGAAGGCAGGGAGATAGTGGGAGGGTGAAAATCGTGAGACTGTCAGAGTGATCAGATCCTAGGTGTCACAAGAAGACTACGCAATCAGACAGACAAGAGACAGAAAAGGAAAACAGAGAACAGATCCTTGCTTTTAACTCCTTCTACATAACAAATGGGACAGGGTCTTATTCAACCCTGTCACACAGAGAATCTGGGACAGGTGTTGTTGTACTGTCTTGATGTTTGAAGAATCCTTACCTTCTGCCTTGATAGAACCAAGAACTGCAGACAAGCCAGTCAGCTGTTTGATTCCTTAAGAGTCCAATTAAAAGGATGTTCCTGTTTTCAAACAGTGCCTGTCAAATTGAATTGCATTTTTAATCCAATGCTGCTACACTCTAGCAAGACAATGATTGGAGGGCTCCGTCAGAGCTCATTCCAAATGAGCAATGGCTACCTTGGTGGTTTCGCTCCGTTTGGTCCCTCTTTCATAGATTTGTAGGGCCTGACTACTGGAGTGCTGTTCACACTTTCACCAAACACTGTGCTTTGGACATTCACTCCAGAAAACATGCATGTTTCAGATTAGGTATGTTACAGTGCCTACTCTTCTCGTGAGCCCTAGGTCTCCAGCCTTCATAGACCAGGGGACCTTTTTCAGTGTACTTGCTGGTCTAGAGCAAAGAATGTGAGACTCTATGGAGAGGACTGATTCTTGGAATGTAGGAAAGTTACTTACCATAACTCTAGATCTTCAAGAATATCTTCCCCATAGAGTACCTGTCAAGCACCCTCCATCCCCCAGACTCCAGTTTAAGTTGTATTATTTTCTCCCTTCCCGAATAGGTACAGACTGTGAAGGCACTTGTTATTGTTCTCCCTTCTTACAAGGACCAATGGGTGTACTGTGTTTGTAGTTCTTTATTTGTTACTAGTTGTCAGATAGTTAGCTCTTCTCAGTAACAAACAGCAGCAACAACAAAAGAAAAAAAAACTCACTAAGGTAGATGGGTCCGGCGCCGCTATATACCCTGCAAGTACATGGAAAACCGTGCATCGGTGCTATACACTGATGCCGCCGGCCCTATACGTTCTGCCACCTCTGGTCCTAAGTCAAATAGTGGTACTTCATGGAGAAGCTATTCTTAAAGATCTGGAGTTATGGTAACTTTCCTTCTAGGAGCGTGGCTATGTTGTTCATTCACACTCTTTGGCATGTCCCGTTCCCCTTTAAGGATCACCGGAAGTCTTCAAGCTGGCTCCTCCCGCCCACTCGGGTGGTATATGCCCTGGCTGCGTCCCATGACGCCAGATCTTCCTTTCCGCTGGAAGATTCAGTGCCTTTCTCATGCTCACACATTCGTAGACCCTGGTTTTCAAATCGGTTCTACCAAAACTTCTAATTTTTCGAATTAGCGATCGTGATTTTGTCGCTTCTACTATGGAAGAAAAATCTTCCCCCGGATTTTGCCAGTGCACCTGCAGCCAGAAGATGTCGCGTACTGATCCCCACTCTGCGTGCGTCTACTGTCTTGGTGTGAGCCATGACACCTCATCTTGCAGTTTCTGTTTGGCCTTCCATCCCAAAGTCCTGGACCACCGTCTTGCGCGCCTACAGCCTGGGAGACCAGAAAAGAAGAACCCTCCGGTAAAATCGAAGGAGGCTAGGTGGGCGGTTTCCATGGTTGCAGGATCCGCTGAACAGTTGGAGCGCATGCAAGCCTTCGAGGAAGAAGCAGCCCGCTCTTCTCGGAGCGTCTTCATTCTACTCAACCTGGGCTCCACCTTCTCGGGTTCCTTCAGGGAGCTGTGTCAGTCTCTCCCTACCAAGGGGGGGGAGGTGCCTGCGGGCCCGCACTCTTTCTGAACCCGTCCCCGGCATAAGGATCCGGATAAGTCTTCGTCTAGACAGAGACGCTCTTGGGACCGAGAGAGATCTCAGTCCCAGGAGCATGCGGTCTCGACCTCGGTCGAGATTGCTTCCTCGGCTGCTGGCTTCTCGGACCTCCCGTCAGGCCAGACGACCGAGGATGTGGCCAGTGAGGTCAAGATCATTATCGACCCACTGTCGCTGACTCCGGTCGACGATTCTCTAGAAAGGACCCCGGTCCTTTTCTACCCGGATGAGGAGACCCAGCCTGCTGGAGTCCCCATCGAGGATCCGGTCCCGGACTCCGGGAAGTCACAGGCCCTGCCAGTGTCTCCTGACCGACCAAGTCGGCCTGCCCAATCTCAGTCGAGGTCTAGGACCCCCTCGTCTGAAAGGCCGAGGAAGGGCCACAAGCGCTCAAAGAAGAGGTGACGCCATCGGTCGTCCTTGTCCTCCTGGGATGAGGAGAGGTTCTGACGGAAACTCCATCAGTGCTACGAGGACCTCATATGGCAGCAGCTCATTTTGTCCAGGCATAAGCCTACCATGGCTTCCTCCCCGGCCATTACCTGGCTTTCGCCTCCCAGGCCAAAGCCAACTCCCTCGGAACCGATCAAATCGGCTCCCCTGCCCGCGGAGCCGGCAAGACCACCAGTGCAGCCTGTTACGGTCTCTCCATCCATTGTGGTGGAACCACCGCCCAAGCAGCCTGTGGGAGGTGCTCCTTCCAAGCAAGATAGATCGGACACCGGGCTTCCCCGGTGCTTGTTGGTCACCCCAGACTGCCCCCGGTGAGTCGAAGGTGACACAGGCGGTAGGCCATCATATCCGGACTCTTCGGATTCAGACATCACCGGTCTCCATTCACATCCAGGGGATGATGCTTGGACCGCTGGCCTAGAGACGGAGGAAGGTCCTTCATCCTTTCAAGGGATCCTCCGTCTCATCTTTGAGTCTACAGGGATGCCCCTGGAGCCCATCCAGAAAAAAGCACAGTACCCTTTCACTGACATCCTCAAGAGAGGGGATACCCCGACAAAGGCCTTTCCTGTGTCCGAGGCCATTGTTGGACCAGCCTTAGAACTATGGCAGCGTCCTGCCTCTTGTCCAGCTCCATCTGCCCGCAAGTACGCGGTGCCCATGGGGTCCCTTCCGAGGTTCACAGCGCTCTCTTCGGCTGAGAGCCTGGTGACCGCCTCTGTGTTCAGGCATACTGGCAGTTCTGCCAACACTGACCGACCTCCTGATAAAGAGTCCAAGCTCTAGGACCATTCAGCCAGGAAGGTCTATGCGGCTTCCTCCTTGGGCCTTCGTCAGGCAAGTTCATCCGTCATCATGGCACACTTCTCCCACGCCCTCCTCGAGTCACTGGACGAAGTCCTCCCACATCTCCCTGTGGACATGCAGACTACGGTCAAGTAAGTCCGGGATCAGGGCCGAGCTGTTTCCAAACAGCAGCTCCAGACGGCCCTGGACCTCAGGGACTCTTGTGCCCGTTCGATGGCTGCAGCAGTTGCCTCCCGTCGCAGGGCTTGGCTGAGGCTCTCATCCTTCCCGGTGGATATCCAGCATAAATTAGCTGACATGCCCCTCCTTGGGACTGACTTGTTCGGCCCAGGAGTGGCCAGTCACCTTCAGCGTATTGAGCAGTCCAGTGCCACCTTGGATGCTACCTCTGCCAAAACTTCTTCGGGCAAGAACCAACAGAGGAAAAAGGAAAAGCCTTTTCAGCATTCTTCCCCTGCGACTCAGCACTCCTCCTTCCGGGGTGGACAGCAGCAACAGCAGCAGGCTCAAGCTTGGTGCCCTCGGCCCAAGCAGGGTCCTCAGCAGGCCCATAAAGGAGGCTGAGGGTCTGGTCCTGGATTCTCCTCCTCCAAGCCTGCTCAGCGACGAGACGGGGGGCTGCCATCCCCACTCCCATCATGCTAGCTCTGAGTCCTCCCTACCCTCCAAGCCGAGCCTGCACCCCTCGGGAGGAATGAGAATCCGCTCAGACACAGTCAGCTCTCAGAGACAACATCGCTCAGCTCCTCCTCAGGGAGGCAGTAGCTCCAGCAGCGGATCCTCCAGCAGACCCAGGCTTTGTCTCCAGGTACTCCCTGGTGCCCAAGTGGACGGGGGTCTGGCGCCACTTTCTAGATCTGCATGACCTGAATCAGTATCTCAGGTCACGCACCTTTTGGATGTTCACTCTGTCCCAGATTATACCATCCTTGGAGCAAAACATGTGGTTCTGTTCACTGGATTTGCAGGACGCGTTCTTTCACGTCCTAATCTGTCCCATCGGCGATTCCTCCACTTCAGGGTCGAAGGGACCCTGTACAAGTTCCAGGCCATGCCGTTCGGCCTGTCATCGGCCCCATGGGTCTTCACCAAATGCATTGCAGTGGTGGAGGCCCATCTTCAGCGTCGGGGGTCAGAATTTATCCCTAACTTGATGATTGGCTCCTAGCAGGTTCCACCCAACAGGAAATGGAGAGGTCCAGGGACCTGGCCCTCCAGACCTGCTCTCAACTCGGCCTCCTGATCAACGAGGCCAAGTTGGAATTCATGTCCTCTCAGGTGATGGCTTTCATCGGGGCAGAGCTCGACTCTTTGTCAAGCCAGAGCTTGACTCCCGGCGGACAGGGAGGAGGTTCTTTGCTCCTTTGCCCAGTCATTTCTCGTTGGGCACTTGTGCCCTGCCCGGGACTTTGTGCCTTCTGGGTTACATGACGGCGTGCACCTCAGTGATCCGATGGGCCCAGTTGCACATGCGCCCCTCCAGTGGGAGGTGGCCGCCCAGTGGACTCAGCACCATGGTCATTTCAACCAGCTGGTCACTGTAACCCAGAAGATGTGGACCGCCTCAGACTGGTTGCAGGAAGGGATCCCGTTTGTCCACCCCGAGCTGACGGTTGTCCTCACGACCGGCGCCTCTCTCATGGGCTGGGGAGCCCACATGGGGATGAAAGGGCCCACGGGCTCTGGACCTCCGAAGAGTCCCGATGGCACATCAACCTGTTGGAGCTCAGAGCAGTCAGACTGGCACTGTCAGCTTTCGCTGCTCAGCTTCAGAGTCAAGTGGTTCAAGTCCAGACGGACAGTACCACAACCATGTACTGTACTACCTCAACAAACAGGGCGGCACGCACTCCCATTTGCTATGCAAGGAGGCGCTCCGCATCTGGACCCTCGTGAGCCGGTTGGAGGCAGATCTCCTTGCCATCCATGTGACAGGAGCCCTGAACCATCTGGCGGATGCACTCAGCCGTTTAGGCTAGACATCCCATGAGTGGTCTCTCCATCCAGAGGTAGCCTACAGTCTGGTATCCCATTGGGGGCAAACTGATGGTGGACCTGTTTGCTTCCAGGGAAAACACCAAGCTGAGGCTGTTTCATGCTCGCCCTCAGCACGGCTTGTTGCAGGGGGATGCCTTCTCGAGGCCGTGGACCTCAGACCTCCTCTGCACCTTTCCTCCATTTCCCTTGATCCACAAGGTGCTTCTCAAGGTGAGGAGGGACAAGGCAAAGGTGATCCTGGTAGCCCAGACTCACCGTGCCAGTTCTGGTATCCAGATCTCCTCAGCCTCAGCTGCAGGCCCCTGGAGCGGCTTTGCACACGCCGAGGCCTGATATCATTCAATCAGGGGAAGGTATTCCATCCAGACCTTCAATCCCTGCACCTCACAGCCTGGTACCTAAGCGGCTAGAGTTCCAGGCTTTAGGTCTTTCCGAAGATGTCTACACTGTGGTAGAGGCATCTAGAAAGGAATCAACCAGTTCGGGGGCTAACATGCTTGACTACCTTTGGTCTCTATCCAAAGGAGGTCTCCAGTCATCGACCATTAGGGTGCACCTGGCAGCCATCTCTGCTTACCGGGCGTGGGCCAGTCAGCCGACGTTGGCGCAGGAGACAGTGGTCGAGTGCTTTTTCAAAGGCCTGGATCACATATTCCCTGCGGTGCGTGAACCTCCACCTCCATGGGATATATTGGTGGTACTGGCAAAGCTCATGGGCAAGCCATTCGAACCAATGCACAGGTGTGAGTTGTCACACTTGTCGTGGAAGACAGCCTTCCTGGTGGCTATCACGTCTGCCAGAAGGACAGGGGAACTCCAGGCGCTTTCGGTGGAGTCCCCTTATCTGGTTTTCCATAGGGACAAGGTTGTCCTATGCCCCCACCTGAAATTTCTTCCGAAGGTGGTGTCACCTTAATCATGTGTTAACTCTACCAGCATACTACCCTAACTACACCTCGGAGGCAGAGTACAGTCTCCATACTTTGGACCTGAGACGTGCTCTCTCCTGTTACAAGGAGAGGATGGCGGAAATTCAGGGTGAGGTTCGCCAGGTGTTTGTCACCTACACTGAAGCCGCCTCTGGCAGACCTGCAGCCAAGCGGACTATTGCAAGATGGATTACATCATGCATAGGTCTGTGTTATGAGTTGGCGGGCAAGGAGCCTCCCAGAGGGATAAGAGTTAATTCTACCTGCCATACTGCTGCATCGGTGGCTGCTTCCAGGGACATCCCTATCCAGGAAATCTGTCCGGATGCTACCTGGAAGTCGGCAAACACCTTCATCACCCACTACCACATCGACCTTGAGTCACGCCGGGATGCTGGTTTTGGGGCCCCAGTTCTCCAATCTCTGTTCCCTAAGTAGGGGGTGTGCGCCTTGCCTCCCTCCTCCCGGAGAACTGCTAGGAGTCTGCCAAAGAGTGTGGATGAACAACATATCCATGCTCCTAGAAGAACAGGTTGCTCACCTGTAACAGTAGTTCTAGGAGTGGTATATGTTATTCATCCACACTGACCCACCCGACCTCCCCGGCTACTGACGCACAAACCTGGCTTCCAGTGGGCTAAGATCTGGCGTCATGGGGCGGAGCCGAAGTATATACCACTCGGGTGGGTGGGAGGAGCCTGCTTGAAGACTTCTGGTGATCCTTAAAGGGGAAAGGGACATGCCAAAGAGTGTGGATGAACAACATATACCACTCCTAGAACTACTTTTACAGGTGAGTAGCCTGTTCTTTCTAACCCCAAGAATCCTCTACCTAATGTTTACACTTTATGGAGTCATCTCAGCTGAGAGCGATGCCCTGGAGAATAGAACCTATGCAGATTTTATAATTTGGAATGTAGGCTCAAACTCTGCATCAGCACTCCACCCTAGCTGTTGCTCAGATCTCTCTGCCTGAAGAGAGCAGTCACCCAGTAGTGAACTCTGGTAACAGCTGGTTCTGGTTCTCCAGTCGGTTTATGTGGTGTATTTTGTGTATTTACACTTGGTTTTCGATTGCTCTGTTAGTGATTTTTGTGTGTGTATGTATTTCTGGTCTCTCCGGTTCCCAGGAACCAGAGACTAATCTAACTAGCTACCGATATATTTTTGGCTTTTTTAATTTGCCTGATCCCTGTTTTACATTATTTTATACATTACTGCTGTATTTTTACTATTAAGCTAATGAGAAACAGAGTGTTTTCAGTTTCCATTTCAACCTGTACCCTCCCACCCTAATTAATCGTTTGCTGTTGCAAGAACCACAGTACCTTTGGCATATTTTCTGAGTACAAGAGTGGTTTTCTTTTATTGGGCTCTTGTACCACAGTTTTTTTTGTGTGTGGGGGTGGGATCTCTTTAATGTTTTTAAAAGATCTCTCAAATTGGTTATGTCTGAGAAACGTGGCGGACCTACAAGATTAAATAACTCTAAACATTGTTTCAAGCTCCTCGCAAAGGCAGACTGTCACTAGTTTTGATTAAAGTGTTTAGATCCAGAGCACAACTTTTTAAATTGTAAGTCCTGTCTTATTTTTTGTCAGAATAAACTCATTTAGTTATTTATTTATTTGAAAAGTTTAATCGGGAAAGGCATACTGAGATAAAATAGCTCATTTCAAGATGCATCCGGGGGGAAGGGAAGAGAGGTAAATACAAATTGCTATATACACAACAAAGCTTCAAAAATAAAATACGTACATACGCACAGTATTCTATATACTTCATTCAGTGATTAAAAATGACAATGGAACCGCTGTGTACAGTGGGAAGGTATGTATACTAGGCAGTTGCAAAGGGAATTAATTTTGATATCCCAGGGCATGGGAGGCTTGTCCTTTAGTAGCAGAGACAAGGACAAAATTAAATAGGGGAGAGCAGAAAGGGGTATAGCACAAAGGGGGGAGGAGGAAAAGTGGGGAGGAAAAAAGGGGGAGTAGAGAACCAGAGTGGAAGGGGCTTGGAATGGGAGGAGGGGCAGTAGGTAGAGATGGTGATGCAAACCTTCGTCCCTCTGGGATGCAAACCCCACAAGGGCCCAACATGGCTGGGTGCGCACCCAGTCCGTGTACTGGTTTCCTGGCCTGCAAGGAGAAAGTTAGGGTGGAGAGAGAGAGGCAAACCTTCGTCCCTGTGGGATGCAAACTCCACAGAGGCCAGACACAGCTTTTAAAAGGGTAAAAACTTTTAAAGGAAATAAGCCTTCTCAGTCTGCCTCTGTGTCATGAACAAATAATAAAAAAGGCTCTGAGGGAGTCCCCAGTGATGGTGGAAAGCACGTATTTGAAATCTCCTCATGTACAGTGGCAAATAATGTGAAAGATGAACAGAAAAATGCTAAAGCTGCACAGCCAACAGAAAGACTTGGTAAAGATGGTTCAGAATCAGGGGAATCTTGAATCCAGTGATGGCCAGGATAAACAGAAAAACGCCTCGGAGCAGGCACTGGAAATGATGTCAGCCAAAAAGAAATTTAAAGAAAACAATGTCACTGCCACTCCTCCTGAATGGAGCAGGAGCAAACAGATGGCACAGATAAAATGCCCTCGTCAGAGGACATGTTAAAAATGCAGCAATTTTTCCAGGCGGTCCAGGCCATGGGAAATTTTAATAAGATACTGAGGGCAATACTGGACCAGGTACTCACTAGCAGGGATAGTGTTGCAGACGTCAAGGTGGGGAGGTCACCTGGGGACCAGTGATCATTGTACAATATGGTTCTATACAAGGACAATTGCAGAACTGAACCACACATAAGTGAGGGTCCTGAACTTCAGGAGGGCAGATTTTATAAAGATGGGGGAATGCGTCAGGGAGGACCTAGTGGGGGAGGGTGACCTGGTTGGGGTGGAGGAACAGCAGGCAAAGCTGAAGGGGGGCATAGTGACATCAGCAAACCTTTGCGTCGAGCAAGTAAGCAAAAGGAAAAAAAAAAGAGTCTGCTGTGGTTCTCGAAAAAGGTGGCTGAAAAGGTAAAGGCTGAAAGGACTACATTCAAAAGGCATAAGGAGACACAGAGGGAGGGAGGACAGGGAGGATGTATCAGGAGAAACAGGGAAGCAGGGAAAGCAGTAAGGAGCGTAAAGGCGCAAACTGAAGAGAATAGCCCAGGCAGTAACAAAACGGGACAAGGAGGAGGGATTGTAAGGTTAAAAAAGGAAGAGGGACTGGGGGATACTGGAATGTATAGGGAGAGGCATCACCAGTAGAAAACAGAAAGTTGTTATCCATCTGTACAGACAGTTGGTGAGACCCCATCTCCGCAAGGACATAGACAGGATGGAGTCAGTCCAGAGGAGGGCAACTAAAATGGTGCAGGGTCTGCAAGAGAAGCCATACAAGGAGAGACTAAAGGAGCTTAATATGTATACCCTTGAGGAAAGGAGGGAGAGGGAGGACATGATAGAAACTTTTAAGTACCTCAGTGGAATCAACAAAGTCCAAGAGGGTAGCATCTTTCAGAACAAGAGATGTGCAAGAACAAGGAGACACAATTTGAAGATAGAGGGGGGATGGGTCGGGGCAATGTGAGGAAGTATTTTTTCACAGAGAGGGTAGTGGATACATGGAAGAGCCTTCCTGAGGAGGTTGTGGGGTCTAAAACTGTGGGAGAATTCAAGAATGCATGGGACAGACAAGGCAATTTTTGTGGGGGGTAGGAAGAAATAGGCTGTTGGTTAAATAGGATCTGCAGCTTATCCTGTAGGCAGGGAAATGGGCAGACTAGGTGGGCCAAGCAGTCCTTATCTGCCGTCAAAGTCTATGTTTCTATGACTGTTCAGAGGGGACAAGGAAAAGGCAGACATCTTGAACAAATACTTCAGTTCGGTGTTCACAGAGAAGGGGGAAGGGGGGACCGCAAACAAGTAACAGGACCTTTGAAGAAGGGGAGGTGAACACTAGTCCTTTTTCTGAGGTGAGCGTCCTGAAAAGACTTGCTAATCTGAAAGTGAGCAGAGCATTGGGACAACACAGGGTGCATCCAGGAGTGTTGAGGGAGCTCAGAGAAGTGCTAACTGCATCACTGATGGTCCTGGTTAACAGCCCTGAAACCAGAGTGGTTCTGGGGACTGGAGGAGAGCAGATGTAGTCCCACTTCACGAAAGTGGTAGCAGGAGGGAACTTGGCAATTATAGGCCAGTCAGCCTGACATCGGTGGTGGGATAGTTAATGGAAACACCGCTGTTACCTAATTGCTTATGTTTTGCCTGTCCACTTTGCTTGGGTCCTACTGGCTGTTCAGCCAACCATAGTTTATGCTTGATTTAAACTTAGTTTTGCTATCATTTGTACAGCTTTTCAGTTAGGCTTGTTTGCTTGCTCATGTATTAGCTGTAACTATTTGCCAAAATGGTGTTTTGCTCAGTCTGCCATTCAACTAAATGTCCTGTTATTATTTGTGCTATTGCTTTTAAACTACTACGTTGTTTGTTCTAATATTTTGCTACCAGATCTTTTTGGTACGCTAACCCTTCATCCAGGTGCTGTGCTGTCTCATCAGCTCTGCTTCAGTTTTATATCTACTCTAACTGCACTTTCCCTAGTCCTTTCGTCCTTGACTTTTATCTACCACCCCCCCCCTTCCCCTTGCGGATGCTTATCGCTCTCTACCCCTTCTTACCTACTGCTTTCCTTTCATCCTCCAACCCCCATCTACCTTGACTGCACCAGTGACTCTCTAGCACTCCCTCCATAACTCTGACCAGCTCTCCATCTGCTCTCCTTCTCCTCTCCTACCCCATCCTTCTGGACCCCCTGCAGCATGCTCTCCTGCCTCCTTTCCTCATCTTTCTACCTTAACTCTCCCCCTACACGCAACTCATCTTCCCTCTCACTCGCCTTGTCCACTTCCTCCTCCATATACCCTCCTCTTCCCCCTTTCTCCATCCCCCCCCCCGGCTTCTTTCTACCTATCACTTTTCCACCTCTCTCCCAACCTCCCTCTCTACCCACCCTGGTCTCCTTCCTACCCCCTCCTTAAACCTCAAATTTCTTCACTGCTCCTTTCACTCCCTTACCTCTTACTCTTCTGCCCTCTCTCCCTTCAGCCACAAAATTGTGTAAGAGATTTTCCTTTCTCACCCCAGGAGTCCTTTAATATCAGTTACGATAGCAGTAAGCTGACCAGGTTGAACTGGCTCAGAGGTGGAGCCATAAATATTCATAATATAGAGTGGCCAATCAGAATCAAGCAGGACGTTGTGCTGAGTGCAAAGAGCCCACAGGGCTTCAGAATTTTTTCTCTGACTGACAGAGGAACACTGCCTCCGAGGTGCTCTTTGTCATTCTTGAGAAACAAACTTTTTTTGGGGGGGGGGCTATTAATTTCTGCTCCTGTTGCTGCGGCCCCTACCTCTGGAGGGAGCCCCCAGCCTCATCCTCCGGCGTCCACCAGCCGGCGGTGATGTTTACTCCCCCTGGAGGGGCCGGCAGGGTTCCCCAACCCCCGCTGGAGACTGGATACAGTGTGGCCAGCGCCATGGCTAGCCGGGAGTGAGATCGGCGAGGCACCCTCCGTCATGGGGATCAGCAATGGATTTTCTCCATTTCTAACCTCAGTAATACTCAGGTAATTCATAACTTTATGCAGTAAAACTTTTATGTAGAACTACCCGGAGAGATGGAACATATGCAAATGATAGAATCTTTTGCATGAGCCACTTTTCAAATGCTGCATTCTACTAACTGCCTTAGCTCTAAACCCCTCAGATTTCTCTCTCCACCTGTCAAGACTAGACGGTCTGACATCCTCTCTTCATCATCTTGTTTTGACGTGAGAAAACGTACAAAATATATATACGTATTCTTTACATTTCATTTGCTGCCTTTTACTTTTTGTAATTTTAAGTAAACCTGTAGCTCTTACTTTGAGAGGGTTCCTTCAGTAGGTCAACACATATAGGACTGGCGCCACCTGGCGTCGGGCCGCATGGCAGACTTTTCTAACAATACCCGATGGGGGACCGCCCACCTGACGTCATGTGACTGACGTCAGCGTGACTATATAGTGGAGGTCCCCGCCCGCCTCTAGTTCTTTCCTGCAGTCGCCTACGTCAGTCATTGCAGACTTCCATTGGCGATCATCGTGAAAGTTCATTGCGTCGGTTGTCCCTCGCTGTTTTATTCTCAGATTTTGTGTCTTTTATTAATTTCTTCACCTAAGAAGAAGTGCTCGTCCTGTGGCACGCAGATCCCACACAAAGACGGTCACCCAAAGTGCGTTCTCTGTCTAGGCCCGGACCATTCAGTCTCCACCTGTCCTGAGTACCAATCCTTCAATCAGGCCACGAAGAAGAGGAGACAGCAGGCTTTGGAGGCCCACTTGTCTTCTTTAGAGAAGAAAATGGATCATCTCCGGGTCTCATCTGAAAAGTCTTCCCCTTTCTAAAAACATAAGGAGAAGTCTAGGGAGCGTGCTCACTCCACTGACAACGCCAGGCCCTCGACGAGTAAGGCCCAGCTGCCACCCAGGAAACCGGAAAGGTAAGTCGGACAAAACTTCGGTGGATAAGTTGACCTTTGGCTCCTCCAGCGACTGCACCGTCTCAGCCAATAAGTCTGCCCCCGGCTCCTCTGGGGACCACGCGGCGGCCAGTAAGTTGGCTTCCCTGGCTGGGGGCAGTCGCACAGCTCCGGTCGATAAGTCGTCCGGGGATTCCACCCCTGACCGCCCGAGCCAGCCCGCTAAGCCGGCTGTCCCAGACGACCCCACGGGCTCGGTTCCCCCATCGAGGCCTGACGGTGCTTCACCCGATGTCCGGCAGGACCAGAAGGAGAAAGCCCTCTCCCTCCTTCTCCTTCCTCACCCATGTCCTCTCATTCTCCAGCGGACACGTCCGGCAATGGCAACGGAGAACCCACCGACCCTGTTGATGTTCTGGACTCCTCTCCGTGCTCCCCTGCTGTGGTCCAGGAGAAGGAGGCTCCTCCTCGGCCTACTGACCTGTCAGTAGAGGTCTCTCCTCCGCCTTCCGGCGGGCTTCCGGCGCCTCCCCCGATGCCGGCGATCCCGACGACACTCCCTCAGCCGGGACCGGCCTTTACCTTGGCCTCTTCGTCCGGTTCCAATGCCAGACCCTCCAATGCCAGATCCCCTTCCGGCACCGGGTCGGGTAGCGCCGGTGCCGATGTCGGTCCCTCTGACGTGGGCTGTCCCAACGCCGGACCCTCCTCCAGTTTATACAACGGCGGGTCTGATGTGGGTTCCCCAACGCCAGATCTGTCGACAGGGATTTATACCTGACCCCGAACTGTTCCCCATTACCCATGTGGGGATCCTTACCTGGGGGGTTCCACTCCGGATTGGAGTCATCTGGGACAGTTCTACCCTGGATTTAACCCTTATTCCCACTATATGGCACCCCACGGTCATTATCCCCCACCGGTCACTCCTCCTCCACCCCCCCGCCTCAACCGGTTTCACCTCCCCCTCCTCTGGTTGTCTCAGATTTCAAGACCCTGCTACAGTCTTGGTGGCAGGGGGCCAGGTCGGAGCTGGTCTCGGACCTGGAAACTAGACTCCCACAACCAGAGCTTCCTAGGTCCCCTTCCTCGAGCAGCTCGCTTACCACCGTCCACATCTCGGGGAAGACTCGGCAGGACATTTCCTTTCCAGATTACAGACGCCATCCTGTCGAGGAGGTGGACGATGACAGCTCAGACAGGAGAGAAGATTCCTCTGAGGAGGAGGAGGAGGTCCTGGAGGACCCCGAGGAACCCAAAGGTAACACCTCGTCGAAATCCCCACCAGAGGACCCTTCCTTCTCTGAACTCTTTAGGGCCTTGAAAGACTACTTTGGGAGTCGGAGGAGCAGGACCTAATGAGGCAGAGACTCGCGGAACACCTGGACTTGGAGTCTCTATCTCCCATCCCTGTTCCCTCATGGATGGCCCCTCATCAAGACCTCACCACGACCATCTGGCAGATGCCTCATTTTATCCCGGCTGTCCCCAAGCGGGTGGACAGACTCTACCGGGTGCCAAAGGATGCCTCTTTCTTAAAGTCTCATCCCAAGGCTGACTCTGTGGTCATCTCGTCGGCTCATGATCGCTCCTCTGCTCCCAAGCACATGAGCACTACACCTCCGGACAGAGTCGAGGAAAATGGACCAGTTCGTCAAAAAGATCTACTCATCGGCCATGTGCTCCCTTTGGTCCTTCAGTTACGTGGCCCATATGGTGTCCCATTAAAAGGCGACTATGGCCAGGTTGGAGGCGAAGGTCCAGTCCATGGATCCTTCACCTTTAAAGGAGGAACTTGCCAAGGATCTCCACCTCTCCAAGATCACCTGCAAGCATGCTTTACAGGCCACTTATCATTCTGTCGATTCAGTGGCCCGTACCTCGGCAACTGCCATTTCCCTTAAACGGCACTCCTGGCTTCGCCTCTCTGGACTCACCAACGAGGTCCAGTTGTCGATTCAGGACGCCCCTTTCAGGGGCTCAGTCCTTTTTGGTGGGGACAGCAAGGATATCATAACAGACCTACAGGACAAGGGAGTTGCTTTTAGGTGTGTTAGGTCAGTGTACCGATCGGGCTCTCAGCAGCAGCAGCCCTTTCAGAAAAGGACCTGGAGGCAGAAAGAGCGGCTCAGGCCAGCGCCAAAGGGCGTAAGGCCAGGTACAGCAGCCACCCCTCCTGTCTCCAAAAATCAAAGCCGTTCAGGAGGTCCTCCCCCTGAACGTCCCACCATTTCTTGACTCCTCAGCCCCGCTGTCTCCTCAGTCTTGCGACGGGGAGCAGGTGGGGGGGGTTCGCCCACCATGTGCAGGAGTGGAGGGTGATTACCTCCGACGAATGGGTCCTGCAACTAGTGTCCGTCGGACACACCATAGAGCTTCTGGAGTTTCCCCCGGAAAATTCTCCGCAGAAGTCCTCGTACTCTCAGGACGAAGCCCTGCTCATTCGTGAGGAGGTTAATTCGCTCTTGCTCAACGAAGCGATCGAACATGTCCCCTCAGGGCAAAGGGATTTTACTCCCACTTTTTCTTGGTTCCAAAAAAGACCGGGGACTTCAGACTCGTACTTGACCCAAGTCAGCTCAGTAAGTTTGTCGAGTACAAACAATTTCGAATGCTGACACTCCAGGGCCTCCTCCCTCTCTTCATGGAGAACCACTGGCTCTGCGCCCTGGATATGCAGGATGCCTACCTGCACATTCCTATTTTCCCTAGCCACCACCGAGTCCTGCGTTTTCGCTTCCAAGGGGAACTCTTCCAGTTCTTTGCATTCCCCTTTGGTGTGTCTTCAGCACCACGGGTTTTTGCCAAGTGCCTGGCAGTGGTCGTGGCGTTCCTGCGCCGCCGGGGTATTTGGTCTTCCCTTACCTGGACGACTGGTTGATTTCAGCCCCGTCCAGGGATTCCTTGCTGGAGGCTCTCTCCTTTATTCTGGACCTGTTCAGTCGATTAGGGATCACTGTCAATGTGCCCAAGTCATCCCTTATTCCTGCCCAGAAACTACAGTTTATTGGGGCAGTCCTGGATACGGTCAGTGCAGAACCTTCTTCCCTCCAGACAGGGTGGAAACCTTTATCCATCAGGCCTCCAAAGTAGCCTCCCTCAGGAACATCTCTGCCTGGGAAGTCCTTCGCCGTTTGGGCCTGATGGCGGCCTCCATCACTACCGTTCCCCTAGAAAGGCTCCACATGAGGATTACTCAGTGGTCCTTGCGGGTGCAGTGGGATCAGCTACTGGACGACCTGGACCATCCGGTCCTGGTCTCCTCAGCGGTTCAGAAGGATTTGCAATGGTGGATGGAGTCTCGCAATCTTTCCTTGGGACCTCCTTTTCGGAACCCTGCACCTGTATGTGCCCTCACCACGGATGCCTGGAATATGGGGTGGGGTGCTCACCAAGGGGAGCATCAAACCCAAGGACTTTGGTCCGGCTTGGAAACTTCTCTCCACATCAGTGTTCTGGAGCTCAGGGTGGTCCTGTATGCGTTATAGGCCTTTCAGACCCTCCTTCCGAAGGGGACACTGCTGATCCAAACAGACAATATGTCAGTAGTTTGGTATGTCAACAAATAAGGAGGAACCCGGTCGTACCCTCTTTGCAGGGAGGTGATCCGGGTGTGGAATTGGGCAGTCCAGCACCATCTGGCCCTGGTGGCTGTGCACGTTCTGGGCATTTTAAACGCCCTGGTGGACAGTCTCAGCAGATCTCGGACCCTAGCTCACGAGTGGGAACTGCATCAGGAAGTGGCGGAATCTATCTTCCGAGGTTGGGAGCTTCCAGAAATCGACCTCTTCACCTCCCAATCCAACGCACAACTTCCGAAGTTTTGCTCGCTCGTTCCAAAGCAAGGTGCTTTCTGGAGCGACGCATTCTCTGTCTTGGACAGGGAAGATTTTGTACGCTTTCCTTCCGTTTTCCATTTTGCAGAGAGTTCTTCTTAAGCTTCAGGTGGAGAGGGCAAAGATGATCCTCATCGCTCCTGTCTGGCCGAGACAGGTCTGGTTCCTGCTGCTACAGCAGCTTTCCAGAGAACCACCGGTTCCGCTTCCACTGACTCAGGACCTCCTTACTCAGGATCAAGGCCGTCTGGTTCATCTGGGGCTCAGGACCCTGCATCTTCATGGGTGGCTCCTGCAGACATAGCATTATCCCGTTTCGGGGTCTCCTCTCGGGTTGCTCAAGTCCTCATTGAGGCCCAGAAAACCTTCTACCCATTCCACGTACGCCATGAATTGGAAGCGGTTTTCCATTTGGGCGACCGCTATGGGCTGGAACTCCTTCTCTTGCTCGGCCCCGCAAGTCATGGAATACCTTCTTTACTTGTCAGACTCCGTTCTGTCTTCCTGTGCCTTAAAGGTCCATATCTCGGCTATCTCAGCGTACCACGAGCTAGGCTAGTGGATGGTAAACCCATGGCTCAGTTGGATGTCTTTAAAACCTTTCTGAAAGGGATTCTCCATCTGAAACCCCCCATCCGCAGCCCAACTCCACCTTGGGACCCGAGCTTCGTCCTGGAAAAGCTCACCCTTCCTCCTTTCGAGCCGGCTATGAGCTGTGATTTGTGCTTCCTGTCTTGGAAGGCGCTGTTTCTGGTGGCCATCACATCAGTCCGAGGGATTGCAGAGCTTCATGCTCTAGTCTGTAAGGAGCCTTACTTGATTTTCCATTGGGATCGGGCGGTCCTTAGAACTCTTTCGAGGTTTCTCCCAAAGGTGGTGTTGGAAGCCACGCTGAACCAGTCGGTAGAGCTTTCGGTGTATTATCCATCCCCCTCTAACAGAGGTGAGGCACTCCTTCACTCGATGGATGTCCATCGGGTTCTCCGGTGTTATACCCACCGGACTAAGGAGTTTCGCTCTTATGACCAGTTGTTTGTCTCCACCCCGAGATCGAAGGGCAAACCGGTTTCTAAGCAGGGCCTTTCCAAATGGTTAGGCAACTGCATTTGATACTGTTACCAGAAGTACAATAAACCTCTGCTGGGTACCATCAGAGGTCATTCTGCTAGGGGCATGGCTGCTTCCGAGGCCTTCCTATGTAACGTTTCCGCGGCTGACATTTGTGCTGCCGCTACTTGGAGTTCTGTCCATACACTTACCAAGCATTATAGGCTGGACATTGCTTCTAGGCGGAGGGCTGGCTTTGGCCTAGCCGTCCAGCAGGGCCCACTGTCCTAGACTGGGTCCTGTTTGGACTTTAGTCTTGTTTCCGTTGGAGTTTGTTATTTCCTCCTCCCTAGTTTCTCTTGGTCTCTCCTTGGAGGGACTGCTTGGGACTCTGTCTTATATGTGATGACCTACTGAAGGAACACTCTCGAAGTAAGATAGTACAGCTACGTAGGACCTTACCGTAACAGTAGATATTCAAGAGAGGTTCCTTCAGTAGATCATATTTTTCCCTCTCTCCTTCCCCTCATTTTATGTTTTACAGGGTCTCCAAATCCTGTTCGCTTCTGCTGTCAGGCCTCTTCCTGGCTCTGGCGGGAGAACTGGAGGGCGGGCCTGGGGACCGTCCACTGTATACAGTCACATGACATCAGGTGGGCGGTCCCCCGTCAAGTATTGCTAGAAAAGTCTGCTGTGCGGCCCGACACCAGGTGGTGCCAGTCCTATATGTGATGACCTACTGAAGGAACCTCTCTCGAAGATCTACTGTTACGGTAAGTTCCTACGTACTGTAACTGTACTTTTTAGTGTTGTAAGTTTTCTCTGTTTCTTCCGGTTCGGTATAACCGTGGGTAAACCAAGGTTTATTTTTTATTTATCGGAGTTTTCTGACTAAAAACTCCATTAGTTATGTTTAATTTTATAAAATTTAGCTTGTTTTAAGAACCGCTATGCCCGGTTCCTGAAGCGATAGCCTCGGTTCATTTTAACCGGTTCCCGATCGGTCCCGGAACCGACCGCAACTGTTAAATAAACTTTAAATTAAAACATTTTTTAGCAGTTGCCATTTTTATCAGTTTTACTTTGTAAATGTCAGAAAAACCGATAAGAAAACTGGTGATCCCGGTTTCAAACCATGTATTGAGTGTGGTGAAACGTTGCAAAGCAAACATTCTTTGTTTTACCTACCTGGACATGAACATTAAAAGTAGACACTGTTTCTGGTATGTTGACCCTTCTTACACGGGTCACCAGGGATATCATGCCCTTATGTTAGTGCAGAAATGTTAGATAATGCTGCACCTCCGTGTTAAAAAATGTACTGGGGCGGTTGAGGGCTGGTGCCGAGGTAAGCCTGTGCTGCGAGCTAACCCTTGTGGCACCGTGCATGCACATAGCTTGCCTTGGCACCAGCCCTCTTGAAAAGTTCTGGCTCTGCAGTGTCCTAGTGCCTCCATCTCAGAACCCATTCATGTGAGTCAGTGGTGAAGATATTATATTCCTAGAAGATCAAGAATGATGGCAAGTATGTAATTTGTATTTCTAGGAGTCGTATACAGTTCACATCCACACAACCCACCTGGCCTCCCCTGACAATTGCCACATGGAATCCCTGTTTCCAGCATGTAAAGATCTGGCGTCGTGAGATGGAGCCAGATGATATACTGCCAAGGTGTGGAAGGAGCTCAGATTGAAGACTAATGAAAAATCAGCCAGTTTCAGAGCAACTGTCATAGTGTGGATGTGAGCTATACACCACTCCTAGGACTACGGTTACAGGTGAGTAACCTGTATTTCTAGGAACATGGATATGGTGTACTTATCCACACTTTCTGGCAGAGCCCTTTTCCCTTTAAATCCTGTGGGAAAGTCTTCAAAGCTGAGTCCTCCGACCCATCCAGGTGGTAACTCCCCTAGCACTGCCCCGTGACACCAGTTCTTCCTTTCCGCTGGAAGAAGAAGGTTCCCTCCTTATCGCTCTCGTGTATACTGAGACCCTTTGGTAGTTTTCTTCAAATAAGACAGACTTTTGCCTTCATTACTATGATTTCTTGCCGCTGTTAAGGACAATGCAAAATCCGCTCTGGAGTTCCAGAAATGCAGTTACAGGCAGCTGATGTCACGATCGGATCCGCACTCCTTGTGCGTCTACTGCCTGAGCCACTCAGGCCTTCATTCATTGCCATTCGTTTCTCCTGGCAACTCTTGAAGAGCACCAAACCGCTTACTCCTTGGCTGTCCTGACAACAGGAATCTGCCTGTTCATTCGAAGTACGCTAGTTGGGTGGTCTCCACGACTGCAGGGTCTGCCAAGCAACTTGTGGCTTTTGAGGAGACGGCGCCCAGGCCGCAGCGCAGACCTCCTCATCTCGTCCTTTTGCCATTCTCTTTGGGTGCTTCTTTACAGATGCAATCAAGGACTTTGACCTGTCCCTGCCCACCTTGGGGCAGGGTCCTAAGGGCACTAAGTCCAAGAAGACAAAAGAGGACAAGGAGAAGGAGACCAAGAAGCACCTCACCGACATTTATTGGATCGGGAACACTCTCGTGCTTCCAACTCCTGCACTTTGCCGGAACACTCAGCTTCAGCTGATGTTTCAGAATTGGCTGCCAGCACCACAATCACCCCATCGGGCCAGTTGGCCAAGACTCAGGTCAACATTACAGAAAAGATTTTTCTCAACCCGGTTTACACTTTGTCTACCAATGAGGTAGATACCTCCATGTCCAGGACTCCAGTCCTGACCTTTTTTTTTGGTGGGGGGCAGTCCGCTGTTCCGCCACTCCCCACTTTGGAGCTTCAAGACCTGGAGAGGGCTCGGTCTTCACTGGCCCCCTCTGAGACCTGCTGGTCCCCCCAGAAGTCCTACTTCAGAAGCCTGGACTCTGGCAGCCCGCATTGTTCATGCTCCAGGCACTCAGGCAAGTGGTGCCGCCACTATTACTCATCCTCCTCCTTGGGCAAGGAGAGGCACCAGCATAAGAACTCATGTGGCAGCAGCTCTGACTGACCCAGATCAAGCTAATTCCGGCTTCCCCGGCCCTCCCTTGGGTGCTGCTACCAGAGCCGTAGCAGACCCTGCCCTGGCAGGAGCCAGTTCATACGGTCCCAGCTTGGCCCACGCTGGCCTCTCCGCTGATCCTGGTGGAGCCGCCACCCAAACAGCCAGCATCCCAACGAAGGACCCCTGGCCAGGCAAGACTCTGCCCCATCAGCTGTCTCTGTCACCATTACCCCAGACCACCCTCGCTGGGAGAATGGGGACTCAGGCGGGAGACCGCTGTTTCATGATTCCTCAGAATCTGAGGGGTCCCCTCTTTCCACACCCAGACGTTAGACATGGAGTCGATGGGGGACTTATCTTCGGACCAAGGCCCAACCTCTTTTTTGGGCCTGCTCCATTTGATCTGTGAGTCGATGGGTCTCAAACTGGAACCCGTCCAAAAGTGGGAATGGTACCCGCTTACCGAGACCCTTGACCGGGGTGATACCCCCATCCAGGATGCTATTCTCGGTCCTGCCTTGGAGCTGTGGGAGCATCCAGCATCTTGTCCTGCGCCATCAGCCCAGATGGCCCGCACGTTCGCGGTCCATAGCGAATCCCTGGTGGGATTCACAGAGCATCTCTCGGCTTAGTGGCTCGTTGCTGACTCTGTTTTCAGCCGCACGGACAACGTCAGGGATGTGAACAAAACCCCTGAAACCCCCTGAAAAGGAGTCCAAGAAGTTGGACCGTATGGCGAAAAAAGTGTATGCTGCCTCTTTGCTTGGCCTTCGGCATGCGAGCTCGGCCCTTCTGATGGCCCACTTCTCACATGCCCTTCTAGGGTCCCTGAATGAGGTGCTTCCCCATCTCCCCGCTGACCTGCAGACCACCGTTAAGTAGGTGTGGGATCAGGGACATGCCGTTGCAAAGCAACAGTTCCAGATGGCCACAAACATTGGAGACTCGTGTCTGGTCTGTGGCCATGGCAGTTGCCATGCGCCGCAGGACTTGGCTGTGCATCTCCACCTTCGCAGTGGATGCGCAGCACAAGTCTGCAGATGTGCCCTTCTTGGGGACAGACTTATGTGGGCCTGGGGTGGAGGGACACCTCACCAGGATCGAAAAGTCCCGCGGTCCCAGTGGTCCCTTAGCCAGGCCCTCCTCCGCTTCCAAGCCTGCCCAGTGACCGGATGGCGGTGCTCTCCCGTCCTGAACCCCCTAGTTCTTCCCATAGCCACTGTTACCACGGACAGGTGGGTTCTCTAGGTGGTCGGCCAGGGTCTGCCTCTGGAATTCGAGGCTTACCCACCTAGCGGAGCCCGTGCCCCATGGGAAGACATGGTGTCAGTCAACCCTTTGGGGCGACATTGCCTAGTTTCTGTGCAAGGAGGTAGTGGCTTCTGTCCTGGACTCCCACCTAAGCCAGGGATCTTACTTCAAGATACAGCTCCTGCAGCAGGTTACACCATTAGGACTGAAGCCGGCAGGCACCAGGACCCCACGGAAATTTTCTAGCTAGCCGTCTTCAGCGGGGACCGCCTCAGACGTCGGTCCGACTGACGTCGGGCGTAGTACATAGAGGCAGTCCCCATAATCCCCAGTTCTTTTCCCCATGCTCGACTGGCCAGTATCGGCCTTTGGTCTCCTTTTCTAGCGCGCGACGACCATTAGAACTACGACGATTTTTGTCTATTTTTCGACTTTTGATCAACTGATGTCCTCTCCAACCACTTCTTTAGAGGGTCACCATATGAAGTGCGCCTGTGGCAAACAGATCCCCTTCAAGGATCCACATTCGGCCTGTGTGCGCTGCCTAGGCCCGGACCACAACACCAAGGCCTGCTCCTTCTGCCAGGGCTTCAACAGTCTCACCAGGATCCGCCTCCAGAAGGCACTTCAGGTTTTTCTCCTGGAGAAGAAATTGAAAACCATGGATAAGGAACTTTGCTCCCGGGGAGAGCCTTCGGGTAAAACCCACAAACACTGGGACAAGCACCTGGAAAAGGAAAGATCCAGGTCTCCTGCGAGGGCCTCGGACTCCCGAAGCTCCGGCTCGAAATCGGACCACTCTCCCTCCAGGGCTCGGTCGCAAGCTCCCCCGGTCCAGGTCAGGTCATCCAGCGGCTCCTCTTCTCTTCAGCCTCTGAAGACTTCCAGGCCGTCGGCCTCTTCCACTCCTTCTAAGGCCTTGTCAACGTCCGGGGAGCGCCATAAATCTTCCTCCCGTCGACGGGACTCCGACGTCAGGTCAGTTTCCCAGCCTTCTTGTGGTTCGGATCCGGTTCCTCATAAAACCAAGGACCTGGCGTCCCTAAGCGACGTCGGACCGGCGTCGACCAAACACCACCGGGCGCTCCCAGGGCGGCGACACCTGAGCACTCGTACCCGGCAGGCGTCGCCTTGACGTGGGCCAGGGGACTGACGTTGGCTACCCCTGAGAAGAGGACCGTACCACCGTCGCCGGCGGACGCCGGTCAGAAGGAATCATCTGAGGAGGACGCCCGAGGACCAGGCGTGCGACAACGGAGACGCCGGGCTCCCACGGGAACCTTCCCAGGAGCAGGAGACCCCCGAGGACCCGACGTCCAACCCTGGCGACAGGCCACCGGCGCCAGGCCTGTTGTCGGATATGAATCTGGCAGAGGTAAAAGAACTTTTTACCTTCTGGTGGGACACCATCAAAAAAGATGTGGTCACCACACGTCCTCCTCCTACTCCGCCTCCACCCACTCCTTCACCGCCTATGCCCCCTCCTCCACCTAGGGGGCCCGTAGGACGACCACCAACCCCCAAGGAGCAGATGCCACCTCCTAGGGGCAGATCTTCGGAAAAGAGAAGGCCTCCCTCCAAATTACCCTCAGGGTCACCCAGCCCCAAGAGACCCAGACGACGCCGGTACACTCCGTCGGGGGAGGATTCCAGATCTGACACTTCGGAGTGTTCCAGATCACCTTCTCCTATCAGCATTCCCTCTCCTGACCCACACGACCTACCCAGGTCTACTCTGGATGATCCCTCCTTCGCAGAGATCATGAGGCACATCCAGGAGAACATGGGGTGGGATGCTGAGGAGCTTGACCCCGAGAGACAACGCCTTGCCCGCTACCTTCGGCAAAAAGACCCGAAGCCTGTGGTAGTGCCGCCCTTGGTGGATACCTTCACGGACGTCACCAAGGCTGCCTGGAAACATCCGCATTCCACTCCCGTGGTGCCGAAGAAGGCTGACTGCCCGAAGGCCCCTAGGGAAGACCAGTATCTGGCAAACCATCCTCTGGCTGACTCTCTGGTCATCACTGCTTCGCATGACCGGTCTCAGAGACCTCAGCATTTGAGCACCCAGCCACTGGACCAGGAATCCAAGCAATTGGATGTCCTGGGAAGGCGCACGTACGCAGCCACGACTTGAGCCATCAGGTCACTGAACTACCTCACCCACATGGTTCAGTTCCAGAACACACTGTGGGAACAGGGTCAGGACCTGGTCAAGAAGATGTCCGATGGCGACCACAAGGAGGAGCTCTTGAACCTCCTCCACACGGGTCCAGATGTGGGGACCCAAGTGGTCAGAGCCGCATACGATTCTGCGGACTCTTCAGCCAGAGCTGCAGCCTCAGGCGTGTGTCTCCGGAGACACTCTTGGCTCCGTGTCTCCGGCTTTACCCCGGACGTCCAGAAGAACATCTGAGACGTTCCTTATAACGGCAAGGTCCTATTTGGTGAAGCCTCTGAGAGAGTAATCACCAAACTCTAGGATGCAGGGAAGGCAGTCCGATCTGTACAAGTTATGTACAGGTCTTGGCCTAGTTCCTTTCGTAGGAACCGGAGCCGTTTTCGCAGCTGGCTACAGAGGGAACAGCAACATTCCGGCCAGCAGCAGAGGGGCACTTTGACCTGCAAGGCCCAGGCCAAGTCATCACCAGGCAGAGGCCAACGATTTTCAAAGTCGACCCAGCCTGCCGGATCAAATGCTGCCACAGCATGACTCCTTCCCGGCCCCCAACCCTCACCAGGATCAACGGGAAAAGAAAGTCAGGGATTGCATCGCACGCCACTTCCCAGGGTGGCAGTCGATCACCACCGATAGGTGGGTTCTGCAGCTGGTCAAAAAAGGCCATTATATAGAATTTGTAGTCAGCCCACCTACAAGACCTCCCCTGCTCTCCCACTATTCGGGTCAGCATGCCCCGCTCATACAGCAGGAAGTGCTCGCACTTCTGGAAAAGGAAGCCTTAGAGCACGTCCCAGAGAACCAGAGAGGACTAGGGTACTAGTCTCACTTCTTCCTGGTTCCAAAGAAAACAGGGGACCTCCGTCCAATATTGGACCTCAGCGACCTCAACCTTTCGGTCATTTACAAGCGCTTCCGCATGGTGACCCTTCCGGGCCTAATTCCCATGCTGAAGCAGGGTGCCTTTCTGGCGTCTTTGGACATGCAGGATGCCTACCTGCACATTCCGATTGCTCAAGCGCACCGGAGGTTCCTGCACTTCGAGTTTCAGAGCCGTCATTATCAGTTCCGAGCTCTTCCCTTCGGACTGTCATCGGCACCTCGCATATTCATGAAGTGCATGGCAGTTGTAGCTGCATCTCTGAGGAGACAAGGCCACTACGTGTTCCCATACCTGGACGACTGGCTTCTCATGGTGACCTCCAGGGTGGCCTTGATGACGGCTATTCACTGCACCCAGTCTCTTTTTCAATCACTGGGTATTCTCATCAACTACGCGAAGTCACTCCTGGTTCCTTCTCAGAAACTGCAGTTTATAGGAGCAGTTCTGGACACAGTCAGAGGGAAAGCTTTTCCTCCCTCGGACAGAGCGGAACACATAAGATCCCTCATCAGGGAATTGACGGCAAAGAAGACCGTCCCAGCCAGACTGGTCCTTTGCCTACTCAGACACATGGCTGCGGCCATTACAACAGTCCCCCTAGCCCGTCTCCACATGCGGATAACCCAGTAGATGCAACGGGTGCAATGGGACCAAAGGCAAGACCATCTGCAGCATCCAGTCCGGATCACGAAAGCCGTAATTCGAGATTGGCAATGGCGGCTAAATCCAGGGAACCTCTCTGCTGGGGTTCCCTTCACAGCGCCGTCCCCGTCTGTGACCCTCTCCACAGACACCTCAGGGCTCAGGTGGGGAGCACACCTAGACGGTGTTCGGTCTCAGGGCCTGTGGACAGCCCAGGAGTCTCATCTCCACATCAGCATTTTGGAAATTAGGGCAGTCCTTCACTCACTGCAAGCCTTCCAGTCGGAGATCCCACCGGGTACACTTCTGTTACAAACAAACAATACCGCGGTGATGTATTACCTCAACAAACAAGGAGGCACTCACTCCTGCCCGCTTTGCAGGGAGGCCATGAGAGTGTGGGAGTTGGTATTGCAACACGGCGCAAACCTAATTGCAGTTCGTGTCCCAGGAGTGGACAACACCATCGCAGACAGCCTGAGCTGCTCTCAGGCCAGAGTCCACGAATGGGAACTTCTTCAGGAGGTGGCAGAGGATGTGTTTCACAGATGGGGCACTCCAGAGTTAGACATTTTCACATCTCCATCCAACGTAAAACTGCCCAATTTTTGCTCGCTAGATCCAGGGCCTGGTGTTTTCTGGCGAGATGCGTTGTCCCTCTCCTGGGCGGGCAGATTCCTCTATGCCTTTCCTCCTTTCCCGTTGATCCAGAGAGTTCTCTTAAAACTTCGAAGGGAGCAAGCGACGCTCATTCTGATCGCGTCCTTCTGGCCCAGACAGATTTGGTTCCCTCTTTTACACCAGCTATCCCGGGAACCTCCAGTGCCTTTGCCAATCAGCTCCCATCTATTGTCTCAGGAGGCGGGTTCATTGGTCCATCCGGACCTACACTCAGTGAACCTGCACGCTTGGCTCCTAGAGACATAGCCATGATGCGATATGGGGTCTCACAAAAAGTGGCAGAGGTACTCTCTGCCGCCAGAAAACCGACTACCCACACAACTTACACCATGAAATGGCGTAGATTCTGTTTGTGGGCTCAAGCGCGCGGCTTTCTGCTGTTAAATTGTCCAGAAAAGCTGGTTCTGGGCTACCTGCTTTCCCTCTTCCACTCCGGACTAGCTTACTCCTCGATTAAAGTGCACCTTTGTGCCATTTCGGCTTACCATGCCCAGCTGGGCACTACTTGTGCCCTTCTAAGGGGCGTCCTCCACCTTAGGCCTCCCATTAAAGATGCAGTCCCTCCTTGGGACTCGCCTTTTGTCCTGGAGCAGGTCACACTGCCACACTTTGAACCAGCCACGGATTGCAAGCTACGTTTTCTGTGTCTTGGAAAACGTTATTTTTAGTTGCAGTTACTTCTGCCAGAAGGATTTCGGAATTGCATGCTCTTATGTGCAAAGAGCCCTATTTGGTTTTCCACCAGGACAGAGTATCCCTAAGGACAAACCCAAAGTTTTTGCCTAAGGTGGTCTCAGCTCTCACCCTTAATCAGGACATCGATATAACAGTGTATTTTCCAAGGTACTCTAATTGAGGAGAAGCCCTTCTGCACACTCTAGATGTGCACAGGTGCCTCAGATACTACCTGACCAGAACTAAACAGCTCTGAAAGTCGGTCCAACTTTTCGTCTCCTTTGCTCACAGGATGAAAGGAGCTCCTGTCTCCAAACAGTCACTTTCCAGGTGGCTCATCCAGTGCATTGCTTTCTGTTATGAGAAGCGCAAAAAACCCTTACTGGACACGATCAAGGGTCATTCTACAAGAGGGGTGGCTACTTCCTTTGCGGCGTTAAAGAACGTCTCCACCTCAGCTATTTGCGCTGCAGCTGCTTGGAGCTCTGTGCATACCTTTATCAGGCATTACAGTCTGGACATTGCATTGAGGTGAAGAGCTGGGTTGGGTCTAGCTGTCCTTCAGGGACTTCTGTCCTAGGCTCGAGTTATCTCGAGGTCTCTACCTTTCCTCCTCCCAATGGTGCATGATTGCCACTACTGCTTGGAAATCAGTCCTAATGGTGTAACCTGCTGCAAGAGCTGTATCTCAAAGTAGGATAGTACAGTTACATAAGAACTTACCGTAACAGTAGATCTTCGAGAACAGCTCTTGCAGCAGGTACCTTCCCTCCCACCATCCCCGCTGGAGGTAGGTCGGAGTCAAGCACCCATCTTATCAGATGGGACATGCCTTTTACTTGTTTTTTGCCATCTGGTGGCGGATCCTCGGTCTCCTCTTCTGATGTCATCTAGCGGCCAGGAGTCTCCGGTGGGAGAAGTGATGATTATGCGGGGACCGCCTCCCTATGTACTACGCCTGACATCGGGGGCGGGACCGACATTGGAGGCGGTCCCTGCTGAAGACTGCTAGCTAGAAAATTTCCGTGGGTTCCTGGCGCCTGCCGGCTTCAGTACTAATGGTGTAACCTGCTGCAAGAGCTGTTCTCGAAGATCTACTGTTACAGTAAGTTCTTACGTAACTGTACTTTCGTTTCCAGGTACTTCCTGGTACCAGATTGGACCGGGTGGGGGGGAGACTGGTGACCCATTCTAGATCTGCATGACCTGAAGAAATTCCTCAGGTACCGCACCTTTAGGGTGGTAACTCTGTCCCAGATCATACTATTCCTGGAGCGAACATGTGGTTTTGCTCTCTGGATCTTGGCTTCATGTCCTGATCCATCCGCTCTCATTACGTGCCCTCTGCTTCGAGCAGAGGGAATCCTTTATCGAGTTTCAGGCCATGCCATTCAGCCTGTCCTCAGCCCCTAGGGTCTTCACCAAATGTGTAGCAGTGGTGGCTGCCCCCCCTTGGCGCTAGGGGAGTCCGGATATACAGTACCTTTACCTGGACAACTGGCTCATTGTGGGTCTCTACAGGCAGGAGGTGGAGCAGTCCAGGGACCTGGCCCTCCAGACCTGCGTCTCTTTGGGCCTCCTGGTCAGCGAGGCCAAATCGGAACTCATACCTTCACAGGTGATTCACTTCATCAGCTCAGCTCTTGCAGAACCGGAACTCGGCTCCCGACAGACAGGGTGTAGGCTCTTACCTCCTTTGCCCGTTCATTTTGGGTTGGGCAATTGCACCCTGCTTGGGACCGCCTACATCTTTTGGGCTACATGGCAGCCTGCACCAGCGTGGTCCATTGGGCTTGCTGGAAAATGCACTCCCTGCAGTGGGAGCTGGCCATCCAGTGGTCTCAGCGCAGGGGTCACTTCGACCAGCTGGTCACTGTGACCCAGAGGATGTGGGACGTGCTCCAGTGGTGGTTAGCTCTGGAACATCTGCAGGAGGTTATCCCATTTGTCTGTCTGGAGCCATCGGTCATCCTGATGACCGACGCGCCTCGCATGGGCTGCGGACCCCACTTGAGGGCTCACAGAGTCCATGAGCTCTGGATCTCCGAGGAGTCCTGATGTCACGTCAACCTGCTGGAGCTTAGGGCGGTTTGTCTGGCACTGATGGCTTTTGCTCTGCATATCGGGTCAGGTGGTTCAGGTCCAGATAGACAATGTCACAACAATGTACTACCTCAACTGTGCAGGGAAGCACTCTGCTTCTGGAACCTTGTGCATAACCTGGAGGCCGATCTCCTGGCCATCTATGTAGCCGGTGTCTGCAGTGAGCTGGCGGATGCTCTCGGCCGGGTGGGTGAGGTGTCTCACAAGTGGTCTCTCCATCCCAAAATAATGCACAGCCTGTCCTCCCACTGGGGCACCCCTCTGGTGGATTGTTTGCCTCCAGGTAGAACACAAAGCTGAGGCAGTTTTGTGCCCATCCCCCCTCAGCTGGGGACACTGCAGGGGGATGCCTTCTCAAGGTCCTTGACCCCGGGCCTCCTCTGTGCCTTCCCTCCCTTTCCCTTGATCCACAAGGTGCTGCTCAGGGTGCGGAGGGACAAGGCACAGGTGATTCTTGTGGCTCCGGACTGGCCTTGCCAGTTCTGGTATCCCGATCTCCTCAGCCTCAGCAATGGACACCATGTCATCTTCCTCTACACCCAGACCTGCTCTCCATCAATCAGGGGAAGGTACTCCATCTGGTCCTTCCATCCCTGCACCTGACAGCCTGGTTCCTGAGTGGCTAGAGTTCCAGGTTTTGGGTCTCTCCAAAGATGTCCTCAATGTTGTAGAGGCTTCTCGGAAGAAGTCGACCAGGAAATGCAACCCCTTCAAATGGAAGAGGTTCTCCATTTGGTATCAGGGCAAGGGGCTGGATCCTTTGTCCTGTCTGGTGGCTAGCATTGTTAACTATCTCTGGTCCCTCTCCCAGTCAGGCCTATGGTTGACAACCCTTAAAGTGCACTAGGCAGCCATTCCAGCTTACTGGGCACGGGCTGGTTAGCAGTCGTTGGTGCAAGAGAAGGTGGTCTGGTGCTTTTTAAAAAGCCTTGACCACATTTCCTCCCAGTATGTGAACCGCCACCACCTTGGGATCTGTTTGCTGGTTTTGGCAAAGCTCATGGGATAGCCATTCGGACCGATGCGCAGCTGTGAGATGTCACACCTGTCGTAGAAGACTGCCTTCCTGGTGGCTATCACTTCAGGCAGAAGGATCAGTGAGGTCCTGGTAGTCTCGGTGGAGTCTCCATACCTGGACTTTCACAGGGACAGGGTTGTCCTGCACCCAACTCGAAGTTCCTCCCGAAGGTTGTATCTGATTTTTCACTTTAATCAGGTGACTAATCTCCTGGTAAACTTCACCAGCCACACCTCGGAGGCCGAGCACGGGCTTCACACGTTGGACCAGTGGCAGGCAATAGCCTACTATAAGGAGCGCAAGGCTGGAGTCTGGGGAGAGGTTCGCTATTTATCAGCTACGCTGAAGCCGCACCTGACAGACTGGCAGCTAAGCAGACGATTGGCAGGTGGATTGTATCCTGCATTGACCTCTGCTATAGGTTGGTAGGTAGGGAGCCTCCTGTTGGGCTAAGGGCTTATTCCACCCGCCACACTGCTGCCTCGGTGGCTGCTTCCAGGGGTGTTCCTATCCAGGAAATCTGCAGGGCTGCTGCCTGAAGGTCAGCACACACCTTCATTTCCCACTACCGCATCAACCTTCAGTCTTGTCGGGATGCTGGTTTTGTGGCCTCAGTTCTCCTATCCTTATTTCCTAAGTAGGGTGAGTGTGCCTTGCCTCCCTTCTCCCAGATAACTGATAGGAGTCTGCCAGAACATGTGGGTAAGTACACAATATCCACATCCCTAGATAACAGGTTACTCACCTGTAACAGTAGTTCTAGGAATGGTATATGGTGTACATCCACACGGACCCACCCAACCTCCATTGGCAGTGGCGCACTACTCTGCTTCCAGTGGGCAAGAACTGGCGTCACGGGGTGGTGCTAGGGAAGTTACCACCTGGGTGGGTGAAGGAGCCAACTTGAAGACTTTCCAGCAGGATTTAAAGGGGAAAGGACTCTGCCAGAACGTGTGGATGTACACCATGTACCACTCCTAGAACTACTGTTACAGGTGAGTAGCCTGTTTTTTAAGGGCGTGGATATGGTTAATTATCAACACTCTAGCAATTCCACTGAAACAGTGTGATTTGCCAGATGTCTTTAAGCTAACCATCTGGGTGGTATATCCCCTGACTCTGCCTCATGACATCAGATCTTTCTTTTCACTGGAAAAATAGGTAACCTCCTTCGTTGCTCCCACGTAGGATTTTGTGTGTTACAGACACTTTGAGTTTTCAAAACTTTGAATTATTTCCTTGGTTCCTTTGACTCCCCTTGTCAATCTTCAACTGAGCAGCAGATGATGGGGTTCAAGCTTTCCTTTCAGTGCCAGCAGAAGATGTCAATCACTCACCCGCATGACACATTCGTATACTGCCTGGACTGGCAACACCGTGTGGACGGGTGCAGACTTTGTCTAAGCATGCTTCTTGAGTCACTCGCAGACAGGAAACTCGGTCTCTCACTGGGTCTGCCTTCGGAACGAGATCCAAGGACCGCCCTAAAGGCTACAAGAAGGCATTGACTACAGCCAGGTCTGCCTAGCAGCTTGTGGCCCTTGAGGTGGAAGTGGCGGCTGCCATGGTGGGCAATTCCTTGGTCTCGGCGCTGCTCCCGGCTGGGGCCAGCATCAGAGGGTCATTGACTGGAGGCTTCTGGGACATGTGTTTGGCCCTCCAGACCCTGAGGGAGAGCCCAGCCCACTGTGGCGTTAAGCAAATCACTGCTGATGCTGGTCTTGAGATCGGGAGATGACTTGCCTGACCAACCAATGGTGGTTGAGCACCCCTTGGTGGAGGAGCAGGTTGAAGGCTTTTTGGTTTCCTGGTTGAGTCAATCGACTTCAACTCTGGTTGAGCAGGCCACAGAAATTTTCCTTGAGCCTGTTGACCAGTTGTCGGTCGAGATAGAGGAATTAATCTTGCAGACCTTAGTGGGAGCGACCTCAAGCAGCAGTCAAGCCTTGTGGGCAGGCACGTGGTATATCACAAGCAGACAGAAGATTCCCTTACTGCAGATCGTCCAGTTAACGGTCACGGTTGAGATCTCAAGTCAAGGCATTCACACTCGACCGGGAGGCGCCACCGTCAATTCTTCTCAACCTCCTTATCCTCAAGTGAGGAGAGACACTATCGCAAACTGCACCAGTGCTGTGAGGAGCTCCTCTGGCAACAGTGGACTATTGCGGGGCAGGGTAGGGCTCTAACCCTGGACTTCCAGTCCCCTGGCAGCCACCAGAGGTGCCCATGCCAGTCCATGCTGCACAGGCACTTCCTCTTCTCTACCTCTTTGGTTGGAGCCGCAACCACTGCAGTTGAAGATAGGTGCTCCAAGCAAGGACGCATATTCAGCCACCAGTTTGCCAGGCTGGTTCTCAGTACAGATCACCCATGGGGAGGATGCCAAGGTGGTCCGTGGTGTGCAATGGTCGAGGGCCATTTTCGAGGAGTCCTCTGACAACTAAGACCACGAGTCCATGGCCTCCTCTGGGACTCCCCTCCTCGACCAGGGCTCGGTCGAGCAGTTGTCCACCGAGCATGGCCTGGTGTCCTTTGGGGCGCTTCTCCACCTAGTGTTGAAGTCCGCTTCAGTCCTACAAGAGCCAGTGCAAAAAATAGCTAAGTACCCTTTTACAGACATTTTGGACTAGGTCAATTACCCGGGAGTTGCCTCTCCCATGGCTGAAGACATTTTGGGAGCAGTCCTGGAGCTTTGGCAGCATCCTACCCAGCACCCTCTGCCTGTATGGTCTGCAAGTATGCGTCCTTACTGCATTCCTTTTTTGGGTTCTGTAACCACCTGTCTGCGGAGGGTCTGGTCACAGATTCAGTGTTCTCCAAGTCCTTACACCAGGTGGACATGGACAAGCCTCTAGACAAGGAGTCACGTAAGATTGACCGTGCTGCTAAAGTGTATGCTGTGGCATCCTTGGGTCTCGGTCAGGTTAGTTATGCCGTGATGATGGCCAGCGTCGGTCACTTCCTGGTGGGAGTCTTCGATACAGTCTTCCCTCATCTCCCTGCTGATTAGCAGTTGGCAGTGATGGTCATCAGAGACCAGGGTCAGTTGCTGGCTAAACACCAGCTCCAGATAGCGTTGGATATGGGTGACTTGTGTGCCGTGCCATGACATTGGCTGTCTCCATGCATCGTAGAGCCTGACTGCATCTGTCCACCTTCACGGCAGACACCCAGTGCAAGCCAGCCAATGTCCCTTTCTTGGGCACTGAGATAGGTCAGTATCTATCTCACCGTATTGAGAACTCCAGTGCCACCCTTGTTTCTGTGGCGTGGTCCCTGAAGGACCCGAAATAGAAGACTGAGAAACAGGCTTTCCAGTACCCATCCTTTCAGCCACAGCCTCTTCAGCAGCAGCCCCAGCAGGGGCAGTACCAGGCCTGGCACCCCAAGTCCGGTGGCCAGGGTCCTGGGGGAAGCAGGGGTAGTGGTGACCCTCTAGCCACAGCCACCAGTGCAAGTTCATTTTAGAGATTTGCCTGTGTGGGACATTGACCCACTGGGTATAAAAAATAGGCGATAAATGAATAAATAATGGGACATACTGGACAACTGAGCCCAGATTCTTAAAGCAGCAGTGGAAAACCATTAGATCAGCAAGCTGGAGTGTCCCCTAGGGAGAAGAAAAAGTGAGTCAGAATTGAAAACTGTGTGACATTTGTCACATTTTATTTTTTTATTTTATTTTAGTCTTTGGTAACCAGGTACGGTCCACTAGGCACAAGTGCCTGTTTTCAGGGACGACCTGGGAGCACTAGGCGGTTAAATGACTTGTCCAGAGTCACACAGTATGCAAGTGGAGGTTGTGAGAATCAAACTCAGGTCTGGTCTGCTGGATGTATCAAGCTCGTTCACACTTCGTTCCTCTAACCTCTAGGCCATACTGCCAGCCCAAAAATGCCCCCCGGACTCCCCCTCCCAAAAAATGAACACTGCCAGTGCCCTCGCAAAAGTTTCCCAGTGACAAGCCAGGGGTGTCATCCCTCCACCTGACCTGTCCCTATCTGCACTCCCTGTCAGAGGACAGCTGCATCTTATCTTGCCACAATGGTCTACTGTCACAACAGACAAGTGGGTGTTAGACGTAATGGGCAGAGGGTTGCTTCTGGACTTTGGGCTCTCCCGTCTTATCGCCTCCATGAGCCTTGGGAGGCCAGGGTGTTGCAGGTCATGCTGTCCGCCCTTCCGTAGGGCGTTGCATAGTTCCTTGCAAAAGGGGCAGTAGTCCATGTCCCGGACACCCTGGCCAGTCAAGTTTTTTAAAATCAGTAAATGGATCTGCACAGTCTGAACAAGTTCATGTGGAAACACAAGATCTTTGAGAAAAGAATAAGATAGGATCTGATAGAAACTTTATATGTATAGCTGTTTTCCAGAAGTCAAAGCACTTAACAATAAGACAGATCTGTTACAAGTAATACATCACAGTGGTAATAGATGTAAACTAATAAAGTATAACCACTCATGGAATAGGGACCAATGATGTAGCTTGACAGTTTTGACTGAACTGAGACTTCAAGCAAACACCGTAATTACTGGGTTTTGGGTTATTACAGTGTTTGAGAGAGGCTTGTAAATCGTGTGGTAAAGGGGGTAACCGGTAATTATATTTAGAATAAAAGATGATGAAGTGTGTGATATGAGAATTTAATGCACACCCAAGATGTGGGATGCTATATAAGTTTATGAAAGCATCCCACACTGAGGGTGTGCGTTAAAATTTTATATGCACACTTCCACCTTTTATTTTATATAACAACTGCTGAGCAATTTTATTTCCAGCCCGATTTCTGCTATGTGTCACATCCAGAGAGAGAGACACACACACGTACACGTGCCAGTCTCTCTTCATTCCTTCCAAGGCAGAAATTTAGTTGTTTTTTGTTTTTTTTTACTTACAGTTGTCTTTAATGTCCATCGGGAGCACTATCGCTAGTGAAGGCATAGCCCGTTCTTCCTCACAGCCGCGATGTCCCAAAGTGGACGAACAGCAGGATCAACCAGATAGAAGTTTTCTGTTTTTTTATGTGAAAGGTGGGATCAACCAGAATAATAAAAAAATAAAGAGAGACTATTGTTGTAGTGGCAGCTCCTCGTTTAACAGAGATTCTAGGGACATGGATATGTTGTTCATCCACACTTATTGGCAGGTTCCTTGCCGCTTTAAATCTTGCCGGAAGGTCTTCACGCTGGCTCCTCCCACCCACCTGAGTGGTAAAACTCTCGGCTCCGCCCCATGACGCCAGATCTTCCTTACTGCTTGGAAGCTCAGGTTCCCTCCTTAGCGCTCTGTGTTTTTCAACTGGTTCCTTATTCTTTGGTTCGTCCGAATTTAGTTTTGAAGTTTTCTAAACTTCGGTCTTCTTTTCCCTCGCGTCTGCGATGGGCAATTCCTTTTCCGGCTCTCGGAGGCACCCTGGCAGGCGTAATCTCTCCAGGACTGATCCGCAGTCCACATGCGTGTACTGCCACGACTTGGACCACGACCTGCAAGTCTGCGAGTTCTGCCGCGCCCTTTCGACCAACGTCCTGGAGGATCATGCAGCCCGATTGAGGCTTGGGCGCCCTGAGGATTTTTCCCGCCGGTAAAATCCATAGAGGCTCGTTGGCCAGTGTCCGCGACGGCTGATTCGGCTGAGCAGCTCGAACTCTCTATCGCCCTGGAGGAGGCGGTGGTCAAGGCCGCATCTCCTTCCTCCTCGGTCGCGGCATTTATCCCGCTCTCTCTGAGTTCCTCTCATTTGGCTTCGTTCATGGAGCTTCGCCAGTCCCTCTCCACGAAGGGAGAGGGGCCATCGGGACTTGCCTCTTGGCCCAGGTGTGGGAGCGGGAGAGGTCTCCTTCCCCGGACTGCCGACCGTCGACTTCGGTCAAGGTTGCGGCTCGGGCCGTTGGCTTCACGGTGTCCCCGTCAGGCCAGCCCGCCGAGACTCTCATCAACGCAGTCGAGTTTTCTCTCGACCCGTCACCTGGGTGGTCGACTGGAAGAGCCGTCAACCCTTCGCCGGTTTCCCCGGTGGAGGCTGAGGTTCTGCCTGCACCTCGGGTGGCAGTCCTTGTCAAAGTGTCCAAGCTGAGGAAGAGTGGGTGTCCCCGCTCCTTCTCAGACCACCTCGGTTTCACAAGGATCTCGGTCTCCGGTCAAGCCGCTCCCACCGACTTGGCCGGTCTCGGTGGCACCGGTTAGGTACACGTTCCTCCTCAGATGAGGAGGCTTCGGCAGATGGGCGTCGGCGTTGGAGGAGTTTATGTGGCAGCAGTTGCTGTTGTCTGGGAATCACTTGACTCCGATTCATTCCCCATCTATCAAGCGGCTGCCGCCTGAACGGCCGACGCAACCGTTCGCTGCAGTTGAGGTGCCCACTTCCGGGCTGGTTGTTCGACCAAATCTTACTGCCCCACCGATTGTGGTGGAACCTCGGTCGGGTCACGGCCTGTCCCGCAGGTTGTCGGTCACCCTCACTCCTGCCCGCCCTCAGCGGGTGAAGAGAGACTCAGGCCTGTGGCAGCTCTTTGCAGACCCTTCGGAGTCCGATGATGACTCCTCCGTGTTCCCCAGGTGGGTGGGCCTGAAGTCCTCCCTGGACCGGTCTTTGGACGACAGCCCATCGTCCTTCCTGGGTCTGCTTAGGCTCATCTTGGAGTTCACTGGGATGCAGCTCGAGCCCATGTCCAAATGGGCCTGTTTTCCCCTGACGGAGATCCTAGACCGAGGGGATTCACCCACGGAGGCCTTCCCTGTGGCTGAGGCCATTGTCGGCCCAGCCTTGGAGCTTTGGCAGCGGCCTACTTCCTGTCCTGTGCCTCGATCAGGATGGCCAGAAGTATGCAGTCCCTATCGGTTCTTTGCCCGGTTCTCGGAGCACCCTCTGCTGAGGGGTTAGTTACTGATGCGTCTTCCAGCGTTCCATGGCTTCGGGATACGGATAGGCCTCCGGCAAAGTCCAAAAGCATGGACTATATCGGTTGCAAGGTTTACGCGCTCCTCATGTAGGCCTCCGACAGGCTAGCTACAGGTCCACGCTGATGGCACACTTCTCACGCCCTCTTGGGCTCCTGGATGAGGTGATTCTCATCTCCCGGCCGACCTGCGGACCCGCAGTGCGAAGTGCGGGACCAGGGTAGAAGCGGGTGGCTAAGTAGCAGCTTCAGACTGCTCTGGACACAGGTGATTCCTGTGCCCAGGTCAGTGGCGGCCATGGTAGCCCATAGTGCTGCAGGGCATGGCTGAGGATATCCACCTTCTCGGCGGATACCCAGCACAAGTTGGGCGGACATCCCCTTCTTGGGGACTGACCTCTCGACCCTGGGTGGAGGACACCTCCAGGACCCGAGAAGTCAGTGTGCCACTCTGGACTCAGTCATCCCACCCAGAGGGACAAGGAGCGCTGACAACCTCTCGTAAGCCCCTTAGTCCCTTCAGCCCCTGCTTGCGACCGGCCCATCAGCACCAGCAAGAGGCCCAGCAGGCTTCGAGCTTGGCACCCCGACCCAAACCAGTGGCTTCCTCTAAAGGGAAGGAGGTGAAAGAGCCCAGGAGCTCCTTGGCCAGTCCCTCCTGCAAGCCTGCTCAGTGGCAGGCTGGCGGGCGTCGCCCTGGCCTCAGCCACCCCTCCTGGGTCCCCCGGGGAGGCGGCTCCGCCACTTCCTTTCAGCCTGGTCCACTATCACCACGGGCGCTGGGTGTTGGAGGTGGTAGGAAAGGGCCTGTCTCTGGAGTTCGAGGCAGGTCCCACCCTTCGAGGCAAGTAGCCCCTCGAGAGCCACAGGGTTTACAGCCTCTATGTCGGACTACGCGACCCGATATGCCCTGCTCCTCGAAAAAGGGTGATCAGGAAGGTGGTCCTCCTCCAGACCCGGGGTTTGTGTCCAGGTACTTCCTGGTCCCCAAACAGGCAGAGGGCTGGGCGCTTCATTCTCGGCCTGCACGACCTGATCAAATTCCTAAGGTCTTGGATCTTCTGGATGGTCACTCTGACTCAGATATCCCATCCTTGGAATGAGGCATGTGGCTCTGTTCGCTGGACCTCCAGGACACATTCTTCACGTTCCGATCCGTCCGTTTCTTCAGAGTCTTCTCTGCTTCAGAGCGAAGGGATCTGTTTACGAGTTCCGAGCCATACCCTTCGGCCTCTTCCCAGCTCCCAGGGTCTTCTCCAATGCATAGCAGTGGTGACAGCAGTCCTACAGGCGCCAGAAAGGTTCGGGTGTACCCTGCACAGATGGCTGGCTGATCGCTACCTCTCCAAGCGGAGGTGGAGGCGGTCGAGGTTCTGGCCCACCCTAGGTTGCGCTCAGATGGGCCTCCTCTTCCAGTGAGCCAAGTCAGAACTCGTGCCAAAGCAGGTGAGTCCTTTCGCCGAGGCAGAGCTTGACTGGTTGAGGCAGGCTGGCTCCCGGCGGACAGGGCCGAGGTTCTTCCTCCTTTACCCAGTCATGTCTGATTGGGCATTTGCGCCCTACCCGGGACTTCCTACGCGTCCTGGGCCTCGTGGCGGCCTGCACCAGTGTGGTCCGTTGGGCCCGTTGGTACATGCATCCCCTTCAATGGGGACTGGTCGGCCAGTGGTCACATCGCTGCGATCCATTGGACCAGCCCGTGACAGTGACCCAGGAGATGTGGAACGCTTTCCAGTGGTGGACTGTTCCGGCACATCTGCAGGAGGGCATCCCGTTTGTCCGACCCAAGCCGACGGTCTCTTTATCGACCGAAGCATCTCTGATGGGTTGGGGTGCCCATCTGGGGAGCACAGGCGCCGCGACCTCTGGTCCCCTCGGAGTCCCAATGCCACATCAACCTGCTGGAACCCCAGTGGTTCATCCCCAGCCCTCACCGCCTTGGCTCGTTTCTATGGGGTCAAATGGTTCAGGTCCAGAGCGGACAATTACGACCATGTACTATCTAAGACACCCAGGCCGGGGCAGCTCCATGATTCTGTGCAGGAAGCTCTCTGCATTTAGTCACTATCGTCGCAGCCTGGAGGTGGATCTCTTTGCCATTCACGTGGCAGGAGCCTCAACGACCCCGATGCCTAAGCGAATAGGGGCTGCATCTCTAGCGGTCTCTCCTGCGGAGGTAGTACAAGATCTGTTCTCCCACATGGGCCACGCCTCAAGGTTGACCTGTTTTCCTCCAAGAGAGTCTGACTGAGACTGTTCCATGCCAGCCCCCCTCAGCAGGGCTCGCTGCAGGGGGATGCCTTCTCGAGGCCGTGGACCCCAGGGCCTCTTCTCGCCTTCCCCATTTCCCTTGATCCACAGGTGCTTCTCAAGGCGAGGAGGACAAGGCACGAGCTGATTCAAACAACATGAAGTCTTGCTATATTATAGACATTAGCAGTTTGATCCAGCTCTAGAACTGCTCCGGGTGAAATAGTTAAAACCATTCCAAAATAGAATTTTGGCACGAAAGCAGCTCTATCTGTGTCAATTCAAACTTGAACATCAGATTCTTTACTCCGCCTCAATGAACAGTACGCTCAGATTTCTCCTTCTGCTCGGTTCATTTCTCGGTTTAAAAAGTGTTTTCTCGGTTGGATTTCAACCGAGAATAGTTTTATTTAACCACAAAACCGTTCGGTAAAAGCTCTATCTGTGGTAACCGTAAGTAAATGAAGGTTTTTGTCTGTGTCGGAACTTGTAAGTTGATCGGTTCGGTTTGAACCGATCAATGGAGGTAAAACTCATTTAAAACTAAAAGTTACAATTTTAGAGTGCGGTTCCAGGTTCTTATCGGTTCTATAAAGGATTTAATACGGTTTTCCAATACCGTAAACAGTTAGGAACCGATAAGGTGTCTTGCCTAACTACCGTTAAAAGGCAGAGATTTTTGGTTAGGCTGGCAGTGCGTCTGAGAAACCCAAAAGAAAACCGGGCCCACTGGGTTTCAACACTGTGATGTTTGTGGGAAGTTTTGCCAAGGCTGACCCCCACCTACATGTGTTTGTGTCTGAGGTTTGACCACCTCCAGTCAGACTGCCAGGTATGTAAAATTTCCTGCAGCCACCCTGGAAAAAGATTGGGCAGGCTCAGGGGCGAGAGCCAAAAGTCCGCTGACCCGGATGGCCAGCCGGTTCGGTGCCAGACACACCAGAGGCAGTGCCCTCTGACCAGGGCCAGACTTCCTCGGGCAAAGAAAAGCTGGTTCTGAAGACCAATTCCAGTAAAGAAAACAAGAAAATCAGCAGGTCTGAGTCCAAAATTCCTTCTCCAGCTGCTGCAGGGATGTAAAAGCCATACAGATTGTCCAGTCCCTTTCTCAGGGTCCGTCCAGACCACCACTATCTGGTAAGGTCGGTTCGTCAGGTCCCAGTGGTTCAGGATTATGATATTGAGAATTTTATAGACCAGAGGGAGGGAGGATTATTATGAACAGTATGATGTGGCTGGGAAGGTCTGGGTGTGCCCATTGAACAGACATCTCCAGACAGACCTTAGAATCTCCCCTATGCTGTCTGAGTCCCCATCTCATTTTATGTTTTATAAAAGTTGCTAAACCCTCAACTTCCTTTAGAAGAGGCTGTGGATGAGCAGAGGAGCCTGATTTTGTAGAAATGATGGATATTCAGAGTCTGAGAGATTGTCTATTCCTTTACATAAGTCTTTTGGGAAACAAACAATTAAAATTTTAAAAGCTCTAATTCTGTGTCTCCTGTAGATAAAAGATGGACAGAAGGTATACATTGTCAGGCCCTGATACAGAATTCCTTTCTCAGCAATGCAGTCATGTAGGGGGTAGGGTAGGCCTGTCACAGGCCTTTCTACCAGACTCAGGCCTCCTCTGCCTGCTCAGAGGGCTTCTTCAGAGGCAGGGGGCAGGCAGGGGTGGGCAGACCTGCCCACCCCCAGCCTAAAGCTCCTGAGAAACAGGCACCCTGATGGGGTGCCCAGGGCCGATTCTCTGTACCAGTGGGGGGCAGGCTGGCTTACTTCCAGTCAATTGGGCTTCTTTAACCTCAGACAAGTGGGTTCTGAAGTAGTAAGCCAGGGTCTGGTTCTCAGCTTCAAAAGTTTCCCAAGTTGAGAAGCAGACTTTTCTACCTGCAAGTGCTAGAGACCCTCGCTCTAGAAACAGAGGTCTCATCCCTGTTAGCTCTCAGAGCAGTAGAAAGGGTTCCTCCCTGCATCAGGGCAGGGGTCTGTATTCTAGATACTTCCTTACCCAAAAAGACAGGAGAATGGCGGCCCATTTTAGATCTCAGATATCTGAACAAGCATCTTCACAAACCAAAGTTCAAAATGGTAACTCTGGCAATGATTTTACACCTTCCCCTAAGGCCAGGGGACTGGCTGGCAGCCTCCCTGGACCTCAAGGATGCCTATTTCCATGTCTAATCAGAAGATCATCCAAAAGTACCTCAGATTAGAACTGCCTCAGGTCATTACCAGTTCAAACAATGCCCTTCAGCACCCCTGACCACTCCACAAATCTGTTCACACAACAAGTGTCTAGCAGTGGCAGTGGCCCACTTAAGAGGCAGAGGATTGCTGTTTTCCCTATCTAGACAACTGCTCCTTGTGAGGCCAGCCCCAGAACAAGTAAAATCTCACCTGCAGGTCACCAGCAGCTTCTCACCTACGCTGGGTTTCTGCTAAACCTACCAAAGTCGGTTCTGGAACCAGTCCAGGTACTCACCTTTATAGGGGCAGAATTGGACACAAAGCTAACCAGAGCCTTTCTTCCCCAGAAAGGGTAAGAATTTAGTGGCTCTGGCCTCTTCCTTCACTCTGCAGGTCTCTGACCAGCAAGACACTTTCTGCAGCTCCTGGGGCACATGGCTGCATCTACAGCTGTTGTGCAGGAGCAGATTTCAGATGAGAGACATTCAGTTTCACTTGAGAATCTTTTGGTCTCAGAGAAGACCCCCTTTCAAAGTTGGTCCCAGTGACTGAACCTTGATCCTAGCTCAGTGGTGGCAGGATCAGAGCAATTTAAGCGGGGTCCCTTCATTTCCCCTTCTCACGACTTGACTCTCACTACAGATGCTTTCCTTCTGGGTTGGGGAGCCCACATGGCGACCTTTCCCTCAGGGAGTTTGGTCCCCCAGATCTCTGCTCACATCAATTTGCTGGAACTCAGAGCTGTCTTTTAGCTCTTCAAGCTTTTCTGCATCTGTCCCACGATAAAGGTGATACAAGTCAGAACAGACAACACCACAACAATGTGGTACATCAACAAACAGGGGGCGACTTTGGTCTTCAGCCTTGTGCACCGAGGCAATGAAGTTGTGGTCTCTGGCCTATTCTCTGAACACTTCCCTCACAGCAGTTCATCTTCCAGGGAAGGACAATGTCCTAAGCGGATGCCCTCAGCAAGTTTCCCAGGGCCATCACGAATGGTCCCTGGATCCTCAAGTGCTGAGATAGTTTTTGCCAGGTGGGGCATCCTCAGATAGATCTTTTGCAGCCCCAGACAATCACAAACTTCCTCTGTTCTCTTGCAGGCCTCCAGTGCTGGACAAATTCCCTGGATGCCCTTCTTCTGGATTGGGAGAAGTTCTCTATCTTCCCCTTCCTCTCCTATTCAAAGTACTAGTCAAAATCAGATCTCAGCCTTGCAGGGTGATTCTGATTGCCCGGATGAGCCAGGCAGCCCTGGTACCCTCCTTCTGTCTCTGACAGTCCATCTTCCTCTGTGCCTCCCCAGGAATCACAATCTGTTGACTTGTGCCCAGGGAAGGTTTGGTATCCGGACCTCAAATCCCTCAACCTCAAGGCCTGGCGCTCTGAGGAGTTAGAGTTTGCTGATTTACACCTCTCTCAGAGTGTTCTTGAGATCCTAAAGGCTTCAAGAAAGCCTTCCACTAGGGCTACTTATAGTTCTAAATGGAAAGGTTTTCCATTTAGTGTGCTGGGAAAAATATTTCCCCAGAATCTGCTGAATTGCCCATTTATTAGATTACATGGTACATCTTAATTCCTTGGGTCTCAGACCAGCTCCCTGAGAGTTCAGTTGGCAGCTGTGTCTGCTTTTGTGTCAACAGGAAAGTCATCCCCTCTTTCCTCTCATCCTGCATTTCCAAAGTTTTTAAAGGGATTACTCCATACTAATCCTCCCTTTTCAGGAACCGGCCCCTGCTTGGGACCTTAATGTTTGCATTGCATTAATGCAACCCCTTTCTGAACCTCTGTCTTCTGCAGGCTTAAGTACCTAACCTGGAAAACTGTTTTTCTAGTGGCTATCACTTCCATCAGGCATAAGTGAATTGCAAGCCTTGTCAGTGGAGACTGACTTTATTTCTTCGACAGGGATAAGGTAGTTCTTAGGACTAATAGGAAGTTTTTGCCTAAGGTGGTTTCAGATTTCCATCTTAATCAATCTATCTCCCTTCCAGTATTTTTCACTGATCCTCCTCTTGGTGAGAGGAGGTTGCACAGCCTGGATGTTAAGAGAGCTCTTAGTTATTATATAGAAGTGCACAAAGGTCACTGGTTCGAATCCCTCCAACTTTTCCTTACCTATGGTGAAGTTGGGAAAGGCAAACCTGCCACTAAGAGATCAATAGCCAGGTGGATTGTCTCTTGTATCCAATTTTGTTATCAGAAGTGGGCAGAGCCCCCGGTTTGAGGGCTCATTCTACCAGGGGTACAGCTCGTCTCTAGCTGCTGCCAGAGATATCCTTTTATTAGAGATTTGCCAGGCTGCTACTTGGAAAGCGGTACGCTTTTACCAAGCATTATTCCCTGGATGTCCAGGCCAGAGAGATGCTTCGGTTTGGCACAGCTGTTCTTCAGAGCCTGTTCCTAAGTAGGTTCTGCCCTCCTCCATGGAGGTACTGCTGTGTATTCTGCTAAAGTCTATAATATAGCAAGACTTCATGTTGTTTGAAGAAAAAATTACTCACCTTAGTAATGTTGTTTCTTCTAATGGAGTCTTGCTATATTCTAGACCTCCCAACCTGCCCCTCTCAGAACCTCTACTTGGTGGGGTGCGGACAACTTAGTGTGGGCACTACTTATGTCCTGTTAGCATTTTGTCCCCTTTGGGACTTTGGGGGTGGGTATGTGTACGCGTGTGTGTGTTTTATTATACTTATGTTCCATTTTCATATTATTAGAATGGTGTTAGTATTTCTGGTCCCCTGACTTTATTTCTGGTCCCCTGACTTGAGTCTTGGGTGTTGGGACCATCAATGGTTGTTATTATTTAGGTAGCCATTTGGCTAGTGTAGGTTACAACTTCCACACAGACCTCAGTGAGTTTGGCTCGTAAAGATCTGACAGTTCAAGTTTGAAATGACACAGATAGAGCTGCTCTCGTGCCAAAATTCTATTTTGGAATGGTTTTAACCATTTCACTCCGGGGCAGTTCTAGAGCTGGATCAAACTGCTAATGTCTATAATATAGCAAGACTCCATTAGAAGAAACAACATTACTAAGGTGAGTAATTTTTTCTTCTGGTATCCCCAAACTGGTTCCGCCAGCTCTGGTATCCAGCTCTCCTCAGTCTCAGCTTCAGGCTCCTGAGGCGGCTTCCAGCCCGCCCAGACCTGATCTCGGTTATCAGGGGAAGATATTCCATCCGGACCTTCAGTCCCTGCACCTGACGGCCTGGTTCCTGTGCGGCTAGTTGCCAGGCCTTGGGTCTTCGGCGAGGTCCTCAACGTTGTTGAGGCGTCCCTTGAGAGTCGACGGATAATGCTACGCCTTCAAATGGAAGAGTTTCTCCATTTGGTGTTAGGGTAGGCCTGGTCCCTTCTCCTGTTCCTCGGCGAGCATTCCAGACTACCTGTGGTCCTTTCTTCTTCTTCTTCAGCAAGGGATTCGGTCGACGACCCTTAAGGTGCTCCTGGCAGCCACCTCTGCCCTCCGAGGGCGGGCCGGAAGGCAGTCGGTGGCGCAGGAAAGGTGGTTGGGCGCTTTTCCAAGGCCTTGATCACACTTCCCCTTCGGTGCGAGAATCTCCACCTCCGTGGCATCTACCGCTGGTATTGGCTTAGCTCACGGACAAGCCATTCGAACCAATGCACAGGTGCGATTCTCCCACCTGTTGTGGAAGAACACCTTCTTGGTGGCTACCACGTCAACCAGAAGGATGAGAGAGCTCCAGGCGCTTCCTTCAAGTCTCCCTATCTGGTCTTCCACAAGGACAAGGTTGTCCTGCGCCCCACCCGAATTTCCTTCCAAAGGTGGTGTCGGAGCTTCACCTTCACCGGGTGTTGACTCTGCCGATGTTCTACCCCATTCACACCTCGGAGGCCGAATATAGGCTCCATTTGGACCCTAGTTGAGCACTCGCCTTCTCAGGGAGCGTAGGGCTGAAGTTCGGGAGAGGTTCGCCAGCTGTTTGTCATCTACGCCGGAGCCGCATCTGGCAGACCTATAGCCATGCAGACGATGAGCGGGTGGGTCACCTCCTGCATAGATCTCCGCCATAGGTGGGCAGGCATGGAGCTTCCCAGAGGGATAAGAGCTCATTTTAACCGCCATGCCGCTGCATCAGTGGCTGCTTCCGGGATGTCCTTATCCAGGATATCTGCAGGGCTCTTACCTGGAAGTCGGCACTTACCTTATTTACCCCCTACCACATCGACCTTGGGTCACTCCGGGATGCTGGTTTGGGGCCTCCGTTCTCCAGTCTTTATTCCCTAAGTAGGGGGTGTGCGCCTTGCCTCCCTCCTCCCAGAGAACTGCTAGGAGTCTGCCAATAAGTGTGGATGAACAACATATCCATGTCCCTATAAATACAGGTTACTCACCTGTAACAGGAGTTCTAGGAATGGTATATATTGTTCATCCTACATTCTAAACCTCCCCAGCTTCAACGCACAACCTGGCTTCCAGCAGGCTAGATGTGGGCGCTAGGGGTGGAGCCAAGAGTTTTACCACCCGGGTGGGTGGGAGGAGCCAGCTTGAAGACCTTCCGGCAAGATTTAAAGCGGCAAGGAACCTGCCAGACAGTGTGGATGAACAACACATACCATTCCTAGAACTCCGGTTACAGGTGAGTAACCTGTATTTTGGAGCCGCCATGTTAAAGCAAATGTTCTGCCCCGCCCACACACAGGACAAGAGCAAATGGAGCGCTCGAGTTTAAGAAACAGAATGTATGTTCACCGTAATAACCAGCCGGTTAGTACGGCAAATAAAAACTGGGTCAGCCTTAGAAAAAAATTGCTGACCAGTTATTGTAATATAATTCACAAGATTAATGACATTTATCGGTCTCCTGAAAATGCCTTTCTAAACAGCCAGATCTTTAACTGAGACTTGAAACTTCCCACTGAGGGGCAAAATGGATAGTAAGTGGGATATTATTCCGGAGTCTAAATCCCGACACAGAAAATGCTGGGTCCCCAGCAGCTTTTAATCTTGATACTGGGACTTACAAAAGCCCCTGGGTATCTGAGCAAAGAACTCTGGAGTCCCGACAAACCTTCTGACAGGTTATCAGCAATTCACAGATGTAGAGGGGGCCCAGTCCATTTATGGCCTTATAGACCAGCAAAAGAACTTTAAATTCAGAATGCCATCTAATTGGGAGTCAGTGCGGCTTCTTCAGAGCAAAAGTAATATGACAGAATTTTGATATTCTGGTCAGTAATCTGGCCACTGAATTTTGTAGCAGCTGTAATAGGCCATAATAGAGTGCATTGCAGTAGTTGACTTGCAAGGTAACGAAAGCTTTAACTAGTGAACGCAGATCAACAGGATCAAGGAAGTGACGTAATCTGGTTATATTTTTAAACTGGTAAAAACCTCTTTTGATAGCAGTAATATGAGATGACAGATCTGGATTACTGTCAAATATTACTCCCAGATTAGGAGCCTCCTCACTAATCTGCAGTAATTCACCATCACAGGTAGGGGAACCATATTTTCCTTTGCTGCAGACACAAGTCTATTGGAGTCGACCAGAAGCAACTCAGTTTTGCTGGGTCTGAGTTTCAGCCAGTTCACACTCATCTAATACCTGATTTCCATATATGGATATCTTCTCCAGTAAGCCACACCTTTGGAACTATAACCATCAATGCCAGGACCACACGGAAACTTTTGCTAGCCAGGGGCCACCCACAGTGATATTCCACATATGTATATGTGTGGGTGGTCCCAACATTCCTCAGTTTGCTTTTTTTCACCATCGATAATCCTCATCTGACTTGCTAAAGAAAACGCTGACAAACTGGCTATTGCTGTTTATTCTTTTATTTTACTACAGTGTTATTTTGTCGTCTCTGCTTGCTGCCAGAATCGAAAGAGCCTTTATTCTAGGGGCCGGCTTCTCCCACCCACCTGGGTAGTATCCTCCTCAACACTGCCCCGTGACATCAAATCTTTCTTTCCGCTGGAAGAGACAGGTTCTCTCCATAGCACTCTGTGTTCATGTAGGCCCTGTCTTTTGTTCACTAAATAAAGGCACTTTAGTCTTCTGGTTGCTCTGCGTTTGCACCGTTTTCGCATCATGGACTCGACGACTTCGAAGTCGGTGCCCAGTTTTAAACTTTGTCCATGTGGACAGAAGATGTCACGTACGGACCCTCACACCACATGCATTTACTGCCTGGGCCAGGAACACGATTTGCCTGGTTTTAAACTTTGTCCATGCAGACAGAAGATGTCACGTACAGACCCTCACACCAGGTGCGTTTACTGCCTGAGCCAGGAACACGATTCCTAGGCTTGCATCCTGTGCTGCACTCTACACCTCTCCACTTTGGAGGACCAGTACGCGTAACTTTTACTTGGATGTCCGAATGAGCGGGATCCTCATGTTTGGTCCAAGGATGCCCATTGGCGGTCTCCATGGCTGCAGGTTCCGAAAGACAGTTGGTGGCTTTCGAGGAAGCTGCATCCCAGGCCGCAGCGGGCTCTTCGATGTCCGTGCTGGTCCCTCTGGGCTTTGGCACCTCTTTTACCGGGGCATTGTGGGACTTATACCGGTCCCTTTCTACCCTCGGGGAGGGCCCTTCTCGTGCATCTAAATCCTCTAAAAAGGACTCCAAGGTGAAAGTTTAAAAACTTCTGTCGCAGGTCGTGGGACTGCGAGCACCCTCGGGCTTTGGATTCCCACTCTCTTGCTTTGTCGGCCTTCATCAACGAGTTGGCTTCGGGTGATGCTTCTGTCCAGGCTGCTGGCCCCATGGTGTCCCATCGGGCCTGTTGGCTGTAGTGCGGGCCAAACAGCCTGTTGAGATTTTTCTCTATCTATTGTCACAGGACAAGGGGGATACTTCCATCTCCAGGACTTTGGTCCTAACGCTCCAGTCCCAGGGCAGGTCGGATCAGCCCCTTGACCCAGTCCTTAACCCCCGGGACACCGAGCTTGAGAGGGACCCTAAGCATCTTTCGCTGGTTCCCACCTCTCCCCGCCGTCCTGTTCGCTGGCGATCGAGGTTGAGGACCTATAGCTTGAGGTTGAGCAGCCAAAGTCGCTGGTCTAGCTCTCAACACTCTGGAAAGCAGCGTCACCGCTAATCTTCCTGGACATAAAGTCTCCACCACTCATTCACACTAATTGTACTATGCCGAAGGTGCTAGGATCCTGCGGGAGCCAAAAACCTTCAGGAGAGCCAGCGTCGAGGAAGAGCTGCAAGGAAGCAAAGCCGCAAGCCTGGCTCACACTGTATAGGCTACCTTGGCGTCGACCCTCCAACCACCTCAGTTCCTTTTTTTCCACCGTCTAGTGCGCTTCAATGACGACAACGCTCGCCCGCCAGGAGTCAAATCTTCACGTCTATACGGCAACAGCTATAGTTGTTTCAGTATTTGATTAAATTTTATTTATTTTATTAGGTCAGTAAAAAAAAAAGTAAAACAATTTTACGTCAAGAAGAAGTCTTCAGCTCTCCTTCGATGGAGTCGACAGTGAACGGGGCAGGTGATGGTAGGCAGACTCCGGATAAAAGCTGTGTTATCAGCAGGGCTGGGTCTGGTCCTCCGCCTGGTCTCCGGAGGGGGTCTGACTATGGGCAGTCCGGTGCTCGGGGGAAGGGACGGTCCTCCCGAAAGCAGAAAAAGATCGGTCCCATTCTTGATCCTCATCGAGGACTCGGCACCGCTCGACCTCGAGTTCTTCTTCAACCTCCTGGTGGAAAAAGAAAAGGTACCACTCGAGGTCACCCTCTGGTATGTCTGTGCATCGATCGCGGGGGCAGGGGCAGGGATTCGACTCAGACTCCTCGGGGGTCTCCTACGTCCTTGGTTCCTGGTGACTGGCATCCTCGACTCCGGAGTCCCTCCCCGCCCCCTGTGGGGTCCTCCAGTGAGCAGTTTCACCATTGGGCCACTCTTATGGAGCAATGAGTTCGGCAGTTGTCCCATCTGCCCAAGCTGGGAGGCCGTCTCCAAGGCCTTCGAGCCTTCCAGTTTCAGACATGCAGGCAGGGCAGTTGGGGCTTCCTAGTCACACGGCGCCTTCTTCAGTGCCATCGACACTGAGCTCTGGTGCTTTTCTCCCTCACATGGCTGTGGCACAGGGGCTAGCACAGGTGCCATTTTCTCCTACTGCAATTTTCAGATCTCCCTCGCTGAGTGCAGTGTTAGGAGCCTCTGGTTCTGCGGTGCTGTGCCCGACGCTGCATCCTGTGCCGACAGCATCTGTGTTTTTGGCGCCACACCCTGTGTCTGCGCCTTCGGTGACGCATGGGGCACCGATTCTCGACTTCGATTTGCGGCACTCCTCCTCTTTTTCCTCCGTTTCCTGTATGCTCTGTCCTTTTGGGGCTAGTAGGAGATGATATTGAGCCTGATCCTGATCTTTGACTGGGGGACAACTTTGACGACGATTCCTCTCTAGGGGTGGCAAATAAACCATCTCTTCCAGCAGTTCCTCTGGTCGAGGACCTTTCCTTTAAGTATCTGCTTAAGAACATGAACAGCACACACTCACTCTGTCTCTCTCTCTCTCTCTCTCTCTCTCTCCAGACTTCAGAGATTGATCCTGGAAAACTGCTGCGTTTACAGTATCTGCATGTTCCGGATATTCCTGTGGAATTGACTCCTCCCGTGCAGCCTTCTTTTGAGACACACTCTCAAATGGTGTGGGGATAATCCAGAGCTTATTCCTTCTGTGCCCAAGTCCATAGACAGGAAATACGCCCCTCCTAAGGATCGTCCTATTCTGTCTTCGACGACCTTTGCTGATGCCATAGTTGTCCTGGCAGAGAATGACAAAGCCGATCTTACTTCGAGATACAGCTCTTGCAGCAGGTTACACCATAAGGATTGAAGCTGGCAGGTAGTAGGACCCCACGGAAAACTTCTAGCTAGCTATACATAGCGGGGGACCTCCCCCAATGTCAGATACATCATAAAAGGGGCGGTCCCCCAGCATACCTCAGTTCTTTTCCCGCCGCCGACTCACGTGTGTATCGTGCCCGCTGGCACCTTCGCAGAGGAACGATGCCAGAAAGAATTTATCGTGATTTTCCATCGAGATTTCATCTCTATTTGACAAGTACATGTCTTCTTCTCCAACTCCTTCCACAGAAGGACACCTCTCAAAGTGCACTTGCGGCATACAGATCCCCATCAAAAATAGGCACTCGTCCTGTTTGCGGTGCCTAGGCATGGATCACGATATCCAGGCCTATTCCATCTGCCAGCAGTCTAACAGCAGAACTAGCATCTGCCGCCAGAAAGTACTACAGAGTTTTCTCCTTGAAGAAAAACTTAAGGCCATGGAGCAAGATCCATCCTCTGGAGGGGAACATTCACACAAATCGAGGAAACACAAGGATAAGCACCGGGACAAGGATCGGACTCGATCCCCGAATCGGGCCTCAGACTCCTGGGACAGTTCCAGCTCTGCCCGGTCGGACCCCTCTGCATTCTGGGCTAGGTCTCAGCCCCTCCCCCAGTCAAGGCTAGGGCTTCAGGGAGTTCTAGCTCAGTGTCTTTATAGTCATGGAAAACCAAGACTAAGGATAGCCGTTCTTTGGGGTTGGCTGCCATGTCAGAGGCTCCCAACCGCCACAGGCCTCAGTCCAAGTCGGCAACTACGTCTAGCGCCGACACTAAGGACTGATGCCGGGACACCAGTCGTTCGGTCTGCCAGCTGCCCAGGGGCTCGGACGTCCCTCCAAGAAAGATTTTGGAGCTCACATCACTCAAACAGACGGCAGAGTCTAAACGGGCGCCAGAGCCATCATCCACAAAACACCCCAAGGACCCAACGCCATGCATGCCTCCGCCACCCATCATCGGTCGTGGGGGGACATCAGAGCTCATGCCACTGACGACCAGACATCGGGAGATGTTGAAGACGTTGGTCTGCCAAAAGACCCAACGACCCCTCAGCCACCGATGCCTGACCCTAACATCGGACAGACACTGACGCTAGGCCCTTCATCCGGTCTGAATATCCAGGAGGCCAAGGAGCTGTTCAGTTTTTGGTGGGACACCATTAAAAAAGATGTTGTACCCCACAAAACCCCCAGTGAGGCACCACCTCCTGTGGCACCTCCGAGGGCATTGACACCTGAGCCTCGGAACCCTACACCACCACCTAGGGGTAGGTCCAAGGCCAGACACTGCAGGTCTCCACGCTGCAGGACCCCCTCAAAGTCTCCTAGTGACCACAGGAGAAAAAGGGCTCAATGAAGATCCCCCTCTTTGTCAGGCAATGACTCACGTCCTGATTCTTCGGGTAGCCCTCGGTCACTCTCTCCCTTTGTGCCTCCATCTCCAGATCCTCACGACCTCTGCAGGTCACCACCAAATGACCCATTGTTCTCTGATATTCTACATTCAGGAGAACATGGGATGGGAGACAGAAGAGTTCAACTCGGAATGGCAACACCTGGCATGCTGTTTGAGGCAAAAAGACCCCAAACCTGTGGTGGTTCCACCCCTGGTGGACACTTTCCAGGATGCTACCAAGGCTGCATGGAAGCATCCTCATTCAATCCAAGTGGTCCCCAAGAAGGCCAACAGGCTTTACGGGGCCCCTGTGGAGGCGCCTTACTTATCTCAGCAACCTGTGGCTGACTCAGTAATCATCATGGCTTTGCACGACCGCTCCCAGCGGCCCCAACACCTCAGTACACAACCCCTTGACCAGGAATCCAAACAGTTGGACTCACTGGGTCATCGCAGGTATGCCTCTGCTACATGCTGTCTCAGGTCCCTCAACTATTTGACGCACGTGGTGCAGTTTCAAAATGCACTGTGGGACCAGGGACAAGACCTACTGAAGGACTTCCCAGATGGTGAGAAGAAGGAGGAGCTTCTAAACCTTCGCACAGCCTCTGATGTTGGGACCCAAGTCCTCTGGGCTGTGTACGACTCTGCAGACTCTGCAGCACGAGGTGTCTCATCAGGTGTTTGCCTCTGGAGACACTCCTGGTTGAGGGTCTCTGGATTTACTCCAGATGTCTAGAAAAGAATCATGGACCTCCCATACAATGGATCAGTGTTGTTCGGTGAAGACTCCGAGAGGGTCATCACGAGACTTAGAGATGTCAGGAAGGCAGTTAGAATGGTTCAGGTTATGTGTAAGTCCAGGCCTGGTTCCTTTCGCAGACCACAGAACCGTTTTCATGGCTGATAGAGTAAGCGACAACCTCGGTCAGGCCAACAGCAACACTGGGGCAATTTCGGCTGTAAGAACCAGCAAAGATTCTCTGGAGGTCAGGGCCAGAGAAATACTATGTCTACCCAACCTGCCGGAGCCACCACTGCCACAGCATGACTCCTTCCCGGCCCCTGCCACCCCTCTGGATCAAAGGGAAGAGAGGGTCAGGGGTCGAGTCACTTAACACCTGTCAGGGTGGCAGAGGATCACCTCCTTCCGGTGGGTTCTTCAGCTTCTCAGTCGAGGACACTCTGTATTAGAGTTCCTTGACTACCCACCATCAAGACCTTCTCTGCATTCCCGTTACTCGGTACAGCATGCACTGCTCATCCAGCAGGAGATCTCAGCACTCCTTTCCAAGGACGCCATCCAGGTTGTACTGAGGAACCAGAAAGAAAGAGGATACTATTCCCATTTCTTCCTGGTTCCAAAGAAAACCGGGGACTTGCACCCGATTCTAGACCTCAGCGACCTAAACATCTACAGTATGTGATGTACAAACTCTTTCACATGGTTACCCTACTGGGTCTCATTCCCATGCTCAAGCAAGGTACATGGCTAGCATCTCTGGACATGTAGGACGCATATCTTCATCTTCCCATCACCCGATCACACAGGAAATTCCTGCGCTCCGACTTTTTGAGATGCCATTATCGGTTCCAAGCACTCTCATTCGGCCTGTCTTCGGCGCCACATGTCTTTACCAGGTGCATGGCAGTCGTAGCAGCAACCCTCAGGAGACAAGGCCATTATGTCTTCACTTATCTGGACAACTGGCTCCTGATAGCCTCCTGCCAAGAAATGCTGGAGAAGGCCATTCACAACCCCTGCTCCCTATTCCAGTCTCTAGGGACCACCATCAGCCAAGAGAAGTCGTCTCTCGCTCCCTTGCAGTGATCACAGTTCATTGGCACGGTTCTGGATACCCGTTAAGGGAGAGCCTTCCTGCCCAAGGACAGGGCAGAATGCATCAGGTCACTGATAAGGACTGTCACGGCATGAAATCTGGTTCCCTCTCGGACCATACTTTGCCTGCTCGGACATATGGCAGCTGCCATTGCCATGGTCCCCCTCGCTTGCCCCACATGAGAGTTACTCAGTGGACACTGAGAGCCCAATGGGACCAGAGGCAGGATCGCCTAGACCACCTAGTCAGAATCACAGGGCCAGTCATTCGGGACTTGCAGTGGTGTCTTGTCCCGGAACATCTTTCCATGGGAGTCCACTTTGTGGTGCCTGCCCCATCCCTGACTCTCACCTCTGATGCTTCGAGGTCCAGTTGGGGAGCTCACCTGGAAGGAACCAGGACACAGGGAACCTGGTCACCCCTGGAGACTCACCTCCACATCAGTGTTCTGGAGGTGAAGGTGGTCCTGTACGCCTTGCAAGCCTTACAGTCAGAGATCCCACCGGGTCATGTGTTAGTCCAAACGGACAACAACTCGGTGATGTATTACATGAACAAACAAGGAGGCACTCACTCCTACCCCCTTTGCAGAGAGGCAAAGCGGGTGTGGGACTGGGTACTACAGCACGGCGCCACGCTTACTGCAGTGCATGTTCCCGGCATGGACAACACTGTCGCGGTTCTCCTGAGCCGGTCAAAGGCCAGAGCTCACGAATGGGAATTGCTACAAGAGGTTGTTGAGGACCTGTTCCTGCGATGGGGGACACCAGACGTAGACTTATTCGTGTCCCCATACAACGGAAAACTACCCAGTTTCTGCTCGCTATATCCAGGGCCTGGTATTTTCTGGCGAGACGCATTGTCCCTCTCTTGGACAGGCAGGTTCCTCTATGCTTTCCCACCCTTCCCTTTGATCCAGAGGGTTCTTCTCAAGCTCCAGTCAGAACAAGCGTCAATGATCTTGGTAGCGTCCTTTTGGCCGTTGGTTTCCGCTGCTTCACCAGCTAGCTCTGAAGCCTCCCTTACCCTTACCCTTACCGGTCAGCTCACATTTGCTGTCCCAGGAAGCCGACTCCCTGGTTCATCTGAACCTCAAATCCCTGAACCTGCAAGCCTGACTCCTAAAGACGTAGCCATTCTGAGCCACGGGGTCTCGCAAGGGGTTGCCGATATCCTGGTGGCTGCTAGGAAACCATCTACTCATGCAACTTATGCTCTGAAATGCAGAGGTTTTGTCTCTGGGCTCAGGCTCGCAACTTTGATCCACTTCGATGCCCTGAGAAGTCTATTTTGGACTACCTCCTATCCCTTTTCCAGTCGGGATTGGCGTATTCCTCTCTGAAAGTACGCCTCTGCCATTTTGGAATACCACACACACTGGTTGGTCATCGTTCAGTAGCCCAATTAGAGGCTTCCCGTGCTTTTCTGCACATTGTCTTGCATCTGAGACCCCCTATAAATGACACGATTCCTCCTTGGAACCTTCTTTTTATCTTAGAGCAGCTCACGTTGCCTCCTTTTGAACCAGCCGCAGATTGCGAGCTTCACCTCCTATCATGGAAGGCGTAATTTTTAGTTGCCGTTACTTCGGCAAGGAGACTTTCCAAACTCCAGGTGCTCATGTGCAAAGAGCCTTACTTGATTTTCCATAAGGACAGGGTGTCCTTAAGGACCAGTCCTAAGTTCCTTCCCAAGGTGGTTTCAGCCTTAACCTTAAACCAGGACAGCGACCTTCGGGTGTACTTTCCCAGCCATTCGAACAAGGGGGAAGCCCTATTGCACACTCTAGATGTGCACAGGATTTTGAGGTTTTACGTGCCAGAACCCGTTGACACAGACAGTCCAACCAACAGATCTTCCCTTGTCAATCTTCACCATTCATTACTGCTTGGGTTAGTGCCGGAGGCACGCACCCGCCACAGGAGTTTTTTTTTTTTTTTTTTTGAGTCGGCTCCAACGGCGCCGCCCTCGAGAGCGAAGCACTGCATCATGCACGAGGGGCCGCCGTTAGGTGCTGTAGACTGCTCCTCTATCTCAGTTCTGTTTCTCCCACTGTCGAGGCTGCACCTGCTGCGCGGTAGTTGAACTAGGCCTTCTGCGTCACTCAAGCCAGACTCCTTCTCGTATTCTCGTATTTCTCTCGACGCTGTCTCCCGGTAAGACCGTTTCTGTTTATTTCTTCTGTCGATGGCGCCGAGTGCTTTTTTTGCTAATTTTAGTCTCATTTTGTTCACATCATGTCAAGTTCAGGGGCAAAACGTAAGTCGAAGGCGGGCTGTGCCCCTATGCGTCGGTGCTCCTGTGGCCGGCATTTTTCCGTCACGGATCGGCATGATGTTTGTCTTCGTTGCCTGGGACCCAACCACGATATGGATGCATGCGATGCCTGTTTCTCCATGGACCATCGCGTCCTCGAAGTCCGTGCGTTCAAGATCGGCAAGGCCCTGCCGACTTTTGGGGGATGGCGTCGCTCCAGGTATTCCCAGGTAAGGTCTCTAGGCCCCTCCTCCAGGTCCCCTCTCGGGCCTATACGGTCTGTAGAGGAGGAGGCTTCCTCATCTTCTCTTGCCGAAGGCTTCTTTTGCGGTGTCGGAGGCGTCGAGGTCCCTCCGGGGCTGCGGCGGAGGCGCCGGTGGTCGAGGCAGGCGCCGCTGTGGCGCCGTTCTGGCCGGGCCTGGTTCACTCTCCTGGCGGCACGGGTTGGAGTCCTGGCGCCAATGGCGGTGCTGTGGGCCTGGCCCGGCGCGGTGGGAGCCAGGGCGGGCTTAGCTGGCGCGGGGCGTCCGAGTCGAGCAGCGCCATTTCACGAGGACCCCTGGGGTTGCTAGTATTGTGGTCCAGCTGATCTCTTCCTCTTCGGAGGATGATGATTCAGGCGTGGACCCGTCTAAGCAACCTGATTCTTGAGTCAGGGTCCTCGGTGGCACGGAGCTAAGCGGCCCAGCGGCTATTCCTCTGTCCCTGCTGCTGTCTTCCCCAGGCCCCCAGGCTGGGGTGGTCTGGAGTCCCTGAGGCGATGGAGGCGAGGGTGGAGGAGGGGCTCTCCCTCCTGGGGGCTCGTGTCAGCTACCGACCCTGGTGCTGCTGCACCCTCGGGGTGGGAGATCACTGGGGTGAGGGAGGAGGTGTTCTCAGAGTCCGAGGGTCAAGGGGCAGGGTTCAGGTGTCTCGGTCTCTGTCGGCCACCCCTCGGGGTGTGGCTAGGAGCCGTAGCGCCGGGCCCCGCCTTTCCCTCTTGGACCCCGGGGTCCCCTCTGGTGGCGTTGCTGTGGGCTGCCCTTCTGGATCCATGCAGTCCCAGGTTCGTCACGGGAGGATCCCCTTCTAGGCTCTTCCAGGCTTCGCATCCCCAGGGTTCCGTTTTGCGACCTGATCTGTTGTCCAGGATCCCGCCAGCTCGGGCTCCGTTCCCCGGATTTCAGAGCCCTAGCAGAGGACAGTTGCCTCTCCGTAGGTGCCCATCTCCCATTCCTCTGCAGCCACCCCCTGCTCTCCCAGGTCATGTCGGTCCCACGGGCCCGTTATCCTGGGAGGCGTTCAGAGGTTCTGCGGCGGCCTTCCCCTCATATGTCAGGTGCATGAATGAGCGGGTTTTTCGCCTATCCCCACCGCCACAAGAATCCTCTGGACACTCGAGCTCTCCATCATCCTCGTCTCCCTCCTCTGAGGGAGAGGAACCCTCTGCTCATTTCTCCACTGATGCTGATTTCACTGAATATCAGCGATTCCTTTCGAGGATGGTGAAGGATCTTCGAATTTCCTACGTTAGGCGAGACAATACTGAACAGGAGACGCGTGAATTCCTTGGCGAATTCAGTGCCCAGCACCTGGTGGTACTATCCTGGCCTATTCCTTCCAGGAGGCATCTATCCGTTCCTGGCAGTCGCCAGGCGCCCTTTCTCCAGCCCGGCAGACTGCGATGTAGGTATTGTGCCTCTTGAATCCTGGGTACTCTCCCCAACCCACCCTCGGGTTTGGCATCGTAGAGACTCCTCCGGGCGCTGCCTCTGGCGCTACGACCGTCCACCGGACTCGGATTCCCTACAGTTCAACCGGTGGGGGCGAAGAGTGTTCTCTTCCTCTCATGCGATGTCTTGCATTGCATCTCATCAGGCCCATCATGCTGCCTACAGTAGGCATTTGTGGTCGATGCTTTCTCAGATCTTAGCATCAATGCCTGATACGGAGCAAACCAGACAAGCTATTGCCCTCTCTGCTGTAGGCATGGAGCTGGCAAGACACCAAGCAAGGGCATCTTATGACGCCAGTGAGGTGGCTTCCAGGCTTGCGGGGACAGCGATCTGCATTAGACGGACGGCATGGCTTCGTCTATCAAGGTTGTCACCCCTAGCCCGGTGTAGGGTGATTCGCTCCACTTTCCGGGGGCCCGTCTCTTTTCCTCCAGAGCTAGGAGACTACTGCAGGGGCTTCCTCCGTCTCCCCGTCCTTGAGGGGCACCTCCTAACTCTTCTCCCCCATAGGCTTCTCTCTGAATTAGCCCAGGGTCTTCCCCTTCTGTTTCTCACCAACAGGAGGCTGGGGGTCTTGTTCCCTCAGGGTCTCTACCCCGCCCTTTTTTGGGGGGTGGTACTCACCCAAGCAGTAATGAATGGTGAAGATTGACAAGGGAAGATGTGAAAATTACGTACCTACCGTAATTCTTGATCTTCTCTTGTATCTTCACCATTCATTACTGATACCCACCCACCTTTCCCTCAGTGGCCTCCTACTGTGGCACCTCCCTCTCCCGTCTCGTTCCTCTTCCTTCCTTTGGCCTTTATGCCAAAAAAAAAACAAAAAACTTTCTGTTTTCCATTCTTAGTGAATGGTTCCTTTTTTCCTCAAGGTAAAGAGGAACGAGCACGGTTTGTGTTTTTCACTTACTCTGAGGGAACTCTTTCTGACTGCCCCTAGGGTGCGACTTCTGGGTACCTTGATCATGTTACGCAGTTTACAGCTTAAGAGCCGTGCCTGGTTGGCCTCAACAAAAATTTAGATTTCCCTGGCAGGTATTATCATTAAGCTCATTCTAGCTGGTGCATTGCACTTTTCAGCCTTGAGCGACTGCTCTTGCCTTGCCTTAGGGAGTCTGATTGAGTTCCCACTCTATCCTTTCATACAAAGCTGCCTTCAGTAAGGCATAATCTTTCCCCATACACTTCTGTGTTAGCACTTAACAGGGTGCTAAGGGGCATACTCCCCTTCCTGGGTGGGCGCTCTCTCCGGAACAGATTTCTGCCCGGGCAGTCTGTGAGCTCTCAGCTAGGATGTAGGGACTTGGTATGTTGAGAGGTCAGAGAATCTGCCCTTGTATCTGATCTGTGCAGGTGGTTCGGTTGGACCTTCTCTCAGTCCTATCAACAGGGATTCTTGCTCCTTTGTTTTAGTCTCGAGCTTATAAGCCTCTCAACCAATGCTCGATGGGCACTGTTCTCCCTCTCAACATGCTTCCTTTCTTCTCTTTCTTCTTCTTCTTTCTCTTTCCCTCTCTCTATTCTCCCTAGAGCCACCCGGAAAGAGGCCCTGCCAGTCCCTTAGGGTAGGAATTCTCTCTCCTCTGTCTATCCTCTTCCGGCTTATGCCTTTTTCAGTTTATATCCTTGCCTTTTTCTGTCCCTCGGCTCTCTTGCCTCACTTTCCTTTTTTTCCTTACCCTTTATTTTCGCCTCTCCGGCTACCAGAACTGAGATAGAGGAGGAGTCTACAGCACCATACGGCCGCCCCTCGCGCATGACGCAGTGCGTCGCTCTTGAGGGCGGCGCCGTTGGAGCCGACTCCCAAAAAAAAAAAAAAAAAACTCTGTGGCGGGTGCGCGCCTCCGGCACTAACCCAAGCAGTAATGAATGGTGAAGATACAAGAGAAGATCAAGAATTACGGTAGGTACGTAATTTTCATTTTTTATCCTTCGCTCAAAGGATGATGGATGCACCTGTATTGAAACAAATGCTCTCCTGGGGGCTTGTTAACTGCATTGTTTTCTGTTATCAGAAATGCAACAGGCCCTTACCAGGACCAGTGAAGGGCCATTCTACAAAGGGGGTGGCTACCTCCTTCACTGCTGTGAAAAATGTGGCGACATGCGCCATTTGCGCGGCTGTCACTTGGAGTTCAGTGCACACTATCGTTAGACACTGCAGTTTGGACATTGCCTCCAGGCATGGAGCGGGCTTCAGCCTGGCAGTCCTCCAGGGACTTTTGTCCTGAGAGACCCCTCTCCCATCCTCTTCCCTACGGGTTTAGCAATACACCTTTACTGCTTGGGAATCAGTCCTTATGGTGTAACCTGCTACAAGAGCTGTATCTCAAAGTAAGATAGTACAGTTATGTAAGAACTTACCGTACCAGTAGATCTTCGAGAACAGCTCTTGCAGCAGGTAGTTTCCCTCCCACCTTCCCCTCAGGAGGTTTGGTTCTACTTCATAGTGTCTCGGACACATCAGAATTATTAGTCTTCCTCTGGAAGTGGATCCTCGGTCTCCCCTTCTGAATCACATCATTACACTGGGAGTCTCCAGCTGGAGAACTGAGGTATGCTGGGAGACCGCCCCTCTTATGATGTATCTGATATCGGGGGTGGGGCCAACGTCCGGGGCGGTCCCCCGCTATGTATAGCTAGCTAGAAGTTTTCTGTGAGGTCCTGCTGCCTGCCGCCACAGTCCTTTTGGTGTAGCGTGCTGCAAGAGCTGATCTTCCTGGACATAAGTCTCCACCACTCATTCACACTAGTGGGATTGGGGCGGAGCACTAAGACCATCGAGAGCAAACTTTTGCAGGAGGGTGGCCCGAGAGATAGGCGCCCAGCGAGACGCAGGCGCTTGTAGAGAGCGGCTCGGCGATAATGACCATCTGACGGCGGCTCAACACAACTCAGTTCTTTTTCCGCCCGTCGAGTGCGCTTCAGTGGCAGCGTCGCTAGCCTGTCGAGTCAAACTTCAAACTAGCGCACAGTTTTCAGTTTTTTGTAACATTATCTCGATAGTAGTATCGCTTGTTTTATTTTATTTTTGAAAATTTTTCTAATATTTAAATTTAACTTACTTGAAGAAGTCTCGGCCTACTGGACGAGTCGACCATGAGCAGGTCAGGTAGGTGGGGAGACTTCGTGTAAACTGTTCAGTCAGCGGGCTGGGTCGGTCAGCCTCCTTCTCCTCCACGAGGTTCCGACTACGGTCAGTCCGATGCCGGGGGGATGGGGCAGTCCCAGCAGCGCCATAAAAGCAGTCGCATTCACGGCACCGTTCGACTCAAACTCTTCTTGGCCCACAGGTCAAAAGAAGGCATCACTAAAGTGCGCCCTCTGTATCTCTTGGCGTCGACGGTCGGTTATCGTTGCTAGTTGCGGTCTCCTTCTTTGGAGTCGCCAACTTCGATAATCGTCGTCCTCGATATCAGGCCTCCCGTCTATAGGAGGGCTCCAGATGAGCAATTTCATCAGTGGGCGCTCTTATGGGCGATGGGCTCGGAGGTTGGTTCTTCTGCCTGGCTCGGTTGCCTCGGGCCCTCGGGCTCCTCGGCCCGATCAGGTCGGGCGGTTGGACCTTCCCTAGTCGCCTTGGCGCCTTCTTGATGCTAAGCACTCCGTGCATGGAGTGTTTCCCCCCTCACATGGCTGCGGCAGCGAGCCTCACGATGCCCTTATCTCCTGGTTTTCCTTCTCTTGCTTTCCCAGTTCCGGGGCTTTTCGGCGCCTTCTGCGGGTCTGTGGCCTGTCGGGCGCCATTTAGAACCGCCAGAGCTTGCGGCGCGTTGGCGGCGCCAGCGTGGTCTCTGGCGCCGTTAGCGACACCGCGTGGTCTGCGTCGCGCCCGGTGGTACCGTTGGATCGGGCGGCGCCGTTGGCGGCGTCGTCTGCAGTGCCGTTCGCGGCATCGGCAGCGGCACCGCCGAGCGTTCGGCGAGCGTGCCTCTTCGGCGCCCGTCGCCTCCTCGATGCCGTCTTCAGCCCGTTTTGCCGTCTCGTCGCCCGGCAGTCATAGGGACTCTCCTTGTTTTTCTGCCATTTCCTCCTCTCCTAATTTCACTCCTTTCCTGTCCAAACAGTCCTTTCTGGACCATCAGGAGATGATGTTGAGCCTGACCCAGACCTCGGTTGGGTGATGAAGTGGAGAAACAGGATCTTTCTTTGCTACAGAGCCTGTGGTGAGGACCTGTCCTTTAAGTCTCTGTTGAAGAACCTGGGATCCTCTTTCTCTCCAGACTACAGACATCGATCCTGGGAAGATATTAAGACTCCAGTATCTTCATGGCCGGAGATCCCTACAGTTTGACTCCTCCGATTCAGCCTTCCTTGAGGCGCTGTCTCAAATGGTATGGAATAACCCTGCTCTTATTCCTTCAGTGGCTAAATCCATTGATAAAGTATTCAGCTCCAAGGATGCGTCCCATTTTGGCATCCCAAGACGCTGCGGATCCTATTGTAGTCCTGAAAGAATGACAAGGTCGTTCTTCCTCAAACTACTACAGCTCGACCTATTAACAAAGAGTCTAGTAAAGATTGATACATTAGGTGAAGAGAGTCTTTGCTGCTCCCTCTAAGTATACGTGTTGCCAGTTATCAAGGCTATTTTTCTCAGTATGAGTATATCCTGTGGCACTCTATGAAAAGAATGGTTGAAGCTCTTCCAGATTCGGATTCCAAGTCAGAGCTTCTTCTGACGTTATTAGAGGTATTGAGTCCAATAACCAACAGGTCAAAGCCGCCATGGGCGCTTCGACACTGCTTCTCGCTCAGAGCAGCGAGGATTTGTACTGGCCATTCCTGGCTGCGTACTTCTGGCTTCACGAATGATGCTCAGCAGCAGGTGATGGCGCTGCCTGATGGCTCCTTTCTTTTGGCCCTCAGGTGGAGCAAGCCTTAGAGGCCACTCAGAAGACTAGATCGGCCATTAAGTTGGCCAGACCTCCGCCTGCCCCTCTGGGGGCATGTGAACAAGCGTCAGTTTCATGATCGTCGGTCCTTTCGAGGCAGAGGCGGGAAGCTTCCATAAAGCCAGACCTGCCCAACCTCAAAGAAGGCACAGCAAGCGCAGGGACCTAAAGCTCCCAAGCGCTACCTTATAGTCGTTGGCCCAAGTTCCATCCACTCTGCCCGGTGGAACTTTCTCCTCCGGTGGGAAGGTGGGTCTGATGTACTTCTACAACCAGTGGAGTCCATAACCTCAGACAAATGGGTCCTTCGGATAGTCGCGAGGGTTATTCTCTCAATTTCTTGGAAACCCCTGAATTGTCCTCCCATACGACAACCCAGGTTGTCGGCCTCTCAGTCAGACCTCCTCACCGCGGAGATCCAGGGCCTTCTGAACAACAGGGCAATAGAACTGGTGCCCCGCATCTAAACACAGGGTTCTACTCCCATTACTTTCTGGTTCAAAGAAATCTGGGGATCGCCCATTCTAGACCTCAGAAAGTTAAACAAATTCCTCCCAGGGAGAAATTCAAGATGATTTCCCTAGGTACCCTGTTACCCTTGCTGCATCAGCACGACTGGCTGGCCTCTCTGGATATGCAGGATGCTTACCAGCATATCCCGTCCACCCGACCCACGCAAATTCCTCAGGTTTGTAGCTTTGGGTCAGCATTATCAGTTCAGAGTCCTGCCCTTTGGGCTATCTCGGCGCAGCAGTTTTTTACAAAGTGTGCAGTTCTCGCGCGATCTCAGGAAAGTCGGGACTCAGGTGTTTCCCTACCTGGACGATTGGCTTCTAGCAAGCCCTTCCGGCCAAGGGACTTTGGAAGCCGTGCAAGCGACTTCGTCTTCTCCGTCCATGGGAGTTCTGCTGAATTTGAAAAAATCTCCTGCAACCCTCCCAGAGGCTCCTTTTCATAGGGGCCTTCTAGACACCTCTTCAGCGAAGGCTTTCCTTCCAGAGGACAGAGACTCGACATCCTTAGGTATGGCCCGTTACATCAGGAGAACCAATCGGTTACAGCTCTCGATGGCATGTTGGGTCTCATAGCGTCCTCGGTCTTCACTGTCCCTCTGGCCCGACTGCTACATGAGAACCACCCAATGGATGCTCTCCACTCAGTGGTCCCGACCTCTCACCCCCAGTCTTATCCCATCAAGGTGACGGAGCCCTTGAAGGTCTCTCACCTGGTGGTCTCAAGAGAGCAGTCTCCTGGAAGGATTCCCCTTTGCTCCCCCGGATCATCAGATCTCCATCACCACAGATGCATTGCTAATGGGATGGGAGCTCACTGCTCTCCCTCCACACTCAAGGTGTATGGACTCAGTTGAAACTCATCTCCACATAAATGTCTCTGGAGATGAGCGGTCCTCTATGCAATCGAGCTCTGAAGGATGTCCTTTGTCACAAGAACATTCTCCTTCAAGCGGACAACAAAGCAGTGATGTATTACATCAACAAGCAAGCGGTGCTCATTCTTATCCCCTTTGCAGGGAAGCAGTGAGGTGTGGGAGTGGTGCTTGGAGCACAAGTCTCTGATTCAAGCGGTTTATCTGCCAGGTATGCAAAAGCGACCTAGCAGATCACCTCAGCAGAGCGGAGGCAGACCCTCACAGTGGTCTCGATCCAGCCGTAGCTCGGTCTCTGTTCAAAGTGGGGACTCCAGACCTGGACCTTTTGCATCCCCACTCAGCATAAAACTGCCTCTCTTCTGCTCCAGAAATCCAGGGCCTGGCATTTTCTGTCAGGATGCGTTCAGGCTGCGGTGGACAAAGCGCTTTCTTTCGCCTTTCCACCACTTCCTCTAATCCAGAGTACTCCTCAAGTTAGTCTCAGGGGACCAAGATGATTCTCATTGCTCCTTCCTGGCCTCGGCAACTATGGTTTCCTCTACTCAACAGTATGTTGGCAGCCTCTCCGAGACCACTTCCTTTGCAAATCAGTCTTTTGACTCAGGGTTCGTTGGTCCATCCCAACCTGAAATCACTTCACCTTCATGCTTGGCTCCTGAAGAGATAGAAGTGAATCGGTTCAACGTCTCTCGTAGAGTCTCAGACATCCTTCTGGCTGCTCGGAAGCCAGCCACCAGCGTGCAGCTTCCAAATGGAAGCGTTTTCTCTCTGGTGTGCAAAATCCTCTTGGAATCCCTTTTCCTGTCCTCCTGGCAAGGTTCTGGAGTATCTTTTGGACCTATCAAACTTAGGTCTTCAGTACTCCACAGTTAAAGTTCACCTTGGTGCCATCTCAGCGTTCCATGGCGGTTTCTTCCTTAACTCTGGCTCAGTTACCTATGGTGAAGAGATTTCTTAAGGGATTCTCCATACCAGACCCCTGTTAGCGTCCAGTTGCAGCCTGGGACATTAACCTGGTGCTGGACATGCTCACTCGGAAGCCTTTCGGACCCTTAGCTACCTGTGAGCTAAAATTTCTTACCTGGAAGACTGCCTTCCTGGTGGCCATTACCTCAGCGCCCAGGGTCTCTGAGATACATGCCCTGGTTACGGACCCTCCATTATACTGTATTCCATAAGGACAAGGTAGTTCTCCGTACTCATCCTAAATTTCTTCCCAAGGTTGTGTCAGAATTCCATCTGAACCAACCTCTGGTACTCCAGCTTCCTGCTAATTTCCAAAATGAAGAGGCAGGCTCTTCATTCCTTGGATGTTAAGAGAGCCTTGCGGTTCTATTTAGATAGAACCAAGGATATTCATAAGACTCAGCAACTGTTCGTTTCTTTCAGCGACACCGGCTGGGTCAACCTGTCGCTATTAGATGCATCTCTTCATGGTTAGTGGCATGCCTTCGTCATTGCTATTCCATGGCTCAAGTTAAATTAGAAGGTAGAGTGTACGCTCACTCTACTAGAGCGATCGCGCATCCCTAGCGAAGTGCAATGTTCCAATTGCAGATATATGCAACGCCGCCACCTGGAGCTCAGTGCATACTTCGTTAAGCACTATGCACTGGATGTTCATGCCAGGCGACATTCGCATTCGGCAGAACTATCCTTAATGGGCTTCTATCTTGAGCAGCGTGAGCTCTGGCTCTCCTGCGCCCTTTTGGGGATTATCAACATGGTACTCTCCCACTAGTGTGAATGAGTGGTGGAGACTTATGTCCAGGAAGATAGGAAAATTACGTACCTACCATAATTCTTGATCTTCTTGGGCGAGTCTCCACCACTCATTCACCTTCCACCCTCCATCCCAGAGCTCACGCTGTATTGGTCTTCACTCCCTCAAATCTTTAGGCCGTGAGGACTTCTTTGCTGACCCTTCTTCACGGGTCATACGGACTATCTTATGTCCGTTTTAATGTTGAGTTTACTCTTTCACGTTAGTTGCTGCACCTCCTTGGTAAAAAGGTACTGGCGGTTGGAGGTCGTCGCCGAGATGGTCATTACCGCTCGAGCCGCTGCACATGGCGCCGTCTCTCGCGCCGACCCTCCAGCAAAAAGTTTGCTCCCGATGGGTCTCAGTGCCTCCGGGGCCAATCCCACTAGTGTGAATGAGTGGTGGAGACTCGTCCAAGAAGATCAAGAATTACGGTAGGTACGTAATTTTCCTTTCTCGAAGATCTACTGTTACGGTAAGTTCTTACGTAACTGTACTTTCTTCCTCTAGAATCTATGGCATGCCCAATAAACAAAGACTCTCACAGAATTGACACTTTGGGAAGTGAACCTTTGCTGCCTCCATCCTGGGCATGCGCATTGCTAGCTACCAGGGTTATTTCTCTCAGTATGAGTATACCCCCGGCATTCTCTCAAGGCCACTGTAGAAGCTCTTCCAGATTGAGCGTTAGCTCAGAGCTTCTTCAGACTATTACTAGAGGCATTGAATCCAATAATCAGAAGCTTAAAGCCGCTATGGATGCCTTTGACACTACTTCTAGGGCGGCAGCAGCAGCCGGTATATGCACCCGACGCCACTCTTGGTTACGCACATCGGGATTCACTAATGATACCCAGCAGAGAGTTATGGGTTTACCTTTTGTTGGTACGTATCTGGTTGGTCCTCAGATTGAGCAGGCACTTGAGGCCACACAGAAAACTAGAACGGCTATCAAAACGGCCAGACCGCCACCCACATCCCCTCAGTGGGGAGGGAATCAGTGGCAGTTAAATAACCATCAGTCCTTTCATGGCAGAGGCAAAGGGGGCTTCAACAGGAATCAAGCCCCCTAGCTGCAAAAGAAAATGCAGCAGAAGGCACGAGGACCCAAAGCACCTAGTGCCACCCTCTGAGATTCCGGCCCAAGTCCCACCTCAGCTGTCCGAGGGGGACTCTTCCTCAGCAGTAGGGGGGCGACTGACTCAGTTTTACAACCAGTGGAAGTCAGTCACATCAGATAAGTGGGTTCTCAGGATAATCCATGAGAGATGCTCTCTAAATCTTTCAGAAACCCCTCCGGATCATCCACCCAAACGACAACCCAAGCTGTCTGTCTCTCAGTCAGACCTTCTTGCTCCCGAGATTCAAGGCCTTCTGAACAACAGTGCAGTATAAGTAGTTCCGCTGGATCGGTGGAACACAGGATCTTACTTCGAGAGGGCTCTTGCAGTAGGTAATTACATATAGGACTGACGCCGGACGGCATGCAGGACCCACAGAAAAATTTCTGGCTAGCAGTCCTGGCGGACCCCCATGTCAGGTGACCGGCGTCATATGGCGTCGGTATAAAGGCGGTCCCAGGCGCCGCCTTCAGTTCTTTCCGGCGTCAGCTCGCGGTAGCCTCTATGCGGTGAAGTTCATAATGCTCAGTCCTGTTGCTTGGCCGGTTTTTCTGAAAAGTATCAGTATTTTGTATTTTCTTCGTCAGGTGAACGTCGGTATATGTCGTCCCCTTCAAAAAATAAGTGCGACTCGTGTGGCGCCCAACTGCCTCACAAAGACGGTCACTCCCTCTGCCTTTTCTGTTTAGGCCCCGACCACGTGGTCGACAAGTGTCCGCACTGCCTTCATTTCAACGTACCCGCCAGGCAGCTAGCAGTCTCTTGAAGCCCATCTCCTCAAGAAGAAGATGTCCGCGATGGAAAGGGTTGAAGAAGCTTGACGGCGTCGGCCTCCCTGAAGGGCACAAGCGGGACAAAGAAGGCACGGGAGAGGCCTCCTCCTCCTCCGCGACTCCGGCCGGAGCCGCGGCAAAATAACGTCCCCTCCGGGGGATCGCCCGACGGCAGCCTCCAAGGCTTTGGAGGAGGCGTCGGCCCGCCCGTCGGGTTCGCGTTCGAGCCCGCCGGGTGCCTCCGGGAAAAGGAGGCTTCAGCCCCCAGTACCGCCACAGGCTTGTGGCCTACTGTCGTGGGCGCCTCCCATAAGCAGACGTCGGCTCCTCCGGCGTCCGCCAGGAGAGGCCGCTAAGACGCCCAACCCTTCGGGGCGGCGCACGGCAGTGTCCCCTTCGGACTGGGCCTCTTCACATCCCCGGCCCGTCTCCGACGAGGGACCCACGAAGTCAGACGCCGGCTCCTCTGGCGTCCGCCGGGACTCAGCTCCTAAGTCGCACGTCGGCTCCTCCAACTTGCACCGGGCCTCGGAGCCTATGGCAGACCCTTCTCCGTCTGTCGTACCAGGTTCCTTGCTGCCGTCCAGGGAGCCCGAGTCCCCTCTGCCTGACCTCGGGGTTTTTCTCCTCCGTCCCCGGACGAGGCTCGGGATCCTGGGCCACCATCCGATCCTCTTCCTACAGAGCTGGATCTGATGTCGGCTCCGGCGCCGGCTCCCCCAGCGCTGGCTCCGACGCCGGCGGGGGATATTCCTCTTGCATCGGGCCCTCCACCCCACGGGCCTATCCCGGTTGATCCGCCCATGGAGTTCCCGACTGGGCCGTCTGCTCCGGCAGCTCCTCCGGTGCCTGGGTATCCACCGTCTTATCTGACGCTGGTTTTCCCAGGTCCACAGTATCCTGCACCGCAGTACCCGGCGCCAACTCCACTGATGCCGCAGTACCCAACGCTGCAATACCCTGCTCCGGTATTCCTGCAGCCGGGTTACGGATACTCTCCTTACGGATTTCATCCATACAACTATCCCCCACCTCCTCCTCCACGCCCGGGGCCGCGGTGGATCTCCAGGAGACTCTGGCCTCCTGGTGGGCTGAGCCAAGGCTCAGCTCACCAAGAGATTGAGCCGTCTTCACCGGCGGTGCCAGACTCCCATCGCCGTGACGGCACCTCCCTCTCCTCCAGTTCCGGGCTCTGCCCTCGGGATCTAGAGGGCAGGACACCTGTCCGGGGATCCCCTAAGGAACCCGTTCCTCCCCCTAGACAAGCCAGAGAGTCTTACTCTGCTTCGAACTCTTCCTTTTCTTCTCTTTCGGACTCCTCGGATGCCTCCGATGGGTGTTCTGAGAAAGACGACGAGCCGCGCTCTCCGTCCAAGCCCCGGCCGAGGACTCCTCCGAAGTCTCCTCCGGAGGATCCTTCTTTCACGGAGTTGCTCAGGAAGATCCAGGAAGTCCTTCAGTGGCGTTCCTTAGAGCCAGATCCTCAACGGTTTAAACTCGTCGAACATCTGGACTTGCCCCTTACAGCTCCTACTCTTGTGCCACCCTGGATTGAGCCTCACGCCCACCTTGTTTCCACTATTTGGAAACAACCGTCGGCTTTAGCCCCGCTTCCTCGGAAGTCTGACAGGCTATACCAGGCTCCAGAGGGTGTAGACTTTTTAGACTCTCACCCCCGTGCAGACTCGGTTGTGATTAGTGCCGCTCACGGCCGGTCAGCACACCCGAAACATTTGAGCCCGTCTCCCCCGGATAAGGAATCTCGCCTTCTGGATCAGTATGGAAGGAAGATCTATGCTTCTTCCACACTGGGGATTAGGGCCCTAAATTATGCAGCACCTATGGGGGATTACCAGAAGGCTGTCCTTACCCAGGCGGAATCCAAGATTGACTCCTTGCCTGACTCTCAAGTCAAGCAGGAGTTAGCCGACCTAGTCCGTTCTGCTCGTTCGCCAGTCGTCATATTCTCGAGGGCGACCTACGATGCAGTGGACACGCGGGAGCGGAGCTCTGCGTTCGCGTGAGTCTTGGCTCATGCATGGCTCCGTGTGTCAGGTCTGGTCCCAGAGGTGCAGTCAGCAATTGAGAAGCACCTTTCAGAGGTTCTGTGCTTTTCGGTGGTGATGTCAAGGACATCATCACTGACTTGCAGGAGAGGGGCGGCCCTTAAATCCGTTGATTCAATGTACCGTCCCCATCCCCCACAGCGCCATCCCTTTCGCAGACGCAGCCGGCCTCAAGCGAAACCTCAGGGAAGGCGGGCCACTAAACGTCGGGCCCCCACAGCTGCCAGGCCCCTGCCGCCCAAAAAACAGCGGGTGCCCCAGCTGCCAGGCTGCCTCACACCACCTGACTCCTTTCCTCTCCCACCACCTCCGGACTCCTGGAGGAACCGGTAGGAGGGAGATTCTCCCTCCACCTTCCGGGCTGGGAGAGGATAACATCGGATTCTTGGGTGCTTCAGATCATAGCAGAAGGGCACTCCATAGAGTTTCTGCAAAAACCTCCATGTCACCCCCCTCTGAACTCCTCTTACTCAAGGGACCATCTTTCTTTGGTCAGGGAAGAAACCTCTGCTCTCCTTGCGAAGCAGGCTATAGAGCCCGTCCCCCCTCACCTTCACGGGACGGGTTACTATTCCCATTTCTTCCTTGTACCAAAGAAGACGAGAGACCTCAGACCAATTCTCGATCTCAGCTCCCTGAACCTATATGTGGAATACAAGAGGTTCAGGATGCTCTCCTTCAGACCCTCTTGCCCTGCTTGCCGGGCCAATGGCTTTGTGCACTGGATATGCAGGATGCGTGCCTGCATCCCATTCGCCCTTCGCACCGAAAGTACCTCAGGTTTGCGTTCCAGAGGACCACTACCAATTCCGGGCACTCCTTTTGGTCTCTCCTCGGCGCCCCAAGTTTTTACTAAATGCCTGGCGGTGGTAGCGGCCCACCTGCGTACTTTGGGAGTTCAGGTTTTTCCCTATCTGGACGACTGGCTCCTGGCGGCCCCGTCCAGGGAGGAACTCCTGCATTTCCTCTCCCTCACCCAGCAGGTTTTCACTGGCCTGGGTATCACCATCAACCATTCCAAGTCTCACCTGGATCCTTCTCAGAGACTCCAGTTCATCGGGGAACTCCTCGATCCGACAATGTGCAGGGCCTTCCTGCCTCCGGACAGGGGGGCCTCCCTCCAGTCCCAGATTTCCCTTCTATCGGAATACAGGAGGGTTCCGGCGAGGTCGGTGCTCCGTCTCCTGGGGCTTATGGCGGCGGCCATCCCGACGGTTCCGTTGCGCGCCTCCACATGAGAATCTCTCAGTGGACTCTTCGCTCTCAGTGGGATCAACTGGTAGACAACCTAGATCATCTGGTTCTGATCTCCTCGCCGATGGTAAGAGACTTGCAATGGTGGATGGTTCGAGAGAACCTATTCCGGGGGGTCCCCTTTTTTCATCCTCCCCCTGATCAGACTCTGACCACGGACGCTTCAGGCGAAGGTTGAGGAGCCCATCTGGGTCCTCACCGAACCCAGGGCTTATGGTCAAAATTGGAGTTAATTCTCCACATCAACGTGCTCGAGCTTCGAGCAGTGCTGTATGCTCTCCAGGCCCTTCACCAATACATCCTTCCCGGTCACCTAGCTGTCCAAATGGACAACATGTGCGTGGTGTGGTACATCAACAAGCAGGGAGGGACTCGGTCCTACCCGTTGTGCAGGGAAGAGATGAGGGTTTGGGAATGGGCAACGCTTCACAACCTTCACCTCACAGCGATCCACATTCCGGGAGTCAACAATGTCCTGACAGACAGACTAAGTCGTTCGTCGGCTCTACCACACGAGTGGGAACTGGACGAAAAAGTTCTAAAAAGCATCTTCCAGATTTGGGGGACTCCTCAGATAGACCTGTTCGCTTCCTCCCAAAACGCAAAGCTTCCAACCTTTTGCTCGCTCGCTCCAGAGCGAGGCGCTTTCTGGAGCAACAAGCGACACTGTGTCTCTAAACTGGAAGGACAGATTCGTCTATGCTTTTCCCCCAATTCCTCTGGTCCCTCATGTGTTGCAGAAACTTGCTTTGGAAGGAGCGAGAATGATTCTGATCGCTCCTTTCTGGCCCAGGCAAATCTGGTTCTCTCTTCTACAACAGTACTCAGAGGTTCCTCCTCTTCCTCTTCCTTTATCTCCAGTATTGCTGACCCAGGATCAGGGGACCCTGGTCCATCCGGGACTCAAGTCCCTTCAACTTCATGCATGGCTCCTGCAGACCTAGCTCAATCTCGCTTTGGCGTTTCTCCTAAGGTGGCCGAGATTCTGGTGGAGGCTAGAAAACCCTCCACTAGGTCCACCTACGCCATAAAATGGAAAAGATTTTCCATCTGGGCTGCATCCAGGAACATGGAGCCCTTTTCCTGTCCTGTGACCGTTCTACTTGATTACATGCGTCATCTTTTCGATCTGGGTCTCAGTCACTCCTCTTTGAAAGTCCATATGGCGGCTATTTCAGCCTACCATGTCCCTTTCACTGATAAGGCATTTGCCCAACTGGAGGTATCAAAACTTTTCTCAGAGGTCCTTCATCTCAGGCCCCTGTCGGACTCAAGCTCCCCCTTGGGACTTAAACTTTGTCCTCGAAGCATGCCTTCCTCCCTTTGAGCCTCGCGGCTTCCACAGACTTAAGTTTTTATCGTGGAAGGCGCTCTTCCTAGTAGCCATTACTTCCTCGCAGAATTTCCAGGCTCAGGCCCTGATGTGCAAAATCCCTTATTTGATTTTTCACACAGAGCAGTAGCTCTTCGCACGAATCCTAAGTTCCTCCCGAAGGTGGTAGCGGAATCTACCTTAAATCAGTCTATTGAATTACCTGCCTTTTTCACGCAGTACTCCAACCAAGGAGAATACTTGCTCCATACCATGGATGTTCACAGGATTCTGAGATGCTACACTGATAGGACGAAGGATCTCAGAAAGACCGATCAGTTGTTCGTCTCTTTTGCTCACAAAAGAGAAGTCAATGCTGTTTCTAAGCAATGCCTATCAAAATGGTTGGCCCATTGCATCACTTTCTGTTATGATAAGTACAACAAGACCCTACCGGGTCAAGTCAGAGGTCACTCCATTCATGGAGTGTCAACCTCTGCAGCTTGTTTCAAGAACGTGTCTGCGGCAGACATCTGTGCTGCCGCCACTTGGACTTCCGTCCATACCTTTACTAAACATTACAGTTTGGACATTGCCTCTCGCCGTAGAGCAGGCTTCGGGTTAGCGGTCTTGCAAGGCCTCCTTTCTTGAGGCTTGCAAGGTTTTCTTTGCTACTTCTTGGAGTAGTACCTCCTCCCGGTGCCTTTCTTTTGTTCCAGACTGCTTGGGATTCTGTCCTATATGTAATTACCTACTGCAAGAGCCCTCTCGAAGTAAGATAGTACAGTTACGTAAGAACTTACCGTAACAGTAGATCTTCGAGAGAGACTCTTCTGATAAAACTATCCGCCTTCCATCCCTAGGCTTTTCAGCTCCTTTTCCATCGAGGGAAATATCTGCTTCTCTCCGTCCGGGTCTTCCGGGCCTGTGGCGGGAAAAAGAACTGGGCGGGCGTCGACCGCCCCTTTATACTGACGTCAGTATGGCGCGGTCACCTGACGTGTGGGCGGTCTCCGCCAGGGACTGCTAGCTAGAAATTTTTCTGTGGGGTCCTGCCGCCGGCCGGCGTCAGTCCTATATGTAATTACCTACTGCAAGAGCCTCTCTCGAAGATCTGCTGTTACGGTAAGTTCTTACGTAACTGAACTTTTCTACTCCCATTACTTCCTAGTTCCAAAGAAATAAGGAGGTATGCGCCCTATTCTTGATCTAAGGAAGTTAAATTCCTTTAAAAAGAGAAGTTCAAGATGATATCTTTCAGCTCCCTGTTGCCTCTGATTCATCGAAATGACTGGCTGGCTGGCCTCCCTAGACATACAGGACGTGTACCAGCACATTCTCATACAACCGACCCACCACAAATACCTCAGATTTGTGGCATTGGGTCAACACTACCAATTCAGAGTCCTGCCCTTTGGGTTATCCTTGGCGCCTCAAGTCTTTACAAAGTGCTTTGCAGTTCTTGCAGCACATCCCAGGAAGCTTGCAATTCCAGTGTTCCCCTATCTGGACGACTGGCTTCTGGCAAACCCCTCCAGCCAAGACACTCAGGAAGCCGTGGCTGTGGCTTCCAGATTCCTCACATCCATGGGAGTTCTGTTAAATTTGGGAAAATCGCAGCTACAGCCCTCCCAGCGGCTTCTCTTCATAGGAGCTCTTCTGGATACCACCAGTGCAAAAGCCTTTCTTCTGGAGGACAGAAGAGATGACATCCTTCAGATGGCTCATTTCATCAGAGAGAACGATTCGGTCCGAGCTCTCTCGTTGCAGCGGATGCTGTGTCTCATGGCATCCTCAGTGTTCACTGTGCCTCTGGCTTGTCTTCACATGAGGACTACTCAGTGGATGCTCAGCACTCAGTGGTCTCCGACCACACATCCCTAGTCCTTTCATATCAAGGTGACAGAGCCTCTGAAACAGTCAGGCACCTGGTGGACTCAAGAGGACAACCTTCTGGAAGGGTTTCCCTTTGCCTCTCTAGAATCCCAGATCTCTATCACCACGGATGCATCCCTGCTTGGAAGGGGAGCTTACTGTCGGGACCATCACACCCAAGGTTGATGGAGTCAGGACAAGTCTCAACTCCACATAAATGTTCTAGAAATGAGAGCCTTCCTGTGTGCAGTCTGCGCACTGAAGGACATTCTCTGTCACAAGATCATTCTCCTTCAAACGGACAACAAAGCAGTGATGTACTACATCAACAAACAGGGCGGAGCACACTCTTACCCTTATGCAGGGAAGCAATGAGAGTGTGGAAATGGTGCCTACAGTACAAGGCTCTGATTCAAGCGATTTACCTGCCAGGAGTGCAGAACGATCTGGCGGATCGCCTCAGCAGAACAATAACAGATCCTAATGGGTGGTTTCTCGACGCAAACGTCGTTCAATCACTCTTCGAAGAGTGGGGAACCCCGGACCCGGACCTTTTTGCGTCCCCACTCAACTGCCTCTGATCTGCTCCAGAAATCCAGACTCTGGCGTTTTCTGTCCGGATGCATTCAGACTACAGTGGACAAAACGCTTTCTGTATGCATTTCCTCCTGTTCCCTTGGTTCAGAGGGTGCTGCTCAAACTGGAGGCGCAAGGGGGCAGAATGATATTCCTCGCCCCATTCTGGCCTTGTCAAATCTGTTTTCCATTAATCAGCAGATTATCAGAAACTTCTCCGAGACAGCTTCCACTTCAAACAAATCTGCTGACCCAGGGCCCAGTGGTCCATCCCAACCTGAGATCCCTTCACCTCCATGTCTGGCTCCTGAGGAGATAGAGGTGAGTAGGTTTGACGTTTCACATAGGGTCTCAGATATTCTGTTGGCGGCGCACAAGCCAGCTACTAGAAAAACTTACACGGCTCAGTGGAAGCGGTTTTCCATCTGGTGCACATAGTCCTCTTGGGACTGTCATCGAAGCACAGGTCAGGAAACCTAGGAAAACCAGGAGCAGTTGTTGAATTCACCAAAAATTATTTATGTACACTAGCACTATCATAAAATAAACTTGTTCAGTATAACTATTTACAAAGGCAAAATAAGTTTTCTTTCAGTCTCCGTGTCCCTTGTTCTCCTAATCTTCTTTGCAGTTACAGCTTAACTCTTTTATAAGTCTTTTCATTCTTAGCAAGCATCCTGTTTTTGTAAGTGTTCTGTTCTTGTAAGTTTGAGGAGCTGCTAGAACACACTGTGCTTCTTGAGGGCCCCTACAGCTTTTGCAAAAGGCTCAAACATCTTCGCTCAAGTAACCTCTGGAGTTTTCCAGTAGCTTTTTACAATCATCTTAAATTATAATTACATACATTTCAACAGTAACACTATATTTTCTAAACAAGTGATCCCATTATCTGTACATTTTCATACAAAGATTTGCACATATTTTTATATTAGCGGATATGCAAGGGAGGAAAAACAGACAGCAAGGGAGGGCTGAGATACAGTGAGAGGCAAAGAATTGCAAGATTGTTCTGGGTGATTAAAACTGAAGTCTCACAGGAAAATTGGGTTGCGCAACCAGATAGAGAAGAGGCAGAAAAGGACAGATCCTTGCATATTAAACACTTTCTCTAACAACTGGGATGGGGTCCTATTCCACCCTGTCACAGGGACCCTTTTTCCTGCCAGCCAAAGTCCTGGAGTATCTTCTGGACCTGTCAAATATAGGTCTGCAATACTCAGTCATAAAAGTTCACCTCTACACAATCTCAGCATATCATGATCCCGTATACTCCATGTCTCTGGCTCAGTTACCTTTGGTCAAGAAATTCCTTAATGGCATACTACACACTAGGCCACCAGTCAGACGACCAGTAGCCACCTGAGACATTAATCTTGTGCTAGACACGCTCAGTCGTAAATCTTTCAAGCCCCTAGCAACCTGTGAGCTGAAGTTTCTGATTTGGAAGGCGTCCTTCCTTGAAGCCATTACCTCCACTCACAGAGTGTCCGAAATACATGCTTTGGTTACAGACACCCCTCTCCCCCCCCCCACGTATACTGTATTCCACAAAGATAAGGTGGTTCTGTGAACTCACCCTAAGTTTCTTCCTAAAGTGGTTTCAGAATTCCATCTGAACCAGCCTTTGGTCCTTCTGCCCTACTTCGCAAACTTCCAGAATGAGGGGGAGCGTACCCTACATTCTCTGGATGTTAAGAGAGCTTTGTGGTTCTATTTAGACAGAACTAAAGAAATCCGCAAATCAGAACAACTATTTGCCTCTTTCAGCATGGTCCAGCTGGGTCAGCCTGTTGCTATCAGATGTATTTCGGCGTGGCTAGTGGCATGTCTTCGCCAGTGCTACTCCATGGCACAGGTTAAGCTGGAAGGCAGAGTATATGCTCATTCTATCAGGGTAGTCACGGCATCTCTGGCAGAAATTCAGAACTTGCCCATTGCAGACATCTGCAGTACAGCTACTAGGAGCTCTGTGCACACTTTTGTGAAGCACTGCACTTAGGATGTCCATGCCGGACAACATCAGTCTTTTGGCAGAACAATCCTTAATGGACTTCTTTCCTAAATAAGCTCTTTTCTTCTGCCACCCTTCTCGGGGGATTATTTCAGCTTGGTACTCTCCCATTAGTGTGAATGAGTGGTGGACACTTTATGTCCAAGAAGATATGAAAATTACGTACCTACAGTAATACTTAATGTTCTTGGATGAAGTCTCCTCCACTCGTTCACACGCCCACCGCTCCATCCCCCGAGCTCACTTATCTGTTTTTGGTCTTCACTCCCTCGATGGCTGGGCTGTGAAGACTTTGTTGTGTTGACCCTTCTTACATGGGTCATTTGGACTATCTTATGTCCGACATAGGTTAGTTTCACTCGGTTAGTTTACACTGCACCTCCTCGGTAAAAAGGGTACTGAGGCGGTTGGAGGGTCGATGCTGAGGTAGCCTATATGGCACAAGCCAGGCTTGCAGTGCCGCTTCCTCACAGCCCTACCTTGTCGCCAGCCCTCCTGAAGATTTTTGGCTTCCGATGGGTCCTAGTGCCTCCAGTGTAGTCCCATTAGTGTGAATGAGTGGTGGAGACTTCTTCCAGGAAGATCAAGAATTATGATAGGTATGTAATTTTCATTTACTCCTCTTTGGGGGCAGATTGGCTACGCCGCAAGTTGCGACGGCATTACGAGGAGCTTATGTGGCAGCAGCTCCTTTTGGACGCTGGGCCTAAGCCAGTGCCGGCTTCCTCCTCGGCACTCCATTTGGCTGCTGCCTCCCTGGCCAGAGCCTGTTCTGACTCAGCCGCTTCTGGCCTCTCCGCTTATTCAGGTGGAGCCCCCACTTGCTTCAGCCGAAGGATGGTCCTTCTTCCAAGGATGCCCATACTGTCTCCAGGCTTCCTCAGTGGCTGTCAGTTATGGTCACTCAGGCTGACGACCCCCGCAGAATTAGCAGGGATTCCAGGGATAGTCTGGTCTTTGAAGAATCCTCGGATTCGGAGGCTTCCTTTATGCATTCCTGCCTGGTTGTCCTTGAGTCCGGGGAGCATTTGTTGTTGGACCATGGTCACACCTTCTTCTGGGCCATGCTCCACCTGATTTCAGAGGCCATGGGAATACAGTTAGAGCCCTCCAGAAACGGGCTAAGTATCCCCCCACCAAAATCCTCGACCAGAATGACTCCCCAGGGGTTGCCTTCCCGGTAGCTAAAGCCATTCTTGGCCCTGCGTTGGAGCTCTGGCAATGCCCAGCCTTCTTCCCCATGGTGTTGGTCGTATGGCCCATAAGTACGCAGTGCCTGCAGGTTCTCTCACTGGGTTTACTTCTCACCGACTCAGTGTTCGGACAGTCGGATAATGTTGGAGATGCCAGCAAGCCTCCCAACAGAGAATTCAAGAAATTGGGTGACATGGCCAAGAAGATTTATGCGGCTTCATCACTCGACCTTAGACAGGCTAGTTCAGCCCAAATGATGGCCCACTTTACCCATGACTTGTTGGGCACATTTGACCAGGTGCGCCTTCGGCTCCCTGCCGACCTTCACATGATGGTCAAGCAAGTTCAGGACCAAGGCTCTGCTGTGGCTAAGCAGCAGCTTCAGAGAGTCATGGACACTGGTGACTCCTGTGCTAGGTCCACGGCTGCCACTGTGGCTGTGCTCCGCAGGGCTTAGCTGAGGATCTCGACCTTCACGGCAGATAACCAGCACAGATTAATGGATGTCCCCTTCCTGGGCACCGACTTGTTCGGGTGGGGTGATGGATGGTCCTCTCATTCGGATTGAGAAGTTCATTGCTACTTTGGACTCTTGTCAGTTCAGCCCAAAAGGACATCAGGGGCTCCAAACCCCAGAATAAGTCTTTTCGGCCCCACCTGGCCCCTGCAGCCAAGCACCAGTAGTCCTGGTGTCCCAGATCTAAGTCTGTCACTTCCGTTGTCCGAAAGCCTGGCAGTTGAGACACAGCTGCGTCCTCCGCTGGCCCTGCCTCTGCCTTCAAGCCTACCCAATGATGGGTTGGGGGTGCCCCCTCCCTGTCCATCCTGCCTCCTCTGGATCCTCCCTTGGGGGGGTAGCTCCACCACTTTATTTCCGCCTGGTCCAGTGTTACCATGCGCAGTTGGGTACTGGAAGTGGTTGGTGAGGGCTTGCCTCTGGAGTTAGAGGCTGTCCCGCCCAGCCGAGCCTGTGGCTTTCAGGAGGAAGTGGTATCTGCAGACATGTTGTCCGCCCTTCGGGAGGACATCACCCAGCTCCTGTGGAAGGATGTGGTAGTTCCTGTCCTGGACCCACCAGCCAATCTAGGGTCCATCTCCAGATATTTTCTGGTTGTGAAACGGACATGGGCTGGCACCCCATCTTGGATCTGCACAACCTGAACAAGTTTCTTCGGTCATGCACCTTCAGAATGGTCACTCTGAGACGGATCATTCCATCCCTGGAACAGGACATGTGGTTCAGCTCCCTGGACCTTCAGGATGCCTTCTTTCATGTCCCTATCTGTCTGTCGCACTCGTGGTTCCTTTGGTTCTGCACTGAAGGGCCCCTCTTCGAGTTCCAGGCTGTGCCCTTCAGCCTCTCCTCTTCATCAACGCATAGCAGTGGTAGCAGCCTTCCTGAGGCGCCAAGGGGTCCGGGTATACCCATAACTGTATGATTGGCTGATTGCAGCTCCCTCCAGGCTGGAGGTGGAGCGGTCCAGGGATCTGGCCTTCAGACCTGCTTAAACCTTGGCCTCCTGGTCAGTGAGGCCAAGTCAGAACTCACCACCTCATAAGTAATTCACTTCATCAGGGCAACTCTTGCCAAGCCCAGCTCCCAGCGCACTGGTTGGAGGATCTTTCCTCCTTTGCCCAATCATTTCAGGTTGGGCATTTGCGATACTGCCAGGGACTTCCTGCTCCTCCTGGGCTACATTGTGGCCTGCACCAGCGTGGTCTGTTGGACCCACTGGAAAATGCACCCCCTGCAGTAGAGTCTAGCTAGTCAGTGGTCTCAGCATCAGGGCCACCTCAACCAGTCAGTCACAGTGACCCAGCAGATGTGGGATGCCATCCAGTGGTGCTTGGTCCCAGAACAGCTACAAGGAGTCGTCCCTCCAGCAGGAGGTAGCAGACCATTTGTTCTCCCAACTAAGGGGTGCCCCACTTGGAGAACTACAGTTACAGGTGAGTAACTTGTTTTTTCAGTATTGTAAGTGCAGAGAGAAAATTTACAAAGAAGACACAAAAACCCAGACATGGGGGTACTAACAACAAAAATGAAAAGGGACCTGGAGGTAGGCAAGCAGTGTGAGAAGCCAGTAAGGCAGGCTGGGGGCATTCTGGGATGCATAGGGAGAGGCATCACCAGTAGAAAGCAGGAAGTTGTTATCCCTCTGTACAGACAGTTGGTGAGACCCCATCTGGAGTACTGCCTGCAGTTCTGGAGACCCCATCTCTGCAAGGACATAGACAGGATGGAGGCAGTCCAGAGGAGGGCAACCAAAATGGTGCAGAGTCTGCACCAGGAGTCATACGAAGAAAAGCTAAAAGATCTTAATATGTTTACCCTTGAGGAAAGGAGGGAGAGGGGGAACATGATAGAAACCTTCAAGTACCTCAAGAGAATCATTAAAGTCCAAAAGGATAGCATATTTCAGAAAAAGAGATGTGCAAGAACAAGGGGGAAAAATTTGAAGATAGAGGGGGGACAGCTCAGGGGCAACGTGAGGAAGTATTTTTTCACAGAGAGGGTGGTAGTGGATACATGGAACAGCCTTCCTGAGGAGGCCGTGGGGTCAAAAACAGTGAGGGAATTCAAGAATGCATGGGATTGATATAAGGCAATTATAGTGGGCGGGGGGGTAAGGAGGAAGTATGCTGCTGGTTAGCTAGGATCTGCAACTTATCCAATAGTTAGGGAAATGGGCAGACTAGGTGGGCCAAGTGGTCCTTATCTGCCGTCAGAGTCCATGTATGTATGTTTCTATGACACATGCACAATCTGTGTGTGCTGTTTGGACCTGTCTCACAACATAAGGACTTGTGAGATCTTCAAATTAATTGTAGTGGGGCAGCAAACTTCCATCAATGGTGACATACACATTTACAGATGTAGTTCATATTATTCCTCTTTATTGCCCTCAATGTTTCACTCATATTTAGGAGCTTTTTCAAGGCTCCAAACTCTAATGGGGATTGAGGGAATAAGCCTGGAAATGAAATCGCACATAAAAGTCTATAAACCATGAATGTGAGATTTGAGCACAACTGTTGATGACACCGCTTAGTAAAAAAAAAAATAACAATACACTAACAGTTATGAAAAATAGGTTTAAATAAAAGTAGATAAAGCATAAGAATGGTCAGCTGGCCAATGGACAATAAGCAGGCATATTCCCAGTATTGCTTGTTGACAAATGAAGTTTTCTTTACTCTGTTACATACTGTAGTATGAAAAAAAGTGTAAATATATACAGTTAAGTAAATGAGCAGACTGTACTTCTATAAGTTCTAGAATGAATTCCGAAATGTTGCAGTATTGACTGTCGTTATTCTACAAATATAGGCACGCAAGGATTACTATTCGGTTTCTCCACTCCCAACACCCCTACCCCATCCCGCAGCTGAATGATGCTATACAGTTCCTTCCTAATACCAGATAATGTAAATACAGAGAGTCCATAGGCAATGAGAAAATTGTTATTTAAATTCTTTATTACAGCCAAAATAAGGCATTGCTGTCATCACCACCATTTCAGACAAAAGAGCCCATCTGTAAAAAAAACCCAGTCACTGAGCTTCAGTTCGGTGAGTGTTTTTATAAAATGGGTTGGTTAAATCAAGCAATTTGATTGGCTAGTTACCCATCCATGAAATATGTTCCATGCATGGGTAAAAAAAAAAGGTCAGTGAAGCAGAACCGCTTTTCCAGATGAAATCAGGAGCGTTAGAATGTTGGAATTTAAAATGCCGCCATCTTCTATTCACTTGCTAATGCTCCGTTTATTTCATTGTCAGCGGCTCAGTAGGTAGCACACTTGCCTCTGAGGCCGGGAGATCAGAGGGCTGTGGGTTCAGTTCCCACATCTGGCACTTGGGTTAATATCCCAGTACTGACACTGTAGTGCAGCATGAGAGGGGTGCTGCACTTCTGAGGTGCCGTCTTTCGGATGAGACGTTAAACCGAGGTCCCATCTGCCTGGACTGGTGGTAGTTCAGGTGGATGTTAAAGATCCCTTAGCACTTATCGAAAAGAGTAGGGAAATTTCCCCGGTGTCCTGGCCAAATTTCCCTCATTCACTAAAAATACCACCAACAGCTTAATCTGGCTCAAGGTCAGTTGGCATTCATTTGTATTCCCCTCCCCCGGGTCGTGCCTGAAAATAGGCAGGATTTGTCTAGTACACTTACCCGGTCAACAAAAACTAAATAAAAAAATTAAATTTTAATTTATCAACATTTGAACAGATGTGTGCATTTTGAATAGAACGCAGTTTACAAATTCCCTCTAGAGATTGTTGTTACTGTCCATTAAACCCCGCCACAAGTCTCTTTCCGGCAGTCAGCCTCTGTGAAGCAGCGCTGTTTTACGTCATGTACGGCAATCAGCCCCTGTTGCTGTCTAGTCTGTTTTTCTGCTGCTTGCTTCAGCTGCTTGCTCCCAGGTAGTTTCCCATAGCAATTGCTCTTCTCTGCTGTGTGGGTCTCTTAATCAGAGGAATCAAAATGCCTCTGTAAATGTAGAGAAAGGTTCGGTCAACAACGGAGGGGGAGCGACCGCATGAGAGCAGCACAAACATATAACTGCTGGTGGGAGGTACATGGACTGGGGATAGCGTACTTCAGTTGGCTTCAGCAAGCATGTTTACAAAAAAAAAAAACGCTTCAGCACTCGTTTGCAGACTGTGCACACTACAGTTATAGCAAACTGGAGTCACATAAATGCAAATCTGAAATATGTTTCAGCACTCGTTTGCAGCACAGACTGCACAGTACACATAACCTGGAGTCAGAAATGCAAATCAGCTCATGAATAATAAAACTCAGTGTCTACTGAAGGACTATTTTATCATACATTAGCATCTTAAAGTCTTTGTTTCTACATGCAAGCAAGATTTTTCTACCTATAAAAATAAATATGGGTGCCCATTTTATAAGTGCAGTAAGACACCCCAGGTGTGTGCATGGAACATATTTTACCGCACCCAGGAGTTAAAGGCACTCGGCCAAGGCCTCGTGCCTTATTACGCCCCTGGCCGTGCAGTAAAATATGTTCCATGCACACCCTGTCGTGTCTTATTGCTTACTTAGTTGTTTAGCAGCTGAATTTCGCTATATGTGAGAGCACGAGAGTGACACTGTCATCACACCATGGGTATACAGGTGGGCTCGAGAGGTAATGACGAGGAGTTGGTGTCCTGTAAGAAGCATCACCATTTTCAATATGCATGTTTGAGTGAAACAGATTAGAAAAACTAGGATAGAGTAAGCTGTTGAAATGAATGCCACATGACAGTGGTAAAATCTGTTATGGGCTTGTATCCTTTGCCCCGTCCCTAAATCTAGTCTCACAAAATGGGACTCAGCTTATAACAATATCAGCCACTTTGTGCTCTCAGCCCCTCGCCTCACGCACCACTGTGATCTCTATACACACCTGGAGTGGCTCCCCCCAGAAAAACACTGCACCTTTGTCCTCGGCAACTTCATCGACAACATCGTCAGAACGGCTACCCCCGCTGCCCTCACCCTACTCCCTAAACATGGAACCCCAACCTACCACTTAAGATCAAGGGAGATGCAGGACCGTCTGGTGCCAAAAACCCGCACCCTTGCCGACGATCAGGCTTTCACCGCATATACGCCGAGAGTGTGGACCTCCCTTCCTTAGTCCGCCCCTCCTCCTCCTCCCATCCCTGCTTTAAAGCCTCCCTGTGGGGCTTCTTGAAATCTGCCTCCGCCTGTCTTTGTGCCTCTTAGTCCACCTGCTGAGGCTCATATTTTTCCCCTGTGTATTACTGAATGGAGCGTGGCTCTAGCGTTAAAAGTGCACTTCTACCAGCTTGATATAAAAATAGTGTCAATTTTGCTCTGGGACTCTCTGCCCACCTGTCCCAGAGTGGTGCCCTGCCTAATCTATCCCCGTCCTTCTCCAGGTCTCTCTCCTGCACTTATGTACCTCTCCTGTTAACCACGTAGCCCCACTCCCCAGGGATAATGGCTTACCTTATATTGACTGCCCTGTTGAAAATGTCTGTAATATTCTGTATTATGCTGTTATCTACCTAATCTAATCTATTATGAATCATATGTTGATATCTAAACATTAATTCTGAAGTCCACTTTCCTGTTTGCTTCCCATCATTCTGTGTGATGCCTAAAGTTCTTGTATGTTACTTTGACTCTTCCTGTTGCTACTGATTGTATGTACCTTGTAATCTTCTCAGGTTGCACCTGAAAATAGGCACTTGGTTGTCTAGTGTGCTTCCCCGGTAAACAAAAGCAAATAAATAAATAAAAGCAGGATGGTGAAACCTGGATACAAAAATTAAGGTTTGTTATTTCATTTGCAGTAAAAACAGAACGAGATGGTTATAAAGCTTCTTGGCAACTTTAAAGCCACATGCAAGCAAGAAAGACTATAACAAGGTACACGCTTCCTCAGCCATGGTGATACAAGCACTTCTGCAGTTTAAATTTTAAGTACTGAATGGTGGTGGTGGCACAATGTATCATAGACACGGAACAGAAAAGTAAAAAAAATAATGTTTTACTTTAGGCCATATCAGAGGGGCCACATTTGAAATCAGTGGCAGAGTAATAGCCGGCGCAGTGGGACAAGGGCCCGACACATTTAGGGGGCCCATTAAGTTTGCACTGATTTTTTGACCAAAGAATCCACGTTTTTGTCTTTGTCTATGACAGTCACACTCAGCTGAGCTGTCAGCCACACACAGCCACACCGACCTGACCTGTGCTGCCCATAATGCAGATGGCAGCAGAAAGTCGTGGGACATGAATCGGAATTGAAAAGACAGGGGAGAGCTGCACTGCTGCTCAGTGCTGCCTACCACAGACTGACTGACAGTGTCCCTATCCAATCAGGACATGTCAGCCAGCCAGTCATGTGGTGCAGCTTGAGTTTGCTGAAGGATCCATGCTGCCCTCCTTGTGTGCCTGCTCTGTAGTTGTCGGATTCGCCACTCGCCGCCGTTAGGATGCCTGCCCACTAATTAAGTCAGCAGCTGATCCTTCAGAGCAGCAGCACAGCAGCTGACTGAATCACTCAGCAACCCCGGCCTGGCCCCCACAAGCTGCAACAAGAACAGAACAGACAGAGCATCGCCAGCCAGACCAGTCACCACACACTACAATACAGTAAGTACACACCACTGCTGTGCTCTCTTAGTATACATTCTGTAGAACCTGATTTAAGTTACATAGAAATGGTTGATTATTTTAGTGGACATCCTGCAGACAGTTGTGTAGGAGCCATTGTAAAAAGTGATTCTTAAATTTGTTCCTCGTTAAAGCAAACATGAAAGGATAGTTTCACAGTCAGTAAAACCCTCTCAGAGCCTGTTGTTAAATCTGACAGCTTATCACTGATACCCCACACCCACTCAATCCTTCCATTAAAACACAGAAGTTGCTCAAAAGATTTTTTTTCTGTTGGGAGAGTTGTATTCCTTCTTTCAGTGTTATGATCAGGCTGCCCAAGCAGCATTCCAGTCCACAACCAGTTTACAGTCAATGACGTTCCCAGGAGTACATGAAGTTCGTCAACTACAGCATGCCACTACCAGGATTTTCTTCACTATTTTCTGCCATCCCCTCCTTCCATCATATATCACAGATCCGTGTCAGAAACCCAGTGGCTGAGGCAGGGATAAATGTGTCCAGCTGACCTCCTTGGCCCACCACCTCTGAGGATTAGATATCAGCACTTCAGCGTGACAGCTGGGTCATATGATAATTAGATTGAGCCAAGCACTAACAACTAAATGCAGTGTGTCAGTCTGTCTCAACAGTGTTTGATACATCTTGTTGTTGTGACTGATTCTTCTGTCTCAGCTAGACTCTCTACTCATATTAGCTATGAGGATGGGGTGTGGCATAGCATAGCAGCTACTTAAGCTGGGTTTCTGGCAATTTTTGGTGGTGCAAACTGTAGGAAATGTCAAATTGAAAAAAAAAAACCTATGTTGGGCCTTGGGCAGTGGGCACAGACATGGCTACTGTAATAATGTAATTGTTTGCTGTTTGACTGAGGGCGGAAGTTGGGACCGCTGGACCGGGTGGACTGCCTGATAGATTTAGCATAGCAGCAGCCATCTTAGCTGTTTTTTTTTTTTTTGGTGGCACAAACAAGGAAGTTACAATTTAAAAAAAAAAATTATTGGGCATAGCGCTGTTATCTGTCTTAAGGCTGGAGTCAGGAGGGGACCGGGTGGGGTCACTCAGTGAGTGAATGAGTGCAGATTCAGTGCTGCTTATCTAATTGCTGCACTGTAGCAGCATTAGTAGTACAAAATACTGCAAATAAATAATACTGTACTACTTGTTGCTGGCCAGGTCAGCTTAGTAAAGCTACAGTCTCTTTCAATATCTCTGTATAAATAAAATGAGTGTTATATTCGTTGATATTTGAGGGAGGTGGGTGAAGAGTGCATAAACAGGTACTAAAAATAAAACCTCCAGTGTGTTGGGGTGCCAGTGTGTGGGGGCACTAGGGTGGAGGCCCAGAATTACAACCTGCACTGGGGCCCATCTTTTCTCTTCCTCCGCTACTGTTTGAAATTGTGTAAATGATTATCAGTTTGATTACAAGAGAAAATTGCTCATTAACCATTAAGGAGTACTTGCATTGCAGGTACATATACAGTATGTGATGAATTTGGTGGAAACTTGAATAATGTTTTTTCAAGAAAATAAGTGAAAAATATAATGTCATCATTTTATGATTTATAGTAATAACCCCTTGAAAAAGCTCATAAATATGAGCAAAATATTTGGGAAAATAGAGAGGATTAATATGAACTACATCTGTGAATGTGTATTTCTTCATTGATGGAAGTTTACTACCTCACTACAATTAATTTTAAATTCTGAACTGATCCTCTGGGGAGCAGAACAAAACAGAGAAGACCATTACCCATACAACCACTTTCATTTTGGACTTATGAGATTTGCCAAGAGTTTCAATGAGGCTACAAGGCGACACAGCAAGAAAGCTCTAGGAAATGCTCTGCTTCTCAAAACTTGAAAGCCATGGAAAATGAACAGGACCCAAAGTCTGTGTCTCCCTCACCAATGGCGGAGAAGCAGCCACCAAAGTTGAAAGATCGGACAGGAAACTGTCATTGTCACAGCCCTCCTCGTCATCCAGCCACAAGTTTAAACATTGAGAGAGAGAAAGATCTGGTTGGCTGGTGAGGTCCCAGTTTCCTTTGAGACAAGGTAACTGTATGATTCATCGTCCGCTCCAGTGACAGTGACAATGATTCCCCTGACCATCGCTGAGACACCAAGATTGGGGCTTGGCTTAGGTGCTGCCGTACCTATTATGGATGGTAGGACAATGTCATCGGGCCAAGACCTGTCAACACAAGTAATTCTGGACCCTTCATAGGATGTCATCGACTCAGAGGCTGTGATGGTGTCATTCTCAGAAATGATTAGACACATGCTGCCTGGACTACCAATACAGGCAGTTATTCCGCTGATGGGATCTCCTGCTCTGCAGATCTCATTGACGGTTTCTACCAACACGCCACAGATTCCTTCTTCTCAGATGCCACTTGCATCACTGGTGCATTCTGCGGCTCCCATCGTCAATAGAGACGTCGACTCCGAAGTTGGATATAATCCAGACCTCGTGGTTTTAGAGGGGGAATATAAAGGATATGTTGCATCATGCTGTACTTCTACTCTTTCATCCTGCATTGAGGACTCAGTGGTCTATACCCCGAGATCTCCTCCTGAGGATCCAACTTGTCAAGCCATGATGTAGCAAAAGCAGTCTGCATGGGCTTTGCTGTGGCAGAGGAAGAGTCCACAAAGAAATGTAGTGGAATTTTTGGAGGTGCCTTACACACCCTCCATTATAATTTCACGTATATACCCTGCATTAGAAGATGCTACCTTCGCTGCATGGTACAGACCAAACTCGCTGCTTCCAGTGCCTAGAAAGGGTGATGAGCAGTATCCTGCACCATCTGCCAAGTCTTATTATGCTAACCAGCCGGAAACTGACTTTGTAGTGATCATGGCTTCTCATGATATGTCTGTCACCTAAACACATGAATATTTTGCCTCCTGCTATAGACTCTAGGAGACTGGATGTGACGGGCAAACATACATATGCCTCTGCCTCACTGGGCCTTAGAATTGCAAACTACCAAGCCCACATAACAAAATATCAGAACAGCCTGTGGAAAGCTGCTCATACTGCAGCCGAGGCTCTGCTAAGAATATGTTACTTAAAACATTATCTTCTGGTACCAAGGTGGACAAACATTTTCAGTTCAGTTCAATTTTTATTTCACCAGGAATGACACCATTGAGCAGACTCATTTACAAGGTGGTCCTGGAAGGACACAACAGGATGAGGCAATACAAAAACAAAAATATAAATACAATACTAAGGACATTGCACTTATACAAGTGAAAATGGCTATACGATTATAAATACAGTCATTGATTGATTGTTTCTAACAATGTAAGGCTAGATACACGATAAGGGAGCAGTGTGACGGCTGAATAAGGTCCTGTCCCATTTGTTATGCTTGTGCAAGGGTCTGTTCTGTCCTATCCTTTTCTGTCTGATTGCTCAACCAAATTTTGTTGTGAGACCTAGGAACTGATCCCTTCGGTTTCACAATTCTTCACCTTTCACTAGCTCTCTGCCTTCACTTGCTGTTTCTGTCAATTTTCCTCCCTCTTGCATATCTGCTGGTATAAAAAATATATGTGCATCATTATGTGGAAATGTAACTGATACTGAGATCCCTTTGTTTAAAAATGTATATAGTTATATTGTTGAAATGATTGGAAAAAGCTATTTGGAACTCAAGGGGTTAAACTGAGATGCTGATGCACAAACTGTGCAGAGCTATCAACAAGAGGCCAGTTCTGGGTCATTATGTTCTTTTTGCTGCACCTGCAAGAACATTGTAAACTTACAAGAACATTCTGTGAGAAGCAGGCTCTCTTAACGAGCTCGCTGCAAAGACTTGTTATAAAAAGAGCAGTGGTGTTTTGCAAGAGAGAGAGCGCGCCTGAGATTTGAAACTGTGAAGAAACACTCAGAACTGTTTTCTCTGTACTGCCTTTGTAAATAGTTATACTGAACAAATTTGTATTTTTTATTTTGCTGTTATTGAGAAAAACGCTATTTGCGAATTTTGAAACTGCTCCTGGATTTCCTGTGCTTCCTGACCCATGCCTCGACGACAAGCAGGTACAGTGGGATAGAACATTAAAGTTCTGAAGTGCAGTTTTTGGAAACAGGAGGGACTGGGAGAAAGGAAGAACTCATGATGTTCTTCAGGCTTTGGGGGACATTACATGCAGTATGGACAACAACCGACTAAGAGAAGACAGTAAGTGCTATAGGGGTGGTACAACAAGGTTCCTCAAGGAGGTTGCAATTCAGATTAAGAATAACAGTTGCAAGTTTCATGCGAGTGGCTCAGCAAGGCTTTAAATGTGTGCATCCCAACAATTTGTGCGAGTTTTAAAGGCTTTTGGAGGGTATTCCACACGGTAGGGAGAGCATGACTCAGGGATGCCACACCATAGCGAGTTCTTAACCTAGGTATATCAAGCAGAATATGAGTATCTTCTGCATGAATATACACCTGGAGTACACTTAAACAGATCAGCGATATAGAGAGGGAGTTTATTGGTGATGGCTGTATAGGCCCAAAGGGAGACATTTTTCAACCTCCTTGTGTGAAACAATGGTCAGCCAAGTTGTGCATAGTGGGAGCAGGGTTGGGTTTTAAAAGGGGCGTTGATAATGAATTTTAATGCTGTATGGTACAGTGTATCCAGTTTAGCTAAGGTTGCGTTGGAACAATGGCTATAGAGAAAGTCTGCATAGTCAGCAAGGGGAGAAATGTTGTCTATACCAACCTTATTTATGCCTCCTGGTTAAGCAGTTATTTGTTTATTTATTTATGTCTTGGGAACCGGGTAGGCCCACTGAGACCAAAACAGTCCCTTTTTCAGGGGCGACCCAGAGTTAATTACATACAACTAAAGTTCACACATAGCAGTATACAGTTACAGTCAACATAGGTAGGAATGTATGCAGACATCAGCAGGACAAAGTCATGAGCAATACTGAATGGATCAGCTGGTTAAATAGAACAAACTCAGCACGTGAGGTACAATTATACAAGAGACACCCATATATGAATGAAATAAGTAAGCGATTTCATTTGGAAAAGTCTCAGCGAGAGCAGGCACAGGTACTAAGTTCTAGCAGATGGGTCTTGAGTCCCCTCTTAAATCCTCCGAGGGAGGTGCATTCCTGTAGATTACTGGGGAGATTATTCCAGATGGGTGGAAGGTAAGCAGCATAGGATCGGCCTCCTAGGGAGGTCCTCACCTAAGGGACTTGCAGAAGCTGCCGACCAGAGGATCATAATGCTCTGTTGTTCCTTTTGGGAGTTAGAGTGTTCTTTAAGCTAGGGGTGACATTAAATTGCTGAAGCTTGTGAGCAAGGCACAGAGAGGGAATAGGATAACCTGCCATCAAGTGAGGGCCACTTTAAGGACTGTAGTACCTTGCAGTGATGCTCCGTGGACAAGGCCCCAGCGGTGAAGCATCCGACCCTATGGTAGAGGGTTCTCAGCATTTGCATTTCAGAGCTTCTAATAGAGTGCAGTATAGGGGCCCCATAAAACAGGGTGGTGAGGAGAGTGCCATTAGCGATTTTGGGCTTGGATTCTTGGGTGAGGAATGGACCCAGGCGATGAAGCAGTCCTAGCTTTTGGTTTAGTGTCCTGGTTAGGTAGTCTACGTGGGCTTTGTAGGAGCAGTCCTGGTCTAAGAACATACCTAGGTATTTGATGAAGTCAACAACCTCAATCTCTAGGCCAATGGAAAGGGTTGGGGATAATAGTTGTGCATGGGCTGGACCCATACTTTTGGGACTGAATAACATAGCTTTGGTCTGTCTGCCATTGAGGACTAGTTTGCATGGAACCAATTCTCCAACGTGTTCAGGTCTTGATTGAACAGGAGATTTAGCTGGGCAGGGTCCCGGGAGGATCTATAGAGAACTGCATCATCTGCATAATGGGTCACTTTGGCACCCTCACAGTGTTTGGGCAAGTTATTAATAAATAAGGAAAATGGGAGCGGTCCCTGTATTGAACCCAGGGGGATACCGTCCAGGATAAGACGTCTGTCAGATTTAGCGCTATGCCATCTGACAATCTGTGATCAGCCCCCCTAGGTGATCTGAGTACCATTGAATAGATAGTCGGTCGAGACCAAGGGACGTTAGCTTGGCGATAAGCAGCTGGTGATTCACCAAGTCAAAAGCTTTGGTTAGGTCTATGAAGACTGCACCAGTTGGTAGGTCATCATCCAAAGCTGTGAGAATGTCCCCAGTCAGGCTGATCAGGGCCATGGAGGTACCATGATTTTTTCTGAAGCCGTGTTGCCATGTGGTAAGCAGGTTATGCCTTTCCACATAATCTAGGACCAGCTGGTAGACTGGTTGGTAGTTTTCTACTTGCTCGGCATCTCCGCCATTGGCGATGGGTGTCACCAGGGTAGCTTTCCATACTGTGGGGACTCTACCATCAAGAAGCGATCTATTGAAAAGCCAGGTGACAGGTGGCAATGACCTGGGCAGCCAGCCTGAGAAGCCTGGGCTCTAGCATGTCATACCTGTCCGAGCCTGAGGGTTTAATTTTCTTTTGTAGTTTGAGGACCTCGGATCTGGTTCCAAGCTTGAGGTGATAGTTGGGTTTGGGGATTTGTTCTCCCAAGTGACTGTCTGGGAGTGGGGGTTGGGGAGGGATTCTGAAACTTGTCCAGATTTATGAGGAACTCATTGAGAGTGTTTGTAGCCTCTTGCGGGTTAGAAAGCCGGGTATCGTTGGCAATTATCTCACAATTATGTGGGACAGTGTTCCCTTTGAGGAGAGAGTTAATATGGGACCTTTAGGGTTGGCGAGATTTTGTGTTTGAACATTTCGGAAGTAATGCCTTTTAGCAGATTTTAAAGCTTATTTGCATTTGTTTCTTAATTCTCTGTACTCCACCCAAGCCCTGGGTAGGTTAGTGGCCTTATATTTATCCCAGGCTGTATCTCTCAGCCTCATCTGTCTTTCAGATCCCAGGTCAGCCATCTAGAGTATTGTCCCTTGACTCTAATTTGTTTTCGTGGAGCGTGTTTGTTAGCAGCAGAGAGGAAATTATTGATGAAAAAGTCTAGGGCAGAGTCAGGATTAGGAGCTAACTTGATCCAAGACCAGACTACCATAGCCAGTGACTCAAGAAAGGAGCTAGAGTCAAATCTGGAGTAATCCCGAGCCCAAAAAATTCTGGGTGTGGGTTGGGATGGTCATTTTTCTGGACGCCAAATGTGAGGGGATGGTCACTTATGGCATCTGCAAATGTACTAACCAATTTAAAGCTGCTAGGGTTGGAGGCGTGGATCCAGTCTAAGGTTGTATGGTTACCTGTCTTTGAATTAACCTCGTGGGCTCTCGAATCAACTGGGTTAGGTTGGCCTCCAGCAGACAGGATTTTAAATCACCACTGGTGCGTTGACCTCAGTGAAGGTTACAATGTCCCAGAATTATTTTCTCCTATTGAGGTAGCCCCAGAGATCATGGTCAATAGACTCATCAGGGCATCTTTTGCCGTCCTGGGTGGGTTGTAAACACAACCTATTAGATGGGGTTTAATCCCACTGAGTAGGATTTTGATGAACACCAACTCACTACCTGAGTGAGTCAGGTCAGGGGTAGCCAGTAGGGAAGCATTTAGGGAGGTTTGGCATAGAGGATGACGCCACCACCTTTGTTACCACATCTATCCTGCCTAAAGGTTTTCAAACCCTGGAGCTCTACCTCATGTGGCAGGACATAGGGTTTAAGTCAGGTTTCGGATATGGTGACTATGTCAGGGGAATGTTAGTTTACCCGTACCTCAAGCTCATGCATTTTAGATCTGAGGCTGTTGATGTTCATATGGACTAGCTTTAGACCCTTGGCAGTGGCCCGAATTGCTGAAGAATGGACACAGTAGGAGCTGAAGGGCAAGGGGGGCTAGGATTAGCCTCAGTATCTTCAGATAGTAACAGTTGGATGGTCAGTAAGGCCTTCAGTAGCTGGCCAAGTGGTGGGAGGAGAGATTGGCACTTGTACACTTTGAGGTAGCTTATAAGCATATAATGGTTTCCAACTTTTCTTACGCCATACAGGGTGATAAGGGTAGAGGTAAAATTATCCAGGGGTAGACCCAGTTGAAGCAGGGATCAGAGGGACCCAAGGGCTGGTCCACGTCCTGATTGGAGGAATATAACAACAGGTCAGTGCACAGGACAGTAAGAACGTAGGTAAAAACTAGCACCGAGCCCAGTGCCATAGCACCACCAGAAGAAGGAGTAGTTGGGGGGAGGAGGATATACCGCCAGCACCCGGATCTCTAAAGGAACACCAGGGGTAGTATCATAAATGGATAATCTACCCAGAGATCGGGTAGTCTTCGGGAGTGTGAGATTGCTGTCTACTCAGGAACAAACCAATTTGACTAGGCTATGGGACTAGATTAGATTATTGCAGGACTACAGGAAAAGGAGGGGGCAGCAAAGACTTGATAAGTTGCACAGAAGTCTAACAGCCCAGAGAAAAGTTTGGGTTCAAATTAAACAGAGTAACAAGTTAAAACAAGCAAACACAGAAATGCAAGTTAGATGCAGCTCCCTCTAAAGAGTTATAAAGTAATAGGAAAAAAACTTTTAAGTGACTAGCAAACTAATTAGACAAGGCAGCAATTTGCATACCAGTTATGGCACTTCTTCGCGTGCAAGACCGCTCTGCGAAAATAATTTAGGTTCAAACAACATGAAGTCTTGCTGTATTCTGACTAGTGCAGTTAGGTCCTGCCTTTCAACTGCCCCGGAGAACAAAGAGTTAACTTTCCATGGCCAGCATGGAACGTTCAGCGTGAGCTCGGTTGAAGCCCCTGTCTGCTGTTGTTTAAACTCCAACCGTCAGATTCTTTACTCCGCCTCACTGAACAGTCGCTCCGGAGATTTCTCCTTTGCTCGGTTCAAAAAAAGTCGGTTAAAGTGTTGTTTTTCGCTCGGTTTCTACCGAATTTCTGCTACCAAATCTGTCGGTTTAAGTCTCTGTCTGTGGTACCATGAGTACTAGATAGGTTTTACATTTAGTTTCTGTGTGGAACTTGTAAATTTTGGATCGGTTCAGCTGAACCGATCAGTTTAGTTTTAAAAAAGTTTGTGAATTTATTTAGAGTGTGGTAACCGGTCCGTATCAGTTCTAAAAAAAAACAGATTTTATTACGTTTTTTTCCAAGACCTGTAACACGGTCAGGAACCGATAGGGGAGTCTTGACAGGCGGATTGCCGATAAAAGGGTAAGTTTTGAATAGGATTGGCCATGTCTGAGAAACCCAAGAAAAAAAACGGGCCCACTGGGTTTCAACACTGCAGTGTGTGTGGGGAAGCCTTTGCTAAGGCTGATCCCCACACCACCTGTGTTTATTGTCTGGGGTTTGACCACCTCGATTCAGACTGCCAAATTGGTAAGAATTTTCCCAAAGCTACCCTGGCTAAGAGAGTAGGTAGACTGAGGGAAAGGGAGGCAGAGAAGTCCGCTGACCCAGATGGCCAGCCCAGTTCGGTTCCGACCGAGCCAGAAGGAGTGTCCTCTGACCAGGGCCAAACTTCTTCGGGCAAAAGGAGAGACGATTCTGAGAAGTCAGTTCCGGTTAAAAGGAAGAGAAGAGATAAATCATCTGATTCGTATCCAGAAATTCATACTCCGACCGCTGATGAGATAGCCAAAGCGATAAGAATAGTGCAATTGCTAACTTCGGTTCCGGCTGAACCGGCACCATCTGGCAGGGGCTCGGTTCGGTCGGTTCCCCCGGTTTCGGATTACGCTTCAGAGGAATTTTATGAACCGGAGGAGGGAGAGTATGAGGATGATGATGGTGATTATGAAAGTCTGGATGTGCCTATTGACCTGGACATCTCCCCAGACAGACCTTCAGGTGTTTCTTCTCCTAAGCTTTCTGAGTCCCCTTCCCACTTTATGTTTTACAAAAAAGTGGCTGAAACCCTCCAGCTTCCAGTGGAAAGCAGTAGAGGATCAGGAGGAGCCTGATTTTGTTGAAATGATGGACATCCCAGAGTCCAGGAGACTGTCTGTTCCCCTCCATAAATCTTTTGGGAAACAGACAATTAAAATTCTAAAGACTCCTAACTCCATACCTCCTGTGGACAGACGAATGGACAAGAGGTATACCCTTTCAGGCTCGGACACGGAGTTCCTTTCTCAGCAATGCAGCCATGTTGGGGTGGTGCAGGCTGCTGCCTGTGATAAGGCAAATATTCCCTTGGCATCACACCCCCCAGATAAGGACACCAGGAGGATTGATGCCATGGCAAAGAAGCAGTACATGGCAGCATCTTTGGGACTCAGGCAGGCTAACCATATGGCCTACACAGCTAGATACCAGAAGTCCAGATGGGACACTGTGCTGGCTCTGGCTAAACAGGCCCCTGACCAGCTTGCCAAGGACCTGCAGCAGGTGGCTGCAGATGGGATTGAGGCATCCAAGGTGCAATTTCATGCTGCTGTGGACTCCAGTGATGTTTCATCTAGAGTCATGGCTACATCTGTGGCCCTTCGGAGGATGGCTTGGCTCAGATGTACTAGCCTATCACAGAATACCCAGGCTAAGGCCATGGATTTCCCTGTCATTGGTAATTCTCTGTTTGGGGACCAGACAGAGAACTACATGAAAAGATGACGAGAGAGGAGACCACCTACAGGAGTGCTCAGGCCAAAGAAAGGCAAGCCACTCCTCAAAGGCAGCAGTCCAGGGCAGGCCTTTTCAAAGGCCTTTTACCAAGCCCAGGCCTCCTCCTCTTACTATGCTCAGAGGGGGTTCTTCAGAGGGAGAGGCAGATGGGGAATGAGCAGGCTTGCTTCCACTCCTTTGCCTAAAGCCCCTGCCAAGCAGACACCCTGATGGGTCTGCCCGGGCCGATTCTCCAGTACCTGTTGGGGGCAGGCTGGCTTACTGTGTCCAGGACTGGAAGTCTCTGACATCAGACCAGTGGGTCCTGGAAGTAGTAAGCCAGGGACTGGTTCTCAGCTTCAAAAAATTTCCCAAGATGAGAACCAGATCCTTTCCATCTGCAAATCCATCAGAGACCCTTGCACTAGAGGCAGAGGTTTCTTCCCTCCTGGCTCTCAGAGCCATAGAGAGGGTTTCTACTCTACTCTACACAAGGGCAAAGGATTGTACTCCAGGTACTTCCTAACCCCCCAAAAAACAGGAGAATGGCGGCCCATCCTGGATCTAAGATATCTGAACAAGCACCTTTTAAAACCAAAGTTCAAAATGGTGACTCGGGGAATAATTCTGCCCTCTCTAAGACCAGGGGACTGGCTAGCCTCCCTGGACCTCAAAGATGCCTATTTTCACATTCCCATCAGGTGCTCCCACAGAAAGTACCTCAGGTTCGAGTTGCCCTCAGGCCACTATCAGTTCAGAGCAATGCTCTTTGGCCTAACATCAGCCCCAAGGGTGTTAAGTGCCTGTCAGTAGTGGTTGCTTTCCTAAGGAGAAGAAAGATCTCCCATCTTTCCATACTTGGACGACTGGCTCATAGTGGGTCAGTCTCCAGACCAAGTCAAGTCACATCTGCAAATAACTCAGCAAGTGCTCACTTCCTTAGGAGTCCTCCTCAACCTTCCAAAGTCAGTTCTGGAGCCAGTACAGCTCCTCACCTTCATAGGGGCAGAGCTGGATACAATAAGGGCAAGAGCCTTCCTTCCCTGGACGGGTAAGGACCCTTATGGAACTGGCCTCTTCATTCACCCTTCAGGTGTCTCGACCAGCAAGGCATTTCCTGCAGCTTCTGGGCCACATGGCAGCCTCTACAGCAGTGGTCCAGGGAGCAAGATTCAGATGAGGGACATTCAGTTCCACTTAAGAGCCTTCTGGTCCCAAAGAAAGGATTCCCTTACCAAACTAGTCCCAGTGACTCGAACCCTGATCCAGGCTTTGCAATGGTGGCAGGATCAGGACAACTTGAGACAAGGAGTTCCTTTTGTCACTCAGTCTCATTCAGTGATACTCACCACAGATGCCTCCCTGCTGGGCTGGGGAGCCCACCTGGGGGATCTTACCACCCAAGGGCTGTGGTCACCTCAAGAATCTCTGTTTCACATCAGTCTCTTGGAATTCAGAGCAGTGTCTCTAGCACTGCAAGCCTTTTCCAAATCTGTACAGAACAAGATGGTCCAGATCAGAACAGACAATACCACCACAATGTGGTACATCAACAAGCAAGGAGGCACTCAGTCTACGGCCTTGTGCACAGAAGCAATGAAGTTGTGGTCCCTGGCCTATTCCCTGCAAACCTCTCTGATAGCAGTTCACCTCCCAGGGAAGGACAATGTCCTAGCAGATGCTCTCAGCAGGATATCCCAGGGCCATCACGAATGGACCCTAGATCCCCTAGTTTTGAAAGTGATTTTCTCGAGATGGGGCACTCCACAGATAGATCTTTTTGCAGCCCCAGACAATCACCAACTTCCTCTCTTTTGTTGCAGACCCCCAGTATTGGGCTCAGTCCCCCTGGATGCTCTGATTCTGAATTGGGAAGGGAAATTTCTTTATGCTTTTCCCCCCTTCCCTCTCCTTTTCAAAGTGTTAGTCAAGATCAGGTCACAACCATGCAAAGTGATTCTGATTGGCCAGACAGCCCTGGTACCCGCTGTTGCTGTCCTTAGCAGTCCACCTTCCCCTGTCTCTTCTCAGAAATTACAACCTGTTGACATCCTCTCAGGGGAGGATTTGATATCCGAGCCTCAAGTCTTTCAATCTCAAAGCATGGCTCTTGAAGAGTTAGAGTTTGCTGATCTGCACCTTTCTCAAGGGGTTCTGGATATCCTTAAGGCTTCTCAAAAGCCTTCCTCCAGAAAGACTTACGACTCCAAATGGAAAAGGTTCACTATTTGGTGCTCTAATAAGTATATTTCTCCAGAATCTGCTGGGTTGCCTACAGTTCTGAACTATATGGTCCATCTTAATGGCTTAGGACTTAGGCCAGCTACACTTAAAGTGCATTTGGCAGCTGTTTCTGCCTTCTTGTCAGTAGGCAAGCCCTCTCCTCTGTCAGCCCATCCTGTGTTTTGTAAGTTTTTCAAGGGATTGCTGCACACCAGTCCCCCCTTTAGGGACCCTGCTCCTGCTTGGGACCTTAATGTTTGCATTGCTCAGCTTATGCAACCACCCTTTGAGCCTTTGTCCTCTGCAGAGCTTAAGTACTTGACTTGGAAAACTGTGTTTTTGGTAGCCATTGCCTCTGCCAGGCGTATCGGTGAATTGCAAGCCCTGTCAGTGAAGCCTGATTTCATCCCTTTCCATAGAGATAAAGTGGTCCTAAGAACTAACAGGAAGTTTTTGCCTAAGGTGGTTTCAGATTTCCACCTTAATCAGTCTATGTCTCTCCCTGTTTTCTTCACTGACCATTCCTCCTCTGGAGAGAGGAGGCTGCACAGCTTGGATGTTAAAAGGGCCCTCAGCTACTACATAGAGCGCACCAAGGGTCACAGGTTTGAGTCCCTCCAGTTGTTCCTCACATATGGAGAGGTCGGTAAGGGCAAACCTGCCACTAAGAGATCTATTGCCAGGTGGATTGTCTCTTGTATACAATTCTGCTATGAAAAACTGGGTAGAACCCCACCCTCAGGCCTCAGGGCTCATTCTACTAGAGGTACAGCTGCTTCCCTGGCTGCTGCCAGGGATATTCCTATCTTAGAAATTTGTCAAGCAGCCACCTGGAAAACAGTCCATACATTCACCAAGCATTACTCTCTGGATATCCAGGCTAGGAGTGATGCTCGGTTTGGCACAGCAGTACTTCAGAGCCTATTCCCAAAGTAGGTTCTGCCCTCCTCCATGGAGGTACTGCTTGGTAGTCTGCAATAGTTAGAATACAGCAAGACTTCATGTTGTTTGAAGAAAAAATTACTCACCTTAGTAATGTTGTTTCTTGTAGTGGAGTCTTGCTGTATTCTGACCTCCCCCCGCCTCCCCTCTCAGAACCTGGTTTTTGGGATGTGGATGGGCAGGAGCAGTGTTGGCACCTTAGGGTTGCCCCCTTTTTCAAGCTCCTTTACTTTGGATGTGTGTTGTATTTTGTTTTTTGGGTTTCCTGACTTGAGTCTTTGCTTTGAAACCAAAAAAAACTTTTTAATAAATTTAGTTGCCAGTTGGCTAGTGTGAGTTTTACAATTTCCACACAGAACTTCTAGTGAGTATTGCTCGTAAAGATCTGACGATTGGAGTTTAAACAACAGCAGACAGGGGCTTCAACCGAGCTTGAGCTGAACATTCCATGCTGGCCATGGAAAGTTAATTCTTTGTTCTCCCGGGCAGTTGAAAGGCAGGACCTAACTGCAATAGTCAGAATACAGCAAGACTCCATTAGAAGAAACAACATTACTAAGGTGAGTAATTTTTTCTTATATACTACCAATTCCAGTTTAAGTCCAGTTTGAAGAGAAAGGTAGGACCAGAAACAACAAGTTTGACGCCAGACCCGTCAGTTAAATTATGAAGTCCTCCTCTTGTAAGATGAAATGTCGCTGGTACTTCACCTGTCACAGAGGGAAGGAGTTTTCTAGGATCCATTTAAAGAGTGCCGGGGCAGGGAGGTGGACGGGATGAGGGTCCTGGTGTCAACAGAGAGGAAATCCAGCCACAAGAACAAATGGACGAGAGATAGATGCCAGTGCGATCTAGCGGCAGAGGTCCCAGTAAGTCCAGTGCCCCAGGCTTGTTATCTTGAGTTCTGTTTTTTTTTTGGGGGGGGGGGTTATCCAGCAAGTTGCACCGCTCCTGGGAGTTGAAAACCACTGATGCGTGGGGAGGGGGAGGTGCTGTCTCCTGTTAGGCACCTTCGTACCCCGCTTGCTCCTTGTTTGTGTTCACAGCAGGGGCAGGGTCTCTCCTTTTTATAGGGGTCCAGGAGGCAGCTGAGGTTAAGGAAAGGAATTTGGCGCCTTTCCGGGGGCCGCTGACTGGATCAGAGTTGCTGCAGGGACTGTCGAGGGGACACCTGGTGTAGATGCGACCCTCCACCACTCATCACCAAACTGAAGACCAGTTTGCCAGCCATGGAGAAATCCCCCAAAACACAAGTCCAAAATTCAAGGCCAGACCGCCAAGAGTCCTGGTATCAACAGAGGCGCAGAAATCCATCCGAAAGAACAGATGAGCATGAGATAGATGTTGGTGCAAACTAGCAGCAGAGGTCCCAGTATATCCAGTGCCAGGCTTGTTATTTTGAATACTGTTGGGGGGGATTATTCAGCAAGTTGCGCCGCTCCTGGAGTCGAACACCACCGATGTGGGGGGACTCCTCTAGGGACTTTCGTCCCCACTAGATCCTAGTTTGTGCTTGTGATTTGGAAGAATAGACCTAGCCTTTGTCTTAGCATTTTGGACAGTTCCTTGATATACAGTATGTAATGAATGAGAGCCGACCATCAAGCCAAAATCCCAAATATTTAAATGTATCCACCACCTCAAGTGGTTCCCCCAGAAGGGTCATGATCTGGAGCTTGGCTCCTGGGGAGTTTACATTTACCACATGGGCCTGGGGGGTGAGAAACATGACTTCATTCTTTTTTGCATTAAGCAACAGTTTCAAGTGTTGTAACAGGTTAAATTCCTGCTGCAGTTCTGAACATGCAAGCTCGAGGGTAGGCCTAGCGACAACATAAAGTACTGTGTCATCAGCAGAAAGGTGGACATTTGCTGTCCTGATTTTAGAATCAGTGTCGTTATTATAAATCACAAATAATAGAGGCCCCAGGATCGATCCTGCAGAACTCCTCTCTGCAGGGTTTAAGGGAAGAGGCCACCTTGGGCTTTGTCCTGTTGTTATCTGCCTGTGGGTGGCAGGAGACCGTTGCAAGGCGATGTTGTCGAGACCAATGTCGCGCAACACATACAATAATAATTCATGGTCTACAGTATCAAATGCCTTGCTCAGGTCCAAAAAGACTGCACTGACGTGGGTTTTAGAGTCAAACACAATTTGCCGATCATTTGTGGATACCATACTATGTTTTGGTCTAAAACCAGGTTGTAAGGGATTGAGAATGTTGGAGGTTTCCAGGTGCGCTCTTAGTTGTAAGTTAACCAGCTTTTCAAGTAATTTCGATAAGATGGGTAGTAGTGATATGGGCTGGTAGTTATTAAGGTCGCATGGTTCACCAGACATAAAAAGAGAGATAATGTGCGCTACTTTCCATGTGAAGGGAAAAAACCCTTGAGAAAGGGACAAGTTGAAAAGATGGGTGATAGGTGATGTCAGAAAGTGGTGTCCTAACTTTAGAAAGAAGGGTTCGAGTTGATCAGCTCCAGCGCTTTTTTTAGTATCCAGAGAAATTAAGAGGTCCTGGACCTGCTTGAAGGATATTGGGCTAAAGCTAAACTTGGTTATTTGTTTGGGAAACCATGAGAGTGGGGCAGGGCAGGTCTGAGTTGCAGGGCTGGGTGAGAAGTTTGCTTGCTGGAGAGGTGTCAAAGGCTAATCCGGTGGTGGCAAAATGATTAACTGTTCCAGGATGCATTGTTTGCTTGTAGTTTTATCACAGGTAACAGTCTTAGAAGGCAGAGATAGCGATGAGCTATGCCCTTCTGCTTCCCTTAAAATTTGCCAGAATTATGCTGGCCCGGTGGCGCTGAGGGCTGAGGCGCTGGATGCCTTGCCTTGTGCTACGCCGGTGATCTGGGTTCGGGAACTACCTTGGGTCACCAGGGTACAGGGGGGGGGTGAGCAGGATTGAGCAGTGGCTGTCCTCTCCTGGGAAGGGGGGGGGTTGCCCGTCTGTAGTCCCGCAGTCACCGGATGGAGGTCCAGTGACAGATGCAGATGGTACCAGAGCGACCGGTAGGGTGGGGCATCCCATAGGGCGTGTGTACGCGTGCCTCATGTCGGGGACACGCGGGAGTGGGACTGGGGAGAAAAAACAAAAAAGTATAAAATACGGAGAGAAAAAAATTGCCAGAGTTTGGCAGCTTTATTTTTGGAGGAATCCAAGGTTGTTTGAAAATACTTTGCTTTTTCGGACCTTATGAGTCTAGTGCATTGGTTCCTGGCAGCACTGAAGGCCACCCAGTCTGCTGCTAATTTGGTTTTATGTGCTCTCTTCCATAGTACATCTCTGGCCGGCAAGGCTGGTTTTAATGTGCTAGTAAAACAAGGACAGGACCTTATCCTACTTCTGATTTTTGCTAAAGGTGCATGTTTGTTGATCACCTTCAGGACAAGGTTCTAAAACAGGTTATAGGACTCTGTGACAGTAGGTGCAAGATAAAATTCTTGCCATCTTATCTGACTTAAATCATTCAGAAAATTGGTATAGTTGAATTTGCAGTGACTCTTTTATATGCGAAACTGGGGTGGATGTAAGCTTTGGTATAGACCATCACTGATGTCATTGTGGAATACCCGGTATATGAAATTTTGTGAGGTTTGTTAACAAGGATTAAATCGAGAAGGGTACTATGAGCAGGGTTTTAGTATTTGGACAAGTAAGCTCAGGAACAAGCTGAGTGAGGCCATAGGCATCGCATAATTCTTTTAAGGGTTTGGAGCAAGGGGAATTCCAGTCAACGTTAAAGTCTCCCATAATGATCGATTCTGTACTAGGTGCTTCCAGCAATTTGGGAACTGTGATGACAATTCAATGCCCCCTGACCAGGGGTCTGTAACAACCTGTGATGAGTATAGATTCATCAGACAATAGAGACCTTTAAAGTGAGGCTTTCAAACTATTTTGGTACAGCAGAAGAGTTAATAACTGATACCGTGAATTTGTCTAAGACATGTATTGCAACCTTCTTCTAGATGGACTGTCAGTCCTATAAATGTTATATAATGGATATTAATTTAATGATCAGGGATTGAGCCTCTTAGCCAGGATTCTGAAATCGCCAGTATATCAGGCTTGGTGTGACAGACCCATGCTTGAATTATATCTTGCTTTTTGAGCAAACTACGGGCGTTGATATGTAAGAAACTCAGGCCTTTTAGATGTGGTAGATCAGAGGGAGCTACAGTATGCGTTAGGGGACCAGGATTTAGTTCTACATTCCCGGAGCAAAGTAGCAAAGAGAGAAGAAGTTTCTTTATAGAGTATTACTTTAAGGAGTAATAGCCTCGTTTGGGAAGTAGGGGGGTGATTGAAGATTTGTAAGAAATGACGCGTTGATGAAGCAGTGATGACACATAAATTGCCACACAGGCAGGATGAATTACTGGTGCAGGACTGTAAAATGATGGCGTAGGATGCCAGATGAAAGCTGAGCTTCCCTGATGATTAGTGCCAGTTAAACACTGGAACTGCACAGTAGGTAGTGTGCTTATACTATTAATGGGATAATCCCGGGAAATAGAGGGGTCATTACTAAGATAAAAGGTGCTTAGCAATATGAGACAGCATAGCAAGGTATAATGCACGTTGGATGTCTCCATGTCCTTTGCTACCCAGTTATCCAACAGGTAGCAGGGCAAGACTGGGGTAATAAGGGGATTTTGACGAACAGCAATGGGATGAGAATAAACTAGGGCAGATAAAGGGGCTACTGGTGTAATGGAAGTGGGATGACAGAGGGTCGATAACTACCACCAAGGGGCGTGATCCTGGGAGTAGGATATGCTCAACATATGGTGTCTCTGATTCTTCTGCCAGAGCTGCTGCTTCACACATTTGCATGAGGAGATATTCTTGATTTAGAGTTGCTGACTTTGCTAAGCGATGTGCAACAAGCAGTTTTGAATGCTTCCTGTAGAGGAACAGAACTGTTTGACTATGATGTTGAAGAGCACCTACGTGGTCTTCTGACCAAAAAATTACTCTTAAGGTCTGTAAAGTTCCTGTATAGCACTCCCACTAGTGGTCGTGGAGGGCTCCTTTGTCAACCTGCTGCCAGAGGTGGTCGTGTCTACCATCAGCAAGGCCACGGTAAAGGCAATGGTCCCTCCCCAGGTGCCCATGCAGAAGCACCCAAAGCAATTGATACTGGTGGCACTGCCCACTGGTTCCACATGAATCTTCCAGTTACATCCCCTCCTCCACTTTTACCTCAATTTGGGGGGGGGGTTGTGGGACACAGACTGTGCCTGCATCTGAAACAATGGTGGGAGATTACTGCAGACAAGTGGGTCCTGGAGATAATTGCAAGGGGGCATGCTCTGGAGCTGTTGGAGAACCTCCAGATCATCTTCCGCCTCCTTCCTGTTATCCAGGTCATTTGTCCCTTCTGAAGTCATTTAGTTTTGTCCTTATTCCAAAAATGTGCTATAGAACCAGTTCCTTTTCGGCAGAGAAAAAAAGGGTTCTATTCCAGATACTTCCTGGTCCCAAAATTGACAGGGGATCTGCATCCTTTGTTGGATCTCAGGCATCTCAATTTTTACATTGAGTACAAAACGTTTCGAATGGCATCTCTGCAAACCAGGGGCTGGCTTTATTCTCTGGACATGAAGGATGCACATCTTTATGTCAAGATCAAGAAACCCTACAGCAATACCTCTGCTTTATGCTGGACGGAGAACATTACCAGTTCAGAGTATTGCCCTTTGCTTGTCTTGCACGCCACGGGTCTTTACCAAATGCTTGGTGGTAGTGGCAGCAGCCCTTCATGGTGATGGCCTGTATGTGTTCCTCTATCTGAATGACTGGCTGTTGAAGGCCAGCTCCAAGGGAGCTTTCCTACATACTCTGTCTTGTACACGGCAAATGTTTAAAGATTTGTGGACCATAGTGAATGTGCCAAAGTCTATGCTGACCCCCTGCCAGACTGCAGTACATAGGGAAGTCTTGGACACAAAGAAGAAATGTGCTTTCAAACAACATGAATTCATGCTGTATTCTGACTATTGCAGTTAGCTCCAACCTTTAAACTGCCCCGGAGAACAAAGGGTTAACTTTTCTGTGCATGGCATAGAATGCTGAGCTCGAGCTCAGTTGAGGTCTCTGTCTGTTTCCCTTTGAATCTAAACTGTCAGATTCTTTACTCCGCCTCACTGAACAGTCGCTCCGGAGATTTCTCCTGCAACTCAGTTCGAAAGTCAGTTAAAGTGTCGGTTTTAAACCAAAATTTATTCTGCATAGTCGGTTCAGTCTCTGTCTGCGGTGTGAGTACTAGATAGGTTTTGTTCTAATTTTCTGTGTGGAAATTGTAAAAGTGTTAGATTGGTTTTGGCTGAACCGATCATTTGTAGTGAATCCTTGTGTTTTACTTTAGTGTGTGGTTACCGGTCCTTATCGGTTCTAAAAAAAAAACGTGTTTTGAACTTTTTTCCCAATACCCGTGACACGGTTAGGAACTGATAAGGGAGTCTTGCCTGGCGGTTGCCATAATAAGGGTACGTTGGTTAGGTTGGCCATGTCTGAGAAACCCAAGAAAAAACCCAGGCCCACTGGGTTTCAACACTACAGTGAGTGTGGGGAGGTCTTTGCTAAGGCCGATCCCCACACCACGTTTGTTTATTGTCTGGGGTTTGAACACCTCGATGCAGACTGCCAAATATGTAAAAATGTTCCTGAATCTACTCTTGAAAAGAGATTAGGTAGACTGAGGGAAAAGGAGGCCAAGAAGTCGGCTGACCTGAATGGCCAGCCCCGTTCAGTTCCGACCAAACCAGAAGGAGTGCCCTCTGACCAGGGCGATACTTCTTCGGGCAAGAGGAAAGCCAATCTAGAGGATCAGTTCCTAGAAAAAGCATAAGAAATCGGCCGGTTGGATCCAGAAGTTCATGTTCCGACTGCCGAGGGAAATAGCCAGAAGCGATTGGATTGTGGAATCGCGTCTCCGGTTCCGACCAATCCGACCTTTTCAGCGGGGGTTCGGTTTGGTCAGTTCCTGAGTTCAAGATTATACCCCTGAGGCTTTTATGAACTGGAGTTTGAGGAGGAGGGAGTTTGAAGATGGTGATGGTGACAGTTTGGATGTGCCTGTGGAACGGACATCTCCCCAGACAGACCTTGGTGTATCCCTCCTAGGTTTTCTGAATCCCTTCCCACTTTCTGTTTTACAGAAGGTGGCTGAAACCCTCAGTTTCCTATGGAGGAGGCAATGGAGGATCAAGAGAGCCTGATTATGTGGAAATGATGGACATCCCAGAGTCCAGGAGATTGTGTGTTCCTCACAAATCTTTTGGGAAGCAGACACAAAATCCTAAAGTCTCCCAATTCTATACCTCCTGTTGACAGAAGGATGGCCAAAGGGTATACACTATCAGGCTCAGATACGGAGTTTTATACCAACAGTGCAGCCATGTTGGGAGTAGTGCAAGCTGCTGCCTGTGACAAGGCAAACATTCCCTTGGCTTCACACCCAGACAAGGACTCCGGAAGATTGATGCCATAGCAACAAAACTGTACATGGCATCTTGCTTGGGACTCAGGCAGGCGAATTATATGGCCTGTACAGCCAGGTACCAGAAGTCCAGGTGGGACACTGTACTGGCACTGGCTAAGCAGGCTTCCCCCCAGCTGGCCAAGGAGCTGGAGGAGGAGGAGGTGGCTGCTGATGGGATTGAGGCATCAAAGGTACAATTTCATGCTGCTGTGGACTCCAATGATGTGTCATCGAGCCATGGCTACATCTGTGGCTCTTTGGAGAATGGCTTGGCTCAGATGTACTAGCCTCTCACAGGACACCCAGGCAAAGGCCATGGATTTCCCTGTGGAAGGTAATTCTCTGTTTGGGGAGCAGACAGAGAATTACATAAAAAAGATGGAGGAATATAGGACCACTTATAGGAGTGCACAGGCCAAGGAGAGGCAGGCAACTCTTCAAAGGCAGCAATCTAGGGGCAGGGGCAGGCCTTTTCATAGGCCTTTCTACCAAGCACAGGCCTCTTCTCCCTTTTCACAGAGGGGGTTCTTCAGAGGGAGAGGCAGAAGGGGGATGAGCAGGGCTGCATCCACTCCTCAGCCTAAGGCCCTTGCCAAGCAGACACCCTGATGGGTCTGCCCGGGTCGGCTCTCCTATCCCTGTAGGGGGCAGGCTGGCTTACTTTGTCCAGGACTGGATGTCTGTTACTTCAGACTAGTGGGTCCTGGAAGTAGTAAGCCAGGGACTGGTTCTCAGCTTCAAAAATTTCCAAAGATGAGAGCAGATCTTTCCACCGGCAAGTCTCTCAGAACCCTTGCCCTAGAGGCAGAGGTTTCATCTCTTCTGGCCTTAAGAGCCATAGAGAGTTCATTTCACACCGGGCAAAGGTCTGTACCAGGTACTTCCTTACCCCAAAAAAGATAGGGGAGTGGTGACCCATCCTAGATCTAAGATACCCGAACAAACATCTTTTAAAACCAAGGTTCAAGATGGTGACTCGAAATAATTCTTCCCTCCCTTAGGCCAGGGGACTGGCTAGCCTCCCTGGACCTCAAAGATGCCTACTTTCACATCCCCATCAGGTGCTCCCACAGAAAGTACCTCAGGTTCAAGTTGCCCTCAGTCCATTATCAGTTCAAAGCAGTGCCCTTCGGTCTAACATCAGCTCCAAGGGTTTTCACAAAGTGCCTGGCAGTAGTAGTTGCCTTTCTAAGAAGGCAAAAGATTTCCATTTTTCCATATCTGGACGACTGGCTCATAGTGGGTCAGTCTCCAAACCAAGTCAAGTCAGACCTGCAAGTGACTCAGCAAGTGCTCACTTCCCTGGGATTTCTTCTCAACCTTCCCAAGTCAGTTCTTGAACCGGTGCAGCTTCTTACCTTTATAGGGGCAGAGCTAGATGCTGTCAAAGCAAGAGCCTTTCTTCCCCTGGAAAGGGCAAGAGTTCTTATAGAACTGGCTTCTTCCTTCAGCCTGCAGGTGTCCCAACTAGCAAGGCACTTCCTTCAGCTCTTGGGCCACGTGGCAGCTTCTACAGCAGTGGTCCAAGGGGCAAGATTCCAGATGAGGACATTCAGTTCCATCTTTTGGTCCCAAAGAACAATCCTCTTACCAGACTGATTCCAGTGATTCGGATACTGATTCAAGGTCTTCAGTGGTGGCAGGATCAGGACAGTCTAAGGCAAGGGGTTCCATTTGTCGCTCAGCCTCATTCGGTGGTCCTTACCACGGATGTTTCCCTTTTGGGGTGGGGAGGCCATCTCGGGGCTCTCACAGCCCAGGGACTGTGGCCCCCTCAGGAATCCCTTCTTCATATCAATCTCCTGGAACTCAGGGCAGTTTCTCTGGCCCTGCAGGCTTTCTCTCAGTCAGTACAGAACAAGGTGGTTCAGGTCAGAACAGACAACACCACCACCATGTGATACATCAACAAGCAGGGAGGCACTCGGTCCACAGCCTTCTGCATGGAAGCCATGAAATTGTGGTCCGTGGCTTATTCTCTGCAGACATCTCTGATAGCAGTCCACCTTCCAGGGAAGGACAGTGTGCTAGCAGATGCACTGAGCAGGATCTCCTAGGGCCATCATGAATGGTCCCTGGACCCTCTGGCGTTGCAAGTGATTTTTTCAAGATGGGGCACTCCAGAGATAGATCTCTTTGCAGCCCCAGGTAATCACCAACTTCCTCTGTTTTGTTGCAGACCCCCAGTCTTGGGCTCAGTCCCTCTGGATGCTCTGGCATTGAACTGGGAAGGGAAGTTTCTCTATGCCTTCCCTTCCTTTCCTCTACTGTTCAAGGTTCTGGTCAAGATAAGGTCACAACCCTGCAAAGTGATTCTGATTGCTCCAGATTGGGTCAGGCAGCCCTGGTACCCCCTCCTGCTGTCCCTAACAGTCCATGTTCCCCTGTCTCTTCCCAGGAATTACAACCTGTTAACCTCCTCTGGGAGGATCTGGTACCCCAGTCTTCAGTCTCTCAATCTCAAGGCATGGCTTTTGAAGAGTTAGAGTATGCAGATTTGCATCTGTCCCAAGGGGTTTGGATATTCTCAAAGCCTCTCAAAGCCTGCCACCAGAAAGACTTATAACTCCAAATGGAAAAGATTCAGCATTTGTGTTCAAGAAGCATACATCTCCAGACACTGCTGAATTACCTACAGTTCTGGACTATATGGTCCATCTTAATGGCCTAGGCCTCAGACCAGCTACTCTCAGGGTGCACTTGTCAGCTGTCTCTGCTTTCCTGTCAGTGGGAAAGCCTTCCTCAGTGTCATATCACCCTGTATTCTGTAAATCTTTCAAAGGACTGCTTCATACCAATCCTCCCTTTAGGGATCCTGCCCCTGCCTGGGACTTAAATGTTTGCATTGCTCAACTTATGCAACCCCCTTTTGAGCCCGTGTCCTCAGCAGAGCTTAAGTACTTGACTTGGAAAACTGTGTTTTTGGTAGCTATTACCTCTGCCAGATGTATCAGTGAATTACAAGCCTTGTCAGTGGAACCTGATTTTATCTCACTTCATGGAGATAAAGTGGTCCTTATAACCAATAGGAGGTTCTTGCCCAAAGTGGTTTCGGACTTCCTTTTGAATCAGTCTGTGTGTCTCCTTGTTTTCTTACTGATCATTCTTCCTCAGGGAGGAGGCTACACAGTTTAGATGTTAAAAGAGCTCTTAGCTACTACATAGAGAGTACCAAGTGTCACAGGTTTGATACCCTCCAGTTGTTTCTCACTTATGGGGAAGTGGGAAAGGGCAAACCTGCCACCAAGAGAACTATTGCCAGGTGGATTGTTTCCTGTATACAATTCTGCTATGAGAAACTGGGAAAAATTCCACCCTCAGGCCTGAGGGCTCATTCCACAAGAGGTACAGCTGCTTCCCTGGCTGCTGCCAGGGATATCCCTCTGTTAGAAATTTGTCAAGCAGCCACCTGGAAAACAGTCCATACCTTTACCAAGCACTACTCTCTGGATATCCAGGTTAGGAGTGATGCTTGGTTTGGCACAGCAGTACTTCAGAGCCTATTCCCAAAGTAGGTTCTGTCACTCCTCTTTGGAGGTACTGCTTGGTAGTCTGCAGATTGTCAGAATACAGCAAGACTTCATGTTGTTTGAAGAAACAACTACTCACCTTAGTAATTATATTTCTTCTAATGAGTCTTGCTGTATTCTTACCACTCCCTGCCTCCCTCTCAGAACCTGTTTTGGGAAGTGGGTGGGCAGGCGCGATGTGCACCCAGGGTGCTTCAAGCACTCCCTCTGCATTATCTGGGTGCTTTGTAGTATAAGCTTTTATTTTGAATAGGTTTTAGTTTTGGGTTTCCTGACTTGAGTCTTCCTTTGGGAATCCAAAACTTTCTGTTGATCATTGGCTAGTTAAAAATGTTACAATTTCGGCCCAGTGGTGCTGAGGGTTGAGGCACTGGGCGCCCACACCTGTTGCTTGCAGCTGGCGACCGAGGTTAGGAATGGACTGGGCGCCCGAGGGGAGCTGAGGGAGGAAGGAGGATTGCTGACTGCTCTCTCTCTCTGGGGGTGGGTAGTGGGCTTGCACGCTCTGTAGCGTGACTGGCGGAGGCCAGCTGCACCACAAGCGCATGTAATAGCAAGGGAGCATCGGCGGGCATCAGCACCACGTGCTCGGATGCCATTGCACGCCCAGCTCTCCACTGGGGAGAAATGGAAAATGCGAGGGCACCGGCCGTTGACGGCTGACGCGCCTTTGCGCCCGGAGAGACCCAGGAGGCGTGTACCCAGTGGGTGCGAGAGCGATAATGGCTGGCCCACTGGGGAGTGGGTTTGTGTGGCCCTGCACACTGGGTCCTGGGTGCAGGGCTGGCGATCAGAGATCGTGTGGGGCCGCTCTGCCGAGGAGAATAAACAGTAGTCGATAAAGAAAAAAGTAACATTTTCCACATAGTTAGTCAATAGTGGTTGCTTGTAAGAACCTGGCGGTTGGGTTTCAAAGTGCTGCAGACAGAGACCTCAACCGGGCGAGCTCAGCATTCTATGCACTGCAGAAAATTAACCTTCTACACTCCGGGGCAGTTCAAAGGCTGGAGCTAACTGCAGATGGTCAGAATACATCAAGACTCCATTAGAAGAAATATAATTACTAAGGTGAGTAATTTTTTCTTGCCTGCCACTGTATAATGCAAAACTGCTTCACCTGCTATGGCATAAACTGAATTTCCTTTTGCTTTCTAGTTTATCCATCCCTGGAATCTGATGAGGAGGACTCGGCTTTGAAAATTCGACCAAAGAAGAAGAAAGGAAATGATGACACACCATGGAACCCAAAGGGTAAGTGGGGGAGACGGCCACTGTTAGGGGGGACAGAGACTGCTAATGTTAGGACAGCTGCAATGACACACCATGGGAACCAAAGGATAAGAGATTGGAGGGGATAGAGGCCTTTGGAGAAGTGGGCAGTGTCTGCTGTTGATGCCGCAACAGCGACACACCATGGAAACCAAAGAGCAAGAGAATACTGGTGGAGGCTGAGCCACTGTTTAGGAGAAATAGTCTGTTGTGCAGGGACAGTACCTGCCGTGTGAAGGACAAAGCTTGCCATGAGGATCAGTCCTGTTGTGGCGGGATTACCTGCTGTGGTAGAACAGAGCCTACCATTGAGTGACTTCTGTCGTTTGGCTGTGGGGTTAAACTAAGATCCTGTCTGTCTGTTCTGGTGGTTGTTCAGGTGGACTTTAAAGATACTATGGCCCTTCTGAAAAAACTAGGGGAATTTGCCCTGGTGCCGTCGTTAAATCTCCTTTCACTAATCCACCAACAGTTTCACCTAGTTCAGTAGTTATCGGCTTGCATCTGGGCAGAGTTGGAGAGCTGTTAAGTAGTGAACTGGCACTGAATGGCTGCGGCATTCCATCTCAGAGGTGGCTGCACTTCATTGACATTAGTTCTCTGTTAATTGTAAAGTACTTTGAGTTGCTTGCATGAAAGGTGCTGCATAAATACCGTAAAGTGATTATTATACTGAGATTGCCAAAGCGGTGAGATCAGAATTCTGCTTCTCTAACCTCTGATGTTTTCTACTGTTTGCAGCCCGTGTCATGCCTTCACTTCCAAAACAGGAGCGTCCCGTTCGGGAGGGAACCCGCGTAGCCTCCATTGAAACGGGGCTAGCTGCAGCAGCAGCCAGACTAGCTCAGCAGGTATGAGGCTGTTTGATGTGAAAGGGAGTACACCACCCTCACCATTTCTAACAATGCAGTGCTGCAGGTTTTTAATTTTTATTTATTTATTTGAGTCTAGGATTGCAAGTACCTTTGAGCCAAGGCTCTTTTACAAAGGTTCCATGTCAGTAGAAGTACAATACAAAAATCAGGACAATTAACTAACAAATGCAGGATAACAGGTTAGCAATCAGTTATGAGCGTGCATACATACATTTTGATTAAACTGATGCAAGGGCATTAGGTTATTATGCTTCTTGGTTTATTGGGGTTGGTGGACATTGGAGATGTTTGTGGAGGAGGAACATTGGGAGAGTTTGTGTGGAAAAGCAGTGGGATTGTTGTAGTGTGAGGTGACCACTGATTTTTTTGTATACTATGAGATGTCAGTGAGTGTGTGTGGAGAATCTGTGTAAATATATGTGGGTGTGTGGTGGAGGTGTCATTCAGACAATATGAAGTCCTGCTGTATTCTGACAATCTGCAGCTTGCTCCAGCCTTTGAACTGCCCCAGAGTGTAGAGGGTTAATTTTCTATGCAGTGCATAGAGCGTTGAGCTCGAGCTCGGTTGAGGTCTCTGTCTGAAGATTTTTATGAACTGGAATTTGAGGAGGAGGGGGATTATGAGCAAGATGATAAATATGATTGAGCAGAAAGTCTGGATGGAACCGGACATCTCCCCAGACAGACCTTCTGGTGTTTCCCCTCCTAGGCTCTCTGAGTCCCCTCTCCACTTCCAAATTACCTACAGTTCTGGATTATATGGTCCATCTTAATGGCCTAGGCCTCAGACCAGCTACTCTTAAGGTACACTTGTCAGCTGTTTCTGCTTTTCTGTCAGTGGGAAAGCCTTCCTCACTGTCATCTCACCCCATATTCTGTAAATTGTTCAAGGGATTGCTTCATACCAATCCTCCCTTTATGGATCCTGCCCCTGCCCAGGACTTAAATGTTTGCATTGCTCAACTTATGCAACCACCATTTGAGCCTATGTCCTCAGCAGAGCTTAAGTACTTGACTTGGAAAACTGTGTTTTTGGTAGCCATTACCTCTGCCAGACGTATCAGTGAATTGCAAGCCCTGTCAGTGGAACCTGATTTTATCTCCTTTCATAGAGATAAAGTGGTACTTAGAACCAATAGGAGGTTCCTGCCCAGAGTGGTTTCAGACTTCCATTTGAATCAGTCTGTGTCTCTCCCTGTTTTCTTCACTGATCATTCTTCCTCAGGAGAGAGGAGGCTACACAGTTTAGATGTTTTTGGGTTTCCTGACTTGAGTCTTCCTTTGGGAATCCAAAACTTTCTGTTGCCAGTTGGCTAGTTAAAAAAATTTACAATTTCCACATAGTCAGTGAGTGTTTGCTTGTAAGAATCTGACGGTTGAGTTTCAAAGTGCTGCAGACAGAGACCTCAGCCGAGCTCGAGCTCAACATTCTATGCACTGCATAGAAAATGAACCCTCTACACTCCAGGGCAGTTCAAAGGCTGGAGCTAACTGCAGATTGTCAGAATACAGCAAGACTCCATTAGAAGAAACACAACTACTAAGGTGAGTGAGTAATTTTTTCTTCTCTACCACTGCAGTGGTATTCATTCCAAATGTTTTACCAGGTATTTTTAAAGTTTCACCAGGAAAAACATACTGAGCTGGTGACAGCTCATTTCCAGATTCATCCTGGGGTCTGGGGGAAGGGAATTACAGTACAACTTTGATAATAAAATGCAGTAAAATACAGAAGATCTTTGAGAGGGCTCTTGCAGTAGGTAATTACATATGGGACTGGCGATCGGCAGGCGGCAGGACCACAGGAAAAATTTCTAGCTAGCAGTTCTGGCGAGGACCACCCCGATCAGGTAACCCGCATCAGGAGACGTCGGTATAAAGGGGCGGTCCCTTCCAGTTCTTTCCTGTCGTTAGCTCATGCAGCGCCTTGCGGAAAAGTTTGTTGCTTCGTCGGTTTTTACTGAATTATTCTGATATTTTTTTCGACAGTCGTCAGGTCATCGTCGGTGTATGTCGTCCCCTACACCCTCCGAGCAGAAAAATAAGAGCGACTCGTGCAGCGCCCAACTCCCGCACAAGGACGGCCATTCCTTGTGCTTGTTCTGTCTAGGCCCTGATCACCCGGTCGAGAAGTGCCATTACTGCCTCAGCTTCGACGCGGCCACCCAGAAAAGGCGGCAGCAATCCCTGGAAGCCCACATCTTGAAGAAAAAGATGAGTTCGATGGAGAAGAAGCTCAAAAAACTGAGGCAGGCATCCACTTCCCCTGAAGGCCATCAGAAGAAGAAAGACAGGGAGAAGCACCGGGACAAGGGCTCCTCCACCACGTCTCCCTTGGGAGTCGCTGGGACTCAGGTAACGTCTCCTCCGGGGGACCGCTCCTCGACGGCCGCCTTGGAGGTTTCCGAGGAGGCGTCAGCCCGCCCGTCTGGCTCACGCTCGGGCCTTTCGGGTGCCTCCGGGCAATTGGAAGCCTCTGCCCCGGTTCAGCTGTAGCCGCCGCCCACTGCCCGGTGAGTCCGTGTTGACATCGGCCCTCTGACGCCCACGCAGAGAAAGCCAGTAAGGTGCACGGCTCCTCTCCCGCCGGACCAGGCCGCTCCTTCCTCTCGGTCTGCCTCCGGTGAAGGCTCCCATAAGTCGGACACCGTCTTCTCTGGCATCTGCCGGGAACTCGCTGTAAAACTGCATGTTGATTCGTCTGGTCAGCGAAAGAACCGACGACGGACCTGCCCACGTCCATCGTTCCCGGTTCTCCGCAGCCTTCGCTGTCATCCGGGGACCCCCGAGTCCCCCCAGCCTGACCCCAGAGATTTTTCCCCTCCATCCCCGGGTGATGCTGGGGTTCTTCCTCTGTCGGACCGTCCTCCTATAGGTGCACCGGAACTGATGTCGGCTTCCCGGACGCCAGCTCCAATGCTGGCACCTCCAACGCTGGGGCTTCCGACGCCAGCCCCGACGCCGGTTTTACCGACTCCGGCCGACATCCCGCTCCCGGATGTTTTCCCACCGCCAGGCCCTCCGCCCTCTGGGCCCTCCAACTTGGATCCGCCCATGAGGCCGCCGGCCGGGCCGTCTGCTCCGGCAGCTCCTCCGGCTCCTGGATACCCTCCATCCTATCCAACGCCGGCGTATCCGGGACCACAGTATCCAGTGCCACAGTACCCGATGCCAGTATTTCCGACGCCGCAGTACCCAACACCACAATACCCGACGCCGGGTTTGGATACTCTCCATATGGGTACAACCCATATCCTTATCCCCCTCCTCCTCTACCGCCCCCACAGCCGCTGGATTTGCAGAAGACTCTGGCCTCCTGGTGGGCTGAGGCCAAGGCTCAGCTCACCAGAGAGGTGGAGAGCCACCTACCGGTGATGGTGCCGTCTCAGGTTCCCGTACGTCCGTGGCGGCACAGTCCCTCACCATCTCCGGACTCCAGGGCTCTCCCATCTGGGTCGAGAGAGTGGCAGGATACGCTTCCTCAGGTGCTTCCCAAGGGGTCCGTTCCTCCCCTGGGTCGGGAAAGGGAGTCTTTTTCCTCTTCCTCTTCCTTTTCACCCTCGGACTCCTCAGATTCCTCTGACGGTTGCTCCGAAAGGGATGACGAGCCACGCTCTCCGTCGAAGCCCAGGACAAGGACTCCTCCGAAGTCTCCTCTGGAAGATCCTTCTTTTACAGAGTTGCTTTGGTACCACCCTGGATAGAGCCTCACGCTGACCTTGTCACCACCATCTGGAAACATCTGTCAGCTCTAGCCCCACTTCCGCGGAAGTTGAACAGGCTATACCAGGCTCCCGAGGGTGTTGATTTCTTAGATTCTCACCCTCGTGCCGACTTGGTCGTGATTAGCACCGCTCACGGCCAGTCGGCTAACCCAAAACATCTTAGCTCGTGCCACCTGACAAAGAATCCTGCCTACTGGACCAGTATGGAAAGAAGATCTTTGCTTCATCCACGCTGGGATTCGGCCCTGAACTATGTCGGCCATATGGAGGACTACCAGAAGGCCATTCTTACTCAGGTGGAAGCCAAGCTGGACTCCCTGCCGGACTCCTAAGTCAAGCAGGAGTTGGCTGATCTTGTCTGCTCTGCACGTTCGGCCAGTCGACACATGCTTCATGCAACCTGCGATGCAGTGGACACTGCTGGATGGAGCTCAGCTTTCGCCGTCGGCCTGCGTCGTCATGCTTGGCTCCATATGTCAGGGTTGGTCCTGGATGTGCAGTCCGCTGTCCAGGAAGCACCCTTCTGGGGGTCTGTGCTTTTCAGATGCGATGTCAAGGACATCATCACCGATTTGCAGGAGAAGGGGATGGCACGAAGTCTGTTGACTACATGTACCGCCTCCACCAGCTGCAGCGCCATCCCTTTCGCAGACGGAATCGGCCCAAGGCGAAATGCCAGGGAAGGCGGGCCACCAAACATCGGGCCCCCACAACTGCTAAGCGCCCGCCCAAAAAGCAGTGGTTGCTTCAGCTGCGGCGCTGCCCCACACCACCTGGCTCCTCCCCCCTCTCACAGCCTCCGGACTCCCCGGAGGAACCAGTAGGAGGGAGGTTTTCCCTCCACCTTCCGGGATGGGAGAGGATAACATCAGATTCTTGGGTGCTCCAGCTGATCGCAGAAGGACACTTGATAGAGTTTCTACAGAAACCACCTCGCCACCCCCCACAAAGTCGTCATATTCACAGGAACATCTTCTCTTGGTCCAGGAGGAGATTTCAGCTCTACTACTGAAGCAAGCAATAGAACCCGTCCCCTTCATCTTCAAGGGATGGGTTACTATTCCCATTTCTTCCTGGTCCCAAAGAAGGCAGGAGATCTCAGACCTATTCTGGATGTCAGTTCCCTGAATCTTTTTGTCGAATACAAAAGGTTCAGAATGCTCTCGTTGCAGAGCCTTCTGACCCTTCTCCGGTCGGGTCAATGGCTATGTGCTCTGGATATGCAGGATGCTTACCTGCACATTTCCATTCTCCCGTCTCATCGCAAATATCTTCGTTTTGCGTTCCAAGGGGACCACTACCAATTCAAGGCACTTCCATTTGGCCTTTCCTCAGCGCCCCGAGTGTTTACCAAATGCCTGGCAATGGTGGCAGCCTACCTGCGTACCAGGGGGGTGCAGGTTTTCCCGTACCTGGACGATTGGCTCCTGGCGGCCTCGTCCAGGGAGGAACTCCTGCACTGCCTCACTGTTACCCACCAGGTTTTTGCCTGCCTGGGTATTACCATCAACCATTCCAAGTCTCTCTTGATCCCATCCCAGAGACTACAGTTCATCTGGGTGATTCTAGACACGACCATTGGCAGGGCTTTCCTGCCACCGGACTGGGCGTCCACCCTCCAGACTCAAATAAGTCTGTTGTCTGGCCGCAGGTGGGTCAGTGCAAGGTCAGTCCTTCGCCTTCTCGGGCTCATGGCAGCTGCAATCCCAACAGTTCCTCGCGCTCGACTCCACATGAGAGTATCTCAGTGGACTCTCCGCTCCCAATGGGATCAGTTAGTGGACGACTTAGATCACCCAGTTCTAGTCTCCTCGCCGATGCTCCGAGACTTGCAATGGTGGATGGTTCAAGAGAACCTGTTTCGGGGAGTTCCTTTCTTTCGTCCCCCCCCCACTTCCAGACTCTAACCACCGACGCATCGGGCGAAGGTTGGGGAGCCCATCTAGGTCCTCATCGGACCCAGGGCTCTTGGTCCAAGCCCGAACAGACACTCCACATCAGTGTGCTCGAGCTTCGGGCAGTGTTGTACACTCTCCAGGCCCTTCACCCATACATTCTTCCCGGCCACCTAGCCGTCCAGACAGACAACATGTGTGTGGTTTGGTACATTGACAAACAAGAGTGGACTCGGTCCTACCCTCTTTGCAGGGAAGCAATGAGGGTTTGGGGTTGGGCAACACAACACGACCTTCACCTCATGGCAGTTCATGTTCCGGGAGTTGACAACACCCTGGCAGACAAGCTAAGTCGCCCATCTGCTCTGGCTCATGAGTGGGAACTGGACCAAGGGGTCCTAGACAGTATCTTCCGACTTTGGGGAACACCACAGGTCGACCTGTTCGCATCCCCCCTAAACGCAAAGCTTCCCGTTTTCTGCTCGCTCATTCCAGAGCGAGGCGCTTTCTGGATAGGTGCTCTGTCTCTAGACTGGAAGGACAGATGTGTCTATACCTTTCCCCAATTCCACTTATCCCACGAGTCTTGCAGAAACTAGCTTCAGAAGGAACACGAATGATTCTGATTGCTCCTTTCTGGCCCAGGCAAGTTTGGTTCTCTCTTCTACAACAATACTCGGGATCATCCTCTTCCTCTTCCTCTATCACAAGGTTTACTGACCCAGGATCAGGGGACCCTGGTCCACCCAGGCATCAAATCCCTTCAGCTGCATGCATAGCTCCTGCAGACTTAGCTCAATCCCGTTTTGGGGTTTCTCTTCAAGTGGCAGAGATTTTAGTGGAGGCTAGAAAACCCTCCACTTGATCCACCTACGCCATGAAGTGGAAAAGGTTCAGTATCTGGGCTGCTTCCAAGGGCGTGGAACCCTTTTCCTGCTCAGCGGGGCTTCTGCTGGAGTACCTACGCCATCTGTTCGACCTGGGTCTCAGTCATTCCTTTCTGAAAGTCCACATGGCTGCCATCTCAACCTATCATGTCCCCTTTGCAGACCAGACATTTGCTCAACTGGAGTCGCTAAGACCTTTCTCAGAGGGTCCTCCATCTGAGACCTCCTACGTACTCCTGTTCCCCTTGGGACTTGAACTTTGTTCTCGAGAAACTTACTCTGCCTCCCTTTGAACCGGCAGCTTCCACAGACTTGAAGTTCCTTTTGTGGAAGACTCTCTTCCTCAGGGAGACTACTTCCGCCGGAGAATTTCCGAGCTCCAGGCCCTGATGTTAGGATTCCATACTTGATTTTCATAAGGAACGTGTTGCTCTGCACACGAACCCTAAGTTTCTCCCTAAGGTAGTAGCAGAGTCTACTCTAAATCAGTCCATAGAGTTACCCACCTTTTTCATGCAGTACTCTAATCAGGGGGAGTATGTACTCCATACTATGGACGTTCACCGGATTGTGAGATACTACACCAACAGGATGAAGGATCTCAGAAAGACTGATCAACTGTTCGTCTCTTTTGCTCATAAAAGAGAAGGCAATGCTGTTTCTAAGCAATGCCTATCTAAATGGTTGGCTCATTGCATCACTTTCTGTTATGACAAATAGAACAAAACCCTGCCGGATCAAGTAAGAGGCCACTCCACCAGAGAAGTAGCTGCCTCAGCGGCTTATTTCAAGAATGTGTCAGCGGCAGATATCTGTGCTGCCGCCACCTGGACTTCAGTCCATACCTTTACTAAACACTACAGTTTGGATATTGCCTCTCGCCGTAAAGCAGGCTTCGGGCTGGCTGTTCTGCAAGGCCTCTTATCTTAAAGCATGCACAGCTAGAACTACTTCTTGGAGTAGATTTCCTCCTCCCGATGCTTCTTGTTCCAGACTGCTGGGATTCAGTCCTATATATGTAATTACCTACGCAAAGAGCCCTCTCGAAGTAAGATAGTACAGTTACGTAAGAACTTACTGTAACAGTAGATCTTTGAGAGAGCTCTTGCAGATAAACTCTCTCCCACCCTCCATCTCCCTAAGCTTTTTCAGCTCCTTTTCCAGTGGAAATATCCACCCTTCTCTCCTCCGGCCTCTTTTGGCCTGTGTGGAAAGAACTGGAAGGCGGGCATCCGGGACCGCCCCTTTATACCGACGTCTCCTGACGCCAGTCACCTGACGTGGGGGTGATCCCTCGCCAGGGACTGCTAGCTAGAAATTTTTCCGTGGGGTCCTGCCGCCTGACGGCGTCAGTCCTATATGTAATTACCTACTGCAAGAGCCTCTCTCGAAGATCTACTGTTACGGTACGTTCTTACATAACTGTACTTTACAGTTGCTGTGCAAAGAGACAATATAAGTACAGTCAATGCACAGTACTGTAGCCATGACCAGTGGAACAGATACACTGATTAACAGATTAACAGATTCGGCACAAGAACAGCTGTGCAAAAACCCAAGGTTATGCTGAGGTCAGAGGAGTGTGATACTGGAATGTGATGGAAGTCGGGGGGGGGCAGTGTGCAGTCAAGGGCATTTACGGGAGTTAGCAGAGAAGTCACGAAGGAGTGTTTTGAGGGAAAAGACAGAGGATGGGACGTTGGCGTTCCCAGTCTAGATGCCCGGGAAAGCGGCGCCACTGCTATTCTTCATCCTCGTCCTCCCCTGGTGAGGAGAGGTTTCGGTGTAAGCTGCATCAACGCTACAAGGCTCTCATGTGGCAAGAGCAGGTGTTTGCCAGTATGAAACCTGTGCCGGCTCCTACCCCAGGCATCACCGGGCTTTTGCCACAGAGGCCGACGCCTTCTCTGCCTAAAGAGCCGACCAGACCAGTCCCGGCTTGGCCTACTGTGGTGTCTCCACCGATTCTGGTGGAGCTGCCACCTAAACATCCAGCTCTCCGACCAAGGAGTCTCAGCCAGCTTCGGGTCTTCCCCATCTGCTGTTGGTCACCATGACCCTTGACCCGTCACGAGTGTCAGCAGGTATTCTGGCAGTTGACCCCTCTTGTGACTCCTCAGAGTCAGAGGGTTCCTTCTTACACTCCCATCCGGTGAACCACGGAGTGGTTGGGGTCTCTCACCGGACAAGGTCCCTACCTCCTTCATGGGTCTCCTCGCCACGATCTCGGAATCCGTGGGTCTTAAGATGGAGCCCGTTCAAAAAACAGGCCAGTACCCTCTTACGAGATCTTAGACCGATGTGACTCCCTGGGGAAGCCTTCCCTGTCACAGAGGCCATTCTTGGCACTGTCTTGGAGCTTCATGGCGCCCGCTTCCTGCCCAGCACCATCGGCTCAGATGGCCCAATTATCGCGGTCCCTACCAGCTCCCTTTGGGATTCACGGAACATCCCTTGACCGAGGGCTTGGTGGCTGATTCTGTGTTCGGTGCTCTTACAACATGGGGGATGTTAACAAACCACCTGATAAGGAGTCCAAGAAGTTGGACCATGTGGCGAAAAAGGGCTACGCATCCTCCTCGCTTGGCCTCTGCCAGGCGAGCTTGACCCTTCCGATGGTCCACTTCTCTCATGCCTTGTTGGGCACTTTGGATGAGGTGCTCCCTCATCTACCAGCGGACCTCCAGATCATGGTCATACAAGTCCGGGACCAGGGTCAGGCTGTGACTAAGCAACAGCTCCAGACAAGCATGGAATTGAGGACTCCTGTGCCCACTCTCTGGCGGCCGCAATGGCCATGTGCCACAGGGCTTGGCAGCGGATCTCAACCTTCACGGCAGATACCCAGCACAAGCTGGCGGATGTTCCTTTCCTGGGCAGCGACCTGTTCGGGCCCTGGGTCGAGGGCCACGTCACCTGCACTGAAAAGTCAAGTGCCACCTTGGACTCTGTGACATCTGCCTAGAGGGACCCCAAGGGCTCCAAACAACAGAAAAAGAAGCCCTTTCGGTCCACTTCCACTCCTGTGGCCAAACCAGACCAGTCCCAAGCTGGGCAGCAGGCTCAGGCCTGGTGACCTCGGCCGAAGTCAGTGGCCTTGGTCGTCCGCAAGCCTGGAGGAAGAGGGCGCGGTGGTTCCTCAGCCGGGCCTTCCTCCACGCCTGCCCAGTGACGGGATGAAGGGTGCCTCCCTCATCCCCGTCATACCACCCCTGGATCCTCCTGTGGGGGGCCGGCTCAGCCATTTCCTTTCTGCCTGGTCTGCTGTCACCACGCACAGGTGGGTTCCTGAGGTGGTTGGTCAGAATCTGCCTCTGGAGTTTGAGCAGTATCCTCCTTGCTGGGCCCGTGCACCATGGAAGGACTTGGTATCTGCAGACATTATATGGCCCACGGAGGACATTGCCCAGCTTTTCTGCAAGGAGGTTGTGGTTCCTGTCACGGATCCTCCGAACACCCAGGGTTTGTCTCCAGGTACTTCCTGGTGCCAAAGCGGATGGGGAGCTGGTGCCCTATTTTAGATCTGCACAACCTGAGTGAGTTCCTCAAGTCACGCACCTTCTGGATGGTCACTGTCTCTCAGACCATGCCATCTCTGACTAGAGCAAAACATTTGGTTTTGCTCCCTGGATCTTTCACTTCCCAATCCGTCCATCTCACAGAAGGTTCCTTTGCTTCCGAGCAGAAGGAACCCTCTACGAGTTCCAGGCCATGCCATTTAGCCTGTCTTTTGCCCCCAAGGTCTTCACCAAGTGCATTGCAGTGGTGGCAGCTTACCTGAGGCACCGAGGGGTCTGGGTTTACCCCTGCCTGGATGACTGGCTGATCGCGGGTCCCTCCAAGAGCAGGTGGAACAGTCCGGGGACCTGGCCCTCCAGAACTCGTCTCTCTTGTCTTCTGGTCCAAGCGAGGCCAAGTTGGAACTCATACCCTTGCAGGTGGTCAGCTTCATCGGGGCAGAGCTTGAATCTTTTTGTTGTTGTTGCTTGTTTTGCACCTCCCCATGCATCCCTGACTGGCATCTCCTTCAGGTCACCTAGATGCAGCCACGACTCCCCCCACCATCACCACCACCAACCACCTTCCCATACTGCAGCCCCCAGAGACGCAACGTATCCCTTCATCGGATGGGTCCCCCTTCCCCCTTCTGGGGAGAATGCGTTGGTAGGCGCATCCAGTTGACCCGGGTGCTGCTGGGATCGGTCCGGGCTATCCAGAGCTTCGTGGCAGCAGGGGACTGGCGACCGTCATCTGGTTGATCGGGGGTATTTTCCCTGGTTTTCTTTGGGATCGTGACATGCCACATGATGTCAAGGCATAAGCCAATGTCAGTGCTTCCTCCCGCAGCAATGCCCGAAGTGCTGCCATGCCCTCGGCCTCTGCCAGGGGCTGGCATACACCGGGCTGTGTACCCCCTCCCTCCCAGGAGAAGGCGAGCAGTCTTGGGATGCTCAAACCATCTCTCCCCAGCCAGCCCTCCGACACCCGGTCCGTTCTGAACCCAGGGCCGCCGGGGCGCGCAGAAGTGGAAATCCAACCACTGTGCTGGCGGGCCAGCTTCACGGAGCTTGACTCTTGCAGAGCCAGAGCTCGACTCCCAGAGGACAGGGCAGAGGCTCTTTCCTCCTTTGCCTAATCATTTCTGGTTGGGCAATTGTGCCCAACCGAACTTCCTGCGCCTGATGAGTTACATAGCAGCCTTCATCAGCATGGTCTGATGGGCCCACTGGAGAATGCACACTCTGCAATGGGAGCTGGCCAGCCAGTGGTCTCAGCGCAGGGGTCACTTCAACCAGCTGGTCACTGTGACCCAGCAGGTGTGGGACACTCTGCAGTGGTGGTTGGTCCCGGAACATCTGCAGAAGGGATCTCATTTGTCCACCCAGAGCCGATGGTCATCCTGGCGACTGATGCTCTCTCATGGGCTGGGATGCCCACCTGGGAGAACACAGAGTCCACGGACTCTGGACCCCCGAGAAGTCCCGATGCCACATCAACCTGCTGGAGCTCCGGGCAGTTCGGCTGGTGCTGACTGCATTCACTCCGCACATTCGGGGTCAGGTAGTCCAAGTCCAGATGGACAACAGCACAACCATGTACTACCTCAACAAACAGGGTGGGACGCACTCCCTGTCCTTATGCAGGGAAGCTTTCCATGTCTGGACCCTCGTGTGCAGCCTAGAGGCAGATCTCCTAGCCATCCATGTGCCAGGAGCCTCCAGTCAGCTGGTGGTTGCCTTCAGCCGGGTGGGCGAGGTGTCTCACGAGTGGTCTCTCCATCCAGAGATAGTACACAGCCTGTTCTCCCAGTGGGGCACCCCTCAGGTGGACCTGTTCACCTCCAGGGAGAACACAAAGCTGAGGCTATATTGTGCCCACCCACCCCCAGCAGGGAACGCTGCAGGGGGATGATTTCTCGAGGCCCTGGACCCCAGGCCTCTTCTGTGCCTTTTCTCTGATTTCCTTGATCCACAAGGCACTCCTCAAGGCCAGGAGGGACAAGGCACAGGTAATCCTGTTGGCTCCAGATTGGCTGCGCCAGTTCTGGTAAACCGATCTCATCAGCCTCAGCAGCAGGTTCCCGAGGTGTCTTCCCCTATGCCCGGACCAGTTTTCCATCAATCAGGAGAAGGTACTCCACCCGGACATTCAATCCCTGCACCTGACAGCCTGATTCCTGAGCGGCTAGAGTTCCAGGCCTTCGGTCTCTCCAAAGCGATCTTCACCGTTGTGGAGGCATCTCGGAAGGAGTCAACTAGGAAGTGCTATGCCTTCAGGTGGAAGAGATTCTCCATTTGGTGTCAGTGCAAGGGGTTGGACCCTGTGCCCTGTCTAGTGGCTAGCATTCTTGATTATCTTTGGTCCCTCTCTCAGTCGGGCCTTCGGTTGACGACCCTTAAGATGCACTTTGCAGCCATCTCTGCTTACTGTGCGTGGGCTGGTCAGCAGTCGGTGGCGCAGGAGAAGATGGTCTAGCACTTCTTCAAGGGCCTTGACCACATTTCCCCTCCGGTGCGTGAACCACCACCACTGTGGGATTTGCTGCTCGTTTTGGCAAAGCTCATGGGCAAGACATTTGAACCGATGCACAGGTGTGATATGTCTCACCTGTCATGGAAGACCACCTTCTTGGTGGCTGTCACATCAGCCCGAAGGATCAGTGAGCTCCAGGCACTTTCAGTGGAGTCTTCTTACCTGGTCTTCTATAAGGACAAGGTTGTCCTGCGCCCCAACCCGAAGTTCCTCCTGAAGGTTGTGTCAGAGTTTCATCTTAACCAGGTGATAAATCTCCTGGTGTACTTCATCAGTCACACCTTGGAGGCCAAGCATAGGCTCCATACTCTGGACCTGGGGTGAGCACTGCTATTATAAAGAGTGCGTGGCTGGAGTTCAGGGAGCAGTTCACCAGCTGTCTGTCACCTACGCTGAAGCCGCACCTGGCAGACCTGCAGCCAAGCAGACGATTGGCAGGTGGATCACATCCTGCATTGATCTCTGCTATAGGTTGGTGGGTAGGGAGCCTCCAGGAGGGCTGAGGGCTCATTTCACCTGCATACCGCTCGTCGGTGGCTGCTTCCATGGACGTCCCTATCCAGGAAATCTGCAGGGCTGCTATGTAAAGGTCAGCACACACCTTCATTTCCCATTACCACACTGACCTAGAGTCACGCTGGGATGCTTGTTTTGGGGCCTCAGTTCTCCAGTCTCTGTTTCCTAAATAAGGGGTGTGCACCTTGCCTCCCTCCTCCTGGAGAACTGCTAGGAGTCTGCCTATAAGTGTGGATGAACATCATATACCACTCCTAGAACTACTGCTACAGGTGAGTAACCTGTTTTTTGCCTGTTGACCATGAATGTCCATTTTGTGACCTCCATGTGACCTTCCTTGTCTGTAAGAAGAATCAGAGTCCCAGTCGTAGATCTGGTGCTCTTTATAATCATTGGTGCCTCTAGTAAACTTACTTTGTTTTCTGGCAGTAACCTGTTTTCATGTACATGTACTTTGTTTTCACTCTTTCACTTAGTTCAAAAAATCTGAATTATTTGCACGTTTACTTAAGTCTTCCTACAGAGCTTCTGTCACTTTGATAACTGTATCATGTTTGTCACTATCCTGATCTACCAGGATTTGAGTCAGGGTGTTAGAACAGGTGTTAAGAGCAGTCTCCCACCTCTCACAGTAGCTGTCATTCAAGAAACCACCTGCTGGCCTTTTATTGATTCTTAACCCCTCAGAATTAGTTTTGACTCCAAATACTTGTTAAGGCTCATTTCGTATAATGAACATTAATTTCAGTCAGTTTCAACTTCTCATACTTCGTAATAAATCTTTGAGGGCTTCCTGTATCTCAGGAGTAAAGCTGTATTCGGAGGAGAATATGTCTTCAGCCTGCTCACAGCATCTGATGAATGTTGCAGCATGTTCCATGCCAGCGGTCTGGGTTTACCCTTGTTTTTGTTCTATGACATTAGCAAGCAATTGATTCATTGTGTCCATCTCAGATTCAGACCCAGAATCCATGTTGCAAAATCACCTTACAGTTGATATGTTGATACTTTTCACAAAGTGCAAAAAATGCCACTAAAAAGTAGTAAACTCGAGGTATCCAATATTTGAAAAAACATGCCAGAACAAATGACTCACAGTATGGGGAGTGGAAGACACTAACTCCTCAAATGGACTTCACCACAACATAAATAAATACAAGCCAGAGGACTACAATTAAATCAAAAGCAGTGCTGCCAATATGAACACTCCGTGCTATGGAAACCTCTCGTCACTATAAGGGATGTCTGTGCAGTTGGGTAACAAACAAAACACCAGTGCAACAAAAATAGAAAAGCAGCTTGCAATAAAAAAGGTACACCTCACCAATCCAAAGAAAAAAAACGCTCCCCGTATAGTGTTGTCTCCACTAGCAAAATGAGATGAAGTCTTTTATTGTGAGTCAAAAGGAACATGCTTACAAATGACTGTTATACCCCAGCACTTCGAACCCTATCCAGGTTCTTCCTCCGGAGGGCGGGGGGCGCTGGTCAGTAATGTACTGAAACATCACATTTAAGCTACAAGCTTAAAAAGACAGTACACCTTAACTTTTTAAACTGGCCAAACTCTCACATATAGATCAAACACCTACACCAAACCACTTGTTAAAAGTGCTTAATTATGTATTGATATAGGCAGGGAACCCTGTTCCATCCGGACCTCAGATACGCTGCATCTTCATGCATGGCTCCTGAAAATCTAGCCATTGCTAGATTTGGGGTCTCCCAAAAAGTAGCTGATGTCTTCGTAGCTGCTAGAAAGCCTTCTACCAGGGCCCTTATTCCATGAAGTGGAAGTGGTTTGCTTTGTGGGCTGCTTCTCACCAGTTAGACCCTTTTACCTGTCCAGTAAATCAGGTTCTAGAGTATCTGTTGCCCTTTTGGATGTGGGTGTGCAGTACTCCTTTATCAAAGTACACTTGGCTGCTATCTCAGCCTTCTATGTACCTATTGAAGAATGCACAGTGGCCCAGCTGGAAGCGGCCCAAAGAGACATTTTTCATTTAAAGCCTCTTATCCATGATCTAGTCCCGGTGTGGGACCTGAATGTTGTGTTGGAAAAATTTACTTTGGCTCCTTTTGAGCTATTCATGACTTGTGGCGTATGCTTTCTTTCTTGGAAAGCATTGTTTTTAGTTGCTATTACTTCTGCTCGAAGGATTTCAGAACTGCAGGCTCTAATGTGTGACCCTCCTTACTTGATTTTCCATAAGACAGATTTTTACATACTAATCCTAGGTTTCTACCAAAGGTGGTGTCTGAGTTTACATTAAATCAAACCATCCACCTACTAGTTTATTTTCTTTAGCATGCCAATCCAGGGGAAGCATTGCTTCATACTTCAGATGTACATAGAATACTCAGGTACTACATATACTGCACAAAGGACTGCAGAAAGTCCTAGCAGCTTTTTGTTTCATTCACCCCTGGGAAAGAGGGAGCTTCAGTTTCCAAACAGTGCCTGTCCAAATGGTTGGCAAACTGTATTACTTTTTGTAATAGGAAGCTAAAGGAACTTCCTGGAGTTGTTTGTGGTCATTCCAGTAGAGACACGGCCACATCTGCTGCCTGTTTAAACAAGCATTTGTCAATGCCGAATATTTGCTTGCTGGCATTGGCATTGGTAGTAGAAGTTACAGAGCTGCATCATAGGAATGGCAGCAAGTATTGAACTGAAGCCAACCCCACCACCACCCTGCAGATGACAGGCATTGGGTGTGCCTTTGGGTCGATCAGACATAACAACCATGCCATTTCACCACACCCTACCCTGCAGACACTGACAAGTGTCACGGTTGCCCATTCCATCAGGAATACGGTGAGATGGGTGCGGTATGGGAGAATGGGGTGAAGTTTGGGCCCGAAGAGTCCGAGGCACACCTTGATGCCTCTCACTGGCTGCAGGGTGTGGGTGGGGGTGGAATGGTATGAGCATTACAGGCAAGAATCCCAAGTCCACCCCTGATGCCTGTCATTCTCTACAGGGTAGGCGTTATGGTCAGAAACCCTAACGCCTCAGGCATTCATTGAGTATTTTCAACATGGAGTTTTGTGACCCCACCTCATGAACAGTGGCAATATCAGTTTGTTAGCGAAAACAGCTTTTGTACAGCGACTCATGGCATTTGGCACCACAGGTGCAAAAACACATTCGAACAGGATGTGAAAAATGACAGCGGTATTGTTCATGGGGAGGTGTAAAAAATGGCAATGTTGAAAATCTGCTGTGAAATCTTAAAAAAACTGGTGAAGTCACGAGCGTGCATAGAAACTGTGCAACGCACACCCATAATGTTACTAGTTTGGGGATTTTTTTTACAGCAGATTGTTAACACAGGCATTTTGGGACTCCGATCATGAACAGTGTCAGTGTGATTTTCTTTATCTGTCCCGAACAATGATTTCCCACAGTGACCACGCATTTCTGCGCTGAAAGTGTGAAAACACATTTCGGCCATGTTGTGGAAAATGACAGCTGTACTGTTCATAAGGAGGTGTGAAAATCTGGACTGAAAATATTACAAATTCATAAACTTACGAGGGTGCGTGGAAACTGCGCAGTGCTCACTCGTAACACAGTCATTTTATGGAGTTTTGTCACCAAATTTTCAGCATAGCCATTTTAAGACTTCTGCTCATTATCAGTGTCACTGTGATTTTCTTAATCTGTCCCAAACATTGTTTTCACACACCGATTGTACCATTGTGCGCTACATGTGCGGAAACACATTTTGGGTGAGATGTGAAAAATGGTAGCTGTACTGCTCATAAGGAAGTGCGGTAAAATGGCACTGTTGAAAATCTGGTGTGCAAATATTACAAATTTGCGAACTTACAAGCGTGCGTAGGAACTCTACAACATACGCTCAAGTAAACAATCATTTTAGGAATTTTTGCAAATTTTCAACATAGACATTTTAAGACCTCTGCTCATGAACAGTGTCACTGTGATTTTCTTAATGTCCCGTACATTGATTTTGACACCGACCATGCATGTATTGAGCGCTGACATGGGCGGAAACATGTTTTGGGTGAGATGTGAAAATGACAGCTGTACTGCTCATAAGAAGGTGTGGTAAAATGGCAATGTTGAAAATCTGGAGGAAAATATTGAAAATTCGCGAACTTCACGAGCATGCGTGGGAACTGTGCAACGACGCTTGTAAAACAGTCATTTTAGAAATTTTTACCAGATTTTCAAAATAGGCTTTTGAGAGCTCACCTTATGAATACTGGTAGTAGTCAATAAGTTAATCGGTTCCCAGGTGATTTCACAGAAAGACTGCGAAATCTTCCTTGGGCCAGATTAACGCAATGAGAGTGACAGCATTCATGAGAAGGGGTCCCAAAACCCCATGTTGAAAAGTTTGTGCAGAAATTTCAAAAATGCCGAGATATGCAGCAAAGTTGAAAAACCTATCTATTACATTATGCAGCTTACGGGTATTCCTCAGTTCGCGGGTCGGCTTTGAAGAGTGCAGGCGTGTTCCCAGTCCGTCAAGATCGTCGCCCAGACTCCAGAGGTAAGTATGGGGTGGGGAGGCAGGTGCAGATGGGTGGAGTGCGGGTGGGGGCAGGGAGACTAGGAGGGACCGTTTTGTAATTTACAGGTTTTTTTACTATTAAGGCGACATGGGGCGTTGCTGGAAAAGACTGGTGGGGCTGGGCAGCCGGGGAGTTGGGCACCCCGTCGGCCATTCGGCGTTATGCCACACTGGGGTGACTCCCAGCATGGCACAGCTGTAAGGCTGTTTGGGGAGTGCTGGAGCCGGATTGGGCACCCGTCGGCCATGGGACGTGTGCCATGCTGGGGTGGGCTCCCAGCGTGGCACGAACTTTTGGGCGAGGGGCGTGGGCGGCAGACGGGCATTGGCCACCCCATCGGCTAATACAGTATGTGCGTGGTGGGGGCACGTCAGCACGCAATATGTGTGCATGCATGTTGGGGGGGAGCTCTGCTCACTGAAGCGGAGCTCTCCCTTTCAACTGTATGCCACTGCATTTTCAACTGCTGTCATAGACAGCTGGAGCAGTGATTGGCGCACTGCGACCGCGCCTGCAAACACACTGACTGAATTGGAAGAGGCTGACACACCTCTGGAAAACTCTGATGATGGCACTATGATTCTTGCACATGCGTGCAAGCAAACATAAAAATGTTTCTGCTGCTGAAATCTGTGTAGCTGCTACCTGGAGTACTGTCCACACTTTTACCAAACATTACAGTCTGGACAAACTTCATGAAAGAGTGCTGGCTTTGGCCTAGCTGTCCAATGCCTACTTCTTAAACCTGTCAGCTTCTGCCACCCATACTTTTTATGGTCAGTACTGCTTGGTACTCATTCCATAGGTGTGACCCGATGAAAGAGATATCCTTGAAGAAGACAGAGCAGTTACGTACTTACTGTAACAGTAGATCTTTGAAATAATAGATCTTTGAGAGAATCTCTTTCATCAGGCCATGCTGTCCCACCCTCCAACCCCGTATCGGATCCTGAGAATCTGGGGAATGCTTTCTCCGTCTTCATGAGGGTCTGTCTGCTGACCTCTGCTTCGCCTGGTCGGCAGAGTGCTAGGTTCTCTCCTAGTTCCCTACAGGGAGGTCTTCCGAGCATAATCTTCAGCAGGGAACTGAGGAGAGAAGGAACCACCCACGTTTCCATGGGAGAGCCAAGTCTGACGTTGTCGTGGGTGGTCCCTAGTGGACTGCTTGCAAGAAGTTTCTGTGTGGTCCTAGTACCTGGCAGCTTACAGTTCCATAGGTATGCTGTCCCATCCCGCCTGATGGAAGAGATTCTCTTGAACATGTACTATTACGATATGTACATAACTGTTCTTTCTCTGAGGCCATAACAAGACTGCACTTCAGCAAATGAAATATTTCCGGAGTCTGAAATTAGTTGTGAAAGATATTTGGTGGAGCATCTCCCCCAAGTATGGTGTACTGGGTCCATCAGGATTGAGGGGGGGGGGGCGCGGGGGGCAATTCTATCTAGTCAGTCTGTTAGAAACATAGAATTTGACTGCAGAGAAGGACTGCTTGGCCCATTCAGTCTGCCCATTTTTCCCTACCGACAGCATCACTGCAAACTCTAGTTGATCTCCAGCTCTTCCTCCTTCATAGGAGCATCAGGCATAGCAATATAGGGAATGGGGTGAGATGAAGGGCCTTCCTTATGGAGTACCATACCTGAGTCTAATGTAACAGCCAGGGGTTTTCCACTCGCAGATATTCCTGTGGGAGCTGAATGATGTATGTTACGGATATAGTCTGGGTTTAGGAGAAACTCTCATTCCACGTCCAGCTGTGCATTGGGCATGGAACCTATCTCTAGAGCATAAACTTCAACTGAACTGCCTAATAATGTAGCTGTAAATTTATCAAGGAGAATCCACCTGACGGTTTGGGAAGGTATAAAATTCTTATTTTAATTTGTGACCTCTGCCCTGCCCATACAAAACTTGATATTTCCTTATTCCGCAATCACCAGCTGGTCTCGGAAATTTGCAGAGGGACATTTTGAAAGAGATAGAGTGCCCTCAGGAGGGTGATCATATGAGCCACCTCCACTCTGCAAGTGAGACTTTGAGGGCTCTCCAGCATGCAAAGTCTTGGATCACTTGTTACTTGAAGGGATGGTAGCCCTTCCAGGACTCCGATCTTCTCCATTGATTCACAGTGGGCTCTGAGCCGTAAATGCTGGGACCTGCGGGAGCCAGAACTTTCAGGAGGGTTGGCACCAAGGCCAGCTGTGCTTATGCATGGTGCCATGAGGGAGGCTCACGGCACAGGCTTTCCTCAGCACCAGCTCACAATCACCTCAGTTCATTTTCCTGCTGTCGCGGCGCTTCAGTGATAACATTGCTTGCCCGCTGAGAGTCAGAATTTCACATCTGTATGACAACAACATTCAGGTCTTCTCAGTTTGTGGTCACTCAGTAGGTTTTATTATTTTTGTATCAGTTTAGTGTTAAAAAAAAATCTTAAAAAGAAAGATGATTCTTCATCTCTGTCAGCCCTACCGAGTAGCAGTCGACAACCATAGATGGTGATGACAATAGGGAGCCTCTTCAGGCAGGCTGCTTTGGCAGCGGGGCTGTGTCCAGTCCACTTCCCCCTCTGCGGGAGGGTTCTGACTATGGGCAGTCCTTTGTTCAGGAGGGAGGACAGCCCTCCCATAAACACAGAAAGAAGTGGACCGTTCCCAATCCTGGTTGGAAACACGGAACCACAGGAATTGAGTTCTTCCTCTTCCCGTCAGAAGGGGAAGAAACGGTACTGCTCAAGATAGCACTCTATGAGGTCTCCCACGAGGTCCTCGGTGTGTTGGTGCAGAAGGCTTTACCGGCACAGTCGGTTTCACCGATGGACTCTGCTCATGGAAGCCAAGGTCTTGGGCCTGGAGTCTTTCCCTGTCTCTTGGGGGACTCTGAGTGGGCAGTTCCATAACTAGAGCAGCTCTTATGAAGCAGTGGGTGCAGCATCTGGCTCATTTGTCTCTGCCTGCGAAGCTGTACCTAGCCTTTCAGGGGCCTTCTAGCGGATAGAGCATTTGGCTTCATCAATGGCCTCTGGGTCCTTGCCAGTAACCATGCCACCAACTCCTGCCTCACTGGCCTCACCCCCATTCAATGTCACTGCTTTGGGACCGGCCCAGTACTTCTGCTGGTCACTCTGGTGCCAGCTGGACCTTCGGCGCCATGTGCAGTGCAAGGTTCAGTGCCGGGTTCAGGCCTCTTGGGTCCTGGTTCTGACTGCGGCGCCGCCTCCAGCACCAGCTCCCTTTCTGCCTGCGCTGGTGTTGCCTGCTCCTCTGTCTGGGTTAAGGAAAAATGGGTCCACCCCTCTCCCAGACCCACCCCCTCATTATTTCTGAGGGCAGCATAAATGTCACCTATAGCCTAGACACTTGGGATCCAGGCCTTCCTCCTGTCCCCCAGGAAGACCTATTATATGCTACACTTGATTTTGAGCCTTCAGCTATTGACATGGGTGAATGTCTCTGTCTGGAATGGCTCTGCGTTTCCACCATGCCAGTCAGTCTCATACCCCCATTCCCCCTGTGTTTGAAACCCTTAGGATGCAGTATGGAATAGGCCAGTGTCTGCTTCTCAGCTTATTGCTGACAAGATTGTAACTTTAGCTGAGAACAAGAAAGCTATTCTTCCTCAGGAAATGGCTGTGCACCCTATTATTAAGGATTATGAAAGACAGACACTGTGGGGAAAAGGGCTTTCGCTGTTGTTACCCTTAGCATGAGGAGTGCCAGTACCGGGGCATTTTTCTAAGCATGAGTATGCCTTCTGAACTTCTTTTAAGTCTCTAGAAGAATCCTGCCTGAATCTGAGACCAAACAGAAGATTTTCAGACTGTCACTCATGGCATTGAGTCTTGACAGTCATCTGCTCAAGGCAGCTATGGACACCTTTGGCACAGTGAGTACTCCTTTCAAGGAAAAGGCAGGGAAGCTCAAATCAAGTTCCAGCCTCCCTAACTGCAAAAGAAAGCACAGCCAAGGGTACAGGCCCCAAAAACACCTAGTGCCACCCTTTGCAGTTCTATCCCTGGTCCTGCCTCAGCTGCTGATGTAGACCTCGCCTCTTCTGTAGGGGGCACTCGTCTCAGTTTTCTCGCCGTTGGGAATCCATCATGACAGACAAGTGGGTGCTCTGGATTATCCAAGAGGGATACTCCCTGAACTTCACAGAAAACCCTCCGGATTATCCACCCAGAAAGCACCCCTTTCTTTCAGCTCACTTACCAGAGCTCCTGGCAAGGAGATGCAGACCTTCTGAGCAATAGGGCAGTGGAAGTTGTGCCACAGTCAGAGCGACACAGGCTTCTACTCCCTTTACTTCCTAGTACTGAAGAACTCAAGGGGGCTTGCACCCATCCGGTGACCTAAGAAACTTAAACTAGCTAATGGAATGAGAAAAGTTCAAAATGATCTCTCTGGGAACCCTGCTACCACTTCTCAAGCCACAGGATTGATTAGCCTCCCTGGACATGCATGATGCTTACCAGAATATCCTTGTGCAACCCAGTCACCACAGATTGCTCTGCTTCATAGTTCTGGGTCAGCATTATCAGTTCTGAGTCCTGCCCTGTGGGCTATCCTCAGCACCTCAAGTCTGTACAAAGTGCTTTATCATTCTTGCAGCATACTTATGAAAACTCAGACTCCGAGTTTTTCCCTATCTGGACGATTGACTGTTAGCCAGTTCGTCAAGCAGAACAGAACAAGGAGTGTTCACAGCCTCTCAGTTCCTTAGCTTCATGGGGTCCTGTTAAATCTAGAGAAGTCGCAGCTTCAACCCTCACAGCAGCTCCTGTTTATAGAAGCCCTTCTGTACACCACCAGAGTCAGGGACTTCCAGTGGACACAAGGAAAGCGATCCTTCAGATGGCGCATTAAATAATGGAGCATACATTGATTCAAGCACATTCCATGCAGCGCAAGTTAGCCCTAATAGTCTTCTCATTGTTCACGGTGCCTCTGGGACGACTGCACATGAGAACAATCCAGTGGATGCTCAGCATGCAGTGGTCGCTAGCATTGCAGCCTCAGTCTTAACCCAACAAGGTGACAGAACGTCTGCTTTGCTGTCTTGCGTGGTGGACACAGGAGAACAACCTCCTCCAGGGTGTCCCCTTCACTCAGCCAAAGCCTCAGGTAACCCTCACCATGGATGCGTCTGTGATGGGGTGGGGAGCCCACTGCCAGGGGCAACACACTAAAAAAGTTTGGAGCCCTGTAGAGTCCCATCTCCACATCAGTGTGTTGGAAATTAGAGCAGTTCTCTATGGTCTTCCAGTCCTTGTGGATCTCGTCAGCCACAAGATAGTACTGCTCCAGACAGACAGACAAGTCTGTGGTGTACTACATCATCAAGCAAGCAAGAGCACATTCCTACCCTTGCTGCAGAGAAGCAGTGAGAGTGTAGGAATGGTGTTTAGAGCAGGGTGTTCTGATCCAGTTAGTCTACCTACCGGGAGCTCAGAACATTCTGGCGGACGAGCTCAGTCAAATAGAAGCCAATCCTCACGAGTGATCATTAGAACCAGACGTCATGCAATCACTGTTCAACAAGTGGGGAACCCCATATGTGGACCATCCTGCACCCTCATGCAATGCCAGACTGCCTGGATTCTGCTCCAGAAATCCAGGACATGGCATTTTCTGTCAGGATGCATTCAGGCTGCAGTGGACACATTTTTTTCTGTGCGTGTTTCCACCAATCCGTCTAATTCAGAGGGTACTGCTCAAATTCGAGGCACATGGGGGCAAGATAGAAACATAGAAGTTGACAGCAGATAAGGACCGCAAGACCCATCCAGTCTGCCCATTTCTTTTTCTACCTTATAAATGTGCCATCGGCCTTTGCTCTGTCAATGGCCTATCTATTCATACTCATCTGTATTACTCCCTTATGCCTATCCCATGCCTGTTTGAAGCCCTGCACTGTATTCATAGCCACCACTTCCTGAGGTAGGCCGTTCCATGCACCCACCACCCTTTCTGTGAAAAAGAACTTCCTCGCATTACCCCTTAATCGGACTCCCTCTAATCTCATGCTGTGTCCTCTTGTTCTGCTATTTTTCTTATACTGTAACATGTTAGACTCTTTCACCTTGTTAATGCCCTTAAGGTGTTTGAATGTTTCGATCACATCACCTCTCTCCCTCCTTTGCTCTAGGGTATACATATTGAGCCCCGTTAATCTGTCCTCATATGTTTTCTGATGCAGTCCCTGCACCATTTTGGTTGCCCTTCTCTGGACTGCCTCAATTTGGTTAATGTCCTTGTGAAGGTGTGGCCTCCAGTACTGTACAGTGTCTTGTAAAGAGGGATTATTACCTCCCTCCCTCTTCCGACTTGTGATACCCCTACTAATACACCCTAACATCCCCCTAGCGATACCTACTGCTTTAGTGGTCCGCTGGGATGATTTCAGGTCATCGGTGATGATGATGATGCCCAAGTCTCTTTCTTCCCTTGTGACTGCCAGCAACTCCCCTCCCAGCCTATAGGTGGCTTAAGGGTTTCTCTTCCCTATGTACATGATCTTGCACTTCTTTGCATTAAATCCCAGTTGCCACTCTTCCGACCATTTTGCTAGTTTATCCAGATCTCTTCTCATTCTGCCCACCCATCTGGATCATCTGGATCATCTACTCTGTTGCAGATGTTGGTGTCATCTGCAAACAGACAAACCTTACTCTCCAGTCCATCTGCAATGTCACTGATGAAGATATTGAAGAGGACTGGCCCCAGGACTGATCCCTGAGGTACCCCACTTGTGACTTGCATCTCTTTTGACTGTATACACGTTTACCACCACTCTCTGTTTTCTGCCCGTCAACCAGTTTGCCACCAACTGACCAACTTCTGACCCACCCAAGCCTACCCAGCTTATTAGCAATCTTCTATGTGGAACATTATCGAAAGCTTTGCTGAAGTCAAGGTAGCGACATTAACTGCTCCCCTTGGTCCACCACTCTGGTTACCCAGTCAAAGAAATCATGAGATTGGTTTGACAGGATCTTCCATAGAACATAGACTTTGATGGCAGATAAGGACCACCATTAGACCCACCCAGTCAGCCCATTTCCTTCCTATTGGATAAGCTGCAGATTCTAGTTAACCAACAGCCTACTTCCTGCAACCCGTCACTACAATTGCCTTATATCTGTCCATGCATGTTTGAATTCCCCACTGTTTTAGACCCAACAACCTCCCCAGGAAAGGCGGTTCCATGCATCCACCACTCTCTCCGTGAAAAAAAATGTCCTCACATTACCCCTGAGCCATCCCCCCATTATCTTTAAATTGTGCCCCCTTGTTCTTACACATCTCTTTTTCTGAAAGATGCTACCCTCCTGGACTTTGTTGATTCCCTTGAGGTACTTAAAAGTTTCTATCATGTCCCCCCGTCCCTCCTTTCATTAAGGGTATACATATTAAGCTCTCTCAGTCTCTCTTCATATGGTTTCTTATGCAGACCCTGCACCATTTTAGTTGCCCTCCTCTGGACTGCTTCCATCCTGTCTATGTTCTTGCGAAGATGGGGTCTCCAAAACTGCACACAGTATTCCAGACGGGGTCTCACCAGTTGTCTGTACAGAGGATAACCACTTCCCTTTTCTACTTGTGATGCCTCCTATGCATCCCAGTATCCCCTAGCTCTCTTACTGACTTCTCACATTGCTTACCCACCTTTAGGTTATCTGATATGACTACCCCAAGTCCCTTTCCATTTTGTTGTTGTTAGTACCTCCCTACTGTGTACTCTTCTCCTGGGTTTTTGTTTCCCAGGTGCATTACTTTGCACTTCTTTGCATTGAATCTGAGTTGCCATATGTCTGACCATTCCTCCAACCTTGCCAAGTCCCTTCTCGATCCTTTCTACCCTCCCCCTTGTGTATCAGCTCTGTTACAGATCTTTGTGTTATCTGCAAAGAGGCATACCTTTCCCTCCAGACCCTCTGCAATGTCACCTTTAAAGATGTTAAAGAGGACTGGACCCAGTACTGAGCCCTGAGGTACTCCACTAGTAACCCCCCTTTCCTCAGAATGTGTTCCATTCACTATTACCTTCTGTGTCCTGTTGTGCAGCCAGTTTGCTACCCAGGCTACCACCCTGGAACCCACTCCCAGGCTGGCTAACTTGATTATTATTCTTTTGTGCGGGACTGTCAGGTGCCTTGCTAAAATCTAGGTAGGCCATATCCATAGCCTCCCTGGGGCTTTTGAAAACCCATTCTGTCTTGGATCCTGTGCTCCTATGGATTCCGGTGTTGCACTATCCTTTCCTTAAGGAGTGCCTCCATAATCTTGCCCACTACTGAGGTAAGACTGACTGGTCTGTAGTTCCCTGCCTTCTCTCTGCTACCACTCTTGTGGAGCGGGATCACATGAGCTCTTCTCTAGTCTTCTGGGACCTCTCCTGTGCTCAGTGACTCACTAAACAGTTCTTATAATGGTTCTGCTAGTTCCACCCTTAGCTCCTTTAGTACCCTGGATGTATGCCATCAGGTCCCATTGCCTTGCCCACCCTGAACTTATCACGCTCTTGTAGGACCCTTTCTTTGTGAAGAGACTAGTGCTCACCTCCCTCCCCTGTGTCCATGGTGTTGAGCTGTGGGCCTGCCCTACCTTCTCTTCAGTAAATACTGAGCAGAAGTATCTATTTAGGATAGATGCTTTTACATGGTCCTCCTCCTTACCGCCCTCTATCTCCTTTGATCTTAGCAATACCCTCTCTGGACTTTCTCCTTTCACTAATGTATCTATAGAAAGTCTTGTCACCTTCTTTACTGTTTGTGCTGAGTGTGTCCTCAGTTTGGGCCTTTGCCTGCCTTACAGCCTTCCCTACTTCCCTTAGGGAAGTTTGGTATCTCCTATCTTCATCCCGCTGTGTTCCCTTATATTTCCTGAAGGCCAGCCTTTGGTTCTGACCTTATCTGCTACTGTTTTGAGAACCAAAGTGGTTTCCTTTTGCGCTTCCTTTTTTCTATAACACAATCGGGTGTTGCTTCAAGTATTGCATCCTTAATGCTTGCCCACTTTGCCTGGTTGCCCCATGCTGGCCTTGGCATATCTGGTTTCCTGTGCTCAACAGACTGTCCGCCAGTACTCCAGGGTCCTTTCCCATCAGGACAGACCTTCTGACCCTGGTCTGCACTCCCTTCACCTCCAGGCCTGACTCCTGAAGAGATAGAGGTGAACAGGTGTAAGGTATCACACAGGGTCTCTGAAATTCTTTTGGCTGCTCATAAGCCTTCCACCAGGAAGACCTACATAGCCAAGCTGAAATGTTTTTCTGTGTGGTACTCCAAAACTCATATGGACCACTTCCACTGTCCACCAGACAGGTTTTGGGTACTCATTGGACCTTGCCAATGTAGGCTTGCAGTACTCTACAGTTAAGGTCACTTCTGTGCTGTTTCAGCATACCACGAGCCTATAGGGAACCTCTACCTAGCCCACCTGCCACTCTTAAAGAGGCTCTTGATGGTCATTTTGCACACAAGGCCTCCAGTCAGGAAATCTGTGGCCATCTGAGATATCAGCCTTGTGTTGGACATGCTCACCCGTAAGCCCTTTGAGCCCTTGGCTACATGTGAGCTGAAGTTTCTGACTTGGAAAACGGCTTTCCTAGTGGCCATAACCTCTGCCCATAGAGTTTTTGAGATTCATTCTTTAGTTACGGATCCTCCTTATACTGTTTTCCACAGAGACAAGGTGGTCCTCTGCACACACCCCAAGTTCTTACCCAAGGTGGTGATGTTTCACTTAAGTCAGCCTCTTGTGCTGCCAATATACTTTCTTGACTTAGAGAGAACAATGTTCCTGGACATAAAGTCTCCACCACTCATTTCACACTAATGGGATCTACATTGAATGAGTGGTGGAGACCTCGTCCAAGAAGATCAAGAATTACGGTAGGTACGTAATTGCCATTTCTAGGGACATGGATATGTTGTTCATCCACACTCATTGGCAGTATCCTTGCCGCTTTAAATCTTCGGAAGGTCTTCAAGCTTGCTCCTCCCACCCACCGGGTGGTATAACTCGGCTCCGCCCCCATGCGCCAGATCTTCCTTGCGGCAGAAGCTCAGGTTTCCCTCCTTAACGCTCTGCGTTTGTGACTGGTTCCTATTTCTCCGTTTGCGGTTAAAAATAATATTTTGCAAAAGACTTCAGTCTTGATCCCTCAGCGGCTCGATGGATCATCGACTCAGTTCGGAGATGCCCATGCGGGCAGAAGATGTCGGACGGATCCACCTCCGTGTGTCTACTTAGGCCTTGAGCCACGACCCGCGGGCTTGCGACCTGTGCTCATCTTTCGGCCTCGTCCTCGAAGACCGTGCTGCCCGATTGCAGCTGGGCGTCCGAGCGTTCCCTCGGTGAAGTCCAAGGAGGCCCGGTTGGCGGTGTCCTTGGCCCGTGAGCTCGGCCGGATCCTTCAGCCGGATGGTCGCCTCGAAGAGGCGGCCTTGAGCCGTATCTTCCTCGGCAGCGGCGTTTATCCGCTCTCTCTGGGTTCTTCCTACGCGGCTTCCTTTAGGGCTTTGTCTGTCCCTCTCCACTAAAGGAGAAGGGCCTCGTCTGCTGGACCTTTCTCGGTCCAAAAGAGGGACAAGGGGGTAAAATCACCTACGTCGGCGCTCTTGGGGCCAGGAAAGAGTCCCTCCCGGGCCGTGCGTCCGTCGACCCGATCCGACCCTTCGGCTTCGACCACTGGCCTCACAGTGTCCCGTCAGGTCAGTTGACCGGGAGACTCCACTGATGAAGTCGAGATTTTCTCGACCCATTAGACAGGCTGTCGCCTTTAGCAGCGATTCCCTCTCCCGGTTCCACGGGAGGAGTTGAGGATCCCGTGGGCTCGCCTGTGCCGAGGCGGCACGGACCCTCGGATGGACCTTCCGGGCGAAGGGAGTGTCGGTTCCGGCCGACACCTCCCTGCACCGACCGGAATTCCGGACTCTCGGTCTCGGTCTCGGACCTCTCGCCAGCAGTCCAGCCGTTCCCACCGTCATAAGCGGTCTCGGTCTCGGCTTTGCCAGATAAGCAGGCGTCGCCGCTTCATCGTCCTCCTCCTCGGATGAGGAAACCTGGCGTAAATTACGTCGGCCAATGCGAGGACCTTATGTTCTGCAACAGCTCCTCCTGGCGGGGAATAAGCCCGACTCCGAGCGCCTTCCCGGCCATTAAAGTGACTGTCACGGGCGGCCGACACAACCCCTCGACTTGTCCGAGGCCTATACCCAGGCGGTTGTTCGGCCAAACCAGCTGCTCCACCGATTGCGGTGGAACCTCCGCCCCACAGCCACCAGGTGGGGCTCCGACCAAGGATTCTCGATTCGGCTGAGGGTTACCCATCGGCTGTCAGTTACCCTCACTCCCGACCGACCTCGGCGGGTGAAGGTGGCTCAGGCCAGAGGCAGCTCTTGAGGACTCTTCCGGTCGAAGATGATTCCTCCTTCTTCTCAAGCGACTGGACTTGGAGTCTTCAGAGAGTCAGCCAATGGGCGATAGCCCGTCGTCCTTCCTAGGACTGCTTGGCTCATCTCGAGTCTACGGGATGGGCTCGAACCCGTTCCAAGCGGGCCAGGTATCCCCTCACGGAGATTCTGGACCGAGGGATTCTCCGGCGGAGGCCTTTCCGGTGGCGAGGCCATAGTGGGTCCAGCACTGGAACTTTGGCGGCGCCCTGCTTCCTGCCCTGCGCCTTGGCCAGGATGGCCAGGAAGTATCCGGTCCCTACCGGTTCCTTGTCCGGTTTTGGAACACCCCTCTGCTGAGGGGTTGGTTACCGACAGCGTTTTCGGCGCCCGGCTGGCATGAGGATGGACAAACCTCCTGACAAGGAGTCAAGAAATTGGACTATGTCGGGCGAAAAGTCTGGCGCTCGTCCTCTCTCGACGCCGTCCAGGCCAGTTCGGCCGTCCTCATGGCACATTTTCTCATGCCTGTTGGGCTCCCTGGGCGAGGTCATCCCTCATCTTCCGCCCGATCTGCAGACTACGGTTAAGCAGGTGCGGGACCAGGGCAAGGCAGTGGCCAAACAGCAGCTCCAGACTGCTTTGGATGAGGACTCATGTGCCAGATGCGGTGGCGGCCGCCCAGTGGCTATCGTCGGCTGGCGAGCTTGGCTGAGGATATCCACCTTTGCCGGCGGATACCCAGCACAGAGTTGGCGGATGTTCCTTTTTGGGGACTGACCTCTTGGCCCTGGGGTGGAAGGTCACCTGCAGAGGATCGAGAGTCAATGCCACCTTGGACTCGGTCTCTTCCGCTCAGAAGGACAAGGCATAAACCACAGCCTAAGCCTTTCGTCCTTCACAATGCCCCGGCGCCCCGGCCCAGCAACGTCAGGGCCAGCAGGCTCAACCCTTGGCATCCCAAACCCAAGCCGCCGGCTTCCTCTAACAGGAGCGGGAGGAAAGGGCCCAGGAGGGTCCCGGCGGTCCCTCCTCAAAGCCTGCCCAGTGACGGGCTGAGGGGTGTCGCCCATCCCGTCACCTTACCCCTCGTCCCCATTAGAGAGCGGCTCCGGCCCTTCCGTTCCGCCTGGTCCGCTGTTACCACGGACAGGTGGGTCTTGGAGAGTGGTGGGAAGAGGCCTGCCTCTGGAATTGAGCAGGCACCACCCTTCAGAGCCGTCGCCCCTCGGAAGCACGGGATCCCAGCCTCACTGGCGGCTGGTCAGCCGACATCCTCTCCTCCTCCAGAAGGAGGTGGTAAGAGGTGGTGGACCCTCCCTTCAGACCCAGGGTTTGTGTCCAGGTACTTCCTGGTTCCGAAGCAGACGGGGGCTGGCGCCCCATTCTCATTCCTCGACCTAAACAAGTTCCTAGGGTCTCGAACCTTCAGGATGGTCACTCTGGCTCAGACCATTACCATCCTTGGAGCAGCGTGTGGTTCTGCTCTCTGGACTTGCAGGGCCAATTTTTTCACGTCCCTATCGTCCGTCTCTTAGAAGATTCCTTAGCTTCCGGCGGAAGGATCTCTCTTGATTCAAGCCATGCCCTTGGCTTGTCTCCAGCTCCCAGGTCTTCACCAAATGCATGGCAGTGGTGACAGCATTCCCTCTCTGGCGCCCGGGGTCGGGTGTACCCTTACACAGACGACTGGCTGATAGCAGCTCCCTCCAGGAAGGAGGCGGAGTGGTCAGAGATCTGGCCCTCGAGGTCTGCTCTCAACTGGGCCTCCTTGTCCAGCGAGGCCAGAAGTGAACTCGAGCGCAGGCAGGTGATTTTATTCATCGGGCGCAGCTCGACTCTCCTGAGCCAGAGCGGCTCGGCGGACAGGGCTCAGGTTCTTTCCTCCTTTGCCCGATCATTTCTGGTTGGGCAATTCGCCCTGCCGGGACTTCCTGCGCCTCCTGGGTCTCATGGCGGCCTGTACCAGCGTGGTCCGTTGGGCCCGCTGGAACATCGTCCCCTTCAGTGGGGACTGGCCAGCCAGTGGTCTGGCAGCTGCGATCCCTTGGACCAGCTTGTGTCGGTGACACAGGGATGTGGAATGCTCTCCAGTGGTGGACGTTCCAGATCAATTGCAGGGAGGCATCCCGTTCGTCCGCCCGAGCAGCCGGTCTCTCTGTCGACCGATGCCTCTCTGATGGGTTGGGGTGCCCATCTGGGGAACACGGGCTCATGGCCTCTGGTCCCCTGAGAGTCCCGATGCCACATCAACCTGCTGGAGCTCGAGGCGGTCCGCCTAGCTCTCACCGCCTTTGCTCCGTTCCTCCGGGCAAGTGGTCCGAGTCAGGCCGGACAATACCACGACCATGTCCTATCTAAACCGCCCGAGGCGGGGCCGCGCTCCATGCTTCTATGCAAGGAAGCTCTCCGCATTTGGTCACCGTGCGCAGCCTGGGCGGATCTCCTAGCCATTCACGTGGCAGGGCCTCCAACACCCACAACCCGATGCCCTGAGGCGGATAGGGGCTGCATCCCAGCATGGTCTCTCCTGCCGGAGGTAGTACAGCATCTGTTCTCCCTTTGGGGCACACCTCAGGTGGACCTGTTTGCCTCCACGGAGAGCAGGCTGAGTCTGTTCCATGCCGCCCCCCTCAGCAGGGCTCGCTGCAGGGGGATGCCTTCTCGAGGCAATGGACCCCGGGCCTCTTTTACGCCTTTCCCCCATTTCCCTTGATCCACAAGGTGCTTCTCAAGGCGAGGAGGGACAAGGCGCAGGTGATTCTGATAACCCCAGACTGGCCTCGCCAGTTCTGGTACCCAGATCTCCTCAGTCTCAGCTCCAGGACTCCACGGCAGCTTCAGCTCGCCGGACCTGCTCTCAGTCAATCAGGGAAGGTGTTCCATCCGGACCTTCAATCCCTGCACCTGGCGGCCTGGTTCCTGGCGGCTAGGTTCCAGGCTTTGGGTCTTTCCGACGAGGTCCTCAATGTAGTTGAGGCGTCCGCAAGGAGTCGACCAGAAAAATACTATGCCTTCAAATGGAAAGGTTTCCATTTGGTGTCAGAACAAGAGCTTGGACCCTTCCTCCTGTTCCTTAGCAAGCATCTTGGACTATTTATGGTCCTTTCTAGTCAAGGGCTTAGGTAGGCGACCCTAAGGGTGCACCTGGCAGCCATCTCTGCTTACAGGCGCGGGCGAAGCAGTCGATGGCGCAGGGAGAAGGTGTGGTCTGCTTTTTCAAAGGCCTTGATCACATTTCCCCTCAGTCCGGGAACCCCCACCTCCGTGGGATCTACTGCTGGTACTGGCAAAGCTCATGGGCAAGCCATTGAACCCTATGCACAGGTGTGTCTCTCTCACCTGTCGTGGAAGACACCGCCTTCTTGGTGGCTATCCGTCAGCCAGAAGGATGGGGAAGCTCCAGAAGCTTCCCATCAGTCTCCTTACCTGGTCTTCCCACAGGGACAAGGTTGTCCTGCGCCCCCACCCAGAATTCCTTCCGAAGGTGGTGCGGAGGTTTCACCTTAACCAGGTGTTGACTCTGCGGTGTTCTACCCCAATCACACTCGGAGGCCGAATATGGGCTCCATACTCTGGATCCTAGAGGGCGCTCGCTTATAAGGAGTATGCAGCTGAAGTCGGGGAGAGTTAAGCCAGCTATTTTGTCACCTACGCTGAAGCCGCATCTGCAGACCTGCAGCCAAGCGGACGATAAGCAGGTGGGTAACCTCCTGCATAGATCTCTGACTATAAGTTTAGCGGGCATGGAGCCTCCCAGAGGATAAGAGCTCATTCTACCAGCCATACTGCTCTGGCAGTGGCTGCTTCAGGGGCGTCCCTATCCAGGAAATCTGCAGGGCTGCTACCTGGAAGTCAGCAAACACCTTCATTACCCACTACCACATCGACCTTGAGTCACGCCGGGATGCTGGTTTTGGGGCCTCGGTTCTCCAGTCTCTCTTTCCCAAGTAAGTATATGGGGGTGTGCGTCTTGCCTCCTCCTCCCCCGGAGAACTGCTAGGGTCTGCCAATGAGTGTGGATGAACAACATATCCATGTCCCTAGAAATACAGGTTACTCACCTGTAACAGGAGTTCTAGGAATGGTATGTATTGTTCCATCCCTGACTTTCCCACCCGACTTCCTCCCGGCTTGGCCCCTTTGTCGAGCTTCCAGCGGGCAGATCTGGCGTCATGGGAGTAGACGAGTTATACCACCGGGTGGGTGGGAGACAAGCTTGAAGACCTTCCGGCAAGATTTAAAGCGGCAAGGATACTGCCAATGAGTGTGGATGAACAACATATACCATTCCTAGAACTCCTGTTACAGGTGAGTAACCTGTATTTCTCCATTCTCTGGATGCCAGAAGAGCCCTAAAGTTGTACCTTGACAGAACTAAGGACTTCAGGAATTGTTTTTTTCTGAATTTTCTGTTTATTGTTTTCACACAAACAATACAGTAAGCATTCTCATGCAAGAGGTTCCATATCATGCATCAGTATAAATAGGGTAGCATCAACATACTCTCACGTTCTTATACAGAAGAAGTGGGGGTAAAAAGCGTAGTAGTTGGGTAAAATACACCCATAGTCCCAAATGTTCCAAATATGTGCCTGCGCTTCAGTGGCCAAGGTAGTGTCCATAGGGATATGTCGATAGGTAGATTTCTGCACTAAACCAGTAGTGCTATACACCTTATTTTACCATTATATAAAATAAGGAAAATTAAAACCTCCACATTTCCACACTGTGCTCCATACATTAATGTTACAGTAAGATAAACTAGGCATTTTAATGAGTCATAACACCGTACAATCTAGAGGATATAGTTATAGGAGAGAGTTATAAAGAGCAGGGCTCTAGTCTCCAGGCTAGAAAGACTTGTAATCGTTATTCTTACTTTCCCAAAATACTGTCCAAGTGTCAGTCCAGCCAAACCTAGAAATCTTCCCCTGCCCGTAATAACACCCAGCATCACAAAACCTCCAGATTAGGACACTATTTAGGTGTAAGAATCTAGAAGTCCATATTCTCATCCCTCATCAGAGTCTATCTGTTCAACTGCTATCTCTCGAGGTGGTTGTTAAATTCGGCTTCTGTTTTTTCCACCCACCAACCAGCATCTTTTGAGTCAGTAAATTGCCAACTCTTTCCGCCATACATGATACATAGGTGAGCGGGTAACAGAAAGGAGTGGGTAATTCCCAATGTGTGCAGTTTCAGCCTGATAGCTTCAAATTGTTTGCGGTTTGCAAGAGTTTGAAATTATAGGTCAGGAAAGAATTTTGTATCGTGTCCCTGGTATTCAATCAGGTACATTGCGTGAGCTGCATTAATTATGATGTCTCTTACTTCCGATCTGGTTGTTTTAAGTAGGACTGTGCGTGGCTGGTTAATCTCTGATGGCCGTGATCTGGAGTTGATGCGGTATGCCAAACGAAGATTCAGCCAGTCCAACTCCTCTGGGTTGGTAAGGGTATCCAAATCCAAGTACGCAGAAAATTTAGGAGATGAGCCCCTTCTGCGCCCTCCGGTAACCCGATGATGCGAACATTCGCTGCTGGCAGGCTATTTTCCACTGCCTCAAGTCTCCCTCTTAGTTGCTGATTCTCTTTCGTTAATAGAGCAGCTGTGGCCTGGGTCGCTATTGATCTTTTGTTGGCATCTGTAGCCAAATCTTTCACTGCATCTAGAGCGGTTTCTTGTGCCTCCAGTTTTGTTAAAGTTTTTTCTATTTTAGCGTCCATAGCTCTTACTGAATCAGGAATCTTCCTGGACATAAAGTCTCCACCACTCATTCATACTAATCAGAGTTCGCCGGAGGTGCTAGGACCCAGCAGGAGCTAACTTTTTTCGAGAAGGTCGGCCCCTGAGATGGAACCGCAAGGAAGCGGCACCGCGAGCCCCGGCTCGTGCGGTAAAGACTATCTCGGCGTCGACCCTCCAACCACCTCAGTTCCTTTTTTCCCTGCGGTCGAGTGTGCTCCAGTGACAACGTCGCTTGCCCTCCGGGAGTCAAACTTCAAACTAACAGCTTAGTTTTCAGTTTTGTTTTTGTTTTGTAGTTTATCTTCGAATAAGTACCAATTATATTTAATTCTACTTATAACAAGAAAGAAGTCTTCAGCCCTCCATTGGGAGTCGACCATGAGCGGTTAGGTGATGGTAGGAAAACTTCATTATAAGCTGTTCATTCAGCGGGCTGGGTCGGTCCGCCGCCCTCTCCGGAGGGTTCTGACCACGGATGATCCGATGCTCAGAGACATGGGTGGTCCCCCCGGAAGCATAAAAGGAAACGGTCCCACTCACAGCACCGTTCAGCCTCGAGTTCTTCTTTGGCACACAGGTCGAAAAAGAAACTGCATCACTTGAGGTCACCCTCTGGTACATCTGTGCATAGACGGTCGGTTATTAGGGCCAGGCGCCAGTCTCCACCTCTGTCGGAGTCACTGGTTTCTGTCTCTGGTGACCAACCTCCTCTACCCTGGAGCCCCTTCCCGCCTGTTGGAGGAGCTTTCGATGAGCAGTTTTACCAGTGGGCTGCTCTTATGAAGCAGTGGGCTTGGAGGTTGGTCCAGTTGCCTGAACCGGTCACTCTGAGGCCTTCTGGACGTTCGGAGGAACGGGTAGGGCGGTTGGGCCTTCCTAGTCATGCGGTGCCTTCTTTGGTGCCATTGACTCCACTCTCAGGTGTTTATCCCCCTCACATGGCTGCAGTGCAGGGATCCACACTGATGCCTCTATCTCCTATCAGTGTTCCTACTTTTTCTTCAAATCACAGTTCTCAGACTCTTGGAACCCTTTCGGCACCGTCTGCAGCGCCGCGGACACTCTCGGCACTGTCCGCAGCACCAAGGAGTCTGTCGGCGCCATCTGCAGTGTTGCGTGCTCTGTCGGCACCGTCCACAGCACCGCGGGCTCTGTTGGCGCCATGTGGTGGTCTGTTTTCAATGGTGCCGCCCTCGTGCTCGGCGCCGTTTTCTTCGGCGCCGAGGCTTGGTGCTGCGTTGTCTGGCCTCCAGAGGTTCTCGACTCCGATTCTTTCCTTTTCTGTTCTTCCTCCTGATTTTCACTCCTTTCCTGTCCATACAGTCCCTCCTGGACTGTCGAGATGATTTTGAACCTGATCCAGATTTTCGACTGGGTGATGATGTTGATGACACTGCCTTGGGACCAGGGATCAATCCTACTGCAGAGCCTGTGGTTGAAGACCTTTCCTTTAAGTCTCTGCTTAAAAATTTAAATTCTACTCTTTCTCTCTAGACTACAGAAATCAATCCTGGGAAGCTTTTAAGACTCCAGTACCTCCATGTCCCGGAGATCCCTATGGATTTAACACCTCCGGTACAGCCCTCTTTCGAGACCCTCTTTCAGGTAGTGTGGAAGAATCCGGCACTCATTTGTTCCATGGCCAAGTCCATAGATAGGAAGTATTCCCCTCCCAAGGATCGCCCCATATCGGCCTCACAAGCCTTTGCTGATCCCATTGTAGTCTTGGCAGAGAATGATAAGGCCATCCTTCCTCAGGCATCTACAGCCCGGCCTATAAATAAAGAATCTCGCAAGATAGATACCTTAGGTAAGAGAGTCTTTGCTGCCTCCACCCTGGTGTACGCATTGCCAGCTACCAGATCTATTTTTCTCAATATGAGTATGTCCTTTGGCATTAGCTCAAACAGACCATAACCAGGGGAATCGAGTCCAGTAACCAACAGGTTAAAACTGCAGTGGAGCGCTTCGATACCGCTTCGGCCAGCGGTGGCTAGCATCTGCACCCTTCACCACTCTTGGCTATGTTCTTCGAGGCTTCACGAATGGCCCAGCAACAGCTCATGGCCCACCTTTTGGCGGTATGTATCTCTTGACTGGGTGGAGCAAGCTCTGGCCACTCAGAATACTAGATCTGCCATTAAGATGGCTAGACCGGCACCGCCCCCTCCCAGGGGGGTGCGAACAAGCGTCAGTTTCACAACCATCAGTCCTTTCGCAGCAGAGGCAGAGGAGGTTTTAACAAAAAACACAGCCCTTGGCCACAAAAGAAAGTGCAGCAGAAGAGACAAGGGCCCAAAGCACGCAGTGCCACCCCTCTGAGTTTCTGGACCAGGTTCCACCTCAGCTGTCCGAAGGAGACTCCTCCTCAGCAGTGGAGGACGTCTGACTCAGTTCTACAACCAGTGGAAGTCTATAACATCAGACAAATGGGTCCTCCGGATAATCCGTGAGGGGTACTCGCTCAATCTTTCGGAAACCCCTCCAGATCATCCCCCCAAACCATAGCCCAGGCTGTCGGCAGTATAGTCAGACCTTCATGTTTCCGAGGTACAAGGCCTTCTGAACAACAGGGCAGTAGAAGTAGTTCCGCTGGATCAACGAAACACAGGTTTCTACTCCCATTACTTCCTGGTCCCAAAGAAAACTGGTGGCATGCCCCATTCTGGATCTCAGAAAGTAAAACAAGTTCATTTACAAGGAGAAGTTCTAGATGATATCACTAGGTACCCTGCTACCTCTGCTTCATCAAAACGATTGCCTAGCCTCCCTGGACATGCAGGATGCCTACCAACACATCCCTATACACCCAAAGCACCACAAATACCTAAGGTTCATGGCGTTGGGTCAACACTTATCAGTTTAGAGTCCTGCCCTTTTGGGCTATCCTCGGTGCCTCGAGTTTTTACAAAGTGTTGTGCAGTTCTCGCGGCGCATCTCCGGAAAATCGGAATGCAAGTGTTCCCATATCTGGATGACTGGCTCCTAGCAAGTCCCTCCAGACAAGGGACTCTGGATGCCGTAGCCACAGCCTCAGACTTCCTCACGTCCATGGGAGTCTTGCTAAATCTCAACAAGTCGCAGTTGCAACCCTCCCAGAAGCTCCTCTTTATAGGAACTCTTCTGGACACCTCCTTTGCGAAGGCTTTTCTCCCAGAGGACAGAAGGAGCGATATCTTATAGAAGGCCTGATACATCAGAGAAAACAGCTCTGTTCGAGCTATCTCGATGCAACGGATCCTGGGTCTCAAGGCATCCTCGGTGTTCACTGTACCCTTAGCTCGTCTCCTCATCAGAACCTCTCAGTGGATGCTGAGTACTCAGTGGTCCCCAACCACTCACCCTCAGTCCTTTCCCATCAAGGTGACAGAACCTCTGAAGACATCACTTGCCTGGTGGTCGCAGGAGGACAACCTTCTAGAAGGATATCCTGTTGCTCCTCTGGATCATCAGATCTCTATTACCACGAACGCGTCCCTGATGGAGTGGGGAGCTCATTGCCAGAATCTCCACACCCAAAGTACGTGGACTCAGAACGAGTCCCAGCTTCACGTAAACGTCCTGGAAATGAGAGCCATCCTCTACTCAGTCCGAGCCTTGAAGGACATACTCTGTTGCAAGAACATTCTCCTTCAAACGGACAACAAGGCAGTGATGTACTACATCAACAAGCAGGGCAGTGCACACTCTTACCCATTATGCAGGGAAGCAATAAGAGTGTGGGAATGGTGCCTGGGAGCACAAGGCTCTAATCCACGCGGTTTACCTGCCAGGAGTACACAACGAGCTGGCAGACCATCTCAGCAGAACGGAGACAGATTCTCACGAGTGGTCTCTCAACTTAACTGTCGTTCAGTCACTCTTCAAAGAATGGGGAGCTCCAGACCTGGACCATTTTGCATCCCCACTCAATGCAAAACTGCCTCTTTTCTGCTCCAGAAATCCAGGACTTGGCATTTTCTGTCAGGATACATTCAGGCTGCAGTGGACAAGACACTTTCTATATGCCTTTCCTCCTCTTTCCCTAATTCAGAGGGTACTTCTCAAATTCGAGTCTCAGGGGTGCAGAATGATTCTCACTGGCCCCTTCTGGCCTCGACAGATATAGATCTTCCCTTGTCAATCTTCACCATTCATTACTTCCTGGGTGTAAGCAGGAGGCACCCGTCCGAGGCTTTTTTTTTAAAATTGCCTAACGGCCGCCCTCGAGAGCGACGTCATGCGCGACGGGCGGCCGTTAGTAGCGACCGACTCCTCCTCCAACTCAGTTCTGTTTCTCCCGCCGTCGAGGCAGCACCTGTTCGTGGTAGCTAACCGAAAAGTGCGTATCCGACTCCTTTTTCTACACTCGACGCCTACGGTAAGACTGTTCCTTTTTCTTTCCTTTGTACGGCGCCGGGTGTATTTCCGACTGTGTTTAATCTTGTTTATTTTGCGTTATGTCTGGTTCTGGAGGAACGTTCTTCTAGGCGGGCGTGCCCTATCGTCGGTGCTCCTGCGGCGGCATTTCTCCGTCTCGGACCGGCATAGCGTCTGTCCGTTGCCTGGGACCCAACCATAATATGGATGATGCGGCGCTTGTTTCTCGATGGACCGTCGGCGTCCTCGAAGTCAGCATTACAAGCTCGGCAAGGCCCGCCCGACTTTCGAGGACGGCGTCGCTCAGCGAGGAATCTCGGCGAGATCCTTGAGCCTTTCCCGGGTCCCCTCCCAGGCCTACTCACGGTCCGAGAGAGGGGTCTCCTCTTCCCTTCTTGCGAGAGAGACCCTTCACGATGTTGGGGGCATCGTAGCCCCTCTCGGGGCAGCGCTGACACCGCCTCGGCAGTCACCTCTTCGAGTGCAGGCTCCCCGATAGCGAGGCCCTTGGCTGGGCCCGGCTGGGTGAACCTCGGCGATAGCCTCACGGCGCCGTTTTGGATCCAGCGCCGTTCACGGTGCCGTGATCAAGCAGCGCCGTTTCAGATCCGGCGCGCTTTCGCAGTGCCGCTGTCAAGCAGCGCCCGTTCGCAGCGCCCGCTTTGAATCCAGCGCCCGTTAGCGGCCCGGTAATCAAAGCGGCGCCCGTTAGCGGTGCCGTTTTGACCTCGGCGCCGTTCGGCAGTGCCGATGAAACTATGCGGCGCGCCGGCGGTGCTGCCGCCTCGGCACGGCGACGCCCTCCTCAGGCGGTGCATGCTGCGAGCCGCTGGGGCAATGAGTTGAGCCTTCATGCTGCCAGCGTGCTGAGGGGCGAGCGGTGTCGCACTCGGTACCGGGGCCGTTCGCGGCCCCGTGGCCTCGGGGACCCCTGGGGTAGCCAGCATCGAGGTCCTGCTGGTCTCGTCCTCCTCGGAGGACGATGACTCAGATGTGGACCCATCCTGGCATCCCCATTCTTCGGAATCTGGGTCCTCGGTGGCTAGGGGTACCAGGCGGCGCAGCGGGCCCCTCCCTCTGTCCCCCTTGCCGTCGTCTCCTGAGGGTTCCTCGGCTGGGGGTGGCCGAGAGTCCCGGGGGGCAGACGTGGGGGTGACGGGGGAGGCTCCCCTCTCTGGAGGTCCGGTGACAGCTACCCCCCGGGGTGCTGTTACCTCCTCTGGGGTTAGGGGAACGTTGCAGTCGGGGAGGAGGGCCCTCTCGGAATCCGAGGGGTTGAGGGGCAGGCGTCCTGCTGCTCGGTCTTCTTTGGCCACCTCAGGGGGGGTGGCCAGGAGCCGTAGCGCAGAGCCCCGCCCCTCCCCCCAGGGTTCTAGGGTGTCCTCTGGCGGCGTTTGTGTGGACTGCCCTTCTGGATCCATGCAGTCCCGGCGTCGTCAGGGAGTTTCTCCCCAGGGCTCTTCCAGGTTCCGCTTCCCAGAGTTCCGTTCTGACCTGGTTTGATATCCGGGATCCCTCCTACTAGAGGCTCCCTTCCCCGGTTCCAGGCCCTCGCAGAAGCAGTTGCCTCCTCGAGGTGCCCTCTCCCATCTCTCTGCCTTCACCACCCCGCTCCCAGGCCATGTCGGTCCTACGGGTCCGTTATCCTGGGAGCAGTTCAGGGGTTCTGCGGCGGCCTTCCCCTCATATGTTAGTTACATGCATGAGCGGGTCTTTCGACTCTCCCCACCGCCGCAGGAATCCTCTGGACATTCCAGTTCCCCATCATCCTCGTCTCCCTCCTCTGAGGGAGAGGAACCCCCTGCTCATCTGTCCTCCGATGCTGATTTCACAGAATATCAGCGTTTCCTCTCGGGATGGTGAGGGATCTTCGGATTTCCTACGTTCGGAGAGACAATACCGAACGGGTGACGAGTGAATTCCTTGGTGAATTCAGTGCCCAGCATCTGGTGGTACCTTCCTGGCCTATCCCCTTCCAGGAGGCGTCTATCCGGTCCTGGCAGTTCCCTGCTGTTTCTTCCCCAGCCCCGGCGGACTGCCAGCGTAGGTATTGTGCCCCCTCTGAGTCTCTAGGTTCCCTTCCCAACCCGTCCTCAGGTTTGGTATACCTGGATACTCCTTCTGGGCGCCGTTGCCTGGCGCACGAATCCCCACCGGATTCGGACTCTCCAGTTCGACCGCTGGGGGCGAAGAGTGTTCTCTTCAAGGCGTAGTGCATGTATTGCATATCAGGCTCACCACGCTGCCTACAACCGCATCTGTGGTCGATGATGTCCCAGCTGCTGGCATCTATGCCTGACACGGAGCAAACCAGACAAGCCGTTGCCCTCTCCGCGGTAGGCCTGGAGCTGGCAAGACACCAAGCAAGGGCATCTTATGACGCCAATGAGGTGGCTTCCAGGCTTGCGGGGACAGCGATCTGCATCAGGCGGACGGCATGACTTCGTCTCTCCAGGTTGTCACCCCTGGCCCGGCGTAGGGTGATGCGCTCCGCCTTCCGGGGGAACCGTCTTTTCTCATCCAGAGCTAGGAGACTTTTACAGGGGCTCCCTCCGTCTCCTCGTCCTCGGGAGGCACCTCCTAGCTCTTCTCCCACTTAGGCTTTCTGAATAAGCCAGGGTCTTCTCCTTCTGTTTCTCACCAGCAGAAGGCTGGGGGTCTTGTTCCCTCAGGGTATGGCCTCTTCCCCCTCCTGGGGAAGAGGAGCTTAGTACTCACCAGGAGTAATGAATGGTGAAGATTGACAAGGAAGATAGGAAATTACGTACCTACCGTAATTCTTGATCTTCTCTTGTATCTTCACCATTCATTACACTCGCCCACATCCCCTCAGTGGCCTCTTCCTGTGGCTTCTCCACCTCCCGTCTCCTTCCTCTCTCTGCATTATATAAAATATAGGAAAATTGCTTCATTTTCCAAAACAAAAAACAAAAACAAAAGTAAAAAAAAAAAAATCTTCTTTGGGGGTTTAAAATCCAGAAAAATTATTTACTCTAAGATTCATGGGCCATCTGGATTGCATTGGCGATCAGACTGCACAACTATCTCTTGCTATTCTTATGGCAAGATACCTCTGGGTTGTTTGGCCTGGCTCAGGCTATTCAGTTTTGATCCTGCAATCCCGTGTTCAGAGTAGTTGCCTGAATCTAATCCACCCCTCTATTCTTGCCTTGCAGAAACAGAGGAGCAAGTCTGTTCCTTTCTCTTCTAAAAAAAAAAAAAAAAATGCTGAGGGAACTCTCTCCGACTGCTATAGGCATCTTGGTATCTGGGTCATGCATCTAGTTAAAAAATTTTTTTTCTATCTGTAAAAAAAAAAGGAATAGGAGAAATCAAACAAGAAGGCAAATGAGAAGGTAGGCTATCCTTCTCGCTGTTTTGCTAAGTGGTTTCTCCCTTTAAGTGTCTCCTGGACAATTTTTACAGTAAGGCTCTGCTGACCATATCCAATCTTAGCCAGCCTAAGCCTTGGCGCCTTAGCCAGTCAGTCTGAGTCCCGTTTCTATCTTGGGCGCCTGAAAGGCTTACATTTTCCATTTCTAAACCCCTGAGCAGCGCTCCTCATGCTGCTGGGTTTTATTCTTCCTCTCGGCCGCCCTCCAGTTAAAGGCCTTCCGCGACCAGGAGCCCGAGGTGGTGTCAAGAACAATGGCATGTTGAAGATGAGGACTATGCCCTCCTGAGTCTGTCTAGCGGGTTGGTGAACCTTCTCTTCAGCTCTATCTCCGAGGATTCTTGCTTCCCTTTAGTCGAGCCTTCAGCTACAAGCTAACTATGCTCGTTGGGCATTCTGGTCCTTCAACATCCCATCTCTCTCTTCTCTTTCTTCTTCTTCTTCTATTTTCTCATTTCCTTACTCATCTCTCCTCCTAGAGTCGCCGGGTAGAGGCCCTGCACTCCTAGGCTAGGGATGTTCTTATCTCCTCTGTCCTTCCTCCATCGGCTTATTCCTTTTTCAGTTCATTCTTCCTTGCTTTGCTATCCCTCAGCTATCTTGCCCGCTATCTATATTTTCTGCTTTCATTTTGCCTCTCCGGCTCACAGAACTGAGTTGGAGGAGGAGTCGATCGCTACTAACGGCCGCCCCTCGCCTTATACATAAGCTCTCGGCCAGGGCCGTTAGGCAATTAAAAAAAAAAAAAAAAGCTCCCGTGTGCGGTGCGCTGTCCGGCTTACACCCAGGAAGTAATGAATGGTGAAGATACAAGAGAAGATCAAGAATTACGGTAGGTACGTAATTTTCCTTTCCGCTGCTCAACAGTCTGTCAGAACCCCCGAAGGCGCTTCCCTTCAGACGAACCTTTTGACCCAGGGTCCCATGGTCCATCCAACCTGAGGTCGCTTCACCTTCACGCTTGGCTCCTGAAGAGGTAGAGGTGAATAGGTTCAGTGTTTCTCGTAGAATTTCAGATATTCTTTTGGCTGCGTGTAAGCCAGCCATTAGAAAAACCTACACAGCCAAATGGAAGCATTTCTTTATCTGGTGTGCAAAATCCTCTTGGAACCCTTTTCCTACCCACCGAATAAAGTTTTGAGTATCTTTTAGACCTTTCAAATACAGGTCTACAGTACTCCACAGTCAAGTTCGCCTTTGTGCCATTTCGCATATTATGAGCTGGTACTTTCCATGTCACTGACTCAGTTACCTGTGGTTAAGAGGTTTCTTAAGGGTATTCTGCATACTAGGCCTCCTATCAGACATCCAGTCACAGCCTGGGACATTAACCTTGTGCTAGACATGCTCACTCGTAAACCTTTCAAGCCTCTAGCTACTTGCGACTTGAAGTTCCTCACTTGGAAAACAGCCTTTCTGGTGGCCATCACTTCGGCCCAGAGAGTTTCTGAAATACATGCACTGGTCACAGACTCCCCTTACACTGTATTTCACAAAGACAAAGTAGATCTTCCTGGACTAAATCTCCATCACTCATTCACACTAATGGGATAGCGACAGAGGTGCTTGCACCAAACGGGAGCCAAAATTTTTCAGAAGGGTCAGCGCCAAGACAGGACCGCGCGTAAGTAGCACGCAAACAGTCTACGTCTGTAGGCTGTCTTGCCGCCAACCCTCCATCCGCCTCAGTTCCTTTTCTCCCGCCTATCGAGTGCGCTTTGATGTCGACGCCGCTCGCCTGCTGGGGTCAAAGTTTTAGTCTATATGACAGCAGCTTTTAGTGTTTAATTCAAAATTTTAATAGTAGTAATTTCTTATTTTACGAACAAGAAAAAGATTATGAAGAGAAAAGAAATTCTCACCTGCCATCAACGAATTAGTCCTTAGGCGGTAGCGGTGGCGGTAGGAGGACTTTGTTTGAAAAGGTGTTATGGCAGAGGGGCTGTGTCCGGTCTACCGCCCTTTGATGAGCAGGGGGACAGTCCGCGGTGCAGATTAGCGGTTCCGAGGATCCATCCGCTTAACCTCGGTTATTCTTCCTCTCTGGGAGAAAAGAATGGGTGCCGCTCAAGGTTGCCCTCTGAGTACGTCTGCATGAAGATTGTTCGTCAGGAGTGGCGATAGGCCTGAACCGACTTTGGTGGGTTCCCCCTGGCCCCACTCCTAACGACCGCATTCTTCAACTCCAGACTCCATCTCTGTCCTCGTTGGAGCTCTGGTGAGCAGTTTCACCTCGGGGCCGCTCCTGTGGAGCAGGGGGTTCGACTTATCCAGTTTTCCTGGCCAATGTTCCTGATTTCAGGGCCTCCGGGCCTCAGAACCGCTGGACCAGAGTCAGGACGATTGGATCACGATGAGCGCGGTGCACTCTTGGTGCCTTCGCCATCGTGTCAACCCTGGTGCCTACCCTCTCTCTCTTTCCATGCAGGGGCCGGCACGGGCACCACCTTTTTCCTTCTCCCAGGATTCTCCTTTGGCATCCTGGTGCAGTGCCCGACGCCATGGGTGGCGCCGCAGGTCCGGCACCAAGGCCGCTGGTTTTGGCGCCGGTGCCATAGGTGGCACTGCTGGTATATTGATCGGCGCCGGGTGTTGGCACCGTAGCTCGGTGCCATGGGTGCTGTGGTTGCTGCCTTGCTTGCCGGCGCTACTGGCAGTGCCGTGGGTGTCTCGCGGTGCCGTGGATGCCCACACGTACTCGCAGGTGGTGCAGGCGGCGCCAGGCATCCCGTGGAGTGCGCTGGGGCGCGAACTTACCCCACGTGGGTGCCATGGGATGCCACGAGTATCATTGGTGCCACGGGTGCCATTGCTGCCATGGATACCATGGGTGTCAGGGGGGTGCCCTCGGGTGCCATTGCTGCCATGGGTGCCGTGGGTACCTGCGGGTACCACCACGGGTGCCCTCAAGTGTCACACAGGTTGTCATAGGCACTGCTTGGTGCCCTCCTGTGCCACGAGTGATGCTGGTGCCGCAGAGGTGCCAGTTGGCGCTGTCCGGCAGAACTAGTGATGGATTTCCTTCTGCAGACCTCTTCTTCCGTGGGACTTGTGGCGGGATGTTTCCACAGAATGAAGTCCTGTTCTGCAGACTGTTTTTTCCACACATCTTAGTGGGTGGCAGTCTGCATGGGATCTTGTGACATCCAATGGTTTTCCGCTGATGGAGCTCTTCTGTTCTGTTCTGCCAGCGGAATCTCTCATTCTGCTCAGCACATTCTTGACTCCCTATGTGGTGCCAAGCTCCTCGACATCCTTCCTGTGGCGGAGTCTCAGTAGTGGCTCTGACCTAGACCTCCCTGGGGTCCTTCTGGGGTAGGAGTGCATCTAGATGAGTCTGTCCCTGTCCTTCTGGTCAGTGATACAGCAGATGACTCATCTTGTATACTGAAAGGCATGCCCTCTCTATCATCAGAGTCCGTGATGGAAGATCTTTTCAGTAGTTCCTCAGTAATGGGGTCCACCATAGTATTCAGACTGCATCCATGGACCATACATCTGCGTCTAGACTCTTTCAGTCGTCAAGACAATTACACTCTGTGGAACACTCTAATTCAATGGTGGGAGCGCACAGACTCTTCTGCTCCTTTGATAGAGGTATATAGTCCCTTTCTTACACTGCCCCTTGGTGGCTTCCCGGCACAGGTGGTTGGCATCTGTTCAGCTGTTATTATTAGTCCGGTCATGATTTCAGTTATAGATGCTCAGGCTCCTCCTGCCCCTCAGAGGGATGATGTCTTCGTCATTTTTGTATCAGACAGTCCTTGCGAAATAGCAGCCTGAAACCTTGTCAGGCTCGGACTAATGGTGGAAAAAAAAAAAGGTTAGAATTATCACAACACAAAGCCTAGTCGAAATTACCCAATACCACACTTTTGGATCTGGTCAGGTTCCGCCTCAGCCCCTGAGGGGGTCGTCTCTAAAACTACAGTAAGGAGTACCTGATTTCTTCACCCCTAGGGGCAGTCCGATCTAGCGGAGGTATGGGTCATCTCTTTCTCTAAGAGATTTCTCTTATTCGAGATAATTCCTTGACCTGGACGACTGCCCAGTCTGTTGGTCCCATTTTTTAAATCAGGCTTTCTTCTCTTGATCAGAGCCTCGCAACAGAAGTGACTCTCCAGCGAGTCGAACTCAGGTCCTGCTTCCTTGCTTGCTTCAACTTAACAGGCGACATGCTTCTTTCCTGACTATAGGTCAAATAGGTATTTTTCTGAGATGGCTTCTCAAATATTCACACCTTCGGTTCCTGCGCACTGGTTCCGTGACAGTCGCCATAGAAGCTATCCTCTCCGAGTGTGTGACGGAGCTGTGAGGTTTGTTTTTATGCAAGGCAAACTAGGGTCCTTCCTACTCCCTTCAGGGAGGCCGATGAGTAGTGCTCACTGCCGAGTCACTTCTGCCACTATTCAGTCACTTCGATGAATGGATTAGCCCTAACTTGGTCCTGCTGTGTCTCTCCTCGATGCACATTTCCCTCTATTTGCCTTAGAAATCCAACCCCTGTTTTTTTCTGTCAGAATGTTTTTCCACAGCGGACACGTACTCCTGTACACTTTTCCTTTCTTCCCTGAGTTCAGAGACTGCTACTACAGTTGTACACACGGGGCAGGATGATTCCTTTTTGGAATACGAAGTGGGTAAGATCTGGTTCTACTAGACCACCACAAGAGGCTTCTGAATCATGCTTGGCCTTCCATCAGGAAGGTTTCAGTGACTAAGTGGAAGCCATTCTCCTTGATGGGCTAACCCCACCTGGACCCCCTTTTGCTCACCAAATAAGGGGTTCAAGTGCCCTTAGACCTGTTGTTCACAGGTCAGCCATACTTGGTAGTTGGGGTTTCCATCTACGCTTCGGTCACTCCTGAACCAGTAGACTTTACCCGGCTCTTTCAGCTCCTGACATCCTTTTGCTATATTAGTACATGTCATTGACACTATAAATTTTGGTCCTGCACCAAATTGTGAGGCAGGTTTTCGCCGCTGTCCTAGAGTAGTTGCAGCTTCCTGGCAGAGTTTCATTTTGTGTCCATTGCAGTCGTCTGCAAAGTGGTGAATTACAACTCTTATCTTGTAAGCACTATATTCTAGATGCTCTTTCCAAGACACCTCTTTTTATTAGCGGGACAGTCCTTGGCCGTCCTTTCTAAGTGAACCCTATCTCCTCCACCCCACTTAGGGTAGTTGATTTTAGCTCGGTACTCTCCCATTTAGTGTGAATGAGACTTAGTCCAGGAAGATATGGAAATTACGTACTTACCGTAATTATTGATCTTCTTGAACAGTCTCCATCACTCATTCACATGCCCACCCACCATCCCCTGGGTTCACTCGTTTTCTTTCCTGGTCTTCATGATCCTGTGGCTCAGGCTGTGAAGACATTGTTTCTAGACCCTTCTTGTAAGGGTCATCTGGAGCCCTCTAGGCCCAGAAACTCAGGATAAGTTATTTTCATTAGTTAAGCTGCACCTCCTCGGTCCGAAAAGGTACTGAGGCAGTTGGAAGTCGGCGCCGAGATAGCTAACACAGGCGCAAGCTAGTTTCGTGGTGCCGTGCATGTGGTCCTGTCTCGTGCTTTCACCCTTATGAAAGATTTTGTCTCCGCTAGGTCCTAGCACCTCCAGCGCTATCCCAATAGTGTGAATGAGTGATGGAGACTGTACAAGATCATCAATAATTATGGTAAGTACGTAATTTCCATTTCTTAGGACTCATCCTAAGTTTCTCCCTCAGAATTCCATCTAAACCAACCTTTAGTCCTTCCTATCTACTTTGCAAACTTCCAGAATGAAGGGGAGCGTACCCTTCATTCACTGGATGTTAAGAGAGCGCTGCAGTTCTATCAAGATAGAACAAAGAATTTCACAAGTCTCAACAACTGTTTGTCTCATTCAGCGAAACCTGGCTGGGTCAGCCTGTCGCTATTAGATGCATTTCAGTGTGGCTGGTGGCATGCCTGCGTCACTGCTATTCTATGGCACTGGTCAAACTGGAAGGCAGAGTGTATGCTCACTCTACCAGAACAGTTGCGGCACCTCTGGTGGAAACCCGCAGCGTGCCCATTGCAGATATTTGCAATGCTGCTACTTGGAGCTCAGTGCATGCTTTCGTTAAGCGCTGTGCCTTGGCTGTCCATGCCAGGTGACATCTGTCATTTGGCAGGACCATTCTTAATGGACTTCTGTCTTAAGTATGTGAGCTCTTTATCTCCTGCCGCCCGTCTCGGGGGATTATTAGCTTGGTACTCTCCCATTAGTGTAAATAGAAACATGGAAACATAGACTTTGACGGCAGATTCGGACCATTTGGCCCACCCAGTCTGCCCATTTCCCTAGCTACTGGATAAGCTGCAGATTCTAGCTAACCAACAGCCTACTTCCTGCAACCCCCCACTATAATTGGCTTGTGTCTGTCCCATGCATGTTTGAATTCCCCCACTGTTTTAGACCCACGACCTCCACAGGAAGGCTGTTCCATGTATCCACCACTCTCTCCGTGAAAAAAAATGTCCTCACATTACTCCTGAGCCGTCCCCCCTCTATCTTTAAATTGTGCCCCCTTGTTCTTACACATCTCTTTTTCTGAAAGCTGCTACCCTCCTGGACTTTGTTGATTCCCTTGAGGTACTTGAACGTTTCTGTCATATTCCCCCGTCCCTCCTTTCATCAAGAGTATACATATTAAGCTCTCTCAGTCTCTCTTCATATGGTTTCTGCTGCAGACCCTGCACCATTTTAGTTGCCCTCCTCTGGACTGCTTCTATCCTGTCTATGTCCTTGTGTAGATGAGGTCTCCAAAACTGCACACAGTACTCCAGATGGGGTCTCACCAACTGTCTGTATAGAGGGATAACCACCCTTTTTCTACTTGTGATGCCCTTCCTATGCATCCCAGTATCCCCTGGCTCCTCTATCGACTTCTCACATTGCTTACCCACCTTTAGGTCATCTGATATGACTACCCCAGGTCCCTTTCCATTTTGTTGTTGTTAGTACCTCCCCTGCTATTGTGTACTCTTCTCCTGGGTTTTTGTTTCCCAGGTGCATTACTTTGCACTTCTTTGCATTGAATCTAAGTTGCCATATGTCTGACCATTCCTCCAACCTTGCCAAGTCCCTTCTCATCTTTTCTACCCCTCTTGTGTATCAACTATGTTACAGATCTTTGTGTCATCTGCAAAGAGGCATACCTTTCCCTCCAGACCCTCTGCAATGTCACCTATAAAGATGTTAAAGAGGACTGGACCCAGTACTGAGCCCTGAGGTACTCCACTAGTAACCCCCCTTTCTTCGGAATGTGTTCCATTTCACTATTACCTTCTGTGTCCTGTTGTGCAGCTAGTTTGCTACCCAGGCTACCACCCTGGGACCCACTCCCAGGCTGGCTAACTTGATTATTAATCTTTTGTGTGGGACTGTGTCAAATGCCTTGCTAAAGTCTAGGTAGGCCATATCCACAGCCCCTCCCTGGTCTATTACTTTGGTCATCCAGTCAAAGAAGTCAATTAGATTCATTTGACATGACCTTCCTGCTGTAAATCCATGCTGCTTTGGGTCCTGTGCCCCGCTGGCCTCTAGGTACTCAGCAGTTCTTTCTTTCAGAAGTGATTCCATCATTTTCCCTACCACTGAGGTCAAACTTACAGGTCTGTAGTTTCCTGCTTCTGCCTTGCTCCCACTTTTGTGAAGGGAATCACATCTGCCCTCCTCCAGTCCTCAGATACTGCCCCATCCTGCCATGATTTGTTAAAAGCGTGGTCAGTGGTGTCACTAGGTCCTCCCTTAGTTCTTTTTAAGGTTCTGGGGTGAATCCCGTCAGGCCCCATTGCTTTGTCACCTTGAGTTTAGGAGTTCTTTCAGGACTCTTTCTTCTGTTAATGGACTGGTGTCACCCCTACCAGAGTGCTTCTATTGTCTGGTTTAGGTAACTCCTCATCTTCTTTTGTGAATACTGAGCAGAAGTATTCATTCAGAATCTCTGCCTTTTCACTGTCTCCCTCTGCCGCCTCCTCCCTTTATTAATCTTCACTATCCCTCCCTTAACCTTTCTATGCTCCCTAATGTACCTATAAATGGTTTTATCCCCCTTCTTAACTGAGTTGGCTATTTTTTCCTCGGTTTGGGCCTTTGCTAGTCCGACTGCCTTCCCCACTTTTTTCTGCTTTAATTGATACAGTTCCCTGTCGTGCTCCTTCTGTGATTCCTTATACTTTTTGAATGCAGCCTTTTTCTCCTTAACCTTCCCTGCCACCTCTTTTGAGAACCATAGTGTTTTTTTACTCCGCTTTGTTTTCTTTATTTGTTTCACACAAAGGCTTGTTGCCTCTATGATGGCAGTTTTGATTTTTTTCCATTGTTCTTCCACCTCTCTTTTTTGGTCATTTGCTAGTGCATTCTTCAGGAATTCACCCATTTTGCCAAAGTCAGCCCTTCTAAAGTCCAGTATCCTTGTTTTTGTGTGGCTTATCTCCATGGTTGTGCTCATTGTGAAGCACACTGTGCAGTGGTCGCTTGTTCCCAGATGTCTACTGACTTCTAAATTTGTGATCTCTCTCCATTTAAGAGTACCAGGTCTAAGTATTGCTCCCTCCGAGTGGGTTCCAGCACTAGCTGTGTAAGGCCTGCCCCCTGCAGGGCATCAAGAATGATCTTGCTCTTGGATGTGGCTGCAGTACATGTTATCCAGTTAACATCTGGCATATTCAGGTCCCCCATCAACAGTATCTCTCCTTTTTCAGCCATTTTGAGAATGTCCTCTATCATTTTGTTGTCCATTTCCTCCCCTTGAGACGGGGTCTGTATACAACCCCTGTGCGGATTGTGATGCCATTCCCTGTCTCCAAGATGACCCAGAGTGCCTCTTGTCCTCCCTCTTTACTTTTTAGTTCTGTAGCTTTGATCCCTTCCCTTATGTATAGAGCTACTCCACCTCCTCTTTTACCTTCCCTGTCCATTCTGTAGATTGTGTACCCTGGTATGTTGACATCCCAGTCATGGTTCTCGGTGTACCATGTTTCCGTGACTGCCACAATATCCAATTGTTCATCTTCCATCAGGGCTACTAGCTCAGGAAGCTTGTTTCCCAGACTACAAGCATTGGTACTCATTGCCCTCCATTTAATGTTGGCTTTATCCTTTTTTCCCCCATCCCTGCTCTTATTGCCCTTATCTATTTTTCCATTTACCCCTGTCCTGCCCTGTGTTGAGCTCTGTACCTCAGTGTTTACCTTACTACCTGCCATGTTTTGTGGGGGGAGGCTTGAAATGTCCTGCCTTTTATCAGCGCCTCCCCTCTTGGCTAGTTGGCCAAGGAAGCATTTAAACCTGTCACCTAGGAGACTGGTTCCCTTCATGGACAGATGTAGACCATCGTGCCAGAATAGACCTTTATCTCTCCAGGTGGACCCCCAGTTCCCAATGAAGCCAAAGCCCTGTGCTCTGCACCCGTTTTGCAACCATTCATTAAACTGCATGGTGTGCAGTACCCTAGCCTCACTCCTGCCATGGACTGGTAGCACCTCTGAGAAGGTTACCGTGCTGCTACCTGTCTGAGGCCCCTCCCAACTCCACAAATTCATTCTGCACTGCACTGATCCCATGCCTAGCTAGGTCATTTGTCCCAAGGTGGACTATGATATCTAGTTCCCTCTCCTGTGATGCTGCTTCTGCAATCCTGAGGATTACTTCCTGTCCTCAAGCCATGGCACCAGGCAGGCACCTTACTTCCTTCTCTCCCTTCCCCAGTTTTACCCCCTAACAACTGAGTCCCCTATCAGAAGCTGTTTCCTTCCCCTGTGGTGTTCCTTGCCGCCCTTTTGTGGGTCTCCCTTGTGGATGTCCTCAGCATTCTTCTGGGTCTCCACTGAGGGTGCCATCATAGAGGAACCTTGCTGTGCCAGAATGGCATATGATTTGTGTAGAGGTACAACTAGGGGGCCTCGCCTCTGGTCCACCACCCGCATTCACCCAGAACCCAGTGTGGTCCAGCTGCTCTTCATACTTGGCAACCTCTGAGGCAGTGGTTGTGGCAGTGGTGCTCTTTGGAAGGGGGAGGCCTCCTTAGTCCTTGCTAGTTCAGGCTGGAGGTGGGCAGCCTCCTCCCTCAGAGCTGACAGTTGCCTGCAAATAGGACAGCAACGCAATTTCCAGAATGTCTCCTGGAAAACTGCTGCCCCATAGCCAGTGCATTGCACCACTCCCCACATGTCCTTCTCCCTTATAATATACAATATGTAATATATATATATATTTTGTTATTACTTGAGAGGTGGAGACTTTAAGTCCAGGAAGATATGGAAATTACGTACCTACCGTAATTCTTGATCTTCTTGGACGAAGTCTCCACCACACATTCACACGCCCACCCACCATCCCCAAAGCTCACTTCTCTGTTTTTGGTCTTCAGTCCCTCAGTGGCTGGGCTGTGAAGACTTTGTTGTTGACACCTCTTACACGGGTCATTCAGACTATCTTATGTCCGATTTGTGGTTAGTCCTTCTAGGTTAGTTATGCTACACCCTTGAAAAAAAAGGTACTGAGGTGGTTGGAGGGTCAACGCCGAGATAGTCTTTACTGCATGAGCCGAGGCTCGCGGTGCCGCTTCCTTGTGGTTCCGTCTCAGACGCCGACCCTCTTGAAAAAGTTTGCTCCCGCTGAGTCCTAGTGCCTCCGGCGAACTCCCATTAGTGTGAATGAGTGGTGGAGACTTCGTCCAAGAAGATCAAGAATTACGGTAGGTTCGTAATTTCCATTTCTAGGGACATGGATATGTTGTTCATCCACACTTATTGGCAGGTTCCTTGCCGCTTTAAATCTTGCCGGAAGGTCTTCAAGCTAGCTCCTCCCACCCACCCGGGTGGTAAAACTCTCGGCTCCACCCATGACGCCAGATCTTCCTTACGCTTGGAAGCTCAGGTTCCCTCCTTAGCGCTCTGCGATTAAGTTTTGACCTAAAATCTTCGGTTTAAAAGAGAAAAATTTTTATAACTTTTCTTGGTCTTCTTCCTTGGCGGCTGCGATGGACAATCGACTCGGTTTGGGAGATGTCCTGTGGGCAGAAGATGTCTCGGACGGACCCGCACTCCACGTGCGTTTATTGCCTTGGCCAGGAGCACGACCCGCAGGCTTGCGACCTGTGTTCCTCCTTCTCGGTCTACGTCCTCGAGGACCGCGCTGCCCGCTTACATCTGGGGCGTCCCGAAAGAAGATTTCCTCCAGTCAAATCCAAAGAGGCCCGACTGGCGGTTTCCGCGGCTGCGGGATCCGCCGAACAACTAGAGAGGTTGGTCGCCTTCGAAGAGCAGGCGGCTCAGGCCGCGGCTTCCTCTTCTGCGGCCTTTGTCCCTCTATCGCTCGGGACCTCATATTCAGCTTCCTTTAAGGAGCTTTGCTTGACCCTCTCAACTAAAGGCGAGGGTCCTACTTCTTCGAGTCCGTTTCATCGGTCGAAGAAGTCTAAGAGTAAGTCTCATCGTCGACGCTCTTGGGAGCGGGAAAGATCCCCCTTCCCTCGTCGACAATCGACTTCGGCCCACCTTCGGCTCGCCACTGGCTTCACGGTGCCCCCGTCAGGCCAGGTGACTGAGACTCCCGCTGACGAGGTCGAGATTTTTCTCGACCCGTTAGACGGGTTGTCGGCTGGAGAAGCCGAGATTCCCTCCTCCCCAGTTCCCCCGGTGAGGGCTGAGGATATCGTCGGCTCTCCCGTACCGGTGAATCAGGAGCCGTCGGTTTTGCCGACCGAACCGAGGGGATCGCCAATCCTCGGCTCCCGCCTCACCGACCTCGGCCTGCTTGAATTCTCGATCTCGGACATCTTGGCGGTCCAGCGTTCCCGTCCGACATAAGCGGTCACCGGCACCGGCAAGCGGCATCGCCATTCCTCCTCCTCGGCCCGAGGAAGGCTTCAGCGTAAGCTACGCCGAAAATAGAGGACCTCATGTGGCAGCAATTTTTTCTGGCCAATAAGCGGCTCAGGCCTCTTCTCCAGCCATTAAGTGGTTGCCACCGGACCAGGTAGTGGTCGAGGCCTGTTCAGGCCAGTTGTCCGACCTATTCCGGCTGCCCCACCAATTGTGGTGGAACGCCTCAACCGACAGCTGGGGCTCCGGCGAAAAAGTCGCGGTTGGCCCAAGGCCTTCCCACGTGGGCTGTCCCGGTCACTCTCACGCCTGACAAGCCTCGGCAAGTGGAGGGTGGCTCAGGCTCCAGGCAGCTATTCGACAACTCGTCGGAGTCGGATGACTCCTCCCTGTTCTCAAGCGTTTTGACTTGGGAGTCCTCTGGGGGCAGTCAGTGGGCGATAGCCCGCCGTCCTTCCTAGGACTTCTTAGGCTCATCTCAGAATCCACTGGGATGAAGCTTGAACCCGTATCAAGCGGGCCAGATATCCCTCACGAGATTCTGGACCGAGGGATTCTCCCGGGAGCCTTTCCAGTGGCTGAAGCCATTGTCGGGCCGGCCCTGGAACTTTGGCAGCGTCCGGCTTCCTGTCCTGTGCCTTGACCCAGGATGGCCCAGGAAGTATGCGGTCCCTACTGGCTCTCTGTCGGGTTTTCTGAACACCCTCGGCTGAAAGGGCTGGTCACGGACAGTGTTTTCCGGCGTGCGGTAATGCCAGGGGCGTGGACAAACCGCCCGACAAAGAGTCCAAGAAATTGGACTACTCGGGCGAGAAAGTGTGCTGCTCTCTCTCGACCTTCGTCCAGGCCAGTTCGTCCGTCCTCATGGCACATTTCTCCCATGCCCTGTTGGGTTCCCTGGATGAGGCGGTCCCTCATCTTCCGCTGACCTGCAGACTACGGTCAAGCAGGTGCGGGATCAGGACAGAGCAGTAGCCAAACAACAGCTCCAGACTGCTCTGGATATAGGAGACTCATGTGCCTGGTCGGTGGCGGCGCTGTGGCCATCGTGGCGTGAGTGGCTGCGAATATCCACCTTTACGCGGATACCCAGCACAAGCTGCGGATGTTCCTTTCCTGGAACAGACCTGTTCGACCCTGAGTGGAAGGCCACCTCCAGGGATCGAAAAATCAATGCCACTTGGATTCGGTCTCGCCCATGCAGAGGGACAAGGGTCATAAGCCCCAGTCCTAAGCCTTCGTCCCTCTCTCCGCTTACCCTGCCCAACAACAGCGTCAGGGCCAGCAGAGCTGAGCAGTATTCAAGCCCAAGCCATCAGCTTCCTCTAATAGGAAGCAAGGAGGAAAAGGCCCGGTGGTCCCCATGCCGATCCTTCCTCCAAGCCTGCTAAGTAGCCAGCGCAGAGGGTGTCACCCCATCCCGTCACCTGCCCTAGTTCCCCGTGGGCGGCTCCGACACTTCCTTTCCGCCTGGTCGCTGTTACCCGGACAGGTGGGTTTGAAGGTGGTGGGAAGAGGCCTGCCGGGGAATTCGAGCAGCTCCACCCTTCAAAGCCGTCGCCCAGCAGCCTTTGAAATCCCCAGAATCTCTACAGGCTTGTCGAACCGACATTGCCCCTCCTCCTTCAGAAAAAAGAGTGATAAAAGAGATGGGACCCTTCACCAGAACCAGGGTTCGTGTCCAGGTACTTCCTGTGGTCCCGAAGCAGACGGGGACTGGCGCCCCATCTTGAACCTACGACCTGAACAAGTTCCTAAGGTCTCGAACCTTCAGAATGGTCACTCTGGCTCAGATAATACCATCTCTGGAACCACGGCGTGTGGTTCTGTTCTCTGGACTTCCAGGGCCAGCGTTCTTTCCGTCCCTATCCGTCCGTCATCAGAGATTCCTCCACTTCAAGCGGAGGATCCCTCTTCGATTCAGGCCATGCCCTTGGCCTTTCTTCAGCTCCCAGGGTCTTCACCAAATGCATTGCAGCGGTGACAGCTTCCTCTCTTGCGCCCGAGGTCGGGTGTACCCTTACCTGGACGATTGGCTGATATAGCCCCTCCAGGTTGGAGGTAGAGCGGTCCAGAAATCTAGCCCTCGGGTTTGCTCTCAACTGGGCCTCCTGGTCAGCGAGGCCAGAAGTCGGAATTTCGAGCGAAGCAGGTGATATCCTTCAGCCGAGGCCAGGCTCGGCTAAGCGAGCCAAACCGCAGCTCCCGAGGCGGACCAGGGCCGAGTTCTTACCTCCTTTGCCCAATCATTTCTGGTTGGGCAATCGCCCGGGACTTCCCTCACGACTCCTGGGTCTTATGGCGGCCTGTACCAAGCGTAGTCCGTTGGAGCACGCTGGCATCGCCCCCCAGTGGGTCTGGCGGCCAGTGGTCACAGCGTTGCGACCCTCTCTGGACCAGCGCGTGTGGGCGACCAGGAGATGTGGGCAGCTCTCAGTGGTGGACCATTCCGTCCCTCTGCAGGAGGTATCCCGTTTGTCCGCCCGAGCGGGCGGTCTCTCCTATCGACCGAGGCCTCTTTGATGGGTTCAGGTGCCCATCTGGGGGAATAGCGAGCGCACGGCCTCTGGTCCCGTGGGAGTCCCAATGCCATATCAACCTGCTGGAGCTCCGTGCGGTCCGCATAGCTCTCACCGCCTTTGCTCCGTTTCTCCGGGGTCAAGTGGTCCGAGTCCAGACGGACAATACCACGACCATGTACTATCTAAACCGCCAGGGCGGGACGCGCTCCTTGCCTCTATGCAAGGAAGCTCTCGCATCTGGTCACTAGTCTGCCAGCCTGGAGGCGGATCTCCTGGCCATTCATGTGGCAGGAGCCTCCAACACCTGGCCCGATGCCCTAGGCGGATAGGGGCTGCATCGACAGTGGTCTCTCCTGCGGAGATAGTACAGACCTGTTCTCCCGCTGGGGCACACCTCCTGGTGGATCTGTTTGCCTCAGGAGAGCAGCGAAGCTGAGACTGTTTCACAGCCCGCCCCCTCAGCAGGGCTCGCTGCAGGGGATGCCTTTCGAGGCCGTGGACCCGGGCCTCTTTTACTTCTTCCCCGTTCCCTGATTCACAGGGTCCTGCTAAAGCGAGGAGGGACAAGGCGCAGGTGATTCTGATAGCCCCAGACTGGCCTGCGCAGTTCTGGTACCAGATCTCCTCAGTCTCAGCTCCAGGACTCTGGGCAGCTTCCAGCTGCCCGGACCTGCTCTCGATCAATCAGGGAAGGTGTTCCATCCGGACCTTCAATCCCTGCACCCTGCCGGCCTGGTTCCTGGCGGCTGGGGTTCCAGGCCTTGGGTCTTTCCGGGCGAGTCCTCAAGCGTCATTGAGGCGTCCGTAAGTAGTCGACCAGAAAATGCTATGCCTTCAAATGGAAGAGGTTCTCCATTTGGTGTCGGGAAAAAGGGTTGGACCTTTCTCGTGTCCTGTATGAGCATTTGGACTATCTATGTCCCTATCTAGTCAAGGGCTTAGGTAAAGCGACCATAAGGTGCACCTGGCAGCCATTTTCTGCTTACCGGCGTGACGGTCAGCAGTCAGTGGCGCAGGAGAAAAGTGGTGGGCGCTTTTCAAGGCCTTGATCACATTTCCCCTCCAGTGCTGGAACCCCCCACCTCCGTGGGATTTACTGCTGGTACTGGCAAAAGCTCATGGGCAAACCCGTCGAACCAGTGCACAGGTGTGGTCTCCCCACCTGTCGTGGAAAAGCCGCCTTGGTGGCTATCACATCAGCCAGAAGGATGGGAGAACTCCAGGCGCTGAGCATCGAGTCTCCTTACCTGGTCTTCCACGGGGACAAGGTTGTCCCTCGCCCCCACCCGTAATTCCTTCCGAAGGTGGTGTCGGAGTTTCACCTTAATCAGGTATTGACTCTGCCGGTGTTCTACCCCAATCACACCTCGGAGGCCGAATATAGGCTCCATACTCTGGACCCTAGAAGGGCGCTCGCTTATTATAAGGAGCGCACGGCTGAAATTCGGGGAGAGGTTCGCCAGCTGTTTGTCACCTACGCTGAAGCCGCACCTGGCAGACCTGCAGCCAAGCGGACGATAGGCAGATGGGTCACCTCCTGCATAAATCTCTGCTATGAGTTAGCGGGCATGGAGCCTCCCAGAGGGATAAGAGCTCATTCTACCCGCCATACTGCTGCATCGGTGGCTGCTTCCAGGGATGTCCCTATCCAGGAAATCTGCAGGGCTGCTACCTGGAAGTCAGCACACACCTTTATTACCCATTACCACATCGACCTTGAGTCACGTCGGGATGCTGGTTTTGGGGCCTCGGTTCTCCAATCTCTGTTCCCCAAGTAAGTATGTAGGGGGTGTGCGCCTTGCCTCCCTCCTCCCGGAGAACTGCTAGGAGTCTGCCAATAAGTGTGGATGAACAACATATCCATGTCCCTAGAAATACAGGTTACTCACCTGTAACAGGAGTTCTAGGAATGGTATATATTGTTCATCCCTATACTCCACCCGACCTCCCGGCTTCAACACGCAACCTGAGCTTCCAGCGGGCCAGATCTGGCATCATGGGGCGGAGCCGAGAGTTTTACCACCCGGGTGGGTGGGAGGAGCTAGCTTGAAGACCTTCCGGCAAGATTTAAAGCGGCAAGGAACCTGCCAATAAGTGTGGATGAACAACATATACCATTCCTAGAACTCCTGTTACAGGTGAGTAACCTGTATTTACTTGCCATAGAGGGTCTTGAGCTGGGCTAGCTGATGAAGGCCCGGGAGATTCTGCTTCGCCCGACTGGGTTTTAGATGTTGTAGGCCTCTGAGGTCCCGATGTCTGCTGTTGAGTTCTTCCGACCCATGCAGGTTTGATATGATTTTGTAGCTGTTGGCTCATAGAAGTCGAAGAACTTATCAGAACTCGAATAAAATGCCTTTATTCAGTACACTTTTAATTATCGAGCTGCATGTGTGGAGCTGTAGGGAATGCTTCCTGCCTGGAAGCTGGCCTCTGGCACCCAACTTTAGGCATTCTAAGAGGCTCTTTGTCTCTTTTGATCCTAATTGAATGGGACACCCTTTTAAAGTCAAATATATATCTGCTTGGATTGTCAATTGCCTCCACCACTGCTGTGCTATGGTACAAGTCAAGTTGGAAGGCCAAGTAATGCCCACTCCACCAGAGCGGTCATCATGGCCCTGCCAGAGATTTGCTGTATGGCTATTGGTGGTAAAGTATTTCCAGAGCTGCTGCTTGGAGCACAGTGCACACTTTTGTCAAGCACTATGCTCTGGATGTCGATGCCAGGCAGCATGCCTCCTTTGGCAGGACCATCCTCGATGGACTTTAGTACTGCGTGAGCCTTGGCTACCACCGCCCTGGCCTGGGGACTTTCATCTGAACTTAGCACTCTAACCCATTCGAGTAATTCAGTGGTAAAGATTGATTTATGGAAGATACAAAATTGTGTACTCATCACAATTCTTGATCTTCTAGGAATATCTTCACCATTGATATACATACCCACCCACCATCTCCGGCTCCTCCAGTCTATTTGATGGTCTTCAACCCTTGTTCTTCATTTGGGCTGTGAAGACACTTTGGTTCTGGTTTGTTAACCCTTCTTTTTTCTTTCTTTTCCATATACATTTTTTCCTTTTCGGTTTACTCCCCCAGGCCACGGCCTACACATGTGTATGTGCATACATGCCAGGATCTAGTGACCCCTTCCGCCCCTCCCTGACTTCTGTAGCTACCCATGCTGCCCTCGTTTCCCACAGATCTCCACCCAGTGGGGGAGCAGGACTCTGGTGGGCAGGCTTCCCTTGGAGGGAGAGCCATGGCTCAGTCAGCTCCAGCCCTCCCCGAGCAGGCGAGCCAAGGACATTCACGAACCATAGTCGCCTGTGTAGCGTGAGGTAAGGCACCACGCCTCAGCCCTCTATGCTACCAGGCTGGCCCTTGTTAGCCCTTCTTACACGGCTCAGCAGGGCTATTTTATGCCCTTAGATTAGTGCATAAATGTTAGGTAATGCTCCACCTTTTCAGTAAAAAAAGTTGCTTAGACTGTTTAGGGCTGGTACCAAGGTAAGCCTGTGCTTCGAGCTCCCCCTCGCTGCTCCATGCATTTGCACAGCTTTCCTTGGTGCAAGCCCTTCTAAAAAGTTCTGGCTCCTGAGTTCCTAGTGCCTCCAGCTCAGAACCCATTCATGTGATTCAATGATGAAGATATTCCTAAAATATCAAGAATTATGGTGAGCACATAGTTTTTATTTGTCTCCGTATGCAGTTGTGATAGAGTTGAAGAACAGAATTCCTTGGCATCTCAGTTTAGTTAATTCCCAGTGAAACAGAAATCAGTCTTGGGTCTCCAGTGTCTTCATTTTACTGGTCTTCACTCGATAGTCTGAAACTACTCAGCATAATTGTAGGGCACAAACACTCTAGGGAGGTCCTCCTCCAGGTTAGTATGATAATTTTAACATGTCATCGGCATGCATTGTGATGCAACGCTCTTCTGCCGCTTGTGTGTCTGAAAGTGGTCCGAGTCCCAGATGGCGTGTGGTAAGGGCTTGATGTAGGCTGCTCTCAACATCAGGGAAAGTAGGGCACCCCTGCCGGGTGTCTCTACTCAGAAGACAATCTTGGGAATGATGGCCATTGACCTTCACACAGGAGGATAATTTTCGAGAGGATTTGTCTGCATGCAGGAAACAGGATACATGCCTTATTCCTATTAAGAGCCCCAAGTTTAGGGTGGACCTTCTGATAGATGGCATCCACACGCACAAAGAAATCAAGGTGAAGGTCCAACCATACCCTATGGTGTTTGAAGGAGGACATCCTCAATCAGCATACCATCAACAGTATGGAAGAATGGGAGGGGTGAGAGCTTGGCCAACCTCTGCCTGGTGCCAAAGGTCATAGAGACTGTTTTCCTGGCATTGAGGGACTGTTAATTATCCCTGAACTTGGAAAAATCATCTGGAGATGAATAGCCAAGTCCAAAATAGATGCACCAGAAGCATAGATCATTGTATCATCTGCATACATGTGGATGGCAGCAGAGGCGTTGGCATTTGGGAGGTCATTTAGAAAAATGGAAAAGAGGATTGGGCACATGATGGAGCTTTGGAACACACCTGAGCAGGTAGGAAGGGGGGCAAGAGTGTGTCTCCAAAATGAACAGCCTGGGACCTCCTGCCCTTAAGGAGGGATGAAACTAACTGTTAGGATAGAAAAAACATCCTTTTAAGCTTGTCTAGGAGAAGGGTGTGCAAAGTGTTGAAAATCTTGTAGGGGTTGACAAAGATTGTAAATGTAATCAGACCCGATCAGTTCCATTTGGGATGGGGTCAGTTACCCGAGGAGAGAAGTGGAGGTGGAGGAAAATTCCAGTAACCAGGCTCTAAAGGGGTGAAAAAGGAAGAGGAAAAGGGAAGAGATGAAAAGGAAGTAGGTGTTCCTGGAGCTTGGGTAGGGAGAGGAGATGGCCGATGAATGACTGTTGCATGTTTCCAGTCATCTGGGAAAGCATCCTAGGAAAATGAGGTTGGTGTCATCGAGGCACAGGTCAGGAACCTTAGGAAAACCCAGGAGCCATTGTAAAATCACCAAAACTTTATTTATTGTAGCAGTAACATAAAACAAAATAAACCTGTTCAGAATAACTATGTACAGAAGCAAAATAAAATCTTTCTTGTTAAAAAAAAAAACGCCCTTGCAGCTCAACTTAGCTGTTTTTAAGTCTTTTTCAACCCCATCTTTGCAAGCATCCTGTTCATTGCAAATTTCAGGAGCTGCTAGAACGTTGAGAACTTACTGAGGTCCCACAGCAACTGCAAAAGGCTCAGGCATTTGCACCCAAGTAACCTCTAGCTTTTTACAGTTCTCTCAAATTATAAATGTATACATCTTCCTGGACATAAGTCTCCACCACTCATTCACACTAGTAGGATTAGCGCCGGAGGCACTAGGACCCATCGGGAGCAAACTTTTTGCTGGAGGGTCGGCGCGAGAGATGGCGCCGCGAGGCATGGAGCAGCGGCTCGAGCGGCAATGACCATCTCGGCGACGACCCTCCAACCGCCTCAGTTCCTTTTTTCCCGCCGAAAGTGCGCCTAGTGATCGGGCCGTCACCAGCCTGGGAGTCAAACTCAAACTAGCGATAGTTTTCAGTTTATTTTTTTGTAACATTATCTCGATAGTAGTATCGCTTAATTTTATTCTATTTTCGTAAAATTTTCTAATATTTTAAATTTAACTTACTTGAAGAAGTCTCGGCCTACTGGATGGAGTCGACCATGAGCAGGTCAGGTGACGGTAGGGAGACTTCGTATGAAAGCTGTTCAGTCAGCCGGGCTGGGTCCGGTCAGCCTCCTTCTCCTCAGCGGGGTTCCGACAATGGTCAGTCCGATGCCCGGGGGGATGGGCGGTCCCCCCGTCGGCATAAAAATAAACGGTCGCATTCTCGGCACCGTTCGGCCTCGAGCTCTTCTTCGGCCCACAGGTCAAAAAAGAGAAGGCATCACTCGAGGTCGCCCTCTGGTATGTCTGCGCGTCGACGGTCGGTTATCGTAGCTAGTTGCCGTTCTCCTTCTTCGGAGTCGCCAACTGCTGGTGACCGTCGTCCTCGACATCGGAGCCCCTCCCCGCCTGTAGGTAGGGCTCCAGATGAGCAGTTTCATCAGTGGGCCGCTCTTATGGAGCGATGGGCTCGGAGGTTGGTTCTCCTGCCTGGCTCGGTTGCCACGGAGCCCCCGGGCTCCTCCAGCGATCAGGTAGGGCGGTTGGACCTTCCTAGTCGCGCGGCGCCTTCTTCGGTGCCGGTAACTCCGCGCTTAGGTGTTTCCCCCCCTCACATGGCTGCGGCGCAGGGGGCCACACCGATGCCCTTATCGCCTGTTTTTTCCTTCTCTAGCTTTCCAGGTTCCTGGGCGTTTCCGGCGCCTTCGAGGTCTGTTGGCTTGTCGGTGCCGTTTCGGTGCCGCTCGGCCTTGCTGGCGGTCTGCGGCCAGCGTGGTCTCGCTGCGGCGCCATTGGGTCTGGTGGCGCCGTCGGCAGCGCGCTTGACCAGCGGCGCGCTGCGGTTCAGCGTGCCTCTTCGGCGCCATGCCCCTCTGCGGTGCCGTTTTCAACCCGTTTGCCTTCTGCGCGGAGCCCTCGGGGACTCTCCTTGTTTCTCTACTTTTCCTCCTCTCTAATTTTCCTCCTTTTCTGTCCAATCAGTCCTTTCTGGACCATCAGGAGATGATGTTGAGCCTGACCCAGACCTTGAGTTGGGTGATGAAGTGGAGGAAACAGGATCTTTCTTTGCTACAGAGCCTGTGGTGAGGACCTGTCCTTTAAGTCTCTGTTGAAGAACCTGAGATCCACTCTTTCTCTCCAGACTACAGACATCGATCCTGGGAAGATATTAAGACTCAGTACCTTCATGCTCGGAGATCCCTCACGATTTGACTCCTCGATCCAGCCTTCCTTGAGGCGCTGTCTCAAATGGTATGGAATAATCCTGCTCTTATTCCCTCAGTGGCTAAATCCATTGATAAAGTATTCAGCTCCCAAGGATCGTCCCATTTTGGCATCCCAAGCGCTGCGGATCCTATTGTAGTCCTGGCAGAGAATGATAAGGTCGTTTCTTCCTCAAACTACTACAGCTCGACCTATTAACAAAGAGTCTCGTAAGATTGATACATTAGGTAAGAAAGTCTTTGCTGCCTCCACTCTAAGTATGCGTATTGCCAGTTATCAAGGCTATTTTTCTCAGTATGAGTATATCCTGTGGCACTCTTTGAAAGAATGGTTGAAGCTCTTCCGGATTCGGACTCAAGTCAGAGCTTCTTCTGACCGTTACTAGGGTATTGGTCCAATAACCAACAGGTCAAAGCCGCTATGGACGCTTTCGACACTGCTTCTCGCTCAGCAGCCGCAGGTTTGTACTCGCGCCATTCCTGGCTCGTGCTTCTGGCTTCACGAATGATGCTCAGCAGCAGGTAATGGCGCTGCCCTTTGATGGCTCCTTTCTTTTCGCCCTCAGGTGGAACAAGCCTAGAGGCCACTCAGAAGACTAGGTCGGCCATTAAGTTGGCCAGACCTCCGCCTGCTCCCTCTCGGGGCATGTGAACAGGCGTCAGTTTCATAGTCATCAGTCCTTTGCGAGGCAGAGGCGGGGAAGCTTCCATAAAGCCAACTGCCCAACCTCAAAAGAAAGTGCAGCAGAAAGCGCAGGGGCCTAAAGCCCCCAGCGCCATCTTATGAATTGCTGGCCCAAGTTCCATCCACATTGCCCGAGGTGGAACTTTCTCCTCCGATGGGAGGTCGTTTGATGTACTTCTACAACCAGTGGAAGTCCATAACTTCGGACAAATGGGTCCTTCGGATAATTCGCGAGGGTTATTCTCTCAATTTTTTGGAAACCCCCCCGAATTGTCCTCCCAGACGACAACCCAGGTTGTCGGCCTCTCAGTCAGACCTCCTCACCGCCGAGATCCAGGGCCTTCTAAGCAACAGGGCAATAGAACTGGTGCCCCCGCATCTGCGGAGCACAGGGTTCTACTCCCATTACTTCCTGGTTCCAAAGAAGTCTGGGGGAATGCGCCCCATTCTAGACCTCAGAAAGTTAAACAAATTTCTCCCCAGGGAGAAATTCAAAATGATTTCCCTAGGTGCCCTGTTACCCTTGCTGCATCAACACGACTAGTTGGCCTCCCTGGATATGCAGGCGCTACCAGCATATCCCCATCCACCCGACCACATAAGTTCCTCAGGTTTGTAGCTCTGGGTCAGCATTATCAGTTCAGAGTCCTGCCTTTTTGGGCTATCCTCGGCTGTGAGTCTTTACAAAGTGTTGTGCAGTTCTGGCGCATCTCAGGAAGATCGGACTCGAGTGTTTTCCTACCTGGACGATTGGCTTCTTAGAAACCCTTCCAGCCAAAGGGACTTTGGAAGCCGTGCAAAGCGACTTCTCGTCTTCTTACGTCCATGGGAATTCTGCTGAATTTGAAAAAATCACAACTGCAGCCCTCCCAGAGGCTCCTTTTCATAGGGACGCTTCTAGACACCTCTTCCGCGAAGGCTTTCCTTCCAGAGGACAGAAGACTCGACATCCTTCGGATGGCCCGTTACATCGGGGAGAACCAATCGGTTACAGCTCTCTCGATGCAACGCATGTTGGGTCTCATGGCGTCCTCGGTGTTCACTGTACCCCTGGCCCGGTTGCACATGAGAACCACCCAATGGATGCTCTCCACTCAGTGGTCTCCGACCTCTCACCCCCAGTCTTATCCCATCAAGGTGACGGGGCCCTTCGAAGGTCTCTCACCTGGTGGACTCAAGAGAGCAATCTCCTGGAAGGGTTCCCCTTTGCTCCCCCGGATCATCAGATCTCCATCACCATAGACGCATCGCTAATGGGATGGGGAGCTCACTGTCGCTCCCTCCACACTCAAGGTGTATGGACTCAGTTCGAAACTCTTCTCCACATAAATGTCCTGGAGATGAGAGCGGTCCTCTACGCGATCCGAGCTCTGAAGGATATCCTTTGTCACAAGAATATTCTCCTTCAAACGGACAACAAAGCTGTGATGTATTACATCAACAAGCAAGGCGGTGCTCATTCTTACCCCCTTTGCAGGGAAGCAATGAGGGTGTGGGAGTGGTGCTTGGAGCACAAGTCTCTGATTCAGGCGGTTTATCTGCCAGGTATACAAAACGATCTAGCAGATCACCTCAGCAGAACGGAGGCAGACCCTCACGAGTGGTCTCTCGATCCAGCCGTAGCTCGGTCACTATTCAAGAGTGGGGACTCCAGACCTGGACCTTTTGCATCCCCACTCAATGCAAAACTGCCTCTTCTGCTCCAGAAATCCAGGGCCTGGCATTTTCTGTCAGGATGCGTTCAGGCTCGGTGGACAAAAGCGTTTTCTTTACGCCTTTCCACGATCCCTCTAATCCAGAGAGTTCTCCTCAAGTTCGAGTCTCAGGGACCAAAATGATTCTCATTGCTCCCTCCTGGCCTCGGCAACTATGGTTTCCTCTGCTCAACAGTATGTTGGCAGCTCTCCAGACCACTTCCCTTGCAAATCAACCTTTGACTCAGGGTTCGTTGGTCCATCCCAACCTGAAATCACTTCACCTTCATGCTTGGCTCCTGAAGAGGAGAAGTGAATCGGTTCAACGTCTCTCGTAGAGTCTCGGACATCCTTCTGGCTGCTCGGAAGCCAGCCACCCGAAAAACGTACGCTTCCAAATGGAAACGCTTTTCTCTCTGGTGTGCAAAGTCCTCTTGGAATCCCTTTTCCTGTCCTCCTGACAAGGTTCTGGAGTATCTTTTGGACCTATCAAACTCAGGTCTCCAATACTCCACAGTTAAAGTTCACCTTAGTGCCATCTCAGCGTTCCATGAGCCGGTTTCTTCCTTGACTCTGGCTCAGCTTCCTATGGTGAAGAGATTTCTTAAGAGGATTCTTCATACCAGACCCCCTGTTAGGCGTCCAGTTGCAACCTGGGACATTAACCTGGTGCTGGACATGCTCACTCGGAAGCCTTCGGAGCCCTTAGCTACCTGTGAGCTAAAATTTCTTACCTGGAAGACTGCCTTCCTGGTGGCCATTACCTCAGCCCATGCAGGGTCTCGGAGATTCATGCCTTGGTGGACGGACCCTCCGTATACTGTATTCCATAAAGACAAGGTAGTTCTCCGTACTCATCCTAAATTTCTTCCCAAGGTTGTGTCAGAATTCCATCTAAACCAACCTCTGGTACTTCCCTCTTACTTCGCTAATTTCCAAAATGAAGGGGAACGATCTCTTCATTCCTTGGATGTTAAGAGAGCCTTGCAGTTCTATTTAGATAGAACCAAGAATTTTTGCAAGACTCAGCAACTGTTTGTTTCTTTCAGCGACACCCGGCTGGGTCAACCCGTCGCTATTAGATGCATCTCATCATGGTTAGTGGCATGCCTTCGACATTGCTACTCCATGGCTCAAGTTAAATTGGAGGGTAGAGTGTATACTCCACTCTACTAGGGCGATCAGCGGCATCTTTAGCGGAGATTCGTTAATGTTCCACTGCGGATATCTGCAACGCTACCTGAGCTCAGTGCATACCTTGCATAACATTATGCACTGGATGTTCATGCCAGGCTACATTCCGCATTCGCAGAACTATCCTTAATGGTCTTCTGTCTTAGGCAGCGTGAGCTCTGGCTCTCCTGCCGCCTTTTGGGGATTATCAGCTTGGTACTCTCCACTAGGTGAATGAGTGGTGGAGACTTATGTCCAGGAAGATATGAAAATTACATACCTACCGTAATTCTTGATCTTCTTGGACGAGTCTCCACCACTCATTCACACGCCCACCCTCCATCCCCCGAGCTCACCGCTGTATTGGTCTTCACTCCCTCAAATCTTTAGGCCGTGAGGACTTCTTTGCTGACCCTTCTTACACGGGTCGTACGGACTATCTTATGTCCATTTTTTTTAAGGTTAGATTTACTCTTTACGTTAGTTGCGCTGCACCTCCTTGGTAAAAAAGGTTCTGAGGCGGTTGGAGGGTCGTCGCCGAGATAGTCATTGCCGCTCGAGCCGTTGCTCGCGGCGCCATGCCTCGCAGGCGCCATCTCTCGCGCCGACCCTCCAGCAAAAAGTTTGTTCCCGATGGGTCCTAGTGCCTCCGGCGCTAATCCCACCTTTATGGGGCAAGAGCTAGAAGGCAGCTGGAGTGATGGGAGAGAAGGAGAGGGGGTTGGGGAAGAGGGACTTGACATAAAAAAAAGTGCAGATAACTTGCTCATGACATAGAGATTGTTGAAATGAGTGGTGGAGACTCGTCCAAGAAGATCAAGAATTACGGTAGGTACGTAATTTTCATATTTCAACAGTAACGCCATATTTGGTAAACAAAAGTGATCCCATTTTCAGTTTCATTTCCATAAATTGATTTGCACATATTCTTATATTAGCAGATCTAGATATGCAAGGGAGGAAAAACAGAAAACAAGAAAAAACAGAGAGACAGTGAGAAGCAAAGGATTGCGAGACTGTTAGAGTTGATCAAGTCCGAAGTCTCACAGGAAAATTTGGCTGCGCAACCAGACAGAGGGGAGAGAGAGAAAAGAAAAGACTACAGATCCTTGCATTTACACACTGTCTCCAACAAATGCGACAGGGTTCTATTCTACCCTGTCGCAGTTCGGGATAGTAGTGATCTTGATGGCGATTTGTAGGAGTAAAGTGGTGAAGGAGCATAGGGACAGGGCCATCAGTGCGCAGACCTTTTGGGGGGGGGGCTAAGAGCTAGAAGGCAGCTGGAGTGATGGGAGAGAAGGAGAGGGGTGGGGAAGAGGGACTTGACATAAAAAAAAGTGCAGATAACTTGCTCATGACATAGAGATTGTTGAAATATCAAATTTGTGGTATAAATGGCACATTTAATAGACTGCAGTGGAGTAACCGTTTTTATCTCCACTATACTAAGCCATTACATATAAAGTACTACGCTGTCTCCTGAAGAGTACTTAGTGGATGCATTTACAGTTTTGAGCCTGCATTGTATTATAGAGTATAAGCTGGTTTAACTCACTGAGTCCTGGTGGCCATTTTGGGTCAGATTCTGTAATGGATGGTTCCGACGCCATATGGCGTCTGCTGAACCCAATGAGTGAGGTGTTACAGTTCTCATGTGAATTGCAAGTCCTGTGGTACCTTGTTCTGTAAAACTTGTGCATCATTTCTTGGCATGAGACTTGCATATCCTCAATAAGCCTTATCATTCTTTTATCTTGTGAAAGAGTATCTGCCCTCTTATGTAAGAAAATGATGTAATGGACTGATGTCAGTGTGGCGTAGCATTTTGGCCCAGTGCATGGGCTACATGGCCTGTCAGACATAGTCCAGGATAAGGAAGTACATCTCCAGATGGACAAGAAATGTATCATGTTCTACTTCAAAAAAACAGGACAGAATCCACTCCTATCCCCTGTGCAGGGAAGCAGTGAGAATTTGAGAGTTAGACCAAGAGAATAGTGTTCTGCTCTAGGCCACCTGTCTACCAGAAGTGGAAAATGTCCTAGCAGTCTCAGTAGAACTGTGGCAAACCCACATTAGTGGTCCCTCACGGTGGATGTTGTACAATCCCTGTTCAGCAATTAGGGTGAGCGGTGATGGACCTGTTTGCATCCAACCACAATGCAAAACTGCTGCTCTACTGCTCTAAAAATCTAGAGCATATCCAGATGCATTCAACTGCAATAGACAGGCCATGTTCGCTACACTTTCCCACCAGTAACTAATTAAGAAACTCCTCCTGAAACTGGGGCCAACAGAGGTCATCTAATTTTGACCGTCTCCACTGCTTTGTCAAGTGACAATCCGTGGTCCATTGGAACTTCCATTGAGATCCAACCTGCTGATCTACTTCCAGAAACAGGTGGTAAATCAGTAACCTTTGATCTTACTTCGAAGAGGCTCTTGCAGCAGGCAACACCGGTAAGACTGAAGCCGCTAGGAGCCAGTACCACATGGAAAACGTCTAGGTAGCAGTCTCACTGGGGACCGCCCCCACTGACGTCAGCAAGCTGATGTCTGCCTGTCCTATAAAGGAGGCAGTCCCCCACACCTACCTCAGTTCTTTCCCGCTGTCGACCTGCACACGTCAGACCTTCTAACCCCAGTGATGCTCAGAATATTCCTAACTTTATGCAGTAAGCCTGAGGGATTGGACTGCCCGGAGAGATAGAACACATGCAAATGATGGAACACTTTGCGCATGAGCATCTTTCAAACACTGCCTCTGCTAACTGCCTGTGTTTTAACCTCTTCAGATTTTTCTCTCCGCCTGAAAAGTCTGGTTGCTCGGAGTCCCATTCGTCCGCTTTCTCCTTCATAAAGAAAACTTCAGATGCTACTTATAAGTATATTTTGTTTTCATTTACTGCTTCTACTATTTGTTTTGTATTATTAATCTAGTTTACGGTTAAATTTGTTATTTTTCCTGGTTCCTCTCAGTTCGGTATAACCGCGGGGGAACCGGGTTAGTTTTTGTTAAAATCGTGGTTCTCAGATTAAAGAACCGCCTTAGTTAATCTTTTAAAACTTGTTTTATTTAAGATTTTGTGACCGATAATTCTCGGTTACCAGAACCGCTGACCCGGTTCCATACTGCTACATTGGTTCGGTTCCGGAACTGACCATTTAAAAAAAAAAAAGCTTTTGCTGTTTAGCAGATCTTCCTGGACATAAGTCTCCACCACTCGTTCACACTAGTGGGATCTGCCGCGGAGGCACTAGGACCCATCGGGGAGCAAACTTTTTGGCTGGAGGGTGCGTCGCGAGAGATGGCGCGCAGGCATGGCGCCACGAGCGGTGGCTGCTGCGGTAATGACTATCCCGGCATTGACCCTCCAACCGCCTCAGTTCCTTTTTTTCCCCGCAGTGCGCTTCAGTGACAACGTCAGCTCACCTGTCGGGAGTCAAACTTCAAACTAGCGCATAGTTTTCAGTTTATTTTTTTGTAATTTTATCTCGATAGTAGTATCACTTAATTTTATTCTATTTCTGTTATATTTTAAAATTTAACTTATAGTAAAGAAGTCTCGGCCTACTGGACGGAGTCGACCATGAGCAGGTCAGGTGACGGTAGGGAGACCTCGTATGAAAGCTGTTCAGTCAGTCGGGCTGGGTCCGGTCAGCCCCCTTCTCCTCAGCGGGGTTCCGACAACGGTCAGTCCGATGCCCGGGGGGATGGGTGGTCCCCCCGCCGGCATAAAAATAAACGGTCGCATTCTCGGCACCGTTCGGCCTCGAGCTCTTCTTCGGCCCACAGGTCAAAAAAGAGAAGGCATCACTCGAGGTCGCCCTCTGATACGTCTGCGCGTCGACGGTCGGTTATCGTACCTAGTTGCCGGTCTCCTCCTTCGGAGTCGCCAACTTCCGGTTTCCGCCGTCTTCGACATCGGAGCCCCACCCCGCCTATAGGTAGGGCTCCAGATGAGCAGTTTCATCAGTGGGCCGCTCTTATGGAGCGATGGGCTCGGAGGTTGGTTCTTCTGCCTAGCTCGGTTGCCCCGGAGCCTTCGGGCTCGTCGGGCGATCAGGTAGGGCGGTTGGACCTTCCTAGTCACGCGGTGCCTCCTTCGGTGCCAGCGACTCCGTGCTTAGGTGTCCCCCTCACATGGCTGCAGCGCAGGGGGCCACACCGATGCCCTTATCTCCTGTTTTTTTCCCTTCTCTTGCTTTCCAGGTTCCAGGGGTGTCCTCAGCGCCTTCCGCGGGGTCGCTGCGCTTGTCGGCGCCGAAAGGCCTTGCGGCGCCGCTGGGTCTTGCGGCACCGTCCGCGGTGCCGGTGGGTCTCGCGGCGCCGCCCGCGACGCCATGTGTCTTCGCGGTGCTGCTGGGGGCGCCTGCGGTGCCGCGTGCTTCTTCGGCGCCGTGCGCCTCCGCGGCGCCGTTTTCGACTCCTTTCGCCTCCTCGGCGCCGGGGGCCCTCGGGGACTCTCCCTTTCTATCTGCTCTTTCTTCTTCTCCTATTTTTCACTCCTTTCCTGTCCAAACAGTCCTTCCTGGACTATCAGGAGATGATGTTGAGCCTGACCCAGACCTTCGGTTGGGTGATGAAGTGGACGAAACAGGATCCTTCACTACAGAGCCTGTGGTCGAGGACCTATCCTTTAAGTCTCTGTTGAGGAACCTGAGATCCACTCTTTCTCTCCAGACTACGGACATCGATCCTGGGAAAATATTAAGACTCCAGTATCTTCATGCTCGGAGATCCCTGGTTTGACTCCTCGATTCAACCCTCCTTGAGCGCTGTCTCAAATGGTATGGAAAAATCCTGCTCTTATTCCCTCAGTGGCTAAATCCATTGATAAGAATATTCAGCTCCCAAGGATCGTCCTATTTTGGCATCCCAAGCCTTTGCGGATCCTATTGTAGTCCTGGCAGAGAATGACAAGGTCGTTCTTCCTCAAGCTACTAGCTCGACCTATTAACAAAGAGTCTCGTAAAATTGATACATTAGGTAAGAGAGTCTTTGCTGCCTCCACCCTAAGTATCGTATTGCCAGCTATCAGGGCTATTTTCTCAGTATGAGTATATCCTGTGGCACTCTGTAGAAGCGAATGGTTGAAGCTCTTCCAGATTCCGACTCAAGTCAGAGCTCCTTCTAACCATTATCAGAGGTATTGAGTCCAATCACCAACAGGTCAAAGCCGCCATGGGCGCTTTCGACACTGCCTCTCGTTCAGCAGCCGCGGTGTTTGTACTCGGCGCCATTCCTGACTCGTACTTCTGGCTTTCTGAATGATGCTCAGCAGCAGGTAATGGCGCTGCCCTTTGATGGCTCCTATCTTTTTGGTCCTCAGGTAGAGCAAGCCCTAGAGGCCACTCAGAAGACTAGGTCGGCCATTAAGTTGGCTAGACCCCCGCCTACCCCCTCTCGGGGGCATGTAGGTAAACGTCAGTTTCATAGTCGCCAGTCCTTTCGAGGCAGAGGCAGAGGAAGCTTCCATAAAAGCCAACCTGCCCAACCTCAAAAGAAGGCGCAGCAGAAAGCGCAGGGGCCTAAAGCCCCCAGCGCTACCTTATGAATTGCCGGCCCCAGTTCCATCCACACTGCCCGAGATGGAACTTTCTCCTCTGGTGGGAGGTCGTCTGATGTACTTCTACAATCAGTGGAAGTCCATAACCTCGGACAAATGGGTCCTTCGGATAATTCGCGAGGGTTATTCTCTCAATCTTTTGGAAAAACTGCGATGCCCTCCCAAGCGACAACCCAGGTTGTCGACCTCTCAATCAGACCTCCTCACCGCCGAGATCCAGGGCCTTCTAAACAACAGGGCAATAGAACTGGTGCCCCGCATCAGCGAAACACAGGTTCTACTCCCATTACTTTCTGGTTCCAAAAGAAATCTGGGGGATGCCCCATTCTAGACCTCAGAAAGTTAAACAACTTCCTCCCAGGGAGAAATTCAAAATTATTTCCCTAGGTACCCTGTTACCTTTGCTGCATCAAGCACGACTGGCTGGCCTCCTGGATATGCAGGGGCTTACCAGCATATCCCTATCCATCCCGACCCATCGCAAATTCCTGAGGTTTGTAGCTCTGGGTCAGCATTATCAGTTCAGAGTCCTGCCTTTTGGGCTGTCCTCGGCGCCGCGAGTTTTTACAGAGTGTTGTGCAGTTCTCGCAGCGCATCTCAGGAAGCTCGGACTCCGAGTGTTTCCCTACCTAGACGATTGGCTCCTAGCGAATCCTTCCAGCCAAGGGACTCTGGAAGCCGTTCAAACGGCTTCTCGCCTTCTACGTTCACGAGGTTCTTAAATCTGAAGAAGTCACAACTGCAGCCCTCCCAGAGGCTCCTTTTCATAGGGACTCTTCTGGACACCTCTTCCGTGAAGGCTTTCCTTCCAGAGGACAGAAGACTCGACATCCTTGGATGGCCGTTACATCGGGAGAACCGATCGGTCACAGCCTCTCGATGCAGCGTAAGTTGGGTCTCATGGCGTCCTCAGTGTTCACTGTGCCCCTAGCTCGGTTACACATGAGGACCACCCAATGGATGCTCTCCGCTCAGTGGTCGCCGACTTCTCACCCCCAGTCTTATCCCATCAAGGTGACGGAGCCCCTTCGAAGGTCTCTCACCTGGTGGTCTCAAGAGAGCAATCTCCTGGAAGGATTCCCCTTTGCTCCCCTGGATCATCAGATCTCCATCACCACGGGCCTGTCGCTAATGGGATGGGGAGCTCACTGTCTCTCTCTCCACACTCAAAGTGTATGGACTCAGCTCGAAACTCAGCTCCACATAAATGTCCTGGAGGTGAGAGCGGTCCTCTATGCGATCTGAGCGTTGAAGGATGTTCTTTGTCACAAGAACATTCTCCTTCAAACGGACAACAAAGCTGTGATGTATTACATCAACAAGCAAAGGCGGTGGCTCACTCTTATCCCCTTTGCAGGAAGCAATGAGAATGTGGGGTGGTGCTTGGAGCACAAGTCTAATTCAGCGGTATATCTGCCAGGTGTGCAGCACTTAGCAGATCACCTCAGCAGGGCAGGCAGACCCTCACAGTGGTCTCTCGACCCAGCCGTAGCTCGGTCACTGTTCGAAGAGTGGGGACTCCAGACCTGGACCTTTTGCATCCCCATCAGCATAAAACTGCCTCTCTTCTGCTCCAGAAATCCAGGGCCTGGCATTTTCTGTCAGGATGCGTTCAGGCTACGGTGGACAAAACGCTTTCTTTACGCCTTTCCACCGCTTCCTTTAATTCAGAGAGTTCTCCTCAAGTTCGAGTCTCAAGGGACCAGGATGATTCTCATTGCTCCCTCCTGGCCTCGGCAACTATGGTTTCCTCTACTCAACAGTATGTCGGCAGCCTCTCCGAGACCACTTCCTTTGCAAATCAATCTTTTGACTCAGGGTTCGTTGGTCCATCCCAACCTGAGGTCACTTCACCTTCATGCTTGGCTCCTGAAGAGGTAGAAGTGAACCGGTTCAACGTCTCTCGTAGAGTCTCAGGCGTCCTTCTGGCTGCCAGCCACCCAAAAACTTACGCCTCAAGTGGAAACGCTTTTCTCTCTGGTGTGCAAAGTCCTCTTGAATCCCTTTTCCTGTCCTCCAGACAAGGTTCTGGAGTACCTTTGGACCTATCAAACTCAGGTCTCCAGTACTCCCAGTTTAAAGTTCACCTTAGTGCCATTTCAGCGTACCATGAGCGGTTTCTTCCTTGTCTCTGGCTCAGTTACCTATGGTGAGATTTCTTAAGGGATTCTGCATACCAGACCCCCTGTTAGACGTCGCGTTGCAGCCTGGGACATTAACCTTGTGCTAGACATGCTCACTCGGAAGCCTTTCAACCCTAGCTACCTGTGAGCTAAAATTTCTTACCTGGAAGACAGCCTGCCTAGTGGCCATTACCTCAGCCATTGGGGTCTCCTGAGATACATGCCCTGGTTACGGACCCTCCGTATACTGTGTTCCATAAGGACAAAGTAGTTCTTATACTCATCCTAAATTTCTTCCCAAGGTCGTGTCAGAATTCCATCTAAACCAACCTCTGGTGCTTCCCTCTTACTTGCGAACTTCAAAATGAAGGAGAAGCGGTCTCTTCATTCCTTGGATGTTAAGAGAGCCTTGCAGTTCTACTTAGATAGAACCAAAAATTTTCGAAGACTCAGCAATTGTTGTTGTTTCCTTCAGCGAGACGGCTGGGTCAGTCTGTCGCTATCAGATGCATCTCATCATGGTTAGTGGCATGTCTTCGACATTGCTATTCCATGGCACAGGTTAAATTAGAAGGTAGAGTTTACGCTCACTCCTACTAGAGGTTCGCGGCATCTAAGCGGAAGTGTAATGTTCCAGTGCAGATATCTGCAATGCCGCCACCTGGAGCTCAGTGCATACCTTAGTTAAGCATTATGCACTGGATGTTCATGCCAGGCGTCATTCCGCATTCGGCAGAACTATCGTAATGGACTTCTGTCCTAGACGTGAGCTCTGGCTCCTGCCGCCTTTTGGGGATTATCAGCTTGGTACCTCCCACCAGTGTGAATGAGTGATGGAGACTTATGTCCAGGAAGATATGAAAATTACGTACCTACTGTAATTCTTGATCTTCTTGGAGGAGTCTCCACCACTCATTCACACGCCTCCCTCATCCCGAGCTCACCGCTGTGTTGGTCTTCACTCCCTCAAATCTTTAGGCGTGAAGTCTTCTGTGCTGACCCTTCTTACACGGTTCGTCCGGACTATCTTATGTTCGTTTTGTAGTTAGGTTTACTCTTTCGTTAGTTCGCTGCACCTCCTTGGTAAAAAGGTACTGAGGCGGTTGGAGGGTAGTACGCCCGAGATAGTCATTACAGCAGCGAGCCACGCTTCCGTGACGCCATCTCATCGATTTACCCTCCAGCAAAAGTTTGCTCCCGATGGGTCCTAGTGCCTCCGGAGATCCCACTAGTGTGAATGAGTGGTGGAGACTCGTCCAAGAAGATCAAGAATTACGTAGTACGTAATTTTCATTTTATCTTTATTTACATCATGTCTGAGAAACCCAAAAGAGAACCGGTGAACCCGGTTCAAAACTGTTCTCAGTGTGGAGAAGTATTTGCAAAGGCAGATAAACACACTTTATGTGTGGTGTGTTTGAGTTTGACCATCTTAAGAGGAATATGAAGTGTGCAAAACATTCCCAGATAAAATATTAGAAAAGTGCCTTGAAAGGCTCGAAAAAGTTCACAAAGGGTCCCTCTGGCTCTGACCAGCTGATACCCAAGATATTGTGGCTGAACCCACATCTGCTTCAGTGCCTGCCCCTGAGATGGGTGAAAAGGGCACTAAAAGAATAAATGAACCAGCTGACTCCCCAGTTCCTTCTAAAAAAAGTAAAAAATTAAAGCACACAGAACCCTCGCCTGACAAACCGGGAACTTCTGTGCCTGCTATGCCTGTACCAATGGCCCAAGAAATTGCTCGGGCCTTTAAAATAATCCAATCCTTACAGGCAGTAGTTCCTCCTCAGCAGCCTGCTACCCCCTCCCAGGGTCCCAAGCTGGCAAATGTGCATCCACCCCTCAAGACAGAGGGATCAGTTTGATGATGATGATTATAGTAATGAGGAGGAAGGACCAATGGAAGTGTTCCTGAACAGGACTTTAGTTCCTTCCAAGGGTGATTGGTATTTTTCATCCCACTTTACTTTTGTCAGGAAGATGGCAGATGCTTTAGACATCTCCTCTGCTGAAAAAGTTGAGGATGAAGAGGAGGTGGAGTACCTAGAGATGATGGGGCTGACACCCACAAAGGCTCGCCTCCTACGCTGTAGAAATTCTTTAAAGTAAATGTGTGATTTGTTGAAATCACACTTTGGAGCTCATGCCAGCTACCCTGGGGACAGCGATAGCCCGCTGTGTAAAATAACATTTTTACTCACTGGTGAAAGCTTGGGAAGGGATGCGTAATCTGTGCAGGCACTGAGCTAGCTGATCCCTTCCACTTCCTGAACTGCCTGCTCTGCCTCCGCTCCCTCGTTTTGTGACGTGGTACCAGGTAGAGTGCGGGGACGCGCCCCTTGCAAGCCTATGGGGCTTATTTTCAGAACCTTTTTTTTTTTTTCCTTCTCCTACGCTCCGGCTCCCACCTCTCCTTCAGGTCCTTCCTAGTATCTACACTCCCAGCAGTCCTCTTCCTGAGCTCTACCCTCTCCACATATCGCGGCCAACCCTCCGAGTCGTCCTGGAGTAACCCATCTCGCGGCGGGTCCCCCTTCTTCGAGGGGGAAGGCTCTGGGGGCAGAAGCTAGCAGTCTATTTTTTTCCTTCCAGGCTCGGGGTGCGCTGCGGAGTGACAGGCTCCTGGAGGTTCGGGACATGCAGAATACAGAAGCCGTCATCCAGTAGGAGCCGAAGTTGTTTTCCGGCTTTTGGATTGTCCCTCCTGCTCTGCTGCATGTAGTAACCCTGGTCTCCACCGGGGGTCACTACAAGAGCGAGACTACCTTCCCAACCCACCCCAAGAGAGGAGAGCAGTCCTCTGGATGCTCAATCCTCTCCTTCCCCAGCCAGCCCTGGACGACCCCGGGTCCGTTCCTGAACCCGGGTCACCGGCATGGTTCAGGGTGTGGCGTCCAGCGCCTCAGCCCTCTGCACCACCGGGCTGGCAGTAAAACCTTTTTTTTAATACTTTAAACTACCTTTTGATAAAAAAGAAAGACACAGCTCAACTAATAGGGACCTGTTGAGCGGTGTCTATCTTTTTTATCAAAAGGTAGTTTAAAAAAATAGGTCAACAACAGATAATATTAGAAAAACATTAATACTTATGGAATATATCCAAACACGGAAGATTCCATCTGCCTTTTTAAGCCTTGATTCCGAAAAGGCATTCAACAAGGTATATTGGCCCTTTCTATGGGACACATTAAAAACATTTGGTTTCCCTGACTCACAGCTGCATTGGTTGACCCAAATATATTCCTCGCCAAAAGCCTACATTAGAATAAATGGGGGACTATCCTCCCCAATCTCAATAGGCCAGGGCACAAGGCAGGGATGTTCTCTCTCCCCTCTGTTGTTCATACTATATCTTGAACCACTAGCTAGCGCAATCAGAAAATCAAGAAACGTAGAGGGCATACCAATGCAGCAGTCTGAAAACAAGATCAGTCTATTCGTAGACGACATACTCCTTTCCCGTTTATCCCCTACGGAATCGATCACAGAGACGTGGAGAATACTGACCCGATTTGAAGAGTTAGCCGATTTTAAATTAAATGTAACAAAAACAAAGGCCCTTTTATATAACTGTATTCCCCCAATTACTCTAAAACGAAGTCTAACAATTAAATGGCAGTCAACCAAAATAAAATACCTAGGAATACACATCCCTTAGAACCTTCACTTAATTGAATTAATCAACTACGAACCCATCTCTATAGAAATCAATAAAGATCTGGACAAATGGATCCAACTCCCATTATCCTTATTTCAACGAATAGAAACCATCAGGATGAATGTTCTACCTCGCCTACTGTACTTATTCCAAAACATACCATACTTCCCTTCTTACTATTTTTTCAAGTCTTGAGACAACATGATATCAAAGTTCATATGGAACGAACAGAAACCACAAATTTGCCTCTCTATATTAAAACTATCACTAGCTTAGGGTGGGTGGGTGGGACTAATCTCGGGACCTTACAAAATATGCGAGGCTGCCTTCTTAAAATTCTTTTACTTTGGCTCTCTGACCAGTTCGATTCCCAGTGGAAGAGGCTGGAATTTCATCTGAACGACATGTATGATACTAAAAAAATAATTTTTTCATCCTCTGGGAGAACCCCTCCTCTAAAAGATTTCACAGTCATTACCTCACAGGTCTTAAAAACATGGTTTAAAATGCGTGAAAAGGGGCAACTTCAATTAATTTACGAATATTGTAAGTTAATTTCAGAAGGTGAGCTCTTTGCCCCATCCACAACAACAACTTTCTCCCGCTGGCGCAGACTGGGACTGGAGCAGAGTGTTCCAGTTTTTGGTCCAAGGAATCCTATCATTAGAAGACTTAAAATCAAAAATTTAATCTCCCAAATGTTGGCCAATTCAGATATTTCCAAATTAGAAACCACCTTCTACGTAATAGAATTATCCAGGTCAAATTGAAGTCTCCCCTTCCTCCTCTCCTAAAACTATTCATTGACCACTCTCGGTGGGCAACATTGGAACCATTTAATTGGTAACTTATACAAAATGATGCAAGATCAATCAAAAGAATCAACAAACTCAATCTTAAAAAGTTGTAATAAGGACTTGGACCTAGCTGTGTCTAACGAAGAATGGTCCTCTTCATCTCTGAGAGTGGTCAAAATCACCAGATCACATGTGTGGGGGGAATACTGCTGGAAGTATAGATCAAGATTTTTCAGGTCACCAGCGACCCTGACTAAATATCTTCCAAGAGAATATGGGGTTTGTTGGAGGGAGTGTGGAGCAGAATTAGCTGACTTAGCACATATAATGTGGCTGTGCCCACGTTTAATGCCTTTTGGCTAAATATACAAAACGAAATTAGGGAGAGCCTAGATGAACAAGTCAAGCTTACGGCTGAGATGGTGTTAATGGTCGTCTACCTGGATGGCTCCCCCCCTGGACAAAGACCCTGCTTCCCATTTTGCTGTTGGCGGCGAAAAAATCTTTGACAAAGAAATGGATGACAAAAGTTGTACCAAGTATACAAGATTGGAGACAAATTGTGGATGGTATATATCAGATGGAAAACATCACAGCAAAACTAAACAATCAAATAGATGGTTTTGCCGCCCTTTGGCGGAGATGGTCAGTCAATCAGGCAAGAATTAACCCTGACTTCTGCCTTTAGGGAGTAGGTCTCTGAGAGGGGAAAAGAAAGGTGAGTGGGGGCATGGACAGGACCGACTCTATATTAGATAAGGAAAGTTCGGTTTTGGTCTCAATGTGTAACCAGTGTAAAAGAAATATATGCAGTGCTTTCTTGTATAATAACAAATCTGAAGTAATCATAGAAAATCTTCTGTTTGTAAAATGTCTCCTGATGTAAAAGTAAACAAAAAAAACCTAATAAAAAATAAATTAAAAAAAAGGTAGTTTAAAGTATTAAAAAAAGGTTTTGAAAATAAGCCCCATAGGCTTGCATGGGGCACGTCCCCGTGCTCTCCGTGGTACCACATCACAAAACGGGGGAGCGCGGGGGCGGAGCAGGCAGTCCAGGAAGTGGGAAGGGATCAGCTAGATTACGGTTTGCACAAATTACGATCCCTTCCCAAAGTTTCACCTGTGAGTAAACAATTTTTATTTTACACAGCGGGGCTATCGTTCCCCAGGGTAGTGGGCTATGAAGTCCAGTATGTCTGATCCATAATTCCTTTCAGAAGGATGCCTTTAGATTCTACAGACACCAAATTCCATCCCCCATAGACAGGAGGATGGACAGAAAATACCAATTGGAGAGGGAGGAGCTGACTTTCTCTTCTCCCATCCAGACCACCAGGTGGTTATTCAGCAAGCTGCTTGCGACAAGGCCAGGGTCCCTCTGTCCTCACATCCTCCAGACAAGGACTCCAGAAAGATTGACAGTATGGCCAAAAGGGCACCTGTCAGCTTCTTTAGCTATCATTAAGGCTACCTTCCAGGCATGTGCTGCCCAGTATCAAAAGTCACTGTGGCAGTCAGTCCTGGCTGTGTCTCAGAAAGCTCTCTCGCCCTTGTCAGATGACCTGGCTGAAACTGCCAGGTTTGGGTTAGAGGCAGCTAAAGTACCAATTTCAAATGGCTGCTGACATCAGTGACACTGCAGCCAGATTGATGGCAAATACGGTGGCACAGAGAAGGTTTGCATGGCTCAGGGCCACAAACCTTACTCAAGATACCCAGTCTAAGGCCTTGGATTTTCCTTTGGAGGGTAATTCCCTTATTGGGGAATCCACTGTGGCCTACATGAAGAAGGTGCATGAGTATAAGGCCACTTACAGAAGCAACTTTGCCAAAGAGAGAGCTTCTCCATCCGCCAGGCCATATGGAAAGGGAGGCTGGGGCAGGTCCTTTTATACCAGGCCCTTCTTCCAGCCAGTGGCCTTACCCCAGTACCAGCAGTATCCACAGCAGGGATACGCCAGGGTCAGGAGTAGAAGGGGCTCGGGTGAGGATCCCAAGCTCAGCCTCAGCCACAATCATAACAGACCCCCTGAGCCACAGGCCGTTTCCTCCCTACCTGTAGGAGTCAGGCTGTCTCACTTCCTCCATGCCTGGCTGAACATCACCACAAACATATGGGTTCTGGAGGTAGTGGGTCAGGGTCTGTCTGTGGAATTCAATCCCCTTCTCAAAAGATCAGAGTTTTCAGTTCTTCCTCCCTAGCAGAAAAACACTGCTAGAGACAGAGGTTCAAAACCTGCTACAGCTAAGAGCAGTATAACCAGTTACAAAGCCTCTGAGAGGAACGGGTTTTTATTCCAGATACTTCCTAACAACAAAGAAAAGTGGGGAGTGTCGGCCTGTCTTGGATCTCAGAGCTTTAAACAAGCACCTGAAGAAACAAAAGTTCAAAATGGTAACTGTAGCTATGATTTTGCCAATGCTCCAAAAGGGAGACTGTCTGGCATCACGGGACTTAAAGGATGCCTATTTCCATATCCCCATAAGGGATTCTTACCGGAGATATCTCGGGTTCAGACTCCCTTCAGGCCACTACCAGTTTTCAACCCTGCCTTTTGGCCTTTCTTCGACCCCAAGGGTATTCACAAAATGTCTTGCTGCTGTAGTAGCACATCTTCGGAGACAAGGAATCACTGTTTTCCCTTATCTGGACAACTGGTTAGTGGTGGGAAAATCCCCACTGCAAGTACAGCAGGATTTGAAAGTCACCCAGGACCTTCTGGAGTCTGGGATTTCTGAGCAATCAGAAAACGTCTGCCTTCACCCCTACACAGGTGTTGCAGTTCATAGGAACAGAAATAAATACTTCACAGGCCAGAGTCTGTCTGCCTCTGGACAGAGTGAAAAGCCTTCAGTCAGTGGCAGATTCCTTCAGGTTACACAAACCAAAAACTGCAAGGCAGTTTCTTCAGCTACTGGGCCATATGGCTGCTTCCATATGCACAGTGCTGGGCTCCAAATTCCACATAAGGGAGATCCAGTTCCACCTTAGGGCTCACTGGTGTCAGAAAAAATACCCTTTTTCAAAACGCAGTCCAGTAACAAAGGCACTGTTACACGCCCTCTTGTGGTGGAAAGAAGAATCCAACTTAAGACAGGGAATCCACTTTCAGAAGGTGAACCCCTTAGTTGTTCTCACAACAGATGCATCCCTATTGGGCTGGGGCGCCCATCTAGGGCAGCACACCACCCAGGGTACCTGGTCAGTTACAGAGTCCCTTCAACACATGAACGTGCTGGAACTCGGAGCAGTTTTGCTAGCTCTAAGAGCTTTCTCTCCTCTAGTACAGGGCAAGGTGGTACAGATCGGAACAGACAATACCACCACAATGTATTACATAAACAAGCAGGGAGGTACCAGGTCAGGCCTCCTTTGCACAGAAGCCATACAAATCTGGACTCTAGCTTATTCTCTGGGAATATCCCTGCAGGCAGTCCACTTGCCAGGGAAAGACAACATCCTGGCAGATGCCTTGAGTCGAATCAGTCAGGCCCATCACAAATGGACCCTGAACAGACAGGTGGTACAGGTTATTTTCAGAGGTGGGGTACTCCACAAATACACTGTGCATCCACCATAACACCACCTGCCTCAGTATTGTTGCAGACCACCAGACCAGGACACACTCCCTCTGGATGCCCTGACCCTGGACTGGTTAGGGAGGTTCCTCAGTGCTTTTCCTCTTGTTCACAGGGTACTACTCAAGCTCGGGTCCCATGCAGCATCACTGATCTTGATAGCTCCAGATTGACTAAGGCAGCCATGGTACTCTCTTCTGCTCTCCATGTCTGTCACCAAACCAATACACCTCCCTGGGAGGCACAACCTACTGACTTCCAATCAGGGAACTCTGTTGTATCTGAATCTCAAGTCCCTCAACCTCAAGGCTTGGCTCTTGAGGACATAGAATATGCTAAATTGAACCTCTCCGAATCTGTGTTAAGCATTTTAAGAGCTTACAGAAAACCTTCTACTATGAAAACCTATTCTTCTAAATGGAAAAGATTTTCAATCTGGTGCTCAAGTAAATCTCTGATACCAGGCCAAGCTGGAGTTCCAGTTGTCCTAGATTATCTCTCCCATTTACATTCCTCTGGTTTGCAATCCAGTTCCTTGAAGGTTCATTTGGCTGCTTTGTCTGCTTACCTTTCTGCTGGGGCAAGGGTAACCTTGGCTCCGGATCCTATTTTTAAAAGATTCTTCAAAGGCCTGAATCATTTGCATCCCCCCTCAAAAGGCACCAGTGCCAGCTTGGGATTTGAATGTGTGTATAGCTAAACTCATGGGCTCTCCTTTTGAACCCTTGGCTACAGCTCATCTAAAATATGTCACTTAGAAAACAGGTTTTCTTGTGGATATGACTTCTGCAAGAAGGATTAGTGAGCTTCAGGCTCTCTGTATAGATCAGGATTATATCTTCTTTCATAGGGATAAGGTAGTCCTTCGAACAAACAGAACATTTCTTCCCAAGGTGGTCTCGGACTTCCACTTAAACCAGTCCATCACTCTCCCTGTCTTTTTCACCAATCATACTACCTTTGGTGAAAGAAGACTCCACAGTTTGGATGTAAAAAGGGCTCTCAGTTACTACATGACAGCCACAAAGGGCCATAGACAGGACAGAAAACAGTTGATCTTACTTCAAGTGGGAGCTCTTGCAGCAGGCTATAACCATTAGGACTAATGCTACAGACCTTAGGACCCACGGAAAAAATTCGACATCGGCTCCACTCCGGCGTGGATCACGGTACAAAGGGGGCAGACCCAGCTCCACTTCAGTTCTTTCTGCCGCAACCCACTCACGTTGGGGAAGTTCTTGGCTACTCAGCAAAAAATATAAAGAAATTCAAGAAGAAATTGTTCCTTCTTCGTCGGTTTTCAACATTTTTTTCATCGTTTCCCTCCTCCAAACTTCAGTCCAGCGCATATCGTCACTGGTCTCTTCCTCCAGGACCAAGAGGAATAAGTGCAACAGTGGCCGCCAGATACCATCAAAAGACAGCCACACCAAGTGCGTTTTTTGCTTGGGCCCAGACCACGACAGCGTGACCTGCAAGATCTGCAAGGGCTTCACAAGCAGAACAAGGATCAGACGCCTGCTGGCCCTAAAGCCCATCTCATGGAGCAAAAATGGATATCCTGCACACCTCAGGGTAAACAAGCACAGGAACAAGAGCAAACACTCCTGTGACAAGGACCATAGCCAGTCCCATCACTGCTCGGTCTCCTCCCTCCTCCCCAAGAAGGCTTCTTCATCCTCTGGTTTGGGGACCATCACAAGCACCCAGAAGGCTCTAGCTGCCGGGCCTCCTGCCAAGAAACCGATGCCGCCAAGGTGGGAACATCGGGGAAACCGGCCAAACCAAAGGTAGCTCCTACGGGTTACCACCCAGATCTCTTCCGGCACAAGCTGTGGCCCTGCCCTAAGAAAGGTCTAAGCCTTGCCTGGCGAACAGCTGCGGGCTGAAAAGTTACCCGGCTCCGGCGCGGTAAGAGGCTTCTGCAACCTCAGCGACTCCCATTTCTTCTGCTTCGCAGGGCTCTGTGGGGGGTTCGCCCTCCCACACCCTACCGGATCCTCCGGCTTCCCCGGCTCCCTTTCCCAGTTCTGCAGCTGCGGTTTTTAACAAGGAGGAATTGCAGAAGCTGTTCACCTTCTAGTGGAGTCAGGTGAAAAAAGAGCGGTCTCTGCCAAAGCCAGACCTGACGCTGGATACTGGCCGGCCAGACAACAGTGAACACAAGGGTCTTCCCACTCCTTCTCCACAGAAGACCCCGGCCACTGCCTGCTGGCCGCCCTCGAAGGTTCATCCCAGTCGGATGACCGTCGTCGGCGTCCTTTCCGATCGGGCAGCCGTCATTGGTCCTGGTCTCAGCCCAGGAGCCGTTCCCGCTCTCCTGTGTGGGCCCACTCCCGATGTCGGTCTCCGTCATTGCTCCATCGGTCCCGCAGCTGGCGTCGGTCCTCGGACCAACATCGGTCCGGTAGCTACTGACGCTCAAGCGGGGGGAGTCCGAGACACAGCTCAGGCTGTTCTAGGCCCAGTAGCAGGTCGTCTACTCCTTCTTCTGCTTCCTCATCCCTCTTGGGGGTTGGGGGTTCCCCGGGGGAGAAGGACCAACCCCGCTCGCCTTCTGACGATCCGACCTTCATGGATGTCATGAGGCACATCCAGGCCTCAATGCATGGGAGACTGAGGACCTGGATCCGGACTGCCATCAACTGGCCCATTACCTGAGGCAAAGGAGCCCAAGCCTCTAGTGGTCCCTCCTTTAGTGGACACCTTCAAGATCTCACCAGGATAACTTGGAAGCATCCAGCCTCAGTCCTGGCTGTTCTGGAAAAGTCAGATAGGCTGTGTAGAGCCCCGAGGGATGAGCCTTTCCTGGCGGAACCCCCTCAGGTGGACTTATTGGTCATTACGGCTGCTCACGACAAGTCCAAGCGGCCTAAGCATCTAAGCTCCCAGACTTGTGACCCAGAATCCTGCTACTTGGATCAGGTGGGCAAGAAGGTCTACTCTGCCTCCACCTGCTCCATTAGATCCCTCAACTTCCTCACACATATGCACCAGTACCAGAATGCATTATGGGAGAGAGGGCAGGAGCTAGCCAATGCCTTGCCAGATTCCGCACAAAAGACGGAGCTTCTGGACATCTTAAAATCGGGCTCGTACATAGGCACGCATGTTCTTTGTGCCTCATACGACACTGCAGATACGGCAGCCAGAGCAGCAGCGTCAAGTGTCTTACTCCGGCGCCATGCCTGGTTGAGAGTCTCAGGTTTTCACCAGGATTTGCAGTCCGGAATCCGGGACCTCCCATTCTAGGGTTCTGTCCATTTTGGGCAGGAGGCAGATCTCTTATCTCTGTCTCCAGGAGTCGGGCAAATCTGTCTGGTCCGTCCGGCAGATGTGCAGAGGGACCAGAAACAAGCGAGATAGCGGCCATTTTGAAGCCCTGAGGTGCTCAAGCCTGTGGAAACCAACAGGGCTACAGGGTGGCTTCAAAGGAAAGCTGGCAACCAGCAACCTGGAGGTGCTCTCTTTGAGGCCCCAAGCCTCTGTGCCCTCCCGGCTCCAATGACTCCTCCCACCCCCCTCCTCCGGAGGAGGTACCGGGAGACAGTAGGGGTTGCTTCTCCCTTCACCTGAAGGGTTGGAGCTCTGTTACAGCGGACCAGTGGGTCCTAGACATTATAAGGAGGGGACATACGCTGGAGTTCACCAAAATTCCCCCAGATACTCCACCAAGGTCCTCAAGATAACCTCCTCACATACCTCTCATAGAAGGAGAGATCCAGGCCCTCTTGCGAAAAAGGGCGATAGAACCAGTTCCTCTGCAGCAGCGGGGAAAGGGATATTACTCCCATATTTTCCTAGTTCAAAAAGATGCAAGATTTTCGGCCCATATTGGACCTCAGCTCTTTAAACAACTATATAGAGTACGAAGGTTCAGGATAGTGACCTACCGAGTCTTATTCCTCTGCTGCACAAGGAGACTGGCTCTGCTCATAGACATGCAAGATGCGACATCGGCCCCACAGGAGGTACCTGAGGATCCACTCCATGGGGAACATTATCAGTTTCGTGTTCTACCGTTGGGCCTCTCCTCCACTCCTCGAGTCTTCACCCAATGCTTTGCAGTGGTAGCTGCGGCTCTAAGGCACCAGGGACATGATGTCTTCTGTTACCTCGACAATTGGCTGCTTGCGGCCCCGTCAAGGACGCGCCTCCTTCAGGCTCTCTGAGACACCTGTACTCTGTTCCGAGAGGTAGGGATCACCCTGAATCTTCCAAAGTCTTCCCCGGAGCCCAGCCAAAGACTCGTCTTCTTAGTGGTGGTTCTGGACTCAATCCAGGGCATGGCTTTTCTACCTCCAGAGAGGGGCGATCGCCTGTGGGAGATAGCTGGATCGGTCCTAGTAACCCCTCAGGTCCAGACCAGGACCTTCCTCAGACTTCTGGGGCACATGGCGACGACCATCCCTGTCACTCCTTTGGCCCGCCTCCACATGAAAGTCCCATAGTGGATGCTCCGGGTGCAGTGGGACCAATGCTTAGATGACTTGGATCACATGGTCAAAGTCACAGAGCCGGTCAAGAGGACCCTACTTTGGTGGCTGGACCTTCTCAATCTAGAGAAAGGGGGTCCCTTTTTGTCAGGAGACCCCAAATCAGACCTAACGGCGGATGCATCAGATTTGGGATGGGGCGCACCTATGGGCCCGCTCAAACACAAGGGTCTGGACCCCAGTGGGCGACCTCCACATCAATGTCCTGGAGATGCGAGCGGTCCTCAGTGTACTGCAGGCCTTCCAAGAGGACCTTGTCCCAGGCTCTCTCTTAGTTCAGACGGACAATATGGCGGTCGTCTTTTACATCAATAAGCTAGGGGGAAAGCATTCCTACCCCTTATGCAGGGAGGCGATGATAGTCTGATACTGGGCGCTAGAGCATCACATCTCTCTGTCCGCAGTGCACGTTCCAGGCGTCCTAAATGACTTGGCAGACAGCCTAAGCAGGTCTCATTCTAAGACGCATGAGTGGGGGTTACTACAATCAGTAGCTGACCAGCTGTTCGACTCATGGGGTTGTCCAGAGCTGGACCTCTTTGTGTCCCCGTGAAGCACCAAACTGCCAATTTTCTGCTCGCACCTGGTGCTTTCTGGCCAGACACATTGTCCCTTTGTTGGGCAGGGAGGTTTGTTTATGCCTTCCTCTCATTCAGAGTACTGTTGAAGATGCAGGCGAGGGGCTCGGATGAATCTAATCCCCCATTGTGGCCTCGGCAGATTTGAGTCCCACCATTTCAGCGGTTGTCCTAGGAACTTCCAATCCTGCTGCCAGTATGCTGAGTTGCTGTCCCAGGATCGGGCATGGTGGTCCATTCAGATCTCAGGTCTTTGCACCTTCATGTTTGGCTCCTGCAGACGTAGCAAAATTCAGGTATGGGGTCTCCCAGGAGGTGGCAGACGTCCTAGTCTCAGCAAGTAAGCCCTCTACTCACTCCACTTATGCTATGAAGTGGAAGCGTTTCTGCTTATGGGTGTCATCTCACTGTCTGGACCCCCTTACCTGTCCTGTGAACTCAGCATTGCAGTATCTCCTGTCCTTGTACCAACAAGGCCTAAGCTATTCTTCGATAAAGGTGCATACAGTATGTGGGCCATTTCTGCATATCATGTGCTCTTGGGGGATAGAACCTTAGCCCAACTGGACGTGGCCCGCACCTTTTTACGGGGTATTGTGCATGTGAGACCTCCCATTAGGGATCCTGTCCCTCCCTGGAACCTCCTGTTTGTGTTGGAGAAGCTTACTTCCCCCCCCCTCCCAACACACTAGTGGTCAAACAGGAATTCAGCGTGTTTGCCATTCATTTGCATCACCAGGTAAGAAAAAAGGTTTGTCTCCCCATACGATGCACAGGGGTAATGCCAAACTTCACCCAACAACTAACACACCAAAATCTGGCCAATGGAAAATCATGTACACAAATGCTCACAGCCTGGGAAATAAGATCCCAGACCTGCAGGCAATAATGTCAGAGGCTAAACTGGACATAGTAGCAATTAGTGAGGCGTGGTTTACCAGTAACCACACTTGGGAGACTTCAGTACCTGGATATGTATTGTTCAGAAGAGACGAGGTGCAAAAGGGGGAGGGTGGCCTGTATGTTAATGAAAATATCAAAGCTACAGAAATTCAGAATACACATAAGGAGCCAGAAGAACTGTGGGTCACCCTGGAAACAGGTAATGGGACAGCCATAAGAACTGGGGTTGTCTACAGGCCCCCAGACCAGAGGAGGACATAGACACATTACTGTTAGAAGATATACAAAACATGACAGCTAAAGGGAGGTTCTGATAAAGGAGACTTCAACATGCCAGATACAGATTGGTCAATACCAGCAGGAACATCTGCCAGAACTAGACTCATAGTGGATTCCCTGCAGGGGAGGGCCTCAAACAACTGGTACAACAACCACAAAGACAGGGCTATCCTAGATCTAGTACTGACTAACAAAGAAGGGATCACAGATCTCCAGGTAGAAGGTCACCTGGGGCCAGTGACCATCACATGGTATGGTTCAATTTGGCTACTACATCTAAATCATCCCATTCCAAGGCAAAAATATGGGACTTCAGAGGAGCTGACTTTGATAAGATGGCCAACAGAGTTAAGCTAGCCCTGGCAAAAAGAAACACAGGTGAGGGGGTACAGGCAAAGTGGGCAAGCATTAAGGATGCAATACTTGAAGCAACATCCCAATGTGTTAGACAGAAAGGAAGTGCAAAAGAGAAGGAAACCACTTTGGTTCTCAAATACAGTAGCAGAAAAGGTCAGAGCCAAAAGGCTGGCCTTCAGGAAATATAAGGAACACAGCGGGATGAAGATAGGGAGGCATACCAAACTGCCTAAGGGAAGCAGGTAAGGCAGTAAGGCAGGCAAAGTCCCAAACTGAGGAAACACTAGCACGAACAGTAAAATAAGGTGACAAGACTTTCTATAGATACATTAGTGAAAGGAGAAAGTCCAGAGGGGGTTGCTAAGCTTAATGGAGAAAAGGGAGCATGGAGGAGGAGGACCCTGTAAAGGCATCTATCTAAATAGATACTTTGCTCAGTATTTACTGAAGAGAAGGTAGGGCAGGGCCACAGCTCAGCATCATGGACACAGGGGAGGGAGGTGAGCACTACTCCCTTCACAAAGAAAGGGTCCTACAAGAGCTTGCTAAGCTCAGGGTGGATAAGGCAATGGGACCTGATGGCATACATCCCAGGGTACTTAAGGAGCTAAAGGAGGAACTAGCAGAGCCATTAGCAGAATTGTTTAGTGAGTCTCTGAGCACAGGAGAGGTCCCAGAAGACTGGAGAAAGGCTCATGTGATCCCACTCCACAAGAGTGGTAGCAGGGAGGAGGCGGGGAACTACAGACCGGTCAGTCTTACCTCAGTAGTGGGCAAGATTATGGAGGCACTCCTTAAGAAAGGATAGTGCAACACCTGGAATCCATGAGGGCACAGGATCCAAGACAGCATGGGTTTACAAAGGAAGGTCCTGTCAAACTAATCTCATAGATTTCTTTGACTGGGTAACCAGAGTGGTGGACCAAGGGGAGCAGTTGATGTCGCCTACCTTGACTTCAGCAAAGCTTTGACACTGTTCCCATAGAAGATTGATAAATAAGCTGGTAGCTCGGGGTGGGTCAGAGTTGGTCAACTGGGTGGCAAACTGGTTGACTGGCAGAAAACAGAGAGTGGTGGTAAATGGTATACAGTCAGAAGAGATGCAAGTCACAAGTGGGGTACCTCAGGGATCAGTCCTGGGGCCAGTCCTATTCAACATCTTCATTAGTGACCTCGCAGATGGACTAGAGGGTAAGGCTTGTCTGTTTGCAGATGACACCAAGATCTGCAACAGAGTAGATGATCCAGATGGGTGGGCAGAATGAGAGAGATCTGGATAAACTAGCAGAATGGTCAGAAGAGTGGCAACTGGGATTTAATGCAAAGAAGTGCAAAATCATGCACATAGGAGAGAAACCTGAAGCCACTTATAGGCTGGGAGGGGTTGCTAGCAGTCACAAAGGAAGAAAGAGACTTGGGCATCATCATCACTGATGACCTAAAATCATCCAAGCAGACCTCTAAAGCAGTAGGTAAGGCTAGGGGGTGTTAGGAGTGTATTAGTAGGGGTATCACAAGTCGAAGAGGGAGGTACAATCCTCTGTATTAGGCTCCCATCTGAGTACTACGCAGTACTGGAGGCCACACCTTCACAAGGACATTAACCAAATTGAGGCAGTCCAGAGAAGGGCAACCAAAATGGTGCAGGGACTGCATCAGAAGACATATAAGGACAGATTAACGGAGCTCAATATGTATACCCTTGAGCAAAGGAGGGAGAGAGGTGATATGATCGAGACATTTAAACACCTTAAGGGTATAAACAAGGTGAAAGAGTCTAACATGTTTAAATATAAGAAAATAGCAGGACAAGAGGACACAGCATGAGATTAGAGGGAGGCCGATTAAGGGGAATGTGAGGAAATTCTTTTCACAGAAAGGGTGGTAGATGTGGAATGGCTTACCACAAGAAGTGGTGGCTATGAATACAGTGCAGGGCTTCAAACAGGCATGGGATAGGCATAAGGGAGCAATACAAATGACTATGAATAGATAGGTCACTGACAGAGCAAAGGCGATGGCACATTTATAAGGTAGAAAGAAATGGGCAGACTGGATGGGCCTTGCGTCCTTATCTGCCGCCAACTTCTATGTTTCTATGTTTCTATGAACCAGCTGCTGATTGTGAGCTGCATTACCTTTTCTGGAAGGTTTGTTTTTTTTTAGTTGTTAGCTCAGCTCAAAGAGTTTCTGAGCTCCAGGCTCTGATGTGTAAAGAGCCTTATTTGTTTTTTCACAGGAAAGGGTTTCCTTAGAACAAATCCTAAGTTCCTTCCTAAAGTGATCTCGAGTTGACCTCAACCATTCAGGTTGACCTTCCAGTTTATTTTTCTTTTCCTTCTAATAGGGAAAAGCTCCCTTCACACCTGGACATTCACAGGGCATTGGGGTACTGCCTCAAGCGCACAGCTGCACACTGTGAATCGGAGCAACTGTTTGTGGCCTTCGCCCCAGCACTTGGGCAAACCGTGTCTAAGCAGACTATTTCTAATTGACTTGTCCACTGTATTGAGTTTGCTACGGAAGTACAACAAACCCCTTCCGGGTCCGTTAGGGGTCACTCCACCAGGGGAGTCTCGGCTTCTTTTGCCGCCCTGAAGAATGTCTCTGAGAGAGACATCTGTGCAGCCGCCACCTGGAATTCTGTGCGCACACTTGTGAAGCACCATAGCCTGGACATTGCATCCAGACGTCGTGGCGTTTTGGCTTGGCAGTCCTTCAGGGACTACTTTCCTGAGTTGTGTTACCAGCATTATTCCATCCTTCCTCCTCCTCCTGGGGTTAGCTGCCTCCTTGGCATGGGACTGCTTGGGATTCAGTCCTAATGGTTATAGCCTGCTGCAAGAGCTCCCACTTGAAGTATGATAGTACAGTTACGCAAGAACTTACGTAACAGTAGATCTTCAAGAGGAGCTCTTACAGCAGGCGTTGCTTTCCCACCCTCCTTCCCCTAAGTGAGGTGTTAAGCACATCATTTACAGGCTTCGCTTCTTTCTCTCGTTAGGGGCCGTTCGTGGGTCTTAGCGGGGGAACTGGGGTGGAGCTGGGTCTGCCCCCTTTTGTACCATGACTGATGTCAGGGAGCGGTTCCTGCTGGGCACTGCTAGCTAAGATTTTTTTCCGGTGGGTCCTAAGGCCTGTGGCGTTAGTCCTAATGGTTATAGCCTGCTGCAAGAACTTCTTCAAGATCTACTGTTATGGTAAGTTCTTATGTAACTGTACTTTCCTGACCTATGGAGATGTAGGAAAGGTAATCCAGCCTCTAAAAGGTCAGTTTCTCGGTGGATAGTCCAGTGTATCCAGTTCTGCTATACCAAAGCTGATAAAGAGCCCCCATCAGGATTGAGGGCCCATTCCACAAGAGGAACAGCTGCCACTTTAGCAGCTGCCAGGGATGTTCTGCTAGTGGATATCTGTAAAGCAGATACCTGGAAAACAGTACACACTTTTACAAAACAGTACAACCTGGATATTCTGTCCAGGAGTGATGCTAGATTTGGCACAGCAGTCCTGCAAAGTCTGTTTCCAAAATAAGTTCTGTGCCCACCTCCAGTGGGTACTGCTTGGTAGTCTGCATAAAGTTAGGAATATTCTGAGCATTACTGGGGTTAGAAGAAAAAAAATTACTTACCATAGTAATCTTCCTTCACTTCACTACCAATCTAGCATTGCTTGTAAAGCGCTTTGGGGTACTGTGTATGAAAAGCGCTATATAAATATTGATTCTTCTTCTTCCTTCCCAGTGATGCTCAGATATTCATAACTTCCCTCCCAATCTCCATAACTTCCCTTCCAATCTCCCCTTCCAGAACTTCAGCCTCTGCACTTCGCATGCTGGTGCCACCATTATCACTATACACCCTTTGAGTGTTTTTTACCCTGCGCCTGTCAATAGTAAAGGTGAACAGGGTTCATTGTATTTCTACCTGTTTTTGGTATTTCTCTGGCATTTTATTCTAACTTTGTTGAATTGTTGATCTCTCCAGTTGGAGTTTTTGTTTTTACAAATTTATATTGTTGGGGGAAAACCCCAATTTTAATAATAAAACTATAGTACTATCTTACTCTGGGCCTACTTTCCAGGCTCGTTTATAAAATCTGAAGAGGTTAGAACACAGGCAGTTAGTAGAGGCAGTGTTTGAAAGATGCTCACGTGCAAAGTGTTCCATCATTTGCATGTGTTCTATCTCTCTGGGCAGTCTAACCCCTCGGGCTTACTGCATAAAGTTATGAATATCTGAGCATCACTGGGAAGAAAGAAGATTACTATGGTAAGTAATTTTTTCTTCTAGGAGCGTGGATATGTTGTTCATCCACACTGTTTGGCATTGTCCCCTTCCACTTTAAATCTGCCAGAAGTCTTCAAGTTAGCTCCTGCCACCCACCCAGGTGGTATATACCTCGGCTCCGCCCACTTGACCCCAGATCTTCCTTTCCGCTGGAAAACAGAGGTTGCCTCCCTCGTGCTCCTCGCATTTCATAGCCCTGGCTTTCAAATTGTCGGTTTTATCAAGCTCAAACTCGCTTGAGTTAGCAATCGTGCTTTTGCATCATCGATCATAGAGAATAAATCTTCCCGGATTTCGCTGGTGTTCCTGCAGCCAGAAGATGTCGCGAACTGATCCCCACCTCACGTATGCTACTGCCTTGATGTTGGCCATGACACCTCGTCACGTAGCTTTTCCTTGGCCTTCCATCCCAACGTCCTGAACGACCTCAAGGTACACCTGAAGCTGGGGAGACTGGAGAAAAGGAATCCTCCAGTGAAGTCGAAGGAGGCTAGGTGAGTGGTTTCTGCAGTTGCGGGCTCCGCCGATCAGCTGGAATAGATGAAGGCGTTCGAGGAAGACGCCGCTCGTGTTTCGGCCAATCGAAGCTTCTTTGTTCCGTTGAACCTGGGCTCCACCTTTATGGGATCTTTCAAGTAGTTGTGCCAGTCTCTCCCCAACCGGGGTGAGGCCCCCTTGAGCTCGCACTCCTCCCGCTCTTGGAAGAGAGATAAAGACCTGTTGTCTTCATCCCGGCGAAGACGTTCTTGGGATTAAGAAAGGTCCGAGTCACAGCAACACGCGGTCACAACCTCGGTCGAGATCACATCCTCGGCCACCGGCCTCATGGATCTTCCATCTGGCCAGGGGACCGAGGACTTGGCCGACGAGGTTGAAATTATCCTCAACCCTTTGTCACTGGCCGTGGCCGATGACTCATTAGAATGGACTCCGGTCCTGGAATTTCCTGATGAGGAGACCCAGCCCGCTGGTGTCCCCATCAAGGACCCGGTTCCGGACCCTAGGGTTTCACTGATCACACCGGTGTCTCCCGATCGACCGAGTTGGCCTCTCCGATCTCGGTCATGGTCCAGGATCCCCTTGGCCGAACGACTGAGGAAGACCCATAAGCGCTCGAAGAAGAGGCGATGCCACAGGTCATCCTCATTGTCCTTGGATGAGTAGGAGCTCCGGCGGAAACTCCGGCGCCGCTATGAGGATCTCATGTGGCAACAGCTGATCCTGACCGGGCAGAAGCTGGCTCCGCCACGCATGCCGGCCATTACGTGGCTTTCACCTCCCAGGCCGAAGCCGACCCCTCCGGAACCGAAGCCTCTGGTTCCTCTGCCCATGGGGCCGGCCCGTCCACCGGTTTGGCATATTCCGGTCTCTCCACCTATCCCGGTGGAACCGCCACCTAAGCAGCCTAAGGGAGGGGCTCCCTTGAAAGAGGACCGACTAGACACTGGACTTCCCCAACGTCTGTCGGTTACAGTCACCCCGGACCTCCCTCGGCGGATCAAGGGTGATTTAGGCAGCAGACTGCTGTATCACGACTCTTTGGACTTGGATGTCACCGGGCTCCACTCTCATTCTCATCCGGGGGATGACGAGTCGACTGTTGACACAGGGATGGAGGAAGGCCCTTCCTCCTTCCAAGGGATTCTCCGTCTCATTTCTGACTCCACCGGAATGCCCCTGGAACCTGTCCAAAAAACCGTGGAGTACCCTCTCACAGATATTCTAAAGAGGGGATACCTGACGGAGGCCTTTCCAGTGGCCGAGGCATTGTTGACCCGGCCCTTGAACTTTGGCAGCTCCCTGCCTCATGCCCAGCACCATCTGCCTGCATGGCCCGCAAGTACACGATGCCCATGGGGTCCCTTGCGGGGTTCACAGAGCACCCTGCGGCCGAGAGCCTGGTGACCGCCTCTTTGTTCCAGGCGTGACTGGCAGTTCGGCGACATTGACTCGACCTCAGACAAGGAATCCAAAAATATGGACCACACTGCCCAAAAGGTCTATGCGGCATCTTCTTTGGGCCTTCGTCAGGCCAGCTCGGCAGTCATCATGGCACACTTCTCTCATGCCCTTCTCGGGTCATTAGACGAAGTCCTCCCTCATCTCCCTGTGGACATGCAGACCACGGTCAAACAGGTCCATGACCAGGGCCATGCTGTTGTCAGACAGCAGCTCCAGATGGCGCTGGACATTGGGGATTCCTGTGCCTGCTCGATGGCTGCCACAGTGGCCTTTCACCGCAGGGCTTGGCTGAGGCTTTCCTCCTTCCCGGCGAATACTCAGCATAAGCTGGCTGATGTGCCTTTCCTGGGGACTGACTTGTTCAGTCCAGGAGTGGCCGGTCACCTATAGCGTATAGAGCAGTCCAGTGCCACCTTGGACACCACTTCTGCAAAAGGTTCTTCGGGCAAGAACCAGAAGAAGAAGAAGAAGACTTTTCGGCACTCTTCCCCTGCGATGCGGCAGCCCTCCTACCAAGGAGGACAGCAGCATCAGCAGCAGGCTCAAGCTTGGTGCCCTCGGCCCAAGCCTAGTCTAACAGGGCTGCAAAGGATGCCGATGCTCAGGTCCCAGCTGCCTCCTCCTCTAAGCCTGCCCATTGATGGGATAGGGGTTGCCACCCCTATCTCCGCCACGCTAGCTCTGGGGCCCTCCCATGGGGTCGGCTCTGCCACTTCCTTTCTGCCTGGTCCGCTGTCACTTCGGACAGGTGAGTTCTTGAAGTGGTCGGTCAGGGACTGCCTCTAGAATTCGAGCAGCACCCTCCAAGCCGAGCCCGCGCCACTCGGGAGGAATGGATTTCCGCATGCACCCAGTCTGCTCTTCGAGACGACGTGGCTGAGTTCCTCAGCAAGGAGACAGTAGCCTCCGTGGCGGAACCTCCAGCAGACCCAGGCTTTGTCTCCAGGTACTTCCTGGTGCCCAAGCGGACGGGGAGTTGGCACCCCATTCTAGATCTCCACGACCTGAATCAGTTTCTCAGGTCTCGCACCTCGGATGGTCACTGTGTCCCAGATCGTACCATCCCTGGAGCAAAACATGTGGTTCTGTTCACTGGATCTGCAGGACGCATTCTTTCACGTCCCAATCCGTCTGTCCCATCAGCGGTTCCTTCACTTCAGGGTCAAGAGGACCCTGTACGAGTTCCAAGCCATGCCATTTGGCCTGTCATCGGCCCCACAGGTCTTCACCAAATGCATTGCAGTGGTGGCGGCCCATCTTTGGTGTCGAGGAGTCTGAATCTACCCTTATCTCGACGATTGGCTCCTGGCAGGTCCCACCCAACAGTAGGCGGAGAGGTCCAGGGATCTGGCCCTCCAGATCTGCTCCCAACTTGGCTTCCTGATCAACGAGGCCAAGTCGGAACTCGTGCCTTCCCAGGTGATAGGCTTTATCGGGGCAGAACTCGCCACTTTATCAGCCAGAGCTCAGCTCCCGTGGACAGGCGGAGGTTCTCTCCTCCTTTGCCCGATCATTTCTAGTTGAGCACTTGCGCCCTGCCGGGACTTTCTGTGCCTTCTGGGTTACATGGTGGCATGCGCCCGGTGGTCTGTTGGGCCTGGATGCACACGCGCCTCCAGTGGGAGCTGGCCGCCTAGTGGACTCAGCAATATAGTCATTTTCGACCAGCTGATCACTGTAACCCAGAAGATGTTGGACTCTCTCCAATGGTGGACCACCCCCGACTGGTTGCAGGAAGGGATTCTGTTTGTCCGCCCCGAGCCAACGGTCGTCCTTACGACCAGTGCCTCTCTCATGGGCTGGGGAGCCCACATGGGAGAAAACAGGGCCCACGGTTTCTGGACTCCCGAGGAGACACGATGCCACATCGACCTGTTGGAGCTCAGAGCAGTCAGACTGGCACTGTCAGCTTTCGCTCCTCAGCTCCGGGGTCAAGTGGTTCAAGTCCAGACAGACAATACCACGACCATGTGCAACCTCAACAAAGGGCGCACACACTCCTGTCTGCTTGTGCAAGGAGGCACTGCATGTGGACCCTCGTAAGCCAGGTTGAGGCAGATCTCCTAGCCATCCATGTGGCAGGAGCCTCGAACTGGCTGGTGGATGCTCTCAGTCACGATAGGCCAGACATTCCACAAGTGGTCTGTCCATCCAGAGGTAGCTTACAGCCTGTTCTCCCATTGGGGCAAACTGCTGGTGACCTGTTTGCCCAGGGAAACAACAAGCTGAGGCTGTATCATGCCCGCCCCTGCAGGGCTCGCTGCAGGGGATGCCTCAGGTCGTGGACCCCAGGCCTCTCTCTATGCCTTCCCTCCATTTCCCTTGATCCACAAGGTGTTACTCAAGGTGAGGAGGGGCAAGGCAAAGATGATTCTGTTAGCCCCAGACTGGCCGTGCCAGTTCTAGTACCCAGATCTCCTCAGCCTCAGCTGCAGGCCCCCGGAGCGGCTTTGTACACGCTCGGACCTGGTATCTCTCAAACCAGGGGAAGGTCTTCTATCTGGACCTTCAGTCCCTGCACCTCATAGCCTGGTACCTGAGCGGCTAGAGTTCCAGACTTTGAGTCTTTCCGAAGATGTCTACACCATGGTGGAGGCATCTAGAAAGGAATCAACCAGGAAATGTTATGCCTTCAAATGGAAAAGGTTTTCCATTTGGTGTCAGGGTAAGGGTCTGGACCCCTTATCCTGTTCTGTGGCTAACATTCTCGACTACCTTTGGTCTCTCTCCAAAGGGGGTCTGCGGTCATTGACTCTTAGGGTGCACCTGGCAGCCATTTCTGCCACCGGGCGGGCCGGTCAGCTGACATTGGCACAGGAGACAGTGGTCAGGCGCTTTTTCAAAGGCCTGAATCACATATCCCCTCCAGTGCGTGAACCTCCACCTCCATGGGATCTACTGCTGGTTCTGGCAAAGCTCATGGGCAAGCCATTCGAGCCCATGCACAAGTGTGAGCTGTCACACTTGTCATGGAAGACAACCTTCCTGGTGGCTATCACGTTAGCCAGAAGGACAGGGGAGCTCCAGGCACTTTCGGTCGACTCCCCTTATCTGGTCTTTCAGAGGGACAAAGTTGTCATGCGCCCCCACCCAAAATTCCTTCCGAAGGTGGTGTCAGAGTTTCACCTTAACCAGGTGTTGACTGTGCTGGTATACTACCCTAATTACACCTCGGAGGCTGAGTACAGGCTCCATACCTGACCTGAGACGTGCTTCTCTCCTGTTATAAGGAGCGGACAGCGGAAATTGGGGAGAGGTTCGCCAGCTGCTTGTCACCTATGCTGAAGACGCTTCTGGCAGGTCTGCAGCCAACGGACCATAGCAAGATGGATTACATCATGCATAGGTCTGTGCTATGAGTTGGCTGGCAAGGAGCCTTCCAGAGGGATAAGAGCTCATTCTGCCCGCCATACTGCTGCATCGGTGGCTGCTTCCAGAGACATCCCTAACCAGGAGATTGCCGGCTGCTGCCTGGAAGTCAGCTAACACCTTTATCACCCACTACCACATCGACCTTGAGTCACGCCGGGATGCTGGTTTGGTGCTTCAGTTTTCCAATCTCTGTTCCTTAAGTAGGGGGTGTGCGCCTAGCCTCCCTCCTCCCGGAGAACTGCTTGGAGTCTGCCAAACAGTGTGGATGAACAACTTCTAACCCCAGTAATGCTCAGTATATTCATAACTTTGTGCAGCAGGCCTGGAGGGTTGGACTGCTCGGAGAAATGGAACACATGCAAATGAGTAGAATTATTTGCACGTGAGCACCTTTCAAATACTGCCTCTACCAACTGTAGTGTTCTAACCTACTCAGATTTTCTCTCTGCCTGAAAGTCTGGTCGCCGGAGTGGTCGCTTACTCTTTCAGTGAAGAAGATTCAAAAAACCTTTAAGTATTTTCTATTTCTTTTATTGCCTCTACTAATTGTTAGTATAAATCTTGTTTATTGCTTAGTTCACTGTTATTTTCCAGTTCCTCGTGTTCGGAATAACCGTGGGGGAACCGGGTTAGTCTTTTAAGTTATCGGGGTTCTCTCATTAAAGAGCCTTGTTTTTGTTTAAATATTAGTTCAGTTTTTTAGTGTATTTCTTGTTTTTGGTAACCGTATCTTATTGGTTACAGAACCACAGATCCGGTTCACCTGACATCTCCTGGGTCGGTTCCTCTGGTTCCTATCGGTTCAGGAACCCATCAAGAAAAAAAAAAAGGTTTGATTTTTAAATAACTGTATTTACATTGACTTAGTGGTTGATGCTTTATGCTTGATCATTACTATGTCAGATAAACTTAAAAGAGAACCGAGAACCCGGTTTCAGAAATTGTTAAAATATGGAGATGAAGTTGCTAAAGCAGACAAGCACACCTTATGTGTGGTTTGTCTGGGATTTGAACATCTGGATCAATATTGTGAAGTTTGCAAGACTTTTCCAGAAAAAACTGCGGAAAAACGCCTTGAAAGGCTAAACAAGAAATTTCCTAGGGGTCCCTCCAGCTCTGACCAGCTGATACCCCAATCTGCTGTGGTTGAAACCACAAGTTTGCTTACCCCTGCCCCTGAGACAGGCGACAAAGGGGCAAAAAGAGGGAAAGAACCATCTGACTTCTGGTTCCCTCAAAGAAACTTAAGAAAACTAAGCATGCAGAATCCTCTCCTGCTAAACCAGGGACTTCTGCTCAGTTGCCTGACATACCCTTGGCTCAGGAGTTAGCCCAGGCCCTTAAAATTATCCAGACACTGCAAAATATTGTTCCCCAGCAGCCTGCCCCTACCCAGGGTCCTCAGGCCAGCATGGGTGTGCTCCCTTCTTTACAGGAGGAGCAGTATTATGAACAGGAGGCGGATCCTTTTCAGGACGATGAACCTATCCCTCCAGAGGTTTCTCCTGAGCAGGATTTTGGTTCACCTCCCAGGATGTCAGAGGATTACTCATCCCATTTTACATTTGTAAGGAGAATGGCAGATGCTCTAGATATTGCTACTACAGAGCAAATTGAGGATGAGGAGGAAATTGAATACTTGAATATGATGGGAGGTTTGACATCCACCAAAGCCCTCCTCTTGCCAGTTTACAAATTTTTCAAAAAGTACACCCTGAAACTTCTACAAACTCCTAATTCTGTTCCTCCTATTGATAGGAGAATAGATAAAAAATATCAGTTGGACAGGACGGGAGCTGACTTTCTTTTCTCCCACCCTGACCATCAAGGGGTTATACAGCAGGCAGCCTGCGATAAAGCCAGAGTCCCCTGTCCTCCCACCCTCCAGACAAGGACTCCAGAAATGGTGGATAGCATGGCTAAAAGGATATTTATCAGCCTCTTGGCCATGAGACAGGTTACCTTTGAAGCTTGTGCTGCCCAGTATCAAAAATCTCTGTGGCAGTCGGTACTGGAAATGTACATGAAAGCCCCCTCACCCTTGTCTGAAGACCTGGCTGAAGGTGGCTAAGTACCAGTTCCAGATGGCTGCTGATTCTAACGACACTGCAGCCAGATGGATGGCTAACACTGTAGCACAGAGAAGGTTTGCTTGGCTTAGGGCCACTAACCTTACTCAAGATACTCAATCCAAGGCCCTGGATTTTCCCTTAGAGGGAAACTCTCTTTTTGGGGAATCCACGGTTGCATACATGAAAAAAGTAGATGAATATAAGGCTACCTATAGAAGCAACTCTGCTAAAGAGCGTGCTTCACCATCCACTAGGCCCTATGGAAGGGGGGCAGAGGAAGGTCTTTATGATCAGACCTTTCTTCCAGCCAGTAGCCGCGGCTCTCAGCACGAGCAGTATCCACAACAGGAATACTCTAGGGTAGGGGTAGAAGGGCTGCAGGAGGGGTTCTTGACCCAGCCTCAACCCCAACCAAAGCAAACCCTGAGAATCAGGCCGCCTCCATCCCTGTCGGAGGCAGATTCTCCCACTTCCTCCAGGGTTGGCTAAGCATCACCAAAGACAAGTGGGTGCTGGAGGTAGGGGCCAGGGTCTGTTCTTTGAACTTCAAATCTTTTCCTCCTCAGAAAACCAGGGTTTACTGCTCACCTCCTAACAGAGAGGGCATTGCTAGAAGCAGAGGTCCAAAGTTGCTACATCTCAGAGCAGTGAATTAGTCCGCACTCACCCTGAGAGGAAGAGGTTTTACTCCAGATACTTCCTAACAACAAAGAAAAGTGGGGAGTGGCGGCCAGTACTGGATTTCAGAGCTTTAAACAAGCATCTGAAAAAAACAAAGTTCAAAATGGTCACTTTGGCTCGAATATTGCCAACAATCCAAAAGGGGGGGGACTGGCTGACATCACTGGACTTGAAAGATACCTATTTCCACATCCCCATAAAGGAATCTTTCAGAAAATACCTCAGATTCAGGCTCCCTTCAAGCCGCTATCAGTTTTCAAATCTTCCTTTTGATCTCTCCTCAGCACCAAGGGTGTTCACAAAGTGCCTAGTTGCTGTAGTGGCATATCTAAGAAGACAAGGAGTGACTGTTTTCCCTTACCTAGACAATTGACTGGTGGTGGGAAACTCACCAGACCAAGTAAGGAACTCCCTAAAAATCACCCAGGTCCTCTTAGAGTCTCTGGGTTTCATAATAAATCAAAAGAAATCAGTCCTAACCCCTGCTCAAACTCTGCAGTTTATAGGGGCAGAAATCAACTCACTTCAGGGCAGAGCCTTTTTACCCTTAGACAGGGTGCAAAGTCTTCAGTCAATAGCAAATTCCTTGTCCTGAACAGCTCAAAAACTGCAAGACAGTTTCTGCAGCTACTAGGTCTTATGGCTGCATCCACAGGCACAGTCCAGGGATCCAGATTCCACATGCGAGACATCCAGTTTCACCTCAGGTCTCACTGGAGTCAGAAAAAAGACCCTTTTTCAAAACTTATACCAGTGACAGGCCCACGATTAAGGGCCCTCTTGTGGTGGAAACAGGAATCCAATTTAAGGCAAGGAGTGCCTTTCCAGACAGAAAACCCCTCTCTGGTACTCACAACAGATGCATCCCTTTTGGGCTGGGGAGCCCACTTAGGAAAGCACATGACCCAGGGAATCTGGTCAGCAGCAGAGTCCCTTCAGCACATAAACTTACTGGAGCTAAGAGCAGTGTTACTAGCCCTAAAGGCTTTTTCTTCAGTGATCATGGGCAGAGTGGTTCAGATCAGAACAGACAATACCACCACAATGTATTACATAAACAAAGGAGGTACCAGGTCAGGCCCCCTCTACACAGAGTCCATGAAGATTTGGACACTGGCGTACTCTCTGAAGGTCTCTTTACAGGCAATGCACTTGCCAGGAAAGGACAATACTTTGGCAGATGCACTAAGCCACATTAACCAGGCCCATCAGGAATGGACTCTGAACAAGCAGGTGGTACAAGTTATTTTCAGAAGGTGGGGCACTCCAAAGATAAACTTGTTCGCATCCCACCAGAACCACCAACTACCTCAGTACTGCTGCAGACCACCTCTGGATTCCCTGGTTCTGAACGGGACAGGCAAGCACCTATATGCTCCCCCCCCCTTCCCCTGGTTTTCAGGGTGTTATTGAAGCTAAAGTCCCTCTCAGCATCCCTGATCTTGATAGCTCCGGATTGGCCCAGGCAGCCATGGTACTCTCTTTTCTGCTCTCCATGTCTGTCAGCAAACCGATACAGTTGCCCTCAGACACAATCTCCTGACTTCCAATCAGGAACATTGTTGTACCCGAATCTCAGGTCTCTTCATCTCAAAGCATGGCTCTTTGAAGAATTAGAGTATGCAGATTTAAATCTTTCAGAAGTTGTCCTAAATATTTTGAAGGGTTATAGAAAAACTCTCCACACAGAAAATGTATTCTTCCAAATGGAAGAGATTCTCTGTCTGGTGTTCCGGTATGAATCTTATACCACGAAACGCTGGAGTTTCAGTAGTCCTGGACTATCTCACTCATTTGCATTCACAAGGTTTGCAACCCAGTTCACTTAAGGTTCATTTAGCAGCAGTATCTGCCTGCCTTTCCGTGGGCACCAGAGTATCAGTGGCATCTGATGGACTTTTCAAAAGATTTTTTAAAGGACTAATGCATTTATACCCACCTCACAGGGCACCAGTGCCTGCTTGGTATTTGAATGTGTGCATAGCCAAGCTCATGGGCCCTCCCTTTGAACCCATGGCTACTGCCCACTTGAAATACCTTACTTGAAAACAGTCTTCCTAGTGACTATTACTTCTGCAAGGAGAATTAGCGAGTTCCAGGCTCTCTGCATTGACCAGGACTATATCTCATTTCACAGAGATAAGGTAGTCCTCATAACTAACAGACAGTTTCTCCCTAAAGTGGTCTCAGATTTTCATCTGAACCAGTCAACCACTCTACCTATCTTTTTCACAGACCATACCAGTTCTGGCGAAAGAAGATTACACAGTCTGGATGTGAAAAGGGCCATCAGCTACTACATGACAGCCACTAAAGATCTTAGGAAAAGTGGAAAACAACTTTTCTAGGGACATGGATATGTTGTTCATCCACACTTATTGGCAGGTTCCTTGCTGCTTTAAATCTTGCCGGAAGGTCTTCAAGCTAGCTCCTCCCACCCACCCGGTGGTAAACCTCGGCCCGCCCCTATGACGCCAGATCTTCCTTACCGCTTGAAAGCTCAGGTTCCTCCTTAACGCCTCATTAAGCTTTGGGGCTAATTCTTCGACTTTAAAAATTTTCAAAACTCTTTACCACTGTCTTCTTCCTCGTGGCCATGATGGACAAATCGACCTGTTTCGGAGATGCCCTATGTGGGCAGAAGATGTCTCGGACGGATCCGCAAGACTCCATGCATGCTTACTGCCTAGGCCAGGCGCACGCACCCGAGGCCTGCGAACTGTGCTCATCTTTCTCGGTTCACGCCCTGAGGATCACGCTGCCTGCCTCAACTTGGGCACCCCAGGAGATTTCCCGTCAAATCCAAGGAGGTCCGACTGGCAGTGTCCATCGGCCGCGGGCTCCGCAGAACAACTTGAGCAGATGATCGCCTCGAGGAGGAGGCGGCTCATGCCGTTACATCTTTCGGCCGCGGTATCTGCTCCGCCTCTCGCTGGTCCTCCTATTCGCTTCTTTAAGGAGCTTTGCTTGACCTCTCGACTAAAGGCGTAGGGTCCAACTTTCTGGACCGCTTTCATCGGTCAAGAAAAGTAAGGGGTAAGTCCCATCGCCGACGCTTCTGGGAGCGGGAGTCTCCTCCCCTGTCGACAGTCGACTTCGGGTCGGTTTCGCTTGGCCACTGGTTTCACGGTGCCACCGCCAGGCCAGGTGACCGAGACTCCTCACGACGTGGTTTCAGATTTTTCTCGACCGTAGATGGGTTGTCGGCTGGAGAAGCTTAATTCCTCCTCCCGTCTCCCCGGCGAGGATTGTGGATACCGTCGGCTCATCTGTCTCCTCTGGTTCCCGAGCCGTCGGATTTGTCAACCGAATCGAGGGATTGCCGATCCTCGGCTCTCAGCTGCGCCGAGCCTCGGCCTCGCTGAATTCTCGGTCTCGGTCTTTGACATCTCGCGTCTAGCCGATCCCGCCGACACAGGCGTCTCGTCCGCATCGCTAGCAGCGGCGCCGCCTCATCTTCCTCCTCCTTGACGAGGGGAGGCCGCCGTAGCTGCGCCCGAAAATATGAGGGATCTATGTGGCAACAACTAATTTTGGCTGGAACAAGTCGCTCAGGCCTTCTCCGCCATAAATGGTTGTCACTGGACGGGTCGAAACAACCCCCGAGGTGGTCGAGGAGCCTGTTTCAGGCCGGTTGTTCGGATCTACTCCTGCTGCCCCACCACCACGGTGGAACCGCCTCCGCTCAACCGACAGTCGGGGGCCCGACAAAGTTTGCGGCCGGCTCATGGCCTTCCCCATAGGCTGTCGGTCCCCTCACTCCCGATAAGCTTCGGCACGTGGAGGGCGGCGCGGGCTCTAGGCAGCTGTTCAACGATTCGTCTGAGTCGGACGACAACTCCTCCCTGTTTTCCAAGTCCAAACGGGCTAGATATCCCCTCACTGAGATTCTGGACCGAGGGGATTCTCCTACAGATGCCTTTCCAGTGGCTGAAGCCATTGCTGGCCCGGCCCTGAATGTGGCAGCGTCTGCTTCCTGTCCCTGCGCCTTGGCCAGGATGGCAGAAAGTATGCGGTTCCCACAGGCTCTCTGTCCGTTTTTCCGAACACCCTCTGATTGAGGGTTGGGTCACGGACAGTGTTTTCTGGGCGCGGAAATGCCAGGGACATGGACAAACGGCCCGACAAAGAGTCCAAGAAACTGGACTATACTCGGGCGAAAGTGTATGCTGCTTCCTCCTCGGCCTTCGTCAGGCCAGTTCGCCCGCCTTGATGGCACATTTTCCCATGCCCTGTTGGGCTCCCTGGATGAGGTCGCCCCTCATCTTCCCAGGGACCTGCAGACCACAGTTAAGCAGGTGCAGGACCAGGGCAGGGCAGTAGCTAGCAGCAGCTCCAGACTGCGCTGGATATTGAGACTCTTGTGCCCGTCAGTGGCGGCCGCAGTGGCCTGCGCCGCGGGCGTGGCTGAGGATATCCACTTACCTCGGATACCCAGCACAAGCTCACGGATGTTCCTTTCCTGGGAACTGACCTCTTGACCCTGGATGGAAGGTCACCTCCAGAGGATCGAAAGTCCAATGCCACCTGACTCGGTATCGTCCACAAGAGAGGGACAAGGGCCGTAAGCCCCAGCCTAAGCCCTTTCACCCTCTGTTCCGGCTATGCCGCCTGGCCCAACAACGTCAGGCCAGCAGGCTAGGACCTTGGTATTCCAAGCTCAAGCCGGTCAGCTTCCTCTAATAGGAAGCAAGGAGGAAGAGGCCCTGGTGGTCCTTGGCCGGTCCTTCCTCCAAGCCTGCACAGTGACGGGCTGAGGGGTGCGCCTCATCCCCGTCACCGCCCCGTGTTCCCCTGTGGGGACGGTCCGCACTTCCTTTCCGCCTGGTCCGCTGTTACCACGGACAGGTGGGTTCTGGAGGTGGTGGGAAGAGAGCCTGCCTCTGAATTCGAACAGGTTCCACCTTCAGAGCCGTCGCTCTAAGGGGGGCTTGGGTCCCCAGACTTTTGAAGGCTCGCTCGAGCCGACATCGCCCTTCTCCTTCAGAAAGGTGATAAAAGAGACAGAGGACCCCCATCAGAATCGGTTCGTGTCCAGGTACTTCCTGGTCCCGAACGGACGGAGGCTGGCGCCCATTCTCGACCTACACGACCTGAACATGTTCCTAAGGTCTCGAACCTTCAGAATGGTCACTCGGCTCAGATAATACCATCTCTGGAACACGGCGGGGTTTTGTTCTCTGGACTTTCAGGACGCTGCTCTTTCACGCCCTATCCCGTCTGTCTCATCAGAGATTCCTCCGCTTCAGGGCTGAGGGATCCCTTTCGGTTCCAGGCCATGCCCTTCGGTCTCTCTCCAGCTCCCAGGGTCTTCACCAAGTGCATGGCAGTGGTGACAGCATTCCTGCAGCACCGAGGGTCTCGGGGTACCCTTACCTGGACGATTGGCTGATAGCAGCCTCCAGGTCGGAGGTGGGCGGTCCAGGATCTGGCCTCCAGGTTTGCTCTCAACTTGGCCTCCTGGTCAACGAGGCCAAGTCGAACTCGAGCCAAGCAGGTGATAATTTTCATCGGGCAGAGCTCGACTCTCTTCGAGCCAGAGCACGGCTCCCGGCGGACAGGGCCGAGGTTCTTACCTCCTTTGCCCAATCATTTCTGGTTGGGCAATCGTGCCCTGCCCGGGACTTCCTGCGACTCCTGGGTCTCATGGCGGCCTGTACCAGCGTAGTCCGTTGGGCACGCTGGCACATGCGCCCTCCAGTGGGGACTGGCCAGCCAGTGGTCACAGCGCTGTGATCCTCTGGACCAGCGTGTGTGGATTCACCCAGGAGATGTGGAACGCTCTCCAGTGGTGGACCGTCTCCGTCACATCTGCAGGAGGGTATCCTGCTTGTCCGCCCTGCCGAGCGGTCTCTCTAACGACCGACGCCTCTTTGATGGGTTGGGGTGCCCATCTGGGGAACACCGAGTGCACGGCCTCTGGTCCCATGAGGAGTCCCGATGCCATATCAACCTGCTGGAGCTCGTGCGGTCCGCCTAGCTCTCACCACCTTTGCTCCGTTTCTCCGGGGTCAAGTGGTCCGGGTCCAGACGGACAATACCACGACCATGTACTATTTAAACCGCCAGGGCGGGACGCTCCCATGCTCTTATGCAAGGAAGCTCCGCATCTGGTCACTAGTGCAGCAGCCTGGAGGCGGATCTCCCGCCATTCATGTGGCAGGAGCCTCCAACACCCCTGGCCGATGCCCTGAGCCGATAGGGGCTGCATCGCGACAGTGGTCTCTCCTGCGGAGATAGTACAGGACCTGTTCTCCCGTTGGGACACCTCTGGTGGATCTGTTTGCCTCCAGGGAGAACGCGAAGCTGAGGCTGTTTCATGCCCGCCCCCCTCAGCAGGGCTCGCTGCAGGGGGATGCCTTCTCGAGGCCGTGGACCCCGGGCCTCTTTTACGCCTTTCTCCCCATTCCCCTGATTCACAGGGTCCTGCTGAAAGCAAGGAGGGACAAGGCGCAGGTGATTCTGATAGCCCCAGACTGGCCTCGCCAGTTCTGGTACCCAGATCTCCTCAGTCTCAGCTCCAGGACTCCGCGGCAGCTTCCAGCTCGCCCGGACCTGCTCTCAGTCAGTCAGGGGAAGGTGTTCCATCCGGACCTTCAATCCCTGCACCTGACGGCCTGGTTCCTGAGCGGCTAGAGTTCCAGGCCTTGGGTCTTTCCGACGAGGTCCTCAATGTCGTTGAGGCGTCCCGTAAGGAGTCGACCAGAAAATGCTATGCTTCTCCATTTGGTGTCGGGAAAAGGTTGGACCCTTTCTCGTGTCCTGTGGCAAGCATTTTGGACTATTTATGGTCCCTTTCTAGTCAAGGGCTTAGGTCGACGACCCTTAAGGTGCACCTGGCAGCCATCTCTGCTTACCGGGCGCGGGCCGGTCAGCAGTCAGTGGGCAAGGAAAAGTGGTCGGGCGCTTCTTTAAAGGCCTTGATCACATTTCCCCTCCAGTGCGGGAACCCCCACCTCCGTGGGATTTACTGCTGGTACTGGCAAAGCTCATGGGCAAGCCATTCGAACCAATGCACAGGTGTGGTCTCCCCCACCTGTCGTGGAAGACCGCCTTCTTGGTGGCTATCACGTCAGCCAGAAGGATGGGAGAACTCCAGGCGCTTAGCATCGAGTCTCCTTACCTGGTCTTCCACAGGGACAGAGTTGTCCTACGCCCCCAACCGAAATTCCTTCCGAAGGTGGTGTCGGAGTTTCACCTTAATCAGGTGTTGACTCTGCCGGTGTTCTACCCAATCACACCTCGGAGGCCAAATAGGCTCCATACTCTGGACCCTAGAAGGCGCTCGCTTATTATAAGGAGCTGCAGCTGGGGAAATCGAGAGGTTCGCCAGCTGTTTGTCACCTACGCTGAAGCCGCACCTGGCAGACCTGCAGCCAAGCGGACGATAGGCAGATGGGTCACCTCCTGCATAAATCTCTGCTATGAGTTGGCGGGCATGGAGCCTCCCAGAGGGATAAGAGCTCATTCTACCCGCCATACTGCTGCATCGGTGGCTGCTTCCAGGGATGTCCCTATCCAGGAAATCTGCAGGGCTGCTACCTGGAAGTCAGCACACACCTTTATTACCCATTACCACATCGACCTTGAGTCACGTCGGGATGCTGGTTTTGGGGCCTCGGTTCTCCAATCTCTGTTCCCCAAGTAAGTATGTAGGGGGTGTGCGCCTTGCCTCCCTCCTCCCGGAGAACTGCTAGGAGTCTGCCAATAAGTGTGGATGAACAACATATCCATGTCCCTAGAAATACAGGTTACTCACCTGTAACAGGAGTTCTAGGAATGGTATATGTTGTTCATCCACACGAACCCACCCGACCTCCCCGGCTTCGACGCACAACCTGAGCTTCCAGCGGGCCAGATCTGGCGTCATGGGGCGGAGCCGAGAGTTTTACCACCCGGGTGGGTGGGAGGAGCTAGCTTGAAGACCTTCCAGCAAGATTTAAAGCGGCAAGGAACCTGCCAATAAGTGTGGATGAACAACATATACCATTCCTAGAACTCCTGTTACAGGTGAGTAACCTGTATTTCCTTACATATGGGGATCTAGGAAAGAGTATACCAGCCTCAAAAAGATCCATATCTTATCTGTGTCAATCTTCACCACAGATGGGTACTGGCCGGAGATCAGGACCCCGCGGGAGTTTTTTTAAAGGGTAGGCGGAGCCGACACAGCATCAGCGCGCGCCCTCGAGGCGGCCGTACTGCGTGGCGCTCGGGAGGGTTGGCCGTTTAGCTGTGTCGACTCACTGCTCACCAGTTCTTCGTCTCCCGCCATTGAGGTCTCCTCGTGGGAAGCTTCTCTGCAGTTTTAGGCCTTCAGCCTGTTTAAAAATCGACGTTCAGTCCGTCGGTCGTCTACCGGTTCTGGGTTCTGCCTCCACTCGACGTCGCCGGTAAGATCTTTCCTTTTATTTGAAATTCTGCAACGTTGAGTCTGTTTGTGGTGTTTTCTTCTCCGTAGGTCATGTCTCGGTCGGAGGGTAAAAGTCTTCAAAGACGGGTCGGCCCCCTATGCGTCGGTGCCCGTGTAGCCGAAAGTATTCCGTCACCGACCAGCACGACCGGTGTCTTGCGTGTCTTGGCCCGCTTCACAACATGGACTCGTGCGACGCCTGCTTCTCCATGGACCGCCGGGTCCTCGAACAGCGCGTGTTGAAAGTGGGGCGAGCTCCGCTGACTTTCGGGGGTAGGGTTTGCAGTTGTCGGGCCATGCTGCGCTTTCTCCGCCCTTCCTCCAGGTCCCCTCCTGGTTCTGTATGGACCGAGGAGGAGGGAGCCTCGGCTACTTGTAGTCTGGCCATTGCCGAGGCTCCTCCCGCGGCTTGGTAGGCCCGGGTCGGCGCCGTCATCGGTGCCGTGGGCCCTGTCGACGCCCTGTCAGCGGGCGCTCGTGGGACAAGATCCGGCGCCCTCTCTTCACATAGCCCTCCCGCTACCGTCCTCGGCGCTGAGGGTTGAGCACGCACCATGCCTTGCGGCTCGGGCCGGAGGGCCTTCGCCCGCTGTTGGTGCTGCGGTCGGCCCCGCCCACGCACACGGTGCTGCTGTTGTGCGCCGAGTCTGGCTGGCCGCTGCTGCGCTCAGTTCGGTCCTGACCATTGGGCACCGCGGGGCCCGCGTGTGTCGTTGCACCGAGGCTGTTGCTGTTGTTGTCGGCAATCTGCCTCTGTCCCTGGTACTGGCCTCTGGGTGGACTTGACGGCGCTCTGCCCCTGGCTCTGGACCTGGCTCGAGCTGCCCTGGTGCCTCCTGCAGGCCTCCGCAGGGGCTGCAGAGGGCACTTACTGGCTGCCGGCCCTCTTGCAAATTGGTTCTGCCCGCCCTCCCTACTGTTTGGCTCAGAGCTTCAAACTCTACCTCTTCGGGGTCTGAGTCGAGCTCGGAGTCAGGCGGGCAGTCACACCGTTTGGGGTTGTCTGCGGAGGAGGGCGCTCCCATGGTCTCGTCGACAAGTCGAAGCCAGCCCCCTTCTGGGGAGAGTCAGGTGGCCCCCAAGGCTAGGGTCAGTGGTGCTGACCAGCAGACAGTGGTGCGTGCCACCATTGCTCTGCAACCTGGCCTTGGGGATTTCATCGACCCCTCGGTGGTGGTACCCCCTCCAGTGGTGTGTCTTGATCACCCAACTTTGGGGCCCATCGAGAAACCTACAGGAGGGGAGGGTACTGTTCCCTGGGTGTCCCCTTCGGGGGCTGCCCAGAGATGCCAGCTACCTCGGCTGGCCCTCTCGGGAGGAGGACCTCTCGGACTCTGAGGGGTCGGGGTGTGGGGTCGCGATCTGCCTTTCTCTGGGGTCCACTCGGGCCCTGGACGGTCAAGTGCGGATTTCCACCCTTCCCTCGGGTTCCTGAGGAGTCCCATTCTTTTGAGGCAGGGGACCGTCCTTCTGGACTTTTACGGCCCCGGTCGCCTCACTGGGGGGATTCTTCTGGGCACAGCCAAGGCAGTACCAACGTGGTTGTACAGCTGTCGGCTGTGGAGTCTTCCGGGGCACCCTCCTCGGGTGCTCATGGTCCGCTCCCTAGCCCTGGCGGAGGTCAGCCAACTTCTTTCTCGGCTCTGCCCCTATCCCTCTGCCACATTCTCCTGCACTCCCAGGCATTCTTAGTCCTAGCGGCCCTCTCACCTGGGAGCAGTTCAGAGCGGTGGCTGCCCGGTTCCCTGCCTATGTTAGGGCTATGGACAGCCAGGTTTTTCAACCTCCCCCCATGCAGCCACCCTCGGAACATATGGTGACCTCCAGCTCCTCATCCCCCTCTTCTGGGGGAGAGGAACCTTCTGTCCACATCTCTCCGGCTGCTGATCTCTCAGAGTATCAGCGCTTCCTCGTGAGGATGTTGGAGGACTTGCACCTTTCTCCCTCTTCTGTTAGCAATCCTGAGCATGCGGCGCACGCCTTTCTAGGCGATTATAGCGAGGCCACCCTTGTGGTGCCACCCTGGCCTGCTCCCCTCGGAGGCGTCCTTGTGCTCTGGCAGAGGCCTTTCTCCGGAGTTCCTGCCCCTAGGGACCTCAGCCAGAGGTATTAGCCCTCGAGTCTCCAGGTTCTATGCCTCATCTGCAGTCCGGCTTGACGCATCTGGACACCCCTGATGGGCTTCGCGCCCTCCACCGTGACCGGCCCCCGGATCAAGACTCCTCGGATTTTGATTTTTGGGGGAGGAGGACCTTCTACTCGGCACGGTTGCTCCTTTCTATTTCCGCTCATCAGGCCCACTATGCAGCCTACAACAGGTTCTTTTGGTCCAGGCTAGGTCAGGTCCTAGCTTCTTTGCCTGACTCGGAGCAAACCAGACAAGCCATCGCGCTCTCTGCACGTGACCTGGAGCTAGCAAGGCACCATGCGAGGGCATCTTACGACGCCAGTGAGGTAGCTACCAGGGTCGTAGGGACAGCGATCTGCACCAGGAGATTGGTGTGGCTACGTCTTTCTCCGGTGTCACCCTTGGCCCGGCGTAGGGTGATTTGCTCCGCCCACCAGGAAACCTACCTTTTCTCCCGTAGAGCGAGATGGCGCTTGTCGGGCAGCTTCCTTCCTCCAGGGGACCCCTGCCTCTCTCCCACCTTGGGCCTCCCCAGGCCCGGAAGGTTCCCTGCTTAGTGTGTCACCCACTGAGGGCTAAGGACTCTGTCCCTTAGGGTGTAAAGAAACAACCTCTCTCGGGGCTTGGTATCACCTGTTTCAGATGAATGGTGAAGATTGACACAGATAAGATATGAAAATTACGTACCTACCATAATTCTGATCTTTCTGTGTATCTTCACCATTCATCACAACCCCACCCACCATCCCCTGGGGCCTCAGTCTCTGGGTCCCCCTTCCTCTGTGGCTCCCCCTCTCCTCTTTTGGAGTGGGTAAAGTAGAGACACACAGGGGTATTCTCCTTCAAAGGGTACAGCTCGAGCGGCACTCCTTCTCTACTACATGTCTCCACCCCGATGGGGTGGGAGTTGATGGTTGCCCTCCTCCTGTTCTCCTTCTGGTTTCCATCCAACTGTTTAAAAAAAAAAAAAAAATAATTCTTTTTTTTTTTCACCAAACATCTTTTCTGAGAGAGTACTAAATCCCTGTACCCTTTCCTTCTTCCAGAATAGCCGACTCTGCTTCTGGGGTATTTGCCAGTTATTCTGTGCCTTGAATTCTGGCAGAGAGCTTTGCTACTCCTTGCAGTTCCTATACAATCTGGTGACGGACAAGGGTCTCAGATACCTTGATACCTCTCACTCTCTCCTAAATTTTCTCCCCTCCCTTCCTCCGCTTCCAGAGATTGGAGCCCCTACCCAATCCCCTTAGTCTCATCATTTCTTTGCTGTCCTCTCAGTCATTATTTCTCCTTTTAGTTCAGTTTTCCTTTCCTTTTTCTGTCCCTTGGACTCTCTTGTCCCACTCTCCATCCCTTCCTCTTACCTCTCCGGCGACTCAGAACTGGTAGGCAGGCGGAGTCGACACAACGGCCAGCCCTCGGCGCCACGTAGTACTGCGGCCTCGAGGGCGGGCGCAGATGACGTCGTGGCGGCTTCCACCCTTTAAAAAAAAAAAAAGAAAGCTCCCCGGGTCCTGATCTCCAGCCAGTACCCATCTGTGATGAATGGTGAAGATACACAGAAAGATCAGAATTACAGTAGGTACGTAATTTTCATTTCTCGGTGGATAGTCCAGTGTATTCAGTTCTGCTACACTAAGGCAGGTAAAGCGCCACCAACAGGATTGAGGGTGCATTCAACAATAGGAACAGCTGCTACCCTTGCAGCTGCCAGGGAGGTTCCCTTGGTGGACATTTGCAAAGCAGCTACCTGGAAAACAGTACACACCTTCACAAAACACTATAACCTGGATATTTTATCCAGGGGTGATGCTAGGTTTGGCACGGCAGTCCTGCAGAGTCTGTTTCCAATATAAGTTTTATGCCTACCTCCAGTAGTACTGCTTGGTAGTCTGCACAAAGTTATGAATATACTGAGCATTACTGGGGTGAGAAAAAAAATTACTTACCATAGTAATCTTATTTCTTCCCAGTGATGCACAGATATTCATAACTCCCTCCCTTCCAGAACTTCAGCCTCTGCACTCCGCATGCTGCTGCCATTAAGCCATATTATATCTGTTGCATTTTCCTGTTTTAATCATTTTAAACTGGAGTTTTCAATGTTCTCTTTTACAGTTTTATTGATGTTTTTTATCAAAGTCAGCCTCCCTTTGGAGGCCTACTCTAAATTTATGCTTTAATTAGGTGTAAACCCTCTTTTATAGAATTTAATTACATTAGTTTCTTAATGCCTGACTGCCAGGCTTCTCACAAATCTGAGTAGGTTAGAACACTACAGTTGGTAGAGGCAGTATTTGAAAGACGCTCACGTGCAAGGAATTCTAATCATTTGCATGTGTTCCATCTTTCCGGGCAGTCCAACCCTCCAGGCTTACTGCACAAAGTTATGAATATCTGAGCATCACTGGGAAGAAATAAGATTACTGTGGTAAGTCATTTTTTCATATCCACACTCCTAGAAGAACAGGTTACTCACCTATAACAGTAGTTCTAGCAGTGGTATATGTTTTCATCCACAGACCCACCCGACCTCCCCAGCTGCGGACGCACACAACCTTGCTTCGCGTCATGGGGCGGAGCTGAGTATATACCACCTGGGTGGGTGGGAGGAGCCAGCTTGAAGACTTCTGGCAGATTTAAAGTGGAAGGGGACAATGCCAAACAGTGTGGATGAACAACATATACCACTCCAAGAACTACTGTGACAGGTGAGTAACCTGTTCTTCTCGGACACCAGCTACAGTGAACCGCCATTTTCTTGCGTTTAATCCGTGCTTTTATTTTTCTTCTTCTAGTGTTTAAAACATCGAATTTTCGTTGTTTTCTTGCCTAGGTTTATGTTTTCTTCTCCAGCCTCATCTTCCCATCGACTGACGAAGTGTGCCTGCAACAAGCAAATTCCTGCTAAGGATAGCCACTCTGCTTGCCTGCTCTGCCTAGGCCCCGACCATGTCTCTAAGGCCTGCCAGTACTGCCAGGACTTCAACCAGGCCACACAGAGACATTGTTTGAAGACCTTAGAAAGTTACCTGCTCAAGCAGAAGTTGCCCAGTATGGAGAAGGAGCTACATGCCAGCAGTCCTTCAGCCTCCCTGGCTCAATCTTCTGGGGCTGCTGCTTCTTCCCAGAAAGAGAAGAAATCGAGCAGGAAGCACAAGCACCAGGACAAGCACTGAGACTGTCCTCGGTCAGCCTCTTGTTCGCGGTCGCCGCACAGACCAGCAACTGCCTCTGGGTCTTCCTTCCATGGTGGGTCGGCCCCTCCTGCCCTGTCAGCCCTTACCTCCTCCAGACTGCCAGTGGTTCTGCCACCTGCCCTCATGTCCACCTCGGGCGGTGGCTCTTCTGGGTAGGGAACATCGTCACCTGCCTCTCAGCCCCTGACACGTAGGCCATTAACACCCACGGGCATTCAGCCTGGCGGCTCTTCCAGGTTAGGATCTTCTGGCAACTGGTCTTTGACCGTCGCCCCTTAGCTGGAGTGTTGTCGTTGGCACCGACTCTGGGACGATTATAGTCAGCCAGACATCACCCAGAGCAAGTGCTCGCCTCTTTCTCTACTCAGGCGTCGCCTCTGCCCTAGCCTATGAGGCCCTCTTCCTCTACTCAGGCATCGCCTCTGCCCTTGCCTCTAGGGCCCTTTTCCCCGCAGGCACTGCCCTCACCATTGGGGTCAACATCAGCTTCCTCCCTGGACCATTGGCAGCCTTCGCCACACAGGCCGGCCCCGCCGACACCTCAGTCGACGATTTCACAACCATTGTTGCCTCAGCCGGCACCACAACCAGTGCCTTTTGGACCTCCTCGTAATCCACAGCCAGTGCCAGGTGGACCTGCACCGGGGTACCCTACGCCAGCTTTCCCGTCTTGCCCGTACCCCCCACCACAGTATCCATACCCTCCAGTCTACAATCCACTCCTACAGGTGGATTATAATGCGCTCTTCTCTGCTTGGTGGTCCTTCATTCAGAATAAGGACACGCCCAGGAGGCCCTCTCCCCCCTCGTCCTCCCCAGGACTTCCCACCTCAGGACCTGTACCAGGCAGGACCTAGCAGTCCCCGTACCACTGGGTCTTCCAGAGGATGCCCTGACATTGGCTCCGGCCCGTGTTTGAATGATCATCATCCCCTGACTTCAGTCCATGACAGTGAACCGTCGGGTGAAAACGCTTCCTCTTCAGAGTCCTCCGGGGACTCCTCCGAGGGCTCTGGGGACTCCTCCAAAGGGTAGGACCAGTCTAAAGAAGCTCCTAAATCCCCTCCTTATGACACTACCTTTCTTGATGTTTTGCATCATACCCAGTCCCTGATGGGATGGGATGGGAGGCATGTCGTCGAGACTCAGGTCAGGAAGCTTAGGAAAACCAGGAGCAACTGTAGCATTCACCAAAAATATTTATTTACAGTCGCAGTAACATAAAAAAATAAATAAACTTGTTCATTATAACTATGTACAAAGGAGAAAAAACAGTTGTTTTCTTTGAGTCTGTGTGTCCCTTTTTCTTCTAAATTTTTCTTGCAGTTGCAGCTTTGCTCTTATAAGTCCTTTAAACCCCCATCCTTAGCAAGCATCCTGTTTTTGTAAATATCAGGCAGGAGCTGCTAGTATGCAGTGTGCTTCTTGAGTTGAGGCCCCCTTTTGCACAGCTTTTGCAAAAGGCTTAACAATTGAACTCTGGTAACCTCTAGCTTCCAACAGCTTTTTGCAGTCATCTCAAATTATAATTCTATACATTTCAGCAGTAATGCTATACATTTTCCAAACAAAGGGGATCCCAATATCAGTTTCCTTTCCATACAATGATTTGCACATATTTTTATACTAGCAGCTATGCAAGGGAGAAAAAGACAGAGAGCCGGTGAGGATTGAGAGATAGTGAGAGGCAAAGAATTGCAAGCCTGTTGGGTTGATCAAGTCTGAAGTCTCACAGGAAAATTTGGTTGCGCAACCAGACAGAGAAGAGACAGGACAGGAAAGATCCTTGCATTTAAACACTTTCTCCATAACAAATGGGACAGGTCCTGTTCCACCCTGTCACATACACCCCCTCCTTAAGAGGAACCTGTTTTAAATAACAGGTTTCCAAAACTTTTTATTCTCTAATAACATTTGCTGCTTTCAGACCTTAAGCACATGTACATCATCTGTCTCTCTTTTTTTTTTATATAACAGTACAATTTAAACCCACACATTTGTATTTCAACCTCCAGAATCCTCAATTCCTAAGCCATACCTTGACAGAAAATCAGCATTACTATTCTCTTTACCAGATTTGTGAATCACTGTGAATTTAAATGGCTGCAGTGCCAGATGCCACCTTATGATTCTGGAATTTTTATCTTTTATCTGATTAAGCCAACAGAGAGGATTGTGATCAGTTACAAGAACAAAATCAGTTCCTAGCAAATTAAATTTAAGGGACTCCATGGCCCACTTTGCTGCTAGACATTTATTTTCGATAGTGGAGTACCTTTTCTCTCTGTCATGCAATTTCCTACTTATGTACAGAATAGGATGTTCTGTCCCATCTATATTTGGGCTTAGGACTGCACCTAGGCCTATCTCGGATGCATCGGTTTGTAGCAGAAATGGTGTCTCAGAGTCTGGGCTTCTTAAAACAAGTGCTGAACATAATGCATCCTTTATGGCTTGAAAAGCTTCATCACACTCTGGGGTCCATTTCACATTATTTGGGTGCCATTTTTTTGTGAGTTCAATGAGGGGAGTAGTTAACTCAGTGAAGCTGGGAACAAATCTCCGATAATAACCAGCCAGCACTAAAAATGATCTGGCATGTTTCTTTGTTTTAGGTATAGGGCTGTTAGCTACAGCTTCTATTTTAGAAACCTCTGGCTTAACTTCTCCATTTCCCAACACATAGCCCAAATATCTGGTTTTCTGCATGCCCAATGTACACTTGGTAAGATTAATAGTCAGATCTGCAGTTTTTAATAGTTTGGATAACTGCTCGTAGGTGTTCTAGGTAGCTTTTCCAGCCTGGACTGTACACCACGACACCATCCAGGTACGCAGCACAATAACCAGTGTGAGGGGATAAAATTACATCCATGTACCGCTGGAATGTAACTGGCGCACCATGTAAACCAAAGGGCATGGTGGTGACTGATAGAATCCTACAGGGGTGGCAAATGCAGTTTTATCTCTGGACTCATTAGATAAAGGTATTTACCGGTAACCCTTGGTGAGATCGAGGGTACTGATATACTTTGCACTCCCCAGTCTGTCCACCAAATCATCTATTCTGGGCATAGGATAACTGTCAAATTCTGACACTTTATTAAGTTTCCTAAAATCAAGGCAGATTCTAACACCCCCTTCTTTTTTGTTTACAATTACCGTGGGAGATGACCAAGCAATCCTCGACTCTTCTATGATACCCAGTTCTTTCATTTTTTGTATTTCCTCAACCACATCAGCTCTTAACCACTCTGGTAGCCTGTATGTCTTTTGGTTAATAGGACAAGCATTCTTTGTCACTGTTATATGCTCAACCCCTTTTTCTCAGCCTGGTACCATGGTAAAAGTATCGTTAAATGTCTTTAGCACATTACGAATGTCTGCAGTTTGTTCTGAGGTTAAGGAAACATTCACCTTTACAGCATCAGCATTTACAGTTTGTTCCAGTCTGTCATAAGCTACATCAATATCTTCCTTACCAGTTTCTGGTAAAACCAGCAAAGCAGCTTTTGGCATTTTTTCAACCCATCTCTTGAGGAGGTTAGCATGGTATATCTTAAGTAGGATTTTTCCTGCCAGGGGGCTCAATCTCGTAGTTAACAGTGCCAGTACGCCTAAGAACTTTATAAGGCTGTTGCCACTTTATTAACAGTTTATTTTCTGTTGTGGGTAACAGTAGCAAAACCTTTTCACCTGGCTCGAAAACTTTTTGTTTTACCCCATGGTCATTATATACCTTCTGCTGGTTTGGGGCCTCTTCTTGACTACTATGGCCAATTTCAACATATTTTGCCAGCTTCTTTCTTAGGGCACACATATAAGATGTTATAGATTGTTTCTGAGTGGGGTTATCTTCCCACATTTCTTTTATCACATCCAGTGGCCCTCTTGACTGCCTACCATACAGTATTTCAAATGGGGAAAACCCTGTTGATGCCTGTGGCACTTCACTGTAAGCAAAAAGTAGGTAAGGCAAGTATTGGTCCCAGTCTTTCCTTTCTCCTTTTACAAACCTTTTTAACATGCATTTTAGGGTTTGGTTAAAATGCTCAACAAGACCATCTGTCTGAGGGTGATAGGGGGAGGTTTTTATGGCACTGATACCTAGCAGTCTGTACAGCTTCTTAAGCAATGCAGCACCAAAATTACTACCCTGATCAGTAATAAATTCTTTATGTATGCTCACTCTGCTGAAAATTTTGGCAAGCTCTGCTGCCACTTTTGGAACTGTAACAGTATGCATTGGAACTGCTTCTGTGTATCGAGTAGCATAGTCGCTGGCAGTTTCGGTCGAGATCACATCCTCAGCCGCCGGCTTCACGGATCTTCCGTCTGGCCAAGAGATCGAGGAAGTGGCCGATGAGGTTGAGATTTCTCTCGACCCAATCGACCCTATTTCGCTGACTCCGGTCAACGATTCTTTGGAAAGGACTCCAGTCCTTGTCTTTCCTGATGAGGAGACCCAGTCTGCTGGTGTCCCCATCGAGAAAACTGTTCCGGACCCTTGGTTTTCACCGAACCCGGTGTCTTCCAGTCGACCGAGTCGGCCAGCCCAATCTCGATCGAGGTCCAGAACCCCCTCAGTTGAACGACCAAAAAAGAGTCATAAGCACTCTAAAAAGAGGCATCGCTGCAGATCCTCGTCCTCCTCGGATGAGGAGAGGCTTCGACGGAAACTCCGTCAACGCTATAAGGATCTTATGTGGCAACAGCTGATTTTGACCGTGCAGAAGCCAGCTCCACCGTCTACCCCGGCCATCACTTGGGTACTGCCTCCTGTGCTGATGCCGACCCCTTCGGAACTGAAGCCTTCGGTTCCCCTGCCCGCGGGGCCGGCCTTTATCCCAGCTCGGCCCATCTCGGTCTGTCCACCGATTCTGGTGGAACCACCGCCTAAGCAGCCTCAGGGAGGGGCTTCCTCGAAAGAGGACTATACAGACACCGGGCTCCCCCAACGTCTGTCCATTACGGTTACCCCTGACCGCCCCCGGCGGATCGGGAGACCGTTCTACCACGACTCCTCGGACTCTGACGTCACAGGACTGCACTCCCATCCTAGGGATGATGAGTCCTCCATGGCAGTTTAGAGGAGGGTCCTTCCTCCTTTCAGGGCATTCTCCGCCTGATCTCTGAATCCACCAGAATGCCCCTAGAGTCTATCCAGAAAAAGGCAGAGTACCCCCCTTATGGACATCCTAAGAAGGGAGGATACCCCGATGGAGGCCTTTCCAGTGGCTGAAGCCATCACTGGCCCGGCCCTTGAGCTCTGGCAGTGCCCAGCTTCCTGCCCAGCACCGTCTGCCCACATGGCCCGCAAGTATGCGGTGCCCATGGGGTCCCTGCTGGGATTCACAGAACACCCATCGGCCGAGAGCCTGGTGACCGCTTCCGTGTTTAGATGTACTGGTAGCTTGGCTGACACAGACCGACCTCCGGACAAGGAGTCCAAAAATATGGACCACTCTGCCTGCAAGGTCTACGTAGCCTCTTCCTTAAGCCTTTGTCAGGCCAGTTCGGCTGTCATTATGGCACACTTCTCTCATGCCCTCCTCGAGTCATTAGATGAAGTCCTCCCTCATCTCCCAGCAGACATGCAGACCACGGTCAAGCAAGTCCGTGATCAGGGCTGTGCTGTTGCAAAACAGTAGCTCCAGACGGCCCTAGACATCGGGGATTCCTGTGACCGCTCCTTAGCAGCCGCAGTGGCCACTCGCCGCAGGGCCTGGCTGAGGCTCTCCTTCCTCCCGGCGGATACCCAGCACAAGTTAGCTGACATTTCTTCCCTTGGCACTGACCTGTTCGGTCCAGGAGTGGCCAGTCACCTTCAGTGTATCGAGCAGTCCAATGCCACCTTGTATGCTACCTCTGCAAAAAGTTCTTCGGGCAAGTACCAGCAGAAAAGAAAGAAGAAGCTATTTTTGGCATTCTTCCCCTGCGGTCAGGCAGCCCTCCTATCAAGGAGGCCAGCAGCAGCAGCAGGCTCAAGCTTGGCGCCTACGGCCCAAGCAGGGTCCTCAACAGCTCCATAAAGGAGGCCGAGGTGCAGGTCCAGGAGCAGCCTCCTTTAAGCATGCTCAGTGACGGGTTGGGGGTTGCCACCCCTACACTCATCATGCCAGGTCTGGGTCCTCCTGTTGGGGGCCGGCTCCACCACTTTCTTTCCGCCTGGTCCAATATCACTTCAGACAGGTGGGTTCTCGAAGTGGTCGGTCAGGGACTGCCTCTAGAGTTCGAGAAGCACCCTCCCAGCCGAGCCCGCGCCCCTCGGGAGGAAAGGATCTCAGCTTGCACTCAGTTGGCTCTCCGAGACGACATAGCTCAGCTCCTTTGCAAGGAGGTGGTAGCTCCAGTGCCGGATCCTCCTACAGACCCAAGCTTCATGTCCTGGTACTTCCTGGTGCCCAAGCGGATGGGGGGTTGGCACCCCATCCTAGATCTCCACAACCTGAATCAGTATCTCAGGTCCCACACCTTCCAGATGGTAACTCTGAAACAGATCATACAATCCCTGGAGTGAAACATGTGGTTCTATTCACTGGATCTACAGGACGCATTCTTTCACGTCCCAGTCCGTCCGTCCTATCAGCGGTTCCTCTGCTTTAGGGTCGAAGGGACCCAGTACGAGTTTCGAGCCATGCTGTTCAGCCTGTCATCGGCCCCGCGGGTCTTCACCAAGTGCATTGCAGTGGTGGCAGCCCATCTTCGCCATCGAGGAGTATGAATCTACCCATATCTTGATGACTGGCTCTTGGCAGGATCCTCCCTTCAGGAGGTGGAGAGGTCCAGGGATCTGGCTTTCCAAACCTGCTCCCAACTCGGCCTCCTGATCATCAAGGCCAAGTCGGAACTCGTGCTTGCTCAGGTGATGGGCTTCATCAGGGCAGAGCTCGACTCTTGTCAAGCCAGAGCTCGGCTCCCAGCGGACAGGGCAGAGGTTCTCTCCTCCTTTGCCCGATCATTTCTGGTTTGGCACTTGCACCCTGCCTGAGACTTTCTGCGCCTTCTGGGTTACATGGTGGCGTGCACCTCAGTGGTCCTTTGGGCCAGGTGGCACATGCGCCTTCTCCAATGGGAGCTGGCTGCCCAGTGCTCTCGGTGCCACAGTCATTTCAACCAGTTGGTCACTGTAACCCAGAAGATGTGGGATGCTCTCCAATGGTGGACCGCCCCAGAATGATTGCAGGAAGGGATCCCATTTGTCCGCCCCAAGCCGACGGTCATCCTTATGACCGATGCCTCTCTCATGGGCTGGGGAGCCCACATTGGGGACAACAGGGCCCATGGGTTCTGGACCCCCGAGGAGTCCCGATGCCACATCAACCTGTTGGAGCCCAGAGCAGTCAGACTGGCACTGTCAGCTTTCACTCCTCAGCTCCGGGGTCAAGTGGTTCAAGTCTAGACGGAAAATACCACGACCATGTACTACCTCAACAAACAGGGCGGCACACACTCCCATCTGCTGTACAGGGAGGCGCGCTCCACATCTGGACCCTCGTAAGTCGGCTGGAGGCGGATCTCCTAGCCATTCATGTGGCAGAAATCTCGAACCAGCTGGCGGATGCTCTCAGCCGCATAGGCCAAACATCCCACGAGTGGTCTCTCCATCCAGAGGTAGCTTACAGTCTGTTCTCCCGCTGGGGCAAACCGTTGGTGGACCTGTTTGCCTCCAGGGAAAACAACAAGCTGAGGCTGTACCATGCCAGCCCCCCCCCTCAGCAGGGCTCACTGCAGGGGGATGCCTTCTCGAGGCCGTGGACCCCAGGCCTCCTCTATGCCTTCCCTCCATTTCCCTTGATCCAAAAGGTGCTACTCAAGGTGAGGAGGGACAAGGTGAAGGTGATCCTGGTAGCCCCAGATTGGCCCGCGCCAGTTCTGGTATCCAGATCTCCTCAGCCTCAGCTGCAGGCCCCTGGAGCGGCTTTGTACACACCCAGACCTGATATCACTGAACCAGGGGAAGGTATTCCATCTGGACCTACAGTCCCTGCACCTCACAGCCTGGTACCTGAGCGGCTAGAGTTCCAGGCTCTGGGTCTTTTCGAGGAGGTCTACACCGTCGTGGAGGCGTCTCGTAAGGAATCGACCAGGAAATGTTACACCTTCAAATGGAAGAGATTTTCCATTTGGTGTCAGGGTAAGAGTCAAGACCCCTTATCCTGCTCAGTGGCTAACATTCGAGACTACCTTTCGTCCCTCTCCAAAGGGGGTCTACGGTCATCGATCCTAAGGGTGCACCTGGCAGCCATTTCTGCTTACCGGGCACGGGCCGGTCAGCCGACACTAGTGCAGGGAAACAGTGGTGGGCGCTTCTTTCAGAGCCTGGATCACCATCCTCCAGTCGTGAACTTTCACCTCCGTGGGATCTGTTGCTGGTCTTGGCAAAGCTCATGGGCAAGCAATTCGAACCTATACACAAGTGTGCACTCTCACACTTGTCGTGGAAGACAGCCTTCCTGCTGGCTATCACATCAGCCAGAAGGATATGGGAGCTCCAGGCGCTTTCCGTGGACTCCCCTTATCTGGTCTTTCACAGGGACAAAGCTGTCCTGTGCCACTACCCAAAATTTCTTCCGAAGGTGGTATCAGAGTTTCACCTTAACCAGGTATTGACTCTGCCAGTATACTACCCTAACTACACCGTGGACGCCGAGTACAGGCTCCATACTTTGGATCTGAGATGTGCTCTCTCCTATTATAAGGAGAGAATGGTGGAAGTCGTGGAGAGGTTCGCCAGCTGTTTGTCACCCACGCAGCCGCTTTGGCAGACTGCAGAGCCAAACAGACCATTGCAAGGTGGATTACATCATGCAAAGGTTCAGGCATGAGTTGGCGGGCAAGGAGCTCCCAGAGGGATAAGAGCTCATTCTACCCGCCATACTGCTGCATCGGTGGTTGCTTCCAGGGACATCTCTATCCAGGAAATCTGTCGAGCTGCTACCTGGAAGTCAGCAAATACCTTCATTACCCACTACCACATCGACCTTGAGTCACGCTGGGATGCTGGTTTTGGGGCCTCAGTTCTCCAGTCTTTATTTCCCAAGTAGGGGGTATGCGCCTTGCCTTCCTTCTCCCAGAGAACTGCTTGGAGTTCAGAAGTGTGGATGAACAAAATATCCACTCTCCTAGAAGAACAGGTTACTCACCTGTAACAGTAGTTCTAGGAGTGGTATGTGTTGTTTATCCACACACACCACCGCCTCCCGGCTTTGGCGCTGGCCTGGCTTCCAGCAGAATAAGATCTGGCGTCATGGGGCGGAGCCAAGTTTTATACCACCCGGGTGGGTGGGAGGAGCCAGCTTGAAGACTTCCAGCAAGATTTAAAGGGGAAAGGGACATGCCAAGAAGTGTGGATGAACAACATATACCACTCCTTGAACTACTGTTACAGGTGAGTAACCTGTTCATATGTACCGTAACAGTAGATCTTTGAGAGAATCTCTTTCATCAGGCCATGCCGTCCCACCCTCCTTCCCTCTTATGGGACTGAAATTCTAGCTTTTGTTGCTCCTGTCTCCATTCTACTCTACTTATAGCCCTCTGCCTCTCCTGATTTCGCAGAGTGCTGGGTTCTGTCCTGGTTCCATACAGAGAGGTCCTCCAAGTATGATCTCCGGTGGGGAACTGAGGAGAGGAGTGGCTGCCCACGTTTATATATGAGGTGACATCTGACATCGTCGGGGGCAGCCCCTGGCTGGCCGCTTGTAAAAGTTTCCGTGTGGTCCTAGTGCCTGGCAGTTGATAGTTCCATAGGTGTGGCCTGCTGAGAGATTCCCTTGAAGATCTACTGTTACGGTAAGTATGTAAGTATTCTATCTCCATTCCGTAGAGCTGAGTAGCCCTGTGGCAAGACATGCACCAGGGATTTTCCTGCCCCTTTCTGGGGGTGATTCTGTTTATAAAAACATTTTTTTAAAGTTCCCCTACTGGTGACATGCTACTGCTTATTAGGCATCATTATGCAGTTTTCTGCTACATGGCATACTTGTGCCGTCTCAGTTACAAGTGAGTCCCATTGTTGTATACCCTTTTGTAACGTGACCTCCTGATCCACATGATTACAGGGCTATGGTCTTGATTCCACTACATTTTTGCTCTCTGGCAAGTGGTGTGTTGTTGTTGTGGCTCCGTACCCAACTGCCTATCTGTACCACCTTAGTATGCCCCTTCTGCTGTGTCTAAAAATTGGTAATCAGGTTTTACTTTGTTGATTATTTCCGGCATCTTTTTTCTCTATTTCTGTGGGCTAGTGAATTTCTCAGGACTTCTCTTATTTTCCCTACTTTGTTTCTCTCTCTCCCAAGGAACTGAACTGAAATTGGTTTGGGAGCAGGTAACAGTTATTGGCTAGTATGTGGCACCACGTGGTAGTGCTCAGTAGCCGTTACCAGCTCACTGTCCAAAGTTTTGCTCACATGGGGTCCTTGTGCCTCTAGCCCAGACCCATAAGTGGTAATCAGTGGTGAAGATATTCTAGAAGATCAACCATTACAGTAAGTTCCTAAATTTCATTTCCTGATGGATCATAGTGCCTCCAGCCGTAGACCAAAGAGTGGGACTTTGTGGAGTAGATACTCTAGCAGATAAAGAGTTACGGTAAGTAACTTTTCTGTCTACTGCTATCATTCAGTTGACATCCGCATGACCCACCCAACCTGCACTAGCCAGGATTGATCTTCCCTGTGTCAGTCTTCACCATTCATCACTGGTGGGTGATTGGCTGGAGACAAGCACCCCGCGGGAGCTTTTTTTTTTTGCTAGGGGGAGGAGCCGGCGCCACCCACAAGGCCGACGCACTTCATGGCGTTCGCGGGTTGACCAGAAACTGCCGTTGGCTCCTCTTCCACCTCAGTTCTGCATCTCACACCATCGTGACAGCACTTTGCCTGCAGCTGAAGTGAATTACTGATACGCCATTGCGGCCTAGTCTGTCGGAGTTTTTTGACGCCTTAAGAGACGCTCCTCAGAGCCATTTCCTGATGCCGCCTTGAGTTCTGCCTCGGTTCTGCCGTCCACACTGCGCCATAACTGAAAATAACCGGTAGGATCTTTCCCTTTCTTAACGGCATCGAGTCTTTTTCTGTTTTAAAGTATTAGTTACCGTTGCATCATGCCAGGTTGAGGGACAAGAAGCGTTCGTTGAAAGCGGGCCAGCCTCCTAAGCATTGGTGTCCCTGCGACTGGCATATTTCCATTACAGACCAGCATGATGTCTGCCTTTCCTGCCTTGGACCCCAGCACGACATGGACCGCTACATTGCCTGCTTCTCAATGGACTGCTGCATTCTTGAGCACAAGGCACTGAAGGTCAGCAGAGCTCCACCGACTTTTGGGCTTCGGCGTCGGTCTAACTGTAGGACTCTTCGCCTTTCCTCTGGGTCCCCTCCTGGGCCTACATGGTCCAGTGAGGAGGAGGAGGCCACCTCCTTTTCCAGCCTTACCGTGATGGAGGAGGTCTCTACTGTGTTGCCGGAGGACTGGTCTGGCTACATCTGGGGCCAGGCCGGGAGCACCGCCCTGGCAGTCACCTCTTCAGTAGTGCAGGCTCCCCCGTTGTCGGGGCCCACAGCTCCAGTGATCGGGCGGTGCCGCAAGGGGTGCTGGGTTGACCCGTGGCGCTGTCAGCGGGAGAGCCTCCGAGGTCGCCGGTTCGGAGCTCCTCTGGGTCTCCTCCTCTCCAGAACTTGCTCATTAAAGGCTGACCCAGACTGGCAACCTGACTCCCCGGAGTTGGGGGGTCTCTGGGGCCCAGAACCCATGCACCTTCCAGGTGTGCCCCCACGCAGCTCCTGGTATTTCTGCTGGCGCTGACCCTGGGCCAATGGCTACGCCCGGAGGTGCGGGTCAGCGCCTCAGTTGCTACGGGTGAGGTGGTCTGGCTTTGGGGAAAGGCTGCTGCCGCCTCATGCTATCCCTCCTTAAGGCCAGGACCTGATCCCCCTCCTCTGCAGCTCTCTAGGGGAGCCAGCGAGTTGGGGGTTCTTGCCTGGGTCCAAGGAAGGGATCTTCCTCGGAATCGCGAGATTGAGGGACAGGGCGAGGCTGTGGCACTCCTCTGTAGCCCTCTGGGGGCTCGGGAAGGAGCCACAGTGCTGAATTCAAGTTCTTCCCCTCGTCTCTTTCGAGGAGTTCTCTTTGGTGGGCTGGAGAATGCTCTTCTGGATCCATGTGGCCCCGGTCCCCTCATAGGGAAGCTTCCCCTACAGGGCTCAGTCCTAACCATTTTCATTTCCAGGACGGTGATGGAGCAGACCTGCAGATTCCCTGCTCTTCTAGGATCACCTGATAGGTCTTTCAGCCCTGGCAGAGGCACGCCACGAAGGTGGCCAGTTCCCAAATGCCTCTCCATCCAGCCCCTCTTCTCCCAGGCGATGTTGGTTCTTCAGGACCTTTGACCTGGGAACAATTCAGATCTCAGGCTGCGCACTTCCTTCAGTACGTTAGGGCCATGGACAGACAGGTCTTTTGACCAGTTCCCCCTCCGCAGCCGGAGTCTGACTCTTCAGGTTCCTCGGCCTCCTCGTCTTCCTCCCCTGAGGAAAAGGAGCCCTCTATCCACCTGTCCTCTAATGCTGATCAAGTCCAGTATAAAAGCTTTCTGGCATGGCTGGTCAGGGACCTGCATATTTCCTTTATAACCCATCGCAGTACTGAGCATACAACGCAGGTCTTTTTGGGCAAGTATGGGGCGTACCATTTGGCGGTCCCCTCTTGGCCAGTCCTCTTCCAGGAGGCATGGTACAGCGCCTGGCAGTTTCCATCTGTCAGTTCCAGCCCCCGTGGACTGCCAGTGTCAGTACTGTGCACCCCAGAGGTCTCCAGGCACTCTGCCTCATCCCACTACGGGATTGACGCAACTGGACACCCCTACTGGGTATAGACATCTGGTCTGTGATTGACCCCCGGATTCTGACTCTGCGGAGCTCCGATCATCTGGGGCAGAGAGTGTTCTCCTCTGTGTGGATTATGCTTGGTATTGCTTCACATCATGCGCACCATGCTGCCTACAGTAGGCATCTGTGGGCGATGCTGGGCCAGGCATTGGCATTGCTGCCCGATTCGGAGGCTGCCTGGCAAGCCATACCCTCTGCTGTAGGTTTGGAGCTGGCAAGGCACCAGTCAAGGGCATCTTACGATGCCAGTGAAGTTGCTTCACGACTTGCAGGGACAGCGATCTGCATTAGGTTGATGGCGTGGCTATGCCTTTCACAGTTGTCATCCTTGGCCCGGCATAGGGTGATGGCCTCCTCTGGGAGGGAGACATTAATGGGTGGGATCCTCGCTCCTCCCCGAACCCTGTGGGTTCTTTCTTTGGAAAATGGTAACGGGGGGAGTGGGGAATCCTCACCAATGGGTGGTTTCCACCCTCAGGGTTTAGAGGGAAGAGGGAGGGACCTTCTCCATGCTTCTTGTCCCTAAGGAGATTTCAGTAAACCGAGATTCAGCCTCGGTAACGGCTACCTGTGGTGGGCTGTCTGCCTCCCTGGAGACCCTTCTGGTCTCAAGATCTGAGTCACCTAATGTGTGGACATCGGTACCTCCTCTCCTTCCCTCTCCCCTTTTTCTTTCTCTTCTCTTTCCCTTTCCTATCCTTACTGGCTGTCCAGGAACTGGGCCTTTCGGCCCATACCCTCCCAGATCCTCCTCCCCCTCTGTCCTCTAGTTGGCCTATTCCTTTTTCAGTTTATGTCTTTTCCTTTTACTGTCCCTTGGGCTCTCTTGCCCCACTCTTGTTTTTCTCTCTCCTCTTCTTTTCCTCTGTCTCTCCAGCATGTAGAACTGAGGTGGAGGAGGAGCCAGTGTCCGTTTCTGGCCAGTCACGAGCGCCAAGCAGTGCGTTGGCCTCGTGGGCGGTGCCAGCGACACTGGCTCCTCCTCTAGCAAAACAAAACAGCTCCCACGGTGTGCTCGTCTCCAGCCAATCACCCTCCAGTGATGAATGGTGAAGATACACAGGAAGATCAAGAATTATGGTAAGTACATAATTTTCATTTCTACAGTTCTTTTTTCCAACATCCAAATCTGAGAGCAGTGCTGGCTAAGCTGGGAAGCCATGATTGGGTGATACGAGGATTCAAGCTTGAAGTCCGATCAGGTAGCTGAGCATGCTCAGTGGAAGCTGCCTAAGTGGATGTGAAATGAATACTAGTAGTAGAACTATAGTTACAAATAAGTAACCTCATCCCACTGCAGTCCATTTCATATCTCCTCTATCTGTTCTAGCTGTAGATGTCACTGAGCCATTTTAACATTCAGTAGTAACTTGTTTGTTTCATGTTGTAGGAGCATCAGAAATCACAGAAAAGAAAGTACACTAAGAAGAAACCTGTAGTAAAGGATGAGAGCCCAGACGCCCCGGAGAGCAGCGGATCCTGCGAGCCCAAATCAGAAGTATTCGCTGGCAGCCTTGCAGATCATGAGTACACAGCAGGTCCAGGCATCTTTGGCATGGCCCAAATAAATCGGGGCACTACACCCATGGCTCCAGGTGTCTTTCTGTCCCAGCGACGGCTATCTTCCCCTTGTCAGACCAGCCTTTCAGCACAAGGTAGTTCACTGACTGGAGAGGAGTGCAGATTCTACTATCAGAAAACAATTAAACTTTTCATTTTTACTTTGTAATAAACTGTCTTCTGTGGGATGGGTGATGACTGCTTAGCAGTGTGGGTGAGTTCAGGGAGGGGAAAGTAACATTTGTATGTGGGCATAGGGATGGCACGATTTGTGACTACAGGAGTTATAATTTGTGAGCATTGGGTGGTGTGATCTTTTTTTGTGGATATGATTTGTGTGTGGTGCTATGAATGTATAAGTTGTGCATGGGTACAGGGGCAGTATCATTTGTTCTAGGGACGTGGCTCTGATGTTCATCCACACTTCTGGCAGTGTCCTTTCCCTTTAAGAGCTTTCCAGAAAGTCTTTAAGCTGGCTCCTCCCACCCACCCGGGTGGTAACACCCTCAGCTCCGTCTCATGATGCCAGATCTTCCTTTCCGCTGGAAGAAGCAGGTTTCCTCCTTACCGCTCCCACGTTGAGTAGGCCCATATGCTTAAAATCTTCAGATCTACTTCCAAAACGTAAACTCTTTGAGTTCAGTCTTCAGCTCGATCTTCGATTGTGACTGCGATGGACGATAAGTCCACTCCTGGGTTCCACCGGTGCCCTTGTGAGCAGAAGATGTCCAGGACCGACCCACACGCCACGGAGATTTACTGCCTGTGGCACGACCACGGTCCCCAGGCCTGCAACTTTTATCGTTTGTTTCACCCCACCATTCTGGAGGATCGTCTCGCCCACCTAAAATTGGTCCGCCCAGCGCAGTGGAACCCGCCGGTCAAATGTAATGATGCCGCCGGCCCAGTGGCACTGAGGGTTGAAGCACTGGACGCCATAATTGTATGACAGCAAACCGGGTTCTGGAATGAGCCGGGTCAGCGAGGGAGAGGATTGAGCGTCTGGAGGACTGCTTTCCCCTCTTGGGGGAAGAGATACTAATCATTCCGCTCTCTGACTGCCCTATGGCGGTGGCTGGAAGGCAGTACGGGTCAGGAGGCTTGATCCGACGTCCTTACGTCAGAAGAGGGGCGGGCAAAAAAGGAAAAACGAGCGTGACAGGCTTGATGATGGTCCACCGCTCCCGGGAGCGGTCTCCAGATTCTAGATTGGGTCTCTGGGAGGGGAGAGAAGCTGGCAACCTACTCCTGTCCCCACCGCATGGGACAGTCTGCGGGGGAACTTCCAGGGACCGCCTAGCGTGGGAGCAACAGGACTGGAGAGAGTCACTCCGGCTGTAGTTGCCTGCCAGGGCTCCGGTGGATAAGGTGCTTGCAGGGGAAAAAAAAACAAATCTAATGATGCCCATTGGGTGGTCTCTGCCAAGCAGCTTGCGGCTTGCCTGACACACCGTCTCTGGTCCCTGGCCCGGACCAGGAGGAGCCTCACTAATCACTAACTCCCTCCTGTGACAGGGTTGTATAGAGCCCTGTCCCAGTTGTTCTGGAGAAGGAATTTAAATGCAAGGATCTGTTCTATTCTCTCCTTTTCTGTCTGGTTGTGCAGCCTGATTTTCTCGTGAGACCTAGAACTTGATCACCTCGACGGTCTTGCAATTCTCTGCCTCTCACTGTTTTATTTTATTGTTAATAATAAATCACTTGTTGCGAATTTTACAATTGCTCCTAGTTTTCCTATGCTTCCTGATCTGTGCCTCGACAACAGATGGTGTCGGTTTAAGTGGGATTTACGCCGTGCATACTCTAAGCCAGGAGTTTTGTGCGTGGGTACTAGACCTGGTACCAGGGAAGCATAGAAAAAAGGTATGGATTCTGCAGCAGCAAGCCCAGGAGTGGTTACCATGAGAATGGCAGCCAAACTAGCAGAGACAGAAGTCCAAGCTGAGACTGTACAGCTAGCACCAGTTATAGAAAAAGAACAGGCAGTGACAGAACCTGTAACAAACGCACAGGAGTGCGGTGTGCATAGTTTATGGAACACATACAAACAAGGGTAAGAAAGAATAAGTGCCTCAGCTGGGACTTGAACCCAGGCCATCTGGAATACCATTCTGATTGCACTAACCAGCTGCGCCACTGAGACAACTGGAACCTGGGCTGTCCCTGGGAACATTACTCTTTCTCAAATGCACAACCCAATGGCAACACAAATATTTTATTTCTAACAAACACACAGGAGTGCAGCGTGCATATTTAGTGACAGAACCTGAAAGCCTGACTGCCTTTTTCAAATGGTGGGCTATACAACGAAAACAGACAGAGAAGCAGAGATAAAAAGAGATTCAACATTTAGAACCACAGAGAAAAGAAGAAATGCAACAACTGAAACAGCAGAGAAAAGAAGAGATGCAGCGATGGATGGATGCCTTCCAAGTTATCAAAACTGGAGGATCTGGCACTGATCCAGCAGGGCAACAATACACAAACAACTTAAAATACATTAAACTTACAAAGTTGTGTCCCTCAGATGATATCGAAGTATACCTGACAACTTTTGAAAGGGTTGCCGCAGCCTGCCAGTGGCCAAAGCAGCAATGGGCAATCAGACTGGTACCTTACCTGAGAGGGAAAGCCCAACTTGCCTGCAGTAGTATGGATACTGCACAGTCAGAAAACAGTGACCTGGTGAAAAGTGAAATCTTGAAAAAGTATGACATCTCAGGAGAGAACTGCAGGCAGAGATTTCGATTTCTGAAGTACAGCTCGGTTGACAATCCTCGAGTAGCCTTCACCCAACTCGAACTCCTGATAAAGACAGCAAAACAGTCCCACAGATCATCGACACATTTGCAGTAGAGCAATTCATCAGCATCCTGCCCACAGATGTGCAGCTTTGGGTAAAGTAACACTGACCAGAAAGTGAGGAAAAGGCTGTTTCTTTGGCTGAAGACTACCAAATGGCCAGACAGACACCACAGCAGCGAGGTAACAGCCAAGCACCAGTAAGATACTATTTTTCGCATTTAAACTCTGTCATCGAGACACAGGTTAGGAAGCATAGGAAAAACCAGGAGCAGTTGTAAAATTAGCAACAAGAGTTTTATTATGAATACCAATAAATTAAAAAAACTAAAATCGTTCAGAATAACTATTTACAAAGGCCGAATAAACTGAGAAAAATCCATCTGAGTTTTCTGTCAGTTTCTGTGTCTCTTGCAAGCAATTGTAGCTCTGTCTTATAAGCCTTTGCAACCCCTTTTCTTAACAAGCATCCTGTTTTTTTCTAAAATGTTGTTTTATATATCAGGCAGGTGCAGCCAGAACAGAGTGTCCAAGAACTGAGGCCCCTTCTCCACAGCTTCTGCAAAAGGCTTAAACATTGCATTACAGGTTAACCCCTTGAGTTCCAAATAGCTTTGCAGTCATCTCAAACTATAATTATATATATTTCAACAGTAACATTATCTAATTTCTAAACAAAGGGATCCCAATATCAGTTACATTTCAACATAATGATTTGCATATATTTTATACCAGCAGATATGCAAGGGAGGAAAAGACAGAATAGCAAGGGAGGACTGAGAGACAGTGAGAGGCAGAGAATTGTAAGACCGTCGGGGTGATCATATCCTAAGTCTCACAGGAAAATTTGGTTGTGCAACCAGACAGACAAGAGACAGGAAAGGAAAGAACAGAACAGATCCCTGCATTCCAACTCTCCATAACAACTGGGACAGAGCCCTATTCTACCCTGTCACAAACTCCAAGTCTGATAAGAACTCTGGTGTGGGCAACAAATCTGTGCCTAAAGACATTATTTGCTATAACTGTAATAAGCCAGGTCATATTGTAAGAAATTGTCGTAAAAAGAGTGACACTGGTGCAGATTTGTCCTTAGCAAATTGGGGCAAGTACTTAACAGATGTGAAGGTGGGAGATAAGACTGTGAAGGGACTTAGAGAGTCAGGATGTCGACAGACCCTAATACATATTGAAGTGCTGGAAAAACAATGTCCAGAAGGACCAGGTACTGGTGTCGTCTGCATCCGCGGGGACACTCGATACTATCCCACCAGCCAAGTGACTCTCACTATTAATGGAGTGTCACACCAAATGATAGTGGGGGTAGTTCCCAAGTTACCTGTACCTCTGATTATTGGAAATGACTTTCCAGGATTTACTGAGTTAATCAAAGAGGGAGTAAATCCTGATGTTTCAGCAGCTGTGGTGACAAGCTCAGGCAAAGAAAATCTCGAATGGTAGGGACTCTTTTCCTTTCGCTGATTTTGATTCTGACTTGTTTGAGCACAGCTCCAAGATCCAGAAGTCCAGGAAAGAAAGACGATGCCTGAAGAAACAGTGGCAACAAAAGAGTGATGGACATAAAGGGTTAACATATGAAAATGCTTAAATTAAACTGATCACTAATTGTGATTTTCTTTCAGAACAAGCTAATGATGTATCTTCCTGGACATAAGTCTCCACCACTCATTCACACTAGTGGGATTAGCGCCGGGGGCACTAAGACCCATCGGGAGCAAACTTTTTGCTGGAGGGTGGCGCGAGAGACGGCCTTAGCGAGACACGTGTTGCCAGCACAGCGGTTCGAGCGTAATGACCATCTCGGCGACGACCCTCCAACCGCCTCAGTTCCTTTTTTCCCGCCGTCGAGTGCGCTTCAGTGACGACGTCGCTCGCCTGTCGGGAGTCAGACTTCAAACTAGCGCATAGTTTTCAGTTTGTTTTTTTGTAACTTTATCACGATAAGTAGTATCGCTTAATTTTATTCTATTTTCGTTAAATTTTTCTAATATTTAAATTTTACTTGAAGAAGTCTCGGCCTACTGGACGGAGTCGACCATGAGCAGGTCAGGTGACGGTAGGGAGACTTCGTATGAAAGCTGTTCAGTCAGCCGGGCTGGGTCCGGTCAGCCTCCTTCTTCTCAGCGGGGTTCCGACAATGGTCAGTCCGATGCCCGGGGGGATGGGCGGTCCCCCCGCCGGCATAAAAATAAACGGTCGCATTCTCGGCACCGTTCGGCCTCGAGCTCTTCTTGACCCACAGGTCAAAGAGAAGGCATCACTCGAGTCGCCCTCTGTATGTCTTCGCGTCGGCCTTCGGTTATCGTTGCTAGTTGCGGTCTCCTTCTTCGGAGTCGCCGACTTCCGGTGATCGTCGTCCTCGACATCGGAGTCCCTCCCCGCCTATAGGTAGGACTCCAGATGAGCAGTTTCATCAGTGGGCTGCTCTTATGGAGCAATGGGCTCGGAGGTTGGTTCTTCTGCCTGGCTCGGTTGCCTCGGAGCCCTCGGGCCCCTCCGGCGATCAGGTAGGGCGGTTGGACCTTCCTAGTCGCGTGGCGCCTTCTTCGGTGCCAGCGACTCCGTGCTTAGGTGTTTCCCCCTCACATGGCTGCGGCGCAGGGGGCCTCACCAATGCCCTTATCTCCTGGTTTTTTTCCTTCTCTAGCTTTCCAGGTTCCTGGGGCTCTTCCGGCGCCTTCCGTAGGGTCTGTTGGCTTGTCGGCGCCGTTTTCGGTGCCGCTGGGTCTTGCGGGCGCCGTCCGCAACCCGCGGGGTCTCGGGCGCCGCGGTGGTGCCGTTGAATAGGCGTGCATTAAATCGACCAGCGCGTCGCGACATCATCATCCAGCGCCGCCGAAAAGAGCAGACGCGGGCCTCTCCAGCGCCGTCGCCTCGGTACCGTCTCGCGCGGCAGCCCTAGGACTCTCCTTGTTTTCTATTTCCTCCTCTCTAATTTTCAGTCCTTTCCTGTCCAAACAGTCCTTTCTGGACCATCAGGAGATGATGTTGAGCCTGACCCAGACCTTCGGTTGGGTGATGAAGTGGAGAAACAGGATCTTTCTTTGCTACAGAGCCTGTGGTGAGGACCTGTCCTTTAAGTCTCTGTTGAAGAACCTGGGATCCACTCTTTCTCTCCAGACTACAGACATCGATCCTGGGAAGATATTAAGACTCCAGTATCTTCATGCTTCGGAGATCCCTACAGATTTGACTCCTCCGATCCAGCCTTCCTTCGAGACGCTGTCTCAAATGGTATGGAATAATCCTGCTCTTATTCCCTCAGTGGCTAAATCCATTGATAAGAAGTATTCAGCTCCCAAGGATCGTCCCATTTTGGCATCCCAAGCCTTTGCGGATCCTATTGTAGTCCTGGCAGAGAATGACAAGGTCGTTCTTCCTCAAACTACTACAGCTCGACCTATTAACAAAGAGTCTCGTAAGATTGATACATTAGGTAAGAGAGTCTTTGCTGCCTCCACTCTGAGTATGCGTATTGCCAGTTATCAAGGCTATTTTTCTCAGTATGAGTATATCCTGTGGCACTCTATGAAAAGAATGGTTGAAGCTCTTCCAGATTCGGATTCCAAGTCAGAGCTTCTTCTGACCGTTATTAGAGTATTGAGTCAATAACCAACAGGTCAAAGCCGCCATGGGCGCTTCGACACTGCTTCTCGCTCAGCAGCTGCGGTTTGTACTCGGCCATTCCTGGCTCGTACTTCTGGCTTCTGAATGATGCTCAGCAGCAGGTGATGGCGCTGCCTTTTGATGGCTCCTTTCTTTTGGCCCCTCAGGTAGAGCAAGCCTTAGAGGCCACTCAGAAGACTAGATCGGCCATTAAGTTGGCCAGACCTCCGCCTGCCCCCTCTCGGGGGCATGTGAACAGACGTCAGTTTCATAGTCGTCAGTCCTTTCGAGGCAGAGGCAGGGGAAGCTTCCATAAAGCCAACCTGCCCAACCTCAAAAGAAGCAGCAGAAAGCGCAGGGCCTAAAGCTCCCAAGCGCTACCTTATGAGTCGTTGGCCCAAGTTCCATCCACTCTGCCGAGGTGGAACTTTCTCCTCAGTGGGAGGTCGTCTGATGTACTTCTACAACCAGTGGAAGTCCACAACCGGACAAATGGGTCCTTCCGGATAATTGCGAGGTTATTCTCTCAATTTCTTGAAACCCCAATTGTCCTCCCAGACGACAACCCAGGTTGTCGGCCTCTCAGTCAGACCTCCTCACCGCGGAGATCCAGGGCCTTCTGAACAATAGAGCAATAGAACTGGTGCCCCCGCATCTGCGAAACACAGGGTTCTACTCCATTACTTTCTGGTTCCAAAGAAATCTGGGGGGATGCGCCCCATTCTAGACCTCAGAAAGTTAAACAAATTCCTCCCAGGAGAAATTCAAGATGATTTCCCTAGGTACCCTGTTAGCCTTGCTGCATCAACCACGACTGGCTGGCCTCTGGATATGCAGGATGCTTACCAGCATATCCCCGTCCACCCGACCCACCGCAAGTTCCTCAGGTTTGTAGCTTTGGGTCAGCATTATCAGTTCAGAGTCCTGCCCTTTGGGCTATCCTCGGCGCCGCGAGTTTTTACAAAGTGTTGTGCAGTTCTCGCGGCGCATCTCAGGAAAGTCGGACTCCGAGTGTTTCCCTACCTGGACGATTGGCTTCTAGCAAGCCCTTCCGGCCAAGGGACTTTGGAAGCCGTGCAAACGACTTCTCGTCTTCTCACGTCCATGGGAGTTCTGCTGAATTTGAAAAAATCTCAACTGCAACCTCCCAGAGCTCCTTTTCATAGGGACGCTTCTAGACACCTCTTCACGAAGGCTTTCCTTCCAGAGGACAGAAGACTCGACATCCTTGAATGGCCCGTTACATCAGGAGAACCAATCGGTTACAGCTCTCCATGCAACGCATGTTGGGTCTCATGGTGTCCTCGGTCTTCACTGTCCCTCTGGCCCGACTGCACATGAGAACCACCCAATGGATGCTCTCCACTCAGTGGTCCCGACCTCTCACCCCAGTCTTATCCCATCAAGGTGGCGGAGCCCCTTGAAGGTCTCTCACCTGGTGGTCTCAAGAAGCAATCTCCTGGAAGGATTCCCTTTGCTCCCCGGATCATCAGATCTCCATCACCACAGGCGCATCGCTAATGGGATGGGGAGCTCACTGTCTCTCCCTCCACACTCAAGGTGTATGGACTCAGTTGAAACTCATCTCCACATAAATGTCCTGGAGATGAGGGCGGTCCCTCTATGCAATCCGAGCTCTGAAGGATGTCCTTTGTCACAAGAACATTCTCCTTCAAGCGGACAACAAAGCAGTGATGTATTACATCAACAAGCAAGGCGGTGCTCATTCTTATCCCTTTGCAGGAAGCAATGAGGGTGTGGGAGTGGTGCTTGGAGCACAAGTCTCTGATTCAAGCGGTTTATCTGCCAGGTATACAAAACGACCTAGCAGATCACCTCAGCAGAACGGAGGCAGACCCTCACGAGTGGTCTCTTGATCCAGCCGTAGCTCAGTCCCTGTTCAAAGAGTGGGGGACTCCAGACCTGGACCTTTTTGCATCCCCACTCAACGCAAAACTGCCTCTCTTCTGCTCCAGAAATCCAGGGCCTGGCATTTTCTGTCAGGATGCGTTCAGGCTGCGGTGGACAAAACGCTTTCTTTACGCCTTTCCACCGCTTCCTCTAATCCAGAGAGTACTCCTCAAGTTCGAGTCTCAGGGGACCAAGATGATTCTCATTGCTCCTTCCTGGCCTCGGCAACTGTGGTTTCCTCTACTCAACAGTATGTTGGCAGCCTCTCCGAGACCACTTCCTTTGCAAATCAGTCTTTTGACTCAGGGTTCGTTGGTCCATCCCAACCTGAAATCACTTCACCTTCATGCTTGGCTCTGAAGAGATAGAAGTGAATCGGTTCAACGTCTCTCGTAGAGTCTCAGACATCCTTCTGGCTGCTCGGAGCCAGCCACCAGCGTCACGGCTTCCAAATGGAAGCGTTTTCTCTCTGGTGTACAAAATCCTCTTGGAATCCCTTTTCCTGTCCTCCTGGCAAGGTTCTGGAGTATCTTTTGGACCTGTCAAACTTAGGTCTTCAGTACTCCACAGTTAAAGTTCACCTTAGTGCCATCTCAGCGTTCCATGAGCGGTTTCTTCCTTAACTCTGGCTCAGTTACCTATGTGAAGAGATTTCTTAAAGGGATTCTCCATACCAGACCCCTGTTAAGCGTCCAGTTGCAGCCTGGGACATTAACCTGGTGCTGGACATGCTCAGTCGGAAGCCTTTCGAACCCTTAGCTACCTGTGAGCTAAAATTTCTTACCTGGAAGACTGCCTTCCTGGTGGCCATTACCTCAGCCCGCAGGGTCTCTGAGATACATGCCCTGGTTACGGACCCTCCGTATACTGTATTCCATAAAGACAAGGTAGTTCTCCGTACTCATCCTAAATTTCTTCCCAAGGTTGTGTCAGAATTCCATCTAAACCAACCTCTGGTACTTCCCGCTTACTTCGCTAATTTCCAAAATGAAGGAACGAGCTCTTCATTCCTTGGATGTTAAGAGAGCCTTGCGGTTCTATTTAGATAGAACCAAGGATGTTCGCAAGACTCAGCAACTGTTCGTTTCTTTCAGCGACACCCGGCTGGGTCAACCTGTCGCTATTAGATGCATCTCTTCATGGTTAGTGGCATGCCTTCGTCATTGCTATTCCATGGCTCCAAGTTAAATTAGAAGGTAGATGTGGCTCACTCTACTAAAAGTAAGTCATGACATCCCTAAGCGGAAATTTGCAATGTTCCAATTGCAGATATATAGCAACGCCCCACCTGGAGCTCAGTGCATACCTTCGTTAAGCACTATGCACTGGATGTTCATGCTAGGCGACATTCCGCATTAATGAACTATCCTTAATGAGGCTTCTATCTTAGGCGTGAGCTCTGGCTCTCCTGCAGCCCTTTGGGGATTATCAGTTAGTACTCTCCCACTAGTGTGAATGAGTGGTGGAGACTTATGTCCAGGAAGATAGGAAAATCAGTACCTACCGTAATTCTTGATCTTCTTGGACGGGCTCCACCACTCATTCTACGCCCACCCTCCATCCCCGAGCTCACCGCTGTATTGGTCTTCCTCCCTCAAATCTTTAGGCCGTGAGGACTTCTTTGCTGACCCTTCTTACGGGTCATACGGACTATCTTATGTCCGTTTTTAATATTGAGGTTTACTCTTCGTTAGTTGCTGCACCTCCTTGGTAAAAAGGTACTGAGGCGGTTGGAGGAGTGCGTCGCCGGGATGGTCATTACCGCTCGAGCCGCTGCTTTCGCGGCGCCGTGCTCGCGGGCGCTGCTCTCACGACCCTCCAGCAAAAAGTTTGCTCCCGATGGGTCTTAGTGCCTCCGGCGCTAATCCCACTAGTGTGAATGAGTGGTGGAGACTCGTCCAAGAAGATCAAGAATTACAGTAGGTACGTAATTTTCCTTTCTCTCCAGGGCTGTTTTAAGCAGCTGGGGGTGAACTCAAGATAGGGTGAACCTGTGTTTAAAAATGTAATGGGTTACTGTACAGAATATGGGTTAAACCTCAGACACAGGACTAGACAGAACAATTGGTTATACCACAGAAGTATAGAACAGAGTTGTTACAGATAGCACATGATAATCCTATGGCTGATCACTCAGGGAGGGATCACACCCTTGCCAGATTGCTGTACAGGTTTTACTGGCCTGGAATTCATGAAAATGTTGCTACTTATTGTAATTTCTGTGCTGAGTGTCAGAAAGTAGCCCCAGTGACTAAAACAGATAAGGTGCCCCTGGTGCCCTTACTCTTGATAGCTGTGCCTTTAGAGAAAATTGCAGTGGATGTGGTTGGCCTCTTGGACAAAAGTAAAAAGGGTAATAGATTCATTTTGGTAATATGTGACTATGCCACATCGATACGCAGAGGCAATTCCAGTGCATACTGTCACATCCCCAAAAGTGGCGGCAGAGCTTGCCAAAATTTTCAGCAGCGTGGGCATACCAAAAAAGATTATTACTGATCAGGATAGTAATTTTGGTGCTGCATTAGTGAAGGAGATGTACCCGACTACTAGGTATCACTGCCATATGAACCTCCCCTTATCACCCTGAGACTGATGGTCTTGTTGAACGTTTTAATCAAACCCTAACACGCATGTTAAAAAGGTTTGTAAAAGGAGAAGGGAGAGACTGGGACCAATACTTACTTCACCTGCTTTTTGCTTACAGAGGAGTGCCACAGGCATCAACAGGTTTTTGACCATTTGAAATGCTGTATGGTGGACAACCTAGAGTGCTACTAGATGAAATAAAAGAAACATGGGAAGATAACCCCCATCAGAAGCAATCTATAACTTCTTGTATGTGTGCCCTGAGAAAGAAGCTTGCAAAATATCTTGAAATTGCCCATAGTAATCAGAAAGAAGCCCCAATCCAGCCATGGGCGGCTCTACACCAGGGCCCGCCAGGGCACGTGCCCTGGTAAAAAAATGCTATGCCCCAGTTGGTGCCCCATATGGTGCAGAGCTTCCCCCATAGTAACAATGTATCAGTGCCCTGGCTGCCATCTGTTGTGCCCCGGTAACCATTTGTGGCTAGAGCCGCTACTGAATCCAGCAGAAGGTATATTATGACCATGGGGTAAAAGAAAAAGTTTTTGAGCCAGGTGAAAAGGTCTTGTTACTGTTACCACTACAGAAAATAAACTGTTAGTGAAGTGGCAAGTGCCTTATAAGGTTCTTAGACGTACTGGTACAGTTAACTATGAGATTGAGACCCCCGACAGGAAAAATCCTACCAAGGTATACCATGCTAACCTCCTCAAGAAATAGGTTGAAAAAATGCCAAAGGCTGCTTTGCTAGTTTTACCAGAAACTGATAAAGAAGATATTGCTGTAGCTTACGATAGATTGGAGCAAACTGTAACTGCCGATGCTATGAAGGTGAATGTTTCCTTAACCTCTGAACAAACCGCAGAAATTCATAACTTGCTAAAGACATTTAGCAGTACTTTTACCACAGTACCAGGCTGAGCAAAAGGGGTTGAGCATGTTATAATGATAAGGAACGCTTGCCCTATTAGACAAAAGACATACAGATTACCAGAGCGTTTAAGAGCAGACGTGGTTAAGGAAATACAAAAAATGAAAGAACTGGGTATCATAGAATATGAGTCAAGAATTACTTGGTCATCATCAATGGTGATTGTATACGAAAAAGAAGGGGGTTTAAGAATCTGCCTTGTTTTTAGGAAACTTAAGTGTCAGAATTTGACAGTTATCCTGTGCCCAGAATAGATGATTTGGTGGACAGACTGGGGTGTGCCAAGTATATCAGTACCCTTGATATCACCAAGGGTTACTGGCAAATCCCCCTAGCTAAAAAATCCAGAGACTAAACTGTATTTGCCAGTCCTGTAGGATTCTCTCAGTTCACCACCTTGCCGTTTGGTTTACATGGCGCACCCGCTACATACCAGCGGTACATGGATTTAATTTTATCCCCTCACTCTGGTGATTGTGCTGCTACCTGGATGATGTCATGGTGTACAGTCCAGACTGGAAAAGCCACCTGGAACACCTAAGAGCAGTTATCCAATCCATCAAAAAGGCAGGTCTGACAATTAATCCTACAAAGTGTGCATTGGGCATGCAGGAAACCTGATATTTCGGCTGTGTTTTGGGAAATGGAGAAGTCAAGCCAGAGGTTGCTGAGATAGAAGCTGTAGCCAACAGCCCTGTCCCTAAAACCAAGAAACGTGTCAGGTCATTTTTAGGGCTGGCTGGTTATTATTGGAGATTTGTTCCCAACTTTGCAGAGTTAGCTACTCCCTTCACAAAACTCAGGAAAAAATGGTACCCGAATAATGCGAAATGGACCCCAGAGTGTGATGAAGCTTTTTGGGCTATGAAGGCTGCATTATGTTCAGCCCGTTTTAAGAATCCCAGACTTTGAGAAACCATTTTTGTTATAAACAGATGCATCAGAGGAAGGCCTAGGTGCAGTCCTGAGTCAAAATATAGATGGGACAGAACATCCTATTCTATACATCAGTAGGAAATTGCACAACAGGGAAAAAAGGTACTCCACCATTGAAAAGGAATGTCTTGCAGCAAAGTGGATAATGGAGTCCCTTAAGTTTTACTTACTAGATGCTGACTTTGTACTGGTAACAGATCACAGTCATCTCTGTTGGAGTATCCAAATGAAAGATAAACATTCTAGAATCACACACGGTGGTACCTGGCACTACAGCCATTTAAATTTGAAGTGATGCACAAATCTGGGAAAGAGAGTATCAGTGCTGATTTTCTTTCTAGATATGGATCAAGAATTGAGAATTCCAAAGGTTGAAAAAAAAAATGTGTGAGTTGAAACTTCTCTGTTTGATATCCTGCATATGCATTGAACTATGAAGAATATAAGCTACTTTCATGTTAAAGGAGAATTTAAAGGAAGTTTTGGAAACCTGTGTTTGTAAAACAGGATCTTACTTCGAGAGAGTTCCTTCAGTAGGTCATCACATATACACTACCGGTCAAAAGTTTTAGAACACCCCCATTTTACCAGTTTTTATTGAAATTTACACAGGTTAATGTCTCAATGTACTCTGAAATTAAAGCATAGAACAAATAAACAATTGGAGATAAAGAAATCATAGAATCATTTTGTTTAACAAAATTTAATCTAAATTTTTGACTCATCAAAGTAACCACCTTTTGCAGATATACTGTAACACTTGAACACACTCATGGCATTCTTCCTACAATGGACATCAAATATTGTTGGGAAGTTCTTCAACACTGTTGCAGAAGTTCCCACAAATGTGTTGCATTTGTAGGTTGCTTTCTTTCACCCTTCTGTCCAGTTCATCCCAAACCAGCTCGATGGGGTTTAAGTCTGGAGACTGTGCTGGCCATTCCATGATTTGAAGCCTACCATCTTGTTCTTTTCCTCGAAGGTAGTTCTGACATAGCCTGGAGCTATGTTTTGGGTCATTATCTTGCTGTAGGATGAACCCCTGACCAACTAGGCGTAGACCAGAGGGTATTGCATGGCGCTGCAAAATGCTGTGGTAGCCCTTTTGGTTCAAGGTGCCAGTCACTCTGTGCTGTTGTCCTGTGAGCCGCCTGTCCCAAGCTGTTGACTCTCAGAAACTTGTCTTCTGATTCTGTTGTGGCTTTGGGTCTGCCAGACCTCTTCCTGTCAGAGTTTCCTCCAGTTTCCAAGTGCCTTTTGATGGTGTAGGAAACTGTACTCACTGACACCTTGGCTTTCTTTGCAATTTCTCTAAAGCAGTTTTTGCTAACGTAAACTTTTTTTTAACCTCTAGCAGTTTACCGCTTACCTTTGTACCATTTCAGGTTATTCACTGGACTGGAATTGCTTAAATGTCAATAAAAGCTGGAAAAATGGGGGTGTTCTAAAACTTTTGACCAGTAGTGTAGGACTAGCGCCACCTGGCATTGAGCCACACTGCAGACTTTTCTAGCAATACTGTACCTGGCGGGGGACCGCTAACCCGCTGTCACGTGACTGACGTCAGCGTGACTGTATATAGTGGGCTGCCCCCACACCCGCCCTCCAGTTCTTTCTCGCCATTGCCTCATGTCAGTTGCATTGCAGACTTCCATATAGCGATCGTCGTGAAAGTGTCTTGCGTCAGAATATCCTTCACTAACTTTTTCCAACTTTTCGTGTTTAATTATCGATGTCTTCGAAGAAGAAGAAATGTTCATCCTGTGGCACGCAGATCCCGCACAAAGACAGTCACCTGAAGTGCATCCTCTGTTTAGGCCCGGACCATCCGGTCTCCTCTTGCCCTGAGTGCCAGACCTTTAACCAGGCCACAAAAAAGAGGAGACAGCAGGCTTTGGAGGCCCATCTACTAAAAGCCTGCCTGGCTTCCCTCAAGAAGAAGATGGATCGCCTTAGACATTCTTTGTCTGAAAAGTCTTCTCCTTCTAAAAAACATAAGGAGAAATCTAGGGAGCAGGAGTGCTCCGTGGACGACGCCAGGCCCTCGACGACCAAGACCCAGCCGCCGCCCAGCAAGGACGGTAAGTCTGCTAAGTCTACGGTGGATCAGTCAGCTGTTGGCTCCTCCGACAACCGCACCGCCTCAGCCGATAAGTCTGCCCCCCCGGCTCCTCCAGGGACCGCGCGGTGGCCGGTAAGACGACTGCCCTGGCTGTGGGTACTCGCAGGCACTGGTCGATAAGCCAGCCGGGGGCTCCTCCCCCGCCTGCATGGGTGCGGATCCCCCATCGGGGCCTGATGGCGCCTCACCCAACGTCCGGCAGTACCAGAGGGAGAAAGCCCTTCTCCCTCCTCCTCTTTCCTCGCCCGTACCCTCCAATTCCCCAGCAGGTACCACCGGCGATGACAACGGAGAGCTTCTCAACTCTGTCGATGCCTCAGGGTCTGCTCTGCTTTCCCCTTTCAGGGTCAAGGAGAAGGAGGCTCCTCTTTAGCCATCAGGCCTCACTGTAGAGGCCCCTCCTCCACCTTCCGGCGCCTCCTCTGACGCTGGTTGACCCAAAGACAGTCCCGCAGCTGGGACCGGTTGACCGGTCTCTGCCTGTGGCCCCGATGCCGGATCAGGTCCCGCCGCTAAGGCCCCTTTGTCAGGTTCCGACGCCGGACCCCCCTTCTGGTGCCGGATCGGGTGGTGCCGGTTCCAACTTCGGTTCCCCTGATGTGGGCTGTCCCGAGGCCGGACCCTCAACGATTTATACAATGGCAGGTCGATGTGGGCACCCGGACGCCAGATCTGGCGACGAGGTTACACCAGACCCTGAACTGTCCCGCATTAACCGCAAGGGTATCCTGGGGGCTACTACCGGGGGCCACGCCGGACTGGAGTAATTTTGGGCAGTTCTACCCTGGATCCAATCCTTACTTGATCTTTCAGGGATTCCAGGTTATTACCCTCCACATGTTACTGCTCCTCCTCCCCCTCAGCCTCTGCCTACTCCACCACCCCCCCTCCTCCTCCGGTTACCCCAGATTTTAAGGCTTTAATCCAGTCTTGGTGGCAGAGGGCACAGTCGGAGTTGGTCTTGGACCTGGAGACTAGGCTCCCATAACCGCAGTCTCCCAGGTCTCCTTCCCCAAGCAGTTCTTCCATTACCACTGTCCGTGTCTTGGGGAAGACTCGGCAGGATGTTTCCCTTCCGGATATCAGACATCATCCTGTCGAGGAGGCTGATGACAATAGTTCAGAGGGGGCAGGCGATTCTTCAGAGGAGGTCCCGGCGGACCCCGAAGACACAAAAGGCAAGGATTCACTGAAGTCTCCACCAGAGGACCCTGCCTTTTCGGATCTGTTGAGGTCCATGAAGGATTACTTCGACTGGGATTCGGAGGAATAGGACCCTATGAGACAGAGGCTTGCGGAGCATCTGGACCTAGAATCTCTGTCTCCGGTCCCCATTCCTCCCTGGATGGCGCCTCACCAAGACCTCACCACTACCATCTGGCAGATGCCTCATTCCCTCCCGGCTGTCCCCAAATGGGTGGACAGGCTTTACCGGACGCCGAAGGATGCCCTGTTCTTGAAGGTTCATCCCAAGGCTGACTCTGTGGTCATCTCTGCGGCTCATGATCGCTCCTCAACACCAAAGTACATGAGCACCTCTCCTCCTGACAAAGAGTCAAGGCAGATGGACCAGTTCAGAAAAAAGATATACTCATTGGCCACGTGCGCCCTTCGGTCCCTCAGTTACGTGGCCCACATTGTGTCCCATCAAAAAGGCTACCTTGACCAGGCTGGAACCGTGAGTCCAGTCCATGGACCCCTTGCCTTTGAATGAGGAACTTGCCAAGGATCTCCGCCTTTCCAAAGTTTAATGTAGGCACGCCTTATGCGCCACTTATGACTCCTTCAACTCGGTGGCTCGTACCTCGGCAACTGCCGTTGCCCTCAGATGGCATTCCTGGCTCCGCCTTTCCGGACTCTCCAACGAAGTCCTGTCGGCGATTCAGGACGCCCCTTTCAGGGGCTCAGTGCTTTTTGGTGGGAACACCAAAGATATTATCACAGACCTACAGGACAAGGGCCTTGCACTTAAGTCTGTGAGGTCAGTGTACTGATCGGGCTCCCAGCAGCAGCAGCCACCCTTCGGAAAAGGACCTGGAGGCAGAGAAAGAACACCTCGGCATGCCGCTAAGGGGGAAGCATAAGGCCATGGGTACAGCCACCTATCCTGCCTCCAAAAAATCAGAGACGTTCAGGAGGTCCTCCCCCTGAATGTCCCGCCACTGCTTGACTCCCTGGCCCCATTGCCTCCTCAGTCTCACGACGGGGAGCAGGTGGGGGGGTTCGTCCACCACGCTCAGGAGTGGAGGGCGATCACCTCCAACGAATGGGTCCTGCAACTAGTGTCCGTCGGACACACCGTAGAATTTCTGGACATCACTCCGGAAACTCTACCACAGAAGTCCTCCTAGTTCGCTCAGAGAAGCAATCGAGCGGGTCCCCTTCGGGCAGAGGGGAAAGGGATTTTACTCCCCCTTTTTCCTGGTTCCAAAAAAGACTGGGGACTTCAGACCCATACTTGACCTAAGTCAACTAAATCATTTTGTCAAGTACAAAAACTTTTGAATGCTGAATCCAGAGCCTCTTCCCTCTCCTCATGGAGAACCACTGGCTCTGCGCCCTGGATATGCGGGATGCCTACCTGCACATCCCCATCTTCCCCAGCCACCGCCAATTCCTGCGCTTTCGCTTCCAAGGAGAACACTTTCAGTTCCGAGCACTCCCTTTTGGTCCGTCTTCAGCACCACGGGTTTTTATCAAGTGCCTGGTGGTGGTCACGGCGTTCCTACATCGCAGGGGTATTGCGGTCTTCCCTTACCTGGACGATTGGTTGATTTCATCCAGGTCCAGGGATTCTTTTTTGGAGGCTTTTGCCTTTACCCTGGACCTTTTCAGCAGACTAGGGATCATGGTCAGTGTTCCCAAGTCATCCCTTATCCTTGCCCAGAGACTTCAGTTCATTGGGGCAGTCCTGGATACTGTCCAGTGCAGAGCCTTCCTGTCTCCAGACAGGGTGGAGACCCTTATCTGTCAGGCCTCCAAAGTGGCCTCTCACAGGACCATCCCAGCTTGGGAGGTCCTGGGCCTGATGGCAGCCTCCATCACAACCTCTCCCCTAGCAAGACTTCACATGGGGGTCAGTCACTGGTCATTGTGGGTGCAGTGGGATCAGCTCTTGGATGACCTAGACCATCCGGTTCTGGTCTCCTCAGCGGTTCAGAAAGAATTGCAGTGGTGAATGGATTCTTACAATCTTTCTTTGGGACTTCCCTTTCAGAGCCCCACACCACTAGCTACCCTCACCATGGATGCCTCGAATAAGGGATGGGAAGCACCAAGCCCAGGAACTATGGTCCAGCTTGGAGACTTCTTTGCACATCAGTGTTCTGGAGTTGAGGGTGGTCCTGTGCACTTTACAGGCCTTTCAGACCCTCCTTCCAAAGGGATCACTGCTAATCCAAATGGACAACATGTCGGTTGTTTGGTATATCAACAAACAAGGAGGAACCCGGTCGTACCCCCTGTGCAGGGAGGCGACGCGGATGTGGAACTGGGCAGTCCAGCACCATCTGGTCCTCGTGGCTGTGCACGTTCCGGGCATTCTAAACGTCCTGGCAGACAGTCTCAGCAGATCTCTGACCCTAGCTCACGACTGGGAACTGCATCAGGAAGTGGCGGAATCCATCTTCCGACATTGGGGGCATCCGGAAATCGACCTCTTCACCTCTGAATCCAACACAAAACTTCTCAGCTTTTGCTGGCTCGTTCCAGGACACGGTGCTTTCTGGAGTGACACATTGTCTCTATCTTGGACAGTGAACTTTTTTTACACCTTCCCTCCGTTTCCCATTCTGCAGAGGGTCCTTCTCAAGCTTCAGGCGGAGAAGACAAGGATGATCCTCATCTCTCCTCTTTGGCCGAGACAGATCTGGTTCCCGCTGCTGCAGCAACTTTCCAGGGAACCACCAGTTCCACTTCCAGTGACTCACGTCCTCCAGATCCAGGATCAAGGTCGACTGTTACACCCGGGGCTCAGGACCCTGCATGTCCATGCGTGGCTCCAGCAGACATAGTGATCTCCCGTTTCGGGGTTTCCTCCAGGGTTGCTCAAGTCCTCATTGAGGCTAGAAAGCCCTCTACCCGTTCCACTTACGCCATAAAGTGGAAGCGGTTTTCCATTTGGGTGACCGCTAAGGGTTGGAACCCCTTCTCTTGCTTGGCCCCACAAGTCATGGAATACCTTCTTCACTTATCAGACTCCAGTCTGTCCTACTCTTCTTTGAAGGTCCATATCTCAGCTATCTCGGTGTACCACGAGCTAGTGGAAGGTAAACCCGTGGCTCAGTTAGAGGTCTCAAAAACCTTTCTGAAAGGGATTCTCCACCTGAAACCCCCCATCCGCAGCCCAGCTCCGCCTTGGGACTTGAACTTTGTTCTGGAAAAGCTCACCCTTCCTCCTTTTGAGCTGGCTATGAGCTGTGATTTGCACTTCCCTACTTGGAAGGCGCTTTTTCTTGTGGCTATCACGTCAGCCCAAAGGATTTTGGAGCTTCACACTGTAGTCTGCAAGGAGCCCTATCTGATTTTCCTAGGGACCGGGCGGTCCTCGGAACACATCCGAAGTTTCTTCCCTAGGTGGTGTCAGAAGCCATGCTGAATTAATCAGTAGAGCTTCCGGTGTATTATCCATCCCCCTCTAACAGAGGTGAGGCACTCCTTCATACAGTGGACGTCCATCGGATTCTCCGGTGTTACACCCACCGGACCAAAGAGTTTCACTCTTGTGACCAGTTGTTTGTTTCCTTTGCCCTGAGATCGAAGGGCAAGCCAGTTTCTAAGCAGGGGCTGTCCAAGTGGTTAGGCAATTGCATTAGATTCTGTTACCAGAAGTACGAAAAGCCTCTGCTGGGTTCTATCAGATGTCATTCTTCTAGGGGCATGGCTGCCTCCACGGCCTTCCTACGGAACGTTTCTGCAGCCGACATTTGTGCCGCCGCTATTTGGAGTTTTGTACATACCTTTACGAAGCATTACAGTCTGGACATTGCTTCTGGGCGGAGGGCTGGCTTTGACCTAGCCATCCTGCAGGGCCTTCTGTCCTTGACTGAGTCCATTCTGGATTCCATTTTTTTCCGTTGGAGTTAGTTTTCCTCCTCCCTAGTTTCTCTCGGTCTCTCCTTGGAGGGACTGCTTGGGACTCTGTCCTATATGTGATGACCTACTGAAGGAACCCTCTCGAAGTAAGATAGTACAGTTACGTAGGAACTTACCGTAACAGTAGATCTTCGAGAGAGGTTCCTTCAGTAGGTCATATTTTTCCCTCCCTCCTTCCCCTCATTTTCTATTTTTACAGGGACTCCAAATCCTGTTGGCTCCTGCTGTCAGGCCTCTTCCTGGCTCTGGTGGGAGAACTGGAGGGCGGGCGTGGGGACCGCCCACTATATTCAGTCACGTGACGTCGGGTGGGCGGTCCCCTGTCAGGTATTGCTAGAAAAGTCTGCCATGCGGCCCAACGCCAGGTGGCGCCAGTCCAGTATGTGATGACCTACTGAAGGAACCTCTCTCGAAGATCTACTGTTACGGTAAGTTCCTATGTAACTATACTTTCCCTCTTGAGGGAGGTATGTGACAGGGTTGAATAGGGCCCTGTTCCAGTTGTTCTGGAGAAAGAGTTTAAATGCAAGGATCTGTTCTAGTCTCTCCTTTTCTGTCTCTTCTCTGTCGGGTTGCGTAGCCACATTTTCTCGTGAGACCTAGGGCTTGATCACCCCGATGGTCTTGCAATTCTCTGCCTCTCGCTATCTCTCTGTCCTCACTTACTGTTCTGTGTTTTCTTCCCCTTGCTTATCTATTGGTATAAAAATATATGTGAAGCATTATATGAAAATGTAACTGATATTGGGATCCCTTTGTTTAGAAATGTATAGATTACTGTTGAAATGTATATAGTTACACTGTTGGAATGATTGCAAAAAGCTGTTTGGAACGCAAAGGGTTAACCTGAGAAGCTGTAAGCAAGAGGTCAATTCTGGGTCACAATGTTCTTTTAGCTGCACTTGTTGAAACATACAAGAACACTGTGAGAAATATGCTGTTTTCTTAAGGAGCTAGTGGGAGTTGGAACGACTTATAAAAACAGAGCTGCAATTTCTTGCAAGAGAGGAACACAGAGACTGACACTGGAAATTGAGAAGAAGCCCAGATGGACTTTCTCGGTTTATACTGCCTTTGTAAACAGTTATACTGAACAATTTGATTTTTTCTATTTTATAGTTAATAAATCACTTGTTGCGAATTTTACAACTGCTCCTGGTTTTCTTATGCTTCCTGATTTTGTGCCTCAACGACACCTCCGAGCCCCGCCACCAGTCTCCCCAGCAGTCAAGGGAGAGGTCTCGGTCTTCCTCCCATGGATTGAGCCAGTCCCTCCAACATCGGCGCTCCTGCTCTGCACTATGGGAAGCAGCGCCACCACTATTCTTCATCCTCATCTTCCTTGGGTGAGGAGAGGCTTCGGCGTACAAATTGCGTCAATGGTACAAGGACTTGATGTGACAACAGTTGGTGCTTACCGGCACTAAACTGACCCCGGTTTCTACGCCGTCCATCACTTGACTGTCGCCCAAATAGCCGACGCCATCTCTTTCGATGGAACTGACCAAAACAGTCCTGGCTCGGCCGCCTCTGGCTTCCGCCAGTCGTGGTGGAGCCGCCGCCTAAACAGCTGCCAGTTGGCGCTCCAACTAAGGAGTCTCATCTGGCCAAGGGGCTTCCCTATTGGCTGTCAGTCACCGTCATCCTGACCGCCTCCACAGGGTCAGTGAGGAATCGGGCAGTCGACCACTCTTTAACAACTCTGAGGAGTCCTCCCTGCACTCCCGTCCAGTCGACGTAGAGTCCGTGGGGGACCTCTCGACAGATGACGGCCCATCTTCCTTCATGGAGCTTTTCTGCTTGATCTCTGAGTCGACAGGTATGAAAATGGAACCTGTCCAAAAGCGGGCTCGTTACCCGTTGGCTGAGATCCTTGACCAGGGAGACACTCTGATGGAGGCCATCCTGGTGGCAGAAGCCATTTTTGACCCTGCCCTAGAGCTTTGGCAGTGCCGCATTTCTTGCACTGCGAATTTTGCCAGGATGGCCTCCAAATACACGGTATCCACCGGTTCCCTTTCAGGATTCACAGTGAACCCCTCGACTGAGAGACTGGTAGCCAACTCTGTGTTTTGGAGCTCCAGCAACACAGGGGATATTGACAAGCTGCCTGACAAGGAGCCCAAGAAGTTGGACCGTATGGCCAAAAAAGTCTACACTGCCTCCTCACTTGGCCTCTGCCAGGCAAGCTCAGCCCTCCTCCTGGCCCACTTCTCTCATGCCCTGCTGGGCATCTTAGATGAGGTGCTTCCTCATCTGCCTGTGGACCTTTGGACCATGGTCAAACAAGTCCAGGATCAAGGCTGGGCTGTAGCCAGACAACAGCTCCAGACAGCCATGGACATTAGGGACTCCTGTTCCCACTCCATGGTGGCCTCAGTTGCCGTGCGCCGCAGGACTTGGCTAAGGATCTCAACCTTCATGGCAGACACTCAGCACAAGCTGGCAGATGTCCCTTTCCTGGGCACCAACCTGTTCGGGGTCGAGGGTCACCTCACTCGTATCGAGAAGTCCAGTGCCACCTTGGATTCTGTGACATCTGCCCAGAAGGACTCTTAAGGGCTCCAAGCGGCAGCAGAAGAGGAAGCCCTTTCAGTCCACCTCCACTCCTGTAGCCAAACCAGCCCAGCAACAGGCTGGCCAGCAAGCTCGGGCCTGGCAACCCAAGTTGGTGGCAACCCAAGTTGGTGGCCTCGGTCGTCCATAAACGTGGGGGGAGAGGCTCCGGTGGCACCTCAAACGGGCCCACCTTCTCCTCTAAGCCTTCACAGTGATGGGATGATAGGTGCCTCCCTCATGCCTGTCACACCTCCCCTGGGTGCTCCCATGGGGGGCCAGCTATATGAACATACAAAATTGCTGGCAGAAAAAGGCCCACAGGTCCATCAAGTCTGCCCAATTGTGCAGCTCTTAGTTTCATATCACTACAGCTGCCCCACCCCTACCCAAACCCCTCCCTTCCTCCACTTTCCCAGTCCTTCCCACCTTTATGTTCTTGTCTGTACTATACCTGCCCTTGACTCGATCCCAGCCCCACTTAAAGCTGTCCACTGTCCTTTGAGCAATTAACTCTTCCGGCAGTGTGTTCCAACCCACCACCACTCTCTGTGTGAAGTAGTGCCTCCTCATCTCCCTCCTAAAGCTTCCCCCTTCCAACTTCAGACTGTGCCCCCTAGTGACCCTTCCCCCTTTAAGCGGAACACTCCTCCCTCCCTGACTTTGTTTATGCCTTTCAAGTACTTAAAGGTCTCTATTATGTCCCCTCTTTCCCTTCTCTCTTCCAGCGAGTACATGTTGAGCTCCTTCAACCTTTCCTCGTATGGCAACTCCCCTACTCGCATGATCATTTTTGTAGCCCTATGTTGAAGCCCCTTCAGTAATCTCCCATCCTTTTTGAGGTATGAGCACCAGTACTGTACACAGTACTCCCAAGTGTGGCCTCACCAGCAATCTATACAATGGCAGGATGACCTCCTTCTTTCTAGAGGTGATCCCTCTGGCAGTGCACCCCAGCATCCTATTTGCCTTTGCTGCCGCCCTACTACACTGTGATGATACCTTCATGTCCCCTGTAACTATTACCCCCAGGTCCCTTTCCTCCTCTGAAGCTGTTACCTGCACTCCCCCAAGCCAGTAGCTGTTCCTGGGATTTCTGGCTCCGAGGTGCATGACTTTGCACTTCTTAGCGTTGAACCCTAATTGCCATTCCCTAGACCAGTGTTAGAGTTTAGCTAGATCCTCTCTGAGTGCTTGCCTCCCTTCTTCATTGTCCACTTTTGCACAAATCCTAGTGTCGTCTGGGAACAGGCTGATCTTACTCTTGACCCCCTCTGCAATGTCTCCAAGAAAGACATTGAACAAAATAGGATCTAGCACTGAACCCTGCAGTACCCCACTCATTATTGGCCTTGGCTTGGTTGTCTCCCCCCTTACAACTACCCTTTGTTGTCTGCCCTGCAGTCAGCTCTCCATCCACCCCACCAGTTTTTCCTCTGCCACTTGCTTTCCACCTGGTCCGCTGTCACCACGGACAGGTGGGTTCTAGAAGTGGTGGGTGTCAGAGTCAGCCTCTGAAATTTGAGCTGTACCTCTCTCTCGGAGCCCGTGCCCCACTGGGCCTGCTCTTCTTGGTTTCCGCAGATGCTGTCAGCTCAGAGATGACATAGCCCATCTCCACAAGGAGGATGTGCTTCCTGTTGCAGATCCTCTGGAACACCCAGAGTTTGTCTCCAGGTACTTCCTTGTGCCAAAGTGGATGGGGAGCTGGCGCCCCATTCTAGATCTGCATGACCTGAACAAGTTCCTCAGGTCGTGCATATTCTGGATGGTAACTCTGTCTCAGATCATACCATCTCTAGAGCGAAACATGTGGCTCCCTAGATCTTCAGAACGTGTTCTTTCATGTCCCGATCCATCCATCTCATCATAGTTTCCTCTGCTTTCGAGCAGAGGGTGCCCTCTATGAGTTTCAGGTCATGCCATTTGGCCTCTCCTCGGCCCCCATGGTCTTCACCAAGTGCATTGCAGTGGTGGCATCTTATCTGAGGTGAAGGGGGGTCCAGGTTTACCCCTACCTGGACGGCTGGCTGATCGCAGGTCCCTCCAAGCAGGAGGCGGAACGGTCCAGGGACCTGGCCCTCCAGACCTGTATCTCCCTTGGCCTCCTGGTCAGCGAGGCCAAGTCAGAACTCCTGCCCTCGCAGGTGATCTGCTTCATTGGGGAGGAACTCTACTCTTGCAGAGCCTGGCTCCTGGTGTACAGGGCAGAGGCTCTCTCCTCCTGTGCCCGATCATTTCGGGTTGGGCAATTGCACCCTGCCCAGAACTTCCTGCACCTGCTGGGCTACATGGCGGCCTGCACCAGCATGGTCCATTGGAGAATGCGCTCCCTGCAGTGGGAGCTGGCCAGCCAGTGGTCTCAGTACAAGGGTCACTTCGACCAGCTGGTCACTGTGACCCAGCAGATATGGGACGCCATCCAGTGGTGGTTAGTCCCAGCACATCTGCAGGAAGGGATCCCATTTGTCCGCCCAGAGCCGATGGTCATCCTGATGACCGATGCCTCTCTCACAGGCTGGGGTGCCCACCTGGGGGAACAGAGAGTCCACGGGCTCTGGACCTCCGAGGTGTCCCGATGCCACATCAACCTGCTGGAGCTCCAGGTAGTTCGGCAAACACTGACTGCATTTGCTCTACACATCTGGGGTCAGGTGGTCCAGGTCCAGACGGACAACACCATGACCACGTACTACCACAGCAAACAGGGTGGGACACACTCCCTGCCCCAGTGCAGGGAAGCTCTCCATGTTCCCTTATGCGTAGCCTGGAAGCGGATCAGCTAGTCATCCATGTGGCAGGGACCTCCAGTCAGCTGGACGAGGCGTCTCACAAGTGGTCTCTCCACCCAGAGGGAGTGCACAGCCTGTTCTCCCAGTGGGGCACCCCACAGGTGGACCTCTTCGCCTCCAGGGAGAACGCGAAGTTGAGGCTGTATTGTGGCCACTTCCTCACTAGGGAAACACTGCAGGGGATGCCTTCAAGGCCCTGAACCCCAGGCCTCTTCTGTGCCTTCACTTGATCCACAAAGTGCTTCTTAAGGCCAGGAGGGACAAGGCACAGGTGAACATGGTGGCTCTGGATTGGCCATGCCAATTCTGGTACCCCAACCTCCTCAGCCTCAGCAGCAGGCTCCCGAGGTGTCTTCCCCTATGCCCAGACCTGCTTTCCATCAATCAGGGGAAGGTACTCCACCTGGACCTTCAATCCCTGCTCCTGACAGCCTGGTTCCTGAGCAGCTAGAGCTCCAAAGCTGTGTTCACTATTGTGGAGGCATCTAAGAAGGAGTCGATCAGGAAGTGCTATGCCAGGAAGAGATTCTCCATTTGGTGTCAGGGCAAGGGGTCTGGAGCTCTTGTCCTGTCCAATGGCTAGCATTCTTGATTATCTATGGTCCCCTCTCAGTCAGGCCTTCAGTCAACAACCCTTAAGGTGCACCTGGCAGCCATCTCTGCTTACCGGGCCGGTCGGCAGTTGGTGGCGCAGGAGAAGGTGGGCTGGTGCTTTTTCAAGGGCCTTGACCACATTTCCCCTCCAGTGCGTGGACCACCACTACTGTGGGACATGTTTTGGTTTTGGCAAAGCTCATGAGCAAGCCATTCGAACCAATCCACAGGTGTGACGTGTCTCACCTGTCATGGAAGACCACCTTCTTAGTAGCTATCACGTCAGACAGAAGGATCAGTGAGCTCCAGGTGCTTTCGGTGACGTCTCCTTACCTGGTCTTCCACAGGGACAAGGTTGTCCTGCGCCCCAACCCAAAGTTCGTCCCAAAGGTTGCGTCAGATTTTCACCTTAACCAAGTGATTACTCTCCCGTTGTACTTCACCAGTCACACCTCGGAGACCGAGCACAGGCTCCATACCCTGGACCTGAGACGAGCACTCGCTTGTTATAAAGAGCGCATGGCTGGAGTTTGGGGAAAGGTTCGCCAGCTGTTTTTCACCTATGCTGAAACCACACCTGGCAGACCTGCGGCCAAGTGGCTGATTGGCAGGTGGATCACATCCTGCATTGATCTCTGCTATAGTTTGGCAGGTAGGGAGCCTCCCGGAGGGCTAAGGACTCATTCTACCTGCCATACCGCTGCATCAGTGGCTGTTTCCAGGGACGTCCCTATCCAGGAAATCTGCAGGGCTGCTACCAGGAGTCAGCACACACCTTCATTTCCCATTACCACACTGACCTAGAGTCATGCCATGATGCTGGTTTCGGATCCTCAATTCTCCAGTCTCTGTTCCCTATGTAGAGGGTGTGCGTCTTGCCTCTCTCCTCCCGGAGAACTGCTAGGAGTCTGCTAGAAGTGCAGGTAGAACATCATATCCACATCCCTAGAAAAACAGGTTACTCACCTGTAACAGTAGTTCTAGGAGTGGTTTATGTTGTTCATCCACACGAACCCACCTGACCTCCCCTGGCTTTGGCGCACATATCTGCTTCCAGTGGGTAAGATCTGGCATCACGGGGCAGAACCAAGGAAGTTACCACTCGGGTGGGTGGGAGGAGCCAGCTTGAAGACTTTCCGGCAAGCTGTTAAAGGGAAAGAACACTGCCAGAAGTGTGGATGAACATCATATACCACTCTTAGAACTGCTGTTACAGGTGAGTAACCTGTTTTTAGGGCTGCAGTGGGCATTGCCCTGCAAACATTGTGGAATGAGTAAAGGGACTCCACATTCCTTCCTAAGTTGCCACCCACTGTTCAGCTCACTGTGCCTGACTGCCTTTTAGGATGGGTACAGGGACTCCATGTTCCTTCCTAAGTTTCCGCCCACTGTGCATCACTGCCTTGCTTGAATTGTGACTTTTTCCCCCATTCATTTCAAGTAGAAAGTGGGGAAGGGGGATACACAGAATCAAGTCTTGTTTCTTTGAAGTAACTCCCAGCAAGTATACTGACCATAAAACAACTGCTGTGAATGGCTTTGTGATGTGTGTGGTGGGGGGGTTGCATTATCAGCTACATCAGAACAATAGGCAGCAGTGGGAGATTCAATAGCCTGTAGTGCATGATAAGAGCTTTTGTTTAATCTCCAGTTAGATCAGCCCTGTGTGACTGCACAAGGACCAGCAAACAAAATATCAGAACTTATATAAACTCTATCATACAATGCAGGCTACTGAATCTCCCACTGCTGAATACTGTTCTAAGGCCAGCTGCAGGAGTTTCTGGGATTTGTAGTAACAGAAGATTTAAAAAGTGTTAATAACCCCTTTTGTTCTGATGGTGATTGCTACAATTTACTACAGCTTGCAAATTACAGAGCCACATTAAAACAGCTAATTCAGGCAGAATGCTGACCTGCGACACCGGCGACCTGGGTTCGGGAATGGACCTGGGTTGTCAGAGGGCCAGCTGGGGGAGAAGGATCAAGCATCCGACGTTGGCTCTCCTTTGCTTGGGGGGTGGGGTGGCGCGTTCGGCATCATGGTGACACCTGGCGTAGGCCGGGTGTCCTCACACCAATGTCAGTATGTAGGAGGGGCGGGGCAGACGCTGGTCATCATTGCACATCCCCGCCCCCTTAAAGAGGGAAAATCAGCTGCCTTTGCCTCCATGATGCCCGACCTCAGCTCCAGCTGCTCCCAGGCCGGCTTCTGACCTCACTTGATCTCATGGCCCTAAGAGAGGGAAGGTGCGTGGCCCCACCAGGGGTAAGCCAGGGAGATATGGCTCATGTGGACGCTGGGAACCGAGGGGCTGTGACCGGGGCGGATGCCCGGCAGAGGGCAGCTACAAAAAAAACAGCTAATTCAGTCGCTGGGAACATACACACCAGCTATCGTACAGTACAGTGCAAGCAGCAGAGGAGGAATAGATAGACACTCATCTCATATAGGATCGTGCATTTTCCCTAGGCAGAAGCCCCAATGTACCTGTTACAGAACATATACTCTGGTAACACCCTTGCCTGCAGTTTTTATACATTTTATTTTACTAAGCATCATTGGTTAGCCTTGTTTTCATATACGAACTGCAGTGTAACTTTCACATACATACACACACACACACACGCCCACACCCACACCCACACACTCCTATGATGAGTGCCTGACCCACCATTAGTGCACATCCCTTTAATTCTGGATCCACCTCCAGATTGCCTAGATTGGTACTGTGCTTCTCCCATTTAAACTGCATTTCCTTTATACAGAGGTTGGCTGGGCTGGACCCACTCCATGAACTTATACAAACTCTAACATACAATGCAGGCTATTGAACCTCTCACTGTTGCATACTGTTCTAAGGCCAGTTGCAGGAGATTCTGGGATTTGCAATAACAGAAGATGTAACTGTTTGTAACCCCTTTTGTTCTGATAGTGAGTGCTGCGATTTACTACAGCTTGCAGATTACAGCGCCATATTAAAACAGAGCTAATTTAAAGGGAACATACATACCAAATATCACTATTTGTTTTTGTTATTTACAACAGAGGAACACAACGGTGATGATAGGATATGCATCTTTTGCAATTACCTGCAGTCTGCCATTTGTACTGGTTCCTGAGCAACTAGAGTTCCAGCCTTTGGGTCTCTTTGACAGGGTCCTCCATGTAGTTGAGGCCTTGCAAAAGGAGTCAACTTGTCATTGCTGTGCCTTCAAATGGGAGCACTTTTTCCATTTGGTGCCAGGGCAGGGATCTCAACTCCCCCTCTCTTGCCCTGTGGCTAACATCCTGGATTACTTGTGGTCCATCTCTCAATCGAGCCTAAGGTCGACGATCCTCAAGGTGCACCTAGCATGCTAGCCCAGTGGCATGGAGGGCTGAGGCACTGGGCATCTTCCTCCTGCCACACTGGTGACCCAGGGTCGGGAATGGACTCAGGTTGCTTGGGGGCTGGCAGGGTGAGGGAGGGTCGAAGACCCATGTACAGCTTGCAGTAAGTAGCCACCACCCATCAGCCTGTAGCAACCACCAGCTGCCATCCAGTCAGATACCTCCAGCAGCCCAGAGTCTGGTGCCAGCATTTCATCTTTTGTGGGAGATACCACCTCTAGTAGTTGAAGGGGTAATTCATACTCAATGACCATTCAATGCTTTGGTGCTGTCAGTCTGATCTCTTTCATACACATTACATTCATAATAAAAATCAAGAAAATACATATTTTAGACACTAATCTGAGGCAGATTCAAATTATAGCTCTGAAACTTAATGCCAAACCTCGGTGCCTCCACTCCTCCATTTTCTTTCATGGCTGTGGTCAAGATCCTTAATGGAGGAACAATGAAACTGCTCTTTTGTAACTTGAATTTGTCTCTTGCTCTGGAGCGAATGGTTAATAGTCATTACTGTCACCGATGCAGAGATAATGAACACTGGCTTTGGATTAGTGAAAGGGGTGGGCCTTTAGGGGCCATCCGATCCTCATCAATATCCAGTTCTTTGTTTCTGTGAACATGTTAGATACAGTATTTAGTGTTACTGACTCAATAAGTTGCATGCTTGCCTCTGGGGCCAGAATGACATAGGGCTGGTGCCCCACACCAGGAAATTGGGCTAATGCCCAGTATTGATACTGTAGTGTAGCACCTGAGTATGGGATGTACTACACAGATGTTGAAGTGCTAGCCTTTGTATGAGATGTTAAACCAAGGTCCCTTCTGTCCGTCTTTTCTGTTGGAAGTTAAAGATCCCATTGAACTTAATGCAAAAGTCAAAGAACTTTTTATTTTAAAATCAGTTAGCAAATTATAATACAGTATTCATAAATATATAATGTCATTCAAACAACATGAAGTCTTGCTTTATTCTGACATTATGCAGTTAGCCCCAGCACTTGAACTGCTCTGGAGAGGAAAGAATTAGCTCTATGCCAGAGCGTGGAGCGTTGAGCTCGAGCTTGGTTCATACCTCTGTCTGCTGCACTTTGAAGTGTAACTGTCAGATTCTTTACTCAACCTAACTGAAACAGTCGCTCCAGAGATCTCTCCATCGCTTTCAGTTTGGTAACAGTAAAACGTCGGTTTTATACTATTTTTTTCTTATTCTACTTCGGTTCAGATCCCTGTCTACGGTACAGTAAGTGCATAGGTAGTGGACTAAGTGTTATTCTGTGTGTGGAAATTGTAAAAAAAAAGGTTTTCAGTTGGCTCGGTTGAACCGACTGTCTGGTTTACTTTAATTCTATTTTATTTTTCACTGTTTAGTGTGAGGTACTGGTCCTTATCAGTTCAAAAAAAAAAACACGTGTTTCAGATATTTTTTTTCCAATACGCATAACACAGTTAGGAACCAATAAGGGGGTCTTGCCTGGCTTAAGCCGATTAAAGGGTAAGTTTTAGGATGGCTTTGTCTGAGAAACCCAAAAGAAAAACTGGGCCTACTGGGTTTCAACACTGCAGTGAGTGTGGGGAGGCCTTTGCTAAGGCTGACCCCCCACACACCACCTGTGTTTACTGTCTGGGTTTTGACCAAATTGATTCAGACTGCCAAATATGTAAAACGTTTCGTAAGGCCATCCTGGATAAAAGATGTGGGCAGGCTTAGGGAAAAGGAGGCCGAGAAGTCCGCTGACCTGGATGGCCAGCCCGGTTCAGTTCCAGCCGAACCTGAGGGAGTGCCCTCTGACCTGGGCGAGACTCCCTCAGGCAAAAGGAGAGCCGATCCTATGGGTTCGATTCCAGCTAAGAAAAAGAGAAAGGAGAAATCGGCCAGTTCAGATCCAGAACCGGATCGTCCAACCGCTGAAGAAATGGCCAGGGTGATTAGTATTGTTGAGTCGCTTCGTCTGGTTCCAACCAATCCGGCATCTCTCGGTAGGCGTTAGGTTCGGTCGGTTCCTCCGGTTCCAGATTATTCCCCAGAAGAGTATTATGAACCGGATCAGGAGTAAATCGAAGACTATGATGACGACGATGGCATAGAAGGTCTGGATGAGCCCATAGAACCAGACATCTCCCCAGACAGGCCTTCTACTGCTTCCCCTCCTAGGCTTTCAGAATCCCCTTCCCACTTTTTGTTTTACAAAAAAGTGGCAGCAACGCTCCAGCTCCCTCTGGTTGACTCTGCTGAGGAACAAGAGGAGCCTGACTTTGTGGAAATGATGGACATCCCAGAGTCAAAAAGATTGTCTGTTCCCCCCCATAAATCCCTGGGGAAACAGACACAAAGACTGCTTAAAACACCAAATTGGACAGACAAATGGACAAGAGGTACATGCTGTCAGGCTCTAGTACGGAGTTTTTGTACCAGTAATGCAGCCATGTTGGGGTTGTGCAGGCTGCAGCCTGTGATAAAGGCTAACATACCCTTGGCTTCACACCCCCCCCCAGATAAAGACTCTAGGAAGCTGGATGCCATGGCCAAGAAACAGTACTTGGCATCCTCCTTGGGACTCAGGCAGGCTAACAACGGGCCCTACACAGCCAGATACCAGAAGTCCAGATGAAATACTGTTCTGGAACTGGCTAAACAGGCTTCCCACCAGCTGGCCAAGGAGCTGGAGGAGGTGGCTGCTGATGGGATAGAGGCATCTAAGATCCAATTTCATGCTGCTGTAGACTCTAATAATGTGTCATCACGAGTCATGGCTACATCTGTGTCTCACTTGGCTCAGATGTACTGGCCTCTCTCAGGACACCCAGGCTAAGGCCATGGATTTCCCTGTGGTGGATAATTCTCTGGTTGGGGAGCAGACAGAGAATTATATGAAAAAAATGTACGAGTACAGGACCACCTACAGCAGTGCACAGGCCAAGGAAAGGCAGGCAGCTCATCAAAAGCAGCAATCTAGGGGCAGGCCTTTTCACAGGCCTTTCTGCCAGGCACAGGCCTCCTCTCCTTTTCCTCAAAGGGGGTTCTTCAGAGGGAGAGGCAGAAGGGGATGAGCAGGGCTGCATCCTCCTCCTCTCAGTCCAAGGCTCCTGCCAAGCAGACACCCTGATGTGTCAGCCTGGGTCAACTCCCCCTTTCCAGTAGGAGGCAGGCTGGCTTACTGCTTCCAGGCCTGGAAGTCTGTTACCTCAGACAAGTGGGTCCTGGAGGTAGTAAGTCGGGGACTAGCCCTCAGCTTCAGAAAATTCCCAAAGGTGAGGGTCAGGTCTTTTCCACCTGCAAACATCTCCGAAACCATTGCCCTAGAGGCAGAGGTTTCCTTTCTGCTGGCTCTCAGGGCTATAGAGAGAGTTCCTATTACACACAGAAGCAAAGGTTTGTATTCCCGGTACTTGCTTACCCCAAAAAAAGACCGGAGTGGTGGCCCATCCTAGATCTAAGATACTTAAACAAGCACCTAGTCAAGCCAAAATTCAAAATGGTGACTCTGGGAATAATTCTTCCCTCTCTAAGGCCACGGGATTGGTTAGCCTCTCTGGACCTCAGGGATGCCTATTTTCACATTCCCTTCAGGTGCTCCCACAGAAAGTACCTCAGGTTCAAACTGCCTTCAGGCCATTATCAGTCCAGAGCAATGCCCTTCGGGCACCAAGGGTGTTCACAAAATGCCTAGCAGTAGTAGTAGTGGCCTTTCTAAGGAGACAAAACATTTCCATATTTCCATTCCTGGATGACTGGCTCATTGTGGGGCAGTAATCAGACCAAGTCAAGTCAAACCTGCAAGTGACCCAGCAATTGCTCACTCTCTAGGATTCCTCCTCAATCTTCCAAAGTCAGTTCTCGAACCAGTGCAACTCCTGACCTTCATAGGGGTAGAGTTGGACACTGTCCAAGCAACAGCCTTCCTTCCTCTGGCAAGGGTAAAGGCCCTTACAGACCTGCCTTTTTCCTTTCACCTTCTGGTGTCTCAACCAGCAAGGCATTTTCTTCAACTCCTGGGCCACATGGCAGCTTCCACTGCAGTGATACAAGGGGCCAGATTTCGGATGGAGGAGGCAGTATAGCATAGTGTTTTAAGGCTCTGAGCTGCAAACCTGGAGACCTGGGTTTGAATCCCACAGCCCCGACTTGCATACGTTGTGACCCTGAACAAGTCACTTAACTTCCTTGTGCTCCCAGGTTGCACCTGTAAACAAGCTTTCAGCTTAGTGTGACTCTCCTGGTAAAAACAAAGGTAAAAAAAAAGATGGGGGACATCCGGTTCCCCTTGAGGGCTTTTTGGTCTCAGAGAAAAGATCCTCTAACCAAACTAATTCCAGTGACTCAGACTCTGATCCAGGCTCTCCAGTGGTGGTTGGGATCAGGACAACCTCAGACAAGGAGTATCATTCATCACCCAGTCTCATTCTGTGGTACTAACCACAGATGCTTCTCTCCTGGGGTGGGGAGCTCACTTGGGAGTCCTCACAGCACAGGGAGTGTGGTCCCCTCAGGAGTCTCTACTTCACATCAGTCTTTTAGAGCTCAGGGCAGTGTACCTGGCTCTACAAGCTTTCTTGGACTCAGTACAGAACAAGGTGGCTCAGTTCAGGATAGACAACACCACCACCATGTTGTACATCAACAAGCAAGGAGGCCCTAGGTCTACGGCCTTCTGCATGGAAGCCATGAAATGATGATCCCTGGCTTATTCCCTACAGACATCTCTGGTAAAAGTCCACCTTCCAGGGAAGGACAGTGTGCTAGCAGATGCCCTGAGCAGGATTTCTCAGGGCCATCACAAATGGTCCCTGGATCCCCTAGTGTTAAAAGTGATTTTTTCAAGATGGGGCACTCCAGAGATAAATCTCTTTGCGGCCCCAGACAATCACCAACTTCCTCTCTTCTGTTGCAGACCCCCAGTCTTGGGCTCAGTCCCCCTGGATGCTCTTTTTCTGGATTGGGAGAGGAAATTTCTCTATGCCTTTCCCCCATTTCCTCTATTATTCAAAGTTCTGGTCAAGATAAGGTTACAATCTTGCAAAGTGAGCCTGATTGCTCCAGACTGGGCCAGGCAGCCTTGGTATCCTCTATTGCTGTCCCTAACAGTTAATCTTCCCCTGTCTCTTCCCAAGAATCACAGTCTGTTAACCTTCTCTCAGGGGAGGATTTGGTACCCCAACCTTCGGTCTCTCAATCTCAAGGCATGGCTCTTGAAGAGCTAGAATATGCAAGCCTGCATCTGTCTCAGGGGGTTCTGGACATTCTCAAAGCCTCTCGAAAACGTGCCATCAGAAAAATGTATAACTCCACATGGAAAAGATTCCGCATTTGGTGTTCCAATAAGCACATATACCCATATTCTGCTGACTTGGCTACAGTTCTGTATTATATGGTTCATCTTAATGGCTTAGGCCTCAGACCAGCTACCCTGAAAGTACATTTGTCAGCTGTTTCTGCATTTCTGTCAGTGGAGAAGGCTTCCTCACTGGGATCTCATCCTGTTTTCTGTAAATTCTTTAAAGGATTTCTCCATACCAATCTTCCTTTTAAGGATCCTACTCCTGTTTGGCTCTTAATGTTTGCATTTCTCAGCTTATGCAGCCACCTTTTGAGCCTTTGGCCTCAGCAGAGCTTAAGTAGTTGACTTGGAAAGCTGTGTTCCTGGTAGCTATTACCTCTGCCAGGCGTATCAGTGAATTACAAGCTCTGTCAGTGGAGCCTAATTTTATCTCATTCCATAGAGATAAGGTAGTCCTTAGAACCAGCAGGAGGTTCTTACGCAAAGTGGTTTCAGATTTTCATCAGAACCAGTCCATGTCTCTCCCTGTGTTTTTTACTGATCATTCTTCTTCAAGAGAGAGATTACATAGGTTGGATGTTAAGAGGGCACTTAGCTACTACATTGAGCATACTAAGGCACTTAGGTTCGACTGTCCTCAGTTGTTTCTCACTTATGGTGAAGTGGTAAAGGGTAAACCTGCTACTAAGAGAACTATTGCCAGGTGGATTGCTTCTTGTATACAATTCTGCTGTGACAAGCTAGACAAAGTACGCCCTCCCCCCCAGGCCTGAGGGTTCATTCAACTAGAGGTACAGCTGCTTCTCTGACTGCTGCCAGAGATATACCCTTACTAGAGATATGCAAAGCAGCCACCTGGAAAACAGTCCATACATTCACCAAGCATCACTCTCTGGATATGCAGGCTAGGAGTGATGCTAGGTTTGGTACAGCAGTACTGCAGAGCCTATTCCCAAAATAGATTCGGTACCCTCCTCCATGGAGGTATTGCTTGGTAGTCTGCATAATGTCAGAATACAGCAAGACTTCATGTTGTTTGAAGAAAAAAATACCTTAGTAATTGTGTTTCTTCTAATGGCGTCTTATGGTCCCCGCCCTCTCGGGGGCTGTCCTGATCAGTCTGGTGCTTGGAAGGAGGCGGTCCTTCCAAACGCACAAAACAAGTGCTTATTTCGTCAAGAACCCGGCACCGCTCAACCTCGAGTTCTTCTTCATTCCACTGGTTGAAGAAGAAATGGTACCACTCGAGGTCACCCTCTGGTATGTCTGCATGACGATTATCAGTAACGGGACAGAAGGCCGACTCGACTCTGTCGGGGTCACCTGCGGTGTCTGTTCCTAGTGGCCGACATCCATGACTGCATTGTCGCTCCCCACCCCCTGGCGGGTCCTCTGGTGAGCAGTTTCATCATTGGGCCGCTCTTACAGAGCAGTGGATTTTGTGGTTGTCCTGACTTTACAAGCCTGCAGAGTGGGTCCCAGGGCCTTCGGGCCTAAGGGCTTTGAACCTACAGGCAGGGTGGTTGGGGTTTCCTAGTCGTGCGGCACCTTCTCTGGTGTCGTCGACACTGCATTCTTGTGGGGTTTTCCCCCTCACAGGGCAGCGGCCAGTACAGGTACCATTTTCTCCTACTCATGTTTTCAGATCTTCATCCTTGGGTGCACCAAGAGTTGGGTTGGGGTCTCTGGGTGCTGGCGCAGTGCCGGTTGCAGTGCCGCCTTTGACTCTGGTCTTGGCGGTGCCAGTTTCGGGGCCGGCGCCCTCTTGATACCAGGATTCTCTGCTCCAATTCAAGGAGCACCTCCGTTTGCTCTTTTTCCTCACTTTCCTTTATATACCATCCCTTCTGTGTTAATAGGAGACAACATTGAGCCTGATCCTGATCTGCCATTAGGAGACGACTTTAATGAAGATTCATCTCTTGGAGTGGGAAGTAAGCCCTCAGCGGAGCTTCTGATCGAGGACCTGTCCTTTAAGTCTCTGCTGAAGAATATGAATTCCTCTCTCTGTCTCTCTCTCTCTCTCTCTTTAGACTTCAGAGGTGGATCTGGGGAAGTTGTTGCGCCTTCAGTATCTGCATTTGCCAGAGATTCCTGTGGAATTGACTCCTCTGGTACAGCCCTTTTTCGAGACTGTCTCACAAATGGTGTGGAACAATCTGGCACTTATTCCTTCCGTGGCTAAGTCCATAGACAGGAAGTACGCTTCCCATAATGATCGACCAATCCTGGCCTCTCAAACCTTCCCTGACACCATAGTGGTCCTTGCAGAAAATGACAAAACTGTTCTTCCTCAGGAGTTTACGGCTCGTCCAGTAAACAAAGAATCTCATAAGATTGACACTTTGGGGAAGCCAGTCTTCACCGCCGCTACCCTAGTTATGCGTATTTCTAGCTAACAGGGCTATTACTCACAATATGAGTATGCCCTCTGGCATTCACTAAAAGCTGCTCTGGAGACTCTCCCGGAGTCGGACATTACCTCAGAGCTAATCCAAACTATCACTAGAGGTATAGAGTCCAGTAATCAGCAACTTAAGGCTGCGATGGATGCCTTTGACACTGCTTCTAGAGCAGCAGCAGCTGGAATATGCACCCGTCGCCACTCGTGGTTGCAAACCTTGGGGTTCACAAATGATGCCCAGCAATGTGTCATGAATTTGCCATTTGATGGTGCTTATCTGTTTGACCCACAGGTGGAACAGGCACTCAAGGCCACACAGAAAACTAGGACGGCAATCAAAATGGCCAGACCAGCCCCTGCAGCCTCTCAACGGGGTGGAAACCGCCGGCAGTTTCATAACCGTCAGTCATTTTGTGGCAAAGGCAGAGGGGGCCTCAACAAAAACCAAGCCCCTCAGTCACAAAAGAAAACATAGCAGAAAGTACAGGGCCCAAAAGCACCTAGTGCCACCCTCTGAAAATCCGGCCCAGGTCCCTCCTCAGCTGTCCGAGGGGGACTCTTCCTCGGCAGTTGGGGGGCGTCTGACTCAGTTTTACAATCAGTGGAAGTCAGTCACTTCAGACAAATGGATTCTCAGGATAATTTGCGAGGGTTATTCACTGAATTTTTCCGATACCCCTCCGGATCATCCACCCAAACGACAGCCCACACTATCAGCATCTCAGTTAGACCTCCTTGCTTCCGAGATTCAAGGCCTTCTGAACAACAGGGCAGTAGACATAGTTCTACAGGATCAGCGGAACACAGGTTTCTACTCCCACTACTCCCTGGTTCCGAAGAAAACAGGCGGCATGTGCCCTATTCTAGACCTAAGGAATTTATACAAGTTTCTCTTACAGGAAATATTCAAGATGATATCACTCAGTACGCTTCTAACTTTGATTCATCGAAATGATTGGCTGGCCTCCCTGGACATGCAGGATGCCTACCAACATGTTCCTGTGAGCCCAATCCACCACACGTTTCTTCGATTTGTGGCCCTGGGCCAACACTATCAGTTCAGAGAACTGCCCTTCGTGCTGTCCTCCATGCCGCATGTTTTTACGAAGTGCTTTGCAGTTCTTACAGCGTACCTAAGGAAACTCGGAATTCAGATTTTCTCGTATCTGGACGACTGGCTCCTAGCAAGCTCCTCCAGACAAGGGACACAGGAAGCAGTGACCACAGCTACCAAGTTCCTCACATCTAATGGGAGTTCTGTTGAATCTGGAAAAATCGCAACTATAGCCCTCACAGCAACTCCTCTTCATAGGAGCCCTCCTGGATAATGCCAATGCAAGGACTTTCCTCCCAGAGGACAGGAGGAGCGATATCCTCCAGATGGCTCGCTTCATCAAAGAGAACGCCTCAGTCCGAGCTCTCTCGATGCAGTGGATGTTGGGTCTCATGGCATCTTCGGTGTTCGCAGTGCCCTTGGCTCATCTTCACGTAAGGACCACTCAGTAGTCTCCGACCAGACATCCCCAGTCCTTTCACATAAAGGTGACAGAACTTCTGAAATGATCTCTCAAATGGTGGACTCAAGGGGACAACTTTCTGAAAGGCTTTCTCTTTATCACACTGGAGACACAGATCACCACAGATGCTTCAAACAACTTGAAGTCTTGCTGTATTCTGACAAGTGCAGTTAGCCCCAGCCTTTAAACTGCCCTGGAGAACAAAGGGTTAACCTTTCTATGCAGAGCATAGAATGCTGAGCTCGAGCTTGGTTGATGTCTCTGTCTATTTCCCTTTGAAAGCTAACCGTCAGATTCTTTACTCCGCCTCACTGAACAGTCGTTCTGGAGATTTCTCCTGCAGCTCGGTTCGGAAGTCGGTTTAAGTGTCGTTTTGTCGTCAGTTTCTAACCGAAAATGTTTCCCGCATAGTCGGTTCAGTCTCTCTCTGTGGTACCATGAGTACTAGATAGGTTTTGTACTGTGTTTCTGTGTGGAACTTGTAAAAAGTGTGGATCGGTTCGGCCGAACCGATCGTTTGTTTAATTCTTGTGTAACGTTAGTGTGTGGTTACTGGTTCTTATCGGTTCTAAAAAAAAAAACATGTTTTGAAACTTTTTTTCCAAGACCCGTGACACGGTTAGGAACCGATAAGGAGTCTTGCCTGGCGGTTGCCGAAAAAAGGGTAAGTTTGGTTAGGTTGGCCATGTCTGAGAAACCCCCAAAAACTGGGCCCACTGGGTTTCAACACTTTAGTGAGTGTGGGGAGGTCTTTGCTAAGGCCGATCCCCTCACCACCTGTGTTTATTATCTGGGGTTTGACCACCTCGATTCAGACTGCCAAATTTGCAAATACTTTCCCAAATCTGCCCTGGAAAAGAGATTAGGTAGACTGAGGGAAAAGGAGGCCGAGAAGTCCGCTGACCCAGATGGTCAACCCGGTTCAGTTCCGACCGAACCAGGAAGAGTGCCCACCGACCAGGGCGATACATCTTTGGGCAAAAGGAGAGCCGATCCCGAGGGGTCGGTTCCGACTAAAAGAAAGTGCAAACAAAAATAGTCTGGTTTGGATCCAGAAGTCCATGTTCCAACCGACGAAGAAATAGCCAGAGCGATTTGGATTGTGGAATCGCTTCGCCTGGTTCCGACCGATCCAGCACCTTTTGGCAGGAGCTCAGTTCGGTCGGTTCCCCCAGTTCACAATTATACTTTGGAAGAATTTTATGAACCGGAGTTTGAGGAGGAAGGGAAGTTTGAAGATGATGGTGATGGTGAAAGTCTAGATGTGCCTGTGGAACCGGACATTTCCCCAGACGGACCTTCAGGTGTATCCCCTCCTAGGCTTTCTGAGTCCCCTTCCCACTTTATGTTCTACAGAAAGGTGGCTGAGACCCTCCAGCTTCCTATGGAAGAGGCAATGGAGGATCAGGAGGAGCCTGATTATGTAGAAGTGATGGACATCCCAGAGTCCAGGAGACTGTCTGTTTCCCTCCACAGATCTTTTGGGAAACAGACACAAAAAATTCTGAAGTCTCCCAATTCTATACCTCCTGTGGACAGAAGAATGGACAAGAGGTATACACTATCAGGCTCAGAAACGGAGTTTTTATACCACCAATGCAGCCATGTTGGGGTTGTGCAGGCTGCTGCCTGTGATAAGGCAAGCATTCCATTGGCTTCACACCCCCCAAAGACTCTAGGAAGGTTGATGCCATGGCAAAAAAGCTGTACATGGCATCTTCCCTGGGACTCAGACAGGCGAATTATGTGGCCTATACAGCTAGCTACCAGAAGTCCAGGTGGGACACTGTACTGGCACTGGCTAAACAGGCCTCCCCGCCAGCTAGCCAAGGAGCTGGAGGTGGTGGCTGCAGATGGGATTGAGGCACCTAAAGTTCAGTTTTATGCTGCTGTGGACTCTTAATGATATGTCATCAAGAGTCATGGCTACATCTGTGACTCTTCGAAGAATGGCTTGGCTCAGATGTACTGGCCTCTCGCAGGATACCCAGGCTAAGGCCATGGATTTTCCTGTAGTGGGTAATTCTCTGTTTGGGGAGCAGACAGAGGTACATGAAGAAAAATGGATAGTACAGGACCACCTACAGGAGTGCTCAGGCCAAGGAGGGCAGGCATCCTCAAGGCAGCAGTCTAGGGGCAGGGGCAGGCCTTTTCAAAGGCCTTTTTACCAAGCACAGGCCACTTCTTCCTTTTCTCAGAGGGGGTTCTTCAGAAGGAGAGGCAGAAGAGGGATGAGCAGGGCTGCATCCACTCTTCAGCCTAAAGCCCCTGCCAAGCAGACACCCTGATGGGCCTGCCGGGGTTGACTCTCCTCTCCTATTCCAGTAGGGGGCAAGCTGGCTTACTTTGTCAGGACTGGATGTCTGTTACATGGACAAGTGGGTCCTGGAGTAGTGAGCCAGGGACTGGTTCTCAGCTTCAGAAAATTTCCAAAGATGAGAGCCAGATCTTTTCCACCTGCAAATCTCTCAGAAACCCTTGCTCTAGAGGCAGAGGTTTCTTCTCTTCTAGCCTTAAGAGCCATAGAGAGAGTACCTACCCTACACTGGGGCAAAGGGCTGGACTCCAGGTACTTCCTGACCCCCAAAAAAGACAGGGGAGTGGCGACCCATCCTAGACCTAAGATATCTAAACAAACATCTTTTAAAACCAAATTTCAAGATGGTAACTCTGGGAATAATCCTTCCCTCTCTAAGGCCAGGGGAATGGTTAGCCTCCCGGGACCTCAAAGATGCCTACTTTCACATTCCCATCAGGTGCTCCCACAGAAAGTACCTCAGGTTCAAGTTACCCTCAGGCCACTATCAATTCAGAGCAGTGCCCTTTGGCCTAACCTCAGCCCCAAGGGTTTTCGCAAAGTGCCTGGCAGCAATAGTTGCCTTTCTAAGAAGGCAGAAGATTTCCATTTTTCCATATCTGGACGATTGGCTAATAGTAGGCCAGTCTCCAGACCAAGTCAGATCTCACCTGCAAGTGACCCAGCAAGTGCTCACTTCTCTAGGATTTCTTCTCAACCTTCCCAAGTCAGTTCTCGAACCAGTCCAGCTCCTTACCTTTATAGGGGCAGAACTGGACACACTCAGAGCAAGAGCCTTTCTTCCTCTAGAAAGGGCAAGGGTTCCTATGGAACTGGCCTCTTCCTTCAGCCTGGGTATCTCGACCAGCAGGCATTTCCTCCAGCTCTTGGGCCACATGGCAGCTTCAGCAGCAGTGGTCCAAGGGGCAAGATTCCAGATGAGGGATATTCAGTTCCATCTGAGAGCTGTTTGGTCTCAGAGGAAGGATTCCCTTGCCAAACTGATCCCAGTGACTCTGACCTTGATCCAAGCCCTTCAATGGTGGCAGGAACAGGACAATTTAAGACAAGGTGTTCCTTTTGCCACTCAGCCTTTTTCAGTGGTCCTTACCATGGAAGCTTCTCTTCTGAGCTGGGGAGCCCATCTGGGGGCCCTCACTGCCCAGTGACTGTGGTCCCCCCAAGAATCCCTTCTCCATATCAATCTCCTAGCGCTCAGGGCAGTTTTTCTGGCCCTGAAAGCTTTCTCTCAGTCAGTACAGAACAAGGTGGTTCAGGTCAGAACGGACAACACCACCACCATGTGGTACATCAGCAAGCAGGGAAGCACTCAGTCCACAGCCTTGTGCATGGAAGCCATGAAATTGTGGTCCCTGGCTTATTCCCTGCAAACCTCTCTGGTAGCAGTTCACCTTCCAGGGAAGGACAATGTGCTAGCAGATGTGCTAAGCAGGATCTCTCAGGGCCATCACGAATGGTCCCTGGACCCTCAGGTGCTGAAAGTGATTTTTTCAAGGTGGGGCACGCCAGAGATAGATCTCTTTGCAGCCCCAGACAATCACCAGCTCCCTCTCTTTTGTTGCAGACCTCCAATCTTGGGCTCAGTCCCCCTGGACACCCTTATTCTGAATTGGGAAGGGAAGTTTCTGTGTGCCTTCCCATTCCTGTTCAAAGTATTAGTCAAAATAAGGTCTCAACCTTGCAAAGTGATTTTGATTGCTCCAGATTGGTCCAGACAACCTTGGTACCCCCTGTTGCTGTCCCTAGCAGTCCATCTTCCCCTGTCTCTTCCCAGGAATTACAACCTGTTAGCATCCTCTCGGGGAGGATTTGGTACCCCAGTCTTCAGCCTCTCAATCTCAAGGCATGGCTCTTGAAGAGTTAGAGATTGCAGATCTGCATTTTTCCGAAGGGGTTCTGGATATTCTCAAAGCTTCTTGAAAGCCCTCCACCAGAAAGACTTATAACTCTAAATGGAAGAGATTCAGCATTTGGTGTTCTAAGAAGCATATTTCTCCAGATGCTGCTGGATTGCCTATGGTTCTGGATTATGTGGTCCATCTTAATGGCCTAGTCCTCAGACCAGCTACTCTCAAGGTACACTTGTCAGCTGTTTCTGCGTTTCTGTCTGTGGAAGGTCTTCCTCACTATCTTCTCATCTTGTGTTCTGTAAATTTTTTAAAGGATTGCTTGACACCAATCCTCCTTTTAGAGACCCTGTCCCTTCCTGGGATTTGAATGTCTGCATTGCTCAACTTATGCAACCCACTTTTGATCCTATGTCTGCAGCAGAGCCTAAGTACTTGACTTGGAAAAGTGTGTTCTTGGTAGCCATTACCTCTGCCAGGCGTATCAGTGAATTGCAAGCCCTGTCAGTGGAACCTGATTTTAACTCCTTTCACAGGGATAAAGTGGTCCTTAGAACCAATAGATGGTTCTTGCCCAAAGTGGTTTCAGACTTCCATTTAAACCAGTCTGTGTCTCTTCCTGTCTTCTTCACTGATCATTCTTCCTCAGGAGAGAGGAGGCTACACAGTTTAGATGTTAAAAGAGCCCTTAGTTATTACATAGAGCGTACCAAGGGTCACAGGTTTGACTCCCTCCAGTTGTTCCTCACCTATGGAGAAGTGGGAAAGGGCATACCTGCCACCGAGAGATCTTTTGCCAGGTGGATTGTGTCTTGTATACAATTCTGCTATGAAAAACTGGGGAAAAACTCCAGCCTCAGGCCTGAGGGCTCATTCCACAAGAGGTACAGCTGCTTCCCTGGTTGCTGCCAGGGATGTCCCTCTCTTAGAAATTTGTCAAGGCAGCCACCTGGAAAACAGTCCATACCTTTACCAAGCATTCCTCTCTGGATATCCAGGCTAGGAGTGATGCTCGGTTTGGCACAGCAGTACTTCAGAGCCTATTCCCAAAGTAGGTTCTGTCCCTCCTCCATGGAGGTACTGCGTGGTAGTCTGCACTTGTCAGAATACAGCAAGACTTCAAGTTGTTTGAAGAAAAAAAATACTCACCTTAGTAATTATGTTTCTTCTATTGGAGTCTTGCTGTATTCTGACCTCCCTCCCTGCCTGCCCTCTCAGAACCTGGTTTTGGGAAGTGGGTGGGCAGGTGCAGTGTTGCACCTCAGGGGTGCTCTTTTTACACTCTCTTCTTGTGTGGGTGTTTATTTTGTTATATTCCTGTTTGGGTTGGGTTTTGAGTTTTGGGTTTCCTGACTTGAGTCTTCTTTTGGTAGTCCAAAACTTTTTGTTGTCAGTTGGCTATTAAAAATTTTGTTTTACAGTGTCCACATAGAATACTATTAGTGTGTTGCTCGTAAGAATCTGACGGTGAGCTTTCAAAGGGAAACAGACAGAAACATCAACCAAGCTCGAGCTCAGCATTCTATGCTCTGCATAGAAAGGTTAACCCTTTTTTCTCTGGGACAGTTTAAAGGCTGGGGTTAACTGCACTTGTCAGAATATAGCAAGACTCCAATAGAAGAAACATAATTACTAAGGTGAGTAATTTTTTCTTCTCTACTCGGATGGGGAGCATACTGTCAAGATCTCTACACCCCAGATCTGTGGAGTCAGGACAGATCTCAACTCCACATAAACGTCCTGGAAATGAATGCTGTCCAGTATGCATTCCGAGCCCTTAGGACGTCCGCTGTCGCAAAATAATTCTCCTTCAAACAGACAACAAAGAACTGATGTACTGCATCAACAAACCAGACCAGATGCACTCTTATCCCCTGTGCAGGGAAGTGAAGAGTGTGTGGGAATGGTGCCTATAGCATGAAGCCCTCATCCAGGCAGTCTACCTGCCTGGAGTCCAAAACGATCTAGTGGATCACCTTAGCAGAACAGAGGCAGATTCTCATTGCCCCATTCTGTCCTCGTCAGATTTGGTTTCTGTTGATCAACAGATTATCGAAAATTCCACAAAGACAGCTTCCACTTCAAATGGACCTTCTGACCTAGGGCCCAGTGGTCCATCCCAGCCTGAGATCCCTTCATCTCCACTCATGTATCCTGAGTAGATAGAAGTGGGTAGGTTTGATGTCTCACGTAGAGTCTCAAACATTCTCCTAGTGGCACGCAAGTCAGCTACTAGGAAAACAAAGTGGAAGCATTTCTCCGTCTGGTGTGCAAAGTCTTCCCTGGATCCCTTTTCTTGTCCACCAAAGTAAGTCCTGGAGTATCTATTAGACCTGTTAAATACAGGGCTACAATACTCAGCCATGAAGGTCCATCTCTGCGCAATCCCATCTTATCACGAGCCTATACACGCTATGTATCTGGCTCAGTTACCCTTGGTTAAGAGGTTCCTTAAAGGTATACTCCACACTAGGCCACCAGTTAGGAGACCGGTAGCCGCTTGGGATAGTAACCTTGTGCTAGATATGCTCACCCGTAAACCTTTCAAGCCTTTAGCAAGATGTGAGCTAAAGTTCCTGACCTGGAAGACCGCCTTCCTTGTAACCATTACCTCTGTTTGCAGCGTATCAGAAATACATGCCCTGGTCACAGACCCTCCTTATACAGTATTTCACAAAGACAAGGTGGTTCTCAGAACTCACCCTAAGTTTCTCCCCAAAGTAGTCTCGGAATTTCATCTGAACCAGCCCTTGGTTCTTCCGACCTACTTCGCAAACTTCCACATTGAAGGAGAATGTAACCTACATTCTCTGGATGTTAAAAGGGTTTTGCAGTTCTACATAGACGGAACTAATGAGATCCGCAAATCAAAGCAACTCTTTGTCTCGTTCAGCATGGCCCGGCTGGGTCAGCCTGTTGCCATCAGGTGTATTTTGGCGTGGCTGGTGGCATGTCTTCGCCACTGCTATTCCATAGCACAGGTTAAGCTGGCAGGCAGGGTATGCGCCCATTCTAACAGAGCAGTCGCGGCATCTCTGGCAGAAATACAGAACATGCCCATTGCACACTTTTGTTAAGCACTACGCTTTGGATGTCCATGCCAGAGAGCATCAATCCTTTAGCAGGACAGTACTTAATGGACTTCTGTCCTAAGTGAGCTCCTCTTTCCTGCCACCCTTCTCGGGGAATTATTTTAGCTCGGTACTCTCCCATTAGTGTGAATGAGTGGTGGAGACTTTATTTCCAGGAAGATACACCACTCATTCACACGCCCACCCTCCATCCCCCGAGTTCACTTATCTGTTTTTGGTCTTCATTGCCTCAGTGACTGGGCTATGAAGATACTGTGCTGTTGACCCTTCTTGTACGGGTCATTCGAACTATCTTATGTCCGACATAGGTTAATTTCACTATGTTAGTTTACACTGCACCTTCTCAGTAAAAAAAAGTACTGAGGCAGTTGGAGGGTCGACGCTGATGTAACCTATACAGCATGAGCTGGTTTCATGGCGCTGCTTCCACGTGGCCCTACCTCAGTGCCGGCCCTCCTACAGATTTTTGGCTCCTGCTCGGTCCTAGCACCTCTAGCGTTAGTCCCATTAGTGTAAATGAGTGGTGGAGACTTCGTCCAACAAGATCAAGCATTACGGTAGGTACGTAATTTTCATTTGTGGTGTTTCACAAGAGACCACCATCCTACAATGGAACCAATCTGGCCCAGATTCCTCACCTGCAGTCCTATCGGCTCTGGCCAGAATTTGTTTTTTTGGGCTACGGTTGTATTATTTTTGTAAAAGTGGGCTGTATGATTTGTTGTGGCTACCTGAGGGACCTTATGATATATATATATATATATGTATGTGTGTGTGCATGGGTGTATGAGGTCTCTGTGGTATGGGGGTAGATTTCTGTGTGGGTGAAGGCCGGGGGCTGGTTTGATATGTTACAGGATTATTTTTCTGTTATTTCCTCCCTAGGAAGGCGCCCAAAGAAGGGTCTGGCTACAGCAAAACAGCGACTGGGCAAAATCTTGAAAATCCACCGAAATGGAAAACTGCTGCTCTGAAACGTGTGTATTCCAGCGCACCCTTAACTGGGCATATTTTCATTTGGAGCTTCAACTGTGTGGGAGCATGTGAGATACTGAGAGGTTCAAAGGGAGGTGTGTCATTTTATGAGTGTGACCAATAAATGTAGTGTGTGTGAGACACAACATTTGGAGGGAGGTGTGACTGTAACATTAAGTGTGTAAGAGACATGGGGAGGTTGTGTGTGGTTTAGGTATTTGATTGAGAGATGGTAACGGAAGGTGTTGGGCATGTTTGTTGAGTTAGTGTGGTTGGTGAAGTGTGAACATACTTGGCAAGGTGTATGCATGCAGGATGGTGAGATGTGGGTGTGTTTGATTGAGTGTGAATGCGTTATATCCCTCTGATACTGAGTCAGCAGCATGTCAAGCTAGAAGAGCACTTACGCTTTTGGATTACGAAATAGAAAACCTCTCCCAAGGGCCTGCCAGGTGTTTTGTTCTTCCGGCATTTAAACCAGCCTGAAGGAGAACACTGCTCCAGGAAGCCAAGCCATGAAATGTCTGTACATGAACACTCCTGCCCCACCAGGCCAGTGGCCAAAGTGGGCTCCAAGTAGAACTCTGATATTCTGCCAGCTGAAATGGACTAGAATTGTGTTTCAAGTTTATATGCTCGAAATAGGGCTCTGTAGCCAGACTGATGTGCCGCTGTTAACAGGTCAGCGTGGTACCTTTCCCATGGGACGGACATCTTTTGTGTCTTGGAGGTGATTCGACATGCTGTTGCTGTCCGATTGAACACTGAGGAGGAAAAGCTAAAAAATAGGTTTTGGAGCTGGGATGTGGACTTGGGACGCATGTTTGTGTCTAGTGGAAGGAAGAGCAGTTCTGGAATTTAAACTTATTTTGAACCTGAGAAAAACTCTGGCATATAGAGCATTGTTATGTGAATCAGCTCAACAGTATGGTATCAGTGAGACTCTTTCTTTGGTCCATCAGTGGTCCGTATCTTCGCAATCTGTGTTCAAAGGCAATAAACCTTTCACCATGGTCTCAGTGGCCTTTATAATATGTCATGTTCCCATGTGTGGGGGGAAGGCACCCTCTGGTGCCTCTGAATAGAACATGGACTCTGGCGGATTAGTGACTGTGAAGAGACTATTAGCCATAGTGGTCAGTCTAGCATCTCTTGCTCTCATTTTGGGTGATCTTTTGATCTTAAATATTCAGTAGTTTGTAATGGGTTATATTTAGTCTGAACTATTCAACTACTTGAAATGAGGTTTTGTTTAGTGTGAAACATTCAGCAGTCTGTAAAGCATCAAGTATTAGTCTAAACCATTGAGCAGTCTGCAGTGGGGGCATTTAGTGTGAACTGTTTGGCCGACTCCATGGGGGACTTTGTCTGAACAGTTCAGCAGTCTGTATTGGGGGACTTTTAATCTGAACTGTTAGGCAGTTTTGTTTAATTTGAAGAGAAAAGTACATTTTGATTATTTCTTCATACGGCAGCCTTATCCCCACAGTGCGAACATGAGGCTTCTTGGGGAATATGAGAGGTTATGGGTAGTTAACCACCACACCTTTTCCTTTGGCACATTTGAATAGAGTCTAAATGTCTTGCTACATCTTAGTTTTCCAACTCATCCAAAGCCTGGAAGCTATAAGGGGACTTAAGGGGAAGGTGCAGGGGATAGCAGCACTTTCCCTATGCAGCCAGCAGTGAGGATTAGTCAGCTGTCCAGAGAACACCTAGTTAACCCCTAACAACATTGAGACAAAGACCATCAGGCAACGCTTTCCTTCCCCAGTAGTTTTACATGTAGATTTGTATTAAACAACTGCATTTTTATGTTTTTCTCCCAGCAGTTCATGTAATGGAAGATGTCTGCTGTTTAGCCTTGAAAGGGGGAGCTGCATCTTGTTAAAGGAAAACTACACCCAAAACTTGAAAAAATATATGTTGTGCAGAGTGTTTTAATTTGTATGTGAAGTTCTAGTGTTTCTTTCCCTCTGACTGGTATTAGGAGTTTTTCCTAAATTAGCCTGCTAGCTTTAGGGTAGTTTCACGACCCTGGAATCACCATATCAAATAGTTTTATTGCATTTCTTTGTCCTACAGTGCACCTTGTTTCATGTAATGGTGATGTAGCAGAGCCCATAAATCCAGCAGAAAGCACTGCATTACAATCAGTTCACAACAACAGAGATGGCTATATTTTAAAATCTGTAGGAATTCAACTTGGTGACCACCCTCATCCTAAAGGTTTACTGTCCTGAAAAACTTTGCTGCTGGTAATTTTGTGCAGCCTGTAAAGCTTCAAGATATTTAGTTTGTTTGGCATGCGTGTGCTGAATGTTGGGTCTCTCTTACATCACAATCACATGAGACAAAATGCACTGTGGGAACCAGAAATACAATTACACTATCAGGTATGGAGATCCCCAGGGGTCGTAAAACTAGCATAAAGCTAGCAGGCTAATTTGGGAAAAACTCCTAATACCAGTCAGAGGGAAGGAAGCACTAGAACTTCACATACAAATTAAAACACTCTGCACAACATGTAGTTTTTCAGGTTTTGGGTGTAGTTTTCCTTTAACATGTATGTCAGATATCTTCACACATACACCGTGTTGTTAGACTTTCTTGGAGGCTAAGTGTTAAAAGTGCTGTTAGCTTTTAACAGGCCAGTAGGAAGGCAGTTTCTACAGATCTTTATAAGACCTACTGATACCTCAGAGCTGATTTTGGAAAAGATGTTCTACTGTTAAGAGTCCAAACTTTCCTGGGGTGGATTATATAAAATCTGGATATCTAGATACAATTTTCAATTTATATTTCCTCTGTTATCATCTTTCTGTCAGCCATTCTTTGTTGCGAGGATGTCTGCATAACAAGATCTACATCCCTTGGACTTGATCTGCTCCTTTTGCCTGGCTCCACCTAAATTCACAACCCTCTGCTTGTAACACATGTCCCCATGATAAGGGCTTATGATGCCACAAACAGGATTGCGATTTGAAGATGTAAACCCACCGCAGGGGCTGATGATATGGTTGTATGGAAATATTTATGGTAAAGAACTTGGAAGATAAATTGACTTGCTGCATTGCTTCTAACTAATATTTCCCAGAGATGGCAGGAGCTATTTGATCAGGTTTATTCTTGGAAGAAACTTGTGTGAAGATATGGACTTAGTTGTACATGTTAAGGTATGAAACCTCATAGAACAAAAGGTTACTTTTTTTCTACATTGTGTTACTAATCATTGTAACATATAATTTTTAGTATGTTATTCTTTAAAGGTAACATATGAAGTAATATGCAGTCAGTTATGTAACTGTAAATGTTATTTTTTTTTTATTTAAGGTGTTCAACCTTTTTATACTAGAAGCTTTGTAAGAATGAGGAATGCTCTTTTTATACCAGTGGTATTTAATTGTGGAAATACTGGGCGTGCATTTTATGCATCTTGCTAGGGTTTTTTATAAACAGGAACATTAAAGTTAACAGTTTTGTCATGTTACAGTGGTGCCTAGCAATGCTGTTTGTGTCGCTTTGTAGAACAGGCAACCACAGAAGGAGCCAGAACATCTCACAGGATCTCTGTCCTGTTGTAGAACAGGTAACCTTAGAAGGGTCAGGGACACCCTGCAGCCTGTCCCACTGTATGAGTCAGTCTGTCCTGATATACAACTGCCAGACAATTGCAGAAACATCAGGGATATCCTGCGCGGCCTGACGCTGTGTGAGGTAATCATTCCCACTGTAGAACAGGTTACAGCAGAGGGAGACGATACCTCTTGTAACCTTGCCCGATGTGTGTTTTGGTCTGTCTGATGCAGAATAGGAAACCACAGTAGAGTCAGGAACGTCACATGGCAGAACCTACTGTGTGCATTGGTCTGTGTCCTGATGTAAAACAGGTAACCACAGAAGAGGATTTGGGGCATCCCACAACCTGACCTGCTGTATGTATGGGTCTTTCCTGATGTAGAACAGGTAGCTGCAGAAGGATCAGGATCATCCCATGGGGCCTAACCCGCTGAGTGCATAAGTCTTTCCCAGTGTACAGTAGACATTCTGTGAAGCAACAAGGACATCCCATGGCCTGGCCCACTTTGTTTGTCTAGTTCCCAGATGTACAACAGGTAACAAACAAGGGAGTTGGGACATCCTGCAGCCCCACCCACTGTATGCAAGTCTTTCTTTGTGCCCGATTTAGAACATAGAAGTGGTCTTGCAACAAGAGTGTGCAAGTGATATTGTGCATTATGCCACATTTCAGCCCTGAGTTGTTGCTCCCCAGTGATGGATCATAAGAATATTAAAGTTTAAACTCTGCAGTGCGGTCATTCTCCCCTTCTAACGTCAGGTTTATTTTTCAGTTACCCTGGAGCCCACTTCTAGTCCAAGTTACTAAGTTTTAGTTTGGACTATCATTTTGTTATTTTGTAAAAATGAAAAAGTTATTCAATGCTTTGTGTTAGTTTAGCTTACTTCTGGTATATTTTATTAAGGTTTTTGCGTTTTTGGTTCAGACAACAGGCATCCATCAATGTGATGCCGTACAAATGGCATGAAGTCTGCAGGAGCATGCTGCCCTGGAGGTATAACTTAATGCATCGTAGAATTTAGAATACAAGTTCAAACTCTGCACTTTGGTCGCACTTCCCCTACTGTTCTAGTATCAGATTAGTTTCTCCACCTGAAGAGAAAATTACTCACTGCGGTAATGCTGTTTCTTCTCAGGGATCCATCAGTGATCCTTGTGAATCCTGACCCTGCCTCTCCTTCTAGAACCAAAAACTAGGTTTACACAAGAATCCGTTCTTATTTTAAGGTTGCTTGAGCAGTACTTACCGCAATTTCTCAACAATTTCTAAAAAAGTGATCATTTTAATGCTGCATGTTTGTGTGTTTCAGTTTGGTTGGATTTTTCAAAAATAAAGACAATTTTAGAAATGTTTTAGTGGCCATTTAGATAGTTATAGTGGCCTCTGCTCCCCTGACTATAGAAAAACAGATCAGACCTTAGAACAGAAAGGGGGAGTGTGGCCACAGTGCAGAGTTTGAACCTGTGTTCTAAATTCTGCAGTTTGCATAAAGTTCTGTCTCCGGTGCAGCACACTGCAGCAAACAGGTGCCATTTGTAAGGCTCATTGATGGGTCCCCTTAGAAGAAACAGCGTTACTACAGTGAGTAATTTTTTCTTTTGCCCCAGTCCTTGGTTTGCATCAGTTTCTGGTTTAGGTTTCCAATATTAAAACTGTTAAAAAATGTTTATTTTAAATTAGTTTTGTTGTTAAAATTGTTGGTCTAAATTAGTTTTATTTTTAAAAATGGTTGTACTGTTTTTATGTAAACAACAATTGAAATTATTTTCAGCACCTTTTCCTGTCAAATTGACATAGTAGAGAAGCCTAAAAAGAAGACAGGCCCCACAGGGTTTAAACATTGTAAATTCTGTCATCATTGCTAGGAAAGAGTAGACGGCCACGACCTTTGCTTTGTGTGGGCCCAGATCACGATTTTGAAAATTGTGAACTCTCTCTGCAAAGTTTTCTGCCTTAAACAAAGAAAAGAGGGCAACTAAATGGCAGTTATTATCTGACCAGCTTCCATAGTATTTTCACAAGAGTACTTTCCTATGTTAAAAAAAAAAAAAAGAGAGAGAGAGAAAAGTTCCATTGAAGGTAGAAAGTACGCTTCAGATGGTGATTCTTCACTGCAGTGGTACCCAGAGAGACTGAAAAATGCTGCAAGCACTTCTCAGTAAATGAGCAGTCATCTCTGATAATCAGAGAGACAGATAACATTGGCAAGTCATCATCCAGTAAAGAGCTGCTGGCCATGTTAGCCCTGTTGCTTCAGATGGCAAAAAGAAAAAAAAAAAAAGTATTTCAGACCAAATACTGCTGATGGCAAAAAGAAAAGAAAAAGACGTTACATTTCTTCTGCCTGAAAAGCAAATACAGGAACCTGTGCCAGAGAGGATTTGCCCTTCTTGGATGACATTAGTAAAATGTGTCAGGTTTTCCAGACACAGTAAAGTTTTGAAATGCTGGTAACCCCGCAATCCAGTCCCAGCACAGGATTTTGGGGGGTTTAAAATATCCACTGATGATCCTGCTGACTATGACTATGGTTCCTCACCCAGAGTTAATGAAGATTACTCCTCTTGCATACCATTTTTGGGCCAGATGGCAGACATGCTGTATCTACATTCCTCAGAAACACAAGCCAATATAGAGAAAATTATTTGTGAACATGCTGGGGCTGACCTCAGTAAAACAAATGTCCCTCTAAATGCCACAAAGAAAATTCTTGCTCTGCAGCCATAGACAAGAAGGTGTGTGTGTGTGTGGGGGTATGTGGTAACCAGGAGGTTCTGATTAAATCTGCCTCACCCTCATTCTGTGGGAGTGATTTAAGCATCTGCTTGTGAGAAAACAAAGGTTAATCTGGCAACAGCACCCCAATACGGATACCAGAAAGCTGGACCATATGGCAAACAAATACACACTACCTTGACCTTGTTACTGAGACAGGCCATCTAATCTATTCTGCCCATTACCAGAAGGCCTTGTGAAATACAGCCCTGTCTTTATGTAAGTTTTCTCCCCAGGAAAAAACACACCTTGCATATACCGTAAAAGCTGGTTTGGAAGCTACAGAATACCCATTTCAAATCGCTTTTGATGTAAATGACACTGTTTTTAGAGATCTAGCAAAATTCAGTGTGTACCAAGAGATTTGTGTGACTCAGAACAACTGGGTTTGTCACGGGACATGCAGAGTAAATTTATTTGCCCTTTGAAGGTACCTTTTTATTTACTGACCAAACCCCGGACCTATGTGAAAAAAAAAAAAAAGTTAATGAGCAAAATTCAACTTTTAAATAATTAACTAAAAAATGGAAGTCCTTTATACCATATTGGCCCTGTAGAAGGGGATATATGGGAAGGACTTACAGCAGATCATATGTGTATCATGAATGCCTTATTCAGAGGGGCACAGGGAGTGGCAGAGGCAGGAGAGGAGCAAATAAGAAATCTCCTTCAACTGCTCCAGCCCATGCAAATTCCAGACCCTGACAACTCTGCCTGTGTCACTATAGACCTTTTGCCAGTAGCAGGGCATCTCTCTTGCGACCTCCAGGAGAGGATTACCGCAAAGGTGGGTCCTGGAGGTACAGTGGCAGGACAGGGCTTAACCCTTCATTTTGTAAGATTTCTGAAGTTAAGCAGCATCATTGTGTTTCAAACTCAAGAGTTAGGAGCACAAAAACCTACTGGATTTGGAAGTGAGAAAGTTAATTCAGCTCAACACAGTGGAAATGATTCCAGGTTTGCAATTAGGGAAAGGCTTCTTTTCCAGAAAAAAAATGGTGTCTAGCGACCTATTCTGTACCCAAGGTTCCTCACCACGCCCCTGAAAAAGAAAAATTCATAATGGTAACACTGTAGACAGCGATTCCAACCCTGTAGAAAAGGGATTGCTTTGGGTCATGGGATTTAAAAGATGCATATTTCCACATGCCAGTAAGATCATGTTACAAAAGGTATGTGCGATACTGAGTAGGACATTCTCAGTACCACTTACAAGCAGCAGTACCCTTTGACCTGACATTAGTACCCAGGGTGTTCACAAAGCACTTGTTAGCAGACACAGAACATTTGTTCAGGAAAGTAATAGTGGTGTTTCCCTACCTAGACAACTGGCTAGTGCATAGGAAAACACAGGAGGAAGCAATGAACTCAATTCAAACAGTGAAGAGCACACTGCACAGCTTAGGTTTCCTCCAAACTTTAGAAAATCCCACCTGGAACCCAGATAAGTGTTGGAGTCTTTAGGCACAGCACTGGTAAATGGGAAGAACTATCCTTCCTTTAAAGAGGACAGAAGCTTTGTTTCACTGTGCAAACTTACTCCAGGCATGTCAGAAAGACTGTTCAGGAATTTTGGACTCTTTGGCCATATGGCTTCTACCACTGCAGTGGCACCGTGGGCAAGATTATAAATGAGGTTATGTCCAGTACCACCTCAGAAGGCACTGGCACCAGAAAAGTGCACAACTGCAACATAAGCAAGTACCAGTGTCAAGTTGACACAAGCAGTGGAGTGGCAGAAAGAGATCAGAAATCTCAGAAAAGGTGTTTCTTCAGTGCTGATCAACAGAAATCTTAATCACAGATGTGTTTCTCCTGGGCTAGGGAGGGCATCTGAAGGGAAGAACAGTAAATGAGCTGTGGTTCCTGAGAGAGTAGCACATAAACCTGTTAGAACTCAGAGCTTTGTTCCTGTCCATAATGTCTTTCTCCTCCCTGTTACACAGCCAAACAGTCCTGATAGACGGGCAATACAACAGCAATGTATTATATAAAGAAATGGGGAAGCACCAGATCTTTAAAACTGTAAAAAGGTTGATGAAGATATGGAACCTTGCATGTACAGTGAGTGCAAACCTATCTGTAGTACACCTATCCGGCAAGGGAAGTGTACTGGCAGATTAAGTCAGCAGGCTGGGTCATGTTACCCATGAATGGTCACTAGATCAAGAAATGCTGAATTCAGTGTTCCTGAGATGGGATGTGACAGAACTGGATCTGTCTACCCCAGTTTTGTTGTAGATCTCCTTCACTGGAGACAGTTCCATGGGATGCCCTCATTCTCTCATGGCAGGGCACTTGTTTTATACATTCCCCCTACTTTCAGTAAATCCCCGACTCCCTAAGTGATCACCACATGATATATATGGTGAGAAAAGTGCATCAATGCTCTAAACCCCCCTCCAGGACGCTTCTAGCCAGATCCTACAAATCCCTATCTCTACCATCTCTCTTGTATGACCTGATTCAGGTTGACTGATCCTTCATACCGAACGCTCCATCCATTGACACCGCTCTCAATAGTTTCAAAACATGCTTCCTAGAGGTTTGGGACTACCATGCCCCGATAAGCACAAGTAAGGGGCTCCCACCTTCCCTGGGTCTCCGCCGATATCATTAACCGATGCCGCACCAGGGATCTGTAGGTTTACCACCTTTTAAGAAGCTCAAAGTGGGACATTTCTTACTGAAACATGATTTTTCGCAGGACAGTATGTAACTTCAACCAATGCAACAGACTTGTTTTCTCTACATAATCAGAATTAAGGATAAGTACTGTAGTTTCTTAGTTGTTTCTATTGTTTATCATTTTAAGGCATTTTAGTTAAAAGTATTATAGTTTTCTGTAACATTTAGTGGAAAGTTAGACATTTTCTTTTCTACAATAAAGTCAGGACATGTAGTATTTTTCCTGTTTGTTAGCAGGACACAGCTGCCCAAATCAGGACTGTCCTGCGAAAATCAGGACAGGTGGTAACCCTAGGGATCTGGCATGGAAAAAACACAAATTAATTAACTCCCAAGAATCCCTACAAAACTATCGTTCCCTCTGCAACTCCTGCACTAAATTGATACGACAGGCCAAACAGAAATACTTCACGTCGGTGCTGAACACAAATCTTAACCACCCTGCCAACTTTTGGAAAACCATCAAATCCCTCCTTTCCACTCCTGCTCAACCACCAGCCCCAACACTATAAATCCTTGGCTCGTCTGTCACTGACCCTGGTGAAGTAGCCTCTGCTTTCAATGCCTTCTTCACCAGCAGTGCAGCCTCTCTTCTACTCAGTCTCCCGCACAACCCACACAAGCCAAATACCTCACCAAAATCCCAGAACTCCGCCTCTACCACCAGTTTCTCTTTCCGACCAGTATCCCCGACGGAAGTGTTTCAAGCTCTGAGAGCCCTTAACCCTGACAAAGGCAAATGCCCCTCTGGATTGGACGCCAAAATACTACATTTATCCACCCTCGCCATAGCTGCTCCATTAGCCGACTTGCTCAGCCTCTCCTTCTCGATAGCCAAAATCCCATGCGCACAGAAGCAGGTGACTGTTATCCCCCTGCATAAGGGTGGTGACCCCACCACACCAGGAAATTACCGTCCCATCTCCCAATTCTGGCCAAAATTCAAGAACACTTTGCCCTTGCTCAACTCTCCCAATACCTGAACACTTCCTCCTTCTTCACCCCTTATCAGTCCGGGTTCCATAAGTCACACACTACCATCACCTCCCTATTAAGAATCACCAATGATATTCTCTCAGGCATGAACAAAGGCCATATCACCTCGGCCATTTTTATAGACCTGGCCAAGGCCTTCGACACCGTCTCCCACACAATGTTACTAGACAAACTAAGAGTTGCCGGCCTCTCCAACCATGCCACTAGCTGGTTTCAAGCATACCTGGAGGATAGACACCAATCGATGAAAATTGGACCCCACATATCTACCCCCTTCCCTATCACAACGGGGTCCCCAAGGATCTGTTCTGGGCCCAATATTATTTTCAGTATTCCTAAATGACCCCCCGTTGGCCTGCTCACACTCATCTATTCAGATGTACGCGGATGATACCGTACTATACGCTTCAGGCCCTTCCACTGAAGCAGTGCACAGCGTGCTACAGCAGGACTTCAGTGCGGTACAACAATGGCTCCGAACCAACCAACTATTCCTAAACGCAAAAAAATAAGTCTCACTAACCTTTGTTTCGCAGCCACGGCTTTCTCGCCTAGCAACTCGCCCCTCATTCCAAACCCTGGACGGATCACCCCTGGAGTCCTGCACCTCTTTCAGATATTTGGTTGTCTGGCTCGACTAACACCTCGACTTCTCCACACACGTCGAATCACTACATAAGAAATTACACCCCAAACTTGGTGCACTATATCGCAACAAAGGCTGTATGTCCACTCCAGTCCGGAGGGAAATTGTTCAAAAGATGATACTCCCGATAGTTGACTATGGGGACGTGGTCTATGGAGCCGCCACATCATCCAACCTGGCTAGTCTGGATACACTTTTCTACTCCTTCTGTTGCTTCATCCTGGAGTGCCCACAATTGACACACATCACTGCGACCTATACAACTCCCTAGCCTTATCCTCACTTACAGCCCGCAGACAAATCCAATGCACTAGAGTCGCTGCAAAATTCTGGTCCCAGACCCTTCCCCCATACTAGGCTCCGCCCTGTCGGCTCAATCTTCCCCTGTTTACTCACTCAGACATTCGGACTCCAGGCTTTTTCAAGTCCCACTCATGCACACCTCTAAGGGCCAATCGGCTTTCAAATATTGCTTGCCAAAACTTTGGAATGACCTGCCTGCAGATATCAGACACTCCACCAACCATAGCCACCTCAACCCACTCCTCCTTGCACACTTTTTCACTGCGTGCACTTGCTCCCAGCAGACATAAGCACAAGCCCTCTTGACCTCTGGTTACCACCACCTGTTAGTCATACGCGAATCAACTGTCTACGTAGGGCTCTCAAAATAGGTTGTTCCGGCCTCGAGGCTGTATACCATGGATGATATGTAAATACCCAGCACCTCCGTTATTGCAAACTCTGTATCAGTGGAAATCTGTAATGTATGTATGTCTTAGCCCTTTTATTGTATACTCTGTAACATAGTGAACCTGCAGTGTATGTATTTCATTCTATGTGCCACTCCACCCTATTTTCCCCCAGGCCGCATCTGGAAACGAGTGGTTCTCTGCTCAGTATGCCTGCCTGGTTAAACTCTTAAATAAATAAACAAATCCAGAGGTCTTGCTGAAATTGAGGCATCAAAAACCTTGATTCTGATAGCACCTAATTGGTCAAGGCATTCTTGGAACTCAGTTCTGCTGACTGTGTTGCAGAGGTTGTTTATAAATGTTCCACTGAGGCAACATCTTGTGACTCTTATCTCTGGGCAGTCTTAGATCACATCATTTAAGAGTGTGATTCTACTAGAGTACTCTGTCCTAAATCTGACAAACCAGGTCCTGGAAAGTTGCTAGGAAGCCTACAGCAAGGAAACGCGTATGTCCCAAATGGAAAACACTCAGTGTCAGATTGGCACGCCTACTGTACATTTGTTTCCTTTACCTGTTGAGATTAGCAATATGCACAGTGGAGGTACTGAGTTTATTTTCCCCATGAATATTGATATCTGTTCAATCTCTTGCTTCGGGCGTAGGGGTAGTTATGAGTCCATGCTTGAAACATCTTTTCTGCTACATACTTGTCTCTCTATCATGGGCTTGTATACGTTGTGAATGCATTTGCCTACTCATATTGTCTTCTGACTTTTTTTTTTAAAGGGGAAATCCCCTCAGTCTATTTTCTGTATACCTGTGTAGTTCGTAGGCATGAACAATGATTCCCTTTCTTGTATCCCCCTAATTTCACCTGATTTAAATATAAATGAGGTTGCTTCACTCTGTTTTGCCATGGTGTTAAAACCTTTTTGTTTCCATGCCATGGGTCATGACCCCACTTGTGCAGTGCATCATGTGAGTTGATACTGATATCCACAAGCCAGCAAAAGTTATACCATCATTCACTTCTGTTATATGTCTTGTAAAGTCCCTGTATTCTCCAAAGGCTTTTTTTTTTCCCTAACTTAGATACACTTTAAACTACAGAAAACAGGAGTGCACTTAGTATGCCTTGAAAAATTTCATGGGCAGCATAAGACAAGAACATAGGGACTGCAGAGAACAGCAAAAACATTAATGCAGTATAATTACTGCAGGCTTTAGCACCAAAACATCATAAAATTCCAAGATGCCTTGCATGACTCGGGTCATGACCTTTGCAATGGAGTAAAGCAGGATCTTCTTCGAGGATATCTCTTTCATCAGCCCACAGCTGTAGAACTATAGCCACCAGGTACTAGGACCAGACAGAAACTTTCTGCAAGCAGTCCGCTAGGGGCCGCGCACAACAACGTCTTACGTCGACACCTTCCCTCCTCAGTTCTTTTTCCGCATTCGACCATACTCTGACCATCCATGGAGACGCCACTGCTACTTAGTGCTTTAGAGTATTTCTCTCCCTAGTTCGCCAGCACTTTTTTAAATAATGGTCAACATCATGTATGTCATCTAAAGAACCCATGAAGCTCTTTAGATACTGCAACTGTGGTGAAAAGATTTACTCGGACGACTTGCATGATGTCTGTGTGTGCTGCCTCAGCGTGGCCCATAATGTTAAGGCCTGTGAGATCTGCCTAAAGTTCAACACGGCTACCCAGCGATGCTGAAAGAACACCCTGGAAACCCACCTTTTAAAACAGCAGGTAGGACTTCCGGTGACGTCATGCCCATGGCAACACCTTGAGCTCTCAGCTCCGTCTCCTCCAAGGCAGAAATAACTCCAAACTCTGCATTCAGAAGTTCAAATTCAGGGCAAACAATCTTATTTTACTCCCAAGATGTCCAGAAGGAAACCCGAATTACCAAAAACCCCATTGGACTCGGCAGATCCCGATGGATGGGCAACAGACAGTGACAGCTTGCAGATCTCGGGCCGCGACAGCCCCGCAAGGGCAAATATGCCAACCGCTCCTAGTTTTGCCAGACAGATGGATATTGTGCTCCAGGAGCGCCGTGACTTTCGAAAAGGAGACCCACTCTAGTTTTGCAGCACTCCGGACGGGCATAGGGAAAAAGAAGCGGCGTCTCGACTCGCTAGAGGAGCAGGCCACCCAAGCAGATGCCCACGTGGACTGCATTGAGCGGGCCATAGTACAGTTACACCACACCATTCGGGAACTGCAGGAGAGGGCGGAAGACGCGGACGCCCGGAACCGCAGGACAATCTCAGGGTTTCGGGCTTCCCTGAAGGAAGTGAGGGTAATAACCCTATCCAATTCCTGAAGAAGTTTTTTTTAATCCAAGTTGGATCTCTCCCAGAGCTATACTATGGAGATCGACCGTGCTCACCATGCCTTAGGCCCGCAGCCCGGCCCATCCAGTCACCCACGTTCCATGGTTCTCTGTTTTCTACGCTACCAGGAGAAGGAGCTCATCCTACATAAATCTTGGCAGCAAGGGTACCTTACATTCCAAGAACACCACATCTACATCGATAATGACTACCCCCCCCAAACAATTGCAGCTCGCCACAGGGCCTATGCCCCCATTCTCCAGAAGCTTTGGGAGGCCAAAATAAAATTCCAGACTCCATATCCCTCCAGACTGACAGCTCATTTCCCGGAGGGTACCAGAACATTTGAAACAGCTGAAGAGGCTGTCCAAGAACTCTGCAGCTGCGGCATGGAGGTGTCGTTTGCCCCGAAACAGTCCAACCCATCTCTGGCAACCAAGCTGGCTTGGCAGGTCTGGAATTGTTTACCATCCAGGAAAGAGCATCGCAAAGATGCCGCCTCGGCAATCCAGCAAATAGTGGCAGGCCTGAAGAAACAGACAACGAACTCGCCCTCAAGAATAGCAGTATATTAGCCCGACGAATGTATGCTTCCTAACCTACTCATCTTTGCCTCCCTACAGGTGAGCCAGTTCTTACTTGCCCCCCCTCTGAGTTGCCTTGTGCTCTCAGCGGTCCAGCTCCCGGCCTCTTCCCCAGATTCCCCCTCCTCCTTTCCACACATGCCATGTAAGCCAGTCTGGGAGTCGGAGGGCCTTGCCTCCATTCATCCCTGTGGCATGGACAGGACGGGCGACAGCCCGGTGTGACGCTGGGATTTCTGGATGTTTTGGGGGGGGTCTGGGTGGAGGGATAGGCACTGCCACTTGAGGGGTGGTGGGACTAGTTCTTAGCTAGACCCCGGTTGCCTTGACAGTTGGGCCTGAGACAGGTCGGTGGCACCTTCCACTTATTGAAGTTCCCTGGTCCGTGAAGGCCCTAGTGGCTACTGATCTCACTCCTCCCACCTCTTGGGCATTGGGCCTCGGCCGAGTGGCCCTACGGGTCAGGGACATATCCTGTGGGGATCCCAGTCCTGTGGCCCTGGGAGGTGCACAAATCAGTTCAGGCACCACGGCGCTGGACACGTCGTCCCACCTGTGGGTTGCAAGGCAGTGCTCCAAGGTCCGGATTTCGGACTCTGCCTCCGTGGATTCTCCTGGAGGTACATTTCCTCTGCCTTGAGGCATTTTTGGCCCTGCAGGTGTTGCCATGGGGTGGGTCGGGGGCAGATTCTTCTCCTCCCTCCCCAGGTGCTTCCCCGGGGCCCGAGAGACCACTGAGGCTCAGCACCCAGCAAATAATTCCTGGTAGCCACTGTTCTGGCTGCTCATGCAAACACTGAAATTGAGTTTGAAATAATTAAACCGTTTAAATCCCACGCGTTGGAGGAGCCAAGGCATGACTCTATATCTCCCCCGCTTTCTGGATGTATTCTAGTGCCCTCTCAGTAGGGACAGGCCAACTTAGCACAGCTTGGATGCCAGGTGTCTTCAACACCTAGCCTCCATGGAAGCCACCCCAAGTTCGACAGGCTCTGCCCAGTTGGCAAACGGCTGTGTAGATATTTTTTTCCCTCTTACTGGCAAATGCTTGTTCAGTCATTCTTTCCCCACTGTTTACAATTCCTATGTTAGATATTCCCCCTCTAGGTTTCATGTTGGAGGGTTTGTTCTCTCACTTCCCTACAAGTAGTCACTACTCTAGGCCTGGAAATTCGGGTCAGGATGTTATGATATTTAAATCATATAAGTACCTCTTGTTTTTCTTCAGGCTTAAATATGGCTAGTAAACACGTAAAACTTTACTCTTTGAATGTTAATGGATTGAGCAGCCGTATAAAATGCTCTAGGATAATTTCGTTGTTAAAGAAGAGCCAGGCTGAGATTGTATATATTCAGGAGACTCACTTGTCAGCTGATGAACATAAGAAACTGGTTGGCAGGGGTTTTACCCAGGTCTTCTCTTCAGCATTTGGGAGGGGGAAAAGGAGGGGGGGGGTCGCCATAGTGATTCCCAGCCACACCCCCTTTCAGTGTACAATGGAGTGGGTTGACCCAGAGGGCCGTCTGATCATTGTACAGATATATATATACACACACACCTCCCCCCTGATGCTAGTGTCCCGACCATCCGACACTTCCTTAACAAGATAGTGGAATTGACCAAAGGGATGTTGATCCTGGCGGGAGATTTTATTATAGCCCCTAGCCCTAGTTTGGATCCTACGAACCTCTCCAAGGGTAGACAGCCTGCCCCTCACAAATTCTTTAAGCAATTAATACAGGAGGTGGGCTGGCTGGACATGTGGCAACCCTTCATCCCAGGGGCAGAGGATATACTTTTTACTCGGCATTACATGGTACTTATACCCATATTGACCACTGCTATACTCAGAAGGAGAGTCTGGGAGCAATGGTAGATGCTTCAATGGGGGATATTGCTCACTCTGACCATGCACCTTTGGTTATTTCGTGGGACCTGGGGATGGAGCGACGTAATACCTTTTGGCAGTTTAACCCGATCCGCCTCAAGAATGAATCCTTTAGGGAGCTTCTGAGTGACAAACTTGAGGAGATCTTGGAGGACAACACCGACCCAGAAATCTCCCCTTTCATTATATGGAATACCCTGAAGGTAGTCCTAAGGGGACAATTAATTCAACATACAGCCTCACTTGTGAGGATTTGAAGGGAGGGGCGCTTACACCTAGAACAGATTTTACACTTCCTGCAGTCTACACACCAACAGGGGGACCACTCTTTTGCCGCCCAGCTTGCACTGGTTCGGCGGGACTTGGACGCCCCCTCTGCACCCAGCAAACAGAGATAGCACTCACATTTTTGAGGCAGAGATATGGGGAAATTGGTCCACAAGCATCTCGCCTCTTACCGTATCGTTTACGTAAGCAACATAAATTCTAGGGACATGGATATGTTGTTCATCCACACTTATTGGCAGGTTCCTTGCCGCTTTAAATCTTGCCGGAAGGTCTTCAAGCTAGCTCCTCCCACCCACCCGGGTGGTAAAACTCTCGGCTCCGCCCCATGACGCCAGATCTTCCTTACCGCTTGGAGAAGCTCAGGTTCCCTCCTTAACGCTCTGCGATTAAGCTTTGGGGCCTAATTCTTTGACTTTAAAAATTTCAAAACTTTTACCACTTGGTCTTCTTCCCTCACGGCTCGCGATGGACAAATCGACTCCGGTTTCGGAGATGCCCTTGCGGGCAGAAGATGTCTCGACGGATCCGCACTCACGCTGCGTTTACTGCCTTAGGCCAGGTGCGACCCGCGGGCCTGCGAATTTGTGCTCATCTTTCTCGGTCTCGTCCTTGAGGGATCGCGCTGCCCGTCTCAACAGCTGGGGCGAAGGAATTTCCCCAGTCAAATCAAGGAGGCCGACTGGCGGTGTCGTGGCTGCGGCTCCGCAGAACAACTTAGGCAGATGATCGCCCTCGAGGAGGAGGCGGCTCATGCCGTTACATCTTCGGCTGCGGCATTCGTTCCGCTCTCGCTTGGGTCCTCCTATTCGGCTTCTTTTAAGGAGCTTTGCTTGACCCTCTCGACCAAAGGCGAGGGTCCAACTTCTTCTGGACCGTTTCATCGGTCGAAGAAAAGTGAGTAAGTCCCATCGTCGGCGGCTCTTGGGAGCGGGGAAGATCTCCCTCCCGTTGTCGACAGTCGACTTGATTGAGAATTGACTTGACCACTGGCTTCACGGTGCCCCCATCAGGCCAGGTGACCGAGACTCCGCCGGCGTGGTCGAGATTTTCTCGACCCGTTAGGCGGGTTGTCGGCTGGAGAAGCCGAAATTCCCTCCTCCCCGGTTCCCCCGGCGAGGATTGTGGATACCGTCGGCTCATCTGTTCCTCTGGTTCCCGAGCCGTCGGATTTGTCAACCGAACCGAAGGGATTGCCGATCCTCGGCTCCCCGCCGCGCCGACCTCGGCCTTGCCGAGATTCTCGGTCTCGGACATCTTCGCGGTCTAGCCGATCCCGTCGACACAGGCGGTCTCGGTCTCGGCACCATGATGCAGCGTCGCCGGCTCTTCCTCATCTTCCTCCTCCTCGGACGAGGGGAGGCTTCGGTGTAAGTTGCGCCGAAAATATGAGGATCTTATGTGGCAACAACTAATTTTGGCTGGGAACAAGTCGGCTCAGGCCTCTTCTCCGGCCATAAAATGGTTGTCACCGGGACGGCCGAAACAACCCCTCGCGGTGGTCGAGGAGCCTGTTTCCAGGCCGGTTGTTCGGTCTACTCCTGCTGCCCCACCAATACCGGTGGAACCGCCTCCGCCTCAACCGACAGTCGGGGCCCCGACAAAAAGTTTGCGGCCGGCTCATGGCCTTCCCCATAGGCTGTCGGTCACCCTCACTCCCGATAAGCCTCGGCACGTGGAGGGTTGCGCGGGCTCTAGGCAGCTGTTCAACGATTCGTCTGAGTCGGACGACGACTCCTCCCTGTTTTCAAGTGCCTGAGACTTGGAATCCTCTGGGCAGTCGATGGACGATAGCCCTTCATCCTTCCATGGACTACTCAGCCTCATCTCAGAATCCACTGGGATGAAGCTCGAACCCGTGTCCAAGCGGGCAAGATATCCCTCACTGAGATTCTGGACCGGATTCTCCCTCGAGGCCTTTCCAGTGGCTGAAGCCATTGTTGGCCCGGCCTGGAATGTGGCAGCGTCCGGCTTCCTGTCCTGCGCCTCGGCCAGGATGGCCAGAAAGTATCACGGTTCCCACAGGCTCTCTGTCCGGCTTTCCGAACACCCTTGGCTGAGGGTTGGTCACGGACAGTGTTTTCAGGAGCGGAAATGCCAGGGCGTGGACAAACCGCCCGACAAAGAGTCAAGAAACTGGACTATACTGGGCGGAAAGTGTATGCTGCTTCCTCCCTTGGCCTTCGTCAGGCCAGTTCGGCCATCTTGATGGCACATTTTTCCCATGCCCTGTTGGGCTTCCTGGATGAGGTTGTCCCTCATCTTCCTGCGGACCTGCAGACCACAGTTAAGCAGGTGCGGGACCAGGGCAGTGCAGTAGCTAAGCAGCAGCTCCAGACTGCGCTGGATATTGGAGATTCTTGTGCCCGGTCAGTGGCGGCCGCAGTGGCTATCGCCGCGGGCGTGGCTGAGGATATCCACTTACCTCGGATACCCAGCACAAGCTCACGGATGTTCCTTTCCTGGGAACTGACCTCTTGACCCTGGGTGGAAGGTCACCTCCAGAGGATCGAAAAGTCCAATGCCACCTTGGACTCGTGTCGTCGCGCCCAGAGGGACAGGGCCGTAAGCCCCAGCCTAAGCCCTTCGCCCTCTGCTCCGCTATGCCCGGCCCAACAACGTCAGGGCCAGCAGGCTAGACCTTGGTATTCCAAGCCTAAGCCGTCAGCTTCCTCTAATAGGAAGCAAGGAGGAAGAGGCCTGGTGGTCCCTCGGCGGTCCTTCCTCCAAGCCTGCACAGTGACGGGCTGAGGGTGTCGCCCTCATCCCGTCACCTACCCCTAGTTCCCCCGTGAAGGCGGCTCAGCACTTCCTTTCCGCCTGGTCGCTGTTACCACGGACAGGTGGGTTCTGGAAGTGGTGGGAAGAGGCCTGCCTCTGGAATTTGAACGGGTTCCACCCTTCAGAGCCGTCGCCCCAAGGGGGGCTTCGGGGTCCCCAGACTCTTTGAAGGCTCGTCAAGCCGACATCGCCCTTCTCCTTCAGAAAGGGGTGATAAAAGAGATAGAGGACCCCCCATCAGAACCGGGGTTCGTGTCCAGGTACTTCCTGGTCCCGAAACGGACGGGGGGCTGGCGCCCCATTCTCGGCCTAACGACCTGAACAAGTTCCTAAGGTCTCGTACCTTCAGAATGGTCACTCTGGCTCAGATAATACCATCTCTGGAACACGGCGTGTGGTTTTGTTCTCTGGACTTTCAGGACACGTTCTTTCACGTCCCTATCCGTCCGTCTCATCAGAGATTCCTCCGCTTCAGGGCGGAGAGATCCCTTTTTGAGTTCCAGGCCATGCCCTTCCGGTCTCTCTCCAGCTCCCAGGGTCTTCACCAAGTGCATGGCAGTGGTGACAGCATTCCTGCGGCGCCGAGGGGTCTGGGTGTACCCTTACCTGGACGATTGGCTGATAGCAGCCCCCTCCAGGTCGGAGGTGGAGCGGTCCAGGGATCTGGCCCTCCAGGTTTGCTCTCAACTCGGCCTCCTGGTCAACGAGGCCAAGTCGGAACTCGAGCCGAAGCAGGTGATAATTTTCATCGGGGCAGGCTCGGCTCTCTTGAGCCAGAGCCACGGCTCGCGGCGGACAGGGCCGAGGTTCTTACCTCCTTTGCCCAATCATTTCTGGTTGGGCAATCGCGCCCTACCGGGACTTCCCTCGACTCCTGGGTCTCATGGCGGCCTGTACCAGCGTAGTCCGTTGGAGCACGCTGGCATATCGCCCCTCCAGTGGGGACTGGCCAGCCAGTGGTCCTGGCGCTGCGATCCTCTGGACCCAGCGGCGTGTGGGCGACCAGGAGATGTGGAGCTCTCCAGTGGTGGACGTTCCGTCCCATCTGCAGGAGGTATCCGTTTGTCCGCCCGAGCGGCGGTCTCTCTAACGACCGACGCCTCTTTGATGGGTTGGGGTGCCCATCTGGGGGAACACCGAGTGCACGGCCTCTGGTCCCCGCGGGAGTCCCGATGCCATATCAACCTGCTGGAGCTCCGTGCGGTCCACCTAGCTCTCACCGCCTTTGCTCCGTTTCTCCGGGGTCAAGTGGTCCGGGTCCAGACGGACAATACCACGACCATGTACTATCTAAACCGCCAGGGTGGGACGCGCTCCATGCTCTTATGCAAGGAAGCTCTCCGCATCTGGTCACTAGTGCGCAGCCTGGAGGCGGATCTCCTGGCCATTCATGTGGCAGGAGCCTCCAACACCCTGGCCGATGCCCTGAGCCGGATAGGGGCTGCATCGCACGAGTGGTCTCTCCTGCCGGAGATAGTACAGGACCTGTTCTCCCGTTGGGGCACACCTCAGGTGGATCTGTTTGCCTCCAGGGAGAACGCGAAGCTGAGGCTGTTTCATGCCTGCCCCCCTCAGCAGGGCTCGCTGCAGGGGGATGCCTTCTCGAGGCCGTGGACCCCGGGCCTCTTTTACGCCTTCCCCGTTCCCCTGATTCACGGGGTCCTGCTGAAAGCAAGGAGGGACAAGGCGCGGGTGATTCGATAGCCCCAGACTGGCCTCGCCAGTTCTGGTACCCAGATCTCCTCAGTCTCAGCTCCAGGACTCGCGGCAGCTTCCAGCTCGCCCGGACCTGCTCTCAGTCAATCAGGGAAGGTGTTCCATCGGACCTTCAATCCCTGCACCTGGACGGCCTGGTTCCTGGCGGCTAGAGTTCCAGGCCTTGGGTCTTTCCGACGAGGTCCTCAACGTCGTTGAGGCGTCCCGTAAGGAGTCGACCAGAAAATGCTATGCCTTCAAATGGAAGAGGTTCTCCATTTGGTGTCGGGAAAAAGGGTTGGACCCTTTCTCGTGTCCCGTGGCAAGCATTTTGGACTATTTATGGTCCCTTTCTAGTCAAGGGCTTAGGTCGACGACCCTTAAGGTGCACCTGGCAGCCATCTCTGCTTACCGGGCGCGGGCCGGTCAGCAGTCAGTAGCGCAGGAAAAAGTGGTCGGGCGCTTCTTTAAAGGCCTTGATCACATTTCCCCTCCAGTGCGGGAACCCCCACCTCCGTGGGATTTACTGCTGGTACTGGCAAAGCTCATGGGCACGCCATTCGAACCAATGCACAGGTGTGGTCTCCCCCACCTGTCGTGGAAGACCGCCGTCTTGGTGGCTATTACGTCAGCCAGAAGGATGGGAGAACTCCAGGCGCTTAGCATCGAGTCTCCTTACCTGGTCTTCCACAGGGACAAGGTTGTCCCCCACCCGAAATTCCTTCCGAAGGTGGTGTCGGAGTTTCACCTTAATCAGGTGTTGACTCTGCCGGTGTTCTACCCCAACCACACCTCGGAGGCCGAATATAGGCTCCATACTCTGGACCCTAGAAGGGCGCTCGCTTATTATAAGGAGCGTACGGCTGAAATTCAGGGAGAGGTTCGCCAGCTGTTTGTCACCTACGCTGAAGCCGCACCTGGCAGACCTGCAGCCAAGCGGACGATAGGCAGATGGGTCACCTCCTGCATAAATCTCTGCTATGAGTTGGCGGGCATGGAGCCTCCCAGAGGGATAAGAGCTCATTCTACCCGCCATACTGCTGCATCCTTGGCTGCTTCCAGGGATGTCCCTATCCAGGAAATCTGCAGGGCTGCTACCTGGAAGTCAGCACACACCTTTATTACCCATTACCACATCGACCTTGAGTCACGTCGGGATGCTGGTTTTGGGGCCTCGGTTCTCCAATCTCTGTTCCCCAAGTAAGTATGTGGGGGGTGTCGCTGCCTCCCTCCTCCCGGAGAACTGCTAGGAGTCTGCCAATAAGTGTGGATGAACAACATATCCATGTCCTAGAAATACAGGTTACTCACCTGTAACAGGAGTTCTAGGAATGGTATATTTGTTCACATCCTATATCTCGACTCACAAGCTTGACGCACAACCCTGAGCTTCCAGCGGGCAGATCTGGCATCATGGGCGGAGCCGAGTTTTACCACCCGGTGGGTGGGAGAGCTAGCTTGAAGACCTTCCGGCAAGATTTAAAGCGGCAAGGAACCTGCCAATAAGTGTGGATGAACAACATATACCATTCCTAGAACTCCTGTTACAGGTGAGTAACCTGTATTTTTCTACCATAACTGCGATAAAAGACCCTGCCACCGGTACCCTTCATACAAAGCTCAGTAACATCACTCAGGCATTCTGTGGCTATTATAAGACCCTATATACCCCTGAACAGCTGGTCTCCCTGGCTGCTGTTGACACCTTCCTGTTGACTCTGCATCTCCCAGATCTGAGTCAGGACTAACAGCAGACTTTGATGACCCCCATCACCCAGGTGGAACTGGCTGCAACCATTTCCATTTCCAGATCCAAAACCATGAAGGCCCCAGGCCCTGATGGCTGTGGTGCAGAGTTTTTCAAATTTTCTGCCCCAACAGTCAGCCCACTTCTTCTGTGGGTTTACAACGAGGTCATGCAGGGGAATTCCAGCCCCCCCCCCTTTCCAAGCTGGTCATATGCTGCGGTCTCCCTTATCCCTAAACAGGGAAAGGATCCCTTATCATTTAGCTCTTACAGACTGATCTCGGTCCTCAATATGGACTACAAATATCTTATGTCCATTCTGGCCCCTCGTCTTGACTTGGTCCTTCCCTTCCTAATCAGTCTCGACCAGACGGCTTTGTGAGTTCCAGATCCACACCAGACAATACCCAAAGGACTCTCCACTTGGTCCATGAAATGCAGAACCTAAAAGCTCCCTCTGTCCTTCTCAGCCTAGATGCTGAGAAGGCTTTCGATAGGGTCTACTGGCCTTTTCTGCACCATGGTGAGGATGGGTTTCCCTTTCCCCTTTATCGCCATAATTAAGGCATTATATGCCTCTCCGAAGGCCTGTGTCAAGGTCTCGGGATATCACTCTAGTTATTTCCCTCTCTTTAGAGGGACTAGGCAGGGCTGCCCCCTCTCTCCTGGACACTCTGCCATCTTCATCGAACCACTGGCCCAGGCAATAAGACTCTCCCCCCAAATATCTGGTATCCAGCTTGGGGGGATGTAACACCGCATTGCCCTGTATGCGGGCAACATCCTGCTCTTCCTCTCAGACCCATCCCAGTCTATCCTCGCGGTGTTTCACATCCTCAAAACTTTTGGGTCATGTTCAGGATACAAGCTTAACACCTCTAAAACTGAAGCCCTTGTGTTTCACTATACCTTACCCTCCGGCAGGACTACTCGTTTCAGTGGGATCTTGACAGATTGAAGTACCTGGGCATCTGTCTATTCCATAACACACAGAAAGCAATGCGAAATAATTATGACCCCTTTTACACCCAGCTTCTGCAGGACCTGGACAAGTGGAGTGTCCTTCCCTTGAACTTAGAGAATAGTGGTCGTCCGGATGGTGGTTTTGCCTAGAGCCTTCTACCTTTTTCAGAATGTACCACTGCACTTGTCTACCAAATTATTCCGTACTTGGAACAAGACTCTGCTTGAATTTATATGGTCTGGTAGGCACCCAAGAGTGAAGGTCACCATTTTCTCTCTTCCCAAAAAACAGGGAGGCCTTGCCCTCCCTAACCTACGGCTTTATAACTGGGCCTTCCACCTATCTTTCATTGTTGCTAGATACATGAGGGCCTCCCTCGCAGTGTGGAGGGAGATAGAAGAGGGGCTGTTCCCCTATGACGAGCTGATTAGGGCTACTGTACACCAGACTACTTCCCATGCGGGCCAAGCCCCCCACAACCCCTGGATTCAGCACCAGGTCAATACCTGGAATGTGATCCTCAGGCACCTTTCTCTTTCTCCATTCCTGATTACTCTGCTGGAGAACTTCCTTCCTGCCCGGTTGGATCATACATATTGTAGCTGGGGCCGTTTGGGTCTCTCCTTTCTCTTCCAATTTCTGAATGGTCCCATCTTTAAGACATTTCAGGAGATGCTCCGCTCCCATGAGCTCCATGAAGCCGATATTTTTAGGTATCTCCAGCTGAGGCACTATTTTTATTCCCTTCCCACTCCTACCCATCACCCTGATGGAAACCCCACTCTGATTTCACTCCTCCAGGGTCTCCTATTCTCCACTGGGCTGCCACACGCGATTTCTGTGATATACAAGGCCCTATCGGGCTCAGTGGGGGAATCCCCTGGGAAGATCATTGACAAATGGAATGAGGAGCTGGGGGCGAGCATCACGTCTAAACAATGGGACGTCAGTTGTCTTGCCATGTCTAAGCTCACATTTTCCCATACCTGGCATCTCTTCTCCTGGCAGCTGCTTATCAGGTATTTCCGCACATCGGCCATTACTTCCCATTACCTCACCACCAGCTTGGCGCACTGCTGGCGCCAGTGTTGTGACCCTGCAGCGCATCACTGTCTTGTATTTTGGCTGTGCCCCGGGTTAAAACCTTTCCTGGCATCCCTAGAATGAGAGTTGTGGACTCTGTTTGGTCAGCCTATCTCTCTTTCAGGGGAAATTTTCATTCTGCATATATTCCCTCCGGAGTTCAAAGACTCCCACACTCATTACCTCTTGGGATTTGTCCTTCTGGTGGCCAAGAAGGCCATAACATGGCACTGGCTCACGGCCCCAATTCCTATCGTCTCAGATTGCAGGGTATAGTGAATTGCACATATAGAAATTAAAAAATCTCCTTTTTTCTAAATGACAGACCAGAACTTTGCCCACTGAGGTGGAATAGATGGATTTTTTATGTTATGTCCAAGGATCTAACCTTTGTTCCCTGAAGAATCAAAACTGCTTTTCGTGGCCAGGATGAGGAGGGGCCTCCTTGGGAGCGTGCATGGATGTGGGGGGCCCAGGACTGGGAACATTGAGAATCAGAAGCCTGAATTCTCGTGTATAATGTGCTGCTTCCTGCAGTATTGTATTGCTAGCCTGTTTCCACGTGTATTTGTCCATGAACTCTATGTCCTGTACCCCTGTATACATAAACTGACCCTTTATTGATGAATTTGTGACTGCTTGTACCCTGTTGTAAATGGAAAAAATGGTTAATAAAGATTACATTTACAAAAAAACAAAAAAAAACAGCAGGTAGTCAGGATGGAGAAAGAGCTCCAGGAGAAGAGCTCTCCATGTCGTCAGGCCATTCCTCAGGTTCCCATTCTTCCAAGTCCCAGGAGAAATTCTCTGGGCAGCATAAACACTGGGAGAGGGAGAGAAGCAAAGAAAAATCCTCCCAGATATGCTGTCAGGCACCCCCTTCATACCGTGGCGACTGCCTCAGTGACATCAACGGCCTCGGTGGCAGTGCCACCTGCCACCCAGACCTCTGATTCTGCCAGATCAAGACAGGTTGGGAACACTATTAGGCCTAGTATGGCTGGCAAGGGGCCATTGATGGTGGGGATGACACCTCCCCTGTCAACATCACAGGGCGCACCTGCAGTGCAAGCAAGCACCGACATACAGATGGTGCTCTCGTCCTTCACAGTCATTCTGCAGTGTCTACTACCTCCTCCTCCTGCAACATGAATGGCGTCGATGGGGCACCCCAGACAAGCCCCAGCACCGACGATTACTAGGTCGACGTGTCAGTTGCCTTCCAGGACGTCGACGACCTTTTCTGTTCCCCCCTTGAGGCCTACAGAGCCTGTTGACGATGATCAGGAATATAACCCTGATATCAGTGCAAGAGGAGGAGGAGGAATATGTGGAGAGCTCTTATGAAAGGTCCAGCTCCACCATCTCCACAAGGAGCGAGGACTCCACTGTGCACACTCCAGGGTCTCCTCTTGAAGACTCCTCATTCATCTTCATGATTTTTTTTTTTTACTTTGTTTTGCTCCAGTCACGGCCCCAAGGTCCTTTCTCAGGCATCCCATCCGTTATTCTGCCCTCCTGAACTGTGCCTCCTCTCTCTCTCCTCGCCGATGTCAGCACCCCCGGCTAACCCTATCCAGGGTGGGTCACCCCCTCTCCTACTTGGGACACTCTTACAAGGCAGGTTCCGACACTGGACGAGGAGAGGCGCCTGAAATCGGAGGTTGGGCAGGGATGCCCGGTGAAGGGCATGAGGGACAGGTGTCGCCGTCTGATCCTCGGCACTGGGTTTTTCCTATGTTCGAGTTACATCCCCTTGACGTGGGACGTGCAATGCTACTCAGCCCTCGGCGTGGATGCTCCCACCCACGTCAGGAGAGCAGCTGCCCAGCGTCACCCCGTGCTTTTTCTATGAGCCCAAGTGCAAAGCAGTGCCGTCGGTCTCCACCGGGGGCCGCTGCTGCACCGGGCTACTCCTGGATCCCACCCCAAGAGAGGAGAGCAGTCCTATGGACGCTCAATTCTCTCTCTCCCCTGCCGACCCCCGATGACCCGGGCTCGTTCCCGAACCCGGGTTGCCGGTGTAGCACGAGGTGTGGCGTCCAGCTCCTCAGAGCCACTGAGCCGCATCATTCATCTTCATGATGCGACAGCTCCAGTCTGCCATGGGGTTTGAAGCTGAGGAGCAAGATATTACAAAAAATAATTTAATGGAGTTCTTAGAACTACTAGACTTCCCACCTATTATCATTCCTCTTCTATTGCCTGCCCTAGAGGATGCAACCCTGGCTGCCTGGCACAGACCAAATATGATTCCTGCCACTCCCAGGAAAGCAGATAAAATGTACCAAGCCCCTTCAGGAAAGCCCTTTTTTGCAGGCCAACCTTAGGCCGACTCAGTTGTGATAAATGCAGCCCATGATAGGTCTGAAGTGCCTAAACATCTTAGTTCTCTCCTTCCTGACAAGGAGTCCAGGAGACTAGATGTCCTGGGGAAGAGGACCTCCGCTTCTGCTACCTTGGGCCTGAGAAATGCAAATTGTCAGGCCCATATGGTAAAATACCACAATACCCTCTGGAAGAAGGCCAAGGCAGTGGCTCAAGCCCTCCTAGAGGATACCCCTAAGCAGGAGCGCTAAAGGCCCTCCAGATGGGGCAGATGTATATAAACATCTGTTAAGGTCTACCTATGGCATTTCTGATGCTTCTGCTAGAGCAGCAACTTCTGTCTGCTTAAGAAGGCACCCTCGGTTGAGGGTGTCAGGATTTGCCAGTGATGTGCAGCCGTCTATCCTAAAGGCCCCATTCAGAGGGTACAAGCTATTCAGAGCAGGCATTCAGCATATCCTCTCAAACCTACAGGCTTTGGGCAGGATTTTAAAATCAGAACACTTCCTCTACCATACACGGCCAAGAAGTAGGCAGTGTGTGCCCTTTCATCCGGCCAGCAACAGATGCTGTTCAGGGGCCAGACAACAAAGTAAAAGCAGAAGAGGATCAGATTTGCCTGCCCCAGGACCCATCCCAGGTGCCCACTCAAAAGCCCTAGAGGTGGGAGTGCAGCTGCATCTGCGTTTACATGACTCATTCTTAAACCCCCTACCACCAGTACCTTTGAAGATGGTAGTGGGGCAGGGTCGCCTTTCCCTCCACTTGTACCAGTTGAGGAAGGTCACATCAGATGCCTAGGTCCTGCAGATAATAGAACAGGGCCATGCTCTAGAGCTTCTGGAGTTACCTCCAGAACATCCACCAACTCCATCAGATTATCCTCCAGAACACATGCCGGTGCTGCTAGAGGAAGTAAATACCCTAATGCAGAAGTTGGGAACAAAGGAACAGGGGATTCTTTTTTTTTTTTATTTAACTTTTTGTGCCACTGGGTCGTCAAGGCTCAGCCCTGGTCACGGCCCCCCTGTACTCCCACCTCCAGTGATTGACAGTGATCTCCACGGTTACCTCTGGTTTGCCCCCCAGAGGGTGGGGTTGTGATGCTGCCTCCCCTGAATGGCGCCGCACTACTGGTCCTGATCGGGGGATCATGGCACCGGAGGCTAATTGAAGCTGGGGGAAGGCTTCAAGGAGACGACTATTTTTTCCCCAGTAAGCAGGGGTGGGGACGAGCAGTGAGGACCAGCGTCCACCCCGCCTCTGAGTTGCAGTGGCGTCTGGTGCGTGAGCAATGCACCCTGCTTCCACCGGGTGTCGTGAGTGCACCAGACACTCAACCTCCTCCCTCCCAGAGAGGAAGAGCAGTCCTAGGGATGCTCGATCCTTCTCCCCCCGGCCGGCCCTCCGACAACCCGAGTCCGTTCCTGAACCCAGGTCGCTGGCATCGCAGACGGAAATCCAACCACTGCGCCGGCTGTCCGGCAAGGAACAGGGGATTCTATTCTCACTACTTCCTAGTCCCTAAGTGTATAGGGGATCTGAGACCCATTCTGGACTTAAGGAATCTGAACCTCTTTATTCAGTACAAGAAGCTCAGAATGGTCACCATACAAGGCTTATTGCCACTACTACAAGGAGGGGAGTGGATATGTTACCCAGACATGCAGGATGCTTACCTGCATATCAAGATTTGGCCTCCTCACAGGAAGTATTTCAGTTTCCTTTTCCAGGGAGAACACTACCAGTTCAGGGTATTGCCCTTTGGCTTATCTGTGCCACAGGTCTTTACCAGATGCTTGGCAGTAGTGGCATCAGCCATCAGGAGAGAAGGACTGTACGTCTTCTCCTATCCGAATGACTGGCTGCTGGAAGCTCACTCCAAAGAGCAGCTTTATCAGACCCAAGCACGTACCAGGCAGCTGTTTGATGCCCTAGGGATCACGATCAGTCTGCCGAAATCAGTCCTGACTCCTTGTCAGTGCCTGCAGTACATAGGGGCAGTCTTGGACACAGCTCAAGGCTTAGCCTTCCTGCCGCAGGACAGGGCCGAACGCCTGATTGCACAGGCCCAGATGGTCTACAACAACAGGTATGTCACAGCCAGGGTATTCCTGAGACTGTTGGGCCTGATGGCAGTAGCCGTTGTTACGGTACCACTGGTCAGACTGCATATGAGGTTCCCCAATGGACATTAAGAGTCTAATGGGATCAACGCACCGATGATCTACAGCAGAAGGTCTAAGTAACATCCCCTGTCCAAAAGGTACTTCAGTGGTGGATGGAACCCAGCCATTTGCTGAAAGGGGTTCCTGTCCTGATTCCCTCTCCTCATGAGATTCTCACTACAGATGCCTCAGGATGGGCTGGTGGGGGCACAGCTGTGATCTCATCAGGCACAGGGAACGTGGACAAAAGTGGGGCGCACCCTCCACATAAACATCTAGAAATGAGGGTTGTTCTGTACAGTCTGCAAGCCTTCTAGACCGATCTATCGCCGGGACATCTGCTGGTGCAAACAGACAACATTAGTGTGGTGCACTACATAAACAAGCAAGGGGAAACTTATTCCTACCTCCTGTGCAGGGAAGCGATGAGGGTTTATTATTGGGCTCTGGAACACGGTTTAGAACTGTCAGCAGTTCATATTCCAGGCATCCAAAATGTCTTGGCAGACAGGGTAAGCAGGTCACAGTCCTGAATGCACAAGTGGGAACTGCTGATCTCTGTAGCAAGAGAACTGTTCAACAGGTGGAGTCATCCAGAGTTGGACCTTTTTGCGTCTCCACTCAACACAAAACTGCCACTTTTCTGCTCTCTTGTTCCAGGGCTGGAGTTTTTCGGCGAGACACATTGTCCATCTCTTGAAAGCGGAGGTTCCTATATGCCTTCCCTTTTAACCAGAGGGTATTAATCAAGCTCCAGGGAGCCACTCTGATACTCATTGCTCCCCTTTGGCCTCGTCAGATCTGGTTCCCCTTACTGCAGCAATTGGCAGGAGCACCACCAGTGCCTCTGTCCCTGTGCAAGGCCCTACTATCACAGGAACAGGGAACCCTGGTCCATCCAAACCTCAGGTCACTTCATCTCCATGCATGACTCCTGAAAACATAGCCTTTGCTAGGTTTGGGGTGTCTCAGAAGGTGACTGACGTTCTGGTGGCTGCCAGAAAACCTACCACCAGAGCCACTTATTCCATTAGGTGAAAGCGGTTTGCTTTATGGGCCACTTCCCATCAACTGGATCCTTATACATGTCCAGTGAATCAGATTTTAGAGTATTCATTGTTCTAGTGAGACATAGTACTGCAGTACTCTTCTATCAAAGTGCACTTGGCTGCCATTTCAGCTTTCCATGTGCCTATTGATGGTTATACGTTTGCTCAGCTGGTTGTGGCCCATTTATTATTGAGAGGCATTCTGCACTTGAAGCCTGGTATCTGCAGTCCAGTCCCAGCTTGGGGTGTTAATTTTGTGTTAGAAAAGCTTACTTTGGCTCCTTCTGAGCTGGCTGCGACTTGTGGCCTACTGTTTCTTTCTTGGAAAGCATTATTTTTAGTTGCTGTTAACTTCTGCCCAAAGGACTAACATCACAGGGCATGGACCCCACTCCCTCCCTCCCTCCCAGGAGAGGAGAGCAGTCCATCAGACACTCAATCCTCTCCTCCCCGACCGACCCCTGGCTCCCCAAGCTCGTTCTCGAATCTGGGTCGCTGGCATGGCACGAGGTAAGGCCGATGCCTCAGCCTTCAGCGCCACTGGGCCAGCTTACCACTCTGTAACATTGCATGTGTTTTTTTTTCTCCTGCAAACCTCACTCCACTGTATGTGAGGTGAAAATGCACAGTCTGGATGCCGAAAGCGCTTTGAGTTTCTACGTGCTAAGGACTAACAAGTCATAATTGATCTTACTTTGAGGGGGTTCCTGCAGTAGGTCATCACATATTGGACTAGCACCACCTGGCATCTGGACTGCATGGCAAACTTTTCTAGCAGTGCCTGGCGGGGGACTGCCCACCCGAAGTCACGTGACCGACCTCAGTGTGACCCTATATAGTGGGCAGTCCCCACGCCCGCCCTCCAGTTCTTTCCCAGCATCACATCGTGCACGTTACCTCGCGGTAAACTTCCACAATGATCGCCGATAGTATTGCGTCTTATTTGTGCGTTTTTTCAAATTTAATCGAGTCTTCTTCATTTTCATGTCTTCTCTGCCCCAGAAGAGGAAGTGTGAGGGTTGTGGCACCCAGATACCTCACAAGGATGCCCACCACAAGTGCGTCATTTGCCTAGGCCCAGACCATCTCACCGCAACTTGCCCAGACTGCCAGCCATTCAGCCAGGCTACCCGCAAACGGAGGCAGCAGGCTATGGAGGCCCACCTTCTCGAGTCGCTGCTGGCCTCGCTCGAAAAGCAAATGCAGTGGCTCTGGGACTCTTCTTCTTTTCTCTGGATAAAAGACACAAGAAAGAGAAGAACCGGGAGAAGAACTGCCCATCTGGTTCCAAGCCTGAAGCCAGCAGGCCCTTGACTAGCAAGGCCTCTCCCCCGCAGCCTCCTATCAAAGTTGTCCAGGCTGCATCCAGGGATGCAGGGGGACCACCCAAGATTCTTCTCCCGGTCTCCACAGGTAAGTTGGCGCCCGGCTCCTCCAGCGACCGCCCCGCCTCTGCTGCTAAGTCGGTATCCAGCTCCTCCGGAGACCGCCCTGTTGCCGATAAGTCAGCTCCCTGATCCTCGGGGACCCGCCCAACCTCAGCTCATAAGTCAGAAGGGGGTTCGGCCCCCTCCCACCCAGTACCATCATCTGCTAAGTCGGCCGCCTCCAGCGACCGCCCAGACAAGGCTGTCTCGTCGGGGACCGCTGTTGCCTCACCTGACATCCAGCAGAGCCCAGGAAAGGCTAGCTGTCTTCCCCCTTTCTCCCCACGGTAACCCGGCTTCAACCCGGCTTCGCCGGGGAGAAGAGAGCACAGGTCACCTTGATGTGGGTCATACGTCGGGTTCCTGCCACCTTCAGATCCTTCAGGGAGGACTATTCCAGCTCCAGCTACCATTCCGATGTCAGACTCGGTTCCTCTGTCGGAGCCGGCAGGGCATGTCCCTACGCTGGATCGTCCGACGTCAGTCTACTCGGATCCTTTTCGTCTGCCCCCCTCGATGTCACGGCAGACCAGGTTCCCACATCGGAGACCCGACATCTGATCCCGACGCCTGCCCCACCCCCGATGCCAAATCCATTTCCGACGCCAGGCCCGGTGGCACTGGTTCCAGCGTTGGTAATCATGGCATTAGCTACACCTGTGCCTCCCCCGCCTCCTATCTGTGCCATGGCAGGCCCTTCGTGGGCACCCCCAATGTCGGCTCCTCTGAGGTTGGGTCTTTATTCAAGATCCTTAGTCCCACACTACACTTTGGGGTACCCCGTGGACCACCCTCCGACATGTACACCACCAGATTGGTCGGTGGGTCATTTTTATCTTGGATACTCTCCCTATCCAGGATATTCTTTTTCAGGATACCATGAGTGCCATTACCCTCCTTCCCTTGCTTTCCCACCTCCTCCTTCTTCCTTCCTGCTGCCCCTTCTCCACCACCACAGGGCAAGCTGGCCACAGGCGCTTTCTCTCCCACGTACCTCAAAACCAGAAACGCCAGGGGTCCTCCCTCCTGCCCCTCCTGCCACCTCCTGACTCCCTCACCCCAACCCCTGTGAGGAGCCAGTGGGGGGGGGTTTGCCCGCCACACACAGGAGTGGCAAAGCGTCACCTCTGATGCTTGGGTCCTGCAATTTGTCCAAAGGACACACCCTGGCATTCTTGGAACCTCCTCCATAGTCTCCACCAAGAAGGTCAGCCTACTCTCGAGACCAGATCATTCTAGTAAGGGAGGAAGTACAGGCTGTATTGGTAAAAGAAGCAGTAGAACCCATCCCTCCTCATCACAGAGGGCGGGGGTTTTATTCCCACTTTTTTCTGGTTCCAAAAAGACAGGCGACCTAAGACCTATACTCTACCTCAGCAGACTCAATCTGTTCGTCGAGTACAAGAAATTCAGAATGTTGACCAAGAGTCTCCTGCCGCTTCTTCAGGAGACTCATTGGTTTGTTGCTGTGGACATGCAGGATGCCTACCTGCATATCCCGATTTTCCCCAGCCACTGCCGCTTCTTCTTACGGTTTATCTTCCAAGGGGAGCATTTCCAATGTCAGGCCCTCCCCTTTGCTCTTTCCTCAGCACCCAGGGTTTTTACCAAGTACCTTACAGTGGTGGCTGCGGCCCTACGATGATAGAGCATTGCGGTTTTCCCCTACCTGGACGATTGGCTGATTTCAGCCCCGTCCAGGGATTCTCTTGCAGAGGCTCTCTCAGTCATCCTGGAGTTGTTTTCCAGTTTGGGGATCATGGTCAGCATCCCTAAGTCCTCACTGGTCCCTACTCAGAGACTGCAGTTCATAGGGGCAGTTTTGGACACAACCCAGGGCAGAGCTTTCCTCCCTTCGGACAGGAGGGATACTCTGATCGGACAAGCCACTCTGGTAGCATCTTCCAGATACCTCCCAGCCCGAGAGGTCCTTCGGGTTGCTGGGTTTGATGGTGGCCTCCATTTCCACGGTTCCCCAGCGAGGTTCCACATGAGAGTTTCTCAGTGGTCCTTATAGGTTCAGTGAGATCAGCTTCAGGACAATTTGGACCATCTGGTCCTTATCTCCTCCGCTCTCCAGAAGGTCCTTCAGTGGTGGAGGGATCCCTCGAACCTGACTGTGGGTCTTCCATTTTGGGGCCCAGCCCCCCACCCCAGGCACTCTGACTATGGATGCTTCCAATCTAGGGCGGGGGCTCATATTGGGGATCACCAAGCCCAGGGACATTGGTCCCATTTGGAGATATTATTACACATCAGTATGTTGGAGATGAAGGTGGTACTGTATGTGCTTCAAGCGTTTCAGTCCTTTCTCCCAAGGGGATTACTGCTGATCCAGATGGACATGTCGGTAGTCTGGTATATCAACAAGCAAGGAGGCACTTGATCGTATCCCCTGAGCAGAGAAGCGATGAGAGTGGGGAACTGGGCAGTCCAGCATGGTGTGTCTCTCACAGCAATACATGTTCCAGGGGTGCAAAACGTCCTGGCGGACAGCCTCAACAGGTCTTACACCCTCGCTCACAAATGGGAACTCAGTCAGGAAGTGGCAAATTCTCTGTTTCAGAGATGGGGGTGTCCAGAACTCGACCTTTTCACCTCCCCATCCAGCGCAAAGCTTCCCAGTTTTTGCTTGCTCATTCCAGAGCATGGTGCTTTCTGGCCCAACGCGTTGTCTCTCTCTTGGTCAGGGAGATTCTTATATGCTTCCCCCTGTTTCCCGTTCTTCGGAGGGTGCTCCTCAAGCTACAGGCAGAGAGTGCCTGAATTATCTTAATTGCTTCTCACTGGCTGAGGCAAATTTGGTTCCTGCTTCTTCAACAGTTGGCGAGGAACCCCGGTTCTGCTTCCATTGATGCACACCCTCCTCACTCAGAACCAAGGTCAGCTTGTCCACCCGGGGCTCAGGACCTTGCATCTGCATGCGTGGCTCCTGCAGGCATAGTGAAATCACATTTTGGGGTTTCCACCAGAGTAGCCCAAGTCATAGTGGAGACTCGAAAGCCCTTCACCAGACCCTCTTACACCATGAAGTGGAAGCGTTTTTCTATTTGGACAGCTTCCAAGGGTTGGGACCCCTTCACTTGTTCAGCCTCTCATATCATGGAGTACCTGCTTCATCTCTTTGATTCAGGATTGTCATATTCCTCTGCGAAAGTCCACTTGTGTGCCATTTCGGCCTATCACGTGCTTGTGGATGGTAAGCCCGTGGCTCAGTTGTAGATCTCCAAATCCTTTCTGAAAGGGAATCTCCATCTGAAACCCCCCATCCGCAGCCCTACACCACCTTGCGATTTGAATTTTGTGTTGGAGAAACATACTCTCCCTCCTTTTGAACCAGCAGTGAGCTGTGACTTGCGCTATTTTTAGTTGCTGTTACTTCTGCTCGAAGAATTTCTGAGCTTCAGGCCTTGGTGTACAAGGAGCCTTATTTTATTTTTCATAGAGACCGGGCAGCCGTAAGAACAAATCCCAAGTTTTTACCTAAAGTGGTATTTGAGTTTACACTGAATCAGGCAGTGGAACTGCCGGTCTGTTAGACGGCTCCCAGGAATAGTGGTGAGGCACCCTTGCATACCTTAGACATGCACCGGATCCTAAGGTGCTATACTCACCGGACCAAAGATTCCTGTAAGGATGACTAACTTTTTGTTTCCTTTGCCCCCAAATCATTGGGGAAGGCTATTTCCAAACAGTGCCTCTTTAAGTGGCTTGCTAACTGCATTCACTTCTGCTATCAGAAGTATGACAAACCTCTGCTGGGGGATGTTAGAGGTCATTCCACTAGAGGCATGGTTGCTTCAGCTGCCTTTCTTCGAAATGTTTCTGCAGCGGAGATCAGTGCAGCAGCAACTTGGAGTTCAGTCCATACCTTTACCAAGCATTACAGTCTGGACATTGCTTCTAGGCGGAGGGCCAGGTTTGGCCTCGCCGTTCTGCAGGGTCTTCTGTCCTAAGCTGGTTCCTTTCAATAACCTTTACCTTTCGGGTTTCTCCTCCTCCTCCTCCTCCCATGCCTCTCTCGGTCTCTCTTTTGAGGGACTGCTTGGGATTCATTCCTGTATGTGATGACCTACTGCAGGAATCCTCTCGAAGTAAGATAGTACAGTTACGTAAGAACTTACCATAACAGTAGATCTTTGAGAGAGGTTCCTGCAGTAGGTCGTATTTTTCTCAGCCTCCTTCCCCCATATGATTTTGGACTCCAGAATCTGTTTCCTTCTCCTGTGTTTCCTTCGGGACTCCAGCGGGAGAACTGGAGAGTGGGCGTGGGGACCGCCCACTATATAGGGTCACGCTGACATCTGTCACATGACATCAGGTGGGCGGTTCCCCACCAGGCATTGCTGGAAAAGTTTGCTGTGCAGTCCAGATGCCAGGTGGCGCTAGTCTGATATGTGATGATGTACTGCAGGAACCTCTCGCGAAGATCTACTGTTACGGTAAGTTCTTATGTAACTGTACTTTTGTCACTGCTGATAAGGTTGGTAAAGGTTAATCAGCACCTGAAAGACAGTCTCCCAGATTCTTTTTCCTACAGTTTTGCAATGGGAAGGCTGGCAACAAACCACCCCAGTGATTAAGGGCACACTCCTCTAAAGCTACATCTGTCACTATGGCAGTTTTGAGGCATATACCCCCTCTCAGAAGTGTGTAAAGCAGCTACCTGATATAGCGTACACACATTTACACTACTGTCTGGACTTTCAAACAAGAAGGAATGACAGATCCAGCACTTCGGAGCCTTTTCCCTAAATGGGTTGTAGACCTTGCCTCCCAAAGTACTGCTTGGAGTCTGCATAATGTATAAAATCACTGATACACTCTCATTGCTATAAACAGTATTTGCCATAGTAATGATGCTTCTTCTAGAGCATGTATTAGTGAGTCATGCAAACCATCCTAACGCCCCCTTTTTTTAACGTGATTTTATTTGGAGGTTACAAGGCAGTGCAGAAGCTTATAAAACATGGAGAGAGGAAACCCTCTCTCCCCAGTACATGAATAATTTCAAATACATAACTTACACCCCATATGCATACAGTTTCAACTTTTACATTCATTTACTTCCTCTGATTTATAGACATGAACTGTATATCCAAGAGTTACAATTAGTGAATCACTTGGCATTATTGTTCACAACAATTAACAGAACTAACAAGGGTATAAATGTCCCTAATTGTCTGTGCAAACGGGGTAATGAAGACAGTGTCTGAGTAGGTTACTAGTGGTTGTTTAAGTAAGTGAGGTCAAAGAGCAGAGCTAAAGCAGGAATAGTTGGCAGGCTTTAAAGTGAGTAGGCCATTCAGAGCTAGGGTTAGACCCTTCTGCGGCTCTCCTTGGTGTCAGAATAAGCTGTCAGGCTCATCCTTTTCTCTGTGGGCATCCCATTTTCCCCCAAGTCTCCACATACTTTTCTAGGTATAGCCTGAGTGTTGCAGTAAATAGCTTCAATTGATCTGATTTCTTCCACCTTGTTCTTTTTTTTTTTTGTATACTCTTTTTTTTCTACCCTCCTCTTACTAGCTGGCCCCCATTCCTTCAGGCTCCACAAGTCCCCCGCTAGACCCGCTGTCCTAATCCAGCCCTCCTCTAACTCCACAGATTGCAGCCGATCCCCGGGATATCCCGTGTATCCCTTTCGACAGGTGGGACCCCTCCTCTGAGGGGGCACTGGGAGGGGATGACCCACACACTCTCTCTACTTAGGGCCCGGGGATACTGTCGCAGACAGGTATGCCCTGGGAAGGCGCTGGGGGCATTCGGGGACAGAGAGCCATCATCCGGCGGCCAGCAAGTGGTATTTCCTGGTTTTCCTAGGTGCGTGACATCCGAACGTCAAGGCATTAGCTGACGTCTGTCTTGCACTGCCCAGCAGTGAACCCAACGTGTTGCCCTACCCCTGGTCTCCACCAGCGGTCGCCCAACACCAGGTCGTAGCCCTCCCTCCCTCCTGGAACAACGAGCAGTCATGGGATGCTCAAGTTGTCTCCCCCGCTCAACCCTCCAGCGACCAGGCTCGTTCCCGAACCGGGTTGCTGGCGTCATAGCGAAATCCAACCCTGCGCCGGCGGGCCGGCCCACCCTGTTCTTAAAGGAGGCCAGGATAGGTGTGGTGTCCCAGAGCAAGTTTGTTGCAACTTCTTTTAGAGCTGCAATGCACAGGATTCTCAGCTGTTTCTGCTGTGAGTGACTTCCCACATCAGGGGTCCTAGCCCCCAAAATCAAATGTTTGAAGATGACTGGGATAGGCTTGTCCCGTATTGTAATCAGGTACTCATGGATTTGCATCCAGTATTGAATTTTAGGCATGCTCAAAACATATGATGATGTAAGTTCACATCCCCGCACCCCCTCCAACAGACATTCGAGTTCCCTTCCCTGAAGTGTTGAGTGATGAATAGGGTGTGAAAAAATCTGGTCAGACATTTCCACCTGTACGCCATGCCTCCTGGGGAGGCAGTTAATTTCCATCCTCTCTCTCAGACATGTTCCCACTCCTCAGTCATGAGTGTGATTTGGGCCTCATTTTCTCACTGCATACAGAGTTGTGTCAAGTCAAGAGGTTCGGTTCCCATCAGAGCCTTATATGCTCTGGATACTGTCCCTTCCCTTCCCATCAGCATAGCTGCCCAGTATAGGACATCCTCCAACTGAGCAGCCTCCCTGCTTACTTTGGCAGATCAAGTCTGGGAAGACAGATAATGTCTCACTTGCAGATGGTGGTGTAAGTCTTGCTTTGGTAGACCATATTTCTCTTGCAAAGCTAATATAGGAGTCTTGGTTCATAAAGGAGTTATACATACGAACAAACGAAGAATGCCAACAGATACAGGCCTGATAGTCTATGCCTCTTCTGCCTGCAGAAGGCTGGGTCTATCCACAGATGATGGAAGTCCAGATCTCCAGTTGTGCTTGTGAGAGGGCCAGTGTCATTGGGGGTGAGTGCAAGCTTCTTGGCTTTTAGGAGCATGCGCAAGATGTGTTTCATCCATGGATTTTGGACCGGCAAGGGCTGCTTCACCTCCTTTTCCAACCAACCAGTGTCTCCCCTCTGTTTGGTCCAAAATACAACTAGGGCTAACTGTGCAGACAGATAATATAGCCTGATTTCTAGGATTGCAAGGTCTCCTTTTTCTCTTGGGAGGGTGAGGAACTTCTTACTAACCCTGTGCTTGCCACCTGACCAAACAAAATGAAGGAGGATTTTTTTTAATAATTTCCAAAAGCTTTATGGAATATGAATAGGCAACACCTGGAACAAAAAAAAACATAACATATTAATTTTGAGGGTAGCAACTCTCCCACCCAGGCTGTGTGGTAGGAGATCCCATATGGCAATGTCTCCCTTATTTCCCCAAATAGTTTTTCACAGTGAAGGTCAAATAGTGAGGAGAGAGATGGGGAAATTCTGACCCGGAGGTATTGGACCATGTTGTTCTTAGCCCATTTAAAAAGGAACCTTGCCTTAGAATCAGGAGGGCATCTGCCCCTAGCCTGATAGCTTCTGACGTCGCTAGGTTTGTTTTGTAAGCCAAAGCTTCTTAAATCTTCAACTCTTCCAAGAGGGTGGGTACAAAAGTATCGGGAGGTCAGAAAAAAACAAGGAGTCATTGGCATAGAGTGAAATTTTATGATCTCTGCCTCCCACTTTCACTCCCTCTATTGCATTGTTTCGGCATAGTGCTAGTGCCAGTGGCTCAGTACATTGTGAACGACTGTAGGTGGGGGGAGGGGCACTCCTGTCTAATTCCCCTACTCAGGTAGAAAAGGTTTGATTGCAGGCCGGTCACCCTTTCTGTCGCCTGAGGGGAAGGGTACAGCAACCAAATGTTTTCCTTGAAGCTGTTTCCCATCCCCATTTTCTCCAGAGTTCTGTGCAGGAATCCCCAGTTCACCCAGTCAAATGCCTTCTCAGCATCCATGGAGGTTACCAGCACCAGTTCAGGGAACTGGTGCTGCCACGATACAATATTAAGAAGGGGCCAAATGTTATCATGGGTTAAGCCCTATTTATGAAGCCTGTTTGGTCTGGGTGAACCAGGGACCTCACTCATTTCTGAAGCCTGTTAGCAAGTATGGAAGCAAAGACCTTCTGACCCACATTAAGTAACAAGATGTGGCTGTATTATCCACCTAATGTGGGGTCCTTTCCTGGTTTCAGGATCACGGTGATTTGGGCATATTGCCAGGAGGGTGGGTCTTTGTCCCCATTTTGAACGCTTCTAAAGATTCTACAGAAGTGGGGCATTAGCTCCTCTTTGAAGATTTTGTAGAACTCAGGAGCCAGGCCATCCAGGTCTCGTGCCTTGCATGCTTTAAGATTCCCCGTTTCCAAGTGTACTTCCTCCATAGTGATAGGGCTGTATAACTCCTGCTGGGCTTCAGCTGAGAGTTTGTATATTTTAACCCTGGAGAAGAAAATGCTTAGTTTATGTGGAAACTGGGCTATGTTGTCCTGTCTGTATAGCTGCCCATAAAAGGTGCCGGAAATGTTTGACTGTTTTTCTGGTGTCTGTCATAAAGGAGGTGGCCATACTACCTGTGTGGAGTCTAAGCATCACCCTTCCTGCTGCCTGTCTATACAGCTGACATGCTAGTATTGGCCCTGCTTTAGTCCCCGATTCATTGAATCAATAGCAGGAATATCTGAGAATTTGCTCTACCCTGTCATTTAGGAGCTTTTTTATGCAGTTCCTGCAGCAGTCCAAACATCTTTTCACTGTCGAGGGTTATTTTGTGTTCAGTCTCTAGCTCAAAGAGCCGCTCCTCCAGTCTCAGTTGTTCTTTATGCCTTTCGTTCTTTATGTTTGAAGCAAAGCTGATGGTCCAACACTTAACTACCACCTTGAATCCATCCTACCACATCGCATCAGTGGTGTCCTCTTTCGGTTAGTGGCTGAGAACTCCAGGCTGGCTTCTAGCTTGCCCCTGTACTCCAGGTTATTGAGAAAAAATACATTGTCTCCAGTTGGAGGATTTGACCACCAGTTCAGTTACTAGGTTTAGGACCACTGAGGCATGGTTTGAGAGGGTAATGCTTCTAATGGTGCAGAAGTCTGCTGCATCGACCCAGGTGGCTGGGATGAGGAAGTAGTAAATTTGTATTTTATCACATATCAATAACTTAGTTGCTCTCTCAGCCCTACTGACTGTCAACAGTTGATGACCATGGAGAAACCTGAATAGGCAAATTGATCTGGCAATCTTTCCGTAAGTATGAAAAGAATTGGTACCAATCCCACGTATGCTCGACGTCAGGCTCCAGGCACCAACTGACCTTTGCCTCTCCCTGTTCCTGAAAGAAGGGGAAGAAATGTCACTGGTCGAGGTCAACCTCTGCAAGGTCTTCTACAAGATATTCAACTTCTGCACCCACTACTGGATCCTTCTTGCAAGGATTCAAGAGAGAGTGGGGTTGCAGGTCCCCACCATTGTCATTGGCAGCCTCAGATGGACTTCTTGACTTGGGAGGTTGGTGTCTCAGGTGTAGATTCCCCCTGTCTTTAAGGAAGGGCTCCGATGGGCGGTTGCACTATTGTGAAGCTTTTATGGCGCAGGGGGTGCAGCATATGGCCCAGGTAGCACTAGTCCCTGACCTCTTGAGATCAGCTCAGCTGGTGTCACACAGGGTACTGCTGGGCCCAGAAGAGTGTCCTTTTGAAGCAGCAACCTTTGGGTCCTTGCTAGGAGCAGTGCCACCGACATCTGTCCTGCTTATGGTGTCACCTCCATTCTGTCTAGGGACAGCCACTGTGCCACTGCTGGTCACTGTGGTGCAGGCTGGGTCATATACGCTGGTTCTGGTGTCATGTCCAGTGCTGGGTTTGGACCCTTCCGGCCCTGGCCCGGTGTCATGCCCAGCATCATGTGGGCTTTCAGTGCTGGGAACTCTCCTTGTGCTATCCATGTAATCTGTCCCGGCACCACCTCTGGCACTGATCCTTCACCCTGTATGGCTCGGACTTGTGTCATTGCTGTTGCAGCAGCCTCATACTGCGTTGTTTTCCCTGCAACCCCATTCTCTCTTGTGTCCTTGAGAGGAGAGTGTAGAGGGAGATGAGTCAAATCTCAACTTCATTACCTCTGAAGGTACTGATGATGATGGCTCTTATTAGATCAAGAGATCTAAGATCCAGTTCCTGTGTCTGTGCCTAAGGAAGACCTATCTGTCCAGACTCTTCCCAGAAATATGCACTTAGCATTGGATATTGAGCCAGCAGCCATTGACCAAGCTAGGCACCTCCAGCTGGAGTTCCTGAATGTGCATTATATGCGAGTCAGTTTAGTTCTTCTTATCCGGCCCATACTAGAGACCTTGTCTGATGTGGTTTGGCAAAAACCTACTTCGGTGGCTGCTGTTCCCAAGCAGGCTGACAAGAAATATGCTGCTCTTAAAAATAAGCCAGTGTATTTTACATAGCCTGTAACTGATGCTATTGTTATTCTTGCTAAGAATGACAAGGCCATTGTGCCCAAAGAGGTCACTGCGCATTCCACCAGTAGGGAGTCGTGCAAGATTGACACTATGACCAAATGAGCCTACGCTTCAGCCACTCTGGGCATGAGGATAGCTAGCTACCAGGAGCATTTTTCAAACTATGAGTATACTCTCTGGACCAGGCTGAAGTCTCTGGCAGAGCCTCTGCCAGATTCAGTGGTTAAGCAAGATATTCTGCTGACTGTTAAGCAAGGTATTGAACCCAGCAGTCACCAACTGAAAGCCTCAGTGGATGCCTTTGACGCTGCATCTTGCTCTGCAGCAGTGGGCATTTGCAGCAGATGGCATTCCTGGCTGCAGACTAACTTCACCCAAGACATCCAGCAACAGTTAATGAAGGTTCCCTTTGATAGCACTTAACTGTTCAAACAGCAGGTGGAGCAGTCTCCAGTTCAACACATCTATGGATTCCTTTGATGCAGCATCCCACTTTGCAGCCGCAGGCATCTGCATCAGGCGGCATTCTTGGCTGAGAACTGCTGGCTTCACCAAGGATGTTCAACAACAGGTAACAAAGGATTTTCCAAAAATCAGTTTTCACCATTGATTCCCATTAGTGGGTCTTGGTTGGAGGTGCTAGGATCCAGTGGGAACTGGAACTTTTCAGAGGGCTGGTGCTGTGGTAAGCAGTGCATATGTGCAACACCACGAGTCAGTGCACACGGCCACTAGTTTACCTCGGCGTCAGGCTCCAACTGCCTCAGTTCCTTCATTCCAGCTGTCAAGTGTGCATGTGTGATGATGTCACTCACCCAACGGGAGTCAGAACTTCACATCTGTATGACACAGTGTTCAGTTCTTCTTAGTTTTAGTGTTTAGAGCTAGAGTCTGTTATTTTTGTATCAGTTTAGTTTTTGTCACAATTAAATAACTTGGTTTCTGTCAGCCCTGCCAAGTGTCAACAGTTGACAACCATGGAGGATGGTAGGGAGCCTGAAGAGGTAGGATGCTTTGGCATTGGGACCATGTGTGTGGTCCACTCTCACCTCCGGAGAGAAGGGTTCTGATTACGGATGGTCCAGTATTTGAAGGGGGGGCAGTCTTCCTTTAAGTACAAAAAGAAACTGTTCAGTCCCGCACATGCTCTGCATCAGGGCCCAGGCATCGCTTGACTTCGGCCTCAATCTTTTCTCACAAGAAGAGGAAGAAATGGCACCAGTCTAGGTCATCCTCTGCGAGGTCTGCTACAGCACACTTGACTTCCAGGACGTCCTCACCATCGTCATCAATGGAGGTCAGTGTCTTGAGCCTGAAGCCCCCCATTTTTCTTTAAGCGAGGGTCCTGGTGGGCAGTTCGACCGTTGTCTCCAAATTATACAAAATTAGGATGCTCAGATAATGTGTGCTGGTGTTCACTAAGATACAAGGATCCCAATAGTGACAGGCTCAGTCCACAACGAGTAGCACTCAAGAAGAACAAAATGAACGCTGAAATTATTGCAGAAGGTTTATTCAGGACATGGAGGACACCGACTGAATAGCCCTGGGGCTTCAACCATATGGGTCTTCCTCAGGGGGTGTGTAACAGACACGCCCCCCTAAGGAAGACCCATGTCTTGCTGGCATTTTGTTCTGTGCTTTATAACAGACACAAATAAAGGATTCAGCGTTTGCTTTACTTCGTACGGTTTGTGTCTGTCCATTTTGCTGGGAGTGCTGACATTTGGATCTTGTGTTCGTGTTTAGGGCTTGCCGCCCTTGTCAGCACCAACTTCTTGGTTCACACTGGCCAATTTTCTGGAGACTTATGCTCAGAAATATGCGTGTAATATTAGATTGCAAGCCAACAGCTGTTAACAAGGCTAGGCACCTCCAGCTGGAATTCCTAAATGTGCCTGATATGCCTGTCAGTTTGGTTCCTCCTATACAACCCGCAGTAGAAACCTTCTCAGATGTAGTTTGGCAAAGACCGGCTTTGGTGGCAGCTGATCCCAAGCAGGTACATAAGAAATAGCTAGCTACCAGGGGCATTTTTCTAAATATGAGTATACCCTTTGGAGCAAGCTAAGATCTCTGGCAGAGTCTAAGCCAGATTCAGAGGCTAAACAGGGTATTCTGATGATTTAAGCAAGGTATTGAATCCAACAGTCACCAGCACCAGGCACAAAAGCCTTGATGGATGCTCTTGATGGGGCATCTCACTCTGCAGCTGCAGGCATTTGCATCAGAAGGCGTTCTTGGCTTTACACAAGCATCCAGCAACAGGTAGTGAAGGTTCCCCTTTGATGGCACTTACCTGTTCGGACAGCAGGTGCAGCAGTCTCTTAAGGTGTCTAATGAAATAAGAACAACTCTTAAGACCTCCAGACCAGCTCCCTTCAGCTCTTGGAGAAGTAAAGGGCATGGCTGTTTAAACAGCAAGCAGTCCTTTCGTGGCAAAGGAAGGTGAGCCTAGAACAGAAGTCTGCCTTCCCAGCATCAGAAGGTGCAGCTAAAGTCACAGATGTCGAAAGTGCCTAATGATACTACCTAAAGCTCCAGCCCAGGTTCTGCCTCAGCTGCCCAAAGCAGACCTCTCCTCCCTGGCTGGGCACACCTGATCCAGTTTTACTGTCGGTGAGAGCCCATCATGATGGGCAGCTGGGTCCTCTGGAACATCCGGGAGGGGTACTCCCTGGATTTCACAGAAATCCCTCTGGACTATCTACCCAGAAGGCAACTCCCTTGTCAGTTCTCATGTTAGAGCTTCTGGCGTAGGAGATTGTGGTCTTTCTGAGCCACAGAGCAGTGCCAGTCAGAACAAAACACAGGGTTCTACTCCCACTACTTTCAGGTTCCAAAGAAATCCGGAGGCATGCATCCCATTCGTAACCCTTAAAACCTGAATAAATTCATGGATTGAGAAAAATTTAGAATGATTTCTCTGAGTTCTCTGTTCAGCTACCTGAAGCCTCAGGACTGGCAAGCATCCCTGGATATGCCAGATGCATACCAGCACATACTAGTAAACACCAGCCATCACAGATACCTCCATTTTATAGTGTCCTGCCTTTAGGTCTTTCTTCGGTGCCACAAGTCTTTTCAAAGTGTTTTGCAGTTCTTGCTATGCACCTGAAGAAATTAGGACCCCAGGTGTTTCTGTACTTGGGAAGATTGGCTGATTTCAAGCCCATCCAGACACAAGACAGAACAGGCAGTAGTCACTGCTTCTCATTTCCTGGCTTTCATGGAGGTCTTGCTGAACCTCAGAGTCTCAGCTTGAACCCTACCAGCAACTGCTATTCATTGGACCTCTTCTAGCTACAACCCAGGCTTGGGCTTTTCTTCCAGAAAGCAGACTACAAGCAAGTCCGCAGATGGTATGCTGCATCATGGAATGCAAGACTGTGAAGCCACTCCATGCAATGCACGCTGGGTCTCACAGCCTCCTCAGTATTCACAGTGCCTCTGGCATGCCCCTACACAAGGACAACCCTGTGGATTCCTCAGTGCACAATGGTCGCAAGCATCACGCCCTCAGACCTACCTCATTCAGGTGAACAACACTCTGATACGGTCCTTTACATTGTGGTCAGTGGAGGACAGCCTTCTCTAAGGCTTCACCTTCTCCCAACTGGAGCCAGAGGTGAGTCTCGCCATGTATGCCTCCCTCTTGAGATGGGGGACCCACTACCAGGGTCTCCAGACACAAGGTGTTTAGGACTCATCAGAGACTCATCTCTACATCAGTGTGTTAGAGGTGCAAGCAGTTTTATACAATCTGAAAGCCTTAGTGGACTTAGCCATAAAACAGTCCTCCTCTAGACAGACAGTAAGTCTGTCATGTACTATAATGACATACAGGCACGAACACACTTACCCTCTTTGCATGGAGGTAACAAGAGTGTGGAAATATTACCTGGAGCACGGAATTCTGCTCCAAGCAGTTTGTCTGCAAGGAGTCCAGAACTCACTGGCAGATGAGCTCAGTCAGAGGTCAATCCTCATGCATGGTTGCTCGCTCCAGACATTGTGAGATTGCTGTTTGATAAGTGGGCTACCCCAGATGTGGACCTTTTTGTGTCCCTACTCAACTCCAAACTGCATTGATTCTGCTCCAGAAATCCAGGACAAGGCACTTTCTGGTAGGATGAATTCAAACTGCCATAACAAATTCTGTCTCTGTATGCATTTCTCCAGTCCCTCTTATTCAGAATATTGCTCAAATTGAAGGTGTACGGGGCAAGATGATGCAAGTGGCTCCCTGCTGGCCTCAGCAGATAAGGTTAGCTCTGCTGAACAGACTCCAAATCAGCAAACAGAGGATTCTACCACTCCGGACTGACTTGTTGAGACAGGGTCAGCTGGTTCATCCCAGTCTGTGCTCCCTTCACCTTCAGCCCCAGCTTCTGAAGAGTTAGAAATGAACAGGTACAAGGAGTCTTAGAGGGTCTCTGACATTCTCTTGATAAGGCTTCTACTTGGAAGACATACAGTACACAGTCAAATGGAAAAAGATTTTCCATTTAGTGCTCCAAAACCCACATTGACCCATTCAGGTGTCCACCTGACAAAGTTCTGGAGTACCTTTTGGACCTCTGTGATGCTGGCCTGCAGTATTTCACAGTTAAGGTTCACGTGTGCTATTTCAGCATACCACAAGTCCATTGGTACCTTCTACCTGGCACAACTGCCACTGTTCAAGAGATTCTTCAAGGGCGTTTTACACTCAAGGCTTCCCATCAGGAAGCCATTAGCTGCCTGGGACATCAACCTTGTGTTGCATCTGCACACTTACAAGTCCTTTGAGCCTATTGCGATGTGTGACTTAAAATTCTTAACTTGGTGAGCGGCATTTCTGGTGGCTATCACTTGTGCTCAGAGAGTATCTGAAATCTGTGCTTTGGTCACAGATCCACCATATACTGTTTTCCATAAAGACAAGGTAGTCCTCCATGCACACGTCAAGTTTCTACTGAAAGTGGTGTCAGAGTTCCATCTTAACCAGGCCTTGGTCCTGTCTACCTACTTTGCCAACTTCCAGAATGGGGGAGAGAGGACTATCCACTCACTGGATGTTAAGAGGGTCCTGAGGTTTTACCTGGGTAGAACAAAAGAAGTAAGCCAATCAAAACAGCTTTTTGTCTCCTTCGATTCTAATCGAAAGAGACAGCCTGTTACAGTCAAATGCATTTCTGTCTTGACTGTGAATTGCCTTCGCCACTGCTGTGCCATAGCTTAGATCAAACTGGAGGGCAGTCTACATGCCAACTCCACCAGAGCAGTTGCCATGTCCTTGGTAGAGATCTCTTCTATGCCTGTTGGAGAAATTTGCAGAGCTGCATAATGGAGCACAGTTTTAGTAAGAACTATGCCTTGGATGTTCATGCCAGGCAGCATGCCACCTTTGGCAGGACACTCTTGAATGGATTACAATCCTGAGTGAGTGCTCAGCAATAGCCGCCCTAGTCTGGGGTAGTTTTCCTGAGCTTGGTAGTGTGATCCACTAGTGGGAATCAATGGTCAAGATTGAGTCTTGGAAGATATTTAAATTATGTACTTAAGTAATTCTTGATCTTCTAAGAATATCTTCACCATTGATTCACTAGCCCACCTACTTCCCCCAGACTCTCTCCATCATGGTTGTGTTGGTCTTCACCCCTTTATACTTGGTTTGGGCTGTGAAGATACAGTGTTACTGGATTTGGTGGCCCTTTTTATACGGGCCACCAGGGCTATCGTATGCCCTTAGGTTAAGTGCAGAGGTGCTTGTTAGGTTATGCTGCTCACCTCCTCAGTAAAAAAAATAAATACTGAGGTGGTTGGGGACCGATGCCATGCTAAACTAGCAGCCGCACGCTCTGACTTATGACGCCATGCATGCGTGATGCTTACCACAGTGCCAGCAATCTGAAAACTTCTGGCTCCCACAGAGTCCTAGCACCTCCAGCTCAGACCCACTAGTGTGAACACGTGTGTTGGAATTGTTAATAGAGCTCTTAAACAAATAATCAAAGTTCATTTGGGTAAAATTGTGCTCAGTATAGAGCCTTGTTTCCCCCAAGATCACCTCCTTCTTGTTTTAGACCATGAGTAGAATCTTGATCTTAGTGCGATCTAAAACTTTTGGGACTACTGAGTACAGTCTAGCTTTGGAGTTTGTGGGTTTTGGCCCCAGCACTCTGTAGGCATGAACAGTATTTACGGGCTCTGTTGTGGGCCTTTCGAACAGTTCTCTTAGGAGTGACTCAAGGGAATCCATCACTCCTGTCTCAGTCCCTTCTGATAGCCCATGTATTCTAATGTTTCGCCGGGAACAGAACTCTAGGTCATCAGTTTTATCAGTGAGCTCCCACTCCCAGCGGAGAAGTTTGCGCATGGCAGTGCTCTGTTTCTCTATGGAGGTCTCTTTTAGGTCCATCTCTATGTCTGTGGTTCTCTGGCTCACCTCCACTAAGCCGGAGGTGGTCTCCCCTACAACTTTTCCAGTCTGTCCATCATTTGGCTAACTTTCCTCAGCCCATAAAAGAGTAAACAGGAGGAGATTATGAAATTCTCCTCCCCTTCTTCATCACTATGTCCAGTAGCCTGCCCCAACATGACTGATGCCAGTTTGCTGCGATGCGCCACTCCAGTGTTCCAGAAATCAGTGGCGTTATTTTTAGTCGAAGAATCCATTGCTGTCTCTTTAGGTTTCTGTTTTGCAGGCATTGCTGTCTGTTCTAAGTGGAGAATTGCTTTCCAGCAAAGGAAACTCTTATTTTTAAAGGCCGATAGTAGTAGATTAGACACATCAAGGAAGGAGCAAATGCCTCTTAACATCCGCATGAGAGAGAGATGGAACCAGAAGTCTGTACCTCCCCTTCTGGAACCTTAGTACAAAAGGGTTTTTCAGAACAGTGCAAATCAAATATTCTCCAAAAATGTGTTACTGGTTGAGCATTTGTTTTTCAAAGTTACAAACTTGGCATTTTTGACACTTGATCATATAGTGATTGTAAACTTTTTACTGTTTTTACATTCATTCAAATACATAGGATAGGTTAGTTATGTGGTCACTGCCCTCTTTTGATTTTCAGCTATAAATCTGATGTTAAAATGCCAGGGGGAGCATGGCCACACTGCAGAGTTTGAACTTACATCACCAGGGCAACAACTCTGGGCTAAGATGCTGCACAACGTATCACTCGATAATAGATCCTCTAGAAGAAATGTCATTATTATACTGAATAATAATTTCCTTGTGTCCTGAAAGTAGGTAACCACAGAGGGAAGTATAATATCCTGCAGCCTCACCTGCTGTGTGTGTTAGTCTGGTCCATTGTAGAACAGGTAACCACAGAATGAGCTAGGGCATCCCATGGTGCCTGGCCCGCTCTATATATGAGCCTGTGTCTTGATGAAGAACAAATAATCACAGAGGGAGCCAGGACATCCTGCAGCCTCATGTGTTGTGTGGGGTAATCTATCTTGATGGAGAACAGTTAACCAAAGAATGAGCCAAGCTGTTGAGCTGTTTCTACCTTGAGTTAAATTGTTTCTTCATAATGTGCACAGAAGGCACACATGCACCCTCAGTCACAGAAAACCTCTTCAACAGCATCTTTATTCTTTGCATTTTTTAACTGCTTTTTCGAGATCTTGTTATGGTCTAGAACTGCCAGCTGGGTCAAACATAACCTGGAATGTTTTTTGGGAGGGGAGGTTGTAAAACTGAAACCAACACTTTGAATAGCTTAGCAGGATTCCCCATTCTTGCCACTGATTTTTCTTTATCATATGTTGTAAATATACAATTCAGTAAATCTTAAGCTGTTAAAAATGTACATTTAAAAAATGAGGTTTGTCATGCAGAAATGGCAAATATTAAAACTATTTTTATGCACTGTCTTGCATCATTCCACTTCTCAGGTGTTTTGATTTTGTAAGTAAAAAAAGAGGAACTACTAATTTTATTTTGTAGCTTTGAATGTATCCAGCAAACGGAACATTTGTCTGATTTTTAACCATAACAAAGCAATATTTTCAGAAATGTTTTGTAGCTGAAAATGGAAAAAAAATGTTTTCTGGCTGCGGTCTTTAATGTGTAAAAAGGTGTAAAATACAATAAAATTAATTGATGACCCTAAAGTGGAAGGTTAGTGGGTTTAAATTCTTTGTTTTATTGACACCCTGCTGTCAGAGAGTGGTTGTCTGTTAGGTTTATTTGTGTAACACTGTGGACAGCAGTCTGATGGAAAAGTCTCAGGCTTTTTCCTTCGATATAGGGAAGCCCTCCTGCTTTGTGATGACCCCAGATCCTGTTCCTTGGCAATGGTAAGGGTATGATGGCTTAGTGTAGCCTTGGGACCGTTTTCTGCACTGTGGGGAAGGTCTTGAAAGGTTGGGAGAGTCCTGGAGCCTCTTCCCTGACTGGGGGTGTAAAGCAGCTTAAGATACCCCTGTATTGGCTGGCACATCGATGGTCCTGTTGCTGGTGACACTGGTAACCTGTGTTCAGCAACAAGCTCAAGTCATCAGGGGCTGCTGGGGGAGGGAGGCTTGAGCATCCCAGAGGATGCTGTCCTCTGAGGAGGGCTAAATCTTCCAAAAATCAGTCATTACCATTGATAACCACTTACTGGTGTGGGCCAGAGGCACTAGAACCCCGCTGGAGAAAAGCGTTTGGCCAGAGGGCTGACAGTGGCTACTAGGACAGCATCTGTGCACCCCCCCTCCCCATGTGATGCTGCACACTACCCAGTAACCCTTGCCATCTCCCTCACCAGTCTCAGTTCTGTTATTCCCACCATCAAGTGCACACTGCTACAGCCCTGCCCCTGCAACCGGTCATTGGAGCTGTTGTTTTTGCCACAAAAAGACAATTTCTGGCAGGACAGCACTGAGTGCTCAACACGGAGCTCATTCAGTTTGCTAACTTTTCACTGGGACTTGGACTACACTGAGTGCTCCTGAACTTTGAATTGCTCTTTGAAAATAGGAGCTAGTTAAAAGCGCTAGTAAAAAGGTGCCAAATTCAAATAGGGGCTCAATGGCTCCTTAAAGCAGCAGGGCTGCAAGCAGCCCAGTCTTCAGTCATGCAGGAGAGCAGCTGGATCAGGGGTCGGAGGGGCAGCCTGTTTTTCTACAGCCCTTCCCCTGCAAACGGACATCAGAGCTGCTGTTTTTGCCACATAAAGTTTCTGGCAGGACAGCACTGAGATCTCAACACGGAGAGCTCATTCAGTTGGCTAATTTTGGGCAAATTTTTTTGGCCTCACCCCCACTACAGGCAGGAAATGGGGTGCAGCGGATGTAGACCAGTCATTCTAAGTGGGCATTGGCACAAGTGAATAAGGGGAGTGTGCTAAAGGGATATGGAGACTAACTTGAAGCTGTCAAGGTGTGTGGGTTACGAGTATTTACAAAGGATTTTTTTTTGGGGGGGGGGTGGCCAGGCTAAAGTTTAATGGATGTGGGTTGGCGGTTTTCATGGACATGCTATGGAAAATCGAGGGGTGTCCAATTTGTATGAAAATTGTACAGCTAGAGGCAGAAATAAGCTGGCTGAGGTGAGGGGGCAGAGAGGTGGAGCTTGGTGGGAGGGGGAGAAGGAAGAGGCTACAAAGGCACAAATGTAGGCTGGGTCAAGAACATTTTGGGCAGGGGGACAGATGGGATGCAGGGAGGACCATGGGGCAGATCACAATGTTGGAAGGGCAGTGGTTGGCAGGAGGTGAGGAGGAAGGGGGTGGTGGTGCAAAGGGCAAAGACGCAGACAAATGGCAGTGTACCTGGGTTTAGACCTGCTTCCTCAGGAGGTAGTGTTAGGGTATCAAACAGGTTTGCACCACTGGCAATTATGCAGAACCAGGGGGCTCAGGAGGAGAAAGAGGGTCAAACAGGCTTTGGGGAAGGACTTTGTAATAACCTAGAGGGATGGAGAGGGCCTGGAAAGTCATGGAGTCATCGGGAGGTGGATGGTGGATAGAAATGGGAATGGGGGTCATGCAGGAGGAAATAGGGCTGGGGGAAATGTAGAGCATCAGAGTGGAGGTGGGGAGAGGGGGACAAAGGAGGAGCAAGGTGAAAACAAGGGAAGCAAGTAGGCATCACAGCTGGGGGGGCCAGGATAGGGGAGAGAGGACAGGGCACCAGGGCAGTCGCCAGGGTGGGGAAAATGGAGAAGGTCATGGTCTTCAGTGACTCCATTACAAAGGGGGCACACTGGCTTAGACAAGGGGAGGCCTATAGGCAGAGGGCAGTCTTCTGGGCACCAGGTATGGACGTGGTATGGACAAAGCAAAAAAATAGGGCATAAAGGTACTTGGGGGGGGGTAAGCCACACCTCGTCATACACTTAGGGACAAATGACCTGTCGGGTAATGAAGTAGGGGAGGTACAAAATAGGTTCAAGGAGCTGGCCAAGGGCTTCAGGGAAGAGATAAGCTCACTGGCATTCTCAGAAGTCTTGCCAGTCCCTTGTGCCAGTACTGTTAGACAACAGCGAATTACAGAATTCAATAGATGGCTCAGGGATTGGTGCAAGAAGGAGGGTTTAGCCTTTATTGGGGAATGGAGGGATGCATGGGCAGATGAAGGTTTATATGTTAGGAATAGAGTGCACATAAATGAAGTGGGCTCCAGGGCGTTGAGGGGGAAAACTACAAGGATATATAGATAGGATGTTAGAGAGGGATTTAAACTAGAAGGGGGGTTATGAGACTGGGGAAAGGAAGGTGGACACACACAGATGGCTTTTCCTAGCTAGCACTCCCTCGCAGGAGGGGGCAGTTGATATAGGGAGTGGATGAAAGGGGGAGTGAGGAACTTGGTAGAGGGTAATGTCTGCCAGTGCGAAGTGTATGGGCAATAAACTGGCTAACGCAGAGGCCACGATGGTAGACGTGGGGATGAACCTGGCGGACGTAACGGAGACCTGGTGGACTGGGCACCAGGAATGGGAGCTGGTTATTGCATGGTATAGTCTTTTTAGGAAGAACAGGACAGGTAGGGGGGAGGGGTTTGCACATTACATGAAGGATGGTATAATGGTGACAGTAGGGCAGGAAGAACAGGTGGAGGCAGAGGTCCTGTGAGTCACGCTGGAAAAGCAGTTGGGAGCAGCCGTACGCTTAGGGGTGAGCTACAGACCTCCTACGCAGGGAGAGGAAGTGGACAGGGAATACAGGTGGTACAAAAGATGGCACACATGGGGAAACTGTTACTGGTGGGGAACTTTAACCTCCCCAGTGTGGACTGTAAAATTCTGGCAGCAACAGCAGCAAGAAGTAGGGAGATGCTGGGCTCCCTGCAGGGAGCGCTCCTTCACCAACTGGTAAGGGAACCTACTAGAGCAGGGGCAACACTGGACTTAGTACTGATGACTGGGGCGAGTGTAGCCGATGCTTCAGTGGGAGACAGTCTGGGGTCCAGCGACCACAGAGGTGTAAGGTTCATGGTTAGGGTGGGGAAGGAAGTGAGTCAAACCACCACAAGGGTACTGGATTTCAGGAGAGTGACTTCAGTAAAATGAGGGAGATCATCAGGGAGGCTATGGAGGACAAGGAGAAACTCAGGGACGTGGGGGGAATAAACGGGGAAATTTGAGACGCACTGATCATTGTATAATGAAGGTAAGCAAAAACAAAAGGAGGAGGAGGCCACTCTGGTTCACAAGAGAGGTGGTAAGGGCAATAGGTGAAGGGAAACAAGCATTCAGAACGTATAAAAGAACACAGCAGAAAGAGGATAGAGAGGTATGCAGGGAGAAACTGAGAGTGGCAGGGCAGATAATTAGGAGGGTGAAGGCAGAAACCGAGGAGAGGATATCTAGGTAAGTCAAAAGGGAGGATAAAACTTTCTACAGATATGTCAGTGAGAGGAGGAAAGCCAAACGGGATAGTGAGGCTTAAAGGGGAAGGGGGAGTTCAAGTAGAGGGCGACTCCCAGAAAGCGGACTTAGTAAATAAGTACTTCTGGTGGGGGCGTTGTGGAGCAGCAACATGGCGGTTGCTTTTGAAGCAGCTCGATCCACCACCAACAAAATGCTCTGAGTTTTACATTTAAATTTCGCCTGATCTGGTGTTGAACTGGGGTGTACCCAACATCTCCGTAAAAGACTTAGCCCAAAGGATGCCAAGCACGCTTCTCATGGCTTGGCAATGTAACTTTCCTCAGCAAGCTCCTCGTCAGGAGAAGGCCCAAACATTGCTAGTGGAGTGGCGCAATCGGAGCTTTCCTGCTGCACAGATCCTAGCAATGCTGTCAAAACTACAGGCTACTGGCGATGAAACAAATAAATGCCTGGTGGATGTGGAGGCTAAATTAAATGAGACTGATGCTAAAATTACAGAAAACCTTCACTCAGTTCAAGAAATCAGAGAGGTAATCAACAGACAGGCTGAATATAGTGCTACCTATGTCCGAGACCTCCAATTTCTGAAGGCAAAAGTAGAAGCCCTGGAGAATGCACAACGCCAGACAAATATACAGATAGTTGGCTTCCCTCCACACTTTGCAGCTAAAACTGAACTTTATCAATCTGTTCACTGGCTGATTTTTACCGACATGCAGCTGTTGCCCTCAGATTCGGACGTTTGCCTGGTGAAGGTTTTTGCGATCCCTCAGAGGCCACAGTCCCGAAGTGACTCTATGGGGTGCCCTATGACAGCCACAGTCACCTTATCATCCCCAGAGGCTCGGATTTCTCTGCTACAGGCGGAGAGAGCCAAAGGCGACATTCAGTGGGAGGGGAGTCAGTTGGCCATATTTCCTGACCTGTCAACCCAAACTCAGGCCAAAAAGAAAGAGCTGCAGTCCACTCAAAAAGAACTCCTGCAACATTGTGTAGCAGCCCAGCTGAATTTCCCAGCGAGACTACAGGTACGTTACAAGGCTAAAACACATGATCTTCCTGGACATTAAGTCTCCACCACTCATTCACACTAATGGGACTATGCCAGAGGCGCTAGGACCCAGCGGGAGCCAAAAATCTTCAGGAGGGCTGGCACCGAGATAGGGCCACGAGGAAGCGGCACTGTGAGCCCGGCTAACGCCCTATAGGCTACCTCGGCATCGACCCTCCAACTGCCTCAGTTCCTTTTTTTCCGCCGTCGAGTGTGCTTCAGTGAGGGCATCGCTCACCCGCCGGGAATTAAATCTTCACGTCTATACAACAGCAGCTCTAATTATTTTAGTGTTTGTTGGGTTTTATTTATTTTAGTAGTTCATAAATAATTTTTCGTCAGAGAAGAAGTCTTTAGCCCTCCTTCGATGGAGTCGACTGTGAACTGGAGCAAGTGATGGTAGGGAGACTTCATATGAAAGCTGTGTTTTCAGCAGGGCTGGGTCTGGTCCGCCACCCTCTGCGGGGGGGGGGTCTGACTACGGGCAGTCCGGTGCTCGGGAGGGGATGGGCAGTTCTCCTGAAAGCACAAAAAGAAGTAATTCCATTCTCGATCTTCGTCAAGGACTCGGCACCGCTCGACACCAAGTTCTTCTTCAACCACCCAGTCGAAGAAGAAACGGTACTGCTCGAGGTCAGCCTCTGGTATGTCTGCGTGTGTTCGGGGTCTCCTACGGCCTCTGTTCCTGAGTCCCTCCTCGCCACCCTGGGGGGTCCTCCGGTGAGCAGTTTAATCATTGGACCGCTCCTATGGAGCAATGGGTTCGGTGGTTATCCCGCCTGCCTGACCCACCACTGAGGCCTTCGGGCCTACCAGTTTCGGACCTGTGGGCAGGGTGGTTGGAACTTCCTAGTCGCACGGCACCTCCTTCGGTGCCGTTGACAGCGCACTCTGGTACTTTCCCCCTCATGTGACTGTGGTGCAGGGGCCAGCACAGGTGCCTTTCTCTCCTGCTGATTTTCTCCATCCCTGAGTGGGTTGTTAGGGGTGCTAGGTGTGGTGCCGGCTCCTCTGGTGCCAGTGCTGCATCCTGTGCCAGCGCTACCTGTGTTTTTGGTGCCGCACTCTGTGCCAGTGCCGGGAGCGCCTTCAGTGCCGCATAGGGCACTGGGGTTCTCGACTCCAATTCGCGGAACTCCTCCTCCTCCTCTCTTTCCTTCCTTTCCTATTTATTTTGTCCCTCTGGGACTAGTGGGAGATGACATTGAGCCTGATCCTGATCTTCAATTGGGAGATGACTTTGATGATGATTCCTCTCTAGGGGTGGCAGATAAACCTTCTCTTCCAGCAGAGCCTTTGGTCGAGGACCTTTCCTTTAAGTCTCTGCTTAAGAACATGAATACCACTCTCTCTTTCTCTCCAGACTTCAGAGATTGATCCTGGGAAATTGCTGCATCTGCAGTATCTGCACATTCCGGATATTCCTGTGGAATTGACTCCTCCCGTACAACCCTCTTTTGAGACTCTCTCACAAATGGTGTGGGATAATCTGGCGCTTATTCCCTCTGTGGCCAAATCCATAAATAGGAAATACTCTCCTTCCAAGGATCGTCCTATTCTGGCCTTGCAAGCCTTTGCTGATGCCATAGTTGTCTTTCCAGTGAATGACAAAGCCGTTCTTCCTCAAGAATCGACGGCACATCCAGTAAATAAGGAATTGCGCAAAATTGACACTTTGGGGAAGCGAGTCTTCACTGCTTCCACCCTGGGTATGCACATTGCCAGCTTCTAGGGTTATTTCTCTCAGTATGAGTATACCCTCTGGCATTCGTCAAGACCACTCTAGAAGCTCTTCCAGAAACGGGCATTAGCACAGAGCTTCTTCAGACCATTACTAGAAGCATTGAATCCAATAATCAGCAGCTTAAAGTCATTATGGATGCCTTTGACACTGCTTCCAGGGCAGCAGCAGCTGGTATATGCACCCGACGCCACTCTTGGTTACGCACATCGGGATTCGCGAATGATGCACAACAGAGAGTTATGAGTTTACCATTTGATGGAATGTATCTGTTTGGCCCTCAGGTTGAGCAGGCACTAGAGGGCACACAGGAAACTAGAATGACTATCAAAACGGCCAGGCCGCCATCTGTAGCCCCTCAACAGGGCAGGAACTGGTGGCAGTTTCATAACAGTCAGTACTTTCATGGCAAAGGCAGAGGGGGCTTCAACAGAAATCAAGCTACCCAGCCACAAAAGAAAATGCAGCAGAAGGCACAGGGCCCCAAAGCGCCTAGTGCCACCCTCTGAGATTCCGGCCCAAGTCCCATCTCAGCTGTCTGAGGGGGACTCTTCCTCAGCAGTGGGAAGGTGTCTGACGCAGTTTTACAACCAGTGGAAGTCAGTCACATCAGACAAATGGGTGCTCAGGATAATCCGCAAGGGTTACTCTCTAAATCTTCCGGATCATCCACCCAAACAACAGCCCAAGCTGTCTGTCTTTCAGTCGGACCTTCTTGCTTCTGAGATTCAAGGCCTTCTGAACAACAGGACAATAGAAGTAGTTCCACTTTGTCAATGCAACATGGGTTTTTAGGGATATGGATATGTTGTTCATCCACACTCTCTGGCAGGTATCCTTGCCGCTTTAATTCTTGCCAGAAGGTCTTCAAGCTGGCTCCTCCCACCCACCCGGGTGGTAAAACCCTCGGCTCCGCCCCATGACGCCAGATCTTCCTTACCGCTTGGAAGCTCAGGTTCCCTCCTTAGCGCTCTGCATTTTAGACTGGATCCTATTTCTTCGGTTCGTCCGAAATTGATTTTGAAGTTTTCTAAACTTCGGTCTTCATCCTCCCTCGCAGCTGCGCTGGACAAATCTGTTCCCGGCTTTCGGAGGTGCCCTTGCGCGCAGAAAATGTCTCAGATGGATCCGCACTCCACGTGCGTCTACTGCTTAGGCTTAGATCACGACCCGCAGGCTTGCGAGTAGTGCCGCTCTTTCTGCCAGTGTTCTGACGACGCTACGTCGCTTGAAGCTTGGGCCCGAGAAACGCTCTCCGCCGTAAATCAAAAGAGGCTCCAAGGGCGGTGTCCGCAGCGGCTGGCTCTGCTGAGCAGCTCACAGATGATCGCCTGAGGAGGAGGCGCCCCAGGCCGCATCTTCCTCCTCCTCCTCGCCGCTGCATTTATCCCGCCTCTCTGAGTTCCCATATACAGCTTCGCTCAAGGAGTTTTGCCAGTCCCTTCCACAAAGGAGAGGGGCCTTCGGGACATTCTTCCGGCCCAAGAAAAGGGAATCGAAAGGTAAGTCCCATCGCGGCGTCGTGGGGAGCGGAGAGGTCCCCTTCCCGGCAGCTGACCGCCGATCTGGTCGAGGTTGGCGGCTGAGGCCGCTGGCTTCACGGGTGCCCCTGCCAGGCCAGCCTGCCGAGATTCCCACGACTCAAGTCGAGATTTTTCTCGATCCGTTAGACGGGCTGTCGACTGGAGAAGCCGACAACCCTACTTCACCGGTTCCCCCGGTGGATAACGAGGATCTGCCTGCTCCTTTGGGACTGTAGTCCCCAGTTAAAGTTCCCGAGCCGAGGGAAGAGCAGGTATCCCCCTGCCCCTTCCCAGACCCACCCTCAGTCCCGGGGTCTCGGTCTTGGTCTCGACCTCTTCTCGTCCAGCCGCTCTCACCGATATCGGGCGGTCTCCGGTCCCATTATCAAGTAAGCGGCGACGCCGTTCTTCCTCGTCCTCCTCCTTGGTGAGGAGAGGCTATGGCGCAAGTTGCGCCGGCGCTATGAGGATCTGATGTGGCAGCAGTTGCTGTTATCTGGGCCTAAGCCGACCCCAGCCAAGAACCCAGCCGTCAAGTGGCTGTCACCGGAACGGCCGAAGCAACCACTCGTTCCAGTCGAGTTGCCCGCCCCAGGGCCGGTTGCTAAGCCAAAACCAGCTGGTCCACTGATTGTGGTGGAACCTCCGCCTCCACAACCAAAGTCGGGGGCACCGACCAAGAGTTCTCGGTCAGGTCATAGCCTGCCCCACAGGTTGTCGGTCACCCTCGCTCCCGACCGCCCTCAGCAGGTGAAGGGTGGCTCAGGGCCAAGGCAGCTCTTCACAGACTCTTAGGAATCCTACCTGTTCTCCAGGCAGTGCGATCTGGAGTCCTCCGGGGGCCAGTCAGTGGACGATAGCCCATCGTCCTTCTTGGGTCTGCTTCAACTCATCTCGGAGTCCACCGGGATGCAGCTCGAGCCCGTGTCCAAACGGGCCAAGTATCCTGACGGAGATTCTGGACCGAGGGATTCTCCCACAGAGGTTCTTTCCGGTGGCTGAGGCCATTGTCGGCCCAGCCTTGGAGCTTTGGCAGCAGCCTGCTTCCTGTCCTGTGCCTCGGCCAGGATGGCCAGGAAGTATGCGGGTCCCCACCGCCTTCGTTCTCGGAACACCCTCTGCTGAGGGGTTAGTCACCGACAGCGCTTTTCCGGCTCCGGTAATGCTCGGACGTGACAAGCCCCTGACAAGGAGTCCAAAAGCTGGACTTTGCCGGGCGCAAGGTGTACGCTGCATCCTCCCTCGGCCTCCGACAGGCCAGCTTGGCCGTGCTGATGGCACACTTCTCCCATGCCCTCATGGGCTCCCTGGATGAGGTTGTTCCTCATCTCCCGCCTGACCTGCAGACCACGGTCCGCCAGGTGCGGGACCAGGGTAGGGCGGTGGCGAAGCAGCAGCTCCAGACTGCTCTGGACATAGGTGATTCCTGTGCCAGGTCAGTAGCAGCCGCAGTGGCCATGAGACGCGGGGCGTGGCTGAGGATATCCGCCTTCATGGCGGATACCCAGCACAAATTGGTGGACATCCCTCTGGGACTGACCTCTTCGGCCTGGAGTGAGGGACACCTCCAGCGGATCGAGAAGTCTCGATGCCACTCTGGACTCGGTCACCTCCGCAGAGGGACAAAGGCCGGCCAGCAGCAGAAGTCCTTTCGCCTCGGTCCCTCGCTCCTGACCGCCCAGCAGCACCAGCAACAGAGCCAGCAGGCTCAAGGCTGGCCCCAAACCTAGCCGATGGCTTCCTCCAACAGGAAGCAAGGAGGTAAAGGCCCGGGAGGTCCTCGCTGGTTCTTCCTCCAAGCCTGCCCAGTGATGGGCTGAGGGTGCCGCCCCAACCTCGCTACTCCCCAGGTTCCCCCGTGGGGACGGCTCCACCACTTCTTTCCGCCTGGTCCGCTTATCACCATGGGCCGCTGGGTGTTGGAGGTGGTAGGAAAGTGTTCGCCTCTGAGTTCGAGCAGGTTCCGCCTTTTTTCTGAGCTGCTGCTCCCGGGGCCACGGGTCCGCAAGCTCGCTTGCCCGTCTGGGCCAATATTGCCCTGCTTCTAAAAAGAGGTAATCAGGAAGGTGGCGGACCCTCCAGACCCGGGTTTGTGTCCAGGTACTCCTGGTCCCAACGACGGGCTGGCGCCCATTCTCGACCTGCACGACTCTGAACAAGTTCCTAATGTCTCGACCTTCAGGATGGTCACCTGGCTCAGATAATCCCATCCTGGAATGAGGCATGTGGTTCTGCTCCCTGACCTCCAGGACGCTGCTCTTCACGTACAATCCATCCGTCCCATCAGAGGTTCCTCCGCTTCAGAGCGGAGGGATCCCTATACGAGTTCCGGGCCATGCCCTTTGGCCTCTCCCTAGCTCCCAGGGTCTTCACCAAATGCATGGCAGTGGTGACAGTATTCCTGTGGCGCCAAGGGGTCTGGGTGTACCCTTACCTGGACGATTGGCTGATAGCAGCCTCCTCCAGACCAGAGGCGGAGCGGTCCAGAGATCTGGCCCTCCAGGTTTGCTCTCAGGTTGGCCTCCTCATCAACGAGGCCAAGTCGGGACTCGTGCCAAAGCAGGTGATTCTGTTCATCGGGGCAGAGCTCGACTCTCTGTGAGCCAGAGCACGGCTCCCGGCGGACAGGGCCAAGGTTCTTTGCGCCTTTGCTCAGTCATTTCTGGTTGGGCAATTGCGCCCTGCCCGGGACGTCCTGGGCCTCATGGTGGCCTGCACCAGCGTGGTTCATTGGGCCCGTTGGTACATGCATCCCCTTCAATGGGGACTGGCCAGCCAATGGTCACAACGCCGCGATCCATTGGACCGGCCCGTGACAGTGACCCAGGAGATGTGGAACGCTCTCCAATGGTGGATCGTTCCAGCACATCTGCAGGAGAGTATCCCGTTCGTCCGCCCCGAGCTGACGGTCTCCCTCTCGACCGACGCATCTCTGATGGGTTGGGGTGCCCATCTGGGGGAACACCGAGCGCACGGCCTCTGGTCCCCTCGGGAGTCCCGATGCCACATCAACCTGCTGGACTTCCGAGCAGTCCGTCTAGCTCTCACCGCCTTCGCTCCGTTTCTACTGGGTCAAGTGGTTCAGGTCCAGACGGACAACACCACGACCATGTACTATCTGAACCGCCAGGGCGGGACGCGCTCCTTGCTGTAATGCAAGGAAGCTCTCCGCATTTGGTACCTAGTGCGCAGCCTGGAGGCTGATCTCCTTGCCATTCACGTGGCAGGAGCCTCCAATACCCTGGCCGATGCCCTAAGCCAGATAGGGGCTGCATCTCATGAGTGGTCTCTCCTGCTGGAGGTAGTACAAGATCTCTTCTCCCACTGGGGCACGCCTCAGGCGGACCTGTTTGCCTCCAGGGAGAATGCGAAGCTGAGTCTGTTCCATGCCGGCCCTCAGCAGGCTCGCTGAGGGGATGCCTTCTCGAGGCCGTGGACCCGGCTCTCTCACGCCTTTTCCCCATTTCCCTTGATCCACAAGGTGCTTCTCAAGGTGAGGAGGGACAAGGCACAGGTGATTCTGGTAGCCCCAGACTGGCCCCGCCAGTTCTGGTATCCAGATCTCCTCAGCCTCAGCTCCAGGCTCCTGAGGCGGCTTCCAGCCCACCCGGGCCTGATCTCAGTCAGTCAGGGGAAGGTATTCCATCCGGACCTTCAATCTCTGCACCTGACGGCCTGGTTCCTGAGCGGCTAGAGTTCCAGGCTGTGGGTCTTTCCGACGAGGTCCTCAACGTCGTTGAGGCATCCTGTACGGAGTCGACCAGGAAATGCTATGCTTTCAAATGGAAGAGGTTTTCCATTTGGTGTCAGGGGAAGGGCTTGGACCCTTCCGACTGCCCCTTGGCAAGCATTCTGGACTACCTGTGGTCCCTTTCTCAGCAAGGGCTTCAGTCGACGACCCTAAGGTGCACCTGGCAGCTATCTCTGCTTACCGGGCGTGGCAAGCAGTCGGTGGCACAGGAGAAGGTGGTCGGGTGCTTTTTCAAAGGCCTTGACTACATTTCCTCCGTGTGAGAACCTCCACCTCGTGGATCTACTGCTGGTATTGGCCAAGCTCATGGGCAAGCCATTCGACCAATGCACAGGTGTGATCTTTCACCTGTCGTGGAAGACTGCCTCTTGTGGCTATCACGTCAGCCAGAAGGATGGGAGAGCTCCAGGCGCTTCCATCGAGCCTCCCTACCTGGTCTTCCACAGGGACAGAAGGTCCTGCGCCCCCACCCAAATTCCTTCCGAAGGTGGTGTCGGAGTTTCACCTTAACCAGGTGTTGACTCTGTCGGTGTTCTACCCCAATCACACCTTGGAGGCCGAGTATAGGCTCCATACTTTGGACCCTAGATGAGCTCGCTTATTATAAGGAGCGGACGGCTGAAGTTCGGGGAGAGGTTCGTCAGCTGTTTGTCACCTACGCTGAAGCCGCACCTGGCAGACCTGCAGCAAAGCGGACGATAGGCAGGTGGATCACCTCCTGCATAGAGCTCTGCTACAGGTTGGCGTGCATGGAGCCTCCCAGAGGGATAAGAGCTCATTCTACCCGCCATACCACTGCATCGGTAGCTGCTTCCAGAGACGTCCTTATCCAGGATATCTGCAGGGCTGCTACCTGGAAGTCGACACATACCTTTATTACCCACTAACACATCGACCTCAAGTCACGCCGGGATGCTGGTTTTGGGGCCTCAGTTCTCCAATCTCTCTTTCCCAAGTAAGTATTGGGGGTGTGCGCCTTGCCTCCCTCCTCCTGGAGAACTGCTAGGAGTCTGCCAGAGAGTGTGGATGAACAACATATCCATGTCCCTAGAAATACAGGTTACTCACCTGTAACAGGAGTTCTAGGAATGGTATATGTTGTTCATCCACACCACCCACCCGGCTCGATGCACAACCTGAGCTTCCAGCAGGCCAGATCTGGCGTCATGGGGCGGAGCCGAGAGTTTTACCACCCGGGTGGGTGGGAGGAGCCAGCTTGAAGACCTTCCGGCAAGAATTAAAGCGGCAAGGATACCTGCCAGAGAGTGTGGATGAACAACATATACCATTCCTAGAACTCCTGTTACAGGTGAGTAACCTGTATTTCTGCTCCCATTACTACCTTGTTCCAAAGAAAACAGGCGGCATGCACCCTATTCTCGATCTAAGGAAGTTAAACAAATTCCTTTACAAGGAGACATTCAAGATGATATCTCTCGGCTCCCTGTTACCTCTGATTTATCAAAGTGACTGGCTGGCCTTCCTGGACATGCTTGATGCCTACCAGCGTGTTCTCATACGCCCAAACCTCCACAAGTATCTCAGATTTGTGGCATTGGGTCAGCACTACCAATTCAGAGTCCTGCCCTTTGAGCTGTCCTTGGCACCTCGAGTCATTACAAAGTGGTTTGCAGTTCTTGCAGTGCATTTCAGGAAGCTCAGAATTCAAGCATTCCTATTTCAAACAACATGAAGTCTTGCTGTATTCTGACTATATGCAATTAGCCCCAGCACTTGAACTGCCCCGGAGAGTAAAGGGTTAACTCTATGCAAAGGCATAGAACATTGAGCTCGAGGTCGTTTTTCAAACCTCTGTCTGTGGTGCTCTGAAGTGTAACCATCAGATTTCTTACTCCGCCTAACTGTGAAGTCACTCCAGAGATCTCTCCTGCACTTCGGTTCGGTAAAAGTTCGAATCGGTCAGTTCTGTCAACCTGTTTGGTAGAAAATCGATATTCTAGCCTCTGTCTCGGTACCAGTAAGTGGTAGTATAGGTAGTGGTAGTTTTCAGAAAGAAAGAAATTGTTTTTATTTTCGGTTCTTTGCCGGTCGGTCCGGTTTGGAACTGAAACCTATTCTGTTATTTCTGTATACTTTGTGTGTTTTTTCCGGTACTTATCGGTTCCTAAAAAAATCCGACTTTTAGGATTTTTTTAACTGACCCGTGACACGGTTGGAACCGATAAGGTACAGTCGCCTGCTTAACCGCTGTTTTTGGGTGACTACTTTGTAAGGCATGTCTGAGAAACCCAAAAAGAAAACCAGACCCAGTGGGTTTCAGCACTGTACCGAGTGTAAGGAGGCCTTTGCTAAGACCGACCCACACCTTGTATGTGTGTATTGGCTAGGGTTTGACCACCACAAGTAAGACTGTCAGATATGTAAGAACTTTCCCAAAGCCACTCTGGAAAAACGTTTGAGTAGGCTAAGGGAGAGGGAGGCCGAGAAGTCCTCTGACCCGGATGGCCAGCATGGTTCGGTTGCGGACGAACCTGAGGAGGTGCCCACTGACCTGGGCAATACCTCTTTGGTCAAAGGGAGAGACGATCCTGCGGAATCAGTTCGGAGTAAAAGAAAAAAAAATCAGCTGGTTCGGATTCAGCTTCCCATGGTCCAGCCTCTGATGAAATAGCGAAAGAGATTTCAGTTGTACAGTCACTTTGCCCAATTCCAAGCGAGCCGGTCTCGGTTCAGAGCCGATCGGTTCGGTCGGAGGTACTTGCTTCAGAATTGGATCCTGAGGCATACTATGAGGGCGATTGGGAGGAGGATGAAGATTACGAAGAGGAACAACGTGAAGGCCTAAATGAGCCAATAGAGCCTGACATCTCCCCAGACAGGCCTTCTCAGGCTTCTCCTCCCAGGCTTTCTGAGTGCCCTTCCCATTTCTTGTTTTATAAGAAAGTGGCTGAGACGCTTCAGCTTCCTATGGAAGAGGCTGAACAGGATCAGGAAGAACCTGACTATCTGGAAATGATGGGTGTCCCAGAGTCTAAGAGGGTGTCTATCCCTTTACACAAATCCTTGGGGAAACAGACACAGAAAATTCTACAATTTCCTACATCCATTCCTTCTGTGGAAAAAAAGAAGTGATAGGAGGTATGCTCTGTCAGGTAGTGGGATGGAATTCCCTTCATCTCATAGTAGCCATGTTGGGGTAGTGCAAACTGCAGCCTGTGACAAGGCTAATATTCATGTGGCATCTCAACCCCCAAATAAGGATTCCAGGAAAGTTGATGCCATGGCAAAAAAGCAGTACTTGGCATCATCTTTGGGACTCAGGCAATCTAATTACATGGCATACACTGCCAGATACCAGAAATCTTTGTGGGATATGGTTCTGGAACTGGCTAAGGGTGCCCCTCCCCAGCTGGCCAAGGAGCTGGAGCAGGTGGCTGCAAATGATACAGAGGCATCTAAGGTGCAATTCCACACTGCTGTTGATTCCAGTGATGTTCATTCCAGGGTCATGGCTACATCTATCTCCATGAGGAGATTTGCTTGGCTTAGGTGTACCAGCCTCTCTCAGGATACCCAGGCTAAGGCCATGGACTTTCCTGTAACGGGTAATTCTCTGGGGAACAAACAGAAAATTACATGAATAAAATGGACAAGTACAGGACCACCTGTAGGAGTGCTGCAGTCAAAGAGAAGCAGACAACTCCTCAGAGGCAACAGTTTAGGGGCAGGGGCAGGCCTTTTTACCAAGCTCAGGCCTCCTCCTCCTCTTCTTTCCAGCAGAGGGGGTTCTTTAGGGGAAGAGGTAGACGTGGGGTGACCAGGACCCCATCAGTTACTCAGTCTAACCAAGCAGACACCCTGAGGTGTCAGTCAGGGTCGCCTCCCTAATCTCAGTAGGGGGCAGGCTGGCTCACTACTCCCAGGCCTGGGAGTCTATTACTTCAGACAAATGGGTCCTGGAAGTAGTGAGCCAGGGACTTGCTCCCAGTTTCAAAAGGTTCCCAAAAATGAGAGCAGTCTTTCAGTCCTCCCTCTCCCTTGGAGACAAAGTCCCTAGAGGCACAAGTCTCCTCGCTTCTACTTCTGCAAGCAGTAGAGAAAGTACCTCTTTGTCACAGGGGAAAAGAACTGTATTCAAGATACTTCCTTACCCCCAAAAAGATAGGGGAGTGGCCACCCATATTGGTTTTAAGGTACTTGAACAAGCATTGACAAAACCAAAGTTCAAAATGGTGACTCTGAGAGTAATTCTTCCCTCTCTGAGACCAGGAGACTGGCTAGCTTCCGTGGATCTCAAGGATGCCTACTTCCACATTCCTATCAGACAATCCCACAGAAAGTACCTCAGGTTTGAGTTGCCCTCAGGCCATTACCAATTCAGGGCCATGCCCTTCGGCCTAACATCTGCTCCAAGGGTGTTCAAGTGTTTCGCAGTAGTGGTGGCATTCCTCAGGAGGCAGGGCATCCTTCTGTTCCCATATCTGGACGACTGGCTTCTAGTGGGCCAATCCTCAGACCAAGTCAAGTCAGCTTTAGAGGTCACCCAAAGACTTCTAGAATCATTAGGCTTCATTCTGAACTTAGAGAAGTCTGTTCTAGAGCCAGTCCAGCTTCTCACCTTCATAGGAGTGGAAATAGATACAGTTCAAGCAAGAGCATTTCTTTCCGTCTCAAGGGTTCAGTCTCTGATCACTCTGGCCTCCTCTTTTCGTCCTCTGGTGTCTCGTCCAGCCACACACTTTCTAAAGCTGCTGGGACACATGGCAGCTTCCACAGCAGTGGTTCAGGGAGCAAGATTTCAAATGAGAGATATTCAGTTTCATCTCAGAAAAAGGACCCTCTCTCCAAACTGGTTCCGGTCTCCAAAACCTTGGTCCAGGCCCTTCAGTGGTGGTTGGATGAGGACAGTCTTCGACAAGGGGTCCTCTTTATCAGTCAGGTCCCTTCTGTGGTTCTCACCACAGACGCCTCTCTCCTAGGTTGGGGGGCCCACCTAGATCATCTCACAGCTCAGGGAACTTGGTCACACCATGAGTCCCTTCTGCACATAAATCTTCTCAAATTAAGAGCTGTCTTTCTGGCACTTCAGACATTCTCAACAGTTGTCCAAGGGAAAGTGGTACAGATCAGAACAGACAATACCACAACCATGTAGTACATCAACAAACAAGGAGGCACTCAGTCCTCGGCCTTGTGCACAGAGGCCATGAAAATTTGGTCTCTAGCTTATTCCCTTCAGGTTTCCCTGATGGCTGTACAACTCCCAGGGAAGGACAACATTCTAGCAGATGCTCTCAGCAGGATTTCTCAGGTTCACCACGAATGGACCCTGAGCCCTGTCATTCTTCAAGTCATTTTCAGGAGATGGGGCACCCCAAAGATAGATCTCTTTGCAGCCCCAGACAGTCATCAACTCCCTCTGTATTGCTGCAGACCACCCCTTCTGGGTCCTGTTCCCCAGGATGCTCTCCTACTAAATTGGACAAACAGGTTTCTGTATGCATTTCCTCCTTTTCTGTTGATATTCAGGGTCCTGATAAAAATCAGGTCCCAGCCTTGCAAGGTGATTCTGGTGGCTCCAGACTGGGCCAGACAGCCTTGGTATCCTCTACTGTTGTCACTGTGAGTAACACTGCCCTTGTGTCCTCCCAGGCAGTACAATCTCCTCACCTCCTCTCAAGGGAGGATTCTGTACCCCAACCTTCAGACTCTCAGGCTCAAGGTCTGGCTCTTGAAGAGCTAGAATATGCAAGTTTGCATCTGTCCCAATCAGTCTTGGATATTTTAAAAGTTAGCCGGAAACCTGCTACTAGGAAGTCTTACAACTCCAAATGGAAAAGGTTTGGTTTTTGGTGTTCCAGTAGGCATATTAAGCCAGAGCTGGCTGACATTGCCATTGTTTTGGACTATTTGGTACAGCTTAACAGTTTTAGCTCTGCCCACTACTCTTAAAGTACTTGGCAGCTGTGTCTGCTTTTTCTTTGGCTGGTAAGGCCTCTTCCTAGCTCTCATCCAGTTTTCAAGAAATTTTTCAAAGGCTTGGTCCATGTCAATCCTCCCTTTCGGGAGCCTACTCCTTGGGATCTGAACATCTGTATTGCACAGCTTATGCAGCCCCCTTTTGAATCTTTATCTTCAGCTGAGCTGAAATTCTTGACTTGGAAAACTGTATTTCTAGTAGCCATTTCCTCAGCTAGGAGGATCAGTGAACTACAGGCCTTATCAGTGGAACCTGATTTCATTTCCTTTCATAGGGATAAGGTGGTCCTTCGCACCAATAGAAAATTCCTTCCCAAGGTGGTGTCAGACTTTCATCTGAACCAGTCTATGTCTCTGCCTGTCTTTTTCACTGATCATTCTTCCTCTGGAGAAAGGAGGTTACACAGTCTGGATGTGAAAAGGGCCCTCAGTTACTATATTGAGCATACTAAGGCCCATAGGAAGGATTGTTCTCAATTCTTTCTCACTTATGGTGAGGTGGGAAAGGGTAAGCCTGCTACCAAAAGATATGTTGCCAGGTGGATTGTCTCTTGTATTCAGCTCTGCTACTCCAAACTTGGGAAGGAGCCTCCCTCAGGCCTGAGGGCTCATTCTACCAGAGGTACAGCTGCTTCGATTGCAGCAGCTAGAGATATACCGTTAGTAGATACATGCAAAGCAGCTACCTGGAAATCTGTTCACACCTTCACCAAGCATTACTCTTTGGACATTCTATCATGAAGTGATGCTAGGTTTGGCACAGCTGTGCTGCAGAGCCTGTTCCCAAAATAGGTTCTGTAACTCCCTCCTTCAAGGGGGTACTGCTTGATAGTATGAATATAGTCAGAATACAGCAAGACTGTTGTTTGAAGAAAAAAATTACTCACCATAGTAATGTTTCTTCTAATGGAGTCTTGCTGTATTCTGACCTCCCTCCCTCCCTGCCTCCCCTCCTGGAACCTAGTAGTTTTGGGATGTGGTGGGGCAGGTACAGTGCTGCACCCCAGAGGTGTACTGGTCATGTCCCCATCTCTTAGGGGGTTTCTGTTTGTTTGTTACTAAGCATTTTGGTAAACCACTATCTGCTGTGTTGTGTTCTTTTTGAGTGTTCTCGACTTGAGTCTTATCATCCTAAAGCTTTGTTTTGCCATTTGGCACAAAATTTTGGAAACAATTTCTTCCTTTGAGTTAGTTAGTTTAGTGCTCTTAAGAATCTGACAGTTACACTTCAGAGTACCACAGACAGAGGTTTGAAAACTGAGCTCGAGCTCAACGCACTATGCCATTGCATAGAGTTAACCCTTTACTCTCCGGGCAGTTCAAGTGCAGGGGCTAACTGCATATAGTCAGAATACAGCAAGACTCCATTAGAAGAAACAACATTACTATGGTGAGTAAACATATAGAAACATAGACTTTGATGACAGATAAGGACCGCTTGGCCCGCCTTATTTAACCAACAGCCTATTTCTTCCTACCCCCCACAAAAATTGCCTTATGTCTGACCCATGCATTCTTGAATTCATGAGTTCCATTAATCAACAGATTATCAGAAACTTCACTGAGACAGCTTCAACTTCAAAAGAACCTGCTGACCCAAGGCCCAGTAGTCCATCCCAACCCAAGATCCCTTCACTTCTACGCTTGGCCCCTGAGGAGATAGAGGTGAGTAATTTTTTCATCTGGACAACTGACTCCTAGCAAGTCCCTCCAGACAAGAGACTGAAGAAGCCGTGGCTACGTCTTCCAGCTTTCCAACATCCATGGGAGTTCTGTTTTATTTCAGAAAATCATATCTGCAGCCCTCCCAACGGCACCTCCTCTTCATAGGAGCCCTTCTGGATACCTCCAATGCAAAAGCCTTTTTTCCAGAGGACAGAAGGAATGACATTCTTCAGATGGCTCACTTCATCAGAGACGATGACTCGGTTTGAGCCCTCTCAATACAGAGGATGCTGGGTCTCATGGCATCCACAGCATTCACTGTGCCTCTGGCTCGTCTTCACATGAGGACTACTCAGTGGATGCTCGGCACTAGATGGTCCCAACCACACATCCCCAGTCCTATCACATCAAAGTGACGGAACCCCTGAAATGGTCACTCACTTGGTGGACTCAAGAGCACAACCTTCTGAAAGGGTTCCCCTTTGCTCCACCGGAATCTTAGATCTTCATCACAATGGATGCAGCCCTACTCGGATGGGGAGCTCACTGTCAAGATCTCCACACCCAAGGTCAGTGGAATCAGGAGGAGTCTCAACTCCACATAAATATCCTAGAAATGAGAGCTGTCCTGTATGCAGTCTGAGCTCTGAAGGACATTCTCTATCACGAGATCATTCTCCTTCAAATGGACAACAAAGCAGTGATGTACTACATCAACAAACAGGGTGGAGCACACTCTTACCCCTTATGCAGAGAAACGATGAGAGTGTGGGAGTGGTGCCTGGAGCACAAAGCCCTGATCCAAGTGGGTTATCTTCCGGGAGTGCAGAACGATTTGGCGGATCGTCTCGGCAGAAAGGAAACAGATCCTCACGAGTGGTCTCTCGACACAAGCAACGTGCAGTCGCTGTTTGAAGAGTGGGGAACTTTGGACCTGGACCTTTTTGCATCCCCACTCAATGCAAAACTGCCTCTATTCTGCTCCAGAAATCCAGAACATGACATTTTCTGTCAGGATGCATTCAAACTGCGGTGGACAAAATGCTTTCTGTACGCATTTCCTCCTCTTCCCTTAGTGCAGAGGGTGATGGTCAAACTGGAGGCACAGGGGTCAGAATGATCTTCATCGCCCCATTCTGGCCTCATCAGATCTGGTTTCCATTAATCAACAGATTATCAGAAACGTCACTGAGACAGCTTCAACTTCAAATGAACCTGCTGACCCAGGGCCCAGTGGTCCATCCCAACCTGAGATCCCTTCACCTCCACGCTTGGCTTCTGAGGAGATAGAGGTGAGTAGGTTTTTGAGTAGGTTTGACGTTTCACGTAGGGTCTCAGATATTCTCCTAGTGGCACGCAAGCCAGCTGCTAGAAAAACTTGCACGGCAAAGTGGAAGCTGTTCTCCGTCTGGTGTGCAAAGTCCTCCCTGGACCCCTTCTCCTGTTCACCAAACAAAGTCTTGGAGTATCTTTTGGACCTGTCAAATACAGGACTGCAGTACTCAACTGTGAAGGTTCACCTCTGCACAATCTCAGCATACCATGAGCCCATACACTTCCATGTCTCTGGCTCAGTTACTTTTGGTCAAGAGGTTCCTTAAGGGTATACTCCACACTAGGCCACCGGTCAGATGACTGGTAGCCGCCTGGGACATTAACCTTGTGCTAGACATGCTCACCTGTAAACCTTTCGAGCTCCTAGCAACTTGTGATCTGAAGTTCCTGACCTGGAAGACCGCCTTCCTTGTAGCCATTACCTGTGCTCACAGAGTGTCTGAAATACATGCTTTGGTCACAAACCCCCGTATACTGTATTTCACAAAGACAAGGTGGTTCTGTGAACTCATCCTAAGTTTCTCCCTAAAGTGGTCTCGGAATTTCATCTGAACCAGCCCTTGGTTCTTCCGACCTACTTTGCAAACTTCCAGAATGAGGGGGAGCATACCCTACATTCTCTGGATGTTAAGAGAGCTTTGAGGTTCTACACAGACAGAACTGAAGATCTTACTTTGAGAGGGCTCTTGCAGTAGGTAATTACATATAGGACTGACGTCAGCAGGCGGCAGGACCCCACGGAAAAATTTCTAGCTAGCAGTCGCTGGCAGGGACTGCCCCACGTCAGGTGACCGCGCCAGGAGACGTCAGAGTAAAGGGTGGTCCCTGATGCCCACCTTCCAGTATTTTCTCTGCTAGCTCGCTGTAGTGCCTCATGGAAAAGCACGTTGGTTTCATCAGCCTCCTTCATCGGGTTTTACCAAATAATTTTGCCTTTTTTCGACATTCGGCCAGTTCATCATCATCGGTGTATGTTATTCTTGGCACCCTCCGAGCACAAATAGTATGACTCGTATGCCTAACTTCCGCAGACAAGGACGGCTGTTCTCTGTGCCTGTACTATCTAGGCCCCGATCACCCAGTCGAGAAGTGCCAGCACTGCCTCTAGCTTCAACGCATACCCGGAAAAGGCGGCAGCAATCCCTGGAAGCCCACATCTTGAAGAAGAAGATGAGTTTGATGGAGAAGGAGCTCAAAAACTGAGGCAGGCATCCACTTCCCCAAAGGCCATTGGAAGAAGAAAGACAAGGAGAGGCACTGGGACAAGGGTTCTCTCCACTGCTCTCCGGAGTCGCCGCGACTCAGGTAACGCCCGGGGACCGCCTCGACGGCCACCTCGAGGCTTCCATGGCATCGCCCACCCGGCTCTGGCCTCGCCGGCCTTTCGGTGCTCTCCGGTAATTGAGGCCTCCGCCTAGTTCGGTTGTAGCTTGCTGCCTACTGGCATAGGCGACTCCAGTAAGCCAGACATCGCCCTCCGGCGTCCACGTGAGAAAGCCGGTAAGGCGATGACCTTTTCAAGACGTCTTCTCCTGCTGGATTCAGGCCGATCCTTCTTCTCGGTCTGGCCCGACGGTGGTCCCATAAGTCGGACGCTGATCCTCCAGCACCCGCCGGGATCTCGCTGTAAAACCGCATGTAGGCTCATCCAACATCCGGTCAGCAAAGGAACCAATGACAGACCCCCCCACGTCCGTTGTCCCCGGTTCTCTGCAGACTTTGCTGCCCTCCGGGGACCCTGAGTCCCCCCAGCCCGACCCCGGAGATTTTTTCCCTCCATCCCCAGGCAACGCTGGGGTTCCTCCTCTGTTAGACCATCCTCCTTTAGGTGCGCTGGATCTGATGTCAGTTCCCCGGATGCCAGCTCCGACGCCGGGGCCTCCAACACCAGCCCCGACACCAGTTTTACAGACTCCGGCCAACATCCCGCTCCCGGATGTCGCCCCGACGCTGGGCCCTCCGCCTTCCAGGCCCTCCAATCTGGACCTGCCCGTGAGGCTGCCTGCTGGGCCATCTGCTCCAGCAGCTCCTCCGGATACCCTCTGTCCTATCCGACGCCGGTCTTTCCGACGCCACAGTACCCAACGCCACAATACCTGACGCCTGGTTTTCTGCCGCCGGGTTTTGGATACTCCCCCTATGGATATAATCCATACCCTTATCCCCCTCCTCCTCCTCCACCACCCCCACAGCCGCTGGTGGATTTGCAGGAGACTCTGGCCTCCTGGTGGGCTGAGGCCAAGGCTCAGCTCACCAGGGAGGTGGAGAGCCACCTACCAATGATGGTGCCGTCCTAGGTTCCCGTACGTCCACGGCGGCACACTTCCTCACCACCTCCGGACACCAGGGCTCTCCCTCTGGGTCCAGAGGGCAGGATACGCCTCGGTGCTTCCTAAGGGTCCGCTCTTCCCCGGGTCAGGAAAGGGAGTCTTTTTCCTCTTCTTCTTCCTCTTCAAACAACATGAAGTCTTGCTGTAGTCTGACTATTGCAGTTAGGTCCTGCCTTTCAACTGCCCTGGAGAACAAAGAGTTAACTTTCCATGCAATGTTCCCTCTAATTTTTAGTCTCTGTGGGTGGGTGACTGATATGTGTGTGCAGCACTTTGTGCAAAAAAATTGATTCATGTGCGCAAATTGGGTGGCCCAAACAAGTGATATATTTTATTGCCAGTAAACAGTAGAAAATATAACCAAACACTCAAATACTCAATGCAAAGTATAAATATACATTTTGACACAGTCCGAGGCTTGATGTGCATTGTGCCTATAACAGTATGAACTGAAATATGTGTAAACTATGTACATTTTAAAGAGTCTTGCATGCATCTAAAAGGGGTGCTGCTGATGATGCATTGCTAAGAAATCAACATTTGCTGTTTTTCTCCTGACTTTCCCATTCTTCCAGTGGACTTATATTTTATTAAGATCCATTTTTCCACCAGATGTTAAAACAATTTTGTTCGTATCAGCATATCTAAATGGCTTTCTTCCAAGCGGTTTCTTTGTTTGCTCTTAATGCAGTTCATGAAGCTGAAGCCTCTTTCACGGTCAGCACTAAAAGCTTGGAATGTAGTAGTAGTAGTAGTAGTAATTTATTGTTCCGTATAAAGCAGTTACAGTATACTAAAATAAGGACAAAATACATACTAAATATAAATAGACAAATCAACAAGGAACTTAAATATCTTTACAGTGCAATTTAATTTAACAGAGTATCTTTTCACATAAAAAAACCTCCACAGAACTTCAAGTCTCCCAATAAACTTTACAAATGAGTTGAGATGAAGAATCTTGCAAAGATCTCTTCTATGTTCTTCTCCTTCATAGTAAACAAATATTCCAAAAGATCCTCCAGCAGTTTTTTCCTAGCTGATTCGTACCTAAGACACAAGAGTACCACGTTTGAGATAATCTATAGTCCCCACTCCACATTTGCAATATGGAAAAAGTACCCCCTCTCTTTTGCTGAAATTAATGCACTGAGCATTATAGTTTTCAGTTCCAAATCTTGTATAGATTCTTCTTTGTTTAGGATAGGTTAAAAAAGAGAGAGATATGGCTCATATCCCGATGAAATCTTTACTTTTTTTTTTTAAATCCATATAGCTTAAGCTTGGAGAGTTGAACACAGAAAGAATGTATGTCTTAAGTCAATAAGCCTCAATTTGACATCCTGCCTAATCTCCTCAAATAGTCTCGTGTAAATTTTATATAAGAGGTGGCCCAATCCAGCCGAATTTATTGTTTCCTTAATAAGTTGAATAAAGGATGTACATATCCCATGCTGGCCAATTTGATGGCTTCCACTACACACATTCTGGGATATCTTTGTAGGGACAAAAGAAAAAGTTTCAATGGAAAGAGAATCTGTCGTTCACAGACGAGAGGAGTCAAGGAACGTTGTCCTACCTCCAAGGCAAGAATAATGCCTGGAGTTCCATTTAAAAATATTAAGCTGTATCTATAGAGTTTATTCAGAATTATTTATAATTCTCTAACCTTAGTATAACCCCAGATTTCAGAGGCATATAACATGATCGTTCTTATTCTGGCATTAACAGCTCTTAATACCCCGCTCACCAATGACTTCCCCATCTTGCTGTTAAATATTTTTAGGGCATTTACAGAAGATCCCATTTTAAATTGAATAGCCTCCAAATGTTTGGTCCAAGATAGGCTATAGGCAAAATGGGCACCTAAATAGTCATAACACTTAACAGTGTCTATATGGTTACCGTTTAGCCTAAAGCCTACCGTATTCTTGGTTTGGGAGCCAAAAACTACAGTGTTGGTCTTGCCGAGATTAACTTTTAGTTTCCTTTGAGAACAGAGAGATTCAAAGTGTGCCAGTTTTCTTTTAAGACCTAAGACTGAAGTAGAGAGCAAGACTAAATCGTCTGCATATGCTAAACATTCAATCCTTTGATCATTCATTTTTGCAGTATGGAAATCTGGGTTACCTAGCTGATCCAAGACTGTATTAATGTAGATGTTAAATAGAGTGGGGGCCAAAATACACCCCCTGTCTATCCCCCACATTTGTCTCACATCTATCAATTAGATGACCATATTAATTATACTGGACCCTTGCCCATATATTTTCATAGAGTCTATTAATAACATCAAGAAGTGAGGCCTCCAATGTCAGATCCCTTAATGTAGCCCAAAGGATTTTTCTATAAATGCTGTCAAAGGCTGAGGAGAAGTCCACAAAACAGCAATATAATCTGTTTTTTCTCACTTTAATATCCTTCCAGATCAGGTGCTGAAGCACATAATAGTGTTGTACTGTAGAACAGTCCTCCCAGAAACTGTTCTGTGCCTCATTTGATACTGAGTTCTCCTTGACCCATGACAGCAATCTGCCCAAAATTATCCTAGACAAAATCTTCTGTGAAACATCTATCAAACTAATAGGCCTATACATCCTTGGGTTATTCGGATCCTCTTTTTTAAAAATTGGGACGATAACACTACCTGCCCAACTGGCAGCATAAGAGTACCCCTGAACCAGGCCATTAAACAGTAAAAGAAGAAAAGGAATCCATCAGTTGGTAAAAACCTTATAGAGATCACCTAGGACCCCATCTGGCCCTGGTGCTTTATTTGCCTTAAGGCCAATCAGTGCCATCCAGATTTCGTCCTCTGTGATCAAGATAGGTCTTGGAAAAAATGTCATCCTCCTGTATTTTGAAAGCATCAGGTGTCTCCTGCTCTTCATGAGAATAATAGAGCTTGGAGAAATGAGATGCCCAGACTTCAGGTGTAATATAGGCTTCAATCTTATTGGCATATCTATTATATCACTGGGCAACAATATTCCAAAATCGCCTTCCATCCCTATCCAAAACAGCCTGCCTCAGTTTTTCCCAAAGTCCCTGAGTATGTTTATGTCTCTCCCGTTCAAGAATTTTCCTATATTTTTCTCTTTCAGTCTTTAGCAATTTAAAATGGAGCAGGCACAACTCTCTGTCCCTCACCATCAAGAACCACGCTGGGAACCCATTTGAACATGTCAAGGAGTTCAAGTACCTTGGTATTACCCTGGATAATACCCTCTCCTACACTCGGCATATTGACACTGTTGCCAAGACCGCCAATATACGGATTGGACTACTACACAAACACAAGCACTGTATGCCTGTGGATGCCCTTAAACTAGCCATCTACAGCTCTATCACCTCTATCATTGACTACGGCCTTGCCATCTATGGCTCTGCCTCAACAAGTGCCCTCTGCAGGATCTCAGTTTCTCTCAACAAAGTCTGTAGACTACTAACAGGTGCGGCCTGACAAACTCACACCTGTGACCTCTATGCACAGGCCAGCTGGCTACCGCCACTCAGCAGAATACAATACCAGGTCTGCTTACTTACCAAAAAGATTCTCCTCGGTCTCACGCCACCTGGTGTTAGCTCACTCCTTACTACCTACAGTGGCACTCAACAAACATGTGGTGCCCAATCTCAAACCTTTCAGGTTCCTAGATATCGTACCTCCATGGGTCAGCGGTCCTTTATCTATAGAGCCGCTCAATGGTTCAATTCCCTCAATAAAGAAGCACTTTCCTTTACTACACTTGGACCCTTCAAAAGGAATCTCAAACTTTACCTCACCTCTACCACTCAATGTGACTGCTTCTCTGAACAGAGATCTCTCTAAACACCTCCCAGCTCACTCATGTCTCACAGCCCACCCTTTCCCAGTCTCATTCCCCTCTGGCACCGAGCCTTCCTTGTGACTCCTTTCCTGCTTCACATCTCCACTGGTACAAGACATTTTCCACCACCATCGGACAGTGGCCCATTAGCCTGCCAACTTCCTTTCCCGGTCGCACGCCTGCAATACTAACTGCCTATGGTGCCCTCTATCTCTTATTGTTACCGCAGCCAGCTGCCTACTCAAGCTGCTCGTTATATGAATATTATCTTAAAGTATGTTATAACTGAGTTATCTTTATGTTTTCTTTTAGTTGTTTTGGTTGTTTATTGTGCATTCTTTTACTACCTCTGTATGTATGTTGACCCTCATCCTTTGATATGGAACCTTTGTAAACGAGCAGTTTCTGCTCAAAGGTATTTGTAATCCAAGAATTTAATAAATAAAAAATAAATAAATAAATAAAAAATCTGCTGCAAACTTATTTCTTTTCTTCTTATGCTGTCTTAGTTTTCCTCCAAACTCTTTCTTTGCCTGTAGGCATACCGAATTAAACTAAGACTTTTTATAAAGGGACCTAGGATAGTACGTTGTTCTACATCTAGGTCCAAGTAAAGAATGAATAGTTTCCCCAATTCTCCAAAATATTAAAGACCTTACTTTTGTCCAGGACCAACTCGTGAATATTACCTAAGACTCCTGTACTAACAATTTATTTGAAACTAGCTTGATGAATCGGCTCCCATCCAATCCTTCTCTTGTTTATGACTTCCAGACTCTCTTCCTGTTGTGCCTCACTCCCTAAAGTTCCAAAACGGCATTTGATGTTAATTACAATAGCACAGTGTGCTGATTCCAATCTATCCATGACCTCTAACTTTTGGATCAGCTTTACTGCTTCCAAATTGGTCCACACCTAATCAGGGGTTGAAGAGCCAGTAGGTTCTCTACACGGTAAGGATCCAACTAGATTGACCTGAGTTCTATCATTTAAAATACAGAAATTTCTATTGGCTAAGCCTGCTAGCAATCCCTTACCTCTGAGGTTAGATTTTAGATCCTCTGCAGTCCTAGTATATGAGATATTTGGATTAATTATAGATATTATATGGATCATATCTGAATATACATCCTTCAAGAAATGAGAAGGAATTCTGGCATTAAAGTCTCCCAAAATAATTATAGGACAAGGTATACTCTTATCTGACAATTCGTCAAGTGCCATTTTCAGATCCTGTATGAAAAGGTCAGTGGGATCAGAAGCTCTATTGTGAGGGGGAACGTATATATTGCAGAGAATGATCTCTTGTCCCTTGCTACTCATTAGAGCCAAAATACCCTCTGACTTAGTAGAAATGTTAGTGATCTGAAAATTTAGCAAGTTTTGACAAAAAAGGAAATACCCCCTTTAAACCTTCCAAACTTTTTATCTTTAGTTGCTGGCAGAGTAAAGATAGAATATCCAGACAATTTGGGAGTTACATGTTCTGTACACCATGTTTCTTGCAGTCCAATAATATCAAAATTATCCAGAAATCTCACTATTTCAGGGTCAATTATTTTAAGATGGATGCCCTCAATATTCCATGAAAGCATAGAAAGGGCATCCACATCTCGATCTCCAGCTCCTTTATCCAAATCTAGCTGGCATTCGGAGTTCATTTGTTTGATATTATCTACAGGCTGCATTTGTCAGGCTGAATCAATAACTGTCAGCAGCGAGTAGGTATTAGGGTCAATTAGGTTTCCAAAGTCAATCGGGGGTTATCTGTCTCTAAGATTGTTTCTGGACTATCCTTAGTCTGTTTAAACTATGAAAATACTTCACCCAAGTCTAACGTGTTAACCAAATGTATTTCCAAACAATCCAGCTTGCGGGCCAGAGAAAGCAAGCTGCTAGCTGTATGAGGATTTTTAAATGTAATATCAATCTGTGTTGTGGGCTCAGGGTCTCCATATAACTTTATGGACTCCACCATGTTTCTGGAGATATAAAATCTTAATGCTCTTTCCAAGAGCAGCAAAAAATCTTCCCTAACTTTCCTATGAGAATCCTTGAGTGAAACCTTCCACCCAAAGATAGTTATGGTCTTACACAGCCATACTTCTCTCTGCTTCAGTACGTGATCCTCTATCACTCCCAAGATTTTTCTCTGTGCTATCGTAGCCTGCTCACTCTGTACCTCCCTATGGAGGATCTCTTCTGGGGAATAAGACTGTGTAGGAACCTCTATACGTGATAGCTTCATGTTTAGCTTGGAATGTAACACACACATCAGTAAGTTTAGCCACCATGCTGTACTGCACATTAGTCAAAGCAAAGTGGATCATGTCAGTAAAGGATTTTAATGATCCTCCCTTTATTTTTTCAGCAGCTATAAATCTGAAGTCATTGTACTGGCTAACAATTTCTGCCTGGTCCACTGATGAAAATAAATAGTCCTGATATCTGCTGTACAGTCTCTCAATATTTGCTAAGCCAAACTCAAAGCTGCAATATGGCATTGCTGCAAAATCAAAGGCAGATCAGTCAGAAAGTTCACCTGCAGGAAATCAGCTGTCCAGATGGTCACATAACAGGCCAATGAATTGCAAAATTGCTGTTGTGCTTACTTCAGTTGTGCAATTAGCCAAAAGCAGTTTTACTGGTGGGCTCTAGTAGACAGTTTCACCCAGGTATTGGCTTCTGAACTTTTTTTAATTTTGCCCTAGCAATCTGTACAGCTTCAACTTGTTAGACCACTTTCTGAAACATCTTAGACAATTCTGCCAACTCCAAAAGTACATCATTTAATACTGTTATGGCAATGTGGTATTCGGTGTTGGACAGCTTCTTAAAGCAGTACTTAGCAATGCGATCTTTGATGGATGCATGCAAAATTGTATGTGATGTCATTTACCCTAGATATGGTTTACAATAACTATGCTGGGTGTTGTCAAGCTCAGTGGGGGGTTTTAAATGTATTTTTGCAATGTAGTGAGTGAGTCAGTGTGATATGAGAGAGGAGATGCATTTAGGAGACTGTAATTCTCTTCCATTCTGGATCCATACTAAGAGCAGTCTGAATTTATGAAATTAAATGAAAAGGACATTTGTAGCACTGCTATTTCATGTTGTCCATTTCAGAATTACTATCCCCATGTAGCCAACATGGGCAACCTTTTACAGGCACTGATTCATTGAATCTCAAATGTGTGTATAATGTGAGACCCTGTTTTAAAGAGAAGCGCAATCTCATCTCTCTAAACATATGTACAGTCTTGTACTGAAAAAAAGATGAACACGCTTTCAATGGTGAGGCTTTAAATCGATTATAAACACATTTTGTATGTGAGACGCTGCTTGGGGAGGAGGCAGATTACACTGAAGTTCTGCAACTTTAAAACTGAAATAATATAATATACACCCTATGTCAGAGAATCTCTCGCATTGCTTCATTGGGGGGGATCTACCAAACAAATAAAACATGCCATTTCTGTGAACAGCAGGGGAGTACTGTTCATTATCAAGTACTGTCTTACTGAAAAGAGGTGTCAAGCCAAAACATTGCTGTAACTGCAAAGCCGATTGGTTGGAATTTTGCAGAGCGGTTCCATTGTTCAATAAGTGGAACAAGAGCGAGATGTCTGGCTTGTTAACTGCTGGCTTGTTAAAGTTAATGAGTTGTGGCCTCAGGGGTGGGCATACAATGTTTCTTTCCCATTCACTTTCATGTCCTGCTGTCTGAGTCTTAAATCTGAGTGATGACTGTAGTCACTACTTCATGAACATGAGGATCCCTGTCAGCTGCTTTGTGCACTACTACTAAAGCTGTGTGCGGGTTATTTCTGAATGCTGTGCGGGCGCACAGGCGCACACCTTAGGGGGAACATAGTTTCCATGGCCAGCATGGAACGTTCAACACGAGCTCAGTTGAAGCCTCTGTCTGCTGTTGTTTAAACTCCAACCATCAAGATTCTTTACTCTGCCTAACTGGACAGTCGCTCCGGAGATTTCTCCTTTGCTCGGTTCAAAAAAGTCAGTTAAAGTGTCGTTTTTTCGCTCGGCTTCTACCAAATTTCTGCTACTGAACCTGTCAGTTTAAGTCTCTGTCTGTGGTACCGCAAGTACTAGATAGGTTTTGCATTTAGTTTCTGTGTGGAACTTGTAAACATTGGATCGGTTCGGTTTGAACCGATCAGATTGGTTTTAAAAAACGTTTGGATTTATTAGAGTGTGGTAACCGGTCTGTATCGGTTCTAAAGAAAACAGATTTAATTACATTTTTTTCCAAGACCCGTAACAAGGTCAGGAACCGATAGGGGTGTCTTGCCTGGCGGATTGTCGAAAAAAGGGTAAGTTTTGGATAGGATTTGCCATGTCTGAGAAACCCAAGAAAAAAAACGGGCCCACTGGGTTTCAACACTGTAGTATGTTTGGGGAAGCCTTTGCTAAGGCTGATCCTCACACCACCTGTGTTTATTGTCTGGGGTTTGACCACCTCGATTCAGACTGCCAAATTTGTAAAAGTTTTCCCAAAGCTACCCTGGATAAGAGAGTAGGTAGACTAAGGGAAAGGGAGGCCGAGAAGTCTGCTGACCCAGATGGCCAGCCCGGTTCGGTTCCGACTGAACCAGAAGGAGTGTCCTCTGACCAGGGTGAAACTTCTTCGGGCAAAAGGAGAGCCGATTCTGAGGAGTCGGTTCCAGTTAAAAGAAAGAGAAGAGAAAAATCATCCGGTTCGGATCCACAAATTCTTTCTCCGACCGCTGATGAAATAGCCAAAGCGATAAGGATAGTTCAATCGCTAACTTCGGTTCCGGCTGAACCGGCACCATCTGGCAGGGGCTCGGTTCAGTCGGTTCCCCCAGTTCTGGATTATGCTTTAGAAGAATTTTATGAACCGGAGGAGGAGGAGGAGGAGGAGGGAGGGAGAGTATGAGGATAATGATGATGATGGTGATTATGAAAGTCTGGATGTGCCTATTGACCCAGACATCTCCCCAGACAGACCTTCAGGTGTTTCTCCTCCTAGGCTTTCTGAGTCCCCCTTCCCACTTTATGTTCTACAAGAAAGTGGCTGAAACCCTCCAGCTTCCAATGGAAGAAACAGTAGAGGATCAGGAGGAGCCTGATTTTGTTGAGATGATGGACATCCCAGAGTCCAGGAGATTGTCTATTCCCCTCCATAAATCTTTTGGGAAACAGACATTAAAAATTCTAAAGACTCCTAATTCCATACCTCCTGTGGACAGAAGAATGGACAAGAGGTATACCCTTTCAGGCTCGGACATGGAGTTCCTTTCCCAGCAATGCAGCCATGTTGGGGTAGTGCAGGCTGCTGCCTGTGATAAGGCAAATATTCCCTTGGCATCACACCCCCCCAGATAAGGACTCCAGGAGGATTGATGCCATGGCAAAGACGCAGTACATGGCAGCATCTTTGGGACTCAGGCAGGCTAACTATATGGCCTACACAGCTAGATACCTGAAGTCCAGGTGGGACACTGTGCTGGCTCTGGCTAAACAGGCCCCTGACCAGCTTGCCAAGGAGCTGGAGCAGGTGGCTGTGGATGGTATTGAGGCATCCAAGGTGCATTTTCATGCTGCTGTGGACTCCAATGATGTTTCATCTAGAGTCATGGCTACATCTGTGGCCCTTCGGAGGATGGCTTGGCTCAGATGTACAAGCCTATCACAGGATACCCAGGCTAAGGCCTTGGATTTCCCTGTCATTGGTAATTCTCTGTTTGAGGAGCAGACAGAGAACTACATGAAGAAGATGGACGAGTACAGGACCACCTACAGGAGTGCTCAGGCCAAAGAAAGGCAAGCCACTCCTCAGAGACAGAATTCCAGGGGCAAGGGCAGGCCCTTTCAAAGGTCTTTTTAACAAGCCCAGGCCTCCTGTTCTGCTTATGCTCAGAGGAGGTTCTTCAGAGGGAGAGGCAGATGGGGAATGAGCAGGCCTGCCTCCACCCCTCAGTCTAAAGCCCCTGCCAAGCAGACACCCTGATGGGTCTGCCCGGGCCGATTCACCAATACTTGTAGGGGGCAGGTTGGCTTACTTTGTCCAGGACTGGAAGTCTTTGACATCAGACAAGTGGTCCTGGAAGTAGTAAGCCAGGGACTGGTTCTCAGCTTCAAAAAATTTCCCAAGATGAGAACCAGATCCTTTCCACCTGCAAATCCATCAGAGACCCTTGCCCTAGAGGCAGACGTTTTTCCCTCCTGGCTCTCAGAGCCATATAAAAGGTTCCTACCCTACACAGGGGCAAAGGATTGTACTCCAGGTACTTCCTGACCCCCCAAAAGACAGGAGAATGGCATCCCATCCTGGATCTAAGACATCTGAACAAGCACCTTTTAAAACCCAAATTAAAAATGGTGACTCTGGGAATAATTCTGCCCACTGTAAGGCCAGGGGACTGGCTAGCCTCCCTGGACCTCAAAGATGCCTATTTTCACATTCCCGTCAGGTGCTCCCACAGAAAGTACCTCAGGCCACTATCAATTCAGAGCAATGCCCTTTGGCCTAACATCAGCCCCAAGGGTGTTCACAAAGTGCCTGGCAGTAGTGGTTGCTTTCCTAAAGAGAAAAAAGATCTCCGTCTTTCCATACTGGGACGACTGGCTCATAGTGGGTCAGTCTCCAGACCAAGTCAAGTCACATCTGCAAATAACTCAGCAAGTGCTCACTTCCTTAGGATTCCTCCTCAACCTTCCAAAGTCAGTTCTCGAGCCAGTACAGCTCCTCACCTTTATAGGGGCAGAGCTGGATACAATAAGAGCAAACGCCTTCCTTCCCCTGGACAGGGCAAGGACCCTTATAGAACTGGACTCTTCATTCACCCTTCCGGTGTCTCGACCAGCAAGGCATTTCCTGCAACTCCTGGGCCACATGGCAGCCTCTACAGCAGTGGTCCAGGGGGCAAGATTCAAGATGAGGAACATTCAGTTCCACTTAAGAGCCTTCTGGTACCAAATAAAGTATTCCCTTACCAAACTAGTCCCAGTGACTCGAACCCTGATCCAGGCTTTGCAGTGGTGGCAGGATCAGGATAATTTGAGACAGGGAGTTCCTTCTGTCACTCAGTCTCATTCAGTGATACTCACCACAGATGCCTCCCTGCTGGGCTGGGGAGCCCACCTGGGGGATCTTACCACCCAAGGGCTGTGGTCACCTCAAGAATCTCTGCTTCACCTCAATCTCTTGGAACTCAGAGCAGTGTTTCTGGCACTGCAAGCCTTTTCCAAATCTGTACAGAACAAGGTGGTCCAGATCAGAACAGACAATACCACTACAATGTGGTACATCAACAAGCAAGGAGGCACTCAAGTCTATGGCCTTGTGCACAGAAGCAGTGAAGTTGTGGTCTCTGGCCTATTCCCTGCAAACCTCTCTAATAGCAGTTCACCTCCCAGGGAAGGACAATGTCCTAGCAGATGCTCTCAGCAGGATATCCCAGGGCCATCACGAATGGACCCTAGATCCCCTAGTTTTGGAAGTGATTTTCTCGAGATGGGGCACTCCACAGATAGATCTTTTTGCAGCCCCAGACAATCACCAACTTCCCCTCTTTTGTTGCAGACCCCCAGTCTTGGGCTCAGTCCCCCTGGATGCTCTGATTCTGAATTGGGAAGGGATGTTCCTGTATGCTTTTCCCCCCTTCCCTCTCTTGTTCAAAGTGCTAGTCAAGACCAGGTCTCAACCACACAAAGTGATTCTGATTGCTCCAGACTGGGCCAGACAGCCTTGGTACCCACTGTTGCTGTCCTTAACAGTCCACCTTCCCCTGTCTCTTCCCAGGAATTACAACCTGTTGACATCCTCTCAGGGGAGGATTTGGTATCCAAACCTCAAATCTCTCAATCTCAAGGCATGGCTCTTGGAGAGTTAGAGTTTGCTGATCTACACCTTTCTCAAGGGGTTCTGGATATCCTTAAGGCTTCTCAAAAGCCTTCCACCAGAAAGACTTACAACTCCAAATGGAAAAGGTTCACTGTTTGGTGCTCTAATAAGCATATTTCTCCAGAATCTGTTGGGTTGCCTACAGTCCTGGACTATATGGTTCATCTTAATGGCTTGGGACTTAGTAGGCCAGCTACACTTAAAGTGCATCTGGCAGATGTTTCTGCCCTTTTGTCAGTAGGCAAGCCCTCTCCTCTGTCAGCCCATCCTGTGTTTTGTAAGTTCTTCAAGGGATTGCTGCACACCAATCCCCCCTTTAGGGACCCTGCTCCTGCTTGGGACCTTAATGTTTGCATTGCTCAGCTTATGCAACCACCCTTTGAGCCTTTGTCCTCTGCAGAGCTTAAGTACTTGACTTGGAAAACTGTGTTTTTGGTAGCCAATGCCTCTTCCCGGCGTATCAGCAAATTGCAAGCCCTGTCAGTGGAGCCTGATTTCATCTCTTTTCATAGAGATAAAGTGGTCCTAAGAACTAACAGGAAGTTTTTGCCTAAGGTGGTTTCAGATTTCCACCTTAATCAGTCTATGTCTCTCCCTGTTTTCTTCACTGACCATTCCTCCTCTGGAGAGGAGGCTGCACAACTTGGATGTTAAAGGGCCCTCAGCTACTACATAGGCTACCAAGGGTCACAGGTTTGAGTCCCTCTAGTTGTTCCTCACATATGAAGAGGTCGGTGAGGGCAAACCTGCCACTAAAGACCTATTGCCAGGTGGATTGTCTCTTGTATACAATTCTGCTATGAAAAACTGGGTAGAACCCCACCTCAGGCCTGAGGCTCATTCTACTAGAGTTATAGCTGCTTCCTGGCTGCTGCAGGGGATATTCTATCTTAGAAATTAGTCAAGCAGCCACCTGGAAACAGTCCATACATTCACCAAGCATTACTCTCTGGATAGCCAGGCTAGAGTGATGCTCAGTTTGTCACAGCAGTACTTCAGAGCCTATTCCCAAAGTAGGTCCTGTCCCTCCTCCATGGAGGTACTGCTTCAGAGTCTGCAATAGTCAGAATACAGCAAGACTTCATGTTGTTTGAAGAAAAATTACTCACCTTAGTAATGTTGTTTCTTCTAATGGAGTCTTGCTGTATTCTGACCTCCCACCTCCCTCTCAGAACCTGGTTTTTGGGATGTGGGTGGGCAGGAGGTGTTGGCACCCTAGAGGTGCCTCTTTTCACCCTCCTTTATCTTGGGTGTGTGTTGTGTTTTGTTTTGGGTTTCCTGACTTGAGTCTTTGCATTGAAACCAAAAACCTTTTTAATAAATTTAGTTGCCAGTTGGCTAGTGTGAGTTTTACAGTTTCCACACAGAACTTCTAGTGAGTATTGCTCGTAAAGATCTGACGGTTGGAGTTTAAACAACAGCAGACAGGGGCTTCAACCGAGCTCGCGCTGAACGTTCCATGCTGGCCATGGAAAGTTAACTCTTTGTTCTCCGGGGCAGTTGAAAGGCAGGACCTAACTGCAATAGTCAGAATACAGCAAGACTCCATTAGAAGAAACAACATTACTAAGGTGAGTAATTTTTTCTTCCCCCTCGGTCTCCTCAGATTCCTCCAATGGTTGCTCCGAAAGGGATGACGAGCCACGCTCTCCGTCGAAGCCCAGGCCAAGGACTCCTCCGAAGTCTCCTCCAGAAGATCCTTCTTTTATGGAGTTGCTACGCAAAATCCAGAAGGTTCATCAGTGGCACTCTTTGGAACCAGACCCTCAGCGGTTGAAACGCGCCAAGCATCTGGATCTGCCCATGACAACTCCCACTTTGGTGCCACCCTGGATAGAGCCTCATGCCGACCTCGTTACCACCATCTGGAAGCAGCCATCGGCTCTAGCCCCACTTCTGCAGAAGTCGAATAGGCTATACCAGGCTCCCGATGGTGTTGATTTTTTAGATTCTCACCCTCGTGCTGACTTGGTAGTGATTAGCGCTGCTCACGGCCGGTCGGCTAACCCAAAACATCTTAGCTCGTCACCACCTGACAAAGAATCCCACCTACTGGACCAGTATGGTAAGAAGATCTTCGCTACTTCCATGCTGGGGATTAGGGCCCTGAACTATGTCAGTCATATGGGGGATTACCAGAAGGCCATTCTTACTCAGGTGGAAACCAAACTAGACTCCCTGCCGGACTCTCAGGTCAAGCAGGAGTTGGCTGATCTTGTCCGCTCTGCACGTTCGGCCAGTCGACACATGCTCCGTGTGACCTATGATGCAGTGGACAATGCTGGACAGAGCTCAGCTTTCGCTGTAGGCTTACGTCGTCATACTTGGCTCCATGTGTCAGGGTTGGTCCCAGAAGTGCAGTCCGCTATCCAGGAAGCGCCCTTCCAGGGGTTGGTGCTTTTCAGTGGCGATGTCAAGGACATCATCACCAATTTTCAGGAGAAGGAGATGGCACTAAAGTCTGTTGACTCCATGTACCATCCCCACTAGCTGCAGTGCTGTCCCTTTCGCAGACGGAATCGGCCCAAGGTGAAACCCCAGGGAAAGCGGGCCACAAAACGTCGGGCCCCCACAGCTGTTAAGCCCTCCCCGCCCAAAAAAGCAGCGGGTGCTTCAGCTGCGGTGCTGCCCCACACCACCTGACTCCTCTCCTCTCCCACAGTCTCTGGACTCCCTGGAGGAACCACTAGGAGGGAGGTTTTCCCTCCACCTCCCGGGCTGGGAGAGGATACCATCAGATTCTTGGGTGCTCCAGCTGATCGCAGGATGACACTCAATAGAGTTTCTACAGAAACTGCCTTGCCACCCTCCCCTAAAGTCGTCATATTCATGGGAACATCTTCTCTTGGTCCAGGAAGAGATTTCAGCTCTGCTACTGAAAGAAGCAATAGAACCCGTCCCTCTTCATCTTCAAGGGACAGGTTACTATTCCCACTTCTTCCTGATCCCAAAGAAGACAGGAGATCTCAGACCCATTCTAGATCTCAGTTCCCTGAATCTTTTTGTGGAATACAAAAGGTTCAGAATGCTCTTGTTGCAGAGCCTTCTGCTCCTCCTTCGGTCGGGACAGTGGCTGTGTGCTCTGGATATGCAGGATGCTTACCTGCACATTTCCATTCGCTCATCTCGCCAGAATATCTTCCGTTTCTGCGTTCCAGAACACTACCAGTTCAAGGCACTTCCGTTTGGCCTATCCTCGGCTCCCGGTATTTACAAATGCCTAGCGGTGGTGGCGCCTACCTGCGTACTGGGGGTGCAGGTTTTCCGTACCTGGATGATTGGTTCCTGGTGGCCTCGTCCAGGGAGGAACTCCTGTGCTGCCTCACCCTTACCCAACAGGTTTTTGCCTGCCTCGGTGTTACTATCAACCATTCCAAGTCTCACTTGATCCCATCTCAGAGACTACAGTTTATAGGGGTGATTCTAGACACGACCATTGGCAGGGCCTTCCTGCCACCGGACTGAGCGTCCACCCTCCAGACTCAAGTAAGTCTGTTGTCCGGCCGCAGGCGGGTCAGTGCAAGGTCGGTCCTTCGCCTTCTCGGGCTCATGGCAGCTGCTATCCCGACAGTCCCTCCCGCTCGGCTTCACATGAGAGTTTCTCAGTGGACTCTCTGCTTCCAATGGGATCAGTTAGTGGACGACTTAGATCACCCAGTTCTAGTCTCCTCGCCGATGCTCCGAGAGTTGCAATGGTGGATGGTTCGAGAGGACCTGCTTTGGGGAGTTCCTTTCTTTCGTCCTCCCCCCTTCCAGACTCTAAACACAGATGCCTCGGGTGAAGGTTGGGGAGCCCGTCTGGGTCACCACCGGACTCAGGGCTTTTGGTCCAAGCTCGAACAGACACTCCACATCAATGTGCTTGAGCTTCGGGCAGTGTTGTACGCTCTCAAAGCCCTTCACCCATACATCCTTCCCGGCCACCTAGCTGTTCAAGTGGACATATGCGTGGTTTGGTACATCAACAAACGGGGGGACTCGGTCCTACCCTCTTTGCAGGGAAGCAATGAGGGTTTGGGATTGGGCAACACAACACGACTTTCACCTCATGGCAATTCATGTGCTGGGAGTCGACAACACCTTGGCAGACAAACTAAGTCACTCGTCTGCTCTGGCTAATGAGTGGGAACTGGACCAAGGGGTCCTGGAAGATATCTTCCGACTCTGGGGAACACCACAGGTTGACCTGTTCGCATCTCCTCTAAATGCAAAGCTTCCTGTCTTCTGCTTACTTGTTCCAGAGTGAGGCATTTTCTGGAGAGACGCTCTGTCTCTAGACTGGAAGGACAGATTCGTCTATGCCTTTCCACCAATTCCGCTTATCCCACGAGTCTTACAGAAACTAGCTTCAGAAGGAGCACAAATTATTCTGATTGCTCCTTTCTGGCCCAGGCAAGTTTGGTTCTCTCTTCTACAACAGTACTCAAGAGGATCATCCTCTTCCTCTTCCTCTGTCACGAGGTTTGCTGACCCAGGATCAGGGGACCCTGGTCCATCCAGGCCTCAAATCTCTTCAGCTGCATGCATGGCTCCTGCAGACTTAGCTCAATCCCGCTTTGGGGTTTCTCTCCAAGTGGCGGAGATTTTGGTGGAGGCTAGAAAACCCTCTACTAGATCTACTTACGCCATGAAGTGGAAAAGGTTCAGTATCTGGGCTGCCTCTAAGGACGTGGAACCCTTTTGCTGTTCAGCGGGGCTTCTGCTGGAGTACCTACGCCATCTTTTTGACCTGGGTCTCAGTCATTCCTCTCTGAAAGTCCACATGGCGGCCATCTCGGCCTATCATGTCCCCTTTGCAGACAAGACATTTGCTCAACTGGAGGTCTCTAAGACTTTCCTTAGAGGGGTCCTCCATCTGAGACCTCCCATACGTACTCTTGCTCCCCCTTTGGATTTTAACTTTGTTCTCGAGAAACTTACTCTGCCTCCTTTTGAACCGGCAGCTTCCACAGACTTGAAGTTCCTTTCATGGAAGACTCTCTTCCTGGTGGCCTTTACTTCTGCTTGGAGAATTTCCAAGCTCCAGGCGCTGATGTGTAAAATTCCATACTTTATTTTTCACAAGGAACGTGTGGCTCTGCGCACTAACCCTAAGTTTCTTCCTAAGGTAGTAGCAGAGTCTACTCTGAACCAGTCCATAGAGTTACCCACCTTTTTTACGCAGTACTCCAATCAAGGGGAGTATTTACTCCATACTATGGACGTTCACTGGATTCTGAGATACTACACTAACAGGACAAAAGATCTCAGGAAGACCGATCAATTGTTTGTCTCTTTTGCACCCAAAAGAGAAGGCAATGCCATTTCTAAACAATGTCTATCCAAATTTTTTTTTTTTTTAGTTTTTGTTGACCGGGTAAGTGCACTAGACAAATCCTGCCTATTTTCAGGCACGACCCGGGGGAGGGGGATACAGATGAATGCCAACTGACCTTGAACCAGATTAAACTGTTGGTATTTTTAGTGAATGAGGGAAATTTGGCCAGGACACCGGAGAAATTCCCCTACTCTTTTTTCGATAAGTGCCATGGGATCTTTAACATCCACCTGAACTACCACCAATCCAGGCAGATGGGACCTCAGTTTACCGTCTCATCCGAAAGATGGTTGGCTTATTGCATGACTTTCTGTTATGGCAAGTACAACAAGACCCTGCCAGGTCAAGTAAGAGGCCACTCCACCAGGGGAGTTGCTGCCTCAGTGGCTTGTTTCAAGAATGTGTCAGCGGCAGACATCTGTGCTGCCGCCACCTGGACCTCCGTCCATACCTTTACAAAACACTACAGTTTGGATATTGCCTCTCGCCGTAGAGCAGACTTCGGGCTGGCTGTCCTGCAAGGCCTCCTATCTTAAGGCTTGCACAGCTAGAGGTTCTACTTGGAATAGAGTTCCTCCACCCCGGTGCTTCTCCTTGTTCCAGACTGCTTGGGACTTAGTCCTATATGTAATTACCTACTGCAAGAGCCCTCTTGAAGTAAGATAGTACAGTTACGTAAGAACTTACCGTAAAAGTAGATCTTCGAGAGAGGCCCTTGCAGTAGGTAATACCTTCCCGCCCTCCATCCCCCTAAGCTTTTTCAGCTCGTTTTCCATTGAGGAAATATCCGCTGCTCTCTCGTCCAGCCTCTTTTTGCCTGTGGTGGGAAAGAACTGGAAGGTGGGCATCAGGGACTGCCCCTTTATACCGACGTCTCCTGACGCTGGTCACCTGACGTGGGGGTGGTCTCTCACCAGGGACTGCTAGCTAGAAATTTTTCTGTGGGGTCCTGCCACCTGCCGACTTCAGTCCTATATGTAATTACCTACTGCAAGAGCCTCTCTCGAAGGTCTACTGTTACGGTAAGTTCTTACGTAACTGAACTAAATCCGCAAATCTAAACAACTATTTGTCTCCTGCAGCATGGCCCGGCTGGGTCAGCCTGTTGCTATCAGATGTATTTCGGCGTGGTTAGTGGCATGTATTCGCCAGTGCTACTCCATGGCACAGGTTAAGCTGGAAGGCAGAGTATATGCTCATTCTACCAGGGCAGTTGCGGCATGTCTGGCAGAAATTCAGAACCTGCTCATTGCAGACATCTGCAGTGCAGCTACTTGGAGCTCTGTGCACACTTTTGTGAAGCACTACGCCTTGGATGTCCATGCCAGACAGCATCAATCCTTTGGCAGGACAGTCCTTAATGGACTTGTGTCCTAAGTGAGCTCCTCTCTCCTGCCGCCCTTCTCGGGGGAATTATTTCAACTCGTTACTCTCCCATTAGTGTGAATGAGTGGTGGAGACTTCATCCAAGAAGATCAAGAATTACGGTAGGTACATAATTTTCATTTTTTGTTGACCCTGAGGCCGCGGCAGCATTCGCAGCAAAGATCATCCAAAAATTGCACCCCGAGGAAGAGTTGGACCAGGAGGGGGTGAACTACTGTGAACTGCCTAATTGGTCAAATTGCCCTTATTGACATCTAGGAAAAGGTACAGCTAGGTCTGTGGAACACTACTTTGGTGACTAATTAAAGGCAGTTGCGCCATGACTGTTTGATAGCCTCCTCTGATGGTCATTACACCTAGAGCTCATTGCTAGAGTTTAATAAGAGTTTAAATGATAGTATGTGTTAGGTTTTACCGCAGCGCTCTGAGCCTATATGTTGCTGCTCAAAGTTAATTGTTAAGTGGTATGGGGTAAAACGATGGTGTTTTAACACCTCTCAGTTTGTGAACTTTTTATTAGATCCTAAAATGAAATCCCGTCTACCCACATGGTGGGTTGCCATGCCTCACAAAGGAATGCGGGTGAGCGAAACAACTTAATTGAGGCCAGGTCATCTTATGACTCTTTTCCATACCTAAAGCATCTCTTTCTCACCCCCCCCAAGCCTTAAATTCTGCTTGGGACCTGATGTGCTGGACTTATTATTTGTCCTATAGTTGTATCCCTGGTGAGAGTATCAATGACCTACTGACCAATCAGGTTGGACTTTACTCCTTTTTTCTTACAGAACTGGTAGCTTCCAGAACTGTATAGGCATATGGACTTTAGTTAAATTGATGTGTAATTTTAATTCTACTCCTGCACATTCAGTTTTGAGATCTGCGTATCCCACTTTGCTGCTTTTATGAAGTATGGATGTTATCTGTGTCAGTCTTCACCATTCATCACTACTTGGGTATTGGCCAGAGGTCTGGACCCTGCGGAAGCATTTTTTTAATTTTTATTTTGGAGACGGAGTCAACGCAGTGGTAGCACAGTGGTATGTGGCACTTGCGGGTTGGCCATTACTCGCTGTTGACTCCGCCCTAGATCCAGTTCTGCTTCTCCCGCCATCGAGAGAGGACCTCATATGAAGTCGTTCACAACCACGTTTTGTGGTCTAGTTCCATTGGCTTACAGTTCTGCTTGCCTCCTCCATTCTCAGCGTCGCTCCCAGATTTGGTAAGACCTTTCATGTTTATTTCTTTCGACGGCAAGTACCTTATTTTGTTTATTGTGGTATTGCACGGTCATGTCTCAATCTTACTTCAAGAAACAGCTCTTGTGGCAGGTTACACCATAAGGACTGAAACCGGCAGGCGCTAGGACCCCACGGAAAAATTCTAGCTAGCAGTATCCAGCGGGAGACCACCCCTGACATCTGCCCTTCCTCCAGTGTCCGGCATCATATAAAAGGGGCGGTTCTCCAGCAGCCCTTAGTTCTTTTCCCGTCATCGACTCACCAGCATCGGCCTCACGGATGCCTCTAGCAGAAGAACGACACTCGAACTTCAGTTTTTGTCAAAAAATCAGAGATCACTGCAGTGCATGTTCCTGATGTGGACAACACCATCACAGATTGCCTGAGCCGATCACAGGCCAAGGCTCATGATTGGGAACTGCTGCAAGAAGTAGTATAGGATCTGTTCCACAGATGGGGGACATCAGACTTAGATCTATTCACATCCCCATACAACGCAAAACTGCCCAATTTCTGCTTGCTAGATCTAGGGCCTGGTGTTGTCCCTCTCTTGGACGGGCAGGTTCCTCTACACTTTCCCACCCTTCCCTTTGATCCAGAGGGTTCTACTCAAGCTCCGTGAGAAGGGAGCATCAATTATCCTAGTGGTGCCCTTTTGGCCCAGACAAATTTGGTTCCCACTCTTGTACCAACTGGCCCAGGAACCTCAGTTTCCTTTGCTCAACTCATACCTGTTGTCCCAGGAAGCCGGCTCCCTGGTCCACCCAAACCTCAGGTCACTGAACCTGCACGCCTGGCTCCTAAGGACATAGCAGTCCTTAGACACGGGTTTTCTCAGGAGGTGGTGGACGTATTAGTGGTGGCAAGAATACCCTTCACTCATGCCACCTATGCCATGAAATAGCTCAGGTTTTGTCTTTGGGCCCAGGCCTGCGGGCTAGCTCCACTTGACTGCCCCGAGAAGTCAGTGCTGGACTGCCTCCTATCGCACTATGAATCAGGGCTAGTGTATTCCTCCATAAAGGTACACCTCTGTGCCATTTCGGCATACCATTCTCCAGTAGGTCAGAGATCAGTAGCACAGCTAGAGGCCTCCCATGCTTTCCTGCGCAGCATCCTCCATTTGAGACCTCCTATCAAGGACCCGATTCCCCTTGGGATCTTCTTTTCGTCCTAGAGCAGCTTACACTGCCCCCATTTGAACCAGCCGTGGATTGCGAGCTGCATCTACTCTCTTGGAAGACGTTATTTTTAGTTGCAGTTACTTCCACTAGAAGAATTTCTGAGCTTCATGTGCTCACGTGTAAAGAACCTAACTCGTTTTTTCACTAGGACAGAGTGTCCTTAAGGACAAATTCTAAGATCTTATATGTGTCAGTCTTCACCATTCATCACATTTGGGTTACTAGCCAGAGGTCATGACCCCATGGGAGTATTTTTTTTTTTGGATGGGCGGAGTCGACGCAGCATCAGTACCGCCCTTGAGGACAATGCACTGCGTGGCGCTCGTGGGTTGGCTATAATGTGCTGTCGACTCCGCCCTCCTGCCAGTTCTTCGTCTCCCACCATCGAGGTCACCTCGTGAGAGCTTCGAGAGAAGAAAGTGAGGCCTACCTGCTTCGCAGCAAATTTATCCATCGACTCCATGTCATTTCTTTGTGCCATAGTCCGTCGGCTCCCTTCTGCTGGTTCTGTTCACCACACTCGACATCGCCCGGTAAGATCTTTCCATTACTTTTGTTATACTGCGACGTCGAGTCTTGTTTTGGTGTTTTTTTCTCCGTACGTCATGTCTCGGTCGAAGTGCATGAAAACTTCAAAGACGTGATGGCCCCCCATGCGATGATGCCCATGCGACCGAAAATACTCCGTCACCGACCAGCATGACCGTTGCCTTACGTGTCTTGGCCCGCTTCACGACATGGATTCGTGTGATGCCTGTTTCTCCATGGACCGCTGGGTCATCGAGCAATGTGTGTGGAAAGTGGGCCAAGCTCCGCCGACTTTCAGGGGTCAGGCGCACACTCGTCGGGCTAAGCCACGTTCTCTCTGCCTTTCCTCCGGGTTCCCTCCTGGTTCTATATGGGCCAAGGAGGAGGGAGCCTCGGCCTCTCGTAGCCTAACCATGACCGAGGCTTCTCCCGTGGTGCAGGAGGTCCAGTCCGTTTCCACCAGGAGATGGACGGGAGGCACCACATTGGCAGTTGGCCCTCGGGGGGTGAAGGCTCTCCCGGTGTTGGACCCACGGCTCGGAAGGCCCGGGTCGACACCATCTGTCTGCATCATCCGCGGTGCCATGGGCCCTGACGGAGTCATCATCAGTGCCGGTCCGTCACATGGCGCCATGACTGCTGTCGGTGCCGTTCGCGGAGCTGATGGTGCTAGCGGCACCCTGGAAGGTTGTACGGCTCCGTCTCTGACTTTTGCTCACCATGGCGCTGTCTGCGGCACTGAGGTTGAGCACAGCGCCATGTCCAGTTCCGGGGCTGTTCGCGGTTCCAGGCATGAGCATGGTGCCATGGGGGTTTCGGATCTCGGTGCAGTTCACAGCACCGAGAGCGCTGTCGGACCATCGTCGGTGCCGTCTCTGTCCTCGATGCTGCTCGCGGCGCTGTGGGACGGGATGGCGCCATGGGGGTTTCTGGCCTCTGTGCTGTTCGTGGCACCGAGAGCTCTGTCAGAGCCGTCATCGGCGCCGTCTCTGTTCTCAGCGCTGCTCATGGTGCCATGGGATGGGACAGTGCTGTGTCGGCTTCTGGTTCAGAGACTGCTTCCCTGGTTGGAGCCGTGTCTTCTTCTGCCACTGTTTGCGGTGCTGTGGAGGACACTGGTACCAACTCGGGTACGGTCTCTGTTTCTGGTGCCCTATCTGGTAGAGGTGGCAGCAGGCGCCCGCTAACTGTTTGGCACAGGGCTTCAATCTCACCTCTTCGGGGGAGGAGTCGGACTCTGAGTTGGATGGGTAGCCTGGCTCCTTGGAGTTAGCTGCTGACGTGGGCACCCTCGTAGTGTCCTCGACAGGCCGGAGTCAGCCCCCGTCTGAGGAGCAGGCAGGGACTACTGGGGCTGGGGTCAGGGGTTCTGACCAGCAGACAGCGGTGCAGGCCACCATTGCACTGCAGCCTGGCCTTGGAGGGTTCTCTGACTCCTCAGCGGTGGTCCCCCCTCAGGTGGTGTGCCTAGATTGCCCAACTTTGGGGCCAATCAGAGCACCCACATAAGGGGAAGGTGCTGCGCCCTGGATAGCTCCTTTGGGGGCCGACCAGGGCCATCAGTTGCCTAGACTGGCTCTCTTGAGGAGGAGGGCACTCTCAGATTCCGAGGGGTCGAGGGGCATGGGCTCTGTGCGGCGACCTTTTTCTGGAGTCCATCCGGGCTCTGGGAGAAGCCATAGAGTGGATCTCCGCTCTTCCCCTTCAGTTTCTTTGAGAGGCCCCGTTCTTTGGAGGTAGGGGGGCCGTCCTTTTGGATCTACATGGCCCCGGTCACCTCATGGGGGATTCTTCTGGGCACAGCCAAGGCAGTTCCAAAATGGTTGTTCAGCTGTCGGCTGTGGGTTCTTCCGGAGCACCTTCTTCTGCTGGTGCTCCTGGTGCGCTCCCTAGCCCGGGTGAAGATCAGTCGAGTTCTCTTGTCGGTTCTGCCCCATCCCTCTGCCACATTCCCCGGCACTCCCAGGCATCCTTGGTCCTAGCGAGCCTCTCTCCTGGGAGCAGTTCAGGGCCATGGCTGCTCGATTCCCCGCTTATTTCAGGGCAGTGGACAAACAGGTTTTTCAACCTCCCCCCTGAGCAGCCACCCTCTGAGCAATTGAGGTCCTCTGACTCCTCATCCCCCTCTTCTGGGGGAGAGGAGCCTTCTATCCACATCTCCCCAGCTGCTGATCTTGTGGAGTATCAGCGATTCCTCGAGAGATGTTGGAGGACCTGCACAGCACCCCTCCCACTCAGAGCAATCCAGAGGACTTGGCGCATGCCTTTCTAGGTGACTTCAGCGAGAACACACTTGTGGTGCCCCCTCTGACCTGCTCCCTTTCAGGAGGTGTCGTTGCATTCCTGGCAGAGACCCTTCTCCGGAGTTTCTGCCCCTAGGGATCTCTGCCAGCGGTATTCCCCCCGAAATCTCCAGGTTTCATGCCTTATCCTCAGTCAGGATTGTCGCAGCTGGACACTCCTGATGGGATTTGCGCCTTCCACCGTGACCAGCCCCCAGATCAAGATTCCTTGGATTTTGACTTCTGGGGGAGGAGGAGGACGTTCTACTCGGCAGGGTTGCTGCTCTCCATTGCAGCACATCAGGCCCACTGTGCATCCTATGATAGATGCTTGTGGTCCAGGCTGGGTCAGCTCCTAGCCTCTTTACCTGACACGGAGCAAACCAGACAAGCCATCGCATTCTCTGCACGTGGCCTGGATCTAGCAAGGCACCAAGCGAGGGCATTGTACGATTCCAGTGAGGTAGCTACTAGGGTCGTAGGGACAGCATTCTGCACTAGGCAGTGGCATGGCTACGTCTTTCCCGGTTGTCACCCTTGGCCCGGCGTAGGGTGATTAACTCCGCTCACCGGAGAACCTATCTCTTCTCCAGTAGAGCGAGACAGCATTTGTCGGGGCCACTTCCTTCCCCCTGCGGGGGGGTCCCTGTCTCAATCTCCCCACACTCGGGCCTCCCCAGGCCCTGCAGGTTCTCCCTCTTAGTGTGTCACCCACTGAGAGCTAAGGGACTCTGTCCTTTAGGGTTAAAACTCCCTTCAGGGGGCTCGGCACTCACCCAAATGTGATGAATGGTGAAGATTGACACAGATAAGATATGAAAATTACGTACCTACTGTAATTATGATCTTTCTGTGTATCTTCACCATTCATCACAATCCCACCTGCCATCCCCCTGGGGCCTCAGTCTCTGGGTCCCCCTCTCTCTCTGTGCCCTCCCTTGCCCCCCCTTTCTTTGTCAGGAGTGGGATAAACAGAGGCACATAGGAGGATGATATTTCTATGGGAAGAGTGGTCAGCGTGGGGGGCACTCCGTCTCCAGTGCTTTGGCTCCACACCTGTGGGGTGGGAGTTGGCAGTTTCCCTCCATTCTCTACTCTACCGTTGTTTCCGTCAGTCCTTCATTTTCTTTGTCCATTGGACATATCCTTCCTTATTTAAAAAAAAACTACTAATTTTACTTACACCAAAAATCCTTTCCATGAGGGGGGAGAATCCCTGTGTCCTATCTTTCTTCTAGAATAACCATTTTCTGCCTTTTGGAGTTATTGCCAGTAATTCCGTGCTTTGAATTCTGTCATTAAGCCTTTTGGCTACTCCTTCTAGTTCCTATACAATCTGGAGACAAATCAAGGTCCAGGGTATGCTTACTACCTTTCTCCCCCCCACCACAAACTTACCCTAAATTCCTCCTCTCTCCTTTTACCTATTTCCAGAGATTGGGGCCCCTACCCAATCCCCTTAGTTTCCTTCTTCTTCTTCTGTCCTCTCAGTCATTTATTTCTCCTTTTGGTTTATATATCTTTTCCTTTGTCTGTCCTTTGGACTTCCTTGTCCCACCCTCCCATCCCTTTTCCTCAACTCTCCGGTGATTCACAACTGGCGGGAGGGCGGAGTCGACAGCACATGACGGCCGAACCACAAGCGTCACGCAGTGCGTCAGCCTCGAGGGCAACGCCGATGCTGCGTCTACTGTGCCCATCCAAAAAAAAAAAGCTCCCACAGGGTCATGTAGCCCAAATGTCATGAATGGTGAAGATACACAGAAAGATCATAATTACAGTAGGTACGTAATTTTCATTTTCTTCCCAAGATGGTCTCGACCTTAACTATCAATCAGGATATTAACCTTCCGGTGTACTGTCGCAACCACTGTAACAGAGGGGAAGCTCTCCTGCACACATTAGACGTGCATAGGATCCTCAGGTACTATCTAACCAGAACCAAATCCCATCACTGGTCAGATCAGCTCTCCTGTCATTTGCTCACAGGATGCAAGGAGCACCTGTATTGAAGCAAACTCTCTCCAAGTGGCTGGTTAAATGCATCACGTTCTGTTACCAAAAGCGCAACAAGGCTTTACCGGGATTGGTGAAAGGACATTCCATGAGGGGTGTGGCTACCTCTTTCATGGCGCTTAAGAACATCTTTTCATTGGCCATTTGTGCAGCTGCTACTTGGAGCACTGTACATACTTTTATCAGGCATTACAGTTTTGACATTGCTTCTAGGCACAGAGCTGGTTTCAACCTTGCAGTCCTTCAAGGACTTTTGTCCTAAATATGGTTCACTCTAGGATCCCTCCTATCCTCCTCCCGAATAGGGTAATTTGTTCCCTTACTGCTTGGGAATCTGTCCTTATGGTGTAACCTGCTGCAAGAGCTATTTCTTGAAGTAAGATAGTACAGTTATGTGAGAACTTGCCATAACAGTAGATCTTCGAGAACAGCTCTTGCAGCAGGTAGTTTCCCTCCCACCTTCCCCTCAGGAGGTTTGGTCTTCAGACTTGGCGTCTCAGATGCAATCAAATTATGGCTTTTTTCTTAGCTTTCTTTGGAAACGGATCCTTGGTCTCCCCTTCAGAATTCACTTTTATGCTGGGAGTCTCCGGTGGGAGAACTGAGGGATGCTGGGGGACCGCCCCCTTTATATGATGCTGGACGTCGGGGGCGGGGCCAATGTCGGGGGCAGTTCCTCGCTGGATATTGCTAGCTAGAATTTTTCCATGGGGTCCTGGCGCCCGCTGGCTTCAGTCCTTATGGTGTAACCTGCTGCCAGAGCTGTTCTCGAAGATCTACTGTTATGGTAAGTTCTTACGTAACTGTACTTTTCAGGGACCAGCATGACTGGTGTTTTAACCTGCTTGAGTCATGACCACGATATGGATCATTGCAATGCCTGTGTTTCCATGGACCGCCGAGTGTTGGAGATGAATGTGTTTAAAGTCGGACGTGCGCCGCCAACTTTCGGAAGACAGGCTCACATGCAGAAGGCCAAAGTTAGGTTTCTAGGGATGTAGATATGTTGTTCTTATCCACACTTGTTGGCATGTCCCTTTCCCCTTTAAATCTTGCCGGAAGGTCTTCAAGCTGGCTCCTCCCACCCACCCAGGTGGTATAACCCTCGGCTCTGCCCCATGATGCCAGATCTTCCTTTCCATTGGAAGATTCAGGTTGCCTCCTCCTTGTTATTGCTTTTTGTAGGCCCTGGCTTCTAACCCTTTGGTTATTCTGAAAATTAGGCTTATTCGAGCTAGTGACTGTGCTCTTTGTTATTCGGTCATGGAAGATAAATCTTCCCCCAGATTTCGCCGGTGCCTGTGTGGCCAAAAAATGTCGCACACTGATCCACATACCACATGCATCTACTTCCTGGGTGTTGGCCACGACACCCAGACTTGTGAGGTATGTCTCACGTTCCACCAGAACATCCTTGACGATCATCTCACACTCCTTAAGTTGAGCAGGCCCGAGAAATGGAATCCTCTGGTGAAAGCCATACAGGCCTGGTGAGCGGTCTCCACGGCTGTGGGGTCCGCCGAGCAGCTGGAACACATGCAGGCCTTCGAAGAAGGGGTGCGGGCCATGGAATCCTCTTCTCATTTGTTTTTTGTTCCCCTCAACCTGGGCTCCACATTTTCGGGTTCCTTCCGAGAGCTGTGTCAGTCCCTCCCTACTAAAGGCGAGGGACTGCCGGCTTGCATTCCTCTTGGTCTCGTAAAAGGGAAAAAGATCCGAAATCATTTTCGTCTCAGCAGAGACGCTCTTGGGAGCATGAGCGATCTCGGTCCCAGGAGCCGGCAGTATCAACTTCGATCTCTTTGCCTCCCTCCTCCCAGAGAACTGCTAGGAGTCTGCCAACAAGTGTGGATAAGAACAACATATCCACATCCCTAGGAAAACAGGTTACTCACCTGTAACAGTAGTTCTAGGAGTGGTTTATGTTGATCTTACTTTGGGGAGAAGCTCTTGCAGCAGGTTTCACATTGAGGACTGGCGCCACCTGGCGGCAGTTCTAGTAACTTTTTCTCTAGCAGTATCGACGTGGGAACGCCCCCCGCTGACGTTGGCTCCACCCCCGATGTCGCCCTATATAAGGGAGACATTCCCCACTTGCACCAGTTCTTTCCCACCGCACACTCAGGGTTAGTTCACTCGGCTTTGGCTTAGTATGGATTGCTCTTTCTCCACCGGATTTTCGTGTTTTTTCAGTACTGTTTAGCTTCTATGTCATCACATCTTAACAAGTCCGCTTGTGGGTGACAAATTCCCGCTATGGACGGTCACTTGGCGTGCCTTTATTGTCTGGGGCCCGACCACAACACCTATGCCTGCCCTCATTGCCAGGCCTTTAACTCGCGGACACGAATCAGGCGCCAAAAGTCTCTCGCGGCCTTCCTCTTCGAAACGAAATTAGCGGCCATGGAACGGGCCTCTTTGGGAGAATCTGATCCTCCTCCTCCAGCCCACAAGCCTCACAAGCATCGGGAGCAAGACAGGGGAAGGTCTTACTCAAAACATAGGTCTTCAGGGCATGATTCCTGCCTCACGGCCCTAAAGCCTTCTTCTGCTGCCTCCAGGCCTGCTTCTCTTCAACCGCTGAAAGTTTCTCAGCCCACCGAGAAATCGAAGGGTGCAGGTAAGGTCTCCTCCTGCTCAGCCTCTTCTTTGAAGGCTGACACCTGGGAGTCGAGCAAGGTCTCCGGGTGGCAATGCTTCCTCCTTGCCTCCTAAATCGTGGGACACCGACCGATGCCAGCCTCCAGCTACTGACTGGCGCTTGGCTGAGAAGTCCATCAGCTATAAGGCCGACCATCACAAGGCTCATGCCACTGAAGGACGTTCATCGGCCCACAAGGAGAAGCAGATGCCAGACCCTCGTCCGCCCGTGATTCCCTCGGCCCCGATCCTGGCGACGGTTCTTCTGCCGCCGGTTGTGGTCCGTCCAACACCAGTCCTTTCGGTGACACCCAACATCAGCTCCGATACCCCCTCTCCGCGGTCACCGGTCCGACTGACCGACGCCAGATCCTGGTGATGGTGGTGCTGACGCCGCCCTGACGTCCCCCCTTAGGCCGATGCCGGTTGGCAAGGGTATGGACCCGACGCTGTTCCCCCCAGATGGCAGGGCCGACGCCGGTGCAGGCTCAGGTGCTCCTCCATCTACACCTGAATCCCCCAGATTACACCTCTTTCAGGTGAAGGAGCTCTTCGCCCACTGGTAGGATACAATAAAAAAGGATCTCCCAGTGGGTGCACCTCCACTTATTCCGGTACCGGTTCCAGACCCAGTTGAACCGGGGAAAGGGGGGGCAGATGAGGTGCCCCCTCCTTAAAAACACACAAAGAAATCTAGGAGGGATAGGTCCAGTAGCTCCTCCTGTTCTCCCTTTCCTCCTCCTCCAGACAAGAGGCACAAAAGGAAGAGGCATAGTCCCTTCCCCTCTTCCTCTCCGGACTCCTGTGTAGACTCAGATTCTTCTTCCTCCGACGCCTACTCAGAGCCAGACCTAGGGGACACGGAGGGTCTACCTAAATCCCATCCGGATGATCCCAGCTTCATGGAGGTAATGAGACACATCCAGGCCAACATGGGTTGGGATACTGAGGCCCTGGACACCGAGCGACTGCGGCTGGCTAAATATCTCTGCCAAAAAGACCCAAAGCCGGTGGTCATCCCTCCCATGGTTGACACCTTCAAGGATGTCACCCAGGCGACCTGGAAGCATCTTCATTCCTCCTCCGCCGTGCCCAAAAAGGCTCACCGGCTCTACCGGGCACCTGCGGATGACCTCTTTCTGACTGAACCACCTGTTGCAGACTCTGTGGTGACTTTGGCAGCTCGTGATCATTCGCAGAGGCTCAAACATCTGAGCACCCAGCCGCCTGACAGAGAGTCAAAGCAGCTGGATTCCATGGGCTGTAAGGTGTACTCTGCTGCAACCTGCAGCATCAGGAGTCTCAACTTCCTGACTTATATGGTCCAATTCCAGAACGCCCTTTGGGAACAAGGATTGGACATTGTGCAGAGCATGCCCGATTGTCCTCAGCGGACAGAGCTTGCCAGGCTGTTGAAGACTGGTACAGACGTGGGTACCCACATTCTGCGGTCTGCCTATGATTCTGCGGACATCTCTCCAGGGCGGCCGCCACTGACATTTGCCTCCAACACCATGCGTAGCTTCGGATTTCTGGGTTCAGTCTAGACATCCAAACCAACCTTCTGGATGCTCCCTTTTAAGGCTTCATGCTCTTTGGCGAGGACACGGAGCGGATTATCACCAGGCTGCAGGACTCCGGAAAGGCCATCCATTTCGTGCAGTCCATGTACCGCCCGAAACAGGGGCATGCTCACAAGCCTCATTTTCGTGGCCATGGGGGACATCAGCCACAGCAACCTCATTTTCAGCAGCACGCACAGCGAGGGGGCTTTGGTCATAGAGGTGGAGCCAAAGGTAATGCGGCTTCTGCCTCTAGACCACCTAAAACAGCTACTGCCGCCCTCCCTCCCCCACCAAACACCTGACTATCCAGGCAACCCCCCTCCTCTGGTCTCTCAACCAGAGGAGCTGGTCAGAGGCCGATTTTCACTCTACGCGGATGCATGGGGTCAGGTGACCTCCGACCAGCGGGTACTGGAGCTCGTGGAGTTCGGGCACTCCATAGAGTTTGCATCCATTCCTCCGAACAGACCACCGCCCCCATCCTGATACCCAAGAAAGCACAGAGCTCTGATACGGCGAGAGATCTCTTCCCTGTTGGACAAAAGGGCCATCGAGACGGTTTTACCGGCCGAACCAGGGAAAGGGTTCTTTTCCCACTTCTTCCTTGTTCCGAAGAAGTCCAGGGATCTCAGACCCAGGACCTCGGCGATCTAAACCTGTGGGTCTCCTACAAGAGATTCAGGATGGTTTCTCTTCCTACTCTCCTCCCTCTCATATCTGCAGGAGATTGGCTGGCATCTCTGGACATGCAGGACGCTTACCTGCATAGTACCATTTCCAGAAGCCTTCGAAGATTCCTAAGGTTCAGGTTCGAAAACAAGGACTATCAGTTCCGAGTCCTCCCCTTCGGTCTTTCCTCAGCCCCCACAGTCTTCACCAAGTGCCTGGCGGACGTGGCTGCAGCACTTTGAAGACGGGGCCATTTTGTGTTTCCTTACCTGGATGACTGGCTCCTCCTGGCCCCCTCTAGGTCTTGCCTGTTGGAAACTATCAGGGATTCCATCTCACTTTTCCAGAGTCTCAGAATCACCATCAACAGTGACAAGTCTCATCTGTCCCCTACTCAGATTCTCCAGTTCATTGGATCTCTTCTGGACACCACTGTCGGGGAAGGTTTTTCTTCCCTCCGACAGAACGGATCGCATTCAGATCATCGCGTCCCAGATCTCATCAGCCTCAAAGGTGCTGGCTTGGCTCCTCCTTAGGCTGTTGGGCCACATGGCTGCTGCCATAGTTTCAGTCCCTCTGGTGTGTCTGTGCATGAGAACCATTCAGTGGTCCCTGAGAGTCCAGTGGGATCAAACTTCAGATGGCCTGGATGCCTTGATCAGGATATCAGAGCCAGTCCGACGAGAGCTTCACTGGTGCATGTTATCCGAAAATCTGCGGGGGGGGTCACCCCCTTCCAATCTGGGGCGCTGTCCCAGTCTCTGACCATGGACGCCTCTTCCCAGGGATGGGGCACACACTTGGAGAACCATCGTACCCAGGGTTCCTGGTCTCCCATGGAAGCAAGCCTGCACATCAGTGTCCTGGAAATTAGAGTTGTGCTTTACGCACTACAAGCCCTGGCCTCGGTCTTAGCACCGGGCCATCTCTTAGTGCAGACAGACAACACTTCGGTAATGTTCTACATCAACAATCAGGGCGGCACACATTCCTATCCCCTTTGCACAGGTTTGGGATTGGGCCCTAGAGCATCGTCTGTTTTTGACAACAGTGCATGTTCCCGGGCTTCAAAACGTGCTAGCCGACACGCTCAGCAGGACAAGATCGCAAGCCCACGAATGGGAATTGCTTCAAGAGGTTGCAGTTCGCATCTTCCATCTGTGGTGGACCCTTTCGCATCACAATCCAACGCAAAACTGCCCAATTTTTGCTCGCTAGGTCCAAAGCCTGGAGCTTTTTGGCAAGACTCATTGTCCCTCTGTTGGAGCGGGAAGTTCTTGTATGCCTTCTCTCCCTTTCCACTCCTTCAGAAGGTCCTTCTCAAGGCTCAGTCGGCACCTTCCACCATTATCTTGATTGCTCCGCTATGGCCTTGTCAAATCTGGTTTCTCTTACTACAGCGTCTAGCGGCAGAGTCGCTAATGCCTCTTTCTCTCTCCTTGCACCTACTATTGCAGGACAGGGGGTCCCTGTTGCACCCGAATGTACGTTCTCTTCACCCGCATGCCTGGCTCCTCAGAACTTAGCTAAGGTCCGTATCAGGGTGTCTGATCAGGTCGCTCAGGTGTTGGTTGAGGCACGGAAACCTGCCACCAGGGCCACTTACGCTATGAAGTGGAAACGCTTTTGCATTTGGGCCACAGCCAAGTGAGTGGATCCGTTGGTCTGTCCGGTTAATACCATCCTAGAATACTTGCTTTCTTTTTACAAGAAAGGCCTCAGCTATTCCTCCATCAAGGTGCACCTGGCCGCCATCTCCGCTTACCATTTATCTGTGTCGGGTAAGATAGTGGCTCAGATGGAGGTTTCCAAAGCCTTTTTGTGCAGTATTCTCCACATCAGACCTCCCATCAGGGACCCTGTTCCTCCTTGGGATCTCCTGTTCGTCCTGGAGAAGCTTTCTCTTCCCCCCGTTTGAGCCGGCTATGAAGTCGGAGCTCCATTTCCTTTCCTGGAAAACTCTGCTTTTGGTAGCAATTACTTCGGCGAGGCACATTTCAGAACTTTAAGCACTCATGTGTAAAGAACCCTACCTTGTCTTCCACAAGGACAGGGTTGATCACCGCACCAATCCGAAGTTCTTACCGAAAGTGTTTTCGGAGCTCACTTTGAATCAGTCGCTTCAGCTCCCGGTCTATGACCCAGAGCACTCTAACAGGGGAGAGGCCCTGCTTCATTCCTTGGACATACACAGGGCTCTCAGATATTATCTAGCTAGAACCAAGGTGGACAGGAAGTCGGATCAGCTCTTTGTGTCCTTTGCCCAATGGTCCGTACGTCGCCCGGTCACCAAACAGATGCTTTCGCCCTGATTGGTTCACTGCATTCCCTACTGTTATGAGAAGCATAATAGGTCGACATCGGGGGCAATTAAAGCTCACTTCACCAGGGCTATCGCTACTTCCTTTGCAGCGCTGAAGAAGGTACTGAAGGCAGATATCTGTGCTGCCGCTACCTGGAGTTCTGTCCATACCTTCGTCAGGCACTAAAACCTCGACATCATTTCCAGACACAGAGCAGGGTTTGGCCTCGTGGTTCTGCAAGGCCTGGTTTCCTGAGGGAACTTCCCTTCTCTTGCTGTCCTTTTCCTGCTGTTTTTTCCCCCTCACAGGGGTTGTTATAAGTTTATTCTGCTTGGAACTCAGTCGTCAATGTGAAACCTGCTGCAAGAGCTTCTCCTCGAACTAAGATGGTACAGTTACGTAAGAACTTACCGTAACAGTAGATCTTCAAGAGAAGCTCTTGCAGCAGGTATATTTCAAACAACATGAAGTCTTGCTATATTATGACAATTGCAGTGAGTCCCCATCTTCGAACTGCTCCGGAGGTGAAATAGTTAACTTTCCATGCAGGCATGGAACTTAGAGCGCGAGCTTGGTTGAAAACTCTGTCTGTTGTTCTTCAAGCATAAACTGTCAGATTCTTTACTCTGCCTCACTGAACAGTCGCTCCGGAGATTTCTCCTTCTGCTCGGTTCATTTTGTCAGTTTAAAAGTATTATTTTCTCGGTTTTCAGCCAAAATTAAACCGCAACTGGTCGGTTCAAGCTCTGTCTGTGGTAATGTAAGTAATAGATAGGTTTTACATTTAGTTTTTCTGTGTGGAACTTGTAATTCATTATCGGTTCGGTTTGAACCAATCAGGTTGTATTTAAATGTACTAGTCCTTTTTTAGAGTGCGGTTCCCGGTTCTTATCGGTTCTAAAAAAAACGGATTTCATTACGTTTTTTTCCATGACCTGTGACACAGTTGGGAACCGATAAGGGTGTCTTGTTTGGCGGATTGCCATAAACGGGCAAGTTGGTTAGACTGGCATTATGTCTGAGAAACCCAAAAGAAAAACCGGACCCACTGGGTTTCAACACTGTAGTGTTTGTGGGGAAGCTTTTGCTAAGGCTGACCCACACACCACATGTGTCTATTGTCTGGGGTTTGACCACCTCAATTCAGACTGCCAGATTTGTCAGAATTTCCCTGCTGCCACCATAGATAAGAGAGTTGGTAGGCTCAGGGAAAGGGAGGCCAAAAAGTCCGCTGACCCGGATGGCCAGCCCGGTTTGGTACCAACCGAACGAGGAGTCCCTCTGACCAGGCGTGCTTCCTCGGCAAGCGAAGAGCCAGTTCTGAGGAGCGGTTCCAGCAAAGGACTAGAAAGTCAGCTAGCGTAGAGCCAAAAGTTCTCTCCCAGCTGCTGAAGAAATAGCTAAACAATTCAAATTGTCCAGTCTCTCTCCGGTTCCGACCGAACCGACACCTTCAGGGAGGCGTTCGGTTGGCCGTTCCACCGGATTCAAGATTATGATTTTGAGGATTTTATGAACCGGAGGAGGGAAGAGGAATATGAGGAGAGTGAATATGGTTTTGAAGATCTGGATGTGCCCATTGAACGGACATCTCTCCAGATAGACCCTTGGGGTTTCTCCTCCAAGGCTTTCTGAGTCCCCTTCTCATTTTATGTTTTATAAAAGTTGCTGAAACTCTCCAGCTCCCGTTGAGGAAGCTGTTGATGACCAAGAGGAGCCAGACTATGTAGAAATGATGGATATTCCAGAGTCTAGAGACTGTCTATTCCTTTGCATAAATCTTTTGGAAACAGACAGTAAAAGTTTTAAAACTCCTCACACTATACCTCCTGTGGATAAAAGGATGGACAAGAGGTATACCTTATCAGGCTCCGACACTGATTTCCTCACCCAACAATGCAGCCATGTGGGGTAGTGCAGGCTGCAGCCTGTGACAAGACTAATATTCCCCTAGCTTCACACCCCCTGAGAAGGACTCCAGGAAGATTGATGCTATGGCAAAGAAACAGTACATGGCAGCATCTTTGGGACTCAGACAAGCAAATTATATGGCTTATGCTGCTAGGTACCAGAAATCCAGATGGGATACTGTGCTGGCCCTAGCAAAACAAGTCCCTGACCAGCTTGCCAGGGAGCTGGAACAGGTGGCTATGGATGGTATTGAGGCATCCAAGGTGCAATTTCATGCTGCAGTGGACTCTAATGATGTTTCATCAAGAGTCATGGCTACATCTGTGGCACTTCACAGGATGGCTTGGCTCAGATGTACTACCCTGTCTCAGGATACCCAGTCTAAGGCCATGGATTTTCCTGTTGTGGGGAATTCTCTGTTTGGGGAGCAAACAGAATTACATGAAGAAAATGGATGAATATAGGACCACCTATAGGAGTGCACAGGCTAAGGAAAGGCAGGCCACTCCTCAAAAGCAGCTTCCTAGAGGCAGGGGCAGGCCTTTTCATAGGCCTTTTTACCAAACCCAAGCTTCCTTCTCCGCCTGTGCTCAGAGGGGGTTCTTTAGAGGGAGAGGCAGACGGGGTACAAGCAGGCCTGCTTCCACCCCTTAGCCCAAAGTCCCTGCCAAGCAGGCACCCTGATGGGATTGCCAGGGCCGATTCTTCTCTACCTGTAGGGGGCAGGCTGGCTTACTTTGTCCAGGACTGGAAGTCTATAACGTCAGACTAGTGGGTCCTGGAAGTAGTAAGCCAGGGACTGGTTCTCAGCTTCAAAAAATTTCCAAAGCTGAGAACCAGATCTTTTCCACCTGCAACTCCATCAGAGGCACTCGCCCTAGAGGCAGAGGTCTCTACCCTCCTGGCTCTCAGAGACATGGAAAGGGTTCCTCCCCTACACCAGGGCAAAGGTTTGTACTCCAGGTACTTCCTTACCCCAAAAAAGACAGGAGAATGGCGGCCCATCCTGGATCTCAGATATTTAAACAAGCACCTTTTAAAGCCAAAGTTCAAAATGGTGACTCTGGGAATTATCCTACCCTCTCTAAGGCCAGGGACTGGCTAGCTTCCCTGGACCTCAAAGATGCCTACTTCCATATTCCCATCAGAAGCTCCCATCGAAAGTACCTCAGGTTGAGGCTGCCCTCAGGCCGCTACCAGTTCAGAGCAATGCCTTTCGGCCTCACTTCTGCTCCAAGGGTATTCACCAAATGCCTGGCAGTAGCAGTTGCCTACCTAAGAAGGCAAAAGATTGCCATCTTTCCTTACCTGGACGATTGGCTCATAGTAGGCCAGTCCCCAGACCAGGTCAATTTACATCTTCAGATAACACAGCAACTGCTTACCTCTCTAGGTTTCCTTCTGAATCTCTCAAAGTCAGTTCTAGAGCCTGTCCAGCTTCTTACCTTCATAGGCAGAACTGAACACACAGGAAGCCAGGGCCTTCCTCCCCTGGACAGGGCAAAGACCCTAGTCTCCTGGCCTCCTCATTTACCCTGCAGGTCTCCCGGCCAGCAAGGCATTTCTGCAGCTCCTAGGACACATGGCTGCTTCCACAGCAGTTGTGCAGGGGCAAGATTTCAGATGAGGGACATCCAGTTCCATTTGAGAGCTTTTTGGTCTCAAAGAAAGGATCCTCTTACCACGTTGATCCCAGTAACTCGAACCCTGATCCAAGCCCTACAGTGGTGGCAAGATCAGAGCAACCTGAAACAAGGGGTTCCTTTTGTTACTCAGTCTCATTCTCTAATCCTTACTACAGATGCATCCCTCTTGGGCTGGGGAGCTCACATGGGCGACCTCACCACCCAGGGTCTGTGGTCTCCCCAGGAATCTCTGCTCCACATCAACCTGTTGGAGCTCAGAGCAGTTTTCTAGCACTTCAAGCTTTTTCCAAATCTGTTCAGAACAAGAGTATTCAGGTCAGAACAGACAACACCACTACAATGTGGTACATCAACAACAAGGGGCACTCGGTCTACGGCCTTGTGCACCAGGCGATGAAGTTGTGGTCTCTGGCTTACTCCTGAACACCTCCCTTATGGAGTCCACCTCCCAGGCAAGGACAATGTCCTGGCAGATGCCCTCAGCAGGATTTCCCAGGGCCACCATGAATGGTCACTGGATCCCCTGGTCTTGGGAGTAGTATTTGCCAGATGGGGCACCCCGCAGATAGATCTTTTTGCAGCCCCAGACAATCACCAACTTCCTCTTTTTTGCTGCAGGCCTCCCGTGTTGGGCTCACTCCCCCTGGATGCCTTAGCCCTCAGTTGGGAAGGGAAGTTCCTCTATGCCTTCCCTCCCTTTCCTCCCCTGTTCAAAGTGTTAGTCAAAATCAGATCCCAATCCTGCAAAGTCATTCTGATAGCTCCAGATTGGGCCAGACAACCCTGGTATCCACTCCTGCTGTCCTTAGCAGTCCTTCCTCCCCTGTGCCTTCCCAGGAATCACAATCTGTTAACCTGTGCCTAGGGAAGGGTTTGGTATCCGAATCTCAAATCTCTCAATCTCAAGGCTTGGTTCTTGAAGAGTTAGAGTTTGCTGATTTACACCTTTCCCAAGGTCTAATGGATATATTGAAGGCCTCAAGGAAGCTTTCCACCAGGGCTACGTACAATTCCAAATGGAAAAGGTTTTCCATATGGTGCTCGGAAAAGCATATTTCCCCAGTCTCTGCTGATCTACCCACAGTCCTGGATTATATGGTCCATCTGAATTCTTTGGGGCTGAGACCAGCTACCCTGAAGGTGCATTTGGCAGCTGTGTCTGCTTTTATTTCAGCAGGTAAATCCTCTTCTCTTTCAGCTCATCCTGTATTTTCCAAGTTTTTTAAGGGGTTGCTTCACACCAACCCTCCATTCAGGGATCCTGCCCCTGCCTGGGATCTTAATGTTTGCATTGCTCAGCTTATGCAACCCCTCGAGCCCTTGTCTTCAGCTGAGCTCAAGTATTTGACTTGGAAAACTGTGTTTCTGGTAGCCATCACCTCTGCCAGACACATAAGTGAATTACAAGCGTTGTCAGTGGAGCAGGAGTTTATCTCTTTTCACAGAGATAAGGTGGTCCTCCGGACTAACAGAAAGTTCCTGCCTAAGGTGGTTTCAGATTTCCACCTTAATCAATCTATTTCTCTTCCAGTGTACTTCACTGACCACTCTTCCTCTGGTGAGAGGAGGCTGTACAGCCTAGATGTGAAGAGAGCCCTTAGTTACTACATAGAGCGTACCAAGGGTCATAGGTTTGACTCCCTCCAACTGTTCCTCACTTATGGCGAAGTTGGTAAAGGGAAGCCAGCCACTAAAAGATCCATTGCCAGGTGGATTGTCTCTTGTATCCAATTCTGCTACGAGAAGTTGGGTAAAGTTCCCCCCTCAGGCCTGAGGGCTCACTCTACCAGAGGTACAGCTGCTTCTCTGGCTGCTGCCAGAGACATTCGTATTCTAGAAATATGTCAAGCAGCTACCTGGGAAAACAGTTCACACTTTTACCAAGCACTCTCCCTGGACATCCAGGCTAGGAGTGATGCTGGGTTTGGCACAACCGTGCTTCAGAGCCTATTCCTAAGTAGGTTCTGTCCCTCCTCCATGGGGGTACTGCTGTGTAGTCTGCAATTGTCATAATATAGCAAGACTTCATGTTGTTTGAAGAAAAAATTACTCACCTTAGTAATGTTGTTTCTTCTAATGGAGTCTTGATATATTATGACCTCCCTGCCTACCCCTCTCAGAACCTCTGTTTTGGGATGTGGGTGGGCAGTACAGGGTTGGCACTTTTTGATGCCCACCTTGTTGTTTTCACCTTCCTTTTGGGTGAATTTGTGTTGTGTTTTGCATTTTGGGTGTCCTGACTTGAGTCTTTGTTTTAGGCCAAAAATGAGTGTTTATGTTAGTAGCCAGTTGGCTAGTGTAGGTTTACAGCTTCCACACAGAGCCTTAGTGAGTTTTAGCTCGTAAAGATCTGACAGTTTGCGTTTGAAGAACAACAGACAGAGTTTTCAACCGAGCTCGCGCTCTAAGTTCCATGCCTGCATGGAAAGTTAACTATTTCATCTCCGGAGCAGTTCGAAGATGGGGACTCACTGCAATTGTCATAATATAGCAAGACTCCATTAGAAGAAACAACATTACTAAGGTGAGTAATTTTTTCTTCCTGCCCACCTTCCCCCAGGGATCAGGTCCTGTTCAGGCCGGTATTTTTTCATCTTTGAGGGGTTGTCTATTGACAATCAGTTTCTAACTTGCCTGTCATTTTCTTGCCTGATGGGGTGGGGGCATTCAAGAACTGGAGCACGTGGGGCAACTCCTCCCTTATATAGGGCAATGTCGGGGTGAAGCCCGCTCGGTGAGGCGTTCCCACGTCGGTACAACTAGAGGAAAAGTTACGGCACGCTTAGTCCTCAATGTGAAACCTGCTGTACTTTCATCCACACTGACCCACCCAACCTCCCCGGCTGCAACGCACAACCTGGCTTCCAGCGGGCTAAGATCTGGTGTCATAGGGCAGAGCCGAGGGTCATACCATCCGGGTGGTTCAGAGGAGCCAGCTTGAAGACCTTCCAGCAAGATCTAAAGGGGAAAGGGACATGCCATCAAGTGTGGATGAACAACATATACCACTCCTAGAACTGCTGTTACAGGTGAGTAACCTGTTTTTCTCGGCCCTTGCTCCAGATCCCCTCTCAGTCCTATATAGCCCGCAGAGGAGGGGGCCCCTGCCACTTTTAGCCTTGCCACAGCAGGGGCCGGGCGGGAGGCACCGGTTTGGCAGTCACTTTTTTGGAAGCGAAGGCTTCCCTGGTGTCATGCTCTGGGACCCGTGGGTCCAAGCTGGCGCCGTCCTTGGCACCGTCTGTTGGTGCTGCCCCTGACTCCTGTGCCGCTTGCGGAACCGCAGGTCCGGACGGCGCCATGGATAGGGCAGGGCCAGCCTGCGGTGCTGTTTCTGTCCCTGGCACCGTTTGCAGTGACAGGGATGAGAGCGGTGCTGTAGGCCACACGGGACCCATCTGCGGCGCCACCTCTACCTCCAGTGCCGCCTGCGGTGCCGGGGATGGGGGTGGCGCTGTGGCCGGTGCCGTCTCTGTCTCCAGTGCCACTTGCGGAGCCGCAGGTGGGGGCGGTGCCCTGGGTAGTGCCAGGTTTACTCCCGGTGCCGTGGGTGAGGGTGGGCCCACTCACAGTCCTGGGACTGGCAGGGATCGAGAGGGTCATCTGAGTCCAAATTTAGCCATCTTCCTCCAGGGAGGACCCGGAGTCTGACCTGGATTGGCTTCTGGATTCCACCAATTCATCAGGGTGTAGCACCTCGGCCCCCATTCAGCCCCTCGCTGGGGAGCAGCTGGACTCTACTGGTTCTGGGGTCAGTGGTACTGACCAGCCTTTGGGTTCCCAGGCAGACACCATGGGGCAACCCAGAGCCGAAGTCCTGTCTGCCCCCCCCAGTGGGTGTTCCCGTCCTGTGGTTGTTATTACTAGCCCGACTTCTGATTTAGGTAGGGCATCCCAGGCAGGAGAGGGCTCTCCACCTCCGGCTCTCTCCCAGGAGTCAGCCAGGGGGGTGTCAGTTGCCACTGCTGGTGGTGAGCAAGAGGGCCTTCTTGAAGTCTGAAGAGTTGAGTAGCCAGGGCTCAGTACGGTGGCCCCAGCTGGGTTCGTAGCATGGTCCGCGCATCTCCCCTGAGGTTTCTCCAAGATGCATGTCTTTACAGGAGGTTAGGGGTCATCCTTTTGGACCCACACGATCCCAGTCACCTCGCAGGGGAATTTCTTTCTTTGGGCACAACTCTGGCCATTCCAGTCCAGTTGAACGGCTCCTGTCTGCTGGGACCACCAGGTATGCCTCTCTTTTGGGACCATTCGCTGAGTCCTACTGGAGCAGAGGCCGTGCTACTTTTTGGTGGTGCTTGGCCCCTGTGCTTCTGCCAACTCCTCCTCCTCTCCCAGGTGTTCCCAGTCCTATGGGGCCACTTACCTGGGAGCAGTTCAGGGCCTCAGTTGCACTTTTTCCTGCCTACTTTAGAGCCATGGGCGAGCAGGCGTTTCATCACTCCCCAGTGCAGCCTGACCCTGAATCTCCGGACTCATCGGCTTCCTCGTCTTCCTCCGACAAGGGAGGGGAAACTTCCGTCCATCTTTCCCCAGTGGCTGATCTTACTGGCTATCAGCGCTTCCTTTTGGGGATGCTTGACGAGCTCCACATCTCCACCCATAGAGAGAGCAATCCAGACAGGTCAGGGCGGACCTTCTTAGGTGAGTTTGGTGCAGGCAAACCTCGCTGTTCCCGCCTGGCCTGTTTCCTTCCAGGAGGCATTACACTGGGTCTGGTGGCATCCCTTTTTCTCTGTTCCAGCCCCAAGGGACCTTTGCCAGAGGTATTGCACCCTCCCGGGGTCTCCAGGAGCGTTGCCTCACCCCCTTCGGGTGTGACACTCTTGGACACCCCCTCTGGGCATAGAACCCCAGGCCATGACCAGCCCCTGGACTTAGATTCTTCAGAGTTTGATTTCTGGGGTAGGAGAACCTTCTCCTCAGCACGGATTCTGCTCTGCGTGGCAGCATATCAGGCCCACCATGTTACCTACAACAGGTACTTGTGGTCTAGGTTAGGACAACTTCTAGCCTCTTTGCCTGATTTGGAGGAAACCAGACAGGCCATTGCCCTCTCCAAGCAGGGCCTGGAGCTTGCAAGGCACCAAGCAAGGGCATCATGTGACACCAGTGAGGTGGCTTCCAGGCTGGTGTGGATAGCTATCTGCATTAGGCAGTCGGCATGGCTTTGTCTATCCCGGTTATCATCCTTGGCCCAGCGTCGGGTGATCTCCTCTGCTTTCCAGAGAACCCACCTTTTCTCCTGTAGGGTGAGGCAGCGGCTTCAGGGGTGCCTTCCATCTTCCATGAGGAGAGCCCCGCTTATCCCAGACCAGTCCCAGGCCTGGAGGGGTTCTCCCCTCTAGTGTCTTCCCCCACTGGAGGCTAAGGAACACTCCCTTAGGGAGGTGCTGGGCCCCCTTCAGGGGGCTCAGTACTCATCCAAGTAGTGATGAATGGTGAAGACTGACACCAGGTAAGATATGAAAATGACATACCTACCGTAATTCTTGATGTTTCTGTGTATCTTCACCATTCATCACTAAATCCTGCCCTTCTTCCCCATGGGACCTTTATCTCTGAGCGATCCTCCTCCCTGTGTGTCTCCTTGTCGCTTCAGCACCTCTCCTCCTCCTCCTGCTGTCCCTTGTGGTTTGGAGGAGGAAGACTCTGAAGAGGCAGACAGGAAAGGATATGCTTGGGGTCTCATGGGGGTCCCTCTTTCTCTCCCCCTCCCCCCTCAAGGTTCAATGCTCTGGCCCCCTCTCTAGGGTGGCCAGGGCAGAGAGGAGATGAGGGACCTCCTGGCACCTCTCAGCAGTTTTCTTAAAAAATTTTTTAGGCCCCCTTTGGGGGTATTTCCTCTATTTCTCCCTGAGGTGTTGGCCCTTGACACACCTTTCTTTCTATCTGTTAAGTTTGCAGCAGGGGTAGTCTCCCTTTGCCGTTTCCAGACATTCAATTCCTCCTAAGTTGGCAGGAGGGGTAGATGCCGCCTACCCTGTTAGGCCTGATTCAACCTCGACTACAGTGCTAACAGCCTTCCTGAGGAGGTCATTGGGTCTAAAACAGTGGGGGAATTCAAACATGCATGGGACAGACACAAGCCAATTATAGTGGGGGGTTGCAGGAAGTAGGCTGTTGGTTAACTAGAATCTGCAGCTTATCCAGTAGGTAGGGAAATGGGCAGACTGGGTGGGCCAAGTGGTCCTTATCTGCTGTCAAAGTCTATGTTTCTATGTTTCTTAAGCTCTGGCTGTCTTTTAAGCCTGCCCTTGTTGCGCTTGGGGTATGTTCTGTATTCTAACATCCTACAGTTAGCTTGCAGCATGAGGGTTAAATCTCGAAGTTTTTTCCCTCTCGAGGTCCAGGTTGTTTTGCTTGGAGGGAGGCAGTGTCTTCTCCTCCTCCTCCTTCCCTGCTCCTCTTCCTACCCTCCCTTCACCACCCTTTCTTTCGTGCAGAAATTGGGGCCCGTTCCTTTCCCAATCCTTAGGCTTCTCTCTTTCGTTACTGTCCTCTAAGTCGTTATTCCTCCTCTTGGTTTTATATCCCTTTCCATTTTCTATCCCTTTCGCTCCCTTGCCCCACCCTTCCATCCCTTCCTATCCTTCTCGCCAGCGTGCAGAACTGGAATTAAGGTGGAGTTGACAGTGAGTAACGGCCAACCCATGAGTGGCGCTGCCTCTGCGTCGACTCTGCCTCCAAAAAAAATGAACAAATAATATGCTCCTGCGGGTTCCTGACCAACGGCCGATACTCAAGTAGTGATGAATGGTGAAGATGCACAGAAAGATCAAGAATTACGGCAGGTACGTAATTTTCATTTCAAACAACATGAAGTCTTGCTATATTATGACAATTGCAGTTTGTCCCACCATTAGAACTGCTCCGGAGGTGAAAGAGTTAACTCCATTCCATGAATGGAACTTAGAGCACGAGCTCTAAAGAGAAGCTCTTGTGTAGTTTCAAACCTAAACTGTCAGATTCTTTACTCCGCCTCACTGAACAGTCGCTCCGGAGATTTCTCCTACTGCTCGGTTCATTTCTCGGTTTAAACAGTGTTTTCTCGGTTCGATTCAACCGAGAATAGTTTTATTTAACATAAAACCGATCAGTTCAAGCTCTGTCTGTAGTATCGTAGTAATTCTTATTTTAATTCTGTGTGGAACTTGTAAGTTTATCGCATGGTTTTGAACCGATCAGCTTGAGTTAAAACTTAAGTTTTTAAACTGATATTTTAGGCGGTTCCGGTTCTTATCGGTTCTAAAAAAACAGATTTCATTACGGTTTTCCAATACCGTGACACAGTTAGGAACCGATAAAGGGTGGTCTTGCCTGGCACTGCCGTTTAAAGGGCAAGTTTTTCTGGTTAGGCTGGCATTATGTCTGAGAAACCCAAAAGAAAAACCGGGCCCACTGGCTAGGAGATTGTCTATTCCTCTGCATAAGTCATTTAGGAAACAAACAATAAAAATCTTAAAAACTCCTAATTCTGTGCCTCCTGTAGATAAAAAGATGGACAGGAGGTACACACTGTCAGGTCCTGATACAGAATTCCTTTCTCAGCAATGCAGTCATGTTGGGGTAGTTCAGGCTGCAGCCTGTGATAAAGCTAATATTCCCTGGCTTCACATCCTCCTGACAAGGATTCCAGGAAGATTGATGCCATGGCAAAAACAGTACATGGCAGCGCCCTTGGGACTCAGGCAAGCAAATTATATGGCTTATGTAGCAAGGTATCAGAAATCTAGATGGGATACTGTTATGAGTTTAGCCAAACAAGCCCCTGGCCAGCTTGCTAGTGAGCTGGAGCAGGTGGCTGCCGATAACTTGAGGCTTCTAGGTGCAGTTTCATGCTGCTGTGGATTTTAATGATGTTTCCTCTAGAGTCATGGCCACATCCGTAGCTTTTAGTAGGTTGGCCTGGCTCCAGGTAGTATAACTTGTCTGGGATACCCAGACTAAGGCTATGGATTTTCCTGTGGTGGGAAATTCTCTGTTTGGGGAGCAGACAGAGAATTATATAAACAGATGGATGAATATAGGACTACCTATAAAAGTGCCCAAGCCAGGGCGGCAAGCCACTCCTCAGAGGCACACCCCAGGGGTAGGGGTAGCCTTTCCACAGGCCTTTGCAAACCCAGGCCTCCTCTGCTTATGCTCAGGGGGTTCTTCAGAGGCAAAAACAGGCGGGCGTGGGCAGGCCTGCCCCACCCCTCAGCCTAAAGCACCTGCCAAGCAGGCACCCTGATGGGGTGCCCAGGGCCGGTCTCCTTTACCAGTGAGGGCAGGTTGGCTACTTCAGTCAGAACTGGGTGTCTTTAACTTCAGACAAGTGGGTTCTGGAAGTAGTAAGTCAGGGTCTAGTTCTCAGCTTCAAAAGTTCCCAAAGATGAGAATCAGGTCTTTTCACCTGCAAGCTCTTTAGAGACCTTTACTCTAGAAGCAGAGATCTCAACCCTGTTAGCTCTCAGAGCGGTAGAAAGGGTTCCTCCCCTACAGCAGGGCAAGGGTCTGTACTCCAGATACTTCCTTACCCCAAAAAAGACAGGAGAATGGCGGCCCATTTTAGACCTCAGATATCTGAACAAGCATCTTTTGAAACCAAAGTTCAGAATGGTAACTCTGGCAATGATTTTACCCTCTCTAAGGCCAGGGGACTGGCTAGCTTCCCTGGACCTCAAGGATGCCTATTTCACGTCCTAATCAGAGCTCCCACGAAAGTACCTCAGATTCAAACTGCCCTCAGGTCACTACCAGTTCAGAGCAATGCCCTTGACCTTACCTCTGCCCCAAGGGTATTCACAAAATGTCTGGCAGTAGCAGTGGCTCACTTAGGAGGCAAAGGTTGCTGTTTTCCCTATCTGGACGACTGGCTCATTGTAGGCCAGTCCCCAGAACAGGTAAAATCTCACCTGCAAGTCACTCAGCAGCTTCTCTCCTCCCTGGGCTTCCTGCTAAATCTACCAAAGTCAGTTCTGGAACCAGTTCAGGTACTCACCTTCATAGGTGCAGAATTGGACACAAATCTGGCCAGAGCTTTTCTTCCCTTAGAAAGGGTAAGGAACTTGATGGCTCTAGCCTCCTCCTTCACTCTGCAGGTCTCTCGACCAGCAAGGCACTTTTTGCAGCTCCTGGGGCACATGGCTGCATCCACAGTTGTAGTGCAGGGAGCAAGATTTCAGATGAGAGACATTCAGTTTCACTTGAGAGCCTATTGGTCTCAGAGAAGAGACCCCCTTTCCAAGTTGGTCCCAGTGACCCGAACCTTGATCCAGGCCCTCCAGTGGTGGCAGGATCAGAGCAATTTAAGACTGGGGTCCCTTCATTCCCCTTTCTCACACTTTGACCCTCACTACGGATGCTTCCCTCCTGGGGTGGGGAGCCCACATGGGCGACCTCTCCACTCAGGGAGTGTGGTCCCCCCAGGAATCTCTGCTCCACATCAGTTTGCTGGAACTCAGAGCTGTCTTTTTAGCACTTCAAGCATTTTCTGCTTCTGTCCAGAACAAAGTGGTACAAGTCAGAACAGACAATACCACAACAATGTGGTACATCAACAAGCGGGGGCACTCGGTCTTCGGCCTTGTGCACCGAGGCAATGAAGTTGTGGTCTCTGGCCTATTCCCTGAACACTTCACTCATGTGCAGTTCACCTTCCAGGAAAGGACAATGTCCTAGCAGATGCTCTCAGCAGGATTTCTCAGGGCCACCACGAATGGTCTCTGGATCCTCAAGTATTGGGGATAGTCTTTGCCAGATGGGGCACCCTCAGATAGATCTTTTGCAGCCCCAGACAATCACCAACTTCCACTGTTCTGTTGCAGGCCCCCAGTGTTGGGCTCAGTCCCCTGGGCGCCCTTCTCCTGGATTGGGAAGGGAAGTTTCTTTATGCTTTTCCCCCCTTCCCTCTCCTATTCAAGGTGTTAGTAAAAATCAGATCCCAGCCTTGCAGGGTGATTCTGATTGCCCCAGATTGGGCCAGGCAGCCCTGGTACCCACTCCTTCTGTCCCTGACAGTCCATCTCCCCTGTGCCTCCCAGGAATCACAACCTATTAACCTGTGCCCAGGGAGAGTTTGGTATCCGAACCTCAAATCCCTCAACCTCAAGGCCTGGCTCTTGAGGAGTTAGATGCTGACCTACACCTCTCTCAGGGTGTTCTTGAAATCCTAAAGGCTTCTAGGAAGCCTTCCACTAGGGCTACTTATAATTCTAAGTGGAAAAGGTTCTCCATTTGGTGTTCTGGGAAACATATTTCCCCAGAATCTGCTGATTTGCCCATTGTGTTAGATTACATGGTCCATCTTAATTCTTTGGGCCTGAGACCAGCTACCCTGAGAGTTCATTTGGCAGCTGTCTCTGCTTTTGTTTCAGCAGGAAAGCCATCCTCTCTTCCACTCACCCTGTATTTTCCAAGTTTTTAAGGATTACTTCCATACTAATCACCCTTTTTCGGGATCCGGCCCCTGCAAAATAGCAATGTTTGCATTGCCCAGTTAATGCAACCCCTTTTGAACCTCTGTTTTCTGCAGAGCTTAAGTATCTAACTTGGAAAACTGTTCTCCTAGTGGCTATCACTTCTGCTAGGCATAAAGTGAGTTGCAAGTCTTGTCAGTAGAAACTGACTTTATTTCTTTCCACAGGGATAAGGTAGTCCTCAGGACTAACGGAAAGTTTTTGCCTAAGGTGGTTTCAGATTTCCATCTTAACCAATCTATCTCCCTTCCAGTGTTTTTCACTGAACATTCCTCTTCTGGTGAGAGGAGATTGCACAGTTTAGATGTTAAGAGGCCCTTAGTTACTATATAAGCGTACCAAGGGTCTTAGGTTGAATCCCTCAACTTTTCTCACTTATGGTGAGGGTTGGGAAAGGAAACCTGCCACTAAGAGATCAATTGCCAGGTGGATTGTCTCTTGTATCAATTTGTTATCAGAAACTGGGCAGAGATCCCCTCTGGCTTGAGGGCTCATTCTACCAGAGGTACAGCCGCTCTCTAGCTACTGCCAGAGACATCCCTATATTGAGATATGTCAAGCTGCTACTTGGAAAACGGTACACACTTTCACCAAGCATTACTCCCTGGATGTCCAGGCTAGGAGAGATGCTCGGTTTAGCACAGCTGTGCTTCAGAGCCTATTCCTAAGTAGGTTCTGTCCCTCCTCCATGGAGGTACTGCTGTGTAGTCTGTAATTGTCATAATATAGCAAGACTTCATGTTGTTTGAAGAAAAAATTACTCACCTTAGTAATGTTGTTTCTTCTAATGGAGTCTTGCTATATTATGACCTCCCCCCCAGCCTGCCCCTCTCAGAACTTCTACTTGGGTATGGGGTGGGCAGCCTAGTGTGGGCACTATTTTATGCCCTTTTTATGTGTTTTCACCCTTTCTTGGGGTTTGAGGTGTGGTGTTTTCATTTTTCCTTATATTTCTCTCATTTGTTAAATTATACTATTAGTTCTGGTCCCTGACTTGAGTCTTTTGTTTTGGGACCAGCAATGAGTGTTAATATTTAGGTAGCCAGTTGGCTAGTGTAGGTTACAGCTTCCACACAGACCTTAGTGAGTTTTTGCTCGTAAAGATCTGACAGTTTAGGTTTGAAACTACACAGACAGAGCTTCTCTTTAGAGCTCGTGCTCTAAGTTCCATTCATGGAATGGAGTTAACTCTTTCACCTCCGGAGCAGTTCTAATGGTGGGACAAACTGCAATTGTCATAATATAGCAAGACTCCATTGGAAGAAACAACATTACTAAGGTGAGTAATTTTTTCTTTTTGCTGTATGATCATAAAACCTATAAATAAAACGTTTAAAAAAAATAAGTGCTTATGTTCATTTTTCATAGTGGAAAAGGAGAGGGTAAAGGACCTGAGTTGCAAGGGAGGTGCACGGAGGGCAGGGGGATGGATTCTAGCCCATTCATAGAAGGCAGGGTACTGGAGGAGTTGGGAAAGTTGAGGGTGGATAAGACAATGTGTCCAGACGCCCTATATCCAAGAGTACTCCAGTAGCTTTGGGGGGGAGACTGGCAGCACCATTAACTAAACTTTAATCTGTTGCTAGACACGGAGGGTTCCATGTGACTAGAAAAGGGCAGATGTGGTGCTGCTACACAAGAGTGGCAGCAAGGAGGAGGCAGGCAATTATTGTCCAGTCAGCCTTACCTCAGTGGTGGGTACGATTATGGAGGAATCCTGAAGGAAAGAATCGTGGACTACCTTGTAACCAGTGGTCTCCAAATGACAGGCAGTACTGGGTTACAGGCGGGGGAAGGGGGGTCATGCCAGATGTACCTGATCAAATTTTTCGACTGGGTGATGAGGGTACTTGATCGGGGGGGGTGGACGTGGCCTATCTGGACTTCATCTAGGCTTTTGACCCTCACAGGAGACTGGTGAACAAGCTGGGTAGTTTGGGGGCAGGACCAAAAATAACTCAGTGGGTGAAGAGCTGGCTTAGGGGCAGATGCCAGAGGGAGGTGGTAAATGGGGAGCACTCAGGAAGAGAGGGTGACTAGTGGGATACCCCAAGGGTCAGTATTGGGGCCCATCCTATTTAACATCTACATCAGAGATGTTGCAGAAGGGCTAAATAGGAAGGGGTGCCTATTTGTGGATGATACAAAGATTTGCAATAGGGTAGACACACAGTGGGCGGGGGGGGGGAGATGAAGGAGGACCTGAGAAAACTGGAGGTGTGGTTGGAAAGTTGTCAATTAAGATTTAATGCAAAAAAAGTGCAGAATAATGCACACAGGGCATAAAAACCCACTGGCCAAGTACACACTGGGGGAAAAGTTGTTATGGTTATGAAACAGGAGAGGGATCTGGGGATTATCATTTCAGACACCCTAAAGGTGGCTTACCAGTGCAGTAAAGCGATAGGCAAGGGAACTCAAATGCTGCCATGCATAGGGAGAGGTATAACAAACAGACAGAGGGAGGTGTTAATGCCCCTCTACAGGTCCATGATGAGACCACACCTGGAGTTCTGGACACCTCACCTACATAAGAATATAGATAGGGTACAGAGTCCAGAGGAGGGCGACCAAGATGATGCATGGCATGCAGCGGAAGCCCTATGAGGAGAGGATGGAAGAGCTTGATCTGTATCTCCTGGAGATTGGGAGGGAGAGGGGGACATGATAGAGACATTTAAATGTTTGAAGGGGTTTAACAAAGTGAGGGAAGGGAGCATATTCAGGAGGAACAAAAGTCTGAAAACTAGAGGGCACAGTTTGAAGTTGGAAGGAGGAACTTCAGAGGTGATAGGAGAGGGTATTGCTTCACAGAGAGGGTGGTAGCCCCCTGAAACAAACTATTGAAGGAGGTGGTGGGGGGCCAAAACAGCAGGTGAATTTAAGAGATCATGGGATAAATACATGGGATTACAGATGAGGGAAGGGATGAACAAGGTAAAAGGGGAGTGGTGTCTCCATCGTGGGGGGGGAGACCAGGGGCTGGGTTCAAACAGCAGGGTCTAGGGTCACCTATGGAGAAAGGCAGACTGAATGGGCCAAGGGGTATTTTTTTTGCCGTAGGATTTCTGTGTTTCGGATTTCTAATGTAGTGCCTCACTTCGCCTCGATACTGCTTATTTTTACTGTGTCATCTTCAAATTTCTCAGTTTGCAGTGCCACCTGTTTTTATTTTACTGCAGTGCCAAACTCTGACAAGAAAGTGGTCAAGTTGTTGAGGAAAGTCTGACAGTCACCCATTACGCGTTGTTGCCCCTGTGAGGAAACCAGTGGCTGTGACAACCATCCTGTATGGCCTGTCTTGGACTTGAGCGTGACATGGATACATGTAATGCCTGCTTCTCAGTGAATCGCTGTACATATGAGAACCATACATTGAGGTGAGGTTGCCCTATCCCCACCTTTGGAGGCAGGCCTTGAAAGCATGTGTCCCAGACCAGGTCTTTAGGACTTTCCCCTTGGCCTTTTTTTTGGGACCTCTGGTTCTGTGGAAGTATGAAGTTCTTGATCTCACCATACTGAGGCATCGGAGACTCCAGGTGATGGGTCTGGTGGACAGTCGACACCTTCCGGGCGGTCGACTGCGAACCCTCCACAGTCTGCCTGCCTTGAGCAGCAGACATCCCTGGTGGCAATGCCACAACTGTACATTCGGTCTATAGTGGTGGACACCTCAACGTCATCTTCTAGCGTCACTGTATTTGTCACCATTTGAGTGACAACTCAGCAGGTGGCAATGGGGACAACATTAAGCCTCCTACTGAGACCATTTGTGGGAGAGGGACTAGCACAGAGGCTGTTGTCTGCACTGTTGTCAGTTCAGATGTCACCATCCACGGTGTCGCAAGCAACACCAAGGGGGGTGACAGCTCCAGACATGGTGATGGAGGCGGTGATGGCAATGGTGCTGGTCCTGGGCCTGATTCTGAGCAAGGCGTTAACGATGGCATTGTCTCGGAGGTTGTCCCTGACTCTGGTGTTGCCCGCGACACCAAGGAGGGTAATGGGGCAGAGCGTGATGTCAATTTCGGCACAGAGTGAGGTGTCAAGGACTGTGCCAGCCATGACGATGGGGAGATCCCTGTCTCCTAGGTCTTCACTGGTCCTGGTGCCAGGGGCGGGCTGAATTGGGGTTGGATGATGGCCTTGAGCTGGAGTGCTTTTTACGGAGTCGTTGGATGTCACCATCACCAATAAGGGCCATAGTCACCCTGTGGGACTTGTACAGCTCTGTTCTCCACAACTAGGGGGCTTGCCCTATGAACACCAGTTGGGTTACCCCTGGGTTGTAGAGGATGCCATTTAAGCAGATTTGCTAGGCTCGCCCTCCGGGCAGTTCTGCAACCCAAGCCAAGGCCCTTAAGATCAGGAGTCTCAACCCTCACTAGATGGGCCTATCTGCTCTCTAGAGATGATGTCATCATTCATAGGCCCTGAGGGGCCGTTAACGTGGGTCCAACACCAGGATTTCATTGGTTCCTTAGAAAGCCGGAATAGGGGGTCTGATAGGGCCCAGTACAGACCCTTCTCCCCGGCACCTATACCCGGAGGTGGGGCCTCGTCTCCATCTCCGTCCTCCTCAGAGGACATTGAATCATCTATCCACTGTCCTTCAGCTGCTGAGTATGCCTTCTACCAACAGTTGTTGGTGGAGATCCTTAAGGTGCTCTGCCTACATGTATTTACATGCGGCACTATCCCCAAGGACCTCCTCATGTGTTATTGTGCACTCACAGGGTCTGCTGGTGATATCCCTTGCCTTTCCTCAGGGCTTGAGGTACTGCCGAACTCATCTGGGCCTTGTGCATGACGACCTCTTGAGGAAGACTCCCTCAGGCAGAAGCTCTTGCAAGGAAGGCTTTTTCCTTGGCACATGCCCTAATGGGCATTTCTGACAACCATCACCTATGGTTACAGCTAAGTACACTCTTAGCTACACTACCATAGAGTGAGACAGTCAGGCAAGTCCATTGACCTTTCTACCCAGGGCCTGGAAGTAGCCTGGCACCATTCTTACGATGCCAGTAAGGTGACCTCCAGTTTGGCAGAAACTGCAGTCTGCATCAGGTGCATGGCACCTTAGGCCCAGCATAAGTTGCTTAGCTCACACTTCTACTGTCAGGTGGGAACAACTGTGGAACCCTTCTGCTCCTGTGCCACAGGATCCCCTCTTTGGCCCTAACCAGTTTTATGTCTTGCCAGACCTGTAAGGAACACGTGCCCTCAGGTGTTCTCCCCCACACAGAGGGACAAGGGTTTCTATTACCCTCAGTGTGAGCCAGCTTCTCTCTCAGAAGGTGGGGAAAACTTAATACTCGGATCCATAAGTGGGAATCATTGGTGAAGGTCGATTCTCGGAAGATATGAAAGTTACATACTTGCTGTAACCGTTGATCTTCCAGAGTATCTTCATTGATGATAATCACACCCACCATCCCTTGCTCTAGCAGAGTCAGGACCTCTGGGCAGCGTACTTGATAATGCTGGCCCTGCAAAACTGGGGTGAGAGTTCCTTTGCAGGGCCCTCATACCAACCAAAACAAAAAGTGATAAGGTACTTCTTTACTCCTTTTTCTTTCTTGTCCTCTTCCCTGACGGGGTATTTCCCTGTCTTCAAACAACATGAAGTCTTGCTGTATTCTGACTATATGCAGTTAGCCCCAGCACTTGAACTGCTCCAGAGAGGAAAGAGTTAACTCTATGCCAAAGCATAGAACATTGAGCTCGAGCTCAGTTTTCAAACCTCTGTCACAGGTACTCTTCAGTGTAACCATCAGATTCTTTACTCTGCCTTACTGTGAAGTCGCTCCGGAAATCCTCTCCTTCACTTCGGTTCGGTTGTTTATTTATTTTATTTAGTTTTTGTTTACCGGGTGAGTGCCATTAGCCAAGACAATGACTATTTTCGGGCACGACCCGGGAGAACACAATACATTCAATACACAGGGAAAACAATTTGATTTGGGAAGAGACAAGGTAATACAAAGCTATACCAGGGTTACATAAGTACATGGGTAGGTAACAAGAAATAGCACAGGTTGTGGTAAAATCAGTTGGTTTAGTAAACCGCTTCTTTATTTTTTCGGTCTTTATATCTCTGTCCTGGTACAGTAAGTGTATTAGTAGGTAGTAGTGTGGTTTAGAAAGAAGTTGTTTTTTGTTTTCGGTTTCTTTCCAGTCGGTCCAGTTGGGAACCGAATCGATTTGTTGTTTCTATTTCTACAGGTTACTTAGTGTGGTTTTCCGGTATCTGTCAGTTCCTGAAAAAAAAGTTGATTTTTCCATTTTTTTCATCCAACCCAGGACACGGTTGGAACCGATAGGTTTGATAGTCGCCTGGCTTGAACGCTGGTAAAGGTGACTTTGTATTTAAAGGCATGTCTGAGAAACCCAAAAAGAAAACCGGGCCCACTGGGTTTCAACACTGCACTGAGTGTGGGGAGGCTTTTGCCAAGGCTGATCCCCACCTCATCTGTGTTTATTGTCTGGGTTTTGGCTACCTCAAAGAAGACTGCCAAATCTCCAGAAACTTTCCTAAGGCCACTGTGGATAAATGTTTAAGTAGGCTGGAGGAAAGGGAGGCTGATAAATCCGCTGATCCGGATGGCCAGCCCGGTTTGGTTCCAACCAAACCTGAGGGAGTGACCAGTGACCTGGGCGATATCCCCTTGGGCAATAGGAGAGCTAATTCTGCAGAATCGGTTCCTGCAAAAAGAAAGCGCAAGTCAGCCAGTTCGGATCCCGGTTACCATGGTCCGACCGCTGACAAGATAGCCAAAGCGATCGCTATTGTGCAGTCGCTTCGCTCAGTTCCGACCGAACCTACACCGATGCAGAGACGGTCGGTTCGGTCGGACTTGTCTGCTTCTGAATATGACCCTGAAGCATTTTATGAGGACGATTGGAACGGAGACTAAGATGATGAAGATGAAGATTATGAAGACCTAGATCAGCCTATTGAGCCTGACATCTCCCCAGACAGGCCTTCTAATGTGTCTCCTCCCAGGCTTTCTGAGTCCCTCTCTCACTTCTTATTTTACAAGAAGGTGGCTGAGACTCTTCAGCTTCCAGTGGAAGAAGCTGAACAGGATCAGGAGGAGCCTGACTATGTTGAGGTGATGGCTGTCCCAGAGTGAAAAAGGGGTGTCTATCCCTCTGCACAAGTCCCTGAGGAAACAGACCCAAAAAATATTACAGTTTCCAACATCCATACCTCCTTTGGATAAGAAAATAGACAGGAGGTATGCTCTGTTAGGCCCTGGTAAGGATTTCCTTACTAACCATTGCAGCCATGTTGGGGTAGTGCAAGCTGCAGCCTGTGACAAGGCTAATATTTCCCTGGCATCTCACCCCCCAGATAAGGATTCCAGGAAAGTGGGGACTTCCGGTTCTGGTTATGCCCGCATGAAGGTGCTCAACGAGGGGCTCCCACCGCTGATATAAGAAAATAATACTAAACAACGATTAAATTCAGCAACTAAAAAAATCAAACAGTGCAAACCATTCAGCATTTACCTCCTAGCAGAACTTCGCGATCCAGCAACATGGCAAAGCAATACAGAAATAGATTCCAGCCTATAGCGGAGCTAACAGAGATCGACGAGCCTGAATCGGATGAAGAGGAGGCCCACCTAAAGTTAACCCCTGGCCTGGAGAAATTATCTAACTTACCAAAAGCCAAAGCACAGAAGAAATCTACAGAGCTGGCTACTGAAACAATACTGAATGCGATCTCCGACTTTCGTGGCGAGGTCTGCGGAGCTCTAAATGACATCAGGCAAGAAATACAAAATCTGCAAACCAAGGTAGCGGAGGTGAACCACCAGATCTCCCAGAACACATCCCGATGGGGCAAACTAGAAGAAACAGTTCGTTCTCTAGCATCGGAACAACTAGTAATCTCAATTCGACAAGAAGACTCGGAGAACAGGGGAAGACGGCGCAACACATGCATTTTTGGACTCCCGGAAGGTGAGGAGGGTAATGACCCCAGGGCCTTCATGGACTATTTCCTACGTCTCACACTAGAGCTGGACCCAGATTACCAACTTGATCTTGAGAGGGCACACCGAGCACTAGGCCCAAAGCCCACTCGTCCCGATGCTAGGCCCAAATCATTTGTTGTGCATTTTTTATGCTACCAAACAAAGGAATCTCTACTCGCTAAGGTCTGGCAGAAGGGCAAAGTGATGTGGGGCCAACAGAGGATCCTATTTGATAACGATTATGCCCCCTTCACTCAAGGGCAACGTAAAGCATACAACCCCCTGTTCCCCATACTGAGGGTGCAAAAAATACGGTTTCGTACCCCTTACCTGGCCAAACTGGTAGTTACCTTGCCGACAGGCTCCCAGACATATGCCTCTGCAGCTGAAGCTACCTCAGACCTCCTGCTTAAAGGAATTCTTACCGAGAAGTCTGCAGAAATGGTGCGCTCACGCCAGAAACAACTTAGCTCTGCAGAATGATCCGGCTTACCCCTGGCCACAGAAACATCGATGGCAGCCATCCTGGAATGCCTCCAACAATACCGCAACCCAACTATGCCTCCCTGAACATTCTAGAGGTACTTATTATTTTTTCCTGAATTGAACTTGACTCAGGCTTCTGCCTTGGGGAGTGGGGGATCAGGAGGGGCGCAGGGGAGAGGGCTACTGGGGTCTTCAATAGGTCCAGACAAGTAAAAACCTATCTGATTTAATTAGCCCAAGAGTTGTCATGTGGACCACCAGGCACTTCCAAATGGCAAGGTTCTCCCTAACGGGGGGGGGGGAGGCGCCATCTTTTCTGAGGATTATAACTGGTTCCCTCTTTTGTTCCCACAGTGACCATCCCCTCTCCATGGTCTCCTTCCCCAGACAACTATCCTGTGGTGGGTTTCCCTGAGCTCTTTAGGACACTGAGAATGTTGATGCAGTCAGACGGTTGAAGCGCTGCATGAATCCAGCAGATGAAGAAACTGTTCCACAGTCCAGTATATCTGTGACTGATGCTATACCAGAACATTCTCAGATGCACTTTCTGAAACTTGGGATGTAAAACTACCCTCCTATTCGAGGCTTCATACAATGTTGTCTGGTGAGGTGTAGGGTCGCTATGTACATGTTTTCATACATGGTAATCAAAGAGACCTTGATATCTAGACCCCCTTTAGCGGTAATATAAGATGGGACTGATCTCCTCCTCAGCTCCTGCCTTTTGACAATGAACAACAGAATAAATTCCATTTATAACATGGAACTAGTAACTGATGGGGGGGGGGCATGTTTAGACCTCTACTGACCCGCATTTTTGGTCATAATCACTTTTGTTGACCCACAACCAGAACCTTTTCTCTCCCCGTATAATCCACCTGCTGAATTGAAATATTATTTTCTGGCACCAGGCCCGTGGTGCGATGTGAATTTATTCACCGAGCTGGCTGAACCGGTTCCACTATGGAGTGGCATTCTTATCACTCCTTTTATGGCCCTGTTCCTGGGATTAATTTCTTGGGGGCCTGACCTAAGAGCCATTCATCCCTCTCCCACCCCCATTGGGATTGTGGAAGGGATGTGTCAGGGGGAGCTCTTTCAGAGCACCCCCCCAAATGGGAGTCAAGCTGTACATAGTTCTTGTCTATTTGATAATTATTCATAGAAGTTCATGTTTTTATATATGTTTGTCATATGGACTACGAATTTTTTTTAAGCATTCAGTTAACTCTATTCTACTCCACGAAAGAGTTAATTGTGGTGGTTTAAAAGTTACTTATTTGATAAGTTGGTGGGGGACAGAAATAACCACACATACAGAACAAGTAGAATTTTAAGACTTAAATTTATTGAACCAATTGAGTCATATCTATCAGAAAGGCAACTTTTCTCTGGAGTTTGACTGGCCTTCTTGGGGGAGACTGGTCCAGTTGTTCTCCGCGGAGTTCTTCCTAGGGAGGGACAGAGAGAACAAAAATAAATCAGTACTTCAAATCTAAAAGAAATGACATCAACAAACTCAGTTAAAATCTTGTCATACAATGTAAACGGACTTCATGACCCCATAAAGAGAAGCCCGCCTTATGCAATTTTTATAGAAAAATCCTGCTGATTTGATTTACCTTCAAGAGACTCACCTTTCGGAATTTTGGGTGGTCGATATAGCGTGGTGGCCTCCTCACATCCCAGGAGTAAACGTAGGGGAGTGGCAATCCTAATCCCACAAACTACGCCAATTGAAATTCTACAAACACATATAGATGCTCAGGGGCACTATGTGATACTTAAAGGCCTCTTAAATGGTAAACAGGTTACACTAGCTAATGTTTATTTTCCCCCCACAAACTAAATTTCCTACAATCAGAGGCTTTTTGTCCACTCTCCTAGACCTCCTTTATAGCCAGCTGATTATGAGTGGGGACCTGAACTTAACTCTATCCCCGCAAATAGATTGTTCGAATCCACACAGGCACCGTGCCACTTCAACTACTAAACAGTTCAAGCACACCATTGCTCAGCTGGGGCTGGTAGATGTGTGGAGATGCATATTTCCATCTTCCCCAGGTTTTGTCTACTACTCTCCTAGATTTAAATCCTACTCTATGTTGGATTACTTTTTGACAATGTGTGAGCATTTGTCAACGATTCAAGACGTGGCACTGGGCCCAACATTTTTATCGGATCATCATCCCCTGACTTTAAAACTCGATATGGGCAGAAAGATAAAGAAATCCCTCTGGAGACTCAATCCCTCCATCATAAGAGAAAGGGAATTTCAGGATTTTTTCCAGTGTCTGCTTCCCCTTTTCTTCCAAGAAAATACTGATCCAAATGTTTCAGAATCAATACAGTGGGACACAATGAAGGCCACCATTCCAGGGGAAATAATAGCTTATTCTGTGGGTAAATACAGGGACAGAGGAGCAGAATACCAGAGACTATCAGACCAACTAGTTAGTTATTAGATGTTGTACCAGGAGGGGGATAAAGACCTTCAGAAAAAAAATCAAAGATACCAAGGCAGCCCTACAAAAGATACTAGATAACAAAGTACAACAATCATTATACTTTCTTCGCCTATCTGCCCATGAAGGGGGCCCCAGAGACACAAAAAACTTAGCTCGTAGACTGAGGGAACACAAGAAGTCTGCAACCATCCTAAAACTTAAAAATCCATTTTCAGACAAAACACATCATTCTGAAGCCCATATTCAAAAGGCTTTCTCGGACTATTACCTAAACTTATACTCTCTGAATTCTCTTCATGCATCAACCTTAGCTAAACGCTTTTTGGAACGGGCAAGACTCCCTACTCTAACTCCTCTCCAAATCAATGAGTTGACCACTCCCATCTCTAAGCTAGAGACAGAGGAAACTATCAAAGCCCTTAAACCGGGAAAGTGCCCCGGTCCTGATCGCTATACTTCGGAATGGTACAAACGTTTCCTCAAAGAGCTAACCCTTAAACTGTACCACCTATTTAATCACATATCTCAAGGAGGGCCAGCCCCCATCCTGGGATTTTGCTACCATAGCCCCTATATCCAAACTAAATAAAGACCCCTCAGACCCGGGTTCTTATCGCCCCATCTCAATTCTTAACCTAGACTATAAAATTTACATGACCATATTGGCATCCAGACTAGAACCGATTATACCCCATATCGTACATCCTGATCAATCTGGCTTTATTAAGAACAGAAGTACCTCTGACAACATACAACCGGCCCTACTTCTACAAGAATATGTTTCAACTTGACAGATCCCCTCGGTCTTCATCAGCCTCGGCACTGAGAAAGCCTTCGATCGTGTTTCATGGCCCTTTCTTTGGGACACTCTACGCATGTTTCAATTTCCCACTCAATTTATTAAAACTCTATGCAATCTGTACAAGGCACCACGAGCCTATATTCATACAAACGGATCAGTGTCCCCTCCTATCACCTTAAATAGAGGGACTCATCAAGGATGTCCCCTGTCTCCTTATCTTTTTGCACTTTTTCTTGAACCCTTGGCCTCCGTCCTTCGTACCACCCCTGAAGTAGTAGGGATACCAATTGGCCATCTGGAATACACAATCAATATGTTCGCAGACGATGTGCTGCTAACTCTGACGTCCCCTTCTCAATCCATCCTGGCAACATGGCAAAGTCTAACTCAGTTTGAAACAATAGCTGGTTTCAAACTCAACCTAACCAAAACAGTGATTCTTGCATTTAATTTTTCTCCTCCTCTGGCACTTAAAAAAAATACCCTTTTAAATGGTTATCTATTAAGATTTCATGCCTGGGTCTTCAGCTTCCCTTTGATCAAAATCTATTAGAAATAGTTAATTATGAGCCTTTGACAATTCATATCCAGTCTGATTTGGAGCGATGGGGTTCTTTCCCTTCTATCGTAGGGTAGAGATTATTCGTACAAATATTCTCCCTAGAATACTCTATCTATAACAGGCAATCCCTATTTATCCCTCAAAATTTTACTTAAAATCAGGGGACAGATTGATTTCGAGTTTCTTATGGGGCAAAAAACGCCTAAGAATCAGACTCGCCATCCTAAAATTATCACTTTCTCAAGGGGGCTTTAACTTACCAGATCTAGCCCTATATGCCCAAGCAGCTTTTCTTAGAACCTTGATACTATGGTTAACAGAGACCTGTTCTTCCCCTTGGAAGACCATAGAATTTTGTTTAAATGACCTCTATGATATCAACAAGATCCTCTTCTCCGATGACCAGAGGTCTATATTACCCTCGTCCTTAACCCCCATAACATCCCAACCCTATAAGCTATGGAGAAGAATAAGAAAAAAGAATCCAATGCTAATGATTTATGAATACTGTAAATTCATATCTCAAGATGAAATGTTTGTTCCTATCTTTCAGGATCAAGCCTTTACCTACTGGAGAGGACTTGGTCTCTCTCACATCTTTCAATTCCTCTCACCACTGGGCATCATTCCCTTCGAAAGATTACAATCTCAATTTACTCTCCGGCCCTCTGATTTCTTTAGATACTTCCAAGTCCATAATCACATTCTTCGTAATAAAACCATCTCTCCTAAAATTCCCCTGCCCACTTCAAGACTACTAAAGCTCTTTATAGATGCCATTAATGGTAACTTAGGAATGCACATTATAGGTATACTATATAAAGAACTGCTGAAAGATGGACCGGAATCAACTAGATCTATTCTGGAAGAATTGAATAAAGACCTAGACTTAGAGATCTCTTTAGATTCTTGGTTGGGTTCGACCTTGAAGGAGATTAAATCCGTTTTGTCCCCCTACTGGAGGGAGTTCGCTTGGAAATGCCGATCCCGACATTTTAGGGCTCCGGTGTCCCTTGCCAAATTCCTCCCCCCAAAATACGGAAATTGTTGGAGATGTTGTGGTTGCAGAATCGCCACTTTGGGACATGTTTTTTGGTCATGCCCTTACCTAATGCCTTATGTTCTCGTCCTCCAAAATGAACTTCCTATTTTGTTCAGTAATCCCATTGAATTTACAGCAGAGGCTTTCCTGTTGGGGATTTATCCATACCATTCTTCAATTTGGAAGGAACCGTTACTTCTAGTTTGCTTTATGGCTGCCAAGAAGGCCATTACACAGAGATGGATGTCTACCCAGATCCCGACAATACAGGATTGGAAGAAAATAATGTCAGAAATATATGTCACTGAAAGATTTAACATCAAGATGCAAGATAGGGGTTCATCTCCTAAACAGAAATGGCAGACCTGGATTAACTACTGCACCAAGTATGATCCCTCCTTTTGCCGTTAAGTAAAACTAGATTTGATAATAACCATAACAGACTTTCGTGGAACAAAATTGGTGATCAGACCCAATATAAGGGGGATCGTGGGGGAGAGGGGGTGATAAGAAACCGAAGTGGAATATTAACACAGAAGGTAACAATTTGGGAGATGGACTCACCTATGTATGAAGGGCTTTTAGCAAATACTGAAATAATGGAAACCTTAGTAAAAGTTTTCTCTTCCTGGGGAAATTATTAGTCCATAATGTATGACTAATCTCTAATGTGAAAATTGGTTCTGTAATTAATGGTATTAATTTTTATATCTGTATGAGTGTGGTTCAAAAACTGAAATAAAGATAAATTAAAAAAAAAAAAAGGATTCCAGGAAAGTGGATGCCATGGCAAAGAAGCAGTACTTGGCATTCTCTTTGGGACTCAGGCAATCCAACTATATGGCATATACAGCCAGATACCAAAAGTCTAGGTGGGATACAGTTCTGGAGCTTGCTAGAAATGCCCCTCCCCAGCTGGCCAAGGAGCTGGAGCAGGTGACTGTGGATGGTATCGAAGCTTCAAAGGTCCAGTTTCATGCTGCTGTGGGCTCAAATTACGTTCATTCTAGGGTCATGGCTACATCTGTTTCCATGAGGAGAGTTGCCTGGCTCAGGTGTACCAATTTATCTCAGTATACCCAGACAAGGCCATGGATTTTCCTGTCACTGGTAACGCTCTGTTTGGGGAGCAAACAGAGATGTACATGAAAAAGATGGACGAGTACAGAACCACATACAGGAGTGCTGCAGCCAAAGAAAAGCAGACCACTCCTCAGAGGCAGTAATCCAGGGCTGGCAGGGGCAGGTCTTTTCACAGGCCTTCCTACCAGGCCCAGGTCTCCTCCTTTTCAGCAGAGGGGGGCTCTTTAGGGGAAGAGGCAGAGGGGGGATGACAAGGGCTGCATCTTCTTCTCAGTCTAAGCCCCCTGCTAAACAGACACCCTGATGTGTCAGCCAGGGACGTCTCCCCAGTTCCTGTACGGGGCAGACTGGCTCATTTCTTCCAGACCTGGAAGTCTGTCACTTCAGACAAGTGAGTCCTGGAAGTGGTGAGCCAGGGTCTTGCTCTCAGCTTCAGCAGGTTCCCAAAGTTGAAAGCAAAGGCTTTCTGTCATTTCTCGGCAGAGTAAACACAGGCCTTAGAAATAGAGGTCTCTTCTCTGTTGCTTCTGCAAGCAGTGGAAAGGGTACCTCTCAGTCACAGGGGAAAAGGATTGTACTCCAGGTACTTCCTTACCCTAAAAAAGACAGGGGAGTGGCGACCCATCCTGGATCTACGATACCTGAACAAACACATACTAAAGCCAAAGTTCAAGATGGTGACTCTGGGAATTATTCTTCCCTCTCTGAGACCAGGAGACTGGCTAGCCTCCCTGGATCTCAAGGATGCCTATTTCCACATACCTTTCAGACAGTCCCACAGAAAGCATCTCCGGTTCGAACTGCCCTCAGGCCATTACCAGTTCAGAGCAATGCCTTTCGGCCTAACATCTGCCCCAAGAGTATTCACCAAATGCCTAGCAGTAGTGGTGGTCTTCCTCAGAAGGCAAGATATTTTACTGTTCCCTTACCAGGACGACTGGCTCATAGTAGGTCAGTCCCCAGACCAAGTCAGGTCAGCTCTAAGGGTCACTCAAAATCTTATACACTCCCTAGGATTCATTCTAAATCTGGAAAAGTCTGTTCTGGAACCAGTTCAGCTTCTCACATTTATAGGAGTGGAGCTGGACACTGTTTAGGCCAAGGCCTTCCTTCCTCTCTCAAGGGTCCAATCCCTCATCTCCCTGGCTTCCTCTTTTCATCCACTTGTGTCTCGGCCAGCCAGACACTTCTTGCAGTTGCTAGGCCACGTGGTAGCTTGCACTGCAGTAGTGCAAGGGGCAAGGTTTCAGATGAGTGATATTCAATTTCATCTAAGAGCCTTTTGGTCTCAGGAAAAAGATCCCCCTCTCCAAATTGGCTCCTGTGTCTCTAACTTTGGTTCAAGCCCACCAGTGGTGGCTGAAAGAGGACAACTTGAGGCAAGGGGTTTCCACAGTGATTCTCACCACAGACGCTTCCCTGCTGGGATGGGGAGCCCACCTGGATCAGCATACTGCTCAGGGGACTTGGTCTCCTCAGGAGTCTCTTCTACACATAAATATTCTCGAACTCAGGGCTGTCTTTCTGGCACTTCAGACATTTTCGAGTTTAATTAAGGGGAAAGTGGTGCCGATCTGGACAGACAACACCACAACCATGTGGTACATCAACAAGCAGGGGGGCACTCAGTCCTCAGCCTTGTGCACCGAGGCCATGAAAATATGGTCACTAGCTTATTCCCTGCAGGTTTCCCTGATTGCTGTGCATCTCCCAGGGAAGGACAGTGCTGCAAGATACTCTCAGAGGATTTCCCAAGGTCACCAATGGGCCCTGAATCCTCTCATTCTTCAGATAATTTTCAAGAGATGGGGCACTCCAGAGATAGATCTCTTTGCAGCCCCGGACAACCATCAGCTCCCTCTGTTCTGCTGCAGGCCCCCTCTGCAGGTGTCTGTTCCCCTAGATGCTCTGCTGTTGGATTGGACCAACAGGTTTCTCTATGCTTTTCCTCCCTTTCCTCTGATATTCAGAGTTCTGGTCAGGATCAGGTCCTGACCCTGCACTGTGATTCTGGTAGCCCGATTGGGCCAGACAGCCTTGGTATCCTCTACTGTTGTCACTATCAGTGACACTTCCTCTTTGCCTTCCCAGACAGTGCAACCTCCTCACCTCATCCAGGAGAGGATATTGTACCCCAATCTTCACACACTCGGGCTCAAGGCCTGGTTCTTGAGGAACTAGAATATGCAGACCTGCATCTCTCTCAGTCAGCTCTGGATATCCTTAAGGCCAGTAGAAAACCTTCCACTAGAAAAACCTATGATTCTAAATGGAAGAGGCTTGGGTTCTGGTATTCCCAGCGGCACATTCAGCCAGATTCAGCTGATATTGCCACTGCCTTAGATTATTTGGTATATCTTAACAGTTTAGGCCTTCAGCCTACCATTCTCAATGTGCATTTGGCAGCTATTTCTGCTTTTCTTTCGGCTGGGAAGGTCTCCTCTCTAGCCTCCCACCCATTTTTCAAGAAATTCTTCAAAGGTTTTGTCCACATCAATCCTCCCTTCAGGGATCCTACTCCTCTATGGGACCTGAATATCTGTATTGCACAGCTGATGCAGCCTCCCTTTGAACCACTTTGCTCAGCTGAGCTCAAATACCTGACTTGGAAAATGTATTCCTGGTTGTTATTACTTCTGCCAGGAGAATCAGTGAGTTAACAGGCTCTATCAGTGGAACCTAATTTCATCTAATTTCATAGGGATAAATTGGTCTTCATACAAATAGGAAATTTCTCCCTAAAGTGGTATCAGACTTCCATCTGAACCAATCTTTGACACTGCCTGTATTTTTCACTGATCACTCCTCCTCTGGGGAGAGGAGATTACACAGTCTTGATGTAAAGAGGGTTCTGAGTTACTACTTAGAATCCACTAAACTCCATAGAAACGACTGCTCCCAGCTGTTTCTTACTAATGGGGAGGTGGGTAAAGGTAAACCTGCCACCAAGAGAACCATTGCTAGGTGTATTGTCTCTTACATACAGTTCTGCTACTCAAAATTGGGGAAAGAGCCACCCTCAGCCTCAGGCCTGAGGGCTCACTCTACCAGAGGTACAGCTGCTTCGGTCATAGCAGCTAGAGACATACCCTCAGTGGAAATCTGTAAAGCAGCCACCTGGAAGACTGTTCACACATTTATCAAGCATTACTCCCTGGACATTCAGTCAAGAAGTGATGCTAGGTTTGGCACTGCAGTACTGCAGAGCCTGTTCCCAAAGTAGGTTCTGTAGTTCCCTCCTCCTTGGGGGGTACTGCTTGGTAGTCTGCATATAGTCAGAATGCAGCAAGACTTCATGTTGTTTGAATACAAAATTACTCACCTTAGTAATTGTGTTTCTTCTAATGGAGTCTTGCTGTATTCTGACTGCCCTCCCTGCCTCCCCTCCTGGAACCTAGTTGTTTTGGGATGTGGGAGGGCAGGCACAGTGTTGCACCCCAGGGGTGTACCTGGGTGCCTTTTCTTAATTGAGGTTTTTCTTGTTCCTGTGTTTTATGATTGTTTGCTTATTACCTACTTGGATTCTTTTTGGGGGTCTCGACTTGAGTCTTTGGACCCTAAATTTATGTCTTTTGTCTTTTGGCACAAAAGCTCTAAAAACAATTTCTGGGTTGTTAGTTGGTTAGTATAGGGCTCGTAAGAATATGACGGTTACACTGAAGAGTACCTGGGACAGAGGTTTGAAAACCGAGCTCGAGCTCAACGTTCTATGCCTTGGCATAGAGTTAACTCTTTCCTCTCCGGAGCAGTTCAAGTGCTGGGCTAACTGCATATAGTCAGAATACAGCAAGACTCCATTAGAAGAAACACAATTACTAAGGTGAGTACTTTTTTCTTGTGGTACATCTCTGTTAGTTGCTAAATCCAGTCTGTTCCTCTGGGCTCTGACCAGTCTAACTCAACTTGACAGTAATACTATCTATGAAGGAGTGCTGTGCACAGGATTGGATCAAGCTAACATAGCTCTTACGCAGGGTAAATCCCTGTTGTTGCAGGAGAAGCTGGTCATTTGCTCTGATATATTTTTCTTCTGGCTATGCTAGACTATTCCTTTTTATTGGTACACCTTTTTCCTCTTTTAGGACAGTAGGGCTGTTAGCCCTCCACCCTTAGGGGTGACTGGTGAGATGGACACATCTTGATTCCTTTGGACTGTTTCAGCCCTACGGTTTCACATGCACCTCAGGTTAAAAAGGGCCTGTACTAACCGACTGTTAGTCAGCCCTCTATCTAGTAGCATGATGTGTGGTTTTTCCAGGAGTCCATATAGTTCATTCCTATTTTGGTACATTGTGCCATCTTGCAAGGGGGTACCAATTCTTGCCATTCCCCTCTTAGCTTTTCTGCCAGAGCCATATACTTCAGGGATGTTTACTGCCTTTAATATCACTATCCATTTGCTGTCTGGCTAGTGTTGGGCGGCTCTGGTTCCATACCCAACTACCCCTTTTGTGCCACCTAGTGTGCCCCTTTTCATTATTCAGTGTTTGGTAGTCTAGTTTTCTTTTGTTGTTTATTTTTCCTATATCCCTTCCCTATCCCTTTTGGCTATAAAATTTCTTAGTCCTCTTATTTTCCCAAATTGTTTCTAACCTGGTGAACAGAACTGAGATTAGTGAGGGAACCAGCAACGGTTATTAGCTAGCACACACCACACAGCACCACATGGGGGTGCACAAGTGCCATGTGCAGTAGCCTTTGTCAGCCCCCTGGCCAAAAGTCTTGTTCCAGTAAAGTTCTAATGCCTCCTGCCTAAACCCATAAGAGGTAATCAGCAGTTAAGATGTTCTAGAAGATCAGCAGTTAAGATCCAGTTATGATAAGTATGTCATTTTCATTCACAGCTATCTAGTGACTGCCACCTGGATGACCACAGAGTGATCTGTGCAGAGCTGGGCATCAGGGAAGGAAAATGTCAGTGGAGCTGAATGCATGATGCACATCTGTGTGCGTGCATCACTCAGCTCAGAGCCAGTCAGCATCTCAGTGAACAAGAGAACCAGAACAAAAGGAAAAAAAGACTTGCTGCAGCATGACACCACTTCTGCTCTGCAAGTCCTGCACCGTCAGCCTTGGTGCCCACCTCTAGACCAAACATGAACCTTCAGTGGGGTAAGGCCCATTCTTGTCATCCTTGCCCTGGGGGATAAGCCAGGGAGACACAAGGAAGCAGGGGTAAGTCTGGGACAATGCTAAGGAAGCTCCAGTTGAGCGAAGTGCAGGGACATCTGGACTGTTGTCCCCCACCCTGTACACAGTTCCTACCCTTTGTTGTGTATTTTCATTAGCAATAAGCTTTTCTAAGAGCATGGATACAGTTCACTATCCACACTCTGGCAGTTCCACTGAAACACTGATAGACATGTTTCAGCTAAGCTCCTCCCCACCACCTAGGCAGTATATCTTCCTGCTCCATCCCATGACATCAGATGTTTCTTTCTGCTGGAAGGGACAGGTCTTCTCCTTTCCAGCTCTGCAGTGTTCAAGGTTTCTCTGAGCACTTTGGTGAAAACCAGCTTCAAAAACGTATCTGAATCTTGCATTCTTCAGTTGCAGTCACTTGCTCCTTCGTTCCTTGTCTGCCTCATCAGTGGACAATCAGCTTCAGAAAATGGAGGAAGCAAAGCCATCTTTTGGCGTCAAATTCTGTGTCACATGTCGACAGAAGATGTTGAACTCCAACCCACATGTGTCCTGCCTCTATTGCAGGGGATCGTAGCACAGTGTGCAAGGTTATGGCCTTTGCTTCCAGTGTTGCTGGAGAATTGTGCAGCCAGGCTTCTCCATGGTTGAAAGGGATCCAAAGTTTCTACTAAAAAGCTACAAGAAGGCCTCTGCTGCGGCAGGATCGGCAGCAGAACTGGCAGATTATGAGGAGGAGGTGGCAGTTGCTACAGTGAGTACCTGGTCGGCCTTGGCATTGCTTTCAGTTGGGGCCAGTGTTGGAGGGTCCTTGAGACAGGTTCCATGAGATGTGTCAGGCCCTCCTGACCATTGAGGAGAGTCCTTCTCACAGTGGTAAGAAGCATTTGTGCCACCGGTGCTGGTCGTGACGCCAGGACAGATCAAGATCCTCCTGCTCCCTCAGCTCCCCAACCACTTGACTCTGGTTCAGCTTCTTTCAGTTGAGGGTTTGATTGACAGCTCCTTGGACCTGTCAGGCTTGTTGCCCTTGACACTGGTCAAGCCAGGCTGTCACAATTTTTCTCGAGCCTGTTGTCCAGTTCTCAGACAAAATCAATGAGGAGTCAATCTCCCAGACCCCAGTTCTCCCAGTCGTTGTCCCCAACCGGTTCCATTCAAGACAAGCCTCCACCAGTAGACATCCCGCTGAAGCCAATGCTTGTAAACATGGCTCGGCATGTGGTCTACACTAACCCTCTGGAGGCTTCTTCTCAATGTCAGCTTTCAGATCGGCAGTTGAGACACAGATTGCATGCTTTGTCTTGCTTGACAGAAGATGCAGAGGCACTACAAGGAGTTCCTGTGGCAACAGTGAACCATTGTGGGGCAGGGTAGGGCTGTGTCCTGTGGAACTTCAGTCACCTGGCAGCCGCCAGTGATGCCCATGCTGGTCCACCCTCGACACAGGTGTCCAGCATCTGCCTCTCTGCCCTTGCAGGTGGAGCAGCCTCCACTGCAACCCTTGGTGGAAGCCCCAACTAAGGACTCCCATGCTGCGGTCAGCTGTCAGTAGAAATCACCCTGTCAGAAGACACTAGGGTGGTCCACTTCAGTAAATGGTCAAGGACCATTTTTTGAAGAGTCCTCAGATTACTCGAATGGGTCATCCTTGTTATCCTCAAGGACCCATACTGTACCTTCATCCAGACTTCCGGCAAGGAACTTTCCACCAACCATGGGCCAGTGACGTTTGGGGCTGTGCTCCACCTCATGTCAGAGTCCATGAATGTTTCCTTGGAATTGGTCCAAAAGCAGGCTAAATACCCATTTACTGATATCCTGGATGAGAATAATTCCCCAGGGATAGCCTTCTCATGGCTGAGGCCATTTTGGGACTGGCCCTGGAGCTTTGGCAGCATCCTGCCTGGCACTCTCCACCTTTATGGGCCACAGGTATGCAATCCTTACCGGTCTTTTTCAGGGATTTCGGATCCCCTTCCAGCCAAGGGTTGGTTTCCACTGATGAGTCAAAAAAGCTTGACCATGCAGCCAAGAAGGTCAATGCCACTTCCTCTTTGGGTCTGCATCAGGCCAGTAGTGCTATCCTGATGGCCAATTTTGTTCACTCCCTACTGGGAGTGTTTAATGAATTCCTTCCTCATGTCCCCACTGACAGGCAGTTGCCGGTGAAGTTGGTCAAGGACCAGGGTCAAGCACTGGCCAAACAATAGCTCAAGATGGCCTTGGACATGAACAATTCCTGTGCCTGTGCCTTGGCAGCAGCCATGATGATAGGTTGCAGGTTTGGGCTGAAGCTCTCCACCTTCATGGTGGACACTCCGCAGACATCTCACCAGAATAGAGAAGTCTGGCCCGCCAGCCCAACGGTTGGATTTCCGCTTGCGACGCCAGCGACCCGGGTTCAGGAATGAGCCCGGGAGTTGGAGGGCCGGCTGGGGGGAGAAGAGTTGATCATCACATGGACAGCTGCCCTTCTCCGGGAGGGAGGGAGGGAGGGAGGAGAGGGAGGGCATAGCGCAGCACTGGCTGGCCCCAGACAGAGACCTGGGCATAGCAAGCTACGGGCATGAAACTGTGGGGGAGGAGCGTCTCGACGTCGGCGCGCGCTTGAAGTCTGGGCGAGTGACGTCCTCAAGAGAAAAACTGGAAAAACACCCTCCGGAGTTGGGGGATGGAAGCGCTGAGACAAGTCCCAATTTGCCTCCACCTGCCCAGCTGCCTTGGAGCCTGATGAGATTTAAGGTTCGGGGGTGGGCGGTGGGCCCACCCCAACCCTGCGTGGGGGGCTATCCACAGGAGGATGGGGGATCCGAGCAGTCAGGTAAGGCGGCGGTAGGGTCAGGCTTAATTGGCGCATCCTGAGGATGTGACTTCAGAGGGCCGTAGGAGGGATATAAAAAAAAAAAAAAAGAATGGAGAAGTCCAACACCACCCTGGATTCTGTGGCTTTGTCCCAGAAGGACCCTAAGGCTCTGAAGCCTAAAAAGAAGACCTTCGAGTACTGGTCCTTTCAGTCCCAGCAGCCTTAGCAGCAGCCCAGCAGTGGCAATGTGAAGCCTGGTACCCAAAGGCCTAGTTCGGTGGCCAGGGGCCAAAAAGAGGTGGGGGTAGGCAAAGTGGTCCCCCCAGCTAGTGCTCCTTCTAAAGCTGCCCAGAGATGGGCCAGGGGTGTCGACCTCTTGCTTTTCCACTCCCTGACCCAGCTCCCAGTGAGGGTTGACTATACCTCTTCAGGCCACATTGGTCCATTGTTTCTATGGACAAGTGGATACTGGAGGTGGTAGGCAGAGGTTTGCCTCTAAATTTCAAGGCTCTCCCATCTTATCGACTCAGTGCTCTTCCAGAGTCCTCAGTGTTGTAAGACACGCTGTCTGCTCTAAGAGAGGATGTTGCTGTGCTCCTTGAAAAGGGGGCAATAGCTCATGTCCCAGACACCCTGGCAAGTCAGAGTACCTGTCCAGGTGCTTCCTGGTTCCGAAACAGATGGGTGGCAATACCCCATGCTAGATCTGCAATCTGAACCAGTTCATGCGGAAGTGCAAGTTCCAAATGGACACTGTGAGCCAGATTATACCATAGGTGGAGTAGGGCTTGTGATTCTGTTCCCTGGATCTCCAGGACACATTCTTCCACATCCCAGTCCATCTGTCCATACACTGGCAGTATCTCAGGTTCTGCACAGATGAGGTCCTCTGTCTGCGACAAGGGTCTTCACCAAGTACATAGTGACAGCAGCCTTCCTGTGGCGCAAGGGTGTCAGGGTGTATCCCTACCTGGATAACTGGCTGATAGCTGAGCTGTTCAGGGAGGCCATGGAGCAGTCCAGGGGTCATACCCTCCAAATCTGCAAGGATTTTGGCCTGCTAGTCAACGTAGATAAGTCCAAACTGATACCTTCTCAGATGTCAAGTTCACTGGGGCAGAACTGGACTCCCTGTGGGCGAAAGCGTGTCTCCCTGTGGACTGAGCTCAGAACCTTACCTCCTTTGCCCAGATCTTCCTGGACATAAAGTCTCCACCACTCATTCACACTGATGGGATCTATGCCGGAGGTGCTAGGACCCAGCAGGAGCAAACTTTGCAAGAGGCCAGCGCCAGAGATGGAACAGCGAGGTGCAGCCGCAGGCCTCAACTCATCGCGTAATGACTATCTTGACATCGACCCTCCAACCGCCTCAGTTCCTTTTTTCCCCGTCTTCGAGTGCGCTTCAGTGACGACGTCGCTCGCCCACCGGGAGTCAAACTTCAAATTAGCAGCACAGTTTTCAGTTTGTTTTGTAATTTATCTATGAATAAGTACTGCTTACTTTTAAATTTACTTATTAAGAAAAGGAAGTCTTCAGTCCTCCATTGACGGAGTCGACCATGAGCGGGTCAGGTGACGGTAGGGAGACTTCGTATGAAAGCTGTTCAGTCAGCCGGGCTGGGTCCGGTCCGCCGCCTTCTCTGGAGGGGGGGTCCGATAACAGACAGTCCGATGCCCAGGGGGAGGGGCGGTCCCCCCGGAAACATAAAAGAAAACGGTCACACTCTCGGCACCGTTCGGTCTTGAGCTCTTCTTTGACCCACAGGTCTAAAAAGAGAAGGCATCACTCAAGGTCACCTTCTGGTATGTCTGCATAGCGACGGTCAGTCGTTGGGGTCAGATGCTGGTCTCCTCCTCCTCTGGAGTCGCCAGTTTCTGTCTCTGTGACCGACCTTTTCGACATCAGAGCCCTTCCCCACCTACTGAAAGGGCTTCCGATGAGCAGTTTCATCAGTGGGCCGCTCTTATGGAGCAGTGGGCTCAGAGGTTGGTCCAGCTGCCTGGCCTGGTCACTCCGATGCCTTCGCAGGAGCGGGTAGGGTGATTGGAACTTCATAGTTGTGTGGCACCATCTTCGGTGCCGTCGACTCTGCGCTCAGGTGTTTGTCCCCCCTTACAAGGCTGCGGCGCAGGGGGCCACACCGATGCCTTTATCTCCTGGTATTCTTCCTTCTTTTTCTTCAAATCAGAGTCTTGAGGCCCTGGTTTCTTGGCACCATCGATGGGTCTCTTGGCGTGGTCCTCGCTTGTGATATGCCCTTCCGGTGCCTTCCTCGGCGCTGCTGGGTTTGGCGCCGCTGAGGTTGTTGGCATCAATGCGCCTGTCAGTGCCGTGGGCTCTGTCAGCACTGTGTGCTGGGTTGCTTCTGACGGCGCCGTCTTCCTTGCCTTCAGTGCCATGTTCTTCGGTGCCGAGGCTTGGTGCGGCGCTGTCCAGCCTTCAGGGGTTCTTGACCCCGAATCCTTTCTCATCTTCATTTCATTCTGATTTTCACTCCTTTCCTGTCCATACGGTCCCTTCTGGACTGTCAGGAGATGACATTGAGCCTGACCCAGATCTTTGACTGGGTGATGATGTTGAAGGAGCAGGGATCAGTCCTGCTGCAGAGCCTGTGGTTGAAGACCTGTCATTTAAGTCTCTACTGAAAAATTTAAATACTACTCTTTCTCTCCAGACTACCGATATTGATCCTGGGAAGCTCTTAAGACTCTAATATCTTCATGTCCCGGAGATCCCTATGGATTTAACTCCCCCTGGTACAACCATCTTTTGAGATGCTCTCTCATATGGCATGGAATAATCCCACTCTCATTCCTTCTGTGGCTAAGTCCATAGACAGGAAGTATGCTGTTCCCAAGGATCGACCCATTTTGGCCTTCCAGGCCTTTGCGGACCCTATTGTAGTCCTGGCAGAGAATGATAAGGCCATTCTTCCTCAGGCATCTACAGCCCTGCCTATAAACAAAGAATCTCACAAGATAGACACTTCAGGTAAGAGAGTCTTTGCTGCCTCTACCCTGGGTATGCATATTGCCAGCTACCAGGGTTATTTCTGTCAATATGAGTATGTTCTTTGGCATTCACACAAACAAATGGTGGAAGCTCTGCCTGAGTCGGACGCTACTTCAGAGCTGCCTCAGACCATAGCCAGAGGTATCGAGTCCAACAACCAGCAGGTTAAAGCAGCTATGGACGTTTTCGATACTGCTTCCCGAGTGGCTGCAGTGGGAATTTGTACCTGCCGTCACTTCTGGCTACGCAATTCGGGCTTCACAAATGATGCCCAACAGCAGGTCATGGCGTTACCCTTTGACAGTATGTATCTGTTCAGACCTCAAGTAGAGCAAGCTCTGGAGGCCACGCAGAAGACTAGGTCAGCCATTAAAACGGCTTGACCCGCTCCCACCCCTTCTCGGGGAGGGGGAGTGTTAAGTGTCAATTTCACAACTGTCAGTCCTTTCGGGGCAAGGGCAGGGAAGGTTTTAACAAAATCCAAGCCCCCCCAGCCTCAAAAGAAAATGCAACAGAAGGCATAAGGGCCCAAAGCACCCAGTGCCACCTTCTGAGTCTCTGGCCCAGGTCTCACCTCAACTGCCCAAGGGGGACTCTTCCTCAGCGGTGGGAGGACGTCTGACTCAGTTCTACAACCAGTGGAAGTCCATAACATCAGACAAATGGGTCCTCCGGATAATCCGCAAGGGGTATTCCCTCAACTTTTCAGAAGCCCCTCCAGATCGTCCCCCCAAATGACAGCCCAGGCTGTCAACAATACAGTCAGACCTTCTTGCCTCAGAGATACAAGGCCTTCTGAACAACAGGGCAGTAGAAATAGTTCTGCTAGATCAATGAAACACAGGTTTCTACTCCCATTATTTCCTGGTCCTGAAAAAGACAGGTGGCATGCGTCCCATTCTGGACCTCAGAAAGTTAAACAAGTTTCTTTTCAAGGAAAATTTCAAGATGATATCGCCCAGGACCCTGTTACCCTTGCTTCATCAACACAATTGGCTAGCTTCCCTGGACATGCAGGACGCTCACCAACATATCCCTATACACCCAAAGCATCACAAATACCTATGGTTTGTAGCTCTGGGCCAGTATTATCAGTTCAGAGTCTTCTCCTTTGGGCTATCCTTGGCGCCACGAGTTTTTACAAAGTGTTGTGCAGTTTTCGCAGCACATCTCAGAAAGGTCAGAATTCAAGTGTTCCCATATCTGGATGACTGGCTTCTAGCAAGCCCTTCCAGGCAAGGAACTCTCGATGCCGTAGTCACGGCCTCAAATTTTCTCACATCCATGGGAGTCCTGCTAAACCTCAAGAAATCACAGTTGCAGCGGACACCTCCTGTGCAAAAGCCTTTCTTCCAGAGGACAGAAGGAGCAATATCCTACAGATGGCCTGATGCATCAGAGAGAACAGCTCGGTTCGAGCTATCTCGATGCAATGGATGCTGGGTCTCATGGCATCCTCGGTATTCACTGTGCCCCTAGCACACCTCCACAAGAACCTCTCAATGGATGCTCAGTACTCAGTGGTCCCTGACCACTCACCCTCAGTCCTTTCTCATCAAGGTGACAGAACCTCTAAAGAGGTCACTCACCTGGTGGTTGCAAGAGAACAACCTTCTGGAAGGGTATCCCTTTGCTCCCCTGGATCATCAGATTTCCATTACCACAGACGCATCCCTGATGGGGTGGGGAGCTCACTGTCAGAAACTCCACACCCATGGTACGTGGACTCAGGACGAGTCCCAGCTTCACATAAATGTCCTGGAAATGAGAGCCATCCTTTATATAGTCCTGGCTTTGAAGGACATTCTCTGTCACAAGAACATTCTCCTTCAAATGGACAACAAAGCAGTGATGTATTACATCAACAAGCAGGGCAGTGCACACTCTTACCCTTTATGCAGGGAAGCCATGAAGTGTGTGGGAATGGTGCCTGGAGCACAAGGCTCTAATTCAGGCGGTCTACAGAACGAAGTGCAGAACGAACTGGCAGACCGTCTCAGCAGAACAGAGACAGATCCTCACAAGTGGTCTCTTGACTCAACTGTATTTCAGTCATTATTCGCAGAGTGGGGAACTCCAGACCTGGACCTTTTTGCATCCCCACTCAACACAAAACTGCCTCTCTTCTGCTTCAGAAATCCAGGGCCTGGCATTTTCTGTCAGGATGTGTTCAGGCTGCAGTGGACAAAATGCTTTCTACACGCCTTTCCTCATCTTCCACTAATTTAGAGGGTACTTCTCAAATTCGAGTCCCAGGGAGACAAAAAGATCCTCATTGCTCCCTTCTGGCCTTGACAGATATGGTAGAAACCCCTCCGGAAGTGCTTCCTCTTCAGATGACCCTTCTGACTCAGGGGCCTGTGGTCCATCCCAGTCTGAGGTTGCTTCACCTTCACACTTGGCTCCTGAAGAGATAGAAATGAACAGGTTCAATGTCTCTTGGAGAGTTTCAGAAATTATTTTGGCTGCGCGTAAGCCAGCCACTAGAAAAACTTACACAGCCAAATGGAAGCATTTTTCTCTCTGGTGTGCAAAATCCTCTTTGAATCCTTTTTCCTGCCCACCAAATAAAGTTCTAGAGTACCTTTTAGACCTCTCAAATTCAGGTCTGCAATACTCTACAGTCAAAGTTCACCTTTGTGCCATTTCAGCTTATTATGAGCCAGTACTTTCCTTATCACTGTCTCAGTTACCAGTAGTTAAGAGGTTTCTGAAGGGTATTCTACATACCAGACCCCCTGTCAGACGTCCAGTCACAGCATGGGGCATTGATCTTGTGCTAGACATGCTCATTTGAAAATCTTTCAAGCCTCTAGCTACCTGTGAGCTAAAATTTCTCACTTGGAAAATGGCATTCCTGGTGGCCATTACCTCGGCCTGCAGGGTCTCTGAAATAAATCCCTTGGTCACAGACCCTCTGTATACTGTGTTTCATTAGGACAAAGCAGTTCTTAGGACCCATCGTAAGTATCTCCCTGAGGTTGTTTCAGAATTCCATCTAAGCCAACCTTTGGTCCTACCTACTTATTTTGCGAACTTCCAAAATGAAGGAGAGCGTACCCTTCATTCTTTAGATGTCAAAAGAGCACTGTGTTTCTATTTGGACAGAATAAAAGAAATTCACAAAGCTCAACAACTGTTTCTTTCCTTCAGCGAGACCCGGCTGGGTCAATCTGTCGCTATCAGATGCATTTCGGCATGGCTGGTGGCATGCCTTCGCCACTGTTATTCCATGGCACAAGTTAAGCTGGAGGGCAGAGTGTCGCTCACTCTACTGAGAGGGTCGGCATCCCTGGCGGGAAATCCTGCGTCGTCTTTGCAGGCGTTTACAGTGTGGCTGCAGACTCAGTGCATACTTTCGTCAAGCACTATGCCCTGAATGTCCATGCCAGGTGACATCTTTCGTTTGGCAGGACTATCCTTAACGGACTTCTGTCCTAAATTTGTGAGCTCTTAATCTCTCCTGCCGCCCTCTTGGGTGATTATTAGCTCGGTACTCTCCCATCAGTATGAATGAGTGGTGGAGACTTTATGTCCAGGAAAATATAGAAATTATGTACCTACTGTAATTCTTGATCTTCTTGGACGAAGTCTCCACCACTCATTCACACGCCCACCCACCATCTCCCGAGCTCACCTCTGTTGTTGGTCTTCACTCCCTCAATCTTAGGCTGTGAAGACTTCTTTGTTGACCCTTCTTATACGGGTCGCTTGGACTACCTTATGTCCTTTTTTTTGTCAGGCTATCCTTCTAGGTTAGTTACACTGCACCTCCTCAGATAAAAACGTACTGAGGCGGTTGGAGGATCGACATCGAGATAGTCATTACCGCATGAGCCGAGGCTCTGGAGCCAGTCCTCTTGCAAAAAGTTTGCTCCTGCTGGGTCCTAGCGCCTCCGGCGTAGATCCCATCAGTGTGAATGCGTGGTGGAGACTTCGTCCAAGAAAATCAAGAATTACAGTGGGTATGTAATTTCCATTTCTTTCACATTGGGAACTCATGCCCTGCCTGGGATTTCCTGTTGCTTCTGGGGTACATGGCATCCACTAACAGCGTGGTACATTTGGCCGGCTGGAGGATGTACCACCTGCAGTGGGAGGTGGCCGTCAATGGTGCCTAGCATCTAGGTCATCTGGACCAGCTGATCTTATTGACTCAGCCAGTATGGGATACCATCCAGTCATGGCTGGTCCCTCAACATCTGGAAGAAGGAATCCTGCTTGTCCACCTAGAGCTGACTATCACGCTCATGATGGGACACATTTCTGGTAGGGTGGGGAGCGCACCTGGGGACCACAGAGCCCACGGTTCTGGTCACCCAGGGAGTCCCGTCACTACATCAGCGTGCTGGAGCTTGGTACAATGTGGGTGGCTCGCAAAGAATTTGCTCTTCTGATCAGGGGTCGGGTTATGCAGGTCCAGATGGACACCATGACCTGAACAGGCAGGGCACAACTCACTCCCTCCCTCTGTGTTGGGAGGCCCTCCACACCTGGACTTTTGTGCATAGCCTGGGTGCAGATCTCATGGTGATACGTGTTGCAAGAGTGAACAGTCAGCTGGCAGACACTCTCAACTGCACAGTGTCTGGCTCTAAGGAGCCTAGGAAGAAGTCTTCAAATAAGAAGTCCAAGGATGCCCCCCCCATGCATTGGTGCTTCTGCAGAGGGACACATCATCGTCTGGGACCAGCATGACACCTGCTGGACCTGCCTTGGCATCGAACATGACATAGACAGATGTGATGCTTGCTTCTCCATGGATGTCTGCCCACTGAAGAGCCACGCGTTGAAGTGAGGTTGTCTGCCCCCCACTTTCGATGCAGGCATCGCACCAGAGGACATTAAGGTAAGGTCCCTCAGCTCTTTCCTGAGCCCCTTTCCAGTGCTATACATACTGCAAAAGACAATACCTCTCCATGCATTTACTCCACCATTGGAGAACCTGGGGAAGGGGTCTAATGGACAGGTGGTCTCCCCTGCCCCCCCAAGAAATGGCTGAGCACCCCTCCCAGTCTGTCGGCCCTTCAAGGCAGCGGACATTCCTGGTAGTGAGGTTGAAGTTGTATGCTGGGCCTACACTAGTGGGCACCTTAGCACCGCAGCCCAGTGCTGCCTTGGATTCTGATACTCTGGCTGATACCGTGAGTGGGGCATTACTGACTGCAAAGCCAGGCCCCCTTCTGATGCCACTCACAGTGCCAGGAGAGGGAAGGCTTCCAAAGCCTGTCCCTCTCATCCCCTGGAGGCACTCTGGATATCCTCACCCAAGCAGTCGAATGACCCGGGGGAGGGGGTTGTGGAGGACTTCCGGGTAGTTGAAGACTATGGCAGTGAAGTAGGCCTTTCTGGGCCTGGTTCTGGGCCTACATTGAGGTCAGGGTCTTCTCTTGTGGCTGTGTCTATGGGCAGTGGGGGTCTGGCATGCAGGGTGCCATGCCGGTTTGGGTCCCAGCATCGTTTCCAGTGCCAGTCCTAGTCCTAGTGCCATTTGCAGCACTGGGAGACGAGATTGTGTCGCTGGCAGCACTGTTTCCAGCACTGCCACCTGTGGGGATTCTTTTCTTTACCTTGAGCCTAGTCGAACAGGCAGGGCCAGTTCTGGTGAGGGGGACTGTGAGATCTAGGTCGGCGGCTCACTACCTGTTCAGAGTAGGTGGCAGGTTTGGCAGGAGTCACAGCCCCGGCTTTCACCCTAATTTCTGTCTGAAACTGGCTCCTCCACTGGTAGGGATCGTGGCACCCCATGGGATCTGCACAGCTTCTCTGTCCCCACCTGGGCTGTTCCCCTCCCCCCAAGGGCACTATTTGAATTGGTCCTCAACTGTTGGCTGTTCACTGATAGTCGAGTCTGCCAGGCCCTCCTCCCGGGTGAGGTCCCCTTCGCATTCTCACAGCTCTGATAGAGGATCTGGCCTGGTCTTGCATGACTCTCCTCTGCCTCCTCCTCCTCCTCTCCCTGGCATTTTCAGTCCTTCGGGGCCCCTGTCCTGGGAATAGTTTAGGGCGGTGGCTAGTACATTTCCCCAGTACCTCCGATTCTTAGATCAGGCCATTTTCTGGCCTGAGGTCCCTGCACCTCCGCCTCTGACTCCAGCTCTTCATCAAGTTCCACTTCCTCCTGTGAGGAAGAGGTTACCTCTATTCATCTTTCCTATGACACTGAGTATACCCAGTACCAGCAGCCAGCAGTTTCTTGGGGAGATCATAAAATCATAGAAATCAGTCGGCTGAAAAGAACCTTCCTGGCCCATCGAGTCTGCCCCTTAACCCCCCTCCCTTCTCTCTCCCCAAGTCCAGATACCTCCCCTCTGCCCCCTGTCCAACCCTTTATATCTGTCCCATGCCCACTTGAAAACCTCCATGGTTTTGGCTCCCACCACATCTGGCAGTCTGTTCCAGGGGTTCACCACCCTCTCCATGAAGTAGCATAGGGGCTTAGTCTGCACCATTTTGCTGGTCGTAACCCTCCTAACCTGGCACTGCCATTCCTGGGTGAATACAGCAGAGACTCAGCAGTCATCCCTACATGGTCTCTGCCTTTTACGGAGGCATTCAGGGACGTCTGGTTCCATCCCTCCTCCTTTCTCCAGCCCTGAGGGTTGTCCAGCACAGGTATTGTGCTTGTATGAGATCTCCAGGTGTAATGCCACGTCTCTCTTTTGGTATTCTGCTCCTGAACACCTCCTCTAGGCAGAGGCGTCCAGTGCATGACCGCCCCCCCGACTCTGACTCCGCTGAGTTTGATGTCTGAGGCAGAAGGGTTTTTTCACTGGCATGTACCATGATGTGCATCTCTGCACATCAGGCGTCCTATGACAGACACCTGTGGGTGATGCTGGGTCAACTCCTAGCATGACTTCCAGACTGTGAGACAGCCAGGAAGGCCATTCACCTTTCCACCCAGGGCCTGGAGCTGGCGAGGCACCAAGTGAGGGCATCTTATATGCCAGTGAGGTAGCTTGCAGGCTGGTTGGAACTGCAGTCTGCATTCTGCAGATGGCATGACTTCTCCTATCAAGATTGACACCCTTGGCCCAGCAGAGGGTGCTCACCTCGCACTTCCAACAGACCCACTTCTCCCATAGGGTCAGGCATGAGTTATCGGGTGCATTCCTGCCCCCAGGCCACAGGAGCCTCCACCTGTCCTTGACCAGTCTTGGGTACTGCCAGACCCATGAGGTGGTCCCTCTCCACAGAGTCTGAGGAAACAATTACTTCCCTCAGATTGAGCCAGCACTGCATTTTTTGGGTGGTAAACTTGGTACTCTGACCCAGTAGGTGGGAATTAATGGTGAAGATTGATTCTTGAAAATTACATACTTACCATAATTCTTTATCTTCCAGAATATCTTCACCATTTATTCTCATGCCTGACTACCATCCCCCACTCAGCTAGGAGCCACAACCTTTTCTTTTGCCGCCTTCTTAGAGCCCTTCAAAAAAAAGGGGGGGGGGACAGGGTGTGCAGAAGATCTCTTTTGGGATTTTGTCTATCTCAAGAAAAAAAAAACTTAAAAAGAGCACTCTCCTCCTCCTCCTCCTGGCCCCTTCCATTTTTCAGCCCTTCAGCTTGTTACTACCTTAATAGACTTCTTGCAGCTACTGCACCAGCTCCCCAAATACAGATGTTTTTTCTAGCTTCCTCTTATCTAAAGCAAGCAGTTCTCAGCTCTCTGGATTTGAGTGACTTTTTTCAAGGGGGAGCATTGCCTTATATTTTCTTCTCCCACTTCTCCCTCTCCTTAGAGTGGTAAGGGTGGTAACCTTTTTCTCAGTCTATTTCCTTCTTTCTGGCTTTTGTTACCTCCTTTTTCTCTGCATCCCCATAAAAAGAAAAAAAAAGAAGAGAGTATGGGGATCCATCCCCCTTTTTTCTGGCCACAGCCATTCTATGGTTGCTGCCTCCACCTTGTTGCCCAGGTGGCCTCAGGCTTTGGCTCCTCTAAGCCACTACCCTATGACCTATCCTTAGCCTCCTGTTCTAACTGGTACTCGGGTTTTTTGTTTTTATGATTTTATATCCTCTATATTTTTCCTGTCCCTTTGGGCTACCTCTTAGTCCTTCTCTTTCCTTTTTTCTCTCTCACTTGTTTCTTCTGTTGGCAAACAGAACTTAGGAAGGTAGGAAGGCTGGTGTCAGTTACTGGATAGTACATGAGTGCCATGTCATACATCCGCCTCATGGATGGAGCAGTCGCCGACATTGGTCCCTAGATTCTAGGCTGCAGAAAGACTTTGCTCCTGCGGGGTCCTAGTGCTTCTGTCACAGACCCAATAGGTGTGGATAATGGTGCAGATATTCTCACCCCAAAAATACTCCAATATTCCTAACTCTTCTGCAGTGTACCTTTAAGGTAGATCTGCCCGGAGATAGAACGTTATGCAAATGATGGAATCATTGGCATGAGCCACTTTTCAAATGCTGCCACCTATCAACTGCCTACATTCTAACCCCTCAGATTTCTCTCTCTGCCTGTCAGGACCAGATGCTCGGAGACTTGCTTCTACTCATCTTGTTGGAGAAGATCAAAACAACCACTTATACTTAAGTATTCTTTGTTTATTTTCATTTGCTGCCATTTATCTTCGTTAATTTTATTAACCATTAGTTTAGTGTTTTTTAAGTTTTATTCGGTTTCTCATGGTTCGGGATAACTGCTGAGGAACTGAGGTATCTTTAGCTACTTTTCGCGGAATTGTCCCTTTATTAATGCTAATTTTGTTAGTCAAATTTTTGTTTTTATGTATTTATTGTAACCGATATCCTCGGTTACCGAACCGATACTCTTGATTCCCTTTTCTCGTTTCCTGGTTCCGATCGGTTCTTCCAATTTGTTTCTGAACCGACTGCAAACAAGACAGCTGTTAAATTCAAATTTAAATACTTTTTTCTGTCAGTTCTTTTTGCGGTTGCTGTTTTTCAAGCACTATGTCAGAAAAACCTAAGAAAAGAACCGGAGAACCCGGTTTTAAGAACTGTACAGAATGTGGTGAGGTGTTTGCTAAGGCAGACAAACACTCTGTGTTTTCTGTTTTGGCTTTGATCACCTCAAAACAGACTATGAAATTTGTCAAACTTTCCCTGAGAAGACACATGAAAAACATCTGGAAAGACTGAACAAAAGATTTAAGAGTCCCTCTGGCTCTGACCAGCCGAAACCCTCAGGGTCTGTGGGTGAAACCATAATTCCAGCTTCTACTGCCCCTGATGAGGGTAAGAAGAGAACTAATGAACTGGCTAGCTCTCCAGTTCCAGCAAAGAAGCAGAAAAAAACCATGCACACTCAACCCCCTGCTGATAAGAGGACTTCTGGAGTGCCTGCAGCTGTGCCTTCCCCTCTGGAGATTGTACAGGCTATTAAAATCATGCAAACATTACAGGATCTGCTGCCTGTGGTTCCACAGTCCCCAGTCCAGACTACTGTACCCCCCAATCCACCCTCTCTTCCTGAGCAGCATGGAGAGGAGGAGGAAGAAGAAGGTAAGCCTATAGAGCCTGAGGTCTCCCCTGAACAGGAGTTTGGCTCTCCCCCCAGGACTACTGAAGATTATTCTTCTTGGTTTTCCTTTGTCAGGAAAATTGGCTGATGCCTTAGACATCCCTATCTCTGAAGTTGTAGAGGAGGAGGAGGAGGCTGAGTACCTAGAGATGATGGGGTTCACTCCTACTAACAAGCTGTTACTCCCCATAAACAAGTTTTTTAAAAGATATGCTTTAAAACTCCTCCAGGCTCCTAGGTCTGTCCCCCCTTTAGACAAAAGGTTGAATAAAAAGTACCAGCTTGACAGGACAGGGGCTGAATTTTTGTTTTCACACCCTGACCACCAGGGGGCGGTGCAAGCTGTAGCTTGTGACAAGGCAAAAGTCCCTCTGACTTCCCACCCTCCAGAGGACTCTCACAAGATAGTATGGCCAAGAAAGGTTACTTGTCAGCCTGTCTGGCCATCAGGCAGGCTAACTATCAAGCCTATGCAGCCCAGTACCAGAAGAGACTCTGGCAGTCTGTTCTGGCTATGGCTGAGAAAGCACCTTCTCCTCTCTTGCAGACCTAACTGAAATGGCTAGGTTTGGCTTGGAGGCTGCCAAAGACCAATTTCAAATGGCAGCAGATAGTAATGAGACTGCTGCTAAGTGGATGGCTAACACCATTGCACAAAGAAGGTTTGCCTGGTTAAGAGCCACAAACCTTACACAGGATACCCAGAATAAAGCTCTAGATTTTCCTATGGAGGGCACCTCCATGTTTGGCAGCCATACACCATACAGAGGCTCATATGAAGAAGGTGGACAAATATAAAGCCACCTTGCGGAGTAACTCTGCAAAAGAGAAACCCTCCACCTCTTCTAGACCCTTTAATAAGGGAGGCAGGGGCAGGCAATTTCATACCAGGCCTTTTTATCAGACCATGGTAGTACCTCAGGCACCCCAGTATCTGCAGCAAGGGTACTTTAGAGGTAGGGGCAGGAGAGGTACCAGGCATGGTACCCAGCCTCAGCCCCAATCCAAGCAGGACTCCTGACTTCCTAGATCAGGCTGCCTCTCCTCTTCTAGTAGCGGGCAGACTGGCCCATTATTTCCAGAATTGGGAAAACATCACCACAGACAAGTGGGTTCTGGAAATAGTGGGTCAGGGACTGTACTTAAGTTTCAAGTTCTTCCCCTTCCAAAAAAAACAGAGTTTTCAAACCAACTTCTCCAGTAAAGAGAAAACTGTTGGAAAAAGAGGTCAAGCACTTACTGTCACTAAATGCAGTAGAACTAGTGCCTCCACAGCAAAGAGGAAAAGGACCATATTCAAGATATTTCCTTACACCAAAGAAAAACAGAGAGTTGCGGCCTATCTTGGACCTAAGGGTCCTCAATAGGTTCCTGACAAAACCAAAATTCAGAGTGGTAACACTATCTCTGATTCTGCCAGCATTCCAAAAAGGAGATTAGCTGGCATCATTGGACCTAAAAGATGCCTATTTCCACATCCCCATAAGGGAGTCTCACAGAAAGTACCTCAGGTACAGACTTCCTTCATGTCATTATCAGTTCTCAGCTCTACCTTTTGGTCTAATTTCAGCCCCAAGTGTGTTCACAAAGTGTCTGGCTGTGGTAGCGGCACACTTGCGAAGGCAAGGTGTTTCAGTATTCCCTTATCTAGACAACTGGCTGCTAGTGGAAAAGTCACCACAGCAGTTAAAAGAGCATCTTCAACTCACTCAGCAACTTCTGGAATCTCTGGGGGTTCTTTTAAACCTAGAGACATCAGATCTTCCTGGACATAAGTCTCCACCACTCATTCACACTATTGGGATCTGCGCCGGAGGCACTAGAACCCAGTGGGAGCAAACTTTTTTGCTGGAGGGCCGGCGCCAGAGATAGAGCCACGAGGAGTGGCACCGTGAGCCTCAGCTCGTGCGGTAATGACTATCTCAGCGTCGACCCTCCAACACGCCTCAGTTCCTTTTTTCCCCGCCATCAAGTGTGCTTCAGTGATGACGTCGCTCGCCCGAGGGGAGTCAAACTTCAAAACTAGCAGCATAGTTTTCCGTTTTGTTATTTTGTAGTAATATCTCGATAAGTATCGCTTAAGTTTATTCTTATTTAAAAAAAAAAAAGTCTCAGCCTACTTTGACGGAGTCGACCATGAGCAGGTCAGGTGACGGTAGGGAGACTTCATATGAAAGCTGTTCAGTCAGTCGGGCTGGGTCCGGTCTGCCACCTTCTCCGGAAGGAGGGTCTGACAACAGTCAGTCCAATGCCCAAGGGGACGGGCGGTCCCCTCGGAAGCATAAAAATAAACGGTCGCATTCTCGGCACCGTTAGCCATGAGCTCTTCTTGACCCACAGGTCAAAGAGAAGGCATCACTCGAGTGCAGCCCTCTGATATGTCTGTGCGTAGACAGTTGGTTATTGGGGCTAGTTCCGGTCCTCCTCCTTGAATTCGCCAGCTTCTGTTTCTGGTAGCCGACGTCTTCGACGTCGAGCCCTACCCGCCTGCTGGTAGGTCTTCAGATGAGCAGTTTCATCAGTGGGCCGCTCTTATGGACCAATGGGCTCGGAGGTTGGTTCAGCTACCTGGCTCGGTCACTCAGGGGCCTTCGGGCTTCTTGGGAGACCAGGTAGAGCGGTTGAGCCTCCCTGGTCGTGCGGCACCATCTTTGGTGCCGTCGACTCCACGTTTAAGTATTTCCTCCCCTCACATGGCTGCGGCGCAGGGGGCCACACCGATGCCTTTATCTCCTGCTCTTCTTCCCTCCTTACCCTCAAATCCTGTTTTTCGGAGTCTTGGAGTGTTTTTGGCGCCCTCGGTGTCGATGGCATGCTCGGCACCGTCTTCGGCGCCGGTGCGTCTGTCGGCGCCGTCCTCAGCACTGTGCACAGTGCTGCATGGCATCGCAGTGCTGTCTGTCCTCTCGGCACTGTGCGGCTTCTCGGCGCCGTCTTTGGCGCCCTGTGGCTCCTCAGTGCCGTTCTTGGTGGCGTGCACTTCTTTGGCGCCGTATGCCTCCGTGGCGCCCGGGGCTCTTAGGGCGTCTTCGCTTTTCAGGACTCCTCCTCCTTTCACTCTTTTCCTTCATCCTTTTCCTCTGATTTTCACTCCTTTCCTGTCCATACAGTCCCTCCTGGACTGTCAGGAGATGACATTGAGCCTGATCCAGACCTTCGGCTGGGTGATGAAGTGGATGAAGCAGGATCTATTCCTGCTGCAGAGCCTGTGGTCGAGGACCTGTCCTTTAAGTCTCTGCTGAAAAATTTGGTTTCCACTCTTTCTCTCCAGACTACAGGCATCGATCCTGGGAAATTGTCAAGACTCCAATACCTTCATGCTCCGGAGATCCCTACGGATTTGACTCCTCCGGTTCAGCCTTCCTTTGAGACGCTGTCTCAGATGGTATGGAATAATCCTGCTCTCACACCTTCGGTGGCTAAATCCATAGATAGGAAATACTCAACCCCCAAGGATCGACCCATTTTGGCATCTCAAGCCTTTGCAGATCCTATTGTAGTACTGGCAGAGAATGATAAGGTCGTCCTTCCCCAAACTACTACAGCTCGACCTATTAACAAAGAATCTCATAAGATAGACACCTTAGGTAAGAGAGTCTTTGCTGCTTCCACCCTAAGTATGCATATCGCCAGCTACCAAGGCTATTTCTCTCAATATGAGTATATCCTTTGGCACTCTATCAAACAGATGGTTGAAGCTCTACCGGAATCGGATACAAAGCCAGAGCTTCTTCAAATCATTACCAGAGGTATCGAATCTAACAACCAGCAGGTTAAAGCAGCTATGGATGCTTTCGACACTGCTTCCTGAGCGTCGGCCGCTGGTATTTGTACCGTCGTCATTCCTGGCTGCGCACTTCAGGCTTCACGAATGACGCACAGCAGCAGGTAATGGCGTTGCCCTTTGATGGTACGTATCTTTTCGGTCCTCAGGTAGAACAGGCTCTAGAAGCTACGCAAAAGACTAGGTCAGCCATTAAGTTGGCTCGACCTCCTCCTGTCCCCTCTCGAGGAAGTGTCAATAAACGCCAGTTTCATAACCGTCAGTCCTTTCGAGGCAGAGGCAGAGGAAGCTTCCATAAAAATCAAACTTCCCAACCTCAAAAGAAAACACAACAGAAAGCGCAAACAGCCCAAGCGCCGCATATGAGTTGCTGGCCCAAGTCCCATCTCAACTGCCCGAGGTGGACTTTTCCTCAGGGGTGGGAGGTCGTCTGATGCACTTCTACAATCAGTGGAAGTCCATAACCTCAGACAAATGGGTCCTTCAGATAATCCGCAAGGGGTATTTACTCAATCTTGTGGAGACCCCTCTGGATTGTCCCCCCCCAAACGACAGCCCAGACTGTCAACCCTTCAGTCAGACCTTCTCGGCGCCGAGATTCAGGGCCTTCTGAACAAGAGGGCAGTAGAAGTAGTGCCGCTGCATCAATGGAATACAGGGTTCTACTCTCATTACTTTCTGGTTCCAAAGAAAACCGGGTGCATGCGCCCCATTTTGGATCTCAGAAAACTAAACAGATTTCTGCCCAAGGAGAAATTCAAAATGATTTCTCTAGGAACCTTGTTACCTTTGCTTCATCAACACGACTGGCTAGCCTCCCTACACATGCAGGATGCTTACCAGCACATTTCTATTCACCCAAGGCATCACAAATTCCTGAGATTTGTGGCTCTGGGACAGCATTATCAGTTCAGAGTCCTGCCCTTTGGGCTATCCTTGGCGCCACGGGTTTTTACAAAGTGTTGTGCAGTTCTCGCAGCGCACCTCAGAAAGATCGGAATACAGGTGTTTCCTTATCTGGACGATTGGCTTCTGGCAAGTCCTTCCAGACAGGGAACTCTGGACACCATAGATCGGCTTCTCGTTTCCTCCGTCCATGGGAGTTCTGCTAAACCTCAAAAATCGCGGTGCAGCCCTCCCAGAGGCTCCTTTTATAGGGACTCTTCTGGACACCTCCTGTGTGAAGGCTTTTCTTCCAGAGGACAGGAGGAGCGATATCCTTCAGATGGCCCGTCACATCGGAAAACAATTCAGTCTCGCTCTCTCGATGCAATGGATGCTAGGTCTCATAGCATCCTCGGTGTTCACTGTACCCCTAGCACATCTGCACATGAGAACTTCTCAGTGGATGCTCAGTACTCAGTGGTCCCCAACCACTCACCCGCAGTCCTATCCCATCAAAGTGACAGAACCTCTAAAGAGGTCACTCACCTGGTGGACTCAAGAGAGCAATCTCCTGGAAGGGTATCCCTTTGCTCCTCTGGATCATCAGATTTCCATTACCACAGATGCATCCCTTATGGGGTGGGGAGCTCACTGTCAGGCTCTCCATACTCAAGGTACGTGGACTCAGGTCGAGTCCCAGCTTCACATAAATGTCCTAGAAATGAGAGCCATCCTTTATGCGGTCCGAACGTTGAAGGACATTCTCTGTCACAAGAACATTCTCCTTCAAACGGACAACAAAGCAGTGATGTACTACATCAACAAGCAGGGTGGTGCTCACTCTTACCCCTTATGCAGGGAAGCGATGAGAGTGTGGGAATGGTGCTTGGAGCACGAGGCTCTAATTCAAGCAGTCTACCTACCGGGAATACAGAACGAACTGGCAGACTGTCTCAGCAGAACAGAGACAGATCCTCACGAATGGTCTCTCGACTCAACCATAGTTCAGTCACTATTCAGAGAGTGGGGAACTCCAGACCTGGACCTTTTTGCATCCCCACTCAATGCAAAACTGCCTCTCTTCTGCTCCAGAAATCCAGGGCCTGGCATTTTCTGTCAGGATGCGTTCAGGCTGCAGTGGACAAAATGCTTTCTTTATGCCTTTCCACCTCTTCCTTTAATTCAAAGGGTACTCCTCAAGTTCGAATCCCAGGGGGAAAAAAATGATCCTCATTGCTCCCTTCTGGCCTCGACAGCTGTGGTTTTCACTAATCAACAATATGTTGGCAGTTCCTCCGAGACCACTCCCCCTTCAGACAAACCTCTGGACTCAGGGGCCTGTGGTCCATCCCAACCTGAGATCGCATCACCTTTATGCTTGGCTCCTGAAGAGGTAGAAGTAAACCGGTTCAATGTCTCTCGAAGGGTTTCAGATATTCTTCTGGCTGCGCGGAAGCCAGCCAGTAGGAAAACTTACACAGCCAAATGGAAGCATTTTTCACTCTGGTGTGCAAAGTCCTCTTTGAATCCCTTTTCCTGCCCACCAGATAAAGTTCTGGAGTACCTCTTAGACCTCTCAAATTCAGGTCTACAGTACTCTACAGTCAAAGTTCACCTTAGTGCCATTTCAGCGTATCATGAGACGGTTTTTTCCTTATGTCTGGCTCAGTTACCTGTGGTTAAGAGGTTTCTTAAAGGAATCCTGCATACCAGACCTCCTACAAGACATCCTGTTGCAGCCTGGGACATTAATCTTGTGCTAGACACGCTCACTCGGAAACCTTTCGAACCTCCGGCTACCTGTGAGCTAAAATTTCTCACCTGGAAGACAGACTTCCTAGTGGCCATTACCTCAGCCCGCAGGGTCTCTGAGATACATGCCCTGGTCACATACCCTCCGTATACTGTGTTCCATAAGGACAAAGTAGTCCTTAGGGCTCATCCTAAATTTCTGCCTAAGGTTGTGTCAGAATTTCATCTAAACCAACCTTTGGTCCTTCCTTCTTACTTTGCGGACTTCCAAAATGAAGGAGAACGATCTCTTCATTCCTTGGACGTTAAGAGAGCTTTGCGTTTCTATCTAGATAGAACCAAGGACTTTCACAAAGCTCAACAACTATTTGTTTCCTTCAGCGAGACCCGGCTGGGTCAACCTGTCGCTATCAGATGTATTTCAGCATGGTTAGTGGCATGCCTTCACCACTGCTATTCCATGGCGCAGGTTAAGTTGGAGGGCAGGGTTTACGCTCACTCAACTAGAGCGGTTGCGGCATCCCTGGCAGAAATTCGCAATGTGCCCATTGCAGATATTTGCAACGCGGCCACCTGGAGTTCAGTGCATACTTTCGTTAAACATTATGCACTGGATGTCCATGCCAGATGACATTCTTCCTTTGGCAGAGCCATCCTTAATGGACTTCTGTCCTAGAAACGTGAGCTCTTGGTCTCTCCTGCCGCCCTCTTGGGGGATTATTATCTCGGGACTCTCACAATAGTGTGAATGAGTGGTGGAGACTTATGTCCAGGAAGATATGGAAATTACGTACCTACCATAATTCTTGATCTTCTTGGACGAGTCTCCACCACTCATTCCCTACATCCCTCCCGTCCCCGAGCTCACACCTCTATTGTTGGTCTTCACTCCTCAAATCTTTAGTCTGTGAAGACTTCTTTGTTGACCCTTCTTATCAGGTCGTCCAGACTATCTTATGTCCGGTTTTTGGTTAGGCTATCCTTTTAGGTTAGTTACGCTGCACCTCCTCGGTAAAAAAGGTACTGAGGCGGTTGGAGGGTCGACGCCGAGATAGTCATTACCGCACGAGCAGAGGCTTGTGGTGCCGCTCCTCGCGGCTCCATCTCTGGCGCCGGCCCTCCAGCAAAAAAGTTTGCTCCCGCTGGGTCCTAGTGCCTCCGGCGCAGATCCCAATAGTGTGAATGAGTGGTGGAGACATGTCCAAGAAGATCAAGAATTACGGTAGGTACGTAATTTTCATTTCCCTTTCCTTATACAAATTCTGCAGTTTATAGGAGCAGAATTGAATGCCAGAGCCTTTCTACCCAAGGACAGGGTAAAAAGCATTCTGCAGCTGGCAGGTTCTTTCAAACTAAACATTCCAACACCTGCAAAACACTACCTTCAACTTCTGAGGCACATGGCAGCTGCCGCAGGCACAGTCCAGGGTTCCAGGTTTCAGATGAGGGACATCCAGTTTCACTTAAGAGCTTGTTGGTGCCAAAGAAAGGATTTTCTTCACAACTCGTCCCTGTAACAAAAACTTTCATTCAGGCCCTCTAATGGTGGAGGGAGGAATCCAACCTCAGAGAAGGGGTCCTGTTCCAAAGGGAGCTTCGAATAAGTGGTTCTCACAACAGATGCATCCCTACTAGGATGGGGGGCTCATCTGGCAGAGCACACTAGCCAGGCACTTGGTCAAGTGCACAGACTCTTCTACATATCAATCTGTTAGAGCGCAGGGCAGTGTTTCTGGCAATACAAGCTTTTGCACCACTGATACAGGGAAAGGTAGTGCAGGTCAGAACAGACAACACTGCCACCATGTACTACATAAACAAGCAAGGGGGAACAAGGTCAAGCCTTCTCTGCACAGAAGCAATGCGAATCTGGACCTTGGCGTACTATCTGGGATCCTCTCTGTGATCTATTCACCTGCCAGGCAAGGACAATGTCCTGGCAGATGCTCTAAGCCAAATCAGTCAGGCCCATCATGAATGGTCACTGAACAAAAAGGTGGTGCAGACTCTATTCAGGAGATGGGGTACTCCAGTGATAGATCTTTTTGCCTCACATCAAAGTCACCACCTACCACAGTACTGTTGCAGGCTTCCAGCAGTGGGATCAGTCCCTCTGGATGCTCTCATTCTGGGTTGGTCAAGAAAATTCCTGTATGCATTTCCTCCATTTCCCCTAGTGTACAGGGTACTGCTGAAAATCGGGCTTCAACCAGCCACAATGATTTTGATAGCCCCAGACTGGGCCAGACAGCCATGGTATCCCCTACTGTTATCCATCTCAGTTGACAAACCAATACACTTTCCCAGGAAGCACAGTCTTCTGACCTCCAATCAGAGGTGGCTCCTATACCCGAGCCTCAAGTCTCAGGCTCAAAGCTTGGCTCTTGAGGACTTAGAATATGCAGGTTTGCACCTCTCTGAAGGGGTCGTGAATGTTTTGAGAGGGTATAGGAAACCCTCTACTAAGAAAACGTATGCTGCAAAATGGAAAAGGTTTTCCATCTGGTGTTCCAGCAGAAATATAGTGCCAGCACAGGCAGGAGTGCCACTTGTGTTGGGCTATTTAGTTTATCTGCATTTTTTGGGCTTGCAGCCTTCTACATTAAAGATTCATTTGGCTTCAGTCTCTGCCTATACCTCAACAGGTAATGCTGTCTCTCTGGCATTGAACCCCATTTTAAGAAGGTTATTCAAAGGCCTATCCCATATGTACCCAACGGTCAGGGAACCGGTTCCAGCCTGGGATATTAACATTTGTATTGCTTAACTCATGGCCCTTCCTTTTGAGCCCATGTTTTCAGCACCTCTGAAGTATGTTACATGGAAAACAGTGTTTTTGGTGGCCATCACTTCAGCCAGATGGATCAGTGAACTGCAGGCTTTATGCACTGAAAAGGATTATATTTCCCTTCACAGAGACAAAGTAGTTCTCCAGACCAATAGGAAATTCCTCCCCAAGGTGGTTTCAGATTTTCACTTGAACCGGTCTATCACTCTGCAATGTTTTTCACTGAACATTCTTCTTCTGGTGAACATGGGCTACATAGCCTGGATGTCAAGAGAGCTTTAAGCTATTACGTGACAGCTACTAAGTCCCATAGGCAGGACAGGACACCGCTCTTCCTCACTTATGGGGATGTGGTAAAGAGAAATCCTGCATCTAAAAGGTCAATTTCTCACTGGATTGTTCAGTGTATCCAGTTTTGTTACTCAAAGGTGGGCAAAGAGGCTCCAGCAGGGCTTAGGGCCCACTCCACAAGAGGGACAGCTGCCACTCTAGCAGCTGCCAAGGATGTTCCCTTGGTGGATATCTGTAAAGCAGCTACCTGGCAAACAGTGCATACATTTGTCAAGCATTACAGCTTGGATATGCAGGCTAGGGCTGATGCCAGGTTTGGTACAGCTGTCCTGTAGAGCTTGTTTCCAAAATAGGTTTTTCCTTTCTCCAAAGGGTGCTGCTTCTTAGTCTGCAGAAGAGTTAGGAATATTGGAGTATTCATGGGCTGAGAAGAAAAAGTTACTTACTATAGTAACCTTGTTTCTCCCAAGGGATACTCCAATATTCATAACTCTTCTGCCCTGCCTCCCATGTAGAACCAGTGGCCTCTGCATTCCATACTGTACCCTGGGTATGTATGCTACATTCTGCTTTAGGTTAGAACTTTGTTCTTTGGTTTCTTCTCCTTTTCACGTGATTCTGACACAGGAGATTGTGTGTTTGTTTCAAATATATAATTATATTAATATATATTTGTTCCTCCAGTTGGAGTTTGGGTGTGAGAATTTTCTATTTAATTCTTTATGATATTGAAACATTGGGCCCTGTCCTTCCAAGCATCCACGAAATCTGAAGGGTTAGAATGTAGGCAGTTGATAGGTGGCAGCATTTGAAAAGTGGCTCATGCCAATGATTCCGTCATTTGCATAATGTTCTATCTCCTGGCTGATCTACCTTAAAGGCACACTGCAGAAGATTATGAATATTGAAGAATCCCCTGGGAGAAAGAAGGTTACTATGGTAAGTAACGTTTTCTTCTGGAAGATCAAGAATTATGGTGAAAGTATGTAATTTTCATTTTGTGCCTCTCCCACACAGTTTGAGACACTGTTGGGGATGCTTTCGTGAGGTCTTGGACCCCAGGCCTCATGAACACCTTCACTCCCTTCCCCTTGCTCCACAAGGTAGTGGTCAAGCTCAGAAGGACATGGGGCAGATGATCCTGATAGCTCCAGACTGGCCCAGACAGTTCTGGTACCTGGATATTCTCAGTCTCAGCAGTAGGCCTCCATGGCAGTTGCCTTTTTGCCCAGACCTGCTGACCAGACAACAGGGAAAGGTCTTGCACCCGTACTGTCAGTCCCTGAACCTCTGTTTCTTGAGCAGCTAGAGTTCCAGGCCTTGGGGTTTTTTGGGTGCTGTAAGAGGTCTCCTGGACAGAGTCAACTCACCAGAGCTGTGCCTTTAAATGGAAGAGGTTCTCCATTTGGTGCCAGGGCAAGGAACTTTATCCCCTTGCCTACCCTGTAGCTAGTATCCTGGAGTACCTTTGGTCCCTCGCTCAGTCGGGACTGCAAGCGGTGACCCTCAAATTGCATCTGGCAGTTATCTCTGCTTCTAACCCCAGGAATTCTTCAGTATGATTAACTATAGCAGTCTGCCTCCTGTGTTGAACTGCCTCGGGAGAGAAATGGGACTTATGCAAATGATGGAACATCTGTTGGCTCGTACCACAATTCAAACTGCTGCCCTTACCAACTGCTGCATTCTGTAACGCTCAGATTTCTTTCTCTGCCTGCCTAGTAAGACACCTCGGAGACTGCTCCTCAGTGTGACTGACATTTCTTCATTTTATGTGGAAGTATAGTATTTTAAAATTATTATAGGACTTCTGGTGATGTCGCTCCTACTATGGCTGCCTAGCTCTCGAGCTCCTCGTGCCCTTGATATTCTCCTTGTCGATTATTTTACAAAGCATGATAAAAAATACTTCAAAATAGCAAGAGGGGAAGCTGTAAATACCTACTATGGAACTTCAGAATCGGTTCGCGATTTTACTGCAGGATTCCACTGAAAAAGGCGAAGATGCATCAGGCTTGGAGGCCTCAGCCACGTCGCAACACTCTAGGGACGCTGCTACTATCTCCAGACTCGGTGGTTCGCGGGCTAAAGCAAAAACCAGCAAAATCAACAAAAATACACCAAATAAAAAATTAGAACCTACAATGGACAGCAAATTGGACAGAATCCTTATGGAGCTTTCAGATATAAAATCGGAAGTCAGATTGTTTAAGGAATCCAGTACAGAAATGAGATCAGACATTCAGGGCCTGGAGACAAAAGTTACAGTACTAGATCAGCAACAGTCCACCACCTCGACTCAACTCTCTCTCAAATACAAGACCAAATGAAGCAGATAACTCAAATATGCAAACTGACCACGGAAAGACAGGAAGACTCTGAAAATAGGCAAAGGAGAAATAATCTAAGGATTTATTCGGTCCCAGAAGGAGCCAAGGGATGAAACATAACTAAATTTGTAGATACTCTATTATGAACTGCACTAATGTTAGATTCTGATATATCTTTAGAATTTGAGCGTGTACATAAGGCTTTAGGTCCCAAACCCACGTCTACATCAGTGAGGCCTCACTCAATAATTATTCGCTTTCTGAAGTACCCAACCAAGGAACTCATCTTAAAGAAAGCTTAGGCACAGAGAAAAGTTGTTTTTGGGTCCTCATGTATATTCGTTGACAATGATTATGCCCCATACATGCTCAAAAAACACAGAAAGTATGTCCCTTTGTTCCAAGCGCTAAGACAGAAGAAGTGTGCCTTTAAAACTCCATATCCAGCGCTACTCGTGGTACAATTTCCTGAGGGTCAGCAGACATACAAATCAGCTACAGAGGCATATATGGACTTTCAGAAGAGAAATATCCCACTTCCACAGAGATCAGAAGGTTCAAAAAGACTGCCATTGGGTTCTTGGGGAGATAAACTAACAAGAGCTTACAGATGCAACAAACCCTGGAATATATTCGCAGCTTCTCATACAAGGGCCTGCAATTGGAATGAAGCCTGAAGAGTTCAGCTATTTCAAAGCCTGTGGAACCCAGGTAGGCCCTTCTCTGTTGGGGCGGGGGCCGGGCTTGCACTCTGTTCCCCCCAGGTGCTCGAGCAGACCACCCAAGGAAATTTTAAATTAAAATAGGAGAGGTATTCCTTCTGATCTCATCTGATGGAATGAGGCCTGACACGGTGATATGTCCTCAGGGGGGAGGGGGTCCTCGTGGGTACACCTAATCATTACTCATGGGGATAATTAAAAAATGGAGAATTCTGTATAAACCCCGTGGTGGTTAAATTGATACTGTTAATCGGAGCGGCCTTTAGGTACCAGGGTATGTTGGCCCTGTGAGTGTACTCCTCTATCCAACCGGATCATGAATGTCAGATCTATTACCCACACTGATAACCCCTGGGAAACAGGGGTTCAAAACAAAGTAAGAAAGGCGTGGAGCCGGAAAGGAGTCATAGACTCACCTGGGGTGTAGACCCCATCTGGGCTGTGCAGACTCTCAGGCTTTATGAGCCGATACTAAAAAATCTCGGCGTATGGGCCCAAGCTATGGTATATTGTGATCCCGGGGGATGAGGGGGACCACTACAGGAGGCTGCTGGTTGATGGCTCTCTGAGGAGCCACCATAAATAAAATAAGATGGGATTGGTGCGCCTGCGGGGGGGGGGGGCCTGTCGTCTATCGGGACCACTACTGATTCTAATTTGACCCAAAGGTGAGAATCAGTGGATTTATTGGCGGGGAAATTGGGGAATTAAACCCCAGTCAAATTGAAACTCTCTCCTTTAAACTAGGTGAGAGAATAATGAGAGTGATCTGCTTGAGATACCCTTTGGGAGGGGGATGAGACGCGGGTACGGCTGAGCCCGTATCTTGACGGGGAGGGCCCTTGCCTCAAGGTCACAGTCAGACATAATTAATATTTATCCATGTTGGAATGAAGATAAACACTCCTGGAGTCACCTTTCTTTTTAAAGAAATTCTGAATTTTGGACTGTGTCCGACTAAAGTCTTCAGTTCCGCACTAGTACAATAAGAACATTGTCTTTAAATATATGTAACCTGAGGACTCTTCTGAACCTAATCGGACTATGGAATTTTAATACTGGCACATAGACTAAAAGAATTTAAGACATTAATTAACAAAGTATAAGGCAGATTTCTTGTACAAGTACATTAAGGGAGGGCTAATGGGGCACTACGGGAGCCTAGGAGCACCGCACCCCATGTTTTTCCTACGATCTACTCCCTGCCCATAATTCTAAGTCCTAACCTTATTTCCTTATTTCCTTTTGTTTCCCTTACTTATTTTTGTTTTGGGATGGATATTCCCAGAGGGAGCCCCTTGGTGGTAAGCAAAGCATTGCTCCCTCAGCAACCAGTGTGGATGCCACAACTAGATGGGCAGGAAACAGCCACCTACATCTTGGAAGTCACCATTATAAATAGTTCTAGGTTAAATCTGGATAGGTGGTATAAGCCTTATTGGGGCCCCTGTTGGGCTACAAAGGATTTCATTCTGTTAATATATCAGGTCTGGGAGTTTGTCACTGTTAGGGTTGCTAGAGTTATTCCTGGATATGATGGGGGGAGGGAGAGAGGATCATATAATAGTGGTTAGATATGAATACATTTTTAAGGGTGTTATCGCACCTGACTGGGCCGGTCAAGAGATACAGAACCATTAAGGCACTTAAAAAGCTTAAAGCCGAGATACTCCTACTTCAGGAGACACACCTGTCTTCTAGTGAGCACCAAAAGTTATCTAAATTTGGTTTTAGTCAAGTTTATGAATCATCCTATCGCAGAGGAAGATGCAGAGGGGTGGCAACATTAGTTGCTCAGAACTCCCCCTTTGAGATAACAGATCATTACTCAGATCCTGAAGGCAGACTGGTTGTGGTGAGAAGCTCACTTGGTGATCAGCAATATACAATTGTGAATATTTATATTCCCCCAGCAAGTGATGCCTCTTCAATACAACAGATAATAGATAAAATATTGGAATATCAAAGGGGAGTCCTGATAATTGGAGGGGATTTTAATTGTATTTTAGACCCATCCCATGACACAACAGCCCCTAGAATATCCCCACAGACAGCAGGCCAGCGACATCTGAGAAGGCTGGTTAAGGATTTAGGCTTGGTGGATACTTGGCGCCACCAACACCCCACAATGAGAAAATGCAGCTTCTTTTCACATGCTCATAAGCACTATTCCAGATGGGATTATCTGTGTATCTCTAAGGAACACGCAGACCAGATAGGAAGGACTGAGATCCATAATATAAGTCTATCAGATCATGCCCCAATTACTTTAGATTTAGACATTCAGAGAGAGAGAAAGGTTACTTATTGGAGGCTTAATAATTCCCTATTACTAGATCCTGAATGTAAGGAGATGATAAAGATAAAAATAAAAGAAATAATAGAGAATAACTCATCATCACAGACCCCACCCCAATTACTTTGGGATACCATGAAAGTAGTTTTAAGGGGCTATATTATAGCCTGTGCAGCCCCAAAAAAACGTAGATGTGAGGCTAACTTAAAGCAATTACAAGAAAAGCTGAGTTTTTTTACAACTTGCACATATGCAAGGAGATGACTCATTAATGGACCAGATAGCAACCACACAACAGACTATACAAAAGTTACTGACTGCTAAGATAGAACAGGCTTTGCTATGGCTCAGACAAAAATATTTTGAAGGGGGTTCTAGGGCCTCTAGAATATTGGCACATCGCCTTAGAAGAAGAATTCAACAGACAACAATCACTAATATGAGACGTTATTTCAGGTCGGCCTTGCCTTACAACCACATCCATAGTGGATGCGTTTAAATCATATTACACTAGACTATACACAACTGAATCTGGGTCAACAGAGTAGGAGAAGGAGAATTTTTTGTCAAATCTAAATCTTCCACAACTTACGGAAATCCGGAAACAGTCCCTATTCCACCCAGTACAGAGTTCAGAAATAAAATTGGCTGTCTCCAACCTTAAAAATGGTAAAAGCCCTGGCCCAGATGGCTATGGGGCCGAATTTTATAAAATGGCTTGGGAATGGATCACAGATCCACAGACCGAAACTTTGAGAGACAGTCACTCGAGGGCTATATACCCTCTTTCATGGTCACAGGCCATGATCTCAGTGATTTTAAAACCACAAAAAAAACCACAACTATGTGACTCTTATCAACCAATCTCCATCCTAAATCAGGACTACAAAATATATGCGAGCATTTTAGCTCACCGGCTTGATGACATAATACCCTCTTTGATACATTTGGATCAAGTGGGATTTATCCCCACCTGCCAGACCTCTGATAATATTAAAATGACCCTCTATTTAATTGAACATGCAAAAAATAATAAAGTCCTAGTATTAATATTAGGATTTGATGCACAAAAGGCATTCGATAGAGTCTCTTGGTCTTTCCTAGAGAAGACCCTTGATAAATTAGATTTCCCCAAAGAGTTCATTGACAATATCATGGGCATTTACTCAACACCACGGGCAATGGTGAAGACTAATGGCTGCTGCTCAGCGAGGTGTCTGCTTACTCATGGAAAAAGACTGGGGTGCCCACTCTCACCTAACTTATTTGCTTTATATGCAGAACCACTGGCACAATTCTTACGTTAGCATGAGGGGATAAGAGGATATCAGGTAGCAGATAAGGATCATAAAGTGGCATTATATGCTGACGACCTTTTAATGTATACCACAGACATGGAGAACTTACTTCCAAATTTAGAGCAGGCTATGATACTGATAGAAAAAATCTCAGGTTATAAGGTCAATACTCAAAAGACTGAGATTTTAAATATAGAATATATACCAAATCATATAAAACTTAAACATCATTTTAATTGGGGAAATAAAACCATTAGATATTTAGGGATCAACATCTCAAAGAATCCAGGGCACACCTGTAAATTAAACTATAATATACTATATAAACAAATTAAACAAGACCTTCAGACCTGGACCCACCTACCAATACTGCTAATTAACTGAATACAGGCAGTTCAGATGAACATACTGCACCGTCTGTGATGTTTAATGCAGTCTATCCCACAAATGTTTACAAGGGATGAGGAAAGGAGATGGAATAGGGCAATAATAAATTATATATGGCACAGTAAAAGACCTAGGATAGCATTTGATAGATTACAAGCGCCTAAGGATAGAGGCGGACTAGCTCTACCTAGTTGGACAGGATACGCCCCAGCCACCCTACTTAACCATATTGGAATATGGTTCTCACCAGAAGGAAGTGGCCCTCAGTGGATGTTGACAACTGCTAATTTAGGAGAAAACATGATTTTTCACCCACCTCCATTATACACATTGGAGTCTGATATGTCAATATATACATATCGCTATCTTAAGGGGTGGAGTGGATATTTATCCCACACGGATAATGAATTTGGTGCTCGTTGGATGCTGATACCTTGGAGGAATCAGGCTTTTAGCCATATAAACTTGGATGTAGGATTCAGGACTTGGAATGATCTTGGTTTAAAATATACACATCAGTTATATCTAAATGGGTGTTTTAAGACATTTTTACAATTGCAGGAGGAGTTTTCAATCCCCAGGCATGACTGGCCTTGATATTTCCAGATTCAACATTTCCATGCAACAACTATAGGTCTAGAGATAGATCAAGAGAAGGCCCCCAGATCTCACTTTTGATTGGAATCCCAAGGGAACAGAACCCTAGGCATTTGGTATCTAGATTCTATACAGCAGATAGATTGAGAGGTAGACCTAGTTGGGAGAAAGTACACAAGACTTGGGAAGCTGAAATGGGAATACAATTAACAGATCAAGAATGGCAATGGGTCTGGAGATGCCAACATAGAAATATGGGTTCATATGGGTGGCGTGAATTTGGTTGGAAGGTAGTCTCTAGGTTCTTTTGTACACTTAAAATAACAGCCAAGTACTTAGCCACACATGATGCCTCCTGCTAGAGGAAATGTAACTCGAAGGATGCCACTCGCACTCACATATTTTGGGGTTGCCCTGTTTTAAAACCATTCTGGCTGGGGGTGGAACAAGCACTAGCAGATATAGATAAAGAATTTAGCCCACTTACACCGGCAATAACACTTTTACAACACTTTCCTGTTAGGCTTAAACATAAATCTAAGATATATTTGGCTTCAATACTAATAATAGCAGCCAAAAAGGCTATTACTAAAAACTGGCTTAATCCAGCCCCACCAAGAATCAGAGTGTGGGAGGATTTGATATATGATATCTTTATAATGGAACAGATGACAGCTAAACTCCAGGGGAGAACCACACAGGTGACTGGCTACTAGAATGCATGGTGGATGAGGATCATGACACTCAGACCTGACCTGATTCCATAGAAGCATGTGGGACTGGTTGGCCATTACATGATGTCAATGGGATAGTTGGAAGCTCCTCCTGCACTATTAGACCGGCAGGATGATATATAGAACACCCAGAAATAATAAGATAACGGATCTGTGCGTTCTGGAGTCCCCCTTCACTCCTCCTTCTCCCCCAAAAGAAAGAAAATGCAAATGGATACCATGCATGTTATCAGTATATAAGATTACTAAGACTATGTATAAGTGGTTGGTGTCTATGACTGACTCAATGTACTCTATATGACAGTTACCCTGAAACATGTATAATAAGAATGACAGTGATGTAGTTCCCAGTACCTGAAGAAAAACTAATAAATCTCAGGTCTCAGGAACCGGCAGTCTCGACTTCGGTTGAGATTGCCACTTCTGCTGCTGGCTTCTCGGCTTTGCCATCTTGCCAGTTGACCAAAGCATCGATCGATGAGGTTGAAATAATTATCAACCCAATCAACCCATTGTCGCCGACTCCGGTCGACGATTCTCTCAGTCAGACTCCGGTCCTTTCTTTCCCCGACAATGAGATCCAGCTCGCTGGGAATCCCATCGAGGAAGTGGTCCCCAACCCTCTGAAATCACCAGTCCCGCTGATGTCTCCCGGGCGATTGAGTCGGCCTGCTTGATCAAGGTCCAGGAACCCCTCGACCGAAAGGCTGAGGAAAAGCCACAAGCACTCTAAAAAGAGGCGATGCCATCGGTCATCCCCTTTGTCCTCCTCAGATGAGGAGAGGCTCTGGTGGAAACTCCGTCAGTGCTACGAGGACCTCATGTGGCAACAGCTGATTTTGACTGGTCACAAGCCGACCCTGGCTCCTACCCTGGCCATTACTTGGCTTTCACCTCCCAGGCCGAAGCCGACTCCTTCGGAGCCAATTAAGTCGGTTCCCCTGCCCGAGGAGCCGGCGAAACCTCTGGTTCAGCCTAAACCAGTCTCTCCACCAACAGTGGTGGAACCACCGCCCAAGCAGCCTGTAGGAGGGGCTCCTTCTAAGGAAGATAGACCGGACACTGGGCTTCTCTGGTGTCTTTTGGTCACTGTCACCCTGGACTGCCCTCGGCGGGTTGAAGGTGACCAGGGCAGTCGACCGTTGTATCCGGATTCTTTGGATTCAGATGTGACCAGCCTACATTCTCACCCCGGGGATGACGAATCTGCCTGGGTTAGAGACGGAGGAAGGTCCTTCATCCTTTTAGGGCATTCTTCGCCTTATCTCTGAGTCTACAGGGATGCCCCTGGAACCAATCCAGAAAAAGGCGGAGTACCCTCTCTCGGACATCATCAAGAGAGGGGATACCCCGACGGAGGCCTTTCCGGTGGCCGAGGCTATAGTTGGTCCGGCCTTAGAACTTTGGCAGCACCCTGCCTCCTGTCCAGCTCCATCTGCCCACATGGCCTGCAAGTATGCAGTGCCCATGGGGTCCCTTGCTGGGTTCACAGAGCACCCTTCATCCGAGAGCCTGGTGACTGCCTGTGTTCAGGCATACTGACAGTTCTGCCGACACTGACTGACCTCCCGAAAAAGAGTCCAAACTCCTGGATCATTCGGCTCGAAAGGTCTATGTGGCTTCATCTTTAGGCCTTCGTCAGGCAAGTTCGGCCGTCATCATGGCACACTTCTCCCATGCTCTCTTGGGGTCTTTAGATGAAGTCCTCCCACACCTCCCCATGGACATGCAGACCACAGTCAAGCAGGTCCGGGATCAGGGCTGGGCTGTTGCCAAACAGCAGCTTCAGACAGCCCTGGACATTGGGGATTCTTCTGCCCCCTCGATGGCAGCCACAGTTGCCTCTCATCGTAGGGTTTGGCTTGACTCTCCTATTTTCCGACAGATACTCAGCACAAACTAGCTGATGTGCCTTTCCTGGACACTGACCTTTTTGGCCCAGGTGTGGCTTGGATACCTTCAGCATATTGAGCAGTCCAGTGCCACCTTGGATGGTACTTCTGCCAAGGGTTCTTTGGGCAAGAAACAGTAGAAGAAGAAGCCTTTTCAGCACTCTTCCCCTGCAGCACAGCAACCCTCCTTTCAAGGAGGGCAGCAGCAGCAGACTCAAGCTTGGCACCCTTGGCCCAAGCCCGGGCCCTCCCAGGCCTGTAAAGGAGGCCGAGGTTCAGGTCTTGGATCCTCCTCCTCCAAGCCTGCTCAATGACGAGGTGGTGGCTGCCTCCGCCTCTCCCATCACGCCAGCTCTGGGTCCTCCCATGGGGGGGGGCTCCACCACTTCCTTTCCACCTGGTCTACTGTCACTACGGACAGGTGGGTTCTCAAAGTGGTCGGTCAGGGACTGCCTCTGGAATTCGAGCAGTACTCTCCAAGCCGAGCTCGCGCCCCTCGAGAGGAAAGAGTATCCATCCAGACTCGGTCAGCTCTTCGAGATGACATTGCTCAGCTCCTCCTCAAGGAGGCAGTAGCTCTAGTGATGGATCCTCCAGCAGACCCAGGCTTTGTCTCCAGGTACTTCCTGGTGCCCAAGCGGACAGGGGGCTGGTGCCCCATTCTAGATCTGCACGACCTGAATCAGTATCTCGGGTCACGCACCTTTTGGATGGTCACTGTGTCCCAGATCATACCATCCTTGGAGTGAAACATGTGGTTCTGTTCACTGGATCTGCAGGACACGTTCTTTCATGTCCCAATCCGTCCATCTCATCGGGGGGTCCTCTGCTTCAGAGCCGAAGGGACCCTGTATGAGTTCCAAGCCATGCCGTTCGGCCTGTCATCAGCCTCACGGGTCTTCACCAAATGCATTGCAGTGGTGGCAGCCCATCTCAGGCATCTGGGGGGGTGTCAGAATTTACCCCTACCTTGACAATTGGCTCTTAGCAGGTCCCACCAAGCAGGAGGTGGAGAGGTCCAGGGACCTGGCCCTCCAGACCTGCTCCCAACTCGGCCTCCTGATCAACGAGGCCAAGTTGGAACTCGTGCCTTCACAGGTGATGTGCTTCATCAGGGCAGAGCTTGACTCTCGTCAAGCCAGAGCTCTGCTTCCAGCAGACAGGGTGGAGGTTCTCTCCTCCTTTGCCCAATTATTTCTGGTTGGGCAATTGCGCCTTGTCCCGGACTTTCTACGCCTTCTGGGTTACATGGCGGTGTGCACCTCAGTGGTCCATTGGGCCCAGTTGCACATGAGGCCCCTCCAATGGGAGCTGGCCACCCAGTGGATTCAGTGCCATGGTCATTTCGATTGGCTGATCACTGTGACCCAGAAGATGTGGAACGCTCTCCAATGGTGGACTGCCCCAGACCAGTTGCAGGAAGGGATCCCATTTGTCCACCCTGAGCCTACAGCCGTCCTTACAACTGATGTCTCTCTCATGGGCTGGGGAGCCCACATGGGGACAACAGGGCCCACGGGTTCTGGACCCCCGAGGAGTCTCAATGCCACATCAACCTGTTGGAACTCAGAGCAGTCAGACTGGCACTGTCAGCTTTCATTGCTCAGCTCTGGGGTCAAGTGGTTCAAGTCCAGACAGCCAATACCATGACCATGTACTACCTCAACAAACAGGGTGGCATGTACTCCTGTCTGCTTTGCAGAGAGGTGCTTCGCATCTGGACCTTCATCAGCTGTTTGGAGGCAGATCTCCTAGCCATCCATGTGGCAGGAGCCTCAAACCATCTGGCGGATGCTCTCAGCCGCTTAGGCGAGACATTCAATGAGTGGCCTCTCCATTTAGAGGTAGCTTACAGCCTGTTCTCCCACTGGGGCAAACCGATGGTGGATCTGTTTGCCTCCAGGGCAAACACCAAGCTGAGACTGTTCCATGCCTGCCTCCCTCAGCAGGGCTCGTTGCAGGGGGATGTCTTCTCAAGGCCATGGACCCCAGGCCTCCTCTATGTCTTCCCTCCATTTCCCTTGAGCTACAAGGTGCTCCTCAAGGTGAGGAGGGACAAGGCAAGGTGATCCTGGTAGCCCCAGACTGGCCATGCCAGTTCTGGTATCCAGATCTCCTCAGTCTCAGCTGCAGGTCCCCAAAGCGGCTTCCAGCATGCCCAGACCTGATATTTCTCAATCAGGGGAAGGTATATCATCTGGACCTTCAATCCCTGCACCTCACAGCCTGGTTCCTGTGTGGCTAGAGTTCCAGGCTTTGGGTCTTTCCGAGGATGTCCTCACCGTGGTGGAGGCATCCAGAAAGGCATCGACCAGGAAATGTTATGCCTTCAGATGGAAAAGGTTTTCCATTTGGTGTCAGGGTAAGGGCCTAGACCCTTTGTCCTGTCCAGTGGCTAACATTCTTGACTACCTTTGGTCTCTGTCCAAGGGGTCTTCAGTCATCGACCCTTGGGGTGCACCTGGCAGCCATCTCTGCTTACCGGGTGCAGGCTGGTCAGCTGACGTTGGCACAGGAGACAGTGGTCGGGCACTTTTTCAAAGGCCTGGATCACATATCCCCTTCAGTGCGTGAACCTCCTCCTCCATGGGATCTACTGCTGGTACTGGCAAAGCTCATGGGCAAGCCATTTGAACCAATGCACAAGTGTGCTTTGTCACACTTGTCGTGGAAGACAGCCTTCCTGGTGGCTTTCACATCTGCCAGAAGGACAAGGGAGCTCCAGGCGCTTTCAGTGGACTCCTCTTATGTGGTCTTCCACAGGGACAAGGTTGTCCTGTGTCCCCACCTGAAATTCCTTCCAAAGGTGGTGTCAGAGTTTCACCTTAACCAGGTGTTAACTCTGCCGGTATACTACCCCAATTACACCTCGGAGGCCGAGTACAGGCTCCATACTTTGGACCTGAGACGTGCTCTCTCCTATTATAAGGAGAGGACGGCAGAAATTCAGGGAGAGGTTCGCCAGCTGTTTGTCACCTACGCTGAAGCCCCTTCTGGCAGACCTGAGGCAAGATGGACTATTGCAAGGTGGATCACATCTTACATAAGTCTGTGTTATGAATTGGCAGGCATGGAGCCTCCCAGAGGGAGAAGAGTTCATTCTACCCGCCATACTGCTGCATTGGTGGCTGCTTCCGGGGACATTCCTATCCAAGAAATCAGCCAGGCTGTTACCTGGAAGTCAGCAAACACCTTCATTACCCACTACTACATTGACCTTGAGTCACTCCGGGATGCTGGTTTTGGGGCCTCAGTTCTCCAATCTCTGTTTCCTAAGTATGGTGTGTGTGCCTTGCCTCCCTCCTCCCGGAGAACTGCTAGGAGTCTGCCAAAGAGTGTGGATGATAAACATATCCACGGTCCTAGAAGAACAGGTTACTCGCCTGTAATAGTAGATCTTACTTCGAGAGGGCTCTTACAGTAGGTAATTACATATAGGACTGACGTCGGCAGGCGGCAGGACCCCATAGAAAAATGTCTGGCTAGCAGTCCCTGGCTGGGACCGCCCCCATGTCAGGTGACCGGCGTCAGACGACGTCGGTATAAAGGGGCTGTCCTGGATGCCCGCCTTCCAGTTCTTTCCCGCCGTCAGCTCGTGCAGCGGCTCGTGATGAAGTTCATAGCGCTCAGTCCTGTTGCACCGTCGGTTTTCCGAAAAGTATCAGTATTTTGTTTTTTTCTTCGTCAGGTGAACACCGGTTATATCGTCCCTTTAAAAAATAAGTGCGACTAAGTGCGGTCAACTGCCTCACGGGCGGTCCTCCCTCTGCCTTTTCTGTTTAGGCCCTGACCACACGGTCAGACAAGTGCCCGCACTGCCTTCATTTCTACAGCGGCCACCCTGCAGGCGATGCCAGCAGTCTCTAGAAGCCCATCTCCTAAAAAGAAGATGTCAGCAATGGAGAAGGAGTTGAAGAAGCTTGACGGCGTCGACCTCCCTGAAGAGACACAAGAGGCGGGACAAAGAAGGCACCAGGAGAAGGCCTCCTCCTCGCGACTCCGGCGGACCGCCATGGCCAAATGGCGTCCCTCAGAGGATCACCGGCCAGCAGCCTCCAAGGCTTTGGAGGAGGCATCAGCCCACCCGTCGGGTTCGGCGTTCGAGCCTGCCAGTGCCTCCGGGCAAAGGCTTCTGCCCCAGTACCGCGCAGGCTGCGGCCCTATTGGTGCAGGCGCCTCCCATAAGCGGACGTCGGCTCCTCCGGCGTCCGCCAGGAAAAAGCTAAGGCGCCCGACCCTTGGGGCAGCGCGCGGCAGTGTCCCCCCCGGACCAGGCCTCTTCCCATCCTCGGCCCCGCCTCCGGCGAGGACCCCGAGTAGACGCCGGCTCCTCTGGCGTCCGCTGGGATTCGGCCCCTAAGTTGCACGTCGGCTCCTCCGATGTGCGCCAGGCCTCGGAGCCTACAGCAGACCCTGCTCCGTCTGTCATCCCAGGTTCCTCGCAGCTTTCGCTGCCGTCCGGGGAGCCCGAGTCTCCCCTGCCTGACCCCGGGGACTTTTCCTCTCCGTCCCCAGGCAAGGCTCGGGATGCTGCTCTGCCATCAGATCCCCTTCCTACAGAGCCGGATCTGATGCTGGCTCCGTCGACGCTGGCCCCGACACCGGCCCCACCGACACCGGTTCCGACGCCGGCCCCTTCAACGCCGGTGGGGGATATTCCTCTCCCATCGGGCCCTCCACCCCACGAGCCTATCACGGTTGATCCACCCGTGGAGTTTCCTACTGGGCCAGCTGCTCTGGCAGCTCCTCCAGTACCTGGGTATCCGCCATCTTATCCGACGCCGGTTTACCCAGGTCCACAGTATCCTGCGCCGCAGTACCCGGCGCCGACTCCACCGACGCTGCAGTACCTGACGCCACAATACCCAGCTCCGGTATTCCCGCAGCCAGGTTACGGATTTTATCCGTACAACTATCTCCCTCCTCCTCCTCCTCCACCGGCCCCTAGGCGCGGTGGATCTCCAGAGACTCTGACCTCCTGGTGGGCTGAGGCCAAGGTTCAGCTCACCAAGGAGTCGAGGAACCATCTTCTGGCGATGGTGCCACCTCCAGCTCCCGTCGCCCCAGATGGCACACTCCCTCTCCGCCTCCGGATTCCCGGGCTCTGCCCTCGGGATCAGAGAGGCAGGACACACGTCCAGGGATCCCCCCTAAGGAACCCATTCCTCCCCCTAGACGTGCTAGGGAGTCTTACTCTGCTTCAAATTCCTCTTCTTCTTCTCTCTCGGACTCCTCGGATTCCTCCGATGGTTGTTCCGAGAAAGACGACGAGCCTTGCTCTCCGTCCAAGCCCCGGCCGAGGACTCCTCCGGAGGATCCTTCCTTCACGGGATTGCTCAGGAAGATCCAGGAAGTCCATCAGTGGCGTTCATAGAGCCAGATCCTCAGCGGGTTAAACTCGCGAACATCTGGACTTGCCCCTTCACGGCCCCTACTCTAGTGCCACCCTGGATCGAGCCTCATGCCCACCTTGTTTCCACCATTTGGAAACAACCGTCGGCTTTAGCCCCACTTCCTCGGAAGTCCAACAGGCTATACCAGGCTCCGGAGGGTGTAGACTTTTTAGACTCTCACCCCCATGCAGACTCGGTTGTGATTAGCGCCGCTCACGGCGGTCAGCACACCAAGCATGTTGAGCTCGTCTCCCCGGATAAGGAATCTGCCTTCTGGATCAGTATGGAAGGAAGATCTATGCTTCTTCCACACAGGGATTAGGCCCTAAACTATCTAGCACATATGGGGGATTACCAGAAGGCTGTCCTTACAGGTGGAATCAAGATTGACTCCTTGCCTGACTCCCAAGTCAAGCAGGAGTTAGCCGACCTGGTCCGTTCTGCTCGTTCGGCCAGTCGTCACATTCTGAGGATGACCTACAACGCAGTGGACACCGCAGGATGGAGTTCTACGTTCACCGTAAGTCTTCGGCGCCACGCATGGCTCCGTGTGTCAGGTCTGGTCCCGGAGGTGCAGTCAGCAATTCAAGAAGCACCTTTCAGAGGTTCTGTGCTTTTCGGTGGTGATGTCAAGGACATCTTCACTGACTTGCAGGAGAAGGGGATGGCCCTTAAATCTGTTGATTTGATGTACCATCCCCATCCCCCGCAGCGCCGTCCCTTTCATAGCGCGGCTGGCCTCAGCGAAACCTCAGGGGCGGGCCGCAAGCGTCGGCCCCCCAGCTGCCAGGCCCCGCCACCAAAAAGCAGTGGGTGCACCAGCTGCGGCGCTGCCTCACACCCTGACTCCTTCCCTCTCCCACCACCTCCGGACGCCCGGAGGAACGATAGGAGAGATTCTCCCTCCACCTTCCGGGCTGGGAGAGGATAACATCAGATTCATGGGTGCTTCAGATCATAGCAGAGGGCACTCCATAGAGTTTCTGCAGAAACCTCTCACCCCCTCTGAACTCCTCTTACTCAAGGGACCATCTTCCTTTGGTCAAGGAAGAAATTTCTGCTCTCCTCATGAAGCGAAGCCATGAAACCCGTCCCCTCACCTTCACAAGGCGGGTTACTATTCCCATTTCTTCCTTGTACCAAAGACAGGAGATCTCAGACCCATTCTCGATCTCAGCTCCCTGAACCTATATGTGGAATACAAGAGTTCAGGATGCTCTCCTTCAAACCCTCTTGCCTGCTTGGCAGACCCAATGGCTTTGTGCACTGGATATGCAGGGATCGTCCTGCACATCCCCATTCTTATCCATACCGAAAGTACCTCAGGTTTGCGTTCCAGGGGACCACTACCAATTCCGGGCACTCCCTTTTGGCCTTTCCTTGGCTCCCCGAGTCTTTAGCAAATGCCTGGCGGTGGTAGCGGCCCACCTGCATACTTTGGGAGTTCAGGTTTTTCCCTACCTGGACGACTGGCTCCTGGCGGCCCCATCCAGGGAGGAACTCCTGCATTTTCTCTCCCTCACCCAGCAGGTTTTCACTGGCCTGGGTATCACCATCAACCATTCCAAGTCTCATCTGGACCCTTCCCAGAGACTCCAGTTCATCGGGGCAATCCTCGATACGACAATGTGCAGGGCCTTCCTGCCTCCGGACAGGGGGGCTTCCTCAGTCCCAGATTTCCCTTCTATCGGAATGCAGGAGGGTTCTGGCGAGGTCGGTACTCCATCTCCTGGGGCTTATGGCGACTGCCATCCCGACGGTTCTGCGCACGTGCCTCCACATGAGGATCTCTCAGTGGACTCTCCGCTCTCAGTGGGATCAACTGGTAGACGACCTAGATCATCTGGTTCTGATCTCCTCACCGATGATAAGAGACTTGCAATGGTGGATGGTTCGAGAGAACCTATTCTGGGGGGGTCCCTTTTTCATCCTCCCCGCTCAGACTCTGACCACGGATCGTCAGGCGAAGGTTGGGAGTCCATCTGGGTCCTCACCAACCCAGGGCTTATGGTCAAAATTGAGTCAGTTCTCCACATCAATGTGCTCAAGCTTGAGCAGTGCTGTATGCTCTCAGGCCCTTCACCAATACATCCTTCCGGTCACCTAGCCATCCAAACAGACAACATGTGCGTAGTGTGGTACATCAACAAGCAGGGAGAGACTCGGTCCTACCCGCTATGCAGGGGAGCGATGAGGGTTTGGGAATGGGCAACTCTTCACAACCTTCACCTCACAGCGATCCATGTTCCGAGAATCGACAGTGTCCTGGCAGACAAGCTAAGTCGTTCTTTGGCTCTGCCACACGAGTGGGAACTGGACCAAAAAGTTCTAAAAAGCATCTTCCAGACTTGGGGGACTCCACAGGTAGACCTGTTCTCCTCCTCCCAAAATGCAAAGCTTCCAACCTTTTGCTCGCTCGCTCCAGAGCGACGTGCTTTCTGGAGCGACGCTCTGTCTCTAAACTGGAAGGACAGATTCATCTGTGCTTTTCCCCCAGTTCCTCTGGTCCCTCGTGTGTTGCAGAAACTGGCATTGGAAGGAGCGAAAATGATTCTGATTGCTCCTTTCTGGCCCAGGCAAATCTGGTTCTCTCTTCTACAGCAATACTCAGAGGTGCCTCCTCTTCCTCTTCCTTTATCTCAAGAATTGCTGACCCAGGATCAGGGGACCCTGGTCCATCCGGGACTCAAGTCTCTTCAACTTCATGCATGGCTCCTGCAGACCTAGCCCAATCTCGATTTGGCATCTCTCCTAAGGTGGCTGAGATTCTGGTGGAGGCTAGAAAACCCTCCACTAGGTCCACCTATGCCATGAAATGGAAAAGATTTTCCATTTGGGCTGCATCCAGGAGTGTGGAGCCCTTCTCCTGTCCTGTAGCCATTCTGCTTGATTACCTGCGTCATCTTTTCGACCTGGGTCTCAGTCACTCCTCTTTGAAAGTCCATATGGCGGCTATTTCAGCCTACCATGTCCCTTTCACTGATAAGGCATTTGCCCAACTGGAGGTATCCAAGACCTTTCTCAGAGGGGTCCTTCATCTCAGACCCCCTATTCGGACTCCGGCTCCCCCATGGGACTTGAACTTTGTTCTCGAGAAACTTACCCTTCCTCCTTTTGAGCCTGCGGTTTCTGCAGACTTGAAGTTCTTATCGTGGAAGGCGCTCTTCTTGGTGGCCATTACTTCTGCTCATAATTTCCGAGGCTCAGCCCTTATGTAAATCCCTTATCTGATCTTTCACAAAGAAAGAGTAGCTCGCATCTAATCCTAAGTTTCTCCCAAAAGTGGTAGCGGAGTCTACCTTAAATCAGTCTATTGAATTACCTGCCTTTTCACGCAGTACTCAATCAAGGAGAATACTTGCTCCATACCATGGATGTCCACAGGTTCTGAGATACTACACCGATAGGACGAAGGATCTCAGAAAGACTGATCAGTTGTTCGTCTTTTTGCTCACAAGGGAAGGCAATGCTGCCTCAAGCAATGCCTATCAAAGTGGTTGCTCATTGCATCACTTTCTGTTATGACAAGTACAACAAGACCCTACCGGGTCAAGTCAGAGTCACTCCACTTGAGGAGTAGCAGCCTCTAAACATTTTCAAACGTGTCTACGGCAGACATCTATGCTGCCACCACTTGGACTTCCATCCATACATTTACTAAACATTACAGTTTGGACATTGCCTCTCGCTGTAGAGCAGGCTTCGGGTTAGCTGTCTTGCAAGGCCTCCTATCTTGAGGTTTGCAAAGTTGTTTGCTACTTCTTGGAGTAGTTCCTCCTCCCAGTGCCTTTTCATTTGTTCCAGACTGCTTGGGATTCTGTCCTATATGTAATTACCTACTGCAAGAGCCCTCTCGAAGTAAGATAGTACAGTTACTTAAGAACTTTACCGTAACAGCAGATCTTGAGAGAGGCTCTTACCAATGTCAACCTTCCTACCCTCCATCCCCTAGGCTTTTCAGCTCCTTTTCCATTGAGGAAATATCTGCTTCTCTCTCGTCCGGGCCTTCCGGGCCTGTGGCGGGAAAGAACTGGAAGGCGGGCATCCGGGACCGCCCTTTTATACCGACGTCGTCTGACACCGGTCACCTGATGTGGGGGTGGTCCCCGACAGGGACTGCTAGCTAGAAATTTTTCCGTGGGGTCCTGCCGCCTGTCGACATCAGTCCTATATGTAATTACCTACTGCAAGAGCCTCTCTTGAAGATCTACTGTTACGGTAAGTTCTTACGTAACTGTACTTTCTAGGAGTGGTATATGTTGTTCATCCACACGGACCCACCCAACCTCCCCAGCTGTGGACGCAGAACACCAGGCTTCCAGCAGGCTAAGATCTGGTGTCATGGGGTGGAGCCAAGGGCTATACCACCTGGGTGGGTGGGAGAAGCCAGCTTGAAGACTTCCGGCAATCCTTAAAGGGGAAAGGGACATGCCAAAGAGTGTGGATGAACAACATATACCACTCCTAGAACCACTGTTACAGGTGAGTAACCTGTTCTTTTCTTTCTTTTGATAGTATTTCATCTAATTTGGTATTAGAACTTTACGCTAACCCTTTTGATATTTAACAGAAGGCTTTAGTCTATTTTTCAGTCAGATTAGCGGTTCTTCCCAGTTCAGGAACCAACCGCTACATTTTGTGTAACCGCATTGCCTTCTTTTACTTGTTTTTATTATGTTTGGGAACCGGGTTAAGTTATCAGTTCTGTATTTAATATTGAACTTGTGGTTATGTCCAATAAGCCTAAAAAGAAAACAGGGCCTACCAGGTTTAAGAACTGTCTTAAGTGTAGGGAAGTCTTTGCGAAAGCAGACAAGCATGAGTTGTGTTTATTTTATTTGAGATCCTCACACTTTAAAGAAGAGTGTGAAATTTGTAAGACCTTCCTGGCTAAAACTGTGGAGAAGCGTTTTGAAAATTTTAAAAAGAGAATGGCTTCCACTGAGGCTCCTAGCAATCCGGCAGTGGATCAAACGGCTCCTTCTTCAAATAAGAAGGATAAAAAAAGAGACAGAACCTAACGTCTCTGAAAAAGGCGAGCCATCAAAGTCAAAAAGAACCAGGGAACCAGCTGATGAACCGGTTCCAGCTAAAAAGAAACAAGAAAAAGAACACTGTACCTCCTGGTGAAAAACCAGAGGAGCTCCCGGTGCCAAAGTCTACCATGCCTTCTGCTGAAGCAGTGGCTCAAGCCTTACAGGTTCTCCAAGTTCTGCTAAGTTTGGTACCGGTTTCACAACCAATGCCATCAGTTCCATTGGATCCCTTGTCAGTTCAGACTATGATTACTCCAATGGTTCAGGGCTCGGGCATGATGTTTCAGGAGCCCCTGTATGAGGAGTACGATGAGTATGAGCCTACTGAACCTGAGGTTTCACCTGATCAGGAATTTGAATCACTGCTAAGCTGCTTGAGGATCATTCCTCAAACTACACATTTGTGAAACAAATGGTAGGTGCCCTCGGCCTCACTACAAGTTAGTCTGTAGAGGATGAGGAGGAGGCAGAGTTCCTGGATATGATGAGGCTAGTACCCACCAAAAAGGCTTTTACTCCCCATCAGTGAGTCACTAAAGAAACATGTCATGAACGTATTGGAGACACCAAATTTTGTGCTTCCAGTGAATAAGAAGGCTGATAAAAGGTATCAGCTCAATAGGTCTGGGGCAGAGTTTCTGTTCTCCCACCCTGATCATGAAGGTATGGTACAAGCAGCTGCCTGTGATAGAGTCAGGGTACCATTGACTTCTCACCCACCTGAAAAAGACTCCAGGAAGCTGGACAGTATGGCCAAGAAGGGCTACCTAGTCACCTCCTTGACTATCAGACAGGCCAATTATATGGCATACGCTGTTCAGTACAAGAAAACCCTCTGGAATTCCATATTGACAATGATAGACAAGGCCCCATCTAGGTTGGCTGCTGACCTGATGGAGATGGCTAGGTTGTGGCCTGAAAGCCACTAAGTACCAATGCCACATGGCAGTGGATTCCAGTGACACTGCAGCTAGGTGGATTGCTCTGACTGTGGCCCTGATGAGGTTTGCCTGGCTCAGAACCACACACCTCACTCAGGATACCCAGACTAAGGCAATGGATTTCCCTTGTGAGAATAATTCTTTGTTTGGATGAGTGGTGGATATGAATACAGTGCAGGGCTTCAGACAGGCATGGGATAGGCTTAAGGGAGCAATGCAGATGAGTATGAATAGATAGGCCATTGGCAGAACAAAGGCCGATGGCACATTCATAAGGTAGAAAAAGAAATGGGCAGACTGGATGGGCCTTGCGGTCCTTATCTGCCATCAACTTCTATGTTTCTATGTTTGGGGACAAAACAGAGGCCTATATGAAGAAGGCTGATGCATACACAATCACCTACAAGAGCAATGCGGCTAAGGAGAAGGTTTCAGACTCCTATAGGCCACGAGGAAGGGGAGGTAGAGATAGGTCAGGCTAATGCAGACCTTTTTTCCAGGCCCAGGCCACCCTTGTCTATCAACAGTAGAGGGGGTATTTCAGGGGCAGAGGCAGAAGGGGCTCCAGGCATGGGGATCAGACCCCACTGCCCGTAGCCCAGACAAAACAGACTCCCTAATGTGTTGGTCAGGGTCGCCTTGCCCACTACCAGTAGGGGACAGGATGACTCACTACTTCCAGTCTTGGAAAACCATTACCACAGACAAGTGGGTCCTGGAGGTAGTGAGTCAGGGCCTAGCTCTCCACTTCAAATCCTTCCCCAAGCTATGGTCAGAACTCTTCAAACCAGCTTCTCCCACAGAAAGGGCAGTCTTGGAAAAAGAGGTGTCCAACCTGCTAGTAGCAAAAGTGGTAGAACCAGTTCCCTTCCCCCAAAGTGGAAAAGGGTTCTATTCAAAATACTTCCTAACTTTAAAGAAAAATGGGGAGTGGTGACCCATTTTAGACCTAAAAGCTCTGAACAAGCACCTGGCAAAGCCAAAGTTCAGAACAGTAGCTTTGACGATGATGCTCCCTGCTCTTCAACAAGGAGACTGGCTGGCATCACTGGACCTGAAAGATGCCTACTTTCACATTCCCATCAGGGAATGTCACAGAAAATACCTCAGGTTCAGACTACCATCAAGGCATTATCAGTTTGCAGCCCTGCCATTCGGACTAACTTCTGCTCCCAGTGCATTCACAAAGTGCTTGGCAGTGGTGGTGGCATACTTAAGAAGGCAGGGCATCATGGTGTTCCCCTACCTGTGCAACTGGCTAGTCGTGGGGCAGTCACCACAACAAGTAAAAGATGCTCTCAAGTTCACTCAGGATACCTTAGAGTCTTTGGGGTTCCTGATCAATGTGCAAAAATCTTTTATTCAACTGGTCCAAGTGCTAAATTTCATAGGGGCAGAGTTGAATACCCTGCAGGGGAGAGCCTTCCTCCCTCAGGACAGGGCAGACAATATCCTGCAAATTGCAAGATAATTCAGACTCAACAAACCAATGCCAGCGAGGTACTTCCTAAAGTCACTGGGACACATGGCTGCAGCAACAGGAACAGTCCAGGGTTACAGATGAGAGACATTTAATTTCACCTCATGGCACACTGGTGCCAAAGGAGGAATTCTCTCTTCAGGCTTGTGTCAGTGTCAAGGACACTTTTGCAGGCTTTGCAATGGTGGCAAGACAGAACCAACCTCAGAGAGAGGGTCCCATTCAAAAAGGAGTCCCCTACATTGGTACTTACAACAGATGCCTCCCTCCTATGATGGGGGGGCGCATCTGGAAGAACATACAGTGCATGGCACATGGTCCCCAGCAGAGTCACTCTTGCACATAAACTTGCTGGAACTCAGGGCAATGCTTCTGGCACCGCAGTCTTTCACATCCTTGGTAAAAGACAAAGTGGTACAGGTCAGGACAGACAATACCACCACTATGTACTACATGAGCAAGCAGGGAGGGACAAGGTCTAACCTGCTATGTACAGAAGCAATGAAAACTGGGAGTCTGTCTTTCTCCCTGCAGGTGTCCCTGCTAGGCATCCATCTCCCAGGGAAGGACAATTCCCTGGCAGATGCACTTAGCAGAATAAACCAAAACCACCATATGTGGTCCCTCAACAGACAGGTACTGGAGATAGTGTTTCGAAGATGGGGAACCCTGGAGATAGACTTCTTCACCTCAGAAGAGAACCATCAGTTACCCTAATTCTGCTGCAGACCACCAGCAAGAGGACACAGTGCCTGTGGATGCTCTGGTGCTGGATTGGTTAGGAATGCACCTCTATGCATTCTCTCCATTTCCTCTGTTGCTCAAGGTTCTGATGAAACTCAGGTCCCAGCTGGCTACAGTGATTTTGATAGCCCCAGACTGGGCCAGACAGCCATGGTACTCACTACTGCTCTCTCTGTCAGTAGCCCAGCCCATACACCTTCCTCAGAGGCACAACATACTGATCTCATCATGGGGCAGGATTCTGTATCCGAATCTCAGGTCTCTCAGACTCAGGGTATAGCTCTTGAAGACCTAGAATATGCTGACCTGCACCTCTCTGAAGGTGTACTTAGGGTTCTCAGGGGCTCTAGGAAGCCCTCAACCAAGAAAACCTATGCCTCAATGTGGAAGAGGTTTTCTATGTGGTGTAATACTAACAGCATAGTACCTTCCCAGGCAGGGTTGCCAGTCCTATTGGACTACCTTACCTACCTGCACTTGCTGAGCTTACAGCCCACCAATCTTAAGGACCACCTGGCATCAGTCTCAGCCTATCTTCTGGTGGGTAAGGGTGTTTCTCTAGCTGCCAACCCTATTTTCAGAAAGTTTTTCAAAGGGTTGGCACACTTGCATACTCCCCCACAGGGAACCAGTGCCCTCTTGAGACCTTAATATCTGCATTGCCAAGCTCATGGAACCCCCATTTGAGCCTATGGCCACAGCACACCTCAAGTTTGTCACTTAGAAGGCCGTATTCCTAGTGGCTATTACCTCAGCCAGACAGATAAGTGAGCTACAAGCCCTGTGTGTAGAACAGAACTACATCTCCTTCCACAGGGACAATTAGTGATACTTCTTAATCAATCATTTTGTTTATTGGATTGGCAGATTGAGAGATGATCTATTTTACAGTTGCGTCCAAACATTTATAAATGCGTTGACATACAATACACAAAGTTCCATAAAATGGTTTAAAAGGTTAGAATAATAGTCAAATTATCATCATATTATACTATTCATTCAACCAAAACAAATACAATGTTTATGTGATAAACTTTCTAAGGAGGCCCTGTCACTGCGTGTGGTAATAAACTTCAGACGAGGCAAATTTACAGGTTTAAAACACACCTTGGTATGACATTTATTTTTCAAAAGTTAAAAAAATAGTAAATGAAAAATAAATTGCAAAGAAAATCACTACTTAACATCAGTAGTTTCTCATATAATACAGTCCTGGATCTTAGAGCTCCTAAGACCCTTCTCATCTGCATTCAACAGCGTGTCTGCCGCTCTTCTCCTCTCTCAGGGCTGAGCCCCACTGGGCTGAACTGAAGTAAACTCTGTGAAGAGGTATTTATATATTTTGGTGGGGGGGGGTCACCTGACTAAGCCCTTTCTATTTACAAGTCTAGACATGTTGTTTCATCTCTGAACATGTTTCAACACCAAGGGGGGATGGGTTTATTTCAGGGAACTTCCTGGTTCAGTTAGAGGTACAGTGTATATTTCCACATATATTGACACTCTATCTCTGATCCACAGTAACTAAGCACTTTTATACATAGAACCTTATACAGTAACAGGTTTATAGTGTGAATTTATGAAAATACCTTTAGGATTTCTTATAACTGTACTAATCATGACATTATTATTGTTTTATATGACTTCAGAAGCGTTTTTCTTTAAAAAGGCTTTGCTAACCGTATGTATTCCTATTTAAAATAGCCTTCATGTTTTTTTGTACACAAAATGCACTTATGCACTTTACTGGTGTTTGGCATCATTCCAGGGACCAGATGGATGGAAATGGAAAAAGAATGAAAAGAGAGAACTAGTAGGAAGTTTAGTAGGAACAGTACATAGCTACGCTAGGTGGTCAACTTGGTGTGGGGGGAGAGAAGAAAAGCAAAGAGAAAAGCATTAACTGTTGCTAGGAAATGAGATAGAAAAGGTGTCCATTAGTCATAACCAGGGGTGTAGCCTAACTCCGCCACAGGCCCTAAAGCGTGTAAATGGGAGTAGCACATTTAAGTTATATTTTTTCTGGATTGTCTCCCATGTTCATGGAACACTAACAGCTAATGTAAATTCCCCAACCTTAGTTCTAAACTTGGAGTATGATAAGATTGAATATTAGTAGATCTTAAACTGTACTTTGGAGATTTTTTAAGCTGTAAAACATTTAATAAGAATGATGGCAGTGACTTAAGTATGAATTTCTAAACAAACATAAACCAATGGAATTCTCTGCAATCCAATAAAGAGAAACATCCTGAACCTAGATATAACAAACAACGATGGGTTCTGTAGGGCAATCCAGTTACAAACCTTACTGCACTGTGGTACAGTGGATCGAATGAATTCAAAACTGAACTTGTAGTTTTCATATGAATGCAATCTCCATAATCCAAAATGGGAAGGAATCATGAAGTTGCCAATAATTCCCTTAATGAGCAATTGAAATTTGTTTTATTTTTATGAAAGAACCCCAGTAACCCATTTTAACTTAATAGATTTTGTTTGTGCAACTTAATAGTTTAATTGTTCATCCAAAATCAAACCAAGGTACTTATAGGAATATACCCTTATTATATTTGTTCCTGAAATACATTTAATCATTAAATCAGAATCAGTTGAAGTCTTTTTGGCAAAAAGTAACTGCTGAGTTTTATTTTTAAGTAAAAGTCACAAGTCTAATAAAGACCTCAGTATATTATGAAAATCTTTTTGGAGAATGTCAAGTGCCAAACCGATATTATTTTGTTGGGTATACATAATCGTATAGTCTGCATACAGATAAATACTCGGTATCAGTGGAACAATAAGTGGGAAGATTGTTTACATAAAACAGAAACAGTAGGGAGCCCAATACAGAACCCTGCGAGGAACCCCATAATGAGTCCTTCTACAGCTGAACGAATCTCCCCCACTTTCACACATTGGTACTGCTCTGTGAGATATGAATGGAACCACGATAAAGCAGAAATGCCTATACCAGATACTTTTAATTTATTAAGTAAAATAATATGATTAACAGTGTCAAACACTTTCAAAAAATCAAGGAAAAGTGATGGTATACTATATCCTTTGTCAAAAGATGTCGTCAGTAACCTTTGATATAACATAAGTAGTGTTATGGCCTTTTTTGAAACCTGACTGTAAATGCGAGATTATATTGTATTTAGAAAAATAATTACGCAATTGTTCATGTAACAATCTTTCAAAACATTTTGTACAAGCAGTCAAAATCAATGTAGGACGATATGAATTTTGTTCAGTAGAATCTCCTCCCTTGAAAATAGGAGTAATGTAAGCAGGTTTCCAATTAACTGGAAGATTTGAGGTTGTTTTTTTTTTTTCGCAGCTCTGTTTATTCTAACAGCATCGGTCTCTCTCTCGGGTGTGGAGACTCGACTGGTGCTCTGCTGCCTGCCTGAAGCCCTTCGACGTGCATCCCCTGGACTGATCCAGCCCCTCAGCCTCCCCCGCTACTCGACCCCCCATCTCTGAGCCCCCTGGGGTGGGGCTACCTTTACTACTCTGGCACTCTATCTACAATCTAGTGGAGCCACCATCGAGGAGGAGGGAGACTGGATACACACACTGGCAGATCTTGGCATGGGGCCCAGCCACTGCTCCCACCACCACTTACCGCTGTGATAGAGGTTTTCCGTTGTTTTTCTCCCAGGCGCAGGAGCCAGTTGACATCCCTCCCTCTCCTACTTCCCAGATGCTTGCATTGCCTCTGGTCTCCACCAGAGGCCACTGCTGCACCGGGAAAGCCCTGGATCCCTCCCTGGGAGAGGAGAGCAGTCCATCGGACACTCGCTCCTCTCCCTCCCTCCCCTGCTGACCCCCGAAGACCCGCATCCCCTCCCAAACCCAAGTCACTGGCATGGCACAAGGTGAAGCATCCAGTGCCTCAACCCTCAGCATCATTGGGCCGGCAATTTGAGGTTTGTAGTGAAAATTGAATAAACAAGTTATATGTGAAGACAATACTTTAGATGCTATTTTAAGAAAAAACAGTAATGTACCATCACAGCCTCCCCCTTACTTGTATCCAATCCTGAAAGTTCCTTTCATCACATCATCTGTTTTGATTTCCCTAAATGAAAATATAGGTCTGTTAAGGGGGCCCAAGAAGTCTGTATCTAATAGAGGGGAGTTTAAACCTGGATGTTTTCTTTCAAATGTCTGACCAACCTCTAAAAAGAAGTTATTTAGTGCTTTTACCTTATCTAAGTTACTATGTACAATTTTGTTTTTATAATTTAGGATTTTTGGTAAGGTAATTGAGACTCCCCCTCCCCCACCTTTCAGTGCATTAATGCCCCTCCATAACCTCTTGGAGTTTTTAGATGGATCTGAAAATTGTTGAGTATAGTAATTTGTTTTTCTCTCCTAATTTTCTTTATACATTTGTTTCTTGCAATTTTGACTAACAGGAAATTCCTTCTAAAAGTAGTCACTGATTTCCATCTGAACCAGTCCGTCACCTTGCCAGTCTTCTTCACTGAACCGTCTAGTTCAGGGGAACACAGGCTGCATAGCCTGGATGTCAGGAGGGCTCTTAACTATTATCTTGACCACACTAACACCCACAGACAGCAACTGTTCCTGATTTATGGTGATGTGGGCCAGGGATGACCAGCTTTCAAAAGGACTATTTCTCACTGGATAGTGGTGTGTATCCAGTTCTGCTACAGTAAAGCTGATAAAGAGCCCCCAGTAGGCTTGAGGGCACACTCCACAAGAGGCACAGCTACTACAATAACAGCTGCCAAAGATATTTCTCCTCATTGGAGATCTGTAGATCAGCTACATGGAGATCAGTACACACTTTTATAAAGCCCTACAGTCTGGACATTCAGTCCAGAAATGATGCCAGGTTTGGTACAGCAGTGCTGCAGAGTCTATTTCCTAAGTAAGTTTCTGTGCCCACCTCCAAAAGTACTGCTTCATAGTCTGCTACAATTAATTACATTGAATTCCTGGGGTTAGAAGAAAAAAATGACTTACCTTAGTAATCTTGTTTCTTCCAAGGTATTCTTCAGTATGATTAACTCACCCTCCCTACCTCCCCTTCCAGAACCAATTGGCCTCGGCATCACAGCTGGTTTCCATTATTGTTAAGATGGTCATACACTGATTATTTTAAGTTCTGAAACCAGGTGGCTCGCTTTTTTCCTCTTGTTAGTCCTATCTGACATTGCCTGGGGACAAGTTTAACTCACTGAGGCCTCATGAGCTCCTTGAGAGTTTCACCACTTGTGGCCTGTATACTTTTAACAGTGCAACCTGGAGCTTTATGACCAAAATCAAGTCATAATGAGCATGCCACAAACAAATGTGAATAACTCATGAACCATAAGTGCTACACACAAAGTGCGAGTGGCAAAGTTGTTCAGCACAAACTTACCTTTCCATTGGTACTATACAATTAATTATAAGTAGTTTCTATTTTTTTATATTGGTTGAAATAGCAAAAAAAAATTTTTCCAATAAAAAAGGCAATGGAAACAATTTTTTGTGGGAAAATATTTAACATATCAACACCAAATTAAGCATCCATACATTAGATGGTGGTACAAAACTAATTTTGTACTAAAAAGCAGTTTTTCTAATATGTTGCATGTATTTCTTTTCTGTTTTATTAAGGTGGCTAAGTGAAACTTGAGAGACAAATGTCAGCCATTAACACCATACTATACAAAAATGCGAATATCTTCTGAAGTATACATAACAGACACAAAGTATCAGTGGCAAAGTTGTTCAGCAGAACATTACCTTTACAACGGTGCTATGCAGTTAATTCTACTCACTTTAGTTTGTGAAATATTGAAGTTTTAAGCAGTGACGTCCTCAGGCATCAAAAGTCCCTCAGTGGCACAAAGTGCAGGACGTCTGGAGGCGTTAATGACCTCAGGAGTATCTTTTCTGCTGCCGCCTACAGGTGTCTTGGGGCCTCAATGAGGGAGATTTGTTATTGTATTGTTATTAATTGTTGGAATAAGTTAGGGGTCTTACACAGCAGGCTCCAGTAAATCTGAGCATTATAAAACATGGCAGTTGGTAAGGGCAGTAGTTTGAATGGTGGCACAAGCCAACAGATGTTCCATCATTTGCATAAGTTCCATTTCTCTCTGAGGCAGTTCAACACAGGAGACTGCTATAGTTAATCATATTGAAGAATACCTTGGAAGAAACAAGATTACTAAGGTGAGTAATTTTTTTCATACCAGGCATGGGCTGATATGCTGACAGTGGCCCAGGAGAAGCTTGGGACCACCTGTCCCCTCCTGGTACGTGAAACATTATGACCATGGGACCTACTGCTGCTGCTGACTATGCTCATGTGTAAGCCATTTGAGCCTGTACACAGGTGTGTGATGTCCCACCAGCTGTTGAAGTTGGCCATACCATCAGCCAGAAGGATCAGTTAGCTCTGAGCACTCTTGATGGAGTCTCGTTATCTGGTCTTCCACAAAGACAAGGCTGTCTTTCACCCACCTGAAGTTCCTTCTGAAAGTTGTATCAGAGTTTCACTCGAACCAGGTGATTAACTCAGTGTCAGTTGCTCAGCAGATTGCACACTCACCTCTGAGGCCAGAAGATTGAAAGGTTGTGCAGAGCACCAGGAGGAAGGAGCTGCTGGTATAACTAAACTTCTCTACTGGGACTAAGAACTAGAACTCTTGTACTGGGACCTTCAATTTAGGGTAAAAACAAAAGTGTGTCAGAGTTAGTTGAAGTCAATTGTTACATGTGTATTTGTTATCTGTGTAGTTATCTAGGTACTTGTCACATGTGGCTGAAGGGAATTGTTATCTGTGAAATTAACTAAGTGTATAAAGATTTGCAAAGTAGGGGGAGTGGTTTAGCTAGAAGGAGCTAGGTTAAAACCAAATTTAAACACTGCCCTAGATAGCTTCTGGCAGAGCACCAGGAGGAAGGAGCTGCTAGTATAACTAAACTTCTCTACTGGGACTATATTGCCCTCCTTCCCTCCACTCCCCCCACACCCACCCAAAGGCAGTTCTACTTTTATAGGCACAGGATTAGACTGACAACAGGAACTTCCTGTTTGGGAGCAGGAAGTGAGTAATCACAGAGCCACCAAAGACTCACATCCTAGGAGGGCAAGAGTAGCTCTCCGTTCCCCCCAGCTTCTGGAGGTCTGACTCTGAGCAAGTAAGGAGACTACTGAGAAATATAGGAACTTCTTGTCTCAGAACAGGAAGATCAGGAGCTAAAAGGGCACAGAGGTAGTGAGTGAGTAGGGAGAGAAGAAAAAAGAAATAAACAGAGGAAAGAGTAAGTATTCCAAACAATGGTTAGGGGGCCAGAAAGAAGACATGATGGAAGTGGTGCAATGCAGTGGCTGTGGAGCAGCAATCTTCTGGGAGACGTTCTGGAGGATGCGGTGTTGTCCCATCTGCAGGCACCTCTCTGGGCTGAGGGAGGAGGTTGCTCATCTCCAGGCTGAGTTGGCCAGGATTTGTGGGACCTCCTCTCCCACCCAGGGACTACCAGGATCACTGCCATTGCCTCAGAGGTTGCCAAGAAAAAGGAGTGGTTGGACCACAGTGGGCTCAGGGAGGGTGAGGGTGGTGGAACAGAGTTGCATACCTCCAGTTGTACCTCTCCACAATTTCTATGCCATTCTGGAAAAGTGTGGTTCCTCTATGGAGGTACCCACAGTGGAGACCAAGGAGGATGCTGGGAATCTCCACAAAGGAGGCCCACAGGAGGGTGGCATGGGACCCCAAAGGGGAAGGAAACAACTTCTGGTGGGGGACTCCACTGTTAGGAAGGTAGAACTGGGGGGGGAGGAGAGAGGGAAGTAAGGTGCCTGCTTGGCACCATGGCTTGGAGAGACAGGGAGCGAATCCTCAGGATTGCAGGAGCAGCTACACAGGGGAGGGAGCCGAATGTCACTGTCCACCTAGGGACAAATGACCTGGCTAAGAAAGGGATCAGAGCAATGCAAGAAGCATTTGTGGAGATGGGGAAGGGCCTTAGACAAATAGCATGCATGGTAACCTTCTCTGAGGTGCTGCCTGTCCATGGCATGGGTGAGGCTAGGGTGCTCCACACCATGGGATTCAATCAGTGGTTGAAAAACTGGTGCAGAGCTCAGGTATTTGGCTTCATTGGGGACTGGGGGTCCACCTGGAGGGATGCAGGCCTATACTGGCGTGATGGTCTGCATCTGTCCAGGAGGGGAACCAGGATCCTAGGTGATAGGTTTAAATGCTCCATTGGTAAGCATTTAAACTAGCCAAGGGCGAGGCACTGGAGAGGAGCAGGGAACTCCTAGCCCCTGCCAAAAAAACAGAGTAATAAGTGAGGTAGACACCAACATATAGATGTCAATATGGGGAGAAGTGCTGGGGTAAATGGAGAAAGTGACAAATGCAATAAGGACAGGGATGGGGCAAAAAGGGGTAAGGCCATCAAGAAATGGAGGGTAATGAGTACCAATGCCCATAGTCTGGGCAACAAGCTCCCTGAACTGGTGGCCTTGATGGAAGAGGGATGCCTGGATATCATAGCAGTCACAGAAACATGGTACACAGAGAACCATAACTGGGATGTTAACATACCAGGGTACACAACCTATAGGAGAGACAGGGAGGGAGAAGAGGGGTGGAGTAGCTCTATGTAAGGGGAAGAGATAAAACAATTGAACAAAAGAGTAAACAGGGAGGAGAGGAGGCACTGTGGGTCACCTTAGAGACTGGAAATGGCATCACAATCCGCACAGGGGTTGTATACAGACCCCCATGTCAGGGGGAAGGAATGGACAAGGATATGGTAGAAGGCATACTTAGGATGGCAGAGAAAGGGGAGAGACTGTTGATGGGGGACCTTAATATGCCAGATATTAACTGGAGCACCTTTACTGCAGCCACATCCAAAAGCAGGGCCATTCTTGATGCCCTTCAGGTGGCATGCATCAGACAGCTAGTTTTGGAACCTACCCATGAGGGAGCAATCTTAGACCTCGTACTCTCAAATGGGGACAGTGAGAGGATCTCAGATCTAGAAGTGGGTAGTCATTTGGGAACAAGTGACCACCAAACAGTGTGGTTCACGATAAACTCAGCTACAGAGTCGCTTCATACAAAAGTGAGGGTTCTGTACTTCAGGAGGGCTGACTTTGGGAAGATGGGAGAGTGCCTTAGAAAAGCACTAGCAAACAGGCTAGAAGGAGGGGTGGAGCAGCAATGGGAAAATATCAAAACTGCCATCACAGAGGCAACAAGCCTTTGTGTGAAGCAAATAAATCAAAATGAAAGAAAAAGCCACTATGGTTCTCAAAAGAGGGGGCGGTGAAGGTTAGGGAAAAAAAGATAGCATTTAGGAAGTATAAGGAAACACAGAAGGAGCAGGACAGAGAACTGTACCAGTTTAGGCAGAAGGAAGCAGGGAGAGTAGTCAGAATAGCAAAGGCCTAAACTGAGGAAAAGACAGCCAACTCGGTTAAGAAGGGGGATAAAACCTTTTATAGGTATATCAGGGAGCGTAAAAAGACAAAGGGAGGGATAGTGAAGCTGAATAGAATGGATGGTGGGTGGGCAGAGAGGGACAGTGAAAAAGCAGGGATACTGAATGAATACTTCTGTTCAGCATTCACAAAAGAGGAGGTGGGGGAGGTGCCTAATCCAATTAACAGAAGCACTCTGGATAGGGGGGTCGATCCCAGTCCTTTCACAGAAGAAAGGGTTCTGAAAGAACTCCTAAAACTGAAGGTGGACAAAGCAATGGGGCCAGATGGAATTCACCCCAGAATTCTAAAAGAATTAAGCAGAGAACAAGTGACACCACTGACTACCCTTTTTAACAAATCATGGGAGGATGGTGTGGTACCTGAGAACTGGAGGAAGGCAGATGTGATTCCCCTTCACAAAAGTGGGAGCAAGACAGAGGCAGGAAACTACAGACCTGTCAGTTTGACCTCTGTGGTAGGGAAAGTGATGGAATCACTTCTGAAGGAAAGAATTGTTGAGTACCTAGAGGCCAGTGGGGCACAGGACTCAAGCAGCATGGGTTCACAGCGGGAAGGTAATGTCAGACGAATCTGATTTCTTTGACTGGGTGACCAAAGTAGTAGAACAGGGAGGGGCTGTGGACATGGCCTACCTAGACTTTAGCAAGGCATTTGACACAGTCCCACACAAAAGATTAATAGTCAAATTCACCAGCCTGGGAGTGGGTCCCAGGGTGGTAGCCTGTATAAAACATTGGCTGGACAACAGGACACAGAAGGTAATTGTAAATGGAGTCCATTCTGAAGAAAGAGAGGTTACTAGTGGGGTACCGCAGGGTTCAGTACTGGGTCCAGTCCTTTTTAATGTCTTTATAAGTGACATTGCAGAGGGACTGGAAGGAAAAGTATGTCTCTTTGCAGATGACACAAAGATCTGCAACAGGGTTGATACACAAGGAGGCGTGGAAAGGATGAGAAGGGACTTGGCAAGGTTGGAGGAATGGTCAGAAGTATGGCAGCTTGGATTCAATGCAAAGAAGTGCAAAATAATGCACCTGGGAAACAAAAACCCAGGGTAAGATTACACATATTGGGGGGGGAGGTAGTAACAACAGCAAAAATGGAAAGGGACCTGGGGTAGTCATATCAGATGACCTTAAGGTTGGCAAGCAATGTGAGAAGGTGGTAGGGAGAGCTGGGGGATACTGGGATGTAGAGGGAGAGGCATCACCAACAGAAAACAGGAAGTTGTTATCCCCCTGTACAGACAGTTGGTGAGACCCCATCTGGAGTACTGCATCCAGTTCTGGAGACCCCATCTCCGCAAGGACATAGGATAGAGGCAGTCCAGAGGAGTGCAACTAGAATGGTGCAGGGTCTGCAAGAGAAGCCATATGAGGAGAGACTAAAAGAGCTTAATATGTATACCCTTGAGGAAAGGAGGGAGAGGGGTGACATGATAGAAACTTTCAAGTACCTCAAGGGAATCAACAAAGTCCAAGAGGGTAGTATCTTTCAGAAAAAGATATGTGCAAGAACAAGGGGGCACAATTTGAAGATAGAGGGGGAACAGCTCAGAGGTAATGTGAGGAAGTATTTTTTCATGGAAAGGGTTGTGGATGCATGGAACAGCCTCCCTGAGGAAGTCGTGGAGTCAAGAACAGTGGGAGAATTCAAGAATGCATGGGACAGACATATGGCAGTCCTAGTGGGGGGGTAGGAGGAAGTAAGCTGTTGGTTAGCTAGGATCTGCAGCTTATCTGTTTGGTAGGAAAATGGGTAGACTAGGTGGGCCAAGCGGTCCTTATCTGACATCAAATTCTGTTTCTATGTTTCAAATTCTATGTTTACCCATTATCTTGAATGCTTGAATCTGTGTCCATTTCTTCCCCCCGCGGTGGAGGAGTGTGTGTTTGTAAGCCAGGAGGCCTAGCCTCAGTTACAGTGTCCATCCTTATCCCCTCCGGTACAGTATTTTTGTTTGTTAAAGTTTCATTGCTGTCATTATTCATAGTAACTGCCGCTGGCTTACCAGGGGGCATCCTAAGTTTGCTCCTCTGTTCTCCATAACAGAAGGTTGGTTGTCGTTTAGTGGCACAGCAAACTGCAGTTCCCTTAACAGTGGCTATTTCTCTTTTGAAGCTCTGTATCTCTGTACTGCCTCATCTTCTGCATCAGTGATCCATTCTTCTGCTGTCGATTGAACCCATCCAGCATTCTGTAAGATTCTTTCTGGGGACCAGGGCTCAGAAACAGTTTCTGTTACTCCTGTTATCGGAATGGAAGGCTCAGTTGTTTGGTGTTCGGGTACATACGCAGGCGGTCGTTGAGAAACGCTCACGGTCGAACATAAAGAGGGCATTGGCTGCACAGATGCTGTCAAGCCACTCTGAGTGCTGTCAGTGTTCTTTCCTGTGATAGCAGCTGTTTTGACTACCACTAGCCTCGTCGCTTCTTCCCACAATTGTAGCAAAAGTATTTTCCTGCGTCTCTCATGGAGCTCCACATCATATGCAGAGTCTGAGGTTACTTCTGAGTGTCTTAACAAGGGTCATTTTTCCTGACCTGTACTCCAGGTACTCATACCTGGTTCATGCTGGGAGCCACTGAGCTCCTACCGATAGGGCTACCAAACATTGCCTATTAACAATGCCTCCTTTGGCTGCACTCACAAGATATCTGTCTAATTCTCTACTTCACTGTAAATTATTAAACCTTTTACTCCCTCCATCAGCAAACTTATTGTTCTCTTGAAAACTGTAAAATACAGTTCCCGGTAACACATTCGATGCAATGTATAGCTGATCTTGATTCTGCAATGTTGTATAACTGAAAAAAATGTAACCTTTAGCAGCCATTCTGCGTCTATATGTATTAAATATTTGTATTTGTTTTTTCTGATGTGGTGCCTTTGTAAATGAGTCCCTGACTCAAAGGTTGTAATCCTAAAGTCTGTTAAATAAATTAAATAAATAAATTGTGACAAGTCAAAATCAGTGTCAGAAAAAAATATTTGTCCTTAGTAAGTTCTGGGTCAGACATTCTGGTTACAGGCTACACTGCCTGCAGCACCTGCATAGGTCCTTCTCCTTCCATGGTCAAGGCTCGACTGGGCTCCCCCATCCTCCTGCAGAGCAACAGTGCCTCCTGCAGAAAGAGTAGGGGAATTTCCCTAGTGTCCTGGCCAAATTTCCCCCATTCACTAAAAATACCACCAACAGCTTGATCTGGTTCAATTTCAGTTGGTTACCATCTGTATCCCCCCCCCACCCCGGGATCACACCTGAAAAAGGGAGTTCTAGTCTCAGTGGGCCTATCCGGTCAACAAAATTCAATAAATAAACTTACCAATTTACTTTACCAACCCCACCTTGGAGGCTGATCGTAGGTTCCATACCCTGGACCTGCGGAGGGTGTTTTTTATTATAAGGAACACACAACTGGAGTTCGGGGTGAGGGTCACCAGCTGTTTGTAACATACACCGAAGCTGTGCCTGGTAGACAGGCAGAAAAGTGGATGATTGGAAGGAGGATACATCGACCTCTGCTATAGGTTGGCTGGTAGGGAGCCTCCCAGAGGGCTTAGAGCTCATTCCACCAGACCTACATCTGCCTTGGTGGCTGCCTTCAGAGACATCCCAGTACAGGAAATCTGTAGGGCTGCTAGCTGGAGGAAAGCACACATCTTCAGTTCCTACTACAACACTGACATTGAGTCATGTCGGGATGCTGCTTTCGGGACCTCAGTTCTTCATTCTCTGTTCACCAAATAGGAGTGCGTGCTTTGCCCTTTCCTCCTGGAGAACTGCTAGGAGTCTGCCAGAGTGTGGATAGAGACTGCATCCATGCCCTTAAAAATATAGGTTACTCACCTGTAACCATAGATCTTACTTCGAGAGGGCTCTTGCAGTAGGTAATTATATATAGGACTGACGTCGGCAGGCGGCAGGACCCCACGGAAAAATGTCTAGCTAGCAGTCCCTGGCGAGGGACCACCCCCACATCAGGTGACCGGCGTCAGGAGACATCGGTATAAAGGGGCGGTCCCTCACGCTCGTCTTCCAGTTCTTTCCCGCCATTTGCTTATGCACAGCGAGGCTGACTCATGCTGCATACGCTACCTTGGCATCCACCCTCCAGCCACCTTGGTTCCTTTTTTCCTGCCGAGTGTGCTTCAGTGACAACGTCGCTCGCCCACCAGGAGTCTGATCTTCATGTCTGTATGACAACAGCATTTAAGTTTCATTCAGTTTTGTTTTTTTTATTTTCTTCAATAATAAAAAAAAAACTTTATATTTGATATTTCTCGAACTTCAAGTTTCATCAGATCTTCAGTCCTACCGCCCGGCACAGGGGCAAGGTGCCCGTCTGCGACACCGACAACCCGGGTTCGGGAGTGGACTTGGGATGTTGGAGGGCCGGCCAGGGGATAGGGATTGAGCATCCTAGGGACTGCTGTCCTCGGAGGGGGAGGGGAGTGTCCAGCACACCACGGACCCCTGGTGGAGGCTGGGAGCACTACCAAGCCAGCGCCATCACTTGAATGGGTGGGGCAGATGCTGGACATCATTGCACATTCCCGCCCCCATGCAAGCATTGAAAAAAAAATGCCGGCCCCACGACATGACGACCTACCCTGCCACAGTCTCCATTGCCTTCATCGTCTGTCAAGGGGGTCCCACTCTCGTGTCCCCGACCCGTGGGGGGTGTGCGGAGCTCGCCTATAGTGTTTGTGGGAGGACAAGCCTGGGCATGAGGGGGAAGGTGAGCAGAGCAGGTTTGAGGTTTGGGGGGGGGGGTTCAGGGGAAAAAAATAAAAAATGAGATCTTCAGCCCTACCAAGCAACGAAGTTGGCCATGGATAGTGACAGTAGGGAGTCTTCTTTGGAGGGCTGCTCTGGCAGCTGGGCTGAGTCCAGTCTGCCACCCTCTCTGAAGGGGTGGTCTGACCATGGGCAGTCCAGTGTTCGGGAGGGAGAACAGTCCTCTCATAAACACAAAAAAAGAAGTGGGCCCATTCCCAATGCAGGTCGGGGACCTGGTACCGCTCAACCTTGGGTTCTTCCTCTTCCCGTCGGAAGGGGAAGAAATGTTACCGCTCGAGGTGGCCCTTTGGTATGTCTGCCAAGAGGTCTTCTACATCCGTGAGCAGGAGGCCTTCCCCAGCATTGTCAGTTTCTCCAACAGCTTCTGCACGCGGTCGTTCAAGATCTCGGGCCCGGAGCCCTTCCCTGTCCTCTTGTGGGCCATCCAGGGGGCAGTTTCACTACCGAGCAGCTCTTATGGAGCAGTGGGTACAGTGTCTGGCTTGTTGCTCTTTCCTGCGGATCCAGTATTGGGGCCTTCAGGCCTAGGTGCCTCAGGGCTGCAATTGGGACCTTTGAACCAGGTAGAGCGTTTGTCTCCCTCCCTCACTCTCTCTTTGCAGGGTGTAACCTTCTGTGGTAACTTCGGTGCCAGTTGCACCTTCTAGGCCTGGTTTGGGTTCTCAGCTGGTGCTGACTCCAGGTCCGGTGCCTGGTCCGGTGCCTACACCACGGGGCATGGTATCGACTCCTTCAGGGCCAGCACCAGGTCCTGTGCCGGCTACTTTGGGGCTGGCTCCAGTGCCAATTCCTGCTCCAGTTCTGGTGTCATCTATCTATCCAGTCTGTAGGCCTGGACTTGGGCTTGCTATGTTGACACCTCTTCTGGCTTCCCCTTCTGAGAAGAATTTGGAAGGGGATGAGTCTGAACCCGTCCTCATTATTTCAGAGGGTGGTGAGCGCAACACTTTTTGTAGCCTGGAGAATCAACCTCCAGTTCCTACTTCTGACCCTCAGGAGGACCTCTCCTTTCAGACATTACTCAGAAACATGTAGACAACTCTGGCTCTCAAGACTTCGGCCCTTGACCCAGGTAAGCGGATGCATCTTGAGTGGTTCGATGTTCCTACGGTGTACAGTGATGTGAACGAGTATTATTGAGTGGCTCAAATTGAGCCACTCAATAATACCACTCGTACTAAGAGTGAGTGGGGAAAAATGCCGCTATGCAAGTTACAGTGAGTGTAGCAGTGAGCTACCAGTAGTTTGACCAAGCCCTGCCGAGCTGGCCATTTGGCATAGTGGCTAGAGCCACTGCCGCTTGAGCAGGTGGACCCGGATTCAGGTGTCGGGTCTGGCTCGAAGAGACTTTTTTTCTGTTTTATTTTTTTTTATCATTCCTCTTGGGTCTGCTCTCCCTGGAGTTAGCAATCTTTAGATAGCGGGCACAGAGGGCATAGCCCCCCGCAAAGAGGGTACAGGGGGCATAGCCCCCCACATAAAAAAAGCATTTTTTTTTGTTGTTGGATGGAAGCTACCATCCTTCTGCTTTTACATGGTCAGTGTAATTTTAGTCGCCCCTTTTGACATTGAGTGCTTTTGCTTTCAGTTTTTGTGATTGGCGCAGTAAAAGACTCACCATTATTACATAAAACCATTCTTAACATTCCGGTTGACCTGATGTCCCCTGTTCCTCTGGCCTTTGAAACCCTTTTCGAGGCAGTGTTGGCTAGACCTGCATCTGTTCCTTCAGTATGCAAGTCCGTAGATCTGAAGTATAGTCTTCCTAAAGAAAAGCCTGTTCATAGGATGTATATGAGTCAAATCTAGCTTCCCAGCCTATTGTGGATGTGCTAATTATTCTTGCTGAGAACAACAAAGCTGTCCTGCCTCAGGAGGTCACAGTATGTCCTATCAATAAGTAATCTCACAAGATTGACACTGTAAGAGAGCTTTGTCGTCAAGGCACAGGTCAGGAAGCAAAGGAAGACCAAGAGCAGGTTTAAAATTCACACGTAGCGTTTTATTTTTTCCAGTAACAGTAAAATAAAAAATACATTTTTTCAGTATAACCATTTACAAAGGCAGTACAAACACAGAAAACAAAGTCCTACATCTGAGGATATCTCTAATTTCAAGCTGAAGTCTTGCTCTCTTCATAACTGTCACTTTCTCGCTCCATTTCTCTCCCTGATATGGTTTCATTGTCCTACTCTCTCATTAACTGCTGCCATTTCTATGGCGGCGGTTGAGTGAGCTGCCTGAGCTTCCAGTCTAGCCATGCTCTCATTGGCATTTTTATTTTTATTTGGTTTTATTCATTTTACTTATTTCACAGTTTATTTGTTGTAACAGTCAGTTAGTTAGGGTTCAACAAGTTGAGGTAGACTAGGGCCATTAGCGTAATTTTTCTCAGGCTTGGGGTCGAATGCCATTTTGGTCCATTCTATCAGCCATATGCGGTTTTACTAACTTGCCAAACTGTTAGCGGGAGAAATTTCTGCCAACAGAAATTTTTATTTGCACGTTTCTACTGTTTTGTCCCCATCATTGAGACTTAGTTTTAGCTTTTAAGCTAATTTGGTTGATTTTCTCCTGGAGCACAGCGGGTTTGCCTGGAAGGCCATGCTTGACATCTAGCTATCTTCCATTTGGGAGGTGAAGATTCTGGGTGATTTACTGCAGAGCTGCTGGAGTTTGCAGGACTGTTTCCTCCTGATTTGTAGCTGGTTTGTGACCATGCAGACCGAGACGGAGAAATCGAAGGAAGATCTGCACATGTTCTTTTTTTTTTTTTTTTTTTGTCATTTTACTGTTTATGCCTCCTTTCTCACCCCCTTGGCTCTGGTCTTCCTCGGAAGCACATGGAGTCATCCCCTACAGCACTCACCCTACCTGGCCATCCTCCCTCACCCATGTAGCCTCGGTTGTACCCCCTGGGTGGGGACGTGGCGGGCCCCAACGCCCCGACACTGCAGTAACGTCGGTCGGAAGGATGCCAGGTGGGCGGCCGAAAATCAGGGGCAAGCTCTGGTGTACTAGCTCTGCCAGAGCTGAGAGGCATTTTCTCTATTTTCCCCTGGGGAGTGGCTGGTGCCCTGACGTCAAGGCGTAACCAACATCTGCAACTCCCCCACTCCTTCCCTGTACTCGTCAGTTCCTGCTGTATCTCCAGCCTCTGCCAGAGATCAGCAGAGCACCGAACAGGGACCTCTGTCCCTCCCTGGGAAAGGAGAGCTGTCCTCTGGATGCTCAATTCTCTCCCTCCCCTGCCAACCCCCAGCAACCCGGGCTTGTTCCCAAACCTGGGTTGCCAGCATGGTGCAAGGTGTGGCATCCAGAGCTTCAACCCTCAGTGCCACTGGGACAGCTATCTGTGCATGTTCATTGGGATAGAGCGTCCCTGCTCTGCCCTCTGAAGGACTGGTTCTTGTCGTTGGTGAGAGCTCAACTTGGACTGTGGCCATTTGTATGGACTTTTGCCCACCCTCTACAGCATGGGATTATTGCTGCCTGACACTATCTGTGGACAACTGGTAAGTACTGGACCACTGGGTCCACTTTTTGGGATGGCGACGGGGGTGCTTGCTGTGGGGACGGCTCCCCCACCGAGTGTACTGGGTGGTAGGGATGGTGACTACCGGAGGATAGCCGGGTCTCTCAAGCCCCCCTAATTAGAGGTCCCATGTGGGCCTGAGCTCTTTGCTGGTGCGGTGGTCTCAGATTGGTGCCGGCAAGCTTTCCCTTATTTCTAGGCTATGGTGCTGTTTGGGGGTTGTGACCTTGGTATGCCCATAGCCAGGTGGGACTTGGGGGAGGTGTAGTCTGGTGGGTGGTGTGATCCCTTAGAGTTTCTAGGGCTTTCCAGAGGGGTGTCATTTGGCCTCCACCTGGGGGACTCGGTTAGGCCTGGTTTTGGGTTTCTGTGGCTGTTGCTCCCAGTAGGTGCTATTTCGGCCTGGAGACTGCAGTGTGAGGTGTGGGCGTATATATGAGATCTTCAGCAGGGTTAATTTTTGGCACACTCTCCCTGGAAATTTACCTGGTGGTACTCTGATATGTGCGAGTCCGGCTCCTAGACTTAGGGGAGGTTGTGAGAGAACCTCCTTGATTCATCACAGTGCTGTTTTAATGTTTGTTATTGGTGTAATCGGAGGACTTCTTCTGGACAATTGTTATTAGATAGATGGAGGGTGAGAGCCTCTCCTATCTGTACCATTTCATTGGAGGTCTTGACGTACTTTTCTTTTTTATTCTGAACTTGTTTTGACTATAATCTGAATCATATACCGACCTTTTCGGCTGAGGGTTTAAGCCTGAATTTTTGGGACAGGGATTGGTTGATCTTATCCATGTCAATCTTCATCAATCATCACTTTTGGGTACTGGCCGGAGGTCATGACCCTGCGGGAGCTCTTTTTTTTGTTTTTTGGATGGGTGGAGTCGACACACCATCGGCGCCACCCTCATGGCCAATGCACTGCATGGCACTCTCGGGTTGGCTGTTAGGTGTTGTCGACTCCACCCTCCCGCCAGTTCTTCGTCTCCAGCCATCGAGGTTACCTCGTGGAAGCTCTGCTGTGTGTGAGAGGCCTGTTTTATTTCATGAAGCCTTTGGCTCCATGTCGACTCCGTTGACTCTGTTCTCTAATTCTTCCTGCCGGTTCAGTTTCGCTCCATTCGACGTCGTCTGAGGTTAAAGTAAGACTGTTCCCTTCTTTATTTTACGACATCGGGTCTTGTTTGATGTTGTTTTTTCCATAGATCATGTCTCAGTCGGGGGGCAAGAAATCAATGAAGATGGGACGGCCCCCCATGTGTCTGTGCCCGTGCGGTCGTAAGTATTCCGTCACCGACCAACATGACCGTTGCCTCGCGTGTCTTGGCCTGCTACACGACATGGATACGTGTGACGCCTGCTTCTCCATGGACCATCATGTCATCGAACAACGTGCGTGGAAAGTTGGATGAGCTCCGCTGACTTTCGGGGGACAGGCGCGCACTTGTCGGGCCAAGCCACGTTCTCTCAGCCTTTCCTCCAGGTCCTCTCCCAGTTCTATATGGACTGAGGAGGAGGAGGCTTCTGCTTCTTGTAGCCTAGCTGTGGCAGAAGCCCTTCAATGGTGCAGGAGGCCCAGTCCGTCCCCGGGGACAGGTGGGAGAACACCACCTTGACAATCGCCCCTCCCGGGGTGAGGCTCCCAGTGCTCGTACCCTCAGTTGAAGGCCTGGGTGGCGCCATCTCGACACCGTCTATTGGCGCCATCTTGGGCCTCGGTGCTGTTCGCAATGCCGTCGGCCCTGATGGCACTGTTGTCGGTGCCGGTCTGTCACTCGGCACTGTTGCTGCTGTTGGCTCCGTTCGAGCCACCGATGGTGCTCACAGCACCATGGGAGGCTCTATAGCACCATCCTTGACTGTCTCTTGCCCTGGCACCGTGAATGAGCACAGCGCCGTGTCCAGCTCTGGAGCCACTTGTGGCTCCAAGCAAGGACACGGTGCTGTGGGGGGTTCAGAGTTTGGCACCGGTCAGGGCCATCGTCAGCGCGGTTTGCGGCATCATGGGTCAGGATGGCACTGTGGGGGTTTCTGACCTCGGTGCCGAGAGCACAGTTGGAGCCGTTGTCAGTGCCGTCTCTGGCCTTGGCACTGCGGGTTGGGATGGCGCCATAACAGGCTCTGGCGCCGAGGCTGCTGCCATTGTTGGAGCCATGTCTTCTTCCCGCACCATTCACGGTGTGGCTGGTGCAGTCTCTGGATCTGGTGCCCTTTTCAGTCAGGATGGCAGCAGGCATCCATGCACTGTTTAGCACAGAACTTCTATCTCCACCTCTTCAGAGGAGGAATTGGACTCTGAGCCAGATAGGCAGTCTGACTTTTTGGAGTTGGCTGCTCATGTGGACACCTTGGTAGTGTCCTTGACAGGCTGGAACCAGCCCCCCTCTGGGAAGCGGACAGTGGCTCCCAGGACCAGGGTCAAGGGTGCTGACCAGCAGGCAGTGGTCCAGGCCACCATTGCTCTGCAGCCTGGCCTCGGAGGGTTTACTGACCCCTCAGTGGTGGTATCCCCTCAAGTGGTGTGCCTGGATTGCCCAACTTTGGGGCCTATCGGAGCATCCACAGGAAGAGAGGGGAGTGGAGAGTGCTGCTCCCTGGATAGCCCCTTCATGGACGGACTAGGGTTGCCTGCTGCCTAGGCTGGCTCTCTTGAGGAGCAGGGCACTTTCAGATTCTGAGGTGTCTAGGGGTATGGGCTCCCACAGCGGCAACCTTTTTCTGGAGCCCACCCGGGCTCTGGGAGAAGTCGTAGTGCGGACCCTCGACCTTCCCTTTCGGTTTCCTTGAGAGGGCCTCATTCTTTTGAGGTAGGGGACCATCCTTCTGGACTTTTACGGCCCCGGTCACCTCACAAGGGGGATTCTTCAGTGTGCATCCTAGGCAGTTCCAGTATGGTTGACCAGCTGTCGGCTGTGGAGTTTTCCAGAGCTACCTCGTCTCTTGTGGCTCCAGGTGAGCTTTCACACCCAGGCGGAGGACAGCCGATTCCTGTTGTTGGCTCTGCCCTCTCTCCTCTGCCACATTCTCCTGCTGTCCCAGGTATCCTTGGTCCTAGCGGTCCTCTCTCCTGGGAGCAGTTCAGAGCTGTGGCTGCTCAATTTCCCTCTTATGTTAGGGCCATGGACAGACAGATTTTTCAACCCCCCCCGAGCAGCCAACCTCTGAGATCCTCTGACTCCTCATCCTCCTCTTCAGGAGATGAGGAACCATCTGTCCACATCTCCCTAGCTACTGATCTCACTGAGTATCAACGTTTTCTTGTGAGGATATTAGAGGACCTGCATGTCACTCCTCCCACTCAGCACAATCCGGAGCATTCAGCGCACACCTTTTTGGGCGATTTCAGTGTGGACACTCTTGTAGTGCCCCCTGGCCTGCTCCCTTTAGGGAGGTGTCGATGCGCTTCTGGCAGAGACCCTTTTCCGGAGTTTCAGCCCCTAGGGATCTCCGCCAGAGGTATCGTGCCCCCCCCCCAGAGTCTCCAGGTAACCTGCCTTATCCTAGCTCAGGATTGATGCAATTGGGTACTCCAGATGGGCTTCGCGCCCTGCATCGTGACCGGCCCCCAGATCAAGATTCCTTGGATTTTGACTTCTGGGGTAGGAGGACCTTTTACTCTGCACGGTTGCTTCTCTCTCTCTCTCGATATCTGCTCATCAGGCCCACTATGCTACCTAGGATAGGTTCCTGTGGTCCAGGCTAGGTCAACTCCTAGTCTCAATGCCTGACATGGAGGAAACCAGACAAGCCATTGCACTCTCTGCACGTGGCCTGGAGCTAGCAAGGCACCAAGCAAGGGCATCATATGACGTGAATGAGGTAGCTACCAGGGTCATAGGGACAGTGATCTGCACTAGGCAGACGATATGGCTGCATCTCTCCTAGTTGTCACCCTTGGCCTGGCATAGGGTGATTAACTCTGCTCACCAGAGAACCTATCTTTTCTCCCGTAGGGTGAGATGGCATCTGTCGGGGCAACTTCCTACCCCCTCCGGGGGTCCCGTCTCACTCTCCCCACTCTCGGGCCTCTCCAGACCCATGAAGGTTCTCCCTCTTAGTGTGTCACCCACTGAGAGCTAAGGGACTCAATCCCTTAGGGTTGAAGCACCCTTCGGAGGCGCTCAGCACTCACACAAAGGTGATGAATGGTGAAGATTGACACAGATAAGATATGAAAATTACATACCTACTGTAATTCTGATCTTTCTGTGCATCTGCACCATTCATCACAATCCCACCCTCCATCCCCCTGGGGTCTCAGTCTCTGGGTCCTCCTCCCTCTCTGTGCCCTCTCCCTCACCCTCCTCCTTTCTGTTAGTCAGGAGTGGGGCGACTTGGGGAACATAGGGGGATAATTCTCTCTCTGGGGGTAGGGTAGTCAGGATGGGGGGCACTCCTTCTTCAGTGCCTTGGCTCCACCCCTGTGGGGTGGGGGTTGGTAGTTGCCCTCTTTTCTGTTCCCTCTCCCCTTCTTCCTGTCACCTTGTTTTAATTTCCTTGTCCTTGGACACAACCTCGATTTAATTTAAGAAACTAGTTTTTACACCAAAATTTATTTTTGAGGCGGGGTAATCCCTCTAGCCTGTCTTTTTTCAGAATAGCCTATTCTGCTTCTTGGAGTTATTGCCAGTGATTCTGTGCCTTGAATTCTGGCAGTTAGCTTTTGGCTACTCTTCTCGCAGTTCCTATACAATCTGGAGACTGGTCAAGTTTCCAGGGTGTGTTCCCCAACATCCTCATCTCTAAATTCTTAACCCTCCTTCCCTCCTTCTTTTTCTCTTCCAGAGATTGAGGCCCCTACCCAATTCCTTAGTTTTTCAAACTTATTCTGTCCTCTCAGTTGTTTATTTCTCCCTTTAGTTTATATATATTTTCCTTGTCTGTCCCTTGGACTTCCTTGTCCCTCCCTCCCAACCCTTTCTTACTCTATGGCGCTCCAGAACTGGCGGAGGGCGGAAGTGACAACATCTAACGGCATACCTCTCAACCTCTGGATGACCAAATCAGGGACAGAGCCCCAGAAAATCAGGGACAACCAACGTAAATCAGGGACACTTCATTAGTATATAATTTGCATAGTCACGCCCCCAAATGGGTCACATGTATGTCCCAGCAGCAGCCCCCCCGCCAACTTGGAAAGGGGTTGCATGTGTTATAAAGTGTTTATTTTGTCATATTTTTCTAGGTCTTACTTTAACAAGTCTCAGACTCTCACAGACTAGCAGGCAGTAAGCAAAAAATGCCAAGGCAGCAGCAGCAGCAGCATTTCGAATTAGAAAAGAAGGAACTGGAAGTGAAAGATGCCTCCTGTTCTTGTACTGTACTACTTAATTTTATGAACACTGCCTTATGTTAACTGTGATGCTGTGGGAAATGAGCCTAGGCCAGGCTTAATGGCATAACTGAACTTAAACTGGACACTTGATGCTATGTTTCACCTGCAATCTGTTACCTAACTACTCCTCTAAGTTTAATTATGCCATTGAGCCTGGGCTCATTCCAGCAGCATCCCAATTAACATAAGGCAGTGTTCAAAGTAGTACAATACAGAAGAGGAGGCATCTCTAGTCACTTCCAGTTCCAGTTCCTCCTCTTCTAATTCAGAATGCTGCCGCTGCCTTGGTGCATTTTTTTCTTACTGCCTGCTAGTCTGTGACAGTCTGGCTGACTACTCTAGTCTCTGTGCGCCTGCCAGCCCACTGCCATTGCTGCTGCTACATTATTAATATATTCTTGGATCATTGGATGGACACTTCATACCTCAAAATAAAAGCTGAGCTCAGCAGCACTCCTGTTTTCTCTGTTGTCCATTTTTCTTCTTCACGGAGACTTCTGCTGCTGCTCCACTGCACTTGGTGATCTGCCACTGAGCTGGACCGACTCACTAAGTAATTTAATAAAATTAAATGAATTACAGGTAGCCTAACTTTAACTTTTGCAAAAGTTGTGGCCCAGGGCAGCAGCAAACAGTGATCAGCAGCGAATCAGCAATCAAGCGACAACTCGGGCTCGGCAAGCAGCAGGACTTGAGGGACGACTCCGACGGCAAATACTGGCAGCAGCGGCTCAATCACAATTTTCTCTCTGGCACTCTTGAACTCTCCTCGGCTGAGTGAGTTCCAAGAATTCCGGAGAGGCTGCCTTTCTTCAGTGCTAGCGGACCTGAGGGGGGACTCAAAGTTCAGGTCCGCAGTAGGTGGAGGTGCCAAAACATGAACGGACCAAACAGCGGCTGGTGATTGGTGGAGTGGTGACGTCAGTGCGCTCGCTCTGTGCAACAGATAAAGAAACAGAGGGGAACAGTCAGCATGGAGCGCATGGCATTGCGATTTTGGGTAAAGAGTCGGCATTTTCGGGGCAATCCAGGGAGAATTCAGGATGGCGGGGCAGAAGAGCAAAAATGGCCAAAAAATGGGATGTCCCCGGTGAATCGGGACACTTGAGAGATATGCCTAAAGGCTAACTCTAGAAAAGCTAATGCGAGGCAATTCAAGGGCAGTGCTGAGAGTCGCTGACTCCACCCATCAAAGAAAACCTCCTGGGGTCATGACCTCCGCCAGTACCTAAAGGTGATGAATGGTGAAGATACACAGAAAGATCCGAATTATGGTAGGTACGTAATTTTCATTTTTTGGGTTTAATTTATAACTTTGGGGTGGCTATATTAGGTGGACTGGAGATCATGTGCTGGCAGGTGGCTCTCCCGGTCTGGCACTACTCACCCTCCGAGCTCCAGGGCCTTTGCCCCTTTAGTTGCCCTCCATTGCCAACCAATGATTATTATAATTGTTAGGCTTTGGGTTTTGCTAGGAGGAGGTGTGGGGGTGGGGCCCTGGACCTGGAGAAGATCTCGGTGGCTGACTGGGGTTGTGGGGGTGAGGAAACACCCTGGGGTGAAATGATGATTGGAGAGGGGTCTGCCCTGTCTGGTCCCCATATCCAAGGGGTCTGTTTCTGTTGGGCAGCTGGCTTGATCAGCATCGATGTCTCATCTGACCCAGGCGGTGTTATGTAGTGCCAGGTCCATTAAAAACAAGACAGCAATAATTACTGATCTTGTTGGGACATCGGACCTCGCATACATCACCGAAACCTAGTTGGACAATAATGCTGGCCCTATTCTGGAGTCAGCAGTTCCAGACGGTTTCTCGGTGATACACCGCCCGAGGCAGGATCGGGGGCTGGGGTGTGGCCATCTGTTTTCTAACAGAATTGGGCCTGACAGATGTGCCAGTGGGGGAGACCAGATCCTTTGAATGTATCCTTGGCACAGGTGTGGGGTGCAAGATTCTTCTCATCTACCATCCGCCTGGGGATGGGAAGCAATTTTTGCAAGAAGTCGCGGACTTCATTGTCGACATGGTGTTGCAGTCTCCCAGAGTGATGGTGCTGGGGGACTTTAATGCCTGGGTCGATGATGAACTCTCGCATTTTAATCAGGACTTCCTGCAACTTATGATTTCATTGGGCTTCACACAGGTAGTTTCCTCTGCGACCCATAATTCTGGTCATTCTCTGGACCTGGTCTTCCTACTGGGTATAGAGGCCTCTAACTTGGCGGTGGAGCCTGTTTGTTGGTCTGACTTATAGCACTGTCAGGTTCAATTTCCAGGCCCCCCTTGTAAGCCTGCCCCTCTGGAGATGGTTCGGTACCGCCCATTAAGGGGAGTGATCCCAGATGGCCTGATGGCAGTGCTGAATCTATCAGGATTACCGACTGCTAGCAGGGGTCCGGACAACCTACTACAGGCCAATAATAAGGCCATGGTGGTGGCTCTGGACTCTATTGCTCCTGTTCCTGTTCACCCCCTTGCTCTTCATCCTCGATCCCCTTAGTTTGATGGGACCTTGAGGGAGATGAGGATAGAGGGGCAAAGGATGGAGCGTCACTGGCAGAAATTTGGCCTTGATGCCGACAGGCTTAGATTGATGGCCCATTATACAGACTATCAATCGATGATCTCCCATAAGAAGGCAGAGTTCCTGTCTGGGGAGAGCACCGCTGCACGGAACTGACCAGCTCAGCTCTTCCGAACTGAGGACAGACTGTGCAGTCCAGCCTGTCTGCAAGTTCGGAGAGCGTTGTCACAGGATAAGTGTGACGAGTTTGCTTGCTTCTTTGCTGATAAGGTTGCTGACATTAGGTCAGAGATCCGCACAGCTCGCTCTAATGGGTGGAGTGGTGATCGGTTGGAGGTTGCAGAGCCCCAGTTTGGTTGGTCAGCCTTTAGCCAGCCAGCGATTGCGGATGTCATAAGGATCTTCCAGGGTATGCAGCCAACCTGCTGTAGTTTGGACCCAGGTCCAACTCACCTCCTTGTGGGGTGTATTGAGGTCATCGTCCCGGTCCTTGCAGAGATAGTCTGGAGTTCACTTGAGACAGGTGAGTTTCCTGTTTCCCTGAAGCAGGTGGTGGTGATGCCCCTCCTTAAGAAATCCTCTCTCGACCCGGACTGTCCTGCCAACTACAGACCTATCTCTAACCTGCCCTTTGTGGGCAAGGTTATTGAGAAGGTGGTTGCGCTGCAGCTGGATGACCACCTTGCCATCCATGACATCTACTATCCTCTCCAGTCGGGATTTAGGAAGAGGCATAGCATCAAGACTGTCCTGGTCCGGGTGCTCAATGATCTCCTGATAGTGAGAGATCAGAGGAGTCATTCCATCTTAGTCCTCCTTGATCTCTCTGTGGTATTTGGCACTATGGATCATGACGTATTGCTGGAGCACCTGAGGGTTCTTTTTGGTCATTCAGGGACAGTCCTCAGATGGTTTCAATCAATACGCACTGGTAGATCTCGAGAGTGACATTGGGAATTTATTTCTCTGATGCATTCTTTCTACCTTGTGGGGTACCCCAGGGCTCCATGCTTTCGCCTATGTTATTTGCGGTGTACATGCTGCCCTTGGGAGACATTGTAAGGCAGTATGACTTGAGTTTTCACTGCTATGCAGATGATACTCAGCTATTCATGTCTTTTGTACATGATCAGGAGGATGCGGTCTCGGTGTTTAACAACTTCCTCACCAAGATCCAGGACTGGATGAGTGCTAGCTGGTTGAGACAGTCAGCTGGGCTGGGTCTGGTCTGCCACCCTCTCTGGAAGGAGGGTCTGACAACGGACAGTCCAGTGCCTGGGGGGGGGCGGTCCCCCCGGAAGCATAAAAGAAAACGGCTGCACTCTCGGCACCTTTCAGCCTCGAGCTCTTCTTCGACCCGTAGGTTCAGAAAGAGAAGACATCACTTGAGGTCGCCTTCTGGTATGTCTGCACGTCGATGGTCGGTCATTGGGGTCAGTTGCTGGTCTCCTCCAGAGTCACTGGTTTCTGTCTCTAGTCTCCGATCTCTTCAACATCGGAGCCCTTCCCCACCTTCTGGTAGGGCTTCAGATGAACAGTTTCATCAGTGGGCCATTCGGATGGAGCAATGGGCTCGAAGGTTGGTCCAGCAGCCTGGACCGGTCACTCAGGAGCCCTCGGATCCTTCGGTGATCGGATAGGATGGTTGGGCCTCCCTAGTCATGGGGCGCCTTCCTCAGTGCCGTTGACTCCGCGCTCAGGTGTTTTCCCCCCTCACATGGCTGCAGCACAGGGGGCCACACCGATGCCTCTTTCTCCTGCTTCTTTTGCCTCAAATCTTGGTTTTCGGGGCCCTGCATTGGTTTCAGCACCACCAGCATCAATGGGTCACTTGGCGCCATCCTCTGCATCGATGCGCCTGCTGGCGCCAACCTTGGCGCCGTTGAGGTTGTTGGCGTCATCCTCGATGCTGTGCGGCTTTTTGGTGCCATCTTTGGCGCTGCTGAGGTTGTCTGCACCATGCAGCTTTTCAGGGCTGTTGGGCTTGTCGGCGCCATCCTCGGCACCGGGGGCTCTGTTGGTGCGGTGCGCTGTGTTGGGCCAGGTGGTGCCTTGCTCTTCCTCGGCACCGAGACTTGGTGTGACATCTTCCAGTCTCCGGGGCCCCTCAACTCCGAACCCCTTTCCCTCCTATTTTCCTTTTGTTTTTCACTCCTTTCCTGTACATACAGTCTCTCCTGGGCTGTCAGGAGATGATATTGAGCCTGACCCAGACCTTAGGCTGGGTGATGACATGGAAGGAACAGGATCTAATCCTGCTGCAGAGCCTGTGTTTGAGGACCTGTCGTTTAAGTCTCTGTTGAAAAATTTGAATTCCACTATTTCTCTCCAGACTATGGATATCGATCCTGGGAAGCTTTTAAGATTCCAGTACCTTCATGTTCCAGTCATCCCTATGGATTTAACTCCCCCGGTACAGCCCTCCTTTGAGACGCTTTCTCAAATGGTGTGGAATAATCCTGCTCTCATTCCTTCTGTGGCTAAATCCATAGATGGGAAGTATGCTGCTCCCAAGGATCAACCCATTTTGGCCTCGCAAGCCTTTGCAGCCCCTATTGTAGTCTTGGGAAAGAATGATAAGGTCGTCCTTCCTCAGACTACTATGGCTCGACCTATAAACAAAGAATCTCGTAAGATAGATACTTTAGGTAAGAGAGTCTTTGCTGCATCCACCCCGGGTATGCATATTGCCAGCTACCACGGCTATTTCTCTCAATATGAGTATATTCTTTGGCATTCACTCAAACAAATGGTTGAAACTCTACCAGAGTCGGACGCTAATTCAGAGCTTTTTCAAACCATAACCAGGGGTACCGAGTCCAACAACCAACAGATTAAAGCAGCTATGGACGCTTTTGATACTGTCTCGGTGCAAGCGGGAGGCATTGTACCCACCGTCATTCCTGGTTGCGCACTTATGGCTTCATGAATGATGCCCAGCAACAGGTCATGGCGTTGCCTTTTGATGATGTGTATCTCTTCGGTCCTCAGGTAGAACAAGCTGTAGAGGCCACACAAAAGACCAGATCGGCCATTAAATTGGCTCAACCTTCTCCTGCCTCTTCTTGGGGGGGTGTTAATAAGCACAGTTTCACAACTGTCAGTCCTTTCGAAGCAAAGGCAGAGGAGGCTTTAATAAAAGCCAAGCCCCTCAGCCTCAAAAGAAAATGCAACAGAAAGCACAAGGGCTCAAAGCGCCCAGTGCTGCCTTCTGAGTTTCTGGCCCAAGTCCCACCTCAGCTGCCAAGGTGGACTCCTCCTTAGCGGTGGGAGGTCATCTGACTCAATTCTACAACCAGTGGAAGTCAATAGTATCGGACAAATGGGTCTTCCGGATAATCCACAAGGGATATTCCCTCAATCTTCCAGAGAACCCTCCAGATTGTCCCCCCAAACAGCAGCCAAAACTGTCAACTCTTCAGTCAGAACTTCTCACCTCTACTTCCAGTGATGTCACCATTCTGAATGGCTGCATAGGAGAGGAGCTCTAGTATATCCCACCTGATAAATCTCCCTAATCTGGCATAGAAGACCTGAAAGACACGAAAAACAAGCAAAAACAATACCTGGGAGTAAAGATGTGGTGAAATTGCGCCTGGGGAGGCATGGGGGCAGATCGGATGCAAGCAGATCAGAAAGACAGCCTACCTCTAGCCGCATCGTATCCCCTGCAAACAGCATGACCAGAGAACAGGACCCTGATATGGACAGACAAAGTGAAAGGCTCTCTAGATCTCATTACGAGACGCTTCTGGCAGAAATAAGGGCGTTCCGTGCAGAGAACAAAAAAGAATTCTTAGCATTACAGAACAGGTTAATGGAGGTGGAGGAAAGATTGGAACGCTCAGAGGAGGCAGTGGGGGAGATGGCTGAGGAGACCTTACGCCTTCACCAAGCTGTCGATTTTTTAGTCGACCAGCATGAAGTATTACAAGATAAGATTGCAGACCTAGAAGCGAGATCCAGAAGAGATAACCTCCGCATATATGGTCTCCCAGAGGACTCTGAAACTGGTAAAATGGAGGATTTCCTGACAGATCTACTCAAAGATGTATTAGATCTCCCCCCAACATTCCAATTTAAAATCGAGAGAGCACACAGAGCCTTGATGCGCAACCCGACAGACCAAACAGCTAGGCCACACTCAATTGTCTTAAAGTTCTCCAGTTTTAGAGACAAAGAACTGATCCTGAGAACAGTGTGGTCCAAAAGAAATGTTTCATATAATTCATCCAGGTGGCTATTTGATAATGATTACCCCACAGAAATCATGAAAAAAGGGTAGCCTATGCACCAATTTTGAGGATCCTGAAAGAGAAAGGCATCCGTTTTCAAACACCTTACCCTGCAAAGTTGCGGGTTTGTTGGGACACTGGCAATAAAATATATACAACCCCTGAAGAGGTCATCCCGGAACTGAAGAAAAGAGGATGGAGTTTCCAGCCGACTGGTCCAGCGTCACAGGAAAAGCGTCCCTCTCGCTCGCAATGGCAGAGTCTCGTGAACAAACGAGGAGGCACAGGAAAACGGAGAGGATTTCGCTCACTGCAAGAGGTCAGGGAATTCATTGGGAAAGCTCATAACCTCTCCAAAGAAGTGGATCTGGAGGATCAAAATTCGAATACCTGAGCTGGTTAATGAATACCCAACTGCAGGTGACTGAATGATTCTCTTACCCAAAAGTGGTTGGGGTATGTGGTGGGGCAGAGAGATGCTGAAATATTGATCCTTTACTTATTTTCAGCTTGGCAAACAACAAAAGCAGCCCTGGCTTTTATGCAGGTGTTGCTCTGCTCTAGATCACACTGGTGGCAACAGGCTACTTAAGTAAATATAACTCTTTAGAGTGTTTAAGTATTAAGTTACCTAAGGTCCTCATGGTGCAAGTATATTGTTATGCAGAGGTGGGTTGTACTGGGGAAATGTTTCTGCTTAGCAACTGTACTCCCTCGCAGCCTTTTCTGCCGCTGCCCATTTTGGGCACTCTTTAGGGAAGACAGTCATGCTATTTTGCCTGATTGTCTCCCTACTTTGGCTGAAGTTTTCTTTATTCGACCTCGATGTTCTGAGGGGTTGGGGAGGCCTGACCAAGTTAGAGGTCACAATTCCTCCCTTAGGGTCCCAACCCGATTTTAGGTCTGAGGTCCCCTTACTCAGAGGGGTAGTTTTCACGCCCTCTCTCTTTGGAAGTACCAATGTAAATAGGTTTGAGATGTTGAAGTTTGTTGCAGTTAATTATTATATTAATTTAGCAAATGTGCACACAATGTTTTCTACCCTTTTATTTAGTTGCCTATGGAAGGTAGTTATACAGCACAAGACAGACTCAGAGTACAATGAACCACAGAAACTTAAAGGGCTGAAGAGGGAGAGACTTTTTTCAGTTATGGTATTTACGGAGTTAGCCTGGGCCCTCTTTATAGACTTCTCAGTTACCCCAATCAGGTCAGCCCAGTGTATTAAAGTAGTGTCTGATGGCTAAGATCTCCACAGTTAAGGTATGTTCACACAATGTTAACAGGTTAAATAACCCAATAAAGAGGTATAGAGTGATTACCACACCCAAAAAATTGAAACCCTCATTTCTCCTTTTACAGGAGACACATTTAAATAAACAAGAGCATCAAAAACTCTCCAAATTTGGGTTTTTCATAATAGTGGCCTCGGTATATGGAAGGGGAAGAGAAGAGGAGTGGTGGTCATGGTCCCTAAAAACATTCCCTTCCATTTAAAGAATTCCTACGTGGACCCAGGGGGAAGGCTCGCGATTGTGGTGGGTCAGCTGGAGGGGCAGGATATTACTTTGGCTTCTGTTTATGTTCCCCCGGGGGAAGGGCCTGAAGTACAAAAGATGCTGTTCCAGAGGATTATGGAAAGGTGTAAGGGAGTATTAATAATAGGGGGAGATCATAATCTAATTACCTCACACCTAGATACCTCTAGCATGAAACTCTTCAAAAAATCTCCAGCACAGCGGGCAGTGCAGGCCTATCTCTCTGGAGCCCACTGGATGGATGTCTGGAGACATCTTCACCCTAACAAGAGAGAATATACACATTTCTCGGCCCCCCATAAAGTGTACACCCGTATAGATTATGTTCATGTGTCTAAAGAACACTTATATAAAATGCAAAGCTGTACACAGACACCCACTGTATTATCTGACCATTCAATCCTAACACTCAGTTTGACCTGGGAAAGGGAAAAAATCAATACCCTATGGAAATTTAACAATTTTCTGTTGAACATTTAAGATTTTAGGGAAATGATACAGCACAAAATCAAACAGATTGTTGCAGACAATAAGAAACAGGAGACGGAGGTTGGAACACTATGGGACACCCTTAAAGTAGTCCTTAGGGGCGAGATAATAAAATACGCAGCCCACCACAAAAAGAGGCAGCAGTTGTGCCTAGATAAGCTCCAGCAAGAACTCCAAGATTTGCAGGCTCTGCATGCCGAGGGGGATGAGGGGGTTTTCCCCCCCTTCTGCAAGCTACCAGAGAACAGATCCAAGGGATCTTGGATATCCGTACAGAGCAAGCTCTACAATTCATTAAGCAAAAATATTATGAAGGGGGCCCAAGGGCCACCCGCTTATTAGCCCACAGACTCAGGCAATACAAAACTCAATCTAACATCACCCAGATAAGGGACCCGGACTCCAAGAGGGTAGTTACTCTTCCCAAGGAAGTAGAACATGCTTTTCAGGCTTATTATAGCACTCTATATAGAACAAAGTGGGGGGAAGATGCCCAGGGATTTGAGGCCTTCCTGGAGGACCTCAAGCTCCCAGGGATATCAGAAGAACATAAACAATTCCTGGAAAAACCAGTCTCTCTGGCAGAGTTGGACCAAGCTGTTTCGGCCCTAAAAACATATAAAAGCCCCGGCCCCAATGGAAACACAGGTGACTTTTATAAGACATTTAGAAAAGATCTGTCTCCCACCTTATTAGCGGCCTGTAGAAGTGTTCAAACAGGTGAACCAATTCCAGACTCCTGGCGATATGCTTACATATCTAGCATACCAAAACCGGATAAGGATATTACATCCTGTTCCTCGTACAGACCTATTCAAACAACATGAAGTCTTGCTATATTATGACAATTGCAGTATGACCGCAGGTTAGAACTGCTCCGGAGGTGAAATAGTTAACTGTCCATGCAGGCATGGAACTTAGAGCGTGAGCTCAGTTGAAAACTCTGTCTGTTGTGCTTCAAACGCAAACTGTCAGATTCTTTACTCCGCCTCACTGAACAGTCGCTCCGGAGATTTCTCCTTCTGCTCGGTTCATTTTGTCAGTTTAAAAGTATTATTTTCGGTTTTAGCCGAAATTAAACCGCAACCGGTCGGTTCAAGCTCTGTCTGTGGTAATGTAAGTAATAGACAGGTTTTACATTTATTTTTTCTGTGTGGAACTTGTAATTCTTTATCGGTTCGGTTTGAACTGATCAGGTTGTATTTAAAATCTACTAGTCCTTTTTTAGAGTGCAGTTCCCAGTTCTTATCGGTTCTAAAAAAAACGGATTTCATTACGTTTTTTTCCACGACCCGTGACACGGTTGGGAACCGATAAGGGTGTCTTGCTTGGTGGATTGCCATAAACGGACAAGTTGGTTAGGCTGGCATTATGTCTGAGAAACCCAAAAGAAAAACCGGACCCACTGGGTTTCAACACTGTAGTGTTTGTGGGAAGCTTTGCTAAGGCTGACCCACACACCACATGTGTCTATTGTCTGGGGTTTGACCACCTCAATTCAGACTGCCAGATTGTCACAATTTCCTGCTGCCACCATAGATAAGAGAGTTGGTAGGCTCAGGGAAAGGAGGCTAAAAAGTCCGCTGACCGGATGGCCAGCCGGTTCGGTGCCAACCGAACCAGAGGGGATGCCCTCTGACCAGGGTGATACTTCCTCGGCAAGCGAAGAGCCGGTTCTGAGGAGCCGTTCCAGCAAAAGGACTAGAAAGTCAGCTAGTGTAGAGCCAAAAGTTCTCTCCCAACTGCTGAGGAAATAGCTAAAGCAATTCAAATTGTCCAGTCTCTCTCGCAGTTCCTAATCGAACCGACACCCTCAGGTAAGCCAAGCTGTCTGGCCGGTTCCACGGGTTCAAGATTATGATTTTGAGGATTTTATGAACCAGGGAGGGAAGAGGAATATGAGGAGACTGAATATGGTTTTGAAGATCTGGATGTGCCCATTGATCCGGACATCTCCAGATAGACCCCTAGGGTTTCTCCTCCAAGGCTTTCTGAGTCCCCTCTCATTTCATGTTTTATAAAAGTTGCTGAACTCTCCAGCTCCCTGTTGAGGAAGCTGTTGATGACCAAGAGGAGCCAGACTATGTAGAAATGATGGATATTCCAGAGTCTAGGAGACTGTCTATTCCTTTGCATAAATCTTTTCGGAAACAGACAGTAAAAGTTTTAAAAACTCCTCACACTATACCGCCTGTGGATAAAAGGATGGACAAGAGGTATACCTTATCAGGCTCCGACACTGATTTCCTCACTCAACAATGCAGCCATGTGGGGGTAGTGCAGGCTGCAGCCTGTGACGAGGCTAATATTCCCCTAGCTTCACACCCCCCTGAGAAGGACTCCAGGAAGATTGATGCTATGGCAAAGAAACAGTACATGGCAGCATCTTTGGGAGTCAGACAAGCAAATTATATGACTTATGCTGCTAAGTACCAGAAATCCAGATGGGATACTGTGCTGGCCCTAGCGAAACAAGTCCCTGACCAGCTTGCCAGGGAGCTGGAACAGGTGGCTATGGATGGTATTGAGGCATCCAAGGTGCAATTTCATGCTGCAGTGGACTCTAATGATGTTTCATCAAGAGTCATGGCTACATCTGTGGCACTTCGCAGGATGGCTTGGCTCAGATGTACTACCCTGTCTCAGGATACCCAGTCTAAGGCCATGGATTTTCCTGTTGTGGGAAATCTCTATTTGAGAGCAAACAGAGAATTACATGAAGAAAATGGATGAATATAGGACCACCTATAGGAGTGCACAGGCCAAGGAAAGGCAGGCCACTCCTCAAGCAGCTTCCTAGAGGCAGGGGCAGGCCTTTTCATGGCCTTTTACCAAGCAAGCGTCCTCCTCCGCTATGCTTAGAGGGGTTCTTTAGAGGAGAGGCAGATGGGGTACAAGCAGGTCTGCTTCCACCCCTCAGCCCAAAGTCCCTGCCAAGCAGGCACCCTGATGGGATTGCCAGGGCCGATTCTTCTCTACCTGTAGGGGCAGGCTGGCTTACTTTGTCCAGGACTGAAGTCTTTAACGTCAGACAAGTGGGTCCTGGAAGTAGTAAGCTTGGGACTGGTTCTCAGCTTCAAAAATTTCCAAAGCTGAGAACCAGATCTTTCCACCTGCAACTCCATCAGAGGCACTTGCCCTAGAGGCAGAGGTCTCTACCCTCCTGGCTCTCAGAGCTGTGGAAAGGGTTCTCCCTACACCAGGGCAAAGGTTTGTACTCCAGGTACTTCCTTACCCCAAAAAAGACAGGAGAATGGCGGCCCATCCTGGATCTCAGATATTTAAACAAGCACCTTTTAAAGCCAAAGTTCAAAATGGTGACTCTGGGAATTATCCTACCCTCTCTAAGGCCAGGGGTCTGGCTAGCTTCCCTGGACCTCAAGGATGCCTACTTCCATATTCCCATCAGAAGCTCCCATCGAAAGTACCTCAGGTTCGAGCTGCCCTCAGGCCACTACCAGTTCAGAGCAATGCCCTTCGCCTCACTTCTGCCCCAAGGTATTCACCAAATGCCTGGCTGTAGCAGTTGCCTAACTAAAAGCAAAAGATTGCCATCTTTCACTTACCTGGACGATTGGCTCTTAGTAGGTCAGTCCCCAGACCAGGTCAATTTACACCTTCAGATAACGCAGCAACTGCTTACCTCTCTAGGTTTCCTTCTGAATCTCTCAAAGTCAGTTCTAGAGCCGGTCCAGCTTCTTACCTTCATAGGCGCAGAACTGAACACACAGAAAGCCAGGGCCTTCCTCCCCCTGGACAGGGCAAAGACCCTAGTCCCCCTGGCCTCCTCATTTACACTGCAGGTCTCCCGGCCAGCAAGGCATTTTCTGTAGCTCCTAGGACACATGGCTGCTTCCACAGCAGTTGTGCAAGGAGCAAGATTTCAGATAAGGGACATTCAGTTCCATTTGAGAGCTTTTTGGTCTCAAAAGAACGGATCCTCTTACCAAGCTGATCCCAGTAACTCGAACCCTGATCCAAGCCCTACAGTGGTGGCAGGATCAGAGCAACCTGAGACAAGGGGTTTCTTTTGTCACTCAGTCTCATTCTCTAATCCTTACTACAGATACGTCCCTCTTGGGCTAGGGAGCTCACATGGGCGACCTCACCACCCAGGGTCTATGGTCTCCCCAGGAATCTCTGCTCCACATCAACCTGTTGGAGCTCAGAGCAATTTTCTAGCACTTCAAGCTTTTTCAAATCTGTTCCAGAACAAGAGTATTCAGGTCAGAACAGACAACACCACTACAATGTGATACATCAAAACAAGCAAGGGCACTTCGGTCTGACCTTGAGCACCCGAGCGATGAAGTTGTGGTCTCTGGCTTACTCCTCTGAACACCTCCCTTACAGCAGTTCACCCCCCAGGCAAGGACAATGTCCTGGCAGATGCTCTCAGCAGGATTTCCCAGGGCCACCACGAATGGTCACTGGATCCCTGGTCTTGGGCGTAGTATTTGCCAGATGGGGCACCCGCAGATAGATCTTTTGCAGCCCCAGACAATCACCAACTTCCCTCTTTTTGCTGCAGGCCCCAGTGTTGGGCTCCTCCCCTGGATGCCTTAGCCCTCAGTTGGGAGGAAGTTTCTCTATGCCATCCCTCCCTTTCCTCTCCTGTTCAAAGTACAGTCAAATCAGATCCCAATCATGCAAAGTCATTCTGATAGCTCCAGATTGGGCCAGACAGCCTGGTATCCACTCCTGCTGTCTTAGCAGTCCATCCTCCCTGTCACTTCCAGGAATCACAATCTGTTAGTCTGTGCCCAGGAAGGGTCTGGTGCCGAATCTCAAATCTCTCAATCTCAGGCTTGGTTCTTGAAGAGTTAGAGTTTGCTGGTTTACACTTTCCCAGGTGTAATGGATATAATGAAGGCAAGGAAGCCTTCCACCAGAACTACCCACAATTCCAAATGAAAAGGTTTTCCATATGGTGCTCGGAGAAAACATATTCCCCCAGTCTCTGCTGATCTACCCACAGTCCTGGATTATATGGTCCACCTGAATTCTTTTGGGGCTGAGACCAGCTACCCTGAGGTGCGCAGCTGTGTCTGCTTTTATTTCAGCAGGTAAATCCTCTTCCTTTCAAGCTCATCCTCCTGTATTTTCCAAAGTTTTTAAATTTGTTCACACCAACCCTCATTCAGGGATCTGCCTGCCTGGGATCTTTAATGTTTGCATTGCTCAGCTTGTGCAACCCCTTGAGCCCTTGTGTCTTCCAGCTGAGCTCAAGTACTTGACTTGGAAAACTGTGTTTTGGTAGCCATCACACTCTTGGGCAGCATGAAGTGAATTACAAGCGTTGTCAGTGGAGCAGGAGTTTATCTCTTTTCACAGAGATAAGGTGGTCCTTGGACTAACAAAAGTTTCCTGCCTAAGGTGGTTTCAGATTTCCACCTTAATCAATCTATTTCACTTCCAGTGTGCTTCACTGACCACTCCTCTGGGGAGAAGGATGCTGCACAGCCTAGATGTGAAGAGAGCCCTTAGTTACTACATAGAGCATACCAAGGGTCATAGGCTTAACTCCTCCAACTGTTTCCTCACCTATGGTGAAGTTGGTAAAGGGAGGCAAGCCACTAAAATATCCATTGCCAGTGGATTGTCTCTTGTATCAATTCTGCTATGAGAAGTTGGGTAAAGTTCCCCCTCAGGCCTGAGGGCTCACTCTACCAGAGGTACAGCTGCTTCTCTGGCTGCTGCAGAGACATTCTATTCTGAAATATGTCAAGCAGCTACCTGGAAAACAGTTCACACACTTTTGCAAGCATTACTCCCTGGACATCCAGGCTAGGGTGATGCTCGGTTTCCAGCTTACAGCCGTGCTTCAAGGCCTATTTTCATAGTGGGTTCTGTCCCTCCTCCGTAGAGTGCTGCTGTGTAGTCTGCAGTTGTCATAATATAGCAAGACTTCATGTTGTTTGAAGAAAAAATTACTCCACCTTAGTAATGTTGTTTCTTCCTAATAGAGTCTTGCTATATTATGACCTCCCTCCTGCCCCTCTCAGAACCTCTGTTTTGGGATGTGGGTGGGCAGTACAGAGTTAGTACTTTTTTTTTTTGATGCCCACCTTGTTGTTTTCACCTACCTTTTTTGGGTGAATTGGTGTTGTGTTTTTTGCATTTTGGGTCTCCTGACTTGAGTCTTTGTTTTAGGCCAAAATGAGTGTTTATGTTAGTAGCCAGTTGGCTAGTGTGGGTTTACAGCTTCCACACAGAACCTTAGTGAGTTTTAGCTCATAAAGATCTGACAGTTTGCGTTTGAAGCACAACAGACAGAGTTTTCAACCGAGCTCGCGCTTTAAGTTCCATGCCTGCATGGAAAGTTAACTATTTCACCTCCGGAGCAGTTCTAACCTGCGGTCATACTGCAATTGTCATAATATTGCAAGACTCCATTAGAAGAAACAACATTACTAAGGTGAGTAATTTTTTCATTTGATTCTTAATATAGATTACAAAATATTTGCATCTGTACTTGCCAAAAGGTTTGAAACTTTTTTGCCGGAGTTAATAGACTTGGATCAAACTGGTTTTGTCCCTGGCCGTCAAACACAGGACAATATAAAAAGAACGTTGCATCTGTTGCAACAAGTGAGGAGTAAGGGGTCCCCATTTCTTTTGCGTTCTCTGGACACAGAGAAGGCGTTCGATCACGTCGAATGGCCTTTTCTGTGGGCAGTGATGGGGAGAATTGGAATCCCACAATCGGTTATTAAATTATCAAAATCAATGTATACAGATCCCAAAGCTTACATTCGGATAAATGGCTCCTTTTCCAGCCCTATTTCTTTGTCCCGCGGCACTAGGCAGGGATGCCCCCTGTCCCCCTTGTTGTTCACAATCTATCTAGAACCCCTAGCCCAGGCCCTAAGGCAAGAAGTAAAACTGGCTGGGGTGGAGGTTGCCTCAGTCACCCATACACTGGCACTATATGCGGATGACCTCCTGATATACATGACTGACCCTGAGGCTTCTCTTCCCCCTCTTTGGGATAAACTAAAAAGGTTTGGAGAAATATCAGGATATAAAATTAATCTGGCCAAGGCGGAAGTTTTGGCTTTGAATTTCAGCCAATCGAAGATTGAGAAATACTTATAGCTTCCGATGGGACCTGAAGAGTATTAAATACCTGGGAGTGCGGAGTTGGATCATCATATGATGACCTATTCTCTTTAAATTACAACCCCTTTATGACTAAGACCTGTGCGAATTAGAAGATGGAGAACTCTCCTTTGTCCCTCTACCAGAGAATAGAATCCGTTAGGATGGTGGTCCTCAGCTTTCTCTACTTGGCTCAGTCCTTCAACACAGATACCAGACATATTTTTGAGGACACTGCAGAGGAAAATATCAGCCTACATTTGGGTGAATCCAAACCAAGGATTAACCTTTTTAGTTTTACAGCTCCTAAACAACAGGAGGTATCTCTACCTAATTTTAAATTATTCAGGCTTCCCAGATCAGAATACCCTTATATTGGCTTGATATGAATTATGTAGCTAGATGGAAGTCAGTGGAGAGCCAGGAAAGGAACTATTGGATGTTTTACACACCTTACTCTCTTTCCCCTAGGAAATAAAAATAGAAAATAGATGACCCATATACCCAATCCACACTAAAGTGTTGGCAAATATTAACGCCACAAGAATTTATAAACTGGAGACACCTTTGCTCTCTCTGCCTCATACAGGCACTTTTATTCACGACCAAAATGGACAAGGGATACCTTAAATGGCAAAGAAGGGTTTGCATCTGAGTATACCATTTTATGCCCCAGGGGACAATCCTTTCACTTATAGACTTAGCCCAAAAATATGCCATCCTGTACTCGGACAGGTTCAGGTATTTTCAGACTAGGGACTACCTCATTCCCCTTGGGGGGGTGAAATGGAAGGACTTTCCCCTCCCCAGACTTTTAGAGAATTTTAATAGGAAGATAGATGGGAGACCAATCCCTCCTCACATAACTGACAGCTCTCTACAGAAGTCTGCATTCCCTGAAGAGAACCCCTTAGATAAAATCAGGCTAGCAAGGGAAAGAGTTTAGGGACAGGAATATCTTTACACGAGTGGGAAAGACATATAAAACAATGCAGAAAGGCACCTGCTCTGGACATTGGAAGGAGTTAAGCTGGAAGCTGTCTGTGAGGTATTTCAGGGCCCCTGCAGTGACTCAGAAGTACAACACTTAGGGGGGAGCAGAATGTTGGAGGCAATCTGGATTTACCCCAGCCACCCTAGGCCATATTTTCTGGTCTTGCAAGATTCTTCAACCTTTTTTTGCCCGTTTTCATGAGGCTCTCCAACAAATAATATCTCCAAACTTGGCCCTTGATCCTCACTTTTTCCTTTTTGGGGAAGGTCCATTGGAGCATCTAGATGCTCCGACTAGGAAATTTATTAATCTGGCCTCCCTTGCTGCCAAAAAAGCTATTACCAAAAATGGTTCTCCCCATTGCCTCCCACTCTGGATCTATGGCACCAGATAATGAGAAACATTTACAAGATGGAGAGAATTACATCCTTATTAAATAAATCTCAGAATGGCTTTGAGAATATGTGGAGAAAATGGGTATTATATATTGTACCTATCCGGGCTGATTTTGTACCTTGAGCCGAGTCTGTGGTTTCTTTTGTAGACATGCAAAAGGGAATTAGTTGAATCACCCTATATGTACTCAAGTCTCGCTCTGGACAACAAATGAAATCAGATGGAATATAGAATATATGTGCACTTTATGCTTAATTCTTTTTAATTATTTAAGTTTTCCCCCTTTTATTTTTTTTTACCCTTGTAAATATTACTGTATAACTTTGTTTTTGTGTATGATTATTACCACGGAAATAAAGATTGAAAGTTTAAAAAAAAGAACTTCTCACCTCCGAGGATACAAGGCCTTCTGAACAACAGGGCAGTAGAAGTAGTTCCACTGGCTCCAGCAGAACACAGGGTTCTACGCTCATTACTTTCTAGTTCCAAGAAACTGGGGGCATAAGCCCCATTTGGAACCTCAAAAAATTGAACAAATTTCTTCCCAAGAAATTCAAAATGATATAGCTTAGGAACTCTATTACCTTTCCCTTCATCAACACGACTGGTTAGCCTCCCTGGACATGCAGGATGCTTGCAACATATTCCTATTCACCCAAGGCATCACAAATACCTAAGGTTCATGGATTTGGTTCAGCATTATGAGTTCCAGAGTCTGACCTTTGGGCTATCCTTGTTGCCACGAGTTTTGAAAGTGTTGTGCAATTCTCTCATGCACCTCAGAAGATCGGAATACAAGTGTTCCCATATCTGGACAATTGGCTTATAAGCCCTTCCAGACAAACTCTCCTTGCATTAGCCATGTCCTCAATTTCCTCCACGTCCATGGGAGTCCTGCTAAAGCTCAAGAAATCGCCAGTTGCATCCACTCCCAGAAGCTCCTTTTCATAGGAACTCTTCTGGAACATCCAGTCGCGAAACTTTTCTACAGAGGACAGAAGGGCGATATCCTACAGATGGCCCGATACATCAGAGAACAGCTCGGTTTGAGCTATCTCAATGCAATGGATGCTGGGTCTCATGGCATCCCTCAGTGTTCACTGTGCCCCAACATGCCTCCACATGAGAACCTCTCGGTGGATGCTCCAGTACTCAGTGGTCCCGACCACTCACCCTCAATCCTTTCTCTTCAAGGTGACAGAATCTCTAGAAGGGTCACTCACTTGGTCATCACAGAGGGACAATCTTCTGGAAGGAGTATCCCTTTGCTTCTCTGGATCATCAGATTTCCATTACCATAGATGTGTCCCTGATGGGGTGGGGAGCTCACTGTCAGAATCTCCCACACCCAAGATGCGTGGACTCAGGACGAGTCCCAGCTTCACAAATGTTTTTAGAAATGAGAGCAGTCCTTTATACAGTCGGGCTTTGAAGGACATTGTCACCAGAACATTCTCCTTCAAGCGGACAACAAAGCAGTGATGTATTACATCAAAAAGCAGGTGCTCTTACCCTTATGCAGGGGAAAGTGATGAGAGTGGGGAATGTGCTTGGCACAAGGCTCTCTAATTCAAGTGGTCTACCTGCCGGGTGCAGAACTGACTGGCAGACCATCTCAACAGAACAGAGACAGATCCTCATGAGTAGTCTCTCGACTCAACCCGTGGTTCAGTCTCTGTTTGTGAGTGGGAACTCCAGCCCTGGACCTTTAGCATCCCACTCAACACAAAACTGCCTCTCTTCTGCTCCAGAAATTCAGGGCCATGGCATTTTTCTGTCAGGATGCATTCAGGCGCAGTGAAACGCGCTTTCTATACACCTTTCAGTCTCTCCCTCTAATTAGGATACTTCTCAGTTTGAGTCCCAGGGGACAAAATGATCCTCATTGCTCCCTTCAGCCCTCGACAAATATGGTTTCCGTTACTCAACAGTATATAGGCCCCGAAAAGAGCTTCCCTTCAGGCGAACCTTCTGACTCAGGGGACCTGCAAGTCCATTCTAATCTGAGATCAACTTCACCTTCACACTTGGCTCTGAGAGAGATAGAGGTGAACAGGTTCAATGTCTCTCGCAGAGTTCAGATATTCTTCTGCTGCGTGCAAACACGACCACTAAGAAAAAACACAGCCAAATGGAGCGTTTTTCTCCCTGGTGTACAAAATCCTCTTTGAATCCCTTTTTTCTTTTTTTTTATACTTAGTGTTTTCAGAGCTCTGATTAAGCGGTACAGTTGACACATGTACAGTCGATGATATAGCCATTACATTTGATACAGAAAAAAATTATATTTCATACTAGATATTACAGGTACTATTTGATTTAAGCACAATATACCTTGTACATGAGTAGCCAAGGATAACATAGCTGTTCACAGTTTAGGGTTAGTTATAGCTACTAGCTAGTATAGACTTAGCCAAGACTTGATCCAAAATAAGAATTCACTGCTAATGTTTAGGAATAAAAAAACAGCAATAGAATTCTAAAAACCATACATAACATAAAAAAAAACATTTACTGGGTCAGCTATCAAAGGTATAAATTCTCCAGGACTAACATTGGTAATGTCAGGATGAAGGTATTCTTTCTTTTACAACCAGGTCAATAAGGTAGAGTCCGTGCCTAGACAGAATGTAATAGATGTCAGAGGCTTTATTCTGTATAAGCCTATCCATGAGCTACCCAGATCACGCTCCCAGGACATTCAAAAGCCCACCTGGACCACCGATTCAGATACAGTGCAGGTTTATCTTATGGATTATGTGAGATATTCTCAAATGTTCTGATATGGTCTATGCTTCTCCATTCAGAGATGGATTGGGGGGTCTCCTGTAGCCATCTCCTGGTTATTGCCTTGTAGCCGCAGCCAGCAGTATAGACCAAAGGTACTTCATATCTTTTGTTTAAGAGATTCTGGGGAATACCCAGGACCAAATTCCGATGCCGTCAAGGGTTAGATCAAGAGTTAAATATTAGCAATATGTTGGGCGCTGTTGACAGAAGGTTTGAGTTCTGGACATCTAAAAATATATGTATGGGTTGTCCCTACGTATCACATGCCCTCAGCATGTGGGTGGGAAGCTAGTTTCTTTTAGCTAGTGGCTGGGTGTTAAAAAAAACTTGTTGACTTTCCAGGCGATATTCCATGGTGATGAGTAGTGGACCAAGTCATCTGCCATATCTTTGCCAGTAGGCTGTAATATTGTAGGTGGAGGTCCTGCTCATTTAACTTTAAGGGTTCCATGCTCCTGCAAGTTACCAGACATTTATATGTGAGATATTGCGTGATCCCCATAGCATTCAAATTTGTATATATGGAATGTGTCCTCTAGTATCTAGGAATGGGACTATAAGACTTACTGGGAGTTTCGTAATCTCTAATTTGAAATAATATTCTCTCTCCTTCCCCATTTAAATTTAGTCTTGGCTTTCTCAAAAGATATCATGGTGTTTGCCTCATAAGCTGCGGGCAAACATTCCCTGTTTGCTTGGGTATACCAGTTGATTCCCCAGGAGGAAAGTCAGTTGTTAATAAACCATTTTATACTTCAACATGCTCCTTAATATGCTTCCAGGATGTCCCTCCTCAACCCTCTCCAGAGCGTGTCTGCTCCCTGGAATTGTATCCTAGTAGGGCTTGTTCCCAGTAAGGTACCTGAAAATAACATGGCAGGTAGTGAGTACCTTAACTCTCTAGTTAAGTCAATTTGTTTCAGTGGCTACATAGTACTTATTGCCCCACAAAGCGCACATCTCATTGTGCTGGTTCCAATAAGAAAGAAATTAGGAGCGAATTCCACCTGTGACTTGGTAGATGTAATACCTGAAGCTTGAATCGGTTTCTACCTTGCCATATAAAGGCAGTAGATATTTGTTGCCAGGACTTAGGTTACATGTAGGTATACACAAGATGAATTGAACAGGTATAACAGGCATGGCAAAACATTTAGTTTATTGCCAGTTCTGCATAAAATGACAATGGATTATATTCACCTTTAATATCTTTTATGTTATTAATCAACGGGTGTAGTTGTTAATAAATACTGAGATCTGCTGGTATTTGGTCCCTAAATATTTTATAGATGGGAGGTCCCATTTGAATGGGACTACTTACGAATGGCGAGGGATTGGATAATTGACTGGTAGTACTTCAGTTTTGGGCGTATTCAGGGAATAGTCAGATAGAGATGAAAACTTTTCAAGCTTTTGAAAAAAGAGCTGAAAGGGCTGGTAGGTTGTTAGACAACAATGCACATGGAAATAGACAAAAGGGCCATTTATGTTCTTTCAAAATTTATTCCTGTATCTGCTGCTTGTCTAATATATTGGGCCAATGGTTCAATATAAAGGCAAACAAAAGAGGGAGATTAGGTGGCCGACCTTCTCGGCCGCTGCATTTATCCTGCCTCTCTGCCCTTTCCTGTACACTGCTTCCTTTATGAGCTTTGTCTGTCCCTCCACTAAAGGAGAAGGGCTCATGCCTGCTGGACTTTTTCGGTCCAAAAAGAGGACAAGGGTAAGTCCCTCGACGCTTTTGGAGCGTGAAGGTCCCTTCTCGGGTCCGATCGTCGGCTTCGGGTCGGTCACGCTGGGCCACTGGCCTCACGGTGTCCCCGCCAGGTCAGTTGACCGGTCTTGACTGATGAAGTCGAGATTTTTTTCACCCATTGACGGGTGTCGCTTTAGCAGCCGAGATTCCTCCCGGTTCTCGGGAGGAGTTGAGGATCCTGGTCACTTGTGCCTCCGTTCCGGAGCCCTCGATGGACCTTCCAGCCGGCAAGGTTTGTCTGCCACACCCCTTGCACCGACCCCGAAATTCGGGACTTTCGTCTCGGTTCGACCTCTTCGCGTCCAGCTGCTCTCACCGCCATAGGCGTCTCGTTCGCCTGGTCCGGCGTCACCGCCGTCTTGCTGGGCTCCCTCCTCTCGATGAGGGAGGTCAGCGAATACGCCGACGGGACGAGGACCTTATGTTGCAATAGCCTCCTGCCGGAATAAGTCGATCCGCGCCTTTCCCTGCCATTAAGTGGCTGTCACTGAACTGCCGACACAACCCCGACTCTGCCCGAGAGCCTATGTACCCAGGCCAAGTTCGGCCAAACCAGTTGCCCACCGATTGCGTGGAACTCCACGCCACCACTTGGTTCCGGATTAGATTCTCGGTCGGCTATGGTTTGCCCCATCGCTGTCAGCTGGCCTCACTCCCGACCGACCTCGGCAGGTGAAGGGTGCTCAGGCCAGAGGCAGTTTTTCGAGACCTTCCGAAGTCCAAGATGATTCCTTCCTTCTTCTCCAAGCCGTACTGGACTTGAGTCTCTGTGGCGTCAGCCAACGGACGATAGCCCGTCGTTCTTCCTAGGACTGCTTGCTCATCTCGAGTTCTCCTGGCTGGAGCTCAACCTGCTTCCAACGGGCCAGGTATCCTCAATGAGATTCTGGACCCAGGATCCCCACGTAATGCGTTCCGGTGGCCGAGGCCATAGTGGTCCAGCACTGAACTGGCAGCGCCTGTTTCCTGCCCTGCGCCTTCGGCCAGGATGGTTAGGAGCAGCGTCCCTACCGTTCCTTGTCCTGCTGAACACCGCTGAGGGGTTGCTACCACAGCTGCTGGCTGGGCAACGCCTTGGGATGGGACAACCTCCTGGACAAGGAGTCCCAGAATTTGACCATGTCGGGCGAAACCACGCCATGCCCTCTCTCTCAAGTCCTTCACAGCCAGTTCGCCGTCCTCATGGCACATTATTTTTCTCATGTCTCTGTTGGGCTCCTGGATGAGGTCCATCTCCCACGATTCAGATCACGGTTACAGGTGCGGACCAGGCAGGGTAGGGCCAAACAGCGGCTCCAGACTGTTTTGATAGAGACCATGCCAGATCGGTCTGTCGAGGCTATGCGTGGGCTGTTGGATGATATCCACCTTTACCAGATACCAGCATGTTGGCGATGTTCCTTTTGGACTGACCTCGCCCTGGGTGGAAGGTCACCCAGAGGATCAGAAGTCCAATGCCACCTTGACTCGGGTCTCTTCCGGTCAGGGACAAAGGCCGCAACCACAGCCTGTCTTTCATCCTTCCAGCCTCGGCGCCTGCCCAGCACTAGGGCTGGCAGGCTCGGCCTGGTATCCCAAACCCAAGCCGGCTTCTAACAGGAGGCAGGGAGGAGGCCCAGGAGGTCCCTCGGTGGTCCCTCCCAGCCTGCCCAGTGACGGCTGAGGGTGTCGCCCCCATCCCGGCTACTCATTTCTGTCCCCGTGGGGACGGCCCGACCCTGCTCGCCTGGTCCGCTGTTACCACGGACAGGTGGGTTTTGAGGTAGGGAAGAGGCCTGCCTCACGGGAGCAGGCACCACCAGAGCCGTCACTTGGGGGCTTCGATCCCCAGCTCACTGGCGGCTGGTCGAGTTATATCACTCTCCTCCTGCAGAGTGGTAGAGAGGTTGACCCTTCAGACCCAGGTTTGTGTCCAGTACTCCTGGTTCGAACGGACGTGGCGCCTATTCTCGCCTCCACGACCTAAACGTCTTTTGTCTCGAACCTTCAGGATGTCACCTGGCTCAGATAATACCATCCTTGAACGCGGGCGTGGTTCTGCTCTCTGACCTGTAGGACGCGTTTTTTCACGTCCCCATCTGGTCTGCCCTGCTCAGAGATTCCTCTGCCTCCCGAGCGGAAGGATCTCCTTCGAAGTTCCAAGCCATGCTCTCGGTTGTCTCCAGCTCCTGGGTCTTCACCAAATGTATGGCAGTGGTGACAGTATTCTGGGCGCCTTAGGGTCCGGTGTATCCTTCTTGACGATTGGTTGATAGCAGCTCCTCCAGAAGGAGGCGGAGGGTCCAGAGATTGTCCTCCAGGTCTGTTTCAACTGGCCTTGTCAACGAGGCTAAGTCGAACTGAGCCGGCAGGTGATTTTTCATCGGGCGAGTCGACTTTCAGCCAGAGCTGCCCCCGCGGACAGGGCCGAGGTTCTTCCTCCTGTCCATCATTTCTGTTGGGCACCGGCCTGCCCGACTCTGCGCCCGTCTCATGGCCTGTACCAGCGTGGTCCGCTGGGCCCGCTGGAACATGTGCCCCCAGTGGGACTGGCCAGTGGTCAACGCCGCATCCCTTGATCAGCCTAGTCGGGACACAGGATGTGTTTCCAGTGGTGGGACTGCCCAGATCACTTCAGGAGGGTATCCTGTGTCCGCCTTTAGCCGATTGTCCTCTGTTTCATCGGTGCCTCTCTGATGGGTTGGGGTGCCCATCTGGGGAACATTGCCTGGCCTGGTCTCGCGCGAGTCCCATGCCATATCAACCTGTTGAGCCCGAGGGTCCGCCTAGCTCTCACCCCTTTTGCCCGGTCAAGTGGTCCAGTCCGACGGACAATACCACGACTATGTTATCTTAAACCGCCAGGGGGGACGGTCCTGCTTCTGTGCAAGGAAGTTTCCGATTGTCACCGGCGCAGCCTGAGGCGGATTCCGCCATTCACGCAGAGCCTCCAACACCCTGGCCGTGCCCTGAGCCGGATAGGGGCTGCATCCCATGAGTGGTCTCTGCCGGAGGTAGTACAGCATCTGTTCTCCCTTTGGGCACACTCAGGTGGACCTTTTGCTTCACGGAGAACGCTGGGTTGAGTCGTTCCATGCCCGCCTGTGCAGGGCTCGCTGCAGGGGGTGCCTTCTATAATGGACCCCGGCCTTTTACGCTTTTCCCATTTCCTTGATCCACAAGGTGCTTCTTGGCTAGGGAGGGACACGGCAGGTGTTCTGATAGCTCAGACTGGCCTCGCGTTCTGTACCTGACCTCAGTCTCAGCTCCAGGACCGCTGTAGCTTCCAGCTCGCCTGACCTGCCTCAGTCAATCAGGGTGTTCATCCGACCTTCAATCCCGCACCTGACGGCTTGGTTCCTGAGCGCGAGTTCCAGGCTTTGGGTCTTCCGACGAGGTTTCAATGTATGAGGCGTCTGTGAGGAGTCACCAGAAAATGTTATGCTTCAAATGGAAAAAGGTTTTCATTTGTGTCAGGCAAGGGCTTGACCCTTCCTCCTGTTCCTTGGCAAGCATCTTGACTATTTCGGTCCTTTCTAGTCGGGGGCTTAGTTCATTACCCTATGGGTGTGCACCTGGCAGCCATCTCTGCCACTGGCTGGCCGAAGCAGTCGGTGGCGAGAGAAGGTGGTTCCATGCCAAAGGCCTTGATCACATTTCCCTCCAGGTGGGAACTCCCCACCTCGTGTGATCTACTGTTGGTACTGGCAGCTCATGGGTGTCACCCAACCTCCATGCACAGGTGCTCTCTCACCTGTCGTGGAAGACCGCTTCTTGGTGGCTATCACGCCAGCCAGAAGGATGTGAGAGCTCCATGCCCATCGAGTCTCACTGGTCTTCCACAGGGACAGTTGTCCTGCGCCCCCCCCGAAATTCTTCCAAGGTGGTGTCGAGTTTCACCTTAACCAGGTGTTGACTGCGTGTTCTACCCAATCACACCGAGGTTAATATAGGCCCATACTCTGATCCTAGAAGGCGTCTTTATTGTAAGGAGCGACTGGTGAAATTGTGAGAGGTTCGCCAGCTGTTTGTCACCTACGCTGAAGTCGGATCTGGCAGACCTGTTAAGTTGACTATACAGGTGGTAACCTCCCATAGATTCTGTGTTACGGGCATGAGCCTCCAGAGGATAAGATTCATTTACCCGCCATACTGCTGCAACGGTGGCTGCTTTCAGGGACGCCCTATCAGGAAATTGCAGGCTGCTACCTGAAGTCAGTGAACACCTCATTACCCACTACCACACGACCTTGAGTCACGCCGATGTGGTTTTTGGCCTGCCTCAGTCTCTTCCTGGTAAGTAATGGGTTTTGCCTCCTCTCCTGGAGAACTGCTAGGAGTCTGCCAATGAGGTATGAACAATATATCCATGTCTCAGGGGTACAGTTATCATTTGTAACAGGAGTTCAGGAATGGTATTTGTTCATCCACACGACCACCCGACCTCTCGTCTCGACCACAACCTGAGCTTCCAGCGGGCCAGATCTGGCCATGGAGCGAGTTATACCACCCGGTGGGTGGAGGAGCAGTGAAGACCTTCCGTAAGATTTAAAGTGCAAGGATACTGCCAATGAGTGTATGAACAACATATACTATCTTAGAACTCCTGTTACAGGTGAGTAACCTGTATATTTTAATCGTGAAACCGTCGGTTCAAGCCTATCTGTGGTAACTGTAAGTAAATGAAGGTTTGTCTGTGTGGAACTTGTTTTGGTCTGTTTTTGAACCGATCAGTGGGTTTAAAACTCATTTAAAACTAAAAGTTACTATTTTAGAGTGCGTCCCTGTTCTTATTGGTTCTGGAAAACGGATTTATTACGTTTTCCAATACCCGGTAGACACGGTTAGGAACCGATAAGTGTCTTGCCTGGCACTGCTGTTGAAAGGGCAAGTTTTTGGTTAGGCTGGCATTATGTCTGAGAAACCCAAAAGAAAAACTGGGCCACTGGTTTCAACACTGTGATGTTTGTGGGGAAGTCTTGCAAGGCTGAACCACACACCACATGTGTTTATTGTCTGGGTTTGACCACCCAGTCAGACTGCCAGGTATGTAAGAATTCCTGCAGCCACCCTAGGAAAAAAGATTGGGCAGGTTCAGGGAACGAGAGGCCAAAGTCCGCTGATCCTGATGGCAGTGCCGGTTTGGTGCCAACCCAACCAGAGGGAGTGCCCTCTGACCAGGGCCAGACTTCTCGGGTAAAGAAAAGCTGGTTCTGAGGAACCAATTCCAGTAAAGAAAAACAAGAAAATCAGCAGGTCTGGAGTCCAAAAATTCTTCTCCAACTGCTGTAGAGATAAGCAAAGCCATACAGATTGTCCGGTCATTGTTCAGGGTCCGTCCCAACCACCACTATCTGGTAAAAGGTCGGTTCGTCCGTCCCAGTGGTTCAGGATTATGATATTGGAGGAATTTATGAGCCAGAGGAGGGGAGGAGGATTATGAACTTTATGAATGTAGCTGGGAAGGTCTGGGTGTGCCCATTGAACCGACATCTCCCCAGACAGACCTTTAGAATCTCTCCTACTGCTGTCTGAGTCTCCATCTCATTTTATGTTTTATAAAAAGTTGCTGAAACCCTCTAGCTTCCTTTAGAAGAGGCTGTGGATGAGCAAGAGGAGCCTGTTTTGTAGAAATGATGGATATTCCAGAGTCTAGGAGATTGTCTATTCCTTTACATAAGTCTTTTAGGAAACAAGCAATTAAAATTTTAAAAGCTCCTAATTCTGTGCCTCCTGTAGATAAAAGATGGACAGGAGGTATACATTGTCAGGTCCTGATACAGAATTCTTTCTCAGCAATGCAGTCATGTTAGGTAGTTCAGGCTGCTGCCTGTGATAAAGCTAATATTCCCTTGGCTTCACATCCTCCTGACAAGGATTCCAGGAAGATTGATGCCATGGCAAAAACAGTATATGGTAGCCTCTGGGACCTCGGCAAGCAAATTATATGGCTTATGTAGCTGGTATCAGAAATCTAGATGGGATACTGTTATGCATTGGCTGCAGGCCCATGGCCAGCTGGCTAGTGAACCAGAACAGGTGGCTGCTGATGGCATTGAAGCCTGTAAGGTTCCAGTTTCATGCTGCTGTGGATGTTAATGATGTTTCCTCTAGGGTCATGGCCACATCTGTAGCTTTTGAGGCTGGCCTGGCTCAGGTGTATTAGTTTGTCACAGGATACCCAGACTAAGGCTATGGATTTTCTCAGTGGTGGGAAATTTCTGTTTGGAGAGCAGACAGAGAATTACATGAAGAAGATGGATGAATATGGGACTACTTACAAGAGTGCCCAGGGCTTAAGGAGCGGCAAGCCACCTCAAAGGCATGCCCCAGGGGTAGGGTAGGCCTTTTCACAGGCCTTCTACCAGACTCAGACCTCCTCTGCCTATGCTCAGAGAGGGCTTCTTCAGAGGCAGGGGCAGACAAGGGTAGGGAATCTGCTCCCACCCCCAACCTAAAGCTCCTGCGAAACAGGCACCCTTGATGGGTGCCAGGGCGGAGTCTCCTGTACCAGTGGGGGCAGGCTTACTTCAGTCAGAATTGGGCTTCTTTAACCTCGGACAAGTGGGTTCTGGAAGTAGTGATTCAGGTCTGGTTCTCAGCTTCAAAAGTTTCCCAAGTTGAGAAGGACTTTTTCTACCTGCAAGTACTTCAGAGATCCTCGCTCTGGAAACAGAGGTCTCATCCCTGTTAGCCTCAGAGCAGTAGAAAGGGTTCCTCCTGCATCAGGGCAGTTGGTCTGTATTCCAGATACTTCCTTACCCCAAAAAGACAGGAGAATGGCGGCTCATTTTAGATCTCAGATATCTGAACAAGCATCTTTTGAAACCAAAGTTCAAATGGTAACTCTGGCAATGATTTTACTTTCCCAAGGCCAGGGACTGGCTAGCCTCCTGGACCTCAAGGATGCCTATTTCCATGTCCCAATCAGAAGATCCCATCGAAAGTACCTCAGATCTCGAACTGCCCTCAGGTCATTACCAGTTCAAGAGTAATGCCCTTCGGCCTTACCTCTGCTCCAAGGGTATTCAAAGTGTCTAGCAGTGGCAGTGGCTCACTTAAGGAGGCAGAGGATTGCTGTTTTCCCTATCTAGACTACTGACTCATTGTAGGCCAGTCCCCAGAACAGGTAAAATCTCACCTGCAGGTCACCCAGCAGCTTCTCACCTCCTGGGTTTTGCAAACTCACTAAAGTCGGTTCTGGAACCAGTCCAGGTACTCACCTTTATAGGGGCAGAATTGACACAAAGCTAGCCAGAGCCTCTTCCCCAGAAAGGGTAAGGAATTTAGTGGCTCTGGCCTCTTCCTTCACTCTGCAGGTCTCTCGACCAGCAAGACACTTTCTGCAGCTCCTGGGGCACATGGCTGCATCCACAGCTGTTGTGCAGGGAGCCAGATTTCAGATGAGAGACATTCAGTTTCACTCGAGAACCTTTTTGGTCTCAGAGAAGAGACCCTTTCCAAGTTGGTTTCAGTGATTCTAACCTTGATCCTAGCTCCAGTGGTGGCAGGATCAGAGCACTTTAAGAGCGGGGTCCTTCATTTCTTCTCACGACTTGACTCTCACTACAGATGCTTCCTCTGGATTGGGAGCTCACATGGGCGACCTTTCCACTCAAGGAGTTTGGTCCCCCAGGAACTCTCTGCTCCACATCAATGTGCTGGAACTCAGAGCTGTCTTTTTAGCTCTTCAAGCTTTTTCTGCATCTGTCCACTTACAAGGTGATACAAGTCAGAACAGACAACACCACAACAATGTGGTACATCATCAACAGGGGGGCACCTGTCTTCGGCCTTGTGCACCGAGGCAATGAAGTTGTGGTCTCTGGCCTATTCCCTGAACACTTCTCATAGCAGTTCATCTTCCAGGGAAGGACAAGTCCTAGCGGATGCCCTCATCAGATTTCCAGGGCCATCACGAATGGTCCCTGGATCTCAAGTGCTGGGATAGTTTTTGCCAGGGGCATCCTCAGATAGATCTTTTGCAGCCTCAGACAATCACAAACTTCCTCTGTTCTGTTGCAGGCCTCCAGTGCTGGGCTCAGTTCCCTGGATGCCCTTTCTTCTGGATTGGGAGGGAAGTTCTCATGCTTCTCCCCTTTCCTCTCCTATTCAAAGTACTAGTCAAAATCAGATCTCAGCCTTGCAGGGTGATTCTGATTGCCCCGGATTGGGCCAGGCAGCCCTGGTACCCACTCCTTCTGTCTGACAGTCCATCTTCCCCTGTGCCTCCCAGGAATCACAATCTGTTGACTTATGCCCAGGGAAGGGTTTGGTATCCGACCTCATCCCTCAACCTCAAGGCCTGGCTCTTGGAGGAGTTAGAGTTGCTGATTTACACCCTCTCAGGGTGTTCTTGAGATCCTAAAGGCTTCCAGAAAGCCTTCCACTAGGCTACTTATAGTTCTAAATGGAAAAAGGTTTTCCATTTGGTGTGCTGGGAAAATATTTCCAGAATCTGCTGAATTGCCCATTTTGTTAAATTACATGGTACATCTTAATTCCTTGAGTCTCAGACCAGCTACCCTGAGAGTTCATTTGGCAGCTGTGTCTGCTTTTTCTGTCAGCAGGAAAGTCATCCCCTTCCTCTCATCCTGTGTTTTCCAAGTTTTTTATGGATTACTCCATACTAATCCTCCTTTTCGGAACCGGCCCCTGCTTGGGACCTTAATGTTTGCATTGCCCAGTTAATGCAACCCCCTTTGAACCTCTGTCTTCTGCAGAGCTTATACCTAACTTGAAAACTGTTTTTCTAGTGGCTATCACTTCTGCCAGACGCATAAGTGAATTGCAAGCCTTGTCAGTGGAGACTGACTTTATTTCTTTCCATAGGGATAAGGTAGTCCTAGGACTAATAGGAAGTTTTTGCCTAAGGTGGTTTCAGATTTCCATCTTAATCAATCTATCTCCCTTCCAGTATTTTTCACTGATCACCCTCTTCGGTGAGAGGAGGTTGCACAGCCTGGATGTTAAGAGAGCTCTTACTTATTATGTAGAGCGTACCAAGGTCACAGGTTCGAATCCCTCAAACTTTTCCTTACCTATGGTGAAGTTGGGAAAGGCAAACCTGCCACTAAGAGATCAATAGCCAGGTGGATTGTCTCTTGTATCCAATTTTGTTATCAGAAAGTGGGCAGAGCCCCCGGTTTGAGGGCTCATTCTACCAGGGGTACAGCTGCGTCTCTAGCTGCTGCCAGAGATATCCCTTTATTAGAGATTTGCCAGGCTGCTACTTGGAAAACGGTACACACTTTTACCAAGCATTACTCCCTGGATGTCCAGGCAGAGAGATGCTCGGTTTGGCACAGCTGTTCTTCAGAGCCTATTCTCAGGCAGGTTCTGCCCTCCTTCATAGAGGTACTGCTGTGTATTCTGTTAATATCTATAATATAGCAAGACTTCATGTTGTTTGAAGAAAAATTACTCACCTTAGTAATGTTGTTTCTTCTAATGGAGTCTTGCTATATTATAGACCTCCCAACCTGCCCTCTCAGAACCTCTACTTGGTGGGGTGCGGGCAACTTAGTGTGGGCATCTTATGTCCTGTTAGCATTTTGTCCCCTTTGGGACTTTGGGGGTGTGTGTGTATCGCTGTGTGTGTGTTTTATTATACTTATGCTCCATTTCATATTATTAGAATGGTGTTATTATTTGGTCCCCTGACTTGAGTCTTGGGTGTTGGGACCATCAATGGTTGTTATTATTTAGGTAGCCATTTGGCTAGTGTAGGTTACAGCTTCACACAGACCTTAGTGAGTTTGGCTCGTAAAGATCTGACAGTTCAAGTTTGAAATGACACAGATAGAGCTGCTCTCGTGCCAAAATTCTATTTTGGAATGGATTTAACCATTTCACTCTGGGGCAGTTCTAGAGCTGGATCAAACTGCTAATGTCTATAATATAGCAAGACTCCATTAGAAGAAACAACATTACTAAGATGAGTAATTTTTTCTTACTTCAGATACCCAGCACAAGTTGGCGGATGTTCCCTTTTTGGGGACTGACCTCTTCGGCCCCGGGGTGGAAGGTCACCTGCAGAGGATTGAGAAGTCCAATGCTACCTTGGACTCGGTCTCTTCTGCTCAGAAGGACAAAGGCCGCAAGCCACAGCCTAAGCCCTTTCGTCCTTCTGCGCCTTGGCGGCGCCTCGCCCAGCAACGCCAGGGCCAGCAGGCTCGACCTTGGTATCCTAGCCGCCGCTTCCGCCAACAGGAAGCAGGGAGGTAAGGCCCAGGAGGTCCCTCGCCGGGTCCTCCTCCAAGCCTGCCCAGTGACGGGCTGAGGGTGTCGCCCATCCCTGTCACCTCACCCTGGTTCTCCTGTGGGGACGGCTCAGACACTTCCTTTCCGCCTGGTCCTTTTGTTACCATGGACAGGTGGGTACTGGAGGTGGTGGAAAGGCCTACCTCTGAGTCTGAGCAGGCCCCGCCTTCAGAGCCGTCACAGAATCGGGGCCCCTCGATCCGCAGCTCACTGGCGGCTCGCCACGACATCGCCTCTCCTCCAAAAGGAGGTGATCGAGGTGGAGGACCCCCTTCAGACCCGGGTTCGTGTCCAGGTATTTCCTGGTTTCGAACGACAGGGGCTGGTGCCCATTCTCGACCTACCACGACCTGAACAAGTTCCTAGGTCTCGAACCTTCAGGATGGTCACTCTGGCGCAGATAATACCATCTCTGGAACACGGCGTGTGGTTCTGCTCTCTGGACCACAGGACGCGTTTTTCACGTCCCTATCGGTCTGTCACATCGGAGATTCCTCCGCTTTCGAGCGGAGGGATCCCTCTTCGAGTTCCGAGCCATGCCCTTCGGCTTATCTCCAGCTCCCAGGGTCTTCACCAAATGCATGGCAGTGGTGACAGCATTCCTGCGGCGCTGAGGGGTCCGGGTGTACCCTTACCTGGACGATTGGCTGATAGCAGCCTCCTCCAGACGGGAGGTGGAGTGGTCCAGAGATCTGGCCCTCCAGGTCTGCTCTCGAGTTGGCCTTCTCATCAACGAGGCCAAGTCGGAACTCGAGCCGAAGCAGGTGATCCTGTTCATCAGGGCAGAGCTCGACTCTCTTCGAGCCAGAGCACGGCTCCCGGCGGACAGGGCCGAGGTTCTTACCTCCTTTGCCCAATCATTTCTGGTTGGGCAATCGCGCCCTGCCCGGGACTTCCTGCGCCTTCTGGGTCTCATGGCGGCCTGTACCAGTGTGGTCCGTTGGGCCCGCTGGCACATGCGCCCCCTTCAGTGGGGACTGGCCAGCCAGTGGTCACAACGCTGCGATCCTTTGGACCAGCTAGTGATAGTGACCCAGGAGATGTGGAACGCTCTCCAGTGGTGGACCGTTCCATTCCATCTGCAGGAGGGCATCCTGCTTGTCCACCCTGAGCCGACGGTCTCTGTTGACCGATGCCTCTCTGATGGGTTGGGTGGCATCTGGGGCAACATCGTGCACGGCCCTGGTCCCCGTGGGAGTCCCATGCCACATCAACCTGCTGGAGCTCCGAGCGGTCCGCCAGCTCACCGCCTTTGCCCGCTTTCTCCGGGTCAAGTGGTCCGAGTCCAGACGGACAATACCACGACCATGTACTACCTGAACCGCCAGGGCGGGACGCGCCCATGCTTCTATGCAAGGAAGCTCTCCGATTTGGTCACTGTGGTGCAGCCTGGAGGCGGATCTCCTAGCCATTCATGTGGCGGAGCCTCAACACCCTGGCCGATGCCCTGAGCCGGATAGGGCTGCATCTCACTAGTGGTCTCTCCTGCCGGAGGTAGTACAAGATCTGTTCTCCCACTGGGGCCACCTCAGGTGGACCTGTTTGCCTCAGGAGAGCGCGAAGCTGAGCTGTTTCATGCCCCCCTCAGCAGGGCTCGCTGCAGGGGATGCCTCTCGAGGCTGTGGACCCCGGCCTCTTCTACGCCTTTCCCCATTTCCCTTGATTCACAAGGTGCTTCTCAAAGCAAGGAGGGACAAGGCGCAGGTGATCCTGATAGCCCCAGACTGGCCCCACCAGTTCTGGTACCCAGATCTCCTCAGCCTCAGCTCCAGGCTCCCGAGGCAGCTTCCAGCTCGCCCGGACCTGCTCTCAGTCAATCAGGGGAAGGTGTTCCATCCAGACCTTCAATCCCTGCACCTGACGGCCTGGTTCCTGAGCGGCTAGAGTTCCAGGCCTTGGGTCTTTCCGACGAGGTCCTCAATGTTGTTGAGGCGTCCCGTAGGGAGTCGACCAGAAAATGCTACGCCTTCAAATGGAAGAGATTCTCCATTTGGTGTCAGGCAAGGGCTTGGACCCTTCCTCCTGTTCTGTGGCAAGCATTTTGGACTATTTAGGTCCCTTTCTGGTTAAGGGCTTAGGTCGGCGACCCTAAAGGTGCACCTGGCAGCCCTCTCTGCTTCAGGCGTGGGCGGGAAGCAGGTCGGTGGCCTGAGAAAGGTGGTGGCGCTTTTTCAAAGGCCTTGATCACATTCCTCCAGTGCGAGAACCTCCACCGTGGATCTACTGCTGGTCTGGCAAAGCCTGCGGCAAGCCATTCAACCAATGCACAAGTGTGAACTCTCTCACCTGTCGTGGAAAACCGCCTTCTTGGTGGCTATCACGTCAGCCAGAAGGATGGGAGAGCTGCAGGCGCTGCATCGAGTCTCCTTACCTGGTCTTCCACAGGGACAAAGGTTGTCCTGCGCCCCACAGAAATTCCTTCCGAAGGTGGTGTCGAATTTTCACCTTACGGTGCTAACTCTGCGGTGTTCTTCCCCAATCACACCTCGGAGGCCGAATATAGGCTCCATACTCTGGACCCTAGAAGGGCGCTCGCTTATTATAAGGAGCGCACGGCTGAAATTCGGGGAGAGGTTCGCCAGCTGTTTGTCACCTACGCTGAAGCCGCATCTGGCAGACCTGCAGCCAAGCGGACGATAGGCAGGTGGGTCACCTCCTGCATAGATCGCTGCTATAAGTTGGCAGGCATGGAGCCTCCCAGAGGGATAAGAGCTCATTCTACCCGTCATACTGCTGCATCGGTGGCTGCTTCCAGGGACGTCCCTATCCAGGAAATCTGCAGGGCTGCTACCTGAAGTCAGCACACCCCTTCATTACCCATTACCACATCGACCTTGAGTCACCGGGATGCTGGTTTTGGGGCCTCGGTTCTCCAGTCTTTATTTCCCAAGTAAGTATTGGGGTGTGCGCCAGCCTCCTCCTCCCGGAGAACTGCTAGAGTCTGCCAATAAGTGTGGATGAACAACATATCCATGTCTCAAATACAGGTTACTCACCTGTAACAGGAGTTCTAGGAATGGTATATGTTGTTCATCCACACGACCTCTCGGCTCGACGCACAACCTGAGCTTCCAGCGGGCCAGATCTGGCGTCATGGGGCGGAGCCGAGAGTTTTACCACCCGGGTGGGTGGGAGGAGCCTGCTTGAAGACCTTCCGGCAAGATTTAAAGCGGCAAGGAACCTGCCAATAAGTGTGGATGAACAACATATACCATTCCTAGAACTCCTGTTACAGGTGAGTAACCTGTATTTCTGTGCCTCCTGTGGACAAAAAGATGGACAGGAGGTACACTCTGTCAGTCCTGATACAGAATTCCTTTCACAGCAATGCAGTCATGTTGGTGTGGTTCAGGCTGCAGCCTGTGATAAAGCTAATATTCCCTTGGCTTCACATGCTCCTGACAAGGATTCCAGGAAGATTGATGCCATGGCTAAAAAACAATACATGGCAGCGTCCTTGGGACTCAGGCAAGCAAATTACATGGCTTATGTGGCAAGGTATCAAAATCTAGATGGGACACTGTCTTGCTTTTGGCCAAACAGGCCTCTGGCCTGCTTGCTAATTAGCTGGAACAGGTGTTTGCTGATGGCATTGAGGCATCTGAGGTGCAGTTTCATGCTGCTGTGGATTTTAATGATGTATCCTCTAGAGTCATGGCTACGTCTGTAGCTTTTCTTAGGTTGGCCTGGCTCAGGTGTACTAGCTTGTCACAGGATACCCAGACTAAGGCTATGGATTTTCCTGTGGTTGGAAATTCTCTGTTTGGGGAGCAGACAGAGAATTATATGAAGAAAATGGATGAATATAGGACTATCTATAAGAGTGCTCAGGCTAAGGAGCGGCAAGTCACTCCTCAGAGGCAGGCCCAGGGGTAGAGGTAGGCCATTTCAGGCCTTTTTACCAAACCCTGGCCTCCTCTGCTTATGCTCAGAGGGGGTTCTTCAGAGGGAGAGGCAGACGGGGTGTGGGCAGGCCTGCTCCCACCCCTCAGCCTAAAGCACCTGCCAAACAGACACCCTGATGGGGTGCCCAGGGCCGATTCTCCTTTACCTGTAGGGGCAGGTTGGCTTACTTGTTCAGAACTGGGTGTCTCTAACTTCAGACAAGTGGGTCCTGGAAGTAGTAAGCCAGGGTCTGGTTCTCAGCTTCAAAAGTTCCCAAAGATGAGAATCAGATCTTTCCCGCCTCCAAGCTCTTTAGAGACCTTTACTTTAGAAACAGAAGTCTCAACCTCCTGGCTCTCAGAGCTGTAGAAAGGGTTTCTCCCTACACCAGGGCAAGGGTCTGTACTCCAGATATTTCTTACCCCAAAAGACAGGAGAATGGCGCCATTTTAGACCTGAGATATCTGAACAAACACCTTTTGAAACCAAAGTTCAGAATGGTAACTCTGGCAATGATTTTACCTCTCTAAGGCCAGGGGACTGGCTAGCCTCCTGGACCTCAAGGATGCCTATTTTCACGTCCTAATCAGAAGCTCCCACCCATAGTACCTCAGATTCAACTACCCTCAGGTCACTACCAGTTCAGAGCAATGCCCTTGGCCTCACCTCTGCCTCAAGGGTATTCACAAAATGTCTGGCAGTAGCAGTTGCTCATTTAAGAAGGCAAAGGATTGCTGTTTTTCCTATCTGGACGACTGGCTCATTGTAGGCCAGTCCCCAGAACAGGTAAAATCTCACCTGCAAGTTACCCAGCAGCTGCTCACCTCCTGGGCTTCTTGCTCAATCTTCCAAAGTCAGTTCTGGAACCAGTTCAGGTGCTCACCTTCATAGGTGCAGAATTGACACAAAGCAGGCCAGATCCTTCCTACCCTTAGAGAGGTAAGGAACTTGGTGGCTCTGGCCTCCCCTTCACTCTGCAGGTCTCTCACCAGCAAGACACTTTTTGCAGCTCCTGGGGCACATGGCTGCGTCCACAGCTGTAGTGCAAGGAGCAAGATTTCAGATGAGGGACATTCAGTTTCACTTGAGAGCATTTTGGTCTCAGAGAAGAGACCCCCTTTCCAAGTTGGTCCCAGTGACCCGAACTCTGATCCAGGCCCTCCAGTGGTGGCAGGATCAGAGCAATTTAAGACTGGGGGTCCCCTTCATTCCTCTGTCTCACTCCTTGACCCTCACTACAGATGCTTCCCTCCTGGGGTGGGGGAGCCCACATGAAACCTCTCCACTCAGGAGTGTGGTCCCCTGGAATCTCTGCTCCACATCAATTTGCTGGAACTCAGAGCTGTCTTTTTAGCACTTCAGGTGTTTTCTGCGTCTGTTCAGAACAAAGTGGTACAAGTCAGAACAGACAACACCACAACAATGTGGTACATCAACAAGCAGGGGGGCACTCGGTCTTCGGCCTTGTGCACTGACGCAATGAAGTTGTGGTCTCTGGCCTATTCCCTGAACACTTCCTCATAGCAGTTCACATTCCAGGAAAGGACAATGTCCTAGCAGATGCTCTCAGCAGGATTTCCCAGGGCCATCACGAATGGTCTCTGGATCCCTCAAGTACTGGGATAGTTTTTGCCAGATGGGCACCCTCAGATAGATCTTTTGCAGCCCTAGACAATCACCAACTTCCACTGTTCTGTTGCAGGCCCCCAGTGTTGGGCTCAGTCCCCCTGGATGCCTTTCTCCTAGATTGGGAAGGGAAGTTTCTTTATGCCTTTCCCCCCTTCCCTCTCCTATTCAGGTGCTAGTCAAAATCAGATCCCAGCCTTGCAGGGTGATTCTGATTGCCCCAGATTGGGCCAGGCAGCCCTGGTACCCACTCCTTCTGTCCCTAGCAGTCCATCTTCCCTGAGTCTCCCAGGAATCACAACCTGTTAACCTGTGCCCAGGGAGAGTTTGGTATCCGAACCTCAAATCCCTCAACCTCAAGGCCTGGCTCTTGAGGAGTTAGAAATTGCTGACCTACACCTTTCTCAGGGTGTTCTTGAATCCTAAAGGCTTCTAGGAAGCCTTCCACTAGGCTACTTATAATTCAAAGTGGAAAAGGTTTTCCATTTGGTGTTCTGGGAAACATATTTCCCGGAATCTGCTGATTTGCCCATTGTTTTGGACTATATGGTCCATCTTAATTCTTTGGGCCTGGAGACCAGCTACCCTGAAAGTACATTTGGCAGCTGTCTCTGCTTTTGTGTCAGCAGTAAAGCCTCCTCTCTTTCTGCTCACCCTGTATTTTCCAAGTTTTTAAAGGGATTACTTCATACTAATCCACCTTTTAGGATCCGCCCTACCTGGGACCTTAATGTTTGCATTGCCCAGTTAATGCAACCCCTTTGAACCTCTGTCTTCTGCAGAGCTTAAGTACTTAACTTGGAAAACTGTTTTCCTAGTAGCTATCACTTCCTTGAAAGCGCATAAGTGAGTTGCAAACCTTATCCAGTAGAAACTGACTTTATTTCTTTCCACAGGGATAAGGTAGTCCTCAGGACTAACAGGAAGTTTTGCCTAAGGTGGTTTCAGATTTCCATCTTAATCAATCTATCTCCTTCCAGTGTTTTTCACTGAACATTCCTCCTGTTGGCGAGAGGAGATTGCACAGTTTAGATGTTAAGAGGGCCTTAAGTTACTATATAGAACGTACTAAGGGTCACAGGTTCGAATCCTCCAACTTTTTCTCACTTATGGTGAGGTCGGAAAGGAGACCTGCCACTAAGAGATCAGTTGCCAGGTGGATTGTCTCTTGTATCCAATTTTGTTATCAGAAACTGGGGAAAGTTCCCCTCTGGCCTGAGGGCTCATTCTACCAGAGGTACAGCGTGTCTCTAGCTGCTGCTAGAGACATCCCTATCTTAGAGATATATGTCAAGCAGCTACCTGGAAAAGCGGTACACACTTTCACCAAGCATTACTCCCTGGATGTCCAGGCCAGGAGAGATGCTCTGTTTGGCACAGCTGTGCTTCAGAGCCTATTCCCTAAGTAGGTTCTGTCCCTCCTCCATGGAGGTACTGCTGTGTAATCTGCATTTGTCATAATATAGCAAGACTTCACGTTGTTTGAAGAAGAAATTACTCACCTTAGTAATGTTGTTTCTTCTAATGGAGTCTTGCTATATTATGACCTCCCCCCCAGCCTGCCCCTCTCAGAACTTCTACTTGGGTATGGGGTGGGCAGCCTTGTGTGGGCGCTAGTTATGCCCATTATATGTTTTCCACCCCTTCTTGGGGTTTTGGGGTGTGGTGTTTTTATTTTATCTTATATTATTGCTTATATTATATTATTATTTCTGGTCCCCTGACTTGAGTCTTTGTGTTGGGACCAGGAATATGTGTTAATAGTCAGGTAGCCAGTTGGCTAGTGTAGGTTACAGCTTCCACACAGACCTTAGTGAGTTTTGCTCATAAAGATCTGACAGTTTGGGTTTGAAATAACCCAGACAGAGCTTTCTAACCGAGCTCAGCTCCAAGTTCCATTCTTAGAATGGGAGTTAACTCTTTCACCTCCGGAGCAGTTCTAATGGTGGGACAAACTGCAATTGTCATAATATAGCAAGACTCCATTAGAAGAAACAACATTACTAAGGTGAGTAATTTTTTCTTATTTTCCTTTGCCTTCATAATCACGTTATTTAAAAGTGATTCCCTTAACTTTTGTATGTCAAGAAGTACTGATCTTCCTGGATTTAAAGTCTTCACCATTTGTTCATACTGCTGGGTTCAAGTCGGAGGTGCTAGGACCCCACTGGAGCCAACAGTCTTCAGGAGGAGCCAGTGCAGAGGGCAGGACCGCGCGTATGCGGCACTGCGGGGCTGGCGTGTACCTTTGTAGGCTATCTCGGCGTCGACACTCCAACCGCCTCAGTTCCTTTTTCCTGCTGTCGAGTGTGCCTCAGTGATGTCACTCACCAACCAGGAGTCATATCTTCACGCCTATATGACTACATCGCTCAGATTTACTTAGTTTATTATTTTGTTTAAAAGAAAAACTTCAGTGCCGCCTGTGCCATGTCCGCGCGCCGCCACCTGGTAGTGTGGGCACAGGGCCCACGGGCATTGGGGCCAGGTCCAACATCAGTTCCAGTGTCTCCTGTTTATCCTTTGCTGATGCTAGACAGCTGCCTATTTGGGCAGCTCCCCACCCTTCCGAAGGGGACTTGGAGCATGTTGAGTCTGATCCCGACCTTATCATTTCTGAAGCATGTGATGAAGACTCGCTCTGTAGCTTGAATGGCAAGTCCTCAGTTCCAACTGAAAGCCCAGTAGAGGACTTTTCCTTCTAGTCTCTACTCAGAAATATTTATTTATTTATTTAGCTTTTGTTGACCGGGTAAGTGCACTAGACAAATCCTGCCTATTTTCAGGCACCACTGGGAGGGGATACAGATGAATGCCAACTGACCTTGAACCAGATTAAACTGTTGGTGGTATTTTTAGTGAATGAGGGAAATTTGGCCAGGACACCGGGAAATTCCCCTACTCTTTTCGATAAGTGCCATGGGATCCTTAACATCCACCTGAACTACCACCAATCCAGGCAGATGGGACCTCGGTTTAACGTCTCATCCGAAAGACGGCACCTCAGAAGTGCAGCACCCCTCTCATGCTACACTACAGTGTCAGTACTGGGATATTAATCCAAGTGCCAGATGTGGGAACTGAACCCACAGCCCTCTGATCTCCCGGCCTCAGAGGTGAGTGTACTACCTACTGAGCCACTGACACTGCAAATATGAGGGCAACCCTGGCTCTGGACCCTGTAGGCTTTGCGCCTTGAGTGGCTCCATGTTCTAAATTTACTCTTGCCTGGCTCCAAATGTAGCTGCTTCTCTTAGTAAAACCCCATCCCATGCACTGTCACTTGCCAACTGCACCTCTATCCAATCCAACCCAACCCTTGCACCATCTGATCATGGTGCTTCTGCCCCCTAAGGTCCCCTCTTGCAAATGATGCCAGCACCTTACCCACCACACGGTCTTCTCATACACGTGCCTCTCCTCCGATCCAGTGTGCCGTAAAAGTGCACAGACTTAACCTCTGACAGTGCCCAGATGGGCTGCTACCATTGTATAGCTCCTAGTGCCTGTGTTATGCTTTGTATTATTTGACCTGTTGAATGTTAACTTTTGTTCACTCTGTACTGACAAAATGGTACTTTTGTTACTCATTCTGTTTTGTTATGTCACTGAATCAGTATTGTCCAGCCTTTGCTAATCAGTTTTAATACTGTCTTTAACATGGGTGTAAACAAACCTTGTATCTTTTATGAGGTGTAAGTGCTTGTCTGGGCAGAAACATACCCATGGACATCATTTACCTAGACTTCAAAAAGCTTTTGATTTAGTCAATCACTATGTATTGGTCTATAAAAGGGAGAACTTGGATTTAATCAGTACACTGTAAACTGGATTTCATCATGGCTGTATGAGCACACTCAGACTGTAACATCAGAGGAAATGGGCGTGAGTAGTGGGGTCCCTCAGGGATCTGTACTGGGCCCAGTCCTGTTTGGTATATATGTAAGTGACCTGCAAGAAGGTGTGTTCAATAGGGTCAGTAAATTTGCAGATGATACTAAAATCTACTCCGAGGTGGACACAGGTGAACAAATAAATATATTTAAACAGTATCTATTATGTATTGAGGCTTGGGCACGCACAAACAAAATGACGTTGAATATAAACAAATGCACAGAGATTCACCTGGGAATATCAGGGCAAACATTGCTGAAAGGTTACCCAAATGGGTAATTATTTAATAACATCAATCAATTAAGCCTTTATATCTAGGAATGAGAATTGTATTATTCCCTTGTACAAATCATATGTGCATCCATATACTGATTACGCAGCTTCCTTCTGGGCCCTGTATCTCTGCAAAGATAAGAAACTAATTGAAAGTATACAGAGAAGAACAACTAAGTTAATTCCATGGGTCAGAAATCTTCCATATAATGAGAGGTTAAAAAATGTGGCCTCTATGACTTACAATTAAGGAGGGACAGAGGTGACCTATTGTTGCTTTACAGTATATTAAGGGACCCTATTCTTATGACTTTGTTTATTTGTTTGTTTGAATCTAGGATTACAAGTACCTTTGAGCCAAGGCTCTTATACAAAGGTTCCACGTCGATAGTACAGGCAGTCATCAAACAGGCAGGTTACAGAGTGACAGATCAAGAACATAATAATGTTAACACTATACATGGTATAAGACAGTAACATTTAGTTGGCAAAATACATGTATTGTGACAAATTCATACAAGAGAGATGAGACACACAGGGAACAGTAGGAGGGAAGTGGCAAGAGGGGGGAAAGGGATGGGACTGGGAATGAATGCAATATTGCCATGATGTAATAAACCATTAAACGAAATGCCATAACAGACAAATATGTATACCTAGAGCAGTTACTAACAAACACAAATACTATTTCACAGTAAGGGCTTCAGCACTATGGAATAATCTACCCCAGCATATGGTTGATTTAGATAGTATACACAAATTCAAAGCCAGTCTAGACAAGCTATTTCTAGGGTCAGATTGAAATCAGGGTTCTAAGAAAGGTAAACACCAAGACAGAGAGTGTCGACAGGAGAAGGGCAGGGTAAATGGAGAAAATGACAAACACAGTAAGGACAGGGATGGGGCAAAAAGGGGAAAGGCCATGAAGAAATGGAGGGTAATGAGTACCAATGCCCATAGTCTGGGCAACAAGCTCCCTGAACTGGTGGCCTTGATGGAAGAGGGATGCCTGGATGTCGTAGCAGTCACAGAAGCGTGGTACACAGAGAACCATGACTGGGATGTTAACATACCAGGGTACACAACCTACAGGAGAGACAGGGGAGAAGAGGGGGCGGAGTAGCTCTCTATGTAAGGGAAGGGATAAAAGCAACTGAACAAAAGAGTAAACAGAGGAGAGGAGGCACTATGGTTCACCTTAGAGACTGGAAATGGCACCACAGTCCGCACAGGGGTTGTATACAGACCCCCATGTCAGGGGAAGGAATGGACAAGGATATGACAGAAGGCATCTTTAGAATGGCAGAGAAAGGGGAAATGCTGTTTATGGGGAACCTTAATATGCCAGATGTTAACTGGAGCACCTTTGCTGCAGCCACATCCAAAGGCAGGGCCATTCTCCATGCCCTTCAGGTGGCATGCCTCAGACAGCTAGTTTTGGAACCCACTCGTGAGGAAGCAATGTTAGACTTCGTACTCTCAAATGGGGACAGTGAGAGGATCTCAAATCTAGAAGTGGGCAGCCATCTGGGAACAAGTGACCACCAAACAGTGTGGTTCATGATAAACTGCTACAGAGTGAAGCCATACAAAAGTGAGAGTTCTGGACTTCATGAGGGCTGACTTTGGCAAGATGGGAGGGTGCCTTAGAAAAGCACTAGCAAACAGGCAAGAAGGAGGGTGGAGCAACAATGGGAAACATCACAACTGCCATCACAGAGCCTTTGTTGAAGCAAATAAACAAATCAAACGAAAGAAAAAGCCACTATGCTTCTCAAAAGAGGTGGCGTGAAGGTTAGGAGAAAAGATAGCATTTAGGAAGTATAAGGAAACACAGAAGGAACAGGACAGAGAACTGTACCAGTTAACTCATTGAGTCCGTGGCCATTTTGAGTCAGGTTCAGCAATGGATGGTTCTGACGCCATATGGCATCTTTTGGACCCAATGAGTTAAGGCAGAAGGAAGCAGGGAGGGTAATCAGAATAGCAAAGGCCCAAACTGAGGAAAAGATAGCCAAGAAGGGGATCAAACCTTTTATAGGTATATCAGGGAGCGAGAAAGACAAAGGTAGGATAGTGAGACTGAATAGAATGGATTGTGGGTGGGCAGAGAAGGACCGTGAAAAGCAGGGATACTGAACAAATAGTTCTGCTCAGTATTCACAAAAGAAGAGGAGGAGATGCCTAATCCAATTAACAGAAGCTCTCTGGATAGGGATGTCAATCCCAGTCCTTTCACAAAAGAAAGGGTTCTGAAAGAACTCCTAAAACTGAAGGTGGACAAAGCAATGGGGCCTGATGGAATTCACCCCAGAATTCTAAAAGAATTAAGGAGAGAACTAGTGACACCACTGACTACCCTTTTTAACAAATCATGGGAGGATGGTGTGGTACCTGAGGACTGGAGAAAGGCGGATGTGATTCCCCTTCCCAAAAGTGGGAGCAAGACAGAGGCAGGAAACTGCAGACCTGTCAGTTTGACCTCTGTGGTAGGGAAAGTGATGGAATCACTTCTGAAGGAAAGAATTATTGAGTACCTAGAGGCCAGTGGGGCACAGGACCCAAGGCAGCATGTGTTCACAGTGGGAAGGTCATGTCAGACGAATCTAATTAATTTCTTTGACTGGGTGACCAAAGTAGTAGACCAGGGAGGGGCTGTGGACATGGCCTACCTAGACTTTAGCAAGGCATTTGACACAGTCCCACACAAAGATTTATAGTCAGATTAACCAGCCTGGGAGTGGGTCCCAGGTTGTAGCCTGGGTAAAACATTGGCTGGACAACGGGACACAGAAGGTAATTGTAAATGGAGTCCACTCTGAAGAAAGAGGGGTTACTAGTGGGTACCACAGGGTTCGAGTACTGGGTCCAGTCCTTTTAATGTCTTTATAAGTAACATTGCAGAGGGACTGGAAAGAAAAGTATGCCTCTTTGCAGATGACAAAAGATCTGCAACAGGGTTGATACAAAGGATGCATGGAAAGGATGAGAAGGGACTTGGCAAGGTTGGAGGAATGGTCAGAAGTATGGCGGCTTGATTCAGTGCAGAGAAGTGCAAAATAATGCACCTGGGAAACAAAAACCCAGGGGAAGATTACACAGTGGGGGGGAGGTAGTAACAACAACAAAAATGGAAAGGGATGTGGGGTAATCATATCAGATGACCTTAAGGTTAGCAAGCAATGTGAGAAGGCAGTAGGGAGGGCTGGGGGGATACTGGGATGTATAGGGAGAGGCATCACCAGCAGAAAACAGGAAGTTGTTATCCCTCTGTACAGACAGTTGGTGAGGCCCCATCTGGAGTACTGCGTCCAGTTCTGGAGACCCCATCTCTGCAAGGACATAGACAGAATGGAGGCAGTTCAGAGGAGGGCAACTAAAATGGTGCAGGGTCTGCAAGAGAGGCCATACGAGGAGAGACTAAAGGAGCTTAATATGTATACCCTTGAGGAAAGGAGGAGAGGGGACATGATAGAAACTTTAAGTACCTCGGTGGAATCAACAAAGTCCAAGAGGGTAGTACCTTTCAGAAAAGAGATGTGCCTGAACAAGGGGACACAATTTGAAGATAGAGGGGGGATGGCTCGGGGGCAATGTGAGGAAGTATTTTTTCACAGAGAGGGTAGTGGATACATGGAAGAGCCTTCCTGAGGAGGTTGTGGGGTCTAAAACTGTGGGAGAATTCAAGAATGCATGGGACAAACATAAGGGAATTTTTGTGGGGGGTAGGAAGAAATAGGCTGTTGGTTAAATAGGATCTGCTGCTTATCCTGTAGGTAGGGAAATGGGCAGACTAGGTGGGCCAAGCGGGCCTTATATACCATCAATATCTATGTTCCTGCTAGTGTGGGGAACGTGGTCTCGGGCTGTTGGCCTACTTCCACCTTAAAATGACCAAGTAACACCAAGTAAATTGTTATTCTGACGAGAAAACTCTGTAAATGAGCATTCTGCTCAAAGGTGTATTTCCTAACTTTGAAATAAATAAATGTTCTAACATTCCAGTGAACCTTACGCCATCAGTACCCTCACCTTTTGAGACCTTGTCGGAGATGGTGTGGAAGGCCAGCTCTTACTCCTTCAGTCTGCAAAACTGTGGATAGGAAATATGTCCCTCCCAAGGAGAGACCAATTTTGGCATTACAGCCTATCACAGATGCACTGGTTGTCCTTGCTGAAAATGGCAAAGCTGTTCTTCCACATGAAGTGTCAGTGCGCTATCAATAAAGAGTCCTGTAAAATAGATACCTTGGGGCAGGGGCATTCCAGCTGCAATCCTGGGCATGCGCATTGCCAGCTATCAAGAGCACGCCTCCCAATATGAATATGCCCTTTGCACTTCACTTAAGCCTTTAATGGAAGGTCTGCCAGAGTCTGACTCCAAAACAGAGATATTACAGACTGTTATCTGAGAGATTGAATACAATTTAAAGCTTCCATCGATGATTACGACACAGCTTCTAGAGCAGCCACTGCTGGAATCTGTATAAGAAGATAGTCCTGGCTTCGGACATCAGGGTTTTCCTCTGATGCCCAGTAGCAGGCGATGAATAATCTGACCTGTGTCAATCTTCAACATTCATCACTGATGGGTTCAAGCCAGAGGCGCTAGAACCCTGAGGGAAACTTTTTTTTAGCTTTAAAAAGCATTCTCCCAATGATATCAAATAATTACAGCATACAATACAGGAGATTCTAAACATCAAAACAGAATGGTGTTCGTTATCTTAAAGAAAGATACTATGAAGGAGGGGCTAGGGCTACCAAACTACTGGCTTATCGGCTCAGGCTTAGGATCCTGGAGTCTACAGTCACTGCATTAAGTACCCAAACCATCACAAAACACACAAAACACAAACTAGAAATACTCAGGGCCTTCCAAACCTACTATAAACAACCCAGGAAAACAAGCCCCAAGATATAGGGCATCTCTAGAAGACCTTGCTGCCCGCTGTCTCCGCCACCCAGGTCATACAACTAACCAAACCAATCTCAACGGAAGAAACTTAGTTAATATTAAGAACCTTAAAACAACAAAAGTCCAGGACCAGACGACTACACGCGTAGTTTTTTAAAGCACTACTAACAAATCCTTTTATTAAAGTGTGTACTGGGTGGGGAGGAGAGGCACTCCACCAACATGGAGCTATGCTACCATAACTGCAATCTTAAACATAAAGATAAGACTGTGTCCGCTATATAGACCAGTATCAGTCTTGAACATAGACTGTGTTATTTATTTCAGTCTATGCACAGTGACTCAACACGATACTCCTCTATAATACAATTGAACAGACAGCCTTCAGACACACGCAGCAAACCCGAGATAACATTAAGAGGACAATGCACAATCTGTAATGTAGTCTGGTCAGGGACCCCTTTCCTACTTCTAAGTCTGGACGCGGAGAAGGCCTTCGACCGGGTGGTATAGGAATTTCTCTTTAACACCTTACTGAAATTTCGTTCCCACAGGCCTCTATAGGTATGCTAAAAGCTCTTTGTAACACACCAAAAGCGTACGTCAACATTAATGGGCAAATATCTACCCTTTTCTCCTTGACTAGAGGCACGAGACAGGGCTGCCCCTGTCCCCACTATTGTTTGTACTCTATTTCAGGGCCGGGTTAGGGCATAGGCAACACAGGCACTAGCCTAGGGCCCCCAGCAATCCCCAAAATATATTTACTACATACCCATTTCTTTCTGCCTGAGCTACATTTTTTTTGTAATGGACTTGGCTGCGGAATAATCTGAGCAAGGCAGGAGCTGAACTGTGATGGGAATCTCACCTCCTGATTAGATGTTAAGTACAGCTGAAAGCTTCAGGGTCTCCAACCAAACTGACCTTTAAGGTGAAAACAGGCCCTTTCCTTTGCTTCTTCTCCCAGCCGCTAGTATCCCAAGTGGGAAGAAGTAGCTAGAAAGATCCCTGTCTCCCAATTAGTGTTCCTGATAGGGAGAGTGATTGGTGCAAATCTTAACTAGGGGTCCCCCTGCAGTAGTTTGTCCACCACTTGTCTTATCTTGGGCATTTGAAGGGGGCCCTATCATTCATATTGGAAGGAGTGGAGAGCCAGCAGAGCCTGCTTATTGGAGAGCCTGTTCCAAGTTCCAGATGCCTCTCATTAGTACATGGATGTTCTGTGACATGCCATGGCCCTAGGTCACATGTTATGCATATAGAGGTTTTGTATCACAAATCCAAGTGTTCCAAGTCTAAATATTTTCAAGGTTCTTGTGGGATCTGTAGCCACTAGGCTACTGCCTAATGTATTAATTAATTTTCACCCTATGATCCCCACAAAAACTATCCAAGATTACTTTAAACGATGGCATACTATAAACTTACCCTTTATACCAAAATTGACCTAATTAGAATGAATATTCTACCCAGGCTACCATACCTTGCCCAAACATTACCTATATCCCCAACTCCTACAGTTTTGAATGCGGATAAAATGATTTCACAATTCCTCTGGGGAAAACTGAAACCAAGAGTTAGGTATGCCACACTCAACTACCTAAAAGAAAAGGGGGCTTAGCCCTACCCAGTCTGCAGCTATACCATCAGGCTCGCAGATCCGACAGCACTTAGCTGGTTGTCACCAGCCTATGAGGCTCTCTGAGAAAAAATAGAAATAGTAGAAGAACTACTAATCCCACTCACTCAAAGACTCCTATATGACCCAGAACTATGCTCGACATCAGAGACGGATAACCCATTCACAAAACAGACATTCACAACTGGTATAAAGCATTAAAACACCCAACAACCCTACCATAGAGATATTTAATTACCCCTTCACAGGTAGTAAGATATTTCAACCGGCCATGTTAGACCATACCTACCTAGTACCCGCAATGGGAAAGAAGAGACATTTTTGCCGACACTTTGCAAACTAAAAGACGTAGTAGTAGAATTCACATTCTTACAAGGAAACGGCAGTTTTTTTTTTTTTTGATACTTAGAACTCAAATCTTACATTATGCAACAACAAAATAGGGCCCCCAAAGGATCCTCAGTCACATCCCTGATACTCTTAATATTACAAACCCTTACCATCGGATCAGTGGACTCTCTTATTTCAAGGATCTACGCAGCCCTGATAGACCTTAGAGGCACATTAACCAAATATATCAGGAAAAGATGGGAACTAGACCTCGGGATTGAAATTTTACCCCACCAGTTGGATGCATTTACGATGCACACCCACAAGCCCACGACATCTTACATATGGAAAGAATACTCGTGGAAAGGCCTGATTTGCTACTTCTGTACCCTGGTGCAATAGGCAGAATTTCAAAACCATAAAGGGGGCCACTGTTGGAGGCAGTGTAGACAAACTGGGGTGTCCCACGCACATATATTCTAGCAGTGCCCAAGGCTGCAAACCTACTGGAATTAACTGGCAGTGGAGTTACAGACCTTACTCGATCCAACTTTTAATTCAGAACCATCTACCTTACTATTCCTGAATCTCTCCCACATGGTTTTAGGGATCCTTAAACTAAAAAACTAATAGACTTTTTTTTTTTATTTAGTTTTTGTTGACCGGGTAAGTGCACTAGGCAAATCCTGCCTATTTTCAGGCACGACCCGGGGGACGGGGATACAGATGAATTCCAACTGACCTTGAACCAGATTAAGCTGTTGGTGGTATTTTTAGTGAATTAGGGAAATTTGGCAAGGACACCGGGGCACTTCCCCTACTCTTTTCGATAAGTGCCATGGGATCTTTAACATCCACCTGAACTGCCACCAATCCAGGCAGATGGGGCCTCGGTTTAACGTCTCATCCGAAAGACGGCACCTCAGAAGTGCAGCACCCCTCTCATGCTGCACTACAGTGTCAGTACTGGGATATTAACCTAAGTGCCAGATGTGGGAACTGAACCCACTGCCCTCTGATCTCCCGGCCTCAGAGGCGAGTGTGCTACCTACTGAGCCACTGACACTAGTTGCCATGGTAGCAGCCAGAAAAGCAATAACTTAGAACTGGCTTACCCCAACAACACCCACAATAGAGCACTGGCAAGACATAGTGAACGCAGTCTATGAAATGGGAAAATTAATGGCCAAGGTCTCCTAGACATTACCAACATTTGAGCTGATATGGTGAAGATGGGTCATTTACATAATGGTAAAACAAAACGATTTTATATCTTAACAAAAGAGTTAAAGCGAAATTTAACTTGGCCTGGATCTAATACTATTTTAGTTTAGTGATGATAACGCTTAGATAGAAAAATAGCCACAATACAGTAGAATAGCTATAGAGATAAGAAACTTGAGAAGTAATCTATTAGACTACCTGGATGTATTAGATCTAACTACTGCTATATGTTGTTTTATTGTTGTTATATGTTGTACAATGAAAATATATCAATTAAAAAAAAAAGCTTTCTCCCTGTCTGGAGGAGGGCCTACATTGGGAATGGTGCTGCCCTCAAGGCCGACATATTATGTGAGCCTGTGGGTTGGCTAGTAACGGACAACAGCCCCTCCAACCTCTCAAGTCATCTTTTCCTGCTGTCAAGGTAGCACGACTCTGTAGGGACAGCGATCTTAACCGAATCTTCCAGAAAGTCTGGTTTTGTTGTTAGTTGGTTATTTTGCTAGATGCCGTTCAGTTTCGTCACCAGCACCATTTCTTGTTGTTTTATCACATTCGGCATAGAGTCTTTTTCTTTCATTTTTGTTGATCTTATCTGTGTCATTCTTCACAGTTCATCACATTTGGGTTACTGGCTGGAGGTCATGACCCCGCGGGAGCTTTTTTTTTTTGATGGGCAGAGTCGACACAGCATTGGTGCTCCCCTCGAGGCCGACACACTGCGTGGCACTCGTGGGTTGGCCGTTACGTGCTGTCGACTCTGCCCTCCCACCAGTTCTTTGTCTCCCGCCATCGAGGTCACCTCGTGAGAGCTTTGACAGAAGAAATTTGAGGCATACCTGCTTCGCAGTTATTTCCGTCGACCCCGTGTCGTTTTCCTCAGTCTGTCGGCTCCATCCTTCCGGTTCTGTTCACCACACTCGACGTCGCCCAGTAAGATCTTTCCATTACTTTTGTTTTATTGTGACATCGAGTCTTGTTTGCTGTTTTTTTTCTCCGTAGGTCATGTCTCAGTCGGAGGGCAAGAAATCTTCAAAGATGGGACGGCCCTCCATGCGACGATGCCAGTTCTGCTGAAAATTCTCCTTCACCGACCAGCATGACCGTTGCCTTCTGTGTCTTAGCCCGCTTCACGACATGGATTCGTGCAACGCCTGTTTCTCCATGGACCGCCGGGTCATCGAGCAACGCACATAAAAAGTGGGGAGAGCTCCGCCGACTTTCGGGGGTCGGGCGGCACCTCAGGCCAAGCCATGTTCTCTTGGCCTTCCTCCGGTCTCCTCCCAGTTCTCTGTGGGCGAAGAGGAGGGAACCTCAGCCTCTAGTAGCCTAGCCATGGCAGAGGCTTCTCCTCGGTGCAGGAGGCCCAGTGCGCTTCCGGAGATGGACGGAGGACCGTGATTGGCAATCACTACTTCAGGGCCGGCCCCCCGTGTCGCACCCGCAGCTTGAAGGCTCAGGTCAGCGCTGTCCTCGATGCCATCTGTTGGGCGCAGTTTCAGGCCTCGGCGTTGATACGTGGCCGTGGGCCTAACGGAGTTGGGTGCCGGTTGGTGGCTTGGCGCCCGTGGCTGTTGGTGCTGTTCACAGGGCCGATGGTGCTAGTGGCACCGTGGGAGGTCCTATGGCGCCCGCTCTGGTCTTTTTCTCATCTTGGCATCGCCCATGGCGCTGAGGTTGAGCACGGCGCCATATCCAGTTCTGGGGCCGCTTTGCAGCTCCAGGCATGGGCACAGCACTGTGGGGTTTTGATCTCGGTGCCAAGAGCACTTTGAGCTCCCTGCCGGTGCCGGGTTTTTGCTCCGGCGCCGTCACGTGCCGGTGGACGGGTCGGCGCCATGTCAGCTTCTGGCCCGGAAACTGCTGCCCTGGTTGGAGCCATGTCTTCTTCAGCCACCACTGCGGTGCCGCAGAGGACACTGATACTGATTTGGGTATGGTTTCTGGTGCCCTATCTGGTCGAGGCAGCAGGCGCCGCCAACTGTTTGGCACAGGGCTTTGCTTCCACCTCTTCGGAGGAGGAGGAATCGACCTGAATCAGATAGGCAGTCTGGCTTCTTGGAATTAGCTGCTGGCGTGAACACCCTGGTAGTGTCCTCGACAGGCCAGAGTCAGACCCCCTCTGTGGAGCGGGCAGCGACTGCCGGGGCTGGGGTCCGGGGTTCTGACCAGCAGGCAAAGGTGCATGCCACCATTGCACTGCAGCCCGGCCTCGGAGGGTTCTCTGACCCCTCAGCGGTGGTACCCCCTCAGGTGGTGTGCCTAGATCGCCTGACTTTGGGGCCGATCAAAGCACCCATGGGAGGGGAAGGTGCTGCGTCCTGGATAGCTCCTTCAGGGGCCGACCAGGGCTGACAGTTGCCTAGGCTGACTCTCTTGAGAAGAAGGGCCCTTTCAGATTCCAAGGGGTCGAGGGTCATGGGCTCTGTGTGGCGGCCCTTTTCTGGAGTCCACCTGGGATCTGGGAGAAGCCGTAGCGCGGATCTCCGCTCTTCCCCTTTGGTTTCTTTGAGAGGGCCCCATTGTTTGGAGGTAGGGGGCCGTCCTTCTGGACCTACACGGCCCCGGTCGCCTCACAGGGAGGTTTCTTCCGGGCGCAGCCAAGGCAGTTCCAAAATGGTTGTTCAGCTGTGGGGTCTTTCGGAGCACTTCCTTCTGCTGGTTCTCCTGGTGCGCTCCCTAGTCCAGGTGGAGGTCAGCCAATTTCTGACTCAGAGGTAAAGAATGCACACGCCATCCACATAATCAGCAATATCAAACTGTTGTTAGGTTAAATTATAACAGTGTATTATCAGAACCAAAGACAAAGGGCAGTGCAAATTGCACTGCAACAGACAACTTACATTTCACCCTGCATCCAGGGCTTCCTCAGAGCTGATTAAACAACACCGTAAGTCCATTAAATATTAAATACAACTGCAACCAATTAGCGTGGCTACCAGTGGACATAGTTTTCTCATTAGCAATGTAAGAATTATAATTATAACAGTGCACCCAGTGTAGAAAGGAAAAAAGAGGCTAATTTCGCCATTGATTCATTTATATGTACATTATTTGTTCTTCTGTAATTTCTTCAATTTCCACACAGTCATATGTGTTTTCATAGGTAGCAGCATGCATGGTCCCCACTCACTAGAAAAGCTTTATTCTGGAGCAAGCCTGTGTCTCTAATTCAGTCAGTGTCCGGAGGATAAGTTCACCACATTTAGTATCGATTGGTCATTGGAGTTTGAGCTAGTTGTCCCTTCCTCGCCCCTTGGTCTTCTTCTCTCCTCCTCGTCTTCCTGGGTGGGTGCATCCATGTTGAGCTGAAACACGTTCTCCTGTTGCTCCTCCTGGGTAAAGTTTCCCCAGGAGGAGCCTGTCCAAAAAAAGAAGAAGAAGAATCAATTGCAGGTTCACTTTCATCTACATCAGTCAAGCTCTCCCCAATACTGACATCAGCAGAGGTAATCCCATTGGAACGTTTCAGAATAGATTACAGGTTTTCCATACTACTCAGTGTAGTTGTTGTCGGGGTTACATTGGGCGTTGCAGTTCCAGGTGTTCCAGTGTTGGTCCACTTAAAGATACGCCCCAGTAAGTAATCTTGTGTCCCTTAGAAATTTCTTTTGGTTTTGGGCTGTTAACTTGTTGTCGTAATGCTGCATGTATTCCTTAAATTTATTCTGGCACGTAATAAAATCATTATGGCCATGGAAAGTCTGTACAATCAGTTCCTGGGCTTTTAGTTCAGTTAGTGTTAGCTGTAATTGTTCAGTGCTATCCTTAATAATGAGGTCAGTTAGCTCTTCTGTTGCCTCATGCAGAATTGCCTCCCACTGCAAAATAAAGTCAGCTCTATCTTCCCCGTAAGCTGGGCATTTTGTAATTCATCGTCCACAAGGGGATCTTTTCACTGCGGCATATGCTTGCATAGTTGTCTTTAACCAGTAAAGATGCCTTGCCTTGGTGGCTATTTTCTCCGTATGGAAAAAAGAGTCTCTAATATTGTCCATACCTGTAAAATCCTCACCAGTGCCTGTAGAAATAGCAATCCTTTTATCACTCTGATCATTGTGTAGAAACTGATTCTCCACGGTCTCATCAGTGAATGGGAGGTAATAAATGCTGCCATCACTCATTGCTCCTGTGCAGGTATTGTCATTGTTGTTAGCCATTGTCAATTATAATTTAATTTACTAGGTTCTGATAAACTGAATATCTGTGGGTTTTATTAAACCCGTGCTACCACCAATATGTGTTTACGAATCAAAGGGAGAGGGTGGAGCACAAGAGCTGTGCTATTCAAAAAACAGAATCTGTGACTCAAAGGAAGAATGCGCATGTATCCACATAATAAGCAATATCAAACTGTTGTTAGGTTAACCTTTTGATATTGCTGATTATGTGGATGGCGGTGGCGCTGAGGACAGACATGGCACTGACGACGGCTCCAAAAGCGCCTCTGTTTTTTTGAATAGCACCGCCTTGTGCTCCACCCTCTCCCTTTGGTTCATCAGCCAGTTTCTCTTCTTGGTTGTGCCTCTATTTCTCAGCCATATTTTCCAGGGCTCCCAGGCATCCTTGGTCCTAGTGGGCCTCTCTCCTGGGAGCAGTTCTGGGCTGTGGCTGCTCAATTCCCCGCTTATATCAGGGCAGTGGACAGTCAGGGTTTTCAAACTCCCCCGAGTAGCCACACTTTGAACAGTTGCGGCCCTCTAACTCTTTATCCCCCTCTTCTGGGGGAGAGGAGCCTTCTGTCCACGTCTTCCCAGCTGCTGATCTTGCAGAGTATCAGCGATTCCTCGTGAGGATGTTGGAGGACCTGCACATCACCCTCCCATGCAAAGCAATCTGGAATACTTGATGCATGCCTTTTAGGCAACTTCAGCGAGGACACCCTTGTGGTGCCCCGGCCTGCTCCCTTTCGGGGCGTCCTGCACATTCATGAGACCCTTCTCCGGAGTTCCGCCCTAGGGATCTCTGTCAGCAGTATTACGGCCCCCACGGAGTCTCCAGGTTCCATGCCTCATCCTCAGTCAGGATTGACACTGCTGGACACTCTTGATGGGCTTCGGCCTCCATCATGGACTGGCCCCCAGATCAAGAATCCTTGGATTTTGACTTCTGGGGAGGAGGACATTTTACTCTGCACGATTGCTGCTCTCCATCGCAGCACATCAGGCCCACTATGCATCCTATGACAGGTTCTTGTGGTCCAGGCTGGGTCAGCTCCAAGCCTCTTTGCCTGACACGGAGCAAACCAGACAAGCCATCGCACTCTCTGCATGTGCCCTGGAGCTAGCAAGACATCAAGTGAGGGCATCATATGATGCCAACGAGGTAGCTACCAGGGCTGTAGGGACAGCGATATGCACTAGACGGGCGGCATGGCTACGTCTTTCCGGTTGTCACCCTTGGCCCGGTGTGGGGTGATTAACTCTGTTCACCAGAGAACCTATCTGTTTTCCCGTAGAGCGAGACGGCATTTGTTGGGGCAGCTTCCTTCCCCCTCCGGGGGATCCCCGTCTCACTCTCCCCACACTCTGGCCTCCCCAGGCCCTGAAGGTTCTCCCTCTTAGTGTGTCACCCACTGAGAGCTAATGGACTCTGTCCTTAGGGTTTAACCTCCTTCGGGGGGCTCGGCACTCACCCAAATGTGATGAATGGTGAAGAGTGACATAGATAAGATATGAAAATTACGTACCTACCGTAATTATGATCTTTCTGAGTATCATTCATCACAATCCCGCCTGCCATCCCCTGGGACCTCAGTCTCTGGGTCCCCTCTCTGTGCCCTCCTTGCCCCTCCTTTTGTAAGGAGGATAACTAGGGCACGTGGGGTGATGCTTCTAAGGAAGAGTGGTTAGTGTGGGGGCACTTTTCTCCAGTGCTTTAGCTCCATCCCTGTGGGGTAGGAGTTGGCAGTTGCCCTCCATCCTCTGCTCCTCCTTTGTTCCCGCCAATCCCTGATTTCTTTGTCCGCTGAACATATCCTCCCAAAAAAATAAATCTACTTTTCAAACAACTTGAAGTCTTGCTGTATTCTGACAAGTGCAGTTAGCCCCAGCCTTTAAACTGCCCTGGAGAACAAAGGGTTAACCTTTCTATGCAGAGCATAGAATGCTGAGCTCGAGCTCGGTTGATGTCTCTGTCTGTTTCCCTTTGAAAGCTAACCGTCAGATTCTTACGAGCAACACTCTAATAGAATTCTATGGGGAAATTGTAAAAAAAATTTCTAATAGCCAACTGGCAACAGAAAGTTTTGGACTACCAAAAGAAGACTCAAGTCAGGAAACCCAAAACTCAAAACCCAGACCTAAGAGGAATATAATAAAATAAACACCCACATAAAGAAGAGGGTGTAAAAGTGCACCCTGAGGTCCACTGACTGCACCTGCCCACCCACTTCCCAAAACCAGGTTCTGAGAGGGGAGGCAGGGAGGGAGGTCAGAATACAGCAAGACTCCAATAGAAGAAACATAATTACTAAGTGAGTAATTTTTCTTCAAACAACTTGAAGTCTTGCTGTATTCTGACAAGTGCAGAGTACTACTTCTTACACCAAACATTCTTTCCCGGGGAGGGGTCCCTGTGTCCTATCTTTCTTCCACAATAATCACTTTCTGCCTTTTGGAGTTCGTGCCAGTAATTCTGTGCCTTGAATTCTGTTGTCAAGCCTTTGGCTACTCCTTGCAGTTCCTATGCAATCTGGAGGCAAGTCAAGGTCCAGGGTATGGTTGCTACCTTCTCCCTCCCCTTCCTTTTGTCTTTCCTGAGATTGGGGCCCTACTCAATCCCTCTAGCTTCCTTCTTCTTCTGTCTTCTCAGTCATTTATTTCTCCTTTTGGTTCATATATCTTTTCCTTTGTCTGGCCCTTGGACTTCCTTGTCCCAACCTTCCATCCCTTTTCCTCACCTCTCCGGCGACTCAGAACTGGTGGGAGGGCAAGTCGAACAGCACATAATGGCCAACCCACGAATGCCACACAGTGCATCGGCCTCGAAGGTGGTGCCGATGCTGTGTCAACTCCGCCCATCCAAAAAAAAAAAAAAGCTCCCGTGGTATCATGACCTCTGGCCAGTAACCCAAATGTGATGAATGGTGAAGATACACAGAAAGATCATAATTACGGTAGATATGTAGTTTTCATTTTTTGTGCGCGGCCGATCATGTTGAATTCAGGGCAAAGACGTTCTAAGGTGGGGACTAGCCCAGTGCGTCAATGCCCCTGCGGTAGTCATTTCTCCATAACAAACCCACATGACCGGTGCTTCACCTGCCTGGGACCAAACCACGACATGAAGCGATGCCATGCCTGCTTCTCCATCGACTTCCATACATTGGTCACCCATGCGGTGAGATTGGGCCGTGACCCACCAACCTTCAGTGGTCAGCGTCGCACGAGGGTCGCCAAGATAAGGCCACTGGGCCTGCCTCCTGGGCTTCCCCCTGCTGCTGTATGTACCTGGGTGGGGGTGGGAAAAGGTTTCCATTGACTTTGGTCTCGCTGAGACTGGAGGCATGACAGAGCAGTTGGGGGGACAGATGGCATCCTCGGGGGGGGGAACAGGGTCGTTGACCACTTGCAGCATAGTTCCCCTTTGGGGAGCTGGCGAACACGTGTCGAGTTCTCGGCTATACATGGGGCCTGCATTGGTGGATCCTTCAGGGGCAACGGGATTTGCAGCATCGACTTCTGGCACCGACTCCGGTGCCGGTGAGTGAGGTAGCACTACCGTTACCTTTGAGTCCCCTCCCAACACCATCTTTGGTGCTGGGACGGGTAGAGTGTCTGGTGTTGCCTCTCTGTGGGTTGCCATGGTCTCCTCCTTGATTCAGAGGATGACTGGGATGACCTGAATTGGTAGCCGAGTTCCCCAGATTAACAGACACTCCCCAGACTCACCAGGAGGTCGTCTGCTTGGGTACCGTCCTCCCTCCCTCTGCCGGTGCTGTGTTTGATGTCGGAGAGCTCTGGTGCCATCTCCAGTGACAATGCCACTTGTGGCACCGCGCTCAGTGACGGTGCCACATTTGAGGTCCATGCTGTGGTTGGGATTGATCTGTGTGACGCTTCTGGTGATGATGCCGTGGTCAGTGCCATGGCCAATGTCAGTGCTGCTTCAGGGGACCCCGTTGGGGATCCTGTCTCTGGCGCCACGTTGGCTATCGGTGTTGACACGGGGTCCAAGGGGCAGTTGGAGGCTGACCCGGGTGCCGGGTCTTCTCTTCCCTCTTCTCTTAGAGTGGTTGCCAAAGTAGGATCTCTGTCGAGGGGCAGGTCTCAGTCCTCTGGGTCTAGGGAAGTGGGGTCCCGGTCAGCTTCCAGTTCTGCCCCGGTGGCGCAGGCTGCCCTGGGGCAGAATTGGAGCACTGGGTCAGGCTCTCCCTCCCCGTCTAGGGGTCGGAGTCCTGCTGTGGGTGTGGACAGGTGCCGCTGTTCTCAGTCTGTACTACTCCGGCCTCCTCACCAGGGGTCTTCTCTCTTAAGGCTTCACTCTGCTGGCCTGGGGAGGATTGAGCAGCAGGCAGTAACTGGGCAGTGCAGCCCCTCACTATGGAGGGGTCCTCCGCTTGTGCCCACAGCCCTGGCAGAGGGCTTTGGTCTCCCAGGACCATTCTTCCCACCCTCTTCCTCTCTTTTTCCCTCTCCCAGATTTTTCCAGTCCTTTGGGTCCCTTTTCTTGGGAGCAGCATAGGGTGATGGCACCTGCTTTCCCTCTTTGTTTTAGGGCCATTGATGAGATGGTGTTTACATCGCTTCTTTGGCGTCAAGTGCTCCTATGCAGAGTCCTTCCATGTAGTGATTTCCTCCTCCGGAGAAGACCCTCTTACCACTCTTCTGATGCTGACTTCACAGAGTATCGGCAGTTCCTGACAAACGATGCTGGAGGAACTTCATCTTTCTCCTTCCACCCAACGCAATCCTGCATGTGCGACGCTGGCATTTCTTGAGGAATGCATCCAAGAATTGGTGGCGATCCTCCATGGCCTTGTCCCTTCATGGAGGAGTCACACAGCGCCTGCCAGCTTCCCGCTTTTCTCCAGCCCTTGGGACTGTCAGCGCAGGTATTGTGCTCCCTCTGGGTCTCCAGGATCTATGCCCTACCCTAGATCAGGTTTGCAGTTGCTGGATACCCCTTCTGGGCGTCTGCACCTATCAAGAGACGGCCCTCCAGAGACGGACCCTGCAGAGTTCAGTTGTGAGGGCAGAAGAATTTTTTTCTCTGGCGTGCCTCTTACTCCATTGCAGCACATCAGGCACACGTGGCCTGGGAAAGGCACCTGTGGGCTACGCTGGGTCAGATCCTGGCAGCCATGCCCACAGTGAGGCAACCAGGTGAGCCACCGCCATATCCACTCTAGGCCTAGGAGCTGGCAAGACACCAAGCGCAGGCATCTTATGAAGCTAGCACAGTAGCCTCCAGGATTGTGGGATCAGCAGTCTACATTAGGTGGAGACGGCATGGCTCCGCCTCCCCGTTGTCACCTCGGCCTCCTGGGCAGGGCCAGCGAGAACTGTTGTGCACCACTCTCCTGCAGGCCAGGAGGCTCGACCTGACCCTGAACAGTAGCGGGTCTGGCCAGACCCGTGATGGGCCTCCTCCTGTTGTGTGTCCCCACAAGAGGCTGAAGGCCAAACTTAGCCTTCAGGGAGGCACCATGGTGCTTAGTATCATCACTAGTGATGAATGGTGAAGATTGGACACAGGTAAGATATGAAAATTACATACCCACCGTAATTCTTGGGATTTTCCTGTGTATCTTCACCATTCATCACTGCGCCTCACCCCTCCGTCCCCTCTTGACCTCAGCCTCCTGGGCATTGCCGCCACCCTGCTTCCCCCCAGTTATAGCCAGTTGTGGGCAAAGTCCTGCTGTTACCTCCAGGTTCCCTGCCACTTCATTTGAAGCACAAGGGATCCACCTCTGGGGAGAGGACAAGCAGGAGCTTTTGCCCTTTCTTCCTAGGCTCCTCTGAGTCCGATTGTCAGTAATGGGGGTACTGTCTGGGGACTCTCTGACCTGGAAGATCCTGTCTCTAACAGGCTGCTCTTCTCTAAACAATCTGTCCAGACTCCTGAGTGAGTCCCTGTCACCGTCTCCTTTTTTTTCGTGAAGCTCTAACTGGTTCATTTTAACCCACAGGTAACCCAATCCTGGGTTCCTATGGGGCAGAGTCCTCGGGTTTTCCCGGATGTCCTGAACCTCTTCTAGAGGTCATCATCCTTGTCTCACCACCACTGGTGGTGCTGGGCGAGAGGCCAACAACTCTTCCTGTGCTCTGGGACCTCCCTTCCTTTGGACTCCTCTGAGGGATTTTGTCCTGAGATGGTTCCTGTCCCCACCTCTTGTTGCCAGGGTCAGAGCAGGTTGAGACCATATAAGACCGTCTCTCTGACGGACCTTGGGATTGTACCTGAACTGTCATGGCGTTGACTCTATTGGGAGGCTTTCTCCTGTGAGGTCTTAAATCCTTCTGTATCTCGGTAGATTTAGTTTCCTGACTCTTGAGCTCTTTAGGTTAGGTGGTTTGTCATCAGGCTCCTAAAAAAAAAAAAAAAACAGAAAACACAAAGCAAAGGTGACAGGGAAGTTTAGGGTCCTCCCTTTGGTCCACCAGGAGAAAACTTTGGGTGCTCTGGAGGGGATGTTCCTCCGCTCCTTCACTTTCTCCAGCTCTGTCCCCTTCTTGCCTTTATTCTTGTAGGTCTTTTCTTTCCCTTCCCTCCTACTCCATCCCTTCTACCATTCCCTGCCCGGTGGTTGGGATCCATCTTCCAGACCCTGTTAGATTTCTTCCTCTCCTCTTGTGGCTGGCTTATTTCCTTTTTCAGTTTATATCCTTTCCTTTTTCTATCCCTCGGGCTTCCTTACCCCACCCTCCTCCCATTTTCTCTACCTCTAGATCTTACTTCGAGAGGGCTCTTGCAGTAGGTAATTACATATAGGACTGACGGCAGGCGGCAGGACCCCACGGAAAAATTTCTAGCTAGCAGTCCCTGGCGAGGGACCGCCCCCACGTCAGGTGACCAGTGTCAGGAGACGTCGGTATCAAGGGATGGTCCCGGACACCCGCCTTCCAGTTCTTTCCTGCCATTAGCTCGTGCAGCACCTCGCGGAAAAGTTCGTGCTTTGTCAGCCCTACCTTCGTCAGTTTTTTACCGAAAAACTCTCTATTTTTCGACTAACGTCAGTACTAGCGTCGGCGTATGTCGTCCCCTACACCCTCCGAGCACAAGAATAAGTGCGATTCCTGCGGCGCCCAACCACCGCACAAGGACGGCCACTCCCTGTGCCTGTTCTGCCTAGGTCCCGATCACCCGGTCGAGAAGTGCCAGCACTGCCTCATTTTTAACGCGGCTACCCGAAAAAGGCGGCAGCAATCCCTGGAAGCCCATATTCTAAAGAAGAAAATGAGTTCTATGGAGAAGAAGCTCAAAAAACTGAGGCAGGTGTCCACTTCCCCCGAAGGACATTGGAAGAAGAAGGAGAAGGAGAGGCACCGGGACAAGGGCTCCTCCACCGCATCTCCCTTGGACGCAGGTAACATCCCCTCCGGGGGATGGCTCCTCGGCCAGCCACCTCAGAGTTTTCTGAGGTGGCGTCGGCCCGCCCGTCTGGCTCGCGCTCGGGCCTTGCGGTCGCCGACTCACGGCCTACCACTGTGGGCGACTCTGGTAAGCTGGGCGTTGGCTCCTCTGACGTCCACTCGGAGAGGGACGGTAAGACGTCCGACCCTCCGGGGTGACGCATGGCCTCCCCTCCACTGGACCAGGCCGATCAATCTACTTGGCCTGTCTCCGGTGACTGCTTTCGTAAGTCGGACGTCGGTTCCTCCGGTGCCCGCCGAGAACTCTCCACTAAGCTTCCACGCCGCTCATCCGACGTCCCGCCGGGCGGCGAACCGATGACGGACTCCCAACGTCCATCGTTCCCGGTTCCCGCCGTCTGGGGAGCCAGAGTCTCCTCAACCTGACCCTGGGGACTTTTCCCCTCCGGCCCCTGGTGAAGCTGGGGATCTTTTGCCTCCATCAGTCCTTCCTCCACCTGGAGCCCTGGACCTGACGTCGGCTCCTCGGACGCCAGCTCCGACGCCGGCCCCTCCGACATTGGAACCTGTGGCGCCAGGGCCTCCACCGTCGGCCCTGACGTCGGCCTTACCGACTCCAGGAGATTTTCTGCTCCCATCAGGCCCTCCGTGCTTTCCACTATGGACCCGCCCATGGGGTCCCCAGCGGGCCGTCTGCTCCAAGCCCCCGGCTCCCGGGTATCCTTCGTCTTATTCGACGCCGGTGTACCCGGGAACGCAGTATCCGGCACCACAATACTCGACGCTGGGCTTCCCAGTGCCGCAGTACTCGACGCCACAATACCCAGCGCCGGGCTACCTGCAGCCGTGTTTTGGATACGCTCCATGCGGTTATAACCCGTATCCTTATCCCCCACCTCCTCCTCCTCCTTCTTCACCGCCCGCGCGGCCGCTGGTTGACCTGCAGGAGACTCTGGCCTCCTGGTGGGCTGAGGCCAAGGCTCAGCTCACCAAAGAGGTCGAGAGCCACCTTCTGGCGACGGTGCCATCCCAGGTTCCCGTCCGCTTGAGGCGGCACACTCCCTCACCGCCTCCGGACTCTAGGGTTCTTCCGTCTGGATCCAGAGAGGGGCAGGACATGCTTTCCCGGGGACTTCCCAAGGGGTCCGTTCCTCCCAGGGGGTCGGGAAAGGGAGTCTTTCTCTTCTTCATCCTCCTCTTCGCTCTCGGACTCTTCCAATGGCTGCTCCGAGAGAGACGACGAGCCTCGCTGTCCGTCGAAGCCCCGGCTAAGGACTCCTCTGAAGTCTCTTCCGGAGGATCCTTCTTTTACGGAGTTGCTTAGGAAAATCCAGGAGGTTCATCAGTAGCACTCCCTTGAATCAGATCCTCAGCGTCTGAAACTCGCTGAACATCTGGATCTGCTTGTGACAGCTCCTACCTTGGTGCTACCCTGGATAGAGCCTCACGCCGACCTTGTTACCACAATATGGAAACAGCCGTCGGCCTTAGTCCCACTTCCTAGGAAGTCGAACCGGCTATATCAGGCTCCAGAGGGTGTTGATTTCCTGGATTCTCACCCTTGTGCCGACTCAGTCGTGATTAGCGCCGCTCATGGCCGGTCGGCGAACCCAAAACATCTTAGCTCGTCACCTCCTGATAAGGAATCTCACCTTCTGGACCAGTATGGGAGAAAGATTTACGCTTCCTCCACACTGGGGATCAGGGCCCTGAACTATGGCGGCCACATGGGGGACTACCAGAAGGCCATCCTTACTCAGGCGGAAGTCAAACTGGATTCCTTGCCTGACTCCCAAGTCAAGCAGGAGTTGGCTGATCTCGTCCGCTCTGCTCGTTCGGCCAGTCGACACATGCTATGTGCGACCTACGATGCAGTGGACATTGCTGGGCGGAGCTCAGCTTTCGCTCTAGGCCTACGGCGTCATGCTTGGCTCCGCGTGTCAGGTTTGGTCCCGGAGATGCAATCTGCTATCCAGGAAGCACCCTTCCGGGGGTCAGTGCTTTTCGGGGGTGATGTCAAGGACATCATTACTGATTTGCAAGAGAAGGGGACGGCTCTGAAGTCAGTTGATTCCATGTACCGGTCCCCATCAGCATAGCGCCGTCCCTTTCATGAGCGGAATCGGCACGGCGAAACCCGAGGAAGGTGAGCCACAAACTGCCGGGCCCCTGCAGCTGCCAAGCCCCCTCTGCACAAAAAAGCAGCGGGTGCTTCAGCTGTGGCGCTGCCCCGCACAACCTGACTCCTTTCCTCTCCCACTGCTTCCGGACTCCCCGGAGGAACCAGTATGAGGGAGGTTTTCCCTCCACCTTCTGGGATGGGAGAGGATAACCACGGATTCTTGGGTGCTCCAGCTCATAGCAGAAGGACACTCCATAGAGTTTCTTCAGAAACCACCCCACCCCCCTCTGAAGTCGTCATATTCATGGGAACATCTTCCCTTGGTCCAGGAGGAAATCTCGGCTGTTCTGCTGAAGCAAGCGATAGAGCCTGTCCCCCTTCATCTTCAGGGGACGGGTTACTATTCCCATTTCTTCCTGGTCCCAAAGAAGATAGGAGATCTCAGACCAATTTTAGGTCTCAGTTCCCTGAATCTTTACGTAGAGTACAAAAGGCTCAGGATGCTCTCTTTGCAGAGCCTTCTGCCCCTCCTCCGGCCGGTCAATGGCTTTGTGCTCTGGAGATGCAGGATGCTTATCTGCACATTCCCATTCACCCATCTCATCGCAAATACCTTCGTTTTGCGTTCAGAAACCACTACCAGTTCAAAGCGCTCCCGTTTGGTCTATCCTCGGCCCCCCTTAGTATTTACCAAATGCTTGGCAGTTATGGCGGCCCACCTGCGTGCACCAAGGGAGTGCAGTTTTCCCTTACCTGGACGACTGGCTCCTGGCGGCCTCGTCCAGGAGGAACTCCTGCATTTCTCCCTTATCCAGCAGGTTTTGCCTGCCTGGGTATTCATCAACCATACCAAGTCTCATCTCATCCCATCCCAGAGGCTACAGTTTATTGGAGGCGATCCTCGATACCACCATGGGCAAGCCTTCCTGTCTCCGGACAGGGCAGTCACCCTTCAGACCCAAATAAGTGTGTTGTCCAACCGCAGGATGGTCTCGTGAGTCGGTCCTTCCCTTCTCGGGCTCATGGCGGCTGCTATCCCAACGGTACCTCACGCTCGACTCCACATGAGGATCTCTCAGTGTGGACTCTACGCTCTCAGTGGGATCAGCTAGTGGATGACCTAGATCACTCAGTTCTGATCTCCTTGCCGATGATGCGAGACTTGCAATGGTGGATGGTTCGAGAGAACCTTTTTCAGGGAGTTCCTTTCTTTCATCCTCCCCCCTCCCAGACTCTAACCACAGACGATTCCGGTGAAGGTTGGAGAGCCCATCTAGGCCCTCATCGGACCCAGGGCTCCTGGTCCAAGCTCTCCACATCAATGTACTCGAGCTTCAGGCAGTGTTGTATGCTCTCCAAGCCCTTCACCATTACATCCTTCCTGGCCACCTAGCCGTCCAGACGGAAAAACATGTGCGTGGTGTGGTATATCAACAAGCAGGAGGACTCGGTCCCACCTCTATGCAGGGAGGCAATGAGGGTTTGGGATTGGGCAACACACCACCTTCGGCCTCACAGCGATTCACGTGCCCGGAGTCCACAACACTCTGGCAGACAAGCTAAGTCACTCTTCTGCTCTGACTCACGAGTGGGAACTGGACCAAGTGGTCCTAAACAATATCTTCCAACTTTGGAAAGCACCACAGGCTCCACCTGTTCGCATCCCCCAAACAGAAAAACTTCAGTCTTCTGTTCGCTTGTTCCAGAGCTGGCGCTTTTGAGCGACGCCTTGTCTCTAGACTGGAAGGACAGATTCGTTCATGCCTTTCCCTAATTCCACTTATCCCATGAGTCTTGCAGAAACTAGCTTCAGAAGGAGCGAATGATTCTGATAGCTCCTTTCTGGCCCAGGCAAGTCTGGTTCTCTTCTACAGCAATATTCAGAGGATCCTCCTCTTCCTCTATCTCGAGGTTTGTTGACCCAGGATCAGGGGACCCTGGTCCCTCCAGGCCTCAAATCCCTTCAACTGCATGCATGGCTCCTGCAGACCTAGCCCAATCTCGTTTTGGAGTGCCTCCCAAAGTGGCGGAGATTTTAATGGAGGCCAGAAAACCCTCCACCAGATCCACTTATGCCATGAAGTGGAAAAGATTCACTATTTGGGCCGCTTCCAAGAACGTGGAACCTTTCTCCTGTTCAACGGGGCTTCTGCTGGAGTATCTACGTCATCTGTTTGACCTGGGTCTCGGCCATTCCTCTCTGAAGGTACACATGGCGGCCATTTTGGCCTATCATGTTCTCTTTGCAGACAAGGCTTTTGCTCAACTGGAGGTCTCCAAGACCTTTCTCAGAGGGGTCCTCCATCTGAGGCCCCCCATCCATACTCCTGCTCCTCCTTGGGACTTGAACTTTGTTCTCGAGAAACTTACTCTTCCTCTTCTGCGGATTTGAAGTTCCTTTCGTGGAAGACTCTCTTCTTGGTACGCTATTACTCATCAAGAATCTCCGAGCTCAGGCCCTGATGTGTAAAATCCTACTTGATTTTTCACAAGGAACGAGTTGTTCTTCCATCAATCCTAAGTTTCTACCTAAAGTAGTAGTCTACTTTAAATCAGTCCATAGAGTTACCTGCCTTTTTTACGCAGTACTCTAATCAAGGGGAGTATTTACTCCATACTGTGAATGTTCACCGGAGTCTGAGATACTACACCAACAGGACAAAGGATCTCAGAAGGACTGATCAGTTGTTCGTCTCTTTTGCTCGAAAAAGGGAAGGCAATGCTGTTTCCAAGCAATGCCTGTCTAAGTGGTTGGCTCATTGCATCACTTTCTGTTATGACAAATACAACAAGACCCTCTCGGTCAAGTCAAAACCACTCCACAAGAAGAGTAGCTGCCTCTGCGGCTTGTTTCAAGAATGTGTCTCAGTGCAGACATCTGCGCTGCCACCACTTGGACTTCCGTCCATACCTTACGAAACACTACAGTTTGGATGTTGCCTTCGCCATAGAGCAGGCTTCGGCTGGCTGTTTTGGCAAGGCCTCCTATCTTGAGACTTGCACAGCTAGAAACTTCTTGGAGTAGTTTTCCTCCTCCCGGTGACTTTCTTTGTTCCAGACTGCTTGGGATTCACTCCTATATGTAATTACCTACTGCAAGAGCCTCTCGAAGTAAGATAGTACAATTCGTAAGAACTTACCGTAGCAGTAGATCTTGAGAGAGGCTCTGCTGATAGCTACTTCTTCCCGCTCTCCATCCCCCCTAGGCTTTTTCAGCTCCTTTTCCATTGAGGAAATATCCGCCTCTCGTCCGCCTCTTTGGCCTGTGGCGGAAAGAACTGAAGGCAGGTGTCCGGACCGCCTTTATACTGACGCCTCCTGACGCCGGTCACCTGACGGGGCGGTCCCTGCTAGGGACTGCTAGCTAGAAATTTTTCTGTGGGGTCCTGCTGCCTTCCGCCAGTCCTATATGGCTACCTACTGCAAGAGCCTCTCTCGAAGATCTACTGTTACGGTAAGTTCTTACGTAACTGTACTTTTCTCTCTCCGTTGAGCAGAACTGAGGGGCTGGAGGGGCCAGTGTCCATTACTGGCCAACCTGCGAGTGCTGGCCTAGAGGGCGGTGCTGTTCCTGATGTCAGACCCACCTTCAGTTAGGGAGAAAGCTTTTTAAAGCTGAAAAAGCTTCCTGCAGGGTGCTGACATCTCTGTCTTGAACCCAGCAGTGATGAATGGTGAAGATACACAGGAAGATCAAGAATTATGGTAGGTACGTAATTTTCATTTCCCTTTGATTGTACATATTTGTTTGGCCAACAGGTGGAGCAAGCCATGGAGGCCTCTTAGAAAACAAGGACTGCCATTAAAACAGCCAGGCCGGCTCCTCAGAGAGGCAGGAACCATCATTTTTTTCATAGCAGGCAGCCCTTTCGGGGAAGTGGCCGAGGAGCCTCTAACAGGAACCAGCTTCCTCAGCCGCAGAAAAAAATGCAGTACAATACACAGGGCCCAAAAAGCGCCCAGTACCACCTCTGAAAGTCTGGTCCCCAATCTCACCTCAGCTGCCGAGCTGGACATTTCCACAGCAGTGGGTGGACGCCTGTCTCAGTTTTACAACCAGTGGAAGTCGTGTCACCATGGACAAGTGGGTCTCATGATTATTGGAGGGTGTACTCTCTCAGCTTTATAGAGATTGCCCCGGATCTCTCACCCAAGCTGCAGCACAGTCTGTCAACCACTCAGTCAGACCTTCTACTTCCGAGATACAGGGCCTTCTGAAGAAGGGCAGTAGAAGTAGTTCCCTGGGCAGAGAGGAACACAGATTTCTAATCCCATTACTTTTTGATTCCAAAGAAGATAGGCGGCATGTGCCCCATTCTTGACCTCAGAAAGTTGAACAAGTTCTTGTACAAGGAGAAGTTCAAGATGATCTCCTGAGGGCATTACTACCACTCCTCCAACAACACAGCTGGCTGGCATTCCTGGACATGCAGGATGCCTACCAACATATTGTAACCTCAGGGATTCTTCAGTATGATTAACTGTAGCAGTCAGCTCCAGTGTTGAACTGCCCCGGAGAAATTTTAGAATGGTAAGCAATGATGAAACATCTGTTGGCCTCGTGCAACCGCTCAAAGGGCCGCCTTTACCAACTGCTGCATTCTATAATGCTCTGATTTTTTCCTCCACTTGCCTGTTAGGATGCCTCGGAGACTGCTCCTCATTGCTGTGGAAGAATTCTTTATTTTTCGTTGAAAATAAGTATTTTAGTTTTACTATTAGAACTGCTGCCTTTACTTTCTACTATTAGCTAACGCTATTTAGTGTAGTATTTAGTTGTTTTTACTTCAGTTTTTGGTACCTCAGCAGTTCTTTGAACCATTGAGGAACTACGTTTTCTGTATCTCTTTAAAAAAAAAAGATTTGGTTAGGACCCTACAGAGTCCTTTTTGGTAAATTATCTTGATTTTCGTAAAGTTTTGCGGTTCCCTTTGGTTTAACAATCGACCACATTGCTAGAGAGGGGGTAACATCTCCTTTCTTTACTAAATTTAACTGTCTGATTGTGGTGTTTTTGGGGTTATTGTTGGTTATGTCAGATAAACCTAAAAAGAAAACAGAGGCCTACAGGTTTTAAAAATTGTATTAAGTGCGGGGACATATTTGCTAAAGAGAAAAAGATGATCTGTGTCTGCTTTGCTTAGGTTCCTCACATTTTCAGCCCGATTGTGATATTTGTAAAACTTTCCGGGCTTAAACTGTGGAAGAGTGCTTAGAACGCTTTTTTTTTTTTTTTAACTTTATTTTTAAAATTTTATGTAGTACAGCATATACCATACAGCATAATTCCATCAGAGAACAAGTGTTATACAGCACAGTCAGATACAGTTTTTAACTTAGAATAGGCTTATACAGTATTGTGATCCAATCCTGACTAGTGACTAATAACTTTCAGTTATTCTAGGATTTTACTGTACAACTAGATAATAATGTAGGATATATCGCTCTCACTCACCTTATATAGAAAGGGCTGTTTGCCATTATTTCCACCCCTCATAGGAGTTCAATAAAAGGTAGGAGGACTGAATTATCCTAAAGAGGGATACTAAACCAGGATCAAATAAGTTGCCTGGACTCAATTAAGTTGCTTTACACCCCTACCACAAATGCTAGACCTGCTAACAGATAGGAGACAGGTTATGGAAAGAGAAAATCATAACTAGTTCACGTAACTAAGTAGGGTAATATATCCCTTCTTTAGTGGTGTCTCTCAATATTCAGGAGCATCACGGTTAATCTTTATAAACAATAGCATCAACGTGGCTTTCCTAACAATAATATTAAATCTCAGGCAATATTTCAAATGACTAAGAAGTCAAGCAGTTGTGGATTTCTCTATGTAAGCAATCTAAAGGATTTACATCCTGCAAGTCTACCAGAGTTCAGTCATTAGTGTCCTAATCAGAATTCATGTCCAGATCAGCTTTTTGCTGAGTGTGGCCTTCAAGCAGTTTAGAAGCCAGGGTGGCAGCCACATCAGGGTCTGTTAGGATATGAATCTTACCCGAATGTTTAATCTGCAGTCTAGCAGGGAACAGGAGCTGGGCCTCGATGCCGTATTCAAGGAGGAGTTTCTTCGTTAACTGTAGAGCCGCCTTCTTGGTCTGGGATTGGGAAGAAATATCTGGAAAGTGGGCAATTTTGCTAGCCTCCCAGACCAGACGACCCCCGTTGCCTAGCAACTTCGCATTAGTGGAATTAGGCTCTCTGGGCTCGATAATGTGTGATGCGTCCCGAGCCTTTTCGAGAGCATGGGAATGCTAATGCCTTTGTCACTGAAATCCCCGAGTCAGCTGGCAGTAAAGCAAGGTCGGTGAATATAAAGTCGATTAATCGCTGGTAATATTTCAGAATTGAGGCAAATCGTGGCAGGAAGCCCACTATGTGCACATTCGACTGTCTCTGTGTATTTTCAAGAGCTTCTAGCTTAGCCTGGAGGAAGGTTAGATCTTGAACGAAGGTGGCATTTTTAGCTTGTTGATGGCCCGACTCCGCTTTAAGGGCTTGTATTTCAGCTTCATTCCCACCTACTTTTTCATTTAGGTCCCGGGACTCCACCGCTGCCAGTCTGCAATTCGTTTCCTCTCCGTTTTCTTAGATTTTGTGTAGCATTGCCATAATCTGTGGCTTGGGGGTTTCACCCACTCGTGTCTCCGCAGAAGCAGAGGAGCCCAGGCCTGCCCCTCGTGGTGTTGGCGGCGTAGAAAGAATGGCGTCGATGTGATGCGCCGGACGCTTTTGGTCTTTGTTTGGACTCATTCCTGTATCAGTACACCTTCCAACATAGGATTTTTCAGATTTTAGATGGTTGGCTTTCCCAGAGATGGAGTAAATTAGACTTTTAAAGCTTGCCTGAGCAGGAGACATAACTTACATGTCAGCTATGTTGGGTGCTCAGCAGCACCCTCCTGCTTAATACGTTTTAATAAATGTATGGAGGAACCGAGTCGGCTCTCGATTAACCTTCTCTTCCAAAAGAGAAAAATGTGTCGACTAAAGCTCCTGACAAAGGCGAAAGTTCCAAACCTAAACGAACCACTGACCCTGTTCCGAAACCATCTTCAGTCAAGAAAACGTTTATAAAGAAGCATACTGAGCCTCCAGGTAAAAAGCCAAAGGAGCCTTCAGTGGAGAAATCAACTACGGCTGAAGCCGTAGCTCAAGCCTTGCAGATACTGCAGGCTTTGCAGGGCTTGGTCCTGGTTCCGCAACCGGCAAACCCAGTTCCATCAGAACCACATTCGGTTCTGGCCCCAGTTCGAACACTGGTTCAGGGATTTGCTCAGACGCTTTAAGATCCCACATATGAAGAGTATGATGAGGATGACAACGTGGATGAGCCTATTGAACCGGAGGTATCTCTGGATCAGGAGTTTGAATCTCCTCCTAGGTTGCCAGAAGACTACTCATCTCACTTTACTTTTGTAAAGCAGATAGTTGAGGCTCTGGACATACCTACAAATGAAGCTGTGGAGGAGGAAGAAGAAGAGGCGGATTTCCTGGACATGATGGGCCTGGCCCCAACCAAAAGGCTTATCTTCCTGGACTAAAAGTCTCCACCACTCATTCACACTAGTGGGACTATGCTGGAGCCAAAAATCTTCAGCAGTGTCAGCGCCAAGGTAGGACTGCACATGCGCAGTGCCACGAGACTGGCTTGTGCCGTATAGGCTGTCTCGGCATCGACCGTCCAATTGCCTCATTTCCTTTTTACCTGTTATTGAGTGCACTTCAGTGATGACGTCACTCACCCGCTGGGAGTCAGATCTTCACATCTATACGACAGCAGCTTTAGTTGTTCAGTATTTTAAGTTTTAGTGTGTTAGTAGTATTTATTTATTTTTTAAAAAGTAAAACTTGAAGAAAAGGAGGAGTCTTCAGCCCGCCATTGATGGAGTCGACTATAAATGGTGCTGGTGACGGTAGGGAGACTTTGCTTGAAAGCTATTTTGGCAGCGGGGCTGGGTCTGGTCCACCACCCTTTTTTTTGGGGGGGGGTCTGACCACAGGGAGTTGGGTGCTCAGGAGGAGGGGCTGTCCTCCCAAAAGCACAAAAAGAAGCAGGCCCGTTCCCTATCCTGGTCGGGGACTCGGCACCGCTCCACCTTGAGTTCTTCTTCCTCCCACCAGTCAAAGAAGAAGCTGTACTCCTCGAGGTTTCCCTCTGGTACGTCTGCACGGGGCTGTTCGGTAGCATGGGACAGTAGGCTGACCCCGGCTCTGTTGGGGTTGCCTGCAGTCCCTAGTGGCCGTGATCCTTGGCTCCGGAGTCTCTACCTGCCCCCTGGGAGTCTTCTGGTGAACAGTTTCATCATCAGGCCGCTCTTATGGAGCAGTGGGTTCGGTTGTCCCGACTGCCCCTACCTGTGGACTCGGTCCCGGGACTTTCGGGCCTGGGGACGTTGATCATGATCGGAATAGCTGGGTCAGCTTGATTGCGGCACCTTGGTGCCGTCGATGCCACTCCTTCATGCCTTCCCTCACATGGCTGCGGAGCAGGCCAGCACAGATACTGCATTCTCCCCTACTCCTCTTCATTCTTTCAGGTCTCTAGTGGTGTCGCGGCCCTGTGGAGTTCCGATGTTGAGGTCAGGGACTCTCGGTGCTCATTTGATGCCAGGTATGGTGCCACTGTGGTTCTGGCTGTGGCAGCACTGGCACCATTTTTGGCACTGGCTCGACTAGGGTACTGGGGTTCTCGACTCTGATCCCGAGAGTGGCACCCTAGCTCTTCCCTTCTTTTCCTACCTTTTGCTATCCCTTGTGGGTACCGGAATGGGGACTATGATGAGTCTGATCCTGATCTGCACCTGACAGATGATGTGGATGAAGACTAGTTTTATCGGATAGAAAATAAACCTCTACTTGAGCTGAGGCTGTGGTCAAGACCTCTCATTTAAATCTCTGCTGAAGAATATGAATTCCTCCGGGCTCTCTAGACTTCTGAGGTGGACCCTGGAAGCTTTTGCACCTGCAATACCTGCATGTTCCTGAAATTCCTATGGTCCTGACACCACCAGTGCAGCTTTTTTTTTTTTTTTTTTTAGTTTGTTGTTTGGTCCCATCGCCTCCTCCTGGCAATGGGGACACATGTATTTTACAGATTTTCTCCCCTGACACCCTGGCACACGGCAGTGCAAGTATGTGGAAGCACGCTTCGCACCCCGTGGTACCAGCTCAGCCCCTTCCACCTCCCGATACTTTGCCGCCCCCTCTCCACCTACGCTACTCACCTGACCTCCACCTGGTGGGAGCAGAACTATGGGGGGCCGCCAACCTACCCTCAGGAGAGGAGAGCTGCCCACCGGCATACTCAGTCCTGCTGTGCCCTCCCCCCCCCATGCACGCCAGCACCCCGAGAACCCGAGGTCGTTTCCTCAAACCCGGGTCACCGGAGTAGCGGTGGTAAGGCGCCCAGCACTCAACCCTCTGTGCCACTGGAGCCAGCTAGACACTCTCTCAAGTGGCGAGAGACAGACTGGTACTAATTCCTCCATTGCTAAGTCTATAGATAGGAAGTATGTTCCCCTAAGAACAGGCCAGTCCTGGCTTCTCAAGCCTTAAGATGCCCTAGTGGATCTAGCGGAAACGACAAAGCTGCCCCCAGAATCCACGGCTCATCCGGTAAATAAAGAATCTCTATAAAACAGACACTCTGGGGAAGCGAGTGTTTGCTGCTGCTACTTTGGGCATGTGTATTGCTAGTTACCAGGGCTAATACTCCTCAGTATGAGTATACCTCTGGCATTCACTCAAAGAAACAGTCGAGGCTCTCCTGGAATCGCAGCAGCTGCCGGATCTGTACCCAGTGGCATTCCTGCTATGACTTCAGGCTTCACAAATGATGCTCAGCAGAGAGTCATGAATTTCCCATTTGATGGTGTCTATCTGTTTGGTCCACAAGTGGGCAGGCACTGGAGGCCACTCAGAAGACCAGGACTGCTGTTAAGACTGCCAGACTGACCCCTGCCGCCCTCAACAGGGTGGAAACTGCCGACAGTTTCATAACCGACAGTCCTTTCAAGGTGTCACGAGGCACTGGTCAGGAAGCATAGGAAAACCCAGGAGCAGTTGTAAATTCACCAAAACTTTATTTATAGTAAGAATAACAGAAAAAATATAAACTTGTTCATAATAACTATGTACACAGGCAAAATAAAAATCTTTCTTGTAATAAAATCTCTTGCAGTAGCAGCTTAGCCTTTTATAAGTCTTTTCAGTCCCCACCTGTAACAAACATCCTGTTTTTGCAAAATGTTATGTTCTCATAAATATCAGGCAGGATGTTTCTGAGGTCTCAAAAAGCCTCAAGCATTTGCACTCAGGTAACCTTTAGTTTTCTACCATCAATATACATTTGAACAGTATTACTAAATATTTTCTAAACAAAGAGATCCCAATATCAGTTTCATTCCATACATTAATTTACACATAATTTTTATATTAGCTGATATAGATATGCAAGAGAGAAAACAGACAGCAAGAGAAATCTGAGAGACAGTGAGAGGCAAAGAATTACAAGACTGTTCGGTTGATTAAGTCCATGGTCTCACAGGAAAATTTGGTTGCACAACCAGACAGAGACCGAAAAAGGAAAGATCCTTGCATTTAAACCCATTCTTCATAACAAATGGGACAGTGTCCTATCCTACTCTGTCACACGAGGTATAGGCCTAGGAGCTTTTAACAAAAATCAAACCCCCTCAGTCGCAAAAGAAAACAGCAGAAGGGACAGGCCCTGAAGGACAGTGTCCTATCCTACCCCATCACACGAGGTATAGGCCTAGGAGCTTTTAACAAAAATCAAACCCCCTCAGTCGCAAAAGAAAACATAGCAGAAGGGACAGGCCCTGAAGGGGCCCAGTGCCACCCTCTGAAGACCCGGCCCATGTCCCTCGTCAGCTGCCCAAGGGGAACTCCTCTTCGGCAGTAGGGGGCCGTCTGACTCGATTTTACAACCAGTGGAAGTCCGTCACAACGGACAAATGGGTACTCTGGATAATTTGAGAGGGATACTCTTAGTTTCACAGAGACCCCTCTGAATTGTCCCCCCCAGATGACAGCCCAGACTGTCTACCATTCAGTTAGACCTACTTTCTTCTGAGATTCAGGGCCTTCTGAACAACAGGGCAGTAGGTGCTAAATTCAACCAGAACAGAACACAGGTTTCTACTAGGAGAAACGACATTCCCAGATGGCTCGCTTTCATCAAGGAGAACAACTCAGTTCGAGCCTTCTCTATATGCAGCAGATGCTAGGTCTCATGGCATCATCCGTGTTCATGATGCCCAGCCGCACACATGAGAACCACACAATGGATTCTCAGCACTCAGTGGTCTCCAACCACGCATCCGCAGTCTTTCCACATCAAGGTGACAGAGCCCCTAATGAGGTCACTCACCTGGTGGACTCAGGAGGACAACCTTCTTCAAGGTTTTCCCTTTGCTCCACTGGAGACGCAGATCACCATCACCACAGATGCATCTCTGACCAGTTGGGGAGCTCACTGTTAGGACCTCCACACCCATGGTCTGTGGAAGCCAGGATGAGTCCCATCTACACATATATGTCCTGGAGATGAGAGCTGTTTTGTATGCTGTCTGAGCCCTGAAGGATGTCCTCTGTCACAGAGTAACACTCCTTCAGATGGACAACAAGGCTGTGAAGTACTACATCAACAAGCAGGGTGGAGTGCACTGTTACCTCTGTGCAGGGAAGCCATGGGTGTGTGGGAGTGGTGTCTCGAGCACAAGGTCTCTGATCCAGGCAGTCTGCCTGCTGGGGATCCAGAATGATCTAGCAGACTGCCTCGCAGAACAGAGGCGGATCCACATGAGTGGTCTCGACTTGGACATAGTGTATTCGCTGTTCGGAGAGTGGGGCACTGCTGTTCGGAGAGTGGGGCACTCTGGACCTGGACCTTTTATGCCCCCACTCAATGCAAAACTGCCTCTGTTCTGCTAAAGAAATCCAGAACCTGGCACATTTTGTCAGGATACATTCAGACTGTGGCGGACAAGACACTTTCTGTCGCATTTCCTCCTCTTCCCTTAATTCAGGGGTGCTGCTCAAGTTAGAAATGCAGGGAGCAGCATGATTCTCATTGCCCCATTCTGGCCTCGTCAGATATGGTTTCCGTTAATCAACAGATTATTGGAAGTCCCTCCAAGACAACTTCCCTTACAGATGGACCTTCATCTCCACACTTGGCTCCTCAGGAGATAGAAGCTGGTAGGTTTAACGTCTCTCAGAGAATCTCAGAATTCCTCTTAGACGCGTGTGCACCATCCACTAGGAAGACTTACACGGCAAAGTGGAAATGGTTTTCCATTTGGTGCGCAGAGTCCACTCTGGATCCCTTTGTTTGCCCACCAAGTAAGGTGTTGGAGTACTTCCTAGACCTTTTGCATGCAGGACTGCAATACTCGACAGTAAAGGTGCACCTTTGCGCAATTTCTGCCTATCACGAGCCAGTACAGAATATGTCGATGGCTCAGTTACCTTTAGTCAAAAGATTCCTTAAAGGTATCTTGCACACTAGGCTGCCAATCAGGAGACCGGTGGCCGAGTGGGATATTAATCTTGTGCTAGACATACTTGCCCATAAACCTTTTGAGCCTCTAGCAACCTGCAGCTTAACTCATTACCTCCAATAACTCCATATAAAGTCTGAACTATCCATTGTTTACCTGACACAAAATGGCCACCCAGGAGGTAATGAGTTAAAGTTTCTGACCTGGAAGATGGCCTTCCTAGTGGCCATTACCTCCGCTTGCAGAGTGTCTGAAATACATCCCCTGGTCACAGCACCCCCCTCCCCAGTACACAGTATTTCATAAGGACATGGCAGTTCTCAGAACTCGCCCTAAATTCCTACCCAAAGTAGTCTTGGAATTTCACTTTAACCAGCCCTTGGTCCTTCCGACCTACTTTAAAAATGTCCAGAATGAAAGGGAATGCACCCCTCACTCTCTGGATTTCAAAAGGGTTTTGCGATTCTGTATCGCCAGAACGAAGGAGATTTGCAAATCCAAACAACTCTTTGTATCATTCAGCATGGCCTGACTGGGTCAACCTGTTGCCATCAGATGTATTTCAGCATGGTTGGTAGCATGTCATCGCCATTGTTACTTGATGGCACAGGACAAGCTGGAAGGCAGAGTGTTACCTACTCTGCCAGAGTGGCTGCAGCATCCCTGGCGGAGATTTGAACGTGCTCCATTGCAGACATCTGTAATGCGCCCACTTGAGCTCTGGCACACTATTGTGAAGCACTCACCCTGGATATCCATGCCAGACAGCATCCTTCTTTGTCAGGTCTATCCTTAATGGACTTCTGTCCTAAGTGAGCTCCTTTTTCCTTCTACCCTGCTCGGGGGATTGTTTTGAGCTTGGCACTCTCCCACTAGTGTGAATGAGTGGTGGAGACTTTTAGTCCAGGAAGATATGAAAATTACGTACCTACCATAATTCTTTATCTTCTTGAACGAAGTAGTCACCGCTTATTCACATGCCACGCCCCACCATCCCCCGAGCTCACTCATCCTGTTTCTGGTCTTCAGTCCCTCGTTGCCTGGGCTGTGAAGACGCTGTTGCGTTGACCCTTCTTATACAGTCATATGGACTATCTTATGTCCGGATTAGGTTAGTTTCCTAGATTAGTTTATGCTGCACCTCCTCGGTAAAAAAAGTACTGAGGCGGTTGGAGAGTCGATGCCGAGATAGCCTATATGGCGCGACCCAGTCCTGTGGCACTGTGCATGTACGGTCCTACCTCGGCGCGGACCCTCCTGAAGATTTTTGGCTCCCGCTGGGTCCTAGTACCTCTGGCATAGTCCCACTAGTGTGAATGAGTAGTGGAGACTTCGTCCAAGAAGATCAAGAATTATGGTAGGTACGTAATTTTCATCTCCTGCCCATCCAGCAATCCTTGAAGAAGCATGCCCTGAAGGTGCTGCAAACATCCAACTCAGTCCCACCAGTGATAAAAAGCTGACAAGAAATATCAACTGGACAGGACAGGAGCCGAATTCCTGTTTCAGCATCCTGACCATGAGGTGGTAGTGCAAGCAGCTGCCTGTGACAGGGGTGAAAGTGCCACTGTTTTCACATCCTCCTGAAAAGGATTCAAGAAAACAGGACAGCATAGCAAAGAAGTTCTGTTTGGCTGCTTCTTTGTCTGTGAGGTAAGCTTAGCTACATGGCATATGCAGCCAGGTATCAGAAGTACCTGTTGAATGCCATTATGGCTATGGCAGAGAAAGCACCACCTGTTGTGGCCTCTGAGATGATTGAGACAGCCTGGCTGGGGTTAGAGGCAACCAAAAACCATTTCCTTTTGGTAGTGGACTCTCATGATTCTGCAGCCAGATGTATGGCCCTAACAGTAGCCCTAAGGAGGTTTGCCTGGTTCAGGACCACAAACCTAACCCAGGATACCCAGAACAAGGCCATTGATTTCCCCTGTAAAAACAGTTCCCTTTCTGGGTACAAAACTGAGGGCTGCATGAAAAAAGTGGATGAATATAAAACCACTTGTAATAGTAACGCCGCTAAAGAAAAGGCTTCTACTTCTTACAGGGCACAGGGAAGGGGTGGTAGAGGAAGGTCAGGCTATGTCAGACCTTTCTTTCAGGCCCAAGCCACCCCTGTATACCAGCAGCAGAGAGGGTATTTCAGGGGCAGGGCCAGAAGGGGCTCCAGGTGTGGTGACCAGAGCTCTCGGGCTGCAGCCCAGACAAAGCAGACTCCCTGATTCACAGGTCAGGGTTGCCTCCCCACTACCAGTAGGGAGAAGGCTAGCTCACTACTTCCCAGTTTGGAAAACGATCACCAAAGACAAGAGGGCCTTGGATGTAGTGAGCCAGGGCCTGGCCCTCCGCTTCAGATCCTTCCCCCAGCTAAGGCCAAGAGCCTTCTGACCAGCATCAATCACAGAAAGGGTCCTCTTAGAAGAGGAGGTGTCAAGCCTGCTGGCAGCAAGAGCAGTGGAACCTGTTCCAGTCTTACAGAGGGGAAGAGGATTCTACTCAAGATACTTCCTCACTTTAAAAATCCCCTGGCTGTCGGGTAGGATCAAAGATGGTGAGGTGGCCATCGAAGGATTCCAAGCATTTTGACTTGATAGAATAGGCAGGAAAGGTGGCGGCTGCCTCCTGTATGCCAGAAACTCACTGAGTTGCTCCGTCCTCCCATCTCCAAAGTTGTGGAGGATTATGAGCTACTAGTGGTAAAATACAAGTCGGCCTAAAAGGCAAGACCCTTACCATCGCCACAACCTACCTGCCCCCCAAGAAAGCCAAGGAAGGCCTTCCTCTTGTTATGGAAGAAATTAGCACACTCAGAAAGGGCTCAGAACTCATCTTGACCAGTGACTTTGATATTAACTGGTTATGTAAGGAGACAACACCCTCCAGAGACCTAATCACCTCCCACAATCTCACGTAACTCACCCCACCAGGCAGAACTACAAGACTGGTACCAGCACCCTCATTGACTGGGTCGTAGCTAGCTCACCAATTCGATTCTCCAAACTCAGGGTTCTCCCGGACGTGCTAAGTGACCACTCCCCAGTCTCCCTTATATGGACCACTAAATTTGCCAAAAGCCCACCCTGCCTCATTGAGAGCAGGGTTCTGCGGAAAGGCAAACTTGGATCCCAAATTGGCCCTGTCTGCCTACAACTGGTCCTCCATCAACAGGGCACCTACGCTGGACCAGGCCCTTAGTTTTTTCACTGAGGGGTTCAATTCCATCTGTGATATCTATGCACCACGCACAAAACGGAAAATTCGGGGGGTGGTTAATGGCTGGATTGATGACAAGCTCCTCTTCCTCCTAAAGGAGAGGGACTGCCTCTGGGAAAAAGCCTTAAACTCAGGCAGCAAGCATGACCTACAGTGCTACAAAACGGCTAGAAATTGGTGCACCAAACTCATCAGGCTCGCAAAAGCCAATTTCCTTAAGACACAGCTTAACAATGCATGGGGAGATGGAAAGAGGTTTTGGGACAACATCAAGAACATCCTTGGTAAAGATCAAAAGCAGCACCCTAAGATGCTCAACATTAATAACTCCTCCTCCTCAGATCCGCTAGCCATTACTGATGCCTTTAACCAGGCCTTTACAGACCTGTTCTCAGTGCTGCCTCCAGACTACCTTCTGCCAGTGGAGGACCAAGGTTGCATCAACCTGTTCATAACTAACCACCCAGCCTTCTATTTTAAGAAGGTAACGGTGAAGGAGGCCCTAACGATGGTCAGGAAAGTCCTAGGCAAAACCAGATTGGAGAGTGACGGGCTAGACATGAGGTTACTCCTCTCACCCTTGATATTCTTATTATGCCCATAACAATGCTATTTAATAAATCCTTGGCCCTAGCTCAATTTCCAGAGGTATGGAAGCAAGCCCTGGTAACTCTAGTGCATAAGAATGTTGACAAGGTGCTGGTGTCACACTATAGGCCAATATTTATCCTCTCCCCACTATCCAAAGCTTTGGAAAAAATCGCTGCAAGTCAACTCACAGAATACCTCAATAAGTACAATCTGCTCTGCCCAAACCAACATGGCTTCAGGCAAAAACACAGTACCAGCACGGCACTGATGGAATACACTGACTATGCGCACAAGGCACTGAATGAAGGCAGATTGGTGGGGTCCATCTTCATTTACCTCACCAAAGCCTTCGACACACGTCAGCCACTCTCACTAGTACTCCAGCTCCAAAGATTGGGTGTGGCACCAAACGCCGTGAATTGGTTCAATGACTACCTAACACACAGGAGCTAGCGAGTCAAAATTGGGCAGACGTTATCCAGCTCCAGAGATAAACTCCTAGGAGTCCCTCAAGGATCAGTTCTAGGGCCCCTGCTTTTCAGCCTCTTTGTAAATGACCTACCCACAGCCTGTGACACCAGACTTATTCTGTATGTGGACAGTGCTGTGCTGCTGAGCAGCAGCACCTCTCAGGTTGCCCTGCAAACAGAACTACAGAACTCTTTCAGTAAACTCGAGGACTGGTTCAGTAGGCAAAAGCTGCTACTAAATTACAAGAAAACCAAGGCCATGCTACAATCCAGCCCCTATAACAAACACAAGCATGCTCCTCTTGTAATCACCAACAAGACTGGTGAGCAGATTGAGCAGGTGCACTTGTTCAATACCTTGAGTCACCATTGATGACTCTGTCACTTATACGCACTATGTAGACTCCCTGGTTAAAGTGGTAAACACAAGATCGGGTCTTCTATAGGCATAAGAAATCCTCACCCTGGAAGCACTCCAGATCTGTCTCCAGCTCCATACTCTCCATGATAGACTACGGACTGGTGGTCTTGGAGCTCTACTGATACAGTGCTCAAAGGGTCCAAATTGCACTCAGTAAGGCATGCCGCCTCACCCTGTGTGCAGATCACTACACTCATACTTGCACCCTGTATGAGCGTGCAAACTGGTTTAACCTAAAAGGCAGGATCAAATACAAACTTGCCTTCTGGGAAAGAAGGCACTCCTCGGAAAAACCCCCACCCTGTATAGGAAACCTGCTCGAGTCTTCTCTCCACACACATCACCAAACGGAGGAAGAATGGAGCACTGTCCATACCATTTTGCCAACCTCACTAGGGCAGCGTGTTTTCCTATCAGGCCCCCTCTGGATAGATGAACTCCCATGAAATTGCAAACAAACAAACAGCCTGTCTCAGTTCAAAGTAGGCCTCAAACAGCACCTAATGTCTAACTCAAAATGCATCTGCTTCTCAGGCCCCACTTGATAGACAGGCCTGCCCTCAGGTCATTCAGCAGGGCTACCTAGAGAACCCTGCCTCCATCTCCAGCCTAGCCAAGTGCTTAAGTAAGCTATCAGTCCTCTTTAAATGCACTTGGTACTGCCCTCCTAAACCCCCTCCCCCACACACACACCATACTAGACAAAGCCCTCTGAAGCTGCTCCCCCCATCCACAGCCCCCGTTTCCACTATCCCCCACCTCTAGCTCTCTGCAGTTGGTTTCAAACCCAATCCCCTTGTTTCACTGTCACCCAGCCTTGCGCCTATCTGGGATAGCGTTAAACCCTATGCAGTTACTCTGCCATAGTGTATCAACGGATTTGGAGGTTTCCAGGGGTGTGCTACCTAGGTCAACTGATTAGAAATAGCTTAGTATTCAATTATAACTGCTCAGTTTTTTCTCTCCTATTTGTCTAATTGTCATGTAATCGCTCTTTAATGCCTAATGATCAGGCCTCTGTAACCACTGAATATGTGTATTGTCTTATTGTCCACCCTGACGTGGAACCTTTGTAAAAGAGCTCATGCTCAAAGGTCTTTTTGAAATACTAATTAAACAATTAAAAAAGAATGTTGAATGGTGACCCATTTTAGACCTAAGAGCTCCGAACAAGCACTTGGCAAAGCCAAGTGTCGGGGTGGTAACTTTGGCAATGATTCTCCCCACTCTACAGGAAGGAGACTAGCTGGTATCTCTGGATCTCAAGGATGCCTACTTCACATACCAATCTGAGAAGCTCACAGAAAATACCTCAGGTTCAGACTTCACTCAGGGCATTACCAGTTTACAGCTCTGCCATTCGGACTAACCTCTGCCCCAGGGTCTTCACAAAGTGCCTGACAGTGATGGTGGCACACCTAAGAAGACAGGGCATAAGAGTGTTCCTCTACCTGGACGACTAGCTAGTGATAGGTCAGTCACCACAGCAAGTAAAAGATGCCTAAAGATCACCTAGGAGACCTTATAGTCACTGGGGTTCATTATCAGTGTCCAAAATCTGTCCTCGAGCCCACTCAGATGCTGATGTTCATGGGGCAGAGGTGGACACTCAGCAAGGAAGAGCTTTTCTTCCTCAGGAAAGAGTGGACAACATCTTTAAAATTGCAAGTTCCTTCAGCCTTAATAGGCCGCAGCTAGCAAGGCATTTTCTAAAGTTGCTGGGTCATAGGGCAGCTGCAACAGGAACAGTTCGAGGTTGCAGATTACAGATGAGGGACATCCAGTTTCACCTCCGAGCACACTGGTGTCAAAGAAGGGACTCCTTGACAAAGCTGGTCCTAGTGACAAGCTCACTTCTGCAGGTCCCTGAGTGGTAGAAAGACAGAAGCAATCTCAGGCTTGGGGTTCCATTCAGGGCAGAGTCCCTTCCTTGGTACTCACAACAGATGCCTCACTTTTAATGTGGGGCACATCTGAGACAGCATACAGTGCATGGTACATAGTCCCCAGCAGAATCACTACTGCACATAAACCTGTTGGAGCTCAGGGCAGTGCTCTAGCACTCCAATCCTTCACCACTCTGGTAAAGGGTAAGGCATTGCAAGTCTGAACAGACAATACCACAACCATGTACTACATCAACAAGCAAGCAAGGAGGGACAAGGTCCGAACTCTTGGGCTAGAAGCAATGAAGATATGGAGTTTGTCCTGCTCCTTGCAGGTGTCTCTGGTGACCATCTACCCAACAGGGTAGGACAGTACTCTGGCAGATGTCCTCGGCAGAATCAACCAAAACCACCATGAGTGGTCCCTCAACAGGCAAGTGCTAGAGGTGGTGTTTCAAAGATGGGGAGCTCCAGAGATAGATCTTTTCACCTCAGAAGAGAATCACAAGCTACCCAAATTCTGCTGCAGGCCCCCAGTCAAGGGCACAGTGTCCCTGGATGCCCTGGTGTTGGACTGAACAGGGATGTACCTTTATGCAGTCCCCCCATTCCCACTACTTCTCATAGAGTTGTGATAAAACTCAGATCTCAGTCAGCAACCATGATCCGGATAGCCCAAACTGGGCCAGGCAACCATGGTACTCAGAAGTTCTAGGAGCGTGGATATGTTGTTCATCCACACTCTTTGGCATGTCCCTTTTCCCTTTAAATCTTGTTGGAAGTCTTCAAGCTGGCTCCTCCCACCCACCCGTGTGGTATGTAGCTCGGCTCCGCCCCATGACGCCAGATCTTCCTTTCCACTGGAAGATTCAGGTTCCCTCGTGCTACTTCTACAAGTACCGTAGGCCCTGGATTCTAATAGACTGTTTTCGCCACATTTGCTTTCTTTGAAATTTGTAAGAGTTTATGATTCCGATCCAAGTGCATTGGACATGGAGGACAAGTCGTCCCCCGGGTTTCGCTGGTGTCCTTGCGGACAGAAAATGTTGCGCACCAATCCCCACCTCTTGTGCGTTTATTGCTTGGGTGTCGTGCATGACACCACCGCTTGCACTATCTGTCTGGCCTTCCATCCTAACGTCCTGGATGACCGCAAGGCGTGCTTACAGCTAGGGAGACCGGAGCTTCGCAATCCACCAGTGAAATTGAAGGTGGGCGGTTTCTGCGGCCGCGGGATCTGCCGAGCAGCTCGACCAGATGGCGGCTTTCGAAGAGGAAGCTGCTCAAGCTTCGGCCAGCCAAAGTTTTTTCGTGCCGCTTAACCTGGGCTCCACTTTCTGGTTCTTGGAGCAGTGCCAGTCGCTCCCTACCAAGGGTGAGAGGCGCTCTCTGGCTCACCTCCTCCCACCCTAAGAAAAGGGACAAGGACCCTGAATCATCTTCTGTCCGAAGAAGATGTTCCTGGGGCCGAGAGCAGTCCAATTCTCAAGACTGGTGGTCTCGACCTCGGTCGACATCGCTTCCTCGGCTGCCAGCTTCTCGGACCTTCCGTCAGGCCAAGGCACCGAGGCCGAGGATACGGCAGAACTGGCCGAGATTTCTCTCGACCCAATCGGGCCGTTGTCGCCGACCCCGCTCAACGACTCATTGGAGAGGACACCCATCCTTTCTTTCCCCGACGAGGAGACCCTTCCTTCGGGTATCCCAATTGAGGGACAGGAGCCAGAACCTTGAATTTCACCGAATCTGGCCTCTCCCGATTGACAGAGCCGACACCGGCAGTCTCGATTGAGGATTAGGACCCCGTTGGTCGAAAAACTGAAAAAGGGTCACAAACACTCCTGAAAGAGGAGCCGCCACCGGTCCTCATCCTCCTTGGCCGAGCAGAGACTTTGACGGAAGTTACATCGATGTTATGAGGACCTTAGGTGGCAACAGCTAATTCTGACCAGTCAGAAGCCGGCTCCTCCGGCCATTACTTGGCCCCAGCCTCTTAGGCAGACGCCGACTCCTCCAGAACCGAAGACTCGGTTCTCCTTCCGTAGGACGCACGCATTCCTGTTCGGCCTGTTCCGGTCTCCCACCAATTTTGGTGGAGCCACCGCCTAAGCAGCCTCAGGGAGGTCCCTCTCAAAGGCGATTGGACAGATACGGGCCTGCTTCGCTGTCTGTCCATCACTGTTGTCCCCTATCACCTCGGCGTATTGAAGGGGACATAGGCGGGAGACCCCTGTATCCCGACTCCTCGGACTCTGATACCACTGGTCTTCATTTCCCACCCTGATGATGAGTTGTCAGTGACAGGCCTGGAGGAAGGTCCTTCCTCTTTCCAGGGCATCTTTCAACTTATTTCTGAGTTCACCGGTATGCCCTTGCAGCCTGTCCAAAAGAAGGTGGAATATCCTCTCACAGATATCCTTAAGAGGGGGGATACCCCGACGGAGGCCTTCCCAGTGACCGAAGCCATTGTTGGCCCAGCCCTTGAGCTATGGCAGCGCCCTGCCTCTTTCCCGGCTCTGTCTGCCCGTATGGCTTGCAAGTACACTGTACCCACGGGATCCTTGGCAGGCTTCACTGAGCATCCCTCAGCCGTGAGCCTTGTGACCACCTCAATGTTTAGACACACGGGTAGCTCAGCGAATACTGTCCACCCTCCTGACAAGGAGTCCAAAAAATATGGATCATTCTGCCCAGAAGGTGGTATATGCAGCCCCATCCTTGGGCCTTTGTCAGCCAGCTCGGCAGTGATCATGGCACACTTCTTTCACACCCTCTTGGGGTCGCTAGATGAAGTCCTCCTCATCTCCCAGCGGACATTCAGACCACGGTCAAGCAAGTCTGTGACCAGGGCCGTGCTGTTGCAAACAGCAGCTCCAGACGGCTTTGGACATTGGAGATTCCTGTGCCCGCTCACTAGAAGCCGCAGTGACCACTCGCCGCAGGGCCTGGCTGAGATTATCCTCTTTTCCCGCAGATACTCAGCACAAGTTAGGTGACGTGCCCTTCCTTGGCACTGACCTCTTCGGTCCAGGAGTGACAGGTCACCTCCAGTGCATAGAGCAGTCCATTGCCACCTTGGATGCCACTTCTGCAAAGGGTTCTTTGGGCAAGAACCAGCAGAAGAAAAAGAAGAAGCCTTTTTGGCACCCTTCTCCTGTGGTTAGATACCCTCCCTTCCAAGGAGGTCAGCAGCAACAGCAGGCTCAAGCTTGGCGCTCTAGGCCCGAGCAGGGTCCCCAACAGCCCCGCAAAGGAGGCCGAGGTGCCCAGTCTAGGAGCCTCCTCCTCCTCTAAGCCTGCGCAGTGACGGGTCGGGGTGGCCACCCCTACTCCCATCACGCCAGTTCAGGGTCCTGCCATGGGGGGCCGGCTTCGCCACTTTCTCTTCGCCTGGTCCGGTATCACTTCGGACAGGTGGGTCCTGGAAGTGGTTGGTCAAGGACTGCCTCTAGAGTTCGAGCAGTACCCTCCTTGCCGAGCCTGTGCCTGTGCCCCACGGGAGGAAAGGATCTCAGTTGGCACTCAGTCGGCCCTTCGGGACGACATCACTCGGCTCCTCCGCAAGGAGGCGGTAGCTCCAGTGCTGGATCCTCCTACAGACCAAGGCTTCATGTCTAGGTACTTCCTGGTGCCCAAGCAGATGAGGGGTTGGTGCCCCATCCTAGATCTCCATGACCTGAATCAATATCTCAGGTCTTGCACCTTCCGGATGGTAACTCTGAACCAGATCATACCATCTCTGGTGCGAAACATGTGGTTCTGTTCACTGGATCTACGGGACGCATTCTTTCATGTCCCAATCCGTCCGTCCCACCAGCGGTTCCTCCGCTTCAGGGTCAAAGGGACCCTGTACGAGTTCCGAGCCATGCTGTTCGGCCTGTCATCGGCCCCTCGGGTCTTCACCAAATGCATTGCAGTGGTGGCAGCCCATTTACAGTGTCAAGGGGTTCGGATATACCCCTACCTCGATGATTGGGCTTCTGGCGGGATCCTTCCTGCAGGAGGTGGAGAGGTCCAGGGACCTGGCCCTCTGAACCTGTTCCCAGTTAGGCCTCCTGATCAATGAGGCCAAGTCAGAACGCGTGCCCTCTCAGGTGATGGGCTTTATCGGGGCAGAGCTCAACTCTCGTCAAGCCAGAGCTTGGCTTCCGGCGGACAGGGCGGAGGTTCTTTCCTTCTTTGTCCAATCATTTCTGGTTGGGGACTTGCGTCCTACCCGGGACTTCCTGCGCCTTCTGGGTTACATGGCGGCTTGCACCTCAGTGGTCCGTTGGGCCAGATTGCACAGCCCCTCCAGTGGGAGCTGGCCGCTCAGTGGACTCAGCATCAGGTCTTTTCAACCAGCTGGTCACTGTCACCCAGAAGATGTGGGATGCTCTCCAGTGGTGGACTGTCCCAAGTCATCTGCAGGAAGGGATCTCATTTGTCCGCCATGAGCCAACGGTCATCCTCACAACCAATGCCTCTCTCATGGGCTGGGGAGCCCACATGGGGGACCACAGAGCCCACGGGTTCTGGACCCCAAGGAGTCCTGATGCCACATCAACCTGCTGGAGCTCAGAGCAGTCAGACTGGCACTGTCAGCTTTCGCTCCCCAGCTCCAGGGTCAAGTGGTTCAAGTCCAGACAGACAATACCACGACCATGTACTACCTCAACAAACAGGGCGGCATGCACTCCTGCCTGCTATGCAAGGAGGCGCCCGGATCTGGACCTTTATCAGCCAGTTGGAGGCGGATCTCCTTGCCATCCATGTGGCAGTAGTCTTAAACCAGCTGGCAGATGCTCTCAGCCAGATAGGCCAGACATCCCACGAGTGGTCTCTCCATCCAGAGGTAGCTTACAATCTGTTCTTCCACTGGGGCCCACAGTGGACCTATTTGCCTCCTGGGAGAACACCAAGCTGAAGCTGTACCATGTCTGCCCTCAGCAGGGCTCACTACAGGGATGCCTTCTCGAGGTCGGACCCCAGGTCTCCTCTACCTTTCCTCCATTTCCCTTGATCCACAAGGTGTTACTCAAGGTGAGGAGGGACAAGGCGTAGGTGATCCTGGTAGCCCAGATTGGCCCCCGCCAGTTCTGGTATCCGGATCTCTCAGTCTCAGCTGCAGAGCCCGGAGCGGCTTTTGTACATGCCTGACCTGATATCATTGAACCAGGGAAGGTATTCCATCCGGACCTTCACTCCTGCACCTCACAGCCTGGTACCTGAGTGGCTAAGAGTTCCAGGCTTTGGGTCTTCCGAGGATGTCTACACACCGGGTGGAGGCATCTCGTATGAATCGACTAGGAATGTTATGCCTTCAAATGGAAAAGGTTTTCCATTTGGTGTCAGGGTAAGAGTCTGGACCCCTTATCCTGCTCTGTGGCTAACAGTTTAGACTACCTTGCTCTCTCCAAGGGGTCTCGGTCAGGCATGGGCCAGTCAGTCGACATTGGCACAGGAGACAGTGGTCAGGCTTTTCAAAGGCCTGGATCACATTTCCTCTGGTGCGTGAACCTCCGCCACTGTGGGATCTTTTGCTGGTTTTGGCAAAGCTCATGGGCAAGCCATTTGAACCCATGCACAGGTGTGAGCTCTCACACTTGTCATGGAAGACTGCCGGCCCCTGGTGGCTATCACGCCAGCCAGAAGGACAGGGGAGCTCCAGGCACTTTCGTGGACTCCTATCTGGTCTTTCACAGGGACAAAGTTGTCCCTGTGCCCCCCACAATACCTCCAAGGTGCTGTCAGAGTTTCACCTTAACCAGGTGTTGACTCTGCCGGTATATTACCCTAACTACATCTCAGACGTTGAGTACAGGCTCCATACCCTGGACCTCAGACTTGCTCTCTTCTACTACAAGGAGAGGACGGCAGAAATTCGGGGAGAGGTTCACCAGCTGTTTGTCACCTACGCTGAAGCCGCTTCTGGCAGACCTGCAGTCAAACGGACCATTGCAAGATGGATTACATCGTGCTTAGTTCTGTGCTATGAGTTGGCGTGCAAGGAGCCTCCCAGAGGGATAAGAGCTCAATCTGCCCGCCATACTGCTGCATCGGTGGCTGCTTCCAGACACATCCCTATCCAGGAGCTCTGTCGGGCTGCTACCTGGAAGTCAGCGAACACCTTCATTACCCATTACCACATCGACCTTGAGTCATGTCGGGATGCTGGTTTTGGGGCCTCGGTTCTCCAGTCTCTGTTTCCTAAGTAGGGGGTGTGCGTCTTGCCTCCTCCTCCTGGAGAACTGCTAGGAGTCTGCGTAGATGTGGATGAACAATATATCCACACTCCTAGAAAACAGGTTACTCGCCTGTAACAGTAGTTCTAGGAGTGGTATATGTTGTTCATCCACACGCACTCCACCCGACTCCTCCCCTGCTTTTAGGCGCATCACCTTGCTTCCAGCGGGCTAAGATCTGGTGTCATGGGGCAGAGCCGAAGTATATACCATCTGGGTGGGTGGGAGAAGCCAGCTTGAAGACTTCTGGCAAGATTTAAAGGGGAAAGGGACATGCCAAAGAGCGTGGATGAACAACATATACCACTCCTAAAACTACTGTTACAGGTGAGTAACCTGTTTTTCTCTCTGTGTCGGTAGCCCAACCAATAAGCCTCCCTCGTAGGCACAACCTCCTGACCTCCTCACAAGGGAAGATTCTGTACCTGAACCTCAGGTCCCTCAGGCTCAAGGCCTGGCTCTGGAAGACTTAGAGTATGCTAACTTGCAATTCTCTGAGAGTGTTCTTAGGGGCTCCAGAAAGCCCTCTACAAAGCAAACCTATGCTGCAAAATGAAAAACGGTTTTCTATCTGGTGTGGCACTAAGGACTTGGTGCCAAGTCAGTCAGGTTTGTCAGTCCTTCTGGACTATTTCATCCACTTGCAGTCTTTGGACCTACTGCCTTCAACCCTCACGGTCCACCTGGCATCAATTTCAGCTTACCTTTCGCTGGCAAGGGCACTTCCTAGCAGCCCACCCTGTTTTCAAGCAATTTTTCAAAGCGCTGTCCACTTATGGCCCCTAACAGGGAACCAGTGCCCACTTGGGATCTTAATATTTGCTAAGCTCATGGAACTTCTTCAAATCCATGGCAACGGCACACCTGATTTGTCACCTGGAAAACTATATTCCTAGTGACCATCACCTCGGCCAGACGGATAAGTGAGCTGCAAGCTCTGTGTATAGAGCAGGACTACGTCTCCTTCCACAAGGACAAGGTGGTCCTCAGAACCAGTAGGAAGTTCCTCCCTAAAGTAGTCTCGAATTTTCATTTAAACCAGACTGTTACTCTGCCAGTGTTCTTCACTGAGCATTCCAGTTCCAGTGAGCAGAGGCTCCACAGCCTGGACGTTGAGAGAGCTTCAGATACCATCCGAACCACACTAATGGCCACGGGCAGGACAGACAGCAACTGTTCTTGACTTATGGGGATGTGGGAAAAGGAAGTCAGCTACTAAAAGGACCATTCACAGTGGTTAGTAGCATGTATCCAGTTCTGCTACAGCAAAGCTAATAAAGAGCCCCAGCAGGCCTGAGGGCACATTGTGCAAGGGGTACAACTGCCACGATTGCAGCTATCAGGGATATTCTCCATCTGGAAATCTGTAAAGCAGCTACATGGAGAACAGTACACACTTTTACAAAACATCACAGTTTGGACATCCAGTCCAGGGGTGATGCCAAGTTGGCACAGCAGTGCTGCAAAGCCTGTTTCCTAAATAAGGTTCTGTGCGCACCTCCAAAGGTACTGCTTTGTAGTCTGCTACAGTTAATTATATTGAAAAATTCCTGGGGTTAGAAAAAAAAAACTTACTCGCCCTAGTAATCTTGTTTCTCCCAAGGTATTCTTCAATATGATTAACTCTTCCTCCCCTTCCAGAACTAGTTGCCCTCTGCACCACAGCTAGTTTTCACATACTGTTATGGCCATTCCTGGTTTTCTTGGGTTGTTAAAACCAAATGGCTTTTTTTCTCTAGTTAGTCCTATCTGACACTGCCAGGGGACAAGTTAAAAGGGGATTTGTTGTAAAATTATTTCTCTGTTCTTGTTAGGATAGCTTAGGTTGGGGCGGAGCTAGCAGCCTAGCCAGGAACAGCAACTTTCTGGAGCTCCTGAGAGCAGCTTCTTTAAACCGCTAATTTGGCTGATTTCTTCCTTGGAACTTAAACTAAAACATTAAGCATCAGTTAGAGGGAAGTCTGCTGTGCCTTTGGACTAAAAATCAAGCGGTAGGGGCAAATACGGAAACCGTTTAAACAAGACTTTTTCAACCACAGGCCTCTGGCAATGCATCCCGACCATGCGGATTAAGCGCCTACTGCAAATAGTACAGAGCAACCTGCAGCCTCCTTAAACTCGTTACAAATTGCAGTGAAAGCACTCACTGAAACGGTTCAACAAATCGACCAGAAGCTGGACACCTTTGCACAACATTTTCAGATGGTGGAATCGTGATTGGATGCTATGGGAGAGATTACAAAGAATGCGGAGGCTACAGCGGGAAAGGCCCTGGCTGCCACTTCCACCTCACTTAAGGAGCAGGCGGCCCTCTGTACGCGTTTAGAGCAACTTGAAAACACTGTCCGAGTGGCAAACATTAGAGTTTTGGGTCTTCCTGAAGGAACCGAAGGAGAGAATCTGGTACAGTACCTAAATCTTTGGCTCTTGGAAATCACGGGCGCCTCTGAATTTAAAGTAGTGAGGGTGTATAGAATTACCCCCTGCCAACTGACTCAAATTAATGGGACTCCACAAACTGTGTTAGTCTCTCTTACCTCTGTAGCAGAGCAGGACATGATTCTTGGGGCACTTAGAAATAGAAGCCCAGTCTATCTAGAGGAGAGTCGTGTGCTTTTCTTTCCGGACCTCGCCTACACCACCAGAATGAGACGTAAAGCCTTTGATGGAGTGAAACGCAAGCTGAGAGACTTGGGCATTACTTACTCCTTGGTCTTACCTGCTTGTTTATGCTTTACAGATGGCCGGAAGCAATATAGATTTACAGACCCAAAAGAAGCAGGAGCATGTGTGGAGAAGATTGCAAGTCGAAGATTATCAGAACCACTGATGGAGGACGACTGAGGAAGACTGAAACCAGTGGCAATGGAGAGTTAAAATATGGAAACATTAGACTGGTTAGCTTAACGTTTAACTTTAACTGCTAAAATTACTTTGACGGTAGAGACCAGCTTTGACTCTTCTTCCTGGGTCCTCTAATGTTTAAGAGGTCTTAAGGGCTAGCTAACCTGCTTGTTTAAATTAGCGGATTATTATTCTTATCACATTACATATTATATCCTAGTAACATATCTATTGGTCTCCCATTAGGAGAAAGGATTTAACATCTTTTTGACATAAATTAGAAGTTGCAGCCTGGTTTAGAGTTAGAGGTTATCTCCTCGAATTGTTATTGAAGCCAATTAAAATAAACCTGAGTCATAATTTCTCTTTTGGGGTTAAAATATTATAACTAAAATAGTAATGCAAATAATCTGGGATTATAAGGAGCTCTGGAATAATAATATTTTCCTTTTTCAATACCGAAATATTAACGAAGGACCAGTAGGGTCAGTTGCATAACATCGTATACATAATTGAACTGAAAATTTTGGGTGTTGGCTGCATCTAGCTCCTAAATGTTGTACATATTTTTTTTGTGTATGATAATAGTTAATATTCTCCCCCAATGCTGTACCATTTGTAGTATATAATCACCATCCTTAGTAATGTAATCTATAATGTCGATTTACATAGTCAGCATTAATGTGTTTTATACATATGTATGAAATACTAAATAAAAAGTTAAAAAAAATAGGATAGGTTAGGGGTCTCTAAAAGCATGCTCCAAGGTAATCTGAGCATTATAGAATGCAGCAGTTGGTAAAGGCGGCAGTTTGAATGGTGGCATGAGCCAATAAATGTTCCAACATTTGCGTATCATTCTTTAATTTCTCTGGGGCAGTTTAACACTGGAGGCTGACTGCTACAGTGAATCATATTAAAGAATACCTTGGAAGATACAGGATTACTAAGGTGAGTAATTTTTTCTTCTAGTACACCCATGGTGCCACAAGTACCTTCACTTTGTGGACTTGGGTCTACACTACCAATTCAGAGTCCTGCCCTTTGGGGTATCCTTAGTGCCTCGAGTCTTTACCAAGTGTTTTGCAGTCCCTGCTGCACACCTCTGAAAGCTCAGCCTTCAGGTCTTCCCCTATGTAGATGACTGGCTTTTGGCAAACCCATCAAGGCAGGAGACACAGAAGGCGGTTTCCACAGCCTCTCAGATCCTCACTGCCATGGGAGTTCTGATGAACTTAGAGAAGTCACAACTTCAACCTCTCATCAGCTCCTCTTCATAGGAGCCCTCTTGGTACAACAAAAGCTAGGGTGTTTCTCCTGGAGAACAGGAGGAACAACATTTTCCAGATGGCTCACGTTATCAGAGAAAACAATCCTGTGCAAGCTCACTTCATGCAGCAGATGTTAGGCCTTATAGCTTCATCTGTTTTCACAGTGCCTCTAGCCCATCTGCAAATGAGGACCACTCAGAGGATACTCTGCACACAGTGGCCCCCAACTACATATCCGCTGTCTTACCCCATCAAAGAGACAGAGCCCGTGCGCCGGTCACTTGCATGGTGGATACAGGAGGACAGCCTTCTACAAGGTCTGCCCTTTGCCACGCTGGAATTTCAGATCACCATCACCACAGATGCACCTCTGCCTGGCTGGGGGGCTCATTGCTAGCACTGTTACATTTAAGGGGTGTGGACCCAAGAGGAGTCTTGTCTTCACGTCAACGTTCCGGAGATAAGGGCAGTCCTGTATGCCCTACGAGTCGTAGAAGAAGTGGTCAGTCACAAGTTAATTCTTTTTCAGACAGACAATAAATCTGTGATATACTACATCAACAAACAACGTGCAGCACACACTCCATTATCTGTGCAGAGAATCCATGAGGGTATGGAGTGGTGCCTAGATCACGATGTCCTGATTCAGGCAGTTTTAACTACCAGGAGTCCATAATGATCTAGTGGAGCACCTCAATAGGACGGAAGCAAATCCACACGAGTGGTCTCTTGCACCAGACATGGCGCAGTTGCTTTTTGACAAGTGGGGTCATCTAGACCGGGACATTTTTTCGTCCCCACTCAACGCAAAACTGCCTCTATTCTGCTCCAGAACCTGGCATTTTCTGTCATGATGCATTCAGGCTGCGGTGGACAAGACGTTTTCTGTACGCATTTCCTCCTGTTCCACTAATTCAGAGGGTGCTGCTTAAACTGGAGACACATGGGGGCAAAATAATTCTAATTGCACTGTATTGGCCTCAACACATCTGGTTTCTTTTGCTGAACAAGTTGTCAGAGGTGCCCCCGAAACAGTTGTTTGTTCGAACAGACCTCCTGATGCAGGGACCCCATATCTACCCAACCTGCGCTCGCTTCATCTCCACCCATGGCTCCTGAGGAGATAGAAGTCAGCAAGTTTCAGTTGTTTCAGAGAATCTCTGAAGATCCTCCAGGCAGCTCATAAGCCTTCCACCAGGAAGAGTTACACGGCTAAATGGAAACATTCCTTGGAATGGTGCACTAATATTTTCTTAGACCCATTTCAGTGTCCTCTAGAAAAAGTTCTGGAGTACCTGCTAGACCTTTCAGATGTGGTTTGCAATATGCACATCTGTAAAGGTGCACCTCTGTGTACTTTCTGCCTGTCACAAGCCAGTACGAAACATTTCCCTGGCTCAGTTGCCACTGTCAGAAAGATTCCTTAAAGGTATCCTTCACATAAAGCCCTCTGGTCAGAATGCCAGTTGCTCCCCTGAGACATGAACCTTGTGCTAGATATACTCACTGCACTTTGAGCCGCTTAGCTAGTGTGATCTGAAGTTTCTGACCTGGAAAACTGCCTTTCTAGGGACATGGATATGTTGTTCATCCACACTGTCTGGCAGGTATCCTTGCCCTTTAAATCTTGCGGAAGGTCTTCAGCTGGCTCCTCCCACCCACCCGGTGGTAAAACTCGGCTCGCCCCCATGGCGCCAGATCTTCCTTACTGCTTGGAAGCTCAGGTTCCCTCCTTAACGCTCTGCGTATAAGACTGGTTCCTAATTCTTCGATTTTCCGAATTTAAAAGTTTTTTGCTTAAAAGACTTCGGTCTTCTATCCCTCGCGGCTGCGATGGACAAATCGACTCCCGGTTTTCGGCAGTGCCTTTGCGGGCAGAAGATGTCTTGGACGGATCCGCACTCCACGTGTGTGTACTGTGCCTTGAGCATGACCCGCAGGCTTGCGACCTGTGCTCTTCCTTCTCAGCCTACGTCCTCGAAGACCGTGCCGCCCGTTTACAACTAGGGTGCCCCGAGAAACGTTTTCCTCTGGTAAAGTCAAAAGGCCGGTGGTCTCCGGCGGTGGCAGACTCGGCGGATCAGCTAGATCGCCCTCGAAGAGGAGGCGGCGCGGGCCGCATCTTCCTTGACCGCGGCATTTATTCCGCTCTCCCTGGGTTCCTCTTACACAGCTTCCTTTAAGGAGCTTTGTCTGTCCCTCTCCACTAGGGGAGAGGGACCTACGTCTGCTGGACCACCTTCTTGGTCCAAGAAGAAAGACAAGGGTAAGTCTCTTCGTCGACGCTCTTGGGAGCGGGAAAGGTCCCTCTCCCCGAGTTGTCGGCCATCGACTCGGTCGATTGTTGTTCGACCGACACTGGTCTCACAGTGATCCCGTCCAGGTCAGTTGGCCGAGACTCCCGTCCGGCGCAGTCGAGATCTTTCTCGACCCGTTGGACGGGTTGTCGACCGGCGAAGCTGAAAATCCCCTCTCCCCGGTTCCCCCGGTGGGAGTTGAGGATCCCGTGGGCTTGCCAGTGCCTCCGGTTCCGGAGCCCTTGGGTGTTCCCTCTGAGCCGAGGGAGGAGCCGGTTCCACCCGTCCCCTTCCCGCACCGTCCTCGGAAAAGCTGAGGTTCTCGGTCTCGGTCTTCTTTGCGGTCCAGCCGATCCCGCCATCATAGGCGGTCTCGGTCTCGGCACCGCTTACCGCTCATCCTTTTCCTCTTCCTCGGATGAGGGGAGGCTTCGACGATACGAGGACCTCATGTGGCAACAGCTCCTTCTGACCGGGAACAAGCCGACGCCTTCCCCGGCCATTAAGTGGCTGTCACCGGAGCGGCCGAAACAACCCCCTGTTTTACCCGAGGAGCCTATCAGGCCGGTTGTTCAGCCAAAACCAGCTGCCCCACCGATTCCGGTGGAACCTCCGCCTCCACAGCCACGGTTTGGGGCTCTGACCAAGAATTCTCGGTCGGCTCAGGGTCTGCCCCATAGGCTGTCGGTCACCCTCACTCCTGATCGCCCTCGGCAGGTGGAGGATGGCTCAGGCCCGAGGCAGCTCTTTGAGGACTCTTCTAAGTCTGACGACGATTCCTCCTTTTTCTCCAAGCGAGTGGACTTGAGTCCCCTGGAGGTCAGTCGGCTGGGACGACAGCCCTTCGTCCTTCCTGGGGTTGCTCAGACTCATCTCGAATCCACCGGGATGCAGCTCGAGCCCATATCCAAGCGGGCCAAGTATCCCTCATGGAGATATTGGACCGAGGGATTCCTCACGGAGGCCTTCCCTGTGGCTGAGGCCATTGTGGCCCGGCCTTGGAGCTCTGGCAGTGCCCTGCCTCGGCCAGGATGGCCAGGAAGTATGCGGTCGAAGGGTTAGTTACCGACAGCGTTTTCCGGCTTGCCGGAAACGCTAGGGACGTGGACAAACCTCCCGACAAGGAGTCCAAGAAATTGGACTGTGCTGGGCGAAAAGTCTACGCTGCGTCCTCCCTTGGCCTTCGTCAGGCCAGCTCGGCCATACTGATGGCTCATTTTTCTCACGCCCTGTTGGGCTCCCTGGACGAGGTGGTTCCTCATCTCCCGGCTGACCTGCAGACCACGGTTAAGCAGGTGCGGGACCAGGGCAGGGCAGTGGCCAAGCAGCAACTTCAGACTGCTTTGGACTTTGGTGATTCATCGCCAGGTCAGTAGCGGCTGCAGTGGCTATACGTTGTCGGGCATGGCTGAGGATATCCACCTTCACGCGGATACCCAGCACAAATTGGCGGATGTCCCTTCCTGGGGACCGACCTCTCTGACCCTGGGTGGAAGGCCACCTCAGAGGATCGAAAAGTCCAATGCCACCTTGGACTCGGCCTCATCCGCTCAGAGGGACAAGGGCCGAGACCTCAACCCAAGCTCCTTTCGTCTGCCTGCGCCGGCACGCCCGCCCAGCAACACCAGGGCCAGCAGGCTCAAGGCCAAGCCCCAAACCCCAAGCGCTGCCTCCTCCAGGAAGCAGGGAGGTAAAGGCCCAGGTGGTCCCTCAGCCAGTCCCTCCTCCAAGCCTGCACAGTGACGGGTTGAGGGGTGTCGCCCCCAACCTTGTCACCTCACCCCAGGTTCCCCCCGTGGGGGAACGGCTTCGGTACTTCCTTTCCGCCTGGTCTGCTATTACCACAGACAGGTGGGTGTTGAGGTGGTAGGAAAGGGCCTGCCTCTGGAGTTGAGCAGGCCCCACCCTCAGAGCCGTCGCACCTCGGGGTCCGAGCCTTGCTGTCAGCTCACCGAGCGACGCCGCTTTCTCCTCGAGAAGGAGGTGATAAGAGAGTGGTGGACCCTCCCTCAAACCCGGGTTCGTGTCCAGGTACTTCCTGGTTCGGAACGACGGGGGCTGGCGCCCATTCTCGACCTACACGACCTAAACAAGTTCCTAAGGTCTCGAACCTTCAGGATGGTCACTCTGGCTCAGATAATACCATCCTTGGAACACGGCGTGTGGTTCTGCTCTCTGGACCTTCAGGACGTGTTCTTTCACGTCCCTATCCGTCCGTCCCATCAAAGGTTCCTTCGCTTTTGAGCGGAGGTTCCCTTTTCGAGTTCCAAGCCATGCCCTTTAGCTTATCTCCAGCTCCCAGGGTCTTCACCAAATGCATGGCAGTGGTGACAGCATTCCTGCGGCGCCGAGGGGTCCGGGTTTACCCTTACCTGGACGATTGGCTGATAGCAGCCCCCTCCAGACAGGTGGTGGAGCGGTCCAGATATCTGGCCCTCCAGGTTTGCTCTCAGGTCGGCCTCCTCATCAACGAGGCCAAGTTGGAACTCGAGCTGAAGCAGGTGATTCTTTTCATCGGGGCAGAGCTCGGCTCCCGGCGGACAGGGCCGAGGTTCTTTCCTCCTTTGCCCAATCATTTCTGGTTGGGCAATTGCACCCTGCCCGGGACTTCCTGCACCTCCTGGTCTCATGGCAGCCTGTACCAGCGTGGTCCGTTGGGCCTGCTGGAACATCGCCCTCTTCAGTGGGGCTGGCCGGCCAGTGGTCCCAACGCCACGATCCATTGGGCCAGCTAGTGGCGGTGACCCAGGGGATGTGAACGCTCTCCAGTGGTGGACCGTTCCAGTTCATCTGCAGGAGGGCATCCCATTTGTCCGCCCGAGCGATGGTCTCTCTATCGACTGATGCCTCTCTGATGGGTTGGGGTGCCCATCTGGGGAACACCGGGCGCCACGGCCTCTGGTCCCCGCGGAGTCCCGATGCCACATCAACCTGCTGAGCTCCGGAGCGACCGCCTAACTCTCACCGCCTTTTGCTTCGCTTCGGGTCAAGTGTCTGGATCCAGGACGACAATACCACAACCATGTACTATCTAAACCGCCAGGGCGGACGCACCCATGCTCCTATGCAAGGAAGCTCTCCGCATCTGGTCACTGTGTGCAGCCTGGAGGCGGATCTCTAGTTATCTCATGTGGCAGGAGCCTCCAACACCCTGGCCGATGCCCTAAGCCGGATAGGGGCTGCGTCCCACGAGTGGTCTCTCCTGCCGGAGGTAGTACAAGATCTATTCTCCCATTTGGGCACACCTCAGGTGGACCTGTTTGCCTCCAGGGAGAATGCGAAGTTGAGGCTGTTCCATGCCCGCCCCCCTCAGCAGGGGGATGCCTTCTCGAGGCCGTGGACCCTGGGCCTCTTCTACGCCTTTCCCCGTTCCCCTTGATGCACAAGGTGCTGCTCAAAGCAAGGAGGGACAAGGCGCAGGTGATTCTGATAGCCCCAGACTGGCCCCGCCAGTACTGGTACCCAGATCTCCTCAGCCTGCTCCAGGCTTCCAGGCAGCTTCCAGCTCGCCCAACCTGCTCTCAGTGAACCAGGGAAGGTATTCCATCCGGACCTTCAATCCCCTGCACCTGGCGGCCTGGTTCCTGGCTGCTAGAGTTCCAGGCATTGGGTCTTTCCCGACGGGAGTCCTCAATGTAGTTGAGGCGCCCGTAAGGAGTCGACCAGAAAATGCTTACGCCTTCAAATGGAAAAGGTTTTCCATTTGGTGTCAGGCAAGGGCCTGGACCCTTCCTTCTGCTCCTTGGCGAGCATATTGGACTACCTGTGGTCCCTTTCTCAGCAAGGGCTTAGGTGGCGACCCTTTAGGTGCACCTGGCAGCCATCTCTGCTTACTGGGCGCGGGCGGAAGCAGTCGGTGGCCGTAGGAGAGGTGAGTCTGGCGCTTTTCAAAGGCCTTGATCACATTTCCCCTCCGTGCAAGAACCTCCCACCTCTGTGGGATCTACTGCTGGTACTGGCAAAGCTCATGGGCAAGCATTCGAACCAATGCACAGGTGTGAACTCTCTCACCTGTCGTGGCAGACCGCCTTCTTGGTGGCTATCATGTCAGCCAGAAGGAGGAGCTTCAGGCGCTCTGCATCGAGTCTTCTTACCTGGTCTTCCACAGGGACAAGGTTGTCCTGCGCCCCCCACCCAAATTCCTTCCGAAGGTGGTGTCGGAGTTTCACCTTAACCAGGTGTTGACTCTGCGGTGTTCTACCCCAGTCACACCTTGGAGGCCAGGTATAGGCTCCATGCTTTGGACCCTGGAAGAGCTTACTATAAGGCATGCGACGTGAAATTCGGGAGAGGTTCGCCAGCTGTTTTGTCACCTTCACGCTGAAGCCGCATCTGGCAGACCTGCAGCCAAGTGGACGATAGGCAGGTGGGTCACCTCCTGCATAGATCTGCTATAAGTTGGCGGGCATGGAGCCTCCCAGAGGATAAGAGCTCATTCTACCCGCCATACTGCTGCATCGGTGGCTGCTTCCAGGGACGCCCCTATCCAGGAAATCTGCAGGGCTACCTGGAAGTCAGCACACACCTTCATCACCCATTACCACATCGACCTTGAGTCACACCGATGCTGGTTTTGGGGCCTGGTTCTCCAGTCTCTCTTCCCAAGTAAGTATCGGGGTGTGCCTTGCCTCCCTCCTCCTGGAGAACTGCTAGGAGTCCACCAGACAGTGTGGATGAACAACATATCCATGTCCCTAGAAATACAGGTTACCCACCTGTAACAGGAGTTCTAGGAATGGTATATGTTGTTCATCCACATTACCCACACCTCCCGGCTTCGACGCACAACCTGAGCTTCCAGCGGGCCAGATCTGGCGTCATGGGGCGGAGCCGAGAGTTTTACCACCCAGGTGGGTGGGAGGAGCCAGCTTGAAGACCTTCCGGCAAGATTTAAAGCGGCAAGGATACCTGCCAGACAGTGTGGATGAACAACATATACCATTCCTAGAACTCCTGTTACAGGTGAGTAACCTGTATTTCTGGTGGCCATCACTTCTACTTGTAGGGTTTCTGAAATACATGCTTCTGTCACAGACCCTCCGTATACAGTCTTTCATAAAGACAAGGTGGTTCTCCATACTCGTCCTAAATTCCTACCCAAAGTGATTTTGTATTTCCACCTCAACTAGCCTCTGGTTCTGCCTACCTATTTCGCTAACTTCCAAAATGAAGGAGAATGCACCCTTCATTCTCTGGATGTTAAAAAAAGCCCTACGGTTCTATATTGATAGAACCAGGGATACCAATCAGGCCAAGCAACTCTTTGTGCCTTTCAACATGGCCCAGTTAAGTCCAGCCAGTATCTATCTGATGTATCTCTGTTTGGATAGTGACATGTCTTCACCATTGCTACTGTGTGGCAGGTCAAGTTGGAGGGCGGCGCTGCACTCCACTCTACCAGGCGGTTACTGCATCCCTGGTGGAGATTCATAGATACATAAACAGTATTGGTAGATAAGGCCTCACGGCCCACCCAGTCTGCCCATCTGCTGTGCTCCTATTGAGGAAATCTGCAAAGCGGCTACTTGGAGCTCAGTGCACACTTCTGTGAAGCCCTGTGCTCCGGATGTCCATGCTAGACAGCATGCTTCCTTTGGCAGGACAATCCTTAATGGACTTCTGTCCTGAGTTACCTCTGTCTCCTACCGCCCTGCTTGGGGGATTTGTTTTTTAGCTTAGTACTCTAACCCAGCAGTATGAATAAATGGTGAAGGCTTTAAGTCCATGAAGATATGAAAATTACGTACTTAACGTAATTCTTGATCTTCTTGGATAAGTCTTCATCATTTATTCATACGCCCACCCACCATCCCCCGTGCTCACTCGATCTGTTTCTGGTCTTCACTCCCTCAGTTGGTTAAGATATTGTTTAACTGACCCTTCTTATACGGGTCAACAGGGTTGTCTTATGCCCTTTTTAGGTTAGGTATTCTTGCCTTATTTTATGCTTTACCTCCTTGGTAAAAAGGTACTGAGGTGGTTGGAGGGTCGACGCCAAGATAGCCTACACAGGCGCAAGCCAGCTTTGTGTGCACGGTCCTACCTTGGCACTGGCCCTCCTGAAGATTTTTGCCTCCCGCGGGGTCTTTGCACCTCTGGCTTGAACCCAGCAGTATGAATAAATGGTGAAGACTTGTCCAAGAAGATCAAGAATTATGGTGAGTATGTAATTTTCATTTTTTTCTACCCTCTTCTGTCACTGCTGAAAGAAGATTACATCGTCAGATGACCACAATCTTTGTGTCTGCTGCCTCGGGCCTAGCCATAATGCCCCTGCCTGCAAACTCTGCCTGAAATTCAGTCTCAGTACCTGGCAATACCAAAATAAAGCCCTGCTGACCTTCCTGATGGAGCAGCAAGCAGCCAGATCAGAGTAGATCGCCGGGCTTCCCCCTCACAGTTGCCAGCTTCTTCGTGCAGGCTACGAAGGCCGGGATAAGTTTTCGGGGACTCTCACTGGGACAGGGAATGCTCAATGGACCGTGCTGGCCCCCGGATGGGGCTTCCAGTCCCTGCTGACTTCCATGTCTTTATCTGGGTTAGTGCTGTAGCCAGGTTGAGTGACCTCCCCTCCTGCCACCCAGGCCTTGCCTTCCTCGGGAGTGAGTTCTTCCAGCCTTCAGTTGACTGGTGAAGGCTCTACCCCAGTGACCTCTTGCACAGCAAGGTCCTCAGGTGCTGGGACCCTCTGGCTCTGTAGTGTCAGTCACTGAGTCAGTGACACTGGGCCTGCTGTCACAGCCAGTGATGATGGCACTTCCTATGCCTCCCATCGATATCACTGCGGTACTTACCCCCATTACTACGGCCCTTATTCAGCAGCTTGTTCCACGGCCAGGGCCTTCGTTGCCACTGCCGTTGAATGCTGCCTTGGGGTCAACGCCTGTTCAACCCTCCCGCTTTAGCGCTTTCCCCCGGCATTGTTGGAGTTTTGCCTTCAGTCCCTGTTCCAGAACAGGTGGAAATTGAGGAAGAGTACCAGTGCCACCCTGACCATATCCTTCCTGATTAGAGAATGATGAGCCTGATGTGAAGGTGCTTTCCTCGGATAGGTCCACCGCTTTTTCAGGGAGTGAGGACTCTGTGAAACAAACCTTGAGATCCCCCCGCCAAAACATCATAAAACAGCTCCATGCAAATATGGAGTTCCAGACTGAAGAAGAGGACATCACCTGAAGGAACTTGGTGGATTTCCTGGAGATTCCTGAATCTCCACCTAAAGTCATCCCTCCACTTTTGCCAGCCTTACAGGATGCTGCCACTGCTGCCTGGCATACGCCCAACATGATTCCGGCCATGCCAAGGAGGACCGACAAGCTTTATCAGGCCCCTCTGAGGCACCTCTTCTATGCTACCCAACCAGACACTGACTCAGTGGTTATAAAGGCAGCTAATGGTAGGTCCAAGGTGCTCAAGCACCTTAGATCTTACTTTGAGAGGGTTTCTTGCAGTAGGCAGTCACCATTAGGACTGAATCACCAGGCGCTTGGACCACACGGAAAACTTGGGTAACAGTGTCTGGTGGGGGCCCACCACTGGTGTCACGTGACCGACATTGACCAGCGGCATATAGTGGGCAGTCCCCACACCCGCCTCTAGTTCTTTCCCCACTGCTAACCCGGCGATGTCGAACCTCAAGTGGAATGCTGCTACTGTTCTAATCGCCATTTTCAATAAGTATACACTTTTGAATTTTGTTTTCCCCAACCAAGTGTGCCTGCAGCATGCAGATTTCAGAGGAGGATGGCCATACTTCATGTCTCCTGTGCCTGGGACCTGACCATGACACCAAGGACTCTGAGGCCTGCCAGAGTCTCAGCTAGGCCCATGGAAACGCTTGTCAGCAAGCCTCCGAAGCCCATCTCTCAAGTAAAAACTGGCTTACATGGAGAAGGAGCTACAGCAGGTGCGGAGCTCTTCCTCATCTCCGGGAGGATCTTCTGTCTCCCACAAGCAGATGAAGGAGAAGCAACGGGACCGGGATCAGTCTCCCTCTAGGCCACTGCTCCCTCCTGGACCGAGGCAGACAAGCGGCCTTCCTCCAGCAAGCATACCGCTCCTCCGACTAAGCATGTTCCCTCCTCTTCGGGACAGCCCTTGATCCCCCCTGCCTGCACTGGTTACGGTTTAGGTGGGGACCTCCGAGGATTTTGGGAGGCTTCCACCAGTCGTGGGCCCTTCAGAGCCCTCTGGGTCCTAGGCCCGGTAGTTGGGCTGGTGTCGGATGCCAGTTCTACCAACCACTGCACAGCCCCGCGCCATATCGAACTCCACCTTGGGGTCCGTGTTAGTCCTCCAGACCAGCGCCTACTGCTGCTTCAGCCAGCAGTCTCAGGAGGAATCCTCCTTCAGGAACACTCCTTCATTGTCTCCGGTCAGTCCTTCTACCTCTTCCTCCCACATGGAGCCGGAGGAGCTAACGCCTACTGACCCAATCGATCGGCCAGCGACGGACGGCACTGCAGAGGATCCCCCCGGGGACATTCCAGTTAGTCCGCCTCTGTCTGGGCTGCCTCCCTAGCCCCAGATGCACACGTCGGCCCTCAAGGGTTGTTGCCAAACCTCCCTGCAAGTTCATCACTACCTTCCCCTGTAGGACTGCAACCGGCTCTCCCACAGCTGACTCCTCCACAGCCTGGATCCTCTGGTGTACCTTTGGGGCCTCCACCAGGTCCCTCAGCCATGTCGGGTCCTTCGCCAGGCTACCCTATGCTGGGTCCTTCACACTCAGCACCCGACTCCAGAAGTCATCTGTTGTCAAGCACCCCACCACGGGTACCACGCCGGGATATTCTGACGCCAGTTTATCACACACCTGGTTTCCCAACACCCAGGTACCCGACGCTGGATTACCCGCCGGCCTTCTGACTTCCTTCTCTTGCTCTTCTTCAGCCGCAGGTGGATTATGAAGCCCTTTTTCCATCTTGGTGGAACAGGGCCAAGGTTCAGCTTGTGTCAGAGCTGGACCAGTGTGAGCCGGTCGTGGCCCCTATGCTGGCTCATCCGACTCCTACTCCTCGCTCTCCTGTTGAGACATGTCCCTCCACTTCTGGCCACATGTTAGGTGTTTTGGCAGTGAGGGACGGAGGAGTGGGGCGACAGAACCCAAGAAGGAGGTTCCCCGCCGTAGGTGTCTGTCTTCAGACAGGAGCCCTTCATTGGACCCTGATTTTTCCTCCTCAGCCTCGGCTATGAATCTCCTCTGTCGGAGGACCCTAACCTCAAGGAGACCCCCCCCCCCAAAAGTCTCCCCCGGAGGCCCCTTCATTTACAGAAATCCTCCAAAAATCGAAGAGACCAATTGATGGAAGACCGAGAACCAAGATCCTCAGCGTAGAGATTAGCAGAGCACCTTGACGTGCCAGAGCTAACTTTGCTTCTCAGTCCCCTGCAGTCAGGGCAGCGCAGTAATTTAGCCACTACTATTTGGCAGCAACTGCTGTCTGTCAGAGCCATCAAGAAGACAGACAGATTATACCATACACCGGGAGGTAAAAGACCACTTCAGCACGCATCCTAAAGCTGATTCGGTGGTCATTAATGCGCTCACAACCACTCTACTAATTCTTACATATGAGTACCTCCTCCAGATAAGGAGTCGAGGCAGCTGGACCAGTTTGTACACAAGGTCTGCTCATTCTCCACTTTGGCACTGAGGGCTCTGAATTACATAGCCCACATGGTATGCTACCAGAAGGCTATCCTGGGCCAGCTCAGATCTCAGTTCAAGGCCTTGCCAGATTCTGAGGCCAAGATCAAGATCGAGCAGACGGTTAGGACAGCAGAGGGTACTTGCCATCATGCCTTGCGGACGACTTACGTCACCGTTGGTGCTTCTGCTCAGAGCACTGCGACGGTTGGCTATTTACGCAGATACTCCTGGCTGCAGGTGTCCGGATTTGCCCAGGATATTCAAGCCTCTGTTGTGGACACCCCCTTTCGAGGCTTGGTTCTCTTTGGAAGGGACATCAAGCGTATACTGACTGAATTGCAAGAGGGTGGGAAAGCCCTTTGCTCTGTGCAATTGCTGTATGTACCAATACCCAACCCTGCAGCCTTTTCATTGACAGTAAAGGCGTCAGGCAAGACAGTAGCCTGCCAAGCGTCAGGACAAATGTCGGGCTCCCTCAGGTGCCGCCACCCCCTCAGCCATGTCTCAAGAGAGCTTCCGGGATGGCACTTCCCAACCTCCCTCCACCTCTTGACTCATGGTTTGCCCCCCCACTGTACCACCAATTATCACTCAGTTCCGGAGGAGCCAGTAGGGGCAGATTTGCCTGTCTCCCATCCGGATGGGAGGCGATCTTGGCAGACTCCTGGGTCCTTCCACTTGTAGCTGAAGGCCACACATTGGACTCGTAGAAAGACCTCCAGAAAATCCTCCAGGTCACTCTCATTACCCGAAGGTCACAGCCCGCCACAGAAAGGAAATCAAGGCTCTACTGAGAAGTTAGCCATAGAGCCCATTCTTCAGAGCCAAGCAGGAAAGGGGCTTACTCTCACTCTTCCTGGTGCCCAAAAGACAGGAGACCTTTGGCCAATATTGGACCTCAGCTCACTCAGTCTGTACGTAGATAGAGTACAAGAGATTCCACGTGCTGACTCTCCCAGGTCTACTGCTACTGCTTCAACAAGGACACTGGCTGTGCGCTCTGGATATGCAGGATCGGAATCTAAATATTCCCATCTTCCCGGCCCACCGCCACTTGCTCAGATTCTCCTTCCAGGGGGAGCATTTTCAGTTCAAAGCCCTCCCCTTTGGCCTTTCCTCTGCACCCAGGGTGTTCACCAGGTGCCTAGCAGTGGTGGCAGTGGCTTTGCGATGCCAGAGTCATTATGTGTTCCCATACCTCGATGTCTGGCTCCTGTCAGCTCTTCCGAGAGACAGCCTGGAAGCCTCTCTGTCTGCTACCTGGTTTGTTCCACCAAGTGGGAGTTACAGTGAACTACCCCAAGCTTCACCTAACACCCTCTCAGTGCCTCCAATTCATTAGAGGTGCTGGGCACAGCCAGGGTCAAGCCTTTCTCCCCTTGGACAGGGCAAAACGCTGCAGAAGCAGGCCAGGCAGGTGGCTTCCGGCCGCTGATCTATGGCCAGGTCCGTCCTGCACCTCCTAGGCATTATGGCATGGCTGCTATTCCCACTGTTCCTCTAGCCAGACTCCACATCCGTGTCATGCAGTGGACGCTTGAGTGCAGTGGGACCAGAGGTCGGACAGCCTGAACCACAGGATTCTGGTCTTCAAACCCATGTGACAGGATCTAAACGATCTCTGCCAGGGGTCCTCTTCAGACTCCCTCTGGTCCAGACCATAACCGATGTCTCTGGTCAGGACTGGAGTGCTCATTTGAGGAATCACTGGACCCAGGGATCCTGGTCTCAGCAGGAGCTCTCCTTGCACATCAACATACTGGAGATGCGTGCAGTGTTGTATGCCCTTCAGGCTTTTCAGACCCTTCTCCTTCCAGGTTCACTGCTGGTCCAGTCAGACAATATGTGTGATCTGGTACCTGAACAAGCAAGGAGGCGTAAATTCGTACCCCCTATGCAGGGAGCAATGCGTGTTTGGAATTTGGTGGTTCAGCAATGCTTCAGCTCATGGCAGTGCATGTCCTGGGGTCCCAAACATCCTATCGGACACCGCCAGCTGCACTCCGCAAGGGCACATGAGTGGGAACTGAGGCAGTCAGTAGCTGAAGACATCTTCGACCTTTGGACTTATGTCTATACTTGCTTGGCTGACATACTTCTGGTCATGTCTCCTGGTCTTTCTGTTGCAGAATCCATACTTCCTGGTACCAGGTCTGGCACCCACTAACAAGCTCTTTTCCTTAGAGTATATAAACCACTTATTCTGACACCAGCTGTTGCTGAGGCTTGGGTCAGAAGCATAAGCAGACCAAGATAAATTGTAAAATCCTCAGATAGTGTTTTATTATTATTAGTAACAAGAGAATAAAATAAATATACGGACTGGTTTTCAGCATAGCAGTCCAAAAACAAAGTCCAGTTTCTGAGTTCAGAACCAGCTCTCAGTAGCCTCTTGTCTCCAAATCACAATCCCCTGAAGACACTTGCTTTTCTGTTTCACACAAAATTGAACCTTGTTAGCTTCTAGCTTCCACCAGACCATTGTGACCCACAACTTGAACCTTGTCAGATTCTAGCTTCCACCAGAGACAAATTCCTCCAGCCTGAGGTCAGAAGTTTGCACTGTTACATGAGCAATAACCTACAACAGGGTGTGTGAGTTACTGGGATTAATCAACACCTTGGAGTGCGTTGTGAGCGAGGTGAAGCCAGAGTGTCCTCAGAGCACCCAGAGTGTTGATTAATCCCCAGTAACCACACCTCTGAGTGGGTTATTGTGCTTATAACATGGGCTGAAAATACATTTTATTTGTATTGCTAAAACTTTTAAAATGATATTTGTTCTATGCTATTAAACTTTGTCCTTACACCTAATCAAAGAGTGCACCCTGATGACCATAGTTTTTGGTTTAATTAGGCTGTTTTCTCAGTTACACAATTAATGTATCAAGTACTCTGTGTCATTATACTGCTGAACTTAATACAGAGACTTTGTTTTACTTATGAAAAGTATTTTATGAATATGTCAACAGCCGCTAACGCTTGCAGTATATGCAACTTATATATCACGCTGGCGATTTGTTCTAAAAATACTGGGCCTTTCATAACAATTTGTTAAGGGACCAGTTAAGTAGATTTATTTATTTATTTTTTTAATTCAGTATACTTTATTGATTTTCAGCAGCGTGTTACCATAGACAAAACATTGAAACCAGTACAGGTGCAAAGACATTTAACAATCAGACATACATAACAAAACCATTAACAGGGCACAATAAAAACATATAACATGAACTCCCCATGCTTAGTCCTCCCACCCCTCCCGAAGCCTGCATGTCAGCAATGTGAAATTGAGGATTCTGGAATGGTTGTCTAAGGTTGCCAGAGGGATAGTAAGGCCAGGAGAGTCTCCCATAATGATTGGTAAGCATCTAGCCTATGTCACATACTAGCAATGTGTTGGATGGAAAGTAAATGGTACCACTCCAAAACCGAAGGCAGTGATTCATCCTCCAGTGCCTGAGTATAATTAACTTGGCTGTGGCTGCCACTAGGGTTAGGTGGGCTTCCGAGGAGTTAGGTGTGCCCTATGGGAATAGGGTTAATAGACAGGATTCTGGAGTAAATAAAGGTTCTAGGCCCAAGATAGGGTCCATGATGTCTTTGATGGAACTCAGAATTTTGGGCTTCGGGCATTCCCACAGCATGCGAAAAGGGATCCTGGCTCTTCCACACACCTGTGGTAAAGAGGATACCAGCTTCCTTATAGCATGCAATCTAACAGGCGATAGTACAGGTTATACATTATATTAAATTGGGTGAGCCTCAACCTGTCCTGTTTAATAAATTTTTAGATGGCTTTCCTAACTTTGCTCCAGTAGACAGGGTTATCTGGGAGGGAGAACATTTAGCGTCCAGTAATAACAGACCCCTGTTGGGAGAGCAGGTCTAGGTCTTGCAGGAGTTTATATATGCCAGAGACAGCATGGGGTTGTTTCGCTACCTAAAGTACTGCGGGTAAGTCTTACCGTGGCAAAGAGGTCCAGGATTTGGGTCCTAAGATGCTGAGAATAGCATGTTTTATTTACCAGTACTTAAAGATATCATTATTGGTAAGTTGAATGTTCTCTTGTAGGGAGAAGAACAGCAATGTAGAGTCCCCATTGCAAAAATTCCCTAGCACACTGTGTTGGAGCTGAGGGCAGAAAGAGGGTGGGATTGTGTGATTACTTATCAGAAAGTGAGGGTTATTAAAGTTGACTTGTCGAGTTATGCCAAGTAAGGGATAGGTATCTGTATCTGGTGTAATGCTCTGAGGGACCAGCCAATAGGGGAGTTTTTAAGGAAACATGGGAGATGGGAGGGGATTTGGTATACTAGTACTGGTAAGGAACAGTGGATTCGTTTCGCTAGGTCCTGCTCAGTTTCGACCCATGTGGGAGTATAGGAGCTGGTCTGTTGCATAGCAGGGTCATCTATCCATCTAGCCAGCTTACTAATGTGCTGGGCCACATAGTAGGTAAAGAGGGATGGGAGAGCAAGCCCCCGCAGCTTAGGTGCAGTAAGTTTAGCGTACGCCCTTCATATTCCCTTATTTTCCATAAAAACTTATTAAACATTCTCTGCAGTTGGGTGAACCAAGATTTAGGGAGGAAGAAGCCCAACATACCCATTGGGTACAGGACCAGGTGGGAGCACATTCATTTTAAGCACACTTATACAGCCCCAAAGGGACATTGGCAAGGCTCCCCACCTATCCAGGTCTGTTTTGATCGTGGAGATCAACTTGGTGAGGTTCTCCTTCATCATAGAAGGTACATCGCTGGCAACCTTAATCCCTAAATCAGTCAGAGTATGGGGCATCCATGTAAAGCCCAGACCCGAAAGCTCAGCCTTAGTAAGGTGGTGGTTAAGAGGGAAGATCTGGGACTTAAGAGAGATTGAGCTTATAGGAGGAGACATTGAAGAAAAGACTTGATTCTTCAAGTAAAGCGGGCACTGTGGGGATGGGGTCTTCTGTGTGTAACAATAGGTCATCTGCGTAGGCTGAGAGGAGATACCTTTTACCTCCAAGTTGGATACCAGTCAGGCCAGTAGAGCTGGCTAGCTCATGGATAAGGGTTTCCAATAAAATTAAACAAGAGCGGGAGAGTGAGCGGTCCCACGCTTTAGGGGAAATGAGACCTAAAGGTGACCATTGCACCATACCTTAGCCATAGGGCTAGAGTACAGTATCCAGACCCATTTAATAAAGTCATCAGGAATCCTGAACCTGCAAAGGGAAGTGAATAAGAAATTCCAGGAAACTCTTTCAAATGCTTTCTTGATGTCAAGGGAGACCAACGCAGATGGTACCTTGGACTCCCTTGACGCCAAGATTAAATACATGAGTTTCCTCATATGATCTCCAGAAGAGCGGTCCGACATAAAACCGACCTGGTCATGCCCGATGACTTCTCCTATGAGCGGTGCAAGATGAGTAGCTAATATTTTCACATCTGAGTTGAGGAGGAAGAGTGGGCGGTAATTGCCAGGATGTAAGGGGTCTTTGCTGGGTTTGGGGATCAGCGTTATCAAGGCTTCTAGAAAGGATTGATCACCGCCCCCCGCCAGCAGATATTTTTAAAATCTTGCAAAATCTGACTGTTTATTATTTAAACATTTACGGATTAATAGCCGATTTCCAGCTGAGCTTAACTTCCGCTCATGACAAGTGACGTGTTATTGTGTATGTGTGAAACAAGCACATTCTTAACAACGCTCCGTGTATTTATTTATTTTATTTATTGAATTTTGTTGACCGGAGACCCACTGGGACTAGAAGTCCCATTTTCAGGGTGACCTAGGGGAGGGAGGATACTGACGGTAAGCAACTGAAATTGAATCAGATTAAGCCGTTGGTGGTTTTTAGTGAATGGGGGAATTTGGCTAGACACAGGGAAATCCCCTACTCTTTTCGATAAGTGCTTGTGGGATCTTTAACATCCACCTGAACTACCACCAATCCAGGCAGATGGGACCTTGGTTTAACATCTCATCCAAAAGACGGCACCTCCGAAGTGCAGCACCCCCTCTTGCTGCACTACAGTGTCAGTACTGGGATAAATAACCCAAGTGCCAGATGTGGGAACTGAACCCACAGCCCTCTGATCTCCCAGCTTCAGAGGCGAGTGTGCTACCTACTGAGCCACTGACACTGATATTTTCTTTTTTCCAAAACTCTGAGGTCATGAGAGCAGTGCATTTGTCATGGAGTTGTGGCGATACAACACTATTTTGCCAGGAGGGTCGGTGGGAAACACTATAATGTTTCCAACTACAGCGATCACACCAAATAGGAATAACTGCCGGTGTCGACACATCAATCCATATCCTGAAACAGTATGAGCTTTGAGAACAACAAGATCACTACGTACTGCGTGGGTATGGATTTGCTCGATAGACTTCTCATACTCAGCATTCGTATATTGGGGATTAATGTATGGTCACATGTTGTTTATCCAATGATTTACTTTTATTTTACATCCCATGTTATAAACATTCCTAATAAACTCAAGAGTTTTTTCTGTAATCATTTCAACAGTAAATAACTACATTTAGTTTACAAACCAGGAAACTCAGTTTCATACATATTTTTTGCAACTATGTAAAAGCAAGGCAGAGACAGCAAAAAGAGAAAAGGAAATAACAGCAAGTTAAAGGTAAGAGTTGACTGCACGGTCCAATAGGAAAGACAGAGATAGGCAGAATCCTTGCTTCGAACTCTCTCTGCACATCACAAATGGGGCAGGGCCTAGCCAACCCTGTCACAGTAAGGTCTCTCTCATGTTTGGCTGCGGAACCAAGCTCCAGGGCAAGCGAGGGCAAGCTGTGCCTTGCTTGCCCCCTCCTCCACCACTTGTCCCTCTGCTAAGCACTCCAGGGGAGGGGGAGGGGGAGCGGCCCTGGCTGCTGGTTCTGCCTCAGCTTGACTCTTTGGCAGACCCCTTCCTCTTGTTCCAAGCCAAGAAGAGGTGGTGATCGAGGTTGGTTCTCCCTTCATCCGCCTAATGGAGAACTATTACCACAGACACTTGGATCCAGCATATAATCAAACAGGGCCATGCTTTAGAGCTTCTGGAACAGCCTTCAGATGTTCCACTGGTTCCCACCTCTTATGCTCTGGACACACAGCTGTGATTCAGGTGGAGGTGTTCATCTTACTGCACAAAAGGCCACAGAGCCAGTGTCGTGGTAGCAAAGGAACAAAAGTTCCTAAAGAACTGAGGACCTGAGGCCCATTCTAGATCTCAAGGAGCTGAATCTTTACATCCAATATAGAAACTTCTGTATTGTAACTCCTCACAGCCTTCTTCCTCTGCTCAAGCAGGGCGACTGCTATGCTCCCTGGACATGCAGGATGCGTATCTGCATATCATGGTTTTACCCACTCACAGGCAGTACCTACACATCTTACTTTGAGAGGGTTCCTGCAGTAGATCTTCATGTATAGGACTATGCCTCTGGCGCCAGGACCGCACGGCAAACTTGTAGCTAGCAATCATCAGTGGGGACTGCCCAGGGCCAGGTGACGGACATCAGTGTGACTATAAAAGGGGCAGTCCCCGTCCTCCAGTTCTTCCTGGCGCCGCATGGTATCGCTCGACAAACGGAGCAGAACAGTCGCTCACATCATCTGCCGCGAATTTCTTCGTTTTTTTTCCGCTTTTGATCTCAAAACGCTAGTGTGTGCTGTCTGGTTGGCCCAAGAAAAGTGCTCCAAGTGTGGTGTGCAAATCCCACATGGGTTCCTGGTGTGTCCTCTGCCTGGGGCCTAGGCATAACTCTTCCGAATATACCATCTGCCAGGGCTTCAACCAGGCCATGCACACCCGTCGCAGGAGGACCCTCGACGCCGACCTCCTCACCCAGAGACTGGCTTCAATGGAGAATGAGCTCCAGGAATTGAGGGAAAGATCATCATCGCTGGCCCCTGAAAAGAAGAAAGACGAGGAGAGACGCTGGGAGCGGAGCCATTCTCCTCAAGGGAAGTCCAGCCAGACAGCCGACGCCAACAAGGGTGGGCCCTACACTTCCAAGAATACCCCACCTGCAGGGCCTTCCTCCGCCCCGGCAAACCGGATGCCCCCCCCCGCTGAGGTTAGCAGGCAGTCGGGGTCACCTCTTTTCCTTTAGGGTCTCCTGCTCAGAGCTCTGCCGTAAGTTGCATCCCGGCTCGCTGCCAGACGCCCAGCCCAGGCCAATCAGTCTGACACTAGCCAGCCAGCTCTTGTCAGCTCGGCTGCCAACAGTAAGTCACTCGGCGGCTCCTCTGTCGACTGCGTGGATGCATCTTATCTCCTGTCAGACTCCCTTGTGCTCCCCGATGTTGCGCAGAGAGAGCTCGCAGGTACCCCTTCCAGGGATTCGCTACCGGTATCCATCCTTCCCGGGACACCGCTCCTATCTGATACCCTTCCAGACCTGTCATTGGGGGACCTTCTGGATCTTCTCCCTTTGCCGGGTTATCTTCCGCCGACGGATCCTCATCTTTCGCCGGATCCCTCGCCGGATTTATTCGGGGACAATATGGAGCTTTCTCCTGCAGGACCTACAGCTCCTCCACCTATCCTGTCGCTGGACCCGCTTCCCAGCAGTCCTTCGGCACCCCCTCCTGAAGAGCCTTCGGCTCCCTTCAGGGTACTTGCCTGGGAACCCTGTGTTTCTGCAGTATCCAATGCTAGAGGATCCGGCGCGGGCTATAACCTGCAACGCCAGGCTATCCAACGCCAGGTTATCCAATGCCGGGTTATCAACACCAAGCTATCGGGGTGCCAGGACAGCGTATACCAGTCTCCTTACTGGTACCAGCATCCCAGCTACCCTTCTCATGCAGGGTACCCTGGTTACCCACCGCCTCCACCTCCCTGCTGCCCGACAGGGATGTCATTCCTGTGTGGTGGAAGGACACCAGGTCCCAAATGCTTTTAGACCTGGGCCACCCCTCTATCAGGGTGCCCCCACCTAGTCCAGCGCCCTCTAGCCAAGTCTCTGAGGGAGACTTGGGTGCTGTGCCCCAAGGAGATATTAGGCCCTTGTCACGACCTATAGAGGCTTCCTTGTCCAGTAGACCGGACTCTTCGGACTCAGATGAAGGCTCGGAACCAGATCAGCCCAAACCTCATTCCCCAGTGGAACCTCAACCGAAAGAATCCCCTAAGTCTCCTCCTGAGGATCCCTCCTTAGAGGAGCTCCTCGGGACCATTCAAAAGTCACGTGATGGGCCTCCAAGGAGTTAGACCACATGCGCAAAAGGCTGGCAGAGCACTTGGACCTGGTTAGCGTGGACCCCTCCCATTCCACCTTGGATAGGTCCACATGAGGACCTCCACGTCCACTATTTGAAGCAACCTTCATCCATACCGCTGTATCAAAAAGGCTGATAGGACATACTTTCCGGAAGGGTCTCAATCCTAACTGCACAACCTGAGGTCGATTCTCTGGTCATCATGGCTGCCCACAATAGATCGGCCCAGCTGAAACATGTTGGTGCCTCCCCAGCAGATAAGGAGTCCAAGCAGATGGACCAGTATGGTAGGAAAATCTACTCATCGTCTACCTGTACTATCCATTCCCTGAACTATGTAGCCCATATGGTGGCTTTCCAAAAATCCTCACTCTCGGGTTTGGAAAAAGACCTTCAGGAAATTCCTGATGAGCAGTTATGGAATAAACTCCTGGAGAAAGTCAGGATGAATAAATCTTCCTGCCGTCATGCCCTACGCACCACATATTCAGTGGACTCTGTGGCAGCTACGGATATCTGTCTCAGACGTCTAGCCTGGCTTTGTCTAGCGGGTTTGACACAGGATGTTCAGAGCTCGCTTTTGGACGCTCCTTATAGGGGTCCAGTTCTGTTTGGCGGCAACACCAAAGATATCATTACCGAGCTGCAGGAGAGTGACACATCCCTCAAGGATGTCCGGTCTATGTACCGTGCCAGTCAAAGACAACGGCAGCAGCCTTTTCATCACCAACGGAAATGGAACAAACAGAATCAGGGCAAACGACAGAACAAGCACTATGCCCCGGGTTCTGGCGCCCAGACCCCCCAGGCCAAGTTCTCCAAACCTGCCTCAGGGGGAAAGGTGCCCCTCCCCTCCACTTCCTGACTCCCTCTCCCCCCCCACGCTCTCTGACTGTTTCGGAGGAACTGGTGGGGGCAGATTTGGCTCCACCTGGGTGGTTGGAAAGCCATACCTGAGTTGCATGGGTTTTTCAATTCATAGAAAGAGGTCACTTGATAGAGTTCTTGGAGGCCTCCTCCCAACCCACCGGAAGGTAATTTACCCATCATACCAACATCAGCTGGTCTCGTGAGGCAATACAAGCACTAATGCAAAGGCAGCAATAGGCACCTCCAGAACAGACAGGAAGGGATTTTATTCCCACATCTTTCTGTTTCCAAAGAAGATGGGGATCTAAGACCCATCTTAGATCTCAGCATGCTCAGTCTCTTCGAGAGTAAAAGCGGTTTTGCATGTTGACTCTCCTGGGACTGTAACCCTGCTCCTTCCCAACACTTGGCTGTGCTCCCTGGATATGTGGGATGCCTACCTTCATATCCCCATTCTTCCGGGCCACCACCGCTTCCTGAGGTTCTCCTTTCTGGACTGTCACTTCCAGTTCAGAGCCCTACCGTTTGGCCTCTCCTCGGCACTTTGGGTATTCACCAAGTGCCTAGCAGTGGTCGCGGCGTTTCTGCACCGCAGGGGCATATATGTGTTCCCTTACCTGAATGACTGGCTCTTTTCAGCTCCTTTGCAGGACAGTCTGAAGGAATCCCTTTCCTTCACTCTGGACCTTTTCTCCAGCCTGGGTATTTCGGTCAGTTTTCCCAAGTCCCAGCTCATACCCTCCAGGCACCTCCAATTTATTGGAGCAATGCAGGACATGGTCCAGAGCAAGGCTTTTCTGCTGCCTGACTGAGCGGAGACCTTAATCTCCCAAGCGACGCTGGTTGCTCCATCTTACAACTTCTGGGTCTGATGGCGGCCACCATACCCACAATCCTTTGGTCCAGACTGCATAAGAGGGTTACTGAATGGTGTTTTCGAGTCCAGTGGGACCAGAGGTTGGACGACATGGACCAAAGAGTTCTTGTCTCCAGCAGCTTTCAAAAGGCTCTCCTTTGGTGGCAAGACCCCGCCAGCCTTTCAGTGGGGTTCTCTTCCACACTCCATCTCCTTCTCAGACACTCACTTCGGATGCCTTGAACTTGGGATGGGGAGCGCATATGGGAGACCACCGGATTCAAGGCTCCTGGTCTCCCATGGAGGAGAACTTTCACATCAGTATTCTGAAGATGAGAGTGGTGCTCTATGCTCTCCAGGCCTTCCAGTCGCCGCCTCTTTATCTTGGGTTGCTTCTCATCCAGACAGACAACATGGCCACTGTCTGGTACCTAAACAAATGGAGGCACTCTAGTCATACCTCTATGCAGGGAGGCAATGCGGGTGTGGTATTGGCTTATAGCAGGCCTGTCTTTGACAGCAGTCCACATGCCAGGTATTCACAACATTCTGGTGGAAGTTTCACGATCAGTCGCCAGGTCACGAGTGGGAACTAAAGCAGGCAGTAGTAGAAGATCTGTTTCTTCAGTGGGGTCAGCCAGACCTAGATCTATTCACCGCCCATCCAACACAAAACTACCCAGCTTTTACCGCTTGTTCACGGGCATGGTGTTTTAGTGAGATGCACTGTCTGTATCTTGGACAGGGAGATTTCTATATGCTTTCCCTCTCTTTTCTATTCTGCAGAAGGTTCTACTGAAGCTTCAAGCAGAGGGGGCCCACATGATCCTTATTGCCCCCTGTGGCTTCTGCAGATATGGTTCCCATTGCTACAGCAACTGACACTGGAACCCCCAGTACCTCTTCCTCTCTCCCATGACCTTCTGTCTCAGGAGCAGGGCACCCTGATTCATCCGAGCCTCAAGTCTCTCCATCTTCATGTGTGGCACCTGTGGACTTAGCGATTTCTCACTATGGGGTCTCCTCATGGGTAACTCAGGTCTTAATGGAGGCCAGGAAACTCTCCACTAGATCCACTTATGCCATGAAGTGGAAGAGATTTTCTGTCTGGGCCTCTGCGAAAGGCCTAGATCCCTTTTTTTGCTTGGCCTCCCAGGTTTTAGAGTACCTCTTGCATCTGTCAGCGTTGGGCTCAGCTATTCCTCCCTGAAGGTCCATCTCTCTGTAGTTTCAGCTTACCACCTCCTGGTGAAGGGTAAAACCCCTAGCTCAACTAGAGGTTTCCAAGACTTTCTTGAAGGTGATCCTTCATATCAAACCTCCAGTCCGGAATCCTGTTCCTCCCTGGGATCTCAACTTTATGTTAGAAAAGGTTACTTTGCCCCCCTTAAAAACAGAAGCAAGCTGTGATATGCATTTCTTAGCATGGAAAAAGCTCTTTTTAGTTGTTATCACTTCAGCTCGAAGAGTTTCTGAGTTTCAGGCTCTAGTATGTAGAGAGCCTTATTTAATTTTCCACAGAGACTGGGTGGTTCTGGGACTAACCCTTCATTCCTTCCCAAAGTGGTTTGGGATTGACCCTTAACCAGGCGCTGTGAACTGCCAGTGTTCTTTCCAGAGCACCTCCAGCAGTGGGGAATATCTCCTGCACACCCTCGATGTGCAGAGGAATTTGAGGTATTATACCTCTCGGACTAAGGAGGTTCGAAAGTCAAACCAGATCTTTGTAGCCTTCGCTTTCCAGTGTCAGGGCAAGGCTATTATGAAACAGACTCTGTCTAGGTGAGTAGTTAATTGTATCCATTAAATTTACCAGAGGTACGAAAACCCCCTTACGGGGGCAGTCAAGAGCCATTCCACCAGGAGTGTGGCCACTTCTACTGCCTTTTTCAGAATGTGTCCACTGCAGACATCTGTGCAGCAGCCACTTGTCTTCCATCCATACCTTCCCTAAGTATTACAGTCTGGATATTGCCTCTAGGCGTAGGGCTGGCTTCAGCCTTGCAGTTCTGCAAGGTCTTCTGTCCTGAACAAACCTTTAGTTGGCAAACATTTTCCTCCTCCCGGAACCTCGTATCTGACTCCTTCTTTTGTGTTAGACTGCTTGGTATTCAGTCCTATATGTGAAGACCTACTGCAGGAACATTCTCGAAGTAAGATGTAGCAGTTATGTGAGAACTTACCATAACAGTAGATCTTCGAGAGAGGTTTCTGCAGTAGGTCTAGTTTCCTACCCACCTTTCTTCCAGCTCCTGTGGTCTTTCTTTTTTCTTATTCCCTGTCCAGGTCTCTGGCTGTGCCAGGGCACAGGGTTCCAGGAGTTTTGTCACTCCTCTTTTTGTCCTTCTTTATCTAGGTCTCCGGTGGAAAAGAACTGGAGGGCAGGCGGGGGTCTGCCTCTTCTATAGTCACGCTGACGTTGAGTCACCTGACGTGGGGGGCAGTCCCCCGCTGATGATTGCTAGCTACAAGTTTGCCGTGCGGTCCTGACGCCAGGGGGCGCAGTCCCATATGTGAAGACCTACTGCAGGAACCTCTCTTGAAGATATACTGTTACGGTAAGTTCTTACGTAACTGCTTTTTCCTCTTGCAGGGGGAGCATTATCAGTTAAGGGTGTTGCCCTTTGGTTTATCCTATGTGCCATGGGTATTTACCAGTGCTTAGCAGCTGTAACAACAGCCCTCCAGCATGAAGGCCTTTATGTGTTCCCATATTTGGATGCCTGGTTACTGAAAGCCCAGTCCAGGGACCTACTGTTGCTGATTCTAGGACGCAACCTGCAGTTGTTCAAGTCCTTGGGCATCACAGTCCGTTTGCCCAAGTCTGTGCTGGCCCCGTCCCAGCAGTTGCAGTACATGGGGCAGTTCTGGACTCTACTCGGGGCAAGACCTTCCTACCTCAAGACAGGGCGGACTGCCTCATAGCTCAGGTCCAGGCTGTGGCTCAGTGCTGGTATGTCCCAGCCAGGAAGTTCTTGATGCTGCTAGGCTTAATGGCCACAGCCATTGTTACGGTCCCTTTGGCCAGGTTGCATATGAGGATCCTGCAGTGGACCCTCAGGGTCTGGTGAGACCAGCATTCTGATGATCTGGATCAGCTGGTCCTTGTCTCCTCCCCAGTACGCAAGGTACTTCAGTGGTGGATGGACTCAGACAGTCTTTTAAAAGGGGTTCCCTTTCTTATTCTCATCTCTCACCACGTCGTCACCACAGATGCTTTTGGTCTGGGTTGGGGAGCACAGCTAGGCCCTTATCAGACCCAAGGGCTCTGGTCTCAGTGGGAGACCTACCTCCACATTAACGTTCTAGACATGCAGGCAGTTTTGTATGTCTTCCAGGCCTTCCAGAACCATCTCTCTCCAGGTCCACTGTTGGTACAGTCTGACAACCTCAGTGTGGTTTATTACATCAGCAAGTAAGGGGGACCCATTCCTACCCTGTCCTGGGAGGCAATGAGGGTCTGGTAGTGGACTCTGGATCACAGTCTAGAACTGTCAGCCATCCAGGGGCCAGGCGCCCAAAACACCTTGACAGATAGCCTCAGCTGATTACAGTCCAGATTGCACTAGTAGGAGCTGTTGACCTCGGTCGTAGAAGACCTGTTTGACAGGTGGGGTTGTCCAGACTTTTTAAATCCCCACTCAACACAGAACTGCTGCGTTTCTGCTTGCTAGACCCAAGGCCTGGAGTTTTCTGGTGAGACGCGTTGTCCCTCTTCTGGAAAGGGAGATTTCTTTATGCCTTTCCCACCCTTTCCTCTGATTCAGATGGTGCTCATCAAGCTACAGATGGAGGGTGCCACCCTAATTCTGGTGGCTCCTTTCTGGTCTCATTAGACATGGTTCCCATTACTACATCAGTTGGCTGTGGAACCTCCGGTATTATTGCCCCTTTGCAGAGACCTGTTGACACAGGCTCAGGGAACCCTGGTCCATCCAGATCTCAAGTCCCTCCGGCTGCATGCCTAACTCCTGAAGACATCTCCCAGATGGTGGCTGATGTCCTGATGATTGCCAGAAAACCCTCCACCAGAGCCACTTACTCAGTGAAGTGGAAGCGCTTTGCTATATGGGCCACTTCCCATCACCTGGACCCTTTCACTTGTCCGGTCAGCCAAGTCCTCGAGTATCTCCTGTCCTTATCGGATTCAGGACTCCAGTATTCCTCTAGTAAGGTGCATCTGTTTGCTATTTCATCCTTTCACATGCCTATTGATGGCCGATAGGGCCCAATTGGATGTGGCCCATACTTTTCTGAAAGGCATTCTACACTTGAAGCCTCCTGTCTGTAATCCGGTCCTTGCTTGGGACCTCAATTTCATGCTCAAAAGCTCACCCTGCCTGACTCCTTTTGAGCTGGCCACATCTTTCAGCTACACTTTCTGTCATGGAAAGCATTATTTTAGTTGCTATTACTTCTGCCTGAAGAATTTCAGAGCTACAGGTTCTCATGTACGAACAGCCTTATTTGATTTTTAACAAAGACAGTCTCTCTTTGCGTATTGATCCTAAGTTTCTTCTGAAGGTGGTGTCAGAGTTTACGCTAAATCGATCTGTCTACCTGCCTGTTTATTTTCCAGAGCATGCCAGTCCAGGGGAAGCATTGCTCCATACTTTGGATGTGCGTAGAATTCTCAGGTACTGTACACACCATCCTAAGGACTGTAGAAAGTCCTCTTATTTGTTTGTTTCCTTTGCCCCAGCAAAGAGAGCGCTCCTGTATCGAAACAGTATTTGTCCAAATGGTTGGCAGACTGTATTACTTTTTGTTACAGGAAGTACGGCAAGGAACGTCCTAGTGTGGTTCATGGCCATTCAGCTAGAGGCATTGCCACTTCTGTTGTCTGTTTCAGGAACGTGTTAGCTATGGACATTTGTGCTGCTGCCACTTGGAGTACTGTCCACACATTCACCAAGCACTACAATCTGGACATTGTCTCCAGAATAAGGGCAGGCTTTGGCCTAGCTGTGCTTCAGGGCCTTCTTTCCTAGGTCTCTGGCCTTCTGCCACCTGGACTGTTTTGTGTTTAGCAACTGCTTGGGACTCATTCCATAGGTGTGACCTGATGACCGAGACATCCCCGAAGAAGACAGAACAGTTATGTATGACCTTATTGTAACAGTAGCTCTTCGAAGGAATCTCTGTCATCAGGTCATGCCATCCTTCTCTCCATCCCTCTTTTTATCTCTTTCTCCAGCTCGGCTGTCCTGTTGCTCCAACCGTTTTGCTAGCTGGGCACCTTCTCTCTCTCTCCTCGGTTCCTGGGTGGGACTCCTGCCTCAGAGCCTCTGGCTAGGGAAAGAACTGAGGATGGAGTGTGACTGCCATGCTTATATAGAGTTTGCGGCAGCCTGACATTGGCATGGGAGGCCCCTGATAGACTGCTGCAGAAAAGCTTCCATGTGACCTAGCCTGGACGACTTAAGTTCCATAGGTGTGACCTGATGACAGAGATTCCCTCAAGATCTGCAGTTACAGTAAGCTGTTATGTAACTGTTCTCTACTGACACCAGGGTTGGCTGGATGTTGCAGTTTGGGACCTGGCAATACTGACTGTGGGACTGACTGGATTTTCTAGGCTGGACCTTGACAGTACTGACTCTGTGGGATTTGTTTAATGTTGCAGGCAGGTACCTGATAATACTGACTCTCTGTAATTGGTTGGATGTTACAGGCTGAGATCTGGTGATAGATAACTGTGGGATTGGTTCGGGATGTTGCAGGCTGGGATTTGAAGGTTTTCAGCCAGTTGGATTGGCTGGTTGTTAGGTTATAGCCTGACAAGGAGGGATCCAGGATTCGGTGACCATGAGCATGGAAAAGTTAACCGTAGCTGCATGGGGGTGGCGTTGCTCAAGCGAGTTCCACAGTCGTTGCCACTGTTGGCCAGGCTCCAGAGGATCCAGACAGAAGGAGGGCGCAATTTTCTAAATGAACGGCAGGGCTATATAAAGCCACAGCCTGCCGCTCGCATTCCAGGACTGTCTGCAGGCGCTGTTTTGTTCGGCCGTTGTCGCAGCCAAGGAGGGATCCAAGATTTTGGCGGCCATAGCCACGTGGAGTGGTCAGTGGCCATTGCTGCTGTTGGCCAGGCTCCAGAGGAGCCAATCAGAAAGAGGGCAGAATTCTCAAAATGAGCAGCAGGGCTATAAAAAGCCACAACCTGCCGCTCGCATTCCAGGACTGTCCGTGGATGCTGTTTTGTCTCCCACCTTCCCACCGCCATCTCCTCCAGTATTAAATGGTCTCACTGTGCACCTCTAAGTAGAGGCTCCACCTATCAGGAGGGGACAGGAGGTGGAGTAAAGCAAGGGGAGAGGCAACAGGGTGAACTTTGGGAAAGGGACTTTTTCGGCTGAAGGTCTGAACTCTAAGTGTCTCCCACCCACCCCCTAATTAATGGTCTCACTGAGCGCCTCCCAGTAGAGGCTACACCAGTCAGGAGGGGGCAGGAGGGAGGGGTAAGGTGAGAGGAGTAGCGGCAAGGAGGTGGTGGCATGGCGGCTTTGGAGCAGGGGATTCATCATCTGAAGGAACAACAAAAAGGTCTGACAAACTGCGTTTTAGTAAGTACTGCTAATGTAGGGCCATTGAAAAATATTTCCATCTGGGTTATTAACAGATGTTAAAATCTGAATGTCTGTATTTTAAGTGTGTATACACAAAAGGATTAGCTCTGTTAGTCTGAAGCTCTAGGAGAGTGAACTTTAAAGCCTAATTTGTTTTCTCTAACAGTGTACATTGTTATAGGGGTGGCTCTGTTAATCTGAAGCTCTAGGAGAATGAGCTTTAAAGCCTAATTTTTGGGGGCGCTGTTGAGCACACCCACTGACGAGACGCATTCAGAGAGCCCTCAAGACCTCACTAAAAGAGTAATATAAAGAAAAATACTGAAAATTAAGCTGATATTACTTCAAAAAGGCATTCAGCAGACTGCACTGAATCCAGCTATACCAATTTGGAACTATGGGACGCATGAATAAAGCCTCAGCAAGTAACTCTCAGAATCCTACTGTTAATACTAGCCAAGAGGAGGCAGTGGGGCCTTCCTCTCGAACCCTGAACCACTGTGGCGGCGTGGAGTCCATGCAGGCGATCGATGCAAGGATGAATCAATTCTTACAAAATTTGCAGAACAAGACGCTAAAATAGCGATTAGCAGCAAATACAGCGCCCACGGCTGAATCTATGGCAACGAAAGCCCTTATAGCCACAAATAAGTTTCAGCAAGAAAATACCCAACCAAAGTACCATTTAGAAGCTCTACAGAACTCCCAAAGGGCTTCTAATACTCGCATAGTGGGGCTTCCCGAAAACATAGAGGGAAACAATTTACTTTACTTTCTTAAAGAATGGTTGCCTGGTGCCTTACAGCTTGACCCTACCATCACAACTCAATTCGTTTGGGCTTACCGGATTTACGCCTAGAGTGGCACAAACTCGCAGTGGTTACCCAGAACGTCCTCTTGATCACCACGAGTCCAGCAATTCGGGATACTATCCTTCACAGCTAGGAACACTGAGCAGTTGAACTATCAAGGAACCACCATCCACATGTTTCCGGACTTATTATTTGCCACCAGGGCGAGGAGGAAAAGGTTTAACGGTGTGCAAGCTAAACTATGAAATTTGGGTGTCACGCACTCTCTCTGAATGCCCACTCGCTTGAGGATTCAGTAAGGAGGCCCTGTGTACCCATATACCGATCCAAAGGAGGCCGGCAAGAAGGCGGAGGCCCTTTCCCAGGAGTTCGATCGAGCTAGAAGGACGGCAGGAATGCATTCCGAATCGGAGACTGAGACTTGGACAATACCAGGTTTTCTTTACATAAACTTTGTTCAAGATGAAACAAACATAAAAGGGGACTGATGCACAGATTAAAATAATAAATGCTAACGTTACTTCTGTTGGGTTGGAACTGCAGTCTGGGACATTACTTATTTAGGATAGCTCAGTGTTGAAGTTTTTAAAATCAGCTGTTTATAATTGTTAAAGCAAGGTTTATAAGTTTATGTTCTGGGATTATTAGACTGACTTGTCTAATTTCAATAAGGGATTGTTTCAGTACTTAAATATTGTTATGGGGGCCCACTGCTGTCTGCTATAAATGTTTAGAATTAATGTTTGGTAGAGGTCATAACAACTCCAGAACGTTGTATTATTGCTGTATGGAAACAATTTGATCTTATTAAGAAATGACCACTCAAAGTCTTGTGGGGTGCAACTCTTTCTGGACTGATAAATGTGGAAATACCCCTGACTTCAAAAATCAGATTTTCTAGACTAACACAGCCTAATGCATTGAATGTATCCTGTGTTCTTAACTGACCTGATATGAGATCTCTGGCATGAGATAACTTGTATGTAATTGTTTTACATGAAAACAATAAAATATGGGCCGTCCCGGTGGCACTGAGGGCTGAGGCCTTGGACGCCTTGCTGCGCACCATGCCAGCGACCCGGGTTTAGGAATGAGCACGGGCCACCCGAGGAGGAGGAGTATAGAGCGCCCAGTGGCTGCTCTCCTTCTCCGAGGGGGGGTTAGCTGCATGCTTCCGGTGCAGTACCGCCATCTGGGAGCCCGGGTGAATGGTGTGGTAGGTGGAGAAGCAGTAAAGGGTATTGGGCAGATGTCGGCAGAGAGGCGGAGCAGGAGGCATGTTTCAGCACGCCTCCTAGCTCATTGGCCCTCACTGCATGCAGACGTTTGGGGAAGAACAAGGAAAAAACACCTCGGTCTCTCCTAGGCGATGACACCTCTCTGGGGGGCCTCCCGGCTCTTTGGACAGACTCCGCTGTACCGATTCCACAAACACAGTATGTTGGTTTGGGGAGGTAAGCACGGAGGGTCCCTCCTCACCCCTACCCGGGGGGTATACTGGGAGAAACTAGTGTGCAACGGTGTGCTCTAAGGGCAGATCACGATGAGACTCGAGCCTGCAGAAGAGGATGTGTGAGAGAGTGGAGAGAGGAGGCAAGTGGGACGCATAAATACAAGGTTAAAAAAAACAACAAAAGTACAAAAAAAAAAAAAAAAAGCCTAATTTTTTCTAACAGTGTGGCTACTAACTGGGGTGGGGCTGATAAGAGTCCTATAAGTGCATATCACAGGGTAAGTAACAGTACTACAGCTGGTCTAGGTTTTACACTGTTTTGTGCTACTTGAATAAGAAGAGATGTGGAGTTGATAAGGTCCTAGAGTAATACATCACAGGGTTACTGGAGGAATCAGTTGGTTTAAGTATATTTGATTTAGTTAGTTAGCTGGGAGAGTCGACATCTCTATAGGAAGGCTACAGTGGGGGACAAGGTTTTAGGGGAAGGTTTGGCGGCATGGGGAGGGGGTCTGGTACAGGGGGCAGGAGGACCACAGACAAACTGGGGATGGAAAGAATAGTAGGTTGCAGTGGTTGTAGGGTGGCTATCTGGATGGAAACATTATGGAGGCTAGGGGAGTCTCATTTGTCACAGACTATGGGGGCTGGTGGCGGAGGTACAGTGGCTAGGAAGGGAGTTAGGATTAGAAGAGGGAAGGAGATGACTGGAACAGGATGGCTGCCTCCTCTGGGAACCAGGAGTACAGAACCAGTAGAAAGGAGGAGGATGGGGAACAAGGCAAATTATTATAGTAGCAGGAAGGAGAAAACTTGGGTTACCATGAAAAGAGAGGCAGACACTAGAAGTTCAAGGTCAAGAAATAGGTTCACTGTACTGGCTACATTGGTGGAGGATGAGGGAGGGTCTCTTAGTGAGAGGGCAAAAAGAAGAGGGGATAGTGCAAGCCCATGGGGCAGTTGTCAGCAGAGGAGGGGTAGTGGGGAATAAGGGGAAGAGGAACGGGTAGAAGGGAAAGCAAGGAGAGGTTGATGGAAGGGAGGTGAAATGGAAGAAGGGACCCACCATAGAAGGAGAAGGCGGTGATGATGCTGGGAGAATATTGGGTAGCGAGGGGTGCAGTCTGGATAGGGGAACCAATAGGGAAAGGGGCAGGACTAGGGTGGAGCCATTGGGCATGACTGAGAAAAAGGACAGGCTAGCAGGGATGGGGGCATAGCAGAAGGGATGGATTGTACAGCAATTAGGCAGGACAGGGTGAACTCTCAGAATGTGAGTAAGGTTGGTAGGAGGGCGTGTGGACCCAAATGTGAGGGAGGGCAGGATGTTATTGCTGTGGGGCCTCTGTCCTAAAGGGTCAGATGGGGAAGGCGGAGGAGGGACATTGTCGAATATGGGTGGAATTAGTACCGGATTGACTGTGGGTAGGGCAGACAGTCTAGTCTCAAGTGTACAAGGAGGGTAGGGAGAAACTGCATGTAGTGGTGCATTTGGGTACAAAAATCTTGGGGAGTAATATGGTTGAGGTGGTAAGGGAGAGTTTTGAGGAACTGGGGAAGTTGTGCGAGGAGGCTGGGAGATCCGTGGCCTTCTCAGAAGTGCTCCCAGTTCCCAGGGCAAGCGCAGCGAGGAAAGTAAGGATAGCAGAGTGCAACACTTGGCTGAGAGCGTGGTGTCAAACCAAAGGGTATGGGTAGTGGGAGGCTGGGGGAACACCTGGGACAGGAGTGACCTGTTCACAGAGGACAGGTTACATTTGAGTAAGGTGGAGCAGGGGTACTGAAACAGAAGCGGGGGGGAATACATAGCAACTAAGGTGGGTTTAAACTAGGTGCGGGGGGAGGCGAGTTTGCAGTGGAAGGCAGAGCAGCTGGAGAGGGGAGCTGGACGAGCTTAACCCCCAAGCTAGCAAGGATGGCACCTGGGAAGAGTCGCAGTGTGGATTGGGGGGGTGAAACTGGTCAAGGAAAGGAAGGGAACAGGCTGGAGGGTTGTCTCATTGAACGCAAGAAACCTGAGGAACAAATCAGATGAGCTACAAGCCCTCTTGGCAGAGGGGTGGTGGACATTGCAGCCATCACAGAAACTTTGACCACCCCGTTACCAGGACTGGGATCTGATGATCCCAGGATATAGGTTATACAGAAAGGACAGGGGAAGGGGGGGTGGCGATCTATGTAAGGGAGGGGATAAGATAGACAAGGGAGAAATGGGAGGAGGGTAGGACAGAGGCACTATGGATGCAATTCCAGAATTCGGAAGGTAGGACACTTGGGTTAGGGGTAGTGTACAGGCCACCAGCTCAAGCAAATGACTTGGACAGGGAGTTAGAGCAGATTAGGCGGGTCTGCAGGAAGGGGAACACGGTGATAGTCAGGGACTTCAATCTGCCTGGTGTGGACTGGAGCACCCTATCCACCTTGAGTGCAAGGGAGCAAGTCCTTCTGGAAGTATTTCAGAACTGCTTCCTGACTCAGTTGGTCAACGAGACGACTGCTGGAAAAGTTATGGACCTGGTACTGTCGAACAGGAGGCTGTAAGGAGCTGGGAGTGGAGGACCCGCTGGCTGGAAGTGATCACCACTTGGTGTGGTTCACACTCAACGTGCAGGGAGGCTGGGGGTGCGGGAACCAGGGTGGTTGACTTCAGGCAGGTGGACTTTGGCAATATGGGGAAATTTTGAGGCATCTGGCGAAATTCCACCCATTGGATGCAAACCAAACATGGGAAATCATAAAACAGGGGCTAGTGGAGGCTACTGGGTCATGTACCAAGTCACAGAGCAAGAAGAGAGGAGCTAAGAAACCTAGCTGGTTGAATCAGGAGGTCTTGGAAGGGGTGAGGATTAAAAAAAAAAAAGAAATAAAAACAGCATTTAAGAGGTTCAAGAAATCCGTGCGGGGGAGGACAAGGAAGTGTGTGTGAGAAAGCCCAAGGAAGTAACCAGACTAGTCAGGACAGCCAAGGCATCTAAAGAGCTGAGGCTGGGACAGGGTATCAAGGAAGGGGAAAATGACTTCTTCAGATACATAAGGGAGAGAAGGATCTGTAAGGACCAGATAGTGAGGATTAGAAAGGACGTGGGGTGGGTAGAGCAGGCAGAAGCACTAAATGAGTACTTCTGTTCTGTGTTCATGAAGGAGAAGGGGAGACAGCTACCTCAGTGGATGGGGAAGGTGGGCAGTGGAGGGGAGGGGAAGGGTGACAGATGAGGTAATTACAGAGGGCAGGGTGCTGGAGGGGCTGAAGGCACCAGGGCCAGACGGCATTCACCCGAGGGTGCTTAAAGAGCGGGTGGAGGTCTTGGCCGGGCCGCTGGCAGACCTGTTCAATATCTCCCTGGATACAGGCCGCATACCATGTGTGACTAGAGGATGGCTCCTGTGAAGCTCATCCATCAAAGTGGCACAAAGGAATGAACCTGGCAATTATAGACCGGAAAGCCTCACATCCATTATTGGAAAACTAATGGAGACAATCCTAAAGGAGAGGCTGGTGACCTTTTTGGAAGTCGGTGGTCTCCAGGACGGTGACCAGCACAGGCTTGTCTTGGGTAGATCTTGCCAGACCAACCTAGTTGAGTATTAAGACTGGGTGATGAGGGAACTGGACGAGGGCCATGCAGTGGATGTCCTATATTTGGACTTTAGCAAGGCCTTTGATTCGGTACCTCATGAGCGGTCGGGGGGAGTTGGAATATGTGGGGGTAGGAACAAAGATGGTGACCTGGATAGTGAATTGGTTGAAGGGAGGCAAAATGGGAGGTCGGGGACTCTCATCCGAGCCTGTGATGAACAGGGTTCCACAGGGCTTGGTACTGCCCTGTGCTGTTTTGGATATTCAGTGCAGATATCTCACAGGGCATCAGGAGTAAGATCAGTCTGTTTGCAGATGATACGAAGATGGGAGCAATGGTGGACGACATAGTAGGGTGGCAGGGCCACAGAACCACCTGACTAAACTGGAGGAGTTAGAATATGTGTGGTAGGAACAAAGATGGTGATCTGGATAGCGAACTGGTTGAAGGGAAGGCAACAACAGGTGGTCATGGGGGGAGAGGGGGACTCTCATCCGAAGGCCTGTGATGAGCGGGATTCCACAGGGCTCAGTAGTGGGCCCGGTGCTGTTTTGGATATTCAGTGCAGATATCTCACAGGGCATCAGGAGTACGATCAGTCTGTTCGAAGACAATATGAAGATGGGAGCAATGGTGGATGACATAGTAGGGTGGCAGGGACTACAGGACATCCTGACTAAACTGGAGGAGTGGTTGAAAACATGGCAGCTGGGGTTCACTGCCAAGAAATGCAAGGTTCTACACTTCGGAGCAAGGAACCCAGGAAGGAGCTACCAGTTGGGAGGGGTTCAGTTAGGTACTACCGAAGAGGAAAAGGATCTAGGGGTGGTTATAACGAGAATATGAACAACTCAGCTCAGTGCAAGAAGGTGGCAGTGAAAGCCAACAGGATGCTGGGGTGTATTACGAGTGGAATCTCCTCTAGAAGTAAGGAGGTGATCCTGCCTTTGTATAGGTCACTGGTCAGGCCATACCTGAATACTGTGTGGCAGTACTGGCGCCGCTTCTGAAGAAGAATGTCAGATTACTGGAGGGGTACAGCGAGGGCAGCAAAGATGATACAGGGATTGGAGGACAAACCCTAAGAGGAAAGACTGAGGAGTTTAATATGTACTTCCTGGAGGAGAGGAGGGATCGGGGATATGGTCGAGATCTTTAAATAATTCAAGGGATAAGCAAGACTAGTAATGGGGGTTAATTTGAGGAGGGGGAAGGACACGGGGCACAGTTTCCAGACTGGAGGGAGGAAGATTTGAGAGAGAGATGAGGAGACATTTCTTTACAGAGAGGTTGGTAGCTAAATGGAACACTTTCCTGAGGAGGTGGTATCCTGTAAGACGTAGGGCAGTTTTAAAAGAGGATGGGACAGGGTGCGGGGCAGCTGCAAGGTAAGGGGCTAGCTGCATAGCCGAGCAGACTTGATAGACCACGAGGCCTTTTTCTGCTGGCAGATTCATATGTTCGACAATATTGACTCTGTGGGGTTGAATGCATGTTGCAGGCTAGGACCTGTCGATACTGACCCGGGGATTGACTAGGTGTTGCAGGCTGGGACATGATAGTCTTGAGTTTGTAGGATTAGCTGGATGTTGCTGGTTGGGACCTGATAGTATTGACTGACACTGGCTAATTGTTGCAGGCTGGGATCTGATGGTATGAAGCCTATTGGATTGGCTGGTCTTTGCAGGTTAAGTCCTTATGATATTGACTGTTCGGGATTAGATGAATATTGCAGACTGGGAGTGGACTGATAGCACTGACCATCAATAACAGCTTATTTTCTGCCCTTTCCTGTTGTAGGCTGGATCCATGCTGTCCTGACTCCAGTGGATTGTCTTGCTTTTGGAGAATTTCTTGCATAGCCTGAACATTGATATGCAGCTTAAGTAAGTGAAATGGCACATAAACCATGAATGCTGGTATACATGATATATACAGACGTCAGCTTACAATCATCTGTTGGCAGCAGTTGTTTCTAGAGGAAGTGAAGACTATTACTAGACATAATCACTGTACCTCAGACAGTATCAAAGAATGGGGACCAATTTCAAAAGGCTGATAGTGACCAGCACTCTGACGCAGTAAGAAGCTGAAAGCTAATATGAGTAGAGGGTTGAAACATGGTAGCATTTGTTTGTAGTTGTCAAACTTCTGTGTCAGGTGCAGCTTCAGATTTTAACTGGATGTGTTATGTGGGTGTGGAGGATCTGAGGAAGTCAAACTGTGGAGGAAACCTGACAAAAAACCTGCCATACCATTCAAGATTCTGATGGTCTGATGCACTGTGGTTTGGTGATTAGAGCACCAGCTGAGGAGCCAGGAGACTGTAAGTTCAACCCCCGCCCAAGCCAAATACTCACTGTGGAACCTTGGGCAAGTCAGGTGTTTCAGTCCACCTTGCTGCAGAAAGGGGATGAACAGGACCCCATTGGAAATTAGGTGTTTTGGGGATCTGGATATGATTCACCTACCCACACTCTGGCAGTTCCACTGGAATGCTGTTACTGGCCAGAACGCCTTTAGCTAAGTTCCTCCCACCTCCCAGGTGGTGTATATCCCCTGACTCTGCCCTGTGACATCAGGTCCTTCTGTCTGCTGGAAGAACAGGTCACCTTCTTTGCACTCTGCTTAGGATTTTTATGTGCCATAGGCAAACCTTTCCTTTCAAAGTTTTTGAAGTTATTTCCTTGTAGTTTCACTCTTCTTTCAACTGTGTCTCTGGACCAGCAATGGAACACAAGAAACTGGGATTCAAATTCTGTGTTTGATGCCACCAGAACATGTTGGTCAACGATCTGCATGGCACGTGTGTGTACTGCTTGGGCGGGCAACACGACATGGCCAGATGCAGCCTATGGTTACCCATGCTTCCCAAGTCCCTCGCGGACAGGAAGCTCACACTCTGCTGAGTCGGCCCTTGGAACAAGATCTGAAGGATTGCCTTGAGGGCTGCAGAAAGGCCTTGGCTATGGCCAGGTCTGGTGCCTCGGTCTCAGCGCTGTTCACACCCCAGGCATCCCTCACTATGCTTCCTATTGTAATCATCCTGCAAGTCTGAGCTGCCCTGGAGGGATGAATTTTATGCAAATTAGAGAACGATAGAATGAAATTCAAATCTGTGCTGCATGGTCATGATCCGGACCTAAAAGAATCCTACTACCATATTCCATTCAGGCCCAGTCACAGGAAGTATTTAAGATTCAGGGTAGGGACTGGTCATTTACCAGTTTGCAGCCCTTCCTTTTGGGCTCTTGTCAGCCCTGTGGTGGTCAGAGTGCTTGGCCGTGGTGGCAGCACACCTTAGAAGACAAGGAGTACTGGTTTTTCCTCATCTAGATGACTAGTTGGTCGCAGGGAAATTTCACCAAGAGACCAAGGCCTCTCTTCTCCTCACTTAGCATACCATGGAGGATCTGGGCCTTCTCATAAACACCCAAAAGTCCCAGACAGAACCAGTACAAGCACTGGAGTACATAGGAGCAGAACTGGATGCTCTCCAGGGGAAGGCCTCCCTCAAGAGAGTGTGAGGAATCTTATCAGTCTGACAAAGTCTTTCATCCTGGGTGAGCCCAAGTCAGCAGGAGTCTTCCTTCATTCATTCGGCCATATGGCCTCCACCACAGCATTAGTGGCAGGGGCCAGGTTCCAAATGAGACATCCAGTACCATCTAAGGGCCCATTGGTCTCAAAAACGAGACTCTCTTTCAAGGCTAGTGCCTGTGACAAAGTCTTTTAAGAGCACTGGACTGGTGGAAAGAAGAGGGCAACCTCAGGGAGGGTGTGCCCTTCTTGCAGCAGTCACCCACGGTTGTTCTGACAATAGATGCCTCCCTTCTAGGCTGGGGAGCTCACTCATGACCTCACAGTAAGTGGAGTATTTGTCCCTCCAGAATCCCAGGAGAACATAAACATGCTGGAGCTTAGGCAGTTTTCCTGGTTCTACAGTCTTTGCTCCCCATGTCAAGGAGCAGTCAGTCCTGGTCAGGACAGACAACACCACTACAGTGTACTACATCAAACAAGGGCACAAGATCCTGAAAGCTATGTACAGAAGCAGTGAAGATCTGGAATCTGTCTAATTCTCTGGAGGTGCACCTTGCAGCAGTTCACCTGCCAGGAAAAGTCAGTGTCTTGGCGGATTCCCTCAGCAGGATCAGCCAAGGACATCACGAATGGACCCTGAACAAACAGGTCTTGGCTACAGTATTCAGGAGGAGGGGTACACCAGAGGCAGATCTGTTTGCATCCTGGGAGAATCATCAGCTTCCCGTTTTTTGCAGACCTCCAGCAATGGGATCTGTCCCATCAGATGCCCTGACTCTAGACTGGTCAGGGAGGATCCTGTATGCCTTCCCTCTCTTGCTGAAAGTACTGTTGAAACTGAGAAGCCAGTCTGTGACTATGATCCTAATAGCCCCAGATTGGGCCAGGCAGGTCTGGTACTCCCTCCTCCTGACCCTCTCCATCAAACAACCCATCTGCCTCCCACTGAGGCACAACCTGCTGACCATGTCTCATGGCAGGATTACCTTCCCAAACCTCAGGTCTCTGCACCTCAAAGCATGGTTCTTGAAGAGCTAGAGTAGCCTGACTTTAATTTCTCTGAGGAAGTTTTAAAAATTCTCTTCGAGTCTCCAGAAAACAGCAACCAGAAAGACCTGTGCTTTCAAGTGGAAAAGGTTCTCTCTGTGGTGTGCCTAACCAGCTCAGCCCTTTGCAAGCAGATCTGTACACAGTCCTAGACTACCTTGTCTACCTAGTCCACCCTAGTCCCTGGGCCTCAGGCCATCAACTCTTAGGGGTGTATCTGGCAGCAGTGTCTGTTTATATTTTGGCAGGTAAGGAGAAAATAGTGGCTTCACACCCCATTTTCAGGGTGTTCTTTAAAGGGCTTCTGCACCTGCATTCCCTGGTCAGGGACCCAGTCCCCAAAAAAAAATGGGACTTGAACCTGTGCATAACGTCATAGAATCCCTTTGAGCTCATGGCTACTGTTCTTTGAAGCATGTCACTTTGAAAACAGTGATCTTCCTTCGAGAGGAAGTTCTTGCAGCAGGTACCACAGTTAGGACTGACGCCACCTGGCGGCAGCTGTCGGCAATCTTTTTCTCTAGCAGTACCAACGTGGGAACACCCCCCCACCCCCGATGTCAGCTCCATTCCCCGGCGTCACCCTATATAAAGGAGGAGTTCCCCATGTGCTCCAGTTCTTTCCCACCGCACGGTCAGGGATAGTTCACCTCGGCTGCTGCTCATAGTACCAATCGCATCCTTCCTTCTCCACCATTTCAACTTTGTTCATTGCATCTATGTCCTTGTCTTCAAAGGACACATGAATAAGTGCTCTTGTGGGTGACAGATACCTGCCACGGACGGTCATTTGGCGTGCCTCTTTTGCCTCGGGCCCAACCACGACACCGCCTGCCCCCATTGCCACGCCTTCAACTCCTGCACAAGGATCAGGCATCAGAAGTCCTTTTCCACCTTCCTAGCAGAATCGAAATTGGCTGCCATGGAACGGGCCTCTTCCTCGGGGGAATCCGAACATCCTCCTGCCCATGAGCACCACCAAAAACACCAGGAGCACAAGGACAGAGAATGATCCCACTCCAGGCCCAGGCCCAGGTCCTTGGGCTCGAAGTGCGGTCGTCAGGACATGATTCCACCTCCACGGCCTTAGGGTCCACCGGATCCTCTGTCCAAGTCTCCTGGAGCTACCTTAATCCCTTGAAGGTTCATCTGCCTGCCGAGGAAGGCTTTCTTGCAGGCGCGAGGTAAGACCTCCTCCCGCTCGGCCTCTTCCTCAAGGCCGACTCCTGGGAGTCGAGCAGGGCCTCTGGCTGTTCAGGCGACAGAGCTTCCTCTTTGCCGCCCAGATCTTTAGACTCCAACGGCGCCCAGCCTCCGGCGCACTGACCGTGTTCGGCCGAAGTTCACTAAGTCTTAAGGCCGACCATCCTAAGGCTTACGCCCTGAAGGACGCCTGTCAGCCCCAAGGACAGGCGGACACCAGACAGACGCCTGTCCGTGGACCCGCCAGCCTCCAACCCGCGAAGGTCAACCCGCCCACGCGTCATTGTCCTCCTGATGCTGGCCACCTCGGGTCCTCCCATCAATTCTGGGACCCGTTCACCTCGATCGCTGGTCCTGCTGACGCCGGGCCTGGCGGCGGAGGCACTGATGCTCCTCCGTGCTGCCCCTTGAGCTACGCCAGCAGAGGATTCCGGACCCGACTCTGGTACCCCCGACAATGGGACCGGCGCCGGCTCAGGCTCGGTGCTCCTCCACCCCTACGCCTGGTTCTCCCAAACTGAACCTAGAGCAGGTCAAGTACCTTTTTCCCACTGGTGATATACTGTGAAACGTGACTCTACCAGTGGGGTACCTCTCACGCCTGCTCCTGCTCCAGTTCAGGTCCCGAATCCATTGGATGGAGGGGTGGATATGAGCCGGCACCATAAACACATGGAGACAAGATGCAGGAGGACCAGATCCACTGGTTCCTCCCGCTCTTCTTCTCCGGACAAGAGTGCAAGAGGAGGCGTCACAGATCTCCTTCCTCCTCCACCTTGGACTCGTATGTGGACTCTGACACCTCCCAGGTGGACTCCGAGTCGAGCTGGATATAGGGGACATAGGGTCACCCAAAATCCTCCTGATGACCCTAGTTTTATGGAGGTTGATGAGGCACATCAAGGCCAACATTGGCTGGGACACTGAGGCCGTGGACCCGAGCAACTGCAGTTGACTAAATACCTCCGCCAAAGACCCTAAGCCGGTGGTCATCCCTCACGCAGTCGACATCTTTGAGGATGTCACCCTTTTAACCTGTAAGTGCCCTCACTTCTCCTCCGCCATGCCCAAGATGGCACATCGGCTCTACCGGGCACCTAGGACCGTCCCTTTCTAGCTGAACCACCTGTAGCTGATTCTGTGTTGATTTCAGCAGCTCACGACCGTTCGCAGAGGCCCAAACACCTGAGCACCCAGCCGCCTGATAGAGAATCAAAACAGCTGGATTCTATGGGATGCAAAGTGTACTCTGCTGCCACTTGCAGTATCAGGAGTCTCAACTTCCTGGCACATATGGTCCAATTCCAGGACGCCCTTTGGGAACAAGGAGTGGACATTGTGCAAAGCATGACCGATTGCCCTCAGCGGGCAGAGCTTGCAAAACTACTTCAGACCGGCCAGCCAGACGGACACCCACGCCTGCGGCCCGGCCTGTGACCCTACAGACACCTCTTCTAGGGCTTACCACCACTTGCTTGCCTCCAACGCCATGCTTGGCTTCGGCTTCTCTGGGTTCTGATCCGGATGTACAAACAAACCTACTGGATGCTCCTTCAAGGGGCTCCATGCTGTTTGGCGACATGGAGAGGATCATCACCAGGCTGCAGGACTCGGCAAGGCAATCTGAACCGTGCAGTCCATGTACCATCTGAAACAGGGACGAGCTTGTAAGTCTTGTTTTCATGGCCATGGGGGACATCAGCCTCGCTTCCAGCCCCACTCACAGCAAGGCGGCTTTAGTCGAAGGGGCGGAGCCAGAAGATCTTCTGCCTCCTCCTCCTCCTTCAGACAGGCCAAGGCAGCCGCTGCCGCCCTCCCTCCCCCTTCTACTGCCTGACTCTCCAGGCCACCCTCTTCCCCTAGACACCTCGTCAGTGGAGCCGATTGCTTTCCCTCTACGCAGATGCATGGAGTCAAGTGACCTCCGACCAGTGGGTCCTAGAGCTCGTGGAATTTGGGCACTCCATAAAGTTCGACTCTCTTCCACCGGACAAACCACCGTCTCCATCCTGGTATCCCAGGGAACATCAAGCGTTGGTCAGAAAGGAGATGTCATCCCTTTTGGCCAAAATGCCATTGAGCCGGTACCTGGCTGAACAAGAGAAGGGTTCTTTTCCACTTCTTTCTGGTCCCAAAAGTCGGAGACCTCCGACCCATTCTGGACCTCAGCGATCTCAACCAGTGGGTCTCCTACCGGAGATTCAGGATGGTCTCCCTACCCATTCTCCTGCCCCTCATCTTGACAGGAGACTGGCTAGCATCTCTGGACAGGCAGGATGCTTACCTGCATATTCCTGTTGTCAAGGGCCATCGCAAATTTGTGAGGTTCAGGTTCGAAGACAAGGACTATCAGTTTCGAGTCCTTCCCTTCGGTCTCTCCTCGGCCCCCAGAATCTTCACCAACTGCCTAGCAATCATTGCAGTGGCTCTGCGGAGATGGGGCCATTTCGTGTTCCCCTATCTGGATGACTGGCTCCTCTTGGCCCCATCCTGGCTTCGCCTGTTGGAAACCATCAGGGATTCCATTTCGCTGTTTCAGCATTTGGGAATCACTGTCAACAGGGACAAGTCTCATCTTTTCCCTTCCCAGAACCTCCAGTTCATTGGAGCTCTTTTGGACACCACCCTCGGGAAGGTGTTTCTTCCCTCCGACAGAGCGAGTCGAATTCAGATCTTGGCATACCAGATCTCTTCAGCCTTCAAGTCCCTGCCAGACTTCTTCTCAGGCTTCTAGGGCATATGGCTGCTGCCATAGTTTCAGTCCTCTGGTCGACTTGCATGAGAATCATTCAGTGGTCTCTCAGAGTTCAGTGGGATCAAGCTAGAGCAGCTTGGGCGCCTCAATCCGGATCTAGGAGCCAAGTTGCAGCTGGTGGATGTTGTCTCAGAATTTATTGGTGGGTATCCCCTTTCACATAGGGGCTCCGTCACGAATTCTGACCACTGGCGAGTGTCGTCCTCGGGATGGGCGCCCACTGGACACACCACACTCAGGGCTCCTGGTCCCCGATAGAGGAAGATCTGCATATCAGTGTTATGGACATGAGAGCGGTCCTTTATGCCCTTCAAGACCTGGTCTCGGTCCTAATGCCGGGACACCTGTTGGTCCCAGCGGACACTTCGGTGATGTTCTGCATCAACAAACAGGGCGGTACACACTCATATCCCCTTTGCCAGGAAGCCATGCGGTTGTGGGATTGAGCTTTGGAACACCAGCTTACGTTTACGGCAGTGCATGCTCAGGATAGCAAAGCGTGTTGGCCCGATGCGCTCAAGCAGGACAAAGTCGCAGGCTCACGAATGGGAGCTACTTCAGGAAGTCGCAGATCACATCTTTTGCCAGTGGGGGACACCAGGGCTGGATCTCTTCGCGTCACAGTTCAACGCAAAACTGCCCGGTTTCTGCTCACTAGGTCCAGAGCCTGGAGCTTTCCGGTACGATACGTTGTCCCTCTCTTGGAAGGGAAAGTTCCTCTACGCTTCCCCCCTTCCCACTTTTGCAGAAGGCCCTCCTCAAGGCACAGTCAGAACCTTCCACTCTCATTCTGATCGCACCACTATGGCCCCGACAGATTTGGAACACCTTACTTCAGCATCTAGCGGCAGAGCCTCTGCTTCCTCTTCCACTGTCTTCCCATCTTCTGTCCCAGGTCAGGGGATCCTTGATCCATCTGAGCCTCAGGACCTAACTAAAGCCAGATTTAGTGTTTCGGACCAGGTAGGACGTTTTGGTCGAGGCACATAAGCCTGCCACCAGGGCTACTTATGCCCCCCCCCTTCGAACCAGCTATTGGAGGCAGAGCTTCGCTTCTTTTCCTGGAAAACTCTCTGTTTGGTAGCCATTACTTCGGCGAGGCGCATTTCAGAACTTCAAGCCCTCATGTAAGGAGCCCTACCTAATTTTTCATAAGGATAGGGTTGACCATCGCACTTATCCGAAGTTTCTACCAAAGGTGGTCTCGGAGCTCACTCTCAACCAATCCGTACAGCTTCCGGTATATTACCCGGAGCATTCTAATGGGGGGGGACCTTGCTTCACTCCTTGGACGTCCACAGGGCTCTCAGATGTTATTTGGCCAGGACCAAACAGGATAGGAAATCTGCACAACTCTTTGTATCCTTTGCTCAACGGTCCTTAGGTCACCCAGTCACCAGATAGATGCTATCGTGCTGGTTGGTCTATTGCATCTCTTTCTGTTACCAGAAGCATAACAAAGTCACCTCAGGACTGGTTAAAGCTCACTCTACCAGGGCTGTCGCTGCTTCCTTCGCGATGACGGATCCCTACCGAGATATTTGTGCTGCCGTTACCTGGAGTTTTGTTCATACCTTCATCAGGCATTACAGCCTTGACATAATTTCCAGGCTTCGGCCTCTCAGTTTTTCAGGGCCTGGTTTCCTGAGGGACCCTCTCTGTTGTTGCTGTTCCTTACTTCCCTTCGCCCTCCCAAGGGTTGTTTTAAATTTTTACTGTTTGGGAATCAGTCCTAATTGTGGTACCTGCTGCAAGAACTTCCTCTTGAAGTAAGATAGTACAGTTATGTGAGAACTTACCGTAACAGTAGATCTTCAAGAGAAGCTCTTGCAGCAGGTGTATTTCCCGCCTCCTTCCCCCAGGGATCAGGCCTTTTTCAGGCTGCCTTCTCCCTCATTTTGAGGGAGATATTGTTCATTCCTACTTCTGACCATTGCCTGTTACCTTCTCTGTGCCTGACAGGGGGGCATGCAAGAACTGGAGCACGTGGGGAGCTCTTCCCTTATATAGGGTGACGCCGGGGATGGAGCTGACTGTGAGGGGCATTCCCATGTCAGTACTGCTAGAGAAAAAGACTGCTGAAAGCTGCTGCCAGGTGGTGTCAGTCCTAATTGTGGTACCTGATGCAAGAGCTTCTCTCGAAGATCTACTATTACGGTAAGTTCTTACATAACTGTACTTTCCTGGTGGCCATAACTTCTGCCAGAAGGGTGTGCGAGCTGCAAGTCCTCTGCACATACCCAAATTACATCATTTTTCACAAGAGCAGGGTAGTCCTAAGGACAAATAGAAAATTTCTCCCTAAGGTATTGCCCGAATTTCACCTGAACCAGTGATCTTTACAGCAAAATTCAGCTGTGGAGAGCAGAGACTCCACAGTCTGGATGTTAAGAAGGCACTTGGTTACTACCTGGACTGCAGTAAGGAGATCCTGTCTTCCCATTCGCTGCTGTTCCTCACATATCATGAAGTAGGCAAGCATAGGCCAGCCTCGAAGAGAACTGTTGCTCGCTGGATAGTCTCCTGCATCCAGTTCTGTTAAAAACAGCAGAGCTGGCGAACTACCACCACATGGCTTCGGGGCACTCTCTTTGTGCTGTACCTCTGCCTCTGTGCAGCTACAAGGGGTGTCCCCTTGCTAGAAATGTATAAAGCAGCTACCTGGAAAACAGTACACACCTTCACAAGACACTACTGTCTGGATCGGCACAGAAGGGATGCCAGATTTGCCACTGCAGTCTTGCATAACCTTTCCCCTCAGTCGGTTCTGTACCCAGGTTCCCAAGGTACGGCTTTGTAGTCTGCAGTAGTAAGCATAGTGAGGTATTCCTGGGGTGTGAAGAAAAAATTACCATAGTAATATTGTTTCTTCCAAGAGTTCCCTCGCTGTGCTTAACACCCACCGTACGTCCCCTTCCAGAACCTGGAAAAGGGTCTCCAAGAATCAGTTAATTTTTCAGTCTTCACTTTGCTTGAGCATTACTTCTGCATTGCCTACAATCCCGTTTTTATTATTAATATTCAAGTTTTTATCCCCGTGTTTTCCTGAGCTGGCTGGCAAGGCTCTGGCTCGCATCCATCCATCCCCAGCCTTCATCTCGGTCACTGGGATCGCAGACAGGACCATCATGGAGCCCGCCAGCTCCATTTTTCTCCCCTTCCCCGTTGAAAACACACGCTTGTGTGGAGGCGCATGCTGTGTTCCTTGTTACACTCTCCCTTCGTTCGACACTGCCCGTAGGCCTCCACCTGGTGGCAGTCACATGGTGGGAGTGACAGCGTCCCTCCCCAGGAGAGGGGAGTTGCCTCCTGGCTGTTCAGTCCAGCGCTTTCTCCCCTTCCAGTTGCCCCCCCCCAATGACCCAGGCTTGCTTCCAAAACCTGAGTTGCCGGCGTGGCGCAAGTTGTGGTGTCCAGTGCCTGAACCCTCTGTGCCATTGGGCCAGTGTCTACAATCAGTTTTTTCGATGTTTTTGAAGCATAACATTGGTCTGCCATAATTTGTCCCGGTAGGGGCCAATCATTTTTTGGGAGTTTTTTGTTTTCTTTGGTTAAGTCTAGCTATTGTACTGGTCACTGCTCCCCTTGCTATCAAAATAAATCTGATGTTGGAGGGTAGAGTGGAATTTGACCACGCAGCAGAGATTTGAATTTCGTTCCATTGTTCTCTAATTTACATAAAATTCCACTCTTTGGGGCAGCTCAGGCCTGCATGCTGATTGCAGTAGTAAGCATAGTGAGGGATGGGAGAGCCCTGCCTCCAGTGGTTCTAAATCTTTGCACCACCGACGCCGGTTGTGAGACGGGGAGAGATTGCAGTCATTCTGGTCTCTTGACTCGCCCGACTGCTCGACAAGAGTTGAGCACCTCTTGGCTGAGAGGCATGTCGAGCAGGTCGAAGGCTCTTCGTCTCCGCTGTTGAGCCAGTTGATCTCAGCTCTGGTTGACCAAGCCATCTAAATTTTTCTCAACCCAGTCAGCTGGCTGTCAGAGAAGACCGAGGGGTCAGCCTCACAGACCTTGTTACTCCCGATCCTCGCTGAAGACGTGGACCGATCAATGACCCCGATCAATCTTTCCAGGGACTAACCTCCACCTGGGGTTGGATCTTTGCTGCCCTTGTTGCTAAATGTCAGTTGCCACATAATCTATGGCCAACCACAGGAAGTCCCTTCTCGCGGTCGACCGGGCAGTCGATGGTTGAGGTCACAGCTCAGGCATTCATGCTGTCAATCCTGCTCAACCAAGGGGCTCTACTATTGATGCTCCTCCTCCTCTTCCTTTCGTGAAGAGAAGCATCGGTGAAGGGGTGCTGGTGCTACTAGGAGTTTCTCTGGCAGCAGTGAGCCATCGCGGGGTAGGGCAGGCCTCTAGCCCAAGGACCTCCAATCCCCTGGCAGCTGCCAGTGGTTGTCCCGCTGGTCCTAGTTCTGCAGGGGCTCCCCACATCTGCTTCTCTGCAGATTAGGGTGGAGCTGTCACTTCGACAGCTGCCAGTCGGCGCTCAGACCAGAGAGGCTAGCTGTCTGGCTTCTGGATTGCCAGGCTGGTTTGGATTACCCTGGGTGAAGATTCCCAGGAGGTCCGTGGCAGACAACGGCTGAGGGTTGTCTAGGATGACTCGGATCAAGAGTCCATGGCCTCCTTAAGACTTAGCTCTCGAGGAGCCTTCCACTGACTATGGACCGGTGTTCTTAGTGGGCTGTTCCGACTTATCTTGGAATTCGTGTCTGTTCTTAGAGACAGTCCAGAAGAGGGTTAATTGCCATGTCATGGACATTTTGGACTGGGATGAATCCCCAGGGGTTGCCTTCATGGTTGCTGAGGCCATCTTGGGACCAGCCCTCAAACTTTGGCAGCATCCAGCATCTTGTGTGGTGCGCCCTGCCCACGTGGTCCACAAGTGCATAGTCCTTATGGGCTCCTTTTCAGGGTTTTTGGACTACCCTTCGGCCAAAGGTCTGGTCACGGTTTTGGTGTTCCGTAAATCTGGACACCAGGGGGATGTGGACTAGCCTCCGGACAAGGAGTCCCGTAATATTGACCATATCACAAAATAAGTGTATACTGCAGCTACTCTGGGTCTCAGTCAAGCTAACTATGCTGTCATTATGGCTAATTATGGTCATTCCGTGATGGAATCTTTGTGGTCCTCACCCACCTCCATCCAGAGCAGTGGATGGTGGTGATCATTAGAGACCATGGTCAGTCACTGGCTAAACCCCAGCTCCAGACAGCCTTGGACATTGGTGACTCTTGCGCCCAGGTGGTGGCAGCAGCAGTTTCCATGCGTTGCAGGGCTTGGCTGCATTTGTCCACCTTAATGGTAACACCCAATAGAAGTTGCCCGATGTCCCTTTCCTGGGCACTGATCTCTTTGGCCCTGGGTGGAATTTTGGCCCTGGGGTGGAAGGGCATTTCACTTAGATTGAGAATTCCAGCGCCACCCTTGACTCTGTGACTTCAACCCAGAAGGACCAGAAGAAAAAGCCCTAAGAAGCTGGCTTTTCAATACGGTCCTTTCAGTTACAACCTCCCCTGCAGCAGCCCCAGGAGGGGCAGTTTCAGACCTGGCATCCCAAGCAGAAGTCCTGGGCCCAAAGTCCTAAAAAGGGGGGTGTGGGGTAGTGGTGCCCCTCTGGCAGTAGCTGCCAGTGCCCCCCACAAAAGCTACCCAGTGACGGGTTGGGGGGTGTCATCCCTCCTCCTTTCCTCTCCTTGACTGCTCTCCTTATCATAGGCTGTTTACATCACTTCTTGCCACGTTTGTCCACTATCACAACAGACAAGTGGGTGCTGGATCTAGTGGGCAGAAGTCTCTCTAGACTTTGAGGCTCTCTCACCCTTCCACCCCCATATGCCTCGAGAATCTGCTGTGTCTGTGGACACGCTGTCTGCCCTCATGGAGAACGCTGCACAGCCCCTTGCAAAGGGTCAATAGTCTGTGTTCTGGATAACCCTAGTTAGTCAGGGTTACATGTCCAGGTACTATCTGGTCCCAAAAGCGACAGGGGACTTGTTTCATACCAGATCTACACGCTCAACCAGTACATGCGGAAGTGTAACTTCTGGAATGATCAGTCTGAGCCACATTATGCCATTCCTGGAGCAGGAACATGCAGTTTTACTTCCTGGACCTCCAGAATGTGTTCTTCCACATTCCTGTCCGCAGGTCCCACTGCCAGTACCTCCATTTCTTTTTTTTTTTTTTAATTTATTTTATTTTTATTATTTTTCATTATTTGATGAAAACAATACATTCACATCATAGACATATAATAGTAAATCAGTACAATACAATGGGGGCACTAAGCCCCCTTAATCATAGGAGAGGAGTATCTAGATGTGATACCACATCCGGGGGGTAATTGCATAAAATGTCTTTCCTAAAAGTCCAAACTATGATTTGCTGCTTCCTGAGCCCATGAGCAGTATGACTAAGATGTTTTCTGAAGTCCAGAATCAAGACCAACTTAAGCACGCCCTTTTGTAGGGCTTATGGTGTCATACTTTAGTCTTAATTATGAAAGGAACCTAAAAAAAAATGTAACTTTTACAGCAGCATAATTCAAGCAGATACAAATATATATATATTTGAGCACATTTTGGTAATCCAACAATGCAATATGAAATAAGAATAAGGAAAAGAAAGGACGTTACATAGGTCCAATCCTAGAAATTAATCTTAAACCCCTCACTCAAAATACCCCTTTCTCCTTCAGTCGATTTATATTATCAACAGAATCAAAAGGACTCATAACTCCATCTGTAATTCAACAGTCGGTATTAGTGTAAGATCAATATTAGGAACATTAAAAGCTGTACTTAGCCCAATACAGAGTCAAGTGTCACCATCTTCTGCCAACTCCACATCATCATCTTCCTCCCTTGTTCCCTTCTATTGACCCATTTGTAGATGCGAGGCCCATTTTCTGGCTTCACTAGGGTCGGTGGAAATCCACACTTTGCCCTCGAAAACAATCCGAAGCTTGCCCGGGCAGATAATCATATGAGGTATAGCGGCCTCTCGAAGCTTTAGGCAAACACCTTCGAATTTCTTGCAGTGGATCCTTGTCGCATAACTGATGTCGGGGAAAATATAAATGTTCTGTTCATCTTGTGTGAGGGGACCCGACTGTCTGGCCATGCAAAGCATCTTATCGCGGGTTCTGATTCCATCAGTCACTACTAGTAGAGTACGTAGGATATCAGATTGCTCACGGTATCTCCGGGGAGTGATTCGGTAGGCTTTCTGAAGACCAAACTGGAGATCTTGCCCTCCATCCGCTAGCTTTTCATTGAACCAGTCCTGCAAAAATAATATGGGATGGTCACCTTTGATCCCCTCAGGAAGGCCCAATATGCGCAGGTGAGAGGATCAGGCCTGGTTCTCTAGAGTTTACAAACGGGCCCTGAAATGTGCGTTCTCCTTGACCAGCATCGCGGAGGTTACTGCCGCAGAATCTGCTTGATTTTTAGCTTCGTGAACTGTAGTTTTTAGGTGGTCAACCATTACTTCCACAGCCACTACACGAGTCCCAAAAGAGTCTATCTTGGTGTTAAGGTCTGTCACTGTGTTAATCAATCTTTGAATTTTTAGGCCTAAAGAATTACGAGTTTCTCGTGAGTCTGATGCATTCTCGGCCTGTGCACTCGTGTCGGGTCTCAAGTGCTGAGGGATATTGTTCGATTTTCCTCTGGCCCCAACACCGCGATCCTTTCTAGGATTGCCCATTCTGGATCAGTTTTCACTCCTCTGTTCAGAAATATGAAGCCATTTACCCAAAAGTTGCTTCAAATAGTTGGTTTTTAAACTTTAATCCTCCGTTGGTTCAGAGCTGCTTGAATCTGCTGCCACTCAGCTCGGGCTCCACAGTGCCCCCCTCGGTACCTCCATTTCTGAGTGGAAAGGGTCCTCTACCAATTCCAGATCATGCCCTTTGCCCTCCACTCTTCACAAAGGGTCTTCACCAAGTGCATGGCAGTGGTGGCTGCCCACCTGCAGGGCCTAGGGGGTTAGCGTGTACCCCTACCTGGACTGACTGCCTGGTAGCCGGTCCAACCAGAGAGGGCATGGAGAGATCCACAGACCTGTCTCTCCAGACCTGCCGATACTTGGCCTTGTTGAGTAAACCCAGGCAAGTCCAAACTGGTACTGAAGCATGTGACCAAGTTAATCATGGCAGAATTAGACTCCATGTGGGCCAAGACCCACCTCCCAGTGGACTGGGCACAGGATCTTACCTCTTTTATCTGATCATTTCAGGTTGGGCTCTTGCACCCTGCCCAGGATTTTCTACAGCTTCTGGGATAATAACATCCGCTGGGCCTGTTGGTGGATGCTCCACCTTCAGTGGAAGCTGGTCCATCAGTGGTCCCAGCACCTTGGCCATTTGGACCAGCCGATCACAGTGACCCAGCCAGTGTGGGATGCCATCCAGTGGTGGCTGGTCCTGGAACATCGGGAGGAAGGAATCCTGTTTGTCTGCTTAGAGCCGAATGTAACACTGATGACGGACGTGTCTCTCTTTGGCTGTGGAACACACCTGGGAGATCACACGCCCCTTGGGGTCTGGTTGACCAGCGAGTCCCTTCACCACATAAACCTATTGGAGCTCTGTGTGATGTACTTGGCTGTGACAGAATTTGCTTCACTAGTCAAGGGTCGGGTAGTTTTCAAGTCCAGAAGGACAACACCATGATCATGTTTTACCTGAACAGACAGGGTGGCATACACTCCCTTCCTTTGTGTCAGGAGGCACTCTGCACCTGGACCCTTGTGCGCAGCCTGGATGCTGATCTCCTGGTGAGTCACGTTGCAGGGGAGAACAATCTGTTTGCAGACGCTCTCAGCCAGTTAGGAGAGACGTGGCACGAGTGGTCTCTGAATCAGGAGGTGATGAACCACTTGATCTTCTTTGAGGATCTCTCTTTCATCAGGCCATACCTAGGACAACATGGAAACTAATGCATGCAGTCTGCCAGGGGTTGCCCATGATGACGTCTGGCATCAGCATATTTCAGTATTTTCCTGCCATCGATCTGAACTCATCAGACCACTAAGGAAATGTTGCTGCTATTGCTGCCATTTTATTTCTTTTATTCCTACTTTTAGAGTGATTTTCGGAGACCTGTATGTTGTCGAAGGAACCATCTAAACTTTTCTGGTATTGGGAGTGCAGAGAGAAAATTTACATTGGAGACTCTCAAGATGACTGTTTCTGCTGCCTTTGCCCAAGCTACAAAGTTAAAGCCTGTGAAAACTGCCAGGGGGTTTAACTCTGCAACTAGCCGATGCCGCAGAGGGGCTTTGAAGAAATTTCTGCTCCAAAAGACCATAGAGAGAATGGAAAAGGAGCTCTAGCAGCTATCCAAATCCAAACAGCAATTATCTTTCCTAGTCCATTTCAGTTCACAGGATTCGGTGCTTTTCTGTACTATCACGTACTCGAAGTAGAAAATTTCAGTCTAAACGCATTCACTACAAAGCTCCTTGCTCTAAATTCAGTTCCGAGCTGGACATTCTTCTCTCTGCTCCTACTTCCATCTCAACATTGAGCCCGTAACATGCTGACGTTTCGGAGTCATGTGACCCCATCCTCAGAACTAGCTTTTCCAGGGAATTCAGTCTGTTCAAATCATATATGGTTACCATAGTAACCTAAAGTGGCCATGCTCTTCTAATTACTTCTAAAAACAGCACAATTCCCCTATATACAGAACATACATTAGTGCTTTGATACCCCATATATGATTTAAACAGACTGAACTCCCTGGAAAAGCTAGCTCTGAGGATGGGGTCACATGACTCCGAAATGTCAGCACGTTACAGGCACAATGTTGAGATGTAAGTAGGAGCAGAGAGAAGCATGTCCAGCTCGGAATTGAATTTAGAGCAAGGAGCTTTGTAGTGAATGCGTTTGACCGATTTTTCTACTTCAAGTACATAATAGTACAGAAAAGCGCCGAATCCTGTGGATTGAAATAGACCAGGAAAGATAATTGCTATTTGGATTTGGGCAACTGAGCCAAGAAAAGCAAACAAAAAGAAAAATACAGCCAAAACAGCAGTTGGTAAAGCACTGCGCAATATAAAAGTTGGTGAAACCAAATTGGAATAGTAAGCTAGTTGCACATCTAGAGGAAATGGGACTTTTCTAAGCCAATTTGATGAAATATTTGCAAAATGAAGGTTTGTGACCAGTACACTGTGGTTTAAATAAATGGAATGACTAAATGGGCAAAATATGAATAAATGAGAAAAGTAACAAAGTGTGCAAATGATTGTTGTCTTGTTGGGACATAAACATATTTATTATCTTCCAGGGCCCGACCCTGTTGCTGGAGAAGTATGGACTCTGCTCCAAAATAGCCATAGAATGTGTCTCTAGAGCAGAGGAAGGTTTTTTTTTTTGATGTATATTTTTCTCTCCTCTGACATGTCATCCCGACCGACATCCCGGCCCCCAAACCCAAGATCAGGCCACCTCCTCAATCTCCCATGGATTACCCCCCGTGGCGGGGCGGCGAGGAGATACCCACAGCTCAAACTCGCCCAGACAGATCAAGCTGAGGAGGCACCATTCGGGTCGGGCCCCGGAGGTCGGAAGATCATGCTGCCTGACCTGTGCCACCTTTTTCCTCCGGTTTTGTTCCCTGCAGAGTGCGGACATGCAGTGACGTCTAGGCACAAACGTGCCGACATTTGCCGCACACTCCACCCCCTTTGCAGCACCGCTCTAGTAGTGCCCCTGGTCATCACCAGGAGCCACTATGGAGCGGTGGCTCCCTGGATCCCTCCCCGAGATAAGAAAGCAGTCCTCCGGGCGCTCAATCCTATCCCTCCCCTGCCAACCACTGGCGGCCCGGGCTTGCGTCCGAACCCGGGTCTTCAGCATAGCGCAAGGTGTGGCATCCAGCACCTCAGCTCTCAGTGCCACGAGGCAGGACTCAGGTTTTTATTCCCGGAACTTTCTTGTCCAAAAGTGGACTGGAGACCTGAGGCCTATCCTGGATCTAAAAGACCTAAACTTCTTCATGGAATATAGGAAGTTCAGAATGGACACTTTGAAGGGTCTACTTCCATTACTGCAAGCGGGACTAGATATGCTTCCTGGATATGAAGGATGCATACTTCCATATCAAGATTCAGAAATGTCACAGAAAATACTTGAGGTTCTGTTTCAAGGGGAACATTACCAATTCGTAGTGTTGCCCTGTGGTTTGTCTTCTGTGCCACTGATCTTTACAAAATGCTTGGCAGTGGTGGCAGCAGCCCTTCATAGGGAAGGCCTGCGTGTTTTACCTTACCTGGATGATTGGCTATTAAAAGCTCACTCCAGGAGAAGCTCTTGCAGACTTTACCTCGAACAAGACAGTTGTTTGATGCTCGGGGGTGGGGGGTGACAGTCAACATAATGCAATCAGTGTTGACACCTTGCCAGCGACTGCAGTACATAGTGGCAGTCCTGGACATCAGCCCATGGCTTGGCTTTTTTTTTTTTTTTTTGCCTCTGTACAAGGCAGACTGCCTGATTGCCCAAGCACAGTCAGTGCATGACAGCCATTATGTCTCAGCAAGGATGTTCCTACACCTTCTGGGAGTGGGGACCCATGGCAGCAGCCAGGCTGCACATGCAAATTTCTGTACCTGGTAAATATGCTGCCATGAGAATAGCACTGGTAAAAACCCCGCTGCAAAAGTAGCGAATGTAATGACAGCTACTGGGATAGTCTAGTGAAACTCAGTTATCACTACCCCTGTAGCTGTTGTCACATCTGAGGAGAGGACAAAGTAGTGAGCTGCGTTGTGTCTTGCCGAGCTGCTCCCATGGTGAAGAGTGCTGAGACCACGAGCAGCTATGGTGGCAGAATGTCCCAGAGACCAGAGTTCTGTTCTGGTCTCATGACAGTGGTGGCTTTTTCTTCACCCTCCCCTATGTGTTCTTTTTTTGGTTGATCCCCCCACCTACACTGTTGCAGTCACCCCAGGCTGATTATAATTAGTTTTGGGAGTGGAGAAAGGAGCCCCCACTGACATTCATTTTAGCGGGTGTTAGTGTCTGGCATGGTAGCACGCTGTTTTTACTGAGCACTACCACTGGTTTCACTGTGTTGTCATGCACGTTTTTTGACCGTGCTGTTCTTGATTTCCGCATTATGACCTAGTGCCACAGATTCCCCAGTGGACCCTATAAGTCCAGAGGGACCAGCTCACAGATGAATTAGAACAGATTGTTTTAGTCATAACCCTGTGCCCAGAGTGCTCAAGTGTTAGATGGAACACAGCAATCTGCTAAAGGGGAGTTCCATTCCTGAACCGCTCTCGTCTTCTGATCATCAACACAGATGTCTCTGGGCTGGGCTGGGGGGCTTACTTAGGCCATCGTCAAATACAAGGCACATGGACACCACCAGAGTGCACTTTGCACATAATTTATTTTATTTTATATATTTATGTATGTATGTATTTGTTTACTGGGTGGGTGCACTGGATGCATTGATCCAGTGGACCATTTTCAGGTGTGACTTGGGCCATGAAGATGGGTAGTACAGATAGGGAAATACAATTACACAGGTACAAATGGTACAGAAAAATAGTACAATAGAATATAATGTTCAAGTGCAGAAATACAGCAATAGACACAGACAGTGATGCTAACAGCAAATAAATGTTAGTGCAGTACATCAGGCTTGATCAGACGTAGTACAGTGAGTTGAAGGATCCACAGCAGAGAAGTGAAACAGCATTTCTAGGGACATGGATATGTTGTTCATCCACACTTATTGGCAGGTTCCTTGCCGCTTTAAATCTTGCCGGAAGGTCTTCAAGCTGGCTCCTCCCACCCACCCGGGTGGTAAAACTCTCGGCTCCGCCCCATGACGTCAGATCTTCCTTACCGCTCGAAGCTCAGGTTCCCTCCTTAGCGCTCTGCGTTTTAGACTGGATACTAACTCTTCGGTTCATCCGAAACTCATTTTGAAGTTTTCTAAACTTCGGTCTTCATTATCCCTTGCGGCTGCGATGGACAAATTGATCCCCGGCTTCTGGAGGTGCCCTTACGGGCAGAAAATGTCCAGGACGGATCCGCACTCCACGTGCGTCTACTGCCTAGGCCTAGACCACGACCCGCAGGCCTGCAAGTTGTGCCGCTCTTGTTCGGCCACCGTCTGAAGATCGCGCTGCCGATTGAAGCTTCGGGCGCCCGGCGTTACCTGCCGGTAAAATCCAAAGAGGCTCGTTAGGCGGTGTCCAGTGGCTGGCTCGGCTGAGCAGCTCGAGCATATGATAAGCCCTCGAGAGGGGAGGCGGCCTAGGCACGCATCTTTCTAAATCATCGGCAGCGGCATTTATCCTGCTCTCTCTGAGTTCCTCGTGCTGGCTTCATTCAAGGAGCTTTGTCAGTTCCTTTCCATGAAGGGAGAGGGGCCGTTGGGACATTCCTCTGTTAAAGAAGAAGAGTTGAAGGGCAAGTCCCACCGTCGGCGTTCGTGGGAGCGGAGAGGTCTCCTTCCCCAGAGCCGACCCGTCGACTTCGGATCGAGTTGCGGCTCAGGCTGCTGGTTTCACGGTGTCCCCGTCAGGCCAGCCTGCGAGACTCTTGTCGACACAGTCGAGATATTCCTCGACCCGTCGGATGGGTTGTCGACTAGTGAAGCCGACAGCCCACCTTCGGGTGTCCCCCGCCTTCCCAGACCTGCCCTCGGTCACCCCAAGGGTCTTGGTCTCAGACTTCATCTCGGTCAAGCCGTTCCCGCCGACATCGGCGGTCTTGGTACCAAAGTAAGCGGCGACACCGTTCCTCCTTGTCCTCCTCCTCGGATGAGGAGAGGCTTACCAAAATTGCGCCGGGCGTTATGAGGAGCTTATGTGGCAGCAGTTACTGTTGTCCGGGAGTAAATCGACCGATTCATCCCTCCGCCATCAAGTGGTTGTCGCCTGAACGACCGGGGCTAACTGCTCGCCGCAGTCGAGATGCCCATTCCTGGGCCGGTTGTTCGGCGAAACTAGCTGCTCCACCGATTGTGGTGGAACCTCCACCTCCACAACTGAAGTCTGGGGCACCGACCAAGGATTCTCGGTCAGGTCATGGCCTGCTCCACAGGTTGTCGGTCACCCTCACTCCGACCCGTCCTCGGCAGGTGGAGGCTGGCTCAGGGCCGAGGCAGCTCTTCGCCGACTCTTGAGTCTGATGGCGACTCCTCCCTGTTCTCCAGGCAGGTCGACCTGGAGTCCTCCGAGGGCAGATCATTGGGACGATAGCCCATCGTCGTTCTTGGGTCTGCTTGACTCATCTCGAGTCCACTGGGATGCAGCTCGAGCCCGTGTCCAAACGGGCCAAGTATCCCCTGATGGAGATACTGGACCGCGGGGATTCACCCACAGAGGCCTTCCCTATGGCTGAGGCTATTGTCGGCCCAGCCTTGGAACTTTGGCAGCGGCCTGCTTCCTGTCCTGCGCCCTTGGCCAGGATGGCCAGGAAGTATGCGGTCACTAAACGGCTCTTTGCCCGGTTTCTCGGAGCACCCCTCTGCTGAGGGGTTAGTCACCAATAGCGTCTTCCGGCGTTCCGGAAACGCTCGGGACGTGGATAAGCCCCCCGACAAAGAGCCCAAAAAGCTGGACTTTGCCGGGTACAATGTGTACGCTGCATCCTCCCTCGGCCTCCGACAGGCCAGCTCAGCTGTGCTGATGGCACACTTCTCCCACGCCCTCTTGGGCTCCCTGGATGAGGTTGTCCCTCATCTCCCGGCCGACCTGCAGACCACGGTCTGTCAGGTGCGGGACCAGGGTAGGGCGGTGGCGAAGCAGCAGCTTCAGACTGCTCTGGACATAGCTGATTCCTGTGCCAGGTCAGTAGCGGCTGCGGTGGCCATGTGCCGCAGGGCGTGGCTGAGGATATCCACCTTCACGGCGGATACCCAGCACAAGTTGGCGGACGTCCCCTTCTTGGGGACTGACCTCTTCGGCCCTGGAGTGGAGGGACACCTCCAGCGGATTGAAAAGTCCAATGCCACTCTGGACTTGGTCACCTCCGCCCCAGAGGGACAAAGGCCACCGTCAACAACAGCATAAGTCCTTTCGCCCTCGCCCCTGCAGCACGACCGCCCAACAGCACCAGCACCAGGGCTAGCAGGCTCACGCTTACGTCCCCAAACCTAAGCCGGTGGCTTCCTCCAACAGGAAGCAAGGAGGTAAGGCCCAGGAGGTCCCTCGGCGGTTCCTTCCTCCAAGCCTGCCCAGTGACCCGGGTTGAGTGGTGTAGCCCCCAGCCTCCGTCACTCCCCTGGGTTCCCCCAGTGAGAGACGGCTCCGCCACTTCCTTTCCACCTGGTCCGCTATCACCACGGACCGCTGGGTGTTGGAGGTGGTAGGAAGGCCCTACCTCTGAGTTTGAGCAGACTCACCTCGGCTGCCGCCTCGGGGGCCACGGGTCCGTGAGCCCGCTTGCTGGCCCGCTGCCGATATTACCCTGCTCCTTGTAAAGAGGTGTGATCAGGAAGGTGGCGGATCCTCCTCCTGACCCGGGGTTTGTGTCCAGGTATTTCCTGGTCCCAAAACGGACGGAGCGGCTGGCACCTCATCCTTGACCTGCACGACCTGAACAGGTTTCTAAGGTCTCAGACCTTCAGGATGGTCACTCTGGCTCAGATAATCCCATCCTTGGAATGAGGCGTGTGGTTCTGTTCCCTGGACCTCCAGGACGCGTTCTTTCATGTCCCGATCTGTCCGTCTCATCAGAGATTCCTCCGCTTCAGAGCAGAGGGATCCCTTTACGAGTTCCAGGCCATGCCCTTTGGCCTCTCTCTAGCTCCCAAGTCTTCACCAAATGCATGGCAGTGGTGACAGCATTCCTGCAGCGCCAAGGTCCGGTGTACCCCTACCGGACGACTGGCTGATTGCAGCCCCTCCAGAGCGGAGGTGGAGCAGGCCAGAGATCTGGCCCTCCAGGTTTGCTCGGATTGGCCTCCTCATCAATGAGGCCAAGTCGGAACTCGCGGCCAAGCAGGTGATACTCTTCATCGGGCAGAGCTGACTCTCTTTCGAGCTAGAGCTCGCTCCCGGGCGGACAGGGCCTCAGGTTCTTTCCTCCTTTGCCCAGTCATTTCTGGTTGGGCAATTGCGCCTGCCCATGACTTTCTGCGCTCCTGGGCCTCATGGTGGCCTGCACCAGCGTGGTCCGTTGGGCCCGTTAGGTACGCGTCCCCTCAATGGGGACTGGCCAGCCAGTGGTCACAACGCTGCGATCCGTTGGACCAGCCCGTGACAGTGACCCAGGAGATGTGGAACGCTCTCCAGTGGTGGACCGTTCCGGCACATCTGCAGGAGGGCATCCCATTCGTCCGCCCCGAGCCGACGGTCTCTCTATCGACCGATGTATCTCTGATGGGTTGGGGTGCCCATCTGGGGGAGCACAGAGCGCACAACCTCTGGTCCCCTTGGGAGTCCCGATGCCATATCAACCTGCTGGAGCTCTGACCAGTCCGCCTAGCTCTCACCGCCTTCTCTCCGTTTCTACGGGGTCAAGTGGTTCAGGTCCAGACGGGCAACATCACGACCATCTACTACCTAAACCGCCAGGGCGGGACGCGCTCCATGCTGTTATGCAAGGAAGCTCTCCGCATGTGGTCCCTCGTGCGCAGTCTGGAGGTGGATCTCCTAGCCATTCACGTGGCAGGAGCTTCCAACACCCTGGCCGATGCCCTAAGCCGGATAGGGGCTGCTTCCCACGAGTGGTCTCTCCTGCCGGAGGTAGTATAAGATCTGTTCTCCCATTGGGGCACACCTCAGGTGGACCTGTTTGCATCCAGGGAGAATGCAAAGCTGAGACTGTTCCATGCCCGGCCCCCTCAGCAGGGCTCGCTGCATGGGGATGCCTTCTCGAGGCCGTGGACCCCGGGCCTCTTCTACGCCTTTCCCTTGATCCACAAGGTGCTTCTCAAGGCGAGGAGGGACAAGGCGCAGGTGATTCTGGTAGCCCCAGACTGGCCGCCAGTTCAGTATCAGATCTCCTCAGTCTCAGCTCCAGGCTCCTGAGGCGGCTTCCAGCCCGTCCCGGACCTGATCTCAGTCAATCAGGGAAGGTGTTCCATCCGGACCTTAATCCCTACACCTGACTGCCTTGTTCCTGAGCTGCTAGAGTGCCAGGCCTTGGGTCTTTCCGATGAGGTCCTCACATGCGTTGAGGTGTCCCGTGAAGTCGACCAGGAAATGCTATGCCTTCAAATGGAAGACATTCTCCATTTGGTGTCAGGGGAAGAGCTTGGACCCTTCCGCCTGTCCCTTGACAAGCATTCTGGATTACCTGTGGTCCCTTTCTCAGCAAGGGCTTAGGTCGACGACCCTTAAGGTGCACCTGGCAGCCATCTCTGCTTACCGGGCGAGGGCCGGGAAGCAGTCGGTGGTGCAGGAGAAGGTGGTCGGGCGCTTTTTCAAAGGCCCTGATCACATATCCTCCCGTGCAGAACCTCCACTTCCATGGGATCTACTGCTGGTATTGGCCAAGCTCATGGGCAAGCCATTCGAACCAATGCACAGGTGCGATATCTCCCACCTGTCATGGAAGACTGCCTTCTTGGTGGCTATCACGTCAGCCAGAAGGATGGGAGAGCTCCAGGCGCTTTCCATCGAGTCTCCTTATCTGGTCTTCCACAGGGACAAGGTTGTCCTGCGACCCCACCCGAAGTTCCTTCTGAAGGTGGTGTCGGAGTTTCACCTTAACCAGGTGTCGACTCTGCCAGTGTTCTACCCCAATCACACCTCGGAGGCTGAATATAGGCTCCATACTTTGGACCTAAGAAGAGCCGCTATTATAAGGAGCGGATGGCTGAAGTTCGGGAGAGGATCGCCAGCTGTTTGTCACCTACGCTGAAGCCGCACCTGGCAGACCTGTAGCCAAGCGGACGATAAGCAGGTGGGTCACCTCCTGCATAGATCTCTGCTATAGGTTGGTGGGCATGGAGCCTCCCAGAGGGATAAGATCTCATTCTACCCGCCATACCACTGCATCGGTGGCTGCTTCCAGGGATGTCCCTAGCCTGGATATCTGCAGGGCTTCTACCTGGAAGTCGGCACATACCTTCATTACCCACTACCGCATCGACCTTGAGTCACGCTGGGATGCTGGTTTTGGGGCCTCGGTTCTCCAGTCCTTATTCCCTAAGTAGGGGGTGTGCGCGCCTTGCCTCCCTCCTCCCGGAGAACTGCTAGGAGTCTGCCAATAAGTGTGGATGAACAACATATCCATGTCCCTAGAAATACAGGTTACTCACCTGTAACAGGAGTTCTAGGAATGGTATATGGTGTTCATCCCACCGACCTCCAACCTCCCAGCTTGACCATTAACCTGGCTCCAGTGGGCTAGATCTGCATCATGGGGCAAAGCCGAGAGTTTGCACTACCTGGGTGGGTGGGAGAAGCCAGCTGAAACCTTCCGCAAGATTTAAAGCGGCAAGGAACCTGCCAATAAGTGTGGATGAACAACATATACCATTCCTAGAACTCCTGTTCCAGGTGAGTAACCTGTATTTTTCACCCAGCGGAGCAGGCATACGTGGCGGTGGCCATCAAGACAGCTTTATAGTGTGATTTGAATGCTAGGTGCGAGTCTAGAGAGTGGAGGGAGGCAGATAGATTGTTCCACAGTTTGGGTGCGACAAAGGAGAAGGCTTTGCTACCCAGACAGGTGGATGTCTGGGGAACCTCTGATGGTAGGATGTTGGAATTGTAAAGGTTGCGGGGGCTGGTTTTCCCTTTGAGCAGAGAGAAAAAGGGGGGGCAGGACTCCACTTCTAATGGTACTATCAAAGCTGCAGCCAGGGAAGTAGCTGTTTCTGGCGGTGGGGGAGCCAGCTCAGGGCCTGATTTAGGAAGCAATGGTGTGTGGAGAAGGGCACCATCAGTGCAGATCTACAGATGTTATTGTTGGTGGTAGTAAGCCTTATGAGAAGCTGAGAGGAGGTATATGTATAGATGGGGGCAATAGAGGAAGGTGGTTGCTTTGTGCTATGGCAAGCCGGGCTTTAGAGGTCAGATAGTGTTTTAGTCAGAAGCCCACCATAAGTTTCTGGTTGATATGCTGCAAGGTGTTGTTAATGTGCATGGAGAAGGTTAAGGTGGCGTCAAGGGTGACACCCAAGTATTTGAAGCAAGGTACATTTCCAAGGGGGTATCCATCTGGAGATAGAGTAGTCAGGGAGGCTTGAATATTGAACAGCTTCGAGATCTTGGGTTGAGACCCCAGGAACATGGCCTTAGTTTTGTTTGTGTTCACTAGGAGCCTGTTTACCAGGAACCAATTATGAGCTCTGCTGTAGTTTAGTGTTAGAATGGTGGAGAGACTAGCCAGTGACTCAGCGCTGTGGAACAACACTAGGTCATCTGCATACAGGATGGCCTTACATGAGAGACTGTTGGCTGGTAGGGAGTTTATAAATGGCAAAAAGAGAAGCAGACCCAGGATGGAGCCGTGGGGAACACCAGTGGTCACAGCCTTAGCCACGGAGGTGGCACCTCCAACGTTAGCCGTCTGGGATCGGTCAGAGAGGTAGTTCTAAAACCAGGTGGCCATCCCCGCAGAGCAACCAAGGCTTTTTAACTTGCTGTGGAGCAAGTTGTGGTCGACAGGTCAAAGGCCCTGGTCAGGTCAACGAAGACAGGTCATTGCTCTGGAAATGAGGACTGTTCTGTGTGGACGATAGGCCTTCCAGAACCACTTATCCTCAGGTCTTCTGCTAATACAGATGTACAGTGACAGAGTGATGCATTACATCAGCAAACAAGGGGGGCTCATTCCTAGCTGCTCTGTAGGGAAGCAGTGAGAGTTTAGTATTGGGCTCTGGAACACAGTCAAGAACTATCAGCAGTACATGTTCCAGGCATCCAAAATGTCTTGGCAGACAGGCTTGTCCAGTCGCAGTCCATAATACATGAGTGGAAACTGCCGACTACAGTGGTCGATGACCTGTTTGAAAGGTGGAGTCATCCAGCATTAGACCTTTTTACGTCTCCATACAATGCAAAACTTCCGCCTTTCTGCTCACTGTTACCAAAGCCTGAAGTTTTCTGGCTAGACGTGTTGTCCCTGTTTTGGAAAGGGAGGTTTCTATATGCCTTACCTCTAATTCAGAAAGTACTACTCAAGTTGCACATGGAGAGAGCAACTCTGATACTCATTGCTCCCCTATGATCTCAATAGATCTGGTTCCCCCTGCTGCAACAGCTGGTAGTGGAGCCCCCAGTACCTTTGCCCTTGTACTGGGGTCTACTGTCACAGCAGTGGGGAACCCTGGTCCATCCAGATCTGAGGTCTCTTCATCTACATGTACGGCTTCTGAAGACATAGCCATAGCCCATTTTGGGGTTTCCCAAAAACTGGTGGATGTTTTGTGGCTGCCAGAACACCATCTGCCAGATTCAGTTACTCTTTGAAGTGGAAGTGGTTTGCTTTATGGGCCGCTTCTCACCATCTAGATCTATTCACGGTTATAGAGTACCTGTTGTCCTTATAAGATTCAGGCCTTCAGTATTCCTCTGTCAGAGTGCACCAAAACCAGCCATATCAGCTTTCCATGTACCTGTTGATGGCCATGTGGCGGCTTAGTTGGAGGTAGCCTGTATGTTCTTAGGGGCATTTTACATCTAAAGTCCCCTATTCCTAATTCAGTTCTGGCTTGGGACCTGAATTTTATTTTGGAAAAGCTCACTTGTGCTCTTTTTGAGCCAGTTGCAACTCGTGGCTTGTGCTTTCTCTCTTGGAAAGCGTTATTTTCAGTTACATTTACTTCTGCTTGAAGGATATCGGAGCTGCAGGCTTCATTCACACAACCCACCCGGCTTTCCTGGTAAGTGGCACACGGATCCTGCTTCCATCGTATAAGATCTGACGTCATGGGGTGGAGTCGGGGATATACTTTCTGGTTGGTGGGAGTAGCTTAGCTTAAAGACGATCTAGCCAGTAACAATATTCCAGTGGAACGAACAGAGAGTGGATGTGAGCCATGTACCACATCTAGAATGACGGTTTCAGGTGAGTAACCTTTTCTTCCATCTCAGCTTGACTATTCTGGTTAAACTGTAAAATAAAATATAAAAGTGTAGGGCATCATTAAAGATAAACAGACAGGTTAACATGTTTGCTGCTGCTGCTGCTGGTTGGGGAAGGGGTTGATTTTATTTCTCTTATCCTGTAGAAACTATAGACTGCCTCTGTTCCACATGATGCCACCCCATATCCTCTCTTAACTGCTCCAGCCTTGGAGACCCATCACTCTAAGTTTCCCCTATCTCCCCACTGTAATCCCAGGAGTGTGTCCCCTCTGATTGGGCCACCTGTTGAATACAATGGGCGATCACGTCTGGTGGGGTCCCCTTCTGTGGTGGAGGTGGAACTGATTTTCAACCTTTTGTGGAGATGGTGTAGCCTGCAGGGACATCATTCTCTGGAATCTTTCCCCTAGTGGAGGGGAGCAGCCTGCAGAAATGTTATCCTCTGGAGCACTTCATCCATAGGTGAGGTAAGGCAGCCAACACTGATGTCATCCTCTGGAGCCCAGGCCATACTAGAGGTGGGACGGCCTGCAGGGACATCATCTCCTGGATCTTGCCCATAGTGGTGGCTGGGCAGCCTGCAAAGACATCATTCCCTGGAGCCCACCTTGTAGTGAAGGTGAGGCATCCTTCAGGGACATCATCTCCTGGAACCAAGCATATATTGGAGGTTGGTCAGCCTGCAGGGACATAATTCCCTGGTGCCCAGCTGGAGTGGAATTGAGGTATCCTGCAGGGATGTCATCCTCTGGAGCCCAGCCATTGTAGATGTAGGGGAAATCATCCTCTGTGGCCCCACTGTAGTAGTAGAGGTGAGGCAGCCTGCAGGGTTGTCATCTCCTGGGGTGCTACCCGGGATGTAGGTGTGGTAGCCTGCAGGGACCTCATCCTCTAGAACACTGCCAGTAGTAGGGGTAGCCTGCAGGGACATCTTTCTCTGTAACACTGCCAGAAGTAGAAGTGAGGTCAACCTACAGACGCATCATTCCCTGGAGCCCAGCCCATAGTGGAGGAGGGGCAGCCTGCAGAGATGTCTTCCTCTGGGGCCTGTCCCATAGAGTAGGTGGGAAGCCTGCAGGGACATCATCCTCTGGAGTCTAGTCCATAGTTGAGGTAGGGTAGCCTGCAGGGATGTCATCCTGGGAAGCCACACCCGTAGTGAAGGTTGGGTCAGCCTGCAGGGATGTCACTCTCAGGAGCCCCACTACTGATGGAAGTGGGGCTGCCTGCAGGATCTCATCATCCCCTAAAGCCCCACCTGTAGTGGAGGTGGGATAGCCTGCATTGATGTTACTTTTTTGTAATCTGCCTGTTGTGGAGCCAGGTGGGGCAGCCTGTAACAAAGTACTGTGGTGATAGAAGGAACTTGGCGTCCATGCTGTCCTCCCCTTCTGCCATGTGGCAGTAGCAATACAATATGGACAGATATTGAACTTAGCAGCCAGAGTGCTGTTACTACTCCTGCTGTGTAGCAACATCATCTTCTTGAGCATCATCCATTTTTCTGTTCCCTTCACCAGTCTCTGGCCAAGGAGCCGAGCACCCTGCCCCTCCCCTCTTGGGATCCCAAACACCCCATCCCCTGAGTCCTCATGGACCATCTCTCCTGAAGCACCATGGGGTAATGGTACAGTGGAGGAACCCTGGAGGGATAATCCTCCTGCCACATCCAAATTGCCAGCATGGTAAGCCGCTCTCTTCCCCACCCTTCCACCATTGTGCTGTTGACCTGATCCTTCTCAATATCCTGTGATATCCCCATACTGTAATAACACTCTGTGCATTGACAACCCTCTTACAGAATATGTATTGTGATAAGCCCCCTGGCACTGTTTGTATTATGATAACTACTAATGCCTCTCTCTTTTCTGTAGAGCATATGAGATTGAGAAGAGACTGAGCACCGCTGATCTGTTCAAGTTCCCAAACTTTGAAACCATCTGTTGGTATGCAGGGAAACATTTACTGGACACTCTCAGAGGTGGGGATCTTTGAATGGTCATGCTTCCGTCGTGTCAGTTCTATTCACTCTCTGATTATTGCATGGCAGTTCTGTGTTGATTCCTTGGCACACAGCTGGGATGGTGTGTGGAATGGTGGATAGGTTTTCCTTACTACTTTTCCAGTGGCTTTACTTGTTTTGTGTCCCAGATGTACTGAAATGTGTTTTGTATGTCTGGCCTGCAGGGAGAGCCTCACTGATCTTTTTTTTTTTTTTTTTTGCAACCTGCAGTTCTGTTCTTTGTATCGATTGTCCAGTCTTGTTGGATTTCTGTATTGCTTCATGTTGCCAATGAGAATTACTTACAAAAATGGGTAAGGTGTACACAGACAAAGGGCTCACTGGTACAGCTGTAGCTTTTTAATATAACTTTTTGTTGAGTATTTTAAAATAAATTGCGCATAAAACATATACATACATACATACAGTATATCTGAGCCTAGTAGCACAGAATGCTGGAATTGTGAGTGTTCCAGTGATTTATTTCAGGCAGTCTGTTGTACCAATGGGCTATGGGTAGCAGCACATTTTGCAGGCTACAAAATGGCCACCCAGAGTATAATGAATTAAGAGAAGTTTCATTTTGAGGGCCTAGTTAAAGGTTTTTATGTAAGAGTGAAGGGGTGGCATCCATGTTTGTGATGGAAAACAGGAATGAGTGAAGTGGCTCATGAATTCTGTATGTGATTTGTCCAAATTCCAGATCCCATGATTGGACCTTTTTCTTTACTGGGTGTTATTGACACATAAACATAGGTCAGTGGCATGGCAACAACCAGCTAGACTACAGTATTTCACTTGCCCATATTCTTATTGAAATTAGGCACCTTGGCTTGTCACAGACCATTGGTGTTGAAAAGATTTAAGACCTTCTACAGGACTATGAGACCGTTGCCGATAGGCTTGTACTGTCCTTTTTATGTAACACGGTTCAACATGTCAGTCTCAGTCTCCACCAACTGCAGTCCTGGTATGGGGGATATACCTGGGGATTCTGGCTATCTGAGGTAAAGCCAAGTTACACAAGTCCGTTCTGTTTCTTCTTAATGAGATATTGTACTCCGAGACCCATTTGTGTAGAGGGGGAAAGTTAAATTTCTAAAAACTGGTAGTTACAATAATCAATAACTTTAAAGACAGTAAGGGTTTACTGTTTCCCTTTCTTTGCTAGAATTGTTCTTCTTACTTATCTCAGGACACTCGGAAAGAGCAGCTAATTGAATATGATGTTCTGAGAACAAAAGGCCAGGGACGTCAGAGCAGAAAATCAGTAAAGAGTCATAGAAGGCTGCTGGAGGGGCACTCTTGACACACACACACACACACACACACACACACACACACACACTCACACACTCTGAACTCTGAAAAGGCATAGACTACCTAAGAAGCTGAGAACAAGAAATACCTAACCTAGTTAAACAGGTTAACCTGAAGCTGCAAGGTATTAAGTCAGACTACCTAGAAAAGGGGTCTACAAATTTTTTTTTTTTTTTTTTTTAACCAGGAGAGAGACACTAAGCTGAAAGCTTGTTTATAGGTGCAACCTGGGAGCACAGTGAAGTTGAGTGACTTGCTCAGGGTCACACAGTATGCAAGTGGGGGCTGTGGGATTCAAACTCACGTCTCCAGGTTTGCAGCTCAGAACCTTAAACCACTGCGCTATACTGCCTACATTTTTGATACAAGCAAGACTTTTAGAGCAGATATAGAATGCAAAAGAGTTTTGCTGTTTCTAACTAATGTAAAACAGCTGCCGAATCCGTTTTTCCAAATCTGTTTTATCATTCTGAATCCATTGAGCAGAAGGTATTTTACTGCTGTGTTTTGAATAAAACAACGCTATTTGCGCCTTGTACCTTTTTCCGTAGTCTGTACTTCCTGACTTACTCCTCTAATACAGCAGGTAACACCTGCGAAGACACACAAATCTAAGGGGGGGTCCTGACAGGCATGTCCAGGTGTACCAGAGTATGGAACCCCTGCTCATCTCGATTTGAAGGCATCCCCTAATCTCACTATGTTGGGTAACAACGATAAGTACAGTGAGGGGGAAGATGAAAGTCCAGATCTGATGGAACTGACATTGCCGTAAGATGAGTGAGGATGGGCATGGACAGGAGGTAAGAAAAAATTTCTGATTCCTCTCCTGTTTTACACAAAAATGATGCATCTGCTCACTGAGGCATGTAGAACATTGCATTTAAAAGAGGTTCATTCCCTATCGCCCCTGAACGCGAACCTCATTCTGTCTGCCTCAGGGTCTGCATCTGAGTACTTCCTAAACTTCCAGCATTGTGATAAAATTAAGGAACAGGAATGGGCAAACATTGGTAAGAGAAGACAACTCCCCAGAGCTAGGATGAGGTATTAACTTTTCCAGGAGAAGCACTCCAAGAAATGGGCGGGTGTCCCCTGTAGCAGACAGGTTGGTCTGCAATGTAAGAAAGTTCATGACTAGTACCCTAGATAGGTCATCAGCACTTACAGGTGTGTATGAGAATGTGAACTCTCCATGCTGACGTGCGTTTATGACTTAATGCATCATTCATAATTTCCAGTGTGTTTTGCACTTGGGTAGTGGCAGAAGTTTTTTTGGAGTATTAATTTTGTGCATCTCATATTCAGTGGTCCCTGTGTATGTGGGTGATGTAGTTGTGGACAGTTTGTGCATGTCATCTCATACTGCCTCAACTATAGCGTCAGCTATGTGAGAAGTTTAGCTCCACCACTGGTCTGTGGATCAGGCCTCTAAGTCTAAAAAGTACAATACACCATTTCCAGGTGACCTGCCGTTTGGTCCAGAACTGGACAGGAACTTGAAAGACATTCAGGATAAGAAAGGGCAGCCGCCATTGTTCATATAGTAGCGAAAGGCAAATCACTCCTCAAGGGGGTGCGGGTTCAGCCATTCCTGCCTGACTAGGGGTGGATTTAATCTTTTTGCAAGTTTGGCAACCAGAGAGTGAGAAGCTGACTCTTTATTCAGTTTTAATCACAACAGAGGCTTTTTTGCTGACAGATGCAATGGAGGTGCATGCAGGAGACATGGACATTTGCAGTGACGTACATGGGTCCATCTCTGACCCCAACCGCTTGGCAACTTTCTTCAAAAATATTGCACATAAGAGGCAGTTATTCTGTTTCCACATCGCAAGAGGAAATGGGATCTTGCAAGAACCAGTCTTCACCACTTATTCCCACTTTGAGTCTTCTGCAACTTACAGCTAGGAGACCAATGGTGCCGGTGCTGCTCACGAGGCTGATGTATGATGTGGTGCTCATGGACTGGCCAGCAGCTGACGTCTGCCCCCTGTCTTAATCATTCAAACACCATGAAGTCTTGCTATATTATAACAATAGCAGTCAGCCACTGCAGCTGAACTGCCCCGGAGAGGAAGGAGTTAACTCCAGAAGATCTGGAGTTCTACAGCGCGAAGGCGCTGTGCCCTAAAGTTTCTATCTGGCAGTTTCAAATGAAACTGTCAGATTCTTTACTCCGCTTTCACTGAACAGTCGCCCGGAGATCAGCTCCTTCAGCTCGGTTCATTCTCGGTTCAAGAGAGTAGTTTTCGTTCATTTGAACCGCAAAGTCATTATTTTACCGCATTTCGGGTTCTAAAGCTCTATCTGGTAAACCGTAAGTACAAAAATTCAAGTCTGTGTGGAAAATTAATTATTGGTTCGGTTTTGAACCGATCGCTTAGTTTTTCTGCCTTTTAAAACTGTACTGTGGGTTTTAGAGTGCGGTTCCCGGTTCTTATCGGTTCTAAAACAAAATTATTATTTTTTCAAATACCTGACACGGTTAGGAACTGATATGGTGTCTTGCCTGGCACTGCCATCAAAAGGGCAAGTTTTTGGTTAGGCTGGCATTATGTCTGAGAAACCCAAAAGAAAAACCGGCCCACTGGGTTTCAACACTGTGATGTCTGTGGGGACGCCTTGCCAAGGCTGACCCACACACCACTTGTGTCTATTGTCTGGGGGCTGACCACCTCCTGTCAGACTGCCAGGTGTGTAAAAATTTCCCTGCAGCCACCCTGGAGAAGAGATTGGGCCGGCTCAGGGAACGAGAGGCCAAAAAGTCCGCTGACCCGGATGGCCAGCCCGGTTCAGTACCCACTGGACCAGAGGGAGTGCCCTCTGACCAGGGCGAGACTTCCTCGGGCAAAAGGAAGACTGGTTCAGAGGAACCAGTCCCAAGTAAAAGACAAAGAAATCAGGAGGTTTGGAGTCCAGAATTGTGTCTCCAACTGCTGAGATAGCTAAAGCCATTCAGATTGTCCAGTCACTGTCTCAGGGATCTGTAGAACCACCAACAGTTGGTAAAAGGTTGGTCGCTCAGTCCCAGTGGTTCAGGATTTTGAAGTTGAGGATTTTATGAACCACAGGAGGGGGAGGAATTTGATCAATATATGTGTGGCTGGGAGGGTCTGGACTGCCCATTGAACGGGCATTTCTCCAGACAGACCTTTAGAATCTCCCCCTATTCTGTCTGAGTCCCCTTCTTTCTTTATTTTTTACAAAAAGGTTGCAGAAACCCTCCAGCTTCCTTTAGAGGAGGCTGTGGATGAGCAAGAGGAGCCTGATTATGTGGAAATGATGGATATTCCAGAGTCTAGGAGGTTGTCTATTCCTTTGCATAAGTCATTTAGGAAGCAAACAACAAAGATTTTAAAAAATCCTCATTCTGTCCTTCTGTAGATAAAAAATGGACAGAAGGTATACTTTATCGAGGCTCGGATACAGACTTCCTTATTGAGCAGTGTAGTCATGTAGGTGTGGTACAAGCTGCAGCCTGTGACAAGCTAATATTCCTCTGGCCTCACATCCTCCTGACAAGGATTCTAGGAAGATTGATGCCATGGCGAAGAAACAGTATATGGCAGCTTCTTTGGGACTCAGGCAGGCAAATTATAGCATACATGTGGCTAGATATCAGAAATCTAGGTGGGACACAGATTGCAGTTAGCCAAGCAGGCCCATGGCCAGCTGGCTAGTGAGTTGGAACAGGTGGCTGCTGATGGCATTGAAGCCTCTAAAGTTCAATTTCATACTGCTGTTGATGTTAATGATGTTTCCTCCAGGTCATGGCCACTTCTGTAGCTTTCCTAGAGGTTGGCATGGCTCAGATGCACTAATCTGTCCCAAGATACTCAGTCAAAGGCTATGGATTTTCCTGTAGTGGGAAATTCTCTGTTTGGGGAGCAAACAGAAAATTATATGAAAAAGATGGATGAATACAGAACTACCTACAAAAGTGCCCAGGCTAAGGAGAAGCATGCCATGCCACAAAAGGCATGCTCCCAGAGAGTAGGGCAGACCCTTTTCCAGGCCTTTTACCAATTTCAAGCCTCCTCTGCTGCTCATGAAGGGTTTCTTCAGAGGCGAGGGTAGACGTGGCTAAGTAGACCGTCTCCCTCCCCTCAGCCTAAGGCTGCTGTAAGCAGGCACCCTGATGGGGTGCCCAGGGCCGACCCTCCTGTACCAGTGGGGGCAGGTTGGCCTATTTCAGCCAGAGCTGGCTGGTCCCTAACTCGACAGATGGGTTCTGGGAGGTAATAGGCCAGGGTCTGGTTCTCAGCTTCAAATATTTTCCAAAGATGAGAGCCAGGCATTTCCCACCTGCAAATCCTTCAGAAGCCCTTGCTTTGAAGCAGAGGTTTCTTCTCTGGTCTGCAAAGCAGTGGAAAGGTTCCTCCTTGCCATCAGGGCAAGGGCTTTATTCAAGATACTTTCTTACCCCCAAAAGACAGGAGAATGGCGGCCCATTCCGGATTTAAGATACTTGAACAAGCATCTGTTGAAACCAAGTTCAAAATGTTAACTCTGGCAATGATATTGCCTTCCTAAAGCCAGGGGACTGGCTAGCTTCCCTGGACCTCAAGGATGCCTATTTTCATGTTCTGATCAAGCCTTCCCACGAAAGTACCTCGGGTTAAGACTGCCCTCAGGCCACTACCAGTTCAGGCAATGCCTTGGCCTTACCTCTGCGCCAAGGGTATCACAAAATGTCTCATTGTAGTAGTGGCTCATTTAAGAAGGCAAGGTTGCTGTGTTTCCTCACCTGGACGACTGGCTCATTGTGGGTCAGTCTCCAAGTCAGGTGAAATCCCACTTGCAAGTCACCCAGCAGCTTCTCACTTCTCTGGGATTCCTGCTAAACTTACCAAAGTCAGTTCTGGAACCAGTTCAGGCCCTAACTTTCATAGGCGCGAGAATTGAACAAAAGTTAGCCAGGGCCTTTCTTCCCTCGGAAAGGGTGGACAGACTCATCGCCTGGCATCCTCCTTTACCCCGCGGGTCTCTGACCAGCAAGGCATTTTCTTGCAACTCCTCGGGCACATGGCTGCTTCCACAGCTGTTGTGCAGGGAGCAAGATTCCAGATGAGGGACATTCAGTTCCATTTGAGGGCCTATTGTCTCAGAGGAAGGACCCTCTTACCAAATTGGTCCCAGTTACTCAAACCTGATCCTGGCCTTACACTGGTGGCAGGATCAAAGCAATCTGAAACAAGGGGTTCCCTTCATTCCCATTTCTCCCTCCCTCACCACGGATGCCTCCCTGTTAGGGTGGGGGGCTCACCTGGGCGACCTTACCACTCAGGGAGTGTGGTCTCCTCAGGAATCTCTGCTCCACATCAATCTTCTGGAACTCAGAGCTGTCTTTTTAGCTCTTCGGGTCTTTTCAGATTCTGTCCAGAACAAAGTGGTTCAAGTCAGGACAGACAATACCACCACAATGTGGTACATCAACAAGCAAGGGGGCACTCGGTCTTCAGCCTTGTGCACCGAAGCAATGAAGTTGTGGTCTCTGGCTTATTCCCTGAACACCTCCCTGATAGCGGTTCATCTCCCAGGGAAGGACAATGTGCTGTGGACGCCCTCAGCAGAATTTCTCAGGGCCATCACGAATGGGCTCTGAATCCACAAGTACTGGGGTCTGTCTTTGCCAGTTGGGGCACTCCTCAGATAGATCTTTTCGCTGCCCCAGACAACCACCAACTTCCTCTTTTTGCTGCAGGCCTCCAGTACTGGGCTCAGTCCTCTGGATGCCTTTCTGTTGGATTGGAAAGGAAGTTCCTGATGCCTTCCCCCTTTCCTCTCCTTTTCAGGGTACTAGTGAAAATCAGATCTCAACCTTGCAGAGTGATTCTGATTGCCCCAGATTGGGCCAGACAGCCCTGGTACCCTCTGCTCCTGTCCCTGGCAGTCCACCCTGCCCTGAGCCTGCCCAGAGTTCACGACTTACTGGCCTGTGCACAGGGGAGAGTGTGGTATCCGGACCTCAAGTCCCTCCACCTCAAGGCTTGGCTCTTGAGGAGCTAGAATTGCTGATTTACACCTTTCTCAGGTGTTATGGATATTTTAAAGGCTTCAAGGAAGCCTTCCACTAGAAACCACTTATAATTCTAAGTGGAAGAGGTTTTCCATCTGGTGCTCTGAGAGGCAGATTACCCAGAATCTGCTGATCTTCCCATTCTTTTGGACTATTTGGTCCATCTGAATTCCTTAGGCCTTAGACCAGCTACCCTGAAGGTTCATCTGGCAGCTGTCTCTGCTTTGTGTCAGCAGGAAGCCTGCCTCCCTTTCTTCTCACCCTGTGTTCTCCAAGTTTTTAAAGGGTTACTTCACACTAACCCTCCCTTTCGAGGAACCAGCTCCCCCTGGGACCTGAATATTTGCATTGCTCAGTTAATGCAACCCCCCTTTGAGCCTCTGTCTTCAGCAGAACTCAAGTATTTAACTTGGAAAACCGTTTTTCTAGTAGCTATCACCTCTGCCAGACGCATAAGTGAGTTACAGGCCCTGTCAGTGGAAGAAGATTTTATCTCTTTCCACAGAGATAAGGTAGTCCTTAGGACTAATAGAAAGTTTTTGCCTAAGGTGGTTTCTGATTTCCACCTGAATCAATCTATCTCCCTCCCAGTATTTTTCACTGAGCATTCTTCCTCAGGTGAGAGGAGACTGCACAGCTTGGATGTCAAAAGGCATTAAGTTACTATCTAAGCGCACCAGAGGTCATGAGTTCGAATCCTCCAACTGTTTCTTACCTATGGCGAGGTTGGCAAGGAAACCTGCCACTAAGAGAACAATTGCAAGGTGGATTGTCTCTTGTATCAATTTTGTTATCAGAGACAGGTGAGAGTACCCCCTCAGGATTGAGGCCCACTCCACCAGGGGTACAGCTGGCGTCTCTAGCGGCTGCTAGAGACATTCTATTCTGAGATTTGTCAAGCTGCTACCTGGAAGACAGTTCACACCTTTACCAAGCATTATTCCCTGGATGTCCAGTCCAGAGAGAGATGCTCGGTTTAGCACAGCTGTGCTCAGAGCCTATTTCCTAAGTAGGTTCTGACCCTCCTCCATGGAGGTACTGCTGTGTAATCTGCTATTGTTATAATATAGCAAGACTTCATGGTGTTTGAAGAAAAATTACTCACCTTAGTAATTGCTTTTCTTCTCTGAGTCTTGCTTATATATAACCACCCTCCCTCCTGCCCTCTCAGAACTCCTACTTGGGTAGAGGTGGCAAATTTGCAAGCACTGTGTCATGCCATTTTAGTTTTCCCTAACCCTGTTTTCCTTTGGGTTAGGGATCTAAATTGTTCATTTAGGTTATTTTTATTGCCCCTTCTTGGACTTGAGTCTTGGGGAAGAGAGTTCATATTGCTTGTCAAGGGTGGTAAGCAGAACCATAATACCATCAATCTTTGTTATTATGGTTCTGGGTGTTTCTTTGTTGTTTATATTGTTGTTATTACTACTAGTAGGTAGCCATAGGCTAGTGTAGTTTTCCACACAGACTTTTCCGTCCTTTGATGTTGGCTCGTAAAGATCGACAGTTTCATTTGAAACTGCAGATGAAAGCTTTGAGCACTGCTCATCTGTAGAACTCCAGATCTTCTGGAGTTAACTCCTTCCTCTCCGGGGCAGTTCAGCTGCAGTGGCTGACTGCTATTGTTATAATATAGCAAGACTCCATGAGAAGAAAAGCAATTACTAAGGTGAGTAATTTTTTCTTTCTGTATTTCCCACCATTAAAGGCACACTGTGGGAGCACTGAAGCTGATTTTCCTGTTCCGTCATCACCTTTCTCAGTTTGCTGCCACCTCATTTGACGCCATTCCCTCGGCTCCATTGTTTCTGGGTTTCTTCTTGTATGGTGTCAAACTCTGTTCTGTCCTCATTTTTCTTGTTTCTGTGTCTCACCCAAGACTAGTTCCCAGGAGCCACTGAAGATGTCTTTGAAGAAGACAACCAAGGATAGCCCCACTGTGCATCGATGCTCCCGTGGGGGACATATCTCTGTCTGGGACTGTCATGATGAGTGTTGGACCTGCCTCGGCACCGAACATGATATGAATCACTTTGATGCCTGCTTCTTAATGGACTACCACACCTTTGAAATCCACACATTGAATGGGGCCCCCCAACTTTCAGAAGCAGATGTTACACTAGGGATGCCAAGGTAAGGTCTCTGGGCTCTTCCCCCGAGTTCCTCTTCAGTACTATAAGTACTGAGTGAGACCAGGCCTTTCCTTGTCCATGCCTCGCCAAGACATTGGAGAGATTGGGGAGGGGTCTGGTGGACAGTAGGTCTCCCCTGGAGAACCGACTGAGCACCCCTCCCAGTCCATCGCTCCTCTGGGGCAGTGGATGCTTCCAGTGGTGAGGTCAGAGCTATACACTGGGCCTACACTGGCGAGGCACCTTGGCATTGTGGCTCGGTGCCACCTCTGTTCATGCTATCATAGCCAGTGCTGATAAGCAGGGTGGTGTTGATCACATGGCCAGGTCCCCTCCCAACACTGCTTGTGGTGCTGGGAGAGGGAAGGCATTCAGAGTCGGTCCCTCTTGTCCCATGGAGTTGTTCTGGATATCCTCCCTTGAGTGGTCAGATGCCCCAGGGGAGGATGTTGGGCAGTACCTTGGGACCACTGAGGGCATTGGCGATGACGGAGGTATTCCTGGGCCTGGTTCTGGACCCATGTCAGGGTTTCCTTTTGTGGCCGTGCCTCTGAGCTGTGCCAGGGCTGGTGCCAGAACTCCTGTCACTGCCATTTGCAGTGCTGCTTTGGATCGCGGCACATTTCCTGGTGTTGCCCCTCCCGATGCTGTTCATGGCATCAGGAGTGGAGTCGATGTGCCGCCTGTGGTGCCATTTCTGGCACGGCTACTTCTAGAGATTCTGTTCCTGATCTTGTGCCTGGCCCAAGAGGCAGGGCCAGTTCTGGTGAGGTAGGATCTGTGAGGTCTAGGTTGGCGGCTGGCTCCTTGCCCAGAGTAGGTGGCAGCTCTGGCAGGAGTTGCAGTGCTGACTGGGACCCTCAGTTCTTTTTGGAACTGTTTGGCCCTGCCACTGGAGAGGATCAGGGTCACCATATGAGACCTGCATGGCTCTGCTGTCCCCACCTGGGGGCTTCCCCCCAAGGGCTCCATCTCGACTGGTCCTAAGCTGTTGATCTTGCGTTGGTGGGTGACTGTGCCAAGTCTTCCCCCAGGCGAGGTACCCTAAGCATTCTCACAGTCCTGGTAGACTGCCTGGCCTGGCCTGATCTTACACAATCCTCCCCCCCGCCTCCTCCTCCTTTTCCTGGCATTCTCGGCTCTTCAGGGCCCCTTGTGCTGAGAACAGTTTAGAATGATGGCTAGTGCGCTTCCCCAGTATCTCTTTTTTTTGTTAAATTCAAGTTTATTGACAATATTTAGGTACATTCTCACAATCAAATTAATTAGCATTTCAGCCATAATATGTATCCCAATACATTTTGTAGTTATCACTTGTACAGTAAGTCTCAGTTCAATCAGATTACATATATTCGTTAAGCTAATATAGTCCTACATAAGGAGAGCTTCAGCCCTCCTCAAGCTGTTTCTGCTATCCTATGAGTCTCCCTCAAACATCAAACTGGGCCCCAATCCCCTCTCCCCCATCCCAGCCAGGTTCCCCATCCATCTTCCGGCTCCCCCTCTGACTGACTCATTTCGCCATTAATTATGTAATGATTAGTTATTTCTTCCCTACCTTGCGGCTCGCCACAACTCCCATCTAGTCCACCTCCTTAGGTGTATCGAGGTTCTGTTATTAATTTTATATGTGAGTTCCTCCAAGTCTGCTATAGTGTTCACTATTGTTATCCATTCCCCTATAGTGGGGGGGCTGGGAGAGAGCCATTTCTTCGTGATGGCTTTGTGTGCAGCCGTTGTCAGGATGGACCACAGGTACAGTGAGTCAGAACCTCGACCTCTTTGGGTGGCAGGCCCAAGATCATTTCTGGCCACTCCAGCCTACTCTGTACTGTAAATAGCTCTGAAATTGCCCCGTAATGTCCCCCAGTAATTCAGTAGTGCCTCACAGGTCCAAAAAATATGTAAATGGTCTGCTTCCAGTTGAGCACATCCCTCAACACGGGCAGATACATCAGGATTTCTTTTGCTTAGTATTTGGGGAGTGAGGAAATAGGGGACCTTCACTCTCCATGAGAATTGTTGCCTGTATGGTGATTGAGTTGTCCGATTAGCAAGGGAGAATATATTCTCCCATTCAGACTCACCCAGCCTCTGTGTGGTTTCTTGTGTCCACTTAGTCTTAATTTTGTTAACAGGTCTTCCTTTAATGCCCACAAGGCTTTATAGAGTTGGAGATCATTCCTTTCTGATTGGTTGCAGTTATTCCCTTCTGTATGGCCTCTATTGTTGGAGGGTCCGTCAGAGGTTCCGGCCAGCTCGCGCATGCCGGGGGCTGACGGCGACTTAGGGCTGGTTCTTGCCGGGCGCCGGAGGGGCCGGCGTCTGCTTTATGGGGTCCCCTTGAGGCGGGCCGAGGGAGGGAAGCGGCCCTGTCCGAGGGGACGAAGTCGCGCGCCGCTCAAGGGGCGGGCGTCTTATCAACCTTCTCCCGGCGGACGTCGGAGGAGCCGACGTCCGACTTATGGGAGTCGCCCGCACCAGTAGGCCGCAAGCCTGCAGCGGAACTGGGGGCGGAGGCCTCCTTTTGCCCGGAGGCGCCCGCAAGGCCCGAGCGCGAGCCCGACGGGCGGGCCGACGCCTCCAAAACCTTGGAGGTGCCTGCCGGACGGTCCTCTCGAAGGATATTGACGGGCCGCGATCGCCGGAGTCACGGGCGAGGAGGCCTTCCGGTGCCTTTCTTTGTCCCACTTTTACGATGCCCTTCTGGAGAAGTCGACGCCTGCCTGAGCTTCTTCAATACTTTTTCCATCAACGACATCTTTTCATTAGAAGATGCTTTCAGGGACTGTTGGCTGGCTCGGGTAACCGCGTTGAAGTGCAGGCAATGCGGACACTTGTCGACTGGGTGGTCGGGGCCTAGGCAAAATAGGCAGAGGGAATGGCCGTCCTTGTGTGGCAGTTGGGCGCCGGACTAGTCGCACTTGTTTTTGGAAGGTAGGGGACTACATACACCGACGCTGACCTGACGATGAGAAGAAAAATACTGAAAATCTCGTAAAACCACGAAAAGAACAGGGCTGACTAAGATCTAACTTTACATGAGGCGCTACACGAGCTAACGGCGGAAAGAACTGAAAGCGGGTGTCCGGGACCGCCTTCATACCGACGACGGGCAGTCCTGCCAGGGACTGCTAGCTAGAAATTTTTTCGTGGGTACTGCCGCTGCCGGCATCAGTCCTATATGTAATTACCTACTGCAAGAGCCTCTCGGCAAGATCTCCTGTTACAGGTGAGTAACCTGTATTTCTAGGGACATGGATATGTTGTTCAATCCACACTGTCTGGCAGACTCCTAGCAGTTCTCCGGGAGGAGGGAGGCAAGGCGCACACCCCCTAATTAGGGAATAAGGACTGGAGAACCGAGGTCCCAAAACCAGCATCCTGGCGGGACTCAACGGCGATGTGGTAATGGGTAATAAAGATGTGTGCTGACTTCCAGGTAGCAGCCCTGCAGATTTCCTGGATAGGGACGTCCGTGGAAGCAGACACCAAAGCAGCGGAATGGCGGGTAAAAGAGCTTTTATCCCTTTGGGAGGCTCCATGCCCGCCAACCTATAGTAGAGATCTATGCAGGAGGTGACCCACCTGCCTATCGTCCGCTTGGCTGCAGGTCTACCAGGTGACAAACAGCTGGCGAACCTCTCCCTGAACTTCAGCCGTCCGCGCCTTATAAGAGAGCGCTCTTCTAGGGTCCAGAGTATGGAGCCTATATTCGGCCTCCGAGGTGTGACTGGGGTAGAACACCGGCAGAGTTAACACCTGGTTAAGGTGAAACTCTGACACCACCTTCGTAAGGAATTTCGGGTGGGGGCGCAGGACAACCTTGTCCCTGTGGAAGACCAGATAAGGAGACTCAATGGAAAGCGCCTGGAGCTCTCCCATCCTTCTGGCTGACGTGATAGCCACCAAGAAGGCGGTCTTCCATGACAGGTGAGAGATGTCACACCTGTGCATCGGTTCGAATGGCTTGCCCATGAGCTTTGCCAGTACCATCAGTAGATCCCACGGAGGTGGAGGTTCTCGCACCGGAGGGGATATGTGATCAAGGCCTTGAAAAGCGCCTGACCACCTTCTCCTGCGCCACCGGCTACTTCCCGGCCCGCGCACGGTAAGCAGAGATGGCTGCCAGGTGCACCTTAAGGGTCGTCGACCGAAGCCCTAGCTGAGAAAGGGACCACAGGTAGCCCAGAATGCTTGCCAAGGAACAGGAGGAAGGGTCCAGCCCCTTGCACTCACACCAAATGGAAAATCTCTTCCATTTAAAGGCATAGCATTTCCTGGTCGACTTCTCACGGGATGCCTCAACGAAGTTGAGGACCTCGTCGGAAAGACCCAAGGCCTGGAACTCTAGCCACTCAGGAACCAGGCCGTCAGGTGCAGGGATTGAAGGTCCGGATTGAATACCTTCCCCTGGTTGACTGAGATCAGGTCCGGGTGGGCTGGAAGCCGCCTCGGGAGCCTGGAGCTGAGACTGAGGAGATCTGGATACCAGAACTGGCGGGGCCAGTCTGGGGCTACCAGAATTACCTGCACCTTGTCCCTCCTCACCTTAAGAAGCACCTTGTGGATCAAGGGAAATGGGGGAAAGGCGTAGAAGAGGCCCGGGGTCCATGGCCTCGAGAAGGCATCCCCCTGCAGCGAGCCCTGCTGAGGGGCGGGCATGAAACAGCCTCAGCTCCGCATTCTACCTGGAGGCAAACAGGTCCACCTGAGGCGTGCCCCAGTGGGAGAACAGATCTTGTACTACCTCCAGCAGGAGAGACCACTGTGGACGAGCTCCTATCCGGCTTAGGGCATCAGCCAGAATGTTGGAGGCTCCTGCCACATGGATGGCAAGGAGATCCACCTCCAGGCTGCGCACGAGGGACCAAGTGCAGAGAGCTTCCCTGCACAGAGGCATGGAGCGCGTCCCGCCCTGGCGGTTTAGGTAGTACATGGTCGTGGTATTGTCCATCTGGACCTGGACCACTTGACCCCATACAAACAGAGCGAAGGCGGTGAGGGCTAGACGAACCGCCTGAAGCTCCAGCAGGTTGATGTGGCATCGGGACTCCCGAGGGGACCAGAGGCCGTGCGCTCTGTGCTCCCCCAGATGGGCACCCCAACCCATCAGAGAGGCATCGGTCGATAAAGAGACCGTCGGCTCGGGGCGGACAAAAGGGATGCCCTCCTGCAGATGAGCTGGAATGATCCACCACTGGAGAGCGTTCCACATCTCCTGGGTCACTGCCACTGACTGGTCCAAAGGACCGGAGCGCTGTGACCAATGGCTAGCCAGTCCCCACTGTAAGGGACGCATGTGCCAACGGGCCCAACGGACCAGGCTGGTGCAGGCCATGTGAAAAATGTGCCATCAGCAAGGCCGAGCTAACCTGTCGAAGACCTAGGGAGGAGGCAGCGTAAACTTTGTGCCCTAAGTAGTCCAGCTTCTTGGACTCGTTGGGGGGCTTTTCAACGTCCCTAGCATTTCTGGAGCGCCAGAAGACACTATCGGTTACCAGCCCTTCAGCCGAGGGATGCTCCAAAAACCAGAGAGGGAACCGGTGGGGACTGTGTACTTGCGAGTCATCCTGGCCGAAGGCGCAGGACAGGATGCAGGCCGCTGCCACAACTCCAGTGCTGGGCCAACAATGGCCTCAGCCACAGGGAAGGCCTCTGTGTGGGAATCCCCTCGGTCCAGAATTTCTGTGAGAGGATATCTGGCCCATTTTTGTACAGGTTCGAGCTGCATCCCAGTAGACTCTGAGATGAACCGCAGAATCCCCAGGAACGAGGAAGGGCACTCGTCCACCGACTGACCACCGGAAGATTCCAGGTCGAGGGGCCTGGAATACAAGGAGTCGTCAACGGACTCCAAGGACAGCTGCTGAGTGCCTGAGCCACCCTCCACCTGCCAAGGCCAATCGAGGGTGAGGGTGACCGATGACCTGTGGGGCAAGCTCTTAGGTTGCGGAGGTTCCACCACAATGGGTGGAGCAGACGGTTTCGGCCGAGCAATAGGTGCCGGAGTTGGCTCGTCGACTAAGGAGCCGATGACGAGAGGTTGCTTCAGTTGTTCGGGCGACAGCCACTTAATGGCCAGTGAAGGCGACGGAGTCAGCTTGTTGCCTGCTAGTAAGAGCTGCTGCCACATCATGTCCTCATAGCGCCAATGCAACCTGCCCAGAGTCTATCCTTCGAAGAGGACGAGCGGTGACGCCGCTTTCCGTGATGCTGGGACCGAGACCGCCAATGTCAGCGGGACCTACCCGACACAGAGGAGCACCGAGACCATCGGGGTCACCGATGGTGGGTCGAAGGGGGGGGGCCCACTCATCCCTCGGTTCAGGGTCCTTGACCAGGGACTTCGGCAGAGGAGGCACGGGCAAGTCCTCGGTAACCACCGGGGGAACCGGTGAAGAAGGGTTGTCTGCTTCTCCAGTAGACAACCCATCCAACAGGTTGAGAAAAATCTCGGCCGCAACGACGGGTGTCTCGGCTGGCTGACCTGACAAGGACACCGGAAGCCAGCGGCCTTAGCCGCAACCTCGACCGAAGTCGAAAGCAGACGCTCCAGGGAACGAGATCTCTCCCGCTCCCACGAACCTCGACGGTGGGACTTACCTTTCAGTTCCTTTTTCTTTGACCTACTCATGTGAGTCCCTGAGAGCCCTTCTCCCTTGGTGGAGAGGGACTGACAAAGCTCCTTAAAAGAAGCAGTGTAGGAGGAGCCCAAAGAGAGCGGGATAAACGCTGACGTCGAGGAAGAAGAAGACGCGGCCTGGACCGCTTCCTCCTCGAGGGCGATTAACTGCTCCAGCTGCTCTGCGAAGCCCGCAGCCGCAGACACCGCCCAACGGGCCTCCTTCGACTTCACTGGCGGAAACTGTTTCTCGGGCCCTGCTGAAGTCGGGCAGCGTCCTCTAGAACCAGGCGAAAAGACTTGCACAAATGCAGAGGCCTGCGGACCATGAGCAAGCCCCAGGCAGTAAACGCATGTGGCGTGTGGGTTGGTCCGAGACATCTTCTGAACGCAAGGGCACCGACGGAAGCCAGGAGTAGATTTTGTATCCATCGCAGCTATGAGAGAAGTAGAAGACTTAAGTCTTGTAAACTTTCAAATTATTTTCGAAAAACAGAAGGATTAGGATCCAGGCCTACAAACACAGAGTGCTAAGGAGGGAACCTGAGCTTCCAAGCGTAAGAAAATCTGGCGCATGGGGTGGAGCCAGGGTTTTACCACCCGGGTGGGTGGGAGGAGCCAGCTTGAAGACCTTCCGCCCATCTTAAAGTGGCAAGGAACCTGCCAGACAGTGTGGATTGAACATATCCACGTCCCTAGATACGTACTTACTGCAATTCCTGATCTTCTTGGATGAAGTCTCCACCACTCATTCACACTAATGGGACTACGGTGGAGGCACTAGGACCCCGTGGGAGCCAAAAATCTTCAGGTGGGCAGGCGCCATGATAGGACCGCACATGCGCAGCTAGCTTGCGCCGTACGGGTATCCTGGCGTCAACCCTCCAACTGCCGCAGTACCTTTTCAACTGAGGAGGTGAAGTGTAAACTAACGAAAGAAAACCTAACCCTAACTTCCGAGCATATGAAGGTCTGGATGACCCTTGTAAGAAGGGTCAATTCAATAATGTCTTCACAGCCCAATCAATCAATTAAACTTTATTTAACCAGGCAAAATCATCCTTGAGCAAGCTCATTTGCAAGATGGTCCTGGACAAGTAAGACATATACAACTACAGCAAAATTACCAGATAAGCAGTGTACACACAATGAGCAAATAAAAGACAGTTACAGAAACAAATAAGATCAGGGCTGGGAGTACATATGGCGACATGAGTCCGGGTTGATAACTGACTATATATAAAGGATTCCCTCAAGACATGGGATTATTCAGACAATGGTCACAATGTTACAATAAGACAAGGGACACCAGGTATGGTAAGTGAGGGAACAACAACCGAAGGTTTATGGGCGGGGGAAAAACAAAGGAAAGGGTTGGTGATGGGTGGAAATAGAAGTAGTTAAACAAACAGGTGGAAGCTGGCAGAATAATCCCAAGGTGGACAGAAGAAGAGAAGTGCTAGGGGAATACATGTAAGTGTCAAGAGTTTGGGGAGCCACAGGAGATGGTGGAGGTGTTATTTGCGGCATACACACAGGCTCTCAGTTTGAGAGCGAGCAGCATCCTGAAAGGTTGAGGCCCTGGAAGGGAGGATAGCCTGAGAGTTTTTTGCATGACATTCCAAAGGGTGGAAGAGAAAAGATGGCAGCCGCTGAGCTACGTCGTGTCCTTATTTTGGGTACTTTAAGAGAGACAAGCTACTTAGACCATACGTTCCCTCAGTACGCTGAAACAGCGTAGAAATATAGGTCAGTAGTTTACCGGTTAGGGCCCAGTATGTCCACGTGAGGGCATTTTTTTGCTTCCTCAGAGTGAGGGAAGGCCAGTCTAGTGCCTGATAGAGCAGGCAGTGGTGGGTCCAAAATGGCATGTTTAGGATAAATCTCAGCGCGCAGTGGTAGAGGATGTCAAGTTTACATAGCGCCTGAATATGACCGTGACTATAGAGAAAGTCAGCATAATTAAGCAGCGGTAGAAAAGTTGTCTGGACAAATCATTTCCTTGCTTCAAGAGTAAGGAGGTGTCTTATCCGATAAAATGTGCCTAGACATTGTCTTAGCTTTTTAGATAGTTCATTAAGGTGAGCCAAGAAGTTGAGCCTGTTATCCAGCCAAACACCAATGTACTTGAATTTTTCTACTAGTTCCAAGGCTTCGCCAAGCAAGGTATAAATCTGGAGGCTTGAAGATGGTCCTGTGTAGTGGGCAGCACAAGGCGAGATAATCATAGTTTTGGTCTTTTTGGCATTAAGCAGATGCTTGAGCCTTATTAAGTTGCGCTGAAGGATGTCAAAGTCTAACTGAAGCTCCTTGTGGGCTACGTCTAGGGAGGTGTTAGTAGTGTAGAGCACACTATCATCAGCGAATAGATGAATGTTACTTGTACGTATATAGGAGTCTATATGGTTTATATAAATAGCAAAGAGAATAGGGCCCAAGATGGAGCCTTGTGGCACACCACATGGCAGGGACTTTAACTGAGACAGTTCCCCTTGATCTTCGATTTGTTGCATTCAGTTGGTGAGGTAACAATCAAACCACTTAAAGGCAGTGTTGTTTACCCCGATGCTGCTGAAGACGTTAAGAAGAATATGATGATCCACTGATCAAGGCCTTGCTAAGATCTAGAAAGAGGCATAGCTGTATTGCTTAGTATCCAGGGCGGCTTGCCATTTGTTGGACACTTTGGCAAGGGCTGATACAGTATTGTGTTTGGGCCTAACTCGATTGGGCAGGGTTTAGGATGTTTTCAGTGTTAAGGAACTCTCTCAGTTGAGGGTTGTTAATTTTTTACAGGGTCTTTGATAGGATTGGGAATAGGGTTACCACCCTTTAAGAAGCCCAAAGTAGGACATTTCTTACTGAAACATCATTTTTCACAGGACAATATGTAACCTTGACCAATGCAACAGACTTGTTTTCTCTATATAATCAGAATTAAGACTCTAAGCGTTGTAGTTTTTTAGTTGTTTCTAGTGTTTATCATTTTAAGGTATTCCAGTTACAGTATTATAGTTTTTTTGCAACATTTAGAGGAAAGTCAGAAAATACAGGTTACTCACTTGTAATAGGAGTTCTAGGAATGGTATATGTTGTTCATCCACACTGTCTGGCAGGTTCCTTGCCGCTTTAAATCTTGCCGGAAGGTCTTCAAGCTGGCTCCTCCCACCCACCCGGGTGGTAAAACTCTCGGGTTTGCCCTATGACGCCAGATCTAGCCCGCTGGAAGCCAGGTTGTGCGTCGAAGCCAGGAAGGTCGGGTGGGTCGTGAGGATGAACAACATATACCATTCCTAAAACTCCTGTTACAGGTGAGTAACCTGTATTTCTAGAGACATGGATATGTTGTTCATCCACACTGTCTGGCAGACTCCTAGCAGTTCTCTGGGAGGAGGGAGGCAAGGCGCACACCCCCTACTTGGGAAATAAAGACTGGAGAACTGAGGCCCCAAAACCAGCATCACAGCGTGACTCAAGGTCGATGTGGTAGTGGGTGATGAAGGTGTATGCTGACTTCCAGGTAGCAGCCCTGCAGATTTCCTGGATAGGGACGTCCCTGGAAGCAGCCACCGATGCAGCGGTATGGCAGGTAGAATGAGCTCTTATCCCTCTGGGAGGCTCCATGCCCGCCAACCTATAGCAGAGATCTATGCAGGAGGTGACCCACCTGCCTATTGTCCACTTGGCTGCAGGTCTGCCAGGTGTGGCTTCAGCGTAGGTGACAAACAGCTGGCGAACCTCTCCCCGAACTTCAGCCGTCCGCCTTATAATAAGCTGGAGCCTCTAGGGTCCAAAGCATGGAGCCTATATTCGGCCTCCGAGGTGTGATTGGGGTAGAACACCGGCAGAGTCAACACCTGGTTAAGGTGAAACTCCACACCACCTTCGGAAGGAATTTCGGGTGGGGGTGCAGGACAACCTTGTCCCTGTGGAAGACCAGATAAGAAGACTCGATGGAAAGCGCCTGGAGCTCTCCCATCCTTCTGGCTAACGTGATAGCCACCAAGAAGGTGGTCTTCCACGACAGGTGAGAGATGTCACACCTGTGCATCGGTTCGAATGGCCTGCCCATGATCTTAGCCAATACCAACAGTAGATCCCACAGAGGTGGAGGTTCTACTTTGGAGGATATGAGATCAAGGCCTTTGAAAAAGCGCCCAACCACCTTCTCCTCGCGCCACCGACTGCTTCGGCCCGCTGGTAAGCAGAGATGGCTGCCAGGTGCACCTTAAGGGTCATCGATCAAGCCCTTGCTGAGAAAGGGACCACAGGTAGTCCAGAATGCTAGCCAAGGAACAGGAGGAAGGGTCCAGGCCTTGCCCTGACACCAAATGAAGAATCTCTTCCATTTGAAGGCGAGCATTTTCTGGTCGACTCCTTATGGGACGCCTCAACGACGTTGAGGACCTCTTCGGAAAGACCCAAGGCCTGGAACTCTAGCCGCTCAGGAACCAGGCCATCAGGTGCAGGGATTGAAGGTCCAGATGGAATACCTTCCCCTGATTGACTGAGATCAGGTCTGGGTGGGCTGGAAGCTGCCTCGGGAGCCTGGAGCTGAGACTGAAGAGATCTGGATACCAGAACTGCGGGCCAGTCTGGGGCTACCAGAATCACCTGCGCCTTGTCCCTCCTCGCCTTGAGAAGCACCTTGTGGATCAAGGGAATGGGGAAAGGCGCAGAAGAGGCCCAGGGTCCACGGCCTCGAGAAGGCATCCCCCTGCAGTGAGCCCTGCTGAGGGGGGCGGGTATGGAATAGTCTCAGCTTCGCATTCTCCCTGGAGACAAACAGGTCCGCCTGAGGCGTGCCCCAGTGGGAGAAGAGATCTTGTACTACCTCCGGCAGGAGAGAACACTCGTGAGACGCAGTCCCTATCCGGCTTATGGCATCGGCCAGGTGTTGGAGGCTCCTGCCACGGGAATGCACGAGATCCGCTCCAGGCTGCGCAGGACGAGACCAAATGCGGAGAGCTCCTGCACAGGGGCATGGAGCGATCCTGCCCTGGCGGTTTAGGTAGTACATGGTAGTGGTATTGTCCACCTGGACCTGAACCACTTGACCCCGTAGAAATGGAGCGAAGGCGGTGAGAGCTAGACGAACTGCTCGAAGCTCCAGCAGCTTGATGTGGCATCGGGACTCCTGAGGGGACCAGACGCCGTGCGCTCTGTGCTCCCCCAAATGGACACCCCAACCCATCAGAGAGGCATCGGTCGACAGAGAGGCCGTCGGCTCGGGGCGGACAAACGGGATGCCCTCCTGCAGATGTGCCGGAACGGTCCACCACTGGGGAGTGTTCCACATCCCCTGGGTCACTGTCACTAGCTGATCCAGTGGATCGAAGTGCTGTGACCACTGGCTGGCCAGTCCCCACTGAAGGGGGTGCATGTACCAACGGGCCCAAAGGACCACGCTGGTGCAGGCCGCCATGAGGCCCAGGAGGCTAGTAGTCCCGGCAGGCGCGATTGCCCAACCTGAAATGACTGGGCAAAGGAGGAAAGAACCTCAGCCCCTGTCCGCCGAGCCATGCTCTGGCTCGAAGAGAGTCGAGCCTGCCTCGATGAAATGTTATCACCTGCTTTGGCACGAGTCTGACTGGCCTCGCTTGATGAGGAGGCCAATCTGGAGAGCAAACCTGGAGGCCAGATCTCTGGACCGCTCCACCTCCGCTCTGGAGGGGGCTGCAATCAGCCAGTCATCCAGGTAGGGGTACACCCGGACCCTTCGGCGCCACAGGAATGCTGTCACCCCTGCCATGCATTTGGTGAAGACCCTGGGAGCTAGAGAGAGGCCGAAGGGCATGGCCCGGAACTCGTAAAGTGATCCCTCCGCTCTGAAGCAGAGGAATCTCTGATGGGATGGACGGATTGGGACGTGAAAGAATGCGTCCTGGAGGTCCAGGGAACAGAACCACACACCTCATTCCAAGAATGGGATTATCTGAGCCAGAGTGACCATCCTGAAGGTCCGAGACCTTAGGAACCTGTTCAGGTCGAGAATGGGGTGCCAGCCCCCCATCCGTTTTGGGACTAGGAAATACCTGGACACAAACCCCGGGTCTGGAGGAGGATCCACCACCTTCCTGATCACCTCTTTTTCGAGGAGCAGGGCAATATTGGCTCGGCGGGCCGACAGCGAGGCTGAGGACCCCATGGCCCCCCCAAGGGGCGACGGCTCGAAAGGGTGGAGCCTGCTTGAACTCCAGAGGCAGGCCCTTTCCTACCACCTCCAACACCCAGCGGTCCATGGTGATAGTGGATCAGGCGGAAAGGAAGTGGCGGAGCCGTCCCCCCACGGGGGGAACCCAGGGGGGAGTGACGAGGCTGGGGGTGACACCCCTCAACCCGTCATTGGGCAGGCTTGGAGGAGGGACCGGCCGAGGGACCTTCTGGGCCTTTACCTCCCTGCTTCCTACTAGAGAAAGCCGCGGGCTTGGGTTTGGGATGCTGCTGAGCCTGCTGGCCCTGGTGCTCGTGCTGTTGGGTCGACGCTGCAGGCGCAGAAGGACTAAAAGGACTTGTGCTGCTGCTGTCGGGCGGCCTTTGTCCTTCTGGGCAGAGGTGACCGAGTCCAGAGTGGCATTGGACTTCTCGAACCGCTGAAGGTGACCCTCCACTCCAGGGCCGAAGAGGTCAGTCCCCAAGAAGGGGACGTCCGCCAATTTGTGCTGGGTATCTGCCGTAAAGGTGGATATCCTCAGTCATGCTGTACGGGGCATGGCCACCGCGGCCGCAACCAATCTGGCACAGGAGTCTCCTATGTCCAGAGCTGTTTGGAGCTGCTGCTTCGCCACCGCCCTACCCTGAACCCGAACCTGCCGGACCGGGTCGCAGGTCGGCCGGGAGATGAGGGATCACCCATCCAGGAGCCCATGAGGGCGAGAGAAGTGTGCCATCAGCACGCCAAGCTGGCCTGGTGGAGGCCAAGGGAGGACGAGGTACACCTTGCGCCCGGCGAGTCCAGCTTTTTGTACTGCCGGGGGCTTGTCCACGCCCTAGCATTCCTGAACGCCGGAAAACGCTGTCGGTGACCAACCCTCGGCAGAGGGGTGTTCCAAACCCGGCAAACAGCCGGTAGGGACCGTGATACTTCCTGGGCCATCCTGGCTAAGGACGCAGGACAGGAAGCAGGCCGTTGCCAAAGCTCCAAGGCTGGGCCTACAATGGCCTCAGCCACCGGAAAGGCCTCCATGGGTGAATCCCCTTGGTCCAGTATCTTCATCAGGGGATACTTGGCCCATTTGGATACGGGCTCGAGCTGCATCCCGGTGGACTCCGAGATGAGCCGAAGCAGACCCATGAAGGACGATGGGCTTTCGTCCAGTGACTGGCCCCGCAGGACTCCTGGTCAACCGGTCTGGAGAACAGGGAGGAGTCGTCGTCGGACTCCGAGGAGTCCACGAAGAGCTGCCTAGGGCCTGAGCCACCCTCCACCTGCCGAGGACAGTCGGGAGTGAGGGTGACCAACAACCTGTGGGGCAGGCCTTGGCCCGACCGACAGTCCTTGGTCGGCGCCCCCGATTTCGGTTGTGAAGGCGGAGGTTCCACCACAATCGGTAGGGCAGCAGGTTTCGGCCGAACAACTGGCCCAGGTTTGGGCATCTCGACTGCAGCGAGGGGTTGTTTCGGCTGTTCGGGTGACAGCCACTTGATGGCTGGGGAAGGCGTCGGCATCGACTTGCTCCCAGACAAAAGTAACTGCTGCCACATCAGGTCCTCACAGCGTCGACGCAATCTGTACCGAAGCCTCTCCTCATCCGAGGAGGAAGACGGCGGATGCCGCGGTACCGCTTACCTCGGTGCTGAGACCGAGACCGCCGATGTTGGCAGGATCGGCTGGACCGAGAAGAAGTCCGAGACCGAGATCCTCGGGGTTTCCGAGGACGGTCCTGGGAAGGAGCAGGGGACACCTGCTCTTCCCTCAGCTCGGACGCCTTAACCGGGGACTGCTGTACCGGGGGCGCAGGCAGATCCTCGGTCTCCACCGATGGAACCGGTGAAGAAGGGTTGTCGGCTTCACCAGTCGAGCAGGGCGAAACAGAACTGAGAACTAAACTGGCTAAACTAGGCCGCGAAACACGAAGTATGCACTTGCTTGTAGTCACGAGGTCTACACTCGATGGCAAGAGAAGAAGAACTGAGGCTAGGTGGAGTCGATGACAGATAATGGTCAACCTGTGAGTGCCACGCGGAACGTCAGCCTGAGGGCAGCCGACCCTGCATCGACATCTCGGCCATAGAGAGGAGAGAAAAGAAAAGTCTCCCTGGGTCCTAGCTCGCACAGTACCCAGTAGTGATGAATGGTGAAGACTGACACAGATAAGATCAACTTCTACTGCCTAGTTCCTGCAGAGGCCCCGTATCTCAGAAGCAAGAGAGTGTAACTGAGAGGCAGACAGACTGGGCTGCCATCTGGGTGGAAGGTCTGGGGAAATCTGCAAAATTGGGAGAGTATCCCTCTCGGACATTCCTGATTACCCATATGTCCGCTGTAATGGTCTTCCACTGCCTGTAAAACTGAATTAGACGCCCCTCCTACCACCGAGAGACATTCCCCTCAGACAGCTGAGGTGGGACCTGGGCTGGATCCACAGAGGTTGTTACAGGGCGCTTTGGGGCCCTGTGCCCTCTACTGGGTTGGTTCCTGATAAAGGCACCTAGGGCCTTTACTTTGAAAGGACTGCCTGTTACGAGAATGTTGAAGGTCCTGTTCCTCTGAGAGGCAGCAAGCGTCGCCAGTTGTTTAAATAGCAGTCATTTAGTTCTGAGTGGCCCCAGAACTCAACCTGAGAGCCCGAACAGATAAGCACTGTCAAGGAGACTTTAACCACCTGCTGCCCTAGAGGCAGAGCCGTAGGTATCCATAAAAGCTTTCAGCTGATTATTGGGCTATATGCCCCTAGCAATGGGGCGTTAGATTATGGAAGGCTCTCGACCATAGCATTGAGTGTGTTCCACAGGGTGTACTCGTACCATGGAATGTAGGAACTCAAGACGTAGAAGTCTGCTTTGGTCCACAGATGAAGACTGAAATGTTATGGTGGACCCCGTATCCACGAGGAAAAAGAACTAGGAAGAAGATCTTCCATCACACCAATACAGAAGGCTTGCATTCCAGCCCATAAAATGAGTCATCCACTGCGTCTTCGACAAACCAGAATAGGGACTCATCCAGATCCACTTCTACCCCCGAATAACCTCTAAAAGGCAGGTCTAAACCAGGACACAGAAGATGCTACCACCTGGACTGGCAAAGAGTTCAGCGCCATCTGCGGCGCCAACACCACACATGGCGCCAAACCTGGCACCATCCATGGCGCTGGCACCACCCATGGCGCAAGCATCAAATGGCACCAGACACAGCGCCACGTATGGCACCGGCACCAAACACGGCGCCAGAAGCGCCGCTGACATAAACCTGAAGAAAGGGAAAGAAGGAAAGCGGCATCTATGCTGGGCCCTGCAGGAAAAGGAGGGGGGCAGGCACGAGGAGTCGGGCGCCGATAGTGTTGGCACTGGAGAGGCACCGCACATTCTGGCCCGACCGACCCGGCTGTGTCCCAGTGGTTCCAAGGCCCCGGAACCGGGTCCACTGGCTAGGACAACTGGGCAGACGCCATACCCCCTGCTCTAAAAGAGCGGCCCAGAGGTGAAAATGCTCACTAGAACACCATCGAGGACAGAGACGGGAATTGGTGTCCAAGATTGCGGCCGTTAAGAGCAGAGCCACAGAGGAACCCACCAGAGTCAGTTCAGGCCTACTGCTCTCCACCACCGACGATCTCTGCGCAGATGTACCAGAGGGTGCAGCCAGGTCCTGGAACTGCTACTTTTGTGCTTCGGGCGGACTGTCCTCCCCCACGAGCACCGGACTGCCCGTGGTAGGACCCCCCCTCTGTAAAGTGTGGTGGACCAGATACAGCCCCACTGCCATCACAGGTTTCAAACGAAGTCTGCCTACCGTCACTGCTACCGTCTAAGGCTGACTCCATTGATGGCAGGCTGAAAATAATTTCTTCTTCATCATCATCGTCGTTTTATTTTATTTTTTTAAATAAGACAAGAACACTAAAAAGGTCAGTTAAACGAATACTGAATGGCTATAGCTGCTGTAGTATAGACGAAGACTTGACTCCCAGCAGGCAAGTGACATCGACATCGAAGTGCACTTGATGGCGGGAGAAAAGGAACTGAGGCGGTTGGAGGGTTGACGCCGAGATAGCCTATACGATGTGAGCTAGCCGCACATGCGTAGTCCTATCCCGGCGCTGGCCCTCCTGAAGATTTTTGCCTCCCGTGGGGTCCTAGAGCCTCCAGCATAGTCCCATTAGTGCAAATGAGTGGTGCAGACTTTTAGTACAGGAAGATCCACCTTGTCCTTGTGAAAAACAGTATAAGGAGGATCTGCGTCCAAGGCATGTATTTCTGACATTCTGCAAGCAGAAGTGATGAGTCACTAGAAATGCTGTTCTCCACGATAAAAACTTCAGCGCACATGTTGCATGAGGCTCAAAAGGCTCGTGGGTAAGCATATCTAGCACAAGGTTGATATCCCAGGCAGCAAACAGCTTCCTGGTGGGAGACCTTGTGCGTCAGATACCCTTAAGGAACCTCTTGAACAATGGCAGCTGTGTCAGGTAGAGGGTATCAACAAGTTTGCGATATGCAGAAATAGCACACAAGTGACCCTTAATTGTGGAATACTACAGGCCATCATCAGAAAGGTCCAGCAAGTACTCCAGAACCTTGTCAGGTGGGCATGCAAAGGGCTCCATGTGGGTTTTGGAGCACCAGATGGAAAACCTTTTCCATCTGACTGTGTAACTCTTTCTAGTAGAAGGTTTATGGGCAGTCAAAAGCATTTCAGAGACCCTCTAAGATAACTTGTACTGTACCTGTTCACTTCTGTCTCTTCAGAAATCAGGTCTGAATGTGAAGGGAGTGCAGGCTGGGATGGCCCAGGTGACCCAGAGTCAGTAAGTCCATCCTGCGTGGGAAGAATCCTCTCTTTCCTGACTGACAGTCTGTTCAACAGAGGAAACCATATTTGCTAAGGCCAGCAGAGGGTGATCAGTATCATCTTGCCGCCGTGCACCTTGAATTTTAGCAACACTTTGACCTTTCTCCTCAGCGCGCAAAATGCCGCTTAATAAAGACATTAAAGAGGACTGGTCCCACTACAGTACCCTGAGGTACCCCACTGGTCACCCTCCCTTCCTCAGAGTGAACTCCTTTTACCATCACCCTCTGTTTCCTATCCCTTAGCTGATTTCTTACCCAGTTTACCACCTTTGGTCCCACTCCTAGGCTACCCAGCTTGCTTACTAATCTTCTATGTGGGATGGTGTCAAAGGCCTTGCTGAAATCCAGGTAGGCCACATCCACCGCTCCTCCCTGATCCAATTCCCTGGTCACCCAGTCAAAGAAATCTATTAGATTCATTTGACAAGACCTCCCCCCACCAAGAATCCATGCTGTCTCGTGTCCTGTAAGCCACTGGATTCAAGATATTCCACTATCCTTTCCTTCAGTAGTAATTCCAATAATTTCCCCACCACCGAAGTCAGGATGACTGGCCTGTAGTTGCCGCCCTCCTCCCTACTACAACTTTTGTGAAATGGGACTACATCTGCCCTCTTCCAGTTCTCAGGCCTTCTCCCCTCTCCAGTGAGAGGCTGAACAGGACTGTCTGAGATGCAGCCAGCACCTCCCTGAGCTCCCTCCCACTGAAGAGGAGAAACCTGCCTTGGGCAGCTGAGGCAGGACCAGGGTTGGAGCTTCAAGAGGGTGGCACTGCGTGCTTTTGGCCTTTGTGCCTTCAGCTGCACCTCCTTCTGAGGCTAGGGAGGCTGAGATTTGTTTTGGGCTCCCATGCCTTTCCTCAAGAAAGGACTGCTGGTTCTGAAATAAATCACGCCCTCCCCCGAGGATTAGTTGAACTGGCCTGGAAGTCTTAAGGGTCATTCTAGAGACACCCTCAAAAGCTCTCTACCTGCTGTCCAAAAGGTAAGTGCCATCGAAGGAACGCTCATTACTTGTTGTTGGACATTTTGAGAAAAGCCAGCAGTACGAAGCCAGGACTGCCTTCTGATAGATGCCTACTGCAGTCGAGTGGGAAACAGCATCAATGGCATCCATAAAGTCTTTGAGCTGCGACTTAGTTCCACGTGTAGCAGTCTGCAGAATCTTTTGTTTAATTTCAGAATCTGGCAGGACTTCTGCCACAGACTTACGCAAGCTCCAAAGGGTATACCCATATTTGGAGAAATGCCCTTGATAGCTAGAAATCTGCATGCTAAGGGTAGCTGCTGCAAAAGAACGCTTGCCCAAAGTGTTAACCTTGTAAGACAAGAAAATTACGTACCTACCGTAATTCTTGATCTTCTTTTATATCTTCATCATTCATTACTGATGGGTGTAAGTCGGAGGTGCACACCTGTATGGGAGCTTTTTTTGGGGCGGTGCCGCCCACGAGGCCAATGCATTGCATGGTGCATGAGGGTTGGCCGTTAGGCACTGCAGACTCCTCCTCCACCCCAGTTCTGTTTTGCCGGAGAGGATGAAACAAAAGAGGACAGAGACAACCAAGGTGAGGCAAGAGAGCCGAGGGATAGGAAAAGGAAAGGATATAAACTGAACAAGGAATAAGCTGACCAGAGGACAGAGGGATTGGACTTTTCCTACATGGCCACAGGGCCCCAACCCTTGGGCGGCAGTACAGGAGAAAGGAGAAAGAGAGAGAAGAGAAGAGAAGACAGAAAGATAGAATATATGACGGGGGGCTGTAAGACCATTGGCTTATTTCAGCCTCAAAAACCTGAAAGGTATGAAGACACAGTAGCAAGGATCTCGAAAACTTCAGGGACCACTGGACGAAGGTCCAGAACAAGAGAATTCAAAATGATCTTGGAGAATATAAAACATTGCAAAGTCAGCCCCTCTGCCCACCCCTAATTCACATTTGGGATGAAAATTCTGGAGCGTGGCCCTCCACAGTTTATCACCTGACGGCTTAGTCAAGGGGGGACCTTAAACAGGAAAGGACTCTGTCCAGAATGACCTCTAAAGGTAGAGCGGAAACAAGAAAGGGGGAGGAAAATCCGTATGGATTCTCCCATGAAATGCACTGACGCAGTCCCCACTTCAAGAAGATGAAAAACAGGTGAACATCTGTGCCAAATTAAGGAGGATGCCACAATGCACCCCACTGAGAATCCCAGGGAGTTCCCTCCGAGGCCAGGGCAAAGACCCTACTTACCACCCTCCTAGAATGGGTGCTCTGTGACTTTTCAGAGAAGGAAACAGAGGGCCCTGAGGTACCAGGGAGACTCTGACCCCAACTGGCCTCGAAGAGGGGGAGGGTGAGCAGGGTGGAGGCGGCGCCCAAGAGCTGAGACCCAAGAAGGGAAGGTGGGCGGGAATCAGTAATGAATGGTGAAGATACACGGGAGGATCAAGAATTACGGTAGGTACGTAATTTTCATATCTTCCCTTGTCAGTCTTCACCATTCATTACTGCTGGATGAGTACCAAGCCCCTGGAGAGGACCTGGCACTGCCCTGAGGGAACAGATTCCCTCAACCTCCTGCGGGGGAGATGCAGGAGGGAGAGACTCTTGTGCCATACTAGATCAACATGGCCTAAGGTTGGTCAGGCCTGGGAGGTGTCCCCCATGGCCGGGGAGGCAGGAGACACCCCTGAAGGTTCCTCCTCTGCCTGCGAGAGAAAAGACAGGTCCCCTGGAAAGCGGAGGAAATCACCCTACGCCGGGCAACGGGTGACAATCTAGACAGGCGAAACCATGCCGTCTGCCTGATGCAGATCACTGCCCTTGCTAGTCTGGAAGCCACCTCACTGGCGTCATACGATGCCCTTGTTTGGTGCCTTGCAAGCTCCAGACCCTGTGCAGAAAGGGCAATGGCTTGCCTAGATTCCTCCGAATCAAGCAAGGATGCTAGAACCTGCACCAATACTGACCACAGGTGCCTGTTGTAGGCAGCATGGTGAGCCTGATGTGAGCCGATGCAGAGTAACGACTGAGCCAAAGAGAAGAAAAATTGCTCACCTTAGTAATTATGTTTCTGCTATTGGAGTCTTGCTGTATTCTGACAAGTGCAGTTAGCCCCAGCCTTTAAACTGCTCCGAAGAACAAATGGTTAACTTTCTATGCAGGGCATAGAATGGTGAGCTCGAGCTCAGTTGGTGTCTCTATCTGTTTCCTTTGAAAGCTAACGTCAGATTCTTACGAGCAAAACTCTAATAGTTATTCCATGTGGAAATTGTAAAATTTTAATAGCCAATCATAACAAAAAGGTTTGATTCCCAAAAGAAGACTCAAGTCAGGAAACCCAAAACCAAACCAAACAAGAATAATAAACACCCCCAAACAAAAAGAAAAGGGTGTAAGAAGCACCCCTGAGGTGTAACACGCACCTGCCCACCCACTTCCCAAAACAGGTTCTGAGAGGGGAGGCAGGGAGGAGGTCAGAGTACAGCAAGACTCAACAGAAGAAACATAATTACTAAGGTGAGTAATTTTTCTTCAAACAACTTGGAAGTCTTGCTGTATTCTGACAAGTGCACACTACCAAGCAGTACCTCCATGGAGGAGGGACAGAACCTACTTTGGGAATAGGCTCTAAAGTACTGCTTTGACAAACCGAGCATCACTCCTAGCCTGGATATTCAGAGTAATGTTTGGTAAAGGTATGGACTGTTTTCCAGGTGGCTGCTTGGCAAATTTCTAAAAGAGGGATATCCCTGGCAGCAGCCAGGGAAGCAGCAGTACCTCTTGTAGAGTGAGCCCTTAGGCCTGAGGGTGGAATCTTTCCAAGCTTTTCATAGCAGAATTGTATACAAGACACAATCCACCTGGCAACAGTTCTCTTAGTGGCAGGTTTGCCTTTTCCCACTTCTCCATAGGTGAGAAACAACTGGAAGGAGTCAAACCTGAGACCCTTGGTATGCTCTATGTAGTAGCTAAGGGCTCTTTTAACATCCAAACTATGTAGCCTCCTCTCTCCTGAGGAAGAATGGTCAGTGAAGAAGACAGGAAGAGACACAGACTGATTTAAATGGAAGTCTGAAACCACTTTGGGCAAGAACCTCTATTGGTTCTAAGGACCACTTTATCCCTGTGAAAGGAGATAAAGTCAGGTTCCACTGACAGGGCTTGCAACTCACTGAAAGCCTGGCAGAGGAAATGGCTACCAAGAACACAGTTTTCCAAGTCAAGTACTTAAGCTCTGCTGAGGGCATAGGCTCAAAAGGAGGTTGCATCAGTTGAGCAATGCAAACATTCAAATCCCAGGCAGAGGCAGGGTCTCTAAAGGGAGGATTGGTATGAAGCAATCCTTTAAAAAATTTACAAAAACACAGGGTGAGAAAATAGTGAGGAAGACTTCCCCACTGATAGAAAAACAGAAACAGCTGACAAGTGTACCTTGAGAGTAGCTGGTCTGAGGCCTAGGCCATTAAGATGGACCATATAATCCAGAACCGTGGGCAATTCAGCAGTATGTGGAGAAATATGCTTCTTGGAACACCAAATGCTGACTCTCTTCCATTTGGAGTTGCAAGTTTTTCTGGTGGAGGGCTTTTGAGAAGCTTTGAGAATATCCAGAACCCCCTGGGAAAGATGCAAATCTGCAAACTCTATCTCCTCAAGAGCCATGCCTTGAGATGGAGAGACTGAAGATTGGGATACCAAATTCTCCCCTGAGAGGAGGTTAACAGGTCGTAATTCCTGAGAAGAGACAGGGGAGGATGGTGCTAGGGACAACAACAGGGGGTACCAAGGCTGTCTGGCCCAATCTGGAGCAATCAGAATCACTTTGCAAGGTTGTGACCTTATCTTGACTAAAACTTTGAACAGAAGTGGGAAGGGAGGGAAGGCATACAGAAACCTCCCTTCCCAGTTCAGAATCAGAGCATCCAGGGGGACTGAGCCCAAGACTGGGGGTCTGCAACAAAAAAGAGGAAGTTGGTGATTGTCTGGTGCTGCAAAGAGGTCTATCTCTGGAGTGCCCCACCTTGAAAAAATCACCTTCAAAACCTGAGGGTCCAGGGACCATTTGTGATGGCCCTGAGAGATCCTACTCAGTGCACCTGCTAGCACATTGTCCTTCCCTGGAAGGTGAACTGCTATCAGAGAGGTTTGCAGGGAATAAGCCAGGGACCACAACTTTATGGCTTCTGTGCACAAGGCCGTGGACCAATAGCCTCCCTGTTTGTTGATGTACCACATGGTGGTGGTGTTGTCTGTTCTGACCTGAACCACCTTGTTCTGCACTGATTGAGAGAAAGCTTTCAGGGCCAGAAAAACTGCCCTGAGTTCTCGTAGATTGATGTGGAGAAGGGATTCCTGGGGGGACCACAGTCCCTGGGCAGTGAGGGCCCCCAGATGGGCTCCCCAGCCCAAGAGGGAAGCATCCATGGTAAGGACCACTGAATGAGACTGAGTGACAAATGGGACCCCTTGTCTTAAATTGTCCTGATCCTGCCACCACTGAAGGGCTTGGATCAGGTTCAGGGTCACTGGGATCAGTTTGGTAAGGGACTCCTTCCTCCGAGATCAAAAAGCCCTCAGATGGAACTGAATATCCCTCATCTGGAATCTTGCCCCTTGGACCACTGATGTTGAAGCTGCCATGTGGCCCAAGAGCTGGAGGAAATGCCTTGCTGGTCGAGATACCTGAAGGCTGAAGGAAGAGGCTAGATCTACAAGAGCCCTTGCCCTTTCCAAGGGAAGAAAGGCTCTTGCTTTGACTGTATCCAGTTCTGCCCCTATAAAGGTAAGAAGCTGGACTGGTTCGAGAACTGACTTGGGAAGGCTGAGAAGGAATCCTAGAGAAGTGAGCACTTGCTGGGTCACTTGCAGGTGTGACTTGACTTGGTCTGGAGACTGGCCCACTATTAGTCAGTCGTCCAGATATGGAAAAATGGAGATCTTTTGCTGTCTTAGAAAAGCAACTACTACTGCCAGGCACTTAGTGAAAACCCTTGGGGCTGAAGTGAGGCCAAAGGGAATTGCTCTTAACTGATAGTGGCCTTAGGGCAACTCGAACCCGAGGTACTTTCTGTGGGAGCACCAGATGGGAATGTGAAAGTAGGCATCTTTGAGGTCCAGGGAGGGTAGCCAGTCCCTGGCCTTAGAGAGGGAAGGATTATTCCCAGAGTTACCATCCTGAACTTTGGTTTTAAAAGATGTTTGCTTAGGTATCTTGGGTCTAGGATGGGTCGCCACTCCCCTGTCTTTTTAGGGGTAAGGAAGTACCTGGAGTACAGACCTTTGCCCCAGTGCAGGGTAGGTACTCTCTCTATGGCTCTTAAGGGTTTCGGAGAGACTTGCAGGTGGAAAAGATCTGGCTCTCATCTTTGGAAATTTCTTGAAGCTGAGAACCAGTCCCTGGCTCACTACTTCCAGGACCCATTTGTCTGATGTAACAGACATCCAGTCCTGGACAAAGTGAGCCAGCCTGCCCCCTACTGGAATAGGAGAGTGGACCCGGGCAGGCCCATCAGGGTGTCTGCTTGGCAGGGGCCTTAGGCTGAGGAGTGGATGCAGCCCTGCTCATCCCCCTTCTGCCTCTCCCTCTGAAGAACCCCCTCTGTGAAAAGGGAGAAGAGGCCTGTGCTTGGTAAAAGGCCTAAGAAAAGCTCTGCCCCTGCCCCTAGACTGCTGCCTTTGAGGAGTTGCCTGCCTCTCCTTGGCCTGAGCACTCCTGTAGGTGGTCCTGTACTCATCCATTTTCTTCCAAGTACCTCTGTCTGCTCCCCAAACAGATAATTACCCACTACAGGAAAATCCATGGCCTTAGCCTGGGTATCCTGCGAGAGGCTAGTACATCTGAGCCAAGCCATTCTCCGAATAGCCACAGATGTAGCCATGACTCTTGATGACACATCACTGGAGTCTACAGCAGCATGAAACTGAACTTTTGATGCTTCAATCCCATCTGCAGCCACCTCCTCCAGCTCCCTGGCTAGCTGGGGGAAGGCCTGTTTAGCCAGTGCCAGTACAGTGTCCCACCTGGACTTCTGCTACCTGGCTGTACAGACCATATAATTTGCCTGTCTGAGTCCCAAGGAGGATGCCATGTACTGCTTTTTTGTCATGGCATCAACCTTCCTGGAGTCTTTGTCTGGGGGGGTGTGAAGCCAAGGGAATGTTTGCCTTGTCACAGGCAGCAGCCTGCACAACCCCAACATGGCTGCTTTGCTGATATAAAAACTCCGTGATCTGAGCCTGATAGTGTATACCTCTTGTTCATTCTTCTATCCACAGGAGGTATAGAATTGGGAGACTTCAGGATTTTTGTGTCTGTTTCCCAAAAGATTTGTGGAGGAACAGACAGTCTCCTGGACTCTGGGATGTCCATCATTTCTACGTAATCAGGCTCCTCCTAATCCTCCATTGCCTCCCCCACAGGAAGCTGGAGGGTCTCAGCCACCTGAGGGCAAACACCTGAAGATCTGTTTGGGGAGATGTCCGGTTCCAAAGGCACATCCAGACTTTCACCATCACCATTATCATCCTCAAACTCCCCTTCCTCCTCAAACTCTGGTTCATAAAATTCTTCAGGGGTGTAATCGTGAACCGGGGGAACCGACCGAACCGAGCCCCTGGCAACAGGCGCCAGATTGGTCAGAACCAGGCGAAGTGATTCCACAGTCTGAATCGCTCTGGCTATTTCTTCTGCAGTCGGAACATGGACTTCTGGATCTGAACCGGACGATTTTTCTTTGCATTTTCTTTTTGTTGGAACCGACCCCTCGGGATCGGCTTTCCTTTTGCCCGAAGAAGCATCGCCCTGGTCAGAGGTCACTCCTTCTGGTTCGGTTGGAACCAAACCGGGCTGGCCATCCAGGTCAGCGGACTTCTCGGCCTCCTTTTCCCTCAGTCTACCTAATCTCTTTTCAAGGGTAGATTTGGGAAAATGTTTGCAAATTTGGCAGTCTGAATCGAGGTGTTCAAACCCCAGACAATAAATACAAGTGGTGTGGGGATCGGCCTTGGCAAAGACCTCCCCACACTCACTGCAGTGTTGAAACCCAGTGAGCACGGTTTTGTTCTTGGGTTTCTCAGACATGGCCAACCTAACCAAACTTACACTTTTTTCGCAACGCCAGGCAAGACTTTATCTGTTCCTGACCGTTATTGGTCTTGGAAAAAAACGTAGCGAAAACGTTTTTTTTTTTAGAACCGATAAGGACCGGTAACCACACTCTAAGTTTAAAGACAAGTATCAACAAATGATAGGTTGAGCCGAACCGATCCACACTTTTACAAGTTCCACACAGAAAAACAGAACAAAACCTATCTAGTACTCACGGTACCACAGACAGAGACTGAACCGACTATGCGGAATAATTTTTCGGTTAAAAACCGATGGAAACCCGACACTTCAACCAACTTTCGAACCGAGCTGCAGGAGAAATCTCCAGAGCGACTGTTCAGTGAGGCGGAGTAAAGAATCTGACGGTTAGCTTTCAAAGGGAAACAGATAGAGACATCAACCAAGCTCGAGCTCAGCATTCTATGCCCTGCATAGAAAGTTAACCATTTGTTCTCCGGGGCAGTTTAAAGGCTGGGGCTAACTGCACTTGTCAGAATACAGCAAGACTTCAAGTTGTTTGAAAACCCTTCTACCCCACCAGTCAAATTTAGCTGAATCTGAATAGAGTTGCAAGTATAAGTTACGTAGCATAGAATTGCAAGTATAAGATTTACTGGTCAGCCAAGTGAATTAGCTTGAACCCTACCTACTATAATTAGGGATAGATAAACCTTGCTGTGGTAATTACTAGTCTTAGAGGTCTACTATAAATGATATGCCTTGGGTTGGCCTGCTACTGTCGGGTAGTTTAACTCTCCATGGTAATTAATAGCCTTAAGGAAAAGTGTATTTGAATATCTATGTACAGCCACATTACCTATAGCCTCTTACTCCAGGGCTCCTCTAGCCAGAAACTGTGAATTTGGCATCTCTAGCAAGCGAAGCTGCACTCTCTTCTCTCTCCTGCATCTAACCCAAAAGCTTAATTCAGAATGTTAAAGGAACTCTACTAGGGTAGCTTTTATAATGGTAGTCTTAGGTTCTGACCTGGCCACAAAAACCTCACATGTTGTCCCAGGGCAGCCATTATACCCAACGGAATATGACTCCTGGCTGTCATTCATCCTGGTACTTGGCTGTATACCCTCATATACATGGATGGACTCGGATAAAGGGATACTGTTATGCCCTGGTATCCTGTACAAGAAACCACCTATAAACCACCCCTAAGCCCCAGTATAGCTCAGACTTATCCTGGCCGGAGACACTGAACTGAACCCAGGCCCTCAAAATTTAAATGCACACATTGGTACCGCTAATGTTGCGCTGTGGACTAGCACTAAGGGTCTGAAGTTGGCTCATATGACGCATGCAGCCTGCGACCAAAAATGCATTAAGTTGAGGCATGGGTGGATACATACTCCCTGATGTGTTGACAGTTTCTGAGACATGGCTCAAACCTGGTATACTAGGGCATGAAGTTGAACTCCTCGGCTATATGATGCTACGTGTGACAGAGTCAAAAAGGGGAGTCACCTTATACTTAAAATCATCACTTAACATCAAACCATTACACCTTGGGACCTCCGCAGCTCCTACCGTGGAGCTCTGTTTATACAATTAACGTTGGGTGATGGCAAATCCCTGATTATTGGTTGGTTGTTCATTTATTTAAAATCTTGGAATTACAACCTTTGAGTCAGAGACTCATTTCCAAAGGCTCCATGTCAATACACAATACAGACACAGGTAAATACAACAAACAGTATGATACAATATACTTACAACATTCCCGCTGCCTTTAAGGCACTTATGGAGGCTGTACAGGGCCTGCCTCCATCGGAATTAGGGGATTTTAACATCCACTAGGGTACCCCAACAAACGCTGTTATCAAGTCCACCCTAATGGACCTCAACTTGACCCAGATAATTCAAGCTCCAACGAGACTAAATATGAAAACTGGCAACCACTCTACGCTGAACTGGATCCTTGTATCCCGGCCAGATAGAGTTAAGCTGGCTGGGACATTTAGGGACTCACTTAATGATCACGTCCCGACATTTGTGATATTCCTCTCCCCCCGAAACCTTTTTGACTAGAACTTCTCCCACTTTGACCAAGTGTCCTCCCTAAGGACACTGGCTGAGTGAATTGGATCCACATAAAATGTGCCCACACGTTAGATGATGCCCTGATATCTTTTACACTACTTACCTCTGCTGCCAATAAACATGCCCCTCTTACAAGCAAATAAGGGCAAGGGACAGAACGCCAATGGCTAACCAGGGACCCTAAGATCCCTCATGAGACAAAGAGAAAAGGCCTGTCGTACCTATAAATCCACTAACCTAACTGAGGACTGGGTGAAATTTAGAACTCTGAGGAACAAATGTAAAAGTGAACTTAAATCAGCTAAAAAAAAAAAAAAGGTACCTAGAGACCTACAAACTGCAAGCCTGTCTGACCCTAGAACATTCTGGGCCAACATCAATATCCTCCTAAAGGGAAAAGTCTCTTCAGCAAATGTGGACATAGTGTCCAACAGGTCACGCCACACGGATCCAACTGAATTTGCCAGAGAGATAAATGCCTTCTTTGCTGATCTGGGCAAATAAAGAACGCCAACGAACACCCCTCATTCGAAAAAAAAAAAAAGCCCCCTCCCAACGACCAAAGTTTCATCTTAAATTCAAGTCATCACACGTTCTGATGTCCTAAATCTCCTGCAGAGGATTAATGAGATAGGATCTGTCAGGCTATGATAAGCTTGAGCCCAAGCTACTAAGGTTGGCTGCCCCGGTCATCGCCTCCCCTATCACTTGGCTAGTCAATAGATCATCCTTATGGGAAGTGGCCCTGGTCACTCCAGTACATAAAGGGGGGGTCCCGAGAAATGGTAGAAAACTACAGACCGATATCAATTCTACCTGCACTAAATAAGATCTTGGAAAGGCTTATCTATAACCAGGTACAAGACTATTTGGAGAGACATGAGATATTGATGCCTGAACAGCATGGTTTCAGAAAGCACCATGGAACCGACACTGCTCTTGTCAGGCTGACAGCTGATATTTTAAACTCCGTAGATAGAGGACTTCTAGTAGGTGGGGTCTTTACAGATCTCACAAAAGCATTCGATCTGGTCTGCCACCACCTACTAGTTAAAAACTGAAATCCCTGGACCTAGATAATCTCTCACTATGGTGGTTTTATTTATTTATTTTTATTTATTTATTACTAGGATTACAAATACCTTTGAACCAAGGGTTCTTTTACAAACGTTCACTCAGCAATGGGTAAGCAAAACAGTGGTAAGATACAATACAGGGTCAGGAGGTTAACACAGAAGTAGGCAGAAGTAAGATACAGTACAGGTCAGGAGGTCAACTTAGTAGCAAAAGACAGTACCTGTCTATAGACTAGCACAGTAGCAAACAGTCAGTGGCAAATATCCATGTACAATTAACAATACGGGTGTGTATATATATAGCAAGACAAATACAAATAAAAAACATCCTGGGGTGACATAAGTGGAGCAAGGGGTGGGGAAAAGGGGGGTAGGCAGTCAAGGATTTTACATTGTCGTAAGTGCAAGAACAGAACGATAAGTGCTAGGTAGTCTGGGGTGGAGCAACAAGAGATAGAGTGACAGGAGGGAAGACAGGAGGAGAGCAGCGGGGAGGTGGTTCACTAACTATCTGGAGGGCAGATCTCAAATAGTGAAGTGGCAAGGCGCTTCTCTGACCAGCGGCCCATACTGGATGGGGTCCCACAAGATTCAATCCTCGGGCCGCTGCCATTTTCGCTATTCATAAATGATCTCCCTCAGCACACTGGAGAAGCCAGAATTGCGTTATATGCAGAAGATGCAGTACTGTACAGGGCTGCCCCAAGTGCAATACAACTAAATGAGCAATTAGGTAGAGACCTCCTATCACTGGAAAATTGGATTCTTGATAACAAACTGGTCCTGAATGGGAAAAAAACTAAAGCTATGCTATTCGGCTCATGAAGTCTTGGTTCTGACCATGCTGAAAAGCTCAATCCCTGCCTCTCTGACAAGTCAAGCGTAGAGGTGGTCAGTTCCTTCAAATACCTGGGGGTCTACCTCGACCAGGATGGCACGTACAAAACCCACCTAAACCATCTAACTAAACCTACAAATCAGAAGTCAGGTCTCCTATACCGCTTAAGCACCTTCCTTATCCCTGAATCTCGACGCAAAATTGCCTAAACTACCCTCTTTCCCACCCTTCGCCATGGGGCTCCAGTACTGCACTCCATTAAGGGCACTGAGCTGCAAATGATGAGAACTCTCTACCACAGGATAGGGAGATTTGCCAACTCGGCGAAACCGCTTGCACACCACTGCACAGTGCTAAATTCCCTAAACTGGCCGTCCCTTGAGGGCAGACTGGCCTACTCTTCCCTACATCTAGCCTACAAACTTAAGCAAGACACCTCACCACCTAGTCTAAAAAATCTGCTACGGCCTAAGCAGTGCACAAGAACCTTAAGAGCTTCCGAACTCCTGCTACTCCAAGTACCTAGGATCCGTAACTCCTGGGGAGCCCGATCTTTTTCCTCCTCCATATCCTCCCTCTGGAATGTGCTCCTGTGTAGCATCCACTCTTCTACCTCAAGGAATTTTTAAAAAGAGCTTAAATCCTACCTGCTGAAACCAGCCCACTGGCTCCTGCTATAGCTGATCAGGGGCTATCTTGCCACACTGTTGTCCATAACATGTTGTAATCTGTTGTCTTGCCATACTATGTGCCTACTGTTTGTAATCTGTTGTTCCTCAAGCCTAATGAGTTGCTCTGAAAATCTGAATAATATTGTTGTACTCCTTGTAATATACGTCCTATTATTGTTCATATTTGTATAATATGTTTGCCAACTGCTTCATGACTCTCTGTAATTAACTTCAGGTCGCCCCTGAAAAAGGGACCATCTGGTCTCAGTGGGCCTACCTGTAATCAAAATTGAATAAATAAAGCCGTCAGCCCCAAAGGTGGGTGAGGCAGAGAACCAACAGACCCCTGAGAAGCAACACCTCCTGCAGTTTGCTGGGCTGGGATGAGGTGGCTAGAGACTGCCAGATGTGAATAGATGCTTCCTGAAGTGAACAGGCCAGGAAAACACCACCAGGTGGTTGGCACTGAACTCACTCAGAAAAGAGCATGTCTCCCGCTCGGTATTGCGTCTTACCACATGGGAGATGTGGAGCTCTTGAACTAACCTTGAAAGGAATCGCTGATATTCGGTGAAATCAGCGTTGGAGGAAAGGTGGATAGAATGTTCCTCTTCCTTAGATGAGGAAGCCGAGGATGTAGAGGAGCTCGGATGTTCAGAGTCCTCCTGCAGCAGGGGGAAGACAGGCAAAAGACCTGCTCGTCCACAGTTCTAACATACCTAGGAAAGGCCGACTCAGTGGCCCTGAACATCTCCCAGGTTAAAGGTCCCATAGGGCCCTCATGGCCTGGGAGAGGGGAGGTGTCTGCAGAGGGATTGAGGAAGGGCACCTCACCGAAAGTGCCTGGCCTCTGCCAGGGCTTTGAGACCCCGCAGCAGATCCTCCCACGCAGGGGAATCCGCGGGGGTCAATCTAGTCAGCAGACTCTGCCCTTGTGAAAATGAATGCTGGAGGAGCCCTGAGGGAGAATCTCCCCTGTAGTGCGACTGAGGCTGCATGGTTCCAAGAGGGCAACCCTCAGCGCTGCCCACTAAGGGCACCCCTGAAGTCTTAGAGGAGGAGGAGAAGTGGGCTCAGCACTGCGGCTCCTCCCCACCCTTCAGGGGGTAGTGAAGAAGGCCTCGCAGCTCACCCTGGCCTCTCACCCCTCAGACTCCGAGGTCGCCTCTTCCAACCCAGTGACAAGGCATTCCCAAAACTGCAGACCCCAAGGAGGCCCAGAAGAGGGGTCCCAGTCCCCACTAAGGATGCTATGGCAGCACCAGGAATGGCAGCTGCCCTGGTCTCAGCGGTCAAGACTGCCACCCCAGGTCCCCCGAGACCGCTATTCACCACATCGCCCACAACACCGGAGTCGGCGTGGGGGGCTACAGAGACCACGAACTCTGGGGAGCCCAGGAGGCAAACACTGGGCCGCCTGGTGCCACATCCAAGAGGACTCCTTGACTCTGAGAGGTCGGGGTGCCAGTCCGGATCAGTCAGCGAGTCACCCACCTCCGAAGAGGAGGAGACCATACAAACCGCCAGACTACTGACCCTGGGAGCTCTCCTACCAACAGCGCTGCGAACAGGTCACAACATTACCTCGATCATCAACAAGGTGAACGCCGCCGGGATCCGAAACGGTGTCACTAGGCGGCACTGAGGGTCCGCTGGTGCTGTGGGCCGCAACAATGGAGGAGCCTGCACCTCTGAGGAGGTGACTGCTGTAGCGGTGCCCTCGACCTGGCTCCACGGGAAACCAAGACGATCCTCCGGCACCACTAAAGAAACCTGTTCGACGGCAAGGCCAGAATCTGAGGAGGTTTCCTCCTCGGAAGGCCAAGTATAGACTCAGGAGGGGACCCGTGGAAGCAGGGTCAAGAGATCTTGCCATGGCATCTCTAGAATGACGCCGTCCTCCGAAAGTTGGTGGGGCCCTGTCAACTTTAAACGCGCGGATCTCAAGAACGCAGCAGTCCATGGAGAAACAGGCATCGGAGTTGTCCATATCGTGGTTGTGACCCAGGCAACGCAGACAAACATCACATCGGTCCGTAACGGAAAAATGCCGGCCACAGGGGCACGGACGCATGGGGGCACGGCCTGCTTTGGATTTTCTCTTAGCCCCGAACCAGACATGATGCAAAATAAATGTACAAAACTTCACAGAAAAAGGACCTGGCGCCATCAGCAGAAATAAAAGGCAGGCTTACTGATTTCCAACGCGCTGGGTGATTCAGAACTGGGACAGAGAACGAGGAAACATCGAATGGCGTAGGCCTAGTGACGAGAAGAAATTTTTCTGAAAACTCACGCAGCAGGTGCAACCTCGACAGCGGAGAAAGAGAACTGGGGTGGGGAGTAGTCGCAGCACCTAACGGCCAACTCTCATGCCACGCACGCGATGGCCTCAGGCAGGCCGCTGGCGCCCGAATTCTCCCCCAAAAAACAGCTCCTGCAGTAGATGCGCACTCAGCTTACACCCAGCAAGTCAATGAATGGTGAAGACTGACAAGGGAAGATTCCTTGTTAACAGGGTGTAATTACCACTTGAGAAGAATGGCTTGGTCATTTCTCAGCTAAAACAACAATGGCATCAGCTATAGGTTGAGAAACATACAGTGGTCTGTCCTTAGGGCTGTGCATTTCCTGTCTATTTGCTTGCAGACAGAAGGGACAGAGGCAGGTCTATTACACACGGATCCGACAAGTTCTCAAATGCGGTGCAGAACAGGAGGGAAATAGCAGTTACGAAGAACTTACCTGCACAGTAGATCTTCGAAGAGGTTCCTGCAGGTCTTTACAAAAGAACTGCACCTCCTGGCATCAGGACTGCATGGCAAAATTGTAGCTAGCAATCATTAGTGGGGACCACCCCCAGCGTCAGGTGACGGACAGGTTGGTAGTATAGTCTAGAGGTTACAGTAATGAGCTGTGAACGAACTTGGTACATCCAGCAGACCAGCCCTGGTTCTGATTCTCACAACCTCCACTTGCATACTGTGCGACTCTGAGCAAGTCACTTAACTGCCCAGTGCTCCTAGGTCGCCCCTGAAAACAGGCACTTGTGCCTAGTGGGCCTTACCCAGTTACCAAAGACTGAAATAAAAAATAAAATAAATAGGGAAGTCCCCCCACCCTCCAGTTCTTCCGCCAGAGACCTCTAAAGAGGAAGCAGGAAAAAAGGAGTGAAAACTCCTGGGACCCTGAGCCCTGGATGAAACAAAGCCCTGGGTAGGGAATAAAGAGGAAAACACACAAGAGCTTGGGGAAGGTGAGAATGACTTATTGTAGGAACCTCTCTCAAGATCTACTGTTACAGCAAGTTCTTGTGTAGCTGCTATATCTTACTTCGAGAGGGTTTCTGCAGAAGGTCTTTACAAGCAGGACTGAATGCCAAGCAGTCAACTAAAACGGAGAAGTCGAAGACTAGGTTCCGGGAGGAGGAAAAAGTCTGCCAACTACAGGTTGCTCACAACAGAAGTACTTGCAGGATCAGCAGACCAAAATCAGCCCCGCGCCTAGAAGCAATGTCCAGGCTGTAATATTTCGTGAAAGTGTGGACGGGGGACCAAGTGGCTGCAGCGTATATGCCCGCAGTGGAAATGGCCACTCCCTTAGTTGAGTGGTCCTTGACCGTCCCCGGAAGGGGCTTCTCGTACTTCTGGTAAATGTAGTGAATACAATTTGCCAGCCACCTAGAAAAAGTCTGTTTTGAAACAGACTTGCCCTGGCACTTGGGAGCAAAGGCTACAAAGAGTTGATCCGACTTGTGAACCTCCTTAGTCCTTGAGGTGTCACGCATGAAGGTGGAGAGATTTGAGGCTTGGATATACAAGGGTGCCCTGCTCCTGGGACACAAAGTCATGAGAGAGAGGTAGAGGAACAGAGGGCTCCATCACCAGCTGTTGCAGCAGGGGAGACCATATCTGCCGAGGCCAAAGGGGGGCAATGAGAATCATGTATGCCCCTCTGCCTGTGGCTTCAGCAGAACCTTCTGCGGAATAGGAAAGGGATGAAAAGTGTACAGAAATCTCCCTGTCCAAGACAGAGACAGTGCATCTCGCCAAAAAAACACCACACCCAGGAACGAGTGAGCAAAAGTTGGGCAGTTTTGCACTGGATAGGGGAGGCAAACAGGTCTACTTCTGGCCGACCCCACTGAAGGAAGAAAACACAGAAACACTGAATTTGACGGCAGATAAGAAAAAATTACTCACCTTAGTAATGTTGTTTCTTCTAATGGAGTCTTGCTATATTATGACAATTAGCAGTTTGGTCCTCCTCTAGAACTGCCCCGGAGATGAAAGAGTTAACTCCATACAGGATGGAGTTCTGAGCGCGAGCTCGGTTTTCAAAGCTCTATCTGGGCAGTTTCAAACTGAAACTGTCAGATCTTTATGAAGCAAGAACTCACTAAGGTCTGTGTGGAAGCTGTAACTCACACTAGCCTATGCCTACCTAATAACAACAACAACAATAGCAACAATAACAATAACACTGCTGGACCCTACCCAGGGCCAGCAAAAATACCATTTAACAATAGAAACAACACTCCCCAAAACCCCAAAAGGGAAGAAAATCCTGCAATGGCATAAACAGTGCCTGCACTAGGTTGCCCACCCCTACCCAAGTAGAAGTTCTGAGAGGGCAGGCTGTGGTCATAATATAGAGACTCCATTAGAAGAAACAACATTACTAAGGTGAGTAATTTTTTCTTCAAACAACATGAAGTCTTGCTATATTATGACAATTAGCAGACTACACAGCAGTACCTCCATGGAGGAGGGACAGAACCTACTTAGGAATAGGCTCTGAAGCACAGCTGTGCTAAATCGAGCATCTCTCCTGGCCTGGATATCCAGGGAGTAATGCTTGGTGAAGGTGTGTACTGCTTTTCCAGGTTGCAGCCTGACAAATTTCAAAATAGGAATGTCTCTAGCAGCAGCTAGAGACGCGCTGTACCTCTGGTAGAATGAGCCCTCAATCCGGGGCGGGGGTCTCTACCCAGTTTCTGGTAACAAAATAGGATACAAGAGACAATCCATCTGGCATTGTCCTCTTAGTGGCAGGCTTCCTTTGCCAACCTCACCATAGGTGAGAAACAGTTGATGGATTTGAACCTGTGACCCTTGGTACGCTCTAAATAGTAACTCAATGCCCTCTTAACATCCAAACTGTGCAATCTCCTCTCACCAGAGGAAGAATGCTCAGTGAAAAAATACTGGAATGGAGATGGATTGGTTAAGATGGAAATCCGACACCACTTTAGGTAAAAACTTTCTGTTAGTCCTGAGGACTACCTTATCCCTGTGAAAAGAAATAAAATCATTTTCTACTGAAAGGGCTTGTAACTCACTTATGTGTCTAGCAGAAGTGATGGCCACTAGAAATACAGTTTTCCAAGTTAAAAACTTAAGCTCTGTGGAAGACGGGTTCAAAGGGAGGTTGCATTAACTGGGCAATGCAAACATTAAGGTCCCAGGCAGGGGCTGGGTCACGAAAGGGTGGATTGGTATGGAGTAACCCCTTAAAAAACTTGGAAAATACAGGTGAGCGGAAAGGGAGGAAGGCTTCTGCTGAAATAAAAGCAGAGACAGCTGCCAAATGAACTCTTAGGTAGCTGGCCTGAGGCCCAAAGAATTAAGATGGACCATGTAGTCCAACAAATGGGCAAATCAGCAGATTCTGGAGCAATATGCTTCCCAGAACACCAGATGGAGAACCTTTTCCACTTGGAATTACAAGTGGCTCTAGTGGAAGGCTTCCTAGAGGCCTTTAGGGTGTCAAGGACACCTTGAGAAAGGTGCAAATCAGCAAATTCTAACTCCTCAAGAGCCAAGCTTTGAGGTTGAGGGATTTGAGGTTCGGATACCAGACTCTCCCCTGGGCACAGGTCAGCAGGTTGTGAATCCTGGGAAGACACAGGGGAAAGTGGACTGCCAGTGATAGAAGGAGTGGGTACCAGGGTTGCCTGGCCCAGTCTGGTGCAATCAGAATCACCTTGCAAGGCTGGGATCTGATTTTTACTAACACCTTGAATAGGAGAGGGAAGGGGGGGAAAGCATAAAGAAACTTCCCTTCCCAATCCAAGAGAAGGGCGTCCAGGGGGACTGAGCCCACCACTGGGGGCCTGCAACAGAACAGTGGAAGTTGGTGGTTGTCTGGGGCTGCGAAGAGGTCTATCTGAGGGGTGCCCCATCTGGCAAAAACTGTCCCCAGCACTCGAGGATTCAGGGACCATTCGTGATGGCCCTGAGAAATCCTGCTGAGGGCATCCGCTAGGACATTGTCTTTCCCTGGCAGGTGAACTGCTATCAGAGAGGTGTTCAGGGAGTAGGCCAGAGACCACAACTTCATTGCCTCGTGCACAAGGCCGACAACCGAGAGGCCCTTGCTTGTTGATGTACCACATTGTTGTGGTATTGTCTGTTCTGACCTGGACTACTTTGTTCTGGACAGATGCAGAAAATGTTTGAAGAGCTAAAAGACAGCTCTGAGTTCCAGCAAACTGATGTGAAGCAGAGATTCCTGGGGACCACACTCCTGGGTGGAGAGGTCGCCTATGTGCTCCCACCCCAGGAGGGAGGCATCCCTAGTGAGGGTGAGGGAGGGAGAGAGGAATGAAGGGGACCCCAGTCTTAAATTGCTCTGATCCTGCCACCACTGAAGGGCTAGGATCAGGGTTCGGGTCACTGGAATCAATTTGGTAAGGGGGTCCCTCCTTTGAGACCAATAGGCTCTCAAGTGAAACTGAATGTCTCTCATCTGGAATCTTGCTCCCTGCACCACGGCTGTGGAGGCAGCCATGTGCCCCAGGAGCTGCAAAAAGTGTCTTGCTGGTCGAGAGACCTGCAGAGTGAAAGAGGAGGCCAGGGCAATCAACTGCTCTACCCTTTCCAAGGGGAGGAAGGCCCTGGCCAGCTTTGTGTCCAATTCTGCACCTATGAAAGCGAGTACCTGAACTGGTTCTAGAACTGACTTTGGTAGATTTAGCAGGAATCCCAGGGAGGTGAGAAGCTGCTGGGTGACTTGTAAGTGGGATTTCACCTGTTCTGGAGACTGTCCTACAATAAGCCGGTCGTCCAGGTAAGGGAAAACAGCAATCCCTTGCCTCCTTAAATGAGCCACTGCCACGGCCAGACATTTTGTGAATACCCTTGGGGCAGAGGTAAGGCCGAAGGGCACTGCCCTGAACTGGTAGTGGCCTGAGGGCAGTTTGAACCTGAGGTACTTTTGGTGAGAAGGCCTGATGAGGACATGAAAATAAGCGTCCTTGAGGTCCAGGGAGGCTAACCAGTCCCCTGGCCTCAGGGAGGGTAAAATCATTGCCAGAGTTAGCATTTTGAACTTTGGTTTCAAAAGGTGCTTGTTCAGATATCTTAGATCTAAGATGGGCCGCCATTCTCCTGTCTTTTTTGGGGTAAGGAAGTATCTGGAATACAGACCTTTGCCCTGGTTTAAGGGAGGAACCCTTTCTACTGCTCTGAAGGTTAACAGGGTAGAGACCTCTGCTTCCAGAGCAAGGGTCTCGAGGGGGCTTGCAGGTGGAAAATGCCTGGCTCTCATCTTTGGGAATTTTTTGAAGCTGAGAACCAGGCCCTGGCTTACTACTTCCAGAACCCATTTGTCCGAAGTTAGGGACACCCAGTTCTGACTGAAGTAAGCCAACCTGCCCCCTACTGGTACAGGAGAATCGACCCTGGGCACCCCATCAGGGTGTCTGCTTGGCAGTTGCCTTAGGCTGAGGGTGGGGGGTTTACCTGCGCCCGTCTGCTCTGCCTCTGCCTCTGAAAAGCCCCTCTGAGCAAAAGCAGAGGAGGCTTTGAATTGATAAAAGGCCTTTGGAAGGGCCTGCCCACTTCTGGGTGTGTGCTCTGGGGAGTGGCTTGCCCTTGGCTTGGGCACTTTTGTAGGTAGTTCTGTATTCATCCATCTTTTTCATATAGTTCTCTGTCTGCTCCCAAACAGAGAATTCCCCACACAGGAAAATCCATAGCCTTAGTCTGAGTGTCCTGTGACAGATTAGTACACCTGAGCCATGCCAACCTATGAAAAACTACAGAAATGGCCATGACCCTTGAGGAAACATCATTAACATCCACAGCAGCATGAAACTGAACTTTAGAGGCTTCAATGCCATCAGCAGCCACCTGTTCTAATTCACTAGCCAGCTGGAAATGGGCCTGCTTGGCTAACTGCATAACTGTATCCCATCTAGATTTCTGATATCTAGCCACATAAGCCATATAATTTGCCTGCCTGAGTCCCAGAGAGGCTGCCATATACTGCTTTTTTGCCATGGCATCAATCTTCCTGGAATCCTTGTCAGGAGGATGTGAAGCCAGGGGAATGTTAGCCTTGTCACAGGCTGCAGCCTGCACTACTCCTACAGACTACACTGCTCAGAAAGGAAGTCTGTATCAGGACCTGATAGAGTATACCTCCTGTCCATCTTCTTATCGACAGGAGGCACAGAAATACAGGTTACTCACCTGTAACAGGAGTTCTAGGAATGGTATACGTTGTTCATCCACACTCATTGGCAGGTATCCTTGCCGCTTTAAATCTTGCCGGAAGGTCTTCAAGCTTGCTCCTCCCACCCACCCGGGTGGTATAACTCTCGGCTCCGCCCCGCGACGCCAGATCTGGCCGCTGGAAGCTCGGGTTGTGCGTCGAAGCGGAGAGTCGGTGGAATGTTGGATGAACAACATATACCATTCCTAGAACTCCTGTTACAGGTGAGTAACTTGTATTTTAGGGACATGGATATGTTGTTCATCCACACTCATTGGCAGACTCCTAGCAGTTCTCCGGGAGGAGGAGGCAAGACGACACCCCAATACTTACTTGGGAAAGAGAGACTGGAGAACCGAGGCCCCAAAACCAGCATCCCGGCGTGACTCAAGGTCGATGTGGTAATGGGTAATAAGGTGTTTGCTGACTTCCAGGTAGCAGCCCTGCAGATTTCTGGATAGGGACGCCCCTGGAAGCAGCCACTCACAGCAGTATGGCGGTAGAATGAGCTCTTATCCCTCTGGGAGGCTCCATGCCCGCCAACTTATAGCAGAGATCTATGCAGGAGGTTACCCACCTGCTTATCATCCGCTTGGCTGCAGGTCTGCCAGATGCGGCTTCAGCGTGGGTGACAAACAGCTGGCGAACCTCTCCCAATTTCAGCGTGCTCCCTTATAATAAGCGCGCCTTCTAGGGTCAGAGTATGGAGCCTATTCGCCTCCAGTGTGATTGGGGTAGAACACCGCAGAGTCAACACCTGGTTAAGGTGAAACTCCGACACCACCTTCGGAAGGAATTTCGGGCGCAGGGACAACCTTGTCCCTGTGGAAGACCAGGTAAGGAGACTCGATGGAAAGCGCCTGGAGCTCTCCCATCCTTCTGGCTGACGGATAGCCACCAAGAAGGCGGTCCTTCCACGAGGTGTGAGAGAGAGCACACCTGTGCATAGGTTCGAATGGCTTGCCCATGAGCTTTGCCAGTACCAGCAGTAGATCCCACGAGGTGGGGTTCCGCACTGAGGAAATGTGATCAAGGCCTTTGAAAAGCGCAGACCACCTTCTCCCTGCGCCACTGACTGCTTCCCGGCCCGCCCGGTAAGCAGAGATGGCTGCTGGGTGCACCCTTAGGGTCGTCGACCTAAGCCCTGACTAGAAAGGACCATAAATAGTCCAAGATGCTTGCCAAGGAACAGGAGGAAGGGTCAAGCCCTTGCCTGACACCAAATGGAAAACCTTTTCCATTTGAAGGCATAGCATTTTCTGGTCGACTCCTTACGGGACGCCTCAACTACATTGAGGACCTCGTCGGAAAGACCCAAGGCCTGGAACTCTAGCCGCTCAGGAACCAGGCCGTCAGGTGCAGGGATTGAAGGTCCGGATGGAACACCTTCCCCTGATTGACTGAGAGCAGGTCCGGTGAGCTGGAAGCTGCCAGCGAGTCCTGGAGCTGAGACTGAGGAGATCTGGGTACCAGAACTGGCGAGGCCAGTCTGGGGCTATCAGAATCACCTGCGCCTTGTCCTCCTCGCCTTGAGAAGCACCTTGTGGATCAAGGAAATGGGGAAGGCGTAAAGAGGCCGGGTCCACTGCCTCGAAGGCATCCCCTGCAGCAGCCCTGCTGAGGGGGCGGCATGAACAGGCTCAGCTCGCTCTCCCTGGAGGCAAACAGGTCCACCTGAGGTGTGCCCCAATGGGAGAACAGATGCTGTACTACCTCCGGCAGGAGAGACCACTCGTGGGATGCAGCCCCTATCCGCTCAGGGCATCGGCCAGGGTGTTGGAGGCCCTGCCACGTGAATGGCTAGGAGATCCGCCTCCAGGCTGCGACGAGTGACCAAATGCGGAGCTTCCTTGCATAGAAGCATGGAGCGTCCCCGCCATGGCGGTTTAGATAGTACATGGTCGTGGTATTGTCCGCCTGACCCGGACCACTTGACCCCGGAGGAACGGAGCAAGGCGAGTGCGAGAGCGGACCGCCGAGCTCCAGCAGGTTGATGTGGCATCGACTCCCGCAGGGACCAGAGGCCATGAGCCCGGTGTTCCCCAGATGGGCACCCCAACCCATCAGAGAGGCATCGGTCAATAGAGAGACCGTTGCCGGGCGGACGAACGGATGCCCTCCTGCAAATGATCTGGAACGTCCACCACTGGAGAGCTGCCCACATCCCCTGTGTCACCGACTACAAGCTGGTCCAAAGGATCGCAGCTGCCAGGACCACTGGCTGGCCAGTCCCCACTGAAGGACGTATGTTCCAGCGGGCCCAACGGACCACGCCTGGTGCAGGCCGCCATGAGACCCAGGAGGTGCAGGAAGCCCGGCAGGACGCAATTGCCCAACCAGAAATGATCGGGCAAAGGAGGAAAGAACCCTCGCCCCTGTCCGCCGGGAGCCGCCTGGCCTCAAGAGAGTCGGCGCGCCCGATGAATGAATCACCTGCTTCGCTCGAGTTCCGACTTGGCCTCGTTGATAAGCAGGCCCAGTTGAGAGCAGACCTGGAGGGCCAGTTATCTGACCACCTGCCTCCTTCCTGGAGGGAGTTGCTATCAGCCAGTCGTCCAGGTAAGGTACACCCGACCCCTCGGCCGCAGGAATGCTGTCACCACTGCCATGCATTTGGTGAAGACCCTGGGAGCTGGAGACAAGCCAAGGGCATGGCTTGAATCAAGAGGATCCTTCCGCCGGAAGCGAAGGAATCTCTGGTGAGACGGCTGATAGGGACGTGAAAAAACGCGTCCCTGCAAGTCCAGAGAGCAGAACCACACGCTCGCTCCAAGCGATGGTATATCTGAGCCAGAGTGACCATCCTGAAGGTTCGAGACCTTAGGAACTTGCTTAGGTCGTAGGTCGAGAATGGGCGCCAGCCCTCATCTTCTGCCTCGGAACCAGGAAGTACCTGACACAAACCCTGGGTCTAGTGAGGGTCCACCAATCCTTGTATCACCTCCTTTCTGGAGGAGGGAGAGCTGCTGTCGGCTCGATGAGCCGCCAGTGAGGCTGGGGATTCGCGGGCTCCGCGAGGGCGACGTACTGAAGTGGTGGTGCCTGCCGAATTCCAGAGGCAGGCCTCTTCCCACCACCTCCAAGACCCACCTGTCCGTGGAAACAGCGGACCAGGCGGAACGGAAGTGCCGGAGCCTGCCTCACTGGGGACCTAGGGATAGTGGACGGAATGGGGCGACACCCTCAGCCCGTCACTGGGCAGGCTTGGAGGAGGACCGCCGAGGGACCTCCTGGGCCTTTCCTCCCGCTCCTGTTAGAGGAAGCCGTGCTTGGGTTTGGGATGCCAAGGCCGAGCCTGCTGGGCCCTGGATGCTGCTGGGCGGGCGCGTGGGGCACAGAAGGACGAAAAGGGCTTAGGCTGTGGTTTGCGGCCTTTGTCCTCTGAGCGAAGACCGAGTCCAAGGTGAGCACTGGACTTCTCGATCCTCTGCAGGTGACCTTCCACCCCAGGGCCAAGAGGTCAGTCCCCAAAAGGGACATCCGCCAACTAGGCTGGGTATCCGAGTAAAGGTGGATATCCTCAGCCAAGCCCACGACCCATAGCCACTGCGGCCAACCGATCTGGCACATGAGTCCCCCATATCCAAAGCAGTCTGGAGCTGCTGTTTGGCCACTGTCCTGCCCTGGTCCCGACCTGCTTAACCGTAGTCTGCAGATCGGCGGGAAGATGAGGATGACCTCATCCAGGGAGCCCAACAGGGCATGAGAAAAATGTGCCATGAGGGACGGCCGAACTGGCCTGATCGAAGGCCGAGGGAGGACGCAGCGAGACTCTTTTCGCCCGACATATCCACCCTGGACTCCTTGTCAGGAGGTTTGTCCACATCCTGGCATTGTCGGGCGCTACCGGAAAACGCTGTCGGTAACCAACCCTCAGCAGAGGGTGTTCCGAAAACCGGACAAGGAACCAGTAGGGACCGCGCCTTCCTGGCCATCCTGGCCAGGGCGCAGAGGGCAGGAAGCAGGCTGCAAAGCTCCAGTGCCGGACCCACTATGGCCTCGGCCACTGAAAGGCCTCTGTCGGAGAATCCTCGGTCCAGAATCTCCGTGAGGGGATACCTGGCCCGTTTGGAAGCGGTTCGAGCTCCATCCCGGTGGACTCCGAGATGAGCGAAGTAGTCCTAGGAAGGACGGCGGGCTATCGTCCATTGACTGACCTCCTGAAGACTCAAGTCAGTCGCTTGGAGAAAAGGAGGAATCACCTTCGGACTCGGAAGAGTCTCTCAAGAGCTGCCTCTGGCCTGAGCCACCTTCACCTGCCGAGGTCGATCGGGAGTGAGGGTAACTGACAGCCGATGGGGTAGACCCTTAGCCGACCGAGAATCTTGGTCGGGCCCCAGTTGGTGGCTGTGAGGCGGAGGTTCCACGGAATCAGTGGAGCAGCTGGTTTTGGCGAACAACCGCCTGGTATAGGCCTCGATAAGTCGAGGGGTTGTGTCAGCTGCTCCGGTGACAGCTACTTAATGGCCGGGAAGGCGACGGGCCGGCTTATTCCTGCCACAGGGAGGAGTTGTTCGTAACATAAGGTCCTCGCATCACGACGTAATTACGCGAAGCCTCCTCATCCGAGGAGGAGGACGAGGACGCAGCGGCGATACCGCTTATCACGGTGCCGAGACCGCCTTTATGACGGTGGGATCGGCTGGACCGCTGGAGGTCCGAGACCGAGACCGAGTCCCGAATTTCGAGGTGGGGTGCGGGAGGTGTCGTGTCGAACCGCACTCCTTCTGCTCGGATGGTGCATCCGGTGGGGCCCGGAACCGGAGGTACAGGCGAGCCCACGGATCCTCTCACTCCTCCTGGGGAACCGGGAGAGGGGACCTCGGCTGCTAAAGGCGACAGCTGTCCAATGGGTCGAGAAAATTCGACTTCATCGGTGGAGTTCGGCCAACTGACCTGGCGGGGGACACCGTGAGGCCAGTGGCTGAAGCCGGTGGTCGAATCGGGCCGACGGTCGACGGCTCCGGGAGAGGGACTCTTCCCCGGGCCCCAAGAGCGCTGACGGAGGGACTTTACCCTTGTCCCTCTTTTTGGACCCCAGAATAAGGTCCCGGCCAGAGGCCCTTCTCCTTTAGTGGAGAGGGACAGACAGAGTCCTTAAAAGTAGCCGTAAGAAGAGCCCAGAGAGAGCGGGATAAATGCGTGCCGAGGAAGATACGGCTCGCGGGCCTTCGAGAGGGGGCTACCATCCGCCGAGCTGATCCGCCGAACTACCGCCGCTGACACCGCCAACCGGGCCTCGACTTCACCGGAGGGAAACGCTCGGACGGCCCAGTTGTAACGTCGGGCAGCACGGTTCCTCGAGGACGAGGGCTTGGAGAAAGATGAGCACAGGCCTAAGCCTGCGGGTCGTGCTCGAAGGCCTAAGCAGTAGACACACGGAGTGTGATCCGTCTGAGACATCTTCACCAGATGGGCATCTCCGAACCGGGAGTTTATTTGCCATCGCAGTTGCCGAGGATAGAAGACTGAAGTCTTTTGCAAAATTTATTTTTAAATCCTGCAAACGGAGAAATAGGAACCAGTCTCAAGCACTTAGGCGTTAAGGAGGGAACCTGAGCTACAGCGGTAAGGAAGATCTACCGGCGTCATGGTGAACCGCGAGTTATACCACCCGGGTGGGTGGGAGGAGCAAGCTTGAAGACCTTCGGCAAGATTTAAGCTGCAAGATACCTGCCAATGATGTGGATGAACAACATATCCATGTCCCTAGAATTAGGATTTTTCAAAATTTTTATTGTTTGCTTCCTAAATGACTTATGCAAAGGAATAGACAATCTCCTAGACTCTGGAATATCCATCATTTCAACATAATCAGGCTCCTCCTGCTCATCCACCTTCTTCTAAGGGAAGCTGAGGGTTTCAGCAACTTTCTTATAAAACATAAAATGAGATGGGACTCAGATACGATAGGGGGAGTTCTAAAGGTCTGTCTGGAGAGATGTCCGGTTCAATGGGCACATCAGACCTCCCAGCCACATACATACTGTTCATAATCCTCCTCCCCTCCTGTGGTTCATAAAATTCCTCAACATCATACTCCTGAACCACTGGGGCCGGACGAACCAACCTTTTCCAACTAGTGGTGGTCTGGGACTGACACCTGAACAGTGACTGGACAATTTGTATGGCTTTTGTTATTTCTGCAGCAGTTGGAGAGGAAATTTTGGACTCAGACCTGCTGATTTTCTAGATTTTTTACTGGGGCTGGTTCCTCCGGAACAGCTTTTTTTGCCTAGAGAGTATCGCCCTGGTCAGAGGGCACTTCCTCTGGTTCAGTTGGCACTGAACCGGTGGGCTGTCATCGGGTCAGCGGACTTTTTAGCCTCTCATTTCCTGAGCCTGCCCAATCTTTTTTCCAGGGTAGCTGCAGAAATATTCCTTACCTGGCGGTCTGACTGGAGGTGGTCAAACCCCAGACGACAAACACATGTGGTGTGTGGGTCAGCCTTGGCAAAGGCTTCCCCACAAGCATCTGAGTGTTGAAACCAGTGTGCCCGTTTTTCTTTTGGGTTTCTCCAGACATAAGCTGGCCTAACCAAAAACTTGCCCTTTTGATGGCAGTGCCAGGCAAGACACCTTATCGTCTTAACCGTGTCATCGGTATTTAAAAAAAACGAATGAAATCAATATGCTTTTTTTGGAACTGATAAGAACCGAACCGTTACTCTAAATATATTTTAAAATGTTTAAATGAGTTTTAAAGCAAACCGATCGGTTCAAAACCGAACCGATAATGACAATTTCCACACAGACTAAAACCTTGTACGTACGGTTACCAGATAGAGCTTGAACCGAAATGCGGTAAATAAACACTGTTCTCGGTTAAATTTAACCGAGAATACTTAAAATGAACCGAGAAATGAACCGAGCTGAAGGAGAAATCTCCGAGTGACTCTTCAGTGAGGCGGAGTAAGAATCTGACAGTTTCAGTTTGAAACTGCCCAGATAGAGCTTTTGAAAACCGAAGTCAAGGCTACAGAACTCCATCCTGTATGGAGTTAACTTTTCATCTCCGGGCAGTTCTAGAGGAGGACCAAACTACTAATTGTCATACACAGCAAGACTTCGTTGTTTGAAGGGCCGCTTGGCCCAATTTATTCTGCCCATTTCCTACCTGATGGATAAGCTACAGATTCTAGTTAATCAACAGCTTACTTCCTCCTACCCCACTAGAATTGCCTTTGCCTGTCCCATGCATTCTTGAATTCTCCCACTGTTCCGGACTCTATAATCTCTTCAGGAAGGCTGTTCCATGCATCCACAACCCTCTCTGTGAAAAAATACTTTCTAACATTACCTCTGAGCCATCTCCACTCTATCTTCAAATTGTGCCCCCTCGTTCTTGCACATCTCTTCGTCTGAAAGATACTACCCTCTTGTACTTTGTTAGTTCTCTTGAGATACTTGAAAGTTTCTATCAAGTTCCCCCTCTCCCCTCCTTTCCTCAAGGGTATACATATTAAGCTGCTTTAGTCTTTCCTCATATGTCTTCTGGTGCAGACCCTGCTGCTTTTGTTGCCCTCTTCTGAACAGTCTCCACTCTGTCTATGTTCTTTATGGAGATGGGGTCTCTAGAATTGCACGCAGTACTCCAGATGGGGTCTCACTAATTGTCTGTATGGAGGGATAACAACTTCCTGTTTTCTACTGTTGATGCCTCTTCCTATGCATCCTAGTATCCCCTCAGCTCTCCTTACCGCCTTCTCACATTGCTTGCCCACCTTTAGGTCATCTGATATAATTACTCCTAGGTCTCTTTCGATTTTTGTTGTTGTTATTAACTCACCCACCCACTGTGTACTCTTCCACTGGGTTTCTGTTTCCCATATGCATTACCTTGCACTTCTTTGCATTGAATCTGAGCTGCCACATATTTGACCATTCCTCCAACCTTGCCAAGTCCCTTTTCATTCTTTCCACCCCACCTTGTGTATCAACCCTGTTGCAGATCTTTGTGTCATCTGCAAAGAGACATACCTTTCTTCAGGTGCTCTCCAATGTCACTTATAAAGACATTGAAGAGGCCGGTCCCAGTACCAACCCTGTGGCACACCACTAGTTGCCCTCCTTTCTTCACTGTGGACTCCGCTTACTATTACCCTTTGTGCCCTGTTGTCCAGCCAGTTTTTTATCCAGGCTACCACCTTGGGACCCACTCTGAGGCTGGCTAACTTGTATATTAATCTTTTGTGTGAGACTGTGTCAAATGCCTTGCTAAAATCTAGGTAGGCCATATCCACAGCCCCTCCCTGGTCTACTACTTTGGTCACCCAGTCAAAGAAATCTATTAGGTTCGCCTGACATGACCTTCCTGCTGTGAAACCATGCTGCCTTGGGTCCTGTGCCCACTGGCCTCTAGGTACTCAACAATTCTTTCCTTCAGAAGTGATTCCATCATTTTCCCTACCACTGAAGTCAAACTAACTGGTCTGTAGTTTCCTGCCTCTGCCCTGCTCCCACTTTTGTGACGTGGAATCACATTTGCCCTCCTCCAGTCCTCAGGTACCACTCCATCCTCCCATGATTTGTTAAAGAGAGCAGTTAGTGGTGTTACTAGTTCTACCCTTAGTTCTTTTATAATTCTTGGGTGAATCCCATCAGGCCCCATTGCTTTGTCCACCCTCAGTTTCAAGAGTTCTTTCAAAACCCTTTCTTCTGTGAATGGACTGGTATCGACCCCCCTATTCAGAGTTTCTCCCTTGTTTGGTGTAGGTACCGCCCCTCCTCCTCTTCCACTGTGAATACTGAGCAGAAATATTTGTTCAGTATCCTGCTTTTTCACTGTCACCCCTGCCCACATTCCTCCCTTTATTAAGTCTCTGTATCCCTCCTTGGTCTTTCTTCTCCCTAATGTACCCATAAAAGGTTTTATCCCCTCTTAACAGAGTTGGCTATCTTTTCCTCGGTTTGTACCTTTGTTATTCTGACTGCCTTCCCTGCCTCCTTCTGCTTTAACTGATAAAGTCTCTGACCTGCTCCTTCTGTGTTTCCTTATATTTCCTGAATGCTATCCTTTTCTCCTTAACCATCCCTGCCACCTCTTTAGAGAACCATAGTTTTTTTCCTTCGTTTTGTTTTGTCGATTTGCTTCACACAAAGGCTTGTTGCCTCTACGATGGCTGTTTTGATTATTCCCCATTGTTCCTCCACCCCTCCTTCTTGCCCATTTGCTAGTACTTTTCTGATGCACACTCTCATTTTCCCAAAGTCAGCCTTCCTAAAGTCAAACGCTCTTGTTTTTGTATGGCTTGACTCTGGCTGTGTTTACCGTGAACCACACTGTTTGGTGGTCACTTGTTCCCAGATGGCTACCCACTTCTAAATCTGAGATCCTTTCTCCTTCCCCATTTGAGAGTACTAGGTCTAAGATTGCTCCCTCCCGAGTGGGTTCCAACACTAGCTGTCTGAGGCATGCCCCCTGTAGGGCATCAAGAATGACCCTGCTCTTGGATGTGCCTGCAGCAAAGGTACTCCAGTTAACATCTGCATATTCAGGTCCCCTCCAACAATATCTCCTTTTTCTGCCATTTTAAGGATGCCTCTTTCCACTTCCTTGTCCATTTCCTCCCTGAGATGGGTCTGTACACAACCCCATGCGGATTGTGGTGCCATTTCCTGTCTCCAGGGTGACCAATAGTGACTCACCAACTTCCTGTTTACTCTAGTTCTGTTGCTTTAATCCCTTCCCTTATATAGAGAACTACTCCTCCTCCTCTTTTACCCACCCTGTCCCTCCTGTAGACTGTGTATCCTGGTATGTTGACATCCCAGTCATGGTTCTCTGTGTACCATGTTTCAGTGACTGCCACAATATCCAGGCATCCCTCTTCCATCAAGGCCAGTAGTTCAGGGAGCTTGTTGCACAGACTGCAGACATTGGTACTCATCACCTTCCATTTATTGTTTATGGCCTTACCCCTTTTAACCCCATCCCTGTCCTTACCGCCTTTTTCTGCATTTATCCCTGTCCAGCTCCCTACTGACTTCTCCACCTTGGTGTTTACCTCTCCAACTGTGTTTTGTGGGGAAGCTGCATTTCCTGCTCCTTTTCAGTGCTTTCCCTTTGGCTAGTATAAATGCTTGCCAATGAAGCATTTAAACCTGTCACCTAGGATTCTGGTCCCCTCACAGGACAGATGCGACCATTCTAGCCAGAATAAGCATGCATCCTCCAGGTGGCTCCCCAGTCCCCAATGAAGCCAAAACTCCTGAGCTCCACACCAGTTTTTCAATCATTCATTGAATCCCATGGTGCGGAATACCCTAGCAGCATCCTTGCCATAGACAGGCAGCACCTCCTGGTGGTTACCGTATATGCTACTTGTCTGAAGGCCCTCCCCAACTCCACAAACCTCTTGCACTGCTGATCCCATTCACAGCCGGGTCATTTGTCCCTAGGCTGACAATGACATCCAGCTCCCTCCTCGCAGCAGCTGCTCCCGCGATCCTGAGGATTTGCTTCCTGTCCCTCCCGAGCCTTGGCGCCAGGCAAGCACCTTATCTCCCTATCCCTTCCTCCCACTTCATCCCTAATGATCGAGTCCCCACCAGAAGTTGTTTCCTTCCCTGTGGGGTCTCATACCACCCTGCTGTGGGTCTCCTTTGTGGAGGTTCCCAGCATCCTCCTTGGTCTCCACTGCAGGTGCCTCCATAGAGGAACCACTCTTTGCCAGAACAGCATATGAATTGTGGAGAGGTACTACTGGAGGGATGCACCTCTGTTCCACCACCCTCTCCCTCCCTGAGCCCACCTTGGTCCAACCGCTCCTCTTTCTTGGCAACCTCTGAGGTAACGGTGGTGGCCCTGATGGTCCCTGGGTGGGGGAAGAGGTTTCACGAATCCTAGCCAGGTCAGCCTGGAGATGGGCAACCTCCTCCCTCAGACCAGAGAGGTGCCTGCAAACAGTGCAGCATCGCAGCCTCCAGAATGTCTCCAGGAACACTGCTGCCCCACAGCCATTAAATTGCACCACTCCCATCTTGACTTATTTTGTGTTCCCTCTCCTGTTGCTTTGTATGCTTACTGTCTTCTCTATGTATTTTTACACTTGCTTTCCTACTGCCTATGTGCCCTTACAACTCTCGCCCTTCCTGTTCTGGGACAGGAACTTTTTGTAGTCTTCAGTAGTCTCCTTCTTCTATGCTTGGATTCAGATCTCCAGCAGCTGGGGGGGGCGGGGTTGAGTTATTTTTTTAGGTTCCTTCAAGGTTGATGAAACTAATGTGTCTCAGTGATACTTCCCTTCCTACTGCCAAACAGGAAGTTCCTGTTGTCAGTCAAATCCAGTGGCTATAAAAGTAGATCTAGCTTTGGGTGGGAAGGAGGGCAATTAGCAACAAATCTGTAGTTCTAGATTGCTGTTTCTTGCTCTGAAATCAAAGTTCTCTTCTGTCAAAAACAGCAGGAAGCTTTAACTGGAGACAGCTGCTTTTGTACTCCTAAGCTGCTAAGCCACACCCCCAATTAGATTCACCCCCTGCTCTGACTCAGTAAATTAAGTTGATACAGCCCCCTTCCTCAGAGAAACACAGTGACTTTCTTCTTTTTTGTTACTTAAATGAGACCCTTTCTTCTAATAAAGTATATGTTTGCTTTTTTTTTTTTAGTTATTTTTACTATTTATGCCTCCTTCTCACCCCCTTGGCTCTGGTCTTCCTCGGGAGCACATGGAGTCATCCCCCTACGGCACACACCCTACCTGCCCATCCTCCGTCGTCCATGTAGCCTCGGATGTGCCCCCTTGGTGGGGACGGGGCCGGCCCCAACACTGCAGTAATGTTGATCGGGAGGATGCCAGGTGGGCAGCCACAAATCAGGGGCAAGCTCCCGTGCTCCATCTCCACCGGAGCCGAGAGGCATTTTCTCTGTTTTCCCATGGGGAGTGGCTGGTGCCCTGACGTCAAGGCGTAACCGATGTCTGCCACTCCCCCACTCCTTCTCTCTACTCCTCAGTGCCTGCTGTATTTCCAGCCTCCGCCCGAGATCAGCAGAGCACCGAACAGGAACCCCTGTTCCTCCCTGCGAGAGGAGAGCTGTCCTCCGGATGCTCAATCCTCTCCTCCCTGCCGACCCCCCAGCAACCCGGCTCGCTCCGAACCTGAGTCGCCGGTGTGGGCAAGGTGTAGCGCCCACCCCCTCAACCCTCAGTACACCGGCCGGGCGTAGTATATGTTTGCTTAATCCAAACAGGTACTAACTCCTGCTGAGATAGAAGTGATTTATCAGTAAAAATCTGTAGTTCTAGACTGCTGTTTCTTGCTCTGAAACCAAAGTTCTCTTCTGTCAAAAACAACAACAAAAACAGAGATCTTCCACTACCTCCTGCTTTAGTTCCCACTCATGAGTCCGAGTGACAGAGCGGCTGAGACTGTCCGCCAGCATGTTGTGAACCCCTGGAACATGGACTGCTGTCAGATATAGACTGTGTTGAACATCCCAGTACCACAACGTATCGCTTCCCTGCAAAGGGGGTATGAACGGGTGCCTCCCTGCTTGTTGATGTACCAGACCATTGCCATATCGTCGGTCTAGATGAGAAGTGTTCCCAGAACTAAGAGGGATTGAAAGGCTTGGAGAGCACAGAGCACTGCTCTCGTTTCCAGGATGCTGACGGGAAGATTCTCCCCCACGGAAGACCATGTCCTTTGTGTTTGATGGTCTCCCAGGTGGGCCCCCATCCGTGGTTCGAGGCATCTGTCCTAAGAGTCATGGAGGGGAACAGGAGTGAAAAGGAACCCCCACTGAAAGGTTTAATGGATCCTGCCACCAGAGGAGATCCCTCTGTAGCCTGTTGGAGACTAGGATCTTCTGGTCCATGTCGTCCAAGCGCTGATCTCATTGGACCCAGAGGGACTATTGGTTACCCTCATGTGCAGTCTGGCCAGTGGGACTGTGGGAAGGCTGGCTGCCATCAGACCCAACAGTCGGAGGACAGGGTGTACTGGGGTCCAACGAGAGGAGGCCACCAGTGTTACTGGAAGGATAAGAGTCTCCACCCTGTCTGTAGGAAGGAAAGCCCTGCCCTGGACCATGTCCAGCAACACCCCATGAACTGGAGGCACTGGGAGGGTGACAGTTGAGACTTGGGGTAATTGACTGTAATGCCAAGTCTGGAGAAAAGGTCCAGGGCAAAGGAAAGGGACTCCTTCAGACTGTCCTGGGATGGAACTGAAATCAGCCAGTCGTCCAGGTATGGGAACACACAGATGCCCTTGCGATGCAAGGTTGCCACTACCACCGCTAGGCACTTGGTGAAAACTCGAGGTGCCTATGAGAGGCCAAAGGGAAGGGCCTTGAACTGAAAATGCTCCTCCTGGAAGGAGAATCTCAGAAAACGGCAGTGGGCCTGGAGGACTGGGATATGTAGGTACGCATCCTGCATATCCAGGGAACACAGCCAATTATTTGATTGGAGCAGTGGTAAGAGTCCCTGGAGGGTTAGCATGCGGAACCTATAGTATTCTACAAAGAGGTTGAGCATGCTGACATCTAGGATGGGCCTGAGATCTCCGCCTTTTGGGCACTAAGAGGAAATGGGAGTAAAAAACTCTTCCTATTTGCTCGGTTGGAACACGCTCTATGGCTGATTTTTGCAGTAGAGCTTGGATTTCCTGTGGGACCAAACCTTGTTGGCCTGACGAGTAATGAGACTTGCCCGGAGGGTTGGTGGGAGGTCTCTTCAAGAACTCTATCGAGTGATCTTTTGCGACTAGTTGTAGGACCCACACATCTGCAGTTACGGCTTTTCACCCTTCCAGGTGGAGGCTGACTCCCCAACTGGTTCCTTCGTGGGGGGAGGGAAGGTAACGGGGGCCCGTAAGTCAGGATGCTGAGGGGAGGGGCGTCTTGCCCCCAGTGGCTGTCTTTGGGAACTTAGCCTGGGTTGTTTGAGCGCTGGAGCCAGGAGTCCGACGCTTGTTTTGGCATCTGCCCTGGTTCTGTTTGTTCCATTTCCATTGGGGGTGACGAAAATTCTGTTTGGGTTTCTGACCTGCGCGATACACCAAGCAGACATCTCTCAGGGATTTGCCGCTTTCTTGCAGTTCAGTGATTATGCCTTTAGCATCACCCCCGAACAGAACTGGACCCCTGAAAGGAGTGTCCAGAAGTCTGCTCTGTACATCTTGTGCCAAACCTGCAAGACGGAGCCAGGCAAGTCGCCTTAGACAGACGCCCGTGCTGTGCAGTGTGCCACCGAATCGCAGAGCTGTAGGTGGCTCATAGAGCATGGCGGCAGGATGATTTGTTCAGCCTGATTTTGTCCAGAAGTTTGTTCCTGAGTTGTTCATCAAGTACTTCTTGGATGTCCTTTTCCAGGTCGGACAGGGCCAACTTCTGGAAAGCCACCATGTGGCTACGTAGTTGAGTGAAAGTATGGCGCAGGTAGAAGAGGTATAGACCTTGCGTCCATATTGGTCCGTTTGTTTCAACTCCTTCTCAGGAGGACAGCCACTGGGATGTTTGGGTTTGGCTGACCTTTTGTGCGCTGCAGTGATGATGATAAGAGTCCGCCATAGGTTGAGCGGTAAGGTGGGAAACCCCTTCTGGGGGATGGTAAGTCCTGTCAGCTTTCTTTGAAACTGCAGGAATACATGACGGCTGTTGCCAAATCATAGATATCAGATCTTCATGCGGCCCCCCCCCCAAGGTGGGATGGGAAGGGGGTCCGCATTAACCAGGTCCAGATGCTCTGCAAGTCTCCTGCGTTTAGGGTCCAATTTCTGGGACTCCCACCCGCAGGACCTTTGAATGCACTGGAGGAGCTCAGCGAAAGGTGGATCCTCTGGGGGAGATTTAGGCAACTTCTTGGCTGAGGCTCTATGGGAGACTGGGGTTCCCGACAGGTCCCCCATGTCCGAATCCTCATTGTAGTCAGAAGATTCCATCCTACTTGGCAAAGAAGTGGCATCTGGAACTGCCTCCATGAGTTTGGTCCCCAGAAAGATGCCCGACGGCAGAGCGCCTGCATCCCTGTCGGAAACTCTGCTGGAAGGAGCAGGGCTTCCTGGTGGTACCCTATGGGACGGGGTAGCCCTGACTACCAGTTGGGGATGACCCAACTCTTGCAGGAGTTGGGACTTGGTGTCCTTCCACCAAGCCGGGATGGATTTTTGGTGTTCTGGTGGAGGAGGAGGTGGCGGAGGGTATCCTGGGTACCCCATAGAATAAGAGGGGTAGCTAGGTGGTTGAAACCAGTAAGGGTAATGGTAACCTTGTTATTGGAGAGCCTGACCCAGTGTCGGGTAACCTGGCATCGGAGGCAGGTAGCCCAGCATCGGCTAGTGGGGAAACTGCGGTGTGTAGCCAGGGTAGTAACCGGCGCGACACAGGAGGTGCGAAGGTCCGATGGGGTGGCGGTGCCAAGGGACCACTGGGGTTTGGGTCAGTCGGCAGTTCAGGGTTGGAGGTGGAACCCCTGAAGGTCCAAGGATATTCTGGTCCATCCCGCCCCAAGAGGGTCCAGTGAGGGATCTGGCATTGACTGCCTGACGCGAGGGAACAAGACTGGCATGGGTAAGTCTGGAAGAGCCCACGTCGACAGGTCTGCCGGAGAGGCAGGGGTCTCGTGGATGTCCAGATGCTAGGGGCTCCTAGGGATCAGGCCCAAAAAGGTCGGGCAGGGTCAGTGATTCCCTAGAGGGAGAGCCCTCGTGGAAGGTGGGGAACCGGTAAGCTCACGCTACTGGATGTCTGGGACCACAAGGGAGTCCAACTGGAGAGCAGTCACCCACGCGTCATCCGCAAGCTGCGACCGACTTAGAGGTGACGGTCTGGCGGGCATTGAGGAGCCGACGTTGGACTTACAGACCACGGCCGGGCTGACAGGAGCGGGAGGCTAGAGTCAGGTGTTGATTGGCCGCTGGGCGCCCAGCAGGGTGGCTTATTGGCCAAGCTGAGAGCAGGTACTGCAACTACTTTCTCAGAAGAGAGGACCCCCGACTGCCCACTGACCTCTTCGGGAGGTAACTGATCCTACCGGATGGACGAAGGCCCAGGAGGTGGGGTACGACGGAGGTGGAGACCCCACCCGAGATGATGTTGGCTGTCTGGCTGCTTTTCCTCTGAGGAGGATGGCTCCACCCAGGCATTTCTTCCTTTCCAGGGCAGGTGATGACTATCATTCCCTCAGCTACTGGAGCTCTCTTCCATCGATACCAGTCGTTGTTTCAATAAATGGGCATCGAGGTCCTCCGGTGATGGGTGCGTGTGGCCTGGTTGAAGGCCTGGCAGACAGAACAATCTGCAGTCTGGTGTTTAGGCCCCAGGCAGAGGACGCAGAGGGCGTGGTCATCCCTGTGCGGGATCTGTGCACTGCACTTGGAGCACTTTTTCTTAGGCCGACGAGAAGACATACAACGCTGGAGGATGGAAAAAATTAGACTGTAACTACTCAAAAAAACTGCGGATGACAAACTGTTTCACTGTGAGGTCCGACGAGTCAGGTCGATGGCGGGAAAGAACTGGAGGACGGGTTGGGGAACGCCCCTATTTATAGTCACGCTGACGTCCGTCACCTGATGCTGGGGCGGTCCCGCTGATGATTGCTAGCTACAATTTTACTGTGTTGACCTGACGCCAGAGGGCACAGTCCTACTTGTAAAGACCTACTGCAGGAACCCTCTTGAAGTAAGATGTAAATTGACTGACATGGTAGGAATGTTTGACCACTGTAAACTGAGACATTTACCTGGGTCAGTGGCTGAAGGTTTAACATCAACTGCAGAATGCATATTCCTGAGCAAAGCCTGGAAAGTTAGATCCTCCTGTGGAAGAGAAGAACGGCCTGGGTCCGAAGACGCTGGGCAAAAGAAAGAGCCTCCATCACTGCCCTAACAGATGATGAGGTCGGATCAGACTTGTCCCTCCACATCCTCCCCAGAGGGAGGGTCAGAGAGTGGGGTAGACTGTAGCCCTCCAATCCAGAACATGATCTTGGCAATACTCAGGACACCAGCCCCAATGGACTGGTGCCAGAGGGAGCACTGTAACCGGAACTGAATCTGATGTCAGGAAGATCCCCAGCACCGAGGGCAGCACCAGGACCAGCACCAAGCCAGACCCAAAAGGGCCTAAACCTGGTGCTGACAGTGGCGCCAACCCTGCTGTCAATGACTCAGCCAGCACCTAAGTGACCGGCAATGGTACCGCGGTCCATACCACCACAGTGACACTGAATGGGGGTGCAGCCAGTGGGACAGGAGTCAGCAGTGCAGTCACCGGCTAGGGCCCAGGGGCTGTTGCCGGATCCAAATGTTTTACTCAGTTTGAAGGCCCTGCCTGCGCCTCCAGCTCCACCGGTCCTAAAGGACCAGGGACTGGCAGAGGTAAATAAGCCAGACACTTTACCCACTGTTCCAAAAGAGCTCTCAATGGTGGAACTGCCAACTGGAGACCCCTAATTAGACGGGGGCACCGGCACAAAATGTCAACCTCAGTAAGTACTAGTGGCCCCAGGTGATGCAACAGCGCCAGTGAGGGCCTCCGACTCTGAGAGAGCGACGATCTTGCAGCAGACCTTACAAAGGGTGATCTCGAGTGGAACCGCTTCTTCACCCTTTGACAGGAAGAGGAAGAACTCAAGGCTGAGCAGTGTCAAGAAGGTGAACAAGATCAGGAATGGGACCACTTCTTTTTGCCCGGAGGACTGTCCTTCTTCCTAAGACAGGACCCCATCGTCAGAACCCTTCCACGATGGGGAAAGTGGACCGAACATGGCCCCACTGCTGGAGCAGCTTGCCTGAGAAGGCTCTTACCATCGTCATCCATGGCTGTTGACCACCGACTCGGTAGAGCTGTGAGAGACTGACAGAGAACATTTTTATAAAATTACTAAATTGACATTAAAATAAAACAATCTAGCTTTAAACACTTAAACTGAAAAAAACTAAATGCTGCTGTTGTACAGAAGTGAAGTTCTGACTCCTGGTACGTGAGCAACATCGTCATTGATGTGCACGCGACAGTGTGGAAAAAAGGAACTGAGGCAGTTGAGGGGCTGGTGCCAATGTAAGCCACGTGGCGTGAGTCAGTCTTTTGACACCATACATGTGTGCAGCTTGCCTCAGTATCAGCCCTCCTGAAATGTTCTGGCTCCTGTGGGGTCCTAGTGCCTCTGGCTAAGACACACTAGTGTGAATCAATGATGAAGACTGAAAACTGATCTGATTCAGTGTTACCATAGGGAACTTCCATCTGTGGATGAACTTGTTTAGAATCCTGCAAATGTAGGAGAGGGTTTCTCAACCCCCCCCCAACCCAATCTGGTCTACTTGGGTACCAAAAAATAATGGGACATGAATCCCTACCGAGTTTGACTTTCTGGGACAGGCTCTGTCCCATGACTCTCTAGCAGTAACTGAACTTAATTTTGAGGCACAGAGAGAGAGGAAACCCAAGTCTTTCAGAATCTGCAGATGTTTGACAGTGTTCCCTCCACCCGTCTGCTTGGGAACTGGAAATACCTAAACATGAATCCCTGCTGAGCATGAGTTTCTGGGACAGGCTCTATCCCATGCTTCGCTAGGAGCAGTTGAACTTCATTTCATGGCACTGATGGAAATTTCAGGGAAGGAAAGACTTCTAAAGGTGCACGGGGCTGACACAAGGAAGGTGTCTCAAACTCCACAGACAATCCTGAGCCTACCTCTTTCAAAACCCATTTGTCCACAATTACAGATGGCCACTGAGTGAAAGCTGCAGCAGGGACTGTGGCAGGGAGGAGATGGACTGGAGGTGGACTTGAGAGGCCTGATCACAGGAGTTGCCGCCACCCTCCTACTCTGACCTTGTCAAGAGCACTTGCTGGTGTAGGATTTGACCTGGAAGTACTGTTGATATTGCTGCCTCTGCTGCTGCTATGACTGCTGCTGGCCATGTGGGTCACAAAGGAGAAGCTGGTTTGCGGAGTATTGATAAGTGAAGTTACAAAATCCAAGGTGACATTGGACTTCTCAGTCCTAGTCACATATCCTTTGGCATCCAGCCCAAACAGCTCCTTACTAGTAGAGGTTTGCCAATATCAGTTCCATCTCTTACCTTAAGTGTGAAAAGGGCAGACACACCCAGCAAAAGATCTTAATTACCATACCTAATGCGCTGGCCAAAACATGGGAATGAATCAAGAACTACCTGTAGCTGATGCTTAACAGAGCAATCCCACGCCATGAATGTCCGTGAAATTATCCTCTGGCATGAGAGTCCACAAGTTTGACAGGTACTCAAATGACTCATTGATGTACCTAGTCATCAAGGATGACAGGGTTGAATAAGACCCTGTCCCGCTTTGTTATGCAGAAAAGTTAAAAGCAAGGATCTGTTCTGGCTTCTCCTTTTCTGTCTTGTCTGTTTAACTGCACAATCAAATTTTCTTGTGAGACCTAGGAATTGATCACTGTGATGGTCTCATGATTCTCCCCTCCCACTATTTCCCTGCCTTCACTTGCTGTTTCTATCTTTTCTTCCTCATGATCTGTGGTTATATGTGAATCTTTGTGTGAAACTGGGTTCTCTGGTTTGCAAATATATAGTTATATTGTCGAAATGGTTGCAAAAGCTATTTGAACTTGGGGGTAACTCTGAGATGCAGTTTGACGTGAACAAGCTCATCTCATGGAGTTGTAAAAATTGTCAAGTTCTGATACATTTTGTAAGATACAGGATGTCTTTTAATGAGCTTAGGATGCAGAAATTAACTGCCAGGCAAAGATTTCTTATGAAAAAAGAGAAGTCTTTTGTTAGAAAGAGAGAGAGATTGAAATTCAGAATTAGAGATATCCTCAGAGTAAGGACTTTGTTTTCTTTGTTTGTACTTCCTTTGTAAACAGCTATCCAGAACAATTTTATTTTGTTATTGAAAATAATAAAATGCTACTTGTGAATTTCATAGCTCCTGGTTTTCCTATGCTTCCTGACCTGTGCCTCGATGACATATGGTGTCAGACTAAGTGGGATTTACACCGTGCAAACTTTAAGCCAGGAGTTTTGTGCATGGGTACTAGACCTTGTACCAGGGAAGCAATGAAGAAAGGCATGGATTTTGCAACAGCAAGCCCAGGAGTGATCACCAGAAGAATGGCAGCCAAACTAGAAGCAGAAACTGAAGTCCAAACTGAGACTGTACAGCCGGAACCGGAGATGGAAGAACAAGAAGCAGGGAGAGAACCTAAAAGCATGTCTGTGTTCTTCAAATGGTGAGCTATACAACAAAAAGAGACAGACAGAGAAGCAGAGAAAAGAAGAGATGCAGAGACTGGAGCAGCCATGGCTAGATGCCTTTCAAGCTATCAAAGATGGAGGATCTGGCACAGGTCCAGCACAGCAACAAAACACAAACAACTTAAAATACATTAAACTTACAAAGCTGCGTCCCTCGGATGATATTGAAGCATACCTGACAACCTTTGAAAGGGCTGCTGCAGCCTGCCAGTGGCCAAAGCAGCAATGGGCAATCAGGCTAGTACCTCATCTGACAGGTAAAGCCCAACTTGCATACAGCAATATGGATACTGCACAATCAGAAAACTATGACCTTATGAAAAGAGAAATTCTGAAAAGATATGACATCTCAGGAGAGGCCTATAGGCAAAGATTCCAGTCCCCGTAGTACCACTCATTCGACAATCCTCGAGAAGCCTTCACCCAACTCAGAGAACTGCTCATTAAACGGCTCCAACCAGATGGCAAAACAGTCCCACAGATCGACATATCTGCAATGGAGCAATTCATCAACATCCTTCCCACAGATGTGCAGCTTTGGGTAAAAGAACACCGACCAGAAAGAGGGGAAAGACTGTTTCTTTGGCTGAAGACTATCAGGTAGCCAGATACACCAAACAGCAGTGAAGTAACAGTCAAGAACTGGTAAGACCCTCTTTTCCCGATTTAATGCTCGTTCAGATAAGAACTCTGGTGGGGGTAACAAATCTTCACCCAAAGACTATTTGCTGTAACTGTAATAAGCCAGGCCATATTGCAAGAAACTGCCATAAAACGAAGGAGGGTAATGCTATAGCAGATTTGTTCTTAGCAAATTGGGGCAAGTATTTAACAGATGTCAAGGTCGGAGATAAGACTGTGAAGGGACTTACTTGATTCGGGAAGCAGATTCTAGTGCCTGCTGAAGTGCTGGGAAAACAGTGTGCAAAAGGACTAGGTACTGGGGTTATCTGCATCCACGGGGACACTCGATACTATCCCACCACCAAGTGAGACTGAATATTAACGGGGTGTCGCACCAAATCAAAGTGAGGGCAGCACCTAAGTTACCTGTACTTGTGATTATTGGAAATGACTTTCCAGGATTTACTGACTTAATCTCAAAGGAAGTGAATCCTGCAGTTTCGGCAACAGTGGTAACAACAGCACAGGAAAAGAAAATCTCAGATGGTGGGGACATTTTAACTTTTGGTGATTTTGATTCAGACTTGTTTGAGCAAAGATCCAAGATCCTGAAATCTAGGAAAAGAAGACGCCTGAAAACTGGTAACAAAAGAATGATGGACATAAGGGGTTAATACATGACAATGCTTAAACTAAACTGAAAACTGATTGTAATTTTGTTTCGGAGCAGACTAACGATGCTTCTCTCCAAGGTTATTTTAAGCAGTTTGGGGTGAAACAAAAAATGAAAATTATGTACTTACTGTAATTCTTGATCTTCTTGGATGAAGTCTCCACCACTCATTCCCACTAATGGGACTACGCCGGAGGCTCTAGGACCCAGCGGGAGCCAAAAATCTTCAGAAGGGCCAGCGCCTAAGTAGGGCAGTGAGGAAGACATGCCGTATAGGCTACCTCGACGTCGACCCTCCAACCACCTCAGTACCTTTTTTACCGAGGAGGTGCAGTGTAAACTAACCTAGTGAAACTAACCTATGTTGCACATAAGATAGTCCAAATGACCCGTGTAAGAAGGGTCAACACAACAGACTCTTCACCGCCCAGCCATCGAGGGAGTGAAGACCAAAAACAGATGAGTGAGCTCGGGGGATGGAGGGTGAGCATGAATGAGTGGTGGAGATTTCATTCAAGAAGATCAAGAATTACGGTATGTATCGTAATTTCATATCTTCCTGACATAAAATTCCACCACTCATTTACACTAATGGAAGAGTGCCAAGCTAAATAATCCCCAAGAAGGGCAGCAGGAGAGAGGAGCTCACTTAGACAGAAGTCCATCAAGGATTGTCCTGCCAAAGAACTGATGCTGCCTGGAATGGACATCCAAAGCGTAGTGCTTTACAAACGTGTGCACAGAGCTCCAAGTAGCTGCATTGTAGATGTCTGCAATGGACACGTTTCAAATTTCTGCCAGAGAAGCCGCGACTACCCTGGCAGAATGAGCATATACTCTGCCTTCCAGTTTAACCTGTGCCATCGAGTAGCACTGGTGAAGACATGCCATCAGCCAAGCTGAAATACATCTGATAGCAACAGGCTGACCTAGCCGGCCATGCTGAAAGAGACAAACAGTTGTTCTGATGTGTGGTTTTCTTTGTTCTGGCTAATAGAACCACAAAGCTCTTCTTAACACCAAGAGAATGAAGGGTACGCTACCCCTCATTCTGGAAGTTCACTAAGTAGAGCGGAAGGGCCAATGGCTGGTTCAGATGGAATTTGAGAACACTTCAGGGAGAAATTTAGGGTGAGTTTGCAGAACCACCTTATTTTTGTGAAATACAGTATACGGAGAGTCTGTGACCAAAGCATGTATTTCAGACACTCTGTGAGCGGAGGTAATGGCTTCAAGGAAGGCGATCTTCCAGGTCAGAAATTTCAGCTCACAAGTTGCTAAGGGCTCGAAAGGTTTACAGGTGAGCATGTCTTGCACAAGATTAATGTCTCAGGCAGCTACCGGTCATCTGACCGGTGGCCTGGTGTGAAGTATGCCTTTAAGGAACCTCTTGACCAGAAGTAAATGAGCCAGAGACATGAAGTGTACGGGCTTGTGGTACGCTGAGATCGCACAGAGGTGAACCTTTACGGCTGAGTATTGCAGATCTGTATTTGACAGGTCCAGAAGATACTTCTGGACTTTGGTAGGCAGGAAAAGGGGTCCCAAGAGAACTTTGCACACCACACTGAGAACTGCTTCCACTTAGCCAAGTAGGTCTTTCTAGCAGCTGGCTTGCGTGCCGCTAATAGAATATCTGAGACCCTAAGTAAAACATCACACCTGCTCACCTCTATCTCCTCAGCAGCCAGGCGTGGAGGTGAAGAGATCTCAGGCTGGGATGGACCACTGGACCCTGGGTCAGCAGGTTCGTTTGAAGTGGAAGCTGTCTTGGGGAAGTTTCCAATAATCTGTTGATTAATGGAAACCAGATCTGACAAGGCCAGAATGGGGCGATGAGGATCATTCTGCCCCCTTGCGCCTCCAGTTTGAACAGCACCTCTGAATTAAGGGAAGAGAAGGAAATGCATCAGAAAGCGCCTTGTCCACCGCAGCCTGAATGCATCCTGACAGAAAACGCCAGGTCCTGGATTTCTGGAGCAGAATAGAGGCAGTTTTGTGTTGAGTGGGGACGCAGAAATGTCCAGGTCCGAGTTCCAATCCTTCAAGAGCGACTGCACGATGTTTGTGTCGAGAGACCACTCATGAGGATCGGTTTCGCTCAGCTGAGGTGATCCGCCATATCACTCTGCACTCCCGGCAGGTAAATGGCTTGGATCAGAGCTTTGTGTTCTAGGCACCATTCCCAGACCTCATCGCTCTCCTGTATAAGGGTAAGAGTGTGCTCCGTCCTGTTTGTTGATGTAGTACATCATTGCTTTGTTGTCCATTTGAAGGAGAATGATCTTGTGTCCTTCAAAGCTCAGACTGCATACAGGATGGCTCTCATTTCTAGAACATTTATGAAGAGTTGAGACTCGTCCTGATTCCATCGACCTTGGGTGTGGAGATCTTGACAGTGAGCTCCTCATCTGAGTAGGGATGCATCCGTGGTGATGGAGATCTGAGATTCCAGAAGGGCAAAGGGAAATCCTTCCAGAAGGTTGTCCTCTTGAGTCCACCAGGTGAGTAACCGTTTCAGAGGTTCCATCACTTTGATGCGAAAGGACTGGGGACGTGTGGTCGGGGACCACTGAGTGCCGAGTATCCATGAGTAGTCCTCATGTGCAGGAGAGCCAGAGGCACAGTGAACATTGAGGATGCCATGAGACCCAGCATCCACTGCATCGAGAGAACTCGAACCGAGTCGTTGTCTGTGATGAAGTGGGCCATCTGAAGGATGTCATTCCTTCTGTCCTCTGGAAGAAAGGCTTTTGCGTTGGAGGTATCCAGAAAGTGTCCTATGAAGAGGAGCCGCTGGGAGGGCTGTAGCTGCGTTTTTCCCAAATTTAACAGAACTCCCATGGACGTGAGGAAACTGGAAGCCATAGCCATGGCTTCCCGAGTCTCTTGACTGGAGGGGCTTGCCAGAAGTCAGTCGTCGAAATATGGGAATGCCTGAATTCCGAGCTACCAGAGATGTGCTATGAGAACTGCAAAGTACTTTGTAAAGACTTGAGGCGCCGAGGATAGCCCAAAGGGCAGGACTCTGAATTGGTAGTGTTGACCCAATGCCACGAATCCGAGGTATTTGTGGTGGTTTGGGTGTATGAGAACATGCTGGTAGGCGTCCTGCATGTCGAGGGAGGCCAGTCAGTCGTTCTGATGAATCGGAGGTAACAGGAAGCCAAGAGATATCATGTTGAACTTTTCCTTGTAAGGAAATTTGTTTAGCTTCCTTAGATCGAGAAGAAAAAAATTACTCACCTTAGTAATGTAATTTTTTCTAATGGAGTCTTGCTGTATTCTGACAATAGCAGTGAGTCCCAACCTTCGAACTGCCCCGGAGATGAAAGAGTTAACTTTCCATGCCAGGCATGGAACGCTGAGCTCGAGCTCGGTTGAGACTCTGTCTGTTGCTGTTTGAACTCAAACCGTCAGATCTTTACGAGCTAAACTCACTGAGAGACCTGTGTGGAAGCTGTAAACCTACACTAGCCAACTGGCTACTAAATAAAATAAACAGATTTTTTGGTCCCAAAACAAAGACTCAAGTCAGGAAACCCAAAAAATGAATAAACACAACACCCACTCACCCAAAGAAAGGAGGGTGGTGATATAAAAAGGTGGGGCACCTCCTGAGTGCCAACACTGCTTCTGCCCACCCACATCCCAAAAACAAAGGTTCTGAGAGGAAGGAGGAGGTCAGAATACAGCAAGACTCCATTAGAAGAAACAACATTACTAAGGTGAGTAATTTTTTTCTTCAAACAACATGAAGTCTTGCTGTATTCTGACAATAGCAGACTACCAAGCAGTACCTCCATGGAGGAGGGCAGTACCTACTTAGGAAATAGGCTCTGAAGCACAGCTGTGCCAAACCGAGCATCACTCCTAGCCTGGATATCCAGAGAGTAATGCTTGGTAAAAGTGTGAACTGTTTTCCAGGTAGCTGCTTGACATATCTCTAAGATAGGAATATCCCTGGCAGCAGCCAGGGAAGCAGCTGTACCTCTAGTAGAGTGAGCCCTCAGGCCTGAGGGTGGAATCTTACCTAATTTTTCATAGCAAAATTGAATGCAAGAGACAATCCACCTGGCAATGGATCTTTCAGTGGCAGGTTTTCCTTACCAACCTCACCATAAGTGAGGAACAGTTGGAGGGAGTCAAACCTGTGACCCTTGGTACGCTCTATGTACTAGCTAAGGGCTCTTTTCACATCCAAACTGTGCAGCCTCCTCTCACCAGAGGAGGAATGGTCAGTGAAGAATACAGGAAGAGACATAGATTGGTTAAGGTGGAAGTCTGAAACCACCTTAGGTAAAAACTTCCTGTTAGTCCTGAGGACCACCTTATCTCTATGGAAAGAGATAAAATCAGGCTCCACTGACAGGGTTTGTAACTCGCTTATGCGCCTGGCAGAAGTGATAGCCACCAAGAACACAGTTTTCCAAGTCAAGTACTTAAGCTCTGCTGAGGACAAAGGCTCAAAAGGAGGTTGCATAAGCTGAGTAATGCAAACATTAAGGTCCCAAGCAGGCAGGGTCCTGAATGGCGGATTGGTATAGTAATCCCTGAAAACTTGGAGAATACAGGGTGAGCTGAAAGAGAAGAAGGCTTACCTGCTGAAAGAAAAGCAGAGACAGCTGCCAGATGCACCCTTAGTGTAGCTGGGTCTGAGTCCCAAGCTATTCAGATGAACCATATGGTTAAGGACTGTGGACAGGTCAGCAGACTCTGGGGAGATATGCTTCCCAAAGCACCATATGGAGAATCTTTTCCATTTGGAATTATAAGTAGTTCTGGTGGAAGGCTTCCTAGAAGCCTTTAGAATATCCATAACACCTTGAGAGAGGTGTAAATCAGCAAACTCTAACTCCTCAAGAGCCAAGCCTTGAGATTGAGAGATTTGAGATTCGGGTACCAAACCCTCCCCTGAGCACAGGTTAACAGGTTGTAATTCCTGGGAAGAGACAAGGGAAGGTGGACTGCTAAGGACAACAGGAGAGGGTACCAGGGCTGTCTGGCCCAGTCTGGAGCAATCAGAATCACCTTGCAGGGTTGAGACCTGATTTTGACTAGCACCCTGAACAGGAGAGGGAACGGGGAAAGCATACAGGAACTTCCCTTCCCAACTGAGAACCAGGGCATCCAGGGGGACTGAGCCCAACACTGGGGGCCTGCAGCAAAAAAGGGGAAGTTGGTGATTGTCTGGGACTGCAAAAGATCTATCTGTGGGGTGCCCCATCTGGAGAAGATCACTTCCAAAACCAGGGAATCCAGTGACCATTCGTGATGGCCCTGAGATATCCTGCTGAGAGCATCCGCCAGGACATTGTCCTTGCCTGGGAGGTGTACTGCTATAAGGGAAGTGTTCAGGGAATAGGCCAGAGACCACAACTTCATTGCTTCTGTGCACAAGGCCGAAGACGGAGTGCCCCCTTGCTTGTTGATATACCACATTGTGGTGGTATTGTCTGTCCTGATCTAAACAACTTTGTTCTGAACAGACTTGGAAAAAGCTTGAAGTGCTAGAAACACTGCTCTGAGTTCCAACAGATTGATGTGAAGCAGAGATTCCTGAGGGGACCACAACCCTTGGGTGGTTAGGTCTCCCAAGTGAGCCCCCCACCCCAAGAGGGAGGCATCTGTAGTAAGGATTAAAGAGTGAGACTGAGTGACAAAAGGAACTCCCTGTCTTAGATTGTCCTGATCCTGCCACCACTGCAAAGCCTGGATCAGGGTTCGAGTCACTGGTATCAGTTTGGTCAGAGGGTCCTTTTTCTGAGACCAAAAGGCTCTCAAGTGGAACTGAATGTCCCTCATCTGAAATCTTGCTCCCTGCACCACTGCTGTAGAAGCAGCCATGTGCCCCAGGAGCTGCAGAAAATGCCTTGCTGGTCGAGACACCTGTAGGGTGAATGAAGAGGCCAGTGTGATAAGGGTCCTTGCCCTGTCCAGGGGAAGGAAGGCTCTGCCTTTTCTGTATCTAGCTCTGCGCCTATGAAGGTAAGGAGCTGAACAGGCTCTAGAACTGACTTTGAAAGATTCAGAAGGAAACCTAGAGAGGTGAGCAGTTGCTTAGTTATCTGTAGGTGTAACTTGACTTGGTCTGGGGACTGGCCACTATGAGCCAGTAGTCCAGGTATGGGAAGATGGCAATTCTTTGCCTTCTTAGGGAAGCAACTACTACTGCCAGGCATTTTGTGAATACCCTTGGAGCAGAGGTGAGGCCAAAGGGCATTGCTCTGAATTGGTAATGGCCTAAGGGCAGCTCGAACCCGAGGTATTTTCGATGGGAGCTTCTGATGAGAATATGGAAGTAGGCATCCTTGAGGTCCAGGGAGACTAGCCAGTCCCCTGGCCTTAGAGAGGGTAGAATTATTCCCAGAGTCACCATTTTGAACTTTGGCTTTAAAAGGTGCTTGTTTAAATATCTGAGATCCAGGATGAGCCGCCATTCTCCTGTCTTCTTGGGGATGAGGAAGTACCTGGAGTACAATCTTTTCCCTTGGTGTAGGGGTGGAACCCTTTCCACAGCTCTGAGAGCCAAGAGGGAAGAGACCTCTGCCTCTAGGGCAAGTGCCTCTGAGGGATTTGCAGGTGGAAAGGATCTGGTTCTCATCTTTGGAAATTTTTTGAAGCTGAGAACCAGACCCTGGCTTACTACTTCCAGGACCCATTTGTCTGATGTTAAAGACTTCCAGTCCTAGACAAAGTAAGCCAGCCTGCTCCCTACAGGTGGTGGAGAATTGGCCCTGGCAAACCCATCAGGATGCCTGTTTGGCAGGGGGTTTAGGCTGAGGGGTGGAAGCAGGCCTGCTTGTACCCCTTCTGCCTCTCCCTCTAAAGAACCCCCTCTGAGCATAGGAAGAAGAGGAGGCCTGGGCTTGGTAAAAAGGCCTATGAAAAGACCTGCCCCTGGGATGCTGCCTCTGAGGAGTGGCTTGCCTTTCCTTGGCCTGAGCACTCCTACAGGTGGTCCTGTATTCATCCATTTTCTTCATGTAGTTCTCTGTTTGCTCCCCAAACAGAGAATTACCCACAACAGGAAAATCCATGGCCTTAGTCTGGGCATCCTGAGACAGGCTAGTACATCTGAGCCAAGCCATCCTACGAAGTGCCACAGATGTAGACATGACTCTAGATGAAACATCATTGGAGTCCACTGCAGCATGAAATTGCACCTTGGATGCCACAATACCATCAGCAGCCACCTGCTCCAGCTCCTTGGCAAGCTGGCCAGGGACCTGTTTAGCTAAAGCCATGACAGTGTCCCATCTAGATTTCTGATATCTCAGCTGTATAGGCCATATAATTGGCCTGCCTGAGTCCCAGGGATGCTGCCATGTACTGTTTCTTTGCCATGGCATCAATCCTCCTGGAGTCCTTATTTGGGGGTGTGAAGCCAAGGGTATATTAGCCTTATCACAGGCTGCAGCCTGCACTACCTCAACATGGCTGCATTGCTTGGTAAGGAACTCCATATCTGAGCCTGACAGAGTATACCTCTCGTCCATTCTTTTATCCACAGGAGGTATAGAATTAGGAGTCTTTAAAATCTTAAATGTCTGTTTCCCAAAAGACTTGTGTAAGGGAATAGTCAGCCTCCTGGACTCTGGGATATCCATCATTTCCACAGTCAGGCTCCTCCTGGTCATCCACAGCTTCTTCCATAGGAAGCTGAAGGGTTTCGCCACTTTCTTGTAAAACATGAAATGGGAGGGGGACTCAGAAAGCCTAGGAGGAGACACTCCTGAAGGTCTGTCTGGGGAGATGTCCGGGTCAATGGGCACATCCAGACTTTCATAACCACATTCACTTTCCTCACACTCTCCTTCCTCCTCCTCCTCCGGTTCATAATATTCTTCCAAATCATAATCCGGAACTAGTGGAACCAGCCGAACCGCGCGCCTTTCTGATGGTGCCGGTTCGGTCGAACCAGGGAAGGCGACTGCACAATTTTTATCGCTTTGGCTATTTCATCAGTGGTTGGAGAAGACACTTTTGGATCCACACCAGCTGATTTTTCCCTTCTTGTTCTCTTAACCGGAACCGATTCCTCGGAATCGGTTCTCCTTTTGCCAGAAGAAGTTACGCCCTGGTCAGAAGGCACTCCTTCTGGTTCGGTCTGAACCGAACCGGGCTGGCTGTCCGGGTCAGCGGACTTTTTGGCCTCCCTTTCCCTGAGCCTACCAACTGCCTTTTCTAGGGTAGCTGCAGGAAAATTTTTACAAATCTGGCAGCCTGAATCGAGGTGGTCAAACCCCAGACAATAAACACAGGTGGTGTGGGGGTCAGCCTTAGCAAAGACTTCCCCAAACACACTACAGTGTTGAAACCCAGTGGGCCCGGTTTTTCTTTTGGGTTTCTCAGACATGGTGCCAGACCTAACAAAACTTACCCTTTTAATGGCAATCCGCCAGGCAAGACACTCTTACCGGTTCCTGACCGTGTTACGGGTTGTGGAAAAAACTGTAACAAAATCCGTTTTTTCAGAACCGATAAGAACCGGTAACCAAACTCTAAAAGTAGAAATAAGGATTTTTAAACAACTTGATTGGTTCAAACCGAACCGATGACCGTTTACAAGTTCCACACAGAATAGAAAACAATATAACCTATCTAGTACTCACGAATACCACAGACAGAGACTGAACCGACAGGTTGTGGTTTAAATTCGGTCGAAAACCGAGAAAAACGTTACTTTAACCGACAAACTGAACCGAGCAAAGGGTAAATCTCCGGAGCGACTGTTCAGTGAGGCGGAGTAAAGAATCTGACGGTTTGAGTTCAAACAGCAACAGACAGAGTCTCAACCGAGCTCGAGCTCAGCGTTCCATGCCTGGCATGGAAAGTTAACTCTTTCATCTCCGGGGCAGTTTGAAGGTTGGGACTCACTGCTATTGTCAGAATACAGCAAGACTTCATGTTGTTTGAACAGGGTGCATGTCGCCTGTTTTCTTTGGAACTAGGAAGTAACAGAGTAGAAACCTGTGTTTCATTGATCCAGCAGAACTACTTACTACTTCCTGTTTATTTATTTCAGTTTAGGATTACAACCTTTGAGCCACAGGCTCATTTACAAAGGTCTGAATCAGCAGAAAATACATGACAAGACAGGACAGACTGGTACATATGGGAAAGACACATAATTAATATCAAGGTTACAAGTGCAGTTTCAGCGCTGTAAAAGATTACAGGTCAGCAGGTGCCAGCATATGTCAACACTTGATGAATTATCAATTTAAAACAACACTATTAGAGTGCAGTCTGTGATGCTTGGCCAGCTGGTTATGATTGTTCTATGATATCTGTAATATAGAATGTGGTATGTGAGGTGTCTCACATGAGACATCCTGTGCTCCTGGTGACCCCCAGGTTTTAGTGAGAATAACAGGATATATGTAACTAACCAGGTGTTTTCTGTAATGTAATTAACTTTTGAGAAGTTGCATTTTACAGCCTTTTTATGATCTCCTCTGAAGCTGGGAAACTAAAATATACATGTTATGGCTTCAGATAAGCTGATTCCTGTTGGCTATATTTGCATCTAGGTGAGAAACTGCAGAGTCGAAAAAATCTTTGATGTGCTCTGGGAACAGGAACTTCTCAAAGATCAAAGAGAATTAACTGGGAAATCACAGACTTATAATTTGGGAAATTAGTTTTTGCTGAAGTCACAGTATTTTAAATATCTTCTGACAGGAAGATCATTGTTTGTATAATTTTTATATTCTAACAGGAGGAGCTAGATGACATCATAGAAGGGACGGAAATACTGAGTTTAAATTGTATTCTGTGTTTCAGCTGAGTGACATTTTCTTGTTGGACTCTTAAGAAACAAAATCTCTGATCTAACTTAGGCATTTATAGAGGCAATACATTAGATAGAAAAAGTCTAAATGTATGTTGGTAGGAGTTTGTAGTTTCTTTGCTTTTCTTTTAAGTGATTGTATGCTTTGTGATATAGTGTTCTGTGTTTACATTTTACATATTTTTATCTATTTTTAAGTAAATCTTTCATTTGAAAAAGACTGCCTGGGTGTGTCTTCGAAGTTCTTTTTTGCATGTGATGTACAGATGGTTAAATCTGACAACTGTTCATAAGCTTGATGGCGTTACCAGACTGGAAAAGGTAAGAATATACCTAAGGTCTTTTACAGAGTTTTAAGGGTTCATTCTGGATACCTGGTTAGGTGCCCTTAGGCGAAAGATATCTGGCATCTCCCCGAAGAGCAGATTATCTGAACCTGCACACTGGGGTATGCTAGCATAAGGTTCACAATTTGAATCCCCTCAGAACTTCACACTAAAGGTGATTCGGACCCACAAGCAGACAGGAGGGTTACCCTGTTCTGTTACCTGTTCACAAAACTGTGCTCGGAGGTTGGCACTGTGGGAGCAGAGGGCCTGACCTGCTGAGTGCGTTCAGTCCAGCACTTAGAGACAGAGAGTAGTCAGAGACAGGAGTGTCACAGGTGACTGTGCAGTAGCCAATAATGGAGTCAGTGAGTGCTTAGAGACAGAAGGGGCCGCAAACTGCTAGGAGGTGAGGCTGATAGGAGCAGCCAGGCATGGCATTGTCAGACAAGAGGAGAGGAGGGAGGGGAGGGGAGGGAGTGGGGAGGAGAGATGGGGTTTAGGAAAGGGGTAAGTGGGGGGGAAGGGCAGTGAGGAAAGAAACAGGGGGTAGAGGAGCAGGAGAAAGTCATGGGGAGTAAGGTATGTGGAGGTACAAGAGGGGTGAGGTTGGGAGGAGGTAGGGGGATGACACTTTGGGCAATAGGGAGAGGAGGAAGGGGGCTAATCTAGCCACGTTTAAGAAAGACCAATATCCCAGAGAGGGTGTGGGAGAGACAGGGTGGGGGAAAGGGAGGAGGGAAATACTGGAGGAGGCAGGGGTGGGTAAGGACAGGGAAGGAGTAGGAGGGTGGGGCTTGTAAATGAGGGAAGGAGTAGGAGGGTGAGGCTTGAAAGGGGAGAGAGAGGAAATGGGGTGGGGGCAAGCCCTTTGGTGGGCATGATTAGCTAGAAGGGTAGTGGCAAGCATTTTTGCGGCTAGGAGTGTATGTAGCCCAGTTTTGAACTGACTGAGCCCATTACATTCGGCTAGAGCAGTAGGCAGGTCATTGAACCACTTGGGTCTACTATATGAAAGGGATCTCTGACCCAGTGAGGTATGTTTAAAGGGTATTAGCAGTCCTTCCTTGGTTGCACTCCTTGTGCTGATGGTGGGTAGAGCAGTTACAAAGAGGGTGGAGGTCGACTCAGGCATGAGCCCCAGTAAGCAGGCCTGGTATTGAATCCTGAGATGGTGGGGGAGCCAGCCAGTGTCACTGTATAGTGAACATGTATGCGTCAGGTGGTGAGCTCCCAGGACAAGTTGACAGGCCTTGTTAAGTACTGTTACGACTCTTTTAGTGCTGCTGTGTCGGAGCCAGCCCTGTAGATCACTAGGCCATAGTCCACCATGGACAGGACTGAGCTACAAGTAACACATTTTAGGGCATCTGGCATCATGGATGATCGGTGGCATGTAGAGAATACCTAGTCTCTGTTTGCAGATTTGATTAGTTGCTCAATGTGCACGGAGAAGGTGAGGGTGTCATCAAGGAGAACACCTAAGTATTTAAATGTGAAAACCTGATCAAGTGTCTCCTTTGCTGCAGAGTATCCTCAGAGGGGCACCTCTCATCTTGCTCTGTGGGGTACTGAATAGCACGCCTTGATCTTATTGTAGTTGAGCAGTAGTTTGCTGTGGAGGAACCACAATTCCAGTTTTGAAAGTTGTCCTGTAAGTCAGAGTTGATTGCTGCCAGCTCTTTGCCGGAGACAGAAATACCAGCATCATCCAAATATAGTACCATGTGAACGGGACAGGTGGAGGGAAGTGTGTTGATGAAGAGGAGCGGCTCAGGATAGAGCCTTGGGGGACTCCTAGGCTCACTTTCCTGGGCTCCGAGATGGTACCGCTGATTCTAACACACTGCGACCTATGAGACAGGTAGCTGTTGAACCAAGTAACTGCATCAGTGGACAAACCTGTAGCAAGGAGGCATTGCTGAAGGTGGTGGTGGTTGACAGTGTCGAATGCCTTAGGTCTATAAAGACAGACCCTACTGCCAGCCCTTTGTCCACAGCGTCATATATCTGAGTGATGTAGTCGACAAGTGCTGTGAGGGTGGAGTGGTTATGCCGGAACCCATGCTGTTGTATGCAGAGTAGGTTGTATTTTCCAAGGTACTCAGTAAGCTGGTCAGAGACCACTCTTTCAAGGGCTTTGGAAAGGTTGGGTAGTATTGAGATGGGCCGGAAGTTGGACTGGTTGGTCCTGTCCCCAGATCTGAAGACTAGGGTAACAAGTGCTGCCTTCCCACTATCAGGGAAGACCCCAGATCTAAGGGAGTCATTGAAGACCTTGGTGTGTGGATCCGCAAGTTTATTCAATGTAAGAGCAACCATCTTCATGTCAATACTGTTGCTTCCCATCCTGGTCTTGTTAAGAACAAGTTTGACATATTTAATAGTCTCTTTTCACGATACTGTACTGAAGTAGAATGGGGTGGACCATTGTTAGGCCGGGATGCAGAGTTCGGGCTTTGGAGCTGGTCAGATGGTGAATGACTGAGTTAGTCAGTGGGTAGCACATTGCTTAGGTCCATGAAGGCTTCACTGAATGCATTCGCAATGTCCCTTGGGACTTGCAGTGTACCAGATGTGGTTACAATGAGATCGAGAGGTGCTCTAGAGGCTCTACCCATGAGAGCTTTCACTGAGTCCCAAAACTCTCTACCACGGCCCCAGCTCCTACCCAGCAGATCTCTGTAGTATGTGGCTTTGGCAAGTCGAATTAGCTTCATGCATTTATTCCTTGCTGTCTTGTAGGCTATGAGGTAAGTCTAATTCCCGGTTTTTTTGGCCCTGTGCCACAACTGGTCTCTAAGGCACATCTGCTCGATTAAGGAGCCTGATAGCCAGGGATTTGTTGTACCTCTTACTTTCTTTGATTTGTAGGGGCGAAGATGTCACAGGCCTTGGTGAAGACCTTAGTAAAGTAGTCAAGGGCCTGGTTATCGCCCTCCATCATTGTCCAGTGGTGACCAGTCAACTAGATTAATGTACTCTCTGAAGCTATCCAGCTCTCAGTGGTCGGTTTCTGGAGGCCATGGGCTTGCACTTAGAAAACCTGTTTGTCCAGATACCTACTATCGGGAATGGTCACTGAGGGAGTCAGGTAGAACTGTGACCTCAGCTAGGTGTTCAGGGCAGGAAGAGAGTAGCCAGTCGATGAGGGAGCTGGTACCTGTTTGATAATTTTGTCTAGCAGCTTGTGTAACCATCTGGGTTAGGCAGAGGCCAACTATCTGGTCTCTAGCAACAGCAGCATCCTGGGAGTGCCAGTTTATGTTAAAAATCCTCAATGATGACTTGTTTTGAGTTTGTTTATGCAGCTCTTGGTTTTGATGAACTGCTGAAAGCCAGAGGTGCGTAAACCAGGGGAGGTACACTGTGGTGAGTAGTAATAATACAGTTACGTAAGAACTTACCGTGAACAGTAGATCTTCTGAGAAGGCTCTTGCAGTAGGTATTCAGATACAGGACTAAGCCGCCAGGCATCAGGACCCCACGGAAAAATTTCTAGTTAGCAGTCTCTGCAGGGGACCGCCCCCACGCCAGTGACTGGCATCATAAGACATCAGTATAAAGGGCGGTTCCCACGCCCGCCTTCCAGTTCTTTCCCCGCCAAAGGTCAAGAGAGGCAAGACGAGAGAGAAGAGGATATTCCCCCCATGGAAATAACGTAAAGAAGCTCAGGGGGATGGAGGGCAGGAAGGCAATACCTACTGCAAGAGCCTCTCTCGAAGATATACTGCTACGGTAAGTTCTTACGTAACTGTACTATCTTACCTCGAGAGGGCTCTTGCAGTAGGTATTCACATATAGGACTGAGTCCCAAGCAGTCTGGAACAAGGAAAAGCACTTGGGAGGAGGACTGTGATCCACAGCATAGAACCTCAGGGCTGAACGGGTCTCATGAAAGGAGACCTTGTAGGACAGCCAACCCAAAGCCTGCTCTACGGCATGAGGCAATGTCCAAACTGTAGTGTTTCGTGAAGGTATGTACAGAAGTCCAAGTTGCGGCTGCACAGATGTCTGCCGCTGACACATGCTTAAAACAAGCCGCAGAGGCAGCTACTCCTTCGGTGGAGTGACCTCTGACTTGACCCAGAAGGGTCTTCTTGTACTTGTCGTAACAGAAAGTGATACAATGTGCCAACCATTTATTTATTTTGAATAATCAGATTTACAACCTTTGAGTCAGAGACTCGTTTACAAAGGTACCTCGTTGCAGGGAGGGTGGACAACAAGGAAGTGATGTTTAGACAGAGGTTAAAATACAGGCGAAATACAGGTATAGATAAACAAACACAGTTTGTTATAGTTATACAGGAAGAGTCATACTCAATATTTGGATAGGCATTGCTTAAAAACAGCACTGCCTTCTCTTTGTGAGCAAAAGAGACAAAAGCTGATCAGTCTTCCTGAGATCCTTAGTCTGATTAGTGTAACATCTCAGGATCCTGTGAACAGCCAAAGTACGCAAGAGGTACTCCCCTCGATTGGAATGTTGTGTAAAGAAAGCGGGTAGCTCAATAGATTGATTCAGCGTAGATTCAGCCACCACCTTAGGGAGAAACTTAGGGTCGGTGTGTAGAGCCACATGTTCCTTATGGAAAATCAAGTACGGGATTTTGCACATCAAGTCCCGAAGCTCGGAAATGCGCCGAGCAGAAGTAATGGCCACTAGGAAAACTATCTTCCAAGAAAGGAACTTCAAATCGGCTGTAGCTGCCGGCTTGAATGGAGGCAGAGTAAGCTTCTCCACGATAAAATTCAAGTCCCAAGGAGGGGCAGGAATGCGAATGGGGGGTCTCAAATGGAGAACCCTCTAAGGAAAGTCTTAGAGACTTTCAACTGAGTAAAAGTCCTGTTCCAAAAGGAATATGGTAGGCTGAGATAACTGCCATGTTGACTTTCAACGAGGAATGGCTGAGACCCAGATCAAGAGGTGACGATGTAGTCCAGGACTTTACTGACTGGGCACGAGAAAGGCTGGAAGTCTTTAGAGTTGGCGCAAATAGAAAATCATTCCCACTTCATGGTGTAGGTGGACCTCGTGGAAGGCTTTCTGGCCTCCACCAAAATGTCCACTACTAGAGGAGAGACTCCAAGTTGGGAACCACATGAGTCGCACTTGTTTTTATGCAATTCCAAGGGCGTCAGGGACGACATACAAACTGTTTGAAAAAATCGAAAATTAGAGAAAATGGGTCGGAAAATTCGAAAACTTAGATGAATGACTGACGAGCGCTGTATTACCACGAGGAACTTTCACAAGCCGATGGCGGGAAAGAACTGGAAGGTGGGCATGGGGGACCACCCCTTTATACCGACATTGCATGATGCCGGTCACCTGAAGTGGGGGTGGTCCCCCGCCAGAGACTGCTAGCTAGAAATTTTTCCACGGGGTCCTGACGTCTGGCGGCTTAGTCCTATATGTGAATACCTACTGCAAGAGCCCTCTCAAAGTAAGATACTTTGTTCTGTTGCCCTATAGTGAGTTTTAAGGTAAGGATTTGAGTCTCCTAGGTGCATAGGGTACTGGGTAGTAGCTGACCTATGATGTCACACCTGAGGTAGACTAGGCAGTCACCTCCTCTTTTTGATACTCTGTCCTGCCTGAACATGTTATAGCCATCCAGGGCTACTGTCTCATCGTCAGCCTTTGGGGATAGACATGTTTCCGTGAGTGAGATGACATCAGGTTTAAGTAGTTCCACCCAAGCCTGAAATTGAAAGAGTTTGGGAGGAGACTTCCTCACGTTCAGCGACACAATCTTAAAGGTGCCCAGACTGGGGGCTGCCATTAGGAGGGCCAGGATTGGGGTGGGGGTTCCCAATAGTAGGCGCATGAGTAGTATGAGCTTCTCAAGAAGCAGGACCATGTTGTCTTGGAGGAGTTGGATTTGCCAAATGAATGTGTAAAGGAGGCCTTGACTGGAAGCAAGAAGGTCTAACTGAGAGACAGACAGCTTGGGCTGTCGCTTGGGTGGGTGATCCAAAGGGTTTTGAAAGGTTTAGAGAGTATCCCTATGGATTATCCTGTGTACCCACTTATATGATGTGACTGACTTCCACTGGTCATAAAACTGAGTCAGACGCCCTCCTACTGTCGAGGAAGAGTCCCCTCGGACAGCTGAGGTGGGACTTGGGCGGAATCTCGGAAGGTGGCACTAGGCGCTTTGGGACCTAATGTCTTCCTGTGTTTTCTATTGCGGGAGTTTGATTTCTTCTGAAACCCCTTTGCCCTTACTACTAAAGGACTGACGGTTATGAAATTGTTGCCGTTCCCACCTCTGTTGAGGGGCTGCAGATGGCAGTCTGGCTGTTTTGATAGCCGTTCTAGTTTTCTGTGTGGCCTCTAGTGCCTGCTCAACCCGAGGACCAAACAGACACGTACCATCAAAAGGAACTCTCTGCTGGGCATCATTCGTGAATCCTGGACGTGTAAAACAAGAGTGACGTCGGTGCATATACCAGCTGCTGCTGCTCTGAAGAGTCTCAAAGGCATCCATAGCGGCTTTAAGCTGCTGATTATCAATGCCTCTAGTAATGGTCTGAATTAGTTCTGTGTTAACGCTCAAATCGGGAAGAGCTTCTACAGTGGCCTTGAGCGAGTGCCAGAGGGTATACTCATACCGAGAGAAATAACCCTGGTAGCTTGCAATGCGCATGCCCATGGTGGAGGCAGCGAAGACTCGCTTTCCCAAAGTGTCAATTTTGCGTGATTCCTTGTTTTCTGGGCATGCCGTCAATTCCTGAGGAAGACCAGCTTTGTAATTCTCTGCCAGGACAACTATGGCATCATCAAAGGCTTGCGTGGCCAGAATAAGACAATCCTTGGGAGGGGTGTATTTCCCATCTAAGTGGACTCTGGCCACAGAGGAATAAGCTACTGATTATCCCACACCATTTGAGAGAGGGTCTCAAAAGAGGGTTACATGGGAGGAGTCCATTCCACAGGAATATCCGAACATGCAGATACTGCAGACGCAGCAATTTCCCAGGATCAAACTCTGAAGTCTGGAGAGAGAGAGAGTGGTATTCATGTTCTTAAGCAGAGACTTAAATGAAAGGTCCTCGACCAGAGGCTCTGCTGGAAGAGATTGTTTATTTGCCACCCCCAGAGAGGAATCGTCATCAAAGTCGTCCCAAAATCAAAGATCAGAATCAGGTTCAATATCATCTCCTACTAGCCCCGGAAGGACAGAGTATATATAGGAAAGGGAGGAAAAAGAGGAGGAGGAGCTCCACAAATCGGAGTCGAGAACCCCGGTGCCCCTCATGGCACTGAAGGCAGTCCCGGCGGCGACACAGGGTGCGTCACTGAAAACACCAGTGGCACTGGCACAGGATGCGGCATTGGCGCCAGAGGAGCCGGCGCCAGGCAGGACCTGAGGCCCCTAAGCCCCTATTCAGGAGGGAAATCTGAGAAATTCAGTAGGAGATAAAGGCACCCAAAGGGCCTCGCACCACAGCCATATGAGGGAAGGCACCAGAGCGTGGCGTCGACAGCACCAGAGAAGGCGCCACAGAACTGGGAAGCCCCAACCGCCCTGCCCAGAGGGTCTGAAACTGGTCAGGCCCGGCCCCATGGCGGACTCACCGACTCAGGCAGGCGGCACACAAATCAAGACTAAACCCACTGCTCCATAAGAGCAGCCCAATGGTGAAATTGCTCATCGGAGGACCCTCCAGGGGCGGGAGGGACTCTGGAGCCGAGGATGCCAGTCACCAGGAACAGAGGCCGAGGAGACCCCAGAGGAGTCAGAGTCGAACCCCAGACCCTCACCACCGACAATCGATGTGCAGACATACCACAGGGCGACCTCAAATGGTACAATTTCTTTTTCAACCAGGAGGCCGAAGAAAAACTTGAGGTCGAGCGGTGCAGAGTCCTTGACGAGGATCGAGAATGGGACTGCTTCTTTTTGTGCTTTTGGGAGGACCACTCATCCCCGAGCACCGGACTGCACATAGTCAGACCCCTCCACAGAGGGCGCGAGAAGCAGACCCAGCCCTGCTGAAAACACAGTGTTCATGCGAAGTCTCCCACCGCCACCTGCCCTGCTCATGGTTGACTCCGTCGAAGATGGGCTGAAGACTTCTTCTTGATGAAAATTACTTTAATACTATTTTTTTTTTTGCTGAATCAAATAAAATAAAATCTAATCAAATACTAAAACGACTATAGCTACTGTTGTATAGACGTGACGTTTTGACTCACAGCGGGAGAGCTATGTTGTCACTGAAGTGCACTCGACGGCAGGAAAAAAGGAACTGAGGCAGTTGGAGAGTTGATGCCGAGGTAGCCTATATGGCGTGAGCCAGGCTTGCAGTGCAGCTTCCTCACGGCCCTATCTAGGCGCTGGTCCTCCAGAAGATTTCTGGCTCCCGCTGGGTCCTAGTGCCCAGTCATTCCATTAGTGTGAATGAGTGGTGGAGACTTTATGTCTAGGAAGATCAGGGTGAACCTATGTTTAAAAAATGTAATGGGCTACTATATAGAATTTGGGCTAATCCTCAGACGCAGGAACAGATGGAACAACTGGTCATACCAAAGAAGTACAGAACTAAGCTGTTACAGATAGCACATGATAGTTCTAGGGCTGGTCACTCGGGGAGGGACCGCATCCTTGCCAGATTGCCATTCAGATTTCTACTGGCCAGGAATTTATGATTAGTTCCCAAGTTAGCGCTACTCCAAATCACTTCCCACAGAAGTTGTACGACCACTGGATAATTCCAATAATGCAGTTTTATTTTCAATTAATAAAACAAAACAAAGATGGTTCAGCAATGCAAAGTAATACAATCACCTATACAAGCATGCTAGCCCCAGTGCTTCAAGCTTCTAGCCTTCCTCAGGGGACGTCCCTGAGGTAGGCTAGAAGCCGAAGCACTGGGGCAAGCGTGTTTCTGTGGGAGGTGATTTCAAGTAGCGCTTAACTTGGGAACTCTGCATTTCAATAGGGCTGGCAGCCCTTCAAAGCACACTATGCCCGCTTCCTGTGCACAGGCAGTGTGTTTTTTTTTTTAATCCTGGAATTCATGAAGATGTTGCTACATATTGCAGTTCTTGTGCTGAATGTCATAAAGTAGCCCCAGTGACTAACAAAGACAAGGGGTCCCTGGTGCCCCTACCTTGATAGATGTGACTTTTGATAGAATTGCAATGGATGTGGTTGGCCCCTTAGATAAAAGTAAAAGGGTAATCTATTCATTTTGTTAGTATGTGATTATGCTACTCAAGGCAGACTACAGAGTCAGTTCCAATGTGTACTGTCACAGTCCCAAAAGTGGCAGCAGAACTTCTCAAAAGTTTCAGCAGGGTGGGCACACCTAAAGAGATTATTACTGATCATGGCAGTAATTTTGGTACTGCACTACTGAAGGAGCTGTACTGACTACTAGGTATCCCTGCCATAACAGCCTCCCTTTATCACCCTCAGACAGATGGTCTTGTTGAGTGTTTTAATCAAACTTTAAAACACATGTTAAAAAGGTTTGTAAAACGGGAAGGGAAAATTGGGACCAATACTTACCATATCTGCTTTTTGCTTACAGAGAAGCGTCATACGCCTCAACAGATTATTCACCATATAATTACTGGTGACCCTATTTAACAACCGGATTCTGAGTACTTTCAAACGCCGTAATAACCCGAAATCGGGTTATTACAGCGTTTCTTAAAACTTAGTTGCAGTCTTTGTTACTCATGTGCAGCACACCACCTAACTGGCTGTCACTTTGTGTGTGGGCGGACCGAGCGCATGAGCGTGAAAAAAAAAGTTATGTTGCCTGCTTCCCAAGGACCGCAGTCATCGCCCGACTTCCTCTCACCGCAAGACACCAGTTTCTTATTTCAGTTTTATGTGGTTGATCGTGCCTTTGCAAAAAAAAGTAAGCGGTCGATCCTGCACTTATCAGGAGTCCGTCAAAGACTCGGGAGACAGCTCTCTGATCGTGAATGGACCGCAGTGACTAACTACTCTTACTCAGGTCCCGCTGCGCTTAAAACGTATTGGCAGTTTCAAACAAATAAAAAAAATATGTATCTGAATTGGAGCGAAGAGATGAGAAGCGAATAGAGAGAGAGACAGGCTGACAGGCACAGCTAGCTGGTGTGTGTGTGTGTCTGTCTCTCTCTTGCTCTCTGACAGCATTGCTTGAAAAACTCCCTGCACCAGTAATTATAAAAAATAAAAGATAGACAAGTATGCGTTGTGGATTTTTTTTTTTTTTTTTTACACACCCTTGGTGTGTGATAATCATAAACCTCTCAAGCTTTGCTCTGGGTTTTTGGGTCATCACACGCTTGGTGTGTAAAAAATCCATAACACACACTTGTCTATCCATTATTCTCTATTTGAAATACTGTATGGTGGACAACTCAGAGGGCCACTAGATGTAATTAAAGAAATATGGGAAGAGCACCCCACTCAAATAAAAATCAATTACATCTTATATGTGTGTCCTGAGAAGGAAACTGGCAAAATATTTTGAAATTGCCTATAGTAATCAGGAAGAGGCCCCAAACCAGCAGAAGGTATAATATGACCATGGGGTAAAAGAAAAAGTTTTTGAGCCAGGTGAGAAGGTCTTGCTGCTGTTACCCACTACAGAAAATAAACTGTTAATAAAGTGGCAGGAACCTTATACAGTGTTTAAACGCGAAAACTTTGTTTTCTTTGTTTGTACTGCCTTTGTAAATAGCTATCCTGAACAATTTTATCTTTTATTTTATTGCTATGGAAAATAATAAAACGCTACTTGTACATTTTATAACTCCTGGTTTTCCTATACTTCCTGACCTATGCCTCGTGACATAAGCCATATAGCTGTCATGTTGAATACCCAGGGATGCTGCCTGAAATCTAAGGCCAAAGTGGTCCTGTCTTTTGGACTCTGTGTGGCAACTTGATAGAATCTCCCTGTATTTTAGCTTTTTGCGGAACACCAAGTCCAACACCAGAACTTCCACTGAAGGGTGCATTGTGAACCCTGTAAAAACCTCCAGGGGCCCGTCCCACGCAGAGATGCCAGGCAAGAAGTCATGCACTCCCTAACACTGTATGTAAGGCTCAGAAAAGATGGGACAAGTGGGAAGCTACCCCTGGGGAGAAAGCCTCCAGGATGTCCATCGGTGGGTAGCTCACCTTCTTCCTTAACTCCTTCAATGGAGCATCCAGGGCCAAGGAAATCTTGTTCCAAGAGTGAAATCAAAAGTAATAAGTCTCCAGCTTAGGTAGCTCTGTACAACAGCATACTGTCATGTTCTTGAACCTTCAGGGTCAAACTTAACAACTATAACTTGAGGAGTCCAGATACTAGGGAGCCAGATGCTGAAGAGGTGAGTGTAACACCTGTTTGGTCAAAGTGACCACCACTGATAGGGTTGGGGCCGCCATGTCCCTTGCCTGGAGTCCTAGATTGCAGCACCCACTTTCTGTTGAGGTGGTTGGAGGGAGAAATGCAGATAATGAAAAAAGTAAAATAGCTGTAAGCATTATGGTATGACTGCTTGGAAAAATTAGGATTTTTTTTTCTGCAGCACAAATATAGAAGGTGTAGCAAACACCTCTGTTGAAAAAAGGGATCACATCAACTTTCCCCAGTGCTTCAACCAAGGGGTCTTCATCAGGGTCCAGGGTGGTGGGGGCAGGACTGGAAGCGGATGCTGTCACCACACCCGCAACACTAATGGTGGTGACTGCAGCTGTGTGGGCAAGGCTGGAAAAGTCAGCAAAGGCTTGACCTGCCGGATCATTAACAGTGGTTAACTAAGTTCTCTGGAATATACACTGTAGGCTCACTGCTGGCATATGGCCTTTTCTGAATGACACTGGGTTTCGTGTCAGCAGCAAGAGTTTGATGAATATGTGGATAAGCTCGACAACAACTGCCACCGACTATACCAATGACAGGGAGTGGGACGGGGAGTGAGAGCACAATCTGAAGCTTGATCGTCGATCATGTCAGTGTGGTTCTGGGACAACTGGAATTGACTGGAGTCAACTTCCTTGACAGTGTACCAAGTAGCACTGGCCAGATAGAGGAAGCATTGGATTCTGGATGACAGGAGACACCTTCACAAGTGGCAGACCAGTCAGCGGAACCTCAAATGGAATGCTCCTCCCAGGCTAGGACTGCAGAGACACAAGTGGAATCATTGGAGTTTATGAGAGAAATGTTTAGGTTCCCCTTGACAAGAATTGTCATAGACCAGTCCTGACAGCTCGACTGAATTACTGAATGGCGCTGAAGTATTCAGCTGCCCTGATGTAATCTCCAGGGCAAACCAATGGGTTCCACAGGGGTTTAAAGGTGAACAACCACAAGGAGCCTCTGGCAGAAAGACTGCAAATAGTCTCTTGACTGACAGTGCTCCCGTGAGTAGCCGACCTAATTTAGTGCTTTCAGCATGTGGGAGACGCCTTTGAATGACTGGTACTGATGCATAAAAGTTGTGGAATAACTTATGTTCTTCTCGAGCACTGAAGGTCTCTCTGGTCCAGTCCCTTAGCCTGGCAGCAGGTGGAGAATGGGCACATGCTTGTTGATAAGCTGCAGTACAATATCATCCTCTTGGGCTTCTAACTGTGCAAATGAACCTGCCGCTGCAGACATGCTGCATGTGGTCTCTGGCTTCCCTTAAATATTCCACACCCAGTGATTCTCCATCGCCTGTTGGTGCATGGCTAGGCACCATTGCAATTTCCCAAGTCATGGGTGACACCTGGACATCATGGCTGTCAGTGACGAACATGGTGAAAATTCAGAGTGCACACCTTTCGATCCTGGCCTTCTTTCTCTGGTTCACGGTGATCAAGAGAGCAGTGACAGCCGGGAGTGAGAGGGAGTCATGGTGCAGATGACGGATCAACAGGAAAATCTAAATTAGAAAAAGGCTAAAGATTTGCAGAAAATGTAACTCACAAGCAGGAGTTGTGAAGGAGGAGACTTGTTCTTTGTAGCAGAAAAAAAGATCCGAGAGCTACTGGAGCGGAGCTGGAGGACAGTGATTGGGTGGTACGATAACTCAAACTTGAAGGCTGTTCCACTTACTGAGCATTCTGTGGAAGACTAAGTGTGGTTATAATATGAGTTGCAAAAAATGTGCAACCCCACTGGTGGTGTCGCTCTACGTGGCCATGCATTAAATTCCCCTTTTTTTTTTTGCCTTATCTACTTATCTCCCCCTGCAACTCATCCTGCCACTCCTTCGGGCCACTGCCAGGGACTCTGCCTCCGGGGTGCTGTCGCCCATCACCGACCCCAAATCGCAGCCACCACTGGGTAACTCGTCATAACCCTTTCGTTGGGTGGGTCCTCCCCTTCCGGAGAGAAGGGGCCTGAAGGCCAACGGCATTAGCCCTGGCTGCTGCTGAGGTCGGGTCGGCATCTACAGAGTACTGTGGAGGCGCTGGTCCGGGTGACCGTCATCCAGCAGTTGGAGGTGCCATTTTCTGGTGTTTTTCCTCGGATTTCCCCACTTATGCCACATCTGTAGTGCTCCTGGTCTCCACCAGGGGCCACTGCAGAGCGAGGCATCTCCCTAGCACACCCCAGGAGAGGAGATGAGAGGAGAGAAGAGCAGTCCTCCGACGCTTGAGCTCTCCTCCCTGTCAATTTCAGCACCAGAGTCCGCTCTCGAACCTGTTCCTGAACCCAGGTCGCTGGTGGGTTTGCAGGTACCAGCGCTCAACCATCTGTGCCACCGGCTGGTAAATTCTTTTTAATGCACAGTTCATGGAGGGATTCAGGGAAAGTGCCGTCAGCACTCGTTCCCTGCCTGAGAAAGGCAAGCGACACCAACAGCCATTAAAAGATGTAGGGAAAAGAGAGATCCCCAGCTGGCAAAAGCTGCTTGCTATAGTACTGTCACTTGTACTGCTAGTGAGCATAGAACATGCACATCAGTTACCCACAGCAACAAGGCCTGCATCTGGATGCCGCGAGACATGGATATGTCCTGCACTGTCCTCTCTGTGTGTGTCTCGCTGCCTCTCTGTGTGAATGGGCACCTCCTGTGAGCCATGCACCTCCCATGACTTTGAAACACAGAGAGTGTATCTGTTTGTGATACCACGTATCTGCATTCTGGTGTCTCTCAGGCTTCCCTGTGTCCGATCCAGTGTAAGGAGTGAAACTGCTAGCCCTCCATCGGCAAATGTTGGCAGCTTTCATATCTGGCATTAAAAGTTTTCCTTATTGACCGCAAAACGTTTCTCTAACCCAGCCATATTCCACTGGCAGCTTGAGTACTAGAATGGTTTGGGAGCCCGTGAATTTTCCCAAGGTTCGATATGAACGATAATTTTGCTAGCCCATTAGTCATATCTGCAGCCTGCCAGCCAGCACGACTCACCCAGATGCCCGATATTGGTATTAGATTGTGTTGTTGGAGAGAGAGAGACAGAGTGCTGCACTGCCCATTCTCTCTGTCTGGCTATAAGAGGTGTGTGGTCAACCCGGTGATGGAAGTGTCAGCCGCAAGCTCCTTAAGTGCTCTCTCTGTCTATGCTTATGTGGTGCCCCACCCCCATCACCTGAGACACCTCACCGCGGCATCAACTGTCAGTTTGCTGCCGTAGTATCCTGCACACACAAGATGTAGGAAAAGGCAACAGTACCAGTTAAAAAATGAAGTGTTGCCTGCAAACAGCCAGCAGTTCTGTGTTGAGTGGTGTGTGACCATACATAGATACATAGACAGTGTCGGCAGATAAGGGCCTATGGCCCACCCAGTCTGCCCATTTGAGCTTGTAAGTTCAGTTTGTTTTCCTAGAAGTCTGTTGTACCTTACCCCTGACCTCCAGAATTCCTTTATGTCTATCCCATGCATTCTTAAATCCCGTGATTGTTTCAGCCCCCACCACTTCCTCTGGCAGGGGTGTTCCACTTGTCCACCACCCGTTCTGTGAAGAAATTCTTTCTCATGTTTCCTCTGAATCGTCCTCCCTCCAACTTCATCCCATGCCCTCTAGTCCTGGAACATCTTTTTCGCTTAAAAATAGTGTTTTCCTGCACCCTGTTCCTCCCTGTAAGATACTTGTATGTCTCTATCATATCCCCTCTCTCCCTCCTCTCCTCCAGGGAGTACATGTTCAGTTCCTTCAACCTGTCTTCATAGGACTTGTGATGCAATCCATGCACCAACTTTGTCGCCTCCTCTGAACCTTCCCTACCCTGTCTATGTCCTTACGTAGGTATGGTCTCCAGAACTGTACACTGTACTCCAGGTGGGGCCTCACTAGTGTCTTGTATAGCGGAATTATGACCTCCCTTTCCTGCTGGTAATGCCCCTGCCTATACATCCCAGCATCCTATTTGCTTTACCTGCTGCCTTGTCACACTGTTTTCTACTTTGAGGTCATCAGAGATGATAACCCCAAGATCCCTTTCCTGTTTGGTATGCTATATCCTCACCCCAACTGATATATTGTGCCAGGGTTATTGGCCCTATATGCATTATCTTGCTTCTTTGCATTGAATTTCAGCTGCCAAACCCCTGACCATTCTTCAAGTTTCTGCAGGTCGCTTCTCATTCTGTCTACACCCTCTGGTGTGTCTACTCTGTTACAGAGCTTTGTGTCATCAGCGAACAGTGAAATTCTGCCTTCTAGGTCCTGCGCCATGTCACTGATGAAGATGTTGAATAGGACCGGTCCCAGCACTGATCCCTGTGATACCACAGTGCTTGCTCGTTGCTGCCGTCTGTGCTGTCTCTCGTGAGCTGCAGTCCTTATGTAGCAGCAGCTATCATTTTCCATACACAATGGAATTAAAAACAGAATTTTGGAACTGAAGTTGAAGTCGCCGATGGCAGCTCCTTCACACATGCAGCAGATGATAGCAATGTTAGGGACTCACATCACGATTGGGACAGTGTCTGTGTTCAGTTGCAAGAATGTGTCGTGTGCGATACGCTGAGCACCTGGGGTCGGGGGTTAATGACAGTAAAGGATGCAGATTCTGTTACTTAACAACATGTTTTTCTTCACACTGTCCCCAAGGTCCTGAGATCCCCAACAGTGTTGAAGCTGTGTATGTGTGTGTGTTTTTTTTTTGGGGTGGGGAGGGGCCAAGTAAGGTCCGCCTGAAGTGTAATACAGAATATTATGCAAAGAATGTCACAAATCCAGTTAGCACTGTATTTGTGACATTTGTAAGTGCATAACAGAACTCAGATGAATTCTTTGTTGGGGACTATTTTGCAAGGTGGCTGGATATAGTACCTTTTTACTATTTAAACAGGGAAAAGACATTTCTGTGGGTTTCTCCCTTGTTTAAACATAACCTATATTATAGTGTAATTTACTTCCAGGGTATGGGATATAGGTATTAATGCACGCCTGGAGTGCTGTGAGGACATTCGCCTGTGGCCTTGTGCCGCATAACGCATCACAGACGCAGCATTAAATGCCTATAACCCCATACTCCTGTCATGGGTTACTGTTAACATAGTGAACTAAATCTAGGTGGTTGAAATTCCCATGTCATGCCCTAAATAGGTAGAGGATACCCTGGACACATAATGAAGGAGCTGAAGATATTTCCAGGACATGCCCTGCAGGGGGTGAGGATATTCCCAAGACCTGCTCTAAAAGGGGGTGAGGACATTCCCAAGACATGTCTTGCAGAGGATGAGACTATGTCTCGGACACACCCTACAAAGGGGGGGATGGGAGATATTCCAAAGACCTATCCCTCAGGGAGTAAAGATTTTCCTGAGACACATACACTGCAGTGGTAATATTCCCAGGACATGCACTGAGGATGTTCCTGTGGCATGCCCATTAGAGGGTGAGGTTGTCCCCAGACCGATTAGTTGTGTTAGGTAGTCATTAAGATTTTTTTCTGAATCAAAAATCATGCACTGGCCACCTAGCGCAGTGGCTACTTTATTGAGAGGGACTTTGGGAAATAGCAAAAAAAACTGTCAGCAGTTTTAAGTGTGAGAATGCTGCTGCTCCTACCTCAGTGCTGAGTACTCCAAGCCTCCAACCTGCTTGCTGGCCTTTAACAGATCCAGAAGTCCTCCAACTCCATTTCCTTCATCCTCATTTTCCTCAGAAAGAGTCGGAACGTCCTCATCTGTCGTGTAATCCTCCTAAAGAAAAAAAAAAAAAATCTTCAACCACTGCACACAAATGGGAAATACAGGTTACCCACCTGTAACCATAGTTCTACAATGGGTATTCAGTTCAAATTTACAGTGTGCGAGTATGCTGGGCGTAGCTCAGTCATATGTCTTCAAGAGAGACTCCTCCCACCACCTGTGATGTCATCCTCCAGCTCCACACTCTGATGTCACATTCTTGCACGCTGGAAGTAGGTATCCATGTGTCACTTGCAAGAGGAGGGCAGGTGGATGCGAAGTGAATACCCATAACAGAATTACGGTTACAGGTGAGTAACCTATATCAACTGGGTTTCAGTTCACTATCCACACTCTGCCATACTCCTAGCTGTCCTCTGGGAGAAGAAGGCAAGACATGCACCCTATTTGATAAAACAGACTGGAGACTGAGGCCAGAAACACAGCATTGCAACTACTGAACACACCAATGCTGTGAATGCGTGATGAACATATGTGCTTTCCTCGGTAGCAGCCTGCAGATCTTGATTGGGATGTACCAGACAGCGGCCACGGAGGCAGTGGCATGACTGGACGATTGAGCTTTCAACCCACTGGGTGCTCCTTACTGCCAACCTGCAGCATAAATTGATGCTGGATGTAAATGTGCTTGAACTGTCTGCTTAGCTGTCAGTCTGCCAGAGGTTGCTTCAGTGTTAGTGACAAACGGCTAGCGAATCTCCCCCTCGAATCCCTGCCGTATGCTCCTTGAACAGGACAGCATCCGACATAAGTCCAGAGTATGGTGCCTACACTCAGCATCAGGGGTAGAATGGTTAAAGCAGCACTGCAATAAAAATGTTTTTCCAAAGAGCTAGTTTCAGATATAATTAATAAAATATTTGCACATCAGTCAAACCCCCTTTTACTGACACCTGCTATGCTGCAAAACATGAGATTTTTTTTATTTTCTGAATCCCAACCCTTGCCAGGTCTACAGTGCCATTTCTAAGACAAACATGATAGCCTTCTTTTTTCTTGACAGGATAAAAACTAAATTAAAACATTTATAAATTACTCAAATTCTGGTGGAACTAGAAAATGTTACCACCACATAATAGAACAGTTACCTATTTACCGTAATAGTAGATGTTCCGAGAGAATCTCTTCCATTAGGCCATACCTTTGTAAATGGAAATTACGTACCTACCGTAATTCTTGATCTTCTTGGACGAAGTCTCCACCACTCATTCACACCGATGGGATCTGTGCCAGAGGCGCTATGACCCAGCAGGAGCAAACTCTCTGCAGGAGGGCTGGCGCCAGAGATGGAGCAGCGAGGAGCGGCGCCGCGAGCCTCTGCTCATGTGGCAATGACTATCTCGGTGTCGACCCTTCAGCCGCCTCAGTACCTTTTTTTCCCCCCGAGGAGGTGCAGCGTAACTAACCTAGAAGGATAGCCTAACAAACACCAGACATAAGATAGTCCGGATGACCCATATAAGAAGGGTCAACAAAGTCTTCACAGCCTAAAGATTGAGGGAGTGAAGAGCAACAACAGAGGTGAGCTCAGGGGATGGTGGGAGGGCGTGAGACTGAGTGGTGGAGACTTTGTCCAACAAGATCAAGAATTACGGTAAGTAAGTTATTTCCATATCTTCCTGGACATAAAGTCTCCACCACTCATTCACACTGATGGGAGAGTAGCAAGCTAATAATCCCCCGAGAGGGCGGCAGGATAGACCAAGAGCTCACAAATTTAGGACAGAGGTCCATTAAGGATGGTTCTGCCAAACGAAAGATGTCGCCTGGCATGAACATCCAGGGCATAGTGCTTGACGAAAGTATGCACAGAGCGCCAGGTAGCAGTGTTGCAAATATCTGCAATGGGTACGTTGCGGATTTCCGCCAGGGATGCCGCAACTGCTCTAGTAGAGTGAGCGTACACTCTGCCCTCCAGCTTAACCTGCGCCATGGAATAACAATGGCGAAGGCATGCCACCAGCCATGCTGAAATGCATCTGATAGTGACATGCTGACCCAGCCGGGTCTCGCTGAAGGAAACGAACAGTTGTTGAGCTGTGCAAATTTGTTTTGTTCTATCTAAATAGAAACGCAGAGCTCTTTTGACATCCAAAGAATGAATGGTACGCTCTCTTTCATTTTGGAAATTCGCAAAGTAAGTAGGTAGGACTAAAGGCTGGTTTAGATGGAATTCTGAAACAACCTTAGGGAGAAACTTAGGATGGGTCCGAAGAACTACTTTGTCCTTATGAAACACAGTATACAGAGGGTCTGTGACCAATACATGTATTACAGAGACCCTGCAGGCCAAGGTACTGGCCACCAGGAAGGCCGTTTTCCAAGTGAGAAATTTCAGCTCACAGGTAGCTAGAGGCTCGAAAGGCTTTCGAGTGAGCATGTCTAGTACAAGATTAATGTCCCAGGCTGCGACTGGATGTCTGATAGGAGGTCTGGTATACAGAATACCTTAAGAAACCTCTTAACCACTGGTAACTGAGCCAGTGACAAAAAAGTACTGACTGACTGTAGAGTATTGTAGACCTGAATTGAGAGGTCTAAAAGGTACTCTAGAACTTTATTTGATGGGCAGGAAAAAGGATTCAAAGAGGATCTTGCACACCAGAGAGAAAAACGATTCCATTTGGCTGTATAAGTTTTTCTAGTGGCTGGCTTACACGCAGCCAAAAGAATATCTGAGACTCTGCGAGAGACATTGAACCTGTTCACTTCTATCTCTTCAGGAGCCAAGCGTGAAGGTGAAGCGACCTCAGATTGGGATGGACCACAGGCCCCTGAGTCAGACATTCGTTTGAAGGGGACGTGCTATCGGAGGGGTTTCCAGCACACTGTTGAGTAATGGAAACCACATCTGTTGAGGCCAAAAGGGAGCAATGAGGATCATTTTGTCCCCCTGTGACTCGAACTTGAGAAGTACCCTCTGAATTAGAGGAAGAGGAGGAAAGGCGTATAGAAAGCGTTTTGTCCATCCTGACAGAAAATGCCAGGCCCTGGATTCCTAGAACAGAAGAGAGGTAGTTTTGTGTTGAGTGGGGATGCAAAAAGGTCCAGGTCTGGAGTTCCCCACTCTGTGAATAGTGACTGAACTACGGTTGAGTCTAGAGACAACTCGTGAGGATCTGTCTCGGTTCTGCTGAGATGGTCTACTAGTTCGTTCTGCACTCCCGGCAGGTAGACTGCCTGAATTAGAGCCTTGTGCTCTAGACACCATTCCCACACTCTCATAGCTTTCCTGCATAAAGGGTAAGAGCGTGCACCACCCTGCTTGTTGCTGTAATACATCACTGCTTTGTTGTCCGTTTGAAGGAGAATTTTATGAGCAGAGAATGTCCTTCAAAGCCCGGACTGCATGAAGGACGGCTCTCATTTCTAAGACATTTATGTAAAGCTGGGACTCTCCTGAGTCCATGTACCTTTGGGTGTGGAGATTCTGACAGTGAGTTCCCACCCCATCAGGGACGCATCTGTGGCAATAGAAATCTGATGATCTAGGGGAGCAAATGGATACCCTTCCAGAAGATTGTCCTCTTGCGACCACCAGGTGAGTGATCTCTTCAGAGGGTCTGTCACCTTGATGAGAAAGGACTGAGGGTGAGTGGTTGGGGACCACTGAGTACTGAGCATCCATTCAGAGGTTCTCATGTGGAGGCGAGCTAGGGGTACAGTGAACACCGAGGATGCCATGAGACCCAGCATCCGTTGCATCGAGATAGCTCGAACCAAGCTGTTCTCTCTGATGTATCCGGCCATCTGTAGGATATCGTTCCTTCTGTCCTCTGGAAGAAAAGCTTTTGCACAGGAGGTATCCAGAAGAGTTCCTATGAAAAGGAGCTTCTGGGAGGGCTGCAACTGCGATTTCTTGAGATTTAGCAGAACTCCCGTGGATGTGAGAAAGTCCGATGCCGTGGCTACGGCGTCGAGAGTTCCTTGCCTGGAAGGGCTTGCTAGAAGCCAGTCATCCAGATATGAGAACACTTGTATTCTGATCTTTCTGAGGTGCACTGCGAGAATTGCACAACACTCTGTAAAAACTTGCGGCGCTGAGGATAGCCCAAAGGGCAGGACTCTGAACTGATAATGCTGGCCCAAAGCCACAAACCGTAGGAATTTGTGATGCTTTGGGTGAATGGGAATATGCTGATAAGCATCCTGCATGTCCAGGGAAGCTAGCCAGTCATCTTGATGAAGCAGAGGTAACAGGGCTCCTAGCGAAATCATTTTGAACTTTTCCTTGGGAAGAAATTTGTTCAATTTTCTGAGGTCCAAATGGGTGCATGCCCCCGGTTTTCTTTGGAACTAGAAAGTAATGGGAGTAGAACCATGCGTTCCGTTGATCCAACGGAACTATTTCTACTGCCCTGCTGTTCAGATGGCCATTGATCTCGGAAGCGAGAAGCCAGATCAAATACTGACAGCCTGGGCTGTCGCTTATGGGACGACTGAGGGTCTCTGAAAGACTGAGGGAATACACCATCCGGATTATCCGGAGGACCCATTTGTCCAATGTTATGGACTTCCACCGGATGTAGAACCGAGTCAAACGGCCTCCCACAGCTGAGACAGAGTTCCCCTCGGGCAGCTGAGGTGGGACTTGGGCCAGAAACTCAGAAGGCGGCACTGGCGCTTTGGGCCCTTGTGCTTTCTGTTGCATTTTCTTTTGAGGCTGGGGTGCTTGGTTTTTATTAAAACCTCCCCTGCCCTTGCCTCGAAAGGACTGATGGTTGTGAAATTGACGCTTATTAACAACCCCCCCCTCCCCCTGAGAAGGCAGACCTAGTCTTTTGTGTGGCCTCTGGAGTTTGCTCTACTTGAGGAAAGAAGAGATACATACTGTCGAAGGGTAACACCATGACATGTTGCTGGGCATCATTCGTGAAGCCTGAACTGCGCAGCCAGGAGTGACGGCGGGTACAAATGCCTGCCGCCACTCGAGAGACAGTATCGAAAGCGTCCATAGTTGCTTTAACCTGCTGGTTGTTGGACTCGATAACCCTGGATATGGTCTGAAGAAGCTCTGAATTAGTGTCTGACTCTGGTAGAACTCTACCATTTGTTTGAGCGAATGCCAAAGAACATACTCATATTGAGACAAATAACCCTGGTAGCGGGCAATACGCATACCCAAGGTGGATGCAGCAAAGACTCTCTTACCTAAAGTATCTATCTTACGAGATTCTTTGTTTATAGGTCGGGCTGTAGTAGCCTGAGGGAGGACGACCTTATCATTCTCTGCCAAGACTGCAATAGGGTCCACAAAGGCTTGGGACGCCAAAATGGGTCGATCCTTAGGAGCAGTGTACTTTCTATCTATGGACTTAGCCACAGAAGGAATGAGAGCAAGATTATTCCATACCATTTGAGAAAGCATCTCAAAGGAAGGCTGTACCGGGGGAGTTAAATCCATAGGGATCTCCGGGACATGAAGGTACTGGAGCCTTAGAAGCTTCCCAGGATCGATATCTGTAGTCTGGAGAGAAAGAGTGGAATTCAAATTTTTCAACAGACTTAAATGACAGGTCCTCAACCACAGGCTCTGCAACAGGATTAGATCCTGTTCCGTCCACGTCATCACCCAGCCTAAGGTCTGGGTCAGGCTCAATATCATCTCCTGACAGCCCAGGAGGGACTGTATGGACAGGAAAGGAGCGAAAATCAGAAGAAAAAGAGGAAGGAAAAAGGTTCGGAGTCGAGAAGCCCTGAAGACTGGAAGATGTCACACCAAGCCCCGGCGCCGAAAAAGAGCACGGCGCCACCTGACCCAGCACCGAGCATGGTGCCGACAAACCCAATGGTGCCGAGGATGGTGCCGACAAGCCCAATGGCGCCGACAGATGCATCGGCGCCGAGTAACCCATCGATGCAGACGGCACCGAAAACAACACAGGGCTCCGAAAACTAGGATTTGAGGAGAAAGCAGGAAGAATACCAGGAGATAGAGGCATCGGTGTGGCCCCCTGTGCCGCAGCCATGTGAGGGGGGAAAACACCTGAGCGTGGAGTCGACGGCATCGAAGAAGGCGCCCCAAGACTAGGGAGGCCCATCCGCCCTACCCGATCCCCCGAGGGCCCCGGAGTGACCGGGCCAGGCAGCTGGATCAACCTCCGAGCCCACTGCTCCATCAGAGCAGCCCACTGATGAAACTGCTCATCCGAAGCCCTACCAGAAGGTGAGGAAGGGCTCCGATGTCGAAGAGGTCGGTGACCAGAAACAGAAACAGGTGACTCTGGAGGAGGAGGAGATTGGCAACTGACCCCAATGACCGACTGTCTATGCGCAGACATACCAGAGGGCGACCTCGAGTGATGCCTTCTCTTTTTTGACCTGTGGGCCGAAGAAGAGCTCAAGGCCGAACGAACGGTGCTGAGAATGCGACCGTTTTCTTTTATGCTTCCGGGAGGACTGCCCCTCCCCTCAGGCATTGGACCATTTGTTGTCACACACCCCCCCCCCCAGAGAGGGTGGCGGACCGACCCAGCCCGGCTGACTGAACAGCTTTCATATGAAGTCTCCCTACCATCACCTGACTCGCTTTCATGGCTCGACCACCAATGTAGGTTGAGACTTCTTTCTTTAATAAGTTATAGTAAGCGGTACTTATTCGAGATATACAACAAAATAATAAACTGAAAACTATGCTGCTAGTTTGAAGTTTGACTCCCGTGTGACGGCGTCATCAATGAAGTGCACTCGACAGCGGAAAAAAGGAACTGAGGTGGTTGGAGGGTCGACGCCGAGATAGTCATTGCTGCACGAGCAGAGACTTGCGGCGCTACTCCTCGCAGCTCCATCTCTGGCGCCGACCCTCCTGCAAAAAGTTTGCTCCCGCTGGGTCCTAGCGCCTCCAGCACAGATCCCATCAGTGTGAATAAGTGGTGGAGACTTTATGTCCAGGAAGATCTATACCCATATCAATGCTTGGACCACACTGAGATGTTTGCTAGCTCGGGGCCAACCACGATGATGTCATGCATCAGCATCTACATAAATGTGGGTGGCCCCATCTCTCTTCAATTCCCAGATGGACATTATACTCGGAGGACTGCCCTTCTTGGAGAACCAGGAGATCATACCAGTGCCTCTCATAATAGGCAAAGGAAAACGCTGGATGTAACAGCCATGAAAATTCCCAAGGCAGAAATCAGATGCCATACTCTCCTATAGATTAGAAAAGAGGGGAAGGAGGGAGGGAGGTAGGGCCAGCATGGCCTAATGGAAGAGATTCTCTAAAAGATCTACTGTCATGGAAGTTCGTAACTGTTTTATCGCTTTTAAGGATATCTCTTTCATTAGGCCACACCTTTGGAACAAGTCCCAAGCAGTCCCAAAAGCTAACTAGGTGGGAGGTTGGTGCAGACTGGTTGAGGACAGCTGGCCTGTAGAATAGCAAGGCCAAAATCTGCTTGTTTTTGAGAAACAATGTCCGGACTGTAATAGTTTAGTAAAGGCGGACTGTACTCACGTGGCTGCAGCACAAATGTAAGCTGTAGAAACGTTTGAAACAAGCAGCAGAAGTGACTCTGCCCTGTTGGAGTGACCACAAACCGCATAAGGATGTTCCTTACCATTCTTCCTATAACAGAACATAATAAAATATGCTCACCATTTGGACAAGCACTGTTTCAACATAGGGAGCCCTCTTTCCCAGGGTGAATGAAACAAAAGCTGAGAGGACTTTCTGTAGTCATTTGTGTGATTCACATAGTATCTTAGTATTCTTTGTATGTCCAAAGTATGGAGCATTCCTCACCCCGATTAGCACGCCCAGGATAATAAACGGAAGGTGGATGGTTTGATTTAATATAAACTCAGACACCACCTTTGGCAAAACCTAGGATTAGCATGCAAAGAAACTCTGTCTTTGTGGAAAATCAAATAAGCAGGCACAAACATAGGAGACTAGTTCTGAAATTCATTGAGCAGAAATGACTGCAACTGAAATAATGCTTTCCATAACAAGCTGAAGCCACAACTCGGTTGGCTCAAAGGCACAAAGTAAGTTTAGGTACAAATTCAGGTCCCAAGTTAGGACCAGATTATGAATGGGAGGTTTTATGTGCAGAATACCTCTCAGAATTGTACAGGAGACATTCAGTTGGGCAACTGTATGCCCATCAATAGGGGCAGGAAAGCTGATATAGCGGCCAATGCATCTTAAGTGAGCAATAGTGCAGACCAGAGGCTGACAGGGACAGTAAGCATTCCAGCACTGCATTTATCAGACAGGCGAATGGGTCTGTAAGTCTGATCATGGCCCACAAAGTGAAATGCTTCCACTTCAAAGAATATGTATGTCTGGTGGAAGGCTTTCTGGCTGCAACCAGCACATAATTGTGATTCAGGGAGTTGATACCTATCTCCAGTCAGGGGTAATGGTCAGAAGTCTCCCAAGTACATCAGCGTGGAGAGACATTGACCACATTGCTAAAATTGTTCAGTAAGCAGGAGAAAACATTGACGTCCTGGTACACACAGGGATTAACGATCTCGCCAGCCGGTCAGATGTGGAGACCAAGGAACACCTGACCAGGCTGGGTGACAAACTATCATCCATTTTGTCCAGCATCTCCTTCTCTGAGATGCTGCCAGTCTGGGAGATGGGGGCAAATGGATGGAAGGTCAGAGAATGGGAGAGAGGGGAGCTACACATGTGGCTCAAGGGCTGGTGCCAGGAAAAAGGACACAAATTTGTAGGGAACTGGCAACAGTTTTGGGAGCAGAAGTTCTTTAAATTTGATGGACTGCACCTGACTAAGGAGGGAGTCAGTGCATTGGGACAGAAGTTTGACATCTTTGCAGAATATTTAAATTAGCAAATGAGGAGACGGGTGCAGCACCCCACAATCAAATGGGAAGAACACTCCTCCATCCTCAGCTAGTGGTCAAACAGGAGTTCAGCATGTTTGTAGTTCATTTGCATCAGCAGGTAAGGAAAAAGGTCTGGCTCCCCATCACGGCCTTTGGAAATGCCAGACCTCACTCCTTTAATAACACACTGAAATTTGGCCAATGGAAAATCATGTACACAAATGCTTGCAGTTTGGGAAACAAGATCCCACACCTGCAGGCAATAATGACAGAGGCTAAACTGGACACAGTAGCCATTAGCGAGACATGGTTTACCAGTAACCACACTTGGAGACTTCAGCACCTGGCTATGTACTGTTCAGAAGAGGCCGAGGGCAAAGGGTGGGGGTGGGGGGTTGGCGTGGCCTTTATGTCAATGAAAATATCAAAGCTACAGAAATTCAGAATACACATAAGAAGCCAGAAGAACTGTGGGTCACCCTGAAACTGGAAATGGGACAGCCATACAACTGGGTGGTGTACAGGCTCCAGAACATGGGGAGGACATAAACACATTACGGTTAGAAGATATACAAAACATGACAGCTAAAGGGAGGTTCTGATAATGGGAGACTTCAACATGCCAGATACAGACTGGTCAATACCAGCAGGAACATCTGCCAGAACTAGACACATAGTGGATTCCTACAGGGAGGGCCTCAAAGAACAGGTTACTCACCTGTAACAGTAGTTCTAGGAGTGGTATATGTTGTTCATCCACCTCCGCATGTCCCTTTCCCTTTAAATTCACGGGAAAGTGTTCAAGTTGGCTCCTCCCACCCACCCGGTGGTATAACTCGGCTCCGCCCATGATGCCAGATCTGGCCCAGCTGGAAGCAAGGTTCGTGCCTAAAGCCGGGAGGTTGGTGTGTGGTGTGTGGATGAACAACATATACCACTCCTAGAACTACTGCTACAGGCGAGAAACCTGCTCTTCTAGGAGCATGGATATGTTATTCATCCACACTCTCTGGCAGACTCCAAGCAGTTCTCCGGGAGGAGAAAGGCAAGATGCGTACCCACTACTTAGGAAATAAGGACTGGAGAACCAAGGTCCCAAAACCAGCATCCCGGCGTGACTCCAGGTCGATGTGGTAGTGGGTAATGAAGGTGTGTGCTGACTTCCAGATAGCAGCCCTGCAGATTTCCTGGATAGGGACATCCCTGGAAGCAGCCACCGAAGCAGCGGTATGGCGGGTAGAACGAGCTCTTATCCCTTTGGAAGGCTTCATGCCTGCCAACCTATAGCAGAGATCTATGCAGGAGGTGACCCACCTGCCTATCGTCCACTTGGCTGCAGGTCTGCCAGGTGTGGCTTCAGTGTATGTGACAAACAGCTGGCAAACCTCTCCCCGAACTTCAGCCGTCCGCTCCTCAAAATAAGAGAGCGCTCTTCTAGGGTCCAGAGTATGGAGCCTATATTCGGCCTCCGAGGTGTGATTGGGGTAGAACACCGGCAGAGTCAACACCTGGTTAAGGTGAAACTCCGACACCACCTTCGGAAGGAATTTCGGGTGGGGGCGCAGGACAACCTTGTCCCTGTGGAAGACCAGATAAGGAGACTCGTTGGAAAGTGCCTGGAGATCTCCCATCCTTCTGGCTGACGTGATAGCCACCAAGAAGGTGGTCTTCCACGACAGGTGAGAGATGTCACACCTGTGCATCGGTTCGAATGGCTTGCCCGTGAGCTTAGCCAATACCAGCAGTAGATCCCATGGAGGTGGAGGTTCTCGCACCGGAAGGGATATGTGATCAAGGCCTTTGAAAAAGCGCCCGACCACCTTCTTCTGTGACACCGACTGCTTCCCGGCCCGCGCCCAGTAAGCAGAGATGGCTGCCAGGTGCATCTTAAGGGTCATCGACCGAAGCCCTAGCTGAGAAAGGGACCACAGGTATTCCAGAATGCTAGCCAAGGAACAGGAGGAAGGGTCCAACCCCTTATCCTGACACCAAATGGAGAATCTCTTCCATTTGAAGGCATAGCATTTTCTGGTTGACTCCTTACGGGATGCCTCAACAACGTTGAGGACCTCGTCGGAAAGACCCAAGGCCTGGAACTCTAGCCGCTCAGGAACCAGGCCATCAAGTGCAGGGATTGAAGGTCCGGGTGGAGTACCTTCCCATTGTTGACTGAGACCAGGTCCAGGTGGGCTGGGAGCCACCTCAGGAGCCTGGAGCTGAGGCTGAGGATATCTGGATACCAGAACTGGCGAGGCCTGTCTGGGGCTACCAGAATCACCTGCGCCTTGTCCCTCTTTGCCTTGAGAAGCACCTTGTGGATCAAGGGAAATGGAGGGAAGGCGTAGAAGAGGCCCGGGGTCCACAGCCTCGAGAAGGCATCCCCCTGCAGCGAGAACTGCTGAAGGGGGCTGGCATGAAAGAGCCTCAGCTTCGCATTCTCCCCTGGAGGCAAACAGGTCCACCTGAGGTGTGCCCCAGTGGGAGAACAGATCTTGTACTACCTCAAGCAGGAGAGACCACTCGTGAGATGCAGCGCCTATCCGGCTGAGGGCATTGGCCAGAGTGTTGGAGGCTCCTGCCACATGGATGGCTAGGAGATCCGCCTCCAGTCTGCTCACGAGAGACCAAGTGCAGACAGCCTCCTTGCACAGAGGCAAGGAGTGCTTCCCACCCTGGCGGTTTAGGTAGTATATGGTTGTGGTGGTGTCCCCCACAACCAAAGTCTGGACCTGGACCACTTGACCCCGTATAAACGGAGTGAAGGCGGTGAGGGCTAGTCGGACCGCTCGAAGCTCCAGCAGCTTGATGTGGCATCGAGACTCCTAAAGGGACCAGAGGCCGTGCGCTCTGAGCTCCCCCAGATTGGCACCCAACCCATCAGAGAGGAGTCTGTCATTAGAGTGACCGTTGGCTCTGGGCGGACAAACGGGATACCCTCCTGCAGATGAGCTGGAACGAGCCACCACTGGTGACTGTTCCACATCTCCTGGGTCACTATCACTGACTGGTCCAGAGGACCGGAGCGCTGTGACCACTGGCGGGCCAGCCCCCATTGCAGGGGACGCATGTGCCAGCGGGCCCAACGGACCACGCTGGTGCAGGCCGCCATGAGGCCCAGGAAGTCCAGGGCAGGGTGCAATTGCCCAACCAGAAATGACTGGGCAAAGGAGGAAAGGACCTCGGCCCTGTCCGCCAGGAGCCATGCTCTGGCTCGAAGAGAGTCGAGCTCTGCCCCAATGAACTGAATCACCTGCGTAGGCACGCGTTCCGATTTGGCCTCGTTAATGAGGAGGCCAATCTGAAAGCAGACCTGGAGGGCCAGATCTCTGGACTGCTCCACCTCCAACCTGGTGGGGGCCGCAATCAGCCAGTCATCCAGGTAAGGGTGCACCCTTACCCTTCGGCACCACAGGAATGCTGTCACCACTGCCATGCATTTGGTGAAGACTCTGGGAGCTGGAGAGAGGCTGAAGGGCACGGCCTGGAACTCGAAAAGGGATCCCTCTGCCCTGAAGCAGAGGAATCGCTGGTGAGATGGACGGATTGGGATGTGAAAGAACGCATCCTGGAGGTCCAGAGAACAGAACCACATGCCTCATTCCAAGGATGGGATGATCTGAGCCAGCGTGACCATCATGAAGGTACGAGACCTTAGGAACTTATTCAGATCGTGTAGGTCTAGAATGGGGTGCCAGCCCTCCGTCCGTTTTGGGACCAGGAAGTACCTGGACACAAACCCTGGGTCTGGAGGAGGATCTGCCACCTCCCTGATCACCTCCTTCTGGAGGAGCAGGGCAATGTTGGCTTGACGAGCTGACAGAGAGGCTGCAGACCTTGGAGACCCCATGGGGTGGCGGCTTGATAGGGTGGGGACTGCTTGAATTCCAGAGGCAGACCTCGCCTACCACTTCCAACACCCACTCAGTCCGTGGTGATATCGGACCAGGCGGAAAGGAAGTGGTGGAGCCGCCTCTCCACGGGGAACCTGGGAGGAGTGACGAGGTTGGGCAACAACCCTCAACCCGTCACTGGGCAGGTTTGGAGGAAGGGTCGGCCGAGGAGCCGCCTGGACCTTTCCCTCCCGGCTTCCTGCTGGAGGAAGCAGCAGGCTTGGCTTTGAGGTGCCAAGTGCGAGCCTGCTGGCCCTGATGCTGGTGTTGCTGGGCCGGACGTGCCACAGGGGCTGAAGGACGAAAGGGTTTATGCTGCTGCTGGCGGCCTTTTTCCTTCTGGGCAGACGTGACCGAGTCCAAGGTGGCGTTGGACTTCTCGATCCTTTGCAGATGACCCTCCACCCTGGGACCGAACAAGTCGGTACCCAAGAAGGGAACGTCTGCCAGCTTGTGCTGGGTATCTGCCGTAAAGGTAGAGATCCGCAGCCAAGCTCTGCGGCACATGGCCACTGCGGCAGCTACTGAGCAGGCACACGAGTCAGCGATGTCCAGGGAAGTCTGGAGCTGGTGCTTGGCCACCGCCCTTCCCTGATCCCACACCTGCTTGACCATTGTTTGGAGGTCAGCCGGGAGATGAGGAATTACCTCATCCAGGGAGCCCAAAAGGGCATGTGAAAAGTGTGCCATCAGGACGGCCGAGCTGGCCTGACGAAGGCCTAGGGAGGAAGCAGCATAAACTTTCCGCCCGGAGTAGTCCAATTTCTTGGAGTCCTTGTCGGGAGGCTTGTCCATATCCCGAGAGTTCCCGGAACGCCGGAAAACGCTGTTGGTTACTAGCCCCTCAGCAGAGGGGTACTCCGAGAAACCAGAGAGTGAACCGGTGAGAACAGCATACTTCCGAGCCATCCTGGCCGAAGGTGCTGGACAAGAAGCTGGCCGCTGCCATAGCTCAGGGCTGGGCCAACAGTGGCTTCGCTACCAGGAAGGCTCAAGGGGAATCCTCGTCCAGTGTCTCCGTGAGGGATACTTGACTGCTTTTGAACGGGCTCGAGCTTCATCCCAGTGGATTCTGAGATGAGTCGAAGCATACCTAGGAATGAGGATGGGCTCTCATTCACCGAATGCCCCCCAGTGGACCCCAGGTCAAGCGGCCTGGACAACAAGGAGTCATCGTCAGACTCCAAGGAGTCTGCGAACAGCTGCAGAGAGCCTGGGCCACCCTCCACCTGCCGAGTTCGATCGGGAGTGAGGGTGACCGACAACCGATGGGGCAAGCCCTGACCCAACCGAGAATCCTTGGTCGGGGCCCCAGTTTTTGGTTGTGGAGGCAGGGGTTCCACCACAATGGGTGGCGCAGCCGGTTTCGGCCGAACAACCGGTGCCGGCTTCGGCCCCTCGACTACTATGAGGGGTTGTTTCAGCTGCTCCGGTGACAGTCACTTAATGGCCGGGGAAGGTGACTGAGTCGGCTTATTCCCGGACAAAAGGAGCTGCTGCCACATTAGATCCTCGTAGCGCTGATGCAATTTGCACCGAAGCCTATCCTCCGAAGAGGATGATGACGAGGAAGAGTGGCCGCCGCTTATGGTAACCGAGACAGAGACCACCAATGTCGGTGGGATCGGGCTGGACCTGGAAGAGGGCGAGACTGAGACTGAGACCTTCGGGTATTCCAAGGGTGGGTCTGAGAGGGGCGGGAAACCCACCTCCCTCGGTTCAGGGACCTTACTGGACTCCGCACAGGAGGCACAGGCAAGTCCCTGTTTCTACTGGGGAACCGTGAAGAAGGGTTGTCGGCTTCTCCAGTCGACAGACTGTCCGGACGGTCGAGAAAAATCTCAACGCGTCGACGGGTGTCTCGGCCGCTGACCTGACGGGGACACCGTGGAAGCCAGTGGCCTTAGCCGCAACCCTCGAATCAAGTCGAAAAGTTGACTTTCCAGGGAAGGGACCTCTCCGCTCCACGAACGCCGACAGTGGACTTACCCTTAGAGTCCTTCTTTTGACCGAGAGGAATGTTCCAAATGCCCTTCTCCCTGGTGGAGAGGGACTGGCAAAGCTCCTTAAACAAAGCCGTAGGAGGAGCCCAAGGAGAGCGGGATAAATGCCACGACCGAGGATGATGATGCTGCGGCCTGGGCCGCCTCCTCCTCGAGGGCGATCATCTGTACGAGCTGTTCAGCCAAGCCCGCAGCTGCGGACACCGCCCAACGGGCTTCCTTCAACTTGACCAGAGGATAACGCTTCTCAGGGCGCCCAAGTTGTAATCTGGCAGCACGATCCTCTAAGACCGTAGCCAAAAAGGACTTGCACAAGTCGCAGGTCTGCGAATCGTGGCCAAGTCCCAAGCAGTAAACGCACGTGAAGTGCGCATCAGTCCAGGACACCTTCTGCCCACAGGGGCACCGACGAAATCCGGGAGTCGATTTGTCCATCGCAGCGAGGGAAGATAAAGACCGAGTCTAGTAAATTTTAAAATTAGTTTCGGTTAACCAAGAGTTTGGATCCAGGCCTAAACGCAGAGGCCAAGGAGGGAACCTGAGCTCCAAGCGGTAAGGAAGATCTGGTGTCATGGGGCGGAGCCGAGAGTTTTATCACCCGGGTGGGTGGGAGAAGCCAGCTTGAAGACCTTCCAGCAAGATTTAAAGCGGCAAGGAACCTGCCAGTAAGTGTGGATTGAACAACATATCCACGTCCCTAGAAACAGAGTGTGGTGGTAAACGGTATACAGTCAGAAGAGATGCAAGTCACAAGTGGGGTACCTTACGGATCAGTCCTGGGGCCAGTCCTCTTCAATATCTTCATCAGTGATATTGCAGATGGACTGGAGGGTAAGGTTTGTCTGTTTGCAGATGACACCAAGATCTGTAACAGAGTAGGTAATCCAGATGGGGTGGGCAGAATAAGAAACGAGCTGGTTAAATTGGCAAAATGGTCAGAAGAGTGGCAACTGGGGTTTAACACAAAGAAGTGCAAGATCATGCACATAGGGAAGTGAAATCCTGAAGCCACCTATAGGCTGAGAGGGAGTTGCTGGCAGTCACAAGGAAGAAAGAGACTTGGGCATCATCATCACCAGGGGTCGATCTTAACATTGTTTTTAGCCCAAACCCTAAATTGAGCAGAGCTAGCAGCTAACTGTCTACTTGCCTGTCTTGACTAGTGCATATTTTCATGGCTGTTAATGAAGTTAAAAGTCTCTATTTTAGCAGGCTCTAGTCTTCATGCTAATCTCTCTCAATGTTCCAGATGGCCTGGCGTGATTAACAGCTCATTAAGAGCTGCAATTATCTGGCAGTTCAAGAGAGGGATCCCACAAAGGACTCAATGTGAGTCATTATCACTCCACTGTTAAGACTTTCAGCTAGTGTCCAGGGTGTGATCCAAGTAGAGTGCTGTTAAGTCACTAAGTTCTAGTTTTCTGAGCGTCTCTAACAATTTGCCCAATATTATTACGACAAGTGCCCCTCATTTCTCTACATTTTGAGTGTTTGTGTCCAACATTTCATTGACAAAATGCAAAGAAGGGTACAGGATCAATCCTGCAGGTGGTGAGTTTTATCCCAGCCTGACCATAACTTCCCTCTTCCCTCCAAATCTCTAAACTTTGTTCTTTCCCTGGACGCTACTGCAGACCAGACTCTGAAATGACCATCCACAGACCCATAGCCGTTACTGGCAAGTGTAGGGGGTCCCCAACTTTTCTAAATGGACCATGCCAGCCATCACCATCCATAGAGTCCCACCCTTATCCCACCCAGCATGTTCTTTCATCCTAAAAACAAAGCCTTGGATCATGTATGGTACAAAAATAGACCCTGATAAAAATACATAATTTGAAAGCTTGAAATAGGCATTCCTGGAGTGCACAGATCACCCTATACAGAAATAGAGATAGTATAATGTTATGCATGTGTACTGTTTCCCCTGGGCTGATGAAAGGACAATGTTAAAGAAAATTATGTTATTGTTGGGGTAGAGCATATTAAAATCAATTAAATAAAAATGTCATAGTTTTCTATTTCCCAAGCCCCTTCGGTTTGTGTAGCCCCCACCCCCTCAAAGAAATCTTAGATGTGCTCCTGGCTCACTTGAGACTGTACAAACACTTCCAGAAGTGCAGGTCTCCAGTTGACTATAGGGTGGGGACTGAGAGTATCTTTCTGATTGACTCGGTTCATTGCCCTGTGGATGGTGGTGACATTGTGGTGAGGTGCATGATGATGTCAGCTATTATGTGTAGAGCTAGGACTGCTTGATTCAACATTTACTATTGTGATGTGCTCTCTCTCTCTCTCTCTCTGTTTGGGGGTAGAAAGAGGCAGAGAGGAGGCCATGGTACAAAACAATGGGCGGGGGCTCACTGTGTGTTATGGCATTGCAGTTTTGTTTCTGCTGGGGAGCTGGAAGCAATGAGGGAGCAGAAAATGATAGAAAGTATACTTAGAATGGCAGAAAAAGGGGAGATATTGCTGATGGGTGATCTGACTATGCCAGATGTTAACTGGAGTGCAGTTGCAGCAGCCACTTCGAAGAGTGGGGTTATTCTAGATGCCCTACAGGGGGCATGCCTAGACAACTAGTATTGGAGCCCACTCGAGAGGGAGCAATCTTAGACCTGGTTCTCTCAAATGGAGATGGAGAGAGGATCACAGATGTAGAAGTGGGTAGCCATCTGGGAACTAGCGACCATCGAACAGTATGGTTCACAATAAACACAGCAATAGAGTCAAGCCATACAAAGGCAAAGTACTGGACTTTAGGAGGGCTGACTTTGCCAAAATGGGTGAGTGCCTAAGGAATGCACTAGCAAATGGGCAGGAAGGAGGGGTGGTAGACAATGGGGAATAATAAAAACTGCCATCACAGAGGTAACAAGCCTTTGTGTGAAGCAAATAAAACAAAACGATGTAAGAAACCACTATGGTTCTCAAAGAAAGTGGCAGTGAAGGTTCAAGAGAAAAAGAAAGCATTCAGGAAGTACAAGGAATCACAGAAGGAGCAGGACAGAGAACTGTTATCAGTTAAAGCAAAAGGAAGCTGGGAAGGCAGTCAGAACAGCAAAGGCCCAAACCGAGGAAAAGATAGCCAACCTCAGTTAAGAAGGGGATAAACCTTTATAGGTACATCAGGGAGCCAGGAAGACCAAGGAGGGATAGTGAGGCTTAATAAAGGGAGGGAGGGTGGGCAGAGGTGACTGTGAAAAGCAGAGATACTGAAATACAGGTTACTCACCTGTAACAGGAGTTCTAGGAATGGTATATGTTGTTCATCCACACTTATTGGCAGGTATCCTTGCCGCTTAAATCTTGCCGGAAGGTCTTCAGTTGGCTCCTCCCACCCACCCGGTGGTATAACTCTCGGCTCGCCCCATGACGCCAGATCTGCCCGCTGGAAGCTCAGGTTGTGTGTCGAGCCGGGAGGTCGGGTGGGTCGTGTGGATGAACAACATATACCATTCCTAGAACTCCTGTTACAGGCGAGTAACCTGTATTTCTAGGGACATGGATATGTTGTTCATCCACACTTACTGGCAGACTCCTAGCAGTTCTCCGGGAGGAGGGAGGCAAGGCGCACACCCCCAATACTTACTTGGGAAAGAGAGACTGAGAACTGAGGCCCCAAAACCAGCATCCCGGCGTGACTCAAGGTCGATGTGTAATGGGTAATGAAGGTGTTTGCTGACTTCAGGTAGCAGCCCTGCAGATTTCTTGGATAGGACGCCCTGGAAGCAGCCACCGATGCAGCAGTATGGCGGTAGAATGAGCTCTTATCCTCTGGGAGGCTCCATGCCCGCCAACTATAGCAGAGATCTATGCAGGAGGTGACCCACCTGCTTATCGTCCGCTTGGCTGCAGGTCTGCCAGATGCGCTTCAGCGAGGTGACAACAGCTGGCGAACCTCTCCCGACTTCAGCCGCGCTTTTGTAATAGGGCGAGCGCCTTCTAGGGTCCAAAGTATGGAGCCTATTCTGCCCAGGTGTGACTGGGGTAGAACACCGCAGAGTCAACACCTGGTTAAGGTGAAACTCCGACATCACCTTCGGAAGGAATTTCGGTGGGGCGAGGACAACCTTTGTCCCTGTGAAGACCAGGTAAGAGACTCGATGAGAAGCGCCTGGAGCTCTCCCATCCTTCTGGCTGACGTGATAGCCACCAAGAAGGCGGTCTTCCACGACAGGTGAGAGAGAGCACACCTGTGCATAGGTTCAAATGGTTTGCCCATGAGCTTTGCCAGTACCAGCAGTAGATCCCACGGAGGTGAGGTTCTCGTGACCGAGGGGAAATGTGATCAAGGCTTTGAAAAGCGCCAGACCACCTTCTCCGCGCTTAACGACTGCTTCCCCGCCCGCGCCTGTAAGCAGAGATGGCTGCCAGGTGCACCCTTAGGGTCGCCGACCTAAGCCCTTGATTAGAAAGGGACCATAAATAGTCCAAGATGCTTGCCAAGGAACAGGAGGAAGGGTCCAAGCCCTGTGCTCGACACCAAATGGAAAACCTTTTCCATTTGAAGGCATAGCATTTTCTGGTCGACTCTACGGGACGCCTCAACTACATTGAGGACCTCGCCGGAAAGACCAAGGCCTGGAACTCTAGCCGCTCAGGAACCAGGCCGGCCAGGTGCAGGGATTGAAGGTCCGATGGAACACCTTCCCTGATTGACTGAGAGCAGGTCCGGCGAGCTGGAAGCTGCCAGGAGTCCTGGAGCTGAGACTGAGGAGATCTGGGTACCAGAACTGGCGAGGCCAGTCTGGGGCTATCAGAATCACCTGCGCCTTGTCCCTCCTCCTTGAGAAGCACCTTGTGGATCAAGGGAAATGGGATGGCGTAGAAGAGGCCCGGGTCCACTGCCTCGAGAAGGCATCCCCTGCAGCGAGCCCTGCTGAGGGGCGGGCATGGAACAGTCTCAGCCTCGCCTCCTGAGGCAAACAGGTCCACCTGAGGTGTGCCCCAAAGGGAGAACAGATGCTGTACTACCGGCAGGAGAGACCACTGTGGGATGCAGCCCCTATCCGCCTAGGGCATCGGCCAGGGTGTTGGAGGCCCTGCCACATGAATGGCTAGGAGATCCGCCCCAGGCTGCGCCGAGTGACCAAATGCGGAGAGCTTCCTTGCATAGAAGCATGGAGCGCGTCCCGCCCTGGCGGTTTAGATAGTACATGGTCGTGGTGTTGTCCGTCTTGACTTGGACCACTTGACCCCGGAGGAACGGAGCAAAGGCGGTGAGAGCTAGGCGGACCGCTCGGAGCTCCAGCAGGTTGATGTGGCATCGGGACTCCCGCGGGGACCAGAGGCCGTGGGCCCGGTGTTCCCCCAGATGGGCACCCCAACCCATCAGAGAGGCATCGGTCGATAGAGAGACCGCCGCTCGGGCGGACGAACGGGATGCCTCCTGCAAATGACCTGAACGATCCACCACTGAGAGCGCTTCACATCCCTGTGTCACCGCCATACAAGCTGGTCCAAAGGATCGCAGCGCTAGACCACTGGCTGGCCAGTCCCCATTGAAGGGGACGATGTTCCAGCGGGCCCAACGGACCACGCTTGGTGCAGGCCGCCATGAGACCCAGGAGGCGCAGGAAGTCCCGGCAGGCAATTGCCCAACCAGAAATGATTGGGCAAAGGAGGAAAGAACCTCGGCCCTGTCCGCCGCGAGCCGCGCTCTGGCTCGAAGAGAGTCGAGCTGCGCCCCGATGAACAGAATCACCTGCTTCGGCTCGAGTTCCGACTTGGCTTCGTTGATAAGGAGGCCTAGTTGAGAGCAGACCTGGAGGGCCAGATCTCTGGACCACTCCACCTCCTGCCTGGAGGGAGCTGCTATCAGCCAGTCGTCCAGGTAAGGGTACACCCGGACCCCTCGGCACCGCAGGAATGCTGTCACCACTGCCATGCATTTGGTGAAGACCCTGGGAGCTGGAGACATGCCAAGGCATGGCTTGAACTCGAAAGGATCCTCCGCCGAAGCGAAGGAAACTCTGGTGAGACGGACGGATAGGGACGTGAAAAACGCGCCTGCAAATCCAGAGAGCAGAACACGCCGCATTCCAAGGATGGTATTATCTGAGCCAGAGTGACCATCCTGAAGGTTCGAGACCCAGGAAACTTGTTTAGGTCGAGAATGGGCCAGCCCCCGTCCGCTTCTGGAACCAGGAAGTAACTGGACACAAAACCCTGGTCTGAAGGAGGGTCCTCCACCTCTCTTATCACCTCCTTCTGGAGGAGGAGAGGCTGTCGGCTCGACGAGCCGCCAGCGAGGCTGGGGACTCAAGCCCCCGAGGGGCGACGGCTCTGAAGGGCGGTGCCTGCTCAATTCTAGAGGCAGGCCTCTTCCATCACTCTCCAAACCCACCTGTCCGTGGTAACAGCGGACCAGGCGGAACGGAAGTGCGGAGCCGCCTCCACTGGGGACCTAGGGCAAGGTGACGGGATGGGAGCGACACCCCTCAGCCCGTCACTGGGCAGGCTTGGAGGATGGACCGCCAGGGACCTCCTGGGCCTTTTCCTCCTGCCTCCTGTTAGAGGAAGCCGGCCAGCTTGGGTTTGGGATGCCAAGGTCGAGCCTGCTGGCCCCGACATTGCTGGGTCGAGCGCCGGGGCAGAAGGACTAAAGGGCTTAGGGCTGCGGTTTGCGGCCTTTGTCCTCTGAGCGAAGAGACCGAGTCCAAGGTAGCACTGGACTTCTCGATCCTCTGCAGGTGACCTTCCACCCCAGGGTCAAGAGGTCAGTCCTCAAAAGGAACATCCGCCAACCTGTGCTGGGTATCCGGGCAAGGGTGGATATCCTCAGCCAAGCCCGCCGGCGATAGCCACTCGCGGCCGCCACCGACCTGGCACATGAGTTCCCAATATCCAAAGCAGTCTGGAGCTGCTGTTTGGCCACTGCCCTGGTCCCGCACCTGCTTGACCGTAGTCTGCTGATCCGGCGTGAGATGAGGAATGACCTCATCCAGGGAGCCCAACAGGGCATGAGAAAATGTGCCTTATGGGGCGGCCGAACTGGCCTGGCGAAGGCGAGAGAGGGGCAAGCGTAGACTTTCGCCTGACATAATCCAATTCTTGGATTCCTTGTCGGGAGGTTTGATCCACATCCCTGGTGTTGCCGGCCCTGAAAACGCTGTTCGGTAACCAACCCCTCAGCAGAGGGGTGCTCCAAAACCGGACAGGGAACCGTAGGGGACCGTGATACTTTCCTGGCCATCCTGGCCGAAGGCGAGGATAGGAAGCAGGGCGCTGCCAAAGCTCCAGGGCTTGACCCACTATGGCCTCACAGCACCGGAAAGGCCTGCGCCGGAGAATCTTCGTCCAGAATCTCCGTGAGGGATACTCATCTGCTTGGAACGGGATCGAGTCATCCCGTGGATTCCGAGATGAGCCAAGCAGTCCTAGGAAGGACGATGCGGCTATCGCCCAGACTGTCCTCCTGAGGACCTCCAAGTCCAGTCGCATGAGAAAAGGGAGGAGATTATCCTCGGACCTCGGGAGGAGTCCTCAAGAGCTGCCCTGGCCTGAGCCACCCTCAACCTGCCGAGGTCGGTCGGGAGTGAGGGTAACCGACAGCCGATGGTAGACCCTTAGCCGACCGAGAATCCCTGGTCGGAGCCCCAAACAGTGGCTGTGGAGGCGGAGGTTCCTCCGGAATCGGTGGAGCAGATGGTTTGGTTAACAACCGCCTGTACAGGCCCTTGGGTAAGTTGAGGGTTGTGTCGGCCTCCCGTGACAGCCACTAATGGCCGGGGGCACCGCGCCGCTTACCCCGGCCAGAAGCTGCCACATGAGGTCCTCGCATCGCCGACGAGCATTACGCCGCTTCCCTCGCCTGAGGAGGAGGATGAGGACGAAGCGGCGACGCTGGCTTTTACCCGTGCTGAGACCTAGACCGCCTTATGACGGCGGATCGGGCTGACTGCCAAGAGGTCCGAGACTCGAGAGCCCTCGGCTCTTCCGAGGTCGTGCGGGAAGTGTCGGCGGAACCGCACTCTCGCTCGGAGGGTTCATCCGAGGGCTCGGAACCGAGGCACAGGCAAGCCCAGGATCCTCAACTTCTCCGGGGAACTGGGAGAGAGGAATCTCGGCTTTATGGGCGACAGCCCGCCTAACGGGTCGAGAAAATCTCTACTGGCTCACAGGAGTCTCAGTCAACTGACCTGACGGGGCACCAGAAGACCAGTGGCCGGTCGAAGCGGGTTTAATCGAAGTCGGACGGCCGACGACTGGGAGAGGGACCTTTCCGGCTCCCAAGAGCGCTGACGGAGGGATTTACCTTGTCCTTTTGGACCGAGAAAAGGTCCAGCAGACATTGGCCCTTCTCCCTAGTGGAGAGGGACAGACAAAGCTCCTTAAATGAAGCTGTGTAGGAAGAACCCAGAGAGAGCGGGATAAATGCCGAGGCCGAGGAAGATACGGGCCCGCCGCCTCCTCTTCGAGGGCGATCATCTGCTCGAGCTGATCCGCACCGAGCCCGCCACCGCGGACACCGCCGACCGGGCCTCCTTAGACTTTCACTGGAGGGAAACGCTCTCGGACGGCCCAGTTGCAATCGGGCAGCACGGTCTCCCAGGACGAACGAGAAGGAAGAGCACAGGTCGAGTCCCGCGTGGTCGTGCTCAAGGCCTAAACAGTAGACACACGTGAGTGTGGATCCGCCCGAGACATCTTCTGATTCGCAGGGGCATTCCAAACCGAGTCGATTGGTCCATCGCAGCCGCGAGGGATCAAGACCACTCTTTTTTTTTTTTGCAAAAACTTTCAAATTCGCAAAACGGAAGAAATAGGGAACTAGTCGCAAACGAGAGCGTTATGAGGGAACCTGAGCTTCCAAGCGGTAAGGAAGATCTACGCCATGGGGCGGAGCTGAGTTATACCACCCGGTGGGTGGGAGGAGCCAGCTTGAAGACCTTCCGCAAGATTTAAAGCGGCAAGGATACCTGCCAATAAGTGTGGATGAACAACATATCCATGTCCCTAGAACAAATATTTTGTTCAGTATTTACAAATGAAGAGGGGAGGTACCTAAAACAAACAGTAGAAACACTCTAGATACAGAAGTTGATACCAGCCCTTTTACAGAAGAAAGTGTTATGAAAGAACTCTTAAAACTGAAGGTGGACAAAGAAATGGGGCCTGATGGGATTCATCCCAGAATTCTAAAAGAACTAAGGGTAGAACTAGTGACACCACTGACTACCCTCTTTAACAAATCATGGGAGGATGGGGTGGTACCCGAGGACTGGAGGAGGGCAGATGTGATTCCCCATCACAAACGTGAGAGCAAGGCAGAAGCATGTTAGTTTAACCTCAGTGACAGGGAAAATGATGGAATCACTTCTGAAGGAAAGAACTGTCGAGTGTCTAGAGGCCAGAGGGGCACAGGACCCAAGGCTGCATGGATTCACAGCGGGAAGGTCATGCCAGACGAATCTGATAGATTTCTTTGTCTGGGTGACCAAAGTAGTAGATCAGGGAGGGCTGTGGACATGGCCTACCTAGACTTTAGCAAGGCATTTGACACAGTCCCACACAAAAGATTAATATACAGTTAGCCAGCCTGGGAGGGTCCCAAGATGACAGCCTGTAAAGAATTGGCTGGAGAATAGGACACAGAGAGTAATAGTAAATGGAGTCCACCTGAAGAAAGGGGGTTACTAGGGGTACCGAGGGTTCAGTATTAGGACCGTCCTCTCAATGTCTTTATAAGGCTACATTACAGAGGGACTGGAAGGAAAGTATGTCTCTTTGCAGATGACGAAAGATCTGCAACAGAGTTGATGCACAAGGTGGGGTGGAAAGGATGAGAAGGACTTGACAATGTTAGAGGAATGGTCAAATGTATGGCAGCTTAGATTCAATGCTAAGAAGCGTATGTAATGCACCTGGGAAAACAAAAACCCAGGAAGAGTACACAATGGGGGTGAGATACTAACAACAAAAATGGAAAGGGACCTGGGGGTAGTCATATCAGATGACCTAGAGGTGGGCAAGCAATGTGAGAGGACAGCAAGGAGGGCTGTGGGGATACTGGGATGCATAGGGAGAGGCATCACTAGTAGAAAACAGGAAGTTATTATCCCTCTGTACAGACAGCTGGTGAGACCCCATCTGGAGTACTGTGTGCAGTTCTGGAGACCCAATCTCTGCAAAGACATAGGATGGAAGCTGTCCAGAGGAGGGCAACTAAAATGGTGCAGGGTCTGCACTGGAAGACACATGAAGAGAGACTTAAGGAGCTTAATATGTATAGCCTCGAGGAAAGGAGGGAGAGGGGACATGATAGAAACTTTCAAGTACTTCAAGGGAATCAACAAAGTCCAAGAGGGTAGCATCTTTCAAAAAGAGGTGTGCAAGAACAAGGGACACAATTTGAAGATGGGGGGGGCGTCGCAGCTCAGAGGTAATTTAAGGAAGTATTTTTCACAGAGAGGGTTGTGGATGCATGGAACGGCCTTCCGGAGGAGGTTGTGGAGTCAAAACAGTGGTGGAATTGCCAGCGATGGACAGTCATAAGGCACTTCTAAGGGGTGGGGGTACGAAGAAGTAGGCTGCTGGTTAACTAGGATCTGCAGCTTATCCAGTAGGTAGGGAAATGGGCAGACTGGGTGGGCCAAGCGGTCCTTATCTGCCGTCAAATTCTATGTTTCTATGAAGGTATGCATCCTTGATATCTAGGGAGCAAATCCAGTCCCTGTTTGCACTACTTTCAGCAGAGACAAATGTCCCAGAATAAATGTAAAGAGGTTGAGGGTGCTCAGTGGGGGGGTGGGGGTGGGGTGCTCAAGAGCTCCAGAGCATGTCACTTTGTAATTACAGTGCAGCCCTCTTAAACGCATACCATTGGGACCAGCAGAAAGTATGTGTTTAAGAGGGCTAGCATTTATCAAATCTTGTATTCCCTTTAATGGTGAGCGCAACTTGCAGTATGTGCTATGAGGCTGGGTAGGGAAAAGAAATGCCAGTGATTTGTGACAGGCTGTGGCATTCTTTGGTCTGATTCCTGTGTGAGGGAGGGTGCTTCTGGAATTCATGTAAAGTGCTTCTGTGACATTCTTTTGGGTTCTTTGCTTTGATTTCAGGGTGAGGGAGGGTGCTTCTGTGACTTGAGTTTGATGTTTAAAAGGCTGAAGTAGGTGATTATCACCTCATTTTAAAATAGAGCAGCCCATCTACAGACAATTAATTGCTAATGGCCAACAGAGTTAAGCTAGCCCTGGCAAAAAGAAACACAGGTGAGGAGGTACAGGCAAAGTGGGCAAGCATTAAGGATACAATACTTGAAGCAACATCCCATTGTGTTAGACAGAAAAGGAAGTACAAAAGAAGAAGGAACCACTTTGGTTCTCAAATACAGTAGCAGAAAAGGTCAGAGCCAAAAGGCTGGCCTTCAGAAAATATAAGGGAACACAGCAGGATGAAGATAGGGAGGCATACCAAACTGCCCTAAGGGAAGCAGGTAAGGCAGTAAGGCAGGCAAAGTCCCAAACTGAGGAAACACTAGCACTAACAGTAAAGAAGGTGACAAGACTTTCTATAGATACATTAGTGAAAGGAGAAAGTCCAGAGGGGTATTGCTAAGCTTAATGGAGAAAAGGAGCATGTGAGAGGAGGACCCTGTAAAGGCATCTATCCTAAATAGATACTTTTGCTCAGTATTTACTGAAGAGAAGGTAGGGCAGGGCCCACAGCTCAGCATCATGGACACAGGGGGGAGGGAGGTGAGCACTACTCCCTTCACAAAAGAAAGGGTCCTACAAGAGCTTGCTAAGCTCAGGATGGATAAGGCAATGGGACCTGATGGCATACATCCCAGGGTACTTAAGGAGCTAAAGGAGGAACTAGCAGAGCCATTAGCAGAATTGTTTAGTGAGTCTCTGAGCACAGGAGAGGTGCCAGAAGACTGGAGAAGGGTTTATGTGATCCCGCCCACAAGAGTGGTAGCAGGAGGAGGCGGGAACTACAGACCGTCAGTCTTACCTCAGTAGTGGGCAAGATTATGGAGGCACCCTAAGGAAAGGATAGTGCAACACCTGGAATCCATAGGGCACAGGATCCAAGACAGCATGGGTTTACAAAGGAAGGTCCTGTCAAACTAATCTCATAGATTTCTTTGACTGGGTAACCAGAGTGGTGGACCAAGGGGAGCAGTTGATGTCGCCACCTTGACTTCAGCAAAGCTTTGACACTGTTCCACATAGAAGATTGATAAATAAGCTAGGTAGGCTCGGGTGGGTAGTTGGTCAACTGGGTGGCAAACTGGTTGACTGGCAGAAAACAGAGAGTGGTGGTAAATGGTATACAGTCAGAAGAGATGCAAGTCACAAGGGTACTTAGGATCAGTCCTGGGGCCAGTCCTATTCAACATCTTCATTAGTGACCTCGAGATGGACTAGAGGGTAGGTTTGTCTGTTTGCAGATGACACCAAGATCTGCAACAGAGTAGATGATCCAGATGGGGTGGGCAGAATGAGAAGAGATCTGATAAACTAGCAAAATGGTGGAAAAGTGGCAACTGGGATTTAATGCAAAGAAGTGCAAAATCATGCACATAGGGAAGAGAAATACAGGTTACTCACCTGTAACAGGAGTTCTAGGAATGGTATATGTTGTTCATCCACACTCATTGGCAGTATCCTTGCCGCTTTAAATCTTGCCGGAAGGTCTTCAAGCTTGCTCCTCCCACCCACCCGGGTGGTAAAACTCTCGGCTCCGCCCCATGACGCCAGAGCTGGCCCGCTGGAAGCTCAGGTTGTGCGTCAAAGCCGGAGAGGTCGGGGTCATGTAGGGATGAACAGTTACATACCATTCCTGAACTCCTGTTACAGGAGTAACCTGTATTTCTAGGGACATGGATATGTTGTTCATCCACACTCATTGGCAGACTCAGGCAGCTTCTCCTCCGGGAGGAGGGAGGCAAGACGCACACCCCATATACTTACTTGGGAAAGAGAGATTGAGAACCTGAGGTCTCAAAACCAGCATCCCGGCGTGACTCAAGGTCGATGTGGTAGTGGGTAATGAAGGTGTTTCGACTTCCAGGTAGCAGCCCTGCAGATTTCCTGGATAGGGACGCCCCTGAAGCAGCCACTGCTGCAGCAGTATGGCGGGTAGAATGAGCTCTTATCCCTCTGGGAGGCTCCGTGCCTAACTTATAGCAGAGATCTATGCAGGAGGTTACCCACCTGCTTATCGTCCGCTTGGCTGCAGGTCTGCCAGGTGTGGCTCAGAGGTGACAAAAGGCTGGCGAACCTCTCAATTTCAGCTGCATGCCTTTTATAGTAAGCTAGCTACTCTTCTCTAGGGTCCAGAGTATGAGCCTATATTCGGCCCCGAGGTGGATTGTAGAACACCGCAGAGTCAACACTTGTTAAGGTGAAACTCCGGCACCACCTTGGAAGGAATTTCGGTGGGGGGGAGGATCAACCTTGTCCCCTGTGGAAGACCAGGTAAGAGACTCGATGGGAGCGCCTGAGCCTCCCATCCTTCTGGCTGACGGATAGCCACCAAGAAGGGGTCTTCCACGACAGGTGAGAGAGAGCACCCAGCATAGGTTCAATGGCTGCCCATGAGCTTTGCCAGTACTCAGCAGTAGATCCCACGAGGGGGTTCCCGTGACTGAGGAAATGTGATCAAGGCCTTTGGAAAGCGCCCAGACCACCTCCCCGCCATCGACTGCTTCCGGCCCGCCTGCAAGCAGAGATGGCTGCCAGGCACCCTTAGGTCGCTTACCTGCCCTTGACTAGAAAGGGACCATAAATAGTCCAAGATGCTTGCTAAGGAACAGGAGGAAGGGTCCAAGCCCTTGTTCTCGACACCAAATGGAAAACCTTTCCATTTGAAGGCATAGTATTTTCTTGGTCGACTACGGACGCCTAACTACATTGAGGACCCTGGTCGTAGAGACCCAAAGCCTGAACCTGCCGCCAGGAACCACAGGTCTGTCAGGCAGGGATTGAAGGTCCGGATGGAACACCTTCCCCTGATTGACTGAGAGGGTCCGGCGAGCTGAAGCTGCCGCTGAGTCCTGGAGCTGAGACTGAGGAGATCTGGGTACCAGAACCGACGAGGCAGTCTGGGGCTATCAGAATCACCTGCGCCTTGTCCCTCCTCGCCTTGAGAAGCACCTTGTGGATCAAGGGAAATGGGGAAAGGCGAAAGAGGTTCGGGGTCCATTGCCCTCGAGAAGGCATCCCCTGCAGCGAGCCCCGCTGAGGGGGGGGCATGGAACAGACCAGCCTGCCTCCGTGGAGGCAAACAGGTCCACCTGAGGTGCGCCCAAGGGAGAACAGATGCTGTACTACCTCCGGGGAGAGACCACCTGTGGATGCAGCCCTATCCGCCTAGGGCATCGGCCAGGGTGTTGGAGGCCCTGCCACGTGAATGGCTAGGAGATCCGCCTCAGGCTGCGCGGATTTGTGACTAAACGCGGAGAGCTCTTGACAGAAGCCATGGAGCGGGCCGGCCCCTGGCGGTTTAGATAGTACATGGTCGTGGTATTGTCCGGCCTGACTCGGACCACTTGACCTCGGGAGGAACGGAGCAAAGGCGTGAGAGCTAGCGGACCGCCGGAGCTCCAGCAGGTTGATGTGGCATCGACCTCGCTGGGTACCAGAGGCCATGAGCCCGGTGTTCCCCCAGATGGGCACCCCAACCCATCAGAGAGGCATGGTCGACAGAGAGACCGCCGGCTCGGACGGATGTAACGGGATGCCCTCCTGCAATGATCTGAACGTCCACCACTGGAGAGCCGTTCCCATCCCTGTGTCACCGACACAAGCTGGTCCAAGGGATCGAGCGTTGTGACCACTGGCTGGCCAGTCCCCACTGAAGGGATCGCGATGTTCCAGCGGGCCCAATGGATCACGCCGGTACAGCCGCCATGGACCCAGGAGGCGAGGAAGTCCGGTAGTTGGTGACTGCCCAACCAGAAATGATCTGGAGGAAAGAATCGCCCTGTCCGGGAGCCGGCCTGGCTCGGGAGAGCTCCAGCTGCGCCTGGCTGCCAAAATCACCTGCTTCGGCTCGAGTCGACTTGGCCTGCTGGTGCGAGGCCCAGTTGAGACAAACCGGAGGGCCAGATCCTGACCACCCGCCTTCCAGTGAGTTGCTATCAGTCAGTCGTCCAGGTAAGGGTACACCGGACCCCTCGGCCGTAGGAATGCTGTCACCACTGCTGCATGGTGAAGACTTGGGAGCTGAGATAAGTCAAGGGCATGGCTTTGAACTCAAGAGAGATCCTTCCGCCGGAAGCGAAGGAATTTCTGGTGATACGGATAGATATGCGTGAAAAACGGGCCCTGCAAGTCCAGAGAGCAGAACCACACGCTGCTCCAAGGATGGCATTATTCGAGCCAGAGTGACCATCCTGAAGGTTCTAGACCTTAGGAACTTGTTTAGGTCGCTGTAGGTTTGCACGGGGCGCCAGCCCCTCGTCTGCTTTCGGAACCAGGAAGCTCTGGACACAAACCCTGGTTCTGAAGGAGGGTTCACCACCTCTTTTACCACCTCCTTCTGGAGGAGGAGGAGGACAGCCTGCCTCGACGAGCCGCCAGTGAGGCTGGGGGATCCCAAGTTTCCCGGGAGGGGCGCACGGCCTGAAGGGTGGTGCCTGGCTCGAATTCCCAGAGGCAGGCCTCTTCCCACCACCTCCAAGACCCACCTGTCCGTGGTAACAGCGACCAGCGTGGAACGGAAGTGCCGAGTCGCCTTCAATGGGGACCCAGGGGTAAGGTGACGGGGATGGGGCGACACCCTCAGCTCATCACAGGGCAGGCTTGGAGGAGGACCGCCGAGGGACCTCCTGGGCCCTTTCCCTCCCTCGCCTCCTGTTAGAGGAAGCCGTGCTTGGGTTTGGGATGGCAAGGTCGAGCCTGCTGGCCCTGACGTTGGTTGGCCGGGCGCGCTAAAGCAGCTAGAAGGACTAAAGGGCTTAGGCTGTGGTTTGGCGGCCTTTGTCCTTCTGAGCGGAAGAGACCGAGTCCAAGGTGGCATTGACTTCGATCCTCCGCAGGTGACCTCCACCCCAGGGTCAAGAGGTCAGTCCCCAAAAGCGAACATCCGCCAACCTGTGCTGGGTATCCGGCAAAGGTGGATATCCCTCAGCCAAGTTCCGCCGACGCATAGCCACTGGGCGGCCGCCAATCGATCTGGGCACATGAGTCCCCTACATCCAAAGCAGTCTGGAGCTGCTGTTTGGCCACTGCTCTGTCTCTGGTCCCGCACTCTGCTTAACCGTAGTCTGCAGATCGGCGGAAGATGAGGGATGACCTCATCCAGGAGCCCAACAGGCATGAGAAAATGTGCCATGAGGACGGCCGAACTGGCCTGACGAAGGTCCGAGAGGACGCAGCGAGACTTTTCGCCCGACATAGTCCATTTCTTGACTCCTTGTCAGGAGGTTTGTCCACATCCTTGGCGTTGCCGGGCGCTACCGAAAACGCTGTCGGTAACCAACCCCCAGCAGAGGTGTCTCGAAAACCGGACAAGGAACCGGTAGACTGCGATAATTTCCTACCATCCTGGCTTAAGGCGAGGGCAGGGAAGCAGGGCGCTGCCAAAGTCTCCAGTGCTGGACTCCACTCATGGCCCTCGGCCACCGGAAAGGCCTCCGTCGGAGAATCCCCGTCCAGAATCTCCGTGAGGATACCTGCCCGCTTGGAACGGGTTCGGTGCCCATCCCGTAGACTCCAGATGAGCCGAGCAGTCCTAGGAAGGACGACGGGCATCGCCCATTGGCTGACCTTCCGAAGACTCCAAGTCCAGTCGCTTGGAGAAGAAGGAGGAATCATCTTCGGACTCGGAAGAGTCCTCAAGAGCTGCTCTGGTCTGGAGCCACCCTTCACCTGCCGAGGTCGGTCGGGAGTGAGGGTAACTGACAGCCGATGGGGTAAAACCTCAGTCAATCGAGAATCTGGTCGGAGCCCCAATTGGTGGCTGTGGAGGCGGAGGTTCCACCGCAATCGGTGGAGCAGCGGTTTTGGCCGAACAACCGCCTGTGGCAGGCTCCTCGGCAAGCCGAGGGTTAGTGTCCGGCTGCCCGTGACAGTTACTCAATGGCCGGGAAGCGCCGGAGTCGGCTTTATTCCCGCCAGGAGGAGCCAAGCTGCAACATAAGGTCCCTCGACTGGCCGACGTGACTTGATGTCAAGCTCATCCGAGGAGGAGGACGAGGACGAGTGGCGACGTCAGCCATCAGCGGTGCCGAGACGAGACCGCCTATGACGTGGGAACGGCTGGACCGCCAAGAGGTCCGGATCGAGATCGGTGAGTCCCGGAATTCCGGGTCGGTGCAGGGAGGTGTCGGCGGAACCGACACCCTTTTCGCCTCGAAGGTCCATCCGAGGGCTCCGGAACCGGAGGCACAGGCCAGCCCACGGATTCCTCAACCTCCCGGAACCGGGAGAGGGAATCTCGGCTGCCAAAGGCGACAGCCTGTCTAACGGGTCGGAAAAACTCGACTTCATCAGTGGGATTCCCGGTCAACTGACCTTGACGGGACACCGTGAGGCCAGTGGCCGGGCCGAGCGGTCGACCGACTGCCGACGGGTCGGACGGCCCGGAGAGGGACCTTCCCGCCTCCCAAGAGCCGCCGACGAGGACTTCTACCCTGTCCCTCTTGGACCGTAGAAAGGTCCAGCAGACGCAGGCCCTTCTCCTTAGTGGAGAGGGACAGACAAAGCCCTTAAAGGAAGCCGCCGGTAGGAAGAACCCAGAGAGAGAAGGGATAAATGCCGCGCCGAGGAAGTTACGCCCGCCGCCGCCTCCTCTTCGAGGGCGACCATCCGGGCCGAGCTGATCCCGGCCGAGCCCGCCGCCGCTGACACCGGCCAACCGGGCCTCCTTGGACTTCACCGAGGGAAACGCCTCGGACGGCTCCAGTTGCAATCGGGCAGCACGGTCTTCGAGGGAGAGGTCGAAAGATGAGCACAGGTCGAAGCCTGCGGGTCGTGCTCAAGGCCTAAAGTAGACACACGTGGAGTGTGGATCCGTCCGCGACATCTTCTGTTCCGCATGGGCATCTCCAAACTGGAGTCGATTTATCCTTCGCGAGCCGCGAGGGATCAAGACTGAAGTCTTTTGCAAAATATTATTTTAAACCGCAAACGGAGAAATAGGAACCAGTCACAAACGCAGAGCGTTAAGGAGGGAACCTGAGCTTCCAAGCGGTAAGGAAGATCTGGCGTCATGGGGCGGAGCCGAGAGTTATACCACCCGGGTGGGTGGGAGGAGCAAGCTTGAAGACCTTCCGGCAAGATTTAAAGCGGCAAGGATACTGCCAATGAGTGTGGATGAACAACATATCCATGTCCCTAGAAACCCTGAAGCCACTTATAGGCTGGGAGGGGAGTTGCTAGCAGTCACAAAGGAAGAAAGAGACTTGGGCATCATCATCACTGATGACCTAAAATCATCCAAGCAGACCTCTAAAGCAGTAGGTAAGGCTAGGGGGGTGTTAGGGTGTATTAGTAGGGTATCACAAGTCGTAAGAGGGAGGTAATAATCCCTCTGTACAAGACATTGGTTAGGCCCCATCTGGAGTACTGCGCAGTATTGGAGCCACACCTTCACAAGGACATTAACCAAATTGAGGCAGTCCAGAGAAGGGCAACCAAAATGGTGCAGGGACTGCATCAGAAGACATATGAGGACAGATTAACGGAGCTCAATATGTATACCCTTGAGCAAAGGAGGGAGAGAGGTGATATGATCGAGACATTTAAACACCTTAAGGGCATAAACAAGGTGAAAGAGTCTAACATGTTTAAATATAAGAAAAATAGCAGGACAAGAGGACACAGCATGAGATTAGAGGCGATTAAGGGGAATGTGAGGACATTCTTTTCACAGAAAGGGTGGTAGATGCATGGAATAGCTACACAAGAAGTGGTGGCTATGAATACAGTGCAGGGCTTCAAACAGGCATGGGATAGGCATAAGGGAGCAATACAAATGACTATGAATAGATAGGTCACTGACAGAGCAAAGGGCGATGGCACATTTATAAGGTAGAAAAAGAAATGGGCAGACTGGATGGGCCTTGAGGTCCTTATCTGCCATCAACTTCTATGTTTCTATGTTTCTAATTAGTAATGCACCTACAGACAGTGTCAGTAAAACTGGCCCAGTCAGTCCACACTTGAACAACAAAACTGAGGGAAAAAATATGCATTTAAAAGGGATCATTACATGCGTTTAACAGGTCTATTTTACACAGGAAGTACAGGAAAAAAATCAGGACTTGGAAATTATATGCGTTTATACGGGGTATGCATTTCAGTGGGATGCACTGTATCTCAAGAATCCATTTGCCGGTGGTAATCTCTCTCCACTGTGTCAGAAGACTGGAGAAACGACCCCCCCATAACCACCTCAGGAAGCAACAGTGGTGTGGGGGCAGGCCGACTGGAGTTAGGCTGAGCCAGTGGGGGCAGAGCCACCAGATGCTTTGGAATAGGCCCTAGGGGGAGGGGACCTGGCATGGCTCCACCACCTTTACCCCGGCCTTACTGATGGTAGGCTTGACGGCCACCTCTAGCAGCAGGCTGATGAAAGAATCCCCTTCCATGACCCCTACCAGGCATGGGATACAGGGATCATCATCTGACTGACCTTAAAGTCATTTTAGAGACCTGAAGGCCTCTTAGTGCATCTTCCACGTGATAACCAGTTTGGTGCCTCTTAAAGGAGCATTCAAAACCATTTGCTGCACATCAGTTGCAAACTCAGCAACCCTAAGCCAAAAATACCGCCTCATGCAAATACCAAAGGCAACTGCCCTAGATGATGCATCAAAAACATTGTATGCTGAGCACAGAAAATGTCTGCCAACGTCAGCACCAGAACCGAGATCTTTGTTTAATTCATTCTTGGCATTACCTTCAGAAAGAGCCTGAGCTGCAGCTCTGGCAGCCTTCAACAGTCTATTCTGATACATCACCATGTGGGCCTGGTAGTTTGCAATACGAAGGCCTAGTGAGGCAAAGGCATATGTACACTTGCCATCATATCTAACCTCCTGGATTCCTTAACAGGAGGCAGAGTACTTATACATTTAGGTGCCCTGGATCTGTCATGGGCAGCCATTATAACCACCGAGTCTGTCTCAGGCTGGTTGGCATAATAAGGCTTAGCAGAAGAAGCAGGGTACTACTTGTCAGCCTTTCTAGGTATAGCTACTATTGAATTTGGCCTGTATCATGCAGTTAATGTGGCATCCTTCAATTCAGGAAAACTGGAGGAACAATGATGGAGGGAGTATGTTCCCTCCAAGACGTCCATCAGGTTCTTTTTAGTGGAATCCTCTCCTTTCACAGCAAAGCCCACCGCAATCTGCATTTGCTGCATCACAGACCAGAAGGTAGGGTCCTCAGGAGATCTAGGTGTGCACACCAGAGAATCCTCACCACAAGAAGATACAGTGGAACTAGAATGTGCTACATATTGTTCTTCTCCATTATGAATCATAGAATCATAGAAGGTGATGGCAGAAAAGGACCTCCCGGCCCACCTAGTCTGCCCCTTACCCCCCCAGCCCAACTACGTGATCTTGAGACCCCCTCCCTTCCCCTTAGCCCCGTGTCTGTCCCAAGTGGTCTTGAACCTCTACAGTCTCTGAATTCACCACCTCCTCCGAAGCCCATTCCAGTTCTCCACCACCCTCTCTGTGAAAACTGACCTCTCACGCTGCCCTTGAAGTGCACCCCCGAGTCTCAGTCTGTGCCTTGTTACGCTTCCTTCCTGTGGAATAAACTTCCCTGGGCCTGCCTTGTTCATCCCTTTGATATATTTAAAGGTCTCGATCATGTCCCCCCAGTCTCCACTGTATATAGCCCCAACTCCTTACATCTCTGTTAGTATGGTTTGCCCTTCATCCCCTGCACCATCTTGGTCACCCTTCACTGCAACTTTTGATCGAGTCTACAGCCTTGCACAGGTAAGGCCTCCAAAACTGGACACCATACTCGAGGTGTGGCCTTACCAGGGCTTGATACAGGAACACCAGGACCTCCCTATGCCTGCTGGTGATCCCACTGCCGATATTTGCCAGGATCCCATATGTCCTCCTCACCGCCCTTGAGCATTGATTCCATAACTTGAGGTTGCTGGAGACTGTTACCGCCTGATCCCTCTCATCCTCTGTCACCCTCTCCCCCTTCCTAGCATGTATTCGGCCCTTTGGTTCCTGTGTCCTAGGTGCATAACAGCACACTTCTTGATGCTGAATTTTAGTTGCCAGGTCTCTGCGCAGTACTCTCAGGTCCCTTCTCATGTCCCCGGGAGTCAACACTGTTACAGATTTTCGTGTCATCTGCAAAGACGGCCACCCTCCCTTTCAGTCGGTCTGCAATGTCTTGTACGTAGATATTGAACAGGAGGGGTCCCAGCTCTGATCCCTGGGGAACTCCACTCCTCACCTGCCCGATCCCTTAGTACACCACCTTCACCATCTCCTTCTGACTCCTATCTGCCAACTAATTTTCTACCCATCTTATTTTTACCCCTACCACTATGCTATCCAATTTGTTGACCAGCCTACTATGGGGGACAGTGTCGAAGGCCTTACTGAAATCTAGATATGCCACATCCACCGCACCCACCTGGTCCACTACCTGCGTCACCAAGTCAAAAAATGTGATCAAATTGGACTGGCATGACTTGCCCCTAGTGAACCCGTGCTGTCATCCAGCAGTCCGTTCACCTCCAGATACTTCATTATCCTTTCACCGATGAGTGCCTCCATGACCGTCCCCACCACAACGGCAAGGCTGACGTGGAGGTAGTTTTCCCTCAGCTCCCTGCTCCCCCCACTGTGGATCGGTACCAACGTCCCCTTGTTCTAGAACCTTTCACCCAAAGGAGGACACCACACCCAGTATTGCTTTGGCTGCTCAGTCGGCACACCATTTATTAAACTTTTCATTCAAATTTTTTCCAACAATACTGAGTTCCTTTACATACCATATTTAACATATTTCTTTATTCCCATATTCTCTTTCTTTCGAAATATCATAAATGATATCACATTTTATAAACACCTTTTGTATCACATTTTCCTTCACCCCCAAGTGTAAACTCGAAGGGGTCTTTCTTTCTTGCTCATTTTTCTCTCTCACCCACAGCTGTAAAACTGAGGGGGTTATCTCTTACTGTCTGGGCCAAGTCCAATTCCTGTTCCCCATTTTCAATTCCTGGGTGTCCACACCCTTTCATCTTGTCTGGGCCAAGTCCAGCTCCTGCCCCCCATTTTTCATTCCTGGGTGTCCCCACCCTTTTCTCCTACACCCCACCTTGGTGAAACTCACATTTTTTCCCCCTCCTTTCCAAAAAGTATTTTATTTTCTCTTTCCCCTCACTGTACCCGTGATTTCTTGGGTGGTGGGTGGGAAATCAAAATTGTCGTAAAGTGAGGAGAGCTCATCTGTGTGGCCCTTATATCCCCTTGCCCCCACCCCTTTGCTCTCTTTTTCGCTCTCTCTCTCTTCCTTCACCTACCCTTGTGTTCTTTCCCCATAAGACCCGCCCCTTCTTTTGTTTGTTTGTTTGTTTAGTTATTTAACCAGGTGAGACACACTAAGCTGAAAGCTTTTTTTACAGGCGCAACCTGGGAGCACAGGGAAGTTAAGTGACTTGCTCAGGTTCACACAGTATGCAAGTGGAAGCTGTGGGAATTAAACCCAGGTCTTGTCTGCTGGATGTCACCAGATTTGCAGCTCAGAGCCTTAAACCACTGACCTATACTGCCTCCCATACTTGGTGAGGTCATTGCCTCTGGAGCCAAGCCGCCTTTCCTTACTGTGCCCTCCCCCTTATGATCCTTCTTCCAAATCCCCGCCCATTTCTTACCTGTCCTCCCTCCCCCACTTACCCCTCCTTCTCTGTCCTTCCTTCCTTCTAGGCTTCCAGGCCTATAACAAAGAGTCTTGTCCTTCAAGAGACAATCCTTCTTTTTCCAGTCCTCCAGCACTCTACCGGTGTCCGGGGACAGGTTGAACAGCCTCACCGGTGGGTCAGCCAGCTCCTCTCTTAGTTCCCAAATCACCCTTGGATGCAGGCGAGCTGGACCCATGGCCTTGTCCATCTTCACCCTAGCTAATTCCTTCCTAACTCTCTCTGTGGTGAAGGGATCCGATACCATCCCTGTGCCCCCCTTCCAACTCCGGCCCTCTACCCCCCTTCCTCTGTAAATACAGAGAAGAAATACCTGTTCAGGTCTTCTGCCTTCTCCCTGTCTTCCTCCAGTGCTCCCCTCCTTACCCCCTCAGTCTTTCAATCCCCTGACCAGCTTGCCTCCTCTCCCCCACATATCTAAAAAAAATTAATTTTTCCCTCTCCTGGCCTGTTTCGCTATCCTTTCCTCCATATTCGCCTTAGCCCTTCTAATGACCTTTCCGACTACTCATCTTGACTCCTTGTAAACCTCCCCGTCCTCCCTTCCAGAGTACTCTTGTATCTCCTGCACGCCCTCTGCCTACTGCCCTTGCTACATCCCTACTGAACCAAAGCGGCTCCCTGCTTCTAGCCCCCTTCCTGACACTTTTGATGGATGCCTGTGTGTCATCCCAAATCTGGTCCCTGATAGCTATCCATAGTTCGTCTGCATCACTTATATCCCCCAATCCTTCCATTGCCTCCCTCACCAGCCTTCTTAATTTGTCAAAGTCTGCCTAAGTCCAGCACCATTGTGCTGGTTCGGGTCCCCATCCTCCCTGACCTCACCTTGAACCAGACAGTCCTGTGGTCATTCTTTGCTAGGTTTTTCTCCTACCACCACCTCCTCCACATTCTCCCCATTCATCAAGACCACATCTAGCAGGTTGTTCCCCCGGTCAGACTCCACGACCAGCTGTTTCAGGAGCACCCCACTAAGCCCGTCCACTATCTCCCTACTTCTTACTGATGCTGCTTCCGGGATGGTCCATTCCACATCTGGTAAGTTTAGGTCGCCAACCAGTAATGTATCCCCCTTGACAGACATCCTCTCAATATCCTGCAGCATCACCCTGTCCTGATCTTCTCCCTGCGAGGGTGGTCTATATACGACTCCCAGTCTGAAGTATTCCCCTACCCACCTGTATAGCTTCACCCATGGAAGTTCCGTAACCTTGTTGCCCTCCTGTCCCTCTGTCTCCTGTATGTACTCTTTGACATAAACAGCTACCCCCCCGTCCTTCCTAAAAACAGCCTGATGCCCAGTATAGCTGTCTCCCACGTGTGGAGGTCCATCCACCAAGTCTCAGTTATCACTATGATGTCTAACTTGTTATGCGCAATGATGGTCATCAGTTCCTCCATCGTATATGCCAGGCTCCTAGCATTCACCACCAACCCCTTCCACCAACTTTCCCCCTCCCTTGTTCCCTCCTGCTTGCCAGCACCTTGTCCATCAATCTTTTCCCAAGGGGGACATAGGGAACCCCAATTTGTTCGTGGTATGGTGTGGATTTATGACCTGCCCCCCCCCCGCTCAGTTTAAACTTAAATTATGTTTAGAGAAACTCCCCCATCCGACACTTCAGTATGGTTGCCCCCTCTCTGCTGAGGTGTAACCTTTCCGCAGAAAAGAGGCTTTCATCTGCTCAAGTTGCCCCCCCCAGTCATCCCATACCCCATCTGTGCATACCATTCCGCTAGCCAGCTGTTAAGCTCCCATATCCTTTGCTTCCTCTCAGTAGTAGCTCTCGGTACTTGAAATACCTGTGAGAAGGTTAGAGATCTGAAGTTCAACCTTCTGCAGAATCTAGCTAGCACCCTAAATATTGCTTGAACCTCCATGAGACTATTACCTGCCAGGTCGTTAGTCCCCAAGTGGAACACAAGATGTGAATTCCTGTCCTAGTCCCAACCCCAAGAGGGACTATGGTGCACAACCTCCAATATATAGTCATCCCAGGCAAGCATTCAACCCATATTCCTCTTTTTCTGCCACCCCACTTGACCCCCTTTAAGACCGAGTCGCCAACCAGCAGCACCTTGACCCCATCCTCGTTCTGGTTTGCCTGTGACACTGCTCTCCTCCCCCTTGTCTTGTCTACCCGACCCATCATAGCAGTCCTACCCCGGCCCCTTATCCTTACCGCATGCCCCCTCAGCCTCCATGTCTTTTCCTTCACCTACTCCTTGCACTCCTTCCCCTCCCTGCTTCCCCCGGTTCCACCTCAGCCACAGCATCCCCAGTGCCTTCTCTTTTGCTTACCCCGTTCACTTACCCCCGGACTCACCTGCCCCAGCCTCTCTGCTTGCCTACCCCCCAGCATGCGACTCCCTCTCTGCCCTTGCGGCGTCAATATCCTCCTCCCTTCCCTGACTGCTGTGTTTCTCTCCCCAGTGGCCGTCCTGTGCTCCCTCCATACCTAGATGGACCCTCCCTGAGGTCTGGATTATATTCCTCCTCCTCCTCCTCCTCATTGTCTTCCCTGTCAATGATGGGAATGGAAGACCTCACTAGAATGGGGTCTGTGATGCAGGAACCCCTGTTGACAGCAGTACAGGCTGTAACGGGAATCGCCGTCTGCCAGCTATGTGTATATAATTTTGATATAAATATATGTTTTAGAATCCTACTTGTGAAACATGGCAATCAGCAAAAGGCATCATGGGACATTGGATTTTTAAAGAAAAAAAATTTCTGGCCTTGCCTGCTGTCACAGCTAGCTTGTAAAAGCCGACTTCCTGGGACTATAATAAAACCAAGGTCATAAACCAAATACTGTTTTGAACCCAGGCAGCTTGACATAAAATATTGCCTTTTATGGTGTATAAAGGGGGGGAAGCAGTTTCTGACAGATACCTGTAAAAGTTCACCCAGCTATGAGATTGTCTTGTTATAATTAAAAATATTGCTGTATTTGCAGATTCCAATTAAGTAGTAACCTGACCTGTCTGCCTATGCAGCTGCATGTTACAAATTAATTACAGGACTAAAAGTGACCTCATGTACTGTGACATCACAAGGAGGGTGGGATTTGAACTCTGATATTGCCAAGCTGGCTGAAGGGACGGACTGGCACACTCTTGTTCTGAACCTGGAAGGGACACTCTTTTCTGGACTTCTAAGAGTCATCTTAGTATTTGGGACACATCTGCCAAGATAGGTAACTTTAGCCTAAACCATCTGCTAACTGAAAGACTGAGGTAGCAATTAGCTTTTCAGTGCAAGGCGCTTTATTTATAACTGTCCATTTATTTTCTGACTGTACCCTTAATGTATATATTTTCTGTGTTTTGTATTTTATTTACTATTTTTAATTTTAGTAAACTTTGTTTCTCCTTAAAACGCTGCTGAGACATGCTCATTTGGTGTGTGAATGGGGGAACAGTCTTAATTGTCTAACAGAGCTGTTAAATGCTTATAGTGCCACCCTGCAGCCACGCTAACAAGGATCTGTGTAAAGATCCAGCAAGGTAAGAAAATACCAGCATCTCAATTGAGTCTGCAGGGGGTTGTGAGCCAGGTTGGTTGTATGCCCACTGGGTCAAGTATTGCGCTGGTTTCCTGGAACAGAATGTGATATTTGGACCTGTTACCTGGGTGTGCTAGCTAAAAAGGGTTCATAATTGACCCCAGGACTCGAGACTTGTAGTTTGTTCGGACCCAAAACAAACAGGAGGGTGTCCCTGTTTGTCCCCTGTTCACAGATTGCACTTCAAGGTTGGGCACTGTGGGAGCAGAGGGCCTGACTCCCAGAGTGGATTTGTGACACAGGCTACATACGGAAGCCTGGAAGTATGCACCATAGAATATCAGAAAACGATGCCAGTACTGCCTGCATGTTGTCGATGCTCTGGCCAGGGGCCGTGACTGCTAGAGTCAACGACGAGCCTGTACCTGTCGACAACGGCGATGAACCGTCCGTAGTAGGCATGGTAGTGCCTAAGCCAAGCCGTGACCTTGGTGACTGGTCGATGACCAGAGGGGGTCACTGCTGCAGCAGCAGATGATGACGAAGAAGGTGGCGTACCTGCAGGCTGCAACAGTGACCCAGAACTCGCCAGGGAAGCAGACTTGCCTTTGTCCCTATGCTTATGCTTGTGTTCCAGTGACAACACTCTTTCGATTTTGATCACCACGAGTTGGTCAATGGGGCTGGCGATGCCCATTTCTGATTCTGGGCTTTATCCCTGGCAGCTAGAGTTTTTTCCAGTAAAAACTTCTCCAGTACCTTTCTTCTGCATCACCTGGTTGCTCGACTGAAGCCCTGGTAAATCTCACAAGTCCTGACATTGTGAGAGAGGCCTAGACAGCAGAAACACACTTCAGGTGCGTTGTCCTTATAAATCTTTTCTCCGCACTGGAACAACGTCATTGGTTTCTGTGGTATGCAGAGGCGATGATATCACTAAACTTTAATGATTCACTTAAGATAAAAAATAATAAATGACAATGACTTGATGGTCGCTGGTTCCAGAGTAGATCCAAAAAGTACAAGCGATGGGAAAAGAACCGAAGAGATGGGGCTACCCACGTTTATGTAGATGTTGATGCATGACACCGTCGTTGGCAGCCCCGTGAGCAAAGGTTTTTGTGTGATACTAGTGCTGACACAGGAATAGTTCTAAAGGTGTGGCCTCATGGAAGAGATATCCTCGAAGAAGATTTGGAAGATGCCTGGAATTTATTATAGAGATATAAATGTAGGGTCAAACTTTTTGCGCAATTTTGTTGCACTGCTCTTGAGATTGGGAGATATGTCAGCTGGTTAAGGTGAAACTCCGAGACCACCTTGGGCAGTAACTTCACATGAGTGAGTGGGTGGGGGTGTGTGTGTGTAGACAACCATATCCTTGTGGAAAACCAGACACAGAGACTCCACCAAGAGCACCTGTTGCTCACTCATTCTTCTGGCAAAGGTTATAGTGACCAAGAAGGTGGTCTTCCACAACAAGTGTGACAACACACACTTGTGCACTGGCTCAAATGGTTTATCCACTAGCATAACAAGCACCAGCCGTAGATCTCACAGAGGTGGTGGTTTGTGCACTGGAAGGGACAAGTCATACAGGCCTTTAAAAAAAGTGTCCAACCACTTTCTGCTGCGTCACTGTCGCCACTGCACAAGAGGATCAATATCCATGCCCTCACACCACAGCAAGAACCTCTTCCACTTAAATGTGTAAGTTTTATGAGTCGACTCCTTACAGAACACCTCCACCACATGGAAAATGTCTTCTGAAAGCCCCAAGGCCTGGAACTCTAGCTGCTCAGGCTCCAGGTTGAGAGGGGCAGAGACTGAAGGTCCTGGCGCTGGACTGATTCTCCCTTGCCTTGTCAGCAGGTCTGGGTACAGCAGAAGCCACAACAGGGACCTGTGCTGAGGCCGAGCAGATCCTGGTATCAGAATTGCCTCGGCAAGTCTAAAGCAATCAGGATCATGGTCGTCCTGTCCTGATGCAGCTTCAGCACCATCTTGTGGATCAAGAGAAAAGGAGGAAATGCGTAAAGGCGGCCTGGGGTCCATGGCCGTTTGAAGGCCTCTAGCATCAATTTTCCACCTGAGTGGGACGGCACAGAAAAGCCTCAGTTTTCTGTTCTCAAAAGAGGCAAACAAGGTCAACAAAGGTGCATCCCACTGGGTGAACAACTGAGCTAACTCATCCTGATGGAAGGACCACTCCCATAACGTCTTGCCCATGTGGTTGAGAGCATCTCTCAACTGGTTGTCCTCTCTTGCTACATACACAGCCAGGTAATCGGTATTCCGGCTGCATACCAGGGACCAGGTGCGGAGCGCCTCCTGACACAGGGGAAAGAATAGCATCCCACCCTGCCTGTTTAGGTAGAACATGGTTGCTGTGTGGTTGGTCTGGATTTGTAAAACACGACTCCAAAACAGTGAGCAAACGCTGACAATGCCAGGTGCACTGCCCGAAGCTCCAGTACATTGATGTGCATGAGGGTCTTGCTCGATGACCAAAACCATGGGCTCAGAAGTCGGACCGATGAACCCCTATCCCACCAGAGACACATCCAGAGCTAAGGTGAGAATCAGCTCTGGATGGACAAATGAAACTCCATAAGCAAGGTTCTGAGGACAGGACCCACTGCAGGGCGTGCATACGCAAGTGAGCCCACTGGACCATGGTGGTCGAACTTGACATGTACCTCAACAGCCAAAAGAATTCCCAGGTTTGGTGCAATTGCCCAACCTGAAATGGTAAGGCACAGAAAGAAAGACTGTCCGTCCTGTCCGTGGGCAAACAAGTCCTGGTTTGGTTGGCATCCAACACAGCTACAATGAACTTGATCAGCAACCTGAAATCATTCAGAAAGGATGTAAGATCCTCTGCCCTGTCTGTGGCCAAGCAAGCCATGGCCTGGAGGGAATCTCCGCTTCAATGAATTTGATCCCCTGTGCAGTAATCAGTTTGAACTTGGCCAGGCTGACTAAGAGGCTGAGGTCCCGAAAGGACTAGAGGGCCAGATCTCTGGATTGCTTCACAGATTCCCTAGAGATGCCTGCCATGAGCCAGTTGCCCAAATACGGCCATACCCAACTGCCCTTGTGTCTGATGTAGGCTGCCATGAATGAGAGGCACTTGGTGAAGATCATATGTGCCAATGAGAGGCCAAATGGCATGACCTTGACCTAGTACAGGACCCCATCCACACAAAGTTGGAGCTACCACCAGAGGAAGAGATGGATTGGAATATGAAAGAAGGCATCCTGGAGATCCAGCGAGCAAAACCAAGCCCCAGCTTCCAGAGACGGTATGATCTGGTTCAAAGTGGCCATAAGGAAGTTTTGCCAGCGGATGAACTTGTTTAGATCATGCAGGTCCAGCAAGGAGCACCAGTTCCCACACCACCCATCTGTTTTAGTATCAGAAATACTGAGACATGTATCCCTCAAAGGCCAAGGCATCAGGCAACCGGCAGAGTGGTGCTGAGGCTCAGAGATCCTATGGATGGCACACATACTGTAGCCCCCCCCCCTTAAATAGCAAACCATTTTCAAAAATTCTACAGTGACCTATACAAAACCGAAAGAGGTCTAGATCGCTATGAAAGAACCTCCACATATCTTAGGAAATTACAGATCCCACAACTAACAGAGGACCAACGCTTACGTTTAGAAGCCCATATCATTGAACCCGAGATAACACAAAAAATCGAATGATTAAAAAATGGGAAAGCCCTGGGGATGGATGGATTTGCGGCAGAATTCTATAAAGAATTCAGTGGTAAACTGGTCCCTACTTTAGCTGCAGCATTTAACGAACTGATGAGGGGAGAGGGTGAAAGTGCAGCCCCTAGATCTTGGAACCAGACACAAGGTTCAGTTATGCCCAAACCCAATAAAAACCCAGAAGAATGTAAATCATATCGACCCATCACCCTATTGCCCATGGACTTGAAAATCTTTACAGTAATCTTGGCAGACCGCCTACAAAAGATTACAGGACATCTGGTTCATAGAGATGAGACTGGTTTTATATCAGGTAGATTTCTACCAGGCAGTATCAGGCGCCTCTTAAATGTAATCTCTGCCCGAAAGTCTAAGAAAGAACTTCAACTCGCTGTTAGTATGGACGCAGAAAAAGCATTTGACAGAGTGGACTGGATGTTCTTGTATTTAACTTTAAAGCAGTTTGGCTTGGGTGATAAATTCTCAGGGGTAATAAGAGCACTTTATTCAGCCCCCGAGGCTCAGGTAAAGGTCAACGGTCACCGGACAGATTCCCCCTTCAAAGGGGGACAAGGCAGAGTTGCCCCCTCTCCCCTTTGTTGTTTGCTCATTCTCTGGAGCTGCTGGCAATATAAATAAGAGCACAAGAGAACATAAAAAGGTGTGAAAGGTAGAGGAATAGAAGAGCAGAATTGGGACTCATACATTTCCTCATATTTTTTGTGGTAAAGCCAGAGACTTCAGTACCTTCGCTTTTACAAACATTAGAATCTTATGGCACCTTGGTGGGATATAAAATGAATCTAGATAAATCTGAGGCGCTAATTTTAAGTGATACCCCGTCACAGAGGTTTAAATCTGAATTTCTCCTAGTGTGGGCCGCCAAGAACACGTTTCGATATTTAGGTATTAGTATATCGTCAGATATCTCACAGCTTTTTAGGAATAATTATCAGTAATTGTTCCAGGACCTGCAAGTAGATATGGCCAGATGGCAGCTGTTTACAGGTGAAGATCTGGTACTAGGCCAACCTACACTGCTTTCTGGTAACAAGATAGCAGTCAAGTTAGCCCAGATTTTGAGGGTGGTGGCCTTATAGTGCATAACTTCTAGGTGACTGTTCCCGCTCCCCTCTATGAGACAAGAGTGGAGGTCTAGAGTAGAGGAACTGGAGAGAATGGAGAATATCACTAGTAAACTAAGGTTGCAACAAGATAAGTTCAAACAGATTTGGTCCCCATGATACCAGGAGATAGGTAATTCAAGTACAATGGACTAAATGTGGTAACAAGAAGGATCATCTGGAGAAGACAGTTAAAATCGCCTTATAGAGCTGGTTTAAAGTTAATTAATTGTTGAATAATAATTAAGTAAATTAATATGTATAATATAAGAAAATTAAGATCATTGGCTTAGAGAAACAATGTTCTCTAACATAATAACCTGTGACAGGCATTCTCCCTGGCCCATATGTTGCCTTAATCTGAGGAGCTTCCATTATTTTGTCACAGTGGTCAGGCGGTCTGGGCGCAGGCCGTCTACTAGGGTTGTCTCCCCACATCTGAGACATCTTCTCTTGGTGATATTAGCCCTTGCAGGGGATGTGGAGCTGAACCCTGGTCCTCCATGCAGAGTCCTCTCCTCTCCTGTGGGCTGGCTGGCTGGCAATGGGTTGAAAATTGCCCATCTTAGTGTATGTAGCCTTCTGCCTAACATGGCAGAACTCCTTGCCTGGGTCACCTATTATAAGCCTGACATCCTTGGGATAACCAAAACTTGGCTGAAACCCTCTACCCCAGATTCGGCCTGTGCGCTCCTTGGCTTCGACCTTGTTAGGCATGACCGTCCAGGGAAGAAGGGTGGTATACTGGTATACTACAAGAGTCACCTTAACCTCTCGGTGCTGGCTTGCCCACAGCCTGAGCAGTCTTCCTGTGAGCTGCTGCACACTGTGCTGTTATTGGGGAATGCTAAGAAACTGCACATTGTGTGTGCCTACAATCTCCTCACTGGTGGAGTAGTGGGCTTATCCTCCCTTCTTGACTCTGTCGGCACTAGGACGAGGAATAATGAGCTATTGATCCTAGGGGGACCTCAACCTAAACTGGCTTGGAAGCAAGACCAAGCAGTAGTATGAGACTATGCTCACAGGTCTCTCACTGTCCCAACTTATTAACGATCCCACCAGGTGGACATCCGTCGGTGGTACCGGATCACATCTGGACTGGGTCCTGTCCAACAGGCCAGAGAGGATCAGCTCCTCTGGTACCCTCCCTGACTCTATCTCCGATCATGCCCCTGTGTACTGCATATGGAAGGTCTCGGCCCCTAAGATCATTCATGTCAGGGATTTCTCCAGGTTTGACCTTGGTACTTTTCAGGAGGATCTTATGATCACAGACTGGTCTGCAGTGATGGAGGCCCAGTGTGCTACCTCAGCTGTCGGCCACTTTCTTAACATCTTTGGGGTGCTACAGGACAAGCATGCCCCTCTTGTCAGACGGAGAGTAAGGGGGGGCAGCTACGAAATGGCTACATGGGAGCCTCCTTGCTCTCATGAGGACTAGGGACAAATGCTGGGCCAACTTTAAGGTCTCAATGGACCAGGCCATTTTCCAGCAATATAGGAGACTCAGGAACGAATGTAAAAAGGCTATCAGGGCTGCAAAAAATGAGTTTTGTAAAGCCGCATTACAGACCTCATCTAAGGACCCTAGGAGCTTCTGGAAGAATATTAAAAATATTGTGAGTGGTTCCTCCACCTGTGAGGCTCCTGACATGCTTATTGAGGGTGCCAGCTGCACTAATCCACTGACTATAGCAAATGCATTTAACTCACATTTCTCGGACTTGTCTGCCTTCACCTCATTACTCTTCTCCAATGGTAGTGACAGACCTGTCCAGACCCCTTCATCTCAACTGGTTCCTTCCCCTCATCCTCTATTCCACTTCAAGGCTGTATCGGTGTATGAGATGCAGAGATTGCTCTCTTGTCTCTCCCCTTTACTAGTGCAGGTCACGATGGTATGGAACCAAAGCTTCTCCGCCTTGCGGCTACCTACGTTGCCTCCCCTGTGGCCCATATGGTCAACCTATCCCTAGCCACTGGGGTTATTCCTGACCTGTGGAAGGTGGCGAGGGTTGTGCCTAGACTCAAACAGGGCAACCCTAGGATCCTAGATAACCATCGGCCAATTGCCATCCTGCCCGCTATAGGTAAGCTTCTTGAGAGAGTCGTGGAGGGGCAACTCACAGACTATATCCAGTCTCATGAGCTATTGTCTCCATCGCAGCATGGCTTCTGTAAAGGTCATAGTACTACTTCTGCCCTTGTCACTGTCACCTCTGGGATAAGGGCTGCTATGGACCAGGCAGACTTTCTGGGGCCATCTTTATTGATCTCTAAGGCATTTGATCTAGTTGACTATACCTTACTATGTGTGCAACTTAGGACATTGGGTCTGTCCCCACCTGCACTTAGGTGGTTTCACAATTATCTTCAGGGCAGGCAGCACCTTACTAAATATAGTAAGATGCTCTCTGACACCACCGCTGTGTCTTCAGGGGTTCCCCAGGGGTCAGTCCTGGTCCCCTGCTCTTCTCCTAGATTCGCCAATGACCGCCCTCCTCTGTTGCCTCTTGCAAGGCATCCTGTACGCTGATGACTTCGTTATTTTTACTCACGGACATCGGGTCATTAATCACCAACTGAGTGAAGATTTTATGAGTATCCAATCCTGGGATATGGTCCCACAAGTTGGTCCTCAACCTTAGAAAGACCCAGGCCATGCTGTTTGGGTCCCAGGCTAAGTTAAAGGCCCCCTTGGTCCCCTTGTACATCTTGGGGATTGATGGTGTTCCAGTGCTCACCACCAACTCTATCAAATATCTTGGGGTGACACTTGACCCTCAGCTCGACCTTGGTCACCACATCCATAACGTGTGTCGGGCAGTTAACTGGAAATTGGGACTGGCTTACAGGGTGAGGAATAATCTTACCTTGGCTGCTTTCTTGCACTGGCCAGAGGAGTGCTCCTCCCATCTCTATCCTCACGGGCTTCTTTTGTTTGCCCGTACTACCAAGGCTCACCTCACTAGGTGGACCGTAGCCTACAATATCATCTGCCATTTGCTCTCGCAGCCCCTCGTCTCACTCACCATTGTGATCTGTACTGCAGGCTAAACTGGCTTTCCCTATTCAACTACATAAACTTCGTCCTGGGCTGTTTCACAGGCAAGGTTCTGAGCTCTGGCACCCCCTCTGGATTGGTGGAGCTTCTTGTGCCGCTGCCTCCACTCCTTACTCCCTAAGATCCCTGGGTCCTGCTATCCTCAAGGTTCCTGTGACGCGCACCCAAATGGGGGAGAGGGATTTTGCATCCTGTGCCCCGAGACTATGGAACTCTTTCCGGTCCAGGTCAGGTCTACTCCTTCCCAGGCGATCTACTTAACCTCCCATGGAAGCACTCAAGCCTCCTCACTATCAGACTGTCTCGGATCTCCTGATTACCCTGGTCCCTGCATAGTACTTTGTTAACAGTATCTCCTGTACCTGGCTCCGGCCCTACTGTTGTTGCCTGCCTGGGTGTGGCCCTGTGCATGTTGTGTATATACTGTATATTCTTGCTAGGCATATTGCTATAGAAACTGTACTGCTACATGTTCGCATTTGATGGTGTCCACTACTGTAATCTGAGCTATCTCACTATGTATGTTGTCTCTCTGACTTCAGTGTATGTATGTGCCTTATTTGCATCAATTTGTACTCTGTATGTTCTTTTATTCTCCTGTACCCTCCCGGTCGTATTCTGAAAATAGGCATATCTTTTGTCTAGTGTACTTACCTGGTTAGCAAAAGCTACATAAATAAAATGTTTTAAAATGGATAAATAAGCAGGTATGTTTATAATGAAAACATATACAGAATGATGTGTGTTTCTTAAAACCAAAGTAATGTAATGTTTACTGAATAAGATGATTAATAAAGATGAAGTTTAAAAAAAAAAAAGGGTCAAGGCATCCAGGACAGGTTCTATAGCGCTGCACTCCAGAAGCAGAGCAATTTTGCTCCAAAGTGAAGGCAGCATATCATGGGCTTTATGGACTCCCTCGGGGCTTGGGGTCGGTATGGTGGGAGAGTCTCGAATTCAAGACACAGACCTGAGCTCACCAATTCCAGCACCCACTTGTCTGATACGATGACAGACCACTATGGAAGGAAGCAGGGGGCTGAACCCTGACAGGGAGCTGCAACAGGGATTGTGAGGGAAGGGGAATGGCACCCCATAACCCGTCACTTGGTACCTTTGGAAGAAGCTCCAGCAGGCTGTTGGAGGATGCACAACATCCCCCCTCCCTTTTTTCCCTTGCCAACGGCTCGACTTGGGCTTTGGATGGTACAGCTAGAGCTGCCTCTGCTGCCAATGAGGTTGCTGCTGCTGGGCTGGTAGCTACAGCCACAAAAGGAGCTCTTTTTCTTCTATTTGGGAGACTGGTAAGCCTGATGGGATGAAGCCACAGAGTCCAGTGTGACACTGTACTACTCAGTTTGTGTGAGATGTTTCTCTACCCCAGGGCCAAAGAGTTCAGTAGAAAAACAATGATAGCTGCACTCCAAGTCAGCAAAAATAGAAATCAGTCTCCTGAAATTCAGATGTAAAGGTGTCAACTCCTTACTGTAAATACAACAGACAATGTAAATCACTGAGTGAATCAAACAGGTTAAACTCTTTGCCACTGCCCAGGTACCCACGAACAGTGGCAAAGGGTTTAACCTGTTTGTTTCACTCAGTGATATTCTACTGTTCAGACGGGCTAGCAACCCCCGGCATGCACCCTGTCTTGCATCAGAGGGCTGAACCTGCACTTGTCTCTGTGTCTAAAGAAGTCAATGCCACTAAATGGCACACCTGCAAAGTTATGCTGGTCTCTGTGGTAACGTAGATAGATGTAACCATGCCCTGGGAAGCATGGATACTAGTGCAGTAGCACAAGTCGCCCATGTCCAAGCAGTCTGAAACTGATGCTTAGACAGCATGCAGCCCAGGTCCGAAGGGCCCAGGCCTCCATCTGGCTCAAAGCCAGGAGCAGAGGGAGAAGGTCACTAATGAGGTTAAAGAGGGAGTGACCACACTGGGTCAACGACACAGTCAAAGGCCTAAACAGCTGCTGCACAGACCTTCTTCGCCATGAAGTACTGTTTCTTGGACTCCTTTTCTAGTGGCTTGTCCACATCTCCATGGCATTTCCTCTTCCTGAAGGCTTAGTTGGAGTTGAGCCCCTCGGCCGAGGGGTGGTATGAAACAACTAGCTCCCGACAGGGACTGAATACCTGTAGACCAAACATGTAAGAAGTGTCGAGAAGGAGGTAGGTTGCTGCCAAAGACCAAGAGCTGGGCCCTGGTACTGTATCGGCCACAAGGAAAGCCACCTCGACAATCATCCCACTCCTGGATGTCCATGACAGGGTAAGACATGGAAATTATGCACTTACTGATTCTTGATCTTCTTGGACGAAGTCTCCACCACTCATTCACACTAATGGGACTATGCCGGAGGCGACAGAACCCCGTGGGAGCCAAAAATCTTCAGGAGGGCTGATGCTGGGATAGGACCACGTATGCGCGGCAACAGAACGAGTGAGCTTGGGGGATGGTGGGTGGTCATGTGAATGAGTGGTGGAGACTGCATACAAGAACAACAAGAATTACGGCAAGTATGTAATTTCCATATCTTCCTGGACTAAAAGTTTCCACCACTCATTCACACTACTGGGAGAGTACAGAGCTAAAATCAACCCGCCCCAGTAGGGTGGTAGGAGACAGAGCTCACTCAGGACAGAAGTCCATAAGGACTGTCCTGCAGAAGAAAGGTAACTGTCAGGCATGAACATCCAGAACACAGTGTTTTACAAAGGTATGCACTGAGCTCCAACTCAATGCCTTGAAGATGTCTGCAACCGGTACATTATGAATCTCTGCCAGGAAAGTCGCAACCATGCCAGTAGAGTGGTGAGAACCAGGCCTTCCAACTTGAGCTGTGCCATGGATTAGTAGTGTCGAAGACATGCTACTAACAAAGTGGAAATACATCTCATGGCAACAGGCTGACCTAGCCAAGGTATTCAGAAAGATACAATAGTTGCTCGAATGCGTATCTCTTCGTTCTGTCGATGTAGAATCGCAGAACCCTCTTAACATTCAGAGAGATAAAGGGAGTGCTCTCCTTCATTCTGGAGTTAACAAAGTAAATAGGGAGAAGCAAAACTTGACTAATGGTAACGGAGCCAGTGACATGTTGTGTACTGGCTCAAGATAGTCCGAAAACGCGGAGAGGTGAACATTCTCTGCCGAGAAATGCAGACCTGCGTTCGACAGGTCCACGAGGCACCCCAAAATTTTACTTGGTGGGCAACCAAAAGGGTCCATATGGAACTCTGCACACCAGATGGTGAACTGAAACCATTTATCTGTGCAAGTCCTCCTGGTGGAAGGTCTATACGTGGCTAAGAAGACATCTACGACTGTCTGGAAACCTAAAACTTGCCCACTTTCATCTCCTCAGGAGCCTGGCATGGAGATGAAGGGAGCGCAGGAAGGATGGACTCAAGTCCCTGTGTCAGAGGGTCTGCTCATAGAGGGAGTTGACTCAGGGAACTTCTGACAGACTGTTTATCTCACGCAAATTATATCTGTCGAGGCCAGTCTGGGATGATGAGAATCATCTTGACCCCGCTTGCCTACAACTTAAGCAGCACCCTCTGAACGGTGTAAGAGGAAGAAAGCGACAGGAGCATCTTGTCTACTGCAGTGAATACATCCTGACAAACACCAGGGTCTGGAATTATTTTTTTAAACTTTATGTTTATTGTTTTATTAAAACAACATACACTTTGGGGGCGGCTAGCTGTCGGCTGCTGTGGATGCACTTTAGTGAGCTCCCTAGAAAACACCTTGAAAATCATAAAAAACATTCATTTTATGCGCTTAAACTAGCATATTTAACATAGCAACAGCCTGGAACTAATTTCTGACTTTTTCTGGAGATGGGGAAGAAAACAACGATCAGAAAGCTAGTTTCTTTTACCATGAGGTGACGACATCTAAGGCACCATCTCAAACTGCAGGCCTGTCCCAAGGAGGATCTGAAAGGGACGCTTCCAGCCAGCCACGTTAGAATCACTACAATCTGCCGTCCTAAATCTAACTAGAACAGAGCAACAGTTAGACAAGAAGATGGATTCCTACCATGAAAGGATGCTGCAAGTAGAATAGAAAATGGGCGGGCTGGTTGAGACTGCTCATTCGGCTGAGAAAACCTCTGAACGGGCCCAGGCCACGGCCGCAACGTGCGTGAAAGAACAGACACTGCTAAAATCACGCCTGGAGCACTTAGAAAATCAATCAAGGGCAGCAAATGTGCATATATTAGGCCTTTCAGAGGGGATAGAAGAAGAAGAAGATCTAATGGCGTTTTGTACATCATGGCTGGAGAAAATGTACGATTTATCCTTAAAGGACTCTCTTGTGCGAACATACTGTATCAACCTGCGTAGAGCTACAGGTCAGCCAGGAGGAACTAGAACGGTAATGCTGCAAGCTGTATCGTCCGTGGTTCGGGACAGAATCCTTCAGGCAGCTCGGAACAAAAGGGGAGCAGAAGTAGATGGCACCAGAGTACTGATCTTTCCAGACCTTTCATATGCCACCCGCATGAAGTGGAAAACTTTTGACCCAATTCGTCGCAGATTGAGGGATCTGGAAATCCCCACCAGCATGCTCATGCCTGCCCGCCTACAAGTCATGGTGGGAATGAGGGTATATGTATATACCGATCCCAAGGATGGCAGTTAACGGAGAAGCTGGAAGCTGAACGGGCAGCCAGAGAAGGGGATTCCTTTAATGAATCGGAGGACGAAGATAACTGAACTGGGACTGTGAGTCTTATTTGATACATTTCACCTCACTAAGCAAATAGTCCAAGGCGACTGCTTATACAGTCTTCTGCTCGTTATGTGGAGGCATTTATTGTATTATTAAAAACCTCAATCCTCAGGATATATCTATGGGGGCTATATGGATACTGATATTGGGGATTTTGGCTTTAAGTGAAGACTATCTTTTTTGGATAGGAAGCTCCTGTGGACTTATCCTTAAATTGGGCTGTTATTGGACTTTTAGTTTAATTTGAAATGCCTTCGGGGTGTGTAATGGGGAGTTTTACTGAAAGGGAGACTTTCAGTTTTTACCTAAAGAGTTACATAACAAAGGCATGTTTGCCGGTTTAGATATCTGGGGTAATTAATATTACTATTAATTTCTGGTATGGGCATTGACAGCATTGGTCAAAGTGTTTATCACAATGTATAAAGGATCTGATATCTGTTATTCTCCCTAATCTTGTACCAACAGTAGTCATGTTTTTCCTCTCCGTATATCAACTGTACTAGATATCTGTATGTTGTACGACATGGCTTATGGATTGTCTATGCATTGCACTGTAATGTCATAAAAGATATCAATAAAAGTATATAAAAAAGCAACATACAGTTTGATACAAGATCAGGGCATTACAATGTCTTGTACTGTCAATGAGGTCGCCACTCCTCTATTATGCACATCCATCTCGTCCCTTCTTTTGATACATCAATGAGGGGTTCAGATTAAAATAAAAAAAAAATACTCCATTTAAGCTGATACAAAGTCCATGAGTTGCATGGTTAATAAAACATTTCAGGTAAAGTAAATGGCTACCCCTTAATTAGGTCTCCTAATCTATAGGTAAGACCTAAGTGATCCCATGCTATTTCTTTAGTTGTGCACTATGAGTGCATTACGATATTACTTTGTAGCTCAACCAACTTTGTCTTACCAAGTTACTAACTTCTGTTCCAATTTTAATAATATCAACTCTTCTTTATGAATATGATCAATAACTTTGTTCCAACTATCAGTTATATTAAAATGTGATGCCATATCTATAATTGAAGTAAAACTTCCTCAGCCATTAATACTAATAGAACTAGCTTACCGCAAACTTCTAACGTCAGAAAGAATAAAGAAAGGACAAATACTAGAGTCCAGAAATCAAAACACTATGGTTAACATAAAATTTTGTCTCTTTTTAAGTCCGTGGGGTGCTCTGAACTCTAACCGTTCACAATGGTGTAGCAAAAGTTCCGCTCAATCCAAATCTCAAGTTTGAATATCATCCATACCCTTCAGGCATCCTCTTCTTCTCCGTCTGATGCATCGTCCTCCCGCCTGCATCGATTCCGACCGTACTGTACATGTTTTTGATTCCACTTTAATGCCTCAGTCGGATCGGAAAAGATAAAAATCTTTCCCTCGAAGACAATACGAAGCTTGCAGGAAAAATCATACTGTGCATTATTCTGGCCTCCCATAGCACAGCGTGCACCCCATCAAAATGTTTCCTCTTCTGGCGCGCTGCATAACTTATATCCGAGTAAATCTGAACATTCTGACCATCGCACTAGAGGGGACCCTTCTGCCTTGTAAGTGCTAACAGATAATCTTGAGTGCCTATGCTATCAGTGACCAAGACGACTGTACGAGGTAGGTGCCTCCGGGTTCACTGGTCGCCCTCTTGGGTTAATACGATAGGCCTTTTGGGCTTTCTGGATTTTTGGAGCAGCTTCATCCCCTAATTGTTGCACAAACCATTCCTGGAGGAAAAATAGGAGATGATCTCCTTCCACACCTTCAGGCATCCCTATTAAACGTACGTTGGCCGCTCGCACTTGGTTCTCGAGGGTTTCTAACCTAGATTTAACGAGGGAAGATTTTTTTGTCATCGCTGAGACAGCCCCTAGTGCTGCGTCAGCTCTACGAGTAGATTCTACAGCTGTGGTCTGAATTGCTTCGATATTGTTTTCTAGAGCCACCACCCGATTCGTCAAAGTATAAAATTTATCTGCTAACCCAGCCACGGTAGATATAAGCCTGGTAATTTTAATTCCCAGCGTTTGCAGTGTTTCTTCGCCAGATTCTGGGGTCACAGCTTCGCCGCGGCCTTGGGTTGAGCGTGTGGTGGGAGCCGCAGAGGTTGTTTTGCTTTTTGCTCCCGACTCATGCATTTGATCCTTACTAGGGGTTTCCCATTTTATGGTGGACAGTATCAGAACCTCTCGGATCCAAAAGTTTTCTTCAATTAATTTCAATTCGCTAGCTTGCAACGTTGAAATTCTCAGAGGTTAGAGAGAGTTCTATTCCATGTTCCTCGGCTCCATAGCCCCCCATCCCCGGTCTGGAATTCTGAAGCAGGATAGAGGCACATTTGCCTTGAGAGGGGATGAAGAAAGGACCAAGTCCGGACTGCCCCACTCGTTGAATAGCGACTGCACAATGACTGAACGGACACAACGTGCTCAAGGCACCACTCTCACCTCCCTGCACAGAGGGCAGGAGAGTGCTCCACCCTGCTAGTTGATGAAAACATCACAATTTTGTCATCCGTCCGAAGTGGGATCACTTTGTGGCAGAAGGTCTCTTTCAGGACTTGGAAAGCATATAAGACAGTTCTCATCTCTAAGAAATTTATGAGAGGATGATGCCCCGACTCCTGGCTCCACACCTAAATGTGGAGGTCTTGACAGTGAGCTCCCCAACTGATCAGGAGTGCAACCATGGTGCTGGTGATCTGGGATTTAGAGGGTAAGGGTAGATCTAGTAGAAGTTAGACCAACTGCGTCTACCATGTAAGTAATTTTGCCTGAGGTTCTGTCATTTATGCGGAGGATTGCGGATGCGTGGTCGGAGACCACTATGTGTTGCGGACGAAGGCATAGGTCCAAGCATCCGCTGCACTGAAAAGGGCCCAGACAGAGTCGCTTTCTGTGAAGTAACTAGACATCTGAAGATGTCATTTCTTCCATTCTCTGGAAACAAGAACTCTCGCCCTGGAGGTATCCAGAAGGGCTCCTATGAAAAGCAGCTGCTGGAAGGTGAATCTGGCATCTTCCCCGAATCAGAAAACCCCTCCTGGAAGAAGCAACTGAGAAGCTGTGGCAACTGCTTCCTGAGATTCTAGCCCAGATGGGCTGGCTCGGAGCCAAACGTCAAAGAAGTGAAGGCTTGAATACAGAGGTTGTAGAACTTCTCCCCGAACAGGTACTTGTTTAACCTTTCAACATCGAGAAATGGGTGCATGTCGCCTGTTATCTTGGAACCAAACAAAGGAAGTAGGAACCTGTGTTCCAACTCGCCGTGGAACAACTTTTACTGCTCTGAGACCCCGTCTTTTAGAGGAAAGAGGGTCTGACAGAGAGGCAAACAGACTGGGCTGCCGCCTAGGTCTAGGAAAAATCTCCGTGAAACTGGGAGAGCATCCCTCTTGGACAATCCTGATGGCCCATACGTCCGCTGGATTGGACTTCCACTAGTTATAAACCAAATCAAGTGCCCCCACTACCGCAGAGAGGCGTAAACCTCAGACAGCTGAGGTGGAACCTGGGCCAGATCCAACAGGATGGTACCGGTGTTTTGGGCCCTGCCTCTGCTGCAAATTTTTTTTTATTTTTTTTGCAGTTGAGGAGTTGGTTCCTGACAAAGGCTTCCAGGCCTCTATCTTGAAAGGACTGCCCGTTACAAGAATGACAATGATGCCATCCCTCTCAGGGGCAGCAGGAGTCTGAGAGTCCTCCAGAGCTCAGTCTGAGGGCCGAACCAATAATTACTGCCAAGAAGATGTTAATCACCTGCTACCAATGGTAGCCACCCTAGGGGCAGTGTCATGGGGTCTATAAAAGCTTTTAGCCGATTATTGGGCTATATGCCCCTATTAATGGAGCGGTAGAGTCTGGGAGGTTCTCGACCACTGAATTTAGGGTGTTCCACAGGGTGTACTTGTACTGAGGACTGAAGGAAGAACAGGTTACTCACCTGTAACAGTAGTTCTAGGAGTGGTATATGTTGTTCATCCACACTCTCTGGCATATCCCTTTCCCCTTTAAATCTGGCCAGAAAGTCTTCAAGCTGGCTCCTCCCACCCACCTGGGTGGTAAATACCTCGGCTCCGCCCCATGACACCAGATCTCAGCCCGCTGGAAGCAAGGCAGTGTGCCTAAAGCCGGGGAGGTCGGGTGGGTGCGTGTGGATGAACAACATATACCACTCCTAGAACTACTGTTACAGGTGAGTAACTTGTTCTTCTAGGAGCGTGGATATGTTGTTCATCCACACACTCTGGCAGACTCCAAGCAGTTCTCTACGAGGAGGGAGGCAAGGTGCACACCCCCATTTAGGAAACCAAGATTGGAGAACCGAGGCCCCAAAACCAGCATCCCGGCATGACTCAAGGTCGGCGTGGCAGTGGGTAATGAAGGTGTTTGCTGACTTCCAGGTAGCAGCCTGACAGATCTCCTGGATAGGGATGTCCCTGGAAGCAGCCACCGATGCAGCCATATGGTGGGTAGAATGAGCTCTTATCCCTCTGGGAGGCTCCTTGCCCGCCAATTCATAGCACAGACCTATGCATGATGTAATCCAGCTAGCAATGGTCCGCTTCGCTGCAGGTCTGCCAGAAGTGGCTTCAGCATAGGTGACAAACAGCTGGCAAACCTCTCCCATAATAGGAGAGAGCATGTCTGAGGTCCAGAGTATGGAGCCTGTACCAAGGCCCAAGATGTAGTTAGGTAGTATACCGCAGAGTCAACACCTGGTTTAGGAGAAACTCTGACACCACCTTCGGAAGGAATTTCGGGTTGGGGTGCAGGACAACCTTGTCCTTGTGAAAGACCAGATAAGGGGAGTCCACCGAAAGTGCCTGGAGTGCCCCTGTCCTTCTGGCTGACGTGATAGCCACCAGGAAGGCCGTCTTCCACGACAAGTGAGAGAGCTCACACTTGTGCATGGGTTCAAATGGCTTGCCCATGAGCTTTGCCAAAACCAGCAAGAGATCCCACGGAGGTGGAGGTTCACGCACCGGAGGGGATATGTGATCCAGGCCTTTTAAAAAGTACCCGACCACTGTTTCCTGTGCCAATGTCGGCTGACCGGCCCACGCCCAGTAAGCAGAAATGGCTGCCAGGTGCACCCTAAGGGTCGATGACCGCAGACCCCCTTTGGAGAGAGACCAAAGGTAGTCTAAAATGTTAGCCACAGAGCAGGATAAGGGGTCCAGACTCTTACCCTGACACCAAATGGAAAACCTTTTCCATTTGAAGGCATAACATCTGGTCGATTCCTTACGAGATGCCTCCACCACAATGTAGACATCCTCGGAAAGACCCAGAGCCTGGAACTCTAGCCGCTCAGGTACCAGGCTGTGAGGTGCAGGGATTGAAGGTCCAGATGGAATACCTTCCCCTGGTTCAATGATATCAGGCCCAGGCATATACAAAGCCACTCCGGGGCCCTGCAGCTGAGGCTGAGGAGATCTGGATACCAGAACTGGCGGGGCCAATCTGGGGCTACCAGAATCACCTTTGCCTTGTCCCTCCTCACCTTGAGTAGCACCTTGTGGATCAAGGGAAATGGAGGGAAGGCATAGAGGAGGCCTGGGGTCCATGACCTCAAGGAGGTATCCCACTGCAGCGAGCCCAGCTGAGGGGGCGGGCATTGTACAGTCTCAGCTTGGTGTTCTCCCTGAGGCAAACAGGTCCACCAACGGCTTTGCCCCAACGGAAGGCAGATTGTGAGCTACCTCTGGATGGAGAGAGCCACTGTGAGATGTCTGGCCTAAGCGGCTGAGAGCAACCACCAGTTGGTTCGAGACTCCTGCCACATAGATGGCAAGGAGATCTGCCTCCAACCGGCTGACGAGGGTCCAGATTCGGAGTGCCTCCTTGCATAGTAGACGGGAGTGCATGCCGCCCTGTTTGTTGAGGTAGTACATGGTCGTGGTATTGTCCGTCTGGACTTGAACCACTTGACCCCGGAGCTGAGGAGCGACAGCTGACTGGGCCAGTCTGACTGCTCTGAGCTCCAACAGGTTGATGTGACATCGGGACTCCTTGGGGGTCCAGAACCCGCGGGCCCTCTTGTCCACCATATGGGCTCCCCAGCCCATGAGAGGCGTATCGGTTATCAGGACGACCATTGGCTCGGGGCAGACAAATGGGATTCCTTCCTGCAATCGGTCTGGGACGGTCCACCATTGGAGAGCGTCCCACATCTTCTGGGTTACAGTGATCAGCTGGTCGAAGTGACCATATCACTGAGTCCACCAGACGGCCAGCTCCCATTGGAGGGGGTGCACGTGCCACCTGGACCAACGGACCACTGAGGTGCACGCCGCCATGTAGCCCAGAAGGCGCAGAAAGTCCCGGGGCAGGGCATAAGTGCCCAACCAGAAATGATTGGGCAAAGGAGGAGAAAACCTCCGCCCTGTCCGCTGGGAGCTAAGCACTGGCTTGACTAGAGTTGAGCTCTGCCCCGATGAAGCCCATCATCTGAGAGGGCATGAGTTCCGACTTGGCCTCGTTGATCAGGAGGCCTAGTTGGGAGCAGGTTCGGAGGGCCAGATCCCTGGACCGCTCCACCTCCTGAAGGGAGGAACCCACCAGAAGCCAGTTGTCGAGACAGGGGTATATCCGAACTCCTCAATGCCGAAGATGGGCTGCCACCACTGCAATGCACTTAGTGAAGACCTGTGGGGCCAATGACAGGCCAAATGGCATGGCTCGGAACTCGTACAGGGTCCCTTCGACCCCTGAAGCGGAGGAACCGCTGGTGGGACAGACGGATTGGGACGTGAAAGAACGTGTCCTGTAGATCCAGTGAACAGAACCACATGTTTCGCTACAGAGATTGTATGATCTGGTTCAGAGTTCCCATCCAGAAGGTGCTAGACCCAAGGTATTGATTCAGGTCATGGAGATCTAGGATGGGGCGCAAACCCCCCATCCGCTTGGGGGTCTGTAGGAGGATCCGGCACTGGAGCTACCACCTCCTTGCGCAGGAGCTGAGCAATGTTGTCCCAAAGGGCTGACTGAGTGCGAGCTGAGATCCTTTCCTCCCGAGCGGCACGGACTCGGCTGGGAGGGTACTGCTCAAATTCTAGAGGCAGTCCCTGGCCGACCACTTCCAGAACCCACCTGTCCGAAGTGATACCGGACCAAGTGGAAAGAAAGTGAAGCTGGCCCCCCACGGGAGGACCCAGAGCTGGCGTGACGGGTGTAGGGGTGACAACCCCTGACCCGTCACTGAGTAGGCTTAGAGGAGGAGGAGGCTCCTGGACCGGCACCTCGGCCTCATTTACAGGGCTGTTGAGGACCCTGCTCGGGCCTGGGGTGCCAAGCTTGAGCCTGCTGTTGCTGCTGACCTCCTTGATAGGAGGGCTGTCTAACCACAGGGGAAGAGTGTCAGAAGGGCTTCTTCTTGCACTTCTGCTGGTTCTTGCCCAAAGAACCCTTTGCAGAGGTAGCATCCAAGGTGGCACTGGACTGCTCTATTCGCTGGAGGTGACCTGCCACTCCTGGACCGAAGAGGTCGGTGCCAAGGAAGGGCACATCAGCTAACTTGTGTTGAGTATCCACCAGAAAGGAGGATAACCTCAGCCAGGCCCTGCGGTGAGTGGCCACTGCAGCTGCTAAGGAGCGGGCACAGGAATCTCCAATGTCCAGGGCTGTCTGAAGCTGCTGTTTCGCAACAGCACGGCCCTGGTCACGGACCTGCTTCACCGTGGTCTGCATGTCCGCTGGGAGATGAGGAAGGACTTCATCTAGTGTCCCCAAGAGGGCATGAGAGAAGTGTGCCATGATCACAGCCAAGCTGGCCTGAAGAAGGCCTAAGGATGAGGCCGCATAAACCTTCCGAGCAGAATGGTCCATATTCTTGGACTCCTTGTCTGGAGGGCGGTCAGTGTCAGCTGAGCTACCCGCATGGTCAAACACAGAAGCAGCACAAGGCCTCGGCCGAGGGATGCTCTGTGAACCTGCCAGGGACCCCATGGGTACCGGATACTTGTGGGCCATGCGGCAGACTGAGCTGGGCAGGAGACAGGGCGCTACATAGCTCAAGGGCCGACAACAATGGCTTCACCACTGGAAAGGCTCTCAGTCGGGTATCCCCCCTCTTGAGGATATCCGTGAGGGGGTATTCTGCCTTCTTTTGGATAGGCACCAAGGGCATTCTGGTCGATTCGGAAATCAGGCAGAAGATGCCCGGAAAAGAGGAAGGACCTTCCTCCAAGCCTGCCACTGATGACTCGTCATCCCCCGGATGCGAGTGCAGACCCGCAGCATCCGAGTCAGAAGAGTCGGGATATAAAGGTCTCACGCCTATGTCTCCCTCGATACGCCGAGGGCGATTGGGGACAACAGTAATGGACAGACGACGGGGGAGGCCGGTGTCTGTCCGATCCTCTTTCGAGGGAGCCCCTCCCTGAGGCTGCTTAGGCGGTGGTTCCACCAATATCGGTGGGGAGACCAAAACAGGCCAAGCTGGAATGCGTGCCAGCCCTACAGGTGGAGGAACCGAGATCTTTGGTTCTGGAGCGGTCGATGCTGGCCTAAGAGGTGTGCTAGCTGGCATTGTTAGTGTTGTCATGAGCTGCTTTTGACCAGTCAGAATCAGTTGTTAGCTACATGAGATCCTCATAACATCGACGGAGCTTCTGTCGAAGTCTCTCCTCGTCCAAGGAGAATGAGGATCGGTGGTGACGCCTCTTCCTGGAGTGCTTGTAACCTTTCTTCGGTTTTTCAACCAAAGGGGTCCTGGTCCTCGATCGAGACCGACAGGGTCAGCTCATTCGATTGGGAGAAGCTGGAGTTGGGGAGAACCGAGGTTCTGGCACCTTTCCCTCGATCAGGACACCCGAGGGCTGGGTCTCCTCATTAGGGAAGGAAAGGATAGGTGTCCTTTCCAAGGAGTTGTCGACCGGAGCTGGTGACAAAGGCTCAATTGGGTCGAGAGGAATCTCGGCCGGTTCAGCAGTTTCCTCGGCCTCGGTGCCATGGCCTGACGGAAGGTCCGAGAAGCCGGCGGCCGAGGAAGTGATCTCAACCGAGGTCGAGATAGCAAGTTCCTGAGAATTGGATATCTCTCGTTCCCAGGAACGTCTCCTTCGGGATGAAGAAGACTTGGGGGTCCTTGTCCCTTTTCCTAGAGCAGGAGGAGTGCGAGCCCGAGGGCGCCTCACCCCTGGTGGGGAGAGACTGGCACAGCTCCCGAAAGGACCCAGCGAAGTTAGAGCCAAGGTTAAGAGGCACGAAAAAACTTCAGCTGGCAGAAGCTTGAGCAGCTTCCTCTTCGAAAGCCGCCATCTGATCGAGCTGCTCGGCAGATCCCGCGGCTGCGGAAACCGACCACCTTGCCTCCTTCGATTTCACCGGTGGACTGTGAAGCTCCAGTCTCCCCAATTTTAGGCGCACCTTGCAGCCGTCCAGGACGTTGGGATGGAAGGCCAGACAGATGGTGCAAGAGGTGGTGTCATGTACGACACCCAAGCAGTAGACACACGAGAGGTGGGGATCGGTGCGCAACATTTTCTGTCCGCATGGACACCGGCGAAATCTGGGGGCGACTTGTCCTCCCTATCCGATGCGCTCAGATCGATATCTTAAACTCTAAGGAGTTTTAGAGAAAGCGATTGCAGTGAAAACTGTCGTTGGGAATCCAGGGCCTACGAACTGCAGAAGTAGCATGAGAGAACCTGAATCTTCCAGCGAAAGGAAGATCTGGTCATGGGGCAGAGCCGAGGTATTTACCAATCGGTGGGTGGAGGAGCCAGCTTGAAGACTTTCTGGCCAGATTTAAAGGGAAAGGGGCATGTCAGAGAGTGGAAGAACAACATATCCATGCTCCTAGAATAATGTCTTTGGTGTCGCCACAAAAAAGCACTGAGTCCCAGAAGGGGGCGTCCTGAATCGCAGACTGTACTTTGTTGGCCAGGCCAGAGATGTGAAGCCAGGAATGCAGTCTTAATGCGATGGCAGTTGCCGAGGCGCGAGCTACAGGACTGACGGAGTCGAATGTGGCTTGCAAAGCATGGCTACAGGAGAAGCAAGAGAGGCGAAGATCCTTGGCAAGCTCCTCCTTGAGGCTCGAGAGTTCCATCGACTGGACTCAGGCCTCTAACCTGGCTAAGGTAGCCTTTTGGTGTGACTCCATGTGGGCCACATAGTTGAGGAATCTGAGGGCACATGTGGCCGAAGCATAAACATTTCTGCCGAACTGGTCCATCTGCCTTGACTCTTTGTATGGAGAAGAGGTGCTCATGTGCTTGGGAGCAGTGGAGCGATCATGAGCAGCTGAAATGGCAACAGCATCTGCCTTAAGATGCACCTTAAGAAAAGGAGCTTCCTTCAGCGCCCGGTATATCCTGTTTGCCCTCTTGGGGATAGCTGGGAGAGAAAGAGGCATCTGCCAGACCGCACAGGTGAGGTCCGATCCAGGGAGGAATGGGGACCAGAGACAGAGACTCTAAGTCCAGATGTTCGGCTAGTCTCTTTCTCATGGGGTCTTGATCCTCTGACTCCCAGTCGAAGAAATCTTTCATGAACCTCAGAAGATCCGAGAAGGCACGGTCCTCTGGGAGGGACTTAGAGGAAACCTTGCCTTTCGGAACCTCGGGTTCCTCCAAGGCATCCTCCTCATCATCATCGTCTGCCCCCTCATCAGGAATATTATGAATGTCCGGAAGGGCAATGTCCTGATGTGCCATCCCGGAAATATGTACCGTGGACGGAGAAGAGCTCCTCGGGGATGTGGACCTTGGAGAGCGTGGAAGTGGGAGTCTTGTCTCTTTAGCGAAGGAAAAAATCCGACACAAGAACTAACATGATGATCGCTGATGGAAGTCTGTAGTGCGACTGACATGAGTCGGCGGCGGGGAAAAACTGGAGGGCGGGCGTGGGGACCGCCCACTATATACGGCCATGCTGACATCGGTCACGTGACGTCGGGTGGGTGGTCCCCATCAGGGATTGCTAGAAAAGTCTGCTGTGCGGCCCGACGCCAGGTGGCACCAGTCCTATATGTAATGACCTACTGAAGGAACCCTCTTGAAGTAAGATCAGCCTTTTCCCCACTCTCTGGTTGGTGTTCCTTTACCCACAGCTGCACATCCGTAGGCAAGATGTTGATGAATTGCTCCATGGCAAATGTATCGATGATCTGTGGGACTGTTTTGTTCTCTGGTTGGATCCATTTTATCAGAAGTTCTCTGAGTTGGGAGAAGGCTTCTCGAGAACTGTCGACCGAGTTGTACCTTCAGAGATCGAAATCTCTTCCTGTACGTCTCTCCAGAGATGTCATACCTTTTCAAGATTTCGCTTTTCACCAGGTCATAGTTTTCTGACTGCAGTTTCCATATTGCTGCAGGCAAGTAGGGCTTTCCTGTCAGGTAGGGTACCAGTCTGATTGTCCACTGTTGCTTTGGCCATTGGCAGGCTGTGGCAACTCTTTCAAAGTTGTCAGGTGGGGCTTGTGGAGCATGAGCAAGATGACGTCTATCTAATGTAACTCCGTGGATTGACTACTAAGTTTTCTAATGCTAAACTCTTGGTCCCCACTGTAATCGATGATCAAACAGTGGGAAACGGTGTCGGAACTCTACAGCTTTGCCATGGGCAATCCCCGCAAAGATCAGAAGCAGGGATCGGGAGTAAAATCCAAAAGTTTAGCTGGTGCTCCTGCCACGAGGTCGGATATGGCTTGTACCGAAGAAATGGCCGAGGCGTCGGAGAGGAGACTCTGCAAACGATTGGGGTAAAGCTTCGGCTGATCGCATCGGTAACAACCCTACTGGATAAATTTGATGGCCTCACAAATAGAGTGTCGGTTCTGGAATCCACCACCAAAGCACTTCAAACTACAGCAGTTGAGGCTGGAAGGGCCAACTCAGCTCTAGGAGCAGTTACCAACGAATTAAAGAAAGCCTCCTTTAAAAATCATCTGAGACCATGGAAACCAAATACGATCCCCAAAGTCCAATAATGGGAATGCCAGAGGGGATCACCTACTGGGGAGGAAGTAGCACCCAAAACATTCCGATTCCAGATGGCCTGTTGGGTCATGCAGAGGAGTACAGTGGAGAATCCAGAAGCACCGAGAGCTATAGTGTTAGTGACCAACGGTGCTGCAACTCGGACACTCTTCTTGGCTCTGTGCGTCAGCACTTTGCTTGAAGATGGCCAGTGAGCGCAACTTTGGCCTCAACTTCAGCTTTGCAACTCGTCAGAAACGGAAGAAATTTGATGGGGTAAGGGCCTTACTGCAGCAGCTATCCCACATGGCATCTCTTTTTCCAGCTCGCCTTTGCATCGCTTCATAAGGGGAGAGTTTTCCTATTCAATGACCCAGGAAAAGCTCTGAAATGGGAGCAGAAATATGAAGAGCCCAGGCAGCGAGTGAATGTCTCAGATGAGGGGTCAACAGATGAGGAAGATCCATGAGGGTGATATTTCTACTTTTTTCTCGTCCAGATCTCCTACATTTGGCTAAATTAACCACCTAGTGCTTGGACCAACTAATGTCTTTACGATGGTTTGTTTGAATAAAAAAGGTTATTAACAGTATGTTAAAATGTTATTAAAAACCATTAAAATGTATAGCCCTAACCACTTTGCCTAATCTTACAGTAACGTTTTTTCCCAATATGCTGGGGGAAGATTTATGAAGGCATTCTACAGGTCCTCTCATGGGGGATTAAGGTAGAGTTCTGCACTGTTTCAGCGCCACTAGTGAGGTTTGGTGTCAGGATACGGAGTTTGCATTATTTTCATTTTCTTATTGAACATTTGTACACAACTGTGGATATACATGGTACCTTGATTTTCCTTCTTTGAAGGACTGGACTTCAATACAAAATGGATGAACATTGCTGGGACTTGAACCATGTCGCTCATGGTCCTAATTATACAGTGTAAACATTTTTATTAGATACGATGATGTATATTTAATTTGGATTTCCCCCCAAGGATGCATCTCAAAGCAAGGGAAGACAAAATGTATGTATTAAGAGGTGTGGCACCCTCATTAGGTTTGACATATATAATGTAATGTCTTTGCTTGATTATCAGACTGTATTTTTTTTTTTACAAATAAACAAAGCTAAAAAAAAAAAAAAAAAGTTGTCCGGTATGCCTCAATATCATCTGAAGGACCACTTAGTAAGTTTAATGGCTTTTAAGTTGCTAGCATTTTGTTGCTCATCTGTATCTGTGCCGGATCCTCTGCCCTTGATAGTTTGCAAGGTATCCAGCCATCGCTGCTCCTAGCGCTGCATCTCTTCTCTCACCTGCTGCTCCTGTCGCCGCATCTCTTCTCTCCTCTGCGCTTCTAAATGTTGAATCTTTTTTTCTTTCTTTCTGCTTCTCTGACTCTCTTTGTTGTATAGCTCACCATTTGAAAAAGTCCATCAGGCTTTCAGGTTCTGTCACTGCCTGTTCTTTTTCCATAACTTGTGCTGGCTGTACAATCTCAGACTGAACTTCAGTTTCTGCTAGTTAGGCTGCCATTCTCCTGGTAACCACTCCTGGACTTGCTGCTGCAGAATCCATATCTTCCTCTGTGCTTCCCTGATACTAGGTCCAGTACCACGCACAATACTCCTGTCTTAGGGTATGTACAGCATAAATCCCCTTAGGCTGACACAATTGGTGGGCGAGGCACAGGTCAGGAAGCATACGGAAAACCAGGAGCAGTTGTAGAATTCACCAAAAATATTTATTTACAGTACCACTAACATAAAAAAAAAAATAAACTTGTTCATAATAACTGTGTACAGAGAAGAAATGAAACAGTTTTTCTTTCAGTCTCTAACCCTTTTTCCTTTTCTAATCTCTCTTGCAGTTGCAGCTTAGCTCCTTTATAAGTCCTTTCAACACCTACTCTTAATCAAGCATCCTGTTCTTGTAAATATCAGGCAAGAGCTGCTAGAATACAGTGTGTTTGAGGCCCCTTTTGCACAGCTTTTGCAAAAGGCTTAAAAATTTAACTCTGGTAACTTCTGAAGTTCCCAATAGCTTTTTGCAGTCATCTCAAATTATACTTATATACATTTCAACAGTAATGCTATACATTTACCAAACAAAGGGATCCCAATATCAGTTACATTTCCATACAATGATTTGCACATATTTTATATCAGCAGATCTAGATATGCGAGGAGAAAACAGACAGCAAGAGAAACTGAGAGACAGTGAGAGGATAAGAACTGCGAGCCTGTCGGGTTGATCAAGTCCGTAGTCTCACAGGAAAATTTGGCTGTGCAACCAGACAGATAAGAGACATGAAAGGACAGAACAGATCCTTGCATTGAAACACTTTCTCCTTAACAACTGGGACAGGGTCCTATTCTACCCTGTCACAGTAATCACCCAGGACCTGAAAGAAATAGCAGACACTTTTAACAGTGCTTTCATAGACATTAGTAGTGTCCTAACCCCTGATTTCTTTAAGAATACTAGTAACTTTGTTAAAACCTGTAAAGATGGCGCACCAGCATGCCCCCTCTTCCATTTCAAAGTCATCACCAAATCTGAAACCAGATGATACCTTCAGCGATTCCTAAGTAAATCCAGCCCCAGTTGGGACTCTCTTGATCTTAAACTCATCACCCTCACCCTTGATGAAGTGCTTACTCTCTTGAACAAAATATTTAACCTGTCGCTAAGACTAGCCCAATTCTCCCAGAAATTGAAAGCTGCTGTGGTAACTCCTGTCCATAAAAGCAGAGACAGAGGTCTGCACAGTAACTATGCCCTATATCAATACTAACCTCTCTCTCCCAAAGTGCTCGAGCACATTGTCACAGAGACCAGCTGACGAGTACTTGGAAAAGTACTAGATCCAATGCCCTCAACAGCATGATTTTCAGATGTCGCACAGCACCACCACAGCATTGCTGGAGTACACTGGTTTCATTCACAATTGCTTCACTGTGATCAGATGGTGGGTACAGCCTACATCCACCTCACCAAAGAATTTGATAAGGTCAGTCACTCATTACTTGAGCAACTTGCAGCTGCTGGGCTCTCAGGCGGAGGTCAGTGGGTTGGGTTCAACAACTATCCAGTAAGCAGGACCCAACAGGTCAAAATAAACAAAGTGCTATCCAACAGCCGAGAGGTACGCTCAGGAGTTCCGCAAGGATCTATATTGGGCCCGTTGCTCTTTAGCCTCTTCCTTAACCACATCACTCTTGTCTCCTCTGACAAAATTCTTCTTTATGCAGATGACACAATTATTTTTGCCAGTAGTCCAGACCCAGTCACTCTGGAGAAACAACTCCAGAGTAACTTTACTGCAGTCGACGCCTGGTTCATGGAACATAAATCCTCATGAACTATAAAAGACGAAGGTCATGTTTTGCAAACCTCCACAATAAACTTAACTTCCACAAACTAACAATCAGAAATAAGAGTCAACATCCCATTAGAAATACTTCAAACCTTCAAATATCTAGGACTAACACTTGAATGCTCCTTCTTTCACCCAACATGTTGACCACGATGCCAAAGCAATCAAGGAGGACTGATGACCAGTGGATGAGGCTGGGGTGGTTAGAGGCAGGTGGTAGGGAGAGGAAGCAAGCGAATGTGTTGTCTGATAGAGCTGTGCGAAGGCAGGTTTCTTAGGAGAGGGAGGTGGTGTTGTCCATGGGAGCCTGTAGGAGAAAGCAGATTTGCCAGCAGAAGAGGATGGTTTGGGCAGCGAGAAAGACCGAGTGCCCCTTGCTCTCAAGATGCAGGGAGATGGGTTTGCTTGCTGGAGATAAACTCTCTGTGGAGGTAGCAGGTTGAACCAACATTTTAATATTAGGGAGATAGGTGGCTGGTACAACAGTGGGATGGGGTGCAATACCAGGAGAGGAGAAGAGACAGCAGTGGTGGGTTCCGAGGGGTGAGTTTGTGGTGAAACAGCAGAAGGCATTTAGGAGGGAGTCAAGCCTGGACAGAGATGCTGTAGGGACAGTGGTGTAGACTACATCAGCGTAGTCGAAAATCGGAATGCTCATTTTAGTCAGTATAGAACATCTCACTGGTAGTGGGAGGGAGTCTCTTTTTCGGTACAGCATTCCAAGTTTTGGGCTGAGCTTTGAGGTGATGGCTTCTATATGAGACGAGAAATTTAAGTGGGGGTCTAGCCATATGCCTAGATATTTGCAGGATGTGACAGCGATAGTAGGGACCCATCCAAGGAGGTGATGGCAGAAGGCTGGGGTACTCTGGCTAGTTTCTGCACCGTTCCTAAAGTCAGAGAAGGTTTTGGAGGTGTTTATTTTGAGCTGGTTAGTCTGGAACCAGGACTGCTTGTTATGGAAATCCTGCTGTAGTAAGGATTGGACCTCATTTAGAACTGCCCCGGGTATGAAGAGGATAGTATCATCTGCATACATGTGTATGCAGGACCTAAAGCACACAGTGGTGAGGTCACTGATAAATATCGAGAACAGGATGGGACAGAGAATCGAGCCCTGGGGAACACCCATGGTATTTGGGGCCATACCCGATACAGATTGTAGCCTTTGTCAAGGCAGAACTTGGAACCACTGGATTGCGGCGGGGGGTGGGGGGCCAAACCGCAGCCCTATGTTTTGTGAGTAGAGAGGAGACTGAGCCATAGGCCTTGGCCATGTCTATAAAAACTGCGTCAGTAAGGTGGCCTTTGTCAGATGCAGACTGGAAGTGTCCGGTGTCTCGCAGCAGGGAAGATATTGTGGAATGGTGTTTTCTGAAGCCTGACTGGTAAGGAGAGAGGAACTCAAGAGGCTGTAAGGAACTTGGGCAGCCTGGATTGCACTAGTGATTCTTGTATCTTGGCAAGAGCTGGGAGTAGGGAGATTGGCTGGTAGTTTCCTGGCACTGAGGGGTTGCCACCCTTATGGATGGGATTACATAGGCCATTTTCCAGGCTTAGGGGAACAGCTTGTTGTCATAGAACCAATTTTCTACAGTACAGAAATCAGTGGCAAGTTGGGCACTGACTATGTTTACATCAGTGAAGCTTCTATACAGACTTGCATCGTCTGCATAAAGTAGTAAGTTCCCCTGCCACAGTTTTTAGACAGATCGTTGATGAACATGGAGAATAGCAAGGGACCCAGGACAGACCCCTGGGGAACACCATCTGTGACAGGCTTCAGACCAGAGTGGATACTCTTCCATTTAACCTCCTGATACCTGTTGGTCAGATAGCGTCTGAACCAGTGACTTGAAAATCGGTCAGAGCCCAGGCATTTTAGCTTATGAAGGAACAGACTGTGATCAACCAAGTCAAATGCTTCTGTAAGGTCGATAGACAGCTCCAGTTAGCATCCCTCTGTCCATCACCCACAGTGCATCTGTGGTCAGTTTAATTAGAGCATGAGGGTGTTAGTACCATGATGTTTCCAGAAACCATGCTGCCTGTCTCCGAGTAGAAGGTGCAGCTCTAGGTAATCCTGTATTTGATTATAAACAAGCCTCTCTTGAACCTTGACCGGAGGGCTAAGAAGAGAGATGGGGCGGTAATTTTCAACTAGTTATTGGTGACCTCCTTTGTGCACTGGGACCACCACAGCCACTTTCCATTTATCAGGTACTTTGCCTTCAACAAAGGATCTATTTAAGAGCAGGGTGACTGGTAGAGCAATCACAGGGGCTGCAATTTTGAGTAGCCTGGGTTCCAAATTGTCAAACCCAGCAGAGCCACCATAAAGGAAGATGGCAGGGACTGGGGAGGAAACATGGTGGAGGGTACTATCAGCAAACGCCAGGAGTACGAGGACCAAATGGCGGACTTGGAAGCCACTGTGGGAGAAGAGGGACTTGACATAGTCGTGATTAGTGAGACCTGGCAGACGAAGCACCACACATGGAAAACTTATCCCAGGCTATAGACTTTAGGAGGGACAGAGTAGGGAAGAATGAGGGGGGTTGGGGGGTTGCTTTATATAGCAAAGAAGATATCAAGGCAACGGAAGAACAAGAGGAGGTAGGGGAGACAGAGTTTCTCTGGGTAACGCTGGCTAAAAGGATGGGAGAATCCTTAAGGCTAGGTGTGGTATATAGGCCTCCTATGCAAGGGGAGTAAGTGGATAGACAGCTGATACAGGCAGTCACAGAGATGGCCAGGAGAGGGAAGACTCTACTGGTGGGGGACCTAAATCTCCCAGATGTGGACTGGGAGATCCCAGCTGCAGCCTCAGCTCGGAGCGGGGGATCCTGGAGGCGCTGCAAGGAATATTCATGCAGCAGCTGGTGAGGGAGCCCACTAGGGGGATAGCCTGTTGGACGTGGTTCTCACAAATGGTGAGAGCGTGGAGGAGGTAACTGTGGGCGAAGAGCTAGGAAATAGTGATCACAAGACTGTAAGGTTCAGGATCAGGACGGGGATGGAGACAAATCGGACTAACACAAGGGTTATGGAATTCAGACGAACAGACTGACAGAATAAGGAGGATAGTCAGGGAAGGAATGGCAGGAACTGAGAACACGGAGAATGTGGTGAAATTGTGGGAAGCCATCAAAGGAGAGGTACTGAACACCACGGAAATCTGCGTAAGGAAGGTGAGGAAGAATAAGAAAAGGAGACCATTCTGGTTTACAAGGGATGTGGCAGAAGCTGTCAGAGAACAGAGGAGGGCTTTCCGGAAATGCAAGATGACACAGAGGAAGGGGGACAGGGAGGTATATAAAGAAAAGAGGAAGGCAACAGATCAAAGGATAAGGAGGGCAAAAGCTGACACTGATTAAGAATAGCTAAGAAGGCCAAAGGGGACAAAATTTTTTTTTAAGATGTGTGGGGGCCGGGGCGCTGTTGAGCCCGAGCTGTGTGCAGCAAGTTTTGCAGCTCCTCATTGCTTAGAGAGAAATCTGCCTTATTTCTCCTTTGGGACACCATACAATGTCTTTCTGACCTTATAAGTTAAAAGAATGACCCAGAAAATACTAAGATGGGTAACCCCAAGAAAGAAAAATTCTCTGGAGAAGGTGGGAAAAGTAAGGGAACTGGAGGATCCGGGAGAGGGGAGGACGCCATAGCTGCGGAGGAGAGGCCTACTTCGGGAGAGACTATTAACAACCTGGGCCATAAACTTCAGACCCTAACTGCATCTGTCTCCACCCTCAGTCAAAAAGTGGACGACTTTAAACGGCAGTGTGGTAAGCTTAGAAGCAGCAGTGGAAAGCATTAAAGGGGACTTCCGAGAAGTGCACAAGCAGGCCGACGCTTCGACCGCAGCAACCACACTCCTGATTAGAGAGAGTCAGCACCTGAAGGCCAGATTGGAGACACTCGAGAATCAAGCTCGGATGGCAAACGTTCGGATTCTAGGCCTCCCTGAGGGCTCAGAAGGTGATCATCTGATTTTAGGCATCCAAGAATGGCTGACTGAAAAATGAGCCCCAGAAAATCCAGATACTAACTGGGAGGTGAAAAAAATGTACAGAGTAACCCTACGCGGCTGTTCTCAGAACATGGAAGAACTGCGGACCCTCGTGCTGGTGACCTCGAGCATGGCAGCCCGGGATAAAATTCTTAAATGTGCTCGTAGAGTAGCGCCGATATTACAAGATGATCACCAAGTTCACTTTTTTCCAGATATCAGCTACTCTACTAGACAACACCGCAAAAAGTTTGATGGAGTAAGGCAAAGCCTACAGGAATTGGGACTACCATACACCATTATTTTTCCTGCCAGGCTTCGGGTCGTACATCAAAACAAGGTATATTTGTTTTCAGACCCTATTGAGGCCAGCAAGTGGGCAGATTGGAAAGTGGCTGAATCCCGTAGAAGAACCGATGGAACGGACGATGAGGACGACGAGGCAACACCCTGAAAGATATCTAAAGAACATAGGACTTCACCTTTTTGGTAATTTTTCTGAATAATACCTTCATAAGCATGGCTTTTGGTTAACTAAATTTTAGATCAATTGTTACCTTTACTGAGATGGGGCTTATAGTCTCTCTCTTTTTTCGTTCTGTAATTAAAAACTTTCATCATAGTTCTGAGCAAAGTCCTTTCAGTGACATCGGTTGTTAAATGGGGGGGCCACTAGTTTAATGCTATGCTTTCCAGGGTTTACATGTTCTGTATTAGTTATGAGGCAGATGATCTATTATTACTTTTTTCAATTTTACATTGATAAACTGCATAACTTGCTGTAATCTACAAGTGATGTTTCTTATTACATTTAGGTAGTAAACATGGCGCCACTAGTCCCTCTTGTAGGGGCATGGCTAAGTTTTGGACTGGAATTGCTGGACAATTTAACAACATTAGACTATGCTATGTAGCTCTTGGGTTCCTTCATCAGCACAAATCTGAATTTATTTACCATTCCAGTATAACATTTTTACTGGAACCTCTCATTTGATGTATCAATATATACTGGATGCATAGAGATTCTCTGATTAAGGGATCCGACGTTGTTCCCAATGGTGATGTCTAATTTTAATGGACTGTCTACTATACGAGAAATGCTGGTTATGTCATTAACAAAATGAAAAAAAGTATATAAAAAAAAAGATATGTGGGGGACAGAAGGCAGGCAAAACAGGGAATAGTGCGACTAAGGGGAGAAAGATGGGCACAACTGGAGGAGAACTTGGAGAAGGCTGAACTGCTGAATCACTACTTCTGCTTCGTCTTTACAGTGGAGGGAGGGGGGAATGGACCGGAGCTGGAAGGGATGGGGGGATATAAAGGTGGATCCCAGCCAATTCAATGAAGACAGGGTGAAGGAGGAACCAGACAGGTTAAAAGTGGACAAGGCAATGGGGCCGGATGGCTAGCACCATAGGGTTCTTAGGGAACTGAAGGAAGAGCTGGCTGCCCCACTGACGAGACTTTTTAACTTATCACTAGATACGGGATGGGTACTGCGGACTGGAGAGGGCAAATGTGGTGCAGCTGCACAAGGGGAGCAGTAAGAAGGTGGTAGAAAACTATCACCCAGTCAGCCTCACCTCGATGATGGGGAAGGTGATGGAGGCATTAACAAAGGAAAGGGTGGTAGACTACCTGGCAGAAGGCGGCCTGCAGGACGATAACCAACATGGGATTCACGAAAGGAAGGTCATGCCAGACCAACCTGATTGAGTTCTTCAACTAGGTGACACAGGTGGTCAACCAAGGAGGTTTGGTGGACGTGGCCAATCTGGACTTCAGTAAAGCCTTCGACACCGTCCCTCACAGAAGGCTAGTTAATAAGCTGGATAGCTTAGGGGTAGGTAGGAAAATAATGAGGTAGGTGGAAAACTGGTTGGCGGGTAGAAGCCAGAGTATAGTGGTAAATGGGGTCCATTCCAGAGGGAAGCGGATGACGAGTGGGGTGCTCCGGGGTGAGTGCTCGGGCCCCTCCTTTTCAATATTTACATCAGTGATATCGCAGAAGGGCTAGAAGGGAGTGTGTGCCCATTTGCTGATACGAAAATCAACAATAGGGTGGACACCCCAGGGGGAGTGGAGGCCATGAGGCAGGATCTGAGGAAGATGAAGGGGTGGTCCGAGACTTGGCAGCTGAAGTTCAATGCCAAAAAGTGTGCCATGATGCACTTGGGAAGAAAGAATCAGAGAGCAGTGTGTACACTCTGGGTGGTAGGAAATCAGGGAAACAGAGCAAGAGAGGGATCTGGGGATCATAATATCTAGTAACCTTAAGGTACTAGTAGGTAACTAATGTAGCGAAGTGGTGGGAAAGGCAAACAGAATGTTGGCATGCATTGGGAGGGGCATCACTAGCAGACAGAGGGAGGTACTGATGCCCCTGTACAAAGCCATGGTGAGGCCGCACTTGGAAGTACAGGGTACAGTTGTGGAGACCGCACCTACACAAGGACATACATGCCACAGAGAAAGTCCAAAGAAGGGCAACTAAAATGGTGCATGGTATGCAGGGGAAGAAATATGAACAGAGGTGTAAGGAATTGTATTTGTACACACTGGAGATCAGAAGAGAAAGGGTGGACATGACTGAAACCTTTAAATACGTAAAAAAGATTAACACAGTAAAGTAGGGCTTACTAAATAGGAAGGAGGGGGCTATAACTAAGGGGCATGGCCTGAAATTGGAGGGAGGAAGATTCAGAAGCAATGTGAGGGGATGATTCTTCACAGAAAGGGTGGCGGAGGCATGGAACAAACTGCAGGAGGTGGTGGTGGGGCCTGAAACGATGGAAAATTTCAAGAGAGCATGGGACGGACACATGGGGTCAGGGCTCCAGATAAGGTGACTACTGACCTGCTTTACTTACCTCATTTTAGGAAATACTCTTCAGAAAATGTTTAGAATGAGTACCCAACGTTTGTAAATACTACACACACCAAAGAATAGTGATTCAATAAAATAACTGGTGATTCAAAAAGAGCAGTTTTTTTTCCCCAGATTTACAGCACTCGAATGCATCCCAATTTTGTTTTACTCACTATATTTTAAAACTGGTGAGTAAATTACTCCTACCTGCCAACATCATCTGGAGTATTGTTGGCACTTGATCAATTCTTATCTAGGAAAAAAAATTTAGTTAAAAAAAAAAAAAAAAAAATTTGTGCTCCTCACTCCACTCTGTCCAGACATTTGTACATATCTGAATTTGATTTTACTCACCTCACTTTCAAAATGAGGAGTACAGTACTCATCCCAAAAATTCTTATCTGGAACCCTGTATGAGGCTGAAAATAAGGGAGAAGGGAAGGGCCAATGGCAAAGGAAAGGAATGAGAGGGGCAGACTAGATGGGCCAATTGGGTCCTTTTCTGCCGTCATGATTCTATGATTTAACATGTCTTAATAAGGTGTACGCTTCCTGTTTCTGGACTAGCCTACGATCGAAACATGGTTGTTATGCTCGTGACATTCTGTTCTGGGGCGGGGGGTTCAGTGAAGGCAGGTTTGAACCTGATTAGATCGTAAAGAAACTGTTAACGGCATTAGCTATAGGAAGGGGTTCGCTAATGCTCTGCCCATCAGCTACAATATCTCCTCCTGAGCAGCAAGCACAACCTTTCAATGAGAAGTTAATCTGTGACCGGAAACAATTGGGGCCAGCCAGGTCATTAAACTGCAGTCCCCTGATATATTCCCTCTTTGCCATTTTAGCATCCTTCTTGCATAGATTTCTCAGTTCCCTATATTTATCCAGTCTGCCTTAAGGCCTGTTCTTTTGAAGAGCCCCCAGTCTTTGTCCCTCAGAATCATTGGCTTTTTTAGCTCACAGGCTATCCACTTATGACATTTACCTTTAACTGGGCTTTCGAATAGGGGTATACCTATTAGCAGCTGATAGAAAATAATGAATAAAGAAGTCTAGTGCATCATCTATGGTGGAGAGCACTCTGATTTTATTCCGATCAATTTCTGCTAGGGAAGCCCTGAATGACTCTGTCAAATTTGCAGAAATCTTACGTAAGAAAGATGTTGGGTTGCGTTTTTCGGGTCTTATTTTTCCATATACAGAAAATGGGGGTAGTGGTCGCTGACAGAGTCTGAGAAGATGCCTGCAGCCTTAATCCTGTCTGGACTGGAAATAACTACCCAGTCCAGCAGGGAGTGGTTACCAGTTCAGTGATCAAGTCTGGTGTGCTCACTAACAATTTGTATAAGGCAAGCATCAATTACTAACATACTAAAATGCCAGCAGAGTAGGCCTAAAGGTCTTTTGTGCCTGCTCATTTGGTCAGCCCCCAACCTGGAAGCTGACCTTGCTGTCCCCCCCCCCCCCTCGGGCTTCTCCATTCCCAGTCCGAGATATCCCCCGTATTGAACTTTGCCAGCACAACCCTACCCCTGTCCCTGTCCCAACCCTTGAACCCCTCCACAGTCTCTGCCTCCACTAGTCCCCTGGGCAGCGATTCCATGGTCCCACCACCCACTCAGTGAAGTAGCACCCCCACCAAGTCTTCAACCCTCCAGCTTCCACCTGTGCCCTCTAGTTGCCCTCCCCTTCCTTTGGAGCACCTGAGTGAGCCTCCCCTATTTAGCCCATTCATGTACTTGAAGACCTCTATCATGTCCCCCCTGCCCTCCTCTCCTCCAACGTGTACATGTTGAGCTCCTCGAACCTCTCCCCATAGGTCCTTCCCCCCAAAGCCCCAGATCATTCTGGCTGCCCTCCTCTGGACCCTTTCCAGGAGTGCAATGTCCCTTTTTAAGTGCAGCCTCCAAAACTGCACTCAGTACTTGAGGTAGCTGGGCTTTAAACCCAGGTTCAGTATCCTGAGCCCAGTTTAGGTTGAAATCACCAAATATGATTAATTCAACAGGAGGCTAGTCCACTAGGGCTTTAGTTATTTCAGCAAGGGTCCGGGGGTAGATTATAATCCAGATGTGGGCTGTGTTTATAAACAGCCCACATTTGGATTATAAACGCAGCCCACATAGAGCAGTTTAGTGTCACCAAGTAATATTTTGATAAATAGGGCCTCGCCCACATAGGTATCAAGGTTGATGACATCAGCAAGAGCGATGTTTAGGGAGGAGTTGGCATAGATTAGCACACCACCCCCTTTCTTTCCAATTCTGTCTCTCCAGAAGGTTGTATAATTTGTAAGATCCACTTTGTGGGCCATGACTGGAGGCTTTAAGCCAGGTCTCAGATACTGCCATGATCTCTGGTCCACAGGTATGTGCCCAGCTTTCCAGTTCTACAGGTATGTGTCCAGCTTTCCAGTTCTTGCATATTAGATCTTAGGTTATTTATGTTTAGGTGGACTAGCTTCAAGCCTCTAGAGTTAGCCCAGCCTGGAACAGTAGGGAAGCAGATCCTGTGGTTAGCTGAGGCAGGGCCAGGATTACACTCAACATGACCAGATAGGGCAATTTTGATAGCTAGCAGAAGCCACAGTATATTTACCCATAGCAAGATGCTGGGCATCTTAATATCCTTTGAGGAAGAAAGGATTTTCTGGAAGTTTCCACTTCTGTACATACCGTAAAGAAGCAAAATAAAAGGTTGCAGTCAAACAGTAGGGGACAAAATAAAGGGGTAGTGTAGCAGACCATGCTCTTCTTTTGTGGTGGGGGCAGCAGTTCCAAGTAGCAACTGATCCAGGCTTAGAATAAGCAGGATACAGGAAGTGGCAGCACCCAAGCCTTTCAGGGCCATGGTAGTAAAACCCATTACGACTTCCCGTTACGTCATCCTCCCTAATTGCAGCCTAAGCACCGAGCTCTGCACCGAGAGTGACGAAAATACCCCTATACTTCAATACTAAATACAGTCAAACAAGCTGAAACTCAAATGCTGAAGGGGAACAGACACAAAGGGGAACTTCTGACAGAAAAAATCTTGGAGATGGCACCGGAGGGTACAGGACTGCACTCTGAGGCCTCCGACTCCGAGCTTTCTCAAGCATCTGCAAATACAGGCCAGCTCGATTCTGCCGCCAGACCCAACCTCTCGACTCCTACATCCCGAAAGAGTGTTAAGCTGGATACAATTTACACTGAGCTCTCAAGTCTCCGTGCTGAAATGAAGCAATTCTACGGGGAGTTATGGAGGGATGTGGAGAATCTCAAACAGAGTATATGATTCTGAAAGGCAGAGTACAACGGCAGAAAACAGAATCGATAATTTAGAGCTGGCAGTGCACCAATTCCAGGATACTCAACTACAAATCCAGCGACGCAAGTAAGATGCTGAGAACCGTGCTAAGAGAAAAAACATACAGCTTTATGGTATCCAGGAAGGAGCAGAGGGTCAGGACAGTATTGATTTTTTTAAATGCTGTGCTGCGAACAGCCCTTGAATTGCCCTACGACCTGTACCTTGAATTCGAGCGAGTGCACAGGGCCTTAGGCCCTAAGCCAGTATCACCAGATGCCCGCCCGCACTCAATTATAGTGCAGTCCTTAAAATATACCACGAAAGAACAAGTTCTCACTACTGCGTGGAAGAAACAGAAAATCTTCTATGGTCAAGACAGAATTTACATCAGCAACGACTATGCACCTGCTACCCTCAAAGCTAGAAGGGAATACCAACCTCTGATTGCGCCTTTAAAGGGAAAAAACTCAAATTCTCTACCCCTTACCCTGTCTGTATGATTATCCAGTTTTCGGATGGTAGAAGAGAGTCTGATTCAGCGGTGGATGCCAAACAGGAATTGCAGAAACGTGGAATACAGTTCCAGGACAGATCCACGGAGCACAGAGGGCCACAGAAAGCTGAAAGGTGGCATACTAGGACACAAGCAAAAGCCAGGAAGAATACCGCTCACACCCTGCCGACAGACGTGGTTAAAACTCTGGCCTCCTTCCGACATACGGTCACGAATCCCTGACTTGTACACAGAGTCCTGATCCAGTGCAGTTAGTGGTCTCCTATCGAACACTTTTATATTACCTTCTTGACTCAATTCCTATAAGGTAAGACTGCAACCTATTTGAAATCCTAACCTTACCATTCTGAGGCAGAATACAGAGCATGAAGACTCTGGTTCAATCAACGGGAACTGAGCAACTCAAAGAATGAGACATTTACCGGAGCTACAGGAATATAAGCGTTGTAGCCCGACTGTTGGATTGAGTTTAAGGAGGACAGGGCAAATTCAGTACTTCCCTCTTAGGCCCTTGGTGGTAGCGACACAGTATATAAGCAGCCCAAAACCTGGATTACCGTTGCTTTCTCAGGGTCCGGATAACACTGTCACGTGGCGGGCTGATTAGAGTTCCTCGTGATCTCTCTTGTATTGTGCTGGGAAATTGAGGGGTGTGCGGGTCGTGAGGGGAGTTTGACTTGACAGAACTGGAGGGGCGATAACAATGCCATTACTGTGTATGAGAGCAGAGCTTCTCCCCCTTCCCCTCACATAATTACACGGTGTTGATAATGCTGCATCAGGAAAGGTCTACAGTTCTTAAGCCAGTTTTCACTCCCTACCGATGCCCAGAGATTATTATTATAGGGACCATGGGTTGATCTCAGGCCCCTACAGAAGCCTTCTTAGCTCTGTCACATTTTATTTATAATAGAGCAGGTCGCTACTCAGCACCAGGGTGCTAGAATAACGCCTTTATGCACCCTTACCCTATTTTCTTCTTGCTTGTTCAGTTACCACAGGCGTATAGTGACCCCGCATGTGGTTCTATTTAGTTGCCCACAATTAGGGGGCAAGAATAGCCCCTGGGAGGCCAGCCTTAAGTTTCAAGCCGGATCATCTTCCCCCCTAGCGGTAGGTACACCTTCTGCTTGTGGAAAAGGAGGAGACAATTATCCTCCCTGCCTTGGAAGTCAAACAACCACTGAATTCTGAGTTTCACAGTTTTGTACAAATGTCTTTAAGGGTGGCCCAGTTGGTAGCCCATCACAGATTTGGCCATACAGTTGGGACTGGTTTAGCTTTTGCTTCTTTTAAAGTTGTAACAGTTATCTTTACTTTTATTTAATTGCTAAAACTTATACGAGTTATCACTTGGCCAGGAATAATGTATGTGAAACAGCAGGTTGAAACTATTAAGTCCCAGCCACTATCAGTTACTGAGACTCTTGGTTTTAGACAGAGGGTTAAGTTACTATGATTCATTTGAGAGAAGGGGAAGTGCGGAGAGGGACTTGATAGGGAGAGGGACAACTGAAAGGTCGCACGTAGCAATGAGTATGAGGTATAAACAAGGATTCATTTATACATACCCCCAAAAATGACTAAATCATCATTAGTGCTCTCACTAAATATCAATGTGATCCACTCACCGATTAAGAGGGCTGGACTTCAATTTATTAATAGGGAGAAACCAGATCTAGTAGCGCTCAGGAAACTCATCTGTCTCAGAGTGAGCAAAATATAGTGCAGAGCAATCGTATGTGTAATTTGGTGGCCTCACTGCATAAATCGGAAAGGCGGAGGTTGCACTCCTCGCTTATGAACAGTTAAGTGGGAAGGAACAGACAGAACAGTAGACCTTTGAAGGGCGGTATGTTATAGTCAAGGCCCCTGCGGTTGTGGAATTTGCATCATGCCGTAGAATATATACAGTTTAGAATTCATTGTTTTGGTAAATTTTCATACAAATATACTGTTTTTCCATAGTGTCAGGCTTTCTTCCCACCTCGCTTATCCTGAAGCCCCTCCTCTATGCTTCAGCATATGATGTCATCGATGACATCACATCATATTTAGCCAATGACAGGACTGCATTCTGCCAGAGAAATGACTAAATCATGCCACAGAAATCAGAAAATGCTGCAAGAAAGTCAAGAGCCCTGCCGCAGAAATCAGAAAATTCTGCCGCAGAACACCAGGGGCCCTGGGTTATAGTCACTGGCCGCTTGTAGAACCGAGAGGTCACCCTGTCTTCAGTGCATTTTCCACCCAGCTCCACAAAATCAATAGCCCAGAGGTTTCTATCAGACCTCCTTTCAGTCCTCCGAGGCCAATTTATCATGAGGGGGGGATCTAAATATTGTAATAGATCCCTTGCTGGATGTTTCGAGGAATCTGCCTCATAGGGTTAACCCATTACAAAAACATACTAAAAGTAATATGGCCAGTCTGGGATTTTTTTCTACGTCTGGCGACCCACCTTTCCCCCCATTCAAAGCTTTACTTATGTATCGGCTAGAACAGGAGTAGCAGCTAGATTAGATTATTTATCACAGTACAGTATTATGAGTTGATAACGGATGTCTGGCACACAGTCCCACTGTTGTCAGACCATACCCCAGTTTATATGAGGGTGCAATTGGGAGACCAATACAAGGCTACCCACTGGCAACTTAACCTTGTCCATCTTAGGGATCCAGAATTTAGACAAGAAATACAGGAATTAATCCCGGGGATTATAGAAGATAATAAGACCCCAGAGATAGCCCCGGGGATATTATGGGATACACTGAAGGTGGTTGAGAAAGGCCAGAGAGCAAAACTATAACTAACAGGTAGAACTGTGGACCTTACAGATCAGGTGGGACCAGGGGGACCAGTCAAGCCTCAAATTTTACGGATCAGGCAGCAGTTGCAGAAATGCCTCGATCAACGTGTCGAGCAACAACTGTTCTACTTAAAACTTTATTATTATGAAGGAGGCCCCAGAGGGGCTAGAAAGCTAGCTAGAAGACTAAGAGAACAAAAAGCTAAGGCTTCTATCGGCTCCCTCTAAGACCCGGTAACCCGGGTTCTGTGCACCCATCCCCAAAGGATTAGACAGGCCTTTGCCAAATGTTATCAAACACACTACACCCAGGATCCCCCTCCATCAGAAGAGATGATACATAGCTATTTTAATACACTCTCCCTTCCCAACCTTACAGAGGCTCAAGCCCAATCTGTATTGCTTCTAATTAGCAAGCCGGAAACAGAACAAGTTCTCACCGGAGCCAAAACCTTGAAAGCCCCAGGCCCGGACAGCTACCCAGCAGAATTTTATAAAACCTATCAAGACTTGTTGATTCCCATTCTCATGCTGGCCTTACATGCTATACAACAGGGGGAATCCCCCGTGGCAGTATGCCACAATTGCAGTGGTTCCGAAACCCCACAAAGATTAAAAATGTGTCTCCTCTTATAGGCCCATCTCCATGTTGAACTATGACTATAAAATCTATATGTCCATCATAGCGCATAGGACAGAAGACCTTATTCTGGACCTAGCAGATCCAGACCAGGTGGGATTCGTTAAGGGGACGCAGGCCCCTGATACAATTCGACGGACCTTTGTCTTAGTAGAACTCGCAGTGGCTTGGAGATTCCCAATGGTAACCTTGGGGCTGGATGCCGAAAAGGCATTTGACAGGGTCGCCTGGCCTTTTCTTTGGGCAGCCCTGTCAGAGTTCGGGTTCCCACAGGAGCCGATTAAACAATTACATAATATTTATAAATCCCCAAAAGCTTATGTCAGATTGGGCGGCGCTCTCTCTGACCCTACTGGTCTTACTAGGAGTACACGCCAGGGATGCCCTCTTTCCCCCCTACTGTTTGTCCTTTATTTGGAACCACTGACAGTAGCCATTAGACACCTTGACATTGAGGGTCTACCTATGAGAGGTAGGATGTTTAGATTGTCCATGTTTGCAGATAATATTATTGCTCACCCCTACCAACCCTGAGAGCTCCATCCCTAAACTATGGCAGCATCTCTGGTGGTTTGGTGCGCTAGCAGGTTACAAAATCGACAATCAAAAAACAGAGGCACTACTGTATAATTGTAGGCCTACACCCCATTTAAAATTAACTTACCCATTTAGATGGACTAAAATAACAATGAGATACTTAGGCATACAATTATCCATCAACTCAGAGGCCACTGACATACTGAATTTTGAGCCACTAACGACAAAGCTCTCTGCTGATCTTGCTAGATGGGTAAAAATTTATTTAAGTCCATTTCATAGAATCGAGGCAATTAAACAAAACATGCTCCCTAAAATTTTTTTTTTCCCCCCAGACTCTACCATTTCCCCCGACCAACACATATTTTAGAGAGTGGGATAGAATAATATCCAGGTTTATTTGGAATGGAAAACTGCCACGGATTAGATATACAGGTTACTCACCTGTAACAGGAGTTCTAGGAATGGCATATGTTGTTCATCCACACTGTCTGGCAGGTTCCTTGCCGCTTTAAATCTTGACGGAAGGTCTTCAAGCTGGCTCCTCCCACCCACCCGGGTGGTAAAACTCTTGGCTCACTTCATGCGCCAAATCTAGCCCTGCTGAAGCCAGCGCGTCAGTCGAGAGGTCAGGAGTTGTGGATGAACAATATATACCATCTCAGAACTCCTGTTACAGGTGAGTAACCTGTATTTAGGGACATGGATATGTTGTTCATCCACACTGTCTGGCAGACTCCTAGCATCTCTCTGGGAGGAGGAGGCAAGGCTCACACCCCTACTTGGGAATAATGACTGAGAACCGAGGTCTCAAAACCAGCATCCCAGCGTGACTCAAGGTCGATGCGTAATGGGTAATGAAAGTGTGTGCTGACTTCAGGTAGCAGCCCTGCAGATTTCCTGGATAGGGACGTCCTGGAAGCAGCCATCGATGCAGCGGTATGGCGGGTAGAATGAGCTCTATCCTCTGAGGCCCATGCCCGGCCAACCTATAGTAGAGATCTATGCAGGAGGTGACCCACCTGCCTATCGTCCACTTGGCTGCAGGTCTGCCAGGTGCGGCTTCAGCGTAGGTGACAAACAGCTGGCAAACCACTCCCCGAACTTCAGCCATCCGTCTCCTTATATAAGAGAGTGCTCTTCTAGGGTCCAGAGTATGGAGCCTATATTTGGCCTCCAAGGTGTGATTGGGGTAGAACACCGACAGAGTCAACACCTGATTAAGGTGAAACTCCGACACCACCTTCGGAAGGAATTTCGGTTGGGGGCAAAGGACAACCTTGTCCCTGTGAAAGACCAGATAAGGAGACTCGGTGGAAAGTGCCTGGAGCTCTCCCATCCTTCTGGCTGACGCGATAGCCACCAAGAAGGCAGTCTTCCACGACAGGTGAGAGATGTCACACCTGTGCATCGGTTCGAATGGCTTGCCCATGAGCTTAGCCAACACCAGCAGTAGATCACACGGAGGTGAAGGTTCTCGCATCGGAGGGGATATGTGATCAAGGCCTTTGAAAAAGCGCCCGACCACCTTCTCCTGTTCCACCGACTGCTTCCCAGCCCGCGCCCGATAAGCAGAGATGGCTGCCAGGTGCACCTTAAGGGTCGTCGACCTAATCCCTTGCTGAGAAAAGGACCACAGGTAGTCCAGAATGCTTGCCAAGGAGCAGAAGGAAGGGTCCAGGCCCTTGCCCTGACACCAAATGGAGAATCTCTTCCATTTAAAGGCGTAGCATTTTCTGGTCGACCCCTTACGGGAAGCCTCAACAACGTTTAGGACCTCGTCGGATAGACCCAAGGCCTGGAACTCTAGCCACTCAGGAACCAGGCCGTCAGGTGCAGGGATTGAAGGTCCGGATGGAATACCTTCCCCTGATTGACTGAGATCAGGTCCGGGCGGGCTGGGTGCCGCCTCGGGAGCCTGGAGCTGAGACTGAGGAGATCTGGATACCAGAACTGGCGGAGCCAGTCTGGGGTTACCAGAATCACCTGCGCCTTGTCCCTCCTCACCTTGAGAAGCACCTTGTGGATCAAGGGAAATGGGGGAAAGGCGTAGAAGAGGCCCAGGGTCCACGGCCTCGAGAAGGCATCCCCCTGCAGCGAGCTCTGCTGAGGGGGGCGGGCATGAAACAGTCTCAGCTTCGCATTCTCCCTGGAGGCACACAGGTCCACCTGAGGCATGCCCCAGTGGGAGAACAGATCTTGTACTACCTCCGGCAGGAGAGACCACTCGTGGGACGCAGCTCCTATCCGGCTTAGGGCATCGACCAGAATGTTGGAGGCTCCTGCCACATGAATGGCAAGGAGATCCACCTCCAAGCTGCGCATGAGGGACCAAATGCGAAAGCTTCCTGCACAGAGGCATGGAGCGTGTCCGCCTGGCGTTTAGGGTAGTACATGTCGTGGTATTGTCCGTCTGGACCTGGACCACTTGACCCCGTAGAAACGGAGCGAAGGTGGTGAGGGCTGGGCATAACCACCAAGCTCCTGCAGGTTGATGTGGCATCAGGACTCCCGAGGGGACCAGAGGCCATGCGCTCTGTGCTCCCCCAGATGGGCACCCCAACCCATCAGAGAGGCATCGGTCGACAGAGAGACTGTCGGCTCGAGGCGGACAAACGGGATGCCCTCCTGCAGATGAGCTGGAACAATCCACCACTGGAGAGCATTCCACATCTCCTGGGTCACTGTCACTGGCTGATCCAAAGGACCGGAGCGCTGTGACCACTGGCTGGCCAGTCCCCACTGTAGAGGACGCATGTGCCAACGGGCCCATCGGACCACGCTGGTGCAGGCCGCCATGAGGCCCAGGAAGTCCCGGGCAGGGCGCATTACCAACCTGAAATGACTGGACAAAGGAGAAAGAACCTCAGCCCTGTCTGCCGGGAGCCGTGCTCTGGCTCGCAGAGTCTCGAGCTCTGCCCCAATGAATTGGATCACCTGCTTTGGCACGAGTTCTGACTTGGTCTCGTTGATAAGGAGGCCAACTTTGAGAGCAAACCTGGAGGGCCAGATCCCTGGACCGCTCCACCTCCATTCTGGAGGAGGCCGCAATTAGCCAGTCGTCCAGGTAGGGGTACACTCGGACCCTTTGGCACCGCAGGAATGCTCTCACCACTGCAATGCATTTAGTGAAGACCCTGGGAGCTAAAGAAAGGCCGAAGGGCATGGCCCGGAACTCGTAGAGGGACCCCTGTGCTCTGAAGCAGAGGAATCGCTGGTGGGACGGACAGACTGGGACGTGAAAGAACGTGTCCTGGAGGTCCAGAGAACAGAACCACACGCCTCATTCCAGGGACGGAATGATCTGAGCCAGAGTGACCATGCTGAAGGTTCGAGACCTTAGGAACCGGTTCAGGTCGTGCAGGTCTAGAATGGGGCGCCATCCCCCCCGTCCGTTTCGGGACCAGGAAGTACCTGGACACAAACCCTGGGTCTGGTGGAGGATCCGCCACCTTCCTGATCACCTCCTTTTCGAGGAGCAGGGCAATGTCGGCTCGACGAGCCGAGAGAGGCTGCGGACCCTGTAGCCCCCATGGGCGAAGGCTCAGAAGGGCAGGGCCTGCTCGAACTCCAGAGGCAGACCCTTTCCTACCACCTCCACACCCAGTGGTCCGTGGGATAGCGGACCAGGCGGAAAGGAAGTGGCGGAGCCGTTTCCGGGGGACCCAGGAGGAGCGATGAGGCGAGGGGCGCACCCTCAACCAGTCACTGGGCAGGCTTGGAGGAAGGACCGCTGAGGGACCTCCTGGGCCTTTTCCTCCCTGCTTCCTGTTGGAGGAAGCTGCAGGCTTGGCTTTGGGGTGCCAAGCGCGAGCCTGCTGGCCCTGATGCTGGTGTTGCTGGGCCGGATGTGCCGCAGGGACAGAAGGTCAAAAGGACTTATGTTGCTGACAACGGCCATTGTCCTTCTGAGCGGACGTGACTGAGTCCAAGGTGGCGTTGGACTTTTCGATCCTCTGGAGGTGGCCTTCCACTCCAGGGCCGAACAGGTCGGTCCCCAAGAAGGGGACGTCTGCCAATTTGTGCTGGGTATCCGCCGTAAAGGTGGATATCCTCAGCCGGGCTCTGCGGTGCATGGCCACTGTGGCCGCTACTGACCGGGCACAGGAGTCTCCGATATCTAGAGCTGTTTGGAGCTGCTGTTTCGCCATTGCCCTTCCCTGATCCCGCACCTGCTTGACTGTAGTCTGCAGGTCAGCCGGGAGATGAGGGATCACCTCATCCAGAGAGCTCATGAGGGCATGGGAGAAGTGCGCCATCAGTACGGCCAAGCTGGCCTGACGGAGGCCGAGGGAGGACACAGCATATACCTTGCACCCGGCACAGTCCAGCTTTTTGGACTCCTTGTCAGGGGGCTTATCCACATCCCTAGCGTTCCCAGAGCGCCGGAAAACACTATCGGTGACCAACCCCTCCGCAGAGGGGTGTTCCGAAAAAAACGGACAAAGAGCCAGTAGGGACCGCATACTTCCTGGCCATCCTGGCCGCAGGACAGGAAGCAGGCCGCTGCCACAGCTCTAAGGCTGGGCCAACAATGGCTTCAGCCACCAGAAAGGCCTCCGTGGGAGAATCCCCTCGGTCCAGTATCTCCATGGGGATACTTGGCCCGCTTGGATACGGGCTTGAGCTGCATCTCGCTGGACTCCGAGATGAGCCAAAGCAGACCCATGAACGATGATGGGCTCTCGTCCATCGACTGCCCCCCCCCCCGGAGGACTCCAGGTCAAGAGGCCTGGAAAACAGGGAGGAGTCGTCGTCAAGACCCCAAGGAGTCTGCGAAGAGCTGCCTGGAGCCTGAGCCACCCTTCACCTGCCGAGGACGGTCGGGTGTGAGGGTGACCGACAACTGGTGGGGCAGACCCTGACCCGACCGAGACTCCTCGGCCGGAGCCCTCGATTTCGGTTGTGGAGGCGGAGGTTCCACCACAATCGGTGGGGCAGCTGGTTTCGGCCGAACAACCAGCCCAGGCTTGGGCACCTCGACCACTGCGAGGGGTTGTTTCGCCTTCGGGTGACAGCCACTTAATGGCGAGGCGGCAGGCGTCGGCTTGTTCCCGAACAAAAGAGCTGTTGCCACATTAAGTCCTCGTAGCGTCGGCGCAATTTGCGCGGAAGCGTCTCCTCTTCAGAGGAGGAAGACTGGGAGACAGCGGCGCCGCTTCCTCGGTGCCGAGACAGAGACCGCTGGTGTCGGCGGGATCGGCTGGACCGAGACGAGGTCCGAGACCGAGACCCTCGGTCTTTCCGAGGGTGGGTCTGGGAGGGAGCAGGGGACACCCGCTCCTCCCTCGGCTCGGGAGCCTTGACTGGGGAACTCCAGCACAGGAGGCGCAGGCAAGTCCTCGGTTTCCACCGGGGGAACCGGTGATGAAGGGTTATCGGCTTCACCAGTCAACAGCCCGTCCGACGGGTCGAGAAAAATCACTATGAAGCCAGCAGCCTTAGCCGCAACCTCGACCGAAGTAGAGTGTCAACTGTCTGGGGAAGGAGACCTCTCCCGCTCCCACGAACGTCGACAGTGGGACTTACCCTTCAAGTCCTTTTTTGACAGAGAAGAGAGTGTCCCGATGGCCCCTCACCCATCGTGGAGAGGGACTGGCAAAGCTTTTTAAAAGAAGCTGTGTAGGAGAATCCCAAAGAGTGCAGAATAAATGCCGCGACCGAGGAAGATGAGGATGCGGCCTGGGCCGCCCCCTCCTTGAGGGGTGATCATCTGCTTGAGTTGCTCAGCCGAGCCAGCCGCCGCGGACACCGCCCAACGGGCCTCCTTGGACTTCACCGGTGAATAACGTTTGTCGGGGCGCCCAAGTTGTAGCTGGGCAGCGCAGACTTCAAGGACGTTGGCCGAGAAAGACCTGCACAACTCGCAGGCCTGCGGGTCGTGACCAAGGCCGAGGCAGTAGACGCACGTGGAGTGTGGATCCGTCCTGGACATCTCCTGCCCGCATGGGCATCGCCGAAAACCGGGAGTCAATTTGTCCATCGCAGCTGCGAGGGAAGAATTTGACCGAAGTCTTGAGAATTTTAAAACTATTTTCGGGTGAACGGAAAAGTTAGGATCAAGTCTGTACACACAGCGTTAAGGAAGATCCGGTGTCATGGGGCGGAGTCGAGAGTTTTACCACCCGGGTGGGTGGGAGGAGCCCGCTTGAAGACTTTCCGGCAAGATTTAAAGCGGCAAGGAACCTGCCATTAAGTGTGGATTGAACATATCCATGTCCCTAGAATTTGTCATTTTCATTTCGGCATACGGAATGCTGAGCCTGCTCAACTGTACTAACCAGTAGGATTTCTAACTTTCTTATTTGCTAGCAGCACACTTATTATGGGAAAGATTTAAAGGGAGGGGTCGCTGAGGGAATAATGCCTGGTTGTGAGTTGTGGCAGAGTGCCTCCAACCACCCAACCAGGCATTAATTCCTCAGTAGAACCCTCCTTTGGAGTGGCTTAATGCGCTTGTAACATGGCAAGCGCTGTTAAAGTTGTGCAGTTGTTACATGGGAATAAATCTTACCTGATAAATATAACACATACACACTTTTTCACAGTTTTAACGCTTTTAATATGATTTTCAAACACTTAACATTTATTTTTTTTATTTTATTCTTTATTAAAAGGTTTTTGTTACACTTGGTCAAGAGTAGATTTCAGACATTTTTTTATATTGCCATATATCCCCAGTCAGTTTATATGATTGACAGTTTATATAATTTTACCCAAAGGGTTGAATGTTTAGTGTGATAAGTATACAACGTTCTAGTCAAAGATCATTCCAAAGGTAAAGCTCCAGCTCCGTTTCATCTAAATTTTACCTTATTTACCCCTAGACGCTTAACATTTATTAATATTGTGGGTGCTATATCAGCGTTAACATACAAAATATCTGCACTTGTACAGTACTTGTCTATTAATAATGGAAATACTTTTAAACTTATTTTGCGTATAACACGCTACAAACAGTGCTAGCTAATGTAGAACACTATCCAGGTAATTTCTTACAACATTTTCCTTTTCGCTAAATAAAGCTGTGCTTTATAACAATGTACAACAATTGTGTCAGAATACATAAACAGTATCAAAGAGAGAATTAAGGTAAGCTGCTAAACAAAGTGGGCTATTATCACTATGCAGGTATAATACAGGAATACTTTCGAACTGTGCACTTTTCCAATCTTACGGAGTATTTTGTCTTTGCAGAAAAATAATTAAAATTAACAGCCGGCCCGGTGGCGCTGGATACCTTACCTCGCACCACCCGGCCGACCCATGTTCGGGGCGAGTGCAGGTCGACGAGTAAACAGGGTGGAGAAGGATGAAGGCCCTCGGACAGCTCTCCTTCTCCGGGTTGGGGGTCTTCCAGTTGTCGGTGTTTGCCTGGCCCTAGTGGTTGGGGCTGGCACACCATTGCTGAATCTACTTAGGGAAGCAGAGGAGCTGCCGGCCGGATTTGGCGTGTTGTATCGTCCCCAACAGCACTGTACGCCCATCGCCTGAGACAAAACTGAAAGATGGCAACCTGACCACACGGCTTGATGGCCATCCATATGATCTCTGGTTCCAATGCGTCGTCCGAACTGGATCTGGACAGGGTGGGGAGTTGGGGGCTCCTCACCACCCCAATGCATGGGGTAAGCTGCAGAACTTAGAGGGTGAGGTCTCTGGGAGTGTGGCAGATACAGATAGCGGCTGGAGTCCTACAAGGATGCCAAGACATGGGAGCAGATCAGGTATAGCCAGGGAGAAAAGAGTATAACCAAAATTTTTTTTTTCCCCCACTGCAGCAGGCTGAGCGTATTGCAAGATGTTTACTTGTATTTATCGCAACACATTACATGGACTTTGGGGTGATCATTTGACCAGTCTATGAGTGTCACACTAAGGGAATTATCAGCATTACTCCACTGGAGATTACAGTCCATGGTCATGGCACAAATGGCCTTTCTGAGACTCCTTTTGGTTACTAATGTTTAACTACACTGTGTTTTACAATAAAGATACCCTCCTACACTGTAACAGAAGGTGATAATTTATCAGATCCTATGTATAACTTCTCTGTCATATGATTATTATTCTTGGAACCTCGGATGCATGCATGTATTGTATATGTTACTTTGACATAATCAATCAATAAATACAAAGTTTAAAAAAATAAATAAAAATAGGATACTCAGAGTACAGTGCAACTAAAATTCGGTGGAAAGGCACCACACCGGACTTGGAGCCGGATCAGCCGAAGTGGCAGCACAGAACAGAGACTAGCACCTATCCTGGACAGGAAGCTTTAAGGGGCCACAGAGGGCGATGTTTGAGAGGGATAACGCAGCAGGTCTGTAGCGCAGCAGCCCAACATGCAATCGTATTAGACAATGAATAACGGGAAATGTGCATTGTTTAACCTGAAACAGCACTGGTAGACATTAATAGCCAAATGTTATAAACTGTGAATGGGAGGCAAGACAGAGTGTCGAGTTATCAAGCTGCACAATTTATCACTGCATCAATCATTAAAGCAGCTGTTCTGTACCCCTCATAGCCGATCTAAACGTAGTCTTAATGTGAGGCACTAATAGCCCAGTTAAATATGCCCGTGTATTACAGGACCTGCAACGTCAACAAGTGACTGTGGCATTCCTCCAGGAGACCCACTTGACTCCTAAGGAGCACCTCAAGTTGTGCCGTAGCTGGGTGGGAGAGGTATATGCTTCCCACAATGAAGCGCATCTTCATCATAGAGCGGTTGCTATTTTGATACGCTGCAATTCTCCACTCAATATACAGAGGGTAGACAAACATCCGGAGGGGAGATTTATTTGTCTGTCAGGTGAATACAGAGGGCAGAGTTGTACCCTTCTCAACGTTAACACACCTGAGGAGGCGCCAGAGCACTTCGATTTTCTCACTAAAGTTCTGGGGGAAGACAGTAGTGAACTCACATAGTACAACAGTGGTGGGGAGATTTTAATGTGGTCATGAACCCAGTGATAGACCGGGCTGGTTTGGGAACAGGGTGGGGGGCTCTAGGACAGGAAGCTACTCTCCAGATTATGTGTGGAGATGGGCTTGATTGAGGGTTGGCGCTTTCTTCATCCCCGCGGGAGAGACTATACGTACTATGCTCCCAGATACAAAACTTACTCCCATATAGATTTTTTTTCTAAGCTCAGCAAACTGCGCATCTAAGTTACACAGTTCGTCCATATCTATTACAATGTCTGACCACACTCCAGTTCAGATACAACTAGACACCTCCTCAATACCACTGGACTCTATTTGGCGTCTTAATGTTATCCTGCTACACCATGCTGATTTCCAAGATTTAATAAAGTCTGCGACTCAAACATTCCTTCAAATTAACCTCCGGGAGAACACAGGGCCGGGCATACGGTGGGACACTCTTAAGCGCTATCTTTAGGGTGAAATCATAAAATACTCCTTACAGGTCAAGAAAAGATGTAGCTAGGCTAGACCTGGAGAGGACAACTGCAGATTTGGAGCTCCAACACCAGGTGTCCATGGATGCAACAGTGAAACAGCAGTTAGATGAAGAAAGAAACCGCTTAAACCAGTTTTCAGATGCCCAAACTGAGGGACAAATTCGTTATTCTAAACAGAAATACTATGAGCAGGGCAATCGAGCTAGCAAACTGTTAGCATGGCAACTCTGGAAAGAAGCAGCAAGTAGGGCAGTAGTCCGTCTTAAGGATCCAACTACCTGCTCTTCCACCACCTCTCCAACAGCTATCTCCCAGATCTTTGCCCACTACTACTCCTCTCTTTATAGCTCTGAAAGAGGTCCAGATCACAAAGGTAAAATATGTAACTACCTAAACCACCTACCACTCCCCACTCTTTCCCAGAAACAGAAAGCCTACCTCGATGCCCCCATCTTAAGTGCAGAAATTTTAGCTAAAATTAAGAAGTTAAAAAATGGAAAGGCCCTTGGAACAGACAAGTTTGCATCTGAATTTTGTAAACACTTTACCACTTTATTACTAGAACCCATAACAGCAATGTTCAATGAAGTTCTTGAAGGAGAGAAGGATGTCGTCCCCCACCTTGTGGAACCTTGCTCTGTAGCAAGGGAACAGAGACTGATGGACGTCTTTCAGGATGCTTTCCTGGTCCAGCAGGTGGGGGAACCTACTAGAGAGGGGAGGATATTGGATGTTGTGCTAGCAGACAGTGAACAAATTAGGGGACTGGAGGTGTGCAGTCCACTGGCGGGTGGAGACCATGCCACGGTTTGGTTCCTGTTATATTTAGGGGGGAAGGAAAACAGCACTCATACAGTAGTGGTTGATTTCAGGGGAGCAGACTTTGTGGGCATGAGTAGGATTCTAAGGGACAGGTTGGACATGGTTGGACCGGATATGGATGCTGGAAGATTGTGGGACACCATTAAAGAAGGGGTACAGGAGGCTACTAGGTCCTGTACTAAAATAAGGCATAAGCATGGTAGAACCAGCAAGCCATATTGGTGGACCAGGGAGGTGCAGGAGGCGGTGAGGATAAAAGCGTTTCTACGATACTTTCAAACGCTCTAGGGGGATAAGGAACAAGGGAATATGAACTATTGGCCAGGAAGGTCACCAGAGTGGTGAGGGGCACTAAGGCAGGGATGGGAAAAAAAAACCAAACCTGGCTAGGGATATCTGGGGAGGGGAGGGATTCTATAGATACATAAGACAGAAGAGAAGAGAGAGGACACAGATCAACAGGATTAAGATTGTGGGGGATGGGCTCAGGAAGCAGGGGAACAGGCAGAGGTGCGAAAAGAGTACTTTGCCTCAATATTTGCAGTGGGTGACAAGGGATCCCTACAGCCTCATGGGAGAGATGAGGAGTCAGTAAAAGTGAGAGGTCAGTCTCAGTCTGAGACCACAGGATGGCATGAGACAAAGGCACAGGCTAGACCAGACCAAGAAGGTGTAGGAAGGTTGCATAAGGGAGTGGATTTGGGGGGGGGGGGAGAAATCACAGTGGATAGTGTGAGGGAGGCCCTTTGGAATCTGAAAACTGGTAAGGCGCCGGGGCTGGATGGAATACATCTGAGGGTTATGAAGGAACTGACGGATGTGCTGGCAACTCCACTGGCTGCACTCTTTAACATCTCTCTGCAGATGGGATGGGTGCCACAGGACTGGAGGGTGGCTTATGTAGTGCTTATACATAAGGGGGGGTCTAGGGAGGAGATGGGGAACTATAGGCCGGTCAGTCTAACGTCTGTAGTGGGCAAAGTAATGGAGGGCTTTATCAAGGAGAGGCTTGGGAGGCAGTTGGAAAGGCTAGGGCACCAGGATGATAAACAGTACGGCTTTGTCCCGGGGAGATCATGTCAGACCAACCTTGTAGAGTTTTAAGATTGGGTGACGGGGGTCTTGGGTAGACATAGGCTGGTAGATGTCCTATACCTAGGTTTCAGCAAGGCATTTGATTCAGTACCTCATAATGGACTGATAGCAAAAATGGGGAAGATGGGGTTGGGTGGACAGGAGCTAAACTGGGTTGAAAATTGGCTTTCGGGGCATTTACATAGGGTAATGGTGGGTGGGATAATATCCTCCCCCAGAAAGGTAATCAGTGGAGTCCCTCAAGGTTCAGTATTGGGGCCACTTTTGTTCAATGCCTACGTCTCGGATACAGGGAGGGGGGTTAGGAATAGGTTGAGTCTCTTTTCGGATGATTCAAAATTTAGAGCACTGCTGGATAGTGAGAAAGCGAGGGAGACAGTCCAGGGGGATCTGGATACCCTGGAGGGGTGGTCAAGGAGGTGGGGACTGAAATGTAATGCCAGGAAATATAAGGTACTTCATTTGGGGGTCAATAACCCGGGCCATGTATACACCTGGGGTCACACTGCAAGCAACACTGGGAGAAAGGGATTTGCGGTGGTGGTAGATGTTAAAATGAATAATCTTGAAAATTGTAGAAAAATTGCAGCCAAGGCAAACAGGATATTGGGTTGCATAGCCAGGGGAATTACGTCCAGAAGCAGGGAAGTGATCCTCCCTCTATATAATGCCTTGGTCAGGCCGCAGCTTGACTACTGTGTACAGTTCTGGAGACCTCCTCTGAAGAAGGACATAGCGCTGCTGGAGAGGGTCCAGAAGAGAGCAACCAGGATATTTCGGGGCATGGAGGGGAGGCCTTATGAGGAGAGACTGGAAGAGCTTGGGCTTTCTCACTGGAGGAGAGGGAGGATAGGGGACATGATAGGTTTTCAAGTATGTAAAGGAATAATTAAGAGGAAACCAGGAGTTGTTTAGGCTGAAGAAGGGGGAGTGACCAGGGGCCATGGGTGGAAGTTGGAGGGGGGAAATTACATGAGGCATTTTTTTCACAGAGGGTGGTGGAGTCACGGAATGCACTTCCCAGGAGGCTGGTGGAGGAGGGCACAGTGGAGGGCTTCAAGAAGGGGGTGGGATAGGTTCAAGGGGAAACAATCTAGAGAAGACACTCTTGGGGGTTGGGGGGGTGGTGAGGCGGGCAGCCATTAGGTTGCTGGCTTTCAAGCAGACAAGACAGACCATTTGGCCTATTCTGCTGGCTTTTTAGTATGTTAGTAAACATCAGTAATACTAAAACCTGATAAAGATTCTGAGGAATGTGGCTCATGACCAATTTCTTTGTTCCCAGCAGACAAAGATCTTCACCGGAGTCCTTGCTGACCATCTGCAGTCTTACACACAGAGACCAAACAGGTTTCATTTCTGGTCGTTTTCTTCAAGATAATATTCAGAGACTGCTAAATATTATTACAGCCCAACATGCTAAATCATCCTCTCAACTGGTAATCAGCATGGGCCTTGAAAAGGCTTTTGACAAGGTGGACTGAGCCTTTATGTCTGCCACCTTGCATAGGTTCGAGCCAGGCCGGAAATTTATAGCAGCAGTCACTTCACTCTACAAATCACCAGAGGCACTAATCAAGGTCAGTGGCTTTCTTTCAGACAGTCATCACCCTGAGGAGGGGCACCAGACAGGGCTGTCCTTTATCCCTTCTTTTGGCTTTTGACTTAACCACCAGGTACCTATCTGCAAGCGACTGGGTGCAACTGACAAGCTACAACAAGGATAAATGGGCATATCGTCCTCTATTACTAACAACCTCCTTGCTCTGGGACCCTAGACGCCTGCACTGGTCCAAGCCGCAGAAGTGTAATTCTGTTGACTATGAAGTACGGCAACTGTCTCTTAAACTCCTACTCCTCCTCTTGATATCAGGAAGTGTCCACTCAAATCCTGGCCCTGTCTCCTACAGTACAACAAAGCCTGCCAAAATGGAGGGGGGGCTCAAAATTGCTACCTTAAACATCTGCAGTCTCCTCCCAAAACTGGCCTCCCTTCAAATCTTTGCCAGCCAACACAACCCGGATATCCTTGCCATCGTCGAAACTTGGCTAACACCTAATACTCAGATCATGCCATCTCTACAAGGCTACAAGATATTCAGGCTGGATAGGACCTCGAAAAGGGTGGTGGGTGTGCAATCTACATAAAGGACTACCTCACCTGTCTCCCTGGTTCTTACCCCACCACAGAAACCTCAGTGCAACTCCTCCCTATCAAGATACTACTTGGTGCCCAAAACAAAGTCCTCACGATTGCTGCTGTCTATATCCCACCAATAGATCCCGATTCCGGCCTACAGGCTGTCCTCAAGTTCGTAAGTACACAACCTTCTGACATCGAACTCCTTCTCCTTGGGGACTTTAATATAAATTGGTTTGCTCCTGATGCAGGGTCAAACAAAGATGCTATCCTAGCAGCAAATTTAACACAAGTGGTAAACTCCCCTACCAGGAAAAACTACAAATCAGGGACCAGCACCCTCATTGACTGGATCCTTACCAGCCACCCCTACCATTATAACCAATGTAAGTGTTCTCCTGACTCGCTCAGTGATCACTCTCCAATAATATGTACCTGGACAAATAAGTTTCAGTAAGCCACCTCCAAAAACCATCTATAGCAGAGTCCTACCTTATGGCAACCTTACTCATCTCAAAGACCTGTCTTAGGCAGATAGATTGGTCCTTGATTTACAAAACTCAAGATGTTGACCTAGCCCTTGATTACTTTATTACTCTTCAACACTGCCTGTGACACCTATGCACCAGTAAAAGCGCAAAATCAAAGCGCTCACAAATCCCTGGCTCACGGCGGCTATTGGCACAACTCAAAAGTAGGGATCACCTCTGGGCCACTGCAAGAGCTACTGGCACTCTGTCGGACATCCAAAAATATAAACAGGCTCGCAACCACTGTACTAAACAGATCCTCTTGATGAAGAGCTCCTACTTCAAGAATGCCCTCTCCAACTCCTGGGGTGAAGGGAAATCCTTCTGGCACAACATAAGAAATATCATGGGTCAGCAGTCCAAATCCTCTCCTACAATAATGAATGTGGATGGAACCACTACATTAGACCCAGAGATCAATGCAAACACCCTAAATGATACCTTCACGGACCTTAGTGGTGTCCTCTCATCTGATTTCTTCAATGATACTGACCCTCCAATTTCTACTTCTACTACTGCCTCTCCAACCAAACCACCCTTCCATTTCAAACTAGTAAAGGCACATGAAGTCTATAAATATGTAAAGAAGGCATTTCTAAGTCCCCAGCAAGCAGCGACACTACTGACCTTAAACTTGTCCCTCACTCTGAGGAAGTACTGCTACCCTCACAAAAATGTTCAATCTCTCCCTCTGCTACAGCCAATTCCCTAGGAAACGGAAGGCTGCAGTTGTCACTCCAGTGCACAAAAGTGGTGATAAGTCACTGCCTGCTAACTATCGCCCGATATCAATACTACCACCTCTCTCTAAGGCCCTTGAACGCTTGGTGGCGGACCAACTTTCAGACTACCTGGAAAAGCACAACATCCTTTGCACTCAGCAGCATGGATTTAGGAAAGGGCACAGCACGTCGACTGCCCTACTTGAATTCTCAGGAGCAATTCACAATGCCATGGACAAAGGAAACCTAACTGGAGCAGTCTACATTGACTTAACCAAGGCATTTGATACAGTACACCATGGCCTACTTATCAAACAACTACTATCCCTAAGGCTCTCGCAGGGTCCGGGTGACTGGGTAAAAAAATTACCTTGCTCAGCGCTCTCAATCTGTAAAAGTAGCTGGAGTTCTCTCAGACTCAAAACCGGTTCGCTCAGGAGTTCCCCAGGGATCCATCCTGGGCCCCCCTCCTTTTCAGCCTTTTCCTAAACTCCCTCCCCAAATCCTGCCCTGAACAAATAATCCTCTATGCCAACGATGCCGTGATTCTCGCCACTCATAAAGATCCGAACCTCTTACGCCTCAACCTTCAGCATGCTTTTTCCAAAGTTGAGATGTGGTTCCTTGAACATAAGCTGGTTCTAAACCACAAAAAAACTAAATCCATGCTCTTCTCTAACCCACAAAACAAGAAACGGCATGTCCCACTCACCATTAATACATACCTGGAAATACCTTGAACAAGTGCCAATTTTCAAATATCTTGGAATCAACTTAGATCAAGGCCTAACCTCTGCAACTCACATTGACAGTACAGCAAAAAACTATTAATCAGCGGTGGGATTCTGTATCGGAACAGACAGCTCCTTACCCATTCTGCACTGAGAGTTGCCATCCAATCCTCTATCATCTCAGTCGCTGACTATGGCTTAGTTATATATGGATCTGCCACTACTACAGCACTTGGTCGCATTACAACATCCCTAAATAAGGCCCTGGCAAACAACCACTGGTGCACATCGGCGTACCCCATCGAACTCTATGCTGACTCAGGTTGGTTGCAACACTCAAACCGGATAAAGTACCTTACCTGCCTGATGGCGAAAAAATCCACTCTGGGCCTCACTCCACCTTGTATCAAGACCTGTGATGCCCAGCGCTAGCACCGTTTACCAGAAGATCAGAACACCAGCCTCTCCAAGTCCCCGATGCGGACTCTCAGGGACAAAGATCATTTGCCTATCGTGCCCCCAACTGGCAAATGCCCTCAGCACTCATATTACTGCCTCCACCTCTCTAGGTATTTTCAAATCAAGGCTGTTCTCTCACCTTGCACCTCCAGCTCCTGTGATTGCCCTGATTAAACCTCCTATTTCTCACTACCCACCCTGTTCCGTTATTTGACAAAGACATGTTTGGGAAACCTTTTCTCCTGCTATTGTCTGCTCCCCACACTTTCACTTACCCTCTCTGTTCTGGACTTTTCCCTATTTGTTTCTCCTAATCTGGCATGACCTCTTTCTTGTAATAATAATGTGATTATTGATATCTCATGTCCTTTTGCACAAACGATTTGATATGTATTTGTATAGGTTTTCTCGCTCTTGACACAGCACAAATTGTTGTGTTATCTATGTAACCTTTTTTGTACTGTACCTAATTGACGTGGAACCTCTGTAGAAGAGCCTCTGGCTCAAAGGTAGTAATTCCTAGAACAATAAACTAAACTAAACTAAATCCCCTCTGCTATCTGCCCCGTCTCTTGAATCCCTGGCAATTTCTTTCCGTCAGAATGTTCATACCAAGGAAGTACAGTGGAGCCCGCTTAAGTGCACACCCTAGGGATATTGATTTTTTGTGCACTTAAGCGGGCTGTGCATTTAACCAAGAAATAACATTTCAGACTTTGGTGGCTTTTAAAAGTGCTTTATTTAATACGGGCACCGCATACAATGCATTTACCATAGTGCTAATGCTCACTGACATCACTCCTTAAAACTGACAAACAACTGTAAATGTAAACAAAAAGACTTTGTTAATTTAGCCCATTACAGCATAATACTGTATTCAGTAAGTTTGACTTAACACATAGCTTTGAAAGCGTAACCATACAGTTCGGCTTACTTGCCTTATTTCGTCAAATGCCAGAAGCAATTGAAAAAAAACTGTAACCATACAGTACGGCTTACTTGGCTTACTCGTCAAACACCAGAAGAAATATTATCACTTATAGATCCCACTGTGTGAACAGATTCATCTATGGCTATGTATTCCATAAAATCCGCTGCAGTCATACCGGCAGGTAAAACATGAATCGGCGGCATGTCTCTGGTGTCCGCTTCCGGGTTCCTGGTTCCCTCAGATGGACTCGGTGAAGTCAGCCCCACCTTGCAATAGTAGCCCAGTCCAGCATTTGAATGCCATCAAGTATTGTTAATTTTTTGCCATTTCATCGATGGTTTTTAATTAAGGTGGATTTTCGATTAAAATGTTTCTATATGTTTTACGAAATGTGCATTTACAAGAGAACGGACCTAAATCAATAGGAAATATGAGGGGACTGTGCACTTAACGAAATGTGCACTTACACAGTGTGCATAACAGGTTAATTTAACATTGCAAAAGATGGGGGAATCGATATTGAAAAGTGTGCATTTAACCGGATGTGCATTTTATCCGATGTGCACTAAAGTGGGCCGCGACAATGGTCAGGGAGGTTGAGCCAAAACTGGCACTTTACGCTGATGACTGACTATTTTTCCTTAGAGACCAACAGTCCTCCCTCCCCCACCTGCTGCAGATCTTAGAAGAATTTGGCTCTCTGGCAGGGTATAAAATTAATGATACTAAATCAGAAGCAATGATACTTAGCGGTACCCCTTCCTCGGATTTCAGATGTACCTTACCCTTCATGTGGGCAAAGAAAAACATTTTGTTATTTAGGAATCCAAGTCTCGAAGGACATTTCATTATTATTTAAGAATAATTACCTCAAAACTATACAGTACCCTCCAGGCAGACATGCACGCGGAAGCTTTTTGCCCTTAACACTATATGGCAGAATACAAACAATCAAAATGAACTTCCTCTCAGTCTTCTATTTTATTCCAGACCGTACCTATCCCTATCCCCAAATTCTATTGGAATAACTTACATAAAGATGTGCAGCACTTTGTATGGTATGGGGTGCATCCCCACCTATTAAAAGCAGTCCTGCAGGCCCCTTGTTAGCTGGGAGGGGCTAGCACTACCAAATTTCACCCTTTATTACCTTGCAGCTCAGGGCGCCCAGCTGTGCACCTGGGCCAAGAGACGTGTGGACTCGGGCTGGTACCAGATCGAAGCTGCCACACTGCCCAACTGGGCCCTTCAGACCGTACCCACTAAAGTAGCCCCCCGCCTTTGGCCTCAGATTTACAACTCCTGGATTAAACACTCTTTGCGCATCCTCTTATGCCTCAGAAAATTAACGCATACCCCTAATACCCTTGGGCCCTTCTCTCTCATTGACACGAAGACTCATTTCATCCCCAGATTGGACCCATGCTTTTGTATTTTGAAACAGCATGCCCAGACCACATTTAAGCAATGTACAGATGAACAAGGTTGCTTCTCATTCCCTAGGCTATAAGGCGCCTATTCTATCCATAAGGAAGATCATTTTGTTTCCTACAAGTTAGGCATTTTAGGTCTTCGGGCCTTTTTTCCTCACTGCGGAGAGAACACACCGACCTAGAAGATTTCTTCTATCACACCATCACATTAAGGGCAAAATTCCACTATCTGGCTGAACTCTAAGATTTTGTTGCAACCAACCGAACCCCCATTGGACACCATAAGGCTCAAATGGGAGAAGGAAAGTGGTTCCCAGATTACCCCGCATCAGTGGTCAAGCCACCTTAGTCTGGGTTGGCAGGTTACTGCTTCCCCAACTTGAAGGAAGTTTAATTGGAAGGTGCTAGTCCTATTTTTTTCAGATGCTGGCTGTTACTAAACACTTTCACTCCAGCTATACAGACTCCTGTTGGTGTAACTGTGGAGAGGTCATGGCACCCACTATCATATCTTTTGGGAATCCGGTTCTTCAGGGCGTTTGGCAATCTATTCATGCAGAGATTCAGAGACTAACTGGCATTTCTTTTCCATTTATGGAATTAGTCCTGGGCTTCAAAGCACTACTGTCCCGCCAGTACCATTAAAAAATGGTCAAAATTTACAGGTGGCAACTCTCAAGTGTATTACCTCTAACTGGCTGACCCCTAGACCCCCTTCTGTGGCACAATGGCGGGCAAGAGTAGCAGACATAGAAAGGATGAAGGGCATTACCAGCAGCATCCATTTGAATATAGAGAGGTTTAGGGACGTCTGGCGTCCTTGGCACTTAGCAGAAGCCGTTGTGGCCATGTAGCTGGGGCTAGCTGTCAGCTCATATGTGCAGTTATTGTGACCTCTCTGACCATACTGATCATGGATAATTAAGGGGTGGATGGAGAAATGCACCACTTCCGAATTTGCTTGTTATGATCCTTGTTTATTATGTGTCTTTTCAGATTCAGAATGGAAAACTGACCACTGTTTTTTTTATTTGGCTTTTGCTTCTGTAGACTCTACTTCCAAGCTCTATGACCAAGGCTCACCTCGTGGCCCTAGGAGGACTGCATCTAAAACAGGGACTACCTAAAATGTCTTCTTTTCCAACTAGGATAATGAAGGTCCCCTGTAAAATAAGCTAGTTCAGGTATACTCTCTACTGCTCTATCTTCTGAAACTAGATGATGTTTAGCCTGAATGTATGGCTTTAGAGATACTACCACCTTAAACATTCATAAGCATCAGATCCTCCAACAATTGTAATATTGTGATCTACAGTATGTAAGTGGAATTGTCATTCTGTGAAGCAATAAAAGTATACCCGAGTTACCAAGAGAAAAAAAAAAAAGGCAGCTGTTCTGCACTACAAAATAAATGAAATAAAGGTAAACATACTCTGGACAATGAAGAGAATAATGGCAATAAATGGAATCCATAAACTGATACAGGGCACAAGTCGAGCAGCTCCAGTACTTAAATGAGAGCCACACACCTGACCACAAGACTAAGTAGTATTCTCAGAAAAAAACAAACTGAGAACAGGGCACCAGTCTAGCAGCTTCAGTACATAAATGAGGGCTACTAAGCAGTATTCTCAGATTACACCATAAGCTGAAAACAGGGCACAAGTGCAGCAACTTCAGTACTTAGGTGAGGGCCTCAAACCTGAACACAGCCTAGACGGTATTCTTAGAGTACACCATGAACTGAGAACAGGGCACAAGACTAGCAGCTCCAGCTAACAAAAGTTCAGCAGACCTAGTTATATGCAGCATACTTACAGGCAAGTCCATTGGAGTACACAGTGAGGCAGAGTCTCCTAGAGTCTCCCTCGAGGACTCCCACTCCTGTGCCACTCACATTGGGACTGCTCACTTCCGGGACCGCTAGAGCCATTGGGATATAAGGAGGCTGAATGCTCCGACTGGCTGCAGGCAATGAGGTCCATGAAAGCAGCTCCTGCTTTTCAGAACACTGGGCAGCGGGCAATGTCAACTTGTAGTGGGTAAGCCCACAAGGGAAAGGTGGCTCAGACCCCCAGTACAGATGGTGTCCTCCTCGTGGTTTCGGCAGCAGCACTGAAGGCAGCCAGGACTGTAGACCCTCTAGCTATGAGCACTGAACATTCCAATTGGCTGCAGGCAATGAGGGTCCATGAAAGCAGCTCCTGCTGCTACAAACACTGCTGCCTCTAAGCATGCTGCTTGCAGCACTAAAGGGAAACAGGACTCCTTACTTGTAATTCTGGATGTGTGCAGGCTCAGTCATGGGCAGTCAGGATGGTATGGGTTGTCCTCCCTGCTAGTAGGATAGGATAGAGAAGCAGAGACAGCGCTAACCTGCATCAAAAGGGCAAAAGTTGCATCCTGCCCAAAATGTACCCCTCTTTTCTTTGCCAGTGGGTCCAAATTGATGCACCTACTCAATAACAATATCTACAGAGAAGGAATTAATCAAAGCAGCTATGTCCATGCCTTCAGGTAAAGCACCAAGCCTAGATGGGTTTTCAGGGCAATTCTATAAAGCCACCATACAAAATATTGGCCCTTTGCTAAACAGAGTTTACACTGAGTCTCTGGAATCAGGTATTTTGCCTGACACTATGAGGGAAGCGGCTATAAGTGTACTACCAAAAAAAGACGAAGACCCTATGAACTGTAATAATTACAGGCCTATTTCTCAGATTAATGTCAACTGCAAGTTTCTGGCTAAGATGATTGCTAATTGTCTAAAGAAAATTATTCCCCAGTTAATACATCGGATCAAGTTGGCTTTGTGAAAGGCCGTAATAGTGCCGATTTGATCAAGAAGGCCCTTCACATTATTCATAATGCCAAAAACTCTGCTCATAAACCCATTCTTCTTTCATTAGATGCCAACAAAGCCTTTGATCGACTGGAGTGGGGATACTTAAGTATTTTAACCAAATATAACTTGGGGGATCGGTTTTGTGGATGGGTGAAAATTTTATATAATCAAATTTCGTCTAAAGTTAAAGGGGTTTATTCAGATAGCTCTGCTATTCATAGAGGGACAAGACAAGGATGCCCCCTCTCACCGCTATTGTTTATACTGGCGTTAGAACCTCTACTATTCAAAATCAGGTCCACAAAGGAGATTACAGGCATTGGAAACGGTAAACACAATACACTTTTGGCCTATGCGGACGATCTATTACTTACTCTTACAAATCTAGAGAAGTACAATAAGACCACTTTTGGAAATCATACATTCCTTCTCTTTACTCTCAGGTTTTAAAGTAAGCGTTGAAAAATCAGAAATTCTTCCAATTTTGAAAGATTTTTGTGCTACAGACCTCGGTCAACATACGTTTAACCCCTCTACATCTACAATTAAATTCCTAGGTCATGAAATATGTGGAGCGTTAAAAAAAAAATTTGTCATTATAATTTTAACAACTTGTTGGATTCAATAAAATTGAATCTACAAAGGTGGCGACCAATGCTTATATCTTTTGGGAAATTCAGGCAATAAACATGATTCTGGCTCCTAAAGTTTTTTTTATTTATTACGTCACATTCCATTACATCTGCCAGAGAAACATTATAAATTGTTAGATTCTGCCTTTTAAAATTTCTTTGGGAAGATAAGCCTGCCTGAATTTTGAAATCAAACTACAACAACCAGATACAAAGGTGGTTTTAATCATCCAGCTTTTAAAACACGACAGACACTTTTATTGTTTCTCAGAGCATTCAGTTTCTATGGCTTCAAGATTCAAATCTGATCCCAGGATGGGTGGATACTGAAAGAGTTTACTGAAAGGAGCCAATCCTAGGGTTATTTTGTTTACAGAACTTCCAAAAAGTTAAATCTCACCCCATTTTAAAACAACTTCAAAGGCCTGGTCTAAGACCACAAAATACCTAGAACTGGAATCCAGCTACTTTTCCACACTGCCCCATATGGAATAACAAAATATTCCAAATAGAAGGAAGACCTTGAATTGGCAGATTTGGAAAGAAAAGGCATGTTATACCAAACTGATTTGTTACATAAGAACACAGCCACTTTGATGTCTTTTCGAGATTTGTCTGGTAAATATAAGTTGCCTAGGACAGAATTTATTTTAATATTAACAGCTTAGGCAAATCTTAAAAGAAACAGTCAATGATTCAGTCACATCGTCCACTACCCGCTTATTGGATAAGATATTCACTACAAATAAGGGTTGTAAAAATATTTACTAAATGATTTTAGATTCTAGAGAGGATCCACTTCAGCCCTTAATTACAAAGTGGGAGCTGGAATTAGGTATTAACATCACTCCTGATGAATGGGATCTCAGTTGGACAAATATCCTCAAGGCTTGTAAAGAAGCTAAAGGTAGACTAACACATTACAAAATAGTTCATAGGTGGCACCACACGCCAGATAAACTGTTCAAATTGGGACTTCTAGATAATACATGCTGGAGGTGAGGTGCCTTAATGATACTGGTACTATTTCACATATTATTTGGTCATGTCCATTAATAATTAACTTCTGAGGTGAAGTTTTCGGAGCATGTGAAAAAATTCTGAATAAAAAAAAATTAAAGCTTCTGAGAAACTGGTAATGTTAGGCATTACATCTGATTGTGTAGGGTGGTCTCAAGCCAATATCCTATGGTTAACAGCTGCCTTGATTTCAGCTAAGAATTTAATCCTTAGATACTGGAAGCAAAATACTCCTACATTAATGGAATGGGTAGAGGACATTGCTATTAAAGTCAGCTTTGAAAGATTAGCGTTTGTCTGTAGTGACTGTATAGAGAAATGTTTAGACATCTGGAACCCTTTTCTGCATTCTGTGTTTTGTAAAAAGGTTTGAACCAATATGCACTGCCTAGGGGGCTGGTGGAGGCAGAGACAGTGGAGGGGTTCAAGAGGGGGTGGGACAGGTACAGGGGAAGGGTTCTGGAAGCAAAATCCAATGCAGCAAGAATATCTGGAACTGGGAAGGGAGAAGCCAGAGAAGGCGAGGCGGACAGCAAGGTCAGCACCCAGGTTGGGGACTGACCAAACTAGCAGACACGAAAGACCATTAGGCCTATTCTGCTGGCATTTTAGTATGTTAGTATGTTAATAGTTCTGTTTAATGTTGGACATGTTTACGTATTGTTATGTAGTACAGTATAGTTCCTATCTAATATGTTAGTTCTCTTGTTTGCTATATGGATACAAAGATGTTTGTAATACCTTGTTTGGTTTTACTAGCTAGCTTGTATATTTTTTACTGAACTCTCAATAAAATTTGAATTACAAACAAATAATATCTAAAGGAAGGGACCGAGAACTGTTGAAATCTGCCACTGATTATGTTTGACTCCGTAAGTCCCTCATTAGACACACATTTGTTACACCAGTGGGTCCAATTCCACTCATGTTTTAAATCCTCCAGCACTGTCACTGTAAAGAAGTCTTAGGGCGTGCCTATTCCACACCCTCAGACCAACCTTATGTCCAAGTCTGAAATAACACACCCAGGAAAGAATATTACACTGCAACTAAAGAACCAACAATGGTGACTATATGCAATATAGGACAGAATACCAATAAATCTACAGCACTGAAATCTTGAGCTGGCCCAACTGCCCATGACACGCCTACACACAGCACTGGAATTACGGAATTGTGTGTAGGCTCTGTCATGGGCAGTAAGATGGCATGTGTCCTAATTAGCAGTACCTTGATGGGAGGAGTCAGTACTCATCAAATGAACTCAGTACCCACCTGCTGAAAGCAGCATCCACAGAGCTAAATACATCAAGATGCTAATATTTAGCAACTGTGTACAGAGAGGCCCAGGTCACCAGCCTTACAGATATCCTCAAGGGAGGCTAAAGCATATTCTGCATACAAAGCTGCCATGGCTCTAGAAGAGCAAGTCCTGATACCTGGGGGATTCGATGACCCCCTAGAGAAAGACAGGCTAGCTTTACAGAGTGGCAGAACCAATTAGCGAAGATTCATTTTGCTGGATCAGCAACTTGCTTTCCCAGGCCAAGGAGGAGAAAGAATCTGTCCATCTTGCTTGGTACACCAAATGGGATATCATGAATCACACAGACCATGCTGGCAGAAAAGACCATTAGTCCATCCAGTCTGCCCTTTTAAACCCTACCTATACTAAGCAGAGACCTACTGTCTAGGCGAGGTTTGTCTTCACCTACCCACTGTTACTCCTCAGTAAACTAGTAAGCCCATGACTCTGTCTTAGCAGTGCTTGAATCCATCAAAGAGCCAGTGGAACCAAAAATAGCAGAGAGAAAATGTTAGAAATATTAAGTACACTCCAGCAACAATCCATGCAGTAGTAGTCTTGCGCTCACCCCAGGGGTTTTAAATCTACAGAAATCTGCCCTCCACCCCCACCCCGGATCCCATTCCACTCTCAAATACTATCAACTAGGAAGGAGATAAGATGCCGGCTAAAACAGAGCTAAAGATACGCTGCTATTCTGCAACACCCAAAATCTTCAGAGACACCTGGCAAAGGAGCTGTCAACAGAAGCCGTTCCACTTCCATCGCATTGGGACATGCCTGTGGCGATAAGAAGAATAATTCACAATTACATCAAAAGGCTGTTTCTTAAACTAAACAAATTCAGCACAACCCTTGATCGCTTGGAAAAACTATAGGAGAAACCAACAAGGTCTCGCCGAGGTGGCTCAGAGGAAGCCAATCTCAAGGGCTGACCGAGACCTCAGACACATGAAATGCATGACCATCTCTTGCAACAACAATACAAATGGGAACGGGAGTGCACTGAAAAATTAGAGGACACTGAGCTCCGCTCCCAAAGAGACAACCTCAGGCTTTACGGGCTCCCTGAAGGCACAGAATCTGGGAGCATGGAGGACTACATAGAATCACCGGTGAAAAAACTGCTAGACCTACCACACGAAGAGCCCTTAAACATCATTCGGGCACACAGGGCCCTCACAAGTAGACCAACAGACCCCAAGGCAAACCCAAGATCCATAGTAATGAAGCTACTGGACTACAGAGCCAAGATAAAAATTCTTAATATAGTGTGGTCTAAAAAAATACTTGCGGACCAAAGGCTCTACATAGACCATGATTATACTCCAATTACACAGCGCTCCCCTTCGAGACTTGGGGGGGGTGAGGCTGGGTGTTGTTCGAAGATTTTGGGGGAGACACCTCAGCCTATCTGGACTGGCCGCTTGCATGGGGGCAGGGCCCTAGTGCGAAACCAAGGTTCATGGGCAACCCTCATTGACCATGACATTCCAGGGAGCATAGGTACCCAAAGCAGGCTATATTCAAATACTTGTACAAAATTGCAGCTGCCCCAATGGTAAGGTGGTGACTGCTGGCTAGACTAGGGTGTCTGGCCAGCTGGGGAATTCAGTGAGTTGGGAAGGGCCACAAGGTGGAAATAGGCCTTCTGTGTGGGTCATGCAGTGCCAGGGACCACTAACTGCCCCGAGCTTGGGAAAATGAAGTAGACTTGAGGGCGAAGGTTGCAAATCCACGGACCGCCATGAGCCCTCTGGCCCAGGAGCAGAGAGTGGGTATTACAGAGAATAGTGACATAAACTTGAATTTCCCTTTTTGCAAATACAGAAGGAATTTGATGAGGCCAGGGTGCTTTGTTTACCTGGAGGATTAGTGGGTTTGGCAGGCCCCGAGGTGGAAGAGAATCTAAGCACAGTCCACGCAGCTCCACGGACCAACCAGACCTCCCATGTCTGGGACCATATGACTAGGCCCCATGAAGCACTGTGGCCTCGTTCAGAATGAGAACATACAGCCCTCTATAAGCCCTCCTCACCCAGAGTTCGATAAAGATTGTCGGGGTGGGGGCTCTCGTTGTGAATGATCTTCGCGGTATACACAGGCGGGGAGGACCTCCGCGAGAAGTAATCCAGCTCTTGGACAACAATGAGTAATCTTCTAGCATTTGGTGGATAGGCTTCAATGTGGGGACAAGCATACCCCACAATCCACATGGAGCCGAGGACCTGAGGGACCCACAGACTATGGGTCACATGGCCTCATTCTGGTGGCTGCTCCTTTTGGGCCCACAGCTCCAAGATACAACTGGTCACTTGACACACTCATCATGTATTATTGGGTACATTAATGGGCAACAAGACATCTTGGTGAGTGGAGGGACAGAGTGCTGGTAACCCAACAGCAGCCACCGGCAGGAGAGGATTGCCTCAGGAGAAACCGCAAAGGGGGCAAGGCAAAATCTTTCCGAAAAAAAAAATAAATAAATAAATAAAACACACACAGAATAAAGAGAACACGGTTACCCACATAAAATGGAATATCACATACTGTAGATTACTGAACCCTACCAAAGGACAGAAGGAAGGAAGGAGGAAAAAAACAGTTTTGTTTTTTTCTTAAATAATAAAGGAGCTTACACAAGGGGGAGGCAAGGGATGATACAAAGACAATAATGAATAATGTTGTGGCGGGAGACACTTATTCACAGACTACATAAATTCCGCCGGTGGAGGGAGAAGGTAGCAACCTAGATGTGAAAGATCATATTTTACTTTCGATAGAAGCCGAAAGAGTAAGATTCACTAATAGTTACCAGGTGGTAAGTTTAGGCAAGGGTAACTAAAAAATGCACATAAAGAGCATGGTCCCAGGACTGGAAACCGCATCCTGTCGACCAAACAACAACCAGCAGGGTGACTGAAACCAGTTAAAGTTTTTGTTGTTACGTAAAGTTTGTTTGATGTTCCTGGGTTTGATTTCACTACTGACACTAATGGTAACAGTATATTTTATGTTCCAGTACAAGGATTTAGTAGCGGGAGATGGGGCTGACCCTAGGCTCCCCCTGACTCATGCAGAAAGTTTACTATCTAGAGGTAAAACACGGAGTCTGGCCAGATTGTGACGTATAATGTGAGGGGACTTAACAGCCTCATTAAACGCATGAAGGTTCTAAACAAACTAAAGCGTCATAGAACAGAGGTGGCATTATTCCTACAAGAAACCCATCTGATTCGAGGGGAGGGAGCCAAATTAAAGCGCATCTGAGTGGCGGCAGTATACCATGCCTGATTTCAGCAGCAGACCCATCGGAGGGGTATCGCTATCTATACATAAAACTATTCTTCGTAGTCGACGACTAGGAAGAAGATCCGAAGGTAGGTTCATTCCGTAAAAGAAAAATACGAGGATAAATTATGTACTCTCCTTAATTTCTATTATGCCTCAATGGGGATAAAGAAACTCGGAATTCCTGAAAACAATTTTGAGGACGGTACTTCTCCAGGGAGTTGTTCATCATAGGCGGAGACATTAATGCCACCCTGGATCCAAACCCGGACAGATCAGGTAGGACTCCAGGAGGGGATTAGTCATGCAGCATCTGCTGTCAAGGCCACCAACAAAGAATTTGGGTTATGTGATGTTTGGAGGCATGTGGACCCCAAAGTAAGATACTACACTTGCTGGTCAGCCCCGCATAGCACCTATTCGAGACTGGATTTTTTTCTGATTCAGGGTGAACAACTTCATGCGGTCCAGAGGCAGTTCCATAAAGCCGATGACAGCATCAGACCATGCAGCAGTGATCATAGACAGTCTGTCCTCTCAAGTCAAGACTGCTCTTGGTGATTCAATGTTTCATTGCTGAACACAAGGGGACAGTACAGCAATGTATCACAGAACACACAGCCACTAACCCCATCGGGGACACGACAGCAGCAATATGGTGGGATGGGTTCAAGCCAGTGGTCACTGGGAGAATAACAGGCTTTGCATCCAGGTTGAAAAGGGAGAGGTAAAGGATCCAATTAGAATTAGAAGACGAGATTTTCAGCGTGGAAGCAGAACATAAGATAGTTTTGCAGAGGTGATAAGAGAGCTGGAAGAACACAGAGCACGACTAAATAGGATTTTTGATGAGAAAATAGAAGGTAGTCTTAGATACTCCCACCAAGGTTTTTATGAGGCAGGGAACCAGGCTGGACACCTACTGGCATGGCAGCTGCAGGGAGGCGGTCAGCAGGATAGTTCTGTGCATTAGGAAGGTAGGAGCCTCACAAAAATGGAATCAGAATCATCTAAAATAGCTAAAGAATTTGTAAACTTCTATAAGAACTTGTATTCACAGATATGATATCTAATTTTCAGGAAAAAATAAATAATTTCTTCAAAGGAGTTAAGGTCAATAAATTATCCCAAGAAAACATGTAAATGTTGGACGCACCTATGAGTGTGGCGAATCTGTAAATGGGCTGAAGTCAGGAAAGGCGTCTGGGCCAGAAGTCCTTGCTCCAGAGTTCTACAAAAAACTTTTAAAGAAAGTCTTCTCCCACACATGCACACAGTGTTTGGGGAGGTATTTTTGGAGGGGAGAGAGGTGTGAGTGGACTCCTCCCTCCTGGTGCTACACCAAGATCTCAGTTCTGCCTAAACCAGGAAAAGATCCCACATTATGTAGTTCGTACAGACCAATATCTTTACCGAATGTGGATCAAAAGATATTCACCATAATCTTAGCCAAGGGATTACAGAGTTGCGTGGAAACTGTAGTCCACTTGGATCAGACAGGGTTCATTAATGGAAGGCTAATACATGATAATATTCATAAATTGGTGAACTTAACAGCATGGTAGTGGACCCTTCTGGACATGGCACTTGCGATTTTCATGGATGCCGAGAAGATGTTTAACCAGGTGGACTAGAGGTTCCTACACAGAATCCTAGAAGAGATGAGTTTTGGCCCAAAAATACAAAGCATATATTAAGAATGTTTATGCAGCTCCACAATCGACTATCAAAATAAATGGGGTCATATCTGAATGATTCCGTTTTTCAGAAGGCACCAGGCAGGGATGCCCACTCTCTCCCCTTCTGTTCTCTTTGTGCACTGAGCCACTAGCGACAGCGGTCAGAAACGACGATACAGTCAAAGGAATTACCCCAGGAGACAGAAGCCATAAAACCTCCATTTATGCAAATGATTCTCTCTTCTTTCTCACCTCTCCACAGACCTCCATACAATCACTGTTAAAAGAATTGAAACTACTTGGAGACGTATCTGTGTACAAAATTAATATGGAAAAATCAGAAGCCATTAAAATCGGTGGCAGTTGCCCCGGGGACTGTCTTACCAACTTTCCCTTCAAATGGGTGCCTTGAAACACAGTTAGATATCTGGGGGTTAGAATATCACCAAAATTAAACACTATTTCATCTAAACTGTGACAAACTATTTGTTCAAATTCAAGGGACATTAATAGAAGCGGTGTTGCCTCTTTCTCAGGGGGCAAAATAGCCACACTCAAAATAAACATTCTCCCTCCTATTCCAGACATTATCCATTAAAATCCCTAACACATTCTGGAATCAAACAAATATATTATGTCCTATGTGTGAGCTAGGGTAGGCACAGAATAAGCAAGAGGGTGAAGTTGCTCCCCAGGGAGAGGGGGGGCTTTGCAATGCCAGACATCAAGCTGTATTATACAGCAGCGCAGCTGGCCCCTATTGTATTTTGGCTTAAATAACAGACAGACACAGGGTGGCTAGAGATAAAGGTTCACCAGTTATCATCTATACCCAGGGCCCCTGGTGTTCTGCGGCAGAATTTTCTGATTTCTGAGTCAGGGCTCCTTGACTTCTGCAGCAGCATTTTCTGATTTCTGCGGCATGATTTATTCATTTCTCTGGCAGAATGCAGTCCTGTCATTGGCTAAATATGATGTGATGTCATCGATGACATCATATGCTGAGCACAGAGGAGGGGCTTCAGGATAAACGAGGTGGGAAAGAAAGCCTGACACTATGGAAAAACAGTATATTTATATGAAAATTCACCAAAAACAATGAATTCTGCGGCATGATGCAAATTCTGTGGCAAATTACGCAACCGCAGAATTCCAGGGGCCTTGTGGGACTATACCGCTGTATGCACTACCCCACGCGACTCTGACTAGACAAGTCTGGAAGGACATACCTAATCCATGGAATAATACACACTGCAGATTTTAGTTCAAGCTAGAGAGATCACTGCCACCCAAATGACATCAGCCCTTATCAATAATAATAAGGGACAATTTTACGCCTCCATGAACTGATGCAGGATACCTGAGATGAAACAGAGTGAAGCTAACTAGATTTCAGTCCCTAATTAGTAACAGAAGTGTAAAATCATTCAGAGAGCTGCTAGAGAAATATGGTCTACCACCCAGTGACCTGCACAGATATGCAGGTCAGACACTAATACAGTCTCACAACCTGATAACCAAAATAGACAGGGACCTCACTTCCTTACAAAACTTTTTATACTGGGCAACGATGTTGAGGGACAGAAGGGGTACCATGTCACGGGCATTCACTGCCTTAAAACAAAAATGGGAAACAATCGGAATTCATGTTCCTGAAACAAAACAAAAAAAAAAAAGGGGGAGAGATTTGGGAAAGAGGGTGGAGAGTCACCACATCCCCCAACTAGAGGGAATTTAGGTGGAAATGCCTAACCCGATACTTTCATACTCCTGACTATTACCTGCCCCTTTCAAACAGGCCAGACAAACATGTGTTGGAGGGGTTGTGGACAGATAGAATTCCACCATATTTTCTGGGCATGGTCAAGATGCCACCAAGAACTGAACAAAATATGGGGTATAAATCTGCCATGTGACTTTAAGCATCTCATACTTGGGATGAGGGCTATTGAAGTGGTGATAATCAACAAAGCCTACTCAGAACACTCTATACTGCAGCTCTTAAAAGCACTTCTAACTGGCTTAAATAGCTTTAACACATGGGTGAAGCAGGTAAAAACATACAAAGGATGGAAAGAAATCACAGCCAAATTAAAACTGACACTAGAGAAGCATACAAGCGTTGGGATAGGTGGCACTCAAGAAACATTTCAACAGCTCAATGATTATAATTTTAAGGGTGGTGGTGGTATGATACGGATGCAGGGGGATACATGTGGATTGGCCTTCTCTCCAGCTCTGCCAGAAAAATTATGTGATGGAGAACTCTCATTCAAAATCTCACCCATAATAGTATGTTGTGTTATATTTCTGTCTAGCAGGCACTAAGTTAAAAAAGTGCAGCTTGCCCCCCCTTTTTTTTTTAAATTTACCTTATACATATTATCTGCTTGTACAGTGCAATATACAATGTTTGAAGTGATATAAATGTGAAGATTTCACTCACCTTAAGAGCACAAAAGTAGAGCACCTACCAAGAAAGTGCAGCTCCTCCGATTGTGGTATTACTATACTAAACATACTAAATGCCAGCAGAACAGGCCTAATGGTCTAACGTGTCTGCTCAGTAGCCAGCCACCTAGCAGGTGCTCGCCTTCCAGCCCCCCCAACCTCCGAGAGGGTCTTCCGTGGCTTCAGTTTCCACCTTGTACTTGTCCCACCCCTTCTTGAAACCCTCCAACTGTGCCCTCCTCCACCAGCCTCCCGGGAAGCACACTCCACGGCTCCACAACTCTCTCAGTGAAATAATGTTTCCTACGTTCCCCTTCCAGTTTCTACTCATGCCCCCTGGTTGTTCCCACCTTCTTTAGCCTGAACAGCTCCTTGGTTCTGCTCTCAGTTATTCCTTTTACGTACCTGAAGACCCCTAACATGTCTCCCCATCCCTCCTCTCCTCCAGCATGCACAGCCCAAGCTCTTCCAGTCTCTCCTCATAGGGCCTCCTCCATGCCCTGAATCATCCTGGTCCTCCCCTCTGGACCCTCTCCAGCAATGACATGTCCTTCAGATGGGGTCTCCAGAACTGTACACAGTACTCGGGTTACAGCCTGACAAGGCATTATATAGAGGGAGGATCACCTCCCTCCTCCTGGACGTAATTCCCCTGGCTATGCAGCCCAGTATCCCGTTTGCTTTAGCTGCAGTTCTTCTACAATTTTCAGAGTTATTAATTTTGACATCTACCACCACCCCTAGATCCCGCTCACCCAATGTGGCTTGCAGTGTGACCCCCCCCGGGGTGTATACATAGCCCAGGTTTCTGACCCCCAAATGAAGTACCTTACATTTCCCAGCATTACAGTTCAATCCCCACCTCCCTGACCACCCCTCCAGGGTATCCAGGTCCCCCTGGACTGTCTCTCTCTCACTTCTTCCCTATCCACCAGTGCTCCCAATTTGGAGTCATCCACAAAGAGTCTCCGCCTACTCCTAACCCCCTTCCCTATATCCGAGACATAGGCATTGAACAGGAGGCCCCAATACTGAACCTTGGGGACCCACTGATTATCTTTCTGCATGTGAAGTAATGTTTCATAACTGATACACAGTATGTTATTCATGGAAAAACTGATGCATTACTCCTGTGTAACCATGTACTAACGTAGAAACATAGAAGGGGACCATCTGGCCCATCTAGTCTGCTTATGAGCCCCCCATTAGTTGCCATTCAGTTTGACGGTACCCTTGTACCTGTCCTATGTATTTGTCTTTTTTTTTTTTAACTTTATTTAAAACTTCTCAATTTATGGTACAAACAACGTACAAACATACAATATCACAATCTTACACAACAAGGGCAATACATACACAGATTACACTTGGCAAAGGAACTAGATTACAGTCTGTTTACGGGATGTTAAATTACTAAGCATCAGGTAATGGGCAACTAAAACCACCTCAGATGCTAAATAAAGCATTAGATAAGCACTTAGTTTCTTAATATTAGTTTAAGTTTATTAATATAAATATAATAATATGATAGTATCATAGAATGGAGGGAGGTACCCTTAACCTTACATAAGTTAGTATGCATGTGTCCAGGGCCTAAAAGGACTCCTGCTACAATCCTAATCTCCGGGTTCAATAAGGGACAAAGTCTGGTCTCTCCCTTTGCATGTATATTACCACTCCTCCAGAGGATCTCAAACTGGGGCATTTTCTATTGAGGGTTGCAGTCAGGGCTTCCATCCGGTAAATACTAATCATAAGTTCCAGCCACATATTTAAGGTGATGTTTTGTTGGGACAACCAGTTTTTGTAATTATCTTTTGGGCTGCTAGGCAAAATTCTCAGAAGTTTGCTTGCAAGGATCCCTAAATTCTCCTGGAAAATCCACAGAAAAGTACAACGAGGAGTTAATAAAAGATCTGAGCCCATTATAGACTGCAAGGCTTGTTGTAGGTCTTTAAAAAAGACTGTAACATTGGGCAGTCCCAAAATGTGTGCACCATTGCAGCTGGATAGTATCCACGCTTTCTCCAACATGAGAAAGAACAGCCATTTGAAACTTCCCTGGATTGCTGGGGTTCTAAAATATCTACTGAAAATTTTGAAAAATTCCTTCCAACAAAAAGCTGACAGGCCCCAGTGAATTCTCTGTAATGACCAGTCCACAGGTTATCTTCAAGGCCACTGTTTTTCGGTTTTACCAGAATATCTGGTAAAATTCGGAATTAGGGCTGCCTGAAGACCAGTAAAAACGAAGATTTCATGGAATCTGGCATTTTCTATCATATCAGTAAATCTATAAAAAAAGTGTGTTTTTCTTTTAATTCCTTCCTATACTATTTTCAGTTTGCTTTATTTAATGTTCTATATTAAGCTTTCTTTAATTCTGATTATTTATGCATATACTAAAAGCATGATAGCAGAATCCTGGTAAAATCTGGAAATTAGAGTAACAATCACTGGTGAAATTCTGGAATCTTAAGTCTTGAAAACGGAATTTAATTGTTTTAATCACTGTAAATCAGTGGCCTTGGTTATCTTGGATCCTGAACCCCAGGTCCCCCTCCCATGCCCTCCTTACAGATTGGACAGAGTCCCCCTTCCATGCAAGCAGAGCCCCATATGTAGTAGAAATAATATGATTCTTACATGGTTTCCCCTCTATTGCTGATCTAAACAATTCTGCAATTTGAGGAGGTGAAACAGTCTCAGGGGTTAGCTTGGGCCGAAGTGTTTTAATATAGTCTCTAATTTGTAAATACCTAAACCTGTCCTGCCAGGATATACCATATTTAGTAACCAAATTTTGGAAGGCTTGTATCTCATTACCCTCTAAAAATGCCAAATCAGATGTAGGTTTTCCCTTCCTGCTTAAAGCCCTTGTCCCAGGTGGCAGGAATAAATACATCCAAATATGGAATTGACCACAATAATTATCACCATTCCCTGGCATCCCTGTCGGTCAATGCCCCGTACCAAATCCCCAGCGTGCAGACTGTATATAGGTCTCCGGTCTCCTCTAAGAAAGGCTTCTCTCTCTTTCTGTTGAAGAAGGGCCTTGTTAAGATTTGTAAGAGTTCCTTCTCGCAATTCCAAAGTTTTCTATTTGGCTATATATGTTTGATCCAGCCAATAAAATACAGTTCTTAATTGGGCTGCTTTGTAGTATATCTTTAGGTTTAGCAGTGATAGGCCTCCCTTCTTTTTATGAATCTGGAGAACGGCCATCCGAACCCTAGGTCTCTGGGAACCCCACACAAAATGGGAAACCTTCCTATTAAGAGAGGTAAAGTAAGAGTCTGGAATGGGCCAAGGGATAGTTTGTACAAGATATAAAAGCTTAGGAAGAAGTACCATTTTGATCGCTTCCACCCTTTGTATCATAGGGATAGGGATTGGAGCCCAAGCGTCCAGCTCCTGTTTCAATTTCTCCAAAACTGGAGTAAAATTAAGAGAAAAAGTTGTTCTGGATTAAGGCCAATATGGACCCCAAGGTACTATTTCACATGAATGAGGTTACATTTAAAGGGAAAGACTCTTTGAATTCTGTCCGAGGGCTGGTAATGACTCTGTAGGACCTCAGTTTTGGCCATGTTTATTTTATATCCGGCTAATCTGCCAAAATCCGTTAGGCAATCCCAGAGGGGTCCCAAAGATTGTTCCAGGTCTTTGAGATATATAAGCAGATCGCCAGCGTATAGGGCTAATTTATGAGTTTCTCCACCCAGTTCCCAACCCTGCACCCTCACATCTAGTCTTATCGCTTGTGCTAGAGGCTCCAAATATAGGGCAAAGAGAAGGGGAGAGTGGGTAACCTTGCCTAGTGCCTTGGTGTAAGGAAAGGGAGAACACGCGACGGTTAATTTTAATATAGGCCCTAGGATTAAATATTGTTTATGATTTTAACAAAGGGTTCTGAAAAGCCAAATCCGTGCAACACAGCCCCTAGGAATTCCCATGCCACCCAGTTGAAGGCCTTCTCCGCATCCAAACTTAAAAGCAGGAAGGGGGAGTCCGACCGGGCAGCATAGTGCAATATGTGCAACGTTCTTTTAATATTACCTGGGTTTGCCTCGATGAAACAAAACCGGTCTGATCATAGTCAATTATTAACCTAGGGAGCACAGTCTCCAGACGTTTTGCCAAAATAGCGGCATATAACTTGTAATCAATATTAAGAACAGAGATAGGTCGAAATGATTTACATTGTGTGGCATCCTTGTCTGGTTTCGGTATGCTTGAGATGATAGTATAGTTCAAGGCATCTGGGAAAGCCTCCCCTTTCTGCGCTGTTTTACAAGCCTCCAATATAAGGGGTTTAAGTTCCGACTTAAAAAATGTAAAACATTCTGGGGTGTACCCAGGGCCAGGAGATTTATTTGTTTTGAGGTTCTTTATAATATGGTATCCACCTCTACAGAAGTAATAGGGGTAGCTAGAAAGTCCCTAAGTTCCTGTGTCAGCTTAGGCAGTTTAAGCCTACTCAAGTATGGTTCTATTTGTGACGCATCTGGGACTTGGTCAGGAGAGTAGAGGTTCTGATAAAATTCCCAGAACCCTGCCAGGATTTTATCTGGGGTGTTCACCAATTGTCCCGTTCTAGGATCTAAGATCTGTGTGACCGTGGAGCGAGAGATCTGTCACCTCAGCCTATGGGCTAGAAGACGCGAGGCACGGGGGCCACATTCATAAAAATTATGTTGCAGGTGCTGTAATGCCTGCTCCGTTTTTATGTCTAGGATTTTCTGTATCTGTTGCTTAATCGCCTGTAGACTAGAAGCCACTGTTACATCCCCCGCTGCATGCTGGTTTCGTAGATCATGCAGCTGAGCTTGAAGGTGATCTAGTTTCTGGGTTTGCTGCTTTTTAAAATAAGCAGCGTATATATTACAGTCTCCCCTGAATACCGTTTTAATCGTATCCCACAAAATGGTTCTAGAGACGTCCTAGGAGTCATTTTCTTGCACAATCTGAGCTATCCGAGATTTGGCCATGTCTGCGAATTCTTTTAAGTTCAACAAATAGTTATTGAACCTCCAAAGAGACTGGCCCTTTTTATGTTCCATTTCATCTGCATTAGAATTTGGGAATGGTCAGAGAGAACTGATGGAACATGCTGGCACTCCCATCACCTGACTCTGATGTTCCCAGATACCATTATATAATCAATGCGGCGATGAACCATGAGGGTGTGAAATGAGTGTATTCTCTTTTCCCTGGATTTTGGAGTCTCCAGGCGTTCACCCAGAATGCTCCTTTAACATGATCTCTAATCAGTCTACTAACTGGATTTTGTCTGAATCCAAGTTCTGGAAGTATCCTTTGTTCCCAAATCTGGTTTAAATCCCTTCCCAGAATCAATACTCCTACCTGATGTTCGGTAATTTCTGCATTAGGGATTGGGCAATCTCCCTCGTAGAGCCGGGGGCATATACAGTGAGACTATTGTAGTCAGGGACCCCTCATGGGTTCGAGAGAATAATCAAGCGACCCCCAGGGTCAGAATAACTGGAAGACATCTGAAACGGAGTATTGCGAGACAACAATATAGCCATTCCCCTTCTCTTCCCCTGTCCTTAGGAGGCTGCAGTGACCTGAGAAAAAACAAATTTCCTCAATTTCTGGTGCTCAGTTCTACTGAGGTGGGTCTCTAGCAAAAGGACAATGGATGGATTATGCTTTTTAATGGCTGTTAACATTTTCTCTCTCTTAACTGGGTTATTCAAACCATTAACATTTTGGGAGAGAATTTTTATACTGGAGATGTCACTCATTTGATTTCATAACAGGAATCTTTGTATTCATTACTACCAGCTTTTTTGTCCCTGTTAAGCCCCTAAAGACCCCCTTACCCCCATTACTCTCCCCCTCAATGTTAACCAAGTCATTCCAAAGGAGCCACCAAAACCTGTTCCCTCCCCTCCTTTGCCATCTCAAATTGTGCCCAAAGAGTTTTATATTGTATGTACGAATATTGCCCAACACATATACACACTCAACAAAACAACCTGTAACTCTCCCCCGAAAGGGTAAACTATATACAAGATGACCCCCAAGGGAGGGGAACAGCGTACCGTGTTCCCTATGTGCCCGAGTTAAATAAGCTTGGGGAGGAGGCTTAAGAACCTCGGAGTAAGTTCGATCCTCCTGGACCCTAAAACTGACGGGTTCTGGCCTACTCTAAAGGCCTAGCATCACCAGCAGTTCCTCCTCCAAAAAGCGCGAGGTGAAAGGAGCCAACACCCCAACGCGGCCCAAAAGAATGAGCGCCAAAAGGGCCTTCAGCCAAACTTGTTGCTGAAACATCACCTCCTTCCTTCATCCCCCACCCAGCAAAAGTATTAAGTTTTGTAAAAGTTCTAAAACTGTGATCTCAAAACAGTACCTTATCAAATGAGAGCCTCTGAAAAATATTAAATTACCAAGCCCCTTTCCACGGCAGGAAATGGGGAGCAAAGCACCGCCAATGTACCTTGATCAATAATTATTATTATTATTCAGATTGCCCTCCCAAGCATAGTATTGGGCTGGAAAGAGAGGTAGTCCTGTTCCAGACCACTGTAGGTCTCTTTTCAAGTGCCATGCAACGAGGAGCCAGAACATCCAAGAGTCGGCATCATGTCCTGGCAAAATGAAATCTGCTGAGCTAGCAATACAGGAATGGCACAGACAAATGAGCATAAAGAAATGTCCCTCTTATCACCATCTCCGGGTAACGATGCCTCATTCATATAACATGCCCTCCAGACTAAATATAAAACTAAACAACCTATTTTGTCCGGACATCCTCATGTGAAATACAGGCATCCATTGCACCAGGAAAAGGATCCCCCTCCATAAACAGAGCATAGACTAAATCAAAACCTCACTGTGCCCAGCTGCTCTCTTCAGGTGTCCTCATCCCTCTCAGCTCCTGCCTCCTCATTGCTCTGCGAGTGGGTAAGCTTCTGCAGCATCCACCTGTGGTCTTGTAGAGTGCTGGGGGCTGATCTTTTCCCTGCCCGCTTTGTGTTTTGTTGAGACACTGACTGCCATGGGTTTTGTGAACTAGAGGGGTAGACTGGTCGTTGCATTGCTACGGAAACATCATGGCCCTTGCTTGTCATGGCCTGTAGTGCCTCTCACATGAACTGTATAGTTCAGTGCCAGACTTCCAATGGACCCTTAAGCGGGAGGGATGGGGGTCTGAAATTTAACGCCCAAAGCTTTCAGTTGACATAAAATAGGAGCATAAGCCAAACGTTGCCGTTGTATAGGGGAAGGATAATCTTGATCAAAGAATAAACGAGCCCCGTTATAGACTACCTTTTGTTGTTTCCACGCCGTTCTCAAAATCGCCTCTTTGTCCCAATAGCGCGAGAATTTGGCCACTATTGATCTGGGCTTGGTGACTGCAAAGGTAGGTTTTGGTACAAGGGCCCGGCGTGCTCTTTCAATCCTGAAAGTGAGGGCCGGCAGGAGGTCAAGCACATGATGAAGCAGGTCTTTCAAAAATTCAGCCTTGTACCCCACCTCAGTGGCTTCTGGAAGACTGTAAATTCTTAAATTGTCTCAATGAGACCGGGCTTCTAAGTCCAAGCATTTAACATTCAGTGCATCCTGCTGCTGTGCGAGGATTTCAACCGCTCGGGAAATTTGCACCAGTTCATCCTCTGCAGTTGAAATTCTGTCCTCCGCGGTATTAATTCTGGTTTCCAGTCCGGTAATATCCTTATGCAGTTTATCAAACTCAAGCTTCTCTTTCGATCTAGATAGCTTTATTTCTGCCAGTAAGGTTTCAAACCTTGAACAAGACAAGGTCTCTAGTTCTGTTTCAGTATCCCCATCCGCCATACTCGCGGGGAGTTTCTGCCGCTGGTTACTGAACAGGCTGGGCTTAATCCGATATGATAGTCTTGTATTTTAGAATTCCTGGTTCGAGATCGTTTCATAGATGAGGCTCCTGCAGATTTATTCATTTCCCCATAGATTTTGTGGACTGATGCTGTGTGGAGTCTGTTCTTTGCTGGTAGTAAGGAGAGCCCCACAACTAAGCAGCCATGTAGCCGATGAGATCACCAGAAGTCCTCCCATGTGTTTTTAAAGGTTCCCACCGTTTTCACCTCTACCACCTCAAATGGAAGGCAGTTCCATGCATCCACCACCCTTTCAGTAAAGAACAACATGCGTGTGCTGCCTCTGAATTGGCACCCCTTGAAATTCATGTTGCACCCCCTGGTTCTTGAGTGATTCTTGATTTGGAACAGGTCTTGCACCTGCACCTTGTTCATACCCTTCAGGAACTTGAAGGTCTCGATCATGTCACCCTCTCCCTTCGCTGCTCCAGGGAATACATGTTCAAGTATTTTAACAAAGATGAATTAAAAAAATGTTAAATAGTGGTCAATTGTACATTTTATTTCTAAAGTACTTCTCTTTCCTTTTGCTCATTACAATTTTCTTTGTAATAGTATTATGCTGAATGTATAGAACAGCACTCTGCCTGGCAGCTGACATATCTAGTTCAATTTCTCCCTCTTCATCATCGCTGTGACTTCACCAACAGTGACATCACAGATGACTGACCTGGCAGCTGTGATGTCACAGTCAATGAGATTACAGTGCTGATGATGTAATGGGAGCAACAGAGCCTAGATATGTCAGTGGTCAGGCACAGTGCTGTGCCACACACCACACTAACATCATCAGGTAAAAAATCTTCCAATTACCCATAGGGAAAAGAAAGCATACTACAGATATGAGAAATTCCTTCATACTTACCATAATTTCCTTCTCTGTTAGCTCCCACTGTCAATGGGGCCTCTCCCAAGAGCCCCTGGCTCCTATTGGAGAATACTGTCTGACAGAACTAAGGACTTTGGATTTCAGGAAAGATGACTGGTATATGATTACTGCTGGCTATCCGGAACTGTCTGTTAACAATGAAAATGTTTATATCTTTATTGGATATACAAGCATGGAGGTTAATAGGTAGTGATTTTTGAGCATGGTGCAGTGCTTCACCATTACAGGCTAGTGTAACTCTCTTTAGTTAAGACTCAATGTTATCACTGTTTAAACTTCTTTTGTTACAAGTGTAATCAGCATTATACTAACCCTGTCAAAGGATTAGTGGCCAGACGCTTAGGAACCATTACAGGAGAACTGGTCAGCGAGACTTCCTTAGCTAGATCTCCTAGATGGGGTAGGCCATCCATTTATTCTTGCATAATGTCATAAATTCACATGTCAAAGTTGTTAGGTTATGGACAGAGTTCACTGACCTTGGCAACATGGAGGTTAATGGTTACATACACGTATGTAGGTACTGCATGGACAAAGGTGACTGAGGAATTAGTGATCTCCGAATGCTCACGTGCCCAAGGTTCTATGCTGATGGACAGCTTTGGGATGTGCCACTACCCTAGTAGGGGTTTTTATCCATATGCACTAACTCTCTACTAACAACACTGGAGTTAACTGAAAAGGAAATTGTAAGTATCAAGGAATTTCTTCTTTACAAAACAATCCTAAAAACAACATTTAGTATCTACTATAAATAATTCTAAAATATCTGTAAAACATCAAAAATAATTCTGAGCGCTCTCGTTTGTTGTTTACACTTTAAATGAAACATCTTGTTTGCCCTGAAAAAATCCTACTTCTGGGACAGAGTATACGCCATCTCTACCTGAGGACACCAGTACCAGCTTATGAATTTCAGTACCTGAGCATTTTCCCTCAATGCAAAGATGTTGATCTGAGGGCAAATGAACCTTCCGCACAGAAGCTCAAAACCCTCCAGGTTCATCATCCATTACCCTGGATGGACCATTTCTCGACTCAGTCAATCAGCCTGGATATTCAGTTCTCCTGCCAGATGAACCCTGAGACAGATGATAGGTTTTCTCCACCCAGAGAAGCATTTTGTATGCTTCGCTTAGGATCTCTTTGCTCCTTGTGCCTCCTTGGTTGTTTACGTACACCATGGTGGCGGTGTTTTCCAACCTTACTTTCACTGCCTTTGATCGCAATCATGTGTGGAAATAAATAAGAGCAAGGTGCACTGTCCTCATTTCCAATGCTGTTTATCTGGGAGCCACTGCTCCTGAGGAGTCTGATCACCCTGGACCAGGATGAGATCCAGAACTGCACCCCAGCCGGACAGGCTGGCATCAGTCATCAATATGAGCTCTAATGGGGTTTCCAGGAGAGATCCCCTGCTGAGGTTCTCAGGACTTTCCCACCAAGCCAGCAACTGTTGGATTGATTGAGGAAGCACAATCTGAGCTTGGTAGTCTTTCGAGGCCAGATTCCAGGCCTCCAGCATCCCGTTCTGGAGGGAGTGCATATGCAAGCACGCCCATGGAACTACCTCTATCGCTGCAGAATCCGGAGGAACTTAAGAGCTGAAAGTACCTCTCGCATCATGGTCTCCATCCTGGAGGAAGACCTTCCCCCTCGTCTGTCCTTCCCTTCGTCTATCCTGAACACGGCTAAGTATCCTAACCTCTGAGGACGAGATGAGGCAGCTCTTCTCCCAACTGACAACCCAACGTGTGTCTCAAGTACCTCAAGGTCCTTGACACCGACCTCCTTGCCATCTGGACTGATGACGCTTGGATGAGTAGGTCATCCAGGCAGGATATATATGTGATGTCCCTCCTCTCTCAGCTGCACCACTAGTATGATCAAGATTTTGGAAAATACCCATGGAGTTGTTGCCAGCCCGAAGGAAGTGCTTGGTACTGGAAATGCTGACCCTGAATCACAAATTTCAAAAATTTCAGGTGTGACTGGTGAATGGGGATGTGGAGATAGGTATCCTTCAGATCTATGGATGCCACATAGTCTCCTGGTCGGATGGCCCGGACAACTGACTGCAAGGATTTCACGTTGAAGACCATGTGCCAAACAAACTTGTTTAGGTGCTTCAGGTCCACAACTGGTCAGAAAACCCCAACTTCCTGGGAACCACAAAGTAAACTGAGTAGAATCCCAGACCCTCCTTGCCAGACGGGGGGGGGGGGGTATAAGTGCCCCAATCTGTAAAATTATAAAGGTCTGGGCTACTGCCTGCCTCTTCACTGGGCTTTCAGGCACAGGGGATTGCAGGAAACAATCTCTTGTGGGTACTGTTGCAAACTATTGCATATCCTAGAGCTACGATTTCCAGTACACACATCTGACATCATTTGTGTTCATCTCTGGTAAAAATTCTGCAGTCTTCCACCAAGGGAAGGATGGCAGAGATGGGCCCACGTACCTTCATTGTGAGTTACCTCCTCATCCTCTTGCACCTCCACTGCACCTCGGCTAAGGATCCTCTATTACTGTGGCCCTTGAAACCAGAAGAGGCTCCCTTATTTTATTGGTTTCAAAATTCCAAAAAGGGTGAAAACTGCTCAGAAATACCGCCATGCAGCTCCTTGCTCCCTTGAAGTCAAATTTGCTTTCTGTTGCTGTTTCAACACTGGGAATGTTCCTGCTTATCCTGGACATCCTTCAGGATGTCATCCAATCCTGAACCGAACAGTTGGCCACCTTCAAAGGCCAGGTTAAACAGACTCATCTTTTGAGAAGCCTGATCTCAGACTCAATGCCTGAGTCAAACACCCCGCATGACTGCAACAACGTGATAAGCAGAGCAGGCTGACATCCATAAACTGTCCACTGTGGTATCCCCCAGAACGGGCAGACGCCATGAATATCAGCTTGCAAAATGGACACCCCTTCCAACTGGGAGCAACGAAGCACCAAGGGCCAAGACCCAGGAGTTCAAGGCACTAGAAACAATAAAGGATGCATATGAAGGTGCAAGATTCACCCCATTCAATGCAAACGCACTTCTGTATGAGGTGTCCACCTTCTTATCACGGTGTCAGTGAAGACCAAAGATTCCTCAATAGGAATGGTTATTTGCTTAACAGAATTACGCATACGGCTTTGTCTGCCAAGTGGGAACCTCCCACTTTTCGGAGGCCTCCTCCAAAAAAAAGGACATCTCACCCGCCCTACGGAGATGCTTGTGCTTATCTGTGCCAGCCCAATCCTGCTCAATGACCTGGTCTCACAGTGCACAAAGTTTGGAAAACACTTCAATGCAGAGAAGGAACAGACAGGATTGGATTTACATCCAAGGACTCCATGACTTGCACCTCCTTCAGGCTGCAACATCCAACAAACTTCCATTATAAGACAGAAGAGGGACTTGGTATCGAACAAGAGAGGGATCGGAATCTTTTTCTTAAGTTCCATTCACTCCCCCTCCTCCTCCTCTTCCTCCTCGAAGAATTCTTCCTCCTTATCAAATAGCATGGCTGGATCAGGATTTTCCTTTGGCCCCCATATCCTCTTCTTCACTCTCGACAGAGTCAAGGCTGGGGGTTGCCCGAGGATCCAGGTGAGCATCCTTGAACTGCTCTGGCGCACCTGGACGTACCTGTTTGGGTGTATTGGTAGGGATGTCATGCGGAACAGCAGAGCCTAGCAGCTCACTTAAGAGCAGCACAAAGGATTTCTGCAACTCAGTTCTGCCACTGCCAGTCGGTATCCCAGGTGCACCCACTCCCCCACCCCAGCTCAAGGGACCGGCTGGGGGAATCAAGACAGACATAACAGATTGCATTACACAGTTAGGACAATAAGACCCTAAGGGAAAGAGTCTTGGCATTCTCCTGCAGGTCTTGCATCTCTTAAAAGTAACAGGTCTCTATTACACCATGGTGCCAGGAACTACCAAGAAAACAAACAAAAAAAAGGAATAAGTGAGTTTATAATTCACCACAGAGTCGCTACAGTTTTCCACTGCCCATATGTAAAGACTTCCCATTTTGACAATGTAGAGCGATACAAAAACAAAGGATTATTTATTCATTTTTTTTTTTTTAATATATAATTATTTTTCTCACCTCTCCTCCACTGGACTCTCTCCAGTGTAGAACATAGTCGAGACTGTCTCCAGTCTGGCTGAGCGCCATCAGTCCTTCTCCAGTCGAAGGAACTTCTCCTCAGGTTGCTAGCCCATCTCCCCTGGCGAGGGACCGCCTTACTCCTCAGGTGCTCTATCTACAGTGCTGTGGGCTGCAACCCTTTTGGAAGGGACCAGTTCTGGACATCGGATGCCCGGCGGGGATGTGGGGTCCCAACCTCTGGCCTCACCATCGCCTACCAATGGCGAGAGGGTTTTTTCTTGTGGTTTACACCCTTTTCCCCCCTCCCCCCCGGCAGAGCTCGAGCGTGCAAGGACACCAGGGACGTCTGTCGGTGGCTCTGTAACCCACTATTGAGCCTTGGCGTTGCAGTGCCTCAGTCGCCACGGGGGCCTCAGATGCCAGGCTTAACCCTGGATCCCCAGAGAGGAGAGCAGTCCTCACGGACGCTCAATCCTCCCTCTCTCTGCTGACCCCAGTGACCCAGGCTCGCTCCTCAACCCGATCGCTTGCATGGCGCCCGCACCTCAGCACCACCAGGCCGGCCGGTAACAAAGGATTATACTTGATTGCTTGTGAACACTAATATTAGTTTTAGGCAATACACTAGCTCTTTAATGGTTTTTGCACCTACCACCTCTGCCAGTAGGTTGTTCCACTGTCCCAACAGATTGTTTTTTTTTTGTTTTTTTTGGGGAAGAGTCCTCACAACCCTTCTGAATCACCCTACCCCACCAGCTTCCACTAATTTCCCCATGTTTTTGACAAGCCATTCCTACTTAATAGTTCATTGCAGTCTACCTTATTGATTTCTTTCAAGAACTTGAATATCTCTGTAATATCTCCCCTCTCCCTTCTGGCCTCCAGCGAGTAAGTGGTCAGAACTCTTAAGGCATCTTCGTAGGATCTGCTCTGTTTACCTGGAATTATTCTGGTTATCCTCCGCTATACAGTCTCCAGACTTTCTTCGTCTTTCCATAGGTGATGACTTCAGCTTTGGGTACAGTATTCCACATGGGGCCTCACCAGTGATCTACAAAAAGGCAGTATTACCTCTTTCCTTCCGCTATCGAAACCCCTCACTATACACCCCAGCATTCTGGTTGCCTTTTTTGGGGGGGCCTTGTTGGATTGGCTAGATTATTTTAGGGAGTTGCATATGAGGACTTCCAGATCCCTTTTCTCAGAAATAGTTACCAGCCTAACCACTACATTCAGTATTCCATCCTGGGGTTCCTGATCACTACATGCATTATCTTGCACTTTTTACTTTGAATTTTAATTGCAAAACTTTGGACCACCTCTTTAAACTTTGCAGGACCTTCTTGGACCACCTCTTTAAACTTTGCAGGACCTTCTACAATTCATCTACCCTTCCTGCTGTCTACCCTGCCACAGACCATAGTGTCATCTGCAAAGTGAAACATCTTCCTGTAGTCCTTCTCTTATGTCCCCTCTACAAACAGCAGTTCTGGGTCTGCTTTTGCATCCCTGACTGCCTCCTGGCATCTCTCTTTTACTGGGTATTCATACCATTCCTCATCCCTGTTTCTCTTTGTACCTGATAAAGACCTTTATAGCAGTCACTGCCTCCCTGAACTTCTTAGAAAACCAAACTGGTCTCTTGTGCCTGTTTCTCTTGGTAAGCATTCTGAAGCATGACTCGGTTCTTCAAGCATGGCCCTATAATTATTTTGCACCTTTCTCCCCCAATTTCATCCACCTCATGCAACTTGCCTAGACTAATTTCCTCATTCATCTGGTTAAAGAGTTAAACAGGAAATCCAGAACCTCAGCCTCTGCTGAAGTTATAATGGCACCCACAGCCAGTTCAAACCATATGGTGTTATGGTCTCTGGACCCCAGTGATTCCCCAACCTGCACTCCACCTACAATTTCCGAGTTGGTGAGCACACGTCGAGAATGGTAGCCTGCCTTGTGGGTTCCCTGACAAGCCGTACCAGCAGGCAGGTCTACAGCATAACTAGCAGGGCCTGACTTCTGGTGCTCTTAGCTACTGGAATTTCCCAATCTGTGTCTGAAAGGTTAAGATCCCCCACCACCACTACCTCCCCCTTAGGGACCACCTTGTCCATTTCTTCCCCAAGTTCCCCATCACTCTCATCCCACTGTCCCAGCAGTCTACAGACCACCCCATGTGCAGCATCTCACCTGATGCAGTTGTGAGCTTCCCCCAGCAATTTATCCCTATTCCCTCCTTGATGGAGCCATCCTCACAGCCTCTGTGCCTTCCTTAACATACAGGGCTACCCATCCTCCTTTCTTTCTCCCCCATCCCACCTATACATGCTGCAGCCAGTACTGCCAAGTCCCAGTCATTACTCCCTGTGGCCCATGTTTCTGTAATGACTACAAGGTCCAGCACCACATCTGCCACCAATGCCTGGAGCTCACTAATTTTGTTTTCTAGACTCCTGGCATTAAGGTAGACTGCCTTCCACGTTGTACCTACACCCTTCCTTCAGCTCCTCTCCTTCCAACCTTAACTTACAGATCCTCCAGCTCCCTGCTGTTTCTGAGAACCCCCTCGGACCTTTTATGCCGTTATGAACCCCTTCTTTGCTGCTTCCATCTCCACTGCACCTAACCCGCATTTCTAAGGATTGCCCTAACTAGGTTCCACTCTTGATTTTTGTAGTTCCCCCAGCCTTGGTCTCCCCCAATCAGTTTAAATGTCCACAAATACAGGCAAACGTCTGCCAAAGTGCACTACCCACCTCTCTTGTTTGGTGAAGACTGTCGCCCATGAAAAGCTTCCTGTCCCAGCAGCCCCTCTAGTCTTCCACAAAACAGTTAGCACTCCTCCTGAAACCATCTCTTCAATCACCTATTAAACTCCTCAACCTCTTTTGTCTATCCCACACAGGAAGGACCACAGAAAAGTCTAGGAAATGGAATGCCTTCAAAGGTTGCTTCACTGTCTCAATAGGCTGGTTCACCAGCTCACTGGTACCCAAGCGTACCAGCACCCCAAACTCCCCTCCTCTGCCATTTTCCCTATCCTATCTATGTCACAGAGGATGATGCAACAGGAAGGCATCTAAGCAACCCCTCCCTTTCTCCTCCTACTCCACCACCTTCTCAACTCTCCTAATCATTGAATCTCCTATAACTAGGATACTGCTTGCCCTCTTACTAACATACTAAAAGCCAGCAGAATAGGCCTAATGGTCTGTCATGTCTGCTCGGTAGCCAGCCAACTAGTGGGTGCTCACCTCCTCTTTCTCCTGTTCTCACCACTGGGAGCCGCCAAGTCATCCTGTTCACTCTTCCCGATTGGATCGGAGTCCCTCCCTCCCAAAGGACACCGACATCTGCCCCATCTCCTTGTGTCTGTCCATCATTCCTCTACCTCCAGCACCACCCACCCCTGGCCAGTGGGCCTCTGGGGGAGTGGAGGTATGGAGCGTCTCTGTGGATACCGCCTACGTCACAATTCACCCTGATCATTTTGCTCCGCAACAACTCGCCCTGATCTATTAACTCTGGTGTCAACTGGCTGCCATGTCAATTTGTTCCCAGACAATCCACCCCCAGCATAGATATTATAAACTTGTTGGTGCAGTTCGCCCACCAAATAAAGCAATGTGTTTGAGGGCTGTAGAAGTGGAAGTTGTACTGTAACTGTTGTTGGAATACAGTATGATATGTAGTGGGAGTGAACTGTCCGGGGACAAACTGACGTGAGAGCCAACTGACACCAGAGTTAACAGTCCGGAAGTAGCCATGCAGCAAAACAACCGCATAAATTCCCGAGTATGTTCCCGTGGGTACCAGTTTGCTGGTGTTGCAGCTGGGTCATCTCTTTTCCTTGCTGCTACCAGGTGTGCATAGACTTCCACAAATGTCCAACATATATGGGGCAGTGTTCCCTCCTCCATAGTGTAACCCGCGAGATGAGCAGCCCATGGTCCCTGCAGCGGACTATCTCCCCGTTGTACCGATACTTCATGGCGCCTGCTCCTTTCCTTCACATAACATAGAACATGTCAACAGAAAAGGACCACCGGGTCCATCTAGTCTGCCCCGTATGCCTAGTAAACCACTAGAACTTCCCTTCCCGCCCCCCTTCCTGGAACTAGCAGTCCCTTGTGTCTGTCCCACGCCTCTTGCACCCCCCAAGAAGTCTGTTCCAGATGTCCACCACCCTCTGTAAAGTAGAATTTTCTGATGTTCCCCTGAACCTCCCCTATTATCTGCATATTGTGTCCCCTTGTTTTGATTTTTCCTTTAGCTGAAAGCTATCCCTGATGGTTCCTTGTTGAAACCCCTTGATATACTTTAACAAATCATAGGAGGATGGGTGGTACCAGAGGACCGGAGGAGGGCAGATGTTATTCCACTTCACAAAAGTGGGAGCAGGGCAGAAGCAGGAAACTACAGACCTGTTAGCTTAACCTCAGTGATAGAGAAAATGATGGAATCCCTTCTGAAGGAAAGAACTGTTGAGTACCTAGAGGCCAGAGGGCACAGGACCCAAGGCAGCATGGATTCACAGCAGGAAGGTCATGTCAGACGAACCTAATAAATTTATTTGACTGGTGACCAAAGTAGTAGATTAGGGAGAGGCTGTGGACATGGCCTACCTAGACCTTGGCAAGGCATTTGACATATTCCCACACAAAAATTAATATACAAGTTAGACAGCCTTGGAGTGGGTCCCAAGATGGTACTCGGGTAAAGAATTGGCTGGAGAACAGGACACAGAGGGTAACAGTAAATGGAGTCTACTCTGAAGAAAGGGGGGGTGTTACTAGTGAGGTACCGCAGGGTTCAGTACATTGCAGAGGAACTGGAAAGAAAAGTATGACTCTTTGCAGACGACACAAAGATCTGTAACAGAGTTGATACACAAGGTGAGGTGGAAAGGATGAGAAAGGACTTGGCAAGGTTGGAGGAATGGTCAAATGTATGGCAGCTTAGATTCAATGCTAAGAAGTGCAAAGTAATGCACCTGGGAAACAAAAACCCAGAGGAAGAGTATACAAAGGAGGGTGAGATACTAACAACAACAGAAATGGAAAAGGACCTGGGGGGTAGTCAAATCAGATGACCTAAAGGTGGGCAAGAAAGCCAGCCCGGTGGTGCTGAGGGTTGAAGTGCTGGACGCCACACCTCGCTCCACGCTGGCGACCCGGGTTTGGGAACGGACTCAGGCCACTGGTGGGGTCAGCGGGGGGAGAAGGATTGAGCGTCCAACGGCTTGCTCTCCTTCTCTGGGGTGGGAGGGGATGCTTCCCCACCGCGATACCGCCATCTCCTGGTGAATTTGGGGGGGCTGTCGGTGTGGTCTAGGGAAGGCTGCAACACAAGGGGTTGACGTCGGCAGGGGACTGGGGTGGACGCACATCTCAGCGTGCGCCTGACCCCTTGCCCCCACTGCACGCCGACATCGGATACAGAAACACAGGAAAAAACCCTCACCTCTCCTAGGTGAAGATTCCTCCAGCAGCACACGCACCACCCACTGACTAAGGCAGACACTGCTGTGCAAGCCTCTCGCCGGAAAACTCTCGGAGGGAAGGTAAAAAAGAGGACCTTTCTCACTCCACCCGGGGTAATCCAGGCCATCAAATAGCCTCAGAGAGTTGAGCTGTGCACTCTAGGGCAGACGTGTGTGTGAGCATTGAAGGTCCGAGCAGAGTGGGGAGCCGAGGATGAAAGAGGCGGAGATAAACAGAAAATAAAAAAAAGGTGGGCAAGAATGTGAGAGGGCAGTAAGGAGGGCTGGGGATACTTGGATGCATAGGAGAGGCATCAACAGAAGAAACAGACAGTTGTTATCCTCTGTACAGACAGCTGGTGAGACCCCATCTGGAGTACTGTGCAGTTCTGGAGACCCAATCTCCGAAAGACAGACAAGATGGAGGCAGTCCAGAGGAGGGCACTAAATGGTGCAGGGTCTGCACCAGAAGACATATGAAGACAGATTTAAAGAGCTTATATGTATAGCCTCAAGAAGGAGGAAGAGAAGAACACGATAGAAACTTTCAAGTACCTCAGCGAATCAACAAAGTCCAAGAGGGTAGCATCTTTCAGAAAAGAGGTGTGCAAGAACAAGGGAGCACAATTTGAAGATAGAGGGGGATAGCTCAGAGGTAATGCAAGCAAGTATTTTTTCACAGAGAGGGTTGTGGATGCATGAAACGGCCTTCCTGAGGAGGTTGTGGAGTCAAAAACAGTGGTGGAATTCAAGAATGCATGGGACAGTCATAAGGCAATTCTAGGGTGGGGTAGGAGGAAGTAGGCTGTTGGTTAACTAGGATCTGCAGTTTATCCATTAGGCAGGAAATGGGCAGACTGGTGGGCCAAGGTCCTTATCTGCCATCAAATTTATGTTTCTTGAAGATCTCAATCATGTCCCCCTTTCCTCCTCTGTTCGGGGAGTACATGTTGAGGTCCTTCAGCCATTCCTAGTATGACAAATGCCAGAGTCCCCTACCATTTTTCTTGCGCATGTCTGGATGCGCTCCGCACTCTCCACATCCTTCCTGAGGTATGGCCTCAGGAACTGGACTCCGTACTCAAGGTGTGGCCTGACAAGCTGCCTGTACAAGGGCATTATGACCTCCTTCCTCCTGCTAGTTATTCCCTGCCAATACAACCCAGCATCCTACTGCCCTTGCCACTGCCCTCTCACACTGCTTCACACTTTCAGGTCCTGTGGAATTATTATGCCTAGGTCTCTTTCCAGCTTGGTAACCTCTAAGGCTTGCTACCTAATACTGTATCGTGCCCTGGTTATTTTTGTTCAAGTGCATGATTTTGCATTTTTTAGTGTTGAAGGTCAGTTGCCATTCCCTTGACCATTCCTCCAGCTTCTCCAGATCCCTGCGCATGCTCTCAGCCCCCTCAGTCATATCCACTCTATTGCAGACCTTCGTGTCATCCGCGAATAGATACACTCTTCCTTCTAGCCCCTTCTCTATGTCCCTTATAAAGAGATTGAAAAGGACACCTATTTGACTCCTATCTATACTGCAATAACACTCTGGTGCTAACCTTACTGTCTTCTACCTGCCTGAAACCCCTTCAGCTACTCCTATAAACACCCTCCCCTAGATAGGAAGTTTAGCAAATTGACAGTTGCATAGCTGTACCGTTTACGCACTTGTAAGCTACAATATTAAGCTACCCCAGATACAGAATTTCTAGGATCCCCAACACCACCTGCCCTACACCTACAAATTGTGCTACCAGATACCTGTACCAGCAGTTCCTTGTGGAACTGTGAACTTACCTGCAGATATCCTACAGAGACACCTTAAGTAGATGTCGCCTGACATCTAAGAAATGTAATCACTCCTTTATGGCATGAACAGGATTAGGCGGGGAGAGGGCAAAACAATGTCTGTTTCGGTGGATGTGTGGTTGAAATTCAATGCAAACTTTCTGCAGGAAAGAAGGTACCATACAAAGAACCACCTTGTCTGTAAGTAAGAGAAAGTAGAGCTTTGGAAGAGTACTTCTAGCTCATCGACATAGCAAACCACAGATATGGCTACTAGGAGAAAGACCTAAAAGGGACAGGTACTAAAGCAACACCTCCTAAAGAGGCTCAAAGGAGATCCACATGAGCCTCAAAGACCACAGTTAGCTTCCAAGGTGGCAGAATCTGCCTAGGCCTTAGCTGCAGAAATGCCAAGATACTGGACAAAGAGATGGCCAAGGGCTTAATATAAAGTGAAGAGCACCAGCATCTGAAGGTGTGCCAAATCCTTCCATAGGTGTTACTGATGGAAAAACTTTTTTTTTAATTTCATTTTTATTGAAAGAGACAACACATACCTTACATATTATTTATCATGAGATGACTTCAGATGTTGTTTCAATGACAGATACAAAACTTGTTGATGTAATCTAACTTAGCTCCAAAAATAAGGTTAATTCATTCAATGTTTTATTTTGTTGATTCAACTATTGGTCTCACACTAGTGGTCCACAGAAAATGCTATGATCAGATAGGCGACCGGACCCCCACCCCATATTGTATTAGTGGTGGGTTTATCACACTCCCTCCCCTTTGGGGAATTAAGAGGTCAGAGTCACCTCTCCTCCTCATGGAACAAACTCGGGTCTCTTGCAAAGGCATGATATGAGCCATCGCTGCCACTTTGACAAAAGGGGTCGAGGTGTCATGCAACCTGGCAGTAAGGTATTCCATTCTGTACATCTCCAGGACAATCTGGTGCCAATCAAAGGTTGTAGGTATGGTAGGGGTCATCCACCTACGTGTTACCACCTTCTGGCAGCCAGGAGAAAGAGAGGCAGCAAGATTTTACTCCAGTGTGGATGGTGAGGGGGATACATGGATAAAATTGTAACTCCCTCTGTCAATTCAATAGTCTCATCCAAGCATTCACTCAATTCCATCTGCAGGATATACCAAAAGGGGGTTAGCTTAGGGCAATGCCAAAAGACATGGCCCAGGTTGGCTAAGGTGCAACCGTATCCTCTCCAACAGTGCCCATACGTAGACGGGAGATATTTTGTCACTTTGGCGAGGGAACAGAAATATCGGGAGCGAGACTTCCATGCAAACTCCCTCCAGGTATTGGAATTTGTGATTTTAATTGCTCCCGAGGCTGATCCCTCCCATATCTCAAAAGAGACCTCCAGGTTCAGGTCCCTATTCCAGGCCTACATAACTGACTGGGAATTATCCCCCAATGAGTTTCGTATTAAGCTATATATGTGGCCTATTAAATTTCCCCATGGAAAGCTGCCCAGTGTGTTCTTAAGAAGGGCCCAAAGAGTTGGGTAGGGGTCCAGTCCCTTTGTCTTAATATGTAATTTCTTACCTGGGTATATCTAAATAAGTCTCTATCAGGTAGGCCATACTTGTTTTGGATTTCGGCAAAGGATATAATCCCTGGGGTGTTAATGAACTGATAGTAATAGTTAAGGCCCAATCTGCACCATAAGGCAAAAGAGGTATCCATCTCGATGGGGTGAAAATTTACATCCTCGGATATTAATGCGAAAAAGAAGAAAATTTGTCTTAAAAGGTTTAGTTTGTTTTAGTGATAACTTCACAGCACAAATCTGTGGGTATGGTAACAGAAATCTCATTGTGTGTGTGTGTGTGGGGGGGTTCCCGGCCTGAGAGAAAAGGATCATTTCTCAATATCATTTATCTCATTTATTGTGAATTCTATGTCCTTCCAGGCAAATTTACCCTCGGGAGAAAGCCATAGAAATAAAGGTCTCCGGAAAGCTGCCTTGGCATAACATTTCAAGTTATGGAGGTTAACCCCTTCCCTGTCCACCAGGAGAGAGAGAGAGTAGGGCTAGACGAACTTGTGGTCTCTGACCACCCCCACGTGAATGAGGAAATTAATTTATTCCAAGATTTAAAGTAGAAAGTGAAAGGAAAGACTGGAACATTTTTAAAGAAGTACAGTACTCTAGAAAGAATGTTCATTCAAATAGCTTCAATACACTGAAAGAAGGTGAATCTCAGTTAACCCCATTTTGTTAAGTCCTCTTGAATCTGAAGGGATAGGGGTTCATAATTTAGTAATGCCAGATGGTCCAATTTATGGGGGATATGGATTCCAAGATATTTAATGTTAGTGCATCACCACCCAAATGGGAAAGAGGCTCTCAGTGCAGGTGGTGGTTGAAAATAATATACTAATACCTCTGTTTTTGTCAAATTTAGTTTAAAATTTGCTAGCTTTTCATATTCCCCAAAAGTTCCCATGAGCGAATCGGTTCTGGGGTTAGGAGAGTTAGATGAATATTGTCTGCAAAGAGAGAAGCTTTGTAAATTTGTTGGCCTAGTGGTACCCCCTTCAATATTAGAGTTTAGCCTCAGAGCGGCTGCTAGGGGCCCCATGTAAAGATCAAAAAAGTAGGACAGGAGGGGGCATCCCTGACGGGTTCCCTGCTGTAATGGGGGGGGGTCATAGAGCCGTAAATCCGAATATATGCCTTTGGATGAGAATATAAACCCTGAAGCGAGGTAAGGAAAGTGTCCCATAGGAAAGGCCATGAGACTCTATCAAAGGCCTTCTCAGCATCAAGACTAAGAATGGCTGACGGAATGAATATGTTCAAGAAAAAGCATCATCCATCTATTATTCTCCGAGGTGCTATGCCTCTTGATAAAGCCTGACTGATCAGGGTGGATTAGGGCAGGAGAAGTGAGTCCAACCTCGAGGCCCAAATTGCCATATAAATTTTATAGTCGAGATGCAGGATGGAGATAGGGTAAGAAGATGTGTTTGATGGGTCCTTATCTGATTTGAGGAGGAAGCAACAACCAAATGACTCCAGGTTGGGGGTGGTCTCCTCGGACACTACCCTAAAAGCAGGCAGCAGAGTAGACAGCAGAGGGCCTATGAATTTACTGTACCACTCTGCTGTGTATCCATCAGACCTGGACATTTAGTAGTCTTAAGGGCCTTACCATGGGAGATTATTTCATCTGCTCTTATTGGAGCTTCTAATGCCTGATGTTGGGATTCCGTTAGTTTTGGAAGGGAGACCTGAGAGGAGTTGTGCCGATCCACCGATTCGGGTTCCCGGAAGAGGGGTATACAAGACCTGATAATAGGAAAGAAAGGATGAATGAATATGTTCATCTGTATGGGAGATAACTTTAGTGACTGGGTGTGTGACCTTCAAAATAGAAATTTTGCTTCCTGGATCTAAGTTTTCGGGCTAGTAGATGTATACCTCTTGTTCCACCCTTGTAATTCGATTGTTTTAGGTAAGTTAGCATTTGGAGAACTCTATGGTCCACTATCTTTTGAATTTCTTTTCTGACTTCCCTTATCCTCCTCTGAATCTCCCTGTCCTCCTCCCTGTATAGCAGTTGGTATGTATGAAGCTGTTCCATTAAACGATTATATGATGCTTCTAACTTATGTTTTTTCACAGGAAGCATATGCAACTATATCCCCCTAACCACAGTTTTCAAGGTGTCCCATAGTACAGGGATAGGAGTGCCCATTGATTAATTCTCCTTAAGAATCTGCAGAATCCTAGTATTCATATAGTCCACAAATTCCTGATCTCTTAAAAGTGAGGAGTTAATTCGCATAGTTTTAATTTTGTGGTTTTATCAAGGTTTATTTTAAGGGTTACGGAATGGTGATCTGACAAGATGCGAGCCCCAGGGCAAGGTCGTAGATAAGAAATAGGCGTTCACAGGAGACAAAGAAATAAGTTTAGCCGCGAACATGACTGAAAGCGGGTGAGAAGTATGTAAAACCTGGGTCTGATGTGAAGAGCCTTCTCCAGACATACTCGACACCCAAGTGAGACAGGGTCCCTTTTAAGTAGTTAAGAGCGTTTGTTGATCTGTGGGCTCGGGCAGTAGAGGTACCTTTCTGGGATGATAGGGCTAGATTGAAGTCCCTCCCCCCCAAATAATCAAAATGCCCCACAGAGAGGCTAGAACTTTCTGTAAGAAAGCGCGCATCACTGGGAGAGATGATTGAAGGGCAGGTAGATATTTACCAGGGTCACCTGTTGAAAGTAAAGTTTGCCTGTCAAGATAATGAATCTGCCCTGGGCATCGACCACTGTATCTTAAATTTCCAGTGGGGTCGTAGCGGGAACCAGGACGGCCACTCCCTTTCTGCGGACACTGGAGTGAGAGGATGCACGACCTCATATCTATTTCCCCATTTAACTTCTGGTGTTCTAGATCCGAGAGGTGGGTCTTCTGTAGGAAATAGAGGTTGGCGCCTGCCTGCCTCCTCAAATACTGCATTAGGTGTGATCTCTTTATGGAACTGTGGAGACCATGACATTCAAGGAAAAGATTTTAGTGGGGCATACCGCCATCACACCTTATTAGATGAGCTGGGGGTATATTCCTGGCCATGACCCCCAGAGAAATTGCTAATAAACAGCATTGAAACCTTGAAGTATGTGTTTTTTTTTTTTTTTTTTTTTTATAAAACTGTGTCTCATACAAACATTTGAGTCATCACTAACCCCAACTGAGGTCAAACAATAAAAAATGATTTTAATTCCCCTATTCAACCTGAGGAATTGTAATTTAGAACCTGAATTAACTACCTCTAAGATAGTAAACTTAACTTCTAACCAGGTTCTGAGAACCTGGAATCCATTCCACTCCACCTCCCTCCTCCCTCCCAACCACCTCCTCCACAACCCCGATCAGGCTTAATAGTTTGAGCCTTAAATCGTAAAATTATTGTGACTTCCATCTTGGAGAAGATATAGTTGGATCCCCTCCAGGGGGCTCACCCAGGTTCCAGTACCATAACTTATGGAGTCTGAGGAGCTAGGGATTGAGCTCCCATTGGTAATGGGAAGGAAAGCCCTAAGGGGGGTAAGACCCCCCTAAAATTGTGATCATCACTCTGAGGAGTGATATCCATGTCTGTGGTGGTAAACACATGGAGAACCTCCTACAGTTGGTGGAGGTCCCCAATTTTATTAATACTGCGGTTCTCCTATAAGAACAACAAAATACTTAGGAGAGTAGAAGAGGAATAAAAAGGGGGCTCGTAGCTCATTCATTATGATCATATGAAGAGCCACCGTTAGGATAGGAACCCCCAATACCAGGATGGGCCCTCCCTAATTTAAAAGAATATATTATGAGAAATAGTGATTCCCTAAATTCCATCTCTTAGCAACAGTGGGGCAGCAGAAGTCACATCGCGAGGAGATTAGAGTCCCTTCCTCAAACGCACTTGAGCTCAAGGAGATACCCCATGGGAATGCGCACTACTACAGAGGGTCTCATGGGAGTGCATATGCCTGGGGGGGCATCACCGATGCTAGTCCCCCCACTCATCGGGTGGTCCCCCATTGGTGGTCCAAAATATTGTGAAGTAATTATCTCGTTTCCCCTATACCCCTAGTTTCCCCACAACCTGTTCAACCGAGGGTCAGGAGAGAGTATATAAATTATACATGGTTAATTCCAGCCATTTCCCTTTCTATGTCCAGGCCAAGTCCAAAATCAATGATCGCAGAGGCGCCAGTCATCAAGGGGGAGAGGCGACACAAAAGATATGGGCTGTGAGACTGTCCATATTCCGAACTCATCCACCACCTCCCTGGGAAAACAAGAATCACCACTTATAGTCCGGGTATTGCCATGGGGTGACCACCAGGGCTCCAGACATGGTGCGCACAGGGTGTACTTACGCTTGAAAAATCGACATTAACGCTCCGTTTTTAACATCAATAGTGTATTAACTACGCATCCATGGTCCAGTTTGAGGTGCAGTTCCCGTCATTGCCACTAGGGTGCCACTGCCGAAAATATCTTAACTGAGCTCCTGGATGCTCGACTACTGCCGAAAACTGCCGAGGTGAGCTCTGAATGTTCGTAAAGATCAAACAACGCAAGAGGAGGAGTCACCGATGAGAAGACGTTATTAGTGAGGGAACATGAAGAACCCTGTCATCACCATCAAGCCCCAGGTCGCCAGGAGTCGATGTCGTGGTATCCGATCATGGCATCGAGAATAGCAAGAGGCCAGGAGTCGAGTCTGGAGTGTGATCCAGGGGTCGGAGCCCAGAAAAATGGAAGAGAAGTGTCAGTCCCCGAATGTGAAGGCAACACCTGGTAAGAGACTACTGAGGACTTGGGGGAACGTGTTGTCCAGAAGTGAAGTGCCTGGCTAAGCCGATTATGGTTCTCTGGATTCAGATCCTGTTGCTGGTGCTTGCTGCTTTATACGTTTGGCCTGTTACACAGGCTAAAAAGATGTCTAGTGGTGCCTCAAGGGTGTGGCGGGGGCAAGACAATGAAGTGGCAAGCACAACGGAGGCTCAAAAAGAAAAGAAGCAAGCAGCAGCAAGGAGAGGGGAAGGGGGAAGGCTTAATACAACAAGACTGCAGAAAATTAATTATGACAGCCAGCCAGATGTGTCTGCTGCATTTTCCTCCTCCCCTCTCAAGTCAAAATCTAAGCTGAGGTGTTGCTGCTGTGCTTAATGTGTGAGAGAGACTGCTAAAAAGATGCCTTAGTGGTGCAGTGTAACCCAACCTGTGAGTCCATGCCAAAAATAATTTCGGAGTGGGGGCACGGAATTAAAAATTTGACAAGAAAGGCCATCAATATACACTTTGCAAGCCCCAACATGCCCTGGGCTGTGTATAGTTCTCCTTTACTTACCCAGGCTGTCTCTCTTCCCTATCATCCTACCCCTCCTCCCATCTCCGTTATGTCTGACCCTTATCTCCCCAATTTCTCCCTATTTCCCTCGCCTCGTGGCCCACTTACCCTTCCTGATACCGGCCCTGCCCTCCCAGCTCCCCCACCTAATGTGCTGTTTACAAGGCTTCCCAACCCCCAGGGGCTCTCTTTCTGAACTCTGCACCATTTTGTTTTGCCCCTGCCCACCTCTGACACCCCTAGCCTAGGGTAGGAGATCAACTGTTTAAATATGTTTTAGTTTTAAACCTACTCTTTTATGCATTACTGTATATCTACTGAATTCGTCTGCTAAGCTAACTGTTAAAATACATTCATCCATGTTGTGTAACACATTATTAAAAAACACACTAAATACAGTAAAGAGTTTTTTTTAATAATGTGTTACAAATCCGTTCATTTTTCAGAAATGTACTCTTCTTCGAAATTTTTTTGCCATTTGTACACACCTGAAATTGGTTTTACCCACCCCATTTTAAAAATGAGAAGTAAAATACTCATGGCAACATTTCTTATCTGGAGCCCTGGTGACCACAGAGCTCGAGATAGCACCAGTAAATTCCCGTGGGGTACAGTTGCGGTGGAGTGGGAGGAAGGGCACGGAGAGGGAGGGAGCCAGAAGGAGAGGCGGGTCAAAGGAGCCCAAACCACCGACCACCAGGAAGATTTTCAATTTAGATCAAGGTTCTCGGCTTGGCAATCTGCCTGCCATCAGGAAATCTCATGAAGGCCAATCATTTCCAGAAGTCATAGTGCTGCCCTGGGGACAAATATTACTTTGTTGGTGTTTCCTCCCATCTAGGCTTCACTTTATCGGTCAAAATGTGAATGTTAGGCCAACCTACCTCCGCCCCCTTCGGGGACCCACACACACACACACACACACACACACACACACACCAAGGATGGACCTTAACATTGTTTTATTAGCCCTGAATCTAGTGCAGATTGGCCAGGGCTAGTGCAGCTAACCCTCTACTTGTCCGTTTTGACTAGTGCAGGTTTTTCATGGTTGTTATTAAAGTTGAAAAACTCCCTACTTTAGCAGGCTGCAGTTCTTTTGCTAATCTCCCTCAGTGTTCCATGTGGCCTGGTGTGATTAACAGCTCATTAAGAGCTGTAATTATCTGGCAGTTCAAGAGTAGGATTCAACAAAAGACTCTGTGTGAGTCATTATCACTCAATTATTAGGACATTCAGCTAGTGTGCATGCTGTGATCAAGAGGTGGAGTGTTCAGCCACTAGCTTCCAGTTTGCTGAACTTGTCATTGATTTTCCCCACAATAAGAAGCCCAGTGTGCCTCATTTCCCAACCTTTTGAGTGTCAATATCCAACACTGCAGTGACAGAATGCTATCATGCATACACGGTCTGCCCAGCCAGGTGGTCTGTCCACTCTATACTTTCCCTTGACACCACTGCAGACTAGACTCTGAAGTAGCCATCCATAGACCCACAGCTGCCATTACTGACTGGTGTAGGGGTCCACAGCTCCTCTTAATAGAAACATAGAAACATAGAAGTTGACGGCAGATAAGGACCGCAAGGCCCATCCAGTCTGCCCATTTCTTTTTCTACCTTATAAATGTGCCATTGGCCTTTGTCAGTGACCTATCTATTCATAGTCATTTGTATTGCTCCCTTATGCCTATCCCATGCCTGTTTGAAGCCCTGCACTGTATTCATAGCCACCACTTCTTGTGGTAAGCCATTCCATGCATCTACCACCCTTTCTGTGAAAAGAATTTCCTCACATTCCCTCTTAATCGGCCTCCTCTAATCTCATGCTGTGTCCTCTTGTCCTGCTATTTTCTTATATTTAAACATGTTAGACTCTTTCACCTTGTTTATGCCCTTAAGGTGTTTGAATGCCTTGATCATATCACCTCTCTCCCTCCTTTGCTCAAGGGTATACATATTGAGCTCCGTTAATCTGTCCTCATATGTCTTCTGATGCAGTCCCAGCACCATTTTGGTTGCCCTTCTCTGGACTGCCTCAATTTGGTTAATGTCCTTTTGAAGGTGTGGCCTCCAATACTGCACGCAGTACTCCAGATGGGGCCTAACCAATGTCTTGTAAAGAGGGATTATTACCTCCCTCTTCGACTTGTGATACCCCTACTAATACACCCTAACACCCCCTAGCCTTACCTACTGTTTTAGAGGTCTGCTTGGATGATTTCAGGTCATCAGTGATGATGATGCCCAAGTCTCTTTCTTCCTTTGTGACTGCTAGCAACTCCTCCCAGCCTATAAGTGGCTGGGTTTCTCTTCCCTATGTGCATGATTTTGCACTTCTTTGCATTAAATTCCAGTTGCCACTCTTCTGACCATTCTGCTAGTTTATCCAGATCTCTTCTCATTCTGCCCACCCCATCTGGATCATCTACTCTGTTGCAGATCTTGGTGTCATCTGCAAACAGACAAGCCTTACCCTCTAGTCCATCTGCGAGGTCACTAATGAAGATGTTGAATAGGACTGGCCCCAGGACTGATCCTGAGGTACCCACTTGTGACTTGCATCTCTTCTGACTGTATACCATTTTACCACCACTCTCTGTTTTCTGCCAGTCAACCAGTTTGCCACCCAGTTGACCAACTTCTGACCCACCCTGAGCCTACCTAGCTTATTTATCAATCTTCTATGTGGAACAGTGTCAAAAGCTTTGCTGAAGTCAAGGTAGTGTGACATCAACTGCTCCCCTTGGTCCACCACTCTGGTTACCCAGTCAAAGAAATCTATGAGATTAGTTTGACAGGACCTTCCTTTGTAAACCCATGCTGTCTTGGATCCTGTGCCCCTATGGATTCCAGGTGTTGCACTATCCTTTCCTTAAGGAGTGCCTCCATAATCTTGCCCACTACTGAGGTAAGACTGACCGGTCTGTAGTTCCCCGCCTCCTCCCTGCTACCACTCTTGTGGAGTGGGATCACATGAGCCCTTCTCCAGTCTTCTGGGACCTCTCCTGTGCTCAGAGACTCACTAAACAATTCTGCTAGTTCCTCCTTTAGCTCCTTAAGTACCCTGGGATGTATGCCATCAGGTCCCATTGCCTTATCCACTCTGGAGCTAGCAGCTCTTGTGGGACCCTTTCTTTTTTGTGAGAGGAGTAGTGCTCACCTCCCTCCCCCCTGTGTCCATGATGCTGAGCTGTGGGCCCTGCCCTACCTTCTCTTCAGTAAATACTGAGCAAAAGTATCTATTTAGGATAGATGCCTTTACAGGGTCCTCCTCCTCACTTGCTCCCTTTTCTCCATTAAGCTTAGCAATACCCCCTCTGGACTTTCTCCTTTCACTAATGTATCTATAGAAAGTCTTGTCACCTTCTTTTACTGTTCGTGCTAGTGTTTCCTCAGTTTGGGACTTTGCCTGCCTTACTGCCTTACCCGCTTCCCTTAGGGCAGTTTGGTATGCCTCCCTATCTTCATCCCGCTGTGTTCCCTTATATTTCCTGAAGGCCAGCCTTTTGGCTCTGACCTTTTCTGCTACTGTATTTGAGAACCAAAGTGGTTTCCTTCTTCTTTTGCACTTCCTTTTCTGTCTAACACAATGGGATGTTGCTTCAAGTATTGCATCCTTAATGCTTGCCCACTTTGCCTGCACTCCTCACCTGTGTTTCTTTTTCACACCAGTCAATGCCATCAATGCAGTACCACCCAGCATGTCATTTCATCCTAAAAACAATGCTTTGGAGCCTGTATGGTACAAGCAAAACCTTAGTAATATATAATTTGAAAAGTTAAAAAGGTATTCCTGGTATGCATAGATCATGCTATATAGAAAGAGAGGCAGTACAGCATCATGCCTTTATACTGCTCCCTTTGACTGATGAAATGACACTTATGAAAAATCTGTTTTTGTTAGGGCAGAGCATGTTAAATCAATATTTTGTGCCTGATATATATAACAGATCGTCAAAGTTTCTTATATCCCAAGCTCCCTGTGTTTAACTTTCTCCAAAGAAATCCTAGAACTTCCTCTGTCTCACTTGCAGTGTAAGAAAACTTCCATAAGTGCAGTTCTAGTTCATCACAGGGTGGGAGATAAGAGTGTCTTTCTCTGCCTGATTCTGTACATTGCCCTGCAGGTCAGGGTGGGACTGTGGTGATGTGCATGATGATGCTGGCTATTGTGTGTGCAGAGCTAGAACTGCCTGACTGAACATTTGCTATTATGGTAGTCTAACCTAACCTAGCTGATCAACCGGTCCATAACGGAGGGGTCTGTACCCAAGCTTTGGAAACAGGCTCTGGTGATTCCCATACACAAGGGAGGATCAGCAGAGCCCATTGAGAACTACAGGCCTATCTCTTTGTTGTGTGCCACAGCAAAAGTACAGGAGAAGCTAGTCTACTCCCAACTCCGTAACTACATAGAAATCCACCGGGCAATCTCACCATCGCAGCACGGGTGCAGGGCCAAGCATGGGACGGACACTCACGCTAACTAAATTCTCTACAGAAGTACTGAGCAATAATGACGGAGGGGTCAGCACAGGCGGTCTTCATTGACCTATCTAAAGCTTTCGACTTGGTAAATCACAACCTCCTTCTTCAAAAGATGCGCTCTCTTGGCCTTGACACCCACTCACTGGGATGGTTCAAGAGTTATCTCTGGGCGCACCCAGAGGGTTAAGTGGGAGGATAAAGTCTCCAAGCTAGCCCTACTCAAAGAAGGGGTACCCCAAAGGTCAATCTCGGCCCCTTCTCTTTACACTGTACATAAATGATCTGCATAAACACTGTGGGAGTAGCAGCGCCATCCAGCACGCAGATGATGCAGTCATTTATAGAGCTTCCCTAACTTACCAGAGTTGCAGACAGCCCTCCAAGAAGACATCCATCAGATGGAGGACTGGCTCTCTGAACAAAATGGTTTTAAACACCAACAAAGAAGGTAATGCTCTTTGGCCCTAGATCCCTGGGAACAGAGGTCACATCTCCTTCAACTCCAGTCAGGGGGTTGCAAAACTTGAGGTGGTCACCTCCACCAAATACCTTGGCCTTACCCTGGACCAAGGCCTCACACTAAAAAATAATGTAGATCAAATCACCAAAGCCATCCATGGGAAACTTGGCATCCTTTATAGACTAAAGGACCAGATCATCCCGGAAGCTAGGGTAGCCATTGCCACTAGTGTACTCCTCCCAAAGCTCACATACGCGGCCCTGATCCTCCAGGGCGTGGCCGTGATGGAGTTAGGAAGGCTGCAGACCTTGTACAATAAGATAGTCCGCTATGCCACCATGTCTCACCCGAGGACTCACCACTGTGAGGCCCAATCCAGACTCAGGTGGCCGTCTCTGGATGCTCGCCTCTCCTACCCAACCCTCTGCCTTACATTCAAGCTACTGGGTCCTTACCTCCCCAGCCTGGATGGGCTCAGTCAGGGTGAAACCCAACCCATGGAGCCCCTCGCTCATCAGGCCAAACTCTCCTTGGTTCCCAGGATTAGGACTAAAGCCGGTTCTAGGTCCTTGCGCATACAGCCCCTTCCACCTGGAACAACCTCCCCTTGAGGAGTACGTGGAGGCTGAGACCGCTACTCAGCTTCCCGGACTAAGCTTAAGGGACACCTGCTCAACAGGAGCATATGTCTTTGCTACAGTACCTGACCACATACTGCCACCTGGGTAGCTCAATAGACCCTCCCTACCTCCATCCTGGCAGTATGACAGTCCTCCCTTTCAGACGGGTGCACTTATGTCCCAAATCTATCCCCCTTCCAACTTTGTCCACGCAGCAAAGTTAACCTTAGGTCTTTAGCTGCTGCTCACTATTCCAGAGCACTTTTAATCTAATCAATAATTAGTGATGTTTAATGTTTAATGGTCTCATTATTTGTAAATTCTATGTCCTTACAGCCTGCATGTCTTCCACTACCTGCTGCCCGTAAACATATGTACTCTTACTGTTAAAAACTACTCAATCTCCTGACTGTACTGATCTGTTACCTGTATGTTTGTTGTTTCACCCAGGTCGCCCCTGAAAAAGGGACCTTCAGGGGCCCAGCGGGCCTACCCGGTCATCAAAATTCAATAAATAAATAAATAGTCTCTGGTTTGGCGGGAAGGGGGTGAAGAAAAAGGAAGCAAGAGGCACATGGTAAAAAAAAAAAACCAACAATGGGGGTACACACTGAGTGTGACTGGACTGCAGTCTTTTTTTTTTTTTGCTGGGGTAGAAAGCAATGTGGGAGCAGGATAAATATGCAATAGTCGGAGTATTTCTTGGCTTGCATTTTTCCTGTTTAACCGATCAAAATTGACCATTATTATTGTGGGCTAGTGCAACTTCTAATCAACTTGTCCGGCTGGCTAGTGCAAAAAAAAAAAAGTTAAGGTTGACCCCTGCCCACACATATCCAAACAGATCACAATGGGTGCCTTATTACTTGCTTAAGAGAGGTCCCCTGCCTGAATTGCTGTATTTGCTTCAGGATGTCTTCTAGGGATGCAGAGCCTAGATCGTTCCCTCCTGGGTTGGACGATGCATTCCCATGGCATCTCCCTTGGTCTTATAAGCCCATCCAACTTGCGGTTGTCCTGATGATAGAGGATCCCTGCCAAAGGTAAATTCTGGCCACCTCCACTGAAAAGTGCGTCTGTGTGCCAGATGGATAAAAGCACTACAAGCTTGACAGGGTAGGGGTCCTGAATTTTAACTAGTGGGCCCGCAGGATTGGGAACAAAAAAGAGAACTCGCGTCTGAGTCTTTGCATTGTGGGGGCATAATCGTTATCAAGAAAAATCCTCCTGCCCTCGTAGAGTCCTTTTTGCCCAAGCTTTCTGTAGAAGTTGTTCTTTGACAGCAAAGTTTAAAAAGCGGGCCACGATGGATCTGGGGTGAGCTCCGGGGGGGGGGGAGGTCTAGGACCCAGGGCTGTACGGTATCTCTTTATATTTATTGAAAATTCCGGGCCCAGGTCCAAAACCGAGCGTAGTAGGTGATCCAGAAAGGCGGAGATGTCCAAATCTTCCTCACCCTCAGGAATTCCATATATGAGCAGATTCTTCCTTCAGACCCTATTTCCGGCATTTTCTTGCCTTTGGATAATTGTAAGTTGGTTCTGGGCGAGTTCTTCAACTGCGGCCTCCAGGGAATCTAGCCATTCAGTATTGGCCAATATCTGTATATCTGCCTCATCGATGCGGGTTTCCAGGGAGTCCAGCTCAGCCCGGAGGTCTTGTAGAGACTTTCACCTCCGTTCTGAATTCTTGAATGGCATTTAGGATCGCATCGGAAGGCAGCTTGTTCTGGGAATTTTTGTTAGCCTGCTGCGTGCGCTGTGAATCCTCCTGGGCCGACATGCTGTCTCCACGCTCCGGCAGTTCGTCTTCCGACTGTCCCGGAAATTAAAGATCCGAGCGGTTACTCGGCTGGAGCATAAATCAGGTGGGGGTCTCTTAAAAGTGTTTCCAACTCCGATTAAGGCAATAAAAGGAATAAGAGAATCTAGAAAGTGTTTTTTCTTTTGGTTGGCTGAGGGGCGATCTGACCCATGCAGCTTTATGTTTCCATGGCGCTACGGAACCAGATGAAAAACTTCTCACTACTGCAATGTCTGGATGACCCTTGCTATGTATCCTGCCTTTATGACTCTCCTGCATTCAGGAGCCAGGCTGACAGCTGGAACTTGTTTACCCCAAAAGTATTGTTCCCTGATATAATATGTCATGTCTGCTTTGCAGGACATGTGAATGCTGGCTGATAGCTGAACTAGATACAAATATCAAATGCAAAAGGACAACAAGTTGCGATGAGAATCATCACTGGGCGGTTCTTTAGGCTCTTGTTGAACCTTTGGATCATTTGCCACTTAGGACAAGCGTAGAGGAGTGCATCTGGCCATGCCAGGGAGAAACACAGAAACATAAAATTTGCCAGCAGGTAAGGACCATTTAGCCCAACTAGTCCGCCCAATGTTACCTTCCTACAGTATCACCACAGATCCTACTTGATCGATGACCCATCCCCCTTCCCTTATGCCTATTAAATGCATTCTTGAACCCCACCTCTGTCTTTGCCCCACTACCTCCACTGGAAGACTGTCCTAAGAATCCACTACTCCTTCTGTGAAAAAGTACTTCCATACATTTCTCCTGAATCTACCCCCTCCAGCTTTTTATGCTCCCTTGTCCTTAAGCACCTTTTTTTTCTGAAAAAGAGAGACAATCTATTCCTAGGAACTGTGGCTTCCAGTACCTGCTGAAGTATTTTGGGGTCTTTCAGCTGGACTTGGCTCTGATGAGGTTTACAAGACGAATTCTGCACTTGGTTGCACAGCATGTGGAACATCTCCTGGGGAGCTCCTATTCATTGGATCCAGAGTCTACTCTGCTGTACCAGTGTGCTTGATAGTTTAGTGTGCCCGCCAAAGGCAATGCAGAGTGTGACTGAAGGTTCTTCTCCACCCAGAGAACCTTTTATGTGTCAGACATTATGGATTTGCTCTGTGCCACCCTGGCATCTGGTATAAGCCACCGTGATTGCACTAACCAATCTGACCAGGACATGCTAGTGGCATAGCCAGGCTCGGAATGTTAATATTGCTCAGAATACAGCTTGCATCTCGAGGACATTGATGGGAAGTTTTTTGTTCTGCCTCCATGAACTGAGGTTGTGAACAGCACAGCTCCCTAACCCATAAGACTGGTGTCCATCCTGAGGGTTCTGTAGTTCATATCTGTTAGACATCTCTTTGCATAGGACTGACAGCGCAGTCCACCAACTAACAGACACTACCATCTATGGTGGCAGAAATATCTTGTTTAACAATGTTGGTCTCTGCAAGTACCAGTGTCGCTGAAGGTTGAGCTGGACAGGTTGACTCTGGAGCCTGGCCTACTGGATAAAGTCTGTGTTTGCTGCCATCAGACCAAGGACATGAAGAACTGACCGAGCTCATGCCATTATCCTTGGCAGTATTTTGCATGCTTGTAAGAAGGTCTCTGGTCAGTCATCTAAGAAAGACACTATGCCTCAAGATGTGTTGAAGGCTGCCCCCTAGGTATTGCAGACACTGTATTCTGTGTTGCACTCAGTGATGCCCCTTATAGCCAGCCAGCCATCCATCCAGATAGGAGTGCTCATGGTAGCCAAGCATGCAAAGAGGATCTGCTATTATGGACATGACTTTGGTGCACACCCCTGGAACTGTGGATAGTCCAAACAGCAGAATCATGCACTGGAAATGCTGGCCTGCGGCAAAGGACTGGAAAAAACAGAGGTGTGATGTGCAGGTATACATCTAACAGGTCCATAGAGGCGTGAAAACCCCAGGCTGTACAGCTGCTATAGAGAGAATCGTAGCGTTTTCATTCTGAAGTAATGCAATTTGATCCCTTTGTTGAGGCATTCAAGATCCAGTACAACTCTGAAGCTTCTAGTCTTTTTCGTGACAATAAGACTGCCTTGTTCACGAGGAGAAATTATGTGGACTGTGCCCAACTCCCAGAGATGTGTGATGGCATCCTGTAGTGTCTTGGCTTTCATCTCGTTGTGAGATCCAGGCAACTGAAGGATGAAACGCGCTGCAGTAGGAAGATCGAAAATCTAATGAGTATTCGTTATAGACAATGTTCAACACCCATCGGTCTTCAAGTTATTTCCATCCACTGGTTGGCAAGAACAGCATTCTTGCCTCCAGTGGAGGCTATGGACCAGGGAAGGGCTTGATCTCACTATGACTGATTGTCAGCGTGGTCTCAGTTGTCCATGTGAGCTCCTCCGCTGTGGCCACACGGCCTGAAACAAAAGAATTACTGTCTGCAGTTTGAGGATCTGTTGTGTGACTACCTGAACCTGGGGGCTCGAAGAATGCTGCCAAGCTTCCCAAAAGGGTGTCTCCCTTGAGGCCTTTTGTCTTGTGGCAGGGCCAGTTTTGAACATGAAACATGTCTGATGCTAGCCTATATATCCAAGCCAAAGGACGTCTTGGAAGACTTGTCCAGACCTGGGACAAAGCCAGTGCACTCTCCATGCCACAACAGAATATAATGCCGGCTCTGCAGATACCTGCATCAGATCAGAAAAAGTATGTACAAGAAAACCTGCTTCCATGCTGAGGAGTGACAATTTGCTGCAGGTTATTAAAAAGCTAGTATAGCATAGCCAAATGCTATGCAAAACGGGGTAATGCTAACCATTTCCAGAAATGCACAGCAGCAGACTGCTAACCATTAATTGAGCAACTCCATGGCACAAAAAATTACCTGGCTAAAACAACATTTTTGTTTTAAAGTTTGCTAATCAATCAATCAACTCTTTATTTTACCAGGCGAAGCACCATTGAGCAAGCTCATTTGCAAGGCAGACCTGGACATATACACGTGAACAGTAATAATACAGATACACAACAAAGGAAGGCTACAATAATTGGCATAATGGTAAACAAATGGGGGTTAACCACCCAATACAAAAATCAGTATAGTACAATACATACAGTGATAATATGTACAACTAAATACAATGTTTCCGAGGGTTCATAAAGAAACAACGAGAAGAAAGGAATTGCAGAAGAGTTGCAGGAGGAGGGATCAAGGGACAGCTAGAGGGCAAGTGCTGTTGCTGAGGCCGAAGTGTCACGACATCAGCGAGAAACAGTTGCAGGATTCGTTGAAGCGTAGGCATAACTTTTGAACATGGAAAATTTTATGGGGATGGCTAGCTTCAGAGATTTTTGAAGACTGTTCCACACTTGGAGAAGGGCATAACTTATAGAAGACTTACCATAGCGTGTGTTGACTTTAGGGATTAAGGAGATATAGGAGAGGCTTCTCAGGGCGTAGCTACCTGCGGGGCTAATCGTAAGATTCTTGGATATACTGAGGAAGCTTCTTAGAAATTGCTCTGAAGGTCCAAAAGACAGCGTTCTTCTGCCTTCTAAATTTAAGTGAAGTCCAACGTATCACGGCACACAGGGAGCAGTGATGGGTGGAACGTGGGCTGCAGAGAGATAAATCTATGGCTCGGTGGTAGAGCATATTGAGCTTTGATAGTGCCAGAGCAGGTCCTTGCCCATAAAGGAAATCTGCGTAGTCCAACAGTGATAAAACGTAGTTTGGACCAATTTCTTTCTGACATCATAAGAAAGAAGATGCTTAATCCGGTAGAATAGACCAAGTCTCTGTTCTAGCTTCTTTAAAAGTTCCTCAATGTGAATGGAGAAGGAAAGCTTATGACCAATCCACACCCCCAAATATTTAAACTTAACCACAAAGTCTATGGACTCACCAAGAAGAATAGTAATTTGTGGTAAAGAGCCTTGGGTAGAGGGATTTAGGGTATGAGTGAATGGTGAAAGAAACATGGCCTTAGTTTTTTTTTGCGTTTAAAAAGAGCTTTTCCTTCAACAGGTTCACCTGCAGCCAATTAAACTCTTGCTGGCGGTCCAAACATGCTTGCTCAGGAGTAGATCTATCAATATAAATGACCGTGTCATCTGCAAAAAGATGAATACTGGCCGATTTAATGCCAGAATCAATGCCGTTGATACAGAGGGCAATGAGTAAAGGTCCTAGGATGGACCCCTGTGGTGCACCTCTCTGCAAGGCTTTGGGGGAAGGTCACCGTCAGCTTTAACCTGTTGTAATCTCCCTGTGAAGTAACTGGAAAACCAATTCAATGCTAGTGCATCAAGATCAATGTTCCAAAGAGACCAAGTGTTATACAATTTCACACTCTATTAGCATTTTTGCACAAGAAACTGCTAAACAATTTTTTTCTGGCTTATTTAATACACTGTGCTGCTTCCGAGTCATGTGGCAGCTCATAACATAAGCCTACCAGCCAGCAGGCCATGGCTCATGCATATATACTGATGCAAGCACTACCATCATTGATGTTCCTACCACCTCCCAGTGGATCCTAATATTAGACACCACCTAAAGTAGGAGACTAGCTTTCTTTATGACTGCGCAGAGAGGCGACTCCACATTGGGAATGGTTTTCATGTCCTTACTGTCCACGGTGTGTACCTCTGTCAACCTCAGTGCTGAGGATTTCCTCACCTCTGTGGCAATAAAGTCTTTGGCTGTGTGATAGATTGGGAATGCCCAGTCTTTCTTGGCTACTCTTTTTAGGAAGTCAGTTTTTTTTTAACAGTTTCCGGTGGTTTGTCCTTCAGGTCCGGAGTGATGCATACATGCTTAATAAAGATGTTGATACACTCTATGTTTAACACTTTTCCCACTGTTTCTTCAGAGTGCTCCTCACCAGAGGGAACATATTCACCCTCTTCTGGTAAAGAAGGAAAGTATAGTTATGTAGGAACTTACCATAACTGTAGATCTTCGAGAGAGGTTCCTTCAGTAGGTCATCACTTACAGAACTGGCGCCACCTGGCGTCAAGCCATACGGCAGACTTTTCTAGCGAAATCCCTGGCAGAGGGAACCACCCACCGTCACATGACCTCGCTTGACAGCGTGACTGTATATAGTGGGCTGTCCCCACGCCTCGCCCTCCAGTTCTCAGGCCGGAGCCAGGAAGAGGCCTGACAGCAGGAGCGAACAGGATTTGGAGACCCTGTAAAACACAAAATGAGGGGAAGGAGGGGGATAAAAATATGACCTACTGAAGGAACCTCTCTTGAAGATCTACTGTTATGGTAAGTTCCTATGCAACTGTACTATCTCACGAGAGGGTTCCTTCAGTAGGTCATCACTTATAGGACAGAGTCCCAAGCAGTCCCTCCAAAGAGAGACCAAGAGAAACTAGGGAGGAGGAAAAACAACTCCAACAGAAAAACTGGAATCCAGAATGGACCCAGCCTAGGACAGAAGGCCCTGTAACACAGCTAGGCCGAAACCAGCCCTCCGCACAGAAGCAATGTCCAGACTGTAATGTTTGGTAAAGCTATGGAAAGAACTCCAAGCGGCTGTGGCACAGATATCAGCCACAGAGACACTTCGCAAAAAGGCAGCAGAAGCAGCCATGCCCCTAATAGAATGACCTCTGATGATACCCAGCAGAGGTTTGTCATACTTCTGGTAACAATACCTAATGCAGTTGCCTAACCATTTGGAAAGGCCCTGCTTGGAAACCAGTTTGCCCTTCGATCTGGGGGCAAAGGAAACAAAAAGCTGATCACAGCTACGGAATTCTTTAGTCCGGTGAATGTAACACCGAAGAATCCGATGTACGTCCATGGTATGGAAGAGTGCCTCACCTCTGTTCGAGGGGACGGATAGTATACAGGAAGCTCTACCGATTGGTTCAGCATGGCTTCTGACACCACCTTGGGAAGAAAACTACAGTTGCGTTAAAAACTTACCATAACAGTAGATCTTTGAGAGATGCTCTTGCAGTAGGTAATTACGTACAGGGCTGATGCCAGCCGGCATCAGGACCCAACAGAAAAATTTCTAGCTAGCAGTCTTTGGCGGGGGACCGCCCCCACGTCAGGTGACTGATGTCATGTGGCGCCAGTATAAAGGGGCGGTCCCCACGCCCGCCTTTCCAGTTCTTTCCCGCCAAAGGCCAAAAGGCAAGACGAGAGAGCAGCAGATATTTCCTCCTGGAAAAGCAGCTGAAAAGCTTAGGGGATGGAGGAGGATAGATATTTACTGCAAGAGCCTCTCTCGAAGATCTACTGTTACGGTAAGTTCTTATATAACTGTACTATCTTACTTCGAGAGGGCTCTTGCAGTAGGTAATTACATACAGGACTGAGTCCCAAGCAGTCTGAAATAAGAAGAAACAAACAAGAGGAGGAAAGCTACTCAGAAGTAGACCCTCTGGTTGTGAAGCCCTTAGGAAAGGAGGTCTTGCAAAACAGCCAGCCCGAAGCCTGCTCTACAGCGAGAGACAATGTCCAAACTGTAATGTTTCGTAAAGGTATGGACAGAAGTCCAAGTGGCGGCTGCACAAATGTCAGCTGCTGACACATTCTTGAAACAAGTCACAGAGGCAGCGACCCCTCTGGTGGAGTGGCCTCTAACTTGACCCGGCAAGGTCTTCTTGTACTTGTCATAACAGAAAGTGATACAATGAACCAACCATTTCGATAGGCATTGCTTAGAAACAGCATTGCCTTCTTTTTTACGAGTAAAAGAGAGAACAGTTGATCAGTCTTTCTGAGATCCTTCGTCCTGTTGGTGTAGTATCTCAGAATTCAGTGAACATCCAAAATATGCAGGAGGTACTCTCCATGATTAGAGTGGTGTGTAAAAAAGGCAGGCAACTCTATGGATTGATTCAGCGTTTATTCCGCTACCACCTTAGGGAGAAACTTAGGGTTGGTACGCAGAGCCACACGTTCCTTCTGAAAAAATCAAATATGGGATTTTATACATCAGGGCCTGGAGCTCAGAAATCCGTCGGCAGAAGTAATGGCCACTAGGAAGAGAGTCTTCCAAGAAAGAACTTTAGGTCCGCCGAGGCTGCTGGCTCGAAAGGAGGCAGAGTAAACTTCTCTAAAATGAAATTCAGATCCCAAGGAGGGACAGGAACCCAGATAGGGGATTATAAGTGAAGGACCCCTCTCAAAAAGGTCTTAGAGACCTCCAGCTGAGTAAACGTTCTGTCTGCAAAGGGGACATGATAGGCCAAAATGGCTGCCATGTGAACCTTTAAGGATGAATGGCTGAGACCCAGATCGAAGAGGTGTCGCAGGTAATCCAGAAGTCGGCCAACAGAGCACGAGAAAGGCTCGACATTATTGGAGGCGCCCAAATAGAGAACCGCTCCATTTCATGGCATAAGTAGATCTGGTTGAGGATTTCTGGCCTCCACCAGAATCTCAGCTACTCGTGGTGGTGGGTGGGGGCCCCAAATCGGGCTTGAGCTACGCCTGCAGGAGCCGCCTGCAACTGAAGGGACTTGAGGCCTGGATGGACCAGGGTCCCCTGATCCTGGGTCAGCAAAATAGCGATAGAGGAAGAGGAGGTTCCTCTGAGTACTGCTAGAAGAGAGAACCAAACTTGCCTGGGCCAGGAAGGAGCGATCAGAATCATTCGAGCTCCTTCCGAACAGAGTTTCTGCAAGACCTGTAATCAGTGGAATCGGGGAAGGCATAGACTGAATCTGCCCTTCCAGTCTAGAGACAGAGCGCTCTCCAAAAATGCCGCCCCTGGATCGAGAGCGAGCAGAAACGGGAAGTTTTGTATTTTGAGGGGATGCGAACAGGTCTACCTGTGGAGTTCCCCAGCGAGGAAGATGTCCACGACCCCCTGATCCAGTTCCCATTCGTGAGCTAGAGCAGATGACCGGCTGAGCCTGTCTGCCAGCGTGTTCTCGACCCCCAGGACATGAGATGTCGTGAGGTGAAGGTTGCGCTGTACTGCCCAATCCCAGATTCACATCGCCTCTCTGAAAAGGGGGTAGGAAAGAGTTCCTCCCTGTTTGCTGATGTACCAGACCACACACACATATTGTCCGTCTGTACAGCTAGGTGATCGGGAGACAGCTACAGATACAGAGCCTGAAGAACATACAGTACTGCCCTTAGTTCGAGCACACTGATGTGAAGGGACTTTTCGAGCTTGGACCAGGAGCCCTCGGTCCTGTGAGGACCGAGATGGGCTCCCCAACCCTCGCCAGAGGCGTCTGTAGTTAACGTCGGCAAGGGGAGAGGGAGACCGAAGGGAACTCCCCGGCAGAGGTTCTCCTGAACCATCCACCACTGCAAGTCCCGAGCCATGGGAGTGGAGACCAGGACAAGTTTATCTAGGTCGTCCACTAGCTGATCCCACTGAGACCGAAGCGCCCACCGAGAGATTCTCATGTGGAGCCGAGCACGAGAGACTGTAGGAATAGCAGCCACCATCAGCCCGAGGAGGCGAAGGAATGACCTGGCGCTGACCCGCCTGCAGCTGGACAACAGGTTGACCTGGGCCTGGAGAGTGGCCGCCCTGTCCGGTGGCAGGAAGGCCATGCCAGAGGTCATGTCCAGGATCCCCCCCGATAAACTGGAGCCTCTGGGACGGGATCAGATGGGACTTGGCCTGGCTGATGGTAATACCCAGACATGCAAAGACCTGCTGGGTAAGGGAAAGGAAGCGCAGGAGTTCCTCCCTGGACGGGGCCACCAGGAGCCAATCGTCCAGGTACGGGAAAACTTGCACCCCTTGGGTACGAGGTAGGCTGCTACCACCGAAAGGCATTTGGTGAATACCTGGGTGCCAAGGAAAGACCAAACGGAAGGGCCTTGAACTGGTAGCGGTACCCCTGGAACACAAAACGCAGGTATTTACGGTGGGAAGGGCGGATAGGGATATGCAAGTAGGCATCCTGCATATCCAAAGTGCACAGCCACTGTCCCGGCCGAAGAAGGGGAAGGAGGCTCTGCAGCGAGAGCATCCTGAACCTCTTATACTCCACGAACAAGTTCAGGGAGCTGAGATCGAGAATCAGTCTCACGTCCCCAGTTTTCTTCAGGACCACAAGAAAATGGGTATAGTACCCCGTTCCCTGAAGAGGAACGGGGATGGGTTCTATCGCCTCCTTCGAGAGGGGAGAAATTTTTTTCCTGGACCAGAAGAAAATGCTCCTGCGAGTAAGACGACCTTGGAGGAGGGTGTCGAGGGAGTTTCTGAAGAAACTCTATTGAGCGTCCCTCTGCGATGAGTTGGAGCACCCAAGAATCTGACGTTATCCTCTCCCAACCCGGGAGGTGGAGGGAAACCTCCCTCCTACCAGTTCCTCTGGGAACACCAGAGGCTGTGGGATAGGAAAGGAGTCAAGTGGTGTGGGGCAGCGCCTCGGCTGAAGCTCCCGCTGCTTTTTTGGGCAGTGGGGGCTTGGCAGCCGGAGGGGCCCGACGTTTATTGGCCCGCTTTCCCTGTGGTTTTGCCCTGCGCCGATTCCGCCTGCGAAAAGGACAACACTGCGCTGGAGGGGGATTGTACATGGAGTCCACAGACTTCAGTGCAGTTCCCTTCTCCTGCAGATCGATAATAATGTCCTTGATATCACCATCGAACAGCACCGAACCCCGGAAGGGTGCTTCCTGAATAGCGGACTGCACTTCCGGGACCAAACCTGACACGTGGAGCCAGGCATGACGCTGTAAACCTACAGCAAAAGCCGAGCTCCTACCAGCAGTGTCTACTGCATCGCACGCGGCACGAGCATGTGCCGACTGGCGACGAACGAGCAGAACGGACGAGGTCAGCCACTTCCTGTTTAGCCTGAGAGTCAGAAGGGAGTCCAACTTGATTCCACCTCACCAAGAATCGTCCTGGTAATCCCCATGTGACTGACATAGTTCAGGGCCCTAATACCCAGAGTGGAAGAAACATAGATTTTCTTGCCGTATTGGTCCAGAAGATGGATTGTCAGGTGGAAACTAGCTCAATGTTTGGATTAGCTGACCGCCATGTGCGGGCGCTAATCACAACTGAAGTCAGCTAGAGGGTGAGAATCAAGGAGGTCAACACCCTCAGGAGCCTGGTATAGCCTATTAGACTTCAGAGAAAGAGGGGCTAATGCAGATGGTTGCTTCCAAATGGTGGAAACAAGGTCGGCATGAGGCTCAATCCAGGGTGGCACCAAGGTCGGAGTGGTCTCTGGCAGATCCAGGTGCTCAGTGAGTTTCTTACGCTGTGGGTCTGGCTCCAAAGAGCGCCACTTATGAACTTCCTGGATTTTGCGCAGCAACTCCGAGAAAGAAGGATTCTCCGGAGGAGTTCTAGGCCTGGGTTTGGTCGGAGAGTGTGGCTCACCGTCCCGGTCGGAACAACCGTCGGAGTCATCCGAGGAGGAAGAGGAAGAAGAAGAAGACTCCACCTCCCGGCCTGGGGGAGGAACGGACGCCTTAGGAAGCCCTCAGGGAAGCGTGTCTTGCCCCGCCCTGGAACCAGAAGGCTTGCCCCTGGTATCCGGAGGTGGGGAGGAAGTCTGTCGTCAGGGGCGTACAGGAGCCGGAACCATTGCCGGGAGACGACTCTCCACCTCTCTGGTGAGCCGAGCCTAGGCTTCAGCCCACCAGGAGGCCAGAGTCTCCTTCAAGTTCACCGGCGGCTGAGGGGTGGTGGAGGAGGAGGAGGATACGGATACAAGTAGGTACCCATAAGGCGCAGATCCAGAACCCGGACGCGGGTAACCTGGGCATCGTGGGTGAGGCACCGAGCACCGCGGCATCGGGTAGGCCGGGCATCGGATACCGCGGAACCGGGTAAGACGGTACTGGATAAGACGGAGTCAGATACCCGAGGGGGAGACCGACAGAGCAGACGGCCCGCCGGAAGGCCAGCGGGCGGGCCTGGGTAGAAGGCCCGGCAGGTGGAGGCCCGGGCATTGGAGCGGCATCCAGAGAGGGATGTCGCCAGGCCGGTATGACCGCGGCCGGAGCCAGTGTCCAGAGAACCGACGCAGGGTCGTCCGCCCAGCGGGAGGGAGGCCTGACAGGAGCGTAGCAGGAACCCTCAGCACGCCTCGTGGATGGTGGGGAAAATCTCAGGGTCAGGCTGAAGAGACCCAGGTCCTCCGAGGGTAGCGGGCCGTAGGGAGCTGGGAACGACGGACTTAAGAGGTCCGACGCTGGCTCAGCCGCCGCTGCAGAGACATCGGGCCGGCCGACGTCCGACTTATCAGTGGGGTCCGGGCGGATGTCGGAGGAGCAGCGTCCGATTTGCAGACCCATCACCGAGGCAGGTTGCGAAGGAGGCGGCCTGGTCGGGCGGAAAGGGGCCGCGCGCTCCTGAAGGTTGAGCGACTTGACCAACCGCCTCAGCGGCATCAGAGGAGCCGACGCCTGGCTTACCGCAGCCGCCTAACCAGTAGACCGCGACAGTGACGGCTTTACCGGGAGCGGAGGCCTCCAACAGCCTGGAGGCGCCAAGGGCACAAGAGTGAGCCAGACGGGCGGGCCGACACCACCTTGAAACTTCCAAGACGCCATCGCTGAGCGGTCCTCGGAGGGAACGCCACTGAGGCACGCCACTCCAGCCAGAGTCGCGGTGGAAGAGGAGCCCTGACCCAATGCTTCTCCTTGTCCTTCTTCTACAATGGCCTTCGGGAAGTGGACGCCTGCCAGAGCTTTTTCAACCTTTCTCCTGGAGGACATCTTATTCTTGAGGGTATGGGCCTCCAGGGACTGCTGCCTCTGTCTGCGGGTGGTGGCGCTAAATTTAAGGCAGTGCTGGCACTTCTCCACCTGATGGTCCGGCCCAGATAGAAGAGGCACTGGAATGGCCGCCTCAGTGGAAAAAGTTACGCCACACGAGTCGCATTTATTTTTGTGCTCGGAGGATGTAGAGGACGACATACACCAATGAAAGGCTGACAATTAAGTCGAATAATTCCAATAAACAACGGTAAATACTACTGGCTACAGAGCTGATGAGCGTTGAACTTTACTACGGCGCTGACACGAGCCAACGCAGAAAGAACTGAAGGCGGCATGGTGATCGCCTTTATACTGACGCTGCATGACATCGGTCACCTGACGGAAGCGGTCCTCGCCAAAGTCTGCTAGCTAGAAATTTTTCCGTTGGTCCTGACGGCCGGCATCATCCTATATGTAATTACCTACTGCAAGAGCCCTCTCAAAGTAAGATCTTCGGATTCGTTCTGAGGACCACCCGGTCCTTGAGGAAAATCAGATAGGGCTCCTTACAAACCAGAGCATGAAGCTCAGAAACCCTCTGGGCTGACATGATGGCAACCAGAAACAATGCCTTCCAGGAAAGGAAGCGCAAATCACAGCCCACAGCCATCTCAAAAGGAGAGAGGGTGAGCTTTTCCGAAACAAAGTTCAAATCCCAAGGAGAAGTTGGGCTGCGGGTGGGGGGTTTCAGATGGAGAATCCCTTTCAGAAAGGTTTTTGAGACTTCCAACTGAGCCATGGGTTTACCATCCACTAGCTCATTGTACGCCGAAATAGCAGAAAGGTGAACCTTCAACGACGAATAAGAAAGACTGGAGTCTGACAAGTGAAGGAGATATTCCATGACTTAAGGGGCAGAACATGAGAAGAGGTTCCAACCCTTGGCGGTCGCCCAGATGCAAAACTGTTTCCACTTCATGGCATAAGTGGAATGAGTAGAAGGTTTTCTAGCCTCAAAGAGGACCTGAGCAATCCGGGAGGAAACCCCAAAACGAGATATTGCTATGTCTGCAGGAGCCATGCATGAAGATGCAGAGTCCTGAACCCCAGATGTAGCAGACGACCTTGATCCTGGATCAGGAGGTCGTGAGTCACTGGAAGTAGAACCGGTGGTTCCCGGGAAAGCTGTTGCAGCAGCAGGAACTAAATCTGTCTCAGCCAGAGAGGGGTGATGAGAATCATCCGTGCCCTGTCTGCTTGAAGTTTGAGGAGAACCCTCTGAAGAATGGGAAATGGAGGGAAGGGGTACAAAAATTTCCTTGTCCAAGAGAGAGAGACAGGGCATCGTGCCAGAAAGCACCATGCCTTGGAACGAGCGAGCAAAAACTGGGAAGTTTTGCGTTGAATTCGGAGGCAAAAAGGTCGATTTCCAGTCGCCCCAGCGTAGGAAGATGGATTCCGCCACTTCTTGATGTAATTCCCACTCGTGAGCTCGTGTCCGAGATCTGCTGAGACTGTCCGCCAGGATGTTTAGAATGCCTGGCACATGCACGGTCACTAGGGCCAGATGGTGCTGGACCGCCCAGTTCCACACCCGCATCGCTTCCCTGCACAAGGGGTACGAGCGGGTTCCTCCTCATTTGTTGAGGTACCAAACTACCGACATGTTGTCCATTTGGACCAGTAGTGTTCCCTTGGGAAGAAGGGCCTGGAAGGCATACAGGACAGCCTTCATCTCCAGAACGTTTATATGCAGTGTAGACTCCAAGCTGGACCACAGTCCTTGGGCTTGGTGCTCCCCATCCCATGTTCAAGGCATCCATGGTGAGGGATGCTGAGGGAGCTGAGCTCCTGAAGGGAGACCCAAAAAAAAGGTTGCAGGGATCCCTCCACCAAAGCAATTCTTTCTGAACCACTGAGACCAGTACCGGATGGTCCAGGTCATCCAGATGTTGATCCCACTGCACGTGCAAGGACTACTGAGTGACTAATGTGGAGCCTCGCAAGGGGAACAGTGGTGATGGAGGCCGCCATCAGGCCAAGAAGGCACAGGATCTCCCGGGCCAGGATAATCCTGGAAGAAGCCACTTTGGAAGCCTAACAGATCAGTGTCTCCACCCTGTCTGGAGGAAGGAAGGCTTTGCCCTGGACTGTATCCAAAACTGCCCCAATGAACTTGTAGTTTCTGGGCAGGGATCATAGAGGACTTGAAGATATCGACAGTAATCCCTAGCCTGTTGAATAGGTCCAAAGTGAATGAAAGAGCTCTAGTAGAAGAGTCCCTGGACGGAACTGAAATCGCTCCAGGTAAGGAAACCGCAATACCCCCGCGGCATAAGAAGGCTGCAACCACTGCCGGGCACTTGGTAAACACCCAGGGTGCAGAGGACAGGCCAAACGGAGCGCTCAGAACTGGAAGTGTTCCCCCTGGAACTGAAACCACAGGAATCGGCAGTGGCTGGGAAAGATGGTAATATGCAGGTAAGCATCCTGCATGTCCAGAGCGCACAACCAATGGTTCTCCAGAAAGAGTGGCAGGAGACTCTGGAGAGTCAGCATCCGAAATTTCTTGTACTTGACAAACTGGTTTAATTCGCTTAAGTCGGTATGGGTCTGAAATCTCCAGTCTTTTTGGAACCAGGAAAAATGGAGTAAAACCCTTTGCCAGAGGGAACGCGTGCTCTATTGCTTCCTTGAGCAAAGGTCGCTCACCTCTTCTCAAACGAAAGAGCCTGATCCCTTGAATAAGAGAATCTTTTTAGCGGAGTTTCTGGAGGAAAGTCTAGAAACTCTATTGTGTGTCCGACGGACACTAGCTACAGGACCCACTCATCGGAGGTGATCGCCTTCCACTCCTGCACGTGGCGGGCAAACCTCCCCCCCACCTGCTCCCCATCGGGAGACTGGAGAGGCAGTGGGGATGGGAAGTCAGAAAGTGGCCGGACGTTCAGGGGGAGGACCCCCTGCTCGTCTCTGGTTCTTGGAGGCAGACAGGGTGGCTGTACCTGTGGCCTTACGCTTTCCCCTGGCAGCGTGCCAGGGCTTGCTTTCGCTGCCTCCAGGTCCTTTTCCGAAAGGGCTGCTGTTGCTGGGTGCCCGATCGGTACATGGACCTCATGGACCTGAGGGCAAGACCTCTGTCCTGCAAGTCCGTGATAATGTCTTTGGTGTCCCCACCAAAGAGAACTGAGCCCCAGAAGGGGGCATCTTGAATCGCCGACAACTTTGATAGCAAGTCCAGAAAGGCGGAGCCAGGAGTGCCATCTAAGGGCAATGACAGTTGCCGAGGTGCACGCCACTGAATCGACAGAGTCATATGTGGCCCACAAAGCAAGCCTACACGAGAACTTGGAGAGGCGAAGATCCTTGACGAGCTCCTCCTTCAAGGCCGAGGGATCCATGGCTTGGACCAGTCTCTCTAACCTGGCCAAAGTAGCTTTTTGATGAGACACCATATGGACCACATAGTTAAGGGACCAAAGGGCGCATGTGGCCAAAGAATAGATCTTTCTCCATAACTGGTCCATCTGCCTCGACTTTGTCCAGAGGAGAGGTGCTCATCTACTTTGGTGCTACGGAGCGGTCATGAGCAGCGGAAATGACCACAGAGTCAGCCTTAGAATGTGTTAAGAATGGTGCATCCTTTGGCGCCTGGTACAGCCTGTCCGCCTGCTTGGGGACAGCTGGGAGAGAATTAGGGAACCTGCCAGGACGGTAGTGGTGAAGTCCTGATGAGGTCCAATCCATGGAGAAATGGGGACGGAGACAGAGACTCTAAGTCCCGATATTCAGCTAGTCTCTGTCTCATGGGGTCTTGTTCCTCTGACTCCCAGTCGAAGAAATCTTCATGGACCTCAGAAGATCCAAGAAGGCAGGGTCCTCGGGGGACTTGGGGAAACCTTGTCTTCGGACCCTCAGGATCCTCCAAGGCATCCTCCGAAGAATAGTCACCCCCTCATCATCGCCTACTCCTTCAACAGGACAGTGACGGATATCGGGAAGTGAAACATCCTGACAAGTCCCCCAACGAGACGGTACAGTAGTCACAGAAGAACTGCTCGGGAAGGAAACCTGGGTGACCGTGGGAGAGGGAGTCTCATCTCCAGGTCCAACACCAACTCTGACCGAGCCCCCTGCCACCAAGACTGAATTAGGGTCTTGAAATCCGGGGCAACCGGAGAAGGTGGAGGGGGTGGCGGAGGAGGTTGAGGCCGAGGGGGAGGAGGAGGCATTACCGGTGGGGGTGGGCAATGATAGCCCTGGAATCCCTGGTAGTGAGAAGGAGGGACTGAACCTAGGGTTAAACTGCCCGTAATGACTCCAGTCCGGAGGGGGTCAGCCGGGTAGTGGTCCCCAAGGAACCCATGCGGGTAGGGAGGGACAGTTTGGGGTCTGGAGTAAATCCGTCATCAGGTTCAAGGTGGGGGTACCCACATCAAACCCACCATTGTGTATATAGGCTGGGGGTCCGGCGACGGAACAGCCCATGCCAGGGGGACGGACGTCGGAACCGGGACCACCCAATCCGGTGCTGGAAACGGATCCAGCGTCGGAGGGGCTGGCGTCGGAACCGGACAAAAGGGCCCTGACGGCAGGACCGGATCTGGCGTCGGGGCCAACGGCTGAGGCCAATCGTTAGGTCCAGGCTGAGGGACTGTCGTCAGGACGTCCAGCGTCAGAGCCAATGGCTGGGGCTGATCGCTAGGTCCCAGATGAACAACAGTCATCGGGACATGCGGCGTCGGAGTAAGGTGCGCCGGGTCCTCTGGCAGGATGTTGGCCGGAATTGGTGCTACAGGGATCCCGCCTAAAGGTGGAGGACCTCCACGTTAAGGCCTGCTGGCTTGGAGGAGCCTCTCCCTTGACCCCAAGAGGAGAACGTGGAGTTGACATCGAGGGAACGACCACGCCGAGGGGTCTTCCGCTGTCTTCGCCGTGGAGGCACCCGCTGGAAGTGGAGGGCACGGGCGGAAGGAAGAGGGGGAGAGGGTCTTTCTCCCCTGGTTCTGCCAGACGCCAGGCGAGGCGCTATTAGGCCCTGACGGGGGAACCACACCGTGTGGTTGTCTGGGACGGGGGCCTTAGCAGGTGGCGTCAGGCAGGCAGGGGAGTAGTCCCCAGCCAACTTATCGAGGGATGCCGGGCGGGTCCCCACTGGTTGAGGAGCCGGCTTACCATCTGCCGCGTGGTCCCTGGAGGAGCCAGGGGTCTACTTATCAGCTGGCGCGGTTCCAGTTGTCGGAGGGGGCGACGATCGACTGACTAGCTGTCTTACCAGACTTACTGTCCGATTTTCTGGGTGGCAGCTGGGCCTTGCTTGTCAAGGGCACCGTGTCGTCCGCAGAGCGCTCCCGCTCCCTAGACTTCTCCTTGTACTTCTTTGATGGAGAAGATTTATCTGTCGAGGACTGTCAAATGATCCATCTTCTTTCCTAGAGAAGCCAAGCAGCTTTTCAAGAGATAGGCATCCAAAGCCTACTGCCTCCTTTTCTTCGTGGCCTGGTTGAAGGTCTGGCACTCCGGGCAGGTGGAGACAGGGAGGTCTGGGCCTAGACAGAGGACGCACTTGAGGTGACTGTCTTTGTATGGGATCTGCATGCCACAGAACGAGCACTTCTTTGGTGAAGACATCAATGAAGAGTTGAAAAAAGGAAGAATTTTTGCTTCAGAAAAATCAGACGCAAGAAACTTTCATGACAATCGCTATATGGAAGTCTGCAATGCGACTAACACGAGGTGATGGCGGGAAAGAACTGGAGGGAATGAATAGGGGACTGCTCACTATACACCGCCATGCTGATGTCAGTCATGTGACGCAAGTGGCAGTTCCTCGGCCAGGGATTCCTTAGAAAAGTCTGCCGTATGCCCAACAGTCTTACAAGTGATGACCTACTGAAGAAACCCTCTCGAAGTAAGATCATCCGATTCCCTTCCTTTTTTTTTTTTTTTTTTAACCTCTCTTTATACACCCAGATCTCGATTCTCTCCAGTATAGGCATTCAACTCACCTTCCATCCTGCCCTGCCATAGACTCAGTCATGCTACCTGGTTTCCCCAGCTCCAAATCCACTGCTCGGTGTCTGATCCCTTGGATTTAAGCCCTCCCGGGGCAGGACCACCATACTCCCTCAGCAACCTTTCTAAAATCTGGGCAGGCTTCCAGGAGCGGATTGAGCACCAGAGGGCAGCCGACGCACTCGACATTGGGGGTGAGAAAGTGGTCCCTGGCCTCACCTTCGTCTACCAGGTCTGGGAGGACTTTTTCCCTTAGTGGTACCCCCTGGAGTTCAGCCATGCAATGACGTCAGGATGGAGAATCGTCGCGCCTTGCTCCACCCTAAGTCAACTCTTTTTGCAGCATATACATCCAGTCTCCACTGGGGCCGCTGTTAGTCTGGAACTCCCTGGATCCCTCCCCAGGGAAAGAGAGCTGTCCTAGGACATTCAATCTCTCGACTCCTCGACGGCCCAAGTTCGCTCCTCAATCCGGGTCGCCGCATGGCGCGAGGTGTGCATCCAGCGCCTCAACCCTCAGCACCACCGGGCCAGCTAGCAATTCCCTTACTTGATATGATGATGGGGATCATTCTCTGAAAGGGAGTCTAAACTCCCATTATTTGCACTTTGGTGCCTTTGATCTGGTCTCTCTTGCTTGAGCTACAGAGAAATCCATACCACCAACAATCTGTTCCATAACAGGTATACTGGAGGGCAGTCAGTAAAAAGAATAGCACAACTGGTTATGCTGGACGATGAATTTCAAGCTGAAGCGTGGCCAGAGGCAGAATCATATGTGCCAATACTGACAAGATGTCTGCTGCCTCACTGCGCATGTGCGTCCCAGACCAAGATGGCAGATGACCCAATGCTAAGCTCACCAAAATGGCCTCCACAAAGCCAAAGTGACATGCCACACGTGGCACATGGTCTGAACGCACATATGCAGACCAGTACATTGAAATCCTACCACCTCACACAATCGTTGCACTAACACTACTAATCTGACATCAAAGCAGTAAAACCAGCCCTCCCTCCAAGAAAAAATCCAATCCTACTCGCACCAAGGTGAAATGGCAACCCATACAAAACACAGCAAGGGAGATAAGGCGTAAGCGACCTTTATCACACCGCATCTCAAGAGTTCCAGTCCACCAGCAAACTAAAGCTGGACACCCAAAACTCCACTAGGCAATCAAAGTCCCTTAAAAATCCTCTTTAAAGGCATTCAGGGTCTGGGTTCAGTTGAAAATTTGCAATGAACATAAAAACCTTTGTAGAAATAAAGAGAGGAATGGTCCCTGCAAGCAAGGACCCATCTACCACCTAACAGGAGAACAAAAAGAGGGGTGTGTGTGTGTGCGCAATTTACATCAAAGACAACATCACCTGTCACCCTGTCTCCACTACCTCCTCCGATTCTTCTGTGCAATTCCTACCTATCAAACTACTCCTTGGGGCCCAAAATAAAGTGCTCACTGTAGCCTCAGTCTACATCCCACCAAAAGACCAAGGGATTGGTCTCTGTGCGGTCCTGGACTTTGTAAGATCCCAACCTCCCAGATCCGAGATCCTCCTCCTTGGCGATTTTAATATCAACTGGCTTGCACCTGATGTAGGAACCCACAAGGATGATATCTCTTCAGCTAACCTAACGTAGATGGTTGATTCCCCCACAAGGAAGAACTACAAGTCAGGTACCAGCACTCTCCTGGACTGAGTTCTTGCCAGCCACCCAACCCATATCAACACCACCACTGTCCTCCCAGATTCTCTCAGCGACCATTCCCCTGTCATCTGTAACTGGTCAAACAAGTTTCGTAAGCCTCCTCCTAAAACCATTTCCAGCAGAGTCCTCCTCAGTGGCCAAATGACCCATCTCAAATCCTGTCAGTCGGCAAGACTGGTCTCTCATATACAATGCACTGGATGTTGACTCAGCCCCTGATTATTTCTTCACCACATTCAACGCTGCCTGCGACTCCTACACCCAGTAAAAAAGCGCAAAGTCAAGGCACTCCCCAATCCCTGGCTCACGGCTGAGCTACTGACTCAGTTAAAATCAAGGGACCACCTCTGGGCAATAGCTAGGGCCACAGGTGCTCAACTGTACATTCAAAACTACAAACTCACAACAACTGCAAAAAACAAATACGACAGACGAAGAGTATCTACTATAAGGAAGCCCTCACCAACACCTGGGGAGATGGGAGAGCTTTTTAGGACAATATTAAGGAAGTCACAGGGAAGCAGTCCAAATCCTCCCCAACCCTACTGATGGTTGACGAAGCCACCACCCTTGACCCAAAGGTCACTGCCAATACTTTCAATGCAGCCTTCACCGATCTTAGTGCTTTTCTCCCCTCTGACTTTTTCCCCAAAACAGACTCCCCTGCTCCAAATTTCCTACCTACCACCTCAAATCATCCGCCGTTCCACTCCAAAAAAGTCAAGGCGAACGATGTCCACAAATACATAACAAAGGCTATCTCCAAGTCCAGAGCCAGTGGTGATTCACTGGACCTTAAACTCCTATCCCTCACCCTTGAAGAGGTATTGCGCCTCGCTACCAGATCTTCAACCTCTCCCTCAGCCTGTCAGTCAGTTCCCAAGCAAATGGAAATCTGTTATTGTCACTCCGGTTTTAAAAGCAGCAACAAGTCCATACAGGGAGCTACGGCCGATCTCTATATTACCCCCAAAGGCCCTTGAGCGCATTGTTGCTGACCAGCTTACAGACTACCTGGGCAAATATAACATCCTATGTGCAGAGCAACACGGTTCAGGCAAGGGCACAGCACATCAACAGCCCTCCTGGAATTCACTGAGTCCTTCACAACTTGTTGGACAAAGGCCATCTAACTGGAGCTGTACTCATCGACTTGACTAAGACATCTGACACTATTAACCATGGCCTGCTTACCAAACAGCTGCTGAATGCCGGTCTGTCCCAGGACTCCACTGCATGGTTTAACAGCTACCTGGACCACCGCTCACAAAGAGTAAAAATCTCAGGAGTACTCTCTGACTCCAAACCTGTTCGCTCAGGCGCCCTCAGGGATCCATACTGGGCCCACTACTTTTCAGCCTTTTCCTGAACTCCTTCCACTATCCTGCCCAGAACAAATTATCCTCTCTATGCCGATGACGCTGCTTCTCACCCCCACAAGGACCCACAACCCTTACTTCACAACTTACAGCTTGCTTTCTCCGCTGTTGAAAACTGGTTCTCAAAACAAACTGGTTCTAAACCACAAAAAGGACTAAATCTATGCTTTTCTGCAGCTTGCAAAACAAACACAGGTGATACTCCCTTGATATCAATACAAGCGCTGGTAACACCCTCTAACAAGTGCCATCTTTTAATCTGACTTGACCCTTGCCTAGCTTATGGGACTCGTATTGATAGTGTTGCCAGAGCGGTAAACTCACGCATTGGAATTCTCTACTGAAACAAACAGCATCTTACCCAGGCAGCATTGAAGATTGCTATCCAGAGCTCTGTGGTCTCTGTCATAGACTACGGCCTCATAATCTACGGCTCTGCTCTACTACCACCACCCTCAGAGCATAATGACCTCCTAAACAAGGCCTGTCGACTGCTTACTGATCCCACCGACCACACTTACATGTGAGATTTACGCCAAATGGGATGGCTTCAACTCGCTAACCGCATAAAGTACCTTACCTGCTTGATGGTGAAAAAAACCTACTTTGGGCCTTACTCCACCTAGTGTCCAAGCCCTCCTGCGCCCAAACACTAATCTTTGTAACACCAGCGGGTCTGAACGTCAGCTTCTACAGGTCCCCCGATGCCGCACCACTCTGGGCCAAAGACACTTTGCATACCGTGCACCCAGCTGGATGAATGCCCTCAGCACTCACATCACCTCCACCTCCTCACTGGGCATATTCAGATCAAGCCTCCATCATCATCTCACGGTCTCCAGCTCATGTGACTGCCACCCCTAACTTCACCCTTCCCCACTGAGATCAACCACCCCCCTCTGATGTTCTTTGACAATGCCATGAGCTGCTCTAGTCTCCTTTTCGGCTGCCACCCCCCCTATCCTCTCACCCTTCCTCCCTGATTTCTTCTAGGTTTCTGAAATGATTCCTTGTATGTGTTATTCATGTATCCTATTTACCGTGATGCCGTACCTGGACTGATGAATATGGCTGTATACTCTCTTTAATGTTGTATGCCCTTGTTTAACACGTTTAACATGTATGTACTCTCCTGACGTGGAACCTTTGTAAAAGAATCTTGGTTCAAAAATAATTGTAATCCTAGATCTAATTAAACAAATAAAAGTAACAATGTAAAATTCCAATAGAATACGGGAAGGGGCATGAGACTGTTACATCCTGACCCAGCCAGCAAGGGAAGACAGCCCATACCATCTGACTTATATTACTGACATAGGAGCAAGCACACAACTCCTAGCTGCTGACACAGTGCTACTGGTTTGAAGAGGGATCCTGCCTGCTAAAGAGTGGTGGGCACTATATATACGTATGTGTAAATATGTACTTTTTTTAATTGCAGTTATAAAAATAACATACACAAAACTGCCCCTTGCTTCCAAATCATAGAAATTAATACAGTGAAAGTTTACACACAAAAAAATACTTTCTTGTTTCCCATTGCTATAATTGGGGGGAGGAATCAATATAAATGTTACAGAAATCAAAAATCCCTTAAATTGGCCTATAGCGCCAAGACCACGGACTTTTTTTTAAACTAAATAAAGTGGCTCTAAAATTCCCTGAGTGAAAACACTCCTGAAGACGTCCAGGGGTGGGCACAATATTGATAATTTTTTTTGAATTTATCAAGCCATGAAGTTATCAGTTTTTGTACAGTGGAAAAAGGTTTTCCTCTCATTGATAACTAATTCAGGATCCCTAATAAAACTCACTAGTCCTAGAATTGCTTTTATTGGCCTTTCATAATAATTAAAAATTAAAAAACTAAGATCCTCGACTTAATTAAAATGAGACAACCCATAATAGTACCATACTATGGGGGGGGGAACTTACACATACCCCCCCCCCACTCAAAACATCATGGGTAGCATATGCAAACTGCCATGAAGGAAAAGGATCACTTTTTGTTACCATTTACAACTTGTGCCACCGACATCAACAGTGTTGCCCCATCCTCTGGCTACCACCTAGCCCCATCCAATTCTCCTGCTCTTCATTTTTGCCTCATTGCTTGCCCCGGAAGAGCCACTATGGCCAGAAAGGAGCCTGTCAGAGACTCCTTCGTAGGGAGGCAGGACATTGTGTTGAGGCCAGAGTGTGCCTTGTGTCATCCTGCACACACTGGTGTTTTTCCTCGTTTTCTTCCCAACCCCAGGGTGTCAGCACGTATAGTGCTCCAAGTACACCCACACTGAGCATGCCGATGCACAGCCTGGCTGACATCCTACCTCCCTTTTGGTACTTCTACCTGCACTACCACCTATGGTCACCCAGCTGACAGTGCTATGACACAAGCAATAATCCTGCCACCCCAAAGTACAGCGTTTTCTGTGGCATTTAATCTCCTTCTCCCAGCAGCCCTCAGACAGCTCAGAATCATTCCTGAACACAGGGGGTGGCCACCAACAGTCCAGACAAAAGGACCATCTTATGTTGTCTACTTGAGAATTTTTTTTATCTTTTATTTAAATATTCAAACATAATATACATCGTTCACTTGCTTAAATGGTTATTGTGTTTCTTTAAATAACATCTACTGTAGACTATGGGACAGATATTCAAAACTTTGCGCTGGCCAAAACCGTTTGCGCAGGTTTAGCGCAGGTCTGCTATATTCAAAAGGCCAAATAGCGCAGGCAAACTGCATTAGCGCCGGGCAAAATCATAACGTATGCAAGGGGCAAACTTGACATGAATACAGGCGCAATGCTATATTCAGCGATTAGCGCCGCGCAAAGTGGTTTTGCGCAACTTAGCTCAACACTTAGCGCGGTGCACATTACCGCCCATGATAAGCTTGTCTTAACCCTGGGCAATCAGCTTTCAGTATCTACTATGGCTTGCGGTGTTTGCGTGACCCTAACAAATATGACACATAGACAAAGCCAAACATAGAGGAAGCATGCTGTTAACTGATAGCATCACAATGATGCCATCATCTACCACCAGTCCCAGCCATGCCAGGCAGTAAGTGGTGACCCTGCCGCCAGTGGACATCATGGCAGTGTGGCCATACAGCACACACCTGCGGACCACACTTCTGTGGACACCAACAGATGCCAGCACACACATGCAGAACTGTGGGCATGGAGGATGATGAGGGGACAGTGTATGGGTGGCCAGGCTGTGCCACAGACCAGGTGTGGCCACAAGGCTGGGACACATCATGCAGTGCACATGGGCCAGTATTGGGCATACCCAACACCAGTGTGCCTTTCTAATAATATACGCCCCCCCCCCCAACCACATACCGCACAGCTGTACAACTGCCACAGCACACAAAGCCGGACATGTATATGTCACTGTGAGCATCCCATGCCAGAAGTGCATCATCTGTGGGTCACACAACAGTGTAACAGTAATGTCCACTGTCAGTAAACACCTGCAGGTTGGGCCTCTTACTGTGTATAGTGCAGTCATCATCACTGCCCTACACACCACAGGCATTGCTGTGTCCACACACTACTGGTCCCCTTGCTACTGTAGTGTCTGCTGTGCACTGTAGCATGACCTACAGTGTGACAGTTGCATGCAGCACCACCACCACCTGTGCCTATGCTGTGTTGTCCCAGTACAGCTGCAGGCAGCAGCACATGTGGAAGCAGTGTTCAAAACTGTATAATATTCCCCAAGCTGTTTGCGCAGCGGTAACACGTTTGTGCGGGTTTACAGCAGGGCTAAACTGTTAGCCCGGTGCAAACAGCATGCAAATCAGGGCATAATGAGAAGCTAATCTGGATGTCTGCCCAGAGACTACATAAGTAGGCTCATTTGCATGTCACTTTTGAATGTGGCAAAGTTTAGCGCCGGGCTAACTGTTTAGCCCTGCGCTAAACCCGTGCAAACATGTTAGCACTGTGCAAACAGTTTGAGGAATATTTTACAGTTTTGAACACTGTATTTTCACAAACGCTGCAGCTGTGCTGGGTCCACGCATTTGCTAGCACACATTAGCCACATAGTTCACCTCTACCTACCTTCACATCACTGTGCACTGTTTTGCTGTTGTGGTTTGCACTTCCTGGTTGCCATATTCAGAGCTGTCTTATTCCAGGGCCAAGTTTGCCTGCACTCCCAGCCAGTTTGCCCGGCCTCATTCCCATGCTATATTCAAGCTGTTTGCCCCAGGCTATTCCTTTTGAATATGACTTGCTTTGTGCTCGGGTTAAGTTTGCCACTAAGAAAAAGCAATTAGCCCTCAGGCAAAGTTTTGAATATCTGGCCTTATATCTTATGTCGATTGCTTTACCTTCTGTGCAGAATAAAACATCTTTATTTTACTCTTACCAAGCGTCTACTTTGGATTTTAGCTGAAGGATTCTGAGCACCCAATTTTTTTTTTTTGGGGGAGAGGACAGCATACTTAAAAATTCAATTTTCACAATTTCAAGGGTGAAATTGAGTTTTTCAGCCACTAGCTAGCAAGGCTAGTGACTGGGAAAATCCACTAGCTCCACAGACTCTTCCACTGGCCCAGCTGATGTACTTATTGAAAGATACCTTCCCCCGGTATAAGCCCAGAGGGCCAGTTAAAGGAAGATGTTACTAGCCAGATACAAAATCCACCAGCATTTGGCTAGTGGGCCAGTGCCAATTTCAACTCCTGTAATTTACTGCGATACATCATTCTATGCCATGAGAAATGGTTATCGTAATGTAGGAAATCAGACAGAATATTAATATTGCAAGTGAAAAAGGGCAGTCACAAAAAAAGATCATCCTGACACCCCAACTGCTGACTACGGATCACAATACTTCAGGAAGACTGACTGATTTCACTCTTGGTGTACAAGTGATGACACAAAAGAACACTTCTGTACAGCAGTCTGGAAGCACAACAGTACTGTGGTGATGGCAAGGCTTAACAGTCCATTTTTTTTTTTTTAACTAGTAAACTTTATTAAGAGTAGCAAAACAGAGATCATTACTAGCTAATAGACATGGTGGGTGTTACAGGAATAGCATCTAAATGAGAATCATATATACAAAGAAAATGACCAGATAAGGCATAACAAATAAGAAGATACTGTTAAAGCACTAATCTGATCCTGTTTCTTCCTTCTGTTCTTGGTAAAAGTCTGACAGGATACAATACTAAAGACAGGTGCTCGTCCATCACTGGCAGGACAGCGCCTCTTTCAAAAAGCTTACAGCACAAAAAAGTACTCTGGAGTACGCCTGGATTATCCAGAAAACAAATATGGTGACCTCACATGCTACTCATGTTAAATTAGAATAACCTCATAAACAAGAACAGTTTATCAAACAATAAAATCACTATTAAAAATAAAGAAACAGAGTTCGCTGTCCTTTACTTTTTTTTTTTTGCTCATCCTCAACGGCACTCCTTTGGGCGCTTTGTACCCACTGCGGCTGCACCCCCATCGCCATCTGCTACCCCATCTTGGTGGTCCATGGGTACCGCGACGTAACCCCTTCATTACCAGGTGGCCCCCAGAGAGAAGTGCCCGAGGCACACTTGACATATCCTGGGGCTCATGGGTCAGCTCAGCGTGATCCCAGGCTATTGTGTCGATGGGGAACCCGTGGCCATCATCTGGCTGATTGGGGAGATTTTCTGATTTTCGTCCCCGTCCCCACAACAGCCACATCTAGCGTCCCTCCTGGCATTACGCACATGTGGTGTGTGTGCACCCATGCCACATCGTTCACTGCCACGGGAGTTGCTTCAGAGCAGTGCTGATCTCTGGGAGGAGAGCATCCAGCGGACGCCCTATACCCTCCCTGCCGTCCTCCACTCCTGACGTCCCAGGCTCAGGGCACGAACCTGGATGGTGCCTGGCAATCCACAGAGCCGGTTACTTTCTGTTTTCAACACATACAGAAAAGAAGTGGGGCTGGGTAAAGGGGAACAGGGAGCTGCCATTCATTTCATAAAATGCCACTACAGAACAAAGAACGTGGATTGCATCTCTAAAACTTAACTTGAAAAGGATAAACCAGAAGCTAATACAGAATGGAAGTACCATCTCTATTCTCTTTAAAATTATAGTATAGGAGCCATAAAATTAAACTTGTCTATTTTTAACTGCAATTTCTAGTAATGGTCACCATACTTTTAATACTGCATATATGTTGCACAGCCAATGGTGAATACCAAAGTTATTGAAGTCAGTCAATTTTGCATAATTGCTTTACTGGCAGCTGCTACTAGTGCACAGAATATTTGGCATCCAGTCACGGTGTACTTAACCCAGGGCAAACCTAAAACCTTATTTTTGAAAAATGGAATCAGGTTCAACTGCAGCATCTCCAAAGTCCCCTCTATAACAGCGGTCCAAAAAGAACCCAATTCAGCCGGCCCTGTGGTGCTCAGAGTTAAGGCGCTGGACACCACACCTCGCGTCATGCCGGTGACCCAGGTTCGGGAATGACCCTGGGCCGGAGGTCGACAGAGGAGGGAGAGGACTGAGCATCTGGAGGACAGTTTTCCTCTCCTAGGAGGGAGGGGGTACAGGCTTGGCACTCGACTGACCTCTGGCGGAAGCCAGGGGCACAAGTGCAGAGCATAGAGAGAGAGCGGGTTGGGGAGTGGTGGACATCAGCGGAGTCGCCTTGATGTCAGGGCGCATGCCACTCCTTCAGAACAGGAAAAACAACGTCAGAAAGTCGAGGGGAAGGAGCGCTAGCACAAACCCCAACTACTCCTGCCTGCCATCAGAGGGACCCGACAAAACCAGAATGTCTTGGGGTGTACGGGCCTCACCTTGTACCCGCCTGAGGTATAACCACGGCTCCATGGGGGTCCAACGGGGATCTGAGTAAGGCAATGAAGTAGGGCTGGTCTATAGGCATCTCCCGACAGAGCGTGGCTCCGGCGTGTGGGGGGGGAGGAGATTAAAGAAAGTTAAAAAAATTAAAAAAGAACCCAATTCTTGACATGTCCAGAAAAATATGATAGCGGTGGCCTACCACACCACACCACAGTTTCTCCAGCATTAGTCTAAAGGATATATGGCAAAATACTTAGAGATGGTGGGAAAAACAAAGAACTGTGCAAACACCTTCCAACGAAACTCCCGCCAAGATGGGGAGTGATTTGCACCCAGCTGCTAGAAGGTATGGCCCATCCTAATTCTCTTTTCCAATTCACTTGAATTTTCTCTATTGTTACCTAGCCATCTCCTTCCTGCAGAAGTGGGCAGATCTGGGAAATAACCCCCCTTACTATCTGCAGTGAGACCCCTGGACCAGACCAGTTCCATCACCGGGGCTGTCAGTTGCTTCACTGCTGGTATTCCTGGCCCCATTAAGATACACTGTCTACCCTGTACATATCTATGAAAATCGGTCAACTGGAGATGAAATTCTTGCTTCAAGGCAGGAAAACTTTTAATCTGTGCATCACTGGTAATCAATTGCCCTGAAGTACGTAGCCCCTTTCTCGCCCACATCTGGAACCGAAGGCCCAGCGGGCTACTTTGAAATTCGCTAAGTACTGCAGTGGAATGTACTTTTAAACCAGTGTGGGGATTTCCCACCTCTGTCTCACCTGAGACTGTGCATAGTCCAAGGGTTACTTAGGTTTTTAAGCTATGAGGTAGAAATCACCCACGGGAGAACTTTTAATGGAACATGAACATGTGCGTCAGCTTCCATTTCAGACCAACCTCCGGAAAAATTAAGTATCAACATTTTTAACAAGGGGAATAACTGACCTGCTTCATAATATTTCTGGAAATTTGGGAAACCCCAACCTCTGTTGTCTTTTCCTTCAGTTAATAAAAGCCATTTAATTCTCGTTTTTTCCCCCGCTCAGATAAAATGAGGATAAATTCCATTTCAGATCCTTCTAGTCTTTGGATGGGACAGGCAGTGGCAATGTAGAATATAGAAATAAATATTGTGGTAAAACATTCATTTTTATCGCTTCTATTCTATTAGAAAAGCGTATGGGGAGGGATTGCCAATGGTTGAGATCAGCATATACTTGTTGCTTCAGGGCCTCATAGCTATCTGTTATAATCGTTTTTGGGAATCTGAATTCCAAGGTATTGTACCTTATCCTTAACCTGTTTGAACAATGGTTGCGCCTGGGTGGTTGCAGTTAGCATCCTGCTAAACTGTAAAATCTCTGATTTGTCCATGTTAACTTTAAAACTGAAAATTTTCCCAAAGGTTTTTAATAAATTTCATGACGCAAGAAGGGGACGCTCAGAGTCAACTGAAATAAATTAATGTATCATCTGCATAGAGCAAAATTTTGTTAGTACAGCCTTGAACCGCAATCTCTTGACCCCCCCCCCACCACCGTATTGCCGCTGCTAGAGGTTCAATGCTGATAGCAAATAGGAGGATGGGGTAAAGGGCATCCTGCCGAGTTCCTCTTTCAATCAGAAAATACTCCGATAGGGTGTCATTAACCTTTACCCTTACCTTTGGGTGTGTGTAGAGCAAAGTTATTCATGTTAGAAAACCATGGCTTATACCCATATGGTTCATAACTGTTCTGAGATACATCCAATTAAAGGCAATCAACGCCTTTTCTGCAGGAAGAAAAATTGCCAATTAGGAGTCTGACTAGGACTTTGTAAATTAAAATATTTAAAGGTCCATAAATTTAACAATCCATCTTATTCGCCCCTCCTGCCATACAGCAGTGACCATGCCATAGACCAAGCTGGACATGACACTATTGTTCCAGGCTGCCCATCGACCCAACAAGTTCATATAACTGAACAGTATTCAGAAGAACGTACCTCCACTGCAGAAAGGACTACCAAAAGGAAAAAATGTAAGGTTCAGCTTCTGGGTAATTTAACTTTTCTCCAATTTTTATTCATTCACCGTAAAATACTCCAGTGTTTTGTAGCTTCCACTTCTTCGCAGAAAGGTGAACATATAAATCTTTCCAGGTTTTGTATCACATGGAACACAATAATCGGACCGTCCCTGCAGTGTCGTTGTGGTATCTTCAGCTTGTTCTGAGACCCTCACAAGCCTTCTAAGTTTTATACTGTATGCAACACCAAAGCTAAAATGCCAGTGTAGCAGAGCTCAGGGGAGACATAGACTTTTGACAGCAGATAAGGACCGCTTGGCCCACCTAGTCTGCCCATTTCCCTACCTAGAGGATAAGCTGCAGATCCTATTTAACCAACAGCCTATTTCTTCCTACCCCCAAAAAAAATTGCCTTATGTCTGTCCCATGCATTCTTGAATTCTCTCAGTTTTAGACCCCACAACCTCCTCAGGAAGGCTGTTCCATGCGTCCACAACCCTCTCTGTGAAAAAATACTTCCTCACATTGCCCCTGAGCCTCCCCCCTCTATCTTCAAATAGACTCCTCGGGTATCAAGATAGGACCCACCAATTTGCACATGGAAATGCTTTGAATAATGTCCCCATGTAGAGAATGATTTAAAAATACAACTTTAGGGATGACCTGCCAGGTCAAGGAGGAATGACTTTAAAAAGAAAAAGCCATAGGCCACCCACTGGCGCAATAACAGAGCTACCACTGGTGACCAGAGTTCAAAAGCAAGCTTGAGTCACCAGGGGCCAGCCAGGTGGAGAAGGATCAAGCATCCAAGTAGATGCTCTCCTCCGCTGGGGAGAGAAAGACGTGATTCCAGTACAATACCACCACCTGGGTAAGCACAGGTGGTCTTGCAGTTTTGGGAACCCACAATCTGCAGTGGGAAGGGAGAGTGCATAGTGTTCCAGGCTTGCGAACACTGTGATGTACAGCATGCTCTCAGTGGGAGGCAAATACGGGAAAACAATGGAGTGCTAGGCAGATGAAGCCCTGTCCACCCCTCATGTGACAGGGCCAAGATCCAGTCCCGTTATTACAGGAAAAAATAAAACTACTAAAAAATCTATTCCGTTCTATCCTTTATCTACCTTGTCCTTTCCATCTTTAAAATAATTGGTAGCGCAACAATATTCTGAAGGAACCCAAGAGATGGCCCCCTGGCAGTCTGCCGACCCTTCCCTATCCCTTGCTCTTTCTCCTGTACTTCCCTATCTTGCTTCTCATACTGCCTGTTTTTTTTCTTCCCTTCCTCTCTCAGCCTCAGTACATGGTGAACCCCCATGACAGCAAACTTAAAGGATCTGTATTCACACACTCAGGAGTTGTTAAAATGAACGGGAGCAGCTCCCAACGTTGTGAAAGGCCAGTCCCCCACTAAAAACTAAGAGTTTGTTTTGCTCGTGTGTTTATCTCAGGAAGGACACCTGAGTAACTGAGTGCAATGTGGGCTGGGCGCCAAGAGCAAAAGGTCACAGGAAGTCAGATCAGAAAACAATAGTAGCCACAGGAAGACTTCAGAAAGGAAACTCAGCACTTTCTAAACTCTCTGAGAATGGGCAGACTGTCTAAGAAGCAGAGAGCAAGAAAGATCTCACCTAGTCAAAGTACACTTTAACCTGAAGCTGCAAGAACTGCTTCCTACTGCATAAAAAGGGGGATCTACAATTCGAATACAAGCAAGAACTTCTACAGCAGATAAATTCAGCAAAGTTTTTTGTACTTTTTGTCATTTCAGGATATTAGCTGGTATAGCATAGCAAAATGCAATGTAAACAGGGTATTATGACAACCATTTCCAAAAATGCACTGCAGACAAACATTTTTCTAAACAAGTCTACAGCACAGGAGACTACATGAATAAAACATTTTTTGTTTTAAATTCTGATAAACAATTTGCCGTATGCCATTCATTTCCACACCCAATTAATTACTTATAGAAACTGTTGATCAATTTTTCCACCTTAAAGGGACACTGCCAACCTACTTAATCCTCAAAGTGTCTGTAGTTTAAAAAAAAAAAAAAAAAAAATGTTGCCGGCCAGGTGGATGCCTCACCTCACGCAACGCTGGCGACCCGTGTTCAGGAACAAGCGCGGGTCGTCGGAGGTTGTCGGAGAAGAGATGGATTGAGCGTCCAATGGGCTGCTCTCCATCTCCGGGGGAATAGGACGCGGTCGGCGCATGTCTGACCCCCGGCGGGGGCTGGAGCTTGATGTTACGCTGCCACAAGCATGGAGCATAGGTGCTCGGCAGACTCTTGGCTGGGATGCACGCGGGTGTCCGCTGCCGGCGTCATTGCAAGCAGAGTGTCCGTAGGGAGAAAATGAGGAAAAAGACCCTGGTGGCTGGTTGTGGCGGCTTGATGGCTGTCCCCAGCACTTCGACTCGGAGGTAACTGAGTAGGAGCTCCCAGCAGCCCGCCACAGAGGTGCAGGGGTGAGGCTGGGCCAGATGAAGAGCCAACCAGGGCCTGGGAGGGAGAAATTAACAGCAAAAAAATAAATAAATAAATAAAATACAAAAAAAAAAATGTTATTCTCGCCGCCCTCTGCAGAGCAGCTGGATTTCTACTTGTAACGCCAGCGACCCGGTTCGGGAACAAGCCCGGGAGCTGGAGGGCCAGCTGGGGTGTAGAGGCTTCAGTGACCCAAGGACAGCTCATCTTCTCCGGGGGGAGGGGAGAACCAGGGCTCGGTGCTTGTCTGACCCCGGGTAGAGGCCCGAGGTACAGCAAGCCCAAGCCATTAGCAAGGGGGTGGCGTTGACGTCGGTGCTAAACGCCTTGACATCAGGGCGCACATCACGCCCGGAACACCGGAAAAATCACTCATAGCACTCCAAGGTAGACAGAGCCCCAGGTCTCAATCCACAATGCTCCTACCTGTCCCGATGACAGCAAACCGACGAAACCAGAAGACTTTGGGGTGTAAGGGCCCCCGCCTCGTACCTGCCTGGGGGTAAGCCATGGCTACATGGGGGATGAACCGCTCTGGGCTCCAGGTGATAGGGCGGGGACTAGAAGGCCGCAGGTGTCTCCTGAAGGGAGTGGAGTGCTGTGGGTAGGGGGAGCATAAATAGGAAATTTAAAAATGTTATGACTGCAAAGACTGCTGATGTATTTGGTTAGTTATGATTCCTTTTTCTTTTAAAAGTGAAAAACTAGCTGCCCATAATAGTGGCGTTGCCACACAAAAGCGTGCTTACAGTCCTGATCAACTCCTCCGATTGCATCTTTCCTGGACTTAGGAACAACTCCCAACACAGGCCAGCCACTTATGATGCAATGGTAGGAGAAGAAACTATTGAATCATGAGTCATTTGTGGCTGCACTGTTTGTGGATGTTCATAATGTTCCAGAAGTATGCAGTAAAAGATCAAGAATTTGAAACAAAACGAGCTTGGATATCAATACACCATTAGCATGCTTAGGTTCTACTAAAAAGCAGACAAAACCCCAGCAACATCTATGAATTTTAAAGAGGGTAAGCAATCATAAAATGTGGGTTTTCAACTAGAAATAATGTGGTGCAAAATTTTTTTTTATATCCTGTATTTATAAGTAATGAAAGCAGCTGCCAGATCAGTTTTTGAAATCTGTTTGCCAATCTGAGAGTTCATATTTTGTTTTCTTTTATTGTTGTGCTGTTAATGAAACACTAACTGCACCTTATACCTTTTCCAAGGTCTGTATGCACTTCCTGACTCACTCCTCTACCACAGCCTACAATCCAATGTGGCCGTTATTTCCAGAGATGTCTCCAGGAATCAAGTGCCTACTCTGCTACTTCCAGATATGATGGGACAACACTGCCACCAAAGGAGCTGTAAGGTATGATTCTACCTAAGGGGGCAATCCTCAGGAATCATACTAGGAGTTCGGAGCATCCCCAGGAGTGCGGCTCCAAGGTCAGGCAGGTGGCACTGGCAGGAGGAGATCCAAGCAGACACCCTGGCCAGACAGAATAGAACCGAGAAAAAAGGCAAAGCTGTACAGCCCGATGTGCCCCAATGAACTGGTCAAATGGCACACTGTACAGGATACACTCAGACTGACACAGAACCTCAATGCAGATCTACAGACAGGAGAGCTGCCCCATTTTGGACCCACACCCACCCCAATCAAGCCTGCCAAGGATGTGGTTACCGAGCAGAGCGGCGAAGATGGGGAAATGGATGGGTTTGAGGCCCAGCTGCTTGGCCACCTCCTGCATTAGGTACTGGTTGGTAGTCAGGTTCTTGCCATTCCAACTCAGTTTGAGCGAGTGGGAGCAGTAATAGGATGGGATGTTACACAGGGCATACTCAGAGTCATGGGCAATCAAGCCATGGAAACCATTCTCCCGAAAGAAGGCAACCACCTCCTGATGGTGGTCCTCAAGGGTCTGAAATACCTGAAAAAGAAAAGGGAGCAGAAATCAGACACAACCTTTGCATGAAAGTTTGCCAAAGAACAATATTGCATTTCACTAAATAAAAACCTCCTTCAAACACAAATCACAGATCATAATGAATACTTTTATTAAAATACCGGCTTCTAATCAGGGTTGAAGTCATGTCGGTAACACTCTATAGATGGAACTCTTTAGCTCTGTAAGTATGATTGTTACAGTATTTCTTTTTAAAGTTTTGCTCTTAGTGCATGTGTGTTGTGCTTATTTTGCTACGACATACACCTGTAACAATATATTTGATCATATTCAGGATATGCAGTATTTTTTTTTTTCCACACTTAAAATAGAATTTTGCAATATATGCCACCCTCAAATACAAACCCTGGGTCAAATTAAAAAATTACAATAGAAGCAGCTTCCAGTCGTCGAAATATGGTATTGACCAGACTGTTCTATTAATCATGATTACCGAGGTCAGCCTGCTGGCAATACCGTAGCAGTACCACTCGACGCTGACGACCCAGGTTCAGGAATAAGCCCAAGTCAGAGGGCCATGAAAAGATCAGCTGAGCATCCCTGAGAATGCTCTTCACCCTGCCTCAGCGGAGGTTGCTGGCCTCCTCTCTGCTAATGCAACCCGGGTGATCATAGGTGGCAGTGCAAGCAGAGCCATGAAATAGATTCATAGATGTGTGACGGCAGAAAAGGACCAAACTAAGCCCACCAGGGGATGTGCTCCAACATGCAACACACATGCATGCACACATGACGTCAAAGTACTCAGTGCCCCATAGGGATCAGGCCAAGAGAATCGGAACAAGAATGGCAGACGCAGCAGGAGGACAGCCACTCGACACCACAGGCTCCCCACCACTGACTGAGGCACTCTGACCACACTCCATCGGGGGAACCGGCCCCCCTCCCAGCAGCCCAGTCCTGGGGAGTAAGCCAGGGTGTTTGAAGGAGAGGCAGGTAAGTCACAGAGAAAGCAGATAAGGGGACTGGGTGAGGGTCAGGACCAATGGGGGCCGCCTGACCTGGGGAAGAGAAATTTAATAAAAAGTCTAGCACTGGCAAACATTTATTGTCAGTCTCCATACAGGTTAAAAAGCCATTTGAGGTAAAGAAAAGAATAAGTAAACCCTGATACTTGTTATATATAACCTGCTCCGTTAACTACCCAGTGTTTACTCACCCACCTTGTAACACAAAACAGTAACAACCACCCTCCATCACAGAGAGAGATAATGCATTAGGAGCTACTGTACCTATGACATAAAAAGTGGTAAAGTGAAAAGAAGGTTGTTACCACTGATATGAGAGGTACTACGATTGGGGTTACTGCCAAACTGGCACAGGGAGATGGGAATGTAAGGGATTTAATCCCATCTTTAAAGAGAGGTGACTGACCCCACCATGACAAGACAAGGCTTACTTACCCCATGACAAGGTGGGCATATTACTCCAACAATTCCAGAGGAACTGTCTTTTTGACACAGAGAAGAAGCACTGCTGGGCCCCTTTCCTTCTGACATGGGGGGCCTGCAGGGCATTTATTGCGCAATCATAGTACATGTGGTAGGTTATTTAACCCTTAGGCTGCCAGCAGAATTAGAATGTACAGGAATTTTGGACTGATACAGTAGTCCACGGCACAGCAAGGGTTAACCCCTCTGCTCATCACAATTGCCAGAGGGCTGACTGCAGGTGGTTTACTGCCCGTGTTTCTGCAGAACATTGCCCCCATCAATGCTAATTAGGTTCGCTATTGCCCCAGCCCCTCAGAGCCTTGTTGCATCCTATCCCAGACATAGATGACTGTTTATTGCCTACTACAATACAATAGGTTTCCTCACTCCTATGGTCCAGTAGATTATTGCCCCCGTCACTATGACAGGATATTGTGGGTTAACTGCCCCTTTGCCCCACATTTTGTTTTTGCTCCACCACTGTGACATGATGTTGTAGGCTATCCTCCTCCTCCCCGGGTTGCTTCTGGTCCATCGTAATAGTATACTTGTTTACCCCCAAAAAGTACATTTGCTTATTATACCCCTCCCTGTCACAATAATCTCCCCCAAGTGATGCAGGTTCATTATAGGACCCTGCCAATGTTAAAAGATACTCTCCTCCCCCCTTCGGGTACTGAAGGCTGTTTATAGGCCCGTCATTCTAAATGGACTCCTCCTCTCCTCCTTTCCCTTACCTTGACTCGGAAGCGGAGTGAAGCGCGAGTCGCACGCAGTGCCTGAGACAGGCGGGCGCCAGGAACCAGGCGCGGGCGGCGGCGTGCCCTTGTTACCCACGTGGTTCACGATTAGTTGCGCCGTCTGCCGCTCGCCCTGCGCCCGCCGCGCCCACTCGGCAGCCGCCCCAGCAAGTGCACCGTTGAACAGCACGACGAGCTCCAGGCCGCCGCCACCCCATACATGCAGGCCTGCGCCAGCGCCGCCAGGTAGCCCAGCATAGCGTTCCACTGCCCACCGCACGCCCAGTCCGTCTGATAGCCGCCATAGAGGCGCTGCAGAGCTGATTCAGCGTCCACTAGGACCCGGGCGGGCGGCATCGCGGGCGGTGCCGGCACGTGCGGCGAGTAACCAGGAGCGCGAGGCGGTGGCTGCTGCTGGCGGGCGACGCTGCGGGCGAGCTTTAGCAGGTCGACGGGCACCACGGCGCCGGGGCAGCGCTTCTCGAGAAATTCCTGAAAACCCTGCACGCCCATGGCGGTGGACGGATAGCGGAGTGACGGTACGAGGCGGGGAACGGGGGACTGATTCACGCGGAACAGTGGCGATAAACACACGCCGCTTCAGCGCTTCATACTCCGAGAGGGGCTCATGCTACTGCCGCCATGTTGTCTTCACTCTCTGAAGGAGCGCCGCGCAGCATTGTGGGATTTGTGGTTCTCGGCTGCAGCGGGCGGCGGCTGGATTCTGGGGCTGGTGTAACTCCGGACTACAAGTCTGGTCAGCCCTGGCGGCGCAGCGGTTCGTAAAGGCTCGGTCTTTAGCAGCGAACAGTTCCTGGTGAAACTTCTAAAGTAATAAATAACCCCTTCTCGGCATAATAGGAGCCTGTGGAGGTGAGGGGCATGCAATTCCATGACATTTCCAGCTTCCATTGTTAATTGAGAATCCTGCCTGCTTGTATAGTTGAGCCCCCGGTAAATTTGCCTCTATGCTCCGTAGACGAGGAAAGAATCGAACCGCTCAGGATTAGTTTAAGTTTCATTTGCCGACTGGGGTGCTCAATCCCCCGTCAGTTTCACTACCCCAATGGTTTGTATGCCACGCTGGGAGCCCACCCCAGCGTGGTAAAAGCTTAATTTGCCGACGGGGGTGCCCAATCCCCCGTTGGCTTCACTGTCTTCACCCCCCAAGCTGCCTGGTGTCACCCTGGGAGCCCACCCCAGCGTGGCAAAAGTCCCTCGTTGTGAGTACACACACACACACAAAAAAAAAAAAAAAACCTGAAACAAAAACTTCCCTCGTTGATTTCTTTGCCCCAACACCCATCCTTTGCGTACACACCCCACCTCAACCTATACTTACCTCCGAAGCCCGGCGCGACGATATTCGTGGACCGGGAACACGTTTGCACTCTTCAAAGCCGACCGGGAACTGAAGAAATGTCGGTAAGCTGTATATAATGGCATAAATGGATTTTTTCCAACTTTAGTACATATCTCAGGCATTTCTGGAATTTTTCACCAGATTTTCAACATGGGATTTTTGGAGTTTACCTCATGAACTGTGACACTGCTATTTTGTTAATCGGTCCCGAAGGTGGATTAGCGAAGCGCGCGATGTCACCGTTCATGGTGGAAACTCTAAAAACCCTATGTTGAAAATTTGGTGAATATTCCCAAAGTGACTGTTTTATGAGCCTGCATTGCGCAGTTCCTTCACACGCTCGTAACTTCGAGCATTTTTAATATTTTCACTCCAGATTTTCAGTATTGCCATGTTGCCACACCTCGTTATGAACAGTACAACTGTCATTTTTCACATCTCACCCGAAATGTGTTTCCGCACATGTAGCGCATAATGGCATGGTCGGTGTGCGAAATCAATGTTCCGGACAGATTAAGAAAATCACAGTGATACTGTTCATGAGCAGAGGTCTTAAACTGGCTATGCTGAAAATTTGGTGAAAACATTCCACAAAATGACTTTTACGAGTGTGCGTTGCGCAGTTCCTACGCACGCTCGTAACTTCGAGTATGTTTAATATTTTCTACCCAGATTTTCAGTATCGCCATATTGGTCAAGATTTCCTTATGAACAGTACTACTGTCATTTTTCTCATCTCACCCAAAATGTGTTTTTGCACATGTAGCGCACAATGGCGGGGTCGGTGTGCGAAATCAATGTTCGGGACAGATTAAGAAAATCACTGATACTGTTCATGAGCAGAGGTTTTAAACTGGCTATGTTGAAAATTTGGTGACAAACGCTAAAAATGACTGTGCTACGAGCGTGCATTGTGTCAGATATGGAAAAAAAATTAAGGGTAAAAATGTGCCTCAGAATTGCAGCAGAAATTGGTGTTGAGTGCCGCAGAAGTTCTGCGGCAAATGAGAACCCTGCGCAGAACTTTGCTCCGATGTGCCACAGAAAAATCGGGGCTCATAATTTATGAGGGACGTCCCTCATTTTGCCGCTCAGAAGTGATGTTGTGACATGGACTGAAAAGATGCTGCCCCCCAGAGGGGATTACTGTAAACTCAAACTTTAAAGCAGGAATTCCTAACTTTTCATGATGCTAAAACAAAATTAAACTGTGCAAATGAAAGCTTTGGCTTGTACAGTGTTCTGAGCTTGTATCTTAATGTTTCATGATGTGTCCCTCATTCCAAGAGCCAAAATCCTACGTTTCTCCTCATTTTGAGTGCCTCGTCAGTGACAAAAGGTTGACGGGCACGACTAGGATAGCAGTGAAGATGAATACCAATGTCTATGCTTCTGCCATAATAAAATGATGGCATTTAATTCTCTATGGAGAAAAAGTTCCGAGAAGTAACATGAACTAGAGCATCATGTTTCCATGCTTTCTTCATGGCCCTTTCTGTTTTAGCAGAGTCCCCATGGTCATTACAAAACGGGGGAAAGAGCCCATGTTAGACTAACATTCGCACTGAGGGCTGCTAGGCTAAGTAACAGGTATAGGATGGTCACTGGGACGTGCAGGTTAGGGTCGCTCATCTTGAACGGCATTACCTACAGCAGCTTTTGTGTACTGTTACTGTGTCCCGTGCAGTGCTTTTGGAAAATGGCTCTGTTCGAGTTGGATGGTGCACAGGAGTGCAAGTCCAACTATTGGCGATGCTCTTCTCTTTGGGTCAGCTGACAGAACTCACACGGCCCACAATGCTCTGCAAAGCCCTACAACCTTTCATGGCAGCCTCAAGGTGTCCAGGAAGAAAGATTTAACATATGCCTTATTTACATGTGTAACCCCTCACTCCACGTGTCTAGGGGTATAGGTGATAAATATTACAGGGAGGAGAGAATTATATCAAATTAAAAGTTAGGCACTTTCTTAGCCAGGGCATGTGGCTCTTTACCTGAGCACATTTCCACACGCAACAGAGCATCCCGTGCTGCAAGGCAATAGTAGTTAAAAAAACAAACAATTTCAAACCACTGAATGTCCCAACTTGAGAGTAAAACAACAAGGATCCTTTAATGAAAGAAATTGATTACCCATGGCTATTAGTTCAATACCCTGTTGGGTTTTGGCAGGGTTCTAAACCTGATGACAAAATACGACACAGAAGTCAGGTGTCACAGAATAAAGTTTTATTCCCCAAATACATGTAAAAAGGACACTGTACCGGCTAGGAGCCTCCAAACACCCGCTATCGTCAGTGAAAAACAGGATTACACAAACTCTTGTGGTCAGAGAGAAGAGGGTCCGTTACCTGATAACATGTTCATCTGCATGGTAGAAAAGCTGAACAGAGCATTTCAATTGGTGGGCACAGTGGGCAGCTTGCACCCAAAGCTGTTAGGTTTTGAACATACACGGTGATGAGTGGTTTGCTGACAAACTACTTTTGGGTTACAGTACAATGATTCATAAAATATGCTGATCATAGCACAGGGCTAATAGCTGTAGGTGGCACACTAACACCACAAACGACTATACTGAATAGTACATCACAGCAAGCATGAGTAAATACTAATATTCCTTATACTGTATCATAGAAACCTGGTAGTCCACATTAGGGATTATGGGTGAGCGGGTCTGCATATTCCTCCACCGCTTGTTGCTGCAATAAGAAGGCAACACCACTGGGAAAGCGCTTTGTTAGTCTAGCTGAGTGGGTAGCATAGAGAAATTTCAATTGTGCACAATGTTTGAACATGCAGCCTAGACAGCATAAGGTAATCTGAAAAACAAGAAACTTGAATAAGAAAACCTTTAAAAGTGAATTCCAGTCAGCCCAGTAGCGTGGAGGCTGAGGCTTCTGTGCCTTACCTCTAGCCACGCCGGGAGACCCGTGTTCACAGTGAGAGCAGGCGCTGGGGAGGAGAAGTTGAGCATCCGAAGAGTTGCTGTCCTCTACCAGGAGGACTTCTAAATGACTGCCCAGGTGGAGGCCTGAGGGCAGTGTGGGTCTACAGAGGCGCCAAGGGAGGGTGCTGTGGGACTTGGACGTGCGCACTCCTCCATGTAGCCATGTCTGGCATTGTGCCCCAGCAACAGGGAAGGGAGAAAATAGAGGGAAAAAATTCAGGCCGCGGATGACAACTGATCCTCAGCGGCTCCCACCCAGTGATATGGGTGACGGGGCTGGGAGGGTCGTGACAGAAAGGGCAGTCAGGGATGCAAGGAGGTAAAACACCTATATGGGGGGGTGAATCAACCCAGTGTTAGTGCAGTACTTAAATCACCATCAGAAATAATTCATTCAAAGAATTGCTTGCCTTTAGTAATATTGTTGCTAATATGGATAATGTGTGTATTCTTTCTAAGAAGAATCTAAGATTTGGGGTGAGTGGGTAGATGGGCACATTAAACACTGGTAAATACTGTGCACTGGCATTTAGATAGGGTCATCATTATCAGTGTAATCATGTTCCGGGTTGGGAACAGCTTTGATAACCGTATAGCCAATGGCAGTGCACTCATGAGGTACAAAACAGAAGTTGGGCATACAGGGGTTTAAATTAAGTTTTGCAGCCACTAGCCAGCAGGGTTAATGACTGGGAAAATCCACTAGCCCCACAGACTTTTTCACTGGCCCAGTTGGTGTACATACTGAAGTGTTGCCGTCTCCAGTAGAAGCTCGCAGTGCTAGTTAAATGAAAATCTTACTACCCCGATACAAAATCTACCAGCATTTGGCTAGCAGGCTGGTGCCAGTTTCGACCCCTGGTAGTGATGCCACACACCAGAGATCCATAGGAGAAGATATTGTAGTTGATCATAACGCAGTATTGTCCATCAGTATTGCAGGTCACTCAAACTTGAAGGTGCCACTTTGTGAGCTGGACAGGGCAGGTAATAAGAGGCATTCGTCATTTGGCTGGTGAGGCGTTTCATGTTTTCTCTTGAGGCATAAGTGACATTTGGCTTGTCAAAAGGAGCTGTGACATTAAAGGGGTCGAAATTAAGTTTTGTAGCCACTGGCCAGCAGGGCTAGTGATGGGGAATCCACTGGCCCCACAGACACTTCCACTGGCCCAGTTGGTGTACATGCTGAAGTGTTGCCTTCTCCAGTACAATTCGCAGGGCTAGTTAAATGAAAATATTACTAGCCCGATACAAAATCTACCAGCATTTGGCTAGCGGCCCGGTGCCAATTTCGACCCCTGCATTGACAGTGTCATTGGCAAAGAGGTCATTATCAAAGGTATATGACCAGTCCATAGAGTTTGGCGAGCAACCACAAACTGGCATAGTTACATCAAAAGCGTCACATCTGCACAAGTGGTAGTAACCCGTTTGGCACAGCAGTCGGTATGTGGGGCTACCAAGGCATCCAGTTGAGGATGGAAAACCAGCAAAGGAGGCAAGTTGATCCGTTCTCATAGATGATGTCCTGTAGATTACCCATGGAGTGAGCGTTCAGCCAGCTTGTCGAAGACTGAAGAAGCTTTGTCAAAGATCGGGAGGGACACGTGAAGGTGATGTACATAGTGTCCGTGGAGTACACTGACCCATGGTGTAACAGGGTCCTATCTCGGGTGTGGAATTACATAGCCCAAGGTCCGCTGGGCCAGGCCTCTCGAAAGGACGCAGTCCTGGTGAGTGCATGTCAGGGTTTTACAGTAAGGGCAATACCATTTAAAGCAAGACAGTACAGCTCAACCTGCTATAAGGTGTGTGCGGTACAACAAGGGTTCAATCAAAGCAAACAAACCAGCACACCACCAGCTCTGGAGATGAGGCTTTTAATTCAGTAATTATTTATTGAGAATATCGGATTACAACCTTTGAGTCAGGGACTCATTTCCAAAACTCCACGTCAGGTACAATACGCAACAATAGGCTATCATAATACAGTATTACAGTGATAGTGCGGAAGGAGACTACAACACGGTATTGGCAATATATAAAGTTAACCATATAACAGTGGAGACGAGCCAAGATAACAACAGGGTGTGAGCAGTGCTGTTTGTCCTATACAGAAGGGAAGCTAGACAAGTCCTGAGGGAGCTTAAAAGTAAGTGAGTAGTACAATCAGTATTAAGTATGGCCTATATGCTAGCAGGTAGCGATGTAGTGGGGCAGACCAACATTGTCTGTGACACACAGAAACAACAGTGCGAGGAGTATATCTATTAACCTGGCATCTCACCATCCGTAGGTAGAGTCCTTTACTTATTAGGAACAATGACAGTGACAGGTTGAGATTATGTGTTTGTTTTTGTTTTTTAGAGCTATTTTGAAGGAGCTAATCTGGGAATAGAGGTGATGGCCCAGGGAGCTCATTGTACCAGAATGGCACTCTGTGGGAGAAAGACCATTGTGCAAGGGTGGTTGTAACCTTGGAACAGCCCATGTCTATTTATCTGCCACGCGGGTGTTTGCCTGAGGTATGTGCAGCGGAGGGTGGCAGAGACCCCAGTGGGAGTAAGGCCTAGTTGGATTTTCTTAGTAAGGAGACATGTTTGATAATGTACTCTTTCGTCTAGGGTGAGGATTTTTGTTAGCTCATACAGCGTACAGCTGTGGGTACGCCTATCCACTCCAGCAAGGAGCCTACAGGCTTTATTAATGGCTAGGTGGATTTTATGTAGTGCAGTGTGGTTAGCGGCCGAGTAGATGGGTAGCCCATAGTCTACAAGGGAGAGGACAGAGGAGGTAACGGCAAGGTGTAGGGCCTCTGGCGGTAGGCAGGCTTTGTGCCGATACAATAGACCTGTGCGTATATTTATGGCAGAGGAAAGATTACTAATGTGGGTGTGGAATGATAGATTAGGGTCGAGAGTAATGCCTAGATATTTATAAGTGTGGACCTGTTCCAGTGGGAGATGGGTTTTGGAAATGATTGTTAGCTGGGCATTATAGTCCTTACACTGGCGGTGGGAAAAGAGCATTGTTTTAGTCTCTTTATATTGACCACGAGTCTGTGGTCGGTGAACTAGTTTTCAGCGTGTTGAAGGCAAGTTGTAGAGTGGATTGAAGATTGTAGAATGTGGGTGAGAGGCATACATTACTGCATCATCTGCATAGAGTAGAAGGCTACATGGACAGGATTTAGGCAGGATATTCAGGAAGATGCTGAATAGTAGTGGGACAAGGATGGAGCCCTGGGGGACCCCCGAGTGGACAGGTAGGGTGGGTGAGAGGGTGCTATTTATCTTCACACATTGGGACCTATGAGGTAGCTTGTGAACCAAGCTATGGGTCCAGGGGACAGGCCGGTGCAGCGGAGAATATTTAGGAGCAGGGGGTGGGAGACTGTGTCAAACGCTTTTGACAGGTCTATGAATACGGCTCCTGTTAGCAGCATCTTATCTAGAGCATTGTGCAGCGAGTTGGAGAACTCCATGAGGGCAGTAGTTGTGCTGTGACCAGCTCTAAAGCCATGCTGTTCCCTACACAGGATGTCGTGCTCAGACAGGTAGTCTGAGAGTTGTGTGGCAACGATTTTTTCCAGGGCTTTCGAGAGGGAAGGGAGTATGGAGATCAGCCTGTAATTATTAAGGCAAGGTGGGGTCCCCACTCTTTAGATTGGTGTGATGGTAGCTGCCTTCCAGTCGGTTGGGAACTGCCCTAGGCATAGGGAGAGGTTAAGGAGATCAGTCAGTGGGGGAGCACATAGTCCAGTACCAAGTTAAGGATTTTCATGTCGAAGGAGTCTTTGCAGTAGTTTGAACCCCCTAGGGCTTTTTTAAGGTAAGAACTTGCTTCGCGCATAGTAATAACCCTGAGGTGTTTGGGGGTAGGTATTGCTGGGTTCTGAGGTCATTGGTGTGGGTCAAGAAGTTGTTAGGAGAACTGTGCTTAGGTCAGAAAAAGCTCATTTAGTCCGCTGGATTATTGTGAGTGGGTCCGAGGTGATATATAAAAATAGAAAGCAAATTAAATAGTAGTCCTTAAAGGAATTGCCACATCAAATATAAGTGCAAAAACAGTATTTAAAGTGCATATTTAGTGATTAATGTGCAAGAAACTACCATTAAAAAATGTAGTTCCATAAATTAGGAGATTGGATGTTAACATCTGTATTATCTACTAGTCCCTATTACCATATTTCAGAAAGGATACTGAGATAGAAAGCCAGGTGGTCGCAGGGCTCCTAACGTAAATATCCAAAATGACTCTCTTCATTTCAATTTTTCATCTAGATCACCTCCTCTAGGTCCTAGTGTTACCTTTTCAATGCCACAGAACTTAAGAGTGGCATTAGTGCTGGCAACACTACAGTGATTAGCTAGGGCATTGCCACAGTGCATCTCAGATGCTCACCTATTTTGATTTTAAAATGTCGGGTTTTCCCACATAGAATGCTGCACATTCACAAGTTGCAAGGTATACCACACTTACAGTATTGCAATTAAAAGCTTTTACTTTATAATCCCTGTTGCAATTGCAACTAGTAATGTCAGTTTTCAGGATGGATGCGCAGAATTTACATCTGCCACATACAAAGTTACCATCTGGAAGTGGTGGTAACCAGTTATCCTCACATATAGTGTGTCACAAAATTCATGTAGTGTTGGATATTTACGCTAGGCACCCTGAGACCACCTGGACTAAATGATAAAACAGAATTGCTATCATGTATTAAGAAATGATTACCCCTAGAATGCCTACATTTGGTCTGTCCTTTTGAGATTTTATTGTATTTATTACTCTCCTTAGTTCTCTGCTGACGTTTTAATCACACATTTCTTTTGCATTTTTCCCTTTTAGATTTTTATGGAGCTAGTATTTACAGCCCTTCATCTGAAGAAATATAGAGAGAACATTGCATGAGATGAATTGTTGTGACAGTGAATTGCTTTCTATCTCAGTATCCTATTTGAAATATGGTAATAGGGACTAGTAGAGCATGCAGATGTTAACATCAATCTCCTGTTTAATTTATGGAATTAAGTTTTTAATGGTAGTTTCTTGCACATTAATCACTAAATATGCATCTTAAATTATGCACTTTAAATACTGCTTTTTGCACTTATATTTGATGTGGCAATTCCCTTTAAGGACTACTATTTAATAGACAATGCCTGCAGTAAGGTACCATCCCTGATGACGCATTAGTTGTGAAACCAGTCAGGGTTCTTACTGTGTGCTGTGTTGTGGAGCAATACCATTTAGCCTTATGTCTATCCTGTATCAAATCTGGGATCCTCCTGATTTCAGACCTCAGAAGAGGTTGGTGATGGTGTTAACAGCAAAGTGCCATTAGCAGAACAAATACTTTCCTGCCTGTGTGTTGCTCTTTGGCTTCTAAATTGTTATAAAAGATCAATTTAAGTTTGTTTCAGATCTCATTAAATAAACATGCAATATCATGCATGTCATACACCGTGAACTTTTCTCCTGGAAATACAATCAATATCGTAGCATGCGCTGCATCACATCCTGACCTAGTTTACTGTTAAACATTTTTATCTGACTTTGAATTTTGCCAAACCAACTTGTATCCAAATTGACGCTTCTGACACAGACATACCTATAACAGTGCCTGTTGCATCAGAAAATCCCAAACTCCGCTTTGGATGTTTTGGGCAGAACATCCATTGGTGTTCTGTACTGTGGTGCCCAGCTACAGGGTCTACTGCACGTGCCTGATATGTTGCCATTAAATCTAACAACATAAGTGTAGAACTTTAGTAGAGGAACAGTGGCCAAACTCCATCATGTTCCAGTGAGTAAGGTTTAAAACAACAGGAATGTGCATAAATTGAACATTATTAGTGAAAGTCCCAGGGACATAAGTAGAGGCCAGACCACTGGATGGACCTGCCTCAATGGTTGGACACTGTAAAGGATCATCCCTTCATGCTGGGATGACTGTAAGAAAAGAGCAGCTGTTGCAGTGGAGTGATTGGAACAGTAGTGGCTCATGGTGGTATTAGGAATCTGGAACAAAAATCTGATTTCATCATTGCCGTAAGGTTGTAGGCATATGCACAAAGTTTCATTAGGGCAAATGCGTAGTGTTGGGCCAGCCTTGCAAAATTCCTTTGGCAAGGTGGGCTACTGGGATTTGCTTTCCAGTAGGATTGTCAGTTTTCCATTCAACCTGTAGTGTAGAGTTGTCTGGAGAAACCACCATGGCATTAAGATAGGCATCTTTTCCTTCACGCACAGTGACATATGGGGACGGAGTTATTGGCCACCCTCTAGTAGGAGGTACTGAGGTGGGAAGGAAAGTAGTCTGATCCACAGGATTCAAGGTATGGAAGTCTGCAGAGATCCATCTGGTGGAAGTCCGACATGCCTGCCAGCCTGCATGACAGGAGGTAAAGGAGAATTAGCATCATCCTGAAAAAGAAGAAAACACAGGAATGTTAATGTACAGATCCTCCTCCCCACGGGCGGGGGGGGGGAAGGAGTATTAATTACTTCTGTACAGCTTCAGTTGATTGGCATGGTACCATTTGTCTATATTTTGCTTATGGTCTATTATCTGCACTTGGTAGACAGCAGGGCTCAATTTGTTGATGATGTCAAAAGGACCTGCCCATTTGTTGGCAAACGGGTGGGCAGGGTGGAGATTTTCAGTACCATGACTTGGTCTCCTACTTGCCAATTGACTTCTTTGACGCCGTTGTTAAAGTATATTTTGACTGCTGTTGACCTAGCCCAAGTTTCTGGTAGCAAACAGGCCTGGGCCAGATTGTCCTTCAGTTGTGTGACATAAGCATCCATCGACACACTGTCTGCAGTAGGGGTATCTGGATCAATCCACAAATGTTCTGGTAGTCTCATTTGTCTGCCGGTCATCACCTTGAATGGTGTGCACCAGGTTGCTGCAGCTGGAGTGGCTCTCATTGCATTAGGAGTAAGGGCAACAACGTATCCCAACTTTTAGCATTCTCATTTGCAAACTTACACATTAGTTTGATCTATCTGTTGGCTCTCTACCTTTCCAGATGACTGAGGGTGGTATGCAATGTGAAACTTCTGGCTAACTCCCAATAACTCCAAACATACTTGCATTAGTTCTCTTGTAAAACTAGTCCCTTTGTCAGAGTCTACCTTGAGAGGTAGGCCCCACCTGGTAAATGCTTGATCTACCAGGATTTGGGCAGTGACTTTCGCTGTGCTTGCTCTATATGGGAAGGCTTCTACCCATTTTGAGAAAAGATCAGTGATCACAAGTGCATACTTGTTTTTTCTGCTGGTGTTAGGCAAGGGTCCAATGAAATCAATTTGAATTGCATTCCAGGGATCTGATTGTCTTTGTGGAAGTAGTTTGGCATTTCTCTTACCAGGGATAGAGTTGTTTTGAGCGCAGGTAATGCAATTGTCCACATAATGTTGGACATCTGTTGTCATACCAGGCCACCAGCCCTACGGTTTCAGTCTCTGCAGGGTCTTATCTACCCCTTGGTGTCCACCTATAGGGGTGTCATGGACCTGGTGAATGGATTCTGGTCGGAGTGTTTTGGGAATCGCCCATAGTTTCTGAGCACCAGAGTAGTACAGGACCAACTTCTGGTCCATAGAGAGATGAAGGTTGTCGGAATGTACAGATGTTCTTTTGTGCCCCACTTCCTTCCAAGCCAGCGAAATAATTACCAGTGGAGTATGGACTGTTGTACAGATGTCATCTGTGGTACCAAATATACCAACTATGTTTATCCTGAGGGAAGGGGAGGTTACATAACGGTGGGGGCTTGTCTTGCGATTTTGAGATTTGGTTGCCTCAAGAAACTACCTGGGGTGATGAATTTGGTCAAAGTGTACCCACTAGAGCAAGTGCAAACTAAAGGCAAAGTTGTTTTAAGCTGCTGTCCAAGCGGCAAGAAAAAAAGTTTGCAGTTTAAAATCCTTCCCAGAGGCTAGAAAGAGTTTGAAAGGAGAGTGTGTGCCCTGTACTAATTTGCATGGCATTGAGTGATCTACTCAAGCCAGTAAGACTGCCTTGGACTGTGTCTGTGTGAGAGGAACCGACACAAAGTGTTGTGGAAAGTGAGCTTGTGGAGCAAGCAGCTGCGAAGGCTTTAGGCCTGGCTGGATTTTTTTTCTTAAAAAAGGAGAAGTTGGGGACTGTTTCATTCATCCGGATTGGGCGATGGGAAAGAACGAAAGTGCAGGCAGCCATTGCGTTCATTTCTGTGAGTGAAGAAATTACCTAAGTGGTTGGTCGCTGCAGTTTCGGGACCACTGGAGTGAATAACGCTTGGTGTCGAGCAGTGTGTTCGGCTTAGCAGGGTATCTATGAAAAGGACTTGTCAAAACAGCGGGACTAACTCGTTTGAAAAAAATACACTACTGAAATACTAAAACAGCTAAAGAAATTCAATTGAAGTTAAAGTTGCATGCAAATGGGCAAGAGTGCAGGGGACGAAAAGCAGTGAGGGTAAAGACAAATGCAGGTTGCAGCAGGTACAGGATTCCATTGGAATAGGAAAGAAATTGGAGAAGTTCTGTGTGTGCCAGGCAGGGACTCTGGGAATGAAATTTTGAGGCCTAGAAATGGCAAAATGAGAATTCGGGTGCAGAATGCATAAGCTATGCACAGTGTGTGTGAGCTAGCCAACTCCAGTCATAATTTGTAGGTATAGTTCTGTTATATTTTTTTATGAGCTTTTGTGTATGCTAATTTATTTTTATTTATTTATTGAAATGTTTCACCAGGAGGTCATACTGAGCAACAGGTTGCTCGTCACCTGGGAGGGAAGGAGTACAATAGGGATGAGACATTTTACATTCAAGTTATAAAATCAGCATAGCATACAGTTAATTAAGGCAGTTGTTACAGTGTTGCATACATATGTAATTTGTGAGAACAATAGTGAGAACAATAGTGCAGTGGTAATAAGTGAACAAGTGCTATCGTGAAAATAAGGGAGAGAGAGAGAGAGAGAGAGGATGAGATGCCAATGCAGAGTCGTGTCCCAGAGAACCCTTCCTAGGATGCGGGAACCTTGCAGGGGACAGGGAAGGTCAGGTGATTGTAAACCCTCCTGTGGTTAGGGCGTTATTTTTTTTTATATATATATATATATATATATATATATATATATATATATATATATATATATATATATATATATATATATTTCTTTTATTATTGTTATGTTATATTGGATCATAAGTTTACGTAGTATTTAGTGACCATACAACTTTCATTTCACCTCTATCATTCCCCTAAAACATGGGAGAAGGTGTTACTATTAAAACTCAGTAATTCTACTATATTACAAAACAGTTTTTATAAACACTGTAGTATTTAATAAATACTACATCATTAACACATTCATGCCAGGAAATACCTTGAATCAGCTATATTGTTACCCAAAGCAGACTCCTAATACCACCAAAGTACAGAATAGTGTGGAACTAGGTTATCCTCTATTCTTTCTCTAAGTACCTATGGGGTCAAAAAGGGCATCAGAGGATGAGGATCCAAGACAGGGAAATATGTCCATCGTCATCAAGCCTCTGGGGACAAGGCCTCATATAATAAGCGTCAAGTCCATCTGTTTTGGTAGAGCTGTGTTTGTTGTCTAATAGTAAAAGTTAATTTTTCCATAAGGTGTATGTTTTCTATGACATCTCTCCAATCTTTCCTATCCTGGGTGGAAGCCTGGAGCCATTTCCTAGTAATTGATTTAAGGGCAGCTGCCACAAGCATGGCCCATAGATATCTCTCATCTTTACTCTTCAACTCCTCTGGAAATAAACCGCAAATCATATGTTCAGGACCTAGCTTTGTATGTATCACAGATAGTTGGGTAAGGTAACTGGACTTCTACCAGAACAACAACAGGACTGGGCAAGTCCAAAATATATGGGCCTGTGTGGCTCTCTGCTCCCCACATCCCCGTCAACACCCCATAAATGTTCCTGTTGTAAAATGAGCCGTCTAGGCTGGTACTAGAAAGTATCTAACTAAGTTTCCAACGGAAATCCTTCCAAACCAAGTACTCTGCTGTGGTCCACATGTTTCTCCATACTAAAGGCCACTGCCGATCTGTGAGAGCGATCTGCAGGTCTAACTCCCATTTGCGCTTAATATGGAGAGATGTCTTCCATGTCTGAAATATAATTTGCATATAGGCGGATATGGCATGACACTCACCCCCAAGGTCTCCAGAAAATTGAAAAGGAAATTTAGTTGTGTGTGTTCCTTTGTTAGTGAGAGCTTCTGGAGCTTTTTTTTTTTTTTTAAAATATATTTTTATTGAACTTTTTCTTAAGTCAGGAGACATTTTACAATCAAGATTTTTTTTTTCTGTACTTCAGTTTTGTTGTTATACAGATTTACATTTTTCAAGGTATGTACAGAGATCTTTTGCAATTGATACAGTCTAGCATTGAGATAAACTTTCATATTCTCTGTTAAAATCTAGCAGCTCTGGGGCATCATTCAAATCTCATTTCTTCTCCACTGTGGCCTACATGTTATAGGCAAAAATCAGGATCAACCCCTGCTTGATAAAATGACCATTTCTGCCAGTGTGTGGCGAACTTATCAGTTTGGTTATTAAGTTTAGCAATGATATTTTCCATCTGATATATAGATATCACTATTCGCCTCCAATCTTGTATGGTAGGGGTGTCTTTGGTCATCCATTTCTTTAAGGGTTTTTGTCCATCGGGGGGGAACGATCCGGGTAGACAGCCATAAGTACCTCTTCAGCTGTGAGCTCAGTGTTCTCTCCAAGACTATCACTGGTTTCTTTTTGTATACTTACCCAGAAGGGCATCAAACGTGGACATTGCCACATAATATGTGCAGGGTCTGCCATTTTAGCTCCATATCCCCTCCAACAGGCCCCAAATTCAGTCGGAAGGTATTTCATCAGACTTGCGGTGACCTGAGAAACCTAGATCTACATTTCCATGAGTATTCTCTCCAAATATGCGATTGGGTGATTTTTACGCATGAGATGAAGGGACCACTCTTCTTTAAATCTGAGTTCTAAATCTTTGTTCCAACTTGTCAATATTGAACTTGTTGATTCTTTAGTTCGATCTCTCATCATTTTATATAGGTTTCCAATTAAATGATTCCAATGTTGTCCCAAGGAATGGTCAAACAATAGTTTTAAGAGGGGAGAGAGAGTGGAGGGGTCAGTTTGACCTGAATGATTCTGTTGCATAATAAATGGTTTCTGATTTGGAGGTATTTAAAATGATCAACATTTGGTAGGTTGAATTTAAGTTTTAATTCTTCAAATGATAGGATCCCATTAGGACCCAGAAATTGGAACACCTGTTCCAGTCCTAGTCTACGCCATCGAGAGAAAGTTAGGTCGTTGTGGGATGGGATGGAGAGCTCATCTCTGAAATGATCTTGCAGTATTCATAAATTAGTTGAAGTGGCTCTTTGTCTCACATTTTGAACCATATTTTTAAAACCTGTGAGGTTATATCAGTAAAGTCTCTTAAAGGAGGGGTCCTCTCGGAGGACGGAAAAATACATTTTTTTTTTTTTGTCATACATATCATTCAGGTGAAACTCTAGTTTCTTCCATAGGGAATCAAACTGTTTGGAAAGCCATAGCAGAAGTATTCTAAGAAATGCGGCTTCTGCATATTTTTTGAGGTCTGGGAGGTTAGTGCCACCCTGGGCCAATGATAATTTTAATATTGAAAGATGGATTCGTGGTTTTTGTTTGTTCCAGATGAACATTGATATCATGTTATCCCATGATTTAAAGTAGTATTGAGATGGGAAGTATGAAATATTTTGGAACAAATAAAATAGGCGGGGTAAGACATTCATTCTAATAGTTTCAATGCATTGGAACAGGGAGAGTGGTAGGTGAGTCCATCTGTCCAGGTCTTTCTTGATCGCAATGGAGATAGGTTCGTAATTGATTAGTTCAATTACGTGAAGATTATGGGGTATGTGTAAGCATAGGTATTTTATTTTGGTTGAGTGCCATTTAATGGTTAGACTTCTTTTTAAGGTGCTTGGAGCGGTATAATTATAGAGGAGGACTTTGGTTTTTGAAATATTTAATTTAAAGCCAGCTAGTTCTTCGAATCGGGATAGGATTTTCCATGTCTCTTTAATCGAATCTGTGGGAAATAGAAGGGAAAGGAGAATATCATCAGCAAAAAGACTGATCTTACATTCAGTTTGCTGCATTGGAATACCTTCTATTTTTTTAGATATTCTTATTGCCCTTGCTAAAGGTTCGAGGTATAGCACTGAACAGTAGGAGAGAGGACAGCCTGCCTTGTGCCTTGGCTTATTGTGATCGGGAGAGGAAAGTCCCTTATTCAAAATATATGCTTTGGGCTAGAGGTATATTTGACTCAGCCATTGTAGCAATGAGTCCGGAAGTCAAAGGCTTTAATGTATCCATAGAAAGGGCCAGTGGACTGATCAAATGCCTTTTCAGCATCTAGGCTTAAAAAGGCAGCTAAAATTTTCCGAGTTTGGATGTATTCCATTAATATTAGGGACTTTCTGACATTGTCCATAGTTGACCTGTTTTTGATGAAACCTGCTTGATCTGGATGTATTATTGTTGGAAGGATAATTTCTATTCGCTTGGCCCAGATGGCCATAAAGATTTTATAGTCTGAGTTTAATATGGCTATCAGGCAGTAGGAGGATGGGTCTAGTTTGTTTCCATTAGGTTTTGGGATAGCCGCAATTGTGACGTAGTCCCATGATGGCGGGGTTGAATTTCCCATTGCCGCTTTCTATATAACTTAAGAAGTCTTGAGTTAATTCTTTACTAAAGATTTTATACCACTTATTAATATATCCATCAGGACCCAGGCAGCAACCTGATGATTGTTTAGTGACCATGGCATCTATTTCTTCGATTACATCGGGCTTGTAATTTCTGGGCTTGTGTTGTTGTGAGTTTTGGAAGTTGTAACTGGGCTAGGAAGGTTTGTCTGTCCTCTTGGGAAGAAGTGTTATGTGATGAATATAGTTGATGATGATGAGCAGCTTGTCTTATGTCATCTTCTCTATGGGGAATCGTACCCGTTTGAGGTTGTTTAATTTTTAATATTGTTACTGTGTTTTTCCTTGCTCTCAACTTCTCGCAATCTGCGTGTTCCCTGGATCCCCTCATAATTGGTTTGTTTTAAGTATATTAGAGACATTTGGATCCTTTCATCTATTATTTTTTTAAATAGCAGCTGTGGTTTCTCTAATTTTAGCTTGTACTTCTTTGTCCCCCTCTCTATAGAGCAGTTGAAGAGTTTGCAAGGTCATGGTTAGGTCATTATATTTCCTCTCCCTTTTTTTTTTTTTTTTTTTTTTTTGCGAGAGGCATATGCAATGATCTCGCCTCTAATGGTGGTCTTCATTGCGTCCCATAATATGGCTTCTGAGACAGCTGATGGCACATTTTCTTCAAAAAATTGTGGGATTCTCTTCTTTATTTGATCAATGAGTTCTTTATCCTTTAGGAGAAAAGGATTTAGTCTCCAAAGTGTGTGTTTCGTTTTTTTACCCAAGTCTAGTTTTAGTAGTAGAGGGGGGTGGTCAGATATTATTTTAGGACAAATAGTTACGTCATTCACTGTGGAGAAGTGTTCGCATGAGGTAAAAAAAAAATCCAGTCTTGAATATGAATGAAATCTTCCCGAGTAATATGTAAAACCTGGGGCTGAAGGAAAAAAATTCCTCCAGATATCTACCAATCCGAGGTTTTCAAGTTGTGCTTTAAAAAACTTTACTGGGGTTGATAGACAGTAGATTTTAGGGTTTGATGAGTCAAGATTTGGAGTAATTGTCATATTGGAGTTTCCTGCCATTAGTAACTGCCCCTGGTGAAGATCCAATATTTTAGTCAGTATTTGCCGGATTATTGGCGATTTAGTCTGTGGAGGTAGGTATATATTGGCTAGTGTGACTTCTTGGTTATATAGGCAACCTTGAATGATAATGTAGCGTCCTAGTCCATCGGAATATACTTAATTTATTTTAAATTGGGTAGTAGATGGCATCATTATTGCCACTCCCCTTTTACGTCCACTCGAATGAGATGAGGAATAAATGGTCTATTGACCCCCTCCCCAATGTTAATTTCTGGTGCTCGGTATCTGAGAGGTGTGTTTCTTGCATAAATAAAGCATCTGTCTTTTGCTTATTTAAGTGCTGCATCACTTCGCGATCTTTTGATGGGGTTAGAAGACCGTTAACATTTACGGAGTAGATCTTTACTGGTTGGGAAACCATTTGGGTTTATTATTCTTTGATTTTCTTTTATTGTTTTAGGTTTAATACTTATTGCTTTTTTGTCATGTTAAGTAGCTGACTTTCACTATCTTTGTTTTTTTCCTCAGGTCACCCCAGTTTGGTGCCACCCGGATCTTTCCCCCGGACTCTGAGGAGAAAATTACTAACCATTTTCAGTTCCTCTTTAAAAAATTTGTTAGATCTCTCAAATAGATGATTCTGAGGTTTTTGTAATAAAGCGTAACATTGAAACATTGTACACTGTCTCCTGTGTCTCCTTCCAACTTCATTACATGAACAAACGTTAACTTCAACTTTAACTATAACTGTATAGATAACTATGTAGATGTATGCTTCCATCGTTAAGGTGGTATCGCCTAGCCACCTTATTTAAATCTCAAACCAGTCACCCCGAGGGGACCGGATTTGATCGAGGATCTCCTTGATTGGGAGTTACCTCACGGTGGGGTAAAACCCCGCCTAAGTGGACCGAAAAGACCAGATAGTCTGGGCTCCCTATTGTCCCTGTATAGCCCCTCCCTCTTTTCGAGTTGCTATGGGTTAAGTACCTTTATTTAAACCCTCCCATTTCTTTATTTCCAAGGTCGCACCCCCATCTGGTGGGAGGGGTAAAGAAAAGGCCCACCCGGAAAATCCCATCTCCCGATCACTATCTCCATGGCTGGATTAACCTGTATGCAGATTACGCCATGGCGTAGGGCCCCTTGGTTCAGCAGGGCCCCTCACTGTTTAATGTAACTTATTTTATTTCCTTTTCCCTACCCAGCAGACCATAGCCTCCAACCTCAGACTGGCCATACTTGCTGTACTGTCAAGCGGCTGTGGGACCATCACATTCATGGCATTGCCAAAAAAGAAAAGCACCCCCCCTCGCTCTGAGCGAGTCTCTCAGTTTCTCCGGCTCCGCCTCTCGGAGGCGGGGCGAGCTGTACAGCACAGACAGAGTAGTCTGCGATCAGTCCACCCTGACCCCACCACCACAACCAACCATGTCTCAGAGGTCCTCCTGGAGGTGTGGGTACTAGGAAGCGGGGAATCTGCGTGCATGTGAGTGGTGTCAGGGCATGTGGCCGGGCAATAAGGAGTCAAGGATGGAGGAGGATGAGTGGACAACGGTCGGTCGGAGATTGTCTCGCTCTCAATCGAAGAAGACTACAGACTACTAGTAGAGAGAGAGAGCGGGCCGGAGTCGACTGATTTGCCACCGTCCAGCACTTCTTTTCATCGGGTGTTGATGACAGCTCTGATTCCGAGTGTTGGAGAGATGGTGTGCTGCTCGTTGTGTGCTGGTGACTGTAGTCAGTCAGTGCTGCTGCTGGGCCTCTGGTCCTATGAGGAGTCCCAGGCCGAGTCCAATGATCGACCAGTCTGTCAGGGCAGGCCACACCACCAGGTATGTTGTTACTTACTGTGTGCTAAGTGTCAACACTGTCATGTTGACTTTCTTATTTTGTCTTGACTTCAATGATTTTAGGATTTGGTTGGATTGGAAATGGCGGGAAAGGAACACTTAACAGCAGTTAATTGAATTGAAGCAAAAAAATGACTAAAAAAACAGAGAAAGAAAATAATTGCATTTACATGGGGTGAGAATTGCCTGCTACTGCTGCTAGCCTGGGCTCAGGGGGCTGCAAGATTCTATAGCCATGGTGGGGCTACCTACTATATTCACTGTTTGAATTTAAATTATTTGATGCATCATTTATAGAAATCTGGGAGCAAAACCACATTGCTCTGAAAAGATTCTACTTAGCTTCACCACTAAGCTAGAGGCTAATTGTTAAATTGATGAATTGCTGGAGTTTACAAGCTTTCTGCATGCCCGGCACCACAGAAGAGTGGGATGTTGGCATTTAGGGCCCCCCCCAGGTCCCAAAATATGACTTGGAGTAGGGCCCCCGCATCCATTAATCTGGCCCTGACCATCTCCTTGGACCCACTAGGATCAGGAGAAGCCCAAAGGATGCCCCTACCCTCGCTCTGTATTCTCCCCCCCAATAGGTCAAACCATGAACCCTCCATCCAAAGAAGGCAGGATCTCAATATGCATAGAGGGCTCCTTCGGAATGCCAAGGGGGGCACATGGCAGCAGCCCCTTCCGTCCGATCAGTTCCCACTACACATGAACTGTAAGCCCTAGTAGGACCAAGATGGGCTTAATTTTCCCCTTCCCTCTTCATCCCTCCACTGGCTCTGCAAGTCTTTTTGGCTCCTTAGGGTCTTTTCCCCATGTACAAGAGCCCATGGGAGAACAAGACTGCCACCCACTCACCTCTCCCCAATAAGGAGCTTATATTCGCGTTGTTTTGTAAAGGATGGAATTGGCTATGAGCTCGGGGTAGGACCTACCCCGAAGTAGTTGTCTTCATATCTAGCACCCAAAAAAGATGTCAGGACAGAAAGGGAAAGAGGGAGAGAAGAACAGGGGCGAGGCAGCAGAAGAGAGAGAAAGAAACAGTAGGACGAGGGGAAGAGAGGGAAAAGAAAAGGGGGGAGATGTGCCAGAGAGAGAAAGCAGAAGGGCTCATGGAGGAGAGAAGGGAGGCGCCGAAAAGCTCAACCACTTCCCCAGTATCTACCCCTCTTAATTGTTCAGGACATTTTGTGTTATTTGTCCTTATTGGATTGTAGTTGACCCCCTCTCACCTGTGACCTAGGCAAACAGCAAAGAGTCCAATTTAGTTTCTTGGTTTCCAAGATTTTATGAGACAGTCATTGCATTGGTTCTGGGTTTGACGAGAGGTAGGGCCATAATCGGAATCTTCCCAATCTTCACCTGAGGTCATGTCTCCTCCCTCGACCCTGCTCAGCTCCGAGGGAAACCCCGCTAGAGTCCCACCTGGACGGAACTCACGATGGGGCCTCTTGAGAACCGAGAGGGCTGGAGGGAAAGGGAAGCCGGCCCGACGAGGGAGAAGAGGCCCAGAGCGTCGATCCTGACCGGAACCCCCTTGGCCCGATTTCACATCCGCCATCTAGGGGGACCCACTCCCAAACGATGCAGTGCAATGCCTAATTGTACAGGATTTTTTATTGATAGTTTTGAGGTTTTCACTGCTTGGGAAGGCTTAATCAATGATTGACTTGACCCCAAAACCAAGCCAGCACCCACCCCCTGGTCCAGCCCCCCGGAGCCTAGCACAGCCAGAGAAACAAAGATCCCAGGATTTACTTCTATTCTGGTGTCAAGGTAGGATTTTTCAGAAGATTACTCTTGTGCAGCATTTTCTCTAAGGTCAAATTAGGTCGAGAAGGCCTCTCAGTTTCCTGAATTCCCTGGTTAGTGTTCTTGGAGACGTTAGTCAGGCCCAGCACTCGCTCCTTCAGCACCCCTCTCTGGAAAAGGTCTTCTTTTGCTTCCGTGGCTGAGTTGTAGGTGATAGGACTGTCTGGCAGCATAACTGTAAGTTTGGAAGGGTAGGGGGTTCGAAACTTGATCGGTTGAGATCTCAAGAAGGGGAAAAAGGGGGCATAGGCTCTCCATTGGCTTTGTGTGCGAGGAGCGTAGTCGTTATCAATGATTATGCGATGTGAGCCCATCATAATTTTTTCCCTCTGCCATGATTTGTTAAGTATTAACTCTAGCCTGGAAGCTTTGAAATCAGACCACAAACTATCTGCCGAGCATCCTTTTGCCTTAGGCCTGGGGCGAAGCTCGATGAGCTCGTTCAAAATCTAGGGGGTAATCAGGCCCAGCTCTAGTGTGGTTCTAAAGAACGAGTCCGCGTATGCCAGAGAGTCATGCCTTCTTCGCTTTCAAGCAGACCGAAGATGCTCAGGTTTTTGCGTCTGCTATGATTCTCCGCGTCCTCCTGCCTAAGGGAATTCTGTAGCTGGGCCGAGGCCAGGAGAAGAACCGAGGATTCAAGGGATTCTATTTTATTTGTATTGACTGTGATCTGTTGGTCTGCTTCGTCTGCACATCCTTGTAAAGCTCGCAGGTCGGCCTGAAGTTCCTGGATGGAGCCCCGCATTTCCTCCCGAAAATCACCAGTCTCCCGTAAGATGGTTTGTTCTGGTCGGGGGGGGGCTGTCTGGAGAATGCCACCTTTCCGTTTCCCTCCCCTTCTGGTGTATGGGCCCTTGCCTCTTGAGAAACCGCAGCGACTTGCGGCCTTCCAGTGTGTATCTCTCTCTCCTGCAGGCCTTCCTCGTCCTCCTGCTCGCTCAGGACCGCCAACGGTAAGAACTGGTTCAGTTGCCTTTTAGCCATGCAGTGTTAACGTGGGAAGAGACTTGGCTATACTGTGGTCTCCTATGATGTGTCAATTTCAGTTTGTAGTAATTTTTGTTGTTTTTTTGAGGCAGGAGACCATTTAAAAAGATTTTAGTCGGGGAGCCCACCTGAGTTTGGTGTTCACCGAGTCATTCCAGAACTGGCAGTCCCAGCTTCTGGAGCTGTTTGTTTATTGCGTCTCTAAGTTGAAAGTATCATAGTCGATCTGCAGAACGCAGACTATACCGCTGCTGAAGTACCTCAAAGGACAGAATAGTGTGTCCATTTAACGTCTGGTACGGTACATAAAATCCCCTTTTGGCCTGTCAGAACCACTTGTCCAACTTAGCAGGTTGAAAAGTGGATCATAGGCCCACCATTATATTGCCAAGTTGTCTTGTGTTTCTCCTCTGCTAGTGCCTCGCCTCCAAGACTGCTGTCATGCCAGCATATTGTAAGTCTCTTGAGCCTCCTTCTATGAAAAGGGCGCCTGAATTGGGGGTCAACCCAGATCCCACATCTATCCTCTTGCAAAGGGCATCGTAACCTGGTTGCTCCACAGAAGGGCAATATGCATCTGAGCAGCCACCCAGTAACCTTGTAAATTGGAAAGCAACCCCTCGCACTTTGAAGATACAGCAATTTCTTACGAACTCTAGGTCTCTTGTTTCTCCAGAGGAAAGAGAGAAGTATATCCTGCCATAACCCCAAGTCACGGGTTACAATACAAGGTACACACTGGAACAGGTACAATAGTCGTGGAAGGGCATTCATCTTAATCGCCTAGACTCTGGAATTTAAAGACAGAGGGAGCACAGACCATTGTTGTATGTCATTTTTTAATTGCTTTATTACGGGGGGATAGTTAAGCTCCCAGAGGTGAGCATTATCGGTTGAGATCCTGACTCCCAAATATTTTAAGGTCTCGAGATCCCACCGCATGGGATATTTACTCTGAAGAGCATTGTCTGGCTCGTAGTTAAAGCTAAGTATCTCGGTCTTTCCTGTATTCAATTTATAACCTGCCAAATTAGAAAATTCCTGTATTAAGGACATTACTATGGGAAGAGAGATCTCGGGGTCCGTAAGATATAACAAAACATCGTCCGCATATAATGCTAATTTATGTGTTAATCCTCCCAAGCAGACAACCCGCACCCCTGTGTGTTGTCTTGTCATTTGTGCTAGAGGTTCTATGTAAAGGGCAAACAACAAAGGAGACAGTGGACATCCTTGTCTAGTACCATGCTCTAGTTGAAATGCCTCTGATATATGGCCATTTGTCCTTACATATGCCATTGGGACCGCATACATTCTGAAAAGGGCCACAATAAACTGATGCGGGAACTCAAACCGGGAAAGGACAGACCCCAAAAAGGACCAAGATACCCTATCGAAGGCCTTTTCAGCGTCCAGACTCATTACCAAGGAAGGAAGTTTCTCTCTTTATGTGGTCAATTATGTGTAATAGCACTTAAGTTGTCCTGGGCTTGTCTGCCTGGAATGAACCCCTGTTTCATTCCTATGTGGATTAGGAAAGGGAGATGTATCTTAAGATGTCTTGCCCAAATTGCCATCAGGATCTTATAGTCTGTGTTCAATAGGGAGATATGGCGATAAGATGAACATCTAGCAGGGTCTTTATGCTTGGGCACCACAGAGATAACAGCCTGGACCAGGAGGGCGGGCAGCCTCCCTCCCATCATCTCGGAAAATGTCTGAGAAGCAGAGGCAGAATTTATTTCCCCATACACTTATAAAATTCCGAGAAAACCATCAGAGCCGGGCACTTACCTACCTTCTAGCGTCCAATCTCTGACTTCACCTCCTCCTCCTCCGATACAGGGGCCAGAAGGATTCCCCCACTCTAAGGAAAGTCAGGAAGCTTCATTTTCCTAAGTAAGCCTGTGCCAATTCTTTGTCTAGAGATGTCTCCTCCCTATATAATGCTGTGTAATATTCCCTAAAGGCCTCTGAAACTGTATGAACCTCTTGGACCATTTGACCCCTCTGGGAGTGCCAAACCTGTGTAATTGTGGCCCGAGCCCTCTGAGCTCTGAGTCTGCTGGCTAATAAATGTAAAGAGCGTGGATCCCCTTTCAGAATATCTTTGACTTAGAAAGAGAAGCTTTTGCTCCACTTGATAATCTAATATACCCAAGAGCTCCCGTTTATATTTCAGGAGCTGTCAGGCCCGGTCTCTAACTAATTTCTGTTTTTGTTGTCCCTCTAGTTCCTGCACATAGTTAGTTCAATTTTTCGAGCCTCCCTAGCTGTCTTTTTCTGGGAGGCTATTTGTATCAGCTTCCCCCTTAGTACAGCTTTGGCTGTATCCCACAGAATAGACTGGGAGGTGGCCTGTCCCGAGTTGTCAATCAAAAAATTATTATACGTCTCTGTTAATAATGTCTGCGTCTCCCTGTCTTTTAGAAGTGAGACATTCATATGCCAAAAAGTGGTACGTTTAGTCTCCCCCATAGCCACTCATATATAGGGGGACATGATCCGAGAGGAGAAATTCTCCTATACAGGAGTCATAGACCTGGTGTACTTCATCTTTTGGGACTAGAAAATAATCCAACCGGGAGTACCTGTTATGTGAAGCCGAAAAGAAAGTGTAATCTCTCTGTCTCCCATGTTGATTATGCCAGACGTCTATTAGGCTTAATTCAGAGAGTAATCGAGCTACCTGCTTAGCTGTATGGTGTGGTCTTCTAAGGACAGAGGTGGAGAAATCCAAATGGGGGTTTAGTACAAGATTCAAGTCCCCACCATATATCAGTTGTCCCTCAGCCCACTCCAACAGGGTGGTCAGAAAAGTGCGTACTCTTGGCATGGGGTCCCTGGCGAAATAAACCAAACCAGGGTTATAATTTTGCCCTGAAACATCCCTTTAAGCATAGAAAAGCATCCTTCTTTGTCAGCTTTCGAGTCTAGTTTTTGAATTGAGTCATCGAGGGACGAGGACCATTGTACCCCTTTGTCTGCCTCTTTTATAGGGGCAGCAGTCAAATCCTTGAATCCCAACTTTAAGAATTTATTATGCTCCTGCATTGATAGATGTGTTTTTGCAAAAGCAAGAAGTCCACTGAGGCTTTCTTAGTGACTTATAATTATAATCTTACTTCGCTTGATAGGGTTGGTGAGTCCCTTCACATTATATGAACGTACTCACAATTCCCGCTTATCCATTCTCCAGGCTAAGTATTGCCAAAATCCACTTTTTGATGAGGATTGCTCCACCTCCCTCAGAACCCCACCCCTCATTTCTCCTCTCAACACCCAAGAATAACTGTTTCAGCATGTAAACTTGAAACAATTCAAACAAACAAAGCTAAATTGGATAGTTCTACTATCAAAACATACATCAAATTCGGTCAGCATGACCCCTAGTAGTAAAGAATAAAATCAAAAAGCAAAAGTGCACTTCCAAATTGGAGACCTTGCTTCCAAGGTCTCTTATCTTGCCCACTTCTGAAGTTACGTGAGTCAAGCTTAGAGGGGTTTTTGTGTCTCTCCATTGAGAGAGCCCCTCCGAGAGCTTCTGGGTGTAATCTAATTAGCCACTTGCCAAATCTAGAGTGTAAATAGGTGTTTATCTCTAGTGGCTACAGTCGTGGTAATGAGCACTTACTTCCCTCTCTTATTTTAAAATTAGGCAGCTGCGTAAGCTCACTGAGAGTGTGCTACCTATACGACCCTTCAGAAAACAAAACGACCAGCGAATAAACCCCATGTGGGGGTCTTGGGAGTACCCATCTACGAAAGCACATAGGGTATAGTGACCGCATAACATTGGAAAGTCGAACGACCAGGGGAGATGGAAGGAGACCAGGGACCAGTCCAAGTGATTCAGCCTCAGTGAATACAAGCAAGCTGAGCAGGCCATGCATTTTAAAACAGCGGATCTCTTACGGGGGGGAACCCCGATTATAGATTGGAGCTAATCCCCATTGCAAGCCTGCGAAACGTAGTGGCATCCTATACCCCCCCCGTCTAGTCCCCACTACAGAGACCAGTGGAGCAAGCCTAATCAATTTGGATAATGGGGTCAAAGGTGAAACTCCATGTAATTAGTATATAGATGAAATGATAGGCAGCTCAGCTCCCCTGCTCAACGCCCAGTCTTTGATTAAGTTTATTGTGTTGCCACAATGGTCCCCAGCCAACCCCAATCAGTCGCACGCTCATCTCCCAGCACTCAGTCCCCTAAGACCCAACTGGCACCTTCCCATTGCCCCTGTACCCTGTATCCATTAAGCATTTAATACATTTCAAAACAGATGCCTCTTTCTAAGAGCAAATATGATGTAGTCCTGGAACATTAATATAGCCTGTAGGAAATTAGGGTCTATTTGTTATCGAGGTGTACACGCTCTCTCCGAGTTAATTTGAACTACACATTTTGTAGTTTGAAGGTTTTCCTTCAATGCCAAGTTTACTTGCGGTTCTGGCAATATCCAGTCAGGGTATAGATCCCATTTCTCCCTCCGTTACCAGGTAATCTGGTGTGGTAGCTTGTTCAGTTTGAGACAATTGGCTTAGTTCTCCGCGACAAGAGCATTTCTGGGTCTTAACTGTGTCCCACAGGCTGGAAGTGTCCTTGTGGAAATGAACTCCTTGTCTTTTTGGGCCAGGCGTATTCCAGGCTCTTCCACAGACCCGCTGCAGCCCATCCAAGATCTTGGGCCGCTTGCAAGGGCAATCCCATGTTGAGACAGAAACTCTACAGCATCCTTCAACTCCTGAAAACACAGTGGACCTTTTCAGTGAGTATTTTTAGTCTAGCAGGATATTCTACTTAATGCACTCAGTTCTTTTGTTGAGTCGCTAACCATTGTTAATGCTTGTCTCCTTTTGGCTAAAAGCTGGGGAGTAAAGTCATGGTCAAAGTACAGTCTGGTATCACCAAAATAGATGGTTTTCTTGGACCAGGCCATTAGAAGAATCTCTTCCTTTACCCTATAGTCAAGGAAGACAAGTACGATTGATCGCAGCCTAGCATTCGGTCCCTAGGTCATGGGATAAGGACCGATGTGCACGGATGATATCCAAGACTTTGTCTTTAGGAGATTGAGAATCTCGTGGAGAATGGAGTCCATGAAAGAGATCATATTGCCTGATTCGTGCCTGTGTAGGCCATGTATCCTAACATTGTTTCGATGATCGTGGTTCTCCATCTCTTCCAGTCGCTGCTCAAGGAGCACAGTACGCTGATTTAATTCCAGGAGGGCAGTATTATGTACTGTACGCCGTAGTTTGGGTATTATCAGTAAGTGTAGTCTCGAGGGAGCCTGTTCTTCGCTCCAGGTCTTTGATTTTTTTCGATGGTCAGAAACCTTAGCTTCCAGACATTGCAGAGTTTCTGACATTTGTTTGAGTGTGGCATAATTGATGTGATGTGATTGTGCAGTCTGCTTCCTCTGCTGCTAGGTCTGAGGCATGGATGCCCCCGGTGCTGTCTCCGACTCTGCAGGCTGCTGTTGGTTGTGATTCTTCTATTGTATTTTTAAGCCCTTTGTTACCACCATTCGTCGGATTTTCTTTAAGACGCTGCTTCGGTGCCATGAAATAAGCAGGTATACCACGTCTGGAAGATAGGATGGAAGCTTGTTAGGTATGATGCTCGTGGATTAGTTCTAGTCGTTCTAGGAGCTCGCTAGTTAGGCTGCCATTAAGAGGTGCTCAAAACCAGAAGACTCTGGTTAGGCATTGTAGTTCTAGAGAGAGGGCATGAGAAATGACACCTGGGAGGGAGATGAGGCCTGATCTAAGGAACCCTCCAGGATGCTGGGGACCCTGCAAGGGGAGCTGGAAGGCCAAGGATAGGTAGATGGGGGTAGAAAAGATGGCAAGCCTAGGCACTATAGGACCCCTTCAAGATGCTGAGAACCCTGCAAGAGGAGTGTGAAGGCTAGGGGGAAAAGGAGAGAGAGTAGGGGAAGGGAGAAAGGTATGAGAACTAGCACCTAGGAGGGGCTAGAGGTAGTAGAGTCGATTGAGGCATTGGGTAAATTCCTAAGAGGGACAAACTGTAAGGAGCAAGAAGAAGGAAATTAAGGTGGGTCATAGCAGGAACAGTTAGGTGCAAGATAGTTGGAGAGGGCAGTGTTGATGGAATAGAGGGAGTTAAATGTCACAAAAGATGCCCATGTGTTTTTTTTGTTTGTTTGTTTTTAAAAAGGAGTACATAGTTTTACTGAAAGATCACAGGATATGAGAAGAGGTCTTACAAAATATGTGACATTCCTATGTGACTCAGGAAACCAACTACTAGCCAGGAAGCTGAAAATTACATTTTCAAAGGGGATGGACGTCCCTAATTAGCTAATTGGTGTAATAAAATCTCAGGATGAGAGACGCTATCTCCTCTGTCGTAAACCTTTAGGATCAAAAGGAGATATGGTTTTAGACAGGAGGTATCAGCAAGGTTACCACAGTCTGATTACATTTTTTTTAGTAGTGCCAGGAAGTGGTGATATGAGGACCCAAAAAAGGAAATAATAACTTAAAATCTGGACAGAGCAAGAGAGACACCTGCTGGCCGAAAAAGGAGGCTACCAGCTATAAACCAGAGAGCATTTTATTCAGGCTGCCAGGTAGGACTATAAATGCCTCCTGTAAACAGAAGCTTATGACAATGCACTATGAACACTTTCCTGACAATGGAGCAACCTGCCAGTGGCTGAAAAGGAAGAAAGGATTTTTCAAACTTCTTATTCTTCCGGAGTAAAATTTACTATACAAACTTAACGTAGAACTTTAGATAACAATTATAGTGTGTTTTTCATTTATATTTTCCACTTTAATTTGTGTTATTCTGTGACCAAAATTTTCCTGAATCTTTTACTTTTAACTATGATTATGTGGGACGTTTAATAGTAATCTGTGACTAAACTTATTGCTAAGGGGTGTCACCATAAGCTACCAATCGAACAAGGGTCTGTACAGGGAAATCTGGGTAAAGATAGGGAGAATACAAAAGTCTCAAGGAAGGGTCTGTGGAGATTTGAACCAGGTTATTGCATGCTCATCTGGGTTACAAGGCTACCCCAAAGAGATTGTAATGCCTGGATCTTCCCCTTAATAACAACCAATAAAGGGTTCTCATTTGGCTACAAGATTGAGACTGGTATTGTACCTTTATCCACAGTAAAAAGGGAGCCCTGGGGCCTTGTGGTGGGTGTTTAGTCATGATCTCAGTGAGCATTCTAGAAAGACATGGGGAGGATATCCCTGTTTTCCCCCCTCCCTGTCACGGATTGCACTTAGGGGTGGGCACTGTGAGCTCAGTGGACCCGACCCTGAGAAGTGGGTTTGTGACAGATTTGGTACACAGTGGTGGGATCTGACAGATTTGGTGTGCAGTGGTGGGATCTGACAGACTTGGTGTGCAGTGGTGGGATCCGAGAGATCTGGTAGCATAGTGTTGCAATTCGAGAGATATTGGTGGCACAGGTATAACAGTTGGATTCAAGGCCAGTGTATCAGATTGATAAACTGAAAACAATCCACACACAAGGCAGATATTTGCAAAAAAGAATTTGATTACAGTGTAAAGGTCCCTATCTTTTTTTAGTTGTAAGCTAGTAGTGGGAAGAAGATGACTTCCAACTACAGCGAATACATTGCAGACTACCTAAGGCAGTTGTGTCAGGAAAGAGGGGTCCAGTATGAGGGACGAGCCAAAAAGAACCTCATGGAGGCTCTTGTGGCAGCCGATGAGCAAGCAGTTGTCCTGAAACTCAAGTCACAGCAAGTGACTGAAAAGGACCAGGGCGTGGGGGTGCCAGGGTCCATCGCAGAGTCCAGTCCCAGGGACGAGGGCAGCAAGACCAGAGGGAACCCAGAGCCACAGCAGCAGGGGAAGGTCACCACAGAGCTAGGGCTAGAAGGATCGGGCTGTAGTTGGAGATGAGGAAATTGGAGCTGGAGCAGAGAACGTTCGAAACCCAGCAGCAGAGGGAATTCGAGCAGAGAAACTTCGAACTGAAGTTGCAGGAAAAATGGCACCAAAGAGAGGCAGAGGAAAAGGAAAAACAACTTCAGAGAGAGGCTGAGAGGGAAGAAAAATGACAGAGGGAGTTTGAGCTGGAGAAGCTAAGACTCAAACTGCCAGAGGCGGTAAGGGGCAGGGGTGAACCTGAAACTCCAGGGCTGAGGTATAAGTTAAATTGAAAATAGCTGAATTTAAAGAGGGGTCAGGATATGGATGCATTTTTGAATTCATTTGAAAAGGTCTGTATCCAGGCCAGGGTACCAAGGGAGTCCTGGAGCTTGCAGCTATCCTTGCTACTTGTAAAGGGCATGAGGCTCTAGGCCAAATGGACAATCAGGACAGTAGCAATTATAAGAAACTTAAAGCTGCTTTGCTTAAAAAGTATGAACTGACTCCTGAGGACTACAGGGTTAAGTTTCGTAAATTCCCAAAAAGCCCTGACATGAACTTTGAGGAACTTGCCACAAAGCGACATTAGTTTTTAAAACGGGAGGGGTGGAAGCAAACGGGGGGTGGGATTTGAGGAGGTTGTACTTTTAGAGCAATTCTTTTGGGCTTGCCCAGCATAGTTGAAAACTTGGCTAGAGGAGCGAGATCCAAAAACAGCACAGCAAGTGGCTGAGCTCTCGGACCACTATGCTAGGAGCAGGCCTGCTCTGAAAGGAAGTGGAGCAGGTGTAGCAGGGCTGAAAGGGAAAATCGCACCTTCAGGGCAGCTAAAATCCTCACAGCCTCTGCAGAAAAGGGGAAGCCCCAGGTTACCAAAAAAAGATTTCTCTGATAAAAGAAATGACAACTGTTGGTTTTGTAAACAGCCAGGGCATCTCGCTAGACAGTGTTCTAAAAAGGCACAGCGTGGACAAAGTGTTACTCGAACAGATTTGGGTGCACTATGTATCCCTGAAAGCATGCTTGTAAACATGAGGGAGCACATACGCCCGGTACTGTAAATGGGGTGCACACCAATGGGTTAAGGGACATGGCGACGTTTCTTACCTTAGTAAAAGGGGATTTGGTTGGTCCTGAACAGCTTATACCTAATCAGTTTGTAACGGTGAGAGGATTCACTGGGGAGGAGAAAACTCTGCCCTTGCTGAGTGTTCTCTTGGATTGGAGTTTGACAGGAGGACTGTACAAAGTGCTGAACAACCTGGGTCCTGGATGTGATTATAGGGAATGATTGCCAGAAGGGGTGGCATGTGTGGTTACCCACAGTGGGATGGCAAGGCCGTGTAGTTCCCTGAACCCCATAGAAGCCTCTGATGAACAAAATGGGGTGTGGTTCCCAGCCTGTGTCTCCTGAAATGGAGAGTAGTGGAAGGAAGGTAGGACTTCCCCACGTAGCAGTTCACAAAACAGCTAGAGAAGGTTACTCTGAGGAGAAAGGGGTAACCAGTGGTCAGAAGGTTAGGGATGGCAGTGACCCTGAATGCCTTGATGCTAGACTGTGGACCCCCAGTTTAGGAACTGAAGAGGACATGTCCCATGCCTTGGGGAAAATGTAAAGATTTTGCAGCCGCTTAGAGGACTGATCCTAGTTTGGAGCGGCTGAGGGCTTGTGCAGAATCTGCTGGGACAGCAGGAGGTGACATGAGACATAGGGTATTTTGGGACGGTGGACTCTTGTATGCACAGGACGTGAGGACGGAGGGGTGATGGGCAGGCAGCTTGTTCCCCAGGGGTGCCGTGAGCGGTTGCTCAAGATCACTCGTGATAGCCCCATGTCTGGACATCGCACGCAGCAATTGGCCCAGAATTTCTATTGGTCCAACTTCACCCAGCAGGTGAAGGAATATTGCAGGTCTTGTTACTGGTGCCAACAGATGGGGAAGGCAGTTACTAAAACCAAAGCTGCCCTAATTCACTTGCCCATTGTGGAAGAGCCATTCCAGAGGGTAGGAATGGATATTGTGGGACGTTTGATTAACCTAACGATGGTCAATTACACCACCAGATACCCAGAGGTGCAACGATGGTCAGTTCGCCACCAGATACCCAGAGGTGGTCGCCTTCTTCTAACTTGGGAAACACAAGTGGCAGACACCTTGCTAAGATTTTCTCCTGTGTCGGTTTCTGCAGGAGGTTATCACTGATCAAGGGGGTACCTTCATGTCGGACCTGAAGAAGTGTTTGTGGGAGAAGTGTGGGGTGGTGCAGAGACGCACAACATTTTATAACCCACAAGCCAGTGGCCTTGTGAAAAGGTTTAATGGTACCCTAAGATCAATGCACCAAGTGTTTGCCAAACACCATGGGGGGACTGGGAGAAATACCTTCCCCAGTTGTTGTTCACATACAGGGAGGTGCCCCAAGAGTCAACAGGGTTCTCCCCCTTCAAACTCTTGTATCAACGTAGCATGCGAGGGCCCCTAGACTTGATCCGGGAAGACTAGGAAGGCAAGCATGCCATCCAGGGGACTCCCATAGTGGAGTATATCCTTGGGTTTAGGGCGAAGCTGACAGAGCTTATTGGGGTGGCCCAAAGCAACTTGTCAGCTGCCCAGCAGAAACAAAAAGTTTGGTACGATCGCAGAACCAGAGCTCATTTGTACAGCATTTGTCAGGAAGTAGTGGTCCTAATTCCAGTCCAGAAGGACTTGACTGCAGGCAGTGGGGGGCCGCATAAGGTAGTCCGACGGGTCAGTGATGTTAATTGTATTGTGGAACTGCCTGACAGGAGACACACCCATGGGGCGTAGCATGTCAGCATGATGAAACCATATGCAAATAGGGCCGACATGGTATTTGCAATGTGGAGTCCTGGGGGAGAGGACAGACGGAAAGCAAGTGGGAATCATCTGTGGAGGCAATCAAACTGTCGTCCCAGTTGACCCCAGAACAGCCTCAGGAAGTGAGAGAGGTTTTGGAGGACTTTGCCTCTTTGGGGCCAAGCCTGGAGAACCCCCTTAGCAACACACGATGTAGACACTGGGATATGAGCGCCCATATGTCAGACAGCGTACCAGGTGTCCGAGGCCATCCTAAAGGACAGGAGGGAGGTGGAGGAAATGCTGGATTTAGGGGTAATCCAGAAATCCCACAGTCCCTGGGCCTCACCCGAGTCCTCGCTCCAAGCCGGATGTGTCTACTCACTTTTGTGTGGACTCAACACAATCACAAGTCTGACACCCACCCAGTGCTACAGACGGACTAATTCCTGAACAAGTTGGGAGAGGTGACATACCTTACCACCATTGCCTTGACAAAATGGTATTGGCAGGTGGAGTTAAGTGTCAGAGCTAAAGAGCGGTGGGCTTTCATCACTCCAATAGGATTATTTGAATTTCAGGGAATGCCTTTTGGAATTAAGAATGCCTCTGCCACCTTCCAAGGGTTAATCAACCAGGTGTTACATGGTACTGAAGAGTACACAGTGGCTTATCTGGATGATATTGCCATCTTCATTGCCAGTGGAAGGAACACCTGTCCCACCTGAAGGAAGTGTTGGGCAGGATACAGAGGCGAGGCATACTGTAAAGGCTGAAAAGTGCTAGGTGGCTATGGCAGAGGTAGCATACCTAGGCCATGTATTGGGGCAGGGCAGCTTCACCCTAATCAAGCAGAGATTGAGGCAAGAGGTGTAGGCCTATGCCTGAAACACAGAAGCAGGTTAGAGAGCTTCCTAGGAACCGCAGGGTATTATTGAAAGTTTGTACCAAATTACAGTACCCTGGCAGTTCCCATATCTGGCCTGCTAAAGAAAAGAAAGCCCAGAAAGGTAGACTGGGAGCCAGATTGTGAACAAGCCTTCGGACGGCTAAAGGAGGCACTGTGCAGTGCCCCTGTGTTGGCCAGTCCAGATTACTCTAAGCAATTTGTAGTCCAGACAGATGCCTCAGATGTGGGGATTGGAGCAGTCCTCAGTCAGACATCTAATCAGTGAAAAGAACACCCAATTGTATACCTGAGTAAAAGTTACTTACCACGAACAGGTATACTCCATGATGGAAAAGGAGTGCCTTGCACTGGTATGGGCCCTGAAGAAGTTAGAGCCGTATCTATATGGGAGGCACTTTGAGATGCAGACCAATCATAACCCTTGGTGTGGCTAAATCAGATGAGTAAAACAAATGGTCATCTCTTAAGGTGGAGTATTGCCTACAGCCCTACAACATGACAATTACCCACAGGGCCGGATCAGCGAGAGCCAATGCAGATGGCCTACCTCACCAGTTAGAACAGTAACAGAATTTGGGAAAATCTTACCATGCAGTAGGGGCATGTTCCACAAATTCAGTCTAAGGAGGGAGGGATGTGGCGAGCTAGCCAACTTCCAGTCATAATTCCACCCCCAAGTAATTGCACCCCTAGGGGATAGTGATCACAATATGATCCTATGGAATATTAAATATTATACATCTAAAAATAGGGGTGTGACTAGGAACTTCTACAAAGCAGATTATACGGCAATCAAAAAATATTTATCCGGCTGGCAATGGATGCAGGAATGATATAATCTGGACTGTGCGAAGCTATGGAAAGTTTTACAGAAAAAAAATTTCTGGATTAACACCTGGATACCTGTTCGTATAAAATATAGTGATTACAAAAGACTTCCACCTTGGTTCAATAATAAAATTAAGAGACTGATCAAAAAAAAAGAGCCTTTAACAAATGTTAAAAAAAAAAAAACAAGTCTGAGGGTAAATGGCAAAGCTTCAAGGGTAAATCCAATCAGTGTAAGAAAGCAATAAGATCTGCAAAAAAAAAAAATCTTGAAGTAAAACTTGCCACTATTACTGAAGATAATAAAAAGCAATTTTATAATTATGGTTCCAAAGGAAAGGAACCAAATATCGGCCACTAGTTAAGGAAAATGTACCAATAGTCAATAAATTACATATGGCTAACTAATTTAATCAGTACTTCCTCGTGTATAAACCAAGGGATGTTGTCCTCCTACATAATCTTCCTAATGTTACTGATCTACAGATTACACAGGAGGAAGTCATGACAGCCATCAGGGCCACTAAAACTAACTCCTCTCCTGGTCCTGATGGAATACCAGCCAAATTTATTCAAGAACTGGCAACTGAATTATCTGGGGTAATCACCTTATTGTTTAATGCACCACTCAAGGAGGGGGAGAGTTATTGCTGAGTGAAAGCTGGCAACAATTGTACCAATCCACAAGAGTGGTAATAAACATCTAGTAACTAACTATAGGCCTATCAGCCTTGCCAGCTGTCTAGGTAAACTAATGGAACGAATTTTACAACATAAAATGGTACAACGCCTTAATAACATGAATATAACTGATACTTCCCAATATGGTTTCACCCAGAGAAGATCTTGGTGGCATAATTTAATTAACTTTTTTGAGCCAGTAAGTTTAGCACTCGATCTGGGTTTCCCAGTTGATATTTTTTTTCCTTGATTTTGAGAAGGCATTTGATACCGTCTCTCATAGTGTATTACTTGGGGAACTTATAAGATTTAACTTTCATCCTAATATTATTAGAGGGATCAATTCCTGGTTATGTGACAAGAAGCAGCGTGTTGGCATTAAGGGGCAAATGTCAGATTTGGGTTTCATTAGCAGTGGAGTCCCTCAAGGTTCTGTTTTGGGACCATTTATTAAATACTATCTTAACTAGTATGCAGACTAATGATGGAATCTGGCTAAACAAATATGCTGATGATAGTAAACTTGGCTGTATTGTTAATGACGGAATCTGTGAGGACTGTACAGTCTAATCTGGATAATTTAGCTAGTTGGTCAATAGTGAACAAAATTACTTTTAATGCTACTAAGTGCAAGGTCATGCACCTGGGCAAAGGTAATAAACTTCCAACATATAAAATTAACGATACTGTATTGAAACCGTTACATCTGAAAGTGATCTCAGTATACTATTATAATGACTTAAAATTTACCTCCCATACCAACAAGATTAATTAAAAATGTCACGGTATACTGTCATGTTTCCTGAGCATATTAAGAGCAGGGATCGGAGGTTCTGATACCTCTATATAACCCCCACCCAGGTATGCTGTTTCTATATTGACAGCTCTACCTGGTGGGCTGGGTTCGGGGAGAAATATGTCATTTGGCACATTGGCTAGGTTTGGCTACTCTGCAACAGGGGTACCCAAGTAACTCTGGACAAAGGAAGCAATAACTGTAATGTCCAGTACCAGGAGTGGGATTCTAAAGTGTGGCTTTTATTCACATCCAACAGAATAAACAAAGCATAGATGGACCCCCACGGGGCAACACTCCTGGTAATGCAGATTTATGGAGATCAGAACACCTCCTCATTCCGTTAGCCCTCAGGCTCTGAAAAACACTGGGCACACAGCCTGAACTTGTACACTGCTCTGGGTTTTCCCTGGCTCGGTTCCCTTGCCAGCCACTTGGACACTTTCCATATAGCATGGAAACATTTACTGGTGGCTCCCTAAACCACCTATGAGCACTTCTGCTCCATCAAGGAATCTTCCTCATCAATCCCACGTCTGGGTACTTTTCTCAGGCACTGGCCAAGTACCTGAGAGAAAGCAACAGGTTGTCCCAAAGTAAACCCGTAGATGTGAATTTGGTTACTACTGATGGGGGGGGTCTCCCACCTCTCGCTCCCAATATTCATACCCGGCCATTTCTCTGGACTGCAGCACCTCATCCTTTAAAACACTTTGCTGTGTAGATTCTTTTTAAATGTATTCACGTTCAGTCTACTGTCTTTACATCCCATTTGGGCTGAACTTGAACATACTTAAATAAGTAGCTGTGTCCATTACTCTAGACCCCCACAGAGTTAAGCAGTCCAATCCCACATCTTCCAAACTGTACTTGGCTGTCTTTTCCTGACTCCACAGTAACAGTCACTTTAGTTTCATTTTGTTTCAGGTGAAAACACATGACCATTTAGCAGAGCAAACTCACCCCTTGGTTGCAGGTGCCCCACAGGCATTTTCTCCTCAAATGAAATCTTGTCCAGAACTTCTGGTGCCTCAGCACAAACTTAAATCGGGCAGCTTCTTTTCTCCCTAGCCAGACCAGGGGGGTTGTCCCTGGAAGCAGGCTGATTCCTTCCCCCCATCCCCACAGGGATGGGGCCCTGAACCACTGAAAGCGGTCTCTACCACTTCAATGTGTCCTCCTTGTGTTCCTCTTCAGGTGAGAACACACACCTATACCAAAAATAGCTGAGCACCTCTACTACAGACTGCAACAGACTCTGCAGCTGACTTCAAATTCCCCTAGCGTTCTATCCTAACCTCCAACTGCAACATTCCAGTGTAGCTTATGCAGCTGCAACAGTTCTAAAATGATGTCATCCCTCAGTCTCAGTTATGAATGAGAACAGAGAGTGAGACAGTGTGAAATCCATTTAACTGAGGTTTCACAAGCTGCCTATCACTAGGTCTTACTGGGATTCCTGGTAACCCGAGGGTAACAGGGGGTTACACTTATATATATATATATATGTGTGTGTGTGTGTGTGTATGTATGTATATATATATATATATATGTGTGTGTGTATATATATATGTATATGTGTGTATATATATACACACACACACACACATACAGGCTTGGTAAGATCACATATTGACTATTGTGCCCCCTTCTGTACACCTACCTCCCTGGGTGGTAAAGCATCCATTGAAAAAATTCTGAGAAGAATTACTAACATGGTATCTGGACTAAATAACGTAGAGTACACTGATAGATTACGTACGCTAGGGTTATACTCACTGGAATATAGAGCATTGAGGGGTGACCTTTATTTGACTTACAGGGCAGTACATGACCCTGCACTATGTGAAACCATCTGTCTTGAATTAACTGCATCTGACTGTAATACTAGATCATATAAACTTCAATTAAAATCTAAAGTAAATAAAATTGTTAAAAGGGATACCCAGCGACTACAGTCTGTCTGGAATACATTGCCATCTGATATAGTAATAAGTGACAGTTTGACAGACTTTAACCATAAACTAGATTACTATATGGGAGAAAGAAATATCACTTTCGCCACTAGGCGACAAGTTCAGTATGGGCATATCCCTCAAACTTATACAAAACCTATAAATTTGCAGATATATTTATTTTATGTAATTTTTGTGTTAAATGCTACAAAAGATGCCCATTTATTTTTTTTTGAAAAGGAGTACAGTTTTACTGAAAGATAACAGGAAATGAGAAAAGGTCTTGCAAAATATGTGACCCAGGAAACCAGCTACTAGCCAGGAAGCTGAAAATTACATTTTCAAAGGGGATGGAAGTCCCTGGTTAGCTAATTGGTGTAATAAAATCTCAGGATGAGAGAAGCTCAACCTGTCCTAAACCTTTAAGATCAAAAGGAGAAATGGGTTTAGACAGGAGGTGTCAGCAAGATTACCACAGTCTAATCACATTTTTATAGTAGTGCCAGGAAGTGGTGATATGAGGACCCAAATAAGGAAATAAATAAATTCCTTAAAGGGACACATTCATGTACAGTGGCAGATGTAGTTTGAAAGCTCATGAAAACTTCTTTTAATTGAAGTACTGTGCAATAGCAGGAGCAAGCACAAGTCCATTGTGCCCTGCGCAATGGTAGCGATATTCAAAAAGGAGCAAGCCAAGTGCGCCAACAGCTAACGTCTGAATATTGCACAACCTGCGCAACTAGGGAGGAAGCTGAGTAGATACGATGCGCTATGGCGCAACAAGGATGTCCAGCTGAGCAGCCCAGAGGTGCCATAGCGCAAGCAGGGAGCCCCCCAGCAGCAGAGCAATGTAACTGCACAACCAGGGAGGTAGGGGCCCACCACCCATGCCACAGATGGGCACAGGAACACACAGCAGAACTGACATTGCCCCCACACCCCAAGCACAGCACAACTGGGGAAGGGCTGGAATATCCACCGGCCCATGGGGACAAGCAAACAACGCACAGCTGGGCCATGGTGCCCCAGCATACCCACTGGCAAGCTGAGACTGCCACACGAGGGCAGGCCACCCCGTGCCACACTAGCCCCGCCCAGTGTACAGCACACCCTGCACGTGACCCCCAGACACCCCCCAGGAGCAGTGACCACCACTGCAGGAAACCCCATGCGTACCACCACCCCCACTGTCACACTGCAACCTCATGTACCACAGAACCATACAATCTAGCCCCACCATGAGCACCCAGCAGTGGGTGGCAGCACACAGCAGTGCAACAACGGCAGACACAGTGCCAACATGCACAATCCCCCTGAGGCATAGCTGAGAGACCGACCATGTGTTGGCACAAGAGGTACCCCACACTGGAAAGGGCGTGCCCCTGACACCACCATTGATACAGCACCCTGCACAGTAGACAAGTGACACATCCCAACTCACCACTAGCCACAACAGCCAGCACAGTCACCCACAGTGGTGCGTGGAAGCATGCATCACACCGGATGTAACACAGTGCAGGGGCAAACACACACCCATACCCAAGGGGACAATAACACAGGGACGCAGTAGTGTGGCAACCAAGCCGCCAGTGTGGGCCCATGAAAACTGAGCACACACAGCCTGCAGTCCTCCATGGCACAGGAGTGACACCCACTCTGTGCAAGCACTGTGGACCCATCGCCACCATCATATGCCTGGAGCACAAGTCACAGACAGTGGTGCACAGCCCTGCAACACACAAGCCACAGCATGTGGGTGGGGCAACTGCGTGAGCCACAGTGTCACCCAAGGCAAACATGCACCACACCAGTGACAGGAGGAGCACCAGCATTGTGACGGTTACAGTGGATGACCTGCATGGACAGCCACCACTGACATGGCAGCAGACCTTGCAGGCCACAGACATGCAAGGGTGTCAGCTGCACAGGCCAAGGACGGGTTGACAGGGCACAATGGACACAGAGCATGCACCATGGACCACTGCACATAGTCATCCAATGCACAGGAACAACACACACACACACACCACACACGACTGATAGCTTCCCACACATAGACACTTCCCCACATACACACACATACCCATGACTGCACCACCCCAGATGCCATGCACACCACTGCAGCTGAGCACCTATAGCCAGCTGCAAATCAGAGACCACCACAGTACTCTATCAAAATAATTATATTGCAACATATTAAACAAAACTATATACAGAACTACGTACATATGGGGGTGGAAAGAAACAAGGTGGGTAAGGGCAGGTTTGAACATATGGGAGAGGGAAGACGGGGTGTGAGGGTGGGTCAAAGGGGAAGGTGTTATTCGCGATGGGGACATCAATGGCCAACCTGGTCCTCCTCCTCTTGACGCTGTCATCTTGGCCTCCTCCTCCTCCTGACCCCATGTTGGTGCATGTCCCACAAGATCTGCAGGGACTCCCCCACCACCCGCAGCAGCTCCTGAATAGCCTGCTGTATCTGCAGGAGTCGCCGGTCACCTAGGACGAGGGATCAGAGTCAATAGGTGTGACTGTCCATCCCCCTGTAGCCCACCCATTGTGCATGGCATACAGCCATGTGCCACGCCCCTGTGATGGTATGCACCCACCCACAGTGACCGTGTCCACAAGACCTGCCCATCCAGGCAGCAACAGCCATGTGGACCACTGCACACACCCACCGCCCATGTCCCTACAGCACCACCAAGGCCGTGCAGTAGCGTGGCTATGCGGTGTGCAAGCAGTGCCACAGACATGTGCCTAGTGCACACATGTACCACCACTGACACCTCCTAGACATGCAGTGCCACTGGACAGTGCTGACTGTCACAAGTGCGCGCATGGCAGTGGTGTCCATGGATGGTGGCCATGCCCTGCTTCCCACCCTGTTACACAGCATGCAGTAGTAATCATGGTGTCATGGCACTCACCCTCATCAGGCCGGTGATGTCGGCGGTGCTGGTCCCCGACTCTCCTGGGCACTGCGTCCTCCTCCCTCCGCTGCTGCTTCCCCAGCCGCCGTCGCTCATCCATGCCTGTGGGGGAAACAAGGAGAGAAAAACAGTACAATCCCAAAGCAAAGTCCCCCTGCCCCAATGTGTGTGCCCATCCACCCAGCCAGACCTACCCACCCCATACCCCGTAAACACCGCCACAGCCAACCCTAGACTATCCCTCTCCTATGTGCTGGACACATAAGACAGTGTTACTGATATGGACAATACAATACAAGTGTGTAGATGTATCACCCACCTGGACGAGGCACCATGCCCCTCCTGGCACGTGACCGCAGACGGGCAAGTAGCTCTGGCTCCCTCCTCCTGAGGTCCCCATAACAGTGTCTGCACTGCTCTGCAGTCCTCCTCCTTCCGGTGGCATCAACAAGGTCAGTGGCCACCTCCTGCCAGACCTGGGTCCTGGCCCTGTCCAGTGGCTCCTCTCCAAACAGAGCCCCATGGTGTGGCTCCACAAGGGCCACAAGATTCACCAACTCAGTGGCAGTCCACTGTGGGGCTCTCCTGTGCGCCATCCCAAACAGTATAGTAGGCAATATGTCGCACTGCAGCGCGGCACCCCACGTGGAAATGCTGTGCGGTACAGCGCGCCATTCCCTATCGCACTGTTACCAAACAGCGTGATAGAGATGCAGCCATGCCGGACACATGGCACCAAGTGGGCAAAGGTCGGGCACAGGGTCAAGGGTCTCTGGTGCAAGGCCACGCACAGTGCCATCGGACGACTATGTGTCTAGCGCGATTGGTTGCCTGTGTGCCAGCACCACAGTGGACTATCGCGCAGTTGTGCCATTGTGCCTATGAAGGCCCATTGCCACAGCGCCATGTAGTGACCCTCACTATAGCGCCACTGGCACAATGGTGGCCATGCCCTGCATTGCCTACCGCGCACAGCATGTCATCAAAGGCAGATGCCCGCGTAAGGTACCTGGCATGCGAGTGAGGTGTACTGATGCCACAGAACTGCGCCATTGGCTCAGCACGTTCAACACAATTGCACAAAGCGCAACAGCCCGATATTCAGCCGTCATGTGCTAATCATCCGCTCAGCCATTCAATGGTGCAGCAGCGCGATTTGCATCTAATTAAAGTTGATCCTCACCTAATTTGCATGGATTGCACTATATAGGTGCGACAATGTTCTGCAGTGGCCATATTCGGTTACTGCTGTTTATTGGTGAGTTGCATGCTGTGTGGGTGTCTGGACTGTGGTATCAGGGACATGCTTTGTACTGCACAGTCACAGGTAACCACTGTCATCCTTACAGGCTGAATAATGACCGAGCGAGGTCTGGGTGAGGAGGACTACGATGGTGGGTGGAAGAGGAGGCCCAATTTCACAAAGGCTGAGACGGAGGCACTCTTCAAGGCCTACCTTGATCAGGAGCCACTGCTCAGTGGATGGCGGGGCACCCCTCAGGCCCATGCTGCTGCATGGGAGGAGGCGGCGCATCGGCTGCCAACCTGCATGGCAGCCACCAGCGCTCCGTGCAGGAGTGTAAGAAGAAGATGGGTACTGACAGGAGGAGGGTGAAGGAGAAGGTGGCTGCCATCAGGGTGGCACGTGCTGCAACAGGTGGGGGCCAGCCAGAGGTGGTGCAGCTCACACTGGCAGAGGACAGGCTTGCAAGCATGCACCGCAGTGCCATAGAAGGAGTTCCAGGAGGTGGCTTCCAGACGGGTGGTGGCCCATCACTGCATGGTAAGTTGTGGTCTGTCTGTGGGGGGGGCAGGGTAGGTCACACGCAGTAATGTGACTTTTCTGTCTGTTACAGATTCTGCGCGTCTGCAGGAGTCAGCGGTGGAGGGCCTCTCCACTGTGGACAGTCATCTGGAGTTGGAGGAGGGACCGTCCACCTCCACAGGTATATGTCGAGCATTGCAACAGTGGGGCCACCTGGCTGTCCACACTGATGTCGTTGAGACAGGTGTGGGGGAAGCCCTTCCTGTGTCTCAGCCGCTCTGGCGTCCAGGATGTTGCCGCACGCTGTGGCTGTGGCTGGGGCTGGGGCGGAGACCTGCACCAATGATGAAGACTACCATCATCATGGGCAGTGACACGTGTGCCACGGAATGGACACACGCAGGTCAGCTCACGCTCATGGACCTGGCTGGTGCCGACGGTGTGCCAGCATGTCAGCACAGTTCTCAGGCCAGCCTGTCGGCACCAGTGGGCAGCACCGTGGCTGGTCAGGACAGTGGGACTGTTCCGCCACAGCGGTGGAATAACTGATCCCTTGGGCACAGCAGGCGAGGGGCAGCAGCAGCAGTCGCCCACGGGACTGGGGGTTCAGGGTTCCAGCGGTGGCGTCCGTGCACCGCCCTGTGGACTTGCCCATACCTGGTCCTGGTGAGCAGCCACCTCGGCGGGGTGCTGAACATCAGGCCCTTGCATACCCTGAGGGACGGATGCTGAGGTGGCAGACCTCTTTGACGAGCACACCCGCCTACGCAGGCATCGGTCCAGCAGCAGATGTGGCTTGCAACGTCCGTGGAGGCACTGTGTGTGGCTCTGGAGGCGGGCTGAGGAGCCGACAGCAGGGACACCGATAGGATCCTGTCACGGATTGACCATTTGCAGGAGGATGTGACCACTGCCATTGACAGGCATGCACAGGCGTCATTGCTGTCATGGCCACAATAGGCACACAATCAGGTGCCCGTGCATCGCTTACACCGCACAGGTTCGCTATCCACTCCCATTTCGGCGCTGCAGCGACACCACCCTGTCAATGCCGGTTCAGCTGTGGGCATCCCGAGCACCCTGGTGCAGGAATGTTCGTGTTGCAGACCCCTAATGCGGCACAGTCACGTTCAAGCAGTGGAACCCCTGTTGGACCATCGGTGCCACCCTACGCGAGGCCCGGGTGGTCAGCCTGCCAGTGCTGCTGCATCTTGGTGGGCCACGCATCCGGGCGGATGTGGCACTGTGCCACAAGACTGATCCGGCTCCCCAGCATGGACACTGTCTGGTGCTGCCCTGTGGATTGTGTGGTTCGGTGGCAGTGCACGGTGGTGCCCGCCCGCACGCAGACACACGGTCCACCTGCACACCTCCCGCTGCTGTCCACAGGCACGTGTGCATGATGATGCCTGCATTGCTTGTACACCAAAGTGCGATGGTGCCCAGCATCTGACACACGCATACGGACAGTCAGTGGACGTGGTGGCCTGTGGACATGTGTGTTGCTAGTGTTTATGCTCCGTCTCGGTTTTGCACCTGACCCTGTGCACGCTTTGTGCTTATTGTGTGTGTGTCCGCCCATGTGGCGTGTTACTGTTCCGCTCTCCCTGGTTGTGTGTGTGTGTGTGTGTGTGTGTGCTTCTATGCCTGCCACATCCCTTGCCAGCATGCACCCGTGTGTTTCCATGTGTGCCTGTGGGTTGTGCCCTCAGCCACTGGTGGTTGCACATGGCACCATGACTTACCTGTGTTGGCTGAAGTGCTCCTCTGTAATGGTGTCCCAGTGCAGCTGTGCCAGCTGGATCAGTCGGGGTCCCGCGGCCAAGGGGGCTGCCCATCCCCATCATCACCGCGCCACCGTCATCCCCATTGCTGTCTCTCTTTGACCTGTAACGGCTATCCCACAGTCTTTGGCCATGTTGTGAAGGATGCAACAGGCCAGGAATATCCCACAGGCCTTTGAGGGCTATACTGTAGGGCACCGCCAGAGGTGTCAGGCAACAGAAACACGCCTTCAGCATCCGAACACCGCTCAATGACATTGCGTGTGGTGGCATGTGCCTCATTGTAGCATTGCTGCGATGGGGTGCGTGGGCGCGTTAGGGTGTGAGCAGCCAGGGACGGAGTGGGTATCCACTGTCACCTGTGTGAAGATAGTGGAGGTTAGTGTCGTGTTCAGCTTCAGACTGCCCCAGCCCTGTGGGCCACACTCCATGGCACCTCTGGCCATACCCCCATGCCCACGTATATATCAATTGTATATACATACCTCCCCACTAGATGACCTGTGGGATGTCCCCACTCTTGAATCGGGTGGCACAGTGCCGACTGGTGCCAGATGAAAGAATCATGTGCTCCCCAGGTGCGTGGCACAGACATTGATGCGCCCACTGGCATCGCGACATCACCTGGCAGTTGACACTGGAATATCCTTGTGTTCATGTAGGCGGCACCGGCCGGGGCCAGGTGGTGGTGTGCCACATGGATGCAGTCTATTGCCCTACTACGCCAGGCATACATGCTACCCTGTGGAACTCCTGTATGTTTGCTGTGCACTCCGCTGCAGTGCTGGGGAAATGGATGTACTCGCAGCATGTGGCAGCAGTGCGCTGAGGAATTGGGTGAGGATGCGGACGCGGCCAACTGTGTTATGTCTGTGGTGTCCCTGTTGGTCTCTGAAGGTACCCGTGGCGAGCAAGCACATGCAGGTTGTTACCTTTGTCTCCACTGACAGAGCATGACTCCATCGTGTGGGTGCCTGCATCACATCACAGCACAGCTCACAGAGCCGCCTCAGTATTGCCCTGTTCAGGCGGTACTGGCCCACAATCTCGATATCTGTATACAGCTCAAAGCTGGTGCGGGCTCAGTACTGCCTGTTGGGGGCATACCGCTGACGGGCCCTTCCACGGCCACGTCCCCCTGCCGCATGCCTTCTCACCCCCCTCATTACGGCATCCATGTGGAAGGTGGCACTGGCCATGTCCCTGGCTTGCGTTCCCCCCCAGCAGCTGTTGCTTTGTTCCCCCGCTGTCCTGACTGCTACCTCCCCTGCACCGGGTACACTTACTGGCCTCTGCTTTGTGTGGCCCCACACACCTTCCTGTGCCCCTCTTCTGTGGTGTGGTTTCCCTGGCCTGCCCTCTTTCGTGCTGCTTTCCTGTGCCTGTCTCTCCCGCCTCGTGGCTTCCTATAGCATTCTTGCGCTCTTCCTTGCTCCTTTTTATTTTGCTCTGCTTCCGCTTATGGTGCAACTTCCGCTTGCTCCACTGTTGAACATTGGCGCAAGTCTTTGAACGCTACACTGCGCCTTTATGCGCATGGTTCTCCCTTCGTTGCGCATGCCTCATTATCATTGCGCTGTTGCTCAGCAAGTTTTCAGTGGCTAACTGCCTCCTGCTGAATATCGCAGAATGGCGCATTTTCTGACTTGCACTGGTGCAACCCTATTGCGCATGGCGCAACCTTTTGAATATCCAGCCTCAAAGATATAGATGACTGAGTCTGTGCAATATAAACACTAGATTAGGGCTATTCTTAGAACCTTGTGATGTCAGTGACGATCAAGCGGTGCCTAATTGCATTGAGTTAAACATTGCTTGATCATCACTGACATCACACGGTTCTAAGAATGGTTCTAATGTAGTATTTATATTGCGCAGACTCGGTCATCTATATCTCTGGACTGCTTCCAGCTACAGGCATGCCCAATACCTCAATTAAAAGAACTTTTCATGGCCTTTCAAACTACGTCTGCCACACTACATGAATGTGTCTTTTATCTGGAAAGAGCAAGAGAGAGACACCTGCTGGCCGAAAGGGAGGTCACCAGCTATAAACCAGAGAGGGTTTTTTTTTTTTCTTTCAGACTGCCAGGAGGGACTATAAATACCCCCTGTAAACAGAAGCTCATGGCAGTGCACTGTGAACGCTCTCCTGACAAGGCACAGAACAACCTGCCAGTGGCTGAAAAGGAAGGAAGAAAAGATTTTTCAATCTTCTTATTCTTCCGGACTACAATTTACTACGAACTCAAGGTAGAACTTTAGATAACAGTTATAGTGCATTTTCATGTATATTTTCTACTTTTATTTGTGTTATTTTGTGACCAAAATTTTATAAATCTCTTAGTTGTAACTGAACGATTATTAGTTATTTTACTAGAAGCATTTGCTTTAAGAAACCTGCCTGAGCGAGATTTTTCATGTGTGTGGTTGTAGGACGTTTAATAATAATTTGTGTCTGAACTGTTATTGCTAAGGGGTGTCACTATAAGTTACCAATCAAACAAGGGTCTGTACAGGGAAATCTGGATAAAGATAAGAATACGAAAGTCTCAAGGAAGGTTCTGTGGGGATTTGAACCAGGTTATTGCATGCCCATGGGAGAAGACAAAATCGAGGTTACAAGGCTACCCTGAAGAAAGTGTAGTGCCTGGATCTTCCCCCTTTGTATAACAACCAAGAAAGGGGTCTCATTTGGCTACAAGACTTGAGACTGGTATTGTACCCTTATCCAGAATAAAGAGGGAGCCCTGGGGCCTTGTGGTGGGTGTTCAGTCATGCCCTTAGCGAGCATTCTAGATGGACACAGAGGGTATCCCTGTTTTCCCCCTGCCTGTCATGGATTGCACTTAGGGGTGGGCACTGTGAGCTCAGTGCACCTGATCCTCTGAGGAGGGTTTGTGACACAGTGAAGTATAGTGGCACCAGGAATTTTCAGTGCAGTCAGTTGTTAGAAGTCCTTAAAGTGGACTGTAACAAGGACAGTGTGTACTGTGCAAAATGCTAAGTGGTGAAGTCGAGGCGGGGACCTAATGTGTTGCCCCCCCCATCAGCTTTATCAAAGCAAAAGTCAGCTGCAAGGCACTTAGCTCATCTAAAGTGTTTCATGTGGTCGGCCCAGTGGCATAGAGGGCTGAGTCATTGATGCATTACCTCCTGCCATGCCAGCGACCAGTGTTCACAGTGTAAGAGGGTCCACGAGGGAGGGAGAGGATTGAGCATCTGGAGGACAGCTCTCCTCTCACGAGCAGGGGTGGGATCGGAGACCAGCGCTTGTTTGGCTCCTAGCGGTAGCTGATAGCTAGCACACCAGGTCTCTCAGATTGAGGAGGCAAAGCAAATGCCAGGCCCTGCTGCATGCAGAAACATGCGCAGCTCCGGCCATTGGCATCATTGCTACAGCCATGCTTGGGGAAGAATACCAGGAGGAAAATGGCCAACTGGCAGAATGACACTAATCCTCCGCAAGTTCTGCACCCAGCCAGCTGGGCACCTCCAGTGAACTAGATCATGTTCCCTGTGGGGCCAGGAGAAGCATGGTGGGGGGGAGCCATAAGAGGTAAGTCCTTGTGGATGCCAGGGCTGGGGGGACCAGTGGATGGGGGCCGGCCAACCAAGGAGCACAAAGAAATTAACATAGAAAATAAAGTGTTTTATGTGTTTTGCAGTATCCAGAACAATGGATGCCAGATGTAGGAGTAGCTATCTGCCACATGTATATGTCTGGGTCACCAGTAAAGAGCACCAATTGAGAGAGCTTGAAGAAAGTACAGGGCATACTGGGGCACCAGATCATGTGTTCCTTCCTGGATGGCCAGCGACTATATGCATGGAGTGTTTTTATAAGGGAAGAGATAACCTAGCAGTACCACACTGCTGTAAATGGAGGGAAAAACAAGGAATAAATCTACCTCCTTAGCCTTTCAGTGACCATCTCCGCAGTGCCGGAATAGTGCCCTGGTGGGATGATGAATCTGAGTCATTGGAAGAAGAAGACCAACATCTAGAGGAGTTTTGTCCAAGTGGATCCAACAGCAGTGCTGTCTACCCGACCTCCTAGGTTTGATGCCAGTTCGATGGGTGAGGAAAAGCCTGAAACAAAACCAGAAGACAGTCTGGGAGATCAACCCGCAGTATTGAGGTTAGACACTGCCAATCATCTTGTCCTAGTGAGGTGAGTGGTCCAGCCCTGCAAACTAGTCCAGGTTCAGCCACAGAAGAAGGTGAGGGGCCTGAGGTAGAGCCCAGTGCTTCATCACCTGAAGAGGTCCAGTGAGCAGCCCTGAGAGGCCACTCTGTCTGACGTCAATACTGCTTTGCCCATTGTCACTGATGTCACCGACTCAGCTGAAAAGGATGTGGACTTCAGTAGGTTCTGCCTACTAGGGGACCAAGAAGCCTGGAAAAAACAGATCTGGCCACCACCAGGCCAAGCTGGAGATAGGCCGCTCTGAAAAGCAACAAAGATGAAAAACTAATGCACAGGAAGGTGGAGGAAATCATTGGGGGGGAAGTACCCCTATTTGCCATAGGTGTGGCATGAAATGATGACTAACAAGAGTTAGCTCATAGAAGAAGCTTCATAAAACAGCTGAGGGCCAGAGACCCTTGCAGACCCCAGAAAATGCAACAGTGTTGAGGAGAAGATGTGAGGAGAGGTTGAAGGTGTGGCAGACCAGAAAGACCCTCCACAAAGATTCGGTGGTTGTGGACAAAGGTGGGAGGCAAACGGTCCATGTCCTGCCCATGCAGCATCTGGATGACACTGTGATCTACAGACCTCACCCAGATTGGTACACATGAGGATACTACCTGGAATGCTAGAATAGGACTTTCACAGAGCACCACTGTACAAAGTTGCCACGTTGGTGAATTTAAGAAAAGTTAAAAGACTGTAAGCCGCAGTTGGTGGACCACATTGACGAGAACCAAGTAAAAGAGACTAGGCCACAGGATCTGCAGAGCATCAGCCCAAGATGAGGACAAGTGTCACTGCCAGTTCATCACCTGAATAGAAGGAGGAGTTTCATCTGGGTTCCAGTTCCAGAAGGTCATGAGGTAATGACTCACTGGGTCCACAAGCAGCAAAACCAGCAGCAGTGATCGGTATCCAAGGTCTCCTGCACATCGGAACTGGCATAGCAATGTCTCTTGTTTTCCAGTAAAGTTGACAGTTCTTGATCATGCCTGAGGAGTATTGTGGACAGTGTTTTCATATTGGGACACTGCTTCTGGACACTTCCAGTGGGTGGTGTGCCCATCTGAGAATTATTACAACTCAATCCATCTGTTGCCAGAGACATTTTTCTGGGATGTCCCAGCCCCAAAGGCACTATCCGTATGACGGACTGTCAGGGTTCCCTTCCCCCATGTTTTTTTTTTTACTGTTTGCACAAAAAAAGGAAAAGAAATCCTTTTACAAAAATTTTAGAGTCAAGTAATATGTAGTTACATTCTTTTGCAGGTGCAGAAGAAAAAGACATAGAAGAAGAGGATCCATGGGGTTCTACCAAAGCACTTAAAAGTACTTCAGGAACTGTTTTTTAGAATGTGCTTCTAATGGTTTTTAAATATTTTAATGTGTACTGTTGTGAAATGTTTTACCAGTGTAGAGATGACTATTTAGTATTTGGAAATGCATTACAAAGCCTTGTGTATGTTCTTAATTGGTGCTAAAAAGATATGTGGTTTGCCTCCGGGTGTGGGAAGGTATGGTCTAGGTGCCCATGTAGCGTAGCAGAGGCTAGTGCCTAGATACAGGGTACCCTAGTAAACACCTAGTGGTGGAGCCGGTGAGTGCCTGATGGGAGATTGACTGGGGACCCTGCCAGTGGTGGTGGGTAGTCAATCTGTTCTATCAGGGAGGGCGTCTCTAGTAGCCAGTCTTACTGTTAGAAGGGGTCCCGTAGTTCGTGGCAGTAGGTAGCTGTTGCATGGCTCCCAGTGCTCTGTGATAACCTGCCTATGCTGGTCATAGGTAGGGGAGGAGGTGCTACCCTCCTCATAGGGCACCCGGAGGGGGAAGTCCTGTTACACTCCAACACTCTTGCTGTGGACAGCAAGATTTCTTGGTGCCAGTGAGTGTAACACCTGGGTTCCCCTTGGGTTACTAGGACCCTGTTGATGTAGGTTAAATTAGGTTGCTAGGTAGGTTTACTGGGCATCCCAGGTCCATAGAACTACTTAGGTCTCCGTGGCAACTTCTGTCAGTCAGCCTGGCAGAGACTCCAAGGAGATGGAAGTCTTGCAGCAACATAAGCCACACTGGAATCTTGGCTTGGAATACAAATGGACTGCAGTGGGATGAGGTTACTTATTTGTAACTATAGTTCTACTACTAGTATTCATTTCACATCCACTTAGGCAGCTTCCACTGAGCATGCTCAGCTACCTGATCGGACTTCAAGCTTGAATCCTCGTATCACCCAATCATGGCTTCCCAGCTTAGCCAGCACTGCTCTCAGATTTGGATGTTGGAAAAAAGAACTGTAGAAATGAAAATTATGTACTTACCATAATTCTTGATCTTCCTGTGTATCTTCACCATTCATCACTGGAGGGTGATTGGCTGGAGACGAGCACACCGTGGGAGCTGTTTTGTTTTGCTAGAGGAGGAGCCAGTGTCGCTGGCACCGCCCACGAGGCCAACGCACTGCTTGGCGCTCGTGACTGGCCAGAAACGGACACTGGCTCCTCCTCCACCTCAGTTCTACATGCTGGAGAGACAGAGGAAAAGAAGAGGAGAGAGAAAAACAAGAGTGGGGCAAGAGAGCCCAAGGGACAGTAAAAGGAAAAGACATAAACTGAAAAGGAATAGGCCAACTAGAGGACAGAGGGAGGAGGATCTGGGAGGGTATGGGCGAAAGGCCCAGTTCCTGGACAGCCAGTAAGGATAGGAAAGGGAAAGAGAAGAAAGAGAAAGAGAAAAAAAGGGGAGAGGGAAGGAGAGGAGGTACCGATGTCCACACATTAGGTGACTCAGATCTTGAGACCAGAAGGGTCTCCAGGGAGGCAGACAGCCCACCACAGGTAGCCGTTACCGAGGCTGAATCTCGGTTTACTGAAATCTCCTTAGGGACAAGAAGCATGGAGAAGGTCCCTCCCTCTTCCCTCTAAACCCTGAGGGTGGAAACCACCCATTGGTGAGGATTCCCCACTCCCCCCGTTACCATTTTCCAAAGAAAGAACCCACAGGGTTCGGGGAGGAGCGAGGATCCCACCCATTAATGTCTCCCTCCCAGAGGAGGCCATCACCCTATGCCGGGCCAAGGATGACAACTGTGAAAGGCATAGCCACGCCATCAACCTAATGCAGATCGCTGTCCCTGCAAGTCGTGAAGCAACTTCACTGGCATCGTAAGATGCCCTTGACTGGTGCCTTGCCAGCTCCAAACCTACAGCAGAGGGTATGGCTTGCCAGGCAGCCTCCGAATCGGGCAGCAATGCCAATGCCTGGCCCAGCATCGCCCACAGATGCCTACTGTAGGCAGCATGGTGCGCATGATGTGAAGCAATACCAAGCATAATCCACACAGAGGAGAACACTCTCTGCCCCAGATGATCGGAGCTCCGCAGAGTCAGAATCCGGGGGTCAATCACAGACCAGATGTCTATACCCAGTAGGGGTGTCCAGTTGCGTCAATCCCGTAGTGGGATGAGGCAGAGTGCCTGGAGACCTCTGGGGTGCACAGTACTGACACTGGCAGTCCACGGGGGCTGGAACTGACAGATGGAAACTGCCAGGCGCTGTACCATGCCTCCTGGAAGAGGACTGGCCAAGAGGGGACCGCCAAATGGTACGCCCCATACTTGCCCAAAAAGACCTGCGTTGTATGCTCAGTACTGCGATGGGTTATAAAGGAAATATGCAGGTCCCTGACCAGCCATGCCAGAAAGCTTTTATACTGGACTTGATCAGCATTAGAGGACAGGTGGATAGAGGGCTCCTTTTCCTCAGGGGAGGAAGACGAGGAGGCCGAGGAACCTGAAGAGTCAGACTCCGGCTGCGGAGGGGGAACTGGTCAAAAGACCTGTCTGTCCATGGCCCTAACGTACTGAAGGAAGTGCGCAGCCTGAGATCTGAATTGTTCCCAGGTCAAAGGTCCTGAAGAACCAACATCGCCTGGGAGAAGAGGGGCTGGATGGAGAGGCATTTGGGAACTGGCCACCTTACGTGGCGTGCCTCTGCCAGGGCTGAAAGACCTATCAGGTGATCCTAGAAGAGCAGGGAATCTGCAGGTCTGCTCCATCACCGTCCTGTAGAGTAAAGAAAAATGGTTAGGACTGAGCCCTGTAGGGGAAGCTTCCCTATGAGGGGACCGGGGCCACATGGATCCAGAAGAGCATTCTCCAGCCCAACCCAAAGAGAACTCCTCGAAGAGAGAGGGGAAGAACTTGAATTCAGCACTGTGGCTCCTTCCCGAGCCCCCAGAGGGCTACAGAGGAGTGCCACAGCCTCGCCCTGTCCCTCAATCTCGCGATTCCGAGGAAGATCCCTTCCTTGGACCCAGGCAAGAACCCCCAACTCGCTGGCTCCCCTAGAGAGCTGCAGAGGAGGGGGATCAGGTCCTGGCCTTAAGGAGGGATAGCATGAGGCGGCAGCAGCCTTTCCCCAAAGCCAGACCACCTCACCCGTAGCAACTGAGGCGCTGACCCGCACCTCCGGGCGTAGCCATTGGCCCAGGGTCAGCGCCAGCAGAAATACCAGGAGCTGCGTGGGGGCACACCTGGAAGGTGCATGGGTTCTGGGCCCCAGAGACCCCCCAACTCCGGGGAGTCAGGTTGCCAGTCTGGGTCAGCCTTTAATGAGCAAGTTCTGGAGAGGAGGAGACCCAGAGGAGCTCCGAACCGGCGACCTCGGAGGCTCTCCCGCTGACAGCGCCACGGGTCAACCCAGCACCCCTTGCGGCACCGCCCGATCACTGGAGCTGTGGGCCCCGACAACGGGGGAGCCTGCACTACTGAAGAGGTGACTGCCAGGGCGGTGCTCCCGGCCTGGCCCCAGATGTAGCCAGACCAGTCCTCCGGCAACACAGTAGAGACCTCCTCCATCACGGTAAGGCTGGAAAAGGAGGTGGCCTCCTCCTCCTCACTGGACCATGTAGGCCCAGGAGGGGACCCAGAGGAAAGGCGAAGAGTCCTACAGTTAGACCGACGCCGAAGCCCAAAAGTCGGTGGAGCTCTGCTGACCTTCAGTGCCTTGTGCTCAAGAATGCAGCAGTCCATTGAGAAGCAGGCAATGTAGCGGTCCATGTCGTGCTGGGGTCCAAGGCAGGAAAGGCAGACATCATGCTGGTCTGTAATGGAAATATGCCAGTCGCAGGGACACCAATGCTTAGGAGGCTGGCCCGCTTTCAACGAACGCTTCTTGTCCCTCAACCTGGCATGATGCAACGGTAACTAATACTTTAAAACAGAAAAAGACTCGATGCCGTTAAGAAAGGGAAAGATCCTACCGGTTATTTTCAGTTATGGCGCAGTGTGGACGGCAGAACCGAGGCAGAACTCAAGGCGGCATCAGGAAATGGCTCTGAGGAGCGTCTCTTAAGGCGTCAAAAAACTCCGACAGACTAGGCCGCAATGGCGTATCAGTAATTCACTTCAGCTGCAGGCAAAGTGCTGTCACGATGGTGTGAGATGCAGAACTGAGGTGGAAGAGGAGCCAACGGCAGTTTCTGGTCAACCCGCGAACGCCATGAAGTGCGTCGGCCTTGTGGGTGGCGCCGGCTCCTCCCCCTAGCAAAAAAAAAAAAAGCTCCCGGGTGCTTGTCTCCAGCCAATCACCCACCAGTGATGAATGGTGAAGACTGACACAGGGAAGATCAATCCTGGCTAGTGCAGGTTGGGTGGGTCATGCGGATGTCAACTGAATGATAGCAGTAGACAGAAAAGTTACTTACCGTAACTCTTTATCTGCTAGAGTATCTACTCCACAAAGTCCCACTCTTTGGTCTACGGCTGGAGGCACTATGATCCATCAGGAAATGAAATTTAGGAACTTACTGTAATGGTTGATCTTCTAGAATATCTTCACCACTGATTACCACTTATGGGTCTGGGCTAGAGGCACAAGGACCCCATGTGAGCAAAACTTTGGACAGTGAGCTGGTAACGGCTACTGAGCACTACCACGTGGTGCCACATACTAGCCAATAACTGTTACCTGCTCCCAAACCAATTTCAGTTCAGTTCCTTGGGAGAGAGAGAAACAAAGTAGGGAAAATAAGAGAAGTCCTGAGAAATTCACTAGCCCACAGAAATAGAGAAAAAAGATGCCGGAAATAATCAACAAAGTAAAACCTGATTACCAATTTTTAGACACAGCAGAAGGGGCATACTAAGGTGGTACAGATAGGCAGTTGGGTACGGAGCCACAACAACAACACACCACTTGCCAGAGAGCAAAAATGTAGTGGAATCAAGACCATAGCCCTGTAATCATGTGGATCAGGAGGTCACGTTACAAAAGGGTATACAACAATGGGACTCACTTGTAACTGAGACGGCACAAGTATGCCATGTAGCAGAAAACTGCATAATGATGCCTAATAAGCAGTAGCATGTCACCAGTAGGGGAACTTTAAAAAAATGTTTTTATAAACAGAATCACCCCCAGAAAGGGGCAGGAAAATCCCTAGTGCATGTCTTGCCACAGGGCTACTCAGCTCTACGGAATGGAGATAGAATACTTACATACTTACCGTAACAGTAGATCTTCAAGGGAATCTCTCAGCAGGCCACACCTATGGAACTATCAACTGCCAGGCACTAGGACCACACGGAAACTTTTACAAGCGGCCAGCCAGGGGCTGCCCCCGACGATGTCAGATGTCACCTCATATATAAACGTGGGCAGCCACTCCTCTCCTCAGTTCCCCACCGGAGATCATACTTGGAGGACCTCTCTGTATGGAACCAGGACAGAACCCAGCACTCTGCGAAATCAGGAGAGGCAGAGGGCTATAAGTAGAGTAGAATGGAGACAGGAGCAACAAAAGCTAGAATTTCAGTCCCATAAGAGGGAAGGAGGGTGGGACGGCATGGCCTGATGAAAGAGATTCTCTCAAAGATCTACTGTTACGGTACATATGAACAGGTTACTCACCTGTAACAGTAGTTCAAGGAGTGGTATATGTTGTTCATCCACACTTCTTGGCATGTCCCTTTCCCCTTTAAATCTTGCTGGAAGTCTTCAAGCTGGCTCCTCCCACCCACCGGGTGGTATAAAACTCTGCTCCGCCCCATGACTTCAGATCTTATTCTGCTGGAAGCCAGGCCAGCGCCAAAGCCGGGAGGCGGTGGTGTGTGTGGATAAACAACATATACCACTCCTAGAACTACTGTTACAGGTGAGTAACCTGTTCTTCTAGGAGAGTGGATATTTTGTTCATCCACACTTCTTAGCAGACTCCAAGCAGTTCTCTGGGAGAAGGAAGGCAAGGCGCATACCCCCTACTTGGGAAATAAAGACTGGAGAACTGAGGCCCCAAAACCAGCATCCCAGCGTGACTCAAGGTCGATGTGGTAGTGGGTAATGAAGGTATTTGCTGACTTCCAGGTAGCAGCTCGACAGATTTCCTGGATAGAGATGTCCCTGGAAGCAACCACCGATGCAGCAGTATGGCGGGTAGAATGAGCTCTTATCCCTCTGGGAGGCTCCTTGCCCGCCAACTCATGCCTGAACCTTTGCATGATGTAATCCACCTTGCAATGGTCTGTTTGGCTCTGCAGTCTGCCAAAGCGGCTGCGTGGGTGACAAACAGCTGGCGAACCTCTCCACGAATTCCACCATTCTCTCCTTATAATAGGAGAGAGCACATCTCAGATCCAAAGTATGGAGCCTGTACTCGGCGTCCACGGTGTAGTTAGGGTAGTATACTGGCAGAGTCAATACCTGGTTAAGGTGAAACTCTGATACCACCTTCGGAAGAAATTTTGGGTAGTGGCACAGGACAGCTTTGTCCCTGTGAAAGACCAGATAAGGGGAGTCCACGGAAAGCGCCTGGAGCTCCCATATCCTTCTGGCTGATGTGATAGCCAGCAGGAAGGCTGTCTTCCACGACAAGTGTGAGAGTGCACACTTGTGTATAGGTTCGAATTGCTTGCCCATGAGCTTTGCCAAGACCAGCAACAGATCCAACGGAGGTGAAAGTTCACGACTGGAGGATGGTGATCCAGGCTCTGAAAGAAGCGCCCACCACTGTTTCCCTGCACCAGTGTCGGCTGACCGGCCCGTGCCCGGTAAGCAGAAATGGCTGCCAGGTGCACCCTTAGGATCGATGACCGTAGACCCCCTTTGGAGAGGGACGAAAGGTAGTCTCGAATGTTAGCCACTGAGCAGGATAAGGGGTCTTGACTCTTACCCTGACACCAAATGGAAAATCTCTTCCATTTGAAGGTGTAACATTTCCTGGTCGATTCCTTACGAGACGCCTCCACGACGGTGTAGACCTCCTCGAAAAGACCCAGAGCCTGGAACTCTAGCCGCTCAGGTACCAGGCTGTGAGGTGCAGGGACTGAAGGTCCAGATGGAATACCTTCCCCTGGTTCAGTGATATCAGGTCTGGGTGTGTACAAAGCCGCTCCAGGGGCCTGCAGCTGAGGCTGAGGAGATCTGGATACCAGAACTGGCGCGGCCAATCTGGGGCTACCAGGATCACCTTCACCTTGTCCCTCCTCACCTTGAGTAGCACCTTTTGGATCAAGGGAAATGGAGGGAAGGCATAGAGGAGGCCTGGGGTCCACGGCCTCGAGAAGGCATCCCCCTGCAGTGAGCCCTGCTGAGGGGGGGGGCTGGCATGGTACAGCCTCAGCTTGTTGTTTTCCTTGGAGGCAAACAGGTCCACCAACGGTTTGCCCCAGCGGGAGAACAGACTGTAAGCTACCTCTGGATGGAGAGACCACTCGTGGGATGTTTGGCCTATGCGGCTGAGAGCATCCGCCAGCTGGTTCGAGATTTCTGCCACATGAATGGCTAGGAGATCCGCCTCCAGCCGACTTACGAGGGTCCAGATGTGGAGCGCCTCCCTGTACAGCAGATGGGAGTGTGTGCCGCCCTGTTTGTTGAGGTAGTACATGGTCGTGGTATTTTCCGTCTAGACTTGAACCACTTGACCCCGGAGCTGAGGAGTGAAAGCTGACAGTGCCAGTCTGACTGCTCTGGGCTCCAACAGGTTGATGTGGCATCGGGACTCCTCGGGGGTCCAGAACCCATGGGCCCTGTTGTCCCCAATGTGGGCTCCCCAGCCCATGAGAGAGGCATCGGTCATAAGGATGACCGTCGGCTTGGGGCGGACAAATGGGATCCCTTCCTGCAATCATTCTGGGGCGGTCCACCATTGGAGAGCATCCCACATCTTCTGGGTTACAGTGACCAACTGGTTGAAATGACTGTGGCACCGAGAGCACTGGGCAGCCAGCTCCCATTGGAGAAGGCGCATGTGCCACCTGGCCCAAAGGACCACTGAGGTGCACGCCACCATGTAACCCAGAAGGCGCAGAAAGTCTCAGGCAGGGTGCAAGTGCCAAACCAGAAATGATCGGGCAAAGGAGGAGAGAACCTCTGCCCTGTCCGCTGGGAGCCGAGCTCTGGCTTGACAAGAGTCGAGCTCTGCCCTGATGAAGCCCATCACCTGAGCAAGCACGAGTTCCGACTTGGCCTTGATGATCAGGAGGCCGAGTTGGGAGCAGGTTTGGAAAGCCAGATCCCTGGACCTCTCCACCTCCTGAAGGGAGGATCCTGCCAAGAGCCAGTCATCAAGATATGGGTAGATTCATACTCCTCGATGGCGAAGATGGGCTGCCACCACTGCAATGCACTTGGTGAAGACCCGCGGGGCCGATGACAGGCTGAACAGCATGGCTCGAAACTCGTACTGGGTCCCTTCGACCCTAAAGCAGAGGAACCGCTGATAGGACGGACGGACTGGGACGTGAAAGAATGCGTCCTGTAGATCCAGTGAATAGAACCACATGTTTCACTCCAGGGATTGTATGATCTGTTTCAGAGTTACCATCTGGAAGGTGTGGGACCTGAGATACTGATTCAGGTTGTGGAGATCTAGGATGGGGTGCCAACCCCCCATCCGCTTGGGCACCAGGAAGTACCAGGACATGAAGCTTGGGTCTGTAGGAGGATCCGGCACTGGAGCTACCACCTCCTTGCAAAGGAGCTGAGCTATGTCGTCTCGGAGAGCCAACTGAGTGCAAGCTGAGATCCTTTCCTCCCGAGGGGCGCGGGCTCGGCTGGGAGGGTGCTTCTCGAACTCTAGAGGCAGTCCCTGACCGACCACTTCGAGAACCCACCTGTCTGAAGTGATATTGGACCAGGCGGAAAGAAAGTGGTGGAGCCGGCCCCCAACAGGAGGACCCAGACCTGGCATGATGAGTGTAGGGGTGGCAACCCCCAACCCGTCACTGAGCATGCTTAAAGGAGGCTGCTCCTGGACCTGCACCTCGGCCTCCTTTATGGAGCTGTTGAGGACCCTGCTTGGGCCGTAGGCGCCAAGCTTGAGCCTGCTGCTGCTGCTGGCCTCCTTGATAGGAGGGCTGCCTGACCGCAGGGGAAGAATGCCAAAAATAGCTTCTTCTTTCTTTTCTGCTGGTACTTGCCCGAAGAACTTTTTGCAGAGGTAGCATACAAGGTGGCATTGGACTGCTCGATACACTGAAGGTGACTGGCCACTCCTGGACCGAACAGGTCAGTGCCAAGGGAAGAAATGTCAGCTAACTTGTGCTGGGTATCCGCCGGGAGGAAGGAGAGCCTCAGCCAGGCCCTGCGGCGAGTGGCCACTGCGGCTGCTAAGGAGCGGTCACAGGAATCCCCGATGTCTAGGGCCGTCTGGAGCTACTGTTTTGCAACAGCACAGCCCTGATCACGGACTTGCTTGACCGTGGTCTGCATGTCTGCTGGGAGATGAGGGAGGACTTCATCTAATGACTCGAGGAGGGCATGAGAGAAGTGTGCCATAATGACAGCCGAACTGGCCTGACAAAGGCTTAAGGAAGAGGCTACGTAGACCTTGCAGGCAGAGTGGTCCATATTTTTGGACTCCTTGTCCGGAGGTCGGTCTGTGTCAGCCAAGCTACCAGTACATCTAAACACGGAAGCGGTCACCAGGCTCTCGGCCGATGGGTGTTCTGTGAATCCCAGCAGGGACCCCATGGGCACCGCATACTTGCGGGCCATGTGGGCAGACGGTGCTGGGCAGGAAGCTGGGCACTGCCAGAGCTCAAGGGCCGGGCCAGTGATGGCTTCAGCCACTGGAAAGGCCTCCATCGGGGTATCCTCCCTTCTTAGGATGTCCATAAGGGGGGTACTCTGCCTTTTTCTGGATAGACTCTAGGGGCATTCTGGTGGATTCAGAGATCAGGCGGAGAATGCCCTGAAAGGAGGAAGGACCCTCCTCTAAACTGCCATGGAGGACTCATCATCCCTAGGATGGGAGTGCAGTCCTGTGACGTCAGAGTCCGAGGAGTCGTGGTAGAACGGTCTCCCGATCCGCCGGGGGCGGTCAGGGGTAACCGTAATGGACAGACGTTGGGGGAGCCGGTGTCTGTATAGTCCTCTTCGAGGAAGCCCCTCCCTGAGGCTGCTTAGGCGGTGGTTCCACCAGAATCGGTGGACAGACCGAGATGGGCCGAGCTGGGATAAAGGCCGGCCCCGCGGGCAGGGGAACCGAAGGCTTCAGTTCCGAAGGGGTCGGCATCAGCACAGGAGGCAGTACCCAAGTGATGGCCGGGGTAGACGGTGGAGCTGGCTTCTGCACGGTCAAAATCAGCTGTTGCCACATAAGATCCTTATAGCGTTGACGGAGTTTCCGTCGAAGCCTCTCCTCATCCGAGGAGGACGAGGATCTGCAGCGATGCCTCTTTTTAGAGTGCTTATGACTCTTTTTTGGTCGTTCAACTGAGGGGGTTCTGGACCTCGATCGAGATTGGGCTGGCCGACTCGGTCGACTGGAAGACACCGGGTTCGGTGAAAACCAAGGGTCCGGAACAGTTTTCTCGATGGGGACACCAGCAGACTGGGTCTCCTCATCAGGAAAGACAAGGACTGGAGTCCTTTCCAAAGAATCGTTGACCGGAGTCAGCGAAATAGGGTCGATTGGGTCGAGAGAAATCTCAACCTCATCGGCCACTTCCTCGATCTCTTGGCCAGACGGAAGATCCGTGAAGCCGGCGGCTGAGGATGTGATCTCGACCGAAACTGCCAGCGACTATGCTACTCGATACACAGAAGCAGTTCCAATGCATACTGTTACAGTTCCAAAAGTGGCAGCAGAGCTTGCCAAAATTTTCAGCAGAGTGAGCATACATAAAGAATTTATTACTGATCAGGGTAGTAATTTTGGTGCTGCATTGCTTAAGAAGCTGTACAGACTGCTAGGTATCAGTGCCATAAAAACCTCCCCCTATCACCCTCAGACAGATGGTCTTGTTGAGCATTTTAACCAAACCCTAAAATGCATGTTAAAAAGGTTTGTAAAAGGAGAAAGGAAAGACTGGGACCAATACTTGCCTTACCTACTTTTTGCTTACAGTGAAGTGCCACAGGCATCAACAGGGTTTTCCCCATTTGAAATACTGTATGGTAGGCAGTCAAGAGGGCCACTGGATGTGATAAAAGAAATGTGGGAAGATAACCCCACTCAGAAACAATCTATAACATCTTATATGTGTGCCCTAAGAAAGAAGCTGGCAAAATATGTTGAAATTGGCCATAGTAGTCAAGAAGAGGCCCCAAACCAGCAGAAGGTATATAATGACCATGGGGTAAAACAAAAAGTTTTCGAGCCAGGTGAAAAGGTTTTGCTACTGTTACCCACAACAGAAAATAAACTGTTAATAAAGTGGCAACAGCCTTATAAAGTTCTTAGGCGTACTGGCACTGTTAACTACGAGATTGAGCCCCCTGGCAGGAAAAATCCTACTTAAGATATACCATGCTAACCTCCTCAAGAGATGGGTTGAAAAAATGCCAAAAGCTGCTTTGCTGGTTTTACCAGAAACTGGTAAGGAAGATATTGATGTAGCTTATGACAGACTGGAACAAACTGTAAATGCTGATGCTGTAAAGGTGAATGTTTCCTTAACCTCAGAACAAACTGCAGACATTCGTAATGTGCTAAAGACATTTAACGATACTTTTACCATGGTACCAGGCTGAGAAAAAGGGGTTGAGCATATAATAGTGACAAAGAATGCTTGTCCTATTAACCAAAAGACATACAGGCTACCAGAGTGGTTAAGAGCTGATGTGGTTGAGGAAATACAAAAAATGAAAGAACTGGGTATCATAGAAGAGTCGAGGATTGCTTGGTCATCTCCCACGGTAATTGTAAACAAAAAAGAAGGGGGTGTTAGAATCTGCCTTGATTTTAGGAAACTTAATAAAGTGTCAGAATTTGACAGTTATCCTATGCCCAGAATAGATGATTTGGTGGACAGACTGGGGAGTGCAAAGTATATCAGTACCCTCGATCTCACCAAGGGTTACCGGTAAATACCTTTATCTAATGAGTCCAGAGATAAAACTGCATTTGCCACCCCTGTAGGATTCTATCAGTCACCACCATGCCCTTTGGTTTACATGGTGCGCCAGTTACATTCCAGCGGTACATGGATGTAATTTTATCCCCTCACACTGGTTATTGTGCTGCGTACCTGGATGGTGTCGTGGTGTACAGTCCAGGCTGGAAAAGCTACCTAGAACACCTACGAGCAGTTATCCAAACTATTAAAAACTGCAGATCTGACTATTAATCTTACCAAGTGTACATTGGGCATGCAGAAAACCAGATATTTGGGCTATGTGTTGGGAAATGGAGAAGTTAAGCCAGAGGTTTCTAAAATAGAAGCTGTAGCTAACAGCCCTATACCTAAAACAAAGAAACATGCCAGATCATTTTTAGTGCTGGCTGGTTATTATCGGAGATTTGTTCCCAGCTTCACTGAGTTAACTACTCCCCTCATTGAACTCACAAAAAAATGGCACCCAAATAATGTGAAATGGACCCCAGAGTGTGATGAAGCTTTTCAAGCCATAAAGGATGCATTATGTTCAGCACTTGTTTTAAGAAGCCCAGACTCTGAGACACCATTTCTGCTACAAACCGATGCATCCGAGATAGGCCTAGGTGCAGTCCTAAGCCCAAATATAGATGGGACAGAACATCCTATTCTGTACATAAGTAGGAAATTGCATGACAGAGAGAAAAAGGTACTCCACTATCGAAAATAAATGTCTAGCAGCAAAGTGGGCCATGGAGTCCCTTAAATTTAATTTGCTAGGAACTGATTTTGTTCTTGTAACTGATCACAATCCTCTCTGTTGGCTTAATCAGATAAAAGATAAAAATTCCAGAATCATAAGGTGGCATCTGGCACTGCAGCCATTTAAATTCACAGTGATTCACAAATCTGGTAAAGAGAATAGTAATGCTGATTTTCTGTCAAGGTATGGCTTAGGAATTGAGGATTCTGGAGGTTGAAATACAAATGTGTGGGTTTAAATTGTACTGTTATATAAAAAAAAAAGAGAGACAGATGATGTACATGTGCTTAAGGTCTGAAAGCAGCAAATGTTATTAGAGAATAAAAAGTTTTGGAAACCTGTTATTTAAAACAGGTTCCTCTTAAGGAGGGGGGGGGGGTGTATGTGACAGGGTGGAACAGGACCTGTCCCATTTGTTATGGAGAAAGTGTTTAAATGCAAGGATCTTTCCTGTCCTGTCTCTTCTCTGTCTGGTTGCGCAACCAAATTTTCCTGTGAGACTTCAGACTTGATCAACCCAACAGGCTTGCAATTCTTTGCCTCTCACTATCTCTCAATCCTCACCGGCTCTCTGTCTTTTTCTCCCTTGCATAGCTGCTAGTATAAAAATATGTGCAAATCATTGTATGGAAAGGAAACTGATATTGGGATCCCCTTTGTTTGGAAAATGTATAGCATTACTGCTGAAATGTATAGAATTATAATTTGAGATGACTGCAAAAAGCTGTTGGAAGCTAGAGGTTACCAGAGTTCAATTGTTAAGCCTTTTGCAAAAGCTGTGCAAAAGGGGGCCTCAACTCAAGAAGCACACTGCATACTAGCAGCTCCTGCCTGATATTTACAAAAACAGGATGCTTGCTAAGGATGGGGGTTTAAAGGACTTATAAGAGCAAAGCTGCAACTGCAAGAAAAATTTAGAAGAAAAAGGGACACACAGACTCAAAGAAAACAACTGTTTTTTCTCCTTTGTACATAGTTATAATGAACAAGTTTATTTATTTTTTTATGTTACTGCGACTGTAAATAAATATTTTTGGTGAATGCTACAGTTGCTCCTGGTTTTCCTAAGCTTCCTGACCTGAGTCTCGACGACATGCCTCCCATCCCATCCCATCAGGGACTGGGTATGATGCAAAACATCAAGAAAGGTAGTGTCATAAGGAGGGGATTTAGGAGCTTCTTTAGACTGGTCCTACCCTTTGGAGGAGTCCCCAGAGCCCTCGGAGGAGTCCCCGGAGGACTCTGAAGAGGAAGCGTTTTCACCCGACGGTTCACTGTCATGGACTGAAGTCAGGGGATGATGATCATTCAAACACGGGCCGGAGCCAATGTCAGGGCATCCTCTGGAAGACCCAGTGGTACGGGGACTGCTAGGTCCTGCCTGGTACAGGTCCTGAGGTGGGAAGTCCTGGGGAGGACGAGGGGGGAGAGGGCCTCCTGGGCGTGTCCTTATTCTGAATGAAGGACCACCAAGCAGAGAAGAGCGCATTATAATCCACCTGTAGGAGTGGATTGTAGACTGGAGGGTATGGATACTGTGGTGGGGGGTACGGGCAAGACGGGAAAGCTGGCGTAGGGTACCCCGGTGCAGGTCCACCTGGCACTGGCTGTGGATTACGAGGAGGTCCAAAAGGCACTGGTTGTGGTGCCGGCTGAGGCAACAATGGTTGTGAAATCGTCGACTGAGGTGTCGGCGGGGCCGGCCTGTGTGGCGAAGGCTGCCAATGGTCCGGGGAGGAAGCTGATGTTGACCCCAATGGTGAGGGCAGTGCCTGCGGGGAAAAGGGCCCTAGAGGCAAGGGCAGAGGCGATGCCTGAGTAGAGGAAGAGGGCCTCATAGGCTGGGGCAGGAGGCGACGCCTGAGTAGAGAAAGAGGCGAGCACTTGCTCTGGGTGATGTCTGGCTGACTATAATCGTCCCAGAGTCGGGTGCCAACGAAGGCAACACCTTAGCCAAGGGGGCGACGGTCAAAGACCAGTTGCCAGAAGATCCTAACCTGGAAGAGCCGTCAGGCTGAATGCCCGTGGGTGTTAATGGCCTACGTGTCAGGGGCTGAGAGGCAGGTGACGATGTTCCCTACCCAGAAGAGCCACCGCCCGAGGTGGACATGAGGGCAGGTGGCAGAACCACTGGCAGTCTGGAGGAGGTAAGGGCTGACAGGGCAGGAGGGGCCGACCCACCATGGAAGGAAGACCCAGAGGCAGTTGCTGGTCTGTGCGGCGACCGCGAACAAGAGGCTGACCGAGGACAGTCTCAGTGCTTGTCCTGGTGCTTGTGCTTCCTGCTCGATTTCTTCTCTTTCTGGGAAGAAGCAGCAGCCCCAGAAGATTGAGCCAGGGAGGCTGAAGGACTGCTGGCATGTAGCTCCTTCTCCATACTGGGCAACTTCTGCTTGAGCAGGTAACTTTCTAAGGTCTTCAAACAATGTCTCTGTGTGGCCTGGTTGAAGTCCTGGCAGTACTGGCAGGCCTTAGAGACATGGTCGGGGCCTAGGCAGAGCAGGCAAGCAGAGTGGCTATCCTTAGCAGGAATTTGCTTGTTGCAGGCACACTTCGTCAGTCGATGGGAAGATGAGGCTGGAGAAGAAAACATAAACCTAGGCAAGAAAACAACGAAAATTCGATGTTTTAAACACTAGAAGAAGAAAAATAAAAGCACGGATTAAACGCAAGAAAATGGCGGTTCACTGTAGCTGGTGTCCGAGAAGAACAGGTTACTCACCTGTCACAGTAGTTCTTGGAGTGGTATATGTTGTTCATCCACACTGTTTGGCATTGTCCCCTTCCACTTTAAATCTGCCAGAAGTCTTCAAGCTGGCTCCTCCCACCCACCCAGGTGGTATATACCTCAGCTCCGCCCCATGACGCTGGAAGCAAGGTTGTGTGCGTCCGCAGCTGGGGAGGTCGGGTGGGTCCGTGTGGATGAAAAACATATACCACTGCTAGAACTACTGTTATAGGTGAGTAACCTGTTCTTCTAGGAGTGTGGATATGAAAAAATGACTTACCACAGTAATCTTATTTCTTCCCAGTGATGCTCAGATATTCATAACTTTGTGCAGTAAGCCTGGAGGGTTGGACTGCCCGGAAAGATGGAACACATGCAAATGATTAGAATTCCTTGCACGTGAGCGTCTTTCAAATACTGCCTCTACCAACTGTAGTGTTCTAACCTACTCAGATTTGTGAGAAGCCTGGCAGTCAGGCATTAAGAAACTAATGTAATTAAATTCTATAAAAGAGGGTTTACACCTAATTAAAGCATAAATTTAGAGTAGGCCTCCAAAGGGAGGCTGACTTTGATAAAAAACATCAATAAAACTGTAAAAGAGAACATTGAAAACTCCAGTTTAAAATGATTAAAACAGGAAAATGCAACAGATATAATATGGCTTAATGGCAGCAGCATGCGGAGTGCAGAGGCTGAAGTTCTGGAAGGGAGGGAGTTATGAATATCTGTGCATCACTGGGAAGAAATAAGATTACTATGGTAAGTAATTTTTTTTCTCACCCCAGTAATGCTCAGTATATTCATAACTTTGTGCAGACTACCAAGCAGTACTACTGGAGGTAGGCATAAAACTTATATTGGAAACAGACTCTGCAGGACTGCCGTGCCAAACCTAGCATCACCCCTGGATAAAATATCCAGGTTATAGTGTTTTGTGAAGGTGTGTACTGTTTTCCAGGTAGCTGCTTTGCAAATGTCCACCAAGGGAACCTCCCTGGCAGCTGCAAGGGTAGCAGCTGTTCCTATTGTTGAATGCACCCTCAATCCTGTTGGTGGCGCTTTACCTGCCTTAGTGTAGCAGAACTGAATACACTGGACTATCCACCGAGAAATGAAAATTACGTGCCTACTGTAATTCTGATCTTTCTGTGTATCTTCACCATTCATCACAGATGGGTACTGGCTGGAGATCAGGACCCGGGGAGCTTTCTTTTTTTTTTTTTAAAGGGTGGAAGCCGCCACGACGTCATCTGCGCCCGCCCTCGAGGCCGCAGTACTACGTGGCGCCGAGGGCTGGCCGTTAGGCTGTGTCGACTCCACCTGCCTACCAGTTCTGAGTCGCCGGAGAGGTAAGAGGAAGGGATGGAGAGTGGGACAAGAGAGTCCAAGGGACAGAAAAAGGAAAGGAAAACTGAACTAAAAGGAGAAATAATGACTGAGAGGACAGCAAAGAAATGATGAGACTAAGGGGATTGGGTAGGGGCTCCAATCTCTGGAAGCGGAGGAAGGGAGGGGAGAAAATTTAGGAGAGAGTGAGAGGTATCAAGGTATCTGAGACCCTTGTCCGTCACCAGATTGTATAGGAACTGCAAGGAGTAGCAAAGCTCTCTGCCAGAATTCAAGGCACAGAATAACTGGCAAATACCCCAGAAGCAGAGTCGGCTATTCTGGAAGAAGGAAAGGGTACAGGGATTTAGTACTCTCTCAGAAAAGATGTTTGGTGAAAAAAAAAAAGAATTATTTTTTTTTTTTTTTTAAACAGTTGGATGGAAACCAGAAGGAGAACAGGAGGAGGGCAACCATCAACTCCCACCCCATCGGGGTGGAGACATGTAGTAGAGAAGGAGTGCCGCTCGAGCTGTACCCCTTTGAAGGAGAATACCCTCGTGTGTTCTCTACTTTACCCACTCCAAAAGAGGAGAGGGGGAGCCACAGAGGAAGGGGGACCCAGAGACTGAGGCCCCAGGGGATGGTGGGTGGGGTTGTGATGAATGGTGAAGATACACAGAAAGATCAGAATTATGGTAGGTACGTAATTTTCATATCTTATCTGTGTCAATCTTCACCATTCATCTGAAACAGGTGATACCAAGCCCCGAGAGAGGTTGTTTCTTTACACCCTAAGGGACAGAGTCCTTAGCCCTCAGTGGGTGACACACTAAGCAGGGAACCTTCCGGGCCTGGGGAGGCCCAAGGTGGGAGAGAGGCAGGGGTCCCCTGGAGGAAGGAAGCTGCCCGACAAGCGCCATCTCGCTCTCAGGAGAAAAAGGTAGGTTTCCTGGTGGGCGGAGCAAATCACCCTACGCCGGGCCAAGGGTGACACCGGAGAAAGACGTAGCCACACCAATCTCCTGGTGCAGATCGCTGTCCCTACGACCCTGGTAGCTACCTCACTGGCGTCGTAAGATGCCCTCGCATGGTGCCTTGCTAGCTCCAGGTCACGTGCAGAGAGCGCGATGGCTTGTCTGGTTTGCTCCGAGTCAGGCAAAGAAGCTAGGACCTGACCTAGCCTGGACCAAAAGAACCTGTTGTAGGCTGCATAGTGGGCCTGATGAGCGGAAATAGAAAGGAGCAACCGTGCCGAGTAGAAGGTCCTCCTCCCCAAAAATCAAAATCCGAGGAGTCTTGATCCGGGGCCGGTCCAGTGGAGGCCGAGAAGCCCATCAGGGGTGTCCAGATCGTCAAGCCGGACTGCAGATGAGGCATAGAACCTGGAGACTCGAGGGCTAATACCTCTGGCTGAGGTCCCTAGGGGCAGGAACTCCGGAGAAAGGCCTCTGCCAGAGCACAAGGACGCCTCCGAGGGGAGCAGGCCAGGGGCGGGCACCACAAGGGTGGCCTCGCTATAATCGCCTAGAAAGGCGTGCGCCGCATGCTCAGGATTGCTAACAGAAGAGGGAGAAAGGTGCAAGTCCTCCAACATCCTCACGAGGAAGCGCTGATACTCTGAGAGATCAGCAGCCGGAGAGATGTGGACAGAAGGTTCCTCTCCCCCAGAAGAGGGGGAGGGGGATGAGGAGCTGGAGGTCACCATATGTTCCGAGGGTGGCTGCATGGGGGGAGGTTGAAAAACCTGGCTGTCCATAGCCCTAACATAGGCAGGGAACCGGGCAGCCACCGCTCTGAACTGCTCCCAGGTGAGAGGGCCGCTAGGACCAAGAATGCCTGGGAGCGCAGGAGAATGTGGCAGAGGGATAGGGGCAGAGCCGAGAAAGAAGTTGGCTGACCTCCGCCAGGGCTAGGGAGCGGACCATGAGCACCCGAGGAGGGTGCCCCGGAAGACTCCACAGCCGACAGCTGTACAACCACGTTGGTACTGCCTTGGCTGTGCCCAGAAGAATCCCCCCAGTGAGGCGACCGGGGCCGTAAAAGTCCAGAAGGACGGTCCCCTGCCTCAAAAGAATGGGACTCCCTCAAGGAACCCGAGGGGGAAGGGTGGAAATCCGCACTTCGGCTTCGTCCAGGGCCCGAGTGGACCCCAGAGAAAGGCAGATGCGCCGACCCCACACCCCTCGACCCCTCAGAGTCCGAGAGAGTCCTCCTCCTCGAGAGGGCCAGCCGAGGTAGCTGGCATCTCTGGGCAGCCCCCGAAGGGGACACCCAGGGAACAGTACCCTCCCCTCCTGTAGGTTTCTCGATGGGCCCCAAAGTTGGGTGATCAAGACACACCACTGGAGGGGGTACCACCACCGAGGGGTCGATGAAATCCCCAAGGCCAGGTTGCAGAGCAATGGTGGCACGCACCACTGTCTGCTGGTCAGCACCACTGACCCTAGCCTTGGGGGCCACCTGACTCTCCCCAGAAGGGGGCTGGCTTCGACTTGTCGACGAGACCATGGGAGCGCCCTCCTCCGCAGACAACCCCAAACGGTGTGACTGCCCGCCTGACTCCGAGCTCGACTCAGACCCCGAAGAGGTAGAGTTTGAAGCTCTGAGCCAAACAGTAGGGAGGGCGGGCAGAACCAATTTGCAAGAGGGCCGGCAGCCAGTAAGTGCCCTCTGCAGCCCCTGCGGAGGCCTGCAGGAGGCACCAGGGCAGCTCGAGCCAGGTCCAGAGCCAGGGGCAGAGCGCCGTCAAGTCCACCCAGAGGCCAGTACCAGGGACAGAGGCAGATTGCCGACAACAACAGCAACAGCCTCGGTGCAACGACACACGCGGGCCCCGCGGTGCCCAATGGTCAGGACCGAACTGAGCGCAGCAGCGGCCAGCCAGACTCGGCGCACAACAGCAGCACCGTGTGCGTGGGCGGGGCCGACCGCAGCACCAACAGCGGGCGAAGGCCCTCCGGCCCGAGCCGCAAGGCATGGTGCGTGCTCAACCCTCAGCGCCGAGGACGGTAGCGGGAGGGCTATGTGAAGAGAGGGCGCCGGATCTTGTCCCACGAGCGCCGCGAACGGCGTCGACAGGGCCCACGGCACCGATGACGGCGCCGACCCGGGCCTACCAAGCCGCGGGAGGAGCCTCGGCAATGGCCAGACTACAAGTAGCCGAGGCTCCCTCCTCCTCGGTCCATACAGAACCAGGAGGGGACCTGGAGGAAGGGCGGAGAAAGCGCAGCATGGCCCGACAACTGCAAACCCTACCCCCGAAAGTCAGCGGAGCTCGCCCCACTTTCAACACGCGCTGTTCGAGGACCCGGCGGTCCATGGAGAGCAAGCGTCGCCCGGAGTCCATGTTGTGAAGCGGGCCAAGACACGCAAGACACCGGTCGTGCTGGTCGGTGACGGAATACTTTCGGCTACACGGGCACCGACGCATAGGGGGCCGACCCGTCTTTGAAGACTTTTACCCTCCGACCGAGACATGACCTACGGAGAAGAAAACACCACAAACAGACTCAACGTTGCAGAATTTCAAATAAAAGGAAAGATCTTACCGGCGACGTCGAGTGGAGGCAGAACCCAGAACCGGTAGACGACCGACGGACTGAACGTCGATTTTTAAACAGGCTGAAGGCCTAAAACTGCAGAGAAGCTTCCCACGAGGCGACCTCAATGGCGGGAAGCGAAGAACTGGTGAGCAGTGAGTCGACACAGCTAAACGGCCAACCCTCCCGAGCGCCACGCAGTACGGCCGCCTCGAGGGCGCGCGCTGATGCTGTGTCGGCCCGCCTACCCTTTAAAAAAACTCCCGCTGGGTCCTGATCTCCGGCCAGTACCCATCTGTGGTGAAGATTGACACAGATAAGATATGGATCTTTTGAGGCTGGTATACTTTCCTAGATCCCCATATGTAAGGAAATACAGGTTACTCACCTGTAACAGGAGTTCTAGGAATGGTATATGTTGTTCATCCACACTTATTGGCAGGTTCCTTGCCGCTTTAAATCTTGCTGGAAGGTCTTCAAGCTAGCTCCTCCCACCCACCGGGTGGTAAAACTCGGCTCCGCCCCATGACGCCAGATCTGGCCCGCTGGAAGCTCAGGTTGTGCGTCGAAGCCGGGGAGGTCGGGTGGGTTCATGTGGATGAACAACATATACCATTCCTAGAACTCCTGTTACAGGTGAGTAACCTGTATTTCTAGGGACATGGATATGTTGTTCATCCACACTTATTGGCAGACTCCTAGCAGTTCTCCGGGAGGAGGGAGGCAAGGCGCACACCCCCTACATACTTACTTGGGGAACAGAGATTGGAGAACCGAGGCCCCAAAACCAGCATCCCGACGTGACTCAAGGTCGATGTGGTAATGGGTAATAAAGGTGTGTGCTGACTTCCAGGTAGCAGCCCTGCAGATTTCCTGGATAGGGACATCCCTGGAAGCAGCCACTGATGCAGCAGTATGGCGGGTAGAATGAGCTCTTATCCCTCTGGGAGGCTCCATGCCCGCCAACTCATAGCAGAGATTTATGCAGGAGGTGACCCATCTGCCTATCGTCCGCTGGCTGCAGGTCTGCCAGGTGCGGCTTCAGCGTAGGTGACAAACAGCTGGCGAACCTCTCGATTTCCCCAGCTGCAGCTCCTTATAATAAGCGAGCGCCTTCTAGGGTCCAGAGTATGGAGCCTATTTGGCCTCCGAGGTGTGATTGGGTAGAACACCGGCAGAGTCAACACCTGATTAAGGTGAAACTCCGACACCACCTTCGGAAGGAATTTCGGTTGGGGGCGTAGGACAACTCTGTCCCTGTGGAAGACCAGGTAAGGAGACTCGATGCTAAGCGCCTGGAGTTCTCCCATCCTTCTGGCTGACGTGATAGCCACCAAGAAGGCGGTCTTCCACGACAGGTGGGGGAGACCACACCTGTGCATTGGTTCGAATGGCTTGCCCATGAGCTTTGCCAGTACCAGCAGTAAATCCCACGGAGGTGGGGGTTCCCGCACTGGAGGGGAAATGTGATCAAGGCCTTTAAAGAAGCGCCCGACCACTTTTCCTTGCCCACTGACTGCTGACCGGCCCGCGCCCGGTAAGCAGAGATGGCTGCCAGGTGCACCTTAAGGGTCGTCGACCTAAGCCCTTGACTAGAAAGGGACCATAAATAGTCCAAAATGCTTGCCACAGGACACGAGAAAGGGTCCAACCCTTTTTCCCGACACCAAATGGAGAAGCATAGCATTTTCTGGTCGACTCCTTACGGGACGCCTCAACTACATTGAGGACCTCGTCGGAAAGACCCAAGGCCTGGAACTCTAGCCGCTCAGGAACCAGGCCGTCAGGTGCAGGGATTGAAGGTCCGGATGGAACACCTTCCCCTGACTGACTGAGAGCAGGTCCGGGCGAGCTGGAAGCTGCCGCGGAGTCCTGGAGCTGAGACTGAGGAGATCTGGGTACCAGAACTGGCGAGGCCAGTCTGGGGCTATCAGAATCACCTGCGCCTTGTCCCTCCTTGCTTTCAGCAGGACCCTGTGAATCAGGAGAATGGGGAGAAAGGCGTAAAAGAGGCCCGGGGTCCACGGCCTCGAGAAGGCATCCCCCTGCAGCGAGCCCTGCTGAGGGGGGCGGGCATGAAACAGCCTCAGCTTCGCGTTCTCCCTGGAGGCAAACAGATCCACCAGAGGTGTCCCAACGGGAGAACAGGTCCTGTACTATCTCCGCAGGAGAGACCACTGTCGCGATGCAGCCCCTATCGGCTCAGGGCATCGGCCAGGGGTGTTGGAGGCTCCTGCCACATGAATGGCGGGAGATCCGCCTCCAGGCTGCTGCACTAGTGACCAGATGCGGAGCTTCCTTGCATAAGAGCATGGGAGCGTCCCGCCCTGGCGGTTTAAATAGTACATGGTCGTGGTATTGTCCGTCTGGACCCGGACCACTTGACCCGGAGAAACGGAGCAAAGGTGGTGAGAGCTAGGCGGACATGCACGAGCTCCAGCAGGTTGATATGGCATCGGGACTCCTCATGGGACCAGAGGCCGTGCACTCGGTGTTCCCCAGATGGGCACCCCAACCCATCAAAGAGGCGTCGGTCGTTAGAGAGACCGCTCGGCAGGGCGGACAAGCAGGATACCCTCCTGCAGATGTGACGGAGACGGTCCACCACTGGAGAGCGTTCCACATCTCCTGGGTGAATCCACACACGCTGGTCCAGAGGATCACAGCGCTGTGACCACTGGCTGGCCAGTCCCCACTGGAGGGCGCATGTGCCAGCGTGCCCAACGGACTACGCTGGTACAGGCCGCCATGAGACCCAGGAGTCGCAGGAAGTCCCGGGCAGGGCACGATTGCCCAACCAGAAATGATTGGGCAAAGGAGGTAAGAACCTCGGCCCTGTCCGCCGGGAGCCGTGCTCTGGCTCGAAGAGAGTCGAGCTCTGCCCCGATGAAAATTATCACCTGCTTGGCTCGAGTTCGACTTGGCCTCGTTGACCAGGAGGCCAAGTTGAGAGCAAACCTGGAGGCCAGATCCTGGACCGCCCACCTCCGACCTGGAGGCTGCTATCAGCCAATCGTCCAGGTAAGGGTACCCCGAGACCCTCGGTGCTGCAGGAATGCTGTCACCACTGCCATGCACTTGGTGAAGACCCTGGGAGCTGGAGAGAGACCGAAGGGCATGGCCTGGAACCGAAAGGGATCCCTCAGCCCTGAAGCGGAGGAATCTCTGATGAGACAGACGGGATAGGGCGTGAAAGAGCAGCGTCCTGAAAGTCCAGAGAACAAAACCCCGCCGTGTTCCAGAGATGGTATTATCTGAGCCGAGTGACCATTCTGAAGGTTCGAGACCTTAGGAACATGTTCAGGTCGTGTAGGTCGAGAATGGGCGCCAGCCTCCGTCCGTTCGGGACCAGGAAGTACCTGGACACGAACCGATTCTGATGGGGGTCCTCTGTCTCTTTTATCACCTTTCTGAAGGAGAAGGGCGATGTCGGCTCGAGCGAGCCTTCAAAAGTCTGGGGACCCAAGCCCCCCTTAGAGCGACGGCTCTGAAGGTGGAACCTGTTCGAATTCAGAGGCAGGCTCTCTTCCCACCACCTCCAGAACCCACCTGTCCGTGGTAACAGCGGACCAGGCGGAAAGGAAGTGCGGACCGTCCCCACAGGGGAACACGGGGCGGTGACGGGGATGAGGCGCACCCCTCAGCCCGTCACTGTGCAGGCTTGGAGGAAGGACCGGCCAAGGACCACCAGGGCCTCTTCCTCCTTGCTTCCTATTAGAGGAAGCTGACCGGCTTGAGCTTGGAATACCAAGGTCCTAGCCTGCTGGCCTGACGTTGTTGGGCCAGGCGGCATAGCCGGAACAGAGGGTGAAAGGGCTTAGGCTGGGGCTTACGGCCCTTGTCCCTCTCTTGTGGACGATACCGAGTCAGGTGGCATTGGACTTTCGATCCTCTGGAGGTGACCTTCCATCCAGGGTCAAGAGGTCAGTTCCCAGGAAAGGAACATCCGTGAGCTTGTGCTGGGTATCCGAGGTAAGTGGATATCCTCAGCCACGCCCGCGGCGCAGGCCACTGCGGCCGCCACTGACGGGCACAAGAGTCTCAATATCCAGCGCAGTCTGGAGCTGCTGCTAGCTACTGCCCTGCCCTGGTCCTGCACCTGCTTAACTGTGGTCTGCAGGTCCCTGGGAAGATGAGGGGCGACCTCATCCAGGGAGCCCAACAGGGCATGGGAAAATGTGCCATCAAGGCGGGCGAACTGGCCTGACGAAGGCCGAGGAGGAAGCAGCATACACTTTCGCCCGAGTATAGTCCAGTTTCTTGGACTCTTTGTCGGGCCGTTTGTCCATGTCCCTGGCATTTCCGCGCCCAGAAAACACTGTCCGTGACCCAACCCTCAATCAGAGGGTGTTCGGAAAAACGGACAGAGAGCCTGTGGGAACCGCATACTTTCTGCCATCCTGGCCAAGGCGCAGGGACAGGAAGCAGACGCTGCCACATTCAGGGCCGGGCCAGCAATGGCTTCAGCCACTGGAAAGGCATCTGTAGGAGAATCCCCTCGGTCCAGAATCTCAGTGAGGGGATATCTAGCCCGTTTGGACTTGGAAAACAGGGAGGAGTTGTCGTCCGACTCAGACGAATCGTTGAACAGCTGCCTAGAGCCCGCGCCGCCCTCCGTGCGAGATTCATTCGGGAGTGAGGGGACCGACAGCCTATGGGGAAGGCCATGAGCCGGCCGCAAACTTTGTCGGGCCCCCGACTGTCGGTTGAGCGGAGGCGGTTCCACCGTGGTGGTGGGGCAGCAGGAGTAGATCCGAACAACCGGCCTGAAACAGGCTCCTCGACCACCTCGGGGGTTGTTTCGACCCGTCCAGTGACAACCATTTATGGCGGAGAAGGCCTGAGCGACTTGTTCCAGCCAAAATTAGTTGTTGCCACATAGATCCCTCATATTTTCGGGCGCAGCTACGGCGGCCTCCCCTCGTCAAGGAGGAGGAAGATGAGGCGGCGCCGCTGCAGCGATGCGGACGAGACGCCTGTGTCGGCGGGATCGGCTAGACGCAGATGTCAAAGACGAGACCGAGAATCAGCGAGGCCGAGGCTCGGCCAGCGAGGGCCGAGATCGGCAATCCGCCGAGTTGGTTGACAAATCCGGCGGCTCGGGAACCAGAAGGAACAGATGAGCCGACGGTATCCACAATCCTCGCCGGAGACGGGAGGAGGAATTCGGCTTCTCAGCCGACAACCCATCTAGCAGATTGAAAAATCTAAGACCGTCGTGAGTAGTCTCGGTCACCTGGCCTGGCGGTGGCACCGTGAAGCCAGTGGCCAAGCGAAACCGACCCGAAGTCGACTGTCGACAGGGGAGGAGATCTCCCGCTCCCAAAGCGTCGGCGATGGGACTTACCCCTTACTTTTCTTGACCGATGAAAGCGGTCCAGAAAGTTGGACCCTAAGCCTTTAGTCGAGAGGTCAAGCAAAGCTCCTTAAAGAAGCGAATAGGAGGACAGCGAGGCGGAGCAGATACCGCGGCCGAAGATGTAGCGGCATGAGCCGCCTCCTCCTCGAGGCGATCATCTGCTCAAGTTGTTCTCACGGAGCCCGCGGCCGCATGGACACTGCCAGTCGAGACCTCCTTGGATTTGACCGGGAAATCTCCTTCGGGGTGCCCAAGTTGGAGGCAGACAGCGTGATCCTCAGGGCGTGAACCGAGAAAGATGAGCACAGTTACGCAGGCCTGCGGGTGCGTGCGCCTGGCCTGGGCAGTGGCCATGCGTGGAGTCGCGGGATCCAGTCCGAGACATCTTCTGCCCATGAGGGCATCTCCAGCACAGGTCGATTTGTCCATCGCGGCCGCGAGGAAGAAGACAGTGGTAAAAGTTTTTGAAAATTTTTAAAGTCGAGAAAATTAGGCCCCAAAGCTTAATGCAGGCGTTAAGGAGGAACCTGAGCTTTCAAGCGGTAAGGAAGATCTGGCGTCATGGGGCGGAGCCGAGGGTTTTACCACCCGGGTGGGTGGGAGGAGCTAGCTTGAAGACCTTCCGGCAAGATTTAAAGCAGCAAGGAACCTGCCAATAAGTGTGGATGAACAACATATCCATGTCCCTAGAAAAGTTGTTTTCCACTTTTCCTAAGATCTTTAGTGGCTGTCATGTAGTAGCTGATGGCCCTTTTCACATCCAGACTGTGTAATCTTCTTTCGCCAGAACTGGTATGGTCTGTGAAAAGATAGGTAGAGTGGTTGACTGGTTCAGATGAAAATCTGAGACCACTTTAGGGAGAAACTGTCTGTTAGTTATGAGGACTACCTTATCTCTGTGAAATGAGATATAGTCCTGGTCAATGCAGAGAGCCTGGAACTCGCTAATTCTCCTTGCAGAAGTAATAGTCACTAGGAAGACTGTTTTCCAAGTAAGGTATTTCAAGTGGGCAGTAGCCATGGGTTCAAGGGAGGCCCATGAGCTTGGCTATGCACACATTCAAATACCAAGCAGCACTGGTGCCCTGTGAGGTGGGTATAAATACATTAGTCCTTAAAAATCTTTGAAAAGTCCATCAGATGCCACTGATACTCTGGTGCCCACGGAAAGGCAGGCAGATACTGCTGCTAAATGAACCTTAAGTGAACTGGGTTGCAAACCTTGTGAATGCAAATGAGTGAGATAGTCCAGGACTACTGAAACTCCAGCGTTTCGTGGTATAAGATTCATACCGGAACACCAGACAGAGAATCTCTTCCATTTGGAAGAATACATTTTCTGTGTGGAGAGTTTTCTATAACCCTTCAAAATATTTAGGACAGCTTCTGAAAGATTTAAATCTGCATACTCTAATTCTTCAAGAGCCATGCTTTGAGATGAAGAGACCTGAGATTCGGGTACAACAATGTTCCCTGATTGGAAGTCAGGAGATTGTGTCTGAGGGGCAACTGTATCGGTTTGCTGACAGACATGGAGAGCAGAAGAGAGTACCATGGCTGCCTGGGCCAATCCGGAGCTATCAAGATCAGGGATGCTGAGAGGGACTTTAGCTTCAATAACACCCTGAAAACCAGGGGGAGGGGGGGGGAGCATATAGGTGCTTGCCTGTCCCGTTCAGAACCAGGGAATCCAGAGGTGGTCTGCAGCAGTACTGAGGTAGTTGGTGGTTCTGGTGGGATGCGAACAAGTTTATCTTTGGAGTGCCCCACCTTCTGAAAATAACTTGTACCACCTGCTTGTTCAGAGTCCATTCCTGATGGGCCTGGTTATGTGGCTTAGTGCATCTGCTAAAGTATTGTCCTTTCCTGGCAAGTGCATTGCCTGTAAAGAACCTTCAGAGAATGCGCCAGTGTCCAAATCTTCATGGACTCTGTGTAGAGGCCTGACCTGGTACCTCCCTGTTTGTTTATGTAATACATTGTGGTGGTATTGTCTGTTCTGATCTGAACCACTCTGCCCATGATCACTGAAAAAAAGCCTTTAGGGCTAGTAACACTGCTCTTAGCTCCAGTAGTTTATGTGCTGAAGGGACTCTGCTGCTGACCAGATTCCCTGGGTCATGTGTGCTTCCAGGTGGGCTCCCAGCCCAAAAGGGATGCATCTGTTGTGAAGTACCAGAGGGTTTTCTGTCTGGAAAGGCACTCCTTGCCTTAAATTGGATTCCTGTTTCCACCACAAGAGGGCCCTTAATCGTGGGCCTGTCACTGGTATAAGTTTTGAAAAAGGGTCTTTTTTCTGACTCCAGTGAGACCTGAGGTGAAACTGGATGTCTCGCATGTGGAATCTGGATCCCTGGACTGTGCCTGTGGATGCAGCCATAAGACCTAGTAGCTGCAGAAACTGTCTTGCAGTTTTTGAGCTGTTCAGGACAAAGGAATTTGCTATTGACTGAAGACTTTGCACCCTGTCTAAGGGTAAAAAGGCTCTGCCCTGAAGTGAGTTGATTTCTGCCCCTATAAACTGCAGAGTTTGAGCAGGGGTTAGGACTGATTTCTTTTGATTTATTATGAAACCCAGAGACTCTAAGAGGACCTGGGTGATTTTAAGGAGTTCTTACTTGGTCTGGTGAGTTTCCACCACCAGTCAATTGTCTAGGTAAGGGAAAACAGTCACCCTTGTCTTCTTAGATATGCCACTACAGCAACTAGGCACTTTGTGAACACCCTTGGTGCTGAGGAGAGATCAAAAGGAAGATTTGAAAACTGATAGCGGCTTGAAGGGAGCCTGAATCTGAGGTATTTTCTGAAAGATTCCTTTATGGGGATGTGGAAATAGGTATCTTTCAAGTCCAGTGATGTCAGCCAGTCCCCCCCCTTTTGGATTGTTGGCAATATTCGAGCCAAAGTGACCATTTTGAACTTTGTTTTTTTCAGATGCTTGTTTAAAGCTCTGAAATCCAGTACTGGCCGCCACTCCCCACTTTTCTTTGTTGTTAGGAAGTATCTGGAGTAAAAACCTCTTCCTCTCAGGGTGGTACGGACTAATTCCACTGCTCTGAGATGTAGCAACTTTTGGACCTCTGCTTCTAGCAATGCCCTCTCTGTTAGAGGAGGTGAGCAGTAAACCCTGGTTTTCTGAGGAGGAAAAGATTTGAAGTTCAAAGACAGACCCTGGCCCACTACCTCCAGCACCCACTTGTCTTTGGTGATGCTTAGCCAACCCTGGAGGAAGTGGGAGAATCTGCCTCCGACAGGGATGGAGGAGGCGGCCTGATTCTCAGGGGTTTTGCTTTGGTTGGGGTTGAGGCTGGGTCTGAGAACCCCTCCTGCAGCCCCTTCTACCCCTACCCCTAGAGTATTCCTGTTGTGGATACTGCTCGTACTGGGGCACGGCTACTGGCTGGAAGAAAGGTCTGATCATAAAAGACCTTCCTCTGCCCCCCCCTTCCATAGGGCCTAGTGGATGGTGAAGCACGCTCTTTAGCAGAGTTGCTTCTATAGGTGGCCTTATATTCATCTACTTTTTTCATGTATGCAACCGTGGATTCCCCAAAAAGAGAGTTTCCCTCTAAGGGAAAATCCAGGGCCTTGGATTGAGTATCTTGAGTAAGGTTAGTGGCCCTAAGCCAAGCAAACCTTCTCTGTGCTACAGTGTTAGCCATCCATCTGGCTGCAGTGTGCATTAGAATCAGCAGCCATCTGGAACTGATATTAGCCACCTTCAGCCAGGTCTTCAGACAAGGGTGAGGGGGCTTTCATGTACATTTCCAGTACCGATTGCCACAGAGATTTTTGATACTGGGCAGCACAAGCTTCAAAGGTAACCTGTCTCATGGCCAAAGAGGCTGATAAATATCCTTTTTTGGCCATGCTATCCATTTTTCTGGAGTCCTTGTCTGGAGGGTGGGAGGACAGGGGGACTCTGGCTTTGTCGCAGGCTGCCTGCTGTATAACCCCTTGATGGTCAGGGTGGGAGAAAAGAAAGTCAGCTCCCGTCCTGTCCAACTGATATTTTTTATCTATTCTCCTATCAATAGGAGGAACAGAATTAGGAGTTTGTAGAAGTTTCAGGGTGTACTTTTTGAAAAATTTGTAAACTGGCAAGAGGAGGGCTTTGTGGATGTCAAACCTCCATCATATTCAAGTATTCAATTTCCTCCTCATCCTCAATTTGCTCTGTAGTAGCAATATCTAGAGCATCTGCCATTCTCCTTACAAATGTAAAATGGGATGAGTAATCCTCTGACATCCTGGGAGGTGAACCAAAATCCTGCTCAGGAGAAACCTCTGGAGGGATAGGTTCATCGTCCTGAAAAGGATCCGCCTCCTGTTCATAATACTGCTCCTCCTGTAAAGAAGGGAGCACACCCATGCTGGCCTGAGGACCCTGGGTAGGGGCAGGCTGCTGGGGAACAATATTTTGCAGTGTCTGGATAATTTTAAGGGCCTGGGCTAACTCCTGAGCCAAGGGTATGTCAGGCAACTGAGCAAGTCCCTGGTTTGCAGGAGAGGATTCTGCATGCTTAGTTTCTTAAGTTTCTTTGAGGAACCGAAGTCAGATGGTTCTTTCCCTCTTTTTGCCCTTTATACGCCTGTCTCCAGGGGCAGGGGGTAAACAAACTTGGTTTCAACCACAGCAGATTGGGGTATCAGCTGGTCAGGCTGGAGGGACCCCTAGGATTTCTTGTTTAGCCTTTCAAGGCGTTTTTCCGCAGTTTTTTCTGGAAAAGTCTTGCAAACTTCACAATATTGATCCAGATGTTCAAATCCCAGACAAACCACACATAAGGTGTGCTTGTCTGCTTTTGCAACTACATCTCCATATTTTAAGCAATTTCTGAAACCGGGTTCTCCGGTTCTCTTTTTAGGTTTATCTGACATGGTAATGATCAGAAACGCAAGAAAACGCCAACCACTAAGTCAATGTAAAGTACGGTTATTTAAAAATCAAACTTTTTTTTTTTTTGGTCGGTTCCTGAACCGATAGGAACCAGAGGAACCGAACCCAGGAGATGTCAGGTGAACCGGATCTGTGGTTCTGTAACCAATAAGATACGGTTACCAAAAACAAGAAATACACTAAAAAACTAAACTAATATTTAAACAAAAACAAGGCTCTTTAATGAGAGAACCCCGATAACTTAAAAGACTAACCCGGTTCCCCCACGGTTATTCCGAACCGCGAGGAACTGGAAAATAAACGTAACTTAAGCAATAAACAAGATTTATACTAACAATTAGTAGAGGCAATAAAAGAAATAGAAAATACTTAAAGGTTTTTTGAATCTTCTTCACGCGAAAGAGTAAGACGACCACTCCGAGCGACCAGACTTTCAGGCAGAGAGAAAAATCTGAGTAGGTTAGAACACTACAGTTGGTAGAGGCAGTATTTGAAAGGTGCTCACGTGCAAATAATTCTACTCATTTGCATGTGTTCCATTTCTCCGGGCAGTCCAACCCTCCAGGCCTGCTGCACAAAGTTATGAATATACTGAGCATTACTGGGGTTAGAAGTTGTTCATCCACACTGTTTGGCAGACTCCAAGCAGTTCTCCGGGAGGAGGGAGGCTAGGCGCACACCCCCTACTTAAGGAACAGAGATTGGAAAACTGAAGCACCAAACCAGCATCCCGGCGTGACTCAAGGTCGATGTGGTAGTGGGTGATAAAGGTGTTAGCTGACTTCCAGGCAGCAGCCCGGCCAATCTCCTGGTTAGGGATGTCTCTGGAAGCAGCCACCGATGCAGCAGTATGGCGGGCAGAATGAGCTCTTATCCCTCTGGAAGGCTCCTTGCCAGCCAACTCATAGCACAGACCTATGCATGATGTAATCCATCTTGCTATGGTCCGTTTGGCTGCAGACCTGCCAGAAGCGTCTTCAGCATAGGTGACAAGCAGCTGGCGAACCTCTCCACGAATTTCCGCTGTCCGCTCCTTATAACAGGAGAGAGCACGTCTCAGGTCCAAGGTATGGAGCCTGTACTCAGCCTCCGAGGTGTAATTAGGGTAGTATACCAGCACAGTCAACACCTGGTTAAGGTGAAACTCTGACACCACCTTCGGAAGGAATTTTGGGTGGGGGCGCATGACAACTTTGTCCCTCTGAAAGACCAGATAAGGGGAGTCGACCGAAAGTGCCTGGAGCTCCTGTCCTCTGGCTAACGTGATAGCCACCAGGAAGGTTGTCTCTCCATGACAAGTGTGACAGTCACACTTGTGCATGGGCTCGAATGGCTTGCCCATGAGCTTTGCCAGAACCAGCAGTAGATCCCATGGAGGTGGAGGTTCACGCACTGGGGATATGTGATTCAGGCCTTGAAACGCCTGACCACTGTCTCCTGTGCCAATGTCAGCTGACGGCCCGCCTCGGTAAGCAGAAATGGCTGCCAGGTGCACCCTAAGAGTCAATGACCGCAGACCCCCTTTGGAGAGAGGCCAAAGGTAGTCGAGAATGTTAGCCACAGAACAGGATAAGGGGTCCAGACCCTTACCCTGACACCAAATGGAAAACCTTTTCCATTTGAAGGCATAACATTTCCTGGTTGATTCCTTTCTAGATGCCTCCACCATGGTGTAGACATCTTCGGAAAGACTCAAAGTCTGGAACTCTAGCCGCTCAGGTACCAGGCTATGAGGTGCAGGGACTGAAGGTCCAGATAGAAGACCTTCCCCTGGTTTGAGAGATACCAGGTCCGAGCGTGTACAAAGCCGCTCCGGGGGCCTGCAGCTGAGGCTGAGGAGATCTGGGTACTAGAACTGGCACGGCCAGTCTGGGGCTAACAGAATCATCTTTGCCTTGCCCCTCCTCACCTTGAGTAACACCTTGTGGATCAAGGGAAATGGAGGGAAGGCATAGAGGAGGCCTGGGGTCCACGGCCTTGAGAAGGCATCCCCCTGCAGCGAGCCCTGCTGAGGGGGGCCGGGCATGATACAGCCTCAGCTTGTTGTTTTCCCTGGAGGCAAACAGGTCCACCAGCAGTTTGCCCCAATGGGAGAACAGGCTGTAAGCTACCTCTGGATGGACAGACCACTTGTGGAATGTCTGGCCTATGCGGCTGAGAGCATCCACCAGCTGGTTCGAGGCTCCTGCCACATGGATGGCTAGGAGATCTGCCTCCAACTGGCTTACGAGGGTCCACATGCGGAGTGCCTCCTTGCACAAGCAGACAGGAGTGTGTGCCGCCCTTTGTTGAGGTTGCACATGGTCGTGGTATTGTCTGTCTGGACTTGAACCACTTGACCCCGGAGCTGAGGAGCGAAAGCTGACAGTGCCAGTCTGACTGCTCTGAGCTCCAACAGGTCGATGTGGCATCGTGTCTCCTCGGGAGTCCAGAAACCGTGGGCCCTGTTTTCTCCCATGTGGGCTCCCCAGCCCATGAGAGAGGCACTGGTCGTAAGGACGACCGTTGGCTCGGGGCGGACAAACAGAATCCCTTCCTGCAACCAGTCGGGGGTGGTCCACCATTGGAGAGTGTCCAACATCTTCTGGGTTACAGTGATCAGCTGGTCGAAATGACTATATTGCTGAGTCCACTAGGCGGCCAGCTCCCACTGGAGGGGGCGCGTGTGCATCCAGGCCCAACAGACCACCGAGGCGCATGCCACCATGTAACCCAGAAGGCGCAGAAAGTCCCGGGCAGGGCGCAAGTGCTCAACTAGAAATGATCGGGCAAAGGAGGAGAGAACCTCCGCCTGTCCACCGGGAGCTGAGCTCTGGCTTGATAAGAGTCGAGTTCTGCCCCGATAAAGCCTATCACCTGGGAAGGCATGAGTTCGACTTGGCCTCGTTGATCAGGAAGCCAAGTTGGGAGCAGATCTGGAGGCCAGATCCCTGGACCCTCTCCGCCTACTGTTGGGTGGGACCTGCCAGGAGCCAATCGTCGAGATATGGGTAGATTCAGACCCTCGACACCAAAGATGGCCGCCACCACTGCAATGCATTTGGTGAAGACCTGTGGGGCCGATGACAGGCCAAATGGCATGGCTTGGAACTCGTACAGGGTCCTCTTGACCCTGAAGTGAAGGAACCGCTGATGGGACAGACGGATTGGGACGTGAAAGAATGCGTCCTGCAGATCCAGTGAACAGAACCACATGTTTTGCTCCAGGGATGGTACGATCTGGGACACAGTGACCATCCGGAAGGTGCGAGACCTGAGAAACTGATTCAGGTCGTGGAGATCTAGAATGGGGTGCCAACTCCCCGTCCGCTTGGGCACCAGGAAGTACCTGGAGACAAAGCCTGGGTCTGCTGGAGGTTCCGCCACGGAGGCTACTGTCTCCTTGCTGAGGAACTCAGCCACGTCGTCTCGAAGAGCAGACTGGGTGCATGCGGAAATCCATTCCTCCCGAGTGGCGCGGGCTCGGCTTGGAGGGTGCTGCTCGAATTCTAGAGGCAGTCCCTGACCGACCACTTCAAGAACTCACCTGTCCGAAGTGACAGCGGACCAGGCAGAAAGGAAGTGGCAGAGCCGACCCCCCATGGGAGGGCCCAGAGCTAGCGTGACGGAGATAGGGGTGGCAACCCCTATCCCATCAATGGGCAGGCTTAGAGGAGGAGGCAGCGCTGGGACCTGAGCATCGGCATCCTTTGCAGCCCTGTTGGGGACTAGGCTTGGGCCGAGGGCACCAAGCTTGAGCCTGCTGCTGATGCTGCTGTCCTCCTTGGTAGGAGGGCTGCCGCATCGCAGGGGAAGAGTGCCGAAAAGTCTTCTTCTTCTTCTTCTGGTTCTTGCCCGAAGAACCTTTTGCAGAAGTGGTGTCCAAGGTGGCACTGGACTGCTCTATACGCTATAGGTGACCGGCCACTCCTGGACTGAACAAGTCAGTCCCCAGGAAAGGCACATCAGCCAGCTTATGCTGAGTATTCGCGGGAAGGAGAAGCCCAGCCAAGCCCTGCGGTGAAAGGCCACTGTGGCAGCCATCGAGCAGGCACAGGAATCCCCAATGTCCAGCGCCATCTGGAGCTGCTGTCTGACAACAGCATGGCCCTGGTCATGGACCTGTTTGACCGTGGTCTGCATGTCCACAGGGAGATGAGGGAGGACTTCGTCTAATGACCCGAGAAGGGCATGAGAGAAGTGTGCCATGATGACTGCCGAGCTGGCCTGACGAAGGCCCAAAGAAGATGCCGCATAGACCTTTTGGGCAGTGTGGTCCATATTTTTGGATTCCTTGTCTGGAGGTCGGTCAATGTCGGCCGAACTGCCAGTACGCCTGAACAAAGAGGCGGTCACCAGGCTCTCGGCCGCAGGGTGCTCTGTGAACCCCGCAAGGGACCCCATGGGCATCGTGTACTTGCGGGCCATGCAGGCAGATGGTGCTGGGCATGAGGCAGGGAGCTGCCAAAGTTCAAGGGCCGGGTCAACAATGCCTCGGCCACTGGAAAGGCCTCCGTCAGGTATCCCCCCTTTAGAATATCTGTGAGAGGGTACTCCACCGTTTTTTGGACAGGTTCCAGGGGCATTCCGGTGGAGTCAGAAATGAGACGGAGAATCCCTTGGAAGGAGGAAGGGCCTTCCTCCATCCCTGTGTCAACGGTCGACTCGTCATCCCCCGGATGAGAATGAGAGTGGAGCCCGGTGACATCCAAGTCCAAAGAGTCGTGATACAGCAGTCTGCTGCCTAAATCACCCTTGATCCGCCGAGGGAGGTCCGGGGTGACTGTAACCGACAGACGTTGGGGAAGTCCAGTGTCTAGTCGGTCCTCTTTCAAGGGAGCCCCTCCCTTAGGCTGCTTAGGTGGCGTTCCACCGGGATAGGTGGAGAGACCGGAATATGCCAAACCGTGGACGGGCCGCCCCATGGGCAGAGGAACCAGAGGCTTCGTTCCGAGGGGTCGGTCGGCCTGGGAGGTGAAAGCCACGTAATGGCCGCATGCGTGGCGGAGCCAGCTTCTGCCCGGTCAGGATCAGCTGTTGCCACATGAGATCCTCATAGCGGGCGCCCGGAGTTTCCGCCGAGCTCTACTCATCCAAGGACAATGAGGATGACCTGTGGCATCGCCTTCTTCTTGACGCTTATGGGTCTTCCTCAGTCGTTCGGCCAAGGGGATCCTGGACCATGACCGAGATCGGAGAGGCCAACTCGGTCGATCGGGAGACACCGGTGTGATCAGTGAAACCCTAGGGTCCGAACGGGTCCTTGATGGGGACACCAGCGGCTGGGTCTCCTCATCAGGAAATTCCAGGACCGGAGTCCATTCTATGAGTCATCGGCCACGGCCAGTGACAAAGGGTTGAGGATAATTTCAACCTCGTCGGCCACGCCCCTCGTCCCCTGGCCAGATGGAAGATCCATGAGCGTGGCGGGATGTGATCTCGACCGAGGTTGTGACCGCTGTTGCTGTGACTCGGACCTTTTTAATCCCAAGAACGCTTCGCTGGATGAAGACAACAGGTCTTTATCTCTCTTCCAAGAGCGGGAGGAGTGAAGCTCAAGGGGCCTCACCCCGGTGGGAGAGACTGGCACAACTACTTGAAAGATCCCATAAAGGTGGAGCCCAGGTTCAACGGAACAAAGAAGCTTCGATTGGCCGAAACACGAGCGGCGTCTTCCTCGAACGCCTTCATCTATTCCAGCTGATCGGCGGAGCCCGCAACTGCAGAAACCACTCACCTAGCCTCCTTCGACTTCACTGGAGGATTCCTTTTCTCCAGTCTCCCCAGCTTCAGGTGTACCTTGAGGTCGTTCAGGACGTTGGGATGGAAGGCCAAGGAAAAGCTACGTGACGAGGTGTCATGGCCAACATCAAGGCAGTAGATGCACGTGAGGTGGGGATCAGTTCGCGACATCTTCTGGCTGCAGGAACACCAGCGAAATCCCGGGGAAGATTTATTCTCTATGATCGATGATGCAAAAGCACGATTGCTAACTCAAACGAGTTTGAGCTTCGGTAAAACCGACAATTTGAAAGCCAGGGCTATGAAATGCGAGAGCACGAGGGAGGCAACCTCTGTTTTCCAGCGGAAAGGAAGATCTGGGGTCATGGGGCGGAGCCGAGGTATATACCACCTGGGTGGGTGGCAGGAGCTAACTTGAAGACTTCTGGCAGATTTAAAGTGGAAGGGGACAATGCCAAACAGTGTGGATGAACAACATATCCACGCTCCTAGAAGAAAAAATTACTTACCATAGTAATCTTCTTTCTTCCCAGTGATGCTCAGATATTCATAACTTTATGCAGTAAGCCCGAGGGGTTAGACTGCCCAGAGAGATAGAACACATGCAAATGATGGAACACTTTGCACGTGAGCATCTTTCAAACACTGCCTCTACTAACTGCCTGTGTTCTAACCTCTTCAGATTTTATAAACGAGCCTGGAAAGTAGGCCCAGAGTAAGATAGTACTATAGTTTTATTATTAAAATTGGGGTTTTCCCCCAACAATATAAATTTGTAAAAACAAAAACTCCAACTGGAGAGATCAACAATTCAACAAAGTTAGAATAAAATGCCAGAGAAATACCAAAAACAGGTAGAAATACAATGAACCCTGTTCACCTTTACTATTGACAGGCGCAGGGTAAAAAACACTCAAAGGGTGTATAGTGATAATGGTGGCACCAGCATGCGAAGTGCAGAGGCTGAAGTTCTGGAAGGGGAGATTGGAAGGGAAGTTATGGAGATTGGGAGGGAAGTTATGAATATCTGAGCATCACTGGGAAGGAAGAAGAAGAATCAATATTTATATAGCGCTTTTCATACACAGTACTCAAAGCGCTTTACAAGCAATGCTAGATTGGTAGTGAAGTGAAGGAAGATTACTATGGTAAGTTTTTTTTCTTCTAACCCAGTAATGCTCAGAATATTCTAACTTTATGCAGACTACCAAGCAGTACCCACTGGAGGTGGGCACAGAACTTATTTTGAAACAGACTTTGCAGGACTGCTGTGCCAAATCTAGCATCACTCCTGGACAGAATATCCAGGTTGTACTGTTTTGTAAAAGTGTGTACTGTTTTCCAGGTATCTGCTTTACAGATATCCACTAGCAGAACATCCCTGGCAGCTGCTAAAGTGGCAGCTGTTCCTCTTGTGGAATGGGCCCTCAATCCTGATGGGGGCTCTTTATCAGCTTTGGTATAGCAGAACTGGATACACTGGACTATCCACCGAGAAACTGACCTTTTAGAGGCTGGATTACCTTTTCCTACATCTCCATAGGTCAGGAAAGTACAGTTACATAAGAACTTACCATAACAGTAGATCTTCGAGAGAAGTTCTTGCAGCAGGCTATAACCATTAGGACTAACGCCGCAGGCCTTAGGACCCACCGGAAAAAAATCTTAGCTAGCAGTGCCCAGCAGGAACCGCTCCCTGACATCAGTCATGGTACAAAAGGGGGCAGACCCAGCTCCACCCCAGTTCCCCCGCTAAGACCCACGAACGGCCCCTAACGAGAGAAAGAAGCGAAGCCTGTAAATGATGTGCTTAACACCTCACTTAGGGAAGGAGGGGAAGAAACCTGCTGTAAGAGCTCCTCTTGAAGATCTACTGTTACGTAAGTTCTTGCGTAACTGTACTATCATACTTCAAGTGGGAGCTCTTGCAGCAGGCTATAACCATTAGGACTGAATCCCAAGCAGTCCCATGCCAAGGAGGCAGCTAACCCCAGGAGGAGGAGGAAGGATGGAATAATGCTGGTAACACAGCAACTCAGGAAAGTAGTCCCTGAAGGACTGCCAAGCCAAAACCGGCACGACGTCTGGATGCAATGTCCAGGCTATGGTGCTTCACAAGTGTCCGCACAGAATTCCAGGTGGCGGCTGCACAGATGTCTCTCTCAGAGACATTCTTCAGGGCGGCAAAAGAAGCCGAGACTCCCCTGGTGGAGTGACCCCTAACCGGACCCGGAAGGGGTTTGTTGTACTTCTCGTAGCAAAACTCAATACAGTGGACAAGTCAATTAGAAATAGTCTGCTTAGACACCGGTTTGCCCAAGTGCTGGGGCGCGAAGGCCACAAACAGTTGCTCCGATTTACGGTGTGCAGCTGTGCGCTTGAGGCAGTACCCCAATGCCCTGTGAATGTCCAGTGTGTGAAGGGGAGCTTTTCCCCTATTAGAAGGAAAAGAAAAATAAACTGGAAGGTCAACCGAATGGTTGAGGGTCAACTCCGAGATCACTTTAGGAAGGAACTTAGGATTTGTTCTAAGGGAAACCCTTTCCCTGTGAAAAAACAAATAAGGCTCTTTACACATCAGAGCCTGGAGCTCAGAAACTCTTTGAGCTGAGCTAACAGCAACTAAAAAAAACAAACCTTCCAGAAAAGGTAATGCAGCTCACAATCAGCAGCTGGTTCATAGAAACATAGAAACATAGAAGTTGACGGCAGATAAGGACCGCAAGGCCCATCCAGTCTGCCCATTTCTTTTTCTACCTTATAAATGTGCCATCGGCCTTTGCTCTGTCAGTGACCTATCTATTCATAGTCATTTGTATTGCTCCCTTATGCCTATCCCATGCCTGTTTGAAGCCCTGCACTGTATTCATAGCCACCACTTCTTGTGGTAAGCCATTCCATGCATCTACCACCCTTTCTGTGAAAAGAATTTCCTCACATTCCCCTTAATCGGCCTCCCTCTAATCTCATGCTGTGTCCTCTTGTCCTGCTATTTTCTTATATTTAAACATGTTAGACTCTTTCACCTTGTTTATGCCCTTAAGGTGTTTAAATGTCTCGATCATATCACCTCTCTCCCTCCTTTGCTCAAGGGTATACATATTGAGCTCCGTTAATCTGTCCTTATATGTCTTCTGATGCAGTCCCTGCACCATTTTGTTGCCTTCTCTGGACTGCCTCAATTTGGTTAATGTCCTTGTGAAGGTGTGGCCTCCAGTACTGCATGCAGTACTCCAGATGGGAGCCTAACCAATGTCTTGTACAGAGGATTATTACCTCCCTCTTACGACTTGTGATACCCTACTAATACACCCTAACACCCCTAGCCTTACCTACTGCTTTAGAGGTCTGTTTGGATGATTTTAGGTCATCAGTGATGATGATGCCCAAGTCTCTTTCTTCCTTTGTGACTGCTAGAACCCTCCCAGCCTATAAGTGGCTTCAGGTTTCTCTCCTATGTGCATGATTTTGCACTTCTTTGCATTAAATCCCATTTGCCACTCTTCTGACCATTCTGCTAGTTTATCCAGATCTCTTCTCATTCTGCCCACCCCATCTGGATCATCTACTCTGTTGCAGATCTTGGTGTCATCTGCAAACAGACAAGCCTTACCCTCTAGTCCATCCTGAGGTCACTAATGAAGATGTTGAATAGGACTGGCCCAGGACTGATCCCTGAGGTACCCCACTTGTGACTTGCATCTCTTCTGACTGTATACCATTTACCACCACTCTCTGTTTTCTGCCAGTCAACCAGTTTGCCACCCAGTTGACCAACTTCTGACCCACCCCGAGCCTACCTAGCTTATTTATCAATCTTCTATGTGGAACAGTGTCAAAGCTTTGCTGAAGTCAAGGTAGGCGACATCAACTGCTCCCCTTGGTCCACCACTCTGGTTACCCAGTCAAAGAAATCTATGAGATTAGTTTGACAGGACCTTCCTTTGTAAACCCATGCTGTCTTGGATCCTGTGCCCTATGGATTCCAGGTGTTGCACTATCCTTCCTTAAGGAGTGCCTCCATAATCTTGCCCACTACTGAGGTAAGACTGACCGGTCTGTAGTTCCCGCCTCCTCCCTGCTACCACTCTTGTGGAGTGGGATCACATGAGCCTTTCTCCAGTCTTCTGGGACCTCTCCTGTGCTCAGAGACTCACTAAACAATTCTGCTAATGGCTCTGCTAGTTCCTCCTTTAGCTCCTTAAGTACCCTGGGATGTATGCCATCAGGTCCCATTGCCTTATCCACCCTGAGCTTAGCAAGCCTTGTAGGACCCTTTTCTTTGTGAAGGGAGTAGTGCTCACCTCCCTCCCCTGTGTCCATGATGCTGAGCTGTGGGCCCTGCCCTACCTTCTCTTCAGTAAATACTGAGCAAAGTATCTATTTAGGATAGATGCCTTTACAGGTCCTCCTCCTCACATGCTCCCTTTTCTCCATTAAGCTTAGCATACCCCTCTGGACTTTTTCCTTTCACTAATGTATCTATAGAAAGTCTTGTCACCTTATTTTACTGTTCGTGCTAGTGTTTCCTCAGTTTGGGACTTTGCCTGCCTTACTGCCTTACCTGCTTCCCTTAGGGCAGTTTGGTATGCCTCCCTATCTTCATCCCGCTGTGTTCCCTTATATTTCTGAAGGCCAGCCTTTTGGCTCTGACCTTTTCTGCTACTGTATTTGAGAACCAAAGTGGTTTCCTTCTTCTTTGCACTTCCTTTCTGTCTAACACATTGGGATGTTGCTTCAAGTATTGTATCCTTAATGCTTGCCCACTTTGCCTGTACCTCCTCACCTGTGTTTCTTTTTGCCAGGGCTAGCTTAACTCTGTTGGCCATCTTATCAAAGTCAGCTCCTCTGAAGTCCCATATTTTTGCCTTGGAATGGGATGATTTAGATGTAGTAGCCAAATTGAACCATAGCCATGTGATGGTCACTGGCCCCAGGTGACCTTCTACCTGGAAGATCTGTGATCCCTTCTTTGTTAGTCAGTACTAGATCTAGGATAGCCCTGTCTCTTGTGGGTTGCTGTACCAGTTGTTTGAGGCCCTCCCCTGCAGGAATCCACTATGAGTCTAGTTCTGGCAGATGTTCCTGCTGGTATTGACCAATCTGTATCTGGCATGTTGAAGTCTCCATTATCAGAACCTCCCTTTAGCTGTCATGTTTTGTATATCTTCTAACAGTAATGTGTCTATGTCCTCCCTCTGGTCTGGGGGCCTGTAGACAACCCCAGTTCTTATGGCTGTCCCATTACCTGTTTCCAGGGTGACCCACAGTTCTTCTGGCTCCTTATGTGTATTCTGAATTTCTGTAGCTTTGATATTTTCATTAACATACAGGCCACCCCTCCCCTTTTGCACCTCGGTCTCTTCTGAACAATACATATCCAGGTACTGAAGTCTCCCAAGTGTGGTTACTGGTAAACCACGTCTCACTAATTGCTACTATGTCCAGTTTAGCCTCTGACATTGTGCCTGCAGGTCTGGGATCTTATTTCCCAGGCTGTGAGCATTTGTGTACATGATTTTCCATTGGCCAGATTTTTGTGTGTTAGTTGTTGGGTGAAGTTTGGCATTACCCTGTGCATCGTATGGGAGACAAACCTTTTTCTTACCTGGTGATGCAAATGAATGGCAAACACGCTGAATTCCTGTTTGACCACTAGTGTGTGTGGGAGGGAAGTAAGCTTCTCCAACACAAACAGGAGGTTCCAGGGAGGGACAGGATCCCTAATGGGAGGTCTCACATGCACAATACCCCGTAAAAAGGTGCGGGCCACGTCCAGTTGGGCTAAGGTTCTATCCCCCAAGAGCACATGATATGCAGAAATGGCCCACATACTGTATGCACCTTTATCGAAGAATAGCTTAGGCCTTGTTGGTACAAGGACAGGAGATACTGCAATGCTGAGTTCACAGGACAGGTAAGGGGGTCCAGACAGTGAGATGACACCCATAAGCAGAAACGCTTCCACTTCATAGCATAAGTGGAGTGAGTAGAGGGCTTACTTGCTGAGACTAGGACGTCTGCCACCTCCTGGGAGACCCCATACCTGAATTTTGCTACGTCTGCAGGAGCCAAACATGAAGGTGCAAAGACCTGAGATCTGAATGGACCACCATGCCCCGATCCTGGGACAGCAACTGCGAGCATACTGGCAGCAGGATTGGAAGTTCCTAGGACAACCGCTGAAATGGTGGGACTCAAATCTGCCGAGGCCACAATGGGGCGATTAGATTCATCCGAGCCCCCTCGGCCTGCATCTTCAACAGTACTCTCTGAATGAGAGGGAAGGCATAAACAAACCTCCCTGCCCAACAAAGGGACAATGTGTCTGGCCAGAAAGCACCAGGTGCGAGCAGAAAATTGGCAGTTTGGTGCTTCGCGGGGACACAAAGAGGTCCAGCTCTGGACAACCCCATGAGTCGAACAGCTGGTCAGCTACTGATTGTAGTAACCCCACTCATGCGCCTTAGAATGAGACCTGCTTAGGCTGTCTGCCAGTCATTTAGGACGCCTGGAACGTGCACTCGCGGACAGAGAGATGTGATGCCTACGCTCAGTATCAGACTATCATCGCCTCCCTGCATAAGGGGTAGGAATGCTTTCCCCCTAGCTTATTGATGTAAAAGACGACCGCCATATTGTCCGTCTGAACTAAGAGAGAGCCTGGGACAAGGTCCTCTTGGAAGGCCTGCAGTACACTGAGGACCGCTCGCATCTCCAGGACATTGATGTGGAGGTCGCTTTCCACTGGGGTCCAGACCCCTTGTGTTTGGCGGGCCCATAGGTGCGCCCCCCATCCCAAATCTGATGCATCCGTCGTTAGGGTCTGATTTGGGGTCTCCTGACAAAAAGGGACCCCCTTTCTCTAGATTGAGAAGGTCCAGCCACCAAAGTAGGGTCCTCTTGACCGGCTCTGTGACTTTGACCATGTGATCCAAGTCATCTAAGCATTGGTCCCACTGCACCCGGAGCATCCACTATGGGACTTTCATGTGGAGGCGGGCCAAAGGAGTGACAGGGATGGTCCGCCATGTGCCCCAGAAGTCTGAGGAAGGTCCTGGTCTGGACCTGAGGGGTTACTAGGACCGATCCAGCTATCTCCCACAGGCGATCGCCCCTCTCTGGAGGTAGAAAAGCCATGCCCTGGATTGAGTCCAGAACCACCACTAAGAAGACGAGTCTTTGGCTGGGCTCCGGGGAAGACTTTGGAAGATTCAGGGTGATCCCTACCTCTCGGAACAGAGTACAGGTGTCTCAGAGAGCCTGAAGGAGGCGCGTCCTTGACGGGCCGCAAGCAGCCAATTGTCGAGGTAACAGAAGACATCATGTCCCTGGTGCCTAGAGCCGCAGGCTACCACTGCAAAGCATTGGGTGAAGACTGAGAGTGGAGGAGAGGCCCAACGGTAGAACACGTAAACTGATAATGTTCCCCATGGAGTGGATCCTCAGGTACTCCTGTGGGGCCTGATGTCGCATCTTGCATGTCTAAGGAGCAGAGCCAGTCTCCCTTGTGCAGCAGAGGAATAAGACCTGGTAGGGTCACTATCCTGAACCTTCGGTACTCTATATAGTTGTTTAAAGAGCTGAGGTCCAATATGGGCCGAAAATCTTGCATCTTTTTTTGAACTAGGAAAATATGGGAGTAATATCCCTTTCCCCGCTGCTGCAGAGGAACTGGTTCTATCGCCCTTTTTCGCAAGAGGGCCTGGATCTCTCCTTCTATGAGAGGTATGTGAGGAGGTTATCTTGAGGACCTTGGTGGAGTATCTGGGGGAATTTTGGTGAACTCCAGCGTATGTCCCCTCCTTATAATGTCTAGGACCCACTGGTCCGCTGTAACAGAGCTCCAACCCTTCAGGTGAAGGGAGAAGCAACCCCTACTGTCTCCCGTACCTCCTCGGAGGAGGGGGTGGGAGGAGTCACTGGGCGGAGCCGGGAGTGGGCACAGAGGCTTGGGGCCTCAAAGAGGAGCACCTCCAGGTTGCTGGTTGCCAGCTTTCCTTTTGAAGCCACCCCTGTAGCCCTGTTGGTTTCCACAGGCTTGAGCACCTCAGGGCTTCGAAAATGGCCGTCATCTCGCTTGTTTCTGGTCCCCTCTGTACATCTGCCGGACGGACCAGACAGATTTGCCCGACTCCTGGAGACGAGAGATAAGAGACTCGGTCTCCTGCCCAAAATGGACAGAACCCTAGAATGGGAGGTCCCGGATTCCGGACTGCAAATCCTGGTGAAAACCTGAGACTCTCAACCAGGCATGGCGCCGGAGTAAGACACTTGACGCTGCTGCTCTGGCTGCCGTATCTGCAGTGTCGTATGAGGCACAAAGAACATGCGTGCCTATGTACGAGCCCGATTTTAAGATGTCCAGAAGCTCCGTCTTTTGTGCGGAATCTGGCAAGGCATTGGCTAGCTCCTGCCCTCTCTCCCATAATGCATTCTGGTACTGGTGCATATGTGTGAGGAAGTTGAGGGATCTAATGGAGCAGGTGGAGGCAGAGTAGACCTTCTTGCCCACCTGATCCAAGTAGCGGGATTCTGGGTCACAAGTCTGGGAGCTTAGATGCTTAGGCCGCTTGGACTTGTCGTGAGCAGCCGTAATGACCAATAAGTCCACCTGAGGGGGTTCCGCCAGGAAAGGCTCATCCTCGGGGCTCTACACAGCCTATCTGACTTTTCCAGAACAGCCAGGACTGAGGCTGGATGCTTCCAAGTTATCCTGGTGAGATCTTGGAAGGTGTCCACTAAAGGAGGGACCACTAGAGGCTTGGGCTCCTTTTGCCTCAGGTAATGGGCCAGTTGATGGCAGTCCGGATCCAGGTCCTCAGTCTCCCATGCATTGGAGGCCTGGATGTGCCTCATGACATCCATGAAGGTCGGATCGTCAGAAGGCGAGCGGGGTTGGTCCTTCTCCCCCGGGGAACCCCCAACCCCCAAGAGGGATGAGGAAGCAGAAGAAGGAGTAGACGACCTGCTACTGGGCCTAGAACAGCCTGAGCTGTGTCTCGGACTCCCCCCGCTTGAGCGTCAGTAGCTACCGGACCGATGTTGGTCCGAGGACCGACGCCAGCTGCGGGACCGATGGAGCAATGACGGAGACCGACATCGGGAGTGGGCCCACACAGGAGAGCGGGAACGGCTCCTGGGCTGAGACCAGGACCAATGACGGCTGCCCGATCGGAAAGGACGCCGATGACGGTCATCCGACTGGGATGAACCTTCGAGGGCGGGCGAGGCAGTGGCCGCTCGGGGGTCTTCTGTGGAGAAGGAGTGGGAAGACCCTTGTGTTCACTGTTGTCTGGCCGGCCAGTATCCAGCGTCAGGTCTGGCTTTGGCAGAGACCGCTCTTTTTTCACCTGACTCCACTAGAAGGTGAACAGCTTCTGCAATTCCTCCTTGTTAAAAACCGCAGCTGCAGAACTGGGAAAGGGAGCCGGGGAAGCCGGAGGATCCGGTAGGGTGTGGGAGGGCGAACCCCCCACAGAGCCCTGCGAAGCAGAAGAAATGGGAGTCGCTGAGGTTGCAGAAGCCTCTACCGGCGTCGGGGCCGGGGTAACCTTTTCGCCCGGCAGCTTGCCCGCGTCAGGCAAGGCCGAGACCTTCTTAGGCAGGGCCACAGCTTGTGCCGAAGAGATCTGGGTGGTAACCCGTAGTGGAGCCACCTTTGGTTTGGCCGGTTTCTCCCCCGATGTTCCCACCTTGGCCGGCATCGGTTTCTTGGCGGGAGGCCCCGGCACTTTAGAGCCTTCTGGGTGCTTGTGATGGTCCCCCAAACCAGAGGATGAAGAAGCCTTCTTGGGGGAGGAGTGGGAGTGAGACCGGGAGCAGTGATGGGACTGGCTATGGTCCTTGTCACAGGAGTGTTTGCTCTTGTTCCTGTGCTTGTTTACCCCTGAGGTGTGCAGGATATCCATTTTTTGCTCCATGAGATGGGCTTTTAGGGCCAGCAGGCGTCTGATCCTTGTTCTGCTTGTGAAGCCCTTGCAGATCTTGCAGGTCACGCTGTCGTGGTCTGGGCCCAAGCAAAAAACGCACTTGGTGTGGCTGTCTTTTGATGGTATCTCTGGCCACTGTTGCACTTATTCCTCTTGGTCCTGGAGGAAGAGACCAGTGACGATATGCGCTGGACTGAAGTTTGGAGGAGGGAAACGATGAAAAAAATGTTGAAAACCGACGAAGAAGGAACAATTTCTTCTTGAATTTCTTTATATTTTTTGCTGAGTAGCCAAGAACTTCCCCAACGTGAGTGGGTTGCGGCAGGAAAAGAACTGAAGTGGAGCTGGGTCTGCCCCCTTTTGTACCGTGATCCACGTCGGAGTGGAGCCGATGTCAGAATTTTTTCCGGTGGGTCCTAAGGTCTGTAGCATTAGTCCTAATGGTTATAGCCTGCTGCAAGAGCTCCCACTTGAAGTAAGATCAACTGTTTTCTGTCCTGTCTATGGCCCTTTGTGGCTGTCATGTAGTAACTGAGAGCCCTTTTTACATCCAAACTGTGGAGTCTTCTTTCACCAAAGGTAGTATGATTGGTGAAAAAGACAGGGAGAGTGATGGACTGGTTTAAGTGGAAGTCCGAGACCACCTTGGGAAGAAATGTTCTGTTTGTTCGAAGGACTACCTTATCCCTATGAAAGAAGATATAATCCTGATCTATACAGAGAGCCTGAAGCTCACTAATCCTTCTTGCAGAAGTCATATCCACAAGAAAACCTGTTTTCTAAGTGACATATTTTAGATGAGCTGTAGCCAAGGGTTCAAAAGGAGAGCCCATGAGTTTAGCTATACACACATTCAAATCCCAAGCTGGCACTGGTGCCTTTTGAGGGGGGATGCAAATGATTCAGGCCTTTGAAGAATCTTTTAAAAATAGATCCGGGCAATAGGTTACCCTTGCCCCAGCAGAAAGGTAAGCAGACAAAGCAGCCAAATGAACCTTCAAGGAACTGGATTGCAAACCAGAGGAATGTAAATGGGAGAGATAATCTAGGACAACTGAACTCCAGCTTGGCCTGGTATCAGAGATTTACTTGAGCACCAGATTGAAAATCTTTTCCATTTAGAAGAATAGGTTTCATAGTAGAAGGTTTTCTGTAAGCTCTAAAATGCTTAACACAGATTCGGAGAGGTTCAATTTAGCATATTCTATGTCCTCAAGAGCCAAGCCTTGAGGTTGAGGGACTTGAGATTCGGATACAACAGAGTTCCCTGATTGGAAGTCAGTAGGTTGTGCCTCCCAGGGAGGTGTATTGGTTTGGTGACAGACATGGAGAGCAGAAGAGAGTACCATGGCTGCCTTAGTCAATCTGGAGCTATCAAGATCAGTGATGCTGCATGGGACCCGAGCTTGAGTAGTACCCTGTGAACAAGAGGAAAAGCACTGAGGAACCTCCCTAACCAGTCCAGGGTCAGGGCATCCAGAGGGAGTGTGTCCTGGTCTGGTGGTCTGCAACAATACTGAGGCAGGTGGTGGTTATGGTGGGATGCGAACAAGTGTATTTGTGGAGTACCCCACCTTCTGAAAATAACCTGTACCACCTGTCTGTTCAGGGTCCATTTGTGATGGGCCTGACTGATTCGACTCAAGGCATCTGCCAGGATGTTGTCTTTCCCTGGCAAGTGGACTGCCTGCAGGGATATTCCCAGAGAATAAGCTAGAGTCCAGATTTGTATGGCTTCTGTGCAAAGGAGGCCTGACCTGGTACCTCCCTGCTTGTTTATGTAATACATTGTGGTGGTATTGTCTGTTCCGATCTGTACCACCTTGCCCTGTACTAGAGGAGAGAAAGCTCTTAGAGCTAGCAAAACTGCTCCGAGTTCCAGCACGTTCATGTGTTGAAGGGACTCTGTAACTGACCAGGTACCCTGGGTGGTGTGCTGCCCTAGATGGGCGCCCCAGCCCAATAGGGATGCATCTGTTGTGAGAACAACTAAGGGGTTCACCTTCTGAAAGTGGATTCCCTGTCTTAAGTTGGATTCTTCTTTCCACCACAAGAGGGCGTGTAACAGTGCCTTTGTTACTGGACTGCGTTTGGAAAAAGGGTATTTTTTCTGACACCAGTGAGCCCTAAGGTGGAACTGGATCTCCCTTATGTGGAATTTGGAGCCCAGCACTGTGCATATGGAAGCAGCCATATGGCCCAGTAGCTGAAGAAACTGCCTTGCAGTTTTTGGTTTGTGTAACCTGAAGGAATCTGCCACTGACTGAAGGCTTTTCACTCTGTCCAGAGGCAGACAGACTCTGGCCTGTGAAGTATTTATTTCTGTTCCTATGAACTGCAACACCTGTGTAGGGGTGAAGGCAGACGTTTTCTGATTGCTCAGAAATCCCAGACTCCAGAAGGTCCTGGGTGACTTTCAAATCCTGCTGTACTTGCAGTGGGGATTTTCCCACCACTAACCAGTTGTCCAGATAAGGGAAAACAGTGATTCCTTGTCTCCGAAGATGTGCTACTACAGCAGCAAGACATTTTGTGAATACCCTTGGGGTCGAAGAAAGGCCAAAAGGCAGGGTTGAAAACTGGTAGTGGCCTGAAGGGAGTCTGAACCCGAGATATCTCCGGTAAGAATCCCTTATGGGGATATGGAAATAGGCATCCTTTAAGTCCCGTGATGCCAGACAGTCTCCCTTTTGGAGCATTGGCAAAATCATAGCTACAGTTACCATTTTGAACTTTTGTTTCTTCAGGTGCTTGTTTAAAGCTCTGAGATCCAAGACAGGCCGACACTCCCCACTTTTCTTTGTTGTTAGGAAGTATCTGGAATAAAAACCCGTTCCTCTCAGAGGCTTTGTAACTGGTTATACTGCTCTTAGCTGTAGCAGGTTTTGAACCTCTGTCTCTAGCAGTGTTTTTCTGCTAGGGAGGAAGAACTGAAAACTCTGATCTTTTGAGAAGGGGATTGAATTCCACAGACAGACCCTGACCCACTACCTCCAGAACCCATATGTTTGTGGTGATGTTCAGCCAGGCATGGAGGAAGTGAGACAGCCTGACTCCTACAGGTAGGGAGGAAACGGCCTGTGGCTCAGGGGGTCTGTTATGATTGTGGCTGAGGCTGAGCTTGGGATCCTCACCTCGAGCCCCTTCTACTCCTGACCCTGGCGTATCCCTGCTGTGGATACTGCTGGTACTGGGGTAAGGCCACTGGCTGGAAGAAGGGCCTGGTATAAAAGGACCTGCCCCAGCCTCCCTTTCCATATGGCCTGGCGGATGGAGAAGCTCTCTCTTTGGCAAAGTTGCTTCTGTAAGTGGCCTTATACTCATGCACCTTCTTCATAGGCTACAGTGGATTCCCCAATAAGGAATACTTCTCCAAAGGAAAATCCAAGGCCTTAGACTGGGTATCTTGAGTAAGGTTTGTGGCCCTGAGCCATGCAAACCTTCTCTGTGCCACCGTATTTGCCATCAATCTGGCTGCAGTGTCACTGATGTCAGCAGCCATTTGAAATTGGTACTTTAGCTGCCTCTAACCCAAACCTGGCAGTTTCAGCCAGGTCATCTGACAAGGGCGAGAGAGCTTTCTGAGACACAGCCAGGACTGACTGCCACAGTGACTTTTGATACTGGGCAGCACATGCCTGGAAGGTAGCCTTACGCATAGCTAAAGAAGCTGACAGGTGCCCTTTTTTGGCCATACTGTCAATCTTTCTGGAGTCCTTGTCTGGAGGATGTGAGGACAGAGGGACCCTGGCCTTGTCGCAAGCAGCTTGCTGAATAACCACCTGGTGGTCTGGATGGGAGAAGAGAAAGTCAGCTCCCTCCCTCTCCAATTGGTATTTTCTGTCCATCCTCCTGTCTATGGGGGGGATGGAATTTGGTGTCTGTAGAATCTTAAAGGCATCCTTCTGAAAGGAATTATGTGATCAGACATACTGGACTTCATAGCCCACTACCCTGGGGGAACGATAGCCCCGCTGTGTAAAAATAAAAATTGTTTACTCACAGGTGAAACTTTGGGAAGGGATCGTAATTTGTGCAAACCGTAATCTGGCTGATCCCTTCCCACTTCCTGGACTGCCTGCTCCAGCCGCCCCCCCCCGCTTTGTGATGTGGTACCACTGGAGAGCACGGGACGTGCCCCATGCAAGCCTATATGGGGCTTATTTCAAAACCTTTTTAATACTTTAAACTACTTTTTTAATTTATTTTTTATTAGGTTTTTTGTTTACTTTTACATCAGGAGACATTTACAAACAGAAGATTTTCTATGATTACTTCAGATTTGTTATTATACAAGAAAGCACTGCATATATTTCTTTTACACTGGTTACACATTGAGACCAAAACCGAACTTTCCTTATCTAATATAGAGTCGGTCCTGTCCATGCCCCCACTCACCTTTCTTTTCCCTCTCAGAGACCTACTCCCAAAGGCAGAAGTCAGGGTTAATTCTTGCCTGATTGACTGACCATCTCCGCCAAAGGGCGCAAACCATCTATTTGATTGTTTAGTTTTGCTGTGATGTTTTCCATCTGATATATACCATCCACAATTTGTCTCCAATCTTGTATACTTGGTACAACTTTTGTCATCCATTTCTTTGTCAAAGATTTTTAGCCCAACAGCAAAATGGGAAGCAGGGTCTTTGTCCAGGGGAGCCATCCAGGTAGACGACCATTAACACCATCTCAGCCAGAAGCTTGACTTGTTCATTAGGCTCTCCCTAATTGCTTTTGTATATTTAGCCAAAGGCATTAAACGTGGCACAGCCACATTATATGTGCTAAGTCAGCTAATTTGCTCCACACTCCTCCAACAAACCCCATATTCTCTTGGAAGATATTTAGTCAGGGTCGCTCAGACCTGAAAAATCTTGATCTATACTTCCAGCAGTATTCCCCACACATGTGATCTGGTGATTTTGACCACTCAGAGATGAAGAGGACCATTCTTCGTTAGACACAGCTAGGTCCAAGTCCTTATTACAACTTTTAAGATTGAGTTTGTTGATTCTTTTGATTGATCTTGCATCATTTTGTATAAGTTACCAATTAAATGGTTCCAATGTTGCCAACCGAGAGTGGTCAATGAATAGTTTTAGGAGAGGAGGAAGGGGAGACTTCAATTTGACCTGGATAATTCTATTACGTAGAAGGTGGTTTCTAATTTGGAAATATCTGAATTGGCCAACATTTGGGAGATTAAATTTTGATTTTAAGTCTTCTAATGATAGGATTCCGTTTGGACCCAAAAACTGGAACACCTGCTCCAGTCCCAGTCTGCGCCAGCGGGAGAAAGTTAAGTTGCTGTGGGATGGGGCAAAGAGCTCACCTTCTGAAATTAACTTACAATATTCGTAAATTAATTGAAGTTGCGCCTTTTCACGCATTTTAAACCATGTTTTTAAGACCTGTGAGGTAATGACTGTGAAATCTTTTAGAGGAGGGGTTCTCCCAGAGGATGAAAAAATTATTTTTTTAGTATCATACATGTCGTTCAGATGAAATTCCAGCTCTTCCACTGGGAATCGAACTGGTCAGAGAGCCAAAGTAAAAGAATTTTAAGAAGGCAGCCTCGCATATTTTGTAAGGTCCCGCAGATTAGTCCCACCCACCCACCCTAAGCTAGTGATAGTTTTAATATAGAGAGGCAAATTTGTGGTTTCTGTTCGCTCCATATGAACTTTGATATCATGTTGTCTCAAGACTTGAAAAATAGTAAGAAGGAAGTATGGTATGTTTTGGAATAAGTACAGTAGGCGAGTAGAACATTCATCCTGATGGTTTCTATTCGTTGAAATAAGGATAATGGAGTTGGATCCATTTGTCCAGATCTTTATTGATTTCTATAGAGATGGGTTGTAGTTGATTAATTCAATTAAGTGAAGGTTCTAAGGATGTGTATTCCTAGGTATTTTATTTTGGTTGACTGCCATTTAATTGTTAGACTTCGCTTTAGAGTAATTGGGGAATACAGTTATATAAAAGGGCCTTTGTTTTGTTACATTTAATTTAAAATCGCTAACTCTTCAAATCGGGTCAGTATTCTCCACGCTCTGTGATCGATTCCGTAGGGGATAAACGGGAAAGGGAGTATGTCGCTCACGAATAGACTGATCTTGTTTTCAGACTGCTGCATTGGTATGCCTCTACGTTTCTTGATTTTCTGATTGCGCTTAGCTAGTGGTTCAAGATATAGTATGAACAACAGAGGGGAGAGAGAACATCCCTGCCTTGTGCCCTGGCCTATTGAGATTGGGGAGGATAGTCCCCATTTATTCTAATGTAGGCTTTTGCGAGGAATATATTTGGTCAACCAATGCAGCTGTGAGTCAGGAAACCAAATGTTTTAATGTGTCCCATAGAAAGGGCCAATATACCTTGTTGAATGCCTTTTCGAATCAAGGCTTAAAAGGCAGATGGAATCTTCCGTGTTTGGATATATTCCATAAGTATTAATGTTTTTCTAATATTATCTGTTGTTGACCTATTTTTAAATCACTTTTGATAAAAGATAGACACCGCTCAACAGGTCCCTATTAGTTGAGCTGTGTCTTTCTTTTTATCAGTAGTTTAAAGTATTAAAAGGTTTTATGCCAGTCCGGTGGTGCAGAGGGTTGAGGCGCTGGACGCCACACCCTGAACCATGCCGGTGACCCGGGTTCAGGAACGGACCTGGGCCGCCCAGGGCTGGTTGGGGAAGGAGAGGATTGAGCATCCAGAGGACTGCTCTCCTCTCTTGGGGTGGGTTGGGAAGGTAGTCTCGCTCTTGTAGTGACCCCCGGTGGAGACCAGGGTTACTACATGCAGCAGAGCAGGAGGGACAATCCAAAAGCCGGAAAACAACTTCGGCTCCTACTGGATGACGGCTTCTGTATTCTGCATGTCCCCGGAACCTCCAGGAGCCTGTCACTCCGCAGCGGCACCCTCGAGCCTGGAAGGAAAAAAAAGACTGCTAGCTTCTGCCCCCAGAGCCTTCCCTCGAAGAAGGGGACCCACTGAGATGGGTTACTCCAGGACTCACTCGGAGGGCTGGCCGATATGTGGAGAGGGTAGAGCTCAGGAAGAGGACTGCTGGGAGTGTAGATACTAGGAAGGACCTGAAGGAGAGGTGGGAGCCGAGGCGGGGAGAAGGTAAAAAAAAAAAAAAAAGGTTCTGAAAATAAGCCCCATAGGCTTGCAAGGGGCGCGTCCCCACTCTACCTGGTACCACGTCACAAAACGAGGGAGCGCGGAGGCAGAGCAGGCAGTCCAGGAAGTGGGAAGGGATCAGCTAGCTCGCGGTTTGCACAGATTACGATCCCTTCCCAAGCTTTCACCAGTGAGTAAAAAAATGTTATTTTTACACAGCGGGGCTATCGCTGCCCCAGGGTAGCGGGCTAGGAAGCCCAAAGTGTGATTTCAACAAATCACACATTTACTTTAAAGAATTTCTACAGCGGTAGGAGGCGAGCCTTTGTGGGTGTCAGCCCCATCATCTCTAGGTACTCCACCTCCTCTTCATCCTCAACTTTTTCAGCAGAGGAGATGTCTAAAGCATCTGCCATCTTCCTGACAAAAGTAAAGTGGGATGAAAAATACTCAATCACCCTTGGAAGGGAACTAAAGTCCTGTTCAGGGAACACTTCCATTGGTCCTTCCTCCTCATTACTATAATCATCATCATCAAACTGATCCCCTCTGTCTTGAGGGGGTGGATGCACATTGCTGCCAGCTTGGGGACCCTGGGGAGGGGTAGCAGGCTGCTGAGGAGGAACTACTGCCTGTAAGGATTGGATTATTTTAAAGGCCAGAGCAATTTCTTGGGCCATTGGTACAGGCATAGCAGGCACAGAAGTTCCCGGTTTGTCAGGCGAGGGTTCTGTGTGCTTTAATTTTTTACTTTTTTTAGAAGGAACTGGGGAGTCAGCTGGTTCATTTATTCTTTTAGTGCCCTTTTCACCCATCTCAGGGGCAGGCACTGAAGCAGATGTGGGTTCAGCCACAATATCTTGGGGTATCAGCTGGTCAGAGCCAGAGGGACCCTTTGTGAACTTTTTCTTGAGCCTTTCAAGGCACTTTTCTAATATTTTATCTGGGAATGTTTTGCACACTTCATATTCCTCTTTAAGATGGTCAAAACCCAAACACACCACACATAAAGTGTGTTTATCTGCCTTTGCAAATACTTCTCCACACTGAGAACAGTTTTTGAATCCGGGTTCACCGGTTCTCTTTTTGGGTTTCTCAGACATGATGTAAATAAAGATAAAAATGAAAATTACGTACCTACCGTAATTCTTGATCTTCTTGGACGAGTCTCCACCACTCATTCACACTAGTGGGATCTGCCCCGGAGGCACTAGGACCCATCGGGAGCAAACTTTTGCTGGAGGGTAAGTCGAGAGATGGCGTCACGGAAGCGTGGCTCGCTGCTGTAATGACTATCTCGGCGTACTACCCTCCAACCGCCTCAGTACCTTTTTTACCAAGGAGGTGCAGCGTAACTAACGTAAAGAGTAAACCTAACCTTACAAAACGAACATAAGATAGTCCGGACGACCCGTGTAAGAAGGGTCAGCACAGAAGACTTCACGGCCTAAAGATTTGAGGGAGTGAAGACCAACACAGCGGTGAGCTCGGGGATGGAGGGTGGGCGTGTGAATGAGTGGTGGAGACTCCTCCAAGAAGATCAAGAATTACAGTAGGTACGTAATTTTCATATCTTCCTGGACATAAGTCTCCATCACTCATTCACACTAGTGGGAGAGTACCAAGCTGATAATCCCCCAAAAGGGCGGCAGGGGAGCCAGAGCTCACACGTCTAGGACAGAAGTCCATTAAGGATAGTTCTGCCGAATGCGGAATGACGCCTGGCATGAAACATCCAGTGCATAATGCTTAACGAAGGTATGCACTGAGCTCAGGTGGCGGCATTGCAGATATCTGCACTGGAACATTACACTTCCGCTTAGATGCCGCGAACTCTAGTAGAGTGAGCGTAAACTCTACCTTCTAATTTAACCTGTGCCATGGATAGTAATGTCGAAGACATGCCACTAACCATGATGAGATGCATCTGATAGCACAGACTGACCCAGCCGTCTCGCTGAAGGAAACAAACAATTGCTGAGTCTTGCGAAAATTTTTGGTTCTATCTAAGTAGAACTGCAAGGCTCTCTTAACATCCAAGGAATGAAGAGACCGTTCTCCTTCATTTTGGAAGTTCACGAAGTAAGAGGGAAGCACCAGAGGTTGGTTTAGATGGAATTCTGACACGACCTTGGGAAGAAATTTAGGATGAGTACGAAGAACTACTTTGTCCTTATGGAACACAGTATACGGAGGGTCCGTAACCAGGGCATGTATCTCAGAGACCCCATGGGCTGAGGTAATGGCCACTAGGAAGGCTGTCTCCAGGTAAGAAATTTTAGCTCACAGGTAGCTAGGGTTGAAAGGCTTCCGAGTGAGCATGTCTAGCACAAGGTTAATGTCCCAGGCTGCACCGGACGCCTAACAGGGGTCTGGTATGCAGAATCCTTTAAGAAATCTCTTCACCATAGGTAACTGAGCCAGAGACAAGGAAGAAACCGCTCATGGTACTTGAAATGGCACTAAGGTGAACTTTAAACTGTGGAGTACTGGAGACCTGAGTTTGATAGGTCCAAAAGGTACTCCAGAACCTTGTCTGGAGGACAGGAAAAGGGATTCCAAGAGGACTTTGCACACCAGAGAGAAAAGCGTTTCCACTTAGAAGCGTAAGTTTTTCGGGTGGCTGGCAGCCAGAAGGACGTCTGAGACTCTACGAGAGACGTTGAACCGGTTCACTTCTACCTCTTCAGGAGCCAAGCATGAAGGTGAAGTGACCTCAGGTTGGGATGGACCAACGAACCCTGAGTCAAAAGATTGATTTGCAAAGGAAGTGGTCTCGAGAGGCTGCCGACATACTGTTGAGTAGAGGAACCATAGTTGCCGAGGCCAGGAGGGAGCAATGAGAATCATCCTGGTCCCTTGAGACTGAACTTGAGGAGAACTCTCTGAATTAAAGGAAGCGGTGGAAAGGCGAAGAAAGCTGCTTTGTCCACCGTAGCCTGAACGCATCCTGACAGAAAATGCCAGGCCCTGGATTTCTGGAGCAGAAGAGAGGCAGTTTTATGCTGAGTGGGATGCAAAAGGTCCAGGTCTGGAGTCCCCACTCTTCAACAGTGACCGAGCTACGGCTGGGTCGAGAGACCACTGTGAGGGTCTGCCTGCCCTGCTGAGGTGATCTGCTAAGTCGCTTGCACACCTGGCAGATATACCGCTGAATTAGACTTGTGCTCCAAGCACCACTCCCACATTCTCATTGCTTCCTGCAAAGGGGATAAGAGTGAGCACATCGCCTTTGCTTGTTGATGTAATACATCACAGCTTTGTTGTCCGCTTGAAGGAGAATGTTCTTGTGACAAAGAACATCCTTCAACGCTCAGATCGCGATAGAGGACCGCCTCACCTCCAGGACATTTATGTGGAGCTGAGTTTCAGCTGAGTCCATACACTTTGAGTGTGGAGAGAGACAGTGAGCTCCCCATCCCATTAGCGACAGGCCTGTGGTGATGGAGATCTGATGATCCAGAGGAGCAAAGGGGAATCCTTCCAGGAGATTGCTCTCTTGAGACCACCAGGTGAGAGACCTCGTAGGGGCTCCGGCCACCTTGATGGGATAAGACTGGGGGGGAAGTCGTCACATACTGAGCGGAGAGCATCCATTGGGTGGTCCTCATGTGTAACCGAGCTAGGGGCACAGTGGAACACTGAGGACGCCATGAGACCCAACTTACGTTGCATCGAGAGAGCTGTGACCGATCGGTTCTCCCCGATGTAACGGGCCATCCGAAGGATGTCGAGTCTTCTGTCCTCTGGAAGGAAAGCCTTCACGGAAGAGGTGTCCAGAAGAGTCCCTATGAAAAGGAGCCTCTGGGAGGGCTGCAGTTGTGACTTCTTCAGATTTAGCAGAACTCCCGTGAACGTAAGAAGGCGAGAAGCCGTTTGAACGGCTTCCAGAGTCCCTTGGCTGGAAGGATTCGCTAGGAGCCAATCGTCTAGGTAGGGAAACACTCGGAGTCCGAGCTTCCTGAGATGCGCTGCGAGAACTGCACAACACTCTGTAAAAACTCGCGGCGCCGAGGACAGCCCAAAAGGCAGGACTCTGAACTGATAATGCTGACCCAGAGCTACAAACCTCAGGAATTTGCGATGGGTCGGGTGGATAGGGATATGCTGGTAAGCCTCCTGCATATCCAGGGAGGCCAGCCAGTCGTGCTGATGCAGCAAAGGTAACAGGGTACCTAGGGAAATAATTTTGAATTTCTCCCTGGGGAGGAAGTTGTTTAACTTTCTGAGGTCTAGAATGGGGCGCATCCCCCCAGATTTCTTTGGAACCAGAAAGTAATGGGAGTAGAACCCTGTGTTTCGCTGATGCGGGGGCACCAGTTCTATTGCCCTGTTGTTTAGAAGGCCCTGGATCTCGGCGGTGAGGAGGTCTGACTGAGAGGTCGACAACCTGGGTTGTCGTTTGGGAGGGCAATTCGGGGTTTTTCCAAAAGATTGAGAGAATAACCCTCGCGAATTATCCGAAGGACCCATTTGTCCGAGGTTATGGACTTCCACTGATTGTAGAAGTACATCAGACGACCTCCCACCAGAGGAGAAAGTTCCATCTCGGGCAGTGTGGATGGAACTGGGGCCGGCAATTCATAAGGTAGCGCTGGGGGCTTTAGGCCCCTGCGCTTTCTGCTGCGCCTTTTTTTGAGGTTGGGCAGGTTGGCTTTTATGGAAGCTTCCTCTGCCTCTGCCTCGAAAGGACTGGCGACTATGAAACTGACGTTTACCTACATGCCCCCGAGAGGGGGTAGGCGGGGGTCTAGCCAACTTAATGGCCGACCTAGTCTTCTGAGTGGCCTCTAGGGCTTGCTCTACCTGAGGACCAAAAAGACAGGAGCCATCAAAGGGCAGCGCCATTACCTGCTGCTGAGCATCATTCGTAAAGCCAGAAGTACGCAGTCAGGAATGGCGTCGAGTACAAATACCTGCGGCTGCTGAACGAGAAGCAGTGTCGAAAGCGTCCATGGCGGCTTTGACCTGTTGGTGATTGGACTCAATACCTCTGATAATGGTTAGAAGGAGCTCTGACTTGAGTCGAATCTGGAAGAGCTTCAACCATTCTGCTTTCATAGAGTGCCACAGGATATACTCATACTGGAGAAAATAGCCCTGATAGCTGGCAATACGCATACTTAGTGTGGAGGCAGCAAAGACTCTCTTACCTAATGTATCAATTTTACGAGACCTTTGTTAATAGGTCGAGCTGTAGTAGCTTGAGGAAGAACGACCTTGTCATTCTCTGCCAGGACTACAATAGGATCCGCAAAGGCTTGGGATGCCAAAATAGGACGCATCCTTGGGAGCTGAATATTTCTTATCAATGGATTTAGCCACTGAGGGAATAAGAGCAGGATTTTTCCATACCATTTGAGACAGCGTCTCGAAGGAGGGTTGAATCGGAGGAGTCAAATCCGTAGGGATCTCCGAAGCATGAAGATACTGGAGTCTTAATATTTTCCCAGGATCGATGTCCGTAGTCTGGAGAGAAAGAGTGGATCTCAGGTTCCTCAACAGAGACTTAAAGGATAGGTCCTCGACCACAGGCTCTGTAGTGAAGGATCCTGTTTCGTCCACTTCATCACCCAACCGAAGGTCTGGGTCAGGCTCAACATCATCTCCTGATAGTCCAGGAAGGACTGTTTGGACAGGAAAGGAGTGAAAAATAGGAGAAGAAGAAAGAGCAGATAGAAAGGGAGAGTCCCCGAGGGCCCCCGGCGCGAGGCGAAAGTCGGCTAGCGCCGTGGGCGCAGCAGGCGCCCGAAGCCTGGCGGCACGCAGGCGCCCCCAGCAGCACCGCGAAGACATGGCGCGCGGGCGCGCCATGACCCACCGGCACCGGACGGTGCCAGAAGACCCAGCGGCGCCGCAAGGCCTTCGGCGCCGACAAGCGCAGCGACCCGCTGAAGGCGCTGAGGACACCCCTGGAACCTGGAAAGCAAGAGAAGGAAAAAACAGGAGATAAGGGCATCGGTGTGGCCCCGCGCTGCAGCCATGTGAGGGGGAAACACTTGCACGGAGTCGCTGGCACCGGGCGAGGCACCGCGTGACTAGGAAGGTCCAACCGCCTTACCTGATCGCCTGACAGTCTAAGGCTCGGGCAACCGAGCTAGGCAGAAGAACCAACCTCCGAGCCCATCGCTCCATAAGAGCGGCCCACTGATGAAACTGCTCATCTGGAGCCCTACCTATAGGCGGGTGGGGCTCCGATGTAGAAACGGCGGAAACCCGAGCTGGCGACTCCGAAGGAGGACCGGCAACTAGAATACGATAACCGACCGTGTGGGCATATCAGAGGCGACCTCGAGTGATGCCTTCTCTTTTTGACCTGTGGGTCAAGAAGAGCTCGAGGCCAAACGGTGCCGAGAATGCGACTGCTGATTTTTTATGCCGGCGGGGACCACCATCCCCCGGCATTGACTGACCATTGTCGGAACCTCGCTGAGGAGAAGGGGGCTGACCGGACCCAGCCCGACTGACTGAACAGCTTTCATACGAAGTCTCCCTACCATCACCTGACCTGCTCATGGTCGACTCCGTCCAGTAGGCCGAGACTTCTTTACTATAAGTTAAATTTTAAAATATAACAGAAATAGAATAAAATTAAGTGATACTACTATCGAGATAAAATTACAAAAAAATAAACTGAAAACTATGCGCTAGTTTGAAGTTTGACTCCCGACAGGCGAGCGACGTTGTCACTGAAGCGCACTCGACGGCGGAAAAAAAGGAACTGAGGCGGTTGGAGGGTAAATGCCGGGAGTAGTCATTACCGCGCGAGCCACCGCTCGTGGCGCCATGCCTCGCGGCGCCATCTCTCGCGACGACCCTCCAGCCAAAAGTTTGCTCCCGATGGGTCCTAGTGCCTCCGGCGCAGATCCCACTAGTGTGAACGAGTGGTGGAGACTTATGTCCAGGAAGATCTGCTAAACAGCAAAAGCTTTTTTTTTTTTAAATGGTCAGTTCCGGAACCGAACCAATGTAGCAGTATGGAACCGGGTCAGCGGTTCTGGTAACCGAGAATTATCGGTCACAAAATCTTAAATAAAACAAGTTTTAAAAGATTAACTAAAGGCGGTTCTTTAATCTGAGAACCACGATTTTAACAAAACAACCCGGTTCCCGGTTATACCGAACTGAGAGGAACCAGGAAAAATAACAAATTTAACCGTAAACTAGATTAATAATACAAAACAAATAGTAGAAGCAGTAAATGAAAACAAAATATACTTATAAGTAGCATCTGAAGTTTTCTTTATGAAGGAGAAAGCGACGAATGGGACTCCGAGCAACCAGACTTTTCAGTAGGAGAAAAATCTGAAGAGGTTAAAACACAGGCAGTTAGCAGAGGCAGTGTTTGAAAGATGCTCATGCGAAAGTGTTCCATCATTTGCATGTGTTCTATCTCTCCGGGCAGTCCAATCCTCAGGCTTACTGCATAAAGTTAGGAATATTCTGAGCATCACTGGGTTAGAAGGTCTGACGGTGCAGGTCGACAGCGGAAAGAACTGAGGTAGTGTGGGGACTGCCTCCTTTATAGGACAGGCAGACATCAGCTTGCTGACGCCAGTGGGGCGGTCCCCAGTGAGACTGCTACCTAGACGTTTTCCATGTGGTACTGGCTCCTAGCGGCTTCAGTCTTACCGGTGTTGCCTGCTGCAAGAGCCTCTTCGAAGTAAGATCAAAGGTTACTGATTTACCACCTGTTTCTGGAAGTAGATCAGCAGGTTGGATCTCAATGGAAGTTCCAATGGACCACGGATTGTCACTTGACAAAGCAGTGGAGACGGTCAAAATTAGATGACCTCTGTTGGCCCCAGTTTCAGGAGGAGTTTCTTAATTAGTTACTGGTGGGAAAGTGTAGCGAACATGGCCTGTCTATTGCAGTTGAATGCATCTGGATATGCTCTAGATTTTTAGAGCAGTAGAGCAGCAGTTTTGCATTGTGGTTGGATGCAAACAGGTCCATCACCGCATCCTAATTGCTGAACAGGGATTGTACAACATCCACCGTGAGGGACCACTAATGTGGGTTTGCCACAGTTCTACTGAGACTGCTAGGACATTTTCCACTTCTGGTAGACAGGTGGCCTAGAGCAGAACACTATTCTCTTGGTCTAACTCTCAAATTCTCACTGCTTCCCTGCACAGGGGATAGGAGTGGATTCTGTCCTGTTTTTTTGAAGTAGAACATGATACATTTCTTGTCCATCTGGAGATGTACTTCCTTATCCTGGACTATGTCTGACAGGCCATGTAGCCCATGCACTGGGCCAAAATGCTACGCCACACTGACATCAGTCCATTACATCATTTTCTTACATAAGAGGGGGCAGGAATACTCTTTCACAAGATAAAAGAATGATAAGGCTTATTGAGGATATGCAAGTCTCATGCCAAGAAATGATGCACAAGTTTTACAGAACAAGGTACCACAGGACTTGCAATTCACATGAGAACTGTAACACCTCACTCATTGGGTTCAGCAGACGCCATATGGCGTCGGAACCATCCATTACAGAATCTGACCCAAAATGGCCACCAGGACTCAGTGAGTTAAACCAGCTTATACTCTATAATACAATGCAGGCTCAAAACTGTAAATGCATCCACTAAGTACTCTTCAGGAGACAGCGTAGTACTTTATATGTAATGGCTTAGTATAGTGGAGATAAAACCGGTTACTCCACTGCAGTCTATTAAATGTGCCATTTATACCACAAATTTGATATTTCAACAATCTCTATGTCATGAGCAAGTTATCTGCACTTTTTTTTATGTCAAGTCCCTCTTCCCCCACCCCCTCTCCTTCTCTCCCATCACTCCAGCTGCCTTCTAGCTCTTAGCCCCCCCCCAAAAGGTCTGCGCACTGATGGCCCTGTCCCTATGCTCCTTCACCACTTTACTCCTACAAATCGCCATCAAGATCACTACATTATTCCCAATCATGCATAGGAATAGAACCCTCGTCGCATTTGTTGGAGACAGTGTAAATGCAAGCATCTGTAGTCTTTCTTTTCTCTCTCCCCTCTGTCTGGTTGCGCAGCCAAATTTTCCTGTGAGACTTCGGACTTGATCAACTCTAACAGTCTCGCAATCCTTTGCTTCTCACTGTCTCTCTGTTTTTTCTTGTTTTCTGTTTTTCCTCCCTTGCATATCTAGATCTGCTAATATAAGAATATGTGCAAATCAATTTATGGAAATGAAACTGAAAATGGGATCACTTTTGTTTACCAAATATGGCGTTACTGTTGAAATATGAAAATTACGTACCTACCGTAATTCTTGATCTTCTTGGACGAGTCTCCACCACTCATTCACACTAGTGGGATTAGCGCCGGAGGCACTAGGACCCATCGGGAGCAAACTTTTTGCTGGAGGGTCGGCGCGAGAGATGGCGCTGCGAGGCATGGCGCCGCGAGCAACGGCTCGAGCGGCAATGACTATCTCGGCGACGACCCTCCAACCGCCTCAGAACCTTTTTTACCAAGGAGGTGCAGCTCAACTAACGTAAAGAGTAAATCTAACCTTAAAAAAAATGGACATAAGATAGTCCGTACGACCCGTGTAAGAAGGGTCAGCAAAGAAGTCCTCACGGCCTAAAGATTTGAGGGAGTGAAGACCAATACAGCGGTGAGCTCGGGGATGGAGGTAGCGTAGGATGAGTGGTGGAGACTCTCCAAGAAGATCAAGAATACGGTAGGTATGTAATTTTCATATCTTCCTGGACATAAGTCTCACCACTCATTCACACTAGTGGAGAGTACCAAGTTGATAATCCCCAAAAGGCGGCAGGAGAGCCAGAGCTCACGTCCTAAGACAGAAGACCATTAAGGATAGTTCTGCGAATGCAGGAATGTCGCCTAGCATGAACATCCAGTGCATAATGCTTAACGAAGGTATGCACTGAGCTCAGGTAGCGGCGTTGCAGATATCCGCACTGAAATATCATGACCTCCGCTTAAAGATGCCGCTGATCGCCCCTAGTAGAGTGAGTATACACTCTACCCTCCAATTTAACTTGAGCCATGGAGTAGCAATGTCAAGGCATGCCACTAACCATGATGAGATGCATCTAATAGCGACGGTTGACCCAGCCGGTGTCGTTGAAAGAAACAAACAGTTGCTGAGTCTTGCGAAAATTCTTGGTTCTATCTAAATAGAACCGCAAGGCTCTCTTAACATCCAAGGAATGAAGAGATCGTTCCCCTTCATTTTGGAAATTAGCGAAGTAAGAGGGAAGTACCAGAGGTTGGTTTAGATGGAATTCTGACACAACCTTGGGAAGAAATTTAGGATGAGTACGGAGAACTACCTTGTCTTTATGGAATACAGTATACGGAGGGTCCGTCACCAAGGCATGAATTCCGAGACCTCTGGTGGCTGAGGTAATGGCCACCAGGAAGGCAGTCTTCCAGGTAAGAAATTTTAGCTCACAGGTAGCTAAGGGCCCGAAAGGTTTCGAGTGAGCATGTCCAGCACCAGGTTAATGTCCCAGGTTGCAACTGGACGCCTAACAGGGGTCTGGTAGAAGAATCCCTTTAAGAAATCTCTTCACCATAGGAAGCTGAGCCAGAGTCAAGGAAGAAACCGGCTCATGGAACGCTGAGATGGCACTAAGGTGAACTTTAACTGTGGAGTATTGAGACCTGAGTTTGATAGGTCCAAAAGATACTCCAGAACCTTGTCAGGAGGACAGGAAAAGGGATTCCAAGAGGACTTTGCACACCAGAGAGAAAGCTGCTCCATTTGGAAGCGTGACGTTCGGTGGCTGGCTTCCCGCAGCCAGAAGGATGTCCGAGACTCTACGAGAGCGTTGAATCGATTCACTTCTACCTCTTCAGGAGCCAAGCATGAAGGTGAAGTGATTTCAGGTTGGGATGGACCAACGAACCCTGAGTCAAAAGGTTGATTTGCAAGGGAAGTGGTCTCGGAGAGGCTGCCAACATACTGTTGAGCAGAGGAAACCATAGTTGCCGAGGCCAGGAGGGAGCAATGAGAATCATTTTGGTCCCCTGAGACTCGAACTTGAGGAGAACTCTCTGGATTAGAGGGATCGTGGAGAAGGCGAAGAAAACGCTTTGTCCACCGCAGCCTGAACGCATCCTGACAGAAAATGCCAGGCCCTGGATTTCTGGAGCAGAAGAGGCAGTTTTGCATTGAGTGGGGATGCAAAAGGTCCAGGTCTGGAGTCCCCACTTCTAATAGTGACCGAGCTACGGCTGGATCGAGAGACCACTGTGAGGGTCTGCCTGCTCTGCTGAGGTGATCTGCTAGATCGCTTTGTATACCTGGCAGATAAACCGCCTGAATCAGAGACTTGTGCTCCAAGCACCACTCCCACACCCTCATTGCTTCCCTGCAAAGGGGTAAGAATGAGCACTGCTTGTTGGATGTAATACATCACAGCTTTGTTGTCCGCTTGAAGGAGAATATTCTTGTGACAAAGGATATCCTTCAGAGCTCGGATCGCGAGAGGACCGCTTCATCTCCAGGACATTTATGTGGAGAAGAGTTTCAACTGAGTCCATACACCTTGAGTGTGGAGGGAGCGACAGTGAGCTCCCATCCCATTACGTATGCGCCTGTGGTGATGGAGATCTGATGATCCGGGGAGCAAAGGGGAACCCTTCCAGGAGATTGCTCTTTGAGTCCACCAGGTGAGAGACCTTCAAGGGGCCCGCCACCTTGATGGATAAGACTGGGGTGAGAGGTCGGAGACCACTGAGTGGAGAGCATCCATTGGGGTTCCTATGTGCAACCGGCCAGGGGTACAGTGAACACCGAGGACGCCATGAGACCCAACATGCGTTGCATCGAGAGAGCTGTAACCGATTGGTTCTCCCCGATGTAACGGGCCATCCGAAGGATGTCGAGTCTTCTGTCCTCTGGAAGGAAAGCCTTCGCGGAAGAGGTGTCTAGAAGCGTCCCTATGAAAAGGAGCCTCTGGGAGGGCTGCAGTTGTGATTTTTTCAAATTCAGCAGAATTCCTATGGACGTAAGAAGACGAGAAGTCGCTTTGCACGGCTTCCAAAGTCCCTTTGGCTGGAAGGGCTTTAAGAAGCCAATCGTCCAGGTAGGAAAACACTCGAGTCCGATCTTCCTGAGATGCGCCAAGAACTGCACAACACTTTGTAAAGACTCACCGCCGAGGATAGCCCAAAAGGCAGGACTTGAACTGATAATGCTGACCCAGAGCTACAAACCTGAGGAACTTATGTGGGTCGGTGGATGGGGATATGCTGGTAAGCTGCCCTGCATATCCAGGGAGGCCAGCCAGTCGGTTGATGCAGCAAGGGTAACAGGGTACCTAGGAAATTATTTGAATTTCTCCTGGGGAGAAATTTGTTTAACTTTCTGAGGTCTAGAATGAGCATTCCCCAGACTTCTTTGGAACCAGGAAGTAATGGAGTAGAACCCTGTGTCTGGAGATGCGGGGCACCAGTTCTATTGCCCTGTTGCTTAGAAGGCCCTGGATCTCGCGGTGAGGAGGTCTGACTGAGAAATACAACCTGGGTTGTCGTTTGGGAGTACAATTCGAGGGTTTCCAAAAAATTGAGAGAATAACCTCGCGAATTATCCGAGGACCCATTTGTCCGAAGTTATGACTTCACCGGTTGTAGAAGTACATCAAACGACCTCCCATCGGAGGAGAAAGTTCCACCGGCAATGTGGATGGAACTTGGGCCAGCAATCATAAGATGGCGCTGGGGCTTTAGGCCCCTCGCTTTCTGCTGCACTTTCTTTTGAGGTTGGGCAGGTTGGCTTTATGGAAGCTTCCCCGCCTCTGCCTCAAAGGACTGATGACTATGAAACTGACGCCTGTTCACATGCCCCGAGAGGAGCAGGCGGAGGTCTGGCCAACTTAATGGCCGACCTAGTCTTCTGAGTGGCCTCTAGGCTTGTTCCACCTGAGGGCGAAAAGAAAGGAGCCATCAAAGGGCAGCGCCATTACCTGCTGCTGAGCATCATTCGTGAAGCCAGAAGCACGCAGCCATGGAATGGCGCCGAGTACAACACCTGCGGCTGCTGAGCGAGAAGCAGTGTCGAAAGGCCCATAGCGGCTTTGACCTGTTGGTTATTGGACTCAATACCCTTGTATCTAAGTCAGAAGAAGCTCTGACTTGAGTCCGAATCCGGAAGAGCTTCAACCATTCTTTCAAAGAGTGCCACAGGATATACTATACTGAGAAAATAGCCTTGATAACTGGCAACACGCATACTTAGAGTGGAGGCAGCAAAGACTTTCTTACCTAATGTATCAATCTTACGAGACTCTTTGTTAATAGGTCGAGCTGTAGTAGTTTGAGGAAGAAATCGACTTTATCATTCTCTGCCAGGACTACAATAGATCCGCAGGCTTGGGATGCCAAAATGGGACGAATCCTTGGGAGCTGAATACTTTATCAATGGATTTAGCCACTGAGGGAATAAGAGCAGGATTATTCCATACCATTTGAGACAGCGCCTCAAGGAAGGCTGGATCGGAGGAGTCAAACCAGAGGGATCTCCAAGCATGAAGGTACTGGAGTCTTAATATCTTCCAGGATCGATGTCTGTAGTCTGAGAGAAAGAGTGATCTCAGGTTCTTCAACAGAGACTTAAAGGACAGGTCCTCACCACAGGCTCTGTAGCAAAGAAAGATCCTGTTTCCTCCACTTCATCACCCAAATCAAGGTCTGGGCAGGCTCAACATCATCTCCTGATGGTCCAGAAAGGACTGATTGGACAGAAAAGGAGGAAAATTAGGAGAGGAGGAATAGTAGAGAAACAAGGAGAGTCCCGAGGGCTCCCGCGGCGAGAAGGCAAAACGGGTTGAAAACGGCACCGCAGAGGGGCATGGCGCCGAAGAGGCACGCTAGAACCGCAGGCGGCGCCGGCTGGCAGCGGCGCTGCCGACGGGCGCCACCAGACCCAATGGCGCCGCAGCGAGACCACGCTGGCGCCGCAGACCGGCGCCAGGCCGAGCGGCACCGAAACGGCACCGATAAGCCAACAGACCTCGGAAGGCGCCGGAAACGCCCAGGAACCTGGAAAGCTAGAGAAGGAAAAAACAGGCGATAAGGGCATCGGTGGTGGCCCTCGCGCCGCAGCCATGTGAGGGGGAAACACCTAAGCGCTGGAGTTACCGCACAAGAAGGCGCCGTGACTAGGAAGGTCCAACCGCCTACCTGATCGCTGGAGGAGCCCCGGGCTCTGTGGCAACCGAGCCAGGCAGGAGAACCAACCTCCGAGCCCATCGCCTCCATAAGAGCGCCCACTGATGAAACTGCTCATCTGGAGCCCTACCTACAGGCGGGGAGGGGCTCGATGTGAGAACGACGGTCACCAGCAGTTGGCGACTCCGAAGAAGGAAGCGGCAACTAGCTACGATAACACGACCGTCGACGCAAGAGACATACCAGAGAGGGCGACACTCGAGTGATGCCTCTCTTTTGACCTGTGGGCTGAAGAAGAGTTTCGAGGCCGAACGGGCGAGAATGCGACCGCTTATTATTATGCCGACGGGGACCGCCCATCCCCGGCATCGGACTGACCATTGTCGAACCCCGCTGAGGAGAAGGAGGTTGACCGACCCAGCCCGCTGACTGGAACAGCTTTCATACGAAGTCTCCCTACCGTCACCTGACCTGCTCATGGTCGACTCCATCCAGTAGGCCGAGACTTCTTCAAGTAAGTTAAATTTAAAATATTAGAAAAATTTTACGAAAATAGAATAAAATTAGCGATACTACTATCGAGATAATGTTACAAAAAATAAACTGAAAACTATCGCTAGTTTGAGTTTGACTCCCAGGCTGGTGACGGCCCGATCACTAGGCGCACTTTCGGCGGGAAAAAAGGAACTGAGGCGGTTGGAGGGTCGTCGCCCGAGATGGTCATTCCGCTCGGGCAGCTGCTCCATGCCTCGCTGGCGCCATCTCTCGCTACCACCCTCCAGCAAAAAGTTTGCTCCCGATGGGTCCTAGTGCCTCCGACGCTAATCCTACTAGTGTGAATGAGTGGTGGAGACTTATGTCCAGGAAGATGTATACATTTATAATTTGAGAGAACTGTAAAAAGCTAGAGGTTACTTGGGTGCAAATGCCTGAGCCTTTTGCAGTTGCTGTGGGGACCTCAGTAAGTTCTCAACGTTCTAGCAGCTCCTGAAATTTGCAATGAACAGGATGCTTGCAAAGATGGGGGTTGAAAAAGACTTATAAAAACAGCTAAGCTGAGCTGCAAGGGCGATTTTTTTTTTTTTAACAAGAAAGATTTTATTTTTGCTTCTGTACATAGTTATTCTGAACAGGTTTATTTTTGTTTTATGTTACTGCTACAATAAATAAAGTTTTGGTGATTTTTACAATGGCTCCTGGGTTTTCCCTAAGGTTCCTGACCTGTGCCTCGATGACACCAACCTCATTTTCTCCTAGGATGCTTTCCCAGATGACTGGAAACATGCAACAGTCATTCATCGGCCATCTCCCCTCTCCCTACCCAAGCTCCAGGAACACCTACTTCCTTTTCATCTCTTCCCTTTTCCTCTTCCTTTTTCACCCCTTTAGAGCCTGGTTACTGGAATTTTCACTCCACCTCCACTTCTCTCCTCGGGGTAACTGACCCCATCCCAAATGGAACTGATCGGGGTCTGATTACATTTACAATCTTTGTCAACCCCTACAAGATTTTCAACACTTTTGCACACCCCCTTCTCCTAGACAAGCTTAAAAGGATGTTTTTTTCTATCCTAACAGTTAGTTTCATCCCTCCCTTAAGGGCAGGAGGTCCCAGGCTGTTCATTTTGGAGACACACTCTTGCCCCCCCCCCTTCCTACCTGCTCAGGTGTGTTCCAAAGCTCCATCATGTGCCCAATCCTCTTTTCCATTTTTCTAAATGACCTCCCAAATGCCAACGCCTCTGCTGCCATCCACATGTATGCAGATGATACAATGATCTATGCTCTGGTGCATCTATTTTGGACTTGGCTATTCATCTCCAGATGATTTTTCCAAGTTCAGGGATAATTAACAGTCCCTCAATGCCAGGAAAACAGTCTCTATGACCTTTGGCACCAGGCAGAGGTTGGCCAAGCTCTCACCCTCCCATTCTTCCATACTGTTGATGGTATGCTGATTGAGGATGTCCTCCTTCAAACACCATAGGGTATGGTTGGACCTTCACCTTGATTTCTTTGTGCGTGTGGATGCCATCTATCAGAAGGTCCACCCTAAACTTGGGGCTCTTAATAGGAATAAGGCATGTATCCTGTTTCCTGCATGCAGACAAATCCTCTCGAAAATTATCCTCCTGTGTGAAGGTCAATGGCCATCATTCCCAAGATTGTCTTCTGAGTAGAGACACCCGGCAGGGGTGCCCTACTTTCCCTGATGTTGAGAGCAGCCTACATCAAGCCCTTACCACACGCCATCTGGGACTCGGACCACTTCCGGAGCACACAAGCGGCAGAAGAGCGTTGCATCACAATGCATGCCGATGACATGTTGCGTTATCATACTAACCTGGAGGAGGACCTCCCTAGAGTGTTTGTGCCCTACAATTATGCTGAGTAGTTTCAGACTATCGAGTGAAGACCAGTAAAATGAAGACACTGGAGACCCAAGACTGATTTCTGTTTCACTGGGAATTAACTAAACTGAGATGCCAAGGAATTCTGTTCTTCAACTCTATCACAACTGCATACGGAGACAAATAAAAACTATGTGCTCACCATAATTCTTGATATTTTAGGAATATCTTCATCATTGAATCACATGAATGGGTTCTGAGCTGGAGGCACTAGGAACCTGCGGGAGCCAGAACTTTTTAGAAGGGCTTGCACCAAGGAAAGCTGTGCAAATGCATGGAGCAGCGAGGGGGAGCTCGAAGCACAGGCTTACCTTGGTACCAGCCCCTAAACAGTCTAAGCAACTTTTTACTGAAAAGGTGGAGCATTACCTAACATTTATGCACTAATCTATATATACAAATAGCCCTGCTGAGCCGTGTAAGAAGGGCTGAACAAGGGCCAGCCTGGTAGCATAGAGGGCTGAGGCGGTGCCTTACTCTCACGCTACACAGGCCACTATGGTTCGTGAATGTCCCTGGCCGCCTGCTCGGGGAGGGCTGGAGCTGACTGAGCCATGGCTCTCCCTCCAAGGGAAGCCTGCCCACCAGAGTCCTGCTCCCCCACTGGGTGGAGATCTGTGGGAAACGAGGGCAGCATGGGTAGCTACAGAAGTCAGGGAGGGGCGGAAGGGGTCACTAGATCCTGGCATGTATGCACATACACATGTGTAGGCCGGGGGGGGGGGAAGTAAAACCGAAAAGGAAAAAAATGTATATGGAAAAGAAAGAAAAAAAAGAAGGGTTAACAAACCAGAACCAAAGTGTCTTCACAGCCCAAATGAAGAACAAGGGTTGAAGACCATCAAATAGACTGGAGTGAGCCCGGGAGATGGTGGGTGGGTATGTATATCAATGGTGAAGATATTCCTAGAAGATCAAGAATTGTGATGAGTACACAATTTTTGTATCTTCCATAAATCAATCTTTACCACTGAATTACTCGAATGGGTTAGAGTGCTAAGTTCAGATGAAAGTCCCCCAGGCCAGGGCGGTGGTAGCCAAGGCTCACGCAGTACTAAAGTCCATCGAGGATGGTCCTGCCAAAGGAGGCATGCTGCCTGGCATCGACATCCAGAGCATAGTGCTTGACAAAAGTGTGCACTGTGCTCCAAGCAGCAGCTCTGGAAATACTTTACCACCAATAGCCATACAGCAAATCTCTGGCAGGGCCATGATGACCGCTCTGGTGGAGTGGGCATTACTTGAGCCTCCAACTTGACTTGTACCATAGCACAGCAGTGGTGGAGGCAATTGACAATCCAAGCAGATATATATTTGACTTTAAAAGGGTGTCCCATTCAATTAGGATCAAAAGAGACAAAGAGCCTCTTAGAATGCCTAAAGTTGGGGTGCCAGAGAGCCAGCTTCCAGGCAGGAAGCATTCCCTTACAGCTCCACACATGCAGCTCGAATTAATTAAAAGTGTACTGAATAAAAGGCATTTTATTCGAGTTCTGATAAGTTCTTCGACTTCTATGAGCCAACAGCTACAAAATCATATCAAACCTGCCATGGGTCGGAAGAACGCTCAACAGCAGACATCGGGACCTCAGAGGCCTACAACATCTAAAACCCAGTCGGGCGAAGCAGAATCTCCCGGGCCTTCATCAGCTAGCCCAGCTCAAGACCCTCTATGGCAAGTAAATACAGGTTACTCACCTGTAACAGGAGTTCTAGGAATGGTATATGTTGTTCATCCACACTTATTGGCAGGTTCCTTGCCGCTTTAAATCTTGCGGAAGGTCTTCAGCTAGCTCCTCCCACCCACCGGGTGGTAAAACTCTCGCTCCGCCCCATGATGCCAGATCTGGCCCGCTGGAAGCTCAGGTTGCGTGAAGCCGGGAGGTCGGGTGGTAAGTAGGATGAACAATATATACCATTCCTAGAACTCCTGTTACAGGTGAGTAACCTGTATTTCTAGGGACATGGATATGTTGTTCATCCACACTTATTGGCAGACTCCTAGCAGTTCTCCGGGAGGAGGGAGGCAAGCGCACACCCCCTACATACTTACTTGGGGAACAGAGATTGGAGAACCGAGGCCCCAAAACCAGCATCCCGACGTGACTCAAGGTCGATGTGGTAATGGGTAATAAAGGTGTGTGCTGACTTCCAGGTAGCAGCCCTGCAGATTTCCTGGATAGGGACATCCCTGGAAGCAGCCACCGATGCAGCAGTATGGCGGGTAGAATGAGCTCTTATCCTCTGGGAGGCTCCATGCCCGCTAACTCATAGCAGAGATTTATGCAGGAGGTGACCCATCTGCCTATCGTCCGCTTGGCTGCAGGTCTGCCAGGTGCGGCTTCAGTGTAGGTGACAAACAGCTGGCAAACCTCTCCCCGACTTTCAGCTGCAGGCGCCTCCTTATAATAAGCGAGCGCCCTTCTAGGGTCCAGAGTATGGAGCCTATATTCGGCCTCCGAGGTGTGATTGGGGTAGAACACCGGCAGAGTCAATACCTGATTAAGGTGAAACTCCGACACCACCTTCGGAAGGAATTACGGGTGGGGGCGTAGGACAACCTTGTCCCCGTGGAAGACCAGGTAAGGAGACTCGATGCTCAGCGCCTGGAGTTCTCCCATCCTTCTGGCTGATGTGATAGCCACCAAGGCGGTTTTCCACGACAGGTGGGGGAGACCACACCTGTGCACTGGTTCGAATGGCTTGCCCATGAGCTTTGCCAGTACCAGCAGTAAATCCCACGGAGGTGGGGGTTCCAGCACTGGGAGGGGAAATGTGATCAAGGCCTTGAAAAGCGCCCACCACTTTTTCCTGCGCCACTGACTGCTGACCGTCACGCCCGTAAGCAGAAATGGCTGCCAGGTGCACCTTAAGGTCGCTTTACCTAAGCCCTTGACTAGATAGGGACCATAGATAGTCAAAATGCTCATCACAGGACAGAGAAAGGTCCAACCCTTTTTCCCGACACCAAATGGAGAACCTCTTCCATTTGAAGGCATAGCATTTTCTGGTCGACTACTTACGGACGCCTCAATGACGCTTTGAGGACTCGCCCGGAAAGACCCAAGGCCTGAACCCCAGCCGCCAGGAACCAGGCCGGCCAGGGTGCAGGGATTGAAGGTCCGGATGGAACACCTTCCCCTGATTGACTGAGAGCAGGTCCGGGGAGCTGGAAGCTGCCCGGAGTCCTGGAGCTGAGACTGAGGAGATCTGGGTACCAGAACTGGCGAGGCCAGTCTGGGGCTATCAGAATCACCTGCGCCTTGTCCTCCTCGCTTTCAGGACCCTGTGAATCAGGGGAACGGGGGAAGAAGTAAAAGAGCCCGGGTCCACGGCCTCGAAAGGCATCCCCTGCAGCGAGGCCCTGCTGAGGTGGGCGGGCTATGAAACAGCCTCAGCTTCGCTGCTCTCCTGAGGCAAACAGGATCCACCAGGAGGTGTGCCCCAGCTGCGAGAACAGGTCTGTACTATCTCCGGCAGGAGAGACCACTCGTGCGATGCAGCCCCTATCCGGCTCAGGGCACGGCCAGGGTGTGGAGGCTCCTGCCATGAATGGCCAGGAGATCCGCCTCCAGGCTGGACTAGTGACCAGATGGGAGAGCTTCCTTGCATAGAGGCAAGGAGCGCGCCCCGCCTTCGGCGTGTTTAGATAGTACATGGTCGTGGTATTGTCCGGCCTGGACTCGGACCACTTGACCCGGAGAAACGGAGCAAAGGCGGTGTGAGAGCTATGCGGACCGCACGGAGCTCCAGCAGGTTGATATGGCATTGGGACTCCCACGGGACCAGAGGCCGTGCGCTCGCTATTCCCCCAGATGGGCACCTGAACCCATCAAAGAGGCGTCGGTCGATAGAGAGACCGCCCGCTCGGGCGGACAAACGGGATACCTCCTGCAGATGGGACGGAATGGTCCACCACTGAGAGCTGCCCACATCTCCTGGCGTCCCACCCAGCGCTGGTCAGAGGGTCGCAACGCTGTGACCACTGGCGCGCCAGACCCCACTGGAGGCTATGCCAGCGTGCCCAACGGACTACGCTGGTACAGGCCGCCATAAGACCCAGGAGTCGAGGAAGTCCCGGGCAGGATATTGCCCAACCAGAAATGATTGGGCAAAGGAGGTAAGAACTCGGCCCTGGTCCGCCTCGGGAGCTGCGGTTTGGCTCGGCTGAGCCGAGCCTGGCCTCGGCATGAAGGATATCACCTGCTTCGCTCGAAAGTCCGACTCTGGCCTCGCTGACCAGGAGGCCCAGTTGAGAGCAAACCCGGAGGGCCAGATTTCTGGACCGCTCTACCTCCAACCTGGAGGGGGCTGCTATCAGCCAATCGTCCAGGTAAGGGTACACCCGACCCCGGGCGCCAAGAGAAAGCTGTCACCGCTGCAATGCATTTGGTGAAGACCCTGGGAGCTGAAGAAAGGCCGAAGGGCATGGCCTGAATCGAAGAGGATCCCTCCGCTCTGAAGTGGAGGAATCTCTGATGAGACGGACGGATAGGGACGTGAAAGAACGCTGGCCCTGGAAGTCCAGAGAACAGAACCACACGCCGTGGTTCCAGAGATGGTATTATCTGAGCCAGAGTGACCATTCTGAAGGTTCGAGACCTCAGGAACTTGTTCAGGGTCGTAGGTCAAGATGGGGCGCCAGTCCCTCGTCTGCTTCGGGACCAGGGTACCTGGACACGAACCCTGGTTCTGGTGAAGGGTCCCATCTCTTTTATCACTCCTTTTCTGAAGGAGGAGGGCAATGTCGGTTCGACAAGCCTGTAGAGTCTGGGGACCTAAAGCCCCAGCGGGCGACGGCTCTGAAGGGTGGAGCCTGCTCGAATTCCGAGGCAGGCCTCTTCCACCACCTCAAAACCCACCTGTCCGTGGTAACAGCGGACCAGGCGGAAAGGAATGTGGAGCCGTCCCACGAGGGAACCAGAGAGCGGTGGCAGGGGATGGGGTGACACCCCTCAGCCCGTCACTTAGCAGGCTTGGAGGAAGGACCAGCCTGGGACCACCAGGGCCTTTTTCTCCTTGCTTCCTATTAGAGGAAGCTGATGGCTTGGGCTGGAATACTCAACGTCAGCCTGCTGGCCCTGACGCTGTTGTTGGGCCGGGCAATGCGGGAGTAGAGGACGAAGGGCTTAGACTGGGGCTTATGACCCTTGTCCCTCTGCATGGGCGAGACCCGAATCCAAGGTGGCATTGGATTTTTCGATCCTCTGGAGGTGGCCTTCACTCCAGGGCGAACAGAGTCTGTTCCAGAAAGAACATCCACAGCTTGTGCTGGGTATCCGCGGTAAAGGTGGATATTCGCAGCCACTCACGCCGACGATGGCCACAGCGCCAGCCACTGACCAGGCACATGAGTCTCCTATATCCAGAGCAGTCTGGAGCTGTTGTTTGGCTACTGCCCTGCCTGATCCCGCACCTGCTTGACCGTAGTCTGCAGGTCAGGCGGGAAGATGAGGACCGCCTCATCCAGGGAACCCAACAGGGCATGGGAGAAATGTGCCATGAGGACGGACGAACTGGCCTGACAAGGCCGAGAAGGCAGCATACACTTTCCGCTTGAGTAGTCCAATTTCTTGGACTCTTTGTCGGGCGGTTTGTCCACGCCCCTGGCATTACCGCACGCCGGAAAACACTGTCCGTGACCAGCCCTTTCAGCCGAGGGTGTTCAGAAAACCGGACAGAGACCAGTAGGGACCGCATACTTCCTGGCCATCCTGGCGAAGGCACGGGACAGGAAGCGGCCGCTGCCAAAGTTCCAGGGCAAAGCCCGACAATGGCCAGCCAACTGGAAAGGCCTCAGGTAGGAGAATCCTCGGTCCAGAATCTCGGGTGGGGATATCTGGCCCGTTTGGATACGGGTTCAAGCTTCATCCCAGTGGATTCTGAGATGAGCCTAAGAAGTCCTAGGAAGGACGAAGGGCTATCGTCCACTGACTGCCCCCCAGAGGACTCCCAAGTCAAAGCGCTTGGAGAACAGGGAGGAGTCATCCGACTCCGACGAGTTGTCGAATAGCTGCCTGGAGCCTGAGCCACCCTCCACTTGCCGAGGCTTGTCAGGCGTGAGAGTGACCGACAGCCTACGGGGAAGGCCTTGGGCCAACCGCGATTCTTTCGTCGGAGCCCCAGCTGTCGGCTGAGGCGGTTCCACCACAATTGGTGGGGCAGCCGGAATAGGTCGGACAACTGGCCTGGAAACAGGCTCCTCGACCACTACCTGGTCCGGTGGCAACCACTTAATGGCTGGAGAAGAGGCCTGAGCCGGCTTATTGTGCAGAAAAAATTGTTGCCACATGAGGTCCTAATATTTTCGGCGTAGCTTACGCTGAAGCCTTCCTCCTCGGCAGGAGGAGGAAGGCGACATGCGCGCTTGCCCTGATGCCGGACCGTCTATGTCGACGAGAGCAGCTGGACGCCGAAGATGTCGAGACTCGAGAATCTCGGCTGGGCGAGGTCGGTGGAGCGGGGAGCCGAGATTGGCGGTCCTGGTTCGATCGGCAAACCGGCGGCTCCTGATTCCTCGCAGTGCGGAGGCAGCGATATCCTCAGCCCTCACCGGGAACTGGGGAGGAGGGAATCTCGGCTTCTCCAGCCGACAACCCGTCTGAATTGAGAAAAATCTCGACCTCGTCGGCGAGGAGTCTCAGTCACCTGGCTGGCGGGGCACCGTGAGCCAGTGGCGAGCCGAAGGTGGGCCGAAGTCGATTGTCGGCGAGGGAGGATCTTTCCGCTCCCAGAGCGTCGACGATGAGACTTACTCTAGATTCTTCCGACAGATGAAGCGGACTCGAAGAAGTAGGACCCTGCCTTTAGTTGAGAGGGTCAAGCAAAGCTCATAAAGGAAGCTGAATATGAGGTCGGCGATGGGGACAAAGGCACGAAGAGGAAGCCGCGGCCTGGGCAGCCTGCTCTTGGCGACCAACCTTCTCTAGTTGTTCGGCGGATCCCGCAGCCGCGAAACCGCCAGTCGGCCTCTTTGATTTGACTTGAGGAAATCTTCTTCGGGACGCCCCAGATGTAGCGGGCAGCGCGGTCCTCGAGGCGTAGACCGAGAAGGAGGAACACAGGCCGCAAGCCTGCGGGTCGTGTTCCTGGCCAGAAACAATAAGCACGCGTGGAGTGGGGTCCGTCCGGACATCTTCTGCCCACAGGACATCTCCGAAACCGGAGTCGATTGTCCATCGCAGCCGCCAAGGAAGAAGACCAAGAAAAGTTATAAAAAATTTTTCTCTTTTTTAAACCGAAGATTTTAGGCCCAAAACTTAATCATAGGCGTTAAGGAGGGAACCGAGCTCGCGGTAAGGAAGATCTGGCGTCATGGGTGGAGCCGAGTTTTACCACCGGGTGGGTGGGAGGAGCTAGCTGAAGACCTTCCGGCAAGATTTAAAGCGAAGGAACCTGCCAATAAGTGTGGATGAACAACATATCCATGTCCCTAGAAATGGAAATTACGTACCTACCGTAATTCTTGATCTTCTTGGACGAAGTCTCCACCACTCATTCACACTAATGGGAGTTCGCGGAGGCACTAGGACCCAGCGGGAGCAAACTTTTTCAAGAGGGTCGGCGTCTGAGACGGAACCACAAGGAAGCGGCACCGCGAGCCTCGGCTCATGCAGTAAAGACTATCTCGGCGTTGACCCTCCAACCACCTCAGTACCTTTTTTTTCAAGGCGGTGTAGCATAACTAACCTAGAAGGACTAACCTACAAATCGGACATAAGATAGTCTGAATGACCCGTGTAAGAGGTGTCAACAACAAAGTCTTCACAGCCCAGCCACTGAGGGACTGAAGACCAAAAACAGAGAAGTGAGCTTTGGGGATGGTGGGTGGGCGTGCGAATGTGTGGTGGAGACTTCGTCCAAGAAGATCAAGAATTACGGTAGGTACGTAAATTCCACATCTTCCTGACTTAAAGTCTCCACCTCTCAAGTAATAACAAAATATATATATATATTACATATTGTATATTATAAGGGAGAAGGACATGTGGGGAGTGGTGCAATGCACTGGCTATGGGGCAGCAGTTTTCCAGGAGACATTCTGGAAGTGCGTTGCTGTCCTATTGCAGGCAACTGTCAGCTCTGAGGAGGAGCTGCCCACCTCCAGCCTGAACTAGCAAGGACTAAGGAGGCCTCCTTCCAAAGAGCACCACTGCCACAACCACTGCCTCAGAGGTTGCCAAGTATGAAGAGCAGCTGGACCACACTGGGTTCTGGGTGAATGCGGTGGTGGACCAGAAAGCCCCTAGTTGTACCTCTACACAAATCATATGCCATTCTGGCACAGCAAGGTTCCTCTATGATGGCACCCTCAGTGGAGACCCAGAAGAATGCTGAGGACATCCACAAGGAGACCCACAAAGAGTGCAAGGAACACCACAGGGAAGGAAACAGCTTCTGATAGGGGACTCAGTTGTTGGGGGTAAAACTGGGGAAGGAGAGAAGGAAGTAAGGTGCCTGCCTGGTGCCATGGCTTGGAGGACAGGAAGAATCCTCAGGATTGCAGAAGCAGCATCACAGGAGAGGGAACTAGATATCATAGTCCACCTTGGGACAAATGACCTAGCTAGGCATGGGATCAGTGCAGTGCAGAATGAATTTGTGGAGTTGGGGAGGGCCTCAGACAGGTAGCAAGCAGGTAACCTTCTCAGAGGTGCTACCAGTCCATGGCAGGAGTGAGGCTAGGGTACTGCACACCATGCAGTTTAATGAATGGTTGCAAAGCGGGTGCAGAGCACAGGGCTTTGGCTCATTGGGAACTGGGGTCCACCTGGAGAGATAAAGGTCTATTCTGGCACGATGGTCTACATCTGTCCATGAGAGGAACCAGTCTCCTAGGTGACAGGTTTAAATGCTTCCTTGGCCAACTAGCCAAGAGGGAGGCGCTGATAAAAGGCAGGACATTTCAAGCCTCCCCACAAAACATGGCAGGTAGTAAGGTAAACACTGAGGTACAGAGCTCAACACAGGGCAGGACAGGGGTAAATGGAAAAATAGATAAGGGCAATAAGAGCAGGGATGGGGAAAAAGGATAAAGCCAACATTAAATGGAGGGCAATGAGTACCAATGCTTGTAGTCTGGAAACAAGCTTCCTGAGCTAGTAGCCCTGATGGAAGATGAACAATTGGATATTGTGGCAGTCACGGAAACATGGTACACGAGAACCATGACTGGGATGTCAACATACCAGGGTACACAATCTACAGAATGGACAGGGAAGGTAAAGAGGAGGTGGAGTAGCTCTATACATAGGGAAGGGATCAAAGCTACAGAACTAAAAAGTAAAGAGGGAGGACAAGAGGCACTCTGGGTCATCTTGGAGACAGGGAATGGCATCACAATCCGCTGGGGTTTATACAGACCCCCGTCTCAAGGGGAGGAAATGGACAACAAAATGATAGAGGACATTCTCAAAATGGCTGAAAAAGGAGAGATACTGTTGATGGGGGACCTGAATATGCCAGATGTTAACTGGATAACATGTACTGCAGCCACATCCAAGAGCAAGATCATTCTTGATGCCCTGCAGGGGGCAGGCCTTACACAGCTAGTGCTGGAACCCACTCGGGAGGGAGCAATACTAGACCTGGTACTCTCAAATGGAGAGAGGATCACAAATTTAGAAGTCAGTAGACATCTGGGAACAAGCGACCACTGCACAGTGTGCTTCACAATGAGCACAACCATGGAGATAAGCCACACAAAAACAAGGATACTGGACTTTAGAAGGGCTGACTTTGGCAAAATGGGTGAATTCCTGAAGAATGCACTAGCAAATGACCAAAAAAGAGGTGGAAGAACAATGGAGAAAAATCAAAACTGCCATCATAGAGGCAACAAGCCTTTGTGTGAAACAAATAAAGAAACAAGAAGCTAAAAAAAACACTATGGTTCTCAAAAGAGGTGGCAGGGAAGGTTAAGGAGAAAAGGCTGCATTCAAAAGTATAAGGAATCACAGAAGGAGACGACAGGAACTGTATCAATTAAAGCAGAAAAAGTGGGGAAGGCAGTCGGACTAGCAAAGGCCCAAACCGAGGAAAAAATAGCCAACTCAGTTAAGAAGGGGGATAAAACCATTTATAGGTACATTAGGGAGCATAGAAAGGTTAAGGAAGGGATAGTGAAGATTAATAAAGGGAAGGGGAGGCGGGCAGAGGGAGACAGTGAAAAGGCAGAGATTCTGAATGAATACTTCTGCTCAGTATTCACAAAAGAAGATGAGGAGTTACCTAAACCAGACAATAGAAGCACTCTGGGTAGGGGGGTTGACACCAGTCCATTAACAGAAGAAAGAGTCCTGAAAGAACTCCTAAAACTCAAGGTGGACAAAGCAATGGGGCCTGACGGGATTCACCCCAGAATCCTAAAAGAACTAAGGGAGGACCTAGTGACACCACTGACCACGCTTTTTAACAAATCATGGCAGGATGGGGCAGTATCTGAGGACTGGAGGAGGGCAGATGTGATTCCCCTTCACAAAAGTGGGAGCAAGGCAGAAGCAGGAAACTACAGACCTGTAAGTTTGACCTCAGTGGTAGGGAAAATGATGGAATCACTTCTGAAAGAAAGAACTGCTGAGTACCTAGAGGCCAGCGGGGCACAGGACCCAAAGCAGCATGGATTTACAGCAGGAAGGTCATGTCAAATGAATCTAATTGACTTCTTTGACTGGATGACCAAAGTAATAGACCAGGGAGGGGCTGTGGATATGGCCTACCTAGACTTTAGCAAGGCATTTGACACAGTCCCACACAAAAGATTAATAATCAAGTTAGCCAGCCTGGGAGTGGGTCCCAGGGTGGTAGCCTGGGTAGCAAACTAGCTGCACAACAGGACACAGAAGGTAATAGTGAAATGGAACACATTCCGAAGAAAGGGGGGTTACTAGTGGAGTACCTCAGGGCTCAGTACTGGGTCCAGTCCTCTTTAACATCTTTATAGGTGACACTGCAGAGGGTCTGGAGGGAAAGGTATGCCTCTTTGCAGATGACACAAAGATCTGTAACATAGTTGATACACAAGAGGGGTAGAAAAGATGAGAAGGGACTTGGCAAGGTTGGAGGAATGGTCAGACATATGGCAACTTAGATTCAATGCAAAGAAGTGCAAAGTAATGCACCTGGGAAACAAAAACCCAGGAGAAGAGTACACAATAGCAGGGGAGGTACTAACAACAACAAAAATGGAAAGGGACCTGGGGTAGTCATATCAGATGACCTAAAGGTGGGTAAGCAATGTGAGAAGTCGTTAAGGAGAGCCAGGGGATACTGGGATGCATAGGAAGGGGCATCACAAGTAGAAAAAGGGAAGTGGTTATCCCTCTATACAGACAGTTGGTGAGACCCCATCTGGAGTACTGTGTGCAGTTTTGGAGACCTCATCTACACAAGGACATAGACAGGATAGAAGCAGTCCAGAGGAGGGCAACTAAAATGGTGCAGGGTCTGCAGCAGAAACCATATGAAGAGAGACTGAGAGAGCTTAATATGTATACTCTTGATGAAAGGAGGGACGGGGGAATATGACAGAAACGTTCAAGTACCTCAAGGGAATCAACAAAGTCCAGGAGGGTAGCAGCTTTCAGAAAAAGAGATGTGTAAGAACAAGGGGGCACAATTTAAAGATAGAGGGGCGACGGCTCAGGAGTAATGTGAGGACATTTTTTTTCACGGAGAGAGTGGTGGATACATGGAACAGCCTTCCTGTGGAGGTCGTTGGGTCTAAAACAGTGGGGGAATTCAAACATGCATGGGACAGACACAAGCCAATTATAGTGGGGGGTTGCAGGAAGTAGGCTGTTGGTTAGCTAGAATCTGCAGCTTATCCAGTAGCTAGGGAAATGGGCAGACTGGGTGGGCCAAATGGTCCGTATCTGCCGTCAAAGTCTATGTTTCCATGTTTCTCATTTACACTAATGGGAGAGTACCAAGCTAATAATCCCCCGAGACGGGCGGCAGGAGATAAAGAGCTCACATACTTAAGACAGAAGTCCATTAAGAATGGTCCTGCCAAATGACAGATGTCACCTGGCATGGACAGCCAAGACACAGCAACTAGCAAGCATGCACTGGGCTCCAAGTAGCAGCATTGCAAATATCTGCAATGGAGCACGCTGCGGGTTTCCACCAGAGGTGCACAACTGTTCTGGTAGAGTGAGCATACACTCTGCCTTCCAGTTTGACCAGTGCCATAGAATAGCAGTGACGCAGGCATGCCACCAGCCACACTGAAATGCATCTAATAGCGACAGGCTGACCCAGCCAGGTTTCGCTGAATGAGACAAACAGTTGTTGAGACTTGTGAAATTCTTTTGTTCTATCTTGATAGAACTGCAGCGCTCTCTTAACATCCAGTGAATGAAGGGTACGCTCCCCTTCATTCTGGAAGTTAGCAAAGTAGATAGGAAGGACTAAAGGTTGGTTTAGATGGAATTCTGAGGGAGAAACTTAGGACGAGTCCTAAGAAATGGAAATTACGTACTTACCATAATTATTGATGATCTTGTACAGTCTCCATCACTCATTCACACTAATGGGATAGCGCTGGAGGTGCTAGGACCAAGCGGGAACCAAAATCTTTCATAAGGGTCGGCACCGAGACAGGACCACGTATGCACGGCACCACGAAACTAGCTTGCGCCTGTGTTAGCTATCTCGGCGTCGACTCTCCAACTGCCTCAGTACCTTTTCGACCGAGGAGGTGCAGCTTAACTAATGAAAATAACTTATCCTGAGTTTCTGGGCCTAAGAGGGCCCAGATGACCCTTGCAAGAAGGGTCTAGAAACAATGTCTTCACAGCCTGAGCCACAGGATCATGAAGACCAGGAAAGAAAACGAGTGAACCCAGGGGATGGTGGGTGGGCATGTGAATGAGTGATGGAGACTGTTCAAGAAGATCAATAATTACGGTAAGTACGTAATTTCCATATCTTCCTGGACTAAGTCTCATTCACACTAAATGGGGAGAGTACCGAGCTAAAATCAACTACCCTAAGTGGGGTGGAGGAGATAGGGTTCACTTAGAAAGGACGGCCAAGGACTGTCCTGCTAATAAAAAGAGGTGTCTTGGAAAGAGCATCTAGAATATAGTGCTTACAAGATAAGAGTTGTAATTCACCACTTTGCAGACGACTGCAATGGACACAAAATGAAACTCTGCCAGGAAGCTGCAACTACTCTAGGACAGCGGCGAAAACCCGGCCTCACAATTTGGTGCAGGACCAAAATTTATAGTGTCAATGACATGTACTAATATAACGCAAAAGGATGTCAGGAGCTGAAAGAGCCGGAGGTAAAGTCTACTGGTTCAGGGTAGACCGAAAAGCGCAGATGGAAACCCCAACTACCAAGTATGGCTGACCTGTGAACAACAGGTCTAAGGGCACTTGAACCCCTTATTTGGTGAGCAAAAGGGGGTCCAGGTGGGGTTAGCCCATCAAGGAGAATGGCTTCCACTTAGTCACTGAAACCTTCCTGATGGAAGGCCAAGCATGATTCAGAAGCCTCTTGTGGTGGTCTAGTAGAACCAGATCTTACCCATTATTCAAAGGAATCATCCTGCCCGTGTGTACAACTGTAGTAGCAGTCTCTGAACTCAGGGAAGAAAGGAAAAGTGTACAGGAGTACGTGTCCGCTGTGGAAAAACATTCTGACAGAAAAAAACAGGGGTTGGATTTCTAAGGCAAATAGAGGGAAATGTGCATCGAGGAGAGACACAGCAGGACCAAGTTAGGGCTAATCCATTCATCGAAAGTGACTGAATAGTGGCAGAAGTGACTCGACGCAGTGAGGCACTACTCACTCCGGCCTCCCTGAAGGGAGTAGGAAGGACCCTAGTTTGCCTTGCATAAAAAACAAACCTCACAGCTCCGTCACACACTCGGAGAGGATAGCTTCATGGGCGACTGTCACGGAACCAGTGCGCAGGAACCGAAGGTGTGAATATTTGAGAAGCCATCTCAGAAAAATACCTATTTGACCTATAGTCAGGAAAGAAGCATGTCGTCTGTTAAGTTGAAGCAAGCAAGGAAGCAGGACCTGAGTTCCGACTCGCTGGAGAGTCACTTCTGTTGCTGCGAGGCTCTGATCAAGAGAAGAAAGCCTGATTTAAAAAAAATGGGACCAACAGACTGGGCAGTCGTCCAGGTCAAGGAATTATCTCGGAATAAGAGAAATCTCTCTTAGAGAAAGAGATGACCCATACCTCCGCTAGATCGGACTGCCCCTAGGGGTAGAAGAAATCAGGTACTCCTTACTGTAGTTTTAGAGACGACCCCCTCAGGGGCTGAGGCGGAACCTGACCAGATCCAAAAGTGTGGTATTGGGTAATTTCGACTAGGCTTTGTGTTGTGATAATTCTAACCTTTTTTTTCCACCATTAGTCCGAGCCTGACAAGGTTTCAGGCTGCTATTTCACAAGGACTGTCTGATACAAAAATGACGAAGACATCATCCCTCTGAGGGGCAGGAGGAGCCTGAGCATCTATAACTGAAATCATGACCGGACTAATAATAACAGCTGAACAGATGCTAACCACCTGTGCCGAAGAAGCCACCGAAGGGGCAGTGTAAGAAAGGGACTATATACCTCTATCAAAGGAGCAGAAGAGTCTGTGCGGCTCCCGACCATTGAATTAGAGTGTTCCACAGAGTGTAATTGTCTTGACGACTGAAAGAGTCTAGACGCAGAGATGTATGGTCCATGGATGCAGTCTGAATACTATGGTGGACCCCATTACTGAGGAACTACTGAAAAGATCTTCCATCACGGACTCTGATGATAGAGAGGGCATGCCTTTCAGTATACAAGATGAGTCATCTGCTGTATCACTGACCAGAAGGACAGGGACAGACTCATCTAGATGCACTTCTACCCCAGAAGGACCCCAAAGGGAGGTCTAGGTCAGAGCCACTAGAGACTCCGCCACAGGAAGGATGTCGAGGAGCTTGGCACCACATAGGGAGTCAAGAATGTGCTGAGCAGAATGAGAGATTCCGCTGGCAGAACAGAACAGAAGAGCTCCATCAGCGGAAAACCATTGGATGTCACAAGATCCCATGCAGACTGCCACCCACTAAGATGTGGGGAAAAAACAGTCTGCAGAACAGGACTTCATTCTGTGGAAACATCCCTCCACAAGTCCCACGGAAGAAGAGGTCTGCAGAAGGAAATCCATCACTAGTTCTGCGGACAGCGCCAACTGGCACCCTCCGGCACCAGCATCACTCAGGCACAGGAGGGCACCAAGCAGTGCCCATGACAACCAGTGACACTTGAGGGCACCCGTGGTGGTACCCGCAGGTACCCACGGCACCCATGGCAGCAATGGCACCCGAGGGCACCCCCCTGACACCCATGGTATCCATGGCAGCAATGGCACCCGTGGCACCAATGATACTCGTGGCATCCCATGGCACCTACGGGTGCCCGGCACCGCCAGCGGCACCCACGGATGCCTGGCGCCGCCTGCACCACCTGCGAGTACGTGTGGGCATCCACGGCACCGCGAGACACCCACGGCACTGCCAGTAGCGCCGGCAAGCAAGGCAGCAACCACAGCACCCATGGCACCGAGCTACGGTGCCAACACCCGGCGCCGATCAATATACCAGCAGTGCCACCTATGGCACCGGCGCCAAAACCAGCGGCCTTGGTGCCGGACCTGCGGCGCCACCCATGGCGTCGGGCACTGCACCAGGATGCCAAAGGAGAATCCTGGGAGAAGGAAAAAGGTGGTGCCCGTGCCGGCCCCTGCATGGAAAGAGAGAGAGGGTAGGCACGAGGGTTGACACGATGGCGAAGGCACCAAGAGTGCACCACGCTCATCGTGATCCAATCGTCCTGACTCTGGTCCAGCGGTTCTGAGGCCCGGAGGCCCTGAAATCAGGAACATTGGCCAGGAAAACTGGATAAGTCGAACCCCCTGCTCCACAGGAGCGGCCCCGAGGTGAAACTGCTCACCAGAGCTCCAACGAGGACAGAGATGGAGTCTGGAGTTGAAGAATGCGGTCGTTAGGAGTGGGGCCAGGGGGAACCCACCAAAGTCGGTTCAGGCCTATCGCCACTCCTGACGAACAATCTTCATGCAGACGTACCAGAGGGCAACCTTGAGCGGCACCGATTCTTTTTCTCCCAGAGAGGAAGAACAACTCGAGGTTAAGCGGGCTGGATCCCGGAACCGCTAATCTGCACCGCGGACTGTCCCCCTGCTCATCAAAGGGCGGCAGACCGGACACAGCCCCTCTGCCATAACACCTTTCAAACAAAGTCCTCCTACCGTCACCGCTACCGTCTAAGGACTAATTCGTTGATGGCAGGTGAGAATTTCTTTTTCTTCTTCATAATCTTTTTTCTTGTTCGTAAAATAAGAAATTACTACTATTAAAATTTTGAATTAAACACTAAAAGCTGCTGTCATATAGACTAAAACTTTGACCCCAGCAGACGAGCGACGTCGACATCCAAGCGCACTCGATGGCGGGAGAAAAGGAACTGAGGCGGATGGAGGGTTGACGCCAAGACAGCCTACACAGGCGCGAGCTAGTTTCGCGGTGCCACGCATGCGTGGTCCTGTCTTGGCGCTGACCCTTCTGAAAAATTTTGGCTCCCGTTTGGTGCAAGCACCTCTGTCGCTATCCCATTAGTGTGAATGAGTGATGGAGATTTAGTCCAGGAAGATCTACTTTGTCTTTGTGAAATACAGTGTAAGGGGAGTCTGTGACCAGTGCATGTATTTCAGAAACTCTCTGGGCCGAAGTGATGGCCACCAGAAAGGCTGTTTTCCAAGTGAGGAACTTCAAGTCGCAAGTAGCTAGAGGCTTGAAAGGTTTACGAGTGAGCATGTCTAGCACAAGGTTAATGTCCCAGGCTGCGACTGGATGTCTGATAGGAGGCCTAGTATGCAGAATACCCTTAAGAAACCTCTTAACCACAGGTAACTGAGTCAGTGACATGGAAAGTACCAGCTCATAATATGCCGAAATGGCACAAAGACGAACCTTGACTGTGGAGTACTGTAGACCTGTATTTGAAAGGTCTAAAAGATACTCCAAAACTTTATTCGGTGGGTAGGAAAAAGGGTTCCAAGAGGATTTTGCACACCAGATAAAGAAATGCTTCCATTTGGCTGTGTAGGTTTTTCTAATGGCTGGCTTACACGCAGCCAAAAGAATATCTGAAATTCTACGAGAAACACTGAACCTATTCACCTCTACCTCTTCAGGAGCCAAGCGTGAAGGTGAAGCGACCTCAGGTTGGGATGGACCATGGGACCCTGGGTCAAAGGTTACGTCTGAAGGAGAGCGTCTTCGGGGGGGTTCTGACAGACTGTTGAGCAGCGGAAAGGAAAATTACGTACCTACCGTAATTCTTGATCTTCTCTTGTATCTTCACCATTCATTACTTCCTGGGTGTAAGCGGGCCAGCGCACCCGTCACGAAACTTTTTTTTTTTTTTTAAATTGCCTACGCGTGCCACGCCCTCGGAGCGTCATGCGCGAGGGGCGGCCGTTACTAGCGACCGACTCCTCCTCCAACTCAGTTCTGTGAGCCGGAGAGGCAAAAATGAAAGCAGAAAATATAGATAGCGAGGCAAGATAGCCGAGGGATAGCAAAGCAAGGAAGAATGAACTGAAAAAGGAATAAGCCGATGGAGGAAGGACAGAGGAGATAAGAACATCCCTAGCCTAGGGAGTGCAGGGCCTCCTTACCCGGGCGACTCTAGGAGGAGAGATGAGTAAGAAATGAGAAAATGAGAAGAAGAAGAAAGAGAAGAGATGGGATGTTGAAGGGACCAGAATGCCCAACGAGCATAGTTGGCTTGTAGCTGAAGGCTCGACTAAAGGGAAGCAAGAATCCCGGAGATAGAGCTGAAGAGAAGGTTCACCGAACCCGCTAGACAGACTCAGGAGGGCATAGTCCTCATCTTCAACATGCCATTGTTCTTACACCCACCTCGGGCTCCTGGCGCGGAAGGCCTATAACTGGAGGCGGCCGAGGAGGAAGAATAAAACCCAGCAGCATGAGAGCGCTGCTCAGGGGTTTAGAAATGGAAAATGTAAGCCTTTCAGGCGTTCCAAGATAAAACGGGACTCAGACTGACTGGCTAAGGCGGCAGAAGCTTAGGCTGGCTAAGATTGGATATGGTCAGCAGAGCTCTACTGTAAAAATTGTCCAGGAGGACACTTAAAGGGAGAAACCACTTAGCAAAACAGCGAGAAGGATAGCCTACCTTCTCATTTGCCTTCTTGTTTGATTTCTCCTATTCCTTTTTTTTTTTTTTTTTACAGATAGAAAAAAAAATTTTTTAACTAGATGCATGACCCAGATACCAAGATGCCTATAGCAGTCGGAGAGAGTTCCCTCAGCATTTTTTTTTTTTTTTTAGAAGAGAAAGGAACAGACGTACTCGTTCCTCTGCTCTGCAAGGCAAGAATAGAGGGGATTAGATTTCAGGGCAACTACCTGAACACGGGATTGCAGGATCAAAACTGAATAGCCTGAGCCAGGCCAAACAACCCCAGAGGTATCTTGCCATAAGAATAGCAAGAGATAGTTGTGCAGTCTGATCGCCAATGCAATCCATGAGATGGCCCATGAATCTTAGAGTAAATAATTTTTCTGGATTTTAAACCCCCAAAGAAGATTTTTTTTTTTTTACTTTTGTTTTGTTTTTGTTTTGGAAAATGAAGCAATTTTCCCTATATTTTATATAATGCAGAGAGAGGAAGGAGACGGGAGGTGGAGAAGCCACAGGAAGAGGCCACTGAGGGGATGGTGGGCGGGTGTAAGTAATGAATGGTGAAGATACAAGAGAAGATCAAGAATTACGGTAGGTACGTAATTTTCCTATCTTCCCTTGTCAATCTTCACCATTCATTACTTCCTGGGTGAGTACCAAGCTCCTCTTCCCCAGGAGGGGGAAGAGGCCATACCCTGAGGGAACAAGACCCCCAGCCTTCTGCTGGTGAGAAACAGAAGGAGAAGACCCTGGCTTATTCAGAAAGCCTAAGTGGGAGAAGAGCTAGGAGGTGCCTCCCGAGGGCGAGGAGACGGAGGGAGCCCTGTAAAAGTCTCCTAGCTCTGGATGAGAAAAGCAGGTCCCCGGAAGGCGGGCGCATCACCCTCGCCGGGCCAGGGGTGACAACCTGGAGAGGCAAGCCATGCCGTCCGCCTGATGCAGATCGCTGTCCCCTGCAAGCCTGGAAGCCACCTCATTGGCGTCATAAGATGCCCTTGCTTGGTGTCTTGCCAGCTCCAGGCCTACCGCGGAGAGACAACGAGCTTGTCTGGTTTGCTCCGTGTCAGGCATAGATGCCAGCAGCTGGGACATCATCGACCACAGATGCGGTTGTAGGCAGCGTGGTGAGCCTGATATGCAATACATGCACTACGCCTTGAAGAGAACACTCTTCGCCCCCAGCGGTCGAACTGGAAGTCGAATCCGGTGGTGATGCGTCGCAGGCAACGGCGCCCAGAAGGAGTATCCAGGTATACCAAACCTGAGGGACGGGTTGGGAAGGGAACCTAGAGACTCAGAGGGGCACAATACCTACGCTGGCAGTCCGCCGGGGCTGGGGAAGAAACGGCAGGGAACTGCCAGGACCGGATAGACGCCTCCTGGAAGGGATAGGCCAGGAAGGTACCACCAGATGCTGGGCACTGAATTCACCAAGGAATTCACAGCGTCTCGGATTCGGTATTGTCTCTCCGAGCGTGGAAATCAAGATCCCTCACCATCCCGAGGAGAAAGCAGTATTCTGTGAAATCAGCATCGGAGGACAGATGAGCAGGGGGTTCCTCTCCCTCAGAGGAGGGAGACGAGGATGATGGGGAACTGGAATGTCCAGAGGATTCCTGCGGCGGTGGGGAGAGTCGAAAGACCCGCTCATGCATGTAACTAACATATGAGGGGAAGGCCGCCGCAGAACCCCTGAACTGCTCCCAGGATAACGGACCCGTAGGACCGACATGGCCTGGGAGCGGGGGTGGTGAAGGCAGAGAGATGGGAGAGGGGCACCTCCGAGGAGGCAACTGCTCTCTGCGAGGGCTCTGGAATCCGGGGAAGGGAGCTCTAGTAGGAGGGATCCCGGATATCAAACCAGGCACTAGAAGCGGAACTCTGGGAAGCGGAACCTGGAAGAGCCCTGGGAGAAACTCCCTGTGTGGCCTTGGACTGCATGGATCAGAAGGGCAGTCCACACAAAGCGCCGCCAGAGGACACCCTAGAACCCTGGGGAGGCGGGGGCTCTGCCTTCTGACTCTGGCCACCCCGAGGTGGCCAAAGAAGACCCGAGCAGCAGGGCGCCTGCCCCTCAACCCCTCAGTTCAGAGGGCCTCCTCCCCGACTGGCGTTCCCTAACCCAGAGGAGGTAACAGCACCCGGGGGTAGCTGTCACCGGACCTCAGGAAGGAGCCTCCCACTCAGTCACCCCCGTCTGCCCCGGGACTCTCGGCCACCCAGCCGAGGAACCTCAGGAGGCAGCGGCAAGGGGACAGAGGAGAGGCCGCTCGCCGCCTGGTACCCCTAGCCACCGAGGACCCAGATTCCGAAGAATGGGGATGCCAGGATGGGTCCCACATCTGAGTCATCGTCCTCCGAGGAGGACGAGACCAGCAGGACCCGATGCTGGCTACCCCAGGGGTCCCGAGGCCCCAGGGCATGCAACGGCCCGGTACAGTCTGTTCCGCTCGCCCCAGCACGCTGGCAGCATGAAGGCCACACCCCAGCGGCTCCGGCAGACCAGGCACCGCCTGGAGGGGAAGGCCGCCGGCGTCGAGGCGGCCAACACCGTCGGCGGCGCGCCAGGCTCATCGGCACCATGACGGCGCCCGAGGCCAAAAGCACCGCCAGCAGGGCGCCGCCCCTGATCACGGCGCGCCATGACGGCGCCGGGATCAGCGGCGCCCGCAGCGGCGCGCTCGATCCACACGGCAGCTGGCCGGCGCCGGGATCTAACAGCGCCGCTCCGATCACCGGCACCGTGAAGCGGCGCCGGGATCCACTGGCGCCGTGAGGCGGCAGTAGATCCACCAGGCGGGCCCAGCCAAGGAGCCTCGACAGGGCCTGCACCTCGAAGAGGTGACTGCCGGGCGGTGTCAGCGCTGAGCCCGGAGGGGCTACGATGCTCCCCAACACACGGAAGAGGCCTCCCCTCGGCAAGAAGGAAGGAGAACCTCCTCCTCCGGACCGTATAGGCCTGGGAGGGACCGGGAAAGGCCTAAGGATCTCGCCGAGATTCCAGCCGACGTCCCAGTCGGTGAGGGCCTTACCGAGCTGACGCGGACTTCGAGGACGCCGACGGTCCATCGAGAAACAAAAGCGCCGCAGCAATCCATATTATGGTTGGGTCCCAGGCAGACAGGACGTCATGCCGGTCGAGGACGGAGAAATGCCGGCCGCAGGAGCACCGACGCATAGGGGCACGGCCCGTCTTAGAAGAACGTTTCGCTCCAGAACCAGACATAACGCAAAATAAACAAGATTAAACACAGTCGGAAATACACCCGGCGCAGTACAAAGGAAAGAAAAAGGAACAGTCTTACCGTAGGCGTCCGAGTGTGAAAAAAGGAGTCGGATACGCACTCCGGTTAGCTACCACGAACAGGTGCTGCCTCGACGGCGGGAGAAACAGAACTGAGTTGGAGGAGGAGTCGGTCGCACTAAGCGGCCGCCCCGCGATGACGCTTCCTCGAGGGCGGGCCGTTAGGCAATTTTTAAAAAAAAAGCCGCGGACGGTGCGCGCCTCCGGCTTACACCCAGGAAGTAATGAATGGTGAAGATTGACAAGGGAAGATCTATATCTGTCGAGGCCAGAAGGGGCCAGTGAGAATCATTCTGCACCCCTGAGACTCGAATTTGAGAAGTACCCTCTGAATTAGGGAAAGAGGAGGAAAGGCATATAGAAAGTGTCTTGTCCACTGCAGCCTGAATGTATCCTGACAGAAAATGCCAAGTCCTGGATTTCTGGAGCAGAAAAGAGGCAGTTTTGCATTGAGTGGGGATGCAAAATGGTCCAGGTCTGGAGCTCCCCATTCTTTGAAGAGTGACTGAACGACAGTTAAGTTGAGAGACCACTCGTGAGAATCTGTCTCCGTTCTGCTGAGATGGTCTGCCAGCTCGTTGTGTACTCCTGGCAGGTAAACCGCGTGGATTAGAGCCTTGTGCTCCAGGCACCATTCCCACACTCTTATTGCTTCCCTGCATAATGGGTAAGAGTGTGCACTGCCCTGCTTGTTGATGTAGTACATCACTGCCTTGTTGTCCGTTTGAAGGAGAATGTTCTTGCAACAGAGTATGTCCTTCAAGGCTCGGACTGAGTAGAGATGGCTCTCATTTCCAGGACGTTCACGTGAAGCTGGGACTGTTCTGAGTCCACGACTTCTGGTGTGGAGATTCTGGCAATGAGCTCCCACTCCATCAGGGACGCTTTGGTAATAGAGATCTGATGATCCAGAGGAGCAACAGGATATCCTTCTAGAAGGTTGTCCTCCCCGACCACCAGGCAAGTGATGTCTTCAGAGGTTCTGTCACCTTGATGGGAAAGGACTGAGGGTGAGTGGTTGGGGACCACTGAGTACTCAGCATCCACTGAGAGGTTCTGATGAGGAGACGAGCTAAGGGTACAGTGAACACCGAGGATGCCTTGAGACCCAGGATCCGTTGCATCGAGATAGCTCGAACAGAGCTGTTTTCTCTGATGTATCAGGCCTTCTATAAGATATCGCTCCTTCTGTCCTCTGGGAGAAAAGCCTTCGCAAAGGAGGTGTCCAGAAGAGTTCCTATAAAGAGGAGCTTCTGGGAGGGTTGCAACTGCGACTTGTTGAGATTTAGCAAGACTCCCATGGACGTGAGGAAGTCTGAGGCTGTGGCTACGGCATCCAGAGTCCCTTGTCTGGAGGGACTTGCTAGGAGCCAGTCATCCAGATATGGGAACACTTGCATTCCGATTCGGAGATGCCCATGAGAACTGCACAACACTTTGTAAAAACTCGAGGCACCGAGGATAGCCCAAAAGGGCAGGACTCTAAACTGATAAGTGTTGACCCAACGCCATGAACCTTAGGTATTTGTGGTGCTTTGGGTGTATAGGGATGTGTTGGTAGGCATCCTGCATGTCCAGGGAGGCTAGGCAATCGTTTTGATGAAGCAGAGGTAGCAGGGTACCTAGTGATATCATCTAGAACTTCTCCTTGTAAATGAACTTGTTTTACTTTCTGAGATCCAGAATGGGGTGCATGCCACCAGTTTTCTTTGGGACCAGGAAGTAATGGGAGTAGAAACCTGTGTTTCGTTGATCCAGCGGAACTACTTCTACTGCCCTGTTGTTCAGAAGGCCTTGTACCTCGGAAACATGAAGGTCTGACTATACTGCCGACAGCCTGGGCTATGGTTTGGGGGGATGATCTGGAGGGGTTTCCGAAAGATTGAGCGAGTACCCCTCACGGATTATCCGGAGGACCCATTTGTCTGATGTTATAGACTTCCACTGGTTGTAGAACTGAGTCAGACGCCTCCACTGCTGAGGAGGAGTCTCCTCGACAGCTGAGGTGGAACCTGGTCCAGAAACTCAGAGGGGTGGCACTGCGTGCTTTGGGCCTTGTCTCTTCTGCTGCACTTTCTTTTGTGGCCAAGGGCTGTGTTTTTGTTAAAACCTCCTCTGCCTCTGCTGCGAAAGGACTGATGGTTGTGAAACTGAGCTGTGCACCTCGGGGAGGCGGTGCCGGTTAGCCATCTTAATGGCAGATCTAGTATTCTGAGTGGCCTCCAGAGCTTGCTCCACCTGGGGGCCGAAGAGATACATACCGTCAAAAGGCAAGGCCATGAGCTGTTGCTGGGCGTCATTCGTGAAGCCTGAAGTACATAGCCAAGAGTGGTGAAGGGTGCAGATGCCAGCCACCGCCGCCCGGGAAGCGGTATCGAAAGCGTCCACTGCAGTTTTAACCTGTTGGTTACTGGACTCGATTCCCCTGGTTATGGTCTGTTTGAGCGAATGCCAAAGGACATACTCATATTGAGAAAAATAGATCTGGTAGCTGGCAATGCGCATACCCAGGGTGGAGGCAGCAAAGACTCTCTTACCTAAGGTATCTATCTTGCGAGATTCTTTATTTATAGGCCGGGCTGTAGATGCCTGAGGAAGGATGGCCTTATCATTCTCTGCCAAGACTACAATGGGATCAGCAAAGGCTTGTGAGGCCGATATGGGGCGATCCTTGGGAGGGGAATACTTCCTATCTATGGACTTGGCCATGGAACAAATGAGTGCCGGATTCTTCCACACTACCTGAAAGAGGGTCTCGAAAGAGGGCTGTACCGGAGGTGTTAAATCCATAGGGATCTCCGGGACATGGAGGTACTGGAGTCTTAAAAGCTTCCCAGGATTGATTTCTGTAGTCTAGAGAGAAAGAGTAGAATTTAAATTTTTAAGCAGAGACTTAAAGGAAAGGTCTTCAACCACAGGCTCTGCAGTAGGATTGATCCCTGGTCCCAAGGCAGTGTCATCAACATCATCACCCAGTCGAAAATCTGGATCAGGTTCAAAATCATCTCGACAGTCCAGGAGGGACTGTATGGACAGGAAAGGAGTGAAAATCAGGAGGAAGAACAGAAAAGGAAAGAATCGAGTCGAGAACCTCTGGAGGCCAGACAACGCGCGCAAACCTCGGCGCCCGAAGAAAAGCAGCGCCGAGCACGGCGGCACCATTGAAACAGACCACATGGCGCCAACAGAGCCCGCGGTGCTGTGGACGGTGCCGACAGAGCACGCAACACTGCAGATGTGGCGCCGACAGACCTTTGGTGCTGCGGATAGTGCCGAGAAACCACAAGCGCTGCAGACGGTGCCGAAAGGGTTCCAAGAGTCTGAGAACTGTGATTTGAAGAAAAGTAGGAACACTGATAGGAGATAGAGGCATCAGTGTGGGATCCCTGCACTGCAGCCATGTGAGGGGGATAAACACCTGAGAGTGGAGTCAATGGCACCAAAGAAGGCACCGCATGACTAGGAAGGCCCAACCGCCTCACCCGCTCCTCGAACGCCCAGAAGGCCCTGAGTGACCGGTTCAGGCAACTGGACCAACCTCCAAGCCCACTGCCTACAAGAGCAGCCCACTGGTAAAACTGCTCATCAAAGCTCCTCCAACAGGCGGGAGGCCCAGGCAGAGGAGGTTGGTCAGAGACAGAAACCAGTGACTCCGACAGAGGTGGAGACTGGCGCCTGGCCCTAATAACCGACCGTCTATGCACAGATGTACCAGAGGGTGACCTCAAGTGATGCAGTTTCTTTTTCGACCTGTGTGCCAAAGAAGAACTCGAGGCTGAACGGTGCTGTGAGTGGGACCGTTTCCTTTTATGCTTCCGGGGGGACCACCCATGTCTCTGAGCATCGGATCATCCGTGGTCAGAACCCCCCCTCCGGAGAGGGCGGCGGACCGGACCCAGCCCGGCTGAATGAACAGCTTTCATACGAAGTTTTCCTACCATCACCTAACCCGCTCATGGTCGACTCCGTCAATGGAGGGCTGAAGACTTCTTTCTTGTTATAAGTAGAATTAAATATAATTGGTACTTATTCGAAGATAAACTACAAAACAAAAACAAAACTGAAAACTAAGCTGTTAGTTTGAAGTTTGACTCCCGGAGGGCAAGCGACGTTGTCACTGGAGCACACTCGACCGCAGGGAAAAAAGGAACTGAGGTGGTTGGAGGGTCGACGCCGAGATAGTCTTTACCGCACGAGCCGGGGCTCGCGGTGCCGCTTCCTTGCGGTTCCATCTCAGGGGCCGACCTTCTCGAAAAAAGTTAGCTCCTGCTGGGTCCTAGCACCTCCGGCGAACTCTGATTAGTATGAATGAGTGGTGGAGACTTTATGTCCAGGAAGATTCCTGGATTCAGTAAGAGCTATGGACGCTAAAATAGAAAAAACTTTAACAAAACTGGAGGCACAAGAAACCGCTCTAGATGCAGTGAAAGATTTGGCTACAGATGCCAACAAAAGATCAATAGCGACCCAGGCCACAGCTGCTCTATTAACGAAAGAGAATCAGCAACTAAGAGGGAGACTTGAGGCAGTGGAAAATAGCCTGCCAGCAGCGAATGTTCGCATCATCGGGTTACCGGAGGGCGCAGAAGGGGCTCATCTCCTAAATTTTCTGCGTACTTGGATTTCGGATACCCTTACCAACCCAGAGGAGTTGGACTGGCTGGATCTTCGTTTGGCATACCGCATCAACTCCAGATCACGGCCATCAGAGATTAACCAGCCACGCACAGTCCTACTTAAAACAACCAGATCGGAAGTAAGAGACATCATAATTAATGCAGCTCACGTAATGTACCTGATTGAATACCAGGGACACGATACAAAATTCTTTCCTGACCTATAATTTCAAACTCTTGCAAACACAAACAATTTGAAGCTATCAGGCTGAAACTACACATTAGGATTACCACTCCTTTCTGTTACCGCTCACCTATGTATCATGTATGGCGGAAAGAGTTGGCAATTTACTGACTCAAAAGATGCTGGTTGGTGGGTGGAAAAAACAGAAGCCGAATTTAACAACCACCTCGAGAGATAGCAGTTGAACAGATAGACTCTGATGAGGGATGAGAATATGGACTTCTAGATTCTTACACCTAAATAGTGTCCTAATCTGGAGGTTTTGTGATGCTGGGGGTGTTGTTACGGGCAGGGGAAGATTTCTAGGTTTGGCTGGACTGACACTTGGACAGTATTTTGGGAAAGTAAGAATAACGATTACAAGTCTTTCTAGCCTGGAGACTAGAGCCCTGCTCTTTATAACTCTCTCCTATAACTATATCCTCTAGATTGTACGGTGTTATGACTCATTAAAATGCCTAGTTTATCTTACTGTAACATTAATGTATGGAGCACAGTGTGGAAATGTGGAGGTTTTAATTTTCCTTATTTTATATAATGGTAAAATAAGGTGTATAGCACTACTGGTTTAGTGCAGAAATCTACCTATCGACATATCCCTATGGACACTACCTTGGCCACTGAAGCGGCAGGCACATATTTGGAACATTTGGGACTATGGGTGTATTTTACCCAACTACTACGTTTTTACCCCCACTTCCTTCTGTATAAGAACGTGAGAGTATGTTGATGCTACCCTATTTATACTGATGCATGATATGGAACCTCTTGCATGAGAATGCTTACTGTATTGTTTGTGTGAAAACAATAAACAGAAAATTCAGAAAAAAACAATTCCTGAAGTCCTTAGTTCTGTCAAGGTACAACTTTAGGGCTCTTCTGGCATCCAGAGAATGGAGAAATGGCAATTACGTACCTACCGTAATTCTTGATCTTCTTGGACGAAGTCTCCACCACTCATTCACGTAGATCCCATTAGTGTGAATGAGTGGTGGAGACTTTATGTCCAGGAACATTGTTCTCTCTAAGTCAAGAAAGTATATTGGCAGCACAAGAGGCTGACTTAAGTGAAACATCACCACCTTGGGTAAGAACTTGGGGTGTGTGCAGAGGACCACCTTGTCTCTGTGGAAAACAGTATAAGGAGGATCCGTAACTAAAGAATGAATCTCAAAAACTCTATGGGCAGAGGTTATGGCCACTAGGAAAGCCGTTTTCCAAGTCAGAAACTTCAGCTCACATGCAGCCAAGGGCTCAAAGGGCTTACGGGTGAGCATGTCCAACACAAGGCTGATATCTCAGATGGCCACAGATTTCCTGACTGGAGGCCTTGTGTGCAAAATGACCATCAAGAGCCTCTTTAAGAGTGGCAGGTGGGCTAGGTAGAGGTTCCCTATAGGCTCGTGGTATGCTGAAACAGCACAGAAGTGACCTTAACTGTAGAGTACTGCAAGCCTACATTGGCAAGGTCCAATGAGTACTCCAAAAACCTTGTCTGGTGGACAGTGGAAGTGGTCCATATGAGTTTTGGAGTACCACACAGAAAAACATTTCCGCTTGGCTATGTAGGTCTTCCTGGTGGAAGGCTTATGAGCAGCCAAAAGAATTTCAGAGACCCTGTGTGATACCTTACACCTGTTCACCTCTATCTCTTCAGGAGTCAGGCCTGGAGGTGAAGGGAGTGCAGACCAGGGTCAGAAGGTCTGTCCTGATGGGAAAGGACCCTGGAGTACTGGCGGACAGTCTGTTGAGCACAGGAAACCAGATATGCCAAGGCCAGCATGGGGCAACCAGGCAAAGTGGGCAAGCATTAAGGATGCAATACTTGAAGCAACACCAGATTGTGTTATAGAAAAAAGGAAGCGCAAAAGGAAACCACTTTGGTTCTCAAAAACAGTAGCAGATAAGGTCAGAACCAAAAGGCTGGCCTTCAGGAAATATAAGGGAACACAGCGGGATGAAGATAGGGAGACATACCAAACTTCCCTAAGGGAAGTAGGGAAGGCTGTAAGGCAGGCAAAGGCCCAAACTGAGGACACACTAGCACAAACAGTAAAAGAAGGTGACAAGACTTTCTATAGATACATTAGTGAAAGGAGAAAGTCCAGAGAGGGTATTGCTAAGATCAAAGGAGATAAGGGGGCGTGTAAGGAGGAGGACCATGTAAAAGCATCTATCCTAAATAGATACTTCTGCTCAGTATTTACTGAAGAGAAGGTAGGGCAGGGCCCACAGCTCAACACCATGGACACAGGGGGGAGGGAGGTGAGCACTAGTCTCTTCACAAAAGAAAGGGTCCTACAAGAGCGTGATAAGTTCAGGGTGGGCAAGGCAATGGGACCTGATGGCATACATCCAGGGTACTAAAGGAGCTAAGGGTGGAACTAGCAGAACCATTATAAGAACTGTTTAGTGAGTCACTGAGCACAGGAGAGGTCCCAGAAGACTAGAGAAGAGCTCATGTGATCCCGCTCCACAAGAGTGGTAGCAGAGAGAAGGCAGGGAACTACAGACCAGTCAGTCTTACCTCAGTAGTGGGCAAGATTATGGAGGCACTCCTTAAGGAAAGGATAGTGCAACACCCGGAATCCATAGGAGCACAGGATCCAAGACAGAATGGGTTTACAAAAGCCCCAGGGAGGGGCTATGGATATGGCCTACCTAGACTTTAGCAAGGCACCTGACAGTCCCGCACAAAAGAATAATAATCAAGTTAGCCAGCCTGGGAGTGGGTTCCAGGGTGGTAGCCTGGGTAGCAAACTGGCTGCACAACAGGACACAGAAGGTAATAGTGAATGGAACACATTCTGAGGAAAGGGGGGTTACTAGTGGAGTACCTCAGGGCTCAGTACTGGGTCCAGTCCTCTTTAACATCTTTAAAGGTGACATTGCAGAGGGTCTGGAGGGAAAGGTATGCCTCTTTGCAGATAACACAAAGATCTGTAACAGAGCTGATACACAAGGGGGGGTGAGAAAGGATCAGAAGGGACTTGGCAAGGTTGGAGGAATGGTCAGACATATGGCAACTCAGATTCAATGCAAGAAGTGCAAGTAATGCACCTGGGAAACAAAACCCAGGAGAAGAGTACACAATAAGGGAGGTACTAACAACAACAAAAATGGAAAGGGACTTGGGGTAGTCATATCAGATAACCTAAAGGTGGGTAAGCAATGTGAGAAGTCAGTAAGGAGAGCTAGGGGGATACTGGGATGCATAGGAAGGGGCATCACAAGTAGAAAAAGGGAAGTGGTTATCCCTCTGTACAGACAACTGGTGAGACCCCGTCTGGAATACTGTGTGCAGTTTTGGAGACCCCATCTTCGCAAGAACATAGACAGGATGGAAGCAGTCCAGAGGAGGGCAACTAAAATGGTGCAGGGTCTGCATAAGAAACCATATGAAGAGAGACTGAGAGAGCTTAATATGTATACCCTTAATGAAAGGAGGGACGGGGGACATGATAGAAACTTTTAAGTACCTCAAGGGAATCAACAAAGTCCAGGAGGGTAGCATCTTTCAGAAAAAGAGATGTGTAAGAACAAGGGGGCACAATTTAAAGATAATGGGGGGATGGCTCAGGGGTAATGTGAGGACATTTTTTTCACGGAGAGAGTGGTGGATGCATGGAACCGCCTTCCTGGGGAGGTTGTTGGGTCTAAAACAGTGGGGGAATTCAAACATGCATGGGACAGATATAAGGCAATTGTAGTGACGGGTTGCAGGAAGTAGGCTGTTGGTTAACTAGAATCTGCAGCTTATCCAATAGGAAGGGAAATGGGCTGACTGGGTGGGTCTAATGGTGGTCCTTATCTGCCATCAAAGTCTATGTTCTATGGAAGATCCTGTCAAACTAATCTCATAGATTTCTTTGACTGGGTAACCAGAGTGGTGGACCAAGGGGGAGCAGTTAATGTCGCCTACCTTGACTTCAGCAAAGCTTTCGATAATGTTCCACATAGAAGATTGGTTAATAAGCTGGGTAGGCTTGGGGTGGGTCAGAAGTTGGTCAACTGGGTGGCAAACTGGTTGATGGGCAGAAAACAGAGAGTGGTGGTAAACGGTATACAGTCAGAAGAGATGCAAGTCACAAGTGGGGTACCTCAGGGATCAGTCCTGGGGCCAGTCCTCTTCAATATCTTCATCAGTGACATTGCAGATGGACTGGAGAGTAAGGTTTGTCTGTTTGCAGATGACACCAACATCTGCAACAGAGTAGATGATCCAGATGATCCAGATGGGTGGGCAGAATGAGAAGAGATCTGGATAAACTAGCAAAATGGTGGAAGAGTGGCAACTGGGATTTAATGCAAAGAAGTGCAAGATCATGTACATAGGGAGAGAAACCCTTAAGCCACCTATAGGCTGGGAGGAGTTGCTGGCAGTCACAAGGGAAGAAAGAGACTTGGGCATCATCATCATCACCGATGACCTGAAATCATCCCAGCGGACCACTAAAGCAGTAGGTATCGCTAGGGGGATGTTAGGGTGTATTAGTAGGGGTATCACAAGTCGGAAGAGGAGGGAGGTAATAATCCTCTTTACAAGACACTGTACAGTACTGGAGGCCACACCTTCACAAGGACATTAATCAAATTGAGGCAGTCCAGAGAAGGGCAACCAAATGGTGCAGGGACTGCATCAGAAAACATATGAGGACAGATTAACGGGGCTCAATATGTATACCCTAGAGCAAAGGAGAGAGGGTGATGTGATGAAACATTCAAACACCTTAAGGGCATTAACAAGGTGAAAGAGTCTAACATGTTACAGTATAAGAAAAATAGCAGAACAAGAGGACACAGCATGAGATTAGGGGAGTCCGATTAAGGAGTGTCTGAGGAAGTTCTTTTCACAGAAAGGGTGGTGGGTGCATGGAGCGGCCTACCTCAGGAAGTGGTGGCTATGAATACAGTGCAGGGCTTCAAACAGGCATGGGATAGCATAAGGAGTAATACAGATGAGTATGAATAGATAGGCCATTGACAGAGCAAGGCCGATGGCACATTTATAAGGTAGAAAAAGAAATGGGCAGACTGGATGGGTCTTATGGTCCTTATCTGCTGTCAACTTCTATGTTTCTATCTTGCCCCATGTGCCTCAATTTGAGCAGTACCCTCTGAATTAGACGGATTGGTGGAAACACGCACAGAAAAAATGTGTCCACTGCAGCCTGAATGCATCCTGACAGAAAATGCCATGTCCTGGATTTCTGGAGCAGAATCCAGGCAGTCTGGCATTGCATGAGGGTGCAGGATGAATCCACATATGGGGTTCCCCACTTGTTGAACAGTGATTGCATGACGTCTGGTTCTAATGATCACTCGTGAGGATTGGCTTCTATTTGACTGAGCTTCGTCCGCCAGAATGTTCTGTGAGCTCACATTGGAGTGAGACTAACTGGATCAGAACACCCTGCTCTAAACACCATTTCTACACTCTCACTGCTTCTCTGCAGCGGTGGTGAATGTGCTCTGCTTGCTTGATGATGTAGTACACCACAGACTTGTCTGTCTGTCTGAGCAGTACTATCTTGTGGCTGACGAGATCCACAAGGACTGGAAGACCATGAGAGAACTGCTCTAATTCAACACACTGATGTGGAGATGGGACTCTACAGGGCTCCAAACTTTTAGTGTGTTGCCCCTGGCAGTGGGCTCCCACCCATCACAGACGATCCATGGTGAGGGTTACCTGAGGCTTTGGCTGAGTGAAGGGACACCCTGGAGGAGGTTGTTCTCCTGTGTCCATACATGAAGACAGCAAAGCAGGCGTTCTGTCACCTTGTTGGGTTAAGACTGAGGCTGCAATGCTAGCGACCACTGCATGCTGAGCATCCACTGGATTGTTCTCATGTGCAGTCGTCCCAGAGGCACCGTGAACAATGAGAAGACTATTAGGGCTAACTTGCGCTGCATGGAATGTGCTTGAATCAATGTATGCTCCATTATTTAATGCGCCATCTGAAGGATCGCTTTCCTTGTGTCCACTGGAAGTCCCTGACTCTGGTGGTGTACAGAAGGGCTTCTATAAACAGGAGCTGCTGTGAGGGTTGAAGCTGCGACTTCTCTAGATTTAACAGGACTCCCATGAAGCTAAGGAACTGAGAGGCTGTGAACACTCCTTGTTCTGTCTTCTGCTTGGACGAACTGGCTAACAGTCAATCGTCCAGATAGGGAAAAACTCGGAGTCTGAGTTTTCATAAGTATGCTGCAAGAATGATAAAGCACTTTGTACAGACTTGAGGTGCTGAGGATAGCCCACAGGGCAGGACTCAGAACTGATAATGCTGACCCAGAACTATGAAGCAGAGCAATCTGTGGTGACTGGGTTGCACAAGGATATTCTGGTAAGCATCATGCATGTCCAGGGAGGCTAATCAATCCTGTGGCTTGAGAAGTGGTAGCAGGGTTCCCAGAGAGATCATTTTGAACTTTTTCTCATTCCATTAGCTAGTTTAAGTTTCTTAGGTCACGGATGGGGTGCAAGCCCCCCTTGAGTTCTTCAGTACTAGGAAGTAAAGGGAGTAGAAGCCTGTGTCGCGCTCTGACTGTGGCACAACTTCCACTGCCCTATTGCTCAGAAGGTCTGCAATCTCCTTTGCCAGGAGCTCTGGTAAGTGAGCTGAAAGAAAGGGGTGCTTTCTGGGTGGATAATCCGGAGGGTTTTCTGTGAAGTTCAGGGAGTATCCCTCTTGGATAATCCAGAGCACCCACTTGTCTGTCATGATGGATTCCCAACGTCGAGAAACTGAGGACGCAGTGCCCCCTACAGAAGAGGCGAGGTCTACATCAGCAGCTGAGGCAGGACCAGGGATAGAACTGCAAAGGGTGGCACTAGGTGTTTTTGGGGCCTGTACCCTTGGCTGTGCTTTCTTTTGCAGTTAGGGAGGCTGGAACTTGATTTGAGCTTCCCTGCCTTTTCCTTGAAAGGAGTACTCACTGTGCCAAAGGTGTCCATAGCTGCCTTGAGCAGATGACTGTCAAGACTCAATGCCATGAGTGACAGTCTGAAAAATCTTCTGTTTGGTCTCAGATTCAGGCAGGGATTCTTCTAGAGACTTAAAAGAAGTTCAGAAGGCATACTCATGCTTAGAAAAATGCCCCGGTACTGGCACTCCTCATGCTAAGGGTAACAACAGCGAAAGCCCTTTTCCCCACAGTGTCTGTCTTTCATAATCCTTAATAATAGGGTGCACAGCCATTTCCTGAGGAAGAATAGCTTTCTTGTTCTCAGCTAAAGTTACAATCTTGTCAGCAATAAGCTGAGAAGCAGACACTGGCCTATTCCATACTGCATCCTAAGGGTTTCAAACACAGGGGGAATGGGGGTATGAGACTGACTGGCATGGTGGAAACGCAGAGCCATTCCAGACAGAGACATTCACCCATGTCAATAGCTGAAGGCTCAAAATCAAGTGTAGCATATAATAGGTCTTCCTGGGGGACAGGAGGAAGGCCTGGATCCCAAGTGTCTAGGCTATAGGTGACATTTATGCTGCCCTCAGAAATAATGAGGGGGTGGGTCTGGGAGGGGTGGACCCATTTTCCTTAGACAGAGGAGCAGGCAACACCAGCCAGGCAGAAAGGGAGCTGGTGCTGGAGGCGGCGCCGCAGTCAGAACCAGGACCCAAGAGGCCTGAACCCGGCACTGAACCTTGCACTGCACATGGTGCCGAAGGTCCAGCTGGCACCAGAGTGACCAGCAGAAGTACTGGGCCGGTCCCAAAGCAGTGACATTGAATGGGGGGTGAGGCCAGTGAGGCAGGAGTTGGTGGCATGGTTACTGGCAAGGACCCAGAGGCCATTGATGAAGCCAAATGCTCTATCCGGCTAGAAGGCCCCTGAAAGGCCTAGGTACAGCTTCGCAGGCAGAGACAAATGAGCCAGATGCTGCACCCACTGCTTCATAAGAGCTGCCTAGTTATGGAACTGCCCACTAGAGTCCCCCCAAGTAGACAGGGAAAGACTCCAGGCCCAAGACCTTGGCTTCCCATGAGCAGAGTCCATCGGTGAAACCGACTGTGCCGGGTAAAGCCTTCTGCACCAACACACCGAGGACCTCGTGGGAGACCTCATAGAGTGCTATCTTGAGCAGTACCGTTTCTTCCCCTTCTGACGGGAAGAGGAAGAACTCAATTCCTGTGGTTCCGTGTTTCCAACCAGGATTGGGAACGGTCCACTTCTTTCTGTGTTTATGGGAGGGCTGTCCTCCCTCCTGAACAAAGGACTGCCCATAGTCAGAACCCTCCCGCTAGGGGGAAGTGGACTGGACACAGCCCGCTGCCAAAGCACCTGCCTGAAGAGGCTCCCTATTGTCATCACCATCTATGGTTGTCGAGCTGCTACCGGTAGGGCTGACAGAGATGAAGAATCATCTTTCTTTTTAAGATTTTTTTTTAACACTAAACTGATACAAAAATAATAAAACCTACTGAGTGACCACAAACTGAGAAGACCTGAATGTTGTTGTCATACAGATGTGAAATTCTGACTCTCAGCGGGCAAGCAATGTTATCACTGAAGCGCACGCGACAGCAGGGAAAAAAATGAACTGAGGTGATTGTGAGCTGGTGCTGAGGAAAGCCTGTGCCGTGAGCCTCCCTCATGGCACCATGCATAAGCACAGCTGGCCTTGGTGCCAACCCTCCTGAAAAGTTCTGGCTCCCGCAGGGTCCTAGCATTTACGGCTCAGAGCCCACTCGTGTGAATCAATGGAGAAGACCGAGTCCTGGAAGGGCTACCATCCCTTCAAGTAACAAGTGATCCAAGACTTTGCATGCTGGAGAGCCCTCAAAGTCTCACTTGCAGAGTGGAGGTGGCTCATATGATCACCCTCCTGAGGGCACTCTATCTCTTTCAAAATGTCCCTCTGCAAATTTCGAGACCAGCTGGTGATTCTTGGAATAAGGAAATATCAAGTTTTGTATGGGCAGGGCAGAGGTCACAAATTAAAATAAGAATTTTATACCTTCCCAAACCGTCAGGTGGATTCTCCTTGATAAATTTACAGCTACATTATTAGGCAGTTCAGTTGAAGTTTATGCGCTAGAGATAGGTTCCATGCCCAATGCACAGCTGGACGTGGAATGAGAGTTTCTCCTAAACCCAGACTATATCCGTAACATACATCATTCAGCTCCCACAGGAATATCTGCGAGTGGAAAACCCTGGCTGTTACATTAGACTCAGGTATGGTACTCCATAAGGAGGCCCTTCATCTCACCCCATTCCCTATATTGCTATGCCTGATGCTCCTATGAAGGAGGAAGAGCTGGAGATCAACTAGAGTTTGCAGTGATGCTGTCGGTAGGAAAAATGGGCAGACTGAATGGGCCAAGCAGTCCTTCTCTGCAGTCAAATTCTATGTTTCTAACAGACTGACTAGAGAGAATTGCCCCCCCTCAATCCTGATGGACCCAGTACACCATACTTGGAGATGCTCCACCAAATATCTTTCACACTAATTTCAGACTCGAAATATTTCATTTGCTAAGTGCAGTCTTGTTATGGCCTCAGAGAAAGAACAGTTATGTACATATCGTAATAGTACATGTTCAAGAGAATCTCTTCCATCAGGCCATACCTATGGAACTGTAAGCTGCCAGGTACTAGGACCACACAGAAACTTCTTGCAAGCAGTCCACTAGGGACCACCACGACAACGTCAGACTTGGCTCTCCATGGAAGCGTGGGTGGTTCCTTCTCTCCTCGATTCCCTGCTGAAGATTATGCTCGGGAAGACCTCCTGTAGGGAACTAGAGAGAATTCCAGCACTCTGCCGACCAGGCTAAGCAGAGGTCAGCAGAGACCTCATGAAGACGGAGAAAGCATTCTCAGATTCTCAGGATCCGATACGGGGTTGGAGGGTGGGACAGCATGGCCTGATGAAAGAGATTCTCTCAAAGATCTATTATTTCAAAGATCTACTGTTACAGTAAGTACGTAACTGCTCTGTCTTCTTCAAGGATATCTCTTTCATCGGGTCACACCTATGGAATGAGTACCAAGCAGTACTGACCATAAAAAGTATGGGTGGCAGAAGCTGACAGGTTTAAGAAGTAGGCATTGGAGCACAGCTAGGCCAAAGCCAGCACTCTTTCATGAAGTTATGTCCAGACTGTAATGTTTGGTAAAAGTGTGGACAGTACTCCAGGTAGCAGCTACACAGATTTCAGCAGCAGAAACATTTTTATGTTTGCTTGCACGCATGTGCAAGAATCATAGTGCCATCATCAGAGTTTTCCAGAGGTGTGTCAGCCTCTTCCAATTCAGTCAGTGTGTTTGCAGGCGCCGGGTCGCAGTGCGCCCAATCACTGCTCCAGCTGTCTATGACAGCAGTTGAAAATGCAGTGGCATACAGTTGAAAGGAGAGCTCCGCTTCAGTGAGCAGAGCTCCCCACATGCATGCACACATGTGCGTGCTGGCGTGCCCCCACCACGCACATACTGTATTAGCCGATGGGGTGGCCAATGCCCGTCGGCTCCCGCCGCCCCTCCAAAGCTTTGTGCCACGCTGGGAGCCCACCCAGCAGCATGGCACACGTCCATGGCCGACGGGTGCCCAATCCGGCTCCAGCACCCCCAAACAGCCTTACAGCTGCCATGCTGGGAGCCTACCCCAGTGTGGCACTAAGCCCGAATGGCCGACGGGGTGCCCAATCCCCTGCGCGGCTCCAGCCCCACCAGTCTTTCCAGCAACGCCCCATGTCGCCTTAATAGTAAAAAAACCTGTAAATTACAAAACGGTCCCTCCTAGTCTCCCTGCCCCCACCCGCACTCCACCCACTGCGACTGCCTCCCCCACCCCATACTTACCTCTGGAGTCTGGCGACGATCTTGACGGACTGGGAACACGTCTGCACTCTTCAAAGCCGACCGCGAACTGAGGAAATACCCGTAAGCTGCATAATGTAATAGATAGGTTTTTTTCAACTTTGCTGCATATCTCGGGCATTTTTTGAAATTTCTGCACAAACTTTTCAACATGGGGTTTTGGGGACCCCTTCTCATGAATGCTGTCACTCTCATTGCGTTAATCTGGCCCAAAGGGTGATTTCGCAGTCACTGCGCGAAATCACCTTTCGGGACCGATTAACAACGACTACTACCAGTATTCATAAGGTGAGCCTCTCAAAAGCCTATTTTGAAAATCTGGTAAAAATTCTAAAATGACTGTTTACTAGCGTGCGTTGCACAGTTCCCTACGCATGCTAAATGAAGTTCGCGAATTTTCAATATTTTCCTCCAGATTTTCAACATTGCCATTTTACCACACCTTCTTATGAGCAGTACAGCTGTCATTTTCACATCTCACCCAAAACATGTTTCCGCCATATCGCGCATTAAATGGCTGAATGTGCAAAATCAATGTAATGGATTCATTAAGAAAATCACAGTGACACTGTTCATGAGCAGAGGTCTTAAAATGTCTATGTTGAAAATTTGGAAAAATTCCTAAAATGATTGTTTACTTGAGCGTATGTTGTAGAGTTCCTAGACAAGACGCTAGGTAAGTTCGCAAATTTGTAATATTTGCACACCAGATTTTCAACAGTGCCATTTTACCGCACTTCCTTATGAGCAGTACAGCTACCATTTTCATCTCACCCAAAATGTGTTTCCGCACATGTAGCGCACAATGGTACAATCGGTGTGTGAAAACAATGTTTGGGACAGATTAAGAAAATCACAGTGACACTGATAATGAGCAGAAGTCTTAAAATGGCTATGCTGAAAATTTGGTGACAAAACTCCATAAAATGACTGTGTTACGAGTGAGCACTGCGCAGTTTCCACGCACCCTCGTAAGTTTATGAATTTGTAATATTTTCAGTCCAGATTTTCACACCTCCTTATGAACAGTACAGCTGTCATTTTCCACAACATGGCGGAAATGTGTTTTCACACTTTCAGCGCAGAAATCTGTGGTCACTGTGGGAAATCATTGTTCGGGACAGATAAAGAAAATCACACTGACACTGTTCATGATCGAGTCCCAAAATGCCTGTGTTAACAATCTGCTGTAAAAAAATCCCCAAACTAGTAACATTATGGGTATGCGTTGCTGCAGTTTCTATGCACGCTCGTGACTTCACCAGTTTTTTTAAGATTTTCACAGCAGATTTTCAACATTGCCATTTTTTACACCTCCCCATGAACAATACCGCTGTCATTTTTCACATCCTGTTCGGAATGTGTTTTTGCACCTGTGGTGCCAAATGCCGTAGTCGCTGTACAAAAGCTGTTTTCGGCTAACAAACTGATATTGCCACTGTTCATGAGGTGGGGGTCACAAAAACTCCATGTTGAAAATACCAATGAATGCCTGAGGCGTTAGGGTTTCTGACCATAACGCCCCACCCTGTAGAGAATGACAGGCATCAGGGGTGTGACTTGGGATTCTTGCCTGTAATGCTCATACCATTCCACCCCCACCCACACCCTGCAGCCAGTGAGAGGCATCAAGGTGTGCCTCGGACTCTTCGGGCCCAAACTTCACCCCATTCTCCTATACAGCACCCATCTCACCGTATTTCCTGATGGAATGGGGCAACCGTGACACTTGTCAGTGTCTGCAGGGTAGGGTGTGGTGAAATGGCATGGTTGTTATGTCTGACGACCCAAAGGCACACCCCAATGCCTGTCACTCTCTGCAGGGTGGTGGTGGGGTTGGCTTCAGTTCAATACTTCGCTGCCATTCCTATGATGCAGCTCTGTAACTTCTACACTACCAATGCCAATGCCAGCAAGCAAATATTCGGCATTGACAAATGCTTGTTTAAACAGGCAGCAGATGTGGCCCGTGTCTCTACTGGAATGACCACAAACAACTCCAGGAAGTTCCTTTTCATGCTTCCTATTACAAAAAGTAATACAGTTTGCCAACCATTTGGACAGGCACTGTTTGGAAACTGAAGCTCCCTCTTTCCCAGGGGTGAATGAAACAAAAAGCTGCTAGGACTTTCTGCAGTCCTTTGTGCAGTATATGTAGTACCTGAGTATTCTATGTACATCTGAAGTATGAAGCAATGCTTCCCCTGGATTGGCATGCTAAAGAAAATAAACTAGTAGGTGGATGGTTTGATTTAATGTAAACTCAGACACCACCTTTGGTAGAAACCTAGGATTAGTATGTAAAAAATCTGTCTTATGGAAAATCAAGTAAGGAGGGTCACACATTAGAGCCTGCAGTTCTGAAATCCTTCGAGCAGAAGTAATAGCAACTAAAAACAATGCTTTCCAAGAAAGAAAGCATACTCCACAAGTCATGAATAGCTCAAAAGGAGCCAAAGTAAATTTTTCCAACACAACATTCAGGTCCCACACCGGGACTAGATCATGGATAAGAGGCTTTAAATGAAAATGCTCTTTGGGCCGCTTCCAGCTGGGCCACTGTGCATTCTTCAATAGGTACATAGAAGGCTGAGATAGCAGCCAAGTGTACTTTGATAAAGGAGTACTGCACACCCACATCCAAAAGGGCAACAGATACTCTAGAACCTGATTTACTGGACAGGTAAAAGGGTCTAACTGGTGAGAAGCAGCCCACAAAGCAAACCACTTCCACTTCATGGAATAAGGGGCCCTGGTAGAAGGCTTTCTAGCAGCTACGAAGACATCAGCTACTTTTTGGGAGACCCCAAATCTAGCAATGGCTAGATTTTCAGGAGCCATGCATGAAGATGCAGCGATCTGAGGTCCGGATGGAACAGGGTTCCCTGCCTATATCAATACATAATTAAGCACTTTTAACAAGTGGTTTGGTGTAGGTGTTTGATCTATATGTGAGAGTTTGGCCAGTTTAAAAAGTTAAGGTGTACTGTCTTTTTAAGCTTGTAGCTTAAATGTGATGTTTCAGTACATTACTGACCAGCGCCCCCCGCCCTCCGGAGGAAGAACCTGGATAGGGTTCGAAGTGCTGGGGTATAACAGTCATTTGTAAGCATGTTCCTTTTGACTCACAATAAAAGACTTCATCTCATTTTGCTAGTGGAGACAACACTATACGGGGAGCGTTTTTTTTCTTTGGATTGGTGAGGTGTACCTTTTTTTATTGCAAGCTGCTTTTCTATTTTTGTTGCACTGGTGTTTTGTTTGTTACCCAACTGCACAGACATCCCTTATAGTGACGCAGAGGTTTCCATAGCACGGAGTGTTCATATTGGCAGCACTGCTTTTGATTTAATTGTAGTCCTCTGGCTTGTATTTATTTATGTTGTGGTGAAGTCCATTTGAGGAGTTAGTGTCTTCCACTCCCCATACTGTGAGTCATTTGTTCTGGCATGTTTTTCAAATATTGGATACTCGAGTTTACTACTTTTTAGTGGCATTTTTGCACTTTGTGAAAAGTATCAACATATCAACTAAGGTGATTTTGCAACATGGATTCTGGGTCTGAATCTGAGATGGACACAATGAATCAATTGCTTGCTAATGTCATAGAACAAAAACAAGGTAAACCCAGACCGCTGGCATGGAACATGCTGCAACATTCATCAGATGCTGTGAGCAGGCTGAAGACATATTCTCCTCCGAATACAGCTTTACTCCTGAGATACAGGAAGCCCTCAAAGATTTATTACGGAAGTATGAGAAGTTGAAACTGACTGAAATTAATGTTCATTATACGAAAATGAGCCTTAACAAGTATTTGGAGTCAAAACTAATTCTGAGGGGGTTAAGAATCAATAAAAGGCCAGCAGGTGGTTTCTTGAATGACAGCTACTGTGAGAGGTGGGAGACTGCTCTTAACACCTGTTCTAACACCCTGACTCAAATCCTGGTAGATCAGGATAGTGACAAACATGATACAGTTATCAAAGTGACAGAAGCTCTGTAGGAAGACTTAAGTAAACGTGCAAATAATTCAGATTTTTTTGAACTAAGTGAAAGAGTGAAAAACAAAGTACATGTACATGAAAAACAGGTTACTGCCAGAAAACAAAGTAAGTTTACTAGAGGCACCAATGATTATAAAGAGCACCAGATCTACGACTGGGACTCTGATTCTTCTTACAGACAAGGAAGGTCACATGGGAGGTCACAAAATGGACATTCATGGTCAACAGGCAAAAAAACAGGTTACTCACCTGTAGCAGTAGTTCTAGGAGTGGTATATGATGTTCATCCACACTTATAGGCAGACTCCTAGCAGTTCTCCAGGAGGAGGGAGGCAAGGTGCACACCCCTTATTTAGGAAACAGAGACTGGAGAACTGAGGCCCCAAAACAAGCATCCCAGCGTGACTCTAGGTCAGTGTGGTAATGGGAAATGAAGGTGTGTGCTGACCTTTACATAGCAGCCCTGCAGATTTCCTGGATAGGGACGTCCATGGAAGCAGCCACCGACGCAGCGGTATGGCGGGTGAAATGAGCCCTCAGCCCTCCTGGAGGCTCCCTACCCACCAACCTATAGCAGAGATCAATGCAGGATGTGATCCACCTGCCAATCGTCTGCTTGGCTGCAGGTCTGCCAGGTGCGGCTTCAGCGTAGGTGACAGACAGCTGGTGAACCGTTCCCTGAACTCCAGCCACGCACTCTTTATAATAAGCGAGTGCTCACCTCAGGTCCAGAGTATGGAGCCTATGCTTGGCCTCCAAGGTGTGACTGGTGAAGTACACCAGGAGATTTATCACCTGGTTAAGATGAAACTCTGACACAACCTTCAGGAGGAACTTCGGGTTGGGGCGCAGGACAACCTTGTCCTTATAGAAGACCAGGTAAGAAGACTCCACTGAAAGTGCCTGGAGCTCACTGATCCTTGGGCTGATGTGACAGCCACCAAGAAGGTGGTCTTCCATGACAGGTGAGACATATCACACCTGTGCATCGGTTCAAATGTCTTGCCCATGAGCTTTGCCAAAACGAGCAGCAAATCCCACAGTGGTGGTGGTTCACGCACCGGAGGGGAAATGTGGTCAAGGCCCTTGAAGAAGTGCTAGACCATCTTCTCCTGCGCCACCGACTGCTGACCAGCCCACGCACAGTAAGCAGAGATGGCTGCAAAGTGCATCTTAAGGGTCGTCAACCGAAGGCCCGACTGAGAGAGGGACCAAAGATAATCAAGAATGCTAGCCACTAGACAGGGCACAGGGTCCAACCCCTTGCACTGACACCAAATGGAGAATCTCTTCCACCTGAAGGCATAGCACTTCCTAGTTGACTCCTTCGAGATGCCTCCACAACGGTGAAGATCGCTTTGGAGACCGAAGGCCTGGAACTCTAGCCGCTCAGGAATCAGGCTGTCAGGTGCAGGGATTGAATGTCCGGTGAGTACCTTCTCCTGATTGATGGAAAACTGGTCCGGGCATAGGGAAGACACCTCGGAACCTGCTGCTGAGGCTGATGAGATCGGTTTACCAGAACTGGCGCAGCCAATCTGGAGCCAACAGGATTACCTGTGCCTTGTCCTCCTGGCCTTGAGGAGTGCCTTGTGGATCAAGGAAATCAGAGAAAAGGCACAGAAGAGGCCTGGGGTCCAGGGCCTCGAGAAATCATCCCCCTGCAGCGTTCCCTGCTGGGGGTGGGTGGGCACAATACAGCCTCAGCTTTGTGTTCTCCCTGGAGGTGAACAGGTCCACCTGAGGGGTGCCCCACTGGGAGAACAGGCTGTGTACTATCTCTGGATGGAGAGACCACTCGTGAGACACCTCGCCCACCCGGCTGAAGGCAACCACCAGCTGACTGGAGGCTCCTGGCACATGGATGGCTAGGAGATCTGCCTCTAGGCTGCACACGAGGGTCCAGACGAAAGCTTCCCTGCATAAGGACAGGGAGGCGCCCACCCTGTTTGTTGAGGTAGTACATGGTTGTGCTGTTGTCCATCTGGACTTGGACTACCTGACCCCGAATGTGCGGAGTGAATGCAGTCAGCACCAGCCGAACTGCCCGGAGCTCCAGCAGGTTGATGTGGCATCGGGACTTCTCGGGGGTCCAGAGTCCGTGGACTCTGTGTTCTCCCAGGTGGGCATCCCAGCCCATGAGAGAGGCATCAGTCGTCAGGATGACCATCGGCTCTGGGTGGACAAATGAGATCCCTTTCTGCAGATGTTCCGGGACCAACCACCACTGCAGAGTGTCCCACACCTGCTGGGTCACAGTGACCAGCTGGTTGAAGTGACCCCTGCGCTGAGACCACTGGCTGGCCAGCTCCCATTGCAGAGTGTGCATTCTCCAGTGGGCCCATCAGACCATGCTGATGAAGGCTGCTATGTAACTCATCAGGCGCAGGAAGTTCCGGGCTGGGCACAATTGCCCAACCAGAAATGATTAGGCAAAGGAGGAAAGAGCCTCTGCCCTGTCCTCTGGGAGTCGAGCTCTGGCTCTGCAAGAGTCAAGCTCCGTGAGCTGGCCCGCCAGCACAGTGGTTGGATTTCCGCCTGCAACGCCGACGACCCTGGGTTCAGGAACGGACCCGGGTGTCGGAGGGCTGGCTGGGGGAGAGATGGTTTGAGCATCCCAAGACTGCTCGCCTTCTCCTGGGAGGGAGGGGGTACACAGCCCGGTGTATGCCAGCCCCTGGCAGAGGCCGAGGGCATGGCAGCACTTCGGGCATTGCTGCGGGAGGAAGCACTGACATTGGCTTATGCCTTGACATCATGTGGCATGTCACGATCCCAAAGAAAACCAGGGAAAATACCCCCGATCAACCAGATGACGGTCGCCAGTCCCCTGCTGCCACGAAGCTCTGGATAGCCCGGACCGATCCCAGCAGCACCCGGGTCAACTGGATGCGCCTACCAACGCATTCTCCCCAGAAGGGGGGAGGGGGACCCATCCGATGAAGGGATACGTTGCGTTCTCTGGGGGCTGCAGTATGGGAAGGTGGTTGGTGGTGGTGATGGTGGGGGGAGTCGTGGGCTGCATCTAGGTGACCTGAAGGAGATGCCAGTCAGGGATGCATGGGGAGGTGCAAAAACAAGCAACAACAACAAAAAAGATTCAAGCTCTGCCCCGATGAAGCTGACCACCTGCAAGGGTATGAGTTCCAACTTGGCCTCGTTGACCAGAAGACAAGAGAGACGCAGTTCTGGAGGGCCAGGTCCCCGGACTGTTCCACCTGCTCTTGGAGGGACCCGCGATCAGCCAGTCATCCAGGCAGGGGTAAACCCAGACCCCTCGGTGCCTCAGGTAAGCTGCCACCACTGCAATGCACTTGGTGAAGACCTTGGGGGCAAAAGACAGGCTAAATGGCATGGCCTGGAACTGTTAGAGGGTTCCTTCTGCTCGGAAGCAAAGGAACCTTCTGTGAGATGGACGGATTGGGAAGTGAAAGATCCAGGGAGCAAAACCAAATGTTTTGCTCTAGTCAGAGATGGCATGGTCTGAGAGACAGTGACCATCCAGAAGGTGCGTGACTTGAGGAACTCACTCAGGTTGTGCAGATCTAAAATAGGGCACCAGCTCCCCATCCGTTTTGGCACCAGGAAGTACCTGGAGACAAACCCTGGGTGTTCCGGAGGATCCGTGACAGGAACCACAACCTCCTTGCAGAAAAGCTGGGCAATGTCCTCCCGTAGGGCCGACATAATGTCTGCAGATACCAAGTCCTTCCATGGTGCACGGGCCCAGCAAGGAGGATACTGCTCAAACTCCAGAGGCAGATTCTGACCAACCACCTCAGGAACCCACCTGTACGTGGTGACAGCAGACCAGGCAGAAAGGAAATGGCTGAGCCGGCCCCCCACAGGAGGATCCAGGGGTGGTATGACGGGGATGAGGGAGGCACCCTTCATCCCGTCACTGGGCAGGCGTGGAGGAAGGCCCGGCTGAGGAACCACCGCGCCCTCTTCCTCCAGGCTTGCGGACGACCAAGGCCACTGACTTCGGCCGAGGTCACCAGGCCTGAGCCTGCTGCCCAGCTTGGGACTGGTCTGGTTTGGCCACAGGAGTGGAAGTGGACCGAAAGGGCTTCTTTTTCTGTTGTTTGGAGCCCTTGGGGTCCCTCTAGGCAGATGTCACAGAGTCCAAGGTGGCACTTGACTTTTCAGTGCAGGTGACGTGGCCCTCGACCCAGGGCCCGAACAGGTCGCTGCCCAGGAAAGGAACATCCGCCAGCTTGTGCTGGGTATCTGCCGTGAAGGTTGAGATCCGCTGCCAAGCCCTGTGGCACATGGCCATTGCGGCCGCCAGAGAGTGGGCACAGGAGTCCTCAATTCCATGCTTGTCTGGAGCTGTTGCTTAGTCACAGCCTGACCCTGGTCCCGGACTTGTATGACCATGATCTGGAGGTCCGCTGGTAGATGAGGGAGCACCTCATCCAAAGTGCCCAACAAGGCATGAGAGAAGTGGACCATCGGAAGGGTCAAGCTCGCCTGGCAGAGGCCAAGCGAGGAGGATGCGTAGCCCTTTTTCGCCACATGGTCCAACTTCTTGGACTCCTTATCAGGTGGTTTGTTAACATCCCCCATGTTGTAAGAGCACCGGAACACAGAATCAGCCACCAAGCCCTCGGTCAAGGGATGTTCCGTGAATCCCAAAAGGGAGCTGGTAGGGACCGCATAATTGGGGCCATCTGAGCCGATGGTGCTGGGCAGGAAGCGGGGCGCTGCGAAAGCTCCAAGACAGTGCCAAGAATGGCCTCTGTGACAGGGAAGGCTTCCCCAGGGGAGTCACACGGGTCTAAGATCTCGGTAAGAGGGTACCGAGCCTGTTTTTGAACGGGCTCCATCTTAAGACCCACGGATTCCGAGATCAGGCGCAGGAGACCCATGAAGGAGGTAGGGACCTTTGTCCGTTGAGAGAGACCCCTAACCGACTCCGTGTTCACCGGATGGGAGTGTAAGAAGGAACCCTCTGACTCTGAGGAGTCGTCAAAGAGGGGTCAACTGCCAGAATACCTGCTGACACTCCGTGGACGGTCAAGGGTCATGGTGACCAACAGCAGATGGGGAAGACCCGAAGCTGGCTGAGACTCCTTGGTCGGAGAGCTGGATGTTTAGGTGGCAGCTCCACCAGAATCGGTGGAGACACCACAGTAGGCCAAGCCGGGACTGGTCTGGTCGGCTCTTTAGGCAGAGAAGGCGTCGGCCTCTGTGGCAAAAGCCCGGTGATGCCTGGGGTAGGAGCCGGCACAGGTTTCATACTGGCAAACACCTGCTCTTGCCACATGAGAGCCTTGTAGCGTTGATGCAGCTTACACCGAAACCTCTCCTCACCAGGGGAGGACGAGGATGAAGAATAGCAGTGGCGCCGCTTTCCCGGGCATCTAGACTGGGAACGCCAACGTCCCATCCTCTGTCTTTTCCCTCAAAACACTCCTTCGTGACTTCTCTGCTAACTCCTGTAAATGCCCTTGACTGCACACTGCCCCCCCCCGACTTCCATCACATTCCAGTATCACACTCCTCTGACCTCAGCATAACCTTGGGTTTTGCACAGCTGTTCTTGTGCTCAATCTGTTAATCTGTTAATCAGTGTATCTGTTCCACTGGTCATGGCTACAGTACTGTGCATTGACTGTACTTATATTGTCTCTTTGCACAGCAACTGTAAAGTACAGTTATGTAAGAACGTACCGTAACAGTAGATCTTCGAGAGAGGCTCTTGCAGTAGGTAATTACATATAGGACTGACGTCGGCAGGCGGCAGGACCCCACGGAAAAATTTCTAGCTAGCAGTCCCTGGCGAGGGATCACCCCCACGTCAGGTGACTGGCGTCAGGAGACATCGGTATAAAGAGGCGGTCCCTGATGCCCGCCTTCCAGTTCTTTCCCGCCACAGGCCAAAAGAGGCCGGAGGAGAGAAGGGTGGATATTTCCCTCACTGGAAAAGGAGCTGAAAAAGCTTAGGGAGATGGAGGGTGGGAAGGTATTACCTACTGCAAGAGCCTCTCTCAAAGATCTACTGTTACAGTAAGTTCTTACGTAACTGTACTATCTTACTTCGAGAGGGCTCTTGCAGTAGGTAATTACATATAGGACTGAATCCCAAGCAGTCTGGAACAAGAAGCATCGGGAGGAGGAAATCTACTCCAAGAAGTAGTTCTAGCTGTGCATGCTTTAAGATAAGAGGCCTTGCAGAACAGCCAGCCCGAAGCCTGCTTTACGGCGAGAGGCAATATCCAAACTGTAGTGTTTAGTAAAGGTATGGACTGAAGTCCAGGTGGCGGCAGCACAGATATCTGCCGCTGACACATTCTTGAAATAAGCCGCTGAGGCAGCTACTTCTCTGGTGGAGTGGCCTCTTACTTGATCCGGCAGGGTTTTGTTCTATTTGTCATAACAGAAAGTGATGCAATGAGCCAACCATTTAGATAGGCATTGCTTAGAAACAGCATTGCCTTCTCTTTTATGAGCAAAAGAGACGAACAGTTGATCAGTCTTTCTGAGATCCTTCATCCTGTTGGTGTAGTATCTCACAATCCGGTGAACGTCCATAGTATGGAGTACATACTCCCCCTGATTAGAGTACTGCATGAAAAAGGTGGGTAACTCTATGGACTGATTTAGAGTAGACTCTGCTACTACCTTAGGGAGAAACTTAGGGTTCGTGTGCAGAGCAACACGTTCCTTGTGAAAAATCAAGTATGGAATCCTACACATCAGGGCCTGGAGCTCGGAAATTCTCCGAGCGGAAGTAATAGCCACCAGGAAGAGAGTCTTCCACAAAAGGAACTTCAAGTCTGTGGAAGCTGCCGGTTCAAAGGGAGGCAGAGTAAGTTTCTCGAGAACAAAGTTCAAGTCCCAAGGGGGAACAGGAGTACGTATAGGAGGTCTCAGATGGAGGACCCCTCTGAGAAAGGTCTTAGCGACCTCCAGTTGAGCAAATGTCTGGTCTGCAAAGGGGACATGATAGGTTGAGATGGCCGCCATGTGGACTTTCAGAAAGGAATGACTGAGACCCAGGTCGAACAGATGGCGTAGGTACTCCAGCAGAAGCCCCGCTGAGCAGGAAAAGGGTTCCACGCCCTTGGAAGCAGCCCAGATACTGAACCTTTTCCACTTCATGGCGTAGGTGGATCAAGTGGAGGGTTTTCTAGCCTCCACTAAAATCTCTGCCACTTGAAGAGAAACCCCAAAACGGGATTGAGCTAAGTCTGCAGGAGCTATGCATGCAGCTGAAGGGATTTGATGCCTGGGTGGACCAGGGTCCCCTGATCCTGGGTCAGTAAACCTTGTGATAGAGGAAGAGGAAGAGGATGATCCCGAGTATTGTTGTAGAAGAGAGAACCAAACTTGCCTGGGCCAGAAAGGAGCAATCAGAATCATTCGTGCTCCTTCTGAAGCTAGTTTCTGCAAGACTCGTGGGATAAGTGGAATTGGGGGAAAGGCATAGACACATCTGTCCTTCCAGTCTAGAGACAGAGCACCTATCCAGAAAGCGCCTCGCTCTGGAATGAGCGAGCAGAAAACGGGAAGCTTTGCGTTTAGGGGGGATGCGAACAGGTCGACCTGTGGTGTTCCCCAAAGTCGGAAGATACTGTCTAGGACCCCTTGGTCCAGTTCCCACTCATGAGCCAGAGCAGATGGGCGACTTAGCTTGTCTGCCAGGGTGTTGTCAACTCCCCGAACATGAACTGCCATGAGGTGAAGGTCGTGTTGTGTTGCCTCAACCCCAAACCCTCATTGCTTCCTGCAAAGAGGGTAGGACCGAGTCCACTCTTGTTTGTCAATGTACCAAACCACACACATGTTGTCTGTCTGGACGGCTAGGTGGCCGGGAAGAATGTATGGGTGAAGGGCCTGGAGAGTGTACAACACTGCTCAAGCTCGAGCACACTGATGTGGAGTGTCTGTTCGGCTTGGACCAAGAGCCCTGGGTCCGATGAGGACCTAGATGGCTCCCCAACCCTCGCCTCGATGCGTCGGTGGTTAGAGTCTGGAGTGGGGGACTGATGAAGAAGGGAACTCTCAAACAGGTTCTCTTGAACCATCCACCATTGCAAGTCCTGAGCATCGGGCGAGGAGACTAGAACTGGGTGATCTAAGTCGCCCACTAACTGATCCCATTGGGACGGAGAGTCCACTGAGATACTCTCATGTGGAGTCGGCAGAGGAACTGTTGGGATTGCAGCTGCCATGAGCCCGAGAAGGCGAAGGACTGACCTTGCACTGACCCACCTGCGGCCAGACAACAGACTTATTTGAGTCTGGAGGGTGGACGCCAGTCCGGTGGCAGGAAAGCCCTGCCAATGGTCGTGGTCTAGAATCACCCAGATGAACTGTAGTCTCTGGGATGGGACTAGAGAGACTTGGAATGGTTGATGGTAATACAGGCAGGGCAAAACCTGGTGGGTAACAGTGAGGCAGTGCAGGGTTCCTCCTGGGCAGAGGCCGCCAGGAGCCAATCGTCCAGGTACGGAAAACCTGCACCCCCTGGTACGCAGGTAGGCTGCCACCATTGCCAGGCATTTGGTAAACACTCGGGGCGCTGAGGAAAGGCCAAATGGAAGTGCCTTGAATTGGTAGTGGTCCCCTTGGAACGCAAAACGAAGATATTTGCGATGAGACGGGAGAATGGAAATGTGCAGGTAAGCATCCTGCATATCCAGAGCACATAGCCATTGACCCGACCGGAGAAGGGTCAGAAGGCTCTGCAACGAGAGCATTCTGAACCTTTTGTATTCGACAAAAAGATTCAGGGAACTGACATCCAGAATAGGTCTGAGATCTCCTGTCTTCTTTGGGACCAGGAAGAAATGGGAATAGTAACCCATCCCTTGAAGATGAAGGGGACGGGTTCTATTGCTTGCTTCAGTAGTAGAGCTGAAATCTCCTCCTGGACCAAGAGAAGATGTTCCTGTGAATATGACGACTTTGTGGGGGTGGCGAGGTGGTTTCTGTAGAAACTCTATCAAGTGTCCTTCTGCGATCAGCTGGAGCACCCAAGAATCTGATGTTATCCTCTCCCATCCCGGAAGGTGGAGGGAAAACCTCCCTCCTACTGGTTCCTCCGGGGAGTCCGGAGGCTGTGGGAGGGGGGAGCAGGTGGTGTGGAGCAGCGCGAGCTGAAGCAACCACTGCTTTTTTTTGGTGAGGCGCTTAGCAGTTGTGGGGCCCGATGTTTGGTGGCCGCCTTCCCTGGCATTTCGCCTCAACATTCCGCCTGGCGGCGGGATGGCGCTGCAGCTGGTGGAGGCGGTACATATAGTCAACAGACTTCGTGCCATCCCCTTCTCCTGCAAATCGGTGATGATGTCCTTGACATCGCATCTGAAAAGCACAGACCCCCAGAAGGGTGCTTCCTGGACAGCGGACTGCACATCCAGGACCAACCCTGACATATGGAGCCAAGCATGACGACGCAGGCCGACGGCGAAAGCTGAGCTCCATCCAGCAGTGTCCACTGCATCGCAGGTTGCATGAAGCATGTGTCGACTGGCCGAACGTGCAGAGCAGACAAGATCAGCCAACTCCTGCTTGACTTAGGAGTCCGGCAGGGAGTCCAGCTTGGCTTCCACCTGAGTAAGAATGGCCTTCTGGTAGTCCTCCATATGGCCGACATAGTTCAGGGCCCGAATCCCCAGCGTGGATGAAGCAAAGATCTTCTTTCCATACTGGTCCAGTAGGCAGGATTCTTTGTCAGGTGGCGACGAGCTAAGATGTTTTGGGTTAGCCGACTGGCCGTGAGCGGTGCTAATCACGACCAAGTCGGCACGAGGGTGAGAATCTAAGAAATCAACACCCTCGGGAGCCTGGTATAGCCTGTTCAACTTCCGCGGAAGTGGGGCTAGAGCTGACAGATGTTTCCAGATGGTGGTGACAAGGTCAGCGTGAGGCTCTATCCAGGGTGGTACCAAAGCAACTCTGTAAAAGAAGGATCTTCCAGAGGAGACTTCGGAGGAGTCCTTGTCCTGGGCTTCGACGGAGAGCGTGGCTCGTCATCCCTTCGAGCAACCGCAGAGGAATCTGAGGAGTCCGAGGGTGAAAAGGAAGAGGAAGAGGAAAAAGACTCCCTTTCCCGACCCAGGGGAGGAACGGACCCCTTGGGAAGCACCTGAGGAAGCGTATCCTGCCACTCTCTCGACCCAGATGGGAGAGCCCTGGAGTCCGGAGATGGTGAGGGACTGTGCCGCCACGGACGACGGGAACCTGAGACGGCACCATCACCGTAGGTGGCTCTCCACCTCTCTGGTGAGCTGAGCCTGGCCTCAGCCCACCAGGAGGCCAAGAGTCTTCTGCAAATCCAGCGTGCTGTGGGGCGGAGGAGGAGGGGGATAAGGATATGGGTTGTACCCATATGGAGAGTATCCAAAACCCGGCGTCGGGTATTGTGGTGTTGGGTACTGCGGCGTCGGAAATACTGGCATCGGGTACTGTGGCACTGGATACTGTGGTCCCGGATACGCCGGGCGCTGGATAGGATGGAGGGTATCCAGGAGCCGGAGGAGCTGCCGGAGCAGACGTCGCCGGGCGGCCCCGCTGGGCGATCCGTTGAGGCCCAGAGGGCGGAGGGCCTGGCGGTGGGAAAACATCCGGAGCGGGATGTCGGCCGGAGTCGGTAAAACCTGGGCGCCGGGCTGGCGCTGGAAGCCCCAGCGTTGGAGGTGCCAGCATTGGAGCTGGCGTCCGGGAAGCCGACATCAGTTCCGGTGCACCTATAGGAGGACGGTCCGACAGAGGAAGAACCCCAGCATCACCGGGATGGAGGAAAAATCTCTGGGTCAGGCTGGGGACTCGGGTCCCCGGATGACAGCGAAGGCCGCGGAGAACCGGAACGATGGACGGGCAGGTCCGTCAGTCGGGTTCTTTCGCTGACCAGACGAATCAACATGCAGTTTTACAGCGAAGTTCCCGCAGATGCCAGAGAAGACGGTGTCCGACTTATGGGAGCCTTCACGGAGGCAGACCGAGAGGAAGGAAGCGGCCTGGTCCGGCGGGAGAGGGAGCGTGCACCTCCACAGCTTTCTCTGCGTGGCGTCAGAGGGCCGATGTCAACTTATCGACTCACCTGCAGTAGGCTTGCTACAGCTGAACCGGGGCAGAGGCTTCCAATTGCCCGGAGGCACCCAAAGGCCCGAGCGTGAGCCAGACGGGCGGCTGACGCCTCGGAAACCTCCAAGGCGGCCGCCGAGGAGCGGTCTCGGAGGAGACGTTACCTGAGTCCCAGCGACTCCCAAGGGAGACGTGGTGGAGGAGCCCTTGTCCCGGTGCTTCTCCCTGTCTTTCTTCTTCTGATGGCCTTCAGGGGAAGTGGATGCCTGCCTCAGTTTTTTGAGCTTCTTCTCCATCGAACTCATCTTTTTCTTCAAGATGTGGGCTTCCAGGGATTGCTGCCGCCTTTTCTGGGTAGCCGCGTCGAAGCTGAGGCAGTGCTGGCACTTCTCGACCGGGTGATCAGGGCCTAGACAGAACAAGCACAAGGAATGGCCGCCTTATGCGGGAGTTGGGCGCCTGCACTAGTCAGCTCTTATTTTTCTGCTCGAGGGTGTAGGGGACGACATACACCGACGATGACCTGACGACTGTCGAAAAAAATATCAGAATAATTCAGTAAAAACCGACGAAGCAACAAACTTTTCCGCAAGGCGCTGCATGAGCTAACGACAGGAAAGAACTGGAAGGGACCGCCCCTTTATACCGACGTCTCCTGATGCCGGTTACCTGACGTGGGGGTGGTCCCTCGCCAGGAACTGCTAGCTAGAAATTTTTCCGTGTGGTCCTGCCGCCTGCCGACGTCAGTCCTATATGTAATTACCTACTGCAAGAGCCCTCTCAAAGATCTTCTGTATTTTACTGCATTTTATTATCAAAGTTGTACTGTAATTCCCTTCCCCCAGACCCCAGGATGAATCTGGAAATGAGCTGTCACCAGCTCAGTATGTTTTTCCTGGTGAAACTTTAAAAATACCTGGTAAAACATTTGGAATGAATACCACTGCAGTGGTAGAGAAGAAAAAATTACTCACTCACCTTAGTAGTTGTGTTTCTTCTAATGGAGTCTTGCTGTATTCTGACAATCTGCAGTTAGCTCCAGCCTTTGAACTGCCCTGGAGTGTAGAGGGTTCATTTTCTATGCAGTGCATAGAATGTTGAGCTCGAGCTCGGCTGAGGTCTCTGTCTGCAGCACTTTGAAACTCAACCGTCAGATTCTTACAAGCAAACACTCACTGACTATGTGGAAATTGTAAATTTTTTTAACTAGCCAACTGGCAACAGAAAGTTTTGGATTCCCAAAGGAAGACTCAAGTCAGGAAACCCAAAAACATCTAAACTGTGTAGCCTCCTCTCTCCTGAGGAAGAATGATCAGTGAAGAAAACAGGGAGAGACACAGACTGATTCAAATGGAAGTCTGAAACCACTCTGGGCAGGAACCTCCTATTGGTTCTAAGTACCACTTTATCTCTATGAAAGGAGATAAAATCAGGTTCCACTGACAGGGCTTGCAATTCACTGATACGTCTGGCAGAGGTAATGGCTACCAAAAACACAGTTTTCCAAGTCAAGTACTTAAGCTCTGCTGAGGACATAGGCTCAAATGGTGGTTGCATAAGTTGAGCAATGCAAACATTTAAGTCCTGGGCAGGGGCAGGATCCATAAAGGGAGGATTGGTATGAAGCAATCCCTTGAACAATTTACAGAATATGGGGTGAGATGACAGTGAGGAAGGCTTTCCCACTGACAGAAAAGCAGAAACAGCTGACAAGTGTACCTTAAGAGTAGCTGGTCTGAGGCCTAGGCCATTAAGATGGACCATATAATCCAGAACTGTAGGTAATTTGGAAGTGGAGAGGGGACTCAGAGAGCCTAGGAGGGGAAACACCAGAAGGTCTGTCTGGGGAGATGTCCGGTTCCATCCAGACTTTCTGCTCAATCATACTTATCATCTTGCTCATAATCCCTCCTCCTCAAATTCAGTTCATAAAAATCTTCAGACAGAGACCTCAACCGAGCTCGAGTCTCAACGCCTATGCACTGCATAGAAAATTAACCTCTACACTCTGGGGCAGTTCAAGGCTGGAGCAAGCTGCAGATTGTCAGAATACAGCAGGACTTCATATTGTCTGAATGACACCTCCACCACACACCCACATATATTTACACAGATTCTCCACACACACTCACTGACATCTCATAGTATACAAAAAAATCAGTGGTCACCTCACACTACAACAATCCCACTGCTTTTCCACACAAACTCTCCCAATGTTCCCCTCCTCCACAAACATCTCCAATGTCCACCAACCCCCCAATAAACCAAGAAGCATAATAACCTAATGCCCCTTGCATCAGTTTAATCAAAATGTATGTATGCACGCTCTAATAACTGATTGCTAACCTGTTATCCTGCATTTGTTAGTTAATTGTCCTGATTTTTGTATTGTACTTCTACTGACATGGAACCTTTGTAAAAGAGCCTTGGCTCAAAGGTACTTGCAATCCTAGACTCAAATAAATAAATAAAAATAAAACCTGCAGCACTGCATTGTTAGAAATGGTGAGGGTGGTGTACCTTTCACATCAAACAGCCTCATACCTGCTGAGCTAGTCTGGCTGCTGCTGCAGCTAGCCCTGCTTTCAATGGAGGCTACGCGGTTCCCTCCCGAACGGGACGCCCTGTTTTGGAAGTGAAGGCATGACACGGGCTGCAAACAGTAGAAAACATCAGAGGTTAGAGAAGCAGAATTCTGATCTCACCGCTTGGCAATCTCAGTATAATAATCACTTTACGGTATTTATGCAGCACCTTTCATGCAAGCAACTCAAAGTACTTTACAATTAACAGAGAACTAATGTCAATGAAGTGCAGCCACCTCTGAGATGGAATGTCGCATTATTCAGTGCCAGTTCACTACTTAACAGCTCTCCAACTCTGCCCAGATGCAAGCCGATAACTACTGAACTAGGTGAAACTGTTGGTGGATTAGTGAAAGGAGATTTAACGACGGCACCAGGGCAAATTCCCCTAGTTTTTTCAGAAGGGCCATAGTATCTTTAAAGTCCACCTGAACAACCACCAGAACAGACAGACAGGATCTTAGTTTAACCCCACAGCCAAACGACAGAAGTCACTCAATGGTAGGCTCTGTTCTACCACAGCAGGTAATCCCGTCACAACAGGACTGATCCCTCATGGCAAGCTTTGTCCTTCACACGGCAGGTACTGTCCCTGCACAACAGACTATTTCTCCCTAAACAGTGGCTCAGCCTCCACCAGTATTCTCTTGCTCTTTGGTTTCCATGGTGTGTCGCTGTTGCGGCATCAACAGCAGACACTGCCCACTTCTCCAAAGGCCTCTATCCCCTCCAATCTCTTATCCTTTGGTTCCCATGGTGTGTCATTGCAGCTGTCCTAACATTAGCAGTCTCTGTCCCCTAACAGTGGCTCGCCTCCACTCTACCCTTTGGGTTCCATGGTGTGTCATCATTTCTTCTTCTTTGGTCGATTTTCAAGCTTAGTCCTCCTTACAGATTCCAGGGATGGATAAACTAGAAAGCAAAGAAATTCAGTTTATGCCATAGCAGGTGAAGCAGTTTTGCATTATACAGTGGCAGGCAAGAAAAAATTACTCACCTTAGTAATTATATTTCTTCTAATGGAGTCTTGATGTATTCTGACCATCTGCAGTTAGCTCCAGCCTTTGAACTGCCCCGGAGTGTAGAAGGTTAATTTTCTGCAGTGCATAGAATGCTGAGCTCGCTCGGTTGAGGTCTCTGTCTGCAGCACTTTGAAACCCAACCGCCAGGTTCTTACAAGCAACCACTCATTGACTAACTATGTGGAAAATGTTACTTTTTTTCTTTATCGTACTACTGTTTATTCTCCTCGGCAGAGCGGCCCCACACGATCTCTGATCGCCAGCCCTGCACCCCAGGACCCAGTTGTGCGTGGGGGCCACACAAACCCACTCCCCAGTGGGCCAGCCATTATCGCTCTCGCACCCACTGGGTACACGCCCCTCCTGGGTCTCTCCGGGGGCGCAAGGCGTGGCCATCAGCAGCGAAGATTGCCCTCCGCATTTTCCACATTTTCTCCCCAGTGGAGAGCTGGACGTGCAATGGCATCCGAGCACGTAGTGCTGATGCCCGCCATGCTATACCCCCTTGCTATTACATGCCGCTTGTAGTGCAGCTGGCCTCCGCCAGTCACCGCTACAGGGCGATGCAAGCCCACTACCCACCCCAGAGAGAGAGAGCAGTCGGCTAATCCTCCTGTTAGCCCTCGCGGCCCGAGTCCATTCCCCAACCTCGGTCGCCAGCGTGGCACGAGGTGTGGCGTCCAGTGCCTCAACCCTCAGCACCACTGGGCCGAAATTGTAACATTTTTAACTAGCCAAATGACAACAGAAAGTTTTGGATTCCCAAAGGAAGACTCAAGTCAGGAAACCCAAAACTAAAACCTATTCAAAATAAAAGCTTATACTACAAAGCACCCAGATAATGCAGAGGGAGTGCTTGAAGCACCCCTGGGGTGCAACACTGCGCCTGCCCACCCACTTCCCAAAAACAGGTTCTGAGAGGGGAGGCAGGGAGTGTGGTAAGAATACAGCAAGACTCCATTAGAAGAAATATAATTACTAAGGTGAGTAGTTGTTTCTTCAAACAACATGAAGTCTTGCTGTATTCTGACAATCTGCAGACTACCTAGCAGTACCTCCAAAGAGGAGTGACAGAACCTACTTTGGGAATAGGCTCTGAAGTACTGCTGTTCCAAACCAAGCATCACTCCTAACCTGGATATCCAGAGAGTAGTGCTTGGTAAAGGTATGGACTGTTTTCCAGGTGGCTGCTTGACAAATTTCTAACAGAGGATATCCTGGCAGCAGCCAGGGAAGCAGCTGTACCTCTTGTGGAATGAGCCCTCAGGCCTGAGGGTGGAATTTTTCCCAGTTTCTCATAGCAGAATTGTATACAGGAAACAATCCACCTGGCAATAGTTCTCTTGGTGGCAGGTTTGCCCTTTCCCACTTCCCCATAAGTGAGAAACAACTGGAGGGTATCAAACCTGTGACACTTGGTACTCTCTATGTAGTAGCTAAGAGCTCTTTTAACATCTAAACTGTGTAGCCTCCTCTCCCCTGAGGAAGAATGATCAGTGAAGAAAACAAGGAGACACACAGACTGATTCAAAAGGAAGTCCGAAACCACTTTGGGCAAGAACCTCCTATTGGTTATAAGGACCACTTTATCTCCATGAAGTGAGATAAAATCAGGTTCCACTGACAAGGCTTGTAATTCACTGATACATCTGGCAGAGGTAATAGCTACCAAAAACACAGTTTTCCAAGTCAAGTACTTAAGCTCTGCTGAGGACACGGGCTCAAAAGGGGGTTGCATAAGTTGAGCAATGCAAACATTTAAGTCCCAGGCAGGGGCAGGATCCCTAAAGGGAGGATTGGTATGAAGCAGTCCTTTGAAAGATTTACAGAATACAGGGTGATATGACACTGAGGAAGGCTTTCCCACTGACAGGAAAGCAGAGACAGCTGACAAGTGCACCCTGAGAGTAGCTGGTCTGAGGCCTAGGCCATTAAGATGGACCATATAGTCCAGAACTGTAGGTAATTCAGCAGTGTCTGGAGATGTATGCTTCTTGGAACACCAAATGCTGAATCTTTTCCATTTGGAGTTATAAGTCTTTCTGGTGGCAGGCTTTCGAGAGGCTTTGAGAATATCCAAAACCCCTTGGGACAGATGCAAATCTGCATACTCTAACTCTTCAAAAGCCATGCCTTGAGATTGAGAGACTGAAGACTGGGGTACCAGATCCTCCCAGAGGAGGTTAACAGGTTGTAATTCCTGGGAAGAGACAGGGGAACATGGACTGTTAGGGACAGCAGGAGGGGGTACCAGGGCTGCCTGACCCAATCTGGAGCAATCAGAATCACTTTGCAGGGTTGTGACCTTATCTTGACCAGAACCTTGAACAGTAGAGGAAAGGGAGGAAGGCATAGAGAAACTTCCTTCCCAGTTCAATGCCAGAGCATCCAGAGGACTGAGCCCAAGACTGGGGTCTGCAACAAAACAGAGGAAGTTGGGTGATTACCTGGGGCTGCAAAGAGATCTATCTCTGGAGTGCCCCATCTTGAAAAAATCACTTGCAACGCCAGAGGGTCCAGGGACCATTCATGATGGCCCTAGGAGATCCTGCTCAGTGCATCTGCTAGCACACTGTCCTTCCCTGGAAGGTGGACTGCTATCAGAGATGTCTGCAGAGAATAAGCCACGGACCACAATTTCATGGCTTCCATGCAGAAGGCTGTGGACCGAGTGCCTCCCTGCTTGTTGATGTATCACGTGGTGGTGTTGTCTGTTCTGACCTGAACCACCTTGTTCTGTACTGACTGAGAGAAAGCCTGCAGGGCCAGAGAAACTGCCCTGAGTTCCAGGAGATTGATATGAAGAAGGGATTCCTGAGGGGGCCACAGTCCCTGGGCTGTGAGAGCCCCGAGATGGCCTCCCCACCCCAAAAGGGAAACATCCGTGGTAAGGACCACCGAATGAGGCTGAGCGACAAATGGAACCCCTTGCCTTAGACTGTCCTGATCCTGCCACCACTGAAGACCTTGAATCAGTATCCGAATCACTGGAATCAGTCTGGTAAGAGGATTGTTCCTTTGGGACCAAAAGATGGAACTGAATGTCCCTCATCTGGAATCTTGCCCCTTGGACCACTGCTGTAGAAGCTGCCACGTGGCCCAAGAGCTGAAGGAAGTGCCTTGCTAGTTGGGACACCTGCAGGCTGAAGGAAGAAGCCAGTTCTATAAGAACTCTTGCCCTTTCCAGGGGAAGAAAGGCTCTTGCTTTGACAGCATCTAGCTCTGCCCCTATAAAGGTAAGAAGCTGCACCGGTTCAAGAACTGACTTGGGAAGGTTGAGAAGAAATCCCAGGGAAGTGAGCACTTGCTGAGTCACTTGCAGGTCTGACTTGACTTGGTTTGGAGACTGACCCACTATGAGCCAGTCGTCCAGATATGGAAAAATGGAAATCTTTTGCCTTCTTAGAAAGGCAACTACTACTGCCAGGCACTTTGTGAAAACCCTTGGAGCTGATGTTAGACCGAAGGGCACTGCTTTGAACTGATAATGGACTGAGGGCAACTTGAACCTGAGGTACTTTCTGTGGGAGCACCTGATGGGGATGTGAAAGTAGGCATCTTTGAGGTCCAGGGAGGCTAGCCAGTCCCCTGGCCTAAGGGAGGGAAGAATTATTTCGAGTCACCATCTTGAACCTTGGTTTTAAAAGATGTTTGTTCGGGTATCTTAGATCTAGGATGGGTCACCACTCCCCTATCTTTTTTGGGGTAAGGAAGTACCTGGAGTACAGACCTTTGCCCCGGTGTAGGGTAGGAACTCTCTCTATGGCTCTTAAGGCCAGAAGAGATGAAACCTCTGCCTCTAGGGCAAGGGTTTCGGAGAGACTTGCCGGTGGAAAAGATCTGGCTCTCATCTTTGGAAATTTTTTGAAGCTGAGAACCAGTCCCTGGCTTACTACTTCCAGGACCCACTAGTCTGAAGTAACAGACATCCAGTCCTGGACAAAGTAAGCCAGCCTGCCCCCTACAGGGATAGGAGAGCCGACCCGGGCAGACCCATCAGGGTGTCTGCTTGGCAAGGGCCTTAGGCTGAGGAGTGGATGCAGCCCTGCTCATCCCCCTTCTGCCTCTCCCTCTGAAGAACCCCCTCTGTGAAAAGGGAGAAGAGGCCTGTGCTTGGTAGAAAGGCCTATGAAAAGGCCTGCCCCTGCCACTAGATTGCTGCCTTTGAAGAGTTGCCTGCTCTCCTTGCCCTGTGCACTCCTATAAGTGGTCCTATATTCCTCCATCTTTTTCATGTAATTCTCTGTCTGCTCCCCAAACAGAGAATTACCTTCCACAGGGAAATCCATGGCCTTGGCCTGGGTGTCCTGTGAGAGGCTAGTACATCTGAGCCAAGCCATTCTCCAAAGAGCCACAGATGTAGCCATGGCTCGATGACACATCATTGGAGTCCACAGCAGCATGAAATTGTACCTTTGATGCCTCAATCCCATCAGCAGCCACCTCCTCCTCCTCCAGCTCCTTGGCCAGCTGGGGGGAAGCCTGCTTAGCCAGTGCCAGTACAGTGTCCCACCTGGACTTCTGGTACCTGGCTGTACAGGCCATATAATTCGCCTGCCTGAGTCCCAAGCAAGATGCCATGTACAGTTTTGTTGCTATGGCATCAATCTTCCGGGAGTCCTTGTCTGGGGGTGTGAAGCCAAGGGAATGTTTGCCTTGTCACAGGCAGCAGCTTGCACTACCCCAACATGGCTGCACTGTTGGTATAAAAACTCCGTATCTGAGCCTGATAGTGTATACCTCTTGGCCATCCTTCTGTCAACAGGAGGTATAGAATTGGGAGACTTTAGGATTTTTGTGTCTGCTTCCCAAAAGATTTGTGAAGGGGAACACACAATCTCCTGGACTCTGGGATGTCCATCATTTCCACATAATCAGGCTCCTCTTGATCCTCCATTGCCTCCTCCATAGGAAACTGGAGGGTTTCAGCCACCTTTCTGTAAAACAGAAAGTGGGAAGGGGATTCAGAAAACCTAGGAGGGGATACACCCGAAGGTCTGTCTGGGGAGATGTCCGGTTCCACAGGCACATCCAAACTGTCACCATCACCATCTTCAAACTCCCCCTCCTCCTCAAACTCCGGTTCATAAAAGCCTTCAGGGGTATAATCTTGAACCAGGGGAACTGACCAAACCGAACCCCTGCCAAAAGGTGCCGGATTGGTCGGAACCGGGAGACGCGATTCCACAATCCGAATCGCTCTGGCTATTTCCTCGGCAGTCGGAACATGAACTTCTGGATCCGAACCGGCCGATTTCTTTATGCTTTTCTAGGAACTGATCCTCAGGTTTGGCTCCTTCGTCCTAAGAAGTACTCTGGTCAGAGGGCACTCCTTCTGGTTTGGTCGGAACTGAACAGGGCTGGCCATTCAGGTCAGCCGACTTCTTGGCCTCCTCTTCCTCAGTCTACCTAATCTCTTTTCAAGAGTAGATTCAGGAACATTTTACATATTTGGCAGTCTGCATCGAGGTGTTCAAACCCCAGACAATAAACAACGTGGTGTGGGATCGGCCTTAGCAAAGACCTCCCACACTCACTGTAGTGTTGAAACCCAGTGGCCTGGGTTTTTCTGGCTTCTCAGACATGGCCAACCCTAACCAACGATCTCTTTATTATGGCAACCGCCAGGCAAGACTCCTTATCAGTTCCTAACCGTGTCACGGGTATTGGGAAAAAGTTCAAAACACGTTTTTTTTAGAACCGATAGGACCGTAACCACACACTAAAGTAAAACACAAGGATTCACTACAAATGATCGGTTCAGCCAAAACCAATCTAACACTTTTACAATTTCCACACAGAAAATTAGAACAAAACCTATCTAGTACTCACACCGCAGACAGAGACTGAACCGACTATGCAGAATAAATTTTGGTTTAAAACCGACACTTTAACTGACTTTCGAACTGAGTTGCAGGAGAAATCTCCGGAGCGACTGTTCAGTGAGGCGGAGTAAAGAATCTGACAGTTTAGATTCAAAGGAAACAGACAGAGACCTCAACTGAGCTCGAGCTCAGCATTCTATGCCATGCACAGAAAAGTTAACCCTTTGTTCTCCGGCAGTTTAAAGGTTGGAGCTAACTGCAATAGTCAGAATACAGCATGAATTCATGTTGTTTGAGAACATTTCTTCTTTGTGTCCAAGACTTCCTATGTACTGCAGTCTGGCGGTCAGCATAGAACTTTGGCACATTCACTATGGTCCACAAATCTTTAAACATTTGCCGTACAAGACAGAGTATGTAGGAAAGCTCCCTTGGAGCTGGCCTTCAACAGCCAGTCATTCAGATAGAGGAACACATACAGGCCATCACCATGAAGGCTGCTGCCACTACCACCAAGCATTTGGTAAAGACCCGTGGCGCAAGACAAGCAAAGGGCAATACTCTGAACTGGTAATGTTCTCCGTCCAGCATAAAGCAGAGGTATTGCTGTAGGGTTTCTTGATCTTGACATAAAGATGTGCATCCTTCATGTCCAGAGAATAAAGCCAGCCCCTGGTTTGCAGAGATGCCATTCGAAACGTTTTGTACTCAATGTAAAAATTGAGATGCCTGAGATCCAACAAAGGATGCAGATCCCCTGTCAATTTTGGGACCAGGAAGTATCTGGAATAGAACCCTTTTTTTCTCTGCCGAAAAGGAACTGGTTCTATAGCACATTTTTGAATAAGGACAAACTAAATGACTTCAGAAGGGACAAATGACCTGGATAACAGGAAGGAGGCGGAAGATGATCTGGAGGTTCTCCAACAGCTCCAGAGCATGCCCCTTGCAATTATCTCCAGGACCCACTTGTCTGCAGTAATCTCCCACCATTGTTTCAGATGCAGGCACAGTCTGTGTCCCACAACCCCCCCCCCAAATTGAGGTAAAAGTGGAGGAGGGGATGTAACTGGAAGATTCATGTGGAACCAGTGGGGGCAGTGCCACCAGTATCAATTGCTTTGGGTGCTTCTGTATGGGCACCTGGGGGGAGGGGACCATTGCCTTTACCGTGGCCTTGCTGATGGTAGACACGACCACCTCTGGCAGCAGGCTGACAAAAGGAGCCCCTCCCACGACCACTAGTGGGAGTGCTATACAGGAACTTTACAGACCTTAAGAGTAATTTTTTGTGGTCAGAAGACCACGTAGGTGCTCTTCAACATCATAGTCAAACAGTTCTGTTCCTCTACAGGAAGCATTCAAAACTGCTTGTTGCACATCGTTAGCAAAGTCAGCAACTCTAAATCAAGAATATCTCCTCATGCAAATGTGTGAAGCAGCAGCTCTGGCAGAAGAATCAGAGACACCATATGTTGAGCATATCCTACTCCCAGGATCACGCCCCTTGGTGGTAGTTATCGACCCTCTGTCATCCCACTTCCATTACACCAGTAGCCCCTTTATCTGCCCTAGTTTATTCTCATCCCATTGCTGTTCGTCAAAATCCCCTTATTACCCCAGTCTTGCCCTGCTACCTGTTGGATAACTGGGTAGCAAAGGACATGGAGACATCCAACGTGCATTATACCTTGCTATGCTGTCTCATATTGCTAAGCACCTTTTATCTTAGTAATGACCCCTCTATTTCCCGGGATTATCCCATTAATAGTATAAGCACACTACCTACTGTGCAGTTCCAGTGTTTAACTGGCACTAATCATCAGGGAAGCTCAGCTTTCATCTGGCATCCTACGCCATCATTTTACAGTCCTGCACCAGTAATTCATCCTGCCTGTGTGGCAATTTATGTGTCATCACTGCTTCATCAACGCGTCATTTCTTACAAATCTTCAATCACCCCCTACTTCCCAAACGAGGCTATTACTCCTTAAAGTAATACTTATAAAGAAACTTCTTCTCTTTGCTACTTTGTTCGGAATGTAGAACTAAATCCTGGTCCCCTAACGCATACTGTAGCTCCCTCTGATCTACCACATCTAAAAGGCCTGAGTTTCTTACATATCAACGCTCGTAGTTTGCTCAAAAAGCAAGATATAATTCAAGCATGGGTCTGTCACACCAAGCCTGATATACTGGCGATTTCAGAATCCTGGCTAAGAGGCTCAATCCCTGATCATTAAATTAATATCCCATTATATAACATTTATAGGACTGACAGTCCATCTAGAGAAGGGGGGTTGCAATACATGTCTTAGACAAATTCACGGTATCAGTTATTAACTCTTCTGCTGTACCAAAATAGTTTGAAAGCCTCACTTTAAAGGTCTCTATTGTCTGATGAATCTATACTCATCACAGGTTGTTACAGACCCCTGGTCAGGGGGCATTGAATTGTCATCACAGTTCCCAAATTGCTGGAAGCACCTAGTACAGAATCGATCATTATGGGAGACTTTAACGTTGACTGGAATTCCCTTGCTCCAAACCCTTAAAAGAATTATGCGATGCCTATGGCCTCACTCAGCTTGTTCCTGAGCTTACTTGTCCAAATACTAAAAACCCTGCTCATAGTACCCTTCTCGATTTAATCCTTGTTAACAAACCTCACAAAATTTCATATACCGGGGTATTCCACAATGACATCAGTGATGGTCTATACCAAAGCTTACATCCACCCCCAGTTTCGCATATAAAAGGAGTCACTGCAAATTCAACTATACCAATTTTCTGAATGATTTAAGTCAGATAAGATGGCAAGAATTTTATCTTGCACCTACTGTCACAGAGTCCTATAACCTGTTTTAGAACCTTGTCCTGAAGGTGATCAACAAACATGCACCTTTAGCAAAAATCAGAAGTAGGATAAGGTCCTGTCCTTGTTTTACTAGCACATTAAAACCAGCCTTGCCGCCAGAGATGTACTATGGAAGAGAGCACATAAACCAAATTAGCAGCAGACTGGGTGGCCTTCAGTGCTGCCAGGAACCAATGCACTAGACTCATAAGGTCCGAAAAGCAAAGTATTTTCAAACAACCTTGGATTCCTCCAAAATAAAGCTGCCAAACTCTGGCAATTTTTCTCTCCGTATTTTATACTTTTTGTTTTTCTCCCAGTCCCACTCCCTGTCCCCGACATGAGGCACGCCAGACACGCCCTATGGATGCCCCACCCTACCGGGTCGCTCTGGTACCATCTGCATCTGTCACTGGACCTCCATCCGGTGACTGCGGGACTACAGACGGGCAACCCCCCTTCCCAGGAGAGGACAGCCACTGCTCAACTTGCTCACCCCCTGTACCCTGGTGACCCAAGGTAGTTCCCAACCCAGATCACCGGCGTAGCACAAGGCAAGGCATCCAGCGCCCAGCCCTCAGCGCCACCGGCCAGCATAATTCTGGCAAATTTTAAGGAAGCAGAAGGGCATAGCTCATCGCTATCTCTGCCTTCTAAGACTGTTACCTGTGATAAAACTACAAGCAAACAATGCATCCTGGAACAGTTAATCATTTTGCCACCACCGGATTAGCCTTTGACACCTCTCCAGCAAGCAAACTTCTCACCCAGCCCTGCAACTCAGACCTGCCCTGCCCCACTCTCATGGTTTCCCAAACAAATAACCAAGTTTAGCTTTAGCCCAATATCCTTCAAGCAGGTCCAGGACCTCTTAATTTCTCTGGATACTAAAAAAAGCGCTGGAGCTGATCAACTCGAACCCTTCTTTCTAAAGTTAGGACACCACTTTCTGACATCACCTATCACCCATCTTTTCAACTTGTCCCTTTCTCAAGGGTTTTTTCCCTTCACATGGAAAGTAGCGCACATTATCTCTCTTTTTATGTCTGGTGAACCATGCGACCTTAATAACTACCAGCCCATATCACTACTACCCATCTTATCGAAATTACTTGAAAAGCTGGTTAACTTACAACTAAGGCGCACCTGAAACCTCCAACATTCTCAATCCCTTACAACCTGGTTTTAGACCAAAACATAGTATGGTATCCACAAATGATCGGCAAATTGTGTTTGACTCTAAAACCCACGTCAGTGCAGTCTTTTTGGACCTGAGCAAGGCATTTGATACTGTAGACCATGAATTATTATTGTATGTGTTGCGCGACATTGGTCTCGACAACATCGCCTTGCAACGGTTCTCCTGCCACCTCACAGGCAGATAACAACAGGACAAAGCCCAAGGTGGCCTCTTCCCCCCTTAAAACCCTGCAGAGAGGAGTTCTGCAGGGATCGATCCTGGGGCCTCTATTATTTGTGATTTATAATAACGACACTGATTCTAAAATCAGGACAGCAAATGTCCACCTTTCTGCTGATGACACAGTACTTTATGTTGTCGCTAGGCCTACCCTCGAGCTTGCATGTTCAGAACTGCAGCAGGAATTTAACCTGTTACAACACTTGAAACTGTTGCTTAATGCAAAAAAGAATGAAGTCATGTTTCTCACCCCCCAGGCCCATGTGGTAAATGTAAACTCCCCAGGAGCCAAGCTCCAGATCATGACCCTTCTGGGGGAACCACTTGAGGTGGTGGATACATTTAAATATTTGGGATTTTGGCTTGATGGTCGGCTCTCATTCATTACATACTGTATATCAAGGAACTGTCCAAAATGCTAAGACAAAGGCTAGGTCTATTCTTCCAAATCACAAGCACAAACTAGGATCTAGTGGGGGACGAAGGTGCCCTAGAGGAGTCCCCCCACATCGGTGGTGTTCGACTCCCAGGAGCGGCGCAACTTGCTGAATAATCCCCCCCTCAACAGTATTCAAAATAACAAGCCTGGGGCACTGGATATACTGGGACCTCTGCTGCTAGTTTGCACCAACATCTATCTCTGCGTTCATCTGTTCTTTCGGATGGATTTCTGCGCCTCTGTTGATACCAGGACTCTTGGCGGTCTGGCCTTGAATTTTGGACTTGTGTTTTGGGGGATTTCTCCGCGGCTGGCAAACTGGTCTTCAGTTTGGTGATGAGTGGTGAGAGGGTCGCATCTACACCAGGTGTCCCCTGCGACAGTCCCTGCAGCAACTCTGATCCAGTCAGCGGCCCCCCGGAAAGGCGCCAAATTCCTTTCCTTAACCTCAGCTGCCTCCTGGACCCCTATAAAAAGGAGAGACCCTGCCCCTGCTGTGAACACAAACAAGGAGCAAGCGGGGTACGAAGGTGCCTAACAGGAGACAGCACCTCCCCTTCCCCACGCATCAGTGGTTTTCAACTCCCAGGAGCGGTGCAACTTGCTGGATAACCCCCCCCCCCAAAAAAAAAACAGAACTCAAGATAACAAGCCTGGGGCACTGGACTTACTGGGACCTCTGCCGCTAGATCGCACTGGCATCTATCTCTGCGTCCATTTGTTCTTGTGGCTGGATTTCTGCGCCTCTGTTGACACCAGGACCCTCATCCCGTCCACCCTCCCCTGCCCCCGGCACTCTTTAAATGGATCCTAGAAAACTCCTTCCCTCTGTGACAGGTGAAGTACCAGCGACATTTCATCTTACAAGAGGAGGACTTCATAATTTAACTGACGGGTCTGGCGTCAAACTTGTTGTTTCTGGTCCTACCTTTCTCTTCAAACTGGACTTAAACTGGAATTGGTAGTATATAAGAAAAAATTACTCACCTTAGTAATGTTGTTTCTTCTAATGGAGTCTTGCTGTATTCTGACTATTGCAGTTAGGTCCTGCCTTTCAACTGCCGGAGAACAAAGAATTAACTTTCCATGGCCAGCATGGAATGTTCAGCTAAGCTCGGTGAAGCCCCTGTCTGCTGTTGTTTAAACTCCAATCGTCAGATCTTCTGAGCAATACTCACTAGAAGTTCTGTGTGGAAATTGTAAAACTCACACTAGCCAACTGGCAACTAAATTTATTAAAAGTTTTTTGGTTTCAAAGCAAAGACTCAAGTCAGGAAACCCAAAAACAAAATACAACACACACCCAAAGTAAAGGAGCTTGAAAAGGGGCAACCCTAAGGTGCCAACACTGCTCCTGCCCATCCACATCCCAAAACCAGGTTCTGAGAGGGGAGGCGGAGGTCAGAATACAGCAAGACTCCACTAGAAGAAACAACATTACTAAGGTGAGTAATTTTTTCTTCAAACAACATGAAGTCTTGCTGTATTCTAACTATTGCAGACTACCAAGCAGTACCTCCATGGAGGAGGGACAGAACCTACTTTGGGAATAGGCTCTGAAGTACTGCTGTGCCAAACCGAGCATCACTCCTAGCCTGGATATCCAGAGTAATGCTTGGTGAATGTATGGACTGTTTTCCAGGTGGCTGCTTGACAAATTTCTAAGATAGGAATATCCTGGCAGCAGCCAGGAAGCAACTGTACCTCTAGTGGGAATGAGCCCTGAGGCCTGAGGTGGGGTTCTACCCAGTTTTTCATAGCAGAATTGTATACAGAGACAATCCACCTGGCAATAGATCTCTTAGTGGCAGGTTTGCCCTACCGACCTCTCCATGTGAGGAACAACTGGAGGGACTCAAGCCTGTGACCCTTAGTGCACTCTATGTAGTAGCTGAGGGCCCTTTTAACACCCAAGCTGTGCAGCCTCCTCTCTCCAGAGGAGGAATGGTCAGTGAAGAAAACAGGGAGAGACATAGACTGATTAAGGTGGAAATCTGAAACCACCTTAGGCAAAAACTTCCTGTTAGTTCTTAGGACCACTTTATCTCTATGGAAAGGGATGAAATCAGGCTTCACTGACAGGGCTTGCAATTCACCCGATACGCCTGGCAGAGGCAATGGCTACCAAAACACAGTTTTCCAAGTCAAGTACTTAAGCTCTGCAGAGGACAAAGGCTCAAAGGGTGGTTGCATAAGCTGAGCAATGCAAACATTAAGGTCCCAAGCTTGAGGCAGGGTCCCTAAAGGGGACTGGTGTGCAGCAATCCTTGAAAAACTTACAAAACACAGGATGGGCTGACAGAGGAGAGGGCTTGCCTACTGACAAGAAGGCAGAAACAGCTGAAATGCACTTTAAGTGTAGCTGGCCTAAGTCCTAAGCCATTAAGATGGACCATATAGTTCAGAACTGTAGGCAACCCAGCAGATTCTGGAGAAATATACTTATTAGAGCACCAAATAGTGAACCTTTTCCATTTGGAGTCGTAAGTCTTTCTGGAGGAAGGCTTTGAGAAGCCTTAAGGATATCCAGAACCCCTTGAGAAAGTGCAGATCAGCAAACTCTAACTCTTCAAGAGCCATGCTTTGAGATTGAAAGACTTGAGGCTCGGATATCAAATCCTCCCCTGAGAGGATGTCAACAGGTTGTAATTTCTGAGAAGAGACAGGGGAAGGTGGACTGCTAAGGACAGCAACAGCGGGTACCAGGGCTGTCTGGCCAATCAGAATCACTTTGCATGGTTGTGACCTGATCTTGACTAACACTTTGAAAAGGAGAGGGAAGGGGGGAAAAGCATAAAGAAATTTCCCTTCCCAATTCAGAATCAGAGCATCCAGGGGGACTGAGCCCAATACTGGGGGTCTGCAACAAAAGAGAGGAAGTTGGTGATTGTCTGGGGCTGCAAAAAGATCTATCTGTGGAGTGCCCCATCTTGAGAAAATCATTTGCAAAACTAGGGGATCTAGGGTCCATTCGTGATGGCCCTGGGATATCCTGCTGAGAGCATCTGCTAGGACATTGTCCTTCCTTGGGAGGTGAACTGCTATCAGAGAGGTTTGCAGGGAATAGGCCAGGGACCACAACTTCATTGCTTCTGTGCACAAGGCCGTAGACTGAGTGCCTCCTTGCTTGTTGATGTACCACATTGTGGTGGTATTGTCTGTTCTGATCTGGACCATCTTGTTCTGTACAGATTTGGAAAAGGCTTGCAGTGCTAGAGACACTGCTCTGAATTCCAAGAGACTGATGTGAAACAGAGATTCTTGAGGTGACCACAGCCCTTGGGTGGTAAGATCCCCCAGGTGGGCTCCCCAGCCCAGCAGGGAGGCATCTGTGGTGAGTATCACTGAATGAGACTGAGTGACAAAAGGAACTCCTTGTCTCAAATTGTCCTGATCCTGCCACCATTGCAAAGCCTGGATCAGGGTTCGAGTCACTGGGACTAGTTTGGTAAGGGAATCCTTTCTTTGGGACCAGAAGGCTCTTAAGTGGAACTGAATGTCCCTCATCTGAAATCTTGCTCCCTGGACCACTGCTGTAGAGGCTGCCATGTGGCCCAGAAGCTGCAGGAAATGCCTTGCTGGTCGAGACACCTGAAGGGTGAATGAAGAGGCCAGTTCCATAAGGGTCCTTACCCGGTCCAGGGGAAGGAAGGCTCTTGCCCTTATTGTATCCAGCTCTGCCCCTATGAAGGTGAGGAGCTGTACTGGCTCCAGAACTGACTTTGGAAGGTTGAGGAGGACTCCTAAGGAAGTGAGCACTTGCTGAGTTATTTGCAGATGTGACTTGACTTGGTCTGGAGACTGACCCACTATGAGCCAGTCGTCCAAGTATGGAAAGATGGGAGATCTTTCTTCTCCTTAGGAAAGCAACCACTACTGACAGGCACTTAACACCCTTGGGGCTGATGTTAGGCCAAAGAGCATTGCTCTGAACTGATAGTGGCCTGAGGGCAACTCTCACCTGAGGTACTTTCTGTGGGAGCACCTGATGGGAATGTGAAAATAGGCATCTTTGAGGTCCAGGGAGGCTAGCCAGTCCCTGGTCTTAGAGAGGCAGAATTATTCCCAGTCACCATTTTGAACTTTGGTTTTAAAGGTGCTTGTTCAGATATCTTAGATCCAGGATGGGCCGCCATTCTCCTGTTTTTTGGGGGGTTAGGAAGTACCTGGAGTACAATCCTTTGCCCTTGTGTAGAGTAGAGTAGAAACCCTCTCTATGGCTCTGAGAGCCAGGAGGGAAGAAACCTCTGCCTCTAGTGCAAGGGTCTCTGATGGATTTGCAGATGGAAAGGATCTGGTTCTCATCTTGGGAAATTTTTTGAAGCTGAGAACCAGTCCCTGGCTTACTACTTCCAGGACCCACTGGTCTGATGTCAGAGACTTCCAGTCCTGGACACAGTAAGCCAGCCTGCCCCCAACAGGTACTGGAGAATCGGCCCGGGCAGACCCATCAGGGTGTCTGCTTGGCAGGGGCTTTAGGCAAAGGAGTGGAAGCAAGCCTGCTCATTCCCCATCTGCCTCTCCCTCTGAAGAACCCCCTCTGAGCATAGTAAGAGGAGGAGGCCTGGGCTTGGTAAAAAGGCCTTTGAAAAGGCCTGCCCCTGGACTGCTGCCTTTGAGGAGTGGCTTGCCTTTCTTTGGCCTGAGCACTCCTGTAGGTGGTCCTGTACTCGTCCATCTTTTTCATGTAGTTCTCTGTCTGGTCCCCAAACAGAGAATTACCAATGACAGGGAAATCCATGGCCTTAGCCTGGGTATTCTGTGATAGGCTAGTACATCTGAGCCAAGCCATCCTCCGAAGGGCCACAGATGTAGCCATGACTCTAGATGAAACATCACTGGAGTCCACAGCAGCATGAAATTGCACCTTGGATGCCTCAATCCCATCTGCAGCCACCTGCTGCAGGTCCTTGGCAAGCTGGTCAGGGGCCTGTTTAGCCAGAGCCAGCACAGTGTCCCATCTGGACTTCTGGTATCTAGCTGTGTAGGCCATATGGTTAGCCTGCCTGAGTCCCAAAGATGCTGCCATGTACTGCTTCTTTGCCATGGCATCAATCCTCCTGGTGTCCTTATCTGGGGGTGTGATGCCAAGGGAATATTTGCCTTATCACAGGCAGCAGCCTGCACCACCCCAACATGGCTGCATTGCTGAGAAAGGAACTCCGTGTCCGAGCCTGAAAGGGTATACCTCTTGTCCATTCGTCTGTCCACAGGAGGTATGGAGTTAGGAGTCTTTAGAATTTTAATTGTCTGTTTCCCAAAAGATTTATGGAGGAACAGACAGTCTCCTGGACTCTGGGATGTCCATCATTTCAACAAAATCAGGCTCCTCCTGATCCTCTACTGCTTTCCACTGGAAGCTGGAGGGTTTCAGCCACTTTTTTGTAAAACATAAAGTGGGAAGGGGACTCAGAAAGCTTAGGAGAAGAAACACCTGAAGGTCTGTCTGGGAGATGTCCAGGTCAATAGGCACATCAGACTTTCATAATCACCATCATCATCCTCATACTCTCCCTCCTCCGGTTCATAAAATTCCTCTGAAGCGTAATCCGAAACCGGGGGAACCGACCGAACCGAGCCCCTGCCAGATGGTGCCGGTTCAGCCGGAACCGAAGTTAGCAATTGCACTATTCTTATCGCTTTGGCTATCTCATCAGCGGTCGGAGTATGAATTTCTGGATACGAATCAGATGATTTATCTCTTCTCTTCCTTTTAACCGGAACTGACTTCTCAGAATCGTCTCTCCTTTTGCCCGAAGAAGTTTGGCCCTGGTCAGAGGACACTCCTTCTGGCTCGGTCGGAACCGAACTGGGCTGGCCATCTGGGTCAGCGGACTTCTCTGCCTCCCTTTCCCTCAGTCTACCTACTCTCTTAGCCAGGGTAGCTTTGGGAAAATTCTTACCAATTTGGCAGTCTGAATCGAGGTGGTCAAACCCCAGACAATAAACACAGGTGGTGTGGGGATCAGCCTTAGCAAAGGCTTCCCCACACACACTGCAGTGTTGAAACCCAGTGGGCCCGTTTTTTTTCTTGGGTTTCTCAGACATGGCCAATCCTATTCAAAACTTACCCTTTTATCGGCAATCCCCTGTCAAGACTCCCTATCGGTTCCTGACCGTGTTACAGGTCTTGGAAAACGTAATAAAATCTGTTTTTTTTTAGAACTGATACGGACCGGTTACCACACTCTAAATAAATTCACAAACTTTTTTAAAACTAAACTGATCGGTTCAGCTGAACCGATCCAAAATTTACAAGTTCCACACAGAAACTAAATGTAAAACCTATCTAGTACTCATGGTACCACAGACAGAGACTTAAACCGACAGATTTGGTAGCAGAAATTCGGTAGAAACCGAGCGAAAACAACACTTTAACCGACTTTTTTGAACCGAGCAAAGGAGAAATCTCCGGAGCGACTGTTCAGTGAGGCGGAGTAAAGAATCTGACGGTTGGAGTTTAAACAACAGCAGACAGGGGCTTCAACCGAGCTCACGCTGAACGTTCCATGCTGGCCATGGAAAGTTAACTCTTTGTTCTCCGGGGCAGTTGAAAGGCAGGACCTAACTGCAATAGTCAGAATACAGCAAGACTTCATGTTGTTTGAACCTAAATTATTTTCGCAGAGCGGTCTTGCACGCGAAGAAGTGCCATAACTGGTATGCAAATTGCTGCCTTGTCTAATTAGTTTGCTAGTCACTTAAAAGTTTTTTTCCTATTACTTTATAACTCTTTAGAGGGAGCTGCATCTAACTTGCATTTCTGTGTTTGCTTGTTTTAACTTGTTACTCTGTTTAATTTGAACCCAAACTTTTCTCTGGGCTGTTAGACTTCTGTGCAACTTATCAAGTCTTTGCTGCCCCTCCTTTTCCTGTAGTCCTGCAATAATCTAATCTAGTCCCATAGCCTAGTCAAATTGGTTTGTTCCTGAGTAGACAGCAATCTCACACTCCCGAAGACTACCCGATCTCTGGGTAGATTATCCATTTATGATACTACCCCCTGGTGTTCCTTTAGAGATCCGGGTGCTGGCGGTATATCCTCCTCCCCCCAACTACTCCTTCTTCTGGTGGTGCTATGGCACTGGGCTCGGTGCTAGTTTTTACCTACGTTCTTACTGTCCTGTGCACTGACCTGTTGTTATATTCCTCCAATCAGGACGTGGACCAGCCCTTGGGTCCCTCTGATCCCTGCTTCAACTGGGTCTACCCCTGGATAATTTTACCTCTACCCTTATCACCCTGTATGGCGTAAGAAAAGTTGGAAACCATTATATGCTTATAAGCTACCTCAAAGTGTACAAGTGCCAATCTCTCCTCCCACCACTTGGCCAGCTACTGAAGGCCTTACTGACCATCCAACTGTTACTATCTGAAGATACTGAGGCTAATCCTAGCCCCCCTTGCCCTTCAGCTCCTACTGTGTCCATTCTTCAGCAATTCGGGCCACTGCCAAGGGTCTAAAGCTAGTCCATATGAACATCAACAGCCTCAGATCTAAAATGCATGAGCTTGAGGTACGGGTAAACTAACATTCCCCTGACATAGTCACCATATCCGAAACCTGACTTAAACCCTATGTCCTGCCACATGAGGTAGAGCTCCAGGGTTTGAAAACCTTTAGGCAGGATAGATGTGGTAACAAAGGTGGTGGCGTCATCCTCTATGCCAAACCTCCCTAAATGCTTCCCTACTGGCTACCCCTGACCTGACTCACTCAGGTAGTGAGTTGGTGTTCATCAAAATCCTACTCAGTGGGATTAAACCCCATCTAATAGGTTGTGTTTACAACCCACCCAGGACGGCAAAAGATGCCCTGATGAGTCTATTGACCATGATCTCTGGGGCTACCTCAATAGGAGAAAATAATTCTGGGACATTGTAACCTTCACTGAGGTCAACGCACCAGTGGTGATTTAAAATCCTGTCTGCTGGAGGCCAACCTAACCCAGTTGATTCGAGAGCCCACGAGGTTAATTCAAAGACAGGTAACCATACAACCTTAGACTGGATCCACGCCTCCAACCCTAGCAGCTTTAAATTGGTTAGTACATTTGCAGATGCCATAAGTGACCATCCCCTCACATTTGGCGTCCAGAAAAATGACCATCCCAACCCACACCCAGAATTTTTTGGGCTCGGGATTACTCCAGATTTGACTCTAGCTCCTTTCTTGAGTCACTGGCTATGGTAGTCTGGTCTTGGATCAAGTTAGCTCCTAATCCTGACTCTGCCCTAGACTTTTTCATCAATAATTTCCTCTCTGCTGCTAACAAACACGCTCCACGAAAACAAATTAGAGTCAAGGGACAATACTCTAGATGGCTGACCTGGGATCTGAAAGACAGATGAGGCTGAGAGATACAGCCTGGGATAAATATAAGGCCACTAACCTACCCAGGGCTTGGGTGGAGTACAGAGAATTAAGAAACAAATGCAAATAAGCTTTAAAATCTGCTAAAAGGCATTACTTCCGAAATGTTCAAACACAAAATCTCGCCAACCCTAAAGGTCCCATATTAACTCTCTCCTCAAAGGGAACACTGTCCCACATAATTGTGAGATAATTGCCAACGATACCCGGCTTTCTAACCCGCAAGAGGCTACAAACACTCTCAATGAGTTCCTCATAAATCTGGACAAGTTTCAGAATCCCTCCCCAACCCCCACTCCCAGACAGTCACTTGGGAGAACAAATCCCCAAACCCAACTATCACCTCAAGCTTGGAACCAGATCCGAGGTCCTCAAACTACAAAAGAAAATTAAACCCTCAGGCTCGGACAGGTATGACATGCTAGAGCCCAGGCTTCTCAGGCTGGCTGCCCAGGTCATTGCCACCTGTCACCTGGCTTTTCAATAGATCGCTTCTTGATGGTAGAGTCCCCACAGTATGGAAAGCTACCCTGGTGACACCCATCGCCAATGGCGGAGATGCCGAGCAAGTAGAAAACTACCAACCAGTCTACCAGCTGGTCCTAGATTATGTGGAAAGGCATAACCTGCTTACCACATGGCAACACGGCTTCAGAAAAAATCATGGTACCTCCATGGCCCTGATCAGCCTGACTGGGGACATTCTCACAGCTTTGGATGATGACCTACCAACTGGTGCAGTCTTCATAGACCTAACCAAAGCTTTTGACTTGGTGAATCACCAGCTGCTTATCGCCAAGCTAACGTCCCTTGGTCTCGACCGACTATCTATTCAATGGTACTCAGATCACCTAGGGGGGCTGATCACAGATTGTCAGATGGCATAGCGCTAAATCTGACAGACGTCTTATCCTGGACGGTATCCCCCTGGGTTCAATACAGGGACCGCTCCCATTTTCCTTATTTATTAATAACTTGCCCAAACACTGTGAGGGTGCCAAAGTGACCCATTATGCAGATGATGCAGTTCTCTATAGATCCTCCCGGGACCCTGCCCAGCTAAATCTCCTGTTCAATCAAGACCTGAACACGTTGGAGAATTGGTTCCATGCAAACTAGTCCTCAATGGCAGACAGACCAAAGCTATGTTATTCAGTCCCAAAAGTATGGGTCCAGCCCATGCACAACTATTATCCCCAACCCTTTCCATTGGCCTAGAGATTGAGGTTGTTGACTTCATCAAATACCTAGGTATGTTCTTAGACCAGGACTGCTCCTACAAAGCCCACGTAGACTACCTAACCAGGACACTAAACCAAAAGCTAGGACTGCTTCATCGCCTGGGTCCATTCCTCACCCAAGAATCCAAGCCCAAAATCGCTAATGGCACTCTCCTCACCACCCTGTTTTATGGGGCCCCTATACTGCACTCTATTAGAAGCTCTGAAATGCAAATGCTGAGAACCCTCTACCATAGGGTCGGATGCTTCACCGCTGGGGCCTTGTCCACGGAGCATCACTGCAAGGTACTACAGTCCTTAAAGTGGCCCTCACTTGATGGCAGGTTATCCTATTCCCTCTCTGTGCCTTGCTCACAAGCTTCAGCAATTTAATGTCACCCCTAGCTTAAAGAACACTCTAACTCCCAAAAGGAACAACAGAGCATTATGATCCTCTGGTCGGCAGCTTCTGCAAGTCCCTTAGGTGAGGACCTCCCTAGGAGGCCGATCCTATGCTGCTTACCTTCCACCCATCTGGAATAATCTCCCCAGTAATCTACAGGAATGCACCTCCCTCGGAGGATTTAAGAGGGGACTCAAGACCCATCTGCTAGAACTTAGTACCTGTGCCTGCTCTCGCTGAGACTTTTCCAAATGAAATCGCTTACTTATTTCATTCATATATGGGTGTCTCTTGTATAATTGTACCTCACGTGCTGAGTTTGTTCTATTTAACCAGCTGATCCATTCAGTATTGCTCATGACTTTGTCCTGCTGATGTCTGCATACATTCCTACCTATGTTGACTGTAACTGTATACTGCTATGTGTGAACTTTAGTTGTATGTAATTAACTCTGGGTCGCCCCTGAAAAAGGGACTGTTTTGGTCTCAGTGGGCCTACCCGGTTCCCAAGACATAAATAAATAAACAAATAACTGCTTAACCAGGAGGCATAAATAAGGTTGGTATAGACAACATTTCTCCCCTTGCTGACTATGCAGACTTTCTCTATAGCCATTGTTCCAACGCAACCTTAGCTAAACTGGATACACTGTACCATACAGCATTAAAATTCATTATCAACGCCCCTTTTAAAACCCAACCCTGCTCCCACTATGCACAACTTGGCTGACCATTGTTTCACACAAGGAGGTTGAAAAATGTCTCCCTTTGGGCCTATACAGCCATCACCAATAAACTCCCTCTCTATATCGCTGATCTGTTTAAGTGTACTCCAGGTGTATATTCATGCAGAAGATACTCATATTCTGCTTGATATACCTAGGTTAAGAACTCGCTATGGTGTGGCATCCCTGAGTCATGCTCTCCCTACCGTGTGGAATACCCTCCAAAAGCCTTTAAAACTCGCACAAATTGTTGGGATGCACACATTTAAAGCCTTGCTGAGCCACTCGCATGAAACTTGCAACTGTTATTCTTAATCTGAATTGCAACCTCCTTGAGGAACCTTGTTGTACCACCCCTATAGCACTTACTGTCTTCTCTTAGTCGGTTGTTGTCCATACTGCATGTAATGTCCCCCAAAGCCTGAAGAACATCATGAGTTCTTCCTTTCTCCCAGTCCCTCCTGTTTCCAAAAACTGCACTTCAGAACTTTAATGTTCTATCCCACTGTACCTGCTTGTCGTCGAGGCATGGGTCAGGAAGCACAGGAAATCCAGGAGCAGTTTCAAAATTCGCAAATAGCGTTTTTCTCAATAACAGCAAAATAAAAAATACAAATTTGTTCAGTATAACTATTTACAAAGGCAGTACAGAGAAAACAGTTCTGAGTGTTTCTTCACAGTTTCAAATCTCAGGCGCGCTCTCTCTCTTGCAAAACACCACTGCTCTTTTTATAACAAGTCTTTGCAGCGAGCTCGTTAAGAGAGCCTGCTTCTCACAGAATGTTCTTGTAAGTTTACAATGTTCTTGCAGGTGCAGCAAAAAGAACATAATGACCCAGAACTGGCCTCTTGTTGATAGCTCTGCACAGTTTGTGCATCAGCATCTCAGTTTAACCCCTTGAGTTCCAAATAGCTTTTTCCAATCATTTCAACAATATAACTATATACATTTTTAAACAAAGGGATCTCAGTATCAGTTACATTTCCACATAATGATGCACATATATTTTTTATACCAGCAGATATGCAAGAGGGAGGAAAATTGACAGAAACAGCAAGTGAAGGCAGAGAGCTAGTGAAAGGTGAAGAATTGTGAAACCGAAGGGATCAGTTCCTAGGTCTCACAACAAAATTTGGTTGAGCAATCAGACAGAAAAGGATAGGACAGAACAGACCCTTGCACAAGCATAACAAATGGGACAGGACCTTATTCAGCCGTCACACTGCTCCCTTATCGTGTATCTAGCCTTACATTGTTAGAAACAATCAATCAATGACTGTATTTATAATCGTATAGCCATTTTCACTTGTATAAGTGCAATGTCCTTAGTATTGTATTTATATTTTTGTTTTTGTATTGCCTCATCCTGTTGTGTCCTTCCAGGACCACCTTGTAAATGAGTCTGCTCAATGGTGTCATTCCTGGTGAAATAAAAATTGAACTGAACTGAAAATGTTTGTCCACCTTGGTACCAGAAGATAATGTTTTAAGTAACATATTCTTAGCAGAGCCTCGGCTGCAGTATGAGCAGCTTTCCACAGGCTGTTCTGATATTTTGTTATGTGGGCTTGGTAGTTTGCAATTCTAAGGCCCAGTGAGGCAGAGGCATATGTATGTTTGCCCGTCACATCCAGTCTCCTAGAGTCTATAGCAGGAGGCAAAATATTCATGTGTTTAGGTGACAGACATATCATGAGAAGCCATGATCACTACAAAGTCAGTTTCCGGCTGGTTAGCATAATAAGACTTGGCAGATGGTGCAGGATACTGCTCATCACCCTTTCTAGGCACTGGAAGCAGCGAGTTTGGTCTGTACCATGCAGCGAAGGTAGCATCTTCTAATGCAGGGTATATACGTGAAATTATAATGGAGGGTGTGTAAGGCACCTCCAAAAATTCCACTACATTTCTTTGTGTGGACTCTTCCTCTGCCACAGCAAAGCCCATGCAGACTGCTTTTGCTACATCATGGCTTGACAAGTTGGATCCTCAGGAGGAGATCTCGGGGTATAGACCACTGAGTCCTCAATGCAGGATGAAAGAGTAGAAGTACAGCATGATGCAACATATCCTTTATATTCCCCCTCTAAAACCACGAGGTCTGGATTATATCCAACTTCGGAGTCGACGTCTCTATTGACGATGGGAGCCGCAGAATGCACCAGTGATGCAAGTGGCATCTGAGAAGAAGGAATCTGTGGCGTGTTGGTAGAAACCGTCAATGAGATCTGCAGAGCAGGAGATCCCATCAGCGGAATAACTGCCTGTATTGGTAGTCCAGGCAGCATGTGTCTAATCATTTCTGAGAATGACACCATCACAGCCTCTGAGTCGATGACATCCTATGAAGGGTCCAGAATTACTTGTGTTGACAGGTCTTGGCCCGATGACATTGTCCTACCATCCATAATAGGTACGGCAGCACCTAAGCCAAGCCCCAATCTTGGTGTCTCAGCGATGGTCAGGGGAATCATTGTCACTGTCACTGGAGCGGACGATGAATCATACAGTTACCTTGTCTCAAAGGAAACTGGGACCTCACCAGCCAACCAGATCTTTCTCTCTCTCAATGTTTAAACTTGTGGCTGGATGACGAGGAGGGCTGTGACAATGACAGTTTCCTGTCCGATCTTTCAACTTTGGTGGCTGCTTCTCCGCCATTGGTGAGGGAGACACAGACTTTGGGTCCTGTTCATTTTCCATGGCTTTCAAGTTTTGAGAAGCAGAGCATTTCCTAGAGCTTTCTTGCTGTGTCGCCTTGTAGCCTCATTGAAACTCTTGGCAAATCTCATAAGTCCAAAATGAAAGTGGTTGTATGGGTAATGGTCTTCTCTGTTTTGTTCTGCTCCCCAGAGGATCAGTTCAGAATTTAAAATTAATTGTAGTGAGGTAGTAAACTTCCATCAATGAAGAAATACACATTCACAGATGTAGTTCATATTAATCCTCTCTATTTTCCCAAATATTTTGCTCATATTTATGAGCTTTTTCAAGGGGTTATTACTATAAATCATAAAATGATGACATTATATTTTTCACTTATTTTCTTGAAAAAACATTATTCAAGTTTCCACCAAATTCATCACATACTGTATATGTACCTGCAATGCAAGTACTCCTTAATGGTTAATGAGCAATTTTCTCTTGTAATCAAACTGATAATCATTTACACAATTTCAAACAGTAGCGGAGGAAGAGAAAAGATGGGCCCCAGTGCAGGTTGTAATTCTGGGCCTCCACCCTAGTGCCCCCACACACTGGCACCCCAACACACTGGAGGTTTTATTTTTAGTACCTGTTTATGCACTCTTCACCCACCTCCCTCAAATATCAACGAATATAACACTCATTTTATTTATACAGAGATATTGAAAGAGACTGTAGCTTTACTAAGCTGACCTGGCCAGCAACAAGTAGTACAGTATTATTTATTTGCAGTATTTTGTACTACTAATGCTGCTACAGTGCAGCAATTAGATAAGCAGCACTGAATCTGCACTCATTCACTCACTGAGTGACCCCACCCGGTCCCCTCCTGACTCCAGCCTTAAGACAGATAACAGCGCTATGCCCAATAATTTTTTTTTTTAAATTGTAACTTCCTTGTTTGTGCCACCAAAAAAAAAAAAAACAGCTAAGATGGCTGCTGCTATGCTAAATCTATCAGGCAGTCCACCCGGTCCAGCGGTCCCAACTTCCGCCCTCAGTCAAACAGCAAACAATTACATTATTACAGTAGCCATGTCTGTGCCCACTGCCCAAGGCCCAACATAGGTTTTTTTTTTTCAATTTGACATTTCCTACAGTTTGCACCACCAAAAATTGCCAGAAACCCAGCTTAAGTAGCTGCTATGCTATGCCACACCCCATCCTCATAGCTAATATGAGTAGAGAGTCTAGCTGAGACAGAAGAATCAGTCACAACAACAAGATGTATCAAACACTGTTGAGACAGACTGACACACTGCATTTAGTTGTTAGTGCTTGGCTCAATCTAATTATCATATGACCCAGCTGTCACGCTGAAGTGCTGATATCTAATCCTCAGAGGTGGTGGGCCAAGGAGGTCAGCTGGACACATTTATCCCTGCCTCAGCCACTGGGTTTCTGACACGGATCTGTGATATATGATGGAAGGAGGGGATGGCAGAAAATAGTGAAGAAAATCCTGGTAGTGGCATGCTGTAGTTGACGAACTTCATGTACTCCTGGGAACGTCATTGACTGTAAACTGGTTGTGGACTGGAATGCTGCTTGGGCAGCCTGATCATAACACTGAAAGAAGGAATACAACTCTCCCAACAGAAAAAAAATCTTTTGAGCAACTTCTGTGTTTTAATGGAAGGATTGAGTGGGTGTGGGGTATCAGTGATAAGCTGTCAGATTTAACAACAGGCTCTGAGAGGGTTTTACTGACTGTGAAACTATCCTTTCATGTTTGCTTTAACGAGGAACAAATTTAAGAATCACTTTTTACAATGGCTCCTACACAACTGTCTGCAGGATGTCCACTAAAATAATCAACCATTTCTATGTAACTTAAATCAGGTTCTACAGAATGTATACTAAGAGAGCACAGCAGTGGTGTGTACTTACTGTATTGTAGTGTGTGGTGACTGGTCTGGCTGGCGATGCTCTGTCTGTTCTGTTCTTGTTGCAGCTTGTGGGGGCCAGGCCGGGGTTGCTGAGTGATTCAGTCAGCTGCTGTGCTGCTGCTCTGAAGGATCAGCTGCTGACTTAATTAGTGGGCAGGCATCCTAACGGCGGCGAGTGGCGAATCCGACAACTACAGAGCAGGCACACAAGGAGGGCAGCATGGATCCTTCAGCAAACTCAAGCTGCACCACATGACTGGCTGGCTGACATGTCCTGATTGGATAGGGACACTGTCAGTCAGTCTGTGGTAGGCAGCACTGAGCAGCAGTGCAGCTCTCCCCTGTCTTTTCAATTCCGATTCATGTCCCACGACTTTCTGCTGCCATCTGCATTATGGGCAGCACAGGTCAGGTCGGTGTGGCTGTGTGTGGCTGACAGCTCAGCTGAGTGTGACTGTCATAGACAAAGACAAAAACGTGGATTCTTTGGTCAAAAAATCAGTGCAAACTTAATGGGCCCCCTAAATGTGTCGGGCCCTTGTCCCACTGCGCCGGCTATTACTCTGCCACTGATTTCAAATGTGGCCCCTCTGATATGGCCTAAAGTAAAACATTATTTTTTTTACTTTTCTGTTCCGTGTCTATGATACATTGTGCCACCACCACCATTCAGTACTTAAAATTTAAACTGCAGAAGTGCTTGTATCACCATGGCTGAGGAAGCGTGTACCTTGTTATAGTCTTTCTTGCTTGCATGTGGCTTTAAAGTTGCCAAGAAGCTTTATAACCATCTCGTTCTGTTTTTACTGCAAATGAAATAACAAACCTTAATTTTTGTATCCAGGTTTCACCATCCTGCTTTTATTTATTTATTTGCTTTTGTTTACCGGGGAAGCACACTAGACAACCAAGTGCCTATTTTCAGGTGCAACCTGAGAAGATTACAAGGTACATACAATCAGTAGCAACAGGAAGAGTCAAAGTAACATACAAGAACTTTAGGCATCACACAGAATGATGGGAAGCAAACAGGAAAGTGGACTTCAGAATTAATGTTTAGATATCAACATATGATTCATAATAGATTAGATTAGGTAGATAACAGCATAATACAGAATATTACAGACATTTTCAACAGGGCAGTCAATATAAGGTAAGCCATTATCCCTGGGGAGTGGGGCTACGTGGTTAACAGGAGAGGTACATAAGTGCAGGAGAGAGACCTGGAGAAGGACGGGGATAGATTAGGCAGGGCACCACTCTGGGACAGGTGGGCAGAGAGTCCCAGAGCAAAATTGACACTATTTTTATATCAAGCTGGTAGAAGTGCACTTTTAACGCTAGAGCCACGCTCCATTCAGTAATACACAGGGGAAAAATATGAGCCTCAGCAGGTGGACTAAGAGGCACAAAGACAGGCGGAGGCAGATTTCAAGAAGCCCCACAGGGAGGCTTTAAAGCAGGGATGGGAGGAGGAGGAGGGGCGGACTAAGGAAGGGAGGTCCACACTCTCGGCGTATATGCGGTGAAAGCCTGATCGTCGGCAAGGGTGCGGGTTTTTGGCACCAGACGGTCCTGCATCTCCCTTGATCTTAAGTGGTAGGTTGGGGTTCCATGTTTAGGGAGTAGGGTGAGGGCAGCGGGGGTAGCCGTTCTGACGATGTTGTCGATGAAGTTGCCGAGGACAAAGGTGCAGTGTTTTTCTGGGGGGAGCCACTCCAGGTGTGTATAGAGATCACAGTGGTGCGTGAGGCGAGGGGCTGAGAGCACAAAGTGGCTGATATTGTTATAAGCTGAGTCCCATTTTGTGAGACTAGATTTAGGGACGGGGCAAAGGATACAAGCCCATAACAGATTTTACCACTGTCATGTGGCATTCATTTCAACAGCTTACTCTATCCTAGTTTTTCTAATCTGTTTCACTCAAACATGCATATTGAAAATGGTGATGCTTCTTACAGGACACCAACTCCTCGTCATTACCTCTCGAGCCCACCTGTATACCCATGGTGTGATGACAGTGTCACTCTCGTGCTCTCACATATAGCGAAATTCAGCTGCTAAACAACTAAGTAAGCAATAAGACACGACAGGGTGTGCATGGAACATATTTTACTGCACGGCCAGGGGCGTAATAAGGCACGAGGCCTTGGCCGAGTGCCTTTAACTCCTGGGTGCGGTAAAATATGTTCCATGCACACACCTGGGGTGTCTTACTGCACTTATAAAATGGGCACCCATATTTATTTTTATAGGTAGAAAAATCTTGCTTGCATGTAGAAACAAAGACTTTAAGATGCTAATGTATGATAAAATAGTCCTTCAGTAGACACTGAGTTTTATTATTCATGAGCTGATTTGCATTTCTGACTCCAGGTTATGTGTACTGTGCAGTCTGTGCTGCAAACGAGTGCTGAAACATATTTCAGATTTGCATTTATGTGACTCCAGTTTGCTATAACTGTAGTGTGCACAGTCTGCAAACGAGTGCTGAAGCGTTTTTTTTTTTTGTAAACATGCTTGCTGAAGCCAACTGAAGTACGCTATCCCCAGTCCATGTACCTCCCACCAGCAGTTATATGTTTGTGCTGCTCTCATGCGGTCGCTCCCCCTCCGTTGTTGACCGAACCTTTCTCTACATTTACAGAGGCATTTTGATTCCTCTGATTAAGAGACCCACACAGCAGAGAAGAGCAATTGCTATGGGAAACTACCTGGGAGCAAGCAGCTGAAGCAAGCAGCAGAAAAACAGACTAGACAGCAACAGGGGCTGATTGCCGTACATGACGTAAAACAGCGCTGCTTCACAGAGGCTGACTGCCGGAAAGAGACTTGTGGCGGGGTTTAATGGACAGTAACAACAATCTCTAGAGGGAATTTGTAAACTGCGTTCTATTCAAAATGCACACATCTGTTCAAATGTTGATAAATTAAAATTTAATTTTTTTATTTAGTTTTTGTTGACCGGGTAAGTGTACTAGACAAATCCTGCCTATTTTCAGGCACGACCCGGGGGAGGGGAATACAAATGAATGCCAACTGACCTTGAGCCAGATTAAGCTGTTGGTGGTATTTTTAGTGAATGAGGGAAATTTGGCCAGGACACCGGGGAAATTTCCCTACTCTTTTCGATAAGTGCTAAGGGATCTTTAACATCCACCTGAACTACCACCAGTCCAGGCAGATGGGACCTCGGTTTAACGTCTCATCCGAAGAGCGGCACCTCAGAAGTGCAGCACCCCCTCATGCTGCACTACAGTGTCAGTACTGGGATATTAACCCAAGTGCCAGATGTGGGAACTGAACCCACAGCCCTCTGATCTCCCGGCCTCAGAGGCAAGTGTGCTACCTACTGAGCCGCTGACAATGAAATAAACGGAGCATTAGCAAGTGAATAGAAGATGGCGGCATTTTAAATTCCAACATTCTAACGCTCCTGATTTCATCTGGAAAAGCGGTTCTGCTTCACTGACCTTTTTTTTTTACCCATGCATGGAACATATTTCATGGATGGGTAACTAGCCAATCAAATTGCTTGATTTAACCAACCCATTTTATAAAAACACTCACCGAACTGAAGCTCAGTGACTGGGTTTTTTTTACAGATGGGCTCTTTTGTCTGAAATGGTGGTGATGACAGCAATGCCTTATTTTGGCTGTAATAAAGAATTTAAATAACAATTTTCTCATTGCCTATGGACTCTCTGTATTTACATTATCTGGTATTAGGAAGGAACTGTATAGCATCATTCAGCTGCGGGATGGGGTAGGGGTGTTGGGAGTGGAGAAACCGAATAGTAATCCTTGCGTGCCTATATTTGTAGAATAACGACAGTCAATACTGCAACATTTCGGAATTCATTCTAGAACTTATAGAAGTACAGTCTGCTCATTTACTTAACTGTATATATTTACACTTTTTTTCATACTACAGTATGTAACAGAGTAAAGAAAACTTCATTTGTCAACAAGCAATACTGGGAATATGCCTGCTTATTGTCCATTGGCCAGCTGACCATTCTTATGCTTTATCTACTTTTATTTAAACCTATTTTTCATAACTGTTAGTGTATTGTTATTTTTTTTTTTACTAAGCGGTGTCATCAACAGTTGTGCTCAAATCTCACATTCATGGTTTATAGACTTTTATGTGCGATTTCATTTCCAGGCTTATTCCCTCAATCCCCATTAGAGTTTGGAGCCTTGAAAAAGCTCCTAAATATGAGTGAAACATTGAGGGCAATAAAGAGGAATAATATGAACTACATCTGTAAATGTGTATGTCACCATTGATGGAAGTTTGCTGCCCCACTACAATTAATTTGAAGATCTCACAAGTCCTTATGTTGTGAGACAGGTCCAAACAGCACACACAGATTGTGCATGTGTCATAGAAACATACATACATGGACTCTGACGGCAGATAAGGACCACTTGGCCCACCTAGTCTGCCCATTTCCCTAACTATTGGATAAGCTGCAGATCCTAGCTAACCAGCAGCATACTTCCTCCTTACCCCCCCGCCCACTATAATTGCCTTATATCAATCCCATGCATTCTTGAATTCCCTCACTGTTTTTGACCCCACGGCCTCCTCAGGAAGGCTGTTCCATGTATCCACTACCACCCTCTCTGTGAAAAAATACTTCCTCACGTTGCCCCTGAGCTGTCCCCCCTCTATCTTCAAATTTTTCCCCCTTGTTCTTGCACATCTCTTTTTCTGAAATATGCTATCCTTTTGGACTTTAATGATTCTCTTGAGGTACTTGAAGGTTTCTATCATGTTCCCCCTCTCCCTCCTTTCCTCAAGGGTAAACATATTAAGATCTTTTAGCTTTTCTTCGTATGACTCCTGGTGCAGACTCTGCACCATTTTGGTTGCCCTCCTCTGGACTGCCTCCATCCTGTCTATGTCCTTGCAGAGATGGGGTCTCCAGAACTGCAGGCAGTACTCCAGATGGGGTCTCACCAACTGTCTGTACAGAGGGATAACAACTTCCTGCTTTCTACTGGTGATGCCTCTCCCTATGCATCCCAGAATGCCCCCAGCCTGCCTTACTGGCTTCTCACACTGCTTGCCTACCTCCAGGTCCCTTTTCATTTTTGTTGTTAGTACCCCCATGTCTGGGTTTTTGTGTCTTCTTTGTAAATTTTCTCTCTGCACTTACAATACTGAAAAAACAAGTTACTCACCTGTAACTGTAGTTCTCCAAGTGGGGCACCCCTTAGTTGGGAGAACAAATGGTCTGCTACCTCCTGCTGGAGGGACGACTCCTTGTAGCTGTTCTGGGACCAAGCACCACTGGATGGCATCCCACATCTGCTGGGTCACTGTGACTGACTGGTTGAGGTGGCCCTGATGCTGAGACCACTGACTAGCTAGACTCTACTGCAGGGGGTGCATTTTCCAGTGGGTCCAACAGACCACGCTGGTGCAGGCCACAATGTAGCCCAGGAGGAGCAGGAAGTCCCTGGCAGTATCGCAAATGCCCAACCTGAAATGATTGGGCAAAGGAGGAAAGATCCTCCAACCAGTGCGCTGGGAGCTGGGCTTGGCAAGAGTTGCCCTGATGAAGTGAATTACTTATGAGGTGGTGAGTTCTGACTTGGCCTCACTGACCAGGAGGCCAAGGTTTAAGCAGGTCTGAAGGCCAGATCCCTGGACCGCCCACCTCCAGCCTGGAGGAGCTGCAATCAGCCAATCATACAGTTATGGGTATACCCGGACCCCTTGGCGCCTCAGGAAGGCTGCTACCACTGCTATGCGTTGATGAAGAGGAGAGGCTGAAGGGCACAGCCTGGAACTCGAAGAGGGGCCCTTCAGTGCAGAACCAAAGGAACCACGAGTGCGACAGACAGATAGGGACATGAAAGAAGGCATCCTGAAGGTCCAGGGAGCTGAACCACATGTCCTGTTCCAGGGATGGAATGATCCGTCTCAGAGTGACCATTCTGAAGGTGCATGACCGAAGAAACTTGTTCAGGTTGTGCAGATCCAAGATGGGGTGCCAGCCCATGTCCGTTTCACAACCAGAAAATATCTGGAGATGGACCCTAGATTGGCTGGTGGGTCCAGGACAGGAACTACCACATCCTTCCACAGGAGCTGGGTGATGTCCTCCCGAAGGGCGGACAACATGTCTGCAGATACCACTTCCTCCTGAAAGCCACAGGCTCGGCTGGGCGGGACAGCCTCTAACTCCAGAGGCAAGCCCTCACCAACCACTTCCAGTACCCAACTGCGCATGGTAACACTGGACCAGGCGGAAATAAAGTGGTGGAGCTACCCCCCCAAGGGAGGATCCAGAGGAGGCAGGATGGACAGGGAGGGGGCACCCCCAACCCATCATTGGGTAGGCTTGAAGGCAGAGGCAGGGCCAGCGGAGGACGCAGCTGTGTCTCAACTGCCAGGCTTTCGGACAACGGAAGTGACAGACTTAGATCTGGGACACCAGGACTACTGGTGCTTGGCTGCAGGGGCCAGGTGGGGCCGAAAAGACTTATTCTGGGGTTTGGAGCCCCTGATGTCCTTTTGGGCTGAACTGACAAGAGTCCAAAGTAGCAATGAACTTCTCAATCCGAATGAGAGGACCATCCATCACCCCACCCGAACAAGTCGGTGCCCAGGAAGGGGACATCCATTAATCTGTGCTGGTTATCTGCCGTGAAGGTCGAGATCCTCAGCTAAGCCCTGCGGAGCACAGCCACAGTGGCAGCCGTGGACCTAGCACAGGAGTCACCAGTGTCCATGACTCTCTGAAGCTGCTGCTTAGCCACAGCAGAGCCTTGGTCCTGAACTTGCTTGACCATCATGTGAAGGTCGGCAGGGAGCCGAAGGCGCACCTGGTCAAATGTGCCCAACAAGTCATGGGTAAAGTGGGCCATCATTTGGGCTGAACTAGCCTGTCTAAGGTCGAGTGATGAAGCCGCATAAATCTTCTTGGCCATGTCACCCAATTTCTTGAATTCTCTGTTGGGAGGCTTGCTGGCATCTCCAACATTATCCGACTGTCCGAACACTGAGTCGGTGAGAAGTAAACCCAGTGAGAGAACCTGCAGGCACTGCGTACTTATGGGCCATACGACCAACACCATGGGGAAGAAGGCTGGGCATTGCCAGAGCTCCAACGCAGGGCCAAGAATGGCTTTAGCTACCGGGAAGGCAACCCCTGGGGAGTCATTCTGGTCGAGGATTTTGGTGGGGGGATACTTAGCCCGTTTCTGGAGGGCTCTAACTGTATTCCCATGGCCTCTGAAATCAGGTGGAGCATGGCCCAGAAGAAGGTGTGACCATGGTCCAACAACAAATGCTCCCCGGACTCAAGGACAACCAGGCAGGAATGCATAAAGGAAGCCTCCGAATCCGAGGATTCTTCAAAGACCAGACTATCCCTGGAATCCCTGCTAATTCTGCGGGGGTCGTCAGCCTGAGTGACCATAACTGACAGCCACTGAGGAAGCCTGGAGACAGTATGGGCATCCTTGGAAGAAGGACCATCCTTCGGCTGAAGCAAGTGGGGGCTCCACCTGAATAAGCGGAGAGGCCAGAAGCGGCTGAGTCAGAACAGGCTCTGGCCAGGGAGGCAGCAGCCAAATGGAGTGCCGAGGAGGAAGCCGGCACTGGCTTAGGCCCAGCGTCCAAAAGGAGCTGCTGCCACATAAGCTCCTCGTAATGCCGTCGCAACTTGCGGCGTAGCCAATCTGCCCCCAAAGAGGAGTAAATGAAAATTACATACCTATCATAATTCTTGATCTTCCTGGAAGAAGTCTCCACCACTCATTCACACTAATGGGACTACACTGGAGGCACTAGGACCCATCGGAAGCCAAAAATCTTCAGGAGGGCTGGCGACAAGGTAGGGCTGTGAGGAAGCGGCACTGCAAGCCTGGCTTGTGCCATATAGGCTACCTCAGCATCGACCCTCCAACCGCCTCAGTACCCTTTTTACCGAGGAGGTGCAGTGTAAACTAACCGAGTGAAACTAACCTATGTCGGACATAAGATAGTCCAAATGACCCATGTAAGAAGGGTCAACACAACAAAGTCTTCACAGCCCAGCCATCGAGGGAGTGAAGACCAAAAACAGATAAGTGAGCTCGGGGGATGGAGCGGTGGGCGTGTGAACGAGTGGAGGAGACTTCATCCAAGAACATTAAGTATTACTGTAGGTACGTAATTTTCATATCTTCTTGGACATAAAGTGTCCACCACTCATTCACACTAATGGGAGAGTACCAAGCTGAAATAATCCCCCGAGAAGGGTGGCAGAAGAAAAGAGCTTATTTAGGAAAGAAGTCCATTAAGGATTGTTCTGCCAAAAGACTGATGTTGTCCGGCATGGACATCCTAAGTGCAGTGCTTCACAAAAGTGTGCACAGAGCTCCTAGTAGCTGTACTGCAGATGTCTGCAATGGGCAAGTTCTGAATTTCTGCCAGAGATGCCGTGACTACCCTGATAGAATGAGCATATACTCTGCCTTCCAGCTTAACCTGTGCCATGGAGTAGCACTGGCGAAGACATGCCACTAGCCACGCCGAAATACATCTGATAGCAACAGGCTGACCCAGCTGGACCATGCTGAAAGAGGCAAATAGTTGTTCTGATTTGCGGATTTCTTTAGTTCTGTCTAAATAGAACCACAAAGCTCTCTTAACATCCAGAGAATGTAGGGTACGCTCCCCCTCATTCTGGAAGTTTGCGAAGTAGGGCAGAAGGACCAAAGGCTGGTTCAGATGGAATTCTGAAACCACTTTAGGAAGAAACTTAGGGTGAGTTCACAGAACCACCTTATCTTTGTGGAATACAGTATACGTGGGGGGGGGGAGAGGGGTGTCTGTAACCAAAGCATGTATTTCGGACACTCTGTGAGTGGAGGTAATGGCTTCAAGGAAGGACGCCTTTCCAAATCAGAAACTTCAGCTCACAGGTTGCTAGGGGCTTGAAAGATTTACGACTGAGCGTGTCTAGCACAAGATTAATGTCTCAGGTGGCTACTGGTCGTCTGACTGGTGGCCTAGTGTGTAGTATGCCATTAAGGAATTTCTTGACCAAAGGTAACTGAGCCAGAGACATGGAGTATACGGGATCATGATATGCTGAGATTGTGTAGAGGTGAACTTTTATGACTGAGTATTGCAGACCTATATTTGACAGGTCCAGAAGATACTCCAGGACTTTGGCTGGCAGGAAAAAGGGTCCCTGTGACAGGGTGGAATAGGACCCCATCCCAGTTGTTAGAGAAAGTGTTTAATATGCAAGGATCTGTCCTTTTTCTGCCTCTTCTCTATCTGGTTGCGCAACCCAATTTTCCTGTGAGACTTCAGTTTTAATCACCCAGAACAATCTTGCAATTCTTTGCCTCTCACTGTATCTCAGCCCTCCCTTGCTGTCTGTTTTTCCTCCCTTGCATATCCGCTAATATAAAAATATGTGCAAATCTTTGTATGAAAATGTACAGATAATGGGATCACTTGTTTAGAAAATATAGTGTTACTGTTGAAATGTATGTAATTATAATTTAAGATGATTGTAAAAAGCTACTGGAAAACTCCAGAGGTTACTTGAGCGAAGATGTTTGAGCCTTTTGCAAAAGCTGTAGGGGCCCTCAAGAAGCACAGTGTGTTCTAGCAGCTCCTCAAACTTACAAGAACAGAACACTTACAAAAACAGGATGCTTGCTAAGAATGAAAAGACTTATAAAAGAGTTAAGCTGTAACTGCAAAGAAGATTAGGAGAACAAGGGACACGGAGACTGAAAGAAAACTTATTTTGCCTTTGTAAATAGTTATACTGAACAAGTTTATTTTATGATAGTGCTAGTGTACATAAATAATTTTTGGTGAATTCAACAACTGCTCCTGGTTTTCCTAGGTTTCCTGACCTGTGCTTCGATGACAGTCCCAAGAGGACTATGTGCACCAGATGGAAAACCGCTTCCACTGAGCCGTGTAAGTTTTTCTAGTAGCTGGCTTGTGCGCCACTAACAGAATATCTGAGACCCTATGTGAAACGTCAAACCTACTCACCTCTATCTCCTCAGGAGCCAGACATGGAGGTGAAGGGATCTCAGGTTGGGATGGACCACTGGCCCTGGGTCAGCAGATTTGTTTGAAGTGGAAGCTGTCTCGGAGAAGTTTCTGATAATCTGCTGATTAATGGAAAACAGATTTGACAAGGCCAGAATGGGGCGAGGAATATCATTCTGCCCCCTTGCGCCTCCAGTTTGAGCAGCACCCTCTGAACCAAGGGAACAGGAGGAAATGCATACAGAAAGCGTTTTGTCCACTGTAGTCTGAATGCATCCGGACAGAAAACGCCAGAGTCTGGATTTCTGGAGCAGATCAGAGGCAGTTGAGTGGGGACGCAAAAAGGTCCGGGTCCGGGGTTCCCCACTCTTCGAAGAGTGATTGAACGACGTTTGCGTCGAGAAACCACCCATTAGGATCTGTTATTGTTCTGCTGAGGCGATCCGCCAGATCGTTCTGCACTCCTGGCAGGTAAATCGCTTGAATCAGAGCCTTGTACTGTAGGCACCATTTCCACACTCTCATTGCTTCCCTGCATAAGGGTAAGAGTGTGCTCCGCCCTGTTTGTTGATGTAGTACATCACTGCTTTGTTGTCCGTTTGAAGGAGAATGATCTTGTGACAGAGAATGTCCTTCAGTGCGCAGACTGCACACAGGAAGGCTCTCATTTCTAGAACATTTATGTGGAGTTGAGACTTGTCCTGACTCCATCAACCTTGGGTGTGATGGTCCCGACAGTAAGCTCCCCTTCCAAGCAGGGATGCATCCGTGGTGATAGAGATCTGGGATTCTAGAGAGGCAAAGGGAAACCCTTCCAGAAGGTTGTCCTCTTGAGTCCACCAGGTGCCTGACTGTTTCAGAGGCTCTGTCACCTTGATATGAAAGGACTAGGGATGTGTGGTCGGAGACCACTGAGTGCTGAGCATCCACTGAGTAGTCCTCATGTGAAGACAAGCCAGAGGCACAGTGAACACTGAGGATGCCATGAGACACAGCATCCGCTGCAACGAGAGAGCTCGGACCGAATCGTTCTCTCTGATGAAATGAGCCATCTGAAGGATGTCATCTCTTCTGTCCTCCAGAAGAAAGGCTTTTGCACTGGTGGTATCCAGAAGAGCTCCTATGAAGAGAAGCCGCTGGGAGGGCTGTAGCTGCGATTTTCCCAAATTTAACAGAACTCCCATGGATGTGAGGAATCTGGAAGCCACAGCCACGGCTTCCTGAGTGTCTTGGCTGGAGGGGTTTGCCAGAAGCCAGTCGTCCAGATAGGGGAACACTGGAATTGCAAGCTTCCTGGGATGTGCTGCAAGAACTGCAAAGCACTTTGTAAAGACTTGAGGCGCCAAGGATAACCCAAAGGGCAGGACTCTGAATTGGTAGTGTTGACCCAATGCCACAAATCTGAGGTATTTGTGGTGGGTCGGTTGTATGAGAATGTGCTGGTACACGTCCTGTATGTCTAGGGAGGCCAGCCAGCCAGTCATTTCGATGAATCAGAGGCAACAGGGAGCTGAAAGATATCATCTTGAACTTCTCTTTTTAAAGGAATTTAACTTCCTTAGATCAAGAATAGGGCGCATACCTCCTTATTTCTTTGGAACTAGGAAGTAATGGGAGTAGAAAAGTTCAGTTACGTAAGAACTTACCGTAACAGCAGATCTTCGAGAGAGGCTCTTGCAGTAGGTAATTACATATAGGACTGACGCCGGCCGGCGGCAGGACCCCACAGAAAAATTTCTAGCTAGCAGTCCCTGGCGGAGACCGCCCACACGTCAGGTGACCGGCGTCATACGACGTCAGTATAAAGGGGCGGTCCCAGACGCCCGCCCAGTTCTTTTTCCCGCCACAGGCCCGGAAGACCCGGACGGAGAGAAGCAGATATTTCCCTCGATGGAAAAGGAGCTGAAAAGCCTAGGGATGGAAGGCGGATAGTTTTATCAGAAGAGTCTCTCTCGAAGATCTACTGTTACGGTAAGTTCTTACGTAACTGTACTATCTTACTTCGAGAGGGCTCTTGCAGTAGGTAATTACATATAGGACAGAATCCCAAGCAGTCTGGAACAAAAGAAAGGCACCGGGAGGAGGTACTACTCCAAGAAGTAGCAAAGAAAACCTTGCAAGCCTCAAGAAAGGAGGCCTTGCAAGACCGCTAACCCGAAGCCTGCTCTACGGCGAGAGGCAATGTCCAAACTGTAATGTTTAGTAAAGGTATGGACGGAAGTCCAAGTGGCGGCAGCACAGATGTCTGCCGCAGACACGTTCTTGAAACAAGCTGCAGAGGTTGACACTCCATGAATGGAGTGACCTCTGACTTGACCCGGTAGGGTCTTGTTGTACTTATCATAACAGAAAGTGATGCAATGGGCCAACCATTTTGATAGGCATTGCTTAGAAACAGCATTGACTTCTCTTTTGTGAGCAAAAGAGACGAACAACTGATCGGTCTTTCTGAGATCCTTCGTCCTATCAGTGTAGCATCTCAGAATCCTGTGAACATCCATGGTATGGAGCAAGTATTCTCCTTGGTTGGAGTACTGCGTGAAAAAGGCAGGTAATTCAATAGACTGATTTAAGGTAGATTCCGCTACCACCTTCGGGAGGAACTTAGGATTCATGCGAAGAGCTACTGCTCTGTGTGAAAAATCAAATAAGGGATTTTGCACATCAGGGCCTGAGCCTGGAAATTCTGCGAGGAAGTAATGGCTACTAGGAAGAGCGCCTTCCACGATAAAAACTTAAGTCTGTGGAAGCCGCGAGGCTCAAAGGGAGGAAGGCATGCTTCGAGGACAAAGTTTAAGTCCCAAGGGGGAGCTTGAGTCCGACAGGGGCCTGAGATGAAGGACCTCTGAGAAAAGTTTTGATACCTCCAGTTGGGCAAATGCCTTATCAGTGAAAGGGACATGGTAGGCTGAAATAGCCGCCATATGGACTTTCAAAGAGGAGTGACTGAGACCCAGATCGAAAAGATGACGCATGTAATCAAGTAGAACGGTCACAGGACAGGAAAAGGGCTCCATGTTCCTGGATGCAGCCCAGATGGAAAATCTTTTCCATTTTATGGCGTAGGTGGACCTAGTGGAGGGTTTTCTAGCCTCCACCAGAATCTCGGCCACCTTAGGAGAAACGCCAAAGCGAGATTGAGCTAGGTCTGCAGGAGCCATGCATGAAGTTGAAGGGACTTGAGTCCCGGATGGACCAGGGTCCCCTGATCCTGGGTCAGCAATACTGGAGATAAAGGAAGAGGAAGAGGAGGAACCTCTGAGTACTGTTGTAGAAGAGAGAACCAGATTTGCCTGGGCCAGAAAGGAGCGATCAGAATCATTCTCGCTCCTTCCAAAGCAAGTTTCTGCAACACATGAGGGACCAGAGGAATTGGGGGAAAAGCATAGACGAATCTGTCCTTCCAGTTTAGAGACACAGTGTCGCTTGTTGCTCCAGAAAGCGCCTCGCTCTGGAGCGAGCGAGCAAAAGGTTGGAAGCTTTGCGTTTTGGGAGGAAGCGAACAGGTCTATCTGAGGAGTCCCCCAAATCTGGAAGATGCTTTTTAGAACTTTTTCGTCCAGTTCCCACTCGTGTGGTAGAGCCGACGAACGACTTAGTCTGTCTGTCAGGACATTGTTGACTCCCGGAATGTGGATCGCTGTGAGGTGAAGGTTGTGAAGCGTTGCCCATTCCCAAACCCTCATCTCTTCCCTGCACAACGGGTAGGACCGAGTCCCTCCCTGCTTGTTGATGTACCACACCACGCACATGTTGTCCATTTGGACAGCTAGGTGACCGGGAAGGATGTATTGGTGAAGGGCCTGGAGAGCATACAGCACTGCTCGAAGCTCGAGCACGTTGTGGTGGAGAATTAACTCCAATTTTGACCATAAGCCCCTGGTTCGGTGAGGACCCAGATGGGCTCCTCAACCTTCGCCTGAAGCGTCCGTGGTCAGAGTCTGATCAGGGGGAGGATGAAAAAAGGGGACCCCCCGGAATAGGTTCTCTCGAACCATCCACCATTGCAAGTCTCTTACCATCGGCGAGGAGATCAGAACCAGATGATCTAGGTTGTCTACCAGTTGATCCCACTGAGAGCGAAGAGTCCACTGAGAGATTCTCATGTGGAGGCGCGCAACGGAACCGTCGGGATGGCCGCCGCCATAAGCCCCAGGAGACGGAGCACCGACCTCGCCGGAACCCTCCTGTATTCCGATAGAAGGGAAATCTGGGACTGGAGGGAGGCCCCCCTGTCCGGAGGCAGGAAGGCCCTGCACATTGTCGGATCGAGGAGTTCCCCGATGAACTGGAGTCTCTGAGAAGGATCCAGGTGAGACTTGGAATGGTTGATGGTGATACCCAGGCCAGTGAAAACCTGCTGGGTGAGGGAGAGGAAATGCAGGAGTTCCTCCCTGGACGGGGCCGCCAGGAGCCAGTCGTCCAGATAGGGAAAAACCTGAACTCCCAAAGTACGCAGGTGGGCCGCTACCACCGCCAGGCATTTAGTAAAAACTTTGGGGCGCCAGGAGAGACCAAAAGGAGTGCCCGGAATTGGTAGTGGTCCTCTGGAACGCAAACCTGAGGTACTTTCGTGCGAAGGGCGAATGGGATGCAGGCACGCATCCTGCATATCCAGTGCACAAAGCCATTGGCCCGGCAAGCAGGGCAAGAGGGTCTGAAGGAGAGCATCCTGAACCTCTTGTATTCCACATAAGGTTCAGGAGCTGAGATCGAGAATTGGTCTGAGGTCTCTCGTCTTCTTTGGTACAAGGAAGAAATGGGAATAGTAACCCGTCCCGTGAAGGTGAGGGGGGACGGGCTCTATAGCCTGCTTCGCAAGGAGAGCAGAGGTTTCTTCCCTGACCAAAGAAAGATGGTCCCTTGAGTAAGAGGAGTTCAGAGGGGGTGACATGGAGGTTTTGCAGAAACTCTATGGAGTGCCCTTCTGCTATGATCTGAAGCACCAAGAACTGATGTTATCCTCTCCCAGCCCGGAAGGTGGAGGGAGAATCTCCTCCCACGTTCCTCCAGGAGTCCGGAGGTGGTGGGAGAGGAAAGGAGTCAGGTGGTGTGAGGCAGCCTGGCAGCTGGGGCACCCGCTTTTTTTTGGGCGGCAGGGGCCTGGCAGCTGTGGGGGCCGGACGCTTTGTGGCCCGCCTTCCCTGAGGTTTCGCTTGAGGCCGGCTGCGTCTGCGAAAGGGATGGCGCTGTGGGGGATGGGGACGGTACATTGAATCAACGGATTTAAGGGCCGTCCCCCTCTCCTGCAAGTCAGTGATGATGTCCTTGACATCACCACCGAAAAGCACAGAACCTCTGAAAGGTGCTTCTCAATTGCTGACTGCACCTCTGGGACCAGACCTGACACACGGAGCCATGCATGAGCCAAGACTCACGCGAACGCAGAGCTCCGCTCCCGCGTGTCCACTGCATCGTAGGTCGCCCTCGAGAATATGACGACTGGCGAACGAGCAGAACGGACTAGGTCGGCTAACTCCTGCTTGACTTGGGAGTCAGGCAAGGAGTCAATCTTGGATTCCGCCTGGGTAAGGACAGCCTTCTGGTAATCCCCCATAGGTGCTGCATAATTTAGGGCCCTAATCCCCAGTGTGGAAGAAGCATAGATCTTCCTTCCATACTGATCCAGAAGGCGAGATTCCTTATCCGGGGGAGAAGGGCTCAAATGTTTCGGGTGTGTTGACCGGCCGTGAGCGGCACTAATCACAACCGAGTCTGCACGGGGGTGAGAGTCTAAAAAGTCTACACCCTCTGGAGCCTGGTATAGCCTGTCAGACTTCCGAGGAAGCGGGGCTAAAGCCGACGGTTGTTTCCAAATAGTGGAAACAAGGTGGGCGTGAGGCTCAATCCAGGGTGGCACAAGAGTAGGAGCTGTAAGGGGCAAGTCCAGATGTTCGACGAGTTTAAACCGTTGAGGATCTGGCTCTAAGGAACGCCACTGAAGGACTTCCTGGATCTTCCTGAGCAACTCCGTGAAAGAAGGATCCTCCGGAGGAGACTTCGGAGGAGTCCTCGGCCGGGGCTTGGACGGAGAGCGCGGCTCGTCGTCTTTCTCAGAACACCCATCGGAGGCATCCGAGGAGTCCGAAAGAGAAGAAAAGGAAGAGTTCGAAGCAGAGTAAGACTCTCTGGCTTGTCTAGGGGGAGGAACGGGTTCCTTAGGGGGGATCCCCGGACAGGTGTCCTGCCCCTCTCTAGATCCCGAGGGCAGAGCCCGGGACTGGAGGAGAGGGAGGTGCCGTCACGGCGATGGGAGTCTGGCACCGCCGGTGAAGACGGCTCAATCTCTTGGTGAGCTGAGCCTTGGCTCAGCCCACCAGGAGGCCAGAGTCTCCTGGAGATCCACCGCGGCCCCGGGCGTGGAGGAGGAGGTGGGGGATAGTTGTATGGATGAAATCCGTAAGGAGAGTATCCGTAACCCGGCTGCAGGAATACCGGAGCAGGGTATTGCAGCGTTGGGTACTGCGGCATCAGTGGAGTTGGCGCCGGGTACTGCGGTGCAGGATACTGTGGACCTGGGAAAACCAGCGTCAGATAAGACGGTGGATACCCAGGCACCGGAGGAGCTGCCGGAGCAGACGGCCCAGTCGGGAACTCCATGGGCGGATCAACCGGGATAGGCCCGTGGGGTGGAGGGCCCGATGCAAGAGGAATATCCCCCGCCGGCGTCGGAGCCAGCGCTGGGGGAGCCGGCGCCGGAGCCGACATCAGATCCAGCTCTGTAGGAAGAGGATCGGATGGTGGCCCAGGATCCCGAGCCTCGTCCGGGGACGGAGGAGAAAAACCCCGAGGTCAGGCAGAGGGGACTCGGGCTCCCTGGACGGCAGCAAGGAACCTGGTACGACAGACGGAGAAGGGTCTGCCATAGGCTCCGAGGCCCGGTGCAAGTTGGAGGAGCCGACGTGCGACTTAGGAGCTGAGTCCCGGCGGACGCCAGAGGAGCCGGCGTCTGACTTCGTGGGTCCCTCGTCGGAGACGGGCCGGGGATGTGAAGAGGCCCAGTCCGAAGGGGACACTGCCGTGCGCCGCCCCGAAGGGTTGGGCGTCTTAGCGGCCTTCTCCTGGCGGACGTCGGAGGAGCCGACGTCCGGCTTATGGGAGGCGCCCGCACCAGTAGGCCACAAGCCTGTGGCGGTACTGGGGGCTGAAGCCTCCTTTTGCCCGGAGGCACCCGGCGGGCTCGAACGCGAACCCAACGGGCGGGCCGACACCTCCTCCAAAGCCTTGGAGGCTGCCGTCGGGCGATCCCCCGGAGGGGACGTTACCTTGGCCGCGGCTCCGGCCGGAGTCGCGGAGGAGGAGGAGGCCTCTCCCGTGCCTTCTTTGTCCCGCTTGTGCCCTTCAGGGAGGCCGACGCCGTCAAGCTTCTTCAACCCTTTCCATCGCGGACATCTTCTTCTTGAGGAGATGGGCTTCAAGAGACTGCTAGCTGCCTGGCGGGTACGTTGAAATGAAGGCAGTGCGGACACTTGTCGACCACGTGGTCGGGGCCTAAACAGAAAAGGCAGAGGGAGGACCGCCTTTGTGAAGCAGTTGGCGCCACATGAGTCGCACTTATTTTTTGAAGGGGACGACATATACCAACGCTCACCTGACGAAGAAAATACAAAATACTGATACTTTTCAGAAAAACCGGCCAAGCAACAGGACTGAGCATTATGAACTTCACCGCATAGAGGCTACCGCGAGCTGACGCCGGAAAGAACTGAAGGCGGCGCCTGGGACCGCCTTTATACCGACGCCATATGACGCCGGTCACCTGACATGGGGGTCCGCCAGGACTGCTAGCCAGAAATTTTTCTGTGGGGTCCTGCTGCCGGCCGGCGTCAGTCCTATATGTAATTACCTACTGCAAGAGCCCTCTCGAAGTAAGATCCTGTGTTCCACCGATCCAGCGGAACTACTTATACTGCACTGTTGTTCAGAAGGCCTTGAATCTCGGGAGCAAGAAGGTCTGACTGAGAGACAGACAGCTTGGGTTGTCGTTTGGGTGGATGATCCGGAGGGGTTTCTGAAAGATTTAGAGAGCATCTCTCATGGATTATCCTGAGAACCCACTTATCTGATGTGACTGACTTCCACTGGTTGTAAAACTGAGTCAGTCGCCCCCCTACTGCTGAGGAAGAGTCCCCCTCGGACAGCTGAGGTGGGACTTGGGCCGGAATCTCAGAGGGTGGCACTAGGTGCTTTGGGTCCTCGTGCCTTCTGCTGCATTTTCTTTTGCAGCTAGGGGGCTTGATTCCTGTTGAAGCCCCCTTTGCCTCTGCCATGAAAGGACTGATGGTTATTTAACTGCCACTGATTCCCTCCCCACTGAGGGGATGTGGGTGGCGGTCTGGCCGTTTTGATAGCCGTTCTAGTTTTCTGTGTGGCCTCAAGTGCCTGCTCAATCTGAGGACCAACCAGATACGTACCAACAAAAGGTAAACCCATAACTCTCTGCTGGGTATCATTAGTGAATCCCGATGTGCGTAACCAAGAGTGGCGTCGGGTGCATATACCGGCTGCTGCTGCCGCCCTAGAAGTAGTGTCAAAGGCATCCATAGCGGCTTTAAGCTTCTGATTATTGGATTCAATGCCTCTAGTAATAGTCTGAAGAAGCTCTGAGCTAACGTTCGAATCTGGAAGAGCTTCTACAGTGGCCTTGAGAGAATGCCGGGGGTATACTCATACTGAGAGAAATAACCCTGGTAGCTAGCAATGCGCATGCCCAGGATGGAGGCAGCAAAGGTTCACTTCCCCAAAGTGTCAATTCTGTGAGAGTCTTTGTTTATTGGGCATGCCATAGATTCTAGAGGAAGAAAGTACAGTTACGTAAGAACTTACCGTAACAGTAGATCTTCGAGAAAGGAAAATTACGTACCTACCGTAATTCTTGATCTTCTTGGACGAGTCTCCACCACTCATTCACACTAGTGGGATTGGCCCCGGAGGCACTAAGACCCATCGGGAGCAAACTTTTTGCTGGAGGGTCGGCGAGAGACGCGCCAGCAGCTGCTCGAGCGGTAATGACCATCTCGGCGACGACCTCCAACCGCCAGTACCTTTTTACCAAGGAGGTGCAGCAACTAACGTGAAAGAGTAAACTCAACATTAAAACGGACATAAGATAGTCCGTATGACCCGTGAAGAAGGGTCAGCAAAGAAGTCCTCACGGCCTAAAGATTTGAGGGAGTGAAGACCAATACAGCGTGAGCTCTGGGATGGAGGGTGGAAGGTGAATGAGTGGTGGAGACTCGCCCAAGAAGATCAAGAATTATGGTAGGTACGTAATTTTCCTATCTTCCTGGACATAAGTCTCCACCACTCATTCACACTAGTGGGAGAGTACCATGTTGATAATCCCCAAAAGGGCGCAGGAGAGCCAGAGCTCACGCTGCTCAAGATAGAAGCCCATTAAGGATAGTTCTGCCGAATGCGAATGTCGCCTGGCATGAACATCCAGTGCATAGTGCTTAACGAAGTATGCACTGAGCTCCAGGTGGCGGCGTTGCATATATCTGCAATTGGAACATTGCACTTCGCTAGGGATGCGCGATCGCTCTAGTAGAGTGAGCGTACACTCTACCTTCTAATTTAACTTGAGCCATGGAATAGCAATGACGAAGGCATGCCACTAACCATGAAGAGATGCATCTAATAGCGACAGGTTGACCCAGCCGGTGTCGCTGAAAGAAACGAACAGTTGCTGAGTCTTATGAATATCCTTGGTTCTATCTAAATAGAACCGCAAGGCTCTCTTAACATCCAAGGAATGAAGAGCCTGCCTCTTCATTTTGGAAATTAGCAGGAAGCTGGAGTACCAGAGGTTGGTTCAGATGGAATTCTGACACAACCTTGGGAAGAAATTTAGGATGAGTACGGAGAACTACCTTGTCCTTATGGAATACAGTATAATGGAGGGTCCGTAACCAGGGCATGTATCTCAGAGACCCTGGGCGCTGAGGTAATGGCCACCAGGAAGGCAGTCTTCCAGGTAAGAAATTTTAGCTCACAGGTAGCTAAGGGTCCGAAAGGCTTCCGAGTGAGCATGTCCAGCACCAGGTTAATGTCCCAGGCTGCAACTGGACGCTAACAGGGGTCTGGTATGGAGAATCCCTTAAGAAATCTCTTCACCATAGGTAACTGAGCCAGAGTTAAGGAAGAAACCGCCATGGAACGCTGAGATGGCACCAAGGTGAACTTTAACTGTGGAGTACTGAAGACCTAAGTTTGATAGGTCCAAAAGATACTCCAGAACCTTGCCAGGAGGACAGGAAAAGGGATTCCAAGAGGATTTTGCACACCAGAGAGAAAACGCTTCCATTTGGAAGCTGCACGCTGGTGGCTGGCTTCCGAGCAGCCAGAAGGATGTCTGAGACTCTACGAGAGACGTTGAACCGATTCACTTCTATCTCTTCAGGAGCCAAGCATGAAGGTGAAGTGATTTCAGGTTGGGATGGACCAACGAACCCTGAGTCAAAAGACTGATTTGCAAAGGAAGTGGTCTCGAGAGGCTGCCAACATACTGTTGAGTAGAGGAAACCATAGTTGCCGAGGCCAGGAAGGAGCAATGAGAATCATCTTGGTCCCCTGAGACTAACTTGAGGAGTACTCTGGATTAGAGGAAGTGGTGGAAAGGCGAAAGAAAGCGCTTTGTCCACCGCAGCCTGAACGCATCCTGACAGAAAATGCCAGGCCCTGGATTTCTGGAGCAGAAGAGAGGCAGTTTTATGCTGAGTGGGGATGCAAAAGGTCCAGGTCTGGAGTCCCCACTTTGAACAGAGACCGAGCTACGGCTGGATCGAGACCACTGTGAGGGTCTGCCTCCGCTCTGCTGAGGTGATCTGCTAGGTCGCTTTTGCATACCTGGCAGATAAACCGCTTGAATCAGAGACTTGTGCTCCAAGCACCACTCCCACACCTCACTGCTTCCCTGCAAAGGGGATAAGAATGAGCACCGCTTGCTTGTTGATGTAATACATCACTGCTTTGTTGTCCGCTTGAAGGAGAATGTTCTTGTGACAAAGGACATCCTTCAGAGCTCGATTGCATAGAGGACCGCTCATCTCCAGAGACATTTATGTGGAGATGAGTTTCAACTGAGTCCATACACCTTGAGTGTGGAGGGAGAGCAGTGAGCTCCCATCCCATTAGCAATGCATCTGTGGTGATGGAGATCTGATGATCCGGGGGAGCAAAGGGGAATCCTTCCAGGAGACTGCTCTCTTGAGACCACCAGGTGAGAGACCTTCAAGGGCTCCGCCACCTTGATGGGATAAGACTGGGGGTGAGAGGTCGGGACCACTGAGTGGAGAGCATCCATTGGGTGGTTCTCATGTAGCAGTCGGGCCAGAGGGACAGTGAAGACCGAGGACGCTATGAGACCCAACATGCCATCGAGAGCTGTAACCGATTGGTTCTCCTGATGTAACGGGCCATACCTAAGGATGTCGAGTCTCTGTCCTCTGGAAGGAAAGCCTTCGCTGAAGAGGTGTCTAGAAGGCCCCTATGAAAAGGAGCCTCTGGGAGGGTTGCAGGAGATTTTTTCAAATTCAGCAGAACTCCCATGGACGGAGAAGACGAAGTCGCTTGCACGGCTTCCAAAGTCCCTTGGCCGGAAGGGCTTGCTAGAAGCCAATCGTCCAGGTAGGGAAACACCTGAGTCCCGACTTTCCTGAGATCGCGCGAGAACTGCACACTTTGTAAAAAACTGCTGCGCCGAGATAGCCCAAAGGGCAGGACTCTGAACTGATAATGCTGACCCAAAGCTACAAACCTGAGGAATTTGCGTGGGTCGGGTGGACGGGATATGCTGGTAAGCATCCTGCATATCCAGAGAGGCCAGCCAGTCGTGCTGATGCAGCAAGGGTAACAGGGTACCTAGGGAAATCATCTTGAATTTCTCCCTGGGAGGAATTTGTTTAACTTTCTGAGGTCTAGAATGGGCGATCCCCAGATTTCTTTGAACCAGAAAGTAATGGGAGTAGAACCCTGTGTTTAGATGCGGGGGCACCAGTTCTATTGCCCTGTTGTTCAGAAGGCCCTGGATCTCCGCGGTGAGGAGGTCTGACTGAGAGGCCGACAACCTGGGTTGTCGTATGGGAGGACAATTCAGGGGTTTCCAAGAAATTGAGAGAATAACCCTCGCGACTATCCGAAGGACCCATTTGTCTGAGGTTATGGACTCCACTGGTTGTAGAAGTACATCAGACCCACCTTCCCACCGGAGGAGAAAGTTCCACCGGGCAGAGTGGATGGAACTTGGGCCAACGACTATAAGGTAGCGCTTGGGAGCTTTAGGTCCCTGCGCTTGCTGTGCCTTCTTTGAGGTTGGGCAGGTCTGGCTTTATGGAAGCTTCCCGCCTCTGCCTCGAAAGGACCGACGATCATGAAACTGACGCTTGTTCACATGCCCCCAGAGGGGCAGGCGGAGGTCTGGCCAACTTAATGGCCGATCTAGTCTTCTGAGTGGCCTCTAAGGCTTGCTCCACCTGAGGGCCAAAAGAAAGGAGCCATCAGGCAGCGCCATCACCTGCTGCTGAGCATCATTCGTGAAGCCAGAAGTACGCAGCCAGGAATGGCCAGTACAAATCCTCGCTGCTCTGAGCGAGAAGCAGTGTCGAAGCGCCCATGGCGGCTTTGACCTGTTGGTTATTGGACTCAATACCTCTAATAACGTCAGAAGAAGCTCTGACTTGGAATCCGAATCTGGAAGAGCTTCAACCATTCTTTTCATAGAGTGCCACAGGATATACTCATACTGAGAAAAATAGCCTTGATAACTGGCAACACGTATACTTAGAGGGAGCAGCAAAGACTCTCTTCACCTAATGTATCAATCTTTACTAGACTCTTTGTTAATAGGTCGAGCTGTAGTAGTTTGAGGAAGAACGACCTTGTCATTCTTTCAGGACTACAATAGGATCCGCAGCGTCTTGGGATGCCAAAATGGGACGCATCCTTGGAGCTGAATACTTTATCAATGGATTTAGCCACTGAAGGAATAAGAGCAGGGTTATTCCATACCATTTGAGACAGCGCCTCAAGGAAGGCTGAATCGGAGGAGTCAAACTGTAGGGATCTCCGGCCATGAAGATACTGGAGTCTTAATATCTTCCCAGGATCGATGTCTGTAGTCTGGAGAGAAAGAGGATCCCAGGTTCTTCAACAGAGACTTAAAGGACAGGTCCTCACCACAGGCTCTGTAGCAAAGAAAGATCCTGTTTCTCCACTTCATCACCCAACCGAGGTCTGGGTCAGGCTCAACATCATCTCCTGATGGTCCAGAAAGGACTGTTTGGACAGGAAAGGAGTGAAATTAGGAGAGGAGGAAATGGCAGAAAAACAAGGAGAGTCCCTATGACTGCCGGGCGACGAGACGGCAAAACGGGCTGAAGACGGCATCGAGGAGGCGACGGGCGCCGAAGAGGCACGCTCGCCGAACGCTCGGCGGTGCCGCTGCCGATGCCGCGAACGGCACTGCAGACGACGCCGCCAACGGCGCCGCCCGATCCAACGGTACCACCGGGCGCGACGCAGACCACGCGGTGTCGCTAACGGCGCCAGAGACCACGCTGGCGCCGCCAACGCGCCGCAAGCTCTGGCGGTTCTAAATGGCGCCCGACAGGCCACAGACCCGCAGAAGGCGCCGAAAAGCCCCGGAACTGGGAAAGCAAGAGAAGGAAAACCAGGAGATAAGGGCATCGTGAGGCTCGCTGCCGCAGCCATGTGAGGGGGGAAACACTCCATGCACGGAGTGCTTAGCATCAAGAAGGCGCCAAGGCGACTAGGGAAGGTCCAACCGCCCGACCTGATCGGGCCGAGGAGCCCGAGGGCCCGAGGCAACCGAGCCAGGCAGAAGAACCAACCTCCGAGCCCATCGCCCATAAGAGCGCCCACTGATGAAATTGCTCATCTGGAGCCCTCCTATAGACGGGAGGCCTGATATCGAGGACGACGATTATCGAAGTTGGCGACTCCAAAGAAGGAGACCGCAACTAGCAACGATAACCGACCGTCGACGCCAAGAGATACAGAGGGCGCACTTTAGTGATGCCTTCTTTTGACCTGTGGGCCAAGAAGAGTTTGAGTCGAACGGTGCCGTGAATGCGACTGCTTTTATGGCGCTGCTGGGACTGCCCCATCCCCCCGGCATCGGACTGACCGTAGTCGGAACCTCGTGGAGGAGAAGGAGGCTGACCGACCCAGCCCGCTGACTGAACAGTTTACACGAAGTCTCCCCACCTACCTGACCTGCTCATGGTCGACTCGTCCAGTAGGCCGAGACTTCTTCAAGTAAGTTAAATTTAAATATTAGAAAAATTTTCAAAAATAAAATAAAACAAGCGATACTACTATCGAGATAATGTTACAAAAAACTGAAAACTGTGCGCTAGTTTGAAGTTTGACTCGACAGGCTAGCGACGCTGCCACTGAAGCGCACTCGACGGGCGGAAAAAGAACTGAGTTGTGTTGAGCCGCCGTCAGATGGTCATTATCGCCGAGCCGCTCTCTACAAGCGCCTGCGTCTCGCTGGGCGCCTATCTCTCGGGCCACCCTCCTGCAAAAGTTTGCTCTCGATGGTCTTAGTGCTCCGGCGCCAATCCCACTAGTGTGAATGAGTGGTGGAGACTTATGTCCAGGAAGATCAGCTCTTGCAGCACGTTACACCAAAAGGACTGTGGCCGGCAGGCAGCAGGACCTCACAGAAAACTTCTAGCTAGCTATACATAGCGGGGGACCGCCCCGGACGTTGGCCCCACCCCCGATATCAGATACATCATAAGAGGGGCGGTCTCCCAGCATACCTCAGTTCTCCAGCTGGAGACTCCCAGTGTAATGATGTGATTCAGAAGGGGAGACCGAGGATCCACTTCCAGAGGAAGACTAATAATTCTGATGTGTCCGAGACACTATGAAGTAGAACCAAACCTCCTGAGGGGAAGGTGGGAGGGAAACTACCTGCTGCAAGAGCTGTTCTCGAAGATCTACTGGTACGGTAAGTTCTTACATAACTGTACTATCTTACTTTGAGATACAGCTCTTGTAGCAGGTTACACCATAAGGACTGATTCCCAAGCAGTAAAGGTGTATTGCTAAACCCGTAGGGAAGAGGATGGGAGAGGGGTCTCTCAGGACAAAAGTCCCTGGAGGACTGCCAGGCTGAAGCCCGCTCCATGCCTGGAGGCAATGTCCAAACTGCAGTGTCTAACGATAGTGTGCACTGAACTCCAAGTGACAGCCGCGCAAATGGCGCATGTCGCCACATTTTTCACAGCAGTGAAGGAGGTAGCCACCCCCTTTGTAGAATGGCCCTTCACTGGTCCTGGTAAGGGCCTGTTGCATTTCTGATAACAGAAAACAATGCAGTTAACAAGCCCCCAGGAGAGCATTTGTTTCAATACAGGTGCATCCATCATCCTTTGAGCGAAGGATAAAAAATGAAAATTACGTACCTACCGTAATTCTTGATCTTCTCTTGTATCTTCACCATTCATTACTGCTTGGGTTAGTGCCGGAGGCGCGCACCCGCCACAGAGTTTTTTTTTTTTTTTTGGGAGTCGGCTCCAACGGCGCCGCCTCAAGAGCGACGCACTGCGTCATGCGCGAGGGGCGGCCGTATGGTGCTGTAGACTCCTCCTCTATCTCAGTTCTGGTAGCCGGAGAGGCGAAAATAAAGGGTAAGGAAAAAAAGGAAAGTGAGGCAAGAGAGCCGAGGGACAGAAAAAGGCAAGGATATAAACTGAAAAAGGCATAAGCCGGAAGAGGATAGACAGAGGAGAGAGAATTCCTACCCTAAGGGACTGGCAGGGCCTCTTTCCGGGTGGCTCTAGGGAGAATAGAGAGAGGGAAAGAGAAAGAAGAAGAAGAAAGAGAAGAAAGGAAGCATGTTGAGAGGGAGAACAGTGCCCATCGAGCATTGGTTGAGAGGCTTATAAGCTCGAGACTAAAACAAAGGAGCAAGAATCCCTGTTGATAGGACTGAGAGAAGGTCCAACCGAACCACCTGCACAGATCAGATACAAGGGCAGATTCTCTGACCTCTCAACATACCAAGTCCCTACATCCTAGCTGAGAGCTCACAGACTGCCCGGGCAGAAATCTGTTCCGGAGAGAGCGCCCACCCAGGAAGGGGAGTATGCCCCTTAGCACCCTGTTAAGTGCTAACACAGAAGTGTATGGGGAAAGATTATGCCTTACTGAAGGCAGCTTTGTATGAAAGGATAGAGTGGGAACTCAATCAGACTCCCTAAGGCAAGGCAAGAGCAGTCGCTCAAGGCTGAAAAGTGCAATGCACCAGCTAGAATGAGCTTAATGATAATACCTGCCAGGGAAATCTAAATTTTGTTGAGGCCAACCAGGCACGGCTCTTAAGCTGTAAACTGCGCTGAACATGATCAAGGTACCCAGAAGTCGCACCCTAGGGCAGTCAGAAAGAGTTCCCTCAGAGTAAGTGAAAAACACAAACCGTGCTCGTTCCTCTTTACCTTGAGGAAAAAAGGAACCATTCACTAAGAATGGAAAACAGAAAGTTTTTTGTTTTTTTTTTGGCATAAAGGCCAAAGGAAGGAAGAGGAACGAGACGGGAGAGGGAGGTGCCACAGTAGGAGGCCACTGAGGGAAAGGTGGGTGGGTATCAGTAATGAATGGTGAAGATACAAGAGAAGATCAAGAATTACGGTAGGTACGTAATTTTCACATCTTCCCTTGTCAATCTTCACCATTCATTACTGCTTGGGTGAGTACCGAGCCCCCCCCCCAAAAAAGGGCGGGGTAGAGACCCTGAGGGAACAAGACCCCCAGCCTCCTGTTGGTGAGAAACAGAAGGGGAAGACCCTGGGCTAATTCAGAGAGAAGCCTATGGGGGAGAAGAGTTAGGAGGTGCCCCTCAAGGACGGGGAGACGGAGGAAGCCCCTGCAGTAGTCTCCTAGCTCTGGAGGAAAAGAGACGGGCCCCGAAAGTGGAGCGAATCACCCTACACCGGGCTAGGGTGACAACCTTGATAGACGCAAGCCATGCCGTCCGTCTAATGCAGATCGCTGTCCCCGCAAGCCTGGAAGCCACCTCACTGGCGTCATAAGATGCCCTTGCTTGGTGTCTTGCCAGCTCCATGCCTACAGCAGAGAGGGCAATAGCTTGTCTGGTTTGCTCCGTATCAGGCATTGATGCTAAGATCTGAGAAAGCATCGACCACAAATGCCTACTGTAGGCAGCATGATGGGCCTGATGAGATGCAATGCAAGACATCGCATGAGAGGAAGAGAACACTCTTCGCCCCCACCGGTTGAACTGTAGGGAATCCGAGTCCGGTGGACGGTCGTAGCGCCAGAGGCAGCGCCCGGAGGAGTCTCTACGATGCCAAACCCGAGGGTGGGTTGGGGAGAGTACCCAGGATTCAAGAGGCACAATACCTACATCGCAGTCTGCCGGGCTGGAGAAAGGGCGCCTGGCGACTGCCAGGAACGGATAGATGCCTCCTGGAAGGGAATAGGCCAGGATAGTACCACCAGGTGCTGGGCACTGAATTCGCCAAGGAATTCACGCGTCTCCTGTTCAGTATTGTCTCGCCTAACGAGGAAATTCGAAGATCCTTCACCATCCTCGAAAGGAATCGCTGATATTCAGTGAAATCAGCATCAGTGGAGAAATGAGCAGAGGGTTCCTCTCCCTCAGAGGAGGGAGACGAGGATGATGGAGAGCTCGAGTGTCCAGAGGATTCTTGTGGCGGTGGGGATAGGCGAAAAACCCGCTCATTCATGCACCTGACATATGAGGGGAAGGCCGCCGCAGAACCTCTGAACGCCTCCCAGGATAACGGGCCCGTGGGACCGACATGACCTGGGAGAGCAGGGGGTGGCTGCAGAGGAATGGGAGATGGGCACCTACGGAGAGGCAACTGTCCTCTGCTAGGGCTCTGAAATCCGGGGAACGGAGCCCGAGCTGGCGGGATCCTGGACAACAGATCAGGTCGCAAAACGGAACCCTGGGGATGCGAAGCCTGGAAGAGCCTAGAAGGGGATCCTCCCGTGACGAACCTGGGACTGCATGGATCCAGAAGGGCAGCCCACAGCAACGCCACCAGAGGGGACCCCGGGGTCCAAGAGGGAAAGGCGGGGCCCGGCGCTACGGCTCCTAGCCACACCCCGAGGGGTGGCCGACAGAGACCGAGACACCTGAACCCTGCCCCTTGACCCCTCGGACTCTGAGAACACCTCCTCCTCGACCCCAGTGATCTCCCACCCCGAGGGTGCAGCAGCACCAGGGTCGGTAGCTGACACGAGCCCCCAGGAGGGAGAGCCCCTCCTCCACCCTCGCCTCCATCGCCTCAGGGACTCCAGACCACCCCAGCCTGGGGGCCTGGGGAAGACAGCAGCAGGGACAGAGGAATAGGCCCGCTGGGCCGCCTAGCACCTCGTGCCACCGAGGACCCTGACTCCGAAGAATCAGGTTGCCAGGACGGGTCCACGCCTGAATCATCATCCTCCGAAGAGGAAGAGATCAGCTGGACCACAATACTAGCAACCCCAGGGGTCCCCGGTGAAATGGCGCCGTTCGACCTCGGACGCCCCGCGCCAGCTAAGCCCGGCCCTGGCTCCCCACCGGCGTCGGCCAGGCCCACAGCACCGCCATTGGCGCCAGGACCCAACCCGGCGCCGCCAGGAGAGTGAACCAGGCCCGGCCAGAACGGCGATGTAGCGGCGCTGCCTCGACCACCGGCGCCTCCGCCGCAGCCCCGGAGGGACCTCGACGCCTCCGACACCGCAAAAGAAGCCTTCGCAAGAGAAGATGAGGAAGCCTCTCCTCTACAGACCGAGCAGGGCCCGAGAGGGGACCTGGAGGAGGGGCTCAGAGACCTTACCTGGGAATACCTGGAGCGACGCAGTCCCCCAAAAGTCGGCAGGGCCTTGCCGATCTTGAACGCGCGGACTTCGAGGACGCGATGGTCCATGGAGAAACAGGCATCGCATGCATCCATATCGTGGTTGGGTCCCAGGCAACGAAGACAAACATCATGCCGATCCGTGACGGAAAATGCCGCCACAGGAGCATCGACGATAGGGGCACAGCCCGGCTTCGACTTACGCTTTGCCCCTAACTTGACATGATGTGAACAAATGAGACTAAAATTAGCAAAAGAGGGAAAGCAAGAGGAATCTGTCCGCCCAGGAGAGGGAGAATGCGCCTCGGCCAGAAAACACCAGGCCCTGATCTAAGCGAGCAAAAATTGGGCAGTTTCGTTGGATTGGGATGCGAACAAGTCCAACTCTGGAGTTCCCATCGAAGAAACAGATCCTCTGCTACCTCTTGAAGAAGTTCCCACTCGTGGACTCTGGCCTGGGAGCGACTCAGGCCATCTGCTGATCGTGTTGTCCACCGGGAACATGTACAGCGATCAGATTAACGCCCGTGTCGGATTACCCAATCCCACACCCTCATGGCCTCCCTGCAAAGGGGTTAAGAGTGTGCGCCTCCTTGTTTGTTCAGGTAATACATCACCGCCGTGTTGTCTGTCAGGAAGCAGGAGAGTACTCGGCAGGATTTCTGACTGAAAGGCCTGCAGGGCATAAAGGACCGCCCTCATCTCTAGAACACTGATATGGAGATGAGCCTCCAGAAGGGTCCACATACCTGGGACTTCACCCGTCCAGGTGTCCCCCCACCTAGACCTGAGGCGTCTGTGGTGAGATTACCTCGAGACGGGCGCTACAAACGGGACGCCCGTGGAGAGCAACCCTGGGTCTAGCCACCACTGACCGGATGCTGCATGTGGTCTTGCCTTTGATCCCACTGCACCTTGAGCATCCACTGAGTTACCCGCATGTGAAGCCTTGCGAAAGGGACGGTAGGAATGGCCGCAGCCATGTGTCCGAGCAGGCGAAGGACTGACCTGGCAGGGACGGTCTTGTTCGACGATAGCTCCCTGATGAGGGATCTGATGCGCTCCGCTCTGTCGTCTGGAAGAAGAGCTCTTCCCTGAGCAGTTGTCAGTACTGCGCCTATAAATTGCAGCTTCTGACGGTACCAGAGAGACTTCGTGGTTGATTAAGATGCCTCAGAGATGAAACAGGACCTGGGTGCTCTGGATCATGACGTAACAACGCCTCTCTGGAGGCGTGCATGAGAAGCCAATCGTCCAGGTGCAGGGAACACATAATGGCCCTGTCTCCTTAGAGACGCTGCCACGACTGCCATGCATGGGTAAAGACCCCAGGTGCGGATGACAGTCAGAATGGAAGGGCACGAATTGAAGGTGGTGGTCGAGAACTCGAGCGCAGGAACCTCTTGTGCGCCTGAGCTATAGGGATATGCAGGTATCGTCCTGCATGTCTAGAGATGCTAAAAGGCGTCTTGTTCCAGCATGGAATAAGACCAGAAGAGTCACCATCGGAATCTCTTGTAGGCGACCGACACGTTGAGGTCGCTGAGGTCAAAATCGGCGGAGGTCCCCTGTTTTCTTGGAACCAGGAAGAAGTGGGAATAATATCCTTGTCCTCTCTGGTTCTCCGGGCGTACTCTATAGCTCCTTTTGCAGAAACTGAGTACTTCTTGCCATATCAGAGATTTGTGCTGACCTGGATATCGGAGCATAGGAGGCCTCAGGGTGGCTTTTCTCAGAATTCTATATAGTGGCCTCTTCCGACCAACTGAAGAACCCACCTGTCGGTGGTTATAGCCTGCCATCCTGGCAGGAAGTTCATATATCGACCCCGACCATGATTTCCGTTGATCCTGAGGCGGGGCGGAAAGGAGTCAGGCTGTGGCGGCTGAGGGCCCGCTGGCTGGGCCAGCTTAGAGATCGCAGCTGGCCGGCCCGCAGGCTGTTTCCCTGGGCTCTGAGCCGGAGCCCCTCTGTTGTGGAGCGGGCGGGACTGCTGCCTCCTGCCACGAATTCGGCTTTGGTTATTACGAAAGGAACTAAGCCTGGGTCGGTACATGGCCTGGGCCGACCTCACCGCCTTCCCGGCCTCTTGAAGTCTGGTAATAATCTTCTCTGAAGGTTTACCAAACAAGACTTCTCCCTCGAATGGAGCGTCCATGATATTCTTCTGGACGTCCGGGGTAAAGCCGGAGACGCGTAACCAAGAGTGCCTCCGGAGGCATACGCCAGAAGCTGCTGCTCGGGCCGAGGAGTCCGCGGAGTCGTACGCGGCTCGCAGGACTTGGGTTCCCACGTCCGAACCCGTACGGAGGAGCTGAAGCATCTCCTCCTTCTGCCCACCTTCCGGCAGTTTTTCAGCCGCTTCCAGACCCTGTTCCCACAGGGCATTCTGGAACTGAACCATGTGGATCAAATAATTCAAGGATCTGATGGCGCTGGTGGCGGAAGCATCGATGCGCCTACCCATAGCGTCCAACTGTTTGGACTCTAGGTCCGGTGGCAGGGTGCTCAGATGTTGCGGTCTCTGGGACCGGTCATGTGAGGCTGTGATGACCAGAGAGTCGGCCTGAGGCTGCTGAGTCAAGTACTGGTCTTCTCTAGGAGCCTTGTACAAGCGATCAGCTTTCTTCGGCATCGCCGGGAGCGAATGTGGACGCTTCCACGCTGCCTTGGTGACGTCCACGAAAGTGTCAACCAAGGGTGGCACCACCACAGGCTTGGGGTCCTTCTGCCGAAGATATTTGGCAAGGCGTATCCTTTCGGGGTCTAGCTCTTCCGCATCCCATGTTCTCTTTGATGTGCCTCATAATATCCGAGAGCGAAGGGTCGTCTGGAGGAGACTTCGGCATCTCACGTGGGTCCGGAGAAGGGATGGAGAGGGGAGATGGGGATCTGGATGTTGAGAACTCTGATCCCGTGGCCTCCGTCGAAGGTGATCGTCTGTGTCTCCTGGGTCTCGGTGACCTAGAAGAGGATTTAGACGGAGGTCTCCATTTGTCTGGTCTCCCCCTGGGAGGGGTTCCGTACTCCCGGGAAGGAGGTAAACGGCCTGTCGACCCCGATGCGAGGGGGGTGCAGGAACCGGAGGTGTAGGAGAAAGAGGAAGAGGAGGAGGAGTGGGAACCATGTCCTTCTTTATGGTGTCCCACCAGTAAGTGAAGAGGTCCTTCACATCCGCTAAAGAAAGGCCCGACGATGGTCGGCGCCGGTGGACGGTCGTCGGGTCCCGGCGTCGGCTCCACAGGGGGCTCGGGTAACGGCGAGGGTTCCCTGGGCGTCTCGACAAGACCGGGGTCGCCCGTCTGGTCCTCGGGCTGCGTCAATTCTTCCTCGGTTAAGGTCTCCTGACCGACGTCGGTCGGAGGCGTCAGGGCTCTCTTCTCCAGGAGGTACGCGCGGCCCCCTACGGCGCCCGCTGAGGTGTTGGCTTGGCGGCGGCAGTCGTCTGGCGACAGCGCTCCAGGGATGTATGGCTAGGGGCCGCGAAGCGGGACGCACCGGCATGGATCCTGAGGTCTCTTCAAAGAAGTAAGCTCCAACGCCTTGCGGGGAGGCAAGGAAGCGACGCGTCTGGTTCAAGGGCGGACCCGACTTATGATGGTGATGGCGATCCCCAGACTTCACCAAGGCCCTGGAGGAGCGAAGACGAGGACGGCCTGGTGGACTTGGCCTGAGAGAGGACTTCCTGACCGCAGCCGGGGGAGGCTGAGAGCTGGCCCTGGAGCGGAAGCGGTCGGACCTGGAACCGGAGCTGCGAGAGTCCGAAGCCCTGGAGGGGGACCTGGAAGGGGCCTTCTCCCTTCGTTTCTCAGCGTGCTTGTGGGTCTTTTTAGTGGATTCCCCCTTGGAAGACATGGTCTTTAGCTTTTCTTCCAGTAAGAAAGCCTGAAGGGCCTTCTGACGTCGGATCCGGGTTCTACTGTTAAACCCTTGGCAGAAGGAGCAGGCCCAGGTATCGTGGTCTGGGCCTAGGCACCGGACGCAGGCCGTGTGGGGGTCCTTGAAGGGGATCTGTTTCCCGCAAGCACACTTGGAGAAGCGACCCGGAGGTGAGAGGACATCATGACAAACTTGTTTGCAGAAATCAAATTTCCGTGAGGAAAGAACTTAACCACGCTACGCCGCTAGAGCGGAACCGGAATGTCGAGACATGCAAGTCGATGGCGGAAAGAACTGGAGAATCTGGCAGGACCGCCTCTTATGTACCACGCCTGACGTCAGAGTGTGGACTGACAGTCAAGTGTCTCGCTGAAGATAGCTAGCTAGAGTTTTCCATGGGGTCCTGACGCCTGCCGGCTTCAGTCCAAATGGTGTAACCTGCTGCAAGAGCGGTGTCTCGAAGTAAGATCAGAGCTTCCACCTTCCCCGTGTGGACCCAGGTTTCTCTAGATGGAACCAACTCCCCAGTCAGGTATCAATCATTGATTCCTAATCAGGTGATCATTTAGTAACTAACAGGCTAAATATGGTCTCCCACAAACAAGACTTCCATAGGTACCTGGAGATCAGACACTGTCCAAGGTCTAACAATCTTAAAGTAGACAGAAAATTAACACCTTTGGAGAATTTTCTATATTGGGCAGTTATGACTGTGGGCAAGCAGGGACAATATTCAGAGCCTATAAAACCCAGATGGGAGAAAATAATCAGGTGTTGGATAGCCTCAGGTCAGCCTGAGAGGGAGGAGAAGACTGCGATATCTATCCCCGAGTAGGACTGGAAAAGGATCTGGGAACAGGCATGGATGGTGACAGCGTCTCCAGAATGGTGAGAATTTAAATGGAAGAGTATGGTTAGATTCTTCCATACACTGATAAGCATTTCAAAGTAAGCAATTCTGGTATATGCTGCAGGTGGTATGGTAAGACAGGACCACATTATCATCAGGGGCCCCTTGTTCACCGAGGCAAACTGGACCTACATCTTGCGGCAGAACCTCATGCTTGCTGCGGTCAAGCTATGAGCGATTATGTGATGGGATTTACATTCTTTGGCAACTCAAATGAGCCCCAAAATAAAATCTCGTTACCCAGAAAGCATGCTCAGGAAAAGGGAGCCTGGGGCAATGTGCTGTGCACAGGCAAGGTAATGCACAGCAATTCTGGCATCATGATTCAGACTGAAAGTTTTTGTTTTTGTTTTTTTTACTGCAGTCAGACTGTCCCATGGCTCCATCCCACATGCCCAGTGCTGTTTAACCACAGCTATGCTTCTGAGAACTTCTCCCACTGCCTGCCCAGATGCTTGAAAACCAGTATTGCCTGGTTGCAACACAGTGCTGCTCCAACACCCCCCACCCCCAAATTGCTTGAAGCCTGGTGGTGATGGGTTGTGCTGTAACGCTGCTCTAGTTGCTTCCTCCTGCTTGTGCAGTTCAACACCAGTGGTGTAATTTGTGTCAATGCCACCGTCTTCATATCTTCTCTCCCACTCTAAGGATTTACTGTGAGGCTAAGAGCAGCGGACCATTTTACATTATACAAAGGTCCAGAAAGCCTCCCATTTTGTCTGCAATAATCTAGATACATTTTCATTCCACAGTTCTCAGGAAAAGCAAACTGAGCAGAGACTCATTTCGGGTGAGGAACAATGAGGAATCACTAGTAGGTAGTTACATAAACTGGAAGGAGAACTGTGTGCACAAAATTACATACAGATGGTCGAAAAAGAGAATGGCAATATATATAGCAATATTATACATAGATAAAGCGGGAAAAGATGAGAGGAAGGAAAGGAGGGGTGATGCAGGAAAAGTAAGATACAAGATATCAGGAAGACAAGAGTGCAGATGCAACAAGGTGTGGAAGAATTGGAAGAGAGCATGTTTTAGAGAGGATAGAGATAGGATGGCCGAAGGGAGATGGGGAGTGAGTTCCAGATGTGAGGGAGACAAAAAGAAGACAGTCAGCCCTGAGTTGGAGTGGGGGTGTGGCAAATAGAAAGCACAGTTGCTTTAAGAACTTACCGTAACAGTAGATCTTAGAGAACAGCTCTTGCAGCAGGTTACACCATTAGGACTGAAGCCGGCAGGTGCCAGGACCCCACGGAAATTTTCTAGCTAGCAGCATCCAGCAGGGACCACACCCGATGCCGGCACCACTCCCACCATCAGGCATCATATAAAAGGAGGCGGTACCCCAGAATCTCCAGTTCTCCCGCTGGATACTCCCGGCCACTAAATAACATCTGAAGTGGAGACTGAGGATCCGCCAAATGGTATTCGGAGCGGTGTTAGAAACACCTAATCCTAGAAAAGAGATATCTGAACAACTCTACCTCCAGAGGGGATGGTGGGACTGAAACTACCTGCTGCAAGAGCTGTTCTCATGTAACTGTACTATCTTACTTAGAAACAGCTCTTGCAGCAGGTTACACATTAGGACCGATTCCCAAGTAATACTGGAAATCCCTACGAGGTGGGAGGAGGCTAGGTAGAGATCGCGAGTTGGACCGAAGTCTTGGATAGGAGTCCCTGAAGGACTGCTAGACCAAAACCAGCTCTTCGCTGTGATGTAACATCCAGGCTATAATGCCTGATAAAGGTATGCACGGTGCTCCAAGTGGCTGCTGTGCAGATGGCTGAAGTTGACATGTTCTTCATGGCCACAAAGGAGGTAGCCACCCCCCTTGTGGAATGACCCTTAACCGCGCCCGGTAAAGGTTTGTTACGTTTCTGGTAACAGAACGCGATACAATGGATGAGCCACCTGGACAGCGATTGTTTAGAAACCAGAGCTCCCATCATCCTATGGGCGAAGGAGACAAAAAGCTGATCAGATTTACAGTGGTGCCTGGTTCTGGTCAGGTAGTATCTTAAGACACCTATGCACATCTAGAGAGTGCAACAGGGCCTCTCCTCTAGTAGAGTATTTAGAAAAACACACTGGTACTTCAATGTCCTGATTGAGGGTGAGAACCGAGATCACCTTAGGTATAAACTTTGAATTTGTCCTTAGGGACACCCTGTCTGGTGAAAAACCAAATAAGGTTCTTTGCACATTAGTGCTTGAAGTTCAGAAATCCTTCTGACCGAAGTAAAGGCAACTAAAAATAACGTCTTCCATGTTAGGAGATGTAGCTCGCAATCAGCAGCTGGTTCAAAAGGTGGCAGCGTGAGCTGCTCCAGGACAAAGGGTAAATCCCATGGAGGACTAAGATCCTTAATCGGAGGTCTAAGGTGGAGAACACCTCTCAGGAAGGCTCGCACTGCGTCCAACTGAGTTATAGGACGTCGGCCTATAGGTGTATGATAGGCTGAGATGGCACAAAGGTGTACTTTAATAGAGGAGTAGGCCAAGCCTGCCTGGAAGAGAGATAGGAGGTAGTCCAGGACCGACCTTTCCAGACAATCAATCGGGGAAAGTCCTCGTGCTTGAGCCCAGAGGCAAAATCTGCGCCATTTCATGGCGTATGTGGCATGAGTAGCCGGTTTTCTAGCAACCGCTAGAACATCTTCTACCTCTTGCGAGACCCCGTACCACATGACAGCTATGTCTCTAGGAGCCAGGCGTGCAGGTTCAGAGAGCGAAGATTCGGATGGACCAAAGAACCTGCCTCCTGAGACAATAAGTGAGAGCTGATTGGCAGAGGCACCGGAGGTTCCTGGGACAGCTGGTGCAGCAGAGAGAAACAAATCTGTCTGGACCAAAAAGGCACGATAAATATCAGCGTTGCCTGCTCTCTGCAGAGTTTCAGTAGGACCCTCTGGATCAACGGGAAGGGAGGAGAAGCACAGAGGAATCTGCCCGTCCAAGAGAGGGACAACACGTCTCGCCAGAAAACACCAGGCCCTGGATCTAGCGAAGCAGAAATTGGGCAGTTCTGCGTTTGATGGGGACGCGAAAAGGTCCAACTCTGGTGTGCCCCATCTGTGAAACAGATCCTCTACTACCTCCTCGAGTAGTTCCCACTCGTGGACTCTGGCCTGAGAGCAGCTCAGATTGTCTGCGATGACGTTGTCCACTCCTGGGACATGAACAATGAGGTTTGCATCGTGTTGTAGAACCCAATCCCACACCCTCATGGCCTTACTGCAAAGCAGGTAGGAATGGATGCCTCCTTGTTTGTTGAGGTAATACATCACCGCGGTATTGTCTGTAACAGGAGAGTACCCGGTGGGATCTCCGACTGGAAGGCCTGCAGGGCATAAAGAATTGCTCTCATTTCCACAATATTTATGTGGAGATGAGCTTCCTGGGGTGTCCACAAGCCCTGAGACTTGACCACGTCGAGGTGTGCTCCCCAACCGAAATCTGAGGCGTCCGTGGAGTGTCTCACAATCGGAGATGGTGCAATAAAGGGGACCCCCGCCAACAGGTTCTTTGAATCTAGCCTCTATTGCCAATCCCGGATTACGACATTCATGATCCGAATTGGAAGCTGCAAATGGTCTTGCTTCCGATCCCATTGAACCCCTAACATCCACTGGGTCACCCGCATGTAGAGACGGGCTAGTGGGACTGTTGCAATGGCCGCAGCCACGTGTCTGAGCAGGCAAAGGACCAGTCTGGCTGGGACAGTCTTTGCCAAGATGTCCCCGATGAGGGATCTGATGTGTTCCGCTCGGTCCTGGGGCAGAAAAGCTATCCCCTGGATGGTGGCCAGAACTGCGCCTATGAACTGCAGATTCTGTGACGGAACCAGGTGTGACTTCTCCTGATTGATAATGATGCCCAACATCCCAATCAGGGACCGAGTACAGTGAATTGTGGACATCAGAGCCTCCCAAGAGGATGCCATGAGGAGCCAGTCGTCCAGGTAGGGGAACACGTAGTGGCCTTGTCTCCTTAGAGCCGCTGCTATGACTGCCATGCACTTTGTAAACACCTAAGGTGCCGATGACCATCCGAAAGGGAGGGTTCGGAACTGATAATGGTGACCTAGAAATTCGAGCGCAAGAACTTCCTGTGCGCTCTAGCAATGGGTATGTGCAGGTAGGCATCCTGCATGTCCAAGGATGCTAGGAAGGCGCCCAGCTTGAGCATGGGTATCAAACAGGGAAGGGTCATCATGCGGAAGCGTCTGTAAAGGACCAAAGCACTGAGATCACTGAGATCCAGTATCGGACGGAGGTCCTGTCTTTTGGGAACCAGAAAGAAGTGTGAATAGCAACCTGCAACTCTCTGGTTTCTTGGTATGCCTCTATAGCTTCCTTTCCCAGAAGCGTGAGTACCTCCTGCTGTATGAGCAGTGCGTGCTGACCGGAATAACGGAAAAGCAGGGGAGGTCTTGACGGTGGGTGGTCAAGGAATTCTACAAAGTGACCTCATGACCAGCTGAAGGACCCACCAGTCAGCAGTAATCGATCGCCACCCTGAAAAGTGGCGAGCGATGCAACCACTTCTGCCTGTTGATCCACAGGAGGGGCTGGGGCCGGGAAGGAGTCGTGCTGTGGCGGCACTAGCACCCGTAGGCTGGGCCGGTTTGGTATACTGCTGACCTCGGCCTGGGGAAGAATTAGTTTGGGCCTTACGATGGTAGGTGCCCTCTGCTGCTGGCCGGAGCGTGGCTGCCAGTCGTGGCCACGAAACAGTTCTGGTTCCTCTGAAAGGAACCAGATTTGGTCTGTACATGGCCTTTACAGTCCTTACTGCCTTCTCGGCGTCCTGAAGTTTGGTGATGACCTTTTCAAAGGGTTCACCAAACAGGACCTCTCCATTATAAGGGATGTCCAGGGTAAAACCAGAGACATGGAGCCAGGAGTGTCTCCGGAGACAGACACCTGAAGCTGCGTCCCTGGCAGACTAGTTGCAGACTCATATGCGGTGCTTAACACTTGGGTCCCCGCGTCTGACCCTGTGCAGAGGAGGTTCAAGAGCTCCGCCTTCTGCTCGCCATCCGGTAGTTTGTCAACCAGGGCATTCTGAAACTGAACCATATGAGTCAGATAGTTCAGTGACCTGATGGAGCATGTAGCAGCTGCATACATACGCCTCCCTAGGGTATCCAACTGCTTGGATTCCTGGTCCGGTGGCTGTGTACTCAGATGCTGTGGTCATTGAGACCCATTATGGGAGGCCGTAATGACCAGGGAATCAGCCAGGGGTAGCCGAGCCAAGTACTGGTCCTCTGCAGGGCCCGTGCAGGCAGTCAGCTTTCTTCGGCACCGCAGAGGGTGGAGTGCAGGCAGCTTCACGCAGCCTTGGCGACGTCCGCGAAAGTGTCCACCAAGGGTGGCACCACCACAGGCTTAGGGTCCTTCTGCCGAAGGTAACTAGCTAGGCGCTGTCTCTCGGGGTCAAGATCTTCCGAATCCCATCCGATGTTCTCCTGGATGTGCCTCATGATTTCGGAAAAAGAGATCATCCGGAGGTGACCTGAGGAGGTTTCGTGGGTCAGGTGATGGGATACTGATTGGAGAAGAAGACCTGGAGGTATCTGAGGTGTCAGGTCTAGAATCATCCCCCTGCAGAGTGGACCATCGATGTCTGGGTCGCTTAGGACTGGGAGACTGAGGGATATCTTGAAGAGGGCCTTCTCCGTTCTTTGGATCTTCCCCTAGGAGGTGGAGTAGGCTCCTTTGGGGTCGGTGGTCTTCCTGCTGGCCCCTGCGGTGGAGGAGGGGAAGTAGGAGGTGAAGGAATAGGAGGAGGTGGAGGTTTGACTGGGAATCACATCCTTCTTTATTGTGTCCCACCACAAGGTAAAGAGATCTTTGACCTCAAATATTCATACCGGACAACGGACCTGGCACCGGAGGTCTGTCGCCGGTATTGGGCGTCGGGTCAGAGGGCATCTCCGGGTTTGGCGAAGGCCCCTGTGGAAGCCCAACGTCCTCACTGTCGCCTGCCTGGTCATCAAGCAACGTCGGGTCCCCCTCTGTAGAGTCCCGGCGTCCAGTGTCCACCTGTGACGGGGAGGCAGTCTTCGGCTCAGAATGTCTCATGGACGTTGGGTGCTTAGCCAACGTCTGGTCCGACGGGAGTTTAACCGATGAAGAATCGGAAGCCTGCTTCGGTCAGTCATCCATTTTAGAGACATCAGGTCCTTAGTCTTCCTGGGAGGGGATCGGCTTGTTTTGAAGAGGACTTGGACTGGTGATGGTCTGAAGACTTGAGGAGGCCGGGAGGGGTGTTGAGAAGCGAAGGCCTGGAAGTCTTGATGGGATGCAGAGAAGCCGAAGTGCTGCCTGAAGACTTGACCTTTACTGGAGGGGGCTGAGAGCGGGCCCTGGAAGGAGAGCGATCTGAGCGCGTGGAGCCTGAGCTGGTGCGCGAGTCCGAGGCCCGGTTAGGGGATCTGGACCTGGCCTTCTCCCGATGCTTGTCCCAGGGCTTATGGGACTTGGAGGCAGACACCTCTGGATGCAGGGTCTTTGTTTTTTTTTTAAACTTTTCTTCCAAGAGGAACCCCTGAAGTACCTTCTGGTGGCAGATCCGGGTGCGACTGTTGAACCCCTGGCAAAAGGAGCAGGCCTTGGTGTCTTGTTCCAGGCCTAAGCACCGCAGAACAGGAAGAATGGAGATCCTTGAAAGGAATCTGTTTGCCGCGAGCTACTTGGAGGGATGTCCTGAGGAAGGAATTGGAGATGCCGACATACAGTAGGTAAAACTTTGAAAGTTGTAGTCGTCGCACACTAGAGTGGAACCGTGAAGCCGATGCTGGCGAGTCTATGGCGGGAAAAGAACTGGGGATTCTGGGGGACCACCCCCTTTTATAGGATGCCTGAAGTCGGGGGTGGTCCCCGCTGGATACTGCTAGCTAGAAAATTTCCGTGGGGTCCTGGCGCCTGCCGGCTTCAGTCCTAATGGTGTAACCTGCTGCAAGAGCTATTTCTTGAAGTAAGATCCACCATTCTTTCTCATGAAATAGACTTCCTAAAGTTCACTCATTGTTTGTAGGAGGCATAATGGTCATAAGCTTCAGAGCCGAGTGCCAGTGGATTGGAAAGGGGTGGCCCCACCGACTACTGCAACCCAGGGGGATGGATGCACAATACTGTATATGGAGCTGCAAACAACTCTAAGTGATGGCATTTAAGCTTGCTCACAATCATTTTAGCCGTTTGGCTGGTGTTTTCAGTGGCGACCATTTTTACTGCACTGAAAAATACTGTTTCTGTGGCAGAGGCTTGTTTCTCTTGGCAGGGCGAGGTTTCTGTGGCAGTTGCTGCAACCACAGAATCGCAGAAAAACAGGGCCCATATTATATTCTGGGCATGCCCAAAGCTTACAACTTTCTGGTCTAAGATACAAGAGCTGCTCTCAGGCTGGGAGCATCCCAATCCCTAGATTTCAAAACGGATCCTGGGGCTGAAGGCCATATAGGGTCATATAGGTTGGGGGCTCCAAACAGCAAGTGCTCCTAAAGATACTATGCCTGGCAGACCCCAAATAAATCACAGCCAAATGGCTATAGGCGACTCCCCCTTTGAGTACTGGGTCTTGACAGTAGAAAACACCAAGTGAATGGAAGAGCTGAAAGCCAGGCTCAGACTTAATACAGAGAAACAGTGACTTAAGGGCTGTGTGGAATGCTCGTAGTATTTTTTGATGTGGAAGGTGTGTGTGTGTGCATGCGTGTGCTGACTCCACAACACGTAGTTTGGAAGGCTGATGCCCAAGTAAGGGGTGCCCTCAAAATGATCAGTCAGCCTGAATCAATTTACTTCATATTGTTCACAGTGCTGAGTTACATTTCTTGCCACAGTTAGCATGATATGTTTTGTTTGGGTTTGGTTAAAAAGGTGGTAAAAGATGGAACAGACACTAAAAAGTATTCCACACAATACTGTATGGTAGGAACAGGCCTACAGAATAGCTCCACGGTTTCTACATCTCATAATGTGAGTACTGGGGCATTAAGAATATGCTAAAAATGTAATATGAAGCCTCATACAATTGCACTGACATCTTTACTCTCGATAAAAAGAAACTGGTTGGGGATAGAGGACAGAAGGTAGTAGCAAATGGAGTTTGCTCCTAGGAAGGGAGGGTGACCAGTGGGGTACCTCATGGGACAGTGCTAGGACTGGTAATCTAATGTCTTTATGAGTGACATGGCGGAGGGGCTGGAAGGGAAGGTCTGTCTCTTTGCAGATTACACCAAGATCTGCAATAGAGTGGATCGGGGGATGACGACAATGGGCACGGATCTGAAAAACTGGAGGAGCGGTCAAAAGTATAGCAGATGGACTTTAATGTAAAAAAGCTGCAAAATAATGAACTTAGGTCATTGATACGGGGGAGTTGAGGAGTGATGCTGACAACAAGCAGGTTCGAGAACTGGAGGTAATCATATCGGTCGACTTAAAGGTGACCAGACAATGTGATAAGGCTCTCAGCAGGGCTAGTGAGATGCTAGGGTGCATAGGTAGAGGTATCACCAGCAGGAAAGGGAGGTGGTGTTGCCCCTGTAGTTCAGGGTGGGACCCACTTCCAGTACTGTGTCCTGTTCAGGAGATCGCATCTCAGAAAAGGTAGGCACAGTGAAGGCAGTTCAGAAGACAGCTACCAAAATGGTGCAGGGTCTGCATCAAAAGCGCTACAAGGAGAGGCTAAAGGAGCTCAATACGTACACCTAAAGAAGAGGAAGGAGAAGAGATATACTAGAGACCTTTAAATACCTTGTGGAGGTTAATAACATACAGGTGGGATTATTTTCAGAGTGAAAGGTGCTCTATAACAAGCTGACATGATATGGAACTGGAAGGTGGTAGATTCAAGAGGATGTGAGGAAGTACTTCACAGAAAGGGTGGTGGATTCTTGGAACAGGCTTATAGTGGAGACAGTGGGATCGAAAAAAGTGGTGAGGTTCAAAAATGCCTCGATAGGCACATGGTAATTTTGGGGTAAGAGGAGCACAGTTGATTAAGTGGGTCTGCAGCAAAAATGAAGGTAACAAAAATGTACAGAGTGGGTGGTCCCAGCAGCCCTCATCTGCCATCAGTTTCTATATCATCTGTAAAGTGTTGTACTGCATCCTGTACTGCTCGAGTTTGACTGGGTTCGAGATACTGGGCACTGAAGAAATGTCAAGGAGGAGGATGAAACTCAGAGTAGCTTCTGGATACTAGTTAACGGCCACCAATCTGTGGTACTTTTCGCTACTGGTCCACAAATTGCAACAGTCTTGCCCCAAGGTGGTGAGGCAGACCATGGATGGACCTGTCAGTATCATTAAATGTCCCTGCGGGCTCCACTGTCTCAGCAGTTGCCACTGCCCCCCGCTTCCTCTGGTGGACTCCATTGAAGCAAGAGGTGCCCTAGTTGTAAGAGCTCTGTGATCTTCCCTGGAAAGACCTGGAATGTCGTCCTTTATGTTACTGCCTTGCTTTATGAAAGAAATACCTCAATGCAGGCTTCCTGTCCTAAGGCAGAGCCAGTCTGCAGTCTAATACATGTTTGACAAGTGCCTCCAACCAAGGTCTGAAAAGCAAGTCCCATGGAAAGGCGCATTTAGCAAGGATGCTTTAGAGAAATTATTGGTCCACAATCACAACCAGTGTAACTGTCCTGCAAGCATCAAGTACAAGGACTGCTTGGCAGCATTCTACATAATGTCAGAGCATGCACAAGAGAAATTTGTGCAGAAACCTCTGTGACCAATGGCAGGACTAAAGAAGACATTTGTGAGCCACAACTTCTTGGCACTGGACCCGTATGCCCATATGACAGTGCCAGGTATTTATGACCTCTTTCATTACCGATTCAAGTTAGCAGTGAAATGGGTCAGTGATAGTCACCGCTCCAGGCACCAAAATGGTAGTTTTGTTAAAGGGGAACAGTCAGCACTAAAGAAGCCCCACACCCAAGTGTGCAGATAATCCATTTGCACTCTGGGTGCAAAAACGTTAATTTTTTTTTCTTACCATTTACTGCAGTAGACTATCATGCTACTTCTGCTGACTTCTAAGCAGACATCTGCTGTAACCAGAAATCTCCGAATGTGCTGCAGCTGACATCAGAGCAGTGCTGCAGCACTGGTAGATTCAACAGCCTACAATGCATTTATAAGGTCTGATCTTTTGTTTACTAGTCCCACTGTCCTCCCAAGGCTAAACCTGTACTTATCTGGGAGAACAGCAGGTCTAGCAAATATCCTTTTGCCTCTAGAGCACCAGACAGATTTAAAAGAGAAATCCAGAGTGATACTGATATTATCAAACATGGATTGCTTGCTAATCATCTCTTTCCAAACAATATCCTCCTGGAGAGTCAGGCTTTCAAATTCCAAAAGGAGGAGGAGAAAATAAATTCACTGATGGAAATTGCCTACTGGGCAGGCGTGTGATCTACATTAAAATGGGAGTAATTAAGACTGTGGAATCATGAGAGGGAGGTACCACTGAAAATTCCTTGCATCAGACTTTCTATCAGCTTAAAGGAGAATATACCCATCCCCTTTCTCCCTGCTCAAAAGGGCAGACAACCTGTCTAAGGCAACCTGTCTAAGGCCTTTGGCAGAAGACAGACTAACGCTCTACCAGTCTTCAATAAGAACAATTATGTACTTGCCATAACGAAGATCTCATTAGGACACACCTTTGCAATTATACCGTCGACACTAGAACCAAATGGACAGGTGAACGGGTCCATGTGTGTTCAAGTGGCCCTAAAGTGAAACATTCCCACTTCAAGACTACATACAGTGGCGTGAAAAGTATTTGCCCTCTTCCTGATTTTCTCTATTATTGCATATTTGTCACACTGGATGTTTTCAGGTCTTTAGACAAAATGTAATATTAGATAAAGGGAACCTGAGTGAACAAATAACACTTTTTTTTTCCACTTATTTAATGAAAAAAAGTTAACCAACACCAACTGGCACTGTGTGAAAAAGTAATTGCCCCCTTACACTTAATAACTGGTTATGCCACATTTAGCTGCAATGACTGCAACCAAACACTTCCTATAATTCAATATCAGTCTTTCACATCGCTGTGGAGGAATTTTAACCCACTCTTCCTCAAGAACTGCTTTAATTCAGTAACATTTGATAGGTTTTCGAGCATGAACTGCTCGTTTCAGGTCCTGCCACAGCATCTCTATTGGGTTTAAGTCTGGACTTTGACTAGGCCACTCCAAAACTTTAATTTTACTTCTTTTTAGCCATTCTGATGTGGACTTGCTTTTGTGTTTTGGATCATTGTCTTGCTGCATGACCCAACTACGCTTCAGCTTCAGCTGACGGAAGGATGACCAGACATTCTCCTTAAGAATTTTCTGGTACAGAGCAGAATTCATGGTTCCTTTAATTATGGCAAGTCATCCAGGTCCTTAGGCAGCAAAGCATCCCCACACCATCACACTACCACCACCATGTTTGACTGTTGGTATGGTGTTCTTACTGTGGAATGCTGTTTGCTTTACGCGAGACATTATGGGATCCATGTCGTCCAGAAAGTTCCACTTTGGACTCATCCGTCCATAGAACATTTTCCCAAAAGGCTTGTGGATCATCCACGTGCTTCTTGGCAAATGAGAGACGAGCATTTATGTTCTTCTTGGTTAGCAGTGGTTTCCGCCTTGCTACTCTCACATGAAGCCCATTTTTGCCCAGTCTCTTTCTGATTGTGGAGTCATGAACACTGACCTTAGCTGAGGCAAGAGAAGCCTGCAGTTCTTTGGATGTTGTTTTAGGATCCTTTGAGACTTCCTGGATGATTTTACGCTGCACCCTTGGAGTAATTTTGGCAGGCCGCCCACTCCTGGGAAGATTCACTACTGTTCCAAGTGTTCTCCATTTGGAGATTATGGCTCTCACTGTGGTTCGATGGAGTCCCAGAGCCTCAGAAATAGCTTTGTAATCCTTTCCAGACTGATAGAGGGCAACAAATTTTTTTCTGATCTTTTCAGGAACTTCCTTTGATCATGGCATAATGTGCTTGTTGAATCTTTGTGCTGGCAACGTGACTCTGATGGTAAGGGTCAAAATAAGTGAGGTTTATATTGAGCAGGGCTGGCTGTAATCAAGCCTGGCTGTGTTCAATCAGCTGACTCTAATTATCCCTTTAATTGGGTTGATTTAACTAGGGGGCAATTACTTTTTCACACAGTGCCAGTTGGTGTTGGTTAACTTTTTTCATTAAATAAATGAAATAAGTAAAAAAAAAAAGTGTTATTTGTTCACTCAGGTTCCCTTTATCTAATATTATATTTTGTCTAAAGACCTGAAAACATCCAGTGTGACAAATATGCAATAATAGAGAAAATCAGGAAGGGGGCCAATACTTTTTCACGCCACTGTATGTCTGGTGGAAGGCTTTCTGGCTACAACCAGTACATCCGCTATGTTAGGTGACGCACCAAACTGTGCAATGGCTAGGTCTTCAGGAGCCAGGCATGTAGATACAAGGACTTAAGGTCCAGATGGACCAGAGACCCCTTGTCCTGTGACAATAGGCAAAGTTACTATGGGCTCCACTGCTAGTTGTTGGAGCAATGGATACTGTAACTGCTGAGGCCATAGGGATGCTGGGAGGATGTGAGTCTTACACAGAAAATGTAAATTACGTACTCAGAATTTTTTTTAAATACATTAGTTTTAGTAGCATAGTATAATACCAAATGCAATACAGAAATATATTCAGAGACAGCATATAGAATAATAGGCAAATACAGCAGTGTACATTCAAAAACCACAAGATGTGAGGGGCCTTTATATGAGTTTGACTTTTCCTAACAGAGGTATACTACTAATAATAATGATGTTAAAAGTAATACTAATGATATCCCCACTATAATCCGGCTCACAAAAGTAATTAGCCTGAGAAAGAAAGACTCCCTCAAATTCCTTCCCCCCAACCCCTGCCACCTTAAGGAGCCCTACACTATTTAAAGTACTCACCATAATTCTTGAACTTCCAGATTTTTCACCATTCATCACTGGTGGGTCTATTCCCATGAAGCATGAGGACCCCACATGAGTGTATGCCTTTAAAGATTTAGATATAGGGGACCTACATCAGGGACAGTGCTGCCCACAAAGTGAATGTATCATGTGGTACTTGAAGGCAGTCAGTAACTGATGCCGGACCCCTTACTCCTTTGTTCTGTTCGCCAGGAGAGGAAACAAAGGGTAAGAAAAAAGAAGGGTTGGGCCAAGGGAGCCAGAGGGACAGACAAAAGGATACAGGACATAAAAAAAAAAAAAACAAAGGAATAAAACCCATCCAGCAGGAGAAGATGGGGTTGGTCTTTGTAATGGCGAAAGGATGACCAGGACAGCTGAGCAGAAGGGGGAAGAGAGGAGCTAGAGACAGACACATCCAATAGGGACCCCAAATTCTTAGAAAGAAAAAGAGGCATCAGAAGAATTGGTTTATGCTCATCTGAGGGAAAGGACACTGCTTATGCTTTCTAGGGCTATATGAACCCTCAAAGGAGGAGCAAGGTCAACAAAATGTCCAAGGTCCAGTTCAGGAAGGTTAGACTGAGGAAAAGGAGTACTTCCCAGAGTCTCAGAAACAGGAGTAGAGCGGCGAGCCCTGAAAAAGTATTGCCAGCCAGAGCTGTCCACCTGTAGATACGAGAACTACAGAGGCCAAAGGTTTAGGAGTCCCATATGACCAAAACATAATACAGGAGAATACAGAGCCTCTGATCCCGAAAGGCCTGACAACTGCAGGGCCAGGGCTCAAGAAACACATCACTAGGACCAGTTTCCAAGCCAAGGAGAGACATCTAGCAGCTCAAGAGGTAAAAGTACAACCACTAGGAGGGGAGAAAACAACTGAGAAAAGGGGGTCCCTGCTAAAAAAGCAACTGCGACATATAGGAATCCACAAAACTGAACTATTTCCGTCCTTCAGACTTTCTGTGAAATATCCCAATAGGATATTAGCCCTTAGGCTGCTAACAGAATCAGAACATATAAAAATTCTGGACTGCTATATCAGTCCGCAGCACAGCAAGGGTTAACGGAAAGAAAAATGTGAGAGCCTAAAAATATGTTCCATTTAAACAATCAAATGTTAAACTCGTCTGTCAAGGAATGTGATTTAGGAACTATAGTCAAATTTTTTTATTTTTTTAATTTTTTAACTTATTTTGCAAGCAAAACAGTACGCAACTGATTTTGAAACATGGAAGCATACCACACTGTAATAATTTAACATCCACAGATCAATGCAAAAAATGCCCAGACTACAAATTCATTACTAAACAGAGTTAAATCACTTATGTGAGGAGCCCAGAACTGCACACAGTAGTCCAAATGTGGCCACACCAATGCTGAATACAAGGGGAGCATCAAATTCATGTACCTAACTTTTGATATTCCCATGTATACAGCCCAGCATCCTGTTTGCTTTACTCACTGCTACTTTACACTGTTTAGATGCAAAAAGATAGCACAGTTACGTGACAACTTACCATAACATTAGACCTTCGAGAGAAGTTCTTGTAGCAGGTAAAACACATAGGACTGACACCGGCCGGCAGCAGGACCCCACAGCAAACTTCTTTCTAGCAGTGCCTAGCAGGAACCGCCCCTCACTGACGTCAGCTCCTCCCCCAACGTCCCACCCAGTATATAAGAGGCGGCGGTCCCAGCGTGCTCCAGTTCTTGTACTGCCAGAAAACACCGGCAGTTAGCACATAAAGGTGCAAATGAAAAAGGGTGCTTCCTCATCCAGCAGGCAACGTAGAGTCCTCCCTCATGCAAAGGGAAATAGACCTCCAGGGGGAAGGAGAGGAGAGAATATACCTGCTTCAAGAGCTTCTCCCGAAGATCTACTGTTACGGTAAGTTCTTACATAACTGTACTATCTTACTTCGAGTGGAAGCTCTTACAGCAGGTAACACACATAGGACTGATTCCCAAGCAGTATAAACTAAATAAAACCACCTGGGGAGGTAGAAGAGGACAAGGAAAGAGAGACCCTCAGGAGATCAGGCCATGCAGGACCAAAGACCAAAGCCCGCTGTGTGAAGAGAGGCAATATCCAGGCTGTAGTGCTCAACAAGGTATGGACAGAATGTCATGGGGCCGCTGTACAAATGTCCAAGGCGGAAACCCCTTGAGAGCGCAAGGACGCAACAGCCCTAGTAGAGTGCCCTTGATCGACCAGAAAGGGGTCTGCCATGTTTCTGATGGCAGAAGTGATGCAGTGCATCAACCACCATGAAGGGTTTGCTTGGAAACCGGCATCCTAAAGAATGTGGCACAGGAAAGGAACTGGTCAGACTTCCTGAACCCTGTCCTACACAGATAAAAGCGCAAGATGCGATGAACATCCAATGTCTGGAGCAGCGCTCCCATTGTTAACATAACTGGGGTAATAAACAGGCAGATGAGCTTCCTAATTTAGTGTCATTTCCAACACTACCTTAGGCAGAACCTTGGGGTTAGTACACAAAGACACCCTGTCTGTAGAAAACAAATAAGGCTCCTTACACACAAGGGCCTGAAGCTCGAAATCCTCCTGACCAAGGTAATTGAAACTAAAAAACATTTTCCAGAAGAGAAATGCAGCTCACAATCGGTGGCAGGTTCAAAAAAAAAAGGGGGGGGAGGGAGGTAAGCTTTTCCAACACAAACAAAAGGTCCCAAGGGAGGGAACAGGATCCCGAATGGGGGGTCTTCTGTGAAGAATGCCCCTGAGAGAAGATTTGGACGCCTCCAATTGAGCTACCATTCTGTGCTGGACAGGGACACGATAGGCAGAAAGGGCAGCCAGGTGTAGTTTGATGGTGGAATAACTGAGGCTTGACTCTGATAAAGGGAGCGGGTATTCTAGCAATGTGTTGACCAGACAGATCAGTGGATCCAGCTGTCTCCCTGCGGCCCAGAGACAGAACCGCTTCCACTTCATAGCATAAGCTGCTCTCATGGAGGGTTTTCAAGCCTCCACCAGGACTTCAGCCACCTTGCCAGAGACTCAAACCTGAGCTCAACTAGGTCTTGAGGAGCCAGGCATGAAGGTGCAGGGAATGCAGATTCGGATGAACAAGACATCCATTGTCCTGAGAGCAGGTAGGTTGAGAGTGGCAGCGATATGGACAGCGACACCGCTAGCTGTTGAGGCAACAAAACCAGATTTGGCGTGCCACAGTGGAGCAACTAGGATCAGTGTGATCCCATCAGACTGCGCTCTGAGGAGGACTCTCTGGATCAATGGAAAGGGTGGGAGGAGGCATACAGAAACCTCCCCTCCAAGAGAAGGACAACGCATCTTGCCAAAAGTACCAGGTTCGGGATCCAGCAGGTAGAAACTGGGCAGTATTGCGCTGGACTGGAATGCAAAAGGTCCAGCTCTGGTGTCCCCACCTGGCAAAAGATAGTGGGCCACGGACTGAAGGAGGGACCATTCGTGAGCCTATGACCTAGATCTGCTGAGAGCATCTGCGACATCGTTCTGAACCCTGGAGCGTGAACTGCGGAGATGGTCACCTGTTGGGCTGTGGCCCATTCCACACTCTCATGGTCCATTCCCACACTCTCATGACCTCTCGGCACAGAGGATAAGAGTCAGTGCCTCCCTGTTTGTTAAGTAGAAGACCACTGCCATGCTGTCTGGACAAGAAGGTGACCTGGTAAGATCAGAGTGCAGTGTTTGTAGAGCATAAAGAACGCCTCAATTATTCCAGGACACTGATGTGCAGGGACTGCGCTACAGAGACCAAGATCCTGGAGTCCTGTGACTTCCTAAGTGCGCTGCCCATCCTGTGTTGGAAGCATCAGTGGATAGAATCTGGCCGGGAACATCCGTACAGAAGAGAGTGCCCTCCAGTAAAGTCGGAGACGACATTAACCAGAGGAGTTCCTGGCGAACCGGTCCTGTAATAGTGACTGGCACATCCAAGTCATCCCAACTATGGTCCCACTAAACCCGGAGGGTCCACTGGATGGTCTAGATTCACAGTCTGGCGACAGAGACAATGGCAGCTCCCATGTGGCCCAACAGGCGAAGCAGGAGCCGGGCAGGCACTGAGAAGGCTGAACAGAGTTCTCTGGCCAGAGCCTGTATGCGCTCTGCCCGGCCCTGAGGCAAGAAGGCTCTTCCCTAGACGGTGTCCAGCAGTGCCCCTATGAACTGCAAACTGTGTGTGGGAACAAGAGACTATTTTGAAGGACTGACAGTCACCCCCAGATGGCTGCAAAGGGTGCAGGTGTCCTGGATGGTAACCTGGAGACGATCCCTGGAGGGAGCTGGAAGGAGTCAGTCGTCCAGGTAAGGGAAACAGTTACGCAAGAACTTACCATAACAGTAGATCTTCAAGAGAAGCTCTTGCAGGTAATAACTGTAGGACTGGCGCCACCTGGCAGATCACGACAAACCTTTTTCCAGCACTACCTAAGGGACCCACCCACCTTATCTCGGCTCCACCTCCGACATCCCTTACAGTATATCAGAGGCAGCAGTCCCCTCGTGCTCCAGTTCTTAGACGCCGGAACGGCAGACCTTGCATGACGATGCAACAGTGAACGTGAGGATAATCTATCCATACTTCCCTAGTCATATGATGAGTAGGCATGACAATGCAGAAGAGACCTGATCCTCAGGGGATGGAGCAAGGACAAATATGCCTGCTGAGAGAGCTTCTCGAAGATCTACTGTTATGAGTAAGTTCTTATGTAACTGTACTATCTTACTTTAAGAGGAAGCTCTTGCAGCACGAATAACTTGTAGGACTGATTCCCAAGCAGTATAAAGACAACCATCTGGGAGGAGGAGAGGTAAGGAAGGAACAATATCAGGGAAACCCCTCAGGAGATCAAGCCCTGCAAAATCGCAAGGCTGAAACCAGCTCTGTGTCTGAAGCGTTGTCCAGACTAATGCCTGACGAAGATATGGACAGTGTGCCACGTAGCTGCCACACAAATGTCCACGGATACCCTCTTAAGAGCTGTGAACAACGCCGACACCGCTCTGGTGGAGTGCACCTTGATCGAGCCCTAAAGGGACTTGCCATGTTTTTGGTAACAAAACGTAATGTAATGCATAAACTAGCGTGAAAGCATCTGTTTTCAGACTGGGCAACCTAAGGACCTGGGGCAAAGGACAAACAACTGATCATATTTCCTGACCCCTTGGTTCTGGACAAACAAGCTCTATGAGCATCGGGTATGAAGAAGAGCCTTTCCTTTCTTAGAGTAGTTCAGGTAGTACACAGGGAGCTAAACCACCTGGTTCAAAGTAAGCTCTGACACTACCCTGGGCAAAAACTCAGGATTTCTGTTCAGATCTACCCTATCTTTGTGAAAAATCAGATAGGGATCCTTACATGAGTGCCTGAAGCTCGGAAATCCCTCAAGCAGAAGTAACAGCAACTAGAAAAACAGGTTACTCACCTGTAACAGTAGTTCTAGGAGTGGTATATGTTGTTCATCCACACTTACTGGCATGTCCCTTTCCCCTTTAAGAATCGCCAGAAGTCTTCAAGCCGGTTCCTCCCAACCACCGGAGTGGTATAACCCTCGGCTCCACCCCATGATGCCAGATCTTAGCCAGCTGGAAGCCAGGTTTTGAGGCCCACAGCCGGGGAGGTCAGGTGGGTCCAGTTGAACAACATACACCACTCCTAGAAGAAAAATTACTCACCTTAGTAATGTTTCTTCTAATGAAGTCTTGCTGTATTCTGACATATGCAGTGATGTCCAATCTTTGAACTGCCCCGGAGAGGAAAGAGTTAACTTTCCATGCAAGGCATGGAACGCTGAGCTCGGCTGAGACTGTCTGTTATTTGAACTCAAACCGCCAGATCTTTACGAGCTATACTCACTGGGTGTCCTGTGTGGAAACTGTAACCTTACACTAGCCAACTGGCTACTAAATATAATAAAAAGATTTTTTGGTTCCAAGGTAAAGACTCAAGTCAGGAAACTCAAAAATAAAACAAAACACACACACCCAAATTAAGAGGGTGAGAAAAAGGGGGCAACTCCAGAGGGCCAACACTGTTGCTGCCCACCCACATCCCAAAACCCCAGGTTCTGAAAGGAGAGGCGGGGGGAGGTCAGAATACAGCAAGACTCCATTAGAAAAACAACATTACTAAGGTGAGAAATTTTTTCTTCAAACAACATGAAGTCTTGCTGTATTCTGACATATCTAGACTCACAAGCAGTACCTCCATGGAGGAGGGACAGAACCTACTGGGATTAGGCGCTGAAGCACTGCTGTGTTAAACCCATCACTCCTAGCCTGGATATCCAGAGAGTAATGCTTGGTAAAAGTATGTACTGTTTTCCAGGTGGCTGCTTGACAAATCTCTAAGATAGGAATATCCCTGGCAGCAGCCAGGGAAGCAGCTATATCTCTGGTAGAGTGAGCCCTCAGGCCTAAGGGTGGGATCCTACCTAATTTTTCATAGCAGAATTGTATGCAAGAGACAATCCACCTGGCAATAGATCTCTTAGTGGCAGGTATTCATTTACCAACCTCACCATAAGTGAGGAACAGTTGGAGGGAGTCAAACCTGTGACCCTTGGTGCGCTCTATGTAGTAGCTAAGGGCCCTTTTCACATCCAAGCTGTGCAGCCTCCTCTCCTCAGAGGAGGAATGGTCAGTGAAAACAAGGAAGAGACAGACTGGTTAAGGTGGAAATCTGAAACCACCTTAGGCAAAAACTTCCTATTAGTCCTGAGGGACCACCTTATCTCTATGGAAAGAGATAAAATCAGGCTCCACTGACAGGGCCTGTAACTCACTTATCATCTGGCAGAAGTAATGGCTACCAAAAACACAGTTTTCCAAGTCAAGTACTCAAGCTCTGCTGAGGACAAAGGCTCAGAAGGGGGTTGCATAAGCTGAGCAATGCAAACATTAAGGTCCCAAGCAGGGGCAGGGTCCCTGAAGGGAGGACTGGTATGCAGTAATCCCTTGAAGAACTTACAGAATATAGGATGAGCTGAAAGGGAAGAGTGCTTGCCTGCTGACAAGAAGGCAGAGACAGCTGCCAGATGCACTCTGAGTGTAGCTGGTCTGAGTCCCAAGCTATTGAGATGAACCATATAGTCAAGGACTGCAGGCAAACCAGCAGACTCTGGAGAAATATGCTTCTCAGAGCACCAAATAGTAAACCTCTTCCATTTTGAGTTGTAAGTCTTTCTGGTGGAAGGCTTTCGAGAAGCCTTTAAAATATCCAGAACACCTTGAGAGAGATGCAAATTCTAACTCCTCAAGAGCCAGGCCTTGAGATTGAGGGATTTGAGATTCGGATACCAGACCCTCCCCTGAGAACATGTTAACAGGCTGTAATTCCTGGGAAGAGACAGGGGAAAGTGGACTGCTAAGGACAGCAAGAGAGGGTACCAGGGCTGTCTGGCCCAGTCTGGAGCAATCAGAATCACTCTGCAGGGTCGAGACCTGATTTTGACTAGCACCTTGAACAGGAGAGGGAAGGGGGGAAAAGCACAGGAACTTCCTTCCCAATTGAGAACTAGGGCATCCAGGGGACTGAGCCCAACACTAGGGCCTGCAGCAAAAAGAGGAAGTTAGTGATTGTCTGGGGCTGCAAAAGATCTATCTGTGGGTGCCTATCTGGAGAAGATCACCTTCAAAATTAGGGGATCTAGGGACCATTCGTGATGGCCCTGAGATATCCTGCTGAGAGCATCTGCCAGGACATTGTCCTTCCCTGGGAGGTGCACTACTATGAGAGAGGTATTCAGGGAATAGGCCAGAGACCACAACTTCATTGCCTCTGTGCACAAGGCTGTAGACAGAGTGCCCCCTTGCTTGTTGATGTACCACATTATGGTGGTATTGTCTGTCCTGATCTGAACTACTTTGTTCTGAACAGACTTGGAAAAAGCTTGAAGTGCTAGAAACACTGCTCTGAGTTCTAAGAGACTGATGTGAAGCAGAGATTCTTGGTGTCCACAACCCTTGGGTGGTCAGGTCCCCAACCGGCTCCCCAGCCCAAGAGGGAGACATCTGTGGTAAGGATTAGAGAATGAGATTGGGTGACAAAGGGAACTCCTTGCCTTAGGTTGTCCTGATCCTGCCACCACTGCAAAGCCTGGATCAGGGTTCGAGTCACTGGGATTAGTTTGGTCAGAGGATCCTTTCTCTAAGACCAGAAGGCTCTCAAGTGGAACTGAATGTTCCTCATCTGAAATCTTGCTCCTTGGACCACTGCTGTAGAGGCAGCCATGTGGCCCAGGAGCTGCAGAAAAATGCCTTGCTGGTCGAGACACCTGGAGGGTAAATGAAGAGGCCAGTGTAACAAGGTCTTTGCCCTGTCCAGGGAAGGAAGGCTCTTGCCTTTAATGTATCCAGCTCTGCCCCTATGAAGGTGAGGGCTGCACAGGCTCTAGAACTGACTTTGAAAGATTCAGAAGGAATCCAGAGAAGTGAGCAGTTGCTGAGTTATCTGTAGGTGTGACTTGACTTGGTCTGGAGACTGACCCACTATGAGCCAGTCGTCCAGGTATGGAAAGATGGAGATCTTTTTCACCTTAGGAAAGCAACCACTACAGCCAGGCATTTTTGAACACCCTTGGAGCTGAAGTTAGGCCAAAGGGCATTGCTCTGAATTGATAGTGGCCTGAGGGCAACTCAGACCTGAGTACTTTCGGTGGGAGCTTCTGATGAGAATGTGGAAATAGGCATCCTTGAGGTCCAGGGAAACTAGCCAGTCTCCTGGCCTTAGAGAGGTAGAATTATTCCCAGAGTCACCATTTTGAACTTTGGCTTTAAAAGGTGCTTGTTTAAATATCTGAGATCCAGGATGGGCTGCCATTCTCCTGTCTTTTTGGGAGTTAGGAAGTACCTGGAGTACAATCCTTTTCCCTTGTGTAGGGGTGGAACCCATTCTATGGCTCTCAGAGCCAAGAGGGAAGAGACCTCTGCCTCTAGGGCAAGTGCCTCTGAGGGATCTGCAGGTGGAAAGGATCTGGTTCTCATCTTGGGACATTTTTTGAAGCTGAGAACCAGTCCCTGGCTCACTACTTCCAGGACCCATTTGTCTGATGTTAAAGACATCCAGTCCTGGACAAAGTGAGCCAGCCTGCCCCCTACAGGTGGTGGAGAATCGGCTCTGGCAAGCCCATCAGGGTGCCTGTTTGGCAGGGGCTTTAGGCTGAGGGGTGGTAGCAGGCCTGCTTGTACCCCGTCTGCCTCTCCCTCTGAGGAACCCCCTCTGGGCAAAGGTGGAAGAGGAGGCCTGGGCTTGGTAGAAAGGCCTATGAAAAGGCCTGCCCCTGGAAAGCTGCCTCTGGGGAGTGGCTTGCCTTTCTTTGGCCTGAGCACTCCTATAGGTGGTCCTGAATTCATCCATTTTCTTCATGTAGTTCTCCGTTTGCTCCCCAAACAGAGAATTACCCACAACAGGAAAATCCATGGCCTTAGTCTGGGTATCCTGAGACAGGCTAGTACATCTGAGCCAAGCCATCCTACGAAGGGCCACAGATGTAGCCATGACTCTAGATGAAACATCATTGGAGTCCACTGCAGCATGAAATTGCACTTTGGATGCCTCAATACCATTTGCAGCCACCTGCTCCAGCTCCTTGGCAAGCTGGCCAGGGACCTGTTTAGCCAGAGCCATCACAGAATCCCATCTCGACTTCTGGTATCTAGCTGTATAGGCCATATAATTAGCCTGCCTGAGTCCCAAGGATGCTGCCATGTACTGTTTCTTTGCCATGGCATCAATCCTCCTGGAGTCCTTATCTGGGGGGTGTGAAGCCAAGGGTATATTTGCCTTGTCACAGGCAGCAGCCTGCACTACCCCAAAATGGTTGCATTGCTGGGTAAGGAACTCCGTATCTGAGCCTGAGAGAGTACACCTCTTGTCCACAGGAGGTATAGAATTAGGAGTCTTTAAAATTTTTGTCTGTTTCCCAAAAGGCTTATGGAGGGGAATAGACAGCCTCCTGGACTCTGGGATGTCCATCACTTCAACGTAATCAGGCTCCTCCTGATCCTCTAGTGCTTCCTCCATAGGAAGCTGAAGAGTTTCAGCCACTTTTTTGTAAAACATGAAATGGGAAGGGGACTCAGAAAGCCTAGGAGGAGAAACCCCTGAAGGTCTGTCTGGGGAGATATCTGAGTCAATGGGCACATCCAGACTTTCATAATCACCATCACTATCCTCATACTCTCCCTCCTCCTCCGGTTCACAAAAATCCTCTAAATTATAATCTGGAACCAGGGGAACCGACCGAACCGAGCCCCTAACCGATGGTGCCGGTTGGTCGAACCACGATAGCGACTGAACAATCCTTATCGCTTTGGCTATTTCATCAGCGGTTGGAGAAAGAACTGTGGATCCGAACCGGCTGATTTATCCCTTTTTTTAACCAGAACAGACTCTCAGAGTCGGTTCTCCTTTTGAAGAAGTCTCGCCCTGGTCAGAGGGCACTCCTTCTGGTTCGGTTGGAACCGAACCGGGCTGGCCATCCAGGTCAGCGGACTTTTTGGCCTCCCTTTCCCTGAGCCTACCAACTCTCTTTTCCAAGGTAGCCGAGGGAAAATTTTTGCAAGTCTGGCGGTCTGAATCGAGGTGGTCAAACCCCAGACAATAAACAGGTGGTGTGGGGGTCAGCCTTAGTAAAGGCTTCCCCACACACATTACAGTGTTAAAACCCAGTGGGCCCGGTTTCTCTCTTGGGTTTCTCAGACATGGCCAGTCCTAACCAAACTTACCCTTTTTTCGGCAATCCGGCAGGCAAGACACCCTTGGTTCCTGACCGTGTTACGGGTCGTGGAAAAAACCGTAATGAAATCCGTTTTTTTTAGAACCGATAAGGACCAGTTACCACACTCTAAAAGTAGAACAAACTTTTTTGAACAAACCTGATTGGTTCAAACCGAACCGATCCAACGTTTACAAGTTCCACACAGAAGAAACAAAAATAAACCTATCTAGTACTCACGATACCACAGACAGAGACTGAACCGACAGGTTAAACGGATTAAATTCGGTTGAAACCAAGGAAAACGACACTGTGACTAAATTGAACCAAACAAAGGAGAAATCTCCAGAGCGACTGTTCAGTGAGGCGGAGTAAAGAATCTGGCGGTTTGAGTTCAAACAACAACAGACAGTCTCAACCGAGCTCGAGCTCAGCATTCCATGCCTTGCATGGAAAGTTAACTCTTTCCTCTCCGGGGCAGTTCAAAGGTTGGACATCACTGCATATGTCAGAATACAGCAAGACTTCATGTTGTTTGAAAGATCGGTTACACAAAGACTTTTGCCGTAAGAGTAGATCTTCTAGGAATGTCTCCTGCAGTAAGTCATTACCTCTGGGAGTTCCCGACAGGTGGCGCCCTAACACGGCAGTTCTCGTCTAGCAGTATCCACATCAGGGACCACCCACACGACCTCACTTTCTGGGCTGTGCTTGTAAAAGTGGGTGGTCTCTGGTAGTCTCCGTTCCCTGCCAGTTTCAGCTCACGAGGGTCCAAGGGGAACCCAGGTACCAAAGCCTCCCGACTCTACATCATTTTTCCCTGTTGCAGAATGGCAGGGGGTCGGAGGGAGGGAAGCTACTTACTGCAAGAGACATTCCCAGAAGATAGTACAGTTACGCAAGAACTTACCGTAACAGTAGATCTTCGAGAGAGGCTCTTGCAGTAGGTAATTACATATAGGACTGACGCCGGCCGGTGGCAGGATCCCATGGAAACATTTCTAGCTAGCAGTCTCTGGCGAGGGACCGCCCCCACGTCAGGTGACCGGCATCATGCAACGTCGGTATAAAGGGGAGGTCCCGGACGCCCGCCTTCCAGTTCTTTCCCGCCACAGGCCCGGAAGGCCCGGATGAGAGAAGCAGATGTTTCCATTCCTGGAAAAAGCTGAAAAAGCCTAGGGGGATGGAGGCGGAAGGTGTACCTACTGCAAGAGCCTCTCTCAAAGATCTACTGTTACGGTAAGTTCTTATGTAACTGTACTATCTTACTTCGAGAGGACTCTTGCAGTAGGTAATTACATATAGGACTGAACCCCAAGCAGTCTTGAACAAATAAAAGGCACCGGGAGGAGGAAACTACTCCTGAAAGAAGCCGCAGCCTTGCAGGCCTCAAGACAGGAGGCCTTGCAAAACAGCTAGCCCGAAGCCTGCTCTACGGTGAGAGGCAATGTTCAAACTGTAGTGTTTCATAAAGGTATGGACGGAAGTCCAGGTGGCGGCAGCGCATATGTCTGCCGCAGACATTCTTGAAACAAGCCGCAGAGGGCGTTACTTCACGAGTGGAGTGACCTTTGACTTGACCCGGAAGGGTCTTGTTGTACTTGTCATAACAGAAAGTGATGCAATGAGCCAACCATTTCGACAGGCATTGCTTGGAAACAGCACTGCCTTCCCTTTTGTGAGCAAAAGAGACGAACAACTGGTCAGTTTTTCTGAGATCCTTTGTCCTATCTGTGTAGTATCTCAGAATCCGGTGAACATCCATGGTATGGAGTAAATATTCTCCTGGATTGGAGTACTGCGTGAAAAAGGCAGGTAACTCTATAGACTGATTTAAGGTAGATACCGCTACCACCTTAGGCAGAAACTTAGGGTTCATGCGAAGAGCCACTCATTCTTTGTGAAAAATCAAATAAGGAATTTTACACATAAGGGCCTGGAGCTCGGAAATTCTTCAAGCACAAGTAATGGCCACCAAGAAGAGCATCTTCCACGAAAGAAACTTCAGATCTGCTGATGCCGCAGGTTCGAAGGGAGGAAGGGTAAGCTTCTCGAGAACAAAGTTCAAGTCCCAAGGAGGAGCAGGAGTCCGAACAGGGGGGCCTCAGATGAAGGACCCCTCTGAGAAAAGTCTTAGACACCTCCAATTGGGCAAAGGTTTTATCAGCGAAAGGAACATGATATGCTGAAATAGCGGCCATGTGCACTTTCAAGGAGGAATGATAGACCCAGGTCGAAGAGATGCCGTAGATATTCAAGCAGAACGGCCACTGAACAGAAGGGCTCCACGTTCCTAGAGGCGGCCCAAATAGAAAAACTCTTCCATTTCATGGCATAAGTGGACCTAGTGGAGGGTTTTCTAGCCTCCACCAGAATCTCTGCCACTTTTGGAGAGACCCCAAAACGAGATTGAGCTAGGTCTGCAGGAGCCATGCATGAAGTTGCAGGGACTTGAGGCCCCGGATGGACCAGGGTCCCCTGATCCTGGGTCAGCAAACCTTGAGATAAAGGGAGAGGAAGAGGAGGAACCTCTGAGTATTGTTGTAGAAGAGAACCAGATTTGCCTGGGCCAGAAAGGAGCGATCAGAATCATTCTCGCTCCTTCTGTGGTTAGTTTCTGCAGTACATGAGGGACCAGAGGAATTGGGGGAAAAGCAGAGACTAATCTGCCCTTCCAGTCTAGAGACAGAGCGTCGCTCCAGAAAGCACCTCGCTCTGGAACGAGTGAGCAAAAGGTGGGAAGTTTTGCATTTTGGGAAGAGGCGAACAGGTCTACCTGCGGAGTCCCCCAAAGCTGAAAGATATCGTCTAGCACCTTTTGGTCCAATTCCCACTCGTGTGGCAGGGCAGAGGAGCGGCTTAGCTTGTCTGCCAGGGTGTTGTCGACTCCTGGAACATGAATAGCAGTGAGGTGAAGGTTGTGTTGGAGTTGCCCAGTCCCAAACCCTCATTGCTTCCCTGCATAGAGGGTAGGATCGAGTCCCTCCTGCTTGTTGATGTACCACACTGCGCATGTTGTCCGTCTGGGCGGACTAGGTGACGGAAGAATGTATTGGTGAAGGGCTTGGAGAGCATATAGTACTGCTAGAAGCTCAAGCACACTGATGTGGAGGGCGAGTTCCAATCTGGACCATAAGCCCTGGGTTGGTGAGGACCAGATGGGCTCCCAACCTTCGCCTGATCGTCTGTGGTCCAGAGTCTGGAGGGGAGGATGATAGAGGGACCCCTCGAAACAGGTTCTCTCCAACCATCCACCATTGCAAGTCTCGAGCCATCGGCGAGGAGATCAGAACTAGATGATCTGGGTCATCTACAAGTTGATCCCACTGGGGCCGAAGAGTCCACTGAGAGATTCTCTATGGAGCTGAGCCGGGAACTGTCGAGATAGCGGCGCCATGAGCCTCAGGAGGCGGAGAACCGACCTCACGGAACCCTCCTGCGTTCTGATAGCAGGAAATCTGTGACTGAAGAGAGGCCCCTGTCCAGAGGCAGGAAGGCCTTGCTGACCGTCGTATCAAGGATAGCCCGATGAACTGTAGTCTCTGGGAGGGATCCAGATGAGACTTTGAATGGTTGATGGTAATACCCAGGCAAGTAAAACCTGCTGGGTGAGGAGAGAAATGCAGGAGCTCCTCCTGGACAAGGCCGCAGGAGCCAGTCGTCCAGGTGGAACACCTGTACTCCCATCGACGCAGGTGGGCCGCTACCACAGCCAGGCATTTGGTAAATACTGGGTGCTGAGGAAAGACCAAACGGGAGTGCCCGGAATTGGTAATGGTCCCCCTGAAATGCAAACTGAAGATACTTGCTGTGAGAAGGGCGAATGGGGATGTGCAGATATGCATCCTGCATATCCAGTGCACAAAGCCATTGACCCGGCCAAAGGAGGGCAGAAGGGTCTGCAGAGAGAGCATCCTGAACCTTTTGTATTCCACGAAAAGGTTCAAGGAGCTGAGATCGAGAATGGGTCTGAGATCTCCTGTCTTCTTTGGGACCAGGAAGAAATGTGAATAGAAACCCGTCCCTTGAAGATGAAAGGGCACGGGTTCTATGGCCCTCTTCACGAGGAGGGCAGAGATTTCTTCCCGAACCAAAGGAAGATGATCACTGCGGGCGACTTCAGAGGTCGGTGGCGGGGTGGTTTCTGTAGAAACTCTATGGAGTGACCTTCCGCTATAAGCTGGAGCACCCAAGAATCCGTTGTTATCCTCTCCCAACCCGGAAGGTGGAGGGAGAACCTCCCTCCTACCGGTTCCTCCGGTGTGTCCGGAGGCGGTGGGAGAGGGAAGGAGTCAGGTGGTGTGGGGCAGCACTGCAGCTGGGGCACCTGCTGCTTTTGGGCGGGGGGCCTGGCAGCTCACGAGGGCCCGGCGTTTAGTAAGTTCCATCCGCACGTCAGGAGCCGGCGTGCGGCTTAGAGCTAGTTCGCAGGCGCGGGGGGCTGGCGTCCGTCTTACAGGGTCCCTCACCGGAGGTGGGCGAGGGAGGAGGCGGCCCGGTCCGAAGGGACATGGTCATCGCCCCGCCCCAAAGGTCGGCGTCTTCTCGACCCTCTCCCGGCGGACGTGGGAGGAGCCGACATCACGACATAGAGTCTCCCACCAGTGAGCCAGTAAGCCTGCCCGGCTGGCCGAACTGGGGCGGAGCCTCCTTTGCCCGGAGGGCACCCACAAGGCCCGAGCATGAGCCAGACGGGCGGGCCAACGCCTCCTCAAACCCTTAGAGACTGCCGTCGACAGTCCCCGGAGAGGATGTTATCTGGGCTGCGACTCCGGCCGGAGTCGCGGAAGAGGAGGCCTTCTCCCGGTGCCTCTCCTTGTCCCGCTTTTTGCGATGTCCTTCCAGAGAAGTGGACGCCTGCCTCAGCTTCTTCAACTCTCTCTCTCCATCAAAGACATCTTTTTTTGAGAAGATGGGCTTCCAGGGACTGTTGGCACAGTTTGCGGGTAGCCGCGTTGAAGTTGAGGCAATGCTGGCACTTGTCAACCGGGTGGTCGGAGCCTAGGCAGAGGGAATGGCCGTCCTTGTGTGGCAGTTAGGCGTCGCGCATGAGTCGCACTTGTTTTTTGTGCTCGGGGTGTAGGGACGACATGCACTGATGATAACCTGACGACAGAAAAATAATAATTTTAATTTTAGAGTAAAAGACGACGAAAGGTCAGGGTGACGGCCGCGAACTTTTCCATAGGTGCGAGCTAGCGGGAAAGAACTGCAGGCGGTGTCCGGGACCGCCCCATTATACCGCCGTCGTGATGGCGCAGGTCACCCGACGTCGGGCGGTCCTCAGGGACTGCTAGCTAGAAATTTTTCGTCGGGTCCTGCCCGGCCGGCGTCAGTCATATGTAATTACCTACTGCAAGAGCCCTCTCAAAGTAAGATCCACTGTTATGGCAAAAGTCTTTGCATAACTGATCTATCTTCCACGGAATGGTCTCTTGCAGTAAGTCATACTTCTGGGATATTCCCAAGTAGTTATATGGCAGTGGGGTGGCCAAATATGGCATTCTGTTGTACGTATAGTATGGCCTTAGGACTGGTAGGTGCTGAAAGTAGTACATCAGCATATAAAGAGAATTTTGTATTCTATCTACAAGTACTCCATTATAGTATTCGTTATAAGATTATGGCTGAAAAACAAGCCAGACTGGCTTTTACTGGACATCGTCAGATGAGTTTAAGCAGATGTAAACCCGATCAGGGTATGGCATATCATATACTGTAATGTATCAGAAGAAATTCAGCCATATAATGGAGTAATTGGTAGGTCCTCAGTGGTATGCACTGGAAAAGGCAGTATACGTCAAAGCCTATTGGGGTCAGCGTTTTAAACAGTAACCCACATAACACAATGTTATTTTGTAGTGGTACAATGTAGCAAGTCAGTACAGTTTTTTGCCATGTCTATCAATTCATTAGGGAAATGTATCCATTTTTGGAATAGGCTACATAAGTAGCAAACAATGATGCTGTGAAATGAAAATGCAATTCATAATGTAATCCGGTGGCTCTTCAGAGTCAGTACTATTGTTGTAGTCAACATTGTACCCGTTTTAGGGTAAAGACCTGGAATGCAGCAGTGATGTTGTCAGTTCAATAGTGTCTTAGTAGTCTCATCTGCAAGGGGGTCCCAAGTATGCCAGGGCTTGGAGGCTTGTTAGGTGTAAACCTGAAATGTTAGTATGGTGGGACCTTTATTTATGCTGTCAGGGGAACAGAAGTTTAAATAACGATCTGGATAATTGCTAATTACGAGCCATTAGATCTCATCTTTGAGATTCCAAACATGTTAATCTAAGAAAAGTCATAGGGTTTGTGACATGCACACATTTGTTGTCCAAGTAGTGTGGATCAGAAAATAAGTCTTGCAGCATTTATAAGGTTTATAATGTATACATACTCATTATTGTTTCCGTGGCCTTTATGTATGGCCAGGTAAAGACCACATGTAGCAGTAGAAGTTTAGTAAGAATATTATGATCCGTATTACATTATCAGGATATACTGATTGTTTCTCAGCATGTGACTATTAGCAGGCCCTGTTCATGGGAGAGACATGAGGGTCCGGTCACAACAGGCAGAGAGGCATCCCGATGAGATGACCATTATGGTCTGTAACAGTGATACCTCAAAAAGTGGCTAGATGTATAAATCCTCATGGGAAAGGCCTCAGTATACTTTCGAATTAAGGCATCCAGGAAACAGGTCTCAGAGGCCTAGAAGAGGAGACCGGGGTGTAGTCTGAAGTTTTTAATTAAAGGAAGAGGCACTCAGCCATCCTAAGAGGCAGTCATGGGTCAGCTTAGATGTGTTCCTTGTTCCTCTTTTTTTGTGAGTAGTAGGCTCTGTTCGTGTGAGGGACACGAGGTCCGCGCACAACAGGCCAAGAGGCATCCAGAGGAAGTGACCATAATAGCCTATAACAGTGATACCTCTATTAAGTATGCATATATGAACATGATAAACATTACCTTCCACCCTGAGGTGTGCCTCTAATATTGGCGAGGTTATCCATAAGGCATAGGCAATAGTATGATGCCTTCTTAGGCAGTTCTGGGTCCCAGTAGCGGACACCAAAGAATCTGATATGTTGACTGTAGTAAAATATGAAGTTGATGTCGATGAAATAAGCCCTTTGAATAGTAGTGGTATGCCATATATTTTGTTGATAAATAGCCTAGTAGTTGTATACATTGGCATAGTCACTGGTGGGTTTTTGCTCCGTAAATGAATGTGAAAAGCCCTGTACCCTCGTTGATAGAGGAGGCAGCCAAGAGACATCCGAAGGTCTCCCATTAATATATACACGTATACATATGTACACACACACACACACACACACATATTAAGACATGGTCTGTGGACATAGAATGTAAGCCACCGATGGTGGGATCGTCCCAGTCAATAGTGTAGCAGGAATACCAGGCCCCGTAGATGGTGGAATGAAAGCAGTATGATGATTAGTAGAAATCATGCTCCGTCGACAGTGCGTCATCAGCCGTCGACTATGAAAGTAGGGAAGCATGTCCAGTCGACGGTGGAATGACGGGAGGGGGTGTTACGCCCGTCGATGAGATGCTTGTTCTATATGAAGCCATCATTGAGTCTTGGAGGCCTCTGTCGATGGGCACAAGTGGTTCGATGAGAATCATGTAGAAAGCAGCCTCCGTCGACGGTGGATGAATTGTCCGTCGACGGGAATCATGCAGGAGGCCTCCGCTGACAGAGAATGAACCTCCCATTGACAAGAAGTATGTAGGAGGCCTCTGTCAATGGGGAATGAACCTCCTGTCGACAAGTATGTAGGAGGCCTCCATCGAAGGGGCACGAGTGGTTCGATGAGAATCATGTAGAAGGCCTCCATCAACTGTGGATAAATATTCCGATGAGAAATCATGAAGGAGGCCTCCGTCAACGGTGGATGAGGTGTCTGTCAATGGGAATCATGCAGGAGGCCTCCATCGACAGAGAATGAACCTCCCGTCAACAAGAAGTATGTAGGAGGCCTCAGTCGACGAGGATTATGCATCCATCGACGGGAATATAGTGAGCCTCTGCAGAATACTGCTGGAGACCTCAGTCGCACGAGAATATAGTGCAAGCCTCTGTAGTCTGTTATGTGATGATGATGTAGAAATGCCTGCCGCTGACGGGTATTTGTCTTCAGTCGACAAAGAAAGTCTCTCTGATAATATATATTTAGCATATATGACCGCTGAAAGGCGGTCAAGCAGGACTATGGTGAAAGAATACCTTCCATTACAATGCTTCTTGAAAAGGTATTGTCGGAACCTATTAATAGAGCTCTGAGTCATCCATCCTAAAAACTCTTGTTCGAGTATAAAGATGCATGCCATGTATGAAGCCCAGGCACCCAAGCCATGGGTTCAATCCATGTGTAGACTGCGGCAGAAGAGTAAGCTGCTGTCGGAGCTGAAGCTGGTGGGAAAATGGTCCCTGGTAGTCTCCATTCACCCACTTTATAGGCACAGCCCAGGAAGTGAGGTTCTGTGGGTGGTCCCTGATGTGGATACTGCTAGAGGAGATCTGCCGTGATTAGGCGCCACCTATCGGGAACTCCCAGAAATACAGGTTACTCACCTGTAACAGGAGTTCTAGGAATGGTATATGTTGTTCATCCACACTGGCAGGTTCTCGCCGCTTAAATCTTGCGGAAGGTCTTCAAGCTGGCTCCTCCCACCCAACCAGGTGGTAAAACTCGCCCGCCCCATGACGCCAGATCTAGCCCGCTGGAAGCCACATTGTGCGTCCGAACCGGGAGGCCGGTGGGTCGTGGTGGTTGAACATATACCATTCCTAGAACTCCTGTTACAGGTGAGTAACCTGTATTTCATCCACACTGCCTGGCAGACTCCTAGCAGTTCTCCGGAGGGAGGGCAGAGGCACACAACCCCTACTTAGGGAATAATGACTGGAGAGCCAAGGCCCCAAAACCAGCATCCCGGGTGACTCAAGGTCGATGTGGTAATGGGTAATGAAGGTGTGTGCTGTCTTCCAGGTAGCAGCCCTGCAGATTTCCTGGATAGGGATATCCCTGGAAGCAGCCACCAATGCAGCGGCATGGCGGGTAGAATGAGCTCTTATCCCTCTGGGAGGCTCCATGCCCGCCAACCTATAGCAGAGATCTATGCAGAGGTGACCCACCTGCCTATCGTCCGCTTGGCTGCAGGTCTGCCAGGTGCGGCTTCAGCGTAGAGTAAACAACTGGCGAACCTCTCCCGAACTTCAGCCGTCCGCTCCTTATAATAAGAGGCGCTTCTAGGGTCCAAAGTATGGAGCCTATATTTCGGCCCTCTGAGGTGTGATTGGGGTAGAACACCAGCAGAGTCAACACCTGGTTAAGGTGAAACTGCGACACCACCTTTGGAAGGAATTTCGGGTGGGGGCGCAGGGCAACCTTTGTCCCTGTGGAAGACCAGATAAGGAGACTTGATGGAAAGCGCCTGGAGCTCTCTCATACTTCTGGCTAACGTGATAGCCACCAAGAAGGCGGTCTTCCACGACAGTGAGAGATGTCACACCTGTGCATCGGTTCGAATGGCTTGCCCATGAGCTTAGCCAATAACAGCAATAGATCCCACGGAGGTGGAGGTTCTCGCACCGGAGGGGATACATGATCAAGGCCTTTGAAAAAGCGCCCGATCACCTTCTGTGCCACCGACTGCTTCCCGGCCCACGCCCGGTAAGCAGAGATGGCTGTCAGGTGCACCTTAAGGGTTGTCGACTGAAGCCCTAGCTGAGAAAGGGACCACAGGTAGTCCAGAATGCTTGCCAAGGAACAGGAGGAATGGTCCAGGCCCTTGCCCTGACACCAAATGGAGAATCTCTTCCATTCAAAGGCATAGCATTTCCTGGTCGACTCCTTACGGGAAGCCTCAACGACATTGAGGACCTCGTCAGAAAAACCCAAGGCCTGGAACTCTAGCCGCTCAGGAACCAGGCCGTCAGGTGCAGGGATTGAAGGTCCAGATGGAATACCTTCCCCTGATTGACTGAGATCAGGTCTGGGTGGGCTGAGAGCCACCTCGGAAGCCTGGAGCTGAGACTGAGGAGATCTGGATATCAGAACTGGAGGGGCCAGTCTTGGGCTACCAGAATCACCTGCGCCTTGAGAAGCACCTTGTGGATCAAGGGAAATGGGGGAAAGGCGTAGGAGAGGCCCGGGGTCCATGGCCTCAAGAAGGCATCCCCCTACAGCGAGCCCTGCTGAGGGGGGTGGGCATGGAACAGCCTCAGCTTTGCATTCTCCCTGGAGGCAAACAGGTCCACCTGAGGCATGCCCCAGTGGGAGAACACATCTTGTACTACCTCTGGCAGGAGAGACCACTCATGGGACGCAGCTCCTACCTGGCTTAGGGCATCGGCCAGAATGTTGGAGGCTCCCGCCACATGGATGGCAAGGAGATCCGCCTCCAGGCTGCGCACGAGGGACCAAGTGCAGAGACCTTACCTGCACAGAGGCATGGAACGCGTCCCGGCCTGGCGGTTTAGGCAGTACATGGTCATGGTATTGTCCGTCTGGACCTGGACCACTTGACCCTGTACAAGCGGACGAGGCAATGAGGGCTAGATGAACCGCTCGAAGCTCCAGCACAGACCTATGCATGATGTAATCCACCTTGCAATGGTCCTTTTGGCTGCAGGTCTGCCAGAAGCAGCTTCAGCATATGTGACAAACAGCTGGCGAACCTCTCCACAATTTCCACTGTTCTCTCCTTATAATAGGAGAGAGCACGTCTCGGGTCCAAAGTATGGAGTCTGTACTTGGCGTCTGAGGTGTAATTAGGGTAGTATACCGGCAGAGCTAACACCTGGTTATGGTGAAACTCTGACACCATCTTCGGAAGGAATTTCGGGTGGTGGCGCAGGACAACTTTGTCCCTGTGGAAGACTAGATAAGGAGTCACCAAAGCGCCTGGAGCTCTCCTGTCCTTCTGGCTGACGCAGCCAGCCACCAGGAAGGCAGTCTTCCATGACAAGTGAAAGCTCACACTTGTGCATGGGTTCGAATGGCTAGTCCATGAGCATTGCCAAAACCAGCAAGAGATCCCACGGAGGTGGAGGTTCACGCACCGGAGGGGATATGTGATCCAGGCCTTTGAAAAAGCACCCAACCATTGTCTGCTGCGCCAATGTCGGCTGACCAGCCTGCGCCCAGTAAGCAGAAATGGCTGCCAGGTGCATCCTAAGGGTCGATGACTGAAGACCCCCTTTGGAGAAAGACCAAAGGTACTCGAGAATGTTAGCCACAGAACAGGATAAGGGGTCCAGACTCTTACTGACACCAAATGGAAAATCTTCTCCATTTGAAGGCATAACATTTCCTGGTCGATTCCTTTCGAGATGCCTCCACTACGGTGTAGACATCCTCGGAAAGACCCAAAGCCTGGAACTCTAGCCGCTCAGGTACCAGGCTGTCAGGTGCAGGGATTGAAAGAATCTGGATGGAAAACCGTCCCCTAGTTCAGAAGATATCAAGTCCAGAGCATGTACAAAGCCGCTCTGAGGGTCTGCAGCTGAGGCTGAGGAGATCTGGTACCATAACTGGCACGGCCAGTCTGGGGCTACCAGGATCACCTTCGCCTTGTCCCTCCTCACCTTGAGTAACACCTTGTGGATCGAGGGAAGGCATAGAGGAGGCCTGGGGTCCATGGCCGAGAAGGCATCCCTGCAGCGAGCCCTGCTGATGGGGTGGGCATGAAAGCCTCAGCTTGGTGTTTACCTGGAGACAAACAGGTCCACCATCGGTTTGCCCTAACGGGAGAACAAGTTATAAGCTACCTCTGGATGGAGTGACCACTGCATGCATGTCTGGCCTATACGGCTGAGAGCATCCACCAGCTGGTTTGAGACTCCTGCTACATGAATGGCTAGGAGATCCGCCTCCACCGGCTTACGAGGGTCCAGATGCGGAGCGCCTCCTTGCAAAGCAGACGGGAGTGCATGCCACCCTGTTTCTTGAGGTAGTACATGGTCGTGGTATTGTCCGTCTGGACTTGAACCCATGGGCTCTGCTGTCCCCCATGTGGGCTCTCCAGCCCATGACAGGCGCCCTCTGTGATGAATTCTAGGGAACATCCCCTTTTCCACTATCTGGAGGACTCATTGGTCCGATATGATACTGGACCTTCCAGATAGGTAGAGGGAGACTCTCCCTCCTACCGCCTCCCCTTGCACTTACTGCAGTGGGGGGTCAGTAGGGAGTCGTGCTGTATTGGAGGGGTAGGCAGGAGAGGTCTGGGCTCCTTGGGATTTTTTGAGCCCTGGTCACCTGAAGAGAAAAGGCAGCCTTTTCTTTTAAAACCTCCCTTATGTTGTGTCTGGCATCTTTCTTGCTGTCCCTGATTTTTGCAAAAGGGACGGCAACGTGTGGGCTGAAGCTCTGACCTGTACATCCTGCGAACTTCAGATACTGCCTTGCCAGAATCGTGCAGTCCAGTAATCAGCTTTACAGTGTCCTGGCCGAACAGGACTGGTCCCGAAAAGAGCATCCAGTAGATCCTGTCAGAAGACAAACTCTGAGCCAGGCATGCTTTCGATGCAAATGCCAGTGGCCGCTGCTCTAACGACTTTGCAGATACAGCAGCAAGAACTCCTTAGAACAGGTTTGTCGTCCATGCCAGACTGTGTGACAGCAAGGAATTTCGACCTGCCCTCTGAATCTGGCTGGTCCTTGGCAAGGTCCATCGCCTTTGCTCACAGGGACTTCTGGTAAGGGCCATGTGGGTAAGAAGTTCAGTCACCTGACGGATCAAGTTGCTGACGAATACACCTTACGACCTATTTAGTCCCTTTTTTTGGATTCAGGGTCTGGGGCTGGGCACTCCTGTCTCGTGGTGGCTGTGCCCTGCCGTGGGCTGCAGTCAGGACCATGGAGTCCGACTTCAGGTGTTCGCACAAGAAAGGCCCCCTTTGGAGTCTTATAGAGTGTCAGCCTTGGCACTGCAGTCGATTGGCTGGATATCTCCATGTTGACCTGGTTACATCCTGAAAGGGTTCTACCAATGGAGGGATGACCAAGGGTTTAGGGTCAGTGGCACCTCAATTGCCAATCTGCACCTTTCGGGTCCAGTTCCTCTGTATCCCACTGCTACAGAGCCTGTATGTGCTTCATAATATCCAAAAGGACAGGTCATCCGGGGAGACCTCGCGAGTCCCTTGGATTAAAAGATGGGATAGGCAGCTCGTCCTCCAAGTAGTCTGACGAAAGAATCTCGGCATCCTCCCCTGAAGATAACGCAGGATCCGCTCGAGGATGGGACAGATGACGGGTGTCTTTTCAGGCGCCCCACCAGGATGTCCACCTGCCTTCTCGGGTGGTGGAAGCTCCTTCAGCGATAAGCTCCACTGAGGTGACTGATCTGTGGGCGGTGGCCAGACCGGGATGGATTCCAGGGTTTAGGAGAAGATCCCCATTAATGGTGTTCCATCAGGCATTAAAGGCGCCCCACCTCAGCCAGTGGAACAACTAGTAGTGGGCGTCTGATCTGAAGTGCCAGAGGACCCAGGCATCTGATTTTGGGCGCTGGCATCTGTCCTTGGGCACCATCTCTGTAGGTGCTTCAGGCGTCAGATCTGTGCTATCTGACTGTCTGGCGCGTTCCTTTGGAGGAGGCTGCTGGGCGTCGGTGCTCCTGTCTTCAGGGTTTCGGTCACGGGGCAGAAGGCGGTCCTTCTGGCCGTGGTGCCTGCTCCTTCTCCAGCCTGAAGTCAGAATGTCGGTGGTCTGCCTTCTGTCAGAGGCGGATGACACCTATTCCTCGGGTGGGGGAGGCGTCTGGTACTTGGCGACCTCCTGGCATTTTGTGGAATCATCTAGTTTCTTGTGTTTCTCGGACAACCCAGAGTGTTTACAGGTGCCGGACTCTGTGGATTTGCCAGGAGCTAACGCCTGTCCCTCATGGGTCGACACGTTTGTGGGGTCAGTGGGCCAAGGGGACCTGGGCGGATGACTGCCTCAGGAAAAAGACCCTACCATTAGCCTGCAATGAGGGTGGGTGGAGCTCTTGTAGGTCTCCCCGACACTGCCTTGGTATCTAGGGGACAGACTCCGACCTCCCGCCGGAGGCAGAAGACGCCCGGCAAGGGGACATTGGGCAGGACTCCGATCTGACCCTCTCCTTCTCCCGGTGGCGTTTTCCTCCCTATCCCTTCTCCTGGAGGAGGAAGGCTGCCTGGCTGAGTAGGATGAATTATGTCCCAACGGGGCCTTCTACATGGCAGTTATTTGCTGCTCTAGCAGGTAGGCCTTCGAAGTTTTGGCACGGCAAATCCTCGTTTTGTTATTAAACTTTTGGCAATGCGAGCAATCGTCAGGCCGGTTGTCAGGGAATAGGCAGATCAGGCAGGCAGAGTGGCCATCTTTCACCAGGATCTGCTTCCTGCACACTTGGATTTTCGTTGCTGTGACAATAAAGACATGCACGTAACGGACGAAAAAAATGATTTTGTGAGGAAAAAACGATTCGTGAGAAAAAGGTGGTCGACTGCAACTACGCATCCGTAGATCCGATGTTAGCGGGTCGATGGCAGGAAAAGAACTGAGGTTGTGCCGGGGAACCGCCCCCTTTATACCACATCTGACATCGGGGCAGTGCCAATGTTGGGGGCAGTCCCCCTCCACAGACTACTAGTTAGATTTTTTCCATGGAGTCCTAATGCCTGGCAGCCTTAGTCCTAATGGTATTACCTGCTGCAAGAGCTCCCCCTCAAAGTGAGATCCAATAACCTCGCTGATAATACTGGAGCCCGCTGCTCAGGAGGTATCTGCTGTGAACCTGCCAACGATGCCAATAGGGCCTGTGATACATAACACTCTATGGCAGTACCAGCTGCACAGGTAAGCCTGGAAGTATGTGCTGCATCATACCTGAAGAACACCACCAGTATTGCCTGTGCGTCTACAATGCTGCCTATGTCCTCCACAACCAGACTGGACCCCCCTTTCATTCCTTCTCTCACTGTTCTAAACTGCCCCTTCACACTCCTCACTGCTCCCTTGACACCAATCTTCCTCTCCCTCCGTGAAAAGACAGGCATCTGTCTAACTGAGCCTCTCATAAGTAGTCCCGGTTTTGCTCAATACTGCTTCTCTTCACTTCATGTACTCCTTTACCTGATCCCGCCGTACACCTCAGTTGTGCATGCTGCCTTCTACCACCTCCGGACCTCTACAATAACCTCACCCTTTTTCTTCATTTGTCGTCCTCTCCCTCTCCCCTCAAACCCCAACTTCATGTGGTTACTGTTCAATGTTCTTGTAGCTAGACCCTTCCCCTCCTCCCACACACAGTTCACCTATCTAGTCTGTCCACAAGTATCCTTGCTCCATTCTTATTTATTCATACCAGTAATATACAGTGCCTGTAATTATTTTTCTCATTCTGTATTATGTTTACTTCATTATTGTATAAAAATAACAAACAGTTATACACACACACACACACACACGGAAAAGAGCTTCAGCTCAGTGTGTATCCAGACAAAACTTGTACATAAACAAATACACCCACTCCAATCACATTCTTCTCAGCATCAACTCACCTTCTCTCCTGCTTCCCCTTCATTCTCTTTTCCTTAAGTGCAAACTACCTCCCTCCTCTCCTGCCAGCCTGTTACACTCCCTTCCCACAGTGCAACTCTCATTGCATCTTCACACAGCATCCAAATATTTGCCATCTCCTCCCATTTACCTCTTATTTATTCAAAATACAACAAGAACCACAAACTTTACAAGGGGATTCAAACCAGAATCCATTATGTTCCCCACAGAATAAAGGCCAGCAAAGAACTGCCCACTATTACAATTGAACAAATGTAGACTTCAAGCATAAAAGCAGAGCAATGGCTGAGGCACCTACACTGCTGACCGCTTTTGGAAGAGAAGGCACTTACATCTTTTATTAAAAGTGCGTGCAGCATAACATCTGTCAATCCATTATCCTGCAGTGAGGACAGCAGCGAAGGCTCTTGGAAAACAAATACAGTCACAACTTCAGTAGCTGCAGAGAGGGAGAAAGAAAATAAATATCCTGTTATGACTGGGAAAGGATTTGTGCCATACTAAGTTCCATACTTAAAACAATTACAGAAAATAAATTCAACTAATCAGGTGGTGAAGCTCATTAACTTCTTCTGTCCCGTAGCAGCCACATGGCGTCAGAACCATTCATTACTGAACCCGACCCAAAATGGCCAACAGGAGAGAATGAGGCAAGGTCAAACCGATGAAACCTTCGGAAAGAACTTCGGGTTGGGCAAAGGACAACTCTGTCCCCATGAAAGACCACATAGGGAGACTCCACTGATGGTGCCAGGAGCTCCTCAATCCTTGGCTAATGTGATGGAAACCAAGATAGCAGTCTTCATGACAGATGTCACATTTGACACCTGTGCACTGCTCAAAAGGTTTGCCCAGCAGTAGGTTTTACTGTGGACGTGGTTCTCATGCCAGAAGGGACAGGTGTTCCAGGCCCCTTAAAACACACACCCAACCACCGTTCCTTGGGACAACACTGGCTTACAAGCCCATGCACATTAACTCATTTACACCAGAAGAGCTCTGAGACTTCCACCACTTTTGCCCTGTATACTCCTAGCACTACCATCCTGGGCCTTTCTAAGCAAAATCAAGCCATAATCGGCATAACACAAACAAATGTGAACACCTCTTGAACCGTAAGTGCTACACACAAAGTACAAGTAGCAAAATTGTTCAGCACAAAATTATCTTTCCTATGGTGCTATGCAATCAGTTGTAATCCATTTAGTTTTTATTTCATACAAGCTGAAATACCAAACATCTGTGTTTTGTTTTTTTCCAGATTTATTCAAGGTACTTATGTGAGGCTTGAGACAGATGTCAGCCATGCACACCATACCTTAAACAAATGAAAATAACTCCTAAAGTATACATGCCAGACACAAAGTATCAACAGCAAAATTGTTCAGCACGAAATTACCTAAGGGTGCTATGTAATCAATTCTAAGCAATTTGGTTTAATATTTAGGTAAAAATGGCAGACTTCCTCAGACGTTTCCAGGCCTGAGTGTAAGTCAGCTCAGTATGTCTACAGGCGTTATTGGCCTGAGTGGCTATGCTTTCAGACGCCACCTACAGGCGTATCTAGACCTGAATGAGTTGAGCAAAGATGGCTGCCAGGTGCTCCTTAAGGGTTATTGCCCGCAGTTCCAACTGCTAACAAGGGCAGAGGTAGTCCAGGATGCTACCCACAAAACAGACAAGCAGATCAACCTCCTTGCCTTGGCACCAAATGTAAACACTCTTCCACTGAAAGGCATAGCATCTACAACTCAACTCTTTTCGGGAAGCCTCCACAGAATGTTGCACCTCAGAGACACAAAGCCTGGAAGTCTAGCCACTCAGGAACCAGGCCATGAGTTGCAAGGATCGCAGGTCTGGATACAGAACCATCACCTAAGGCAGTCGCCATGGAGGTCTGATGCTGAACCAACAGAGATCAGAGTATCAGAACTCCTTCAGACAGTCTGAAGCTACCAGGATCATTCACGCCTTGTCCTTCCTAGCACTGACCCACTGCCTTGTGGATCAAGGGGAAGAAAACGGGTTACTCACCTGTAACAGTAGTTTCTAGTATCTGGATAGGTTCTCCAGACGTTATGGCAAACTTCTGGCAGTTCTATAGGAGGAGTTGGCAAGGCGCACACCCACTACTCGGGGAACAGAGACTGGAGAACTAAGGCCCCAAAAAACAGCATCCTAGCATGACTCTAGGTCAATGTGGTAATGGGAAATTAAGGTGTTTGCTGACTTCCAGGTAGCAGCCCTGCAGATTTCCCGGATAGGGACGTCACTAGAAGCAGCCAGTGACCCAGCAGTATGGTGGGTGGAATGAGCCCTTAGCCCTACGGGAGGCTCCCTACTCACCAACCAAAAGCAGAGATCGATGATGTAATCCATCTGCCAATTGTCTTCGAGAGTAGCTCTTTCAGCAGGCTGTTACAATTAGGGCTATGCAGTCAAGCACTAGGAGCCAATGGTAAACTTCTAGCTAGCAGTCTCCAGCGGGGACCGCTCCCCGACACCAGCCGATGGGATATCAGCGGGCGGTCTCCAGCCCCACCTCAGTTTGCCCACTGCAGACCCAGCGAGAGGACCAGAAGGTGTACTAGGAGGGAGCAGGCCACAGACAGAGATACAGAACTCACAAGGGGGAAGGAGGGAGGGAAAGTAGTGACTGCTGCAAGAGCACCTCTCGAAGATCTATTGTTACAGTTAAATGTACTATCTTACTAAGAGTGTGAGCTCTTGCAGCAGGCTATTACCATTAGGACAGAGTCCCAAGCAATCCCGAGAAAAGGAGAAAGGTAAGTCCAGGAAGAGGCTAGAAGCGCTATAGCCCTAAGGAGGCAGTTATGACAGAAGGTCTTGGAGGACCGCAAGGCCGAAACTTGCCCTTCTCCTAGAGGTAATATCCAGGATGTAGTGCTTGATGAAAGTATACACCGAGCTCCAGGTAGCCGCTGTACAGATGTCTCCGGAGAAGTCACAGAGAGGCAAACTAAGTAGCCACTCCCTGGAAGAATGACCCCTAACCAGGCACGGTAGGGGCTTGTTATACTTGTAACAGAAAACAATACAGTTGACCAGCCACTTAGAAAGCATCTGCTTAAACACAGGTGCCTTTGCAGCATGGCGCAAAGGCCACAAAACTGCTCCAATTTACGATGTAGAGCAGTGCTGGTATGGTAGTAGTACAACACCCTGTGGATGCCCAAGGTATACAGGATGGCTTCCTCTCTGTTTGAGCAATCTGTATAGTAAACAGGGAGGCTGATGTCCTAGTTTAACGTAAGCTCAGACACCACCTTTGGCAAAAAAGGAAAATTACGTACCTACCGTAATTCTTGATCTTCTTGGACGAGTCTCCACCACTCATTCACACTAGTGGGATTGGCGCCGGAGGCACTAAGACCCATCGGGAGCAAACTTTTTGCTGGAGGGTCGGCGCGAGAGACGGCGCCGCGAGACACGGCACCGCGAGCAGCGGCTCGAGCGGTAATGACCATCTCGGCGACGACCCTCCAACCGCCTCAGTACCTTTTACCAAGGAGGTGCAGAAATAACGAAAGGGTAAACCCAACATTAAAAACGGACATAAGATAGTCCGTATGACCGTGTAAGGAGGGTCAGCAAAGAAGTCCTCGGCCTAAAGATCTGAGGAGTGAAGACCAATACAGCGTGAGCTCGGGGATGGAGGGTGGGCGTGTGAATGAGTGGTGGAGACTGGTCCAAGAAGATCAAGAATTACGGTAGAGTACGTAATTTCCTATCTTCCTGGACATAAGTCTCCACCACTCATTCACACTAGTGGGAGAGTACCAAGCTGATAATCCCCCAAAGGGCGGCAGGAGAGCCAGAGCTCACGCCTTCCAAGATAGAAGCCTAATATGATAGTTCTACGAATGCGGAATGTCGCCTGGCATGAACATCCAGTGCATAGTATAACGTAAAGTATGCACTGAGCTCCAGGTAGCGCGCTTGGTATATATCTGCAATTGAACATTGCGAATTTCACTAGGGATGCCACGATCACTTTCTAGTAGAGTGAGCGACACTCTACCTTCTAATTTAACTTGAGCCATGGAATAGCAATGACGAAGGCATGCCACTAACCATGAAGAGATACATCTAATAGCGACAGGTTGACCCAGCCGGTGTCGCTGAAAGAAACGAACAGTTGCTGAGTCTTGCGAACATCCTTGGTTCTATCTAAATAGAACCGAAGGCTCTCTTAACATCCAAGGAATGAAGAGCTCGTTCCCTTCATTTTGGAAATTAGCAAGTATGGAAGTACCAGAGGTTGATTCAGATGGAATTCTGACACAACCTTGGAAGAAATTAGGATAGTACTGGAGAACTACCTTGTCCTTATGGAATACAGTATACGGAGGGTCCGTAACCAGGCATGTATCTCCAGAGACCCTCATGGCTGAGGTAATGGCCACCAGGAAGGCAGTCTTCCAGGTAAGAAATTTTAGCTCACAGGTAGCTAAGGGTTCGAAAGGCTTCCGAGTGAGCATGTCCAGCACCAGGTTAATGTTCCAGCTGCAACTGGACGCTTAACAGGGTCTGGTATGGAGAATCCCTTAAGAATCTCTTCACCATAGGTAACTGAGCCAGAGTTAAGGAAGAAACCGGCTCATGGAACGCTGAGATGGCACTAAGGTGAACTTTAACTGTGGAGTACTGAAGACCTAAGTTTGATAGGTCCAAAAGATACTCCAGAACCTTGCCAGGAGGACAGGAAAAGGGATTCAAGAGGATTTTGCACACCAGAGAAAACGCTTCCATTTGGGCGCGACGTTTTCGGGTGGCTGGCTTCCGAGCAGCCAGAAGGATGTCTGAGACTCTACGAGAGCGTTGAACCGATTCACTTCTATCTCTTCGGAGGAGCCAAGCATGAAGGTGAAGTGATTTCAGGTTGGGATGGACCAACGAACCCTGAGTCAAAAGACTGATTTGCAAAGGAAGTGGTCTAGGAGGCTGCCAACATACTGTTGAGTAGAGAAACCATAGTTGCCGAGGCCAGGAAGGAGCAATGAGAATCATCTTGGTCCCTGAGACTCGAACCTGAGGACTCTCTGGATTAGAGGAAGTGGTGGAAAGGCGTAAAAGCGCTTTGTCCACCGCAGCCTGAACGCATCCTGACAGAAAATGCCAGGCCCTGGATTTCTGGAGCAAAGAGAGGCAGTTTTGCGTTGAGTGGGGATGCAAAAGGTCCAGGTCTGGAGTCCCCACTCTTTGAACAGGGACCGAGCTCTGGCTGGATCGAGAGACTCACCGTGAGGGTCTGCCTCCGTTCTGCTGAGGTGATCTGCTAGGTCGTTGTATACCTGGCAGATAAACCGCTTGAATCAGAGACTTGTGCTCCAAGCACCACTCCCACACCCTCATTGCTTCCTGCAAAGGGATAAGAATGAGCACCGCTTCTTGTTGATGTAATACATCACTGCTTTGTTGTCCGCTTGAGAGGAGAATGTTCTTGTGACAAAGGACATCCTTCAGAGCTCGGATTGCATAGAGGACCGCTCTCATCTCCAGGACATTTATGTGGAGATGAGTTTCAAACTGAGTCCATACACCTTGAGTGTGGAGGGAGAGACAGTGCTCCCCATCCCATAGCGATGCATCTGTGGTGATGGAGATCTGATGATCCGGGGAGCAAGGGGAATCCTTCCAGGAGATTGCTCTCTTGAGACCACCAGGTGAGAGACCTTCAAGGGCTCCGCACCTTGATGGGATAAGACTGGGGTGAGAGGTCGGGGACCACTGAGTGGAGAGCATCCATTGGGTGGTTCTCATGTAGTCGGGCCAGAGGGACAGTGAAGACCGAGACGCCATGAGACTCAACACGCTGCATCGAGAGAGCTGTAACGATTGGTTCTCCCTGATGTAACGGGCCATCAAGGATGTCGAGTCTTCTGTCCTCTGGAAGGAAAGCCTTCGCTGAAGAGGTGTCTAGAAGCGTCCCTATGAAAAGGGCTCTGGGAGGGTTGCAGTTGAGATTTTTTCAAATTCAGCAGAACTCCCATGGACGTGAGAAGACGAGAAGTCGCTTGCACGGCTTCCAAAGTCCCTTGGCCGGAAGGGCTGCCAGAAGCCAATCGTCCAGGTAGAAACACTGAGTCCGACTTTCCTGAGATCGCCATGCGAGAACTGCACAACACTTTGTAAAACTCGCTGAGCGAGGATAGCCCAAAGGCAGGACTCTGAACTGATAATGCTGACCCAAAGCTACAAACCTGAGGAATTTATGTGGTCGGGTGGACGGGATATGCTGGTAAGCATCCTGCATATCCAGAGAGGCCAGCCAGTCGTGCTGATGCAGCAAGGGTAACAGGGTACCTAGGGAAATCATCTTGAATTTCTCCCTGGGGAGGAATTTGTTTAACTTTCTGAGGTCTAGAATGGGGCGATCCCCAGATTTCTTTGGAACCAGAAAGTAATGGGATGAAACCTGTGTTTCGCAGATGCGGGGCACCAGTTCTATTGCCCTGTTGTTCAGAAGGCCCTGGATCTCATGTGAGGAGGTCTGACTGAGAGGCCGACAACCTGGGTTGTCGATGGGAGGACAATTCGGGGTTTCAAGAAATTGAGAGAATAACCTCTGAATTATCTGAAGGACCCATTTGTCTGAGGTTATGGACTCCACTGGTTGTAGAAGTACATCAGGCACCTCCACGGAGGAGAAAGTTCCACCTCGGCGAGTGGATGGACTGGGCCAGCGACTCATAGTAGCGCTGGGGCTTTAGGTCCCTGCGCTTTCTGCTAACGTCTTCTTTTGAGGTTGGGCAGGTTGGCTTTTGTGAGCTTCCCTGCCTCTGCCTCGAAAGGACCCGGCTACTATAAGCAGCCTGTTCACATGCCCCTTTAGAGGGGGGGTAGTTGGAGGTCTGGCCAACTTAATGGCCGATCTAGTCTCTGAGTGTAATTCTAAGGCTTGCTCCACCTGAGGGCCAAAAAAGAAAGGAGCCATCAGCAGGCATACCATCACCTGCTGCTGAGCATCATTCGTGAAGCCAGAAGACGCAGCCAGGAATGGCGCGGCAGTACAAATCCCAGCGGCTGCTGAGCGAGAAGCAGTGTCGAAGCGCCCATGGCGGCTGACCTGTTGGTTATTGGACTCAATACCTCTAATAACGAGTCAGAAGAAGCTCTGACTTGGAATCGAATCTGGAAGAGCTTCAACCATTCTTTTCATAGAGTGCCACAGGATATACTCATACTGAGAAAAATAATATTGATAACTGTGTCATATACTTAGGTGGACGCTGAAAGACTCTTTACCTAATGTATCAATCTTACTAGACTCTTTGTTAATAGGTCGAGCTGTAGTAGTTTGAGGAAGAAACGACTCTTGTCATTCTCTGCCAGGACTACAATAGGATCCGCAAAGGCTTGGGATGCTAAAATGGGACGATCCTTGGGAGCTGAATACTTATCAATGGATTTAGCCACTGAGGGAATAAGAGCAGGGTTATTCCATACCATTTGAGACAGCGCCTCAAGGAAGGCTGAATCGGAGGAGTCAAATCCGTAGGGATCTCCGAAGCCATGAAGATACTGGAGTCTTAATATCTTCCCAGGATCGATGTCTGTAGTCTGGAGAAAAGTGGATCCCAGGTTCTTCAACAGAGACTTAAAGGACAGGTCCTCAACCACAGGCTCTGTAGCAAAGAAAGATCCTGTTTCCTCCACTTCATCACCCAACCGAGGTCTGGGTCAGGCTCAACATCATCTCCTGATGGTCCAGAAAGGACTGTTTGGACAGGAAAGGAGTGAAGTGCAGAAGAGAAATGGCAGAAAAAAAGGAGAGTCCCAAGGGCTGCAGGCGAAGAGGCAGCAAAGCAGGCTGAAAACGGCACGAGGCGCCACCCAGGCGCCCGAAGAGCCTGCGCCCTGCGCTGGCGCCCGCAGACGGCCTTATGACCTTGAGCGCCGCAGAGCACGCATGACAGCGCAGATCCCAGCGGCACCACCGGCGGGCGCGCGAGACCTGTGCGCGCCCGCCAACGCCGAGACCACCAGCAGCACCGCCAGCGGCGCCGAGACCAGCGGCACCGCCAGACGCGCCAGAGCCAGGCACCGCCAGCGGCGCCGAGACCACGGCACCGCCAGCGCGCCGAGACCACGCCAGCACCATGAGGCGCCATAGCTCCGGCGGCTGCAAACGGCGCCGACACGACAGACCCTGCAGAAGGGAAAAGCCCCAGGAACCTGGAAAGCAAGAGAGGAAAAAACCAGGAGATAAGGGCATCGGTGAGGCCCCGCGCCGCAGCCATGTGAGGGGGGGAGACACCTAAGCACGGAGTCGCTAGCACCGAAGAAGGCGCCGCGCGACTAGGAAGGTCCAACCGCCCTACCTGATCGCCGGAGGAGCCCGAGGGCTCCGAGGTAACCGAGCCAGGCAGAAGAACCAACCTCCGAGCCCATCGCTCCATAAGAGCGGCCCACTGATGAAACTGCTCATCTGGAGCCCTACCTATAGGCGGGGAGGGGCTCCGATGTCGAGGACGACGATTATCGGAAGTTGGCGACTCCGAAGAAGGAGACCGGCAACTAGCAACGATAACCGACCGTCGACGCGCAGACATACCAGAGGGCGACCTCGAGTGATGCCTTCTCTTTTTTGACCTGTGGGCCGAAGAAGAGCTCGAGGCCGAACGGCGCCGAGAATGCGACCGTTTATTTTTATGCCGGCGGGGGGACCGCCCATCCCCCCGGGCATCGGACTGACCGTAGTCGGAACCCCGCTGAGGAGAAGGAGGCTGACCGGACCCAGCCCGGCTGACTGAACAGCTTTCATACGAAGTCTCCCTACCGTCACCTGACCTGCTCATGGTCGACTCCGTCCAGTAGGCCGAGACTTCTTCAAGTAAGTTAAATTTAAATATTAGAAAAATTTTACGAAAAATAGAATAAAACTAAGCGATACTACTATCGTGATAATGTTACAAAAACAAACTGAAAACTATCGCTAGTTTGAAGTTTGACTCCCGACAATGACGTCGTCACTGAAGCGCACTTTCGGCGGGAAAAAAGAACTGAAGCGGTTGGAGGGAGTGCGTCGCCGAGAATGGTCATTACAACTGAGACACGCTGCTCGCATGGCCGTCTCTCGCCGACCCTCCAGCAAAAAGTTTGCTCCCGATGGGTCTTAGTGCCTCCGGCGCCAATCCCACTAGTGTGAATGAGTGGTGGAGACTTATGTCCAGGAAGATCTTAGGATTCATTCTCAAGGACACCGTGTCATGAAAAGTCAGATAAGGCTCCTTACACATCAGGGCCTGAAGCTCGGAAACTCTACGGGCTGAAGTAACTGCAACTAAAAACAATGCTTTCCAAGAAGGAGCGCAGCTTGCAAACCACGGCAGGCTCAAACAGGGGAAGGTTAACTTCTCCAGCAGAAAGAAGGAGATCCCAGGTGGAGGATTAAATCTCTAATGGGAGGTTTGATATATGATATGCCCCATAAAAAAGTACGGGACACATCCAGTAGCGCAGTGTTTTCCCTCCACAGGCACGTGATGAGCAGAGATTGCAGGAAAGCTGTACCTTTATGGAAGAGTAGCTCAAGCCTTGATTCGACAAGAAGAGGAGGTACCCAAGACCGAGTTCACTGGACAGTTAAGCCGGTCCAGGTACGGTGGTGATTCCATGAGCAAAAATGCTTCCATTTCATTGCATAAGTGGATCTAGTTGAGGGTTTCTCACTGCCACAAGAAGGTTCACCACTTCCTGGGAGATCCCATACCTAGCTCTGGCCAAGTCTACAGGACTCAGGCACAACATGCAGGGATCGGAGGTCCGATGGACCAGTGTCCCCCAATCTTGAGACAAGTGTGAGCTCAGCGGCAGCTGTATTGAAGGCTACACTGCCAGCTGCTGAAGTTGTGGGAACCAAGTCTGCAGAGACCACAAAGGAGCGATGAGGATCATCTCTGCTCCTTCTGCCTGAAGAATGGGAAAGGGAGGGAAGGCATACAGAAACCTCCTTGTCCACTAGAGGGACAAAGCGTCTCGCCAGAAAACACCAGACGCAGGCTCTAGCGAGCAGAAACTGGCCAGTCTGGCACAGAGTGGACACGCAAAGAGCTCCAATTCTGGACGGCCACACCTGTCAAAAAGCTGAACTGCTACCAACTGGGGGATCTCCCACTCATGAACCTTCGTCTGAGACCAGCTTAGGCTGTCTGCCAAGATGTGTCGGATGCCTGGAACATGAACGGTGGTGAGGTCTAAACGATGCTCCAGCACCAGGCCCTCATCGCCTGCCTGCAAAGGGGGGTATGAGCGTGTGCCCCCTTGCTTGCTGATGTAAAATACCACTGATGTGTTGTCCATCTGGATAAGATGGCTTGGCAACAGGTCCATCTGAAATGCCCTCAAGGCGTTCAGGACCGCTCGCATCTCTAGAATAGTGATATGGAGTAGTTGCTCGTCTGGAGACCAAATTCCTTGGGTCTGTCTCCCAGATGAGCCCCCCAAACAAGAATGGAGGCATTCGTAGTGAGAATCCGTCTCGGTAGCTCCTGTCAGAAAGGGAACCCTCGTACCAGGTTGCAGAGGGTCTAGCCACCAGGAAAGTGTCCTTCTGACCGAGTCCGAGATCCTGACCGGTTGGTCTAGGTCATCTGACCTTAGCTTCCACTGCACCCCTGAGCATCCATTGTGGGACTCATCCGCAGGCAAGCCAAAGGAACAGCGGGAATGGCCCCCGCCATGTGCCCCAGAAGTCTGAGGAAGGTCCTGGCTGGGACCTGAGGAGCCATCTCTACCACTCGGGCTATGCTCCTTAGACGATCCCACCTTTCCTGAGAGGGGAAGGCCATGCCATGAACTACTGTATATCAAGTACCACTCCGATAAAGAGGAGTTGCTGGCTGGGCTCTCGTGATGATTTTGGAAAAGTCAGGGAGATATCCAGCTCTCGGAAGAGTAGAGATGTCTCCAAGAGTGCAAAGGAGTTGAGCTCTGGATGAAGCTGCCTAGAGCCAATCGTCTAGATAGGGAAAGATGTAGTGGCCCTGGCGTCAGAGTATCGCAGCCACCACCGATAGACACTTGAAGACTCGAGTAGCAGAGGAGAGGCCAAACTGTAAGGCTCAAAATTGAATGTCTCAGCCGGCCCGGTGGCGCGGAGGGCTGAGGCGCTGGACGCCACACCTCGCTCCACGCCGGCGACCCAGGTTCTGGAACAGACTCTGACCTCCAGGGGCTGGCTGGGGGGGACAAGGATCGAGCACCCAACCGCCTGCTCTCCTTCTCCAGGGAGGGATGGGGAGTTAGCCTCACCACTCTATCGCAACCACCTGGGATCTCGGGGGGGGGGGTGCTGGTGTGTCAAGGACAACCAAAGGGTTGGCGCTAGCAGAGGACAAAGCTGACGCATGTCAGCGTCGTTGGCCGTTTGTCCCATTACACAAGGCAAGGAACCAGAAAAAGAGAAAATCCCCCAGACGGTCCTGGTGACGATCCTCCACTCCACTGTCATGATGCTAGAGGGCAGACTCCTCTGTTTACGCATGCTTCCTGATGTCAGAGGAAGGTAGTGAGGCCTTCCTTGCTCCATCCGGGGTTAACTGGGGCTTGAAAGTAGAATTGAGGCAGTGTGCACTTTAGGGGCAGACTCCTCGGCAGGTTGGAAAGTGGATGCCTGGGGATCTGAGAGATAGGAGGGTATGGGGCTGTAGGAGGATAAACAGAGTTAAAAAATAAATTAAAAATAAAAAATAACTCTCTCCCAGAAGCAGAATCTCAGGAACTTCCAGTGGGAAGAAAAGACCCTCATGTGCATACAGCGTCCTGCATATCCAGGAGCAGAGCCAGTCCACTTGATGCAAGAGGGAATGAGGCCTGCAAGGTGACCATCCTGAACCTTTTGTACTCTATTAGCAAACCGAGGTCCAGAATGGGCCAATGGTCTCCTGTCTCTTTTGGGACCAGAAAAAAGTGAGAATAAAAGCCCCGCCCCTGTTCTGGGAGAACTGGATATCGCCAGATTCTGCAACAGGGCTTCAATCTCTCTTTCAATCAAGGGAATGTGCAAAGGATGATAATGGGAGGACCCTGGTGGTGTATTCGGAGGGATTTGCGTGAACTCGAGAGTATGTCCACTCCTTACAAGGTACAAGACCCAGCTGTCAAGATGTAATGTTGCTCCAATCCTTGATGTAAAGGGAGAAGCGACCCCCTACTGCCTCCTCCATCGCCTCCGCTGGAGGAAAGGGGGCCAGTATGGAGTAATTGGGTAGATCTGGGAGTGGGCAGAGAGCTGGGAGGACATAGGGCCTCTAGAGGCAGAGCTCTCAGAGGTCTGGGCTGGTGCCTTTCTCTTGAAGCCACCCTTCTGCGGAAACTGACTGCGGTATTCTGCCCGCAGTCTACAAAAGGGCTTCTGGTCCCCCTTGTACATTTTTCAGACAGAACAGACTGACTAGCCTTGGAGATGCAAAATCAATTTCTCAGTGGTCTCCCCAAAGAACGGAATCCTGGTATGGGAGGTCCAGGATTCCAGACTGCAGATCCTGGGAGAATCCCGAGACTAATCTAGGCGTGGCAAACCCCTGATGCCGCTGCCCTAGATGCCATATCCGCAGAGTCATACGAGGCCTCAGAATGTGAGTGCCTACATCCAAACCAAACTTTCAAACGTCTAGGAGCTTGGCCTTCTGTGCAGTCTGGCAAGGCCTGTGCGACCTCTAATCCCTTCTCCCATAACGCATTCTGGTACTGCACCATAAGCGTAAGGAAATTCAGCAACCAGATAAAGCAGGTGGACGCAGAATAGACTTTCTTGCCCACCTGATCTAAATATTTGCACTCCACATCAGGAGGCTGAGAACCAAGGTGCTTCGGCTGTTTTCATTTATGGGCAGCCATGATAACCACGAAGTCTACCTGAGGGTGTTCCACCAGGAAACGCTCATCCCTCGGCACCCTGTATAGCCTGTCTGACTTCCAAGACTGCTGGAGTAGTGGAAGGATGCTTCCAAGTGATCCAAAGATTCTGGAAAGTATCTACAAGAGGAGGGACAAATAAGGGTGGTTTGGGCTGCTCCTGCCGTGGGATCCAGATCCTCCATCTCCCACCAGTTGGAGAACTGGACATGCCTCATGGCGCCCATGAATGTGGGATCATCAGGAGGGTGACCTGGGAGTGTCCACCTCATCTGGATACACTGGCCTCCATAGAAAGGGAAAGTACAATTAAGTAAGAACTCACTGAACAGCAGATCTTCAAGAGGAGCTCTTGCAGCAGGTAATACCAATAGGACTAAGGCCACCAGGCGTTAGGACCCCATGGAAAAATCTTCTAGCTAGCAGTCTGAGGCAAGGGACTGCCCAAAGGGGCGGTCCCCCAGAGCCATCTCAGTTCTCCCACCAGAGACCCAGCTCACAAACACAATGGAGAACCGAAGAGGGTCTCCCATACCCAAAGAGAAGCAAAAAAAAAAGTTATATGTTCCTGGGGGTGGGAAAGCCACCTGCTGCAAGAGCTCCTCCCAAAGATATACTGCTACAGTAAGTTCTTACTAAGTGTATTATCTTACTGAGGGGAAGCTCTGCAGCAGGTAATATCAATAGGACTGAGTCCCAAACAGTACTCTGAGAGACCCAGATCAGAGGAGATGAAAATATAACTAATAACTGATAAGGTGGAGCACAGGAGAGGATACTCTAAAGGACTGCTAGTCCAAAGCCCGCTCTCCTCCTAAAAGCAATGTCCAGACTGTAGTGTCTAATGAAAATATGGACTGAGCTCCAAGTAGCAGCAGCGCAAAGGTCTGCCATAGACACATTCCATGGGGTGGCAAAGGAAGTTGCCACGTCTCTGGTAGAGTGGCCCTTAACAGATCGAGGTAAGGGCTTGTTATGGTGCTAATAGCAATAGGTGATGCAATCCAATAACCATCTGGTTAGTGTCTGCTTGGTAACAGGAGCACATCTTCGTACAAGCAAAATAAATGAACTGGTCCGTTTGCGGGACGGAACTAGTTCTGTTGAGGTAATACCCAAGGATCCTACGTACATAGCGAGTAGGAAACAGAGCCTCCCCCTTATTAGAATACTCTGGAAAATAAAAAGCTAGATGTCCTGATTCAAGGTAAGCTCGGACACCACGTTCGGTAAAAACTTAGGGTTTGTACGCAGTGCCACCTTGTCCCTATGGAAAATGAGGTAAGGCTCTTTACACATCTGAGCCTGCAACTCAGAAACTCTCAGAGCAGAATTAATAGCAACTAAAAACAACGCTTTCTAGAAGAGAAAGCGAAGCTCGCATGTTGCGGCTGTTTCAAAGGGAGGAAGGGTAAGCTTCTCTATAATAAAACAAAACACAATATGATCCCATGGAGGGACAGGATCCCTCTGTGGGTGGTCTGATGTGCAAGATTTCCCTCAAGAAAGTCTTGCACACATCAAGCTGTGCCAGAGTCCCCTCATTCATCGATGCATAATAGGCTGACAGCAAAGAGGTGCACCTTAACGGACGAGTAGCCGAGGCCCAAGTTCAAAACACGGAGAAGGTATTCCAGCACAAATTTAACTGGACAATACAAGGGGTCCAGGGAATGGGGTGCTGCCCATAAACAAAAACACTTCCACTTCATGGCATAAGTTGCTCTGGTGGAAGGTTTTCTCGCTGCTACTAGGACCTCTGCCACTCTACGTGACACTCCCAATCTTTCCTCAGCTAAGACTACAGGAGCCAGGCATGCAGATGCAGGGGCTGCAGAGTTGGGTGGACGAGTGTCCCTTGATCTTGGGTGAGCAAGTGAGAGGAGAGGGGCAACTGAACGGGAGGTTCCGTGGCCAGTTGTTGCAGCAGCGGGTACCAGATCTGATGAGGCCAAAGAGGAGCTACCAGAATTATTCCGGCTTCCCCCATCTGCAACTTGAGCAGGACCCTCTGAAGGAGAGAGAAGGCATGTAGAAACCTCCCTGACCAGGAGATGGACAATGCATCTCACCAAAATACACCAGGCCCTGGATCTAGCAAGCAGAAATTTGGCAGTCTAGCGTTGCACGGGGACGCAAAGAGGTCCAGCTCTGGTTGATCCCATCTTTCCAAGAGGTCTTCTGCCACTTCTTGATGCTACTCCCGATCGTGATTCAGAGATAGAGAGCAACTTAAACTGTCGGTGAGAACATTCTGGACACCTGGGACATGGTGCCATGATGTCCAGACCATGTTCTACTGCCCAGTACCTCACTCTCATGGCCTCTCTGCATGGCGATACAAATGAGTGCCCTCTTGCTTGTTTAGATGGAATACTATTGGGGTGTTGTCCGACTGGACTAGGAGTGGGCCTCGGTAGAGCTGATCTTGGAAAGCCTGAAGGGCATACTGAATGGCTCATTTTGAAAATATTGATGTGAAGAGACCACTCTACTGTGTTCCAAGAACCCTTCGTTTGATGTGCATCCATATGGGCTCCCCAGCCTAGACCCAAGGTGTCCATAGTGAGGATCTGCATCGGGCTCGCCGCTGAAAGGAACACCTACCTCGAGATTGACTGGATTTAGCCATCAATTTAGAGAACAACGGTCCACCTCTGAGATCCGAATAGGCTGGTTCAGTTTGTCTATGCTCTGCTCCCACTGAACCCTGAGATGCCACTGTAGTGTCCTCCTGTTCAGCTGTGCCAAAAGGGACCATGGCTATGGCGGCTGCCATATGCCCTAGGACTTGCATGATTATCCTCGCTGCAACTCGGTCTGAGGTCTGCACTTTTCGGGCAACTCCTCAGCTGTTCTGCTCTGTCTGTTGGCAAAAAGGCCATGCCTTGAATGGTGTCTAGGACCGCCCCAATATACTGAAGCCTTTAGGAGGGACAAGGGTGCGACTTGGACCAATTCAGAGTGATGCCCAGGGACTGAAAGAAAATTACTCACCTGTAGTTATCTTGTTTCTTCCAAAGGTATCCAGTATTATTACTCTTGCAGTGCTCCTTTTAACCAGCACTGCCCCAGAAGAATAGAACACTATGCTAATTATGGAATATTTAGTTCGTGCATCTATTTTCAAACTGCCCAGTGTCATCTCCTACATTCAACCTCGGTTCAAAGAGGCCATAACGTGATTCACTATTTAAATAATCATAGAAAAATAATGTCCAACTGAGCAAACAACATTAACCAAAGGACAAGTATAAACAAATGTCCCTTTTTCTGAAGTCGGATATGCCTATAGAAAAAACCTGCAAGTTAAGACATTACTAGAAGGTGCCAGCAGGAGGCATGCCACTCCGGACTAATAGTATTAGTGGATCCCTTTGGAAGAAACAAGATTACCACATTTTTTCTCCTAAGCAAAGGAATACACTAATATTACTCTTGCAGACTATGCAGAAAACCTCAAGGAGGCAGGCCAGAATTAAGTTAGGAAAAATACTCTGTAATACTGCTGTGCCAAATCTGGCATCACTTCTGGACAGGGTGTCAAGGCTATGATGATTAGTGAAGGTGTGGACTGACCTCCAGGTAGCTGCTTTACTTATTTCCATAGAGGTACCTCTCGGGCAGCTGCAATAGTGGCAGCTGTGCCCCTTGAAGAGTGGGCCCTAAGACCAGAGGGAGGAACCTTGCCTGCCTTTGAGTAGCAAAACTGAATACACTGCACTATCCATCGAGAGATGGTCCTCTTTAAAGCAGGAGTACCTTTACCTACTTCCCCACAGGTGAGGAACAGTTGTTGGTCCTGCCTATGATCTTTGCTTTGAGTTACATAACTCGCTGCTCTTTTTACATCCAAAGTGTGCAATATACGTTCACCTGAACTAGTGTTTAGAAAAAAAAACTGGCAGTGTTATATACTGGTTCAAATGGAAGTCAGAAACCACCTTGGGAGAAACTTCCTATTAGTTCTCAACACTACTTTGTCCGGTGGAAAGAAAGAACAGGTTACTCACCTGTAACAGTAATTCTAGGAGTGGTATATGTTGTTCATCCACACTGTTTGGCAGACTCCAAGCAGTTCTCCGGGAGGAGGGAGGCAAGGCGCAGACCCCCGACTTAGGGAACAGAGATTGGAGAACTGAAGCCCCAAAACCAGCATCCTGGCATGACTCAAGGTTGATGTGGTAGTGGGTGATAAAGGTGTTTGCCGACTTCCAGGTAGCAGCCCGACAGATTTCCTGGAAAGGGATGTCCCTGGAAGCAGCCACTGATGCAGCAGTATGGCGGGCAGAATTAGCTCTTATCCCTCTGGGAGGCTCCTTGCCCGCCAACTCACAGCACAGACCTATGCAAGATGTAATCCATCTTGCAACAGTCCGCTTCGCTGCAGGTCTGCCAGAAGCAGCTTCAGCATGACAAACAGCTGGTGAACCTCTCCACGAATATCCGACGTCCTCTCCTTATAACAGGAGATAGCACGTCTCAGATCCAAAGTATGGAGACTGCACTCTACGTCAGAGGTATAATTAGGGTAGTAAACCGGCAGAGTCAACACCTGGTTAAGGTGAAACTCTGAAACCACCATCGGAAGGAATTTCGAGTGGGGGCATAGGACAACTTTGTCCCTCTGGAAGACCAGATAAGGGGAGTGCACCGAAGGCGACTGGAGATCACCTGTCCTTCTGGCTGACATGATAGCCACCAGGAAAGCAGTCTTCCATGACAAGTGTGAAAGCTCACACTTGTGCATGGGTTCGAATGGCTTGCCCATGAGCTTTGCCAAAACCAGCAGCAGATCCCACGGAGGTGGAGATTCATGCACCGGAGGAAATATGTGATCCAGGCCTTTGAAAAAGCACCCGACCACTGTCTCCTGCGCCAACGTCGGCTGACTGGCCCATGCCCGGTAAGTAGAAATGGCTGCCAGGTGCCCCCTAAGGGTCAAAGACCGTAGAACCCCCTTTGAAGAGAGACCAAAGGTAGTCAAGAATGCTAGCCACCGAACAGGATAAGGGGTTCAGACCCTTACCCTGACACCAAATGGAAAATCTTTTCCATTTGAAGGCATAACATTTCCTGGTCGATTCCTTTCTAGATGCCTCCACCACGGTGTAGACATCTTTGGAAAGAGCAAAAGCCTGGAACTCTAGCTGCTCAGGTACCAGGCTGTAAGGTGCAGGGATTGAAGGTCCGGATGGAAGACCTTCCCTGGTTGAGAGATATCAGGTCCAGGAATGTGAAAAGCCACTCCGGGAGCCTGCAGCTGAGGCTGAAAAAGATCTGGATACCAGAACTGGCGCGGCCAGTCTGGGGCTACCTGAGAATCATCTTCGCCTTGTCCCTCCTCACCTTGAGTAACACCTTGTGGATCAGGGGAAATGGAAGGAAGGCATAGAGGAGGCCTGGGGTCCACAGCCTTGAGAAGGCATCCCCCTGCAGCAAGCCCTACTGAGGGGGGCGGGCATGATACAGCCTCAGCTTGGTGTTTTCCCTGGAGGCTAACAGGTCCACCATTGGTTTGCTCCAATGGGAGAACAGGCTGTAAGCTACCTCTGGATGGAGAGACCACTGGTGGGATGTCTGGCTTATGCGGCTGAGAGCATCCACCAGCTGGGTTCGAGGCTCCAGCCACATGGATGGCTAGGAGATCGGCCTCCAACCAGCTTACGGGGTCCAGATGCAGAGTGCCTCCTTGCACAGCAGTCGGAGTGCATGCCACCCTGTTTGCTGAGGTAGTTGGGGCGCATCAGTTGTAAGACGATCGTCAGCTCAGGAAGGACAAACTGGATCCCTTCCTGCAACTGGTCTGGGGCGGTCCACCACTGGAGAGCGTCCCACATCTTCTGGGTTACAGTGATCAGCTGGTCGAAATGACCATATCACTAAGTTCACTGGGCGGCCAGTTCCCACTGGAGGGGGCGCATGTGCAACCTGGCCCAAGGGACCACAGAGGTGCACACCACCATGCTATCCAGAAGGCGTAGAGTCTCCCAGGCAGGGCGCAAGTGCCCAACCAGAAATGATTCGACAAAGTAAGAGAACCTCCGCCCTGTCCGCTGGGAGCAGAGTTCTGGCTTGAGAAGAATCGAGCTCTGCCCCGATGAAGCCCATCACCTGAGAAGGCACAAGTTCCGACTTGGCCTCACTGATCAGGAGACCAAGTTGGGAGCAGGTCTGGAGGGCCAGACCTCTGGACCTCTCCACCTCCTGCTGGGTGGAACCTGCCAGGAGCCAATCAACGAGTGCAGGTAGATTGGGACACGACACCGAGATGGGCCGCCACCAATGCATTTGGTAAAGACCCGTAGGGCCGATGACAGGCCAAACGGTATGGTCAGAACGCGTACAGGGTCCCCTTGACCCTGAAGCGGAGGAACCGCTGATGGGATGGACAGATTGGGACGTGAAAGAATGCGTCCTGCAGATCCAGTGAACAAAACCACGTTTCGCTCCACGGATGGTTATGATGTGGGACAGAGTGACCATCCGAAAGGTGCGAGACCTGAGAAACTGATTCAGGTCGTGGAGTTCTAGAATGAAGCGTCAACCCCCCATCCACTTGGGCACCAGAAGTACCTGGAGACAAAGCCTGGGTCTGCTGGAGGATCCGCCGCAGGAAGTACTGCCTCCTTGCGGAGGAGCCGAGCCATGTCATCTCGAAGAGCCAACTGGGTGCATGCGGAAATCCATTCTTCCTGAGGGGTGCGGGCTCGGGTGGGAGGTTACTGCTCGAACTCTAGAGGCAGTCCCTGACTGACCACTTTGAGAACCCACCTGTCGAAGTGGTGATAGACCAGGCAGAGAAAGTGGCAAGTCGACCCCCAGGAGGACCCAGAGCTGGCGTGACAGAGATAGGGTGGCGACCCCATCCCGTCACTGGGCAGGCTTGGAGGAGGAGGCGCTATAGGACCCGATCCACTGCCTTTATGGCCTGTTGGAGTTCAGGCTTGGGCAGAGGCGCCAAGCTTGAGCCTGCTGCTGATGCTGTTGTCCTCCTTGACAGGAGGGCTGCTGGACCGCAGGGGAAGAGTGCCGAAAAGGCTTCTTCTGCTGGTTCTTGCCCGAAGAACCCTTAGCAGAAGTAGCGTCCAAGGTGGCACTGGACTGCTCTATGCGCTGTAGGTGACCAGGCACTCCTGGACCGAACAAGTCGGTCCCCAGGAAAGGCACATCAGCTAACTTATACTGAGTATCCGCCGGGAAGGAGGAAAGCCTCAGCCAAGCTCTGTGGTGAGAGGCCACTGCGGCAGTCATCGAGTGGGCACAAGAATCCCCGATGTCCAGGGCCGTCTGGAGCTACTATCTGGCAACAGCATGGCCCTGGTCATGAGTTTTAGGATCTGTTTGACTATGGTCTGCATGTCCACGAGGAGATGAGGAGGACTTTGTCAAATGACCAAGAGAAGGAGAGAGAAGTGCGCCATGACGACAGGCAGGCTGGCCTGGCGAAGGCCCAGAGAAGGGCCGCATGAGACCTTTTGGGCAGTGTGGTCCACATTTTCAGACTCTTTCGAGGTCGGTCAATGTCGGCCGAACACCAATGCGCTGAACACAGAGGCGGTCAACAGGCTCTCAGCCAAGGGTGCTCTGTGAACCTCGCAGGACCCCATAGTACCATGCATACTTCGGGGCCAGTGTCAGATGGTGCTGAGAATGAGGCAGGGCGCTGCCAAAGTTCAAGGCCAGGACAACAATTGCTTCCAGCCACTGAAAGGCCTCTCTATGGGTATCCTCTCTTTAGAATATCTGAGAGAAGGTACTCGCCTTTTCTGGATAGATTCCAGTGGAGTCGGAAATGAGGCAGAGAATCCCTTGGAAGGAGGAAGGCCTTCCTCCATCCCTGTCCTAGACGACTCATCCCTGGATGACAGTGGAACCGGTGAAATCAGAGTCCGAAGAGTCGTGATACAGCGGTCTACCACCTAAATCACCCTTGATCTGCCAAAGGAGGTCAGGGGTGACTGACCAACAGGCGTTGGGGCGTCCGTGTCAAGTCAGTCCTCTTTCGGGTAGCCCCTCCCTAGGCTGCTTAGGGTGGCGGTTCCACCGAATAGGTGGAGACCAGAATAGGCCAAACCGGTGGACAGGCCAGTCCCACAGGTGGAGGAACCAGAGACTTCGGTTCCAGAGGGGTCGACTTCGGCCTGGGAGGCGAAAGCCAAGTAATGGCCGGGGTGGGCGGCCAAGCGGGCTTCTGCTCGGTCAGGATCAGCTGTTGCCACATAAGGTCCTCATAGCGCCAATGGAGTTTCCACCGGAGCCTCTCCTCGTCCAACGAGGATGAGGACGACCTGTGGAGTTGCCTCTTCAAGCGCTTATGGCTCTTCCCTCGGTCCTTCAGCCGAGGGGGGTCCTGGACCTCAACCGAGATCAGGGAAGCAGACTCGGTCGATCAGGAGACACTGGAGGAATCAGTGAAACCTGAGGGTCCAGAACCCAGGTCCTTGATGGGGACACCAGCGGGCTGGGTCTCCGCATCAGGAAATACTAGGACCGGAGTCCATTCTCAGAGTCTGCCGCCCGGTGACAAAAGGTCGATCGGGTCAAGGATTATCTCGGCCTCGGCCACTTCCTCAGTCCCCTGGCCATAAGGAAGATCCATAAAGCCGCAGCCGAGGAGGCGATCTCGACAGAGGTGGAGACGCATGCTCTTGGGACTCTGACCTCTCTGTCTCAAGATAGTCTTGGAAGATTCTTTTCTCTCTTCCGAGTGAGAGGAGTCTGAGCCTGATGGCGCCTCACCTCGGGTGGGGAGAGACTGGCACAACTCTTTAAAGAGCCAGTAAAGGTGGAGCCTAGGTTGAGAGGAACAAAGCAGCTTCGATTGGCCGAAGTGCGAGCAGCTTCCTCCTTGAACGCCTTCATGTGTTGCAGCTGCTCAGCAGAGCCCGTGGACGTGGAAACCACCCACCTAGCCTCCTTGGACTTTAGAGTGTTCCTTTTTTTCCAGTCTCCCCAGCTTCAGGCATGCCTTGCGTTCGTCCAGGACGTTGGGATGGAAGGCCAAGCAATAACTGCAGGACGAGGTGTCATGGCCGACACCTAAGCAGTAAACGCACGTGAGGTGGGGATCAGTGGGCGACATCTTTTAGCCGCAGAGACACCAGCAAAATCCCGGGAAAGATTTTTCCTCCAAGATCGTTGCTGTAAAAGTGCGATCGCCAACTCGAGTGAGTTTCAATTTCAGTAAAACCAACTATTTGAAAGCCAGGGCCTACATAATGAGAGAGCACGAGGGAGGCAACCTGCATCTTCCAGCAGAAAGGAAGATCTGGCGTCATGGGGCGGAGCGGAGGTATATACCACCTGGGTGGGTGGGGGGAGCCTTGAAGACTTCCGGTAGATTTAAAGTGGAAGGGGACAGTGCCAAACAGTGTGGCTGAACAACATATCCCCGCTCCTAGAACAGTTCTTTTCCACACAGAGGGCCTGTAGCTCGCTTATCCTTCTGACAGAAATGACTGTTACCAGAAAAACTACCTTCCAGGTAAGAAATTTAAACCCTCATGGATGCCAAAGGCTCAGAGGGCGGAAGCATAAGCTAGGAAATGCAAATATTAAGGACCCATGCTGGCACTGGTTCCTGGGGACACAAATGAGACAGCCCTTTAAAGAATCTTTTCAATATAGGGTTTGATGTGGTTTTAGAAGTCCTTAAGGGTTACAGGAAGCCTTCAACCAAGACCACCTGTGCCTCAAAATGGAAAAGATTTTCCATTTGGTGCTGTGACAAGGGTATAGTCCCAGCCCAGGCCAGGATCCCAACCCTTCTTTTTTTGTAATTTTCTTTATTGATTTTTCAATAATACAAGCTATACAGCTAGATCCCACTGTAAATAAAACACATTCTGAGGTACATTCCATCACTCATATTAGCATCAGGATTAAATTTACAAAGATACAGCATTTGGGGTATACCCACACTACATAAATTAATAAGAAGGATGTTTAAACCCATGTGCTGAGACTACTTAGAAGTGTGGACACTTACAACATCGGGCAAAATCCCAACCCTTTTGATTATCTCACCTGCACTCCTGGGGTTGCAGCACTAGACTCTGAAGGTGCACCTGGCTTCAGTTTTACCTTTCAGCTAGAAAGGATGCCTTTCTGGCATCAAACCTATTATTCAAAATATTCTTTGATCTGTGCTTGTTGCTGCAGCCATGTGCCCCAACAGTTGAAGAAACTGTTTTGCTGGCTTTGCCTGCCAGGCAAATGAGCCTGCAAGCTGAATACTTTCTGCCCTCTCCGGAGGAAAAAGCTCTTCCACTACTGTATTCAGTTCTGCACCTATGAACTGCAGAACCTGCACAGGGTCAGGGCGTTCTGGTGTTGAGAAGGAATTCCAGGGACAGCAGATATCCTGGGATACCTGAAGGTGGTTCGACACTTGGTGGGATTTCCTTATGATTAGAATCGTCCAGATATGGAAATAGCGAACTTACCGTAATTGTTGTGATCTTGGACACAGTCTCCATCACTCATTCACACTAATGGGACAGCGCCAGAGGTGCTAGGACCAGGCGGAGAACCAAAAATTCAGAAGAAGTCGAGGCGCAGAGACAGGACCACACATCCGGCAGCACAAGAGGACTAGCTCACGCCTGCTTAGGATATCCTGGCGTCGATCCTCCAACCGCCTCAGTACCTTTTGACAGAGGAGGTGCAGTGTAACAATAAAATAGCTTATCCTGACTTTCTGGGCCTGAGAAGGCCTGGATGCCCTTGCAGAAGGGTCAAAAACAATGTCTTCACAGCCTGAACCATAAGACCGTGAAGACTAAGAAAGAAAACAAGTGAGCCCAGGGATGAGTGGAGGGTGCAGATTGAGTGATGAGACTGTGTCCAAGAAGATCAACAATTGCAGTAAGTACGTACTTCCATATCTTCCTGGACTCAAGTCTCCACTCATTCACACTAACGAAGTACACCAAGCTAAAACCAACACACCCCAGTGAGGCGGTGGGAAATAGGCTCACTCAGAAAGGACATCCAAGAACTGTCCTGCTAATAAAAGAGTTGTCTGGAAAGAGCATCTAGAACCTAGTGCTTACAAAGGTATGCACCTGAGCTCCAACTCACCACTTTGCACAAGACTGCAATGGACACAAAATGAAACTCTGCCAGGAGGTCGCAACCAGTCTTGAAGAGCGGTGAGAACTCGGACTCTCAATCTGGTACAAGACAAAGTGTTGAAGACATGCTACTAATCCAACGTAAAAAATCTCAGGAACTGAAAGAGCCGGAGGCAAAGTCTACTGGTTCAGGGTAGATCGAGAAAGCGCAGAGGGATACCCCCATTACAAAGTAAGGCTGACCTGTGAACAACAGGTCCAGGAAGCATTTGAACCCCTTACTTGGTGTGCAAACGGAGGCCCAAGTGGGGTTAACCCATCTAGGAGAATGGTTTCCACTTAGTCACTTAAACCTTCCTGATGGTAGACCTAAGCACAACAAAAGCCTCTTATGGTGGTCTGGGAAAACCAGAGCCTACCCATCAGATCTAAGGAATCATTCTGCCACTGTGTGCCTAGAACTCTAGTAGCAGTCTCTGAACCAAGGAAAGAGAGAAAGCATACAGGAGGACGTGTCCACTGCGGAAAAACATTCAGACAAGTAAAAAAAAAAAGTCTGGATTTCTAAGGCAAAATAGGGCAGATCTGTGTGTCAGAGAGAACACAAAGGACCAAGGTCGGGCTGACCCATTGGTTGAAAGTGATCAGTAACGACGAAGTGACTCAGCGTGGTGAGCCACCACTGGCTCCGACCTTCCTGAAGGGAGCAGGAAAAATATTCTAATTTGCTTGCTGGTGAAAACATCAGTATCATTACCTACTTGAAATGGGCAACTTCAAAAGCGACTGGCATGGAACCAGTGCGCCCAGGAGCAGTATGAATACCAAGAACCCAGCTCCAAATAAGGACCTACGATCGAGAACAGAGCATGCCATCTGTTAACTTCGAGCAAGTAAGTAAGAAGGAACCTGTGTTCCAACTCGCCGTGGAGTCACTCTGTTGCTCTGAGGCTCTGATCAAGATAAGAGAGCCTGATAGAAAAAACAGCAGACTGGGCTGCTGCCCAAGTCTAGGGAACAGCTCTGAATTAAGAGTAATCTCCCTCAAAAAATGAGATGACCCATATCTCCGCTGGACTGTACTTCCCTTAGGGACAGAAAAAGTCAGGTACTTTCCACCACAGTCTAGAGACTGCCACCTCCGGAGCAGAGGCAGAACCTGGCCAGATTCAGAAGGATGGTACTGGGTCATTTCGGGCTAGGCCCTCTGCTGTGATGCTATTCTTTTTTTTTTTTTTTTTTTTTAATAAACACAATAGTAAGAGCATGAAAAGGCTTTCAGGCTTCTACCTTGAAAGGGCTGCCTGATACAAGAATGACAAAGTCGTCCATCTGAGGAGCAGGAAGAGCCTGAGTGTCCATATACAAAATCGTGACCGGACCAATAATCACAGCTGAGGAGATGTTAATCACCTGTTGCCAATGAAGCCACCGAAGGGGCAGTATCACAAGTGGGCTATATACCCCTACCACAGGAGCGGAAGAGCCCATAAGGCTCCCGACCATTGAATTAGAGCAGTAGTTCTCAAATGGTGAGGCTAGCCTTTCAAAGGAGGCCCCAAACTGTTTCAGGGGAGGCCTAGTCAAGTCTGCGAATGTACATTATTTAAATTCAAGTTTTGGATGTTTTGTGTGAAGGGAAGAAGCAAACTATGGATAATGGCAGGTGGATTTCTTTACTTATGCACGTGACCAGGAAGGGCCCACTGCGCCAAAGCTTGTTTCAAGGCATGTATTTATATGTAAACTGGTGACTGGGAAAGGCACACTGAGCCAACGCTCGTTTTCAGGTGTGGTAAGGGTACAGGAACTGGCTTAACAGGGTAAGAAGGGGAGAGATGGAAGTGGCTACATTATTTGTTCCAGATACATAGGAAGCACAGTAACAAGGGCCCCAAGAGTCAGAAAAGTGGAGTGACAAGGGTAAACTGGGGTGTGGGGTTGGGTGAGAACAGTACATTTTAAAAAGGAATATACCTAGTCAACTTTATTAATCTCACTTTATTCCTGATGTACTGTGCAAAGTATGATTTTTCCTCACGGGAGGCCCAACTTTTTCCCCAAATCTGAGGAGGCTCAAAGCTTCCATGGCTCACTATCACAAAGTGTGAGAACTAATGAACTGGAGTGTTTCACAGAGTGTAACTGTCCTGACGACTGAAAGGAGTCTAGACATGAAGGCATTTGGTCCACAGAAGCAGTCCGAAATACTATAGTGGACCCAATCACTTAGGAAAAACTGAAAGAAGATCTTCCATCACAGACTCTGCTGATAGAAGGTTTGCCCTCAGTCTCTAAAATGAGTCATCCGCTGCATCACCGACAAGTAGAACAGGAGAGACTCATCCAGATGCACTTCTACCCAGAAGGACCCCCAAAGGAGGTCTAGCTCAGAATCACTAGAGACTCAGCCACCAGGAAAAGTGCAGAAGAGCTAGATGCCACGTAAGGAGCTGATAAGTGCTGGGCAGAATGAGGAATCACGCTGGCAGAACAGCGCAGAAGAGTTCCATCAGCAGAAAACCGCTGGATGTCAAGATCCCATGTGGACCCCCACTCACGAAGAGCCGCTGAACATTATTCCACAGAACAGGACTTTATTCCATGGAAAACATCTCGCAACAAATTCCGCGGAAGAAGAGGTGTTCAGGAGGAAAAACTGCCACTTGTTCTGCCAGACAGCACCAACCAGCACCACCCGTGGCACCGGCATCACCCATGGCACAGGATGGCACCAAGCAGTGTCGATGCCACCCACGGCACCACCCAACACCTGAGGGTGCCTGCGGTGCCACTCGCAGAACCCACGAGTGCCACCCACGTGTGCCCGTGACACCTGCAGCACCGCCCATGGCGCAGTCAGGCACCAACAGCACAAGCAGTGCCACGTAGCACCAACGGTGCCATTCCACAGCGCCAACAGCAACACCAGTGGCGCAGCACCACCCATGGTGTCTGCACCGCCAGGACCAACGGTACTATGTGCAATCGCCGATGGAAATGCCAGTGCCAAAAACTGCGAAAATCCCAAGAAAAGAGAGGAGAAAGGAAGCGGTATCCGTTCCAGCCCCTGCATGGAAAAAGGGAGGTGGGTAGGCAAAAGGGGTCAACGTGATGGCGAAGGCACCAAAGAGGCCACTGCACACATCCTGATCCAATCGACCCACCCACGGTCCAGCGGCTCAGAGGCCTGGAGGCCCCTGAATCAGAAACACTGGACAGAAGTCGAACCCCCTGCCCCACAGGAGCGGCCCAGAGGTGAAAACTGCTCACCAGAACTCCATAGAGGACAGAGATGGAATCCGGAGTCTAAGAATGTGGTCATTAAGAGCGAGGCCAAGGGGAACCCACTAAAGTCGGTTCAGGCCTACCGCCCCTCACAACAGACAATCCCCACGCAGAAGTACCAGAGGGCGACCTCAAGTGGTACCGATTCTTCCCAAACGCAGGAAGAAGAGCTCGAGGTCAAAGCAAACCGGATCACAAGACATAAGTTTTGTGCTTGGGGACTGTCCTCCCTGAGCACAGGATTGCCCAGGGTCAGACCCCGTCAAGTTTAGCGAAGGGCAGCGGACTGGACACAGCCCCTCTGCCGTAACAACTTTCAAATGAAGTCTTCTAACTGTCGCCGCTACCATCCAAGGAAGACTGCTGATGGCAGGTGAGAATTTTTTTCTTCATAATCTTTTTCTTCTTAAGAAAATATTACTAAAATGTTAATGTAAACAAATACTGAATAGCTAAAAGCAGCTGTTGTATAGATGAAAACAGACTCCAGCAGACTAGCGACGTTGACATCCAAGCACACTCAACGGCGGGAGAAAAGGAACTGAGGTGGTTGGAGGGTCGACGCTGAGATAGCCTACATAGGCGCAAGCTAGTCTCGCAGTGCTGCGCATGTGTGGTCCTGTCTCGGCGTCAACCCTTCTGAAAATATTTGGCTCCGGCTTGGTCCTAGCGCCTCCGTGCTATCCCATTAGTGTGAACGAGTGATGGAGACTCGAGTCCAGGAAGATAAGGAAAAATTGTGACACCCAGTCTTCTGAGATGTGCCACTACTACTGCTATGCACTTGGTAAAGAACTTTGGTGCAGAAATAAGGCCGAAGGGAAGTGTAGGGAACTGGTAGTGGCCTGAGGGGAGTCTGAATCAGACACTTTCTGTGTGACTCCCTTATGGGAATATGCGTCATTTAGATCCAAGGAGGCTAGCCTGTCCCCTTTTTGCAGAGTTGGCAAAATCATGGCCATTGTGACCATTTTGAATCTGGGCTTTTACCAGGTACCTGTTTAGCAGACTAAGGTCTAGTATAAGCCGCCACACTCTATTCTTTTTTGTTAGGAAATATCTGGAATAGAATCCTTGCCCTCTTTGGTGGTAGGGGAGAGGCTCCACTGCTTTTGCCAGCAGTAGGGCCAGTATCTCTGCTCCAGTAGAGAAGGGAGCTGGTGCAAAGTGTTTCAACCTTGGAGGATGAAGGGACTTGAAGCAAGGGAGAACCTTGACTCACTATTTCCAGGACCCACCTGTCTGTGGTTATTTTAACCAATCCTGAAAATAGTGGTCAGTCTGCCCATACAGGAAGTGGACAGGCAGCCTGAAGGGAAAAGTTACGGGTTCTGTTTTACTTGCTGCCGAGGCTGAGCAGATTGAGATCCTCTCAGAGAACCCCATCTACCTCTAGCTCTGTAATATCCAGTCTGCTATGGTTGGTACTGCTGCTGGGGGAAAAAGCCTGTATCTGAAAGAAAGGCCTCCTTAAAGAGGACCTGTCCCTGCCTCCCCTAGAATAAGAAGAGTTGCTCCTAAAAGTAGCTTCTTGTTAGTCTACTTTTTTCATATATGTCTCAGTCTGACCACCAAAAAGAGTGGCATTCAACAGGAAAGTCCATTGCCTTAGTTTGGGTGTTCTGGGTGAGGCTACTTGCCCTCAGTTAGGCAAATCTTAGAGCAATGGTACTAGCCATCCACCTTGCAACTGTATCACTGGTGTCAGCCGTCATCTGAAAAAGTACAGTTACCTAAGAACTTACCGTAACAGTAGGTCTTCGAGAAAGGCTCTTGTAGTAGGTAATCACATATAGATTGACGGCAGGACGCCACAGAAAAATTTCTAGCTAGCAGTCTCTGGTAAGTGACAGCCCCACGCCAGGTGACCAGCGCCAGGAGACGCCGGTATAAAGGGCGGTCCCGACGCCTGCTCTTCCAGTTCTTTCCCGCCTCAGGCCAAAAGAGGCGGAAGAGAGAGTTGCGGATATTTCCCTCAATGAAAAGGAGGCTGAAAAGCCAGGAGGATGGAGGATGGAATAGACACTACTGTGGGTGCTCTCTCAAGATCTACTGTTACGGTAAGCCCACGTAACTGTACTATCTCACTTAGAGAGGGCTCCTGCAGAAGATAATCACATATAGGACTGAATCCCAAGCAGTCTGGAATAAAGAGAGGCACCGGGAGGAGGAAACCTACTCCAAAAGGTAGTTCTGGTTGTGCAAGTCTCAAGATAGGAGGCCTTGCAAAACAGCCAGCCCGAGGCCTGTTCTACGGTGAGAGGCAACATCCAAACTATAGTGTTTCGTAAAGGTACAGACGGAAGTCCAGGTGGCGGCAGCGCAGATGTCTGCCGCAGACACATTTTTGAAACAAGCCGCAGAGGCAGCTACTCCTCTTGTGGAGTGGCTTCTGACTTGACCCGGGAGGGTCTTCTTGTATTTGTCATAACAGAAAGTGATGCAATGGGCCAACCACTTAGACAGGCATTGTTTGGAAACAGCACTGCCTTCCCTTTTGTGAGCAAAAGAGACGGACAACTGATCAGTCTTTCTGAGATCCTTAGTCCTGTTGGTGTAGTATCTCAGAATCCAGTGAACATCCATAGTATGGAGTAAATACTCCCCTTGATTAGAGTACTGCGTAAAAAAGGAAGGAAACTATTGACTGATTTAAGGTAGACTCTGCTACTACTTTAGGTAGAAACTTAGGATTCGTGAGAAGAGCAACTCGTTCCTTGTGAAAAATCAAGTAGGGGATTTTACACATCAGGGCCTAGAGCTCGGAGATTCTTCAAGCTGAAGTATGGCCAACAGGAAGAGAGAGTCTCCACAAAAGGAACTTCAAATCAAGAAACTGCAGGTTCCAAGGAGGAAGAGTAAGTTTGACAACAAAGTTCAAGTCCCAAGGGAGCAGGAGTGCGGATGGGGGCTCAGATGGAGGACCCTCTGAGAAAGGTCTTGGAGACCTCCAGTTGAGCAAAAGCCTTGTCTATGAAGGGAACATGATAGGCCGAAATGGCCACCATGTGTACCTTCAGAGAGGAAATGGCTGAGACCCAGGACAAACAGATGATGTAGATACTCCAGCAGAAGCCTCGCTGAACAGGAGAAAGGTTCCACGTTCTTGGAAGCGGCCCAAATAGTGAATCTTTTCCACTTCATGGCATAAGTGGATCTGGTGGAGGGTTTTCTGGCCTCCATTAAAATCTCCGCCACTTTGGGAGACACTCCAAAACGGGACTGGGCTAGGTCTGCAGGAGCCATGCAGGGAGTTGAAGGATTTGAGGTCTGGATGGACCAGGGTCCCCTGATCCTGGATCAACAAACCTCGAGACAGAGAAGAGGAAGAGGAGGATCCTCTGAATATTGTTGTAGAAGAGAGAACCAGATTTGCCTGGGCCAGAAAGGAGTGATCAGGATCATTCTCTCTCCTTCTGAAGCTAGTTTCTGCAAGACTCGTGGGATAAGTGGAATTGGGGAAAGGCATAGACTAATCTGTCCTTCCAGTTCAGAGACAGAGCGCCGCCCAAAAGCGCCCCTCACTTGGAACGAAAGCAGAAGATGGGAAGTTTTTTCGCTAGGAGGGATGCGAACAGGTCGACCTGTGGTGTTCCCCAAAAGCTGGAAGATGTAGTCTAGGACCCTTGGTCCAGTTCCCACTCGTGAGTCAGAGCAGAAGAGTGCCAGCTTGTCTGCCAGGGTGTTGTCGACTCGAACGTGAATCACCGTGAGGTGAAGGTAGTGTAGTGCAATCCCAAACCCTCACTGCCTCCCTGCATAGGGGTAGGACCGAGTCCTCCTGCTTGTTGATATACCACACCACGACATGTTCCATCTGGACGCCTGGGTGGCGGGAAGGATGTATTGGTGAAGGTTTGGAGAGCGTACAACACTGCCCGAAGCTTGAGCACACTGATGTGGAGAGATTGTTCTAGCTTGGACCAGGAGCCCTGGGTCCAATGAGGGCCTAGATGGGCTCCCCAACCTTCGCCTGAGGCATCTGTGGTTAGAGTCTGGGGGGGAAGGGGGATGAAAGAAAGGAACTCCCTGAAAAAGGTTCTCTCGAACCATCCACCATTGCAATTCTTGCATCATCAGCAAGGAGATCAGAACTGAGTGATCTAGGTCGTCCACTAGCTGATCCCACTGACAGCGTAGAGTCCACTGAGAGATCCTCATGTGGAGTCGAGCGCGAGGTACCGTCGGGATAGCAGCCGCCATGAGCCTGAGAAGGCGAAGGACCGACCCTGCAGAGACCATCCTGCGGTCGGACAACAGACTTATTTGGGTCCAAAGGGTGGCCACCCTGTCCGGAGGCAGGAAGGCCTTGCCCATGGTCGTAACGAGGATCGTCCCAATAAACTGTAGCCTCTGGGATGGGTCCAGATGAGACTTGGAATGGCTGATGGTAATACCCAGGCAGGCAAAAACCTGCTGGGTAAGGGAGAGGAAACGCAGGAGTTCCTCCCTAGGCAGGAGGCCGCCAGGAGCCAGTCATCCAGGTAAGGAAACCTGCACTCCTTGGTACGCAGGGTGGACCACCACCACTGCCAGGCATTTGGTAAATACTGGGGGCTGAGGATAGACCAAACAGGAGCGCCTTGAACTGGTAGTGGTCCCCCTGGAATGCAAAACAAAGTTATCTGCGATGAGACGGGCAAATGGGAATGTGCAGATAAGCATCCTGCATATCCAGAGCACAAAGCCATTGACCCGGCCGGAGGAGGGGCAGAAGGCTCTGCAAAGAGCATCCTGAACCTTTTGTACTCTACGTAAAGATTCAAGGAACTAAGATCCAAAACTGGTCTGAGATCTCCTGTCTTCTTTGGGACCAGGAAGAAATGGGAATAGTAACCCGTCCCTCGTAGATGAAGGGGGACAGGCTATCGCTTGCTTCAGCAGAAGAGCCTAGATTTCCTCCTGGACCAAGAGAAGATGTTCTCATGAATGCGACGGCTTCGGAGGGGGGTGGCGGGGTTGTTTCTGAAGAAACTATGGAGTGTCCATCTGCTATGAGCAGGAGCACCCAAGAATCTGTGGTTATCCTCTCCCATCCCAGAAGGTGGAGGGAAACCTCCCTCCTACCGGTTCCTCCGGGGATTCCGGAGGCTGTGGGAGAGGAAAGGAGTCAGGTGGTGTGGGGCAGCGCCGCAGCTGAAGGATCCGCTGCTTTTTTGGGAGGGGGGGCTTGGCAGCTGCGGGGGCCTGGCGTTTTTTAGCCCGCCTTCCCTGGGGTTTTGCCTTTGGCCGATTCCGTCTGCGAAAGGGACGGCGCTGCTGCTGATGGGGACGGTACATGGAATTAACTGACTTCAGAGCCGTCCCCTTCTCTTGCAAATCGGTGATGTCCTTGCCATCACCCCAAAGCACCGACCCCCGGAAGGGTGCTTCCTGGATAGCAGACTGCACCTCGGGACCAAACCCGACACCTGGGGCCAAGCATGGCGCGTGAGGCCTGAGCGAAAGCAGCTCCGCCAGCAGTGTCCACTGCATCGTGTATGTCGCGCGTAGCATGTGTTGACTGGCCGAACGAGCAGAGTGGATGAGATCAGCCAACTCCTGCTTGACTTGGGAGTCAGGCAAGGAGTCCAGTTTGGCTATCACCTGAGTCAGGATGGCCTTCTGGTAGTCCCCTGTATGGCCGACATAGTTCAGGGCCCTGATCCCAGTGTGGAGAAAGCGTAAATCTTTCTACCATACTGGTCCAGAAGGCGTGATTCCTTATCAGGAGGTGACGAGCTAAGATGTTTAGGGTTTGCTGACCGTCCGTGAGCAGCGCTAATCACGACTGAGTCGGCACGAGGGTGAGAATCCAGGAAATCAACACCCTCTGGAGCCTGATATAGCCTGTTCGACTTCCTAGGAAGTGGGGCTAAGGCCGATGGCTGTTTCCATATAGTGGTAACAAGGTCGGCATGAGGCTCTATCCAGGGTGGCACCAAGGTAGGAGCTGTCACGGGCAGATCCAGATGTTCAGCAAGTTTCAGACGCTGAGGATCTGGTTCCAGGGAGTGCCACTGATGAACCTCCTGGATTTTTCTAAGCAACTCTAAGAGAAGGATCCTCCGGAGGAGACTTCGGAGGAGTCCTTGGCCTGAGTTTCGACGGAGAGCGAGGCTCGTTGTCTCTCTTGGAGCAACCGTCGGAAGAGTCCGAGGAGTCAGAGGGTGAAGAGGAGGAAGAAGAGAAAGGCTCCCTTTCCCGACCCGGGGGAAGAACGTGCCCCTTGGGAAGCCCCCCGGAAAGCGTGTCCTGCCCTTCTCTGGACCCAGATGGAAGAACCCTGGAGTCCGGAGGTGGCGGGTATTGTGGCGTAGAGTACTGCGGCGTTGGGAAGCCCGGCGTTGGGCATTGTGGCGCCGGATACTGCGCTCCCGGGTACACCGGCGTCGAATAAGACTGAGGATACCGGGAGCTGGGGCGCTGCAGAGCAGGCGATCCGGCGGGCTGCCTGACGGGCGAGTCCATAGTGGAGAGTCGGAGGCCTGCGAGGGAGCAGAATATCTCCTCGGAGTCGGAAAGGCCGACGCAGAGGCCCTGGTGCCGGAGGTACCGACGAGGGGCCGGCGCCGGAGCCGGCGTCCGGAAGCCGACATCAGGTCTGGCGCCGAGATGGAGGAAGGACTGACGGAGGGCAAAAGATCCTCAGCTTCGCCTGGGACGGAGGGAAAAGTCCCCGGGTCAGGTTGGGGAGACTAGTTCCCCAGAAGGCAGCGAAGGCTGCGGCGGGCCGAGGAGCAGCGGACGTTGGGAGGTCAGTCTGTTCCTTTGCCAGCCGGACGTCAGACGAGCCGACGTGAGGCTTAGTGGCGAGCTCTCGGCGGGCGCCAGAGGAGCAGACGTCCGACTTACAAGAGCAGTCACTGGAGGCAGGCCGAGTAGTGTGATCGGCCTGGTCCGGTGGAGAGGAGGCCGCGGGTCACCCCGGAGGGTCGGACATCTTACCGGCCCTCTCCGGGCGGACGTCAGAGGAGCCGACGCCCAGCTCACCATAGTCGCCTGATGAAGGCCGCGAGCCTGCGGCCAACCAGGTGCAGAAGCCCAACCACCCGAGGGCGCCTGCAAGGCCCGAGCGAGCCAGACGGGCGGGCCGACGCCCCCTCAGAAACCTCCGAGGCGGCTGTCAAGGAGCGATCCCCCGGAGGGGATGTTACCTGCGTCCCAGCGACTCCCGAAGGAGATGCGGTGGAGGAACCCTTGTCCAGGCGCCTCTCCTTCTTCCGATGTCCTTTGGCGGAAGTGGACGCCTGCCTCAGTTTTTTGAGCTCCTTCTCCATAGAACTCATTTTCTTCTTTAGAATATGGGCTTCCAGGAATTGCTGCCGCCTATTCCGGGTAGCCGCGTTAAAACTGAGGCAGTGATGGCACTTCGACCGGGTGATGGGGCCTAGACAGAACAGGTACAGGAGTAGGCCATCCTTGTGCGGTAGTTGGCGCCCGCACAAATCGCGCTTATTCTTGTGGTTCGGAGGGTGTAGGGCGACATACACCGCCTCTTAGTACTGCGTTAGTCGAAAATAGAGTTTTTCAGTAAAAAGCGAAGGTAGAGGCTGATGAAGCACGAACTTTTTCAGCGAGCTGCACAAGCTAACGACAGGAAAGAACTGGAAGGCAGGCGTCCGGGACCGCCCCTTCATACGGCGTATCCTGACGCTGGTCACCTGACGTGGGGGTGGTCCCTCTCCAGGGACTGCTACCTAGAAATTTTTCCGTGGGCTCCTGCCGCCTGCCAGAGTCAGTCCTATATGTGATTACCTACTGCAAGAGCCCACTCAAAGTAAGATGCACAGTGCGTAAGAACTTACCATAACAGTAGATCTTCAAGGAGGCTCTTGCAGTAGGTATTACATATAGGACTGACGGCAGTGCGACCCACGGAAAAATTTCTGCCAGCAGTCCTGGTGAGGGACCGCCCCACATCAGGTGACCTGCTCAGGAGACGTCGTCATAAAGGCGGTCCCTCACGCCCACCCTCCAGTTCTTACCTCCCTCAAGAGACCAACAAAGGCCGGACAAGACAGGCGGATATTTTCTTAAATGGAAAAGGAGCTAAAAAGCTTAGGGGATGGAGGGTGGGAAGGTATTACCTACTGCAAGAGCCTCTCTCGAACATCTGTTACAGCAAGTTCTTACGTAACTGTACTATCTTACTTCGAGAGGGCTCTTGCAGTGAGTAATTACATATAGAACTGAGTCCCAAGCAATCTGGTACAAGGAGAAGCACACAGGAGGAGGAAAGCTACTCAGAGTAGATCCTCTAGCTGTGAAGGCCTTAGAAAGGAGGCCTTACAGAACAGCCAGCCCAAAAGCCCACTTCAGTGAGGCAATATCAAACTGTAATGTTTAGTAGGGAGGATCGAGCGGAGGTCCAGGTGGGCCCAGCACAGGCGTCTGCCGCCGACACGTCTTGAAACAAGCCGCTGAGGCAGCGACTCCTCTGGTGGAGTGGCCTCTGACTTGACCCGGAAGGGTCTTCTTGTACTTGTCATAACAGAAAGTGATGCAATGAACCAACCATTTGGATAGGCATTGCTTAGAAACAGCATTGCCTTCCCTTTTCGAAGCAAGAGAGACAGAGTTGATCAGTCTTTCTGACATCCTTCGTCCTGTTAGTGTAGTATCAGAATCCAGTGAACATCCATAGTATGTAACAAATACTCCTCTGGATTGGAGTACTGCGTAAAAAAGGCGGGTAACTCTGTGGACTGGTTCAGAGTAGATTCCACTACCACCTTGGGGAGAAACTTAGGATTGCTACGCAGAGCCACACGTTCCTTTGGAAAATTAAGTATGGAATTTTACACATTAGGGCCTGGAGCTCTGAAATCCTTGAAAGCAGAGTAATAGCACAAGAAAAGTGTCTTCCAGGAAAGGCGTCAAGTCTACGAAGTTGCCGGCTCAAGGGAGATAGAGTTAGTTTCTCAAGAACAAAATTCAAATCCCAAGGAGGGGTGGGAACTCTGATAGGAGGTCTCAGGTGGAGAACCCCTCTGAGGAAAGTCTTAAAGACTTCCAGCTGAGAAAATATTCTGTCTGCAAAGGGAACATGATAGGCCGAAAAGGCCGCCATGTGGACTTTCAGAGAGGAATGACTAAGACCCAGATCGAAGAGAGGGCGCAGGTACTCCAGCAAATGACCAACAGGGCAGGAGAAAGGCTCAACGTCTTTTGAAGCAGCCCAAATTGTGAATCTTTTCCGCTTCATGGCATAGGTAGACCTAGTGGACGGTTTCCTAGCCTCCACCAGAATCTCCGCCACCTGGGAAGAAACTCCAAAGCGGGCCTGAGCTATGTCTGCAGGAGCCATGCATGAAGTTGAAGGATTTGAGACCTGGATGGACCAGGGTTCCCTGATCCTGGGTCAGCAAACCTTGTGACAGAGGAAGAGGCGGCGGTTCCTCTGAGAATTACAGAAGAAGAACCAAACTTGCCTGGGCCAAGAAGGAGGCGATCAGAATCATTTGTGCTCCTTCTGACCCTAGTTTCTACAAGACCTTGGGATCAAAGGAATTGGAAGGCACAGATGAATCTGTCCTTCCAATCTAGAGACAGCGTCTCTCCAGAAACATACTCACAAATGAGGCAGAGCAGGCAGAAGACTGGAAGCTTTGTTTTGAGGGAAACGAACAGGTCTACCTGTGGTGTTCCCAGCGTGAAAGATATCGTCTAGGACCCTTGATCCAGTTCCCACTCGTAGGCCCGAGCAGACAAGCGACTCAGCTTCTCTGCTAAGGTGTTGTCAACTCCCAGAACATGAACTGCCGTGGAGGTGAGAGGTGCTGTACTGCCCAGTCCCACACTCTCATTGCTTCCCTGCAAAGAGGGTAGGAAGCGTCCTTCCCAGTTTGTTGATGTACCATACCACACATATTGTCCGCTCTGGACAGCTAGGTGGCCGAGAAGGAGATACAGGTGGAGGGCTTGGAGGGCATACAGTACTGCCTGAGCTCTAACACATTGATGTGAAGGGTTTGTTCGAGCTTGGACAAAGAGCCCTGGGTCCGATGAGGACCGAAATGGGTTCCCCAACCTTCACCCGAGGCACCTGTAGTCAGAATCCGGGGGGGGGGATGAACAATGAAACCCCGCGAAACAGGTTCTCTGACCATCCACCACTGCAAGTCTCGAACCATGGGAGAGGAGGCCAGAACTAGCTGATCCAAGTCATCCGCCAATTGATCCCATTGGGAGCGAAGCGTCCACTGGGAAACCATTATAAGGAGCCGAGCGCAAGGAACTGTCGGGATAGCAGCCGCCATGAGCCCGAGACGGCGAAGAACCGACCTTGCAGTGACTCACCTGTGGCCGGACAACAGGTTACCAGAGTCTGAACAGTGGCTGCCCTGTCCGGCGGCAGGAAGATCCTGCCTAGGGTTGTGTCCAGTATCGCCCCGATATACTGGAGTCTCTGGGATGGGAGCAAATGAACCTTGAATGGTTGATGGTAATACCCAGGCAGGCAAAGACCTGTTGGGTAAGGAAAGAGCGCAGGAGTTCCTCCTGGGCAGGCCGCCAGGAGCCAGTCGTCAGGTGCAGGAGAAACCTGCACTCCATGGGTGCAGGTGAGCCGCCACCACACCAGGCATTGGTAAATACTTGGGAACCGAGGAGGCCAAATGGAAGTGCCTTGAACTGGTAGTGGTCCCCTGGAAAGCAAAACAGAGATATATGCGGTGGGATGGGCGAATGGAGATATGCAGGTAGGCATCCTGACATCCAGGCGCACATCCACTGGCGGGAGTGGAGGAGGGCAGAAGGCTCTGCAGTGAGAGCATTCTGAACCTCTTGTATTCCACAAATAGGTTCAGGGAACTGAGATCTAGGATGGGTCTTACATCTCCTGTCTTCTTGGGACCAGGAAAAATGGGAATAGTAGCCAGTTCCTGGAGAAGGGGAACAGGTTCTATCGCTTCTTTCAGCAACAGAGCTGAAATTCTTCCTGGACAAGAAGATGATGTTCCCGAGTGTACAACGACCTCTGGGGGGTGACAGGTGGTTTCTGAAGAAACACTATTGAGTGTCCTTCCGCGACTAGTTGGAGCACCAATGAATCAGTTATCCTCTCCCAGCCTGGAAGGTGGAGGGAGAACCTCCCTCCTACTGATTCCTCCAGGAAGCCCGAAGGCTGTGGAAGAGGGGAGTAGTCTGATGTGGGGCAGCGCCGCAGCTGAAGCACCCACTGCTTTTTTGGGCGGAGGGGGCTTGGCAGCTGAGGGGGCCCAGCGTTTCTGTGGCCCGCTTTCCCGGAGGTTTCGCCTTTGGCCAATTCCGTCTGTGAAAGAGACAGCGCTGCAGTTGATGGGGATGGTACACAGAGTGAACAGTCTTTAGTACCGTCCCCTTCTCCTGCAGATCGGTGATGTCCCCATCACTTCCGAAGAGCACTGACCCCCGGAAGGGCGCTTCCTGGATAATGGACTGCACTTCCGGGACCAACCCCGTACACGGAGCCAAGCATGGCGTCATAAGCATCTCTACAGGAGGTTGAGCTCTGTCCAGCAGTGTCACTGCATCGTAAGTCGCACGAAGCATGTGTCGACTGGCCGAACGTGCAGAGCGGACAAGGTCAGACAGTTCCTGCTTGACTTGAGAGTCCGGCAGGGAGTCTAACTTGGGTTCCACCTCAGAAAGAATTGCCTTCTGGTAGTCCCCCATGTGACCGACATAGTTCAGGGCCCTGATCCCCAGCGTGGAAGAAGCGAAAATAATCTTTCCATACTGGTCCAGAAGGTGAGATTCTTTATCAGGTGGCGACGAGCTAAGGTGTTTTGGATTAGCTGACCGGCCGTGAGCGGTGCTAATCACGACCGAGTCAGTTCGAGGGTGGGAATCTCAAAAGTCGACACCCTCTGGAGCCTGGTATAGCCTGTTCGACTTCCAAGGAAGAGGGGCTATTGCCGACGGTTGTTTCCAAATACTGGTAACAAGATGGGCATGAGGCTCAATCCAGGGTGGCACCAAGGTGGGAGCTGTGACGGGCAGATCCAGATGCTCAGCGAGTTACAACCGCTGTGGGTCTGGCTCCAAGGACTGCCATTTATGTACTGCCTGGATTTGATGTAGGAGCTCCGTGAAAGAAGGATCCACCGGAAGAGACTTCGGAGGAGTCCTTGGCCTGGGCTCTGATGGACAGCGAGGCTCGTCGTCCTTCTCGGAGCAGCCAGAGGCGTCAAAGGCGTCCAAGGAGAAGGAGGAGGAAGAAACTGAAGAAGATGACTCCCTTTCCCATCTGGGGGAGGAACGGACCCCTTGGGAAGCCCTCGAAGGAAGCGTGTCCTGCCCCTCTCTGGACCCAGAGGGTTTATCCCTGGAGTCTGGAGGAGGAGAGGGAGTTTGTAGCCATAGACGTACGGGAACCTGAACCGGCACCGTCGTCGGAAGGCGACTCTCCATCTCTCTGGTGGGCTGAGCCTTGGCCTCAGCCCACCAGGAAACTAAGTCTCTGCAAATCCACTGGTGGCTGGGGGCAGTGGAGGAGGAGGAGGAGGATAAGGGTATGGGTTATACCCATAGCAGTATCCATAACCCGTCGATGGGAAGCCTGTCGCAGGGTAGGCGGCGGCCGGGTACTCGCGGTCCCGAGGCAGCGGGCGTCCTGATATGACAGGTTGGGTGCCGGGATCGGGGAAGCTGCCAGAGCAGGCGACCCTGGTGCAACGCCCCCGGTGGAACTGGAGCAGAAGGCCCGGGGGGTGGAGGGCCCAGCGTCGGGGCGGCATCTGGAAGCCGGATGTCGCCCGGGGTCGGCACTACCGGCATCGGGGCCAGCGTCCGAGGTGCCGACATCTGAACTGGCGTCCAGGGAACCAACGTCAGATCAGCAGGAGGTTGATCAGACGGAGGTGGAACCAGGACCTCAACCTTGCCCGGGGACGGAGGGAAAAAGTCCCTGGGGTCGAGCTGATGAGACTCAGGGTACCCGGAGGGCAGCAAAGGCTGCAGGGAGCCAGAACGACGGACGTGGGAGGGTCCGGCGTTGGCTCATCCGCTGTGCAGACGTTGGGCGGACCGACATGCGTCTTGTTAGCGGGATCCAGGCGGATGTCGGAGGAGCCGGCGTCCGACTTGACAGATCCTTACCAGAGGCAGGCCGCGAAGGAGGGGCGGTCTGGTCTGGCAGAAGAGGGGTCGTGCGCCGCCCCAAAAGGTCGGTCAACTTACCTACCTTCTCCATGCGAACGTTGGAGGAGCCGACGTCCGGCTCATCGGAGACACCCACGCCAGTAGGCCGGGAAACCACAGCTTTGCCGGGGACGGAAGCCTCCTAGATCCCAGAGGCGCCTGAAGGGCCCAGCGGAGCCAGACGGGCGGGCCAACGCCGCCTTCAACTCTCTAAGCCGCCGGGCCGAGGAGCGGTCCGGGGTTATCTTCAACACGGCAACCCTTGAGGGAGTCCTGTGGAGGAGCCCTTGTCCCGGTGCTTTTGTTCTTTCTCTTGTGATGGCCTTCAGGGAAGTTGGCGCCTGCGAAGTTTTGAGTTCCTTTCCATGGAGCTCATCTTTTTCAGAATGTGGGCTTCCAGGGACTGCTGCCGCCTTCTCCGGGTGGCCGCATTGAAACTCAGGCAGTGCTGGCACTTCCTAACTTGATGGTCAGGGCCTAGACAAAAAAGGCACAGGGAATGGCCGTCCTTGTGCAGGAGTTGGGTGCTGCACAAGTCGCACTTATTTTTGTGCTTGGAGGGTGTAGGGGAAGACATATACAGACGGATGACTGACGATTATAGTAGAAAAATACAGGTTACTCACCTGTAACAGGAGTTCTAGGAATGGTATATGTTAATCCACACTGTCTGGCAGGTTCCTTCCCGCTTTAAATCTTGCCGGAAGGTCTTCAAGCTGGTTCCTCCCACCCACCCGGTGGTAAAACTCAGCTCCGCCCCATGATGCCAGATCTAGCCCGCTGGAAGCTGTGCTGTGCGCGCCCAAGCCGGGAGAAATGGAGGGGTTTGTGGATGAACAACATATACCATTCCTAGAACTCCTGTTACAGGTGAGTAACCTGTATTTCTAGGACATGGATATGTTGTTCATCCACACTATCTAACGAACTCCCTGGCAGTTCTCCGGAGGAGGGAGGCAAGCACACACCCCCTACTTAGGAATAAAGACTGGAGAACCGAGGCCCCAAAACCAGCATCCCGGCGTGACTCAAGGTCGATTTGGTAGTGGGTGATGAAGGTATGTACTGACTTCCAGGAAGCAGCCCTGCAGATTTCCTGGATAGGGACGTCCCTGTAAGCAGCTACCGATGCAGCGGTATAAGCGGGTAGAATGTTCTTATCCTCTGGGAGGCTCCATGCCCACCAACCTATAGCAGAGATCTATGCAGGAGGTGACCCACCTGCCTATCGCTCTGCTTGCCTGCAGGTCTGCCAGGTGCGGCTTCACCGAGGTGACAAACAGCTGGTGAACCTCTCCCTGAACTTCAGCCGTCCGCTCCTTATAATAAGCGGCTCTTCTTAGGGTCCAAAGTATGGAGCCTATATTCGCCTCAGGTGTGACTGGGATAGAACACCGGCAGAGTCAACACCTGGTTAAGGTGAAACTCCGACACCACCCCGAAGAATTTGGTGGGCGCAGGACAACCTGTCCCTGTGGAAGACCAGATAAGGAGACTCGATGGAAGCGCCTGGAGCTCTCCCATCCTTCTGACTGACGTGATAGCCACCAAGAAGGCGGTCTTCCACGACAGGTGGGAGATATTGCACCTGTGCATTGGTTGAATGGCCTGCCCATGAACTTAGCCAATACCAGCAGTAGATCACGGAGGTGGAGGTTCTACGCACGGAGGATATGTGATCAAGGCCGCTGAAAAAGCACCTGACCACCACCTCCTGCGCCGACGCTTCCCGGCCCGGTAAGCACGGATGGCTATGAGGGACCCTAAAGGTGGAGTGGGCGAAGCCCTTGCTGAGAAAGGACCACAGGTAGTCCAGAATGCATGCCAAGGAACAGGAGGAAGGGTCCAGGCCCTTGCCCTGACACCAAACTGAGAATCTCTTCCATTTGAAGGCGTAGCATTTTCTGGTCGACTCCTTACGGGACGCCTCAACGACGTTGAGGACCTCGTCAGAAAGACCCAAGGCCTGGAACTCTAGCCGCTCAGGAACCAGGCCGTCAGGTGCAGGGATTGAAGGTCCTGATGGAATACCTTCCCCTGATTGACTGAGATCAGGTCCGGGCAGGCTGGAAGCCGCCTCAGGAGCCTGAAGCTGAGACTGAGGAGCTCTGGATACCAGAACTGACGGGGCCAGTCTGGGGCTACAAGAATCACCTGTGCCTTGTCCCTCCTCGGCTTGAGAAGCACCTTGTGGATCAAGGGAAATGGGGGAAAGGCACAGAAGAGGCCGGGGTCCACGGCCTCGGGAACATCCTGCAGCGAGCCCTGCTGAGGGGGGCGGGCAGGCACGAAACAGTCTCAGCTTCGCATTCTCCCTGGAGGCAAACAGGTCCACCTGAGGCGTGCCCCAGTGGGAGAAGAGATCTTGTACTACCTCCGGCAGGAGAGACCACCCGTGAGACGCAGCCCCTATCCGGCTTAGGGCATCAGCCAGGGAGTTGGAGGCTCCTGCCACGTGAATGGCAAGGAGATCCGCCTCCAGGCTGCGCACGAGTGACCAAATGCAGAGAGCTTCCCTGCACAGAGGCATGGAGCGCGTCCCAGCCCTGGCGGTTTAGATAGTACATGGTCGTGGTATTGTCCGTCTGGACCTGAACCACTTGACCTCGTGAGAAATGGGCGAAGGCGGTGAGGGCTAGACTGAACCGCTCGAAGCCCCAGCAGGTTGATGTGGCATCGAGACACCTGAGGGGACCAGAGGCCGTGCGCTCTGTGCTCCCCCAGATGGGCACCCCAACCCATCAGAGGGGCATCGGTCGATAGAGAGACCGTCGGCTCGGGGTGGACAAACGGGATGCCCTCCTGCAGATGTACCGGAACGGTCCACCACTGGAGCGTTCCACATCCCCTGGATCACAGTCACTAGCTGATCCAACGGATCGAAGAGCTGTGACCACTGGCCGGCCAGTCCCCATTGAAGGGGACGCATGTACCAGCGGGCCCAACGGACCACGCTGGTGCAGGCCGCCATGAGGACCAGGAGGCGCCGGATGTCCCGGGCAGGGCGGTGCACAACCAAAATGATTGGGCAAGGAGGAAAGAACCTCGGCCCTGTCCCGGGAGCTGTGCTCTGGCTTGAAGAGAGTCGAGCTCTGCCCGATGAAAGTATCACCTGCTTTGGCACGAATTCCGACTTGGCCTCGCTGATGAGGAGGCCAATCTGAGAGACAAACCTGGAGGCCAGATCCTGGACGCTCCACCTCCGCTCTGGAGGGCTGCAATCAACCAGTCGTCCAGATAGGGGTACACCCGGACCCTTCGGCGCCGCAGGAATGCTGTCACCGCTGCCATGCATTTGGTGAAGACCCTGGGAGCTAGGGAGAGGCCGAAGGGCATGGCCCGGAACTCGTAAAGGGATCCCTCCGCTCTGAAGCAGAGGAATCTCTGATGAGACGGACGGATTGGGACGTGAAAGAATGCGTCCTGGAGGTCCAGGGAACAGAACCACACGCCTCGTTCCAAGGATGGGATTATCTGAGCCAGAGTGACTATCCTGAAGGTCCGAGACCTTAGGAACCTGTTCAGGTCGTGCAGGTCGAGAATGGGCGCCAGCCCCCCGTCTGTTTTGGGACCAGGAAATACCTGGACACAAACCCCGGGTCTGGAGGAGGATCTGCCACCTTCCTGATCGCCTCTTTTTCGAGAAGCAGAGCAACATCAGCTCGGCGGGCCGACAGCGAGGCTGCGGACCCCGTAGCCCCCCCGAGGGGCGACGGCTCGAAAGGGTGGGGTCTGCTCGAACTCCAGAGGCAGGCCCTTTCCTACCACCTCCAACACCCAGCAGTCCGTGGTGATAGCAGACCAGGTGGAAAGGAAGTGGCGGAGCCGTCCCCCCATGGGAGGAACCCAGGGGGGAGTGACGGGGCTGGGGTGACACCCCTCAACCTGTCACTAGGCAGGCTTGGAGGAGGGACCGCTGAGGGACCTCCTGGACCTTACTTCCTGCTTCCTGTTGGAGGAAGCCGCGGGCTTGGGTTTGGGATGCCAAACATGAGCCTGCTGGCCCTGATGCTGGTGCTGCTGGGCCAGACGTGCCGCAGGCGCAGAAGGACGAAAGGACTTGTGCTGCTGCTGACTGCGGCCTTTGTCCTTCTGGGCGGAGGTGACAGAGTCCAGGGTGGCACTGGATTTTTCGATCCGCTGGAGGTGACCTTCCACTCCAGGGCCGAAGAGGTCGGTCCCCAAGAAGGTGACATCCGCCAACTTGTGCTGGGTATCCGCCGTAAAGGTGGATATCTTCAGCCATGCCCTGCGGCGCATGGCCACTGCGGCCGCCACTGATCTGGCACAGGAGTCCCCTATGTCCAGAGCTGTCTGGAGCTGCTGCTTCGCCACTGCCCTAACCTGGTCCCGGACCTGCCGGACCGTGGTCTGGAGGTCGGCCAGGAGATGAGGGATCACCTCAGCCAGGGAACCCATGAGGGCGTGGGAGAAGTGTGCCATCAGCACGGCCGAGCTGGCCTGGCGGAGGCCAAGGGAGGACGCAGCATACACCTTGCGCCCGGCGCAGTCTAGCTTTTTGGACTCCTTGTCGGGGGGGCTTGTCCACGGCCCTGGTGTTACGGAGGCAGCTGTCGGTGACCAACCCCTCGGCAGAGGGTGCTCCAAAACCAGACAGAGAGCCAGTAGAGACCGCGATACTTCCTGGCCATCCTGGCCGAGGCGCAGGACAGGAAGCAGGCCGCTGCCAAAGCTCCAAGGCTGGGCCGACAATGGCCTCAGCCACAGGAAAGGCCTCCGTGGGTGAATCCCCTCGGTCCAGCATCTCCGTCAGGGGATACTTGGCCCGTTTGGACACGGGCTCGAGCTGCATCCCAGTGGATTCAGAGATGAGCCGGAGCAGACCCATAAAGGACGATGGGCTTTCGTCCAGTGACTGGCCCCGGAGGACTCCAGGTCAACCTGCCTGGAGAACAGGGAGGAGTCGTCGGACTCCGAAGAGCTGCCTAGGGCCTGAGCCACCCTCCACCTGCCGAGGACGGTCGGGAGTGAGGGTGACCGACACCCTGTGGGGCAAGCCTTGAACCGACCGAGAGTCCTTGGTCGGTGCCCCCGATTTTGGTTGTGGAGGCGGAGGTTCCACCACAATCAGTGGGGCAGCAAGTTTAGGCCGAACAACTGGCCCAGACATGGACATCTTGACTGCAGCGAGAGGTTGCTTTGGCCGATCGGGTGACAGCCACTTGATGGCCCGGGGAAGGCATCAGAGTCAACTTAGCCCCGGACAAAAGTAACTGCTGCCATATCAGCTCCTCATAGTGTCGATGCAATTTGCGCCCAAGCCTCTCCTCATCCGAAGAGGAAGACGAGGAGGAGCGGCGGCGCCGCTTACCTCGGTGCAGAGACCGAGACCGCCGACGGCGGGATCGGCTGGACCCTGAAGAGTTCCGAGACTGAGACCGAGAACCTCGGTGTGTCCCAGGACGGGCCTGGGAGGGAGCAGGGGACACCCGCTCCTCCCTCGGCTTGGACGTCTTAACCGGGCAGTGCTGCACCGATGGCGCAGGTAAAGCCTCGGTTTCCACCAGGGGAACCGGCAAAGACGGGTTGTCAGCCTCACCAGTCGACAAACCGTACGACGGGTCGAGAGAAAAATCTCGACCGCGTCAACGGCTGTCTCGGCCGGCTGACCTGACGGGGACGCCTTGAAGCCAGCAACCTTAGCCACAACCTAGACCAAAGTCGACGGTCAGCTGCCCGGGAAAGAGGACCTCTCCCGCTCCCATGAACGCCGACGATGGGACTTACCCTTGGGATCCTTCTTCTTGGACGAGAGGAATGTCCGATGGCCCCTCTCCCTTCGTGGAAAGGGAATGGCAGCTCCTTGAATGAAGCAGAATATGAGGTACCCAAGGCGGCGGGATAAATGCCGACCAAGGAAGAAGATCGGCCTGGGCCGCCCTCCTCGAGGGCGATCATCTGCTCAAAGCTGCTCAGCCGAGCCAGCGCGGTAAGTGCCTAACAGGCCTCTTCGACTTAACAGGCGTTGGCGGCTTCTCCAGGCGCCCGAAGCTTCAACCGGGCAGCGTGGTCCTCCAAGACGTTGGCCGAAAACGAACAGCAAGACTCTCAGGCCTGCGGGTCATGTTCTAGGCCGAGGTAGTAGACACACGTGGAGTGCGGATCCGTCCTCGACATCTTCTGCCCACACGGGCACCGCCAAAAACCGGGAGTCGATTTGTCCATCGCAGCCGCGAGGGAAAAGGAAGACCGAAGTCTTGAAAATTTTAAAAAGAGTTTCGGACGAACCGAAGAATTAGGATCCAGTCTATCACACAGAGCGTTAAGGAGGGAACCTGAGCTTCCAAGCGGTAAGGAAGATCTGGCATCATGGGAGGAGCCGAGTTTTACCACCGGGTGGGTGGGAGAAGCCAGGTTGAAGACCTTCCGCAAGATTTAAAGCGGCAAGGAACCCGCCAGACAGTGTGGATGAACAACATATCCATGTCCTAAACGAAAAAACTCTAAAATAACCAACAAAGGGCCTGACAGGCAGGAACTTTCCATGGCGCTGGCATAAGCTAGCGGGGAAAGAACTGGAAGGCGGGCGTGAGGACCGCCCCTTTATACCGTCTCCTGACGCCAGTCACCTGACATGGGGGCGGCTAGAAATTTTTCCGTGGGTCCTGCCGTCCTATATGTAATTACCTACTGCAAGAGCCCTCTCGAAGCAAGATCTGGTATTTGAAAGCCTCCAAGCCCAATTTTGCTGTGTCTAGCAGTTTTGACACTGTTAGAGGGGTTAGCCTCAGCACTATCCACTACTGACTGCCAGAGAGCTTTCGATAAAGGGCTGCATAAGTCTGGTAGCTGGCTTGACGAATTGCCAGGGATGCCGAAAAGTACCTCTTTTTTGCCATGCTGTCCACCTCTCTCGTATCCTTCTCAGGGGGGTGAGAGAATAAGGGAGTTTTGGCCTTCTCACAGGCAGCCTGCTGTACAATACCCTGGTGGTCTGGGTGACAAACAAAATTCAGCACCAGATTTTTTTTTTTTTTAAACTCAGCTTTATTAAGAGCTTAATTAATGCAGATATACAGTTATGATCTAGAAAAACATATGTTAGCTATAACAAAGTACATCTAAAGAAGACATATACAGGTAACAGTTAAGACATCAGAAAAAAAATTCTTCACTTACTGATAATCCATACGAATTATTAAATTAACTAGATACTACAAAGAGTATTAAATCAAGTCCCAGATTTCACAGACTTCATTTAAACACATGGTGTCAAAACACAGTAAAATTAACAGAGCATATCTAGAGCTTCAACACAGGCCCTAACAGTTAGGTTGTGTGTCGATAAAACTCCCCAATTAATAGTACCCATCAGTATAAACAAACCCACCGAGGGTGTCTAATGTGATTTGGCCTCTGCCCCAAAAACTGGGGAAGAGCAAAATGCCCATTCTTATTCCCCGCTTTGCAGTAACCAGGATTCCCATCGTCACCAACGCTGTAGGTGCAGATCTTGTTGCAGCCTTAGTCTGGCCGTTAGAAACTCCATCAGTACCACTTCCTTCATCCTTTTGATCCATTCTGCAAGGGTGGGGGCTCCCTACTCAGCCATCTGGAAGGGATGCATTTTAATGCCACCGCTAGGAGCACGACTGTCACCTTTCAACAGTCACCTTTTAACCGTGCGGCCATAGGGGATCCCAAGGATCCAATCCTCAAAGGTGCGAAGGATTGTGACACCTAGAATGTGTCCCACTACCTCATCCAAATAATTCCAAAACATGGTCAATTGTGGGCAAGCCCAAAAAATATACCAGTGACTACCCTCCCCCTGCATTCTCTCCAACATGAGGCATCCCCCCTGTATAATGTTGGATGACTGGGAGAGACTCTATTAAAAAAAAAAAAAAGACAAGAATCTTCTAGTAGAACTCACACCATACTAGAGAGAAGGTTACCTTCCAGCCCACTTTCAATCTTTTGTATCCAGTCTGCTTCTCCGAGTGTAATGCCCGTCTCTCTCTCCCCCAAAGTATTTCATGTTGGAGCAAGGATCCCCCTCCCCCCCCAGCAGACTATATAAATTCGTGACTGGTTTGACCTTAGCAGAAATGATCACTACCCCGTACAGGAACTGCTCCCAAGCAGAGTATGGTCTGGTTAATCTTAAGATGATCTGAAAAATGTATGAAGTGTCTGACCTGAATAAATCTGAAAATCTCTGTTATCCCAACCAGACTTATCTTTTGCTCTCTAAAATGAAAATACACTGAACTCCCTCAATTAGTTGTGTGATCCTAGTTATTCCCCTTCTGGCCCATCCAGCAAACCCCAGATCCAACATGGGCAGGAAAAGTCCGGGTCATACCTATTTAAGGATAGTGGGCCTACTCTGTCTGGGGTGTTCGTGAGTTTCCTAATCTTCAGTAAAACAAGCAGCCCTCGCTTCACCCATCTGTTTTTAAGTTGTCGAGCATATTCCAAGGATAGGGGTAGGTAAGAAACAGTGCTAGAGTATAAAGTGGTCTCCCGTCCAGTAATCCATCCTCCATCTCATCCCATCTGGAACCGGTCCGCTTCTTGGCCCATGAAAGAACAGGGATCATCTGAGCAGCTAAGTAGTAAAAATAAAAATTGGGTAGGGCCAGGCCACCCTTCTCACAGGGAAGGAAGAGTAGGCGTCTGGTTACTCGGGGTTTCTTATGTTGCCAGATAAACCCTCATCACCCCTTTGTCAGCCTGTTCCAAAGGAGATTGGCAATTTCAATGGAAGACATTGGAACAGGAACAAAAATCGAGGGAGAATATTCATCTTGAGGGTCTAAATTCAGCCAAGGAAAGGGGAGGAGGCGCCACCTGGCCAAATCTCGCTTCACCTGGTCCCAAAGTCGTCCGTAATTGAGGGCAAACAATTTTGAGAGGTCTATGGATATTTGAATTCGAGATATCTGATTTTGCCCTTAGGGCCCAACTGACAGGAAACTATCCTCGAATCCCCAGGAACCATACCACTTATAACCAAAGCCTCAGATTTTAAGTTTATTTTATAGCCAGATCTCTCTCCAAAGGACTGAGATTCGATTTTTCGGGTGGACAAAAGAATATGGAGTCATCTGCATATAGTGAGTTTTGTTTCTCCCCCAAATGATCCCAGACATCTAAACTCTGTGACCTTGTTAGCAGGCTCCAAGAAGAAGGTAAAGAGAAGTGGAGAGGGCATCCCTGCGGAGTGCCTCTGGCTAGGGAAACAAGAAAAGCTTATCCCATTCACCCTCACCAACACTGGTGGTCTGGAGTATAGTGAGTGTATGTAAGAATTTAGGGCCAAAATTAATTTTCTCCATAGAGGCTTTTAGAAAATTCCAATTCACCGTATCAAATGTTTTCTCTGCATCCATGGCTATAGCTATCTGAAAGTTCTTTTGATTTGGGAGGGAATAATTTTAAGGAGTCTCCTGATTTTATCAAATAGGTATCATCCTGTAATAAAGCACGTCTGGTCTTCGTGTACCAGAGAGGTAATGTGGGTTAGAAGCCTCCCTGCTAACAATCCGTGAACAACTTGTCCACATTTAAAGGAGATGGGCCTATAAAGCCACATTCCAATTGGCCTTTGCCCTCCTTTGTGGATTACTGAAATGTGAGCAGGCTGCCACAAGTCAGAAAAGCCCCTCCCAATCCATGCTCTCCATGCGCTGGGAGCAAGAGTGGCAGAAGAAGGTCAGCAAAGTTTTTAAAAACTCAGAGGGAAATCCATCAGGCCCGGCTGCTTTGCTGTTCTTCACTTTTGAGATTTGAGCTACACGTTCGGGCCTCGAGATGGGCGCATCTAGGTGCTCAAGGGCTGATTGCGAGAGGATTCTTAAGTCTAACCCATCAAAAAAGGAAGAGACCTTTCGTCCGAAGTCCAAAATAGGTTCCTGGGAGTACAGTTTTTTTTGTTTTTTTGTTTTTTTTTTAATAAAAAAAATCAGTAAATTCCTTTGTTTTCTTCGGGTGAGAGACTATCCTTCCAGCATCTGACTGGTCCCCAAGTCTGAGGATCAGTCTACTTAGCTGCTGTTGCCCAAGTGTGGCTGCAAGGAAGCTCCCCACCCTATTACCGCCCTCATAGTATGTTTGTCGAGCTCTTCTATAAGATGCTTCTGTGTAAGCTCCAAGACGTGTCTCCAAGGCCAGGCGTTTTTCAGCTAGGACTTGTGTCTGTTTATTTAATGAAATTGTGTGTATGAATTCCAATTCTTCTAGTTTCCTTTCCAGTTCCACCCTCTTTTGCTCCCTGCAATGTTTAGCAAGTGAGGAGTACTCTATGATGGTGCCTCTGAGCACAGCCTTTAGAACATCCCATCTCACCACATGGGAGGTCGTCTCCACTGGATTTTCGGTTCATATGTCTGAATAGTGCTGATCATCAGGTCTTTAAACTCCGGTGTAAGGGAGACCCACATTCAGTCTCCAGCGGGAGTTACAAATTTGGGGCATTAGTTTTAGTGAGAGCTTAACTGGGGCGTGGTCCGAAGGGTGCAAGGCATAATTTGACAGGCGGTCGCTGAATGCAACACTCTCTGTAATAAAGGAGGTCATTTCTGCTGTTGCAATTATGTCTGCAGAAAATGTAGAAATCCATAAAATTCCCATTTAGTCTCCGCCATATGTCTACGAGACCTAGGTTCTGTGATATTCTGTGCAGGGAATGTCCCGCTGACCCCAGTTTTTTGTTTATGGAGCCCCCTTGTATGTCCAGTGATGTAGACAGTATGGCGTTAAAGTCCCCTCCTAGAATACAAAGTTGATCAGTGGACTGTATCGTAGTTAAAAACATTAAAAAAAAAAAGAGGCAGCCTCTTTGTCGTCATTAGGGGCATATAAACAAACAAGCAATTATACAAGGGGTGTCCAACACCCGAGCCTGCAATGAAATGCATCTCCCCTCTGGGTCTGTTTGAGAAGCCATGATCTCGATGGGACATGTCTTGTGTATTAGAATAGCCGTGCCTCTACAATAGGGGTGGATCAGGCAGGTAGAAGCATACACCTGACCTACCCAGCTACGGAGTTACTTTTGGTGCTCACCTTCAGTAAGGTGCGTCTCCTGGAGCAATGCAATACGAGTTCCCATTCTATTCAACTCTCCCTCTCTTTATAGGGCTGTTTAGTCCCCTAACATTATATGATGTGATAATCAAGTCCCCCATGATAAATGTGTAAGAGAGTGCATGGGATCTGCTGCCTGTTGAAGCTTTTCCCCACCCCTGGATCAAACCCCGGAGAGAGAATACAAGGAGACACACAGCCCAGGCATTGCTAAGGGAGTCTAATGAGCACACAACCAAAAACAACAGCAACAATTATTTGGACCAATCATGTCCAGTGAACCATTAACAAGAAGAACAAGTATAACAAAATGAGAACATTCTGCTTTAAGAGTGTGGCATGTATCTCCCCAACACAGCGGATGTAAAAGTAGTGGAGGAGTGCAGAATTAAATTCTGTGCTCTGTGGCCTCCGCCATCGGGCACAAAGCAACTGGTGTGATCGCACAAGTGTCATGCTGCAAGCACCAACAGAGTGCGCCCCCACAAATATAGTATTAACATTATGACAAGGGCGTGGGGGGTAAGAGATTTAGGCAATTGAACATGTTGCTCCTATGTCTGCCCCCCACCCCCCAAGGAATCAACCCTTCCCCTCCTTAGTAGAAGGCTGGCAGTGGTCTAGGGTAGGGAGCATCTAAACCCTTTCCCCCTGGGTCTATTACGAAGGCAAAGGTATTGTGAATGCATCAAATGTTTAAGACATTATCAACTTTCCCTTCCCCAACCCCCAATTCTCAAACCTTGAGTGAAACGTTAATCAGCCATTGTTGGGTTACCCAAAGTCTCATTTGTTAGAAGCATGTCAGTTCTTAAAGGAGCCAGCACAATCTCGCCTATCCTCTGCCGACTAGGAGTCCTGTCTGGTTCATTTCTTCGCTGAGGCTGCAGCTCGAAGTTTAGCCCATAATCCAGAGTTGGTATCTGCAGAAGCTGCTGTGGGCCCTTTATTCACTGGAATCCATTGCCTATGGTCTTGAATCAGACTTGGGGTAACCATTTAGTAAGGCGCTATGCCCAGGAGGCCAGGTATTTTCTGGCTTCAGCTGGAGAATCACAGATTTTGGTTCCACTGTCCGAAATAATGCAAGAGCTGTGCTGGAAAATCCATACGAGCCTTCAGTCCTTTGTTTCTAAGCTCCCTGATGACCAGGAACCAGACTTTTCTCCTCACCATAGTTGTGGGGCATAGTCTGGCTCGATGTAAAGTCTTTGTCCCCAAAATCATTTCTTTCTGAGATCAGGCCTTAGGAGAATAATCTTTCATATGATAAGCTAAAAATGCAAGCACTATAGACCATGGCCTAGCTTTCGGATCCTTAGGCGGGGCCGCTAAAGTACGATGGACCAAATGATGTGTAGGCTCTGATCTTTATCTAAATTTAGCAGTTCCTTAAGAAGGCTCTTGAATACTGGCTTATCCCCCGATTCAGTAAGCTCTGGTAATCCATGGATTCTTAAATTGACTCTCCGCGAGCAGTTCTCCAGATCCTCCAACCTCTCTAGGAGGAACTGGGAGCAATTATGTAATTGTATAATTGCCCCATTATGTAAATCCAAAGTTTATGACTGACCTGAGAGGGATTCCTCAATGGACTGGAGCTGCTGTGTGTGTTGGAGAAATTTCGCCTTATTATCCGCTACTTCCTCTCTGAAGGCGTCCATGGAGCGTGTATGTCGCCGCAGCTCTTTGCAAAGCTGCCAAGAGGTAATCATAACATCTTCTCTTGCCTTCTGAGGAGCTGCTCCTCAGCTCTGGGGCCATGGTTTCAGGCGGCCTTGCCGATGGGGAACCCTGTTCGCGCCTCGGACTTTAATATCTAGCTTCTGTTGTTTCAAGCAGCTCAATGGTCCCGGTTTTGACTTAGCCCGGCTGGCCATACTGCTAGAGGTAACGCCAACTTTTTTGTAGAGGTAGTTGGCCAATCTGGTTTTGGTCGCAGGGGCTCTGAGCTATGTTTCAGTGTGGCCGCATTGCTCGGTGACGTCACCGGAAGTGGGTCAGTACCAGATCTGATTCTTCTTGTCATACTTTTTGTCTGTGGGTATGACTGTATTGGGAGCCTTTAGGATTTCTAAAACATCCTTCTTAAAGAATCTGTAAATTGACAAAAGGAGCCTCTGAGGGTGTGAGCCCCTTCAACTCCATGTATTGTGCCTCCTCTTCATCCTGGATCTCTTCAGCTGTCTGGTGATCCAGGGTTTCCATCATTTTATTGACAAAAGAAAAATGGGAAGAGAAATCCTCTCAGGGTCTGGGAGGGGCAAAATCCTGTTCTGGTGATACCTCATGTTCAATTCCCTCTTCCAGGTCATCCTCCTCATATGCCACTGTAGCAGTAGGCAAGAGAGGGCAAGCAACAGTTGCTTTTTTTTTTTTAGCAGTAGTAATCACAGGCTGCTGGGGATAAAGTAAACCCTGCAGAGTCTGGAGTAAGGCTAAAGCCTGTGTCAAATCAGTAGGAGGAAGAGGAGGAGCATTAATAGGCACCTGAGGGACCCCTTGAGGCATTTCAGCCAGGGTGCCAGTGTGTTTGGTTTTCTTTAATTTCTTGGCAGGCACCGGGGAGTCAGCCAGGTGATTGCCTCTCTTGCCAGAGCCCTCACCCATATCGGGGTGGATTTAGAGGCTCTGGAAAGAACTGCCACAGTCTTAGAGGGGATGGACTGGTTAGAGCCCATGGATCCCTCCTCTAGTTTTCTTTAAGCCTCTCCTCGCTTTCTACTGCCTTAACAGGGACAGACTTACAAATATCACAGTCTTCACTGAAGTGCTGTTGTCCAAAGCAAATTATGGAAAGATCATACTTGTCTGCCTTGGCAAACACCTCTACACACTTCAAGCAATTCTTGACCAGGGTGTCCCGTTTTCTTTTTAGGCTTGTCTGACCTAGAAAACAGGAACCACTAACTAAACAATACTCTAAATTTAAATATTTGCGGTCGGTTTCAATGAGAAGCAGTCGGTTCAGGAACAGATAGTGAAAAACTACAGCTCCAATTGGATCCGGAACAGAGAAACCGCTGAGAAAAAAAACAAACCTCTGTTCAAAAGCAGATAAAATTGAAGAAATTAAAGAATAGAGTAACCGGAACCCCCCAAAAAGGATCAGATTAAATAAAAAGAAAGGTTGGTTGCCCATCGGTTTTAAATGAGTCACGAGGAACCGATAAACAAGTTTAAATTTAAAACTTATGCGGTATAACACACTAAACAATGACACTAGGCAGTAATGAAAAATAAACCAAACAAAGTTTTTTTTGCTCTATGCACTACAGGAATCTGTTGACTTAGAGATATCTCCAGGGCATCTGAACTTTGCAGCAAAGAGAAGAAATCTGAGGTAGAATATAGACAGTTGACACTAGGCAGTTTGAAAACAGATGCCCAAGCTAAACATTCCATGATTAGCACAGCATTCTATTCTCTCTCTGGAGCGATGCCAATTTAAAGGAGCACTGCAAGAGTAATAATATTGGTGGATTCCTGGGGTTAGAACATCAAAATAGTTTCTTGCAAGGCACTGTTGAGCTGGTCTTCTGACTACAGAAATAAGCCAGTCATCCAGGTAGGAGGTAGACAAAGTAGCCTTTTCTTCTCAAGGTTGCTGCTACCACTGGACACTCACATGTTTAGGCTGTTCAGTCTGTTTTGGGATTCTCTCTCTGGGAATGGCTCAGGAGGTGCTCCGGAGCCTGTAGAGCAAGCCCCTTTACTGTTGTCCACCAGGAGGTGAACACCACACAGACGCCTGCTTGAAGGACAACTGGGAGCAGGCGCCTGGTGCGATGGCTCGGGAGCAGGGCCTTAGGGCCTTCTGGGGCAGGCATCCGTCAGGAGACTTCTCAATCACCATATCAGGCTGCAGGTCTGGCTCAGTATCAGGGGGAGACCTGTAGTCCAACCCGGCATCAAGCTTTGCCTGCGACTCATCTGGCTACTGATCTCCAGAAGCAGGGGCAGACGGCCTATTATCGGCCGGGGCCACCTGGTCTTTGTCAGAAGGCGAGCTAGTCCGGCTTACCGGTCGTCTGTCGCCCGCGGAAGGTTTCCCCTTCACAGGGGGCAGAGGCATCCGATGCCAGACGGCCTCCTGGCGTCTGGTAGAGTCATCCGAGGGTTTGTGCTTATCAAACGAACCACTGGACTTACGGCCTGATTCTGAAGACCTGCCAGAGGAAGAGGCCTTTCCCTCTTGGGTCGATCCATGAGAATGTTTATGGGATCGGTGAGCCAAGGGGAGCTGGGCAGATGAAAGTCCAGAGGAAGAAGACTCCTTGTTCGTCGTGGGAGGAGGAGGAGTAGGATGTCTTCTTGGGACCAGACCCAGAGGTGGCCAGTGGGACCAACCCTGACCTCCCGCTGGAGGCTGAGGAAGTACAAGCCTTGTGGGGGGACTTGCGGCAGGACTCCGACAGCTTGTCTTTCTCCTGGTGATGGTGTTGTTTCCTCCCCTTACTTCTCTGTGTGGGGGAGACTAGCAGGGGAAGAATACTGCATAGTTGCCACCTGCTTCTCTAGATGATGAGCCAGTGCCCTGAAGGCCTTTCTGATGCGAGTCTTCGGGCCGGTGGTCTGGGCCTGAGCAGATCAAGAAGGCCGCGTGGCCGTCCTTGGCCAGCATCTGCTTCTCGCACTGACTTCAACTTGTGCAGAGTGGAAAGAGACGAAGACGTGCAAATTCATCAAAAAAAAAAAAATGATGAAGACTGAAAATGAATGTTCCAATGAGGAAAACAGCACAGTCGACTGAAAAATTGGGCATCCGTGGAGCCGAGATAAGCAGGTAGGCGGTGGAAAAAGAACAGATGGCGCCGGGGGACTGCTGGCTAGAAGATTTTTTCATGGGGGCCCCAATGCCTGGCGGCCTTAGTCCTATTGGTATTACCTGCTGCAAGAGCTCACCTCTAAGTAATACTGGTCAGAACCCAAGCTGGGCTCTAAACCGCAGCCCCTAGAAGAAAGGGAAGCTGATCCTGGGGAGGATCTGTGCCTTCTAGAGAATGAAACTAGCTGTTGGGCCAGCGGCAGGGAGTAGGACAGCGATGGTTAGTCAAGCGCCGGCAATGATGACTGTCCCCGTTGTAGGAGCGACGAGGCCAGAAACTAAGTGACCGTGGGAGATGTCTTTTGTGTAAAGTTCGTACACGGAGTCCATGGAGCTGCATGACAAGACTTTGTTCTTGGCTTAGGAGAAGATGGCTTAGGAGAACACAGTTTCTCAGCCGGACTTTTGTTCTCTTTATCCGGAGCCAGTTCTGGGTCCGGCTGCGGCAGATCACCATCCTTTTTGACCTGTCCCCACCAAAACTGAAATAGTTCAGTCAGTTCTTCCTTTGTGAACTGCGCCGCAGCTGAACCTCCTGAAGGCGAAGGCCGCTCAAGTGTGGGAGGCGCAATAGATGACATGGGGAGGTCTTGTGGGTCTAAGAAAAGGGTGTGGACTGATCCCATTGTCTTTCGGCGTGGACACCCTGTGGACCGGCCAACGTTCGGATATTGAGGCCTTGCCCAAAGGAATCATTCCTGGACCAACGGGCTGGAGCCGGTGGGTTTTGGGGCAGTCTGTTTAGAAACAGCAGCAGACGCCTCTGAGGATCGATGAGTCGCGAGCGGTCGAGTGACTGACTCCCGATACTTGGAAGCCAAGGCCTTACCCGGCATACCGGGGGCAGACATCAGGACCTTACATGGTGGGACTGAAGTCCCTGTGGATGAAGTACAGGTCCTGATCCCTGTGGTGGAGGACGTCTACAAGGGAACAGCCTTCACCTTCAGAGAAGTTTGGGCTGGAGACCCAGAGCCCTGCTTCTATTCCCAGACGCCAGCATTTTAGCAGCAATGGAAGCTTCTTGCCACCCTGTAGAGTGCTGAGAGTGGCAAGAATGGTCAAACCCTCTGAGTTTGACTCAAAGGAGGCTTCTTTTGGTGAGGGGGACTGGGAGCACAAACGCCTTGGATCAACCTGGTCCTTTTTCTGGGACTTTCAATCAGAGTCCTTTTTGTCCTTATGCTTGCAAGAAGTAGAGGAGGAGGAGGAGGATTTTTCAGCTGGTGAGGCCTGTATCACTGCCACCTGCTACTCTAGAAGATGGGCTTTGAATGCCTTCAGGAAGCGAATTCTAGTCCAACCAGTAAAGCCTCTGCACAACAAGCAGGCCTTGGTGTCATGGTCTGGCCCCAGACAGAAGATACAAGCCTATTTATCCTTCGCCAGTATCAGGGAGATCACAGACGCACTTTGTTTTCTTCTCGGTGGACAAGACGAAGACAACCTAGAGCAACTGGAGACGAAAAAGCGGATTCTTTCACCAAGGAAATTAGGCAAAAAGAAAAGGAGACTAACGCTAGTTCTTCCAGTAGTTCACCAAAGAGCCAAGTCAACGGGTCTGCAGCAGGAAAAAGAACTGAGTGGGGTTGGAGACTGCCCGTGACACACCATCGGTCAATGTCGAGCGAAGCCAGCGTCATGGTGCCCCGCTGGAGACTGCTAGACAGACATCTGCCGTGGGGTCGTAGTGCCCGCGTGTATAGTCTCAATGGTAATAGCCTGCTGCAAGAGCTCACTCAAAGATCTTTGGGTTAGGGCATAGGACACCCTGCATCCGTGGAAGACCAGATGAGAGACTGAGCACCTGGAGCTCCCCAAATCCTTGGTAGGACGTGATAGTCACCAGGAAGGCGGTCTTTCACTACAAGTGTAACATCTCACTCCTGTGCATCGGTTCGAATGGCTTATCCATGAGCTTTGCCAGTACCAGCAGCAGACCCCACAGTGGTGATGGTTCACGCACCGGAGGGGAAATATGGTTGAGGCCTTTGAAGAAATGCCAGACCACCTTCTCCTGTGCAGTCTGCTGACCGGCCCACGCCCAGTAAGCAGAGATGGCTGCGAGGTGCACCTTAACAGTCATAAACCGAAGACCCCCTTTGGAGAGAGACTAAAGGTAGATGAGAATGCTAGCCACTGGAGAGGACAGAGGGTCCAGCCCCTTGCCCCGACACTAAATTGAGAATCTCCTCCACTTGAAGGCACAGCACTTCCTGGTCAATTCCTTCCTAGATGCCTCAACTACAGTGAGTAAATCTTTAGAAAGACCCAAAGCCTAGAACTCTAGCTGCTCAGGAACCAGGCCGTCAGGTGCAGGGATTGAAAGTCCAGGCGAAGGACCTTCCCCTGACAGAGCAGGTCTGGGAGTGCTGTGAGACGCCTTGGGAGCCTGATGCCGAGGCTGAGCAGATCAAGGTACCAAAACTGGTGGGGCCAGTCTGGAGCCATCAGGATCACCTGTGCCTTGTCCCTCCTGATCTTGAGGAGCATCTTGTGAATCAAGGAAGGCACGAGAGGACTAGGGCCTACAGCCTCGAGAAGGAACCCCATGCAGCGAGCCCTGTTTGGGGGGGACAGGCACGGGCACAAAACAGCCTCAGCTATGCGTTCTCCCTGGAGGCGAACAGGTCCACCTGATGGGTGCCCCACTGGGAGAACAAGCTGTGTACTACACCCTCTGGATGGGGAGATCACTCATGGACGCTTCGCCCACACAGCTGAGGACGTCCGCCAGTTGATTTGAGGCTCCTGTCACATGAATAGCTTAGAGATCCGCCTCAAGTCGGCTCACAAGGGTCCAGATGTGGAGAGCTTCCCTGCAGAGAGGCCAGGAGTGCGTGCTGCCCTGTTTGTTGAACTAGTACATGGTCGTGGTGTTGTCCAACTGGACCTGAACCACTTGACCCCGAAGAAATGGAGCAAAGGCAGTCAACGCCAGCCGAACTGCTCGTAGCTCCAGCCGGTTGATGTGGCATCAGGACTTCTCAGGGGTCCAGAGCCCATGGACTCTGTGGTCCCCCATGTGGGCAACCCAGCCCATGAGAGAGATATCAGTCATCAAGATGACAGTCAGCTCAGGGTAGACAAATGGGATCCCTTCCTACAGATGCTCTAGGACAGTCCACCACTGGAGAGCATCCCACATCATCTGGGCCACAGTGACTGGCTGGTCTAAATGACAGTCACTGACTGAACGGGGAACATATGTCACCCGGCACATCAGACCATGGAGGTGCAGGCTGCCATGTAACAAACAAGTCACAGGAGGTCCCGGGGCAGGGCACAAGTGCCCAACCAGAAGTGATCAGGAAAATGAGGAGAGACCCTCCGCCCTGTCCACCAGGAGTCTGGCTCAGCAGGAGTCTAGCTCTGCCCCGATGAAGCAGATCACCTACGAAGGTAAGAGTTCTGACTTAGCCTCGTTGACCAGGAGGCCAAGGTCAATGCAGGTCTGGAGGGCCAGAACCCTGGACCTCTCCACCTCCAGTCAGGAGGGACCCGCTATAAGCCAATCGTCCGGATAAGGGTACACGCTGACCCTTCAACGCCGGAGATGGGCCGCCACCACTGCAATGCATTTGGTGAAGACCCTGGGGGCAGATGACAGGCCGAATGGCATGGCTTGGAACTCATATGGGGTTCCTCTCCTGAAGCGAAGGAACCTTTGGGTGGCAGCCAGACGAGTCGGAGCGTGAAGAACACGCCCTGCAGATCCAGGAGCAAAACCACATGTTCTGCCTAGAGATGGTATGATCTGAGACAGAGTTACCATCCTCAAAGTGCGAGACCTGAGAAACTAGTTCAGGTCATGCAGATCTAGAATGGGGTGCCAGCTCCCCATCAGTTTCAGGACCAGGAAGTACCTGGAAACGAACCCTGTGTTGACAAGGGGATCGGCGACTGACCACTACCTCCTTGCAGAGTAGTTGGGTGATGTCTCAGAGTTGATTAAGTGTGCACAGATGCCTTCTCCCACAGGGCGCGGGCTCGGCATGGTGGGTACTGCTCGAATCCCTGAGGCAGCCCCCAGCCGACCACTTCCAAGACTCAGCAGTTCATTTTGACAGCGGACCAGGTAGAAAAGCAGTGGCGGAGCCAGTCCCCCACTGCTGGGCATGACAAGCATGGGGGTGGCAATCCCCATCCCGTCTCTGTGCAGGTTTGGAGGAGAAGGATCCGTCCGAGGGACTGCCAGAACCGCTCCCTCCAGTCTTATGGGCCACCAAAGCCCCTGATTTGGGCCAAGGGCACCAAGATTGAGACTGCTGCTGCCCAGATTGGTACTTGGTCTGTTTGGCTATGGGGCAGAAGGCCAAAGAACATCAGCTTCCATTTTTGAAACCCTGAGATTAGTTCTGAGCAGAAGCAACGGGCCCAAGGTGGTACTGGACTTGATGCACTGAAGATGACCTCAACCCCTGAACCAAACAAATCGGTGCCTAGAATGGACATATCCACCAGTCTGTGCTGGGTGTCTGCCATAAAGGTAGAGACCCTCAGCCCAGGCACTGCGTGCACGCTGACTGCAGACAGCCACCGAGATGGGCACAGGAATCCCCAATGTCCAGAACCATCTGGAGTTGTTGTTTCCCACAGCTGGACCTTGATCCTGGAGCTGCTTGGCCGTAGTCTGAAGGTCCACGGTGAGATGAGGCAGCAAATCATCTAGACAGCACAGAAGGACATGGGAGAAGTGTGCCATGACGACAGCCGAGCTCACCTGACTGAGACCAAGTGAAAAAGCAGCATAGACTTTTCTGGCAGAGTGGTCCAGTTTTTTGGACTCTGCCGGGGATCTCAAGTGTCTCCTGAAATGCCAGGGCATCACAGATTCAGTCACCAACCCCTCAGCCGTGGGGTGCTCCATGAACCCGAGAGGAGCAGATGGGAACCATACTTGCAGGCCATCCGGGCTGATGACGCAGGGCATGAGGCAGGTGATGCCAAAGCTCCAGGGCCGGGCCAACAATGGCTTCCGCCACTAGAAAGACCGCTGTCGGAGAATCCCATTTTCCAGAATATCCATCAGGGGATATTGAGCCAGTTTCTGAACAGGATCCAAAGGCATCCCCGTGGAATAGGATATGAGATGGAGAATGCCCGTGAAGGATGTGGGACCATCCTCCACCGAAACACCCCCAAGCGAAACCTCACTGAACGGACGAGACTGCAAAGAGGAGTCCTCAGACTCTGAGAAGTCCGGACAGATGGGCGACCACCTGAGTCACCCGACCCACCGTGACTCAAGGTCGGGCAGTGTGGTGACCGACAGCCTGCAGGAGGCCCTGTAGGGGCCAAGGCCTTGATAGGAGCCCCAGAGGGAGGCTGTTTAGGTGGCAGTTCCACTATAATCAGCGGAGAGACCGGTTTCAGCCGAGCCGGGACGGCTTTCACCGGCTCTGCAGTCTGTGTCAGCCTAGAGGGAGACAGCCATGTGATGGCCGGCGTGGAAGCCGGGGTCAACTTTGGACCAGCCAACACCAACACAGTTGCCACATAAGATCCTCGTAGCATCGACTCAACTTGCGCTGAAGCCTCTCCTCTTCAGAGGAGGAAGAGGATGAATAGTGATGGAGCCACTCTTTGGAACACCCAGAGTGGCATTCATGTGCTCTTCGACCTGTCGGTCGAAGTTGACCAAGACCTAGTCCTCAACCGACGGGGGCACTCAGGAGGAGCCGGGGGAGACCCGCGGCTCCTCCAGGTCAGGCACATGGCCCGTGAATAGGTTTCCAGCAAGCCAAGTCTCCTCCTCAGTAGGTCCAGTCAGGACCAGAGTCCTGAACAAGGAATTGTCTGTCTCATCTAGTGACAACGGTCGACCAGTTTGATAGTCGTTCCACATCTTCACTGGCTGGCTTGACAGGGGCACAGTGGCAGTAGCCGCAAACTGGAGATTCCTGAGAATGAGACCGCCTCGATCCCAAGAACGCACGTGAACGAAACTCCCTCTCTTGACTATTTGGAATCCATTTTACGGTAACGGAGCTGTGTGAAGCAGATGGCCCCCACCTCTGGTCGGGAGAGACTGGCACAACTCCTCAAGGAGCCTGTAAAGGTAGAGCCCAGTCTGAGCGTACAAGGACAGATGCTGAAGAGGGCTGGTTGGCAGCCCAACCACCTTCTCCTTGAAAGCCTTCATTTGCTAGAGTTGTTCAGCAGACCCCTGCAGTCGCAGAGACCACCCAATGGGCCTCTTTAAATTTGACCAGCAGATTCAGTTTCTCAGGTTGGCCAAGCTGCAATCATGCGAGGCAATCATCTAACACGTTCAGCTGGAATGAGCAACAAAAATCGCAAGCCTGGGTCCTGGGTATCATGATCATGACCCAGGCATGAGACATGTGGCGTGCGGGTCAGTGCAAGACATCTTCTGCCCACTGGGCCACCGGCGGAACCCATACAAGGACTTTTCCTCCATCACGTTCGCGATTGAAGATCGAAGCAGTGAAACTAAGAGTTTAAGTGTAAGCTTTGGTAAGTAATCCAAAGATTTATGCACCAGGACCTACACAACGTGGGAGCGATAAGAAGGGAACCTGATTCTTCCAAGCAGAAAGGAAAATCTGGTGTCAAGGGTGGAGCCGAGGGATATACCACCCAGGTGAGTGGGACAAACCAGCTTTAAGACTTCTGGAAAGATACTTAAAGGACATTCCATAATTGTATAAGAACATATCCACCTCCCTAGATAAACAGGTTACTTAACTGTAACAGCAGTTCCAGGAGTGGTATACAGTGTTCATCCACACTTTCTGGCAGTGCCTTTCCCTTTAAGACTTCGCGAACACCTTCAAGCTGGCTCCTCCAACCCACCCGGTGGTAACTCCCTCGGTTCCGCCCCATGATGCCAGATCTTGCCCACTGGAAGCAGTTGTGCGCGCCCAGGGCAGGTCGGGTGTGTCCATGTGGATGATCATACCACTCCAAGAAAGATCAGTTATGCAAAGACTTTTGCAGTAACAGTAGATCTAGGAATGTCTCTTGCAGTATGTCATTACTTCTGGGAGTTCCCAATAGGTGGCAATCTAAGACGGCAGTTCTCTAGCAGTATCCACGTCCGTGACCAACCACATGACCTCACTTCCTGGGCTGAGCCTATAAAAGTGGGTGGTCCCTGGTAGTCTCCATTCCCCACCGGGTTCAGCACGCGAGGGTCTGACGGGAACCGAGATACCAAAGCCTCCAGACCCTATATCGTTTTTCCCTGTTGCAGAATGGCAGGGGGGGGTCGGAGAGAGGGAAGCTACTTACTGCAAGAGACATTCCTATAATCTACTATTACAGCAGAAGTCTTTGCGCAACTGGTCCATCTTCCATGGAACGGTCTCTTGCAGTAAGTCATTACTTCTGGGAGATTCCCAAGCAGTTAAATGGCAGTGGGGTGGCCAAATTTGGCATTCTGCAGTACATATAATGAGGTCTTAGGCCCAGTATGTACTGAGAGCAGTATATCAGCATATAAAGAGAATTTTGTATTCTATCTACAAGTACTCCATTACAGTATTCATTATAAGATTATGGCTGAAAAACAAGCCAGACTGGCTATTACTGGACATCGTCAGATGAGTTTAAGCAGATGTAAACCCGATCAGGGTATGGCATATCATATACTGTAATTAATCAGAAGAATTTCAGCCATATAATGGAGTAATTGGTAGGTCTCAGTGGTATGCACTGAAAAAGGCAGTATGTGTCAAAGCCTATTGGGTTCTGAAGTTTAAACAGTAACCCAAATACAATGTTAGTTTGTAGTGGTACAATGTAGCTAGTACAGTTTTTTTGCCATGTCTATCAATTCATTAGGGGAACATATCCATTTTTGGAATATGATACATAAGAAGCAAACTATGTTGTGAAATGAAACAAAGTATTTCATAATTTTTATTTATTTTTAGTTTTTTGTTGACCAGGTAAGTGCACTAGACCAATTTTGCCTATTTTCAGGCACGACCCGGGGGAGGGGGATACAGATGAATGCCAACTGACCTCCAACCAGATTAAGCTTTTGGTGGTATTTTTAATGAATGAGGGAAATCTGGCCAGGACACCGGGGAAATTCCCCTACTCTGCTGGCGCTCTGTGGCCAGTAGAGGGCTGTAAGAGCTCTGCTGCATGGCAGAAGCTTTGCAGTATTGTGAGAAAATGGACGCTAGCACGGAAGCTCCTGCTAGCATTGCTCTACAGATTGTTTTGGAATCTACTGTTTCTGTCTCTGATGATGGGGCTTCTAACCTGGAGATGCTGCCTGTTGTTCCGGAGTTAATCGATGCCTTGCCGATTCGGGAGGTATCCTCTGCTGTATCTACAAGTCCTGTTTGCCTTTTCTCTGCTGCTGGAACTTCTGAGTCTGCACCTACTGTTGTTCCTACGGACGGATTTTTGCATGAAGCGCTTCTGGTTATGGCGTCGGATGGTTCGGTGGCTTCGGAGGTTCGCGCTGTTACAGATCACCACCCTTCTACGTCTCAGGTTGAGAGACACCAATTTGGCTTGGCAACACAAGATTCTGACACCTTTCAGGACTGGTCGACGGAGGACTCCTCATCCAAAGCTGGATGGACTCAAACTGCTGTGGGGACTTGGGTTCCTGACCCTGCCTGGTAACCTGTTACACTGCTCCCATCTAAGCATGCCACCTCCCTGAGCTCAGGTATTCATGATGGTTCTTCTGCTACCTGTGATATTAATGGTGCGCACCTACTATTGAAAGACCCTGAGGCATTTTCTGGCCCCAGTACATCCGGGGAAATCAAGGATACTGCAGCATGTCATAGGATTATTAAAGACAATGGCCCTGAACCTTTAATCATGTTCCTATGGCTGACTTGTTCAAAAATAAGCTTAAACAAGCTCCCAGGAGGAATGCAGTTAGACTGAGGTATAGAGGGGGTCTAGGTGCCCATCCTAATAGATACTATGTAGCCAACACCCTGCTTAAGGGCACTATTGTCATTTATTCCTTCGGATCTGTTTGCACTAATACATGTTTCTGAGGAGGACTCCTTTGATGTTAGTTTTAGACTTAATCAAAGCTTAGAAAAATTTTGGGAGAAGTATTCTGTTTTAAAAGCTACTCCTTTATGGCTTCCCTTTTTGGCCATTCCTCTGACTAGGCCACAAATCCGGTATATCACTATCATGTTCAGGAATGAAGGGGTAAATGTGAGTGACATTTACCACTGGCTGCAAAAACGCTGTGATATCCTTGGCCCCCCTGAGGCCTTATTAGACTTAGAGGGTATCTGGACTGGGGGCTGGAAATTCAAAGTGAAATTGATTCAGGTGAATTCTGATGTTATCCATCTCCCAAACAGTTTTTTTTTTTTTTTTGGGAAAGGTAGAGGAGTGTGTTTTTATAGTGGTCAGCCCCGGGCCTGTTATAAATGTGGCTCACGAACTCATATTAGTAGCTCCTGTGACATGATGAAATGTTCACTATGTGGGGGGTATGGGCATTTGATGGACCTCTGTGAGAATATTTTCAATGCAACTTGTGTGAGGAGAAAGGGCATGCCTTTCATCAATGCCCTGGGCTAAAAGAAATACAGTTGAAGGATGGGATCATGATGACTTAGTAATTCAAGCTCAAGTTAGATTACAAAATCCTGTCCTTAGTGAATCTGCACCAGTTCCTGATACTCATCTTCCGTAGTGACAATTCAGTATCCCTTGTGGATAACTCTGGCCCTTCTCTAACCCCAGATCAGAATTTTGAGAAGGATGGTGTTTCTGACAGGCCCACTATACCCCCCCAATTTTGAAACTGTTACGGGACGAAGATTTACCAGGTCTTCACTGAAAATCCCTGCTCCCTGTCCTATTCCTACCACTAATATTTTTTCTCCCTTACAAGATGATCTTGGGGACTCGGATTTGGAATCTGATACTTCACATAGATCAGAAATAGTCACAGAAGATGAAGACAGTAAATCCACAGAATTAGCTAAAGACAAAAGGGGTAAGAAAGGAAAAAAAAGGAAGGCCAGTAACAGCCTGAAAGGAGGACTTTGCTGAACACTATTTTTTATGGCCACTTTACAACTATTATCCTTTAATGTTTGCAGTTTAAAGTCATATAAAAACTAATTTCTGTTTTGGCTTTTTTGCAACTCTTCCAGTGGACATTATCTTTGGTCAGGAAAGTCGTCTTTCCTCACTTGCTGAGGTGGACATTATCAAAAAAAGATGGCACTGGCGACCTTCGTTTTGGTCTTTTGGGCTGGAACCTGCGGATGGGATTGGCATTCTCTTTAAATCCACTCATTTTCATATATTTCGACTTCTTGATATTAGTCCTGGTAGAACCCTAATTCTGGATGGTTCCCTTGGAGACTTCTTTCGTCTCATCAATATTTATGCCCCACAAACTAAATTAGCTAGGGTTGCATTATTTGGGGAGATTAAGCCATTTCTCTTTACTAGAATGCATATTATTTGGGGAGAGGATTTTAATTGTACTTTGGATACCCCTTTGTCTGGAGTCACCCAGAAAAATATACTGTGATTCTAATGCTTTGTCACAAATTCTGTCTGGCACTAGTATGAAGGATGCCTATCATACACTACATCCCAGGGGTAATGGTGCTACCTATCATAGATCTATTTACGCCACAAGAATTGATATGTTTTTCTTCTCAACAATTACATCCCATTCATTGTAGATCTCAGCCTTCAGAATTCTCTGATCATAATATTCTTTTGTGCCTTCAGTTTGCATTCTCTCCCTCCTAAGATTTTTTCAAAATATAATCATTGGAGATTAAATATGTCACTTCTTGACAGTCCTTCCCTCCTTTCCCAGATTGAAACCTTTTTTGCTTATAGGGAATCTGTTTTTTGTGCTTACACCAATTTACTGAGTTGGTGGATGGATACCAAAAGGGAACTAAAACAGCTTATGCTCTCTTTTAGAAAAGCTAAGTCTAATTCTAATTATTTGCAATACCTTCTTTACTAAACCAGCTATATAAGTTAATGTCCTTCCTCCTGACTATAAGCATGATTTGACTTCTCAAATTCGAGCTTTGAAAGAACAGATGAAATCTTATCAATATGATAGAGCGAAGTCCTTAGAATTGGAATTTAATTTGGAACTAGGAACACACCAGCTTCAGATCCCTTTGAGGCCTGTAAGCAGCGGTTGGAGACCACTCTTATGACCCAGCTTGTTTCTCCCACTGGCCTCTTGATTAACAAGGATTTGGAAATGTTGACACTTGTTCAATATGTTGGTGATTCTTTTCAGGATAGGTATGACCAACCTTTGCCTGATTTTTCTAGTTTCACTGCTCCACTCCCTCAAGTACCTACCTCTCAAGTAACCTCATTAATTCAACCTATTTCTTCCCAGGAAGTAGAAAAGGCTATCTCGCAATTAAGTAAGGGTACTTCACCAGGGTGGGATGGTATCCCTAATGATTTTTAGAAATTTTCTTTCTTACATGATTTATTTTTTGCCGAAGGTATTTAATTTTTTGTTCTCTTCTACTTCCCATTCAGGGTTTAGTACCTCATTACTTTTTTCCTTATATAAATCAGGGAACAAAACTTGATCTAACTGGAGACCTTTGAGTTTACTGAATAGCGATTACAAAATTTTGGCTAAAATCCTCAACAATACATTATTATTGGTAGCAGATTTTCTTATACACCCGGCTCAAACTTGCGCTATTCCTCACAGATGCATTCAACACAATTTATATCTTTTAAGAGACTTATTTGAACTTAGTCATGCAGGTCAAATCTCAGGATATATCGTTGCTTTAGATCAGGCTAAAGCCTTTGATAAGGTTAACCATACTTATTTATTCTCCTTACTTTTGCAGTATGGTATCCCAAAACCTTTTGTAAGGTGGATTTCTATCTTATATGAGAGCGCCACTATTGTCCCCATGGTTAATGGTCTTTTTGGTACAGAGATCTCTACATCTGCCGGAGTGAGACAGGGCTGCCCGTTAAGTCCGCTTCTGTACTCTTTTGTTTTGGACCCTGTGATCAGACAAATTGTATGGGACACTAGTATTATTGGATTAGCACCCTCCTCTACTTTACCACTTGAAAAAATAACCACATATGCGGATGATGTTACTTTATTACTTAAAGATATTCTTTCTTTAACCACTGCACTACAAATTTTTTCTTATTTTGGTATATTATCAGGAGCCCAGCTTAATATGAACAAAAGTTTTTTTTTTTTTTTTATTTTTTTTTTTTACATCCTACACCTTCAGTTTCTTCTGATATTAGGGGCATTCCAGTTTCTTCCCCCCCACAAAATTCTAGGTATTTGGTTTGGGGCGGGAGATTTAGCCTCCTATAATTGGGAGAAACAACTATATATCGGGGAGTTTAAGATTCACCGCTGGAAAGGGTGGAAATTTGGTGGGGGGAAAAAAAAGGGTTGCAATTATTAAAACATTTTTGTTACTTTTTTTGTATTTAAGTTATGTGTTTCCAACTCTTCTTCATCTGGAAACAAGAATTTTTAATCTCTTTTTTCAGATGCTATGGGGAAAAGATTGAACCCTGCAAGGGACATTACTTATCTCCCTATTAATAAGGGAGAGTTGGCCATGATTAACCCCATTGTTTCCTACCACTCCTTGTTTTTGTTTGAATCCTTTTTTCATCTCTGGTCTCCTGCCACTATATCCTGGCAGTACTGGTCCCAGTTTTTATGGTCTAGATATTTAAATAAATGGTCTCTTTTACCCCAAAATTCCTACTGTCTGACTCTTTACCATTCTATGGTATTGCTACTTTGAAAAAATTACATCAATGGAAAATATATTTTCCTCACTTGCTTACTTTCTCCAGAAAACCCTTTTACAATTTCATTGTTTTTGAGGTTCAAAAAAGCATTCTTCTCTTTCCCGACTGTGTACCCTCTAAAATGTTTTTTTCTCTCAGGAAGTTAACAGATTTTAGGATTCCCCCACATATTTGGGATATTGTCTGGCTCTCTATGCAAGGTAGGTTAGGGGTCAGAGGTAATTTGAAATATAAACCCACTACAGAACGATTCTGTTTACGGCCTACCTGTATCAACTGCGAAGAAACTATGGTTCATTTTTTTGTTACTTGTCCCTTCAGTCAAAAATTTTGGCAGGACGCTGCTGTACATTGGAACTTACCCTTTTTAGTTAATATTTCATATCAAACCATAGTTTTGGGTGATTATACAGGGATTTGGCGTTTATATCATAAAAGTACCTTTAATGTTTTTTCTTTCATACATTATTATTTATGGCAAGCTCGCTGCCAAATTGTTTTGCAGCAACAAACAGTATTATTTAATACCATGTTTTTGCAAATTGAGGATAGGTTAGCTTCTGTTGAAACTAGAGATGTTGTTAAATTTTCCAAACCTAAAGTTGATTCCTTTTGGCAAAATTTCATTTGTGTATAACTGTTGGTAATCCTGTTTTCTTTTTCCTTTTTTTATGTGTGATGTTGATTTTTTATTCATTTTGTATAAAATCACACTTTGATTGTTTCTGTATTTCCTTTTTGTGATGTTATGTTTTTTTTCAATAAAACTTCCCTACACTTTTCGATAAGTGCCATGGGATCTTTAACATCCACCTGGACTACCACCAATCCAGGAAGATGGGACCTCAGTTTAACGTCTCATCTGAAAGACGGCACCTCAGAAGTGCAGCACCCCTCTCATGCTGCACTACAGTGTCAGTATATTGGATATTAACCTAGTGCCAAATGTGGGAACTGAACCCACAGCCCTCTGATCTCCGGCCTCAGATAGTGGCTCTTAGAGTTGGTAGTATTGTTGTAGTCAATATTGTACCCTTTAAGGTAAAGACATGGAATGCAACAGAGTGATATAGTCAGTTCTATCATGCATTAGTAATCTTATTTGCAAGGGATCCTGGTATGCCAGGGCCTGCAGCCTTGTTAGGTGTAAACCTGAAATGTCAGTATGGTGTGCCCTTTATTTATGCTGTCGGGTGAACAGAAGTTTAAATAATGATCTGTATATTTGCACATTATGAGCCATTAGATCTCATCTTTGAGATTCCAAACATGTTAATCTAAGAAAAATCATAAGGTTTGTAACATGCACACATTTTGTGGTCCAAGTAGTGTGGAACAGAAAATGATAAGTCTTGCAGCATTTATAAGGTTTATAATGTATACATACTCACTATTGTTTCCGTGGCTTTTATCTATGGCCAGGTAAAGACCACATGTAGCAGTAGAAGTTTACTAAGAATATTATGATCCATATTATACTATCAGGATAAATTGATCGTTTCTCAGCATGTGAGTATTAGCAGGCCCTGTTCATGGGAGGGACATGAGGGTCCAGTGCACAACAGGGCGAGAGGCATCCTGATGAGATGACCGTAATGGTCTGCAACAGTGATACCTCAAAAAGTGGCTAGATGTATAAATACTCATGGGGAAGGCCTCAATATACTTTCGAATCGAAGCCCCTAGGAAAAAAGGGTCTCCGAGGCCTAGAAGAGAAGACCAGGAGACAGTCTGAAATTTTTAATGAAAGTCGTCCTAAGGGGCAGTCGCGGGTCAGCTTCAATGTGTTCCTTGTTCCTCTTTTTCTGTGAGTAGTAGCAGGCTCTGTTCGTGGGAGGAACGAGGTCCAGCTAATAACAGTCGAGAGGCATCCCGATGAAGTGACCGTAATGGCCTGTAACAGCGATACCTTTATTAAATATGTATATATGAACATGATAAACATGTTACCTTCTGCCCTGAGGGTGTGCCTCTAATATTGGCGGGTCATCCACAAGGCATGTAGGCGATGGTATGATACCTTCTTCGGCAGTTCTGGGTCCCGTGTAGCAGATGCCAAAGAATCTGATATGTTGACTGTAGTAAAATACTAAGTTGATGACTAAATAAGCCCCTTTGAATAGTAGGGGTATGCCATATATTTTGTTAATAGCCTCAGTTGTATCTACTGGCGTCATCGACTGGTGGTTTTGCTCCGTAAATGAGTGTGAAAAGCCTGTACCCTCGTTGATAGAGGGAGGTAAGCCAAGAGACATACATCGAGAGGTACACCGTGTTGGTGAGAATATGTAACCATGGTAATGTTCAGTTGACGGAAAATGTTTCCTATTAAAAATTATATATGTATTATATAATACATATATAATACACATACATACACACACACACACACACACACACACACACATCGTTACTCACCTCTAACAAGAGTTCTAGGAATGGTATATGTTGTTCATCCACACTTACTGGCAGGTTCCTTGCCGCTTTAAATCTTGCCGGAAGGTCTTCAAGCTGGCTCCTCCCACCCAACCGGGTGGTAAAACACTCTGCTCCACCCCATGACACCAGATCTAGCCCGCTGGAAGTCAGGTTGTGCGTCGAAGCCGGGGAGGTAGGGTGGGTTGTGTGGATGAACATATACCATTCCTAGAACTCCTGTTACAGGTGAGTAACCTGTATTTCTAGGGACATGGATATGCTGTTCTATCCACACTTACTGGCAGACTCCTAGCAGTTCTCTGGGATGAGGGAGGCAAGGCGCACACCCTCTACTTGGGAAATAAGGACTGGAGAACGAGGTCCCAAAACCAACATCCCGGCGTGACTCAAGGTCGATGTGGTAGTGGGCAGCGGTGTGCTGACTTCCAGGTAGCAGCCCTGCAGATTTCCTGGATAGGGATGTCCCTTGAAGCAGCTACCGAAGCAGTGGTATGGCAGGTAGAATGAGCTCTTATCCCTCTGGGAGGCTCCATGCCCGCCACCCTACAGCAGAGATCTATGCAGGAGGTGACCCACCTGCCTACTGTCTGCAGGTCTGCCAGGTGCGGCTTCAGAGTAGGTGACAAACAGCTGGCCAACCTCTCCCCGAACTTTAGCCGTCCGCTCCTTATAATAAGAGAGCGCTCTTCTAGGGTCCAGAGTATGGAGCCTATATTTGACCTCCAAGGTGTGATTGGGGTAGAAATGAAAATTACGTACCTACCGTAATTCCTGATCTTCTCTTGTATCCTCACCATTCATTACTTACTGGGTGTTAGCCGGAGGCGCGCACCCGCCACGGGAGCTTTTTTAAAAAGTTTGCCTAACGGCACGCCTCTAGAGTGACGGCCATGCATGCGAGGGGCCGCTAGTAGCGACTCGACTCCTCCTCCAACTCAGTTCCCCTGAGCCGGAGAGGCAAAAGAGAGAGAGAGAATATAGATAGCAGGCAAGATAGCCGAGGGATAGCAAAGCAAGGAAGAATGAACTGAAAAGGAATAAGCCGATGGAGGAAGGACAGAGGAGATAAAGTATCCTAGCCTAGGACTGCAGGGCCTCCTTACCTGGGCGACTCTAGGAGGAGAGATAAAGTAAGGAGATGAGAAAATAGAAGAAGAAAAAGAAAGAGAAGAGAGAGATGGGATGTTGAAGGGACCAGAATGCCCAACGAGCATAGTTAGCTTAGAGCTGAAGGCTCGACAAAGAGGGAAGCAAGAATCCCCGGAGATAGAGCTGAAGAGAAGGTTCACCAAACCCGCTAGACAGACTCTGGAGGGCATAGTCCTTATCCTCAACATGCCATTGTTATTGATACCCCCCTCGGGTTCCTGGCCGCGACAGGCCTAGAATTCGAGGACACCCGAGGAGGAAAGGAACTCCAGGCAGCAGGAGAGTGCTGCCTGGGACTTAGAAAAGGAAATGAAGCCTTCAGGCTTTTACATAGAAATGGGACTCAGACAGACTTGGCTAAGGCTTAGGCTGGCCGGGATTGGATATCATTCAGCACAGCTCTTCTGTAAAATTGTCCAGGAGGACACTTAAAAGGAGAAACCAATATGCAAACTAGCAGAAGGGAGATTACCTTCTCATTCTCTTGTTTGTTTTCTTTTTTTTTTTTTTTACAAAAGAAATTTGAGGTTGGTTGCATGACCCCAAAACCAAGGTGCCTATAGCAGTCTAAAAGAGTTCCCTCAGCATTTTTCCTTTTTTTTTTAAAAAGAAAAAGGAACAGACGTGTCTGCTCCTCTGCTCTGCAGGGCAAGAATGGGGGTTTGATTCCAGGGCAATATCTGGAACACGGATTGCAGGATCAACTGAATAGCCTGAACCAGGCCAAAACCCCAGAGATATCTTGTCAGGATAACGGCAAGAGATAGTTGTGCAGTCTGATCACCAATGCAATCCACGAGATGGCCTACGTAATCTTAGAGTAATTAATTTTTCTGGAAAATTTGACCCCACCCCCAAGGATTTTTTTTTTTTTTTTTTTAAATTAAGCAATTTTTCCTAGTTTTTAAGAAAAAATTTTATTTTTTTTTGCAGAGAGGAAGGAGACGGGAGGTGAGAAGCCACAGGAAGAGGCCACTGAGGGGATGTAGGGATGGAGTAGTAATGAATGAGGAAGATACAAGAGAAGATCAGGAATCACGGTAGGTACGCAATTTTCATATCTTCCTTGTCAATCTTCACCATTCATTACTTCCTGGTGAGTATCAAGCCCTCTTCCCTGGAGGGGAAGAGGTAATACCCTGAGGGAACAAGACCCCAGCCTTCTGCTGGTGAGAAACAGAAGGAGAAGACCCTGGCTTATTCAGAAAGCCTAAGGGAGAAGAGCTAGGAGGTGCCTCCCAAGACGAGGGAGACGGAGGGAGCCCCTGTAAAAGTCTCCCTAGCTCTGAAGAGAAAGACGGGTCCCGGAAGGCGGAGCGAATCACCCACGCCGGGCCAGGGGTGACAACCTGGAAAGACGGTTACGCCGTCCGGGCTTGATGCAGATCGCTGTCCTCGCGAAGCCTGGAAGCCACCTCATTAGCGCCATAAGATGCCCTTGCTTGTGTCTTGCCAGCCCAGGCCTACCGCGGGAGAGGGCAACGGCTTGTCTGGTTTGCTCAGTGTCAGGCATAGATGCCAGCAGCTGGGACATCATCGACCACAAATGCCGGTTATAGGCAGCGTGGTGAGCCTGATGTGATGCAATACATGCACTCGCACAAGAAGAAGAGAACACTCTTCGCCCCAACCGGTCGAACTGGAGAGAGTCCAACTGTGGGCGGTCGTCGCCAGGCAACGGCGCCCAGAAGGAGTATCCAGGTATACCAAACCTGAGGACGGGTTGGGAAGGGAACCTAGAGACTCAGAGGGGCACAATACCTACGCTGGCAGTCCGCCGGGCTGGGAAGAAGCGCAGGAACTGCCAGGACCGGATAGACGCCCCCTGAAGGGATAGGCCAGGAAGGTACCACCAGATGCTGGGCACTGAATTCACCAAGGAATTCACTGCCTCCTGCTCGTATTGTCTCTCCAACATAGGAAACTGAGATCCCTCACCATCCTCGAGAGGAAACGCTGATATTCTGTGAACCGGATCGGAGGACAGATGAGCAGGGGGTTCCTCTCCCTCAGAGGAGGGAGACGAGATGATGGGAGCTGGAATGCTCAGAGGATTCCTGCGGCGGTGGGGAGAGTCGAAAGACCCGCTCATGCATGTATCTAACATATGAGGGGAAGGCTGCTGCAGAACCTCTGAACTGCTCCCAGGATAACGGACCCGTAGGACCGACATGGCCCGGGAGCGGGGGTGGTGAAGGCAGAGAGATGGGAGAGGGCACCTCTGCGAGGAGGCAACTGCTCTCTGCGAGGGCTCTGGAATCCGGGGAAAGGAGCCCTAGTAGGAGGGATCCCGGATATCAAACCAGGCCGCAGAACGGAACTCTGGGGAAGCGGAGCCTGGAAGAGCCCTGGGGAGAAACTCCCGCGACGACGCCGGACTGCATGGATCCAGAAGGGCAGCCGCACAAACGCCAGAGGACACCCTAGAACCCTGGGGAGGGACGGGCTCTGCACTACTGGCTCCTGGCCACCCCCTGAGGTGGCTAAAGACAACCGGGCAGCAGGCCGCCTGCCCTCAACCCTCGGATTCCGAGAGGCCTCCTCCCGACTGCAATGTCCCCTGTCCCTAGAGGAGGCAACAGCACCCCGGGGTAGCCGCCACCGAGCCTCCAGAGAGGGGAGCCCTCCGTCACCCCCCACGCCTGCCCCCGGACCTCGGCCACCCCCAGCCGAGGAACCCCAGGAGACGACGGATGGGGGACAGAGGGAGGGCGCTGCGCCCTGGTACCCCTAGCCACCGAGGACCCAGATCCCGAAGAATGGGGGTGCCAGGATGGGTCCACATCTGAGTCGGCCCTCCGAGGAGGACGAGACCAGCAGGACCTCGATGCTGGCCACCCCAGGGGTCCCGAGGCGACGCCCCGTACCAAGGGCGACGCCGCCCCACGCCGGGTAGCAGGAAGGTTTGGTTCCACACCCCCAGCTGCCCGCAGGCCCGCACCACCCGGGAAGGGGAAGGCCAACGCACCGCCGCAGTGTCAGGAGGCGGAGCGGCACCGCCGACGGTGCTGTTATGTCCACCGGCACCGCGAATAGCGCCGAGGCCAAAATCGGCATCCGCAACAGCGCCGCCCAATCACCGGGCGCCGATGCAAAGCGGGCGCCTCGATCACTACGCCGCGAAGCGCCGATCCGTTGGCGTTGGGAACGGCGCCGCCGATCACCGCACGGATCCGGAACGGGCGCCGAGGGTCCACCTGCCAGGCCCAAAAGCCAAGGGCCTCGACATCGGGGAGCCTGCACCCAAGAGGTGACTGCCGAGGCGGTGTCAGCGCCAAGTGGCCCCCGGAAGGGGCTACGACGCTTCCCCAACACCGCGAAGGGCCTCCTCTGCAAGATAGGATGAGGAAACCCTCCTCCTCAGATCAGAGAGGCTCGGAGGGACCCGGAAGAGGCCTAAAGATCTCGCCCGAGATTCCCGTGGAGCGACGCCTCCCCTCGAAAAGTCGGCGGGCCTGCCGAGCTTGAACGCAGCGACTTCGAGGACGCGACGGTCCATCGAGAAACAGGCGCCGCATCTAATCCATATCATGGTGGGGTCCCAGGCAACGAAGGCAAACGCTATGCTGGTCCGAGACGGAGAAATGCCGCCACAGGAGCACCGACACATAGGGCGCCGCACTTCAAGAACGCTTAGCTCCAGAACCGACATAACGCCAAACCAACGAGACTAAAACAGTAGGAAATACACCCGCGCCAAAGAAAGAAAAGAACAGTCTTACTGTGACGGGCGTCGAGTGTCAGGAAAACGGAGTCGGAAACTACTACAACTACCAGGCCACGCTGGACAGGTGCTGCCTCGACGGCGGGAGAAACAGAACTGAGTTGGAGGAGATCGGTCACATTAACGCCGCCAAGATGACGCCACTCTCGAGGGCGGTGCGTTAGGCAAACTTTTTAAAAAAAAAAAAAAGCTCCCGGGGCGGGTGCGTGCCTCCGGCTAACACCCAGGAAGTAATGAATGGTGAAGATTGACAAGGGAAGATCACCAGCAGAGTCAACACCTGGTTAAGGTGAAACTGACCCCACCTTCGGAATGAATTTCGGGGGGGGGTGCAGAACAACTTTGTCCCTGTGGAAGACCAGATAAGGAGACTATGGAAAGCGCCTGGAGTTCTCCCATCCTTCTGGCTGACGTGACAGTCACCAAGAAGGCAGTCTTCCACAACAGGTGAGAGATGTCACACCTGTGCATCGGTTCGAATGGCTTGCCCATGAGCCTAGCCAATATCAGCAGTAGATCCCACGGAGGTGGAGGTTCTCGCACCAGAGGATATGTGATCAAGGCCTTTGAAAAAGCACCCAACCACCTTCTCCTGCGCCATGACTGCTTCCCGGCCCGCGCCCGGTAAGCAGAGATGGCTGCCAGGTGCACCTTAAGGGTCGTCGACCAAAGCCCTAGCTGAGAAAGGGACCACAGGTAGTCTAGAATGCTGGCCAAGGAACAGGAGGAAGGGTCCAACCCCTTATCCTGACACCAAATGGAGAATCTCTTACATTTGAAGGCATAGCATTTTCTGGTCGACTCCTTATGGGATGCCTCAACAATGTTGAGGACCTCGTCGGTAAGACCCAAGGCCTGGAACTCTAGCCGCTCAGGAACCAGGCAGACAGGTGCAGGGATTGAAGGTCCAGGTGGAGTACCTTCCCCTGGTTGACTGAGATCAGGTCCGGGAGGGCTGGAAGCCACCTCAGTAGCCTGCAGCTGAGGCGGAGGAGATCTGGATACCAGAACTGGCAGGGCCAGTCTGGGGCTACCAGAATCACCTGCGCCTTGTCCCTCCTCGCCTTGAGATGCACCTTGTGGGTCAAGGCATAGAAGAGGCCCGGGGTTCACGGCCTCAAGAAGGCATCCCCCTGCAGCGAGCCCTGCTGAGGGGGGCCGGCATGAAACAGCCTCAGCTTCACATTCTCCCTGGAGGCAAACAGGTCCACCTGAGGTGTGCCCCAGAGGGAGAACAGATCGTGTACTACCTCTGGCAGGAGAGACCACTCGTGAGATGCAGCACCTATCCGGCTTAGGGCATTGGCCAGAGTGTTGGAGGCTCCCGCCACATGGATGGTTAGGAGATCCACCTCCAGGCTGCTCACAAGGGACCAAGTGCGGAGAGCTTCCTTGTACAGGGGCAAGGAGTGCGTCCCGCCCTGGCGGTTTAGGTAGTACATTGTCGTGGTATTGCCCATCTGGACCTGGACCATTTGACCCCGTATAAAAACGGAGCGAAGGCCGTGAGGGCTAGTTGGACCACTCGAAGCTCCAGCAGGTTGATGTGGCATCGAGACTCCTGAGGGGACAGAGGCCATGCGCTCTGTACTCCCCCAGATGGGCACCCCAACCCAACAGAGAGGCATCGGTCGTTAGAATGACCGTCTGCTTGGGGCGGACAAACGGGATGCCCTCCTGCAGATGAGCTGGAACGATCCACCACTGGAGCACATTCCACATCTCCTGGGTCACCGCCACTGGCTGATCCAGAAGACCAGAGCGCTGTGACCATTGGCGGGGACGCATGTGCCAGCGGGCCCAACGGACCATGCTGGTGCAGGCCGCCATGAGGCCCAGAAGGCGCAGGAAGTCCCGGGCAGGGCGCAATTGCCCAACCAGAAATGACTGGGCAAAGGAGGGAAGAACCTCTGCCCTGTCCGCTAAGAGCCATGCTCTGGCTCAGAGAGTTGAGCTCTGCCCCGATGAATAGAATCACCTGTGTTGGCACGAGTTCTGATTTGGCCTCATTGATGGAGGCGGCCAGAGAGCAGACCTGGAGGGCCATATTTGGACCGCTCCACCTCCAGCCTGGAGGGGGCTGCAATCAGCAAGTCATCCAGGTAAGGGTACACCCGGACCCTTCGGCGCCGGAGGAATGCGGTCACCACTGCCATGCATTTGGTGAAGACCCTGGGAGCTGGAGAGAGGCCGAAGGGCATGGCCCAGAACTCGTAAAGGGACCACTGCGCTCTGAAGCAAAGGAATCGCTGGCGGGACTGACGGATTGGGACGTGAAAGAACGCGTTCTGGAGGTCCAGAGAACAGAACCACACACCTCGTTCCAAAGATGGAATGATCTGTGCCAGAGTGACCATCCTGAAGGTTCGAGACCTTAGGAACTTGTTCAGGTCGTGTAGGTCTAGAATGGGGCACCAGCCCCTGTCCGTTTCGGGACCAGGAAATACCTGGAGGACACAAACCCTGGGTCTGGTGGAGGATCCGCTGCCTCCCTGATCACCTCCTTTTAGAGGAGCAAAGCAATGTCGGCTCAACGAGCCGAAAGAGGCTGTGGACCCCATAGCACCACGTGGGGCGATGGCTCGATAGGGTGGGGCCTGTTCAAATTCCAGAGGCAGACCTTTCCCTACCACTTCCAACACCCAGCGGTCCGCGGTGATAGTGGACCAGGTGGAAAAGAAGTGGCGAAGCTGCCTTCATGGGGAACCGGAAGGGGGTGACTAGGCTGGGGGCGGCACCCCTCAACCAATCACTGGGCAGGCTTGGAGGAAGGACCGGCCGAGGGACCTCCTGGGCCTTTTCCTCCCGGCTTCCTGCTAGAGGAAGCTGCAGGCTTGTCTTTGGGGTGCCAAGAGCGAGCCTGCTGGCCCTGATGCTGGTGTTGCCAGGCCGGACGTGCCACAGGGGCAGAAGGCAGAAAGGGCTTCACTGCTGCTGGTGGCCTTTGTCCTTCTGGGCAGACATGACAGAGTCCAAGGTGGCACTGAACTTCTCGATCCTCTGCAAATGACCCTCCACCCTGGGCCAAACAAGTCGGTACCCAGGAAGGGAACGTCTGCCAGCTTGTGCTGGGTATCCGCCATGAAGGTGGAGATCCGCAGCCAAGCTCTGCGGCGCATGGCCACTGCGGCCGCTACTGACCAGTCACAAGAGTCTCCAATGTCAAGAGCAGTTTGGAGCTGTTGCTTTGCCACTGCCCTTCCCTGATCCCGCACCTGCTTGACCATAGTCTGGAGGTCAGCCAGGAGATGAGGAATCACCTCATCCAGGGAGCCCAAAAGGGCGTGGGAAAAGTGTGCCATTAGTACAGCCGAACTGGCCTGATGAAGGCCTAAGGAGGATGCAGTGTAAACTTTACGCCCGGAGTAGTCCAGTTTCTTGGACTCTTTACTGGATGGCTTGTCCACGTCCCGAGCGTTTCCGGATCGCCGGAATACACTGTCTGTCACCAACCCCTCCGCAGAGGGGTGCTCCAAGAATCCAGAGAGTGAGCGGGTGGAAAGGCATACTTCCTGACCATCCTGGCCAAGGGAGCTGGACAAGAAGCCGGCCGCTGCCATAGCTCCAGGGCTGGACCAACAATGGCTTCGGCCACAGGAAAGGCCTCCATAGGAGAATCCCCTCGGTCCAGTATCTCCGTGAGGGGATACTTGGCCCGCTTTGACACGGGTTCGAGCTTCATCTCTGTAGATTCTGAGATGAGCCGAAGCAAACCCATGAACGAGGATGGGCTCTCGTCCACCGACTGTCCCCCAGAGGACTCCAGGCAGAGAGGCCTAGAGAACAAGGAAGAGTCATCGTCAGACTCCGAGGAGTCTGCAAACAGCTGCTGAGGGCCTGAGCCACCCTCTACCTGCCGAGGACGACTGGGAGCGAGGGTGACCGATAACCGATGGGGCAACCCATGACCCGACCAAGACTCCTTGGTCGGAGCCCCAGTTATTGGTTGCGGAGGCGGGAGTTCCACCACAATGGGTGGTACAGCTGGTTTTGGCCGAACAACCGGCGCCGGTTTCGGCTCTTCGATGACCACAAGGGGTTGTTTCGGCCGCTCAAGTGACAGCCACTTAATGGCCAGGGAAGGCGATGGAGTCTGCTTGTTCCCGGTCAAAAGGAGCTGTTGCCACATCAAATCTTCGTAGCGCCGACGCAACTTGTGCAGGAGCCTATCCTCCTCGGAGGACGATGACGAGGATGAGCGGTGCCGCCGCTTCCCTCAGTGCAGAGATCGAGACCGCCGATGTCGGCGGAATCGGCTGGACCGAGAGGAGGTCCGAGACAGAGACCCTTGGTGTTTCCGAGGGTGGGTATGGAGGAGCGGGAAACCCTTCCTCCCCTGGCTCAGGAACCTTAACTGGGGACTCCAGCACAGGAGGCACAGGCAAGTCCTCTGTTTCCACCGGGGGAACCGGTGAAGAAGGGTTGTCTGCTTCTCCAGTCGACAGCCCGTCCGACGGGTGGAGAAATATCTCAACTGCATCGACGGGTGTCTCAGCCGGCTGACCTGACAGGGACACCGTGAAGCTAGTGGCCTTAGCCGCAACCTCGACCAAAGTCGAGTGACGACTATCCAGGGAAGGGGACCTCTCCCGCTCCCACCAACATCGACGGTGGGACTTGCCTTTTGAGTCCTTTTTCCTGGACCAAGAGGAGTGTCCCGATGGCCCCTCTCCTTTAGTAGAGAGGAATTGACAAAGCTCCTTAAATGAAGCCGAGCAGGAGGAGCCCAATAAGCGCGGGATAAATGCTGCGACCGAGGAAGATGATGCAGCCTGGGCCGCCCCCTCCTCAAGAGCGATCATTTGCTCAAGTTGCTCAGCCGAGCCCGCCGCCGGACACCACCCAACAGGCCTCCTTCGACTTAACTGGAGGAATAAGTCTCTCAGGGCACCCAAGTTGAAGTCTGGCAGCACGATCTTAGAGAACGTTGACCGAGAAGGACTTGCACAATTCGCAGGCCTGTGGATCGTGTTCGAGCCCAAGGCAGTAAACGCACGTGTAGTGCAGATCGGTCCGAGACATCATCTGCCCACAAGGGCACCGCCGAAATCCAGGAGTCTGTTTGTCCATTGCAGCCGCGAAGAAAGAAAAAGACCGAAGTCTAGAAAATTTAAGTGTGAGTTTCGGTTTAACCGACGAGTTAGGATCCAGGCCTAAAACTCAGAGCACTAAGGAGGGAACCTGAGCTTCCAAGCGGTAAGGAAGATCTGGCATCATGGGGCACAGCCGAGAGTTTTACCACCCGGGTGGGTGGGAGGAGCCAGCTTGAAGACCTTCCAGCAAGATTTAAAGCGGCAAGGAACCTGCCAGTAAGTGTGGATAGAACATTTCCATGTCCTTAGAAGTGTGTGTGTGTGTGTGTGTGTATACATGTATGTATACATGTATGTGTGTGTATATATATACACACACACATATACACACACACACGCGCGCGCACACACACTGTAAGGCATGGTCTGTGGATGGTGGAATGTTGGCCGCTGATGGTGGGATCATCCCGTCAATGGGTAGAAGGAATACCATGCCCCATAGGCGGTGCCATGAAAGCAGTCTATGATGATTAGTAGAAATCATGCTCTCGTCAGAGGGTCATCAGCCGTCGACAATGAAAGAAGGGGAGCATGTCCCATCGACGGTGGAATGTGTCTCACAATAGATGAAGATAATGTGCCTCGCTGACTTGAGGGGTGTTACTACGAGAGAGCTTGTTCTTGTATGAAGCCACAGTTGATAGTCTTGGAGGAGGCCTCCATCGATGGGGAATGAAGGAGTGGTCCGCTGGGAATCATGTAGGAGGCCTCTGTCGATGGTGGATAAATATTCCATCTTTGAGAAATCATGAAGAAGGCCTCCGCCGATGCGGAGTGAACCTCCTTCGACGAGAAGTATACAGGAGGCCTCCGTCAACAGGGATTATGCATTCAGACGGTAATATAGTGTGCCTCTGTAGTCTTTTCTGTGATGAAGATGCAGAAATGCCTGCAGTAGACGGGTATTCGCCTTCAAATCAACAAAGAAAGTCTCTGATAACATATGTTTAGTATATATGACTGTTGAAAGACGGTCAGGCAGGACTTATGTGAAGGAATACCTTCCATCCGATGCTTCCTGAAAAGGACTCAGTGTTGTCGGAGCCTGTTAGAGCTCCTAGAGTCATTCATCCTTAAAACTCTTGTTTGAGTATAGGAATATGGTGCCGCTGTATGAAGCCCAGGCACCCTAGCTATGGGTACAATCCATGTCGAGATTGCTGGCAGAAGAGTAAGCTGCTGTCAGAGCTGAAGCTGGTGGGAAAATGGAGACTACCAGAGACCACCCACTTTATAGGCACAGCCCAGGAAGTGAGGTCGGTGGTGGTCCCTGATGTGATACTGCTAGAGAAGAACTGCCGTGTTAGAGCACCACCTATCGGAACTCGTGAGAAGTAATGACTTACTGCAAGAGACCATTCCGTGGAAGATATACTGTTACAGGTGAGGAACCTGTTTTTCTCGGGACATGGATAAGATGTTGTATCCAAACTATCTGGCAGACTTCTAGCAGTTCTCCGGGAGGCAAGGCGCACACCCCCTATTTAGAGAACAGATTGGAGAACTGAGGCCCCAAAACCAGTATCCCAGAGTGACTCAAGGTCGATGTGGTAGTTGGAAATGAAGGTGTGCGCTGACCTCCAGTCAGCTGCCCTGCAGATTTCCTGGATAGGGACATCCTTGGAAGCAGCCACCGACAGCGGTATGATAGGTGGAATGAGCCTTAAACCCTTCGGTAGGCTCCCTACCCAACAACCAAGAGCAGAGACCAATGCAAAACACAATCGACCTGCCAATCATCCGCTTAGCTGCAGGTCTGCCAAGTGCGGCTTCAGCACAGGTGATAAACAGCTAGCGAACCTCTCCCAGAACTCCAGCCGTGGGCTCTTTGTAGTAAGTGAGCGCTCGCCGCACATCCAAAGTATGTAGCCTGTGTTCAGCCTCCAAGGTGTGGTTGGTAAAATGCACCGAAAGATTAATCACCTGGTTAAGGCGGAAATCAGACAACCTTCAGAAGAACTTCAGGTTGGGGCACAGACAACCTTGTCCCTGTGGAAGACCAGGTATGAAGCCTCCACCGAAAGCACCTGGAGCTCACCAATCCTTCAGGCTGACGTGATAGCCAGGCAGGAAGGCAGTCTTCCACGAAAGGTGCGACATCTCACCTGCGCATAAGTTCGAATGGCTTGCCCATGAGCTTTGCCAAAACCAGCAACAGATCCCAAGGTGGTGGTGGTTCACGCACCAGAGGGAAAATGTGGTCAAGGCCTTTGAAAAAGCATCAGACGAGCTTCTCCTGGGCCACCAACAGCTAACCAGCCCACGCTCGGTAAGCAGAGATGGCTGCCTGGTGCACCTTGAGGGTCGGCAACCTAAGGCCCAGAGGGACCACAGGTAGTCAAGAATACTAGCCACTGGACAGAACAAAGGGTCCAACCCACTGCCCTAACACCACATGGAGAATCTCTTCTACTTGAAGGCACAGCATTTCCTGGCCGACTCCTTCCAAGATGCCTCCACAACAGAGCGAACATCTTCAGAGAGACCCAACTCTAGCTGCTCAGGAACCAGGCTGTCAGGTGCAGGGCTTGAAGGTCCAGGTGGAGAACCTTCCCATAACTGATGGAGAGCAGGTCCAGGCAGAGGGGAAGATGCCGCGGGGGAAACAATAAATTACACACTAACACTCTAGAGCCAGGAGCTATGGAGCTCCAAGGAAGTATCAAAGTCGGAGTGTATAAGTGTTTTTATTTAACTTGCTATAATAGCACATATTTCAAGCATAAAATTTACCAAGGTGGACTCCGTATGGTCAGGTGCCCTGGCGCTTCACCGCGAAAGGCTTCGTCAGGGGGAGGGTACCACGACCTGACAACCAAGTTTTATACAGAAAACAGCGACATCATCAACTTGTAATTAACTTCTTAAAGGAGCAAATACTAAATTAAACAATGCAAGAGACTAATTTTATTTACATGGTGTTAATGACACTATGCATATCATTTCAAGTCACTTTACAGGACATAGCTTAGCTCAGAGTAGTACATTTCATCAATTTGAAGTTGCTATGCTTAACTTATTAATTTCATGTCACTAATATGACAAAAGAGCACCAAATTAAGCCATGAACCAGTCCTATGCCAGCATGTGGAGATGATACGAACGTTGGACTGGCTGTTCTAATCCATGTAATTATAATGGAGAGTGTGGGCTATAGCAGCTTAACAGGCACTGCAGCCCTGGATCCTCCCCAACACATCCCCCCTGGATGCAGCATGGATTCATCCGCTGCTGTTGATATCCAGTCCAAAAGAAAAAATGAATAAAAGTTAACTTATGCGAGATAGCTGCTTGCAGAGCAGGCACCAGTCTTCCCACTAGGACAAACAGACTGAGGTAGTCTAGGAAGTGACATATCCCTAACACTTCTCTCAAATGTTTCGATCTGTCCCAGCTAGCATTAGAGGACAGCCTATACAAACTGTCTACCTACAGAAACCGACAAATTGTTTGCCAGAATATCATCTCTGCTTTCTCCAGTGTGTTCTCTACCAGCTGCCCAGATGCCCAATTCCAGTCCAGAGCAACCTCACCCATTGCACTGATGGCCCACTGCCAACTCCCCCAAATGCTCCAAATGCCCACCCTGCAGGGAGCTTTGCTGGACAAAATCACTTAGGCCACTCACCCACTGTGACTTACCTAGCAGAAAGAGAGAAGGGCCATAATACTCTGCATTGCTGATAATGTGTTTGAGCGAGGTAGGAAGAGAGCCGTCCATTACTGAAACAGAGAGAAAAAAATATTCACATCATGGAGAGAATGTTATTGCCCCAGTTCCCATCTCACCAGCACCAGGCCTCTGCCAACACCAATCTGTCCTCTTCCTTCCTCGGGGCAACTGGTCTGTCTCAGTTACTCTCCTCCTGTACCATGTCTGTCCCAACTCCCCATCTCTCCTATAGCAGGTCTGTCCCTACTCCCTCACCAGGATACCACCAGCTCACCTGTATCATGTTTTGGGCTCCTCCCAGATCACTTCTCTCCAGCACCAGGCCTGTCTCAACCTCCTGTATCGCCAGCATTAAGCCTGCCACAGCTCCTCTCCCATATGACGTTGCTCCCAGTTCCCCTCCATCAAGCAATGGACACAGCCCAGCTCCCCTTCCTCCTATACTGGACCTGTCTTAGCTCACATCCTTCCAGAATCGGGCCAATATCAGCTCCCTTCTCATACCAGATCTGTCCCAGTTCCATTCCCTCCAACATCAGCAATGGCCCATTCCCCTCCTATACTGGGACTGCCTTCACTCAAACTACCTAGAGCAACATACCAGCTGCAGAGCAGAATAGTCAAATGGTTATGAATACAGTTGTCTGTATGTGCTCAGACACAAGCTTCAAATTTAACAAACAGCATGGGCAAGAGGGTGGAATGACTATTCACTGCATGTAAGGCCACACAGCCCAAAAGCTTACCATTTGGGAGTCTCACTGTAATAAAGACAACTACAAAGCACTCACTGACAAACGACTCTTAGCTTAAACAGTACGTCTACTCTTTTCTCACCACATGGCAATTCAAAGCCAAAGTGACAAAGGCATTACCGTGCCGGATGCCATCGGAGAAGGCTGGGTCCTGAATCGCCTTTTTCAGGAAATTAAGCATGGACTTCAGTAGAGCTGCTCGCTGTGGGATGCACTGTGCACCTTGAAAAAAGGCAAAAAAAGGAAAATCATGAGAGAGAGCCATGACAAGGTCCTCATTAGAAAGAGCAATGATACAGCCATCATTACAGATCAATTACACATCCTTAGGAAGCCATGAGAAGGCCATAACTGAGACACAAGTCAAGCATTAGACCCACAACATAGCCAGCATTAGAGAGCCACGAGTCATAATTACAGCAGGTGAAGACAGACTTCATTACAGAGCGCAACATTAAAAAAACAGGGTCAACTGTCATTACAAAAACACCAAGGTCATCTTAAAACCATCAATGACACAGCCACCATGACAGTGTGTCACAATAGTCATCACTGCAGAAAGTCATGACAAGGGCATAATGACAATAACCGACAAGGCTACCCTTGCAGAGTTACGACAGTCATCACAAAGAGCCACAGCAGCCATCATTACACACACTAAACAGTCAGATGCCTTCACAAAGCCACGAAAGTGCAAATGTTGCAGAGAGCAACAATGTGCTATCATTAGACAGCCACAATACAGACGTAATTTACAGACAGCCGTGACAAGGCCATCATTACCTTAGACCAAGAATCAAACATCAATTACAGAACACCAGGACAGCCTACACTAGACTGCCATGACACCATCAATAGACAGAGACACAAACGTCATTAGACGGCCACAACATAAGACATCATTAAATAGCAAGAGAGAAAATTACAGACAGCAGTGAAACCACAGTCACTACAAAGAGTCACGATACAGCAATCAGTACAGAGTAACAATGTGCCATCACATACAGCAAGGACACAGCTATCACTACAGAATGCTGTAATACCCACTGTTACAGAAAACCATGACAAGGACATCATTACGAGGCCATGACAGTCTAAATAACAGAGCCACGACAGCTACTACTGCTGAGAGCCACAACACTACTATCCACAGAGTCATGACAGACCTTGCAGGAACACAGCCATCATTACAGAAAGACAGCCATGATACTCAGAGAGAAAGGACATAGCCATCATTAAAGAGAGCCATGACAAGGGTATCAGAGAACCACAGCAAAGTCATGACAGGAAGTCACCAGGTCATTACAGAGAACAATACAGCCATCATAAGAGTCACGAAAAGTCATTACAGTGAACACACCCATCACTACAAACACCTATGACACTCATTATTAGAGCACCACAACAGTCATCATTCAAGAGCAATAAGACACCCATCCTTACAGAGACAACATAGTTGTTACACAGGAGGTCTTGACAAGGTCATCAATGCAGAGAGCTAGGACACAGCTCTCAGAGTGTGGCACAATACAGCCATCATTAGAAAACACAGCCAGCACAGTGGAGGCCTTTAAAAAAGCCCTAAAGTCCCACCTATTTAAACCAGTATACTGTCTGACCTAATTAACCAGCTTTAGTGGTCCCTATTTATAAAAAGGGAGACCATGGTAGTATGACAAACTACCGGCCAATTAGCCTGACCTGCATTCTAGGCAAAATCATGGAGTCTACTGTAAAGGACATACATCAGATTTAAAAATAAAAGGATCTGTTGATGACACACAACATGGCTTCAAGCCCCAAAGATCTTGCCTACTGCAAATCGCTGTTTCTATGAAATAGTCAGTAAATTGCTAGAGGACAAAAAGGCGGTGGATGTTATATTCTTAGACCTCTGTAAAGCCTTTGATAAGGTTCCACATGTAGCCCTCAAAAAAATGAGAAACCTAGGGATAAATGGATTTATAACTAAATGGGTTCAAGAATGGCTGATGAACAGAGAACAAACCGTTAGAATTAGAGGGTTTACCTCTGTCGGGGGTAGGGTCACTAGTGGGGTCCCGCAGGGCTCAGTTCTGGGCCTGTTATTTTCAGTTTCTGTTTCTGATCTTGACAAGGATATCAAGGGACACTCAGTTAAGTTTGCAGACAATACAAAAACTGCTTTAGACATTAGCACAATGGATGTATATTCTGACCTCCGTTGAGACCTTCTGTTAATGGAATCCTGGGAAATTACTAATGGCATGATGTTTAACCTATACAAGAGTGTAGTTGTGCATTTGGGTAACAATAACCCATGCTACAACTATATGTTAAACAGCAAACAATTACAGTCTGTGGAATACGAAAAAGATCTGGGGGTTTTGATATCAAAGGATTTGAAATTCAGCAGTCATTGCACTGAATTAATAAAATGGCCAATTAACTTATTGGCTGTATTAGACGTTCAATTACTTCCAGAAATAGGGACTGTATAATTCCCTTGTACAGGGCCTACTTAAGACCCATCTTGGATTATTGTTCCTCACTGTGGAGCCCTCTTTCACGTGAGGATCTCAGGAGAGTGGAGGGGTCCAGAGGAGAGTTACTAAAATGGTTCAGGGCTTCATAGGGCAGATTATGACTATAGATTACGTTCTTTAAATCTTTACTGCCTGGAGCTCAGGAGAAAGAGGATCTACTAATGTTTAAAATTATAAGGTACCCAATACTATTTGCGATCTGGGCTTCATCCGCCATCAAAGAGTCTTTTCTCTAAGAAGTCACAGTTATCAACTAGGATTTACATACCGAAAAGTCAGTTAAGGAATTTTTTCACCCACGAGTTATCTCGGTATGGAACTCCTTACCAAGAGAAATTGTGGAAGTTGATTCTTATAATTCCTTCAAATTTAAACTTGATAAATTCCTACTGAATGCGGGTAATGGGGATTGATGCCTGCTATGGCAGGAGATGTACATTCATGGGCTTTGGCCATCTGTACCTCCTAGTAATTGATGATCATTTATTTGCTGCTTGAGAGGCTACTCTGTTCTGTTTACTTGTTTACCTATCTGCTCATTTATCTGTTACATGTAATCATTCATTTTCTTTACTTATCCATTTCATGATCTGTACGGTGCTGAGCGTCCAGGGAAAACTGCACCAAAAAATAAAACGGTCATACCTTGCCATTACAGAAAACCTACACCACACGCATGGGAGAGCAAAAACAAGCATTAGCACAGACAGTTATATCTTGAAAGTCCAGGTCATAATTAGAAAGCCCAACAGCCATTTTATTTATTTTATTTAGCTTTTGTTAACCAGGTAACTGCACTAGCCATAAAATGACTATTTTCAGGCACGACCCAGGATTTGACAGCTCTGACAAAGCCATCATTAGAAAGAGCCACAACACATGCTTCACTACAGAAAGACATGGAACACAAACACACAACACCCGGCAGAAAAAGGCCCGTAAGTCTATCAAGTCTGCCTGAGTGTGCAGCTACCAATTACTTCTGGCAGCTGCCCCCCAATTCCTTTCCATCATCCTCACCCCAACTGTCCCACCTTTGATCTTACCTGTACTTAGCCTCCCCGATTCTGTCTCATCCCTTAAACTGTCCACTGTATTCAGTGCAATCAACTCCTCAGGTAATACTTTCCACCCATCCACCACCCTCTGTGAAGCAGTGCCCTGATCTCCTCCCAATCTATCCCTTCCAACTTCAGACTGTGCGCCTCATGACCCCTCCTCCCTTTAAGTGAAACAATCTTCCAGCTTTGATCCTGCTTATGTCTTTTAAAGTACTTAAAGGTCTCATGTCCCCCTTCTTCCTTCTGTCTTCCACGGAATACATGTTGAGCTCCCACAATCTCTCCTTATAGGGTTTACTCCCAGACCTAGGATCACCTTTGTCACTGCGCTGCACCCCCTCCAGTAATCTTGCGTCCTTTTTTGGGTAAGGGCACCAGTACGACACACAGTATTCCCAAGTGCTGCCTCACCAGTGATCTGTACAAAGGCAGACTTACCTCCTCTTCTTGAGGGGATACCGCTAGCAATGCACCCCAGCATTCGATTTCCCCTTGCTTCTGCCTACCGGCACTGTGCAGGTAACCCTCGTGTCCCCCGTGACTAGTATTCCTAGATCCTGTTCTTCCTCCAAAATTGATACCAGCACTCCCCACCTCATAGCCGGTCCTGGGGTTACTGGCTCAGAGGTGCGACACTGCTCTTCTTAGCACTAAACCCCAACTGCACAAACCTGATCAGTGCTTGAGTTTTGCTAGATCTTCCTAGAGTTCTGCCTCCCTCCTCACTGTTGCACATATCTTTGTTATCAGTGAACAGGATGATCTTACTCTTAATCCTTCTGCAATGTCCCAGATAAAGACGTTTACTAAAACAGGGCCTAGCAACAAACCCTGTGGTACCCACTAGTCACAGGTCTTGGCCTGGAGGTCCCCCCTTTAAAACAACCCTCTGCTGTCTATTCTGCAGCCAGCTCCTAACCCACCACACTAGTTTCTCCCCTGCCCAATAATCTTCCATGTGGCACAGAGTCAAAGGCTTTGCTGAAGTCCAGATACAGGACATCCACAGCATGGCCTCCGCAACCACACCTGTGACCCAAAGAAGTCAATTAGGTTAGTCAGACATTCTTCCTGAGACAAACCACTGCTGTCTCTCATCCTGGAGTCCATTACTTTCCAGGAAGGCTATCAACCTTTCCTTTAGAATGGTCTCCATTAGCTTCCTCACAATGGAAATCAAGCTTACCAGTATATAATTGCCTGGTTCGTCCCTGGGCTCACTCTTGTGGAGTACCACCACGTGAGCCATCCTTTAGTCCATAGGCACGCTCCCTGTCTCCAAAAAGGTGTTAAGCAGGTATGCCAGTGGACCTGCCAATACCTCTAACAATTCCTTCAGGACTCTTGGATGTACTCCATCAGGCCCAGGTGCCTTGTCCACCTGCAACGTTTTAAGGCCTTTTAGAACCCTATCCTCCTGGATGCCCCCGTCCGCCCCTCCTTTCCCTAATGGTATTGGCCCTTCTTTCTCCTTAGTAAACAAGCAGAAGTACTCATCGAGAGCCTCAACCTGCTCTTCCCCTTTTTCTGCCCAACCCCCCCCATTCTGACAATCTCGTCCTTACAGCTCCTCTTCTCTAATGTACTTGAAGAAATCCTGTTCCCACCTCTCTGACCCCCTGAGCCAATCTCTGCTCCCTTGTTGCTTTTGATGCCGACTGCTCTACTCACTTCCCTAGATTTCTTAAGAGTACTTATCCTCACCTCGCCCCGATTTCTTGAACCTGTTGAAGGCCACTGTGTTCTCCCTCACTTTTCCTGCCACCTCATTGCTGAGCCAGCTAGCTTTTTCAGACCTGGACTGCTTATTGTGTCTTGGCACACATGCTCGTGGCCTCTGTCAGATCCTCTTTATGATGGACCACTGCTGTTCAGCATCCATCCCTGGGCAAATTTCAGCAAATGCCCCAGGATGCTGTCCATCCCAGCAAAATCTACCTTCCTAAAGTAAACTACTCGCCCTGGTCCTGGCTGACTCCCTACCTGTATGGAGTAAGAATCACACTGTGTGGTGATCACTTCCGCTAGAGGGTCCTCTATAACTACATCCTGGACTTTGTCCCCATTTTCTAACACAAATATTCAAAATGTTACCCTCCTGCTGGGCTCTGTCACCCCCTACACTAGGCAGCTGTCCTGGATAGTCTCCAGCAGTATCTGTTCCCCGGCATTCGTGGTAGTCATGGTTTGCCAGTCAATCCTGGGTAGACTTAAGTCACTCACTATGACCATACTTCCTCTGCCACTGACCTTCCCGATTTGCTCCCCCAACTCCCTGTCATTTTCCTCATTCTGTGAGGGTGGCTTGTACACCACCCCATTCTAACCTTCCTTGGAAGGGGGAGGGGTGGCAGTTTATTAACAGAGAGGGAACAACTTGCACGAGGGAGGAGTCTGAGTAAGGGGAGGTGGAGGCATTATGGGTTCAGTTAAGGTCCAATAGAGGGAGAAAGGTGAAGTTTGGGGATCGTTTACAGACCACTCAATCAGGATGAGGAGCGGGACAGGGAACTGAGTTCACAAATACTGGAAGCTGCGGAGAAAGGAGAGGTGGTAATTGTGGGGGACTTCAACCTGCCCATAGTGGACTGGAACATACCCTCCACAACATGTGCCAAGAGTCAGGTGATCCTGGAAGGACTACAAAGTGGGTTCCTGACTCAGAGCATCAATGAACCAACAACTGAGGCAATTCTGGATTTGGTGCTCACAAATGTGGAGCATGTACAGGAAATAATGGTCAGGGAGCCACTGGGAGGAAGTGACCATTGCACAGTGCAATTCCAGTTGGATATGGGCAGGGAAAGCATCCCAACTAAGACCAAAATCTTGGATTTCAGGAGGGCGAACCTCAGGAAAGTGGGCGAGGTGCTAAGGAGCCATCTGGCGGGCATCAAAGCAGATATGGGGTGGACCAAAGGTGGTCCATCATTAAGGAAAGAATGCTGGTTGCCACAGAGGAGTGCGTTAGGCTCAAGGGTAAGAACACAAGGGCCAAAGTGCCCAGCTGGTTCAGTTCTGGGGTTGCCCAGGCAGTAAGGGAAAAGAGGCTGGCCTATACAAAATTCAGGAAGACCAAGAGGTGGATAGGGAAAATTACCCAAGGTTGACTAGTGAGACAGGTAAGGAAGTCCGAGAGCAAAGGCACAGAAGGAGCTGCAGATAGCTGAAAGACTTAAGGGGAGAAGGCATTCTTTCGCTATAAAAGTGAGAAAAGGGACAAGGAGAAAGATCTTCTTAGGCTTAAGAAATGGGCAGAGTGGATGGAGGACAATGAGAGAAAAGCAAAGATACTAAATGGATACTTCTGTTCCGATTTCTCCAAGGAGAAAGATGGACCAGTGCCTTCAGGAGGAAAAAGAGAAGCAGGGAGGGGAACAAAGATGTAGTGATAGAGAATGATACAGTGAGGGAGGGGCTGCTGGCATTGAAGGTGGGCAAATCACCAGACCCGGAAAGAGTAGATCCAAGGGTACTAAAGGAACTGGCTGAGGAGCTGGCAGGGCCACTGGCAGACCTATTTAATAGTTCACTAGAGTCAGGCATGGTACAGCATAACTGGAGAACAGCACATGTAGTGTCCCTCCACAAAAGCGGTCCTAAGGATGACACAGGGAATTACAGGCCAATCAGTCCAACCTCCATTCTGGGCAAGCTGATGGGACACCACACTAAAGGAAAGGTTGGTGGAATATCTAGAGGAGCACGGTATCCAAGATGTGAAGCAGCACGGGTTCATGGGGGGAGAATGTCAAACGAATCTGACTGACTTCTTTGACTCTGTCACTAAGACAGTAGACAGGCCAAGCAGTAGACATCTTCTGTATTGATTTCAGCAAAGCCTTTGACTCTGTGCCCCACAAAAGGTTGATCAGGAAGCTGGTGGATCTTGGGGTTGGGGAAAAGATGGCCAGATGGGTGAAAAACTGGCTTGAGGGACAGAACCCAGAGGGTAGTTGTGGGGGGAGAGTTATCTGGTACCAGAGAGGTAATCAGTGGGGTCCCACAAGGCTCTGTGCTGGTGGCAGTGTTGTTCAATGTCTTCAGCAATGACACTGGAGATGGCATTAAGGGCAAAATGTGCATATTCACAGATGACACCAAGCTGTGCGGGAGAGTGGACACAGCTGAAGGGAATACAGGACCTACAGGAAGATCTGGAAAAGCTGGGGAGGTGGTCCAGGATCTGGCAGCTTGGCATCAATGCCAAGAAATGCAAAGTTATGCGTATTGGAGCCAAGCATCCCAGGACAGGACTACCTGGGTGGAGTCTCAGTATCTGCATCACAGGAGCAGGAGGACGATGACCTGGGAGTGATGATCCCTAGTGACCTGAAGCACTTCACGCAGTGAAAGAAAGCAGCAAAGGCAAATAAGATGCTGGGATGTATATCTAGGGGGATTAGTAGTAGGAGAGAGGTTATACTCCCTTGTACAGGTCACTGGTTAGGCTGCATATAGAGTATGGAGTTCAATACTGGTGCCCACACTTCAAAAAGGACATTAACCTGCTGGAGAAGGTCCATAGCAGGTCTACAAAGATGATAGTGGGTCAGCAGGGCATATGAGGAGAGGTTGAGGGCACTTAACACGTACTCCCCTGGAAGACGAGAGAGGGGACATGACTGGGGCCTTCAAGTACTTGAAAGGGATAAATAAGGTTGTTAGAGAGTCTTTAAGCCGAGTGGCAACCATAACACTAGGGGGTACAGTCTTAAGCTGGAGGGTGGGAGGTTTAGGAGGGAGGTCAGGAAGCACTTTTCAAGGAGAGGGTGGTGACACAGAATGCACTGCCGGAAGAGCTCATCTCGTTGAAGACAGGGGAAGCTTTAAGATAGGCATGGGGAAAGTAAGGATCATGGTTAGGAGGATGGGAGGAGTGAAGAGGAGGGCGGGACATTTGCTCAAGCTGTGGACCCTGCAATAAGAGCAGACCTGACAGACCAAATGGCCTTCTGCTGGCTTCTTTGTATGTTCGTATGTTCCTACCCATCACTAAAGAGAGCCATGACACAGCCATTATTAGAGCCACAGGAAGAGGCCATTATTAGAGAGTGAGTCACAACAAGGCTATCCAAGAACGTCACAACACAGTTAAGAGTAATGACAGCCATCATTACAGAAAATCACTATAAGACCATAATTAAAGCGTCAAAATAAGGCCAACACAGCTGGATCGCTCACTCTTCCACTGTGACAGATGCCCAGATGGACACTCCCTGACCCCTAAAATCCCAGCTTCTACCTTTGACATTTTCCATATGACTCAGGGAAGAAATATCCACCACACACGGAGGAGAGTGTGGGATATAGCAGCCTTACCAGGCACTGCAACCTCGGTTCCACCGGTAAAGTACAGTTACGTAGAACTTATCGTAACAGTAGATCTTCGAGAACAGCTCTTGCAGCAGGTTACACCATTAGGGACTGAAGCCGCAGGCGCCAGGACCCCACGGAAAACTCTAGCTAGCTATCTTCAGCTGGGACCGCCACGCCGGGTCCTGCCTCCAACGCCAGACGTAGTACACAAGGGAGCGGTCCCACCAGATTCCCAGTTCTCCGTCGAGACTTCCGCCGCAGGCTGACATCAGAATGGGAGACCGAGGATCCACCGCCAGAAGAAAAACGGAAAAATTTCCTGTTGATAAAGGCTAAAGCCATGCTTCTTCCAAGGGGAAGGTGGTTGAAGGTATCATAAGAGCTGTTCTCTAAGATCTACTGTTACGGTACGCCTACGTAACTGTACTATCTTACTCGAGACACAGCTCTGGAGCAGGTTACACCATTAGGACTGATTTCTAGCAGTAACGCTGCCAAAAATTCGGGAGGAAAAGAGGAAATACATTCCAGGTCCTGAATCTAGGACAGGAGACCCTGAGCACCGCTTAGGCCGGAACCGCTTTCGCGAGAGGCAATGTCCAGGCTATAATGCCTGATAAATGTTGCACAGAGCTCAATGGCTGCAGCACATATGGCAGAAGTGGAGACGCCGGAGTGCTGCAAAGGAGGTGGCCACTCTAGTGGAATGACCCCGACTGAACCCGGGAGGGCTTCTGTTTGAGCTCATAACAGAATGAAATACACTGGACAAGCCAGCGAGACAGGGACTATTTGACACAGGTTGGCCCATTATCCTCTCAGAAAGGAAACGAAAAGTTGCTCAGAACTCTAAAAGGTTTAGTTCTGTTGAGGTAATACCTCAGGCTGCGTGAACATCCAGGGTGTGAAGGAGCCTCCTCTATTCAGTAGTTCAGGAAGTAGACCGCAGGTCAATGTCCTGATTTAGAGGAGTGAAGAAACCACCTTAGGCAAAAATTTAGGATTCGCCCTCAGGGATACTCTGTCCCGGTGGAAAACTAAATAAGACTCTTGCACATGAGAGCGCAAGCTCAGAAATTCTTCGCTGAAGTAACAGCAACTAAAATAGCGTTTACCACAGAAACGAGCTCGCAATCCGCGGCAGATTCAAGAGGGGAGCGTGAGTTGTTCCAGGACAAAGAGCAAATCCCATGGGAGGCACTGGGTCCTTAATGGTGGCCTAAGGTGTACACCCTCTCAAAATTCTGAGAGGCGCCCAATTGTGCCACTGTATCGCTGTCCCACCGGAAGGTGGTAGGCAGAGATGGCACAAAGGTGCACCTTGATAGAGGAGTAGGCTAGACCCGAACGAAAGAGGGAGAGCAGATAGTCCAACACCACTCCCACCGGCAACCTAAAGGGAATAATCGCGTTCGCGACTATAAATAAAAACGGGCGCATTTCATGGCGTCACGCCGCATGCGCTGCCAGCTTGGCTGCAGAAAGAACTACCGCAACTTCTTACGAGACCTGTGACGCAAGATGGCTATGTCTCTAGGAGCCATGCATGCAGGTTCAGTGAGCGTAAGTCCAGGTGGACTAGTGAACCTTCCTCCTGAGACAGGAGATGGGAGCTGAACTGCAATGGGAGCGAGGTTCCGGATAGCTGAATTAGCAAGGGAACCAGATCTGTCTGGGGCTAAAAGGGGCCACCAGGATCATTATTGCATGCTCCCCTGCGCAGTTTGAGAAGAACTCTGGATCAACGGAAAGCGAGAGGAATCTGTCCGCCCAGGAGAGGGACAACGCTGCCTCGCCAGAAAACACCAGGCCCTGGATCTAGCGAGCAAAAATTGGGCAGTTTTAGCTGGATGGGGATGCGAACAAGTCTAACTCTGGAGTTCCCCATCAAGAAACAGATCCTCTGCTACCTCTTGAAGAAGTTCCCACTCGTGGACTCTGGCCTGGGAGCGACTCAGGCCGCCTGCAATCGTGTTGTCCACCCCGGAACATGTACAGTGATCAAATTTGCGCCTGTGTCAGATTACCCAATCCCACACCTCATGGCCTCCTGCAAAGGGGTAAGAGGTGCCCTTGTTTGTTGAGGTAATACATCACCGCCTGTTGTCTGTCTGAAGCAGAAGAGTACTCGGGGATTTCTGACTGAAAGGCCTGCAGGGCATAGAGAACCGCCTCATCTCTAGAACACTGATATGGAGATGAGCTTCCAGCAGGGTCCACGCACTTAGGACTTCACCCGGCCCAGGTGTGCCCACCACCCTAGACCTGAGGCGCTCTGGTGAGGGATTACCTCGGGACGGTGCTACAAACGGGACGCCCATGGAGAGAGACTTGGGTCTAGCCACCACTGCCAGTCTCGAATCACGGTGTTCAAGGTAGGGAAACATTGTGACAAGGCAGCAGGTAAAGCAAATAGGATGCTGGGATGTATAGGCAGGGGCATTACCAGCAGGAAAAGGGAGGTCATAATTCCGCTATACAAGACACTAGTGAGGCCCCACCTGGAGTACAGTGTACAGTTCTGGAGACCATACCTACGTAAGGACAGACAGGGTACAGGGTAGAGAAGGTTCAGAGGAGGGCATGGATTGCATCACAAGTCCTATGAAGACAGGTTGAAGGAACTGAACATGTACTCCCTGGAGGAGAGGAGGGAGAGAGGGGATATGATAGAGACATACAAGTATCTTACAGGGAGGAACAGGGTGCAGGAAGAAAAAATTACTCACCTTAGTAATTGCTTTTCTTCTCATGGAGTCTTGCTGTATTAGGACTATAGCAGTCAGCCTCAGCCTCTGAACTGCCCCGGAGAGGAAAGGGTTAACCCAGAGAAGTCTGAGTTCTGCAGCGCCGAGGGCGCCTGTTCAAAGTTTCATCTGTGCAGTCTGAAGTCAAACTGCCAGATTCTTTACGAGTTAAACTAATATAGCAAGTCTGTGTGAAAAACCCACACCAGCTATATGGCTACCTACCAGTAGTAGAACTACAAAACACACAACAATCACAGAATAGCAACAAAATTATTAAATATTGCTAGCATTACTGAAAAGAAGATTAACAGACCCCTCTTCCCAAAAAGACTCAAGTCTAGGGAGGGGGCCATCTACCACTCAACGAACAATAGAATTACCTAGTTCCTAAACTCAATAAGCAAGAAAAAGGCATGACACAGTGCTTGCACTAATTTGCCAACCCCATACCCAAGGAGGAGTTCTGAGCGGGTAGGAGGGAGGGTGTTCGACACAGCAAGATTCCATGAGAAGAAAAGCAATTACTAAGGTGAGTAATTTTTTCTTCAAACACCATGAAGTCTTGCTGTAATTAGGACTATAGCAGATTACACAGCAGTACCTCCATGGAGGAGGGTCAGAACCTACTTGGGAAATAGGCTCTGAAGCACAGCTGTGCTAAAACGGCATCCCTCCTGGATTGAACATCCAAGGAGTAATGTTTGGTAAAGGTGTGAACTGTTTTCCAGGTAGCAGCCTGACAGATCTCCAAATGGAATATTCTCTAGCAGCCGCTAGAGATGCAGCTGTACCTCTGGTAGAATGAGCCCTCAATCTTGAGGGGGCTCTTACCCAGTTTTGGTAACAGAATTGGATACAAAGAGACAATCCACCTTGCAATTGTCCTCTTAGTGGCAGGTCTCCTTGCCGACTTCCCATAGGTAAGGAAGAGCTGGAGGGATTCAAACCTATGACCCTTGGTGCTGCTCCAAATAGTAGCTTAGAGCTCTTTGACGTCCAGATGCAGCAATCTCCTCTCCTCGAAGAGGAATGCTCAGTGAAAAATACTGGGAGAGATGGATTGGTTGAGATGAAAATCCGAGACCACCTTTGGTAAAACCTCTATTAGTCCTAATGACTACCTTGTCCCTATGAAAAGAAATGAAATCTTCTTCCACTGACAAGGCTTGCATCTCACTTATATGCCTAGCAGAAGTGATGGCCACTAGAAAACAGTCTTCCAAGTCAAAAACTTGAGGTCTGCCAAGACAGGGGCTCAAAGGGGGTTGCATTAGCTGAGCAATGCAAACATTCAGGTCCCAAGCAGGAGCTGGTTCCCTAAAAGGAGGGTTGTGTGAAGTAACCCTTAAAAAACTTAGAAATTACAGGGTGAGAAGAGATGGAAGCAGGTTTACCTGCTGACACATAAGCGGAGACTGCTGCCAGATGAACCCTTAAGGTAGCTGGCTTAAGGCCTAGAGAATTTAAGTGACCAGATAGTCCAATAAAACAGTCAAATCAGCAGATTCTGGGAGATTTGCTTCTCAGAGCACCAAATGGAAAACCTCTTCCACTTAGAATTATAGGTGGCCCTAGTAGAAGGCCTCCTGGCCGCCTTCAAATATCCAAGACACCTTGAGAGAGGTGTAGATCAGCTAATCCTAGCTCCTCAAGAACCAAGCCTTGAGGTGGAGGAACTGAGGTTCGATACCACACTCTCCCTGTGCACAGGTCAACAGGTCGTGGGTCCTGGGCAAGCTCAGGGGAGGGTGGACAATCAGGGACAGAAGGAGAGGGTACCAGGGCTGTCTGGCCCAATCTGGAGCAATCAGAATCACCTTGCAGGACTGAGTTCTGATCCTCACTAGTACCCTGAAAAGGAGAGGGAAGGAGGGAAGGCATATAGATATTTCTCCCAATCCAACTGGAAGGCCCAGTGGGACTGATCCCAACACTGGAGGTCTGCAACAAAACAGAGGAAGTTGGTGGTTGTCTGGGGCTGCAAAAGATTCATCTGAGGGGTGCCCCATCTGGCAAAGACTGACCCCAGCACTAGAGGTTCAGGGCCCATTCGTGGTGGCCCTGAGAAATCCTGCTGAGGGCATCCGCTAGGACATTGTCCTTCCTGGAAGGTGAACTGCTATCAGGGAGGTATTCAAGGAGTAAGCCAGAGACCACAGCTTCATTGCTTCGCACAAGGCAGAAGACCGAGTGCCCCCTTGCTTGTTGATGTACCACATTGTTGTGGTATTGTCTGTCCTGACTTGAACTACCTTGTTCTGGACAGAAGCTGAAAAGGCCTGGAGAGCTAAGAGGACAGCCCTGAGCTCCAGAAGTTGATGTGGAGCAGAGATTCCTGAGGAGACCACACCCCTGAGTGGAAAGGTCGCCAAGTGAGCCCCCATCCTAGGAGGAGGCATCTGTGGTAAGTGTGAGGGAGTGAGGATGGGCAAGAAGGGGACCCTTGAGTTAGATTGCTCTGGTCCTGCCACCACTGAAGGGCCAGGATCAGAGACCTTGTCACTGGACTAATTTGGTGAGGGGTCCTTCTTTGGGACCAAAAAGATCTCAGGTGGAATTGGATGTTCTCATCTGGAATCTTGCTCCTGCACGACAGCTGTGGGACGCAGCCATGTGTCCTAGGAGTTGCAGGAAGTGCCTGCTGGCCGAGACCCAAGATGGTGAAGGAAGATGCTAGGGCAATGAGTCTGTCCACTCTCGAGGGGAGATATGCCCTGGCAGACTTTGTGTTCAACTGCACCTATGAAAGTTAGTACCTGAACTGGTTCGAGAACTGACTTTGGAAGATTCAACAGGAATCCCAGAGAGGTGAGAAGCTGCTGAGGACCGACAATTGAGATTTATTATGATCTGGAGACTGACCCACTATGAGCCAGTCGTCCAGGTAGGGAAAACGGCCACCCCTTGCCTTTCAGATGAGCCACTATCACAGCCAGACATTTTGTGAAACCCTTGGGGCAGAGGTAAGGCCGAAGGGCATTGCTCTGAACTGATAGTGGCCAGAAGGTAGTTCGAACTCTGAGGTACTTTCTGTGAGAAGGCCTGATCAAGAAATGAAAATAGGCCCTTGAGGTCCAAGGAAGCTAGCCAGTCTCCTGGTCTCAGGAGGGCAAAATCATTGCCAGGGTTAACATTTTAACTTTGGTTTCAGAAGATGCTTGTTCAGGAACCTTAAATCTAAGATGGGCCGCCATTCTCCTGTCTTTTGGGGTAAGGAAATACCTTGAATAAAGACCCTGCCCTGATGGCAAGGGAACCCTCTCACTGCTTTGCATCCCAGCAGAGAAGAAACCTCCGTTTCCAAAGCAAGGGCTTCCAAAGGATTCGGAGGTGGGAAATGTCTGGCCCTCATCTTTGGGAACTGTTTGAAACTGAGGACCAGACCTTGCTTACCACCTCCAGAACCCACTTTCCGGTTAGGGACAACCAGTTCTGGCTGAAATAAGCCAACCTGCCCCCACCGGTACAGGAGATTGGCCCTGGGCACCCCATCAGGGTGCCTGCTTGGCAGCTGTTTTTGCTGGGAAGAAGGGGACGGTCTGCCAGAGCCCCGCTGCCCCTGCCTCTGAAGAAACCCTCTGAACAAAGGCTGAAGAGGCTTGAGCTTGATAAAAGGGCCTGTGGTAAGGCCTACCCCTACTCCCTGGGGCATGCCTTTGGGAGCATGCCTCTCTTTAGCTTGGGCACTTTTGTAGGTAGTTCTGTGTTCATCCATTTTTTCATGTAATTTTCTGTCTGATCACCAAACAGAGAATTACCTACTACAGGGAATCCATAGCCTTTGCCTGAGTGTCTTGGGACAAATTAGTGCATCTGAGCCATGCCAACCTCACGGAGAGCTACAGAAGTGGCCATGACCCTAGAAGAAACATCATTAACATCAACGGCAGTATGAAATTGAACTTTGGAGGCCTCAATGCCATCAGCAGCCACCTGTTCAACTCACTAGCCAGCTGACCCTGGGCCTGCTTGGCTAACTGCAAAATAGTGTCCCATCTAGACTTCTGATATCTCAGCCACATAAGCCATGTAATTAGCCTGCCTGAGTCCCAAAGAAGCTGCCATATATTGCTTTTTGCCATGGTATCAATCTTCCTGGAATCTTTGTCAGGGGATGTGATGCCAAGGAATATTAGCCTTGTCGCAGGCTGCAGCTTGAACAACACCTACATGACTACACTGCTCAGTGAGAAGTCTGTATCTGGGCCTGATAAAGTATACCTTCTGTCCATTTTTGTCTACAGGAGGGACAGAATGAGGATTTTTAAAATCTTTGTTGTTTGCTTCCTAAATGATTTATGCAAAGGAATAGACAACCTTCTAGACTCTGGAATATCCATCATTTCAACAAAATCAGGCTCCTCTTGCTCATCCACAGCCTCCTCTAAAGGGAGCTGGAGGGTTTCTAGCACCTTTTTATAAACACAAAATGAGAAGGGACTCAGACAACAGAGGGGAGACTTCTGTGGTCTGTCTGGAGAAATGCCCGTTCAATGGGCACGCTCCAGACCTTCCCAGTCACAAATGCACTGATCAAATTCTCCTCCCCTCCTGTGGTTCATAAACTCCTCAATAACATAATCTTGAACCACTGGACCTGGGCAGCCACCCTCTGCCACTTGTGGAGGGTCTCCAAGTCCCTTGACAAAGACTGAACAATCTGTATGGCTTTGCTATTTCTGCAACAGTTGGAGAAACTATCTTAGACTCCGAACCTGCTGATTTCTTTGTCTTTTTTGCTGGTGCTGGTTCCTCTGAACCAGCCTTTCTCTTGCCCGAGGAAGTAATGCCCTGGTCAGAGGGCACTCCCTCTGGTCCAGTGGGTACTGGACCGGGCTGGCCATCCGGGTCAGTGGACTTTTTGGCCTCTCGTTCCCTGAGCCGGCCCAATCTCTCTCCAGGGTGGCTGCAGGAAATTTTTTACATATCTGGCAGTCTGAAAGGAGGTGGTCAGCCCCAGACAATAAACACAGGAGTGTGGGTCAGCCTTGGCAAAGTCTTCCCACAAACATCACAGTGTTGGAAACCCTCGTAACCCGGTTTTTGGGTTTCTCAGACATAGTGCCAGCCTAACCAAACTTGCCCTTTCTTTCAGGTCACAGAGTAAGACACCCTTATCGGTTCCTAACCGTGTCACGGTATTGGAAAACCCTATTAAAAACGAGGGTTTTTTTAGAACCGATAAGAACCGGGTACCTCACGTCTAAAAATTCATCAAAATACAAGAAACGATCGGTTCAGACTGAACCGATAATTATTTCCACACAGACTAATTTTTCGTTTTACTTACGGTTACCAGATAGAGCTTAGCCGAAACCGCGGTAATTTTGAGACTTTTGCCGGTTTTCTGCGCGTAGTGAACCGAGCTGAAGGAGCTGATCTCCGGAGCGACTGTTCAGTGAAGCGGAGTAAAGAATCTGGCAGTTTGACTTCAAACTGCACAGATAGAGCTTTGAACAGCGCCCTCGTGCTGCGGAACTCCAGACTTCTCTGGAGTTAACCCTTTCCTCTCCGGGGCAGTTCAGAGGCTGAGGCTGACTGCTATAGTCCTAATTACAGCAAGACTTCATGGTGTTTGAAAACACTATTTTTAAGCGAAAAAGATGTCCCAGGACTAGAGGGCATGGGATGAAGTTGGAGGGAGGATGATTCAGAGGAAACATGAGAGAATTCTTCACAGAACGGGTGGTGGACAAGTGGAACACCCTGCCAGAGGAAGTGGTGGGGCTGGAACAATCATGGATTTAAGAATGCATGGGATAGACATAAAGGAATTCTGGAGGTCAGGTAGGTGCAACAGACTTCTAGGAAAACAAACTGAACTTACAAGCTCAAATGAGTAGACTGGGTGGCCTATAGGTCTTATCTGCCGACACCGTCGATGATCTATGATCCTGACCGGATGCTGCAAGTGGTCTTGCCTTGGTCCCATTGCACCTTGAGCATCCACTGAGTTACCCGCATGTGGAGCCTTACGAAGGGATGGTAGAATGGCCGCAGCCATGTGTCCGAGCAAGCGAAGGACCGATCTGGCAGGGACGGTCTTGTTCACGATAACTCCTGATGAGGGATCTGATGCGCCCGGCTCTGTCGCCTGGAAGAAAGGCTCTTCCTGAACAGTGTCCAGTACTGCACCTATAAATTGCAGTTTCACGACTGTACCAGGAGAGACTTCTCGTGGTTGATTAGGATGCCCAGAGATCAGAACAGGTCCTGGGTGCTCTGGACCGCACGTAACAACGCCTCTCTGGAGGCGGCCATGAGAAGCCAATCGTCCAGGTATGGGAACACATAATGGCCCTGTCTCCTTAGAGACGCTGCCATGACTGCCATGCACTTGGTAAAGACCCTGGGTGCGGATGACAGTCCGAATGGAAGGGCTCGGAATTGAAGGTGGTGGTAGAGGAACTCGAAGCGCAGGAACCTCTTGTGCGCCTGAGCTATAGGGATATGTAAGTATGCGTCCTGCATGTCTAGAGACGCTAAGAAGGCGTCTTGTTTCAGCGTGGGAATAAGACCCGAAGAGTCACCATGCGGAATCAATTGTAGGCGACAGACACATTGAGGTCGCTGAGGTCCAAAATCGGACGGAGGTCCCCTGTTTTCTTCGGAACCAGGAAGTAGTGGGAATAATATCCTTGTCCTCTCTGATTCTCCGGACGCATTTCATCGCTCTCCTTTTGCAAGAGCGCCAGTACTTCTTGCCATATCAGAGATTTGTAGCCGACCCGATATCGAGAGCAAAGGAGGCCTCGGGGTGGCTTTTCTAGGTATTCTATATAGTGGCCTCTTCCGACTAACTGAAGAACCCACCTGTCAGTGGTTATAGCCTGCCATCCCGGCAGGAAGTTCGCAATGCGACCCCGACCATGATTTCCCGTTGATCCTGAGGGGCGGGGGCCGGAAAGGAGTCAGGCTGTGGCGGCTGAGGGCCCGCTGGCTGGGCCAGCTTAGAAGTCACGCTGGCTCGGCCCGCGGGCTGTTTCTGGGCCTACGGAAACCGGAGCCCTCTGTTGTGGAGGCGAGCGGGACTGCTGCCTCTGCATCCGGCTCCACGACTGCTTTTGTTCCTACGAAAGGAACTAAGCCTGGGTCGGTACATGGCCTGGACCGACCTCACGCCTTCCGGCCTCTTGAAGTCTGGTAATAATCTTCTCGAAGGTTTACCAAACAAGACTTCTCCTCAATGAGGCGTCCATGATATTCTTCTGGTCGCCCGTAAAGCCGAGATGCGAATCAAGAGTGCCTCCGGAGGCATATGCCTAGTTGCTGGTTCGGGCAGGAGTCCACGGAGTCATACGCTCGTAGCACTTGGGTTCCCACGCCCGAACCCGTACGGAGGAGCTGAAGCATCTCCTCCTTCTGCCCACCTTCCGGCAGTTTTTCAGCCGCTTCCAGACCCTGTTCCCACAAGGCATTTTGGAACTGAACCATGTAGGTCAAATAATTCAAGGATCTGATGGAGCAGGTAGCGGAAGCATACGTGCGCCTACCCATAGCGTCCAACTGCTTGGACTCTGGGTCCGTGGCAGGGTGCTCAGATGTTGCGGTCTCTGGGACCGGTCATGGAGGCTGTAATGACCAGAGAGTCTGCCTGGAGGCTGCTGGAGTCAAGTACTGGTCTTCTAGAGTCTTGTACAAGCGATCAGCTTTCTTCTAGCATCGCCGGAGTGAATGTGGACGCTTCCACGCTGCTCTTGTGACGCCCACAGCAGTCAACCAGGTGGCACCACCACAGGCTTTGGGGTCCTTCTGTCAAGATATTTGGCAAGGCGCATCCTTCGGGTCTAGCTTTCCAAGATCCCATCCCATGTTCTCTTTGGATGCCTCATAATATCCGGAACGAAGGGTCATCCGAGGAGACTTCGCATCTCACGTGGGTCTGGAGAAGGGATGGAGGGGAGATGGGGATCTGGATGTTGAGAACTCTGATCCCGTGGCCTCCGTCGGCGATCGTCGGTGTCTCCTGGGTCTCTTGGGGCTGGGTGACCCTAGAGAGGATTTGACGGAGGTCTCGCTTGTCTGGTCTCCCTGAGGTCCTGTATCCCAAAGAAAGGCCCGCCGACTGTCGGGGCGGTGGTGGTCGGTCGTCGGGTCCCGCGCCTGCTCCACAGGGGCTCGGGTAACGGCGAGGGTTCCTCAGGCATCTCGACAAGACCGTCGCCTGCTTGGGTCTCGGGCTGCATCAATTCTTCCTCGGTTAAGGTCTCCTGACCGACGCCGGTCGGAGGCGCCAGGGCTCTTCTCAGGAGGAACGGGCGCCGGCCCCCCTACCGGCGTCCGCTGAGGTGTTGGCTTGTCCGGCGACGGTCATCTGGCTGACGGTGGCTCCAGGGATGTATGGTGAGAGGACGACGACGGACGCACCTGCGTCGGATCCCGAGGTCTCTTCAAAGAAGTAAGCTCCAACGTCTTGAGGGGAGGCAAGGAAGCTGACCTGACGTCTGGTTCCGAAGGGCGGGAACCCGACTTATGATGGTGATGGCGATCCCCAGACTTCACCAAGGCCCTGGAGGACAAAGACGAGGACGGCCTGGTGGACTTGGACTGAGAAGAGGACTTCCTGACCGCAGCCGGGAGGCTGAGAGCTAGCCCTGGAGGGGAGCGTCGGACTGGAACCGAGCTGCGAGAGTCCGAAGCCCTGAAGGGACCTGGAAGGGCCTTCCCTTCGCTTTCAGCGTGTTTGTGGGTCTTTAGTGGATCCCTTGGAAGACATGGTCTTTAGCTTTTCTTCCAGTAAGAAAGCCTGAAGGACCTTCCGACGTCGGATCCGGGTTCTACTGTTAAACCCCTGGCAGAAGGAGCAGGCCCGGGTATCGTGGTCTGGGCCTAGGCACCGGACGCAGGCCGTGTGGGGGTCCTTGAAGGGGATCTGTTTCCCGCAAGCACACTTGGAAGAGCGACTGGAGGTCGGAGAGGACATCAGTGAAAAAAACTTGCTTGTAGAAATCCAAATTTCCCGTAGGAAAGAACTTAACCATGCGTCACGCGCTAGAGCTGAACCGAAGGGTTGAGACATGCAAGTCGACGGCGGGAAAGAACTGAGATCTGGTGGGACCGCCTTATGTACTACGCCTGACGCGGAGGCGGGACAGACGCCGGGTGGTCCCCGCTGAAGACAGCTAGCTAGAGTTTTCCGTGGGGTCCTGACGCCTGCCGGCTTCAGTCCTAATGGTGTAACCTGCTGCAAGAGCTGTGTCTCGAAGTAAGATCATCCCTTGTCAGCAGTATGACAGCTCCTGTTGATCCTAAGCTACAGCAGCAAACACATCCAAATATTGAAAGGAAGAAGAAAACTCCGCTTACTGAGGAAAAAGGGATTCCCTCCAAAACAAAGGACCTCTACTAACCGGGACAGACTGATATACTGTAGACAGAGTCTGTGAAGGGGCGTATCATAAGACTTCTCTCAGACGGTTTCAATTTGTCCCAGCTAGAATGGGAGAAAATACAGTTACATAAGAACTTACCGTAACAGTAGATCTTTGAGAGAGGCTCTTGCAGTAGGTAATTACATATAGGACTGAGGCCGCAGGCGCCAGGCCCCCAGGAAATATTTCTAGCTAGAAGTTTCTGGCAGGGGACCACCCCACCAGGTGATTGGCATCATGCGACGCCAGTATAAAGGGGTGGTCCCCACGCCCGCCTTCCAGTTCTTTCCTGCCAAAGGCGAGACGAGAGAGAAGCGGATGCAGTAGGCAATTACATATAGGACTGAGTCCCAAGCAGTCTGGAACAAAGATAAGCTCATGGGAGGAGGAAACTACTCATACACAGATCCTCAGGCTGTGAAGGTCATAGGAAAGGAGACCCTGCAGAACAGCCAACCCAAAGCCAGCTCTACGGCAAGAGGCAATGTCCAAACTGTAATGCTTCGTAAAGGTATGGACAGAAGTCCAAGTTGAGGCTGCACAAATGTCAGCCGCCGACATTCTTGAAACAAGCGGCAGAGGCAGCCACACCCCTAGTGGAGTGACCTCTGACCTGACCCGGCAAGGTCTTGTGATACTGGTCATAACAGAAAATGATGCAATGAGCCAACCATTTAGAAAGGCATTGCTTGGAGACGGCATTGCCCTCTCTTGCAAGCAAAAGAGACAAACAGTTGACCAGTCTTTCTGAGATCCTTAGTCCTGTTAGTGTAGTATCTCAGAATCCGGTGAACATCCACAGTATGTAAGAGGTACTCCCCTTGATTGAAATGTTGTGTAAAGAATGCAGGCAGGTCCATGGACTGATTCAGCGTAGATTCCACTACCACCTTAGGGAGAAACTTAGGGTTGGTACTGTAGAGCCACACGTTCCTTGTGGAAAATCAGGTACGGGATTTTGCACATTACGGCCTGAACCGGAGATTCGTTGGAGTGGAGGTAATGGCCACCAGGAAGAGAGCCTTCCAGGAAAGGAACTTAAGGTCTGCAGATGCTGCCAGCTCAAAGGGAAGCAGGGTAAGCTTCGAGAATTAAATTCAAGTCCCAAGGAGGGGAAGGTGTGCGAATGGGGGGTCTCAAGTGGAGGACCCCTCTTAGGACAGTCTTAGCAACTTCCAGCTGCGAAAAAGACCTGTCCCCAAAGGGAACATAAGCGGAAATAGCCGCCATGTGAACCTTCAAGGAGGAGTGGCTGAGACCTAGGTCGAATAGGTGACTCATGTAATCCAGGAGCCTCCCAACTGAGCAGGAGAATGGCTCGAATTCTTTGGAAGAGGCCCAAATAGAGAACCTTTCCATTTCATGGCATAAGTGGAACGAGTGGAGGGTTTTCTGGCCTCCACTAGAATCTCCGTCACCTGTGACGAAACCCCAAACCGGTTTGAATCACATCTGCAGGAGCTACGATGCAGCTGAAGGATCTGAGACCTGATGACCAGGGTCCCTGATCCTGGTCATCAAGAGTTGCAACAGAGGAAGAGGAGGTTCCTCCGAGTACTGTTGCAGAAGAGAGACCAACTTGCCTGGGCCAGAATGGAGCGATAAGAATCATGCGTTCTTCTGAACAGAGTTTGTGTAGGACCCTGAATCAATGGGACTAGGGAAGCCAGACTAACTGCCTTCAGATTTAGAGAGAGAGCGCTCTCTCCAAAAACTCCGCTACCTGGAGTTTAGCAAGCAGAAGATGGGAAGTTTTATGTTGAGAGGAGAGGCAAACAGGTTCACCTGAGGGGTTCCCCAGCATAGGAAGACGCCTTTACTACCTCTGATCCAGTTCCCATTCATACGCCGCTGATGACCGCTGAGGTGGTCTCGCCAGTGTTCGACCCTCGGAACATGAACCGGTGGAGGTGAAGGTTGGCGGCATCGCCCAATCCCAAACCCACATCTTCTGCAGTAAGAAGGTAGGAACGAAGTTCCTCCCGCTTGTTGATGTACCAGACTACGACATGCTGTCGGTCTGAACAGCCAGATGACAGGAAAGCAGATACAGAGCTTGTAAGGCATATAGGATGGCCCTCAGCTTGAGTACATTGAAGAGTCTGCTCGAGCTTGGACCAAGAGCCCTGGGTCCACAGATCCCAGGTGGACTCCCCAACCCTCACCTGAAGTGTCCGTTGTCAGGATTTGGGAGGGGGAGAAAGATAGACGGGAACTCCTCAGCTAAGGTTCTCCTGAACCATCCACCAATGCAAGTCCCGAACCATCGGAGAGGAGCCCAGGATCTCGCAATCCAAGTCGTCCACCAACTGAGCCCACTGAAATAAAAGCGTCCACAGAGATTCTCATGAGGAGCTGAGCACAGGGCACAGTCGGGATGGCAGCCGCCATGAGTCCGAGGAGGCGGGACTGAGGAGGCGAGGAGATCTCCCTGGACCGCCAGCAGCCAATCATCCAGGTAAAGGAAAACCTGAACCCCTGGGCACGCAGGTGGGCCGCCACCACAGCAAGGCATTGTGTAAACACTGGGGCCGAGGAGAGATCAAATGGGGAGGCCCTGAACTGAAGTGTCCCCTGAAAAGAAAACCAGAGGCATTTGCACTGGGACGGGCAGATAGGCATCCTGCATGTCCAGGGCGCATAGCCACTGTTGCGGTTGAAGGCAGGGCAGAAGGCTCTGCAGAGAGAGAATCTGAACCTCTTGTACTCCACTGAACAGGTTCAGGAACTGAGGTCCAGGATGGGCCTCACGCCACCTGACTTCTTCGAACCAGGAAGAAATAAGAATAGTAACCCGTCCCCTGAGATTTTTTTTTTGGGCGGTTTATCGCCCTCTCCCAAGAAAGATATGAGATTTCTTCCCAACCAGAAGAAGGTGTTCGGAAGTAAGATGACTTTGAGGGGTTTTCGGGAGATTTCTGAAGAAACTATTGAGTGTCCTTTCGCTATCAGCTGGAGCACCCAAACATCTGGACGTGATCCTCTCCCAACCCGGTAGATGGAGGGAGAACTTCCCACCGTTCCTCTGGAAAGGCCAGAGGCTGTGGAAGAGGAAAGAAGTCAGGTGGTGTGAGGCAGCACCGCTGCTGGAGCTCCCGCTGCTCGCTTGGGCGCGGGCCACAGCCTGAGGGCCAGGCGCTATTGACCCGGGCTTCCTTGAGGTTTCGCCAGGCCCGTGCCCGCTATAAAGGACAGCGCTGCTGTTGAGGGGCTCTGTACAAGTAGTCTACCTCCTTGAGAGCACTGCCTCTTCTTGCAGTCCGCGACGATATCTTTGACATCACCACCAAACAGCACCGAATCCCTGAAGGGTGTGTCCTGGAAGGCAGACTGCACTTCAGGAACCAAATCAGACACTCTGAGCCAGGAGTGTCGCCGAAACCTACAGCTTAACGCCGAGCTCCTACCAGCAGCGCCCACTGCATTGTAGGAAGTACAAAGCACGTGCTACGTGTCGAACAAGCAGATCGGACCAGGTCTGCCACTTCCTGTTTGGTCTGCAACCCAGGAAGGGAGTCCAGTTTAGCTTCCACCTCGCTAAGGATGGCCTTCTGGTAATCCCCCATATAGGCGACGTAGTTCAAGGCCCGAATACCCAGAGTGGAAGAAGCAAAGACTTTCTTCCCATACCGGTCCAGAAGGTGGGATTCCTTATCGGGGGTGACGAGCCAAATGCTTTGGATTGGCTGTTCGCCAGGCAGCGCTGATCACGACCGAGTCAGCCTTACGGGTGAGAGGTGAGAAACTCAACACCGGAGTTCTGATATAGCCTGTCCGCTTTTCGGAATAGGGACTACGGCAGAGGATTGCTTCCAGATAGTGGAAACAAGGTCCACGGAGGCTCAATCCAGGGTGGAACCAAGGTAGGAGCAACCTTGGACAGATCTAAATGGGCAGCTAACTTCTGCCGCTGTGGATCTCGCTCCAAAGAGTGCCACTGATGGATAACCTGGATTTTGCATAGCAACTCCACAAAGGAAGGATCCTCTGGAGGAGTCCTCGGCCTGGGCTTATCCGGAGAGCGGGACTCGTTGTCCAAGTCGGAGCGCCCATCGGCCCAGCGGGAGGGAGACCTGACTGGGGTGCCGAAAAATCCATGGCATCGCCCAAGGAAGGAGGGGAAAAATCCCCAGGGTCATGCAGAGGAAACCCAGGGTCCCCGGAGGGCAGTGAAGGCTGCGGAGAGCCAGGAACTGTGGACGAAGTAAGGTCCGGTGTTGGCTCAGCCGCCACGCAGGCGTCAGACAGCCCGACGTCTGACTTATCGGCGGAGTCCGGGCTGGCATCGGAGGAGCCGACGTCCGACTTAGCGGACCCTTCACCCGAGGCAGGCCACGAAGGAGGTGGTCGACAGTGGAGGCGTTACGCCTCAGGGTCGGGCATCTTAGCGGCCGATTCCGGCGGCATCAGAGGAGCTGACGTTGGCTTACTGAAGCCACTCACACAGTAAGCCGCATGGCGGCAGCCTTACTGGGAGTGGCAGCCTCCAAAAGCCTGGAGGCGCCCAAAGGGCCCAAGCGCGAGCCAGACGGACGGGCCGACACCGTCTTGGAAGCCTCCAAGACTGCCATCGTGGAGCAGTCCCCCCGGGGGGACGTAACCTGCAACACGGCGACTCCAGCCGAAGTCACGGTGGAAGAGGAGCCCCAGTCCTGATGCTCCTCCTTGTCCTTCTTATGATGGCCTTCGGGGGAAGCAGAAGCCTGACTGAGCTTTTTCAACTCCTTCTCCATGGGGGTCATTTTCTTTTTTTAGGATGTGGCCTAGGGATTGCTGTCTCCGTTCAAGGGTGTCACGCTGAATTTCAGGCAATGCTGGCACTTCACCTGATGATCCGGACCCAGACAGAAGAGACACTGGATGGCAGTCCCAGCGGAGTTACGCCGCACGCAGTCGCACTTTATTTCTAGTTTCGAGGTGGGGATGACACATACCACCTAAAAGTAAAACAATATGTTGAATAAATCAAGAAAAACAGACGGTATAACTACCGACAACAGGCTGACTAACACAGAACTTTACCACGAAGGGCGACACGCCATAAACGGTGGGAAAGAATTGTAAGGCAGGTGTGGGATCGCCTTTATAATGGACGCCGGATAATCAAGTCACCTGACGGGGGCGTGTCCCCACCAGAGACTGCTAGCTAGAAATTTTTCCGTGGGGTCCCCGACGTCTGCCGGCTTCAGTCCTATATGTAATTACCTACTGCAAGAGCCCTCTCGAAGTAAGATCAGACCATACCAACTGCCTCCATAGGGGAACTAACCAAGACAGTCATCAGAGATTCACAACAAAAGCAGTGAATACAGAAATGTGTCACACACACGTCACTACAGAGAATCACTGTAGCTACCATTACACAGAGTCATGACAAGATCATCTTTATAGTCACAACACAGCCATCATTACAGATGAGGCCAAAAACCTCCCATTTCCCTGGGCTCCAAGCTTCCAACTAAAAGGTGGTACATACCCGTTCTTGTACTGCCAATATGGCTGCCACCCTGAATCTCTAGATTCACTGTCTGGTTTAGGAGCTGAAGATGTGGAGGGACCAGGACTACTCTCCATCGCCACATCTGAAACTAAAGTCAATGGAAGGAGACATTGTTAACATCCCCATGGGAAGGAATGCACATAGAATAAATCATCAAAAGCAGTATAAGCAGAACTACCTTCCACGTCTGTCTCCATCTCCTCCCCTTCCTGGGCCGTGCTGGGTCTTTGAATCTTTGGTTTGATTACAAAAGGGCACTCTTTCCGGCACAAGTCGACTTCATGCTGTAGGGGCCAAACACAGTACATTACAGAAGCATTGTCTCCCAAACTCAATTGAAATGTAAAAACTTCTGTGTCTCCCAGCGCAGGGAAAGACTTGGTCAGTAGGGATCCTCCAGTGTGCCAATACAGGAGTATGCAAGAACATTATAAGCCATCTGTATTTACTACAGACTTAAGAATTCATGAAATATGATGCATGACTCCCATTTAAGCAAGGCACATCTCTACAAAACAAAAACTTGGGAGCCCTAGATTGGACTTTATTTCATGCTATGCTGTTATCAAATGGAAGTTCCCCTCAGTTTTTTTTTTCCTTTCTAAACAGTAGTTTGCAGGCATGAAATCAAAATTATGTACTCACCTTAATTCATGACCTAGAAATATCTTCACCATTGAGTCACACTAATTGGTTCTCAGCCAGAAGCACTAGGACCCTGCCGTAGCCAGAACTTTTCACGAGGGCTGGCACACAGGTAAGCTGACCACATGTGTGGCACCGTGATACTGGCTCACGCTGCATGGCTTACCTCTGCAACAGTCCTCAACTGCCTCAGTAGCTTTTTACTATGGAGTTGCAGCATAACCTGTGCAGCAATTATGCACTTAACCTGGGGGCATAAAACAGCCCTGATGACCCACAAAAGAAGGTTCAATAAACCAGTAACACTAACTTTACAGCTCACACCAAGAACAAGGGGTAAAGACCAACAAAAAACTGGAATGAGCTCAGGGGATAGGGGATGGCGGAAGGCCATGTGAATAAATGTGAAGATATTCCTGGAATATCAAGAATTACAGTGAGTACATAATTTATCATCTTCTAGGAATCAAACTTCACCACTAATTCACACTAATGGGTCGGAGTACAAACTTCAAAGTCCCTGGACTGTGGCAGTATAAGAAGACTCACCGAGGACAGAAGTCCATTCAATATAGTCCTGCCAAAGGAGGCACGTTGTCTGGCATGTACATCCAAAGCATAGTGCTTAAAAGTGTGCTCTGCGCTCCAGGAAGCAGCTCTACAAATAGGTACACAGCAGATCTCGGCCAGGGATGTGGCAACTGCTCTTGTGGAGTGAGCACGTATCTGACCTTCCGGCCAGACCTGCACCATAACACAGCAGTGGGGCAGACAGCTCACAATCCAGGCAGAAATGCACTTGTTTGTAACAGGCTGTACCTTTCGAGTGGGACTGAAGACAAGAAAAAATGACTCACCTTAGTAATTATGTTTCTTTTTTTTTTTATTTATTTATTGGAAACAATCGGAATTACAAACCTTTGAGTCACAGACTCTTTTGCAAAGGCTCCACGTCAGTTACAAAGGGTGGAGGGTAGACAGATACAGTAGAGAACATACTTGAAACAGACAGAATATACATAACAAAATCAAAGGAGCAGTCCAGGCAAAACTTAATGACTGGTAAGGAAGTTAGGTCATAATCTTGGGTTACCTAGGCGGGATTTTGGTGAGATACGTAATTTGTGGAGACTGAGTCAAGAGTAGGGGGGAGGGAGGTCATCTGGGTGAGCAGAGTTAGCCGCAGTCACATATGGCTCTTTCAAGGAGGTGAGCTTTGAGGCCTGTTTTAAATTGAGAGATGCTGTGGGTCTGTGAAAGTGAGTGTGGTAACGCATTGAGCCAGAGAGGGGCTTGGTATCGAAGGATCTGCCCTAGAGAGGTTCTACATTGAGGCACAAGGAAAGGGAGCTATGAAGAGTCTTGTATTGCATCTGTGAGGTGCAGAACTGATTAAGGGGAAAAGTCCGACGGGGCTAGGTGAAGGTATTTTTTTGCAAGGATGCAGGTGTGGAACTGTAATCGATGTTGGAAGTTTAACCAACCAGATAACGACAGAGATCACAGGTGGGGTTAGCCTATCACAACCAGTGACTAGGCGGCAGGCTTTGTTCAGGACAATGTTTATCCTATTCAGGGAGGTGGGTTCAGCAGAGCCGTATATAGTGATCCCAGAGTCCACCAGGAGAGGATGGAAGAGGTGACCAAGCTGCATAGCCTTGGGGGGTAAGCAGTGCTTGAGCTGTACAGGATGCCTACCCTAGAGCTGATAGAGGAGGAGAGAATTTGGGTATGCCTCTGGTAAGAGAGGGAGGTGTCTAAAGTGACACCTAGGTATTTGAAATTGGAAACTTGTTCCAGAGGGGCACCTAGCGCATTCTTGATGAGGAGAGCAGACTGACTATAAGGACTTTGGCGGTGGGCAAAAATCATGGACTTAGTTTTATTATAGTTGATAATTAGGCGGTGTTCAGAGAACCAGGTCTCTAGTTCCTGGAATTGGCTTTGAAGGGTCTGCTGGAGGGCGGTAGGGTGGGTGTTTCCAGAACAGAACCGCATCATCGCACAGAGGAGCAACTGACCGCTGCAAGCCTTAGGGAGGGAGTTTAGGAAGAGGGTGAACAGCAGTGGGCCAAGGATAGACCCCTGAGGGACCCCAGAGGAAACTGTTTTAGGGGGAGAGGGTGGAGCATATCCTGACTTGTTGCGAACGGCCTGAGAGGTAATCCTGAACCAGGTCAATGTCTCGGGACCACATTTAGTTTAGGGAGGACCTGAAGCAGAAGCTCGTGACTGACCGTGTCGGAAGGCCTTGGTTAGGTCCACGATATGGGCCCCCGCAATTGAGCCATGGTCGAGGGCTTCATGTAGGAACGAGGTGAGCTTCAGAGAGCGGTGACACTATGACCTGAGCGAAACCATGCTGCTCCTGGCTGAGGAGCATATGCTTAGGTGTTCGGGTTAACTGGTCAGAGACTATTCTTTTCTAGGGCTTTGAGAGAGGTGGAAGTATAGAGATGGGTCTGTAGTTGCTGGTGTTAGTGGGTCACCGCTTCAGGATGGGAGTGATTATGGCTCTCTTCCAGGTAGAGGGAACTGGCCAAGGCAGAGCGAGAGGTTAAGAATTTTAGTGAGGTGCGTAGCGTGAGCATCAAGGAGAGCCTCAGGAGTTTAAGATCAAGGGAGTCATTGCTGTAGCGGGTATTAGAGAGAGCCCTGGTAATATAGCATTTTGCCTCGTGGTAGGTGATGACCAGTCGGAAGGGGGGCATTGTTAGAACTCAAGTTGGGGGGAGGAGGAGGGAGGATGTGGAGAGATCAGAGAAGGCCGAGTTAAGGGCTTCAGCGATAGTGGGATGATCATGAGTGACCCTCACCATTAATAGTGAGTTATGGGGTGGGGGAGCCAGATTTGCCACTGAGCTCCTTTATGTTGTCCCAAAATTTTTTCCCATCACCCCAAGTAGAGGTTAGGGTGTGTTGGTAATGAGGGCTTTGCCGCACTAAGCCCATGTACATTATTTTGAGCCTCCCTGTAGAGTTGTCTATCCAGGGTGCTTTGAGAGTCTATGGCTTTGTGCCAGAGGTTATCTCTTTGCTGAAGCAGGCTTAGTAGTGGGGTGTGATCCAAGGGTGGATCTGGATTCTAACTAGCTTAGAAAAGGGCGTATAAGTCACAGGCTTTGTTGAAGGTGGTTATAAGTGAGACAGAGGCAAGTCAACTGACTGGGCAGTGTAAATGGGTAGCCAGTTGCTGTTGGTTAGGTGGGCTTTAGGTTCTTTAAACGCCTTTTGAGTCTACGCTACAGGAGATTTTAGGAGTGCTGGGCACTGCACGACCACCAGCAAGTTACTGGAGAGTGGTCACTGATAGTATCTGGGAGTACTGTAGCATCGGAGAGGTTTCCGGCGGTTGGTGAAGATGAGGTCCAGGAGGGTGGAGGTCCGGATCTGAGGTCCCTTCTGGTGGGGAGGTGACTAGTTGGGTGAGATCAAAGGCCCGGTGGCATCTTTGTAGCTGGAAGAGGCCAGGGATAAACCAGTTTACATTGAAATCCCCATAACGATGACTCACTAGTGTTGGGTAGATGGGAGATGACTTGGAGAATAGAGTCAAATGCGTAGTTTTGATTTCTCGGGGATGTAGGCGAGATGATGGAGTGTTTTGTTACCCAGGCTGAGTTTTATTGTGAGAACCTGGGCACCGTATTGTGATGCTGGTGTATGGACTTCAGTGGCATTGAGAGAGGATTTGACATACATTGCACAGCCCCGCCTTCTTGCTGGGCCTATCTGCCCGGAAGAGAGCATAATTAGGAGGGAGACCTTCACTGGGTATCTTGTCAGTGAGCCAGGTCTCAGAGATCTAGTATGTCAGGAGCATGCTGAGCGATCCAGCCTTGGAGTGGTGTGTGTTTTTGGGTAGGCTGCATATATTTAGGGTAGCAAGCCTTGGCCGCCTCCGAGTTTTTAAGGGGGCAACTCTTGAGGTGGACCTGGGTTGGGGGTGGGATGTTACCAGATACAAGGAGGAGTAAGAAGGTGTGCAGAGGAGGGCCAGCATGCAGAGTTTTGATGAGAGACACTGTAACTGGTAGGGTGAGAGACGTTTGCGTTGGTGGTGGGATGGGGAGGCTGGGAGTAATACAGGAAAGTAATAAGGATAGAAGGGGCAGTAGAGAGGATAGGAGAGGTGGTGGGGGCAGGGGTCTGGGGGACTGGGAGGTGCAGGCGTATGCCTGGGTGTGAGGTGTGGGTTAAGTTTAGCAAGTGAAAAGTAATGGCCACAGGTTCAGTTTGTCTGGTATAGAGGCTGATGGTGGTACAGAATCTGTGTGTACCTTTGAATGCCAGAGGGTGGTGCAAAAGTTATAATGGAAGGGTTGGGTGCCTCTAGGGGGTAGTGGGGTGAGCTGTGGGTCCAGGCAAGTAAGAGGACAGCAAGTAGTAGAGTGTTCATAGCAACTACAGAGAGAGGATAGGTGCTGCAGGCCACTAGTGTACAGTTTGTATAACCTGCTGCTGGTAAGTTGGCTGATAGGTTATTTCAGCCGGTCACCTGACCTCACTTCCTATAAATTGGAGAGCCGAGCAAGGATGGTGGTGGGGCGGTGGGAGCGAGCAACGTAGCGTCGTGCGGGTTAAAGCTGCCCTGGTACAGAAAGGCAAAAGGCGTGCAGGACCAGCCTCGACAACGCTGTCCTGATCAAAGTTCCAAACGTCCTGCAGTTTTTTGGTTTTTTTTCTAAATTAGCCGCCCTTCCGTTGGGCTTAGCCACAGAAGGGGAATTCAAAAGAAAATTCTGAACGGACACGCTGGTAGGAGAAAAGGGCGCCAACAAGTATTCAAGCGTAGTCGTTTCTTCCAAGCGGTGGCAGTTCTAATGGAGTCTTGCTGTATTCTGACAATTGCAGCGATTCCCAACCTTTTAATGGCCCCGGAGAACAAAGAGTTAACTTTCTATGCAGGGCATAGAATGCTGAGCTCGAGCTCAGTTGAAGTCTGTCTGGAATGATTCAAACCTAAACCGTCAGATTCTTACGAGCCCAACTAAACTAAAAATTCTATGTGGAAATTGTAAAAATTCTTACTAACCAACTGGCTGAAAAAAGTTTTGGATTCCCAAGGAAGACTCAAGTCAGGAAACCCAAAAACAAAACCCAATGTGGCTAAAAATAATAATAAATCACCACCCAAACAAAAAGGAGGAGGGTGCAAGCCAAAAACACCCCTGGGGTGCAACACTGCACCTGCCCACCCACTTCCCAAAAACAGGTTCTGAGAGGGGAGGCAGGGAGGGAGGTCAGAATACAGCAAGATTCCATTAAAAGAAACAATTACTAAGGTGAGTAATTTTTTCGTCAAACACGAAGTTTTGCTGTATTCTGACAATTGCAGACTACCAAGCAGTACCACCAAGGCGGAGGGACAGAACCTACTTTGGGAATAGGCTCTGAAGTACTGCTGTGCCAAACAGAGCATCACTCTTAGCCTGGACATCCAGAGAGTAATGCTTGGTAAAGGTATGGACTGTTTTCCAGGTGGCTACTTGACAAATTTCTAAGAGAGGGATATCCCTGGCAGCAGCTGTACCTCTTGGGGAATGAGCCCTCAGGCCTGAGGGTGGAGTTTTCCCAGTTTTTCATAGCAGAATTGTATACAAGACAATCCACCTGGCAATAGATCTTTTGGTGGCAGGTTTGCCTTTCCTACTTCTCCATAAGTGAGGAATAACTGGGGAGTCAAACCTGTGACCCTGAGTGCGTCTATGTAGTAACTAAGGCTCTTGACATCTAAACTGTGTAGCCTCCTCTCTCTCCTGAGGAAGAATGATCAGTGAAGAAAACAGGGAGAGACAGACTGGTTTAAATGGAAGTCTGAAACCACTTTGGGCAAGAACCTTCTACTGGTTCTAAGAACCACTTTATCCCTGTGAAAGGAGATAAAAATCAGGTTCCACTGACAGTGCTTGCAATTCACTGATAGGACTGGCAGAGGTAATGGCTACCAAGAACACAGTTTCCAAGATCAAGTGCTTAAGCTCTACAGAGACAAGGCTCAGGGGGTTGCATAAGTTGAGCAATGTAAACATTCAAATCCCAGGCAGGGGCAGGGTCTTTAAAAGGAGGATTGGTGTGAAGCAATCCTTTAAAAAATTTACAGAACACTGGATGGTAAAATAGTGAGGAAGGCTTCCCCACAGACAAAAACGCAGAAACAGCTGACAAGTGTACCTTGAGAGTAGCTGGTCTAAGGCCTAAGCCATTAAGATGGGCCATATAATCCAGAACTGTAGGCAATTCAGCAGTGTCTGGAGAAACATCCTTCTTAGAACACCAAATGCTGAATATTTTCCATTTGGAGTTGTAAGTCTTTCTGGTGAAGGGCTTTCAAGAAGCCTTGAGGATATCCAGAACCCCTTGGAAAAGGTGCAGATCTGCAAACTAATTCTTCAAGAGCCATGCTTTGAGATTGAGAGACTGAAGATTGGGGTACCAAATCCTTCCCTGAGAGGATGTCAACAGGTTGTAGTAATTCCTGGGAAGAGACGGGAGAAGATGGACTGCTAGGGACAGCAACAGGGGGTACCAGGGTTGCCTGGACCAATCTGGAGCAATCAGAATCACCGTGCAAGGTTGAGAACTTATTTTTACCAAAACTCTGAACAAGGAGTGGGGGCATACAGAAACTTCCCCTCCCAATTCAGGAACAGGGGGCCCAGAGGGACTGAGCCCAGGACTGGAGGTCTGAAACAAAAGAGAGGGAGTTGGTGATTGTCTGGGGCTACAAAGAGATTTCTGAGTGCCCCACCTTGAAAAAAAAAAATCACTTTCGAGACACCCGGTAGTCCAGGGACCATTTGTGATGGCTCCAGAGAATCCTGCTCAGTGCATCTGCTAGCACATTGTCCTTGCCTGGAAGGTGAACTGCTACAAGACAGGTTTGCAGGGAATAAGCCAGGGACCACAACTTCGTGGCTTCTGTGCACAAGGCCGTGGACCGAGTGCCTCCCTGCTTGCTGATGTACCACATGGTGGTGGTGTCTGTTCCGACTTGAACCACCTTGTTCTGTACTGACTGTGAGAATGCTTTAGAGCCAGAAAAACTGCCCTGAGCTCTAAGAAGACTGATGTGGAGAAAGTTAGGAGCTTGCCCAGCCCAGGAGAGAAGCATCAGTGGTAAGGACCACTGAACAAAGCTGAGCAACAAAGGAACACCTTGTCTTAAATTGTCCTCTGATCCAGCTACCACCACTGGAGGGCTTGGATCAGGTCAGAGTCACTGGGATCAGTTTGGTAAGGGAGTCCTTTCTCTGAGACCAGAAACCCCTCAGGTGGAACTGAATATCCCTCATCTGGAATCTTGCCCCTTGGACCACTGCTGTTGAAGCCGCCATGTGGCCCAAGAGCTGGAGGAAATGCCTTGCTGGTCGAGATACCCGAAGGCTGAAGGAAGAAGCTAGTTCCATAAGAACCCTTGCCCTTTCTAGAGGAAGAAAGACACTTGCTCTGAGTGTGTCCACCTCTGCCCCTATAAAGGTAAGAAGCTGGACTGGTTCGAGAACCGACTTGGGAAGGCTGAGAAGAAATCCTAGAGAAGTGAGCACTTCCTGGGTCACTTGCAGGCGAGACTTGACTTGGTCTGGAGACTGACCCACTATTAGCCAATCGCCAGGATACGGCAAGTAAAATCAATCTTGCCGTCTTAGAAAGGCAACTACTACCGCCAGGCACTTTGTAGAAAACCCTTGGGGCTGAGGTTAGGCCAAAGGCCATTGCTCTGAACTGATAATGGCCTGAGGGCAATTCGAACCTGAGGTACTTTCTGTGGGAGCACCTGATGGGAATGTGAAAGTAGGCATCTTTGAGGTCCAAGGAGGCTAGCCAGTCCCCCTGGCCTTAGAGAGGGAAGGATAATTCCCAGAGTTATATTGAACTTTGGCTTTAAAAGTTGTTTGTTCAGGTATCTTAGGTCCAGGATGGGTCGCCACTCTCCTTTGGGGGTTAGAAGTACCTGGAGTACAATCCTTTGCCCCAGTGCAGGGTAGGTACTCTCTCTGTAGCTCAGAGCTAGGAGAGAAGAAACCTCTGCCTCTAGGGCAAGGGTTTCTGAGAGATTTGCAGGATGAAAAGATCTGGCTCTCAGCTTGGGAAATTTTTTGAAGCCGAGAACCAGACCCTGGCTTACTACTTCCAAGACCCACTTGTCTGATCTAATAGACATCCAGTCCTGGACAAAGTAAGCCAGCCTGCCCCCTACTGGGATAGTAGAATCGACCAGGGCAGAACCATTAGGGTGTCTGCTTGGCAGGGGCTTTAGGCTGAGGGGTGGATGCAGGCCTGCTCATCCCCTGCTTCTCCCTCTGAAGAACTCCCTCTGTGAAAAGAAGAGGCCTGTGCTTGGTGGAAAGGCCTGCCCTGCCCTGCTGCCTTTGAGAAATTGCTTGCCTTTCCTTGGCCTGAGCACTCCTGTTAGTGGTCCTGTAGTCGTCCATTTTCTTCATGCAATTGTCTGCTCCCCAAACAGAGAATTACCCACTACAGGAAAATCCATGGCCTTAGCCTGGGTATCCTGTGAGAGGCTAGTACATCTGAGCCAAGCCATTCTCCAAAGAGCCACAGATGTAGCCATGACTCTTGATATATCATTGGAGTCTACAGCAGCATGAAACTGAACTTTCGATGCCTCAATCCCATCCGCAGCCACCTCCTCCAGCTCCTTGGCAAGCTGGGGAGCCTGTTTAACCAGTGTTAGTACAGTGTTCCACCTGGACTTCTGGTGCCTGGCTGCATAGGCCATATAATTAGCCTGCCTGAGTCCCAAGGATGATGCCATGTACTGCTTCTTTGCCATGGCATCAATCTTTCTGGAGTCTGTCTGGGGGCTGTGATGCCAAGGGAATGCTTGCCTTATCACAGGCAGCAGCCCGTACAACCCCAACATGGCTGCATTGCTGATAAAGGAACTCCGTATCTGAGCCAAAAGAGTATACCTCTTGTCCATTCTTCTGTCCACAGGAGGTATGGAATTGGGAGACTTAAGAATTGTTTGTGTCCGTTTCCCAAAAGATTTGTGGAGGAGAACAGTCTCCTGGACTCTGGGATGTCCATCATCTCTACATAGTCAGGCTCTTCCTGATCCTCCACTGCCTCCACCACAAGAAGCTGAAGGGCATCAGCCACCTTTCTGTAAAACATGTAGTGTGAAGGGGACTCTAAGCCTAGGAGGAGTAACACCTGAAGGTCTGTCTGGGGAGATGTCCGGGTCAACAGACACATCCAGACTTTCACCATAATCATCTTCCAACTCTCCTTCCTCCTCAAACTCCGGTTCATAAAATTCTTCCAGGGTATAATCTGGAACCTGGGGAACCGACCGGACCGAGCCCCTGCCAAAAGGTGCCGGATCAGTCAGAACCGATCGAAGTGATTCCACAATATGAATCTCTTTGGCTATTTCATCGGCAGTCGGAGTATGAGATTCTGGATCCGAACCGGTCGACTTGTCTTTTCCTTTTGTCAGAACCGATTCCTCGGAATCTGCTCTCTTTTTGCCCCAAGTAGTATCGCTCTGGTCAGAGGGCACTCCTCCTGGTTCGGTCGGAACCGAACCGGGCTGGCCATCCGGGTCAGCGGACTTCTCGGCCTCCCTTTCCCTTAGTCTACCTAATCTCTCTTCCAGGGTAGATTTGGGAACATTTTTGCAAATTTGGCAGTCTGAATCGAGGTGGTCAAATCCCAGACAAACACAGGTGGTGTGGGGATCAGCCTTAGCAAAGACCTCCCCACACACTGCAGTGTTGAAACCCAGTGGGCCCGGTTTTTTTCTTGAGTTTCTCAGACATGGCCAACCTAACCAAACTTACCCTTTTTTCGGCAATCTGCCAGGCAAGACTCCCCTAATCGGTTCCTGACCGTGTCACAGGTCTTGGAAAAAAACGTACTAAAATCCGTTTTTTTTAGAACCGATACGGACTGGTAACCACACACTAAAGTAAAGTACAAATTTTACCTCAAAATGATCGGTTCAGCTGAACTGATCCACAGCTTTACAAGTTCCACACAGAAAACAGAACAAAACCTATCTAGTACTCACGGTACCACAGACAGACTTGAACCAACTATGCGGAAGCAACAATTTCGGAAGAAAAAAACGACCGAAAACAGACTTCAACCAACTCTGAACCGAGCAGCAGGAGAAATCTCCAGAGCGACTGTTCAGTGAGGCAAAGTAAAGAATCTGATGGCTGCAGTTCGAATAAGAGCAGGCAGAGGCTTCAACCGAGCTCGAGATGAACATTCTATGCCATTCACAGAAAAGTTAACCCTATGTTCTCCAGGGAAGTTGAAAGGCTGGAGCTAACTGCAATTGTCAGAATACACCAAGACTTCATGTTTGAAATGGAAATTATATACCTACCGTAATTCTGATCTATGTATCTTCACCATTCATCATCACCTTGGGTTCTGGCTGAGGTCACGTTCGCCGGGAGCTTTTTTGGATGGGCGGAGTTGAGACATCCATCGGCGCCGGCCTTCTAGGTCAGCACGACTGCGTGGCGCCGCAGTTGGCAGTTAGGTGTTGTCAACTCCGCCTCCCGCCAGCTGAATCACCGTAGAGTGAGAAAAGGGTTGGGAGGGTGGGACAAGGAAGTCCAAGGACTGACAAAGAAAAGATATACAACAAAAGGAAAATAAATGACAGAGGACAGAGTAGGTTGGAAAAACTAAGGGGACTGGGTAGGGCCCCAATCTCTGGAAGTAGGAAAGGAGAAGGGAGGGTTAAGGATTTAGAAAAGGATGTGAACGGGGTGGGGGACACCCGAACCTTGACCGTCTCCAGATTGTATAGAACTGCGAAGGAGTAGCTAAAAGGCTAACTGACAGAATTCAAGGCACAGAATTACTGGCAATAACTCCAATAAGCAGAGTCAGCTATTCTGGAAGAAAAGACAGGATACAGGATAGCCCGCTCTCAAAAAAAAAGAAATTTATGGTGTAAGAAACTAGTTTCTCAAATTAAATTGAGGATCTGTCCAAGAACAAGGAAATGAAAGTTGACGGGAGAAGGAAGAAAGGAGGGCAACTGCCAACCCCCACACACACACACACACACACACACACACACACACACGCACGCACAGTGGAGCCGAGGCACTGAAGATGGAGTGCCCCCCAATCCTGGACCACTCTGCCCTAGAGAGAATTATCCCCATGCGCCTAAGCTACCCCACTCCGACCAAACAGAAAGGAGGGGGCAAGGAGGGCACAGAGAGGAGGTGGACCCAGAGACTGAGGCCCAAGGGGGAGATGGAGGACAGGACTGTGACGAACGGTGAAGATACACAGAAAGATCAAAATTACGTAGGCACGTATCTCCATATCTTGTTTGTGTCAATTCTCACCACTATGAGTGCCGAGGCTCTCCTCGGAGGGGCATTAAGCCCAAGGGACAGAGTCCCTAGCTCTCACTGGGTGACACACTAAGAGAACCTTCACGGGTCTGGAGAGGCCCGGGAGTAGGGACAGTGAGACAGGACCTCTGAAGGAGTAGGAAGTTCCCGACAGACGAGTCTCACCCTCAGGAGAAAACATAGGTTCTCTGGTGAGCGGAGTTAATCACCCCACGCCGGGCCAAGGGGTGACAACTGGGAGAGATGCAGCCATACCATCCGCCTTGTGCAGATCACTGTCCCTACGACCCTGGTAGCTACCTCACTGGCATCATACGATGCCCTTGCTTGGTGCCTTGCTAGCTCCAGGCCATGTGCAGTGTGCGCAATGGCCTGTCTGGTCACCTCCATGTCAGGCAAAGCGGCTAGGAGTTGACCTAGCCTGGATCACAGGAACCTATCATAGGTTGCATAGTGAGCCTGATGTGCTGAAATAGAGAGCAACAACCATGCAGAGTAGAACGTCCTCCTCTCCCAGAAGTCAAAGTACATACAATCTTGATCTCGGGGCCAGTCACGGTAAAGGGCGCAAAGTCCATCGAGTGTCCAGCTGCGCTAATCCTGACTAAAATGAGGCATGAAATCTGTAGACTCGGGGAGACGGGGACAATACCGCTGGCAGAGATCCCTTGGGGAATGGGACAACGGAAAAGGGTCTTTGCCAGGAATGCAATGACACCTCCCACAAGGGAGCAGGCCGGGGGGCACCACAAGGGTGTCTACACTGAAATCACCTAGGAAGGCACGTGTAGAGTGCTCTGGATTGTGTTGAGTGGGTGGGGTGATGTGCAGGTCCTCCAACATCCTCACGAGGAATCGCTGATATTCTGCAAGATCAGCAGCTGGGGAGACATGGACAGACTGCTCTCCTCCTCCAGAAGAAGGGGATGAGGAGTTAGAGGATCTCAAGAGTTCAGAAGCTGGCAGCTCAGGGGGAAGTTGAAAAATCTGTCTGTCCATAGCCCTAACAGAGGGAAAATGAGCAGCCACCACTTCGAACTGCTCCCAGGAGAGAGGACCGCTAGGACCAAGAATACCTGGGAGTGCAGGAGAATGTGGCAGAGGAGAAGGGGCACAGCCAATAGGAATCGGCTGTCCTCCGCCTGGGCAGTGAGCGCACTAGAGCCCTAAGGAAAGTAGTAGATGAAAACTCCAGAGCCGGCAGCTGGTCAATCAAACTGAACTGCCTAGGCTGCGCACTGAAGAATTCCGTGAGGTGACCGGGCCATGAAAGTGTAGAAGGGACGGTCCCTCACTTCAAAGAATGGGGCCCTCTCAAAGAAACCGAAAAGGAAGCATGGAGATCCCACTGGGCTTCTCCCAGAGCCCAGGTGGGCTCCAAAAAGAGCTGCAGGCTAAACCATACCCCTCGAATCCAGAAGTGCCTCCGCCTCGAGAGAGAGATCGGAGAGAGAGAGAGAGAGAGAGAGAGATCGAGAGAGGGAGGAGGGAGGGAGGAGAGGGAGGAGAGAGAGAGAGAGAAGAGACAGCCTAGGCAGTTGCAACCCTGGTCGGCCCCTGCCGGGCTATCCAGGGAGAAGCATTCTCCCTTACTGTGGGTGCCCGATCGTCTCAAAGTTGGGGCGATCCAGGCACACTACCTGAGGAGGTACCACTACCGAGGTGTCAGGAACCCCCGGGTTGCAGAACAATGGTGGCCTGCACCACTGCCTCCTGGTCAGCACCCTGACCCTGGTCCCAGGAGCAACTGCCTCTCCTCAGAAGGGGCTGGTTCCGCCTGTCGACACTACCAAGGTGTCCACATGAGCAGCCAACTCCAAAAGTCAGACTCAGAATCTGATTCCCCTTTGAGGAGGTGGAGACCAAGTTCTGTGCCAAGCGGTGTGGGCGCCTGCTGCCATCCCGATTGAAAGGGGCACCGGACGAGTAACTGCACCAGATTCTTCGCTGAGGAGCCCTCAGCCGCACTGCGAATGGTGCGGGAAGAAGACACGCGTGCAGACGATGGCAGCAGCATCAGAGTCTGGGCCTGTCACGGCGCGCAAACAGTGCCGAGGCCAGCAACTGCTCTGACCACGCTCTGTGCATAACGGCGCTGAGGTTCAGAAATCCACGGCACCACAAGTGGAGTCGAGGCCAGAACTGCGGCGGCGACCCATCACTGCGTCTGAAACCCCACGGCGCCGTGTCTTTGGCAGCCACAAACCGTTCCAGAGCTAGACACGGCGCCATGCTCAACCATGGTGCCACAAGTGGCACCATGGCGAAAAACAGCAAAGGACGGCACCGAAGAGCCTTCCACGACGACGCCAGCACCATCGGAGCCACAAACGGAGCAGACAGCAGCAACGGCGCCAAGCAATGGGCCGGCGCTGATGACGGCACCATCAGGGCCAATGGCGCCGAGGCCCAAGACAGTGCCGACAGAGTCGAGGACGGCACCAACCCAGGCCTTCCGAGCCAAGGGTATGACACGGAGGGAGCCTTCATCCCCGAAGGGGTGATTGCCAAGGCGGTGCCTCCCACTCGTCCCCCAAGGGGAATGGACAGGGCCTCCTTCACCGCGGAAGGGGCTTCTGCAATAGCGAGGCTACAAGAAGCAGAAGCCCCCCTCCTCCTCGGTCCGTACAGAACCCGGAAGGGAATCCTGAGGAAAGGCCGAGAAACGCGGTTTGGCCCGACGAGATGCGTGCCCCCAAAAGTCGGGCGGAGCTTGTCAACTTTCCATGCACGTTCGATGACACGATGGTCCATGAAGAAGCAGTCATATCAAATCCATGTCATGTAGCAGGCCAAGACACATGAGGCAACGGTCATGTTGGTCGGTGACTGAGTACTTACAGCCACATGGGCACCAACCCATGGGGGGCCATCCTGTCTTCAAAGTTTTCTTGCCCCGCCCCCACCCCCAAGACATGACCTACGGAAAAAACACCAAACAAGACCAAACGTCATAAAATAAAATAAGGAAAAGACTTACCAGGCAACGTCGATTGAAGCGAAACTGAAGCAGCAGGAAAACAGAATCTGGGTTGACGAACTGCAACATGGAGTCGAAGGCTTCTTGAAAAGCAGCAGGCCTCTCAAAGTTTTTCAGCTACCCATGAGGTGTGACCTCAACGGCGGGAGACTAAGAACTGGCGGAAGGGTGGAGTCAACAACACCCAACGGTCAACCCTGAGTGGCACGCAGTGCATCGGCCTTGAGGGCAGCGCAGATGGTGAGTCTACTCCACCCATCCAAAGAAACCCAAAGGTGATGAATAGTGAAGACTGACGCAGACAAGATCAAGTTAATGCAGATTTCAAAAAAACCACAAAACCAAACAACTTAACATTTTCAGGAAACACGACTCATAACAGGGACTTTAATTCAGGCTTTTTTTTTTTAATTTTTAAGAATGTGTAAAATGGTTGCCATTGATCTTTTAATATCCTTGAGTGTATGCCATCTGGCCTCATCGCTATCACTGTAATGTGTCAGCAGAAAAGGACCATTCTAGTCCATCTAGTCTGCCCATTTCCCACCGCCGCTACTTGTTTCCACTTCCCAGGGATATTTTCCTCTGCCCACCGGCCAACCGCTTGAGTCTGTCCGACGCCCTCTTGAATTCCTCCACCGTTTCTGCATGCACCACCTCATTAGGTAATCTGTTCCAGGGTTCCAACACCCTTAGTGAAACAACATCTCCTTACATTGCTCTTCAATTTTCCACCTTCCAATCTTAAATTATAATCCTTATTTTAACTTCTACTTTCCTTTTTAATGATCTACCTTCATTCACTTTATTTCCTTCATATTCTTAAGTCTCTATCATGTCACCTCTGTCTCAACCTCCAGCCGGTAGAGATTTAATTCTCTCCCTCTAGACCCTATGGCTTCTCTTGCATAACTTGCACCATCTTTGTTGTCCTCCTCTGAACCCTCTCCAACCCATCTATATCCTTTCTTAAATGAGGCCTCCAGAACTGTACTCCAGGGGCGGTCTGACCATAGTCTTCTATAAAGGCATTAACACCTCCCTCTTCCTACTTGTTAAACCCCCTTCCTATGCACGGCATCATTAGCTTTACCTACTGCCCTGGCCCCCTCGCTTAGTTCACCAGTTACCGATCCCAGTGTGTAAAGGTTAACGGTACCCTATTCAACTCCCGGCCCGTTCATTCTGGGATCCCCCAGGGTTCCATCCTGGGCCCTGTTCTATTCAGCATCTTTCTCAACATCCTCCCCAACGCCTGCTCTGGCAGTATACTCCTCTATGCTGAAGACACTGTCCTTATTGCCTCCCAACTGGACCCCGCATCACTACAGGAATCCCTACAACTTGCATTTAGCCAGGTCGAAAAGTGGTTCCATGACCACCGGCTGGTCATTATCAAGACAACAAAATCCATGCTCTTTTCTCACCACCAGAACAAGGCCAGAAACACCCCTCTCCACATTCTCCCCAGTAATCCACACCCTCTCGAACAGGTGTCATCCTACAAATACCTGGTCATCACCTTTGAGTACTTACCTTCCACACCTACATCAATACCTTGGCCTCCGCTATAAATTCCCAGATTGGCCTCCTCTATCGACATAAAGATTGCCTCCCCCAAACCGCCCTCCGTCTGGCCATCAACTCCTCCGTTCTGTCCTTAGTAGACTATGGCCTACCTATCTACGCCGTGGCTGACAACTCCGCCCTCACTAAAATTCAGACCTCAATAAATAAGGCTTGCAGGCTCCTGACTGGCGCACCCCATCGGACTCATACCAACCTGCTCACCTTCGACGAACGCCTGCTATACCAAACCTGCCTACTTGACAAAAAATCCCTGCTAGGCACATCACCCCCAAGGGTTGCCACATCCTTGCAGCGTGCATCCACAGTTTCCACCCAGAATGCTGTCAAGTCCACCCTCCAGGTGCCCCGTACCAAGACCTCCTTAGCAAAAAGGTCCTTCCACTACCGTGCCCCCACATGGTACAGCTCCCTTCCACCCTCCGTCATAAATCTCACCAAACTTGGCCCCTTCAAAGCTGCCCTCCGGAATTTCCTCTTAGATGCCCGAAGCTGTAACTGCTGCTAATTTTACTGTGATGGCATATCCGCACCCCACTTTTCTAGCCTGTCAATGTCCAGTTGACTGCTATTCTATAATACTGCCTGACAATGTCCCCAGGACTGCTATTCTATACAACTAGTAACTCCTGAATGCAACCTTGCCTATTGTTCCTTGTAACAATGTGTTCTTATTGTTATATGTATCCTGCACCTGTATGTTACCCTGTTGTACCTCACACTGTTTACTTGTCTGCCCTCCCTGCGACGAGGTGCCTTTGTAAAGGAGTCCTTGACTCAGAGGTTGTAAATCAGATTCTTAAATAGATACAGGTTACTCACCTGTAACAGGAGTTCTAGGAATGATATATGTTGTTCATCCACACTGTCTGGCAGGTATCCTTGCCGTTTTAAATCTTGCCGGAAGGTCTTCAAGCTGGCTCCTCCCACCCACCCGGGTGGTAAAACTCTCGGCTCCGCCCCATGACGCCAGATCTGGCCCGCTGGAAGCTTAGGTAGTGCATCGAAGGCGGGGAGGTCGGGTGGGTCGATGTGGATGAACAACATATACCATTCCAGAACTCCTGTTACAGGTGAGTAACCTGTATTTCTAGGGACATGGACACGTTGTTCATCCACACTGTCTGGCAGACTCCCTAGCAGTTCTCGGGAGGAGGGGCAAGACACACCCCCACGACTACTTACTTGGGAAAAGAAACTGGAGAACAGAGGCCCCAAAACCAGCATCCCGGCGTGACTCAAGGTCGATGTGGTAATGGGTGATGAAGGTGTGTGCTGACTTCCAGGTAGCAGCCCTACAGATTTCCGGGATAGGGATGTCCCTGGAAGCAGCCCCGATACAACAGTATGGGGGGTAGAATGAGCTCTTATCCCTCTGGGAGGCTCCATGCCCGCCAACTATAGCAGAGATCTATGCAGGAGGTGACCCACCTGCCTATAGTCCAGCATGGCTGCAGGTCTGCCAGATGCGGCTTCAGCGTAGGTGACAACAGCTGCGAACCTCTCCCCAAATTTCAGCCGTAGCGCTCCTATAGTATGCTTAGCCCTTCTAGGGTCCAGGTATGGAGCCTATATTCGGCCTCCGAGGTGTGATTGGGGTAGAACACCAGCAGAGTCAGCACCTGGTTAAGGTGAAACTCCGACACCACCTTCGGAAGGAATTTCGGTGGGGAAGCAGGACAACCTTGTCCCTGTGGAGAGAGAGACAGGTAAGAGACTCGATGGGAAGCGCCTGGAGCTCTCATCCTTCCAGCTGACGCGATAGCTACCAAGAAGGCGGTCTTCCACGACAGGTAGAGTGTTCACACCTGTGCATTGGTTCGAATAAGCTTGCCTATGAGCTTGCCAGTACCAGCAGTAGATCCCACGAGGTGGAGGTTCACCTCGAGGAGGAAATGTGATCAAGGCCTTTGAAAAGCGCCAGACCACCTTCTCCTCGCCACAGACTGCTTCCCGCCCGTGCCCGTAAGCAGAGATAGCTGCCAGAGTGCACCTTAAGGTCGTCGACGACCTAAGCCCTTGCTGAAAAGGGACCACAGGTAGTCCAATATGCTGCCAGGAGAACAGGAGGAAGGGTCCAGGCCCTTGCCCTGACACCAAATGGAAAACCTTTTCCATTTGAAGGCATAGCAGTTTCTAGTGCGACTCCTTACGGGATGCCTCAACTACATTGAGGACCTCGTCAGAAAGACCCAAGGCCTGGAACTCTAGCCTCAGGAACCAGGCCGTCAGGTGCAGGGACTGAAGGTCCGGATGGAATACCTTCCTGACTGACAGAGCAGGTCCAGGCGAGCTGGAAGCTGCCTCGGAAGCCTGGAGCTGAGGCTGAGGAGATCTGGGTACCAGAACTGGTGGGGCCAGTCTGGGGCTATCAGAATCACCTGCGCCTTGTCCCTCCTTGCTTTGAGCAGCACCTTGTGTAACAAGGGAATGGGGAAAGGCGTAGAAGAGGCCCAGGGTCCACGGCCTCGAGAAGGCATCCCCCTGCAGAGAGCCCTGCTGAGGGGGGCGGGCATGGAACAGCCTCAACTTCGCATTCTCCCTGGAGGCAAACAGGTCCACCTGAGGTGTGCCCCAATGGGAGAATACATCTCGTACTACCTCCGGCAGGAGAGACCACTCGTGGGAGGCAGCCCCTATCCGGCTTAGGGCATCGCCCAGGGTGTTGGAGGCTCCTGCCACATCAATGGCTAGGAGACCCGCCTCCAGGCTGCGCACGAGTGACCAGATCGAGAGCTTCCTTGCATAGGAGCATGGAGCGCGTCCCGCCCTGGCGGTTTAGATAGTACATGGTCGTGGCATTGTCCGTCTGGACCCGGACCACTTGACCCCGAAGCGGAGCAAAGGCGGTGAGAGCTAGGCGGACGCTGGAGCTCCAGCAGGTTGATGTAGCATCGGGACTCCCGGGGACCAGAGGCCGTGCACGGTGTTCCCCAGATGGGCACCCCAACCCATCAGAGAGGCATCGGTCGATAGAGACGTCGGCTGAGTGCGGACGAACAGGATGCCCTCCTGCAGATGAACTGGAGCGGTCCACCACTGGAGAGCATTCCACATCCCTGAGTCACGTCACTAGCTGGTCCAATGCATGCCCAGCATTCCTGACCACTGGCTGGCCAGCCCCACTATGAAGAGGGAAGCATGTTCCAGCCGGACCCCAGCGGACGCAGCTGGTACAGGCCGCCATGAAACAGGGCGCAGGAAGTCCCGGGCAGGCGCAGTTGCCCAACCAGAAATGACTGGGCAAGGAGGAAAGAACCTCGGCCCTGTCCGTGGAGCCGTGCTCTGGCTCGAAGAGAGTCGCGCTCTGCCCCGATGAAAAGAATCACCTGCTTGGCTCGAGTTCGACTTGGCCTGCGTTGATGAGGAGGCCGATCTGAGAGCAAACCAGAGGGCCAGGTCTCTGGACGGCTCCCACCTCCTGTCTGGAGGGGCTGCTATCAACAATCGTCAGGTAAGTGGGTAAACCCAGACCCTCGGCGCGCAGAATGCTGTCACCACTGCCATGCATTTGGTGAAGACCCTGGAGCTGGAGATAAGCCGAAGGGCATGGCTTGGAACTCGAAAGGGAACCTTCCGCTCGAAGCGAAGGAACCTTTGATGAGACGGACGGATAGGGATGTGAAAGAACAGCGTCATGTAGGTCCAGAGCAGAACCACGACCGTGTTCCAAGGATGGGATTATCTGAGCCAGAGTGACCATCCTGAAGGTTGAGACCTTAGGAACTTGTTCAGGTCGTGTAGGTCGAGAATGGGGCGCCAGCCCCGTCGCTTCCGAACCAGGAAGTACCTGGACGAACCCGGGTTTGAGGAGGGTCACCACCTCTTATCACCTCCTTCGGGAGGAGAGGCGATGTCGGCTCGGTGAGCTGACAGCAGCTTCAGACCTGAGGCCCCCGAGGTGCGGCAGCTCTGAAGGGTGGGGCCTGCTCGAACTCCAGAGGCAGGCCCTTTCCTACCACCTTCCAACACCCACCTGTCTGTGGTAATAGCAGACCAGGCGGAAAGGAAGATGCAAGCCATCCCCACGGGAAACCTGGGGTGAGGTGACGAGGTTGGGGAGACAGCCTCAACCCGCCACTGTGCAGGCTTGGAGGAGGGACAGCCGAGGAACCGCCTGGGCCTTTACCACTTCCCTCGGAGGAAGAAGCCGAGGCTTGGGGTTGGGACGCCGAGTGCGAGCCTGCTGGCCCTGGTGTTGCTGGGCCGGGCGTGCCGGCGCAGAGCAGACGAAGGCTTGGGTTGAGGTCTCGGCCCCTGTCCCTCTGAGCGGATGATACCGAGTCAAGGTAGCATTGGACTTTTCGATCCTCTGAGGTGGCCTTCCACTCCAGGGCTGAAGAGTCGGTCCCAAGAGGGGACATCAGCCAATTTGTGCTGGTGCATCCGCCAGAAGGTGGATATCCTCAGCCATGCCCGACGGGCAAGATAGCCACTGCAGCCGCTACTGACCTGGCGCATGAATCACCGATGTCTAAAGCAGTCTGAAGTTGCTGCTTGGCCACTGCTCCTGCCCAAGCACCTGCTTGACCGTGGTCTGCAGGTCAGCCGAAGATGAGGACCACCTCGTCAGGGAGCCCAACAGGCGTGAGAAAATGTGCCATCAATGCCGGCGAGCTGGCCTGACGAAGGCCAAGGAGGGCGCAGCGCAGACTTTGCGCCATATAGTCCAATTTCTTGGACTCCTTGTCGGGAGGTTTGTCCCGTCCTAGCGTTTCCTGCACGCCGAAAGCGCAGTCGGTGCTCAACCCTCGTGCCGAGGATGTTCCAAGAAACCGGACAGGGAACGGTAGGGACATGCTTCCTGGCCATCCTGGCTGAAGGCAGGACAGGAAGCAGGGCGCTGCCAGAGCTCCAGGCGGGCCCCATGGCCTCAGCCACAAGGAGGCCTCCGTGGGGAATCCCTCGGTCCAATATCTCTGTGAGGATACTGGCCCGGCTTGGATACTGAGCTCGAGCTGCATCCCGGTGGATTCCAAGATGAGTCTCAAGCAACCCCAGGAAGGACGAAGGGCTGTCGTCCAGCGACTGACCTCCAGAGACTCAAGTCCACGCGCTTGGAAGAAGAAGGAGGAACCGTGCGTGACTCGGAAGAGTCCAGGAGCCACCTCCACCTGCCAAAGGCGATTGAGAGTGAGGTGACCGACAGCCTATGGGGCAGACCTGAGCCGACCAAGAATTTTGGTCGAGCCCCAAACCGCAGCTGTGGAGGGAGGTTCCACCGGAACCGGTGGAGCAGCTGGTTCCGCCAAACAACCGGCCCTGACGACAGGCTCCTCAGGTAAAGCGGGGAGTTGTTTAGTGCTCCGGCGACAGCCACTTAATGGCGGGGGAAACAGCGTCGGATATTCCCGGTCAAAGAGCTGTTGCCACATGAGATCTAAATCGTCGGCGCAACGAGCAAAACTCCCCTCATCCGAGGAGGAGGAAGAGGACCGCGGCGCCAGCTACAGTGATGCCAGACGAGACCACCTGTGATGGCGGGATCGGCTGGACCGCGAAGAAGTCGAGACCGAGAACCTCAGCTTTCCGAGGACGGTGCACAGAGGACAGGTGGAACCGGCTCCTCCCTCGACTCGGAGGAACACCAAGGCTCGGAACCGGGCACTGGCAAGCCCACGGGATCCTCAACTCCCACTGGGGGAACCCGGGAGGGGATTTTAAACCGCGGTCGACAACCCGTCCAACGGTCGAGAAGATCTCGACTCGTCGGCCGACGGAGTCTCGGTCAACTGACTTGACGGGGACACCGTGAGACCAGTGGCCAAAGCCAACGATCGGGATCAAGTCGATGGCCGACAACTCAGGGAGAGGGACCTTTCCCTCACAAAGAGTGTCGACGAGAGACTTACCCTGTCTTTCTTCTTGGACCGGTGAAGAAGAAGGTCCAGCAGAGTGGTCCTCTCCCTAGTGGAGGGGATGACAAAGCTCCTTAAAAGAAGCTGTAAAAGGAACCCAGGAAAGCGGAATAAAAGCCGGTCGAGGAAGATGAGCCGGCGCACCGCCTCCTCTTCGAAGGCGATCATCTGCTCTAGCTGAATGCCCGGGCCCGCCGCGTGGGGAAACATCGGCCGGGCCTCTTTTGACAACCGGTGGAAAACATTTCTCGGGCGCCCTAGTTGTAAGCAGGCGGCTGAGTCTTCGAGGCGTAGGCTGAGAAGGGAAGAGCACAGGTCATAGCCTGCGGGTCGTCCACTGAGGCCTAAACAGTACACATGCGTGGAGTGCGGATCTGTCCGAGACATCTCTGCCCACAAGGGCACCGCCGAAAACCGGAGTCGATTTGTCCATCGCGGGTCATGAGGGATAGAAGACCAGTCTTTACAAAAACTTTTAAATTCGGAAACCGAAGAATTAGGAACCAGTCTTATGCGCAGAGCGCAGGAGGGAACCTGAGCTTCCAAGCGGTAAGGAAGATCTTGGCTACAGGGCAGAGCCGAGAGTTTTACCACCCGGGTGGGTGGGAGGAGCCAGCTTGAAGACCTTCCGGCAAGATTTAAAGCGGCAAGGATACCTGCCAGACAGTGTGGATGAACAACATATCCATGTCCCTAGAAATAAATACTACACTGGTCTCCTACGTTAAGTTTGTTTGAGATTAAAATCCCCAGGTCCCTTTCCACTTCTGTTTACTTCATCAGTTCTCCCCCCAGTGAGTACTCAGTCAGTGGATTTTTATGCCCCACATGCATCACTGCACACTTAGCATAGAACTTCAGCTGCCAAATGTCCGATCACTTCTCTAGGGTGCTCAGATCTCTTCTCATGACCTCAATCCCTTCTGCTATGTCAACCCTATTATGTAACTTTGCATCATCCATAAAAAGACACTTTCCCTTTAAGTCCCACTGATATACATGTTAAAAAGGATTGGTCCCAGTACTGACCCCTGAGGAACACGCTCGTCACCCTCTAACATAGAATGTACACCATTTAACCCCCCCAACCCAGACATCCTAACGAGTTTTCCATCCATCTAGTTATTTTCTGTCCCACCCACAGGCTGCTCCTGATTTACTAGCCTCCGCTAAGGAACAGAGTCAAGGCCTTACTGAAGTCTAGGTAGGCTACATCAACTCCCAATCATCAATAACCTTTGTTACCCCTTCAAAATATTTGATCAGATTTGTCTGGCAAGATCTCCCACCACTGAAGCCATGTTGCTTTTCATTTAATAGTTTATCCACTAAGTATTATACCACTCTTTCCTTTAACACCTCGATCACCTTACCCACCGCTGATGTGAGGCCGACAGGGCGGTAATTCCACACCTCCTCCCTGCAGCCCCCTTATAAATTGGTACTACGTCCACCTTCAGTTTTGTGAGCTCCTCCAGGACACTCTCCACTGTGAATGGACTGTATGTCAATTGCACCAATACCCATCTAAATCAGCACACAGGGCCATCATTGCTTTTACCTCGCCCTCACCAATCGCCCCTACAAAAAATGAAAAGTTTATTAGTTCTCCCAAACGCCTTTAGTGACCACTCCCAGTTCTCTGCCATTGGTCAGGCAAGGCACCCAAATTGCCTCCCAAAATCATCCCACAACCTAAACTTGTCCAGCTTAACTCATCTCACCACTATGAATTGGTCCTTTCATCACGAACACCCCAACCCAAACAGAGCCCTAGACCTCTTCATCCTCTCCTTCAACACCTTATGTGACAAGTTTGCCCCAATTACCAAAAGGGTTGTCACAGGTAATCCGGTGCCTTGGATCACTGACCACCTCCTGGCCCCGATACAGCCCAGAGATTCACTATGGCACCTCTAATGAATCTGGCCTCCCTTCTGATAGGCAAGAGACAAATGTACGTGGGCCCTGCACAAGGCCAAAGCAGAGTACTATAAATCCTGCTTAACATCTACCTGGGGTTCTGGATGCAAATTCTGGAACGTTAAGGATATCTGTGGCAAAGTCCCTAACCAGATAATGATAGACCATTGTCTGTCCTCAGATCTGTCCAGTATAGCCACAGCCTTCAACGACACCTTCACCAATCTCAGCCACATTCTCCCTCCTAATTTCTCTGACCCCACCCCCAGCTAGCTCCTCCACTCCCCACACTGATGCCCCCCACTTTCACCCACGCTGCATTGCCAACGAGCTGAGCTGTATCTTAAGAAAGTCGTGTTTCATTCCTGTTTCAATAGCGATACAGACGTGAAACTTCTCCGGCTCACCCTCCAGGAAGTACTCTACCCCCTCACCCATATTCTTAACTGCTCCTTATATCTAGGAAAATTCACCCTCTAGGTGGAAATCTGCCTCCATCACCCCCATTTTCAAAAGTGGGGACTGTACCCTCGCCAATAACTATTGTCCCATCTCCACTCTCCCTCCCTTGTCCAAGGCCCTACAGCGGATTGTCTCTGATCAGCTCACGGACCACCTTAACAAATACAACCTACTCTGCAAACAGCACAGCTTTCGGATAGGTCACAATACTACTACTGCCCTTCTGGAGTTAACAGCACACATCCACTCCGCCTTAGACAGAGGCGATATCACTGGTGCGGTCTTCACTGATGTCACTAAAGCATCTGACACAGTCAATCACTCTCTTACTTACCTCACTCTCCAACTCTGGCCTCTCAAGACGCCCCTGGCTGGTTCTCTGATTACCTCTCAAACCGCTACCAGCATTTCATAATAGGTAACACCCTCACCTCTAGAATACCTGTCCTCTCCGGTGTTCCACAGGGGTCAATACTAGGACCACTTCTTTTTGGCCTCTTCCTTAACTCCCTTCCCAAGTACTGCCCTGGCACCCTACCTACTTTATGCGGATGATGCTGTCCTTTATTCCTCAAACTCTGACCCCATTCTACTCCACATTCCCTACAATCTTTTACTTGCACTGAAACCTGGTTCTCCTCTCAACACCTTATTCTCAACCAAAAGATAACCAAATTCATGCTATTCTCTCATCCTCAGAACTCACTGAAAGAGCTCTTCCCCCAAGTACTAACTACCAACATTACCCCTCTGGAGCAAGTGGACTCCTTTAAATACCTTGGCATCACTCTAGACCCAGCCCTCAATTTCCATCAGCATATCCAGCTCCTATCTACTACCCTCAATATCAGGCTAGGGTTATTGTATCGTCTCAAACACTGCCTTACCTCTGACGCACTAAGGCTTGCTGTCGTCTCCTCAGTCCTCTCCCTCCTAGACTATGGTCTTCTTATGAATAGTGCAGCAAACTCCTTGGCCCTTGATAGACTCCGTCTCTCCCTGAATAAAGCCTGCCACCTCATACTGGGATGTGACGGTCTCACCCATACTTGCTCACTATAGAATGATACTAACTGGCTAAATCGACAACAGAATCAGGTTCCACTCTTGCCTCATGGCAAAGAATATTGTCCTCAGCCTCTCCCCCTCAGGGCTTACCGACATAGTCCACCCTGCCCCAGTACTCAAGCATACCCGTAGCTCTGGCAAACTCCTCTCAGTCCCAAAGATCTTGCAGCTACAGGGCCCCTTCTTGATTGAACAACCTGCCCGTGTCACTTGTGAATGAAATCAGAATTGGCCCCTCCAGAACCCACCTTGGGGCGTACCTTCAGTCCTTTAATACCTGTGACTGTCACTGATCCTGTACCATCTCCCTTTTTTTTTTTGCTCTTCTCACCAAAGACTACAGCCTTTAGCCTGCTTATCTGAGTTGCTGACAATGATATATTGGAGTTAAACGTACTCCTAAAGACTTGCACAAAGTAACCTTTGTCAGCCACCTGTTAGCCTTCACTGCTCTTTGTAAACTATGATTGACTGTACTGCTTGCTGAATTATCCTCTGTGTTCTGTTATTCTGTGTGACGTGGAACCTTTGTAATTGAGTTTGACTCAAACGTATATCTGAATACTCAAATAAAAAATACTAGGCCTGGCAGTGCTCATGTCATGCCCTGACTTGGAAGTAAGACTGACAGTCGAGAAGGGGGTGCGAACGGTATCGCCACCAGAGTGGACAGCACTGCAGAAGTCGTACCTGCTATGCCGAGGGCCAACCTGGTGTGCACCAGGGGAGGTCTTCAGGTGCTTATGGCTCCTGGATTACTTCTCCCAGGATTTGGACAACTTGGACCTGGAGGAATGGGTAGGTGACATGGGAGGACCCTTCTGCAAGACCTTCTCCATGCAGGCTACCTTCTGTTTTAAATGGTGTTTCTCTTAAGGCCCCTTTTCAACATGACCGAATGGCAGTGTTAAACCTGTTACAAATTGGGCAGGCTTGCACGATGTGGTCCAGGCCAAGGCAACAGCTGCAGATGTGAGAATCGCTGGTATAAATCTTCACCACATTCACAATATCAGAATAGCTTCAAGGGTTCCTTCAACAACATGCAGCTGTCAAAATCTCTTACTAGCTGGCCGGTGGCATGGAGGGTTGAGGCACTGGCTGTCACACTGGTGACCAGAGTTTGAGAATGGACTCTGGTCATTCGGGGTTGGCAAAGATTAAGCATCCTGAGGACTTCTTTCCTCGGGAGTGGATTGTGCTCGTGAGTCAACACAGAGGGTTCAGCCCCACCGAGAGTGCTTGGCTACCTCGCAGAGAGGTGGAGACAGCTGCTGTGCCCACTGTACGGGTGCAGGGAGGGGAACTAAAATACCGGGACCCAGCAGGACCCATGATGGCCCAAAAGGACGCTTTTGGGGGGTCAGAGTCCTGCCACGTCCACAGAGATGGGAAAATAATGTTGTAAAAAACAAAATCCCTTACTAAAGTGATTACTATGTGGAGAACAATAAAGCAGCAGCAAATTACAGTGGCATTTCCATAAGCGGTCCAAGTATGACCGACGGCAGGAAAAGAACTGATAAGGTAAGGGGTCACCCACAATTATGCATCACCCGATGTTTGATGTCACCGTGGGCAGCCCCAGGTGGACTGCTTGCAAAAGCTTCCGTGTGGTCTTAATGCCTGGTGGCTAGAAGCTCCATAGGTGTGGCCAGATTAAAGATATTCTCTCAATGATCTTCTGTTACGGTGATAATCCAACTGTTCTTTTAAATGCATATTCCTACCAAACATGCAAGGAAGTAACCATTCCTGCTTCATACCCTCCCATGGCACATGATGAAAGAAATATCCTCGAAGATCACCTTTACATGGTTCTTAGGAACACCAGCTGTTACTGCCCAACATTTATTTACTTATTTATTCTTTGTTAACCTTTTAAGGCCCACTAGGCACAATTGCCTGTTTTCAGGGGCAACCCGGGAGCTTTGGGGAAGTGACTTGCTCAGAGTCACACAGTACACAAGTGGAGGCTATGAGAATCAAACCCAGGCCTGCAGGTACTAAGCTCATTCACAGAGCGTTACTCTAACCTCTATGCTATGCTGCCAGGAATGGTGAGTGCTAAAGGGAGAGTGTGGCAACCCACATGCATATTATGTGGTCATGCCCAGTACTGGGCTATTTCTACTGTGCGTTGGAAGGGGCCATTATGGATGTTTTGCATGTCCTGGTGCAGCTTACACCACAAATGTGCCTACTGCACATATACCCTGGGGATTGAAGGGCTGAAACATTAAATACTTTCCTGAAGTCATGCTCATCACAGCTAAGAAGTGCAACACTAGAAAATGGTTCTGAAGGAAAGAATTGTCAAGTACCTAGAGGCCAGAGGGGCACAGGACCCAAGGCAGCATGGATTCACAGCGGGAAGGTCATGCCAGATGAATATAATAGATTTCTTTGACTGGGTGACCAAAGTAGTAGATCAGAGAGGGGCTATGCGACATGGCCTACCTAGACTTTAGCAAGGCATTTGACAGTCCCACACAAAAATTAATATACAAGTTAGCCAGCCTGGGAGTGGTCCCAAGATGATAGCCTGGGTAAAGAATTGGCTGGAGAATAGGACACAGAGGTAACAGTAAATGGAGTCCACGCTGAAGAAGGGGCTTACTAGTGGTACACGAGGTTCAGTATTAGGACCAGTCCTCTTCAATGTCTTTATAAGAGACATTGCAGAGGGACTGGAAGGAAAAGTATGCCTCTTTGCAGATGACAAAGATCTGCAACAGAGTTGATACACAAGGTGGGGTGGAAAGGATGAGAAGGGACTTGGCAAGGTTATAGTAATGGTCAAATGTATGACAGCTTAGATTCAATGCTAGGAAGTGCAAGGTAATGCACCTGGGAAACAAAAACCCAGGGGAAGAGTACACAATGGGGGGTGAGATACTAACAACAAAAATGGAAAGGGACCTGGGGGTAGTCACATCAGATGACTTAAAGGTAGACAAGCAATGTGAGAGGGCAGCAAGGAGGGCTGGGGGGATACTGGGATGCATAGGGAGAGGCAGCACCAGTAGAAAACAGGAAGTTGTTATCCCTCTGTACAAACAGCTGGTGAGACCCCATCTGGAAGTAGTGTGTGCAGTTCTGAGACCCAGTCTCAAAAGGACATAGACAGGATGGAAGCTGTCCAGAAGAGGGCAAACTAAAATGGTGCAAGGTCTGCACCAGAAGACATATGAAGAGAGAGTAAAGGTGCTTAATTTGTATAGTCTCGAAGAAAGGAGGGACATGATAGAAACTTTCAAGTACCTCAACGGAATCAAAGTCCAAGAGGATAGCATCTTTCAAAAAAGAGGTGTGCAAGAACAAGAGGCACAATTTGAAGGCAGGGGATCAGAGGTAATTTAAGGAAGTATTTTTCACAGAGAGGGTTGTGGATACATGGAACAGCCTTCCGGAGGAGGTTGTGGAGTCAAAAACAGTGGTTGAATTCAAGCATGCATAGGACAGTCAAAAGGCAATATTAGGGGGTGTGGGTAGAAAGAAGTAGGCTGCTGGTTAACTAGGATCTGCAGCTTATCCATTAGGTAGGGAAATGGGCAGACTGGGTGGGCCAAGCGGTCCTTATCTGCCGTCAAATTCTATGTTTCTATATGCTTCTATGGTTGACCTCTCAACAAGCTACATCAGACCAATGGAGAACAGTTTATTTTTTTTTTTTGGGGGGTGTCACATTTAGCTTAAATGAAAAATCGGATAGATCTTCACTTCCAAGTGGACTTCCTGGGTTCTATATGTGATGCAGCATGACCCCATTCATCCCTTAACAGGTATAAAAAACAAACAGACTCAGAACTGCCAGACATGCCCCTCTGTGATGACACCTACACCTCAGATGCTAAAGGGAAACCCCCACAGTGATACTGGAAGGTGAAGAGTATGAGATCACCTTGTTAGAGCTTGGGTGCCACACACACACACACACACACACACACACACACACACACACACACACACGACCTTCCTCCAACAGTGACAGCTAAACCAAAGGATCTTCCTCTGTCAGTTTACACTTTATGATATGCAACACAGGAGTGAGAATTTGCTGTCCTAAATTAACATTTCCACCCACCACCCCAAATAAGCGTGCACGGAGGCAGAGTCATCTTATTTGCTTAAATTATAGAATAATGATTTCTGTAAATTGTATGAATGTATGTACTGTATCTGCAACATTTTCTTAATATAAAAAAAATTTAAAAATTAGCATCACCGCCCTCAAATGACTTGGGGATAAAATTCTTCACTTTCTATCCCCATCGGAAGGAGGATCAGGCAATCCCCAATCCAGAACAAGTCCTAGACAACACCAGTGACCAGTCCCAATGTACTCACAGCTGGCGCCAGAGGGCACCAAAGCCAGATATAAATCTGGCACTGGGAGCAGCACCGGAAAGGCCCCAAGCCCGCACCAATGATCCAGCCAGCAACAAAGTGAACAGGGGCACCATGGCCAGTCACATAGCAGAGACAATAAATGGGGTAGAGCCACTGGGACAGGAGTCTGTGCGTGGTCACTGACAAGGGCACTGGGCCTGCTGTCTGAGCCAAACGCTCTACCTGGCTTGAAGACCCTGCCTGCTGTTCCAGTGCCATCAGCCCCAAAGCTCCAGGGACAGTTCAACAGACAGAGGCAAACGAGCCAGATGCTAAACCCACTGCTTCATAATACCAGCCTACTGATGGAACTGCCCATCACTGTCCCCATAATAGACAGGAGGGACTCTGAGCCAGAGACTGCAACCTCCTGAACAGAACCCCAGTGATGGCTTTCTCCTCCAGGACATCAAGGACCTCAAGGCAAACCTCACAGTGGATGGCCTCAAGAGGCACCATTTCTTCCCTTCCTAAGGGAAGAGGAGGAACTCTAAGCTGACTAGCACCACAACCCAAGCCAAGATCAGGGACAGGCCCACATTTGTAGCTTCTGGATGGACTGCCCTTCCTCCTGAGGCAGGACAGTCTCGCGTCCACAACCCTACACTGAAGGGAAAGTGGACGGACCCAGACCTGCTGCCAAAGCAGCTTGCCTGAGGAGGTTCCTTGCTGTTATCATCCACAGTCATTAACCACTGACTCAGCAGAGCTACAAGAGACTGAGAAACAATTTTTGTAAATTCACTAACCTGACAAAAATAAATTGTAATTTTAAACCCTAAAAACGGAAAAAGAACTGAATGCTACTGTCATACAGACGTGAAATTTTGACTCCCAGCAGGCAAGTTATGTAGTCACTGAAGCACACTCGACAGTAGGAAAAAAACTCAGGCGGTTGAGGGTCGGTGCCGAGGTAAGTCATGCAACGGAAGCCAGTCTCACGGTGCCATGCGTGCACCTAACTACCTCGGAGCCAGCCGTCCTGGAAAGTGCTGGCTCCCACAGCATCCTAGCACAACCTGGTCAGAACCCATCAGCGTTAATCACTGAAGACTGATTCCTATAAGATCAATGATTACCACTATTGCACCCTCCTAATTTTATCAGGATTTAAATGTATATGAAATTACTGAGTCTGGTATGAAAACCTGTGATTCCATTACAAAGGTCATGACCTCACTCATGTAAGGTATCCTCAGATTTTTATAATACTTTAGAGCTAAACCTACAATAGTTCTACTGTATCAGTGCCATTCACTGTCCTCCACGGTCAATATCTTCTTGTCTTGTGCTGGCCATCAAACTTTTCAAAGTAGAGTAGCTCCCCTGCAGTCTTCTGTAGTTTAAAGTATATCTGAGCTGGAAAAAATGCTTTTGAAGAAGGTTTGGGTTTGTAAAGTTTTATTTCTGCTGTGTTTAATAGTTTCATGTTACAAGCTCTTATTTTGAAGGCTGAGCATGCTGTCTCTTTGCTCTTGTTTTTTTCCTCTGCTGGCAAACAAGGTTGATGGCCAGCATGGGACAAAACCACAGGGACTACAGAGGACATCAAAAAGCACTGACTGATAGTGAAACTGCAGACCTCAGCCCTACACCATCATCAGATCCTATGATGCCTGGCATGAATCAGGTCATGACCTTTATAATGGACTTAAGCAGGTTTTCACACCAGACTTAAAGCAGCAGTGTATGACAGCAGTGAAAACTCTGACCTATACTTTTTCGTTCCATTTTAGACTGCCCCTCACCTCCCGACTTGTACAACACCCCTGCCCCCCAATTTGAGTTTGTTTTCCGATTTTTCTTTTCAGTTGAAATAATAAAAGGGGCACTCCTTTTAATATGGCTTAGGGCTACGTTTTCATCAGTATTCTCTGGTATTACAGAAGTCAGGGGATGAAGGGCAACCTAAGTTATACAGTTTCAAGGAAGATTGAAGCTGATCCCAGTTTCCTGGAATCGGTTTCAATCTTCCTGAAACTATCCAACATTGTCTTTGTCAGCCTCTTTAAAAGTTAGCTGCTGAAAAAAGAAAACATGTCTGCAGCTGTTCAAGATTCATGTATCATAGGTCTACTTTTTTAGTATTAAGCACCATATGAATCGAAACTGCACCATAATCAATGGTTCATTGATTTACTTAATGTGCTGTAAAGTATTGTCTATACACTTGTCCCATTTGGACCAAAACTGTACTTCAAATATTGTTCTATTTACTATATGTTCTGTATAGTCCTGTCTGTATATATCCTCCAGGACCTCGTTGTGAATGAGCTTGCTCAATGGAGTTTTTTCCTGCAATAAACTAACTCTACTTTCAAGTTCAAGTATAGGTCAGACTTCCACCACTATCATGCACTGCTGCTTTAAGTAACTTCATTTACATTCAAATCCTGATGAAAGGTAGAGGTTGCAATAGAGGGAATCCTCATTCAAGCCTGCAAACTATACAGCTAAACAGTGAAAAAAATGTGAGGTGGCCTATCCTTTAATCTGATTGTTGCATAGGTCAAGCACAGCTTGTTTCAGGGGCAGCTGGTCCAGAACAGATCTGGTTCTAGACGTACATACTGTACATTGAAAAAAGACACTTGCTTCTTATGACAGTGTGGAATAGGACCCTGTCCCATTTATTAGAGAAAGTGTTTAAAATGCAAGCATCTTTCCTTTTCTGTCTTCTCTGTCTGGTTGCGCAACCCAATTTTCCTGTGAGACTTTGAATTTGATCACCCCAACAATCTCAATTCTTTGGCTCTCACGATCTCAGTTTTCCCTTGCTGTCTGTAAACTTGGCCTCAGGAGTAACACTGATGAGGACAACACAGCAAATCTGCTCTAAATCCTGGGATCAGGGCAGGACTTAAAGCAGCAATGCAACAAAAATGGGCTACAATTTACCCCACATTTCTTTTTAATCAATGCCAGAAGTCTTGCATTTAATTTTGGTGGTGAAATTTTCAGTTTCGTTATTTATAAATGTTATTAAAGTTTTAAAATAATTATTTCTCAAGACAGAAAGATGGCCACCTCATTTTGCATTGAAATACTGAGGACCTGAGGAGGGTAATAATCCAGACAAAACTGCAAATGTACTGTACGTAGCACAAGAAGCATCCAGAAAGCCCAAAATAAACAGTTCTGCCAATATTTTTCATAACCATAGCAGAAAATTTGCTTTCTGGGAATGCTTTACATTGCACTGCTGCCCTAACAGCCAAAAAACAGGAACTTTTCTTACTGACCTCTAGTCTGCAAATGAAGATCGAAAGCCCACCATGGGACTGAAACGCTGCCATGTCCAGGTTCGTGATGAGGTCCACCACTCGAACGGCTCTCGTCACAAACGTAATCTGGTCCTGCTCATCCCCTAGGAACTTGATTACCTGTGAAAAAGGAAATTATCAGGGTAGGTTGACTGCAAGGCAAATGTTAACATACCACCTGCTAAAAAAATTGTTTTGACCAGTCAATCTGGAAAACCATTAATTTTCTGATAAATATAAAAAAATTCCAGGAGAGAGGTATTCATTTGGTTGAAGACTAACACTGGAGCTGGAACCTCTAAAAACATCACAACCAGCGGAATGTCAATATTTGATCAAGGAAAACTCAGCAGGGTTAATTCTAATACTTTTTTAAATTCGATTGGAATCAAAATTATTGAGTTCCTAGTCCGTAATTTTTAACCATCCTTAATGACAGATGTAAAAGGGAATATCTGGTAACCCTATGTATTTTTTGCTCAATATCTCCACCATTACTGATAACAGATTATGCATTATGCACATTATTCATTTATTTGTAATTCTTTAACCCAGAACGGCAAAACTAAGCTGCAGCGGTTTGTATATTGGTGAGTCCTGAGGGGTGGGGTTACATGAACCTGTTATATTGATGGAGGAATACTAGCAATGACACTGGGGAGACTCCCTACTCTTTGGTAAGTGCCAAGCACGCTTTTACTTTCACCTGGACAATGTCCACAGGAGACAATATAGGCTTTATGAATTTCTCTGGAAAAGTACATTTCCAGAAGGAAATCTATTTTAAAACACCATATTTGCATTATTTCTATGCAGGAAGTTACTGGGGCTGTCACCAGCAGTGGGGAGAGCCCATCAAGATTAATTTTCACAGGAGGCAGTATAGACCACGGAGGAAGGCCAACATTTTTCTTTTGTTTTTTGTTAAAGGCAATCGTATGGCAGTGTAGGTTCCCAGTAGTAGGAGTACTGTTTAGAGACAGTATACAGGAATGACATGATGGAGGAAGAGTCAGATATGATCGAGAAGAAATACCCTGGAGAAGGCATCAGAAAGTACAGTTACACAAGAACTTACCACAACAGTAGATCTTCAAGACAATCTTTTGCCATCAGGCCACACCTATGGAACTGTAGTCAGTCACCAAGCACTACGACCACACTGAAACTGTTTAGCTAGCAATCTAATAGGGGCAGCCCACAATGACGTCAGTCAATGATGTCACTCCCATATAAAATGTGGGAAGCCACGTGCCCTCCTTGGTTCCCCTGCCAGAGAACATATACAAACGATCTCCTCCTGAGGGGACAGAGGGAGAGCTACGAAACGAGTCCCAAGCAGTATTGACAGACTGGGCGCTTGGAGGCTGGAGAGGGGCAATATCCAGACTAATGTTTAGTGAAAGTGTGAACAGTACTCCAAGAGGCAGCAGCACAGATTTCAGAAGCTGAAACAATCCTTAAACAGAAGTGGCCATACCTCTGGTGGGGTGGCCACACAATCTCAGGAAATTCCTTTCTGCAATTCCTGTAACAGAAAACAATGCAGTTGGCCAGCCACTTGGACAAGCACTGCTTAGAAACAGGTGCGCCCTCTTTCCCGTGGGTGAAAGAAACCACTGTGAGGACTTCCTGCAGTCCTTCATACGATGAACTTGATATCGGAGTATCCTATGTACATCTTAAGTATGGATCAATGCTTCCCCTGGATTGGCACGCTCCAGAAAATAAACAGGCAGGTGGATGGCTTAATCCAGAGTAAATCTAGACACAACCTTTGGTAGGGGAATTAGGACTGGTACACAAAGATACCCTGTCTTTGTGGAAAACCAAATAAGGAGACACATCAGAGCCCGAATCTCAGAAATCCTTTGAGCAGAAGTAATAGTAAAGTACAATTATGCAAGAACTTACCATAACAGTGGATTTTCGAGAGGAGCTCTTGCAGCAGGCTATTACCATAAGGACTATGCTACCAGGCTCTAGGACCCCACAGAAACCTTCTAGCTAGCAGTCTTCAGCTGGGACTGTGCCCCCCACGCCAGCTCCGCCCCATCTACCAATGGTACATAAGAAAAAAAAATTACTCACCACAGTAATCTTGTTTCTTCAAAGGGATCACTCATGATGACTAAACAATGCAGTCAGCCTCCTGTGTTGAACTGCCCGGAGAGATGGAATTTTATGCAAATAATGGAACTCTCAGTTGCCTCATGCCACTTTCAAAATGCTGCCCTAGCAACTGCTGCACTCTGAGTGCTTCAGATTCTTATGGCGCCTAACTGGGTAAAGACCCACTAGCTAAAAATTAACAACCTTTAAAAATAATGTTTCACCCTTTCAGGTCAAAACATCCTTAACCAACAAACCTAAGAAACTTGAGACCACCTGGACACCAACTGGCTAAACAAAGTGAGTCTCTATCTTAACCTATATAGGAGTAGAGAAAAAACCCTAATGCAGGGATGCAGAGCAACTTCTATAGGTTCTAGTAGGGGAGGTAGGGAGGGTCTTTAATCATAATAAGTGATCCCTTTGAACAAACAAGATTAGTATGGTGAGTAATTTTTTCATCTAACCCCAGGAATCACTCATTACGATTAAACAATGCAGACTACCAAGCAGTACCTTTGGAGGTTGGGCAGAGAACCTGTTTCGGAAACAGGCTCTGCAGTACTGCTGTACCAAACCTAGCATCACCTCTGGATTGCAAGTCCAGGCTGTAATGCTTTGTGAAGGTGTGTACTGTTTTCCATGTAGCTGCTTTACAGATTTCCAGTAGCGGAATTTCTCTTGAAGCTGCCAGTGAAGCAGCTGTGCCCCTGGTGGAGTGTGCTCTCAGGCCCAGAGTACCCGTTTACCACCTTACTATAACAAAACTGCCATACATGCCACTATCCAATGAGCAATTAATTGTTTGCAGCTCTGCCCTACCAACTTCACCATATGTGAGAAAGATCTGTGACAGACTTGTCCTGTAAGACTTGATTTGGTCAATGTAGTGGCCAAGAGACCTTTGACATCAAGGGGTGAAGTCTCCTTTCTGGAGAACTGGAGTTGTCTGTAAAGAGACAGGTAGAGTGATAGACTGATTCACGTGAAAATCAGATACCACCTTGGGAAGGAATTTTCTATTAGTCCTAAGAACCACCTTGTCCCTGTGGAATGAAATGTAGTCCACATCTGTGCACAGGGCTTGTAAGTCACTGATCCTTCTGGCTGAAGCAATGGCAACCAGGAAAACAGTTTTCCAAGTGACATACTTCAAATCTGCGGTCGCCATAGGTTCGAATGGTGCATCCATGAGTTTAGCAATGCAAATATTTAGATTCCAGGCTGGAACCGGTTCCCTTAGGGGAGGGTGCAGAAGATTAAGACCTTTAAAATATTTTCCAAATACTGGATGAGAAGCCACAGACCTATCCTTACCAACTGACAGGTAAGCAGAGACTGAAGCTAAGTGAACCTTGAGGGTGGAAGGCTTCAGGCCTAAAGAATGTAAATGTTTATGGTAATCTAGAAGAATAGCCAAATCTTTTGGGGTGGTGGTGACGATGACCACCCCGGGAGAGAAGAGCTGCCTTCCAGCCTGCTCAATCCTGCTCCAACTCCCTCCCCAGACGGCAACATGATGACCACAGTCTGTTCCCAAACCAGGGTCAGTGGCGTGAGTGCGAGGTAAGGTGTCCAGCACCTCAGCACTACGGGCTGGTGTTGCCATTTATTTTTACCTTTCTTAATGCTTTGTCATCTATGCATGCCTCTGAAGTCAAGAGCCTTTGTTCTGATATTGTAATTGTGGAGGTAAAATTTATGAAGGATACACATGTGGTCTGTGTGTGTTTGGGCCTGTCTCAGTGTGAGGACCTGTGAGATTTGCGAGAGCTTCAACAGGCTATGAGGCAACGCCATAAGAAAACTCTTGAAAATGTCCTTGTATTAAAGGCATTAGCCACGGAAAAGGAAAAGGTATCAAAATCTGCATATCCCTCACTGTTGGCTGAGAAGAGACTGTCAGTCTAAGGAGAAGGAAGAAAAAATTACTCACCTTAGTAATGCTGTTTCTTCTAATGGAGTCTTGCTATATTATAGACATTAGCAGTTTGATCCAGCTCTAGAACTGCCCCGAGTGAAATGGTTAAAACCATTCCAAAATAGAATTTTGAGCACGAGAGCAGCTCTATCTGTGTCATTTCAAACTTGAACTGTCAGATCTTTACAAGCCAAACTCACTAAGGTCTGTGTGGAAGCTGTAACCTACACTAGCCAAATGGCTACCTAAATAACAACCATTGATGGTCCCAACACCCAAGACTCAAGTCAGGGGACCAGAATACTAACACCATTCTAATAATATGAAAATGGAACATAAGTATAATAAAACACACACACGCGTACACATACACACCCCCAAAGTCCCAAAGGGACAAAATGCTAACAGGGCATAAGTAGTGCCCACACTAAGTTGCCGCACCCACAAGTAGAGGTTCTGAGAGGGGCAGGTTGGGGGAGGTCTATAATATAGCAAGACTCCATTAGAAGAAACAACATTACTAAGGTGAGTAATTTTTCTTCAAACAATATGAAGTCTTGCTATATTATAGACATTAACAGAATACACAGCAGTACCTCCATGGAGGAGGGACAGAACCTACTTAGGGAATAGGCTCTGAAGAACAGCTGTGCCAACCAAGCATCTCTCCTGGCCTGGACATCCAGGAGTAATGCTTGGTAAAGGTGTGTACCGTTTTCCAAGTAGCAGCCTGGCAAATCTCTAATAAAGGGATATCTCTGGCAGCAGCTAGAGCGCAGCTGTACCCTGGTAGAATGAGCCCTAAAACCGGGGGCTCTAGCTTTCTGATAACAAATTGCATACAAGAGACAATCCACCTGGCTATTGATCTCTTAGTGGCAGGTTTGCCTTTCTCAACTTCACCATAGGTAAGGAAAAGTTGGAGGGATTCGAACCTGTGACCTTTGGTACGCTCTATATAATAACTAAGAGCTCTCTTAACATCCAGGCTGTGCAACCTCCTCTCACCCGAAGAGGAGTGATCAGTGAAAAATACTGGAAGGGAGATAGATTGATTAAGATGGAAATCTGAAACCACCTTAGGCAAAAACTTCTTATTAGTCCTAAGGACTACCTTATCCCTGTGGAAAGAAATAAAGTCATCTCCACTGATGGCTTGCAATTCACTTATGCTCTGGCAGAAGTGATAGTCACTAGAAAAACAGTTTTCCAAGTTAGGAACTTAAGCTCTGCAGAAGACAGAGATTCAAAGGGGTTGCATTAACTGGGCAATGCAAACATTAAGGTCCCAAGCAAGGGCGGTTCCGAAAAGGGAGGATTAGTATGAGTAATCCTTAAAAACTTGGAAAACACAGGATGAGAGGAAAGAGGATGACTTTCCTGCTGACACAAAAGCAGACAGCTGCCAAATGAACTCTCAAGGTAGCTGGTCTGAGACCCAAGGAATTAAGATGTACCATGTAATCTAACAAAATGGGCAATTCAGCAGATTCTGGGGAAATATTTTCCCAGCACACCAAATGGAAAACCTTTTCCATTTAGAACTATAAGTAGCCCTAGTGGAAGGCTTTCTGGAAGCCTTTAGGATCTCAAGAACACCCTGAGAGGGTGTAAATCAGCAACTCTAACTCCTCCAAGAGCCAGGCCTTGAGGTTGAGGGATTGAGGTCCAGATACCAAACCCTTCCCTGGGCACAAGTCAACAGATTGTGATTCCTGGGGAGGCACAGGGGAAGATGGACTGTCAGAGACAGAAGGAGTGGGTACCAGGGCTGCCTGGCCCAATCCGGGGCAATCAGAATCACCCTGCAAGGCTGAGATCTGATTTTGACTAGTACTTTGAACAGGAGAGGAAGGGGGGGCATGAAGAACTTCCTCCCAATCAGAAGAAAGACATCCAGGGAACTGAGCCCAGCACTGGAGGCCTGCAACAGAACAGAGGAAGTTTGTGATTGTCTGGGGCTGCAAAAGATCTTATCTGAGGGATGCCCCACCTGGCAAAAACTATCCCAGCACTTGAGGATCCAGGGACCATTCGTGATGGCCCTGGGAAATCCTCTGAGGGCATCCGCTAGGACACTGTCCTTCCCTGGAAGATGAACTGCTATGAGGGAAGTGTTCAGGGAATAGGCCAGAGACCACAACTTCATTGCCTCGGTGCAGGCTGAAGATCAGTGCCCGCTGTTTGTTGATGTACCACATTTGTTGTGGTGTTGTCTGTTCTGACTTATATCACCTTGTCATGGACAGATGCAGAAAAACTTGAAGAGCTAAAAAGACAGCTCTGAGTTCCAGCAAATTGATGTGGAGCAGAGATTCCTGGTGGGACCAGACTCCTAGTGGAAAAGTAGCCCATGTGGGCTCCCAACCCAGAAGGGAAGCATCTGTAGTGAGAGTCAAGTCGTGAGAAGGGAAATGAAGAGGGACCCCGCTCTTAATTGCTCTGATCCTGCCACCACTGGAGAGCTAGGATCAAGGTTAGATCACTGGGACCAACTTGGAAAGGGGTCTCTTCTCTGAGACCAAAAGGTTCTCAAGTGAAACAATGTCTCATCTGAAATCTGGCTCCCTGCACAACAGCTGTGGATGCAGCCATGTGCCCAGGAGCTGCAGAAAGTGTCTTGCTGGTAGAGACCTGCAGAGTGAAGGAGGAGGCCAGAGCCACTAAATTCCTTACCTTTCTGGGAAAGAAAGCTCTGGCTAGCTTTGTGTAATTCTGCCCCTATAAGGTGAGTACCTGGATTGGTTCCAGAACCGACTTTGGTAGGTTTAGCAGAAAACCCAGGGAGGTGAGAAGCTGCTGGGTGACCTGCAGGTGAGATTTTACCTGTTCTGGGGACTGGCCTACAATGAGCCAGTCGTCTAGATAGGGAAAAACAGCAATCCTATGCCTCCTTAAGTGGGCCACTGCTAGACACTTTGTGAATACCCTTGGAGCAGAGGTAAGGCCGAAGGGCATTGCTCTGAACTGGTAATGACCTGAGGGCAGTTCGAATCTGAGGTACTTTCGATGGGATCTTCTGATTAGGACATGGAAATAGGCATCCTTGAGGTCCAGGAGGCTAGCCAGCCCTGGCCTTAGGGAAGGTAAAATCATTGCCAGAGTTACCATTTTGAACTTTGGTTTCAAAAGATGCTTGTTCAGATATCTGAGATCTAAAATGGGTACATTCTCCTGTCTTTTTGGGTAAGGAAGTATCTGGAATACAGACCCTGCCCTGATGCAGGGAGGAACCCTTTCTACTGCTCTGAGAGCTAACAGGGATGAGACCTCTGTTTCCAGAGCGAGGGTCTCTGAAGCACTTGCAGGTAGAAAAGTCTGCTTCTCAACTGGGAAACTTTTGAAGCCGAGAACCAGACCTGGCTTACTACTTCCAGAACCCACTTGTCTGAGGTTAAAGAAGCCCAATTCTGACTGAAGTAAGCCAGCCTGCCCCCACTGGTACAGGAGAATCGGCCCTGGGCACCCCATCAGGGTGCCTGTTCATAGGAGCTTTAGGCTGGGGGTGGGAGCAGGTCTGCCCACCCCTCGTCTGCCCTGCCTCTGAAGAAGCCCCTCTGAGCATAGGCAGAGGAGGCCTGAGTCTGGTAGAAAGGCCTGTGAAAAGGCCTACCCCTACCCCTGGGGGCATGCCTTTGAGGAGTGGCTTGCTGCTCCTTAGCCTGGGCACTCTTTAAGTAGTCCTACATTCATCCATCTTCTTCATGTAATTCTCTGTCTGCTCTCCAAACAGAGAATTTCCCACCACAGGAAAATCCATAGCCTTAGTCTGGGTATCCTGTGACAAACTAGTACACCTGAGCCAGGCCAACCTCTGAAAAGCTACAGATGTGGCCATGACCCTAGAGGAAACATCATTAACATCCACAGCAGCATGAAACTGAACCTTAGAGGCTTCAATGCCATCAGCAGCCACCTGTTCTAGTTCACTAGCCAGCTGGCCATGGGCCTGCTTAGCCAATTGCATAACAGTATCCCATCTAGATTTCTGATACCTAGCTACATAAGCAATATAATTTGCTTGCCTGGAGTCCCAGAGAGCTGCCATATACTGTTTTTTGCCATGGCATCAATCTTCCTGGAATCCTTGTCAGGAGGATGTGAAGCCAAGGGAATATTAGCTTTATCACAGGCAGCAGCCTGAACTACCCCGACATGACTGCATTGCTGAGAAATGAATTCTGTATCAGGGCCTGACAATGTATACCTTCTGTCCATCTTTTTATCTACAGGAGGCACAGAATTAGGAGCTTTTAAAATTTTAATTGTTTGTTTCTAAAAGACTTATGAAAAGGAATAGACAATCTCTAGACTCTGGAATATCCATCATTTCTACAAAATCAGGCTCCTCTTGCTCATCCACAGCCTCTTCTAAAGGAAGCTGGAGGTTTCAGCAACTTTTTATAAAACATAAAATGAGATGGGACTCAGACAGCATAGGGGAGATTCTAAAGGTCTGTCTGGGAGATGTCCGGTTCAATGGTCACACCCAGACCTTCCCCAGACAATAAACACATGTGGTGTGTGGGTCAGCCTTGGCAAGAACTTCCCCACAAACATCACAGTGTTGAAACCAATGGGCCCAGTTTTTCTTTTGGGTTTCTCAGACATAATGCCAGCCTAACCAAAAACTTGCCCTTTTAACGGCAGTGCCAGGCAAGACACCCTTATCGGTTCCTAACCGTGTCACGGGTATTGGAAAAAAACGTAATAAATCCGTTTTTTTAGAACCGATAAGAACCGGGAACCGCACTCTAAAATAGTAACTTTAGTTTTAAATGAGTTTTAAACCCACTGATCGGTTCAAACCAAACCGATAACTACAAGTTCCACACAGACAAAACCTTCATTTACTTACGGTTACCACAGATAGAGCTTGAACGAACGGTTTTATGTTAAAATAAACTATTCTCGGTTAAATCCAACCGAGAAAACACTTTTTAAACCGAGAAATGAACCGAGCAGAAGGAGAAATCTCCGGAGCGACTATTCACTGAGGCGGAGTAAAGAATCTGACAGTTGAAGTTTGAAATGACACAGATAGAGCTGCTCTCGTGCCAAAATTCTATTTTGGAATGGTTTTAACCATTTCACTCCGGGGCAGTTCTAGAGCTGGATCAAACTGCTAATGTCTAAAATATAGCAAGACTTCATGTCGTTTGAACAGTCATTGCAGAGTCCTCTGTCATCTGGCCATAAGCACAGAGAAGGACAAGTCTGCTTTGTCTCGAGGTCCTGGTCACCATTGAGAAAGGAATGTCTTCATCAACGCCCCTCAGGTGTTGACTGTCCCCCCCGGACTGTCGTTAAGACAGCAAGGTTGGGGCTTGGCTTAGTCATTGCCATACCTAGTATGGATGGTATGACGTCGAGCCAAGGTCTGTCAGTGCAGGTCATTTCGGCCCTTTTGCAGGATGTCGTCGACCACTAGGCTGTGCTAGTGTCACTTTTCTGAAATGATTCAACGCATTCTGCCATGGTTACCAGTGTAGGCAGTTAATTTGCCAATGGGGCCTTCTGGTACTCTGCTGCCATCAGCGAGTTCTGATGGCACCAGATTCCTACCTCTCAGCTGTCACTGGTTGTTCTGCAGTTATCGTCCATGCTTAAGACGATTAAAAGGAATATAATCCTGACCTAGTGCACTTGGGGAAAGATTTAGAGGAGGAATATGATGGTGAATGATTTCTGGAGGGTCTCCCTTGCTCTAGTTCTACCCTCTTTTACTGTAGTGAGGACTCGGTGATTTATACCCAGAGATCTTCTGAGGACTCCTGTCCACGCCATGATGCAACAGATGTAGTCTGCTATGGGTTTTAACTAACAGGAATATTCCACTTAAAGGAATCTCATGGAGTGTTTGGAGGTGCTCTGCTCCCCCTCCATTATCATTTCACCTCTGTCTCCTTCATTAGAGGATGCTACTTTTGCTGCATGGTACAGACCAGACTCACTGCCTGCAGTTCATAGAAAGCGCCAAGTTTTAATATGCCAACCAGGCAGAAACTGACTCTGTGGTCATCATGGCTGCTCACGATGGGTCTACAGCCCCTAGACATGAGTACTTGGCCTCTCGATAAGGAACCTAAGAGGCTGGATGTGACAGGAAGATATACTTATGCCGTGGGACTGTAAACTAAAGGCACACATGATCAGATATCAAAAAGCCTGTGGAAAGCTGCTTGTGCCGGCCCTTCAAACTGGTCTGCTTATAACATTGTCTGCTGGTGCGGAGATTGGCAACATTTGCTGCACTCAGCTTGTCTGCTTCTGCCAGGGCCGCAGCTTCTGGCATTTGCATGAGGAGCCATTTTTGGCATGCTTGTCTGCACCAGAAGACATAAAATGAAAGACTAAAGGAGCTTAATATGTATACCCTTGAGGAAAGAAGGGAGAGAGGGGACACGATAGAAACTTTCAAGTACCTCAAGGGAAGTCTAAGAGGGTAGCATCTTTCAGAAAAAGAGATGTGCAAGAACAAGGGGGCACAATTTGAAGATAGAGGGGGGACGGCTCAGAAGTAATGTGAGGAAGTATTTTTTCCACAGAGAGGGTTGTGGATGCATGGAACAGCCTCCCTGAGGAGGTCGTGGAGTCAAGAACAGTGGGGGAATTCATGAATGCATGGGACAGACATAAGGCAGTCCTAGTGGGGGGTAGGAGGAAGTAAGCTGTTGGTTAACTAGGATCTGCACCTTATCTGTTAGGTTGGAAAACAGGCAGACTAGGTGGGTCAAGCGGTCCTTATCTGTCGTCAAATTCTATGTTTCTACGTAAACCTTTACCTGTACACCATATTGTAAATCTTTTCCTCTTAGACACATATGTCTTCTTAGTAGAAAGCTTCCTGGAACCCCTAAGCACTGTCAGCACCTGTTCTGACAGATTAAGGTTAGCAAACTCCAAGTCCTCAAGATCTACGCCTTGAGCCTCAGTGATTTGAGACTGGGGTACAGGATCCTGCTCTGAGGGGAGGTTAACAGGTTGTGCCTCCTGGGCAGATGGATTGGGAAACCACTGAGAGACAGCAGAAGACAGTACCAGTGCTGTCTTCCCCAATCTGGAGCCACCAGTATCATTTTTGCTGGTTGGGACCTCAATTTCAGTAGGGTCCTGAATATCATAGAAAAGGAGGACTGCATACAGAAATTTCCTTGACCAATCCAGGGCCAAGGCATCCAGGGGATTGTGCCCTTACAGTAGGCCTGCAACAGTACATTAGAAGCTGGTGGTTTCTGGGGAGGCGAAGAGATCCACCTCTGGAGTGCCCCATTTTCTGAAAATTGTACCGAGTACCTGAGTATTCAGGCACCACTCGTGGTGGTCCTGACTTATCCTGCTTAGAGAGTCTGCCAGCACATTGTCCTTCCCTGGAAGGTGTATGGCTGACAGGGATACTCCATGGAGTATACCAGGGACCACAGTCTCATTGCTTCCGTGCACAGTAGATGTGACCTGGTACCTCCTTGCTTGTTGATGTAATACATGGTTGTGGTGTTGTCTGTTCCGACTTGCACCACCTTGTTTCTAGTAAGGGCGAATGCTTTCAAAGCCAGGTAAACAGCCCTGAGCTCCAAGAGATTTATGTGCAACAGAAACTCTTTGGGGGACCATGTGCCTCCTTGCTGTGTGCTCTAACATGTGCCCCCCAGCCTAGAAGAGAGGCATCTGTTGTGAGGATTACAGAGGTTGTTCCTTATAAAAGGCACACCCACCCTGAGGTTGTGCTAGTCCAGCCACCACTGTAAGGCCTGGACTAAACTTTGTGACTGGAACCAGTTTGGACATAGGATCCGTCCTTTCAGACCAATACTGTCTGAGATGGAACTGAATATCTCATTTGAAACCTGGAGCCCATTACCACTGCCATGGCAGATGCCATGTGGCCTAGTAGCCCGAGAAATTCTCTGGCTGTTCTGGGTCTCCCAGACACAAAGGATTTTGCAATCTGCAGAATGACTGTCACCCTGTCCTGTGGCAGGAGGGCTCTGCCCTGTCTGGTATTTAGTTCTGCTCCAATAAACTCCAGCACCTGGGAGTGGTACCTGTTTATCAGAAATCCCAGGGACTCTAGTGTGGATTTTGTGAGCTCCAGTGACTGTACTGCAAGCTGCAGAGACTGTCCTACTATTAACCAGTCATCCAGGTAGGGGAAGACTGTTATACCTCGTTTTCTCAAAAACTCTACCATCACTGATAGGCACTTTGCAAAAACCCTTGGTGCCGAAGTTAACCCAAAAGGGAGAGCTGCAAACTGATAATGGCCTGAAGCCAGCCTGAATCTCAAGAATTTTCTGTGAGATGGTCTGATGGGAATATGAAATAAGCATGCCTTAGATCTAGGAGGCTAGATATGGCAAGAGTGACCATTTGAACTTTGGTTTCAAAATGTGCTTGTTCAGAAGTCTTAGATACAAAATGGACGCAATCCCGTTTTTCTTCCTACGAGGAAGTACCTGGAATAAAACCTTTTCCCTTGCTTATTAGAGGCACTACCTCTACTGCTTTGATTGCTAGCAGATGTTTTACCTCTGCTTCCAACAGAATCCTGTGTGCAGCTGTTACCCGAACAAAGGTTCTTGTTCTCAGCTTTGAGAATGATCTGAAACAAAGTGCCAGGCCCTGGCTCACTACCTCCAGCACCCACTTGTCTGTGGTGATGGAATGCAAGCATGAAGGTAATGAGCCAGTCTGCCACCTACTGGTGGACCTGTAATAGGGGATGCAACCTGCACTAGCCCGTCAAGGATTCTGTGCGGGCTGTGCCTGAACCTGTGGTGCAGGAGCTGCTCTTCTCATGGCTCTCCTGCCCCTTCCTCTAAAATAACCTCTACCTTGCTGCTGAGGCTGGGAGGCTTGCGCCTGAAAGAAAGGTCTGGGGTAAAACCCCCTCCCCTACTCTGGGATCTATAAGAGGTGAAGGCCTATCCTTGGAATTGCTCCGATAGGTGGTTTATATTCCTCCACCTTCTTCATGTATGCCTCAGTTTTATCCCCAGACAAGGAGGAGTTCTCCAGGGGGAAATCCATTGCTTTGGCCTGGGTGTCTAAAGTTAGGTTGGTGGCTCTAAGCTATGCAAACCTCCCAAGTGAAACTGACAAAGCCATTAACCTGGATGCAGTATCATTGGCATCCACTGCCATATGAAACTGGTACCTGGTAGCATCAAGTGCAGCCCTTGCTGTATCTTGCAAGTCTACAGCCACTTCATCTGGGACCCTACCAGCCAAAGCTAGAACAGTTTTCCATAGGGCTTTTTGGTACTGCATTGAATATGCCATGTAACTGGCCTGCCGAACTAATAAAGAGGCAGCCATGTACCCTTTCTTTCCCATAGCATCCATTTTTCTTGAATCTTTGTCTGCTGGATGGGTAGCCAATGGGATCCTGGCCTCGTCACAGGCAGCAGCATGGACTACTCCCTCAGGATCAGGATGCGAAATAGAAAATCAGCTGTAGTTCTGTCAAGCTGGTATTTGTCAGCTTTCTTACCCACACCAGTGATAGAGGTTGGAGTTTTAAAAAATCTGCACTGCAGCCTTCTTTAAAGATTTATGCATGGGCAGAAGTAGACGTTTCGTGGGGGTTAACCTCATCATTTCTAGAAAGTCTGCCTCCTCCATATCCTCCTCCGTTTCCTGAAGAGGAAGGTTCAGGGTGTCCATGTTATTAACAAAAGCATAGTGGGAGAAGTATTCCTCAGGACCCCTGGGAGGAGATCCAAACTCTTGCACAGGAGAAACCTCTGGATCTATAGGTTCTCCTTCAAAGTCATCCTCCTCCTCCTCCTCACCCAGCACTTCTTGCCTTGCTGGGGCTGTAGGAGGAACCGGGGCAGTCTGTGTAGGAACCAGGATTGCACCCTGTAGGGCTTGTAACACTTGTAGTGACTTAGCAATGTCCTCAGCCGCGGGCATATGCTTGTCTGCTGGGAGCTCCTTAGCCTTCTCGGCCGGAGGCGCAGCAACATGTTTTTCTTTACACTTTTTCTTTAATGGAATAGGTTCAGTGCCCATTTCCACAGCCCTTTTTGTTTTACCTTGTTCAGATTTATCTTAATTCTTGTCAGGATTCTTGGCTTTACCTCCATCCTTTTTGTGGGAGGAAGAAGCAGAATTATCCCCAGAAGCAGAAGCCATCTCTTCCAAAATGTTAGACCTTTTTTTTTTTTTTTTTTAATGTTTTTGGGCAAAAGGTCTTACAAATATCAACTGGCAAATTTGTGACTTGCACCCAAACAAGAAATACAGAGAGAATGTCTATCTGCTTTTGCTATAAGTTGCCCAAAAGACTCACATTTAAAACCTGTGGGTCCTGTGCGTTTGTTAGGTTTATCCAAATGGACCTCTGACATTTAAGCTAGGCAAAAAAGATTACTTCAAAAAAACATTATTTAAAGTAACTCGGAACCGGAGATTACTTTTAAAATAACTACCGCTAGCGGTTCCTGGAACTGAGCGCTATTCGGTTCCTGAAGAAAAACGAACAGAGAAAATTACTAAATTTAGACAAAACTAAAGCGGTTCAAGGAACTGACCACTAAATATCTCTAAATAATAATAAATTGAGATAAAAACCTTTAAAATAGAAGCAGAACCCTCGGTTCCAAGGAACCGTGAGGGAACCATGAATATAAATAAAAAACTACTAAAACACTAATTTACTATACTAAACAATGTTTCTAAGGCAGCAATTTAAAATTAAACTGAAAATGACTACTTATCTACAGATAAACTTTAGTCAGACAGTTCAAGGAGAGCTCTCAGAGACGTCCTTACTAGGCAGGCGGAGAAAAGAATCTGAAGCACTCAGAGTGCAGCATTTGCTAGGGCAGCAGTTTAAAAGTGGCATGAGCCAACTGAGAGTTCCATAATTTGCATAAAATTCCATCTCTCCGGGCAGTTCAACACAGAAGGCTGACTGCATTAAGTTTAATCATAATGAGTGATTCCCGGGATTAGAAAGGGGCGGTCTCCAGCCCCACCTCCGTTCACCTGCCGGAGACTGATTGGTAAGGCAGATAGGCAGATCTGGAGAAGACTGCCATAAAAAAGGTGCAGACACGCACCAGGGGAAGAAGGAGGAAAGCAGTGCCTGCTGCAGAGCTCCTCTCCAAGATCTACTGTTACGGTAAGTTCCTGTGCAACTCTACTATCTTACTTTGAGTGGGAGCTCTTGCAGCAGGCTATTACCATAAGGACAGAGTCCCAAGCAGTCCCAGAAGCGGATCGAGGCAGATCTGGGAGGAAGCTGAAGTGCAACTGCCAGAAGAAGGCATCAGGAACGGAGGCCTTGAAGGACAGCCAAGCCAAAACCTGCCCTTCTCCTACAGGCAATGTTCAAGCTGTAGTGCTTGATAAAGATATGTACCAAAATCCAGGTAGCCACTGTGCAAATGTCCGCTATACAGTCATTACGCATAGAAGCAAAAGTAGTAGCCACTCCCCTGGTGAAATGACCCCGTACCAAGCCCAGATGGGGTTTATTGCACTTGTCAGCGCAGAAGACAATGCAATTCACCAGCCACTTAGATAAGGTCTGTTTAGACTCCGGAGCGCCTTAACAAGGTGCGAAGGCCATAAACAACTGATCGGTCTTACAGTACAGAGCAGTACGATTGTTAGTATCGCAGCACCCTGTGAACATTTACTTATTAAATTTTGTTAACCGGGTAAGTCCACTGGGCCCCGAAGGTTCATTTTTCAGGGGCAACCGAAGTTAGTTACATATAGTTTGCACATACAGGTAGGTAATACAAAGTAGGATATATTTATTTGCTTTGTTAACCGGGTAAGCCCACTGGGCCCCAAGGTCCATTTTCAGGGACAACCAAGTTAGCTAATATAATTTGCACATACAGGTAGATAATACAAAGTAGGACATACTGTATTTATTTATTTGCTTTTGTTAACGGTAAGCACACTAGACAGCCAAGTGCCTATTTTCAGGTGCGACCCAGGATACAGGAATTACAATGACAGTATACAGTTTTCATGGAGGAGGGCATTTGAGCACATCACATTTACAGAGTACAACAGTGTTAGATTTAGGGCACTAGCTGTATTGAATGCATACAAGTATTACATTGTAGAATAGGGTACAGGGTTACATTCTCCCTTTGCACAACACACCGACACAGTGACACAGTGACTTTTTATTCATCAGTACAGGAGCAAGGACTAAGGTTAAGAAGGTGAGTGCACAGTCCCTTCTGGAATGTGGCTAAGGAGGGTGCTGCCTGAAGGTGTCTAGGGAGTATTCCACAATGTAGAGGCTATGTGGGCAAAGGATTTACTGCCAGCTACCGAGTATGCACTGGGGATCTCCAGGAGTTTTTTGCCAAAGGTGCAGAGTGGCCGGCTGGTCCACTCTGGGGCAAGTAGCCTGATTAACCCATCCGGAGGTTGGGCGTCTGGGAGTGTAGGCCAGTTGAACATAAAGAGTATGCAGGATTGCTTCCCCTCGGTTCAATTGGCTGGGATAATACACAGGCAGATTAAGGTCCGCCTTACATAGTAATTTAGGATTAGTACGCAAGAACACCCTGTTCTTTTGAAAAACTAAATAAGGCTCCTACACATCAGGGCCTGAAGCTCAGAAACTCTCAGAGCAGAAGTAACAGCAACTAAAAATAACGCTTTCCAAGAAAGGAAAGGAAGCCTGCAGTCCACGGCAGGCTCGAACAGTGGAAGAGTAAGTCTTTTGAGCATAAGAGGAGATCCCAGGGTGGTACAGGATCTCTGACGGGAGATTAAGATGTAGTATACCCAGCAAAAAGTGGGGACATGTCCAGCTGGGTGAGTCATCCCCCACATAGTAACCAGAAATTGCAGAAAGATGCATCTTAATGGAGTAGCTCAAACCTTGGTTTGATGAGGGAAGATACTGTATGAGTTCACTGAACAGGTAAGCAGGTCCAAGTGACAGGGTGAAGCCCACAGATCTTTCCACTTCATGGCATAAGCAAATCTAGTTGAGGGCTTTCTCACTGCGATGGAGCGTCCGCCACCTCCTGGGAGACCCATACCTGGACTTAGCCAAGACTATAGGAGCAACGCATGTAGATGCTGCAATTTGAGTTCCGGATGGGCCAGGGTGCCCTCATCCTGCATGAGCAAGTGCAAGCTCAGTAGCAGTTGTACTGAAGGCTCCGCCGCCAACTGTTTAAGTAGTGGGAACCAAATCTGCCCAGGCCAATAAGGAGCGTCGAGGATCATCTCTGCTCCTTCGGCCTGCAACTGCAGGAGAACCCTCTGGAGAATGGGAAAGGGAGGGAAAGCGTACAGAAACCTTGTCCAACAGAGGGATAAAGCATCTAGACAAAACACACCAGGCCCAGGCTCTAGCGAGCAGAAGAAACCGGTTACTCACCTGTAACAGTATTTCTAGAGTGGGATATGTTCATCCGCACTTACTGGTATGTCCCTTTCCCCTTTAAGAATTGCCAGAAGTCTTCAAGCTGGCTTCTCCTACCCACCCGGGTGGTATAACCCTCAGCTCCGCCCCATGATGCCAAATCTTAGCCTGCTGGAAGCCAGGTCTGTGTGTCCGCAGCCAGGGAGGTCGGGTGGGTCCATGTGGGTGAACATATACCACTCCGAGAACTGCTGTTACAGGTGAGTAACCTGTTTTTCTAGGATCGTGGATATGTTCATCCACATATAATGAACTCTAGCAGATCTCCAGGAGGAGGAGGGAAGCAAGGCGCACACCCCACTGATACTCACTTGGGAAATAGAAACTGGAGAACTGAGGCCCCAAAATCAGCATCCTGGTGTGACTCCAAGGTCGATGTGGTAATGGGTAATGAAGGTGTTTGTTGACTTCCAGGTAGCAGCCAGACAGATTTCCTGAATAAGGATGTCCCTGGAAGCAGCCAGCGAATGCAGTAGTATAGGCAGGTAGAATGAGCTCTTATCCTCTGGGAGCTCCATGCCCGCCAACTCATGGCATATCGTATGCAAGATGTAATCCAACTTGCAATGGTCTGTTCTGCTGCAGTTCTGCCAGAAGCAGCTTCAGCGTAGGTGAGAAACAGCTGGCGAATCTCTCCCCGAACTTCCACGGTCCTCTCCTTATAATAGGAGAGAGCTCGTCTCGGGACCAAAGTATAGAGCCTACACTCTGCCTCCGAGGTGTAATTAGGGTAGTATACAGGTAGAGTCAACACCTGGTTCAGGTGAAACGCTTGACACCACCTTCGGAAGGAATTTTGGGTGGGGGCGTAGGACAACCTTGTCCCTGTGGAAGACCAGATAAGGGGAGTCCACCGAAAGCGCCTGCAGCTCCCCTGTCCTTCTGGAAGACGTGATAGCCACCAGGAAGGCAGTCTTCCACGACAAGTGTGACAATGCACACTTGTGCACTGGTTCGAATGCTTGTCCATGAGCTTTGCCGGTACCAGCAGTAGATCCCACGGAGGTGGAGGGGATATGTGATCCAGGCCTTTGAAAAAGCGCCCGATTACTGTCTCCTGTGCCAATGTCGGCTGACCGGCCCATGCCCAGTAAGCAGAGATGGCTGCCAGGTGCACCCTAAGGGTCGATGACCGAAGACCCCCTTTGGAGAGAGACCAAAGGTAGTCGAGAATGTTAGCCACCAGACAGGACAGAGGGTCCAGGCCCTTGCCCTGACACCAAATGGAAAACCTTTTCCATTTGAAGGCATAACATTTCTGGTCGATTCCTTTCTGGATGCCTCCACCACGGTGAGGACATCACTGGAAAGACCCAAAGCCTGGAACTCTAGCTCACAGCTACCAGGGTGTGAAATGCAGGGATTGAAGGTCTGGATGGGATACCTTCCCTGCTTGACAGAAATCAGGTCCGGGCATGCTGGAAGCCACTCCAGGGGCCAGCAGCTGAGGCTGAGGAGATCTGGATACCAGAACTGGCGCGGCCAGCCTGGGGCTACCAGAATCACCTTCGGCCTTGTCCCTCATCTTGAGGAGCACCCTGTGGATCAAGGGAAATGGAGAGAAGGTGTAGAAGAGGCCTGGGGTCCACAGCCTGAAGAAGGCATCCCCTGCAATGAGCCCTGCTGAGGGGAGCGGGCATGAAACAGCCTCAGCTTGGTGTTTTCCATGGAGGCAAACAGATCCACCATCGGTTTGCCCCAATGGGAGGACAGGCTGTAAGCTACCTCTGGAGAGACCACTCGTGGGATATCTCGCCCAAGCGGCCGAGAGCATCCGCCAGATGGTTTGAGGCTCCTGCCACATTAATGGCTAGGAGATCCGCCTCAAGCGGCTGACAAGGGTCCAGATGCGGAGCGCCTCCCTACAAAGCAGACGGGAGTGCACGCATCCCTGTTTGTTGAAGTAGTACATGGTCGTGGTATTGTCCGTCTGGACTTGAACCACTTGACCCCGGAGCTGAGAAGCGAAAGCTGACAGTACCAGTCTGACTGCTTTGAGCTCCAATAGGTTGATGTGGTATCAGGACTCCTCGGGGGTCCAGAACCCATGGGCCCTTTTGTCCCCCATGTGGGTTCCCCTGCCCATGAGAGGCGCATCAGTCGTGAGGACGGCCGCTGGCTCTGGGCGGACAAACGGGATCTCTTCCTGCAACCGATCTGGGGCGGTCCACTATTGGAGAGAGTCACACATCTGTGTTACAGTGATCAGCTGGTCGAAATGACTATAGTGCTGAGTCTACTGGGCGGCCGGCTCCCACTGGAGGGGGCGCATGTGCAACCGGGCCCAGACAATGGAAGTGCACACCGCCATGTAACCCAGAAAGCGCAGAAAGTCCCGGGCAGGGTGCAATTGCCCAACCAGAAAAGATTGGGCAAAGGGAGAGAACCTCCGCCTTATCCGCCAGGAGTCGAGCCTGGCTTGACAAGAGTCGAGCCCTGCCCGATGAAACACATCACCTGAGGGGCTCCTGCTAGAAGGAACCCCTCATTCCAGGTTGGAGGGTCTAGCCACCAGGACAGAGTCCTTCAGACTAGGTTGGAGATCCTGACCGGCTGATCTTGGACGTCTGACCTCTGGTCCCATTGCACCTTGAGCATCCATTGAGAACTGTAGGAATGGCCACAGCCATGTGCCCCAGAAGTCTGAGAAGGTCTGGCTGGGACCTGGGGAGCCATGGATACTGCTGAGCTAAACTCAGGGAACCTCCCGTCTTCTGGGAAAAAGGCCATGCCCTGAAGTGTCCAGGACGCTCCGATAAAAAGGAGTGGGTTGACTGCCATGGGGATGACTTTGGAAGGTTCAGGATGATCAACTCTTGGAAGACATAAGGTGTCTCAAGAGTGTAAATAGTTGAGCTCTGGAAGGAGCTGCCAGGAGCCAATCATCTAAGTAAGAGAAGGCGTAATAGCCTTGGGCGTAAAGCCGCAGCCACAACTACTAGACACTTGAGACTCGGGAGGCGAAGAGGCCGAAGGTAAGGCTTGGAACTGGTAATGTCTCCCCAAGTGGAATCTCAAACATCCGAAGGGAGAAAAGACCAGTATGTGCAGGTAGGCATCCAGCATGTCCAGGGAGCAGAGCCAGCACCCTTGGTGCAAGAAGGGAATGAAGCCTGGAAGAGTGACCATTCTGAACCGCTTGTACTCGATAGAAGTTTAGAGGGCTGAGGTCAAGAATGCCCCGAAGGTCTCCAGTCTTTTGGGACCAGGAAGAAATGAGAGCAATAGCCCAGCCCCTGCTGTTCCGGGGGGGGGGCGTGCGCAGCTCTACTTCCCGCTTCTGCAGAAGAGCCTGGATCTCTCCTATTAAGGGGTATGCGAGAAGGAGGATAATGAGAGGACCTTGGTGGCTTGTCACAAGGGATTTGTAGGAACTCTAGATTATGTCCTCTCCTGATCAGATCCAACACCCAGCGGTCTGGTGATGTTGCTGCATCCCTCCAGGTAGAAGGAGAAGAGACCTCCTACTGCCTCCCCCAATGGCCTCTGGAGGAGGGGGGGGCAGGTAGCGACTCATTGGGCAGATCCAGGAACATGCAGAGAGGGTTAGGAGGGCTTGGGGCCTCTAGAGGCAGAGCTCCCAGAAGTCTGGGTTGACGAGTTCCTCTTGAAGCCTCCTCTCTGCTGGAACTGGTTGCGGAAATTTTGCCCAGAGAGCTTCCAAAACGGCCACTTCCAAAAAGGTTTTTAGTCCCCCTTGTACATTTTACAGACTGACAACATGGATTTCCTGGACTCCTGAAGACGCAAGATCAGTTTACTCAGTCTCCTACCCAAAAAAGTACAGAACCCTGGAAGAGAAGGTCCAGAATACCAGACTGCAGATCCTACGAGAATCCAGAGACTCTCAGCCAGGCGTGGCACCCAAGGCAAATGCAGGATGCCGCTGCCCTAGAAGCTGTATCTGCAGTATCGTACAAGGCCCTCAGCACATGAGTGCCTACGTCCGATCCCAACTTGCGGATATCCAGGAGCTCGGTCTTCTAATCAGAGTCTGGCAAGGCCTGAAGAATCTCTAGTTCTTTCTCCCACATTGCATTATACTAAGGTTATTGGAGAGCAAGAGAGCCCAAGACCCATAAGAGCTCCCATACTAATCAGTTATAAGTTAGCAGAGCATCTGATATTAGATAAGCATCCAGTCTAGCTTTAAATTTGGTTTCATTTTTGCTAATAATGAAATGAACAGGACATTTATTCCAGGGGTTAACAGTCCAAAGGGTAAGAAAAGCATCCTCCGTAAATGATAAGATTTCCTATTAATTGAAGCAGGTGTCCTCCAGTATCATATCTGTTATCCTTAAACTGGAGACCCAACTCAGTCATTAACTCAGTCCTGTACAATACCATACAGAAATAATAAGTCCCCTCGTAACAGACGTGTTTAAATAGACAATCTACTGTCATTAGAGTCTACTGTATCTTTGCAAGACAGATTACACATTTTAAATATTTAGTTCATTTCCTCTGTACTTTCTGTAATTGGTTGATATGAGACTTTTTATGTGGACACCAAAGCTGTGACATATACTCCAAATGGGGCCTCACATAGCCTCTAAACAACTGCATCATTACCCTGGAATCTCTGAATATGATAAGTTTAACGGACCAAATGATGTTATTACTTTTATTTACTGCAGTATTTAAATGGTGGTCATATTCCAAATTGTTGGATATAATCACATCCAAGTCCTTCTCATCGATGGAAGTAACCAAAGTACAGTTCCCCAAAACATATGCATACTCAGGATTTTTTGGGCCTAAGTGCATGACCTTACATTTGCCGTTAAGCTTCATGCCCCATGTAGTAACCAAGATGAGACTAAGTCCAGATCCACTGGATTATTCCTGTATCATCAGGGTTTGAGCACAGACCACCAATCTTGATGTCGTCAGCATATTCGATAGATATGGACTGACAATTTGTGGTCAGATCTGAAATGAAGAAGGCCTGAAATAAACAAGGGCCCAATACTGAGCCCTATGGTACCCCACTGGTCACATGACCCAGATCAGAGACACACCCATTGATAATGACCGCTGTGTGCAATTAGACAGCCAATTATGGATCCAATTTATAATATATGGATTTACGTGTAAATTTTGTAATTTGACCCTTAAGGCCCAGTGAGGCATGACATCAAATGCCTTGCTCTAGTCAATGAAAATGTCAAAGCATTTTAATATCAACTGACTAATATCTTCATAAAAGCACAAGGTTGGTCAAACAACCTCTACCTTTCTTAAAGCCATGTTGTTCCCCATCAGATGTATTTAGAATTAGCACAATGATTTCCTTCATCAGTCTTACAAATATTTTACATAAGCTTATGGGTCGATAATTAGACCAATCATATTTTACTCCTTTTTTATGTATTGGTATAACACTGGTCTTTTTCCATTCGTTAGGGACAAAGTTATTAATAAGACATGACAAACAAAAGTTTTAATGGGTCCACCAATTCGTCTGCCAGTATGTAAAGAAAATGTCCAGTAATACTGTCGGGCCCCATGCTTGTTTTTCCTTTTTGTGAAAGTAATATATCCGCTATTGTTTTACGCTCAAAGGTAATGGGGACTTCACTATCAACATGGAGACTGGGTCCACTAGATGTTATACCCATAAAAACTTTACAGAATTCTGTATTAAAATCGTTAGCCATATCTGTAGGGTGATGTATGACATTATCACCAACTTGAATCGGGCCAATCTTACTTTTTTTATGAATTGATATACAAAAAAGTACTTGCTATTAGATTTATTTGCATTGTCTGCCAAATTAAGTTCACATTTTTTTTTTTGCTTTATTTAATACTATTTACATTTCTTCTGAATGGAAAGAGTTTTCCCCAATTACATGTAGTTTTAGATTTCAAATATTTAGTATATTTAATGTTTTTTAGCTTAATAAATCTTTATTGACTTGAGCCATTTAGGATTAAGCTTCCCCTTTGTGTATTTTTCTTTGACTGGAATGTGTATGTCTTATATGTAATAAGGTACTGTACAATAATTTCCAGTATTCCTGTACTGGAAGATCAGTAGGTGTCTTGTACCAATCTATTTGTCCTGTGGCTTGTTCCATACCCAAAATATCAGCTCTATCGTACATGTATATCATAGTGGCATCAATGTCCAGAGCACACATACAGATTAAGTCAAAGGAGATAGGTTTATGGTCAATGTTACCCAGAGGAACTTCAATCTGTACATCCCTAATATTAGGAATATCACTATGCAATACCAGGTCCAAGATGTTTCCACCTCTTGTGGGAGACCGAACGCTTTGTTTTAAATTAAGCTGTGCAAAAGTAGTAAAAAACTGTCGACTGCTTGTGGATTTGGCTAAAAAGTTAATCCAATCAATATCACCAAACTTAGTCTCCCAACACTATGATATTTCCTACTTCACCAGCTGAGTCCAATTCCTGGGTTAAAGCATTTATATATTTTATGGAGGAGTTAGGAGGCCGGTACCAAGTACCCACAAGTAGGGGCTGAGCTTTACCAAATTAACTTTTTACACATAAGGATTTTTTTGTGTATTTTATGTTTTTTTTTTTTTTCTGTTAGATTGAGACAATCCAACGAACTACTGATGAAAAGGGCCACACCGCCCCCCTTTCTACCTTCACGGTTAAGTGAAAAAGTATTATAACCTTGTATAACCTTGTACCAGGCAGTTTTGGAATCCCACCAGGTTTCTGTTGTGGCTACTATGTTAGATTTTGTCATAGTCATTCTTGATTTTAACTCATCAATTTTACTGCTTAAACATCTAGCATTAAGCCTTGGTACACTGAGATGAAAATTACCTTGGTTTACTACCTTATTAGATAGAACATTATGAGTGGCCATCGCCGATGACCTCTCCCCCCCTTATAAGCTAGTTTAAACTGTGACTGATCACATGGGAGATTTTTACCCATAAGGAAATTGCCCCTTCTGCTTAGATGAAGCCCATCCCCACAAAACAGCTCATAATTACCATCAAACTCTTCCCAATGAGTTATATACAATGTATATCTTGCTGTATACACCATTTTCTAAGCCATTCATTGATGTGTTTTATTTATTAAGTATGGGGCACCTGGGTGTGGTAGAATTTGACAGATAAATATCACATCCCCTAGACACCAACAAATTAGTGAGAGCAACAAAATAGGAAAATTACGTACCTACCGTAATTCTTGATCTTCTTGGACGAGTCTCCACCACTCATTCACACTAGTGGGATTGGCGCCGGAGGCACTAAGACCCATCGGGAGCAAACTTTTTGCTGGAGGGTCGGCGCGAGAGACGGCGCCGCGAGACACGGCGCCGCGAGCAGCGGCTCGAGCGGTAATGACCATCTCGGCGATTTACCCTCCAACCGCCTTAGTACCTTTTTTACCAAAGAGGTGCAGCGAACTAACGAAAGGGTAAACCTAACATTAAAAACGGACATAAGATAGTCCGTATGACCCGTGTAAGAAGGGTCAGCAAAGAAGTCCTCACGGCCTAAAGATTTGAGGAGTGAAGACCAATACAGCGGTGAGCTTCGAGGATGGAGGGTAGGCGTGTGAATGAGTGGTGGAGACTGCCCAAGAAGATCAAGAATTACGGTAGGTACGTAATTTTCCTATCTTCCTGGACATAAGTCTCACCACCATTCACACTGTGGGAATTACCAAGCTGATAATCCCAAAGAGGCGGCAGGAAAGCCAGAGCTCACTGTCTAAGATAGAAGCCCATTAAGGATAGTTCTGCCGAATGCAGAATGTCGCCTGGCATGAACATCAGTGCATAGTGTGAAAGTATGCACTGAGCTCAGGTAGCGTTGCATATATCTGCAATGGAACATTAAGATTTCGCTAGGGATGCCATGACCGCCTAGTAGAGTGAGCGACACTCTACCTTCTAATTTAACTTGAGCCATGGAATAGCAATGACGAAGGCATGCCACTAACCATGAAGAGATACATCTAATAGCGACAGGTTGACCCAGCCGGGTGTCGCTGAAAGAAACGAACAGTTGCTGAGTCTTGCGAACATCCTTGGTTCTATCTAAATAGAACTCAAGGCTTCTTAACATCCAAGGAATGAAGAGCCTGCTCCCTTCATTTTGGAAATTAGCTAAGTAAGCGGAAGTACCAGAGGTTGGTTCAGATGGAATTCTGACACAACCTTGGGAAGAAATTTAGGATGAGTACGGAGAACTACCTTGTCCTTATGGAATACAGTATACGGAGGGTCCGTAACCAGTGCATGTATCTCAGAGACCTGCGTGGCTGAGGTAATGGCCACCAGGAAGGCAGTCTTCAGGTAAGAAATTTTAGCTCACAGGTAGCTAAGGGTTCGAAAGGCTTCCGAGGTGAGCATGTCCAGCACCAGGTTAATGTCCCAGGCTGCAACTGGACGCTAACAGGGGTCTGGTATGGAGAATCCTTAAGAAATCTCTTCACCATAGGTAACTGAGCCAGAGTTAAGGCAGAAACCGGCTCATGGAGCTGAGATGGCACTAAGGTGAACTTTAACTGTGAGTACTGAAGACCTAAGTTTGATAGGTCCAAAAGATACTCCAGAACCTTGCCAGGAGGACAGGAAAAGGGATTCCAAGAGGTTTTGCACACCAGAGAGCGTTTCCATTTTGGGCGTCGTTTTTCGGGTGGCTGGCTCCGAGCAGCCAGAGGATGTCTGGACTCTGAGGGCGTTGAACCGATTCCTTCTATCTCTTCAGGAGCCAAGCATGAAGGTGAAGTGATTTCAGGTTGGGATGGACCAACGAACCCTGAGTCAGAAGACTGATTTGCAAAGGAAGTGGTCTGGGAGGCTGCCAACATACTGTTGAGTAGAGGAAACCATAGTTGCCGAGGCCAGGAAGGAGCAATGAGAATCATCTTGGTCCCCTGAGACTCGAACTTGAGGAGTACTCTGGATTAGAGGAAGTGGTGGAAAGGCGTAAAGCGTTTTGTCCACCAGCCTGAAGCATCCTGACAGAAAATGCCAGGCCCGGATTTCTGGAGCAGAAGAGAGGCAGTTTTGCGTTGAGTGGGGATGCAAAAAGGTCCAGGTCTGGAGTCCCCCACTCTTTGAACAGGGACCGAGCTACGGCTGGATCGAGAGACCACTCGTGAGGGTCTGCCTCCGTTCTGCTGAGGTGATCTGCTAGGTCGTTTTGTATACCTGGCAGATAAACCGCTTGAATCAGAGACTTGTGCTCCAAGCACCACTCCCACACCCTCATTGCTTCCCTGCAAAGGGGATAAGAATGAGCACCGCCTTGCTTGTTGATGTAATACATCACTGCTTTGTTGTCCGTTTGAAGGAGAATGTTCTTGTGACAAAGGACATCCTTCAGAGCTCGGATTGCATAGAGGACCGCTCTCATCTCCAGGACATTTATGTGGAGATGAGTTTGAACTGAGTCCATACACCTTGGAGTGTGGAGGGAGAGACAGTGAGCTCCCCATCCCATTAGCGATGCATCTGTGGTGATGGAGATCTGATGATCCGGGGAGCAAAGGGAATCCTTCCAGGAGATTGTCTCTTGAGACCACCAGGTGAGAGACCTTGAAGGGGCTCCGTCACCTTGATGGGATAAGACTGGGGTGAGAGGTCGGGACCACTGAGTGGAGAGCATCCATTGGGTGGTTCTCATGTGCAGTCGGGCCAGAGGGACAGTGAAGACCGAGGGCGCCATGAGACCCAACATGCGTTGCATCGAGAGAGCTGTAACCGATTGGTTCTCCTGATGTAACGGGCCACGAAGGATGTCGAGTCTTCTGTCCTCTGGAAGGAAAGCCTTCGCTGAAGAGGTGTCTAGAAGCGTCCCTATGAAAGGAGCCTCTGGGAGGGTTGCAGTTGAGATTTTTCAAATTCAGCAGAACTCCCAAGGACGTGAGAAGACGAGAAGTCGCTTGCACGGCTTCCAAAGTCCCTTGGCCAGAAGGGCTTGCTAGAAGCCAATCGTCCAGGTAGGGAAACACTGAGTCCGACTTTCCTGAGATGCTGGAGAACTGCACAACACTTTGTAAAAACTCACGCGAGGATAGCAAAGGGCAGGACTCTGAACTGATAATGCTGACCCAAAGCTACAAACCTGAGGAATTTGCGGTGGGTCGGGTGGGCACGGGATATGCTGGTAAGCATCCTGCATATCCAGAGAGGCCAGCCAGTCGTGCTGATGCAGCAAGGGTAACAGGGTACCTAGGAAATCATCTTGAATTTCTCCTGGGAGGAATTTGTTTAACTTTCTGAGGTCTAGAATGGGGCGCATCCCCCCAGATTTCTTTGGAACCAGAAAGTAATGGGAGTAGAACCCTGTGTTTCGCAGATGCGGGGGCACCAGTTCTATTGCCCTGTTGTTCAGAAGGCCCTGGATCTCCGCGGTGAGGAGATCTGACTGAGAGGCCGACAACCTGGGTTGTCGTATGGGAGGACAATTCGGGTTCCAAGAAACTGAGAGAATAACCCTCGCGAATTATCCGAAGAACCCATTTGTCTGAGGTTATGGACTTCCACTGGTTGTAGAAGTACATCAGACGACCTCCCACCGGAGGAGAAAGTTCCACCTCGGGCAGAGTGGATGGAACTTGGGCCAACGACTCATAAGGTAGCGCTGGGAGCTTTAGGTCCCTGCGCTTTCTGCTGCGTCTTCTTTTGAGGTTGGGCAGGTTGGCTTTTATGGAAGCTTCCCCTGCCTCTGCCTCGAAAGGACTGACGACTATGAAACTGACGTCTGTTCACATGCCCCCGAGAGGGGGCAGGCGGAGGTCTGGCCAACTTAATGGCCGATCTAGTCTTCTGAGTGGCCTCTAAGGCTTGCTCCACCTGAGGGCCAAAAGAAAGGAGCCATCAAAGGCAGCGCCATCACCTGCTGCTAGAGCATCATTCGTGAAGCCAGAAGTACGCAGCCAGGAATGGCGCCGAGTACAAATCCGGCTGCTGAGCGAAGCAGTGTCAGCGTCCATGGCGGCTTTGACCTGTTGGTTATTGGACTCAATACCTCTAATAACGGTCAGAAGAAGCTCTGACTTGAATCCGAATCTGGAAGAGCTTCAACTATTCTTTTCATAGAGTGCCACAGGATATACTCATACTGAGAAAAATAGCCCTGATAACTGGCACATGACATACTTAGAGTGGAGGCAGCAAAGACTCTCTTACCTAATGTATCAATCTTACGAGACTCTTTGTTAATAGGTCGAGCTGTAGTAGTTTGAGGAAGAACGACCTGTCATTCTCTGCCAGGACTACAATAGGATCCATAAAGGCTTGGGATGCCAAAATGGGACGATCCTTGGGGGCTGAATACTTCTTATCAATGGATTTAGCCACTGAGGGAATAAGAGCAGGGTTATTCCATACCATTTGAGACAGCGTCTCAAGGAAGGCTGAATCGAGGAGTCAAATCCGTAGGGATCTCGGCATGCGAAGATACTGGAGTCTTAATATCTTCCCAGGATCGATGTCTGTAGTCTGAGAGAAAGAGTGGATCCCAGGTTCTTCAACAGAGACTTAAAGGACAGGTCCTCGACCACAGGCTCTGTAGCAAAGAAAGATCCTGTTTCCTCCACTTCATCACCCAACCGAAGGTCTGGGTCAGGCTCAACATCATCTCCTGATGGTCCAGAAAGGACTGTTTGGACAGGAAAGGAGTGAAAATTAGGAGAGGAGGAAATGGCAGAAAAACAAGGAGAGTCCCCAAGGGCTGCCGGCGCCGAGACGGCAAAACGGGCTGAAGATGGCACCGAGGAGGCGCACGGCGCCGAAGAGGCACGCGGCCCATGCGCCCAGGCGGTGCGCGCGCCTTGTGAACGGCAACGCGATCGCAGACGCCGCCAAACAGCGCCAGACGATCTAACGGCACCACCGGCGCGCCGCTGCCAGACAACGCGGGCGCCACCAACGGGCGCCGAGATTAACGCGCCAACGGCGCCGCAAGCTCCGGCGGCCCCGAAAACGGCGCCGACACGGCCACAGACCCTGCAGAAGGCGACGGAAAAGCCCCGGGAACCTGGAAAACAAGAGAAGGAAAAATACCAGGAGATAAGGGCATCGGTGAGGCCCCCTGCGCCGCAGCCATGTGAGGGGGGGAAACACCTAAGCACGGAGTCGCTAGCACCGAAGAAGGCGCCGCGCGACTAGGAAGGTCCAACCGCCCTACCTGATCGCCGGAGGAGCCCGAGGGCTCCGAGGTAACCGAGCCAGGCAGAAGAACCAACCTCCGAGCCCATCGCTCCATAAGAGCGGCCCACTGATGAAACTGCTCATCTGGAGCCCTACCTATAGGCGGGGAGGGGCTCCGATGTCGAGGACGACGATTATCGGAAGTTGGCGACTCCGAAGAAGGAGACCGGCAACTAGCAGCGATAACCGACCGTCGACGCGCAGACATACCAGAGGGCGACCTCGGGTGATGCCTTCTCTTTTTTGACCTGTGGGCCGAAGAAGAGCTCGAGGCCGAGCAGGCGCGAGAATGCGACCGTTTATTTTTATGCCGGCGGGGGACCGCCCATCCCCCCGGGCATCGGACTGACCGTAGTCGGAACCCCGCTGAGGAGAAGGAGGCTGACCGGACCCAGCCCGGCTGACTGAACAGCTTTCATACCAAGTCTCCCTACCATCACCTGACCTGCTCATGGTCGACTCCGTCCAGTAGGCAGAGACTTCTTAGTTAAATTTAAATATTAGAAAAATTTTACGAAAAATAGAATAAAACTAAGCGATACTACTATCGTGATAATGTTACAAAAAAACAAACTGAAAACTATGCGCTAGTTTGAAGTTTGACTCCCGGCTAAGACGGCGTAAATCACTGAAGCGCACTCGGCAGGCGGAAAAAGGAACTGAGGCGGTTGGAGGTCGTCGCCGAGATGGTCATTACCGCTCGAGCCGCTGCTTTCAGGGCGCCGTCTCTCGCACCGACCCTCCAGCAAAAAGTTTGCTCCCGATGGGTCTTAGTGCCTCCGGCGCCAATCCCACTAGTGTGAATGAGTGGTGGAGACTTATGTCCAGGAAGATCTTCCTGAATGATACGAAGAGAATTTCCATAGATGTTAGTGCTTGCATGCATAATCACAAGCGTTTTGTCCCCAGGGTTGTGTAGGATATCCTCCTTAATCATGAGTGTAATGTCAGCTATTTTGGCACTCCTAAAGGAGGAACATATGATTAAACTTATCTTGATTTCATACAGCCCTAAGTGTTTAATCAGAGTCCCCTAGGACATACAACTGACGTTCAACGACTGGGATGTTAAGTGTTCATATTTGACAGAGTTTGAATTTCCCCTTTGTCTGACCCAGAATCAGTTGGAGCTGAAGAGGGTGGGACGGGATGTGGAACAGTTAAGGAGAAAGTATTACTAATTCTAGTATCAGGACTAGTACATGTATCTTCTACCATAGAGGCATCAGTCGACACTGAGGAATGCCATAAACAGACTGGCTAAGGCCACTTGGTGAGGCAGACTGGTAACAGAGGAATCACTAAGAAGATCAAAAGAATTATGTAATGAGAGAGAGAAAACTGCCTTACTTCCTTTTTAGGGGCCCTGGAATCACGTACAGTAGACCAGGGTTCCTCGGAGTTACTAGATTATGACTCTACTCCATTTCTTTTCAGTTTGAATACCATCGATAGATGGATCACGAGATGAGAAGGAGACAGTATAGCGCAGTGGTTTAAGGCTCTGAGCTGCAAATCTGGTGACATCCTGCAAACCAGACCTGGGTTTGAATCCCACAGCTTCCACTTGCATACTATATGACCCTGAGCACTCACTTAACTTCCCTGTGCTCTCAGGTTGCACCTGTAAAAAACCTTTCAGCTTAGTGTGTCTCACCTGGTTAAACAACCAAAATAAAAAAAATAAAAAATGAAGCACCAGGGGTGGAGGGCCGCCCTTGGCGTATAATCCCTGTACTACAGGATTTAGAAGCATAGTAGTGGGTGGGGAGCTAAAAGTTGGAGAGGGCCCAGGACTAACCGGGGGCCTCGATATGCAGATTGCCTCAGTTATCCGAAAGTATCCCAACGTAGCTTTTTGGTTCTGCACTAATAAAGACATCCTTGAATTAAACAATGAAATCCCCATATGTAATTCAGAGTTTTCTTTGCACTCATCACATGTGTAGGGGATTTAAGGACTGGTGTGTAAACTGTAGTGTATATATCACATGTAGAACATTTAATACCCACATCCCTCTCCATAGTCATAGTATCAGACATGGCAAGCAGAGTTTTCTGTACTTGCTTAATCACTCTGAAATACCTGTCTAAATATAACCACACCTATAGTAACCTTAATATCTGAAGCGATTATGAGATACCCGCAGAAATACTTGCACTGGAATCCGCCTGATACGCCAGACGCGCTAAGACAAGTGTGTCTTTGAGTGCATCTTCGCGTGCTCGCCCAGCTAGCCCCAGGGCATGTAGAATAGAGGTGACCGAAGTTCAACTCCGAGGTCACGGACTGAAAGTCTAAATTAGACGCTTTAAAATCACAGACATTTTACATGAAACCACCCATACATGGTCTAAACACTCCCTATACTCTGCCAAATGTTACAAAAGCAAAGTTATCCCCAGCTGCCAGAACTGTAGTCCGCGAAGAAGGCGCAAGAACTACAGACTCATCTTCCTGTCCTACACAGTGGACAGGGCTCCACCCTGTGATGTTAAGATAACTTTATAATTTCGATTTTAAGTGCAACTGCTGCTCAACAGTGTGGGAACTGTTGCAGGAGTCTCAATAGTCAATCATTCTGGTACTGGACCATGCGTGAGAGAAAGTTTAAAGATCTGATAGAGCAGGTGGAAGCAGAATACATTTCTTGCCTACCTGGTCTAGAAATCAGGATTCTGTCAGGAGGCTGCGAGCAGAGGTGTTTCAGCTTCTTGACTTATGAGCAGCCGTGATAACCATCTAGTCTGCCTGTGGATGTTCCGCCAGGAAAGGGTCATCCCTCGGCACCGATACAGCCCAGACTTCTTAGAGACTGCCAGAGTAGTAGAGGGATGATTCCAAGTAATCCTGGAACGTGTCCACTAAAGGAGGAATGACCAAGGGCTTCGGCTCCTTCTGCCTCAGGCACGCTGGATCCATATCCTCAGTCTCCCATCCATTGGAGGTTTGGATACGCCTCATCACGTCCATAAAGGTTGGATCATGAGGAGGTGATCTGGGTGTCCTCTGGCAAGGCATGTCTATCCCTAGAAGGTGGTCAGTCGAGACCTGATGCGCTAAGAGTCCGATCCGAATACCTAAAGAGCGAGATCTAGATCTGGAAGAAGACCTGCACTCTTTCATTTAAATGCTGCCCACTAGATAATCGGGCGATGGCTGTGGGACTGGCGACAGCTGGTGGAGTGCCAATAGCTATCGACCACCTATGACTGGAGGGCTGACATCGGCAAGTGCTCAGCGAGTGGGACAGGCGGCAGTGGCGCCGTTCCGGTGCAAAGTCCTGCCACGGGAGTCGGTGGGACTGAGCGGGTGAGGACAGTTGCCCCCCATATCCGGATTCAGGGTAACGTCCAGCTGCAGGGGAACGACATCTCGCTTTACCGGACTTCACCAGAATTCAAAGATCTGCATTAGTTCTTGCCTTGGAAAACTGGGGAAAGTATAGTTACTTAAGAACTTACCGTAGCAGTAGATCTTCGAGAGAAGCTCTTGCAGCAGGTAACACATAAGGACTATGCCACCAGGCACTAGGGACCCCACAGAAAACTTCTAGCTAGCAGTCCAAGGCACCACCTCACTTCTCCCGGAGACCTGGCTGATATACAGAATGGGGAACCGAGGAGGATCTTCCATCCCCCAGAGAGAAGAACAGTTACATAAACCTGGGGGTAGGTGGGTAGGAAAACCACCTGCTGCAAGAGCTCCTCTCAAAGATCTACTGTTACGGTAAGTTCTTACATAACTGTACTATCTTATTTCTAGAGGGAGCTCATGCAGGAGGTAACACCATAAGAAAGGAGTCCCAAGCAGTACAAAGAGAAACCAAAGTCAGAAGGGTGGAGGACTAATAGCAATACAGAGACCTTAGAACTTCTTAGGAGGGAAGTCCCTGGAGGACTGCAAGGCCAAAGCCAGCTCTCCCCTTCTGGAAGCAATGTCCAGACTGTAGTTTCTAATGAAGGTATGGACCAAACTCCAAGCAGCAGCTGCAGAAAGATCTGCTATGGACACATTTTTTGAGGGATGCAAAGGAGGTTGCAACCCCTCTAGTGGAATGACCCTTGACCGGTCCCAGCAAGGGTTTGTCGCACCTTTGGTAACAGAAAAAAATGCAGTTGACCAATCATTTGGCCAATGTCTGCTTGGTCACGGATGCCCCTAACATCCTTTGGGCAAAAGAGACAAACTAGTCCTTTCTATATAGCAACAGAGGATTCTATGTACATCCAGAGTATGTAGCAAGACTTCCCCTCGGTTTGAGTACTCGGGATAGTAAACTGGAAGTTGAATGTCTTTATATAAGATGAATTCGGAAACTACCTTTGGAAGGAACTTAGGATTTGTACACAGGGCAACCCTGTCCCTGTGAAAAACAAGAAAAGGCTCTACACATCAGAGCCTGCAGCACGAAAACCCTCCTAGTTGAAAAAGTAACGATCAACCAAAAGCAATGTTTTCCAAGAGAAAGCAGAGCTCGCAACTTGCAGCTGGTTCAAAGGGAGACAAATTAAGTTTCTCCAAGACAAAAAGAAGGCCCTATGGAGGAACTGGGTCTCTCCTGGGGGGTTTGATGTGTAGGATACCCCATAAAAAGGTCTTGCAAAAGTCCTGTTGTGCCAGAGCTTTCCCATCCTGCGGTGCGTGATAGGCTGAAAGCACAGAGATGCACCTTGAGGGATGAGTAGCAGAGACCTATATCGGCTACTGAAAGTAGGTACTAAAGCACAGATTCCATCGGACAGTGGAAAGGATACATGGAACAAGGGAAGCCCACAAACAGAAGCGCTTCCACTTCATAGCATATGCTGCCCTGGTAGAGAGAGTTTTCTTGCTGCCACCCTAGGGGATACCCCAAATCCATCTCTAATCAGGTCTGCAGGAGCCACGCATGCAGATGCAGAGACCTCAGGCTGGGATACATTAGTGCCCCTTGCTCCTGGGAGAGCAAGTGAGTGGACAAGGGTAAGAGGACCTGTGGTTCCAATGCTAGCTGTTGTAGCAGCAGGAAAGCACAGTTACATAAGAACTTACCGTAACAGTAGATCTTTGAGAACAGCTCGTGCAGCAGGTTACACCATTAGGACTGACGCCAGCAAGTGCCAGGACCCCATGGAAATTTTCTAGCTCGCAGTATCCAGCGGGGGCCGCCCCCGATGTCAGGCATCATACAAAAGGGGGCGGTTCCCCAGAATTCCCAGTTCTCTCGTCAGAGACTCCCGGCCGCTAGATGACTTCTGAAGTGGAGACTGAGGATCCACCTTCAAAGAAGGCATGCAGTAGGAAGATGTTGAAAACACAGAATCCTATTAAGTACTAAATGGAACAACTACCTCCAGAGGGGATGGTGGGAGGGAAACTACCAGGTGCAAGAGCTGTTCTCTAAGATCTACTGTTATGGTAAACTCTTACATAACTGTACTATCTTACTTAGAAACAGTTCTTGCAGCAGATCCACCATTAGGACCGATTCCCAAGCAATAGGATGCTGGGATGCATAGGCAGGGCATCACCAGCAGGAAAAGGGAGGTCATAATTCCACTATACAAGACACTAGTGAGGCCCCACCTGGAGTACAGTGTACAGTTCTGGAGACCTTACCTACGTAAGGACATAGACAGGGTAGAGAAGGTTCAGAGGAGGGCAACAAAGATGGTGCATGGATTGCATCACAAGTCCTATGAGAACAGGTTGAAGGAACTGAACATGTACTCCCTGGAGGAGAGGAGGGACAGAGGGAATATGATAGAGACATACAAGTATCTTACAAGGAGAAACATGGTGCAGGAATACACTATTTTTAAGCAAAAAAGATGTTCCAGGACTAGAGGGCATGGGATGAAGTTGGAGGGGGGACAATTCAGAGGAAACACGAGGAAGAATTTCTTCACAGAACGGGTGGTGGACAAGTGGAACACCCTGCCAGAGGAAGTGGTGAAGGCTGAAACAATCACAGGATTTAAGAATGCATGGGATAGACAAAGGAATTCTGGAGGTCAGGGGTAAGGGGCAACAGACTGCTAGGAAAACAAACTGAACTTACAAGCTCAAATGGGCAGATTGGGTGGGCCATAGGCCCTCATCTGCCAACACTTTCTATGTATCTATGTAATTCTGGAAGTCTCTCTCAAATGGGAGGAGGCTAGGGAGAGATCAAGAGTTGAACCAGAGCCTAGGACAGTAGTCCCGAAGCACTGCTAGACCAAAACCAGCTCTTCGCCATGAAGCAACGTCCAGGCTAGAATGCCTGATAAAGGTGTGCACAGTGCTCCAAGTAGCAGCTGCGCAGATTGCTGAGGTGGACACGTTCTTAAGAGCAGCAAAGGAGGTAGCCACCCCTCCTTGTGGAATATCCCTTAACCGAGCCCGGCAGGGACTTGTTACGCTTCTGGTAACAGAACGAGATACAGTGAATGAGCCATCTAGAAAGAGATTGCTCAGAGACCGGAGCACCCAGCATCCTATGGGCAAAGGAGACAAAAAGATGCAGATTTACGGTGCCGTCTGGTTCAGGTCAGGTAATATCTTAGACACCTATGCACATCAAGAGTGTGCAGCGGAGCCTCTCCTCTGTTGGAGTACTTTGGAAACTACACTGGCAGCTCAATATCCTGGCTAAGGGTAAAGGCTGAGAGCACTTTAGGCAGAAATTTTGGATTTGTCCTGCGGGACACCCTGTCCTGGTGAAAAACTAAATAAGGTTCTTTGCACATGAGTGCGTGGAGCTCAGAAATCCTTCTGGCCGAAGTAACAGCAACTAAAAATAATGTCTTCCATGCAAGAAGACGTAGCTCGCAATCCGCGGCTGGTTGAAAAGGAGGCAGCGTAAGCTGCTCCACGACAAAGGGTAGGTCCAACAGAGAAATGGGATCCTTAATCGGAGGCCTATGGTGGAGAACCCCTCTCAAAAAGGCACGTGTGGTTTCCAACTGTGATATGGACCATAGGCCTACAGGTGTGTGATAGACCGAGATGGCACAGAGTTGTACTTTGACAGAGGAGTAGGCCAAGCCTGCCTGAAATAGGGACAGGAGGTAGTCTAATACCAAACCCTCTGAACAATCCAGTGGGAAAAGTCCCCGTGCTTGAGCCCAGAGAAAATCTGCACCATTTCATGGCATACGTGGCAAAAGTGGCCCGGTTTTCCAGCAGCCGCTAGAACATCTGCTATCTCTTTTAAGAGACCCCGTAGCGCATGACTGCTGTGTCCTTAGGAGCCAGGCATGCAGGTTCAGAGAGCAAAGGTCTGGATGGACCAAGGATCCTGCCTCCTGGAACAGTAAGTGAGAGCTGATTGGCAGAGGCACCGGCGGTTCCTGAGGAAAGCTGGCACAGCAGAGGGAACCAGATCTGCCTGGGCCAAAAAGGGTGCGATTAAGATCAGAGTCATCCGCTCTCTGCGGAGTTTCAGAAGAACCCTCTGGATCAACAGGAAGGGAAGAAATGCGTAAAGGAATCTGCTCGCCCAGGAGAGGGACAATGCATCTCACCAGAAAACACCAGGCCCTAAATCCAACGAGCAGAAATTGGGCAGTTTTGTGTTGGATGGGGACGCCAAAATGGTCCAACTCTGGTGTCCCCCATCTGCAAAACAGGTCCTCTACGACCTCTTGGAGTGGTTCCCATTCGTGGACTCTGGCCTGAGAGCAGCTCGGACTGTCTGCGATAACGTTATCCACTCCTGGAACATGTACAGCAATAAGGTCTGCGCCGTGTTGCAGTACCAAATCTCACACCCTCATGACCTCCCTGAAAAGAGGGTAGAAATTAGTGCCTCCTTGTTTGTTGAGGTAATACATCACTGCAGTATTGTCTGTCTGTAGCAGAAGAGTACCCGGTGGAATCTCTGACTGGAAAGCCTGCAAGGTGTCAAGGACCGCTCTAATCTCCAATATGTTTATGTGAAGATGAACTTCCTGGGTCGTCCACGAGCCCCGAGACCGGACACCGTTGACGTGCGCTCCCCAACCGGACCCCGAAATGTCCGTGGAGAGTGTCACAACCCGAGACAGCGCAACGAAGGGGACTCCCAACGACAGGTGCTCTGGGACGAGCCACCATTGCCAATCCCAGATGACTGTGTTTGTGATCCTGACTGGATGCTGCAGATGGTCTTGCTTCTGATCCCACTGCACCCGTAACATCCCCTGGGTCACCCGCATGTGGAGACTGGCTAAAGGGACTGTTGCAATGGCCGCAGCCATGTGTCCGAGCAGGCAAAGGACCAATCCTGCTGGAACGGTCTTCACCAAAATATCTCTTATGAGAGATCTGATGTGTTCCGCTCTGCCCTGGGGCAAAAAAAGCTTTACTCTGGACGGTGTCCAGGACTGCGCCTATGAACTGCGTCTGAGACAGAACCAGGTGTGATCTCTCCAGATTGCTGGTGTTGCCCAAGGACCCGAAAAGGAACAAGAGCAGTGGATCGCGGACATTAGGGCCTCCCAAGAGGGTCATGAGGAACCAGTCTTCCAGGTAGGGGAACACGAGTGACCTTGTCTCCCTGACAGCTGCTGCAACGACCGCCATGCACTTCGTGAATATCAAGGTGCCGAGGACAGCCCGAAGGGAGGGCTCGGAACTGATAATGGCGAGCAGAAACTCGAAGGCTAAGAATTTCTGTGCACTCGAGCCATCAGGATATGCAGGTAGGCATCCTGCTTGTCCAGTGATGCTAAGAAGGTGCCCTGCTTGAGCATGGGAATTAGCCCGGAACAGTCACCATGTGGGCGTTAGTAAAGCACCGAGCGTTGAGGTCACTGAGGTCCAGGATCGGACAGAGATCTCCTGTCCTTTTGGGAACCAGAAAAGAAGTGGGAATAATATCCGCACCCTCTGGTTCCATGGTACATGTCTATGGTCTCTTTGTCCAGAAGCTAACACCTCCTGCTGAATGAGCAGTGCGTGCTGTCCCAGGTAACGGGAAAGCAGGGCAGGCCTTGAAGGTGGGTGATTGAGGAATTCTATTGAGTGTCCTCTCTACCAATTGTAGGACCCACCGGTCGACTGTTATCTTCTGCCACCCACAAAGGTGGTGGGAGATGCGACCCCCGACCTTTTCGTCCCGTTGATCCAGAGGAGGGGCAGGGGCCAGGAAAGAGTTATGCTCTGGCAGCGTTGCCTCCCGCAGGCTGGGTCAGTTTAGTGTTTCTCTGGCCTTGGCCTGGGGAAGACTTAGGCTGGGCCTTGCGGTTGAAGTTGTCCGTCTGCTGCTGGCCGGAACATGGCTGCTGCCGTTGTCGGCTGTGAAAGCGAATCTGGTTCCTGCGAAAGGAACCAGTTTTGGGCCTGTACAGTCCTCACCGCCTTCCCGGCGTCCTGTAACTTGGCGATTACCTTTTTGGAATCTTCACCAAACAGGACCTCTCCGTTGTAGGGGACGTCCAGGATATTTTCTGGACTTCCTGAGTAAATCCAAGATCGCGAAGCCATGAGTGTCTCCTGAGACAGACGCCTGAAGCTGCTCCCCTGGCGTAGAGTTCGCCAAGTCATAGGCGGCTCTCAAAACTTGGGTCCCACATCTGACCCTGTGTGAAGAAGAGTTCCTCCTGCTCACCATCCGGAAGGACTTTAACCAGGTCCTTGCCCTGTCCCCATAGGACATCCTGAAACAACCATGTGTGCCTGATAGTTCAGTGACCTGATGGAGCATGTAGCAGCCGCATACATGCTGACCCAGTGAATCAATTGCTTGGATTCCTTGTCCGTGGCTGGGTGCTCAAATGTTGCAGTCGTTGAGACCGGTCTTGAGAGGCCATGATGACCCGTGAATCAGCCAGGGGTTGGTGCACCAAATACGGGTCCTCCACCTGGGCCCTGTACAGGCGGTCAGCCTTCTTTGGCACAGTGGGGGTGGAATGCAGACGTTCTCACGCAGCCTTTGTGACGTCCGCGAAGGTGTCCACCAAGGGTGGAACCACCACAGGCTTAGGATCTTTCTGCCAAAGATATCGAGCTAGGCGCTGTCGTTCAGGATCTAGATCTTCAGTTTCCCATCCCATATTCTCCTGGACGTGCCACGTGATTTCAGCAAAAGAAGGTTCATCCGGAGCTGACCTGGGGAGGTCTTGTGGGTCTGGTGATGGGATATTTATGGGAGAAGGAGACCTGGGGGTATCTGAAGAGTCTGGTCTAGAGTCGTCCCCTTGCGGAGTGGACCGTCTTCCTCTGGGTCGCTTGGGGCTGGGGGACCCTGAGGAAGACCGTGAAGGGGGCCTTCTTTCTCTGGATCTGCACCTAGGAGGTGGTGTAGGCTCCTTGGGGGTCGGGGGTCTGCCTGCTGGACCCGGCGGGGGAGGAGGAGGAGGCTTTACTGGGATCACATCCTTTTAATAGTGTCCCACAAAGGTGAGAGATCTTTGACTTCTTGAATATTCATGCCGGATGGCGGGCCTGGCGTCAGGGTTGGCTTGTCGCCTGTATCCAGTGATTTGGTCCAAAGGAGTCGCCAGTTCGGGCGAAGGCTCCTGCGGAAGCCCGGCATCCTCAGTGTCGCCTGCCTGATAGGCAACATCAAATCCTCCTCAAATGATCCCCGGTGACTGGTGTCGACCAGTGAAGGGAGGGCAGTCGTCGGCTCCATAGGTCGCTTGACTGACATCAGGTGCTTAAGGGCGTCTGGTCTGACTGGCGTTTGGCGGAGGATTGGCAGCCCGCTAGGTTCCATACGTCCACTTGAGGACATCAGGTCCTTGGTCTTCCTGGGAGGCCGATCAGGCATCTGGTTCCCGGCATCTGCCCGAGGAAGTAGCAGCAGACTTCGAAGAGGACTTGGTCCGATGACTGTCGGATGACTTCGCTGAGGCCCAGGAGGGCGCTGCAGAAGGGTCTGAAGTCCTGGAAGTCTTGAGTGGGTGGAGAGAAGCTGAAAGACTACCTGAAGCTCTGACTTTAACAGGAGGCGGCTGAGAGCAAGCCCTGGAGGGAGAGAGGCCCGAGTGTGTGGAGCCTGAGCTGGTGCACAAGTCCGAGGCCCAGTTCGGGGATCTGGACCTGGCCTTCTCCCAGTGTTTATGGGTCTTGGAGCCTGACTCACCTTTGGAGGCAGGGTCTTTTTCCATCGTTTTAGTCTTTCCTCTAACAGGAACGTCTGAAGTGCCTTCTGACGGCGGATGCTGGCTTGGCTGTTAAACTGCTGACAAAATGAGCAGGCCTTGGTGTCGTGCTCCGGGCCTAGGCACCGCAGACAGGCCGAATGGAGATCCTTGAAAGGGATCTGTTTGTCACAGGCACACTTGGAGGGGTGTCCTGTGGAAGGAGTAGGAGATGCAGATATTTAGTTGAGCAAGAAATTGCTGGAAAACTTGATCTTGGATTCGCTGATGAAGAGGCGTCCGTGAGGCCAATGCTGGCGAAGTCGTGCAGGAAAGAATCGGGATTCTGGGGACCACCCCTTTAGTAGTGATGCCGATGTCGGGGCGGGCCGACATCGGGGCCCCCTGAATACTGCTAACTAGAAAATTTCTGTGGGGTCCTGGCGCCTGCCGGCTTCAGTCCTAATGGTGTAACCTGCTGCTAGAGCTGTTTCTCGAAGTAAGATCCAGATTTGTCAAGGCCAGAAGGGCGCTTTTAGGATCATGGAAGCACATTCTGCCTGCAGTTTGAGCAGTACCCTCTGCACAAGTGGAAAGGGAAGGAAGGCATACAAAAACCTCCCAGTCCAAGAGAGGGACAACGTGTTGCGCCAGAAACACCAGGCTCTATATTTAGCAAGCAGAAATTGGGCAGTTTGGCATTGAGTGGGGATGCAAAGAGGTCCAGTTCTGGCTGACCATCCTTCGAAGAGGTCTACGACTTCCTGCAGTAGCTCCCATTTGTGACTCAGACCGACAGCAGCTTAGACAGTCAGCGAGGACAATATGAATCCCTGGTACAGGGAACGCTGTGATGTCCAGGTTGTGATCCATCGCCCATTGCCAAACTCATGGCCTTGCTGCATGGGGGTAAGAGTGCCCCCTTGCTTCTTGACACAGAAGACTACTAGAGTGTTTGACAACCAACAGTGGACCCAGCAAGAGCATCCCTTGAAAGACCTGCAAGCTGCATAGGACTGCCCTCTTCTCCAGTATGTTGATATGGAGAGCACATTCTGCCCAAGTCCAAGAGCCCCTCGTCTGGTGGGAGGCCAGGTACGCTCCCCAGCCCAGTCCCAAAAAGTCTGTTTAGGATCTGCTGGGGGCTGGGGCACTGAAATGGAACCCATTCAGGCAAGAGGGGGTGATCCACCATTCAAGAGATCGAATAACTGCATTGGAGGATCAAATCGGATGATCGAGATTGTCCATGCTCTGACCCCACTGAACTGAGGTTCCACTGCAATACTCTCATATTCAGGCATGCAAGGGGAACTGTTATAATGGCTGTGGCAATGTGGCCTAGAAGCTGAAGCACCACTCTGGCTGGTACTGGATTGGCAGTCAGTCTTCGGGCAACTGCCCATAACCTGTCTGCTCAGTCTTCCGGGAAAAAGGCCATTCCTTGGACGGTGTCTAGGACTGCTCCTATGTACTGCAGCCACTGGGTAGGCCAGGGGCACAACTTGGGGAGATTCAGGGTGATGCCCAAGTCTTGAAAAAGGCCGAAGATCTCCCTTATTGACTGATGCAGCTGGTCCTCCAATGAGGCTGAGAGAAGCCAGTCGTCCAGGTAGGGGTAAACAGTGTACCTTTTTCTTGAGCATTGCCGCCACTACAGCCAGGCACTTGGTAAAGACTCTGCCGATGAGACCGAATGGCAGCGCCCTGAACTGATAGTGATCTCCCTGGAAGGTGAAGTGGAGGTGCTTCTTGTGGGAGGGCAGGATTTTTATATGAATGTAAGCATCCTGCATGTCCAGGGAGCAGAGCAAAATCCCTTGGTAGATCATGGGCAACAGACCAGGCAGTGTCACCTTCCTGAACCTTCTGTACTCTATGAAAACTTTCAGTTGGCTCAGACAGAGGACGAGACGATGGTCCCCTGTCTTCTTCGGAACCAAGAAGTGGGAACAGTATCCCCTGCCCCTTTGACTGGGGGTACTACCCGAATCATCCTTTTTTTGAGCAGGGCCTGGATTTCTGCCCTTATCAGAGCTGCGTGGGATGGGGAGCAGCGAGAGGGGAAGGGCAGGTTGTCCAGTGGAATCTGTGCAAGTCCAGAGCATACCCTCTTTCGATGATCTGGAGTACCCACTGATTTGCAGTAATGCTGGACCATCCTCTGAGGTAGAGAGAATCTCCCGCCTACTGCCTCCCTGAGCCTCCGCTGGGGAGTTGGGGGGCTAGCAGGGAGTCATGCTGAGGTGGAAGGTACAGCAAGGAAGTTCTGGCAGTTTTGGTGCTTTTTGGGCCCTAAGAGACAGAAGGCAGTGGAGGGGCCCCTTCACTTGAAACCTTTTTGTGGCTGTTGACATTCCGTGGTTACCCAGGTGTTTACAAAAAGGATGGCGTCTTGTGGTAGGCAGCTCTGATTTGTACATTCTATGGACATCAGAGACTGCCATCACAGAGTCCTGAAGTTCTTCAATCAACTTCAGTGTCTTGCCAAAGAGGACTGGCCCTTAAAATGGTGTGTCCAGGATGGCATCCTGTAGGTCTTGCCAGAACCCTGAGACCCGAGTCAGGCATCTCGTCACATGCACTCCTGTGGCTGCTCTGGCAACCATGTCTGCAGACTCATAGGAACTCCTTAAGCCTGGTCTGTCTACATCACTGCCAGACTGCACACTGCCATGAGTTTGGATTTGCTGTCTGAGTCAGGTTGGGCCTTGATTAGATCCAAGGCCTTGCCCCACAAGGATTGTTGGTGCATAACCATGTGAGCCAAAAAAAATTTAGTGATGTGATGTACAAGTGGCCGATGAGTAAACTTTTCTGGCCTACCTGATCCAGCTTCTTAGATTCAGGGTCTGGGGGTGTGCTTTGGCTGTTGCGCCCTGCCATGTGCTGTAATGTGTACCATGGAGTCAGCCTTTGTTTGCTCACTGAGGTGAGGTAAGGCTCCCCCCCCCCCGGGAATTTTGTATAGGCGATCTGCCTTCTAGAGATATGCCAAGGTACAGGATGGATATTTCCAAGCTAACTTGGTAACATCATGAAAGGGCTCTACAAGCGGAGGGACAACCAAAGGTTTTCGGTCACTTGAGCCAAGGAACCTGGCCAGCCGGCTGCGTTCAGGGTCAAGCTCCTCTGTGTCCCACTGGTTGAGTGCTTGTATGTGACGCATTACGTCCAGGAAGGTCAGATCATCCAGGGGTGACCAGGGGCAGTTTTTGTAGTCCGGTGAGGGTAAAGGCAACTGGTCCTCGGAAGAGTAATATGAGGAATCCCCCCTGCGTCTTCACGAGAAGAGGAGGGCTGGCGACCCTTAGAGGAGGGAACGGACAACTGGTGTCTTCTGCGGTCACTGGGGGCAGGTGATGCCCAGTCATCATTCCCAGATGCCAGACTTTTCGGTCACTGAGGCGAGGGCTCCTTAGGAAGGGCTGAAGGCGGGAGTCCTCTAGGGGGTGGGGATGGTTCCTGTGCTCTAGACAGATGCCCCTTAATAGTATTCCACCAGGAATTAAACACTGCTCAACCCCGCCCAGTGGGACAACTGGCTGTGCTAGCGGCAGGATGGAGACGTTAAAGGTTCTGGCAACTGTGGCTGCGGGTGGTAGGTCCCATCCCCTTATTCATAGGCTCTTGGCCCCTGGGCGTCGGGCCTGTCAGTGTCCTGTCCTTCAGGGGACGGACATACGGTGTCTCGAAAGGTGGAGGCAAAGAGCTCAACCAACAGTCGATAGGCCCTGGCATCCGGTCCTTAGGCACATGACCGGTCACCTGATCCGCTGACCAGTCTTTGGGAGCAGACAGACCCTTAGGTGGGGGCACCTGGTCAGTTTCTGAAGCCAAATCAGAAGGTCCCGTAGTCAGATGACCTGAGGCGGACACCACCCTTTCCTCGGGCGGCGAAGGATTTCGGGGATGCTCGGCATCCTGGCATCCAGAGGAATCGCTCAAACTTTTGTGCCTGTCGAACGACCCTGAGGTCTTATGGGCAGAATCAGACTTCTGGCCCGAAGACGACGCCTGTCCATCTGGTTTGGACCCAAGCAACTGTTTGTGGGGCCTTAGAGCCAGGGACACAGGAGCGAAAGAACGCCCATGGCTGGAGGACTTTGTCCTGTGGATGGGAAGAGGCGGTCATCTTCTTGGTTGAAGGGAAGAGCTGGTAGTGGTCTTGGTAGTCGCCCGGGGAAGGGCTAAGGAACCAGGGGGAGACAGACTCCAACCTGACACCGGAGGTGGAAGATGCAACGGTCTTGTGAGGGGACCTAGGGCGGGACTGTGACCTGGCTCGATCCCAGGCCTTATGCCGGTGTTTCCCACTCAATCCTTTCTCTCTGGGGGAGGAGTCCCCAGCTGAAGAAGAACAGCTGTGTCTAGACTGGGTCCTCTGCATCGCGGCTGCTTGCTGGTCCAGAAGATAAGCCTTTAAAGATCTGAGGTTGCGAATGAGTCTGTTAAACTTCTGGAAGTGCAGGCAATCATCCAGGCCTAGACAGATTAGGCAGGCTGAAAGGCCATCTTGCACCAGGATCTGATTGTCGCACATACACTTAAACTTGCGCCGCTGTGAAGATAAAGACATGCACCAAAATGTAGACTAAAGCAATGAAAAAAATCAAATGAGCGATAACTGCTCTGAACACAAAATTGCAGTAGACTACGATAGAGGCATCTGTGGAGCAGATACTAGTGGGCTAACAGCAGGAAAAGAACTGAGGTGGTGCCGGGAGACTGTCCCCTTTATACCAGGAGGGACATCGGGGCGAGGCAGACGTCAGGGGCAGTCTCCCATCTTGGACTGCTAGCTAGAAGTTTACCGTGGGGTCTTAGTGCCTGGCAGCATAGTCCTTATGGTGTTACGTGCTGCAAGACCTCCCTCTCGAAGTAAAATCCACAGTGCCCGCCAGGGGTGCTTGGTCACCCGGTGTGAGTGGAGTGACAGAAGGGAGATCCAGTTGATCCCTGAATGGGAAAGGGCAGACCAGTCCCCTTGGCCGTCAGGTGTAGAGGGCCCTTGGACCGGCAAACTAGTGAGGTCCAGAGAGCTTATCTGACATAAGGCCCTTGGCCTGGATCATCGATGATCTGGAGCCACTGGCTTTGTGGACAGCTGAGGTGTGGTAAGCAGAGGTCGGTTTGGAGACCAACTCCTGACCCTAGTGCTCTTTGGTCTTACCCAGAGCCCCAGGAGAGACACCGGGGCCTTGCGCAACGGGACTGAGGTGCCCCGGTTAGCAGAACAGGAGGTCCCGACCCCCCGAGGTGAAGGGTGACCGCATGGGTGTAGCCTTCATCTGCAGGGTAACCAAGGTGTTTTCATTTCCCCAACATCAGGATTTTGGCAGGAGTGGAGGAGTCCTGCCCACCCGGAAGAATGACTAGAGTGGAGGGAGGAAGGAAGGAGTGATCCGAGCCCCCGGAGTTAGAGCCCAAGGAGGTCTTTTTGTGGTGTGGGAAGCACGAACGCCCCTTAGACCTACCACAGTCTTTCTCATGGTGCTTGCGCTGGTCCTGATCCTTTTTTCTTTTCCTTATACTTGGAGGAATGGGAGGAAGAGGCAGACTTCTCTGCTGGTGAGCTCTGCATGACAGCCAGCTGCTGCTTCAGGATGTGTGCCTTAAGGTGGCGGATGAGAGTCCAGATGGTAAAGCCACAACAGATGGGACAGGCCTTGATGTCGTGGTCAAGCCCCAGGCAGTAGACATACCTCATACTTGTCCTTGGCGGGGATCTGTCGACTGCAGGCATACTTGGTCCTCTTCTCAGTAAACAAGACACCGGCAAAGAAGACATGCAGGAGATTCAAAAGATTAAGCAGACTTTTCTTCAAGAAAATAAGAAAATTTAGTATAAAATTTACTGAAAACACTAGTTTAGTTCTAGAAGGTGACCGAAGAGCCGAAGTAGATGGGTCGCCGACAGGAAAAGAACTGAGGTGGGGCACAGGAAATACAGGTTACTCACCTGTAACAGGAGTTCTAGGAATGGTATATGTTGTTCATCCACACTTATAGGCAGGTTCCTTGCTGCTTTAAATCTTGCCGGAAGGTCTTCAAGCTGGCTCCTCCCACCCACCCGGGTGGTAAAACTCTCGGCTTCGCCCCATGACGCTAGATCTAGCCCGCTGGAAGCCAGGTAGTGAGTCGAAGCCGGGAGGTCGGTGGGTGCATGTATGATCAACATATACCATTCCTAGAACTCCTGTTACAGGTGAGTAACCTGTATTTAGGACATGGATATGTTGTTCATCCACACTCTATTGGCAGACTCTAACAGTTCTCCCGGAGGAGGGAGGCAAGGCGCACACCCCCTACTTAGGGAATAAATACTGGAGAACCGAGGCCCCAAAACCAGCATCCCGGCGTGATTCAAGGTCGATGTGGTAGTGGGTAATGAAGGTGCGTGCAGACTTCCAGGTAGCAGCCCTGCAGATATCCTGGATAGGGACATCCCTGGAAGCAGCCACCGATGCAGCGGTATGGCGGGTAGAATGAGCTCTTATCCCTCTGGGAGGCTCCATGCCCGCCAACCTATAACAGAGATCTATGCAGGAGGGACCCACCTGCTTATCGTCCGCTGGCTGCAGGTCTGCTAGGTGCGGCTTCAGTGTAGGTGACAAACAGATGGAGAACCTGTCCCGAACTTCAGCCATCCGCTCCTTGTAATAAGCGAGTGCTCTTCTAGGGTCCAAAGTATGGAGCCTATATTCGGCCTCCGAGGTGTGATTGGGGTAGAACACCGGCAGAGTCAACACTTGGTTAAGGTGAAACTCCGACACCACCTTCGGAAGGAACTTCGGGTGGGGGCGCAGGACAACCTTGTCCCTGTGGAAGACCAGATAAGGTGACTCGATGGAAAGCACCTGGAGCTCTCCCATCCTACTGGCTGACGTGATAGCCACCAAGAAGGCGGTCTTCCACGACAGGTGGGAGATATCGCACCTGTGCACTGGTTTGAATGGCTTGCCCATGAGCTTGGCCAATACCAGCAGTAGATCCACGGAGGTGGAGGGTTCTGCACTGAGGAAATGTGATCAAGGCCTTTGAAAAGCGCCCGACCACCTTCTCCTGCGCCACTGACTGCTTCCGGCCCGCGCCCGGTAAGCAGAGATGGCTGCCAGGTGCACCGTAAGAGTCGTCAACCGAAGCCCTTGCTGAGAAAGGGACCACAGGTAGTCCAGAATGCTTGCCAAGGGACAGGAGGAAGGGTCCAAGCCCTTCCCTCGACACCAAATGGAGAATCTCTTCCATTTGAAGGCATAGCATTTCCTGGTTGACTCCTTACAGGACGCCTCAACAACGTTGAGGACTCGTCCGAAAGACCCAAGGCCTGGAACTCTAGACGCTCAGGAACCAGGCCGTCAGGTGCAGGGATTGAAGGTCTGGATGGAATACCTTCCCCTGACTGACTGAGATCAGGTCCGGGCAGGCAGGAAGCCGCCTCGGGAGCCTGGAGCTGAGACTGAGATCATCTGGATACCAGAACTGCTGGGGTTAGTCTGGGGCTACCAGAATCACCTGCACCTTGTTCTTCCTCGCCTTGAGAAGCACCTTGTGGATCAAGGGAAATGGGGGAAAGGCGTAGAAGAGGCCCGGGGTCCACGGCCTCGAGAAGGCATCCCCCTGCAGCGAACCCTGCTGAGGGGGGCGGGCATGGAACAGTCTCAGCTCCGCATTCTCCCTCGAGGCAAACAGGTCCACCTGAAGCGTGCCCCAATGGGAGAAGAGATCTTGTACTACCTCCAGCAGGAGAGACCACTCGTGAGAAGCAGCCCCTATCTGGCTTAGGGCATCGGCCAGGGTGTTGGAGGCTCCTGCCACATGAATGGCGAGGAGATCCGCCTCCAGGCTGCGCACGAGGGACCATATGCAGAGAGCTTCCTTGCATAACAGCATGGAGCGCGTCCTGCCCTGGCGGTTTAGGTAGTACATGGTTGTGGTATTGTCCGTCTGGATTTGAACCACTTGACCCCGTAGAAACGGAGCGACGGCGGTGAGAGCTAGGCGGACCGCTCGGAGCTTCAGCAGGTTGATATGGCATCGGGACTCCCGAGGGGACCAGAGGCCGTGCGCTCTGAGCTCCCCCAGATGGGCACCCCAACCCATCAGAGATGCATCGGTCGATAGACTGTCAGCTCGGGGTAGACGAATGGGATGCCCTCCTGCAGATGTGCCGGAACGGTCCACCACTGGAGAGCGTTCCACATCTCCTGGGTCACTGTCATGGGCTGGTCCAACGGATCGCAGCGTTGTGATCACTGGCTGGCCAGTCCCCATTGAAGGGGCATGTGACCAACGGGCCCAGCAGGACCATGCTGGTGCAGAGCCGCCAGTGAGGCCCAGGAGGCGCAGGAAGTCCCGGGTAGGGCCCGACACCAACCAGAAATGATTGGGCAAAGGAGGAAGAACCTCGGCCCTGTCCGCGGGAGCTGAGCTCTGCAGCGATGAAGAGTATCACCTGCTTGCATGAGTTCCGACTTGGCCTCGATGAGGAGGCCAATCTGAGAGCAAACCTGGAGGGCCAGATCTCTGGACCGCTCCACCTCTGCTCTGGAGGGCGCAATCAGCCAGTCATCCAGGTAGGGGTACACCGGACCCTTCAGCGCCGCAGGAATGCTGTCACCACTGCCATGCATTTGGTGAAGACCCTGGGAGCTAGAGAGAGGCCGAAGGGCATGGCCCGGAACTCGTAAAGGGATCCCTCCGCTCTGAAGCGGAGGAATCTCTGATGAGACTGACAGATCGGGACGTGAAAGAACGCATCCTGGAGGTCCAGGGAACAGAACCACATGCCTCGTTCCAAGGATGGGATTATCTGAGCCAGAGTGACCATCCTGAAGGTCCGAGACCTTAGGGACCTGTTCAGGTCATGCAGGTCGAGGATGGGGCGCCAGCCCCCCGTCCGTTTTGGGACCAGGAAATACCTGGACACAAACCCCAGGTCTGGAGGAGGATCCGCCACCTTCCTGATCACCTCCTTCTCGAGGAGTAGGGCAATATCGGCTCGGCGGGCTGACAGCGAGGCTTCGGACCCGTAGCCCCCCCCGGAGGGTGATGGCTCGAAAGGGAGGGTCTGCCTGAATTCAGAGGCAGGCCTTTCCTACCACCTCCAACACCCAACGGTCCGTGGTGATAGTGGACCAGGCGGAAAGGAAGTGGCGGAGCCGTCCCACAGGGAACCCAGGGAAGGGTGACGAGGTTGGGGCGACACCCCTCAACCCGTCACTGGGCAGGCTTGGAGAAAGAACCGGCCAAGGAACCTCCTGGGCCTTTACCTCCTTGCTTCCTGTTGGAGGAAGTCGCCGGCTTGGGTTTGGGATGCCAAGTGTGAGCCTGCTGGCCCTGGTGCTGGTGCTGCAGGGGCCGAAGGACAAAAGGACTTATGCTGTTGTTGATGGCGGCCTTTGTCCCTCTGGGCGGAGCTGACAGAGTCCAGAGTGGCATTGGACTTTTCGATCCGCTGGAGGTGTCCCTCCACTCCAGGGCCGAAGAGGTCAGTCCCCAAGAAGGGGACGTCCGCCAACTTGTGCTGGGTATCCGCCCGTGAGGTGGATATCCTCAACAACGCCCTACGGCGCGTGGCCACAGCGGCGCTACTGACCTTGGCACAGGAGTCACCTATGTCCAGAGCAGTCTGAAGCTGCTGCCGCCACCGCCTACCCTGGTCCCGCACCTGATGGACCGTGGTCTCAGGTCGGCCAGGAGATGAGGATAACCTCATCCAGGGAGCCCATGAGGGCGTGGGAGAAGTGTGCCATCAGCACGGCCGAGCTGGCCTGTCGGAGGCCGAGGAGGAAGCAGCGTACACCTTCGCCCGGCAAAGTCCAGCTTTTGGACTCTTTGTGGGAGCTTATCCACATCCGAGCATGTCCAGAATGCGGAAGCGCTATCTGTGACTAACCCTCGGCGGAGGGTGCTCGAAACCGGGCAAAGAGCCGGTGGGGACCGCATACTTCCTGGCCATCCTGGCCGGGCGCCAGGACAGGAAGCAGGCCGCTGCCAAAGCTCCAAGGCTGGGCCGACAATAGCCTCAGCCACAGGGAAGGCCTCCGTGGGTGACTCCCCTCGGTCCAGTATCTCCGTCAGGGGACACCTGGCCCATTTGGACACGGGCTCAAGCTGCATCCCGGTGGACTCTGAGATGAGTCGAAGCAGACCCAAGAAGGACGATGGGCTATCGTCCAATGACTGGCCCCCGGAGGACTCCAGGTCGACCTGCTTGGAGAACAGGGAGGAGTCGTCATCGGACTCCGAAGAGTCTGTGAAGAGCTGCCTCGCCTGAGCCACCCTCCACCTGCAGAGGACGGTCGGGAGTGAGGGTGACCGACAACCTGTGGGGCAGGCCGTGACCTGACCGAGAATCCTTGGTCGGTGCCCCAGACTTCGGTTGTGGAGGTTCCACCACAATCGGTGGAGCAGCTAGTTTCGGCCGAACAACCGGCCCAGAAATGGGCATCTCGACTGCGGCGAGCGGTTGCTTTGGCCGCTCGGGCGACAACCACTTGATGGCGAGGGGATGAATTGAGTCGATTTACTCCGAAATAACTAACTGCTGCCACATAAGCTCCTCGTAATGCCGAGCGCAATTTATGTCAAGCCTCCTCCTCATCCGAGGAGGGGCGGCGAGGAGGAGCGGTGTCGCCGCTTACTTGGTGCGAGACAAGACCACCGATGTCGGCGGAGCAGCTTCAATTGAGATGAAGTCAAGACCGAGACCCTCGGGTGACTGAGGGCGGGTGACACCCGCTCTTCCCTCGGCTCGGGCACTTTAGCCGAGGACTGCCGCCCCAAAGGCGCAGGCATATCCTCGGTCTCCACTGGGGGAACCGGCGAAGGTGGGTTGTCGGCTTCACCAGTCGACAACCCGTCCGACTGGTCGAGGAATATCTCGACTGCGTCGACTGGAGTCTCGGCAGGCCGGCCTGGCGGGGACACCGTGAAGCCAGCGGCCTGAGCTGCAACTTTGACCCGAAGTCTACAGTCGGCTGTCGGGAGAAGGAGACCTCTCCCACTCCCAAAGCATGAGCGGTAGGACTTACCCTTGACTCCTTCTTGGGCTGAGAGGAATGTCCCGATGGCCCCTCTCCCTTCGTGGAAAGGGACTGACAAAGCTCCTTGAACGAAGCCGAGTACGAGGAACTCAGAGAGAGGGATAAATGCCGCGGCCGAGGAGGAGGAAGATGCGGCCTGGGCCGCCTCCTCCTCGAGGGCGATCATATGCTCGAGCTGCTCAGCCGAGCCAGCCGCCGCAGACACCGCCCGAGCCTCTTTGGATTTTACCAGCGTTTAGCAACTTCTCGAGCACCGAGGCTTCAATCGAACATGCGATCCTCCAAGACGGTGGCCAAAAAGGCGCACAAGTCACAGGCCTGCGGGGTCGTGGTCTAGGCCAGGCAGTGAGAGCGTGCGTGGAGTGTGAATCCGTCCTGGACATCATCTGCCCAAAGGGCACTTCCAAAGCCAGGGATCGATTTGTCCATCGCAGCCACGAGGGATAATGAAGACCGAAGTTTAGAAAACTTCAAAACTAGTTTCGGACGAACGAAGAGTTAGGATCCAGTCTAAAATGCAGAGCTAAGGAGGGAACCTGAGCTTCAGCGGTAAGGAAGATCTGGCGTCATGGGGCAGAGCAGAGTTTTACCACCGGTGGTTGGGAGGAGCCAGCTTGAAGACCCTCGGCAAGATCTAAAGCGACAAGGAACCTGCCTATAAGTGTGGATGAACAACATATCCATGTCCCTAGGACGCCTTATGTACCACTGGCTGACATCTGGGCGTGGGGTGTCAAGGGTGGTCCCAGCAGAAGACTGCCAAGCTAGAAAGGGTTCCATGGGGTCCTAGGTGCCTGGCGGCATAGTCCTTATGGTAATAGCCTGCTGCAAGAGCTCCTGCTCGAAGGAAGATCTAAAAATAGCACTTTCCACAACAGTAAGCATAGTACGCATGTGAGTATTCAGTTAAGGGAATATCTGGACAATGCTAATCTATTAAATCCAGCTCAATCTGGATTCAGGGCCAAACATAGCACTATCACTGTATTAGCCAAGGTCACCAATGATTGGCAAACCGAACTGGATAAAAAGAACAATGTCTGTGCAGTATTCCTGGACCTGAGCAAAGCATTCGACACTGTGGACCATGAACTGATACTCTCATCCCTACACTCCAATGGCCTAGATCCATCCTCCCTTAAGTGGTTCAGATGCTACCTCTCCGGTAGATCACAGCAGGTAAAAGCTGAAGGTGACCTCTCCCCAATAAGACCACTGTCAAGAGGAGTCCCCCAAGGCTCTATTCTGGGTCCTATCCTTTTTGCCATTTATATAAATAAAATTGATTCAACCCTTACCAAGTCCTCAGTACATCTCTTTGCTGATGACACTATACTGTATGTCAGCAACCCTTCACCTAAAGTTGTTCATGAAATCCTACAAGCAGAATTCTCCCTGTTACAACATCAGCTTCTCGAGAAAAAGCTTCTGCTAAATGCAAAGAAAACCAAAGCAATGATGTTCACAACCCAAAACTCCAACACATCCTCTTCAATCAGTCCCCCCCAGATATGCACTAGACTTGGAGAAAATCTGGAGTATGTTGAAAATTTCAAATACCTAGGTGTGTGGATTGACAACAGACTTGACTTTACTCAGCATCTAGAACAACTGCTGAAAAGCTTTGCCTAAGGCTTGGCCTCCTCTACAGATTAAAACCCTTCCTTAATAGAGATTCAAAGATGAGATTAGTCCAGGCCATCTTTCTATCAGTCATTGATCACAGACTTCCTCTATAGTCACTGCTCCACTTCCTACCTTCAAAGTTGGATACCTTATACCATAGAGCAATAAGGTTCATTACAGACCTGCCATATAATACTCACCATTGTTCTCTCTATGATTCAGTTGGATGGGTTTCCCTTCATGTCAGGAGGAGCAGAAATACAGCTCTATGGATCTACAGAGCTTTATCAAAAAACTCCCAAGCTATATCCTGGACTGCTTCAACCTGACCCCTCCAGCTCCTATGCCCTAAGAAGCAACAATATCATCCTGCTCAAATTGCCCAAAGTTAACACCAAAATAGGAGGGTAGCAATCTACTCTCTAGCCATAACATGGAAAACCCTACAAAATCCCTAAAACTGTCCATTATCATTCCATTTACATCCTTCAAGCAGCACTGTACAGCCTTCTTCAAGAAATGCAGTTGCTACCGCTAGAGATAGAATAGTCATCCCACAAAACCATATTCCAATCACATATGGCATATTCCTTCCAGCCAGACACCACCAGTATATGGCACCCAATATTCCTTCACCATCCTTGTACTCATTATGTGAGTGACTATCATAGCCCCTCATTGTGATATATATATATTGTACATATTGTAGATGTTAAACTTTCTCTTGCCAAGCTTTAACATGTGAATTCTCTGTATATTATTGTGTTACAAATAAAATTTTCTTGTTTCTGTATGTATAACTGTCTCATAAGTATGTGATGTAATTGCTGTGCACCAACTCGAACCCTGACCTTATCAGGTCCATCTTGTAAATGAGCCTTGCTCAATGATGATCGCCTGAATAAATAAAGATTTATTTGATTGATTGATTGATGTCACAGCTGAATCAAAAGCAGCCAAAGTAAGCTTTTCCAGTACAAAATCGAAGTCCCAAGGAGGGACTGGACTGCAGAAAGTCTTCAGATAAAGACTGCATCTCAAAAGGTAGGGACACCTCCAGCTGTGCCACCAGCGGTCATTAACAGGCACATGGAAGGCTGCAATAGCAGTCAGCTGCACCTTGAAGGAAAGAGAATTGCGGGCCAGAATCTGAGAGGGACAGCAAATACTCCAGAATCTGACTCACTAGACAGAGTGAAAGGATCCAAATGATGTGAACCGCCACCACAGAGCAAGGCGCTTCCACTTCATGGAATAAGTAGCCCTCGTGGACTGCTTCCTCGAGCCACCAGATCAGCAACCACCTTTCTGGGATACCCCAAATTTAGCCATGGCTATATCTTCAGGAGCCAGGCATGGAGGTGTAGAGACTTGAGGTCGGGATGGACCAAGGTGCTCTGCGCTCCTGGGAGAGCAGCCTTTGCACAGGGGCAGGGGCACTGAAGGTTCCACTGCCAATTGCTGCTATAAGGGGAACTAGATCTGGCTGGCCTCTTACCCATAAGGTCCAGCTTTATGGATTCCTTGTCCGGGGATAAGGAACTGAGGGCTCTTGGACCCATTATGGGCTACACTGATCACCAGCTAATCTACCTGTGGTTACCATCAAAAAAAAAAAAAGAGGCTTCCCAGAAGGAGTGTGCTACAACCAGTCTCCCTTTCTGGGCACTGCCAGGATATTTGGTCTATACCAGGCAGCCATGGTGACATCCTCAAATGTGGCTAGCAGAGAAGGAATGATCATGGGGGAGAAGAAAAAAAAATACTCACCTTAGTAATCTTGTTTCTTCTAAGGGAATCTTACTGTATTCTGACTTATGCAGTATGGTCTCACCATAGGATTGTCCCGAGGCGAAATAGTTAACAGAACCTATGCAAATTATGGAATGCTAGGCTCGAGCTCGGTTTTAAATCACTGTCCCTGGTAAACAACTGTAAACAATCAGATTCTTATGAAGCATGCACTAAGCAATTTCTGGATAATATAATAACAGTAATAAGAATAGTAACAACCCCCTCCTAATAAATTAAAAGAAAAATCTTAAGGAATTATTCTTCCTTCTGAAAACTTGCCAAGTGGAATCACTAAGACTCAAGTCACAGATGGCCAAATAAGATCATCCATACCCACAGGTTTGCAACAACTCTACCACAGCTAGTGCAGTGACCATAAGTTTCTAGCAGGGGAGGAAGGGAGCTCAGAAGCTCAGAATACAGTAAGATTCCCTTGGGTTACAAGGTTACCAAGGAGAGTAATTTTTTCTTCAAACATCGGGAAAATCTTACTGTATTCTGACATACAGATTACCGAGCAGAGCCTTTGGAGGTGGGCCTATAACCTATTTAGGAAACAGGCTCTGCAGGACTGCTGTGCCAAACCTGGCATCTCCTCTGGCCTGGATATCCAAACAATAATGTTTGGTGAATGTGTGTACCATCTTCCAGGTTGCAGCTTTGCAACTGTCCACTAGGGGAATATCTCTAGCAGCTGCCACAGAAGTTGCAGTATCCCTAGTTGAATGGGCCCCAAAGCCTGCAGGTGGTCGTTTACCCACCTTGCTACAGCAAACACTGAATACAAGCCACAATCCAACTTGCAATAGTTTTGTGGCAGGTTTCCCTTTTCCCACCTCTCCATAAGTAATGAAGAGTTGGGTCTGATCCCGTTTGTGAGTTCAAGTCAATAGCCGACTGCCCTTTTTACATCTAGGCTGTGCAGCCTGCGCCACCTGAGGCAACATGGTTTGTAAAGCAGACTGGCAAAGTAACAGACTGGTTGAGGTGGAACTCTGATACCATCTTGGGCAGAAATTTCTCTGTTAGTCCCAAGGACTACCTTGTCTCTATGGACAGCAATGTAACCAAGCTCTGTAGATAACGCCTGGAGCTCACTGATCTTTCTGGCAGAAATAATGGCTACCAGAAACAGTGTTTTCCAAGTCATATTTGAGGTCTGCTGTGGAAATGGGCTCAAAAGGGGGCTGCATAAGCTGCACAATGCAGATATTCAGATCCCACATTGGGGTAGGTTCCCTGCGTGGTGGATGCAAATGTAGTTACCCCTTAAATTTCTTGAACACTGGTCTTGAAGCCAAGGAAGATGCTTTACCTGCTGATAAGTAAGCTAAGACAGCTGCCAGGTGCACTCTCAAGGTGGAAACAGTTAAACCTATGGAATGCAAATGGGCCAAATAATCCAGAACTAGAGAGAGACTAGCCTAGGTGTGGTCCAAGCCCTTGGCCTGACACCAAAAGAAAATCTTTCTATTCAAAGGTGTAGGTTTTCTTGGTGGGCTTTCTGGATACTCTCAGTATATCCATGACTCCCTCTGAGAGATGCAAGTTTGCATACTCCAAGTCCTCAAGAGCCATGCTTTGAGTCTGAGGACAACAGGTTGGGTACATGATCCTGCCCTATGAGAATGACAGGTTGTACCTCCTGGGGAGACTGACTGGCTTGGCTACGGACAATGATTGGAGCATGGAGTACCAGGTTGTCTGGCCCAATCTGGGGCGATGAGGATCATTAAAAGCTGGTTGAAGCCAGAGTTTGATCTGTACTTTCAGTAACAGAAAACAGGAAAAGCATACAGGAACCTCCCCGTCCAATCAGCAAAAGTGCATCCAGAGGAACTGTGCCCTTGAAAGCAGGGCCTGCAGCAATACAGAGGGAGCTGGTGATTGTCTGGGGCTGCAAACACATCCACTTCTGGGATACCCCATCTCCTGAAAGGTCTGTAAGACCAGTCTGTTCAGTGACCACTCATGGTGGTTCTGGTTTATTCTGCTGAGAGCATCTGCCAAGACATTGTCCTTTCCTGGCAGGCGGACAAAGTACAGTTACATAAGAACTTACCGTAACAGTAGATCTTCAAGAACAGCTCTTGCAGCAGGTTACACCATTAGGACTGAAGCCATCAGGACCCCATGGAAATTTTCTAGCTAGCAGTTTTCAGCAGGGACCGCCTCTGACATCGGTCCCGCCCCCAACGTCAGGCATAGTACATAAGGAGCGGTCCCGACACAATCCCCAGTTGTCCCGACGGAGACTCCCGGCCATTGGATGACATCAGAAGAGGAGACCGAGGATCCGCCATCAGATGGCCAAGACTAAAAACAAATCGTTCCATCCCGAGAGATGGATGTTAAGCTATAACCTACCTCCTCCAAGGGGGAATGGTGGGCGGGAAGGTACCTGCTGCAAGAGCTGTTCTCGAAGATCTACTGTTACGGTAAGTTCTTGCGTAACTGTACTATCTTGCTTCGAGATACAGTCTGCAGCATTACAATTAGGACTGATTCCCAAGCAATAGCGACAATCTTACACCATCGGGAGGAAAGACAGAGATTACCACTCTGCTCGAGCCTAGGACAGGAGTCCCTAGAGGACGGCTAGGCCAAAACCTGCCCTTCACCTTGAAGCGATATCCAGGCTGTAATCCCTAATAAAGGTATGCACCGAGCTCCAGGTAGCTGCAGCACAAATAGCTGAAGTGGAAACATTCTTCAGCGCTGCAAAGGAGGCGGCCACTCCTCTGGTAGAATGACCCTTGACCGCGCCTGGCAAGGGTTTGCTACGCTTGTCATAACAGAAAGAGATACACTGGATGAGCCAACGTGAAAGGGACTGTTTAGAAACAGGAGCCTTCATCCTCTCAGCAAAGGAGACAAACAGCTGATCCGCTTTCCGGTACTGTTTGGTTCTGGTCAGATAATATCCAAGACACCTGTGAACATCCAGGGTGTGAAGCAGTGCTTCTCGATTGGTGTACTTGGGAAAGTACACTGGTAAGTCGATATCCTGATTAAGGGTAAGGGCTGAAACCACCTTAGGCAGAAACTTAGGATTTGTCCTCAGGGATACCCTATCCTGGTGGAAAATTAAATAGGGCTCTTTGCACATGAGTGCATGTAATTTGGAGATTCTTCTCACTGAAGTAACTGCAACTAAAAACAACGTTTTCCACAACAGAAAACGTAGCTCGCAATCCGCGGCTGGTTCGAAAGGTGGCAGCGTAAGCTGCTCCAGGACAAAGGGCAAGTCCCAAGGAGGAACCGGGTCCTTGATAGGTGGCCTAAAGTGGAGGACCCCCCTTAAAAAGACACGAGAAGTGTCCAATTGGGCCACCATCTGATGGCCTATGGGGGCATGATAAGTCGAAATTGTGCACAAGTGCACCTTAATCGAGAGTAAGCTAGTCCAGATTGAAAATACAAGCAGGTATTCCAGAACCAGCTTCTCGGGACAGTTTGAGGCGAGAAACCAGCGTTTGAGCCCACAAGCAAACTCTCGCCACTTCATGGCGTATGTTGCGTGTGTTGCCGGCTTTCTAGCAGCGGAAAGTACTTCCGCCACTTCCTGCGAGACCCCGTGTCACATCATGGCTATGTCTCTAGGAGCCAGGCATGTAGGTTCAATGAACGCAAGTCCGGGTGGACTAGTGAACCTTCCTCCTGAGACAACAGATGGGAGCTGATTGGCAAAGAAAGTGGAGGTTCCCAGGATAGCTGATGCAGGAGCGCGAACCAGATTTGCCTGGGCCAGAAAGGCGCTATCAAGATAAGCGTTGCATGCTCCCTGCGAAGTTTGAGGAGAACTCTCTCGATCAACGGGAAAGGAGGGAAGGCATAGAGGAATCTGCCTGCCCAGGAGAGGGACAATCGTCTGCGTCAGAAAGCACCAGGCCCTGGATCTAGCGAGAGCAAAAATTGGGCAGTTTGCATTGGATGGGGACGCGAAAAGGTCTAATTCTGGAGTGCCCCATCTGTGGAACAGATCCTCTGCCACCTCCTGTAGAGTTCCACTCGTGGACTCTGGCCTGAGGAGCGACTCAGGCTGTCTGCAACATTGTCCACCCTGGGGCGTGAACTGCAATAAGGTTTGCGCCGTGCCATATTACCTCCACACTCTCATGGCTTCCCTGCAAAGGGTAGGAGTGTGTGCCTCCTTGTTGTTGAGGTAATACATCACAGGTATTGTCTGTCTGTAACAGGAGAGTACTCGAGGACCGCCCTCATCTCCAGTATATTGATGTGGAGATGAGATTCCTGGATTGTCCATGTACCCTGGAACCTCACCCCGTTCAGGTGTGCTCCCCACCCGAGCCCTGAGGCGTCTGTGGAGAGAGTTACCGTCGGAGACGAAGCTGTGAAGGGAAAACCCCACAGAGAGGTTTCCCGGTTCTAGCCACCACTGCCAGTCCCGAATCACGACCTTCGTGATTCGGACTGCTACTACAGTATGGTCTTGCCTTTGGTCCCACTGCACCTTAACATCCACTGGGCTACCGCATGTGGAGTCTTGCCATGGGACTGTTGGTATAGCCGCAGCCATTTGTCTGGCGGCAGAAGGACCAGTCTGGCGGGATGGTGTGTGCATTGACAGATTCCTTATGAAGGACCCGAATCGTTCCACTCTGTCCTCTGGAAGAAAAGCTTTTCCATGCGGTGTCAGAACTGCCCTATAAACTGCAGTTTCTGTGGCGGTACCAGGAGAAACTTCAACGTAGTTGATGAGGATGCCCAGGGACTGAAAAAGGGTCTGGAGTGCAGCTGAATGGCCAGCAACAATGCCTCCTTGGAGGGGCCATGAGAAGCCAGTCGTCCAGATACGAGACACACAGTGGCCCTGTCTCCTTGAGGCAGCTGCCACACTGCCATGCACTTGGTAAATACCAGAGGTGCTGATGACAGCCTGAAGGGAGCCCGAACGGGCAATGGCGCCGAGAACTGAAAAGCGCAGGAACCTCCTGTGTGCTTGAGCAAAGGGATGTGCAGGTGGCTCCCTGCATGTCCAGGGGCACGCAAAGCATCCTTCTTCAGCATGGAGTTAAACCGGAAGGGTCACCAGTGAGCGTTTGTAGAGCGACCGACAGATTGAGGTCACTGAGGTCCAAAATTGGACGGAGGTCCCCTGTTTTCTTTGGAACCAGGAAGAAGTGCGAATAGTAACCTGCTCCTCTCTGGTTCCCTGGGCGTGCTCAAAGCTTCCTTCTCTAGAAGCGTGAAACACCTACTGCTGTATGACAGGGCATGCTGTGGCTGAGTAGCAGGAAAGCAAGGAGGCCTTGTGGGCAGGTTGTCTACAAATTCTATATAATGGCCTTTTCGACCAACTGTAGCACCCACCTGTCGGTGGTGATCGACCGCCACCCTGGCAGGTGGCCTGCGATGCGACCCCCGACCTTCATGTCCTGTTGATCCAGAGGAGGGGCGGGGGCCGGGAAGGAGTCGTGCTGTGGCAGCATTGGGTCCTGCAGGTTGGGCAGACTGACTCGTTGGCCTCTGTCTGAGGATGACAGCCTGGGCTTTTCGGGTGAAGGAGCCCCTCTGTTGCTGGCCGGAACGTGGTTGTTGCCCTTGGGTCCGGCTGCGAAAACGACTGGTTCCTGCGAAAGGAACTAAACCGAGACCTGTACATAGCTTGCACAGATCTAACCGCCTTCCCGGCTTCCTGCAGTTTGGTGATCACCTTTTCCAAGGCTTTGCCAAACAGAACTTCGCCATAAGGGGCATCCATGAGATTCTTCTGGACGTCCGGGGTAAACCCGGAGACACGGAGCCACGAGTGTCTCCGGAGACACACGCCTGAGGCTGCAGCTCTGGCTGAAGAGTCCGCAGAGTCGTATCCGGCTCTAAGCACCTGGGTCCCCACGTCTGAACCCGTACGGAGGAGTTGCAACAGCTCCTCCTTTTGGCCACCGTCTGCCAGTTTTTCAACTAGGTCCTGTCCCTGCTCCCACAACGCATACTAGAACTGAACCATGTGGGTGAGGTAGTTTAACAACCTAATGGCGTAAGTCGCAGCCGCGTACGTGCGCCTGCCCAGGAGATCTAGCTGTTTGGATTCCGGGTCCGGTGGCTGTGTGCTCAAGTGCTGCAGTTTTTGAGACCGGTGTGAGGCCATAATGACCAGGAGTCAGCCAGAGGATGGTTAGCCAGGTACTGGTCCTCCTTGGGGACTTGGCACAGGTGGTCAGCTTCTTCGGCACTGCCAGTCGAATGTGGATGCTTCCACGCTGCCTTAGTGACATCCACGAAGGTGTCCACCAAGGGTGCTTTTCTACAGGCTTGGGGTCTTTTGCGAAGGTAGCGGACAAGGCGTAGTCTCTCGGGGTCAAACTCTTCAGCGTCCCACCCATGTTCTCCTGGACATGCCTCATTATCTCGGCGAACAAGGGTCATTCGGAAGGGACCTGGGAAGGTGGTGGGTCCAGAGAAGGGACGCTGATTGGAGAAGGATCTGGAGCATACAGAGGTGTCAGATCCGGAGTCCTCCACGGACGGAGTATACCGATGCCGTCTGGGTCTCTTGGGGCTGGGTGACCCTGAAGTGAATCTTGAAGGAGGCCTTCTCTCCGAAGATCTGCCCCTAGGAGGGGACGCTGGCTCCTTGGGGGTCGATGCCCATCCTGCTGACCCCCTGGGCGGTGGAGGGGGCGCAGGCGTTTGAGGGGCAGCAGGCGCAGGAGGAGGAGGTGTGGTGACCACATCCTTCTTGATGGTGTCCCACCAGAAGGTGAAGAGCTCCTTCACCTCTGTCAGATTTAGGCCAGACGATGGACCGAGCGCCAGTGGCCTGTCGTCGGGGCCGGGCGTCGGATCCCCGGGGGAGCTCGACGGGACCGGGGTCGCCCGCCTGGTCTTCGAGCTGGGTAGAGTCCTCCTCCTCCGACGCCTTCCGACCGACGTCGGTAGGCGGTGGCGTGGTCCTTCCTTCTGCAGTAGTCGACGCCGGTCCCCCGGCCCACGTCCTCGAAGGCGAACGCCTGACCGGCGACAGGTGACGTACGGTAGCCGGTTCCCGGAGTGCCTATGTAGCTTGGCAGACGTCGGATCCGACATCCGCTTCAGGGAGGTCAGCTCCTTAGTCTTGCGCTGGGGTGGCGGTTGGGAGACAGACCTGACGTCGGAGACCGGACGACAGGTGGAAGACTTATGGTGCTCCCCAGACCAGGACAAGGCCTTAGACGGAGTGGATGAAGATACAGGCCTGGAGGTCTTGACAGGTTGCAGAGAGGAGGAACCACTAACCGATCTGATGAGAACCGGGGGAGGCTGAGAGCGGGCCCTCGAGGGGAGAGCGGTCCTGACCTGGAGCGGAGTCTGCGGAGTCAGAGGCCCTGAGGGGATCTGGGTCTTTCTTCTCCCTGTGCTTCATGTGCCTGTGGGACTTCACTGACGACTTCCCCTTGGAGGAAGGGTCTCAATCCATAGCTCTGAGTTGAAAGCTTGAAGGGCCTTCTGGCGGTGGATCCTTGTACGGCTGTTGAAGCCCTGGCAGAAGGAGCAGGCCTGGGTGTCGTGGTCTGGGCCCAGGCAGCGTACACAGGCTGAGTGAGGATCCTTGAAAGGGATCTGCTTGCCACAGGCACACTTCGACGAATGGCCCTCCAGAGAAGCTGGAGAGGACATCAGATGAAATCCAGTGAGAAACGAACAGTTCAAGTATCCTAGTCGTCGCGCGCTAGAAGATGACCGAGAGGCCGATGCTGCGATGTCGATGGCAGGAAAAGAACTGGGGATTGTGGCGGGACCGCCTCCTTATGTACTACGCCCGACGTCGGAGGCGGTCCCCGCTGAAGACTGCTAGCTAGAAAATTTCCATGGGGTCCTGACGCCCGACGGCTTCAGTCCTAATGGTGTAACCTGCTGCAAGAGCTGTATCTCGAAGTAAGATGAGAGGGATACGTTTAGGGAGTATGCCAAGGTCCAATTTTTCATTGCCTCTGTGCAGAGGGGTTGACCTTGTGCCCCCTTGTTTATGTAGTACATGGTGGTTGTCTTGTCTGTTCTGATCTGTACTTCCTTCCCTCTGATCTGAATGGTAAATGACTGAAGAGCCAAAAGAACTGCCCCGAGTTCCAACAGGTTGATATGCAGAAGAGATTTCTGCTTTGTCCATAAACCGTGAGCTTTGTGGTCCCCCAGATGTGCTCCCCACCCCGGCAGGGATACATCTGTGGTTAGCACCAGAGAAGGGGCCTGTTACAGAAAGGGTACTCCTTGTCCGAGGTTGCTCCTTTCCTGCCACCACTGCAGGGCTTGAAGAAGAATGGCTGTCACTGGGACTAGTTTTGAAAGAGTCCTTTTGTGACCAATATTCCCTGAGGTAAAATTGGATGTCTCATCTGGAACCTGGAGCCTAACACGGTAGCTGTGGAGGCTGCCATGTGGCCTAACAACTGCAGGAAGTGCCTTGTTGGACTGGAGACATGAAGTGTGAAGGAACTGGCTATCTGGATAAGATTGTCCACCCTGTCTTGGGATAGGCATGCCATTCTCTTGTGCCCAGTTCTGACCCTATGAACTTTAGTAGCTGAACTGGTTCTAGTACAGACTTTTGTGAGTCACTAAGAACCCGAAAGAGGATAGAGAGGAGAGAGTTATGCTATTGACAGAGCCCCCCTCATTTGCTGATGTGACTGGCCTACTATGAGCCAGTCTAGGTAGGGGAACACCGTCACCCCTTGACAACTCAGGTGTGCCACTACCACGGTCAGACACTTTGTGAACACCCTTGGAGCAGATGTCAGTCCGAAAGGCATTGCCCTGAATTGGTAATAACCAGGTGGCAGCCTCAATCTGAGGTACTTTGTATGTGACCTTCTGACTGGAATGTGAAAGTAGGCATCTTTGACATCTAAGGATGCTAACCAATCCCGACTTAGGGTAGGGAGTATGGTAGCCAGGGTATCTTGAATTCTGGTTGTGTCAGATGCTTGCTTAGGTATCGGAGGTCTAGGATGAATCGCCACTCCCCCATTTTCTTTGCTGTGAGGAAGTACCTGGAATACAATCCCTTACCTCTTTGGGAAAGAGGGACTGATGCCACTCCATTTAATAGTAGTAGACTTGAAATTTCCTTCTCCAGCAGGGCTGTTTCTGAGGTGGAGGAGGATTTGAAGGCTCTTGACCTCAGCTTTGGGCAAGGCCTTGAAGCTGAGAACAAGTCCCTGGCCCACTACTTCCAGGACCCACTTGTCTGTGGTGATGTTTTTCCACTCCTGGAAGTAATAGGCCAGCCTGCCCCCTACTGGGATTGGGAGGCTACCAAGCAGTCCCCTCAGGGAGTCTGCTTGGACTGAGCTACAGGCTGAACAGAGGGGCTAGTGCTGCCATTACCCCTACCCCTGAAGTATCCCCTGGACTGGTACTGGGGACAAACTTGAAGCTGGAAGAAAGGCCTGTAAGGAGTTCTACCTCTGCCACTCCTTGCACAGTGCTTGTAGACAGCCTTGTATTCATCCATTTTTTTCATGTATGCCTCTGTTTGTTCCCCAAACAGAGACACCGGGTCACGAGGGAAATCCACTGCCTTGTTCAGAGTATCTTGAGTCAGGTTTTTAGTCCTGAGCCAGGCAAACCTCCTCAAGGATACAGAAGATGCCATTTGTATGGATAAAGTGTCATTAACATCCACTGCCATCCTGAATTGTGTTTCAGAGGCTTCAATGCCCCTTTTTGCAGCTTTCTCCAGGTCAGCAGCCATGGGAGAAGGGGCTGCCATGGCAATCTCCAGGATTGCGGACCACATGTTCTTTTGGTACCTGCCAATATAGGCCATATAAGTAGCTTGTTTTATAGCCAAGGAAGATCCTAAATAAATTTTCTTTGTGATGGAATCCACCCTCCTAGAATATTTTTCTGGGGGTGGGAGGCCAGAAGGATGCCAGCTTTGTCACAAGCTGCAGCCTGTACCACTCCATGACTGGGATGACCAAAAACAACAGACAAAAAAAATTAAAAAAAATCAGCTCCCGTCTTGGCTACCCGATACTTTGTCAACCTTCCTGTCTGTGGGTGGAACAAAAGTAGGGTTTTGCAGCACCTTCATGGTCTACTTTCATAAGGATTTGTGAAGAAGGAGAAGCAACTTCTTTGATGGTAGGACATCCATAATTTCTTCAGTCCTCTTCCTCATCTATATCTTCCTGGGATGGGAGGTCAAGGGACTGAGCCACTTGCTTCATGAAAGCAAAATATGAGGTAAAATCCTCAGTTCCCTTATCAGGGGACTCTGGCCTATGAGGAGCAGGGGAAATGTCAGGATCTATAGGTTCCCCATAATCATCATCAGGCTTCATCTCAAAATAATCATCCCCAAGGAGATCCCCACCATGGTCGGTTAAACCGTGGGTTGAATGTGAACCGGGAGTCTGGGTAACCAGTTGCTTCCCAACCGGAACCAGGGAATGTAGAGACCGAATTATTTTGATCGCATTAGCGATCTCTTCAGCAGAAGGAACCGCGGTTTGCTTCGGTTGCGGTTCCTGGTGCTTTTCCTTCCTCTTTTTTTACCATGGCCGATTCAGCAGCACTTTTTTTTGCAGAGCTATCGCCCCCGACACAGGGCAGCCCCTCCGGTTCATCCAGCTGCTCGGTGGCTGGGTTAGCAGCATTTTCAGCCAGTTTTTCCTTCAGTCTTTCCAATCTCCTATCAAGAGCAGACTGAGGAAAATTAGAGCAGATTTCACAATCTGTCAAGTGGTCAGACCCCAAACAGAAAAAGCACACCAAACGAGGATCTGCTTTAGCAAACAGTTCCCCGCACTCGGTACAGTGCTGGAAACCAACGGGTCCTGTTCTCTTTTTTGGTTTCCGTGACATAACCCGGACACTAGATGGAAAAATAAAGATTTTTTTCCCCAGTTAAACCTAAACACAGGAAAACAGGAGTTACCTTGTTTTTTTTTTTTTTTTTTTTTTTTTTTAAATAAGACCAGGAGTTACCCCGGTTGAAACTGACTCACTGAACCAGAAGTTACCCTGGGAAAATTTCAACTACAGTATCTAACCAACTATACCAAGTCGGAACAGAATTTTAACTAAAATTACAAATAAATGACAAAATTAACAGAGGGATGTGTCTGTTTTCTCCCGGTTAAGGAACCAGGAAGAAAAAAATTACTACTTACCCTAAACACTAAAAATCTAAAACACTACCTGAAAACCAAGGACAGTGAAAAGAATACCAAATAAAAGAATTTTATTAGTAAAATAACAGAGAAAATTAAGTTTTCAAGCAATGAAGGAGAGCTCTCCAGAGACATCTTACTGAGGCAAGCGGAGTAAAGAATCTGACAGTTTACCAGGGACAATGATTTGAAAACAGAGCTCAAGCCTAGCATTCCATAATTTGTATAGGTTCTATTAACCATTTTGGCTCCGGGCAGTCCTATGGTGAGACCATACTACATAAGTCAGAATACAGTAAGATTTCCTGGTGTTTTGAATCTGGCAATTCCAGATATCCAGTCAGATTTCTCCTAGTGACATCCTGTTCCCCAAGCTTCAAAGCCCATGGCTGATAACAGCTGCTTCGTCAGAGATGAAGGAAGGGTCAACAGGGGGTGAGGAGACTTCAGGGTATATTTAGCACAGTCCTCTATCCTAAGAGAACACCGTGAAGGTAGATGTACTCCTAGCACCATACTCCTCATGTGGGGGGTGGTCAGGGTTGTACTCACCCTCCTCAACTGGCTCTGAATAGGGCAGAGAAGATGGTGATGACCAAGAGCGTGAAGGGCACATCACCATGAAAGACAGCGCAGGTGCAGGCCTAGTATGCCCCAGCGGAGGAGCAATGTGGTGCATGAACTCCCAAAAGGAGCAGAGCATGGTCTTCACATCGATAGTAATCTGCATCAGGAAAGCACCCTGCAGCGTTTACAGTGGGGGCTGGGGCCCCAGCTTCGGTGGTACGGCCTGCAGAGTCATTGAGAGAGAGGCTGCAGCACAGGCATTGGTGATACAGCCTGGGGTGTCAACAGGTGAGGCTGAGGCCCCAGTGTCGACAGGACAGCCTGAGGAGTGAATGGGGGAAGACTATTCCAACTGCTGCCGCCATATGCCCCAGCAGCCGTAGAAGTGATCTGGCTGTTACCTGACGAGATGATGAGACAAGTCGAGCCTGTGCCTGCAGGTGTTCTGCCCTGTCTGGGGGCAGAAAACTTTTGCCTTGGGCAGCGTCTCTGCACCCAACTAAGGATCTGAAGTTCGAGTAGACTCGATAGACCGTAAGGCCTAATCTGCTGGCAAATAGTATGTTAGTATGTTAGTGTCCAAGACTGCCCCGATATACCGAAGCCTCTGACTGGGCCTTGGGGAGGATCTGAAGAAATTTAGAGTGATCCCCAGATCTCTGAACAGAGAGAAAGTGGCCTCCATGGTTCTGAGCAATTGATCCTTGGTCGAAGCTGTCAGAAAGCAATCGTCCAGGTCAGGGAAAACAGCGGCCTTCCCTCCATAAGGCCATGGCCACTATGGCCGAAGACCTGGTTGGGGGCGCCATGGCACAAAAGAACAGGCTGAAATGACAGGGCCCTGAACTTGTAATGGTTTCCTGAAGCAGAAAACCTTCTGTGGGGTGGGAAAACCCAAGATGGGAAGGTATGCATCCTGCATGTCCAGGGAACAAATCCAATCCCCCTGGTGTAGCAGGGGAAGGAGGCCGGAGAGCGTGACCATCCTGAACACTTTGTATTCTATGTACTGATTCAAGTGGCTGAGGTCTAGGATGGGATGCAAGTCTCCAGTTCTCTTTGGGACCAGAAGAAATGAGAATAGAAGCCCTTCCCTTGTTGTGCTGGCAGGATGGGTTCTATGGCCTTGTTTTCGCAGGAGCGCCTGGATCTCCTCTTGCATGAGGGCGATATGGGCCTGAGGGTGATGGAGGAATTTCTAGGGCATCTACAAGAATTCCAGAGTGTGACATTTTTTCTTTAACTGTAGAACCCAAAGATCTGAGGTTATTCTATGCCAGCCCTCTGCGTAGAGAGAAACAACCCCCACCGCCTCCCCCAGGGATTTGGCTGGGGGAGAGGGGTAGGTTAAGGAGTCAGGCTGAGGAGCCAGGAGAAGAATGCAGCCTGGGAGGTTCTGGAAGGTCTGGGGGCTGAACCTCCAAAGGCTTGGGTAGTGGCTTTTCTCTAAGGCACTTCTGGGTTGTTGGCCCCTGGGTTGCTGTTTGGAGGGGCGACGAAAGGACTGCCGCTGAGAGGATTTAGGCGACTACCAGTATAAAGTTTGTACCGACTGCAAAGCCTTGCCAGACTCCTGTAGCCGAGTGATCATGTTTTGAGAATCCTTGCCAAATTGAACGGGTTCCCTAAAAGGGGCATCTAGGATCTTGGGAATGCACATCTGGAGCAAAATTGGATACTCTGAGCCAGGAGTAGCGACGAAGGCAAACTCCCATAGCCACAGCTCTGCCTGCAGAGTCCACTGAATCATGGGCTCGGAGATTGCGAGTACCAACATCAGAGCCCAATCTGAGGAAGTTCAACAGTTCAGTCTTGCCCGGAGCATCAGGGTGGGACTGTGTAATCTCCAAAGCCTTCTCCCACAGAGCATTCTGGCATTGGACCATGTGGGCCATAAAGTTCAGGGCATGGACAGTGCAGGTGGCAGAGGCATAGCCCTTCTTGCCAAATTGGTCTGTCTGGAGTCTCAATAGGGAGGCTGAGTACTAAGGTGCCTGGGCCACTTAGAGTTGACATGGGCAGCACTGATAACTACCAAGTCAGACTCTGGTGCTTCCTATAAAATGGCTCGTCCCTTGGGCATTGTACAGGTGATCTGCCTTCTTGGATGTTACTGGAGTTGAAGATGGGTGTTTCCAAGCAGCCTATTGACATCCTTAAAAGACTCAATTGGGGGTGGAAGACCAAGGATAGTGACTTTATGGAGAAAAGTGGCTAACCGACATCGATCGGGTCCACTTCCTCAGTGTCCCAACCAACAGGGAAAGTAGTTACGAAAGAACTTACCATAACAGTAGATCTTCAAGAGGAGCTCTTGCTGCAGGTACTACCATTAGGATTGAAGCAGTCAGGCATCAGGACCCCATGGAAAACTTGTAGCTAGCAGTCCAAGGCAGGGGACCACCCTCGACATCGGCTCAGTCAGACGTGGTATAAAGGGGACAGTCCCCCGGTGCCATCAGTTCTCCCGCCGGAGACCCAGCTATAGAAAAACAGGAGAACCAAGCAGAAAATCCCCACCATGCTCTGGTGACAAAAACACCTAAATACTATCCCAGAGGATGGAGGGTGGGAAATCCACCTGCTGCAAGAGCTCCTCTCGAAGATCTATTACTGTAAGTTCTTGCATAACCGTACTATCCGTCTTCGAGGGTGGAGCTCTTGCAGCAGGTAATACCATTAGGACTGAGTTCCAAGCAGTACCCAAGGATAGACCAAGGTCTGAGAGGGGTGGTGGATAACGAGGATGCATCTAAGAGAGAAGGCCTTGTAGGACTGCCAGTCCAAACCCTGCTCTCTTTCTGGACGCAATGTCCAAGCTGTAGTGTCTGATGAAAGTGTGGAATGAATTCCACGTGGCTGCCGCACAAATGTCTGCCGAAGAGACATTTCATAGTGCTGCAAAAGAAAAGGCCACCGCTCTGGTGGAGTGGCCCCTTACGGTGCCTGGAAGAGGCCTGTTATGATGCTCATAACAGAACGAAACAATGTACTAGTCAATAAGCTAGAGATTGTTCAGAAATGGTGGCTCCCAGCATCCACTTAGCGAATGAGAAGAACAACTGGTCCGACTGTCTGGAGGAGTGGGTCCTGTGGAGGTAGCACTCAAAATACAATGATGATGTGCAACAGTGTTTCACCATGGTTGGAAACCTCTGGGTAATAAACCAGAAGGTTGATGTCCTGGTTAAGGGTCAGCACGGACACCACCTTCGGCCTGAACTTTGGATTTGTGCATAAGTTCACCCTGTCTATGGAAGACTATATAGGGTTCCTTACACATTAGAGCCTGGAGCTCGGAAACCCTTCGAGCCGAGGTAATGGCTACCAAAAGGAGGGTCTTCCATGAGAGGATGCGCAGCTCACAAGAAGCTGCTGGCTTGAAGGGAGGAAGGTTCTGCTTCTCCAGGACAAAAAGAAGGTCCCAAGGAGGAACAATGTCCCTCTTGGGAGGTTTGATATGTAAGATCCCTCTTAGAAACATCTTGCAGGCACAGAGTTGTGCCAGACACTTCTCCGAAAGGGTCATGATATGTGGAAATCACACACACGTGCACCCCGATAGACGAATAGCTCAGTCCAGAGTCCAGAAGGTGACAGATATTCTAGCACTTGCCCAGCCGGACAACCCAGGGGATTCAAGGCACAGGCTGAAGCCCACAAACAAAAGCGTTTCCATTTCAGAGCATAGGTGGCCCTGGTGGAAGGCTTCCTAGCTACAACCAGTACTTCCGCCACCCTGCTTGACACTACTAATCTCTCTTCTGCCAAGACTGCAGGAGCCACGCATGCAGGTGAAGAGAATGAAGAGCAAGATGGACTAATGTCCCCTGATCTTGTGAAAGCAAGTGGGTGGAGAGTGGCAACTGGACTGGGGGTTCCAGAGTGTTGCTGGAGCAACAGAAACCAAATTTGGCGAGGCCACAGAGGAGCCACCAGAATCATTCTGGCTCCCTCCGATTACAATTTGAGTAACACACTCTGAATGAGTGGAAAGGGAGGGAAGGCATACAGAAACTTCCCTGTCCAAGAAAGGGACAATGAGTCTTGCCAGAAAACACCAGGCCCTGGAACGAGCGAGAAAAAATGCTGCAGTTTGGCGTTGCACGGGGACGCAGAGGTGTCCAACTCTGTAAGGCCCCAGCAAGCGAACAGGTAGTCTACGATTTCTTGAAGCAGTTCCCACTCATGGTTCAGGGAGGTACAGCGCCTGAGACAGTCAGCGAGGATGTTCTGGGCCACGAGCAGATGAACCGCAACGAGGTCCAGACGGCATTGTACTGCCCAGTCCCACACCCTCATGGCCTCCCTGCAAAGGGTGTACGAATGAGTACCTCCATGTTTGTTGATGTAGAAGTCTGTCTGCACCAAGAGAGGACCCGGAGAGAGAGTTGGTCCTCGAATGCCATTACAGCATTCAGAACGGCTCATTTTCAGAACACTGATATGTAGAGAGCCCTCTGATGGACCAAGACCCCCAGGTCCTGAGATCCCCCAAATACCCCCCAGCAGGAAAGAGGCATCTGTGGTCAGAGTTTGAAGAGGAGTGACTCTTCGGAAAGGAATTCCTCTTGCAAGATTGTTGGGGCTGAGCCACCAGTCTAGAGAATGCTGAACAGCCTGGGTGATCTGGATTTGGAGATCCAGATCGTCCACCAATTGGTCCCATTGGACTCTGAGGTGCCTCTGTAGGGTCCTCATATAAAGTCTGGCTTGGGGTACTGTGACTATAGCCGAAGCTGTGTAGCCTAGGAGCTGTAGAACTGTCTGGGCAGTGGAAAAAGGGGGCGCTTAGCAGCCCCCTGGCCAAACTCTGAAGGCAGTCTGCCCGATCTGGCAGAAGAAATGCTCTTCCCTGAACGGTGTCCAGAATGGCTCCTATGAACTATAGTGTCTGTGCTGGCCAGGGATGGGACTTCGGCCAATTTAAATATTCCCCAGGGTGGAAAAAAGGGCCTGCGTTTGTCATAGAGCGATTAGGAGTACCTCCTCCTCCGATCAGGCGGAGAGGAGCTAATTGTCTAGGTAAGGGCAGACAAAGAGGCCTCTCCTGCAGAGGGCCGTCGCTACCACGGCCAGGCATTTGGTGAAGACCCGAGGGCTGAAGAAAGGCTGAAAGGGAGTACTCTGAATTGGTAGTGCTTGTCCCTGAACCAAAGAAACCTTTTCAGAGACTTCAGGACCTTGATATGAATGTAGGCTTCCTGCATATCTAGGGAGCACAGCCAGTCTGCCTGCTGAAGCAGGGGAAAAAGGCTTGCCAGAGTGACCATTCGAAACCTCTGGTATTTTACCAAGAGGTTGAGCTGGCTGAGAGGTTGGACGAAAGTCTCCCGTATTCTTCAGGTCCAGGAAGAAGCAGGAATTGAACCCTGTCCCTCCCTGGGCCTGTGGGACCTTTTGAATGCCTTTATTTCCTAGCAGCTGATGAATAGTGGCTTCTAGAAGAATACCATGCTCCAGTGGACAACGGGCTGGGAGGGGTTGTCCGGCAGGACAGAGATGAACTCTATCAAATACCCTTTCTGAATGGTATCCAGTACCCATTGGTTTGCACTGGTACTGGACCATTCAAGCGAGTAGAGCGCAAACCGCCCTACCTGTTCGGTCAGCCTGTCCCCGAAGGGGGGGGAAGGTGACAGCAGAGGGAATCCGGCAGATGGGGTGGTAGGGGCTTGGGCCCTGGGAACTTTAGGCTGCTTGGGGCCCAGGGAACCTTGAGGGGCAGGGTGACCCCGCCTCTTGAATCCCTTACCTTGGGACTGCTTACTGCCTTGTCCCTGCCCTTGACCTCTACGAAAAGGACATCGGCGGGGCTCGTGGGGCTGGGACTTGTACACTCAGTGTACATCCGCCACCGGTCCTCAGACTCCTGAAGCTGCTTCGCCATCTGTTCAACTTCAGGGCTAAACAAAACAGGGCCCGGAAAAGGAGTGTCTAGAATGGATTACTGAAGGTCCGATTGGAAACCTGAGGCAGCGGCCCTGGAAGCCATGTCTACGGCGTCATAACACCACCAGAGGGCATGCTTGTCCACATCCAGGCCCGACTGGGTACATGCCAAGATCTCCTGTTTGAAGTCAGAGTCAGGGAGGGTCTCTACTAAGTTCATGGTCTTTCTCCACAGGGACTGCTGGTAGGTGATCATATGGGCCATAAAGTTCAGTGACCTGATGGTCCCAGTAGCAGAGGGGAAGACCTTACAGCCCCAGCTATCTAGTTTCTTGGAAACAGGGTCAGGAGGTTGGGAGCTTAAGTGTTTCAGCTGAGCTCCTCTCCCGTGGGCAGCAGTAAGAACTAGAGAGTTAGCCTTTGGCTGTTCTGCCAAGAATAGCTCTGATTTGGGAAGCTTATATAGTCTGTCTGCCTTCCTTGGAACCGCCAGGATAAAGGATGGTGTACGCCAGGTGAGACAAGTAACATCCTGGAAGGGCTCCACAAATGGTGGGATCACCAAGGGCTTGGGTTCCTTTTCACCAAGGAACTTGGCCAGGCATTTACACTCCCGGTCTAGGTCCTCAGTGTCCGACTCAATCTGGATGTGCCTCATGTCAAGGAAAGAGGGATCATCCGGAGGGGACGGTGGAGAATCCTTAGGTTCTGGCAAGGGAGGATAGAAGCCTCCATCCGATGTATCCAAGTCTACACCTGCCTCATCAGAGGAAGACGTGATGGGAGGGGACGAAGGCTGCTTCAGTTTCCCTTTCGGATGTGGACTTGGGTGCTCCTCCTGGTTCCCCTGAGGTTCTGGGGTGGCAGAGGAGGAACCTTATCCGGGGGCCAGTATAAGAGGTCCTCTTTTACAGTATTCCACCAGGTGGTAAAGAGATTACCAATATCTGCCAGTGGGACGACCGCGGGTGCCAGTGCTGGTTTGGCGGGCGGGCATCAGGTCCTTGGGAGCAGGCGTCTGGGGATCTTGAGTCCCAGCTGGAGTGGCAAGCACCTGGTCCGGAACCCCGGCGTCAGACAGCAGGCGACCAGTATCTGGTGTGGTCTTAACGAGCGTCTGGTCCCTCGAGGGAGGGGCAGACTGCTGATCCTCATCCAGCGACCACCCCGTGTCTGGCATCTGGGAGCGGGTTGTCAGAGTAGGCAACCGGCTGGTGGGCGTTAAGTCTGTCAGAGGAACACCTTAGCCTGGGGTGGAGGTGTGAGCCAGGCGTCCTGCCAACCGGAAGGTTCTTTGGAACGTTTTCTCTTCACGAGAGACCTAGACCTGTCCTGGGCCCTGTGCAGGCTTTCCTGGGTCGACCCTGTGGTTTCTGGAGGTCGATGAGCCAGAGAGGTAGAGTGGTGTCCCGCTGAGGCAGACTCACGGTGGTGTCCCTGGGGAGGGGTGGGAGTGGACTTGGAGGAGTGGGAAGGTTCGGATGGCCGAGCCCGAACCAGACCTTTTGCTGGATGAAGACGTCACCTGTTTGGCTGGCAACCAAGGGCGGGATTCAGACCTGGCCCGGTCCTCCTTGTGATGCTTCCCCCAGAGGGCCTATCTTTAGGAGGGGATTCTCTGGCGGGAGAGGACGAGCTGGCACCGGGTCCTCGCTGCATGGCCGCAAGCTTTTTCTCCAAAATGAAGGTTTTGGGGCATGGGCTCTTCTGGCGTGCGTCTTTTGGATGAAGTTCTTACAGTGGGTGCAGGAGTCAGGCTGATGTTCTGGGCCTAGGCAGATGAGGCAGGCTGCTTGGCTGTCTTTGGCGGATAGCTGCGTCCCGCACACACACTTAAGACTTTTGCCGCGGTGGTAAGAGCGACGACAAACAAGGCAAAGGTTAATATTAGGATAAGAGAAGAAAAATGACTTATCTGGCTGTTGACTGCTGAAAGAGACGTCCGAGGAGCCAAACTACGCGGGTAGACTGCGGTAAAAGAACTGAGATGGTGCCAGGGGACGCCTCCTTTATACCCCGTCTGGCCAGTAGACAGAACAGACATCGAGGCAGTCCCCTTCCACAGACTGCTAGCTACAAGTTTTCCATGGGGTCCCAACGCCTGACGGCTTCAGTCCAAATGGTATTACCTGCTGCAAGAGCTTCACCCTCGAAGACAGATCTGGATGTGTCATCACCTCTATAAAAGTAGGATCATCTTGAGGAGAGCAAGGGGCATCTCTGGGTTCCTCTTGTTCTGACGGCAAGTCAGAGCCCTCAGGTTCTTCAGAAGAGGAGGAGGAAAAATATCCTCCAGACTCGCCCAAGTCCAGAGATGGAGGTGCAAGCCACAGTGACTTCGATGAGTCCTCGGGTGACTGGCACTAGCCCCGTCCAGCCGTGGAGTAGGCTCTTTAGGAGGTGGCAGAGTCTTCCTAGGGGTACCTGGTCCTTATCCGGATTCGAAGGAGGGTCCCTAGGAGTCAGAGCAGGAGGCTCCCTTGGGAATTCATCCTAAAAGTGTGCCCACCAAGCTGCAAAAAAAAAGGGCATGAAGATCTGTGCGCAGATTCTGAGCCATGACAGGGAGAGCTGGCATCAGAGGGGTAGGCTTAGAAGGCCCTGGCATCTGTTCCTTAGGTTCTCATAACCCGGACATCGGGTTAACAGGCACTGGTCCCTGGGGTATGGAGCCGTCCGGCATCAGTACAGGGAGAGAGAGACCAGGAATATCACCCTCGGGTGTCGGCTTAGTGATGACAGGTTGAGCCAGGGTTCGTCCAAAAACCAAACCCAAATTCAATTTTTGCCCGATCCAAACTTGAACCCTACAAAAAAAAAAACGGATTAACCCAAACCAAACACGAACCCAGACCATGTGAGATGGGAACCCGCATGGAGGCAATACAGTGAATTCATTAGAACTCTAACTGAAATTACACAAAAAGAAAACCTCAAACTTAACTCCCAAACTTCTGCTTATGAAATCAAACTGAACCAAACTAACTATACCCTGCCAAACCCAAACCAAACTAGAACCCTAAAAACATGTCGAACCTTGGCTCCAACGACAGGATCTGCCGGTGACAGAGAAGGGTTACGGGACGATTGCTGCAGCATCGCCCGAGTCGACATCAGAGTAGCTGGCGTGGGCTGTTGCCAGTCTGGAGACGCAGCTGGTGCTTGCCATGAAGGAGATGCCTATCCCAGGGCGCTAGCTCTCGAGTAGGGCAGAGGCATCACTCTTGCAGGGGAGGTGAAAGCATGCACCTAGCATCGCTGGGAGGCATCAGTCCCTGAAGTTGGAGCAGACTTATCCAATGCTCGGACCAGCAGGGAGACTGGCAAAGACCCACCCACGGAAGACCCAGTCGCGCCCCCTGGCTGAGGACCTGACTCATGTATGGGCCAGAGCATCAGGAACTGAGAGGCTGAGAACTAAGTCCCGAGCCCCGGAGAACCACCGCCAGACACCCTGATGATAGCAGAAAGTTTGACCACTGGGAGTCTGGAGGGAGTGAGGGCTGCCAGAGTGGAGGGGGCAGACTTCTCACGGGAGAAGACCCAGGCTCGGTCCCAGATTTGCACGGGGACCTGGAACGCGAAATCTGACCGGGATTTGTCCCCATGCTTCTCCCAGTGCTTGTGCTTTCCGCTGAACTACTTCCTGTGAGATGGAGAAAGTCGAAGTCCCGGATGCCGGGGAAGAAAAGGTACTTTTGTGGAGCTCCTTCATCGCTGATGGTCTCAGCAGCAGCAGAAAGCTTTTTGGTGTATTCTGGCATTGCAGCCTGGTGCACTGGTTAAAATCCTGGCATTGCTGGCAGGCTTCAATGTCATGGCCTAGGCACAGCAGACAAGAAGCATAGCCATCCTTATAGGGAAGCTGTTTGCCACACACGCATACACACAATTAGTCTGCTGCTCCAAAGAAGAGGATGAAGAAAACATGCAAGAAATACTGGGAAAAATTTTTTAACAAAATAAAGCGCAGGTAACGTGAAGAAAATGGTGGTCAGCTATAGCAGAAGACATCCATGGAGGTCCAACTTGTGCAGGTCAATGGCGGGAAAAGAAATTAGGTTGGGTTGGGGGACCACTCCTTTTATACCATAGGTGGACATCTGGGGTGGGCTGACGTCAGGGAGCAGTCTCCCATTGTATAAAGCTAGCTAGAAGTTTTCCGCGAGGGTCCTGGCGCCTGCCGACTTCAGTCCTAATTGTGTTGCCTGCTGCAAGAGCCCCCTTGAAGTGAGATAAAAGAAAAGCAGAAAATAGTACATGGGGGAGGGGGGCTTCCATGAAGCCCAGCCAAGCTGACCCCATGCAGTCGCTCGATGCGTGACCTGGTCCATCTCAGACTAGGAATGGGGGGGCCCTCACTCCCCGGCCCTGCCAAAAAATGGGAACTCATGGTGAAACCATTACAGGGCATCTACAGAGGAGGTGGAGAGACTGTCTGGAGGAGCTGGGGGCTGGACTGACGCTGCCCACCCCACACTCCAACCACCACGGGTGAAGGAGTGAATATCTATATGACCAAAAAAAAAAATTTTTTTTGTACTGGCTTATGCCAATCACTCAGCAAGGGAAGAGTACAAGAAATGAAAATTACGTACCTACTGTAATTCTTGATCTTCTTGGACAAAGTCTTCAACACTCATTCACACTAGTGGGACTATGCCAGAGGCGCTAGGACCGAGCAGGAGCCAACATCTTTGGGAGGGCCGCGCATGCACAGCGCCATGAGACTGGCTGCAGAGTGCACAGCCACTCACGTCAATCCTCCAACCACCTCAGTGACTTTTTTACTGATGAGGTACAGCATAAACTGACCTAGTGAAACTAACCAATGTCAGACATAAAATCGTCCGAATGGCCCATATAAGAAGGGTCAACACAACAGTGTCTTCATAGCCCAGCCATCGAGGGAGTGAAGACCAAAAATAAGATAACTGAGCTCGGGGGATGGCGTGTGGGCAAGTGAATGAATCTTGGAGACTTCGTCCAAGAAGATCAAGAATTACTGTAGGTAGAGGGGCACTGTGGAGCAAGCCCACTGACAAGATGCACTCAGCAGGAGCTCTGATTAACTGCGCAAACAGTATAAAAAATAGTTTCATCAACTGAAAAGTAATACTCGACAGAATAAAAGTCTTGGTATCTAGCCAAACAAAACAATCTCTCAAGTATGGGTCGAACGGGTAAAGCCCCCGCAGCTGGACTGAAGAATCCTCAGGTGGAATCAACTCCAGCACTGGCGGCAATGAAACAGGTGGATGCGGAGACAGAACATCTGTGGTGGGCACTGCAGAAATCTATGCATGCCATACATGGCAAGGTTGAATACCTCCTAAAAAAGTTTGCAGAGCAAGATGCAAAAATCGCAGTAGCTTCCACAACAGCAACTACAGCAGAATCAAAGGCGACCAAAGCCTTAACATAGACTGGTAAGCTTACCCAAGAAAATGCTCAACTTCAATACAAACTGGAAGCCCTCGACAATTCAGAAGGCTCCAATATACGCACTGTCACGCTGCCAGAAACGTTAAGGGAGACAATCTGCTGTATTTCCTGAGGGAGTGGAAGCCAAATGCACTAAAATTGGACTCTGTGCCTATAGCGGAAAACATGAAAAACCCTATCGGGTGTCTCAAGAGATCGCTTGCCGCAAATAAGGATTTACCTCGCACGATCCTGCTGATTACATCCAGTCCAATAATGAGGGACAGCATCCTACAGGCCGCAAGAGAAGCCACGTGGCTCAATTTCCAGGGGGCAACTCTACACTTTTTTCCTGACTTGTCCTACGCAAAAGAGCTCCAAGAAAGACATCTGATGGTGCGAGGGCCCAGATACAGAATCTTGGGGCGGCTCACTCCCTTCTTATGCCAGCTAGTTTAAGGATCCATTACAGGGTACATACTTATCAATACACGGATCCCGAAGAAGCAGGCAAAAAAGCTGAAGCCTAGACAAGGGAATTTGATCGCAATAGAAACTCAGTCCTCTGATTCAGGGAAGACACTTGAAATTTAAGCTTAATGTACAAAGGGGACTGCAATTACATGAAAGTAAGGCCAGATAGAGAAATTAATAAATAAATCTATAGTCAACCTATGTTCAGCCCTGATTAAGCCTTCCTGCCGAAAGGCAGTTTAAGATATAGTTTAAAACTATATGTTAAAACCTTGTAAAACTCTTAAGGGCAATATTTTTCTAAAAAATGTGTTCGTTATGGCTCAACGTTATAGTTAGATGTAGCCACCTACACAAAAAAGTTAGCCTTGTTAAAATGGCTGCAGCCATGCGCTGCTATAGAGAGCTAATGATAATATTACTGTCTAATGAATAATATTGCTCAAGCTATTGAAATTTGATGCTCGATTGCAGCTGATCTGAGAGTTATACTGCAGATTGCTTATTTATCATGGAATTACATTTTTTGGAAGAGCATCATAACAGGTTGTTGGTAGAAAATGTTTGGCCCTCTTATTTTATTGAAATGATCATTCAAAGTCTTGTGGGGTGCAGCATATCTTAGACTTACGCTGGACATCTGATTTTCAGGAATACCCCCACATCCGAAATCCAGACTGTCTAGATTAAATAAAACTACTACATTGGATGTATCGGAAAGCATTCTGCGATATCTGACATGAGATTACTATGCCATTGTTTTTAATTTAAGACAAAATATAATTATTTGAAAAGAATTAGAATTAGGTAAGTAATTTTTATATCTTCCTGGACAAAGTCTCCAGTCATTCACACTACTGGGAGAGTACAGAGCCAAAATAATCCCGAGAAGGATGGCAGGAGAGAAAGGAGCTCACCGAGAGAAGTCCATTGAGGATTGTCCTGCCAAAGGCGCATGCTGTTTGCGTGGACATTCAAGGTGCAGTGCTTCACAAAAGTGTGCACAGAGCTCCAAGTAGCTGCACTGCAGATGTCTGCAATGGGCAAGTTCTGTATTTCCGACAGAGTTGCCACAACTGCTCTACTAGAGTGGGCGTACACCCTGCCTTCCAGCTAGACCTACGCCATTTAGTAGCAATGGCAGAGACATGCTACCAGTCACGCTAAAATACACCTGATGGCAATGGGCTGACCCAGTCAAGTAATGCTGAACAAGACAAGAGTTGCTTGGATTTACAGATCTTTCGTTTTGTCGATGTAGAACCACAAAAAAACTTTACATCCAGAGAATATAAGGTACTTTCCCCCCTCATTCTGGAAGTTCGCAAAGTAGGTCGGAAGGACCAAAGGCTAGTTCAAGTGGAATTCCGAAACTAGACTACTTTTGGAAGAAATTTAGGGAGAGTTCTGAGAACCACCTTGTCCTTGTGAAATACTGTATACAGAGGGTCTGTGACCAGGGCGTGCATTTCGGACACACTGCGAGCGGACATAATGGCGACAAGGAAGGTAGTCTTCCAGGTCAGGAACTTCAACTTGCAGGTTGCTAGAGGCTCAAAAGTTTATGACTGAGCATGTCTAGCACACGGTTGATATTCCAAGCAGCTACCAGTCTCCTGACCAGTGGCCTAGTGTGGAGGATACCTTTAAGAAACCTTTTAACCAAAAGAGCAGCTGAACCACTGACCTGTGTGGATAGGCTCATGAGTGAGCCGAAATCATGAGATGTACCTTCACCGTCCCAGTGTGTGGCCTTGTATTTGACAGGTCTACAGATACTCTAAGACTGTTTGGTGGGCAAGAAAAGCGGTCCAGGGAGGACATTGCACACCAGATGGATAACTGTTTCCACTTCGCCATGAGAGTCTTCCTAATGGATGGCTTGCGCGCTGCTAGGAGAATGTGTGACTACGGGAGAAGTCAAATCTACCCACTTCTATCTTTTCAGGAGCCAGGCGTGGAGATGAAGGGACCTCAGGTTAGGATGTACCACTGGGCCCTGCGTCAGAAGGTCCGTCTGAAGTGGTAGTTGTATTGGTGGAACTTCTGGTATCCATTTAATGGAAACCAAATCTGACAAGGCCAGTATGGGGCAATGAGGATAATTCTGCCCCCGTGCCTCCAGCTTGAGCAGCACCCCCTGAATTGGGAGGAAATGCATACAGAAAGCATCTTGTCCACCGCAGTCTGAATACATCCTGACAGAAAACACCAGACTTAAGATTTCTGGAGCATAATAAAAGCAGTTTTGCATTAAGTGAGGACACAAAAAGGTCCAGGTCCGGTGTGTCCCACTCTTCGGAGAGAGACTGCATGATGCTGGGGTCGAGAGACCACTCGTGTGGATCCGCTCTGTTCTGCTGAGGCGATCTACTAGATCATTCTGGACTCCAGGTAAGTAGACTGCCTGTATCAGTGCTTTGTATTCCAGGCACCACTCCCACTCTCCCCTAATTTCCCTGCACAGAGGGTAAGAGTGTGCTCCACCCTGCTTGTTGATGTAGTACATCACTGCCTTGTCTGTCTGAAGGAGAATTACTCTGACAGAGGATGTCCTTCAGGGCTCAGACATGTACAGGACAGCTCTCATTTCCAGGACATTTATGCGGAGTTGATATTCATCGGACTCCAGACCCTGGATGTGGAAATCCTGACAGTGAGCTCCCCACCACAACAGAGATGCATCCGTGTCTCTATAGTGGCAAAGCGGATGCCTTGAAGATTCACCTGTCCACCAGGTGAGCGACCACCTTAGGGGTTAAGTCACCTTGATGAGAAAGGACTACAGATGTGTGGTCAGGGACCACCGAGTACTGAGCATCCACTGAGTGGTTCTCATGTGAAGACGAGCCAGAGGCACCGTGAACACTGATTATGCCATGAGACCCAGCATTCGTTGCATCATGAGACCTCGAACCGAGTCGTTCTCTGATGAAGCGAGCCATCTGGAGGATATAGTTTCTCCTGTCCTCCGGAAGGAAGGTCCTTGCTCTGGAGGTGTCCAGGAGAGCTCTTATGAAGAGAAGTTCTTGGGAGGGCTGCAGCTGCGATTTTTCAAGATTCAACACAACTCCCATGGATGTGAGTAACTTAGAAGCCGTGGTCACTGCTTCCTGCGTCCCTTGTCTGGAGGAGCTTGCTAAGAGCCAGTCGTCTAGATACGGCAATACTTGAATTCAAAGTTTCCTGAGATGCGCAGCGAGTACTGCAAAGCACTTTGTAAAAACTCGAGGCACCAAGAACACCCAAAGGGTAGGACTCTGAATTGGTAGTGCTGACTCAGAACCACAAATCAGAGATACTTGTGGTTGCTTGGATGTATGGGAACATGTTGGTAGGCGTCCTGCATGTCCAGAAATGCCAGCAAATTTTGATTATTCAGAGGCAGAAGCGTACCGAGTGATATCTTGAATTTCTTTGAAGAGGAATTTGTTTAACTTCCTTAGGTCTAGAATAGGGCGCATACCGCCTGTTTTCTTTGGAATTAGGAAGTAATGGAAGTCAAACTGTGTCCCGTTCCTCCTGAGGAACTACTACTGCCCCATTGTTCAAAAGGTCCTGAATCTCGGAAGCAAGCAAGTCTGAGTGACAGTCAGTCTGGGCTGTCATTTGGGTGGATGATCTGGATCGAAGTACCTCAGGTTCGAGCTGCCTCAGGCCACTACCAGTTCAGAGCAATGCCCTTCGGCCTCACTTCTGCCCCAAGGGTATTCACCAAATGCCTGTTGCTGCAGTGCTGCGTTAACTAAAAGGCAAAGATTGCCATCTTTCCTCCTGGACGATTGGCTCTTAGTAGGTCAGTCCTCAGACCAGGTCAATTTACACCTTCAGATAACGCGGCAACTGTTACCTCTCTAGGTTTCCTTCTGAATCTCTCAAAGTCAATTTCTAGAGCCGGTTAGCTTCTTCCTTATAGGCTGAACTGAACACAGAAAGCCAGGGCCTTCCTCCCCTGGACAGGGCAAGACCCTAGTCCCCTGGCCTCCTCATTTACACTGCAGGTCTCCGCCAGCAAGGCATTTTCTGTAGCTCCTAGGACACATGGCTGCTTCCACAGCAGTTGTGCAAGGAGCAGCATTTCAGATAATGACATTCAGTTCCATTTGAGAGCTTTTTGGTCTCAAAAGAACGGATCCTCTTACCAAGCTGATCCCAGTAACTCGACCCCTGATCCAAGCCCTACAGTGGTGGCAGGACTCAGAGCAACCTGAGACAAGGGGTTTCTTTTGTCACTCAGTCTCATTCTCTAATCCTTACTGCAGATACGTCCCTCTTGGGCTAGGAGCTCCACATGGGCGACCTCACCACCCAGGGTCTATGGTCTCCCAGGAATCTCTGCTCCACATCAACCTGGTTGGAGCTCAGGCAGTTTTTCTAGCACTTAGCTTTTCCAAATCTGTTCAGAACTTAGAGTATTCAGGTCAGAACAGACAACACCACTACAATGTGATACATCAAAGCAAGCAAGGGGCACTTGGTCTCACGGCCTTGAGCACTCAAGCGATGAAGTTGTGGTCTCTGGCTTACTCCTGAACACCTCCCTTACAGCTGTTCACCTCCCAGGCAAGGACAATGTCCTGGCAGATGCTCTCAACAGGATTTCCCAGGGCCTCCACGAATGGTCACTGGATCCCCTGGTCTTGGGAGTGGTATTTGCTAGATGGGCACCCGCAGATAGATCTTTTTTGCATGCCCAGACAATCATCACTTCTCTTTTTTGCCAGGCCCCCAGTGTTGGGCCTCCCCTGGATGCCTTAGCCCTCAGTTGGGAGGGAAGTTTCTCTATGCCATCCCTCCCTTCTCTCCTGTTCAAAGTGCTAGTCAAAATCAGATCCCAATCATGCAAAGTCATTCTGATACTCCGGATTGGGCCAGACAGCCCTGGTATCCACTCCTGCTGTCCTTAGCAGTCCATCCTCCCTGTCACTTCCAGGAATCACAATCTATTAGTCTGTGCCCAGGAAGAGACCTGGCTCCCAGTCTCAAATCTCAATCTCAAGGCTTGGTTTCTTGAAGAGTTAGAGTTTGTTGGTTTACACCTTTTCCCAAGGTGTAATGGATATATTGAAGGCTGCAAGGAAGCCTTCTACAAGACTACCCACAATTCCAAATGGAAAAGGTTTTCCATATGGTGCTCGGAGAAAGCATATTTCCCCAGTCTCTGCATGATCTACCCCACAGTCCTGGATTATATGGTCCACCTGAATTCTTTGGGGCTGAGACCAGCTACCCTGAGGGTGCACTTGGCAGCTGTGTCTGCTTTTATTTCAGCAGGTAAATCCTCTTCCTTTCAGCTCATCCTGTATTTTCCAAGTTTTTAATGGGTTGTTTCACACCACCCTCCATTCAAGGGATCCTGCCCCTGCTGGATCTTAATGTTTGCATTGCTCAGCTTAGCAACCCCCTTTGAGCCCTTGTCTTTCAGCTGAGCTCAAGTACTTGACTTGGAAAACTGTGTTTTTGGCCATCACCTCTGCCAGGCCTTAAGTGAATTACAGGTTGTTAGTGGAGCAGGAGTTTATCTCTTTTCACAGAGATAAGGTGGTCCTTCGGACTAACAGAAAGTTCCTGCCTAAGGTGGTTTCAGATTTCCACCTTAATCAATCTATTCTTCCAGTGTACTTCACGACACTCCTCCTCTGGGGAGAGAGGATGCTGCACAGCCTAGATGTGAAGAGAGCCCTTAGTTACTACATAGAGCATACTAAGGGTCATAGGGCTTAACTCCCTCCAACTGTTTCCTCACCTATGGTGTGAAGTTGGTAAAGGAGGCCAGCCACTAAAAATATCCATTGCCAGGTGGATTGTCTCTTGTATCCAATTCCTGCTATGAGGAAGTTGGGTAAAGTTCCCCCCTCAGGCCTGAGGGCTCACTCTACAAGAGGTACAGTTGCTTCTCTGGCTGCTGCCAGAGACATTCCTATTCTAGAAACATGTCAAGCAGCTACCTGAAAACAGTTCACACACTTTACCAAGCATTACTCCCCTGGACATCCAGGCTAGGAGTGATGTTCGGTTTGTCACAGCCGTTAACTTCAGAGCCTATTTCTAGGTAGGTTCTGTCCCACTCCTCATGGGGGTACTGCTGTGTAGTCTGCAATTGTCATAATATAGCAAGACTGTCATGTTGTTTGAAGAAAAATTACTCACCTTAGTAATGTTGTTTCTTCTAATGGAGTCTTGCTATATTATGACCTCCCTCCCTGCCTGCCCCTCTCAGAACCCTCTGTTTTGGGATGTGGGTGGGCAGTACAGGATTAGTACTTTTTTTTTTTTTTGATGCCCACCTTATTTGTTTTTGCACCTACCTTTTGGGTGAATTGGTATTTGTGTTTTTATTTGGGTCTCCTGACTTGGAGTCTTTGTTTTAGGCCAAAAATGAGTGTTTATGTTAGTAGCCAGTTGGCTGGTGTGGTTTACAGCTTCACACAGAACCTTAGTGAGTTTTAGCTCATAAAGATCTGACAGTTTGCGTTTGAAGCACAACAGACAGAGTTTTCAACCCGAGCTCAGCTTTAAGTTCCATGCCTGCATGGAAAGTTAACTATTTCACCTCCCGGGCAGTTCTAACCTGCGGTCATACAGTGTCCTTAACATTGCAAGACTCCATTAGAAGAAACAACATTACTAAGGTTGAGTAATTTTTCATTTGATTCTTATCATAGATTACAAAATATTTGCATCTGTACTTGCCAAAAGGTTTGAAACTTTTTTGCCGGAGTTAATAGACTTGGATCAAACTGGTTTTGTCCCTGGCCGTCAAACACAGGACAATATAAAAAGAACGTTGCATCTGTTGCAACAAGTGAGGGGTAAGGGGTCCCCATTTCTTTTGCGTTCTCTGGACACAGAGAAGGCGTTCGATCACGTCGAATGGCCTTTTCTGTGGGCAGTGATGGGGAGAATTGGAATCCCACAATCGGTTATTAAATTATCAAAATCATGTATACAGATCCCAAAGCTTACATTCGGATAAATGGCTCCTTTTCCAGCCCTATTTCTTTGTCCCATGGCACTAGGCAGGATGCCCCCTGTCCCCTTGTTGTTCACAATCTATCTAGAAATCCTCCAGCCCAGGCCCTAAGGCAAGAAGTAAAACTGGTTGGGTGGAGGTTGCCTCAGTCACCCATACACTGGCACTATATGCGGATGACCTCCTGATATACATGACTGACCACAGACTACTCTTCCCCCTCTTTGGGATAAACTAAAAAGGTTTGGAGAAATATCAGGATATAAAATTAATCTGGCCAAGACGGAAGTTTTGGCTTTGAATTTTAACCCGTCCGTAAGATTGAGAAATACTTATAGCTTCCGATGGGACCTGAAGGTATTAAATACCTGGGAGTGTGGATTGGCTTATCATATGATGACCTGTTCTCTTTAAATTACAACCCTTGTGACTAAGACCTGTACGAATTAGAAAGATGGAGAACTCTCCTTTGTCCCTCTACCAGAGAATAGAAATCCGTTAGGATGGTGGTCCTTCCCAGCTTTCTCCACTTGGCTCAGTCCCTTCCAACACAGATACCAGACATATTTTTTAGGACACTGCAGAGGAAAATATCAGCCTACATTTGGGTGAATCAGAAGCCAAGGATTAACCTTTTAGTTTTACAGCTCCCTAAACAACAGGGAGGTATGTCCCTACCTAATTTTAAATTATTCAGGCTTCCCAGATCAGAATACCCTTATATTGGCTTGATATGAATTATGTAGCTAGATGGAAGTCAGTGGAGAGCCAGGAAAGGGAACTATTGGATGTTTACCACACCTTGCTCTCTTTCCCCTCGGAAATAAAAATAGAGAAAATAGATGACCCATATACCCAATCCACACTAAAGTGTTGGCAAAAGATATTAACGTCACAAGAATTTATAAACTGGAGACCTGCTTTGCTCTCTCTGCCTCATACAGGCACTTTTATTCCGGCCAAAATGGACAAGGGATACCTTAAATGGCAAAGAAGGGGTTTGCATCTGGTATACCATTTTATGCCCCAGGGGACAATCCTTTCACTTATAGACTTAGCCCAAAAATATGCCATCCTGTACTCGGACAGGTTCAGGTATTTTCAGACTAGGGACTACCTCATTCCCCTTGGGGGGGTGAAATGGAAGGACTTTCCCTTCCCCAGACTTTTAGAGATTTTAATAAGGGCGATAGATGGGAGACCAATCCCTCCTCACATAACTTCAGCTCTCTACAGAGGTCTGCATTCCCTGAAAGAGAACCCCTTAGATAAAATCAGGCTAGCATGGGAAAAGGATTTAGGGACAGGAATATCTTTACCGCAGTGGGAAAGACATATAAAAACAATGCAGAAAGGCACCTGCTCTGGACATTGGAAGGAGTTCGCTTGGAAGCTGTCTGTGAGGTATTTCAGGGCCCCTGCAGTGACTCAGAAGTACAACACTTAGGGGGTAGCAGAATGTTGGAGGCAATCTGGATTTACCCCAGCCACCCTAGGCCATATTTTCTGGTCTTGCAAGATTCTTCAACCTTTTTTTGCCCGTTTTCATGAGGCTCTCCAACAAATAATATCTCCAAACTTGGCCCTTGATCCTCACTTTTTCCTTTTTGGGGAAGGTCCATTGGAGCATCTAGATGCTCCGACTAGGAAATTTATTAATCTGGCCTCCCTTGCTGCCAAAAAAGCTATTACCAAAAATGGTTCTCCCCATTGCCTCCCACTCTGGATCTATGGCACCAGATAATGAGAAACATTTACAAGATGGAGAGAATTACATCCTTATTAAATAAATCTCAGAATGGCTTTGAGAATATGTGGAGAAAATGGGTATTATATATTGTACCTATCCGGGCTGATTTTGTACCTTGAGCCGAGTCTGTGGTTTCTTTTGTAGACATGCAAAAGGGAATTAGTTGAATCACTCTATATGTACTCAAGTCTCGGCTCTGGACAACAAATGAAACTTAGATGGAATATAGAATATATGTGCACTTTATGCTTAATTCTTTTTAATTATTTAAGTTTTCCCCCTTTTATTTTTTTTTACCCTTGTAAATATTACTGTATAACTTTGTTTTTGTGTATGATTATTACCACGGAAATAAAGATTGAAAGTTTAAAAAAAAGAACTTCTCACCTCCGAGATACAAGGCCTTCTGAACAACAGGGCAGTAGAAGTAGTTCCACTGGCTCAACGGAACACAGGGTTCTACGCTCATTACTTTCTAGTTCCAAAGAAAACTGGGGGCATGCGCCCCATTTTGGACCTCAAAAAATTGAACAAATTTCTTCCCAAAGAGAAATTCAAAATGATATCGCTAGGAACTCTGTTACCTTTCCTTCATCAACAAGACTGGTTAGCCTCCCTGGACATGCAGGATGCTTACCAACATATTCCTATTCACCCAAGGCATCACAAATACCTAAGGTTCATGGATTTGGTTCAGCATTATGAGTTCAGAGTCCTGACCTTTGGGCTATCCTTGTTGCCACGAGTTTTTACAAAGTGTTGTGCAATTCTCTCATCGCACCTCAGAAAGATCGGAATACAAGTGTTCCCATATCTGGACAATTGGCTTCTAGCAAGCCCTTCCAGACAAGAAACTCTCTACGCCGTAGCCATGTCCTCAGATTTCCTCACGTCCATGGGAGTCCTGCTAAAGCTCAAGAAATCGCAGTTGCATCCCTCCCAGAAGCTCCTTTTCATAGGAACTCTTCTGGACACATCCAGTGCGAAAACTTTTCTACCAGAGGACAGAAGGAGCGATATCCTACAGATGGCCCGATACATCAGAGAGAACAGCTCGGTTTGAGCTATCTCAATGCAATGGATGCTGGGTCTCATGGCATCCTCAGTGTTCACTGTGCCCCAGCATGCCTCCACATGAGAACCTCTCAGTGGATGCTCAGTACTCAGTGGTCCCCGACCACTCACCCTCAGTCCTTTCTCTTCAAGGTGACAGAATCTCTGAAGAGGTCACTCACTTGGTCATCACAAGAGGACAATCTTCTGGAAGGGTATCCCTTTGCTTCTCTGGATCATCAGATTTCCATTACCATAGATGTGTCCCTGATGGGGTGGGGAGCTCACTGTCAGAATCTCCACACCCAAGGTACGTGGACTCAGGACGAGTCCCAGCTTCACATAAATGTTTTAGAAATGAGAGCCGTCCTTTATGCAGTCCGGGCTTTGAAGGACATTGTCACAAGAACATTCTCCTTCAAACGGACAACAAAGCAGTGATGTATTACATCAAAAAGCAGGGCGGTGCTCACTCTTACCCTTTATGCAGGGAAGTGATGAGAGTGTGGGAATGGTACTTGGAGCACAAGGCTCTCATTCAAGTGGTCTACCTGCCGGGAGTGCAGAACGAACTGGCAGACCATCTCAGCAGAACAGAGACAGATCCTCATGAGTGGTCTCTCGACTCAACCGTGGTTCAGTCTCTGTTTGTGGAGTGGGGAACTCCAGCCCTGGACCTTTTTGCATCCCCACTCAACACAAAACTGCCTCTCTTCTGCTCCAGAAATTCAGGGCCTGGCATTTTCTGTCAGGATGCATTCAGGCTGCAGTGGACAAAACGCTTTCTATACACCTTTCCGTCTCTCCCTCTAATTCAGAGGATACTTCTCAAGTTTGAGTCCCAGGGGACAAATGATCCCTCATTGCTCCTTCTGGCCTCGACAAATATGGTTTCGTTACTCAACAGTATGTCTGACTTCGAAAGAGCTTCCCCTTCAGGCTGAACTTCTGACTCAGGGACCTGTGGTCCATTCTAATCTGAGATCGCTTCACCTTCACACTTGGCTCCTGAAGAGATAGAGGTGAACAGGTTCAATGTCTCTCGCAGAGTTTCAGATATTCTTCTGGCTGCGTGCAAGCCGGCCACTAGGAAAACTTACACAGCCAAATGGAAGCGTTTTTCTCCCTGGTGTACAAAATCCTCTTTGAATCCTTTTCCTTTTTTTTTATACTTCGTGTTTTTTCAGCTCTGATTAAAAGCGGTACATTGACACACATGTACAGTCATTGATATAGCCATTACATTTGATACAGAAAAAAATTATATTTCATACTAGATATTACAGAGTACTATTTGATTTAAGCACAATATACCTTGTACATGAGTAGCCAAGGATAGCATAGCTGTTCACAGTTTAGGTTGAATTTATAGCTACTACTAGCTAGTATAGACTTAGCCCAAGACTTGATCAAGAATAAGGCAGGAATTCACTGCTAATGTTTAGGAATAAAAAAAACAGCAATAGAATTCTAAAAAACCATACATAACATAAAAAGAAAAACATTTACTGGGTCAGCTATGAAAGGTATAAATTCTCCAGGACTAACATTATTGGTAATGTCAGGATGAAGGTATTCTTTCTTTTACAACCAGGTCAATAAGGTAGGGGGTCCGTGCCCTAGACAGAATGTAATAGATGTCAGGGTCTTTATTCTGTATCGCCTATCCATGAGCTACCCAAGATCACGCTCCCAGGACATTCAAAACCCACCTGGACCACCGATTCAGATACAGTGCAGGTTTATCTTGTAAGTTATGTGAGATATTCTCAAATGTTCTGATATGGTCCACAATACTTCTCCATTCAGAGATGGTTGGGGGGGTCTCCTGTAGCCATCTCCTGGTTATTGCCTTGTAGGCCGCAGCCAGCAGTATAGACCAAAGGTACTTCATATCTTTTTGTTTAAGAGATTCTGGGGGAATACCCAGGACCAAATTCCGTGCCGTCAAGGGTTCGTCAAGAGTTAAAATATTAGCAATATGTTGGGCAACTGTTGACCAGAAGGTTTGAAGTTCTGGACATCTAAAAAATATATGCGCATGGGTTGTCCCTACTGTATCACATGCCCTCCAGCATGTGGGTGGGAGGCTAGGATTTCTTTTAGCTAGTGGCTGGGGTGTTAAAAAAAATCTTGTTCGGACTTTCCAGGCGTATTCACGCCAATTGGTTGATGAGGTAGTGGACCAAGTCATCTGCCATATCTTTGCCCATTGAGGCTGTAATATTGTAAGGTGGAGGTCCTGCTCCCATTTAACTTTAAGGGGTTCCAACATATGCTCCTGCAAGGACACCAGGTATTTATATATGTGAGATATTGCGTGGTCCCCCCCCCCATAGCATTCAGAATTTGTATATATGGAGATGTGTCCTCTAGTATCTGAGAATGGGACTGAATACGCCTGTACTGGGAGTTTACGTAATCTCTAATTTGGAAATAACGTATTCTCTCTCCCTTCCCCCATTTAAATTTAGTCTTGGCTTTCTCAAAAGATATCATGGTGTTTTGCCTCATAAGCTGCCTGGGGGCAAACATTCCCCTGTTTGCTTGGGTGGTATACCAGGTTGATTCCCCAGCAGGAGGAAAGTCCGGATTGTTAATAAACCATTTATACTTCCAAGCATGCTCCTTAATATGCTTCCAAGGATGTCCCCTCCTCCAACCCTCCAGAACAGAACGTCTGCTCCCTCGTGTATCTAGTAGGGCTTGTTTCAGTAAGGTACCTGAAAATAACATAGCAGGTAGTGAGTACCTTAACTCTCTAGTTAAGTCAATTTGTTTCCAGTGGGCTTCATAGTACTTATTGCCCCACAACAACGCACATCTCATTTGTGCTGAGTTCCAATAGGTAAGTAAATTAGGGAACGCAATTCCACCCTGTGACTTAGGTAGATGTAATGCCTGAAGCTTGAATCGAGGTTTTCTACCTTGCCATATAAAGGCAGTAGATATTTGTTGCCAGGACTTAAGGTTACATGTAGGTATACTACAAGATACAGATTGGAACAGGTATAACAGGCATGGCAAAACATTTAGTTTTATTGCCTGATTCCTAGCATAAAATGACAATGGGATTATATTCCACCTTTTAATATCTCTTTTTATGTTATTAATCAACGGGGTGTAGTTGTTACTAAATAATTGACTGAGATCTGCTGGTATTTGAATTCCTAAATATTTTATAGATGGGAGGTCCCATTTGAATAAGAACTGCTTACGAATGAGCGTAGGGATTGGATAATTGACTGGTAGTGCTTCAGTTTTGGTCGTATTCAGGGAATAGTCAGATAGGGCTGAAAACTTTTCAAGCTTTTGAAAAAGAGCTGAAAGGGCCTCGGTAGGGTTTGTTAGATATGCCAATACATCGTCGGCAAAAAGGGCCAATTTATGTTCTTTACCCCCAAAATTTATTCCCTGTATATCTGCTGCTTGTCTAATATATTGGGCCAATGGTTCAATATAAAGGGCAAACAAAAGAGGGGAGATTGGGCAACCCTGTCTGGTCCCTCTAGGTAAGGGAAAATTACGGGAAATGTGACCATTTGAGCGGATATACGCCTGGGGGTTTGAATAAAATTTGAAAAGAAGATCAATAAATTTCTGGGAGAAATCAAAGGCAGCAAGGACACCCTTTAAAAATTGCCATGACACTCTGTCAAATGCTTTTTCAGCAAATAAACTTATAAGGATCGCCGGTATCTTCAAATTTTGTACGTGTTCCATTAGATAGATGGTACATCAGCTATTATCCGAGGCCTGATGACCTGGGATAAACCCGCACTGGTCCTGATGGATTAGACTAGAGACCAGGTGTTTTAGTCTCTGTGACAACACTGAAGTAAATATTTTATAATCTGTATTTAGTACCGAAATAGGGCGGTAGGAGCTAGGTAAAGTTGGGTCCTTGCCTGCCTTTGGGAAGACAGATATAACTGTTTGATCCCAGGATGGGGGGGGGTTCTTTCTTCTGGGCGGGGGATATTAACAAATAATCTGGAGAGAAGGGGGGTTACTATCACTTTAAGGGGGATTTATAAAATTCTCCCGGGAGACCATCCATCCCCGGACACTTAAGTGTTTTCAATCTCCCTATCTCTGCCTCAATTTCCTTAACTGTTATAGGGGCAACCAGGCCTAGACCTAGTTGTTTAGGCAGTTTTGGCAGATGAAGGGTTGCCATAAAGGTTTGTATTTGCTCCTCTTTCTCCTGGGTCGGGGGGGCAGCGTACAATTGTTTTTTGTTTTTTTTTATTTTTTATTTACTCCCCGAGCCTGCCAGCCGCCATACACCTCAGCCCGGTCACGGGCCGCCTGCCTCTGTCCCCCAGATCGGCCGCTGTCCCCCGATACCCCGTGGCTTTCCCCCCACGGTGGGGCCTGCGGCGCACCCCCCTTATGCACCGCAGGCACTGGGATTAGGTCGGGGGGCCTGGCCTGGGGAACACATCGAGGCCTGGCGGCGGGCTTCACTCGGTGGCAGGCAGGCTCCTTCTTTTCGCTTTTCGGGGAGGGGGTCTGCCATGATGTCACCATCCACCCCGCCCGATGAGCTTACCAAATGCCGCGGTCTCGCGTAGGGAACCCCGTCTCCACCAGGGGTTCCATGCACCGCCGCTGCCGTAGCCTCTCCCGGAGAAGGAGAGCTGTCTCGCGGACTTTCGATCCTACTCCTCCCGGCCGCGTCCACGACCCGAGTCCGTCCTCGAACCCGTGCCAGCGTTGCAAGCGGAAATCCAACCGCTGCGCCGACGGGCCGACGGCAGCGTACAATTGTGTGTAATACTGCACAAAGGTATCAGATATTTTCTCCACCGTGTGGCTAGGGGGATGTTGGTGGGATCGCCTCAGGGTAGATATTAGTGCTTTAGCCCTTTGTTGTCTGAGATGGCCGGCCAACAGTTTCAGAGAGCATGGCCCTCCATCATAGTACTTCTGCTTGAGGAACAATAGCTTCTGCTCAATTTTATGATCTAGTATGGCATTCAGTTCTTGTTTTAGCTTTTTAATTTCTTTTGAAATTTTAGGGTTGGTCTGGGATATCTGCAGAAGCTCTAATTTTTTGTATTTGGGCAGTCAAAGCACTTCGTTTTTGTTCCCTTTCTTGTTTGTTTCTAGCTGATAGTTTGATAAATTTGCCCCTACAGATCGCTTTGATAGTGTCCCATAAGATCAAGCTATCGGTCCCAGGGCAATCATTTTCTCTCTCAGCCTGTTTAATTACCTTTTCCATTGTGTGGATGATGTCCTTGCTACGAAGCAGTGAGAGGTTAAGCCTCCACGTAGTATTTTTCCTAAAATTGTCTGAATCTAATCTAAAGAAAACTGGGGCATGATCAGGTAGAATAAAATCCCCCATCCAAGTCTTACCCGCCAACCCTAGGTGCTCTTGGAATATAAACATATAGTCGATTGTAGTATAACTTGAGTGGACATGTGAAAAAAAGGTGGCTTGCTTAGCTGTTCCATTTAGGTATTTCCATGTATCCATATACCCCAATTCCCTAAGCAATTTTGATAGTTCTCTTGTTTTTTCCCACTGTCTTACCCCCACTCCCAACCATTGAAAGATCTAAATTAAAGTCTCCCCCACATACCATTGTACCTTCAGCCCACTGTGACATGAGGAGGAAAAAAGCACGATAAGCTTTAAACTCAGTGGCTGGGGAGAACTACACTGAGGCAAAGGTGATAAGTTTACCATTTAGTTTCCCTTTGACCAATATATACTGCCCTTCTTTGTCACCTAGCTGGTCTTGGCATTCGAGTGGCACCCTGGATGGTATTAATATAGCTGAACCTCTTCTGCGTCCACCCTTAAAAGATGAGGAATAGACCTGGGGAAATCCCAATCGTTTAAACTTCTCATGCTCCTCATGTGATAAGTGGGTTTCCTGGAGTAAAGATATATCCGTTCCAGAGCGCTTTAAATATGAGAGTACCTTGGAACGCTTAATCGGCCCAGACAGGCCATGAACATTATATGAGCATATAGTATAACCCATTGTGGCTAAGTAATAACAACATTATCCCCTTTAACATGGACCCTTTTTCCCCATGCAGAGAAGATCACTGATACTATTTCTGCTGACCCAATAGAAAATATAAAATAGAATCTCAACATACATAGCTGATCTGAACAACAAACCAGAAACAATTGTGCAAACAGTGCACTATCATAAACATTTTTAACTGACTTCCAAGGCAGGAGGTCAAACATATGCAGTGACCTCTTATCCCACCTAACAGATGGTATTGGTGGGGGGAAGAGTGCTACGGATTTCCTCAAACCATAAGGGAACTCTTCCTGGGCCCTTACATTTAAGGGCTCCTGTAATATGGTAATCGCCTCAAAACTGGCCATCAGAGCTGTGCTGCCCCACCTGTTGTTGGTATGAAAAAGAACCCCCATGCCCATTTAATCTTTGATTCCTCCCTCCCTTCTCCCCTCCCTCCGATATCCTCCCCAACCCCCCAGGAAACGCTGGAGCAGTGAATCCTTTTTCAAACAACATGAAGTCTTGCTGTATTCTGACAATCTGCAGTTAGCTCCAGCCTTTAAACTGCCCTGGAGAGTATAGGGTTAATATTCTATGCAGTGCATAGAACGTTAATCTCGAGCTCGGTTGAGGTCTCTGTCTGCAGCACTTTGAAACTCAACTGTCAGATTCTTTACTCTGCCTCACTGAACAGTCGCTCCGGAGATTTCTCCTTCAGCTCGGTTCAAAAGTCGGTTAAAGTGTCGAAATTATTCCGCATTGTCGGTCAGGCTCTGTCTGTGGTACCATGAGTACTAGATAGTTTTTTCTGATTACTTTGTGGAAATTGTAAACTTGTTTGATCAGTTCAGCTGAACCGATCCTGGATATTGAATTCTTGTACTTTGCTTTAGAGTGTGGTTACCAGTCCTTATTGGTTTAAAAAAAAACGTGTTTTAAATGTTTTTTTCCAATACCCGTGACACGGTTAGGAACCGATAAGGGAGTCTTGCCTGGCGGTTGCCGATAAAAGGGTAAGTTTGGTTAAGTTGTCCATGTCTGAGAAACCCAAGAAAAAAAACGGGCCCACTAGGTTTCAACACTGCTGTGAGTGTGGGGAGGTCTTTGCTAAGGCCGATCCCCACACCACCTGTGTTTATTGTCTGGGGTTTGAACACCTCGATACAGACTGCCAAATTTGTAAACATTTTCCTAAGTCTACCCTGGAGAAGAGATTAGGTAGACTTAGGGAAAAGGAGGCGGAGAAGTCCGCTGACCCGGATGGCCAGCCCGGTTAGGTTCTGACTGAACCAGAAGGAGTGCCCTCTGACCAGGGTGATACTTCTTTGGGTAAGAGGAGAGCTGATCCTGAGGGATCAGTTCCTACAAAAAGGAAAAGAAAAGACAAATTAGCCGGTTCAGATCCGGAGGTTCATGTTCCAACAGCTGATGAGATTGCCCAAGTGATTCAGATTGTTGAATGGCTTCGCCCGGTTCTGACTGATCCGGCTCCGTTAGCTAGGGGTTCGATTCGACCAGTTCCACCGGTTCAGGATTTTGCCCCTGAAGAATTTTTTGAACCGGAATTTGAGGAGGAGGGGGATTTTGAACAAGATGATGACTATGATGGAGCAGAAAGTCTGGATGTGCCCATTGAACCGGACATCTCCCCAGACAGACCTTCTGGTGTTTCCCCTCCTAGGCTTTCTGAGTCCCCTCCCTTCCCCACTATCTGTTTTACAGGAAAGTGGCTGAAACTCTACAACTCCCTTTGGAGGAAGCTACAGAGGATCAAGAGGAGCCTGATTTTGTTGAAATGATGGACATCCCAGAGTCCAGGAGGCTGTCTATTCCCTTGCAAAATCTTTTGGGAAATAGACACAAAAAATTTTAAAGTCTCCTAATTCTGTACCTCCTGTTGATAGAAGAGTGGACAAGAGGTATACTTTATCAGGCTCAGACATGGAGTTTTTCTACCAGCAGTGCAGCCATGTTGGGGTCGTGCAGGCTGCAGCCTGTGACAGGGCTAATGTTCCCTTGGCTTCACACCCCTCAGATAAAGACTCCAAGAGGATCACAGTTTGGATGTTAAAAGAGCCCTTAGCTACTACATAGAGAGTACCAAGGGACACAGGTTTGATTCCCTCCAGTTATTCCTCACTTATGGGGAAGTGGGAAAGGGCAAACCTGCCACTAAGAGAACTATTGCCAGGTGGATTGTGTCTTGTATACAATTCTGCTATGAGAAACTAGGAAAGATTACACCCTCAGGCCTGAGGGCTCACTCTACAAGAGGTACAGCTGCTTCCCTGGCTGCTGCCAGGGATATCCCCTCTCTTAGAAATCTGTCAAGCAGCCACCTGGAAAACGGTCCATACCTTTACCAAGCATTACTCTCTGAATATCCAGGCTAGAGTGATGCTCGGTTTGGCACAGCAGTACTTCAGAGCCTATTCCCAAAGTAGGTTCTGTCCCTCCTCCATGGAGGTACTGCTTGGTAGTCTGCAGTAGTCAGAATACAGCAAGATTTCATGTTATTTGAAGAAAAAATTACTCACCTTAGTAATTATGTTTCTTCTAATGGAGTCTTGCTGTATTCTGACCTCCTTCCCTGCCTCCCCTCTCAGAACCTGTTTTTGGGAAGTGGGTGGGCAGGTGCAGTGTTGCACCCCAGGGGTGCCTATTACACACCCTCCTCTTTTTGTTTGGGTTTTTTTGTTGTTATTGTTATCCTTATTGAGATGGGTTTTGGTTTTGGGTTTCCTGACTTGAGTCTTTTCGGGAATCCAAAACTCCTTGTTGCCAGTTGGCTAGTAAGACATTTTACAATTTCCACATAGTATAGTTAGTGAGTTTTTGCTCGTAAGAATCTGACGGTTGAGTTTCAAAGGGAAACAGACAGAGACCTCAACCTAGCTCGAGCTCAGCATTCTGTGCACTGCATAGAAAGTTAACCCTTTGTTCTCTGGGGCAGTTTAAAGGCTGGATCTAACTGCAGTAGTCAGAATACAACAAGACTCCATTAGAAGAAACATAATTACTAAGGTGAGTAATTTTTTTCATTCCTACCATCTAAAGATAGTATTCAGTCCTTAGCTTGCTCCTCTCCAGAGTCAGACAATTCTTCTCTGGCTGTGAATTGCTTTTCGATTTTTTTCTAGCAATTTTGCAGCCTCCTTTGCCTCTGCAAACTGATATGCCTTCCCTCCGTATGCGATGCAGTTACTTGCTGGCATGAGTAATACATGGTGTATCCCCAAAGCCCTGAGCCATTCTCAGATACCATCCAAACTCCTTCTTCGTATCTGAGTTGCATAGCTTAAGTCTGGAAAAAAGTGAATTCTCGAATTCTGCCTCTAAAAGGGGACTTAAACTTGTAGCCTGCTGAAGAATCAGATATCTCTCCGATGAAGAGAGCGAAATTCCATCATGATAGTTCATGGTACAGGCCCTCTGTTAGTTGCTCGGAGCCTTTTGCCACATGTTGAGATATGGTAAGCCTTCACTATCTCAAAGTCCGTCTCTACTTTTAGAATATCCCGAATCCATCCCGTTAGGAAAATCACAAGGTATTCACCCTCTGATTCTTCAGGTAGCCCTAATAGATGAACATGAGAAGCGTGCATCATATTTTCAGGATTTTCTAAGCACCGCTTGAGCAGGCTGTTTTCTTTGGTAAGGCCTGCTGCAACCGTCAGGGCTCTGTCCACTCGTTGAGATGCTCCTTTTGTGTCCTCCATCAATTCACCCACACTGGCATGGACCTGCTTTAATTCCAATCCAAAATCCTCCATTTTTCGGTCCAAACTCTGTGTAGCTCACAGAAGCAGAAGCGCTGCTTTCGAAGGCTGCGTCCCTTCTTGTTCGGCCGCCTGGTGGTGCGACTTCTTTGCAGTCCCCACTTTGGGTTCTTTCTGGTGGGTCCCTACTACAACTACTCCTGTCTTGCTAGTTCTGCCCATCTCATTTCAATAAGTAACCAGAGATCAATATATTTTGTATCAACTTCCAGCGTCAAGACTGCTCTATCTCGTAGTGCCAGTTGGGATGTAATCTGCGGTGCAGAAATTAAATAAATTGTTTTAAAATCATGCCTGGTTAGAAGCTGTGTGAAAGAGCTGTGCATAGCTCAACTGCTAGCCACACCTCCCCTTTGAAGATTTTTGGCTCACACAGGGTCCCAGCACCTCTGGCTTGAAACCCAGCAGTGTGAATAAATGGTGAAGACTTATCCAGAAAGATCAAGAATTACAGTGAGTACTTAATTTTCATTTCTAGGGGTGGTATACAGTTCACATCCACACAACCCACCCAGCCTTCCTTGGCAAGTAGCATGCAGGTCCCTGCTGTCAGCATGCAAAGATCCGATGTCACGGGACAGAGCCAGAGGATATACTTCCTGGGTGGTGAGAGGAGCTTAGTTTAGTGAGTAAGCTGTATTTTTCACACCTGTGAAATCTTGGATTAGGCGTGATTCTTTGGGTGTGCATTTTCACTGTGTGAATGCTGTTACGATTGGCTCTGATAGCTGAGGAAGGTACACTGGGAGGGGGTTAAAAAACAAAGATTGCTCCTGGCAATTGATTTGACTGTTGGGAGAGCCCAGGCAGCCTGAAATACCCTCAGGGCCTTTCCTTGACAAGGGTTTTGAAAGGTAGGGATTGCCTGGTATCTTTTTTTGGTTATAGGGTGGGGTGTCAGCAAGCTTAGGATTGTCTCTGGGCATTGTCTTGGCTACAGGGGGATGCCTAACTACTGGTAATACCTCACTCTTTGAATATAGGGAGAGGCAGCCACTATTTTCCCTGGTGGAGACTGTGCACCGTGACCTTTGGCAGCCCCAACTACATTCATGAGATTTTTTTAACTGGGATTTTTCTTTGAATTGAGCCTAATTGTCCTCATGGTCCAATGATCCTGCCTGAGCTCCTCTCCTATTGGCAAATTGGCATCACTTTATTATTGGCAGTTGGTGCTCCTCAGTCCAGAGGCCTGTCTGACATGGTGTCTGCTAGTGCTTTGGCCCACATCTTTTGCCATTTGTATTCTTCCAGTTTCCAGTTTCAAGATTGAGTTAAAGACTTATTTATTTAGCCTAGCATACCTTGCTTTTTAGTTACTTATTTCTTTAGCTGCTGTGTTATTGTATGATTAACTTATCTATCCAATTATATGGTTTTAATTATTGCTCACGTCAGTTTTTATGTACAAGCGCCTTGATCCTAGGAAAGGCGCTTTTTATAAATAAAGACTGATTTGATTTGAGTTGGTTGGTCTTTTAGTTTGACCTTGGTCAACACTTCGGCGCTTATGATTTTCAACTTACCATTTCCTTAGACTGAGACGGTTCCACCTCATAAGTGTCTTTCTGTATCCACCTCTTTTCCAGTTGGCTAAAAGCAAACTTCAACCAACAGAATATTCCCATTCTCAAGGTCAGGTGTCTCGACAAAGAATCATCATCCATAAATAAAAAACTCTTCTAGGAACGTGGTTATGGTTCACTTATCCACACCCTGACCGTTCCACTGGAACGATGCTATTGGCTGGAATGCCTTTAAGCTAAGCTTCTCCCACCACCTGGGTGATATAACCCCCAACTCTGCCCTGTGACATCAGATCTTTCTGTTGGAAAAACAGGTCACCTCCTACGTGTTCTGCTAAGGATTTATCTACGCCATAGGCGAACTTCTACTTTTCTTTTTTTTTTGTTTGTTTATTAAACAAAACAGGATTTTTCATTTTATAACAAACAGCAACAACAGCAGATCTTACAGCTGTAGGTTAAACTTCAGTGCCATGACATTGTATTTATTACTGTCTTAAACTTGTTACTGTATTACCACATTTTCATAGCGATCCAGTTAGAAATGTTTCCTCATTATCAGTAACTTGCTTGTAGTTTGTTGGTTCTTTCAACTCCATCTTCGGACCAATGATTGAACACAAGAAACCAGGATTCAAATTTTGTGTTCAGTGCTGGCAGAAGATATTGGTCAATGATTCACATGAACTGTCTGTGTACTGCCTTGGCGGGCAACATGATGGTCGATGTGGCCTGTACTTATCTATGTTTCTCGAGTCCCTCAAGGACAGGAAGCCCCAGCTCTCGCTGGATTAGCCTTCAGAAAGGGATCTAAAGGATTGCCCTAAAGGGTGCAAAAAGGCTTTGGTTGTAACCAGGTCTGCTGAGCAGCTTGTGGTCCTAGAGGCACAAGCGGCGGCTGCCATAGTGGGCACCTCCTCGGTCTTGGCATTGTTTCTTGGGGCCAGCATTGGAGGGTCTTTCCCAGGCTAGTTCCATGACATGTGCCTGTCCCTTCAGACCATGGAGGAAAACTCTACCTTCTGTAGTTCAAAATCCAAGCACCGCCGGTGACAGTCATGGGACAGGGAGAGATCGAGGTCCTGCTGATTGCTCAACTTGTCTGACTGCTTGACATTTGTCAAGCGCCCCTCAATTGAAGGGAGCAGGTTGGGCAGGTCAAGGGCTCTTCAGCTCCGCCATCAAGCATGTCGGCCTCAGCTCCGGTTGACCAGGCCATCAAGATTTTACTTGAGCCAGCCGATTGGAAGTTGGACGAGAATGAGGAATCAGTCTCACAAACCTTGTTTCCCCCCCAGTCCACACTCAGGAGGATGTGGACCAATCGGTGACCCTGGTCGATTCATCCACAGACCAGCTTCCACCTGCGGTCGGGTCTTCACCTCTGTTGCTCAAGGTCAGTAGGCATGTCATCTACAGCCAATCACAAGAAGACCCCTCTCACCGTCGGCCCACTGGTTGAGGTCACAGTTCAAGCATTCTCCCTCTCGATCCCGCTCAACCGGGAGGCACTACCATTGGCATTCTTTGTCCTCACTGGGTGAGGAGAGGCAGTACTGTTAAGATGTGCCAGTGCTATGAGGAACTCCTTTGGCAGCAGTGGGCCATTGTGGGGCAAGACTCTATCCCAAGGACTTCTGGTTCCCTGGCAACCGCTAGTGATTGCCTTCCTGTCCAGGTTCTGCAGGTGCTCCCTATACCTGCTCCTCTGCTGATTTAGGTGGAGCCGCCACCCCAACAGCAGCCAGTCAGTGCTCCAACCAAGGAGGCCAGCCATTTGGCCACAGGCTTGCCAGGCTGGTTATCAGTCAGGATTACCTTGGGTGAAGATTCCTGGGAAGTCTGTGGTGAACAACAGCAGAGGGTCATCTTTGAGGAGTCATCAGGAGGCACTCAGTTCTTCAACCACAGTTCAGTGGAGGAGTCTTCCACCAAGCATGGCCCGGTGTCCTTCAGTGGACTGTTCCAACTTATATTGGAGTCCATGTCAATCCTGCTTGAGCTGGTCTGGAAGAGGGATAAGTATGCTCTTATGGACATTGTGGACCAGAAGGATCTCTGGTGGTTGCTGTCCTGGTGGCTGAGGCCATCTTGGGACCAGCCCTGTAGCTTTGGCAGCATCCTGCCTGGCACCCTCGGCCTGCATGGTCCACAAGTGCACAATCCCTACGGACTCCCTTTTGAGGTTTGTGGAGCACCCTTCGGCCAAAGGGCTGGTCATGGGTTTAGTATTCAATAAATCCTGACACCAGGGGGATGTGAACAAGCCTCCGGACAAGGAGACCCGTAAGATTAACCGTGCCGCTAAAAAAAGTGTATACTGTGGCTACTCTGGGTCTCTGTCAGGCAAACTAATTTATTTATCAGCCATGCAGTTTACTGGAAGGGACATTACCTTTCCTGGGAGATCAGATCGCAGCATAGTCCTTTCTGCAGCCAGGTTTCGTCTCAACTTAACCATCTAACTAGTCATATATTTATACCCAATGTGTTTATAGTGTTGAAGGACTAGGACAAGTTCCTCAAGATTCTGATTATAACCACATTACCTTCAGGCTCCTGCATAAGATTACAAAATATCTTCAAACCTTCGATGTTAGTCGCAAAGTACAAACCATTCCTTCTCAAAAGCTGCACTTCCACAACTAACAAATTCCTCTATCTGGTTACAGCAAACAGTTCCTCTTCTGATAGTAATCCACACAAATACATAATTGGAAAATTCCTCTCTATGGTTCTGAGAGTGTTCCACACAAACATATAATTAATAAGTTCCTCTCTATGGTTACAGTAAAGAACTCTTCTTCCGAGAGTCATTTTTGATGTTAATCATTACTGAGCATGTCCCTTTAGGAACATAACTGATAAATTCCGGTGCAAGGTTACAATAAGGTTTGTCTTCTGACAGTCAACTTCTTTAAAGGAGAAACAACACAGTCTTTAAAAATCAGAAGTTTTCATTCACAGCATCCTTATACAGATAACATAAGCTGACAAATTCATATGGTTACAGTCCTCCACTCGATACCATAAAATTGGAATCATCACATATTTAACTTGTCAGTTTATGCAGGTGTAAGTAAGAGCATAAGCACATGTTAATGCTTTCAGTTCATTAGAGTGCTGCTTCAGCATATATCTCAAACAACACAACATAGAAACACAATAAAAAATCAGAATGACGAGGGGGGTGTGGCTAGCAGCCGAGCTGAAAGCAGCTCATCCTTGTAGCTCCATCTATCGCTGGCTATTAATAGTGACTAAAAACTATACAAGGCTTCTAAATTTGCTTAATAAAGCTAGATACTGAGATGAAATACTGCTATATCTGATTTTGATGCTAAAATTGTGAGATGGGTCACACAAACACTGATGCAGGTGGAGGAAGCACCGAGCATAAAGAAACACACTCTGGCCCAGAGAAAGATGGGAGGCCCTCCGGCGGTCAATCCTACTCAGCCATCTAATGCAGCTGTCCTGAAGGCTATTCAGACTATTGATAAAAAAATGGATGATTTCACCTCTAAAATGGCAATCGTTGAAACCAAACTACAGCTAGTGGAGAAGGCGGCAAAAGAGGCTAATCGATTGGCGGATAAAACCTTAGTGACCACGGAAGGCCTAATTGAAGAGAACCTGCTTCTTTGTAGGAGATTGGAAAACTTGGAGAATGGGATGCGGGCCTCCCATGTCGGGATTCTGGGTCTGCTGGAGACAGTGGAGGGAGAAGATATGATCCAGTTTATATCGCAACGGCTTCCGGATTATTTAAAGGTGGATTTTCAGATTTCGGTGCAGACGGCCTACAAAGTTAACACCAGAAGGGCCCAATTGCATGCTAACCCAGCACATCCACAAGCAAGAGCAGTCTTGGTCATCTTAGGGTCCATACAAGAAAGGGATATGGTTCTACAGGAGGCATAGACACGAGGTCCTTCACAATGGCAAGGCTCCAATATTCATATCTTTTCTGACCTGAGCTTTGCCACATGGCAGAGGAGGAAAGGGTTCGATGGGATTTGAATGAAGCTCCTTCAACTAGGAGTCCATTCTGTCCTAATCATGTCAGCTAACCTGAAGGTTGTATATGGGACTAAAACGTACCATTTCTCGGACCCGGCGGATGCAGGAAAACTGCTTGTTAAAATTGAAGCAGACTGTGCAGCTCAAGGCTCAGATTCCAACTCGGAGGCAGACAAAGAAGAGACCTGAAGATCTGAGGATTAGTAAGGCCCTTTCAGGTGAATCTGAGTGACTGGTCAGATAAATCTTTATCTTTGTTTTTTTTTTCCCTCCCCCGAGGATATGGACATTGACTTTGTTCAAGGATCCTAATGAACAGGTTTATTGTTACTGAATTTTCTCTCCTGTTTCACGCCAAAGGGAGTTTTCAGTTTATGTCTAAGTTAAGGGGAATCCTCGTTTAAGTGTCTTGTGTGGCGCACTTTCAATTGACTATGCGGCTGATTGTCATTGAGGCCTAGATAAAAGGTGAAATAGTTTTTCAAACTGTCTCTGTTAATTAATAAAAGTTTAACATCGAAGGGAGCAAATATAATGAAGCTATTGTTTTGTTAGCTAGCTTTAGAGTTTAAAGAGTTGTTGGGAGGTGCTCTGTATGTTATGGGATACTTATTTTAAGGATGCTGGGGTGGAATCACCTATTAAAGGGGTGTTTATCTGATACTTTCTTAAATGTTATGGTATAATCTCCACTCATGGCAGCAATAACCTATGTAAATCTTTTTGGGAACATATAAATGAATGTTGATAACCCTCCAATGATGTATCAGTAAAGGAGTGCCAGTGATACTGTATGTAAAAATTTCTGTAATTCTAATCTTAATATGCATTGTCCTTTTGGCTATACTTTTATTGATCGATACATAAACTCAATAAATACAAGTTAAAAAAAAAAATTAGAATACCATACTGCAATGGGGACTGATGGAGACATAGACCAGGTAGGGATTTGAAGCACGGTGTCCTGAGGAGACCAACCTGGGAAGAAGAAGGCTGGCCACAATCAAGGGAACTGCTGAAAATGGACAATCCTTGCAGGTAAGGTGTACTGGGGGAGGGGGGGTGACCGCGTATGAGATTTTAATATGGTGCGGTCACCCTCCCACCTTCTGCCCTGGGTCCCCGGGGTTGTGAGCCTGCTGACTAGACCTTCGTGGTCAGACAAAGTACCCAAACTATGAGTCTCCCTCATGGTCTGGACTCTGTGGTTGTCAAATGTAAGTTTACTGAAGAGGAGGGAGGGGGTTGACAACAGTGAATGGCAACACGACTGGAAAACTTATTTGTGCCCAAAAAAGAAGGTGGGGGAATGGGTATACTATGGCCATGCTAAAGCTGGCTGTGCCTCATAGGAATGTAGGGAATGGGGTGGTGGAGACCATTGGGTGCATTCCAGAGAGACGAAATAAGGAACAGGTGGCAGCGCAGCTGGAGTGGGTGGGACTACAAACAGGGCAATCTCTATGAATGAAGCTGTAACAATAGTTTATATAAAAAAAAAAACAGAAAATTCACAGGATTATTAGCATGGTGGATAACTCTCGAAGGGTGATGCAGTGCTAGTATCCTAATGGGCTAGAGGATAGGATAACTCCTAAGGATGGACACATTTAGGAGGAGGGATGCATCTCAATGAAAAGAAGAGGTGATTGAAAGGGAGTCTGAAATGTGCCTACCCAGATGGGCATATAGTTGATGATAGAGGTTGGCCTGAGAAGATCTCTTGGGGGCACTCCCACTGGGTAAACACTCCAGAGGGTTGGGGACAGTGGGGGATATACTTTGAGACTTAAAGGATGAATGCTTATGGGGACTCCGTAGCATGAGAAATGGGCAAGGAAAGAAGATTAGATGTGGGAACATTCGATCACAATAAAGATGCAGTACGTATGCAAGCCAATTACGGGGCAGCCCACGCCACACTTGGAAACATTAGTGCATAGCGAGGCTACAATATGGGGACCATAAGCTTATGGTAAAATTCTGGAGAAGGGGACTAGCTGAAATAAAGGGAAACACACGGGAAGGGGGTTGTATGACCATGCAGAGGAGCAGATGCAAATCCCTGTTTGAAGGTGGGGGCTACGCACACCGTGATGAGACACAGGGGCATACACTGTGGATGCATGGATGTCCCAGGGAGGAGTGGGAATGAAATGGTTAAAACTAATCTGAGAAATACTTAACTGGAAGCTGTAAGACGTAAGTGGGAATGTTTAACAGTAGGGTGGGGGGGAACATGAGAGGAATAAAGGAGGGGCTGCTTGATTATCACTAACAGCTGAGTTAAGGGAGAGGCTTCTCATATGGCTAGTTTTACTCTATATAAATACAAGTGTATTTATAACATTTTTAAATGTTTTTAAATTGTAAAGACTTATAAAGTCGAACAATAAAGTGAATAAATGGAATAAATACAAGGTGATGGTGTGAGAGGGAGTTAGGTGGTCGTTCTCATGCAAGCATATACAAAGGGGGGAGGGAATATATGTGATAAATAAGATAATTATTATCTTGTTCATGGGCACCTGCCAGAATAGGGGAGTGCAAGAGGACACCTTGGACTTTGATGATGAGTAATAATACTATAATTAACATCATCTCCTGGAATGTGAGGGGCTTTGCACCTCCAGTGAAATGGACAAAGATCTTGGCAGCTTTAAAATGATGACAAATGCATGTGGCATTATTGGAAGAGACCCATCTAACGATGACTGAACATCCAAAATTGGTGGGAGGATGGGTGTGGTCATGCTATGCAGCCTCGTACATGTCCCCCAAGAAAGGAGCTGCCACCCTCTTTCATAAGAATTTCCCTATACAGGTAAAAAGAGTCACCAGAGAGCCAAAGAGGTAACAGGTAATGTATGGGAGTGTGTATGCACCGGCTACTTACAAAGCAGACTTTTATAAAAAAAAAAATGCTAGATATTATCTACCGAGAACAGTTCCTGAATCTCACTCTTAAGTGGGAACTTAAACAGTATCAAGGACCCGAGATTGGACTATTCAAGAAGTAGGGATAGGAGTGCTACAGACACAATGACTTGGCAATTGGGAATGTCTGTTCTGGACCTGGTGAACAGCTGGAGGACGGCCAACCCTGGGGCCAGGGAATACACCTTTTTTTCAACCCCACACAGGTCTTGGTCGAGAATAGATTACATATGTATTCCCAGAACTCAGTTTAATAGAATGGCAGGCGTAAATCATAGCCCAATACATATATCCGTCCACGCTATGGTACATGTAGCTGTACAGGTGAGGGAGAGAGGGTGATCACGCCTTGCTGGAGGTTTCCCACATACCTATTGGCAAGAAAAACATTCCGAACTTACTTGAAGACCCAATGGGAACTTTATGAAAGCACAAATTCAGGCTCGGTTACCTCAAAAGAGGTTTATTTGGAAAGGGGAAGAGCATTTATGAGGGGGGCCATTATTAGTTATATAGCCCAAGTAAAAAAGGAGCTCAGAGACAAACAAAGGGAAATGAAACAGATAATCGAAGAGCAGCTAGTGAAGGAGGAAATGAAGTGTTAAGGAGCTGATGGTGGCCAGGGAAGCACTGAACCTGCTCCTCACGGTGGGAGCCAAAGAATAGACTGCTTTTTGCAAGGCAGCAGTTTTACGAGTAGGGGAACAAGCCAGGTCCACTGTTGGCCAGACTTGTGGGGTCAGGAGAACCTCTAATCATATTACAGCAGTACGAGACAGATGGTCATCTGGTAAATGAGAGTTCCCAGATCAGACAAAGTTTCTGGGAGTTTTATCAACAACTATACAGTGTGGAATGTAGGGGAACAGAACAACAGGCCATTGTCTTTCTGGACGGGATTAATATCCTGACCCTCACAAACTTACAGAAGGAAATGCAGGGGGCGCCGGTGTCCTCCACTGAAATACGCCAGGCAATTAAAGGGATGAAGAATAAAAAGACTGGAGGTCCTGACAGGCTAGTAGTAGAATATTACAAGGAGCTGCAAGGGGTCTTGGCAGAACCACTAAGGGGTCTGATGGGGGGAGAGGGGCCTCCCAAAGGCATGCTGTGAGGCTAGTATACATGTTATACCGAAGTTGGGAAAGGACCCCTCTGAGTGCACTTCATACAGACCCATCTCCCTCCTAAATCGTGATATCAGAATTATGACAAAGGTAGTGGCAAGGTGGCTGGAACAGGTACTGCCTCAGATCATGCATGCCGACCAGACTGGCTTTGTACAGGGTCAATTGTCCTAATACAAGAAGATTGTCAAATGTCATTCAGTGGGGCTCTTGGCATCCTGCAAGTGCATGTGTGCTATCCATGGATGCTGAGAAAGCCTTTGATAGAATGGAGATATTTATTTGACATACTGTGGCAATTTGGAGTGGGAGATGAGTTTGAGGAGCTGGTACAAATGCTGTACCAGGAACCAGTGGCAAGGGTGCAGGTTAACGGTGCTCCATTAGACTTTTCTGGGGTACACGGAAGGGTTGCCCTCTCTCCCCTTCTCATTTGCTCTGGCCATAGAACCACAAGCAATTAAGATTCGAAAAGATGGGCATATCAGTGGAATTAAGGGGAACGACGATGCAGCACAAGATCACCTTATACACAGATGACTTGTTTATTTTTATTACTGACCCTAGAACCTCTATGCCAGCTTTACTGCATGCGATTGAAGCCTTTGCTGCTTTTTCAGGGTATAAACTAGACCTGAATAAGTCAGAAATGCTGGAGGGTTGGGGGAATCACGAACATACCTGGGAATAAAAGTAGGACGAGACATGGGGAGCCTGTACCACTTAAATTATAGCCCATTGATTAATACCATCCTTAATGAGATGGATAGATGAAGGGCCTTGCCCATATCCTGACTGGGGCATATTAATCTAATCAGAATGAACATCCTGCCAAGAGTGCTGTATGCTATACAAATGCTGCCCATGGCCCCAATGAAGACGGATATTAAAAGATTAGAGAGAGGTTTCACCAGTTTCGTTTGGCAAGGGAAGCATCTGAGGATGAGTTTACAGAGACTAAAGAGGGAAGGATAAAGGAGGGCTCAGCTTTCCAGACATCTGAGGATACTACTTGGCAATACAGCATTGCTGTATCCAGGACTGGGTAAATAGGGGGCCGGCGAATAGCTGGGTAGATCTTGAGGAGGAAGGCTGCCTTGGACAGGTGTCAGCGTACCTGACAAATGGAGGAAGGAGGGGTATATGGGCAGCTGTTGGATCCAAACCCACTGTTTTGGGGGGGTTTTGGAGGCCTGGGGATCAGTTAAAAAGAGAAGGGGAGCAGAGGAGTATCAAACCCTACTAGTCCCAATAGCTCATAACTCAGGATTTCTACCTTGGCTAGAAGAGCCTGGGTTTCATATGTGGGAGGAAACGGGGGTTAGATGCTTTGGGGGGGAATCTGTACTCTAGAGAAGGGATACACTCATTTGTGGCCATTCAGAAAAGTGTAGGGATCCTGCACTCACATCACTTTTGATACTTACACACCTGAACTTTTGACAAAGGGCTACGTAGAGAGCCAGTAGAGGCCTCAGGATTATCGACGGTAGAACAAGAAATTTATCAGGCAAGAAAGGATGGCGAGGGCTTAGTAGGGAAAGCAGCACAGCAGGATAGACAGTACTTCCCAGGCCTATCAGGAAAGGTGAGACAGCAGTAGGAACAGGATCTCGGATTAGTAATTACAGAAGAAAACTGGAAAACAGTACTTTGCTCCCACATGGGTTTACTTATTTGCAACAAATACAAGGCGTTGCAATATAAATTTCTCTGCTTATATTGCCCACCAAATGCAGTGCACAGATTCAACCCCCTGGTCTTCCCCTAAAGTGGGAGGTGTCAAAGAGTGAGAGGCATGTATTACTAAGGGTACCAGATTTTGGGATGCCAAAAAGAGGACACTTAGTCCATCCCCTCAAGGAGCCCTTGTGCTAGACCCTGAGTAAATAGGTTTAAAGTCTCCACTGCCTTCACAGCTCATTTATTAGGAGGTCCTGGGTAGAAGAGAGTAAAAAAAATTATAAAAATTATAATACAACAGGACAGAGAAGGTACATGAAGAATATTTGGCAGCTGGAAAAGAGGACATGTCCTAGTAAAAGAGAAATTTTTGCAAGAAATTTATCAGGCAAGAAAGGATGGCAAGGGCTTAGTAGGGAGAGCAGCACAACAGGATAGACAGTACCTCGTAAAAGAGATAATGTCAATGCAAAGAAGTGCAAAGTAATGCACCTGGGAAATAACAATCCAGGAGAAGAGTACACAATAGCAGGGGAGGTACTAATGACAACAATAATGGAAAGGGATCTGGCTGCAGTCATATCAGATGACCTAAAGGTGGGTGAGCAACGTGAGAAGTCAGTAAGGAGAGCCAGAGGGATACTGGGATGCATAGGGAGGGGCATCACAAGTAGAAAAAGGGAAGTGGTTATCCCTCTATACAGACAGTTGGTGAGACCCCATCTGGAATACTGCGTGCAGTTTTGGAGACCTCATCTACGCAAGGACATAGACAGGATGGAAGCAGTCCAGAGGACGGCAACTAAATTGGTGCAGGGTCTACATCAGAAACCATATGAAGAAAGACTGAGAGAGCTTAATATGTATACTCTTGATGAAAGGAGGGACAGGGGGACATGATAGAAACTTTTAAGTACCTCAACAGAATCAACAAAGTCCAGGAGGGTAACATCTTTCAGAAAAAGAGATGTGTAAGAACAAGGGGGCACAATTTAAAGTTAGAGGGGGAACGGCTCAGGGGTAATGTGAGGAAATTCTTTTTCACGGAGAGAGTGGTGGATGCATGGAACCGCCTTCCTGGAGAGGTTGTGGGGTCTCAAACAGTGGGGGAATTCAAACATTCATGGGGCAGACATAAGGCAATTATAGTGGGGGGTTGCAGGAAGTAGGCTGTTGGTTAACTAGAACCTGCAGCTTATCCAATAGGTAGGGAAATGGGCAGACTGGGTGGGCCAAGTGGTCCTTATCTGCTGTCAAAGTCTATGTTTCTAGGACATCTGGTAAACCTATATATTACCATTATTTCTGGGACTGCAGTGATCTCAGACTATTCTGGAGGAGGTATAATGAGAGCTGATTAACACTGGAGGGAATTCAATAGCTAACTCACCTCTTGTCACTACTGTTCGGAATGGAAGACTTGGAAGAGGAAAGATGGGGCCCCATACCCCAGGTGAGTGAGAATTATGCTCACCACAGTGAGACAATGCATACAGAATGCCTGAGTTTCGTGCGTGCTGCTCACTGTGGGACAGTGGAAGACCCTGACTATACAGACCCTGGCACTGGATCATGTCATGTACATTCTTTTTTTTTTTTCCCTTCCCATATACAGTTTCCTGGGTTTTTATGGGTTTTCTTCTGGCCCCTACACCCACACATCCCCGACATAAGCCTTGGCAGGAGAGCACGCACGCCTTACGCACTCCATTTGGATGTCCTTCCCAGTCGCGCCGTAACTGCCTGCTCCAGCACTGAACCTCCATTCGGTGATGGCAGAACTACAGGTGGGTGACCCCACCTCTTACTTGGGAGAGGACAGCATCACGTACATTCTTAAGGGGAGAGAGAGGAAGGGTTCCTAAATGAATAGGGAAAGTTTTTTGGACTCCTTATCACCAGTGGAGGCTGAAAGGCTAAGGGAGGGCATTATTTGAATGTCAGATAAGCTCTATGGGACAAACAGGAGACAGACACATAAGTAAAGAAAAGACTCATGAAGAGATATTGTGCGAATGGAAATTATACACATGCACTAAATGAAGGCTACAATATAAATGTTATTTTTTATGGGTTTTTTTCCCCCTCTGGTCTTCTTGTATTGCCCCCTCAATGGAGCTTTTGGCCACAACTCTGCATGCTGACCTTCCATGCCAGGCTTACCTCCCTGGGTGGAGCCACTGGGTGGGTGCCCTCTCCCCATGGGCAATGGTGGCTAGCCCTGGCTTACCCCCCAGGTTGGGGCCATGGGAGCAGGACCCCCTGGTGAACATTGATGGGCAGTGGGAACAGCAGCAGAGTGGGGGCATCATGGTTGGGGACCAGAGAGATTTTTTCAGCAGTACCTGAGGCAGGGATGTGCAATGACATCCCACGTCTGCCCTGCCCCCCAAAGTGAAGGTGCTGCCATGGTGGGACTCCCCAACTTCCGTCAGAGGTCCACAGAGTGTATAGGATGCTCTACCCCCTCCCACCAGAGAAGGAGAGCAGTCGCTAAGATGCTCAATCCTTCTGCCCCCAGCTGGCCCTCTGATATCCCGAGTCCATTGCCGAACCCAGATCATCAGCATCACAGATGGAAGCTCTGCCTCCGCACCGGCGGGCCGTTTTTTTAAGTTTTTTTTTTACCTTATGTTGATTAGTTTCAAGTAAAACACATTACATTCTCCTATAGGGTTTTAGGTAAATACCAACATCACATATAAATGCAGTATCCCCAAAAGTTGATAATCAAAATGACCCACCCTATCGTCTGGTACAAGAGTAATAAGGGGGATCCAACTTTAACTTAAAATCACATATTAAATCACAACATGCTAGCCTCTTCAGTGGCTTTGGTAACGTCCTGAAATAAGGGAGAATGACTAAGGGAGAATGAACACAAGCTCAGAACTTGCTAGTAACCATTAATACATGCATTGTGAAAGGGAGAAAAAAAATGCCTCCCCCAAGTCTCCTTGCATCTCTTACCACCCTCATAGAAAACACAGCATTCAAATGTTGCAACAATAATAAGAGCTATATAGAAATATATTTCTGAATCAGAATGTAAAACCCATATAATGCTGCCCACATGTTGACTGAAAACAATTCCCTGGTTACCAGTAAACTGCTAGGACAATGCACCGCTATGAAGTGGGGACTTAAATGACAGATCTTCCTTAATTCAGAATACACATAAGGAGCCAGAAGAACTGTGGGTCACCCTGGAAACAGGAAATGGGACAGCCATAAGAACTGGGGTTGTCTACAGGCCCCCAGACCAGAGAGAGGACATAGACACATTACTGTTAGAAGATATACAAAACATGACAGCTAAAGGGGAGGTTCTGATAATGGGAGACTTCAACATGCCAGATACAGATTGGTCAATACCAGCAGGAACATCTGCCAGAACTAGACTCATAGTGGATTCCTGCAGGGAGGGCCTCAAACAACTGGTACAGCAACCCACAAGAGACAGGGCTATCCTAGATCTAGTACTGACTAACAAAGAAGGGATCACAGATCTCCAGGTAGAAGGTCACCTGGGGGCCAGTGACCATCACATGGTATGGTTCAATTTGGCTACTACATCTAAATCATCCCATTCCAAAGCAAAAATATGAGACTTCAGAGGAGCTGACTTTGATAAGATGGCCAACAGAGTTAAGCTAGCCCTGGCAAAAAGAAACACAGGTGAGGAGGTACAGGCAAAGTGGGCAAGCATTAAGGATACAATACTTGAAGCAACATCCCATTGTGTTAGACAGAAAAGGAAGTGCAAAAGAAGAAGGAAACCACTTTGGTTCTCAAATACAGTAGCAGAAAAGGTCAGAGCCAAAAGGCTGGCCTTCAGAGAAATATAAGGGAACACAGCGGGATGAAGATAGGAGGCATACCAAACTGCCTAAGGGAAGCAGGTAAGGCAGTAAGGCAGGCAAAGTCCCAAACTGAGGAAACACTAGCACGAACAGTAAAGAAGGTGACAAGACTTTCTATAGATACATTAGTGAAAGGAGAGAAAGTCAGAGGGTGTTGCTAAACTTAATGGAGAAAAGGAGCATGTGAGGAGGAGGACCCTGTAAAGGCATCTATCCTAAATAGATACTTTTGCTCAGTATTTACTGAAGAGAAGGTAGGGCAGGGCCCACAGCTCAGCATCATGGACACAGGGGAGGGAGGTGAGCACTACTCCCTTCACAAAAGAAAGGGTCCTACAAGAGCTTGCTAAGCTCAGGGTGGATAAGGCAATGGGACCTGATGGCATACATCCCAGGGTACTTAAGGAGCTAAGGAGGAACTAGCAGAGCCATTAGCAGAATTGTTTAGTGAGTCTCTGAGCACAGGAGAGGTCCCAGAAGACTGGAGAAGGGCTCATGTGATCCCACTCCACAAGAGTGGCAGCAGGAGGAGGCGGGGAACTACAGACCGTCAGTCTTACCTCAGTAGTGGGCAAGATTATGGAGGCACTCTTAAGGAAGGATAGTGCAAACCACTGGAATCCATAGGCACAGGATCCAAGACAGCATGGGTTTACAAAAGGAAGGTCCTGTCAAACTAATCTCATAGATTTCTTTGACTGGGTAACCAGAGTGGTGGACCAAGGGGAGCAGTTGATGTCGCCACCTTGACTTCAGCAAAGCTTTTGACACTGTTCACATAGAAGATTGATAAATAAGCTAGGTAGGCTCGGGTGGGTCTGAAGTTGGTCAAATCAGGGTGGCAAACTGGTTGACTGGCAGAAAACAGAGAGTGGTGGTAAATGGTATACAGTCAGAAGAGATGCAAGTCACAAGTGGGGTACTCAGGGATCAGTCCTGGGGCTATCCTATTCAACATCTTCATTAGTGACCTCGCAGATGGACTAGAGGGTAAGGCTTGTCTGTTTGCAGATGACACCAAGATCTGCAACAGAGTAGATGATCCAGATGGGGTGGGCAGAATGAGAAGAGATCTGGATAAACTAGCAGAATGGTCAGAAGAGTGGCAACTGGGATTTAATGCAAAGAAGTGCAAAATCATGCACATAGGGAAGAGAAACCCTGAAGCCACTTATAGGCTGGGAGGGAGTTGCTAGCAGTCACAAAGGAAGAAAGAGACTTGGCGTCATCATCACTGATGACCTAAAATCATCAAGCAGACCTCTAAAGCAGTAGGTAAGGCTAGGGGGTGTTAGGGTGTATTAGTAGGGTATCACAAGTCGTAAGAGGAGGTAATAATCCTCTGTACAAGACATTGGTTAGGCCTCATCTGGAGTACTGCGGCAGTATTGGAGGCCACACCTTCACAAGGACATTAACCAAATTGAGGCAGTCCAGAGAAGGGCAACCAAAATGGTGCAGGGACTGCATCAGAAGACGTATGAGGACAGATTAACGGAGCTCAATATGTATACCCTTGAGCAAAGGAGGGATATGATCGAGACATTTAAACACCTTAAGGGCATAAACAAGGTGAAAGAGTCTAACATGTTTAAATATAAGAAAAATAGCAAGACAAGAGGACACAGCATGAGATTAGAGGAGGCCGATTAAGGGGAATGAGGAAATTCTTTTTCACAGAAAGGGTGGTGGATGCATGGAATGGCTTACCACAAGAAGTGGTGGCTATGAATACAGTGCAGGGCTTCAAACAGGCATGGGATAGGCATAAGGGAGCAATACAAATGACTATGAATAGATAGGTCACTGACAGAGCAAAGGCCGATGGCACATTTATAAGGTAGAAAAAGAAATGGGCAGACTGGATGGGCCTTGCGGTCCTTATCTGCCATCAACTTCTATGTTTCTATGTTTCTATGTTTCTATGTTTCAAAGATCAATCTTCATTTATCACAGGAGGGGAGTACACACCAGAGGCTGGACTGCAGATAGGAGCATACAGCTTTACATTTTCAGAAGGGAAAGTCGATGGGGACGGCGCCACCCACAAGGCCTACACATGACGTGGCGCTTGTGGAATGGCCAGTAACCAATGTTGACTCCCCTCCTTCTCAGATCTGTTTCAAACAACATGAAGTCTTGCTGTATTCTGACTAAATGCAGTTAGCCTTTCCAGTTCAATTGCTCTGGAGATGAAAGAGTTAACTCTATGCAAATGCATAGAACGTTGAACTCGAGCTCAGTTTTCAAACCCCTGTCCCTGGTGCATTCTATGTAACTGTCAGATTCTTTTCTCCGCCTGCCTGTGAAGTCGCTCTGGAGATTTCTCCTCACTTATTTCAGTTGAGTGGTTTTTCGATGGTTTCTTCAAACCATGTTTCATTTTTTAGTTCTTCAAGACTCTGTCCTACGGTACAGGTTAGACTAGTTTAGGTTTTCTCCAAATTTGGTAAGTCTTCGGTTTCTCTTACGGTTCATGTAACCAGGAGGAAACCGAGTGAATTCTTTTCTTTTGAGGTAAAGTTTAAGTTGTTTTACAATAGTTGATTTGGGATCTGGCTGTTTATGGTTTAAAAAAAAAAAGAGGCATTTTCTTGTTTTTTTCAACCAACCATTGAACTGGTCGTTAACCAAAAACACATCTAGTCACTCAGGCCTGACCACCAAATGAAAGGGTAACTTGGCTTTTCAGTGCATTATGTCAGAGAAACCTAAGAAAAAGACCGGTCCCCCTGGATTTCAGTACTGCATAGAGTGTGGGGAGGTGTTTGCCAAGGCTGATCCCCACCTCATCTGTGTATACTGTCTGGGGTTTGACCACCTAAAAACAGACTGCCAAATCTGTAAAATGTTTCCAAAAGCCACGCTAGATATGCGTTTGACCAGGCTTAAGGAAAGAATGGTCGAACAATCTGCTGACCCGGATAGCTGGTCCGGTTCGGCTCTTGAGGGAGCTGGAGAACCGGAGGAGGAGGTGCATTCTGACCAAGGCAATACCTTCTTGACCAAAAGGAAGGCAGATACTGAGGAGTCAGTTCCTGCAAAGAGAAAAAGAAAATCGGTTGGTTCAGAGCCAGCGTTTGCAGCTCCAACCACTGAGGAGATCGCTAAAGCGATATGGATTGTACAATCCTTACAGACCAGTTCTGGTGATACCGGACTGGTTCAGAAACTACATACTGTGGTTCGGCCATGTGCCAGTTTGCTTCTCATCGGTTCATATGATCCGGAGGCCTATTATGAACTCAAGTGGGAGGGAGAGGAAGAAGATGAGGAAAAGGAAGGCTTGGGTGACCTCATTGAGTCTGATGTCTCCCCCGATAGACCAGAGTCTGTTTCTCCTCCTAGACAGCCTGGGGAGTTGTCCTCTCATCATTTGTTTTCCAAAAAAGTTGCTAAGACCTTACAGCTGGCTGCTCTAGAGGCAGCTGAAGAAGAAGAGGAGCCAGACTTCCTCGAAATGATGGATGTCCCTGACGCTAAGAGACTTTCACTTCCACTCTGAAAAAGCAGACGAACAAAATTCTGCAAATGCCTGCTTCTATCTCCCCTGTGGACACAATGATGGACAGAAGGTATATGTTGTCTGGCAGTGTACAGAGTTCCTGTATAACCATTGTAGCCATGTAGGGTTGTTCAGGCTGCTGCCTGTGATAAGGCTGGCATCATCTTGGCCTCACACCCTCCTGAGAAGGATTCTCAGAAGATTGATGCCATGGCCAAGAAGCAATATTTGGCTGCCTCATTGGGAATTAGACAAGCTTCCAGTTTCACTCTGCTGTGTATTCAAATGATGTATCCTCTAGGGTCATGGCTACTGCAGTCTCCCTAAGAAGATTCTCTTGGCTCAGGTGTACCAGTCTCTCCCAGAACACCCAGTCAAAGGCTATGGACTTCCCTGTTGTCCAGAATGCTCTTGTTGGGGGAACAAACAGAGGCATACATGAAGAAAATGGATGAATGCAGGTCTACTTACAGGAGTGCAGCTGCTAAAGAAAAAGCAGCAGTCTAAGCCAGGCAGAGACAGGCCTTATCAAATACATTTCTACCAGCCCAGATGTTCCCTGCTTACCAGCATCAGAGAGGATTCTTTGTGGGGCAGAGGCAGGAGGGGCGTAAGCAGGGCTGCTTCCACCTCCCATCTCTCAGCCTAGGACTCCTGCTAAGCAAACAGCTTAATGTTTCAGCCAGGGCCACCTCCCCACTGCCAGTAGGGGGCAGGTTGGCTTACTACTTCCAGGCCTGGCAAGCCATTACCACAGACAAGTGGGTCCTGGAAGTAGTGAGCCAAGGACTTGCTCTAAATTTTAAATAATTTCTGAGACCAAAAGCAAGGTCATTCAAACCTGCCAACAATTCAGAGACAACCCTGTTGGAGGCAGAGGTTACCACACTTCTGGAGCACAGAGCTGTGGAACCTGTTCCTCCTCTTCACAAAGGAAAAAGGTTATATTCAAGATATTTCCTTACCCTGAAGAAAACTGGGTAGTGGCAGCCCATTCTAGATCTGAAATATCTCAACAAACACTTGACAAAACCCAAATTCAAGATGGTGACTCTAACCAAAATCCTTCTTACCCTCAAGCAAGGAGATTGGTTAGCTTCCTTGGACCTCAAGGATGCTTATTTCTACATTTCAATTAGTGACACTCTCACAGAAAGTACCTAAGGTTTGAATTACCCTCAGGCCATTACCAGTTCAAAGCAATGCCCTTCAGCCTTACCTCAGCCCCCAGAATATTCACAAAACATCTGGCAGTGGTTTTAGGTCATCTAAGAAGACAAGGAGTGTCTTGTGTTTTCCTATCTGGATGACTGGTTGGTTGTAGGACAGTCCCCTCAGCAGGTAAGGGATGTTTGGGTCAGATGCAGGATACTCTCATATCTTTAGGATTTCTGGTAAACCTAAAGAAGTCAGTACTGAAGCCTGTCCAGATCCTAGAAATTCATAGGAGCAGAGCTGGACACAGTTCAGGCAAAGGCTCTTCTGCCAGTGGCAAGGGCAGACAACCTCATTCAGCTGGCAAATTCTTTTCACCCACAGGTGTCTCATCCGGCAAGACAATTTCTTCAGCTCCTGGGGCACATGGCAGCTTCCACAGCAGTGATTCCAGGAGCCAGGTTTCAGATGAGGGATATCCAGTTTCATCTCAGGTCCTATGGGTCCCAGAAGAGGGATGCCCTGTCCAAACTGATCCCAGTGACAGCCACCTTGATTCAGGCATGACAGTGGTGGAAGAACAGGGACAACTTCAAGGAGGATGTTCCATTCTTCCAGCAATCTCCTACAGTAGTTCTGACCACAGATGATTCTCTCCTAGGGTGGGAAGCTCATTTGGGGGACCACACTGCTCATGGGACATGGTCTTACCAGGAGTCCCTGCTCCACATCAATCTGTTGGAACTCAGTGCAGTGTTCTTAGTTCTTCAGTCATTCATAAAGATGGTACAGGGGAAGGTGGTGCAGATAAGGACAGACACCACCACCACGTACTACATCAACAAGCAGGGAGGGATGAGGTCTTCTGCCCTGTGTACGGAGGCAATGAAGATCTGGAGTCTGGTTTATTCCCTCAAGACCTCCATCTCAGCTGGGCATCTGCTAGGCAAGGACAATGCACTGGCAGACACCCTCAGCAGAATAAATCAGAGCCACCACGAGTGGTCTCTGAACTGGGAAATACTGCATGCAGTGTTCAGGAGATGGGGGGCACACCACAGATAGATCTGTTTGAAGCCCCAGACAATCATCAGCTAACCCAGTTTTGTTGCAGACCTCCAGTTCTGGGTTCGGTGCTTCTGGATGCAATGATATTGGACTGGACAGGTAAATTCCTGTATGCCTTTCCCCCGTTACCTCTGATCTTCAGAGTTCTGGTCAAACTCAGGAGCCGCCAGACAGCCCTGGTACCCCATGCTAATGTCTTTGTCAGTGACCAGTCCGATCTGCCTCCCCAGGAGGTATAACCTTCTGACCTCCTCTCAAGGGAGGATCTTATACCCCAACCTTAAGTCCCTCAGGGCATGGCTCTTGAGGACCTAGAATATACAGGTTTGCACCTCTCTGAAGGGGTTCTGGATATTTTAACAGTTTCCAGAAAACCTGCCACCAGAAAGACCTATACTTCCAAATGGAAAAGATTTACTAGCTGGTGTGCACAAAAGGAAATAGATCCACAGGCAGCTGGACTGGCAGTCCTGTTAGACTATTTAGCCCACCTTCATTCCTTAGGCCTTTTACTTTGAAGGTACATTTGGCAACTGTCTCTGCCTATCTCTTGGCAGGGAAGGGCCCTTCCCTTGCCTCTAATGCAGTCTTCAAGAAGTTATTTAAAGGGTTGCTCCACCTACACCCCCACAGGGAGCCAACCCCTTCTTGGGATCTGAATATCTGCATAGCACAGCTAATTCAGTCCCCATTTGAACCCATGTCTTCTGCTGAACTTAAATACCTCACATGGAAAACTGTCTCTCTGGTAGCCATAACATCTGCAAGGAGGATTAGTGAGCTACAACCCTTGTCAGTGGAGCCTAACTACATAGCATTCCATAGGGACATGGTCGTCCTTAGGACAAACAGGAACTTTCTTCCAAAAGTGGTCTCTGATTTCCACCTTAATCAGTCCATGACATTACCCATCTTCTTCACTGAATATTCTAGTTCAGGAGAATGTAGACTGCATAGCCTGGATGTTAAGAGGGCTATTAGCTACTATCTGGATCAGACAAAGGCCCATAGGAATGAGTGTACACAGCTGTTCCTCACCTATGGGGAAGTGGGTAAGGGCAAGCCACCCACCAAGAGTACCATTGCTCAGTAGATTGCATCTTGCATACAGTTCTGCTATGGCAAACTGGTGAAAGAGCTACCAGCTGGCCTTAGAGCTCACTCTACTAGGGGAACAGCTGCCTCTATTGCAGCCACCAGAGATATTCACCTGCTCAAAATGTGCAAAGCAGCTACCTGTAAAACTGATCATACATTCACTAAACACTACTGCCTGGACACCCAGGCTAGGAGTGATGCCAGATTTGGCACAGCAGTACTGCAGAGCTTGTTTCCTAAGTAGGTTTTTCACCCACCTCCATGGGACACTGCTTGGTAGTCTACATTTAGTCAGAATACAGCAAGACTTCATGTTGTTTGAAGAAAAAATTACCACAATAATCTTGTTTCTTCTAATGGAATCTTGCTGTATTCTTACCTGCCTCCCCTAACAGAACCTGATCAGTCAATCTTCATTTTAGCCAGGCGAAACATCATTGAGAAACACTACTTTCAAGATGGACCGGGATGTAATTACAATGATAACAGCAGTAAAAATAGAGGATACAAATAAGGTATACAGCGTGGTACAGCATACATTAGGCATAGTATACAGGTCAGTTCATACAATAATGTTTACATTCAAGAGAACAAAATGATAACATCAGAGAACGTGTAAATTGAGGAGGGTTGGTAATAAAGTGGGATAAGGGGACAGAGAAGAGGGTGTAGACAGTACAGATTTAGGATGCACAGTTACAATTTTCAGTGACAACCCGGGTGACCAGGGTTTTGAAGGTACTGTAGTTAATTTAAGTGGAATGGTTATTTGAAGGGTCTTCTGCAAGTTGTTCCACAAGGAAGGGAATAGCTTATTGCTGATTTACCGAGCTCAGTTCTAACTTTAGGAATGACTATGGAGATGTAGGAGAGACTTTTCAGCGCATAGTTACCAGGAGAGCAAATGGGGAGGCAGTCAGAGATATATATAGGGGAAGTTTTTTAATAAGTGCTCGGTAGGTCCAGTAGGCTGCATTTCTGCAATGTCTGAGGCTAAGGGAGGTCTACCCAACTAGAGTGTATAGAGAACAGTGGTGAGTAGAGTAGGGCGCTCCTGTAATGAATCTTAGGGCTCGATGATATAAGATGTCCAGTTTGTTTTTGTTTTTACTCTTTTTCTGCTCCATCTTACGAGGAACTCCCTTGGGCATCCTGCGAGCTCTACCTCCTACCTGAAGTCTTCTTGCACCAGCGCACCAGCCTGGCAGATTCCCTGGCTCTGCACCTCCCGAGGTGGGGTCGCCCTATCCACCCAGGGTGCTCTATCTAGGAATGCAATGTGCCTAGTTGTGCAGTCGGCCTTGATGGAGAGAGAAGCTTAGTACTAGAGTGGGGTGAGGGGCCATCACCTATCCCCATAGATGAGGATTTTCTTAAGTTTTCTCCCCCTGGGAGTGCGGCATGCAGTGATGCCTGTGCATGGCTGCCCTGCTGGTGTCTGCTGCACTCCACCTCCTTACGTCTTTTTGTCTGATGTTCCTGCAATGCCCCCAATCTCCATCGGGGCCACCAGGAGACTGAGTGACCCTCAATACCTCCCCATGGAGAGGACAGCTCTCCTCCAGATGCTCCATCCTCTCCCTCCCCTGTCGACCCCCAGCTCCCAGAGTCCATCACTGAACCCGGGTCACTGACGTGGCACGAGGTGTGGCATCCAGCGCCTCAACCCTTCATGCCACTGGGCCAGCAGATGTCCAGCTTTTTTAATGCTGTGTTTGTCCCTTGGCCATAGAGGATATCCCCATAGTCAAGTAAGGGCAGAAAGGTAGCCTGGACAAGTCTAGTTTTCACTTCAACTGTTAGTAAGTGCTTGACATGGAAAAATATGCCAAGCCTCTGTTTAATTTTTTTGGTCAGTTCTTCTGTATGGTCAGTGAAGGTCAATTTGTGGTTGATCCAAATCCCCAAGAATTTAAATTTAGCCACAAATTTAAGAGGTTCATCGAGGAGGGTGGTAATCTGAGGTGGTGTGTCTAATAAGGTATTATGGGGTGTCTTAAACAATGGAGAGAAAAAAGTATAGTGTTTGTTTTTTTCACAGTAAGAAATTTAGTTGCAATAGGTTTTTCTGAAGGAGGCTAAACTCAAGTTGAAGGTCAGAACAAGTTTTGTCAATGGAAGGTCCGGAGGGATATAAGACTGTATCATCAGTGAATAGATGCATATTAGCAAACTGGATACCAGCATGGATATTATAAATATAAATTGAAAAGAGAAGAGGGCCCAGTAAAGAGCCTTGAGGTACACCTCTCGGTAAGGTTTTTGGAGGGGAGAGGTCTCCTTGCGCTTTGACTTGCTGGGTACGGCCTATAAAATAACAGTCAAACCATTTAAGAGAGACGGTATCAAGACCAATGTTACGGAGGATGTCGAGGAGTAGGATATGGTCCACCGAGTCGATTGCCTTGCTGAGATCCAAAAACAATGCACACACATAGAGTTTGTTGTCCAAGGCATTGAACCAGTCATTAGAGACTTTCATGGGTGCAGAGATTGTGCTATGGTGTGGTCTGAAACCTGACTGTATAGGAGTGAGCAGATTATGTGAGTCTAAGTGTTCTCTAATCTGCTGGTTAACAATTTTTTGTAACAGTTTGAACAGGGTAGGAAGCAAGGAGATGGGCCTATAGTTGTTAAGGTCAGCGAGACCACTCAATTTGAACAGGGGGATGACATGGGTGGGTTTCCAAGTCATTGGAAGGGTGCCCTGTGAGCTATGTTCCCTGTAAGCTGCGTGCATGCGTGCCCACACAGCAGTCAGAAAGCACCTGCACACTGCTTCAGCAGTTGCGCACAAAACAACAGGAATCTCAGCCCGTTCATGAAGTAATGATTACTGTCATCACTCAGATGTAAGACCCAGCCAGCAGGACTTGAAAGTTAATGGGGAAGAAACAATGTATGTCCACTCCCTCCCACAACCCATTCACTTTAACAAGCCAGCAGTTAGCAAGCCAGACACCTCGCTCCCGCTCCACTTATTGAACAAAGGCACCTATCGGCTTTGCAATTCGAACAGATCAGCTTTACAGCTACAGCAGTGTTTTCAGATTGTCACCTCTTCCTGTAAGACAACACTTCATAATGAAGAGTATTCCCCTGCTGTTCACAGAAATGGCATTTTTTTAAGCACTTGTTTTATGTACTGTACTTCAGAGAATTTCTTTGCCAACAAGGGTCAACTCAGCTGTCCCTTGTTAGCAAAGAAAATCTTCCTTTTCAATCTTCACCATTCATTACTGCTGGGTGTAAGCCAGAGGCACGCACCTGCCATGGGGGTTTTTTTTTTTTGAGGGAGGAGTTGTGACGCACAACCGTGGTGTGCAAGGAGCGGTCGTTAGGCACCGCAGACAACTCCTCTGTCCCAGTTCTGTTTCTTCCACCATCAGTGCTGCAGCTGTTGCATGAGTGAGAGAAAGTTGTATACTGCAGCATTAGGCCTTTCAATTTTCGACACCATTTGGTCGACTCCTAATCCTGGTTCTCCATCCCGATGCCTATGCATCGGTGCCCTTGTGGCTGGCAAGTCTCCATCTTGGATCAATATGATGTTTGTCTTCGGTGCCTGGGACCCAACCATGATATGGATCACTGCAATGCCTGTTTTTCCATGGACCACCGTGTTCTGGAAATCCACGCATTTAAGATCGGCAGGGCTCTGCCAACTCTTGGAGGACGACGTCGCCTGCGGGCCTCCCAGGCCAGATCACTTGACCTTTCCTTCTGGTCCCCTCCTGGGTCTATACAGCTCAGTGAGGAGACCTCCTCCACGTCTAGCCTTCCTGAGGAGGTTTCTTCTTCTTCAACGCCAGAGAAGCGGTGTGATTCCTCCCGTGTTCGCATCGTTGGTGCCATCACGGCAGTCATCTCCTTGGAGGTGCAGGCTCCCCCAATGTCGTGGCCTCTGGTTGTGGGGCCCGGCAGTGGCAGACCCTCAATGCTGCCAGGTGGTGCCACTTTGAGTTCCGGCGCCGTCCACAGTACCGGGTAATTGGGTGGCACAGTTGGCAGCACCTCTTTGGGTTCCAGTGCCGTCCTCAGGGTCGGGGACACGAGCGGTGACATTGTGATGTACGTTGGCGCCATTCCTGGTGCCGTTGTTGGAGATGTTTTGGGGGTTGCCTCTCTGCAGGTTACTCTGCTCGACTCCTCTTCGGAGGAGGATGACTCAGAGGCAGACCTGGACTCGCAGCCTGATTCTTTGGGATCGGAAGTCTCTATAGGCCGGGTTGTCAGGCAGCCCAGTGCTCCTCTTCCTGAGTCCCTGGAGCCAGTTCCCCATGTGAGTCCCATGGCTAGGGGTGGCCTGGGATCCGGGAAAGGGTGCCATCTTCTGAGAGGGCCCAGGTAGCTGCCATTTCTGGTGCTGCTTGGGCTCCTCGGGAAGGGGCGGAGTGTCCTGCTACTGTGACCTCCCTCCAGAGGCCCACAGAGGGGGGAGCTCCTATGCTGGTGTCAAGGAAGAGGGCTGTCTCAGAGTCGGAGGGGTTGAGAGGTCGGGGTGAGGAGTGGCGGGGCATTCCCACTGCCCTGCGGAGTGTGGGGAGGAGTCGCAGTGCTGAACCCTGCCTTTCCTTCGAAGTCTCCAGAGCGCCATCCAGTGGCAGCACTGAGGGTTGCTCTTCTGGACACATGCAACCTCAGTTGCATCACAGGGGAGATTCCACTTCTGGGTTGTTCCAGAGTTTGCCTTCTCAAGTTACCTCTTTGCAACCCAGAATGGTCTCAGGGTCCCCAGTCACAGTGGCATCATTCCCTGGATCTCAGAGCCCCAGCAGAGGCCAGGCACATACTCTCAGGTGCCCTTCACCTATCCCTCTGCAGCCACCTCCCTTTCTCTCAGGCCATGTGGGTCCTATGGGGCCCTTAACTTGGGAGACATTCAGAGCTACTGCAGCAGCCTTCCCTTCTTATGTTAGGGCCATGGACAAACAGGTCTTCCACCTGTCCACCCTGCCGCAGGAGTCTTCTGATCATTTGAGCTCCACTTCCTCCTCGTCTTCCTCTCCTGAGGAGGAGGAACTTCCTGTCCTCCAACGCTGATTTCACAGAATATCAGTGAGGTTTCTTTCGAGGCTGGTCACAGAGCTTCGTATTTCTTTTGTTCAAAGGGACAATATTGAGTGGCAGGCGTGTGCATTCCTTAGTAAATTCAACTCTTGCCACCTTGTGGTGCCTTCCTGGCCAATCCCTTTCTAGGAGGCATCTATCCGGACCTGGCAGTCTCCAGCCGCCCCTTCTCCAGCCCTGGCAGACTGCAGGAGATGGTATTGTGCCCCCCACGAGTCTCTAGGTTCTCTACCTCACCCACCTTCAGGCTTGACATCCCTAGACACTCCTTCCCAGCCTCGGCACCTGGTACATGATCGGCCTCTGGATCCAGATTCTGCAGAATTTGACCGGTGAGGATGGAGAGTCTTCTCTTCAGCTTGTGTACTGATGTGTATAGGTTCACATCAGGCACACCTCGTTCCCTACAACAGGCATCTGTGGTCAATGTTGGCTGAGGTTTGGCATCTATGCCTGATACAGAGCAGTCCAGACAAGCCATTGCCCTCTCTGCACAGGGTTTGGAGCTTGCAAGGCACCAGGCAAGGGTGTCTTATGGCACAAACGAGGTGGCTTCCAGACTGGCAGGGACAGCAATCTGCATAAGGCAGGCGGCATGGCTTTGTCTGTCCAGACTGTCCCACATTGCCCGGCGTAGGGTGACTTCCTCCACTTTCTGGGGGACCCATCTGTTTTCTCACAGGGCGAGGAGGATTCTTCAGGGACATCCTCCATCCCCTTGGCCACGGGGGACACCACCTCCCCCTCAGCAACCTTAGACTACCCCAGTCTATTGATTAGGGTCTCCCTCTCTTGCTTTCCACCAGTAGGAGGCTGAGGGATCTGTTCCTTCAGGGCTGAACGTCAGGCCCCCTCCGGGGGAGGTTGGTACTCACCCAGCAGTAATGAATGGTGCAGATTGACAAGGGAAGATATAAAAATTATGAACCTACCGTAATTCTTGATCTTCTCTTGTATCTTCACCATTCATTACTGAATCCTGCCCACCTTCCCTTCATGGGCCTCATTTCATGGGCATCTCCCCAACCCCACTTGCCCTCCTCCCTCCATCCTTGAGGCCATTGGGGGTTACATCCCCTGGTCCTCTGGACTTCTGTTCTTTAAAAACAGCGAGGGATTGAAGAAGGAGGAGGAGATTGAGTGCAGTTTTGTCTTTTCCATCAGAGGGAGCTCTTTCTGATTTTTCCTGGAAGGTGTTCCCTTGGGGACTTTACCTTCAGGACAGATTAGTTCAATCACCAGCCATCAGGACTAGTTTTGAGACAGTCTTCTAACTTGGTCTTTGGACCTAGCTGGTGTCCCTGTATCTTGCCTCGTGAATGCCAGGCCAGGACTAGTCAATGTCAGTTATAGCCCAATTCAAAAGTACCATCTTTGAACTGGTGGTCCGGTACCATTTGGCTCCTGCCTTCTTCCATGGAGTCAGAAGGAGTTTCCTTCTCTGTCTCTGTTCATCTTTCCAAAATGTGTTGCCCTATCTTAGGGCTTCCCCCCAGTACTTATATGGCTGTGTACTGTTGGGGTCCTTTCTCATACACCTAGTTGGGGGCTCTTTCATCTTCATAACAGATTTGTTTGCCTCCGGCAATCTGTGAGCTCTCAGCTTGAGTGATGGGGTCATAGGATTGCGGGATGTGTAGGGAAATCTGCCTCTCTCATACTAAGCTAAGCGGAAGGTTTGGTTGAACCATCTAAACCAGTGTTGTCTGAAGGGATCCTTGCTCCCTTGCTTTTTAGCTCCAAGCTGATACACTTCAAGCCAGTTTCACCCAAAATTTGTGGTAGCATTTTCCTTCCTTCCATTATCCCTTTTTCTTCTCCCTCTTCCTTCTTTCTTCCTTTCCCTTTATCTGTTCCTCCCTCAGAGCCGCCCAAGAAATTAGGTCCTGTGGCCCCTTGGGGTAGGGTTCTCCACTTTCCTGTCCTCTTTTTGGCTTATTCCTTTTTCAGTTTGTTTCCTTTCCTTTATCTGTCCCTCGGCTCTCTTGCCTCGCTCTCATCCTTCTAATTCTTTATTTCACCTCTCTGGCTTACAGAACTAGAATGGAGGAGGAGTCTGCGATGCCTAACGGTCAACCCTCGCGCACCAAAGTTGTGCGTCACTCTTGTGGGTGGCGCCATCGGCAACAACTCCTCCCTCCAAAAAAAAACAAACTCCCGTGGCAGGTGCATGCCTCCAGCTTACACCCAGCAGTTATGAATTGTGAAGATACAAGGGAAGATCAAGAACTACGGTAGGTACGTAATTTGTATTTCTCTGATGTACGTGGTACATAATATATCATTTCAATTTTCAGGTTTCGCAATTTCAATGTAATCTGCCTCCTCCACAAGCAGCGTCTCACATATAAATTGTATTTATAATGGATTTATGGCCTCCGGCTCAGAGGCGAAAACATGTTCATTCAGATTAGATGTTGGTGGACATGGACACAGGGCTTGGCAGGCTTTGTCAGTATGCACAAGATTTAGTTGTGTTGCACAACTAAATTCAACACTGGTGGTGAAGCGATGCTGCTGGCTGCACTGTCCCCTCTGTTTCTAATTCCAATTCAGCACAAGGCACCACTTTGATAACACAAAACACCACTTTATAAAATAAAACAGATGGTATATTTACATTTTTTTCTACATTCATTGGTAGCTTTGGTGTAGGCACCTTTAGCAGAAGCAATCCCTAGGGGTTATTTTTGCAACTGAAGTGCAGTAAGTGCAAAATTAATAAATGGTCAAATTAAACATTTTTAAAGTAGCATGTGTTTTTTGTGGTGCTACCCTACCACTTTTTAATACTGTACCAATAAAGGAATGGTTACATTTCCAAGCATTTTAGAATAGTATTACTGAATAAATTCATCCCATTTATCAAGGGATGTGTCATCCTACAGGTGCAAGTTTGTCATGTAAGGATGTGCTCCACATCCAGTTATTGTTTATTCCAGTTACTAATATGTGTCTGACTAGTCAAGCTTTCTATAATTTAAGTGGACATAATAATAATTTATATTATACACTTCTCTTGCACATGTAGGATGCATCCTTGTTAAATGGGATAAATTTATTCATCCAACAAACCAAAGACATATATTGCAGAGAGCATGGGAAACTGTGCACTGAGGCATCTTTTCAATGTTTCAGCCTCTCTGCCCATGGCACTGTATTGGGGGAGCGGCAGCTCAAGGTGGTCAAGTGCCAGAAGGGGACTGAATGGAAGACCGCTATAATAAAAATTAGTAATAAATTTACCTAGACTACTGCAGGCACTTATGCTGCCTACATTTCATTTTTCTTTTAGAGTGGGATAGGGAGATGAATTTGGGTACCAGACAGAAGAAAATAAAATGGTATGCTGTATACAAAAACAACTTAGCATGTTCCCACATTGCACTGTATAGGTAGAGTGGTTGGGTACAACTCGGCATGAAAAGCCTGCTCCAACACAGCAACACAAGAGTCCTTCTTAAATCCTAATAAAAATAATATAATAGCAGCACTCTGGTATGGTAAATACATTTATGGCACAAGCTCTGAAGGCAACATAACTTTAATTCTGGGACCACTTTTTTTTGCATGTGTGTTTAAGGCTGGCATTCAAACCGGGCCAGAGTAGAGAAGGAATTAATTTAATATATCACATTCACAACAAATTTAAATCCCTCACTTCCACACAGGAGCTTGGCTGGAATCTAGATTCTTACCTGGCCAACTACTAGAGTTTAGTTAGTGAACTGAGAACATTCTTCACAATTTTGAATGTTCCCACCAGCAGCAAAAAGGTGTTAGACTAGAGGTGCCACTGACCAACACCTCTATTGTTTGGGAGGGTATAAAACGGGGTAAGGTTCCAGTCTCCAGATGCCTTACAGAAGGAAGACTGCTGCTATACCAACAGGAGAAATTGAAGCGAACTTCACTCAAGCTGTCTGCTGCGCTGTGAGATACAGTTTTTAACATAGTACCGAATTGAAGTTTGGATGGGATTGGAAGTCTGATCTTGCTTGCTAAAGAATATAAGGTAAAAATAAAAGTTTAAGACTACTGTATTATCCTACAAAATAATAAAAGTGTTCTTAGCTTTGAGACTTGTCTTTAACTTTTTTTTCTGGTTGTTTAATGCAAAAACTCAGAAGGGGAAACTGTTATGGGGCTGGTTTCAAAAATATTTGGCTGCAGTGGCAGGGACATATTCATTTAGTAACCAAAGGAAGGCAGCAATTTTTCAGCAAAATAAAAAACTGAAGGTCCTTGCCTTTTTTTTATTTTATTTTACTGAAAATTGTTTACCTTCTCTTTCGTTACTTAATCTGTTTGACTGCTTAAATGAATCCTAATATACTGTCTACAAGCCCTACACAAATCTTCTCCAGTCTTGCTTTGTTTTACATTTGTTTTCCTGTTTGCTTGATAGATTTCCACTTGTATTTTATTAACTACATCAAGTCTTCCCTGTCCAGAGTCAGACAACTGCAGCCAAATCTTCCTTACCTTTGTTTTATATTGGGGAATGTTTTTATCAGGGATGATCTGCTGAGGTCAGTGAGTTGCATAACTTTCTGTTGCATCTGTCAGCTTGTGTGTTGTGTATGTTCCATAAAAACAATATGTGGAATGTGGGCAAGGTTCTGTACTTAAAAAAAAGTCCATTCCTTAGCTAACGGGTCAAAAACAAAATTAATTAAAATGATTTGCCAGCAATGCATTAGGGTACAGAATGATCTCATGGAGTTTTTGGTTTTAAAGATCCTTCTCTGATTTGTTTGTAAAACATAACCTATTATGGGGCAAACTGATTTGTTAGGGACCTGTATGGATAAACTGGTTCTGTAAAACAAAACTGAACAGTGTGAAAATGTGTATGTGTGTGTGTGTGGGGGGGGGGGGATTCTGAGCAGCAGCTGATCTAATGTTATTTAAAAAAAAGTTCTGTATAGTAAAGCCTAGTCATGCAGATTGGAATAAAAAAGAAAGTGTGTGTGTGTGACAATTACATTTTGAGCTGAGTTGTGTGAAGTTATATATGCCTAATAATGCATTTCAGAGCATTTCTGTGTGTGGTTTTAAAGTACTATAGTAAAGGAACTCGGCTGTGTGTGTGTTTGTGACTTGTTTTGAGGAGCTAGTGCCTAACTTGAATAATTGATAAAAGTATACTTAAAGCAGCAGTGCATGTTATAGTGAACAGTTTGACCCATGTTTTTTCCATGTTTTGGGACCTCATCGTCTGTCTTGTACAATACCTTTCTTTTTCTTCATTGGAATTTTGGAGTATGCTATAACACTTTTTTCATCTGAAATAATGAAAAGAGCACTCTGTTTTTAATATGCTCTACACCAGCTTTTCATTAGTATTCTCAGCTGTGCCAGTAGTACACACTTATTGTCCAGTGAGATCAGTGTTTGCTGCATGGCATGCAAGTACATGGATGCTAGCTAACTTTAACAAGCATTTGTCAATGCCGATTGTTTGCTTGCTGGTGTTGGCATTGGTGGGGTGTGCCTTTTGGTCATCAGGCATAACGGCTACACCATTTCACCACACCCTATCCTGCAGACGCCGACAAGTGTCACGGTGTGCCTTGGGTGTTTGGCCCTTATACTCACCCCATTCCATCAGGAAATATGGTGAGATGGGTGCAGTATAGGAGAATGGGGTGAACTTTGGGGCAGAAGAGTCCAAGGCACACCTCGATACCTCTCACTGGCTGCAGGGTGTGGGTGGAGGTGAAATGGTATGAGCATTACAGGCGACACTCCCAGGTCACACCCTTGATGCCTGTCAGTCTCTACAGGGTGGGGCGTTATGGTCAGAAACCCTAATGCCTCAGGCGTTCATTGGTATTTTCACTCCAAATTTTTAACATGGGTTTTTTGTTACCCCCACCTTATGAACAGTGGCAATATCAGTTTGTTAGCGGAAAGCTGATTTTGCAAAGTGACTACGGCATTTGGCACCACAGGTGCGAAAACACATTTCGAACAGGATGTGAAAAATGACAGCTGTACTGTTCATGGGGAGGTGTATAAAATGGCAATGTTGAAAATCTGCAGTGAAAATATGAAAAAAACTGAAGTCACGAGCGTGTGTAGAAACTGCAATGCACACCCTTAATGTATTTAGTATGGGGATTTTTTACAGCAGATAGTCAACACAGGCATTTTGGGACTGCCGCTCATGAACAGTGTCACTGTGATTTTCTTAATCTGTCCCGACTAGTGATTTCCCACAGTGACCACGCATTTCTGCGCAGAAAGAGTGAAAACATATTTCGGCCATGTTGTGAAAAATTACAGCTGTAGTGTTCATAAGGAAGTGTGGAAAAATGGCAGTGATGAAAATCTGGACTGAAAATATTACAAATTCATGAACTTATGAGGGTGCGTGGAAACAGTGCAATGCTGGCTCGTAACACAGTCATTTTATGGACTTTTGTCACCAAATTTTTAACATAGCCATTTTAAGACCTCTGCTCATGAACAGTGTCACTGTGATTTTCTTAATCTGTCCCAAACATTGATTTCACACACTGACTGTGCCATTGTGCACTACATGTGTGGAAACACATTTTGGGGGAGATGTGAAAAATGACAGCTGTACTACTTATAAGGAGATGTGGTAAAATGACAATGTTAAAATCTGGAGTGCAAATATTAAGAAATTGAACTTCTGACGTGCACATAGGAACTGCACAATGTACGCTCGTAAAACAGTCATTTTTGGGAATTCTTTCACTAAATTTTCAACATAGCCATTTTAAGATCTCTGCTCATGAACAGTGTCACTGTGATTTTCTTAATCTGTCCCAAATATTGATTTCGCACACCGACTGCATCATTGTACGCTACATGCGCGGAAACACATTTTGGTCGAGATGTGAAAAATGACAGCTGTACTGCTCATAAGGATGTGTGGTGAAATGGCAATGTTGAAAATTTGGAGTGAAAATAATAACAATTCGCAAACTTATGAGTGTACATAGGAACTGTCATTTTTTGGGAATTTTTCCCCAAATTTTCAACATAGAGTTTTTGGGGGCCTACCTCATGAACTGTGACACTGTCATTTTGTATATCAGTCCCAAAAGGTGGTTTCACGCAGTGACCGCAAAATCACCTTTCAGGACTGAATAACAAAATGACAGTGCAAGCATTCACGAGGTGAGGTCCCAAAAACCCCATGTTGAAAATTTGGTGAAACAATTCAAAAATGCCTGAGATATGCATCAAAGTTGAAAAAACCCTATTTATTCCATTATACAGCTTACGGCATTTCATCAGTTAAGTAGTAGAGCTTTGAAGAAGTGAAACGTGTTACCGGTCCACAAAAGATCGTCACACTGGACTCCAGAGAGTAAGTATGGGGTGAGGGGGGTGTGGGGAGGCAGGGTATGCAGAGAGTGGGCGGGGTGGGAGAGGGGGGTCAAGACAGTCAGCATGGGACCGTTCTTTCTTTCTAGGTTTCTTTTTTCTTGAGGGAAGATGATGTGGAATGTTTGCCAAGCTGGGGAGGGCTCCCAGCATGGCAGCTGGAAGTTTTTTTTTGGGGGGGTGGCCAGCAGAGCCGACGGGGTATTGGGCACCCCTGTTGACCATAGAGAGCTTTGCCACGCTGGGGAGGGCTCTCAGCGTGGCATCTGTCAGTGTGTTTGGGGGGCCACCAAATGGACATTTGCCATGCTGGGGTGGGCTCCCAGTGTTGCACCTGGAAGGCTGTTTTGGGGGACACTAGAGCCGACGGGGGATTGGGCACCCCCGTCGGCCATACTGTGTGTATGTGGGGAGAGCGGGTGAGCATGCTGGGGTGGGCTCCCAGCATGCTACTTGTTGGGGGGAGGAGCTGACTATGACAGCTCTTGCACTGCAGTGCCGGCATGGAGGCACTTTGCATGCTGCCGACAGTGGCAATATGCAAATTGCCTACATGCTGCAGCTCATTCTTTCAACTGTATGCCGCTGCATTTGCAAACACTGTCATAGACAGCTCTTACATTCATTGGTGCTGTGGGACTGCACCTGCAAAAGGCAGCAGGGCATTGGAAGTAGGGAGGCACACCTACGAATTCTCGTATGGTGGCACTATGTTTGTTGCACATGCATGCAAGCAAACATAAAAATGAGTGTTATAAAACAGACAGTAATGATGAAAACCTGGATCAAGCCATATTAAAAGCAATACTCCATCTTATGATTTCAAATATAGAAATAAGTGATTAAGTAGACTCTATGGGGATCATATAAGACAGGAAACTAGTCTATAATATGGGTAACCTAAAATAGAATAAAAAAAAATCCTAAGGCAGATGTACTTCTGCTTTAACTTTTTTTCTGTGGTCATCTGGCCCATCTCCTCCTGTCCTGATCACACATAAGCTCATGTACAATGTGTGCCATCGTGGACCAGAGCAGTATGTAGTGTGGTAAGCTAAGCACTGAGCTCCTTGGAGATACTGATGTGGCCCTTGAAACAAAAATGGTGCAGCTCACATTTCCAACTTCTCATCATTATTCCCCACTATGGGAAGGAATGTGGGAAAGTGTTAGCACAACCAGTAGATTGTGAGCAGCAGAACCACGGCAAGGTCCTTCCCCATGTCTGCTGCACAATAATAGCTTGCTTACCTGAGGGACATTAAGGCCAGCACATAATAATATTAAGCAAGTGTGTTTATCAGTATTTATTGTGCTTCTTTGTAAAGGAGTGAGTACAGTAGACAACATGCTGAAAAGAAAAATGATCCACTCCTCTACTTCAAGCAAAGATGATGGACCTGCTTCAAAGAAAAATTGCTATGCTGGTTTTAAAGAAGAATGGCTGAATGAAATTGTGAAAACTGTAACACTTGCCTCTTCTCAGAAGACTAGAGTAAAACTATGTGAAATATGTACATATTCAGAAGAATCTGGGCTGATTTGCAAGATTTGTGTAGATGGAAAAGTTGGTGGAGAATTTGCACAAGGGAAAAAATGGACCAATGGCTGGAAACTGGATTATCTGAAATGGCATTTATTCAGCAAGACACATGAAACTGCAATTTCATTGGTCGGGGAGGAATGCTGGTGGCTTACATAGCATGCTTACAGAAACTGCAGAAGCCAGAAAAAATAGACTGGCCCAGATGGAATGCCAGAGGTCAAAGGCAGAAGACAAAACAATCTTAATAGACAATGTACTACTAGCTGTCAAGATGAACAATTCAGTATTGTCAGTGCAAGAAATACACAACCATATGACATAATATATTAATATGACAGAAAACTGGTGAAGTAAAAATTATGCTTTTGAATTCCTGCATTCAGTTAATTCTGTAATTCAAAATGAAACGCTAAATGGAATTTGGAATGCTTCATTTCATACTCTTATTGATGAAAGCACTGATATATCAGTAAGCAAGGTGCTTATAATTTATTTCAAGTTTCGTCCCTCAGATCAGACCACATACAAGACATCTTTTGTAGGAATTGTTAAGTTAACCTCTTGTAATGCTGAAGCCATTACAAATGCTGTGAAGGAGTTTTACAAAGCCCATCAAATTGACAATGAAAATGGTGATGTTTGCATCTGATGGAGCATCTGTCATGCTTGGGAAAAATAAAGGAGTAGCAGCACAACTCAGGCAGTGTATTCTTCATTTAGTTGAACAGCACTGTCACCCACAGAGAAGACTTGGGTATTGATGATACCTGGAAATGGGTACCACTGGTAAAAGACATTGAAACATTACTGCGAACAGTATATACTGTGTTTTGCAGATCTTCTGTCAAGAAAACTAAACTGGAGGAAATTGCTCAAGTTCAAGAATGTGATGCAGTGGCTTTCTGCCCACTAATTGAAGTGTGTTGGCTTTCAAGACACTTTGCAGTTATTGCATTAGTCAAGAACTATGATGCCTTGCTGCAGAAGTTTGAGACAGAATTAAAGGAAAGCAGTGATCCCATTGCTAAGTAGTTTTAAGAAGCTCTCCAACCCTGACTACCACATTGCCATAACAGTATTAAATGATGTACTGTTGGAGTTGGCAGAGTTGTCGAAGATTTTTCAGAAAAGTTGTTTAACAGCAGTTGAAGCCGCACAGATTGCTAGGGCAAAAATAGAAAAATCAGAAGCCAGTACCTGGGTGAAACTGTGTTCCGAAGCCAACCAGTGCAACTGCTTTTGGCTAACTGCACAGTTGAAGCAAGCACAGCAGCAATTTTTCAGTTCATTGGCCTGCATACCTCTCAACTGTCCCTGATTTTCAGGGACATCCTTGATTTTGCCTCAAAATTTTACTCTGTCCCTCCTAAAAATTGTGTTTCCATGACCAAACAGCGGGGGTTATAAGCACAAACTAATGTCAAACATTAAAGTTACAGACTTGTTCTTCTTTAGAAAATGCATTTTACACTAAGCCTTTTATTCTACCAGCTTCCTGAGTGGATAACTCCAATTTTGAAGAAGTGTCCCTGATTTTGGTCCTTTGTCCCTGATATTTTTAAGCCTTGTCCCTGATTTATGAGGCAGGAGGTTGAGAGGTATGTTGGCCTGTTATGGTATCATCTGGACAGCCGATTTCCTGCAGGTGAACTTTCTGACTGGTCTGCCTTTGATTTTGCAGCAATGCCCAACTGCAGCTTTGAGTATGGTTTATTAAATATTGAGAAACTGTGCAACAAATATCAGGACTGTTTATTTTCATCAGTGGACCAGGCAGTTATTGTCAGCCAGTACAATGAATTTAAATTTATAGTGGCTGAAGAAATCAAGGGTGGATCATTAAAATCCTTTAATGACATGGCACATTTTGCTTTGACTAATGCACAGTACATCATGGTGGCTCAACTTATTGATGTATGTGCTACATTCCAAGCTTCTAGTGCTGACTGAGAAAGAGGCTTCAGCCTCATGAACTGCATTAAGAGCAAACAAAGAAACTGCCTGGAAGAAAACCACTTAGATATACTGATGTGAACAAAATTGTTTTTTGCATCTGGTGGGAAAATGGACCTTAATAAAATATATGTCCACTAGAAGAATGGGAAAGACAGGAGAGAAAAACAGTAAATGTTGATTTCATAGCTTTGTGGCATCCCCCATTTCAGATGTATGCAAGACTCTTGTCAAATATACATAGTTTACACAGGCTTCAAGTTCAGACAGTTATGGTGCACATCCAAACTGGATTGTGTCAGAAATTTTATATTTATGCTTTGCAATAAGTATTTTAGTGTTTAGTTATGTTTTCTACTGTTTATTGGCAATAAAATGTATCACTTGTTTGGGCCACCCAGTTTGCCCACATGAATCCATTTTTTTCTACACAGTGCCGCACACACATATCAGTCACCCACTCACAGAGTCTAAAAATTAGAGGGAACATTGTCTGCGAGAGAGACAAATTAAAAAGGTGGGTAATAGGAACGCCTAGAATATGGAAGCTTATTTTTAGGAGGAACAGGTCTATGAGACTGGCACCTGCGCTCTTTCTGGTATCTATTTTAAGAAGCAAGTCTTCCACTTGCTTCAGTGATATAGAGCTACAAGAGAAGGGAGGGGTGGCTATAGGAGGGGCAGGGGTGGCTGTGTCCTGTATACATAACACATTTTGAAGGTTGTTTAGCAAGGAAGGAATTGAAGGCCAGGTCTGCAGTGGCAAAATGGTTGTTCAACAAATAAAGGATGTCATGTTTGTCCGTGTAAGTGGCGTTGTTGATCATAATTTTGGAAGGGAGGGAGAAAGAAGACCTGCAACCCTCAACTTCTTTAAGAGTCTTCCAGAATGTGGAAGAGCAGTGGGCAGACACATCTAACTTCTTATAGTAACTAGACTTTGTAGTCCTCGTTAGCATTGTACATTGATTTCTGGCTGCTCTGAAGGCAGTCCAATCAGCAGAAAGTTTAGTCTTACGTGCCTTTTTCTGTAAGGCATCCCTGTTGAGTAGGGCCACCTTTAAACTCACTGAAAACCATGAACAAGAGGTTTTCTTAGTACGAATGTTCACAAGTAGAGCGTGCTGGTTTATTGCATCTGTAAGAATATTGTGGAATACATCAAAGGCTTCATTAACAGAGGGAGAAAGATAAAAGTCTTGCCAATTTACATATGGAAGATCTGATAGGAAGGCTGAAATGTCAAAAGTGTAGAGACACCTTTTGAAGATGTATCTGGAGGTGGAGATGGGTTTCAGAGAGGACCTTGCACATGCAATAATGCAGTGTTCACTGAAATCACTGAGGAAGACACCCATGTGGGAGAACAGGTGCAGTTTGTTTACAAGTATGATATCGAGCAGTGCACTATCGGCAGGATTTTTTGTACTTGGTCGGGTGGGTTCTGTAATACGTTGATGGACCCCGAAGGCATCACACAACTCCTTAAGAGGTTTCACGCAAGAAAAGAGCCAATTCAGATTTAGGTCTCCCATGATTATAATCTCAGAGGTAGAAGATTCCAGTAAGGTGCTCAGGTGATTAAGTATCCTAACAAGGCCTGTAGCACCCTATGACAACAAGGGGATTGGGCTGGTGAAAGTTGTAACTTGATAGTGAGGCTCTTGAATTCCTTAGGCTCAGAGGTGGAGTTAATGACAGAGACAGTGTATCTGTTCTGTAGGTAGAAGGCTACTCTGCCCCCTCTGGCCTGCCTGTCTGCTCTGAAGACCTTGTAGGAAGGGAAATTTATTTTGGAATCCTGGGTTGAGGGTTTAAGCCATGACTTGATAATTACAAGGACATCAGGGTAGGAGTGGTTCAGCCAGGTTTGAATGGCATCCAATTTTTTTTGTGAGGCTACAAGCATTAATATGGAGGAGTCTCATCCCCTTTAGATTAACCAGCATCGAGGGCGGCAGAGATGGGGGAGGGGAGACCTGGGTTAAATTCAATGTCTCCTGAGCAAAATAGAAAGATCAGTAAGATTTTTTAATAGCACTCAATGAGGATTTCAACAGTCTAACCCCCCATCTTTTTTTATGGTAGTGGGGGGTGAGGGTAGGGGGCTCTGAGGGTTGAGGCCTAAAACACCCCATAGATGCGAAGAGGAGCACCCTGGCTTTGAAAAGGAGAGAATGCTGAACAAAAGGTGCTGGTGAGGGAGGCAGAAAACGTTCTAAAAAGGGGAGTGTAAAATGCATGTAACTGCAAGAGGTGGAGAGAAGGAGGGAAGTGGCACCAGTGGATGCCCAATCTAGGATTTTTTTTGAAGCCAGAGCTACAGTTAACAATTAGGAGTGACAGGCCAGTTAGGTGGCAGTAAAGGAGGATGAATTGCTTCATAGTGATTTGGCAAATGACCTTGCACTCTGGGTCTCTGTGGATCCTATAGGATCAGATGGCTGTATTGTTCAGCCTAGGGTATCCTCCAGACAGGGAGCCCTTATTTAGAGGAGGGCAGGGTGAAAGTGTATTTAATAAAGGAGGGAGGTGAGGGGGTGGGTGGCCCAATTTCTTAATTACAGAAGCAGGCAAATAGTAGAGAATAGATAGAATCAGCCGGAAAAGCCATAGAGTTCAGTCCCGGAGGGCTTTGGAGCCGGATTCAGTCTGCGGCCAGTCAGAGCTGGAGCCTGAAAGAAGTGACCAATAGTGTCTGACTCAGGCTGCTCTGCGGCCAATAGGAATGTTGAATTTTTGGACTGGGGAAAGCCGTACCTTCTCCAGAGGGCTGCTGGCACAGGGTTCACTGATATCCAGGGAGGCAGAAGGTACGGCCAATGAGAGGCTCCAGCCATGAACAGTTGCAGAGGAAGCACTTCTTAAGCCCATTTAGAGCAGTGCCTAGAAAAGGGAGAAAAGAGCAGGATTATGAGGGTTTTTCGGCCAGGAGAGACAAAAGTGGCAGAATTAGGGGGTGGGAAAACAGCAATTAGCACAATGCGGTATTTAGCTGGGAATCGTAGGGCAGAGGTGATAGGGCAGGTAGACAAAGGAGTTAGAGTATACAGAAGTTTAAGACAGACAGTTTAGAAGGGGGCTGTTTGCTGAGGCGCCAGCAGAAATTGTTCACATTTCAGAAATTAGGCACCAAGGGTAACTGCCATGAGGCCACCTAGGGAGCAGAGAGAAAGAGGAAAAAATTGGAACAGGGAGAGAAGAGAGATAGGACTAGGTAGGCTGGGCTGTAATCACTTACTTAAAATGTCTAACAGTAACAGTAACAGTAATACATGCACTTATGCTGGCTAACTAAGAAGGCAGCACAGAATAAATGCATTATGAAAGCAAGTAAAGAAAACAAAAATACAGTCGTAAGGCTTACAACACTTTTGCACAATTTCTTAATTACAGGAGCAGGCAAATATTAGTAGGGAATAGAAAGAATTGGCTAGGAACTCCGTAGAGTTCAGTCCCAGAGGGCTTTAGAGCTGGATTCAGTCTGTGGCCAATCAGAGCTGGAGCCTGAAAGAAGTGACCAATAACGTCTGCCTCAGATTGCTCTGTGGCCAATAGGAATGCCGAATTTTTGGACCAGGAAAAACCATACCTTCTTCAGAGGGTTGCCGGTGCAGAGTTCACTGATGTCCGGGGAAGCAGGAGGTGCAGCCGGTGAGCGGCTCTGGCTGTGAACAGTTGCCAAGGAGGTGCTTCTTAAGCCTACTTTGAGCAGTGCCTTCTCCAGAGGGTTGCCGGTGCAGGGTTCACCGATGTCCAGGGAGGCAGGAGGTGCGGCTGGTGAGCTGCACCGGCCATGAACAGTCATCAAGGAGGCGCTTCTTAAGCTCGTTTTGTGTACTGCACCACTGGGGTGGCATTTTCTTGGGCATCTCTGACTTGAGTCTTCTAGTTTGCCCTTTTATTTGGCTCTTAGTCTTTTGACTACTATTTTATTAATTGTTATGTATGTAGTATATCTTAGCAGGCACTGTTTTAATACTTGTAAGAATCTGACAGTTACATAAAATGTACTAGGGACAGGGGTTTGAAAACCGAGCTCGAGCTCAACGTTCTTTGAACTTGCATAGAGTTAACTCTTTCATCTTCGGGGCAGTTGAATTGGAAAGGCTAACTGCATTTAGTCAGAATACAGCAAGACTCCATAAGTGCGGTGCTGAGTCTTTTTTTTCATTTTAGCTCATTTCTGTCATTGATCATCTCTAGTCAGGGACTTGAAAAATCGTTGAATGAGGCGGGTCATCCCCAGTGCATCGGTACCCCTGTGGGAAGAGTATTGCAGTCACTGATTGTCATGATCGATGTTTCACCTGCCTGGGTCAACACCACGATATGGACAAGTGCAATGCATGTTTCTCCACGGACTACTACACCTTCGAGATACGCACGATGAAGTTGGGGGAGGGACGCCCTGACTTTCATAGGATACTGTGACATGCAGTACTCCAGGTCCAGGTACTTGGGCCCTTCATCTGGGCCCACCGGTACTACAGGTACTGAGGGAGAGCAGGTCTCGGCCAGCCTCACTCTCACTGAGGTGAGGGGTCAGGCGGACAGTTGGCCTCCTCCAGGGGTGTTAGTTGAGAACCCCTCACTGTCCGGTACTTCCTCAGAGGTCCGGACACCCCCAGTGATGTTGTTGCAGCTATACACTTGACCCATGCCGGTGGGCCTCTCAGTGCTGCAGTCACATGCAGCTTCAGCTCCCAGCTCATTAGTTGTGGCAGGTGAGCGAGGCGTCACCAACTGTGCAGCTGAGTCCCCTCCTGTTGCCACTACTAGCACCGGAGGAAGGATCTCGGTGGGGTTGCCTCTTTAGAGAGCCTTCTTATCTCTTCTTCTTCGGAAGGGGAGGATTGGGATGATCCTGATTGGCTCCCTGGCTCCCCAGAGTTCCGAGGCCCTTTTAGGCCCTTATAGGCCTAGTATGAGGCCTTCGGTGTCGGGGTGACTGCAGAGCTCTCCATGCAGTGCTGGGAGTGGTGATATTCCTCCCGCATCTCTTGGTGCTGTGGGCAGTATCAGGAACATTTCTGGTGCCAGTCTCGATACTGGGGAGGTCAGCTGCACCATGGCCGGTGCCATTCTGGAAGATGGCTCCACCTCTGGTGCCATTGGGGGCAACGCCAGGCTCAATTCCTGTGCTGTTGGCAGTACCAAGGGGGTGATCGTTGCCGCTAGCAGCGCCGTCACCTCTTTTTCAGTTACCCAGACACTGGCCAGGTCCTCTTCTAGTGAGGTGGGAGTGAGAGGGTCAGTTCAGCACCCTGTGCCAGAGCTCAGCCTGCCAAGGTCCCTGCCAGGAGCAGGAGCACTGGGTCTCACTCTTTTTCTTCCTCTGACCAATCTAGGCCTGCAATGAGTGGGGAAAGGGGCCACCTTTCGGAACCTGCGCAGCTCTGGTTTCTTCATCAGGGGGAAATCCCCTCAAGGACACCATCCTGTCTGCTCTTCCCAGTTGGACATCCTGTGTTGGCCGAGATTCCCAGCCTCCCTCCCAGAGAGGGGTCCCCTGCTCAATCTTGAAGCCCTGGCGGGTCTTCCATGGTTCACCACATTTCTCCTCCTCCTCCTCTGCCTCCTCCTCCACCTCTTCCAGGTCTTTCAGGCCCTTCAGGGCTTCTTACCTGGGAACAATTCAGAGCATCGGCTACTGTGTTTCCCCAGTACCTTAGGGCCATGGACCCAGGTTGTTTTTTGACCAGAGAGCACTGCACTGCTGACCTCTGAGAGCAGCTCATCCTCATCCCTGTCTTCCTTGGCTGAGAAAGAGACTTCATCAGTCCACCTTTTCTCCAACGCTGATATTGTCTCTTCTCAATGCTTCCTTTAAGGGGTGCTGAGTGACCTGCACTTAGATCATTTTGCAGTGCGCAATCCTGCCCGGCTGATGCTGTCTCTTCTGGGAGAGTTCAATTCTGATTCCACAGTCATACCTCCATGGCCTCAGCCATTTATGGAGGCATCACTGGCTGTCTGGTGCTGTCCATCTGCTCCTTCTTCAGCCCCTAGGAATGTCCAGTGCAGGTATTGCACTCCCCTGGGGTCTCCAGGAGCCCTGCCCCACCCTCCCTCTGGTGTGGGACTCCTGGACACTCTGTCATCAAGGCACAGGTCAGGATGCATAGGGAAAACCAGGAGCAGTTGTAAAATTCACCAAAAATATTTATTTACCATAGCAGTAACATAAAAAGAAATAAACTTGTTCAGAATAACTATGTACAGAGGAGAAATACAATAGTTTTACTTCAGTCTGTGTCCCTTTTTCTTCTTCTTCAGTAGTTGCAGCTTAGCTCCTTTATAAGTCCTTTCAACTCCCATTCTTAGAAAGCATCCTGGTTTTGTAAATATCAGGCAGGAGCTGCTAGAACACAGTGCGCTTCTTGAGTTGAAGCCCCTTTTTGCACAACTTTTGCAAAAGGCTTAAAAAATTAAACTGTGGTAACCTCTAGCTTCCAACAGCTTTTTGCAGTCATCTCAAATTGTAATTATATACATTTCAACAGTAATGCTATATATTTTCCAAACACAAGAGATCCCAATATCATTTACATTTCCATAAAATACTGATGACAGGGTGGGTGCTTCAAGATTGGAAGGTGGCTCATGTGGTGCCTATCCACAAGGGGGGGAGTCCAGAGAGGAGATGGGGAATTATAGGCCTGTTAGCCTAACGTCTGTGGTAGGCAAGGTTATGGAGGGCATTATCAAGGAGAGGCTGGGGGGCAGCTGGAAAGGTTGGGGCACCTGGATGACAGGCAGTATAGTTTTGTTCTGGGGAGGTCGTGCCAGACTAACCTGGTGGAGTTTTATGACTGGGTGACAGGTTCTCTGGACTGACATAGGTTGGTGGATGTCCTCTATCTGGATTTCAGTAAGGCATTCAATTTGGTACCCCACAACGGCCTACTAACAAAGCTGGGGGGGGATGGGGCAGTTGCTTAGGTGGGTGGAAAACTGGCTTATGGGGCAAATACAATGAGTGGTGGCTGGAGGGATAGTCTCCTTCCCCAGGAGGATCATCAGTGGGGTCCCCCAGGGTTCGGTCCTGGGGCCACTCCTTCTCAATTCCTATGTCTCGGACATAGGGTGGGGTGTTAGAAGTAGGTTGAGCCTCTTTGTGGATGACTCAAAACTGGGAGCACTGGCAGATAGGCAGGAGGGGAGAGAGGCCCTGCATGGGGGATCTGGATACCCTTGGGGGTGTGCAAGGAAGTGGGAGTTGAAGTTTGATGCAGGGAAATGTAGGGTGCTGCATCTGGGGGTCAGAAACCTGGGACATGCATACACCCTGGGGAGGACCACACTGCAAGTCACATCGGGTGAGAGGGACCTAGGGATTGTGGTGGAAAGCAAAATGAACAACACTGAGAATTGTCAAAGAGCTGCAGCAAAAGCAAACAGGATACTGGGCTGGATAACCAGGGGGATTACCTCCAGGAGGAGGGAGGTCATCCTCCCTCTGTATAATGCCCTGGTTAGGCCACATCTTGAGTACTGTGTGCAGTTCTGGAGACCCCATCTTAAGAGGGACATAGCGCTGCTGGAGAGCGTCCAGAGGAGGGTGACCAGGATGATTCAGGGCATGGAAGGTAGGACCTATGAGGAGAGACTGAATGAACTCAATCTGTATGCATTGGAGGAGAGGAGGGGAGGGACAGAGGGACATGATAGAGACTTTCAAGTATGTAAAGGGGATAAATAAGGGTGGAGCCAGAGAAGTGTTCAGGCTTAAGAAGTAGGGAACTATCAGGGGGGCACTAATGGAAGCTGGAAGGGGGGAAGTATGGGGAGTGCAGGAGACACTTCTTCACAGAGAGGGTGGTGGAACCATGGAATGCACTGCCCAGGAGTCTGGTAGAAGAGACCACAGTGGAAGGATTCAAGAAGGGTTGGGACAGGTACAGGGGGAAACTGAGGCCAGGAAAGGCCACCTCTGGAGCTGGGGGTGTGTGGAGGAGTGAGCTCCCAGTAGGGGGCTAGCTTCCGAGCAGACACGCTAGACCATGGGGCCTATTCTGCTGGCTTTTACTATGATACTATGACAGTGATTTGCACATATTTTTATATCAGCAGATCTAGATATGCAAGGGAGAAAAAGACAGACAGCAAGAGAAAACTGAGAGACAGTGAGAGGCAAAGAATTGTGAGATTGTCGGGTTGGTCAAGTCCGAGGTCTCACAGGAAAATATGGTTGTACAGTCGGACAGATAAATAGACAGGAAAGGACAGATCCTTGCATTTTAAACACTTTCTCTAACAACTGGGACAGGGTCCTATTCCACCCTGTCACATAAACCCCCCTCCTTAAGAGGGAACCTGTTTTATTAATCAGGTTTCCAAAACTTTTTATTAATTCTCTACCAACATTTGCCTGTTTCAGAGATTAAGCACATGTGCATTAACTGTTTTTTATAACAGTACAGCAAACAGTACAGTTTAAACCCATACATTTGTTTCTCAACCTTCAGAACCCTCAATCCCTGATCCATATCTTGGCAGAAAATCAGCATTGCTATTCTCTTTACCAGATTTGTGCATCACCATGAATTTAAATGGCTGTAGTGCCAGGTACCACCTTGTGATTCTGGAATTTTTATCTTTCATTTGGTTAAGTCAACAGAGAGGATTATGATTTGTTATAAGTACAAAGTCAGATCCTAGCAAATAAAACTTAAGGGACTCCATGGCCCACTTTGCTGCTAAACATTCTTTTTCAATGGTGGCGTACCTTTTCTCTCTGTCATGCAATGCCCTACTTATATACAGAATAGGATGTTCCATTCCATCTATATTCTGACTCAGTACTGTACCTAGGCCTACCTCTGATGAATTTGTTTGTAACAAAACTGATTTCTCAAAGTCTGGACTTCTTAAAATGGGCTAAACATAATGCAGCCTTAATGGCTTGAAAAGCTTCATCATACTCTGAGATCCTTTTCACATTATTTGGGAACCGTTTTTTCATGAGTTCAGTGAGGGGAGTAGCTAACTCTGCAAAGTTGGGAACAAATCTTCGATAACCAGCCAGCCCTAAAAATGACCTGACATGTTTCTTTGTTTTAGGGACAGGGCTGTTAGCTATAGCTTCTATCTTAGAAACCTCTGGCTTGACATTTCCATTTCCCAACACATAGCCCAAATATCTGGTTTTTTGCATGCCCAATGCACATTTGGTAGGATTAATAGTCAGACCTGCATTTGTGATAGCTTGGATAACTGCTTGTAGGTGTTCCAGGTGGCTTTTCCAGTCTGGACTGTACACCACAACATCATCCAGATATGCAGCACAATAACCAGTGTGAGAGGATAAAATGACATCCATGTACTGCTGGAATGTAGCTGGTGCACCATGTAAACCAAATGGCATGGTGGTAAACTGACAGAATCCTATAGGGGTGGCAAATGCAGTTTTATCTCTGGATTCTTTAGCTAAAGATATTTGCAAGTAACCCTTGGTGAGATCGAGGGTACTGATATACTTTACAGTCCCCAGTCTGTCCACCAAATCATCTCTTCTGGGCATAGGATAACTGTCAAATTCTGACACTTGATTACGTTTCCTAAAACCAAGGCAGATTCTAACACCCCCTTCTTTTTTGTTTACAGTTATCATTGGAGATGACCAAGTACTCCTCGACTCCTCTATGATACCCAGTTCTTTCATTTTTTGTATTTTCTTAACCACATCAGCACTTAACCGCTCTGGTAATCTGTAAGTCTTTTGCCTAATAGGACAAGCATTCCTTGTCACTATTATGTGCTCGACCCCTTTTACTCAGCCTGTTACTGTGTACTGTGGTAAAAGTACTCTTAAATGTCTTTAGCATATTACAAATTTCTGCAATTTGTTCTGAGGTTAAGGAAACATTCACCTTTACAGCATCAGCATTTACAGTCTGTTCCAGTCTCTCATAAGCTACATCAATATCTTCCTTATCGGTTTCTGGTAAAACTAGTAAAGCAGCTTTTTTGCATTTTTTCAACCCATTTCTTGAGGAGGTTAGCATGGTGTATCTTAGTAGGATTTTTCCTGTCAGGGGTCTCATTCTCGTAGTCAACAGTGCCAGTATGTCTAAGAACCTTATATAGCTCTTTCCACTTCATTAACAGTTTATTTTCTGTTATGGGCAACAGTAACAAAACCTTTTCACCTGGCTCAAAAACTTTTGTCTTTTACCCCACGGTCATAATATACCTTCTGCTGATTTTGGGCCTCTTTCTGATTACTATAGGCAATTTCAACATATTTTGCCAGCTTCTCTCTTAGGGCACACATATAAGAAGATATAGGTTGTTTCTGAGTGGGGTTATCTTCCCATATTTCTTTTATCACATCCAGTGGCCCTCTTGGCTGCCTACCATACTGCATTTCAGATGGCAAAAACCCTGTTGATGCCTGTGGCACTTCGCTGTAAGCAACAGGTAGGTAAGGCAAGTACTAGTCCCAATCTTTCCCTTCCCCTTTTACAAACCTTTTTAGCATGCGTTTTAGGGTTTGGTTAAAACAACAAGACCGTCTGTCTGAGAGGGTGATAGGGGGAGGTTCTTATGCCAGTGATACCTAGCAGTCTGAACAGCTCCTTAAGTAATGCAACACCAAAATTGCTATCCTGATCAGTAATAATTTCTTTAGGTATACCCACTCTGCTGAAAATGTTGACAGGCTCTGCTGCAACTTTTGGGGCTGTAACAGTATGCATCGGAACTGCTTCTGGGTATCAGGTAGAATAGTCACATACTACCAGGATAAATCTATTACCCTTTTTACTTTTGTCTAAAGGACCAACCACATCCATTGCAATTCTCTCAAAAGGCACATCTATCAAGGGTAGGGGCATCAGGGGCACCTTGTCTTTTCTAGTGACTGGGGCTTCTTTCTGACACTCAGCACAGGAGTTACAATAGGTAGCAACATCTTCATGAATTCCAGGCCAGTAAAATCTATACAGCAATCTGGCAAGGGTGCGGTCCCTCCCTGAGTGACCAGCCATAGGACTATCATGTGCTATCTTTAACAACTCTGTTCTATACTTCTGTGGTATAACCAATTGTTCTGTCTGTTCCTGTGTCTGAGGTTTAACCCAAACTCTGTACAGTATCCCATTGCATTTTTTAAACATTGGTCCACCCTGTTTTGGTTTCAACCCCAGCTGCTTAAAATAACACTGGAGAGAAACATCATTAACTGATTGTGATTTTCTTTCAGAACAAGCTATCAGTTTAGTTTCAGCATTTTCACATTTTAATCCTTTACGTCCATCAGTCATTTGTTGCCACAGTTTCTTCAGGCGTTGTCTTTCTTTCTTGGATTTCTGAATCTTGGAGCTTTGCTCAAACAAGTCCGAATCAAAATCACTGAAAGGAAAAGTGTCCCCACCGTCTGAAATTTTCTTTGACTGAGCTCTTGTCACCACAGCTGCTGAAACATCAGGATTTATTCCCTCCTTGATTTACTCAGTAAATCCTGGAAAGTCATTTCCAATAATCACAGGTACAGGTAACTTTGGTACTACCCTCACTTTCATTTGGTGTGACACATCCTTAATGGGCAGAGTCACTTGGGTGGTGGGATAGTATTGAGTGTCCCTGTGGATGCAGATGACACCAGTACCTGGTCCCTTTGTACAGGGTTTTCCCAGCACTTTAACATTCACTAGGGCCTGTCTGCTTCCCGAGTCAGTGAGTCCCTTCCCAGTCTTATCCCCCATCTTCACATCTGTTAAGTACTTGCCCCAATTTGCCAAGGACAAATCTGCTCCAGTGTCACTCTCCTTACTATGACAATTTCTTGCAAACTGGCCTGCCTTATTACAGTTATAGCTGATAACGTCTTTGGGCCCAGATTTGTTACCCCCACCAGATTTCTTATCAGGCTTGGAGTTTAAATGGGAAAAAGAGTGTCTTACCTGTGCTTGGCTGTTACCTCATTGCTGTGACATCTGTCTGGCCATTTGGTAGTCCTCAGCCAAAGAAACAGCTTTTTCCCTACTCTCTGGTCGGTGTTCCTTTACCCACAGCTGCACTTCTGTAGGCAAGATGAATTGCTCCATGACAAATGTGTCGATGTACTGTTTTGCTCTCTGGTTGGATTCATTTTATCAGGAGTTCTCTGAGTCCAGTGACAGTTTCTTGAGGATTGTTGACAGAGTTGTACCTCAGAGATCAAAATCTCTGCCTGTAGGTCTCTCCGGAGATGTCATACCTTTTCAGGATTTTGCATTTCACCAGCTCATAGTTTTCTGACTGTGCAGTATCCATATTGCTGTAGGCAAGTTGGGCTTTCCCTGTCAGGTAGGGTACCAGTCATATTGCCCATTGCTGCTTTGGCCATTGGTAGGCTGTGGCAACTCTTTCAAAAGTTGTCAGGTATGCCTCTATATCATCCAAGGGGCACAACTTTGTAAGTTTAATTACTTTTAAATTGCTTGCATTTTGTTGCTCATCTGGGTCTCTGCTAGAGCCTCTGCCTTTGATAGCTTACAAGGCATCCAGCCGTCGCTGCTCCCATTGCTACATCTCTTCTCTGCACTTCTAAATGTTGAATCTCTTTTTCTCTCTGCTTCTCTGTTTCTTTTTGTTGTATAGCCCACCATTTGAAAAAGTCCATCAGACTTTTAGGTTCTGTCGCTGCCTGTTCTTTTTCTATAACTTGTGCTGACTGTACAGTCTCAGACTGGACTTCTGTCTCTGCTAGTTTGGTTGCCATTCTCCGGGTAACCACTCCTGAACTTGCTGCTACAGAAGCCATACCGTCCTCTGTGCTTCCCTGGTACTAGGTCCAGGACCCATGCACAAAACTCCTGTCATAGGGTATGCACGGCTTAAATCCTACTTAGGCTAACACCATCTTTCATCGAGGCACAGGTCAGGAAGCATAGGGAAAACCAGGAGCAGTTGTAGAATTCACCAAAAATATTTATTTACAGTAGCAGTAACATAAAAAGAAATAAATGTGTTCAGAATGACAATGTACAGAGGAGAAATACAGTAGTTTTACTTCAGTCTGTGTCCCTTTTTCTTCTTCAGTAATTGCAGCATAGCTCTTTATAAGTCCTTTCATGCCTCATTCTTAGCAAGCATCCTGATATCAGACAGGAGCTGCTAGAACACAGTGTGCTTCTTGAGCTGAGGTCCCCTATTGCACAGCTTTTACAAAAGGCTTAAAAATTTAAATCTGGTAACCTCTAGCTTCCAACAGCTTTTTGCAGTCATCTCAAATAATAATTATATAGATTTCAACAGTAATGCTATATATTTTCCAAACAGAACAACAAAAAAACTCTGGCACTCACCACCTCTACAAATAAAAGGAGAACACTTGGCTAACGAATTTAAAATTTGAGTTTTGAATAAGGGCTTGAATTTATTTTTTAGTTGTAAAGTTCAAACTAGAATTTGAGGTTTAGTTCAAACTCTGACCTGCAGAAGATTGATTTCTAGATGTGATACTAAGTAGAAATGGAGACAATTGAATTGAGTGTAACTTGTTTAGGAAACCAATTGCAGGTAATACTCCTTTGAAAGCTGATAGCTGTCATCTGGGACATCTTGTAAGTAACATACCTAAGGGGCAATTCTTAAGAATTAAATGGAATTGTACCCTCAATGAAAATTATGAAGCATGGTCAGCTGACCTGGGTGACAGACTGCTTGAAAGGGGTTACAGTAACAGAAATATACAAATAAGATTTTGCAGATGCTATTCCAAGAGAAAACCTTTTGTGTAATACAGAAAGAGAGAGAAGTGAGATAAATCACTTCAGTTTTATCACCACTTATTCCATGAATGCTAGAGAACTCGAGACCATTATTAAAAAACATTGGTCAGTTCTTTCAGCAGATCCAGGTTTAATTTTGATTGCTGTAAATCCCCCTAGAATGGTCTTTAGGAGAACTAATACCCTGGGAAATTTTATGACACACAGTCTCTATGGTGAACCAGTCAGAGAGACGTGGTTGGCACGTGGGGGGGGGGGCTGCTATCGATGCCAAAAATGTATTTTTTGTCCATAGGTTGAAACAGGTAAAGAATTTTGTTCAGTTAATTCGAAGAAAAATTTTCAAATTCATCTGCTTATTACTTGTGATAGTACAGGGGTTATCTATTTTGCAACCTGTAAATGTGGTTCTTTTTTGTGTGCAAAAAAACAGTTCGGAATTTTAAAGTTAGATTGGGAGAGCATTTACGTGCTATTAAAAATAAGATCTCACATATGCAATAGCAACACATTTGCATAAAAATAGAGATGGTAATATGCACAAATGTACATTTATGGCAATTAATAGAGTTTGCACCCACCCTAGAGGTGGTGATTTTGATAACCTAGTAAAAAGAAGAGAGGCATTTTGGATTATCAATTTAGGAGCTACTAAACCTCCAGGTTTAAATTTCAACTTTGATATTAAGCCATTTTTATATAAACACCGATGATCTGTGCTAGGGCCACTTACCCTCTTTTTGATTGTAACAAAATTCTAGAATAGAATCAGATATGATGGGCATGTTGCAATTTATCCCCTTTTTCTCTTTTGTTCCTTTTCCTGTCTCTCCCCCTCCACCTTCCCTTTTAGACTTTTTGCACTTTAATTACTAATTTGTGTGATCACCAATGGGTTTGATTTGTAAATTGTGATGTCACTGTTATGTCATCTTATGGTGCCTATATATTTGGTGGATTTGTTTGTTTGCCACAGACTTTGAAAAAGGACTGCGTTGTCCGAAATGCATCAGGCATGTTTTTATCTGCTGTAATTACATTTTAAATTTTTTAGCCAAGTGTTCACCTTTTATTTGTAGAGGTGGTGAGTGTCAGACTTTTTTTGTCGTTCTTGTATATTTTTCTCTGAGCACCACCCTCCCAGTGCTGCCTCTTCCTTCTGTTTTTTAATATTTTCCAAACACAAGGGATCCCAATATCAGTTATATTTCCATACAGTGATTTGCACATATTTTTATATCAGCAGATCTATATATGTAAGGGAGAAAAAGACAGACAGCAAGAGGAAATTGAGAGACAATGAGAGGCAAAGAACTGTGAGATTGTCAGGTTGATCTAGTCCAAGGTCTCACAGGAAACTATGGTTGTGCAACCGGACAGACAAATAGACAGGAAAGGACAGATCCTTGCATTTTAAACACTTTCTCTAACAACTGGCACAGGGTCCTATTCCACCCTGTCACACCCTCCATCAGGGCACAGTCGCCCAGAGCACAATCGTCCCTCTGACTCGGACTCAGTTGAGTTCGACCATTGGGGCCACAGAGTCTTTTCGGCGACGCACTCTCTCATGTGCATTGTTGCACACAAGGCCCACATGGCAACCTATGGCAGGTACCTGTGAATGATGCTAGGGCATCTTCTAGTGTTCTTGCTGGATTGTGAGGCATCCAGACAAGCCATTTGCCTTTCTTCACAAGGTCTGGAGCTAGCAAGACACCAGGCAAGGGTGTCTTATGATGGCAACAAGGTGGCCTCCAGACTACTGAGATCAGAGGTCTACATTAGGCAGACAGCATGGCTTTGCCTTTCCTGGTTGTCACCCCTGGCCCGGTGTAGGGTGACTTCTCAGGTTTCAAGGGAGCCTGAGTTTTCTCCCCTAGGGTCAGGCATGAGCTAGCAAGGTGCCTTCCATCTCCCAGGTCAAGGGAGCCTCTGCCTACCCCTGACCAATCACAGGTCCCACCAGACCTGTAAGGGGCCCTCCACCTCCTTGTGTTCTCCCCCACAGGAGGCTGAGGGAACATAATCATTTCTCTCATGGCTGCCAACACCACCTCTGATGGTGGGCTTAGTATTCTCCCTCCTGTGATGAATGGTGAAGATTGATCTTTGGAAGATATCATGAAAATGACATACTCACCATAATTCTTGATCTTTTAAGATATCTTCATTCATCATGGCCTCCCACCCACCTTCCCCTCATGACCAGATCTCTGCGCAGTGCCTCCTCCCTGTTCCCCTTCTCCCCTTCAGGAGGGTTTGAATGGTAGTAGGCTCCTCTGGGGGAGAGCTTGTTCTGCAGGTGACTGGTCCTGCTGCCCCCTCCGCTCCTTCCCTTCTGGGAAAGGGGGTAATGGGAAACAGCTTTCCCTTGCTTCCTGAAGGTGGTTCCTTCTAGGAGGTGCCTCCAGGCTAGTCCTTCAGAGGGAACTCCCTCTTCTTCAACATCTACGGATCTCCCCAATGGAAATCTTTGCTGGACAGACAACCTCTGATAAAATCCTGTTGGTAGAAAGGGACTCTTCTAATGCTGCTGGCCATGGGGGGACATTTGGTCCTCTTGTCTCCCTTCAGAGACATGATCCACATAGCTGAATGCTCTGCACCTCTCTGGTGAGCACACTTAGCCCTCCTTGGCCACTTCCTCCCTCAGCACTTCTAGGAGCTGTCCCCTTCCCTATCCTTGTGGGATCCCTTCTTTGTATGGGTGAGTGAGTCTCTCTGTTTCTGAACTCCAATCGGTTTCTACACCTATACACTCAAGTGGATGTTACTTGAGTTTTTCCCTGAGACCCTCCTTAAATCTTGAGTGATCTCCTAACCTTGCCTTTAAGGGGCGTCTGCATCTCCTTCTTAGCATTCTGTCTCTCTGAGCCTCTGCTGAACTGGTAGACTCTCTCCCCTCTCTCAGGACCAGGAAGAGATCCTCCTACTCCTTCTTGTTTATCTATCCTCTCCCTGTCTGTCCTCTTTTTAACCATAGGCTTGCCCAGAGACTTTGGTTATTTCTGACCCTGAAAGCCCTACTTCAGATTCCTTCCTCTACTATTACTTTCTCCTCTCTGGTTGGCTTATGGTTCAGTTTTTGATTCCTTTCCTTTTTTCTTTCCCTTTGGCTCCCTTGCCCCATCCCTATCTTCTTCTCTGTCTCTGTTTTTTTCTCTCCTGTTGCCAGAACTGAGGAGGAGGGAGAGTTGGTGTTGGTTAATGGCCATTCCACAAGTGGCACGTCATGTGTAGGCCTTGTGGGCAGTGCCGTCCCCGAAGTCGACTCCTCTTTCTGAAAATTTAAAGTTGTATGCTCCAGTTTGCAGTCCAGCCTCCAGCATGTACTCCTTCCTGTGATGAATGGTGACGATATCGTGGAAGATCAAGAATTACAGTGAGTATGTAATTTTCATTTATCATGATAAGAAAAGAGGAGCCCCACAGCACTCCATAAACCCATAAGAATGTGCATAACCCCCCTCAGCTATGCCCACCATTTCCAGCATTAAAGTCAAATGCTAATAATAACACAAAAACCCCTCCTCCCCAAATGACAGGGAGAAGGGGAAAAGCCAGCAAAAACAAGGTACCAGGGATAACAAGTATCCATCACTTAATGTAAATCCCAAGATCTCGTCCATCACTTTTGGAATCTTCCTCCTCTTCTTGGCATGGAGTAGCAGCTCTGGTGGCAAATTCTTCCTCCATTTTTATGGTTCACCTTCCTGCATCTTTAGGGTTTGAGAATTGCCAGGTTTTTCCATCATATGTAATTCGGAGTCATGCCAGTAGTAAAAAGGAGTGAATGATGCCAAGGGTTCATAGACACTGTCAAACAGAATCAAATTGCTTCCTCCAGCTCAGCCCAGTGGCACTAATGGCTGAAGTGCCAAATGCCACATCTTGCACCACACCAGTGACCCAGGTTCAGGCTCGAGCTTGGGGTGCTGGGGAGGAGGAGGAGGAACTGATTGAGCTACCAGCTGGCAGCCCTCCTCCTTGGGAGGATTCAGAGATCCTCCTCTGCACTTGGCTGCCTCCTGGTGGAGGCTGGACAGCAGTGCCACATTTGAGGAGACCTTATGTTAGGCCAGTGGAGGATGGAAGGGGGCCATCACCGGAGCCGCAGTGCACATGCATGCCTCCATGCATGCACTACCATGTTCTGGGGCCTTGGGTCAATGAGGCAAAAAAAGTGGAAAACGCGGGGACTGTGCAGGATGAAGCCTATGGGCCAGCTCCGGGGATCTGCTGGGATGCACACAGCACCACAAGATCCTGAGTTACCCTGGAGCTCAGCAAAGGCTGGCCAACACAAGCAGCGGTCCGCCACGGAGGATAAAAACCAATATGGAAAAAATTGCCTCTTCCCAGCCCTGGTCTGGAAAGACAGGTCAGGAAAAACTGTAATGTTGGCATTGTTAATCTGAAGAGGATATGCTGCTATGGTGCAGATAGAATGGTATCTTGGATGTGGGAGCTGGGAGCTGGAAGTGCACAGCAGGACAGTGCATGCTTGAGATGGAGTAGAAGGCCTCTCATGTGGGTTCACACGGTAATCTTTTATAAAGGAGTGTCAAGGAAAGTCATCTGAAAGTTGTAAGGATTCCTGCAGCCAACGCCTCAAAAAATCCAACAAGTTTGTGCCTTCTGCACCTTCCAGCACCCTCACAAGTCTTAAATTGCCAGAACAACTTTTGTTCTCCAGGGCTTCTAATCTCTCCCGCAACTGCATATTTTCATGGGTTAGAGCATTCACAGCTGCTTGAATAGTTGTGGAGCATTTGTCAGCTTCTTCAACAGTCCCAGCCAACTCTTTAATGGCAGCATCGTGAGAGTCCATTCAATTTTGGAATCCATTGCTCTCATAGACTTCGTCATGGCCTGCACGAAGGTTCCAGAGTTGAACCATGGGACTTCACTGTAGTGCTGGCTGTGGCCTTGCTGTGCTGCTGCTGCTCCGATGGTTTGGAGGAGCCCGCTTGCTGATTCTTAGGTTTCCCCATTAGAAACAGGTATCACTCAGTTGTTTTGTGAATTAGGAATCCAACGATCTTGAGCAAGCTAACTTTTAAGCATTATTTCAAATGTTTTTTATGATTTTGTAGAGCCACAAGGTAGAACGTGTAAGAGAAACAACCTGCTTTGAAGATGGTTCTCTAGCACCCCCCTATTTTTTTATGTTTTTATTAGCATACAGAGTGAAGTTATGTAGAATTACTTATTGTGTACCTATCGATTTGAGTTTATCTAAAAACTTTCTTTTGCTCCTTGTTGGCTGATGGAAGTGTATAATATTTTATTATGGTAGGATACTGCTGAATTGCTATATGTATGTTTTTCCTATATGACAACAAACAAAAGTATTAGACTATAAAGATCAGAATGATTTATAGGACAATTAATAGCTTAAAAGTCATTTCTATCCAACTGTGACATGGTGGTATAAGACCCTGTCCCATGTGATATACAGAGAGAGTTAAAAGCAAGGCTTTATTTTTCTGTCCTCTCCTATTCTGTCACTTATCCATCTCTTGTCTGTGAATCAAATTTTTCTTGCTGAACATTGGAACTGGCCATTCCGATGGTCCCACAATTTCCCATGTTATCTCCCTTCCTTTACTTGTCATTTCTGTTCTTTCTTTCTTTCTTTCTTTCTTTCTTTCTTTCTTTCTTTCTTTCTTCTTTCTTTCTTTCTTTCTTTCTTTCTTTCTTTCTTTCTTTCTTTCTTCCTTCCTTCCTTCCTTCCTTTCTTTCTTTCTTTCTTTCTCTTTCTCTCTCTCTCCTTGCTTCCCTGTTGTTAAAACCTATTTGTCAATCTTTATCTGAAACTGAGATCCCTTGGTTTGCAAATGTATATAGTTATATTGTTGAAATGAATTACAGAATGCTGTTTGGGGCTTGTTAAAAACGATAGCAAGTTAGAACACATGGGTTGACCTTGAGAAACATTTTGACCTTCCACAAGCTTGTTTGCAGAGCTGTCAGCAGGAAAGCCAGCCCTAGTCAGGATGTCCTAATTGGGTGCATCTGTTGAGAAGGCTAGATGTACTGGTACAGGGAAGAAATTAACAAAGTTTAGTACATTATGTGAAAACAGGAGATACAGTTTAACAAGAACAGGATGCACAATTTAATTGCCAGGTGAAAACATCTTCTAAAAAAAGAGCAATATTTGTTTAGTTTTTATTTAGAAAGACAGAGATTGAGAGTTAGAAATACCTTCAGATGAAGAGCATTATTTTGTTTCACCTGACTGTATAATGCCATCCTGCACAATTATATTTATTGTTACTGATAATAAAACACTATTTGTAAATTTTATGACTTCTAGTTTGTCTGTGCTTCCTGACCTGTGCATCAACAACAGTTAGTGTTAGAAGTTGGATTTACACCATACATACTATAAGCCAGGAGTTTTGTGCATGGGTACTAGACCAGTTACCAGGGAAGCATAGAAGAAAGGTATAGCTCCTGCAACAGCAAAGCTAGGACTGATTACCAGAAACATGGCAGGCAAACTGGAAGAAGAAGAAGCAAAAGTCCAAACTGAGACTGTACAGCCAGCACAGGAGAAGACTAGATGTACTGGTACAGGGCAGAAATTAACAAAGTTTAGTACATTATGTGAAAACAGGAGATACAGTTTAACAAGAACAGGATGCACAATTTAATTGCCAGGTGAAAACATCTTCTAAAAAGAGAGCAATATTTGTTTAGTTTTTCATTAGAAAGACAGAGATTGAGAGTTAGAAATACCTTCAGATGAAGGGCATTATTTTGTTTCACCTGACTGTATAATGCTATCCTGCACAATTATATTTATTGTTACTGATAATAAAACACTACTTGTAAATTTTATGACTTCTTCTAGTTTGACTGTGCTTCCTGACCTGTGCATCATCAACAGTTAGTGTTAGAAGTTGGATTTACACCATACATACCATAAGCCAGGAGTTTTGTGCATGGGTACTAGACCAGTTACCAGGGAAGCATAGAAGAAAGGTATAGATCCTGCAACAGCAAAGCTAGGACTGATTACCAGAAACATGGCAGGCAAACTGGAAGAAGAAGAAGCAAAAGTCCAAACTGAGACTGTACAGCCAGCACAAGTGATGGAAGAAGAAGAGGAATAGGCAGATACAGAACCTGAAAGCATGTCTGCCTTCTTCAAATGGTGGGCTATACAACAAAGAGAGACTGAGAAAAGAGATGTAATGACAGGAGTATGACAGAGTTGAATAAGGCCCTGTTCCATTTGTTACACAGAAATAATTAAAAGCAAAGATTGGTTCTATCCTCTCCTTTTCTGTCTCTTGTCTGTCTGTCTGCTTGTGCAATCAGAGTTTCTTGTGAGACCAAGGAACTGATCACTCTGACAGTCTCGCAGTTATCCATCTCCCACTACTTGCTGTTTCTGTCTTTTCTTCCTCCTTGCTTATCTGTGGTTGTAAAAATCTATGGGAATCTGTATGTGAAAATGGGATTCCTTTGTTTGCCAATGTATACAATTGCATTGTTGAAATGATTGCAGAAAGCTATTTGGAATTCAGGGGGTTAATCTGGAGATGCAGCACAAGCTAATTTGCAGAGCTGTCAACAGGAAATTAGTTTTAAAATACCATGTTCAATTTTGTTCACCTGCAGGAAAGAAACTGACAAGAACTCTGATACATGTTATGTGAAAATAAGATGTCTCTTAACAAGCTCAGGATGCAGAAGTTAATTGCCAGGCAAAGATTTCTTATAAAAAAAGAGCAATCTTTTGTTCAAGAGAGTGAAATTTAGAATTAGCGATACCTTCAGAGGAAGGACTTTGTTCTGTTTGAAGTGCCTATGTTAAGAAAAAATTCTGCACAAATTTTTATTTTTTATTTTTATTCTGTTGTTATTGAGAAAAATACAACACTGTGAATTTTGTAACTGCTCCTGGTTTTCCTATACTTCATGACCTATGCCTCAACAACAGATGGTATCAAACTAACTGGGATTTACACCGTGCACATTCTAAGCCAGGAATTTTGTGTGTGGGTACTAGGCCTGGTACCAGGGAAGCATAGAAGAAAGATATGGATCCTGCAACAGCAAGCCCATGAGTGATTACCAGAAGAATGGCAGCCAAACTAGCAGACAAAAGTCCAAACTGAGACTGCACAGCCAGAACCAGTGATGGAAGAACAGGCAGGGACAGAACTTGAAAACCTGTCTGTCTTCTTCAAATGGTGGGCTATACAATGAAGACAGACAGAGAAGCAGAGAAAAGAAGAGATACAGTGACAGGAGCAGCATTGGCTGGATTCCTTGCAAGCTATCAAAGCTGGAGGATCTGGCACAGGTCCAGCAGAGCAAGAAAACACAAATAACTTAAAAGACATTAAACTTACAAAGTTGTGTCCCTCGGATGATATCAAAGCATACCTGACAAGTTTTGAAAGTGTTGCTGTGGCCTGCCAGTGGTCAAAGCAGCAATGGGCAATCAGGCTAATACCTGCCAGGTAAAGCCCAGCTTGTGTACAGCAATATGGACACTGCACAGTCAGAAAGCTATGACCTTATGAAAAGAGAAATCCTGTAATGATATGACATCTCAGGAGAGACCAACAGGCAATTATTCTAATCCCTGAAATACCACTCAGTCGACAGTCCTCGAGAAACCTTCACCTGACTCTGAGAACTCCTCATTAAAGAGCCCCTTTCATGATAGTCCAAAAGGTTACAGCTTGTAGTCATTATATGCAGTACTAGATCTGAAAGTGTGTGTGCATTTGTCATTTTTGGCCAAGGTTTACTCTGCCTTCCATAATTGGATTTGTTTTTGAGCCCTGCTGCACTTGCCTTTGCTGTTCAGCTGCTGGCTCCTGATGATGGCATTATAGGGTAGAGGAGATACTCACACTGTGCAGTACTGTGCAGTTGCAACAGTGTTGCAAGGGAAAACTACTAGTACTCAGTGTACATATTGTGTTCCCCACCCTGTTAACAATGCATTATGCCAAAATCCTAATGCCTTGTCAGTAGGTTTTTGTGTTTTTTGTGAAATTGACTCTGCTCTGCCCTATAGTGATGTCAGCAGTACAACCCTGGGCCCACAGCAACACCAGGCTTGCTATAGAAGCTCCGGTACACCCTGCAGTTTTTAACAGCTCAGAATGCAAAAACTAACTGCAGTTGACAGTAATGAATTACAATTTCAGAATCGATGCAAGAAGGAGTAATTTATGCATGAAAGTCAAAAGGACTGGGAAAGGTGCTGTTTAAATGGCTCCAATCAGATGGCAAAATGGTTCCACAGATCATCAGCATATTTGCAATGGAGCAATTCATCAACATCTTTCCTACAGACGTGCCACTTTGGGTAAAAGAGCATCAACCAGAAAGTGGGAAAAAGGTAGTTTCTTTGGCCGAGGACTATCAAATGGCCAGACAGACACTACAGCAGTGAAATAACAGCCAAGGACTAGTAAGACCCTATTTTTCCCCGATTTAACTCCAGGTCAGATAAAAACTCTGGTGGGGGTAACAAATCTGCACTCAAAGACTTTACTTGCTATAACTGTAACAAGTTAGGCCATATTGCAAGAACCTGCCATAAAAATAAGGAGGGTAATACTTGAACAGATTTGACCTTAGCAAATTGGGACAAGTATTTAACAGATGTCATGGTGGGAGATAAGACTGTACAGGGACTTACTGACTGGGGAAGCAAACAGACCCTAGTGCATGTTGAAGTGCTGTGGAAAACACTCTGCAAAAGGACCAGGTACTGGTGTCATCTGCTTCCACAGGGGCACTCAATACTATCCCACAACCCAAATGACTCTGAATATTTTATTTATTTAAAGTTTCGGAATTACAACCTTTGAGTCAGTGACTCCTTTACAAAGGCTCCACGTCAGGGCAAACAGACATGTTATGCAAGATAAAACAACACTAATTATTACATAGTAATATACAAAGGTGATTACAATATGACAGATACAGATTACATGAGTTGAGTAGTTACATTTGGGGTTGCTATTGCATCCCAGATCAATAGAACATGCAGCATTTTATGGAAACATGTGAGTACTTTCCAAATGTGTTTAACAACATTGCAGACAACAGGCATTGTCTCAGGTTGGATAATCAACCCTGCGTCTAGGTGGCGTAGCTTGCTTAGGTGCAGCTACATGTCTCTGAATCTAGAAGGTGCCTCTTGATGCTGGCTTTGAACAGGCTTATATGTGGGGCCTGTGAGATGGGTGGGGGGAGTTCATTGAGCCAGGTGGGTGCCCGATAACCAAATGACCTTTGGCCTAGCGTGGTCCTTCTAAAGGGGACTAAGGTATGTGTTTTAGCTGGGTGTCTTGGGGTGATCCTGTGAGTGTTAAGTTTTATTAGGGGGTGGAGTCCAGTGGGTGCCATCCCCAGTAGGAGTTTCTTGGCTTGGAGGAAGGTGTGGTATTTTAGCCTGCCTGTGAAAGTCAGCCAGTTGGCTTTTTTGTAGAGGTCGCAGGTATGTGTTAGTTTGTAGCTATTTGTAACCAGACGACTGGCTTTGTTAAGGGCCAGATTGATTTGTTTTAGTGTCGTGGGGTCAGCTGCTCCATATATTGTTATTCCATAGTCTACCAATGATAGAACCGAGCTACTTACTGCCAGACATAGGGCGTGGGGTGGGAGGCATTGTCTATGCCTATAGAGGGTCCATAGTCTGGCATTTACTGAGGCAGAGAGTTGGTCAATGTGCTTGTGATAGGTCAGTGATGTGTCTAGCATGATGCCCAGGTAATTGAAGTGTGATATTTGGTCAATTTTGGTGCCCTGGTGGTTGGTGATGTTTAGTTGGGAGCTATAGTAGGGGCTTTGTCTGTGCGCAAAGATCATGGATTTTGTTTTGCTATAGTTTAGTACTAACCGTTGCTTCATGAACCAGTGTTCAATTTCCTGGAAATTAGTTTGGAGATTGTGCTGAAGGGCATTTGGGGTGGAATCTTTCCAATAGATTACTGCATCATCTGCATAAAGTAGAAGCTTACCATTGCAGGTGCTTGGGATGGCATTCAAGAAGAGGGTGAATAGAAGCGGGCCTAGGATTGATCCTTGGGGTACACCCGACTTGACTGTGAGTTTGGAGGATAGAGTGATGTTTAATTTTACTTCTTGTGTCCGGTCTGTGAGGTAGTTCTTGAACCAGAGTATGGTGTCTGGGGCTAGGTTGAGTGAGAGAAGTAGGTGTAATAGTAAATCATGATTTACAGTGTCGAATGCTTTAGTTAGATCTATGAATATTGCTCCTGCTAAGTCACCTGCGTCAAGTGCATCATGGATATAGGACGTAAGCACGAGGAGTGCCGTGGTGGTGCTATGTCCTGTTCTGAAGCCATGTTGTTCTTGGCAGAGCAGGGAGTGCTTTGTCAGGTACTCAGTGAGTTGGTCTGACACTATTCTTTTGAGGGCTTTTGAGAGAGGGGGGGGGAAGAATCGTGATTGGCCTGTAGTTACTGGGATCAGTTGGATCACCCTTTTTTAGTAAAGGAGTGATGATTCCCCTTTTCCAGAGAGTAGGGAATTGCCCTAGGTGTAGCGATAGGTTGAATATTTTAGTTAGGTGAGGGATAGTCATGTCTAGTGTTAGCCGATGGATCTTGAGGTCTAAATTATCACTGCTATATCTTTTGTTTTTTAAGGCTTGTGTGAGGTAGTGCTTGGTCTTATTGCAAGAGATAGAATTGAACCGGAAAGGTGGGATGATGTGCCTAGGGGAGGGGGTGGGTGGTGACGAGGTGGGTGGGTCAAAGAAGTTTGGAGGGAGTATGTGACTGAGGTCTGTGAAGGAATTATTCAGAATGTTGGCTATTAAGGTGGGATCTTGTAAGGGTTTACCATTATAGGTTATTTGGGTTGGCGGTTGGTTTTCTGTTTTCCCACATAGTTCTTTGATGTTGCTCTAGAATTTGTTCCCTGAGCCCCAGGACGCTGTTAGGAGTTGTTTGTAGTGGCTTGCCTTAGCTAGCCGAATGGTCCTGGTGCACTTATTTCTAGCCTCCCTGTACAGCTGTCTGTCATGGGGGACTTTGGAATTGAGAGCTTTATACCAGAGATTGTCTCTATGTAACATCTGGTCTAGTAGGGGTTGTGTTATCCACGGTATGTCCCTAGATTTTAGAAACTTTTTGGCAAGGGGGGCATGTTTGTCACAGGCTGCATTGAAGATATTTATAAAGGAGGTGAGGGCTCCATCAATGGATATGGCAGTGTGGACCGGGGACCAGTCACTGGTGGAGAGGCTGTGGATAATCTTGGATATTGCTCCCTGTTTGAGGTGCCTTTGGTAAGATAATTTAGGGCATTTGTGAGGGCTCCTGTTGGACCAGGTTCAGGAGAGAGGAGAATGGTCACTGAGGACGTCCGGGAGGACTTTGACATTAGATAGGTGTTTGGGGGAGTTCGTCAAGATGAGATCAAGGAGTGTGTGCGTACCTGTTCTGGGGTCCTGTCGTGTGGGGGTCTGGACAACTTGAGTCAAAGTGTGAGCAGTTGCTGTGTCTTTAAAGGGATCTGCTGCTTTTGATAACCAGTTTACATTAAAGTCACCCATTATTATGAGATCACTTCTTGGGGGGGAGCATTGCTATGTTTGCCAGTATAGAGTCAAGGGCTACTTTCTGGTTGTTGGGTATTAAACTGACATTAGATATAGTGGTTTTCCGTGTGAGCCAATTGTTGTCTTGATGGTGACTGCTTCGGCACCATATTTCGGGTTTGGCAAGGGGACTAATAGAGGCTTAAATTTTGCTCTGGCATAGATGGCGCACCCACCTCCCCTCTTTCCCTCCCTATCATTTCTGAATATGATGTAGTCGTTCAGTGCAACTGCGGAGTCAGGAACCAAAGTAGTTAACCATGTTTCGAATAGGGCAAGGATGTCTGGTGAGTGTTGTGTGACCCACCCTTGAAGAAGAGTTAGCTTTTTTGGTAGGCTACATATGTTTATGGAAGCCAGAGTCAGACATGTGTTGCTTAGATTTTTTGCAGTGGTAGCCGGGGCCGGCCCTGGGTTTGGGTGTATATCACCTGCCAATAGTAGTAGTGATGAGAGCGCATGTCTGAGTGCAGTTAGCTGTAGCCATTTTGAGAAGTTTTTATTATTGCATGTGCTCATGTTGCTTTTTGGCAATTTGCATGGAATAGGGATGGATTGGATCAGTAGGGCTTTTTGTCCTTGTAAAAGGAGAGGGTTGGGATTATTGAGGAGGTGTGTGTAGGGTTGTGGAGCATGGATTGCATGCGCTGGCCCACTTATGGTGTAGCTAAGGTTCAAGGTTATGTTTGAAAAGGGATAATGGGAAGTTGTTACTGAGAGATGGAGGGGGGGAGTGAGTGGGAGACAAAAACTAATGTTAGCATTAGTTGTATTAGTTTCATTTGGCTGCTTAAAATGGTATTTTCTTAATGGGAGTCTATTATAGTTCTGTTTTTTTTTTTGCTTTGTTTTCTTACTTTCACTCTGTTCTTATACGTGAGCCCCCTAGTGTTCACTTTGTATAACCAGCAAATGGAAAAGTGAGCTGATCGGTTTTTGCACTCACGTGATGTAGCCTATAAAGCTGAAAGTTGACCAAGGGTGGTGGTGGTATCAATGGGGTGTTGCACCAAATGAAAGTGGGGGGTAGCACCTAAGTTACCTGTACTTGTGATTATTGGAAATTACTTTCCAGGATTTACAGAATTAATCATAGAGGGAGCAAAACCTGCAGTTTTAGCAGCTGTGATGATAAGAGCATAGGCAAAGAAAATCTCAGAGGGTGGGGACTTGTTTCATTTTGGTTATTTTGATTTGGAGTATGTTTGAGCACAACTCCAAGATCCGGAAGTCCAGCTAAGAAAGAAGACACATGAAGAAACATGGGCAACAAAAGACTGATGGACATAAGGGGTTAATATATGAAAATGCTGAAACTAAACTGATAATAGGGATGGGAAAATTCAGTGAAGTTCTGACCCTTATTAAATAAGAACCAGAACATTGTGAAAACCTGATTTATCCTGATTAGTCCTGATTTATTGACCAAGATTTGAAAAAATGTGAAAAAATGCATAGAAGTGGCCAAAGTTACTCATATTTGACACAGAGGTCCAAAAGGAAACAATTGAATGGATTATTTGTATAAAAATTTAAGTAAAGCTGTTAAATAATAAAAATGCAATCTGTCACTACTAGCCCCTTCATAGCTGGCCTGTAATGGTGGCATATCACGCTTGGGCCTGTGACATGAGTGTGCTGGGAGAGACAGAGAGAGACAGACAGACAGACAGATGCAAATAACTACAGTATATCATAGCAGCACCAAGCACTGCAGGCACCGCCAGGCAGCTACGATTTCTTTTTTTATTACTGGTGCTGCCTGGGTATTATTTTGATGGATGTTCCAGTCAGAGCTGAAGAAGCCAAAGAAATGGATATGAATGATCAAATGAGCAGCACTAAAGCCCACCACCCTACCCATGTGAATGATGCAACTGCTTTGCATGCCCCAGTGTACTGTGGTATATGGTACACTACCTGGTCCAAGAGGTGGTAAAGTTTTCTAGTACTACAACTACTTCTACTGATTCTGATCAATGCACTGAGGAATGGATGCTGAATCCTTAAAGAAGAAAAACGAAAGACATAGTGATCACCATACAGGCAGGCAGCCAGTCACGCATCATATTGGTCAAGTGCAGTGTAGTCATAAAAATGTTTGCCACTGCCACCTGAAGTCTTGATGACACACAACACAACACAATGACCTCCTTCCTAGTTCCACAATTGCTTGCTGACAGCCACTGCCAAGTAATTTAAGTATCACAAATAAAATATAGTAATATAATAATCTCAGCCCAGTTACTGTAAGTGAGATGTAACCAGGCTAGCAAACCACACACACGCACAAACAATAAAGAAATTATATGAATTTTCAATTTAGTAGCATTTTTTTCTATGAAGTATTTGCAGCCAAATATTGGGGACGTGAGGAATATACAAAGAGTATTCAGTTTCTGAACTTTCAGGCATCTGCTAAGCAATGCACGCACTGTACAAAAATTAAAACAGTACATTCAGGATCACTTTGAGGGCAAAAAAGTGACAAGTAGGCCCGCCCGTCGGTGCAGCGGTTGGATTTCCGCATGCGACGCCAGCAACCTAGGTTCGGGAATGGACCAGGGTCGCTGGAGGGCCGGCAGGGGGAGAAGGATTGAGCGTCCTATGGACTGCTCTCCTTCTCAGGGGTGGGAGGAAGTGTCGGGCCTTGCTGACCCTGGCAGAGCCAGAGTCACTCACCAGCACTCTCGGTGGACGCATTGGAGGTGGGGTGGGCGCTGGTGTCATTCACGACCCGCCTCCCAGAAAAATGGAAAATGGAGGAGCTGCCTGCCACAAAATGAAGCTTGCCGCGGCTTCGATATGCTCCCCAGGCCAGCCCTCTGACCTATCCCAGTTCATGCGGCATGCACCGGGGAGTGCCACAGCCCCACTGTGGGGGATAAGCCATGGGGTATCGGAGGGCCATGGCCGATTTGGGGGTGCAGAAGCCGGCAGCCCGTGACTGGGCTGATACCAGGTGGCAGGTAGCTTGGGGGTAAAGAATAAATTAAAAAAAAAGTGACAAGTAGTAGTAGTGAGGAGGACTGGAGTAAGGACAAAAAGTGACAAGTAGTTGTGACTCGTAACCGTGACTTGTGAAGACAAAAAGTGATAGTAGTAGTAGTAGACAGCAGTACCCTACCTTACAGATCAGATTGTGGTACCTGGTACCACCAAGTACATCTGTGACATGAAAAGCAGTTGCTTGCTGTAGTTGGACTCTGAACCCACTGATGTTAATTTTTTTGTCTGTTCTGTGCTGCTCATGTGATCATAGTGGCCTGGCCTAGCCTGTCCTGACCTGACTTGTTGCAATTAATTGCAGCCTCATGTAGTAGACCCTATTCACAAAAGATTTTCACCACAGGCACAAATTCTTGAAAGTGTTTTGTGCACAGGTCCTACTCAGAGCAGTTACTGTATGTTTTATTCAGGTATCATATTTGAAATTAAAGTGAGGAATGTTGACTTTGAGAAATGTGAGGCACTCAGCATTTTCTGGAGTCAAACGGGATAGTGTAAGTAGTGACGTTACCAGCTGAACTGAACAATCGTTCTGAACAGACACTAGTCGGAGGGCAATTCATGTACTTCATTGCAATGTTTACTAAAGCAGACCACATATTTTATTTGGATTCCCAGTATTTCAAAGGATCAGCATTCCAGCTGATATTGTGCTCTGCCAGGTACATTTCAACAATGGTCTGTGCTGAGGCTGTGTTACAAGAGGCAGATGAAGATGTTACAGTAACATCTTTTAAGTTACTACAGAGACATGAAGCTGAACCAAGTGACTGTGAGACAGTGCTGTCATGCTTGGCTGGTGGTGAAGAAGAAGATTTGGCTGCAGTGGCTGAGGAGGAAGAGGGAGAAAATGCGGCAATGGTAGAGAATGGGCAACCTGATGCTGTGCTGCTGTATTGTGAAGAAGATTCTGAATGTGGTGCTGCTGTTGTACTCTGTTCCATGACAGCACGCACCTTGTCAATTATTTCTTGTTTGTTTCTCTCGAAATAAGTGTAATCATCATCACTTTAGTTGCTTCAGTTTGTATCGTGGGTCCAAGATTGTTGCTTTAATGTAGTAATCAGAATGAAGCATTTTACATAATTTGTCATCTTCTTCAACTTTTTTGATCATATGTCTTGTTAGATCTTGTTGTATTCTGGGGTGCAACCTGCATGTGTCAGTGCCACTGGCAGCCTGTGTGATCATGGAACTGTTTTGCTTCTCTGACTTTCCCGTAATCAGAGTCAATCTGAATTTTAAAAGTTTTATTAGAGGTATCACCTGGCTCAGCATTGCTGTGTTTGCACTAACCTCCCTGGTGATTTCTTCAAATGGCTGGAGCAGTACAATGAGAAACTCTAGCATGGCCCACTGTGGTGGAGTGATATAGACGTCTGCATCACCAATTTTATTTTCTAAGGTGTACTACCTGACAGCTTTCTTTTGTTCCAGCAGCCTTTGGAACATATAAAAGGTTGAATTCCATTGAGTAGAAATGTCTTGGATCAGTCTGTGCAAAGGTAAACTGTGCTCCTGCTGTATTTTTTCAAACAAGTGACAGGCGTTGCTTGAGTGACTGAAATGAGTGCATATTCTTTTACCAGTGCTAACAAGAGCCTTAATTTCCATGTCGTCATTGAGAAAACCATAAACAATTACATTTAAGCAATGCACAAAGCAGCAGATGTGAACAAAGCCCCTCTCCTCAAAGGCCTTCCTTATGTTGGACCCATTATCTGCAACTATAAAGCCAACTGACAGTCCCTGTGAAGTGAGTCATTGCCGTATTGGATTTTTTATAGCTCTTCATTGATGTTATATGAGGTATGTTCAGATAGAAAATAAAACATTCTTAGAACAGCGAACTGTGATGCTTCACTTTTCCCATTCCCATGTGAATTATCAAAACATGCCTAATGGGTCATAACAGACATAAAGGGTTCAGACTGACAGCTTACCCAGATATCTGTTGTGAGATGGACCATCCTCCCAACAACACTGCACAAGACGCGTCTTAATTATTTACATATGACATTGTAAAGATCGGGAATCCCTGTTGCTAAGAAGTATTTCTGTGATTGTATACTATATCAAGTTTCGAGGTACTCAAGCAGCTATCTGACTCCTATATGTTCAACCACGTTTTATGGTAGCAAATCAACAGCTATCATTTTGGAAATGTTTTTGTTTATTGTAACAGCAACAGGGTGCGTTGAGGCATATTTGGCCTTAGTGCTATCTATCTGATAGGTCACAATTAGTAAAAAATGAAAATTACCTATCCACCTTAAAACCACTGCTAAGAGGTGTACTGCAAGGCTCTATTCTTGGCCCTATCCTCTTTGCCATTTATATTAATAATATCAATGCCAACCTCTCTCAATCTAACATTCATCTGTTTGCTGATGATACTGTATTATATGTCAGTAATCCCTCATTACCTAAAGCCTGTAAGCTGTTACAATCAGAATTCTCCATCCTGCAACACAATCTATTGGAAAAAAAACTACTTCTAAATGCCAAAAAAACAAAAGCTATGCTTTTTGCCACAAAGAGTTGCTCTGCCATTACCCCATCACCCACCACCCTACAATTATTCACCTTACTTGGAGAGAAGCTGGAATTTGTGGACAAGTTCAAATATCTTGGAGTCTGGATTGATAATAAGCTCGACTACTCTGTCCATATTGAAGAGCTACTAAAAAAGTTGAGACAAAGGCTTGGCCTATTTTACAGGATAAAACACTACCTTACCAGAGACTCCAAACAAAGATTAATCCAGGCATCATTCCTATCCCTCATTGACTATGCTGACTTTCTCTATGGCCATTGCTCACTCTCCCTCTTAAATAAGCTGGACACCCTGTATCATAGATCCATCAGATTTATTACTGACCTTCCCTCTAGCACCCATCATTGCTCTCTTTATATGGCAGTTAATTGGACATCACTACAACACAGAAGAAATAGGAATGCTGCAATCTGGATCTTCAAAGCTTTATCAGGCAAACTCCCCTCCTATATCACAGACTGTTTTACCCAAATTACTTCTAGGCCATACACCCTAAGGATCAGTAAACTCATCATGTTAACGGTCCCCAATGCCTATACCCGGTTTGGGAGGGCCGCTTATCAGCTACTACCTTGCAGTTACTTGAACTCACTCCAAAATCTATGAATCTCAATACCCTCTTACCCTTATCATCCTTCAAAAGATTATTCTCCACCATATTTCCAGAGTTCTGCAATTGCTTTCATAAGGCCTAATCTCCCATCCAACCTACATCCCCTTTCCTTATTCCATTATGTTAGTTCCCTTCTATATCCAGTCAGCTGTTATCTCTTATAAAAGCCATATAGGCTTATTATTTGTATACTATGCCTGCTATATCTATTCTCTCCTTTTCCTACAGGTTAAGTGATTTTACTGTACATTGTATATATGTAAATTGTTGTAAACTCTCATTCTATGTCATTGTACTGTTGTTCATGTTTTTCTTGTCTATGTAAAAATACTTGTACTCTAATTTGTATGACCACTCAGGTCCATCTTGTAAATGAGCTACGCTCAATGATGTTCGCCTGACTAAATAAAGATTTTGATTGATTGATTGATAAAGATTTTGATTGATTGATTGATTGATTGATTATGCTGATATGTTTCTGAGATGGTAAGCTGTCTCCTTGAAGGAGAAGGGCTTTTGTACACATGGTCACTTTCAGTAACAGACGGAGAAGTCCTTTGAATGGCAGCAAGTAGTGGTTGAGGTGTAGTGCTGCAGGAGCTGCCACTGCTTTCATCTATGGGCGTTACCCCCTAATGTAGTGAGCCATCACTCTCACTTTCTCTTTGAGCCTCACAACTGACTATCTCAGTAATGTTATGACATCTGTCTAGGTGCCTTTTCAGTGCTGTCGTTCCCAATGCTCCTTTCTTTTTACCCCTACTGATTGGCCATTTACAAATAGCGCATGTTGCTGTCAACTCAATGGAAGCACTAGTGAAGAAGTATGACCAAACAAAAAGTTTTTTTTTTTTTTCCCAGGAAGGCACAACGCAGTCATCTTTTCAGGGTCCCTTCCCCCTGGATTTGTCCTGGGCCTGTTTCTGTTCTGGTTTATTCCCACTCCCCCCACAGCCGAAACATTTCTGCCTGTTACTTCCTCATCTGCAATTTCCATGCCCTCCAGTAAATCTTCTGCAGCCTGAGCATTCTCTTCATCTTCTTTATTATCATCAGTATTACCCTCATCAGGTTCAACCTCAGAAGAATCGGATGAGGGACTGGCAGTAGCAGAGTATGCAATTGTTTCTATACCATTGGGTGCCTCTGTGGGTGGTACCCACCATGCCTGTAGTTTTTTTTAAGTACATAACTTTTTTTTTTTTACTTGGGACTGATGATGATGATTCGAGACATTCACCTTTTTTGGATTCAAGCATTCGCTTGGAAGATGAAACCTTATTAGATGTGAAAAAAATCCCTTTTTGAGGTTTGATTTTGTTTTCCCTTTTCAGGCTGATTGCTGTCTTTTGCATTGCCACTGCCTACCTGAGAACTAGAAAGTGCCTCATCAACATTTTGATCCATTTTGGAACAAAAGAACCCTCTAACGTGAAACGTGATGTCCTTCTGATGACTCCCACCCACACAGACTAGGGACAAAAATTTACTGTCATAACTCATGACTGTACACAGCACACTGACAGCACAGCAGTCCACCACCACTTCCTTCCAAGATTGCCGACTGGCTCCTATAATACTTACTGTTAAGTGAAAGTGACCAAATTCAGCAACTATTAAGTGTGCCTCAGAATTTGAATTGGAGATGCAGACACATCTGCTGCATTAGCCACACGCAGCACAGTCCCACACTAGGGGTTTGGTTAATGCTTATATGTAATGTAAGTTTGTAATGCGATATACTATGAAACTAATGATAATAAGGAATAATGCGGAATGAGTGATGATGACACTTGTGTGTAGTGCTTGTGTTTTACCTGTGTTGTACTGTAAACACTCAGCCTGCTATATCTCACAGTCAGATTATCCCCTGGGCCACCCACAGCCAGCAGCACAGGGCAGGCACATTAACTAGTATGTTATTTGAACATTTTTTTTTAATACACGAAATCGTGATTGAACGTAGGTGATGAAGGTGATGATGATCGTTATTTATGACTGTATTGTACACACGGCCTCACTGAAGCCAGGAAAAAAAAATTATTAGGGATTTCTGGGACTGTCACATTTATAGTGAACCACCCTGCAGTCTCTTTCCCTCTCCCCTCTTTATGTTACAAAGATTTATTTTGCCACCCTACTGCCAAGAAAAATAAAACTTTCATTTGGGATTTTCTGTAACTGTAATCTCTGCGCCCCCCCCCCCGATACTCTGGATCTGGAATGGCACAAGTCAGATTTTGCCAGCCTGCCCTTTTCTACACACAGCTACACTGTCTGAGGCCAAGAAAAAAACTTTCATTTGGGATTTTCTGTAACTGTAATCTCTGGGCCACCACCACCAGTACTCTCTCCTCTATGTATCTGGAATAGCACAAGTCAGATTGTGCCAGCGGCCAGCCTGCCCTTTTAATACACATAGCAGCTACTGTCTGAGGCTGAGAAAAAGTTTCATTTGGGATTTTCTGTAACTATAATCATTCATGTCCCTCTCCGTACTCCCAACGCTCCCTCCCGTCATCAGCCAACCAACTTCGCCCACCCCACATCATCCTCCATGATCAGGAGTCTCTCCTCCCTCCCTCCCCCTAACTTTAGTGCTTTTGCTTTTTGTTTTGGTGCTTCTAGTCTCCAGTCTTTCTCTTCTGCTGCTTCATCCACAGCTCAGTGATCTTCCTCCTCCTCCTTCTGGGCCATGGGGCACATTTACCAGCCTTATATACTGGTGAGGGTGTCACGTGAACGTCTGTTGCCTGATTGGATGCTGCTGGCTGCCTGTATGTCCCGATGGCATCCCCCAGGCAACAGAAAAAAAAATGTGGAAACAGCATCTCCACAGACCCGGAACCAGACTTCTACCACAAAGTCCGTATTTATCCAGGTACGTGGATTACAAGTTCAATCCAGGGGTCCATATCTCCTGCAGAACAATCCGCCCACCCCTAGCTGATAACTGATTGTGATTTTGTTTTAGAGCAAACTAACAAGTTTCTCTCCAAGGTTCTTTTAAGCAGCTGGGGTGAAATAAAAACAGGGTGAAGCAATATTTAAAAAATGTAATGGGTTACTGTACAGAATGTGGGTTAAACCTCAGACACAGAAACAGATAGAACAAATGATTATACCACAGAAGTATAGAACTGAGTTACAGATGGCACATGATAGTCCTATGGCTGGTCACTCAGAGAGGGATTGCACTCTTGCCAGGTTACTGTACAGATTTTACTGACCTGGAATTTGTGAAAATGTTGCTACCTATTACAGTTCTTGTGCTGATTTTCAGGAAGTAGTCCAGGTGCCTAAAAAAGACAAGGTGCCCTTGCTAGATGTACCTTTTGAGAGAATTGCAATAGATGTGGTTGGCCCCATAGACGAAACTAAAAAGTATAATCGATTCACTCCGGTAGTGTGTGACTATGCTACTCAATACCCAGAGACTTTGGGCCCACCCAGTGGTGTGGAGGTCTGAGGCATCATTGCCTTACCTTCTGCCATGCTAATGACCCGTGTTTGTGATGCAAGCAGGTTGCTGGGGGTCAGCCATGGAGAGGAGGATTGAGTGTCTGAAGAACAGCTCTTTTCTCTTGGGGAGGGTGGCTTGGCAGCCCTACTGAATGACTGCCCCCAGGTGGAGCCTTAGGGTAGAATGGAATGGGGGCACCAACAGAGGGTTGGGTGCTGTGGGACTCTGCAGCATGCGTATGCCTCCATGTACATATGCTGACGTGTCATGCTCCAGTAATGGGAAAGATAAGGGAGAAAATGGTGGAAAAACACCCATGGCAGATGAAGATTGACCCCCCGTGTAGGCTCTGCACTGGTGGCCAGGACTGCTCAACGTAAGCTTCTGGAGGAAATGGGTGATGGGGCCCGGGGGGGTTGATCAGATGGGGGCCACAAGGTAGGTAGGAGCAGAAAGTACATATAGGAAAAAAAAAAGAAGCTCAGACTTTAAGAAACAATTTTTGTTACAGACAGATGCATCAGAAGTAGGCCTAGGTGCAGTCTTGAGTCAGAATACAGGAACAGAGGGATGACCTTGAGAAACCTTTTGAACTTCCACATGCTTGTTTGCGGAGCTGTCAGCAGGAAATCCAGCCCTGGCCAGAATGTCTTCATTGGCTGCACCTGTTGAGAAGACTGGAGATACTGGTCACAAGAAAGAAATTGACAACATTTGATACATTATGTGAAAACAGGAGATATACCTTAAAGAGAAGAGGTTGCAGAATTTACTTGCCAGGTGAAAACATCTCATAAAAAGAGAGCAATATTTCTTTAGTTTTTAGTTAGAGAGAGAGAGAGAGATTGAGATTTAGAAATACTTTCAGATGAAGGACTTTGTTTTGTTTGAACTGACTATTAGAGTTATCCTGCACAATTTTATTGTTACTGATAATAAAATGCTACTTCTGAATTTTATGACTTCTCCTAATTTGCCTGTACTTCCTGTCCTATGCCTTGAAGACAGTTGGTTTTAGAATTGGGATTTACACCATACATACTATAAGCCAGGAGTTTTATGCGTGGATCATAGACCTGTTACCAGGGAAGCATAGAAGAAGGGTATAGATCCTGCATTAGCAAACCCAGGACTGATTACATAGAAACAAAGACAATGACAGCAGAAAAAGACCAGAGGTCCATCCAGTCTGTCCAAGTTCCCTATAATCCCTGGAACCTTCTGTTCCTCCAGGGTACTAACCATCCTTATCCTCTCTCTAGTCTTCTCATTGGTCCTGTTGCCCCAGGTAACCACTATTCCCTTCATTATGTCACAGCCCTACTTGAATCCCCTGACTGTTTTCGCACCTACCACTACAGCTGACAAACTGTTCCAAAGTTCCACCATCATTTCCGTAAAGTAGCACTTCCTCACAACTCTCCTGAACCTACCTCCTGTTAATTTCCATTCTTGTCCACATGACCACAAATTGGTATTCAGGATAAATAGTTCCCTGCAGTTTACTTTGTTAATTCCTTTATGGAACTTGAAGGTCTCTATCATATCTCCCCCCTTCTGGTCTCCAGTGAGTACATACAGTATTTAGTCTCTTGAGATGCTTCTCATAGGAACTGCCCTGCTGGCCCTGAATCATTTTTATTACTCTGCACTGCACTGCACTGCACTGTCTCCAACCTATCCTTATGCTTTCTGAGGTGAGGACTCCAGTACTGGGCACAGTACTCTAGGTGAGGCCTCACCAGGGATCTGTAATGGGGAAGTATTACCTCCTTTTTTCTGCTATCAGTACCCCTCCCAATACATCCCAGCATCATGTTAGCCTGGCTATAGGCCTTGTTGCACTGAGCCGATTGCTTAAGTGAGTTGTTAATGAGAACTCCTGGATCCCATTCCTCAGATGTATTACTAAGTCTCTCCTTTCATCCGGTACTCTGTCTTGGGATCCTTTTTCCCTAGGTGTATTACCTTGCACTTTCTAGCATTGAATTTTAACTGCCAGACCTTTGACCATCCCTCTAGCTTTTGTAGGTCTCTCTGCATTTCTCTTATTCCTTCATCACTATCCACCCTCTCACATAGTTTGGTGTCATCTACAAAGAGACACAACCCGCCCTGGATTCCTTCTTCAATGTCACTAATGAACATGTTGAAGAGGACAGGACCCAGGATCAATCCATGTGGAACCCTGCTAATAGCCTCCCTCTCCTTTGATTTAACCCCATTGACCACCACCCTCTGTGCCTCCCCTCTAGCCAGTTACCCACCCAGTTCCACTATAGGTTTAGCTGCACCCAGGTCTTCCATCTTCTTGAGCAATCATTTGTGAGGTACCAAGTCAAAAGACTTGCTGAAGTTAAAGTAAAGTAGATCCAAAGTGTGGTCTTTGTCAAATTCCTTTGTCACTCAGTTATTACCAGAAGGATGGCAGCTAAATTGGAATCAGAAACAAAACTCCAAACTGAGACTGTACAGCCAGCATCAGTAATGGAAGAAGAACAGGCAGGTACAGAACATGAAAGCATGTCTGCCTTCTTCAAATGGTGGGCTATACAACAGAGAGAGAAGCAGAAAAAACAAGTGATGCAGCGAGAGGAGCAGCAGAGAGAAGAGATGCAGCGATGGCTGGATGCCTTGCAAGCTATTAAAGCTGGAGGATCTGGTACAGGTCCAGCAGATCAACAAAACATAAACAATTTAAAAGACATTAAACTTACAAAGTTGTGTCCCTCAGATGATATTGAAGCATACCTGACAACTTTTGTAAGGGTTACCGGAGCCTGCCAGTGGCCAAAATAACAATGGGCAATCAGGCTGGTACCTTATCCAACAGGTAAAGCTCAACTTGCCTACAGCAATATTGACACTGTGCAGTCAGAAAACTATGACCTACTGAAAAGAGAAATCCTTAAAAGATATGACATCTCAGGTGAGACCTACAGGCAGAGATTCCAGTCCCTGAAGTACCACTTAGTCGACAATCCTCGATAAGCCTTCACCTAGATGCCGGCCCAGTGGCACTGAGGGTTGAGGTGCTGGACACCACACCTCATGCTGCACTGGCGACCCGGGTTTGAGAATGAGCTTGGGTCATCGGGGGTCAGTGAGGGGGAAGGAGGAGCTGGATTAAGTCACTGTCAGGCAGCTCTTCTCTCCAGGATGGGTTGGACACTGATCCAACAAGTGGATGCTGTCAGAAGGGGAGGGCACTGTTAGGTGCTTTGTGGAAGCAGTGTCACTGCACGGCTTCCTGCCTGGACCTTGGTCCTTCACACCGGTGCCCTCTGGGGGGTTAGGGCTTCCCATAGCTACTTCCTTAACCATGGAAAAAACTCACACCCTCTGCTGTGCCCTGTGATCCCCATAAGGTGGAACGGAGTGGATGGTCAGTTCACCACCACCGAGCCTCGCTGTCTGCCAGGGGGAAAGTGTCCTCATAAAAAAAAAGAGAGAAGCCTTAACCTGACTCACAGAACTCCTCATGAAATGACTCCAACCAGAGGGCAAAACAGTCCCACAGATCATCAAAACATCTGCAATGGAGCAATTCATTAACATCCTTCCCAATGATGTGCAGCTCTTGGTAAAAGAACATCAACCAGAAACTGGAGAAAAGACAGTTTCTTTAGCTGAGTACTATCAGATGACCAGACACCACAGCAGCGAAGTAACAGCCAAGGAATGGTAAGACCCTCTTTTTCCCGATTTAAGTCCGGATCAGATAAAAACTGTGATGTGGGTAAGAAATCTGAACCCAAAGACTTTATTTGCTCTAACTGTAATAAGCCAGGCCATATTGTAAGAAACTGCTGTAAAAATAAGGAGGGAAACACTGATGCAAAGTTTGCCTAAGCAAATTGGGGTATATATTTAACAGATGTCAAGGTAGTGGATAAAACTGTGAAGGGACTTTCAGATTCGAGGAAGCCGACAGTCTCTGGTGCATGCTTAAGTTCTGGGAAAAGACTGCTCAAAAGGACAAGGTACTCAGGTCATCTGCATGCACGGGGACACTCAATACTATCCGATCACCCAAGTGACTCTGAGCATTAATGGTGTGCCACACCAAAGGAAAGTGGGGGTAGTACCTAAGTTACCTGTACCTGTGATTATTGGAAATGACTTTCCAGGATTTGCTATGTTAATCACAGACAAAGTAAATCCTGTTGTGTCAGCAGCTGTAATAACAAGAGCACAGGCAAAGACAATCTCAGATGTTGGGGACTCTTTTCCTTTTGTGTCTTTGATTCAAACTTGTTTGCACTGTCTTCAAGATCCGGAAGTCCAGGAAAGAAAGAAGACGCATGAAAAAACACTGGCAACAAAAGATTGATGGACCTAAGGGGTTGATGCATGAAAATTCTGAAGCTAAACTGATAACTGATTTTGATTTTGTTTCTGAGCAAGCTAACTATGCTTGTCTCCAGTGTTATTTTAAGTAGCTATGGGTAAAAAAAACAAAAAACAAACAGGGTAAATCAGTGTTTACAAAAATGTATTGGGCTACTGTACAGAGCTTGGGTTAATCCTAAGACACAGGAACAGATAGAACAATTGGTCATACCAAAGAAGTGCAGAACTGAGGTGTTACAGATAGCACATGACAGTCCTATGGCTGGTTACTCCGGGAGGGACCGCACCCTTGCCAGACTGTTGTACATATTTTGCTGGCCTGGGACTCATGAGGATATTGCTACCTATTCCAGTTCTTGTGCTGAATGTCAGAAGGTAGCCCCAGTAACTAAACAAACTCTGGTCAAAGCCAACACGGCTGCTATACATTAACATAACACAAAGATTTTTTTTGTTACAAAAGTCCTTCAAAAAATGTAATGCTTTAATTGATATAGTCTACTTTGGCTGGTTTTGCTGTTGAAGCATGATGCGATACATTTTAAGGATGCAACTGCAGAGCTATTTTGTCCACTAGGCATAGGTTTAGGTGCAACACCAACTCGTTATCAATGTTTTGCAGGGCTTGACCTCTGACAGTAAATCATGCATGCATTGATGTATGACTATTGTTATATTGTATATGGGGATATCCACAGCTTTACAGCCACAGAAGCATAAACCTACTCCCTCAGACACATTTGCAAATCTGCCTCCCTTAATTTCCCATATACAATAACACATTGATGTATGCACACTGTACCATCAGAGGTCAATCCCTGCAAAACATTGATAACTAGGTAGTGTTTCATCTAAACCTATACATAGCTGCAACAACAGCTCTGGGGTTGGACCCCTAAAATGTATCCCATCACACTGTCCAAAGATGGTCCTGATACCCCCACCAGCTCCTCTGTTCTCAGTCACTGCTTCTGAGACACCCCATTGCCTGCCTGTTACAGTTCTATAAGTAGGGGTGTCACAAAAGTCTGTGCCCAGGTTTCCAAGGGTTGCACTGCTTTGTGCATGCATTAGCAATTTGACCTCCTTGCCCTTCCCCACATGGTCCTTATAGTAATAATCCTAGGGGTTGTGTTTCTTTGAAGTTGTAAGTGCTCTGGCTGCAGTTGATAAACCAAACACAACATTCCAGTGTTACAGACATGAAGCATTTTGTACATTAACATTCTAGATTGGTTGCCGGCCCGGTGGCATTGAGGGCTGAGGCGCTGGATGTCACACCTTGCACTATGTCAGCGACCCAGGTTCAGGAGTGGACTCGGGTCATTGGGGGTTGGCCAGGGGGTCAGAGGATCAAGCATCCCTGTGACTGCTCTCCTTCTCTGGGGTGGGTGGGGATGGACCCCTGAGAAGATGCTGGCTCCTGGCAGTGGCTAGGGGTTAGCACAACTCATAGCATACTGGTGAGGGTGGTACAGGCAGATGTCTGATGTGCAGCATGTGGGAGCATTTGCCACAGTGTCCTTAGCATCATTGCATGCCTGTACCATGGGGGAAACTCAGGGCACAGAAAAAAAAATGTCTGAATCCTCCAGTACGAATAAAGATCTGCCTGCGGAGCCACACAGGATGCTCCAGGAGCTCCCTCTGGTCCTGACACCTTGGCCTTCCATGAAGAGGTCTACAATGTGGCCTGAGAGAGAGAGAGAGAGAGAGGGAAGGCAGTAGCAGTTTGGGCATGGCGTCCAGTGCGGGAGCAGTCAATTGATTAATAGGGGGAATCATAGGAACACCCCCAGCCGAGGAGGTAAGGCTGACTTAAATAAATCAAACAAAAAACATTGTAGATTGGCTGCCTCCTCCTGACCTCCTTTGTGCTGTGTCATTGATGGGAACTCAACTGGATCGGATCACCCACGTAAATTATAGTGAGCTGCCCACAGGGGACTCCACTGACATCGAGACAGACACGCTCTGGAGGCGGGGCTACCTATTTCTTCTCAGATGATGAGGAGGAGATGATCAACAACAGGGTGATGACCTAGCCGAGTGTGAAATTCAACCAGAAGACAGGTGCAAGGGAAAAATATGTAAATGCATCACCAACACAGGCTGCTAGATCACCTCAAAAAAGCAAAAGATAAACTTTACTGAGACTTCCAATCCTTTAATGCAGGGGTGCACAACATGTGGCCCGGGGGCCACAAATGGCCCCCACAACAGCTGTCTGTGGCCCCTGAGGACCTAGCAGCTTTCCTCTTGCATTTTTTGTCTTTTTGTTTTTAGTTTCCATAACATGTTGATAAATAAATAAATAAATAGGTAATTGTGTGTTTTGATTTGTTTTATGTGTACATTTAATAATGTCTTGCTGGGCATTTGTCACCTTGGGCCATTTTACAGTTGCCCTCGGTCTTTACTCAAGTCTTCAGTCTGGCACTCTACAAAAAAAAGTTGTGCACCACTGTTCTAATGGCATGCTAGGCACACACTGGGTGCACACATGATCAAAAATGTCCTAAGTTTGTATATTTTGTGTTTCCCCTATGCTTCTGTAAATAACATATCTTATCTGTGTCAATCTTCACCATTTATCATTGTTGGGTTCTGGCTGGAGGATCAGGACCCCGTGGGAGCTTTTTTTTTTTTTGCAAGGGGGAGGAGTCGACGTTGGGGCAGCGCCTGCCTCAAGGCCAATGCATTATTTGGTGCTTGCAGGTTGGCCAGTGACTGACACCAACCTTGTGAGTGAGCAACATATTTCTTCTGCGTCAGCGGTCTAGTCAACTGTACTGTAGTCCTAGTTCTGCTTTGCTACAATTTCTCTGCATTCAACCAGTAAAATCTTTCCATATTTTTTTTATCATCGCCAGTACTGTTTGTTTCTTATTTTTTCTGTCCAGTCATGTCTTGTTCGGGGGACAAAAAGAAATCTTCTAAGGTGGGTCGACCTCCTATGCGGCAGTGTCTCTGCAGTCATCTGTATTCCGTCTCGGACCAGCATGACCGGTGTGTGACCTGTTTGGGCCCTAACCATGACATGGATCATTGCGATGCCTGCTTCCCCATGGACAGTCATGTTCTTGAACTGCGTGCGTTTAAAGTTGAATGTGCACCACTGACTTTCAGTGGATAGGCTCACACTCAGGAGTCCAAATGCAGGGTTCTTGGCCCTTCCTCTGCATTCCCTCCTGGTCCTCTATGGCCCATGGAAGAGGGGGTTTCCACTCCTCTTAGCCTTGCCTCCATGGGAACCCCTTCCTCAGTGCAGGAGACCTGGTCTGACCCCTTCGGGGGTCAGGTGGGAGGCACTGTCCTGGAAATCACTTCCTTGGGGGGTGAGGACTCCCCTGGCATCATGGCCTGAGGCCTCTGGGCCTCATTCAGCACCACTCACTGGTCGGTGCCAGCGATCTGGGTGGCACAGTGGGAGGCACGGGCTGGCCTCCAGCATCGCCTCTGACTCCAGAGCTGTTTGTGGTGCGGGGGACAGGAGTGGCGCCGTGGGTAGCATGGGGCCAGCTCACAGTGCTGTGGCTGGGAGGGACCGGGGAGTTGTCTGGGTTTGAGCCTCCTCTGGGGAGGACGATTCTGAGGCTGACCCAGACTGACTCCCAGATTCTTCGGAATCCTCCAATTCCTCCTCATTTAGTGCTATGGCTCCAGTTCAGCCTCCTTCCAGGATTTGGTGGCTTGTGTTAATTCTGGGGTCAGTGGTACCGACCAGTCCTTGGGTGCCCTGGGGGGGCATCACAGGGCAGCCCAGAGTCAGTGGTTCGTCTGCTCCCCCGGGAGGTGTACCCCTCCTGTGACAACTATAGTTGGCCCTATTTTGGGGCCAATTGGAGTGCCTCAGGTAGGGGAGGGACTCCCCCAGTGGCTGTCTCTCAGGAGTCAGCTGTGGGGTCCAGTTACCTAGGCTGATACTGAAAAAGAGGGCCATCTCTGAGTCTGAGGGATTGAGGGGGCAAGATCAAGGGTGGCACCCTTCCCTGGGAACCCACAGGGGTTTGGGGAAGAGTCACAGCACTGGTCCAGTCTTCTCCACTGAGGTCTCCCTGGAAGGGCCCTCATCTTTAGAGGTAAGGGGCCATCCTTTTGGGCTCATGTGGCCCCAGTCACCTTGCAAGGGAAATTACCTCTTTGGGCTCAGCCCAGGTTGTTCCAGCTCGGCTGAGTGGCCTTCAACTGCTGGGACCATCGGGTCTCCTCCTCCTTTGAGGTCTCCCGTCCGGTCCCCCAGTCCTGGCAGAGGTTGTGCTCTTTCTTGAAGGTGCCTGGCCCCTTTGCCTCTGTCAACTCCTCCCTCACTCCCAGGTCACTCCGGACCTACAGGGTCTCTTACCTAGGAGCAGTTTAGGTCCACGCCTGCACTATTCCCCGCCTACTACAGGTCCATGGATGAGGAGGTGTTCCACCATTCCCCAGTGCAGCCTGAACCTAACTCTCTGGATTCATTGGCTCCCTTGTCTTCCTCCTCTGAGGGAGAGGAGTCCTCTGTCCATCTTTCCCCCACGGCTGATCTTTTCAGCTATTAGTGCTTCCTGTCGGGGTTGCTCAACGGGTTCCATATCTCCACCTTAGGCAGTCACAATCCTGACCGGTCAGCATGTGCCTTCTTGAGTGAGTTTAGTGCGGCCAACCTGGTGGTTCCTGCCTGGCCTACTCCCTTCTGGGAGGCATCGTACTGCACCTGATGAAGTCCCTCCACCTTTGCACCAGCCCTGAGGGACCTCCACCAGAGGTATTGCACATCCCTTGGGTCTCCAGGAGCCTTGGCTCACCCCTCCTTCGGGTGTGACTCTCCAAGATACACTCTCAGGGCATAGAAGCCCAAGGCGTGACCGACCTCCAGAATCTGATTCGGCTGAGTTTGATCTTTGGGGGAGGAGAACTTTGTCTTCAACGCGCCTCCTTTTATGTCTGTCAGCTCATCAGGCCCATCATGCTGCCTATAATAGGCACTTATGGTCTCTGCTAGGTCAGATCCTAGCTTCTTTGCCTGACTTGGAGGTGACCAGACAAGCCATTGCCCTCTCTGTACGGGGCCTGGAGCTTGTGAGGCACCAAGCAAGGGCATCTTATGATGCCAACAAGGTGGCTTCCAGGCTGATGGGGACAGTGATCTGTGTTAGGTGTACGACGTGGCTTTGTCTTTTCCGGTTATCAACCTTGGCCCAGAGTAGGGTGACTGCCTCCTCTTTCCAGGGAACCCACCTCTTTTCCCTCAGGGTGAGGTGGGAACTTCAGGGGTCTTCTCTCTCCTGCTAGGAGAACCCCACCTCACCCAGACCAGTCTCAGGTCTAAACAGGCCTGATAGGGTTCCCTCCTCCAGTGTCTCCCCACTGGGGGCTGAGGGACTTTGTCCCTTAGGGAGGTTCTTGGCCCCCTTCAGAGGGCTTGGTAATCACCCAACAGTGATGAATGGTGAAGAGTGACACAGATAAGATATGAAAATTACATACCTACTGTAATTCTTGATCTTTCTATGTATCTTCACCATTCATCACTGACTCCTGCCCACCTTCCCCTCTTAGGCCTCAGTCTCTGGGTGATCCTCCTCCCTGTTTGCTTCTCAGCTAGGACCTTGGTCCTTCTCCGGCACCTCCTGCCCCCTCTCCCCGAGGGGTCAAGGGTTTTCTGGGAAGACAGGCAGGGAGGCAACCCTCTGTTGGGAGTCTCCAGGATCCCCTCTTGGTCCAAATAGTCCCTTCTCTATCTCCTGGGCCTTACTCTTGTTCTTCCAGACTTGGTCTTTGAGGTAATATGGGGGGGTACCCTTGGTGATTCCCTCAGTTAATTTCTCCTCCCTTCTAACCACGTCATAGCAGTCTCCCTGAGGAGGTTCCCCTGAAATCTTTTCTCCTCTCTTCAAAGGATAAGTCCTCCACTGTAAAGCTCTCCTCCTCTGGAGGTGGAGCCTCTCTAAATGCTAACAGATCCCTAGGGGTGTTCCTCCTCAAGGATACTTCCCCGAAGTGGCTCTGTCCCCACTTCAAATACCTCTTGGCAGGAAGGGGAGACACCGACCCGTTCCTTGGCCCTCTGTAGAGGTTCCTCAAACTACTTTCTCCTACCTTCTGGGTTGGTGCCAGCCTACTGATTCATAACCTTATTCAGGCCCTTCTCCAGCTTGGGAGAAGAGTTTTGGCCCGGGGCAATGCTATACCTACTCCTTGAGCAGTCCTCTGGGCCCTGTCCTTCGGGTGTGGTGTCTCCCTTCCCCTCTCCTCTTCTTTCTTTCTTTCTTTCTTTCTTTCTTTCTTTCTTTCTTTCTTTCTTTCTTTCTTCCCTCCCTTACTCACCCAGAGATTGGGCCTTCCTGTCTCAATCCCTTAGGCCTCCTTCTCTTCTGTCACTCTACAGCCTTATTCCTCCTTTTGGTTCTACATCCCTTCCTTTTTCTGTCCCTCAGACTCCCTTGCCCCCGCCTTCTATGTTTTCTCTCTCTCTCTCTCTCTCTCTCTCAGCTTGCAGAACTGGGGCTGGAGTGGGGTCGGCATTGGTTACTGGCCAACCCGTGAGCGCCACACAATGCTTTGGCCTCAAGAGCAGTGCCACCCCAACACCGACTCCTCCCTGTTGAAAAAAAAAAAAGATCCCATGGGATCCCGATCCTCTGGCCAGAACTCAACAGTGATGAATGGTGAAGATACACAGAAAGATCAAGAATTATGGTAGGTACATAATTTTCATATCGAAGTGGTCTCTGTTCAAAACTAACAGGGAAGTGACCCAAGGAATCTGCTGAGTCCACTGAGCAGACAGGTCAGTAGAAAGTGGACCCCTGATAAAAATTACTCCTGGGAAGGCTAAGCTGGTTGTCCTACTGAGGATAACTGTGAGGGTTGATCAAAGGGCTGAGCTTAGACGCAGGCACCTCTTCTGAGGTCAGTTCTCCTATCTGTTACCAAGTTCAGTCCCAGTTCTACATTAGTGTGCAGCTATGGAGCTTAGACATCTGTACTTCTACGTAGGGGTTAATGTGTAGCAAAACATAGAAATAATCGAGACTAGAATGGGAATTTCTGCTATGTTTAGCTGCACATAAACATGGGCAAAAGCAATCAGCTGTTCTACATAGGTGGCACTCTCACTGGAGTGTGAAAAAATGTTTTCTCTGTAGGACAGCTGGATCACTCATAATAGGCTGAGTAATAATATCTGCAGTTTTTTTAAATTAAAAAAATGGCACATTGATTCATGATTTCACTGCATAGCAAAAAGTAGCATCTACATGTTGGATTGTTCAGCGCAGCTGCGCATATCACTGTCAGGTAAACATGAGTGAAACCAGCCAAGAAGATTAATTGAGATTTCTAGGTGATGAAGCCCCCTTCTCCTTGTAGAGCCATGTGGACTATATATGTAAAAGCACTCTGTTTCACTAACACAAATGCTCACACTAAAAAAAAAAAATAGGGACTGCTCCTTTTTTTGTTTTACAAAACCTGCTCACCCTGGCACACCTCTGAGAGAGTTGTCAATTGTCACTGTGGGGCTTTTAAAAAAATAAATTGCCCTGTCATACACTGATTCTGCTCATGTTTTTCTTTTTGATTTTGTCAGTGTGTACTCTAAGACAGAGTACTTTTGCATAAATAATGTCATGCCCAGTGGTGCAAGTGGTAGACAAGAAGTACAGGAACTCTGGCACTGGCAAATATGAAATGCAGAATGAAGATCCTCAATCTGAAGTATAGCAGTGTGAAGACATGACTATCTGTTTAGACACTAGTAGATTCAGTTAGAGATACTGAAGTATTTCTAGCAAAATAGTACTTTTGTACAAGTCAAATGTTGTTATGGAAACCCTGATTTCAGGTCACATGGCCAGAAACTGTCATTATGTTGCTTGTTTAAGAATTTAAATTCCAGTGTCAGTAGGAAGAAGTACAGGAACTCCGTTCCTGCTGCAAAAAAGGTACATGAACCGAGTTCCTGTGCGTTCCTGTTCACTTTCATCACTGGTCATGTCCCACCAAAAAAGCAAGGAAGGCTTTTGCACTGTGGTGCAGGGGCAGTGCTCTTCAGAGGCTGGCTAAGACTCAAAATAGTCACAAAAATCTAAGCATGGAGAGCATTCAGGGTAGGCTATTACTATACAGTTCAACTGGGTAATTTAATGCACAAATGCAAAGCCACAACAAAGGCTGTATTTAAATAAAATGTATTACTTGCACAGCCTGCTGCTAGCAACAAGTAAATTGCTACGAGTCGAAAGTAAGTGTTTTTGAAATACAACTTTAATTGTGGATTTGCATTTTTGCATTTAATTTACTGAGTTGAACTGTATGGTCACAGACCAGTAATTTTATTATTTGCGCAGCCTACCCCAGGTGCTCACCACACTTAAGTTTTAAAAAATGTAATAAAAAGGGCTTGCATCCCTATACACTGCAATCACCCCAACATACAAACACACTAACACACTTGATCCCCAGAAAATCACAGCAATTATAAAAAAAGAAGCAGGAACATAATTAGTTTACAAAGAATGAAAGATCAATACCAGAATAAGGGCAATAACAATTACTGTATTATATAAAAAATACACAGTCACATTATGAGCAGCAACAATACTTTATCAATTGTGCAGTAAGTAGTCACAGTGGCTAATATGTTAAAAAAGGTAAATAAAAAGTAAACGATGCTGCTCAGTTGCCAATCCCCCACCCACCATTCAACCATAACAACTGCTAAACCCATTTTCAAACCCCACTACATAGGGAATATATTTCCAGGAACAGTGTGTTCGAATCCCACCACTACCAGCAAAAAAACACATGCAGCTAGCACAAGTATCCTCTTACACTAATACAAAAAATTGTATTGTTACAAGATGATGCCTAATTTACCTGCAGCCTTCCATGCAGTGACCATCACATACGCTACTCTCACCTGCTTGGCCGGCTGCTAAATGACAGTTTACTATCAACTGCATATTGAAACACCTGATGCAATATGCAGGCGATCATAAACTAACATTCAGTGGCCAGCTGTGGAGATAGGATGATGCTACTGTATGTGCCACTAGCCAATGAGTTACACATAGTCAAGCAAGCTCTGCTATCCATTAACCTATCCATACAATGTGATATCTGCATTGCATAATCTGTATACTTGAACAATTATTCACTGTTTGTATTTTACTCCTCTCTGCCTTCCCCCAGGACGCATCTGGAATCGAGCGGTATCTCCGCTCAGAATGCTTTCCTGGTAAAACTCTTAAATAAATAAATAAATAGATAAATAGTAAAACAGTGGTGCTGGAATGGTTGATAATTATAATTACCGATGAAGAAGGGCAAAAATATAGGTATTGTGGTGGGTAATGGGAGTGGTGGAGTAAACATGAATCAAGCAGCATTGGCTGTGAGAGAAAGGTGTTTGAGGGGTAACAGTGAAATGAGGCAAAGTGACTGAGAATAGAGGAGCAAGTGAGTAAATAGAGAGCCATCTCTGGACAGTGTAATGTGATACATTTTAGGAGTGCAACCCCAGAGCTATTGTTCCAGTATGTATAGGTTTAGGTGCAATGCACCTGGTTATTGATGTTTTGCAGGACTTGCTTCTGATGATAACTTGTGCATACATTGATGTGCGACTATTGTTTTATTGTATATGGGGAATTGAGGGAGGCAGATTTGCAAAACTGTTTGAGGGAGTAGGTCTGTGTGTGTTGCTGCTGCTGTAAAGCTGTGGGTATCCCCATATGCAGTGTAACAATAGTCACACACTGATGCATGCACGATTTACCGTCAGAGGTCAGGCCCTACAAAACACTGATAACCAGGTAGAGTTGCACCTAAACCTATACATACTGGACAAAATAACTTTGTGTTTGCACCCCTAAAATGTATCACATCACACTCCAACAACAAAAGCAGCCAAAGCAGACTATATCAATTAAAGCATTACATTTTTTTGGAGAGACTTCCGGTTTCACCACAGAGATACAAACAGCTTAGGAGAAGGAACTCCTTTCCCTTAATAGTTAATTACTTCACCTTTCTTCCAAAAAAAAAAATGCAACCAAAATGCTAAAAATGTCAACCAGACTAGAAAGGGAAGACAGACAGACCCAATCCATGTCAGTGAAGTTGAAACAACACAATGATGCAGACAGATTAAGGGAGACTAGTGCAAACAGAAGCCACAGTGTGTCCCCAGTGAGTTCAAAAGACTGATACTGATCAAGAAAGTGTAAAACTTACAAGAAAACAGATTTGAAATGTTACTAAAAGAAATAAAGGCTTTACGCAAAGAAAACCAGAGAGAATTTAGAAAGCTCAACAACAGACTTGATGGAGTCAAATGCTGCATAACAGAAGCTGAGAAAAGAATTGCATTGACGGAGGATGGTACCATACAGCTAGGCAATGCTGTAGAAACACTAATCCAACATATGGAGTCCTTACAAGGGAAATGCACCAACTTAGAAACAAGATCTAGGAGGGATAACCTCTGTGTCACCGGGCTGCCAGAGGGCTCAGACATCTGGCACATGTGATTTTTTTGGCAGATTTCCTAAGGGATGTGCTAGCCCTGCCAACATTCATGGAGCTCAAAATAAAGAGAGCACATTGAGCATTATATCCAAAACTAAGTAACTCCAAAGCCAGACCAAGACCAATAATGATGAAGCTGTCAAGTTATAGAACAAAAGAAGAGCTATTGAAACTCATCTGGCAAGAAAAAGTGTTCACATACAATGAAGCTAGACTGTTTGCGATTATGATTATCCAGTAGATATACTTAAACAAAGGTTGCAGTACACAGATATTATAAGAACACTGAAAGCAAAACAAATTCATCTGCAAATGCCATACCCTGCACGAATGAGTCTTTTGGGAAGACGGGACACAGCTGTACCATACAGAATACAAATTGAAAAATGTACTCAAAACAACCAAACACAGTCTAAACTGAAAGATCACTGGGCAACAACACAACATCAACAAATCAGTACATCAGGTCATAAAGTTGCTTCACAGATGATGAAAGAGATACGATCCCTCCTGCACCAGATCCAACAGAAAAATGGCTCAGAAAAGACATGGAGATACACAGAGATGAAGTAAGGCATTCATACAGTAAGAGTTTGATATTTAGCATACCATAGTCTCTGAAATACTTTTGTTCCCCTTCCTTTCTCTCTCTTTTTAGAATGTGCACTCCCAGATACAAGGGCATAAGGACTAAGTGTATATTAGGTTGAGTACCCCCACCCCAAGAGAAACTGCTTGAGAGACTACTGAAAGTTCAAACTATAATGTGAACAGAGGGAAATTTTAGATGGAGCCTTGGAGTGCTGGCTTCTTTAGAATAAAGGCACAGTTGTACTAAACAAAAAGCAAATAAATTTGGTAGTGGATTGAAGGGACATACAAGAGTCAAATTAATCTATTTAGAAAACAAATGAGCCTGAAATGCCCCTCGAATATAGGCTTACTGTATGCGATGCAACGTCAGATAAGGGCAGAGGAGAGGTGTAAGACAGGGACATTTAATTTGGAAAAGTCGTTCTAAAAATGGAAAAACTTCCTAAAAATGGTTACAAACAAGGTAAACGAATTGAGTGACAAAATGGCTGTGGATTTCCCTGCTCTCAATTCACCAGTGCTAGTCCATGGAACAGAAGCCCCACCAAAAGACTTACCTTTTGCACCAGCATGATCAGATGATCAGTCTTGGTATCCACCCATAATGAACTACACACTGAGAAGATGGTGTAAGAATGAAGGAGGAAATGATTGCATGCTACCAGAGGACTGTGCACCTTGATCACGCAAGAACTTAAAACAGGGAATGTTGGAGCCAATCGGAATCTGAAGGCCAAGCAGGAAATCAAGAAACACAACCCCCCAACTTGAAACCCTGAAGAAGAGACCACTGAACGAATTATTAAAGAAAAGAGGGACAGAGCAACTACCCTGTTTGGTAGGTGAAGACTTTCAAAATAGGAAGACAGAGCATCAAAATGAACTTTACACAAATGGTATAACATAATAAACAAAAGCCTACAGAAGTGTTTTGCTACTGGAACCTATAAGGGAAAAGGAAGGAAATGATAACAGAGAAAGGGGAAATAATATGCGAGTTTTGGGGATAGGAAAGGGATTGCAAAAATATGAAAAGGTAAAAATAACAAACTAATGGTAGAACCATGATCTGGAGGCTGATGGGTAATGAAAGTTATCACTTGGGTTCCTACCATGATGAGGCTAAAGTCCCAGATTAAGCATGTAGATAAAGGGGCAATAGACAAACGAAAGATAAAAGGGTCACCAAGGCATGAAATAACTCCTAGTGATCTGGGAACAACACCAGGATGAGATAAAATCATACCTCCCTCCCAAAAAAAGGAAGAGATGAGGTGGAGGAGAGGGAAGAAGGGGGCAGAGGGGCAGGATTTGCTACTGAAAGGCTTCCAAGGGAAAGCATTTACCCCCAGAGCCACATACATATTCAAGTTAATAGAATACTAATTAGAATATGGCATGAATCTATAGAGGAAATCTTCCAAGGTAACTGTGGAAGGAGGGGGATCCTGAAACGGGAAAAGAATGGTAATAAGACAAGGGAATATTACTCTACTGTGTACCCTAAGTATCATGAACTCGCTCAGCTCCCAAAGAGACCAGGTAGTGGTCCTTGACCACAAGGGAAATAAAACCACTACTATGTCCACCTGTCAAACACCAGGGAGGAGAAGAGGAACATCTAGGAGAAGCGAAGGAATATATATATATATATATATATATATATATATATATATATATATATATATATATATATATATATTATACACACACACCATGTTTGGAAGATCACTGTGTTGTATTAATGTTACATGTTTAATAGTGTTTTGTGTGTTAGATGTTAAAGGGAGATATGAAATAAGAAAGAAAAGCAAGTGTAAGAGAATAAGAGAGTGGAGAGGGTACAGACAATAACAGAACTGGTTCAAATGTCAAGCAAATCATCCGACATGAATACTCAGGTGGTAAAAGTAGTAACCTACAATGTAAATGGTCTGACTCATTCTATAAAAAGGGAAACAAATAATGACATATGTAAGGCAAGCTAAAGCAGAAATGATCATGCTACAAGAAACACATCTATGGGGCACTGTGGAGCACGCCTGCTATAAAGATGCATTCTCAGGCAGCTCGTCAGATCAGATTGGCAGGGCCAGATTAAGGCACAGGCAACATAGGCACAGGCCTAGGGCCCCTGCCTGCCAGGGGGCCCCCAGCAATCCCCAATATATATTTACTATATAGTATATCATTTTCTTTCTGTCTGAACTGCAGTCTTTGTTTTTTGTAAAGGACTCGGCCACAGAGTAATCTGAACAAGGCAGGAGCTGAACTGTGACATGACTCTCACCTCCCTTAGTAGGTGTTAAGTGCAGCTGACAGCTTCAGGGGGGCCCCATCCAGGTAGACCTGTAAGGTGTGAATTTGCCAACTTCCTGTGCTTTGCCTCTCACCCCATTTGGAATCCTCACTTAGAATCAAGTCTCACTCTTAAATATAAATGATTAACAGTGTAATTCAGTGTATATGCTTTATATTTAATCTCACTCTAAAATTAAGAAAAGACAATGTGTTTCAATGGTACACTTAAAAATTGTACTTTTTTTTTAATTCCCTCATCGCACTCATATTGAAGTTCTGTCCTTGACATAGCTCCATTTTCACGATGAATAGATTAACATATTTCCAGATTCCGTCAGTAAATCTTGCATGCCATTTATTGATCCTGACTTACTTATCAATAACAGAAATGTTTGCTCCTAGGAATAATTTCTTCCAAAAATCACTTGCTTTGCAATATAATCGCTAATGTTCATGACTACTCTTGTAAACCATCAGTTTAATGCCTACACCACCCATGACCTAGCCTCTTTTAGAGATGAGTTCATACCCTACAAAACAACTCAAATGTCCTGGTTCATATTACCTGACAGGACAAGATGATTACACACGGACTGCAAGTGCACACATGTGTGCTGGGGGGGGAGGCCTTTTGGAAAAGTGAAAATTATGACATTTCACACCCAAAAATTATTTTTACCAGGCCAAATTATTAATTATTAGCCCGGCCTGGTGGCATTGAGGGTTGAGGCACTGGATGCCACACCTCGCTCCACGCCAGTGACCCGGGCTCGGGAATGAGCCCGGGTCATCGAGGGTCAGCAGGGGAGGACTAGGATTGAACATCTGATGACAGCTCTCCTAGTCCTGGGGAACAGGGTGGGACTCATGTAACGCTGTAGCGGTCCCTGGGGATGCCCGGTGGCACTGCAGAGGTGCACGTGTCTAGGGGAGGAAGCACGGGGGCGTCTGCACATTTGTGCATGGACATCTGCGTCCATGCTCCCATTGGGCAAAAGGGAAAAGGACTGGGTGTGACCGAGCTGCTTGATGGCCGTGCCCTGCAGTGCAGGAAGGTCTGTGTGGGATCATGCTTGGGGAAGTGCGGTGCGGAGTCCGATTGAGAAAGTACAGGGACAGGAGCCCTCACTGGATTGGCCATGGCTGTGCGGACCCCCCATCATGCAGAGTGAGCCTGCTGCTCTCCCCACAGGAAGGGCCAGTGGCTGGATGCCCCCGCCAGTAGGAGCCGCAGCAGGGCGCTAAATAAGGTTGCGACAAAAACAAATTAATTATTTTTCTCCAAATGGTCAAAATTCAGACTACTGTTATTTTTCCATACTGATATTATTAATTTCATTAATTTTGAAGCATTTTGGGTTATTTATGTTTTATGCCACTTTTCAAGGACAGTAAGAACATTTTTTTTCAAGTTTCAGACCTGATTTGCAATGGCCAAGAGGTGCGGTCATGGCAATGGGGCAAAGTGGTGGTGAAGGGGCATGGTTGCAGTGTCGGGGGCCCCAGATTTCTCTGGGGCCTAGAGCCCCAGGTTGCCTTAGTCTGGCCCTGCTGATTGGAGGCAGTAATTGTAATAAACGTCATAATTTTGGTGTCTGGACAGCAGTAAAATGTTAAAATTGGATTTTGTACACCAGGCTGCACAGTTGGATACCAGAAAGTACTATGGGCCGTTCATAGAAAGGAGGTCTCAGTGGCCCCAAAAATCAACCGATGACAGAGCCCCAGGCCGCAGGAATGGAAGCAGTTCCCATCGCAAGAGGCCCTCCTTAGACGTCTCTTCAACTTTCCAAGTAAGCAATCAACTTTAAAGTAGAGACTATTTTGAACCAGCTTGGGAGAGCAAGAAGCAAAAATAGAGGCGACTACAAAAACAGCAGCTGCCATGGAATCCCATGCTTTGCAGGCTGTTGCTACCTCCAGCAAAATAGTGGCAGAGAACTCTCAGCTGAAATACCGACTGGAGGCTTTGAAGAATGCCAGTAGAGCCTCCCACGTGTGAATCATTAGGCTCCCTGAAGAATCTGAGGCAGATGATCTCTTGAAATTTTTGCAGCAGTGGTTGCCTGGGGCTTTGAAATGAAGCTCAAACTGTACTACTCAATTTTTTAGAGCTTACCAGATTTCTCTACGCTCAGCTGCTGGTCGCAACGATCTGCCTTGCACCATTCTGTTGGTAACTGCTGGTGTGGGAACCCGCAGTGCTATCCTGAAAGCATCAAACGCCATGGACCATCTTAACTTCAATGGCACCATGCTGCATATCTTCCCCAACTTGGCCTATGTTACTAGAACCTGGAGGAAGAAGTTTAAGAGAGTCTGAACCAAGCTACGAAGTTTAGAAGTAGTGCATTTTCTCCTCATGCCCGCCTGCGTATTTTCCATGGTGGACATACGTATCAATATACTGATCCTGGTGAAGCAGGGAAAAGGGCTGAGATCGTCACAGGGGAGTCTGAAGTGACACAAGCAACTGCACTGGCTGACTTCGAGGACAAGGAGACATGAACGGTAGCAATGATGGTTACAAAGTTCTGTGTTGCTCAGGCCATTAACTCTTGGAGTGTTCGGCAAGTTTAACAACCTTGTTATAAAATTGTAGTCTGTATAAGTATAGCCGATCACCTTTTCCTGTTTGTTAATTTTTGTTACTATAATCACAGCTGTCTATTTTATTATACCTGTATGAGAGAATTACAGTTTGTTCTCTGATCTGGGGTGTGGTACTAGGATGCTACCTATTTGAATATTAAATTACATGTTTGGATTGGGAATCACATCAATATTGGAGGCTGAACTTAACTCATTTTTGGATTTTCCTTACTGGCCTGGACCGCCATATACTTGCAGGGGGCAGCTATCCTGGACTCTTAATGACTATTAATCAGTAACAGACTATCCCCATTTCTAATTAGCAGACTGCTTAGACTAACCATACTTGTGTACTCAGAAGTATCCTAGAGATGTATGTTGATGTTTGGCATCAGAACAAATGTATGTAATGATTATTGTATAACATAATAAAATAGAGAATAATGGATAGGTAAGTGTGTGTTATGATTTTTTTTTTTGACACCTGAGGTGTGTGATGACTCATAAACCTCGAGAGCAAAGCTCAAGAGGTTTATGTGGTCATCACACACCGAGGGTGTGAAACAAAAATCATGAACACACACTTGACTATACATTATTTTTTATAATTACTGGTGCCATACCTCTCAACCTTTTGTCCCCCAAATGTGGAACATTGCCTGCTACAATGTGGAACAAACGGGCAAAATGTGGAACACTTCATCAAATCTTTAGCTAAGAAGCTCAAAACACTATTAAAATGTTGCATTTATGTTGAGAATGTCTGTTATTAATTGAATAAGTTATTTTTTCCACCATTTACTGTGGATATTTGCTTTAAAATGTTGACTTGGAATGTGGAACAAGTCCTCACAATGTGGAACAGGGACCTTTTCTGAAGTAAAATGAGGAACTTTCCTCGTGATGTGGTACAGTTGAGAGGTATGACTGGTGCAATTAGTCAGTCCACTTAGTCAGTGTACGTACAGACACACACTCTCTCTCACTCTGTCTCACTTGCTCGCTCTGTCTCTCACACACACACACACACACACACACACACACTCACACTCTTTCCCTTTCTGTCTCGCTGTCTCAGACAGAGATTTTTTTATTTTCTTTTAAACTGTCTCAGCCATAGCTCCTACCAGGGTCCATCGTGGATTAAATTTGAAGTCGTCAACTCGGATCTCTCGATCCGGAGATATGGCAGAATCAACCAGATATTTCTTTTATATTTCAAAGGCAGAATCAACCAGATAAACAATAAAATAAATCAAACAAACATGGGGATAATTGTAAAGGAAAGTGGCTCATCGGAATGCGGAAAACTGAGCCGCCATGTTTTGAATATTGTTCAGCCCACCCACAAGCAGAGCACAAGCCAATGAAGTGGCGCGGTACACTGGAGTGACAGAGAAAGGACCCTGGAGATGAAAGAAAGTTTAGTGAATGCTGTAATAACTAATTTTTGGGTTATTACAGTGTTTTGGTGACCCTTGAAAACAGGTTGATAAATGGGTCACCAGTAATTATAATAAGTTAAAAAAAAAAACAAGAAATACACCTATTAGAGGCAAAGCATAAAAAACTTGAGAAGTCTGGGTTTCAGCAAGTACATACCTCCTCATATAAAGAGGCCAGGGGAAGGGGCTACAGTGATACTAATACCTAGTACAGTGCCTTTCAAGCTGATAGACGTAACCCAAGATAAGAAGGGAAGATATGTAACTGTTAAAGGAAAATATAATAATCAGACAGTGTAAGAAACATAGAAACATAGAATTTGATGGCAGATAAGGACAGCTACGCCCACCCAGTATGCCCATTTCCCTATCTAATGGATAAGCTGCAGATCCTAGCTAACCAACAGCCTACTTCTTCCTACCTCCACCCCTAGAATTGCCTGATGACTGTCCCATGAATTTTTGAATTCCACCACTGTTTTTGACTCCACAACCTCCTCAGGAAGGCTGTTCCATGCATCCACAATCCTCTCCATGAAAAAATACTTCCTCACATTACCTCTAAGCCATCCCCCCTCTAGCTTCAAATTGTGCCCCCTTGTTCTTGCACACCTCTTTTCTGAAAGATGCTACCTCTTGGACTTTGTTGATTTCCTTGAGGTACTTGAAAGTTTCTATCATGTCCCCCCTCTCCCTCCTCTCCTCGAGGCTATACATATTAAGCTCCCTAAGTCTCTCTTGATATGTCTTCCAGTGCAGACCCTGCACCATTTTAATTGCCCTCCTCTGGGCTTCCTCCATCCTGTCTATGTCTTTGCAGACATTGGGTCTCCAGAACTGCACGCAGTACTCCAGATGGGGTCTCACCAGCTGTCTGTACAGAGGGATAACAACTTCCTGTTTTCTACTGGTGATGCCACTCCCTATGCATCCCAGTATCCCCCCAGCCCTCCTTACTGCCCTCTCACATTGCTTGCTCACCTTTAGGTCATCTGATATAACTACCCCCCGGTCCCTTTTCATTTTTGTTGTTGTTAGTATCTCACCCCCCATTGTGTACTCTTCCCCTGAGTTTTTGTTCCCCAGGTGCATTACTCTGTACTTCTTAGCATTGATTTAAGCTGCCATAAATTTGACCATTCCTCCAACCTTGCCAAGTCCCTTCTCATCCTTTCCACCTCACCTTGTGTATCAACTCTGTTGCAGATCTTTGCGTCGTCTGCAAAGAGACATATGTTTCCTTTCAGTCCCTCTGCAACGTTGCTTATAAAAACATTACAGAGGACTGGTCTTAGTACTGAACCTTGCTGTACCCCACTAGTAACCCCCCTTTCTTCAGAGTGGACTCAGTTTACTGTTAACCTCTGTGTCCTGTTCTCCAGCCAATTCTTTACCCAGGCTACCATCTTGGGAACCACTTCCAGGCTGGCCAACTTATATATTAATCTTTTGTGTGGGACTATGTCAAATGGCTTGCTAAAGTCTAGGTAGACCATGTCCACAGCTCCTCCCTGATCTACTACTTTGGTCACCCAGTCAAAGAAATCTAGTAGATGCGTCTGACATAACCTTCCTGCTGTGAATCCATGCTGCCTTGGGTCCTGTGCCCCTCTGGCCTCTAGGTACTCAACAATTCTTTCCTTCTGAAGTGCTTACATTATTTTCCCAATCACTGAGGTTAAACTAACAGGTCTATAGTTTCCTGCTTCTGCCCTGCTCCCACTTTTGTGAAGTGGAATAACATCTGCCCTCCTCCAGTCCACAGGATACCACCCCATCCTCCCATGATTTTATTAAAGAGGGTAGTCAGTGGTGTCACTAGTTCTACCCTTAGTTCTTTTAGAATTCTGGGATGAATCCCATCAGGCCCCATTGCTTTGTCCACCTTCAGTTTTAAGAGTTCTTTCAGAACCCTTTCTTCTGTGAATGGGCTGGTATCAACCATCGTATCCAGCGTGTTTCTATTGTTTGGTTTAGGTACCTCCCCCTCTTCATTTGTGAATACTGAGCAAAAATATTTGTTTAGTATCTCTACCTTTTCACAGTCACCCTCTGCCACACCCTCCCTTTATTAAACCTCACTATCCCTCCTTGGTCTTCCTTCTCTCCCTGATGTACTGTACCTATAAAAAGATTTTATCCCTCTTCTTAACTGAGTTGGCTATCTTTTCCTCAGTTTGGGCCTTTGCTGTTCTGACTGCCTTTCATGCTTTCTTTTCCTTTAACTGATACAATTCTCTGTCCTGCTCCTTCTGTGATTCCTTGTACTTTCTGAATGCTCTATTTTTGTCCCTAACCTTCGCTGCCACCTCCTTTGAGAACCATAGTGGTTTCTTACATCATTTTGTTTTGTTTTTTTGCTTCATACAAAGGCTTGTTGCCTCTATGATGGCAGTTTTGATTATTCCCCATTGTTCTTCCACTCCTCCTTCCTGCGCATTTGCTAGTGCATTCCTTAGGCAAGCACCCATTTTGACAAAGTCAGCCCTCCTGAAGTCCAATACCTTTGCCTTTGTATGGCTTGACTCTACTGCTGTGATTATTGTGAACCATACTGTTAGATAGTCACTAGTTCCCAGATGGCTACCCACTTCTAAATCTGTGATCCTCTCGTCATCTCCAGTTGGGAGTACTGGGTCTAAGATTGCTCCCTCTCGAGTGGGTTCTGATACTAGTTGTCCAAGACATGCCCCCTGTAGGGCATCTAGAATGACCCCACTCTTAGAAGTGGCTGCTGCAAATGCACTCCAGTTAACATATGGCATATTCAGATCCCCCTTCAGCAATATCGCCCCTTTTTCTGCAATTCTAAGGATACTTTCTATAATTTCTTTGTCCATTTCCTCCCACTGAGATGGGGGTCTGTATACAACCGCTCTGTGGATTGTGGTGCCATTGCCTGTCTCCAAATTGACCCACAGTGCTTCCTCTCCTCCTTGATTACCCTTTTGTTCTGTTGCTTTGATTCCTTCCCTTATGTAGAGGGCTACTCCTCATCCTCTTTTACCCTCCCTGTCCCTCCTGTAGATAGTGTATCCTGGTATGTTTATGTCCCAGTCATGGTTCTGTGTATACCATGTTTCTGTGACTGCCACAATATCCAGATGTTCCTCCTCCTCCTCCATCAAGGCCACTAATTCAGGAAGCTTGTTGCCCTGACTATGGGCATTGGCACTCATTTCTCTCCATTTTTTGATGACTTTACCTCTTGTAGCACCATCCTTGTCCTCATTGACTTTGCTTTCTCCATTTTCCCCGTCCTGCTCCCTACTGACCTTTCTGTCTTGGTCTTTACCTCATTTAGTGCCCTGTTTTGTATGGGGAGGCTGGGAATTCCCTGCTGCTTATCAGTACCTCCCCCCTTGACTAGTTTAAAAGCTTGCCTGTGAAGCATTTATACTGATCGCCCAGAAAACTTGTTCCCTTCCTGGACAGATGCAGACCATCCTGCCAGTATAGGCTGGCATCCCTCCAGGTGGAACCCCCCAGTCCCCAATGAAGCCAAACCCCTGTTCTCTGCACCATTTTTTCAACCATTCATTGAATCACATGGTGCCAAGTACCCTCAGCGCACCCTTGCCATAGACAGGCAGCACCTCTGAGAAGGATACTGTGTGTGCTGCTGCCTTAGGCCCCTCCCAACTCCATAAACTCCTCCTGCACTGCTCTAATCTCATGTTGAGCCAAGTCATTCATCCCTAGGTGGACAATGACGTCCAGCTCAGTCTCCCATGCAGCTGTTCTCGTGATCCTGAGGATCGCTTTCTGTCCCTCAAGCCATGGTGCCAGGCAGGCACCTTACTTCAGTTTTCCCGCTCCTCCCAGTTCTATCCCCCTAATAATTGAGTCCCCAACCAGGAGCTGCTTTCTTTCCCTGTGGTATCCTCTGCCTCCTTCCTGTGGGGCTCCCTTGTGACAGTTGTCTGCAACCTCCTTAGTCTCCTCTGCAGGTGCATCCATAGGGGAACTATGCTCCATCAGAATGGTGTATGGATTGTGGAGTTGTACAACTGACTAGGTGTGCCTCTGTTCCACCACCCTTACCCTCCCTGAGCCCACTGTGGTCCAACTGCTGCACTTTCTTGGCAATCTCTGAGGTAGTAGTGGTGGCCCTGGTGCTCCCATGGGTGGGGGAGGTTTCCTTACTACTGTCCAGTGTGGCCTGAAGATGGGCAACCTTCTCCCTCAGGGCAGAGATTTGCCTTCAAACAGGGCAGCATCTCAGCTTCCAGAAAGACTCCCAGAAGACTGCTGCCCTATAGACAGTACATTGCACTACACCCCACATGTCTGTTTACCTTCCTGTTTATTCTGGGTACGTTTTTTTCCCCAGTTATTGTTTTGTTTTGTGTATATATATATATATATATATATATATATATCAATCTATGCCCCCTGCCAGTCCCTATACTTTTATAACCACATTTTTATCCTGCTAATGGAGAAGGCAGAAGGCATGCTGATATGTGCAGGGGACTTAAACCTGACCTTGATTCCAATGGTAGATACTACCTCAAAAGAAGTGGCCAAAAAAAGTGAGAGCCTTGATGATAGAACTGGGTCTTGTAGATGTCTGGAGACACATGCAGGGTTCCACAAAGGGCTACATGTTTTATTTAGCTGCACATCAGATGTATTTGAGGATAGATCTATTTCTGGTCTCACAAGAAAGTGCAGCTAAACTTCAAAGCTGTAAAATAGGCCCATTCAGCTTAGCAGATCATGCCCCTGTGTTTATTCAAATAAATTTAGATTAGCAGACAAAATCCTCCTTTTGGAGAGTAAACACCTCACTGCTCCAAGATGAGGAAGTGAGGGAACAGATCACAATGATAATACAGTAGGTAAAACAGGAAAACGAAACCCCTGAGGTTATGGACACGATACTCTGGGATACAGTGAAAGCAGTTTTGAGGGGGAAACTAGCCTCAGAGAAAAAAAGGAAATGGATAAAAGCCCAGAGAGACGTAGAACAAGAGATATGAGAGTTGGAGATACTTCAGCAACAGAAACTAGATAGGAAAATGGGGCATAGAACTTAAGACATAAAAAAATAAAATAAACATAATTTTAGAATATAAAGTAGAGCAAAATTTGAAATACCTGAGACAGCATTACTATGAAGGGGGTACAAGGGCACTTAGGTTGCTCACATGCCACTTCAGAGCTCAGAGAACAAAGGCCCAAATCATGAGAATACAGCAGCCAATCATGAGGGAGTGAATTGCCAACCCAAAGCAGATTACGGAAGTATTTCAAAAATACTATGAAGCACTATATAAGTAGCAACAGGGAACAACTAAACCCAATATTGGTAACTACTTAGTGCAATTAGGCATACCCCCAAGTGACTCAGGACCAAATAATAAATTGATAGCAATAATCACTACAGAGGAGATACCTACTGCAATAAGTAGTAGTAAAACAGGGAAATGCCTCTGGTCTGATGGATACCCAAGAATTTTATAAAGTCTTCAAGAACATCACTGCACCAATACTCAGGTGAGCCAACTCAACTGCCATTAGCCGGGGGGGGGGGCCCTTGCACCCTCCTGGAATTATGCAGTGATATCTGTGATACCCCAACTTAGCAAGAACCTAACTTTATGTTCATCATACCACCCAATTTCTATCTTGAGTGTAGATTATAAATACCTTATGTGGATACTGACAAAAAGACTGGTGGAGGTAGTCCCAAAGCTGTTTGACATGGACCAAACTGGTTTTACAGCAGGGAGGCAAGCAAGTGATAATGTAAAGTGAACAATACAGTATGTGCCAAATTAAGCAGACATGCTGGTAGCAGATGTCCACTTCTAACGGACAATTCCCCATTGCCAAAAGCCCTTTACTATATGGCTGATTAGCAAATTAACACGATTAAGCGTACCTGTAATTCCGCATTTAGCAGTCGTAGAGTAGCTAATTAACAGCTCCCTTGACACCTCAGACAGGTGCCAATTATCAGTATTCAGCAGCTGTTAAGAAGCTGGCTTTAGTTTGCAACCAGTTCCAGCACTTTAGCACTTCAGCATATTACAGTGTTTAATGCCTCTTTTTTTGTTTTTTACTATTGATGATGATCTTTAGCAACATGTACTGACTCCTCTTCCTTTTCAGTCCCCATTGGCATCTGTGACACAGCCCAGTTAACAGAGGTATATTCATGGACGTCTGGTAAATCTTTGCAGTGGAATGTGGGTAATGGTTTGGATGCATCCAACACCCATGCCCGAAAAGACACTTTACTCATTTTATATTTTCTTTTTTTTTTTTTTTTACTTTCTCTTTTATGCCCCATTCCTCACTGCGCTGAGTTCCTTTCTTCAGGGAACTCCTAGGCTGTGGTTCCCGTAGTACCGCCCCAGGTACCTCCTTCCGGGTGCTTGGCTAGCCTTCCCCATCCTGCCACGGTTTGCCCCCTGGGCAGGGAGGAGGGGGATCCCCCAGATAGTCCCCCTCTCACACCTAGAGACTGTGTCAGAAGGCCTCTGAGCCCCGGCTGTGCAGCCTGGTTAAGGGTTTTCTTAGGACAGCGGGTCCTGTCTACAGGAACCCAAGCGCGGGAGCTTTTTCCATTTTCCAGCCCTGGGGCGTCCGCACACTGGGAAGCCAAGGGTGGAGCATGTCAGGATGTGCTTGACGCTCCAGCTTCCGGCGGACATCCTTCCACCCTTCTGTGTGCAGTCTCGCTGCACCTCCACCTATGGTCACCCAGGTGGCGGTATTGCAGCGGGACTTGCATCCCACCCCACCCGGAGGAGGAAGAGAGCAGCCACTGGGCACTCAATCCTCCTCCCCCTGGCTGGCCCTCCAGCTGCCCAAGTCTGTTCCCGAACCCGGGTCACTGGCATCGCAAGCGGTAGCCCTACCGCTGCGCCGGTGGGCCTGCTAACTCATTTTATATTTTCAATATAAATTGATTCGACCTCTAAATTTTAAAATGATCCCAGTTGGAGCACTCATTGATAGATCCTTGGGTTCATACACTCAATTAAAGAAGTGTGTTGTTGCAAAATGTAACCCAGCAGAACCAGGAGTCCTGGGTTTCGTTGTTAGGTTTCAGTCTCTTTTGTCACTTGGTTCTCGCTGTCTCTGTTCAGTACACCATGGCCAACATTCATTGTTCAGAGGGACTATTAAAATATTTGCTACCAAATGTCCAGCAAGGGAGGCATGGATAATCACTAAATAATGTCCACACTCCTAACTTACTGCCTCATTGATGTATTGGACACCGCTTGTAATGGACGCAATGCCATATGTCAAACTAGTCCATTACAAGTGTTGCATACTGTATATATAATTGACCAAATTAATAGTGAAAAACAACCTGCTCTAATAATGAGTATGGATGCTGAAAAAGCTTTTGATAAAGTTGATTGGAGTTATTTGAACAGGGTCCTTGCCGGGTTTGGATTCTCCCCAGAATTCCTAGGTTATATACACAACCTATGCAGTGCACCACAGGCCTACATCAGAGCAAATGGCCACCTTTCAGGAACCTTCCTGCTAGGCAGGGGTGCAAGACAAGGCTGCCTGCCCACATCCCCACTTTATTTGTCATATATAGAACCCTTGGTGCAGAAAACTAGACTAGACCAAACTATAAAAGGGATACCTATAGGACCAAGAGAACATAAAATAGCATTGTACAGTATGCTGATGATGTACTGCTATATCTAACAAAGCCCCAGACATCATTAGATAAAACAATGAAGATTGTGGAGGAGTTCTCAAAGCACTCTGGTTATACCTTGACTACCACAAAAACAGAAATAATTATGTTAAATTATAACCCCACTGATAATATGAGAACTAAATATCCTATGAAATGGGGAATGCAAAAACGTAAATACCTGGGAATAAATATTAGACACAATAACAGCATTATATATAGACAACTATGTAACACTAACAAACAGACTGAAGACAGACATACAAAGATGGTCATTGCTCCCACTACAACTTCATGCATGGATACAGACTACTAAGGTAAACATTCTTACAAGATACCTGAATCTCTTTCAGCGTGCTCTGGTCAGCTTATTGTGTGTCTGATTTAAAAAGGCTTGAAGCCAACTAAACAAGTTTATCTGGGCAAATGCAAGATCCAGAGTTAGGAATAAACTTTTAATGGCCAGAAAAGAATGGGGAGGATGGGCTGTCCCCTCATTAGAAACTATTGGCTAGCAGCCCAAGTTAAACTAGCATTATTGTTGAATAAGGTTGATTATGAGGCACGCCAGAAAGAGATAAAGATAAATGCATTAGATGATGTACCAATAGAGGCCCTGCTACATGATCACCCAGACAGATACTTAGAAAGACAGACATCTCTTGAGGCCCTCAGTGTCATTTGGAAGGCACAGGAAAAGTTTCAGAAAATACCAAGAGTAAAAAGCAGGGAAACTTAGATGACTAGCGAGAGAACAGGACCCCCTCTCCAAGTTAAATAGACCTGTAGTATTGAAGACAGGCCAGAAATAATTTTGTGTGCCCACAACAGTGTATGCAGGGCTCAATAATTCAAATGTTTGAAGAGCTAAAAAACACATTTGGTTTGAAAACAACAGATATATTTAGATATTTCCAAATCAGGGATCACCTGATGAGACAATTAAGACTAGAAAGAAAAAAATCAAATACCCCCACAGGAAAAAGAGACAACTTATGCCACCTTAGTAAAGAGAGTTCAGCAGAAAGGAGCCATAGCACAAATATACCAATTTATAGCACAAGACAGATTTGATTTTACCACATGTTTTGTCAACAAATGGCAAGCAGAAGCACAATTAAAACTGACACAGAAGGAGTGGAAACAGATCTGGATAGGTGCCTTCCACACATCCTTATTTCCAAAGTGGAGAGAATTTATGTGGAAAATAAAAAACATGCTATTTTATAATCCCAGTAATAAAAGTGAAATGGGATCCAATGTCTACATCTATGTGCTGGAGACAATGTGGGGAACCCAAGAGGACACATACACACATATTCTGGTCTTGCCCCCAGTTGAAGAGGTATTGGGACAGGGTAGCAAAAAAGATGCAACACATGTTTTCCTTATCTCCCCTCTGACCTGCCCAAATCTCATATTATGACTTAAACCCTACACAATTAAAGGAAGGGAGGCAATCTACCTCTTGTATGTGTGTGTAGCAGTGGCTCTAAAGGCCATAACAAGAAGATGGCTTAAAACAGAACCACCCACATTACAAGACTGGAAGACAATAATGAATGAAATATCTTAGATAGAAAGGTTGCCATTTGCAGTACAAGATAGATTACCAGCCTGCACTAATAGGTGGAATAGATGGGAACTGGCGGGGGGGGGGAGGGAGAAGGAGGAGGAAGTAGAAGATACTATAACACAAAATAAAGAGGTGCAGTAATACATTAGGAGTGATCTGGAGAATAGAACTACAAAAAGATAGAAGACATTAGTATGTAAAATAAGTTGGGCATAGCCACATAAGAAATTGGATGAGTCAGGCAGAGGGTAAAGTTAGAAGTAGTTAGGTGTTTCGTAGCCTTGGGTACCCTCTCTCCTATAATGGATATTAGATGCTATTTATATTAAATAAAGAGTAGTAACAAGTATAGAAATTCCAAATCTCCTGCTTATGGATGGCTTAATTTTGTAAAAGTGTTTTCTGTGTTATGTTAAAGATATAAAAAGCATAAAAAATGGACTCATCAAAATGACAAGACTAGAGTTAACAAAATACATAACCAAATGGAAAATGTACCAAAGTCTGTAACATAATGAATGAAATAAGAAATAAAGTATAAAAAATCATTACATTTTTTGAAGGACTTCCATAACAAAAAAACAAAACAAAAAAAAACCTTGTGTCATGTGAATGTATAGCAGCCGTGTTTGTTTATAGCTTTCTGAGTCTGATGAAAGTCAGTGTGTGTGTGTGTGTGTGTGTGTGTGTGTGTGTGTGTGTGCGTGTGTGCTTAAAAGATCACTGTTTACTTCTGATGCTGTTTTAAAAGGGACTTATGTTTCTCTTGGTGACACCTCCCACTCCACACTCAGCTCAGACAGCAGATCAGTTGAATGCGGAGGGGTTCCACTCCCACCTAGCAACACAGCTGGGGAGGGGGGAACACAGTTTGGTTAATTCAGAAAACAGGAACTTGATTTCATTCCAGTCCCTCATAACAACAAAGGCATGTTGCATTAGGAATTCAGACCCCTTTTTCAGATGACAGCAATACTAACATACTATTTGCCAGCAGATTAGGCCTTATGGTCTGTCGAGTCTGCTCGAACCTTACATCCTTAGTTGGGTGCCGAGGCCCTACCATCCCTTATGCTCCAGAAACCCCTATCATCCATCCCCACCCCCCTGGGACAGGCCATCATCTGATACATCCACTTTCTGTGTCTGTCCCACCCTCTCTTGAAGCCCTCACTGTGGATCTCTGAACCAGCTGCCAGGCAGTGCATTCCAAGGGTCCACCACCCTCTCAGTGAAAAACCTCCTCCTCTTTCCCCCTCACCCTTCCACCTTCCAACTTCAAACCATGCCCTCTGGTGATACCTCCCTGCTTTAGTCTAAAGATCCCCTCCATGTTTACCCTATTTATTCCCTTGAGGTACTTGAAGACCTCAATCATGTCCCCCCTGTCTCTCCTCTCCTCCAATGAAAACAGGCAGAGCTCCTCAAGTCTGTCCTCATACGTCAAATCCCCTAGCCCTCGTATCATTTTAGTTGCCCTCCTCTGTACCTTCTCCAGGAGCTGTATGTCCCTCTTCAAGTGTGGTCTCCAGTACTGTACACAGTACTCAAGGTGTGGTCTAACCAGTCCATTGTACAGCGGCAGAATCACTTCCTTGTTCCTAGAGGTGATCCCCCTTGATGCATCCCAACATCCTGTTTGCCTTGCTAGCCGCTCTCCTGCACTGCTCAGAGTTATTCATACATGCATCCACCAGACCCCAGGTCTTTTTCCCCTATTGAGGCCTCCAGCCTCCCTCCCAGGGGTGTACCTGTGTTTAGGTTTCTGACCAAGATGCACACCTTGCACTTGGTGATATTGAAATTTAATTTCCATGTGTGAGCCCAGCTTTCCAGGGTGTCCAGGTCCCTTGCAGGGCCAACCTCCCCTCTTCTCCCTCAACTACTGCTCCCATCTTGGAGTCATCCACGAAGAGACTCATTTCACACCCTATACCCTCCCTGATGTCCGATATGTATGCATTAAACAGGATCGGACCCAGGACCGAGCCCTGCGGTACCCCACTACCAACCTCTCTAGGGTTTGAGAGCTCCCCACAGACCACTACTCTCTGGGTGCATCCAGCTAGCCAGTTTTCAATCCATCTGACCATCAAAGGGCCTACTTCTAACCCCATCAGTTTCTCCACCAGACCATTGTGGGGGACAGAGTCAAGCGCCTTGCTGAAGTCCAAGAATAATACATCCACAGGCTTTCCCTGTCCAGTTCTGATGTTACCCATTAGTAGAACTCCACAAGATTGGTTTGACATGATCTACCTGGCACAAACCCATGTTGCCGGCTATCCAGACCTCCCACCTCCTCCAAGTACACCCCCAATCATTCCTTTAGTATACTCTCCATTAATTTTCCCACCACCAAGGTCAAACTGATGGGTCTATAGTTACCTGGTACTTCCCTCGACCCCCCTTTATGGATTGGCACCACATGTGCCTCTCGCCAATCCCTAGGTACCCTCCCTGTCTCAAGTGACTTGTTGAAGAGCTCCGCCAGGGTTGCAACCAGTATGTCCGCCAATTCCCATAGTACTCTTGGATGAATGCCATCCGGCCCAGGAGATTTGTCTTTCTTTAGGGCCTTGAGGGCTAACCACACCCTTTTGGCGGAGATAGCATCATCCATCCCCTCCACCTTACTGGCCTTTTTATCCTTATCCAGATGTGACACTCCTGGGGTACCTCTCCCTCCCTCTTGCTCCATTTCTGCTGCTCCCCTGATCCCACTCACTGCCGCTTCTATCCCCTTCGTGCCTTGCTTTGTAGATATCCCATCCCCCTCCCTAGTGAACACAGAGGCAAAGTACTCGTTAAATACCTCTGCCTGGTCCCTCGCCTCTTCCACCACCCTCCTTCTGATCTCAATCTGCTGAGATGGCCCTTAGTTTTCTCCACTCCCAATGTACTGGAAGAACCCTTTTCCCTCCTTGTATCCTGTGCCTGCCTGCTCTTTACTGAACTTTGCTCCCTCACCATACGGGTGACTTTTCTAGATGCAAGATGGTACATTTCCTTATGCCTATCCTCTTGTTGTTTTATATTTTTGTAGGCCGCCTTATTTTCTCTGACTGCTACCTGTACTCACTGGACCACCAGCATGGTTTATGTGACCTTGCTCCGTTCGCATTTCAACTTAGCGCAGATCCTGACTGCCTCATGAAGTCCCCATTTTATGACCTCCCTCTCCTTTCCACACTTGTCATTGATGTAATCCCTTCAAGTGATCCTTGAGAATATTTCCCATGCCCTCAAAGTCTGCCCCCTAAGTCCACTGTCAGTGTCCTAGATCTCACCCCCTCCCCATGCTTATTTGAAACCAGACAGTATTGTGATCGCCCAGTCAGGGGGTCCTGTACAACCAGGTCCCTTACCAGATCCCCATCTGCCAGAACCATGTCCAGGACATGCCCTCCTTGTGGGCTCCATCACACGCTGTGTTAAGAACACATCCTGGAAGCCGCCCAGTAGCCTCTGCCTTGGCCACCTTAGAGACATGGTTCCCCAGTTTGTACCTGGCATATTAAGGTCCCCATCAACACCACTCCTTCCTTTTGGTCCACACTCGGCAATGATGTTGTCCAGCAAACCATCCTCTAGAACATCATTCATCCCGGGCCTATGTATACTACACTCAGCTTGACCTTATCTCCTGCTGAGGATCGTAAGGTGACCCATAAGGCCTCCACGTTTCCCTCTGCCTCTTCTACCCTAGCAATTTCTATGTCATCTCTAATAGACACTAGCCACTCCACCCTCTGCCCTCCTTTCTGTCCTTCCTAAGCATAATGTGCCCCCCGTCGTTTAGGTCCCAGTCATGGTTTTGTTGTTACGTCTCCGTGACCGCCGCCACATCCACTCCCCTGAACAGCATGGCTTGGAACTCTGCAACTTGTTTCCTCAAGCCCTGCATTTACTAACACCAACCCCCACCCCTTATCCCTGATCCTCTTTGCTGAACCCCACCCAATTCCTTATACTTCCATCCTCCTCTGCTCCTCCTGAAACCTCCACCCCAGTCTGTTTCCCTCCCTTGGGCTTGAAGGCTACTCCCTCATCTGTAGGAGAGGCTTGGTCAGCCCTCCCTTATCCCTTCCCCCCCTCACAAGTTTAAACCCCACCATTCTTGAATGTAGTCAGCCATCCCCTGTTTAAGGACTTCCTTCCCTAATGGGGCAAGATGAAGCCTGTCCTTGGCATATAGTCCCTTATCCTCCCAAACTCCATTCCAGTTCCCTAACACCCCCAACCCACTCTCTTCACCCCACTTCCTGAGCCAGTCATTAACCTCTGTGAGCTTCATTGTTTTCTCCACTGAGGCCTTTGGTACTGGCAATATCTCTGAAAAGGAAATGTTGCATCCATTATCCCGACAGACTATGGCAAGTTCTTGGAACCTTGCTTGGATTTCCAAAACACTATTTCCCTCTAGATCGTTAGTTCCCAAATGCACCAGGAAATCCGGTTTCCCTCCACAATCCCTAACCATTTCATACACCATGAACTTTGCTCTGTGCACTGTCAGCCCAGAGATACTCACTACCTTCACCTGGCTATGGCATCCACCCCCCGTCCCTCCTACTGGATACCCCTAATCATCGAGTCTTCCAATAACAGAACCTTAACACCGCCATCATCCTTATGGTTACCTCCACTATGCCCTCTCAGCCCCCCTTTATTCATGATCTCAATTCCATGGGAGTCTTCCTGCCTTATTAGAGACCCCCTTGTCACCCTCCCCTTTCTGCCTCCCTCGTTTTTTGCCCACTTAACTCAAACCCCCTCTGAATAGGTGTCCCCTTTAACCCTCTCTTATCTGAACCATTTATCCTGGCCCTGATGGTTTCCTCTTCCCTAACACCACCATCCTCCCCCCTTGTAATAGTACCCCTGCCTCCAGAGGCTCTCTGTGGGTCCCCTTTAGCTAGGACCCCATCCTTGGTACTGACCCCCTGCTGAAGGGGGGCTCCGCTCCCACCTCCTTGTCTCCCAGTTTCTCTCCAATCATGCTCTCCTCCCTCATGTCTGCAATATGTTGCATCTCCCCCATTTGCTTAACATTTATGTTTCCCCTTCTCCCTCTGGGACTATTTCTATCCTTTCCATTGCCGGTCTGTGATGCCCTATGGGTATCCGACTCCCTCCCCAGCCTCTGTATAAGTTTCCTCATTTACACCAACCCCTTCCTCCTCCTCTAGGTTGCTTAGTAGCTCAAATTTGTTGTGACACTCTATGTCAGCCTCCATCAAGTAACCTGAGTTTCCCCTGACTGCACCTCTAAACTACCCCTCTTCTTCCCTCTTGCTCTGTTCACCTTAGGAGCTCCCTTCCCACAGTCTGCTGTTTTAGGCTTCCGCACAACAGCCCCTCCTGACTCTTCCCCCTACACTCTCTTTGTATTCAGAATGTTTACCACGTATGCTTTCCCCTTAGCGTCAACATCCCTATCTAAGGGTCCTCTGTCCCTAATATCCCCCTCCTGCTTGCTGTAACATAATGTCCTGTAATTTCAGAGCGTTGCCCCAGCCTCCCCTCAACCCCACCCTTCTGCTACCAATATCCACACCCCTTATCCTTGGACACCCCCCAGCTCCCCCAGCTTACTCCTTAACCAATATACCTCACTCCTGATACAAGATAGCTGTCTACAGAGTGGCAGCCCTCCTCTCAGGCCCAATTGAGAATTATTGCCATCCCACAGCCTGGCAGCCTACAACCCTTCCAAAGATGCCTGTCATGGTGGAATATGGCCACCCTGTTTATCCCCTCTGTTTATAATGGCACACCCCTTTCTCAGTCCCTTTCCCTGGAAATACAGTTCTCTCTATACTGACTGCAGTTATTTACAAACCCAATTTCAACCCCACCAATAAAGTTCCCAAGTCTCACAAACACATACAGTCCAGTGTGTGTTCAGTCCCACTAACAGTGTGTGTATGCAGACATCAGGTACCGTATGATGTAACAGGCCCACCAGCTCCTGTTGCTTCGAATTTCAGTCCCAAACAGAAATACTCAGCCCTTCAATCCCAACCCCCAGTGGCTTTTCAGTATTTAAGAAAGCCTACAAAACAGGGTGGGTGGGAGGACTCTTACCAACACCAGGCAAACAACACATTTAAATTTCACTCTAATTATCCCTTCCAAACAACTGTTCCCAAGCCTCCAAAGTTACAATATCACAGCCCAAGTAACAGTTCTAACTCAAGGTAATAATTTTTAACACATAGAACTAATTTCACTTACAAAACTATTCAAATATTTCAGTTAAAACAGAATATAACCCCAGACCTCTGTCCTTACCAGCCTTCTGCTTATGTTCCCAAGTGAACAATGAAAGCCAAGGTAATTCCTGTTAAAGACAAGGTAATTCCTGTTAATGTCCCCTCCCCCTAACACCAGGCAAACAACACATTTAAATTTCACTCTAATTATCACTGCCAAACAACTGTTCCCAAGCCTCCAAAGTTACAATATCACAACCCAAGTAACAGTTCTAACTCAAGGTAATAATTTTTAACACATAGAACTAATTTCACTTACAAAACTATTCAAATATTTCAGTTAAAACAGAATATAACCCAACCTCTGTCCTTACCAGCATTCTGCTTATGTTCCCAAGTGAACAATGAAAGCCAAGGTAATTCCTGTTAAAGACAAGGTAATTCCTGTTAATGTCCCCTCCCCCTAACACCAGGCAAACAACACATTTAAATTTCACTCTAATTATCACTGCCAAACAACTGTTCCCAAGCCTCCAAAGTTACAATATCACAACCCAAGTAACAGTTCTAATTCAAGGTAATAATTTTTAACACATAGCACTAATTTCACTTACAAAACTATTCAAATATTTCAGTTAAAACAGAATATAACCCCAGACCTCTGTCCTTACCAGCCTTCTGCTTATGTTCCCAAGTGAACAATGGAAGCCAAGGTAATTCCTGTTAAAGACAAGGTAATTCCTGTTAATGTCCCTTCCCCCTAACACCAGGCAAACAACACATTTAAATTTCACTCTAATTATCACTGCCAAACAACTGTTTCCAAGCCTCCAAAGTTACAATATCACAGCCCAAGTAGCAATTCTAACTCAAGGTAATAATTTTTAACACATAGAACTAATTTCACTTACAAAACTATTCAAATATTTCAGTTAAAACAGAATATAACCACAGACCTCTGTCCTTACCAGCCTTCTGCTTATGTTCCCAAGTGAACAATGAAAGCCAATGTAATTCCTGTTAAAGACAAGGTAATTCCTGTTAATGTCCCCTCCCCCTAACACCAGGCAAACAACACATTTAAATTTCACTCTAATTATCACTTCCAAACAACTGTTCCCAAGCCTCCAAAGTTACAATATCACAGCCCAAGTAACAGTTCTAACTCAAGGTAATAATTTTTAATACATAGAACTAATTTCACTTACAAAACTATTCAAATATTTCAGTTAAAACAGAATATAACCCCAGACCTCTATCCTTACCAGCCTTCTGCTTATGTTCCCAAGTGAACAATGAAAGCCAAGGTAATTCCTGTTAAAGACAAGGTAATTCCTGTTAATGTCCCCTCCCCCTAACACCAGGCAAATGACACATTTAAATTTCACTCTAATTATCACTGCCAAACAACTGTTCCCAAGCATCCAAAGTTACAATATCACAGCCCAAGTAACAGTTCTAACTCAAGGTAATAATTTTTAACACATAGAACTAATTTCACTTACAAAACTATTCAAATATTTCAGTTAAAACAGAATATAACCCCAGACCTCTGTCCTTACCAGCCTTCTGCTTATGTTCCCAAGTGAACAATACACCTGCATGGCTTCACTCATGTAGCCATAAAAAGACAAGGTGCCCCTGGTGCCCCTACCTTTGACAGATGTGCCTTTTGAGAGAATTGTAATGGACATGGTTGGCCTCTTAGACAACAGTACAAAGGGGTACTTGATTCATTTTGGTAGTATGTGACTATGCTACTCAAAACCCAGAGACAGTTCCAGTGCATACTGCCACAGCCCAAAGGTGGCAGCAGAACTTGCAAAAATTTTCAGCAGGATGGGCATACCTAAAGGGATTATTACTGATCGGGGTAGTAATTTTGATCCTGCATTACTGAAGGAACTGTACCGAGTACTAGATATTACTGCCATAAGAATTTCCCCTTATCATCCTCAGACAGGCAGTCTTGTTGAGCATTTTAACCAAACCCTGAAATGCATTTTAAAAGGTCTGTAAAAAGGGAAGGGAAATAATGGTACCAATACTTACCTTACCTATGTTTTGCTTACAGAGAAGTGCCACAGGCATCAACAGGTTTTTCACCATTTGAAATGCTGTATAGTAGACAACCTAGAGGGCCACAAGATGTAATAACAGAAACATGGGAAGATAACCCCAGTCAGACAGAATCGGTTACATAGTACATATATGCCCTGAAAAGAAACTGAAAAAATATATTGAAGTTGCCCACAACAACCAGAAAGAAGTCCAAAAACAGCAGAAGGTGTATTATGACCATGGGGTACAAGAAAAGGTTTTTGAATCAGATGTAAAGGTCTTGTTACTGTTATCCACTACAGAACAAAAACTGTTAATGAAGTAGCAAGGGCCTTATAAAGTGATTAGATGTACTGGTACAGTTAACTATGAGATTAAGACTCCTGATAGGAAAAGTCCTACCAAGGTATACCATGCTAACCTCCTGAAAAAATGGGTTGGAAAAAAACACCAAAGGTTGCTTTGTTAGTCTTACCAGAAACTGCTAAAGAAGATATTGATATACCTTATGACAGACTGGAACAAGCTGTAATTGCTGATGCTGTAAAGGTGAATGTTTCCTTACCCTCAAAACAAACTGCAGAAATCTGTAACTTGTTAAAGACATTTGAAAGTACTTTTACTACAGTGCCAGCCTGAGCAAAAAGGGTCAAGCACATAATAGTGACAGAGAATGCTCACCCTATTAGACATAAGACATGCAGATTACCAGGGCGGTTTAGAGCAGATGTGGTTAAGAAAATACAAAAAATGAAAGAGTTGGGTATTATAGAAGAATCAAGATGTGCTTTTTCATCACCAATGGTGACTGAAAATAAAAAAGAAAGGGGTGTAATCCATATTAGACTGCTATCCTATGCCCAGGATAGATGATTTGGGAGACAGAGGGAAGTGTTTAATACATTATTACCCTTGATGTCACCAAGGGTTACTGGCAAATCCCCTTGGCTAAAGAATCTGCAGGCAAAAACTGCATTTTCCACTCCAGCTGGATTCTGTCAGTTCACCACCATGCTGTTTAGTTTACACAGTGATTCTGCTACATTCTAGATTTACATGGATATAGTCCTATACTCTCACACTGGTTATTGTGCTGCTTACCTGGATGATGTCAAAGTGTACAGTCCAGACTGAAAAACTACATGAAACACCTATGAGCAGTTATCCAGCCTATCAAAAATGCAGATCTGACCATTAATCCTAGCAAGTGCACATTAGACATGCAGGAAACCAGATATTTGGATTATATTTTGGGAAATGGAGAAGTAAAACTGGAGAATTCCAAGACAGAAGTGTGGCTAACAGTCGTGTCCCTAAAACAAACGTGTGAGGTCATTTTTAGGTCTGGCTAATTACTACAGGAGATTTGTTCCCAATTTTGCCCAATTAGCTACTCCCCTCCCTGAACTCTTGAAAAAATCAGTAGCCGAATAACATGAAATGGTCCTCAGAGTGTGATGAAGCTTTTCATGCCATCAAGGCTGCATTATGGCCAGCCCCTGTTTTAAGTCCAGACTTTGAGAAACCATTTCTGTTACAGACAGATGCATCAGAGGTAGTCCTACATGCAGTCCTGAGTCAGAATATAGATGGGAAGGAATATCCCATTCTCTGTATTAGTAGGACGTTCCATGACAGGGACAGAAAGTACACCACTATTGAAAAAGAATGCCGTGCTGTGAAATGGGCAGTGGAGTCACTTGAGTTTTATCTGTTAGGAGCTGACTTTGTACTTATAACAGATCACAATCCTGTCTGTTGGCTTAATCAAATTAAGGATAAAAATCCTTGAAAAACAAGGTAGTACCTGGCACTGCAGTCATTTAAATTCAAAGTGATGCACAAATCCAGAAAGGAGAATCTCAGTGCTGATTTTCTGTCAAGATAATGTTCAGGAATTGAGAATTCAGAAGGTTAAAAAAATGTGTGTGCTTAACAGAAATGTTTGCTGTAAAAAGTGTTATAAAAAGGGACACTGCATATTTGGGAAGCTGGGGAGGGGTCTTAGGGAGATGGGAAGGGGTCTTAGACAGGTAGCTGGCTCAGTGGCTTTTGCTGAAGTACTGTCTGTCTATGACAGAGGACAGGAGAGGGAACACCTCACCAGGAGCTTCAACTCATGAGTGAAGGAAAGGTGCAAAGAGGAAGGGTTCAGCTACATTGGTAACTAGAGACCTACCTGGGAGGATAAGGACCTATTCAGGGGTATTGGCCTGCATCCATCTGGGAGGAGAACCACAGTCTTCAGTGGACAGCTTAAATGTTGCTTTGATGAATATTTACAATAGCCAAGGGGGGGGTGGCAGAAAGAATTGGGGAGTCAGAAACTGCCTCCTCACACAGGCTGAAGTAGAGAGTAAGGAGAACCCGAGGGGAGAGAAATCTTCCAGGGTGCAAATTAATAAAGGGAGCAGGGTGGTAGAGATAAAGGGGGAAAGGAAAAGGAGCATTAACAAGAGAGGTGAGAAGGAGAGAGGACAAAAAGGCAAAATGGTAACATCAGATTGGAATAAAAACCTGGGAGGCCATACATTCAAATGCTAGAAGTCTAGGAAAAAAAATTCTAGACACAGAAGCTATCACATCAGAGGCCAACCTGGGTATTGTGGCCATTACTGAGACATGGTGCACTAAAAACCATGACTGGGACATGGTCATACTGGGCTATACTCTGTTTAGGAAGGACTGGGTGAAAAGGAAAGGAGGAGATGTGGTGATGTATGTGAGGGAAAGTATAAAAGCCATGGAGATACAGGGAATACAGGGAGAGTCAGAAGTACTGTGGATCTCCCTGGAGATGGAGAATGGAGCTGCTATTTGTACTGGAGTGATCTACAGATCTCCAGCACAACGGAAGGAATTAAATAAGGTATTTTTTCCTTGTTGTAGGAATCCTCTGCTAACTGACTTGAATCTTGTCAAATTGCAGTTCAACCAGCATCAGTTAATGATCTTAACAGCTTGAATATCCTTTCTTGGAATATTGAGGGATTAACTTGTAAACTGGCAGATCATAAAGTTTATAACTTCTTGACTTCCTATGATATTCTGCTTCTTCAAGAAATGTAGTGACATTACACATCCCAACACATCCCTCAAGATTCCTGATTTCTCACTTTATGTAATTCCTACTACAAAAATGAATAGGTTAGGAAGCTATCAAGCTGGCTTGGTTATTTTGCTTAGAACTTCCTTGGACTTCTGGATTTCAGAAGTCACCTATAATCAGTCTTTAATCAGTCTTTTGCTCTTATCCTCAAATTAGAGAACAGCACTAAAATTGTTCTAGTTAATGTATATATTCCTCCCAAAACTAGCAAAAACTATATTTCTTCTATATGACAACAACTAACAGAAATATTGGAGGAATTGATGTCCAAATTTGAGAATTATTCTATTGTAATCATTGGCGATTTTAGCACTAGAATCCCTAAACTTTCTGGATCCAATGAATTTGAGGGTGAGCTTAAGACTTAATTTAATTAATTCAAGATTAAATTTAGGAAGGAAGGCCAATGATGTAAAATGTAATTATCAAGGGCAAATACTCAATGAAATGATAACCAGTTTGGATCCTTTTCTTGTGAATGGTTGGACCACTGGAGACCCGGAGGGACAATTTACTTTTAATGGTCCTTTGGGGGCTTTGATTATTGACTTGGCTTGAGTCAATCAAGGTGCACTGGAAAATTTACTAGATTTTAAAGTAGTGGACTGGTCAGAATCTACACATTTTCTGATTTCAATTATTTTCTGTTTTTCAAATCTTAACAAGGAAACTGACTATGCACTCCAAGCTGAGAATGCAATACAGGTATTAAATACCAAGAGACTAAGATGGCAGACTGATGTGGCCGATTTGTTTTCTATGATTCTTAGCTTTGATCCCTGATATACTTTGAGACTAGGAATAGTTTCTAATCTAGACAATGGCAATATCAATCCTATTAGTGCATGGCTGGAAATTAGCAACTTTTTAAAACCTTTATTCAGGATAAATGATATAGCTAGATCTGTCAAACAGATGTGGTTTAATGCAAGGTACAAGGCTGCTAAAGTGGAAATAAATAAATTTGTTAGGTACACTGAAAGGTACAGGACTAGAGAAAATCTTAGGCTCTTAAATAAATGAAGGAAAGATTGTAGGAAGCTTCTTGAGATAGAAAAACAGAAGTATCAAATCAAGATGTGGAATAAATGAAAAAAGTTGGTGCTAGATCAAGATATTAAATTATTCTGGACATTAGTCAGTTTTGGCTATGACCAATATACTACTAAGACTGAGGCCTATTGATGGTTGCTCACTTTGAGGCCTTATACTTTTCTACAACATAAGACCAAAGATATTCAATCTCCACTGAGCTAAATAACCTAATATGGCTCTATGCAATTCCTAGACCAATTATTTTCTTTCCTGAGAAAATTATGCAAGCTTTTTTTTTGTCAAAACTAATAAAGCCCCAGGTCCTGATTAAAGTCTGCTTGATAGTTATAAAGCATTCCCTGCTTGGTGGACCCTTATTTTTGTAAATATATATATATTTTTTAAACTTTATGTTTATTGTATTATAAAAAAAATGCAATTACATATAGCAAAACTTCTGTAATACATCACATGAGGTACAGATACTTCCAATGTAAATAGGAAAGCTCCACCTATACAGTTTGATTTAAAGATAAGGGGGAATCATATATAAACATAATGACTAGGAAGTGTATAACTACATAAGCTGCAGCTGCACAGACTTTTGGTGGTCTATCTGAAAATATAAGACCCAATAATGATTAAATTCAACAGTCAATGATGATGATGTGACCTCAACTCCGACTAGATTAAATCCATAACATGGGTTACATTTGAATGAAATTCAAACACAACCTGGAGCTCAATACTGCTAATAAAATGTAACAAAACTAATAACAATCAGGTCCTGTTCAAGGACAATTAGAACAGGTTCAATATCATATGTAACTCTTCATTCAGGAAAAAGAGCATAGTAACGATCAGTAAATGATATAATTAACTAACGGAGAATAATGTTCCACTGAGAAGCACCTCATTAACAGAGGCACATAGGTGAAAAGTGCTTTCTAATCATTCTCCATTCAAGTGTTGTCATCTGCATTGGAATGGCGTTGAGCTCCAACTGCTTCGAATTGGTGAGCAATGGCATCTGCTTTTGTCCCTGCTTCCAGAGGATCTGTGTACTGGAATGTATGCCTGCCATAATGAATGTGCAGGCAAGCAGGCATCAGTAAGGAGTGGTTGGGGTACTCCCTAATGGTGGGCCAGATGCTGGCCTGACCAGGGAAATGTTGAATGGATCTGGACATCTGGATCTGGTTGCCCAACGGGTCCCCAGTGTACTTCACCTCCTCCCTACCCTGAACACTGCCTGACTGCCTCCTGCCTCACACAGCCTGTGCCTCTTCTGAATGGCTTTGTAAGTGTATCTAGGTCTTGACCCCAGCGGCAGTCTATTAACTGTGGAATCTATGAGATCCTCCTTAAGGCTTCATGACCCACCTTTTACAATTATTTTTCCCATTCTTGTGGCTTCGATTTTCCCCAGTATCCTTCCACTATATTTGGTAAATGAAGATGGGTAAATGGGCAACAGTTGAAGTGACTGGTAGGTTCCTTGTCATTCTTCTTCCTTCTGCCCCAGCACTGAGATAATAAATTTGGACCTTGGTGGGGACACTACTGGTGCCAGCCCTTGAGTCCTAAACTGGGGGATTAACATCGAGACATTTATTGGCTACTTTCTTCCCCCTTGCCTTTTGAATTCCCAAAGCCTTTCCTACAGTACAAACAGAGGAAAACCAACACTTATCACCATAAAGTGGATAGACGCTGCTCACCAGTATATAAATAGTGCCCAACATTTTATTTGAGGTGCCACATACAGAAAAAAACGCCTTGATGCATTTCAGATTACATCTCCTTTTTCAAAAGGCATGTTAAAAGTGGAAATCAGACACCTTGTATACACATCAATAGGTGATGTCACAGTTACACGTCAGGATAATACTTTAAAATTTAATACAAAACAACTGCAAAATCGTGAAGCTTAATGATTTAAAAATACCACCACACAATAGTAAAACATAAAGACACAAAATATCAGAGCGCTCTAATTAAAAACATTATTTCTAAATCAGACTGTAGCATGAACAGTTCACAACTTCGCTTTGGTTCTTTTAAAGCCAAATTCGCATATTGGATCTGTAAAACATGCAAAAGAGATTTCATGAGAATCATTCTGCATTTCTGCACTAATATTTTTTTAAACTGATCCAAAGGCTTTAAGAAATAGAAAGATAATATACCAGATAGCATAAAACTACAGTGCTAAGGAGCCTTATATTATTTCAAAGTGCTTGTTCCAGGGTCACTACCACAGCACCCTAATGATATCTTGGTGAAGACCATACCTGAAAGAATAAAAGATATAAAGCTTAGTATCTACTCATCTTAACTATGGCATCACATCATACACACCATTGAGACCAGGATATCTGCAATCTCCTAACATGTAGATCCAGAACCTTTCCCTCTTTTTTGTCAAATTAGCAAAGTCGCCCCCTCTGTGGTTGGTACAGACCTTGTCAATAGCTCTGTAAGAAAAAATATGGTCAGAGGGGTTTCTGGATTGAGTAACGTAGGGCTGTAGCATATTTAACATCTTTGTTTACAATGGCTCTAACATGTTCACTGACTCTATTTTTAAAGAGACACTTCATTTTTCCCACATAGAAAACCCCACAGCTGCACATAGCAACATAAACAATACCAGTGCTCTGACAGGTAATGAACTGTCTAACCACATATTCTTTGTTATGATGTGGATTGGTAAAAGTGGAGCCTATGGATATATGTTTACAGTAAACACATTTCTTATAGCTGAAACAACCTGTCACGCTATTTGTTAACCAGATAGTCTGTGCGGGTTTGCGCTGATGGCTATGGACTAAGGCATCTTTCAGAGTCCCTGCTCATCTATAAGTTATTCTTAGTATGACATTAGAGATAGTGGCTAGACCTGGGTCTCCCCTCAAAATATGCCAGTTTGTTTTAGAATGTTTTCAATTTTCATGGCATGTGCCAAAAAGATAGTTATGAAATTAAATCTATCTTCCTGGCATATGTTCACTGGTGTCTCATTGTGCAGCAACTCCTGTCTATTTTGCTGCTTGCAAATTCAGTTGCACTATCAGTGTCCTTACCTCTATACCCATGTTCCAAGAATCTATCCTGCATGTCTCTAGCCACTTGCGTGAAACCTTGTTCTGTGCTGCAATTACGTTGCAATCTTAAAAACTGACCCTTTGGGATGTTTTTAACAGTATGCCTAGGGTGGCAACTTGAAGCTTGGAGTAGAGTTTTTGTCACTATCCTTTCTAAAGATGTCAGCACAACTGTTCCCCTTCCCACCCTTCGGGATGCATAGATCGAAAAAGTTAACCTGTTCTTGGCTTGTTGTATATGTGAAACGAAGGTGAGCATTTGTGCTGTGTAAAAAATCAATAAATTGTTCAAGCTCAAACAAGTCACCTTTCCAAATCATCATATCATCGATAAAGTGATGCCATAAGTCTATCTTCTGAAAAAAAGGTTTAGTGACATCATCTCTAACAATTTCAGATTCCCATTGGCCCACATATAAGTTTGCCACACTTGGGGAAAATGTTGACCCCATCACTACCCCCTTTGTCTGGAGGTAGTGTTTACTCAAGAACATGAAAGAAATGTCAAAACAAATTCTTTTTATTTTTTTATTTATTACTTTTTTTTGTGCCTCCCACCGCCGGCACCATATGCCCAGTCACGGACCCCCAGCTGCGACTTCCCATATTAGCTGCCCTCCCAGTACCCCCTGGCTTACCCTCCAGGGTGGGGTCGTGGCACTCAAACCCTTCTGAAGGGCATCACGATCGATGGGATAGGGTGGGAGTTGGCCTGGGAGCCGAGTGCAGCTGGGGACAGGCATCATCAAGGTGGTGGGTGGCAGGCTTTTCTCCCCTGTAAGAAGGGGTGGGAACATGCAATGATGCCTGCGTCCGTCCCGCCCCTCAGATTCTTGTTGGTGTCAGTCACTACAGTGCCCCCAGCCTCTGCCAGGGGTCTCTCAAGCACCAGTCACACACTACACCCTCCCCCTGGAGAAGGAGAAGGAGAGCAGGCTGTGGGATGCTCAATCCTTCTCCCCTGTCCGGCCCTCCGATGACCCAGGTCCAATCCTGAACCTGGGTCGCTGGTGTCAGAAATCCAACTGCTGCACCAATGGGCCTGCATATCAAAAGAAATTCTGAAATTCAGTGCTTGGAATAGCTTATGGGTCTCTCCGATTCAGAAAGAAAGTGATGGACTAGCTAGGGCACCCTCTTGTGAGACGTTTGTGTAGGACAATTCTATATCCAGTGTAACAAGGTATGAGTCATTGTGCATTTCAATATCTTTCAAGACTTTTAAAATGTCTGTACTGTCTTGGATGTAGGAAGCCAGATTAGATACCAAAGGTCTTAAATGGTAATCCACATATTGTTTTTTTGGTTTTTTTTTAAACTCTCATTCTTTATTTTATGTTAGAAAACAATACATTGCCTGAGGCAAAAATGTATACCAACAATACATTACCATGACAGAGACATGAAAGTACAAAAAACATAAATAATAAACAAAAATATAAATATGGAAAAACATAAAGTGCACTTGCATCTTGCATTTCATTATGTTTTACATGTTACCAAGCTAGTACATCAAAAGAAAAAGATGGATGGATCCATTGGTATCCCCTGAAGATAGAGAGTTATTTGGGATCATGGGATAAATTCTATTCGTATTGGTGTGATATATATTACCCATTTTCTCCACATATTGTCAGATGCAGCCTGGGATTTATTTAATGTGGCTGTAATTTTCTCCATCTTATAAATATCAATCATTATTTCATGCCACTGGTCCAGAGTTGGAGGCAAGGGGGGCATCCATTTTTTGGTGATGGCTTTTTTGGCGGCCAGAAAAGCCAAATTGATAAATTTCTTTGTTGTAATATCCAATTGAACTAGGGGGCAGTCACCAAACAAAAAAGAGCAAGGATCTGGCTCGATATTTGGGGATATTATATGTTGTAGGGCTTCATAGAAATAAGCCAGAAATGGTTGCAAAATCCGGCATGACCAAAAAATATGGCCTAGAGTGGCTGGAGAGAATCCGCATTGCCTCCAGCAACTTGTCTCCCCCTGCTTACTGTATTTCTGAGTTACCACTGGAGCTCTAAAATACCTCACAGATATTTTCCAGGCAAATTCCTTCCAGCATCCAGAGCTGGTACCCATATACATTGTTTTAGTATGATTTTCCCATATAGACAAGGGGATACCTATCCCCAGATCTTTCTCCCAGGCTAGTCTAGTTTTATCTAAAGGATTAGATGTCAGAGACTGCAAGCCCTTATATAAGTTTGAAATAATGTGGTCTGGGACTGACCTCCTGTCTGTTACCTTTATTAAAGTCTCCAAGAGCCCAGGGAGGGAGAGGTCCCTCCACCTCACCTCCTCAAGGGAGCGAAGGTAATCCCTGGTTTGAAAGTATCTGAATCTATCTGAGTATAGGATGCCATATCTTTGAACTAGGTCTGTAAATGATAGTATTATCCCCTGTGGCATAAAATGGTATATCAGGTGCAAACCCTTCCTTTGCCATTTGAGGTATCCCTTATCCAGTTTAGCCGTGGTAAAAGAAGCTATATGGGGTAAGGAGAGCAAAGTGGGTCTCCACTTTATGATTTCGGAGAGGGACAACATCTTATACCAGGACCTCAAGGTGGATCGTGTGAGTGGGTTTGCAGTTTCCTCTATTTTTTGGGTAAGGGGGAAGGAAAGCAGAGTCTGAACAACATCTTTAAGCTCCCTCTCCTGGCTTTCGACTGATTTCCACTTGGCATTATAATTCTCATCTACCCAATACAGTGGAATTCTAATTTGAGAAGCTAAATAATATAGTCTAAAGTTGGGAAGGGACATACCCCCTGCTGCCTGGGAAGCTGTAAAACTGAGAGCTTAATCCTTGGTTTCTGTTTCCCCCAAATGTAAGCTGATACCTTCCTTTGTAACGACCTAAAGAAGGAATCTGTTAGCTGTATTGGGAGAGTTTGAGTCAAATAGAGAAAGCGGGGAAGGACCACCATCCTAATGGCTTCTACTTTTTGGTGTAAAGATAAAGGGAGAGTTCTCCATTTTTCCAATTCAGCATTGGTTTTAAGCAAAAAGGGAGAGTAATTTAAAGGGAACAGGTCCTCACAAGTCATACCAATCCTTACCCCTAGGTATTTTATGCTTTTTAAATCCCATTTGAAGGGGTACCTGTTCCTGAGTTCTGTTGAAGGAGTAAGGTAATCCACATATTGTGATAGTGGCTTGGTCACTGAACCGATGCCGCTGATTATTGGTCTCCCAGGAGGATTAAAGATTTGTGTACCTTTGGTAGTGTGTAGATGGTTGCTCTCATGGGGAATTTTACTATTAAAAAATCCTTGATCTTGTTATCGATGATTCCATTTTTAAATGCATCTTCCAAAAATTCATCAATTCTCCATTTGTGATCCAAAGTAGGGTCTTTGTGCAGTTCTTTATAAAATCTCTGGTCCTTCAACTGATCCGAAATATCTTGTACACATTTTACAGTGTTTTGATTTACAATTCCTCCGTCTTTGTCGGCTGGCTTTATAACACTTGTAATGTCAGTTTTTAATATCTCTAATGCCTCTTTCTCCAGCCTAGTGAGGTTGCTGTACTGCAAAATTGGTAGATCAGAAAAAAGTTCCTCGAACTCTTGTTTGCATAACTCTTTGAACATCTGGATAGCTGCTGTTGGTGGGGGATAAAAGACTTTCCTCTAAATTCCCTCTCTTGTGCTGTATTAGTGGGGTCTGCTCATCCTTGTGACACCTCTATGTCATACTGTAATGTTTCACTTTCTCTCCATATTCTATTAAGTTCTTGTCTTTTAAAAAAGCATCTTAAACTAAGGTTGCAGCAAGCAACCTGAAGATCAATGTAGGTCTGAAACTTGTTGAGTGGTACACTGGGTGAAAAGGAAAGCCTTTTACTTAAAAGTTCTCTTTCAGTATCAGTGAGTATTTTGTCAGAGAGGTTGATAACCTTCTCTGATTATAGGTCTCTTCGTGGTGACACTGTGTTTGGAACTGCTGTGGTTCTTCCTGCATTTCCTGATTGTAATATTGATCCTGTTTGTAGGTGTCCCTGTTTGTGTAATATTCCTGACCTCTTTGACCTCCCCTTCTTCCCCCTCCTCATCTTCCTCCTCCTCTTACATTTCTTTTGTTGTTGGTTCTGAAACCTTGGTATCTGTTGTTGAGTGAGCAACTCCATGGACCCACTTTTAGTTGGGAGAGGGGGGAGGAAGAGGTTGCATTTGACAGGGATCCAGTCCTTCTCTAAAAAATATTCAGAGTCATCTATCTCTGATCCACTCATGTCGGTAATTAAATTAAATGATACTCTATGTTCCCCTCTCAGGATGCCTTTCGGTTGTTTGGATTGTTTTTTTCCAATTGTACACTCTATTGAATGCATGGTCATTGCGGTCCCTTATAAACTTAACTTGTTTGGCTGCTTTAAGTTCTATATTGAGTTTGTGTATGGTTTCTTTCAATTTATTGTTGTAAAAGTCAAAATATGAATGATTTTTTATAAGAAAGTACCAATGTTTCCTTGATTTTAATGTCATCTGTTAGTTGTTGCATTACTTCTTTGCCGTAATCTATAATTAGTTGCATAAATTTATTGGAAGCTTCATTTAAAATGTCCCACCACTTTTTCATAAAAGTATCTACTTCTAGACCGAACAAGGGATCTTTTAAGAGCCTCAGTCCATCAGGAATTCTAGATATTTGTAAATATGCTTCTAGGTTCATTTGGTTCCAATAAATTCGCCTGGCTTTTTTTACAAGTTTTTCTAAGCTTTTGAAAGCTTCAGACAGTGATGCAGCTTCAGTATTTGATTGCAGTCCACCCGTAACATTGCTTTCAATTAAGAACGGGTTTGCTTGTCCTGCTGCTGCCAATAAATCATTTACATACATCAAAGGGTCTTTTGCTTCAGATGTAGTGTAGTGAAGCATATTAGGGGTCTGTTCTAAAGTGTTATAATACTAAGGAGGCCTGGTACTGGCTAGACTATATTTCCTCAGCCCAGCCAGGTTCCAGGGGTTATTACGTGAAGGAACAATTTATAGCTTGAACAAGGGGGTTTTTACTTAATAATTAACAAAATTCAGCTGGGGCAATGAAAGATTCGGGAAAGACTGAGATTCATGACTTTTTTCTCTTCGCTGGTATATTCTTAAGGAGCTAGTCAGACCTACTCTTCGAAGAAGGAGGAGGAGGGGCGGGCCGCAGCGGGAGGGGTTAATGAGTTATTTTCTTTAGTGCACAGTTCAGCTTGGCCTCAACAAAACAGGGTCTTTAAAAGTCGCCTTGACCTGGTAGTTGTATACCTCCTTATATTGTATAACACTACTTTTATCTTGTTAGGAAATTAGGGTGCTCTATCCAATTGGGTGAGTTTCAGCCACTTTATGGAAGGAATTGGTATTTTATTCAAATTCTTTTGGGGCACTGATAGGAAATACACTTTTGGAAAGCCTAATTTAAGGAAACGGGGGGGGAGGGACCAGTGCTGGGGGTTAATCCATGGCACCACCATTCAAGGGTTTGTTTTGGGCCTATTTGGCACCTTTTGCTTTATTTTGGGATTGTTTGATCCCTTAGAGGGTCTCACCTGCCCCTTAGGTGGAGTCCACCCTTTGCCCCAGGGAGACTCACTGTTTACAAGCCTCCTGCTGGGGACCTCAGAGGTGGGGGAAAATTCCCACCTCCACTTTGAAAGTCTTTCTGACTGTGTATATAGTTTGGGGTTTATCTGTGATTCTTTTTTTTTATCTCTCAGATAGTTGGGAATTGTTGATTCATGTGGAGAGGGGAGGGGGAGGGATAGGGGATCGGGTAATATTTACGTTTCAGTTTAAGTGGTGTTGGGGGGATATGGCCTTCTTCCAGGTCAAGTTATACTTTCTTTCACTAGAAAAAAACAAAGCAAACAAGACTGAAATTGGTCACATAACACTTTTTATTTAAGCTAAATTAGGGAAGTGTCCCTGGCCAGATGATGGAGTGGGGTGCGCCTGGTTGTATGTTCCTGTTCCTTATCTCAGTCTGCTGCGTCAAATCCTTCAGGATGGCTGGGAAGGGATGGATACTGTCTAGGTTCCTCCATTCTTCACTGCAGGAGTAAACACTGTGGTGATGGGGGTTCTCTCCATGGCAGAGGCGGCTCCTTCTTTCTCAGATATCATGATGTCCACACAATCTGAAAAAAATATTTTCACATAATATTAATGGATTACATAATCCCATCAAAAGAACGCAGTTCATGCAATATTTAAAGAAGCATCCGACCAATGTGTATTTCATCCAGGAGATACATTTATCTGAAGCGGAACATTTGAAATTAAAGTGGGGACAGAGATATGGGGTATTTACGTCTTCCCATCCTAGTGGTAAAAAGAGAGGGACAGCCATTTTGGTACCATCTTATATGCCTTTAGTGGTTCAGAATAGTCACATGGATACACAGGGGCATTATGTCATTTTACAGGGTGCGCTGTTTTCACAGCCGGTCATGTTAGTGAGCATCTACCCCCCTCCGCAGATGAAACTTCCTGTTCTTTGAACCTTCTTACACAAAGTCCTGGATTTATTGCAGGGATGACTTATTATGGGAGGGGACTTTAACATGACCTTGTCTGCAGCATTAGACTCCTCCAACCCACAGGCCCATAGATCTACAAATGCAGTACGATACTTGAAGGGTACCTTTGACCAATTGGGGGTGGTAGATATTTGGCGGAAGTTATTTCCTACTTCTAATGGTTATACTTATTACTCAGGGTGCCATCATAGTTTTTCTAGATTGGACTACTTTTTTATGACATGTGAGCACTTCTCATTAGTTCAGGATATTTCCATAGGCTCTAGAATGTTATCTGACCATCACTCCTTGCTTTTGTAAATAGATTTGGGAAAAGTTAGAAAACAGACTTTGTGGTGCCTCAACCCCACCCTCTTAAAGGATCCACAATACATTGCTCATATTCAACAATGCATCCCTCAGTTTTTGCAAGAAAATAACACCTCTTAAGTCTCAGCTACTACTATGTGGGACACCTTGAAAGCAGTATTAAGGAGAGAAACTATAGCATAATTTGTCCAGAAAAAGCATAAGCTGGAGGTGAAATATGACTCCTTACATCATCAGCTTCAAGCTCATCAGCTTCTGTATAGAGATGGGGATAAGGAATTAAAAACAAAAATTAGAGATACCCATTCTGAAATCAAAAAAATTATGGACATGAGAGTTCATCAAGCTCTGATTTTCCTGAAACAAACCAATTATGAGGGAGGTACCAGAGGAACCCACATGCTTGCCCGTAGACTCAGGATGTGCAAAAGAGTCGCAGTCATTCTAAAAATCAAGAACCCAGTTACAAACCAAATGTTGTACCAGATACAGAGATTAGATCCACCTTTGCTACCTATAATCAAAATCTATATCAGGCTAGCCCACCCACTACCACGGCGGATAGGCGCCATTTTTTAGACCAATTACACCTCCCAAAGCTCCCAGAGGCACAGTGTACCACTCTAGAAGCTCCTATAAGGGGCAGAGGAGATTTTGAGACAAGTCCAGGCCACTAGCACACAAAAATACCCAGGACCTGATGGCTTTGTGGCTGAGTGATATAAGCAGTTTTCAAAACGTCTTCTTCCGACCATGTTATCTGCTTACAGAAAGGTAGCAGAGGGTGACCCCCTCATCCCTCCTGGGCATATGTGGTCCTGGCAACTCTGCCCAAGCTAGATAAAGATATTACAGATCCGGCGTCCTATCGCCCAATTTCAATTCTTAACATAGTCTATAAAACTTATATGGCAATTTGGGCTGCCCGAATGAAGCTTCTTTTACCCTCACATATACACCTAGACCAAGCTTGGTTTATAAAATCCAGAAATACAACGGACATTAGTCACACTTTACTACTAAGTAGAACATATTCAGACCAGACAGATCCCCACTGCTCTACTTAATCTGGATGCAGAGAATGTGTTTGACAGGGTGTCCTGGGAATTTTTGTGGGACACCCTGTTAACCTTCTAGTTCCTGGATACATTTCTGTGATGGCTTCAAAATATCTACCATTGTCCACAAGCTTAAATTCACATAAATGGTGCTCTCTCCTCCCCTATACTTCTACAATGTGGTACACATAAGGGTTGCCCCCTCTCCCCACTTTTTTTTTGGAATAATATTTTATTGCAATTTTCATAATAACACAGAACAATTATAACAATCAACAACAGTTAGTCACATATTTACTTTATACAATAGACAATATACTATAACTAAAAATAAATATGACTCATTAGCATGTTTGTAATCAGATTGACTTGATAAGGTTATAGCCAGTAAACGAAAATTAATCGTAAGTCCCAAAAAGGGGGGTAAAGAAAATAAGGGAATAAATAGGTAAATAAACATATGAACCCTTGAACTCTCTTTAAATCTCTTATTTAAACTGTCAAGAAAATTGTGCAGTTTAGCGTATCTGGAATGGGAAAGGTGGGAGAGGTCTGATTATAGTGTATGCAAGGTTCCCTCTATCCTTGTTCAGCTAAAATCTCCATTATATCTCTGTTTTGTTTGACTGCCAAGTAATGAAAGAAGGGGAGCCAACGGCTAGTGAATTTATCTTTTTTAAGCCTTAACTCAGCCATCATATTTTCCATTTCCATTATATTCTGACATATCTCACGCCAGATAACTGTGGAAGGCTTCTTGGGAGTCAACCAAAGCCAAGTAATAGCCTTTAAGTCCGCTGCTATCAAGATGTAAAATAAATATTTCTGTGCCTTTGTTCATAGGGTCATAGGAGGGAGTCCCAGCACTAAAATTTTGAGTTGCCATGGAACCGTGGTCCCTAAGACAAGTCCAGTTTCTGTCCCCACCTCTCGCCAATAAGATTCCACAATGGGACAAGACCAAAAACATGTGAGTAGATGTCCCCCACTCCCCACATCCTCTCCAGCACAGATCTGACTGATGTGCACCAAAATGCTTTGTTATTATGGGTATGCGGAAATACCTGGCCACCACCCACCATCGGAAGTCCCTCTATGAGAGTGATGATGTAGTAGAGAACACCCCTTCCCATATCTTGGCCCACTCCTGTTCTTGCACAGGTATACCTGCTTCTGATTGCCATTTGTCTTGGATTTGCTGTCCAGTACTCTGCTCTAAGTCAGAGAGTAAATGGACAATCTTGGTGATTCTATCCCTAGCATCTGTTGATCTTGACAAGTCTATAAGTAATTGTTTAAGAGGGTTGGGTCCCAAGTCTAGCTGAGCTCTTCAAGATGTTTCTAATAAACAATGTCTAAATTATAAGTATCTGAACATATCCCTTCCTGGAATATGATACTCATGACATAGTTGGGAGGAGGATTTAAGTATACCCTCTGAAAGAATTGTCCAATAGTTTTCAATCCATATCTTTCCCAGGCTCTGCAACCCTTTCTATTCTGAAGGGGAGAGAATCTATACAGGCTCTTAGTGGAGTGGTATTAGCTAAGACCAGCTGTAGGTGGTATTTGTGGCACATCTCCACCCAAGATTGCTTAAGCAAAGATGCCCACATGTTCTCTGAGTGTAATAATTTAAAATTATTTTTATCCATAAACATCAGGGGTCAGATTTTCAGTTCCCGAAGATTGACGCAAGCTCCCAGTGTGCCAAACATATGGTGCATGGGCATGCATCAGTCTCCGTCCGCTGCACCCAATTTTAGACTGCTTGCACCAGATGCAGGTCCTTAGACCACAGTTGTATGGTCTAGCCTGCATCACACCCAGGAGGCTGAGTTATGGGACATGTGCCAGAAATGTGGTGCAAGCTGCCATAATGCAGGGAAACTGTTGCAATTGCACCCACGATTAGAAAATTGGGTGCAGTTACAGCAAAGGGGATTGGCATAATGCCAAATCCTAAGTCCCTTGGCATAGGGCTGGATGCAAGCCCTACACCACCATTTGAAAATCCGGTCCCATGTCTTTAATATATGCTGCCCCTGTAGATTCCTTCTGTAGAGTTATCCAATGTGGAGGGTTGGCCTTTCTCAAATGTGGGCAGTCCAATAATATAGATTAAAGTCCAGTAATGCCAGTCCCCCCACCCCTTTGGGCGCTGTCAAAACTGGCCATCTACTTGAGGCTTCTTTCTGCTCCAAATGAATTTTGTTAGAGTGGATCTTAACATTTTCAACTCCCGGAGCTTAATTGTCATTACTGAAAAGATACAAAGAAAACGTGGGAGTAGATTCATCTGAATCGTTTCAATTTTACCAAAGCAGGACAGTGGCAATTCCCTCCACCTTCTACAGTCTGATTGAGCGTCATGTAGGAGCTTAAGATGATTGGTGTAGTATAACTGAGTGATGTCCCTTGGAATCCAAGCTCCCAGATATCTGAAGCCATTTGTGGCCCAGCGTACCCCACTCATATCTGCAGGAAGTGGTCTTTTATATGTGCCTACCGGGAGCATCTCCATTTTAGATGTATTAATTTTAAAACCAGAGATAGACCTGAAATACTCCAGCATTTTTAATACCTTAGCCGGATCTGTTAAGTATAATAGAGTATCATCTATGTATAGAGAAATATGCAGCCCCCCCCAGCCGAATGCCCTTGTATTCTGGAGATTGTTGAATGAGCACCACTAACGACTCAATACTTAGGGCAAACAAAAGGGGTGAGAGAGGGCAGCCATGCCTAGTGCCTCTTTGAATTGTCAGAGATGTTGAGGTCACGCTGTTCACCTTAACCTGAGCAGTGGGAGACCGATAAAGATTAGAGATCCATATTCTAAATTTGGGACTAAATCCAAAACAGCTCAGGGCTGCTTCTAGAAATTTCCAATCCAGGCGATCAAACGCTTTTTCAGCATCGATCGACATTACCATATATAAGGTATTGGATGGGAGCAACCTCGCCGAAGCCAGCACACTCAATAGTAGATGAACATTGTTTTGGATGTGTCAGCCCAAGATAAATCCCATCTGGTCAGAAGTGAACCAGCTCAGTGATGACTTTTTGTACCCTAATACTTATGGCTTTAGCAAATATCCTTGCATCCTAATTCAGTAATGATATGGGGTGGTAGCTGAAACACTTCAAAGGATCTTTTCTGGGTTTTGGCAGGACCGTCACCAGAGCCCCCCCTTGCAGTCTTGACAAGGTACCTATCTGCTTTTTGTTTTTTAAAGCACAGGACAAGCAAATGACCTGCCCTTTCTCCACCTTCATATCTTTGACAGTAAATTTGAGAGTATTCTCCGCCTTCCACATTAATAAATTGTTTAGGGTCTCCCTAGCTTGTTTCAGTTTAGGAAGAAGAGCTGGATCTCTTGATTTTTTTATGCTCAGACTCCACTTGCCAAAGAGCATCCTCTACTTTGTCAAGTAACACCCAATGTAACGGCTTCTTATGGGAGGCTTAAGAAATCATATGTCCCCTTATTACTGCTTTAAAACAGTCCCATACATGTTTGAGGGTGGTTCTCTTATTCATATTTTTAGACAGGTAATTTTTAATGAGTTCTTTAGTATAAGTTACAAATTCTTTGTCATGCAAGAGACTAACATTCAGGTGCCAACCTCCCCCTGGAGTTCCAGAGCCCCATTTCAGATGTCCCACTAGCATGTTATGATCCAATAAGGTAATAGTTTTTGTACAGATATCCTCCACTACATGTGCCCATTTTTCCTGAGTGTACATTCTGTCTAATCTAGAGTATGAATTTGTGGCATGGGAATAAAATGTAAATTGCTGCTCTGTAGGATGCTGAAGCCACCATGGGTCAACCAGTCCCTCTTTGGACCTTAGCATTCGAAATAACCTAGAGCGAGTGCCCTGCCTTTTCCCATGTGAGGGACTTCTGTTAAGGCCCGTGTCATCCATGCAGTTCCAGTCTCCTAGACATAAAATTTGGCCATCTGGCAGGGAGGAGAGCAATTGGAACACTCTATGGCAGAATTCTCCAGTACTCCAGTAGGGGGTGTGGGTACATAGACCAAAAGCACATGGATAGGACGACCCCTTAATACCCTGGACACCAAGACCAATCTGCCCGAGCCCTTGCAATGGACATTAGTTATCTGAAAAGGTAGTCCTCTGTGCACCCAGACAACCACCCCTACTTTTTTGGAATCCACATGTAAGTCTGCATCCACACACTCCACCTGCATCCTCTGTAATTTTAAATGTTTTGCAGAGGAGAGCTCGTCTCTTGCAAACAGGCCACATCACATTTGTCCCTCTGCAGTTCCTGTAAAATTTTGGCTCTTTTGACCACCTCATTATTTCCACTTTACATTCCATGAACATACTGTAAGTGAATCCATAATTTACTCTTATGAAATTTATATCTTACCATGTGGACCCAATATCCTCAAAGGTCAGCCACCCATACCACATCATCCACCTCGCTGCAGAACAATCCAGGTAATATCACTATCAATATCACCAAGTGCAAGGTGTTATATCTTGGGTGGGAAAACCCTAAACACAGGTAAACCCTGGGAGGGAAGGGGAGGCGCTGGAGGCCTCAATAGAGGAAAAAGAGCTAGGGGTCATGGTGGGTGGATGCATGTATGAATAACTCTGAGCAGTGCAGGAGAACAGCTAACAAAGCAAATGGGATGTTGGGATGCATCGTAAGGGGGATCACCTCTAGGAGCAGGGAAGTGATTCTGCCGCTGTACAATGGACTGGTTAGACCACACCTTGAGTACTGTGTACAGTACTGGAGACCATACTTGAAGAGGGACATACAGCTCCTGGTGAGGGTACAGAGTAGGGCAACTAAGATGATACAAGGACTAGGGGATTTGACGTATGAGGACAGACTTGAGGAGCTTTGCCTGTTTTCATTGGAGGAGAGGAAAGACAGGGACATGATTGAGGTCTTCAAGTACCTCAAGGGAATAAATAGGGTAAACACAGAGGGGATCTTTAGACTAAAGCAGGGAGGTATCACCAGAGGGCATGGTTTGAAGTTGGTAGGTGGAAGGGTGAGGGGGGAAAGAGGAGGAGGTTTTCACTGAGACGGTGGTGGATTCTTGCAATGCACTGCCTGGCAAGCTGGTTCAGAGATCCACAGTGGAGGGCTACAAGAGAGGGTGGGACAGACACAGAAAGCGGAAGTATCAGATGATGGCCTGGCCCAGGGGGGTGGGGATGGATGATAGGGGTTTCTGGAACACAAGGGGGGGAGGGCCTCGGTACCCAACTAGGGATCTGAGGTTTGAGCAGATTCGATAGACCGTAAGGCCTAATCTGCTGGTAATTAGTATGTTAGTATGTTAATATGACAGGGATAAATTTCCAAAAATAAAAATAATAGAGACAATACACAAAAACCCAATAACAAACATTTAACAATTGCAACACAACTAACAAAATTATATACAAAGAGAACCATGCAGGAGGAGTCTGCATTGTCACATGGGAGAGCAAGTGACCTCCCGAGGTGCCTGAGAGCACCCTTTGAGTAATGTAACCCTGAAGGAGCACCCTGATCTCAGGGTATAAAGGGCACAGGTGATGTGCAATACCCTGCCTCTTCCTTCAGGGGTTAGCTTCTGGGATCCCTAAACCCTGTTCGCTGGTGATTCTTTGGGGGGGGGCAGCCAAAGGAAAAGGGACACCCTTTAAATGTCCCCAGGAGGAGCCTGACCCCTAACCCAATTAACATTTTAACGGGTCTGGGCCCATCTCCCGCTGTGCCATCGACAAGTTTATCCAGGTTCACCCTTCACCCCAAAAAGAAAATATTCTAACCCCAGGAATCCACTAATATTATTACTCTTGCAGTGCTCCTTTAAGTCAGCACTGCCCCAGAGCCAAATGGAATGCTATGCTAATGATGGAATCTTTAGCTCGAGCATCCAATTTCAAAACTGCCCAGAGTAACTGCCTACATTCTAACCTCAGAGTTCTTCTCTCTGCTGCAAAGTTCAGATGCCCTGGAGATCTTCTCTCAATCAAGAGCGATTCCTGAAGTGCATTGAACAAAAAAAACTTGAGTATTTTGTTTAATTCTTTTATTAATGTCTAGTGTAATTGTTTTTTAGTGTTTTTTACCTCATAGTTTATATTTTTAGACTTGTCTACTGGTTCCTCGTGGTACCTGTGAACCGAGGGGTAACTGATTCATGGTCTCTAACCAGTCCACCCCCTCTAAAACTGTGGCTATTCCTTCCAGAGTCTCCAAATCCACCCTTTATATGGGTGAGGGCTCTGGCAAGAGAGGCAATGAACCGGCTGACTCCCTGGTGCCTGCCAAAAAATTAAAGAAAACAAAGCATACTGAAACCCCGGCTGAAATGCCTCAAAGGGTCCCTCAGGTGCCTGTAGCTGCTCCTTCATCTGTCGACCTAACTCAGGCTTTAGCCTTATTACAAGTACTGTAGGGCTTACTAGCCCCTAAGCAGCCTGTGGTCACTTGTGCTGAAAAACACTCTGGTTTTGGTTCCCCTTTTACCCAATGACACAGTGGAGTGTGAGGAAGATGATATGGATGAGGAGGGTATTGAACCCGAGGTCTCACCAGAACAAGGCTTTGCAGTGTCAGTGGCTCAGCAGGTAGCACACTTGCCTCTGAGGCTGGGAGATCAGAAGGCTGTAGGTTCTATCCCCACACCAGGCACTTGGGTTAATATCCCAATACTGACACTGCAGTGCAGCATGAGGGGGGTTCTGCACTCCTGAGGTGCCATTTTTCAGATGAGACATTAAACTGAGGTCCCATCTGGCTGTTCTGGTGGTAGTTCAGGTGGATGTTAAAGATCCCATAGCACTTATCAAAAAGAGTAGGGGAGTTTTTATTGTAGTGAAAAGTCATATAATATAACTCACATTCGTCTTTTCCAAAATCCATTTTAAAGTAATACAATCATGATTTCTCACATTCTGTCTTGTGCTTTTCCCCTTCTAGATCATTTATTTTACATATTCATTTGTGTTTAATAAAAATCTGAAACCCTTTCCACCATCTTTCAGTTTTTTTGAAGAAAAATTCTTTAAATCATTTAAGTATATCTTCGTCATTTCTTGAATTACCAGTTGGCAATAACCATCATAATTCATTCTATTCTGATTATATTACCCATTGACAGCAAGCCTGCCATAAATAAAATCTAAGACAACAAAAAAGTATAGATAATGTATCCTGATGAAGATGTATCATCCCTTTGGGATATATTCCAATAACTAAAATGTCATAAGTAAGTTGTCCCAACCATCCCAAACACTATTTCTGGGCTAAAAATTCACACAATGGTCTTGTGTATGAGCAGTACAAAAGGAAATGTTCTGTAGTTTCCTCTAAGTTCATACAACCTGGATATGGGCAGTTTCGCTCTTCTTTTGCCTTGTATTTTGCACTGCCTCATAAATTTAGTCTGCCATACATCAACAACCATTGGGTTTCCCACATATAAGGAGGAACTCTGTTATTGTTAAGCTGTGCTAGAATAAAGGAATTATGTGCTGTGGGACAATTTTTAAACCCTGGTTCTGCAGAGTATATCCTACTCATTATGTTTTTATAGATATTTCTCCCTGTACCTTTTAGTATTAAGTCTTTAGTTATGTTCCATTTATACAGTTTTTGTGCTGTGGGTTTAAAATACATAGAAATGTGGATATGGTTGTGTAATTTTGGAGCCATATTATTCCATACAGCAAAATATCTTCCTAGAGTCACCCGGACCCACTCTTGACCCCCTGTATCATTATCCATTAATCCACATTTAATTGTTGGTGAAAAAAATAAAGCATAAAAAAACACAATTCGATCTACCATTCCAAGACCCCCCTTTGTTTTTCTCCAAATAGGTATAGCACCTTTTTACTGGATTTAACCTGTTCCCCCATAACATCTGAAAGAGCAAGCTGTAAGTTTTAGTCTCAAGGTGTGTAGGTAATGGAAAAATCATATCCACATATTGTAAACATGGAATAATAAATTGTTTGAATATTTAGATTATTTTCTGATTTGAAAGCTTCCACTGCCTCCATCTTGATACTTTTGCCTCCACCTTTTGGAGAGCAGTTTCCCAATTTTCGACTGGTAAATTGTGTGGGCCATAAAGTATACCCAATATTGAAAGCGGTTCTGTAGATATATAAATACCACTACTATGTCTTCCTGTCTGACTCCCTGCTCCTAAAAATAACCCACAGGTTTTTGCAATATTCAATTTAGCATTCGAGAGTGCTACATAATACTCATATTCTGTAATAAACTCCTGTATCTAATCACAGTCAGTAAAAAAAATACAGATGTCGTCTGCATAAGCCTGTATGACCAAATTCTGTTGTGACCCTGATCCTTTTATCCCATCCCATTTAGGATATTCAGTAAGCAATCGTAATAGGGGGTGCAAAGAAAAAAATATATAAAAGGGGACTCAAGGGACATCCCTGCCTTAGCCCTGTTTGTTTTGAAAACCTCTGTGCTACCTTCCCTTTTATAAATGGAAAAATCTGAGAGGAGTTATAAAGAAGGCATATTAGGTTGCGCACTGCTAATGGGACTTTATAAATGGCTAACATGCTGAATAAAAAGGGGTGATAAACCCTATCAAAGGCCTTTTCTAAATTGGCTGCCACTATATAGCCGGAGTTCCCTCCGAGTGATAAATGCTCTATTGCATCTCTGATGACCATAAGTGCAGTTTGCGTCCTTCTATCCAGGAGACCACAATATTTATAAGGGAAAATAACTCAGACTGCGTACTGTTTGAGGCAGTTATTTACCAGGGTAGCAAAAATTATATTATCCATGTTAAAAGTGTGATAGGTCTCCAATTTTTTATATTGTGTCTATCTCCAGATTTAAATAAATGTATCATTAGTCCTTCTGTGAATGAAGGAAATACAGTTTTTGAGACCAAGAAATATTGGAATACCAGCTTCAAGCATATTGCTATCTCTTTTGGAAAAATTTTGAAAAATCGATTTGGGAGCCCATCCATACCTGGCGACATTTCACTTTTTAAATGTTTGATTGCTTTCTCTATTTCAGTCTCAGATATGGGGCCTGCATTTTTGAAATTTCACCTGGCATGGATGGGATTTCAATTTTATCCAAAAAATCTGCTATAGCCTGCTGTAAAATAGGTGATTGAGGTGTAGGAGAGTTAAAATGATGTTTAATCAGCTTCTCTATCCCGTCTACGGAGTCTACATTTCTATATTCTTAATCTATTAAAAATTCTATATGCATAGAATCTTTTATTATTTTGCAAGCCTCGAAAGAGTCTCCTATGGGAGTCTTCTGGGTACCAGTATATAGCATCGCCTGAACTGTTTTGGCTTTATCATACTGATATTTCTTAATTTCTTCCTTTATGTTCCCTATCTGTTCAGTGTAGTCGAATCGTGAAATATATGTAAGAATAAAAAGTCTTTGCAATTGTTTCCTTACTGTTAAATATTTAAGACAATTATCATTTCCTGTTTTCTTCCCATGTTTTTTAAACCAGTTCCTTATGTCAGATTTGGTGTCCAGCCACCAATCCCCTAAATAAGAATATAAGAATGCTATTGTCAGTATTGCTTTAAGGATGTTTAAAATATGAATTTTAACATGGGGGTCCATTAAAACTGAAGTGTTGAGTTTCCATCTGTTTTTCTCCCTTAGCTGTGTGGGCCCAGGCAGAAGGGTAAAAGTTAATATTAAATTATCAGAAAATTCTACTGGTCTGATAAAAAATTTGCCTTTGGGCATATTTGATGAAATAAGTAAATGATCAATGGTAGTTCTGAATTTATTACACATATAAGTAAAACTTGGCCCTTGCTCTTGATATTTACTGCAATTTGTTAGTCCTGCTGTTTTTATGATTTTTACCAAGGTATTTGTATCACAATATATTTTTGTATTGTCTGTTCATATATCTGTTTTGTTTTTTTTGATGCAGACTGCAGGTAAAATCTCCTTCAAAAAAAATCTTATATGACCTGACTAAGTATGGCTGAACGGCCTTCATCTGAGCCACCCTTTCTGCCTTTGTCTGTGGGTTATAAATATTAATGAATCTACATTGCATATTATCCCATTTACCATCAAGGATTAATACACATCCTGCATATAAGTCTATCAATTTATATAATGTGAATTTATAGGAATTAAAAAGGATTCCTACCCCATCCGCACTATCTGGTCCAAAAGACCAATATGAAGGTCTCCAAGGCCAATCTTTTTTAAATGTCACTACCTGTTCATCAGAATAGTAAGTAAGTAAATATTTATTTCTTTAAGGTGCCCTTCCAAAGCTCAGAGCGCCTTTACAATATCATTCATACAAATTTAAAACCACAACTATAAACAACATTAAATTCAAGATACAGTCCAATATAATTTAATGGAATACATCCATGTTTCTTGTAAAAGGCAAATGTATATCATTTCATCATGGATATACTGCAATACAGCCTGTCTTTTAATATTGTTTAGTATACGATGCGTATTCAAAGATCCCCAAGTACGTTCATTCAGTTGCATGCTTTATATAGCAAAGCTATTTCTTCCTTTTTTTTCTTTTTCCCTTTATAATCTCCTACAGTCTGGGTGGATGGGTCCTGAAAAGACTTTTGGGAGGATGGGTCCTGAAAAGACTTTTGGGAATCAGAATCTCCCTGTTCCATTTCAGAATCTCCCCAGTTAGAAAAAAGCGCTGCATAGGAATTGTTAGATTCAAAAGATAGAGGGGGGGGGGGGGGTTTGGATCTCAAGATCCTGGATGATCTCCTGCTGGTTTTGGGGGATGTAGTTTGAGGAGCCTTTGATTTCCCTTCTGTAGTAACAGAGTCCTCATAACAAACAGGGGCTAAAGTTCTAGGATCAGGAGATGAGACAGTGACAAGTTCTACCTCTGGGGCAACCCAAGTAGAAACTAAAGTCTCTGCATCTAAGGGGGGGCAGTTTCAGTTAAGGTGGGAGGAATGGGCTGTGAAAGGGTTGACTCTGGGATGGGGGGACTGTGTCCTATGCCTGCTGTATTAACAGCTCATGGCTAATACAGGAAGCCTTGTTTTTGGCAGCCCAAAGGCAGTCACCAGACACGTGTCCATACTCTTTGCATAAATTACATCTTGTGTGATTGGCACATTGCATGGTAACGTGACCTATTTCCCCACAATTATCACAATGAGATTTGTCACAGGTGCTTGAAAGATGGGTCCTAGAGCCACATTTATAGCAGGCTCTAGGCTGCCCTCCATAAAAACAAACCCCCCTGTCTTTCCCCAACATAAAGGAGTTTGGAATATGTTCCACTCCAGTATCCGTCTGTCTCAATTTCACCTTGTATTTCCAGCCCCCTGTCCAGAACATCTGTGTATCCAGAATTGCCTCCAGTACACTGAGAATATCACATTTTTGATTTAACCAGTATGTATTGTCCTCCACATGGACCCCCTCATTCCGGAACATAACTGTTACATATTTTATTAAAGGTTTGCTAAGAGGAATCACCAAAAAGGGTGTCCATAGGCCGGCCCGGTGGCACTGAGGGTTGAGGCACTGGATGCCACACCTCACACCACACTGGTGACCTGGGTTCAGGAATGGACTTGAGTTGCCACTGGTCGGAGGGGAGGAGGAGGATTGAGCATCCCAATGGATGCTCTCCTCCTCCAGGGGTGGGACTTATGGGTGCTTCGTGCACCTGATGCTCCGGTGCTGGTGGGTATGGGCGGCTCTTCAGAGTCGGGGAGGGGAGAATGTCTGGGGCACTTGACAATAGCATGCATTAGCACGCCGTCTGTCTGGATGTCAGTCCTGCATGCCTACGTCCTCAGGGGTAGAGAGACTAACAGGGAAAAAATCAGAAAAACACCCTCCCAACCCTGGATGATGACTGGTTCACCCAGGATCTCCTACCCAAGTCTCTGGTCCTGGTGCCCTGTTCACTAGGGATGGAAGTGGGCATCTGCACACTGTTTGGCACAGGACTTCGATCTCCACCTCTTCGGAGGAGGAGGAGTCAGACTCTGAGTCAGATGGGCAGTCTGGCTCCCTGAAGTTGGCTGCTGGCATGGACACCCTGGTAGTGTCCTCAACAGGCTGGAGTCAGACCCCCTCTGAGGAGCGGACAATGACTGCCAGGGCCAGAGTCAGGGGTTCTGACCAGCAGGCAGTGGTGCAGGCCACTGTTGCCCTGCAGCCTGGCCTTGGAGGGTTCTCTGACCCCTCAGTGGTGTTACTCCCCCAGGTGGTGTGCCTGGATCACCCAATTTTGGGGCTGATCAGAGCACCCATGGGAGGGGAGGGTGCTGCACTCTGGATAGCCTCTTTGGGGCCAACCAGGGCTGTCAGTTGCCTAGACTGGCTCTCTCAAGGAGGAGGGCACTCTTGGATTCTGAGGAGTCAAGGGGCATGGGGTCTGTGCGTTCTTTTTCTGGAGCCCACCCGGCTCTGGGGGAGAAGTCAGTAGCAGATCTCCTCCTCTTCTCAGTTTCTCTTGAGAGGGTCCTGTTCTTTGGAGGTAGGTGACCATCCTTCTGGACCTACACAGCCCCAGTCACCTCACAGGGGGGATTCTTCAGAGTGCAGCCTAGGCAGTACCAGTTTGGTTGTTTAGCTGTTGGCTGTGGAGTCTTCTGGAGCGCCTTCTTTCCCTAGGGCTCCCGGTGCACTCCCTAGCCCAGGCAGAGGTCAACTGACCCCCATAGTTGGTTCTGCCCCTATTCCTCTGCCACCTTCTCCTGCACTCCCAGGCATTCACGGTCCTAGCGGGCCTCTCTCCTGGGAGCAGTTCAGAGCTCAGGCTGCTCAGTTTCCCTCTTACGTTAGGGCAATGGACAGACAGGTTTTTCAAACTCCCTCTGCGCAGACAGATTCTGAACCTTTGAGGTCCTCTGACTCTTCATCCCCCTCTTCTGGGGGAGAGGAGCTGTCTGTCCATATCTCTCCAGCTGCTGATCTCGCTGAGTATCAGCGATTCCTCGTGAGGATGTTAGAGGACCTGCACATTACACCTCCCACTCAACACAATCCAGAGCACTCAGCGCATGCCTTTCTAGACAATTTCAGTGAGGACACCCTTGTGGTACCCCCCGGCCTACTCCTTTTTTGGGAGACATCATTGCATTCCTGGCAGAGACCCTTTTCTGGAGTTCCTGCCCCTAGGGATCTCTGCCAGCAGTATTGTGCCCCCCCCAGAGTCTCCAGGTTCCATGCCTCATCATCAGTTAGGATTGACGTAACTGGACACTCCTGAAGGGCTTTGTGCCCTGCATCGTGACCTGCCCCCAGATCAAGATTCTTCAGATTTTGACTTCTGGGGGAGGAGGACCTTCTACTCGGCATGGTTGCTGCTGTCTATTGCAGCACATCAGGCCTATTATGCAACCTATGTCAGGTTCTTGTGGTCCAGGCTAGGTCAGCTCCTAGCCTACATGCCTGACACAGAGCAAACCAGACAAGCCATTGCACTGTCTGCACATGGCCTGGAGCTAGCAAGGCACCAAGCAAGGGCATCATATGATGCCAATGAGGTAGCTACCAGGGTCATAGGGACAGTGATCTGCACTAGGTGGATGGCATGGCTGCGTCTTTCCCAGTTGTCACCCTTGGCCTGGTGTAGGGTGATTAACTCTGCCCACCAGAGAACCTATCTCTTCTCCTGTAGAGTGAGGCAGCATCTGTTGGGGCAAATTCTTACTCCCTCCAGGGGGGCCCCATCTCACTCTCCCCACACTCGGGCCTCTCCAGGCCCTGACGGTTCTCCCTCTTAGTGTGTCACCCACTGAGAGCTAAGAGATTCAGTCCCTTAGGGTTTAAAACCCCCTTCGGGGGGCTCGGCACTCACCCAAAGGTGAGGAATGGTGAAGATTGACATAGATAAGATATGGAAATTACATACCTAACATAATTCTGATCTTTCTGTGTATCTTCACCATTCATCACAATCCCACCCTCCATCCACCTGGGGCCTCAGTCTCTGGGTCTCCCTCCCTCTCTGTGCTCCCTCTTTTGCTGCCCTCCTTTCTGTAGGTCAGGAGTGGGGTAAACTGGAGCACATAGGGGGATAGTTTTTCCTTAAGGGTAGAGTGGTCAGGAGTGGGGGCACTCCTTCCTCAGTGATTCGGCTCCACCCCTGTTGGGTGGGGGTTGGTAGTTACCCCCTTTTCTTTCCTCTCCCCTTCTCCCTGTCAATCCTTAATTTCATTTCCTTGTCCTGTGGACATAACCTCAATTGATTTAAGAAACTAGGTGTCTTGCACCAAAATCTCCTTGAGGAGGGGGGAGATATCCCTATTTTTCCTGTCTTTCTTCCAGAATAGCCAATTCTGCTTATAGGAGTTTTGCCAGTAATTCTGTGCCTGCAATTCTGGCAGTTAGCCTCTTGGCTACTCCTTCGCAGTTCCTATATAAACTCCAGACTAGTCAGGGTTACAGGGTATGTTTCTCCTGTCTCCCCCCAAAAACTTTTCCTTATCTCTAAAAACCTTTCCCTCCCTTCTTCCTCCTTTCTACTTCCAGAGATTGGGACCCCTACCCAATCCCCCTTAGTCTTCGAATTTCTTCTGTCCTCTCAGTCATTTATTTCTCCTTTTAGTTTTATATCATTTCCTTTGTCTGTCCCTTGGACTTCCTTGTCCCACCCTCCCAACCCTTTTTCTAACCTCTACGGTGACTCAGAACTGGCGGGAGGGCAGAGTCGACAACACCTAATGGCCAACCTGTGAGCATAGGGGGTTCAGCTCCTATACCTGATTAGTCAATTTCAGTTCTGTTCCCTGTCCTGCCTGCGTAACCATTTCTACTGGATGATTCACATTTTTTCCTAAAACTTTGTTCTCCTGGATAATTGCAGTCTTTTGGCACACGTTTTGCAAAATGCTACAGCTGCCAGCCTTGACAAGCAATCCTGTTGCTGATCTGTAGTAAAAGGTAACGCTGAAAAGCGGATTCACCCGGCCCTATCGGGGCCTTTGCTGCTACTGCATCATCCGATTCAGCGATGGGCCGATCGGGGCATTTGACAGGGAGCGTTTCTGTTTTCCATGCAGTCTGCTGGGACACCAACTTCTCTTTCTCTCTCTTCTGCCAGATTTCCTCTTGTTTCAACATCTGAAGAGAGTCATCCTTAATGTACCCCCTCGTATTACTCCCTATGTATTTTACCATCGATTTCTTAAACCTCCTCCAATTTGCTTAAATCCTCTGTAGAAATGTAGATATCTGCTATATCTTCTTCTGAATCCACTTCTAATTTAATTTTTGATTCAGCCTCTTGAAAAGCCATGGTGGAAGAGGAGGCCTTCTCTACCACCTGTGTAGCATCCTCTCTCTCTGAAGTCTCACACCGAGTGGACATCTTGGAGCTGGACAACAGCTTCCCCTACTGTCAGCAATGCAGTAGGGGAATTTCGTTGGCGCAAAAAGGAATAAGAATCTATAGTCAGTTCTATACAAACATACACAATCATCTTCATGTCTCTGATCCAAACTCATAAGTTGCTTAAAAATTTCTAACATTGCTATCATGTTTCACCTTCATCATTTACCTAAAAATTGCCAAATATAGTAATAGTACACTACTCTCTCCATTTCATTATTCCTGTGCCAATGTAGTAATAATAATGTGTTATATGTATATATTTATATATATATATATATATATATTTTTTTTTACAAAATTTTGTCACAAGCCCTCCAAATCTGATTAATCTGCTTTTCTGAATACAGTCTCAGATCATTCACATATACTTGTATAACTGCTTCTTCTTTTACTAGTTTCAGTAATGTTTCATGCGGTACATACTGTTGCTGCAGAACCCATTTACACCTGGCCTGCCATAAATAATATTTCAGTATTGCAAATAAGACCTGTAAATTGTCCCTGGAAAACATTTGCCAGACCGAAGACCACTCAACATATATTAATTCCCTATAGGTAATATTTCTAAATTGCTGTATCTCCCACTGATCTGCAAGTAAATTCCAAAACTGCAATACATAAACACATTCCAAAAACAGATGTTCTTGAGTTTCCAAGATCTGAAAACAACTGTGTCTTAGGCAATACCTCTCTTGCAATGCTTTATGTTTATTGTTGTTTTTAACATTTAACTTCCCATGTAACATCAGCCATATCATATCCCATACAAATACTGGTATCCTTTTATTTAATAATTGTTGAAACATCTCCTGACTATTCTGCTCACTACAGTACGGTAATACTATGCACTCTGAACATTGAGCCTTTACCAATGCATCATAAATATCTATCCTCCTTTGTATCGTTTCTGTGTCATAAACCACTTTCCAAGAAATCACCTGTTGAAACAGTTCCTTTACTTCTTTTTGGAACTACCTCAATCCTAGTTAACATTCTACTTTTCTTCCATTCCCAAGCCAGTATACTAGGTCCAATCCATTCATCCAGCAAACCATACCAGTTCTTACTCTGTTTCCTACTCACTTTTATCACATTATAATAAAGAAAAATACTGAAGTAAAATGCTATTGGGTGAATCATACCTATGCCGCCGTCTGATTGCTTGATATGTTACATTCCTCTTAAATGGGTTCAGCCTACCTCCCCACAAAGCTCTAAAAAAAGACTATATAATATAGTGTATAATGTCTTAGGTGGAAGGTATATATAACTGACATACAAAAAGATTGGTACAATCAGACTCTTTATCAACATCATTCTTTTTTTCTTGGACAGTGAACTATGTACCCATCTTGCCAATATCCCTTCCGCTGTTTTCAACTTCTCTTCCCAATTTAGCCCAGCTGCATTTTCATTCCCAAACTGAATCCCTAGTATTTTAATAGGGTCAGTAGTTAACAGTATACCTGCATACTGTTCCATATACTTCCATCTAGCTTGTATCCTATACTTTTCTCTTACTAATATTGGATCCAGATGCCTCAGAAAAGTTTTTAAGCTGCTTAACTATAGTACTTTCCTCCGTAGATTCTTGTACAATGATGACCACATCATCAGCATAAGCTGATACTTTCAATGGTGGAAGAGATTCAACAAGACATACCCCTTTTATCTCAGAATCATCACTAATCCTCTGCAATAAAGGGTCAATACCAAAGACATACAACAAGGGGCTCATAGGGCACCCCTGTTTCACTCCTCACTTTAATGTGATAGTATCCCCCTTCCATCCACTAACCCTTGGCACCACCGTGGCAGCGCTATACAATTTCTTAATCCAAGTAAGATATACCGGTGGCACTCCATATCATTCTAGAATCAAAAATAAATACTCCTGAGAAAGAGAATCAAACACCTTACTCTGTCCTAAGCTAATAACCAAACCAGCAGTGCTGTGCTTATAGCCTCTATAAAACAATTCCCTCAATTGTATTAGAGTATTCTGTATACTCTTAGCCAATCTATTTGACAAAATCATACTCAGAATTTTTATGTCTGTATTTAACAAATGGGTCTCCAATTTTGCAACAGTTTCCTATCTCCCTTTTTAAACAAAAATATGAGATCAGCTTCCACTAACCAACCAGGGATATTAGGTGATTGTAACAAATCATTAAACAAATCTGCCAATACAGGAGCCAAAATGTCACAAAAAAATTTATAAAACTCTACAGGAAGTCCATCTGGTCCAGGAGTACTATTATTCCTAACCAATTTAACTACTGCTTTCACTTCTTCCTCTGTTTTTAAGGCCACCATTTGTAATTTGTGATCCTTTGGGACCTTTTTCTTCTCAAGCTTCCCTACATAATCTTATTACATGTCTCAGGCTCTGTACCAAAATTATGCCTTACATAGTCATTCACAATTTTTAATATGGAAATTTTATCAGTATGAAATGACTCTTCTCAGTCCTGCAGTTCCTCTGTTCTTTTCTTCTGACAAACAGCTTGACTATCCTTAAATGGATTAAATGTTTGCTTTTTACTAACAGTGCCAAACCGTAATTCCTGCTGTAAGGTTTTGGCCCTGTCATACTGAAATTTATACATTTCCTTTTTAACCATCAGTATCTGTAAACTAAAATCATGTCCTGTTGTGTCAGATAATGAGATTAATCTATGCAACTGCTTTCTATACTGCAAGTATGTAAAATAGCTATCACTGCTCCATCTCCCTGCTAACCGTTGAAAAAAGTGTTTCATGTCCTGCTTCTAGTCCCTCCACCAATCCAGCAAAGAATTAAGCAATAAGCCATGAGAGGGTGTGGGTTATTGGGGGATTTACTATGGCTGGACTGGTTTACCCATGAGGCATAGCCAAGTGGGTAAATCCTCGCCAGCCATGGTAAATTCCCCTATAACCCACATCCTCCAAGTGGCTTATTGCAATTATACCAAGGTTAATTTTTTTTACTATAATAAAATACAAATATTAAAGAGATTGCTTTGTTGGTTTATTTTTATTGTATTTTTTCCCGTGCTGCAGATGACCACCAGCATTTGATCATCATCAGCCAGTGATTATCAGAGGATTTACACCGGTGGTAATCTGCCAGTCTCACCATTTCATTGGCTGTTCACTTATGTCCATGGTATAATTAAGCAATAAGGCATGACAGGGTGTGGTATATCATGGGATATTGTCATGCCTCGGGTGGTTGGGCATGAGGCCGCAGGCCAAGTGTATCCAACCGTCCGAGAAGTGATGATATCCTATAATATACCACACCCTGGAGTGACTTATTGTTATTATGAACTGGATTACATATATGTATCAATAAAATATTTTACAAAAAGCTTCTAAAATGTTTTAGTAATGCATTTTGTAATGCGTGGGGATACATTGAAATAATATAGTCCGTTTAGTTTTTGATGTGGGCAGTAGGTGGCCTTATTGTAATGCTTTGTTAGAATGAGGAAGAACTAGGTTGTGAATTGAATTAATTGTTTTTTTAATTTTTTGTTGCTTGTTCAGCAGGTGACAAGGTTCTGAATTCTCGAGCAGGAATGGTGCTGGCAACCCATGAGACTAAATCACTATTTTTGACGTGTATTTTCCGAACATAGAAATTCATTTATAAGTTCACCCTGATGTCAAAATACTCGTGTAGTGCTTAAAACGAGTGTTATTTTAGTTGGGAAGTGCTTTTGAAAACTAAAGCTGTGATTCTGAGGAAGCGTATCAGCGTCCGCCACAGATGCTGATACGCATACTTAGAGTCTCGTGTTTAGCTTTCGAAAGGCAGTTGCCAGGTAAAAAAAAACATTACTTTGAGTAATGAAATATTTTTTTACATCAGCGTGAATTCAGTAGTCTATTTTTAAGTCCGGATTGTAAGACCGCACCGCTGGAGATGAACAGGAGCAGCTGACTGCGGGGGAATTTTTGTGTAAAAGAATGATGCAAGCAGGGTACGTGAGGAGCTATTGTTACTGCCAACTGTAAGTTCAGCGTGGCTGCCCATTGCCATTGGAATTATTATTTTTTCTGACGGTGAGACGGCTGGTGACCGGAGGTTTTCTGAAACCGTGATGATGTAGCCCGATATCATCACGGCTTCAAAAACCTCTTGGCCAATCAGCTTCACGTATTTACGATCCCCAGTTCATAATCATACATACACAACACAGAATTTCTCACATGCCATTGCTTCTTACATTCTGTAACCACTTCCCCTTCCTCTAACAATGATACATTCAATTTCCATTAAGACTTATCAGGAACCTGCCCACATCCCAATGGCAATCAATATATACAGCAGAGTGGTCTGAAAAGGCCAGATTCATAATCCCTGACCTTTTGACCTTCAGTAAATTTGAAACCCAAATGTAATCAATCCATGTTTTTTGTGTCACCTTCCGAAAAGTAAATCCCCCAGTATCATGAAAAATTCTATACGCATCCTTAAGATGTGCAGTTGTCACAATATCCTTTAAAGTATTGGAATCACAAAAATTTTGTTTGTCTGCAAACCCCTATCCTCCCTTTGTATACTACAATTAAAATCCCTTCCCCATATTATCATTCGTGCTGTACATAAGAAAGGCTGAATTTTTTTAAACAATTCCACCCTTGATGCCTTTCCCTGTGGAGAATAGATATTAATCAACCGCAACCTCTGAGTTCTATAGGAAACATCCAAAACCAACACTCTACCCAGTTCCAAATCTACCAATCTAGAGACTTTTAAATCTGGATTCGAGAACAAAATGCCTAAACCATCACATCCATAGGTGCCGGGTTGTATGGGCCCGTGGGGCATGGGCCCCAGCAATATTTTGTGAGGTGGGCTGAGCCGCAGCAATAATTTCTGTCCCTCTTTCTTTTCTGCCTTTTTTTTCCCATTCTAGGCTGTGTGACCTGGGCCGGCTGTGTGCACGCAGTGTCCCCCCCGGCCCCATTCCCGGCTCCAGCCCAGCCTCCACCCATTCATCTTTGATTGGTGGGCGCTGGCTGGCACCTCATTATATGAACTTGTTTTGCATGTCACCGTACCTGTCCTGGGCACAGGCAGTGTGACCCCTCTCCCAAGTGCAGTGATCCTGTCCCCCAAGCGATTCCACCTTAAGGGAATTTAAATCATTGGTGATTCAGTGGTATTTTTTAAAATTTGGCACCAAAGCCCTGGTACATGCACCAAAAGTCAAAGGCCCAGTGCTCTGATTGGTCAGGGAAGGGGCCGGGCTTGTTATAGAGGAAATGGTGGGCAATGACAGGCCATTGAGGAGAGTCGGGCGCAGAACAAGGTGGTGGTTTGCGGCGTATATGGTCGTGGGGAGTCGGCTTTGTCAAGGAGGAAAGGAGAAAGCCAGAAGAAAGTGGTAGAAACACAGAAGCAGATGACAGCAGATAAGGACGGCAAGGCCCATCCAGTCTAAGGTTAGTAGGTCCAGTCATCGGAGAAGTGCAGGGAGGGTTAGGGATTCCCGGGAGGTCAGGAAGGGAAAAAGAAACCAGCTGGGGATTCATCCTTCAGAGAAAGCAGGCCATGGCAAAAGCAGCAGAGAAGAGTTGTCAGGGCGTGGAGGGAACATGGAGCAGTATGCAGTTGTGCAGAGCACCAGTGAAGGAGAGAGAGTGTGCGGTCTGTGGTGGGCCTCTCCGGTCTGAGTGAAAAGTGCCACTGCAGTGCGCTGTGTGCTGCGGTCAGGTTGGGAGCAAAGGGTCATCATCGCTGCCCCATCATTTGGCCAGCAGTGGGCCAGTATGGCTAGCAGAACAGGTAGGCAGTAAGGCTCACTAGCTCAGTCATAGCCGCATGGTTGGAGAAGCAGAGCCAGGCCAGGACAAGGAAGAGCAGGTGACCCAACACCCAGCAGCGGCCAGCAGTGCACACCAACAGCCAGCCGGTAATCAGCCAAATCTGCCCAGAGACAGATAGCCAAGCCAGGTCAGCCACCGCACAGTAGCACTCTCGGGGGTGGAAAAAGCAGCAGTCTGCAGGCCAGCAGAAGCACTGGATGGTGATAATGCATTTGTTTTTATTCCCACCTTTCCATGCAAGATCTCCTTTCACTCAGGAAATTCAAGTACTATGCCAGCACTAAAGGTACGGTGGGGATGGGATGTTGATGCAGGGAAAGGAAGCAAGCTAGCTGGCCCAAAGCCTCTTCCCCTACCTAGTCTGTTCCACTTTACTCAACGTAGGAAGTGGGACTTGGTGCTTGTCAGGGGAGCTAAAGGGAAGGGAGAGATCATATTGACTGTCACTCACTGGCTGATTTGAGAGGTGGTCCAGGGGAGAATGGATTCATGCTGCAGTAGCATGTTGCAGAAACGTTAATGTCTGGAGCAGAACAGGCAGTGTGGCAGTAGTTCATCTAGGCACTTAGGCATTGTCATGGGGCAGCACTGAGCATTATGGCTGTGGCTAGAGTTAAACTTTAGTGAAAAACAACACCTGAAAGAAAATATTATATTTAAAGAAATCACACAGACAGAGGCTGGGGCTGTAGCAGCACCTGGCAGAAAGGGTGCATTGAGCAAGAAAAGTAAAAGATGACAGGAGGGGGTTAGGGGAGTGGAGTTTGCACTGGTGGTGGTGTTTGGGTGAATGGTAGGACTGAGAGTGGAGGCCAGACTGTAGCCTAAAATCTCATTTGGTGGCAGGTGCTATAAATATAATTTGAGGCTATACAAATAACAGCATTACTTTGTATGAGAGAGAGAACGTGATTAAAAAAAAAAAATAGGGGCTTGGTGGGATTGGGAACGGAAAGAAAGAACCACAGCAATTGTGGTTGTGGTTGCAATACTGCCATGCCAGATGCTAGCCAGATACTTGCCAAAGACCAGTTAGTTTCATATTGATACAACTCCAGTTTGCCAAAGGTCTTGTTGCAGTTTGTACTTGTTCTATTTTTCCTTAAAAAAAAACAAAACATAGGGCCAGTCAATATGGTATGTTTCTACCTGACTGACCCGGGAGGGAGAAGAAAATAGTTGGGGTCAAAATGATCCAGACTCTAGGATTCAGAGGGAAAGGGAGGGGAGGGGATGAAAAGTGGAAAGTACTCTGGGTCTGGATTCTGGAAGGAAAGGAGTCCAAGGAGAAAGATGGATGGTCTGGATGGGGAAAGGTTGGGAATATGATAGAAGGAAAAGACTGCAGCAGAAAAGGTGAAACTAGAAGTGGAGTTATTTGTACTTCCTATTATCTTGTCATGCATCCTTCTCCTCCTGTCTAGTTTCATGGCCACAAGGGATGGGCCCATTTTGACAGTATGTGCGCAGCTGGGTCAGGGTGCAAGCGCCTGTCTGGAGGCCTTTGAGTCATACTTTGCAGGCACCAGGCTTCATCCAGTCTCTTCCACAGACTACACACCACATGAGCGACGATGAAGATGATGATCATGTAACCTTGTGTTGGAAGGTATAATGTGGTGATGGTGAACTGTAATGAGCTGCATGGGTTTAACCTTTGTGTGTCTTCTATTTACTCAGGCCATGCCCCCAAAAATATTATATCTATATCTATACCTATATCTAGTGTATGTTCCTGAGTCCCCATGTCTCTCTAACCTGACAATGGTGTATGTTTAGTGAAATACAGTGCCTCATTCAACTTACGTCATGCTCTCTCATTTCCCAACCTCTGCTAAACCCATAGGGGCAGCCAGCCAGCCAGGGGCTGGGGGTGCACTATGCTCAGAAATTACATACGTGAGTAACTTGATGTAGGGGACCTGGAGGGGGGAAACTGGGGCTTCTTTCTTCTCTCTGCTGTCTCTACCGGCCTACAGATTACATAACCTGGTGTTTCCTAGTGTGTTTTGGACTTTGCATTATTTACGGATAATTGGTATGGGGTGTCCAGTCCCCAGCCAATGCAATGCAACTAAACTGTTGGTGATGTAGGAGTCTGGGGCACTGGGCTGGAACTTAGTGTGGAGGAAATAGAAATGATTGTGGTCCATTTTGCCAAATGGGGGACATCCCTGACCTACAGCATTATTACCTTGAAGGGCTGTAGGTTGTGTAGGTGTTTCAGCAGGCCTCTCATCTTTATTATGGCAGCATGCCTGGTTAAATGGCACCTGGTAAGTTTTGAGTCAGACACTGTTGTGCTGTGCCACAGTTGTTGATGATCCCGAGGGATAGCGATGTGGGTTGGGTAATTATTACAGGGGAACAGACTGTAACTAAATTACAGTATCCAGTTCTGGAGGGATTTGCTAGACTGTAACTTCTTTCTTGTCCTCACACATGCACATGTTTTAAAAGCTCTTAATTAGGACTTGCCTAATTTTTTTAAATTTTTTTTTAACTATTTTTATGCACTGGTACTCTCCATAGCATCCTTCAGAGGTACCCAACTCTACTCCCTACCATGGCCAGCCATCACTGGTTCACCCATCCCAGAGGAACTTCCCAGCACTCCGGATCACCCCCTGGAACTGGGCCCGCCCTCCCTCGGCGGCACTTTCTGAAATTAGAGGGTCCATCCCTCTGGGAGGTCGGCCGTGGATCCCCGGTGTGGTCTGGCCCGGTATTAGGGATGAGAGGGAGATCCCTGGGGCCCTCATTATCTCCTTGGTGAGCCAGGGATTTTCTACTTTTAGATTCCCCCCTCTCCCTGCAGAGCCCAGCCAGCAAGGCAACGAATTGCCGTGGCTCTTCCCCCATGGCATGTGCTGCGCTGCTCCTATCGGCGATCCTCCAACCACTGCACCAAGAGCGAGCGCACCTCGTACCCACCCCCCAGGAAGAGAGGGCAGTCCTCCAGTCCTTGATCTCTTCCCTCCCTTGCTGTGCTGCCCTGGCTCATTCCTGAACCCGGGTCGCCAGCATGGCGCTAGGTGTGGAGTGCAGCACCACCGGGCTGGCTAGGGACTTGCCTAATTGATGTGTGCTATTGGGGGTGGCAAGAGAGAGCCTGGGTAATTACCTTGGGAGGAGGTCGTGTTTCATTTTACCATTCAAGAAAGTCACTGATGCCAATATTTATTTTGTCTGCCTGTTGAAATTGTTACACTGCTGGTCCTGGAACAATTCCTATGAGCCTTAGGACTTGTTGATTCAAAGTAGATGAATAACCTTGACATAGTTTAGGGTGTGCAACCAGTAGCCCTTAAAATATACATAGAGGGTAATGTAATACTCCAGTATACTATAGGTGTCTGTAGTCATTGAGAGGTTGCCATGGCCCATGGCGCCCATTTAAACACTGAGACTGAAACTTGAAAGGTTTGCTTGCTATGGTAACTTAAATTTGACTACACACACTTGTTTGTACACAATGAAGCAGACCAGCCTTTTTCAGTGTGCTGAACTGAATGCGTTCACATCCCTGTCTCTTAGATGCATACTGTGTGTGTCTCAAGATTTATGGTCTTAATTTGTGACAGCTTGACTAATTATGTTAATGTTCCTTCAAAGGCAAGCAGTTTGCATCACATTATATAACCTAAATTAATTTACAAGTTGTAAACTGAAAATGTACATAATAGAATTGTTGTGAAAGAGGATATGTGGTTTGTTGAGGAACAGAATGATGTATTTGGGGACAAAAGGCATGTTACAAATACTCTTATTGTGGCGGTATGTGTTTGCTGGCAAATCGTATGGTCTTTCAGTAACAATGTATTTCTAACATCCCATGACAATGCTTTGTATATTTGTGGTTTTCTCAGATCTTTTGCAGGTCATGTAGTAATTAATGACTCGCACCATTAAAGATGGCCCCCACTGACCACACACAATTCTTAAAGATTTCTGGTCTCTGAGGTTACCTGTGAAATGTGCATGCAAGATTCATACTGTGGATGTATTAGGATGGTGCTGTCACATGTTTCTGATGGTAAACAAGCTTGACTTTGCAACTGTAACAATTGATGCAGAGAATTTGCCTGAGTCGGGTGGGCCAGGGCCCCCCTCCCCGTGCACATCACACAGCACTCCCTCCCCCCAAGCCTGCTCCAGTATAGTAGGGAATGTGTTGCTGGTGTGTGGTGGTGCATATACCCCTCCCTGCTCTGATCCCAACTTCTTATAGAGAGGAACATGTTCTTCTGATCCCACCCCTTCAAGTGCAAACGGTTCCCTAAACCTTTCTCTGGTGTCCTGTCTTCCCTCCCCCACCTGTACCCATGTTGTATGTATTAGTCTCTAGTGTGTAGGGGTACCTTGAGTCCCCATATTTGGTGCTCAACCCAGTAAGGATGGGAGCTTCCCCCCCAATGTTTGCGAAGGTCCCACCCCTATGGCAACAGCCTGAGCCCTCCCAGTCCTGCAACAATCCTGTGGGAATCTGCTTGCAAAGAAGTCCACCCCCCACACACACACACACACACACACACACACACACACACACACACACTGGCCTAGCCTCATACCCAGTGATTTGTGCCATTCCTGCATGAGGAATGTTCCACGCTTTCCCTAGCCTCCCTGAGGTGGTCGTGGAGTCAAGAACAGTGGGGGACTTCAAGAATGCATGGGACAGGCATAAGGCAGTCCTAGTGGGGGGTAGGAGGAAGTAAGCTGTTGGTTAACTAGGATCTGCAGCTTATCTGTTAGGTAGGAAAATGGGCAGACTAGGTGGGCCAAGCGGTCCTTATCTGCCGTCAAATTCTATGTTTCTATGTTTCTATGTTTCTATGTTCCCAGCTGCGTCATCAACACACATGCCCACACACACACCTGTTGGTCCCCCTGACTGTCTTGCCACAGTGACTGAGGTGACTGTGCCTGACACAGCTCACCACACATGGGCTGCCTGCTGTCTAACCGTAACAGGTAGTGCAGCTTAAGAATAGGGCACAGGTGATGACTCGTCATACTAGGCTGTGCTCCTCCTTATTACTGTTAGACAGAGGTAGCTGAGGTGGCATGTGGCAGGCTGTGTCGGTCACAATTGATTCGGTCACTGTGGCTCAGTCAGATCAGACAGGGGCATCACCAATGTGTGTGTGTGTGTCTGTGTGTGTGTGTGTGTGTGTGTGTGTGTGTTTTGATGCTGCAGCTGGGAAGGGAGGAGTCTGACACTAACCACCATTGAGGAACGGGCAGGGGTGGTGCAAATCACTGGGGTACAGGGTCATTCTGACTGAACTCCAGCCAAAATGGGGAAGAAAGACCAGAAGACACCTCACATCCACTTTCTGAAGTCCCAGCCAGCAGCCAAAAGAAGGAAGAAGACACCACATGATAAGTACAATGTTTATTAACATTCACACACAGTAGCAAATAGAATATCAAGTTTCTAAGGGAAATCGCCAACCCCCAAATGCCTCTGCCTACCCCCCCAAAATAAGGTGTTGTCTTGTTAAAGTTTAAAAACAAGCCTTTTAAATGGTATTTCAATTTCATTCCCATACTTGAGGCCAGGGGGCTTAAACCCCTGACCCCCATGTTATGATACAAGTTGCTCTGTTCCCGTAATGCCTGGTGGTGGTGGGTTGACATCTGACCCCCTTGCCCCCGGGGTGGGTCTTTGAACCCTAACCCCTGGACCCCCCGGTAGTTGACCTCTGACCCCACTGGTGAATGACCTCTGACCCCTGGGCTAGGGGCGGGGCTTTGACCCCTAACCCTTGGGCCCCACCAAATATTTTACAAACCCAGCTCCTATGATCACATCTATCTGGACCTTGGGACTAGAATGTAACTCCCCATCCCCATTTTGCATTGCATTGTGCTATGTCTGAAAAGGACTTAAAGGAAAACTACACCCAAAACTTGAAAAAATATATGCTGTGCAGAGTTTTTTAATTTGTATGTGAAGTTCTAGTGTTTCCTTCCCTCTGACTGGTATTAGGAGTTTTTCTTAAATTAGCCTGCTAGCTTTAGGGTAGTTTTACGACCCCTGGAGATCTCCATATCAAATAGTTTTATTGTATTTCTTTGTCCTACAATGCACCTTGTTTCATGTGATGGTGATGTAGCAGAGCCCATAAATCCAGCAGAAAGCATTGCATTACAATCAGTTCACAACAATAGAGATGGCTATATTTTTAAAATCTGTAGAGTTCAGCTTGGTGACCACCTCATCCTAAAGGTTTTACTGTCCTGAAAACTTTGCTGCTGGTAATTTTGTGCAGCTTGTAAAGCTTCCAAGATATTTAGTTTGTTTGGCATCGTGTGCTGGAATGTTGGGTCTCTCTACATCATAGTCACTTGAGACAAGATGCACTGTGGGAACAAGAAATACAGTTACGCTATCAGGTATGAAGATCCCCAGGGGTCGTAAAACTAGCATAAAGCTAGCAGGCTAATTTGGGAAAAACTCGTAATACCAGTCAGAGGGAAGGAAACACTAGAACTTCACATACAAATTAAAACACTCTGCACAACATATATTTTTTCAAGTTTTGGGTGTAGTTTTCCTTTAATTCTAGTATCTTGCAAAAAAATAATATCTGACTGTAACAGCCTCAAGTCATTCATGCTCAAGTCTCTCCGTATCCCATTCTTTATGCTATTCACATTTAAAGTTAAGATACGGAAGTCACCCATCAGATACAAAAAAAGAAAGAATCCACATGACTTTAATGTTTAGGTCTGGTAGCCCATTTCCTTCTCCCAGTGCCACCTTCCTCTATCTCTGAAGATGTTCCTTTGGAGGAGGTGACTGAGGAAGAATCTGACACTGAATCCTCCTCGTCTTCCACTGTACCCTCTAATCTTTTATCCAGACGCAATAAATATATTTATTCAACGGTAATACTTTCTTTCTAGTCACAGTCTTCCTTTTTTTCCCCTTAGGGCCTGGAATCCCATTCTTCTCCCGCAATCTCTTTTTATACAACACTGTCTGAAAAGATTTATCCAACTCAGAAAGGGGGCATTGCCGAATGTTCTAGAGCCATGTCTCCTCCACTTGTCCCAGGCAATACATCCACCACCTCAGCCTCTACTTCCATATCTAATGCTTGTATACCCTCTTCCTGAACCTCTTCCCCCATGTGGTCCTCCTGTACCTCTTCTGTAGACAGCTCCACGACCGTCAGTTTCTCACCAGCTGTTTCCCCGTTGGACCCCTCTATAACCTGAGGTCCACCTTCTGCATCTTGTCCTGCTGTCTGCAATTCCACTCCTGCCTGTAAGTCTGTGTCTTTCACAAGATTCTCTTTTGCCTAAAGAATGTACCGCATCCTTTTCTCGGAGGATTGAGCACATCCTACTTTCTGGGCCTGTGTTATCAAAGCTTTGTGTGAATGACTGTCAGCTAAATTATGAGAAGCCCATGGACATTTAACATATGAATGACCTCTTTCTTCACAGAGATTACACCTGAACACATTTTTACAGTTAGCTGCAAGGTGTCCTGTCTCCAAACAATGGGTACATTTAGGCGTGTCACAAGCATTGCTAAGATGCAGTCTAGAGCCACACTTATGGCAGGATCTGGACTGACCTGGGTAGAACAAGGAACCCCTGTCTCTCCCCAAGTAGAAAGAGCCCGGCAAATGAGCAATCCCACTGTTGGTCATAAACAACTTACACTTAATTTTCCAACCCCCAGTCTAAAATTGTTCAGAGTCTCTCACTGGCACTGGATGTTCTAAAACCTCACATCTTTTTTTCAGCCAGAATAAAATGACTGCCAATTCCACCCCCTCATTTTTAAACAATACTGTAATCACTCTCACTGCAGGTTTGGTAATCGGGATTGCAAGAAATGGGGTCCATAAGGGAGAGTCCTTATAGCACTATATTTGACCCAAAACCTATCCAAAGCCTCCATAGTTTTGAAACTGATATCATAATTATAGTCATCCGTGTGAATCAACGCAAACACTTCAGATGCATAAAATTTCAATGACTCTTTCAGCAAACGTCTCCCAACATATACTCTGTCTGGAGGGTCTTGTAACCCCCCCTTTATAAATCACACTAATCGCATTACGTCTTGTTGCAGGTTCTCTGTTAGCAGATTTAAACAGATCAGCCATTCTCAGCACCAGTTTAAATATTTTTCTCTTAGCAGGATCCTGTAAGTTGTTAAGTCCAAGACCCACTGCAAACATTACTCCATCCTCCTGCAACACAGGTTGTCCTTGTCCCCCTTCCACCCCAGCATTGTTCGCTTTACTAAGTCCCTGAGTAGGTTCAATTCCAATCGGATGCTTCTCAGCTCCCATAGCAGCCCCTGCAGTCTCATTGCCAGCACCCACAGGAAGCATCCCAGAGTTTACCTCTGCAAGGCTATGTACCCATCTCGCGGCCTTTGCAGGCTCACTATGTGCCAACCTCCCAGTCTCAGTAACCACCGTGTCTGCATACTCACATACTGTTTTGTCGGACAGGTCTGGAGACCATCCATTCTCTGTGCATATCCAGCCCACAGCCTGCAACACAGCCTCTAGTGCTCATCCTTGCTCTTCCAGACTGCGCCTTTCTACAACTTTGTACTCAGTTGGTGTGCTATCCCGAACGTTTTACCAACCTTCCCTCCCAGCGGTTTCAACAATTTCAGGTTTTCTCCAGACTGGCGTCTCTCCTCAGACCGCGGCATTGTCGGTTCAGCAGTAGTCTCCTTAGTATATCCAGGTTGCTGGACCGCCTTGAACACTCCAATGCTCCCACTGAATTCATCACTTTCCAGCACAACTCCCCGCTGCAGTGTACGGACTCCATCTGTTTCTCCCAATTCCAGATTCGAACTTACAGCTCGTTTGCTTCCCTGTTCACAACATAAACCACCAGACAATTTGGGTCCATGCATGGTATGGGATGAGCTCTCAATTCCGGACATCATTGGCGAGTAATTCACTTTGGCTTCATGTTGGGTCTCTAGGATTCTCAAGGCTGGAGAGGAGACCGACTCCTCTACCTCCCTCCCGTCCTCATCCTTCGACATCTACGGCTTAGTGGCCATCCATCCACAGACAGCAACTCCCCCTACCTGTGAGTAGGGGAATTTCCACGGTGTCCTGGCCAAATTTCCCCCATTCACTAACAATACCACTAGCAGCTTAATCTGGTTCAGTTTCAGTTGGTTAACCTCTGTATCCCCCCCCCCAGTCGCCCCTGGAAAAGGGACTTCTAGTCTCAGTGGGCCTACCGGGTCAACAAAATTCAATAAATAAAATAAATAAGACTTTGGCTCCCCTCCCAGACCCACAGAGAACTTTTCATCCCATTTTTCTTTTGTTAGGAAAATGGTAGAGACCCTGGATCTGCAAACAGCAGAAGAGACCCAGGAAGAAGAAGCAGCACAATATATGGAGCTTATGGGGCTGACACCCACCAAGAGGCTCCTTCTGCCTATGTACAAGTTCTTTAAGAAGGATGCCCTGGAAATTCTCAAGTCTCCCAACACTGTCACACCCACTGATAAAAAATGTGACAAGAAATACCAGCTTGAGAGGTCAGGAGCGGAGTTCCTGTTTACTCATCCTGACCACCAGGGTATTGTTCAGCAGGCCGCCTGTGAAAAGGTTAAAACTCTCTTGTCATCTCATCCCCCCCGAGAAGGACTCGAGGGGAGAATAGATAGCATGGCAAAAAAATTGTACTTTCGGCATCCCTGGCAGTTCGCCAAGCCAGCTATCAGGATTATGCAGCCCTCTATCAAAAGGCTGTTTGGCAGTCCATTGTGGATAATGCTAAGGCTAACCCCTCTCTAACAGTTTCAGAGCTGCTGGATACTGCAAGGCTGGGCTTGGAGGCTTCCAAGTACCAGTTTCAAATGGCAGCTGACACACATGACATAGCTGCTAGATGGATGGCAGGTACCATAGCACTAAGGAGGTTTGCCTGGCTGACAGCCACTAATCTTACCCAGGACACCCAGAGTAAGGCTAAGGATTTCCCAGTCAAGGGCCATTCTCCTTTTGGTGCCCAAACTGAGGCATACATGAAGAAAGTAGATGAGTACAAGGCTACTTTCAGGAGCAATTTTACTAGAGAGAGAGCCTCTCCTTCCACTTCATCTCATGCTAGGGGAGGCAGGGGTAGGTCCTCTTTTAGGAGGTCTTTCTTTCAAGTGCAGGCTATTCCCCAACAGCAGTACCAGTCACAGCAGGGTGGCTTCTACAGAGTTGGGGCAGAAGGGGTTCCATGAGAGGATCCCGATCCGCACAGCCTCAGCAGCAAGCAAAGCAAAATCCCTGACTTTCTCCCTCAGGCAGCCTCTCCGTCTCCTGTAGGGGGCAGTCTGACTCATTATTTTCAGGAATGGATGAAAATAACCAGACAAGTGGGTTCTGGAAATAGTGAGTTAGGGTCTGTCCCTTTGTTTCAAGTCCCTTCCTCTTCCAAGATCAAAGCTGTTCATACCAGCTCCTTTCACAGAAAGAAAACTACTGGAGCAGGAGGTGCAGGCTTTACTGCTAGCAAGAGCAGTGGAGCCTGTTCCCCCCAACCAAAGAGGGCAAGGGTTCTATTCAAAATACTGCCTAACAACAAAAAAGAATGGGGAGTGGTGGCCTATACTAGACCTCAGACTGCCAAACAAGTATCTGGTAAAACCAAGGTTCAAGATGGTCACATTGGCCATGATTCTGCCAGCATTGCGAAAAGGAGACTGGCTAGCCTCCTTAGACCTAAAGGATGCATATTTCCGTATTCCCATAAGAGAGTCACACAGAAATTATCTGAGATTCAGACTCCCCTCAGGCTGGGGTTGGGGGCGCTCTCCTGCTCTGTTGCCAACTCTCAAACCAGTGAAGAATAAGCTAAAGAAGAGAGCGGAGGATTACTACTTTATTTTTCACCAACTAGGGCCTGACGATCCCCTCACAGTTTTGTGGGGAGATTGGGGTAGTGGTCTTGGGAACCCACCTAGAGAAAATGCCGTGGAAGGTAGAAGGCAGTACAGGCTAACAATAACGCCTAGGAAGTATACACACCAAGTTTATCACTGATTGTGAGGTCAGCTCGAAGATGCAGCTGGCAACACCTAACTGTTTGTTAAGTTTAGGAACTTTTGATGTTCATAAGTTATTTGTTAAGGATTTGAATAGTATATTTAGAATGGTAAGATGATGTCTGGTAAAAAGAATGGTAACAGATATGAAACATCGGAGAAGGATACACAAAGAAAATGGTTAATTTACAAGTGGTAACATGTAATATTAAAGGAACGCATTCACCAGTAAAGCAGACTAAAATTCTTGGAGAATTAAATCAGATATGCTGTGATGTGGCTTTTATCCAAGAAACACATCTCAAGGAAACAGAGCATTACAAATTAAGAAGATCATGGGTGGGGGAGTTTTTTGCCTTGGTTAGTAAGGAGGGTAGAAAATCAGGCATAGCGATTTTAGTTAGACTTGGCTGCCCCGTAGTGGTTTCCCAAATAGCAACTGATGATGAAGGCAGATACCTCAGGATTACAGGAGCAATATTTGACACTCCAATCCACCTGGTTAATATCTATGCTCTGAATGTAAAGGCGAGGTCCTTTTACTAACAGCTGTTAAACTATTTGATGGGTCTACCTCAGGAGCAGATACTCATCGGGGAGGGATTTTAATTGCGTCCCTCGCCCTGTCATGGACAGATCGTCAGGTTGTATTTCAACCAACCAGGGGGCCACGGAGATCTTGAGATAGGTAATAAAACAACTGGGCCTAGTAGATCTATGGCATTCACACCACCCTAAAACAAAAGACTATACCTATTTTTCACATACACAGGGATCATATTCACGTATAGATTTGTTTTTAACCCAAAAATCCCACTTATACACAACTTCTAATTCCCAGATACAGCCAATAATGAATTTGGATCATGTGCCAGTGGTGGTTATTTTTTATTTATTTATTTTTTTATTTATTTAAACATCAGTTTACAACCTTTGAGCCAGAGGCTCATTTATAAAGGTACCTCGTCACATAGAGGACACGGACAATAGCATGGGAGACAACAGATAAAACAGGAACAGGAGCAACAGATAAAACAGGTACAAAGTAAGTGTCATTCAAGGTTACAGTTGGTTCAAAACAGAAATGAGGAATACATGGCTAATCAGGCTAGCAAAATTAGGGTTAGTGATTGGGAAGGAGGGGGAGAGCCAGGGTGGAAGAGAGTATAGGGAAGGAGGTAAGGAGGAGGGGTGGAGAGCAGCTCGGTGAGCATTGTCAGGCTTTTTTTTTTTTTACACTGTCAATTGCACAAGGAAAATCTTTATGAAGACTGAATGTGTCCCTACTAGTGGAAAATTCCTTATTAGACAGAATAAGAGATAGAATCAAAGAAATCTTTTATGCAAAGGAGAACAAGGAATGTCAACCCATAATGAGATGGGATGCAGTTAAAGCAGTAGTGAGAGGGGAATTGATTCAGGCAGCCTCCAGAAACAAGAAAATCAAACAACTAACATACAAGAGACTCATTCAAAAAATAAACCGGGGAAACAGAACATAAGCAAGCCCCAGGGGACACCAACATTCTAAATAAGTTGAAACAAGCCTGAGTGGAGCTATGTGAGTATGAGGAAAAAGAGGCAGAAAGACTAATAAGACTCTTAGGGTATAAGTATAATGAGGTAGGACACAGAGTGACCCATATACTAGCCCTTAGACTAAAACAACAGGAAGTGAGTCGTACAGTCAGCAAAATCAAGAAAGACACTGGAGAGGGGGAGAACTGGGTATCCCCAGAGGATATTGCATTAGCTTTTAGAAATTACTACCTGCCGGCCTGGTGGCGCTGAGGGTTGAGGCACTAGATGCCACACTTCGCGCTATGCCGGTGACCCGAGTTCGGGAACAGACTCGGGTGGCCGGGGGTCAGCAGGAGAGAGGGAGGATCGAGCATCCCAATGGATGCTCTCCTCCCTCAGGGGTGGGAGACCAAGAACGCATCCGTGTTCTGCATCCCCTTCGTAGCCAGTGGAAGCACCGACATTTGAAGGGGATGGAGGTGGCTCAGTTCATTGGAGCCGGGAAGGGGGGACGTCGACGGTGCATGAGAGGTCTGGCATGCGTCAGCACGCCACCACTCGGGACATACGTCCTAGCGCTCGACGTCCCAGAGGGTAGGGGAAACCAGGGAGAAAATGGAAAAACACCTCTCGGCAGCCCTGGATGAAAGCCATTCTGGTTCCATCCGGACCACCAAGAGGGACAGACCGCACTGTGCAGGAGGAGAGAGGAGGCACTCTAGGGGTAGATCCCACGGAGGTGGAATGGGGGAATGAGTGGACGGAAGGAGTGGGCTCCGGGAGCAGACAGGAGAGATGAAGAAATAAAGTAAAAAAAAAAAAAAAAAGAAATTACTACCAGGCTTTATATACAGAAGAGACGGACCCAACCCAAATAGAGTCAGAAACCCAAAAATTCCTTGCCCATCTGGATCTCCCCAGTCTAGATCAGGAGAAGGACAATCTGAGAACTAAAATAACCCAGAGAGAAATTATTCAAGTTATTGGAGACCTGAAACATGGGAAGGCACCGGGACCCGATGGCTTTAGTAGTGAATTCTACTCCAAACTTATGGAAACAATAACACCCATACTAGCAGAGGTCTATAATAACTGTATAGAAGAAGAGATGGTTCCCCTCTCTTGGTATTCAGCAGTGATAACAGTCATCCCAAAAGAAGGAAAACAAAGAGATAAGTGCACCTCCCACAGGTCCATCTCCCTCCTGAACCAAGATTTGAAAATCTTAACTAAAATACTGGCCAACAGGTTGCAGAAAGTAATAAACAAATGAATCCACATGGATCAGATGGGATTTATTCCGGAAAGGCATAGAGCAGATAATGTCAGGAGATTGTTGAATATTATACCCCGACCAGGAGAATCTGCAGAATCTGAAGTAGCAATATTCGTAGATGCCGAAAAAGCATTCGACCACCTTAACTGGCAATACTTGATAGTGGTGCTGAGGGAGATGGGTATGTGGGATGATTTTATGAAATGGATAAGGTTATTGTATGACAAACCTGCCGCACAAGTGAAAGTGAATGGAACACTCTCCACATATCTAAAGATACAGAGAGGGACCAGGCAGGGATGCCCCCTGTTGTCACTGTTGTTCACCATTAGTATCGAGCCACTGGCACAGGCAATAAGGCGGCATACAAATAGCATGGGGATAAAAGTAGGCGGGGATTTTAAATAAAATATCCCTATAAGCAGATGATGCACTAATATATGTCTCTAACCCAGCATCATCCATACCACCACTGGTAACCCTCACTCAGAAATGTGGACAGATTTCAGGTTATAAAATCAGCCAAGAGAAAACAGAGATGAGACTGATCTCAGGCAACTGGAATAAAAAGTGGAATGACAATATGCCCTTTACTTATACAAAAAAAACACATTAGATACTTGGGAATAAAAATCCCTTACAATATAAGAGATCTATACAAAATGAATCATGCAGGGTTAAGGAAACAAATCAAAAAAATACCTGAACAGGTGGAAACTGATCCCCTTGAGTTTCACCCAGAAGCTAGACACTATTAGAATGAACATACTTCCATGCTGGTTATTTCTTTATCCCACCCTCCCACTAGAAATACCTTACAAAGATTGGCAAGATATAGAAAAAGAACTAGCTAACTACATCTGGGCAGGTATAAAGCCTCAAATTAGGAAACAAACACCCTTGGTCCCAAAAAAGGAGGGGGGCTGGGGACTACCACATCTGGAGACATACTATAAAGTGGCACAAATGATGCCACTTTTAAAAATGCTTATACAGGAAGATCACCCGAGTTGGGTGGAGATGGAGGCAGGGGCCCATATAAGGCTCTCATTACAGGTACTCCCATGGGCAATGACGAAAGAGGGTCTTAAAGATGTTACAAACAAGTGGACACAGCATACTTTGAAAGTTTGGATTCAGATTAGACAGAAATGGGAGTTACTCACACCAATCTGGAGAAATAACCCACTCCAGTATTTCCCACTAGTACTTAGAAAGCAGGAGCTTATCTCCTTTCTCCCTTGGATAAAGAAAGGAATATATTCAGTAGCACAGTTACTACATGGGGAAGAGGGACTCAAACCTTTTGAGACCCTAAAACAGGAATTTCAATGACAAAATACAGAGTTATTTAGATTCTTTCAATGCAGATATATGTTGAACACAGAGATAGGGATGCTGGAGGCCACCCACCCCCTGACTGAAGAAGTTATAGTACTGAAGAATAGAGTGCGGACTGAAAATACTAAACAAGTAGTATCCCAGGCATATGCAATATTAAGAGAGGGAGAAGGGCAAATATATATAGGAAAAAATACAATCGGAGTGGGAGAAAGAACTGGGCTATTTTATCCCAAACAGTGCTGGGGGAGAATATGGGAGGGAAACCAGAAAATGACTGGTATTCAGACACGGAGAGAATTCAGATGGAAGGTTGGGACCTGGTTTTTCAGAGTTCCCACAATAACAACACATTTTAAGAGACAGAATTCAGAGCTATGTTGGAGAAATTTTTTGGAGGACTGGTACTCATCTTCATATCTTTTGGGACTGCCTGAAAATTAAAAAATACTGGATCCAGATACAAGGTGTACTTACACAGATTTTTAAATTACATCTGACTCCTCAGTTTGAACATTTGGTCATTGGCGTCCCTCCAGTATAGCTGAAAGGGAAAGACAGTAAATATCTCTATTATATTTGTATAGCAGCAGCCAACAAGGCCGTTACACAAAACTGGTTGGCAGCAAAAAAAACAATAAAGAAATGGTAAAGTAATATGACTTGTATCAAACACATAGAAGCTATAGCAGCAAAGGTGCAGTTAAAAATAGATAAATTCAACTCCAGATGGCTACCTTTTTATGAATACATTCAGGAAAAAACATGTACTCCAATTTTAGACCAATACCTGAAGTGAAAGAAAGGGGACAGGAGGAGGAGGCCAAGAGACTAGAGCATAGAGAATGAACTTAAAGATAGCAAACAATAAATAAAATAAAATATTCTGAAGGAATGATGGGAAAAAATAAAATAATAAACAATAAAACAGCAAAAATTCCAGACACGTCCTGTTGTATGTTTTAAAATATTTTTTTTTATTTAGATGAAAGCTTAAAATGTTAGATATTGTATTTACAAGTAGAAATTCTGGAATGAAGATACAATGGTTGGAAAGATAATTAAACTAAACAGGTAAAAATGGATTCTTGAACTGCCAGACCTGGACCAAGAAGGAAAGATCGAATCGTGGATATCAGCTGGGGTCTAATTTGGACTAGAATGATGAACTCTGTAAAGGAAAAGAGACATTGCTGATGTGTCACTAACAAGATGGAGAGTTTGTGTATAAGTAAAGCGTAAAAGTCATTTGAATGTATTGCTGGTTAGAGATAGATGAAAATTGTACTTCCCTAAAATTTGATGGTATTGTATCAAATGAATTTCAATAAAAAGAAAAAGTTAAAAAAAATAATAATAATAATAATACTTATGGTACTTAGTGCAGGGCCACCATCCCATACAGTGTTTTAAAAGACTCCTTTTTTACCCCTTACAGTACAAATTCTGGATCCAGCATAGCCACGAAATAGATCCACCTTTGTCATTTCTCCCTAAATGCTGTTTGCTTATTATGTATATCTGCCATTAAACCTTCTAATTTATAGATCTCCAAAACAATCTGATGCCAATCTGAAACTGAAGGAATATTTGTGGTCAGCCATTTGCAGGTTATCGCTTTTTTTGCTGCTAGGAGATATAATGGCAGTAAAATACAGTGCCATGAGGGGATATGTTCTGGGAAGATTGATAGTAGCACCATTCGGCTGTGAGCTCTACTTGTTTCCCAAACAATCCAGTAGCTCTTCCTGTAGGGTATACCAGAATGGCATCAATCTGAGGCACAGCCAGAATACATGTCCTAGATCTCCCAATCTACAGTTGCATGCCCTCCAGCAATGCCTGTAGAATGACAGCAGATACTTAGTAAGAATCGCTGGGAAGTGGAAAAACCTGGTTTGACACTCCCATGCAAACTCCTTCCAAATATGTGATGAGGTTATTTTCATGGCTTCTAGGGACATGTCATTCCATAAGGATGGAGGGACAGCAAGTGACACATCATTATTCCAACTTTCCAGTACCGACAGAGATGAGTCTCCTAAGGACTGTCTCAAAAATTTATATAATTGACCTATTAGTCAGAGTCAATAAAAAAAAACAGAGCAATAGTACCTTGCTAGATGTTATACTAGTGAGTAAACCTCACCTCTTCTCGCATGCCGGAGTTTTATTCAGTGATATCAGTGACCATTGCCCTATTGCAGGAATAAGATCAGCTCGCAAGCCATCTTCTCCTGCTAAGTTTATACCAAGGAGGTCGAAGAAAAAATTCAACGTTGAGGCATACCTGCATGATTTAAATCTCTCAACACGCTGGCAAGAATACTACCTAGCTATCACAGTGGAAAAGCGATGAAGTATTGAACTATATAATCACAGATGCCCTTAATATCCATGCCCCAATTTCTATGGTACGCACAAAACAAATCCTGTCGATGGTTCACATCTGAGCTCAAATCGTTCTTCTTGACAGAGATATATTATGGAAAAGGCACGAAACTAAGAGTCCACTGGCTGGATCCTGTTCTAAAGAGCTAGAAATAGCTGTACCAGGAAAGTGCGGGATGCTAAAGCTGCATATTATATGTCCGAACTTAACTCCTCCTTCCATAATCCTGCCAAATTCTGGAATACCATAAAGGACATAACAGGTCAAGACCCTAGCACTACACTCCCAGTCAAAATTCACTATAATAATGGACCAGTCTCTGATAGATTGGAAATATTGGAATCATTTAATAATCATTTCGCAACTGCTGGCCTAGCATTCGACATCTCTCCGGCTAGCCATCTATGCTCTCAGCTAGGCATGAAGAGTCCTGATGCTCGGATGACTGATTCTACCTTCTCCTTCAAATCAGCCACCTTGAAACAAGTCGAAGACCTAATTTCCCAACTGGACATCAAAAAAAGTGCAGGTGCAGACTCCCTTGATCCTTATTTTTTAAAAGTTGCCATGCAAGCACTAGCAGTTCCAATAACACACCTATTTAATCTCTCATTAAAACAGGCTCTATTCCTTCAATCTGGAAAACAGCTCAAGTCATCCCCCTATTGAAAGCAGGGGACCCTACGGACCTTAATAACTACAGACCAATTTCTATCCTACCGGTGTTATCCAAGCTGCTTGAAAAAATAGTGAGTACTCAATTGAGAGGATATCTCAAAGAGGCTAATCTGCTAAACCCTGCACAATCAGGATTTAGAACCAAACATAGCACTATCTCAGCCCTGGCCAAAGTAACAAATGATTGGCAAAGTGAATTGGATAAAAAAACTGTATATGTGCTGTATTCCTAGACCTGAGTAAAGGCTTTACACGGCCACTATGATCTACCTCTCTTCCTTGTATTCCATAGGCCTAGATGCATCTTCCCTTAAATGGTTTAATAGCTACCTTATGGGAAGGACCCAGCAAGTGAAATCTGAAGGAGACCTATCTCCACTTCAGCCTCTGCAAAGAGGAGTTCCTCAAGGATCCATCCTAGGCCCAATCCTATTTGCCATCTACATTAATAACATCGATATTAATCTCACCAAAGCCACTGTACATCTGTTTGCAGATGACACCGTCTTATACGTCAGTAACCCCTCTCCTGTCTCAGCATGTGAAGAGCTACAAGCAGAATTCAATATACTTCAACATCAGTTACTGGAAAAAAAACTTCTCCTAAACGCAAAAAAAACAAAGGCAATGTTGTTCTTCCCTAAATCAAACTGGCAACCTCTCTAAGCATTCTCCCCAACTTCCACTGTGATGGGTGAAAATCTTGAATTGGCCAAAAGTTCAAATATTTGGGGTGTGGCTAGACTACAGACTTGACTATCTAACTCACCTGGAAGAACTACTGAAAAGCTCTCGCAGAGGCTTGGCCTCTTTCACAGAATAAAGCATTTTTAAATAGGGATGCAAAAAGAAGTTGGTCCAGGCCACATTCTTTCTAGTTTTGGACTATGGAGACTTCCATACGGTCGCTGCCCTAACTCTTATCTGCATAAACTGGACACACTTTACCACAGAGCATTAAGGTTCATCACAGATCTTCCCTTCAGCACTCACCACTGCTCACTCTATGCTGCAGTTGGATGGTCTTCACTCCATTTCAGAAGAAATAAGAATGCCATACTTTGGACATACAGAGCCTTATCTAAAAAGCTCCCAAACTATATCTCAGACTGCTTCACACAGGTCACAGCAAGTAAATATGCCTTAAGAAGCCTCAATTTCATCATGCTTAAGTGCCCAATTTCAACACTGCATGGGAGAACCTCTATCAGCTACATGCTATCTACTTTATGGAATATGACACAGAAGACCCTGAAATTGAGCAGTCATATTACAGTTACATCCTTCAAACATCTGTATACAAGACTCATCAAAGAAAATGCAACTGTTTCCACTAATACTAGAGTAATTTATTACTAGTGCTAATCTTATCCTTCCTCCCCAGTCAGCCAGTCTATGGAATGATCCCACGCTATTCAAGTGCTCTACCCCATAGATGTATTGTACCCACCCTTCATCTAGCTCCCATCTCTTCCTTAACCTCTTCATAGCCCTATACCCTGTCATTCTACCGCCATTACAGGCCCCAGCCCATCCATCCACCTTATAATTAATATCATCTTCCACGCTTCCCGCCAACTTGCATCCCACTCCTGCTCCCCTCTCCCCTTGTCCCCACTATCTATGTTATTTTATCGATTTATTGAACATTTTGTTTGAATGTATGTTAGACAATGTGAGTTATTTTCAAATTTTGTATATAATTGACCTTTGTAAGTGTTGTCATCTGTTATATCATGTAATTTGAACCTTGACCTTACCAGGCCCATCTTGCAAATGAGCTGTGCTCAATGATGTTCACCTGGATAAAGATTTGATTGATAGATTGATTGATTGATATTAGGTGGCTCCATGGGTGAACCTGAAGTGTATCTTTTAATAGGGTCCACAATAAAGGTGGGGTTGCGGGTATTTTGGGTACAACTTCCCATTGTCTTAAAATGTAGTTTTTCACTTGGGAGTGGCAGAAGGAGTCTCTATTCGGGAGTCCATATTTCCCCTGTAATTCAGTGAAGGGAATAATACTTGTATTTGTTAAAAAACTGATTGATATAGTTGAGTCCTAGCCTTCTCCAAGATGCAAAAGTTAAATCAAATTTAGCTGGGAAAAATTATCTTCAGATAGTAGTGCATGTAGAAAATTGAATCTTTAAATGCAGTTTTCTGCTTTTAAGTTATGCCAAACTTTTAATATTTGAGCAGTATATTTAATAAAATTATTAAGATGAGGTGCTCTTTCCCCTGAGGCGAAGACAATCTTCTCAATGTCATATAGGTCATTGATTATAAATTCAATCTCTTTCCAGGGGGCAGTGAAGGACGGGGTAAGTCATAGAAATAAGATTTTAAGAAAGGACGCTTTAGCATACAGCGTAAGGTTTGGTAGTTGGGCCCCACCTTGAGGTATAGATTGCTGGAGAAGAGAAAGGTGGACTCTTGGTCTCTGTCCACCCCAGATACAATCAGATATTATTCTGTTCCATGACTTAAAGTAAAATCCAGATGGGAAGGAGGGAATATTTTGGAATAAGTATACAAGGGGGGGAGAATATTCATTTGGATAGTTTCTATTCATTGGAAAAAAGTGAGAGTCATTTTCCCCCATCTAGTTAAATCATTTTGAATAAGGGTGGAGAGGGGCTCATAGTTAACCAGTTGTAAATTCTTAGGCCCAGATATTCAAAGCATAGCGTGGTGCGCAAAGCAATAGCGCTGTAATAGCGCAGGAATAGCACGGAGCCGCCATATTCAAAGGACCATTTAGCGCGCGCTAACAGCAGTAGCGCGGGGCAAAGCACTAATGTATGCAAGGGGCAACAGGAAGGGTGGTGGCCCATGAGGGATGCGCAAAGGGATATTCAAAGGCCCAGCACCACGCTAGGACACATAGCGTGACACATAGCACTGCGCTAGTTACCGCCTATAAAAGGCTGGTCTTAACCCAGGGCAAAACACAGAGGAGGAGAGACCAGAACAGGAAGTGGGAATGTGTGCAGTGCCTGTAGCAGTGATGCTGCCATTGATGGCAGCTGTAGTGGAGGAGGAGGAGGAGGAGGAGAGGGAGCAGGCACAACATGGGCCACAACACAGACCAAGGAGACAGTATGCTGCAAACAGGTGGTACCGGCCCAGGGTCTCCTTCGAGACACTGCCTGATGACCACATCACTGGCCGGTACAGGATGAACAGGGGAATGTTGAGGCAGCTCTGTGAACTCCTGCATGAACAGCTGCACCCAAATACCAGACACAGCCATGCCATGACAGTGGAGGAGAAGGTGACAGCAGCGATGTGCTTCCTCGCCACAGGGACGTTCCAAAGACCAACGGGGGGACACCATCGGGGTATCGCAGTCTGCCACCTCACGCCTCCTGACCCAGTTCCTAGAGGCTTTCCTGCCACATGTTGGGGAGTTCATAGTATTCCCCAGCATGGCAGCAGAGCGCAGAGAAACAATGCAGCGGTTCCATCGGGTTGCGCACCTACCATCCATACTGGGTGCTATTGACCGCACCCATGTCCCCATCCGTGCACCACCTGGCGATGGCAGTGATGTGTACGGTAACAGGAAGGGGTACCACTCCATCAACTGCCAGGTGGTGTGTGATGCGGCTGTGTGCATCACCAATGTCTATGCACAGTGCCCCGGCAGTGCCCACGATGCATTCATCTGGCACCAGTCCCAGCTGTGCCAAGCATTCGAGGAGGGCAGGATAACCAGTAGTCAACTAATCGGTGAGTAGTAGCATACAAGGCATACACACACCAGCATGCATGGGGCAGGCATTGCAGGCCAGGAAAGGGTGTGGGAGGGCTAAACAGGGTGCAGGACAGCATCCGGATAGACTGCCGTGACATCACTAACAGGTATACATCCCTTGACAGGGGACAGTGCCTATCCCCTGCGACCCTGGCTGCTGACAGCAGTACTCCGACCAGCTACAGTGGCCGAGGAGATGTACAACGAGGCACATGCCAGCACAAGGAACATCATAGAGAGGGTGTTTGGCATCCTGAAGATACGATTCCGATGCCTAGACACATCAGACGGTGCCCTACAGTATACACCTCAGAAGGTATGCCGTATCTTCCTAGCCTGTTGTATACTGCACAACATGGCAATGAACCATGGGATACAGGCACCTGAACCTGAGGGACAGTCTGACAGTGAGCCAGAGCCAGCGGTCAGGGGGATAGTGGAGCACCTTGAGAGAAGGGACCCTCGCATGGCACGCAGGGCCATACAGCACAGGGACAACATCATCAGGACACTGCAACAGACAACAGGGTAAGTACAGACTGCACAACAACTTGAAAAGGTACAATTAATAATGACTTTAATGTGCACATGGACACAGATGAATGACAATAACAATACCAACAGTAAACCTATACAGTGGATCTGACAACATGTGTGCATGCGTTGTGAGTTCGGGGTTGTGCAGGACACGCTTGGGGGGGCCGGACGCAAACGGTGTGGTGTCGGTGGGGAATTGTGATGTGTGCCGTGAGGGTAAGTGATGCAACCGTGGCAGTGGAGGTGTGTGTGTGCATGTGTGAACGTGCATGTGGGTGTGCCTATGTGGCAAATGTGGGGTGATGAGTGCGCTGTGCCACATAGTTAGCGTGGCCATCAATGACGTCTCCCACCACGCATGTGACATGTGCCACTACCGTGGGACACAGACCCTGGTGTGCTCTATGCAGAGGACAACGCCGATGTGAAAGGCGAGGCAGGAAGAGTCGGCCTCCTGTGCCCCCGGGGGACGGTGGAGCCTGACAGGGTGGGTGGACGGCCACGGCGGCGCTGGGTCATGGATGGGGTGTGTGATGCTGTTGAGCTGGAGCCACTGGCAGCCCTGCATCCACGGCCTGCCCGCCTGTGTGCCCCTGTGCCGTCTGCACCATGGCCAAGCATCCCATGCTGGCGAACCCTATGCACCCCACGCAGGACATTCCCTATGTCAACCACCGCAGCTGACAGACCAGCAAACCCATGCTCGATGGCACCCACCAGGTGGCCCATCCTGTCCTCCGCCCACTGCTCAGCACGGCAAAGCCCACTGTGATGGCCTCTCTGATCTGCGCAAGCTCATGGCACATCTCCCTCCGCATGCCATGAAGGTCCATAAACGCCATAAATGCTGAGAGGTGAGAGCAGCCTGCAGGGGTGGGCGGGCACCATGGCCATCCTGTCCCGGGGCACATTACCCTGAGCTGTAGCTGGCAGAGGTGCCTGCTGCACAGGAGCAACTGGATCCTGTCTGCTGCTGGCGACTACTGGTGGTGGTCTGTGGAACGGTATGGGCATGAACACCAATTCGCGTTGTACCCTGCACACCCTGTGGTTCTGCGCTGTTCCCTACACTGCCCACCACCGTGTACACAGGTACAGCCACACCGATGATGCTGCATGCACCACTGGCACCCATCCCACAGCCTGCTGGCAGCCCTTCCCCTGCATCCCCTTGCACAGGCACAGCCAGGTGTTGCGCCAAGTCAGACACATCAGTGTCCTCACCACTGGTGACAGTGAACAGTAGGACGTCCCCACACCACCCTCCTCTGACTGTGCTGCATCCTGGTATCCGTGTGTCCAATACCCCTACTGACCCTCCCCAGTCAGTAGCTGCCCTTGGCTATGTGTGTGCCACACATGCATGGCGTCTGTGCGGCCATCTATTGCACCATGCCAGGATGTTGATGGTCGTTCCCCATCGTCCCCCTCCACTACCGTTGGGACCTGTCCACACATCCTTGGCAGCCCCTGTTGTCCTGCAGGCCTAGCAGTCACTGCTGTGGAGACAATAGGGACAGGGTCGGTCACCCGTACATGGACACTGCACACAAACACCACCACCACTACCACCACTATTCCATGCACACCCCAGGACACGTACCCCCTTCACACAGGCCCGTGACCCCATGCACCCACCAAACCCACAGTGGCCATGCCCATACCAGGCAGCTGTTAGGCAGACCACTGTGCACCCTGTGCAGGACACCCACAGCATTGCCGTGCACCCATGGCAACACAACATAGGGTATACACATGAGAATACTGACCTGTCCTTGGCAGTGCGAGAGGCATCTCACACCCACCACCTGGCACACCTGCGACCTCCACCGTCCTGAGGGTCGATGCCACCACAGCCATGTGTGGCTCCTCCACCCGCTGCTGGTGTTCAGGTGGTCCACCACCGGTCCTCATCCTGTCCCTCAGTCGCTGGGCCTCCTCCTCCTTCGCACGTTGCAGGAGGTCATTCCATCTCTTCCACACAGCTTCGGTTGTCCTGCCACGTCCCCCTACAGCATTCACAGCTGCAGTCACCTCCTCCCAGGCTTGGCACACCACTGTGTCAGTGGCCCTGTGCATGCGTAGCACCTGCTCCCTCTCCTTCATGGCATGCACAAGAGTGTTCAACTCCTCCTGCGAGAACTTGTGTGCACGTATGCGCTCCTGGCATGCTGCCGAACCTATGGGATAGTCAATAGGGGACATGTGTCATCGGCCGTGTCGGTACTGCATTGCATTACACATAGACATCACAATGCCCCCCCAAGTGCCACAGGCCACATGGACATATGGGAGTGCTGCATGTGCATGCAGTGCACTGCGCCACCGAAGTCACTGTGCGTCCGTGTCTGTACATGTGAGCCCTGTACACACATGTGCACTACCCTTACCCTAACCACCTTGTACTGTACTGTGCCCTTTGTGTTCACTACAGTGGTTGCGTGGACAAGTGCACTAGTACGTAGACAATGTCAGGGACCCAATGCATTACGACATGGTGCATGGGCCGGCACAGTTCCGGACATCATGACATCCTGCATGGGTGCCATGGCCTGTCATGCCACACATCCAGGGAGTCATGTCAGTGGGCAACTGTTGCAGGACACACCCCTGCAGGGGATTGTGCACGGTGCACTGTACATTTGGTTGCAGACGTCTAGGGATGTACACCATCACCCAGCGCAGTATTTGCCTGTGGTCCAACATGGGTCAGACCATTCACCAGAGAATGCATCTCTGTGCTCCTGTCCATGCTGAACCTGTTCTGGGATATTGACATTCAATAGTGTCCTACAGCAGTCATACACACCTGCCTCACGCTGCTCTTCCTCCTGTTGCATCTGTACACCAGTGTGTTGTTTACGCTTAGATTCCTTATCGGGCTGCAGTACCACAACACAACACCGGCGGTGCACCGCACTCTCTTTTATAGCCCATCTAGGCAATCAAGCGTGTCAGTCATGCAAATGAGCGCATAATGATATGCTAATCACACAGTTTGCCCCATGCATGCACAAGTACCCTCATTTGCATACCCTTTTTGAATATGGCCCCGATTTGCCCCGTGCTAGCACAGCCGCGCTGTGCAAATGTCAGTGCAGGGCTATTGGTGTTGCAGCACTGCGCTATCCAGATAGCACAGTGCTATGTGCCTTAACGCGGTCAACATGCATGCTCGCGAGGCCCCCATGTCCACGCTATAACCCAGTCATAGCTCGATGTAGCGCCGCACTGGACAGCATAGCACGGCACTATATGCATGCATGGAACACAACCTCAGGGCCATGCGGGGGTCACGCATGTGCAGTGTGGTTGCTTCCGGGTAGCGCCGCGCTATGTCATGTGATAGCGCGGTGCTGCAGGGATTGTTGAGGTGCATTCCTGGTAGGGCAGGGTGTTTGTGTCCAACAACATTACAGTGCCATGTCTGGACGTGCAAGACAGCATGCAGTTGTGCACAGGGACAGGTGCTGGGGGGACGTAGATTCCACAAACCTGGTGCAGCTGGTCATGAAATGGCACAGGAGGCTGTTTGGGGAGGTGAGGGAGGGGGACCTCCCACGAATGCAAGTGTGGGAGACGGTGGCTAGGAAGCTCAGTGAGCATACCGGCATACCCCGCAATGCAGAGAAGTGCCGCCACAGGTACATGGACCTGAGACGCAGGCAGAGGCAGCAGCTGGAGCGATACAGGTGCATGGTGAGTGATGGCACTGTGCCTGTGCCAGGTGAGTGGTGTTGCATGTGGAGTGTGCATACATGTCAGGCTTTGTGTGCGTGTGGGTGTGGGTGTGGTTGTGCAGAGGGGGTGGTGGTGTGGGGGGGTCTGGCCATGGGTGAGTGGGTGTGTGGGTGTGGGTGTGCAGCAGGGGTGGTGGTGGTGGGGGGGTGTGCTTTGGGTGTGGGTGTGTGGGCATGTGTCTGTGTGCACAGCTGTGCGCAATGGTGCACCATGCTGTTGCACACTGTGTAAAGGCACAGTGGCACATGTATTCCCCATAGGGGCACGGTGCATGCCGTGACCATTGCTGTGGGTGGAGGGTGGGGTGCATTGTGTTTAGGGTTGCATGTGCATCTTGCTGTGATTCACAATGTGTATGTTGTGTCATGCTCTAACTACACTTTCACATTTGTCCACTGTAGAGCGGATTGAGCAGCCCATGCCCGCAGGTGCGACTCAGCCCAGGACACAGGAGCGGAGATGAGACAGCACGAGGGCGCCATCACTTCCACAGCGTGTGCAGGAGAGCGGCACTGATAGCGGTGGCGTGTTGCGTTAGTACCTGTTACATTGCTCTATGATGTGTACACTTTCATGACGCTGTGCACCACATCTGGGTGTCCAGCCACTCACTTGTCTGCAAAGGTCACTGGGCCGGTATGGTGTAGCAGTGTGGTGTGCGGTACAGCTGCGTTTCGCACCACAGCTGGGTGCTATCAGCCTTGCCTGGGGGGGCAGTCACATTGCAGTGCTGTGCGGGTGGCAGATGGTGTTGCTTGCTTGAGTGGCGGGTGTTCCGTGGGGACACCATGCTGATGGCTGACCTTCCCACCTCTGTGGTGCATCCATACCACCACCCACAGGACGTTCACAATTGCACAGGTGGTGGTTACTTGCTGTGCATGTGGGACAATACGGAGCATGCCTTGCGGACTTACCTCTCACCCTTCTGGACACCTGCTTTGTAGCACTGCCTGTCACACTGTGTTACATACTGGCACTGTGCCATACGCATTGTGCGTCCATCCATGTGTGTCTCGTTGTGAGGTCACTGTGTTGCTGTTTAGTTGCAAGATATGGATATCACTGTGCTATTACATTATGTGCATTGTTCCCTGCCAATGTTGACCGTGGCTGTGGAGGTGGTCCTCACTGTGTGGGGAAGGGGGGTCCTGTTATGTGGGTTGGGGACACTGACATGTACCATGTCTCCGTTGGGTGATATGCTTTCAGTGGTATTGCCTGGCGGCATGTGAAGGCCCTTCAGTGACAGCGTCTGTGCCCTGGCTGACTGTTGTCCCCTGGCCTGTGTTGGTCATTGCCAGGACACTGTCATGGTTCATTGATGCTCCTGCATGCATGTCGTTGTTGTTTGTTCTGTGCTCTGCATTGCTGTGCATTTCCATGTGTGGCTGGGCAGCATGTCCCAATGTGTGGATGCCCTTGTGCATGTCCTTGCATGTCCCTTGCACCCAACTCACCGGGTTTCCAGCTGTGTGTCTGCCGTGTTTAGCGGTGTGCTGTATCATGGTGGGTGGTGTCACATGTCCTCCGGTGCTGTCAGAATCGCCGTCATCATCTGTGTTGGGTTCTGTGTTGGTGCCTGTGTTGCCCTGTGCTGCATTGTGGGATGCTGCCATGTTGTCATACCACTGCAGAACTCAACACCATCAGGGATAGCCCATTGGAACATGCTGTCCATCTTTGTATGGCAAGGGTTGGCTGCTGGTTGCCCCCTGTGTGGTGTACCATCCTCATGGTCTCACCCTTCCTCTTGTAGGGCCACTACGGGCATCGCTGTGGGCAATGCATCCCGAAGAGACAGAGGGAATGGAGGAGCTGCTGCGCAGGATTGTGAGGCAGCAGCGAACACAGATCGAGCAGCAGGCCATCATTATTACTGAGTCCAGGAGGGTGGCAAACATCCTGGAGGCTCATCTCCCTGCTCCTGCAGACACATAGTTATATCCCTGTTGTTTTTAAGTCAGCCCTCACCACCCCCCCTCACTGGACTTGATTCTCCTTTCCTTGCCCATTGTCTTCTGTCCCTGTGTGTGTCCTCCTCCACTTTGCACCCTTGGCCTGTGTCTTTCCATCCCTCCATCTGTTGTCGTCCTTATGTTTACCTTTGTGTGCCTTTCCCTGCTAATGGTGTTTGACATTTTTATCATGTGGTGGGCATTTGGGGTTGTGTGTTGGGGGGGCTTGGTGGGTATTTTCTAGTTCTATTTCAGTGTTGTGGGGAGGGTTGTTCAGTGGTGGGTGGGGCATTTTGTACTCTGGGGTTTGTTACTCGTTATGTTCTGTGTTATATTTGCTGTTGTGTTTCCATTTGCTTTACTGTTCATTATTGTTTATTACACTGGTTAATGACATTTTATGGTGTCCTGTGTCATTCTTGGGTGCTGGGGTTCCACATGCTTTGTACTGTTGCTGGTGTTCTCCACATAGGTCTGGGTTGTTGCTGGACTTTCCCGTGGATGTGTGGCATCCTCATGGGTGGGCACTGTGGTGTGCTCCTGATACCTCATTCCAGCATGTGTTGCCTTGCATGTGTCCCAGGGTCGGGCTGTCTCTGCACTGTATTCCATTGTGTGTTTGCACTGCCTGCCTGGTACTATATTCAGTGCTGTCTTGTGTGCTATATTCAGTGCTGTGTTAATCCTGGGCTTTTTTTGCACTGCACTTCTGGGCCTGTTTTGCCCAGTTTCCTTTGCTTGCTATATTCAGCGGGGTTTGCCCTGGGCTATTCATTTTGAATATGGCTGGCATTTTGCTCCCGGCTAGGTTTGCATGCCAGGCAGTGCTATTCACTGCCAGGGGCTAACCTTTGAATATCTGGCCCTTAATGTCTTTGGGAATATATATTTCCAGGTGTTTAATTTTAGTGCAACGCCATTTTAAGGAGAGTGTTTGCTTTAGCCGTTGGGATGGGAGAAAATATAGAATACCTCAGTTTTGGTTATGTTCAGTTTGAAGTTTGCCACCCTCTCAAATTCATGTAAAATATCCCAAATTGCCAGAATTGACTGTTTTGGAGACAATGCTGTTAGAAGGACATCATCTGTAAATAAAGATACCTTATATGATATTTGTCCCAGAGGAATCCTCTCGGTATGCTTATCCTTTCTGAGAGCTATAGCCAGGGGCTCCATGTAGAGAGCAAACAAGAGAGGGGAGAGGGGCATCCCTGCCTCATCCCTCAGTGTAGGGATATAGGTGGGGCAATGGCCCCATTTATACGGCTATATGCTTGGGGGCTGGAATAAATGTTTTGAAGCCATTTTAAAAATGATTCAGGGAATGAAAAAGTAGACAGGGTATCCCATAGAAAGTCCCAGGACACACTGGGCAGTATAGCACAGTGGTTGAAGGCTCTGAGCTGCGAACCTGGAGACCTGGGTTTGAATCCCACAGCCCCCACTTGCATACTGTGTGACCCTGAGCAAGAAACTTAACTTCCTTGTGCTCCCAGGTCACACCTGTAAACAAGCTTCAGCTTAGTGTCTCTCTCCTGGTTAAAAAAAAAAACCTTGTCAAACACCTTTTTGGCATCTAAACTCAACAGAGCTGCTGGGATTTCTTTTGCATGTATGTATTCTAATAACAGCATGGTCCATCTAATGTTATTGGTGTCACAAACATGCTCCGCAGGTCAGGCCCTCTGCTCCCACAGTGCCAACCTCGAAGTGCAATAGTGTGAACAGGAGACAGACAGGATAACCCTCCTGTTTGTTTTGGGTTCGAATCACAGAATAGCCTCAAGTCTTGGGGGTCAAATGTGAATCTTATGCTAGTGCACCCAGTTAACAGGCTCAGATATGTACCCTCTTTGGGAATGCAGTACAATCTTTCACCCAGTGGCACCCAGCAGGTTTTCAAAATGTACCCTTATGACTCAATATGAGACCTAGGTATATTATTACCTTTACCAAGATTAATAACACATTCAAGCCCTCAACAGCTGTTAGGCTTAAACACTGGTTCAGCATTCCCATGCAAAGGAAAACTGAGGAGACACAGGCAGTATTCAAGGAAAATGTTGTTTACTAAAAATTGTAAAATAGGTAAAATATCAAACACAGAACAAATATATCAATAACTTACAGTCACATAAAATAAATAGGAAGTTACAGAACACAAATACGCCTATCTCAAATACTTCAAAGTTCCAGCTGAATTATCTTTCTAAAGTGCCTGGTTACCAGTCCACAGACTAAATGTGTCTTTGATTTACGGGAGTCCTTCTGCCCCAACTTGTCATATGCAGACCAATTCAAAAGTCAGTTTTCTCCACCTCCTGGTGATGTCACCCATGAGGTCACTGTTAGATCTGTGATAAATCTGTAATCTGAGTATGGATATCCACAAGGATGTATGTTATTAATGTGAAAATCAGCAACTAGCAATTTCCTAAAATATGAGTCTCTTGTTCAAAACATTCCCTTTGATGTTTCATAACCCCACAATCTGTCACTAGTTTTCTGTTAGGTGAGAAAACCATAAAGGGTCAGCCAGGTGACTTCCCTTCCTGCTAAGGTCATAAAATTCATATTTAGTTCCCAGCTTCAAAAGCAGGAGCAGGTTATAAAGGGTAATAAACTGTCCCTCTGGAAGGAAGGCTTTAATTAGTGGTTTCACTGGTCTATTTATCACATCCTGCTGTTTTCTCTCTCTGACACTTTTGAGCTCAAAGGTCAAGTCTCCTTACACTGACTACCATCCTTAAGCAGGCAGTCACATACCATATACATTTTATTCATAACACAAATATTATACAATATAACAATAAGCAGGTGGCAGAGTGTCACAATCCTCCCCACCTAGACTGAATTTGGGGGATCTATCCCCTGCATGAGATGAGCTCCCCAAGTCAGTTAATTGCTCAAACTGACGGGAAAGTCCATCTGCATTTTCATTGGCTGCCCTGGCCCTGTGTGAGACAGTCATGTCATACTTTTCAAGGCAAGACTTCATCTTAATAGTCTACCATTCGTTTTACCCATTTGTGCCAGCCAAACCAGGGGGTTGTGGTCAGTTTGTACCTCAAAATTCTGCCCATATAGGTATGGCTCTAACTTCTTTAGCGCCCACACCATGGCAAGACACTCTTTTTCCACAGTTGAGTAAGCCTGCTTCCTGGGAAGTAACTTTTTACTGAGGTACACTATAGGGTGATCTTTCCCTTGGTTTGACTTCTGACTCAGCACTGCCCCAATACCCACATCTGAGGCATCAGTCTGGACTACAAAGTGTCTGCTATAGTCTGGACTTATCAATGCAGGAGCACTGCACAGTGCCTCCTTTAGTCTTGTAAAGGCTTTTTCACAGGCTGGTTCCCAGGTAATTTTCTTAGTCATCATTTTCTTTAACAGGCCAGATAGGGGAGTGGCCAGGGCACTGTAATTTGGTACAAATTTCCTATAGTACCCTGCTGTCCCTAGAAAACTTCTGACCTGCTTCTGTGTTTCTGGTCTGGGCCATGCCTTGATTGCCTCTATTTTCAATTGGTTATGATGGAGCTGTCACCGACCTACAACATGCCCAAGGTATGCCACCTCAGCCATGGGAACCTGGCACTTCTCAGCTTTTACAGTGAGTCCAACCCTCTGTATCCTGCCCAGCACTTCCCTAAGGTGGGACAGGTGTTCCTCCCAGCTGGCACTAAAGATGGCAGTGTCATCCAGGTACCCCATGGCGTACTCCTCAGCACCATTTAACTCCTGGTTCACCAACCTTTGGAAAGTGGTGGGGCCTTCTTCATTCTGAAAGGCATTACTTTAAATTTGAATAACCCTGTCAGAGTGATGAAGGCTGACCTCTCCCTAGCTCTGGCAGTTAACTCTACCTGCCAATACCCCTTTGTCAAGTCAATAATTATAAGGTATGTCACCCCTCCCAACTTGTCTAGGAGTTCATCTGTCTGTGGCATTGGGTGGGTGTCTGACTTTGTGACTGCATTGAGTCCTTGATAGTCCACACAAAAATGAGTAGAGTCATCTGGCTTGGGAACAAGGATGACAGGTGAGGCCCATGGGCTGTGGGATTTCTGGATTACTCCTAAATCCAGCATTTCCACCCCCTCCCTCCTAATGTCCTTTTGGACAGCCTCTGACACCCAATATGCAGTCCGCCATATGGGCGCCTGTGTCCCTGTCTCCACATCGTGCATCGCTAAGGGGATTAGTCCAGGCTTGGTGCTAAATAGTGGGGCAAAGTATGCTAAAACCACCCTTACTTCCTGGATCTGGTCCAGGGTCAACTGGGGTGACATTTTAATTGCCTCCACAGAGGACTACCACTTGCTTACTTCCAGCAAGTCCAGAAGGGGGTCTCCTTCATCCTCATCCCCTCCCCAGGACTACACACTGCAAACACCATGTCAGCCCTATTAGCATATGACTTCATCATGTTGACATGGTACATTCTTTGTGTATGTCTTCTGTCAGGTAACTCTATAATGTAGTTTGCGTCATTTACCTGTCTGACTATTTTGTACGGTCCTATCCACTTAGCCTGCAGCTTGTCTTTCTGGACTGGGATAAGGACCACGACTTCCTGACCTACAGTGTACAAGCAAGCTCTGGCTCTGTGGTCATACCACACCTTTTGTTTTTGTTGGGCAGTTGCCAAGTTGCTCTGGGCTGTCCCCATAAGCTCCTTCAGCTTTTCCCTAAACCTAAGGAAATAATCCATTATGGGAGTTCCTTGGGTGGCGTGCTTGCCTTCCAAGTCCTCCTGGATCAAGTCTAGGGGCCCACGTACCCTACGTCCATATAAGAGCTCAAAGGGGGAAAACCCTGTTGACTCTTGGGGTACCTCCCTGTATGCAAACAACAGGTGGGGAAGGTATTTTTCCCAGTCCTTCCCATGCTGTTCAGCAAACACTTGGAGCATTGACTTAAGGGTACCATTAAATCTTTCCACTAGCCCATTGGCTTATGGGTGATAAAGTGTCATGCATCTCTGCACCATCCCACACTTCTCCCACAAACATTTCATCAGGTCTGACATGAAGGAATCCCCTTGATCGGTGATAACCTCCTGCAGAAACCCAAAACAGGAGAAAATCCCTAGTGAGGCATCTGCCACTTTGTCTGTCCTCAGTGAGGATAGGGCGACTGCCCCTGGGTACTGGGTGGCATAATCCACCACAGTTAGGATGAACCTTTTTCCAGAGGAGCTGGGGGTATTTAAAGGCCCCACAATATCCATTCCTACCCTCTGGAATGGCTCCTCCACTATGGGTAAAGGAATTAGGGCTGTTTGGGTTTTCTTACTTGCCTTCCCTATTTCTTGGCACTGGTGACAAGACCTGCAATACTCCTTCACCTGCTGGGTGAAGTTGGGCCAATAGAAATTCTGGGCCAACTGCTGCACAGTGCATGCAATTCCCAGATGGCCAGACATGGGAGTATCAAGTGCAATCTTGAGCAATTGCTCACGGTACCCCTGGGGAATGACAAGCTGCCTGCCCATCACCCCTCCCTCTATCTTAGCATCCTGCATATACATCAGTCCATTGCCTGAATAAACTTTATGTTTCCCCGTCACTTCCCTGTGCTCCATCAGAGTCTGCCCAAGCCCTCAGTTTCTCTAGACTAGGGTCACTTTTCTGAGCAGCTGCAAACTCCTTACACATTCCCAAGGCATGGGACAGGTCCCCTTCAGTGTCTACACTAGGGTCCCTAGCTCTAGTGTCAGGGCATTCAAGATCACTGCCATCCCTAACCCTCTGACAAAGGGTCACACCTTCCTCCTCAGAGTAACCCTCCATAGCTGTTCTGTTTACTGCTACTGGGGGAATTTCTACTGCCCTTTCATTATTCTTCATATCAGGAGACACAGGCTGGGGAACCAGCCTCCCAGTGGTTTCTACAGGGGCTTCTATGAGGTCCAGGGAACTACAATTTTCCATTGCCTCTTGGCTGCAGGTAACTGCACACACCATGCCGTTTGAGATTGTTGCCACTAATTACATTGACAGCCAAAGTCTCGGCTACGGCAACCTTTTGCACAGTCCTCCCCATCTCACCCCAGTCTAGGAGGACACTAGCGAGTGGCAATGTTTTCTCCTCCCCAGTTAATCCCTGTACAGTCACAAACTGATTGGGTATAAGCTGATCAGGCTCTACCAAATCCCCTTTTACCAAAGTCAGGGACGCCCCATGTCCCTTAACCCATGTGTCTGTACTTCATTCACAGTGACTGGGTGTATGTGTTCCCTCATATTTACTGGCATGCTTTCAGGGACACACAGACAATCCACTTCTTTCCTAGTACCACTTTGTGCACTGCTTGCCCTTTTGGGACACTGTCAGATGACCAGGTTCTTTGCAAACCCAACATTCATTTCTTTTTTCAGGTAACTCTTTTCTTTGTAACCTGGGGCTACCTGGTTTCGGTGTATTTAGGGAGGGTTTTAGCTGACCTGAAGGCACGCTTTTCCCTTTCTGCACTACCACTCCTGCCCCATTCACTCTCAGAGCAGGTCTGCTCCTGGCATTGTGGTCCGAGAGTTCAGCAGCCTCTTGCACTGTTTTTGGATCTCAGTCCTTCAGCCAGGTCTTCAGCTCTGCTGGGCATGCCCCAAAAAAACTGCTCTAACAGTACAGCATTTCACATTTTTTCTACAGAGTCTGCTTCAATTCCTTCCCACCAACGTTTTAAAAACTGATGTTGTTTAGTGGCTAGCTCCTCGTAGCTCATATCAGGGCTTCTCCTGAGCTTATGGAATTTAACTCTGTATGCCTCTGCTGTTAGCTCGTAATTTTTTAAAAATGCATCTTTAAGTTTACTGTAATCATTACTGTCCTCGTTGTCCATTTGACCAAATGCATTCCGAGCTTTTCCAGTAAGTAGCGGGGATAGCTGGAAGCTCCAGGACCCTCTAGGAATATTTGCCTGAATGCATACTTTTTCAAAGGAATTTAAGAAGGCATCGATATCTTCCCCCTCTTTAAAGTCAGTGATAAATTTGGAATTTAATTTGTAACCCAGTCCTGGAGTCCCAGTTAACCCCAGGCCACTTACCTGCTCTGGTGCTGGTGTTTGGAGTTGTAGTTTCTCCAGTTCATGTTGCCTCTGGTGCTCACGCTCTTCTAGCTCAGCATCTCGCTGCTCATGCCTCTCTTCTCTCTGGAACCCCAGCTCCATTCTCCACAATTCCATCTGCAGCATGAGCCCTTCTGGCTCCAGAATGTTGGTGACCTTCACCTGCTGCTGTGGCCCTTGGCTTGCACTGACCCTGCTGTCCTTCTCACTGGATCTGAACACTGCACTGGACCCTGGCCCCTCCACGCCCAAGGTTCAGTCCTTTTCAGTCACTGACTGTGACTCGAGGCTTTGGGCATCGGCTGCCACAAGAGCCTCTACGAGGTGTTTTTTGGTTCTGCCCTCGTGCTGGACTCCTCTCTCTTGGCACAACTGCCTCAGGTAGTCTGCAGTGTGCTCGCTGTAGTTGGAAGCCATCTTCTTCCCTAACTACAGCTACACTAACTTGCACCCGAAAAAAAAAATAAAACAAGTAGGAACTTAGACTGTAAGCCCAATGATATAGTTCTGTTTACTTTTAAAAAATCACTGCCTTATTTTGCATGTGAGCTGTACAGTATTAATTTGACACACTGGACTATTAATGCTCATGTTACCAAATACTTTTAAATCGCACTGCTGCCAACCAAATCTGTCACAAATGCACTCCACAGGTCAGGCCCTCTGCTCCCACAGTGCCAACCTCAAAGTGCAATAGTGTGAACAGGAGACAGACAGGGTAACCCTCTTGTCTGTTTTGGGTCTGAATCATCTAATAGCCATGAGTCCTGGGGGTCAAATGTGAACCTTATGCTAGCACACCCAGTTAACAGGCTCAGATATTTACCCTCCTCAGGAATGAAGTACAATCTTTCACCCAGTGGCACCCAGCAGGTTTCCAAAATGTACTCTTATGACTCAATATGAGACCTAGGTATATTCTTACCTTTAGCAAGATTAGTAACACATTCAAGCCCTTAACAGCTGTCAGACTTAAACACTGGTTCAGCATTCACATGCGAAAGAAAACTGAGAAGACACAGGCAGTATTTCAAGGAAAATACTGTTTACTAAAAATTGTAAAATAGGTAAAATATCAAACACAGAACAAATATATCAATAACTTACAGTCATATAAAATAAATGGGAAGTTACAGAACATGAATACATCTACCACAAATACTTAAAAGTTCCAGCTGAATTATCTTTCTAAAGTGCCTGGTTACCAGTCCACAGACTAAGTGTGTCTTTGATTTACAGGAAGTCCTGCCCAACTTGTCCTATGCAGGCCAATTCAAAAGTCAGTTTTCTCCACCTTCTGGTGAAGTCACCCATGAGGTCACTGTTAGATCTGTGATAAATCTGTAATCTGAGTATGGATATCCACAAGAATGTATGTTATTACTGTGAAAATCAGCAACTAGCAATTTCCCAAAATATGAGTCTCTTGTTCGAAACATTCCCTTTGATGTTTCATAACCCCACAGTCTGTCACTAGTTCTCTGCTAGGTGAGAAAACCATAAAGGGTCAGCCAGATGACTTCCCTTCCTGCTAGGGTCATAAAATTCATATTTAGTTCCCAGCTTCAAAAATAAGAGCAGGTTATAAGGGGAAATAAACTGTTCTTCTAGAAGGAAGGCTTTAATTAGTGGTTTTACTGGTCTATTTATCACATCCTGCTGTTTACTCACTCTGACACTTTTGAGGTCAAAGGTCAAGACTCCTTACACTGACTACCATCCTTAAGCAGGCAGTCACATACCATACACATTTTATTTATAACACAAATATTATACAATATAACAATAAGCAGGTGGCAGAGCGTCACAGTCGGTAGAATTTCTTTGTTTAATAAAGCCGGATTAATCAGGGTGGATGAGTGCTGGAAGGATTAGTTCTAATCTTGTGACCCATATGGCCATATAGATTTTATAGTCCATGTTTAAATTGAAATTGGACGATACGAGGATGTCTCAGTGGTATCTTTATCTGGTTTGGGAAGGGGGGCTATTACTGCGTAGGCCCAGGAGATGGACGGAGGCTCTCCCTCTGCAACTGCTCTGAAAGTGGGCAAAAGTGTGGGTAGGAGTAATCCTGCACATTTTTTATACCATTCTGCTATAAAGCCATCTGGGCCCAGACATTTTAAGGGACGTAAGGCTTGGATGTGATTTAAAACTTCGTCTGCTCCAATTGGAGATTTTAGAGTATACATTGAGCTTCCATGAGTTTCAGGAGTGGTAGGCAGAATAGAAAGTTGTCTCTAGTGTCTGGAGTACTGGAGGAGGAAGGAGAAGAGTATAAGGACTGGTAAAAGGAAACAAAGGCCGATCATATTTATTCCTCCTTGTGAAAGGTTTGCTTTGATATGGGATGTTGTTTTTTTTTGTTTTTTTTTTCCTTACTCTTTTTTTCTCCTGCTGGCTCCTGGTCAGCACCCTTGTCTGCCCTTCTCTTTGTCTCCGGCCACTGTCCAGTCTGCCCCTAGCTCCTTAGGGCCCTTGCCTTCTTCCCATGTAGTGGGGGGTGGTGGGGAGCCCCCAACTCTCCCACCAGGTCCGGATCCAGTTCTGATGATACATCTGAAACTGGGGTGCCCTTTAGACAGCCATCAATCCACCACGACCTAGGGCGCCATGTTCTGTTTCCTTGTGCCCCTTGTTACGGGGGTGTGGCATGCAATGACACCTGTGATGGGGTCACGCACTCTCCCGTGCACACCACATCAAATGTCTGCCACACTCCCGCCCCTTGTGACTGTGGCCCCGTGTCACCAACCCCCAGCCTTCACAAGGGGTCAGGCGTGCACCAGCCGCAGATTCTTCCCCCCAGAGATGGAGAGCAGTCCGTCGGATGCTCAATTCATCTCCTCCCTTCTGACCCACAGCGACCAGTGCCCGCTCCTGAACATGGGTCGCTGGCGTGGCGTGAGGTGTGGCGTCCTGTGCCTCAACCCTCAGTGCCACCGGGCCGATATGGGGTTTTGATTTTTAAAATTGTTGCTGCCTGCTTTCTAGCATGAAGCTTGCAGGCCAGTAGTTGAGTACCCCTGGATCCTCCCTCATAATTAGCTTGTTTCAAGTATGTTAGGGTCTGCAGCACTCTAAGGTCCATCATTTTTTGTAGGTCCTTTTTGTATCTTTAATTTTCTTTGGAGTTCGGTGTCTCCTTCCCTATAAAGGAGTTGGTAGACCTGGAGCTGTTCTTGTAGAGTATTGTATTTAGCATCTAATTTACATTTCTGTCTTATTGAATAAGCGATTGCCCCCCCCCAATCACCATCTTAAGTGTGTCCCACTGTATAGGGTCTGAGGTGTCTGATGCGCTATTATCCTGCAGTATCTGGGGGATATGGGTGCACCTATAGTCCAGGTATTCCGAGTTTCACAGTAGGGAAGAGTTGAGATACCATCATTTCTGTTTTTGGGGTTTACCCAGGTCAATTTTTAAAATCATAGGGTGATGATGAGAGAGGAGACGTGGTTGCAGGGACATATCATGAACTAGGGGAAAAGTGCTTTCAAGTAATAAAGAAGTAGTCCAAATGCTGGCCTGGTGGCGCTGAGGGTTGAGGTGCTGGATGTCACACCTCGCGCCACGCTGGCGACCCGTGTTCAGGAACGAGCACAGGCCATCAGGGGTCAGCAGGGGAGGGAGAGGATCAAGTGTCCAGAGGACTGCTCTCCTCTCCCAGGAAGGGAGGGCTCGCACTTCTGCCCCGAATGACTGCCCCCAGGTGGAGGCCAGAGGGTAGTGTGGGCCAGAGGGGCCAGACATAGGGAGGGTGCCGTGGGACTACTGCGGACGTGTGCACACCTCCACATGTGCACGTCCTGCATGTGCACCCCAGCAACTGGCAAGGGAGAAAAAGAGGAAAAACACTTCTGCTTGCAAGATGACAACCGACCTCCCTCGGGCTCCGCACCCGGCGACCGGGCAGGGATAAGTCTTGATGATACTGGGGTGACGGGGCTGGGGGGCTCAGTCAGAAGGGGGCAGCCAGAGGCAGAAGGAGGATAAAGTGTCTAGTAAAAAAAAAAAAGAAAGACGTAGTCCAAACGAGAATAAGTTTGGTGGTGACTAGAATAGAAAGTGTAACCCTGTACTGACAGGAATAGCTTTCTCCAGACTTCCACAATTCCCAAGTGAGCTAAGATTGCTTTTAAATATTTTAACACATTTGAGGTTCTATGGGCCTGTGGATTAGAGGAATATAGCTGGGCAGAAAGAGCTACGTTAAAGTCACCCCCTATAATCAGTCTTCCCTGTAACAGATCCAATACTTTGTGCAAAAATGAGCGCATTATCGGGAGGGTGGACTGGGGGGGGGGTAAATAAACATTCAGTAATGTCACTTCCTGAGAATAAAGCATACCCCTCAGTGTCACATACCTGTCTTGAGTGTCTATATGTTTTTCTTGTACCTCAAAGGGGGTGGAGGCTGGCACTTGAATGGCTGCACCCCATCCGCGGCCAGTAGAGTGGGAGGAAGCGTAAACATCGTAACAGTGGCTTTTGATGTTCCACTTCAGACAGATGAGTGTGTTGTAAGAAACAGAGATCAGCCGCTTGTTTTCCAAGATATTACATTAAGCAAGTTTTTTTTATGGGGTTATGAAGACCATTGACATTCTGTGAAAATATTTTAACAGGGTTTACTGCCATCAGGAACAAAAGAAGAAGGGAGAAGCTTCCCCAGGAGCAGAAAGGATAATCACCCAGAGACATGAAAAACTCAGGCCACACCAGCCTCGTCCCAGCCACCCTGAAGGACCCAATGCAGCCGGCTGAGAAGAAGAAGATGAAGACCATACATATGAAGTTTGTCTGCTACCTCGGAGAGCCCCCACCACACACACACACACACACACACACACACACACACACACTCTTTGTATTAATAAAGGATTGCATGCATTTCAACCTTAACTTACGTGCTTCTCTTTTTTTTTTTTTAGTGTGTGAATAAGTACAGACAGACCACAACATTGGTCTCAGAAAATAGATCTAGTGAGGTTAATAACCTCCTAAGGAAGAAATCTCCCCACCTCCCATTCCCCAAATACCCTAACCTGTATAGAGCCCAAAAGGGGTTCAGAACATTAAATTGACTCCCCAGTAAGGGAGAAAGAGTAAATCTCTTACGTAACAAGAGTAAACTTATATACAATTTAGACAGAAAACCTATGTACAATATGACTTCCAATTCGAAGGTAGACTAGTGCAACCATCTCCAGGGTACTTCAGGAGTAAATCCCATATCTGGGATTACCCTGAAGTAGAGGACAATAGCTACAAACACAGCTAAAGGAGCCCCCTGTGGAACTAGTCTGTTCTAAAATGAAAAAAAAAACATGCCAAAATGGCAAAGGAAATTAAAGGTGAGGGCACCATAAAAGGGTTTTAGACAACAATCCCCCCGCTGCTGGTTGTGGCCTAGCCGTACATGTGAATGGAGCCTGGGTGGCAGATAGGGGGTATATAGGAAGGGCTGTCATCATTGCTTCAAAAGGGTGTGGGGTTATGTTGTATTCTTTACCTAGGGGAGGGAAGGAAAGGAACAATCCCCACTAGGGAAGATAAATCAAGAGGGTCCTAGATTTGGTTGGATCAGGTGGTATTAACCCAGGGACAAAGACAGCATCAGATTTTAGTTCTACAGCAAGCTGTCAGTGTAGAAGAATCAGTCGTACAGTTGGTCCTCCTGGATAAGAGAGACCGGAGGTGGAGCAAATGTGAGAGATCTTCTCACACTGGGAACCCTTTCTTTTCCTCACAACAACAAATTAAGATCAGTGCCTTTCTATCATGGGGTCCCAAGTGTTGTCATAGCTTTTTACCAATCACTTTCAGCTTATGTTGTCTGAGACCTGAGGTTTTACCTGGTAGAAATGTCCCCATTGTGAGGGGGGATCAGAAACAGGGCCCTCCTACCATCGCTGTGAGTGCCCGACATAACTCCTACTGTATCTTTCCCTCCCTCCCCTACTGCTCTCACTGCTTATGTATTTTTTCAAGTACCCTTCTACCCCTACCTTTTCTCTACCCCCTGATAATACCACATATCTTTACATTACTTACCCTCTCCCTCCCCTAAGGTTGGAACTCTCCTTTATTCTAACATTCCCTCTATCTCAGTGTTTCCCCACCTCTGATGTTTCTGACAAGGTCTTCCCCTCTGACCGCAAAAAAACATGGGTAAAATACTTAAACCCTGTAACATATGTAACCTGGCAGCACTTATTATGCACTTACTGAACATTGTATGTAATCTATCTGTAGCGTGTATTTTTTCGCAATCTGTACACTTGTGTTGCCCTGTATCATGTTCAATTATTGTTCTCCCTGTTCTTGACGTGAAGCTTCTGTAAACGAGCCCTGGCTCAAAAGTTGTAATTCTGAGACTTCAATAAATGAAAAAAATATATATATATATTTAAAATGATAGTAACCTTCTATCTATTGATAAAAGAAAAACCTTGATAGCACAGAATGACCACCAGATGGCACAGCAGCACAACTAATGAAACCAGTTCCCACTACAGCATTAGAAAGTCACAGGTTGAAGCTGTTAAGCTCCTAGTCTTTCCTGTCTATTGGTCTGACAAACACCCTCTCTTGGTTCAAGGTGGCTGTTGTGGGTAAGGGAAGGGGGAAGCACAGGGCCTAGAGGATAGACTCTCTATAGCACAGACACAATTGCATCCCAGGCATACCTCTCAACCTTTCTTCACCAAAATGTGTGACAAGATGTGTGACAAATAAGCAAAATGTGTGACATATCTTCAAACACAGCACTGCAAGCTCAGAACACTATTGCTGTCAGTGCACTAATATTAATAATGTTTGCTGATAATTGAGCACAATACATAATTATGAATTTCTGCTTTAAAACCTCTGTGAGAAATGTGGAATATCTCTACCTTGATGTGTGGGACAAAGGATTTCTGAGGGTTAAAATGAGAGACATACTTCGTAATGTGTGACAGTTGAGAGGTATGATCCCAGGGATCCATGGCCCCAGCTCCCTGCTGTATCATGGATTTTCATCCCTAACAAATCAAGGAGAGGCTCAGAAAGGCATTGCTGAGGGAAGAGGTCTCCAGCGGACTCACATACATAGTACCCAGGGTCACAAAACAGCCATCCATGAACTGCGTCACCCATTCCCCCCCAGGAGATGTAATAGTTGGTGTGCGCACCATGCTTATGTGCACTGAGGACTTTGAGGAGCTGTAAGGGGCATTGTCTCATAGGGCACCCTGCTATCAAGCGAACTGCCTCAACTTTTTGTTAGTGAATGGCCCCAAGTTAATTCTGCCTGGCGAAGCTGGAGGACCCTCCAAATATAAGGGCTGGATAAGAGCATGGTGCTAATAGCTAAGGGGAATGCTTAAGTAGGCCCCTAATAGTTACCAAGACTTTAGTTGAAACTAAAAGTGGTGTGCAGGAGGAACCCCAGCGTCTCACCATGGCCAAAACCCCAAGGCCTCTTCTCTTGACCAGGTCAATATCCATTTAAAGTTTAGGACCTTACATTTGTCACTGGGCATAAACTCCACTTCAAAACTCATAAACTCCACTTCAAAATATTCTGGGAAAGCAAGAGGAAAGAGGGACAGCAACTAGGCTGGGGAGAAGGGAGGGAAGATAGAAAAGGGAAAAAGGGAAAAAAATTGTCACATAACATATTAAGACAGAATTTGTTATGAACAAAATCAATGTCCCTTTGATGCTTTCAGGAGATTCTCATTGTCCTTTCCTGGGAAGGCGGGAGGAGGGAAGGAAAAGGTGCAGAGGAACTGGGAGGAGTGACCAAGCCACCTGCAGGCCATGATCTGACGGGCTCCATGACGTCTCCTGTCCCCACTTCCTCTTGTAGCCAGACCACAAGGTCCTGCCATCATAAGGAGAACTAAAATAGCCTTTGTTAGGACACCAGAACACATGTAGGGCCACCGATCAGAGGACCAAGACTACAGGACCCCACCCCCACTCCCCCTCAAAGAGTCCACCAACCTGCTAGGCCTTAATTCATGAAGCCCTATGTTGATAGTCTATAGTCTGTATCATGTAGTCCTTAGCAGGAATCAATGAAAGGCAGCTGATGAGCGGAATTGTTGTAGTTGTTTAGGGATATCCGCTAACGGTAGGTCAAATCTTAAGTCAGTGTCCTGATTTGATGAGTTGACTCTTCTTTGAGCTGGAATATTCTTGTGGGGTCTTAAAGGTTGATTCCTTTCCATCTGTTCAGTGAGTAGCCCATGGGCCTGTAGGTCTAGCTTTGCTTCTTCGGCTGTACCTGTAGTGTAGAGTTGGGGGGGCCATTTGGAAACTGAACCAGGAGTTTCATGGATAAGGGGTCTTAAATTTCAGTCCATGTTGTCTCAGGTAAGGAAAGAGTGGTATGTACTCCCTGCATTGTTTCTGAGTTGTGGGGGCATAATCGTTGTCAAAGAAAATTCTTTTGGAAATGTATTTTAAGAGTTTCTTTCCCCAAACGTTTTGCAGCAAATCCTCCTTGATCGCATAGTTCAAAAAGCGGACCACTATAGATCTGGGGCGTGCATCAGGTGCTGTGGGTTTGGGACCTAAGGCCTGGAGTGCTCTTTCTATGTCGATTGGATATTCTGGGCCTAGGTCCAATAAAGTGTGCAGAAAATTATCCAGGAACACTGGCATGTCCCTGGCTTCCTCGCCCTCTGGGGTCCCATAAATTCTGAGATTTTTTCTTCTCCCCCTGTTTTCTGCATCCTCCTGCCTGAAGACTAGGTGCAGCTGTGATCGGACCAATTCCATCACGACCGCTTCAAGATGGTTGAGACGCGATGTGTTGGAAGTGATTTGGCGGTCGGCTTCTTCTATTCTGACCTGTAAGGTACCGAGTTCAGCCCTAAGGTCTCTAATGGACTCCCGTATCTCCGCACTGAACTTCTGAACTGCTTCCAAGAGTGTTTCTGTGGAGTCCATGCAGTTTTTGCCATGCTGGGATCTGGGTGGGTGGCCTTTACTGGTGACATGGTCATTGGAGGTGGCCATGGGTCGGAGGCAGCTGTGGATGTATCTCAGTCCTCGGTAGTCCCGTCGTCAATGTCATCAGTCTTGGCGAGGATTTCAAAGTGATTCCTTGACGATCAGGCATTAGTTGTTGGAATGCCAAGGCTCAGTAGGTACTCTAGATATTGATTATCCTTATAGAGCAATTTTGACTGGAAGAGCTTACGTTGTATTATTTTTTTTATATATACTCAAATTTAGATGCAGGGAGAGAGCTCCTGTAGACATGTCCGATATACTCCATAGCACCACCGGAAGTCCCACTTTTAGTATTTCTATCTGCAGTGATATCAATAAAAAAATCTAATCTGCTGGGGGCACTAATGAGCACGATCGAGTAAGGACGCTTTCTCTCTCACTCCTCAAACCACCAAGAAAATATACATTTAAAAATTACTTTTACCTCACTTCAAAGTGCAAGAAAAGAGGCTCTACACGTGGGGGAAGACCATGGATGAGTATTTAACTCCTGGATCGTCCAAAGGCACTCGTACTGCAGGGAAAAATCAACGGAAGCAGCCGCCAGCAGTACAGGTGGAAAACGCGGGGCCTATCTCGCTCTCTGCGTCCGAGGTCTGTGCTGTGGGCCAGGAAGGAACACAACAAGTTCTAACGGCCCTGGAGCCCTGTCTTATCAGCCTGGCACCGAATTTTGACCGTTAACTCCAGGAACTTGTGGATCTGCAGGCGTCGCATGCAACAAGGCTAACAGAAATGGAGCAGAGAATATCCGATGTCGAGGATGCCACGGCTCCAGTCCCTGAACAAATTTCTGCCCTGCAAAAAGAACTGGCTGATTTTAAAGAACAATTTGACTACCAAGAGAACTATCAGAGGCGCCTGAATTTACGACGCTGGGGCTTGCCAGAGGGACCTGAGGGCACTGATGTTTTGGATTTCTGTGCTTGGACTCTACCTGATATGCTGGGGCTCTCTCCCAAAAATGGGAAAGTAAAGCTTGAGAGGGCACATCAGGCAGTAGCTCCAAAACCCCAACCGGACCAACCGCCGCGGCAGATAGTGATGCGGTTTCACAATTTTCAAGACGGGGAGCTAGTATTGAAAACTTCCAGAAATATACCTCCTCTACAATATAAAGGGCACAAGCTGAGCTTGTTTCAAGACTACTCCAATCATTTATTGAAGAGGCCTTTAACTTGGTGATGGCATAGCTACGAGAGGCCCAGATTGAATGCTTTCTACTGTGCCCTGCAATTTTAAAGATCAAGCAGAAAGGGGCTGCTTACTCCTTTTTGGAGGTACAGAAAGTGGAGCTTTTCATAAAAGACCTTAGGAAGAAAATGGCGTGAGGTGAATCGAGTTCTGGTTAAACACAGGACTTGTTGTTCAGCTTGATCAGTGCTTGGAACTGAACTTCGCATTGTGCTGGAATGTTAAGGTACTTTCCTGATTTGACTCGATGGGCCCACAGTTGCAAGCAGGTGGGAAGACACCACTGCGATTTATTTCAGATGGCCTGGTTCCACCTTTAGAGTTGTGTTGTGTTGGAGTGTGAGACTAGCTTTGCCTATATATGCACACATAATTTGATGTGCTCTTTCACCATTTTTGGAAGCACATTGCCAGAATTGAGGGCCCTCTTTACCCCAATTCACTCCGCTGTCCCTGTTCCCTTATTTTTTTCCCCCACCCCCTTAGGAGAATAAATTTTAAGTATATCGGGACCTAGAAGTGCCTCCTGATCAATGTGGCAACTGGAAAAAAAAATTTTTTCTGCTGAAATGTTATATGCCTCTGAGCATGTATTTGGGACGTTGCTTTATTATGAGGGAGCACGAATGTGGGGCTGAGGGTAATGAGAAATACAGGGGTGCCCAAGGGTTGAGATGCTAGATCGATTTTATACTAGGTCAAAGGTTTTTGTGCATACGACTCTGGGCTTCAAATGGGTAGTGGGCTGAGTTTATGGGGGAGGAATATAGGAGTGAAGGAACGAGCTTAAAGATGGTCTTTAACTAGTGCGATTAAGGAGGAGCAATGGCTTATTCTAAACCTACTTATACATAGCCAAAGGCAAGGGTTTGACAAGGTTCTTGGTGGGGTGGGGAGACGCATTCTTACGATAATGGAGGGGATGGAATGTAAAATTTTTGCCATAAGCAATTCTGGTTACAAAAGCGGGGGATTACTTGTTTTTATACAAGTTTCTAAGAAGGGGGGGGATGCTTGTATTATATATAGTTTTCATGTTTTGTTTGTTATACTGTTTGTTGTTAAACTTGAGCTCCATATGTGAATATAGAAGACCTGGCACACATACTGATATGCTCAAGGGGACTTGGATGAGGGATAAACAATTGCTGGAGGGAAGATGGCGTCCACACCATGGCTAACTCCATAGGTTTAAATATAGCATCCTGGAATGTCCGGGCCATATCCACCCCGATTAAATGTACCATGCTGCTGACTGCTCTTAAGCATCAGAAGGTAAATGTTGTGCTGTTGCAAGAGACCCACCTTACTACTAAAGAGCATGCTAAGTTAAAAAGGAGCTGGGTGGAGGACTGCTGGGCGGCATCTTTTTCATCCCATAAACGTGGGGTGGCAGTGCTCATCCATAAATGGTTACCCTTCCAGGTACACAGGGTGGTGGCTGACCCCATGCATGGCTGGTATGTCTTTGTAGTGGGGGAATTGTGGGTGGAAACATTGACATTTGGGAGCGTGTACGCCCCTGCAGTGTATGACTCTACATTTTATAAATCCCTCATAGCATTATTAATAACGGAGCAATTTCCAGGATTGGTTCTGGGTGGGGATTTGAATTGCCTGGTGAATCCTGAGCTAGACCACTCGGAAGGTAGAGGAGTCTGCAGGGGTGCTATGCGCACGTGGATGGCAGGAATGGCTGATTTTGAACTGGTTGATGTGTGGAGAACGGCCAATCCCACAGAACGGGAGTATATATTCTATTCGCACCCCCACAAGACATGGTCAAGGTTGGATTACATCTATATTCCGAGGGCCTGGTATTTCAGGCTTCTCCAGGCAAAGCATGGCCCTATACATATATCAGACCACGCTATGGTACTCGTATCCCTGGTATCGCGAGACGCGGGGGGTTGACCCTCCAGCATGGTGATTTCCCAACTATCTGTTAGCTAATAAGACATTTAAGGATTATTTACAAGATCAGTGGAAGCAATATGTTCAGAATAATCTTGATACAGCTACCTCACAAGTGATGTTTTGGGATACTGGAAAAGCCTATATGAGGGGATCTGTTATTAGTTATATGGCTCACCACAAACATCAGGTACGGGAGAAAAGGGAAAATCTTGAGCAGCGCCTTGGGGTGTTGGAAAGACTGGAGGCAAGGGGAGATGGAGGTGATGCTACGCCCAGGCTCCTGACAGTCACCAGGGAAGCTCTAAACAACCTACTTGTGGGGGAGGTGTGGAAAATGTGTCTGTTTGTGCACAAACATTTTTATGAATGGGGGAATAAGCCTAGCACTATGCTGGCCAATCTTATTAGTGGGAAAAATAAAACACACCTGATTACAGCAATTAATGGTCCGGACGGTAAGCTTGGGACAGATAAGAAGTTTATAAGGGATATATTTCAGTGCTTCTTTGAGGAGCTCTACCAGAGCCAATTTGGGGATGTATGGATCAATATGCATTCATTCCTGGATGGAGTAAACTTCCCTAAGCTATCTATGGCAAAGCAAAGCTGGCTAGGCTCTAAAATTACAGAGGAGGAAATAGGTGCGGCCATAGCAGGCCTAAAAAGGGGCAAAGCGAGTGGCCCAGACAGCTTCTGTACAGAATACTATAAGGTCATGAAAACACACCTGGTTAAAAATCTAGGGAGACTAGTTAATGAGGCTAGATAGGGAGAGGGATCCCTGCCCCAAACCTGGAGTGAGGCAGTTATTAGCTTGATTCCAAAGGAAGGCAAAGATTTACTTGATTGTGCATCATTCAGACCAATACCCTTGCTGAATTGCGACTCTAAGATTTTCGCTAAGGTGTTGGCTAACCGCTTGGATAAGTTAATATCGGATCTGATTCACCCAGACCAAACCGGGTTCATACAGGACAGGTACTCCTACCACAATATGAGAACCTTGCTGAATGTAATCTGGGGTGCCTCGGTTGGATATGGGCCGGTTCGTATATTGTCTATGGATGCTGAAAAAGCATTCGACCGGGTTGAATGGCAATACTTAATGGAGGTCCTGACCCAGTTTGGTCTGGTGAAGTGTTCATTGGGCTGGTCAGCCTGATATATAATGCACCCACAGCAAGGGTATTGGTTAATGGCACTCTAACAGAGAGGTTTGCACTGTACAGAAGAACCAGACAGGGGTGTCCTCTGTCGCCCCTTCTTTTCGCCCTGGCCCTAAAGCCTCTGGCTATTGCAATAAGAGAACATCCTGAGATTTCTGGCATATTGGGACACTCCAGGAGGGCATGCAAACTCTCTTTGTATGCTGATGACATGCTACTGTGCATCACTAAACCAGATCAATCCATGCCTCCACTTGTTCGCCTAATAGGTCAATTCTCGGAATTTTCAGGATACAAATTAAATCTAACTAAATCAGAGGAACTCAGGGTGGGTGAGGCAGGGGTTGAGGCAGGGGCAGAGACCAAGGACTGGGGTTTCAGGAAAGTCCACACCTCATTTGAATATCTAGGTATTAAAATTGGGAAAACCATAAAAGGATTGTATGGATTAAATTATGCTCCTCTGCTTTGTACAATAGTGGCGGACTTGAGAAGATGGGCCAAACCACCTTTAACATGGCTAGGTAGAATAAATCTACTTAAGATGAATATTCTACCACGACTGCTGTATAGTATGCAGATGCTCCATGTGGGGCTCCCTCGTGCAGATGTAAAGCACCTGGAGAAAGCATTCTCAGAGTTTTTGTGGCAGGACAGGAGACCCCACACAAGCCTTGCATGTCTAAAGACATCACTTGACAAGGGAGGTTTACAGTTCCCAGACATTTAAAACTATCAACTCACTATTCAGTGCTGATATTTACAGGATTGGGTAGGTCGGCCATGGGAAGTGGGTTGGTTAGACCTGGTGAAGAGGGGATGCCCGGGTCGGGTAACTGCCTACTTATCAGGGAAAGGTCAGAGGGTGTACTCAAGCCTCCCCAAACCAAATCCCCTTGTCAGAGCAGTACTAGACAGTTGGGGGTGTCTGATCAGATGTGGGAGAATAGAACAGGGGGAGTATCTTCTACTTCCACTAGCCAGGAATCCGTTCTTCATTCCGGGACTGACAGACTCGGGCTTTAGGGAATGGGAGAAGAAAGGGATAATGTGCATAAGGGATTTATATGTAAGGGGAGAACTGGATACATTTGCTCGTATACGGGAAAGGACAGGGCTGGGTCATAACCTCTTCTTCCGATATCTACAGATACAAGCATATTGTACATCCCTGGGGAGGAAAGAGGGTATGGGCACTGATTGGGAGCCCCTCGAACAGTTGATACAAGAAGGAAGGCATAATCCTAAAGGCACTATACGCAGAGTGGCTAGGGTGGGCAGACAGCTGCTATTGGATATGTCACAGAAAACTAGACAACTATGGGAGAGGGATATGGAGGTCCACATTGCGGAGGATACCTGGAGGGTTATGACCCAGTTACACCAGGGGATCTTGGTCTGTAATAAATATAAAGAATCTTTGTACAAATTCTGCCATAGACTATACCGTCCACCTCTAAATGTTAGTAAGTACAACCCAGCGGCCTCTCCAGTATACCCTCATTGTAATGTGGGGTTGGCCTCCTATTATCATTATTTCTGGTCCTGTCCTGCCTTGCAGGAATTCTGGAGGGAGGTGATAAGGGAGGTTCAGGCGATGGCAGGCAGGAACCTCCCACAATCACCATTGGTGTCGCTGTTTGGTATGGAAAATATAGATGGGGAAGAATGGACCCCGTTACCCAGATGGCTCAAAGTCACATTGGTAATGGCCAGACACTGCATCTTAAATACATGGGTTTCAGCTATCAAACCTACCATACAGCAGTGGAAGGCTTTGATATTACAAGCCCTCACTTTAAAAAGACTCACTTAGGTATTGCAAGATAGGGGAGAGCAATTTTATAAAACATGGCAACCATACCTAGATGCTCTAACATCGGCTGAGTGCCTGACTTTGGGAGAGGGATGGGAGTAGTGGAGGGAGGTGGGGTAGTGTATGGTGATGAACTCTTATGGAAATGTGTAAGAATCTTTTTGGCCGAGTCCCCCTAACAGCTTCTCTATAAAGGGAATCTACTCTTACTCAATTTAAATGTATTGCAGTATGTCATATTGTATTAATCAGTTGTCTTTTAATATCATGAAATTGGATCTCTTTGTACATAACTTCAGTATTGGATGTATTTGTCTGTTTGATCTGTTGTTGTCCCAACAAGTCGTTCTGGCCTGTTTGTTTGTGTGTCTGAAAACTTGAATAAACATATGATGCAAAAAAAAAATCTAATCTGCTAAAGGTACAATGTGGGCTTCCTGAATAGTAAAAGAAAGATTTTTATCAGATGACAGACCAGCTGTGCCTGAAGGCAATTTCATTCCCTTTGTCCTGTGACAACAGGACCCCCTGGTCAGCTAACAAGAGAGGTTCAAAGAGCCCAAGGTCTTTCTTGTCAGGAAATTGTCCAGGTCATGCAGCCATCCCATGCAGAGGAGTACATGGCTCAGAATAAAAGAAAGGGTCTGTGCTTCCACAAAATCCAAGGTTCAGTTTGGACCAGCTTCCCAGAGAGGTTGTACCCCAGGAGACAAAGAAATGGCCGAATCTATGATGCCAGAGTGATATGTTTGATCATGCAGCATGGGGGTCTGGCAGCTGAAGCTTTTGAGGTCTGTGCCAGGCCCTAGGAAGCCAGTCAGTGCTGGGACTTCATATTTACATCATCTATGAGTTGCAGTCTGCCACAACTCACCAAGGTATCTTGTGTTTGTAGGAATCTTGCTACTTTGCTTAGAGTTAAGAAGTTATAGGACTGTTTTTCTACTTGTTTCTCCTGCTGTGCAAACCATTTTTTTTTATTTCTGTAGTAACCCTGTAATTCCCATAGTCTTGTGTATGTGTGATATGCTGTGGACTGTGTAAATATTTAAGCAATAAGCCACGAGGGTGTGTGGGTTGTGGGGGGATTTACCACGGCTGGTGCGGTTTGCCCACGAGGTGCAGCCGAGTGGGTAAATCCTCAGCAGCCATGGTAAATCCACCCACAACCCACATCCTCCGAGTGACTTATTGCAATTATACCATGATACCATGGCCTTTTTTTTTTTTAAGATAAAATAAAAAATGTTTTTTTTAATTTTTTATTCAATTTTATTGTGTTTGTTACTCCGCTAGAAAAAAATAGTTCTCGGAGCGGAACAGAATGGAGCAGAGCGGACATTAAAAACATGAGTAAGCGGTGAGCAAGATGGAAGTGGTTCTGGGGAGACTGTTAAAAATGTCTGATTGTCATAACTAATTCAGGCTTCTGCTTGGTTTTGTATTTTTTTGCAATGTACGGAGGTGTGTTTTCCTGGTCTCGGTTTTAGTGGGGAGACAAAAATGGCAGTTGTCGTTCTTTCATTTTGTGATCAGATTATTATTTTTTTTTTAATATGTGGCTGGCTGGCACCTTTTGTGCTGGTAATGCTAGGATTTACAATGGTGGTAAGGTGCCAGCCTGCTCATCTGATTGGTTATTGCTGGTGGTCCATGGTATAATGTGAAGTAATAAATATTATTTTTATATACTTCATGCCTCTATAACTGAATTTTTTTGGGGAATAGATAGCTGTTGACATTGACAAATTCACAATATGTATCTAATGAGGAAAAAGACTACAATTATCATGCTCTACGAAGTAAAGTTTTTTCAGGAGTAAAAGGCTGTTTGTCCTTATGTAACCCCCTACAAATGGGGGTTCCCAAAAGTCTTCCAGGAGCTTGCCTAATTGCTCATAGTCTGGAGGTGTCCAGTGCCTAAGCCGTTTAAATGTGATTGCCAGTGAGTGCTTCTAGAGCCTCCACGTACTGTCTCTTTCAGGGCTGCCTGCTCGCAGCCATAATTAGTTTAAATGGGGGGACTGTGTGTTTCCATGCCCGAGTCCCACCCAGGCTGCTGCCTAAGCATTCCGTTTCTGCCATCGCTATTTGGGTAGAGTGAGCACTTTTGAAAGATGTAACTAGTTGCTGGGAACTATGTAGAGTAATAATGAAAATGTAGTTTGTCTAACCTGCCTTTCTTGCAGCATGGTCTGTTTCTGTTTACTCCACCATTTTGGTCCGGAACTGCCATATTGGACCAATCGGGTTGTGAGGACTCTAAAATGGAGCCTGTTAAGTGGATCTGTGTGGTGCCATGGGAAATGTAGTTTTGGACTATTAGTGCCTTTTTGCACCAACAGGGGGAGTGTGTTGTGATTGACAGCAGAACCAGCCAATCAGACCTTTTGGATCTAAGGGAAATCCCCTGAACTGTCTGCTGGCAAGCCAGATTCAAGTTAGAAGCTGAAGAAGCAGCACTTCTGTGTGTTCAAGTGGCCGTTTGTGGCATAGTTCACGCGGGACACCCGTGGAAGGCCTGACTAGAGGCCTGCTAGCCTGATTTCTGCCCTGAGAAGGTGCAGAGGACTTGTGATCGGACTGATTCTGAAGCTGTGAGAATGAAGCAAGCTGCTGCTGTTGGGACCAGGCTTAACCTGTAGAAGACCAAAGATTGTGCTGAATGCGATCGGCCTGTCAGGACTGTGTGGCCTGGTACAGTAAACTTTCTTTACATATGAATGTGCTATGTGCTGGAAGGGGATCGCAATCTGATTTCCCCCTTTGCTGTAAACTGTGTGCTACCACTGGAAGTTGTTTTCCCAGCAAGAACTGGACTGAATCCATGCTACCTGATGCAGATAGGCCCTGCCACAAGGGTCTTGTCTCACTACCCTACTGCACAGAGAAAAGATGTATCAGCGAGGGACCAGCCCCTTGCACCTTGCCTGAACAAGAACAGAGCCAAAACAACTCGTGTGGGCCCTGCTTCCCATGGCAATCCAGAGAGTTCATCCATCAGCCCTCCTGTGTTTAATCAGGGTACTGTGAGTAATTATTAGGGTAGCTCCCTGCAACTTTTATTTAATCAAAGTGTGTCATCTAATCTTCTTGCACTTTTCTTTCCACGAACTGAGCCCTCCAGCTCCGGATTACAAATTGCGTGTGCATGTTCTTTCTCCATCACAGGGTCCCACCCAGCTGCGACGCCAGCCTACCCCGGGCAACTATCCTGGCTAGCCCATCTGCCTTGTAACCTGGGTACCCAGTGTGTGTGGCAGTGTGGAGGATTTCTGTACTGCATGCATAACCGTGTGATTATTATTGATGTGTTCAAGCTAATTAACCTGATTACCCCCCTCCTTGTTACAGACCCCTGAATAAATCAGATCTGTTTTTTCTGCAATTTGCATTGACTGTGGTGTCAGTTTATGCTTAAGGTATTGCATTGTTTCTGTTGTACTACATCACCTTATTTTACAGGGGGTCCCCAGAGTCAAGCTGAAGGAACCAGTACTGGGGGTAAGTGCCAAGTACAAGTGTATGTGGTTTGCATATCTGGGGTGTTGGGAAGGTGCATATAGTGAATTGTGTGGGTCACTAGTGGGAAAAGGGGGGGGTCACAGTGTCCCAGAGGGCTGTGGCCTGGTTAGCTTAACCCAAACCAACCCTGACCTTTGGGTGGAGGCACCCATGTCAGAACTCAGGCCCCTTAACCTGTTAGTAGCCAAGCAGGCAGTGGTAGTAGCTCAAGGGATAGTGCCACCTAGGGGTTACACTTGGCCTAAGAAGCACTGCACTGTATGGGCAGTGGCTCTGGTGGGAGTCAGACCAAGAAAGTCCATAGGTAAGAAAATCGCTTCTGAATGGTGGCAGCTACCAAGGTACCCTTACAAGTGATGAGGGTTTAGAAACTTGGCAACCTGTTACAGACTGAGTCCTGGTTGTGGACAGGTTGTGACAAACTGGTACCAGCAGTGCAACTTTGAAAAGGATTGTCAATAGCCTAGTTAACTATCCAGTCACAGACCAAGATATTACATAAGGGAGCACAGTGTTCCCTACTACTGTTAGTTTTGTTTTAAGCAAGAGTAGATAGAGAGAAGATATAATGTCTGGACCATATGAAATGTGCACTTTGCTAAACTTACAAGAATTGCACAAAAGGAGAGGGGTGCATTGTGAGGCAAGCCAGTCAAGGGCAGAACTCATAAACATCCTCAAAGAAAGTAACCAGGGAGATGATGTAAAAGTGGTCACTGCTCTTCGAAATCATGAGACAAAAGCTGGAGATCCTGAAAGTGAATCAGAGCTGGGAACTCAGGCAGCTATGCAGGTACAGAGACTGGAACTGGAGCTTGCCCTGGTTAAAGCAAATAAATGACAAATAAAGGCAGAGGTTGAGGCAGAGCTTCAGGACATACAGTTGGAAGCTGAGGAGTGAAGAAAAGAGTGAGAAGAGCAGCACCAGCATGAGATCCAGCTGAGAGAAGAGAAAGAGCACCAGCATGAGAGACAGAGATGGAGATTCTGTGCCAGAGGACAACACCTCAAACTATGAATAATGGTGTGAGGGGTTTGAGCAGGAAGCCAAAATGAATTCTAAAATGTTTCCCACATATCAGTAGGGGATGATCTTGATTTGGTTTTAAGATCTTTTGAATCTGTGGGCTATCTGAATTGGGCAGAGCTTCTTGAGCAACTTACCTTTTGCCACTGCTTACAGGCAAGGTATCAGAAGCTTTCACCAGAATAGAAAGGAAGGACTGTATGGACTACGATAAAGTGAAAAATGCCTTGCTAAAGCATTTTGAAGTAACTCCTGAGGCATATAGGGAAAAATTTAGAGGGTTAAGAAAGACTCTGGGAATTGGGGGCGTGGCCAACCAGGCAAGCTGGCAGATGCTCTTTAAGGCAGCACAGAACAGGCAAAACTTCTAGGCAGTAAAATTACAAAAAAGGTGACTTGAAGAAAACAAACTCACCTATGGTTAGCAGAAATCAAGTGGCACTGGTGAAGGTAAACATAAGGCAGGCAAAGTTATTGTTTCCAGCAGGAAAAGGGCAAACAAGTGTGCCAGCCTGCCACGAGGCACCACAGGGCCTGCAAACCATGATTGCATCGCAAGACGGGATGACTGAGTTTGAAAAATCCATAGCTGGAGTCCCAGCTACACTATACAAAATACAAACCGAAATGAATGTTGGATTCCTGAACATCACGGCACAAATCATCCACTTGCAGTCTGTGGTAATGGGTCTAACTGAAACCTCAGCGTCACAAACTGCCCAAATAGATGAGGCAGAGAGACGATTAAGTAAAGCCGAGGATGCTTTGGCACGCCTGACAAGAGACAGAACCAATTATAAAAAACATATTGAAGAGGTACAGCAGAGGGCGGATGACCTTGAAAATCGGTCCCGCCACTCGAACCTAAGAATAATCGGCCTCCCAGAGGGACTAGAAAAAAGAGACGCAGGAAAGAAAGTGCACCAGTGGACCATGCAACAATTTAAGATGGGAGATGAGGCACTGGACTGGTGGAGAGGGCACATAAAACTGGGCCAAGGCCATGACCGGGAGAAAAGCCACAGCATTTCCTGATTAAATATTTACAGTATACAGATAAGGAAAGAGTCCTGCAAGCCACAAAATTGAATAGCCTAATACTTCTGAAGAAGGGAGGTAAAGTATTTATGGTGCAGGACTACAGCAGGGATTTGCAGATCCACCACCAGAAGTTTAATGGGGTGAAAGCCACGCTTCATCTTGTCGGGTGGGAGTTTGCTCATCTGTACCCCTCCCAGCTCTGGATCACCAGACCCAGCAAACCCCTCACTTTTTTGAGAATCCCCAAGATGCCGAGACGTTTGTAAGGTAAGAGGAGGCCACTAAAGAAAGAAGAGCTCCAGAGAAGAACCGCAGCAACAATGCCAACAATGCCTGACAGATGACAGGTGAAATTCACTAGAAATAGAGAAACATAGAAATTGTCAGCAGATAAGGACCTCTATGCCCATCCAGTCTGCCCGTAGGCCCTATACATTGTATGTGGCCACTGACCCTATGTGATCAATGGCTTGTCATCACTCCCTCCAGTCTCAACCTTCCCTTGCTCCTGTCCCAGGAATGCTTAAACCCCTCCACTGTGCTTGCCCTCACTACCTCCTGTGGCAGACTATTCCAAGTGTTGACTACCCTTTCTGTGTAGAAAAACTTCCTCACATTACCTCTTAATCTACCCCCTTCCAATTTCATATTGTGCCCCCTTCTTCTAGTATGACACTAGCTTGTCAATTACTCCCTCGATCGCAGAGCATCCTAGACTGCACCGCTCTACTTGGACACCTGGTTACTGCCTACTCTCCGGGGCCACACAGTAAGTACAACTTAAAATGCTGAAAATAGCAAACTACCATCTAATGCAGCATTATTCAGAAAAGTTGATTAAATCACATCAAAGCAAAAATCATGCACTAGTGCAAACTGGGTGTCCTCCTGTAATAGTACTGGTGGGGCGTGTACGGCCGAGCAGGCAGACATTGGAGGGACTCTACTTCTTGGTTGCCATTTTGGCCACATGGCCACCCAGCTATCATCTGATGGTGTGGCTGAAATTGGTCCCACCAAACAGAACAAACAAGGGGCTCAAGTTTGTTTCCCGGTAGCACCATCGGCAAGATACAGTCTGACCACAGTTAATGTGTAAGTACCGATACCCCCCTGGACTGAGGGTGCAGATCATGTTTTTAAGGGCTGTCACACAAAAGGACAATCTCCAGTACCTATAGAAGGCTGCTATACCTCCTGGCTGGGGGTAATTAACATCTGATGTCAGCCTGTTGTAATCGCGGGGACTAGGTGGACTTGCCTGGAAAATAAGGAGGTTGGATTTCCCCTCCTCAATTTGCCGACGCACCCCAGACTGTGTCTAGGGGCACAGGTACCAATGGGGGGTTGAGTAAGATAAAAAGAGGTGATGCTACGATCCCAGAAGAGGAAATATATAAGAGATCAGAACAGTTTGCTGATACCGTAAAATGCTATTATACAATGGCAAGGAAAAATGTAACTTCCCGACTGGTGAGCCTGGCACTGGAGCTGTGATGTTATCCTGGCATAACATCACAGCTCTAGTGCCAGCACAGTAATCACTGCACTGAAAGAAAAAAAAGCATCACTCCGCTGCCTATGAGCACCTTCAGTGCTCCCCGCTTAGCAGCTCTTTTAAGCGGTAAATATCCTCGCTCCTCACCCCGCTCAAAATCAGTATAAATTTTTGAAAAAAAAGAACTGTCCAAACCTGTCAGGTCACTGTTCACACTACCACCTTCTCTGTACAGACTACTACCTGTCCAGAGAAATTTCTGTCGCCCGGAATCGACCGGCTCAGCTCTTCAGAACTGTCGACAGACTGTGCAACCCAGCCTGTCGGCAGATCCGTCGAGCCTTTACGCAAACTGATTGCGAGGAGATCGCTTGATTCTTTGCGAATAAGGTGGAAGACATCTGGAGGCAGTGCCCCTGACCTCACTCTAAGGTTGTTGCAGTTGATCAGTGTCTTGTCGCAGAGCCCAGAGTTTCCTGGAGTTCCTTTAATCTACCGGATTTCGTAGACACTATGAGGATTGTCTGTGAGATGCGCCCAACATACTGTAGTTTGGATCCGGGCCCTACTTCCCTGATCATGAGTTGTAGTGAGACTATTGGCCCGGTCCTTGCTCAGATTATCCGGTGTTCTTTAGAGACGGAAGTTTTCCCTAGCTCTCTGAAGGAAGGGGTGGTGACTCCCCTTCTGAAGAAAGCTTCTTTAGACCCAGATGACCTAGCAAACTACCAACCAATCTCAACCTCCCTTTTGTGGGGAAGGTCATTGAGAAAGTTGTGGCGGCTCAACTGGATAGCCATTTGACCATCCATAGTTTATACGAACCTCTCCAGTCTGGTTTTCGTAAGAGGCATAGCACAGAGACTGCTCTGGTTCGGGTGCTCAATGATCTCCTGATGGCGAGAGATCGGAGACACCGCTCTATTCTGGTTCTCCTTGATCTGTCATCAGCTTTTGATACTGTGGATCATGGGGTTCTGCTCAAATGCCTGTCCATTTGTGGACTATCGGGTATGGTCCTCAGATGGTTTTCATCCTACCTCGAGGGGAGAACGCAGAGAGTGGTCTCGGGTTTGCATTCATCCGGGGCTTTCTCTCTGCCTTGCGGGGTACCTCAGGGCTTGGTGCTTTCCCCCATGTTATTCGCAGTATATATGCTACCCCTCTGAGACATTGTAAGATGGTTTGAGCTGAGGTTTCACTGTTACGCTGATGATATCCAGCTCTACCTGTCTTTTGCACCCAATCAGGTTAGTGATATCTCGGTGCTGAATAACTGCCTCACTGATATCCAAGACTGGATGAATACCAGTGGTTTAAAGTTGAATCCGGGAAAGACCGAGGTTATGGTGGTGGACCCTTGTCACAGGGTTGAGGGTGTAAGGGCGGGGTCTCCCTCTGGACTAATTCTGGAGGTAGACCACATCCTCACCTCCGAATGGCTGCGTAACCTGGGCGTGGAGCTTGACACTGGTCTGACCCTTCGTTATCAGGTGTCTGTAGTTGTCAAGACTGTATTTTTTCATCTTAGAAACATTGCCAGGATTAGGCACCTGGTTCCACCTCGCGACCTGCCGGTTTTGGTCCACACCTTTGTGACATCTCATCTTGATTACTGTAACTCACTTTACCTAGGACTTTCTGGGGTTGATATCCGCCACTTGCAGCTAGTGCAGAATGTGGCAGCACGTTTGTTGACTGGAGTTTCTAGAAGGTCCCATATTGCCCCGGTGCTGCGCACTCTGCACTGGCTGCTAATACAGTGGCGGATCACCTTTAAAGTGGGTCTTTTGACCTACAAAGCCCTACACGGTCTAGGTCCCGACTATTTGAAAGAGCTCCTGGTGCCCTACACCCCTCTGAGACAGCTCCGCTCGGCTGACGACGGGTTGCTGGAGATTCCGAGGGTAAATTTGAAGTCTTCTGGAGCCCGCACCTTTGGTTTTGCTGCTCCTACCCTCTGGAATTCTCTGCCCTTCAGCTCCGTGAGAGTACGACGGTGGGGAGTTTTAAAAAGGCCTTAAAGACTTTTTTATGGGAGAAGGCATTTTCTGCTGTGTTGTAACTGATTATTTTAGTTTTGTAATATTCGTTTTGTGTAGCTCTATTGTATGTATTGATTATGCCTGTGTTTTTATGTTTTTTATGTACAGCGCTTTGAAAAATTTGAAAGGCGCTCAATTAAATACATTTTATTATTATTATTATTATTACTAACTGTCAAATTGAAAACAAAAACGACAATAGAACAGACAACTTCATGATCATCCGTTACTTCCCACTGGCACACTCAGCCAGCAGACGTTTCAGTACAAAAGCCTGTTTCTCGTTATTGTGGAAACAGTAGCTTGTACTTCCATTTTGCCATGGTCTCCCAATTCCTGGTACAACAGTAAGTAAATACAAGAAACTGGGAGACCTCTTAAAATTTAAAAAATACCTCCGGAAACATCTGCTTTCTACTCACAGATCAGCTTATACATGGTCTGGTGGGCACATAAATTCACTCAAACTTTACGATCCCACAACAAAACCAACAAAGATTTCAGTTACTTCAGTCTCCACAAAACCACAATTAAAAGAGTCATGGGGGGGGTACGACGATGACAATATCTCACAGGCAGGGACAGCATAGAGAGGGCTTACTGTGCAAATTGCAGAGTCACAGTGACAGCAGCTCCACCTACTGGCAGTCAATTAGCACTACTTTTCTTTAAAGTATACTTCCCCATTTAAAAAAAAAACAGGCAAAAATATACTTTAAAATGTACTTTTTATCTTTTTTTTTTTTTTTACTCCGGAGCCATTGTATAATAGGAATAATGCACTCCAGGGTGTGTGTCGTGCTGGGATAACGTCACTTCTGAGGTGATTAGTTACACTCGGCCTGCGGCCTCGTGCCTAATCATCCCAGGTGTGACATTATCCCAGCATGACACACACCCTGGTGTGCATTATTCTTTTAGTAATTGTCATAGTTTTTACTGATCCATTTGTTTGTGACTTTTCTCAGAGTGCTGTTGCTTGTGCTGCAGTGGAGGGGGCTCCAAACCATGATCCTTTCAGGACCCAATTGACAGAGTGGAGACAGTGGCGGGGGTCATATTGATTGATCGAGTGAGATGGAAAAATAATTTGCCAAAAAGCTTTCGGAAAGGGGAGTCTGTTGCCCCTGACTTTCTGTTCTGACTTATATGTACACTAACAACACTGTCTAACACAGTACAGTTAAAAAGGGAAATGTCTGCCCAATGTGCAACTAATGAATGCCATCAACGACAGAGGGGCGGGGGGGTTCGAACACTGGGTCGAACAACAGTTTTTCAGTTTCAGTTTTGTTGGATGAACTAAAGGAAGTGGAGACGTGGGGTGGGAGGGAAGACACAAGGAGGGGAACAGCAGGGAGGGGGGAAGGAGAAAAAGGGAGAAAAATGGGGAAAAGGAATTTCAAGAAATTGTACATTATTACAGTTATAAGCTTGGTTATGGATACAATACTGTATCACTATGGTTACATTATGAAATGGCTGGTAATAATCAAGCATTCTGATTGGCTAGTAAGAATGTGTTAAAATGTCTAACACCACAGAAAAAAGACCCGGCTGTGCTATGCCAGGTGGGCACTGATCTTCCCTTTCTGCCAGTGTTCCAAATTAGAATGTTAAAAAAAATAAAAGCTGCCATCTTCTTTTCACTCACGAACTCACCCAATCACTGTAGTGCTGCCAGACCACAATTACTGCCACAATCTTTTCCCCTTGGGCTCAACTGTCCACTTGCTCACTCCCACCCACCAAGATCTCTCCCCAGTTGCTGGCAATGGTGGCAAACACGAGACTATTAAAAAAATCAATTACTGCCATGATCTCTTCCCGTTGCACACAATTGTCTGCGTGCTCGCTCCCACCCACTGAGATCTCTTCCCTTTCTTGCCACCCATCTGCTCTGTCAATCACAGTCCTCCTCAAGCATAGCTGCCACCTCCTTATTGTACCCATTACTGTTTTTATGGGGGGGAAAAAACAAAACTGGAGCTGGAGGGGGGCAATGCCATGACAACCCGAAAAACTACAAGTATGTCAGCCTGCCCACGTCAAAAATCCTCAACTCAAAAAAAAAAAAGCACACAATGAACTAGCGGAGGAACTATTTTATATTAATTAAAGAAAAAGATTTCATTTTTTTATTACCTATTAAAGTAATTTTTACTTTCACATGCATCTATAATTTAGATGCCCATTTCATAAGTGCAGTAAGCCACTCCAGGGTCTGTGTGTTAAACACTTTAACACACGGCTAGGAGGCTGGACGCACTCGGCCAGTGGCCTTGTGCCTCACTACACCTCCTAGCCATGTGTTAAGGTGTCTAACACACACCCTGTCGTGTCTTATTGCTTACTTGTCACCCCTGCATAGGGGGACGTAGAGGATGACTGAGGTTGTGCTGATATGTCTTTTCTCTGACAGTAGTACTCATGGCTGCTGAAATAAATGTTACCACATGGAATGTGAATGGTCTTAAAAATGTCATAACTCAAAAGGGTTGATTGGTAAAGCACCCGGCTGGGCAGACAATTCTCCCTGGACTATATGCAAAAAACCAAGAGGCAGTGGGAGGTGAACCTGGGTAGGGAAATATCTGGAGAGAACTGGTTGATTCTACTGAAATTACATAAGGGGATCATGCTGTACAACAAATACCAAGAATGTTTTTACAAATTCATACACAGAGGCCCAGATATTCAAACTGCTCCCAAAATGTGCTCAACAGCAGGAGCAAGCACAATTCAATTGCGCATATGCTCAACAGACGCGATATTCAAACATGGAGCAGAACAAATTGTGCAAGCAGCCAACGTCTGAATATCGCACAAACTGTGCCATAGCACAACCAGGAAGGGGAAGCTGAGCAGAAAGGTTGCGCCATAGCGCAACAAGGGCAGCCCAGCTGAGCAGTCCAGAGGTGCCATAGCACAAGCAGAGCCCCCCAGCAGAGCAATGGAACTGCACAACCAGGGAGGCAGGCTGGGGCCCACCGCCAGCCATGCCACACATGGGCACAGGAACACACTGCAGAACCAACAAGACACCTGCACACCCCAAGCACAGCATCACTGGGGTGGGACGGATGATCTACTGGCCCATGGGGACAAGCCAACAAAGCACAGCAGGGCCATGACGCCCCAGCACAACCACTGGCAAGCTGAGACTGCCACACACAGGGGGTTGACAACCACAGTGCACATCAGCCCCCCGTACGCACAGCACACCCTGCACTGTGACCCCAAGACGCCACCCATGTGCAGTGACTGGCACTGCAGGAAACACCATGCATCCCCCTGCACACGCCAACCTCGTAGCAGAGAACCATACAAGCCAGACCCACCCTGTGCACCCAGCAGTGGGTGGCAGCAGATGGCAAGACCAACAGAAAGTCACTGCCACACTGGAGACACCTCCCCGTGCACACACACGCGCACACACACACATACCCAGGACCATACCACCCCAGATGGCATGCACACCACTGCAACTGAGCAACCATAGCCAGCTGCAAATCAGAGACCAACACAGTATTCATATCAAAATATATATATATATATATTAGAAAAATGTAAAGTACAAAATGAATAACAACAAAACTATTTACAAGAGGGGGGTAGGGGCCAAGGTAGGGGTGGGCAAGGGTAGGATGAACAACTGGAGAGGGAAGGCAGGGTGGGAGGGATGGGTGAAGGGAAGGGAAGCCGCCAAGGCCTAGCAGGCTGGTCCTCCGCTGCCTGGTGCCGGGCTGCCTGGCTGTGCCTCTGTAGCCCATGGCGCTGGATATCCTGGAGGATGGTCCTGTTTTCCATGGACACCTGGGTCAGCTGTTGCAGGGCCCGCTCTATTCTTCGGAGCACAATGAGGCCTAGGAAAACGGGAACACAGTCAATGGCTGTGACTGACCACAACTCTGAACACCACCCAACCTGCAAGCCATATAGCCCAATGTCCCGCACCTGTGATGGTATGCACCCACCCACAGTGAACATGCACATGGCCAGCCCAACCAGGCGGCACCAGCTATGTGCACCACTGCACACACACACTGCCCATGTCCATCACAGCACAAACAAGGCTGTCAAGTGACGTGGCAATGTGGTGCGATGCCAGTTCCACAGCTATGTGCCCAGTGCATGCATGGACCACCAGTGACGCACACACAGACGCAGTGACACTGGACAGTGATGAATGTCGCCTGTGTCATGCATGGTTGTGTTGTGCATGGCTGGTGGTCATGCCCACCCCTCCAGCATGCAATAGCATCCATGATGTAATGATACTCACACCTCAAGCAGCTGTGGCTGCTGCTGCTGCTGTGGCCCACCCCGCAGCACCACCGACCGCCACCGGGCCCTGCTGCCCTCCCCATCACGTGCCTGCATCCTCTGCCCGGCCTGTGGGAGACAAATGTTGAGAAAACATCAGTGTGACTCCAAAGCAGACTGCCCCTGCCCCAGTGAGTGCCTGCCCACACAGCCAGACCCATGCATCTCACACCTGCACACACTGACACAGCCAACCATGTCAGAGCCATCACCCATGCACAGCCACCAAAACACACTCACACCCCTATGGAGAATACAGGTGTATAGATGGTACACCCACCTGGCCTAGGCACAACGCCCCTCCTGGCACGTGACCGTAGCCTCTCATGCAAGTCCGGCTCTCTCCTGCGGAGGTCACTGTACCTGTGCCGGCACTGCTCGGCAGACCGGTGCCACCCAGTGACCCCCACCAGGTCATTGGCCACTTGCAGCCAGACCTGGGTTCCAGCCATGGTGAGGGGCTCCTCCCCATACAGTGCCCCATAGTGGGGCTCTACCAGGGCCACCAGGTTGGCCACCTCCACCGGCTCCATTGAGTGCTCTGCGCCGCCATTCTTCCAACTTTACAGCAGGCAATATGGCGCTCGCAACGTGGCAACCCCATGCGGAAATGTTGCGCATTAGACCACCATATTTAATCGCGCTACCGTATACAGCGCCATTGGTCTGCACATATCGCTGTCACCAGACAGCGCAATAGGGCCGTACACATGGCAGCCGAACAGCGCCAGGGGGCAAAGGTCAGACACCAGGTCAGGGGTCTATGACGCAAGGCCACGCACAGAGCCATCTGATGTCTACGCATCCTGCGCGACCGACCACCTGCGTGACAGTGCCACAGTGGACTATTGCGCAGTAGTGCCACAGCGCCATATAGTGCCCAGTGCTGTAGCGCCACTGGCACAATGGTGGCCATGGCCTGAATTGCCGATCGCGCACAGCACATCATCAGCGCAGCAGAAGCCTGCGTAAGCTACCTGGGCATGCCCAATGCAGTGTACCGCATAGTCACAGATCTGCGCTTATTGGCTCAGCCGGCCCAACCAGACAAGGAAGCCGAATGGCGCGATATTCAGCCGATACATGCAAATCATCCGATCAGCCATTCAAAGGTGCAGTGGCGGATTGCATCTCATTACAGTTGCTCCACTCCTAATTTGCATGCATTGCGCTGCAAAAAGTGCGAGCAGTGGCTCGCTGGCCAGATTCGATTACTGCAGGTGAGAGGTGAGTTGCATGCTGTGGGATGTTCTGGACAATGGGCATGGGATAACGCTGTAGACTGCACAGTGACAGGTGTCCACTTCACCCATACAGATCGCCATGACCGAGCAGAGCCAAGGTGAGGGTGAGGATGGTGGGCTGACGGAGGAGGAGGCTCAACTTCACCACGGCAGAGACTGAGGCCCTCTTCCAGGCCTACCTGGAGGAGGAGGAGCACTACTGAGTGGATGGCGGGCACCCTCAGGCCCGATGCTTGCATGGGAGGGGTAGCCCGGCAGTGAACCTGCACGGAAGCCACCAGCCCGTGCAGGAATGCAAAAAGAAGATTGGGACAGACCGCAGGAGGGTGAAGGAGAAGGTGGCAGCCCTCAGGGTGGCACGTGCTGGCACTGGCGGGGGTCAGCCAGCGGTAGTGGAGCTGACCCTGGCTGAAGACCGACTGGCTGCATCAATGCAGTGCAGTGCTATTGAGGGTGTACCAGGAGGTGGATTCCAGACAGGTGGAAGCCCATCACTGCACAGTATGACATAGTGGTGGTGGTGTTGGGGGGGGGAAGGTTGTTCACATGCACTCACATGTCCTCTCTTTCTGTTACAGATCCTGTTCGTCTTCAGGGGATGGTGGTGGTGGGTCCAGGCAGTGAGGATGACCTGCTGGACATGGAGGTGGGTCCATCCACCTCTGTCACCAGCCAGCATGCACTGCACCAGCATGCACGCTGGGCTGCCAACTCTAGTGTCGGTGATCTGTGGGGGTGCACAGCCTGTGTCTCAGCAGTCTGGCATGCAAGCATGCCAGCACGCCGAGACTGTGGCTGTAGCACGCATTGTACCATTGATGATGCAAGGACTGCAATGGCAGTGACATGTGTGTGTCCCATGACGGACACACAGCAGGCCAGCACGTGGCCCCTGGGCCTTGCTGGTTCCAACTTGTATGCCAGCATGTCGGCACAGTCCCAGGTTGTGCCTATCAGCACCAGTGGGCAGCACTGGTGGCTGTGCAGGTGTCTGGCACTGTTGCGGCTACAGCGTGGAACGAGTGGTCCCTGGCATGTGTTGGAGGGCAGCAGCAGCAGTCACCCACCAGGTCTGGGGGTACAGTGTCCAGCGGTGGCACATGCCCGCCACCCTTTGATATGCCCATTCCTGGTCCTGGCAAACAGTGCCCACCCTCAAGGGGTGTTGAGCATCAGGACCTTCCACACCCTGGGGACAGGATGCCATTGTGGCAGAGTACCCATTGGACAAGCACACCCACCTGCTGCGGGAATCAGTACAGCAGCAAAGGCGGGTTGCAACATCTGTGGAGGCACTGTGTGCGGCTGTGGAGCGGCACAGCAGGGAGTGTGCTCTGGACCGTGCAGAGATGGTCCATATGCGGATGGATGTGACCGCCGCCATTGACAGGCAGACCCAGGCATTGGTCGCTGTCGTGGCTGCATTGGTCACACACACAGGTGCTCCTGCATCACAAGCACCCCACACAGTACGCTCTCCACTCCCCGTTCCTGGTGTCATGCGACACCAGGCCTGTCGATGCCGGGTTCTGCTGTGGGCATCCCAAGCACCCCTGGTGCAGGTATGTTTGGCATCCTACAGACCCCAGTGCGGACAAGGTCGTGATCGCGCAGTGGGACCCCTGGTGGTCCATCGGTGCCACCCCATGTGGCCCCTGCTCAGCCTGCCAGTGTTGATGGGTCACGGTGGGGCTGCCCACACATCCACGGTGGCCGTGGAATGGTGCAACATGACTGACCTGTCTCCCAGTGCGGGCCCTGTCTGCTGCTGCCCTGTGTGCACTGTGCGTCATGGTGGGCAGTGCACTGGTGGGTGCCCTGCCCATCACGCTGACATACGGACCACCTGCACACCATCCCGACTGCTGTCCACAGGTGCGTGTGCATGACGATGCCTGCATTGTACTGTACACCAAGGTGCAAGGGTGCCCAGCATTTGACACACGTGCTTGGACAGTACAGGTGGTGGGTGTGGTCTGTGGATCTGTGTGTTTGCCATGTCTGTTCCTGCTCTGCTGTGCATCTGCCCATGTATGCTTTGTGCCTGGTGTGTTTGTGTGTGTGTGTGTGTGTCCATATGACTGTTCGCCCCTCCCTGATGGTGTGTTTGTGTGCCTGGTCCCTTCCACCCCCTGTCCATGCACCCCTGGTGTGTTACTCTGAGTGCCTGTGGTGTGCGCCAGGACAGTGTTGTTTGCACATGGCCCCTTGACTTACCTGTGTTGTGCATAATGCTCCTCCGTGATGGTGTCCCGTGCAGCTGGGCCTGCCGGATCAGTCAGGGGTCCCGCCCGCCCAAGGGGGCTGCTCATCACCATCAACACCGGCGCGGCTGGCGCCCCATCGCTGTCCCCTTTCAACCTGTACGGCTATCCCACAGTCATTGGCCATGTTGTACAGGATACAACAGGCCAGGAATATCCCACAAGCCTTTGAGGGGCTGTACTGTAGGGCACCGCCGGAGGTGTCTAGGCATCAGAAGCGTGCCTTGAGCATCCCAAAAACCCATTCAATGATGTTGCATGTGACGGCATGTGCCTCATTATAGCATTGGGGTCATGTGGCGCCGGTACGGTGTGAGCAGCCAGGAACAGAGTGGGTATCCGCTGTCACCTGTGTGGAGATAGTGGAGATCAGTCTCATGTTCAGGTCCATATTGCCCATATCCCTGTGTGCCACTACCATGGCACCTGTGGCATTCCCACCCTTGCCCCGAGTTTGCATTTCCTACATGCGTACTCACCCACTAGATGTCCTGTGGGGATGTCCCCACTCTCGAATCAATGGCACAGTGCGGACTGATGCCATATAAAGGCATCATGTGCTCTGCCAGGGTGTGTGGCACAGACATTGATTATACGCCCAGTGGCATCACACACCACCTGGCAGTTGACACTGGGGAAGCCCTTTCTATTCCTGTATGCGGCCCCATCGGGGCCAAGTGGCGTGCGAATGGCCACATGGGTGCAGTCTATGGCCCCTAGCACACCAGGCATACGTGCTACCCTGTGGAACGCCTGCATGTTTGCTGTACGCTCTGCCGCGGTGCTGGGGAAATGGATGTGCTCCGCAGCATGTGGCAGCAGTGCGCTGAGGAATTGGGTGAGGATGCGGACGGGCCGACTGTGGATGCCTGTGGTGTCCCTGTTGGCCTCTGGAAGGTGCCCGTGGCAAGCAGGCACATGCAGGCTGTCACCTTGGTCTCCACTGACAGAGCATGACTCCGTGGAGGGTGCCTGCATCACATCACTGCACAGCTCACAGAGCCGCTTCAGTATTGCCCTGTTCAGGCGGTACCGCCCACGATCTCTACATCTGTGTACAACTCAAAGCTGATGCGGGTAACGGTACTGCTTGTTGGGGGTATACCACTGACGGGTCTTCCATCGCCACGCCCCCTGCACCTTGCATTCTCACTCCTCATTACAGCTTCCATGTGGAAGCGCCACTGTCCATCTCCCTGGCTTGTGCCCCCGCTGATGTTGCTCTGTTACCCCGCTGTCCTGACTGCTACTTCCACTGCACCGGCACCCCCGCTGGCCTCTGCAGCCTATGGCCGACACTGCTTCCCTTGCCTGCCCTGGCCTGTCACTGTCTGTCTTTCTCTCTCTCTCTCTTCCCCACTTGGCATCCCTGTGGCGTTCTTGCGCCGCTTTCTTGAGCCTTTTTATTTTGGCTCATTTCCGCTGGGGCACAACTTCCGGCTGGTCCGCTGTTGCGCATTGCGCAAGTCTTTGGATATCTCATTGTGCTCTTTATGCATGGATCCACCCCCTTCAGTTGCGCATGCCGTCATTTGCATTGCGCTGTTGCTCAGCATGTTTTCGGTGGCGCAACTGCCTCCTGCTGAATATCGCAGAATGGCGCACTTTTGGACTTGCGCAGGTGCAACCCTTTTGAATATCCCACCCAGAATGTATTGTCCCCCAGCTATGGTACATAAGTTTAACCCTGCGATATCGTCCATATGTGGTCGATGTGGGATGGAATTGGGTACATCCATCCATTATTTCTGGTTCTGTCAGATTTTAGAGATTCCTGGGGGAAATATCGCAGGAAATAGAGAAAATATGGGGCAAGCAGTTGGGGAAGGGCCAATTAAGCATGCTGTTTGGGATAGAGGAGGCTGGACAGGATGAATGGGAAACATACCCAAGGTGGATAAGGGTTCTTCTGGCCCTTGCAAGGCACTGTATATTGAACACCCAGGTGTCAGCTGCACCCCCGGTGATTCAACAATGGCGTTCCATGATTGTACAAGTGTTTGCTCTGGAACACCTCACATTTGTCATTAAGGATAAGGAAGAACGATTTTTGAGTGTATGGGGGCCCCTACTGGCATCTCTTACCCCAGGAGAAATGGCAGCCCTAAGGGAGGGTATCTAAGCTCCATGAGAAAAGAGAAGTGGTCAAAAGGGTGTATTTATGCCCCCTTTGTTAAATGTACTTATTGGTATGTCATATATATGTACCCTTTTCAGCTTATACAGGTTAAGGTTAACTGTGGTCTAGGGGTAAGGGAAAAAGAAAGTACAGGGGCATATTATGTCAATTAATTGGTCTGATAATTTATAACAAAGATTTGTGAGTAAGATGGATTCAACGGGAATATGAAATATGTAATAGGCACAGTTATTGTATATGATGTTAATGTTATTTATTTATTTATTTATTAAACTCTAGGATTACAAATACCTTTGAGCAAGGACTGCTCATTTACAAAGGTTCCATGTCAAAGGATGGAAGGTTAACATACAAACAAAGGCAAACATTAATACAGAGTCTCAAAAGACAAAATACCGTATTTCAAGCGGATAGACAGCAAATGGATAGTAAGGCCAGATGAGCAACCAATCGGGGTGGGAGGGCGGTGGGGGTCAGGAAGGAGGGCAGGCTAAAGGGCCATTGTCTGGGGGTTGGTAAGAGAAGTGCAAGGTAGAAGGGACAAAAGTCTGAAGTCCTAAAAGATGGGAGGGTGTGGGTGAGGTAGGGGAGGAATGGGAGGAGGGGTAAGGTGAGAGGGAGGAAAGTGGAGGACAAGGATAATTGGCCAGAGTGAGTTTAGGGCCACACGATGCCAGGCGTGAGTATAGAGGTTGACCAGTTAGGAGAAGCAGTCACATCAGCTGTTAGTAGCGAGGTGAAGTCGTAGTTGCCTTTTAAATGGTCCAAGCGTAGTAGCTGAAAGGAATTCCTCGTTGAGTGATTAAATCATTGCGTTGCCCTGTGGGCGAATGACCTCTGGCCCATAGTGGTCCGGCATCTGGGGACCTGGAAGGTTTGACTTAGCGTACTTCGGGTGTGTTGGGTGCTGCAGTGGGCAGTTAGAAGCTTTTCAACCCCAGGTGGCATGAGCCCAAGGAGAATCTTTTTGGTTAAGGGGCAGGCCTGGTATTTGATCCTGCTGATGAGAGGGAGTCACCCAGACTGGGTGTACAAATCACAAGTATGTGTTAGGCAGGCAGCGCCCGTAAGAAGTCTGCATGCTTTGTTGAGTGCCACAGATATCCTGCAGAGGGCTGTAGGAGAAGCGGAGCCATAGATGATGAGCCCATAGTCTATGATGGAGGTGACAGAACTGTAGATAGCCAGTCTAAGGGCCTCTGTGGTCATACTGTTTTATGTTAATTTAACTATGTATGTGTGTGGTGAGTTATTGTGTTGTATCAGCAAAAATCTTAATAAAAATATTAGGCAAAAAAAAAAAGTCATAAAAATGAAGCAGATCCAGTACAGGTTAAAGAAACTGCGGACCAGTGTAGCCCTATTGTAGGAGATGCATATGTCTGCCAGCGGGGCTGAGAAATTAAGGCTTGCATGGGGACGCACATGGGTTTCAGCAACACACTCATCTAGGGCTGGGGGGAGACTATCTGGTTTCCAAGGGGATTTACAGGGAGTGTACTGAGCTCATACACAGACCCAGGGGGTAGATATGCCTTGGCACAGGTGCAGCTGGGCACTGGAAAGCTTATAGCGATCAGCTCAATATACAAGCCCAACACAGAAGACCAAAAATTTTACAATAAGTTACTTTTAGATATGGCCCCCTTTCAGGGACTGTGGATATTGGGGGGGAGACTTTAATTGCCTGGAGAACACGGTATTAGACAGGTCAAACACTGCCCTAGTACCACTCTTGAAGAATGCTCAAGCCCTACGGGAGATAGAGAGGATGTGTTCCCTGGTGGACATCTGGAGAAACCAGAACCCAACTAGCAGGGAGTAGTTTTTTTTCCTATGCCCACCATTCACATGGCAGATTGGATCACTTACTAGTCTCCTCTGGAATTGCACTCCACATGGAGCATACAAAGTATGAAGCAATCCTGGTCTCTGACCATGCCCCCTTAACCTCTAAATTTAACTTGGACACATCATAAGTTGCTCAGAGACCATGGAGACTGGACCCTGTCCTTCTAAAGGACAGACTTTACCTCTCCTACATGCATACCTCTATTGCACAGTTCTGGGACAACAATAGGAAGGGGGAGACAACCCACACAGAGAGGTGGGAGACAATGAAGGCATATGTCACGAGACAATCCATCTCATATGCGGTCTTTAGGAAATGAACAGAAGAAAAAGTCATAAGAGACCTAGAATGGAAAATACTAGAACTGGAAAAAGCCCATATGGCACATCCCAATTTGGAACTTTACCACAGGCTGCAGCGAGCAAAGTGGCGATATAACTCCCTGAGTACATCATTACTTGAACGTAACCACTCCTTGGGAAAGATGGGCCATATTTTGATGGGGACATGGGGGGGAAGCTGCTTGCATGGCAACTGAAGCATAGGGAAGGAGAAAACAGTATCAAAAATATCCAAAGTAAACAGGGCCCCCTTGTTACTGACCATCAGTCTATTGGACTAGCATTTACAGAATTTTATAAGGATCTCTATACCTCAGATGCATCGCCTACTGCACAGCAAATGCATGTCTTCTTCCAAAAGGCCTCTGTCACCCCTATGGAGGCTGATGCCTCAGAGGAACTAGAGAGACCACTAGAGATCACTGAAATAATCAGAGCAGTTAAGCAGTTGAAAAGCGGTAGGGCCCCAGGCCTGGATGGGTTACCAATCGATTTTTATAAGAACTTCTTGACCAAGCTTACTGACCCTCTCCACGAACTGTGTATGAAAAGTGTGAGGAAAGGGAGACTTCCTACTTCCATGTGGTCGACTACCATCACGGTCATTCCCAAACCTGGCAAGGATCCTACACTATGCTTATCTTACCACCCAATATCTTTGCTCACCTCGGAATGTAAAATCATGGCCAGAACCATAGTGGCAAGACTGGAACCTATACTGCCAACAATCATTCACCCTGACCAAAGTGAATTTGTTCAGGGGAGACAGAGTAAGCACAACTAAGCAAAATCTAGCAAAACTCGGTGAAAAACCAACTTCCCTTTTGTCCAGCATCTCCTTCTCAGAGATTCTGCCTGTGTGGGAAAGGGGCACCAGCAGGCAGAAGATCAGAGAAGGGGACATCTGCGAGCTTATTACCTGGCTTAAAAACTGGTGTCAGGATAAGGGGCATAGCTACATCGGGAACTGGCAGAACTTCTAGGCAAGGGAGTTCTTTAAGTTCAATGGCCTGCACCTTACAAAGGAGGAGACATGCGCTCTCAGTCAAAAAGTTGACGTCTTCGTCAGTCATTTAAACTAGTAGGATGGGTAGGGGCAGCAACCATCACATTTCATGGACCAGCTGATGCCCTTCCCCGTCATCAAATACATCAGTGGCACCAGGATGCTACATCACAACCACCACGTATGACAAAGGTTGGAGAATTCCACAAAGATGTTCCAAATGCACTAGAAATGGAACGTGCACTAAGGACACAAAATGTAAACAGCGTAATCGTGCAGCAAGCGGGACTAACCAGGGATAGAAGGCAATGTGCATTAATGCTTATAGCCTTCCAAACAAAATCCCAGACCTCACTGCCATGATGGCCAAGGCCCTCCTTGATTGGATCACTATCACATAGACCTGGTTCATGGAGGACCACACCTGGGATGTTGCTATCCCTGGATACACGCTCTTCAGGAGAGATTGCAAGGGAAAGAAAGGTATGGGGGTGGCTATGTATGTCAGAGATGGGATCAATGCAACTGAAATCCAGGGACTGCACAATGATGCAGAGGTCCTATGGATCGCTCTGAGAGCTGGTAACAGGAACCCTATCTGGCTAGGAGTTATCTACAGACCCCCTACCCAGGAAATTGAGAAGGATAAAGACCTCCTGGAACTTCTGGTGACGTCATGTGCCTAATGGCAGCATAACCCAATTAGCTCCTACTTTGTCCTAAAAAAATCCTCCTAATACAGCCGTTTCAGCAGAATGATTTCCCCACCCACCCACGGAGAATTGCAGTAATGCCAAGGAAGGGTGATCAATCAAGTCGTAAGCCACAAGAAGAAAGAGATGAAGGAGGATTATCGGAGGGAAACTCAGGCAGTGAGGGCTCGCAGGCCTCAACCTCTTCATGCCAAGGCAGACCACGGTCAAAGCACCTTCCACTGTCCACTATTCAAAGACAGTTGACCTAGTACTAAACGAGCTGAGGGATTTCAGAAAAGAGATGAGATCCATCACCACGGCGCTTTGCACGGACATCTCAAAATTGGAAAAGAAGCAAGAGGCACTCGAACTCCAAGCCACTAATGTGGATCACCGTCGACAGTGCGGAGCTCGCTATAGCACACCTGCACCAAAACATCCAGAGCCTGCAGGCAAAGGCAGAGGACGCTGAAAGCCACAACCGGCGCAATAATATTCACATCTCTGGTATTCCGGAGGGGTCGGAGGGCTGTGATATGTTACAGTTTATTAAGCAGCTCCTACGGGAAGTGGTTGTTACACCAGAGACCCTCTCGATGGAAATAGAGAGGGCCCACCGCACTCTGGGCCCAAGACCATCCACAGGAGCACACCCCCGAACGATCCTCATTCAATTCCTAAGATTTCAGGAGAAAGAGACAGTACTACACTCTGCCTGGAAACAGGGGACAGTTACTTACTGCACAAGCAGGCTATTTTTTGAAAACGATTACGCTCCCAAGATAATGCCTTGCAGTAAGCCGTTTATCCCAGTGATGAAGGCCTTAAAATCAGCAGGACTCCGATTTAGAACCCCCTATCCCACAAAGCTAATGGTGCACTTTCCTGAAGGGTCCCAGACTTTTGACACTGCGGAAGAGGCGGTTAACGAGCTGAAAAAGCATAATATTGAGGCACCTCAGCGGCAGAAATCACAGAAACCAATGATTTCCTCTAAGCTGGCCTAGCAGATATGGAACAGCGGCCAACAGGACACGCGAAGAATGTCGAGGAGTCGAGGAGAATGTCGAGAAGTCATCCAGCAGATAACAAATGCCCTCTGAGGCAAAGATCAGCAACCCCTTACTGAACAGCGCCCTTTGACGAATACCAGTCTCAGATCCGCACACTGAACTAAACCTCCTAAATGGGTGGCCGTCCCATAGGTTCATCAAGAACATGTGCAGCACGAAATTACTGGCCCTTTCAAGAAGGAGATGATAGCGACCACTGAGGAACCTCTTTCTTTTCCACAGACTATTCCCACCGAAGACTCCTACAAAGGGACTGAATGATGTTGCTGATTCAGAGAAGTCCCAGTCTAAACTAATATTCCTTTTTTTTTCTACTGCTTTTAACAATTCTGTTCACCCTTAATGTCTGGAGTGTCACTAACCCTCAGGTCCGAACCCCCCCCCCTTCCTTATAACATCACCTGTCCTCCCCAAAGAGGAAACTGTTCTAAACCTTTCAAGATTCCAGCTCAGGAAGAGGGCTCACTGGTTAATAAAAAGGAAGTCCTGAGTGGAGTGGGATCTATAACTATTTTTTTTCCCCTAACAGACTTGGACTCTTCTCCCCCCCCTTTTTTCTTTTGGAGACTAAACCTAATAGACCCTGCTAACAACTAACTCCAGGTGGGGAAATGCAGTGGAGGGGTGGGATAATGGACTAGCTAAGATGATGCTGACCTAATGTTAAATAACTGATATACCAATTGCAGTAGGGGCCCTAGAAATTATCGTGATTAAGAGGGTTTTTTTTTTTTAAATATCATTTTTATTAGGTTTTCAACATATATACATACATGTCCTCAGGTCTCACATAGCTTATTTCATTTATACAGTTCTTTAGCTTACAAGAGGAGTACATACAATTGTATAATTTACATACTGTATATGGATTTATGTATTTCTTACTTTGCTTATGGGGGTTGGGTTATCAAAATTTGATCTCAGTTCAATAATGAAAGAAAGTTTTCTCTTAGATCTTGGGTCACTGTTAGTTAGTCTCCAAAGCTATAGTCCATTTGAAAGTTTGTATTGTTAACAGATAGTTTGATCTTAATTGCTCACCATATAAACCTTCATAATTTAATTAATTAATGACCGTTAACACCTAGGTTTGTTCTCCTCGGGTATATCTGCAGTAATTATATTTGTTACAGACAACTGAGCTTTCTTATAGCAGCTCCCATTTCGGGTTAAAATCTATAGGCAGTGGGGCCATGTAATTTTATGCATACCCGCAGCCCAAGATCTCACCCCCTCCCTCCCTGCATACCCCCCCTTTTCCACCAGGAGAAAGTTATACTGGATTCCCGTCATCTAAAGGGAAGAAGAGGCTTGGCGGAACACCCCTGGAGCCAGTGTCTCGGTTGCTTCAATCTGGGGATAATTTGGTCAGTTAGATTCATGTTCCCTAGGGGGTGAAAGTGGAATCTTTTAACATATAATATATCTGCCATCGAATCCATCAGGTAGTAAACTTCTCCTCTTGTTCATTTAAATTGTGTGTTATCTTTTCCATGTTATAGATCTGTCTTGTGATGTCCCACCAGTCTTGTATCGTGGCGGTTTTAGTGGTCAGCCACAGTTTCGTAATTGCCTTCTTTGCTGCAGTGATGAGGAGAAGAAGTAGGTATCTGGTGTTAGGGCCCCTTAGTGTTTTAGGGAGGATAAGGAATAGGAACATCTCCAATGTCAGTTGGAGTTGGGGGTCTAGTATTTCTTGTAAGTGGGTCTGGAGATGTAAAAGGAATGGTTTAAGGGCCGGGCAGGACCACATCATGTGGGTGTGGTTCACCTTAGGTTCTCCACATTGGCACCAACATATTGCAGGATTGGCTGGGGAGTAGTGACCCGTGACTGCTGGAGTTCTGAAATATCTGATCAGATTCTTCCACGTGTATTCACGCCACTGGTGTGAACTGGTCACTCGGGCTGAGTGACTGCACGCTCATCGCCAGTCCTCAAGTGAGACCTGATATCCTGATTCCTGGCTCCATTGCAGGCGTATACTCTTAGTGAGGGAATCCCTCTGTGAGTTTAGTGCTTGATAGTACAATGATACCAGGTGATGTTGTTTCAGAGTGTTATTAAGATGGATTTGACTGTGAATTAAGGTTGGGTATTGTTTAGGGTTCCAGAGTGTCTGTGGGAGGTTTTCGACATAGTGTCGAAGTTGTAGGTAGCGGTAAAAGTTTCGGTGGGGAATTGGTACTTTTTTTTTATGTCTGCATATGACCATATGCTGCCCTGCGTCATTATCTGCAACAGGTATTTTAGGCCATATCTCTCCCAGTGCTGGAAACTGTTATCTATGCTGTTCAGAGGGAAGTCGCGAAGGCTGGAGATTGGGCATATGAGTGATTGGAAAGGTGTCAATTGCTGGGTATTTTTGATGGATTGCCAGTTTTTGAAGTGGTCTGCAAGCCAGGGGTTTAACAGCTGCTGCGCTCTCATATTTACCGCTTGTTGGTACAGGATTTGGAAATAAGCGTGATCGCTCATCAAAATTCTTTCTATCTCCAGCCAACGTGGGCTGGAAGTTCTAGTTTGCCAGTCCATTACGTGCGTCAGAGTCGTTGCCTGTTGGTCTAGTTTTTAATCTGGGAGTGCTAAGCCTCCCTCTTGATGTGGAAGGGTGAGAATCTTTAGGCAAACTCGGGGCCTTTGGTTAGCCCATATAAATTTTACTATAAGGTGATTCAGTTCTCGGAAGGTCTTTAGCGGTATATGCATGGGAATATTTTGAAATAAATATAGAGCCCTTGGGAGAATAATCATTCTAATCAGGTCTATTCTCTTGGTTAAACTTAAAGGTAGGGTCGCCCATGATATTAAGTCTCATTTCAGCTGTATCATAAAGGGCATGTGATTGTACTTGTAGTATGCTGTGGGTGACTGGGGTATATACAGTATATACCCAGGTATTTCAATTTTTGCAGGTTCCACTTACCTGAGATGCTGTCTTGTATACTCGGTGAAGGGGAGTAATGGAAAGTGAGTAGTTCTGTTTTAGCCAAATTCAGCTTGTATCCTGATGCCAGGCCAAAAGAGTCCAGGATTTGTTTTACTATAGGGAGTGATTGTTTGGGGTTTTGGAGGTATAAGACAATATCATCTGCATACAGTGCGATGCGGTGCTCAGAGCCTCCTATCTTTATTCCCTCAATTGTTTGGGATTCCCAGATTTGTTGCGCTAACGGTTCAATGAATGCTGCGAATAATAGAGAGGATAGTGGGCACCCCTGTCTGGTCCCTCTTTGCAGTTGGAAGTAACTAGAGTGGTGTCCATTTACCTTTACACATGCTTGGGGTGCAGAATATATGTTCTGGAGGACCCTAATAAGGGAAGGGGGGAATCCCAATTTATGGAATGTTAAGTATAAAAATGGCCAAGCCACTCTGTCAAATGCCTTTTTGGCATCTAAGCTAACTAATACCAATGGGGCTTTAGTTATTTGCATTTGATGGACAACATGGAGGGAATGTTTAATGTTATAAGAGGGTTTCTTGCTCCTTCGCCCCCCCAACCTCCTCTACCTAGCCCTTTCCTCATGTAGGGATTGGAGGAATAGAGGATATGCTTGCCCCCCTTCATTCTTGTGGAGGGAGCATCGCAGACACTGGGTTCCTAGCTGAGATCTCCACTCCATTACTGAGGTGGCAGATAACTATTCACAGCTATGCAAAGCTACTTTTTTTTCCCTTCTTTTGCTCTCACCCTTCCACTTAAAAAGTATTGTTCAATTATGATGGACGAACGTGGACGCTGCGGACGTCCCAAACCCCACCTTCTTCCTTCTTGTTCCACCTCTCCCCCATCTCTTACAGATGCTAATAGTGTCAAAAGGCCCCCAGGCCTTATGGGGGATACAGAAAGTAGGCCTTGAGCCTTCTTTAGGTCATGGAAAATGACCAGATTGATGGAAGCTCCACAGTTTGTTGGTGGCTTAGCTAATGTTGATAGCCCAGTTGTCTCAAAAATACCCTTTTAGCCATTGAGGTCTAGGGGACACCTATTCCCTAAATTCAAATGTTCAGTTAGACCTAGTTATACTTACTGTTAGAAAAGTTTTTTTTTTTTTGCCCACTGTCTCCTGTTATGGGCTATTGGTTTGTTAAAATAATTTTTAGTTCCCCTCAAGAGGGGATGTACATTATCTTAGGAAGATAGTAAACAGTCACAAGGCTTCAACAAACTTGACAGAGGTTACAATGCAGATGTTATGTGACAAATGGTTTAATTTACCAGACACATATCTGTATTACAAATGGCAGGCAAACACCTGAAAGTATACTCGTTGAATGTGAACGGTCTGAGTAGCCTGATAAAAAGGTCTAGAATTATTTCACTAGTGAAGAAATCCACTGCTGAAATTGTTTATATGCAGGAAATCCATTTGACTTCTGCAGAGCACAGGAAGCTCCAGGGTAGGGGCTACACACAGGTCTTTTCTTCAGCAATGGCTGGAGGCAAGAAAAGAGGGGCCGCCATACTAATCTTGGCCCACACTCCCTTCCGGAAGGTGAAGGAATGGGCAGACCCGGCGGGTCAGTTAATAATAGTTCAGAGGACTTTGCAAGAGAAAGAAGTGACTTTAGCTAATATCTACTTTCCACCAGCCTCAAACACACCCACAATTCAATTTTTGCTTGATAAAGTAATTGAGATGGCCAGGGGGACCTTAATCCTTGTGGGGGGATTACAACATTGCCCCAAGCCCCTCCTTAGACACCACCAGGACTCCAGGTGGCAGGCAGTCGGCCTCACACAAATTTTTCAAACAATTCGTAAGGGAGGTAGGGTGGCTAGACGTATGCCGATCCCTACATCCTAGGGACAGGGGGTATTCCTTCTATTCTGTGGTCCATGGGACCTATACAAGAATAGATCATTGCTACACACAGAGGAAAAATCTTGGCTCACTGGTTAGTGCTACATTGGACACTATAGCACATTCAGACCACGTACCATTAATTACCACATGGAACCTGGGTATAGAGAGGCACAGCACCAGGTGGAGATTCAATCCAGCTCACATGAAGAGTGAACAGTTCAGAGATTTTCTCAAAGAGAAAATTATGAAAATTACTCAGGACAACTCCTCCCAGGAAATAGCATCCACCATTCAATGGGACACCCTGAAGGCAGTCCTGAGGGGTCACCTGATAAAATATACAGCTACATTAGCGAAGGAATGAAAAGAAAGACAAACACAGCTAGAGCAGACATTACAGTTCCTACAGCTAGCATATCAGCAAGGAGATCACTCAGTGCTTGCACAGATCAAGCAGACTAGGAAGGACCTAGATGCTTTGTGCCTCCAACAGACGGAGGTGGCAGTGGGATACCTGCAACAGAGATATGGTGAGATTGGCCTTCGGGCCTCCCACCTACAGGCGTATCGCTTGCGCCAACAATGCAAAATGTCCACTATCACTGCAATAAAGGACCCTAACACAGGAGTACACCACACCAAACTCAAAAATATATCCCAAGCCTTTTGTCAATATTTCAGGGCCCTCTATACCATGGACCACCTGTCAGGCCCTACACTCACCAACACCTTCCTGTCAGCCTTAGAACTACCCAAACTCAGTCTTGAACAGCAAAATAGTTTAATGGTGCCGATCACCCCGGAAGAGCTGATGCTGGCCATCTCCAGGTCCAAAACTCAGAAAGCTCCTGGTCCAGACCGATACGGAGCAGAGTTTTATAAGAGCACGACACAGTCAATTAATAAACTCATGCTAAGCGCCTTTAACGAAGTTCTTTCGGGGGAGGCCCCCCCCCTGCCCAGCTGGGCATATGCAACAATTTCACTTATTCCCAAACCAGATAAGGACCTTTTACAATGTGGCTCATATAGGCCAATTTCGGTGCTCAACATGGACTATAAATACTTAATGTCTATTTTAGCCCAAAGGGTGGATGCAATCCTACCTACACTGATAGGCCTGGATCAAACAGTCTTTGTAAGTTCTAGACCAACCCCGGACAACACCCTCAGAGCCCTTCACCTAGTGCATGAAATGCAATCTCGTGAAGATCCATCAGTCCTTCTCAGCCTGGACGCTGAGAAGGCCTTTGACCGGGTGTCATGGCCCTTTCTTTTTTCCATTATGGCCGCGATGGGGTTCCCGGCCCCCTTTGTGGCCATACTCCAGGAATTATATTCCTCCCCACAGGCTTGCATTAAAATTTCAGGTCACCATTCTGAATACTCCCCCCTTTTTAAGGGAACATGCCAGGGCTGCCCCTTGTCCCCTGGTCTATTCACCATCTTCACAGAGCCCTTGGTCCAGGCAATCAGGCTAGCACCTGGGATTTCGGGCGTACGTATAGATGAAACAGAACACCGCATAGCTCTTTATGCAGATGACATTCTATTATTCCTTACTGACCCCCTACAGTCCATCCCTACGTTCTTCCAAATCCTGGAGGAATTTGGAGCGCACTCAGGCTATCGGCTTAACACTAGCAAGACTGATGCTCTTACTTTTCATTACATACCTCCTGAGACACTTAAGGAGAATTACCCATTTCGATGGGGGCTCCCCAGGATGAAATATTTAGGAATACACCTTTCCCACAGAGCAGAAGATGCCCTGTATAACAATTACCTACCCTTCACCGCACAGATGAAGCAGGATCTCGGAAGATGGAACGTCCTCCCACTGAATATGATTCAGAGGGTCGACGTGGTGAGGATAGTGATTCTCCCAAGGACCCTCTACCTTTTCCAGAATGTCCCACTTAATCTACCGAATAAACTATTTAGTGTCTGGAACAAGGCCATTTCTGGGTTTGTCTGGGCAGGAAGATGCCCCAGAATTAAATTAAAAACTCTCTTTCTCCCCAAAATGCAAGGAGGTCTTGCACTCCCAAATCTTAAACTGTACTACTGGGCTTCATATCTGTCCTTCATAATCCGGCGCCTGGTCGGAGCATCCCCGGCCCGCTGGAGAGAGACTGAGGAGAGTGTACTACCCCAGCATGATTACCAAAGGCTTATTATTTATAAAAATCTTCCCCCACTAGGCTAACTGACTCAAAATCCCTGGATCATACACCAAATCCGGGCCTGGTATCCTGCGCTTAAATCCCTAGAGATAACCCCTTTTCTGGTGTTGATTTGTCTGATAGAACTATTGGAAAATTTCCTCCCAGCCTGTATGATTGGCCATACATTTCATAACTGGAGACACTCATCTTACAAAACTCTCACAGTTCCAGGTGGGACCCCTTTTAAGGAGTTCAGGGAGATCAGGCAAGAGTTTCATCTACTCCAATCGGATTTTTTCCGCTACCTACAATTACGACACTATTATGAGGCTCTTTCCCTGAGTGTCTGCACCCCGGGGGAACATCCCCATATGGTTCATCTGCTCTAACAAACATTAAAATCCAAGATGTTACCACATCCTATTTCAGCTCTGTATAAGTCCCTGATGGAAACAACAGGTGGAAATACAGGGGCAGTAAGGGAGAAATGAAGTGATGAACTGGATATCCAAATAACACCACAGCAGTAGGGCATAATATGCCACTCAACATCGAGAATCACCTACTCACATGGAGACTGTTCTCTTGCAGCTGCTGGTAAGATTTTTCCGCACCCCAGCAATAACCTCACATTACTGTGACTCTGGCTCCACAGCATGCTGGCGTCAATGTGGGGAAACTAATGCCCATCATTCCCATATCCTGTGGTCATGCTCAAAGTTACAGCTATTTCTGCAGGGCTTACTGGAGGAATTCGAGGAGCTCTTTGGGCTAAGGCTCCCCCTGACCGGGGAGTTCTTTATTTTACATGTCTTTCCACATGAGTTACAAAACCCCCACCACCAGTATCTGCTTGGAATTTTCCTCCTTGCAGCGAAGAAGGCCATTACCAAGTATTGGCTTACTACAGTGATTCCCACACTCTCAGACTGGAGAGAGATAGTCAACCTCATATATAGATAAGAGTGAATTACATACAACTTAAATGATAAAGCAGATCTTTGTTCCATAAAGTGGAGAAGATGGATAATGCACATTATGACCAAAGATCCACAGTTTATTCCCTAGCAGCTCTAACCACCTATTAGCTGATTCAGATCCACCATACCATGATTGGTTTCTAACACTCAAGATATGAATATAGTATTATAATAGGGCACACGATCCACACTCAGAGGGCAAGGGAAGTGTAACAGGGAGCAAACACCAGAGGAGATGGAATCCGGGATGGAAGAGAGGGAAGAGTATGCAGAGGAAGGTTCCTGGAGAGAGACAAAGAGTGACAGAGGGGAAGGGCAAGCCAAGCCTGGAAAGAGGGTTGAGTCCCCAGGTAAGACTGTGTCACACAAATGATGTATATTACAGAAAACTTATATGAACTGTAATCCTGCATAAATAATTAATTACAGTGATGTAAAATGTGACTGTAAAAATGATAAAATTACCAATAAAGACTATATTTGAGAAAAAAAAAGATAGAGACCTCCTGGAAAACATACTGAGGATGTCCGGCAAAGGTGAGTTACTACTAGCTGGGGACTTCAGTCTACCAGATGTAGACTGGCCCACCTTCACTTCCTCTTCAGAGAGGAGTAGAGAATTCCTCATTGCACTACAGGGGAGGGGGACTTAATCAATTGGTAGAGTCATGCACTAGGGAGTCTGCTATTCTGGAACTGGTACTCAGAAAAAGGGCCAGGGTGTCCGACGTGTAAGTGGAGATCAACCTGGGCACCAGTGGCCACAGGTCAGTCTGGCTCTTGATTAACAACACGGAGAACCCTTGTCACACCAAACTCAGAGTGCTCAATTTCAGAAAAGCACATTTCCCAAGAATGAGGGAAAGTATTAAAGAACTGCTGGTAACCGATGCCACTGGGAATGTGAAAGACGCCTGGATCAAACTGAAAAATGCCATAACTGCAGTCATGGCACAATGTGCAAAACAAATAAACAAATCCAGAAAATCAAAGAACCCACTCTGGTTTTCCAAAGAGGTGTTGACTATAATTATTTATTTTATTTATTTATTTGAATCTAGGATTACAAGTACCTTTGAGCCAAGGCTCCTTTACAAAGGTTCCACGTCAGCTGCAGTACAATAACAAAAAAAAAAAACAAGACAATTAAGTAACAAAGGCAGGATAACAGGTTAACGAGCAGTTACACGAATATGAATGCATACATTTGGGTAAAACTAAAGACAGAGGCATTGACGGGGTAAATAGTGTTACAAGACATGGCAAGGATACAAAAGATAAGAGCAGCCAGAGGCATTGTCACCTCACAGAGACAGCAACAGGCGATGTGGAGGGGTGCAGGGGAGGGGAGAGGTGGGGAGAGGTACAGAAGATCCGGGGTGGATAATAAAAGTGTTATGTAGAAAGAGCTGAGACAAGGATTGGGTAATGGTAAGAAGGGCTGATTAAAGGAGACAGCCGCAGGTGTTAGAGGCAGAGAGGAGTAGACGGAGCCTGGATTTGAACTGACCAAGCTTAGGTAAGGAGGAGATGTCACTGCTGAGACCATTCAACCAGCTAGGGATCCTAGGAGCAAAGAATCTTTGTCCCTGGGTGGTACAGCAGCGAGGGACCTGCAGGAGTTGAGATTTGGATCCCCTAGTGTGGCGAGGGTTACTACTGGGGCAAAGGAGAGCTTGGACTCCGGGGGATACTTGGTCCATGGTTATTTTCTTTGCCATAATGCAGGTTTGGTACTTTATGCAGTTTTAGAGTTGTAACCAGCCAGTTTGTGCATAGAGGTCACATGTATGAGTGAGACAGTGAGCTCCAGTGATGAGCCAACAAGCTTTGTTGAGAGATGTGGATATGCATCTGAGGGCAGTTACAGTAGCACAGACATATACGATCAGGCCATAGTCAATTATGGAGACAACAGAGCTCTGAACAATGACCCCTAAGGCTTCTGGAGTAAGGTGTTGACTGAGCCTGTAGAGTAGTCCAGTGCGAGTATTTGCAGCTTTGGTGATGCTATCGATGTGGGCACCATAGGATAGATTACACTCAAGAGGGATCCCAAGATATTTAAAATATTGCACCTGTTCAAGGGTAGCTCCAAGGCAGGATTATTAGAGATAAGAAAAAAGCTTATAGAAAGTACAAGGAGACCAAATCCAAGAAGGATAGAGAAGAATACAGGATTAAACTCAAGAAAGCAGAAAAAGCAATTAGGGTAGCCAAGGCCCAGACGGAGGAAAGAATAGCGCAGGGAGTGAAGACAGGGGACAAAAACTTATTTTGTTATACACAGGAAAAAAGAAAGAATAAGGGAGGAATAACCAAGTTAGCAACTAAAGAGGGACAGTTGCTGGAGAATGACAAAGCGGACGTACGCAATGAATTCTTCTCCTCGGTCTTCACCCATGACGACAAAGGTAATGGTTCAGCACTAGCCAAGGCACATCTTCACAACAGAGGAGTAAACATCAGCCCCTTTACAAAAGAAAGGGTTCTTGAGGAGCTGTCTAAATTAAAGGTGGACAAGGCAATGGGGCCAGATGGAATACAACCAAGACTTCTGAAGAAACTGCGGGAGGAACCTGCAGACCCACTAGTCGAACTATTTAACAAGTCACTGGAAGATAGCATAGTGTCACAGGACTGGAGAAGGGCTACAGTTGTGCCACTGCACAAGAGTGGTAGCAGGGAGGTAGCAGAAAATTATCGCCCAGTCAGCCTGACCTCAGTGGTGGGTAAAGTAATAGAGACATTGCTTAAAGAAAGGGTAGTCGAGTACCTGAAAGAAAATTGACCCGAAGTAGCATGGCTTCACAGCAGGATGCTCATGCCAAACAAAAATGATAGAATTCTTCGACTGGGTTACAAGCGCAGTGGACCAAGATGTGGCTGTGGACATAGTATATCTGGATTTTAGCAAAGCGTTTGATACAGTTCCACACAGAAGGCTAGCAAATAAATTGGAGTAAACAGGTGTAGGTCAGAAAGTGGTCAACTGGATAAAAAGCTGGCTACAGGACAAGACTCAGAGAGTTATGATAAATGGCACCTTGTCGCAGGAGGGGAGAGTAACCAGTGGGGTTCCACAGGGATCAGTGCTTGGTCCAATCTTTTCAACATATTCATCAGTGACATCACTGAGGGACTTAAAGGGAAAGTCTGCCTGTTCACAGACAATACAAAGCTCTGCAACAGGGTGGACACACAGGAAGGGGTCCAAGGAATGGAGGCAGATCTAAGAAAACTGGTGGAATGGTCCAAGAACTGGCAGTTGAGATTCAACGTCAAAAAGTGTAAGGTAATACACTTGGGTAAGAGGAACCCAGGAAATAACTATGTCCTGGAAGGTCAGCAACTGGAAAAGACAAAGATGGAACAGGATCTAGGAGTTATGATATCAGATGATTTAAAGGTAGGAAAGCAATGGGAAAAAGCAGCTCTAAGGGCAAGCGCCATCCTTGGATGCATAGGTAGGGGTGTTACTAGCAGAAAGCGTGAGGTAATCATCTCACTCTATAGGTCCTTGGTGAGGCCTCACATGGAATACTGTGTGCAGTTCTGGAGGCCACACCTAAAAAAGGACATAAACCATCTGGAATCTGTGCAGAGAAGAGCCACCAAGATGGTGCAGGGACTACACCACAAACGTACAAAAATAGGCTCAGCCAGTGGAGTCTATTCTCCCTAGAGCAGAGAAGGAACAGAGGAGACATGATAGAAATATTTAAGTTTGTTAAAGGGATAAACGCAGTACAAACCGGTAACCTCTTTCAGGAAAACAGGACCGCGTACAAGAGGGCACAACTTATGCCTGGTTGGCGGTAAATTCAGAACCAGTGTTAGAAAGTACTTTTTCACAGAGAGGGTTGTGGACCCTTGGAAAAGCCTGCCACTTGAGGTGGTGGTGGCTAAGACTGTCAGAGAATTCAAATGGGCATGGAACAGTCAATGTAGTCACCCCAACAAGAGCAGTAGATGGGGGGTAGACACCTCGGGCAGACTAGATGGACCACACAGTCTCCTTTTGCCAGCAAAGTCTTATGTTCTTATATTCATTCAGAAAACCCTAAATATTATACATTATCGGGCGAAGACATAGTCACCTCATGGTGCAGCAGTCCTTGCCTTGGATGCGGAAAAAACGTTCGACTGTGTGGAGTGAGAATATATGTTTGCCGCCTTTTAGGGCCTATGGAGTGGGGTCCTACATGCTATCATTGATTAAAATTCTCTGTATCCACCCTACTTCTCAGACATTAACCAATGGAACCCTATCCTTGCCCTTTGTACTGCAACGCGGTACAAGACAGGGGTTCCCCCTCTCCTCCCTTCTATATGGCATGGCCTTGGAGCCTCTGGCCACTGCCATATGCAGTCACCCAGGGGTTGTGGGGTATGGACCACAGGGGGAACACAAATTGGCCCTATTTGCAGATGCTCTCCTATTGTACCTCCAGAACCCTAGGGAGAACCTCCCATGTGTGCATGCACTACTAAGGGAGTATGCCTCATTATCAGGACATAAAATCAATGAGTCCAAAAGTGAGCTCTTGCCAGTAGGGGGATGAACAGGCAGGCTCTAATAAACAATGACCTGGGGGTACAAGTGGTCTTGAAAATTAAATACCTAGGGATCCACATCTCTTTATTCCCTAAATTTTGAATCCCTACTTGCCAAAATTATGGTAGAATGTGACAGATAGATTGATCTACCCCTCACAGTGTGTGGGCGAGTTGCCAATATAAAAATGATTACCCTTCCCCAATGCCTCTGCCTATTTCAGTCCATACTGTGCTATGTTCTGGCTAAGTTTTTCAGAGAACTGAATAGCCTCTTGCACAAATTTATTTGGCGCAGGAAAAATGCAAGAATCAGTAGAAAGGCCCTTCAGCAATCCATGAATAAGGGGGGACTGGGCCTCCAAACTTCAATTTCTACTACTGGATGGCCCAGCTGGCATTCCTACCCATGGGATTGGATCCAACTCCCCCAGTATGGATAGCCATTGGGGGGGTGCAGGTGGAGATCTCTGCGGGGATATATTGGTGGCAACGTTACAGCCTTTATCTTCTAAGAAAGTATACCCTAACCCATTCACTAGAACACTGATGAGGGTTTGGAAAGTCATTCATGACCACACTAACATAAAAAGTATGCCCTCCCAGTATGCATCCATCTGGGCTACTCTAAAATCGACACCCTGATACAATGTCTTCCTGCATGGGGGGCTGCTACGATCGCAAAAAAGGGCTGAGACAAGTCCTACAGCTGTATGAAGGGGGAGACTCCTCATTTTTAATGAGCTCCAGTCTAGATGGTTGCTTCCCACAGGTGACCTATATATCTGCAGATCCGACACAGGTTGCAGACCCTATCATTAGATTCCCCAGGGACCCCAGGCCAAGATCCATACCTTGAGGAAATATATAGGCTCCAACCACTCACAGGCTCACTATCTGTATTTTATGGCACGTTGGTGGGGGGAGGAGTGGACCCCACTCTACGTATACAAAAAGCTTGAGAGAATGACCTGGGCATTGTTATATCCTTGGAGATATGGTTGGGGACGATACAACATATCAATAATTGCTCTAGAAGCAATAGACTGCGCCAAACCCAACTTAACATTCTGCATAGAACCTACATTACACCAGTGAAGAGACATGCCCTGGACTCTACAAAAACACCCACATGCCCCAAATGCCAGACTGAGGAGGGTACTTTTCTGCTCATGACTCTTATGTGCCCTAGGATTTTAACCTTCTGGTATGAAGTATGTAGAATAATGGCAATGGTACTTGAGGTGACACTTTTAAGTCCCCTCTAGAATTTCTTCTTGTGGCTGATCCCAATAGAGGTGCCCTAGGTAGTGACATGCCTCTGTGGTCCCTTGCCCTATTAAAATGCCTGAACCACTCTGGCGCAGTGTTGGATATCTGAAAACCCCCAACCATTCAGCAGTGGGCAAATAATCTCCTAAACTGCTTAAAAATTGAGAGAGCCCAGAATATAATTGCTGCTAATGAACAGCAATTTGACCATATATGGAGCAAGCTTGAGAGGGTGCTTGAAACTGGCCTCTTTCCCTAGTGATGAGGCAGTGTCACTGAGGAATGCAAAATGTATATTGTTCAGGTGACACAATGGGCCTCACAGCCTGGAGTGGGATGGAAAAGGCGGCAACACAGTATAACCTATAACAGTCACGCTGCAAAAGTAAAGCATGTATTAACATACCTGTGTGTATCCATGTCAGCGCAGATGTTGAAATGCCCTTTAAGTCTGTCACATATATATTTTTGTATTGTCCTGTTGAGTTTACAATAAAAATATTTTACAAAAAAAAAAAAAGAAAGGCTCTGTGAGATTTTTATGCTGAAACTTGTGTGCAGCTAAGTACATTGTTAGAACACTGGGTAGAGGGTGCAAAAGATTGCTCTGTAGAGGAAATAAAAGATGTATTTCTTATGCAAGTTCCCAGAAACTGTACGCAAGGAAACACGAATATGGTTGTTGGCTATAACTCCAAGCTCTGCCAGGGAGGCAGCCAAGAGGACTGCTCAGTTCATATCCAGCCGACCATACATTGCTTGCAAAGGTAATGGACAGGGACATCAGGTGACTTTAAGGGAACCCTGTGCAGACAACCAAAGGAGGCCAGCCTATACTTGACCCAAAAGGTAAGCCAAGTAGTTCCAGAGGTAGAGAGTCAGGGGAACACAGGTGTAATATCTGTCAGAAACTGGGGCATTTGTCATATGATTGTTCAAAAAATGTAACAAAAGGGGCTGGTGTAGTGGAAGGGGGCAGCTTGGGGAGCTCCCAGCAGATAGTGAACTGTGCACATAGTGCAGTGCTCTCTAACTCCACTGTACATATGCACCCAGCATGATGAATGGATTAGTAACCCAGGGATTGACAAACAGTGGGGCATCCATTTCTATGGTGAAACAGGATTTGATTCATGAGGAACAGATCCTGCCTAGCCAGTTTACTCAGATTAGAGGAATGACAGCTTCCACGGTCTCAGTGACAATGGCCCAGATCTTCCTAAACTGGAAAGGTGGTCTGGGCATATGGAAAGTGAGTATTGTACAAAACCTTCCTGTGGATGTGATTATGGAAATGACTTGAATAGCAGGGCCACTATTGTGTGTCACTACCAGTAGTAAGGTGAAGGAACAGGATCCTGAGGATACAAATGGGGCAGTGCAAGAGGACGCAACCCCTACCTCAGTGGCAGGGGAAGCTGTAGCTGAAGGACATGCTGAGAGCAGCAGTTCTGAGCCACAGTTACAGACAGAGGAGAGTCCAGCCACAGGCACCTCTCCCACAGGAGAGTGTGCTATGGGGAAGGTCAGACATGGACAGCTGTCCAACCCTCCAGAGATTAAGGGAGTTAGCCACAGGGGAGGGGGGGATGCTAGAGAGTTATCTTCCCAGCAGATTGCAATTCACATGAGCTCTCACAACTCTGACTGGATTTGGGGGAAAATAACATCTAAAAAGTCAACTTTTGCTTTACAATTTTCTCTAAATAGCTGAACAACATTTTGGGGAACATTCTGATCCTAAACAAATTATAGGTCATCAGAAGATGCAGTAACGTGGACTCTCGAAAGGGCAGCAGCCAGCAGCTAACAAGGCTGGGGAATCCTGCAGCCATGCAGCAACTAATCCTTCCACTGGGTCCTCGGGGGCCCCCATGACAGACGATGCTTGAGTCCATGTGGGCCATGGACTCAAAGACAGAAAAAACTGTGAAAAAGCTGGAATTGCATGACTATGCAATTAAAGAGCTCTCAGGGACTGTGGCCAATGCCAACAAATGAATCACAGCAGTTTCTACCCTTACCAAAGAAAATGGGCAACTTAGGGGACAGCTGGAGGCCACTGAGAAGCAGCTACATTCTGGCAACATCCACGTCGTCAGTGTCCCAGACAATGCCAAGGGAACTCATTTGCTGGATTTTCTTCTACCTTGGCTACAGCAAAAGCTAGCCGTGCCAGAAGGAGTTGATTGGAAAGTTTTCACAAAAGCCTACCGTGTTAACCCCAGGGTTCAATCGCAGACACCATCTCAACCACGTACCATTTTAATGAAAACTGCTGGTTCTGAGGTTAGATTCACAGATTCATAGAATTGTGATGGCAAAAAAGGACCAACAAGGCCCACCGAATCTGCCCATTTGTCCAGCTATCTGTCTGGACCTGCACCCCCAACCCTCAACACCCCCCCTGTGTTTGTCCCATGCCCTTTTGAATCCCTCCACTGTTTCTTCTCCAACAACTGCCTTTGGGAGTCTGTTCCACTTATCCACCACTCACTCTGTGAAATAGTACTTCCTAATGTTACCCCTGAACTGCCCCCCCCCCGCCACATGCAGGCCATGCCACCTTGTCCTCTGATTTTCCTTCATCTGGAAGATGCTTTCCACCAGCACCCTGTTTATACCCTTAAGGTACTTGAAGGTCTCGATCATGTTCCCCTTCTCTCTCCTCTGTTCCAGGGAGTACATGTCCAAATCCCTCAACCTTTCTTCATAGGAGAGGTGGCTCAACCCTTTTACCATCTTTGTTGCTCTCCTCTGAACTCGCTCCAGCCTCCCCACATCCTTTTTGAGGTATGGCCTCCATAACTGGACTCCGTATTCCAAATACAGTCTAACCAGATGGGTGTACAAGGGTACTATGACCTCCCTATTTCTACTGGTGATCCCCCTTCCGATGCATCCCAGCATTCCACCACTCCTAGCCACTGCTCTTCCGCACTGCCTTTCCACCTTCATGTCCCCCAATACTGTGATGCCCAGGTCCCTTTCTTGTTCCATGACCTCCAGATCTCTTCCTCCCATGCAATACCCTACCCGCTGGTTCCTGTAGCCAAGATGCATGACCTTGCACTTTTATGTGTTGAATGAGAGTTGCCACCTCTTTGACCATGCCTCAAGCCTCCCCAAATCTCTCAGCATTTTTTCTACCCCTTCCTGAGTGTCTACCCTATTGCAGATTTTAATACCATCTGCAAACAGACTAACACCCCCTTCAAGGCCCTCCACAATGTCCCCTACAAATATATTGAATAGTAGGGGCCCCAAAAATGATCCCTGAATGACCCCGCTTGTTACCTTGCCCTCTCCGGATGCCACCCCATTTATTACGACCCTCTGCCTCCTGCCCCCAGCCAGCTTCCCACCCATTTAACTACCCTCTGACCCAGCCCCAGGCCTGACATTTTATACAGCAGTCTCCTGTGGGGCACGGAGTAAAAAGCCTCCTGAAATCCAGATAGACTACATCCACCACCCTCCCTTGATCCAGCTCCTTTGTGACCCCATCAAAAAATTCTATCAAATTTGTTTGACAGGATCTGCCCCTTGTAAAACCATGTTGCCTTGGATCCATCAGGCTGCTTTCCTCCAGGTAGCTGGTGATCCTACCTTTTATTACTTTCTCCATGAGCTTGCCTACCACCGATGTCAAGCTCACAGTCCTGTAATTTCCCACTACCTCCCTCATTCCCCCCTTTACAGTGGGATCACATTTGCCTGCCTCCAGTCTTCTGGCACCACCCCAGTCTGCAAGGACTGATTGAAGAGTGCAGTCAATGGTACTGCCAATATCTCCTTTTGTTCCCTTAACACCCTTGGGTGCACCCCATCCGGCTCCATTGCCTTGTCCACCTTAATGCAGCCTAGTTCTCCCAAAATCTCCTCCACAATGAATGGCCTCATATCCTCTTCCCCTTCCCCTGCCATTACCTTTCCTGCTCTGCTGCCTTCACAGTCTCCTTCCCTAGTGAACTCAGAGCAAAAATAGCAATTTAACAGGTCCGCTTTCTCTCTGTCCCCTTGTAGCAACTCCCCTTCATTTGTTTTTAACTGGAGTATTACCTGCCTAGTATTCCTGTTTTCACTTACGTACCAAAAGAAAGTCTTATCCCCTTTTTTGACCCCTTTAGCTATATGCTCCTCTGTCTGTACCTTTGCTCTCCTTACCGCTACCCCGGCTTCTCTCTGGCTCACCTGGTATTTTCCCCAGTCCACCTCCACTTGTGTTTCCTTGAACTTTCTGAAGGTCCTCCTTTTTGCCTTTACCTTTTTTGCTACCTTCCTATTGTACCACAGAGGCTTCCTCCTCCTCTTATTTTTTCTTGCTATGTTGGCACAGATGTCAGTGATCTCCACAACAGCTTTTCTTATCTTCCCCACATTTCCTCCACCTCTGTCAACTCCTCTACCCCTTCCAAGGCCCTCTCCACCATTTCCTCTATTCTTCCGAAGTTTGCCCTATTGAAATCCAGCACCCTCAACCTAGACCGGTGAACCTCCGCAGTGTTCCTTATTGTAAACCTGACCGTGTTGTGGTAACTCATACCAAGATTTTCCCCCACTGATACATCTCCTACCCTATCCCATCCCCATTTCTCAGGACTAGATCAAGGGTAGCTCCTGCCCTGGTTGACTCCCTGACCAGTTGGTTCAGGAGGGCCATTTGCAGGGAGTCCAATATTTCCCTGCTGCTGGGTGAAGCAGCAGAAAGGGTGTCCCAGGACTTCCAGTGCAGCTTCCGGCTACATGGCTGCTTAGACGTCGTGCTCCCAACCGCTCCCCGTATTGAAGTTGAAAACACAGCTGTAAATTTAAGCAAACTCAATAAAAAGTGACTTAACAACTTATGGCTGCAAATAACCTGCGTGGCGGACCTAACAGATTTGCCACACTAGGTCCCGACACAGAAAACTCGGAAGGGGACGCAACAGACTCCGGAGCCTCCATGCACCTACAAGTGTCTAGGCCCAAGAGACAGAATAAACCTAAACCAAATCAGCCAACTAAAATGGAGAGTAAACTAGATAAAATACTGCAGGAACTTCAGGAGTTCAAGTCGGATTTCCAAAAATTCAAACAAACACAAGAATCCTTCCAAAAGATCTTGCTGATCTACACTCTGAAGTGGCAGCCCTCGATAACAGGACATTAGAACAAACTGTCATCACATCGCAATTGCAAGACACTCTCAATCAAGTGGCTCACCTCTGCCAGCTCACTGTGGATCGACAAGAAGATGCTGAAAATCACAGCCATCGTCAGAATCTATGGATATATGGCATCCCCGAAAACAACGAAGGCCCAAGTTTGCTAAATTTCGTGGAGGCCTTCGTCTGGGAGGCTCTCACACTACCCTCAGACTACAATTTTGAAATAGAGAGACTGCACCGAGCCTTAGGTCTGAAGCCCACGCAGCCGACAGCACGCCCCAGATCCATCGTCTTTAAATTCCTTAGATTTCAAACAAAAGAGTTTATCTTAAGGCAAGCCTGGGCTAGAGCCTATCTCTACTGTGGAGAACATCGTGTTTTTGTGGATAAAGACTACGCCTCTGTCACCATGCAATGAAGACAGGCCTACATTCCACTATTTCCAATCCTTAGGCAACAGAAACTCAAATTTAGACCACCATACCCCAGCAGACTGATTGTTCAATTTCCATCGGGGCAACAATCATATGACTCGTTCGAGGAGGCCTGCACAGATTTTAAGAAGCGTGGTCTCATTCTCCCACCATCCACTCGCCAACCAAGGAAATCGCTCAAAGAAAAAGACCCTCAAGAATTGATATCAGCTAGGCAACCACTGAACCAGAGAGCCACCATAGCTTCAATCAAGAAAATGCTGGCACAGTTCTCTAGACAATAGGACTACAATCTTCCAGAACTTGTGGTACACAGTGAGTGGAGAGATGGCGGGGAAGGGGGGGCTTGAGGGTTGATCCCACAGAGATCCCAAAAATTAGTAGACTCATATGCTGTTTTAGCATATAACTCTCTCCTCAGTAGACTTATTTGGCATCACACAATTAATCTAATGCCTGTGTTCCCTTTTTTCGAGGGGGGGGCGAGGGGAGCGCCCTATGAAAGGTGGGACCGCTGGGTCCATCAGACTGGGTCGCGAGGGTGACAGAAGATTGAGGGTATCTCTGCACAGACTGTGGGGCGAATGAAGTTTGGGGAGGAGTGAGCTGGGGGCAAGCCATACACAGCTAATCATGAAAACCCCTCATACTGGAAAATCTATCAGTTTTGATGTTTTGCCGCAGTATGGAACCGGACAGGAGAATATTGGCCCTAGACCAGCTGGGAGCTCATTCTTTGTGATTTTCTCCCGGTAAATAAGGGATTGACAGAAAAGACCAGTGTCTGTGCTGGGCTGAAAGGGCCCAGGTGGTCTGACAGTCTGCTCAGACCCAGATACCCGCCAGGACTGGGGGATTATATTTAAATGAGCTCCCTCTTCAAGTCTGCATATGCTCGTTAAATAGAGCACAGTTATAGGGTCTTCTCAGCCTGGTGAGGTCTGGCGACACTCTCAGCTATTTTGGCCTGATAGTTTGAGGTGGAATTTTTGGTTGGTGGGCTCGCTCCCTGTCTCATCTCCCTAGGGCACGTGGCCCTGAAAGTGTTTGGAGCGGAAGGCTGGAATGTTCCTTCTCCCCTGGATACCTATAACTTCCTAGGAGACATTGGCCTCAGTTAGGTCTCCGGATGGGGCTTCCCCCTGTTCTGCCCCCCGCATGATGGGTGCCGGCTTTACGTCTGTTCTACTGACGAGGAGCAGGGAAGTGGGTCTTCCCCTGGGCCCCTCTGGCAGGTTTGAGTCCCTCCACCCTCACTTTGAGATTACAGTTGGAGTCCCTAAATGAAAGCCATTTAGTAGCTTTAGAGATCCCCTATTTCTTGATTTACCAGACATCCAACCCGACCTTAGAATTCTACAGTAAAAGCCTTTTCTGCTCACTAAGCAGGAATGAGAGTTGACTGGTTAAGCAGTTAATGATTTGTTTGTGAACTCCTGAGATGACATGCTCAAGTTAGCTAGTCAACCCCTCTTTTTTTTTCCTCTTCAGCACAACTAACGCAGATCCACTTCATGGAAAACTGCACAGTTATTAAGAAACGTGATCTTTCTTTAACACCACCCACCCTCCGCTCTGGGAGAACGCCCGAAAAAAAGTGTCCCTCACAAATCAAAATCAGTCTAACAATTCCCAGACCAACGAAGCACCTTAACTGCAATCAGAAAGGCTGACATGCTTCCAGAGCGCTTGGCACATAGAGAGTGAGCAGACGCTGGGGGGGTAGGGGGTTCCCGAGGAGGACCCCAAGATTCAGAGGGGTTACATGGAGTCTCAATCTATGTTTTTTCCCCCCTGGATCTACCTGGTGAAATACAATAATTTCTCTACCCAGTGCCAGGTTCGCTGTCTTTTGGGGGGGGCCAGAATACACTCTATGAAGGGATGGACCATCAGATTCGTCCGTTTTGGCTAGAGTGGTGGTGTTTGGGTGGGGGGTCTCTCTGTGCTATCCCCAATACCAATGGAAATTGGGTGGGGGGGGGCAAGCCCTATATGTCGAAACCGGGAAGTGCTCCCTTATTCCAGAACCAGTAAATAGTAAGTTTTGCCACTGGACAGAGCAAGGCGGGAGAATATAGACCCGCTAGTTTCTAGAGGGGTCATGAGCTAATTTCTTCTGGTTCTTTCCCGCTAAATAGGGATTTGCCAGAAAAGCCCGGTGTCAGAGATGGGCTGATGGGACCCTGGTCGCCAAACAAACGGCTCAGACCCAGATGCCCATCACAGCTGGGAGATTTTGCTCAAAAAAAGGCTCTTTTATTATGAAAGCACATGCTCATTAAATAGAGCGCAGTCATAGGACCTCCCCGACCTTGAGAAGCCCTGTGGCACTTGACGGTATTTCAACCTGAAGAGTTAAAATGACAACTGGACACATGTCCTAGACAGGGTAATACTTGGGGGTCTTCTGGCAGGTGGGCTTGCTCCCTGTCTCATCTCACTTCCCAAGACCAGGCAATACTGTTGACACCCAGGATCGGGGCGGGGGGTTCCCCCCCCCCGGCATTCAAGCCCTCCTGGAGGGCACAGGACGTGGTTGGAACTCTGACCGAGGCATGCCCTGAATATTCCCTCCTACCTGACTTGGACCGGACCTAGGTCTTTGTCCCTCACACTGGCGGAGAGCGTACATGTGGTGCCCCTCTCGGATCCCCCCAGTGTTCCTGCACTCCCCCACCCCCACGGCCTGAACACAATCGGGGGCCCTCTCTGGGGGACCCCCAGTTAATGCTGGTATTGCAGGTTCCACAATGAATGGTTGCTCTTCTTATCAAGCAAATTGAGGTAGTCACCCTTAGCCACGAACACATCCCGGGAGCCCCCTGGCCCCTGCCTCCCCAGACAGCGACCATGATCTTAGAACTTGATAATGATCCCCCAATCTCCCCTTGGGAAGAAATAGATGCAGACAGACTCTGTATTCACGGATTTCATAGAGAATTCCTGAGGGTACTTTGGAATAGGCTACATTTCAAAAAACCTTGATCATGGAAAGGTCTCAGAGAGGGGTACATAAAGTTGCCCCTATATACCTAGGGGACACCCAAATTGTCAAAAGCAGAGGTCATCGGATTTGGCTCGGACCAGTTATGTCTCCCCCCCCTAGACACAACCTCATTTAAAGGGGGCAGTCCAGAGATTATCACTTAAGCTAAGCCTCGACCATAAAGGTCCTGCACCTTTTCTCCCCCCGAGATCTTCCCTATTCCCCACCAATCAGAATTAATTTTCTCCTACCCCTGATTTTTGTTATCTCTACTCTCACCCTCTTCCCTACCAGACTTAGGGGCAGTAGTTTCCCCAGGGCCCCTCTCCAATTGGTGGCGTGGGAGTCCACTCATGAACCATCAAATGTCCGTTCCCTAATGCCTACTCCACCCGAGCATGCATTGTTGGAAGTCACACACATCCCCCATAATAGGGGTTTGTTCATAGTTATCATTCTAACCTATTGGGTAAATACCTTCACAAGTATGCCCAGTTGGCAAGCTAAGTTTTTCATAGTTCTTTCTTTCTGGCTAATTTCTTTTTTTTCTTTATTATTATTTTTGGATCACATAATACTGAATTATTGCTTCTGGTACAGATCTCACTGGTTATGCACATTTGGAGATCCTGGGGGTTGGGGGGGTGGTCGCTGACACCTGGGGGAGGTCCTGATGAAGATGAAAAGCCCATATATAGATAGTAATGCAACACCCTTTTAAACTTATAATGTGAATGGACTGGCTGGCCCCATCAAGAGGGATCAGACACTTAGAGCTCTCAAAAAACTGAACCCGGACATTCTCCTTTTACAAGAGACACACCTCTCCTCAGCTGAGCATCGCAAGCTACTCAAGTTTGGGTTCACTCAGATTATTGAATTTTCATTCCAGAGGAGTAGAAAAAGAGGCTCAGTAATTTTAATACCGAAACACTCCAAATTACAACTACTCGATCAGTACGCCAATAAAGAGGGTGGACTGGCACTGGCGGTAGTCAGACTGAACCAACAAATCTTAAGAGTATGTAGTCTTTACGTCCCGCCGGGTTCAGATGCCTCCACCATGCAGCATCTAATGGATGCCATCCTGGTCAGGCAACAGGGAATTTTAGCCCTTGGCGGAGACTTTAACTGCCTCCTTAACCCCTCCCTGGACTCATCAGCGACCTGTCCCCCTTCACAATCATCGGGACAAAAGCATTTGCGATGCCTCATTCAGGACATAGGCCTGGTCGACGCTTGGCGACAACTGCACCCCTCACAGCAAAAATTTACTTACTACTCCCACACTTTTAAACACTATTCCAGACTAGACTACTTTTGCTTAGGAAAGGAACATCTTGACCTAATCTCGACAGCAGAAATTCACAATATATGCCTTTCTGTTCATGCCCCAATTATCTTGACCTTTAATATTAAGAAAGATAAAATAAATACAATGGAGACTCAACCCATCTCTTTTCGAGATAAAGAATTCCGGGACTTATTAGACAAAAGGATCCCAGAGATTATCAGAGAAAATACCTCACCACAGACTACTCCACAAACCCTCTGGGATACCCTCAAGGTAGTATTTAGAGGCTATATCATAGCCTACACCTCTCAAAAGAAAAGACAGGTGGAGTCCAACTTACTAACTCTACAAGACAAACTTAAATTCCTCCAAGAGGCTCACATGCAGGGAGATACTGATCTCCTTCCTTTGATAACACAAACATAAGTAAAGATCCAACAATTACTGACAGCAAAAACTGAGCAGGCCTTGGCGTGGCTGCGGCAACGTTATTATGAAGGAGGAGCTAGAGCATCTAAACTCCTAACCTTCCGCCTCAGAAATCAAATACAACAATGCACTATCTCCAAAATAAAGGACCCCATATCAGGCCAAACTAAATATTCTACACCACAGATTTTAGAGGCATTTAAGAAATACTACCAGATGCTGTACTCCTCCTCTACCCCCCCGAACCACATATTATCCCCAAGTTTCTAGACCAGTTACAACTTCCAGCACTTTCAGTGGAACAACAAAACTGGATAGTAGCACCAATTACAGAATTGGAGCTTCAAAATTTAATTCGAAATCTTAAGAATGGTAAGTCTCCGGGTCCAGACGACTTTGGAGCAGAATTCTATAAAAACACATGGGGCCTTTAAAAAACTCACTTCTGCAGGAGCTAGCATCTGCACAAACCACCTTCTCCTTTCCTATCTCCTGGAGACAAGCCACAATTTTGGTGATCTTGAAACCCCAAAAACCTCTGCACTTATACAATTCATACCGACCTATCTCGGTACTCAATCAAGATTACAAAATATACACAGGCATATTAGCACATAGACTCGATCACATCCTTCCCTCATTGATACACCCAGACCAATTGGGATTCATTAAAGGTAGACAGGCCACCGATAATATTAAAAGAACATTATGTCTTATAGACCATGCCCAATTTACTAAATTCCCCCCTGTTAATATTAAGTCTGGATGCCCAAAAGGCTTTTGACATGGTCTCCTGGGAATTCCTTCAAGCAGTCTTGCTAAAGTTTAATTTCCCAGCCATTTTCAGGGATGCAATTAAAGGAATTTACACAGGACTGGAGATGGTTGTGAAGCTAAACATCTCCCACTCAGAGCGCTTCTCTTTACATAGGGGCACCCGGCAAGGCTGTCCCCTTTCCCCATACCTGTTTGCTATTTTTGTTGAACCCATAGCACAATTTCTTAGACAATCCCCTAACCTACATGGATATGAAATCCCTGACCAATCATACCACAAAATAGCATACTATGCTGATGACTTCCTAATTTATATTACCTGCCCGGAGGAATCATTACCAAATCTATTCACCATGTTAAGAGAAATAGAGACTCTTACTGGATACACCATAAATTCTAGTAAATCAGAGGCTCTGATAGTGCAATCCTCCCTCCCAATGGAATTTACCCAGAAATTCTCATTTAATTGGGATAAAGCATACCTAGCATACTGAGGAATTAAATTCCCCCCATAACTAGGGGAACTTTACAACCTGAATTATTCCTCCACCCTCTCTCGAATAAAATCGGATCTTCAGAGATGGACTCCTCTTCCACTGTCTATGATGGCCAGGATGCAGTCTATCCAAATGAATTCCATGCCGAAGGTCTTTTCCCTTTTACAGAATATTCCTTTACCCCTCTCACAGAGGGACATACAACTCTGGAATAAATCCATGAATACATTCTTATGAATGAATCAACAGCCTAGAATAGCTCTGGCAAAGATGCAGTGCCCTAAGGAGAGAGGATGACTGTCCCTACTTAACATCTTCCTCTACTTGATGGCCTCATTACTCACCCACGTAACTACCTGGCTATTGCCTCAGTCTCAGGCCCCAATTTGGGTATCAATAGAGCAGAATATGGCTTCACGACCCCTGTCTTCTTCCTGGATATTTCAACCAAATAATAGAAATCGTATGCAGGAAGCCTCTCGATTTACCAAAGAGATGCTTTATGCCTGGACATGGTTCCTGGCTCATCCACCCCGGAGATTTCTCTTCTCCTGGTTGGGGATCCCAGCCGAGGACCCCTCTTGGACCCTGGTGGGGCTAGACTCCTCTTTTCGTTCCTGGGCCCAAAAAGGACTCCAATTCACCTGCCAATTCTACACTAACACAATATTCAAAATGTTTGATCAACTTAAACAGGAGTTCTCTTTGCAGAGGAATGACTTTTTTAGATACTTACAAATCCATCACTTTTTAAATTCAAAGATTGCTCATGACGTCTCCGATCAGGTTATTCCACCCTTCTGCAGTCTTCTGACCCAAATGGAAAGAGGAAATCCCCATAATCATTTGATCTCTCAATTTTATAAAGCTCTACAAGGAGCCCAATCTCAGGTTATGGACCTGGTGCAATTTCACTGGGAGGCAGAACTTCAGGCGGACTTGTCTCAAGATGACTGGCTCCGGATATGGAGGAAACAGCATAAAACCTCTAGTTTGTACACTTGGAGAAAATATTCCTGGAAAGTGGTCTCCAGATATTTTTGCACACCACAGATTACAGCCAAATTCTTAGCAGGTGGGGATTCCTCATGTTGGAGGAGTTGCAAATGCAAGCTAGCCACCATCACACACATTCTACGGTCATGTCCAGTATTAGTTACATATTGGGCAACTATAGAGGATAGAATAACACACCTCTTTCCGACACTGACCGAGTTATCCCCGGCGATGGGACTATTGCTTCACTATCCCCATTCCTTTAGAAACCCACACCAGATATACCTCCTCAACATCCTATTGGGAGTGGCCATAAAATGTATAACTAGACTCTGGATCCAGCAGGAGCCCCCACTCCCCCACCATTACAGCCTGGGAAAACACAGTATATGACATATACAAACTTGAACATTTGACCGCTAGGCTTCGTAATAAGGTTCCCGAGCTGATGAACAGGTGGAATCCTTGGTTCCTCTCAATTAATCAGTTCAGATCAGACCAGATACCTTAGACTGAGGGTTTAGATGGAGAACTGAGGAGAGATCTGATTGATGGGGTCCAGCCAGTCCCAAATACAGTTTCCCCCTTAGGGGTCCTTTTGTTAAAAAAAAGGGAAGGGGTATCTGCCTGTCATTATTTTTCGGGGGACTCTCCCTCTGGTGCCGGGGCCTCCCTCCCTCCTCTTGCTCACTTATCTAAATATTATATACCTATTTACCTAGTCCAGGAGACATTCCACAGTGTATGACCTAGCTCAGAGCACCTGCCGATGTAGGTTTACCTCTAAATAAGAAAGGATTTAAAAGATCTGTTGGCATTTATCAGTAAGGTGAATCTCAATTCTATACTCATTTGTATTAATATTGATTTATACATTATTTATAGAGTCCGCTCCTTTTATGGGTGGTTACTTTTATTAATGAAGCTCACTATTTTGTCTTGTACAGTACAATATATTCCTGTATGATTACAAAAGTGATTCTATACCTGTTAAAAAATGAAATAAAAATAAAGTTTAAAAAAAAAAAGAAAGGGTGTCCCAGTCTACGTTTGGTAGGTTCAGGTCCTCCATCAGCACCACTTCCCCCCCTTGCCACCATTCTCATGAACTCATCCGCCATGCTTCTAGCCATGGAATCCTACTGTGTCGGGGGCCTGTAAACCACCCCCATATGCACTGTCTCCCCTTTCCCCACCACCAACGAGACCCAGAGTCCTTTGGCCTCTACCCACCTACCCTGCAATTCTGATGCCTTGATACTCTCCTTTACGTAGAGTGCAACCCCCACCTCTCTTTTCCACCCTGTCCCTCTTGAACAATTTGTACCCTGGTATCTCCATTTCCCATCCCTGCTCCTGGTGGCACCATGTTTCTGTTACCCCCACAATGTCAAGGCCTTTCTCCACCATTTTTGCTGTTAGATCTGGGATCTTCCTACCCAGACTTCTGGCATTTGCACACATGACCTTCCACCCCTCCTTTCCTCCCACCCTATATATTCTGCCCCCTTAACCTTTAGCTGTGTGGGTGTGGCTTTTTGCTCCCCTTTTGCCTTATCAACAGGGCTTCCCCTGCCCTCCCAGGTTTAGTTTAAATGGCAGTGTTCACAAACATAATGGTCCAGTTTGCATCTGAGCACTGCTTTCCCCTCCTCATTTAGGTGCAGCCTATCTGGAGCATATAGGCTATTGTCACTTCATGTTGAACCCCAATCTCCTATCACTCCATACCCCTGCTGAGCACACCAGCCTGCAAGCCAGCTATTGAACTCCACTATATTTTGCCTCACCTCCATGCTGGCCCTTGGTACTGGCAGCACCTCAGAGAAAGACAGGGATTTATAGTCCAAGCTGCTTCAAAACCTAGCCAGTGCCATAAACCTTGCCTGCACCTCCATCACACTACTCCTTGCAAGGTTGTTTGTGCCTAGGTGGAAGATCAGATGAGTTTTTTCAACTATCCCCCCCCCTCGAGGGGATCCAATACATGACTTTGGCTGCTGTCATGCCTGGCAGGCACTCCACCCATATTTTATCCCCCCTCTCTCTCCCCTTCTCCCACATGTAACTCCTTTTATAACAGAGTCTCCCACTATTAAGACCCTATCCCCTTTCTCCTCTTGTGCGCCTCTCACTGTTGCTGTTCTCCTCCTCTTTCCCAAGTTTTCCCCCTCCTTACCCTTGCTATCTCTCCCCCCTGAAACTTCTTGAGCCCCCCATCCTCCTGCTCATTTCCCTGGTCCCCTTTCTGGTTCACAGGTTTTTTAGTGCAGCTCTTTTCCTCCTCTGAATTTTTTTGAGCCCTCCTCTCCCCATCATGCTCATCTCTCTGCCCCCAAACCTGGTTTCCTGGCTCTCCTATGGTTCTACCTTCCCTTGTGCCTTGCTCATTTGGATTAACCCACCCCCAAAGATTTCCCATCTGTTCCTTGTACTCCGAGCTTCATTTCTGGTCCATTCCCCATTTCCTTATCCCTTCGTGCTGAAGCCCCCATCCCCTGTGTCCCTGCTTCCTGCCCTGGATTTTTCCTGTGTAGTTTTCTCCCTTCCCTGTTCTTTTTGTTTGTTTACAGGTTTCCCAGGTGCCACTCTTTCAGCCCCACTCTGTGCCTTCCTGCAGGATTGGAGGCCCCCGCTCACCCTAGCTACAGACTGATCCCTACCATTCCTATCCCCCCCTTGGGTCTCCCTTGTCTGGGCTCCCCCTGCCAGGATGCCCCTGTCCCCCCAAGTACCTCCATTTCCTCTCCTTGTGCCTGAGGTTTTAGCATCTGGTATAGTTTCATAGGCATCCCCATGCCCCCTATTTTTCCACTCCTTTAGCTGACTCTGTATGTCTTCCATCTCCTCCCTTAGTTTTGCCACTGGTGGCACACTGGGCAACCCCTAAACTTCCATGCCCAGTCGAGTACCATGGCCTCCCCACACCCTGTGCATCCAACCACCCTCCCAAAGATGCCTGCTCTCATGACTTGAGGCCCCTTCCTCATCATATCATGTACATTTAGTCAAACCCCACACTCAACTTTCAATACTGTCAGCTAGCAATTTCATACATACAATACATAACCTACAATTTACACCAGTTTTCAAAGTTCAAAAGTTCCCAAATGATCAGCGCTTCAGTGCCCTCACCCTGATCAGGGCAACCCTAGTTTACTTGTTCACTTTGCAGTTTCAGTGCCCACCATGATCTGCACCTCTGCAGCTACTGTTCCCACTCCCTGGTCAGATCTGCCCAAGCACATGTACCCTTGCCCAATCAGAGCATTAGTAGTTAACAATCTTCAAAAGTCAAAAGTCAGACCACTCCTCCCCTGTGGCACCTCCCCCACCGTCCATTTAATAGAGGTCGGGGCCGGGGTAGGTGGTGTGGGAAGAAAGTTCAGCTCCTCTCTGTTAGTGTACGAGGAATGTGGCTGGGCCTACCTTTATAGCCCAGCTGAGATTTAAAAACCTCGCGCCCTTGCTGCAGATTGGTCCTCTGCTCCTCCCTTGAAAAAACCCTGGCCTGATGCCAACTGTAGCCACCGGGAATGCCTGCTCTTCTGACCCTCTTGCTGCTGATGTAGCTCTGGCTTCTTCCACCTCAGAAGTGCTCCTCAGCTGCACGCCCTGGCATGGCTCCACTAGGCACCAGGAAATGGCCTGCTCCGGCACTGCTCCGAATCCTTCTGCTCCAACGTGATTACAGCTCCTCTCTGTTAATGTATGAGGAATGCAGCTGGGTCTACCTTTATAGCCCAGCCGAGATTTCAAAACCTCGCGCCCTTGCTGCCGATTGGTCCTCTGCTCCTCCCTTGAAAAACCCCTGGCCTGCCGCTGACTGCAGCTGCTGGGAATGCCTGCTCTTCTGCCCCTCTTGCTGCCAATGCAGCTCTGACTCCTCCCGCCTCCGAAGCACTCCTCAGCTGCACGCCCTGGCCTGGCTCCACTAGCCACTGGGAAATGACCTGCTCCGGTGCCACTCCAAATCCTCCTGCTCCAACGCGATTAAAGCTCCTCTCTGTTAGAGACCTGATCATCGATGCAGTGCATGCTGTATACCCGCTTGATATTAATGGGTTGGATGTTAAGTTAACCCTGACCTCTCTTTTCAGACCCAAGCCCAGCAGAAGCGTTTTGATGCCACCCAACAATGCCTCCGGGCTCTTGGGATTGTGCATTCGTTCTTGCTCTTGGTTAGGTTGTGCATTATGTACGGGTCAAAATCTGGCAGTTTGCTGACCCTCAGATGCAGGTTGGTGGCTCCAAAAGATCGAGGTTGAGTTTACCGTCAAGTCTATGGAACAGGATGAAGTGCAACCAGATTCTGAAGAGGAATGATCAGTATGAACTTCTCCTTTGGTATTCCTTATGGACTTTAGCCTAAACACTCGTTTTATAGTTTTAACAGTATAATTCTCATTTCCGTAAGTATAGGGTATATTATACGCTGCAGAGTGGCATGGCAGTGGGGCTGGTTTTATCGACATGGGGGAGTCAAATATTTTTAATTAGACTTTTTGGGGGGTAGCTGGCGGCAGTCATGGCTGTTCACCTGCTATTATAGGAGCTCCACCTGCCTTCCAGCCCTGCATACACTGCAGCATAGTTTGGACTCAAACCTGATCTATCAAGGTTCTGTCCTTAGTTATATTTCTTACAATGTCTACTGTTTAAGTGCTGCTGGTGTTTTACATGTTCAGCTGGGTTATGCAGCAAAAGTTTCACTATTAAGTTTTATTACGTTTTAACATTCTAGTTGGGGGAATGATGGGTTTAGTCATTGGTTCACTATTCCTTATATCTAGGCTTGGCAGTTTTCGATTTTTATTTTTAACAAAATTCGACGGCTAAAATCGATGTTTATTTTAAGGTTTTTATTTCGATAAATATCGATCTTTAATGTAAAAAACATGTAATAATTTATCAATTCAGTTACACAGACAAGTAGATATGGAGACACACAGAGTTATACAGAGACAATACAACATGCTCCCCCCCCCTCCCAAAAGTGCAATCGATGCTGGATTCAGCTATGCATTTTTTTTATATCTGTGTCGCTAAATGCATCAAAACTTCCTGTTATGTCCTTGTTGTGGTACAAAATGTTTAGCATCCCTAGTCTCTCCTCTGAAAGGTGCATTCGGAGTTTATCTTGCACTTTTCTGTACAGACTAAATGAACGCTCTATGGCAGTAGATGTAACTGGCATAGCCAGTGCCCTCAACGCAACATTGGACAGTACAGGAAGGTTTAGCATCTCACTCTCCCAGTACTCCATCAGAGAGATCGTGTGGTCTGAAGGAACATAAAGTTTCATATATAAATAAAAGTCACGCTCAAAGTCTTCTTTTTGGCAATGAAAGGTGTTGCTTATGGCACCATATTTAGAGACATCAGCAGAGAGCTGTTTCTTTACAAACAGATCAAACATCCAGCAATTATCAAACAACGAACCAGCACCATAAAGTCCTTCAGGGACATTTCGAGCTAGTGTTGCGCTTAGCTTTGAATGAAAATTTATTGAGAAAGAATGCATTGCTGCAGACAGGGACTGTCTTTTAGATCCCATTGACTTTAAATCTACATCTTTTAGTGAACTTTTGACGTCGCTTGCCACGCTCAGATCGAAGTTCAGTAGTCTGTCAATTTTGTGAATTAGTGGTGCTTTGGTTTCCATCTGTACATGTATCACATGGATTTTTCCAAGAAAACTACACAAAAATGTAAGCTTGCAGTAAAGAGCTCTTTGACTCGAATCATCCATTACAAGTCTCCGTAATTTGGAGGCTTTTTTAGACTGATGCTCTACCTCCTCATTAATTAAAAAGTCACACACACTATCCCAATGCGCATGAATGTACTGTGCTGCTTCTAGCCAAGAAAACCAACAACAAGGGACAACTCTGGGGGGGAGTTTTGTACTGGTTAGCGGAACACCATTGTTTGCACAGACTTTAAAAAACACTCTCCTTTGTTTATTTGCACTCTTAAATAGAGCTGGAAAATGTACCACAATTTCATTAACATCACAAAATGCGTCTGTTTTAATAGCATGGTCGATAGCAACGTGTAATAAATGTGCGATGCACGTTATGTGCAGCAAATGTGGGTAAATGTCTCTAAGGTCTTTAATCATTCTCTGCATGTACATTGCTGAATCAGTGTTTATTGAGATACAGTCTGACCAAGACAAGCAATAGTCTCTCATCATGTCATGGAGTAAGTTCGAGATTACACCCACATTGCACTGCATAACAACTGTAGACTTCAGTAGCAGACAGTTTATGACTCTATTTTTAGACGAGTAAAAAACTCCCAGAACATTGATTGCAGGTAGACCTGCCAACTCAAGTGTTTCATCGACAACAATAGAGAATTGCTCACCAGATAGCAGCTCATTTATTCTTGATTTGTGATGCATGAAGACCTCTGGAATATATTTCTCCTCCAGCTGACGTCTTTTTGGACATGTTCTCCCAGCAGGTGCATATGTTCTCAGAACACACATTAGATAGCTGGAACCCCGGGCTGCGTTCATCCATGTAAGCATGTAAACACGATGTCTTCTACCTAGGAATAGCTTAGCTGTAATGCAGCTTATAGTCACTAAAAATACCCAATAATACAGGCTATCAAAGAGGGTTTCCAATCAGGAAAACCATAAAAAGCTATTACTCTAATGGAATTGCTTCAAAACATAAAGCCCGAACAAGATCATGTGGGAAGTCAGCAGCTTCTTATTTTTTCTGCTTCATGCGCCCCATAAAGGATTCCATTGAGGGCTGCGAGATAATGTCCTGACTTTGCTTTAGCCTCATGTGTGTCTTGCTGTTAAGATGCTCAGAAATGCGATTTGCCTGACCTGATACTTCGGTTTTACAAATCTTGCATCGTAAAATGTCAACGCTTTCCCCATCACCAGTCTTTTTTACAGTTTTTAATTCTAGTTCTGGGAATTCAGAGCAATACTCGTCTGCACATTTCCTTTTTCGACCCATGCTGTTTAGTTGTGTAGCTAGATCTGAGGTCTGAGGTTTAATTAAAAGACTACTAATTTTATTAACAGCTCAGAGGATGACACAGGAAACCACACAACTATGTAGCAACTACTAATTAGGTGTTAATGGAATAGGTAATCACAAGCTAAAGTAAAGTAATGAGAGGCACGGCAGTTTGCGATGTAAATCACCAGGCAATCAAAACATTATAGTGATTAGTGATACTACCACTGAACTTTGATCTGAACATGGCAAGTGATGCAAGAAGTAAAATAATTTCTATATAAATCGACGAGAAAAGATATCCGTTGAAATTGACAAAGTTGCCCATCTCGATGTAAATCGATGGAAACCGATATAAATCGCAAACTGCCAAGCCTACTTATATCACTCAGTATTTCTAAACAGGTTTAAATAGCAAGCTCACAATTTTGTGTTTTTCCCACTACCTATATATTTTCCCTATGTTAATACCAAAAGGTAGTGAAGATGGTTAGCAACTTAACTGAATTCCTTGCTGTAATTTCTTTTTAAGGTATCCCACATCTCCTATTGTAAATGATTATATGGCTGACTACTGTGTGTTCTAACAGTTTTTAACCTACAATACTTATTGTATTGCTATTTCTATTGCCATGTATAAGGATGATGGTTATAGTTTTTTTTATGACTACTTAAAACCAACAAACAAAAAGTAAAAAAAAAAAATTAGCCACAAATATGGAAAATGACTCTCTCATTCTGAATAAAGGGAAGTGTGCTGGGAGAATGGGCTCCTGTACCATGAGTGGGTTCCTAAGGGAGGACCAAAAGAAGGAGTACTTCAGCAGATAGTGTTCCTATGGAGTATAGGAAGCAGTTTCTGGCCATAGCCCACAACATACCCTTTTCTGGACACTTAGTGGTCAGCGGTACAAAAAGGCAGCTGACTTGAGTTTTTACTGGCCCAGTATTTTTAAAGCTGTGGCAAACTACTGTTGGACATGTCCGCAGAGCAGGACGGGAAAGGTTGGGAACAAGGCTAAGGCAGCTTTGATTCCCCTGCCTATTACTGAAGAGTCGTTTAGATGAGTTGCCATGGACATTGTGGGAAGTCACTACGCACACCAAGTCACACCAGTAAGTGGCATCTTGGTGGTTGTAGATTACGCCACAAGGTATGCAGAGGTAGTAGCTTTGTCCTCCTTTGAGGCTGAAAAAGTGGCTGATGAACTGATGGGGATATTTAGTCAGGTGGGCTTTCCCCAGGAGATTTTGTTAAACCAGGGCACCAACTTCATGTCTGTTTTGATGACTAGGCTATGGGAGAAGTGCGGAGTGAGGCAGCTCAGATCCTCCCCAACCATCCTTAAACTAATGATCTAGTCAAGTGATTTAATGCACCTCTTAAGGCCATGTTGAGAACATTTGCTGACCAGCATGCAAAAGAGTGGGACAAGTACTTACCCATCTCTTATTCACATACAAAGAAGTCTCCCAGGAGTCCACAGGGTTCTCACCCTTCAAAATCCTATTTGGCCTGTGAGTGAAGGGTCCCCTTGATTTGGTAAGGGTTGAATAGGAGGGTGAGCTTGCTCCCCAAAGGGAATCTGTTGTGGAGTATGTCCTGAATTTCAGGTCTAGGCTCAAGGAGCTCCTGGAGTTCACCCAGGAGCATCTAGCCTCTGCACAGGAGAGTCAGAATACATGGTACTATACAACCATGGGGCCACAACCTGGGAGTAAAAGACTGGGCAATGAGTGATGGTGCTCATCTCTGTCCGGCAAAATAAATTGCAGGTGACTTGAAAGGGTCCATACTTGATGATCAGGAGGGTGAATGATATTAACTGTGTGGTGACGCTGCCTGGCAGCAGGCACAATCTACCATGTGAACATATTGAAGCCTTACCATGAACAAGACAAAATGTTCTGGCTGTATGCAGCTACCCAGAGGAGGAGGGGGGTGAATGGACCCACTGGTAGATCTCTTGGGAGAGAATCCACAGAGGACACTGTCTCTGAGATGCTGACACCAGCCCAAGCTATGAAAATGTGTACAGTGTGCAAACATTTGAAAGGATGTTCACGAGGAAGTTGAGGTACTGTATACCACACTGGCAGAGCACTACGTGGATACAGAGTCCCAGGCCCCCCTAAGACAACCATCTTCTTCAAGTTTCTGCAAGATGGCAGCTGAGCTGAGCCTGCCAGAGCACTAGTTTCTGCTGTTCACTTGTTTATGGATTGCGTTTTGTGTTTTGCTCGTTTTTATTATTTTTATTAATTTCTTTTTGGTTTTTAGACTAGTTCAGGGCTGAAGCAGTGAGTTAGGCTAGGACACCTTTGCCAAATATCAGAGTATCGAATTAGTTTAGCCCCCCAGTGATATTGTGCTTCTTTGCTTTTCCAATTGTTTCTCTGACCACAGTGTGAGAGGCTGTGGAGTCGGGGAGTTGTGAGAGCTGTAGCGAGGAAGATCTTTGCTTATGCTGGATTTAGGAACCTCAACCATTGGGTTTCCTATAAAATTCATGAGTGAACTTTATTTTATCTACCTAAATGTTACCTGGCTATTGCGCGTAGATTGTGAAGTTGGGGACTAGCGAAGAGAATCCTCTTAACCTATGGAAAGTGTCTGCAGTGTTATTGCCACGGCTTACTCAGAGTTGTTCATTGTTTGCTCTGCCTGCCCCCTCTCCTGGATTCAGTGGATTATAGGATCAAACTGGAAATCGGAATACCGGAGAAACTGAGTACCTGGGTCTGTCCGGTTACTTGAGGTTTTAACTGGCTCAATTTTGCGTGGGTATTTTGAAGACTTTTGCTGAACTATTGGTCTTTCTGTGTGGTGGAGTCGTGTTGGAGAAGGAGGAGGAGAGGTCTGACTGGCCCAGCTGTTCCAGAGGTGGGTGCGGGGTGTTGCTTTCTGTCCCTGGGAGGGTCGGGAGTACCTGCTGGTGGGTCGGCATTCTCGGGGCCTCCTGGTGGTGCCGGAGTTGCCTGGCAGAGGCTGGGCTTCTTCTGGCATCCCAAGTAAGGGAGATTGGTCGCATAAACACACCTTCCTAGGGTTCGGTGGGTTAGGAGCGTTTACCTCCACCTTAATTTTTTGCTGGATAAACTCCAAATAGAATCTGCAGTGGCTGGAGTGGAGTACCAGGAATATGAAGAAAATGTACTGAGCATTTAATTTTTCAATTTTCAGGATTATTTGGACTTTTGCTATGTGGGGCCTGAGACTAGTATTACCATCTCCTGTGTTCTTTGTTGGGGGCTTATAAAGTTTGGCAGCTTTAGACCTGTGCTGCTTGTCCTATTGTGATCGTTTGGATCTAAGCGTGTCTGGATTTAAATGATGTGAACCTATTTTATGAATTTTTTTTTTTTTTTTTATGACGATTTCTTTTTCCCTGGTGGTGAGAGGACCAGGGTGTCTAAATGTATTTTATTTCCATTATATTTTGAGTTTTTTGTTTAGTTATTTTGTTTTTTGTTTGATTTGTTCTGTTTATCTTGCAGTGAGAGTGTTAAGATATTTTTCCCCTTCTCTCTCTACTTGGCTGTGAGAGAGCTGCGGGGGGGGGTTAATTTTTGTTGTGGGGTGGTGAGAGTACCCTTACATTATATTTGTTTATATTTATTTATATTTATTTATTTTTATTTGTTTATTTTTGTTTTTGTTTATTATTTTATTTTCCTTCTTTTTTATTTTATTTGTGTTTTATTTTGTATGGGATTTTAGATTAGTTTAGATTTGATTGTATTTGGAGTATATTGTTTAGTTTAAGCAGTGACATGTGCTGGCCTTCAGGCTCCATGGCGGTGCACTATTCATCCTCCTCTCTTCGCGCCCTCCACCCTTTTATACTCCTCCCCTACAATTTGATACTTACCAGTGCTGTAGAGCACTGGGGATTGTTCGTAGGAGAGAGAGGAGGCCGGGGGTGTGCGAACAGGAGTGGATGAAAGAGCAGGGCCACCGTATTGGGGTTACTAAGTCCAGAAGGCACCCTGGGGTGAAATGGAATCCAGACCAGGGTCTCCCATGTCTGGTGCCCATACCCAAGGGCACTACTGAATTTGGTGGGCAGATAGGCTGGACAGCCTCTGAGGTTTGTCCAACTCAGGCAGTGTTTTGCAATGCCAGGTCTGTTAGGAATAAAACTGCTATTATTGCCTATCTTGTTAGTTCAGCTGACCTGGCTTGCATCACCGAGACCTGGCTGGATGAAAACTCAGGCCCCATATTGGAGGCCATGACCCCGGCCGGGTACTCGGTGATACACCGCCCGAGATTGGACTGCAGGGGAGGGGGGGTTGCAGTCTGTTTTAAGTCTGAATTTGGCCTCACAAATGTAGTAGTAGGTGAGGCTGAGTCCTTTGAGTGCACAGTTGTAGAGGGTGTAGGTGTTCGAATCATTCTCATCTACTGTCCACCCAGAGATGGGAAACACTTCTTACAGGAAGTAGCAGACTTCCTCGTTGATATGTCATTTGAGTTGCCCAGATTGATGGTTTTGGGTGACTTTAATGCCTGGGTCAATGGTGAACTCTCATAATTTGGTAATCACTTCCTCCAATTTATGTCTTCTTTGGGCCTTACACAGGTAGTTTCTATTGCTACACATAAATCTGGGCACTCTCTCGACTTAGTCTTCCTCTTAGGGATTGATTCATCCAACGTGGGGGTGGAACCAGTCACCTGATCTGACCACTACACCATGAGGTTCAATTTTTGCACCCCCCCTGAGAAGGCCTTCCCCTGTGGAGATGGTCAGGTATCACCCACAATGGAATATCACTTCCCAGGGCCTTGCGGCAGTCCTTGACCTCTCATCCCCCGTGTTGGCTAGCAGTAATCCAGAGGCACTGGTATCGGCCCATAGCCAGGTGGCATTGATTTTATTGCTCTTGTTAGAGCGCCTATCCCTGCACCCCAGGTCCCCTTGGTTTGATGGGACACTGAGGGAGTTGAGGAGACAGGGGCGAAGGTTAGAGCATTGTTGGGGCAAGTTCGCCCTTGATGCCGACCGCCTTAGATTGATGGAACATTATTCTATCAATCTGCAATCACCCATAAGAAGGCAGAATTCCTGTCCAGGGAGATTGCAGTTGCACAGAATCGACTGGCTCAGTTGTTTCAGACTGTAGACAAACTGTGCAACCCAGCCTGCCTGCAAGTTCGAAAAGCTTTTTCGCAATTAGAGTGCAAGGAGCTCACTCATTTCTTTGCAACTAAGGTGGCTGACATCAGGTCGGACTTGCGTCCGGCATCTCTAAGGGTGATGTTGTGGAACAGTGCAAGTTCACAATACCTCAGTTCTCTTGGAGTTCCTTTTGCCGACCTGGGTTCATATTATGAGGATCATCCATAATGTGTGGCCCACAAGCTGTGGTTTGGACCCTGGACCGACACCCCTAATTTTGGGTTGTTCTGAGATCATCGGTCCAGTCCTGGTGTAAATAGTCTGGTGCTCCTTAGAGTCAGGTGAGTTTCCTAACTCCCTGAAAGAGCCGGTGGTGACACCCCTCTTGAAGAAAGCTACTTTGGACCCAGACTGTTTCTCAAACTACAGACCTATCTCTAACCTTCCCTTTATTGGGAAGGTTATTGAGAAGGTAGTGGCAGCCAATTGGAAGACCATTTAACCATCCATAATGTCTATAAATCCTTCCAATCTGGTTTTCGTAAAAGGCATAGCACCGAGACTGCGCTGGTTCGGGTGCTTAATGATCTTCTGAGGGCGAGGGATCAGAAGAGATGTTCCATTCTAGTTCTCCTTGATCTCTCATCAGCTTTTGACACTGTGGATCACCTGGTGTTGTCATCAGACCTGAGGCTCATTTGTGGAATGTCGGGAACTGTTTTAAAATGGTTCACTTCATTCCTCATGGGAGATCACAAAGAGTTGTGTCAGGAGTTTATTCCTCTGGCCCAACTTCTTTGTTGTGCGGAGTGCCTCAGGGTTCAGTGCTGTCACCCATGTTATTCGCAGTGTATATGCTGCCCCTCGAAGATATTATAAGATGGTATGGGCTGAGGTTTCACTGCTACACAGATGATACCCAGCTATACTTGTCTTTTGCACCTGACCAGGATGGAGCTCTCTTGGTGTTTAATAACTGTCTGGAAGAAATCCAAGGTTGGATGGATTCTAGTTGGTTAAAGTTGAACTCAGAGAAGACAGAGGTGTTGGTGGTGGACCCAGATGGTCAGATAGAGAGGTCGCATGATGGCACGCCCTCTGGAATTTTTCTTGGCAGCGTGTCACTTCTGACCTCTAAACAGGTGCGCAACCTTGGGATTGTCCTAGACGACAGGCTGACCCTTCAATCTCAAGTGTCGGCCGTTGTCAGGACTTTCTTTTACCATCTTAGGAATATTGCCAGGGTGTGCCACCTTGTTCCATCTGACTCTTTGCCAACGTTGGTCCACGCCTTTGTGTCCTCATGCTTGGACTACTGCAACGTCCTTTACTTTGGGCTTTCTGGGGTTGAAATCCATTGCCTACAGCTGGTGCAGAACGCTGCAGCCAGGGTTTTGACTGGGACAAGGAGATCCAGTCATATTACCCTGGTACTGCGCGAACTGCACTGGCTTCCTATACGGTGGCAGATCACCTTTAAAGTCATTTTATTGACTTTCAAAGCCCTTCACAATCAGAGTCTGACCTATCTGAAAGAACTTCTGGTGCCTTACTGCCCTGGCCGATCACTCCGCTCAGCCGACGAGGGGTTGTTAGAGATTCCAAGAGTGAGTTTAAAATCTTCCAGCAGTAGAGCATTTTCTTATGCTGCACCCACTCTTTGGAATTCTCTACCACACTGGTTAAGGGAGTACACCTCCGTGGATGTATTCAAAAAAAATTTAAAAATCTACCTGTGGCAAATGGCATTCTTGGAGGACTAATGTAATTTGAATGTAAATACTGTGTTTTGATTTTATGAGACTTTTATAGTTTGATTTTAATATGTGATGTTGTTATGAAATCATTTTATTGATATGTTTTATTAATTGGTATTGTATGTTGTGGTTTTGATATGTTCAGCGCCTTGATATATTGAAAGGTGCTTTAAAAATAAAATTCTTATTATTATTATCCTACCAAGTACTTGCAGGTATAAAACATGCCACAGAGGGAGAGATCAAGTATATGCTGGCTCTCTGGGTGATCCAAGAGTCCAGTAGTCCCTGGGCCTCCCCAGTGGTATCGATTCCCAAAAAGGATGGGATTACAAGATTCTGCATAGACTACTATGAGTGCAGAAGCTGCACTGAGTTGGAAGCTTAGCCCATGTCCAGGACAGATGGGGTCTTCGGTTGGGGGGCGATGTACCTGACTACCTTAGACCTTTAGTTCCAGTCAGAAACTGGCCAGACTCACTGCCACCGGTCTTCAGCACTCTGGGTGGCTTCCCCCTTGAAGAGGTTCAGTCCTTCAAGTACCTGGGAGTACCTGGGAGTGTGGCTCTACAGTCAGTTTGACTTCTCAGCCCACATTGATGCCACCCACGCTAAGCTCCATCCCAAGCTTGGTGCACTATATTATAACAAAGACTGCTTATCTCCGTAGGTCTGCAGGAAGATTGTTATCAAAATGGTGCTCCCTGTCTTCAACTACACAGATGTGGTCTATGGTACTGCATCTTCCACTTCCCTTGCCAGACTGAACACCCTCTTCAACTCCTTCTGCGACTTTGCTAACTCCCCCCAAGGCTCTCACCACTGCTCACTGTATTCTTCCCTAGCCATCCTTCCCCTGCCCTCTCACCACCAGGATCACTGTGCCTCTTTCATTTCCAAATACTGGTTTGGTTCCCTTTCTTCTTACCTCTCCTCTCTCCTATCCCAACCTCCCCCTGCTTCATGCTCCCTCTGTTCCAGGGATCATCAAACTTTTGACACTCATCGCCCTTGGTCATCTACTGGCCAATCTGCCTTCTCCTATTGCCTTCCCTCACTCTGGAACAAACTCCCTCCCTCCCTCCAACATTTCTCATCACCTGGCTCCTTCAGGCGCCAGCTGAGACTTCAACCCTTCCCCACCTGTTCCTGTATCCTTTCCTCTTGATATTTTGGTGGCTGAACCTTTTTCTGTTTCAGGTTATTGCTCCTATTCAACTATTGTTGCCAATTTATGCGCTACTGGACATTCACTGCACTTTACTTCTGGACACGCAATTTGTTCATTATTTTTCCTAATTTCTGTATAATACTGTTGCTCTGATGCTTTGTTACTTGCATTTCCTCTGCTTGTTCCACCTTTTCCTCCCCCAGATCACATTTGGAAATGAGCCTTGGCTCAGTGTGCCTTCCTGGTTACCAACTTTCAAATAAATAAAAGGGTATTACAGGTGCCCCTGAAGCCAGAGAGAGGTCAGCCTTCATCACCCTATTTGGGTTATCCAAGTTCAGAGTAATGCCACTAGAGATGACGAATGTGCCAGCTGCCTTTCAACAGCTCGTGGACTGCATTCAAAAATGGAGCAGGAGCTTTTGCGCTGGCATACATGGATGACATTGCATTCTATAGCCAGACCTGGGAGGACCTCATCAGCCACATGACTGAGGTGTTCCACTGACTGCAGGCCGCTGGGCTGACAGTCAAGACAAAGTAGTGCCAGATAGGAATGGCTGAGATATAATAACTTGGGCACAGGGTGGGGAGTGAGTACATTAGGCCTGAGCAAGTGAAAATTGAGGCCATACAGGGACAGGCCACACCCACAACTAAGAGAAATGTATGGGCCTTCCTAGGGATGGGAGGGTACTACCATAGGTTTGTGATAAAATTTAGGTCAGCCTCCGGTCCATTATCACCAGGAAGAAAATGCTGGACAAGGTTCAGTGGATGGAAACCTGCCATACCATGTTCCACCAGCTGAATGAGGCATTGTGTCTGGCAGCTGTGCTCGCCAACCCTGACTATTCTCTATGGTTCATTGTGCAAGTAGATGTATCTAATCATGAGCAAGGTGCAGTTCTGAGACGGGTTACGCACTCGAGAGAACACCCAGTTGTATATCACGGAGCAGGAAGCTGCTGCCCAGAGAGGGCATTGTCTGTGTTTTGCAGAGGCCGAAACCTTATCTGTATGGGAAGGAGTTCACCCTGGCCACTGACCACAGCCCCCTTGTATAGCTGCATAGGACCAGGGGGCAAAGCCCTAAACTGCTAAGATAAAGCCTAGTGCTGCAGTCCTATAATTTGGACATTAGGCACCTCAGTGGGTTGCAGCACAGAAATGCTGGTGGGTTGTCTAGACAATGGCTAAGCCATAGAACAAATAACAAAAAGGAGAAAGGTGCTGTGAAGAACTAGTGTGGGGTTCATACAAAGAGTAGAGCCAGCCAACTCATATGACAAAACAAACATCCTGGGGGGGTGCTAAAGGAATGTGTTTTTCATTTCCTGGGAGGGGAGAGTGTAGCAACTTCTTATTTAATTTTGTACTTTTTTGTTTTTGTTTTTATTAAGTCTGTCTGCACTGATGTCAGATAGAATCTAATCTGCTGAAGGGACAATGTGGGCTTCCTGAAAATTTAAAAGAAGAATTTTATCAGCAGACAGACCAGCTGTGCCTAAAGGTAAATACAATTCTTTTGTCCTGTAATGACAGGACCCCCCTGGTCGGTTAATGAGGTAGCTTCAAAGACTCCAAGGTCTTTCATGTCAGGAAACTGTCTTGAATATGCAGCCACACCCTGCAGAGGCTGATGTGGCTCAGAACAAAAGACAGGGTCTGGGATTCCACAAAATGCTAGGTTCTGGTTTAGGCCAGCTTTTCAGATAGATGTTATCCCAAGGAGACAAAGAAAGTGTTGAATTTATGATGCCAGAGTGGCATATCTGATGATGTAGCATGGGAGGCTGACAGCTGAAGATTTTTGAGGTCTGTGCCAGACCCTAGCAAGTCAGTCGGTGTTGGGACTTTCTACTTACACCATCTAAGAGTTGGAGTCTGCCACGGCTCACCAAGATATCCTGTGTGGTAGGAATCTTTCTACTTTGCCAAAAGTTAAGAAACTATAGGAAGGTTTTTCTATTTGCTTCTTCTACTGTGTGTACTAACCCTGTAATTCCATTATTTCTTGTGTATGACTGATATCCTGTAGACTGTAATTATTGTGAAGTAGTAAATGTTATTTTCATATCCTTCATGCCTCTGTGACTGAATCTTTCAGGGAATGGATAACTGTTGGTATTAATTAATCAACAATCCATCTCCGAAGATAGAGAAGAAGGCTATGGTTACTATATTCTAAGTAAAGTGTTTCTCAGCTGTGAGTGACAGGAGAAGGCTGTTGCTCACAGCCAGAGGAGCACTGTACTGTGTGGACAGTGGCTCTGGTGGGATTTGAAATGAGAATGTCCCCAGGTAAGAGAATCACTTCTGAGTGATGGCAGCTGCCATGGTACCCTTACAGGTGTTGAGGGTTGAGAAACTTAACAACTTGCTGCAGACTGAGTCCTGGGTGTGGACAGGTTGTGATAATCTTGAATACAGCATTGGCAAAGATGTTGAAGCCATCATCATGCACGGTGATCAACTGAGAGGTGGGTGCAGGCGGTGATCCGTATGGCTCCCTTTGTGGCTCTTTAAAGAAGGTTGTGAGTATCTTTAGCAGGTTTTGCTTGGCTTCAGTTGTTACTTGGAATTGATGGCTGCCTGATTCAGATGAGCCTGGCCTATTACTACATGTGAAACTTTATATTCCTGTAGCATATAGTGATGTTTGTATTCTCTGTTATTAATTTTCAATGGCCCCTACATGAAGGCTTAAGTCATTAAATATGAAGAGATGCTGTCCCTCCCAGAAGATTTATTTTGTGTCTAACTTTGGCTTGAATATGCCTCTTGTCTCTAAAATGCAATAGACAAAATATAATTGATTGAGATTTTTCGCCAGGATTAGGTGCTGGCCTAAGAAAGCAGTGGGCCTGCTTTATGACGTGTTGTTGGGCCATTATACAATAGGGTCCGAGAATCCAACAATCTGATTGGCTGACTGGCACCTTTCAAGCATTGTAAATCCTAGCATTACCAATGCAAAGGTGCCAGTCAGCCGCATCTACAATCCCGACCTCTGCAAATCACTCCGACCTCCCAAACAACAAAAAGACAAACTGCCATCTTGTTTACCAGCTAATCGGCGACACTAACATGCCACATTCAAACGAACTGCAAATGTCACGATTTTGGATACTGCTCAACTAATATTAAAAGCCTACAAAACTTATAGAAACTAAATAAGTGAAATCCCCCAGAAACACATATCTAAAAGAAAAAATCACTTTCATGTCAATGGTCGCCGACTCCTCCTCGATGCTGCACACTCGCTCACCCAGTAAACGCCAAAACAGAAATGCAAGCTGGAAACAAACTGCATTTTTTTTACCTTGCAGACCACAACAGTCAGAAATACACCTCGCGTACCACAAAATGTAGTTTTTAAAATGTCTCCTCTGTAAGAAGTCAAATGAAGCACCTGTTTCACCTCTCTCTCCACATGTTTACTAGTATGGGCTCCATTTCCTGTTCCCCACAACATCAGTTGCTGGCAGCTGCTAAATTAATGTCCTGATCCCATTCAGTACAGAATTAAAATGAAAACATCACTTGAGTAAACAAACAACATCTTCCCCAAATGCAATTTCCAAAGTAAAAAGTAACTACTAAACCAAAGCAAACCCGGAAATACATAAGAGCAAGCTTGTCACTGGCACCGCACTCTCTAAACATACACTAAAAACTGTAAGGCTCCCTATTTAAAACAAAAATCAAAAAGCAACTGAAACAAGGCTCTGTCTTCCCGTAAACATACGAGTAACTCAGCTGCAGGATGGCGGGGGAAGGGGGGTCAAAACAAGTGAAACCTCGCACACTCTCTCTTCCAGTAACCATATGGAAGTGGGGAATTATTCTACCTAGCAACAGGGAACTATTTTTTTCTGGCAGAACAATAATTTCAATAAAAATTATTGAAAACAGTAAAAAACAGTATTTTTGTTTTATTTTTTCGTTATAAAAAATGAAGGGGGCCATTGTATAATTGCAATAAACCACTCAAGGGTGTGGATTATGCTGGGATTTATCCACTTCTGGTGCGGATATAGTCACTCGGCCTGCGCCTTCATAGAAACACAGACTTTGATGGCAGATAAGGACCGCTTAGCCCACCTAGTCTGCCCATTTCCTACCTATTGGATAAGCTGCAGATTCCAGTTACCCAACAGTCTACTTCCTCCTACCCCTCACTAAGATTGCCTTATGTCTATCCCATGCATTCTTGAATTCCCCCACTGTTTTTGACCCCACAACCTCCTCAGGAAGGCGGTTCCATATATCCACCACCCTTTCTGTGAAAAAGTACTTCCTCACATTGCTCCTGAGCCGTTTCCCCTCTATCTTCAAATTGTGCCCCCTTGTTCATGTACATCTCTTTTTCTTAAAGATGCTCCCGTCTTGGACTTTGTTGATTCCCTTGAGGTACTTGCAAGTTTCTATCAAGTGTTCCCTCTCCCTCTTTTCCTCAAGGGTATGCATATTAAGCACTTTTAGTCTCTCTTCGTATGGTTTCTGTTGCAGAACCTGCACCGTTTTAGTTGCCCTCCTCTGGACTGCCTCCATCCTGTCTATGTCCCTGCGGAGATGGGGTCTCCAGAACTGTACACAGAACTCCAGATGGGGTCTCACCAACAGTCTGTACAGAGGGATAACAACTTCTTGTTTTCTACTGGTGATGCCTCTCCCTATACATCCTAGTATCCCTTCAACCCTCCTTACTGCCTTCTCACATTGCTTACCTACCTTAAGGTCATCTGATATGACTACCCCCAGGTCCCTTTCCATTTGCATTGTTGTTAGTACGCCCCTCCCCCCCATTGTGTACTCTTCCCCATGGTTTTTGTTTCTCAGGTGCATTACTTTGCACTTTTTTGTATTGAATCTAAGCTGCCATATTTTTGGCCATTCCTCTAATCTTGCCAAGTCCCTTCTCATCCTTTGTACCCCTTCCTGTGTATCAACCTTGTTGCAGATCTTTGTGTCGTCTGCAAAGAGGCATACTTTTCTTTCCAGCCCCTCTGCAATGTCACCTATAAAGACATTAAAGAGGATTGGTCCCAATACTGAACCCTGTGGTACCCCACTAGTAACCCCCCTTTCTTCAGAGTGTACTCCATTTACTATTACCCTCTGGGTCCTGTTGTCCGGCCAGCTTGTTACCCAGGCTACCACCCTGGGACCCACCACCAGGCTGGCTAACTTGTTCATTAATCTTTTTTATGGGACTGTGTCAAATTCCTTGCTAAAGTCTAAGGAGGTCATATCCACAGCCTCTCCTTGGTCTGTTACTTTGGTTACCCAGTCACAGAAATCTATTAGATTTGTCTGACATGATCTTCCTGCTGTAAATCCATGCCGCCTTGGGTCCTGTGCCCCGCTGGCCTCTAAGTACTCAACAATTCTTTCTTTTGGAAGTGATTCCATCATGTTCCCTACCACTGAGGTCAAGCTAACAGGTCTGTAGTTTCCTGCCTCTGCCTTACTCCCACATTTGTGAAGAGGAATCACATCTGCCCTCCTCTAGTCCTTCAGTACCACACCATCCTCCCATGATTTGTTAAAAAGGGTAGACAGTGGTGTCACTAGTTCTCCCCTTCATTGTTTCAGAATTCTGGGGTGAATTCCATCAGGCCCCATTGATCTGTCCACTTTGAGTTTCAGGAGTTCCTTCATGGCCCTTTCTTCTGTGAATGGACTGGTATCGACCCCCCCTGTCCAGAGTGCTTTTATTGTTTGGTTTAGGTACCTCCCCCTCTTCTTCTTTTGTGAATACTGAGCAAAAATATTTGTTCAGTATCTCTGCTTTTTCACAGTCACCCTCTGCTCACCCCACCCTCCCCTTTTTTAAGCCTCACTATTCCTCCCTTGGTCTTCCTTTGCTCCCTGATGTACCTATAAAAGGTTTTATCCCCCTTCTTAACTGAGTTGGCTATATTTTCCTCGGTTTGGGCCTTCGCTATTCTGACTGCCTTCCCTGCTTCCTTCTGCTTTAACTGATACAGTTCTCTGTCCTGCTCCTTCTATGATTCCCTTGTACTTCCTGAATGCTATCTTTTTCTCATTAACCTTCCCTGCCACCATCTTTGAGAACCATAGTGTTTTTTTACTTCGTTTTCTTTTATTTGCTTCACACAAAGGCTTGTTGCCTCTGTGATGGCAGTTTTGATTATTCCCCACTGTTCTTCCACCCCTCCTTCCTGCCCATTTTCTAGTGCATTCCTTAGGCACTCACCCATTTTAGCAAAAGTCAGCCCTCCTAAAGTCCAGGACCTTTGCCTTTGTATGGCTTGACTCTACTGCTGTGTTTATTGTGAACCATACTGTTCGGTGGTCGCTAGTTCCCAGATGGCTACCCACTTCTAAATCTGTGATCCTCTCTCTGTCCCCATTTGAGAGTACCAGATCTAAGATTGCTCCCTCCTGAGTGGGTTCCAGTACTAGTTGTCTAAGGCATGCCCCCTGAAGGGCATCGAGAATGACCCAACTCTTGGATGTGGCTGCAGGAAATGCACTCCAGTTAACATCTGGCATATTGAGGTCCCCCATCAACAAGATCTGTCCTTTTTCTGCCATTCTAAGGATACCTTCTATCATTTCCATGTCCATTTCCTCCCCCTGAGATGGGGGACTGTATACAACCCCTGTGCGGATTGTGGTACCATTGCCTGTCTCCAAGTTGACCCACGGTGCCTCCTCTTCACCCCGTTTACCCTTTTGTTCTCTTGTTTTGATTCCTTCACTTATGTAGAGAGCTACTCCTCCTCCTCCTCCTCCTCTTTTACCCTCCATGTCCCTCCTGTAGGTAGTGTACCCTGGTATGTTTACATCCCAGTCATGGTTCTGTGTGTACCATGTTTCTGTGACTGCCATGATATCCAGATGTTCCTCTTCCATCAAGGCCACTAGTTCAGGAAGCTTGTTATCCAAACTACAGGTGTTGGTACTCATTACTCTCCATTTTTTGATGGCTTTACCCCTTGTAGCCCCATTCCTGCCCTTACTGACTTTGCCTTCTCCATTTACCCCTATTCTGCTCCCTATTGACCTTTCTACCTTGGTGTTTACCTCACTAACTACACTGTTTTGTGGGGGGAGGCTGGGGATTCCCTGCTTCTTATTAGTGCCTCCCCCCTTGGCTGGTTTAAAAGCTTGCCAATGAAGCATTTAAACCGATCACCCAGGAGACTGGTTCCCTTCCTGCACAGATGCAGACCATTGTGCCAGTATAGGTGGGTATCCCTCTAGGTGGAACCCCAGTCCCCAATGAAGCCAAAACATTGTGCTCCGCATCAGTTTTTCAACCATTCATTGAATCGCATGGTGTGGAGTACCCTCACCTCACCCATGCCATAGACAGGCAGCACCTCCAAGAAGGATACTGTATGAGCTACAGTACTTGATCAAACCACACCAGGCATGGTTAAATCCCACCATAACCCACAGCCTGTCATGGTTTATTGCTTAATTTGAGGATGGCCCCGCCACTTTTTCACAGAGATGCTGCACAAACAGAATAACTTCTGGACCCTCAGCTCTTTCAGGAAGGCCTATCACCACCAGGTTGCAGCAGTGACTTTTGCAGGTGTCTTCATGCTGCTACAATCTCCAGCTCTGATCGCATCATGCAGTATTCCAAGGAACTGATGCAGGTCTCTGTGTCAAAGATCCTTCAGATGAGGTCAATTAGAGCTGGCCTCAGTATCTTTTTTTATGTTTGTTAATAGTGTTTTCCTACACCTGCACATGGTCAGTCTTCTCTGCCCTAGCCCTCCCCAACTGGCAGCCAGCCTTCCCCAGTACTCACCAGCCATGTTCTCCCATGGTTTTCCCCCTGCAGTGGGGCTGGGGAAGGGCTGTCCTCCTCCTTCTGGATCACAGTCCAGTTGGGCCAGGAGTACTGGGCAGCAGTACAGCTAAGGAGTGAGCCAGGTATCATCTGCCAGCTCTGGTTTTCTCCCCTTGGCCAGTGGCATGCCATGATAAACTATGTGTCATGCCGCCAGCTATCCCACATTGCTGGCACACCTACTGCCCTGCTGCCACACCTTCACATGGTAACAGCATTGCAGCAGTATGGCAAATCCCCCCCCACCATGAGAGGAGAGCAGTCTGTTGGACATTCAATCCTCTCCCCCCTTGCCAACCCCCACCAGCCTGGATCCGCTCCCAAATCCATGCTGTCAGTGTGGTTGGAGGTGTGGCATCCAGAGCCTCAACCCTCTGTACCACTGAGCTGGCTTGGCTTTAACATCTTGAAGTCCCTGGACAGGTATAACAGTGTCTCTTTCATCATGTCAAATTCACTGAAAAGGCAACAAAAAGTTTCCAAGGGAAATCTGCTTTTATTCTTAATTCTTCAATCTAAGAGGTGTGGAGACGGTGCCATGTGCAAATGAGCAACAAAAATTACCGAAAAGCACCAACTCTGGAAACCACCATACGCATATTATAGTTCCATTCCTTTTTTATTTAAGAGTTTCATCTGTGCCCTTACATTTCACCGACTTGGCTTCTTCTGGGGGACTGTAAAATATATAAAAATATTTAAATCGTTATTTTCATTTTTTTATGTTAGAAATGTATATTCTTTCAGTACAGTAATCATCATCATTCTTATGGGAATCATTGATAATCACTCCCATAGCATCATTTGCTATAACAATCTTCTCATGTAAAAAATCCATTCATTTCGTTACCACGACTCATCATATCTTATACCAACTCTTGCCCAATGGTTCTCAAACTAGCCTGATTAACTTAGACCTCTTTTAAAACTGGTCATTACCCAAGCTTAATTGTTGCCACTTGTTTCTCTATTATTGACATAAATATAATTTAAACGTTAATCTTACGTTTCTTAAACTGCCAAATCTCTCATTTATTCAAAAATCATAGTCAGAATCTTAAACAGTCATAATATTCACCTTCAGTAGGCTTATTTGCAGATATGAGACTAGGCCACCTCATTTCCAGCTATTTTCAACTAGCATCTACAACATATAAAAAACAATTGTTGTTTATTAATATCCTCAGTGGTGTTAAACATAGTTATAATAATGTAAGATATTTACCTATCTACAATTCTCATTCAGCTATATATCGACCACTTGCCAATCGTGACAAGTCTAAGTCTATATTCTATGGAATATAAAAAATCTTTATTAGTTCAGTTATAGATCTCTCTAATGCCTTAAAAACCTTCTAATTCAGTTCTAACATATTACCTTTGGGGTATATGCTACGTAACTACTGTTACTCACACTGCCGTGCCGGATTCTCACTTCACTTTCTAAAAGAGGCAACATTAACATAAAAATCTTCATAAGTTCCTTTTTAAATTTATCCAGAAAGCACCCACATTCATTTCAGTGACCCTAGAGTCCCAGTATTTTATACCTTACCAAAGGTTCATAAGGATGCTGCAAACCCACCTGGTAGACCTATAGTATCAGGTATGGGCTCTATATTAGAACCTCTTTCTAAATATAATGATTTTCATATTCAGGATCTTGTTCAAAACACAAGTGCATATATAAAGGACACTACACATGTTTTACAATTACTACAAGAAATTAATTTGCAAAAGACAGTTGATGAAAACACAATTCTAGTTACAATAGATGTAAAAGACTTATACACATCTATCCCACACCAGGAGGGGGTACAAGCACTCTATGAACTTTTGTAGAAGAGACTGGTAGATTTGAGACCTAAGTCTAGACTACTTACAGAACTAGCATCCTTTGTTCTGAATAATAACTATTTTAAATTTGAACATCATTTTTACGGTCAGAAAAAGGGCACAGCTATGGGAAGCAGCATGGCCCCAGGCTATGCTAACTCCTATATGCATAACTTCAAACTCAAATATGTGCTTAACCCAGATTTAATTTACTTTAACAATATTATTTTGTGGAGGCATTTTATTGACGATGTGTTGTTACTATGGAAAGGTGGAGAAAGTCTTTTAAAATAATTTCTTACTTATTTAAATATGTATGATACAAATTTGAAATTTACATCAGAATACAGTAGTAAGAGTGTCAATTTTCTGGACATTACCATTTTTAAAAGTAACAATGCCTTGGAGACAACAATGTATCAAAAAGAAACAGATAGGAATACAACATTACAGGGAAACAGTTTCTATCCTATAAACTTGAAAGAAAGCATTCCGTATTCACAGTTATTGAGGACAAAACGAAACTGTAGTAGACCAACAGATTACCAACAAGAGGAGAAGGTTACTTTAGAAAGGTTTAAAGAGAGAGGATATTCCACTAAAATTATTAAAGTAACCAAATCTAAAATGTCAAACATTAACAGAGAGGACCTAATAAAGGAAACAATACATGAAACTCCACCAGAAGGTCATAGGAAGCTCATATTCAGTACAACACACTGCAAACAATTATCTAAGATTAGGAAGATTATTTTTAAACATTGGGTATTTTACAAAATGATCCCAACACTAGCCATTTGTTTGCACATAGACTGTATGTTACTTCTAAAAAGGCACCCAATATAAGAGACAAACTGGTGAAAACAGTTCACTGCCAAAAGGAAACCAGAAAAGGGCAATTGTTACTTGGTCCCCTAAAGAATGGCATGTTCCCGTGTGGGAAATGTGTGGCATGTGGCAACACATCTGAAAAAGAGATGTTCAAACATCCATATACAGAGAAGAAATATTACATTAAACAACACATTGACTGTAATACATTGGGAGTCATTTATGTATTACAAAGTCTGTGCGATAGGCTTCATGTTGAGCAAACCTCTAGAGAACTTAAAAAGCACATTTCAGAGCATAAAAGCAGAATTATATCAAGAAATGAATGTTCCCCAGTAGCTAGGCAGTTTAATGAGAGAGGCCATATGGTAATGCAACTCAGATTTTGGGGGCTAGAAAAAAATACAAGAATTTGACAGAGGAGGTGACTATCAAAAAATGTTGAATAGCAAGAAAACAAAATAGATTTATGAGTTAGGAACCTATCACAAAGAGTGGGGTTTAAATGAAGAAATAAAATGGCAATCATGCTGGTGATGAATTGTGACAACATATTTGACACTCGGGATTTTCCATTTATTGACCTCTCAGTAGTTTTAAATACTTCTCCTAAACTCCCCCCCCAGCCCATTTTCTCTTTCATTCCTCCGTATCCCTCAAATACTTCTACTAACAGTTAAAACTATGTTCTAACTAGTAATAACACGAAGCTGAGAAAACTATGCCAATGAGCATTTGTATGGCTGAAACAGATACTGCAGGTATAATAGAAAATTAGGAGAATTTAGAATGTAATATTATTATTGTAACAACAAAAGCCATTTAGCAACTCTGCCTTATAATGCCTGTGTGGGAAAAGCTTTCCAGGTAACTGCTGTTGCCAGGTTACAGCGCGAGGAGACGCTGAGTAATGACATCATGCTCTTCCCACATGGGTATAAGAGGATTAGGCCAACGCCAAGCCTCTTGCTACCACTTTGAAGTTGAGGAAGCTGTGTTCACTCGGATAAAGAGTAAGTTACAGCCTTTAGTGAAGAAATTAATCTGTTATATGGAAAAGCATTTGTTTGTAGTCCTAACTTGTAACAAAGCAAGCAGAACTTATCAAGATAGTGATATACTGAGGGTAAACATCACTGAAATGAATTTGGGCACTTTCTGGATAAATTTAAAAAGGAACTTATGAAGATTTTTATGTTAATGTTCCCTTGTTTAGAAAGTGAAGAGAGAATTTGGCACGGCAGTGCAAGTAACAGTAGTTACATAGCATATACCCCAAAGGTAATATGTTAGAACCGAATTAGAAGTTTTTTAAGGCATTAGAGAGATCTATTACTGAATTAATAAAGATTTTTCATATTCCATAGAATATAGACTTAGACTCATCATGATTGGCAAGTGGTCGATATATAGCTGAATGAGAATTGTAGATAGGTAAATATCTTACATTATTATAACTATGTTTAACACCACTGAGGATATTAATAAACAACAAGCATTTTTATATGCTGTAGATGCTAGTTGAAAATAACTGGAATTGAGGTGGCCTATTCTCATATCTGCAAATAAGCCTACCGAAGGTGAATATTATGACTGTTTAAGATTCTGACTATGATTTTTGAATAAATGAGAGATTTGGCAGTTTAAGAAATGTAAGATTAACGTTTTTAAATATATTTATGTCAATAATAGAGAAACAAGTGGCAACAATTAAACTTGGGTAATGACCAGTTATAAAAGAGGTCTAAGTTAATCAGGCTAGTTTGAGAACCATTGGACAAGAGTTGGTATAAGATATGATGAGTCATGGTAATGAAATGAATGGATTTTTTACATGAGAAGATTGTTATAATAAATGATGCTATGGGAGTGATTATCAATGATACCCATAAGAATGATGATGATTACTGTACTGAAAGAATATACATTTCTAACATAAAAATATGAGAATAATGATTTAAATATTTTTATATATTTAACAGTCCCCCAGAAGAAGCCAAGTCGGTGAAACGTTGGGGCACAGATGAAACTCTTAAATAAAAAAGGAATGGAACTATAATATGCGTATGGTGTTTTCCAGAGTTGGTGCTTTTTGGTAATTTAAGTTCACTGAAAAGGCAATCAAGGACATCAGCATCCAAGGCTCTACCAGGGAGTGTGAGAGGTGAGTTGTCTAGTTTGTGTCTTTTGGAGGCCTGGCTTCTGTCACTGGAGGTGGTTGATGTCTGTTGTTTCCTGGTCTGTTTCCATGTTGCAGTCAAATGTTTGTTACCATTCAGTTGTAAAATGGTTTCTGTAGTCAATGCCATTGGTAGTTTATCCATGGAAAGTTGAAATACTGCTATTTTATGTTAAAATTGAGTGCACTATGAGGAGCCAAAATGAAAGCTGCCAGCTACCCCAGATGCATCATGTGACTATCCTCTGTACTCTTAACTTGTTACAATTTATTTCTTTGTACACAAAAAATATGAACAGTGTAAGAATGTAGGGCTCTATGCATGAACAGGCAGGAAATACGTGCCGGAGGGGTGTATCCCCCTGCATAGTTCCGCAGACCCAGACAGGTGCAAGATGCATGGTATACACAACTGCATATACCTGTGAGGCACCTGTCTGCAGCCCTGCCCCCCAGTGCACAGATCCATGCAAGGTAGCTGGGGGCAGAGTAGAGGACCCAGGTGGGCATCCAATCGGATGCCTGTCCTGGGTTCCGCAGTGGAGCACCAGCACAGTAGGTGTGGGTCCAGGTGCATGAATAGCTATTGTGGGCACCCAGACCCACACAGCCATGCCCCAGGGATGTATAGGCAGACCCGACTCCCCCACACCCACATATATGTCCTGTCCCTATGGCAGGAATACCACCCCCCTACACACACACACACACACATATACATAGGGGCACTGGCCCATGAATGTGCCCCCACCCCCCCCACACACACACACACACATAGGAGCACTGGCCCCTGTGAATGCTGCCCCCCACACACAATTACGCCCTGCCCCCATATATTCCTGTGTGGCACTGTATATGTGTAGACATGCCACCCAGAAAGCTCCAACAGTTGTGCACAAAGCCCCCCATAAGGCATGACCTGACCATCACCCAACCCCAATCCCGACCCCTCCAGTGGTGTACATTGGCCCCTCCACCCCCCGCGGCACCGACGCCCCCACCATCCCGTGTACCTGCCTGTCAGTGCTGTGACTCTGGACGGCCAGCGGCACAGCCCTCCACACACCTCCTCAGCCACCAGTCATGCAAGTGATGCTGGGAGTGCACTGCTATATATGGGCTGCGCACTCCCAGCATCACTTGGATGGCCAATGGCCAAGGGGGCATGAGGAGGGCTGTGCTACTGGCTGTCCAGAGCCATGGCACCAATGGGCAGGTACAGGGGATGGGGGTGGTAATGTTGGTGCCACAGGGGGTGAGGGGGTCCACTGAACACCAATGGGGATGCCGGGGTACTGGGTAGGAGAATAGGAAATAGTGGGCGAGGCACCAGTGTGTGTGCGGGGGGTATGTCTGGTGCCGCAATGGGGACGGGGCTGTCATAGGCTGGGGGGTGCCTGCATGGTGTCTACAGGGCTGGGTGGATGGGTGCTGGGGTAGGGGTTCACAGCCTATGTTGGGGACAGGGTCACCTTGTGTTGGGGATGGGTATGATTTGCCTCTAGGGGACGGGGCAGTGATGAGTTGGGGGCTTTGTGGACATTAGGGGATGGGGCAGTGCTGTGTTGGGGAGGGTGCTTGTCATTGGTTGCTGGGACCGGTGGGAGCACACTATGTTGGGGGGGTGGGGCTCATGCAACTAGATGCCGGGATAGGCGGTGTCTCTTCATGTGCATGGGCCTGGTTATGCCAGGATCCCCCTGGCATATCAGGCACACTTCTACATCCTCCCGGTGCACCACACTATGCGCCTTAGTGAATGGTGCGTAGTACTGGCACACCCCCACCTGCCCCAGGGCGCGTTGCTGTCCACGTGGCTAGGGGATCGGGCACATAACTGTCTTGTGCCCCATACGTGAATGCCACAGGGGATCCGCAGGATCCCGCTCTGCAGAATTCACGTGTAGCAATGCCAACTCAGTTTCCACAGCGCATTGCCATCGTGCATAGGGCCCGTACTGAGGGAGTCACTTGATGCCTCTGAACTGAATTGCAGCTTCTCCTTTGGTTCCCTGAGTCACCTCTTTTTAATTTTCAATTTTTGAATGCAAAAACTGAAAAACTTGGTTCAAGAACCACAGCAACAGAGATTGGAATACCTCTACTACATGAAGATGTCAAACACGCCTACAGGAATGGGAACTGAAGCCCCCAGCATGGATTTACCCTCTAATACCAGCAGCTGACAGCGAGATAACCCTGGCCACCAAATGACAAAAACTTTCCAACTCACCAGCTTCAGCAGATGGCCACAACATGGAAACAGATCTGGCTGAAAAATTCTCCAGGGATTAGGATACTATACAAGAGGTGATCCTTAAACTCACCAGAGACTTCCAAGAGCTCCTAGAGGCACTCATGGAACTGACCTGCCACATTGCTGACTCTCAAAGCTGCATCAGCTCACTGGAGGACTGGGCTAATTGGACTAAGCCTGAACTCGTTAGCGTCCATCGGAAGCTACAGAAATTAGAAGATCATATAGAGGTTCAGGGAGGTTGTAGAAGTAGGAATAATTTCATGCTAGCTGGCCTTTCTGAGTGGGTAGAGGGAACAGACACCATACTTTTCATCCAGCACTTGTGTGAAAAATGTGCCAGCCCGTTTCCCAACACCCAAGCCTACATTATTGAGAGAACTCACTGGACCTTACAGCCAATGCCAAACCCTGGAGACAAACTCTGGCACATCATTTTCAGACTCTTAAATTATCTCAGTATAATCCACATTCAGACCAAGCTGCAAGAGAGTAAAGAACTATGATGGAAGGGTAGTAGGATTTTTGCTTTCAGTGACTTGAGCCCACAAACCAGAGCCAAACAAGGGGAATACAAAGAAACAAAATCTAAGCTGTATGCAGCAGGTCTCCAGTTTTGCCTTGTATACGCAGCCAGGCTACTCCTGCACATTCCTCAGGGGCAAAAGCTATTTCAGTCTGTGGCAGAAGTGAAACAAGAACTCCCTAAGATATTTCCCAACCTTTTTCCTGATGCCTGCAGTCCTGCTAACTGAAACCGCTAACTCCTACAGCTGCCGGCCACATGGCAGAAAGATCAAACACTGTGATGTATTAACACACACTGATACCAGAGACACTACAGAAGGGTTGTGGCCACAACTCCACTTGAATCTTGTTCTTGTTCTGAGTTACAGCTTAAAATTTGTTCCTAATTTCTTGCTCAGCACACCCACCAGACTAGTCTGATATGACTTACCCATGCTTCCAATGGGCCCAGGCATAGAGTGGTAACCGCACTAGCGATGTCCACCAAAGGAGTGCCACCTTGAATATCCCTGCATCAGCCCAACCAAAAAACACAGATCTGGCTCCTCATAGAGACAATGGCCTTACAAGAAGACATTACTTCCAGAGGATTCACCAAGACGTTGGCTGGCACACAGACAGAATGTGTTTTCAACCATGAATTCTCCAAACTGCTCCAGCCAGTCTGAACCACAAAGCCCTCTGCATGGCTTGACATGTGATGACTCTTACTGGACCAGACCACAGAACTGGACCCACAAGAGAGACACTGGCTATTGGAACACACCAACAAAGACTTACTTCCACAATACAGAATGGAACTACAATAAACAAAGGCTCCTCTATAGACTGACACAGATACAGTCTACCACTAATATCCTTTTGATTGGCAAGCCCGAATGGGCTAAATGCATTGTCTCAGATTAAAAGGGGGGATGTCATTTGTTAAAATACAGTACTAGCAATGTGATGACTAGGGCTTGGTTTTGAATGCACACCCCTTGGTGATCCAGCAAGAGTTTCCTTCTCCTCCCTAGCCTGCACACTAAACTGGCAGTTCCCTTGATCACATACATCTAGTCACAGCAGCATTAAGTGAAGGGGGCTGACCAGCAACTTTGCTGCAACCAGCAATGCTCATGCCTTTCGGTTAACCTAGCTCCCCCACCACCACCACCAGAGTTCTTCTACAGGGGGTATTTAAACTGAGCTTCTCACAAGTTTGGGTAAATATATGTTCCCAACTATTGTCTGTAGGCATATCAACTTGGGCAGTGCATCATTCTGTTAAGTATAGTGTTCATGATAATTAAGCCAACGAACAAGGATCTCAGGGAGCTGTGGAGGGTAACCTCATTGCAGTACCACTGTGAACCAATAGATAGGAAGTCGGTCAAAGGACTGGGGGGATTCAGGCTCTAGTCTATCCTCAGACAACTTGACCAGAAGCTACACCTCACTCAGGGTTAAGTTTGATATTCACTGTGTTTTTTCATGTTGTTTCACTTGTTAGTGAATATTGAATATGTTATCGTTGTTATCTGTGTAACCCCTAGGTGGCGCTATCCCAAGGGATACTACCCCTGCCTGTGAGACTAGGCGCAGGTTGATGGGCCTGAGTTCTGTGAATGGGTGCCTCCACCCAGAGAACAGGGTTAATGGTAGCGTGGCTGCTCTGGGTACAGCCCTCCGGGACACTGATACCCCCCCCCAACCCATCTAGTGGCCTATACTGGTCAGCAGTTAGGCAGTTACAATGAACACCAGAATGCAATGTTGTACCCACACTTGGCACACTTACCACCAGGGCTGGATCAGCTGCACTGGCCCTGGAGATACCCTGCAAAACAAGACCTGCAATGGAGAAATGCAATAGCAACACAGTAGCCCCACCACAAAGGTATGCAATAGCTAGTGCAAATGCAAAAGGACTTAGATCTGATTTATTGGGGGACATGAACAAGGGAGGGCAGTAATCTGGTGTTTGATTCTGGATCTGATTTAATCAGGCTAAGCATGCATGCCTCTAAGAGTCCCTCTAACATAGTCACACACACTCTGGGTTCCCAGTTGGTCTGCAGGCTAGGCAGAAGCATTGCCCTGGGTAGGCCGGCATTGCAGCTGTTGTTGGGGCCCTTAGAAAGGAAAAAACCCAACATGCACCTTAACCCACAATTTGTATTCTGGAGCTGGAGGGCTCAGTTTGTAAGGATCAATCAGAACAATTAAATCAGGTGACACACTTTGATTTGAGCTCTGTTGCAGGGAGCTACCCTGATGTTTACTCATGCTACCCATACCAGGATGCAGCATGAATGAAATAAAGACCTCAGGATGATTGGCTGCTGTGCCAGGAGAAACAGGGCCCACATAACACACCATGATGGTTGATCCTGTTCAGTGGCATTGAGCAGGGAGCCGAATCCCCAGGCGGGACTTTTGTCAGATGATTCTCTGTAGCATTAATGGCAATCTAGGCTGAGATGGTGAGGCCCAGACCAGAAGAACAGTTCAGATTAAGTCCGGTACAGTGCTGGATACAGCTTCCAGCTAGTGTGGCACATTCAAGCAATGTGTGAAAACCAAATTGTGACCCACACTTTACATTCAGCACAATTATAGTAAAAAATAGGCAAATACCATAGTTCGGAAGACAGTCCGGTCGCAATCAACAGTGTCTCTGCGCAAACCGTACACTGTGCAGTTATCTCAAGTCCTGACAGGCCAATCGCACCAAAGCAAATCTGCGGTCCACACCAGGCGAATTTCACTTTGTCACAATTCAGGATTCCAGTCATAATCACAACAAATTTGGATAAAGTCCAAGATATTAATGCAGACTTCTTCACTCGAGAAGATGGTAGCAGGCAGGCCAGACACAGCCTTCCCGCCGACTCCCCCACACTATTATGCAGGAGCAGCTGCTCAAATAACTCGAGCTGTTCACTCTCTCAACTCCAGCTACACTGACTCACTGCTGCAGGCAGCTCAGGGACTTCCCAGTGATCCAAAAGGTTTGGTTGGTTGATCCATCTGTCTGTCACAGGAAGGACCCCCGTCCATTTAGGCGCCAAACAGCAAAAACCACAATTTCTACAGAAATTCACTCCCACAAGACCCCTGGGGGCAGTCTCCATTTTAGGGTCCCCAAAGGTACTGATTGGTCTAAACTGGTAGTCCAGAACCAAGATGGTGGTGCAAAACAGAAAGTCCATGCTGCAAAGAAAGGCAAGTTAGACAAACTACAATATTATTATTATTAAAGCAGATAATCAGCAAACAATCACAGATTCTAGTAAAGCTTCCTCTGCGCAATTAACGATGGCAGAATGAAGTGGCTGTATTACAGCCTGGGCTGGACTCGAGCCTAAATCTACTTAGCCCCCCCAGAATAATCATAACCCACGAAAATGACACCTCTTAAAGAGACAGGCACGGAGGCTAATAGGGAACTCACATGCAAGTACTTTTAAACTGTTAGAACACAGAACACCAGCCTGGCAGTGGGTATTAGGCAAGCCCAGGAAGACAACTTAGGAACCTCCATTTGTAGGGGGGGTTACGTATGTATTTGGGGAGGAAGGGAGGGGAGAGGGGGAATAGTTTCTACTTGTATTGGAATTCATGCTACTCAAGACTGATAATAGAGGACAGGGGAAGTATGCATGGATGGACGAGCCACAAGGCACTCAGGCAGAAATATAAGCATAAATATTACATGTATTTCAGGGAATCTAAAAGGTGCCATGGGGAAGAAAAAGTGACACCAAAACCTAAACATCTCAAAAACCTAGACGCCCATTTAGCACTACCTCTAGAGACCCATTTAATAGAAAGTGAGGCAGTATTTTTTTGTATTATACGTTTATTATTTTGTAAAACAAATATGGAGTTACATTCCTACATTTAATTTTACAAATGAATATTCAAACCGAGAGGGCGCCACACCTCTTAATACTCTCAAATGTATCCATTAAATGTTAAAAGGTACATCATAGTGGGGGAAAACAAGTGGATTAGATTCAAAAATATATTCAATTAGCTGTAAAGGAGTCCATGAGCTGTATGGTTCTAGAATGATCATTTTGCAGTCTGTAAAGTCCAGCATCCAGCCCACCTTAAATGGGTGAGAAGTCCACCATGCATAAACGAGTTTAAAGCACTTGAAAGTGCAATTAGCTTATAGATAAGCAGATAAGCATTCCGCTGCCACACTGCAAGTAACTTCTTGGCAGCAACCGTTAAATTTAAACAAACTACTGTATATTAGGCAGTATATTGTGAATATAAGACCACATTTGCTAATGCTAAACCAAGGCGCTTAGCTGTTGATACAGTAAATAAAAGGATTTTTCCCAAAGAGAACAGAACTTGTCATTATTAGTTTTATATGGATTGTCTTAGGGAAAAAAGAAAACGCTTACTCCTAATGTCCCCAAGCACTACAGAACATCAGATACAAAAAAAGAGTAGCTTTAAGGAGCTTACCTTAGAGATTTTAACTTCACCCCACCCCCATACCTCTTTCAGCTTGAGGTGTTTGTCCTTAATAGAAACAAATACCAAAAATTAAAAGTCAAGAAATTACCTCACCAGACGTGGGATCTTCCTCATCCAGGTCTTGGGGTCAAGATGGAGCATTCCGTTGACACCATTTCTGGGCCTCATCAGGATCCGAAAAAGGTAGACTTTACTCCGATGCACAATCCGAAGGTGAGCCAGGAAAACCATGTCATGAGGCACACCCGCCTCACGCAACATTGCTCTAGCTCCAATAAACCTCTTTCTTTTTTGCCGAGTGACACAGGAAAGATTTGGGTACATCCGTATCTGTTGACCATCGTAGAGCAGTGATTTCTTCCAATGGGCAAGTGCCAGCAAATAATCTCTCAAGCCAACGCCATCTGTTGCGATGACTACTGTGTGTGGGACCTCAGGATTGTCCGGTCAGCCTCGGGGGGGGGAAGGGGTGACACGGTATGCCTTTTGGAACTTCTGGACTGGTCAGGTCATTTCTTCCCCCTGCTGTTATATTAGCCAGTCCAGTAAAAACATCATCAGGTGATTGGTTTCACATCCCTCCGGTAGCCCCAGAATTCTGAGATTGTGAACCCTCACTTGGTTTTCGAGCATCTCTAATCTTGAACAGAGATGGATATTTCCCTTCAGGATGGTCGAGACTGCTCCCATGGCTGCATCAGCTCTTTTAGAAGCTTCAGCCAATGCTACAGTGGCTAGTTCCACCGAGGTTTCAATGGTGGCCACCCTATTGGTGAGAGAGTCAAATTTATTTGATAAATCAGATGCTGATGTGATGAGCCCATTAAGTTTGGCCCCTAAGATTTGTAAGGTTTCCTCCTTAGCTCCTTCCTCATCTTCTGGGTCACGGCCTTGTGTTGCCCTCATCCTGGGAGCTCCATGATCTGTTTTTGGTCTAGCTCCCTCTCCCGATGTCTTTTTCTTCCGAGGGTTACCCATGTTGTCCAGTACAATATCAGCTCCAGATATCACATGAGAAAGTTTAGCTGCCTTAGTGGAATACGCTCAAATATAACTTTTTAATGACTTGAAGCAGTGGAGCTCTATCTATCTGCCACCATCTTGCTTGGGCTCCACAGCACCCCCTGAGGCAGTATGGTTTAAAAGAGACTGCGTAGACCAAGCATATGGAATGGGAAACAGCACCACTCAAAGAGGGGTCACCAGCCCTATCTCCAAAAGAGTGAAATACTACCTATCTCAGACAATAGCTGACATGGAGGGACGATATCTCTTATAGGATGACTAGATCAGTCAGATGTAGTAACAGGCTATATATACAGACCCAATACAGATACCCCACAGTTCTTCATGAAACTGCTCAATGTTGTCACCCCACATAATCAACTACGCATCATGCTGGGCGGTGACTGGAACTTAGTGGTGGATAGCACACTGGACACATCCAAAAATAATATAGGAGAGTTATCTCCTGCACAAAAGGGCCATAAGAGGTGTGATGGATTCATTAGGCCTAATTGACCCTTGGAGAACTGTAGAACCACAAGTTAGATATTATCCGTTTCACTCTGCTCCATACAATAGCCTATCAAGAATGGACTATTTCCTTATAAGTCAGAACCTGCTGCACAGACTGCATCAGGCTCAAATAATGGTCAGAGTCATTTCAGATCACTCCCCCATACTACTGCAGCATGCCTTCTCACAGAGCTCTGACAAAGACACCTCCTGGAGGTTAAATAATCGGCTCTTAAAAGACAAAAACATACTGGCAAACTCCAGGAATCCATAAAAGAAACAAATGTTGGGTCCACAGACAAGCAGGATATAGTATGGGTGGCTCTCAAAACATTTATAAGGGAGGAACTTATAAGATTGACTTAAAAAAAAGGGGAACAAAAAGCCCGGCAGCTCCTTCAAGAAATCTGCCAATTGGAAAACAAACTAAACCCAAATATTCCTGAGGATGTCTGGCTAAACTTGTATAACCTGAGAGTGCAGTATGAGGAGCTGAACAAGGAACGTGCCATCTTCCACACATACACCAGATATGTGGAGCAGGGTGAAAAGGCAGGGAAGCTAATGGCAATGAAACTAAAACAACAAGAAGCATCGGGAATCATTAAAGCCATTAGACAGGCATGCAGATAATAATACACTCCACAGCTTACAGTGGGCAATAGCAAAGCAGTTCAATGAATACTACCAAACCCTGCATGGTGAGGCCTATCCAACTCCTCCCCAACGGGCTATCAACAACTACTTAGACAACATCCAGCTACCTACAGTAACCCCAGACCACCCAAAATTCTTGGCAGAGCCCATCACAGAAACAGAGGTCCGAAGGGCAATTAAAGCTACCATATCTGATAAAGTGCCTAGACCAAGTAGCTTCACATTTAACTTGTTTAAAGACCTAGAGCCTGACCTCACTCCCTTCCTTACCTGCAGATTTAACTGCATGCATGACCATGGGATGACTGATAACACACAAACAGGTGCCATAATCACCCAGTGGCTCCAGAACGGTTTGAAAAGTGGTAGGGCCAAGGATGTAAGAGGTAAATTTTCCCCTATTAAATATATTACCATGATAGCAAAAAGTGATAGGGCCACTTATGAAAGTGGTAGGGCCATGTCCCTAGTGCACCCCCCCCCGTTCCGGCACCTATGTAATCACCCTCATACTCAAACCAGACAAGGGACCCAGAACAGGTAACCAGCTATGAGCTGATAAATCAAATATGAAGCCACTGGCAAAAGTACTAACAGTGAGGGTAAATAAAGTGTGGAACTACATGACAGGCCCAGAACAAGTGAGGTTACCGCGTAATACCCTTTGTTTTTCTTTCCTGCTACTTAGAACAACTTGTGTCTTGGCTCAGTCTCTTAAGCTTGGACTTTAAATTTGTCTGCAGTGCTCAGTCTGTTCTCCTGACTTAGTTACATTAGCATACTCAAGGAAGGAATTACTTCTGAATGTCTCACTCACAGCTCCCTCCTTGGACAAACCTGTCAAATGACAGAACTGTTTATATTAGCATCACAGCATTGGTTATGGAAAGGGGAAAAGTAACTGAATACAGTACATAGCATTTTTGCTACCCTTCTCCTCATTTGAGGAGTTATGGTACTAGTGTTGCGAATATTTATTTATTTATTTAGTTTTTGTTAACTGGGTAGGTGCACTAGCCATAAAATGACTATTTTCAGGCACGACCCAGGAGAGTACAACAAAAAGAGAACAGCTGAACAACAGCAACACGGATACAATAATACAAATAGAGGAACAGTACAGCAGTGCTACAAAAATACAATGGGTAGAAACAACAAAAAATAATGGCAAGCATTATACAGATAATGGCAGTAAGATATATAATAAGTGCAGAAACCACGGACCCGACCTGTGGAGTGAAAGAGTTAATAACATAGCAAGGTTATATAGAGAGAAATGTGAGGAATGTTCAAACATAACAAGAAAGACTGACAGAAGAAAGATTAGGGGTGGTAATTGGCAAAACAACAGTGGATGGTCAGCAACAAGGTTTGAGAAGGAAGAGAGCTAGTAGTCAAGAAGTTATTTACAAAGAGAAGGAAAAATATGGGGAGGGAAAGAGGAGACAGTCTTGGAGCTGGATTAGAGCAGGGGTGACATTACTGGTAAGTCTCAGGAGCTTCAGTTTGGGTCAAAGCATGTACAAGCATCAGCTAAGGATAGATAACAACAATATTCACTTTTAAATCCAAAATGAGACTGAGACAGCCAGAGGTTGAGTGGAAGAGCATTCCATAGCCTGGGAGCAGAGAATTGGAAGGCCCCTGTGCCTTTAGTCATCTGACATCTCGGAACATAGAGCAAGGATTTGTCAGCTGATCGCAGGCCATGGGAGGATGGTTGAGGGACCAGCAACGCCGCCAGCTGGGATGGGTTTTTTTCCCAGATGATCGAGCTCATTAGTGATCCAAGGTAGTATTGTCTACTGGCAGAGGGTGAGAGCCAGTTCAGATCCTTATAAAGAAGGTAGTGATGTTTGAGTTGAGGCGACGAAGAGGCAAATTGGCATATATTGTTATAAGTTACGTCCCATTTTAGTAGGGAGGTTTTATGGGCAGAGGTAAGAATAGAGGCACCATAAGTAAGGGTTGGGAGCAGAATACCTTGGGCAATTGTTAATTTGGCCGAGGGTGTAAGCATGTAGCTCGTTTTGTAAGCTACTCCCAGTTTTGAGTTTACAGCTTTGCACGAGGACTGAATGTGAAGATTAAAATCCAGGGACTGGTCCAGCAGGATCCCAAGGTACTTGAAGGAAGTAACATTTTCAAGTGGAAATCCTTCTGGGTGAAGAACCTCCAGCAAGCTAGGACAGGCCTTAATCTTCGGTGTGGAACCTAGGAGCATGGCTTTTGTTTTCTTTTCATTTAGTACAAGCTTATGGTCTAGTAGCCAGTCTAAGACCTCATTAAAGTCTGAAGTAAGTGATGTGTTTATGCAGGCAATACTAGAAGAACTAGTATAGAGGATCAGGTCATCGGCGTAGAGAATAGCTGAACAAGATTCCAGGACCTCAGCTGCATTGTTGATAAAAATTGAGAACAGAAGGGGCCCAAGGATAGAGCCCATGGGGACCCCAAGGTTGATAGTAGATGTGCTGGACAGGGAGGAGTTAAATTTGACAGCTTGTGACCTGTTTGACAGGTAGCTGCAGAACCAGTCCACAACAGGGGTAGAGAAATGGAATTTATGGAGAGTGGAGAGAAGCAGGGGATGGTCTACAAGGTCGAAAGCCTTAGTGAGGTCAATGAAGATGGCACTTGTGAGTTTTCCAGAATCCATGTTGGACAGAATATCAGTAGTTAGTTGAAGAAGAGCCGTGGTGGTGCTATGACCTTTTTTGAAACCATGCTGGGTGTCTGAGAGGAGATTGTAGCATGTAAGGTAGTCAGTGGTCTGTGATGCAACTATTTTCTCTAGGGTTTTGCTAAGGACAGAGAGAATTGCTATAGGTCTGTAATTGGCCATGTCCTTTGGGTCACCTTTTTTAAAGACAGGCATTACTCTTGCAGATTTCCATAAGTCTGGCACAGTGCTATGGATAAGGGATAAAGTGTAGATTCTGGCAATCGGAGAGGCAATGAGTGGAGCAGTCAGCTTAAGAAAACGAGGTTCCAGTGAGCCAGAACCAGAGCTGGTATTGGCAGATATGGATCTCAGTCATTTCAGAACTTCCGCTCTTGATATAGCCTTGAAATAGAATGGTGGCGCTGGAGGAGCATCATACGATAGGGCAGTATGGTTGTTTGATGGTAGTGTGGTAGGTAGATTGGAGTGCGATCCACTAGGTTGTAAAGCCAAGGTATAGTGTGACAGATCAGAGAAAAGATTGTTAAAACTGTTTGAGATGGTCCTAGGGTCATTACAATGTACCCCATTTATGATCATTTCATCAGGAGTGACTGACTGCGAGGTACCCAGAAATGTTTTGACATGGGCCCAGAATTTCTTCGGGTCGCAGGCTGAGCTTTGTAGAAGGTCCTTGCAGTATTTGCTTTTAGCAGCTCTAACTTGTCCCTTACATCTGTTCCTTAGTTCACGATAGTCAATAAGATCTGACTGTAGGCCAGTGTGTTTGTAGCGAATCCAGAGCTTGTCTCTCTGGCGCAGATTAGCAAGGAGGTCTTTATGCAGCCACCTCGTCTGTTTTCCTCTGACCCTCTTTGTAGTCTTGGGGGCATGTTTATATTGAATGGTAAGAAATTAATTTATGAATATCTGTAGAGCAACCTCCACATCCCTTGTTTGATAGATACCTGCCCAGCCAATATTGGAGACATCATAGAGAAATGCATCCTGGTCAATATGAGCTAGATTTGTAAATGTGATTAGTCTTGATGGAGGAGATGAAGGCGCAACCATAGATTAGATACAAAAAGTGGGTGAGTGGTCTGTTAGTGCACCTGCAAGGATTTCTGCTTTCAACACATGTTCCATACGGTTAACCATCACCCAGTCTAGGAGTGTACCCGTTTGATGGGATGACGTGGCTCTAGTTGCTTCAGAGATCAACTGGTGAAAATTATAACTAAGCGTGAGTGATTGCAAGGATATTTGAGCTGACCCTAACCAACTGAGGTTAAGATCACCTAGGATGACAGCCTCATTATGATTTACAGTCTGGGAGGTGATGTCAAGGAGTTCTTGAAGACCTACTATTCCCCCAGCAGGGGGATTATAGGCACAGATAAAATGAAGCTTCTTTTCCCCCAATACAGTAGTTGCCTGCATGAATTCGCACACTGCGGGAGAGGCAGATGCCGGGATAATAGAGATGTTAAGGTGGTTTATCTGAGTCCTTTCCTAGTAGATTGATTTTACTTTGGTGCTTTTTTTTTCTGTATTGCTTTTTGATCCCCCGTTGCCACCTCACCTTACTTGGCAATGGGGGAGATATTGATTTGTAATTTTGCCCCTTAATTCCCGGGACCTGAAATTGCGGTTGCTCACATGCGTGGAGGCGCGCATGTGCACCGCAGCTCCGGTGACAACCCCTTCCACCCTCCCAGTCTAATGCCAGGTTCCCCCCATGGCTTGGTGCTGCCACCTAGCCTCCACCTGGTGGCAGCCAAGAGCCGGGGAAACCCCACGTCCCTCCCTGGAGAGGAGAGCTGCCTTGCAACAATCTGACTCCTCGTCGTTCCCCCCCCCGGTCGACCCCTGATGATCAGAGTTTGCTCCTGAACTCGGGTCGCCGCCATGGTGCAAGGTGTGCCGTTCAACGCCTCAACCGTCAGCCTCACCGGGCCGGTCCTTCACTTTAGTACTTTATAAAATTTGTATAAGAATAGAGGGAGAAATAAGGGGAAGAGAATACTAGGGGAGGGGGAGCTATGCGTTTACTGCTCTGTGTCAATACTCCAACTCTACATTTTAGTGGGCAAAATGGCATTACTCCCTTATTAATAATTTTTACATAAATGTATTATTTATTTATCAAACCATGGGCCTCTGACTTCATACACTCATTCTAGATACAGTGGGATAGAGCGGGTGTGGCCTCTCCTGCCTAACTGATGACATTTATTTCCCTGATGTGTTATTTTTTTTTTATAGTTCCAATCTTTTTTATTTATCCCCATGGAGGCCCACGTAAGTGCAACTCCTGGCTTACCCTCCAGGTTCAGGAATTTGATAGACTCTGTTTTCTTCATTCCTGGGCACATAGGGAGGAATTTTAATTTCTCCCCTACCTTGGAAATCACTCAATACCGGTATAATATATCCTCAGGAGAAGGCCCGCTTTTTACCCACTTGTTTGGTACAGTTTTGGGTATTGGGTGGGCTCAGTGTACTGATGCCCTAAACTTTGTTCATTATCTCAAGATATGGAGTTCTTTCTATTTCACACTTACCCGAGGTGCCCTATTGGTAATTGGTAATTTTTCCCAAGTAGTTTGTCTATTTTTGCAATGTTACTATTATAACTATAGACTTAATAGATGTTATAGGGTTAAGATTTGGCCCTTTACCCCTTTACCCCTTTTTCCATTAGCACAGTTGACTTTTCTTATAGGGGTTAGTAATGATATCTATGTTTTTCTATATATTTTTGCTTTTATGGTATTACTTAAATACTTAGAGAGGTACGAGGTTCAGGGATTGGATGTACAAAGTCATTGGTGTGTTGGATTTGACAGATTGAAGTGTTCTGTTATATGATGTGATATGGGGGGTTCGTTGTGGGCACTCCGCTGCTTTGTGCCCCTTGGGGTGGGCACCTAAGGGGATTCCTCTCATCACATAGGTCTGGGGAAAGACACCATAGTTTTCTGACATTGCTCCAGTATGATCTGACTTACTGATAAGGAATACAGTGGTGGTCTCACCAGTTAAGGATTTATCATTTAACATTAATGGTTTAAATAGTCCAATTAAGAGGTCCAGGCTGCTCCAGTATTTATTTTTTTTAACTTAATTTTTATTATTTTTCCATATTCCATTCCAGTATACAATAAACTTCATTACATCCAGGTATAGGAAAGACATACATTTGTTTAAAAATTAATACTGCAATGACCATGCTTTCTGTTGAGCAAAATTATTATCCGCACCCTACTTGTTATAGTTTATTATCATCTACTTTTAAGCTTTTTATACTGTTGTAATTTTGCTTTTGTTTTGTATTGTAGGTTGGATCAAGTAGTGGAATCTGCTCCCAATGAGCTTTTACTCAGCGATGTTCTCATCCTTTCTCCACCGGAAAATACTCTCCCATATCATTTCTTTCCTCTTGTCCAACTATTCCTGGCAGTCTTACAATCAGTCTGTTCTAATAAACTAATATAAGATTCTCAACATCAAACTAATTGTCTTATGTCTTTCCTACTTCAGATTCAACCGTCTATACTAAAAAATTAATACAGTCTGTACATAAATGAGTCTGAGCTCTTCCACAACTAAACAAAAAGGGGGGGGGAGATGGTTAGGGAAAAAGGGGTGGTGGATGTCTCCCCTACCTAAGTTTGGGGAATTAATATAAACTTAATATTATTCCCCAGATATATTCCTAGGAACAGCTTAACTATTAGCCAAGAAAAGTCTCGGCTTGAGTGATAAAAATTAAAATAAGATAGAATTGAATGAAATAAAATGGAATAAAATAAAATAAAACATGGTCTTGTGCGCTGGCGATAGGCACTGTGGGGGTCATCCCCTTATTTCCCTCGGACCAGCAGCCTATCAAGCCTATCTCAATAGGAGTTGATCTAGCACTGGGGTGCCTTTTTTAGCCTCTACATACTCGTAGAACGGGAGCCACCTACAGTTAAATTGGTCTGTTCGGAGTCTGAGTATGGCCGTGAAGGCCTCCATGTTTTTGATATTGTTTACATTTAACCACCACCCAGAGTAAGTTGCTCCAGTATTTAAAGAAACTGGGAATGGACATTATATATTTACAGAAGACGCATATGGTTCCAGGGGAGCACCAGAAACTGTCATCTGGAGGCAGGTATAACATTTATGCCTCATCATACGGGACGGGTAAATGGTGAGGGATCAGTATCATGATTCCTACTACCATCACATTCTTTCTTCAGAAGGAATATACTGACCTGACTGGCTGTTTTGTGATCCTCACAGAATTGCTGTATGGAGCAGAGATGATGCTGGCTAATGTCTATTTTCCTCCACATGCTTCCCCAGCAGAGTTCTGGGTATTTTTTTTTCAAATTTTTGGATATGAAACATGGGCTTCTGATATTAGGAGGCAATTTTTAATGTCAACATACCTCCTTACCTAGAAACTTCAAATCCTACAAGACTTTGAATTGCAGCCTCTCAAAAATATTTACATTCCTAGCAGGACCGGTGGTGCTGAGGGTTAAGGCCCTGGATGCTACACCTTGTGCCACGCTGGCAACCCGGGTTTGGGAACAAGCTCAGGCTGCCAGAGGTCACCAGGGAGAGAGAGAGGATTGAGCATCTGGAGGACTGCTCTCCTCTCTTGGGGGAGGGAGACTAGTCGTCCCACCTGCTGACTGCTCTATGGCGGTGGCTGGAGGGCAGTACAAGTCGGGAAACTTAGAGTCAACATCTCTGCATCAGAGGGAAGGGGTGAGGGTAAAACAGAGGAAAATCAAGCCTGGCAGGCTCAGTGATGGTCCATGGCTCCCTGGAGTGGTTCTGGATTCTGGATTGGATCTCCGAGGGGAGGAAGAAGCCAGCAACCTCCTCCTGGCCCCTCCGTGGGGGGTAATCCATGGGAGAACCACCAGAGCTACCTAGCACAGGAGATGCGGGACTGGAGAGAGAGTCCCTCCATCTAGAGGACCATAACCACCTGCTAGAGTTCGGGGTGGCAAAAATGCATATGAAAAAAATATATTTACGTTCCCAACTACCTAATATGGGAATATTGGATGTTTGGCACCCTTCCTCCGCATCTTGAGAGTTTATACATATTATTCCCCACATTTTCATACGTATTCCCATTTACATTACTTTTTTGTTACAGTAGAGCATCTTGATGCTCTCAGGGATATTTCCTTAGACGCAAATTTTCTTTCTGATCATACTCCTTTAATAATAAAATTGAATTTGGATAAGACAAGAAAATCTACCTGTTGTCATTTTAATCTCATGTTGTTGAAGGATGAAGAATTTAAAACTTTGTTTCCTGACAAAATGCCACAGATTACAAGTGAGAATACCTCCTCTGTGGTGTCCCCTGCCACCCTGTGGGACACTCTTACAACTGTTATTCATGGGGAAATTATAGCCTATGCAGCATTTAAAAAGAGGTAAAGAGACTCTAAATATAACCACTTGACAGCCGAACTAGCTAATCTACAACATGGATATCTGGTGAACCGATGAGAAGAGAGATAGGTGTATCAGACAGGTAAAGGTGTAACATCAGAACATTTTAGATACTCAGGTCCAAATGGCACTTCTGTATTTGAAAAAATATCAATACAAGGGGGGGAGGTTGCAAGAGATGAGAGCTCTGGCTAGAAAGCTCAGAGGTCACAAATACGCATCTAGAATAACCCAGCTTAAATGTCTGAGCACAGGTCATCTGGCATCAACTACTCCCGACATACTGAACCTTTTTTGAACATACTATGGACAGTTATATTCTGACCAGAAACCCCAACAGATAACCAGATTTTCCGATTTGTAACCCCCCTGCCTCTTCCCAAGATAACTCAGATGCAACACGACAGGCTATTGGCCCCAATAAGTCTAGAGGAAGTTCAACTGGCCTTGTCCTGTGCTAAAACATTGAAGTACCCTGGACAGGATGGTTTTCTGTCAGAGTGGTATGAGGCATTTTCTGATCTCCTTCTTCCACACTTACTGTCTACATTTCAGGCAGTTCAGGAAGGTGCACACCCCCCCATGGGCATATGCGATTCTCTCTGCAATTTTGAAGATGAACCAGGATCCTAAACAACCGACTTCCTATAGACCAATTTCAATCTTATACTATGACTATAAATTATGTATGTCGGTATGGGTACATCGGCTTGATGAAATTATCCCCACTATTATCCATGCGGATCAATCTAGGTTTCTTCAACAACAAACTATGGATAATGTTAGACAAAATATTAATTTAATGGAATCTATTTCCCAGTGATCCATCCCTGCCACCCTGGTTAGCCTTGATGCTGATAAAGCACTTGACAAGGTTTTATTGCAATTTTTATGGCATACCCTGTCTGCTTTTGGACTTCCAGTGGAGTTTCTGATCTGGCTTCTCAATATTTATTATTCCCCAAAAGCATATATTTGACTCAATGGCAGCCTATCTTCCCCAATTTCGTTGGCCCTTGGGACATGTCAGGACTGTCCACTGTGGGAATTCCAGTGATGTCAGCAGCTTGATTTTCATGCTCCTTCAACTCTCTGGGAAAAATCAACATACATCTGCCATTCAAAACATGAACCCACCAGCAAAAATGACAAGATCTAAAACTATTCTGGCTAGGAGTTCGTTGACGTTGGCACAAAAATTGAAGGAACTATTAATGCAAGAAAAAAAATGGAGATTCCCCCAGGACCTTGGTTCTAGACACCCGCCAAGCACAGAAACAAGCGATGGAGGAGGAAAATGCTGATTTAATAACCTCTATAATCCAAACCACCAAAACTGTCGCCAAAATTGATCAAATTCTTACAGAGTTTAAATCTGACCTGGGGAAAATTGAGCATAAAATGGACCATCTGGAACTTGGCCTCTCAACTATAACAGAGCAGTCTGACTGCCAAGAATGTCTCCTACTATATCTGATGGCAAGAGATAGAGAGCTGACTCACCACCTAGATGATCTGAAGGGGCACAGATGAAGATAAAATATCCAGATCTATGGCATTCCGGAGGGCACGGAGAAGGGCTCCAAGGACACCATCACATTCCTGCAATCAGCTCTGAGGGAGGCCCTCCAACTGCCCCCAGACTTTGATCTGTCCATGGACAGGGCCCACCACTCGCTAGTACAAAAACCCAGCAATGCAGGGGGGCAGCCACAATCTTTTGTGGTGAAGATGACCTCCTATGGCACCAAAGAGGAGCTACTCCAGAGGGCTTGGGGCACTAGAAATATAATGTTCCAGCAAAAAAACATATCTTTGGACAATGATTATACCCCCCTCAGTACAGGAGAGTCATCGGGTGGACTGGCTTATTTTGAAGTAGCTAAGAGCCAGAAACATCAAGGCCCAACTACTCTTTCTGGCCAGGCTGAAAATAGAGACAGACAGGAGAACTAAGATTTTTGAAGATCTACTTGCGGCCTCAAAATACCTGGAGGAAAAAGGTATAACAGTCCCTGCACTCCAAAGGAACATCTTGAAAAGGAGCTGTTAAAGTCTGCTTGGGCGATCTCTCGTTAGGGCCTCCCATGATCACATAATCTACAAGCGCAAAGCCAGATGCATCTGAGGGCTGACCTACATGCCATGCTTGGAAAAATTCATCTCCCTGCTTCAACTGATGGGCCTGCGAGGTGACGAAGGATCACAGATGTCCTCGGCCCCTATGGAGGAGGAAAACTAAAATCCAGATACCCGATTCAGATGCTTTCAAGGTACTGTGTTAAAGAACTTTGTTTCTCCCCTCTTGGCATCTGGCTGAGAGACTCCTCCCGAGTGTACACCTCGCGTTGTCTGTGTGGGCCTGCTGCAGTATGAAGGGAGGAACCCGTTTAGCTAAGACACTTGAAGTTAAAGAATTGTGGACGCGGGTCACCTGTGTCTTCCCCCATTGTAAGGGGAGGGCTCAGACACCTACCCCTTCATTCAGATTTCACAGGGAACAGACGCACTCCTGGTCTGCGATTATGCTAAACTGGGAACAACAGACTCTAAGGTCAGTCCAGACCCAACTTAATTCCTTTCATCTCTGTTCCCCCCACCTCTGCGACTGCAATTCACAGACAGCACCCCACCCTAAAGGAGACTCAGAATCTTTCTAGGTGCTGAAACCGGTCTAATGTACTATGGGATGAATAATAACATTCGAAATGGTGTCTGCTAAGGGAATTTTGATATCGGAGGCTTGGCAGGAGGGAGGGTTCACTGTTTGAGAGGAGAAATGGGAATCGATCCCAGCTGTTCCTCTACCCTAAGCCTGTGAAGATGAGCGGGTATACATATGTGTATATATATATATATATATATAAACATTGGCAGACGTATGGCCCTTTTTTTAAAACATGGGTCGGAGTATATACACCCTCCATATTCAAAACCTGGTAAATACAGAACCGGGGAACAGGGAAAGGGGAGACAAAACTTTCCTCATATGTTTTGGCCTCTGTTTTACTTAGGCCTGCTGATGTTGGTTACATCAACGGACTGGGGTCAATGCTTTCACCCTAGCTCCTCTAGCTGGTTTCTACCCTGCATGAACTGGGTTCATGGTGTCACAAAAAAAGACATCCCCCAACCTTAGTTACCACCCTTGGGTTGATCTTGGAAGTCACCAAATCCTAGATCTAAAAGGGAACTTTCAACTCTCCCCAGATGACCTCACCCCTGAGGGGGTCAAGGTCATCAAAAGTTTTACACATGCAGCTGACCTCAAATTGCCTCAGAACTGTTATTGGCAGGGGGTCCAGCTCCAAATGTATATAGTTAATTATGCTATTGTTAGAAATGGAAAAGCTGAACTTGTTTTTTGGTTCAGATTCCAGAACACCAGACAGCAATGGGTGACATCTAGTGGCAAAATACTTATAATGTCACAGCAGATTGTGTGTTAACTTGCCGTTATGTGATTACTGTTTGTCAAATTAGGTTAAGGCACTTTGGAAATGTTCAGGAATTTATTAAGCTACAGGGGCAAATATTTACTAGCACTATTTACATGACGGTCTATCTATATCACTTAAAAACTCTCATACAGCAATCAAAATTTAACCTGTTTGATCACACCTGGAACATGGATCAAATTAGCTCTAAAGCCCTTTCCTATAACATAAATGGGATTAACAATCTGACCAAAAGGAGGCAAATCCTCACATATTTGAAAAAACAGAGATGCAAGATTAATTGTTTACAGGAAACACATCTAACCCCATGCGAGGCCTTGAAGCTAAAATCCAGAACACACCCCATAGTCTGTCATTCCTCCCTAGATAAAGGGAAGAAAAGAGGAGTTGCTGTTCTCTTACCTGCCTCACTCCCATTTGAAGAACAGGAAATAGTGACAGACCCTGGAGCACGCTATATACTGGTGACAGGCAGAATCCAAGACGCCCCAATCACACTGGTGAATGTGCATGCTCTGCCTGGCGTGCCAATCAACTTTTACACTGATCCTCTGAAACTATTAATACAAAAGGCACAGGGAAGAGTAATTATGGGTGGGGACTGGAACCTGGTCCTTAATAGCACATTAAACTCCATGTCCCATATACTAAACTCAAATATCAAAACAGCACGTTTAGTCACAAAATTAATGAAAGAGATAGACCTAATAGATATATGGAGGGAGAAGTACCCGATGGCCAAAGATTACACTTATTATCCCCCCAGGTTCAGAATCTACTCTAGACTGATATGTGTTTCACTTACTCCGGAGACCTGGAATATATTAAATCAATGTGGGTGGGAACCTCTACATTATCAGACCATCAGCCTATATTTCTAGAAATAGATTTACAATTACCCCAAAAATGAACCCGATGGAGATTAAATGTCTCACTACTGAGGGATAAAGAGGTAAAGACAGAAATACAGAACACAATCAAACAAACCCTTGAGACCAATGATACTAAAGACATATCTCCACAGATACTCTGGGACACAATAAAAACAATGGTCTGGGGTAAGCTAATTTCGATGGTGACCTATAAAAAGAGGGAAAGAAGGAAACAATTAGACAGATTGGGAGAACAGTTGAGGACAGCCGAGACACAACAGAAACAGAAATGGACTAAAAGTAAGGAGGTTGAAATTAAAGAACTAAAAAGTAAAATCAACAACCTTCACAAGAGTGAGACCGAGAGGGTACTGTTGTATCTGAAACAAACATACTATGAGGGAAGGGCCCAGGTGACCAAATTCTTGGCCTACCAGCTTAGGCAACAGGCTGCAAAAGCCAACATAATTAAAGTTAAGCACCCAGCTACGGGTCGTCTATCCCACCGTTGGGTGCATATCACAGAAGCTTTTACCACATACAATAGGACCCTCTATCACACACAAATAGAAACACCAAAAGAAGATAAGACCACATACCTCCGATCCCTCGGGCTTCCAGTCACTATGTCTGAACAAGCCCAAGGCTTAATGTTCAGAATCTCCCAAACAGAAATCTCGGATACTATTATAAACTAAAGACAGGTAAATGCCCAGGCCCAGATAGGTTCAGTGGGGAATTTTATAAAGCCTTCATTAAGCAATTAACCCCACTCCTGCAAGACACTTACAGTGAGATATGCCGGGGAGGAGCCCATCCCTCCATCTTGGTACTACGCTACAATAACAGTGGTGCCTAATGAAGGGAAGGATCAAGCTGTATACACTTCATACAGGCCCATCTTCCTCTTGAATGTAGATTACAAAATCTGCACAGCAATTATAGCTGCCCGTCTCAATCCCCTTATACCACAATTAGTCCATCCAGACCAAACTGGATTCATAATGGGTAGGCAGGCCTCAGGCAGTGTCCACAGAATGATAAACATGATAGAATATGTAAATAGATACTGTACCACTACATGCATAATGAGTTTGGACACTGAGAAAGCCTTTGACAAGATGTCGTGGAGCTTTCTCTTCCTGACCCTTGAGCAGTTTGGCTTCCCACCCTCATTCATAGAAGGAGTAAAAGCCCTATACACAGATCCTCAAGCCCAGGTCAGGGTGAATGGAGGCCTCTCACAGAGATTCCACCTGGGTAGGGGGACAAGACAGGGTTGCCCTCTCTCCCCCATTTTATTTGCCTTGTACATAGAACCATTGGCTAAGGCCATTAGAAATAATCCAAATATAAAAGGAGTTCAGATAGGAGACACAGACCACAGACTCTCTCTGTATGCGGATGACATCATGCTATACCTCACAGATCCAGAGAAATCCCTGCCCCAGATATGGAAGATATTGAAGGGGTTCGGCCAACATGTTGGGTATACTTTAAATAAGATCAAAACTGAATCTCTGAAATTCCACTATAACCCATCCCAAGAGATTTTAATTATGTTCCTACTTAATTGGTCTGCAACTAAAATAAAATATTTAGGAACCCAAATCTCCAAAAATGTAAACAATTTATATAAAACTAACTTTGAGCCCCTGAAACAACAGATCCAGTAGGACCTTACCAGATGGTCCCTGATGAACTTGCCACTCCATTCGAAGATTCAGGCTATCACAATGACAGTGCTACCCAAATTTCTGTACTTGTTCCACTGTCTTCCTCTTAACATCCCACACACACAGTTTCAAAAGTAGCAACAATACATCATCCAATTCATCTGGACTCCAGGTAGGCCTAGGATACAAGCATCTATAATGCAAGCAGAAAAGAAAAATGGAGGACAAGCACTCCCTAATCTGGAGGACTACTATTTGTCCGCCCACCACTGCCACGCCTTACTCTGGTTAGCAAAGGGATATTACTCCCACTGGAAACACATGGAGGAGACACTAGTACAGGGTGCCCTACTAGGAGCGAGAGTCATGAACCCCTCCCTGGGAACACTAATGGGAGATACATACCCTCTCTCGGCCTGCAACACCATTGAGGCGGCACACAGGACCTAGAGAAAATATAAGCTGACATCAACCCTGTGGCCGTTCAGATGGTTTGCCCTTGGACAACAACTTCCCACCCTCAAAACAAGATTTAACGTTCAAAAGATGGGAGAGGCTGGGACTGTGTCGACTAGAGCAGTTCCTTCAGGAGGGGGTGGTTCAGGAGTACACCCAACTGATGAACACCTATCATTTGCGGAACTCAGACCACTTCAGGTTTTTGCAGCTCAGAGCCTACATTGCAACCTTGCAGGGGTGTACCAAGGATGACTGCTCTGCCGAGCATCTACTGTCTGCAATCAAAGACATTGTAACCCAGAAATGAACCAAGGGCCACATATTGGTCATATACAAAGCTCTTAGAGAACTAAGGTCACTGTGTATAACATCCCTTAAGAAAAAATGGGAACAGGAGGCAGACTTGAAACTGGAAGGGGGTGACTGGGAAAAAGTGTTTCTGGGGACAAAAAGCACTACACACTCCCCAGGATGGCAAGAGTTTGCCTGGAAAATAAAAACAAGATACTCCTACACCCCAATAATCCAAAATAAGTGGGATGGGGCCTGCCCATCAGCCTGTTGGAGAAAGTGCTCGGAGCCTAGAGCACACCACTCACATGTGTTCTGGAAATGCCCAGCCCTATGGGTTACTGGGAGAGAATCCAAGCAGCCCTAAGGGAGATTTTCTCACTGCAGGAGACCTTGGGTCTCCCCCATCTCTTGCTGGGCCTACCACCAGAGGGTTTAAAGGAACCAGATAAACTATATCTGTGGAACATACTAGTGGGAGCAGCACACAAAGCAATAACCCATAAATGGCTCCAGGAAGACCCCCCCTACCTTTGACCAATGGTTGGAGATAACCCAAGAGATCCAAATATGGAGGAATTAACATACCAAATAAAACTAAGAACACATGTGTCCATGCATAGGTGGACCAGATGGATCCTCTGGATGGAATCAGCTTCTGCTGGGGGAGAGGGAGAACCTGAAACATGAGGGGATGCGGGGGGCCGGGAAGAGGGAAGACTGAACCACCCAGGTCCACCTACTTAAAAATTTAGAAAATTAAGAACCTATGTACTCTTCCAGATATGTGACGAAATATTAAATTATTGTAAGACTGGTATTAGATTTACTGTCAGGATTGATCTAATTATGTAATCAATCAATCAATCAATTAATCAATCAAAATCTTTATTTATCCAGGCAGGCACCATAGAGCAAGGCTCATTTGCAAGGTGGACCTGGTCATGAATACATCAAAGTATAGTACAGAAGCAGGTATACAAAAAGCAATAATATACAAGGAAGAAAAAGTATATACAGTGTATACAGTACAGTACAAGGTTGAAATAAAAAAAAAAAAAACACGCATTAGTTTACAATTGAAGAAGTCAGCAGATGTACAATCAACCATAGGCATACAGGGGTTATAAGCAGAGATATTTTGAGTGAGGCAGCTGGCAACTACACATATAGGGGAAAGAGGCCATGTATGGGGTGGCAGGTTAGACAGGTAAAAAAGAGGAGGGATATATTACCCATGACTGGGGGAAAAATTGGGCTAAAACCACAGAAAGTGACGATGGCTGTCATGTACTTGTTTATTATGATAATGATGGAGAAGGGGTAGATAATTGGGACACTACTATGGATGGGGTGGGACTTTAGCCAGGTTGGAGTGGACAGGGAAGGGTGGGTGCAGCAGGAAGAGTTAATAGGAAAAGAGTGACAGCCAGGGGTAGAAACATGGCAAGCGTCAGGATGGAAAGTGGGAGTTGTGGAATTAGTGGGCTAGCGGTGAGGAAAACATTTGCAAGGTGCTTTCATGTAGCGATCGTAGAGCACCTTGAAGATATTCAGGCTAACAGGGCAGCTCAGCTTCAAGTTCCTTTGTAAACCATTCCACAATGTGGGTAAAGAAGCTTAGAGCAGCTTTGCTAAAATGAGTGTTGACCCTTGGAACTTGGAGGCAATTAGGAATAGCCTCTTAGAGCGGTGCCTAACACACCTGGGGAATACAATCTGAGACATATAAGGGGATCTTGTTGGTCACCGCTCTGAAGGCTCATAGGGTGGCGTTTCTATTCCTTCTATAGTGACGGGAAGTCCAGCCTAACGATGACTACAGGGAACAGTGGTGAGTGGAAAGTGGAAGGCCAGTAATGAACCTGATAGCTCTGTGGTAGAGGGTGTCCAACTTAGCCAGTGCAGAGGCAGTGCAGTGGCTGTAGAGCAGGTCGGCGTAATGTATTAAAGATAGGAAGGTAGCTTGAACCAGTTGAATCTTGGCCTGCTTTGTGAGCAGGTGGTTAATTCTGTAGAATAATCCTAATCTTTGCCTTAGTTTCTTCTGTAGTTCTTCGAGATGGTCGGCAAAGGAAAGTTTATGATAGAGCCAAACTCCTAGATATTTGACTTTAGCTACATACTCTAGTGTTTCTCCAAGAACAGTGGTAATTTATGGGTTAGCCCCCCCCAGCAGGATTGCCGCATGCGAGGAGGGAGAGAAGAGCATGGCTTTTGTCTTTTTCGCATTGAGCAAAAGCTTTTTGTTTATGAGCTGGTATTGCAGAAGGTTAAATTCAGCTTGGAGGTCTTCACAGGCTGCTTCCGGCGTGGGATGATTCAAGTACAGTACAGTGTTGTCCGCGAATAAGTGGATGTTGGCTTTTTTGATGGGGTCATTGATGTTGTTAATGTAGACTGCAAAGAGAAGGGGACCAATGATAGAGCCCCAGGGCACGCCCCTCAGCATAGGCTTTAATGGAGAAAGCTCACCTTCAGCTTTAACCTGCTGTTTCCATTCTCCGAGGTAGGCTGCAAACCAGCACATAGATTTATGGTCCAGGCCTAAGGTGCTTAGGGAGGAAAGAAGCAGGCTGTGATCGACTGTGTCGAATGCCTTACTAAGATCCAAGAAAATGACACAGACATGCTTCTTGTTGTCAAGGTCTAGGAGCCAATCATTGGTCACATTAGCTAGGGCTGTTATGGTGCTGTGCTTTGCTCTGAATCCAGCCTGAACTGGGTTTAATAGGCTTCTGGATTCTAAATATACCCCTAGCAGGCCACACACAATTTTTTCTAGTAATTTAGATAGGATGGGGAGGTGGGAGATTGGTCTGTAATTATTTAGATCGCAGGGGTCACTTGCTTTTAATAGAGGGATGACATGGGCTATTTTCCATTGAGGGGGAGGCTACCCTGCGAGAGTGACATGTTGAATAGGTGGGTGATTGGCACTGCAAGCACATGGTAGGCACATTTCAGATAGTATGGCTCTAAGAAGTTGGAGCCTGCTCCCTTCCTGGTGTGCAGTTGCAGCAGTAGGTCTTCCACCTCTTTTAGAGAGAAAGGCAGGAGGGAGAAGGCCTCCTCGGTAGGGGGGACTCATGGGTTGGTGGGCCCTGAGCTGTGCGGAGGTCATTGGCAGGGGAAGTATCAAATGGTAGCCCTGCTGTTGCAAAATGGTTATTGAGGGCTTCCAATATCTCTGATCAGTTAGAGATAACGATGCCACCGGACTTAATTTTTGCTGGAATGGAATTACCAGGTGTGTGTCCAGACATGTCTTTTAATGTTTTCCAGAGCTTTGAAGGATTTCTTCAGGCAGAGGCTAGCTCCAAACGATAGTTGCTTGGCTGCTCTGACCAACTTGGTGCACTTGTTACGTGCTGTCTTAAAAATACACCAATCTAAGTCGTTCTTGCTTCTTCTGACTTTTTTCCATAAAGTATCCCTTTCTAACAGGGAAGCTTTGAGCTTAGGTGAGAACCAATGACAGGTGCTGCTCCTGACCTGCACCTTAACCAAGGGTGCATGCTTATTTAAATCCTCACTTAAAATATTGTAAAAAATAGTATATCCCCTGTTAACCATTTTGGCTAGGAAGAATTCCTGCCATTGCAGTGAATGTTTCAAGTCGTGGACGTATGCAAACAAATCGAAGTTGCGTTTGCACCTCTTGATAGAGAACTTTGCCACAAACTGTGGGTTGTGCACGGATCTAATGGTGGTGATTATACAATGATCGCTAATGTCTGAGAAAATGTTCTGACATGAGAGAACAGATGTGGCTTGCTAACCAAAATTACATCTAAGAGGGAGCTGTTGTTAAGGTTCTTTTATTTGGGCGAGTAGGCTTACAATGAGTTGCACCAGCCCTAGAGTGTCACAAAAGGATTTCAAGGGAGCTGATGCACTTGATAGCCAATCATAGTTCAGGTCGCCAAGAATAATGGTTTCCAAGGAACTGAGCCCCAGTATGGAACTGAAGTGAGACAGGAGATGAGGCCCGGCAGAAGGGGGCCTCATCTCCTGTCTCACCTCGACTGTCAAGGAGAAAACTGCTGAATGTATGTGCTATATCTTGCCCTAATGTTTCAATAAAGATGAATTAATAAAAAAAAAAGGACTGTCCATTGTCACCCTTACTTTTGCAAATATATATTGAACCCTTAGCAATAGCAATAAGGGAGGTGCAGGAGGTGGAGGGTACTGTGGGGGACTTTTAAACTGTCACTATACACAGATGTCGTGCTTCTGACCCTTCTTGACCCAGAGCATTTGACCCCCACTGTATGGAGAATATTGCAGGAATTGGGCAAAGTATCAGGTTATGTAAGAAACCTACTATTTATTTATTTTATTTTATTTATGACTTTGATAACCTAACTGATACTAAAACAGAAGTATTGACTCTAAACTTCACGCCTTCTCTGAATTTAAAATCCCTGTTCCTCCAGCCCGGTGGGTTGAGGCGCTGAATGCCACACCTCACACCGTGCTGGCAATCCGGGTTCGGGAGCAGACTCGGGGAGCCGGGGGTCGGCCGGGGGGGAGAATGGCTGAGCATCCAACGATGGCTCGCCTTCTCCGGGGGGAGGATGGGAACTCAACCCGGGTGTGCGGTGACCTCTGGTGGAGGCTGGGGGCATGACAGCGTGTCTGCACCTCTGGGGTCTGATTGGTCATGGGTGGAGGTCTGCAGACCAATCACCTCTAGGGGCTGCATCATCAAGGGGGAGGACGCTATGGACGTCGGCGCTTGCACCTTGACATCAGGGGCTGGCAACGTCCCTTACAGAACAGGGGAAAACACCCCTCAGAGCCGAGAAGATGGAGCGCCAAGTCGGGTCCCGATGTGCCAGTGCCTGCCTGCCACCCCAGGACCCTGACAACACTTGAAGGATTCAGGGGCTGCCCGACCCCGACCCTGCCCCGGGAGTTTGCCGAGGCTGGATGGAGGGACTGAAGGCTGCAAGGTAGGCACTGGTAGGGACAGGCTTAATGGGTAACTCCCAATGATGCGGCTCTGTGGAGCAGTAGAAGGGAAAATAGAAATATAAAAAAAAAAAAAATCCATGTTTTCTCTATGCTGGAGAAGCATAAAAATCAAATATCTTCGCATTCACTTGCCCCAAGATCCAAGACATTTGGAATTGGTTAACTATGAATCTTTAGGCTGGCCCACCAGCACAGCGGCAAGATTTACTGCTGTGATGCAGGTGACTCAGGTTCAGGAACAGACTCGAGATGCTCGAGGACCGGCCATGGGCAGGGGTGGATTGAGCGGCCATAGCACACTCTCCACCCCCGAGGAGGGAAGGGGTAGTATGTGACTCTGGTCCGGTGCTCCTGGGTGACCACAGGATGCACCACAACCAGAGCACCTGCGAACATTGCTCCATGGGGGCATATCAGATGCATGATGTGGTTACATCATGGTGTCCACATCGACACCCCCCCTTACAAAGAAAAAATGCCTCCGATGAGCCGAGTGATGCCTCCCACCCCGTAACGGACCTCGGGTCCCCCAGCACATCCATTAACGAGCACTGACAGAGTCGTACTGGGGAGGATACAAAGGCTCCACCTTGGGGGGGCAATCCAGGGGGCACTGCGCCCGGGAGGGACCACGTCCATTGGTGGTGGCAAGGGCGGCTGATGGGGATAAAAGCCATTGGAGGACTGAAAAGCATCGTTTTTTGTGTCTTTTTGTGAACTCTATTTGTGCACCTTTGGACTGGGGCATCTCTCAGGGGTGCCTGCTCAATCCAGATCTTCTACTCCCACTGAGGCCCTTCCTCCAATGGTCCCCCCACCAGAACTGCCCAGGATCACCCCCCCTGGGGAGGGCCCACCTCACCTACCTTGGTGGCTCTTTCTGAAATTACAGGGTCTGTTCCGTGTGGGTGGCACCTGGGAACAATCAGAGTAGTGGTCCAGTATTGGGGATATGATGCCAGATCCCTATGGCCCTCATTGCCTCCCCAGTCCTCTGGGGATTTTTAAGTTTCCCCCACAGGAGCGTGGATGTGCAATGACGTCATGGCAGTACACGCCGACGTCTGCTGATGCTCGTCCATGCTGTTATTGCATCACAACCCTGCATTGCCCCCGAGTTCCCTCAGGAACCACTAGAGAGCATCTCAAAACCCCAATCCCTTTCCCCAATGAAGGGAGAGCAGTCCTCCGGATGCTTAATCCCTTCCCTCCCTTGCCGACCCCCAGCAGCCCAAGTCTGTTCCCGAACCCAGGTCGCCAACGTGGCACAAGGTGTGGCGTCCAGTGCCTCAACCCTCAGCGCCACCAGGCCGGCTTGACTGAAAAGCATAATAAGTAAAAAAAAAACTATCACCCTTTAACCCAGTCTATGGAACAGGACTTACATAAATGGGCACAACTGTATTTATCATTGCATTCCAGTATAGATGTTATCTGTATGATTATTCTTCCCTGATTACTATATTTGTTTCAGATGATCCCCATAACCCCTTCTACTTTTTACTTTTCATCTTGGAGTAAACTTTTGTCCTTTTGTCACGGTTTGTTAGGGTGGGATGCCGACCGCACCTTCAGTGGACACTTCTTCAATTGCCATTGGCATGGGGGGAGGGGGGGTTAAACCTTCCTAACTTAGTGTTGCAACAATTCGTATAGTCATGCTTTGGTTTAATCCTACGTGCAATGTCTTGTGGAAACATACTGAATTTACTTTAAATAATCTGTTCGACCCAGGGTTAATATTATTTGCCCCCATGACAGACCTTCCGAATCTGCATGATTTTAGCCAGAGAACAGCACACACATTGCAATCATGGTTTAAACTGAATGCTGTCCCCTCGTTGACTCACATTTTCTACTTTGTACAACTACTAGCAGTGGAAGTTGGTTTTTTACTAGCCCATACTGACCTCACTTTTATGAGATGGCACCTTCTGGGGGCTTTCCTATATTTTTCTATTCTTGGATGCCCAAAGTGTTCGCCCTTTTGGCCACATGCAATCTCTTTAGCATTTAACAAATAGGGAACACTTCTGTTATTTGCAGGTCTGTATGTTTCTAATACATAAGGGACCCCAGAGGAACCATCTCCCTGAGCCCCTCTCCCTGTTATTAAACATTGTTTTAGATACTATAAAAGGAAAACTGTGGCATCACTTGACTGGGCATTTATACAAGGGTTTACAAGAATATTTGAGTGATTCCACATAGGCTGTTCTAGACAATTGGAATATAAACATATCCACTAACATTTCTTATGAAATTTGGCTGAATTACACTACTCCCTCTACAAAGGTCTCCTCTGCCTCATTGTAGCACGTGTTCTCATGGCAATGTAGAAACCAGTATTTTAACACTCCATCTCAGCTTGCTGAATATCTTCCAGTTTGGTTTGGACATTGCTGGAGGCAATGTGGAAACAGCTTAGCTAGCCACACGCACATATCTCGCATGATCTTTGCAGAACAGCTGACCCCTGATGTTTCCCAGTGTATTAGAGGAGCCATTCTGTGGTGAAGGTCCTTAGTTTTTCCTTTGTGTGCCAATATGACTGGGCATGAGCCCCATTGGGGGTAGGGTGGAGAGGAGCAGACACCATACCACCAAAGTTGACTTTGGGTAGATGGACTTCCGGGGCCTTGGCCATGATCCCTCCCCATCTGTGCCTTGACAGTTAGGACTGCCATGGCTACACCCTACGGTGGGAAGGGAAGGTAAGCAACTACCTTCACATTTGGTGATAATACTGTTCTGTGATTGGTCGACTTCAGTATGGCATTCTGGGGCTCGTGAAAATGAAAAGAAAAAAACACACCCATTCTGAGTATGTCAGGGCCCCAGAAGAACATACCACTAGATATACCAGAACATTCTGAGCTCATAACTGTGGGTTGAATAAGAGTTTGCAGTGACAATACAGGACACCGGTGTTTTGTGTATGCATGTGCTTTGTCAAGGCCTTGACGGAGCGCATGTAGGCATGAAATATTGGCGTCTTGCGCTGCTGCCGCTGCTGTAAGTTCTTATTCAACCCACTTCTTTAACTATGTTTATGCTTCATGCAAATAAATAGTTCAAATAACTTGTGACCTAGTATGGTCTCCCAAGTGGTATGGTGTATGAGTTTAGAATTTTCTGGTATATCTAGGTTAATGTGCACTTACACCTCACCTATTGAAGCAACTGTGATTGCTGCCCACCCTGAGTACCTGTTACAGCTTACCCTGTTTCCCTCTATTCCTTACCCTCCCTTCCCCTCCCTCTTCCCCTCCCCCCTGCCCCCCCACTGGGTGTGCCCTATCTCTTCCCCCACCTAATCTACTTCCTGCTCGCACTTTCTTATCTACTTCCATGTCTTTGACAATGAAAAGTTATTCTGCTTAGTAGTTTGAGTACGCAGCCCTATTCTCACATTGTACACAGCCCTATATTATCATGTTTTCCTCTGTTTAAGATTTTCGCTGCGCGTATATCATCGCAGTGTCAGTGGCTCAGCAGGTAGCACACTCGCCTCTGAGGCCGGGAGATCAGAAGGCTGTGGGTTCTATCCCCATACCAGGCACTTGAGTTAATATCCCAATACTGACATTGCAGTGCAGAATGAGGGTGGGGTGCTGCACTCCTGAGGAGCTGTTTTTCGGATGAGACGTTAAACTGAGGTCCCATCTGCCTGTTCTAGTGGTGGTTCAGGTGTATGTTAAAGATCCCATGGCACTTTTCAAAAAGAATAGGCACATTATTATTGAGAAAATTGGACTACTGAACAAAAGAAAAAACAATCAGATACTTAATCCATACAATTTATATAATAAAGCAACAAAAATAATACAATTGAAATAAATAGCATAACCAAGACATAGTACCTTAAACCAATGTCTATGTTAACAGGAGCGCGCCTTGAAAAATAAGCTAATATACATATAATAGCTTTAGACCACAAATATATACCATTTGGTCCAATGTCTGCAATGCACCCATAATAACGCAACCTTCTCTACTGATAATACTTTAAGATCATTCTGTAAAACTTTATGCAAGGCAAGAACAACGGTATGCAATAATTCCTGTGTGGTAACCACTCTCTGTTGAGTAACAAGGACGCACCTAGCTTGCCAAATATAATAACATAATATAGCAAACGTGACATATAAAGTGTCCTTATGGTACTTCCCCCATCCTGCTGGGAGGATACCATATAGTAACCCTGGATAGTTTAAGGTTTTGAATAAAGGTTCTGCCAATACAATAGCAATATGATCCCAAAATTGCTTAATAAAGTCACAAGTCAGAAAAAGATATTCTTGAGTCTCTAAAGTTTGGGCACATGTATCCCTGGGATAGTATCTATCTGTTATCTGCTTGTGCTTATTATTGTTTTTGACACTGAGCCTACCATAGTTTCCCAACTATACAAAGTCCCAGACATATGCTGGGAGCCTGTGATTAGTCAATTGATGAATTACCTCTTGAATGTTACTATCTGGACATTGGGGGAAGGAAACTTCTACTGTCCTTTCTGCTAGTACAATAGCCTTATATATAGTTTTCCTGTCCATTGTTTGTAATTGGCTAACTGTAAAATTCCATTTCAGGAGGGTCTTCAGAATATCAAGTCCATGTCTTGGAATATTTGGTATCAGATTGAACTGCCTTGGTTTCTTTTGTATCCACAAAGGAATACAAGGATCTAGCCAAGACAAAATAAGTGGTTTCCACAGTTTGACACCCGGTTGTAAGGCTTGTCTAATATTATATGCCGCAAAAACACTAGTAAAAAATGCCACTGGGTGTACCATATCTACCCAACCTTCTTTAATGGTTCTATAAGTCATTTCCCTCTTCACTGGATTTAGTCTGCTTCCCCAGAATGCTTGGAAGAAGATATTAAATAAAGTGGTCACAAGATCTCAAGGTGGGGGAATATATAACTAAGATACAAAAAGAGAGGGATTAGTAACATTTTTATCAAAACTACTCATTTCTTCTTGGAGACTTGCTGCCCTTTCCAAGAAGAAACTGTCCTGTTCACTCTGGTTAAACTAACTTCCCAATTTGCTCATGCCATACTCCCTTAGCTAAATTCTATATCTAAAATTTGTATGGGGCTATAGGAGATCTGAAATCTGGAAAAGGAATAGCGTATGTAAAAGTGGGGGGGGTATTGTCTAAGGGGATACCTCTACTTTTATTATAATTAATTCACGAGCCTGATAATTGAGAGCATTGTGACAGTAACTCAGTTAAAGCAGTCTCCTTAGTATCAGCTGAAATTATCACTGTGACATCATCTGCATACGCTAGTACCTTAAGTGGGGGTATTAGGTAGTAGTGAAATACCTTTTATGTCTCTCTCTCTCTTGTACCATCATACAGATAAAAATTTCAATTACAAATACATACAACAGTGGACTTAGGGGGCAACCTTGTCTAACTCCACATCAGACTGGTATTCTTTTGCCCTTCCACCCATTAATATTAGGGATGAGGACTGCACTAGTATACAGCTGCCTGAGCCATGTTACAAAAGTCATTGGGATCCCTAAAGCTTCTAAGGTGGAAAATAAAAAGCTGTGAGCTAGCCTATCAAAGGCTTTCTCCTGATCTAAGCTTAGCACGAACCCTTGTATCCCATATGCAGTGCTTCTCTGAAAAAGCTCTCTTAATGCAATAACATTGTCCTGTTGATGCCTGTTTGCTAAGGTACATGTCTGTGGAGGGCTGATTAAGGCCTGTGCTACTTGGGATAGCCTGGTAAGTAGGATTTTACTTAAAATTTTAAAATCAGTTTTCAATAAGCTCAGTGGCTTCCAGTTTCTGATATCATTCCGAGCTCCTTTTTTATACAATATTAGTGGCTATGTTCATGGAGTCAGGAACAGTGTTGGATTGTAAAACATGGTTAAATAATATAACTAAAGCTGGGGTTAATTGTTCTGAAAAGGTTTTATAAAACCCTGCACTTATCCCATCTGACCCAGGAGCTGTGTTATTTTTAAGTGCAAGAATAGCTTTCTGGACCTGGTGTAATGTTATATCTTGCATCATTTCTGTAGCTTCCTTATCAGGGACTTGAGGAAGCTGTAAGCTCTGCAGCACTGCTTGGGGTGTAGTGACATGTGGAGGAGTCCCAAAAAGTGCAGTAGCATACTGCTTCACATCTTGAAGTACGTCTGCAGGTGAGGATAACATCTGACCTGAAGATTTAACAAGTTCAGAGATAACTCGGTGGTCTACCCTAGATTTATAGTCTTTGAAAGGGTCCAAAGACCCTTTCTTTATGTGAGTGCCAAATCTGACTTTCTGTTGCAAGGATTTAGCCATATCATATTGAAGTGTAGACATTTCTTTTTTAATTAATACTATTTGTTTACTATAATCTACTTTTGTTAGTTCAGTCTGAGAAATCAGATGTTACAATTGCCCCCTAAGTTGTAAATACTGAATGTATTCTTTGTTCATCTTATGTCTGGACCTGCTTTGAAAAAACTGACACCAAGATTGTTTTGTGTCTTCCCACCAATCACAGAGTTCTTTGTAGCAACCTACTGCAGACTTCCTAGCTACCCATTCTTTTTCCCATTCCTGTTGGGTATGGGGGTCCTCCAAAATGGTTTCATTAAGATGCCAAGAGTTTTGTTTTACATCTTGGGGAGTTACCCCAGGTCATTTGTACAGTGATAGACTTGTGATCTGAGAACTCCCAAGCTTGAGTCCATATGTTCTGTATGTATAAGGTGGATGAGAGAAATATAAAATCAATTCGGGTAGATAAAGGACCTCTAAAGTATGTGTTGCCTCCTGTTGGAAATTTACTCCTGTAAGAGTCTAGTAAACCTGCTGTAGTGACTATTGTATGCAAAGCGTGGGTGTCACAATACAACTTGTTGGTCTGCAATCCTCTATCAGTATGTTGGATACCGCAATTAAAATCTCCCACCCATATTACCATGCAGGAAGTGTGCAAGAAGGGCTGCATGTCTTTAAAAAGTGCCACTCTTTGTGCTTTTGTTTGTGGGGTATACACTGAGATAAGGCGAAACTGTTCACGTTGGTAGTTAATATCTAGCATCAGTGCTCTACCAGGGTTAATATCTAGTAATCTGGAGACTTGTATTCCAGAATTAGAAAATAAGATACCAATACCATCGCAGGTACTTTCACCCGTAGACCAGAAGGAAGGGCCCTTCATCCACGTGAGAGAGATTGACGTAATTCCACACATGTTTTGAGTCAAGTATCTTGCAGACATATTATATCACCACCAGTGGTAGCTAAAGAGTGGATAGTCCTTACCCTTTTCTGTTGTCCCTTAGTACTATTTACATTTATAGTTGTTACAGTTAAGGAATGCATGTAGTTAGAAAAGGGGAAGGAGAAGCACCTTAAGGAGTACTGGACCACTTCCTGTGGCTAGTGCGTTTTGCTATAGAGTCCTCCCCAGTACCCTCATCTCTGTCAGTGATGGTGGAGGCAATAGAAGAGGTATCACTCTTCATCAGAAGCACCCTGCTGAGTATCAGTGTCTAAAGCTGCATATCTATTCCCCGAGGCCCAAGAACTCAATTTCCCTTGTTTGTCTGTAGTAGTAGGAGTCATAGTCTTAGAAGGCAATGCTTTCCCTCTCCGTGATCTTTTTGTCTGTGTTACTTTAATGAAAGCACTTTCCAGGTTTGGAGGAGGGGGGCATGGCTATAGTCGAGGTATCCCCAGTGTCCTCGGGTATAGTCTGTTCTGGCTCCTAACTAATAAAGTCTACCCCTTTTTCCTGGGAAAAAGCAACTGGAGGGAGAATAACCAGGGATTCTGAAATGTCAGAACTCGAGGTGGATGCTGTAGAGAGTGTATGTGAAGTGGAGGCTTCCTCAGGCAAGGGTTCTCTAGTCTCCCTTAACTGTTGCCTAGCTGCAGTTCTAGACTGTACTAACTGAGCATGATTGATGAGATCTTCATGCGAAGGGCAGTCACCCCGTTGTGGGAGAACAAGGGACACTTACCATAGGCATGACCAGTTTGCTCACATAGATTACATTTGAACAAATTGAGACAATTAGTAGAAACATGTCCGTACTCAAAACAGTGATTACACCTACACGTATCACAGGCAGCACTGAGGTGGAATTGAGGCCCAAGAACTTGATTTCCCTTGTTTGCCTGTAGTAGTAGGAGTCATATTCTTAGAAAGCAATGCTTTCCCTCTCCGTGATCTTTTTGTCTGTGTTACTTTAGTGAAAGCACTTTCCGGGTTCGGAGGAGAGGGGGCATGGCTATAGTCGAGGTATCCCCAGTGTCCTCAGGTATAGTCTGTTCTGGTTTCTAACTAATAAAGTCTATTCCTTTTTCCTGGGGAAAAAGCAGCTGGAGGGGGGAATAATCAAGGATTCTGAAATTCCAGCATTAGAGATGGAAGCTGTAGAGAGTGTATGTGAAGTGGAGGCTTCCTCAGGCAAGGGTTCTCTAGTCTCCCTTAACTGTTGCCTAGCTGCAATTCTAGACTGTGCTAACTGAGAATGATTGATGAGGCCCTCACACGAAGGGCAGTCATCCCTGTTGTGGGAGGCCCAGGAACTCTTACCATAGACATGACCAGTTTGCTCACAAAGATTACATTTGAACAAATTGAGACAATTAGTAGAAACATGTCCATACTCAAAACAGTGATTACACCTAGACATATCACAGGCAGCACTAAGGTGGGATCAAGATCTGCATTTATTTTTTTATACTTCTTTTATTAGATTCTTCATTGTTAAATATCACAGTAATTCTATAGATACACTGCAAAGTTGAACAGATTTACAGTCTTCAAAACCATTAAGAGTACACATACTTGAGCAAATCACAATAGTCCAGCTTTTAAAAACTTGTAAAAACCTACGAAACAGTACAAACTAGGGATCATGGGCTAGTCATAAAAAATAAATAAATAAAGGAGAGAAAAAAAATATAGTTAAGGAACCAAGCAAAGCAATATCAAAGTAAAAAATCTCGGCCGGCCCGGTGGCGCTGAGGTTGAGGTGCTGGTGCCACACCTCGCACTACACCGGTGACCTGGGTTCGGGAGTGAGCTCAGGTCGTCAGGAGTCGGCACAGGAGGAAAGAGATTGAGCATTCAGAGGACTGCTCTCTCTTCCCAGGGAGGGCTCTAGGTGTTGCGTTGCACAGGGGCGACCTCTGGTGGAGACTGGGGGAATGCCGAGTTTGCGTTGCCATGCATTGGAGGGGCGGTGCTGCGGCAGGCGTCGGCACTAGTGCCATTGATGCCATAGCACAACCGAGCATCGGGGGAAATGGAGGAAAAATGGGAAAAAAAATCCTCCCGAGGATAGGTGAAGGCACTGCTGCCAGCTCCACACTCCCAACGCTGGGCTCCTTACTCTCCCAGGCCCTCCACTCCGACAGGCTCACTACACTATAAGACAGAGTGCCCTGGGAGGATAGGGCAGCCCTTCCCCATGGGGGCTTAGATACGGGGGTGCAGTCTGGTAGGAATGAGGGAGTAGTTGTGGTCACCACAGTGGGATATAGAGAGCAGGTTAGGCAGATGCTGGAGAGAGAGTTCCTCAGGCAAGGGGGTGAAGAAATAATGTATAAAAAAAAAAAAGAAAGTAAAAAATCTCTTGAGACCACTAATTTCGTAACTGTGGATCCATTCAGCTAAACACAGGTAAGAAGCAGGGAGAAAAAACAGAGATTCATCACTATTAGTTAATGAGGACTAAAATCATAGATACATATACATAGATACATAGACAGTGTCGGCAGATAAGGGCCTATGGCCCACCTAGTCTGCCCATTTGAGCTTGTAAGTTCAGTTTGTTTTCCTAGAAGTCTGTTTCCCCTTACCCCTGCCCTCTAGAATTCCTTTATGTCTATCCCATGCATTCTTAAATCCCGTGATTGTTTCAGCCCCCACCACTTCCTCTGGCAGGGTGTTCCACTTGTCCACCACCCATTCTGTGAATAAATTCTTTCTCATGTTTCCTCTGAATCGTCCTCCCTCCAACTTCATCCCATGCCCTCTAGTCCTGAAACATCTTTTTCGCTTAAAAATAGTGTTTTCCTGCACCCTGTTCCTCCCTGTAAGATACTTGTATGTCTCTATCATATCCCCTCTCTCCCTCCTCTCCTCCAGGGAGTACATGTTCAGTTCCTTCAACCTGTCTTCATAGGACTTGTGATGCAACCCATGCACCATCTTTGTTGCCCTCCTCTGAACCTTCTCTACCCTGGCTATGTCCTTACGTAGGTATGGTCTCCAGAATTGTACACTGTACTCCAGGTGGGGCCTCACTAATGTCTTGTATAGCGGAATTATGACCTCCCTTTCCTGCTGGTGATGCCCTGCCTATACATCCCAGCATCCTATTTGCTTTACCTGATGCCTTGTCACACTGTTTCACTCTTGAGGTCATCAGAGATGACAACCCCAAGATCCCTTTCCTGCTTGGTGCATGCTATATCCTCACCCCCAACTGATATATTGTGCCAGGGTTTTTGTGCCCCATATGCATTATCTTGCACTTCTTGCATTGAATTTCAACTGCCAAACCCTTGACCATTCTTCAAGTTTCTGCAGGTCCTTCTCATTCTGTCTACACCCTCTGGTGTGTCTACTCTGTTACAGAGCTTTGTGTCATCAGCGAACAGTGAAATTCTGCCTTCTAGATCCTGTGCAATGTCACTGATGAAGATGTTGAATAGGACCGGTCCCAGCACTGATCCCTGTGGTACCCCACTGGTCACTCTTCCCTCTGTGGAGTGACAGCCATTTACCACCACCGTCTGTGTCCTGCCACCCAGCCAGTTACCTACCCACCACACTACTGTCCTGCCCACACCCATATTCCCCAGTTTGTGTAATAGTCTTCTATGTGGCACAGTGTCAAAGGCCTTGCTGAAGTCCAGATAGGCCATGTCCACTGCCCTCCCTGATCCACCTCCCTAGTCACCCAGTCAAAAATTCAATGAGGTTGGTCTGACATGACCTCCCTGGTGAAACCATGCTTTGGGTCCTGTAGTCCATTGACAACAGATGTTCCACCAATCTCTCCTTCAGTAGTGCTTCCATGATCTTTCCCACTACCGAGGTGAGGCTGACTGGTCTGTAGTTCCCTGCTTCCTCTTTGTTCCCACTTTTGTATAAGGGGACTACATCTGCTGTCCTCCAGTCTTTGGGTACCTCCCTGTTTCCAGTGATTGGCTGAACAGGATAGCCAGAGGTTCAGCCACCACCTCTCTTAGTTCTTTAAGGACTCTGGGTGCACCCATCTGGCCCCATTGCTTTATCAGCTCTTATTACTTCCAGTTCCTTCAGGACCCTTTCGTAAAGGGACTTGTGTCCATTTCTGCACCATTCTCACCCTTTGTACTCCTTCAGACCCATTACCCCCTCTTCCTTAGTAAAGACTGAGCAGAAATACCTGTTCAATATGTCAGCTTTATTGTTGTCATCCTCCACGCGGCTCCCATCCTCCCCCTTCAGTCTCACTATCCCTCCCTTTGTCTTTCTTTTTTCACTTATGTACCTGTAAAAGGTTTTGTCCCCTTTACCCACTGATTTTGCAATGTGTTCTTCTGTCTGAGCTTTGGCTTCCTTACTGACTTCCCTGCCTCCCTGTTGTTCTCCTGGTACTTCTCCCTATCCCCTTCTGCCTGTGTCTTTTTTATTGCCTGAATGCAATCTTTTTGGCTTTCACTTTCTTTGCTACCTCTTTGGAAACCATAATGGTCTCCTTCCTTTTCCTCTTGCTAACCTGCTTAATGCATAATTCTGTTGTTCTTATAATCCCCATTTTAAATACTGCCCACTGTTCCTCAACCCTGATTCCTGTCCCATTCCCTTAATGCCTCTTTCAAGTATCTCCCATTTTCCCAAAGTCTGCCCCTAAAATCCAGGATACATGTTTTGTGTGGTTTGGTTCTGCTCTTTCTGTGATTTCAAACCACAATGACTGGTGGTCACTGTTACCCAGGTGCTCCCCACTGTTACCCCCATCACACTGTCCCTGTTTGTGAGCACAAGGTCCAGTATTGCCTTCTGCCGAGTTGGTTCCATGACCAGTTGCTTGAGGAAGGCACCTTGAAGGAGTCAGGATAAATCTGCTCCTAGTTGATGCTGCTGCTGGGATGCTCCAGTCCACGTCTGGTATATTGAAGTCTCCAACCAGTACTACCTCACCTTTGTCTGCCATCCTTTGGATGGCTAGCATCAGCTCCCTATCTGTTTCTTCCTCCTGGGCTGGTGGTCTATAGACCACACCTGTGCGGATGGCTGGCCCCATTTTCCTTTCCAGCTTAACCCACAGTATCTCTCCCCCATTTTGTTCCTCCTGGATCTGTGTGGCCCTTATGTCATTTTTTCACATACAGTGCCACTCCTCCTCCCTTCCTGCCTGCTCTGTCTCTTCTGAATATGTTGTAGCCAGGTATGGCCATCTCCCAGTCATGGTTATCATTACACCAGGTTTCAGTGATGGCCACAATGTCCAGGTCTGACTGTACCATGACAGCCTCCAGATCTTCCATCTTGTTGCTAAGGCTCCTGGCATTTGCACACATGGCTTTCCATGATTTGACCTCCTAGACTGCTTCACTGTTCTACTCCAGCCCCTTCCTTGGTTGTCATTTATCCCTGGTTCTCCTTGCTGTTTGCCCTTCTGCTGAATTTTGCCCTTTTCTGCTTATCCACCTTTTGGACACTAATCTCCATCTTTTGCACACTGCTTTGCAGATAGCCCTCCTCTGGTTCACTGGTTCCACTACTAGCTGTGGGGGTGAGCAAGTAGGTACCGTCCTTGCTGGCTGCCACCCCGCTGCTAGTTTAAATGCTGTCAATGTAGCATTTAAACTTATCATTAGTGCTTGGATTCCCTCCAGGATGGATGCAGGCCGCCAGGCTTGAACAAACCTCCATCCCTCCAGGTGGGTCCCCAGTCACCAATGAATCAAACCCTTCCTCACAGCACCAGTTCTTCAACCATGAGTTAAAGTTCCTGGTGCATGCACTCCTATGTTCTCCTTGCCTCTCACAGGTAGTACTTCTGAGAAAGTGACAGAAGTAGCTACTTGCTTGAGACCCTCCCAGTTTCCTAAACTCTTCCTGAACTTCCTTTGGCTCCCCATTTGCCAAGTCATTAGTACCTAGGTGGATAATGACATCCAGCTCACCCTCCCGTCTTACCTTCCCAGTGATCCCCAGTATCTTCCTTCCATCCCTCCATGCCGTGGCACCTTGTAGGCACCTCACCTCTCTGTCCTCCCCCACCTGTGTTCCTAGCTGGATCCCTCTTACGATGGAGTCCCCCACCAGGATTCGCTTCCTCCTCCTCCTCTGGGGTCCACTGCTTTCCCCACTGAGGTCACCTCCTTGCCTAACCTCCACATCCTTTCCTTCCACTTCCTGGGTACCTCTATTTGGTTGTCCTCATTTGCCAGTGTGGCATATGAGTTCTTGAGAGGAATAGGATCTGGGATGTGCCTCTGCCCGACTGCTCTAACCTCCCTGAGCCCACTGTCATCCAAGTGCTCCTCGTCTCGGCATCCTTTGAGGCAGCTGCATTGGACTGGGTGGTCCCTGGATAGGGGTGATGGTACTCCTGACCCAGTTTACTTCCGCTCTGAGTCTGGCTACCTCATCCCGCAGTCCAGAGAGATGCAGGCAGATAGGGCAGCACCTCAGTGTCCAGAAGGTCTGCCTGAATATGGCTGCCCCACAGCCACTGCATTGCACCACTCCCCACATTATAATGCAATTCCACTACTTCTCTGCTACTGAAGCTCTCTTAGTTCTCTTTTTATTTATTTACAGTACTAAAAATCCTGTAACTCAAGCTCAATCAAGCTTTTGTATACACCTTTATGTTTCCCACATATCGTAATAATTGTGTAAGAGTGGCACAGATCTTTCCATACCCACCAGAACTGTCTACTGGATCTGTGTCTGATCCACTATCCTACCTTGTCCATCGGGAAGTAAATGAATCCATTCTGTTGTGTAGAGCATAGGATAATTGCTCATTATGCTGGATAGTAAGAACTAGTGATTTCCAGTCTGATATCGTAGGTGGTTCCTCCTGCAGCCATTGTTTAGTTATAGATTTATATGCTGCACACAACAGAATCGACCACAGATATAAGGTGTCCTTATCCTTTTGTCCCCGCAGCAGGAACACCCAGTATACAACTGACCCCTGAAAGGGTCTGGGGAAGGTTTAGTATGTTTGATATATGTAGAGAGACTTTATCCCAAAAATTAGTCAGTTTGGGGCAGTCATAAAGCACATGTTTATGAGAAGCACTTTGGAACCCACACTCTCTCCAACATCTTGGAGATGCCTCTGGATTTCTCAATGCAACCACCGAAGGGACAAGAAAGAATCTAACTCGAACCTTCCACATAAATTCCCTCCATGTAGGAGAAGATGATGTAGTCTATACTCCTCTCCAGACCTTCTGCCAGTCCTTAGTATTGATGGGCTGATTAAACTCTTTCTCCCAACTTGCCTTGACTGGCTCCATGCAATGGGCAAGTTGGTGTATAAGGGATTTATATATTATTGAAACAGCTTTCTCGCCTTGCGGAGAATTCCAGACTTGAGTGTATGGAGTATCATCCGCCCAAGTCTGTGTCCCCCATCCTTTCATTTTTAGGTGTTTAATAATAAAGTCTCTTATTTGGTAATAATATAGTCTGTCCTTTTCCGTCCAATTAAATTTTCCCTGTCCCTCCTCAAAGCTCAACACTGTGGTCCCCCAGAGTAACTGCCATGGGGCCATAAGGCCCCTGGTGGCCTGGCCTTTGTACCAATGTTCATATTGCTTGGGGGAAAATTGAGGGGTCTCTCTGAACCACTGATACTTCTAAAAATGCTGTTGGATAGCTCTTTTTTGTGTTCCCCTTTGCCACCCCTCTAAAATGATTGCGATAGCTTTTGGGACTAGCTGTTTAGCCAGCTTCAGTAGAGGGGGTGTGAATAGGCGGGCCTGCAATGAGATCGGCATTTAAAACAGGATCTAGGTTGTTCAGCATAGAATAAGGACCCTCTATCTCTGCCTAGAAAGAAGGAACTAGGGAGATGTACTGGGCCACTGTTCATGGAGAAGAGTTTTACTTTAATCTTCCACCTCCCCATTCCAGATTTGCTCACTATCCATAATAGGGCTGGGTTTATCCAGTACTTCACACCATTGCCTTAACCAGAATAAAATGTCCTCAACATTGACACCCTCATTTTTAAACATGACCATAATAAATTTTACAGACAGTTTAGCAAGGGGTACTGCAAGAAAGGGAATCCAAATAGGGGTGTTTTTGAGGGTCTGATATTGTGTCCAAAATCTATCTAAATGTACCACATTTTTAAAACTAATATCAAAATTGGCATTACCAATATGAATCAATGCAAAAATATCTGTAGAAAGAAAGTTAAGAGATTTTTTTAACAACTCCTTTACAATACATAGTCTGTCTGGTGGGGTTTCAAGACCCCCCTTTGTAAATGAGTCTCACTGCATTTTTACATGGAGTTGGCTCCGCATTGTTCTGAAAAAGATCTGCAAAGATGAAATAATGGGTCCAGCTAAGCTCTCTGTCCAGGGTTTCGAAGAGTAGAATCAGTGGGCCCAAACATAAAGGTGTATCAGTATTTGTTGTAACTGTAGGTACAGACATATGCGGGGGAGGCTCTTTACGTTGCGGACTGCAAAAGGATTTAGTAGCTCTAGTTTTAATGCTCTGACCTGCATTTGTTGTGACTGCTGTATGTGCACCAGTGCCTTTAGAAGTTGTCTTATTGTCATGTTGGACTGTTTCATCAGTCGGGTCTGGGATCCATCTAACATCGGCGGTCTGCTCCCAGCCAGCATTCTGCAAAGCTGACTGAGGCGACCATAGATAAGGTGAGGGTTCTTGAGCTGGCTCAGCAATATTTTGTGCATGCTCCATGACATTTTTATTTCGCCAAGCAAGGAACTCAGCAGCTTTGTCATCAATGAAAGAATGCTCTGTGTGTCTATCTTTTGAGCATTGTTGCACTCACTTATTTGTGCCATCCGAGAGTGGAGCAGGAGGCCGCTGTGTTCTCAGGCATCTGCAGGTTTCTACTGCCATATCATGTTGTGGTACTGAAGGTGCAGAATCTTGTGATACATTCAGCTTTGGGCACACAACCGGGAGGTTATCAATACTGCCAGACGGTTCATGTATCTTGCTGCTTAAGGTTACATGAGCCATATCTAGGGAGCTAGTACCAGGTTGCATATCAGGTTGCGGTGATGCCTTTTTAATAAGTTTGACAGAACAATTAGCAGTTTTGACAGGTATTGCATCAGGCTCGAGTGACAAGGGATTACCTTGTGTCTTGTGTAAATCCATATTAGATAGCTGTGCTGTTACAGGCAGGGCATTTAATGAAGGCTCAGAAGTTACCTGTGTTGTTTCATACAAAGCAATTTCTATATTTGTAACAAATTCAGTACCTTGTTTAGCAGGTAAATCTTCTGTAGACACAACAACTTACATTTCATCAAGTTCATCCTGTATTTCAATTGAGACCACAGTGTTCTCTACTGCCTTTTGGGTTTAGAGAACAGAAGGGGAGGCAAGCCCTCCTATCTCTGTAGCAGCCATCTTTCCTTCTTCATTCTCCTCTGCGGCCATCTTGGGAAGTGGACCAGAGGTTCCCCCTACTGTCAGAGTAGGGGAATTTTCCCAGTGCCCTGGCCAAATTTCCCCCCATTCACTAAAATACCACCAACTGCTTAATCTGGTTCAAAGTCAGTTGGCATTCATCTGTATCCCCTTCCCCCGGTCATGCCTGAAAATACAGTAGGCAGAATTTGTCTAGTGCACTTACCCAGTCAACAAAAACTAACTAAATAAATATATGTTTGTTCATCTACATTTTTTGAAATTCTTGTAGTGTCATTTGTTTCTGATTGAATTGTCTGTAACTTGCTATGTTTTACTACTGATGTGGAACCTTTGTAAACGAGCTTCCAGCTCAAAGGTGTTTTCCTAGATCTCAATAAATAAAAAAATAAATAAACATATTTTGGTCGTGCCCCATTATCGCCTCCTTTTGGCAGCAGGTAGGAGAATGAATTTATAGATTGCTGGGGACAGATGCAGTTTTGACTCCAGAAGTGGTCCTTTTATCTACTCCCCCCCTCGGGTGTTAGATTATCCTCCAGATCCATGATATACATGTATCTGCTAGCAGCTAAAAAGGTGATCACACGTTTATGGCACCAACCACAGTCCCCTACTATTGCTATGTGGCACAAGATTATTAATGAACTGTACTCCCTGGAATGGCTTCCAGCACATTGTATGGGAACAGAATCACAGTTTGAACTAAAATGGAGGCCATGGGTGTTCTACATCTCTGGGGAGGATGACTCTTTTGTTCCATGATGGAGTGGAGGATGGGTGGTCGTGGGATGGTTTTGGTCTTCAGTGAAGATTTGGGGGCTCTGAGACTGGAGCAGTCTGGACCTTGGGATTTTGGTTATGTGTAAATGAATTACCTAGTATCTTTATAGTAGTTTTCTCTATGTTTAGTGCTATTAAGTTTGTTAGAGTCACGTTATGAATGGAACGTAAATCCTGGAAGTTTTTATTTTAAATGTCCCTCTGCATTGTGAATTGATTTATATGGTAATAATGTATATTATGCACCTTTCTCTGGGCTACTAAATGAAGAATTAAAAAAAAGAACAAGTGAGATTCATGCCTGGCAGAATATCAGCCAATCATTAAAGAAGCTTGACCATGCTCCTCTATGTCCCAGGAACTGGACACCCCATGGTGCTAATGTCCCTGGATGCAGAAAAGGCATCTGATACTGTATTATAGCAATATCTCTTTTCCACTCTAGAGAAAGTTGGATTCCCAGAGCTTTTTATGCAATGACTCAGACTATTATGTGTGAAGTCCCAGGCAAGAATTTATCATAGCGGGGTCTTCCCTGATCTCATTCATCTTAAATAAGGAACAAGACAAGGTGGCCCCCTCTCCCCCTCCAATTCAACCTCTATCTGGAGCCACTCATACTAACCCTTAAAGACAACCCAGAGGTTCAAGGCATACCCGCTGTCACAAATGCATACAAAACATCAGTGTACACTGATGATATCCTGTTACATATCATTCATCCAGTCACAACTACATTGGCAGTCCTAGAAACCATCAAGAACTTTGGGTCCATCTCTGATTATAAACTGAATGTAAGTAAAATCCAAGTAATGCCACGAAATGCAGCTGTTAACAGAAATAATATCACAAAACAAGGCCTCACATGAGTAACTAAAAAATGAAGATACCTGGGCATAGACCTCAGCAGAGATAGAATCCTAATGCAAAAGTATAACCTAGACAACCTAGTACCCAAGGCTAAGCAAGACCTGGAAAAATGGAGTAGTCTCCTCATGACACTATGGGGATGAATAAACATCATTAAGATGAACATCCTCCTAAAAATCTTATACCCCTGAACATGATGAACACCTGCCACCCCTTAAAATGGTTCTCCAGCCTACATACACACTTTGCTAACTTCATCTGGGCCAATAAGGGACACCACAGGGTATACACAAAACTGGCCATACCACAGACACAAGGAGGCCTTCACCACCTACATTTTAGTATATACTACTTTGCCTCTCATGCTGGCACATATTTGAGATGGCTTGCAGCACCTCATAGATTGATCCAGAGTGCTACATACCCCAATTGTGTACTGAAGCAGGCATAACACTGACATCACTTCCTCACATCTCCTTCAAGAACTTATCAGGCACCCTAAAACACATAGTTTATTGGTACCTCAATCGATGTCCACGCCCAACTTTGCAGACTTCTAAACAAAAACACCACAAAAAGCAGGTCTCAACCCATATGTTCCAATCCAAACTTCAAACTCAATGGAGCATTCATAAAACCAACATTCTGGACAGGAATTTATCTATCTTCGGTATCAGATTTTATGCTAGAGGATCACCAAATACCATATGCAAGCTTCAAAATCAAACATCAAACTTAGGACAAACAAATTTTCAAATTTATGCAAATATCACATGCGGTGCTTAAACACATGGCCCCCCCCCTGTGGGTGGATAGTGGCTCAGAGACAATACAGTAGTCACTGTAGCCTCTGTTCCACACACCATCTCCTCCTTTACCAACTCATCTTTAACAGATCCTCATACAAATCAGAAGGACATTGTGACAACTGCAATCAGAGTTTCCAGAGGGTGACATTATCTGGGAGCAACTGTAGTCCAATATACACTTATACATCAAAAATGACAAAGCGATACTTACACAATTTCATATTTTGAATAATCTTTCTTTTTTTTAATTATATTTTACTGAGTTTTCAGATAAGCAAAAATTGATAACATTCATATATACCTACCTACAACTGGACATGTACATACAGACCTATACAGCTATCCCAGTGGTGTGTCTTACCTCCTGCCATGCCGGCAACCCATGTTCGCGGTGCAAGCGGGCTGCCGGGGGTCGGCCAGGGAGGAAGAGAATCACGCATCCAAAAGACAGCTCTCCTCTCCTCTCCCAGAGAAGGGGGAGGGGACACAAGGGCCGGTGTTTGCCTGACACCTAGCAGAGCTGAGTGTCAGCACATCCAGATCCCTTGCACAAGTTGGGAGAGGTGGAGCCACTGGACAGCATTTTATTTATTTTATCTTATTTCATTTTTGTTGACTGGGTAAGTGCACTAGACAAATCCTGCCTATTTTCAGGCACGACCCGGGGGAGGGGTGATACAGATGATTGTCAACTGACCTTAAACCAGATTAAGCTGTTGGTGGTATTTTTAGTGAATGAGGGAAATTTGGCCAGGACCCCGACTCTTTTCGATATGTGCCATGGGATCTTTAACATCCACCTGAACTACCACCAATCCAGGCAGATGGGACCTCAGTTTAATGTCTCATCTGAAAGACAGCACCTCAGAAGTGCAGCACCCCTCTCATGCTGCACTACAGTGTCAGTACTGGGATATTAACCCAAGTGCCAGATGTGGGAACTAAACCCACAGCCCTCTGATCTCCGGGCCTCAGAGGCGAGTGTGCTACCTACTGAGCCACTGACACTGCATGCTGTGGGTGGGAGCGTGCACAGCTCGGCCATTGCCGACATTGCACGCTCCACCCTGGGCACCAATCAGGAGGAAAAATCAGGGACCAGGCATGTTGGATGATGACCAACCTCCTTGGGCTCCGCCCTTGCAGTGGCAGACCTCCCAGAAACTGGATCCTTATGGCGGGAGGCCACCACCCCCTGCCATGGAGGGTAAATTGTGGGAGAAGTAAGGGAGAAGCTGTGCCGTGGCGCAGTTTGGGGCTGGGGGGGGCAGTAAGAATGTGGGCCACCTGAGGCCCTAGGAGGAAAAACAATGTAACGTAAAAAAAAAAAAAGACAGACCTATGCAATTACCTGGTATCACTGTTACTGGTTTAATAGTGAATATGTTAATTCATACAAGCTACTATTGTTACATATTCATTGCTGTAAAAACAAATTAATATATAGACCTTGTCTGGATTATTTCATTTTGATACCATGCCTAAGTGCCTACTTGTTATATCTTGTACTTTTGCAAGCCTGACATTGACACATAACATCTAATATAAACACATACAGAACACCAACATGTATAATATTCTTTTATTAACCTTGTAGTAAACTTAATGGTCATTTTCACATTCCATGTAGACTACTACTATCGTATTGCACAGTGAATAACCTGAGAAAGTAATATCTGACATTGGGTCTCAGGTACTAGTTATTTATTGTTAGTGTGTTATTATTTATTTATTTATTTATAAATTAAATTTTGTTAACCGGGTAAGCTCACTGGGCCCCGGAGGTCCCTTTTTCAGGGGCGACCCGGAGTTAGTTACATAAAGTAGTGCAGGTACAATCCAAGTATACATAGTGGTTATAATAGAGCAGTGCAGGTACAATCAAAGTATACATAGCAGTACAATACATACAGAATATTTAGACAATGTACAATGATCATTGGAGAAGGGGTAACTTTTGACATGACAACAGTGGTAGCAGTTAGACCTAGGGTAGGCAGAGCTATTGCATCTGCGCCCCATTCAGTGTAGCACAATAGGAGACAGGTTACATTGGAAATGACAGGTTATCAAAAGTGAGAACGACTGTTTGCAGAAAATGGAACACAAGCTTAGGGGTGGCAATTAGATGCCAGTTAGATTAGACATTCCCTGGACATGATACAGGGAGTGTATTTTATGTGGGCAAAGGATTTATATTTCATGTAGTAGTTACTGGATAAGTTGTGTTTCTTATCTAGTTTTATAGGGGTAACATGCATTATGTGCTCTGCAAGCCCCACACTGTCAACCATGGTACACCCCTGCAGAACTGAGCTCAAGATCCGACGGAGGAAAAAGGGGGTGCCCTCTGAAGACCCCACCCTGGGGGTTAAGCCAAGGAAGAACATCCATGGTGAGGTAAGTCTCGGGGAAGATGGGTGACAGTAGGGGGCACGGTCTGGCTGATGGGGGCTGGTCCAGGGAGGTGGAAAAAAAACACCTTTCTTTAGTGTTGTCAATTAGGGCATCTAATTACCCACATTTTCTGAGATTTGCCTCAAATACATTTCTTGTACTATGAGCTATCTTTTCGATTTTAAGTGTCTCTAACATATCTTGCAGCCATTTTTTGTAGGTTGGCCTCCTTTGATCAACATATAGTTTCAGTATTTGCCTTTTGGCCACATTAGCTATTAGATATATGTTATATCTTCTACTTACTGCTACCTCCTTTGTGCTAACATGACCCAGGATGCGTATCTCTGGAGTAAATAGGTTTTGTGGGCCCATTAGGTTGCTCAGTTTACTTTTGATTTCATTCCATAAAGTTCTTAATTCTGAACAATCCCACAGAACATCCATTAATCTGCCTTCTTTCTTTTTGCACTTGCAACATAGGGATGTGGGAATACTCTTCATCTTACACAGCTTGTATGGTCTGCAATCTAGATTGTTTATTATCCTAAACTGTTTAATTTTTTTTTTTTTTGCATTATTTATTTATCTCCCCCTGCGTTCAACCAGCCTCTCCTTCAGGCCTTCTGCCAAGGACTACCCCCGCTACTCCATTCCGAACTCACCCCGACGCCAGCTTCTCCCTGATCCCAGATCGCAGCCGACCAGGGTAGCCCGACGTAACCCTTCGTCGGATGGGTCCCCTCCTTCTGGAGGGAAATTGCCTTCAGGCATTCTTGCTCTCAGCCCTGATGCTGCTGGGATCGGGATTCCCCTGGCTCTTCGAGGGTTCCATGGAGGTGGGGGATCCAGGCTGCTGCCATCCGGTCACTCGGATGCCATTTTCCGCCTTTCTGTTTTTTCCCCTGTCACGCCACTTCTTGTATTGCCCCCGGTCTCCACTGGGGGCCGCTACAGAGTGAGGCATGGCCCTAACCCACCCCCGGGGAGGAGAGCAGTCCTTAGGACGCTAGATCCTCTCCCGTCCCCTGCCGACCCCCAGCGACCTGAGTCCGTTCCTGAACCCGGATCGCCGGCGTGGTTTTGAGGTAAGGCGCCCGCGCCTCAGCCCTCTACGCCACCAGGCTGGCACTAAACTGTTGAATTTTTAAGTATATCTTTCCACTTCCATTGTGTTATAACTCTGTTTAGAGTGTTGCTCCACCATTCGATTGTTTTTTCTGCCTTTCCGTGTTGTTTATCAGACTTGTGTACCATTGTGATACAGAACTGTCCACTGACAGGTTATTTATCCACGTTACTTCATTCTCTCTGAGCTATGCTGTACCCCAGTGATGCTGAATTGCATGCTGGACTTTTAATAAGAAAAAAGTAGTCACCCATTCTCAGGTTATAGTTGTCTTTTTGTACACTAAAATGTAAGAACTAAGTACTTTCTACCAGGTTAGCTATTTTTGTTATACCCATTTCTACCCATCTCTTGTTGCACATGGTTCTGTTGTTAATCCAAACATTGTTGTTATTCCATATAGGTTGGTCCAGACTGTATTTACTTTTACCTTTCATTTATCTTAGTATTTTGAGAAGTCGTGGGTGATATCTAGTGGCCACTTCTTTAGCAATGGACAAGGGGCACTGTGTAGTTAGTATTGTGGGTAAACTGATTTCAACATTTTTGCATATTTCATGTTCTATTGTTTTCCATATTGGGGTGTATGAATTCTGGGGTCCTTTATTCGTTTTGCTTCTACCATTAATTAATGTGCATTATTAGCTGTGTGGCTGATCATATAGTTTTACGTCTGGTAGTTTGAGAACACCATTATCTGTGGTTCTTAAAAGTCTTTTCAGGCTGCATCTGGGTTTTTTCCCCAGCCCAGATGAATTTGCTGACAAGTCTTTGCATCTGATGTATCCACTCAGCTGAGTTAGTGTAACATGTTGATTACATACAGCACCCTTGGTAAGAAATTCATTTTAATCAATGGATTCTTTGTCCCACAGAAATTGGAAGCTTGTTTCCACCTTTCAGTATCAATCTTTAGTTGTTGCAAGAAGGATTTAGTATTTGTGGTCATTGTGTCCTTACCCACTGCACATAAATCAATTCCTAGGTATGATACACTTTTTGCTTTCCACTGCAGTCCTAATTCTTCTTCATGTCTTTACTGGCATAGGTTGTTAAAGAGCAGCTTCAATGTTTTACTGTAGCTCCTCACTGAAACATATATGATAACTTACCTGGCCAGGAGTCACTACGTATAAATCCTTCTTTCAGATACTGCTATTTAAAAAAGCTATTTCCTTCGCAATATTTATTCCCAGACATGCCGGCAAAAATGGAGCAACTTCCTGATCCTTATCCCATACACGCCCTGCCAGTTAATAGCCCCACTAGATGTCACCAATGAAGGCCAGACAGTACGCCCCATTAACTCTGAACGCAGAGCTTTTATACCTATTCATCGTTTCAGATTTTAAGAAATGGGCTTTCCGCTTGACAACAGGAACCCTGTTGGTTGAGTTGTTTGATTTTTAAATCAATGCTGAATAGGTATAAAACCTATAGAAAAATTGCCCTCATTCATGTCAATGGGGTGCGCACATGCAGCCTTCGTTTAGTGATATCACAAAACAAGGCTGCAAGTGCCGGTGTGGGGGAATGGCCATAGGATAAGGAAGTTGTTCCGTTTTTGCCAGCAGGTCTGGGAATAATTATTACAAGGGAAATAACTTTTTTAAATAGAAGTATCTGAAAGAAGGATTTCTACCTATTGACTCCTGGCCGGGTCAATTATCATATATGTTTCAGTGAGGGATTAGTCGGAAGCTGCTCTTTGATGGGTAAAATTTCTCATTTTCCGCATTTAGTTTATATCTGAAAAAATTATCAAAGCTCTCTATTAATTTCAGCAGGTGTGGTATGGACTTTTCTGGGTGTGTAGCTAATATAAGGACATTTTCCATGTAGGCAGTTCCTTTGTACTCTATGTCCCCGCAATATATTTCAGCGATCTTGTTATCCATCTGAATTTAAATAAGTGTTCTAGAGCAAGATTAAATAGAGCTGGGGATGAGGATATCCTTGGTGTGTCCCTCCCTCTAGGGGAAAAACTGTACTTTTTAAGCCATTCATGTTTACTGCTGCCACTAGTTCTTGGTGCAAGAGTTGTATTAGTTTAATGAATACCAGGGGAATACCATATTTTTTCAAGATGGTAACTAGGTATGGCCATTCCACCCTGTCAAATGCTTTTTCAGCATCTAATGTTATGAATGCTGCAGGTATCCTCAGATCTTTTGCAATGTCAGCTAGGTAGGTTACCTTTCAAGCACTATCTGAGATATGTCTTCCACTAATGATTACTGTCTATACACTACTAATGAGGGATGGAAGGACCTGATTTAGTCTAGTGGCCAACAGTTTAGCTAAGATCTTAGCATCAACGTTGAGAGGTGTTATTCATCTGTAACTTGTGCATTTCTCATTATTTGGCTTTAGTATGAGTGTGATTACCCCCTTCATCATTGATTGTGGTAGCTTACCATTCTCTGAAGATTCCAAGAAAACTTCTTTCAGCACTGGAGTTAGCTATGCTGCAAATTCTTGGTAAAAGTCAAGGCAGTAACCATCCTCTCCAGGAGCCTTCCCTTTTGCCAAGCTGTTGAAGGCTGTTATTCTTTCTCTGGATGATATCTTTTTTGAGAGGAATTCAGCCTGGTTTTCTGTTAGTCAAGTAAAGCTATATTATTTAAAAAGTTCTGCATATCTTCTTTTGAACCTGAGACTTCAGTTTTATTTAGTTTTCTGTAAAACGCATGCACTTTTTTTGTATGGGTCTGTTGTTATGTTTTCTGTTCCTTGGTCTTCTGTAGAAATTGTTTGAGCCTTTGTTCTCTCTAGTCTAAGTCTTAAAGTCAGAATTTTGTTTTTGGTTTTTTGCCGTAGGACTATTTGATATATAGTTGGTTTTGGTTTCCTGTTCACTAGCTCTGTAGCTTGTCTAAGGTTTTCACTGTATTTTTTCTTAACCATTGCCCATTTTTCCCATGCTCCATCTGTGTTGTCTTTTGATATGACTCCTTCCCTCAGTATCTTCTAACAGTTTAATTCTTTCAGCCTGTTTGTTTTTCAGTTCCAAGCAAATAGCTATACACTTCCAATTACATTGCATGTTAGTGCTTCCCAAGTTGTTTCCCAGCATGTATCAGTTGGGGGATTGTTTGTAATGAACTCTCATATGGTGGTTCTTATTTTTTTATGTGTTATTTTGCAGAAAGAAATTGTTAAACTTCCAGGATGCAGATCTGGGTCCCTGAATAGCCATACTGATCATTTGTTTAATTGGGGAAGCAGTCTGAACTGATTACTAGTGGTATTTCTACTCCTTCTGTACCTTATGCCATTTCATTCTGGATGAATCAATAATCAGTCCTAGATACAGTCATATGATATTTGGAGTAGAATGTATATTCTTTTGCATTGGGGTGAATTACCCTTCACTTGTCTACTAAGTTCTTTTCCTCCAACAGGACCATACATGCTTTTGCACATTGTATTAGGCATCTTCTAAAATTTGTGCTGTCCATAGTTGGAGCTAGCCTAAGTTTCATATCACCTCCAATTATCCATATGTATTCTGTTAGTTTAACTAGTTGTTCTGAGATACCGTAAAAGAACTCATGGTCTTCAGTATTTGGACCATATATATTTCTGAGTGCTATTTTTGCTGTTCCTAATGAATCCACCACCACCACCAGCAATCTTCCTTTGGGATGTTGCCACATATAACCATATGTGACATTTAAGCTCTTATGTAGTAGGATTTGTGTTCCTCCTCTTCTTCTACTTTCTCCGGCTCCATAAGCTTTCCCCACCATACCATTTTCATCATCTGAGCTTCTGAGTACTTCATGTGTGTCTCTTGTAAGAATGCGATGTTTATACTGTTTCTCTTTATATGCTGCAGAACCTCTTGCCTGTTCTTGTGGCACCCAGGAATTGGCCACTCTGACAGTCCCACAATTTCCCTCTGTTATCTCCCTTCGTTCACTTTCTAAATCTATTTTGTCTTTCTCCCATTGCTTCTCCATGATTAAAAAAAAATCTGTGACTCTGTATGTGAAACTGAGATCCTTTGGTTTGCAAATGTATATAATTATAATGTTAAAATGATTGCAGAAGCTATTTGGGTATCATAAAAAGATAACAGTCTGTAATATAGGAGTCTGATCTTGAGATTTATTTTGACCTACACAAGCTTGTTTACAGAACTGTCAACAGGAGACCAGCACTTTAACAGAATGTTCTATTTTTTTGCACCTGTTAAAGACCAGATGTGCTCTTTAGGCTGGCCTCAGGGAAGAAACTGACACAGTTCTGGTACATTTTGTAAAAGCAAGTCCCAAGAAGTCTGGCCACTCGGTGTACCGACCAATAATAAAGACATGTGCAGATAGGTAAGGTTAAAAATACATTTATTAAAATGCTAAAATAACACCTATTGCAACACCTTCTCCCAACTGCCAACATTTTGCATCATTCTGATGTTTTTTCAAGGCATGGCTACTTGTTCTAAAGGTATTATTTTTAAGTCACCTCCTTAAAGATACAGTGTACTCATCACTCATATTACTTCTAAACAAATAGCCCCATCAGAACACCAGTCAAATAAATAGTACAATATTATATACATATTTACAGTTATGCAAACTTATGCTGACCCTGCTATCACTTAAGCAATAATGCACAACAGGGTGCGTGTTGTGCTGGGATAATGTCACGCCTGGGGTGATCTGACATGAGGCCGCAGGCTGAGTGTAACTAATCACCCCAGAAGTGACGTTATCCCAGCACAACACACACCCTGGAGTGCATTATTGCTATTATACAATGGCTCATTTGTAAAATGAAATAAAAAATAGATTGAAAATATGTTTAAAATGTGTTTTTTAGTGATTTTTTTCATTGAGTAGGAATACATATTGAAAAAATAGTGCTTTTCTATTGTTTGCCCAATAGGTGGTGCTGCTGTATTTCCTTCTTCTTCTGTTCACCCCCCCAAACATACACACGCTTGTTTCTTTTTTTCCCCATCAAGTTTAACTGAGCCAGTGCTGCAGTCTTCTATGTACCAGCTGAAGATTTTCTTTTCTAAATAGATTGCTGCATGTGCATGATAGGGACTTGGGAGAAGGCTATAGATGCATGCTTCTGGTTTGCCAGTCCGATTGTTGGATTGTGTGTCTGTTCAAGGAAAGGAGATATTTACCCTGCTGTTTTTTTTAAGGTAAAACTAGTTATTTACAGCCCTCTGTGCAGTTGTTGTTTGGGGAGAGCTGTTGTTCTGTGTGGAACTAAGCAGTATCAATGAGCCGTGCGACCAGCTGTTACCATCTCTGCAGGCACTGAAGCCAATGGTTTTGGGAAAACGGCAAAAATGTATTTTTTTCAGCTTCCTGTGTTGGGGATGAAATAGTGACTTGATGGGAAGGAGGTTTGCACTGTTAGGTGTAACGGGTAGGGAACGGCTTCAGAGTGAGAATGACAGAAGCATACTCACTGGCGGGGATAATATGTGAAGCAGGCTGCCGCGCAATGATTCCGGTACCAGTTCATTCGGTCATTTGTGTACTGGGACTAGAGCCGTGATGTTGTGCTGGGATAACATCACAGCTCCAGTGCCAGATGGACCAATCAGAGTCCAAGATTATTTTATGCCTTTGTATAATAAAACATAAATACCACTTCTTTCAAGAAATCATAAACAGTACCTATATTCACATTACAGTTGTGCAATCTTCTACCGATCCCATATAAACATAAATATTTCTCCTTCAGGAAAGGTACTAAACTAAACATTTCATTAAGATGTCTCTTTCAGGAAAGGTACTAACTGGCACCTGCTAAAGACTAGATGTGCTCTTTAGGCTGGCCTCAGGGAAGAAACTAATACAATTCTGGTACATTTTGTAGAAACAGAAGATGAAACTTATGAGAACAGGATGCAATGTTTTACTTTATTTTTGTTAATAATAATAATAAAAGACTACTTGTCAATTTGATAACTTTTCTGGTTTGCCCATGCTTCCTGACCTATGCCTCTACTACATGGATTTAAGGAAAAATAAAGGGGATGGGTAAGAAATGCTGGGAGCTAACACTGCTGAAACAAGCCCTTTTTGACTGGGTATTTAAATGTCCATATTTAAGCATTTCTCTTTTGTGGAGCTGATCACATAGTTCATTTCTGAGAGATATTATCGAGCTCAATGTTGGATAATGCATTGCAATTCCCTTCCATGACTCATAAAGCTTTTTTTTCCCACCCCCATCTCCTTTGAGTGCATATAATGTTAAGGGAACAGCAAGTTACACAACTGAAATAATGTACAATTCAGGAGAGGCAATTTATCATTCAAAGAATTAACCAGCAAACTGGGAGCAGAATGTGTAACCAGCATTTCCTTTTAGTCCCCCCATTCACTGTAGACCTCATGAAGGAAATAACCATATCCACACATATAATGGTCTTAGAGAGGCAAATTGTCCAAAAGACATGATATGTCAAAGGTCATTTTATAGCCTGCATCACGTGGGATCTCTTTTGTGCTCCCTTGATGGCAACAGGACCAGGCTGAGGCAGGAAGCAGCATTCCTACAGTTACAGGGACCTCCCAAAACATGTAGTTACAATTTTAACACTGGATAAAGCTATATCCTGTCTTCCTCCTATAACAATGATGCCATGGATGCAGCAGTCAACAATTTGAGATCAGCAGTTCAGTTAGTGTTCAAACAGGGAGAGGGAAGGAGAGGAACCTGAGTCCAGGAGGAAACACCATATTTGCCATGTGGTGAGTAAATGTGGTAAGACAGACAACTTCAGTCTCTTCAAGTGTTCAAATGACTTGGGCAAAGAATGGCTAGTGGTGGAAGTAAAAGAGTCTAACAAAAGGGAACTATCCAATGCACAAAATGTTGTTGTTTGTAATTGAGTCTGAATAGAACCTCAGTTCAAATGCAGTGCTGAGATCTTATGTGGTTCTGAGTGGAGAATTCTGCATGGGATTCCCTCCCTCAATGGGCTGGGGATCACTGGGTGGAAAACAAGTCGGGGAACTATTTCAGGAGCTCCCTTTTAGCATCAGTGGCTTTCAAAAACTTTTTTCCCTCTCAGGAGTTGAGACCTACAATATGCAAAATTTAATTCCTGCTGCAGTTTATTTTTAGTGACACGTTACTCTGTCTGCTTGCCACGAACATGGAGGCTAAGGTCAATGAACACCAAAATGGCAGTTTCCCTCTCACCAGATCTCCTTGATTTCCCATACTTTGTTCTGTATGTGTGTTTTGGCCAAAATGTTTAACAGCCTCAAAATGATGGGTCACGGCTTGCCTCCAGGGTTGGGTATCAAGCACAGGACTGTATGCCCATTCCATGATGTACTGTGTCCCATACAGAGAGGGTCTGGAGATTTTCTCCAGGAGCTTTTGGATTAACTGAATAATGTCCTACCCTTCTGTCCTCTCTGGAAGGCCAACAACCACCAGGTTGTGGTGGCAGCTGCGGCCTTCTTTGTCTTCAATTTGGTCCCCCAATTTCTGGACCCACCTCCACAGACTCACCACCTCTGGGTCCACATGGTTAAATGTGTCCTCCAAGGAACTAACAGAAACATAGAAACACAAACAATGATGGCAGGATGGAGGATGCGACTAGAAGAGGTGGCGTGGGATGGATCCAAGATGGCCAACTAGGCAGGCTGTGGCATGTGTGCGCTCTGAGTTCCGCATAAATTAAGTGAGAAAAAGATGTGCCTCTCTTCTTTTTTTTCCTCTAAGTAAATGCTGACATTAAAAAACTTAGCAACAAAAGAAAAGAATGCTGCGGAGTTACAGCTTTGCAACAAAACTCACCGCATAGCCGAAGCTGATAAGAACTGGCATGGTAACCAGGAACACAGTGGTGGTTGAGTGTTTCTGCCTCACTGAAAATTATTCTCACTCACATTAAGGACTGTGTGAGTAAAAAGTATTAAACTAAAGGCATCATTTAAGAAGGGCCGATATGTTTTAAAATAAATAATATCTAAAGCTCCGGCTCATTAAAGTAAACTCAGGAATAAAAGGGATTATGAAGAATGAAAGAGGAGTAATGCAGTTTTGAGAAATGAAAGGGGTAAAGCATTCATTTCCTTTCTGGAAAACCCCCACCTCCTCATTTCAGTAGTGCCCACAAGAACAATAACATTATTGGGAAGGAGAGACAAGGAGTGGAGGAAGAAAAGTGGTATAAGAGAGGAGAGGAAGAAAAAAGAAAAGCTATTGTTTAAATGTGAGGAGGAACCACTTTGACAGTGAACCTACATGGAGTGTATGGCAGACAAGGGGATGTCGAAGTCTGTTCAGCATGTTGGGGAACTTTCCAAACTGTTTTTCTACAAACCTCACAATAGAAGAGGGCTATAGTTCCCTTCTACCATGCAAAACTTTGCTCTTCAGGAGAACACTCCCCTCTCACCTATTGCAGCTACTTACACTGTTATTATAAATGATACACACAGCACTGAGTACATTAGTTTTAAAAGGTAACATGATTCAAAGGCATAAGGAAAGCACAAGTAGAGAAAATCACCAGCTTGGGGAAATTGACAAAAACAATAATATAAAAAATTTGGCAACTGAGCACCCAAGTAGTAAAGTCACTAGTCAGGAGGTGCATAACATAAAAGGAAAAATGCCTCCCAATAAATCATCTAGCAAAAGTACTGTGCACTGTCCCACTGGAGGTGAAAAGCAAAGCACCATACATCAATTTAAAATAGCGCCAATGGATAATTTAAATAATGATACAATACAAGAAAGACAAGTAGAGAAAGTGACTCCTTTAGAGGCAAAAGAAACTTTATCAAATAAGAATTATGATGGGAATATTAAGGGCATTATTCAAGAAAATGCTAAGTTAAATGAAGGTTCAACTGTCTTGAAGCAGAAATCTCACTCTTCTGCAAATACACTCCATACAGCTACTCAAAATGAAGAACTGATTCAAGCCATGGCTACACTGAAGCTAGATATGATGGCAGTATTGGATGAAATAAAATTAGCTATTAATTCAGTTAACAAAATCAGTGAATTCGCTAAATACAAAAACTGAATCACTCTCAGCAAGAATTACCGATTTAGAAAACAGAATTTTGACAGCAGAGGATGCTCTCCTCCAAGTTGTAATGATGTAATCCCACCATTCTAAAAAATCCTTAATTCTTAATTCAGAAAGTAGTGAAATTAGAGGAACACTCAATGAGAGATAATCTGCGATTGGAAAAAGTGCCTGAAGGCTTGGAGGGAGGGAGGACCCCCTTAATTTTTTTTAAACATGCCTACTGTAGCAATGGAATGAAAATATCCAGAGGAAAAAAAATCCTGCTTGACCAAGCCCATAGAGGAGGTTCATGTGCAATGCAACAAGATAATCTGCTGCCAGGGACTGTCTTTATTAAACCACATAGATATCAAAACAGAGAAACAATTCTACAGACATCAAGAATTGATAAGAGTCTCAGGTATGAAAGTTGTCAATTTAATGTATATCCAGACCTGTTGGGAGAAACCATGGCTAGAAGGAAATTATTTAATCCAGTAAAAAAACTACTTTTCAAAAAAGGTATTCGCTTCTCAATGATCACTCCAGCAAAAATAAAATTTGTGGTGCAAAAGCATTTACAGGCTTTTGAAGACCCAGATGAAGCACTTCAAGCATTTGAGGATTACTATAGTTACTCTGGTCAATCAAATTGTAAGGACTACAGGTTAGATGCACATACACAAAATCAACCCTATAATAAAAACAATCGATCATCCTACTTTTCTCAGTCACAAAACAACCCAACAAATGCTACAGCAAATACAAATGTTTCCTCTCAGACTTATGAAGAGGTAAACAAAAAAGCACCCATGTAGGAACACATACAAACAAATAACATGGTTGACTTTCAAAATGGACAGTCTATACCCATACAGGTGAGATGGAAGAGATTATTGCATGAAGAAATAAACTCCTGGTTGGATTAGTAAAATGGATAAAATGGGGCACCAGAGAGCTACCTTCCAGGCAGGACACTTTCTACACTAGCTCTGCATCTAGAACTACTTTTCAGCCTAAATTTACTCTACCAGAGTGCTGATATTATAATTTGAGTGATACAATTGGATTTTTTGGAGTCTAGGTTTCAAAAGGATACCAAATTTGGACATGGGGCATACCAAGAACACTCAGCAAAAAGCATCAGCTCCTGTGCAGCCTGATGCATCACAACCTCCAGCAGGCATGGGCCTAGAGTTGCCAGAAACCTCCCCCTCTGCAATCTCCAAGGAACTGCCATGGCAAGCTATTTTAGAGTTGGTGAGTGCCATAGATGTGAAGCTGAAGAAATCCCTCACTAAGTTGGAGACCCACGATGTCTCCTTGGCCACTCTAACCAACTCAGTGGCCAACACAGATAAGCAATCCCTTACCACACAGGCTGCAATGTCTCTCCTGACAAAGAAGAATCAATAGCTTTGGGGTCGCTTGGAGGTGGTTGAAAACAGCTTGTGGGCAGGAAACATTCGAATAGTGGATTTACCAGAAGAAGCAGATGGAGTGCATCTTCACATTTTTTTGAAGCAGTGGGTGGTGGGGAACCTATCTTTACCAGAGGATTTTGACTGGACTGAGCTACACCTCACAGACAGGATTAATTCTCGAGTCTGACCAACCGACATTAATCAGCCCCGGAAGATTCTACTAAAAACAGCTGGCCCAGAGGTGCGGAACATTTTAATTACAGCAGCAAGAGCAGCTTACCCTTTGACCATCCAGGGGAGGGACATCAAACTTTCTTACCAAACCCACCATAAGCAATTCAATGCAATTCATCAAAAACTCCACTCCCTGGGGATTGTACACTCCTTTTTGCTTCCTGCGTGGCTCCGTATTACATACGGAGGAAAGAGCTGGCAATTCATGGATCCGAGAGATGCTGGTTGTTGGATTGAAAAACCTGAAGCTGAATTTAAATCACAGCAACCTCAGAGGAATGGAGACAAAGCTTCAGATGCCAACGAGGGCTGAGTATGGTGCTCTGGGACTTGTTAAACTGTGTTAAAATGCCTTATTAATGCTCCAGTCATGAGGACCCGAAAGTGATTTAAGTAGTATTGTTATATACCAGGATTAGAAGGGTGGTATGGTTAGAAATAGGGGAGAATTTCTGTATTGTATTGTTATGGGAGATAATATTTCCATAGGTTTGTACCCCTTTTCCCTCAATGACCCTCATTTAAATATCTATTGTCTTCAGGAGCACCTTTAGTTTTCTGAAGCGCTCTCTGTTGGAGTGCCTTTGTATCTGTTCACATTTTCTTATTAGGCTATAAGGGGTTTGGATGGGAGATGGTGGGGGACAACTTTACTGTTTGCTTAATTTACTTAATAGGTTAATAGCACTACAGGTTAGTGCAGAAACATCCCTTCGAATTATATTTATGAATAGTAACCTGAGCCACTGAAGCAGCTGGCATATACTGGACTTTCTTTTGGGACTCTAGGCTAAGATTGCCTGATTATATGTTATTCCCCTCACTCCTTATGTACCAGAATGTAAGTATACATACTTGTTATTTTAATTATGCCTATAATGTAAAATGTTGTTTGAACTATCCTACATGAGAATCCATGATGTATTGTTTTATTACGAAAACAATAAACAAAAAGTTTCCCCCAAAAAATGGATAAAATGTGTCCTAAATAGATTAAAAACTTACAGACAAAGTAGCAAAATAAGGACACATTATACAAATATAATTTCAGGACTTCGAGATTAATTAAGGGGCAGTAGACAAGCTAAAACAGTGAAAATAAATATAACAATAAAGGAGAGAGAAGACTAAGCGTAGGTGGGCCTTCATTCTTGTTTCCTTTTTTTCTCTCACTTCTTCTTCTTCCCATTTCCTCTTAAGTTTCTTTCATTGTTGATGACTTCTCGATCTCCTCAAGTTGCCATGAGGAGACTCCATGACTGGAATCTGGTAGTCTTCCCCAGTGGGTATAAGAACAGGGCCTAGATTTGTGGGGTTTTTTGTACTAGCAGGATCTAAATTCTATACTTCCAAGTGGTCCTGCCGGTATAAGAACAGGGCCTGGATTTGGTAGCTGTTGTTGTTTTTTTTTTGTTTGTTGTTTTGTTTTCTTTGTACTACTAGGGACTAAGTTCTGTACTTTCAAGTATAGCTCAGAAAAGAGATGTGTAAATACTCAAAGACGGGTTAATAAATCCAATGAGATCACGTACCTCCGTGTAGAGATTGAGGGAAGCTGGATTGGTCGTGAAGAACAATGCTCTCCAACCCACAAAGCAGTGAACATACAGAAGCTTAAATAATGTTATATTCAATATCCTTGATGTGTTAATAAATAAGACATAATATCATGTTAGCAGAACTAAGTAGAAACTCTGCTAAAGATGGAGCCGTGATTTTGCCAATAGGAATTCTGGAACTTTTTTTTGTTTAGTTATTCACCTCCCCTTTTCCCTCTCCCCATCACTGCATCCCCCTTCCCTTTTTCCTTTTCCTTTCTCTTTCTCTCACTCTCTCTCTCTAGCTCCATGAATGAATGAATGAATTCGTTATGTGATGGAAAAAGCAAAAATAAGTATAAAAGTGTTTGGTTTAAGTGTAAGCTTATTGTAGTCCAAAGGTGTTTTGGGGGGTGGTGGGGGGAAGAGACAGAAGAGGGGTGTAAAGGAAGAGGGAGGGAGAGGGAAAGGGAAAGGAAGGGAAGGGGAAGGGAAAAAAGGGAAACATGTACAGCAGTTGAAGTACTTAAGGCACATTGATAAGATTTACTAGTTAAAATGAGAATAACCATGGGACCGGACATGCAAGCTGCAGGTCACAAGATGACACTTAGGTCATCTTGGGTACTACAGGGGGGTGGGAAGGTGCAAAGTATTTATTTTGCCCTAAAGGCAAAAAAGGAGGCAGAGAGGGTATCTTCAATTCCCTCAAAACCAGGGAAACCACTGAACAGTTATAATGAAAAATGTATTCAGAGGGCACGTGTAGTTAGTAAGGAAAGGAAAATACAAAAAGAGAGCAACTATAGATCATCAATAATCCATCTTTCGGATGAGACGTTAAACCGAGGTCCCATCTGCTTGGATTGGTGGTAGTTCAGGTGGATGTTAAAGATCCCATGGCACTTATCGAAAAGAGTAGGGGAATTTCCCCGGTGTCCAGGCCAAATTTCCCTCATTCACTAACAATACCACCAACAGCTTAATCTGGTTCAAGGTCAGTTGACATTCATCTGTATCCCCCTCCCCCGGGTCGTGCCTGAAAATAGGCAGGATTTGTCTAGTGCACTTACCTGGTCAACAAAAACTAAATAAAATAAGGTTTCTCCAATATGCTATTATAAAAACAGTCACAGCAAGAATTTCTATAAAGAGTAAATTGTTACAAATATGGGTGATACAGTCAAACTGGCCCCTGGAATGTAAATGTACTAAGAAATAGAGTAAAAACTACTAAATGAAATACTTAACTGGTTAGAAAGAAGACAGGTGAACTGTATTATACTGCAGAAAACACACTACACTAGCACAGATTTTGCGTGGTTTCAAAATCACTGGGGAACCAGGTTTATACTCACCTTACTTACCCAACTCATGAGGAGTTGCTATATTTTTTAAAAGAAGTATAATAAATCCCAGATTTTTGAAAACTCATATAGCCAATAAGGGCAGATACATAATAACTGAGTGTCAGTTTCAAGAACACATATATAGTATTTCAACAATATATGATCCTAATGAGAATAATCCATCTTTTTACATTAAATACTTTCTTCAACTTTTTAAATTCAACATTCCATATATTATTGGTCATGACTTTAATATTACTCAAACCTATCTGGATAAGACCTCAGCTACTGGTAACTTATACAGGCCACCACTTAAAATTATATTAAACTTCAAAACAAATCTACAACTTATTTATCCATGGTGTAAGTAATACCTGGAAGAAAGAACATATTCTTATTTCTCAGCAACACACCAACATTATTCAAGAAGGTATTTGTTTGTTTTTTAAATATTGAAAAACAAGTTAGGTATTAAGAGTGCTATTATAAATTGGACCAAAGCTTGGCTTTCTGGTAGAACACAAGCCGTTAGAATCAGAGGGGTTTCCTCAATCCAGAGTCCTGTGACAAATGGAGTACCCCAGGGGTCCATCCTGGGACCTATATTATTCTTGATCTTTATCTCTGACCTTAACAAGAATCTAGAGAACTTTGTAATAAAGTTCACTAATGATACTAAGCTTGTAGCGGATGTTAGTACTATACAAGGGTCTTTACTGCTCCAAAAGGATCTGGACAGGCTAACACATTGGGCTGATACAAATGGTATGATCTTTAATAGCAGTAAATGTGTTCTCATGCACCTGGGTTCAAAGAATCTACATTACTCGTATCAACTTGACTACATAACCTTTAAAATCAGTTGATTGTGAGCATGACTTAGGTATATTAATATCAAATGACTTAAAAACTAGTAAACATTGTAATGAGTTAACAGTAAAGGCAAATAGGATCATCAGTTGCATCAAAAAATATTTTACTTCCAGAAACAGAGCATGTTTGATCCCCCTGTATAGAGATTATGTCCGCCCATGTCTTGATTATTGTTCACCCCTCTGGAACCCTAGTAGCAAAAAGACATACTTAGACTTGAAGGTGTATAAAGGAGGCTTACTAGAATGGTCGATTGCCTGCAGGGAATGAATTATATGGAGAGGCTAAGAGAGTTACAACTATCACCTTTGGAATTACATAGGACAAGGGGTGACATTGACAATGTACAAGATCTCCAAGGATAATAATCTGATGTCAGGTCTGGGCATTGCCTTTAATAATTGAGCTATAACACTGAGAAGTCATAACTTCCAGTTAATGTTAACACATCCTAGGAGTACATTGAGAAGAAGCTTTTTCACACAGAGGATTGTTCCCCTCTGGAATACTCTCCCAAGGGAGATAGTGGAGGTAGATTCTCTTGGAGTGTTTAAAATGAGATTAGATCATTATCTCTTTAAACAGCTAGACTAGAACTAATGCCCCTAACGGGAGATGCTCATTTATGGGCTTGTGCCTTCTGTGCATCTTGACCTTTCCTAGTATGAATCCTAGTATAAACTATTTTTCATCAGGTAGAAGATTGTGTATATCCGGGTATTCTGATATCAGACCTCTCTCCCTGTATGTTACAAATTAAATTAAACCCTTATAATATCTATGAGAAACAATGGCGCATAGATCAATCAATTCTTAAAGATCCATTTATCTATACATAATTAAGCCAGGAAATTATAAATTTCATTAAGGATAATAATACACAAGATACTTCACTGTTAATTATCTGGGATGCATTTAAAGCATGGCTAAGAGGCAATTGTCAATCTATTCCATCATTTAAAAAGAAAGAACTAAACAAAAAAGTTTCCCAGCTAGAAAATGAGATTCAACATCTTGAAGAAATACATATTATAATACTGGATGCTCAACTATATCATAAACTCATACAAAAAAAGAAGTACGTAAAACATTAATAACTAGACAAACAGAAAACCAAATATTACATATACGTTTGAAATATTACTTAGCAGATAAGCCTCAAAAATGTTTGTTCTGGCAACTAAAACAAAGACAAAGAACAGAATTCAGTAATTTCAGTAAAGGATGAATAGGGAAATCTGCATTGAAAACCGAAAGCAATCAATGATCAATTCATAAAATACTATAAAGTTGTATACTCATCAGACCTTTACTTGTTAGCTGCAGAAGATTTCTTGAGAGATGTGGAATTTTTGGAAATTCCAATATCAAAGATAAAACATCTTGTCGAAAATATCTCAGAAAATAAAGTTCAACAAGTTACTGTTAACCTACCTATTGGTAAAGCCCCCAGCCCTGACAGCTTTACAACCGAATTGTATAAAGCACACAGGAAAGAATTAGTACCAATACACATCTAAACTACTTAACGGTTTTAATATACTGTACATCATGCAATACCAGAATTTTTCAGGGAGGCGATAATTCATGTTTTCTGTAAGAAAGTTAAAGTTCCACAATTTTGTGTCTCTTATAGACTAATATCATTATTACTAATGTACTAACATACTAAAAGCCATCAGAATAGGCCACATGGTCTGTCTTGCCTGCTTGAAAGCCAGCAACCTAGTGGCTGCTCGCCTCACCCCCCCCAGCCCCCAAAAGGGTCTTATCTAGGTTCAGTTTCCCCTCGTACCTATCCCAACCCTTCTTGAAGCCCTCCACTGTGCCCTCCTCCACCAGCCTCCCAGGCAGTGCATTCCACAGTTCCACCACCCTCTCAGTGAAAAATGCCTCCTCGCCTCCTCCTGTAATTCCCCCTCCCTTCCTCATATTCAGGTTTTCCCCTTCTTTAAGTCTAAACAGCTCCTTGGTTCCCTCCTGGTTATTCCCTTTACATACTTGAAAATCTCTACAATGTCTCCCCTATCCCTCCTCTCCTCCAGTGAGTAAAGTCAAAGCTCTTCCAGTCTCTCCTCATAAGGCCTCCCCTCCATGCCCTGAAACATCCTGGTCACTCTCCTCTGAACCCTCTCCAGCAGCGCTATGTCCTTCTTCAGATGAAGTCTCCAGAACTGTACACAGTACTTGAGCTGCGGCCTGACCAAAGCTTTATATAGAGGGAGGATCACCTCCCTCCTTCTAGATGTAATTCCCCCGGCTATGCAACCCAATATACTGTTTGCTTTGGCTGCTGCTGTTCAATGATTTTTAGAGTTATTCATTTTGATGTCTACCACCACCCCTAAATCCCTTTCTCCCAATGTGGCATGCAATGTGACCCACCCCAGGGTGTATACATGGTCCGGGTTATTGACCCCCAAATGAAGTGCCTTACATTTCCTGGCATTAAATTTCAGTCCCCACCTCTTTGACCACCCCTCCAGGGTATCCAGATCCCCTTGGACTGTCTCCCTCGCTTCCTCACAATCCACCAGTGCTCTCAGTTTTGAATCATCCGCAAAGAGACTCAACCTATTTCAACCTTATTGAATACTGTTTTTTTAACTGTTTATTTATAGCCTTTTCAATACATTCGAATACATTGAAATATTCCATGGTTAGAGGTATAGACAATAAGTAAAAAAGCAATACAATAATTAGTGTTGTTACACCTCTCATCCAGCAGTACTGCATAGGGAGGGAATTGCAGAAAATGGAACACGTCTAAGAGACCATAAATCCTGACAAAATAGCTGATGTAGCAAGACCAGGGATAATTCTTAAATGTCCAAAGAGAAGGTAGTTCAGAGTGAAACACTCTAATATGTCACACAAAGTGACCCTACTTATGCCATGTCATCAAAGACGGTAATAAACCAATAGTGTGACTATCTTTGTTCGTCACTACCCACATCCCACCGAATCAGAGAAAAAAAAACAGTTTGGCTTCCTCTTGTTTTTCAATGAGGGTGCTACTATTCTATTTCTATAGTAATAGAATAGTAGCACCCTCATTGAAAAACAAGAGGAAACCAAACCCTTCAGCATTAAACACTGCTATGTACAGTTAGGAAGTATAGAACAGGAATGATTTGTAGAACGTTAGAAACATTACAAATACTTGCATAGAGAAGCTTCAGCCTTCCTCCTCATGGTCAGAGTGTATGGGACCCTCCCTAGTAGAAAAATCCCCCTTAATTTTATCTAAACATTTTAGAGCTTTTGCTGGGTCTGTAAAAAGATAGGTCTTGCCAGAATACGTAATTTTAAGTCTGGCAGGGAGCTGCAGAGGGTGGGTCACTCCCAGTGCCCAGAGACCCATTCAGACAGAGTCAAATGTCTTACTGCGTTGCCGTGTAGCAAACCTAAGTTCAGGAAAGAGAAAGAATGCAGTCTCATCAGGTAGTAGGAGGGTCCCTTCTTTCCACCATGTTCAACACCTCATTGTGAACATGTTCTCTTGTGGTAACAGTCAGGATTGTCTGTGGCAATTCCAGGTTAGTGGATCATCACCGTGGAATGATGCAGTAAGTTTTAATGATTCAGGTGGAAAGATCCAGGACTAAGGAAGTTTTCAGTAAATCCACCACATATTGAAATAGATCAGAGCCCTCCAGTCCTTCCGACACCCCAATAGTCATAAATTCCTTGATCTCACACCATTCTTAAGGTTCTGAAGATGAAGTCAAAGGAGTTTATTTTCTTTCACCAATCCAGAAGTCACTACTCAGAACTTTTCCATGGCAGCCTTAGAAGCTATTATGTCGGTAGGCAAGGTATCAATCCAAGTCTCGATGGTTAATACTCACTGGTTAAAAGTATCCAGTGTTTTGTTAAGGTTGCCATTTGCTTGCTTAAATTCTGTTTTCAGATCCTGGATAGCCAGAAGTAAGGCTGTTTTGGTAGGTTCAGTGCCATCAAACATACGAACATACAGAAGAAGCCAGCAGATAAAGGCCTTGTCGGTCTATCAAGTCTGCTCGATTATTCAGCTTGTGGTCTATACCACAGCTTACTCCCCCCTTTCCCCCCACTTCCTCTCCTGGATGGGTCTCCTCTTGTGCTTATTTTACCCCTGACTCTATCCCATTCTCTTTTGAAGGTGTCCACTGTCTTTCATGAGATCAGCTCTTCTGATAGCTTATTCCACTCGTCCACCACCCTCTCTATGAAATAGTTTCTCCTTAGTTCCCTCTTGAATCTATCTCCCTCCAGCTTCATGCTGTGTCCCCTAGTGACCCCTCCCTTTTTAGCCTGAACATGTGGTCTGTATCCCCCTATTTATGCCTTTTAAATATTTAAAGGTCTCTATCATGTCTCCCCTGTCCCTTCTGTCCTCCAGGGAGAACATGTTGAGCTCTCCCAAACTCGTAGAATCCTCCTCCCATTCCATTTATCATTTTGGTCACCCTTCTCTGGACCCTTTCCAGGAGCTTGATGTCTTTCTTTAAATAGGGGTGCCAAAACTGAATGCAGTACTCCAGGTGCGACCTTATCAGTGATCTATACAATGGCAGGATAAGCTCTGCACAGCTGGAGGTTATCCCTCTGCTATGCACCCCAACATCTGGTTGGCCTTGGCTGTCGCCCTTTTGCACTGCTCTGAGTGGTTTAACCTCCCTGTTACTATCTCACCCATATCCTTTTCCTCTTCTGAGACCTTTAGCTCCCCCCCCATCAATATGGTAGCAGTACCTAGGGTTCCTGGACCCGAAGTGCATAATCTTGCACTTCTTGGCATTAAAATCCCAATTGCTAAGTCTTTGACCATTCCCCTAGTGTATCCAAATCCCTCAATATGTATACCCTACAGAAAAGGAGGGAGAGAGGTGATATGATTGAAACATTCAAACACCTTAAGGGCATTAACAAGGTGAAATAGTCTAATATGTTTCAATATAAGAAAAACAGCAGGACAAGAGAACACAGCATAAGATTAGAGGGAGGCTGATTAAGGGGTAATGTGAGGAAGTTCTTTTTCACAGAAAGGGTGGTGGATGCATGGAGTGGCCTACCTCAGGAAGTGGTGGATATGAATACAGTGCAGGGCTTCAAACAGGCATTGGATAGGCATAAGGGAGCAATACAGATGAGAATGAATAGATAGGCCATTGACAGAGCAAAGGCCTGTAGCACATTCATAAGGTAGAAAAAGAAATGGGCAGACTGGATGGGCCGTGTGGTCTTTATCTGCCGTCAACTTCTATGTTTCTATGTTTCTAAGTATTCTCTCCATTCTTCCTCCCCCTGCTTTTCTTTGTACCTGGAGAAGGCCTTTTTTTTTGGCCCTTACTGCTTCCCTGGCCCTTATCGAGAACCATAATGGTCTCTTGTACTTGTTACTTTTGGTTACCATTCTCATGCATAACTTAGAGACCTTAAGAATTACCCTTTTGTGCCCCCCCATCTCTCTCTTCCACATGTCCTGTGCTGTCTACCCCAACTAACTAGTCCCAGACCAACTCCCTCAAACTGTTGGAAGTCCACCCTTCTGAAATCAAGGACCTCAGCTCTTGCACTAATACTAATACAGGTCTCTGTGTCAGAGCTCCACCTGGAAAGCTCTCCCAGTGCTATTTTAAATTATTTAAAGTCCCCTGTGAGGTCTAGGAGAGTGTCATTAATAGCTTTGAGCTCCCTAAAAAATCTGTCCGTGCTGCTTGCATTGGCCTCCTGAACTGAGGAGGGAAGTGGGGAGTTGTTCTACCTATGCCGCTTGGCACCTAGGCTCATGCTGGCAGAGATAGTGGCACATTTTGAATCTTCATATTTTTGGGATCTACAGACATTTGGATCTCAAGAAAGGTATCTTTCAGTACCCAGGCAATTAGTTCTATCAAATGAGGCATGTAGCAAAGCTATACTTGAACTCTGCTTAAGACGAAACAGGTTTACTAGGAGTAAGTTATCAAACAAACTGATGTCAGTACATAATCTAACAGGGACCAGTGTGGTAATATCAACAAATGCTTGACATTCTTTTCCCACTGTGGAAAGTTCCTTTCCCTCTAGAAGTGGCAGTCATGGCCCCTGGACACCTTCTGCGTGGAGGGAGGAAGCTGGCATAGGCTCCAACCTCAAAGGTCAGGTAATGAGGGTGATATCCAGAAGATAAATCCTCACATCTCTGTTCTAATATACTCATAAATGCATGATTGCGAGGAAGAGAATGCATGCAGCATGTGGATACATGATGAATTGGCATAGTTTGGCTACAAGGACAGATAATGTGGGAGGACAGGTCACTGGGGGGCGCAAAAAAAGGAGAGAGACAGTAATAGGAAATGAAAGATTATGCATCATAAAATGGGGGGAAAACTTTCATGACCCAGGGAGAAAGATATGCATGCACCAAAATAGAAGAGATGAGCCAGGAGGGGAAGCAAAGGTACTGAGACCAGAATGGGAAAAATTTATCAATATGCTTCAGGTAAACTATTTTAAGGATTAAAGGGAACTGCCTTAACATGATGACAATATGCAACTGTAATGTCTTGTATTTAAGGTAAAACTGAACTGTTGGCCTGTAACCACATTATAATGAAAAGCAAAGGAAGTGACTGTAAGTTCTAAATTATCACCTGTGAATTTTAATAAAGCCGAGTTAAAAAAAAATAATAATAATAAAGTTTGGAAGAGTTGGCCAGAAAGCTGCTGCTTCCCAGCTTGCCATCACGTAACTCCCTTCTGTGGTCAATTTAATAAAGAAATGTTGTAAGTCTATATTTGGACCAGAACCTGTGCCCAGAGCTACTTCCATTTGACCCAGGAGACCATGCAGAAAAAGTCATATACCTTCAGGATGCCATATGTCCTTTATAAGTTTAAATGAGACACTTCTAGCAATTAAAATCGTCACCCCTCTTTTTTTGTGCTGTCCTCTGCCCCATGCTTGACCTGCCCACTTCTGCCAGAACAAGAGTACTTATTCAACAAAGCAACAACGTCTGTGACCTAGAGGCCACTGTGGTGGAAGCAAACCTGGACAGAGTGGCCATCACAGAAATGTGGTGCAACGACAATCAAAGCTGGGAGGTGGTTGTTCCGGGATACAATCTACTTAGGAAGGATAAAGTAGGCAAAAAGGGAGGGGGGTGGCATTATATGTTAGAGACACCATCAAGGCAACAGAGACACAATGTAATCATGGAAAAGCAGAAATATTATGGGTCACACTGGAGAAGAGAAAGGGAACAGCTATCCGTACAGGGGTGGTCTAGAGACCTCCATCTCAGGATGAATCTATGGATAAGGAAATGTTAGAATTGATTAATAAAATGTCAAATAAGGGGGAGGTGTTGATAGTTGGAGACTCTAGCCTCCCAGATGTGGACTGGAGCCTGCAGACAGCTGCTACAGCTAGGAGCAGAAATTTCCCTGAAGGCCTCAAAGAGGTGTTCCTAAACCAGCTAGTCACAGACCCAACTAGGGAAAAGGCAATACTTGACCTGGTGCTTTCAAACAGAGAAAATGTGGGAAAGGTCATAGTGGGAGAGCACTAGGGAAACAGCAATCACCAGACAGTGTGGTTTGAGGTACTAGCTGAGCACAAAACAAACCCCACAAGGACAAAAACCCTAAACTTTAGAAGAGTAGACTATCTCAAAATGGGAGCTTTCATGAGGTTAGCCCTAGGAGGAGTCACAGGTATGTCAACAGTGGAAGAGCAGTGGAAAACAATTAAAACAGCCATACAGGATGCAACAAAACTCTTTGTCAAACAGCTAACCAAAGGAAAGAGAAAGAGGCCACTTTGGTTTTCTGGGGAAGTGGCTAAAAAGGTTAAGGATAAGAGGGTGGCATTCAGGACTTACAAGCAGACTCAGGCAGTAGAAGACAGGGAGAGTTACCAAGTAAAACAGAGAGTAGCAAGGATGGCAGTTAGGTTGGCAAAAGTGCAAACGGAAGAAAAGTTGGCAGATTCAATAAAAAACAATAACAAAACAGTCTTTAGATACATAAGTGATAGGAAAAAATTGGGGGGAGTATTGTCAGGCTGAAAAGTAGGGAAGGAGGGTGTATGGAGGATGATGTACTCAAGATAGAAGTACTGAACGATTATTTCTGTTCAGGATTCACTGAGGAGGGGGAAGGGAATGGCCCATCTTTAAAGGAGAGGGACACAAAGGGTAGGGAGGTGGACACTAGTCCATTCTTAGAGGAAAGGATCCTCAGGGAGCTAACAGCAATAAAAATAGATAAGGTAATGGGTCCAGATGGAATGCACCCAAGGGTACTAAGGGAGCTGAGGGAGGTGTTGGCGGCACCACTGGCAGTTTTGTTCAGTCTGTCATTGGAGACGGGGAGGTGTCAGAGGACTGGAGGAGGACTGATGTGGTCCCACTACATAAGGGTGATGGCAAGGAGGAGGCAAGAAATTACAGGACAGTAAGCCTAACCTCAGTGGCATGTAAATTAATGGAAAAACTACTGAAGGAAAGGATAATGAACCTCCTGGCAGCGAACGGTCTCCAATACCCAAGACAACATGGTTGCACTGAGGGCAAGTCATACCAAATGAACCTTATAGAATTCTTCTTTTTTTTAAAATTTGCATTTATTGAATTTTCAATAAAACATGCCATACAGCAAAAGTACATCTGTAAATATATCTCAGTGACAGATCACCACTAGTGGTGATATACTGTACAGTAGTTTATATCTACGCCCTCTTTGTTTAGCGCTGCGGGCTGTACCATACATATTAGCACCCGAATGAATCCGCACAAGCACCTTGCATGTAGTTACAGCACATTCAAGAATTACCCGTGAATAGCAAGTACTTAAGGGCACTTAATGGTGATCACAATCATTAGCACTCTGTTGCGATTGCTGAAGAACAGTACCACAAGTGTTTGATTCCCATTTTCCCTGATGTCTATCCTTAGGTGGATTTCACAGTTACAGGCTGGCAAAAGAAAGTATCCCTTCGAGAGCAAAGGAATGGAGCCAGAGGATCTTGCTGAACAAGCTGGTGTTGAGCCAGGTGATGCTAAGGCAATGCTCCGTGAACTTATAGGACCCACTTCACCTTCTCCAAAAAAAGTACATCCTACTGCATACGCCAACTATTGCCCTGAGACACGCTTTGAGATAGGCAAGTATGCTGTGGAGAATGGCGTGATGGCAGCAGTGCATTTTTACACCCCAAAGTACGCCAAGCACAAAAACGAGAGCACAGTAAGAGGGTTTAAATCGGACTACATGAAGCAGCTGTGGGAAACACCTGACCCCACCTATCTCACCCCTTCATTGCCCAGAAAACAGCATGGGCGTCCTGCCCTTCTAATGTACGAGCTGGAGGAGCAACTTCGGAAAGTCATTTGTTGCTTGTGGGAACAAGGGGCTGTAGTAAACGCCCGAGTTGTTCACGCAGTAGCCCTTGGGCTACTTAAAACAAAGTCGTGACAAATATTGGTTGAAAATGGTGGCTATGTGAATCTCAGCACTAAGTGGGCCTGGCCATTCCTTCATCGTATGGGGTACAACAAGTGTAAGGGCACCAAAGCAGCACGAAAAGTTCCTACTGATTTTCTGACATTAAAAGCTGCTTTTTTAAAGAGAATCAGCACTGCAACAGCACAAGAGCTAATACCGCCTGAGCTAGTACTGAATCTGGATGAAACTGGCATTAATATGGTGCCAGTTTCACAGTGGACAATGGCAGCTTATGGTTCCAAACAAGTAGCTGTTCTCGGACTGCGTGACAAGCGTCAAATCTCGCTGGTGCTTACATGCACCTTATCCAGTGATTTCCTACCCTGCCAGGCTATCTACAAAGGTCAAACTACTGCTTGCCACACACAGTACACCTTTCCTGCTGATTGGGATATCACACACAGCGACAACCATTGGGCTACTGAAAGCACTATGCTGCACTACATAGAGAATGTTATTGCCCCCTATTGTGCCTGCACAGGTAAATCGCTGGGTCTTCCGCATGAACAAAAATCCCTCCTCATAATGGATCTTTTCTGTGGCCACAATACACCAGCTGTTCTCCAAAAACTCGACTATTTTGGTATAATACCAATATTTGTGCCTGCCTCATGCACAGACGCTTTGCAGCCATTAGATATTTCGGTAAATAAAATTCTAAAAGATCTGATGAAGCAGAAGTTCACAGCTTGATACGCTGACCTTGTATCACAGCAGCTGGAGACAGGCAAGGAATTAAAACCTTACTTGGGCATGCAGACACTCAAAGAACGACATGCACAGTGGCTTCACACCAGTTTCCAGGAACTCTGTGACAGAAAAGATGATGTGGTATGCGTTTTTTCCGAAGCAGGAATTCTTGGTGCCCATACCAAGAGCCTGAACATAACATTGGTAAGTCACTTTTTGCATTAATGTACTCAGGCAATACTGGTTTAGGTCTTGGTCCTGGTCCTGGTCCTGAGCAATGTTTTATTTTTTCCAGGTGTAGCCCTAGAGGAGATTTGTGTGGAGATGACCAACCAACAGACGACAAAACGAATGAAGAGCACTTTATGAAAACTACTGAGTCTTTTCTTTTTTCAGGAACAGAACAAAAGTTTTTTTTATTTACAATGCACAGTGCCTGTTAAGAGTGCAGTATTTTTGGGGCAGGCAGTCTTTTCTTTGTTTTATTTAAAATGATGTGCACTCAGAAATAAAATGAATAATTACTTACATGATGACATTAAATCACGCTCCAACAGTTTCTAATTTCACTCCTGTAATTATTAGCGTTCAGTTTATTTTAGCGCTTTTTCCATTTCAGCTAAAATAGCGAAAATAAACTGAACGCTAATATTTCCTACTCTACAGTATAACTCATTTTAGCGTCAGGATCTCATAATATACAGAGCTGAAATCTCATATGGGGGAATCTGAAATTAGTAAAAACAGGAAGAAATCCCTAGATGTGCTACTCATATGCTAAGCCTTGCAAGTTATGTGTAACTGTAATAACATTGGGTCAATAAGGAGAAAGTTTTAAGTAACATAAACATTACTATGTCCACAGTCTATACACAGGCAAAAAACCTATAAGAGATCAATTGGACTTTGTATCCCAAGCTTCCCTTCCCCCAACACTTCCACTTAACTTTTAACATACTTTGACTTCAAGCATAAACTGATTCTGAATATCCAAAACTCTATGCTGGTATCAATAAGCATAATGATTAGCCCACATAACATCCAAAATTGGCCTTACTGAAAAAGAAAACAATATTTCACAATTCTGATGCATCAAAAGGTACAAATTCCTCAGCATTTTCTCTTTCGTTTTTCTTTTTTCTTATTTAGTGCATAGCAGCTAGACTCGCTGCAATAACCACCACATGTGGTGGCTGCCATCTTAAGCAAAGTAACTGAAGAAATACATAGGTGCTGATCACAACTTTGCCACAGCTTGTACTATTTATATAATCAACATTGTACATGTCTATGTTTAATGTAGAAGGTGAATAAAAAAAAAATACATGGAAACCAGCTTTCAACTACTTTAGTCTGTATATTAACACCAGTTAGGGAAAAAAAAAGTATCAATCAAAAAGTCTCTAGATACCTTGTGGGTACTACTCACTGAACTCCAACTCAGGTATCTCAGTCCTTAGACTCCCAGTCAGCAGGAGCACTTCAAAATTCTGCAGCAGTTTTTAGAGTCCATTTACTGGCATCTTTAGGGTCGCTAAATTGATACGTTTTCCCTTCATATTGGATCTGAAGTCTCGCAGGTGCAAGTAGTGAGTGTACAATCCTCAAGCCCTGGAGCTGTTGTCTGATACTATCAAATTGCTTCCTCTTGGTTCAGGTCACATATAACCAATCTGGGAACATCTGAACATCCTGATCTTCATGTTTCAGTGGGTGAAGAGCTCTGGCTGCTGTGAGTAGGTAATCTTGAGTCCAAGGCCCTGCTGTAATCAATATGATGGTTCAAGGTAAGGCACCTTTACTCTGTGGGGTACGGGAATTAACTCGGTATGCACGGCAGATGTCCATGCCATCCCACTGATCAGGAAGTTGCAAAGTTATTTTCAGCCAGGTTCACATAACGTATAACAAATTTTCTCCCTCCGTACCTTCGGGGAGACCAATTAACCTTATGTTCATTGTGCAAGCCCCATTCTCAAGTGCTTCCAAATGGGCCCTCAGGTGGGAGTTTTCTTGTCTTAGTTTAGTGACCATCACAAAAGTTTTCTGTGAATGATCGTCAGCGTCCTTAGCTGAAGTGATAGCCACTTCTATTTTTGCATCCTGGGTGCCCATTCTCTCCAGTATTTTTTCAGTTTTAGTATCCATTGTGTGGACTATCTTTAGGACCGATTCCCATGGGGAGGCTCACCCATCTGTTGTCGGTTAGTGGGCTGAAAAGTATTCAGAGCTTCATTTGGGGCCTGTTGTACGTTTGTTCCAGATTTTTGATTTGCTCCTCCTGGCCTTTTCAGTCATCCCACAGTGCCAAAAAATGGTACAAAGATACCTGAGGTTGTTCTTCATAAAAAAATATATGCTTGTAGTTAAGAAATCTTGTATTTATACAGATTATTTAAATTGCAGAAGTTGTTAAGTGTGGAGAGCTGGTGCAAAGCATGTCGGTTCTGTAATGTGGCTCTCTAGTACCCCCCTTGTAGAATTCTTCAACTGGGTAACCAGGGATGTGGACCAGGGCAGGGCAGTGGACATGGCATAGCTGGAATTCAGCAAGGCTTTCAATACGGTACCACACAGAATGCTGCTAAATGCACTAGGGAGCCTGGGGGTAGGGTGCAAGATACTGAGATGAGTGGAGAACTGACTAGGTAACAGAACTCAGTGGGTGGTGGTAAATGGTGCATGTTCTGCAGAGGGAAGGGTGACCAGCAGAGTACCACAGGGATCAGTGTTGGGCATAGTCCTCTTCAATGTCTTCATCAGTGACATTGCTGAGGGGCTGGCAGGGAAGGTTTGCCTGTTTGCAGATGACACAAAAATGTGCAACAGGGCAGACACTCCGGGTGAGGTGGATAAAATGCAAAGGGACCTAAAAAAGTGGATGACTGGTCTAAGGAGTTGCAGCTGGGATTCAATGCTAAAAAAATCAAGATTATGCATATGGGTAACAATAACACAGGGGCAGAGTACAACCATCATCTCAGATGACCTGAAGAAGGCCAAACAACGCAACAAGGCAGTAGCAAGAGCCAGTGGGATGCTGGGTTGCATAGGTAGGGGTATAACCAGCAGAAGGTGGGAGGTTATACTCCCACTGTGTAGATCATTGGTGAGGCCTCACCTTGAGTATTGCATCCAGTTCTGGAGACCCCATCTCCAGGGGGACATAAACAGAGTGGCAGCTGTACAGAGGAGGGCAACCAAGGTGGTGGGAGGCCTACACAATAAACCCTATGGAGACAGGCTGAGGGAGCTGAATATGTACTCATTGGAGGAGAGGAGCGAAAGGGGGGACATGACTGAAACATATAAATACCTCACGGGAAGAAACAGAGTACAAGTGGATGAAATTTTCCAAAGAAAAAGTGCTAAAGAACTAGAGGCCACCACATGAAACTAGAGGGGGGAGGCTCAGAGGAAACGTAAGGAAGTACTTTTACACAGAGAGGGTGGTAGATAGATGGAACAGTCTGCTGGCTGAGGTGGTGGGGGCAGAAATGGTTACAGGCTTCAAGAAAGCATGGATCAGGCACATAGGAAGTCTGAGGACACTAAGGGAGTACCCATTAGGCTAATCTGGGATTCACAAGATACAAAATAGGGCAGACGCGGTGGGCCTGTGGCCCTTATCTGCTGTCAACTTCTATGTTTCTATGTATTCTTGTTTCAAATGAGACTCCTGTAAATATGCAGTACTGCTTTGCAATTTCTTTAGCTATCTCAGGACACAATGACATTTTTGTTTCAGTTGCCCCTCTTTAATATTCCACCACAATGCGTACATATAAGTTTTTTTAGTCATTTAATCTGCTGCCATTTTAGTCTCATCAACTGTTTGACTTTGCTTGTCTAAACTTCTGTGACTGCATTGTTTCTGCATTTCTGTACGTTGTTGTTATTCTCTTGTACCCCTGGGTCGCACCCGGAAACAAGCCTCGGCTCAGTGTGCTTTTCCTGGTTACCAAAAGTTTAAATAAATAAATAAATAATAAAATAAGTAACAGTGTGATAAGTGAAAGGTAAGCCTGTTGAACCCCCTGTTTATTTGTAAGAATTAGTTAAGTGGGCAGTGTATAGCAACGATTAGTGATTACTATTTCTGTGAGATTGTTTGCTTCTTGTAACTCACATATTACACAGTAACTTTTTAAAATCCAGTTTTAAACCACACACTAGCATAACAATGAAGAGATCTGTCACAATTGAAGGTGACACTAGGTACCTGTGTACAGAATGTAATATGTACATGATTGTTCAATCACTTGTTATGGATCCCTTTACTTGCACAAAATGTAGGCTCAATCTAGAATTGCAGATTGAAATAAATATGTTTTTCCTGAAATTAAAAGCAATTGACCAGGCACAACAACAGATGGCACAGAGATTAAACATGAATATAGATACTCCTGGACCCTTTGTTTGCCATATGGATCCTACTGAGTCACCAAGTAAGGGTGATAGTAGCGTGACAAGGGAAGGTAGTAAAATAAGTACTAAAAAGGAGAAAAAGTCTACTAATAAAAGAATTTTTAGAAAAGGTACAACAAACAATGTGCAGTTGGGGGCTGATGTAAAACTGCATGCACAACAAACAACATCTCATAATATAACAACAACATAAAATAAAATAAAAAGATGAGAGAACTGAACTCCTGGTTGATAATGAGATCTATAATGACAATGAATGGTTTGAAGTCCAAGCTAACAAAGTGGGAAAAAGAGGTAGAAGAGCTGAACAATTTGAAATTCCCTTGCTAAATCATTTTGACCCACTAGCAGCATTTGATAACCTGGAATCATCTAAGATGTTACACGAATCTGATATACCTACACAGTTGAAACCAGAAGAAAATAATACAGCAGTACTAGACACTGCACCATCAAAACAAAAAGGGTACATCACATAGCATTGTGCCACTGCTGGATCTTAACAGCTTGTGTAATCACATTAAAACCCCTATGGATGCTGGCCTGGTGGCGCTGAGGGCTGAGGCGCTGGACACCTTACCTCTCGTCACACCGGTGACCCGTGTTCGGGAATGGACATGGGGCGCCGGAGGTTGGCAGGGAGGAGAGGGATTGAGCATCCCCAGGACTGCTCTCCTTCTCCAGGGAGGGGGGAATCACAGTGCTCAGCAATTGTCTGCCACCTAGCAGAGGCTGGGAGGTGGCACGCCAGCATTAAATCTGTGGGCGAGAGTCTGCGGCAGGTGCCTGGCGAGGATGCACACAGGAGTGTGCACACTGCCATTGCTGGTGCCATTGTACACCGAGACCTCGGGGGGAAGGAAAGAGGAAAAATGGGAGTCCTCTGCGAGGATGATGATGGTACCCTCCGCGATGGCCTGGGAAGGCACCTCCCTGAACACTAAATCCGGGCTGGTGGGTCGAGTTGCTCCCCACCCCCTGCCACAAAGGATAAGTGATGGGTTCTAGGGAAGGGGATCTCATACCCGGTGCCGGGCATGGGGGGACGTCAGAAGGGATGCAGAGGACTCCAGGAAAAGAAAAAAATAGATAACTGCAAAAAAAAAAAACCCTATGGAAATTAATGAAGTACCATTAAATAGAGATGTGATAGTTGTTGGTGATTCAATTATTAAAAATCTTGATAGTTTAATTTGTAACTCAGATAAAACATCTAGAACCATCTCAAGTTTCAGTGGAGCTACATTAAGTGATATCACAAAAATGATGGACAATATTTTGCACGACACAGGCAACAATCTCCTGGTCATTTTACATGCAGGGTCCAATGACACTTGGCACGAACCAATGCAAAACAAGATTTTGTATCCTTTACAAATAAATGTATGGCTATAGGATGTGAGGTGATTATTTTTGAAATCCTCCTGATTCCACGAGCATCAAGACTACATCAAATAAAAATTAGAGATAATAATTGGCTCTGTAACTGGTGTATGAAACAGAGTATTATATGTGTTACACACTGGGAAGAATTTTATGGAACAGCTAACTTGTATTCACATGATGGTCTTCATTTAAGCAGAAGAGGAAATAAAATCTTGGGGACACAGCTCAATGCAATCATTCAGAAAAATGTAAACTAAAGGCTAGGGGGAGAGGTTTCTTAGGAACACATCTCTTAAAAATGATAAAAGTAATAAAAGGTCAGTAATAAATACATCTCAATTACAAGAAAGTATCAATAATGAAAACAATCATGACCAATGTTTGGGTATGCTATTATTAAATGCTAGAAGTTTAAATTCTAAAATTGATGAATTACAACTTTTTCTAAGTAGGAGTAATATAATCATTTGTGGTATCAAGGAGACTTGGGGCACCGATGAAGCATGGAACATGGATATTATAGGCTATAATAGATTTTATAAGAACAGGAAAAATTGTATAGGTGGAGGAGTAGCTTAATATGTAAGAGATTACATTAAATCCTTCAAAATTTTTACAGAGGACAATGTCAATGAAAATGACTGTATATGGGTTAAATTGCTGTTTAATAATTTCTTTGACTGTTGGGCTAATTTATCGCCCTCCAAATCTAACCACTGAACAAAATAATAATCTTCTTCATACTATAGACATCAAAAACATTATAGGTGATTATGTACTTATTGGGGATTTCAATTTACCTCACATTAAATGAACTTCCTTGGAAAGCAAGTCATCATTAGTTTAGTTTTTTTTTTTTAATTAGTTGTTTAACCAGGAGTAGCACACTAAGCTGAAAGCTTTTTTACAGGTGTGACCTGGGAGCACAGGGAAGTTAAGTGACTTGCTCAGGGTCACACAGTATGTAAGTGGAAGCTGTGGGATTCAAACCCAGGTCTAGTCTGCTGGATGTCACCAAATTTGCAGCTCAGAGCCTTAAACCACTGCGCTATACTGCCTCATTAGAAAAAAAATATATAGACTTATTTGTTCAGTTAAACCTTGAACAACTCGTTCTCTTACCAACTAGAAGAAATAATACACTAGACTTAATTTTAACAAATTGTGATGAAAAAGTTGACAATATTCAACTCCACCCGCCACTTGGAGATTCAGATCATAATATGGTATCAGCCTCTTATAAAAACAATATTAGAAATACTAAAGGTAAAACAGTTGTAAGAGACTTTCATAAAGCAGACTATCATAAAATGAGGACTCTTTTGGGAAAATGGGAGTGGAAAAAAGATATTCTTGGTAAAAACCCTGAAGTCATCTGGGAATTAATTACATCTAAATTCATGCTGTGCATTGAGAAACATGTGCCTATTAGAGTTAAATATAATAAAACTGGAAGAATTCCACCACGGTGGAACAATAAAATTAAAAAACAGATTGGCAAAAAGAATAAAATATTCCAGAAATTTAAGAAATCAAAAACTTCTGAACTACACAATAAACTCAAATTATGTAATAAAAATAGTAAAGGAATGATTAAAAGAGCTAAAAAAACAAACTGAACTTAAATTAGCATCTGTGGTTAAAGATAATAAAAACAGTTTTATAATTACATTGGTACATTAAAAGGTAACCAATATACCATAGGGCCTTTAAAGACTGATAACGATATAATTACTGCCAAAGAAAAGATGGCAGAAACATTGAATCAATATTTCTTAAGTGTTTTGGAAAAAAAAAGATTCCCAGATTCAACAGTTTGACTTAACTCAACCTTATTTGTACTGAAGAAGTTTATGACATAATAAAATAATTGAAAACCAATAGCTGTCCAGGACCAGATGGCACATCCCCGAGACTTATTCAAGAACTAGCTCCAGTAATAGTTGAACCCCTCACATATCTCTTTAAGAAATCCATTCAGGATGGAGTGGCATTAAATGATTGGCGCATAGCTTCTGTGATTGCAATTCATAAAGGAGGCAAAAGAGATGAACCTAAGAACTTTAGACCCATAAGTTTAACATCAGTAAAATTATGGCAAAAACTACTACAAAGTTGAATTAATGAACACTTGAATAAGAATGGACTAACTGATATCAGTCAGCATGGATTCGTACCTGGGAGGTCATGCTTGACTAACCAAATCAATTTTTTTGAGCCCATAAGTCAGGCACTAGACGCAGGTATTCCTAGTGATGTAATTTACCTCGATTTCGCTAAAGCATTTGACAAGGTATCTCACCAAATATTAATAAATGAGTTATTAAAGATTGAATTACCTCTCAATATTGTAAGCTGGATTAGCTCCTGGTTAAGCGAAAGATATCAAAAGGTTTCAGTTAAAGGGTATTACTCATCCTGGGGTAGTGTTACTAGTGGTGTCCCTCAGGGATCAATTTTGGGACCAACCCTCTTTAATATTTTAGTCACTACCATGCCAATACTTTACAAAATATGGTTAGCCAAATATGCAGATGATTGCAAGTTGGGGGGGCCTTGTAACTTCAACAACAGATCAGAACAAAATGCAAAAACAACTTGACTTACTTATGGTATGGTGAAATTATATGCATACTCAATTTAACTTAGAAAAATGCAAAATTATGCATTTTGGAATAAATAATCCAGGTTATAATTATAAGTTAGGAAACTACTTATTGCAGCCTGTATCCGACGAGAAAGATCTTGGAACTGTGATTACTAATGATCTTAACTTTGACAAAAACACCACTTTAAAAGACAAGAAGTGTAATAAAATAATTAGTTGCATCTCAGCCAATATAAAAAGTAGGGAACACAAGGTTTTAATGCCACTGTATTCCAGCTTGGTGAGACTGCATCTTGAGTACTGCTCTCAGTTCAATAAATCTCATTCTATTAGAAGTTGTAAACTAGTTGAGGGAGTTCAGAGGAAATTTACAAAAAAGATAAGAAATCAAGCTAATTTAGACTATGCTACAAGATTAACAAATTTACAATTATACTCTATGGATTATAGACAAATCCGTGGAGACTTACAGTATGCTTCACATATAAAGCACTAATAGATAGTTACTTGAGTGCAACTATAGGTCTGACATTGAACAATAACAATACCAATACAAGAAATAATGGATTTAAACTTAGAAGTGAATTTATAAAAACTACTAAAAGAAGCAAATACTTTACACAGAGGGTGATCAATATATGGAACAGCCTACCTGCATATTAAGTATCCAATCCAACTATGGATACATTTAAAAATAGACTTGATCTTCATGTGGGAAATAGAAAATACCTCTATCACCTATAATATAGGTGTGAGTTCCTTAAAGGGCATCAAGCCTATTGAACTTGTATACATTCTATGAATCCATGAAAGGGGGTTACTAGTGGGGTACAGCAGGGTTCAGTACTGGGGCTGGTCCTTTTTAATGTCTTTATAAGTGACATTGCAGAGGGACAGGAAGGGATAGTATGTCTCTTTGCAGATGACACAAAGACCTTTTTTTTTTACTTTCTGTTTATTGTTTAAAAATAAACCTTTACAGTCAGTACTCTCTTGCAAGAGAACAGGCAAATGATTGAAGATACATTTGGATTAGTATTATAAACTCTTACAATCTTGCACTGTAGGAGTTGGGGCATAAGACAAGAAGTAGCAAGGTCCCATATAAAGTCCAAAGGTAATGCCAGCCGCATCACAGCATAGGTCAAAATCCTAAGGGAGAACAAACAAGGGAGAAATACACACTAACTAGTAGTGCTGGGGTACCTAAAATTAGAAGGATACAACATAAGAATTAGACCCTCCACACCCTTCCTCCCCTCCACATTGTCAAGAATAATATAATTAACAATTAGGCAGTTAACATTTAACAAGGCATTTAACCAGTTCCAACAGGAAACCATTCTACTGACCACCTGAATAAAAACATTCAAAATATAAGCAGTAGCCTCCGGGAAATAAATGGGGGAACTGGATATTTATATAGTAAAAAATTATTGAAAAGACATACTTATCGTATTGCCAGTACTCCCCATCTCCCTCTAGGAGAACCTGCCTCCTTTATCAGTTTGTAATAGCAGGTAATCAGGTGAACTTTTAAGCAGAAATCAATACTTTTAAATGGACAATTTTAGAGTCCCTCTTTTAGTCCCCTTCAGAATCCGAATTCTCCGACTCTAACTGCCGTGGGAGGATGTGCTTTAAATTCCTGTTCAGTTTTCTCTGCCCACCATCCGGCATCTCCAGGGTTGTTGAACTTCCAGGTTTTTCCCCCATAAGTCTCCCTCAATTGGGCTGGTAGAAGAAAAGAACGTATGATCCCCAAATGGCATAGTTTCTGGCACACCATGTCAAATTGCTTGCCGCGAGCACGAGTCTAGAATGACAAGTCAGGGTAAAGTTTCACATCTATACCTTGTACAGACAAAGGATAAGCTGCCCTTGCTGCTTTAATCAATCTGTCCAGAATTTCTTGACCAGTTGTTTTTAGGACCACAGTGCCTGGGGTACCTGGATCCGAATGCCTTATTCTGGATGTAATTTGAAAGAAGGGGGAGTGATCTGATAGATATGAAGTTTGTTATCATAACACTTAATGTACTAGCAGACCCAATCTCCAAGGTTTTTAATGCCTCCCTAAAATTGGGGGCATTCCCAGATGCCTGGAAATCCGCCCTGGTTACACCAATTTTCAAATCCGGGGATAAAACACTCACTGTTAATTATAGGCCTATATCCATCCTCCCACCCCTCTCCAAAGCTCTAGAAAGAATAGTCTCTGAACAACTTACTGACTTCCTGGACAGTCACCAGCTACTCTGCAGCAATCAGCATGGTTTCTGCAAAAAACACTCTACCATCACCACACTGGTGGACTACACCACTCAGCTCTTCAATGCCTTTGACCTAGGGATGGCGTGGGGGGGTCAGTCTTAATTGACCCTACAAAAGTGTTTGACTCAGTTAATCACCAGCTATTACTAAACACACTGCTCTCCATGGGACTGGCCCCTGATACATTCGCCTGGTTTCGTAGCTATCTGACGCAAAGAACTCAACATTTTAGAATCGGCGACTCACTCTCTGACTCTAAGGTAGTGGCCCTTGGGGTACCGAAAGGGTTTATACTTGGACCGCTCCTTTTCAGCCTGTTCATTAACTGCCTCCCTGAAGCCTGCCCAGCTAGCATCATTTTATATGCAGATGATGCCGTTATATCAGTCCCAGGTAGGGACCACTTGGCCATCGAGGAAGGCCTACTCCATAGTTTCCACAAACTTGAAACCTGGTTCTGTCAACATAAACTGCTACTAAACCATAAAAAAACCAAAAGCATGCTGTTCTCGGTCCCACAGAACAAAAGGAATTTCGGCCCCCTTCGAATTCTGAACCAAAAGGGCGTCACACTTGAACAAGTCTCCTCATTTAAATATCTGGGTGTTTACCTTGATGACACTCTCAATTTCTCCCACCAAATTGATCAAGTTGTCAAAACCACCAACATGAAACTGGTCATCCTCTACAGAAACAAGCACTCAATGACACCTGTGGCCTTCCAATTAGCCACAGGCAGCACAGTATTATCATCTGTTGACTATGGCTTACCAATATACATCGCAGGATCAGACACTGCCCTAAACAGGATAAAAAAACTCATGAACAGGGTGTGTCGTCTGGCACTTGGGGCTGATCAAAGGACTCACACCTGTGCACTTTACTCTGAGATGGGCTGGCTCCCACTGTACCTAAGAGCCCAATACCAAACATGCCTGATCGTAAAAAAAAAAGCACAACTAGGCCTCATGCCAGAATCCATAAGCAGTCTGTTCAAGAAGGCTGTGCACACTAAACAAACAAGAAATGTGACAAAAGGAGGACACAAGTCCCTTTCAAGTACACATCACTGGCCCAAAAATCCATTACTTTTAAGGGCCCCAAATGGTTTAATGAGCTGCCCAAAATGCTGACAGGAAACACAAAGCTGAGTCTGTTCAAAAGGGGGCTACGGTCTCACCTTAAGAATGTAGCCACCTGTAACTGTGCAAGAAAATAATTTGACATATGCCTCCTGCCTTATCCCCCACCTCCTCACCTCTTCCCTTCCCCACTCCCCCACCTTCGACTTAGAACACTCCTACACCACCTTTCCTCTTTCCTCTTTACTTCTGTCCCACACCACCTCTTGCTACTTTGACAATGCCAGTCTGGCTGCTCACCTATTCCCCCATCATCCCCAAAGCTTAACACGGACCAATTATTGACATGTCTCACTATTCCCAGTGGATCCCTACCCTGCAACAACTTGATGTAATGTAATTTACTTTACTTTTTAAGATGTACCTGAAACTAGCAAGTCTTGTACCTCATGTGCCATTTTAATGATGTTCATGATGTCTACCATGTTTTTCTTTTTTCACTGTTATCTTAATTTGTACTTATTGTATTGTATTGTATTTGTATTGCTCTGTTTTGTCCCTGACTTGGAACCTTTGAAAATGAGTCTTTGATTTATAGGTATTAATCCCAGTCGAAATAAAAAAAATAAAAAGGCCTGCCGCAGTTCAGACCAGTCAAAATCATCTGGGATGCTGATAGATTCTTTTCAAATTTTCATCCCTGGTGACAGCCCCCAGGACTCCCACCTACTACCCATTCCCGTTGCTCTCCCGGTCACCCCCGGCTTAACCCCCGGAGGGCGGGGCCGTGGCACCGGCATTCGGTGCCACGGGCTAGTATCTAGCTGGGAGAGCTTCTGGCAGCAGAGGGTAATTGAAGCCCCAGGGAGGGCTTTACTGAGATAGGGGTCCCGCCATGCTTTTTCCTTCCCCTGTGAGCTGGGGCAGAGACGTGCAATGACGCCTGCATCTGTCCCGCCCCAGAGAGCATCAATTTCACATCACATGCAGGGCAGCAACCCGGCCTCCACCAGGTGTCACTCCTGTGCGATCGTAGGTCCCCCCCTTCCCCCCAGAGAAGGAGAGCAGTCCTAGGGATGCTCAATCCTTCTCCCCCAGCCGGCCCTCTGACGACCTGAATCTGTTCCCGAACCCGGGTCACCGGCATCGCGAGCAGAAATCCAACCGCTGCGCCGATGAGCTGGCTGGGATGCTGATAGATTCAGTGAGCCATTGTTTTACATAAACAAGAAAGTTCATCCCTTCGATACCCTCAGCTAGGCCCACTATGCTCACATTTCCTGCATGGAGGATGTTCTCTGTTGCCTCCAACCTGCTTCTCAGTTGTTGATTTTCTTTTGTGAGGTGGGCTGTGGTGGCTTGCATTGACAAGGAATGTTTGTCGGCCTCTGCTACCGAGAAAGAAAGTGCAGTAATGGCAGCATCGTGCATTTCAAGCTGCATGTCTTTTCTATTTTAGCATCCATTGAACAAACTGAAGCCAAAATTGTCTGCCAGGGAGGTTCTTTAGTGTCCGACAAGGTAGCGGGGTCCAGCTGATTTTCTTCCCTGCTCTCTGTGCTGTAAGTTGCTGCAGGCTGTTGTGATCTGGAGGCTTGAGAAGATACATTTTTATTGCGCTCCATAATTGAATTTGGTATCTTTTGATAGCTAGAGGGCTTAGGAAAATAAAGAGCCCTTCTAAAAAGTTTTGAAATGCCTTTAAATTTGATTATTCTTGCTTTTTGTGGAGGTAGTAGAAGAAAGCAATGGAAGGTGCTTCCTGCCTCGATGCTGGCTCTCTGGGGCCCCCAATGACACAAAGATCTGCAACAGGGTTGATACGCAAGGTGGGGTGGAAAGGATGAAAAGGGACTTAGCAAGGTTGGAGGAATGGTCAAATGTATGGCAGCTTAGATTCAGTGCAAAGAAGTACAAAGTAATACACCTGGCAAACAAAAACCCAGGGGAAGCATACACAATGGGAGGTGAGATACTGACAACAACAAAAATGGAAAGGGACCTGGAGGTAGTCATATCAGATGCCCTAAAGGTGGGCCAGCAATGTGAGAAGGCAGTAAGGAGGGCTGGGGGAATACTGGGATGCATAGGGAGAGGCATCACCAGTAGAAAACAGGAAGTTGTTGGCCCTCTGTACAGACAGTTGGTAAGACTACATCTGGAGTACTGTGTACAGTTCTGGAGACCCACATCTCCGCAAAGACATAGACAGGGTGCAGGCTGTCCAGAGGAGGGCAACCAAAATGGTGCAGGGTCTGCACCAGAAGACATATGAAGAAAAACTAAAGGAGCTTAAGATGTATAGCCTCAAGGAAAGGAGGGAGAGGGGGGACATGATAGAAACTTTCAAATACCTCAAGGGAATCAACAAAGTCCAAGAGAGTAGCATCTTTCAGAAAAAGAGATATGCAAGAACAAGGGGTCACAATTTGAAGATGGGGGTCGGCTCAGAGGTAATGTGAGGAAGTATTTCTTCACAGAGAGGGTTGTAGATGCATGGGACAGCCTTCCTGAGGAGGTCGTAGAGTCAAAAACAGCGGGGGAATTCAAGAATGCATGGGACAGACATAAGGCAATTCTATTGGGGGGAGTAGGAGGAAATAGGCTGTTGGTTAACTAGAATTTGCAGCTTATCCATTAGGTAGGGAAATGGGCAGACTAGGTGGTCCAAGCAGTCCTTATCTGCCATCAAATTCTATGTTTCTATGTGTCTAAGCTGTCAACAGGAGGTAAGATCTGGGACACACTATCTTCGATTTTGTTGCACCTGCAAAGAAACTGACAAGAACTCTGATACATTTTGTGAGAAACAGGATGTCTCCTTTGTTTATTTTTTACTTTATATTCAGTTTGCATAAAATACAAAACCATATTACAATAGAAGCCTCTTAAAGAGGACACCTCCATGGACACCCTATTGTCCTCTTTAAGTGGCCATCCCATTTATCAGAAGCAACCTTTTTTTCCATCACAACTGGTAAAGACTTTGCTCATTAGACACACACAGGCATTACAGTTTATTTAAATTTATTTAAACTTTTGTTATCTGGGTAAACAAGGCCCTTTTTCAAATATGAGTCGGGACCACAGTAACAAACAAAACAGAGAAAACAAAAAAAAACATCAAGAAGTACTGGATACCAGTGCTATTTATGATTACAGCTCCTTTTTGTAGAAGTGTGTTTGGTTCTTGATTTAATCTTTATTTATTTGGTGAAAGCAACATACGGAACTTTAATTAAAATCACTCTGCTTTCACTTAGCAACTTTTGAGAGAGAGAAGTTGGGCAGCTGCAAAGCCTCAATAACTTTTATTTTCTCACTCAGTGGGAGGTTGACTCTTTTGTTGTTGCTTATAGATGCCATCCTGCAAACCAAACACCCTCCACAGAGATGCTAAACACACTCCAGAGAGATGCTAAGCAGGTGGGAATGGGAAACAGCTTAAATGCAAGGTACTTAATGAGGCACGATCAGCACCTTTTCCTACACCTGTGACTAGATAATCATCCCAATTAAGTGACAGGACCATCCCAATTAAGGAGAAGGTGGTCCCATTGAATAACATTAGCCAAAAATCGGTGCCATGGGGATTGTCCCAATTAAGCGGACGTCCGCTTTAACCGCTTCCCTTTTAAGTGGCTTCTACTGTATATCAGCCAGTGTTCAACAAATAGACATAGGGATATATCCGTCACACCATCCAGAGTGTGTCTTGCTGAACAGATTATGATCGGTTCTTCTCTTTTTTGTTTTAAGCGCATTAAATACAGTTAATATAAATTTAGTACAAACTGATCAATAATGTGTACTCACATTATAGTAAATAAAAAGAAAAATAAGAAATCCAGTTAATAAACCATCAAAAACAACCAACTGGGGCTCGACACATAAACATATGCTTGGCTGTATAGTAGGGGGTGCCGCTCAGGAGGGGCACTGTCTCTCCAAAAGTAACTTACCAAGCTGTTAGGAAACTGGATAGCTTCCTATCTTTTTTTTTAACACAGCAATTACCATCCGACAAGAACTTGTGCATATTATTCTAGAATTGAAATAAGTCCTCCCCTAATAATCCTGATCCCTTATGGCCCCTGTATTACATTCCATCTTATCCACTTTTCAACAAATTTCTCCTGCCTATTTTGCACCTGATAAGTTAGAGCTTCCATGTTTTGTATGTTTACAATAATCGGTTTCCATTCTGCGATAGCTGGTGGAATCAGATTTAACCAACTCTGAGTGATAGCTTTATTATATGCAGTGACACACATATACCACAAATATAGATAATTTCCTCCCTTAACTTACCTTGGAGGGAGTCCCAGAACCAAATTATACAAGGACAGGGGTCCTGTTGTTTGGAATAAGTTGATTATATTCTGTATAATCTCTCGTTTAAAAGATTCTATAATCAGGCAAGCAAAAAATATATGGGAATGAGAAGCATTCTCTTCTCCACATAAATGCCAACAGAAAGGAGATGTGGTCGGGTTCGATCTAGTGACCCGGTTGGGGCTCAGAAAGTATCTCACTTAAATTTTCCAGAAATATTCTTGCCATAATGGTGGTGCCATCACTTTGGAAAAGTTCCCCCAAATCTTATTCCACTCCAGTTCATATAAATGAAAACCAGCCTCCTGCTCCCACTTCATCATAAGAGGTCTAGCTACTTCCTCTCTATGAGTTCAGAAACTTATATATCTTGGAAATAGCATGCCTGGGCTTTGAGAAAGAGAAAAGCTCTGCTAGGGTTGGACCTGATGAGGGAACATTTAAGTGATTAGGCAGCTGCCTTAATTTTGTTTATATATAGGCTTGGATTTGTAAATAATGTAGTTTCTTCCTGGGAGTCCATCCTAATTTTCCAGAGCATTCCTCAAAAGGCAAGACAAGGTCTCCCCTCATTATCTGTGCTGGGCAATAAAAACCTAGAGCTGCCTGCCTCCTATACCAGGGGTCTGCAGAGCCGAGTAAAATGTCTGAGGCCTTTGTGAACCAACATTGCCTCTAGATCTCTCTTTACCCCATCATATTTTTGGAACAGATCCCAAGCCTTAAGGGGCACCTGGATAGCAGAATATTCATTAGTTATACAGGGTCTTGTGTGAGGAGGGTCAAACAGGCAAGAAGATGCAGAGGAGTCATGTAGGAAAGTCCTCTCCATATTCTGCCAATGTGCCCATGTAAGAATATGTGACCAAAATAGTGCCCATCTCACTTGGGCTGCGAGCCAATATTCTAACAAATCCGGTACGGCTCTTCCCCTAGATTTCTTACTTGCCATAAGAAAGGGCCCTCTGATCCATGGTCTCCCATTAGCCCAAATGAATTTGAAAATCTTGGTCTGAGTGTCCTTAAACCAACATTGTGTCAACTGTACAGAGACACTCCGAAATAAGTACAAAAGTCTTGGGAGGGGGTTCATTTTTAATGCTTGAATTCTGGCATGTGTTTGTAAGGGTAGTAAGGAACAGCATTTCATATCTTCCCCTGTTTGTCCAAGGATGGGTTTATAGTTATCCATATGTAGGTGTTTATTAGTAGCTCTTAATGTAACCCCTAGATATTTAAGAGTGGGCATATCCCATCTCATCTTATATTTAAGATGGAGTAAGGGGGGTCAGAGTTAAACTTCAAGATCTCTGTTTTCATGGAGTTAAGCAAATATCCTGAGGGTGTCAAAAACTCTGCAATCACATCTATTAGTCAAGGTAACAACATGTTTGGAGAGGTTAAATATAATAGAACATCGTCTGCATATAGCGCAACTCTATGTTCCTGTCCTCCCACCTCCACTTCATGTAATGTCTGATCCATCCTAATCCATTGAGCCAAAGGCTCAATATATAATGCAAATAATAATGTAGACAGTGGACATCCTTGTCGGGTGCCCTGTCCCAACCCAAAACTCTCAGAAACCATCCCATTCATGCAGATATATGCCTGGGGGCCTGAATAGAGACACTTTATGGTGTCTACAAAGCTGTCAGGAAACCCAAACCCAGCGAGGACCTGATAAAGAAATTCCCAATCAACTTGGTCAAATGCTTTTTCAGCATCTAAACTTATGATCGTGGCAGGGGTATTGCATTTATTCAAATGATCTGAAATATGTATGGTTCGGCAGACATTGTCTGGAGCCTGTCTATCAGGGACAAATCCAGTCTGGTCTCTATAAACCATCATCAGTATTATTTGTTGAAGACATTCAGCTAACATAGCTATTAGAAACTTATAATCTATATTAAGGACAGAGATGGGCCTATAAGAAGAGCAATGTGTAAGGTCCTTGCTGGGCTTGGGAATCACCAAGATCACAGCCTGTCTCCAGGAGTGGGGTAGAGTGGAGCCATCCTCTAGAATCTCCTGATATGTGGGTCTTAAAATAGGAATGACAGACTCATTGAACTTTTTATAAAATTCTACAGGGAGACCGTCATTACCAGGAGACTTCCCAGTTTTACCCTCCCCAATTACTGTATTGATCCCAATATCCATTATAGAAGCTACAAGGCAGGCACCCAAATCCTCAGTCATGTTCGATAGGTTCAACCCACTGAGAAAATTCTTGATTTTGCCCAATCTCAGGTATTTCCTGTTGAGTACAAAGTTGTTTATAATATACTGTAAAGGCTTCAGAGATTTGATCAAGAGTAGTGACCTTAACCTTAGTCTGTCTGTGGACTATATGTATTATTTGTATGTGAGCCCGTCTTGCCCTAAGCCTAAGAGCTAAAAGTTTTAAGGCTCTAGGACCCTCTTCATAATATTTTTGTTTAAGGAATGGCAGATTCCATTCAACTTTAAGATACAGGATTTTACTGAGCTCTCTCCTAAGGGTGGTCAACTCTTTCTCTTTCTCTTTCTATCAAACTTTTTTTGCTGCAAGTTTTCTAGAGTCTGGACCTGCATCTCTAAACTTTTTTGTTTTTCATATCTCTGCTTTTTCCTAGCTATAGCTATCGCTATGAGTTTACCCCTGACTATAGTCTTTATTGTATCCCATATCATTCCATGACTTATTTCACCATTGACATTATCCTGAAGGGTCTGGGCTATGGTTTGGGGGATTTGTTCCACCACCTCTGAATCATTAAGGAGAGATAAGTTTACTCTCCAGAAAGTATTTTTTCTGGGTAGAGAAAGGGCCATTTTTTTTTGTTTAACTCTTTTTTATTAAATTTTCCAGCATAATAAAAGGAAAAAAAAAAACAGAGTACAATCACAGAATAAAGGCATCACAGATCATAGCTCCATAAAGTCCATTAATACAGATAAATCCATGGCCTATCTCAGGCTTCCATCTCATTTAAAAAAAAAAGACCATATATAAAGGAGAAAATGAAAATATACAAGAGATAATAATAAAGACAAAAAAAAAGGCAAAGACACGATACTGCGAAAAATGTTCTATTCTATGTAAATAAGTTAACCTATATACATATATACCAAGGTCTTCTACACTTTCCACATAATTTTATTCCTTCCCCTCAATCAGAACTATTAATAGATTAGACCTATCATTCAAACCTCCAAGCCTCCCCTTAGCAACCCTTTCTTATCCTACCCAGCATTCAAGATCATGAGCTCATCCACTGAGAGTGTACCCATAAAGTTCATCCATTGATTCATAAATTTGTCTATCTTATCCTGTAGCTGATATGATCTCTGCTCCAGTGCCAGTGCCCGGATGGACAAAAGGCGCCACTGTGTCACCGTAGGGGGATCTCCTGACACCCAGGTGTTGAGGATCACCTGCCTAGCTTGTGCCAATAATATTCTAATCCACCTCTGGTATGGTGTCCAATTTCCTCCCTCTCCCTCCTCTATGCTGAACAACAGACTAAGGGGGTAGCTGGAACCTCCCTGCCCTGCATGGTACTTAGCTGCTGTCCCACCACCCTCCAATAATCCTTCAGAGAGGGACAATCCCAGAAACAGTGGAGATAGGTACCCCTATGTATCCTGCACCTTCCACATATTTCGGATACTTCTGGGTGCAGTCTATGATTCACCACTGGGGGGGCAGTAAAGTCTATGCACAAATTTGTATGCACTTTCTTTGTATTTATTACAAGCCAGGAGCCCTACATGGGATCCTAGTATTAATCCCCAGTTATCCCGGGATATGGCCAAGCCCATGTCCCTTTCCCATAGCTGTCTTGTCTTATCCGATAGATCCTTGACACTCTGCCTTAAGAGGCTTACCGCCTGCCTTAGAACCTCAGAAGGGTCCCTCCTTGCCATGCCTATTAGCCCTTCCAGCTGCTCCATCCCCAGGCCACCTTCTCATTGCTTTTCCACCTCCTTTATTAGATTCCTAACCTGAAAGAATCTATAGAGATGAGTGGCCAGTATCCTTAGCCTCTCCTGTAGCTCCTGAAAGGACAGTATGGTGCCCTTCCTACACAAGTCTCCCAAGCAGCGCGACCCTTTTCTCTCACACTCCTGGAAGCCCCCATCCTCTATACTGGGTCTAAAAAAGGGGTTTCTCTCAATAGGTAGCAGTAACGTCTCTTGTTTCTTACACCCCAGGACCGTCTTTATTCTGGCCCAACTATCTAATACCAAGAAAACCAGTGGATTAGGGTGTCTTAGAGATGCATAGCCCCTCCTCCCTCGTTCTGACAAATAGGTGGTCAGCTGACCTCCCACCCCTCTCTCCTCTAGTTCCAACCAACTGTCTGTCTCCTCCTCACTGAGCCAATCCTTAATAATCCTGACCTGTGCCGCCATAAAATAATGCTTTAGGTCTGGGAAATTTAAACCTCCCCTCTCGGTGGTCGCCTTCAACCTCTTCAAGAACATCCTCGCCCGCTTCCCCCTCCACAAAAACTCCCCAAACCCTCTTTCCAGGGTCTTTGTATCCTTATTGTTGAGGCCTACCAGGAGCAACTGCAACAGATACAGAATTCGGGGTAGGATATTCATTTTAATTAAGTTGATGCGGCCTAACCAGGAGGGGGTAAGGCATGCCACCTTCTTAGCTCCTCCAGCGTCCCCTTAATCATAGGGGTATAGTTCAAATGGTGCAGGTCCTTCAGTCGCTTCCCTATCACGACTCCCAGATATTTAAAGGAGGAGGCCACCACTCACAGGCCCCATTCCCCTCCTCTCATCTGTGTCTCAGAGCTCCCCACCAACAACAGTTCTGACTTATCTATATTAATCCTGTTTCCAGAGAACTCTGCAAAGTCAGCTACAGTCTTCAATAGGGCCGGCACAGAGTACCCTGGGTCTCTCAGGTAAAGGATCATATCATCTACATACAGAGACAGCTTATGCTGTCTCCCCCCCACTTCCCTAACCTTGGGGCTCTGTCTAATTGCTATAGCAAGGGGTTCTATTGCCAGAGCAAAAAGAAGGGGTGACAGCGGGCACCCCTGCCTCATTCCCCTATGGAGAGAGACCCATTCCGACAGACCCCCGTTCACTAAGATCGAGGCCCGAGGAGAGGCGTACAGGGCCCGCACCATTCCTCTAAATTCTGCTCCAAACCCATATCTATCCAACACCTCAAATAGGTAATCCCACTCAATACGATCAAAGGCCTTCTCGGCATCTAAAGAAATAATCGCTGTAGGCCCTGGTGTTTTTGAGGCATTCTGTATCACATTCAAAACCTTTCTCACATTGTGGTACGAGTGTCTGCCTCGAATGAATCCCATCTGGTCTACATGTATTAAATTTGGGAGAAGCTCATCTAATCTGGATGCCAATATCTTAGCATAAATTTTCGCATCGGCATTTAGAAGTGATATGGGTCTGTAGGCGGCGCAGTCCTTCGGGTCTCTACCCCGCTTTGGGATGACGCAAATGGTAGCCTCACTCATAGAACAAGGCAGGGGTCTCCCTTCCCTAATCTCCTTAAAAAGGGCCCAAAGGTGCTCCATGATCTCCTTCCCCATCATCTTATAAAGTTCAGCAGGTACCCGATTTCAGGCAGGCTATAGCTCTAAAGATTTCTTCCCTCGAAATCTCCCTGTCCATCCAGTCTCTCCAGATCTCCGAGATCTTAGGCATTTCTATTCTCTGCAAGAACTGCCTCATCTTTTCCCTCCCATCTCCCCCATCTGACCTATACAGCTCTCGGTAAAAGCATGCAAAACTACGCAACATCGCTGGGGTGTCTTTATGCAGCCCCCCCCTTTCCCATTCTTGACCTCATTAATTCTTTTGCAACCTCCCTCCCTTTAATCAAATTAACCAGCAGGGGTCCCGGCTTGTTGCCCCATTCATAGAATTTATGTTTCCACAAAAATAGTTGCGTACGTACTTCATCCATTAATGATTTATTCGGGGCCTCTCTGCTAGCTGCCAACTGCTGGGAAACTTCCTCTCCCCCCTTTCTGACCATCTGGCGCTCCAGTTCCCTAACCTGGTTTTGTAGCTCAGTCTGCTTCTGAAGCTTTCTTTTTTTATACCTGTTAACATACCCAGTGACCGCTCCCCTTATAAAAGCCTACCCAGCATCCCAAAACACCTGAATGGACGGGGCAGATGCCAAATTCATGGAGGTATATAGTTCCCATTGTGCCTTCAAGTATTCCCGAAAGTCCTGAGAGCTAAGGAGGTAGAACGGGAAACACCATTTATTGGTTCTCACCTGCTGTGCAGCCACCTCGAGGGAGGCAGTAACCATTGCGTGATCTGTGACATATATGGGGCCCGTGCCTAATGACCACCAGTCTGGAGTACCATTCCCCAGTAATGTAAATATGGTCTATCCTTGACCATGTTTTGTGTGGGGGAGAATAGTAGGTGAACTCCTTTTCCCTAGGGTTCGCCGCCCTCCATGCATCTAACATATCCAGCTCATTCAATCCCCTACGCCATTTACGCATGCAGTGCCCCCCCCCCGCCTTCCGAATGGTCAAGGTTCCTGTCTGGAGTACAATTAAAATCCACCCCCATCACTAATCCTTGAAACTGCTCCCAGATCAGTAAGTCGAGAACCTTCTGATAGAATGCTGGGTCGAACACTGCGGGAGCATACACACTCCCAAATGTTATAGGTTCCTCAAATAACGTCCCTTCCACAAAAATATATTTCCCTTCCCTTCCATCCCTAATCACCCTATTGACCTTATATGGCAGTCCCTTGTGCACCAAGACAGCGAACCCTCTTTTATGGGATGTAAAGGAGGCAGCGTAGCAGGTTCCTACCCAACCCTGAACCAGCTTTTGTTGCTCCGACTGCGTCAGGTGCGTTTCTTGAACCAGCGCAACCTGCGCTCCAGCTCTCTGTAACGCAGTCAGAACAGCCTTCCTTTTGGCAGGAGTGGTAATCCCTCTTATGTTCCAGGATATAATATTCACTTTTTCCCTACTCATTCCGGCACTCCACTTTCCCCTTTAGCAGCTTCCATCCATCCTCCTCCATCATTCTCCAGTTCCCTCCGGTCTTCCATCCCACCTCCTCCAACAAATCCCGTATATTTAGACCTTGGTAAGTACAATTGTAATTAGAATAACTATAACAAATAACCCAATAACAACTACATAACTAATTTATAGTTGTTTTCCCCCACCCACCCCACATTACACACAACATTCTTAAATCGAATTAGTATGCTATCCCCGACTAAACAAAGACTGCAACTTATGGGCTTGGAATTAAATCCAATCTCCTCTCCACCCCAAGTCCAACACCTGATTTCCTTCTGGCCATCATTTCTTTGAAGCCTAGATTTTTGGGATCTGCAGTCAGGTGTAGCATACCGCCAGAGATCCCCATGCAAACTCTCCATTACCCCAGACTAGCTTTCCAGTGACTGGTTCTTCAATAATATCCCTCTCCTGGAATGGTTTCATCCCATACCCCAGTTATTCTCAGTCCGCTTAATCTGTTGCCCCAGCCCTCCCCCAGAATCATCTCCCTTGCTCTGCATAATCTAGGCCAGTACCAGTTCGTAGTGAGGAAATATTAAACAATAAGGCATACCAATGAGGTCCCCCTCCCTCCCCCATCATCGCAGCTCCACGAGAGGCCCCACGATTCAAATCCAACGCCTTGGCCTCTCGCAGGCCGCTACTCATGGCACCATCTCACTGTGTAGATTCCCGTTGCGACTCTTAACTCCCTCCAGTTCATTCTCACAAATCCCGCTTTTGTACAAAAGTCTCAGTTCTCAGTCTACTCTTGCGGGATTCCCAGCAGCCAAAAGAAGCAGACGTGGGAGAAAAAGGGAAAGCCAAAGCTCCAACAGGCCCCATCAGTCACCTTGTACAGTACCCAGCACACATACAAACGAATCAGTCCCCAGCAGGTCATTACCCTGGCCCAAATCCGCAGTCAAGAGGAACAGTTCCATTTAGGCAATCCCCGCACATTTCCATACTTTAGGGGCAGCTCTTGTTTCTCAGCCCAGCTTCTTTTTGAGCTCTGCCACAAATCCAACCGCCTTATCTGCCTCCCAGAAACTATAGGAAGCTCCTTCATGCTTGATCCGTAGCGTGGCTGGAAACACCATAAACCACTCCAACTTCAATTGCTGGCATTCCTTAATCACCTCATTAAAAGCCCTTCTCTTCCTACCAATCCTGGGTGAATAATCCTGGGCCAATTGTAGCTTACAGCCGTCATATTGCAATTCCTGCATCTCCCGAAACTTGTTCCAGACTTCCTGGCGATCCTGAAAATTATGAAAGCGGAAGATAATCTGTCGTGGTGGCTGGCCTGGCGGTGGGTACGGCAGCACTGCGCGGTGGGCTCGTTCTATCTTATATCTTCCCCCTTTGGGTTTCAAGCCCATGATGGCAGGTAGAGTACTTGCACAGAAATCCAGGATATTAGCTCCTTCTCTTCCCTCTGGGAGGCCCCTTAATCGAAGAGTTGATCTTCTTTGATAATTTTCTTGGTAGTCGAGGGCCTCCCGGATCTCCATTACCTCCTTCTCCAGCTTCTCAATGTGCCGAGGGAGCGGGGCCACGAGGTTTTCAGCTGCTGAAAGACAGACCTCCACTTCCTCAATTCTTTCCGGCAGCTGGATGATCTGGGCATCAATACTCGCCAGTCTACGATCAATCTTCTCCTCTACCCTGGTTAACTGTGGGGTGAGGACCTCCGTCAGCTGCTCTCTCAATTCCTTTCCAATAGCCGCCATCTCGGCGGCCGAAAGCGAGATAGGCCCCTCCGCACTACTCGAGGGCATTATTGACTGCTTCTTATTTCCTTTCGCACCCGTCCTCTGCGATTTGCCGCTGGATGCCAAAATATACTCGTCCATGCTTCCACCTCTCTGCAGACCTTTACCGCATCTTTTTAACAGCCGAATTACCGGAAAAATTACTTTTAAAGTTGGACTGGGGTCAGAGCTCAAAGGAGACACGTCTCTACGCCATTCAGCGGTCACGTGACCCCCTAAGGGTAATTTTTGAAGTCAGTGGGGCGTGGTTTGAGATGCTGATAGTTCCTATCTCGCATCCTCTAACCTGTGAGAGAGATTCCCTAGCCAGAAAAAAAAATAATCTAGAGTACATATGATATTTTTCAGAATAATGTGTATAACCCTTTGTAGAACCTTTTAGAAATGTCCAAGTATCCTGGAGTCCCAGCTTTTGCAGGAGAGATCTAACCAGTTCTATGGTTTTATAGGATTTCCTGGGAATCTTAGATGTAGTAGTGTCATTAGCTGAGTCAAGGGTCATATTCCAATCTCCCCCAAAAATAAAACTCCCTCTGCCTTTTCCAAAACGAGAAATACAATGTTCCTATATAATTCATAGGATGAATTTGGGGGCACATACACTGAAGCCAAGGTGATCATCTGACCAAAGTTCCTTTTACAAGGACATATCTACCCCCCCTTGTCTTTTACCCTCTCCACCATGTCAAAGGGGACGTGACTACAGATCAATATAGCTACCCCGCGTCACCTAACTCCTCCCATAAGATGATAAGCATAGTTCTTTATAATCAAAATTCTGTAACTTCTGGTGCTCTCCATCTAACAGATGTGTCTCCCGTAGGAGCACAAAATTGACTTTAGTTTGTTTTATATAATTTAAAACTTTTTTCTGTTTAATAGGACTTGTCAGACCATTAACATTAAAAGTCAGTATTCTGCTGGCCCGTTTGTGCAGCGGTTGGATTTCTGCTTGCGACACTGGTGACCCAGGTTCAGAAATGGATCCGAGTTGCTGGAGAGCCGGCTGGGAGGAGCCGACTCGAGCGTCCGATGACTGCTCGCCTTCTTCTGGGGGGAGGGATGGGATGTGGCTCACTGTGTGGAGGCCGGGAGCACAACAGTTTGGTGAGCCCCACTGAACGCAAGGGGCGTGGCGAACATTGGCATGTGCTTTGATGTCTGTGGCACACCACACCCCAAGGGGGCAAACCAGGGAAAACTGCTTCTCAGTCTGCCAGATGATGCCAAAGCCACCTCAGCAGCTCCCAGGGACTGAACAGTTAGTGCGCTGGTTGTCCCCCCGGCGCCTTTCCCCTTGGAGAAGAGGGACCCACCCGGTGAAGGGATACACCGGGCTACCCCTAGGATGGCTGCAATGTGAGATAGGTAGAGGGGGATGGGGCAAGGGTATCAGTGGGGTCCTTGGCTGGCCGGGAAGCCTAAGGAAGGAGCAAAAAAAATAATCAGTATTCTGGAATTCATCTATAAGAGATAAGATTCCCTCTGATACACAGCGGCCAGTGCCCCTGAAGTGGGGAAGGAAAACCCTCTCCCCATCCCTCCCCGCCGCACCCCCACATAAAGTGCCCCACACAATATAATCACATTTATAAACTATAACAAGAACTTTAACTTGAACCTGAAGTATAATTGTAAGGTATAAACCATAGGGTAATGTACTTCCAAGGTAGGGAAACAATAATTCCTGTTCCCTGTCTCTGCTAGGGGTAAAATCTAATCCTGCAGAGTGGTAGTGTACTCCATGTCCTCTAGAAAGAGGATCACTACAGGGACAATTTGTTGATGTAAAACTTCCAGCAACCATTTGTCCTAGAAAAAAGCAGTAAACGAAACAATGCCAAGCCCTTGCAGGCAACTCAGTCCACTTATATTAGTCATCTCCCCGCCCCACAAAATGGGTTTCAGGATCCGTGCAATCGAACAAGATGCATATCTTATCTGTATGGAGTATATTATAAGATCTGCCCACACCCCTCCAATAAGCCCACTACAGCAGGATGAGATGTCAACATGGCTGAAGGGGTCAGGGTTTATTGTGTCTGAATAGTGTGAGGCTCACTCATACATCTCCATCTAGGAGGTAACCTGAGGGTCAAACTGACAGAAATATCCCTTTTTAGCCCCAGGAAATGAGACTAGTGGACCCATATACTTGAGGTCCGCCTGAAGTTCTGACCATACTCTAAGAGGGCCATAGTTCCACTAACGAAACAAGAGGTTAGCCCTGCTCCCTCTTCAATGTCCCAAGTGAACATAACATACATACATACTCCCCAGAGCAACTCCCTAGTGAGACTCCACAGATGTAAGCTCCCCTAGGTATTCTGTAATCTCCATGGGAGGTCCCGAGCAGGCCAAGGAGGTCAACCCTCACTTCCCTTGATTGCCAATAATGGGTAGTAGCAAACTGAAAAGACATCTAATCCCAGCAAGTTATACTTACTTAGAACATATATACATATACATTTAGCAACCTCCGTTTATCCATTCTTGACTGTAAGAGAACTTCTGAAAACATAATCAGGGTTCTAAAATAAAGTTCAGGAAACTGTTGATATGCTCAGCCTCCATGGGCAGTCCAATGACCCGGTTAAATGTCTTATGTCCCAGATAAAAGGAAAATAAAAGTAAATATTAAAGCATGCAATACTGTTCTGCAAAGTTATGGGACAAGTATGCATAATAAAAGAGTTCAATAGCAATCTCAGTTTGTCCATTGGTGACTGTGAGAGAACTTAAAAACATAATCCGGGTCCTACAATAAAGTTCAGGAGGAATTTTTTTTGTTTGTTTGTTTTTTAACACTGTTTATTCACTGGATCCAAGGAACTCTTTCCATCTACCTCCCAGTGCCTGTGACTCTACCTCCCTGTCTGAAGCTCTCTCTTGCCAGGCCAACCCAGCCCAGCGGATTCCCCAGCTCTGAGCCCCCCAAGGTAGGACCGACTTATGCCCTGACACTCCATCTGAAGACAAATGTGCTGAGCTGGAGCCTGGGGGGCAGCCCTGGAGAAAGAGCCCAATGGTGGGAGTGTGGTCGGGACACAGGAGGTGCCTTTTGTAGGTAGTTTCCCCCAGGAGTGCAGCCATGCAGTGACGTCAGCATGGCTACCGTAGGCGTCCGCTGTGCTCCTCCCTAGTGTTTTGCTCCTATGCTAGTAGTACCCCCTGTCTCCACTGGGGGTCCCTACTGTGCCATAGAAGCCCTCAATCCCTCCCCGGGAGAGGAGAGCAGTCCTCCAGATGCTCGATCCTCTCCTTCCCCTGCCGACCCCCCACTCCCAGGCTCACTCCCAAACCAGGTCGCCAGTGTGGCGTGAGGTGTGGCGTTCAGCGCCTCAACCCTCAGTGCCACCGGGCCAGCCATGTTCAGGAGGATGCTGACATGCACAGCCTCTATAGGCAGTCTAATGACCCGGTGAAATGCCTTATGTCCCAAATGAAAGGAAAATAAAAATAAATATCAGAGCAGGCCGTATTATTCTGCAAAGCTATGGGACAGATATGTATAATGGAAGAGTCATTCAAGAAGCCCCATCGAATCCAACTGAGTGGCTTACCACAACCTCAGTAGAGCATCCTCTCCAGTTCATTTGAAGAAATACCAAGGAAATAGAAGTAATATCCACAGATAGTCAGTGATCCCCTTCATGTGGTTGCATCTCCTTGATCTGCAGTCTGAAGAGTGCATCCTCTGGCCTGGAGCTTGCGGCGTAGATCTGCGAAGGATTTCTGTGTGGGCACACTGTGTGTCAGTCCATCTAGACCCCCCAGGAACTGTTGGATCATGAATGGGAGGTTCCTGTCAGCCATCGATGACGAAGAGATAGCTCATTTTTCTAAAGGACTTCCTCGGCTCTTTAAGGCATCCTCAACTTCTCCTGGGGTTGCATATAATTGTGAGCTCTCCTCCCAAAAGGGATTTGTTTACTTTTCAGAGCTTTCATTATTGGGTGGTACATTACTCTCAGTTTTGAATTTCTGGGGGATAATCTTGGTCACTGTACAATCTGGCCCCATAATATTTAATTTCCCCCCTCTGCCATGCTAGCTGCAACACCTCCTCTTTCACAGCATAACTGGAGAATTTCATTAGAACCTAGTGAGGTCTGGACTTCCTGTTCCGGTAATGCCAGGCTAGCAACGCTCATAGGAGAGCTCCCACCTAATATTCACATAAAAGAGCACATTTTATAACTAAAACCTACAGCATTGATCTACCAGCACATAAAAGTGTGCTCTAAACTTCCACAGCTCCGATGGCCAAACAATCCCGAAATTACTTCCTCCCGATCGTCAGAGTTGAACGACTTAGATGACCAGCAGTCTGACGATGGTGAGGCCCAGTCTAGATCCACACTGAGCATGGGAAAACAAAACCCTAAAACCAAATCACAAAAAAAGAACCCAGAACCGAATACAGAAGCTATTCTAAAAGTCATTACTGAGTTCTGAGGGGAGGTATGAGAATCACTCAGAGATTTAACAAACAAAATCACCCACCTTCAAACACAAGCGTCGGAGGCTGACCGTCAAATCTCACTTAATGCCTCTAAAATTGAAGTAATCGAAGATGCGGTCCAGGCCATAGCATCCGAGCAGCTAGCAATATCAGCCAGGCAGGAAGACGTGGAAAACAGAAGCAGAAGAAGAAACCTCAGAATTTTTGGTCTCCCGGAGGGCGAGGAGGGGAACAATCCTCATGCTTTTGCGGATTACTTCCTCCGGTTAACCCTATCTCTTTAACCAGACTTTCAAATCGATGTTGAGCGGGCCCACAGAGCGTTGGGTCCTAAATCCTCTTAACCAGATGCCTGACCGCGCTCATTCCTAATTCGCCTGCTAAGCTAGCAAACCAAGGAGATAATACTAAGCAAAGCCTGACGTAAGGGGAAAGTGATGTGGGGTCAGTCCAGGCTGATCTTCGATAATGACTATGCTCCTTACATGCAAAGGCTAAGAAGGGACTACAGCCCACTATTCCCTTCCCTGCCATCCCAGAAAATTAGATTTAAAACGCCATACCCAGCCAAACTGATAGTACAGCTTCCCTCAGGCTCTCAAAGTTATTCCATGGCGTCAGAAGCCGCAATGGATCTGTTAGCCAGGGGCATCACAACAGAAAAAAACATGGAGGCATTTAGACTATGCCATAAGCAGCTGTCCCAGCATGATTGTGCGAATACTTCACTGCAACCACTCTCAATATCAACGCTTCTTAAACAGTTGCAGCAATTTCGCAACCCATCAGCGATAAATAAAGCTCCGTAAGGTAGGGGAACCATATTGAGGGTTAATTGATTGAATTGGGAGTGTTTCCCGTGGCTGGGAGGGTTCTGTTGTTGGGGGGGAGTGCTGACTGCAGGGGAACGGGGCCAATGAGCACTACCTAATCAATACAATTTACAGTTTAATTTGATCCTTCTGCGATCTCCTCGATTGTGAGGAATTTCCTAACTGGGGAGAATCGTTCTTAAAACAGTAGGGCTCCTTCTGGTCCTGTCTTCTGGTGTGGTGCTCCTCCCACTTCTCGCTGCGATCCTGGGCTCTCGGGAAAAGGTGTCCCTGTCACTCATTGCCCTGACGGTGGTTCCCCCAAATGTCTCAAACCAAGGTAGAAAACAAACTTAAGACCTGGAAACAGAATCTTTCAAGGCCTAATCCAGAGTTAAGTAGAAGAGCCTTACGACTCAACTAAGCCTAATTCTGTAGGCTATTTTACAGCGCCATACGCAGTGAGTACTGCACGATCGTGTGAACACTCCACAGCGCTCACCTTTACAGCAATGCTTCCCAAGCTGCTGCAATGACTTAACCATTCTTCGGTGAAAATTAAAGGCCTGTGTGGTAGGGGAACTGTACTGTGGGTTAGCTGATCATGTCGGGAGGGCATCCTGAGGCTGGGGTAGCCCCTCCGTGGGGGGGAGTGGGAGCACTGACTATGAAGAACTGAAGGCCTACTAGCATAAACTATGCTTTACAATAAGCACTATAATTCGATCCCGCTGTGTTCTTCCTGATGGTGGGGAATTTCCCTTACTGGGAGTATCGCTCTTGAAAACAAAAGCTTATTCTGGTCCCTCCGTCTGTTTTGGTGCTCCTCCTTCTTCTTCTTCTTGTAAAGACCCTGGGCCATAGGGAGAGGTGTTTCTGACACTCGCTGCCCTGATGATAGTTCCCCTGAGCATTTTGCTCCACGGCAGAAATCTAATCCAGCACCCAGGAACAAAAACTGTCTATGTTTAACCCAAGGAAATAGAGAAGAGTTCCTCCGATCAACAAGGACTGGCTTTGGTGGCATTTGGAAAGCGGCATGAGCAATGAGCCCAACTTAAGGCTGTGAACATTTCATGGTAACTTTCTTCTTTACCAACGCTCCACAGGCAGCAGCTATAACTTTGCATTCTACCGGAGAATATTGAAACCTCTTGAGGTAGGGGAACTGAATTATGGGTTAGTTGACTGAATCAGGAGAGCGTCCTGAGGCTGGGATGGTTCTTATGTGGGGGGGGCACTGACCAGAAGGAAACGAGGGCCAACATTTAGAAACTAGGAGATATAACCTGCATTACACTTCGACCCTGCAGCGATCTTCTCGATGGTGGGGAATTACCCTTACTGAGGATAATCGCATGTTATAATACAAGACTCTTCCTGGTCCTGCCTCCTGGTGTGGTGCTCCTCCTTCTTCTCACTGGGACCCTAGGCCACTGGAATAGTTGTCTCAGTCACTCCTTGCCCTGATGGTGGTTCCCCTGAATGTTTTATTCCAAGGGGCAAATCTAATTTAATATCTGTGACTAGAATCTCCTTATGCCTAATCCAAGGACAAACCAAAGAGCCTCTTTGTACAAGAAAGACTAGTTTGTCTCAAAAATTAAAATTATTATTTTTTGTCTCTCTCTCTCCCATTTGATTATTAGGGAGGGATGGGTGGATCGTGGTTAGGGGGGGAGGGGAAGCCGGATATATAATAAATTACAGATTGGGGTACCAGATAAGGGAATCCTACTCTCGGTCCCCTGGTTCCATATAGCAGACATTGAGTTTCATATCGGGGGCTTTACGACCCTCCTGAATTGTCTCCTCCCTACTCTTATACCAGGTTGCCCAACATAATAGATACCATAACGCCATAAACTTGGAGTCAGTCCTCCCTTAGTGATTTGAAGGATACAGTATCTAGGGGTCCCTCCCCATCTCTGAACAACGAATAGGTCCTAGATGTCTAGAAGATGAACTACCCTTCTACTGGCAGACTCATAAAATATGTCTAATTTAGGACCGGTAACCCACAACGTCAGAGTGATGTGAAATTTTTTTTTCCTTTCAACCCTTAAGGGCATTAAATACTTTTATGAAACTAATGAGCACATCTACTTAAGAGTTGAGCTAAACTCTCCTATTAATATAATCACTCTTATCTACCCTAGTACTAATGGAACCACCCTGGAGTGATTATCTAATCACTCACTTAGGGGTTCTTTTACTGATCCTGAGTAAGTATTTATTTGGGATCAGATTGGGAACCTCTCATCCTTCTCCTTCTCCTTCTCCAATCGAAGTAGGAGACAAGATGACTCAGGAGGAGCTCATTGGGGGCACCTCCCATTTGGAGGTCAATCTGTATATAGGTTTGTTAGGTTTGTCAGACCACCTAATGGTGGACAGAGGTTTAATTGATGAGGTAGTTAAACCTCAGTTATCCTATTGTACTGTCTTACTTTTATCTAATTCTAAACAGCCTACGAGTTTAGACCTAGACAAATTTTCAATGTTTATTTGCATGTTAATCCTCTCCAGTTTGCATTATCTACTATAGATATGGGGGGGAGGTTAAAAAAACACACACACAGGACAAAGGAATTACATTTACAGGTTTTATTCAATAATTCATACAACACAACAGAATTAATGGCTTCACATCACATAAATATTTTGCAGAGTGGTTGGGAGTGGTCCGGGAAAAGCTCTTTATCTTCACTCTGGCGGGAAAGAAAGAAAAGAAAAAATATTAATAATCATAAAAAATGGGAGCAATAAATCCAATACAAATCATGTCCCATAATCTTAATGGGTTACATGATCCGATAAAAAGGGAAAGGCTCATGCAACACCTCTCAAGACACCCATCAGATCTGATTTTTCTGCAGGAAACCCACCTTTCTGACTCAGAACATACCAAACTAAATTGGAGGGGGGGGGAGATACCGGGTGGTGGTTTCATCGCATCCCAGGGGAAGAAAAAGAGGAACAGCAATATTAATCCCAAGAAATACCTCTTTAGAGATTCAGCAAACACATATCGACACCCAGGGTCACTACGTAATTATAAAAGGGATACTATATGGAAAACAAGTCAAGCTGGCCAGTGTTTACTTTCCTCCTCAATCAAATTTCCCAACTTACAGGGGCTTTATAGCCAAATTACTAGACATCTTACAGGGCCAGTTAATACTGGGTGGTGACCTGAATTTGACCCTGGCCCCACGTATAGATAGTTCAGATCCACTAAAACACAGGAATAATGCCACTACCAGACAATTTAAAAAAACCTTGAGCATTTGGGTCTAATAGATATATGGAGGTGACTATTCCCCTCTAGCCCAGGTTTCACCTATTACTCCCCCAGATTTAAACCCCACTCCAGATTAGACTACATGATCACGACATGTGAACATCTATCAACGATTCAAGACTTAAATATTGGCCCTAAGATACTCTCCGACCACCACCCTTTGATCCTAACCCTGGACTTGGGAAGAGAGAGGAAGACTACTCTCTGGAGACTCAACCCATCAATTCTGTCTGATGGGGAACTGCCGGAGAGTCTCTCCACTAGACTTTCCCTTTTCTTCTCAGAAAACGCTGATCCCGATATTCCAATGGCAATATAGTGGGATGCGATGAAAGCCACCATTTGTGGTGAATTAATAGTATATTCTTCTGGAAAACATAAAGAAAGAGAACACGAATATCAAAACTTTCAACACAACTGGCAAATTATCAGTTGTTATATAGAGAGTGAGATGCTGATCTACAAAAATTAATCAACAACACAAAAGCTGGTTTACAGTGGATCATGGACAATAAGGTTCAGCAGTCCCTCTATTACTTATGACAATCAATCCATGAGGGGGGTCCCAGGGCTATCAAGAACCTATCCCGTAAACTACGGGTACGAAAGGGGTCCTCTACAATATTAAGACTTAAGAATCCAACATCTGATAGAGTACATCACTCGTTAGAACATATCCAACAGGCCTTTATAGATTATTACTCCAGACTTTACTCTCCCTCTCCATCGTTCCCCCATAGTGAATCAACACAATTCTTAAAAAGGGCTAATCTTCCTACTCTCTCTCCTTTTCAAATTAAAAAATTAGAATCTCCCATCTCAATACTTGAGATTGAGGAATCTATCAAAAAACTTAATTCAGGGTGTTGCCCCAGCCCTGACGGATACTCCGCAGAATGGTACAAAAAATTCAACAAAGTATTATCCCCAAAACTACAAAACTTATTCAATGATATTTCCCGGGGTGGTCTGTCTCCCCCATCTTGGGATTATGCCACCATCGCCCCCATTCTGAAGCCAAATAAAGACCCCTCAGACCTGGGGTCCTATTGCCCTATATCTATTCTTAACGTTGACTATAAAATTTATATGGCCATACTTGCCACTAGACTTGAACTGATATTACCCCAAATCATACATCTAGATCAATCAGGATTCATTAAAAACAGGAATACCACCGATAATATACGTTGAGCCCTGAATTTACAGGAATTCATTCGAACAAGACAAATCCCGTCAGTATTCCTCAGTCTAGACGCAGAAAAGGCATTCGACCAGGTCTCCTGGCCCTTTTTATGGGACACCCTTAGATGTTTCCAATTTCCACCACAGTTCATCGCTAGTTTAATTAATCTATACAAATCCCCTCAAGCCTACATTCAGGTTAACGGATCCTTATCTTCTCCACAACCTACAGGAAGAGGAACTAGACAGGGTTACCCTTTATCCCCATACCTCTTTGCCTTATTTCTAGAACCCCTGGTGGTCCTTCTTCAAATTCCCCTCTGGTCGAAGAAATACCAATAGGACATCAAGAACACAAAATTAGTCTGTTCGCGGACGATATATTGTTAACCCTGTTAACTCCCTCCCAGTCTATCCCTGAGGCCTGGAAGATTCTAACCTATTACGAAAAAAACATCTGACTTCAAACTAAATGTAAATAAAACTGAAATTTTGTCATTTAACTACTCCCCTCCCCAATCAATGAAAAAATTATTTCCATTCAAATGGCGATCAACCAAAATAAAGTATCTGGGACTTCATGTCCCATCCGATCTTGGAGTACTTGAACTCAGTAACTACGAACCTCTCACAACACAAATCCAGGCAGACCTGGAAAGGTGGGATACAGCTTTCCTTCCTTTACACCAACGAATCTCTATTATACGAACCAATATTCTCCCTCGGATCTTATATTTGTTTCAAACTATTCCTTTCTTCCCCTCGAAATATTACATTAAATTCTGGAATAAAATGATATTACACTTCATATGGGGAAAAAACAAGCCGAGACTTAGACTATCTATCCTAAAACTTCCTCTTTTCCAGGGTGGGTTGAACCTCCCAGACTTGAACTTATATGCCCAAGCCTCTTTTCTTAGAATAGTGATGTTGTGGCTGACTAATACCTATTCCTCACCTTGGAAAAATATAGAGTTTCATTTAAACGACTTCTTTGATATAAAAAAGATTTTGTTTTCTTCTGAAGGGAGGTTGCTTAACCCCTCAGCTTTAACAGGAATCACATCGCAACCTTATAAAATATGGAAAAAACTGAGGTGCTCTGGTACCCTATCGATCGTATACGAGTACTGTAAAGTGATATCACAAGACAAATGTTTAGTCTTAATATACATGTATCGTATCTTTTCTCAGTAGAGATCTGTGGGGCTGACCCACGTGTTTCAATTCCTGGGAAAGGAGGGAATAATCCCTTTTGATGAACTCCAACTCCAATTTCACCTTAACAGCTCCGATAGATTTCATTACTTACAGCTACGAAATCATATACTACGTAACAAAATCATTCAGCCTTCCCTACCTTCCCCAATGCCAGACCTACTTAAGCTCTTTACAGAAGCTATAAAAGGCAACCTGGGAGCACACTTAATAGGTATTATATACAGAGCCCTGAGCAACAGTCTTTCATCATCTACGGCCTCCATCTTGAGTGGATGGAATAGGGATTTAGAAACAGAGATTACCATGACCAACTGGTCTCGGTCTTCACTGACCAAAAAAAAAATCAGTTATATCCCCCCACTGAAGGGAATTTTCATGGAAATGTTGTTCCAGATATTTTTGGTCTCCTTCCATCCTGCAGAAATATCTCCCTGAGAAATATGGGCAGTGCTGGAGAGACTGTGGTTGTTCGGTTGCCACCCTGGGGCATATATTTTGACAATGCCCACATCTTATGCCATTCTGGATTTCATTCCAAAATGAGCTCTCAAAATTATTTTCTGAGTCAATTGAAATTACAGCTGAACAATTTCTAGTGGGGATTTTCCCGGACCACTCCTCCCAGTGGGGATGTACAATACTACCAATGTGCTATATAGCTGCAAAGAAAATGATTACTAGGCACTGGATGACGTCCCTAATTCCAGTCTGGTATACAAGGAGTTGGGGGAATCTGGAAAATCTAGTCCAAAATAATTCTTCACTATTTGCCAGCCTCTTCAACGGCATTACATTTGTCCATTATGAGGAGAATATAAAGGAAGAAAGACTACACAGTCATGTGATTGTTATTTAACCTCTTTCAATACAATAGGTATACATCCAACAAATATTTAGGCCCTCTAGTAACTCTCCCCTACCTCGTTTTACCATTTAAACCCTGTGTCAATCAGGCCTCTCTATATCCTTGCAGATAGCAAAATTAAGAAAGTTACAGAAACAACGCAGTTATAGACAGCAATACTTTTGAAAATACATACTTGAAAAACATTTGTTTGAGGCTATCGCCTCTTATGCAGGGAAACATGCACTGGGTAACAATTTAAGATGGCGGGAAAACCCGCACTCATTCTCATCATGAGCACCAGTAAAAAAGAAATACAACAGAAGTGTGTAACCAGTTTACTATCTCCCACATAATTAGTTCGGCAAACTGTGGAAAACGGGGTAACAGTTCTCAGAATGTCTCTGGATGGTGGCTCAATAACAGTTTTGCGGCACCTCAGAAAGGGAACTCTGCATCATGTTGCAGCTCTACTCACAGATCAGTCCTTCATATCTGATTCAGAGTGGAGTGGGCCTGCTTGTTCTCTGCGGCTCAGAAATTCTCCCTCCATCTTCTCTAGCCAGCACCCCGTGTCCTGTGGGTTGCACTTCGCACGTAGAGAGTCCATACAATCCAGCTATGTATTTAGTGTGTCTGTATAGGAATCCGACTCTGTCTCCAGACATGATACCCATGCATCAACCTTTCTTATGGATGCATCAAGGGCGGACAATTTGTGGTGCAGTTTTTGAAATTTAGAACTATTTTCCTTTTGTAGTTTCTGTATTTCCTGGAGTATGGAACCTAAATGGGAGGTATTCAGCCAATCATTGTCACTATTTATATCAAAGGCCTGGGGGACTTGGCGCACCAGTGAGGGACTGCGACTCCGATCCTGAGTGACTATATCTGGAGCCATCCAGTGTAGTTTGACCTTTTTCCATCTAGACTTTGGATGCTTTAGCATCCCCCCTTCCCTTTAGGAGGCATATCTCAAAGTTTGAACTCTTGGTAGTATTAGAAGGGGGATTTTTATCACCCGTTTGTGGGGGAGCTCTTAGCTTAAGCTGCTGCTTGGGCTGTGGTGGAACCGGAAGTCCTAGGATGTCTCCTTAATGAGCTCAGGATGAAGAAGTTAATTGTCATTCAAAGAGTTGTCATAAAAAGAGCAGCAGTATTTTTGCCAGAGAAACTTCTTGGAAACTGGAAAGAAACCCTCAGATAAAGGACTTTTGTTTTCTCTGTTTGTGCTGTCTTTGTATATTGCTATACTGAGCAATTTTTTTTTTATTCTATTGTTATTGATAATAATAAAATGCTGCTTGCAAATTGTATAATTGCTCCTAGTTGTCCTATGCTTCCTGACCTGTACCTCGATGACAATTGGTGTAAGTGGGATTTATTCCCTGCATACTATAAGCCTGGAGTTTTGTGCGTACCAGACCTGGTACCAGGGAAGCATAGAAGAAAGGTATGCATTCTGCAGCAGCAAGTCAAGCCCAGGAGTCATTACCAGAAGAATGGCAGCCAAACTAGAAGAGACAGAAGTCCAAGCTGAGACTGTACAGCCAGCACAAGAGATGGAAAAAGAAGAACAGGCAGTGACAGAACCTGAAAGCCTGACTGCCTTTTTGAAATGGTGGGCTATACAACAAAAAGAGATGGAGAAGCAGAGAGAAAAAGAGATTCAATGTCTAGAGGTACAGAGAAAAGTAGAGATGCAGCAACTCGAGAAGCAGAGAAGAGAAGAGAAGAGAAGAGAAGAGATGCAGCAACAGGAGCAGTGATGGCTGGATGCCTTGCAAGCTATCAAAGCTGGAGGATCTTGCATAGGTCCAGCAGAGCAACAAGACACAAACAACTTAAAAAACATTAAACTTACAAAGTTATATCCCTTGGGTGAAAGTGAAGCATTCCTGACAACTTTTGAAAGGGTTGCCACAGCCTGCCAGTGGCCAAAGCAACGATGGGCAATCAGGCTGGTACCTTACATGACAGATAAAGCTCAACTTGCCTACAGAAATATGGACACTGCACAGTCAGAAAATTATGACCTGGTGAAGAGAGAAATCCTGAAAAGATATGACATCTCTGGAGAGACCTGCAGGCAAAGATTCTGGTCTCTGAAGTACAACTCAGTTGATAATCTTCAAGAAGCCTTCACCCAGCTCAGGAACTCCTTATTAAATGGCTCCAACCAGAGGGCAAAACAGTCTCACAGATCACTGACACACTTGCAGTGGAGCAGTTCATCAACATCCTGCGTACAGAAGTACAGCTTTTGGTAAAAGAGCACCAACCAGAAAGTGGGGAAAAGGTCATTGTTTTTTTTTGCTGAAGACTACCAGATGGCCAGACAGATGCCACAGCAGCAATGTAACAGCCAAGCATCGATAAGACACTCTGGCACAGATATTCAAAGCATAGCGTGGTGCACAAACCAATAGTGCTGTAATAGCGCAGGAATAGCGCGGAGCCGCCATATTCAAAGGACCATTTAGCGCACGCTAACAGCAGTAGCACGGGGCAAACCACTAATGTATGCAAGGGGCAACAGGAAGGGGGGTGGCCCATGAGGGATGTGCAAAGGGATATTCAAAGGCCCAGCACCGCTCTAGGACACATAGCGCAACACATAGCGCGGCGCTAGTTACCGCCTATAAAAGGCTGGTCTTAACCCAGGGCAAAACACAGAGGAGGAGAGACCAGAACAGGAAGTGGGAATGTGTGCAGTACCTGTAGCAGTGATACTGCCATTGATGGCAGCTGTAGTGGAGGAGGAGGAGAGGGAGCAGGCACAACATGAGCCACAACACAGGCCAAGGAGACGGTATGCTGCAAACAGGTGGTACCGGCCCAGGGTCTCCTTAGAGACACTGCCTGATGACCACATCATTGGCCGGTACAGGATGAATAGGGGAATGTTGAGGCAGCTCTGTGAACTCCTGCATGAACAGCTGCACCCAAATACCAGACGCAGCCATGCCATGACAGTGGAGAAGGTGACAGCAGCGATGTGCTTCCTCGCCACAGGGACGTTCCAAAGACCAACGGGGGACACCATCGGGGTATCACAGTCTGCCACCTCACGCCTCCTGACCCAGTTCCTAGAGGCTTTCCTGCCACATGCTGGGGAGTTCATAGTATTCCCCAGCATGGCAGCAGAGCGCAGAGAAACAATGCAGCGGTTCCATCGGATTGCGCACCTACCATCCATACTGGGTGCCATTGACTGCACCCATGTCCCCATCCATGCACCACCTAGCGATGGCAGTGACGTGTACGTTAACAGGAAGGGGTACCACTCCATCAACTGCCAGGTGATGTGTGATGCGGATGGGCGCATCAGCAATGTTTATGCACAGTACCCCAGCCGTGCCCACGACGCATTCATCTGGCACCAGTCCTAGCTGTGCCAAGCATTCGAGGAGGGCAGAATAACCAGTGGTCAACTAATCGGTGAGTAGCAGCATACAAGGCATACACACACCAGCATGCATGGGGGCAGGCATTGCAGGCCAGGAAAGGGGTGTGGGAGGGCTACACAGGGGTGCAGGACAGCATCCGACAGACTGCCGTACGTCACTAACAGGTATACATCCCTTGACAGGGGACAGTGCCTATTCCCTGAGACCCTGGCTGCTGACACCAGTACTCCGACCGGCTACAGTGACCGAGGAGATGTACAACGAGGCACATGTCAGCATAAGGAACATCATAGAGAGGGTGTTTGGCATCCTGAAGATGCGATTCCGATGCCTAGACACATCAGGTGGTGCCCTACAGTATACACCTCAGAAGGCATGCCGTATCTTCCTAGCCTGTTGTATGCTGCACAACATGGCAATGAACCGTGGGATACAGGCACCTGAACCTGAGGGACAGTCTGACAGTGAGCCAGAGCCAGCGGTCAGGGGGATAGTGGAGCACCTCGAGAGCAGGGACCCTCGCATGGCACACAGGGCCATACAGCACAGGGACAACATCATCAGGACACTGCAACAGACAACAGGGTAAGTACAGACTGCACAACAACTTGAAAAGGTACAATTAATAATGACTTTAATGTGCACATGGACACAGATGAGTGACAATAACAATACCAACAGTAAACCTACACAGTGGATCTGACAACATGTGTGCAAGTGTTGTGAGTTCGGGGTTGGCAGGACAGCGTGGGGGCGGACACAAGCGGTGTGGTGTCAGTGGGGAATTGTGATGTGCCGTGAGGGTAAGTGATGCAACCGTGGCAGTGGAGGTGTGTGTGTGCATGTGTGAACGTGCATGTGGGTGTGTCTATGTGGCAAATGTGGGGTGATGAGTGCGCTGTGCCACATAGCCAGCATGGCCATCAATGACGCCTCCCACCACACATGCGACGTGTGCCACTGCCGTGGGACACAGACCCTGGTGTGCTCTGTGCAGAGGACAACGCCAATGTGAAAGGCGAGGCAGGAAGAGTCAGCCTCCTGTGCCCCCGGGGGACAGTGGAGCCTGACAGGGTGGGTGGACGGCCATGGCGGCGCTGGGTCACGGATGGGGTGTGTGATGCTGTTGAGCTGGAGCCACTGGCAGCCCTGCATCCACGGCCTGCCCGCCTGTGTGCCCCTGTGCCGTCTGCACCACAGCCAAGCATCTCATGCTGGTGAACCCCATGCACCCCACGCAGGACATTCCCAATGTCAACCACCACAGCCGACAGACCAGCAAACCCATGCTCGATGGCACCCACCAGGCGGCCCATCCTGTCCTCCGCCCGCTGCTCAGCACGTGCAAAGCCCACTGTGATGGCCTCTCTGATCTGCGCAAGCTCATGGCGCATCTCCCTCCGCATGCCACGAAGGTCCATACACGCCCCCTGCTGGGAGGTGAGAGCAGCCTGCAGGAGTGGGCGGGCACCATGGCCATCCTGTCCCAGGGGCACATTACCCTGAGCTGTAGCTGGCAGAGGTGCCTGCTGCACAGGAGCAACTGGATCCTGTCGCATGGCAGGCACATCCTGCTGCTGGCGACTACTGTTGGTGGTCTGTGGAACGGTATGGGCATGGACACCAGTTCGCGTTGTACCCTGCACACCCTGTGGTTCTGCGCTGTTCCCTACACTGCCCACCACCGTGTACACAGGTACAGACACACCGGTGATGCTGCATGCACCACTGGCACCTGTCCCACAGCCTGCCGGCAGCCCCTCCCCTGCATCCCCTTGCACAGGCACAGCCAGGTGTTGCACCAAGTCAGACACATCAGTGTCCTCACCACTGGTGACAGTGACCAGTAGGACGTCCCCTACACCACCCTCCTCTGACTGTGCTGCATCCTGGTATCCGGTGTATCCCAATACCCCTACTGAGGTGTGACACCCCTCCCCAGTCAGTAGCTGCCCTTGGCTATGTGTGTGCCACACATGCATGGCATCTGTGCAGCCATCTGTTGCACCATGCCCGGATGTTGATGGTCGTTCCCCATCGTCCCCCTCCACTACCGTTGGGACCTGTCTGCACATCCTTGGCAGCCCCTGTTGTCCTGCAGGCCTGGCAGTCACCACTGTGGAGACAATAGGGACAGGGTCGGTCACCCGTACATGGACACTGTACACAAACACCACCACCACTACCACCACTACTCCATGCACACCCCAGGACACGTACCCCCTTCACACAGGCCCGTGACCCCATGCACCCACCAAACCCACAGTGGCCATGCCCATACCAGGCAGCTGTTAGGCAGATCACTGTGCACCCTGTGCAGGACACCCACAGCATGGCCGTGCACCCATGCCAACACAACATAGGGTATACACATGCGAATACAGACCTGTCCTTGGCAGTGCGAGAGGCGTCTCACACCCACCACCCGGCACACCTGCGACCGCCACCATCCTGAGGGTCGATGCCACCACAGCCATGTGTGGCTCCTCCACCCACTGCTGGTGTTCAGGTGGTCCACCACCGGTCCTCATCCTGTCCCTCAGTCGCTGGGCCTCCTCCTCCTCCTTCGCACATCACAGGAGGTCATTCCATCTCTTCCGCACCGCTTCGGTTGTCCTGCCACGTCCCCCTACGGCATTCACAGCCACAGTCACCTCCTCCCAGGCTTGGCGCACCACTGCGTCAGTGGCCCTGTGCGTGCATAGCACCTGCTCCCTCTCCTTCACGGCATGCACAAGGGTGTTCAACTCCTCCTGCAAGAACTTGTGTGCACATATGCTCCTGGCACGCTGCCAAACCTATGGGATAGTCAATAGGGGACATGTGTCGCCGGCCATGTCACTGCATTACACATAGACATCACAATGCCCCCAGTGCCACAGGCCTACCATGGACATATGGGAGTGCTGCATGTGCATATACGGTGCACATGCCACCAAAGTCACTGTCGTCCCTGTGTCTGTACAGTGAGCCCTGTACACATGTGCACTACCCTACCCTAACCACCTTGCACTGTACTATGCCCTTTGTGTTCACTACAGTGGTTGCGTGGACAAGTGCACTAGTACGTAGACAATGTCAGGACCCAATGCAATTACCACATGGTGCATGGGCCGGCACAGTTCCGGGACACTGCGTACGTCCTGCATGGGTGCCATAGCCTGTCATGCCACACATCCAGGGAGACATGTCAGTGGGCCACTGTTGCAGGACACACCCCTGCAGGGGATTGTGCACAGTGCACTGTACGTTTGGTTGCAGACGTCTAGGGATGTGCACCATCACACAGCACAGTGCTTGCCTGTGGTCCAACATGGGTCAGACCATTCACCAGAGAATGCATCTCTGTGCTCCTGTCCATGCTGAACCTGTTCTGGGATATTGACATTCAATAGTGTCCTACAGCAGTCATACATACCTGCCTCACGCTGCTCTTCCTCCTGTTGCATCTGTACACCAGTATGTTGTTTACGCTTAGATTCCTTATCAGGCTGCAGTACCACAACACAACACTGGCGGTGCACCGCACTCCCTTTTATAGCCCATCCAGGCAATCAAGCGTGTCAGTCATGCAAATGAGCGCATAATGATATGCTAATCACACAGTTTGCCCCATGCATGCACAAGTACCCTCATTTGCATACCCTTTTTGAATATGGCCCTGATTTGCCCCGTGCTAGCACAGCCATGCTGTGCAAATGTCAGTGCAGGGCTATTGGTGTTGCAGCGCCACGCTATCCAGATAGCGGAGCGCTATGTGCCTTAGCATGGCCAACACGCATACTCGCGAGGCCCCCATGTCCGCGCTATCACCCAGTCATAGCGCGATCTAGCGCAGCACTGGACAGCATAGCGCAGCGCTAAACGCATGTGTGGAACACAACCTCAGGGCCATGCTGGGGTCGCGCATGTGCAGTGTGGTTACTTCCGGGTAGCGCCGTGCTACATCATGTGATAGTGCGGCGCTGCAGGGATTGTTGAGGTGCATTCCTGGTAGGGCAGGGTGTTTGTGTCCAACAACATTACAGTGCCATGTCTGGACATGCAAGACAGTGTGCAGTTGTGCACAGAGACAGGCGCTGGGGGGACATAGAGTCCGCAAACCTGGTGCAGCTGGTCATGAAACGGCATAGGAGGCTGTTTGGGGAGGTGAGGGAGGGGGCCCTCCCACGAATGCAAGTGTGGGAGACGGTGGCTAGGAAGCTCAGTGAGCATACCAGCATTCCCCACAATGCAGAGAAGTGTGCCGCCACAGGTACATGGACCTGAGACGCAGGCAGAGGCAGCAGCTAGAGCGCTACAGGCGCATGGTGCGTGATGGCACTGTGCCTGTGCCAGGTGAGTGGTGTTGTATGTGGAGTGTGCATACATGTCAGGCTTTGTGTGCGTGTGGGTGTGGGTGTGGTTGTGCAGAGGGGGTGGTGGTGTGGGGGGTCTGGCCATGGGTGAGTGGGTGTGTGGGTGTGGGTGTGCAGCGGGGGTGGTGGTGGGGGTGTGTGCTTTGGGTGTGGGTGTGTGGGCGTGTGTCTGTGTGCACAGCTGTGCGCAACAGTGCACCGTGCTGTTGCACACTGTGTACAGGCACAGTGGCACATGTATTCCCCATAGGGGCATGGTGCATACCGTGACCATTGCTGTGGGTGGAGGGTGGGGTGCATTGTGTTTAGGGTTGCATGTGCATCTTGCTGTGATTCATGATGTGTATGTTGTGTCATGCTCTAACAACACTTTCACATTTGTCCACTGTAGAGCGGATCGAGCAGCCCATGCCCACAGGTGCGACTCAGCCCGGGACACAGGAGCGGAGACGAGGCAGCACGAGGGCGCCATCACTTCCACAGCGTGCACAGGAGAGTGGAACTGATAGCGGTGGCGTGTTGTGTGAGTACCTGTTACATTGCTCTGTTATGTGTGCACTTTCATGATGCTGTGCACCACATCTGGGTGACCAGCCACTCACTTGTCTGCAAAGGTCACTGGGCCGGTGTGGTGTAGCAGTGTGGTGTGTGGTACAGCTGTGTTTCACACCACAGCTGGGTGCTATCAGCCTTGCCTGGGGGGGCGGTCACATTGCAGTGCTGTGCGGGTGGCAGATGGTGTTGCTTGCTTGAGTGGCGGGTGTTCCATGGGGACACCATGCTGACGGCTGACCTTCCCACCTCTGTAGTGCATCCATACCACCACCCACAGGACATTCACAATTGCACAGGTGGTGGTTACTTGCTGTGCATGCAGGACAATATGGAGCACGCCTTGCGGACTTACCCCTCACCCTTCAGGACACCTGCTGTGTAGCACTGCCTGTCACACTGTGCTACATACTGGCACTGTGCCGTATGCATTGTACGTCCATCCATGTGTGTCTCGTTACGAGGTCACTGTGTTGCTGTTTAGTTGCAAGGTATGGATATCACTGTGCTATTACATTATGTGCATCGTTCCCTGCCAATGTTGACCGTGGCTGTGGAGGTGGTCCTCACTGTGTGGGGTTGGGGGGTCCTGTTATGTGGGTTGGGGACACTGCCATGTACCATGTCTCCATTGGGTGATATGCTTTCAGTGGTATTGCCTGGCGGCATGTGAAGGCACTTCAGTGACAGCGTCTGTGCCCTGGTTGACTGTTGTCCCCTGGCCTGTGTTGGTCATTGCCAGGACACTGTCATGGTTCATTGATGCTCCTGTATGCATGTCATTGTTGTTTGTTCTGTGCTCTGCATTGCTGTGCATTTCCATGTGTGGCTGGGCAGCATGTCCCAACGTGTGGATGCCCTTGTGTATGTCCTTGCGTGTCCCTTGCACCCAACTCACCGGGTTTCCAGCTGTGTGTCTGCCGTGTCTAGCGGTGTGCTGTATCATGGTGGGTGGTGTCACATGTCCCCCGGTGCTGTCAGGATCGCTGTCATCATCCATGTTGGGTTCTGTGTTGGTGCCTGTGTTGCCCTGTGCTGCATTGTGGGATGCTGCCATGTTGTCATCCCACTGCAGAACTCAACGCCGCCAGGGATAGCCCATTGGGACATGCTGTCCATCTTTGTATGGCAAGGGTTGGCTGCTGGTTGCCTCCTGTGTGGTGTACCATCCTCATGGTCTCACCCTTCCTCTTGTAGAGCCACTATGGGCATCGCTTTGGGCAATGCATCCCGAAGAGACAGAGGGAATGGAGGAGCTGCTGCGCAGGATTGTGAGGCAGCAGTGAACACAGATCAAGCAGCAGGCCATCATTATTACTGAGACCAGGAGGGTGACAAACATCCTGGAGGCTCGTCTCCCTGTTCCTGCAGACACATAGATGGATCCCCTGTTGTTTTTAAGGCAGCCCTCACCACCCCCCTCACTGGACTTGATTCTCCCTTCCTTGCCCATTGTCATCTGTCCCTGTGTGCGTCCTCCTCCGCTTTGCACCCTTGGCCTGTGTCTTCCCGTCCCTCCATCTGTTGTCGTCCTTATGTTTACCTTTGTGTGCCTTTCTCTGCTAATGGTGTTTGACATTTTTATCATGTGGTGGGCATTTGGGGTTGTGTGTTGGGGGGGCTTGGTGGGTATTTTCTAGTTCTGTTTCGGTGTTGTGGGGAGGGTTGTTCAGTGGTGGGTGGGGCATTTTGTACTCTGGGGTTTGTTACTCATTATGTTCTGTGTTATATTTGCTGTTGTGTTTCTGTTTGCTTTACAGTTCATTATTGTTTATTACACTGGTTAACAACATTTTATGGTGTCCTGTGTCATTCTTGGGTGCTGGGGTTCCACGTGTTTTGTACTGTTGCTGGTGTTCTCCACATGGGTCTGGGTTGTTGCTGGACTTTCCCGTGAATGTGTGGCATCCTCATGGGTGGGCACTGTGGTGTGCTTCTGATACCTCATTCCAGCATGTGTTGCCTTGCATGTGTCCCAGGGTCGGGCTGTCTCTGCACTGTATTCCATTGTGCATTTGCACTGCCTGCCTGGTGCTATATTCAGTGCTGTCTTGTGTGCTGTATTCAGTGCTGTGTTATTCCTGGGCTTTTTTTGCACTGCACTTCTGGGCCTGTTTGCCCAGTTTCCTTTGCTTGCTATATTCAGCGGGGTTTGCCCCGGGCTATTCGTTTTGAATATGGCTGGCATTTTGCTCCAGGCTAGGTTTGCATGCTGGGCAGTGCTATTCGCTGCCATGGGCTAATCTTTGAATATCTGGCCCTCTTTTTCCTGATTTAACGCCAAGTCTGACAAGAACTCTAGTGGGGGTAACAAATCTGCACCCTAAGACAACTGCAATAAGCCAGGCCATATTGCAAGGAACTGCCGTAGTGAAGGTAACACTGGAGCAGATTTGTCCTTAACAAACTGAGGTAAGTATTTAACAGATGTCAAGGTGGGAGATAAGACTGTGAAGGGCCTTATTAATTCGGGAAGCAGATAGACCCTAGTGCATGTTGACATGCTTGGAAAACCCTGTGCAAAAGGACCAGGTACTGGTGTCATCTACATCCACGAGGACACTCGATGCTATACCACCACCCAAGTAACTCCGAATATTAATGGGGTAATGTACCAAATAAAAGTAGGGATAGTACCTAAGTTACCTGTACCTGTGATTATTTGAAATGACTTTCCAGGATTTACTGAGTTAATCACAGAGGGAGTAAATCCTGATGTTTCAGTAGCTGTGAAGACAAGAGCTCAGGTAAAGAAAATCTCAGATAGTGGGGACTCTTTTCCTTTCAGTGATTTTGATTCAGACTTGTTTTAGCATAGCTCTAAGACCCGTAAGTCCAAGAAAAAAAAAAGAAGATGCCTGAAGAAACAGTGGCAACAAAAGACTGATGGACATAAGAGGTCAATATATGAAAATGCTGAAACTAAACTGATAACTGATTGTGATTTTGTTTCAGAGCAAACTAACAATGTTTCTCTTCAATGTTATTTTAAGGGGGCGCTAGAGAGCCATCTTCTAGGCTGGTCGAACTTTCTGTGTGCCCGTCACCTTGAGGGCTTAAAAATTGCCTAAAACTCATACAAATTAAACCCAACTATAAAATAAGTACCAGAAAATAACGCAGCTCACTGAGACGAATCATTTGATACAAAATTCAATTATGGGAAGACAGAAGGCGCAACCACCGGGCTTGGCAAAAGAACCTCAACTGAATACCAGCAAGGCCTCTGGAGCTACAACTAGTAGTAGCAATGGTGCCGGGAACACATCGGAACCACCATGGGCTGTGATGGTAGAGTCCATGCGTGGTATGGATGCAAAGATAGAACGGACCTTACAAAAACTTGAAATGCAGGATGCAGCTATCCAAAAACTCTCTGGGACAGTGGCAGAGGCAGAGAAATTATCAATTTCTACCTTGGCTTCTGTGGCTACACTCACCAAAGAAAACACCCATCTCCGAAGCCATCTAGAATCCATCGAAAATGAGATCCGCTCGGGTAACATAAGAATTGTGGGGTTACCCGATGGGGCTGGAAGGAGTAGCTCTATTGCAGTACTTACAAAAATGACTCTGAGAGGTTCTGGTCTTGCCGGAGGGATTCAACTGGGACTCTAACCCTCGAGTGCGCCCATCAGACCTGATTCAGTCCCGCACAGTACTACTAAATTCCACCTGTGTGATGATCAGAGATACGCTGATTCCAGTGGCACAAGCCGCTTATCCTTTGGAAGTCAACGGCACTGATGTGAAATTATACCCAGACCTCTCCTTCCAAACTCGGGCACATCGGAAGGCTTTCAATGCAGTGAGGCAAAGATTGAGGGCCCTGGAAGTTATCCATTAGTTTCTTTTGCTGTCTAGATTACGAGTGGTGTATGGAGGAAAGACTTGGCAGTTCAACAAACCACAAGATGCTGGCCGATGGGTAGAACGGATTGCTGAGGAATTTGCTTCCTGTAAGGATCCCCCGAGATCAACGCATTCATCTTCCGAAGAAGAAGACTGAGCAGTGAGTTCTCACTGGACCAAATAACATAGGACTAGATGATGTGTGCAGACTTTTTGACTATTATAATGTTGTTTGAGGAACAACATTTAAATATTAAACGTTTTGAATACTGGTGGGGCAGTTAGGAGCTCCCAGAGTGATGCAATTTTATAGTAAAAGGGAGCCATTTTGGTTAGCTTTGAGCTCTTAAACCCTCCAGGTTTGTCAGAAGACTGCCATTCATAAGTCTATTTAAGAATGAAAATGTAATTCTGGTTTAAAAAATTGTTTAAAGAAATATTGTAAGTTGTAAGAGGTTAAGTGTCACACTAAATAGCCTATATGAGTGTATGAGCTCTACATAAAGTTCAGATATTAAGGTGTTTTATTTCTGTATTGAGGTTGAATAGCATTCTTAGGAATGTGTGTTAGTATTTTTATATATATATATATATATATATATATATATATATATATATATATATATATATCCCTAAAGGACATACCTTTCTGCCATTGAAGAGGTTAGCACTACCTAAAGGATTTTGGGACTTAGGTTTTTTTTTTATGACCCTTTAATGTTTTGGATTCCCCTAACTCCTTTTGTAACAGAATGCAGGGGAAAATATAAATTGAATTTTTATATGTTTAACTATGGCCATGTCAGCCAGTTTGGTATCTCTGTACCCTGTATGAGATGGATATCAGTACATTGTACGATTATACAGAAAACAATAAATACAAAGTTTAAAAAAAAGGTTACTTTAAGCAGCTGGGGTGAAACAAAAGCAGGGTGAACCAATGTTTAAAAAATGTAATGGGTTACTGTACGGAGTTTGGATAAAACCTCAGACACAGGAACAGGTGGAACAATTGAGGCTTTTGAGGCTTGGGAACACTTGTTTGGCAGTGATAATTAGAGTGAAATTTAAATGTGATGTTTGCCTGGTGTTAGGGGAAGGGGAATTAACAAGAATCACCTTGTCTTTCATTGTTCACTTGGGAACATAAGCAGGAGGCTGGTAAGGACAGAGGTCTGGGGTTATATTATGTTTTAACTGAAATATTTGAATAGTTTTGTACGTGAAATTAGTTTTATGTGTTAAAAATTATTACTTTGAGTTAGAACTGTTACTTGGGCTGTAATATTGTAACTTTTGAGGCTTGGGAACACTTGTTTGGCAGTGATAATTAGAGTGAAATTTAAATGTGATGTTTGCCTTAAATACTGAAAAGCCACTGGGGGTTGGGATTGAAGGGCTGTGTATTTCTGTTTGGGACTGAAATTCGAAGCAACAGGAACTTGTGGGCCTGTGACATCATACGGTACCTGATGTCTGCATACACACACTGTTAGTGGGACTGGACACACACTGGACTGTATATGTGTGTGAGACTTGGGAACTTTATTGGTGGGGTTGAAATTGGGTTTGTAAATAACTGCAGTCAGTATAGAGAGAAACTGTATTCCAGGGGGAAGGGACTGAGAAAAGGGGGTGTGCCATTATAAAAAGAGGGGGACAAACAGGGTGGCCATATTCCACCATGGCAGGCATCTTCGAAGGGTTGTAGGCTGCACAGGCTGTGGGATGGCAATAATTCTCAATTGGGCCTGGAGAGAGGGAGGCTGCCCACTCTGTAGACAGCTATCTTGTATCAGGAGTGAGGTATATTGGTTAAGGAGTAAGCTGGGGGGGTGTCCAAGGATAAGGGGTGTGGATACGGGCAGCAGAAGGGTGGGGTTGAGGGGAGACTGGGGCAACGCTCTGAAATTACAGGACGTTATGTTACAGCAAGCAGGAGGGGGGATATTAGGGACAGAGGACCCTTAGATAGGGATGTTGACGCTAAGGGGAAAGCGTACGGGGTGAACATTACGAATACAAAGAGAGTGGAGGGGGAAGAGTCAGGAGGGTCTGTTGTGGGGAAGCCTAGTAGACCAGACATTGAGAAGGGAGGGGCTGTTGTGGGGAAGCCTAAAACAGCAGACTGTGGGAAGGGAGCTCCTAAGGAGAACACAGCAAGAGGGGAAGAAGAGGGGCAGTTTAGAGGTGCAGTCAGGGGAAACTCGGGTTACTTGATGGAGGCTGACATAGAGTGTCACAATAAATTTGAGCTACTAAGCAACCTAGAGGGGAAGGAAGGGGTTGGTGGAAATGAGGAAACTGATACAGATGCCGGGGGGAGGGAGTTGGATACCCATAAGGCATCACAGACTGGCAATGGAAAGGATAGAAATAGTCCCAGAGGGAGAAGGGGAAACATAAATGTTAACCAGATGGGGGAGATGCAACATATTGCAGACATGAGGGAGGCGAGCATGACTGGAGAGAAACTGGGAGACAAGGAGGTGGAGAGGAGCCCCTTCAGCAGGGGTCAGTACCAAGGATGGGGCCTAGCTAAAGGGATCCACTGAGAGCCTCTGGAGGCAGGGGTACTATTACAATGGGGAGGATGGCAGTGTGGGGAAGGGGAAACCATCAGGCCAGGATAAATGGTTCGGATAAGAGAGGTTAAAGGGGACACCTATTCAGAGGGGGTCTGAGTTAAGTGGGCAAAATAACGAGGGAGGCAGAAAGGGGAGGGTGACAAGGGGGTCTCTAATAAGGCAGGAAAACTCCCATGGAATTGAGATCACGAATAAAGGGGGATGGGGGCTGAGAGGGCATAGTGGAGGTAACCATAAGGATGATGGCGGTGTTAAGGTTCTGTTATTGGGAGACTCGATGATTAGGGGTATCAAGTGGGAGGACAGGGGTGGATGCTATGCCAGGTGAAGGTAGTGAGTATCTCTGGGCTGACAGTGCACAGAGAAAAGTTCATGGTGTATGAACTGGTTGAGGATTGTGGAGGAACCTGATTTCTGGTGCATTTGGGAACTAACGATCTAGAGGAAATAGCTTTGGAAATCAGCAAGGTTCCAAGAACTTGCCAGAGTCTGCCGGGATAATGCATGCAACATTTCTTTCGGAGATCTTGCCAGTACCAAAGGCCTCAGTGGAGAAAAAAATGAAGATCACAGAGGTTAATGACTGGCTCAGGAAGTGGGGTGAAGAGAGTGGGTTGGGGGTGTTAGGGAACTGGAAAGGAGTTTGGGAGGATAAGGGACTGTATGCCAAGGACAGGCTTCATCTTGCCCCATTAGGGAAGGAAGTCCTTAAAAAGGGGATGGCTGACTACATTCAAGAAAGGTGGGGTTTAAACTTGTGAGGGGAGGAAGGGATAAGGAAGGGGCTGACCAGAAGCCCTCTCCTCCAGATGAGGGGAGTAGCCTTCAAACCCAAGGGGGGGAGGGGGAAACAGACTGGAGGAGGAGGTTTCAGGAGGAGTAGAGGGAGGATGGAAGTATAAGGAACCTGGGTGGGGTTCGACAAAGGGGATCAGGGATAAGGGGTGGGGGTTGGTGTTAGTAAATGCCAGGAGCTTGGGAAACAAGTTGCCAGAGTTCCAGGCCATGCTGTTCGAAGGGGGGGTGGATGTGGCGGAGGTCACGAGACGTAGCCAACAAAACCATGACTGGGACCTAAACGCAAGGGTACACTATGCTTAGGAAGGATAGAAAGGAGGGCAGAGGGGGTGGAGTGGCTATGTTCATTAGAGAGGACATAGAAATTGCTAGGGTAGAGGAGGCAGAGGGAAACGTGGAGGCCTTATGGGTCACTCTACGATCCCCAGCAGGAGATAAGGTCAAGCTGGGTGTATATAGAGCCCCGGGATGAGTGATGTTCTAGAGGATGGTTTGCTGGACAACATCATTGCCCAGTGTGGACCAAAAGGGAAGGGAGAGGTGTTGATGGGGACCTTAATATGCCAGGTACAAACTGGGGAACCATGTCCTCTAAGGTGGCCAAGGAGCAGAGGCTGCTGGATGGCTTCCAGGATGTGTTCTTAACACAGCATGTGATGGAGCCCACAAGGGAGGGGCATGTCCTGGACGTGGTTCTGGCAGATGGGGATCTGGTAAGGGACCTGGTTGTAGAGGACCCCTGACTGGGGCGACCACAATACTGTCTGGTTTCAAATAAGCATGGGAGATCTAGGACACTGGCAGTGGACTTCAGGGGGACAGACTTTGTGGGCATGGGAAATATTCTCAAGGATCACTTGAAGGGGATTACATCAATGACAGGTGTGGTAAGGAGATGGGGGTTCATAAAACGGGGACTTCATGAGGCAGTCAGGATCTGCGCTAAGTTGAAACGTAAGGGAGCAAGGTCACATAAACCATGCTGGTGGTCCAGTGAGGTACAGGTAGTGGTCAGAGAAAAGAAGGCGGCCTACAAAAAATATAAAACAACAAGAGGGGATAGGGATAAGGAAATGTACCATCTTGCATCTAGGAAAGTCACCCGGGTGGTGAGGGGAGCAAAGTCCAGTAAAGAGCAACGGCTGGCACAGGGGATACATGGAGGGGAAAAGGGGTTCTTCAGGTACATTGGGGAGTGGAGAAAAACTAAGGGCCATCTCAGCAGATTGAGATCAGAAGGAGGGTGGGTGGAAGAGGCGAGGGACCAGGCAGAGGTATTTAACGAGTACTTTGCCTCTGTGTTCACTAGGGAGGGGGATGGGATATCTACAAAGCAAGGCATTATGGGGATAGAAGCGGTAGTGAGTGGGATCAGGGGAGCAACAGAAATGGAGCAAGAGGGAGGGAGAGGTACCCAAGGGGTGTCACATCTGGATAAGGATAAAAAGGCCAGTAAGGTGGAGGGGACGGATGATGCTATCTCCACCAAAAGGGTGTGGTAAGCCCTCAAGTCCCTAAAGAAAGACAAATCTCCTGGGTTGGATGGCATTCATCTGAGAGTACTATGGGAATTGGTGGACATACTGGCTGCACTCCTGGTGGAGCTCTTCAACAGGTCATTTGAGACAGGGAGGGTACCTAGGGATTGGCAAGAGGCACATGTGGTGCCAATCCATAAAGGGGAGTCGAGGGAAGTACCAGGTAACTATAGACCCATCAGTTTGACCTCGGTGGTGGGAAAATTATTGGAGAGTATACTAAAGGAACGATTGGGGGTGTACTTGGAGGAGGTGGGAGGTCTGGATAGTCGGCAACATGGGTTTGTGCCAGGTAGATCATGTCAAACCAATCTTGTGGAGTTCTACGAATGGGTAACATCAGAACTGGACAGGGGAAAGCCTGTGGATGTATTATTCTTGGACTTCAGCAAGGCGTTTGACTCTGTCCCCCACAATGGTCTGGTGGAGAAACTGATGGGGTTAGGAGTAGGACCTTTGATGGTCAGATGGATTGAAAACTGGCTAGCTGGATGCACCCAGAGAGTAGTGGTCTGTGGGGAGCTCTCGAACCCTAGAGAGGTTGGTAGTGGGGTACCGCAGGGCTCGGTCCTGGGTCCGATCCTGTTTAATGCATACATATCGGACATCAGGGAGGGTATAGGGTGTGAAATGAGTCTCTTCACTGAGGACTCCAAGATGGGAGCAGTAGTTGAGGGAGATGAGGGGAGGTTGGCCCTGCAAGGGGACCTGGGCACCCTGGAAAGCTGGGCTCGCACATGGAAATTAAATTTCAATATCACCAAGTGCAAGGTGTTGCATCTTGGGCAGGGAAACCCTAAACACAGGTACACCCTGGGAGGGCAGGCGCTGGAGGCCTCAATAGGGGAAAAGACCTAGGGGTCATGGTGGATGCATGTATGAATAACTCTGAGCAGTGCAGGAGAGCGGCTAGCAAGGCAAACAGGATGTTGGGATGCATCGTAAGGGGGATCACCTCTAGGAGCAAGGAAGTGATTCTGCCGCTGTACAATGGACTGGTTAGACCACACCTTGAGTACTGTGTACAGTACTGGAGACCACACTTGAAGAGGGACATACAGCTCCTGGAGAGGGTACAGAGGTGGGCAACTAAGATGATACGAGGGCTAGGGGACTTGACGTATGAGGACAGACTTGAGGAGCTCTGCCTGTTTTCATTGGAGGAGAGGAGAGACGGGGGGACATGATTGGGAATAAAGGGAATAAATAGGGTAAACATGGAGGGATCTTGGACTTAAGCAGGAGGTATCACCAGAGGGCATGGTTTGAAGTTGGAAGGTGGAAGGGTAGAGGGGAAAGAGGAGGAGGTTTTTCACTGAGAGGGTGGTGGACCCTTGGAATGCACTGCCTGGCGAGCTGGTTCAGAGATCCACAGTGGAGGGCTTCAAGAGAGGGTGGGACAGACACAGAAAGTGGATGTATCAGATGATGGCCTGTCCCAGGGGGGTGGGGATGGATGATAGGGGTTTCTGGAACACAAGGGAGGGGAGGGCCTTGGCACCCAACTAGGAATCTGAGGTTCGAGCAGACTCGATAGACCATAAGGCCTAATCTGCTGGCAAATAGTATGTTAGTATGTTAATTGCTTATACCACAAAAATATAGATCCAAGTTGTTACAGATAACACATGATAATCCTATGGCTGATCACTCAGGGAGGGATCGCACCCTTGCCAGATTGCTGTGCAGGTTTTACTGGCCTGTAATTCATGAAGATGTTGCTACCTACTGCAGTTCTTGTGCTGAGTGTCAGAAAGAAGCCCCATCCACTAAAAAAGACACAGTGTCCCTGGTGCCCCTACCCTTGGTAAGTGGCAGAGCCAGGTTTGGGATCATTTGGGAGCCAGGAGGGCCATTCAGTCAATCACAGGCTCCACAATGGGCAGTAAACAGTGAATAAAGATGGTGGCAGGGCACCACTACTCACACTGGGGCAGCCAGGAGGGGTGACCGCCCCCCCAGCCCCTCCTCTGACTCCGCCACTGCCCTTGGTAGATGTGCATTTTGAGCGAATTGCAATGAATGTGGTTGACCCCTTAGACAAAAGTAAAAAGGGTAATCAGTTCATTTTGGTAGTCTGTGACTATGCTACTTGATACCCAGAGACAGTTCCTATGTGTACTGTCACAGCCCCAAATGTGTCAGCAGAGCTTGCCAAACTTTTCAGCAGGATGGGCATACCTAAAGAGATCATTACTGATCAGGGTAGTAATTTTGGTGCTGCACTGCTGAAGGAGCTATACTGATTGCTAGGTATCAGTGTTGTGAGAACCTCCCCTTATCACTCTCAGACAGACAGTCTTCTTGAGTGTTTCTCCAAACCCTAAATGTTAAAAAGGTTTGTGAAAGGGGAAGGGAAAGACTGGGACCGATAACTTACCTTACCTGCTTTTTGCTTACAGAGAAGTGCCACAGGCATCAACAGGTTTTTCACCATTTGAAATGCTGTATGGTAGATAGCCTAGAGGGCCACTAGATGAAATAAAAGAAACGTGGGAAGATAACCCCACTCAGAAAAAATCTGTTACATCTTATATGTGTGCCCTGAGTAAGAAGCTGGCAAAATATGTAGAAATTGCCCATAGTAATCAGGAAGAAGCCCAAAATCAGCAGAAGGTATATCATGACCATGGAGTAAAAGAAAAGTTTTTGAGCCAGGTGAAGGTCTTGCTACTGTTATCCACTACAGAAAAGAAACTGTTAATGAAGTGGCAAGGGCCTTATAAGGTGCCTAGATGTACTGGCACAGTTAACTATGAGATTGAGACCCCTGATATGAAAAATCCTACTAAGATATACCATGCTAAGCTCCTGAAAAAATGGGTTGAAAAGATACCAAAGGCTGCTTTGCTAGTTTTGCCAGAAATTGATAAAGAAGATACTGATAAAGCTTAAGACAGACTTGAACAGAGTGTAACTGCTGATGCTGTAAAGGTTAATGTTTCCTTAACCTCCGAACAAACCACTGAAGTTTGTAACTTGGTAAAGACATTTAGCAGTACTTTAACCACAGTGCCAAGCCAAGCAAAAGGGATTGAGCACGTAATAGTGACAAGGAATGCACACCCGATCAGACAAAAGACAAACAGATTACTAGGGCAGTTAAGAGCAGACGTGGTTAAGGAAATACAAAAAATGAAAGAATTGGAGATCATAGAAGAGTCAAGAAGTGATTGGTCATCAACAATGGTGATCGTAAATAAAAAAGAAAGGGGTGTAAGAATCTGCCTTGATTTTAGGAAACTTAATCAAGTGTCAGAATTTGACAGCTATCCTATGTCCAAGATAGATGATTTGGTGGACAGATTGGGAAGTCCTAAGTACATCAGTACCCTCAATCTCACCAAGGGTTACTGACAAATCCCCCTAACTAAAGAATCAAGGGACAAAACTGCATTTGCCACTCCTATTGGATTCTCTCAGTTCACCGCCATGTCGTTTAGTTCACTTGGCTCACCCACTACTTTCCAGCAGTACATGGATGTAATCTTATCCCCTCACACTGGTTATTGTGCTGCGTACCTGGATGATGTTATAGTGTACAGTCCAGACTGGAAAAGCCAGCTGGAACACCTAGAAGTAGTTATTCAATCTATAAAAAAGGCAGGTCTGACCATAAATCCTACCAAATGTGCATAGGGCATGCAGGAAACTGGATATTTGCACTATGTTTCAGGAAATGGAGAAGTAAAGCCAGAGGTTTCTAAGATAGAAGCTGTAGCTAACAGTCCTACCCCTAAAAGAAAGAAACATGCCAGGTCTTTTTAGGGCTGACTGGTTATTATCAGAGATTTGTTTCCAACTTTACCCAGCTAGCTACTCCACTCACTGAACTCACGAAGAAACAGCTCCTGAATAATGTGAAATGGACCTCAGAGTGTGATGAGGCTTTTTGGGCCACCCAGGCTGCATTATGTTCAGTCCCTGTTTTATGAAGCCCAGACTTCAAGAACCAGTTTTTGTTACATACCGATGCATCAGAGGTAGGCCTAGGTGCAATCCTGAGTCAAAATATAGATGGCAAACGGCCGGCCCAGTGGCGCTGAGGGTTGAGGCGCTGGACGCCACCTTACCATGCGGCAACCCGGGTTGGATATGGACTCGGGTTGCCGGGGTCGCTGCAGGAAGGAGGATCGAGCATCCCCACGGATCCTCCTTCGGGAGGGGACACCAGGGAAGTTACACCCGAGCGCCCAGGAGAGCCGTGGGAAGCACCAACTCAGGGCAATGGCAGCTTCCATTGGGGAAGCCGAGGGGAGGGAGACGCCATCAGGCACTTGGCAGGCGTGCGTACGCATGTTCTGCCCGAGCCAGGCATCCTCAGTGAGATGGAGGGGAGGGACAAGAAAAACCGGAAAACCTCCCTCGGCATTCCAGATGACGGCCGCTCCAGCCACCCAGCCTGTAATCACAGGCAGACCCCGCTGTGCAAAGGTGCCCCAAGGAGGAAGACAGAAGGCAGGTAGGGGACACCGGTGGCACTCTAGGGGCAGACTTAGTGAGGGTTGGGCGGCATTGAGCAAGGCCTGAAGGAGTGAAATAACGAGGGTGAACAGGAGGGATAAAAAGAAATTTCAAGAAAAAAAATATATAGATGGCAAAGAATATCCTATTCTATACATATGTAGGAAACTGCACTACAGAGGGAAAATGTACTCCATCATTGAAAAGGAATGCCTTTGCTGGCCCGATGGCAATGAGGGCAGAGGCGCTGGATACCTTACCTCACGCTACGCCGGTGACCCATGTTTGGGAATGAGTATCGGTCACTGGGGGTTGGCAGAGTTGAAGGATTAAGCATCCATAGGACTGCTCTCCTTCTCTGGGGAGGGGGACATCAGTGGTCAGCGCTCAACTGGTTCCCAATGGAGACTGGGGGGGCAGTGCACCAACACTGAATGACATGGGGTGGATATGGGGCAGATGCCTGGGGTGGAGCATGTGCAGACACATGCACGCTCCCTCAATTGGCATCACTGCACACCCCTCCCCACAAAGGGAGAAAAAACACAGAAACAACCTTGGCAGCATGATGGCTGCCCCGACAGCACCGACATGGACACAACCAAGCTAGCTCCCTCCTGGGCCTGCCCTCCATGTTTCCACAGTGGTGGGGTATGTACCCACTGCGATGCAGCCTGGGAGGGCTGTGGCAGAGAGGTTGGAGCTCTGTCCGCATCCAAGGCAGCAGCTGTGAAGGCTGGCTGATGTGGGGGAGAGGGAACCAAAGGCACAACCCCCCCCCAGCCGAGGCAATAAATAAATAACAAAAAAAGAAAAGGAATGTCTTTCAGCAAAGTGGGCCATGGAGTCCCTTAAGTTTTATTTGCTAGCAGCTGACTGTACTTATAACAGATCACAGTCCTCTCTGTTAGCTTAACCAAAGGAAGGATAAATATTCCAGAATCACATGGTGGTATCTGGTACTACAGCCGTTTAAATTTAAAGTGATGCACAAATCTGGGAAAGAGAATGTCAATGCTGATTTTCTGTCAAGATATGGATCAGGAATTGAGAATGCCAAAGGGTGAAAAAATAAAATGCGAGAGTTTAAACTTCTCTGTTTGCTATACTGCATGTGCACTGAACTGTAAAGGTTATAAGCTAATGTTAGAAGAGAATTAAAAGACAGTTTTGGAGTTTTGGAAACCTGTTTTTAAAACAGGTTCCCTCTTAAAGAGGGGGATATGTGACAGGGTTGAATAAGACCCTGCCCCATTTGTTATGCAGAAAGATTTAAATGCAAGGATCTGTTCTGTCCTCTCCTTTTCTGTCTCGTCTGTCTAGTTGTGCAGCCAAATGTTCTTGTGAGGTCTAGGAACTGATCACTCTGACAGCCTTGCAACTATCTGCCTCTCGCTATCTCTTAGCCTTCACTCGTTGTGTTTTCTTCACCCTTGTGTATCTGTGGTTATAAAAATATATGTAAATCTTTACGTGAAACTGTAAGTGATGCTGGGACCCCTTTGTCTGAAACTGTATATAGTTGTACTGTTGAAATGATTGCAAAAAAAATTTGGAACTCAAGGGATTAACCTTGACATGCAGCACAAACTTTTGCAGAGCTGTCAGCAGGAGGTTAGTTCTGGGACACCATGTATAATTTTGTTGTACCTGCAAAAAACTAACAAGAACTGTGAGATACAAGATGTCTCCTTAACGAGCTCAGGATGAAGAAATTGTCAGGTAAAGACTTGTTATAAAAAGAGCAGCAGTATTTTTTGTCAGAGAGACTTCTTGGAAACTGGAAAGAACCCCTAAGATGAAGGATTTTTTATTTTCTCTGTTTGTACTGCCTTTGTTTATTTCACTATCCTGAATTTTTTTTTTTTATTCTATTGTTGTTGATAATTATAAAACACTACTTGCAAATTTTATAACTGCTCCTAGTTTTCCTATGCCTCGATGACAGTGAGGTCTGGGATGTGGCAGTTTTTCCACATCCTGCAGCAACTTACTTACTGTAGTCAGAACATAGCCACCATAGGCTGTGCAAATGATCTCTTGACCTTTTCTTTGTCTTTGCTTCTCTATTATTGACCTCAATCAATCTGTTTATCTTTGCTTGAGTCTCATTAAATAAACTAGCAACATTGTGAATATTATACATCGTGAATTTTTCCTCCTGTGCGAGACTGTCAAGACCATGTAGGTTGGGCTTCTCTACCATCTGGGCCCCGTTAGTTTCAAAGTATCCAACATGGTATCTTATTTGTTCTACATCTGCCCTATTCCAAATTGACATACCTGACCCAAATAGACCTGATATAGACCCGACAGTTCCATCTAGTCCCTGTAGGTGCCTGGAGCAGAATATGCCTTGTTGTGAAATGGTTTCTTGCCCAGCTACAGGATCTTGAGCTCGCTGTTGATAGGTTGCTGTAATATCAATTAACACAGAAGCATAAAATAAGAAGACATTTATCTGTACACAGTCTCCAAATTTTTGTCCTACTCCAATAAGAACATTTAAAATAGGAAATGAAATGAACATTTAAGAAAAATAAGAACATTTAATTGATTAAAATCCTTGGGGTAGAAGCAGACGTGAAGCCACTGGGTGGACCCATCTGCATTCCAGGACTTTGTACAGTCTTATGCACAAAGGTAGTTTCAGCAATGTCCATTGGGTTCATGGTGGCTGACAGTCAGAACAGTCACTTGCAGTTCAATTTCACCATACGCCAGCCACTGATCCATTTGACCTCCCACTGTAAATGTTTTACACACCTTCATCCTGTTTCACAGTATTTTTGCTTTCAGCAGGAGGGAGCCCTTTCCATACCCATTAACTCTGTCCTTGCCATTGGGAGTTGCCTGAACTCCAGGGCCTCTCCACACTCCATTTCCATGACCCCTCCAGTTACTGTTACAAGAAGAAGTATGGTGTCACCTTGGACCAGCATGAACCACTGAGACTGCGTCCATTCACATTTTGTCCTGCATTCTGAAATTATAGAAAAACAAACTGGAGCAGAGAGTTTGGTTCCCCTCCTTTCTCCATACATTAGATCTTAGCCTCTACAGCATGGAACCATCTATCTGTTGGCCTTTTCATTTTAAATAAATGAAAAATATGGTAACACCCATAAATGAAAAATACGGTAACCCTCCCCCACCCCACTGGAGGAGAGTCAAATTAAACCTACTAGCTTTACAGGCTTTCTGAAATGAGAAAACAGAAATACAGTTAGACATACTCTTTTAATCACTTTTGAACAATTTCAACTGTGCAGTGAAACCATTTGTCCACTGTTTTTTTGCCATTGGTGATTTTCACCATGTACACAAATGGACTGCATTTGTCATTTTATTTATGGTACAGAATAGTGCTCAGCAGTGCCATATGATATGTATTTTCCCAAATTGTGGGCAGTAAAACAAATGCACTTGTTTAATCCTCTCTTTAAGTTGAGCAATATATTAGTCTGCTTGTATGACTTAAGCAAGTAAAGTCAGTGTCTTTATCTGAACCTAACATCATGGCAGTGGAGTCTCTACCTGCAAAACAATTGTGTAAACGTATGTTGTTGTTTTTTTAGTAACTGTTGAAGTAGCTGCCTTAACCAGGAATACCTCTATCATCTTAGAAAAATAAGTCAGCAAACACTAAAATAAATTTGTTACCCCCAGATGTGGCTGGTAAGGGTACTACAAAAGCATTTGCAGTTGAGTCCTTTACCTTCTTAGCATGCGGTTTACATTAAGATTCCTATGAGGTAGTCAATGTCTACCACATACAAAAACTAGAATGATTTCCTGAAAATAGTGGCCACAAGTATTGTTATTCAGATCCCATGTTACAGTGCATGGAGAGAAAAAAAATTGCCAATAAAGTTATACAATCTATAACAATACTTACCCTTCTCTGATGGGCAGTAGTAATGTTTTGAGCATAACAAGAACATCTAGGTGCATTCATGACAGTGAGTGCAATGCTTTTTATGCATGTTGCAGTTTTCCTATAAAGCTAAAAAGCGCTTGCCTTATGCTTATGCAATAAATTTAGAAAGCATACTCCTTAAGTTCAGATGTTACACAACACGCATCTCTAAAACCCCAAAGCAGTGATTTAGACATCATACGCAAAACCAAAAAAGTTGCAATTTTCAACTTTCTTGCTTTCCTCATTAATTTCATTGTAGAAACATGGAAAGCACATGGCTATGTGACTTATCCAATTTAAAAGTGGTGTGGCTGTTAAGAGGAAAATCTTAAACACAGTCTAAAGGCAAAGTCATAAGATTGTAGGTGGGCAAAATGGGTAGACTGAGTGGACAACACAGTCCTTATCTGCCATCAACTTCTGTGTTTTTATGTTCCTTTTTAAGAACCATAAATAAGCTGCACTGGTAAAAGCAGCAATTTCAGGTTTTTGTTTGGGGGGGTAAATAAATGACACTAGCAAGTCTCTTCCACAAACCTATTAACTGAGATGATAATAATCATACTTAATGTTTCAGTAAATAGTTCACAAGAAGAACTGAACTCCAGAGACCCAAAGAAAACAGGTTAGGCTAGTTATAAAACAGGTTTAAAACAAATGTCTATGCTGTAACTACAGCATGTCACTTGGACATAAAGTAACAATACTGTAAATTGTTTGCACAGGGCACATATTGTTGTAAACTGGCAGTTTGTTTTAAATCAAACCCTTTCTTTTCCTTAAATGACCTTTTGCGACCAATAAAAAAAGTAATACCAGTTTGACATTGGCAGAACTCATTTCTGCTATACTGGCCCCTATGCACATAGGGGCGGGAAGTACACATCTGGGGCACGCATCCCGCCTGTGGATCTCTGCACCCATGGACAAGTGAGCACCAGTGACATTTACCACCGCCAGCCACTTGTCACTGGCCCTGCCCCCCCGCGTGTAGGTCCAGGCAGGGTGGGCACGGGTAGAGTCGCAGACCCAACTGGGCATCCAATCGGATGCTCGGCATGGGTCCAACAGTGGATCCCTTATGTAGTGGAACATGTGTTGGCAGCGTGCTCCGCAGATGTCCAATGGCAGGCAGCTGTGACAGGTGGGAGGTGAGCAATGTCGCCAGCCCTCCAATGGCACCGAAGCAGTGCAGAGGGATGGTGGGTATGTCGGGTGGCGGTACCACCGATAGTGGGGGGGTGGACATGCGATGCCATGGGGGGGCAGAATCCATGTGCCAGTGCCCCTGTGAGGGGTTTAGGTTTGTGGGGGGCACCACACACACCACCGTCTGCTGGGGTGGGTGGGTGGCACCAGGCAGCCGTTAGCTGTGGCCCCAGAGGGTCAGTGGACTGTTCGCCTTGTCCTGCGGCATGTCCCAGGGTGTGTGCTAGGTGTGTAGGGGGTTTACGGCAGGGTTCTCCCTGGTGCACACTGCGCCCCCCCACGCACCCCCATGGCCAGCAGTACGCGCCTTTAGTGCATGGCATGTGGTGCCAGCCCACCCGGTGCACTGCTCTTCACTGGCCAAGGGGATGGGGCACGTGTGCTGCACGCCTCCCCCTTGGTGCATCCCACATCAGGGGCGCAATGGGTGCAGGGTGGCTAAGCACCCGAGTTACGCGGTGTGTAGCCACTCCACCCATTTGTGCATGGGGCCATTGTGCTTAGCCCAAAATTATTTCACTTGGCTGTTTCAACTAGCAAATGAGTTACCTATTTTCTTTCATTAATTTTCCTAGGTATAGTAGTATCTGGACTTCAGTGCTTCCATTCCTTTAGATAAAACAAATACTTAACCATGTTCCTCTGGTTATTAGTTTAAGATTACATCATTGCATCAGGTGGTAATCCATGTCAAGTAGTTCTGTGAAAAAGCTACCCTGTGACATCACAAAGGCCAGCTTGAGGAATGAATTACACGTTTTCCTTTTTACTTCACAATTGCCTTTGATTAAAAAAAACCTGATTGGTGAAACAAGATGCTTATTTTAAGTCACAGAGCTCCAATTTATGGGGTCAAATTACTGTATGTTTCGTGTTGCAAAAAAGAGGCATTTTATACAGGAGACAACAGGCAAACATTTTTTTCTTATGACACAACTAAAGTTGCTCCACATAATAAGTTTTATAAACTTAGCAAATGTGTGCAGTTGTACTTAAAGAAACATTCATTTTACTATTAAGGAAATAAAATAAAAACCAGCAATGTGAAACATTTATGCAGTTTGCAAAACGTGGTTTACACATTTTTTTATACCCCAAACAGCACCAAGCTTCCTGACACCTTAATTACGCTTTATGTAAACTAAAGGTGATTTATGGTAGTTCACCTTCAGTGATTTATTTTATTTATTATTTTTTTAGGGTCAGAATACATTGCCATAGCATTTGTTTATGTAACAGGTACCATCTTTCACAAATGGAAACTTTATCAGAAAAACACAGCACCAAAGCCAGCAAGCTTTTCTTTCACTTGGCTGCTGCAAGCAATGCATGTAACTTATTGCTTAGCTGTGGATGCATGTGGGGTAGAAAAAGAAAGAATCATAAAAGAAGGGTTAGCATACAAGAAAGGTTAGCTAGTTCAGGCTGGCATGCTGTAAGCCCATTACTGAACTGAAGGTTTCAGTTCTCAGCATGCCAGTGTTTATCATTCAGAGCTTGTCCTTGCAATCTTTTACACTTTAATGCTAACTTATTCATTGTCTCAGGGTTTGCTTCTATCTCCCCTCTTACATGCGCAACCTATTGATTTTGCCCCTGGCCTCTAGTTTCAACTTTCACAACCACTGGAGGTATTGGAGTTTTGTTCTCCATCCTTTTCATTTTCATGTTCCTCTCTCCACTGTCCTACACTCAAACCTATCTTCTGCCTGATTAAACACAGGGTAGAAACCTTGAGGTTTCACCATTTTGTAACGTGAAGGCTTTTCAATTATAGTTTGAGACCCGGCCTCCAGTCCACTGTTTTTCTTCTCCTTCTTCATATTTTTCCTTTCTTTTGTGTTCCTGATTGAGGTCAGGAAACAGCCTTTGATATTGGACTTCGTTGTAGGAGGGCGGAGTGGTCAGGACTACTGATTTACTCCGTACTATCATCCCCAGTGCTACTGCAGCTCCTACACCCTTATGGACTTGCATTTCACTCTGCAGTCATTCCATCTGTTGGTGACAATGTGTGTGGTCTATTTCTGAACCTTTCCCTATTTCTGTTACCATTTCCATTTGTTTTCTCAAGGCTGCTTTTACGTCTGCATTTTCCTTTTGTAGTTTTTCTTTTTCAGCCCGCGTCTCATCTAGCTGAATTGTAAGACTGCACTGCATCAGTGCAGACTGCAGTTCTTTTTGTTTGGTTTCTTCTAATTGTTTATGTAACTCTAAACTGGTAGATTTTAAATCTGAGGCTTGCCTTCTTATGCATTTTAATTTTTCTTCTATACTAACCACAGTAACACAAGCTTTGCCTACAGTAGGCCTTTTCCTGTTTGTCTTTGATTTTCTTTCCCAATTCCACCTGGACTTGAAAGGCTATTCCTGTAGTTCAATGGGTGAGCAACCAGCCATGCCCCCTTCCTGAGCTATATAAGCAGTTCCTCCCAGCCTCTCTCTGAAGCACTTTTTCTTTGCGGGCTGGAGGCTCTGTTGGTCTTTCTTCTCACTTGGGGTCTTGCCCCCCAAGCTTGCTGGATTTTGTTTGTGTGTTTCTCCTGCTTTGGTTAGTTAAGCAGTATACCACTCCCAGGGTGTGGGTATATAGCAGGGTCTACCATGCCTGGTGTGGTTTGGTCACGAGGCCGCAGGCCGAGTGAGTAAAACCACACCAGAAGTGGTAAATCCTGCCATATACCCACACCCTGGAGTGGTATATTGCTATTATATAATAGCTCCCTTTTTTTGGTGAGAAAAATATAGAAATACTTTTTTTGCTTTTTTTTAATATTTTTTTTTTTTATTTCATTGCTCCTCCAAAGAGAAATAGTTCCTTGTTGCTAGGCAGAGTAATATTGTTGTCCTCCCCCCTCTTTAGTTTCTTTTAATCTAGTTTGTCGAGGCCCTCAACTGAGTTATGTTTTTTTTTTTTTAAATGTGAGCACTAGGATTTACAGTTTGATTTGCTGTTCTGTTTTTCTGCGTCTTCCTACAGTAGGAGTTGTAAAGGGCTGCTGTTTGTGACCTTGTGCTTCCGGTTTACTGTGCAGTTGGGAGAAAATATATTGGAAGACTGTGAAGAATATGTTTTTATTTTTGTTTTTAAGTGTTTGCTGTGGCTTCGGGGTCTGACTGAAACTGATGCGGCAGCATGTATGAGATAAAAGTTGGGAGGCTCAGCATTTGAATTTCAAAATTGAGGACAGGAGAAAAAAGTTGCAATTTCCTGTGAGTATTGTTGTGATGGACTGCAGCTAATATGAAAATCTGAGGCAGAGCAAGTAAGGGAGTTGTGAGCAGTTACCGAGAGCTACTTTTATAAAATATATTTTTAATTTTGTTGTCGGTTTTCAGCGGGAACAGGAAGGGGCCAGTAGTGTGAGCTGCGGTATTCTGTGATTGAGCAACTCACTGTGCTTTGCCAGTCCAGGTTTATGGTAGTCAGAGTGATTTCTGTGGCGGTTCCTGCTGAGGCTGTGGCTGGCACCTTTTCCAGTGGGTACACAGGAGGATTTATCACAGTAGTGAAGGTGCCAGCCAGCCAATCGGACTGCAGGGTTTGTGACTTTAGATTTACACTATTGTATAATATTTGTTTTACATCCAGCCACTGTGTGCTTCCTCCTGTGCTTGTTTTTCTGTTTTCCAGCATTTGTGTTTTTAGTTTTGCCTTTCTTTTTGGTGTTTCTAGTTGCCCTTGTGTGTGCTACCTTAATTCTGTGCCTGTACTCAGGCCCTTTTCTCTTCAGCTGCCTTCTATCCTCAGTTTTCCTGCAATGGTTGTGTTTTAGCTCCCATTTCAACTTCTCTGCTGCTGCTGCTTCCACCTAATTCACTACACTGTGCTTCTACTTTAATTGATTGCACCTGGTCCTGGCTCTGCTGCTCAGCTTGCATCTACTCTCTGTTTTACAGTCCTGCTCCTGATTAAGGTCCTGTCCACACTACACCGCTCCGACCCGGTAACGGTTACAAACCATTACGGCCAGTGAGCGGTACAGTGTGTCCACACTGCGGCAGTGTCCGGTACGGGACTGTTACTGCTGGTCCACACTGCGGGTGCCAGGTGACTGTTACAGTGGCACCCGATCCCAGAATGCAGCTCATACTGTGCTACAGGCACTGCTGGGGACCGTGCTCCCGCGCCCACACTACAACCGGTAATAGTACAGCAGCAAATCTGGTTCCATAACCATTGTTGAAACCACCTCATGAGTGGTTTCAACAATGGTTATGGAAATGCCTCCTGTGACATTACAGCTGTAAATGCAAGCCATTGCAGTAACGGTTTGGATCCCCTGTAATGTTACAGAGGGGTGGATCTGGTGTAGTGTGGACAGGGCCTTACTCAGTGCTAGCTCCACCAGACTGCATTGATATACTGACACGTTCTGCTATTTCATGGCTGCCTGGTCTCATGGTGCCTTGCTCCTGGCTCCCTGTTATTCCTATGGTGGAGGACCGTGGTGTCTTGGTGGTGCATCATGGCACTGGTAGCAGGAGCATGTTTTAATTAAGTTACATGACTCTCCTATTTATGTGCTGCTCCTTGCCTTCCTGGCTTTTCAGCTGTCCATAACAAGCACTATATGTACCTTGCAGCCTTCGTGGCTTTCTCGAATTGTATGTATTTCATTACTGCTTTATCTAATTGCTATGTTGGCTAATGCTGGATAATCTGATACTTCTTTTTTTTAACTTATATTTTATTAAGTATGCAATAAATCATTACATAATAAATCTGTCAGGCAGGCAGTCATACATAGTACATTTACTTACAGTAAGCCATATATTGTTACAGTAACTGAATAGTCGATTACCCCTCAATAAGTTACTTCACTTGGGGGTTAGCAAAATTATCCCCACATGAGGGTTTTCAAGCAACATAAAAAGCCTATATAGCTGATTGTAATAATTAGCAATCCAAGAACAAAGTTCTAGAACTGATTGGTGCTGCTATGAGCTGGGTTATCATAAATGTCCATCTACGGTGGGGGGGGGGGCACTGTTGAGCCTGAGCCAGAAAGCAGCAAAACTTCTTAGCTTCAAGGAGATTATAACATTCTTAACTAAAATACCTAGTCAGAGCCAAAGTTCAAGGAAACGAACAGTACAGTTGTAAAGAGGACCAGTCAAAGTTTAAGATGGGGAACCATCGCAAAGATAGGGGAGCAGGAACAGGAGGAAAAATGTCTGCAAGTTCTCAGCCTCTGAGGTCTGGGTCAGAAATGCAGGCCACAGCTGCTCCAGACTCAGAGGAAACTATGTCCACCATTGCCGTAAAACTACAACACCTGATTTCCTCGGTGGCAGACATGAACGCTAAGCTAGACTCATTTGGCACCAGAGTTACAGTGATAGAAACAACTGTTGGATCCTTACAAACTGAGATGGCCGATGTGAAGGGAAATCAGACAATGCTGCAGCCACTACCTCGATGGTGATAAAAGAGAACACCCAATTAAGATCCAGGCTAGAGACATTAGAAAATCAGGCACGATCTTCACATGTGCGGATCCTAGGTTTGCCAGAGGGCATAGAGGGGGACCATCCCCTTATGTTCCTGTAAGACTGGCTACAAGAAAAAATCATTCCGACTGGTCAACAAATGACTTTTAATCTCCAAAAAGCTTACCGCATCACCCCCAGGGGTTATCAAGATGACGCCGATCTTCCACGTACCCTGCTGATGGTAACAGAAGGCATGGGAACCCAAGATAGAATTTTAAAGTTGGTGAAACAAGCAGGCCCTATAACACAAGATGATCGTATCATTCACTTGTTTCCTGATGTCAGTTTTGCAACAAGGATGAGGCACAGAAAGTTTGACGGGGTCAGGAAGAAGCTTAAAGAGGCCTCCCTCTCACATGTGATAGTGTTTCCTGCTCACCTGCGAATTGTCTACCAGGGGAAGATTTGGATTTTTTCAGACCCGAGTGAAGCTGGAAAATGAGCCATGCGACTTCCACTTAACACTTGAAACCATCAACAATCTCTCGACGCTACAGGCAGTGATCCTGAACTTTTGGATGACGATTGAACTCTGAGCCATAAGTACTGTTTCAAATCTTAACAGTCACCTTAAAAGTGCTGTCATCTCTTAAGCCCCTAATAATTTTAGGAGGAAAAGTAAAATGTAATAGCTCTGAATCATTTATGGAGCGTTCTGTTCTGGGATTGTTTTGGGGGACTGCAGTACGCTGCTGAAGTTACTTGGTTCAGAAATATCCCTTTGAAGTTTGAATTTTATAATGGTTATAACGTCCTAGTTTGTTGCTGCTTTTCAATTTTACAAATAATAATATACTTGAGGCAGAAAGTATTACACCAGAAGCCCTTAAATAAAGGCATGCAATGTAGTTTTTTTATTGTTGGGACTTGAGCAAACAAAGCAGGTCATACTGCTCATGGGCTCCTTGACTGCAGCCAAATATTTTTCTTTCAGGTGGGACTTTCACATGAAGATTACCCCCCCCCCCCCATATGTGATATCACATTACTCTGGATGCATATATCCTAAGATTAAGTTGAGAAATCTCTCCATGGTTTATAATGTGAATACTGTTTGCTCACCTTGGTCTGTCTGGAGTAAGGTTACAATGTTGTAATTGTAATAATTGCAAACTATTAAAAATAAAGTTAAAAGAAAAATAAAATAAATGTCCATCTACAATTGTGCACCCTACCAAAGAGTGAAATATCCCACCTCTGAAAACATTGAGATAAACAAAAATGTCAGTACCCTCCAACACATCTAAGAGCAATACACAGTTTAATATATAAAGAACCTTATTGAACTAGTAAATTGTAAACACTATAATTCAAAATGAATTTGTAACATGATCTAAGGGTTCTAAAGAACCTTATTCCCCCCCTCAGCTTTCATCCCCTTACTTGGAGATAGTAAATCACACAGTAATCTGGGCCACCTTTCAAATGTTAGCAATAATAAAAAAAAGGAAGGGGAAAAGTTTGAGGGGAAGGGAAGAGAGAGAGAGTTGATGAAAGAAGAGGGAAAGGGGTGGAGAGAAGGCAAACATATCTCATTATTATACAATATTGTAATAAGCAGCTTCATGGTACCTAGAAACCCCACAAGCTTTTAGCATAAAGAGAAATCTTAATATGTACTTATTAGAGATAGTTTAATAACTTCTTCCCCTGAAACACTAAAAAACAGTTTGATGTCTCACTTTTTTTCAGTCCCCTTGTTCTCCCCAACCCTACAGTGTCCAGAGTCTCTTATTAAAAGTAATCCATTCAGGTCTCCTGTTCTCCTTCCAAGATGGATGCTTCTTCCCTTGCCAAAAATTGCTTCTCCAGTTTCTCTAATAATTTGGCCACTTCAGTCGGTTCCAAAAATTGATAGGCCTTAATCCCAGAGATGACACGGAGACTTGCAGGCATCAGCATAACATAGTGTATCCCCAATGCATGGAGTCGCACATGGACCCAATCAAAACTTTTCCTCCACATCCGTGGTGTGTAGCTCAAATCTGGAAACAAGTGCACCCTTATATCCTGCCAGGTGATGGGACTCAAATGTTTGGCTTGTTGCAAGATTAAATCCCTTTGGCCTAAAGTTTGAAGTTCCACCATAAGTGTATGAGAGGCTAGTTCCCCAGTAGCAGTCTTGGGCCTACCACCATGTGATGTGACTCTATATGCCTTCAAAATGGTGATAGTTTAATCTAACTAGAGAATCATCTGATACTTCTGATGCTCACAATAATTTGACTTCCCTACAGGAATTGGTTGGCTTGCTGTCCCTGCAAGTCATGTGAATTGTTGCTATGCTCTGTTTCACACACTAACGTGCAGGTCTGATCATTGATTAGAACCAACAGGGGCTAGCCAGCCTCCCGGTGCAGCAGAAAGATTTACCGCTGTGACATGGGTGACCTGGGTTCAGGATCAGACTCAGGTCGCTCGAGGTTCAGCCAGGGCAGAGGTGAACTGAGCAGCGATAGCATGCTCTCCACCTCCGAATGGGGGAGGGTGGTAGAGTGACTCTGATATAGTAGATTCCCAGTGATCCCGGGATACACCGGAGCACCAAAACTAGTGCTGTTTGGGGGGGGTTGGACACATGGTGTGGTTACACCGCGGTGTTCACTAGACACTTCACCGGAAAAACACCAAGAAAATCCTCCCTGGTAAGCCCAGTGATGTCCACCATCCCATGGAGGTTCTGGGTCTCCCTCACACCCAAGATCCAGATCCAACAGGGCTTAATGGGGAGAGAGAGCTCTGGAGGCTCCACCCTGGGGGGTAATCCAGGGGGCACTGTGGAGGGTGATCCTGGGGACCATCTGCAGAAGCAGGGGACTGAGGGGGTAGTGGCCACCAGTGTCAAAAAGCATACTTAAAAAAAAATAAATAAATAAAAGGGCCTTTGCGAACTCAAAGAAAGGAGGGCACATACAAACATGGGGGGCCACCCCAGATGGCTAATGGTGAAGACCAAGGAAATTGGTGCACTCCAGCGTGTAATGTAATTCAAAGACAAATGTCCATAGATACCCATTACTATAGTAGCTAGAATCAGCTACAGTACTATCGTTTAGGTAATCCCCCAGATATGGAGCTATGTTCTCACCCAAAACAACTGCTGACAAGGATATTGATGCAAATAAAGGTTTATTACAATGGCTAAAAGTACAGAGGTAATCAACAGAACATTGACCATTCTGCCCCAGCACTTCAGGTTCAACAACCCTTCCTCAGGAGGTGTCGTTAGCAAGGTACACGTCAGTATTAAGTACCTTCACAGATTTAACACACCTGGTTACACATATTCTCTCCCCAATACCAATTGATTAACTAGTACATAGTGTGTATATATACAAAAAAATTTGAAGTTCAAATGTTAAAAGCAATCTGCCAGCACTTTTAATTTCATAAGTAGCACATAGATTTTACATTTAATAGTATTTAATATTAATATCTATAATGTTCATAAAGTGCTGCAATCAAAATTCAGTAAAGCAATCACTAATCATTGATTACACTGCCCTTGGGGGTTCAGTTTGCTTAGTGTTTGCTATGATACATGTATGACCTACGTGAGGGTCTACAGTGCTCACACTTCCTTTAAGCTCTTCTTTTATATTGTCTCATCCATACTTGGAGGCATGCCAACCATGTCCATTAGTTACTATGGCTTGGGGCTTGCCCTGCAGCAGACGATCTTGCTCTGCACCCCCAAAGTCTGCATCTTGAGAGTGTGAAACTCAGGGCGGGGTCCTTCTCGTCTGGCCCATAGTGGGAATGTCCTTGCTCTGGGCAGACCTTTAGCCATGCAGGTGTACTGGTGGCATCTCCTGATGTAGAATTTAAGACTCAGCTAAGAGGGGTGGGGCCCTGAGCTTAAAAAGAGGCTCCTTTAGCGAGCCGATTGCTTCGGCGGTGCCTTCTAGCTAGTCTCCCTATGACTGCTTCTGGTTCACCTGGTTTGTTTTTTAGGTTGGTAGGCTGGCTGAGTGCCTCAGTGGTCATTGCTCTCCTCCTCCGGCCTTGGAGGAGCTTGTTGCAGAGAACCCTCACAACCCTTAATGGCATTCCCGTTTGAGCGACAGAGTGAGAGCCTTCCTCCAAATTGGAACATTTTCCACCCCCCTTGAACTGGATTGCAAATTGCAGCAGCCAAGCCATCACTAAATAAAATACCCCAAGTCTGGAGGGAAGGTGACCTAGGCCTTGGATCCCCAGAGATTTCCTCTTCAAATGGTCTTTTTCTCTCCTCTGTGCTGAAGGTCATAATACTTAGTTTTAGTAGTATTCTCTAGTTTACTTAGGTAAGTTCCGCTGTCAGATGGAGGTGGATGGTAAACCTACTCACCGTTCCTTCCCTCCTTAAAAAGCCCCTGCTGTCATCTGTGCAATCCATTTTATCTGTGCTATTCTGAAAACCTGTGCTTCTCATTTATGTTCCATCAAGCTGCCTGTTGCTGTCAGTCTTCTTCGCTACCTCATAATCAGTGATCACTGCTGATGTTCTTTGTGGGGGTTTCTTCCTAAGGTACCTTTAGCCAAGAGAACCTTCCCATGGCACCTCTAGGGGTGGAACCCTCTTCAAGGGTTCCTTGCCTTTGGTACCCCTAAAGGGTGGTAATTCCTCATGGAATAGAGAGTGGGAATGGCCAAAACAAGGTAACACAGTTACACAAGCATAACACTATACTGGTTGCATAGGCCATTGAATTGAAAGGCTATGCCTGTAGTTCAATGGGTGAGCAACCAGCCAACCCCCCTTCCTAAGATATATAAGCAGTTCCTTCCAGTCTCCCTCTGAAGCACTTTTTCTTTTCCCCACCATCCTCCCCTCTTCCTCCAGCGGCTCACTTCTCACTTTGGGGAGTTCTTTCTAAGGTACCTTTAGCCAAGGGAATCTTTCTGTGGCACCTCTGGGGTGGAACCTTCTTTGAGGGTTTCTTGCCTTTGGTACCCCTACAGGGTGGTAATCCCTCATGGAATAGAGTGTGTGAATGGCCAAGACAAAGTAACATAGTTGCACAAGCATAACACTATACTGGTTGTGTAGGCCATTAAACTATTTTTTATATAACCCCAACTTATCACTCCAATGCTTAGCATCTTTGCAAAACTCTTGCCCTCAAGGGCAATCACAACTTTTACAATGTACAGTTCCATGTTACAATAACCTAATGTACTGTTCCATGTTACAGTAACCTGTCTACCTTTTGTCAGATCAGGTCAAAACCTTCTGTTAGCCACTGACTACAACAGACTAACTCCCACTGTCACCACATGTTGGGTTATGATCCTTACCATGCAGTATTCTCGATCCTTATGTGGGGGATCCCCGTAGGAAGGTCCCCAAAACCTTGAAATACTGACTGTTAGCACCCCCTTCTTGGCTGACTCGCCAAAATGTTGGATTTAATGCTGCTAAAATCACAGGACTTGAGTAAATGGATTCATCAGGAAGTTAAACAAGACACCAAGAGTCAGATTTCAAAGATTAAGATGCGAGTTTATTCACTACTTCTATACAATACACAGAAATAGGCAGCAATCTGACTTAGCATCTAAGTGTTAGCTACTCACTCATCAGCTCGAAGACCAAGATAAACAGGCAGTTGCAAAGCTTCAGTATTCTTCTTTTCTCTTCTTGTTTTAGTCTTATCTGCCCAACAGAGTGCTTGGCCTTTTATACCTTAGCTGGCCTCACACCTTGAGTAGCTACAGGGTCCTTGGACCAATCTTAATGTCAGGATGGTTTTTTTCTGATTTTGGTATATGTCCCTAACTTCCAAAGATTATTGACTAATTCTGATTGGTTGTCCTTGCCAGACACGTGCGTAGCAGATGATCACAGCACGATCATACAATTACACCATCATAATTTGACCACTGAATGGTAGCAGTGTTTTCATTAGATTCAACAAGGTGTCTTTTCCAATACGTAAAAGGCCCTACAGTGTTGACTTTGCATTGGTATCCAATTAAGTACACACAACATGAAACATTGATATCTGCAGCGTAAAGACGTATAACATATTACAGTGTAAAAACATTTAACGCAGACCTTATTTAAATATACAATTCTAGTACAAGCTTTGTGTCTCTAACTTTCAGGCTAGACTATATAGAGTTATATTTACAGAAAGGCAACTTTGAATGTCCTTGAAATCTCATTTTTCTTTTCATTTCTTAATTTTATCTTTTTAGTGAGACATTCAGAGTAATATACATACATTACATACATTACATTCATACTCAGTTACTGTTTTGCATTATATGCTTCTAGGGCATATCTTATTCATAACACTTCACTATACACCAGAGGTTAACAACAATCACTTATTTAACATCAGCTGTTAAAGTTTAAGTGTAGTAACATAATAACATAGAAATTGTCGGCAGATAAGGACTGCTGAGCCCATCCAGTCTGCCCGTAGGCCCTATACATGTATGCATCCACTCACCCTAAGTGGTCAATGGCTTTTCATCACTCCCTTCCCGTCTAAGGTTTCTCTGTGCTAGTAAAAAGGCATAACACTGGCTTTCTCTAGTTTGGACCCATCTACCTCCCCCACTGCATCTGCTGACCTCTCTAATTCCTCTGGTTTAGGTTCAATGGTCCACATCAATCCCAGTGATATGAGCTTGCTAGAGTGAAGGAGCAGGTAAAATAAGTGTCACAACAAGGATGTTACAGAACAAAGTCTGGACAGAATTCAGAGGTATAGAGTACCCATTTCTGCCATTTGTTATGTAATTGGCTTTCCTTATCATGGTTTTTGGCAGATAATTTTTCCATGTAATAGATTTTATTTCTGATTTTTTGCCATGTGTCAACTGTAGGTGGGTCTGGCTTCATCCAGTTTCTGGTTATTGTTTTTTGGCTGCCAAGTGTTAAGTCAAAATGGGGGAATGGATTGTATGACGCATGTCTGTAGGGGGTACCAACATTAATGTTGGCTCTGGAGTCAAGTATGTGGTCAGTACCAGGCATGCCCAAAATACCTGTCCCTGGTCAGCCGGATTGCTCCCACAGTTTCTCCAGCAGTTACCATAGGTGTTTGGCATGTATTTACCTAAGCCCACCAATGTACAAAAATATCTGTATCTACTTTTCCAAAGCAAATTCCCTCCACTGAGTGGATGAGTCAATTCTGACTGGAGGAATAGCATGCTTGACCCAGTGGTCATATTCTATGTTAGTACTGAGGTCTTTATTCCAGCTGTCTAAAACTGACTTAGCAGAGTCTCCAAGTAGCTGCTGAAGGGCCTTATAAAGATTTCCAATCATATGTCCCCACAAGGTCCCCCACCGGAAATCCATTATCATGGTCCTGAGGACAGGGGTTTGCTCTGGCATTTTAGTGAGAGTTTTATACTTATGAAATAGGTAGGTACGGACTTGAAGATAGAGATAATGGTCTCTGTCCATTAGTTTAAAAGTATTCTGTAGTATTTTGAAGGGGATTAACCCATTTGAGTCCAGGAACTATATATATATATATATATATATATATATATGACAATCTCAGTTGTCTCCACCTGCGAAACACCAAATCCATTTGTGAAGGGAGAAATTCTTCATCAGTTTCTAGGACTGTACAGAAATAAAACATTTGGTGGAATGCCAGATGTTTTTTAATTATACTCCACACTCGAAGTGTGCTATGAGTTAGGGCTGTAAAGTGTGCCAGCGGGGATGTAGAGAGGAAAGTGTACAACAGGATGCGACCTATGTCATGGAGATCATGTAACAGAAGTTCTATTGTTCTCCAAGAGGCAACAGTCTGAGATGATAACCAGAAGAATATTTCAAAGATGTGTTGCTCTGGCATAATTCACTTTAGGTAGACTAACACCCTCTTGTGCCACCGGAAGCTACAGGACCGTGGGACGGATTCTCGGGCGTTGCCTAGCCCATATAAATTTGGATATTATTTTGTGCCATGACTTAAAATAAAAGGATGATGGAAAGATAGGAAGGGTTTGGAATAAGTACGTAAGGCAAGGGAGAAGATTCATTCTAATTATTTCTATGTGGGTGAAGAATGAGAGCGTTAGAAGATTTCATTTTTCCAGGTCTTGCTGTATAGCATTTGCTAGTGGCTCGTAATTTACTACCTCCAAGTTAATTAAAACTTTAGGAGTATCTACCCTGAGGTGTTTTAATTTAGTACTGTGCCATTTTAATGCTAGTGATTTTTTTAGTGTTGGAGAGTTGGAGTAGGAGTTAAGAAACACTTCAGTCTTCTGTAGATTTTGTTTAAATCTAGCCAACTGTCCAAATGCATCAATGAGTTGTCAGGCCACTGGTACAGACCATTCAGGTTCTAGCAGTGTCAGCAGTATATCATCTGTGTAAAGCATTATTTTGTATTCCTGCGTCCAAAATCTCAGTTTTCAGATGACTATCTGAAATTATGCATTAACCAAAGTTTCCAGAGAGAGAACCAGTTTTAACCTGTAAATTAAGTTTTTAATGAGAAAACAACTTTTAGAAGCTTTAACCTGTAATTAACTTTTGAAGGAGAAAACAACTTCCAGGAAGAACCAGTTTTAGACTACAAGCTGAACATTTTCAACGAGACACACAACCTTGACCTGTAAATGCCCTTTTGTAAACCTTTTACTGAAGATGGATACAGCTCACAAAAATTGAAGTTTTCCGTCCATCTTTGATTATGCAAAAACATCATAAAACAGTTCTTTTTCAGCTTTAGGTATAAAAAGATTTGTATAGCAATAAACACCACAGATGTGCACCAATCTTTTCATTGATTTAAATTATTCATGATCCTACACACCAACCAACCACAACCCAGGAAACACCTTGCACACCCATAAAATTGCTTGCTGTACATATTTTACTAATTTAGTTTGTTGAAACATTAAAATGCAAATAAATATCTTTAAAGATCATTGCAATCATGAATATACAGTCTAAATCAGAACCAAAATCAGTTTGTAAAAAACTTGCTAAATTATAGGAACAACCCTATTTGGGTAAAAATATTAACTTGATAAGTCACTAGTCAGCCTAAGATGAGACACTTCCATGCCCCTCACTGTCACAATGATAGTGGTTGGGTAAATGGAGCTGTAGCGGGAAGGACGGAAGGGTCCTAGTGGTACACTTAAACAGACCACAGAGATAAGGCAGTATTTTGGCAGAGCTGCCAGCACCATTTTACACAGTGGGAAGCAATGGACCAGAGACAGCCCCTCTGAGGGGGGTCTGGAGTCGCCTACCAGCCCCACTCATGTATCTCCACCACCAAGTAGGTGGGAGGTGGTGATGGGATCAAAGAGCTATATATTAAAAAAAAAAAGTCAAAAGAAATTTACTGTCTGGAACAACTGGATTTTCCAAACCACACACTCCCCAGTCCCATGAGAAGTCAAAGATCAAATTTGCAAGCCAACCTGGTAAAGTAGGGGGCTGAGGTGCCAAGTGCCTTACCTCTTACCGTGCTGGCAACCCGAGTTCAGGAATGAGCTCGGGTTGCCAGGGGTCATGGGGGGCAGGAGTGGAATGAGCAGTTGCTTAGCAGCTCTCCTCTCCCAGATTGGGGTGGTGAGTCAATTTGGCTCTTAGCTGCCACCAGGTGGAGGGTTGGTGGTAGCACTGATGCACCAGTGACAGACTACAGTCAGGGGTAGGGGGAGCCATGGTTCAAGGATGCACGTGCACCTTCACGTGCATGCATATCCTGGGCTGCTGTGGCTCTGGGAGAAAAGCTTTGGTGGAAAATGGTGATTAAGGGGATAAATGAAGACCTGCCCACTGGTCCCAAGTCCTTACCACCACCAGGTGTTAGCCAAGGTCCGCTCTGGATTTTTGTGTACTTGGGGGGAGGACAGCCTTCCCCTCTCTGACCCCACCATGCCAGAAAATTCATGGAGGAAACTGCATGACCAAGATGAGTGCTGGAGGAGGCAGGTGCCAGCTCGGGACAGTGGGAACAAGGCTGATCAACCACCCCTTGAACCAAGGGGCATAAAAGCCTTGATTAAAAAAAAAAGGTCAAATTCCCGCAATGGGAAACATCCAGCAAACTTTGTAAGCACCATTTCACCCCCAATTAGACCTCTCACCTCCAGCTCACTGGTGAAAAAAGATAAAGTTAATCCTCAGTCAATGAATGTTGTACATGAACTGTTCTGAGCCCGGTCATCAGCTTATTCCAATCCTCACAACCATGTCTCCACTTAGATTAGTAACTGCCCTTCATACCCCCTTGGCTGGCTCCCTGTTGCAGAATATTATATAGTTTCTGGAACAGTTTTGGGAGTTCCTGTTTAGCCTGCTCTGAGGATTGGAACTGTTACTAACCAACGCTGGTATACACAGACAGTTAAGCAGGATACATTGCTCTGCACTTGATATTTGCTGCATATAGCTTGGACTTAATCTCACAATAGGTTGCTTCCTTCAACATAACCTGAGGCTCAAATATTGAAATATAAACAGCTGTCTCCCCTCCCAGAGTATTTATTTAGGCTCCCTCACTTTAGATTGAATTTGTACCTTGTCTAGGTAATTGAGGAGAGGAGAGGAGACTTGTTGTTGCTTTTCAATAAACTTCAGAATCCTGAGCTTATGTCACAGTGTGGGATCACCTTTTGTGAAAGATCCTTGAACTTTAAATCTCACAATAAACAAGTCAAGATAACTAAGGTGAATACCAACAAAAGGGAAAATTATTTCACTATCAGGGCACCACGAGTCTTGAATTCACTACCACAATATACAGTTGATAGAACTTCCTTTAGTTTATTTAAAACTGAGCTTGACAGGTTTTTAATGGATTCTCAATGGTAAACTAATGTACCCACTAGGAATGGGAGGCAGTCCTGATGGGTCTATGGCCTTCTGCTGTCTTACTAAACTGAGTAACTGAGTAACTGCAGAGGTGAAATATTATGGGACATGTTTTTTCTCCCTGCGGTAGTAGTGGTCTCAACACTCAATGTGCCCATTGGGCGACTGGGTGAGGGCCCTGTGATTTTAACACATCATTTTTGTACAAACTGGAGTGTATCGGTGCCTTCTGAGTGTTCTGAGAGGCAAATAATCACCAAATTATTCCTCTGACTGTGCTCCTCTTGATCAATGAAGTGCTCCTTGAGATTGTTTAGTTGCATCGTAATACCACCATCTCTAGCTGTTTTTTCCCTGGCTTCAGAGTCCAATGCATTCCTTCACCACTGGCCTTCTTATCTGATATCAACTGGGCCACTATCAGATACTTGCCCACTATTAAAACCACGATAGACTTCTTTGTAAATAACTTCCTGTCAGCTGCTGATCTCCATGCCCCCTTTAAGCAGATCAGGGTCAAAGGCAAGCTTGCTAAATGGCTAACCACTGCTCTAAGGAAACGCTTAAAGCTCTGGGACAAGGCGTGGGGGCTTTTAAAATCCATGGGTCTCATGGAGGATTGGATTAAATATAGGGCACTTAGGAATGAGTGCAATAAAGATCTTATTAGCACCAAAAGAAGTTAACTAGCCAAACTGCAAAACAAAAATATTTCTGACATCCAAAAGTTCTGGGCGCTAATACTCTTCTAAAAAGCTGCTGTCCCTCCACAGGAATTGATTTAGAGGTGAAAGGTCAGACTGTCAGTGATACTTTGATTACAGCTAATGCATTCAACAACTTTTTCATGGACCTAGAGAGGTTTAAAACTCAATCTACCAGTCCCACATCCTGTCCCCCAACTTGTATGAAAACTGTGAACACTGCCCCTGAGTTCCACTTTCAACTGGTCACTCAGAAGGAGGTATTGATTCTCCTAAAGTGACTAAAGGCTGAAGGCTCTGCAGATTTCGATAAAGCCTCAATTTTTTAAAATTTCTGCCCCAGTTATTGCATATATCCCCAGTTTCCCTGTCCTTTAACAAATCCCTCCTAGAAGGGAGAATTCCTCAATGTTGGAAAACTGCAGTTGTTATACCAGTGCACAAGGGCAGTTCCAAAGAACAAGTGAAGCACTATCATCCTATTTCTCTCCTTTGCTCCCTTGTCAAACTATGAGAACGTCTTGTCTACAACCAGGTTCTGGACTTCCTTGAGCAGAGGAATCTGTTGTCAGATAGGCAGCATGGCTTCAGAAGACACCATGGAATGGGCACTGCCCTCGTTAAACTGACCTCTGCCATCCTGGATGCCATGGATAAAGGCCAGTTAACCACAACAGTCTTCATTGACCTCACTAAAGCATTTGACTTGGTCAATCATAGTCTACTACTATCAAACCTAAAGCAGCTTGGACTCAATGTGCTCTCCCTCAAATGGTTCTCTCACTACCTAACTGGCAGGTCCCAATTGGTCAGGTGGAAGGGCTGCCTTTCCTTAAAAAAAACTTATCTTGGATGGTGTCCCACAAGGCTCCATACTGGGCCCCCTACTATTCTCTCTGTTTATGAATGATATGCCAAGAAACTGCGGTGGGAGGGCGCAAATTTACTGTTGTCCACAGATGATACGGTCCTCTTCAGAACTTCTTTTGATCCCATTTCTCTCAATTCCCACATTGCTGGTGACCTCCATGAATTAGAAAATTGGTCTGTGGCCAACAAGCGTGTCCTTAATGAAAAGAAGGCAAAAAGAAGCCCAAGGCAATACTGTGGCCCGAAAAACTTGGGTCAGTCTAGGCAACATCTTCTCCTTCTCTCAACCTCCACTGAAGCACCTATTGAAGTGGTTGAGTCCACTAAATACCTAGGGGTTTACCTGGATCAGAAGCTTTCCTATAAAACCCACACTGACCATGTTCATAAGACCTTACACCATAAAATAGGTCTACTCTACCATCTCTGCACTTTTCTAAGGTGGGACGCTTGGCTTGCTATTGCTACAGGTACTCTCCTTCCCCCTCTACAATATGGTGCCCCTATCTTGCAAATTCTGAGCTCTCTGAGCTCAGAGTACTCTACAATAAAACTGAATGCTGACACCATAAAGGAAGTACAAACTATGAATGTCCAACGAGATTGCTTCTCTTTATCAACCTGGGAGGCAGTGAAAGTAGTAGCCAGGGAAGAAATCATTAGTCATGCCTCAGCTAAAAGATGCTGGCAGGTTTAACTTATAACAGGCTAATGGATAGATTATCGGAGATTGAAAAAGCACATAAACAGAACCTTGGCCAAAAGACACTAATGCAAGAACTAAATAAAATTCGGGAGGAAATACAACAGCTAGATAATCAGAAAGCAGAAGGGAGACTGTGATTTGTTAATCAAAAATACCATGAAACAGGGGGTCAAGCAGCTAAGTTACTAGCTTTCCATCTTAGAAAAGCACAAGTAGGAAGGACAGTACCCCATAGATTAAATAAGCAAAATCCCGCACAGCCTTGGACTAATCCAAGGGATGCAGCATCTCAGTTTCAACAGTTTTATCAAAAACTATATACCGAAGAAAATAAAGATGAGGATGTAACCTCCCAAACTGAATAATTTTTAAGGGACTTAAACTTACCCAAATTAACACCCCAATTAATGGACGACCTCAATGTTCCTGTCACTGAACAGGAAGTCAGAAAAATAATTAAGTCGCTGCCCTCTGGTAAGACCCCCAGCCCAGATGGGTTTAGCGCAGAGTTTTATAAGAAATTTATAGACACTCTTACTCCGATGCTAACCCAAGTGTTTAACAATTGTATCAAAGAAGGCAAAACTCTGAATACTTGGAGAGATGCCCTAATTACCATTATACCAAAGCCTGGAAAATCCATAAACACTTGTGAAGCTTATCGACCAATCTCCCTGTTAAATCAGGACCTTAAAAGCCTTACTAAAATTCTCTCTGTGAGACTACAAAAATGCATGGAATATTTGATCCACCCAGACCACACGGGGTTTATACCCAACAGACATTTATCAGATAATATTAGAAAACTGTTAAACATCCTCACCTATAAATCAGCCACTAAATCTGCTCAACTGGCCATCTTCTAGAAGCCTTTGTGTGAAGCAAATAAATCAAAATGAAAGAAAAAAAACACTATGGTTCTCAAAAGAAGTGGCAGGGAAGGTTAGGGAGAAAAAGATAACATTCAGGAAGTATAAGGAAACACAGAAGGAGCAGGACAGAGAACTGTACCAGTTAAAGCAGAAGGAAGTGGGGAAGGCAGTCAGAATAGCAAAGGCCCAAACCGAGGAAAAGATAGCCAACTTGGTTAAGAAGGAGGACAAAACCTTTTATAGGTACATTAGGGAGCAAAGAAAGACTATGACAGGGATACTGAGGCTGAATAAAGAGGAAGGTGGTTGGGCAGAGAGCGACAGTGAAAAACCAGGGATTCTGAATGAATATTTCTGCTCAATATTCACAAAGGAAGAGCAGAGGGGAGATATCTAATCCAGTCAATAGAAGCACTCTGGATAGGGAGATTGATATTAGTTCCTTCAAAGAAGAAAGGGTTCTGAAAGAACTCCTAAAACTGAAGGTGGATAAAGCAATGGGGCCAGATGGGATTCACCCCAGAATTCTAAAAGAACTAAGGGAAGAACTAGTAACACCACTGACTACCCTTTTTAATAAATCATGGGAGGATGGTGTGGTACCTGAAGACTGGAGGAGGGACGATGTGATTCCCCTTCACAAAAGTGGGAGCAAGACAGAGGCAGGAAACTACAGACCTGTCAGTTTGACCTCAATGGTAGGGGAAAATAATGGAATCATTTCTGAAGTAAAGAATTGTTGAGTACCTAGAGGCCAGTGGGGCACAGGACCCAAGGCAGCATGGATTCACAGTAGGAAGGTCACGTCAGATGAATCTAATTGATTTCTTTGACTGAGTGACCAAAGTAGTAGACCATGGAAGGGCTGTGGACATGGCCTACCTAGACTTTAGCAAGGCATTTTACACAGTCCCACACAAAAGATTAATAAACAAATTAGCCAGCCTGGGAGTGGGTCCCAGGGTGGTAGCCTAGGTAAAACACTGGCTGGACAACAGGAAACAGAGGGTAATAATAAATGGAGTCCACAATGAAGAAAGGGGGGTTACTAGTGGGGTACCGCAGGGTTCAGTACTGGGACCGGTCCTTTTCAATGTCTTTATAAGTGACATTGCAGAGGGACTGGAAGGAAAAGTATGTCTCTTTGCAGACGACACAAAGATCTGCAACAGGGTTGATACGCAAGATGGGATGGAAAGGATGAAATGGGACTTGGCAATGTTGGAGGAATGGTCAAATGTATGGCAGCTTAGATTCAACGCAAAGAAGTGCAAAGTAATGCACCTGGGAAACAAAAACCCAGGGGAAGAGTGCACAATAGGGGGTGAGATACTGACAACAACAAAAATGGAAAGGGACCTGGGGGTAGTCATATCAGATGACCTAAAGGTGGGCCAGCAATGTGAGATGGTAGTAAGGAGGGCTGGGAGGATACTGGAATGCATAGGGAGAGGCATCACCAGTAGAAAACAGGAAGTTGTCCCTCTGTACAGACAGTTGGTAAGAGATCTGGAGTACTGTGTACAGTTCTGGAGACCCCATCTCCGCAAAGACATAGACAGGGTGGAGGCTGTCCAGAGCAGGGCAACCAAAATGGTGCAGGGTCTGCACCAGAAGACATATGAAGAAAGACTAAAGGAGCTTAAGATGTATAGCCTCGAGGAAAGGAGGGAGAGGGGGGACATGATAGAAACTTTCAAATACCTCAAGGGAATCAACAAAGTCCAAGAGGGTAGCATCGTTCAGAAAAAGAGATGTGCAAAAACAAGGGGGCATATTTTGAAGATAGAGGGGGGATGGCTCAGAGGTAATGTGAGGAAATATTTCTTCACAGAGAGGATTGTAGATGTGTGGAACAGTCTTTCTGAGGAGGTCGTAGAGTCAAAAACAGTGGGGGAATTCAAGAATGCATGGGACAGACATAAGGCAATTCTAGTGGGGGTAGGAGGAAGTAGGCTGTTGGTTAACTAGGATCTGCAACTTATCCATTAGGTAGGGAAATGGGCAGACTAGGTGGGTCAAGCAGTCCTTATCTGCCATCAGATTCTATGTTTTTATGTTTCTATGTAAACTGGGAGAATCTTAAAACAGAAATGAAACATATAGAATTAGGAGAACATTTCTTGAAATGGGAAATGCTAGGATTAGGGTTAATGGGACCCTTTCAGTTCCCCTTAAAAACAGAGCGAGGCACCAGACAAGGGTGCCCCCTCTCACCTTTCCATGTAGAAGGTTCGAGAATAAGCTGTGCAGGTGGGCTGGGAGGTTCTTACACAGTAACATGGATGGAGAATTGGCTTACTGGCAGGAGCTAAAGGGTGGTGGTAAATGGGTTACACTCTGAAGAGGGAAAAGTGACTAGCAGGGTGCCACAGGGGTCAGTATTAGGGATGGTTTTCTTTAATGTCTTTATCAGCTACATTGCAGAGGGGCTGGAGAGGAAGGTATGTCTGTTTGCGACTGACACAAAAATCTGCAACAGAGTAGACACACGGGGGGGTTGAAAAGATGAGTGACAACCTTAAAAAACTGGAGGAGTGGTCCAGAGTTTGGCAGCTGGGCTTCAATGCAAAAAAGTGCAGGATCATACACATAGGGCACAAGAACCCAAGGGCAACATATGTACTAGGAGGGGAAGTACTGACAGTCATGAAACATGAAAGAGACGTGGGAGTTATCATCCTGGATGACCTAAAGGTAGCTAGACAGTCTGACAAGGTGGTAGGAAAAGCTAGTAGAATGTTTGGATGCATAGGGAGTGGTATCTCCAGTAGGAGGGAGATAATAATACCCCTGTATAAGTCTCTGTTAAAATCCCACTTTGAGTACTGTGTACAGTTCTGGAGGTCGCATCTCAGAAAGTACATAGACCGGGTGGAGGAAATGCAGAGAAGGGTGACTAAAACGGTACAAGGCCTACATGGGAAGACCTATGAGGAAAGACTACATGACTTAAATATGTATTCCCTGGAGGTAAGGAGGGGGGATATGATAGAGACATTCAAATACCTCTCAGGACTAAATAAAGTGCAGGAGGGGAGCATCTTCCAAAACAAGAGATGTTTAAGGACAAAGGGACACACAGTGAAGTTAGAGGGAGGGGAAGACTCAGGAGTAATGTGAGAAAATACTTTTTCATGGAGGGTGGCAGACACTTGGAATGGCCTCCCGGCAGAGGTGGTGGGGGCTACAATGGTCACAGGATTTAAAACTGCATGGGATAGTCACAAGGGTATCCTGGAAATAAATGTAAGCCTCCTCCCAAGGTCGGAGCTTACCTGCTCCTGCTGCCTCCTTTCAGCTCCTGCAGCTGCCATCCCTCGTGCTCCCCCGGTCCAATCCTGGACTGCCAAAGGGCTGGGGAGTGCTGTAGTTTTTTCCCAGCACCTCCTGCACCTGTGTGCAGCGCGGCTGAACTGCCACCTAGTCCTCCTCATTTCCCCGGCTCCCCTAGTTGCCAGTGGGGCTGGGGAGCAGAAAAAGGTTACTTCTGGTGCCTCCTGCTCCCAGCCAGAAGCAGCAGAAGCACTGCAAAGTTTATTTGCTCCCCCGCCCCTGAACTGTCACTGTGGAAAGGCTGTTTGTGTGGCCTAGTGCCATATGGCACTCACAAGAAGTGTCAGAAGCGCAGCAGGAGGGAATTCCTCTCCCCAGCCCCACCGGACTGCTAAAAGGGCTGGGGAGAGCCAGAAGAAAGAGAATTTAACTTTTAATAGCACTCCTCGACCCTGCCAATGCCTCCAGTGGGTCAGGGAGCAACTGGGAAAATGGCAACCGCTAGGACTACAAGTACCATGATGCTTAGTGGCTGGGGGCGGCCATTTCTAGATGCAGCTCCACCAGGGGAGCCTTAAAACAGAGCCAGCAACTCGGCTCCTGCCCCATAAATGTACTCCCTGGCCCTAGCAACCCTTAGAAGGCACCAGGAGGATGCTAGCCATGCAGCCAAATGCTGCCAACTGTGAACGTTCCTTTTATTACAGGTTATGCAAAGTCACTGAGCTATGAGAACTTTTTGATGGCAGCCATGTTGGCAGAGGCTGCTTGACAACAGCGCAGGATCCGATTGGTATCTGCAGCACATCCAATCATGAAGAAGAGCTCATGAGTTGTGTGAACCAATCAGTGACTGAGTTTTGAACTTGAGGATTCTGAACTTTACAGTTGGTGTGTGTGACTTCTGTATGAGGTTTTGAAGTGAGAAGTGTTTCTAGTCAGCTCCTGCTGCTGATGATTTAAAATCCCTGCAATTTTGTGCCTTCTGCACAAGCTAGGAAACAGAGAGAGACCTTCCAAGGACCTGTAAATCAAAGGGTATATTTTTATCTGCTTTTTCTGTGACCATTACATCTGGGCTTCCTGCATGACCTTAGCAACGCCCTTAGCAACCAGTATAACCAGGAATAAACTATTTCACTGCACCCCCTGGTGTAGTTGGTACTTTGCTCTGCAGTCACTCAGTATTTCATCTGTGCTGCACCCAGCTTTTCCACGTCACAAGTCTGCAACTACTCAGTGTGTGCACACCAATAGTGAGAACTCTCACAGGAACTGTGGGGTTAACTGGTGCACCAGTGAGGGGGAGTAGATCTGGGACTGGTATTTCTGAACTGCATTGTACCATTGCTAAATGTCTATGTGTTTTGATGTTACTGATTTTTCATAGAGCTTAGAACATTATTGAATACTTTTATTTCCCTTTGTTTCCACTGCTCCCTACCTCTTTATACACCCCAAAATAAACCCTGTTGTTTATTTTCTGAAAACTGTCGTAGCCATTGCTTTATTGGGTAGTGTGATATTTTATGCTTAGAGTTATAAGTGGGGAGCAGACTGTATATTGTCTTACCTGTTTCCAAGGGAGGGGACTGAACATAATTTCCTGTGGGGAAGCACCCTGGCAGTACGCTGCTGGAAGGATACCCATAGGTGGAGGCACCGCGCCAATCACACAGCCAATTTTACCCACATACCCGAGTGCCAACCCATATTCCCTGAGGCAGCACCACCTGTGGATGGGTGTGCAGGTAGAAGGAAAGGGGTCGTTACAAAATTGGAGGCACCGCTGGGATCTTTGGGTTGTTTCAGTACTCCTATTAGTTATATTGGGAACAGTTTGGTACCCCCCAAAGATTCAAAAGTTACAATGGCTCATATTTCATTGTAAGATTGGTGCAAGGGTACAGACGTTGATCTAAAAAAGCTATTTTGTTACCAGGGATTCCCAAAGCTACCCCAAGGAATCATGTAGAAAGTGTACTAGGCAGCATAAAATGTGTAGGAAAGGTTATAGAGTGTGGGAGGATCTACAGTTCTGCTCACCAATCCTACAGATTTTTTTTCTATCACGACTATTTTTTTCGCCTTACCACCAGCCCCCCATTCGATCGACCCTCCAACCCCGTCCCCCGGAATTACCGGGACTTACCTTTTGCCCGGTCCAGGAGTGGTGCCTGTGGGGAGTTGATCTTCACCCTGCCTTGTTTTTTCCCCTCCATTTTTCTCCCAGGGGCCCCAGAAGTAGGCACGCATGCATGTGGAGGCGCATGTGCCTTACAGCCCTGGTAATGACCCTTATCCCCCACCCCATTGGCCTAATGCCTGGCACCATCTAGGCCATTAGCTGAGGATAGCCACCACACCTCCCCAGAGAGAAGACTCTGCCCTCTCCCCCGCCAACTTCTGATGGCCCAGTCTCATTCACGAACCCGGGTTGCCAGCGTGCCATGAGGTAAGGCATCCAGCGCCTCAGTCCTCAGCGCCACCAGGACAGCCATCCTACAGAAATTTAATAGAGTGCCAAGAGGATGTTGATCCTTTCAGAGTGCCTGATCAATTTTCTGCTGATGGATACCTCACCCTGTGGGTCCTCATTACTTATGCCACTCAGGATCCTCCTGCCGAGGACTCTAAAGAAGCAAGTGACTTTGAGAAAAAGTTACATTTGTTGTTAGCCACTGAGGGGAAGTCAGTTCAAGATATTAGAGCCATATTCCCAGAGAGTGATGACAAAGAAGAAACCCACTGGCGAACCATTGGTTGGAAGACCTCAGTGGTCCCCTTACTTGATGCAGCCTTGTGAAAGGTACAGAAGATTGCATACTTTCTCTGGTACTATCCCCATGCCTTCTGGCAAGGATGACTATGAAAGCTGGATTAGTCAAGCCACCCAGATGGTGCAAGTATGGAAATGCTCAGATGATGAGAAATGTAAACGCATAGTGGAAAGTTTGAGAGGTATGTTATTGGAGGTCATCCGATCACTGCGAGACAGCCACCCAGACTGCACTCCTAGTGACTATCTCACCATACAGAAAAGTTCCTATGAAGCAGTTGAGCATAAGGAAGATCTTATTTTTCAGTTGGGAGTTACTACCCAGAATGTGGGAGAGAGACTGTCCCATTACGACTTAAGTAGAGACAATGATTTGTAAATTTGTCGCAGCTGGAGGAGTGACCCCTGCACAGATTGCACAAATGAGACTTAGAAACATAGAAACATAGACTATGACGGCAGATAAGGACCACTTGGCCCACCTAGTCTACCCATTTCCCTACCTACAGGATAAGCTGCAGATCCTAGTTAACCAACAGCCGATTTCTTCTTACCCCCCACAAAGATTGCCTTACGTCTGTCCCATGTATTCTTGAATTCTCCACAGTTTTAGACCCACAACCTCCTCAGGAAGGCTGTTCCATGCGCCCACCACCCTCTGTGAAAAATACTTCTCACATTACCCTGAACCGCCCATCTTTAAATTGTGACCCTTGTTCTTGCCCATCTCTTTTCTGAAAGATGCTACCCTTTTGGACTTTGTTGATTCCACTGAGGTACTTAAAAGCTTCTATCATGTCCCCCATCTCCCTCCTTTCCTCAAGGGTATACATATTAAGCTCCTTTTAGCCTCTCCTCGTATGGCTTCTCTTGCAGACCCTGCACCATTTTAGTTGCCCTCCTCTGGACTGCCTCTATCCTGTCTATGTCCTTGTGAAGATGGGGTCTCCAGAACTGGATGCAGTACTCCAGATGGGGTCTCACCAACTGTCTGTACAGAGGGATAACAACTTCCTGTTTTCTGCTGGTGATGCCTCTCCCTATACATCCCAGTATACCCCCAGCCCTCCCTACTGCCTTTTTGCATTGCTTGCTAACCTTAAGATCATTTGATATGATTACCCCCAGGTCCCTTTCCATTTTTGTTGTTGTTACTACCTCCCCCCCCATTGTGTAATCTTCCCCTGGGTTTTTGTTTCCCAGGTGCATTATTTTGCATTTCTTTGCATTGAATCCAAGCTGCCATACTTCTGACCATTCCTCCAACCTTGCCAAGTCCCTTCTCATCCTTTCCACGCCTCCTTGTGTATCAACCCTGTTGTAGATCTTTGTGTAATCTGCAAAGAGGCATACTTTTCCTTCTAGTCCCTATGAAATGTCACTTATAAAGACATTAAAAAGGACTGGACCCAGTACTGAACCCTGCAGTGCCCCACTAGTAACCTGTCTTTCTTCAGAGTGGACTCCATTTACAATTACTTTCTGTGTCCTGTTGTCCAACCAATGTTTTACCCAGGCTACCACCCTGGAACCTACTGCCATTCTGGTTAATTTGACTACTAATCTTTTGTGTGTGACTGTGTCAAATGTCTTCCTAAAGTCTAGGTAGGCCATGTCCACAGCCCCTCTATGGTCTACTACTTTGGTCACCCAGTTAAAGACATCAATTATATTCACCTGACATGACCTTCCCGCTGTGAACCCATGCTGCCTTGGGTCCTGTGCCCCACTGGCCTCTAGGTACTCAACAATTCTTTCCTTCAGAAGTGATTCCATCACTTTCCCTACCACAGAGGTCACACTGACAGGTCTGTAGTTTCCTGCCTCTGTCTTGGTCCCACTTTGTGAAGGGGAATCACATCCACCTTCCTCCAGTCCTTAGGTACCACACCATCCTCCTATGATTTGTTAAAAAGGGTAGTCACGAACCTTTGGTGTCGGTGATACGCCAGCATAAGGGTGTGGTGGGAGTAGGGGGTGTGGAGGGGAGAGAGCATAAGGTGGCGCTATACGCGGACGATATGCTGCTGTTCCTGGGAGACCTGCACAGCTCTATGGGGCATTTGATGGACATTATCGAGAGATTTGCAGGTTTCTCAGGCTATAAGATCAATGTTAGAAAATCTGAAGTCATGGGATTCCCGGATGCTGGCCAAGAGGTACAGCAAATGGGATTCAAGGTGGTCCAGACAGATTTTAAATACTTAGGGGTCCGGATAGGGTGGAGATGGGAAGAGTTGTATAAGCTAAATTATCACCCTCTGATTAAATCAGTCCTGGCAGATCTCAAGCGATGGATGCAGCTCCCTGTGTCTTGGATTGGGAGGATCAATCTAAAAAAATGAATATTATTCCCCGTATCCTCTACCCCATGCAAATGTTGCAGGTGAGGCTAACAATGGGAGATGTGAAAAGATTGGAGAAGGGGTTCTCGGACTTTATCTGGCAGGGCAAGAAGCCTAGAATTAGCCTGAAATGGCTCAAGGTGGATAGGACTAAATGGGGGCTTAATTTCCCGGATTTGGGCATTTACAGTACTATAGGGCGGTGCAGCTTAGGGGGATAGCTGACTGAGTTATTTGCAGATGTGACTTGACTTGGTCTGGAGACTGACCCACTATGAGCCAGTCGTCCAAGTATGGAAAAATGGAGATCTTTTTTCTCCTTAGGAAAGCAACCACTACTGCCAGGCACTTTGTAAACACCCTTGGGGCTGATGTTAGGCCAAAGGGCATTGCTCTGAATTGATAGTGGCCTGAGGGCAACTCGAACCTGAGGTACTTTCTGTGGGAGCACCTGATGGGAATGTGAAAATAGGGATCTTTGAGGTCCAGGGAGGCTAGCCAGTCCCCTGGCCTTAGAGAGGGCAGAATTATTCCCAGAGTCACCATTTTGAATTTTGGTTTTAAAAGGTGCTTGTTCAGATATCTTAGATCCAGGATGGGCCGCCATTCTCCTGCTTTTTTGGGGGTTAGGAAGTACCTGGAGTACAATCCTTTGCCCTGTGTAGGGTAGGAACCCTTTCTATGGCTCTGAGAGCCAGTAGGGAAGAAACCTCTGCCTCTAGGGCAAGGGTCTCTGATGGATTTGCAGGTGGAAAGGATCTGGTTCTCATCTTGGGAGATTTTTTGAAGCTGAGAACCAGTCCCTGGCTTACTACTTCCAGGACCCACTTGTCTGATGTCAAAGACTTCCAGTCTTGGACAAAGTAAGCCAGCCTGCCCCCTACAGGTATTGGAGAATCGGCCTGGGCAGACCCATCAGGGTGTCTGCTTGGCAGGGGCTTTAGGTTGAGGGGTGGAAGCAGGCCTGCTCATTCCCCGTCTGCCTCTCCCTCTGAAGAACCCCCTCTGAGCATAAGCAGAAGAGGAGGCCTGGGCTTGGTAAAAAGGCCTTTGAAAGGGCCTGCCCCTGCCCCTGGAATGCTGTCTCTGAGGAGTGGCTTGCCTTTCTTTGGCCTGAGCACTCCTGTAGGTGGTCCTGTACTCGTCCATCTTCTTCATGTAGTTCTCTGTCTGTTCCCCAAACAGAGAATTACCCATGACTGGGAAATCCATGGCCTTAGCCTGGGTATCCTGTGATAGGCTAGTACATCTGAGCCAAGCCATCCCCCGAAGTGCCACAGATGTAGCCATGACTCTAGATGAAACATCATTGGAGTCCACAGCAGCATGAAATTGCACCTGGATGCCTCATCCCATCTGCAGCCACCTGCTCCAGCTCCTTGGCAAGCTGGTCAGGGGCCTGTTTAGCCAGAGCCAGCACAGTGTCCCACCTGGAATTCTGGTATCTAGCTGTGTAGGCCATATAGTTAGCCTGCCTGAGTCCCAAAGATGCTGTCATGTACTGCTTTTTTGCCATGGCATCAATCCTCCTGGAGTCCTTATCTGGGGGGTGTGAAGCCAAGGGAATATTTGCCTTATCACAGGCAGCAGCCTGCACTACCCCAACATGGCTGCATTGCTGGGAAAGGAACTCCGTGTCCAAGCCTGAAAGGGTATACCTCTTGTCCATTCTTCTGTCCACAGGAGGTATGGAATTAGGAGTCTTTAGAATTTTAAATGTCTGTTTCCCAAAAGATTTATGGAGGGGAATAGACAATCTCCAATAGACAATGGAGGAGAGGAGGGAGAGAGGGGATATGATAGAGACATACAAGTATCTCACAGGGAGGAACAGGGTGCAGGAAAACACTATTTTTAAGCGAAAAAGATGTTTCAGGACTAGAGGGCATGGGATGAAGTTGGAGGGAGGACGATTCAGAGGAAACATGAGAAAGAATTTCTTCACTGAACGGGTGGTGGACAAGTGGAACACCCTGCCAGAGGAAGTGGTGGGGGCTGAAACAATCACGGGATTTAAGAATGCATGGGATAGACATAAAGGAATTCTAGAGGTCAGGGGTAAGGGGAAATAGACTTCTAGGAAAACAAACTGAACTTACAAGCTCAAATGGGCAGACTAGGTGGGCCATAGGCCCTTATCTGCCGACACTGTCTATGTATCTATGTATCTATGTATCTCCTGGGCTCTGGGATGTCCATCATCTCAACAAAATCAGGCTCCTCCTGATCCTCTACTGCTTCTTCCATTGGAAGCTGGAGGGTTTCAGCCACTTTCTTGTAAAACATAAAGTGGGACGGGGACTCAGAAAGCCTAGGAGGAGAAACGCCTGAAGGTCTGTCTGGGGAGATGTCCAGGTCAATAGGCACATCCAGACTTTCATAATCACCATCATCATCATTAAAACCAACCTGATCGGTTCAAACCGAACCGATCCAATGTTTACAAGTTCCACACAGAAACAAAATGCAAAACCTATCTAGTATTCACGGTACCACAGACAGAGACTTTAACCGACAGGTTCAGTAGCAGAAATTCAGTAGAAACCGAGCGAAAAAACGACACTTTAACCGACTTTTTTGAACCAAGCAAAGGAGAAATCTCTGGAGCGACTGTTCAGTGAGGCGGAGTAAAGAATCTGACAGTTGGGAGTTTAAACAACAGCAGACAGAGGCTTCAACCGAGCTCACGCTTAACGTTCCATGCTGGCCATGGAAAGTTAACTCTTTGTTCTCCGGGGCAGTTGAAAGGCAGGACCTAACTGCAATAGTCAGAATACAGCAAGACTTCATGTTGTTTGAATGTCCCTTCACTCTCTAGCATTGGAAAAGCTCACACTGCTGGTAAGAGATAGGGAGGAGGCGTTCTTGAGGGATTGGGCGCCCTTTCTGGTGTCCTTGAGCATATCTGAAAATATGATGCTTCGCACAGGGCTGAACATATAAACACCAGCATAAATGCCAGTTTAAGTGGAAGGGCTCCCCTTGCTAGTTGGCTACTCATTGTCTATTATGTGTTCATGATATTATTATCTTGCACAGAATTAAATAGATTTTTTTTGGTCTTATGTGGGTAACTGTGAGTACTTGTATATTTCTAATGGATGGATTGAAACGCACACTTGATTGCATCTATTTGTTGTTATCCATTATCTATTATTAGTTTACTTAGGATGTTAGTTTGTCTGTTTTTTGTAGTTGTCTGCTGTTGTATGTCATATATGTACTGTTTGTAAAAGAAAATGCTTAATAAACAGAATATCCAAAAAAAAAAAGGGCAGTCAGTGGTTTCACTAGTTCTCCCCCTAATTCTTTTAGAATTCTGGGGTGAATTCTGTCAACCCCCATTGCTTTGTCCACCTTCAGTTTTAGAAGTTCTTTCAGAACCCTTTCTTCTGTGAAAGGACTGAGATCGACCCCCTATCAAGAGTGCTTCTGTTAATTGGACTAGGCACCCTCCTCCTCCTCTTTGAATACTGAGCAGAAATATTCATTCAGTATCCCTGCTTTTCACTGTCCCTCTCTGCACACCCACCATCCATTCTATTCAGCCTCACTATCCCTCCCTTTGTCTTTCTACGCTCCTTGATGTACCTATAAAAGGTTTTATCCCCCTTCTTAACTGAGTTGGCTATCTTTTCCTCAGTTTGGGCCTTTGCTATTCTGACTTCCCTCCCTGTTTCCTTCTGCCTTAACTGGTATAGCTCTCTGTACTGCTCCTTCTGTGTTTCTTTATACTTCCTGAATACTGTCTTTTTCTCCCTGACTTTCCTCTCTACCTCTTTTGAGAACCATAGTGGCTTTTTCTTTCATTTTGATTTGTTTATTTGCTTCACACAAAGGCTTGTTGCCTCTGTGATGACAGTTTTGATGTTTCTCCATTGTTGCTCCACCCCTCCTTCTAGCCTGTTTGCTAGTGCTTTTCTAAGGCACTCTCCCATCTTGCCAAAGTCAGTCCAAATTATATGTGGTGCTGTATATTCATGTTGGACTCTCATAACTTTAAGATTAAAAGAATGGTGTGCCAACCCTCCTAATTTCAGACAGCTTCTTGATGAGGTGAGAGAGGAAAAGTCACAAGAAGATATTGCTAATTCTTTGAGAGTGCCAGCCGGGAAAGCCTTCCCTTGCAGCCTCAAGCTGTGAATCACCAGAACAAACAGATATTGCCGGATCTGAAAGCACGCAGATAAAAAGAAATCAACTTAGTATGTTAAGGCCATGCACGTGACACAGACACACCTGCCCGAGAGCCAGCTCCTTGTCCCCTGGGCGGGGTCACCCACTGAATTCTTTCTCTGATTCCAGAGTAGGTCCTCAATCTGCAACTGTACCCAGAAGTGAATGGTTCTGTTATCATTGTGGAGCAGATGGACATATTGCACGAGGTTGTGTTAGATCTGAGAATCAGCAGTTAGTGAACGAGAAACAAGAGAGAAGACAACAGCTGCAGGGAAATGACAGCGAAGCCCGGTGAGGGAGCAGCCTGGGATTCCGAGATTGAACAACTCCATAAAATGGACCAGCCCTGATGCATCTGTCAGAGACAAGTTACCGACCGGACTGATGGGTCCCACTTCTACCATCCAGATTTCTGTTGAAGGATGCCTGCGTGACGCCCTCCTGCACAGTGGATCACAGGTCGCCATCATTTATCGATGTTTTTACCAGGGACATTAAATGCATTTGCCTTTGCAGCCTCTAGAGAGACTTTCTGTATGGGGTTTAAGCAATGCCAGTTACCACTCCGGTGGCTATATTGCAGTGCAAACTGAATTTCCAGGAACTTTTGCTGGAGTCCCTCAAAAGATCAACACTTTAGCTCTCATCTGTCCTGATGCCCAGATACTGGACAAGACCCCAGTGTTGATTGGAACTAATGCCAATATGTTTGGACATCTGACTCACTTGACCCTGCAGAAGGCAGGTGAAAGAATCTATCGGACTTTACCAATTCATGCCACTGTGTGTACTGCCCACCTAGAGTGAGACACCAAGGCCTGCAGCCAACCAAGGAGATTGTTGGAGTCATAAAAAGAGAAGCTAGAGATCCCCTGATAGTGCCCCCTGGTGCCAAGTGTGTAGTGGAAGGAGCAGTGGATTGCAAGAAATCGCTGACAGACCAAATTGTCATAATAGAGTCACTAGGAAGAGGTCTGCCAAATGGTCTGACGGTACAGCGAGGTGTGCTACTTGGGAGCAATGTAATGGTAAAGAGTCAACATCAAACTCAGAGATGAGACCCACACAGATCTGACAGTACAAACTGGTACGATGATAGCCAACTTGTATGCGGCTGATGTGGTCGTGTCCACATCCTCACCTGAGAAGGCTGTTTGACTTGATGAAGGAGCATTTAATTTTTGGTTCATCTCCTATCCCTGCCCACTGGAAGAAGAGGCTGAAGAAGGAGTTGGTAGAAAGATCTGATGCGTTTTCTTGCCATGAATGGGATGTTGGTTGGGTGAAAGGAGAAGAGCATCGCATCCGCCTACACGATGAAAGCCCATTTCATGAGAGATCAAGGAGATTGATGCCTGCAAACATTGAGGATGTTAGGAGACATCTACAAGAACTCCTAAAAGCAAGGATCATTTCTGAATCCTGCAGTCCTTACGCCTCACCCATAGTGGTGGCCGGAAAAAAGAATGGGGCAGTGTGTATGTGTATCAACTATCGCACCCTGAATCAACGGACGGTGGCTGATCAATATACTATGCCTTGAGTTCAAGATGCCTTAGATAGTTTCACTGGCAGTAGATGGTTTTCTGTCTTACACTTGCGTAGTGGCTACTACCAGATACTGATGTCTGAGGAAGATAATGAAAAGACAGTATTTATATGTCTCCTGGGATTCTACCAGTTTGAAAGAATGCCCCAAGAAATCTCTAGCACCCAAGCAACGTTCCAGCATTTGATAGAAAAGGTGGTGGGTGAAATGAACCTTTTAGAAGTTTTAGTCTATTTGGATGATTTGATAGTGTTTGGGAAAACACTGGAAGAGCATGAAACCCGACTACTCAAAGTACTGGACTGGCTGAAGGAGCATGGGTTGAAACTCTCGCTGGACAAATGTCAATTCTGCCAGACTTCCGTGAAGTCTGTGGGACATATTGTTTCCAATCACAGTATTAGTATTGATCCAGAAAAAGTGAAAGCTCTTACCACATGGCCTAGACCCAACAACTTGAAAACTCTTCAGTCCTTCTTAGGATTCTGTGGGTACTACTGGAGATTTGTAAAAGACTATTCTGCAGTGGTGAGGCCTCTGTTCAGACTAACTCAAGGACATCCTCTGACTCAGAAGATCAGATGTCTAGGAGCCATGAAGACCTCCCCAAATGAATACTTCAGAACCAATTAACCTTTTGGGGACCGATGGACTGATAAATGTGAGACTGCATTTCAAGAGATTATTCACCGCCTAACAGAAGCTCCTGTTCTGGCCTATGCTGATTATACTAAGCCATACACTCTTCACATTGATGCCAGCATGGACGACTTGGGTGCCATACTCTACCAAGAACATGACAAAGGTATGAGACCCATTGTCTATGCCAGTTGTAGTTTGACGCCTTCTGAAAAGAACTATCCAGTCCATAAGTTAGAGTTCCTCGTACTGAAATGGGCAGTGACTGATCAATTCTATGAGTACCTGTATGGAGCCAGATTTGTGGTACTTACAGACAATAACCCCCTCACATATGTGCTGACAATCGCCAAGATGGATGCCACAGGGCACAGATAGATCTCTGCCCTATCAGCTTACAATTTCCGCCTGCAATATCATCATGGGTGAAACAACATAGATGCCGATGCTCTGTTCAGTTGCCCCTATAATACTCCTCCCATGGAGGGGCCCTGGACCTATTTTACAGAGGATGGAGTGAAAGCTGTTTACCAAATGATGGTGCCTGATGATCGATCTGCCATCACCAATCCAGACCAAGCAGTGCATCCACTTGGAGTACATTATGACGCCATACTGGAAGTGTTCGCATGAAGCACCACCCTGCACAACACTGCTTTGCCTCATTTATCTCCTACAGATTTAAGAAAATCACAGCGAGCAGATCCTAGTTTATGAGACATTATCTTAGCCAAAGAGAAAGGTTTGTCTTCATCACAAGTCAAAGCAAACCTGCCAGATGTATCAATTCTCATGACAGAGTGGAACAAGTTTTCATTAAAGCATGGATTGCTGTATCGTATCTCAAAGACACAAACTCAGTTTCCCAAAGAGCAACTGGTGCTGCCCAAAAAGTATCGTCGGATGGTTTTGCGAGCCCTTCATGAAGACATGGGACATTTGGGAATTGATAAGACGTTGAGCCTGGTGCAAGACCGCTTCTACTGGCCTCGCATGGCTATGGAGGTGGAAAGACATTGCAAAAGCTGCAATAGGTGCATCACCTGTAAAACTTTGCCCAATGAACAGCACCTTGTGAATATCACCAGCAGTGGGCCTATGCACTTGGTCTGTATAGACTTCCTTTCCCTTGAACCTGACAGAAAGGGAATCAGTAACATTTTAGTAGTGACAGACCATAGTACCCACTATGCACAGACTTTCCCTACAAAAGATCAAAGAGCAACCACTGTGGCTAAAGTATTGTGCGAAAAGTATTTTGTACACTGTGGACTCCCCAAACGCCTGCACTCAGACAAAGACAAAGAAACAAATTATTTGATACCTTTTATTGGACCAACATCGATGTTACAGAAAAGAACAAAGTGCTCTAGCTTTCGAGTCTACCCGGTCCTTCTTCAGAAGCTTTATGTTTCTGGATCTGTTCTTAAAAGGACCAATACGGCACCTACAACATTTTTTTGCTTCTCAGACAAAGGGAGAGACTTTGAGAGTTGCCTTATCAAAGAACTCACAAGCATTATGGGCCTAGAGAAGTCTTGTACTACTCCATACCACCCTCAAGGTGACCCTCAGTCAGAGAGATTCAATAGAACTCTACTCAATATGCTAGGAGCATTGGATCTCAAGAGAAAGCCATTCTGGAGTCAGCAAGTACCTTTCCTAGTCAATGCCTACAACTGTACTAAAAATGATTCAACGGGGTTCTTGTCTTATTTTTTAATGTTTGGGAGAGAAGCCAGACTTCCAGTAGACTTATGTTTTTGGGTATCAGCAGATGGCGCCTTACCAGAGACACACTTAGAGTATACCAGGAGGCTGCAAGCACAACTCACTGAAGCCTGTCGGGTAGCCAGGGAAGCAGCTGCAAAGTCTGGACTAGCAAACAAGAACAGATATAATAAGAGAGTCTGAGAACAAGTTCTTCAGCTTGGAGATCAACTATTAAATCGAAACTTGGGAATGACAGGCAAACACAAGATAGAGGACCGTTGGAAATCTGATCCTTATGTAATAGTGGAACAGCTTCCAAATTTGCCAGTTTACAGATTAAGAATGGAGAATTGAAATATGGTGGTTAAAACTCTGCATCGAAACCACTTATTGCCAGTCGGTCAACTGTTGCCAGAAGTTGTAAATTCAGTACTTGTCTCACCTCCATGGAGACTGGTTACTAGAAACGAGACAAGGCATATGAGACACAGTCAAGTTCAACTGCCAGTACCTGTTTCCCCACCAGCAATGACATTTGACGTGTTCAGCAGTAGTTCGGAAGATGAAGAGCCGTATGTTTGCCCGATACCCCGTCAATATTGGCCTGCACCGTATCCAATTGACTTTCCGTTTTCAGCACCAGAATGGAGTAATATGAGTCATTCCAGACCACTGAATCCAGATGCAGTACCCTTTGTTCTGACTGACACTGTCATGGACCATGTTCCAAATGCAGGGAATGTTGAGACTCCAATAATAGAACCCATTCAGGACACTGAAAGATTCGAACCCCCAGTGGCTGAGTATGCAGAACATGCAAATGATCCTGATCAAATCAATGCTGAGGAACCTGTAATGCCCTGCCGCCATGGTAGAGAAATTGAGCAAAGAGTAAAGCTTACTTATGATGTCCCTGGTGTCCCTTCAGACCTCCCTTCAGTCTTTCCATGAGGATCACATGCTCACAGGCTGGTCTGCAGTGATCGATGCCCAGAATGCTTCCTCTGCAGTCTGTCATTTCCTCAGTATTTTCGGGGTGCTGCAGGATAAGCATGCCCCTCTTGTCAGATGGAGGGTAAGGGGGGCTGCTACGAAATGATTGCATGGGAGCCTCCTCGCTCTTATGAGGGCTAGAGTTAAATGCTGGGCCAACTTCAAGGTCACGATGGATCAGGCCATATTTCAGCAATACAGAAGGCTCAGGAATGAATGCAAAAAGGCAATCAGGGATGCCAAAAGTTAATTTTGTAAAGCCGCTTAACGGACTTCAGCTAAGGACCCTAGGAACTTCTGGAGGAATATTAAAAACATAGTGAGCGGCTCCTCCACTTGTGAGGCTCCTGACATGCTTATTGATGGTGCTAGCTGTAAAAATCCACTAACCATCGCCAATGCATTTAACTCACACTTCTCGGACCTGTCCGCCTTCACCTCTCTATTCTCCTCCACTAGTCATGACAGTCCTGACCAGGTCTCTCCACCTCAACTGGCCCCTACCCCCTGTTCTCTGTTCTACTTTTAAGGCTGTGACAGCACAGAGATGCAGAGATTGCTCTCTGGTCTTTCCCCCTTTTCTAGTGCTGGCCATGATGGTATGGAACCAAAGCTTCTCTGCCTTGCTGCTGCCTCCATTGCCTCTCCTGTGGCCCATATCATCAACTTGGCCTTAGCCTCTGGGGTTATCTCTGACCTATGGAATGTGGCAAGGGTTGTCTCTGTACTCAAACAGGGCAATCCTAGGATTCTTGACAACTATCGGTCTATTGCCATTTTGTCTGCTATCAGTAAGCTTCTTGAGAAAGTTGTGGTGGGGCAACTTATGGATTAGATTCAGTCTCATGAGCTACTGTCTCCCTCGCAGCATGGCTTTCATAAAGGGCACAGTACAACCTCTGCCCTGGTCACTATCACTTCTGGGATAAGTGCTGCTATGGACCAAGGCAGACTCTCTGGGGCCATATTTATTGATCTCTCTAAGGCCTTTGACCTAGTTGACCATGTCCTGCTATGCACTCAACTTAGATCCTTGGGTCTGTCTCCTCCTGTGCTTAGTTGGTTCTCCAATTACCTTCAGGGCAGGCAGCAACTTACCATATATAGTAAGGTGCTCTCGGTCGACGCCACCACCGTGTCCTCAGTGGTTCCCAGGGGTCAGTCTTTGGGCCCCTGCTCTTCTCCACATTCATCAGTGATCTTCCCTCCTCTGCTGCCTCCTGCAGGTCCATCCTGTATGCTGATGACCTAGTTATCGTCATTCATTCCCGGGACATTGGGGTCATTAATCACCAACTGAGTGAGGATTTCAGGAGTATCCAGTCCTGGATATCATCCCACAAGCTGGTCCTAAAACTTAAAAAGACTCAGGCCATGCTGTTTGGATCCCTGGCCAAGCCAAAGGCCTCCTCTGTCCCTCTGTGCATCTCAGGTATTGATGGTGCTCCCGTTCTTATCACTGACTCCGTCAAATACCTTGGGGTGACACCTGACCCTCAGCTTGACCTTGGTCACCACATCCATAATGTGTGTCGAGCTGTTAACTGGAAATTGGGTCTGGCTTATGGGGGAAGAATATTCTGTCTTTGGCTGCTCACCTATCACTGGCTAGAGGTTGTTTTTACCACCTCTCTGATATGGGCTCCTTCTGTTTGCCCGTACTTCCAAGGTCCACCTCACCAGGTGGACCGTAGCCTACAATAACATTTGCCATTTTGCTCTTGCAGCCCCTTGCCTCACTCACCATTGTGATCTGTATAGTAAGCTCAACTGGCTCTCTCCTACATGAATTTTGTTTTAGGCTGCTTCACAGGCAAGGTTCCGAGCATGGCCCCCCCCCCCGATTGGCGGAGCCCCTTGTGCCTGCTGCCTCCTCCCTCAGGTATCTGGGCCCTGCTATGCTGCTACACATACCCAACTAGTGGACAGGGATTTTGCTTCATGTGCCTCCAGATTATGGAACTCTTTTTCTGTCCAGGTCCGGTCCTCCCCCTCCCATGAGTGCCTACAAACCTCCCTGTGAAAACACTTGAAACTCTCCTCAGCATGTGACTGTCTTAAACCTCCCCGATTACTCTGGTCCCCTGCACTGTACTTGAGCAAATCATCTCCTGTACTTTGGCTTTGGTCCTGCTGTGGTAGCCAGCCCGCCTGGGTGTGGCCCTGTGTACAATGTGTGAATTCTGTATATGTCTGTATATTTTGCTTCAAACTTTGCCTTTGTGACTCTGTATTTATTTTATATTTGATTGTACCACTGTTGTAACTTGAGTTATCTTACTCTGTATGTTATGCTTCTCCTGACTTCGGTGTATCTGCCTTACTTGTGTTAAGTTGTATTCTGTATGATCTTGTAATTCCTATACTCTCCTGGGTCATACCTGAAAATAGACATATGTTTTGCCTAGTGTACTTACCTGGTTAACAAAAGCTAAATAAATAATAAATAAATAAATGTGGTACATAAAAAGGTTAATCTGCTGCCAAGCCCATGATTGCTGCCCCTCCTTGTGTTGTCCACAAGTCATATTAGGGATATGTACCATAGACCATGGTGGGAAAATAATCAGTTAAGTGCATGCCTAGTGTATTAATGCAATGCTTTATTCATGCAGTACTAATAATGGATAGAGAGGTATCAGGTGTATTAGTCAGAATTGTTTTTGATGTTTCAGGCCTTGTCAGGGATGCCAAGTATTTCAGTGGGGAAGAATGTAACCCCCCCCCCGGGCGGAAGCTTACCTGCTCCTGCTGCCTCCTATGAGCTCCTGCAGCTGCCATCCCTCGTGCTCCCCTGTCTGATCTGGACTGCCAAAAGGCTGGGGAGCACTGTAGTTTTTTCCAGTGCCTCCTGTGCCTGTGTGCAATGTGGCTGAACTACCGCATAGTCCTCCTCACATCCCCGGCTCCCCCGAGTTGCCAATGGGGCTGGGGAGCAGAAAAATTTACTTCTGGTGCTTCCTACATCCAGCCAGAAGTGGCAGAAGCGCTGCAAAGTTTAGTTGCTCCCCTGCCCCCAAACTGTCATACAGCAATGCGGAGAGCTCCTGGAAAGGCTGCTTGTGTGGCCTAGCACCATATGGCGCTCGCAAGAAGAGGTAGAAGCACTGCAGGAGGGAATTCCTCTCCCCAGCTCCACTGGACTGCTAAAGGGGCTGGGGCAAGTAAGAAGAAAGAGAATTTAACTTTTAAAAGCACTCCCCGACCCTGCCAATGCCTTCAGTGGGTTGGGGAATAACTGGGAAAATGGCGACCACTGGGAGAGACTACAAGTACCATGATGCTTAGCAACTGGGGATGGCCGTTTCTAGATTCAGCTCCACCAGAGATGCCTTAAAACAGAGCCAGCGACTCAGCTCCTGTCCCACAAATGTACCCCCTGGCCTTAGCAACCCTTAGTAGGGACCAGGAGGATGCTAGCCTTGCAGCCAAATGCCGCCAACAGTGAACATTCTTTTTATTACAGGTTATGCAAAGTGACTGAGCTATGAGAACTGTTTGATGGCAGCCATTTTTGCAGAGGGTGCTAGACAACAGCATAGGATCCGATTGGTAGCTGCAGTACATCCAATCAGGATGAAGAGCTTGTGAGTCGTGTGAACCAATCAGTGACTGAGTTTTGAACTTGAGGATTCTGAACTTTACAGCTGGTGTCTGTGACTTCTGTATGAGGTTTTGAAGTGAGGAGTGTTTCTAGTCAGCTACTGCTGCTGCTGATTTAAAATCCTGCAATTTGGTGCCTTCTGCACAAGCTAGGAAACAGAGAAAGACCTGCCAAGGATCTGTAAATCAGAGGTTATATTTTTATCTGCTTTTGCCGTGACCAGATAGAAGATGATCCTGTGGTTGGTGCCTTCTGTGCGGGTCCAGAACTGGTAACTGAACATTCTAAAGCCTGCTAAATGATTTGTTGCTTGCAGTGGAGAGTGAGGTAACCCAAGTTACTGCCTCATTTCCCTACCAGTTCAGAGACTGAGCTTCTGGTGCCAGGACCTATGCTCTGAGGTTCTGCCTGAGTACCTGATCTGCTGCTGCCTACCTACAGTTGAGGTGGGTGAAGACAAATCCCTTTGTGGTGTGAAGACTGCCTACCTACAGTCAAGGTGATTGAAGACAAGTCCCTCTGTGGGGTGAAGAGGATCAATGTCTACATTCCCAGTCTTCCTGCCTGTTCTTCCAAGTCGCCTGAAAAGGGGAGACATCCCCCAACATCCTGAATGTGTTCATCTAAGGTCGTGAGTGCTGGGTTTTACCCACACAAATACTTTCCTAATTGTTCAGCTAGCTAGCTTGTTAACATTACAGCTGGGCTTCCTGCGTGACCTTAGCAATGCCCTTAGCAACCAGTACAGCCAGGAATAAACTATTTCACTGCACCCCTGGTGTAGTTGGTACTTTGCTCTGCAGCCACTCAGAATTTCACCTGTGCTGTATCCAGCTTTTCCACATCACAAGCCTGCAGCTACTCAGTGTGTGCACACCAATATTGACCAACTAAAAAAAATATATATATATATATATATTGAAAACTCTCACAGGGACTGTGGGGTTAACTGGTTCACCAGTGGGGGGAGTAGAACTGGGACTGGTAATTCTGAACTGTATTGTACCATTCCTAAATGTCTATGTGTTTTGATGTTACTGATTTTTCATGGAGCTTAGAACATTATTAAATTATTTTATTTCCCTTTGTTTCCATTGCTCACTACCTCTTTATCCACCTCAAAATAAACCCGCTGTTTATTTTCTTAAAACTGTCGTAGACATTACTTTATTTCGTAGTGTGATGTTTCAAGTTTAGAGCTATAAGTGGGAAGGGGACTGTATATTGCCTTACCTGTTTCCAAGGGTGGGGGCAGAACATCATTTCCTGTGGGGAAACACCCTGGCAGTAGGCTGCTGGAAGGATACCCATAGGTGGAGGCACCGCGCCAATCATACAGCCAATTTTACCCACAAACTCAGATGCCAACCCAAATTCTCGCTGAGGCATTTTAAGTCTTCTGGCTGTGGCAGAGGGAGGTAGCAGTTGAAGTTTGAAATTGTGGTGAGGTTCTGGAAAGCTAACTTTGTTATAAGTTTCTGTAAGTTTTTATTGTTTGTAAGTTGTGTTTTAAAATTGGCCTAACTCCTTAAGAACTCTCTGGAAAGCCCTCCTACCCACCCCTTGCATTTGCCTTTCTTAAATACAGAAGAGTCAGTGGGGGTTGAGCTTAAAGGCTGGGAGGGAGGAGCTTAGGCAGTTGCAAACTTCCCCTGTGAGCAAACTCTTAAGGCTAATAGTCAGGTGGGGAAAAGTTCAGCCACTCAAGTGTTGAAAGTTTAAAAGTCTTGGACTAGTGGGGAACTTGGTGGCTCACCCAAGCAAACCTACTTGGAGGGAAATGGGACCACATGTCATTAGGGCTGGCATCTTTGGGAGGGTGATGGGGTGCACAAGGTGTGGGGCAACCATGATACTGGACTGGGCTTGGAAGTTCGGTGGTTGTCTAGTGTGCCACCAGCTGGCACAGCTTAGGGAGGAGGTTGAGGGGCTTAGGAGACAGCTGGGGGAAGGGGGGAGGTATGGTTGGGGAATAGGGCAGGGGCTCTCCCATGGGGTTGCACCAAACACTGGGGCGGGGGCATAGGGAAAGAAGTGCAGGAGAGTACTCTGGGGTTGCATAGGGACCCTGGCAGATGGGGCCCAAAAGGAGGATACTACAAAGGAAGCTGGCAAGTAACTGGGGACCCTCACAGATGGGGGCCAAAGGGAGGAAATTCTCAGGGAAGTAGACAGATGGCTAGGGCTGGACAGAAGGAAGAAATGGGGGGAGGTGGATTGGACCTTAAGCTCAGTAACCACTTCAATTCTCTTCTTCTACTGCTTGAGAATGAGGGGGTGATGTAGCCAGTACAGGGGTGGTTAAAGATGGAAAGGGAGTAGGGGGCAGGAGGTGGGGGCTGGATAGCGGGAGGAACAGGGGGGAACTTGGAATGTGGGAAAACGGGGGAAGCAGGGGATCAGAGCAGGAGGATGAGGGGGTAGAGGGAGGAAAGCACAAGGCAAAGGACCAACTAGGAGGAAAGGGCAAGGAGAAGGACCAGAAGTACAAGGAGGATATAGTAAAGGGAGCAGAGGGTTTAGGCCAGGTGAGCACGACAAGCAAGGAGGGGCTGAACAGAGACAGGAAGGAAGGGAGGAAGAGCCAGGCTAGTTTAGCAGATGTGGGGGAAGGCGAGCAGTAACGGTGGGGTTAGCGAGGTACAGAAGGATACTCAGGAGGACAAGGGACATAGGAACGGAGGGGAGGGGTGGCCAGGTTAAATAAGGAGGGCATGGCAGGTGGCACCTGGATAGGGGGAGGAGCAAGGAGCTGGATGGGGGGAGGGGCCAGTAGAAAGGATGAGGGACATGGAAGGGGGGGGGATGGAGGAAAAGGGGCAACCAGAGTGCTTCTGTTGGGTGACTCCATGATTAGGGGGATCAAATGGGATAGGGAGGGAGAAGCCTGCCCAGTTAGAACAAAATGCTTTCCTGGACTAACGGTGCACAGGGCCAAGCATGAGGTATTTCAGCTGGAAAAGGATTGTGGAGGTTCCTTGGACATACTGGTCCACCTGGGTACCAATGACATTGAGGGAAATAGTGAGCTAGAGATACAGGCAAGGTTCAGGGAGCTTGCCAGGGTCTGTCATGATATAGGATGCGCAATTTCCTTCTCGGAAATCCTGCCAGTTCCAAGGGCTAGTGGGGAACACAAGAGGAAGAGTAGGGTGATAAACCAGTGGCTCAGGGAGTGGTGTGGGGCCAGATGGTATGGGTTGATGGGGGATTGAAGGGAGTCCAGGGAGGATAAGGGGCTGTATGCTAGAGATAGGCTCCATCTCAATTTGGAGGGGAAGGAAATCCTTAAGTTGAAAATAGAGGGGTTCATTGGTGAAAGGTGGGGTTTAAACTTGTGAAGGGGGGAGGAATGGGAGAAAAGGCTGTCGAGGGGGGTCCAATAAAGGAGGGACTCTGTCTCCACCCCCTGGGGAGCTGGAGGAATGTAGGAAAAGGCCGACTGGAAAGGTGCAGACCAGGGGAAGACAGAATCCCCACAGGAACAAGAGCAAGGGAAATGGAAGTATAGGAAAAGGGTGGAAGGTAGTCCTGCTAAATGCCAGGAGCTTGGGCAATAAAATGTCTGAGCTCCAGGCAATGCTGACTGAGGGAGAGGTGGATGTAGCAGCGGTCACTGAGACCTGGGCCACCGCAGGGCATGACTGGGACCTGAACCTGGAGGGTTACACCATGTTCAGGAAGGACAGAGGGGAGAGAAGGGGAGGAGGGGTAGTAATAATCAAAAACTGCATTGCCATAGGAGTGGTGGAGGAGGTGGTGGGAACTGTGGAGGCGATTTGGGTCACCTTGATAACAAGGGGGGGGGGCAAGAGAGTAAAAATAGGAGTGGTGTATAGACCCCTGTGCCGTGGAGGAGCTGGAGGAGAGTCTGGTGGCAGAGGTTGATAGACACTGCAGATTGGGAAGGGGAAGGGTGGTGGTGTTGGGGGACTTAAACATGCCAGGAACAGACTGGGAGACTATGACATCCTCAGTGGCCAGGGAACAGAGGTTGTTGGATGTCTTTCAGGACGCGTTCCTAACTCAGCAGGTGGGGGGAACCGACCGGGAAGGAGCGGATACTGGATGTGGTCCTGGCAGATTGGGGGCCTGGAAGTAAGGGACCCGTTGGCGCGAAGCGACCATACCACGGTCTGGTTCTGCCTGAACCTACATGGGGTAGAAGGCTGCACAAAGACGGAGATAACTAACTTCAGGGGGGCGGATTTCAAGGAAATGGGAGGGATCCTTGAGGAGCACTTGGATGGGATTGGGCCAGATATGGACGCTGACAGTAGGTGGGAAATCATCAGGAGGGGGGTGCAGGATGCTGCCAGTACCTGCGCAAGAGTAAGATGAAAATGCGGTAGGGCCCGAAAACCCTGCTGGTGGACATGGGAGGTTCAGGAGGTGGTGAGGGGAAAGAAGGCAGCCTATAGGCAATTCAAGTGCTCAAGGAGTGATAGGGACCGAGGGGAGTATGAGCTGATTGCCAGAAGGGCCACTAGGGTGGTGTGGGTGGCTAAGGCAAGGAAGGAGCAGAACCTCACCAGGGAAATTAGGAGAGGGAACAAGGGGTTCTTTAGATACACTGGGGAAAAACGAAGGGTGAAGGGGCAGATTAGCAGGATTAAAACAGGGGAGGGATGGGCACAAGACCCGGGGGAGCAGGCTGAGGTACTAAAAACTTTGCCTCAGTTTTCACCAAGGAAAATGGGGGGGCTTTATCATACATGGGAGGAGATGGTGAAACTGAGGAGGGGGGGACCCTTACTGATTGGCAGGTCTGGGGAGGGGGGAGGCATCACTGGCAGGTGGGGAAGGCAAAGCAGGGGGATGAGGTAGCGGATGCAGAAATCACAGCAGAGAGAGTGAGGGAAGCCCCCAGGTCCCTTAAGATGGAGAAAGAACCAGGGCTGGATAAATTACATCCCAGAGTGCTGAAGGAACTGGCGGATGTCCTGGCGAAACCCCTTGCGGAGCTCTTTAGCATCTCTCTGACAGGGTGGGTGCCCCAGAACTTGAAGATGGCGCATATAGTGCCTATCCACAAGGGGGATCAAGGGAGGTGGCAGGGAACTACAGGCCCGTCAGCCTGACATCGGTGGTGGGCAAGGTGATGGAGGGCATTGTCAAGGAGAGACTGGGGGGAGCTGGAAAAGTTGGGGTGCCTGGATGATAGACGGCATGGATTTGTCCCAGGGAAATTGTGTCAGACAAACCTTGTGGAGTTCTATGACTGGGTGACGAGTGCCTTGGACCTGGGTAGACCAGTGGACGTCCTCTTTCTTGACTTTAGCAAGGCGTTTGACTCTGTTTCTCACGGGGACCTGTTGGATAATCTGGGAGAAATGGGGGTGGGGAGCCAGATGATCAGATGGGTAGAAAATTGGCTCCAGAACCAGACCCAGAGGGTTGTGGTTGGAGGGATAGTCTCATCCCCAAGGAGGGTCATTAGTGGAGTCCCTCAGGATCGGTCCTTGGGCCCTCCTGTTCAACGCCTATGTCCTGACATAAGGAAGGGTATCAGGAGTGAGATGAGTCTTTTATGGATGACTCAAAACTGGGGCGGTGGTTGATGGGAGGAGGGAGGGGGTCCCACGGGCTCTGGAAAAGGTGGTCTAGAAAGCCGGATGCGAGGTTCAATGCAGGAAAATGCAAGTACTGCATCTGGGAGTAAGAAACCTGGGCCAAGTGTACACCCTGGGGAATGCTACAAGTCTCGATGGCTGAGAGGGACCTGGGGGTGGTGGATGTCAAGATGAACAACTTGGAGACTTGTAGGAGGGCAGTGGCAAAGGCCAACAGGATGCTTGGATGCATCGCTAGGGGGTTCACCTCCAGAAGGAGGGAAGTGATACTCCCACTGTATATCTGCTTGGTGAGGCTGCACCTCGAGTACTGCATGCAGTTTTGGAGGCCACATTTAAAGAGGGACATTGAACTCCTGGAGAGGGTCCAGAGGAAGGCAACCAAAATGATTTGGGGCTTGGGGGATAGGACCTATGGGGAGAGGCTTGAAGAGCTAAACATGTTCACATTGGAAGAGAGAAGGGACCGGGGAGACATGATAGAGGTCTTCAGCTACATGAAGGGGGTAAATAGGGGAGGAGCAGTCAGGGTTCTCTGAAGGGGGGGGCAACTAGAGGTCATGGGTGGAAGCTGGAGGGGGGAGAGTCAGAGGAGAAAGCAGAAGGTACTACTTCACTGAGAGGGTGGTGAAGCCATGGAATGCGCTGCCCAGGGGGCTGGTGGAGGCAGAAATGGTGGAGGGGTTAAAGTGGGGGTGGGACAGGTACAGGGGAAGGGTTCTGGAAGCAAAAACCAGTGCAGTGAGAATATCCGAGACTGGGAAGGCAGAAGCCAGAGAGGGAGAGGGGGGCAGCAAGGTCAGCTCCCAGGGTGGGGGCTGACGAAATGAGCAGACACGAAAGACCATTAGGCCTATTCTGCTGGCATTTTAGTATGTTAGTATTCCCTGAGGCAGCACCCCCTGTGAGTGGGTGTGCAGATAGAAGGGAAGGGGTGGTTACATAAGGGGGAAGCGTTCCGGTGCGCAAGTGGGGCATTGGGTTAGGGCAAACTAGGTGGGCCAAGAGCTCCTTATCAGCCAACTTCTATGTGGCTATGTAAGATGATAGAGGGCTAGTAGGGCAGATCCTATGAGGATTGTCTGGAAGCCCTAAATATATATCAATCAAAGTCTTTATTTAACCAGACGATCACCGTTGAGCAAGCTCATTTTTGAGGTGGACGTGGGTTTGTTAACAAGGAACAAGGGACAATATACATAGGGTGGAACACACAAAAAAATAGTAATAATACAAATAAAATGAAATACAATAATACAGTATATACAAAGTATCAGCAGGTAGCATTGACAGTAGTATATGTTTGGAGCAGAAGATACAGCAAGTTTTGGGTAGGACACAATTTTTCATAAAAGTAAAGAAATATACATATCAGGTGCACCGAACACAAATAAGACCCAATATAAAAAGATATATAGTGATACGGTATGGAGAATTTAGAGCTGGAACCAGGGTCAAAGGAATGTGGAAGGAACAGATATGGGGTAGGAAAAGGGGGAGAGGGAAGAGTTGATTATAGTGTATGGTGGAACGTCGTTCTCCACCGAAATCCATCGCTGTCGAAATGTTGTTCTCCTGCACTAGTGACGTTCGCAGTGCAGCAGAATGATTTTTGGTTCTACTGCACTGCGCACATCACACACTGTGTCCTCGAGCAGCATTTGACAGTTAGGGCTCACTCCATAGACAGGACACATAGCGGAAGCAGCAATGTCGCGGCAGTACTAATGTTTAGTGTTAAAACGTTCAAAATGTAAAGTTCGTAAACAGTTAAAATGTCAAGCGTGAAAACGTTCAAAATGTAAAGTTCTTTTTTCCTTCTAGTAACCCAGTAAAAATGTTTTGAAGCAGAAACATGTTGTAGTGATTTTTCCCCCCCCAAAAAAACGACGCTCCTCCATACACTATAGTAGGTAAGATGGAATAGTTGACAACATGGTTAATTTTCGTTTCATAGTGATGAGATTTATTTCGATTACCTCAGCTGCGCCTCGAGGTAATCCGTCTTCATAGTGCCAACTCGGTGAAAGAATAGCCCTGTTGTCAACTGTTCCCCATGCACTGTCCTATATATAGATGTGATCAGTCTTTTAACAGTAGTAATTAGAGTGTGCTATATTCTCATTGGAGGCTCAGGCAGGAGCAGTACCAGACATGATTGAAACAAACGTTTCTCAGGGGTACAAACAAGGGTAATAATGAGGGCCTATTCGTAGGGACTAGGGATGGTATTACTAGGACTATGACTAGAGGTTGTTGGTGGTGGTAAGTTTTTTGGATATGCAAGAAAGTTCTACTACTTCACTGAGAGAGTGGTTGAACTCTAAAACAAACTGCCGGCAGAAGGGGTGGGGCGGCTACCCAAAACAGGTGTAAACATGTATACTTTTTAGTATTTTTGTGATCGTAGTTTTAAGACTGTTTTTTCATATACTCTGTATAACCCACCTTTTGCGTTGGGTGTTTAGGTGTCCTCGGCACAGTATGCTCACCTGGTTTTTATTTAATTTTGTATTTATTTTCAACTGTTTAACCAGGTGAGACACTGGTTACCTAGAACTTAAATAAATAAATGGTAAATACAAAACAAGAAAACTAACAATACCCAAAGAGGTCACGCAGTTTTGAGGGGTGGGGCACCGAGAAGATGTAAACAGCCGACTTGAACTCTACATCGGTGAGGATGAGGTATTTATACAGGAAGTGGAGACTTCGGTCTCCTGGTGTCTAGCTATATTTCTATGCAATGTGTCAAATGGCAGACCATATTTTAGTTTCACCATGTAACAGATTATTCATTTATAATTGGGGTGGACTCCTATCAATACACCCCCTATAATCGTTAAATAATAAACAGTAAACAGGTTGCTCGTGAAATCGCATCAAGACGCCTCACTCAACATGGCGGCGATGGGCTGCCGGATGTGACTACGGCCGTGTACGCGCGTGTAATAAAGTTTGTCGAAAGTGCGGACGCTTGGCGGAAGCAGGGACGGAGGCAACTTACGAGCTCTCGCGAGATTTGGCGCGTCTCCTGGTTGCTGCTGGTGTAAGATGGCGGCTGCGTCCGGGGCTGGAGCTTTGAGTTAAGCCGCATTCGCAGGTGAGTCTGGGGAACCGGAGAATGTGTGGAGGGTCTTGCTCGTACAAGGGGCGGCGGGGAGAAAGAGCTCCGCACGCGGGACGGAGGAGGTGTGTTTGTCGCTTATGGAAGGAACAAGGACGCGAGCGAGGCCGGAGCCCCGAGTCACGGCACTAGGAAGGAGGGCAGCGCAGCTCAGCGCGAACCGCCATTTTCGGGTTCCGCCGGCACTGTGGGCCCGAACGGGCGGGGAGTGAAGCCAGCGCCAGCGGCCTCTGACCTGGAGAGTGAGACTAGAAGGGGAGAAGACCGAGACAGTCTGGAATGTTACGCTGGCAGTCTGCGCTCTCAGCCATGAGGGCAAGAGAGCCGCCTGCTGTCAGCCGTGACCCGTCACTGTTACTAATAACCAGTGGCGGGCCTTATGCTTTGTACCTGCCTAATGGGTTGGGGGTGTGTTGATGTGAAATAAACGAGAGAATGTGAGGGATAAAGGAGAGATAATAAAGATGGGGAGAAAATGGGATAAGGGGGCCAAATGGGAATAGTGAGAGAGAGAGAGAGAATGAGGGGAACATGGAAGAGATTGTGGGAAAGAATGGGGTAAAAGGGGAGATGAGTATGGTAAAGGTGGAAGAGAATGAGGGGAAGAAAGGGGGAAGGATCTGCCGTGACTAAGAGCACGCTGGGTGAAAAAAATGTAAATACACACTGGATATTGCAGTGATTTTGATGTATTATGTAGTCTCTTCGTTAGCAACACAGTATTTTGTATTGGTTATATTTGATTTTCATTACCTGTTGGTTGTTGTCTGGCTACCTGTAGTGTCAGAAGGGGGACAGAGAGAGGGAGAGAATGTGAAAAATAAATGGAGCAGGGAGAATAAAAGGGGCAGAAAGAGATGGGTAAGGTGAGAGACTGAAGAATAATGTGGTCGAGAATGAGTGTGTAAAGGGGGCTTTGTTGGAGGACTTAAGCACGGATGATGGCCTAGTGCTGTACACTACACTATTTGTACTAGTTTAGGATTTGCTGTTACAGTTGCAATGCATCTTTTTTTGTTTTACTTTGGGGGGGGTGCTGCACACACACGTCCTATTTTTTTAATTATAAATTAAAAACATGAGCATACTTATATGTTTACTGTGACTACTGCATGTAGTGTACAGGTGTGCTATTAATGCTTGTCCTTAGTTCTCCATGAATGCTGTGTGTGTGTGATAATGAGGGAAACCAAGTGGGTTAGTGGGAAAGAATAGAGGGAGTAAGTATGAAGGTAAAGAGGAGCTTGACGGGAATAAAGGGAGAGAGAACGTGGAATTAAAGATAACGTGTGGGGCTGCCCTCAATTAGCACATTGAGTGTTCAGGTTGTGTTTTTTAACTTAATGGTTTATTTAAAAATGTCTAGTTGACGCAGGCCCTTCACCCCATCATACAAATGTGCCAGCAGATAGAGGTCTTATGGTCTGTGTAGTCTGTTGGAATGTGCAGTTCCCACTGCGTTTATAGAGGGAACTGCTCCTCTCCCCATATCCCCTTGACACCCCCTCTGCAACTTCCCCTTCACTCTGTCCCACCCCCTCTTGAAGCTGTCTGCTGTTTTTAGGGATTCCACCTCCTCTGGCAACTTGTTCTACTTAGCCACCACCCTCTTTGTGAAAAAGTGACTCCTAAGCTCCCTTCTGAACCTTCCCCCAACCAGCTTTAAACTGTTACCCCTAGTGGTCTTGTTTCCACTAAGGTTGAAGAGGCCCTTGGTGCTCACCCCGTTTATACCTGTAAGGTACTTGAAGATCCGTCATGTCCTGAGTCTCACCTTGTAGGTGTCGCCTTGCTGGGCCTAGATCAGCTTCGTGCTCTTCGCTGGACCATTTCCAGTAAGTTGATATTCTTCTTGAGATAAGGGCTCCAGTACTGTACTCCAGGTGCACTCTCACCCGAGACCTGTACAGTGACAAAACACAATAAACAGAAGCTGCACCAGTGGCGTCCCAGAATCCCTAGTAGCTGATATTCGTGATAAGGGGTCAGCTGCTGGGGATATAATTGTATTAACGGTGTCTTGGAGATTTCTAAATGTGACACTTACTTGCTTGTTGCCGGTCCTGTGGAGGACATGATTATCCAAGCTGTAGACAGCACTAGGGTGCCTTCAGTGCATGTAATCTCAATCAGTGGACATACCCCATCCACTGTTGCATGGGATTTTTCAGAATGTTGGAGCAGTTTCTGTTTACTTTGTTGAGGGGGCCGCTGAATCAATTAGGTAAGATATTAAAAAAAACAAACAAAAAAAACACCTAAATGGATCAGTGAGAAAAGTCAGGCTAAGCACGGAATGTGCTAATTGGAGGCAGCCCCATGCATAAAGTGTGAGCAGATTCTGTAGATGTTCCCTGTGCGTGCTTAAAGGTCTGGTGATAAATTTGATATCTGAAGTGTACATGTGACCTAGGGTCTGTATTGATGAAATCTGTTTTTTAAAACGCCTGGGTTGTTGGTATTGTGTATACTGTTCATTTACATCCACTCTTTTCTCCCTGCAGACCCTGCCTCGGAATTCTCTTAAATAATCCAGTCTATAAAACTGAGTACTTCCACCCTGGATTCTGTCCCTTTTCATCTAGTTCCTTTGGCCTTCCTACACTAGGATAAATCGCTGCTAACATTAGTGGTTCTGTTTCCATTGTCACTGTCCCTGATGCCCTCAAGAATGTTGCTGTCACTCCCCCTTCCTAAAAAAAAAAAAAAAAAAACCTTTAGTGCTGTCCTCTCCAAATAGTATCCAATCTCTATCTTCCACTTCATTGACAAAGTCCTTATCTTAGTCATCTCTCCTCTCCCCCAGCCTCCCTGGTTCATTTGTCAGTTATGTTCTTTGCCTCTGAAATGGATTCTTTCTCTTCATTATCAATCTTGCTGTTACTGTGTTGCATTTGACACAGTTGACAACCTTATCTTCCTTGACTACCTCAGGTCGAAAGTTTTGTAGCCAGCAGGGTTAGGGACTGAGAATCCACCGGCCCCATAGATATTTCTACTGACCCAACTGGTGTACTTCCTAAAATGCTATCCCAGATATTGGTCAGTAGAGCCAGTGAAAGGAACATTTTATTCGCCTATTTAAAATAAAAATAAAAAAAATTCCAGCATTTTCAGATAGGCCAGTGCCAGTTTTAAATCCTGCCTCCCTGAGCACAGTGCTGTGGTCACTGGTACACTAGCCTTTTCCTGGTTCTGCTCCTATCTCTCCAACTGTGCCTTTTATGTCTGGTGGGCTGTCGTCCTCTGGGCCTCTGTTTTTTGGTGATATTCAAGGGTTTGTTCTTGGTACCTTCTATTCTGTCTGCTCATCCCCCTCTTTGCCGCATCATCATCTCTGAGTTAGGTCTTAGACAAGTTTTGGGCTGACGATGCCCAACCATAACGTTTCTTTCAACTTCTCTGATCTTACCCTTGCATCTCGCTTTAAATCTTGACAGACCTCTCCAGCTTTGTTTCCTTTAGCTTGAATTTGCTAACATTGATATCGTCACCTTGACGAAAATATCCTCTCACAATTCAGTTTTTTGTCTCTCCTTAACTCCTGCGTTTCATTTGCACCTTCTTTCAGCAGTCTGAGTGTCCTCCCTGACTCTGAGCTGACATTTGCTCCATGTATAATATCTGCAGCCTGCAAATCTGCCTACTGTATCTCCTCCGTATTGTCCACATCCCCATAGCTCCTTAGACCCTTTCTGTATTAAAAATCCTTATCCATGTCTTTATCACCTCTCTCATTGACAACTGAATTCCCTCCTTTACAGGCTTCCCAAGTCCCTCCTCCCTAAATTTCATACTTTTCAAAATGGCGTTTTGACTTCTCATCTACTCCCCAAAATGGAAGCGTATCACTCCCTTTCTTGGTCTCCTCCGCTGGCTTCCTGTCTAGTACCACATCCAGTATAGAAGGGTCCTACTTATTATCTGAAGTCTCTTTAGCTTTACCCAATTCCAGTCTCTGATCTCCATCATTTTGTACTCGTCATCCCAAACTCTCTTCCTCCAGCTCAGTTTGCCCCTCACATTGCCCTCCCATCTATTGGTGGATGGTCGTTCAGTATTTTTGCTCTTGTCTGGAACAACCTCCCATTCTCTGCCTCATCGATTTCCCCTAAACTCTTCAAGCCCTTCCTCAGTACCCACCCTTTCCATTACCTATAAGTTTGCTTCGATCATTTTTCTCTTTTTCCCATAATTCCTTGAGGGAAAGCATAGCAACATTTCCAGTTCATATTTGCCACCCCATTCTTTCTTTGCATATCACCTTTTTCAGTTTCTATGGTGTTTAAAACCAGCTGTGTAGTATAGTCCTCCTCTAATCCAAATAGTGACCTCATTGGTTGCAATCAACCATTGACTCCTTTGCTGCTGCTACTGCTAATTGCATACATTTCTGTAAAAATTGAGCATCTGTTCTACGTATGCATTTTCTTTTGTGAGTAGGCCCTTGGGGCAACATATGTCTGTTTTCAAGGGTAACCTAGGCCCAATAACTTCTATACAATAAAAAGTACAATAAGAGCTGGTCCAGTGGAGGGCTGAGGCGCTGGCGCCTTACCTCCTGTCACATAGGCAGCCTGGGTCTGGGAACAGATGCGGGCCGACTTGGAGGAGGGTGGATTGAGCATCCCAATGGATGGCCTCCCCCTCGGGGGGGTAGTGTGTCCTGCTGCTTGTCTGCCACCAGGAGGTGTCCAGATGGTAGCAGTCTGGGTGCACAGCAGTGACCAATCACGGGTGTTTGAGGATGTCTCCACGAACATGGAGCACGTCGTTATGTTATTGCACTTTGTGCAGTCTGCCAGGGAAGCAAAACCAGAAAGTCTGTGTGCCCTGTTGCCGTATATAACTGCCCTGCGGAGAGACTCAGGACCCTCGCCATATGGATCCCTGGTTGCGAGACAGTGGGCGGTGTGGCTGCAGATGGGACATGGGACCTTTAGAACAAGGATCCGATTACAGGAGTTGGTGGTTGTGGGCGGGCACAAAGCTATGTAGAGAAAAAAGTACAATAAAAACTGTACACAATTACATAAATGTTGTAGTATATAATTTACGTATACTATAAGCACTACAGCGTTCATTTTAGGTTTTTGCCTATGCAGGACACTGACCCACTAGGTATAGAAAGTAGGGGTTAAATAAGTCACATTGTTCAACTGTACACAGATTCTTCAAGCAGCAGTGTAAAACCTTTGGAACAGTGAGGCAGATTGTCATCAAGGGAGAAGAAAAGGGTCAAACTTGAAAACAGTGTGATGGTTGTCGCAGTCCCCCCACTCTAAAATGAACACTGCTACAGGCTATCACGTTTTTTGGCTAGAGTTCCATTGATTGGCTGCCATGGAGGAAAAGTATCTCTGCCCCATTTCAGCTTCATTAAGTGGAAGGGCAACATTCTTTGACTATACCCAATCAATTTGAGAATACAGCTGACAGTAGTGAGTTTGCTTGTTAATATCCAGGACAAAGCGATATGTTGCAGAGCTTCTCCGTTGTCAACCATGTAGCGGCCTATGCAAGTAGGTACTAGTTAGCCACTGAGTGACTGCAACTGATGTCACCTATTTGGAGCCCCTATAATGGAGTCGAGAGTGGGACTATATACAGAGCTGGTTTTCGTTTACTCCCAGTTAGAACACTGAGTGCAACACATAAATTTTAGGTTCTGAGGTTATGTAGACTATACTTATTTGGTTGATCCTTCCGTCCTCTAGCAGAACATTACACATTGCTGCCAGTCCTAGTGTCCCGAAATCTCTTAGAACTGGGGTTCAGCTGTGGGAGATGAGATTTAAGTGGTTCTTACAGCTTTTAATAACTCAGTTTTGCCAACCGCCAGTCCAGCTGCCATATTGAAGTATAACTCACACAAGCCATACTTGGTCTCAGTAGCGCAGTGAGCTCCATGTAGTGACATCATTGGGTGCAGTCACTCAGGGGCTCCTAACTGGTACTGCTACTTGTATGGGCGTTACAAGGATGAAAATGGAGCTATTAATGTCTCTGAGAACCACTTTGAGCTAATAGAATCTCTTGCTGCTATCCCCTGTCGTGATGACAGCCGTGGGGATTCTGGGATGCAGCGTTGAGGGCAGGATCAACTAGACAGAAATACTCTGAATAACCACAGAGCTTACATTTTTTGTTTTGCATTCGGTGCTTATTGGCTCTGGCCCTACATTATTGTGGGGTTTAAGTTGCTATGCTTACTGACAGGCATCATTGCTCTGTACTTTTGTTCATTTTCTGAGTTTTATATAACAGTACATATAGCACTAGCATTAGTTCTGTTTTCCTTTGAGTCTTATTCTGATGTGTTTTGGTCCATTTCCTCTGCGAAATTTTCTACAGTCTGGTTGATCCTTCTCTTTTGCTGCATCTGCAGTCTGGAATATCCTTCCACCCTTTAACCAAATGCTTCTCTCTATCACCTTTTTCTTTAAAACCTAACCCTATCTTTGATTTCCTATAATTTGCTATTTGTACTCTCATCTCGGTTAAGCTGCCCTTATATGCACTTCCCTGTAGGCTTTCTCCTAACCATGTCATTCTCTTGTGTGTCTTGGCATCTACCCCCACATCCTCCCCTCCCTCACCTAGTGATGGGCTAGTTAAGAATGACAACCCAGATTCGGCAGTTTTTATTCCCTCTTTGTCGTAGTTCGGCAGTTTTTGTTGCCATCCTACATACAGATGGCGGCTGTTGACCGATTCCAGTGTGTGCCTTGCAGTCAGGCCAGCATTGTCCTCTGGTCTGGTTCTAAGCAGCACCACCAGCGGACCCCTAGGTGGTGGTGGTGATGTGTTGGGAGCCCAACATCCCCCATCTCCCCCTCCACCTGGATGAGAGGGCGTCAGCTGCGATGCTCAGTTCTATTCATGGCTGATCTTCCAGCATCCTGGGCTCGCTCTTGAACCTGAATCGCCATATAAGCATTGACAGTGATGGCAAAAAAAACAGTGGTTCAGCTAGTCTGCTCGTAACACCCAATGGTACTCCAAGACCTTTTTGTCAATACGGGGTCTTTGTCTACACACTCTACCCCATTGCCTTTTACTCTGTGCCAACCATGGCCCCATATCCAACTTGGGCGGTGTTATGCAATGCCTGGTCAATAAAGAACAAAGACAGCAATTATTGCTGATCTTGTTGAGACATCTGACCTGGCTTGTATCACCGAGACATAGCTGGATGAGAGTCAGCTGTTCCAGCCGGATGCTTGGTGATACACCGCCCGAGATTGGATCGTAGGGTCAGGGGTGTAGCCATTTGTTTCAAGGCAGAACTGGGCCTTGTGGAGGTACCAGTGGCTGCCATCAGGTCCTTCGAGTATCATGGGTGCAGGTTACAGGATTCTTCTCATCACTGTCCACCTGGAGATGAGTTTTTCTGCAGGAAGTTGCAGACTTCATGGTCGACATGGTGTTGGAATCCTCCAGGTGGTTGGTCCTGGGTGATTTCAACGCCTGGGTTGACAATGAACTCTCTCTTTTTGGTAAGAATTTCCTCCCAACTGATGCTTTCGTTGGGCTTCACACAGGTAGTTACCACTGCAACCCATATTCAGGGTCACTTCCTGGACATGGTGTTCCTCCCGGGATGGAGGCCGCCGACCTGGTGGTGGAACCGGTTGGGTAGTCTGACCATCACTCTCAGGTTCAGTTTCATGGCTCCCCCTGTGAGACCTGCCCCTTGGAGATGGTCTGGTACTGCCCTTTAAGGGGTGTTAAGCCTGAGGGTCTGATGGCAGTGCTGGACCTATTGGGCAGGCCATTTGTAATGCTTGGGTCCATGGGACCTGGTATTGCAGTATAATAGTATGGGGGGGGGGTCTGGATTCTGTAGCTCCTGGCAGAGTTCTTCCTCTGTCCCCTTGGTTTGATGGGACCTTGAGGGGGCTGAGAAGAAGAGGGCGAAGGTTGGAACATTGTTGGCTTTGGAGGAGGAGGAGGGACTTAGATTGATGGCTCATTATTTGGACTAACAATCAGCAGTCTCCCATAAGAAGGCAGAGTTCCTGTCCAGGGAAATTGCTGCTGCAAGGAATCGACCAGCTCAGCTCTTCTGGACTGTCTGACTGTGCAGTCCAGCCTGTCTTCAGGACCGGAGAGCCTTTTCACAATCTAAGTGTAATGAGTTTGTTCAATTCTTTGCAGATAAGATGTTCTCCATCAGGTCAGAGATCCGATTGACTCTTTCAGATGAGTACTGGGGAGGTTGGTGCGAGGGCACTGGCACCCAGCCTGTCTGGACGAATTTCGACCAGCCAGCAATCACGGATATCATGAAGATTGTTCGGGGTATGCAACTGATTTGCTGTAGTTTGGATCCTGGTCCAACCCGACTCCTTGTGGGATGTGTGGATGCCATCAGACCGATCCTTGCTGAGATAGCCTGGTGTTTGTTGGATAAGGGTGTGTTTCCGAGCACCCTGAAGGAGGCAGTGGTGATGCCCCTTTTAAGGAAGTCTTCCCTCGACCCAGACTGTCTTGTGAACTACAGACCCATCTTTAACCTGGCCTTTTTGGGCAAGGTTATTGAGAAGGTAGTCTTGTTGCAGCCCGAGAACTTTCTTACCACCCAAGAAGTCTATGATACTCTCCAGTCCGGTTTCAGGAAGAGGCATAGTACCGAGACAGCTCTGGTTTGTGTACTTAATGATCTGATAGCGAGGGATTGGAGGAGCCATTCGATCTTGGTCCTCCTTGATCTGTCTGGGGCATTCGACACTGTGGACCATGGGGTGCTGCTTGAATGCCTGCTGCTACTCTGTGGACTGTCGGACAGTCCTCGGGTGGTTCCATTCTTTCCTCACAGGTAAGACACGGAGGGTGGTGTCAGGAATTTTTCCTCAGTCCCCCTTCTCCCTGCCTTGTGGGGTGCCGCAGGGTTCTCTGCTGTCCCCGATGTTGTTCACAGTGTATATGCTGCTGTTAGACGTAAGGTGGTATGGGCTGAGTTTTCATCACTATGCGGATGATACTCGGCTGTACATGTCCTTTGTACCCAAACAGAACAATGTGGTCTCAGTCTTTTAACTGCTGCCTTGCCGAGATTCAGGACTGGATGAGTGCTAACTGGTTGAGATTGAATCCTGATAAGTCTGAGGTGCTGGTGGTGGACCCAGGTCATCGGGTAGAGAGGTTGATTCCTGGTCAGTTATCTGGCCCTGTGCTAGGGGACAACCAGCTGAGACCCTCTCAACAGGTGTGGAATCTAGGCATTGTGCTTGATGGTGAGCAGACTCTTAAAAGCTCAGGTGTCAGCAGTCGTTAAGTCCTCTTTTTACCACCTGAGGAACATTGCCCGGATAAAGCACCTAGTTCTGCCCGAGGACCTTCTTACGTTGGTCCATGCCTTTGTGTCTTCCTGCCTTGACTACTGCAATACTGTATACCTAGGGTTGCCTGCAGCTGGTGCAGAACGCTGCAGCCAGGTCGACAGGTTTATCGAGATCTAGCCATGTCACACCTGTGCTTCGTGGACTGCACTGGCTGCCTGTGCGATGGAGGATTACCTTCAAGGTCACCTTGCTGACCTATAAGGCCCTACATGGACAGGGACCAGGCTACTTGCAAGACCTCCTTCGTCCCTATTGCCACCTCCATCCACTCCACTGACAGGGGATTGCTAGAGGTTCCCAGGGTCCGTCTTCAGACTTCGGGTGCAAGGGCGTTTTCATTTGCAGCCCCGACCCTGTGGAACTCTGTATCTCGTTGGATTAGAGAGTGCCTGTCCATTGAGACTTAAGTCCTCTTTGACTACGTATTTATTCAGTTTAGCCTTTGGGGACAGTGTTTAGTTTGAGAAGTATTTACTGCCTCTTATTTTATAGATATGTTTTATCTGATTATTTGTTTTCTACTGTTTATGCACTTGGATATTTGAAAAGTGCGTGTTAAAGTTTGATAATTTTTTTTTTTTTTAATGGTATGGGTGCCCGCCACCTCCATTGGCAGACTGTTCCATGGTTCTATCACACTCTCTGTAAAATAACTTTCATGACCCCCTTGGGCCAGGGCTGTGAGCCATTTTTCTTTCTTTCCTAAAATTATTTCTGTTCATTGTTTGCTTTCTAGTCTGAATGTAACTTATAAGTTTACGATTATTGTATTTGAGATTTGTGTAACGTTCTTTAATACTGTACTGTGTTGTATGTTCCCTTTATGATATGTTTCTCCAATTTAATCATGTTGGGATAAATTTGTTTGAATGATGCTACGTAAAATAAATGTTATCTTGTCTTGCGACCTCTAAGGTCTTGAAGTGAATGGTTGATTTTTCCCTCATGTAGCCTTGACATGAGCTGAAAGCTAAGAAGGCCCACCCCCTCCCCAGCATCCTTAGTCTAGTTACATACTACTAAAACTGGGTGGGCTACATGGCATCTTTGGTAGAAAAGCTCACGCACGGTTTTTGTGGAACATAATGGATTTATTAAAGGTTATGCTGCATGAAGGATACTGCAGAGTCTGGTGCCTTTTTATGTTTTTGGTCAGTTGTGACACTTTGTAACTCCTGCACATCATTGCACTTTACAAGTTTTACCTTAAGGCAGTGTGAGTGTTAATAAATTTGTTACACTGCAGCAATACAATGAATGCGCTTTTTTTCCTTGTGAATTCAGTCTAGCTCAGAAGGAAGTATTTGGCTTGAATTGTAAGAAGCAAAATGGCTTGGTGTGGGCTGTGCATGGCTTTCACAACTGATGCTATATTTTAAAGGGGAAGTAAACTTTTCGGGTTTTAATTTCTGAAAATTCAGTAAAAGCTCTTTGTATCAAGGTATTGAGCTTACCTGTAGGTCTTATCGTTCCAGAAATAATCGTAGCTAAATCAACTGTAAATTAAGGCCCTATTCACACTGTTCCTTTTAAATTGTTTTAAAACTGTTAAATCAGTTAAAAGGGTTTGCATCTAGATTGTACCACAGTAAAAAGCGTGCCACAATATGTGTTTGAAACCAGGCTTTAGCTTTTCTCAGAGATATGCTGGAGCATGGTTTAAGAACACTGTGCGTCTGCTTCAGTCAGACACCTTGCTGTACCTTTCGTGAAAGCCTGTGACACGTCAGAAAAAATGTTGGAAAGTATACATTGTTGTAGCTGTACTTACTATTTGTATATTTAATTCTTTATTACTTGGGAAATTTATACGGAAATGGGATCTTTGTCTTTTGGGCTACCAACTGTACCTGCAGCTTATCTACAGGTGATGTCATAATCTCTTGCTTTTGACATCTTGATCGTTTGTGCCACCCAGTTATGATTTCACAAACGGGATTCTGACGTCGGCTGTAAACAGGTTGCAGGTATAAGCTCATGGGACAAGAAGCCTGTTTTAAAGCAGCATTAATGAGGAAGAGAGTTTTCCCAGAGATGCCGTAAGGTCTTTAAAGGATGCACACGTTGGGCCACCAATAGCCGTTTGGGTAGCGCGTTTCCTCCCACACTGGTGACTGAGTTCGGAAGTGGACTTAGAAGCTGGCAGCTTGCCCATCTGGGGAGCGTTGGCATTGGTTTCTGCCACCGCAGTGACCACTGTGGTTTGCCAAGGAGCTTGCCTCTTTTGCAGGAGGATGCTAAATGCTTAGGCCTGTTGGGGCACTGCCTGACATTGTGGGGTGGTGGGTGGGTGGAAAAAAAGGAAAAACCTGTGTCCAACAAGCAGTCTACTGTGGTCGTGGGCATACTCTTGGGTCCTGCCTTGTGTGGATCCCTGCTAGCCACTGCAATGGGGAGTGTTGGTCAAGGCTGGGAAAGAGTTGGGATCGGACAATGAATGAGGCGGCTGGCATAGGATCAGAAAGCTATATGAGGAGAAAAGGATATACATTTGAGTTTAAAGTAAACCTTTTTAAAACATATTGGTAAGCTGCTGGTGACTTGATGCATTAGCTGTTACTTTTCCTTCCGTCAGTCTGATCGTGAATATCCCACAGTGCATTGTACTGGACTGGTGCTGTAAAGGTGTGTGATAACTGGCTTGGGACACTACGGTATTGGAGGGCAGTCTGGATGCTCGGTATACTGTGCTTATTGGAGTGCCCCCTGTGGGTATTTAGCTCCAAGGTGGTGGTCTGCCAGTTCCTTTGACTTCCATTGTACTTCTGTCCCTGCAAGGGGTTCAGGTAACTTTGTTAGGACTAGGAAGCATTTACTGCCAGCTTCTTAGCCAGATGGTAGAGCCATCTAAATGTTAGTCATACCAATCATAGATAGTGTTGATACTGACCCTCACCCAGCCTCTCTAAACCAAATCTCCAGCCCATTGGGCAAGTCACTGGCTCTCTTTGGCGGGATCCAAGATGCTTCTCTGCATGGTAGCATTATAGAAACATAGAAATTGACGGCAGAAGGGGACCGCAAGATCCATCTGTCTACCGGTATGGATAACCCCCCCACCCAACCACCACCACCTTTTCTGGGAAAACTTTTTGTGCCTGTCTCAGGTGTTTTTGAACTAGTTTACCTTTTGGCCTTCGCCACTTCCCGGGGCAGGCAATTCCATGGGTCGACCACCCTCTCAGTGAAGAACTTCTTAACATTGCTCCTGGATCGCCCGCCCTAGAACCTCCTATCGTGCCCTCTAGTTCTGACGCTTTTCTTTTCCTGAAGGAGCTCCTGTACCCCTGCCTTATTTATACCCTTGATATACTTGAATGTCTGTCATGTCCAGCTTCTGCTACAGAGTACATGTTGAGGTTCTTTAATTTATCTTCCTATTTTGTGGCTCTCCTCTGCACCGTCTCAATTCTGTTTCCTAAGGTGCAACCGTGTGTGTGTTTTTTTTTTTCCTTTTATGTATAGATTTTTATCGGACCCCTTCCCCTGTTTTTCTTCCTGTATGCATGCATGTGGAGGCACGCCATGCCTTGGGGCACCCTCCCACTACACTGCAGCACCTTTCCGGCTGTGCAACCCACCGGACCTCCACCTGGTGAACTGAACTCGGGCGGCGACCCTGAGATAGGAGAGGCTGCCTTTGGGGTGCTCAGTCCTGCCCCCCACTCCCCATGCTGGCATGCCAACCCGAGGATGTTCCCAAACCTGGGTTGCTGGTGTGGCGTGGGTAAGGGGGCACAAAGTTGAGCCGAAAACATAACATGGCTGAAATGGTAGCCACCACAGGCGAGTTGCCGTAATGCAAGGCAGCAGCACAGCAGCCACCAACTGTTGGTGGCTCTTCTCCCCAAGAACACTGTGCACAAGCACCAGAAATGTTCCTGGTGGTCAGTGGTTCCCCCACCCTGCCTGTACCCAATCGCCAGACATAAAGTATATGAAATCCCTGGTAGTCTAGTGGTGCCCCCTGACCTTCCTGAACCTCCGGTCGCCCTATATAATCTTTCCCTGGTAGTCTAGTGGAACTCCCCCCTTCCATAACCCTGATCGCCCATAAAAGCAACGTAAATAATTCCCCCCAACCCCCGTCATTGGTGGGCAGCAGCAAACCCACCCACATACCTCTGCGGCTGTCCACTGAATGACAGCTTACAGTATCAGCTGCAAGCCCATTGGTCCACATTGTGGACCAATGGGCTTGCAGTGCATACAGTAATAGTCGCATGTGAATGAGTCTACATTCACATATTTGTGAAATGACTATTAGTGTGGACCAATAGGCTTGCAGCTAATACTGTAGCTTCTGTCGTTTGTGAGGCTGCTGCTCATTGATGACTGGGGTGGGTGGGGCTGGGTGAAACAGGGGTCGTCAGGGGGTGCCCTGGACCGCAAGGAATATGTATGCTGTCAGGCGATCAGGGGCGCGGGGAGGAGGGGGCGAGGGGGTTCCACTAACCTACCAGGGAAAGACTCTTTATGTTGGGCGATAGAGGTTCGGGGGAGGGCACCACTATACTACCGGGAAATAATACTATGTTTGGTGATGAGGATTGGGACGCGCAGGGGAGTGCTACAATAAGCATTAGCCACGTGAAGGTGGCATCTAATGCTAGTTGATGCATGGTTGGGAGAGTTGTGGCCAGAGGGAGGGTGACAACTGCCTATCATGCATCAATCGCATTAGATGCCACCTCGAGTAGCTTAATGTGCTTGTAACATGGGCTGTGGGACAATGGAGTCGCCAGGAACCTGTCTACTGTGCTTTGAGCGACATAACAGGGGGAGTCAGAGCTGTGAGGAGACGTTTGTGCTGCACTTTGAAATCTTCATTGACACCAACATTTACTTGCTGATGCGATCTACATACTTACAGGATGTAAGTACACAAGACACTGCGGCTGACATCACAGTCCGGTGCTTCTGCCATTGTGCGCGGGTATTTGCTTTATACCCGGTGCTGGAGGTCTCCGCTTATGCTGCTGACTCCAGCGGTGTGCATCAGCATGCAAATTTGCTGGGGCGCCCCCGATCACTTCCCTTCCCTCTGGCTGAGTCCCCACTTGCGGCATCCCCTGTCTCCCGCTGTGCTGTCTCTGCGGTTGGTGCGCCCCTGCTTCTTGTCCCCCTTCCCCGTTTCTGTCGGCATCTAGCTTGTCTCCCCGTCGCTGCGCCACTCTTGCCCCTGCAACACTCGCTCCCCTGCTGTGCCCAGTGCTGCTAACCTGGGGCTTTGGCTGCTCAAGGTACTGCCGAACCGGGCACGGCATATAAGCTGGGTTAATGCCCGCTTCGGCTGCCGTCTCGTGACCCTGTTCCACCTATGGCTGCGCCGCATTACAGGCACAGTATTAATGCCATGTTACAAAACACATTACTGGTGATCAGTGGCATGGGATGGCATGGGGGTACTACTGCTGGGACCGCATGCTGTGCAGGGTGCAGTGCACATTCCGCTGGCCAGCCCTGCACATCACATGCAAATGGGGCCATAATGACTTGCAGATGGCCCCATTTGTGCCTTGCATGTATCATGGCCCCATTTGCATACTGCTGGCTGAATATCGGGAATTTGCGCACAGCGTAACTGTTGCGCTGGCGCAGTTCCCATTCCTGGTATTCAGCCCTGTCTGGGGGAATGCAACAACGCATCGTATTTGCGCAGTGCGCATTACCTGATGTATTCAGAGGAGATGTGCCATGGCTTATCTCTTCTGAATATACCCCTTAGTTGCACCGTGCCACCACATGCACCATTGCCAGGCGCACTTCTGAATATTGTGGCCCAAGTTTGCAAGTATGGAAACCAATTCTTAAAACCAGAAAGTGGTGATATATCAAAAATGGGAGTAATACTCCTGTATGCCTACTCTTTTAAGCAGTCAGTTGGAATAAGCTGTCCTCCCTTGCTAGCTAAGACACATTGTAATGGTCTGAGATGTCTTGCCCCTTCCCATACTCCCTCCGTGTGGGGGTGTGTTTTTTTTTTTTGAACTGGTAGACAGCTCTCTGCTTTGCAAATCTTCACACAGTAAGTGACTTTTTCTAACTTACATTTTTCACCCGTTGTTTCTCAGCCTTCCTCGGGCTCTGTTCAGTCACATGGAGCCCCATCCCCATCACTCCACCTTCTCCCTGGGCATACCTGCTTCTTGCTGTGTACCCACAGTATCCCTTCCCCGTGGTGGAGGTACTTGGGCTGAGGCTCGCCCAGCTTCCTTGGAAAGGCATGTTTGCGTGTAGGGAGCCAGCCTAGGTTAGTGGATGCGGGTTCTGCAAGCTGTGTGTGGCTTTTGTTTTGTGTCGTCTGAGGTTTTCCCATTTTCTGTCAACTCTCCCTGGAACACGCACGCTGAAGCTGGTGAAATGCAAGGCATCTGTCTCCACGAATGGTGTCCATCCTTGCTTCTGCACGCACTCAAGTCTGCACTGATACCCCGTGGCTACACAAGTGGCAGTCACACAGTGGTAGTGGGTCTCTCCTGCCCAGGGAGGAGAGCTTCCTGTGCATTGTATATTTGTTGCTGCTCCTGTGGGCCTTTTCAATTTTGCTGTAAAAAATATCACAATGGACTTTAGCACTTTGCATGGGCTTAGTCTGCTTGTTTGGAACCCTGGGCAGTGGTGCCTTGCTAGGGCTGCTAAAGCCCCCACCCCCCTTTCAGTGCCTTGTCAGGGCCAGCGTTTGCGCCTCTTTTTTTTTTTTTTTTTAATATAATTTTTATTTAACATTTAGTGCATAAGCAGTAAAACACTTGTATCGTGAGCAGGTACATACAAGATGAGAGCTGTAGTACATTACATAGGATAACGAATATCTGATCTATTGGAACATCATTGAGGGTTTTTTCCAGGTTTAAAAAACACAGATTTTACTTGCAGATCAAGAGCTAAATGCAACCAATGCCTTGATTTTGCTTAGCATTATAAAGCATTACAAATACAAACTGACCACCTGACGTCTACTCAAGCTGTAAGCAACAAGTATTACTAATTTACTTTCCAGAGCTCCCCTGATAGAAGTGGTGAGAGATAAACAGTATCATCATAACCAAACACAGTATTAGGCAAATAGATACGGTCTGTTAGAGTGGAGTAATAAAACACTTTAGTTATCCCACCCTCTCCAACAACATACATTCATACCCCATCCGACATTATTTAGATCTACCATTATTCTAATTAAACATAGGGGTGTGTGTGTGTGTATCTATATGTATATGTATATGTCTCTGTGTGTATATATGTGTATGTGTGTGTGTGTGTGTGTGTATGTGTGTATATATATATTTACATATATATATATGTGTGTGTGTGTGTGTATATACACACACACACACTACACACACACCTATATATAAAAATGATAAAACGGTAAACAAAGCATCTTCAAACAATCATAACCTGATGTAACTGCATTCTGAAAACTCCTCGAGCTGTAGTAGCGGTCTATAGCATCCCAAACTGCAATAGAAAGCAGTATCACTTTTAAGTATTAAAGAGAAAAACACTGCTGTTACATTGCAGCTTTATAATCTATATAGGAATACAGACCACTTGTAGAAAAATTCTCAGTCCAAATCGGTCAGTCCTCATCAGCATCGTCGTCCTCCTCGCAGCTCTCTTCTTGGTGGCGCTTGGCTGCAGTTCTCTCCACACAGGCCCCAGCCTCTGTAGCGTCGGTGAAATGATATTGCCGGCGGCCTTCAGTGAAGCACAAGCGGGCTGGAAAAGCGAGAGTAAGTTATGTCCAGCTCGCGAAGTCGCTGCTTCGCACCATTGGAAGCCTTTCTCCGCATTTGAGCGGCATAGGATAGATCTGGGAGAAACAGTTCACGGGATTCCCTCACAAAGACCGGGCCTGTATTCCGTATTGCCCCCCAGCATTGCATCACGCTCTCCAGAAGATCCAGGTGTCAAAAGAACAGTTTGAGGATTGTCGAGACCACCTGGTCACCTAGGGGAAATCTGGTATGCCTTCAAAATGTGAAAATCATTTAACTTGGTGAGTTCTTCCAGCCAATTGAGCAAATATTCAAACAGGTTGTCCCCTTCTGAGTTCTCAGGCAAGCCTAAAATTTGGAGATTTGCAGCTCTCACAACATTTTCAAGATGCTCCACTCGAGATCTCAACACGGCTTGCTCTTTCAGAGAGGTGGCAGTTGCAGCTAGGGCCTTCCCCGTCTTGGTCACCTCCCCCATGGCTTCCAGTCGGTGTTCGACTGTTCTGTAAATCCATCCAGCTTCTGATCCATCTGTTGAACAGTTTTCGTTAAAACGTTAACTGCCATTTATTTGGATTGTAGACAATGTGGCTCCAGTTGAGTCGGCGCCTGTGGCCTGTGATGGGCCTGGGGTTTCATCCGGTGGTTTAAAGTTTGTTGGCTGCGGGGAGAAGTCTGCTTTTATCGTCTTTGTACGTCCCATCTTCATTGCAATTTTGGCGCTTCAGATGTCGTAAGATTTCCTGTATCCGTATATAGTATTTAAAAAATAAATGTTGTAGAATAAGATGCTTTGTTTGCATAAAGTCGTTAAGTAGGGAGCTCTAGAAAAAGGCTGTTGCTGGCTGGGCTGCTAGCTCCGCCTCCTCCCCCCATTTGCGCCTCCTTGATAAAGTCAAGCTAAGATTGGGTTTTGCATGAGAGTAAAATACTTTTACTCTTATCTGTTGGAGAGCACTTCTTGACTCACGAATTGTACAGACCTTTCCAGTCGGGGTTTCGGGCAAGGCATAGCACGGAAACCACACTTGTTCGTGTATTGAATGATGTCCTCGGGACGAGAGATCGACTGGACAAGACCATTCTTGTTTTTCTCGATCTGTCTCTTCAGCATTTGACACTGTGGACCATTGTGTGTTGCTTGACTGTCTCTGGGAACTCTGCAGTCTCACCGGCACTGTCATCAGCTGATTTGAGTCCTTCCTTACCAACAGGAGGCAATGAGTTTTTTTTTTTTTTAAATACATTTATTGTTTCATTTCTTGTAAGTTACTTTACAGCAGTTTACTTATAGTATATCCATATGCTGTTATCCAGGTAGCAGAATGTAACCACTTGATCTTGACCACCAGGATTTTACATACAATTCCATACAATGTTTCTTATAACAGTACATATTCCACATAATCACGTCTACCTGTAAAATATAAACAAACATACATACTAGGCTCTTGTGCTTCTACTGAACTAACCTATCTGTTATAACCAGTTACTTGTGGGAGTTAAGTTCTACATTTCATTGCAGATATCCAATCAAAATATTGGCCTACAGTATTTTATATCACTGCCTAAATATTGTTGGGTGTATCAGGCAACCACTGCAGCCCGGGCTACTCAGTCTTGCCCAGCTCTGGGGAGCCCACACCCCTAGCTTACTTGAGTCGTCCGGGAAGAGGGTAAAGGCGAGGGCCTAACATTCAGAGAAGCCTGTTTTTCTTAATATTTTAGCTGTAACCTACCCTAACCAAATGATCCAACGGGTCCAACAAGTCACATAAACAGAGGTTTTCCTCTGAACCTTAAATGTTAATTCCTCCATCTGTTGAATTTGCCCTACTGTTTCTATCCAGTCTTCCTTTGTTGGGGGAAGGGGCTGCAACCAGCACCTAGTTATTGATTTTAAGGCTGCTACTATTAAAATCTGCATAGCTTCTCTCCCCTTAATTTCTTCTGGGAGTTCTCCAAGCAACAAACTCTGTGGTCCCAATTGTTCCTGGGTCTGAAAGATCTGCTTAAGTGAGGTAGCAATTATTGACCAGAATTGAGTAATGGTGGAGCAAGACCAAAAGATATGCTCATGAGTGGCTTTGTCAGCTCCACAATTCCCCCAACACTGAGTATGTTCCCCTATGTTGTCTGGAGACCACCACCGGCACCCTGAAATATCTAACCCTTATTTTCCACAGAAACTCCTTCCAAGAAGGGGAAGAGGAGACCCTCCAGATGTTACCTGAGGTATTTTCCCAAGCTCCCTCAGGGATAGATAGGCCCATTTCTTGTTCCCAGGCCATTTTAATATAGTCCGTATTTGTTTTAACACGCTTAATGCCCCTCTTATATAATTGAGATTGTTCCTGTGGGATGTCCTGCTTTCCAAATATCTTCAAAAGTCTGCTCTTTAATCCCCCCAAAACCCATTCTGCGTTCTAATTTTTTTTTTTTTTACTTATAAAACTACTTATTTGACAATAGTGCATTCTCTCCTGGGGAGAGATCAAAGGTTCTCTGTGCTCCCTCAAAAGATAGTAATCCCCGTCCTCCTAACAACTGCCATGGTGCCCGTAGTCCTCTCCGGGCTCTATCTAGGAACCAGGGGTCCCCTACTGCTGGACCAAATGTGGGGTCAGTCGCCCTCCATCCGCATCTCCAATGACCTCTGTTTCCTTTCCCTCCCGGTACCCCTTTTCTGCCCCTCCCATGTAGTCAGAGTGGTGGGGTATATCCCATCTCGTGTTTTTATGAGGTCTGCAAGATGAAACAGTATTGCTGGGGGGGGGGGAGAGGGATGTGCAGCTAACTTTATCTCCTTCAGGTGGCCTTGTATGTGGTGTGTCCCCAAAGTAAAGCTATTCTCAGATGTGTAGCCTCCCAGTAGCCTTCCAGCCATGGAGCCCCTAGTCCACCCGCATCCTTTGGTAAAAACAAAGTTTGTTGTCTTACTCTAGGCTTTCTGTTTGCCCAAATAAAGTTCATTAACATTCTCTGCCACATTTCCAAATCTTTTCTTGTCACTAAGCATGTGGTACCTTGGAACAGAGATAGAAATCTTGGCAGGGTGTTCATTTTTACTGCCAGCACCCGACTGAAGTGAGAGAGGCAATACGCTCCATCTTTTGAAGTCATTTTAACTGCTGCACCATGGGAGAAGAGTTAAACATTTTTGGTTGTGAGGGGGAGTTTTTGATATTGTTCCCTAAATATTTCATTTGTGTAAGGTCCCGTCTCTTAGGATAGGCTTCCCTAATTTCCTGGGTGGGGACATATCTAAATTTTATAACCTCTGTTTTAGCGGTATTTAATGAATAACCTGCCATTTCAGAAAACTGAGACAATCTGTCCATTACCCTTTTCAGGGAAATGTCCGGGTCTTCCAAATAAAGCAGGACATCGTCCGCATAGAGAGATTCTGTGCTGACGACCCGACATTTCCATCCCCCTAATCCCCTCATCCCTCCTTATGCTCTGAGCCAGAGGTTCAATGTAGAGAGCAAAAAGAAGGGGGGACAGAGGGCAACCCTGCCTGGTCTCTGTCTCCAAACCGAACCCTCTGGCATAATGCCCATTCACTCATGTATGCTATAGGGGATTTGTAGATTTTAGCTATCAGGGTCTGAAAAGCACTCCCCAATCCAGAACAGGCAATGACCTCCTCTAGAAACCTCCATGACACCTTGTTGAATGTTTTTTCTGCGTCAGTGCTGACCAGAAGAGCGGTCCTTTTGGAACTAACTATATGGTCAATTAAAAGGGAAGCTTACCTAAGGTTATCCTGGGCTTGTCGGCCCGGAATAAAACCTGTTTGTTCTAGGCCCATTATTTGGGGTATCAATATTTGAAGTCTCTTAGTCAAAATCGAGACCAGTAATTTGTAGTCAATATTTAAAATTGAAATGGGACGATAGGAGGAGCTTAACACAGGGTCCTTGCCTGGTTTGAGTATCACTGAAATTATTGCTTGGGACCAGGAGGGGGTATCTCGCTTTCTTCTCCCTGTAAGAACCGAACTAGTTTCCCTAGCAACGGGGAAACCTTAACTCTGAATTGTTTATAAAACTCCCCTGGCAGACCATCTGTCCCCAGGCATTTGAGGGATTTTAAGTTCTTAATGGCATTTACCACCTCCCCATCTTCAATCGGTCTACTTAACTGGGTAGCCTGTTCCTCGGAAACCGAGGGGAGATCCAATCTCCCCAGAAATTCTTTAATCCGTGCACTCGATGGTTGAGAGCCTTGCTTATATAAGTTGGAATAGTAAGCCCTAAAAGAATCTGCTATGTAGTTTGTTTCCTTAACCAGTCTATCCAGGGGGTGTTGTATTGACTGTATAATATCCCTGCTCTGAACCCTCAATCTAGCTGCCAGCAGAGGCAACGAGTTGTGATAGGGAATTTGTCCTCTACCCCTAGCCTCCTATCTTGCCGAGTTCCTCCGGGATCAGTATTGGTCCCAATGTTCGCAGTGTACATGCTACCCCTGGGAGGGCTCATTAGGAAGTTTGGCTTGGGTTTTCATTGCTATGCTGATACCCAGTTATACTTTTCCTTTGCCCCAGGAACATCCAGTGCAGTGGATGTGCTTAACAGCTGCTTTGCTGAGATCAACGACTGGATGGTCTCTAGCTGGTTGCGACTGAACCCCGATAAGACTGAGGTATTGGTGGTGGAATTGAACAGAGCTGAATCAGAGACTGGACTTGTTCTGGGATCTGTCTCATTGAAGACCTCCTTCAGGGTATAGAATTTTGGTGTCATTCTGGACAGGAGCCTGTCTATGGAGGCGCAAATATCCTCCACGGTTCCCTCCTGTTTTTTTTCCATCTCCGAAATGTCGCCAGGATAAAGTCCCTTGTTCCGCCTCTGGACCTCCCCACTTTGATGCATGCCTTAGTCACCTCCAGGCTTGACTACTGTAATGCACTCTACCTCTGGGTCACGGGAGGATCTCTTCGCAGACTGCAGCTAGTGTAGAATGCAGCTGCCTGTTTACTTACTGGGCTGCCAAAGTCTTGCCATATTACACTGGTGTTGCATGGGCTGCACTGGCTGCCAGTGAGGTGGAGGATCCTCTTTAAGGTGGGTCTTTTCACCTATAAGGCCCTTACACGGTCAGGGTCCTGGTTATCTGTCAGACCTTTCTTGTACCTGCTCTTTCTGTTCGTCTCTTCTGCTCCTCCTGTGGAGGCCCCCTGGCGATTCCTAGGACGAGGTTAAGATCGGCTGGCGACAATGCTTTCAGTGTTGCCGCCCCGTCATGGATGGTAGATTCACTGGACGTAAGGGGACCCCCACTTTGGAGGTATTCAAAGCTTCCTATGGCCCTCCTATTTACTCTCAGGCATTCCTGGATTGACTTTATTAATCAATCTGATTCGTTTAAAGTATTTAAGTAACATATTATTACTTTAGGTTTTATTGTCTTGTACTTAAATGCCAATTCTCTAAAAGAAATTGTGTATTGTGTGTGTGTGTGTGTGTGTGTGTGTGTATTCTTATGTATTCCAAGCCTCTGGGAATAGGCATTTTTTAAATTAAATTTGCCTTGCCTTACCCTGGTTCCTGCACTGAGGCGCATGGTGACATCTAATCAGAGAAGAGTGCTGGAGCATGCTGCATTCAGATGAAAGTGGCTGGTTGTCTATTACATTTTTAAATATGTTGTTGAGTATTCTGAAGTTAAAGCCATGGCTAAACTAACAAAGCCCCTATTTCTTCTGTTTTATGCATACTGTATGACCCTGAGCAAGTCACTTAACTTCCTTGTGCTCCCAGGTCGTACCTGGAAACAAGCTCAAGGTTAGTGTGCCTTTCTCGGTTAAACAGTTGCCCCCTTTCCTTTTATCCCATGCCCCTTGTCCATATTGGGTCCTCTTACATGCTTGTGGCTGGCCTGGGGGATGTCTGATGGCATGTGAACAAACACACACTGTTAGTGGCACCTACTACCAGAGGCCGCTCTGAGTGGTGCAGTTAGCACCTCCGGAGGAGGAGAGCGTCCACCCTACGATCTGAGTCCTCCCTGCTGGCCACTATACTTGGCGTCCCAGGTTTGGTGCATGAACCTCTGTATCTGCCTTGTCGGAATGATCCGATCCTCATTGCTCAACACCATGGAGTTGGTTAAAAGACTTTCTAACGTTCTGATAATTACTTTGTAAATACAATGAAACTAGTGGGTGTTCAACTTATAAAACTGCTAGTAAGAAGTATTCAGTAAAATCCGGGTATCGTTATTAGAAAATCTCAACTACTGAGAAGCTCAAAGTATTTAATTGAGAAACTATAGATTTACTTAATTTTCAAAAGGAATAGTTCCTTTTAGTGACACATTGCACCATTTATAGCTATGTAATAATTGCCTAGGTTTTTGTCTGCGGTGGCTGTATTGTGAAGATGCAAAGGCACGCCAAAGCACATGCAAACCTAGGTTATGGAATTCCCCTTCCCTCCCCCTCAGAAATTTATGTGGCTCTGTGAGGGTATGGTGGGTTACTTCAACCCCCATCTGTGATTTTGGGCGTAGTTGCTAGAGTCCAACTCATCTAGTCGCCCCTCCAACTGTAAACCAACTGTGCTGTAAGTATGGAGAGATAAGACAGGGAGGGAGGAAGGGGCAGAGCGGTTGCATCACTGATGGTTGGCAAACTGATCATTCGGTCTGCCTAACTTCACCAGTGATGTAGCTGCTTTATCTCACCTCTTCCCTAGCCACATGATGACTCAGCTCCTGTCTCTCCGTGAATTAGAGCAGAGTATATGCCTTGTAGGAAAGGGCGACTAGGCTACTTGAATTAGTTTACTACCCCTCTCCCCGTCCAAAAATTATAATGGGTGGGTGGCAGCACCTAGACAAACATGCTGTGGAAGGACAATGATTGGGCTAGCCAGATTAGAGCTACTACTGCCTCCACATCATCCGCTGGAAGTTGGGGCATAGCACATAAATATTTTGGGGATGGGGGTTTGGGCGAAGTATGGGCTACAAATAAAATTAAAAAAAAAAAAAAAAAAAAAAGTCTTGCAGAGTGCTAGCAGCCAGCATGTACATTTTGTTAAACAGCTATTGGACAGTGGGAAAGGAGAGTGGTAGCTGTGAAAAGGTGGAATTGAGTGGTTGGCCGAGGGACTAACCCTGGCTGCTTGGGGATGCTCAGGAGTCATTTACGTTGTTAATGTAAGAGTGGAAGTCTTTATTCCCCAGTCCACAATGGGGGGTGGGCTGGGGAAGGGATCTATATAGTAGGCTTGGTGTTTGTGCATCTCACTTCACGGTGACTGCTTTGTTCTGGTACAAGCCACCTGTGCTCAGATCCTCACCTTATCCATCCCCTTCCAAAGACTCCCACACAGCTGGAGGGGGGGATTCAGGGGAGAAAGGAGGAGGTGCTGCTTCATTGAGAGGGTGGTGGAGCCATGGTGGAGGCAGAAACGGTTGAGGGGTTCAGGCGGGGTGGGATGGGTACAGGTGAAGTGTTCTGGAAGCAAAGTCCTGTGCAGTAGGTATCTCTGGGACTGGGAGCAACCAGAGAGGGCGAGGGGGGGCAGTAAGCAAACGAGCAGACACGAAAGACCATTAGGCCTATTCTGCTGGCATTTTAGTATGTTAGTATGTAGTATGCACTCCTGACCCGTGTCTGTGTGGTTATGAAGCTGCACTCCTAGTCGCTGCTAGCTCATTTGCCAACCTCCCTAACTGCATGACAGAGTTCCATTAATGAACCTTGGCTGGGAGGAAGGGGCGGGGCTGGTGGCATCATTAATGACACTAGGCAAACTGAATGGTCAGTCAGCATCTGACAGCCTCTCCTCCCATTGTGGATCGTGGTTTAAGGTGAGGTCCTCCACCATCCCCTGCCCCATAAAAATCTCAGTATGTGGGTGTTTTGGGTCGGGCGGGGTTGGGGGGGATTGCATTTCAAATGGTACAACAGAGGCTGCTCTAAAACGGGATGTTTGGGGGTTTCATGGGATCCGGCTAAGGAAGCGGTGGGTTACACGGTTTTATACAGATTTTGCACAGGTATTCCAACTAGTGTTTGTACAGTATTGCTGTCCATCTGTACTACTGCTAGTAGCAACAGGAAATGGTCTATTTTTCCCCAGCAAAATTTGTTTAGAAACAAAATACCACTTGTTCAGTCATAACAAATTCACAGATATCAAAAATCTCATGTTTCATGGCCTGCTGAATGGCCATGAGAAGTCGAGCTGCTCTGACACACTGGAAACCTGGGTTTGCACCTGAGCTGGCAATACCACTACCTTCCCCTCTACTCCTGCCCCTCACCATCTCTATCCACTTTTGACAAAGCCTTTCTGGCTGCTTACGTCTTTCCCTTCAATCCCAATAGCTTAACATGGACCTATTTCTTGACATGTTTCCCACTATCCCTAATATTTTGTCCCTACTCTGCAACAACATGATGTAATGTAATATCCTCATACTGTGAAGATGTACTTGAAACTAGCAAGACCTGTACCTCATGCACTATTTTTAATGCTTTCCATGATGTATACCATGCTTTCTTTACCACTGTTTATTCTTGATGGTGTACTTATTGTATTTGTGCTGTTCTTGTCTTTGCTGTTTGTCCCTGACTTGGAACATTTGAAAATGAGTCTGACTCAAAGGTAATAATCGTAATTTAAATAAATAAATAAATACAATAAAGAATGAGGTTATTGCATCTTGGTGCTTGATATTCACTCATTTGGTGTTCCGTGCATACCAAATTGTATGCATGAAATAGCAAATTGCATCCCTTGGTAACTAGTGTCGCATAACTGTTTCAGTTTTTCGCTTGATGAGCCTTACTAAAACCCACCCCCATACATCTCAGCCCAATCCCCCTTCCCACTGTGTCCACCAGCATCCCCTCTGGTCACATAGTAATTTAAAACATTCAGTGCAGTGCGATGATCGGCACCTTTCACTGCTGAGCCCAAAAGCCATTACCTTGCCCCGCAGTGGTTTGCATGATTGAGCATGCTATTGGCATTTGAGCCCAGCATTGAAAATGGGAGGTGTCAGATCATCCCACTGTGCTGGATGTTTTAAATTACATATTGGTAAGCTACTCTGTGTCTCGAGGGGATGTCTGAGGTCAGGGCTCCAGGTAAGGTGTGTACTGGCCTATTTTACTCACCTCATTTTAGGAAATACTCTTCAGAAATTTTTTTAATGAGTACCAGTACTCTCTCAACATTTTTAAATACTCCACACGCCAAGGAATAGTGCTTCATAAGATAACTGGTGATTCAAAAGGGACAGTTTTTTGACAGATTTACAGCACTTGTATACATCCCACTTTTGTTTTACTCCTTATGTTTTAAAACTGAGTAAATTCCTACTTGCCAACATTATTTGGAGGATTGTTGGCACCTGAAATTCATATCTAGAAAAAAACTGTTAATAAATGTACTCCTCAGTCCACTCTAGCAAGACATTGTACGCATCTGAATTTCATTTTACTCCCCTCACTTTCAAAATGAGTAGAGGTACTCATCCCAAAAAATCTCATCTAGAGCCCTGTCTGAGGTCATGGTGGGAAAGATGGTTGGGGAGGGTTTTACTAAAGTAAACAAGGGGTACCATGCATATGTAGGAACTAAGACGGGTGCCCTTCTGACAAGGCTCTTGTGGAAGCATTCTGATCATGAAGAGAAATCTACTGCTTTGTTGGGGAGGGGAGTTTCCAGTAATTGTACAGGGGAGATGCTGGATTTAGTGTGTGTGTGATATATAAATCTGTGAATGAAAAAACAAGCTTGAACTCAAGGGCTGAGCTGTAATAATAAAACAGCCGTGTCTCTGGGCAATACCAAGAAAAATGACTGCATGGTTTGCCACCGAGAACTACTGCTGGTTCTGAAAACCGTAACGTGTTCGCGCGCACACACACACACAAAAAAAAAAGCATACAGGCAGTGAAGGCAGATGTAATTACATTTGTGTGCTCATAACCGGGAGTGTTGCTTGGGAGAAAATTAAAAGGGCATAGTGTTGTTTTTTTATGTATTTAAGTGTTACCCGGTAAGTGCACTGATCCTGGGGCCTGTTTTCAGGCATGACCCCGGGCCATGAAGATGGCACACGGTAGAGCGCAGGTACAACAATTATATCAGTACATGTAGTATGGCATAGAGTGCATAAACAGAAGGGTAACAGCAATACACTGAAGCTTCTCGTGAGCTAAGCGGAACTCTAGACCGTGTAGTCAAAGGAAAGTACAAATTAGAACATTAGGCAGTTGCAGACACGTTGGCAACTACAGGTAAACTAAATGTGATGCCTACAGAGATACAGTGCGGAGTACTTAAACAGGACATTGGAAAATAGAGCAAGTAGGCTAAACAGTATTGAAGAAGGATGAGCAGTGTAGGACGCATCTCCGAGTGACTGGGACGGTTATGATATTAGCAGAGTTGCAGTGTAAGTGCAGGCAAATGAGCAGAGTAGGTGATATTTGGCTGACCATCACCCAGAGGGAGCAGGTACAGGTGGTAGCAGCAGCCATTAGGGCTGCTGTGAAGCAGATTTTGAATATAGGATGAGAATCAAGAGACTGTAATGGGGCAGGTGGGTAGTTCCACAGTTTAGGGGCCGCTGAGAAGGCTTCATCGCCCAGGCAGGTGGTGACTTAAGGGGTACCTAATTAGACGCAGGAGGATGGAGGTCATGTGGGTAAGTCTTTGGAATTAGCAGGGAAAAGAGGTGATACTGCTCCATTTCTGATGGCCTTATTAGTAGTACAGCCTAGGAAGAAGTCACGGTGGTCTCGGGGAGCCAACCAAGTACCTGATGGAGGAACAGTGGTGAGTGGAGTAGGGAAGCCTGTAAGGTAAATCTGCATAAATCAATGCAAGTTGTAGTGAGTCTAGATGGGCCATTGGTAGAGGTTTGTGAGTAGATTGGGGAGCAGCACTCTAAAAAGGGAAGGAGGTTTCCTTGGGTGATGGCAAGCCTAGCTTTGGGAGTGAGAATTTTTCAGCCAATATTCTACAGCAAGTTTTTGGTGGATATGTTGGGTAGTGTGTCCTATATGATTCAAAAAGGTCGGAGAAGGGTCATGGGTGATGCCAAGGTACTAGAGGTTACCATGTCCAGTGGGGGGGCCACTGGGGGGGGGAGGGATAGTACGTGGAGAAGGTTGTGGTGCTAGCAAGTCTGGATAGCTTAGATTTGGACCCAGAGAGCATGGCCCTGGCTTTTTTTGGCATGAACTAGCAGCCTGTTGTCTAGGAACCAGGCATAGGGAGCATCATAGCTGGTGGTAAGTGTGGATGAGTATCCAGGGACTTTTCAGTATGGAATTGCATGCTGTGCTCGAACCCTTTACATTTTAGTTTTTATTCAACAATAGTGCAAAACACATTAATATGGCATAAACACATTAATACAGCATGCTTATTTATGATACAACAGTGGAAAATTGTATACTAAGAAATGGGTTTGTATACCAGATTTTCAGATGGAATACGAAAATCTAAAACTTGGTAGTCTGTCAAATACACCCAATTTTTTTCTGAATTTCTAGCTCAGCATCTGCATGGATGCCCACTTCCAAGGATGGGTTCATCCGCACTTCAGTTTGTATTGACTTTTGTGGAAGCATGGTGTGTGTTCGCTTGGTGGCCTGGGTGACCGCTGCTACAAAACCCTCAGGGCACTGCAGCATGTGCGTTCTGTTATTTTGGGGGGGGGGGGGTAGACTATGAAAATGGTGGTAAAATCTGTACCCTGGGAAAGAGCCCTTTCTGCCAGTTTGCCCCCATTTGTTTGTAGCCCACTGTCCTTTACTAGTTTTGACTTTGCCAGTCTGCGCACCTACTGTTCTGGGCTCGGCATGAAACTAGGTCTCCAGCTTGCAGGAGTGGTTGCACATTGCTTGGTGCCATGGAGCTGATGTTGAATTTGTGATTATCTGTGAGCATTTGTTATGGTTTATTTAAAAATTGGTAACCAGAAAAGGCATGCTGAGCCAAGGCTCATTTCCAGGTGTGATGGGAGGGGGGATTGGAGTACAGACAGAGCATCACAAACATCTGAAGTACAAAATACATAGGCAGTCTAATCGATGTGATTAAGTGAGAAATAACACATGAATTAACAGCATGGAATCTTGCATTGAATAAAATGAACAGTGTGTGGATTCTTGCCTAGATACAATGAACAGTGCGTGCTAGAGTGCTTAAATTATGCACTGCGCTGATTAGAGAACAGAATTGGGTGCCGAAAGCACAGTTAGCTCTGATTTAGGGAGTGGTGGTGGGGGGCAGAAGAAGCTGTGCGAAAAAATGTTGGAAGGGTCGAGGAGGAGTGACTGGTACAGGCGGAGCAGGAATATGTCTTTCAAGCGTCTGAAGGCATGGAGTGAGGGGAAGGGGAGACTGTAGAAGACAGCTTGCCCAGCACATGAGTGAGGCAGGGACTGACAAATTTAAAAATTACATACTAGTCCAAGGACAGCTGGCCTAGCCCAAAATGGTAGTCCGTGTTTCGAGTGATAGTCCATGGTCAGAAGGCTATATTTCAAGAGAATTTTTAAAAAAAACCTAGGCAGCAATGAAGTACATGGTGTGGGGTTGCATTAATAAATACTCAGATGTAGGCTATCAGAAAACGGGGGGTGTGTGTGAGAGAGATTTGAGTCCAGTAGTAGCAGGGACTCTGAGGAAAGATAGGTCCATCGAGAGGAAGGACCTACTGAGCAAGAAACAAAATAAATAGCTAAAAACTGCTTTAGTAAATAAAGTAACACATTACATAAAGGAAAGGGGGACCACATGGCTAATATTGAGGAGGAGGATAGGGTCAAGGTTGAGCTTTGTTCCTCTGAGTTCTCTCTCCTAAACTGGTCTCCGGGCTTCCTTACTCCTGGGCTGTACCTGCTGATGCTGATTGACGGGCAGGAATCAGACCTCTGCAGCAGGAGACATATCCAGCCTTCCACTTCCTGTCTCCCTCCATTTACTTCCCGCCTTCAGTCTGGCAGGTACTCTGCAAGCAGAGCTCTGCCATGTGGCAGAGCTGAAGACAGCAGACTGTAAGTTAAGACATTTTATTTCAATGAGGATCAGAAATCGCTGTATTTTAGAATTCCAGGGTGGGTGCCAGTCTCAGCCTTGCAAGCTGCACAATCTGGCCCCATTTTCACTGGGTGGTCTTTTTCCTGCACTAGGCCTGAAATGCTACTTAGTGCAGTGGAAAGTGTGTTTCAGGGCATCTGAACGGGCCCGGAGTGCTCAGTAACCTGCAGCATATATTTTTAGGGGGTCTGAACTTAAGGAGGACTGGCCCCATCTCTTCATGAGGCTGTTTTCCCGTGCTTTCTACGAGGAGTTCAGGAGAATACATCTCCTCTCAGCTTTCGGGCAGAAACTGTGTGTGTTTGGTTTTTCCGCACTTACTACCAGCGAAGGATCGCGCAAGGGAATAAACGGTACTTGGGGAGACTACATTTCCCCTCAGCTGGCAGCCCTGTATCTTTTCCACGTATTTTCTTTATCCCATTGACTACATTCTAATCGAGCCACTCATCTGGTGGGCCGGCAGCTTGTCAGCGGCTCTTGTTGTCTAATCACCGCTCGACAAAGCGCTGCAGGGATGAGGAACTCCAATGAGCAAAAAGGAGCTTAAACTATCATATGTGAGGCAGCCGTCGACGGCTGGCAATGAGATTACCTCAGCCGCGGACAGACCTGCAGCATGGCTAAGCGACTCCATTGATGAGCGCTATTATGGAGCCTTTGTCCACCGTGCTGCACCCCCCTCCCCCCCAAAAACCGTCAAGAAGTGAGCCAGCTGCCTAGGTTTTTTTCAGATCCCTGCATATTCTAGGAGGAGTAAAATAAAAAACCTTAGAAAAAGGACTACAGCACAAGGGCAGCTCTGGCCTTTTCATGACTGGCACAATTCTTAAAGGGCCAGCACACGTTCTGTCCGCTTCAGCAGCATGACATCAGGAAGGGGGGAGTAAGCTGAATTAAAGGAAGTAGGGCCTCTTGTGGTACGGCCTCACACAAGCCTTCCCAGGGCAGAAAAGGTCAGCGTGGTTAGTCGCCCGCTGCTAATGACCTTGGCTGGGTAACTTCTCCTATAATTCCAGAGGGCAACGTCTGTGAATGGGGAAGACGTCACGGAGGAAGATCCTCCTCTGCTCAGTATCATAGCCCACGGGTTATATTAACCGACAGCTTCCAGAGTGACTCAGCAATCCGCATCCCCCTCTGACGCCACACCTCATAAAACAGTTAAGACCACATATGAGACCTCTCTAGAGGATACAAGAAAATGGACCATCCATATTCTCACCCCTCTCTGTTCTCACCCCGAGAAGCAGTTCACCTGGGAGGATCAACATTCCGCCTCATAGGAGAAAGATAAGGTATAGAAGGTAACCTAAAGCGTTGCAGGGGGCATTTCTGGCACTCATAGAACCCCAGTTTATCTAGATGCGGGTCCTATCCCCTAGCACTTGGACTAACGGATCTCGTGGATTATGGGATTGGCATGGGGTGTCCGCCAGCAACAAGGGATGACATGCCCCCCCCCCCCAGTGTGTCCTAGGATAAGCCTGGCAGCATCCCACCTTGACCCACCACAGTTGCATCCTGCGCTACTCTCTGTTTATAATCTAGAAGCAGGGTTTTATTTAACTCTAAAAAATTGATTAGCGTTTTGCTCATAAGTGCTAAAACATTGTGAGAATGCATAGTACTTGTTCCACTGTGTTTAACAAACATAACACTTCTAGAAAACCTATGTTTTTATTTTTGTCTTTTGGTAACCGGGTAAGGCCCACTAGGCACAAGTGCCTGTTTACAGGGACGACCTGGGAGCACTGGGCGGTTAAGTGACTTGCTCAGAGTCGCACAGTATGCAAGTGGAGGTCGTGAGAATCAAACTCTGGTCCTGTCTGCTGGATGTATCAAGCTTGTTCACACCTCGTTTCTCTAACCTCTAGGCTATACTGCCAGCCCCAGGTAAATACTTTTTGTACAGTTAGTATGGTCCCAAGGAAAAACCTAATCAGTTATTTAAAACCCTGTAGAAGGCATCAATCTCCAGGTTCACCAGAGTTCGACAAACATTCAGAAACTGGGCCAGGGCACCACAGAATGGGCTCTCTGATTTTGAACCCAGAACCCCTCGGTCAGGCAAGTGGGGGTATCTCTAATACAGACTGTTCTGGCATCCGCAACATCACTCATGGCTGTGACGGCCAATCTTTTCACATTTAGCCGTATGGCCAATCCCTTCAAGTTCCAATTAAAAAAATAAATAAAAAATTTATGGCCTGGCAGCTACTTACTGCCATAAAGGCTACCCTCTGTGATGGTCATTGGATGGGAATGGAGAGGCCCTCCCTCAAAGAGACGCTTTTAGTCCTACACTCCTCCCTTAAAGCAGCTGTGAACAACCTGTTCTCAACACCGCTAACGTGGCATTCCAGTGTGCTGATGAGCCACATATAAGCAAGCCCAGCCAACCTGTTTTTCCGCAGGAACCGCAATACCTTGGGCCACTATCCTGGCATTCCAGCGTGCTGACGAACCAGATGTAGATAAGCCCACCCCACAAAAGCCTCAGAGCGGGACTCTTCTTGGCATTTTCAGCAGATATCTCAAAGTAGGCTGCCAGTTGCGCAGCAAGGGCCATGCTTTAACTCGCCTCACCTCGACATACTTAAGGCTGCAGGCATGGCAGGCGGACAGGTCACCAAAGTTCACTTGGCGAATGCCCCCGACAAGGGAGAGCTCCCGTATGGATGGTCTTTAAAGGAGGTGATAAAAGATTCCAAAGAACCGTAAACTTAACTACCATAATTCCGGAGCACGTACAAACCCTGGACGTAGGGATCCAGTCAGAGTATTCAAGTCCATGTGTATTCAGAGGACAGACTAAATCTGCCCTGATAGTTTTGTTCGCAGCAGCCCCTTCAAGGTGGAAACCTTGTCACGAGTAATCAGGGAGTCGCAAAAAGGGGATTTTCCGGCACCCATAAATCTGCAAGATGCCTATTTGCATATTCCCATGCAGTAATGGCGCACGCACTATCTCAGATTCAGAGTGGGAGAGCAGTACTTCCAATTCAAATTCTACCATTGCGGTCTTCTCACAGCTCAACCAGGCATTACAGGCAGTGACAGAGGTAGTCGGGTCCCCTATGGCTCATAGTTTTCCCATCAGCTGGAGAAAAAGCTCCCTAATTCCAAACCAGACCTTGATCCTCCTGGGGGACTCGCATCATGACACAAGGTTTCTCCCCCCGAAACCTAGATTTTGGGACCTGCAATGGCTCATCAAGGAGTTTTGCAAGCTTCTCAGCTACCTGCTTATTTTTTCACACAGCTCATTAAGACGGATTAAGCCCTTCCTCCAGGGACGGTCCCAGAGGTCGGAGGTCATGGAGGGCAACAAGTTAGGCCATCTGCACTAAGTCGGAATTGTGACCAGTGCAAGCCTCAGGAGCTGGGAAGGCCTCACCTGCATCAGCTGTTGGCACCGGGCAGGGGATCGCTGTTGGACTCAAGGTACAGTATAAGCGTTTCTGAAGGGGGAACAGTAGACACGCTGAACAGCAATTCCTCAATCCGGCTAGCCTGATTTCCAACTGATAATCTGGCAACACTGACATACATCGACCATCAGGGCGAAACAAGAAGCTCAAAGATGCTAAAGGAATCCCTTCTTTTTCAGTGGGTTGAGCACCACCGAGTGATGTTTGTATCAGGACAGGAAAATGTCACAGCAGAACGACTCAGTCGCAAAGTGGGTCGACCAAGGGATCGCAGCTGAAGGACAGTGTCTCCCACATTCAGACAGAATAGTGGAGCAATACTCAACATCTTTTTGCCTGCGGGCAGAACTCCAAGGTAAGGCAGTTCTGTTCTCTGGCCAAGGACGAACCAGCGGTGGCTCAGGACACCTTTTCCCCATAAACTGGGATCTGTTCGGTCTCCTGTATGCCTTTCTCCAATACCGCTTCTATCAAGAGTCCTCCACAAAGTGGCCTGATTCTGGTCTGTCCCTTATGGTTTTTCCGCACTTAGTTGTTTGATTCATTAGTCAGGGTGACCACCTCGAGCATTCAGGTTCGGCCATGGGAATTCTCCATCAAGGTAAAGTTCTACACGCCATTTGAACAACTGGTCTCTCTCTAGTCTGGGAAAGTGAGTGGAAAAACTTTCAAGGGGTTATTCGGTACAGCTCCTGTTATTGACATGATGGAGAACTCATATGTCTCTGCTTCCTTCAAAGTGCGTTATAGAATCCGGATTTTTGGCTTCATTCCAGACACATACAGAACGACACAATATAATCGCCTGTACTGTTGCAGTTCCTTTAAGACAGATGGGCAAAAGACTGCAACCAGCCACCTTACAAATTAGAGTTTCTGCACTGGGGGGCACTCTTGACGGACCTGGGGAATTGTTGGGCTCATATCCCCTTGTCTGGTACTTTTTCAGGCAGCAGCATTAAAACATTTTCAATCTACCAAAACTGTCACCATGGAGTTTTAATAGGGTTCTCAAGGCCATGACCAAGGCCCCCTTTAGAGCCTCTCAAGCCGTCCATAATGCATCTCAAAATGAAGGTCGTCCTTTTTTCTCAAAGCTATTACTTCCACTAGGAGTTTCAGCAAACTAAAAGCATTGCTGGCCCAAGAGCTGTACACTTGTTCATCAGGCTAGAACAGTTCCAATTTTTGTTTGCCAAAGTTATGTCTCCCCTCTATTAAAATCAAGGGTTCATTCTTCCTTTCTTCTGCCCACTCCCTAAAGCAACAAGGATGGAAAATGTCATACTCTAGACCTGGGAAGAAGGAGAAAAATGGACGTTATAAGAGAGGACGCTATTTGCAAAACTTCAACTATGTTCATGCCAGCTAAAGGGGAAAAAATGTGGGGCAGCAAGGATTCAATAGGCTCTATAGCCAAATGGAGTCTATCCGTCATCTCTACGGCATATGATCAGGACAGAGTAACTTGCCTGGCCCAGTGAGAGTCCATGACGCCCTTCGTGGGCATAATTCAGAGGTGCATCGACAGCACACTTGCAGTGAGTGGCCTTTTGATCATCCATTCACTCTGTTTATATATATATATATATATATATATATATATATATATATATATATATATATATATATATATATATATATATATATATATATATATATATATATATATATATATATATATATATATATATATATATATATATATAAAATTCTCATTAGAGTGATGTCCTCGCAGAGAGCATCCCTTAGTATAGTGTTTCAAGCGGTGGTGAGCTCTTAAGGGCTCTTGACATTCTTCCAACCCGGGACATTTGGGGACATACTGCTTTTGTATATCCCAGGAGTAAGGAAACCCAGAGACCAGCTTAGGGAAGAGAAATTGAAATTTAAATACCTGTAAATTTTCTTTCTCCAGCTGGTCTCCGGGCTTTGGATTCCAACCCAGAATGTATATAGTTGGTTGGCCTCACGGCCATATGCCTTAAAATTCGTATTTTTGTTTTCTGTTACCAAGGTCTGGTAGTATTACCACTTTGGACTGCTTTAGGAAGAACTGAGGGAGACAGGAAGTGGAGGGCTGGATGTCCCCTGCTGCAGAGGTCTGATTCCTGCCTGTCAGTCAGCATCAGGAGATACAGCCCAGGAATAAGGAAGCCCAGAGACCAGCCGTCGGAGAAAGAAAATTTTCAGGTATTTAAATTTCGATTTTTCAGTGTCCTTCTGTTCTATCTAGTATTTCTCTTATTCTGACACTTGATTTAGACTTCAACCTGTGTTTAACAGAAAAATGTGAATACATTTTCCTGTCCTTTTATGGGCAGTTGCAGACCCGTCCTCATTAAGCGAGCTCCCCGGCTCACCACAGAAACCTCACCTTCCGCCTTGGAATATATATATATATATTGTATTAGTTTGTGGTGCCCAGAACTGCAGAGCTCGGGTCTCCCCTGAAATGGCAACAGCTGACTGGTTGCAAAGCCAGAAAGAGTTGTGCTGTTCCGTTGGTATCACATAAGACAGACACAACCACCCACATCTTTTCCCTTTGGACTGACAGAAAAGTATGCCTTCGAATCCTTTGGTACTGTGACAGCCCCCTTCCAAGTCACTGCCGCAGGCACTAGGTTCCCTTCCCTTGTGTACCTGATCTTTCCTGCCAGTCATGCTTCTGCTCTTTTCTGCCACTCCAGTGGCTGGCTCCTGAGTCTGTGGCTTCACCGGCTCTTCTTTCTTCCACGCTCACTCTTTGTCTTGAGACGACACGCTTGTTCTATCCCTGGGCTCCTCCTCACATGACTCTGCTACCTGGCACTCTGGTTAGTCACATGGCCATGGGGATGTGGACGGTTGACTTGGCAGCTGCCTACTGGACACACAGAAATACCAGAGCCAACCCGTTGGCCTAGTGGTTAGATTTCCCTTGCGATGCCAGTGACCCGGGTTCAGAATGGACCGGGTTGCTGAAGAACGAGGAGGATTGTGGCGTCCTTGTCTGCTCTCCTCTGGGGAGGGTGGGTATGCGGTTGGGCGCCGTGCGCGACTTCCAGCGGGCTGGGTTCACCACATGCACTGACGCCCACTCAATTTCAGGGGTGGGACGGAAGTTGGTCCTCGTCACATGCCCCTGCCTACAGGGGAGAAATACCATGTCTCCCTGCCGTCTCCATGAAGGCCTGCCCCCGGGCCTCGATTAGCCTCCACAGCCGGCTCCCCGACCAGTTACTTGTGTCACGGCACTGGAAGGGCGACAGTGGCCACAACCCTGCCCTCTGGGCGGAAAGTCATGTGTGACGGGGGAGTGCAGGCAGTAGTTGAAGGTGGAGGTGACCAGGACAGGCATTGATGGCAGGGGGGGCACAAAAAAAGCATAGTGTATTCAAAAAAAAAAAAAAAAAACTTTTCCTCCTCTTTCTTTTAAGCCACAGTAGTTGTCTACGGACTACTGGCTCCACAAAAGAATACTTGTCCCTGACTTTGCATTGATGGCCTTGGACGACGGGCTGTTGGATTTGTTGAACCCTGGAGTGAGGGCGGGGAATGGAGCGGGTACAGCAAGGCATAAAATAAATGGGTTCGCAACGCAATTTGCAAATCAGAAACCTGCAGTTGCGTATCAATTTTGGTTTTGATTTGCGGTAGATGCTAATCGATTTTTCCAGGACCACAGGGCTTGAAATGTGAGAATTGTGCTATTTTTTTCACTATTTTTAGCTATCTCCTCCACATTCTGGACCCCCCACTGCTAATCAGCTTCGACCAGGTGCTAATCATTTTTCAATTTGATTAGCAAAGGCTGCTAATCAAGTCTCCAACAGTAATTTATGCCTTGAACAGGAATCTTTGGAGAACAGAGTAAGAAGAGGAGTGTGCGTAGAAGAGTGAAGAAAGGTAGGGAAGGGAACCAAACCGGTATTTGTCAGTGAAAGTGGTACAGTGGGACTAGCAACGTAAACATAGTGGGAGGATGGAAAGGGAGGACTAGAGGGAGCAATGGTGAGTGCGGATCGAATAGTTGGTAGTGAAGCGACAGAAGACATTGCAGAGGGTGTTCAGTCTGGCAAGGGAAGAGGGAGTGGTGCTGTAGACCAGAGCTGCATAGTAGAAGACCGGGAGGACCATTTTGGTTACCAGCTCCTGGCAGACCTGGAGGGAGCGGCAGTCCTTGTTTTTGTACTGGGGCAGTTTGGCATGGAAGGAGTCAAATGTGGGCAGAGAAGTTAAGCTTGCTGTCTAGCCACACATCAAGATACTTGAAGGCAGGGACAACCTTGAGGTAAGTACCATCCAAAGTGGAGAAGACAGGAAGGTGTGAGCCATGCCAATGTCTAGTTGGTGCTGAAGGTCATGGACAGAGTCGTCTTGGTGTTGAAGCTGAGCTGGTTGGCATGGAACCAGTGCAGCACATTGTGGAAGTCTTGCTGGAGCAGGTCCTCCACAGCTGAGGTTGAGGGGCTAGAAGTGTAGAAGACCATGTCATCTGCTTACATGTGGATATGCAGAGAGACACAGAAGGGAGGTCATTTAGGAAAATTGAGAATAGGATCAGACCCAGGATGGATGCCCGTGGGCAGGGGTAGAAATAACTTTTTGCAGTACCTGCAGCAAGTTGCATGTGGCGAAAAAAGTTACATGAAGCAGAATCTGGTTACCTGCACTGGTATTTTACAGTTGCTTTTGTAATTCTTTACATTTCTCTAAATGGCATACCTCTCTCTCAAAATCCCCTTGGGGAGGGGTTGAAACCCCGATTCAGTTTCCTTGTTGCTGATCAGAGTAGAACAATGCACATTTTTGCCATAAAACACCAACAAAATTTTTAAACAGTCTTTCAGGGATTGTCACACAACAGTGACCCTGCCTGCCTAAGTACAGTACTGCTGCTACTCTGCTTAGGCTGGTCTGAGCAAAGAGGACTTCAGGAGCTTCCCACATAGTGTATTAACACTTGAGATGGTTATTCCCAGATGTGTAGTTCTGATCCATGCACATGCCTATCTCAACATTTACTGTACCACAAGGGAAACCGAGGCAGACATTTAGTACAGTAATGTGCATGCACACGGTCACCACAACCCTTGAACTCAACCCCCCAACAAGTACCACACAAGACTGCCTGCAGAAATAAAAGCCCACCACTGCCCACCCCTGTACCATCACCACCAGTTACCGCTGCGGCCTGCAACTACAGAGCCCCCTTATGTTTCTCCTGGGCAGAGCTCTTCCAGATGTCCCAACTCATTTCTTGGCATGGCCACATCTTCACCGCTGATCACAAGGGTTCGGCTTTCTTCGGCAATTTGCCAGCTCCCTCCTGAGTTCTTCGAATTCTGAAAGTGGTGGCAGCACTTCGAGGCTGGTGTCAAGTGATGCATGATCACTCTGAGATTTGAGCTTGTGATGTGTCTGCTGTGCCCCTTGTGGCACCTTTTATTATTGTGACCACATTAAACACAATACATGCAGGAGAGAAGATTACATGCACTAGCCTGATCCCTACTTGCACAGGGAACAGGCTGTGTATGTTAATTTTGACCCCTGCTTGGGGGGAGACATGACACCACCCACCTGAACTGACTATTGATGGCCCATAAGGTATAAACAGAACCAGTCCACAGCGGGTGCTGAACAGCCAGCAGAGTTCAGCTTGTCCAGGAGGAGCTGGTGGGACACTGAGTAAGAAGCTTTGGCTAGATCGATGAATATGGCTCGATGACATGTCCCCGATCCATCCCAGTGAAGATGGAATCAGTTACATACAGCAGGGATGAGACGGTGGAGAGGTTATTTCTAAAATCAGAGTGAAAAGGTGAGAGGAAATTTGAGGAGTTTGTCAGCAAGCCTGGTGTACAAAATGGTCTCTTGAAGCTTTGCAAGAGAGGGGAGGATTGAGTTGGCCTGATGTTGCCTGGGGGGGAGGGGTCATCCCCTTTGTGCAGAGGCAGAATCTTAGCAACTTTCCAGGCCTGAGGGACAGCACTGAGGGAGAAGGAGGTTCAGAAGGTGGGAGAGTGCGGGCAAGGGCTGGTGCAGAGATTTGTAGGAGTTTAGGGTCCAAACCTTCAGGACTAGACTTGGAAGGGTTACATTTTTTTTATTTCAAATTTGGATTAATACCTTTGAGCCAGGGGCTTGTTTACAAAGGCTCCAAGTAAACAAGGAATACAAGACATTTACAGGTGATGAAACATTGCAGAACAGAAAGACGTCCACTAACAAGTGGTATTAGTGTGCAGTTACAATATTAAGCAGGGTACAAGAAGTAAGGAGAAACAGGACCACACTTCCAGAGAAACATATTAATGCAGCACTAATTAAGTGCAGTACAGTGTTTAACGATCTTGTTACAGTTCAGACGAGGTGCTCCCAGTCTGCAGAAATGCATGTTTTAGCAGCCAAGGTGAGAAGCTTTACAAGGAGGTAGTAGGTGGTGGGAGGGAAGTGGGCAGTTGTGGAACAGGAGGGTGGGAGTGAGAGAGGGTAGCGTTTGACGGGTGTGAGAACTGCCTTTAGAGGCTGTGGGTTAACAGAAACACTGGCAGTCAGATTTGCTGGCAAGAAGAGATCGAAGCCCATTTTTAAAGTAGCCAAGTCTGGGGGAGTTGGCAAGGTCTGCAGGCAGATCATTGAACCATTCAGGCCCACAGTAGGAGAGGGATCTTTGGCCAAGGGTGATTCGTTTGAAGGGAACAGTTAGAATAGTCCTGGAGGCACTCCTTGTGCATTTAGATGGTTGTGCAGGCTCAAAGAGGGCTGAAGTAGCTGTAGGCATGGACCCCATCAGGGACTTTTTTGCAAGGAGGCAGGCCTGGTATTGGAGTCTGTGGTGGAGTGGGAGCCAGCCAGTTTCCTTGTATAGGTCACAAGGTGAGTCATTTTGTGTACTCCCAGTACCAGGCGGCAGGCCTTGTAGAAGATGGTTTTGACCCTTTTAAGTGCTGTCTGTGCCTGCCCCATATATGACAAGACCATAATCCACAGATGAGAGAACTGAACTGCATGTATCAAGTTTCAGGGCAGCCGGTGTCATTGAGGTGCGATGTCTGTACAGGATGCCAAGCTTCATGTTGGTGGACTTTACCAGTTGCTCAGCATGGGAAGTGAAGGTGAGGGTGTTATCAAGGTGAATCCCTAAGTACTTGAATGTATTGACTTGGTCTAGTACTTCTCCTGCGCTACTAAGTATATGCGGTGAGGCCCCTCCAGTCTTGCTCTCTGGGGTGCTGAAGAGCATGCTCTTTGTCTTTTTGTAGTTGAGTAGCAGTTTATTTCGGGTGAACCAAGATTCCAGTGCACGAAAATTGTGCTGAAGTTCAGAGCTAATTGATCCCAGGTCTTTCCCTGGGATGGAGATAACTGCATCGTTTGCATAGAGTATGGAGTGTGCAGGACAGGTAGAAGGCTTGTCATTTATGAAGAGGCTGAATAAGAGAGGACCAAGGATAGAACTTGCGGGACTTCTAGGTTTACTTCCCTGGGCTCGGAGATTATATTGCCAATCCTGACCTGTTGAGATCTATGGGTTAGGTAGCTATGGAACCAGGCCACAGATTCCATTGACAATCCTGTAGAAGGGAGACATTTCAGTAGCAGTTGGTGATTGACTGTGTCAAAGGCCTTGGTGAGATCTATGAAGATAGACCCCACCACCATCCCTTTATCCAGAGCCCCATAAAGCTGAGTGGTGTACTCTACTAGTGCGGTGACAGTGGAGTGGTTTTGTCGGAATCCGTGTTGTTGCAAGCAGAGAAGGCTATGCTTTTCTAGGTACTCAGTTCTGAGACCACCCTTTCAAGTGCTTTGGAGAGGGGGGTAAAATAGAGATGGGCTGGAAGTTTGCTAAATTAGCTCTGTCTCCTGATTTTAAAAACGTGTGACTAGAGCCTCTTTCCACCTGTCAGGGAAGATGCCAGATCTTAGAGAGGCATTGAATACCTTGAGTGGTGCCACCAGTTTGTTTAATGTGAGTGCTACCATCTTCATATCGATCGTGTCCCTTCCCATCCTGGTCTTACCAAGGACCCGTTTGATATATTTGACGGTCTCACTTGTGGAGATTTGCCTGAAGTAGAATGGTGGGGTAACATTATCCTGTGGTGATGGAGTGTTGAGGTTGTGTTGCTGGCCTGCAAGGGTGTGATTCAGGTATTCAGGGGGCAACACATTGCTGAGGTCTGTGAATGCAACATTAAAAGCATCAGCGATTTCCTTTGGGTCTTGCAGTGTACCAGAGGTGGTAACTATAAGGTCCGGTGGGGCCCTTGAGACTGTACCCATGAAAGATTTGAGTCCCAGAACACTCTCCCTCTACCCCAGGTCTTTCCTAGGAGGTCATTGTAGTAAGCTGCTTTCGCCAGACGTATGAGTTTTGTGCAGGTGTTTCTAGCTGCCTTATACGCTTGGGAGTCAGCTAGATTCCCGGTGGCTTTGGCCCTATGCCACAGGTGATCTCTGAGTCGCATGCGTTCAGTTAGAGGGCTGGACAGCCAGGGGTTGGGGATTCCTCTGGCTTTCTTTGTTTTGTAAGGAGCAAAGATGTCACAGGGTTTAGTAAAACTACTGCAGAAGTAATCCAGTGCTTGGTTTCCGTCCTTGACTCTATCCAGTGGGGACCAGTCAATCCCTTTTAGGTAGTGCCTGAAGCAGTCTAGTTGACCATGCCTTAGTGATCTGTTCCTGGTGGTCTTAGGCTTACTCTTGGTGAACTTGTTTGTCCAGGTAAGTAGTACAGGGGAGTGGTCACTGATGGTGTCAGGTAGGACTGTTACCTCTGCGATATGTTCAGGTACATCCCCTGCTTCCAGGCCCACTCTCCACAGGGTTGAGTCTTTGATCCTCTCCACAGGATTGAGTCTTTGAACCTCTGCGATGGGGGGACATAAGGGCGAGGAAGACTTCCTGGAAGTAACTGGAGGGAAGTGGAAGCCTTCTGGTGAGTGGGGTGTGGGAGAAATATAAGGAGATGGATGACCTGATGGTGTACAGGTTATGGAAAATGTGTTAAAATGAGCAGCTGGTGGGTCGAATAGGGAGTGGATAACCTTCCATAATTTTGATGGGTATTTTAGATTGGACTGGAGGTTAGACTTGAAGTAGAGGGCCTTTGCAGTGTGGATAACCTTTGTACAGGAATTCCTGAGTGACCTGTACCATAGGAGATCAGATGGGGATTGGGAGGACTTGTAAAAATGCCCAAGCAACATCCCAGGACTTGCAAAAATTAATAAGGGCAGATGTAATCCAGGGGTTGTGGGGAGCGTTTAACCCTGGACTTTCTAAGAGGGTGTGAGTGTTCCAGGTATTGTTAAAAATGGCAGTGAAGAGTAAGAGGGCTGTATCAGTGTCCCGGGCTGAGTAGATGGGGAACGAATCAGAGGCAGCAAGGTAATTTAGGAAGGCATCAGTGTCAAGTTACCCAAGAGACCTATTCCAAAGGGTTTTGGTGGTGGACTGAGGGAGGCGTAGTTTTCTGAAAGGTTAGACACTGATCACTGAAAGTGTCCAGAAGAATACCTGCAGCAGTGATGCGAAGGGGGTGGGAGGAGAGCACCCAATCCAGGAGGGAATGGTTAGCGAAGCGAGGATTGAGTTGGGTAGGTTCTGTGATTGTGAGAGGTTCAAAGACTCAATCCTGTGGAGAGTGGGCCTGGAAGCAGGGGAGAGCCAATTTAAGTTGAAGTCTCCAAGGAGGATGAGCTCACCAGAGGCAGCGTGGGAGTTGACAAGGGAGGAAGCAGAGATCTTAGAGAGGCATAGAAAACAAAGATGGGGAGGTTGGAAGGGAGGGATAGCTTTGCTAGCAGGTGATGTTTTATTACTATTCAGATTTTTTTGAGGGGGGGAAAAAAATTGCAAAAAGTACACCGAACAAAATATAACAACCATAACATTTGAAATGTTTTATCCCCAAGGTTCAGGTCCTTGCTAGCAGTGGCATGGGAGTTAAGTTTTGGGGAAAAATGTTCTTTTGTTTAGTGTTCCAGTTAAGTGTGAGGGAGCTGGACCACTGTTCTGATTTCTGCTTCCCTATCAAGATACTTCTGTGTGCCCAGCCTAGACATTTTAACTGATTTCACGTTGTGGCAGCAAGAGAAGGACTGAACTTGTACATATTGAACTTTACGGTATTGGACATCTATATTCTACAAGACTTTAGTGCTATTTGTTTCTAGTAATGTTTGTATAGTGATTCTACTTGCTATGTATTGGACTATATTAGTGTGGCTAGGTCTGTAATTGTATTTATGGTGTGAGTGGGGGTGCATGTCTAGGGCTTGGGTGGTGAGGGTGGGTTGGTAGGGTGTTATATTATTTTAGTGTAGTTTGTAGGCAGTATGTGTGTTTTCATAGCCCCTTTAGTCACATTTACTCTCCAGACTACATGCGTCAGTTTCACACCTTTCGAGGGTCCCAATCTTGTCTGCAGGCAGTGTTATCTGCCACTTTGAAGATCCAGGGATCCTCTGGGGTGTGGCAGTAATTGTAAGTTGTCTTGTGGTAGATGTTGGGGAGAGAAGTGGTGGGAGTGTGAGGTCACGAGATGCCCTAGGAGGAATTGGATCCCAAATAGGAGTCGTCCTTGTGTGGTTCTGATACTCAGGGCTCTGGCTGTTGTCAACAGGCAAGTGGTAACTAGACTAGCTGACTCTGACCCTCCACTTCGGGTTGTTCTTTGCAAGTACTGAGGAATAAAAACCACAGTGGGTGAGGGTTTCATTATGTCCTCTTAGAGGACAGGAAATTATTTCTAATCTGCAGCTGTTTGACGTTCCCATTTGTAGAACTAATATCCATAAGCCTAAATGATCCATAGATAACTGTAATTGCATAAAAAGTGATGCTAAAATTGTTCACAAAGCAGGAGAAAACATTGATGTCCTAGTACACATAGGGACTAATGATCTTGCCAGCCGGTCAGTTGTGGAGACCAAGGAACACCTGACTAGGCTGGGTGACAAACTATCATCTATTTCGTCCGGCATCTCCTTCTTTGAGATCCTGCCAGTCTGGGAGAGGGGAGCAGATGGACGGAAGGTCAGAGAAGGGGAGATAGGGGAGCTAAACACGTGGCTCAAGGGCTGGTGCCAGGAAAAGGACACAGATTTGTAGGGAACTGGCAACAGTTCTGGAGGCAAAGTTCTTTAAATTTGATGGACTGCATCTGACTAAAGAGGAGTCAGTGCATTGGGGCAGAAGTTTGGCGTCTTTGCAGAATATTTAAACTAGCAAATGGGAGAGGGTGCAGCACCCCATCGTCGAATGGGAAGAACACCCTCCCCTCAGCTAGTGGTCAAACAGGAATTCAGCATGTTTGCCGCTCATTTGCATCACCAAGTAAGAAAAAAGGTTTGTCTCCATACGACGCACAGGGTAATGCCAAACTTCACCCAACAACTAACACACCAAAATCTGGCCAATGGAAAATCATGTACACAAATGCTCACAGCCTGGAAATAAGATCCCAGACCTGCAGGCAATAATGTCAGAGGCTAAACTGGACATAGTAGCAATTAGTGAGACGTGGTTTACCAGTAACCACACTTGGGAGACTTCAGTACCTGGCTATGTATTGTTCAGAAGAGACCGAGGTGCAAAAGGGGTGAGAGTGGCCCTGTATGTTAATGAAAATATCAAAGCTACAGAAATTCAGAATACATAAGGAGCCAGAAGAACTGTGGGTCACCCTGGAAACAGGAAATGGGACAGCCATAAGAACTGTGGTTGTCTACAGGCCCCAGACCAGAGGGAGGACATAGACGCATTACTGTTAGAAGATATACAAAACATGACAGCTAAAGGGGAGGTTCTGATAATGGGAGACTTCAACATGCCGGATACAGATTGGTCAATACCAGCAGGAACATCTGCCAGAACTAGACTCATAGTGGATTTCCTGCAGGGGAGGCCTCAAACAACTGGTACAGCAACCCACAAGAGACAGGGCTATCCTAGATCTAGTACTGACTAACAAAGAAGGGATCACAGATCTCCAGGTAGAAGGTCACCTGGGGCCAGTGACCATCACATGGTATGGTTCAATTTGGCTACTACATCTAAATCATCCCATTCCAAGGCAAAAATATGGGACTTTAGAGGAGCTGACTTTGATAAGATGGCCAACAGAGTTAAGCTAGCCCTGGCAAAAGAAACACAGGTGAGGGGTACAGGCAAAGTGGGCAAGCATTAAGGATGCAATACTTGAAGCAACATCCCATTGTGTTAGACAGAAAAGGAAGTGCAAAAGAAGAAGGAAACCACTTTGGTTCTCAAATACAGTAGCAGAAAAGGTCAGAGCTAAAGGCTGGCCTTCAGGAAATATAAGGAACACAGCGGGATGAAGATAGGGAGGCATACCAAACTGCCCTAAGGAAGCAGGTAAGGCAGTAAGGCAGGCAAAGTCCCAAACTGAGGAAACACTAGCACGAACAGTAAAAGAAGGTGACAAGACTTTCTATAGATACATTAGTGAAAGGAGAAAGTCCAGAGAGGTATTGCTAAGCTTAATGGAGAAAAGGGAGCATGTGAGAGGAGGACCCTGTAAAGGCATCTATCCTAAATAGATACTTTGCTCAGTATTTACTGAAGAGAAGGTAGGGCAGGGCCCACAGCTCAGCATCATGGACAGGGGGAGGGAGGTGAGCCTACTCCTTCACAAAAGAGGGTCCTACAAGAGCTTGCTAAGCTCAGGGTGGATAAGCAATGGGACCTGATGGCATACATCCCAGGGTACTTAGGAGCTAAAGGAGGAACTAGCAGAGCCATTAGCAGAATTGTTTAGTGAGTCTCTGAGCACAGGAGAGGTCCCAGAAGACTGGAGAAGGGCTCATGTGATCCCGTTCCACAAGAGTGGTAGCAGGGAGGAGGCGGGGAACTACAGACGGTCAGTCTTACCTCAGTAGTGGGCAAGATTATGGAGGCACTCCTTAAGGAAAGGATAATGCAACACCTGGAATCCATAGGGGCAGGGATCCAAGACAGCATGGGTTTACAAAAGGAAGGTCCTGTCAAACTAATCTCATAGATTTCTTTGACTGGGTAACCAGAGTGGTGGGACCAAGGGGAGCAGTTGATGTCGCCTGCCTTGACTTCAGCAAAGCTTTTGACACTGTTCCACATAGAAGATTGATAAATAAGCTGGGTAGGCTCGGGGTGGGTCAGAAGTTGGTCAATTGGGTGGCAAACTGGTTGTGGGCAGAAAACAGAGTGGTGGTAAATGGTATACAGTCAGAAGAGATGCAGGTCACAAGTGGGGTACCTCAGGGATCAGTTCTGGGGCCAGTCCTCTTCAACATCTTCATTAGTGACCTTGCAGATGGGACGAGAGGTAAAGCTTGTCTGTTTGCAGATGACACCAAGATCTGCAACAGAGTAGATGATCCAGATGGGGTGGGCAGAATGAGAAGAGATCTGGATAAACTAGCAGAATGGTCAGAAAAGTGGCAACTGGGATTTAATGCAAAAGAGTGCAAATCATGCACATAGGGAAGAGAAACCGTGAAGCCGCCTATAGGCTGGGAGGAGTTGCTAGCAGTCACAAAGGAAGAAAGAGACTTGGGCATCATCATCACTGATGACCTAAAATCATCAAGCAGACCTCTAAAGCAGTAGGTAAGGCTAGGGGTGTTGGGGTGTATTAGTGGGTATCACAAGTTGTAAGAGGAGGTAATAATCCTCTGTACAAGACACTGGTTAGGCCCCATCTGGAGTACTGCCTCGTGTATTGGAGGCCACACCTTCACAAGGACATTAACAAATTGAGGCAGTCCAGAGAAGGGCAACCAAAATGGTGCAGGGACTGCATCAGAAGACATATGAGGACAGATTAACGAGCTCAATATGTATACCCTTGAGCAAAGGAGGGAGAGAGGTGATATGATCGAGGCATTCAAACACCTTAAGGGCATAAACAAGGTGAAAGAGTCTAACATGTTTAAATATAAGAAAAATAGCAGGACAAGAGGACACAGCATGAGATTAGAGGAGGCCGATTAAGGGAGAATGTGAGGAAATTCTTTTTCACAAAAGGGTGGTGGATGCATGGAATGGCTTACCACAAGAAGTGGTGGCTATGAATACAGTGCAGGGCTTCAAACGGGCATGGGATAGGCATAAGGGAGCAATACAAATGACTATGAATAGATAGGCTACTGACAGAGCAAAGGCCGATGGCACATTTATAAGGTAGAAAAAGAAATGGGCAGACTGGATGGGCCTTGCGGTCCTTATCTGCCGTCAACTTCTATGTTTAATTGTGAAATACTCCATTTTGCAGTGTTTTGTTTTTATGGGCAGCATTCTGGTACAGTTCTCTTCACAGAACCGGTGATCTGGAATTTTAACTGTCATGGTTTGAGCACAGAACTCTAAACATGGTTCTGATAGGACAGTAGCTCATGGTTAGCATTCTGTACTCGGTGACATAGTAAACTCCAAATTACTGGTTCCATGAAGGAAACTGTGCAGAATGTTGTCCATAAAAAGGAAATGACAAACACAATTTTTCACATTGGTGTTTATTCAGGTACAGTTCAGTATGGCTAATTTGGAGGCAAGTCTTTCATTTCTGTTAGTAATGTTACTACTAACAGCTGCGAATTAGCACAGATTTCCTGTCCCCTTTAAGCTGACAATATACATTATGGAAATGTGGCTGGGGGATGATGCTGTCCTGGTATTAGAGGTCTGTCCCAACAGGGTGGTGTATGGGTGTGGAGGGCTTCAGATAAGGAGAGTACTGACCTGTTTTACTCGCCTCATTTTAGGAAATACTCTTTAGAAAATGTTTTTAATGAGTACTAATACTCACCCAACATTTGTAAATACCCCACACTGCAAAGAATAGTACTTCGTAACAACTGGTGATTAAAAGGAGCAGTTTCTTCCAGATTTCCAGAATTCGTATGCATCCAGATTTTGTTTTGCTCACCATATTTTGAAACTGGTGAGTAAATTACTCCTACCTGCCAGCATTGTTGGCACTTGATCTGTGTGTGTGTGTGTTTTACTTTCCCCCAATCCTTCTGCCCCAGTCTGACTCATCCCTCAGACCACACATGTTCCAACTTGCCGAGAGATCTGCTCCTAGAGTGCTTACATCCTAAATAAGTGTGTGTGTATGTGTGTGTGTGTATATATGTATGTATGTATGTATACACACACACCCCTCAAGCCCCTGGATAACCCCCTAGGTGAGGGAGGGACCTCCCCTTACCTTCCTCAACTTCCGGGAGTGTGGCACAGCGGAGTCTGCCCTCGGAACTTGAGGATGTGCAGTGGCGTGGAGAGATTATCGCCAGGACTGGCTGGAGCCATTTTCCTCTGTTCTTGTGTTCCCCTCTGACGTCGGCATGAGCGGGACCAATGAGGCAGAGGCGCACAGAGACATGCCTGCGCTTGGGTCCCTGTCGGCGTTGGCAACCCCCCTCCCTCCATATGTGGCTCTCCCCGCTGCACTGCCAGATACCAGTGGCTACCAGGAGGTGGCAGTAATGCTACGGGAGCAGCCTCCTCCCCTCCCTAGGAGGAGAGCAGCCGTCAAGCGCTCAATCCTTTTCCACCCCAGCCGACCCGTGCTCGTTTCTGAACACTGGTCGCCGGTGTGGCATCCAGCACCTCAACCCTCCGCGCCAGCTGATCAGCTCTATCTTTAAAAAAAAAAAAAAAAAAAAAACACTACATTGTTTTTAAAAATGTACTCTTCACTCCACTGTCCAGACATTTGTATGCATCTGAATTTGGTTTTACTCATCTTACTTTCAAAATGAGGAGTACAGTACTCCTCCCAGAAAATCTTATCTGGAGCCGTGTGTGTGTGGTGCGAATGGCTTTGGAGCCACATGGGATTCATGGCATGCCCCAGGGAAGCAACCGGCTAGTTTGAATGCATGGCTGTTAGTGGTGGGCTGTGTGCAGATTGCATGCTCATTCTTGTTTACCAGTCTGTGGAGATGGAATAAGTTCTGCAGGAACTGGCGGACTTTGTGGATAATATGGTATTGGACTTCCTGGATTGCTGGTTCATGGGGACCTCAGTGCCTGGGTCGACAGTGAAGCCCCGCAATTAGGGCAGCAGTTCTCCAGTTACTATCTTCACTGGGCCTAGCACAGACAATTACCATTGGTACCCACCCGCAAGCATGGTCACACCTTGGACCTGGGCCTCCTGTCTGGTCTTGACATCTGCAAAGTCACGGTTGATCTGTTCATCCGGTCTGATCATCATGCCATGTTGTTCCTTTGTGGGACCCTCTATTATAATACCCCCCCCCCCCCAGTGGAGATGGTTCAGTCCCATCCTAAACATAATCTGGTGCATAGCAAGCTCCTGGCAGCATTAGACCTCTCATGCATGACGACAGCATTTGCTAGGAGAGTCTAGAGCCGTTGAAGGTTATGTAATATGACCCTTGTATCTGCAATTGACTCCTTGGTACTTTAGTGGATCTGTCCTTTGACTGCCTGTGGCAGCTTTCCATTTTATTGTAAGGAGCTGAGATGGTTGAAGATTAAGGGATGGAGGTTTTAATGTTGTCGGAGATCCAGGTAAATGGAGGACAGACTGGCACTGAGGACTCACTGTGTTGAGCAACAGTGGGCAGTCACCATGAAAAAGACTGAGTCCCTGTCAGTTGTGATTGCTGCGAGGAAGAATTGTCTGCTTTTTGACACAGTAGGCAGATAGCTTAATTCCCAAGTCAAGTCTCTCTTCTGCAAAAAAGTGTGAGTTTAGTTTCACCTTTCTTGACAAGGTGTCTTATATGAGCTATGAACTCCAAGTACCAAGTCATGGACCAGTAGTGGCTTCCCTGGCTGGGGCTAATATCTGTAGGGTAAAAACAACAAATACAGAGCAAAACTAACAATAAAAAGTAACCTAACTATACCAGCAAGGACAGTGTACCCATTTGGCATGTTGACGACAAAACCATTCAGAAATTCATAGGTTTAAATACCATATAAAAATAAGGTGGTTGGTTGCAGGAGACCCCTCATTCTCTCCCCCAAAAAAAAAGTTCCCCCCTGAAAAGGGTTTTTGTCACTGCTGCTTGAAAGGTGAAGATGAAATCCCTCCTGATAATACCATTTTGAATCCTGATGCTTTCCAGGATGCCACAAGATCATGTACACAGATGACCTCATACTATTTAGGAGTAAAACACAGGTTTCATAAAATGTCCCTTTCCCTAGCTGATGACTTCTCTTTCACGCATAGTTGGTGTAAAACAAAGTTATTATTAATGCAGAAAAACCAAAACCATGTTACTTGGGTCAAAGCCTCTGTTTGCCAGATGCACTGCTGGTCCTACAGACTCCCTCTGCGTCCTGGCTCCCGGTGGACCCCTCCAGACAGCGTAGTCTCCTTTAAATACCTAGGGGTCACACTCGACCCTTCCCCATCCTTAAAAATCACATTGCCCTAGTCGTTAAATAGGTGAATCAGAAACTGAGCATTTGCTACCGTCCTGAAGCATCTAATGACTCCTGAAGCATCTATTGACCCCTGAAGTGAGTCTGGCTTATCAGGCAGGGCACCCTTGTACCTTTCCCAGACTACTGCTTCACCCATCATCTCCCTTACCTCTCTCGTCTTAAAACTGCTTTCAGTAACATCTGTAGATTTGTCACCCTAGCCCCTTATAACACTCACCACTGATCCCTCTACTTGGCATTCGGGTGGCTCTCCTCTCAGGGTTCTCATATTTGTCACTGCATGTTGGCACTAGTTCCTCACTATACAGACTTCTGTGTCAAACAGGGCTCCCTTAACCCGAGGACCTCCACCCAGTCCACAAACCAAAGCACTCCAGCACTACCCACTGTAAAAATGCAGACCAGACAAATATAAAGCAGAGTTTTAAAGTGCAAATAACACTCACAGGAGCTGCAGAACGTTGTTCGCTGGAGGCTCACCTGGAAAGAGTTGACATCTATAGGTGCTTTTACACACAGGTTTTTAAAACTAAATGACCGTTACCTGTGGCGCCGTTGTGCTCTGTTGCGTTTTTTGGATCCTTTACACTACGTGTGTTTTCTGGCAGCTCCCACCTCCATTTGTGTTTCGGCACCCCCACAGAGCGTGCTGCTGTATTGTTGTTTGTGCAAAGTTTCGAATGGCTGTTTTACACAGCCCGACGAAACTGAATACAACGGTGTAAACTGCGAAAAGCAGAGATTGCGGTTTGGACGAACGTTCGCCTATGAAATGAAACCGATGCACTTTATACACAAGGGATGTAACGGAATACTGTTTCCATAACAGTTATTCTGTTACATAAACCTGTGTGTAAAAGCGCCATATGAGCCTCTCCAGTCGGGGGTAGGTTTTGACCTCTCCACAGCACAAACTGCTTTTGTTAAGGTGTTCAGTGATCTCCTCACTGCTTGGGATAGAAGGTACTGGATCATCTTGAGATAGAAGATACTGGTTCATCTTGGTCCTACTTGATCTCTCGTCGGCGTTTGACATGGTGGATCATGGGGTGCTACTGTAATTGAGGTACTATGTGGAACTTACTGCTACTGTTTTCTGCTGGCTTGGGACCTAACTTGCGTGTAGGGCACAGCAAGTAGTTCTAGGAAATTCCATTTCTGGAACAGCTGTGCTAGATTGTTGCACCTCAAGGTTTGATCATGGCTCCTTTGTAATTCACTGTGTACATGCCACCGCAGCGTAAGATAGTAAGGAGGTTTGGCTTGGAGTTGACTGCTATGCATATGATATGCAGCAGTACCTGTCCTGCTCACCTGATGGGGTTGAAATGGGATCTTGGCTGCTGCCACCCTGATATCAGCTTGGGAAAGGGATTCTAGGCTTACTCTTGATGCCCAGGAGTGGAAGCATGTATGGAAGAGGGTCTTCCTCACCTCTTGAAACAATTGGCGAGAGTTAGGAAGGACATAGCATTGTTGGAGAGTGTTCAGAGGAGGGCAACCAGGATGATCCGGGGCATGAGTGAAAGGACCTATGAAGAAAGGCTGGAAGTCCTTGGGCTGTACTCTCTGGAGGAGAGAGGAGAGGAGAGGAGAAACGGGGGGTGACATGATTGAGGTATTCAAATGTGTGAAAGGGATTAACACGGGCAGAGCCAAAGAAATGTTCAGGCTAAGGAAAGGGGGCACAACTAGGGGGCATGAGTGGAAGTTGGAGGGGCTAACCTACAGGGGAGAACATAGAAAGCATTACTTCACTGAGAGGGTGGTGGAGGAGCCATGGAATGCATTGCCTGGGAGTCTAGTCGAACAGGGCACAGTGGAGGGCTTTAAGAGGGGGTGGGACAGATGCATGGGTATACTGAAGCTGAGGTTGACCCTCTTGGGGGGCCGGGTGGGAGGAGGAGCTAGCGCCAATAGGGGCTGGCTAACGAGCAGACACGAAAAGACCGTTAGGCCTATTCTGCTGGCTTTTAGTATGTTAGTTCAGATGCAAGATTTTGAGTTGATTCTTTCTCACCCCAATCAGAACACATTAGGAGACACTCACACAGATGCTGGCTGGGTTTTGGGGAGGAAAACTTTGTATCATATTTTTGGGGGTTGCCCCAAGTAGCAGTCCTTTTGGGATGAACTAGGGCAGTGATAGTCAAATGGCAGTCATTCAGGGTGGCCCCAGTTTTGAATATTTGATATTGGGGACGCTCCCTAAGGGGAGAAGATTGAACCATGAGAGGTCATTTTTTGGGGGCTGTTATTGGCTGCTGGATGTAAAGCAATTACAGAAAAAGGTTACTTCCTGACCCCACCTCATTGAAAGACTGGATCAGTATAGTTAAAAGTGTGTATTGTATAGAAAGGATTATGGCAGACCTCTGCTTACAAACATAATTTACGGGAGCTTGGTAGCCATTTATGACTCTCTTAGAAGAACTTGACGATAGATTGATCTTGTCCCAACAGGCACGGGGGTACTAATTTGCTGAGGGACTGCCACCCAGAGATGAGTTTATTAATCGGTCTTTTACTCCTCATTGACTACCTAGCATGTGTTCTTAGTTATTTTTTATGTCTTTGTTGTTACGTAATGCTGTTTTATTTATCCTAGCCAGGATGTTCCTCTGCCTCCGACAGAGTGCGCTCATGTATTGGATCGTAAGGGTACCTCATAGCTGCTTTATATATTTTAGAGCAGACAGGGATCTTTGATTGCACATTGTTTTCTTAGAGTCCATTTGTTCTTTCACATAAGTAGGTTCATTTCTGTTGGATTGTGTACGCAAGGCACTCAACTATTTTAAGGAATTGACTTGCTTCATAAGTGTGCACTATGAATTTATTGAGAAATGATCCCGTTTATTGTACATGTATTATACCTGATTTGACCACTTTAATAAAAAAGTAAAAAAAAAAAAAGATGGAATATCATTTGAGTCCGCTGTCTTAAATCAGCGACTGGCTGAGCTTCAGCCCAGGTAAGACTGAGATGATTATCAAACCAGGCTCCTTTGGAGTGACTATGACAGGGTGTGATGCTGTGTTGCATCTCCAAATGGTGTCACACTTGGAGCTGTCAAGAGTCTGGGGAGTCACTTTGGACTGCACACTGACTCCTGAGTTGTAGGTCTCGATGGTCAAATGCAGTGGCCTTTTTCATCTGTATAACATCTTCTGGATCAAAAAGTATCTTGCACCAGAGGACTTGGTTATGTTCTGTGCTTTTGTCGCATTCAGACTGTATCAAGCCCTGCATGGTATTGGTCCTGGTTATCTGAAAGATTCTATGTGTGTGTTAAAAAAACACATTCTTCCATCAGTTCTGCTCCACTGAGGCAGACCTGTTAACTTGTCTAGGTTAACGCTGTCTGGGGATAGGGCTTTTGGTGTGGTGGTTCATTTTGAAATTCTCTGCTACCACATACGTTCTAGCTGCTGGGTGGAGAGGTCTTCAGGGGAGCTTTTATTTCAGTAAGCATACTGTCTTAGTCAAGTTTAAGCTGTTTTATATATTTTACGTGGGTAATTGTTATTAAGAAAAATAAAATTCGGTTCAGTACGCAGTTTGTTTTATGCAGTTTTCTTTTTCTGCCCTTCCCTTGTATGGACCCCAAGTCTCCATAACAAAGCACCTTCTAAATAAACTTGCGGGTGTGTGTAAAAACAAAACAAACAAAAAAATGTATTCTCTCAAAGTTGGGCTTCTGAGTAGTTTGGATTGTCTATCACTACCACAATTCTATTGAATTTTTTAAAAATTGTTGGAAAAACAAATGTTGAAGCTCATTAAGTTCATTGCATCTACCAAGCAATTATAAAACTAGGTCATTTCAGAAAGCCATTAAACACCAATAAAATTGCCATTGCTTATTTTCTGTGGAAGTTTTTATAAAGTGAGTGCTTCCTTAGAGCCCCCTTAAAGGATGATGTAGTGGTATAGTTGCACATGGAGGTGGGTGGGGAGGTTCAGAGCCTAGGGGCAAATGAGGACAAGGCCTGATCACCTATTCTTTTGGCACTTTTAGGGTTGAGTGTAGATGAGTCAGTCTAAAAGAGTTGGTTGGGGGTAACAGTGAGATATGGGTGGTGGGTGAGGAGGAGAAGGAGGAGAAAGAAAAAGTAAAGAAAGAAAGAAGCATTTACATAGCGCTTTTCATACACAGTATCCCAAAACGCTTTACAGGCAATGCTAGACTGATAGTGAAGTGACTGAAAGTGTGGTGGCCATATCGCACATCACCCACACACAGCCTGGATAATTGCATGAACCGGTTTATGGGAAGGGGAATGTTGGCCAGGACACAGGGAATGTTCCCTGCTCTTTACGAAGGAGGACCCGAGTAAGTGTTGCAAAGCCAGTAGGACATGCCCAGTCTGGAGTTAACAAGATTTGCATATGGTAGTGAATTGAGAGAAGACAAGAGCAGAGTCTAGGGTGATGCCAAGGTATTTGAACTGCTCCATGAGGGAGAGGAGAGATTATGAAGAAACACTCAACCCAATAAATATATAGTGTCTTGATTTTTACTTGAAATTGAGCACGTTTCAAAATTCTGCATATAATTCAAATATTAGCTCCCTTAACTAGGTTTCCATTGCATTGATGTTTCGAAACTGTCATGCTTCTTGCTCAGAATACGTAGGGCTTTATAAATGAAAACAAATCATGCATTTACTTTTTTTTTCTATAATTCCTTTATCATAATTAATCATTCAGGGCCGGCCCGGTGGCACTGAGGGTGAGGCACTGGACGCCTTACCTGGTGCTATGCTAGCGACCCATGTTTGGGAACGAGCTTGGGCCACCGGGGTTGGTAGGGTTGGAGAAGGATTGAGCATCCATGGGACTGCTCTCCGGGGATGGGGGACGCCAGTGGTCGGTGTTCAGCTGGCCCGTAATGGGCACTGGAGGGCAGTGTGCTGACATTGCAGAAGAGGGGCGGAGATGGGGCAGATGCCTGGAGGAATGCTGCAAACGCATGCGCGCGCTCCCTCCATTGGCGTCATTGAGCTCCCCTCTCTGCAAATACAGGGGAGAAAATGGAAAAAATGGGAGTCCTCACCATGGATGACGATTGTCCCCCGCGCAGTGCCGCCGGGAGGGCACCTCTCTGAACTGGATCCGGTCTGGTGGGTTGAGGGTTTCCCCACTCCCCCGCCGTGAGGAGCAAGTCATGGGGGTTGAAGGAGAGGTGGTTTCATTCCCAGTCAGTGCTGGGGGTTGGGGGGCAGACGGGGACCAGAGGAGAAACCACACCAAAAAAAAAATCTGCCCACTTTAAATTGTTCATCTTAGAATAAATGAATGAGGCAGGGGGAACAGACCCACTATTTTGAGATCCAACCTTGTCTTTTCTTAATGCATTTTTTTTTTTTAATATACAAGTGTGGCCCATCAGGACTCTGAATTATTTTAAATAATCTTTACCTCAGGGAAAAATGTCTCTGGTATGAGAGTATTTCTAAGGTCCATAGGACTAAACACCTGTAAGTTTTAAAACAGGTTTCAGTTAATCACCATATTGTTACTTTGTGTTAATGTGTACTGCGGCTAAATCCAAAATTACATCTTTATAATCCTACTCCATATTCAGGTGCTCTCTGTCCTCCTTGCTAGGTTCCTAAAGTGGCTTCTGTAGTTACCATTCGCTCACCAGTATTCTTAATTTAAACTGTGTGGTGGTGGAATCGACCGCCAACCCTCCCTGACTGAGATGCACTGCCGAATGGCAGCTGTCTCGCCCATGGCCTGCCTACTGACGTGACTTCCTGGGCTCGCTTTTGAACCCAGGTTGTCAGCACTTGCGTTGCTGCTGGATCACCAGGGTGACCCATCCATGGCAATTTTTTTTTTTTTTTGTGTTAATGGGTTTGTCCGCTCGCCACGATGCAGGCACCTCCTTCCACTGACCTCCCCAGCCCTGTCACCCGGCATCCCAGGGACTTGCCTCCATCCCTGTACTTCCCCCATGGCATGTCCTCCACGGCAGGGGTCGATGGTAGGTGCCGTACCACCAACAGAAACTAATCCGGTGCTAGGAGAGGGTCCTGTAGCCGGTGCAGAACTTGCGAGGGGTCGGTGTTATTGCGCCCTGTACCCGGCCATATTCCAATTTTCTCCTCTGGAGGGAAGTGCTGCTGTGCATGACATCGATGGCCGCTGTCCCTTCACCCCAAAGTGGTGTCCCGAGCAGTCCACCCCAAGCCTCGGCGAGAGGGCAGGCAAGCGACGGGAACAGTGTCCCTCCCCAGAGGAGTAGGAGAGCAGTCCTCCGGATGCTCAGTTCTCCTCCTTTCTGGCTGCTGCTCCCCGCCCCTGGCGATCTGAGTCAGTTTCCAAACCTGGGTCGCCGGTATGGGAAATGGCAAGGTGCTCAAGGTACCTCAGCACTCCTCCGCAACTGGGCCGGCATCCATGGCAGTCTTGATGACATGGTGTTGGATTGAGGGAGTATCCAATGGTGGTGCTGTGCTCTTACTGAAAGCTGGGCAGATGGGGAGAGGAGATCATATTTCTGAAGGTAATCGATAAGCTGAATGGGTGCCACCTTTAATAATTCATTTAGGGCTGGCAGGAGGACAGTGGGGCGATATTGATAAAATTTGGGTCACTCACCCTTGTTTGGAAATGGTACATTTATAGCCATTTTCCAGGGGTGGGAAAAATGCTGGCCCATAAGTAAGGAACAGGTTGAAAATGAGTTTGGTGGACAAAAATAGAAGTGCCTTGCTGGAGAATTTATCCATTTCATCTGGCCCAGGACTAGTTCTGAGAGGGAGTTGAGTAGGTTGAGAACCTCCTTTCTGGTTACTACTTTCCGTAGAAATTTGGGGTAGAAAGGGTGTATTGCGGTGGCGGGGACAGTATGGGGGCTGGGGGAAGTAGGTAGGTTGGTAACTGGGCATAAGACACTGGTGATGGTGACTTGGTTGTTACAGTGAGCCCTGTTGATAATATCTTTTTGGGCTGTTTTGGTGGAGCCTCCATTTAGACCTTGCTCTTGGCAGAGCGGGCGGTCTTTTCGCATTGGTTACGCAGAGTTCTGTAGGAGAACCTGTCCTGTAAGTTGCAGGAGGCCTTGTAGGCTGCTCAGTATTTTTTCTGTTTTGAAGCGTGATTAAGTCACTGTGCTACCAATGGCTGGCTGTTCCTCTTACACTCCCCTTAGTGTGTGGGATGAGTTGGTCCTGAAGGTTGGTGGAGAACTGAAGAAAATCAGCAGTCGAGTTGACATCTTTGGAGGAGAGATTGGAAGACCAGAAGAGTCAGAAAAAATTCAGCATTTAGGGAGGAGGAGTCAAGGGGGGAGAAGTCCTGGAGGACGGGGTGACTTTATAAGTGACTCTTGGTACCTGGATTTTCCATAAGCAGAAAGTGGGGGAGTGATCGCTTTATGGAGTTAGAATACCCCCCAACTACTTGGACCCTGTCAAGACAGAGATAATGAGGAGGGGGGGCCCCTTACCAATCGGCAGGTCTGGGGAGAGGGGTGTGCATCACTGGCAGGTGGGGGGAGGGCTAAGCAGGGAGAAGAGGTACTGGAAGTGGAAATCACAGCAGAGAGTGACGGAAGCCGCCAGCTTCCTTAAGACGGAGAAAGCACTGGGGCGGATAAATTACATCCTAGAGTGCTGAAGGAACTTGCAGATGTCCTGCATGAAACCCCTGGCAGAGCTTTTCACCATCTCTCTGAGGACAGGGTGGGTGCCCCAAGACTGGAAGGTGGCGCATGTAGTGCCTATCCACAAGGGGGGATCAAGGGAGGTGGCAGGGAACTACAGGCCTGTCAGCCTGACATCAGTGGTGGGCAAGGTGATGGAGGGCATTGTCAAGGAGAGGCTGGGGGGGGACCTGAATAAGTCGGGGTGCCTGGACGATAGACAGCATGGATTCATCCCTGGGAAATCATGTCAGACAAACCTGGTGGAGTTCTATGACTGGGTGACAAGTGCCTTGGACCTGGGTAGACCAGTGGATGTCCTCTTTCTAGACTTCAGCAAGGCATTTGACTCTGTTCCTCACGTGGGCCTGTTGGATAAACTAGGAGAAATGGGGGTGGGAAACCAGATGATCCGATGGATAGGCAATTGGCTCCAGGACCGGACCCAGAGGGTCGTAGTTGGTGGGATAGTCTCTTCCCCAAGGAGGGTCATTAGTGGGGTCCCACAGGGATCAGTCCTTGGGCCCCTTCTGTTCAACGCCTACGTATCTGACATAAGGACAGGAATCAGGAGTGAGATGAGTCTCTTTGCAGATGACTCGAAACTGGGGGCGGTGGTGGATGGGGAGGAGGGTAGGGTGGCCCTGCAGGGGGACCTGGAGGCTCTGGAAAGATGATCTAGAAAGTGGAAGCTGAGGTTTAATGCAGGGAAATGCAAGGTACTCCACCTGGGGGCCAGAAACCCAGGCCAAGTGTACACCCTGGGGGAATACTACAAGTCTCAATGGCTGAGAGGGACCTGGGGTGGTGGTGGATGTCAAGATGAACAACTCTGAGACTTGTAGGAGGGCAGCAGCAAGGCCAACAGGATGCTGGGCTGCATCGCTAGGGGATCACCTCAGAAGGAGGAAGTGATACTCCCTCTGTATAACTGCTTGGTGAGGTAGCACCTGGAGTACTGCGTGCAGTTTTGGAGGCCGACTTAAAGAGGGACATTAACCTCCTGGAGAGGGTCCAGAGGAGGGCAACCAAAATGATTTGGGGCTTGGGGACAGGACCTATGAGGAGAGGCTCAAGAGCTAAATATGTACACTTTGGAGAGAGAAGGGACCAGGGGACATGATAGAGGTCTTCAGGTACATGAAGAGGGTAAATAGGGAGGAACAGTGAGGGTGCTTCAAGGAAGGAGGAGGGGGCCACTAGAGGGCATGGGTGGAAGCTGGAGGGGGGAAGATTCAGGGGAGAAAGGAGGAGGTGCTACTTCACTGAGAGGGTGGTAGAGCCATGGAATGCACTACCTAGGGGGCTGGTGGAGGCAGAGACAGTGGAGGGGTTCAAGAGGGGGTGGGACAGGTACAGGGGAAAGGTTCAGGAAGCAAAATCCAATGCAGCAAGAATATCCGGAACTGGGAAGGGAGAAGCCAGAGAAGGCGAGGGGGACAGCAGGGTCAGCACCCAGGTTGGGGGCTGACCAAACGAGCAGACATGAAAGACCATTAGGCCTATTCTGCTGGCATTTTAGTATGTTAGTATGTAAGTCTGAGAGCATTCGGTCCAGTAAGGAGTGGTGTGCATCACTGTTGGAGACAGGTAGAGTCTGAGATAATTTGGGTTATGCTGGCTTTGCTAACTATCAATTTCTAAGTTTTAGATTTAGGGCAAAGCCAGTATAGGTTAAGGTCACTCATAAGTACCTCCTTACTACCTAACTTGGGCAAGATTGTCTAGAAGGGCAGATACACCAGTGGTTCCAACTTCATGGGAATGGTAGGAGCAAACTGTGTAGTTTTTTTTGTATGTGCCATGTAATAAATCATGATTCTGAGATGGGACCTCTAGAATAGTAATGGGACACTTCCCCTTTTGGAGGCGGCAAGGTCGGTGCTAATTGTAATTTTTATAGTACAGGAGGAGCTTGGCATATTAGATTTGAGCCAGGACTCTGAGATGCCAAGGATGTCTGGGGAGTAGTGTGCCATCCAGGCCTCGGGGGTCTGTTTTTATTAGCCTGGAGGATGTGGATGTTTAAGTGGGCAGGTTTGAGCCCCCTGTGAGCTGCTCAGGGCGAGGTGGGGAAGAGGGTGGAGACTTGAGGACCTGGGTTTAACTCTGTATCACCTGTGAGGCAGAGATGGATAGATAGGGGTCAGAGGGTTGTGAGTTTCATAAAGCTTCCTGCATTGTTGGAACACTGGGCTGTATACTTGTATCACACTAAAAGTAGCATACTTTTGCTACTCTGTTAGAGCAGTTGGGTTTAAGTATTTTAACAGCGTGTTTGAGATGCTGAAATCGAGACGGGTTGGGGGGGGGGATCCGCAGGTCATAGGTAGATGAGACGATGGCTACCAGGTAAAGGGAGAGGAGGAGCCTTCCCTTCCTTGAGATGAGGGAGCCTAGGTGCTTGGTAAGAAATGTGCACCACCCAGATTGGGAGCACCAACACCTGATATAGCAGCACTCAGTGAGGACCACCCACCCACATTATAGGCAGCACCCTGATTGGGAGGACCATCAGCACCCAAATCATCTGTTAAAACAGAGAATTTGTCCGCAGAAAAGGACCGGTAGGCCCATCTATTCTGCTCTGTTTTTCCCTTTCCTATAATCTAATGCCACATATCTGAACTGTGGGTTTTGTATTTGTTGACTGGACATATTTTGGAATGTTCCCCCAATGCTCCTTCTCAACCTTCTCATGGATTTCAGCCCCTCAAAATACTGTTATAATATTACATGGGTACAGTGTTCCAGGTCTTTAACTATAAGGTCTGTAGGGTGCAGATATTTCTCATGGATTATGACTACACAGTATCTCAGATGTGGTGACCTCCCCATCTAGGGAGCTACCCAAGATAATGACAGGTGTTTTGTGTTGTTGGTTAGAAGATACCACCTAACTAAGGAGGCAGTATAGCGCAGTGGTCTAAGGCTGTGAGCTGCAAATCTGGTGACATCCAGCAGACCAGACCTGGGTTTGAATCCCACAGCTTCCACTTGCATACTGTGTGACCCGAGCAAGTCACTTAACCTCCTTGTGCTCCCAGATTGCTCCTGTAAAAAAGCTTTCAGCTTAGTGTGCTATACCTGGTTAAACAACTAAAAAAAAAAAAAATACAATGGTGCTGGAGAGACTCAACCCTGGGCTGCACCTAACACTAAAACCTATTACAGATTAGAAACTGTGTACTAGGCTGGAGCTTTGAAGCAGCACAGATTACATAGCTGTTGGTCAGGACACCGACAGGAAACTGATACCAACACTATACCTGTACTGTTCTCTTCAAAATTACTCCCTCCCACATTTGTCTGACGTAGGAATACTGCTGCTCACTCAGAGGAGGTGCTGGAAACTGACTTTTAAATTCATAATTTAATTTGCTATATCATTAATTTTTGCACAGAGGTTCTGGTTTTCACAATGTTCTGATCTTTTTGTCTCTGTCCCATATTAGTAAGGTCAATGTCATGTTTCAGTGACACAAGGTTGAGGGGTATGGCTGGCTCATATTTCTCACTGTGATCATCCCTTCTAAGACAAAGACCCAGTGTTCATCAGGTGCCATCTCCTGTTTGGACTAACAGACCAACTCTTAAGAGATAGGATCCAAGTCCTCTTTAGACACTAACATACTAAAATGCCAGCAGAATAGGCCTAACGGTCTTTCGTGTCTGCTTGTTTGGTCAGCCCCTACCTTGGGAACTGACCTTGCTGCCCCTCTCTCCCTCTCTGGCTTTTCCCTTCCCAGTCCTGGATATTCTCGCTGCACTGGTTTTTGCTTCCAGAACCCTTCCCCTGTACCTGTCCCATCCCTTCCCCACTTGAACCCCTCCACTGTTTCTACTCCACCAGCCCCCTGGGCTGCGATTCCATGGCTCCACCACCCTCTCAGTGAAGTAGCACCTCCTTCTTTCTCCCCTCCCTCCAGCTTCCACCCATGCCCTCTAGTTGCTCCTCCCTTCCTTCGGAGCACCCTGACAGCTCCTCCCCTATTTACCCCCTTCATGTACCTGATGACCTTTATCATGTCTCTCCCCCGTCCCTTCTCTCTTCCAGTGTATATATATTTAGCTCTTCGAGCCTCCCCATAGGTCCTATCCTCCAAGCCCCAAATCATTTTGGTTGCCCTCCTCTGGACCCTCTCCAGGAGTTCAATGTCTCGCTTTAAATGTGGCCTTCAAAACTGCACGCAGTACTCGAGGTGCGGCCTCACCAGGCAGTTATACAGTGGGAGTATCAGTTCTCTCCTCCTGGAGGTGAGCCTCCTAGCGATGCATCCAAGCATCCTGTTGGTCTTTGCCGCTGCCCTCCTACAAGTCTCAGTTGTTCATCTTGACATCCACCCCCCAGGTTCCTCTCAGCCATAGAGACTTGTAGCATTCCCCCTCCCACGGTGTACACTTGGCCCGGGTTTCTGGTTCCCAGGTGCAGTACCTTACATTTCCCTGCATTGAACCTCAGCTTCCACTTTCTAGACCACCTTCCCAGAGCCTCCAGGTCCCCCTGTAGGGCCACCCTCCCCATCCACCACCGCCCCCAGTTTTGAGTCATCCGCAGAGAGACTCCTCTCACTCCTGATACCCTTTCTTATGTCAGAGACGTAGGCATTGAACAGGAGGGGCCCAAGGACCGATCCCTGAAGAACTCCACTAATGACCCTCCTTGGGCGTGAGACTATCCTGCCAACCATGACCCTCTGGGTCCAGTTCTGGAGCCAATTTCCTATCCATCTGATCATCTGGTTCTCCACCCCCATTTCTCCCAGATTATCCAACAGGCCCCCGTGAGGAACAGTCAAACGCCTTGCTGAAGTCAAGAAAGAGGTTGTCCACTGGGCTACCCAGGTCCAAGGCACTCGTCACCCAGTCGTAGAACTCCACAAGGTTGGTCTGACACGATTTCCCCGGGACGAATCCATGCTGTCTATCGTCCAGGCACCCCAACTTTTCCAGGCCCCCCCAATCTCTCCTTGACGATGCCCTTCATCACCTTGCCCACCACCGATGTCAGGCTGACGGGCCTGTAGTTCCCTGCCACCTCCCTTGATCTCCCCTTGTGGATAGGCACTATATGCGCCACCTTCCAGTCCTGGGGCACCCACCCTGTCCTCAGAGATGCTGAAGAGCTCTGCCAGGGTATTTGCCATCTCTGCCGTGGATTCCACACCTCCGCCACCTCTGGTCCTGCTTGCTTCCCCACCTGCCAGTGATGCCCTCCCAGACCCGGGCCACGATCAGTAAGGGTCCCCGCCTTCTCAGTTTCAGTCTCCTCTCATGTATGATGCAGCCCTCCCATTTTCCTTGGTGAAAACTGAGGTGAAGTACTCATTTAGTACCTCAGCCTGCTTCCCCAGGTCTTGTGCCCATCCTTCCCCTCCCCTGTTTTAATCTTGCTAGTCTGCCCCTTCACCCTTCTTTTTTCCCCAGTGTATTTAAAGAACCCCTTGTTCCCTCTCCTAATTTCCTTGGCCAGGTTCTGCTCCTTCCTTGCATTAGCCACCCTCACCACCCTAGTGGCCCTTCTGGCCATCAGCTCATACTCCCCTCGGTCCCTTTCACTCCTTGAGCACTTGAATTGCCTAAAGGCCGCCTTCTTTCCCCTCACCACCTCCCTGAAACTCTCTGGTCCACCAGCAGGGTTTCGGGCCCGTCGATTGTTTACTCTTGCAGGTGCTGGTAGAACCTGCACCCCCTGCTGCTGATTTCCCACCTACTGTCACGCCCATGTCTGGCCCAATCCCATTCAAGTGCTCCTTAAGGATCCTTCCCATTTCCTTGAAATCCACCCCCCGGAAGTCAGTTACCTCCGTCTTTGTGCAGCCTTCTTCCTCTCCTTGGTTCAGGCGGAACCAGACCGTGGCATGGTTGCTCCCCGCCAATGGGTCCCTTACCTCCAGGCCCCAATCTGGTCACTGTCTGCCAAGACCACATCCAGTATCCGCTCCTCCCTGGTCAGTTCCCCCACCTGCTGAGTTAGGAACGCGTCCTGAAAGACATCGAACAACACCTATTCCCTGGCCACCGAGGATGTCATGGTCTCCTGGTCTGTTCCTGGCATGTTTAAGCCCCCCAACACCACCACCCTTCCCAGTCTGCAGCGTCTCCCAACATCTGCCACCGGACTCTCCTCCAGCTCCTCTGCCGGCGCAGGGGGTCTATACACCACTCCTATTTTTAATCTCTTGCTCCCCCTTGTTATCGAGGTGACCCAAATCGCCTTTACAGTTCCCTCCTCCTCCTCCACCACTCCTATGGCAATGCAGTTTTTGACTATTATTGCTACCCCTCCTCCCCCCGTCCTTCCTGAACATGGTGTAACCCTCCAGGTTCAGGTCCCAGTCATGCCCTGTGGTGGCCCAGGTGTCAGTGACTGCTGCCAGATCCACCTCTCCCTCAGTTAGCATTGCCTGGAGCTCAGACATTTTATTGCCCAAGCTCCTGGCATTTAGAAGGACTACCTTCCACCGTTTCCCTATACTTCGATTTCCCCTGCTCGTGTTCCTATGGGGATTCTGTCTTCCCTTGGTCCGCACCCTACCAGTCGGCCTTTTCCTGCGTTCCTCCAGCTCCCCAGGGGGGTGGAGACAGAGTCCCTCCTTTATCGGACCCCCCTCGACAGCCTTTTCTTCCATCCCTCCCCCTTCACAAGTTTAAACCCCACCTTTCACCAATGAACCCCTCTATTTTCAACTTAAGGATTTCCTTCTCCGAATTGAGATGGAGCCTATCTCTAGCATACAGCCCCTTATCCTCCCAGGTCTCCCCCAATCCCCCATCTACCCATACCCTCTGGCCCCACACCACTCCCTGAGCCACTGGTTTATCACCCTAATCTTCCTCTTGTGTTTCCCACTAGCCCTTGGCACCGGCAGGATTTCCGAGAAGGAAATTGCGCATCCTATATCATGACAGACCCTGGCAAGCGCCTGTATCTCTAGCTCACTATTTCCCTCAATGTCATTGGTACCCAGGTGGACCAGTGTGTCCGGAGAACCTCCACAATCCTTTGCCAGCTGATATACCTCATGCTTGGCCATGTGCACTGTTAGTCCAGGGAAGCATTTTGTTCTAACCAGGCAGGCTTTCCTTCGTATCCCATTTGATCAGATTATGAAATTACCCAACAGGAGCACTCTGGCCGCCCCATTTCCTCCATCCCCCCCCTTCCATGTCCCTCATCCTTTCTACCGGCTCCTTGCTCCTCCCCCTATCTGGGTGCCACTTGCCATCCCCTCCCACTTGTTTTTCTCTGGTTTGGCACTGAGGGGGTTCACACAGCAAAAGCAGATGTGCTCAGGAGGGTTACGAGAGGCACCCAAAAGTGGGAAGCCCATTAGGGAATCGTATCTTCTCATTAAGGCTGTGGACGTTCTCCACTCAAGAACATCACCCCCTCAAAAAAAAAAAAAAAATGCATCTTATAGGCTGCTGACAGAATTAGAACGTATAGGACTTCTGGAGTGATATAGCATTTCGCGGCACAGCAACGGTTAAAAGTACGCCATTAGGCAGCAGCAGTCTGTAGCCAAAAGTAAGGTTCAAAACTACCTTCAGGCTCTGGACTCCACTGACTTGCTCCTTGTCCCTCTTATGACGGATATTCTCATTGAGTTTATCCAGCCTCTGTACATGCAGAACAAAAAGTGGGGAAGGGGAAATGGTTTAACCAGGAAAGGCATACTAAGCTGAATCTTGTTTCCAGGTGTGACCTGGGAGCACGGGGAAGTTGTGACTTCCTCATGGTCACACAGTATACAAGTGGAGGCTGTGGGAATCAAACCCAGGTCTCCAGGTTTGCAGCTCGGATCCCTAAACCACTGTGCTATACTATCTCCAAAAGGCTCTAGCTATGAAATGCTAAAAATCCTACAGACTATACAGGATGGTAAGCAAACTAGATAAGGGAGTCAGAAAAGTGTGGCACAGTACAGGCACGTGTCTTGACTGCTTTAAAGAAATCTACCACAGTAGATGCAGCTTCAGCTTTTTCTTTCAAGATGGAGTGCAGAGCTCACCCATTCATGGGTCATCTTGCTACATCAGTGTTGGGCAAGAGACAGTAGTCTGCTGGGACAGCAAAGATCTCAAGGATATGTAGTACTGAGATTGGGCCATTTCTGGTCTGTGGCTCCCTCCTCTGGGCAAGACTCTTGCTGTTTGCTGAAACAACGGATGGAAATTACTGTATCTTTGAATAGAAGCTGCAGCTTCTATTAAAATTTTGTATTTTTGCCTGCAGCTTATGTTTGAGGGTGGCTTGTGTTGATGCATCCAGGTTTTATGTCCAGAATTTGGCCAGGTATATTGGATAAGGTCAACTTCATAGTGAAATAAACTTAAACATTAACTAAGAGCATGTGAAATACTAACATAATAAAAGCCAGCAGAGTAGGCACAATGATCTGTCATGTCTGCTCGGTAGCCAGCCTCCTAGTGGTTGCTCGCTATTCTGCCCCTCGAGGGTCTTCGTTGGCTTTAGAATCCCCTTGTACATGTCCCACCCCTTCTTGAAGCCCTCCACTGTGCCTTCCTCCACCAGCCTCTTGGGCAGTGCATTCCACGGCTCCTCCACCCTCTGAGTGAAAAAATGCCCCCTACATTTCCCCCTATAATTTCCTCCCTCAAGTTTCCACCGTGCCCCTCAATGCCCCCTTTTTTTTTTTTTAGCCGAACAGCTCCTTGTTTCTGCTCTTATTCCCTTTACATACTTGAAGTCTATCATGTCTCCCCTGTCCCTCCTCTCCTCCAGTGTGTACATCCCAGGCTCCTTTAGTATCTCCCCTTTGGTCCTCCCCTCCATTCCCTGAATCATCCTGGTTGCTCTCCTCTGAATTCTTTCCAACAGTGCTATGTCCTTTTTCAGATGAGGTCTCCAGAACTGAACACAGTACTCAAGTTGCGGCCTGACCAAGGCATTGTACAGAGGGAGGATCACCTCTTTTCCTGGATGTAATTCCCCTGGCTATGCAGCCCAGTATCCTGTTTGCTTTGGCTACTGTTGTTCTACTGTTTTTCAGAGTTATTCATTTTGACGTCTACTACCACCCCTAAATCCCGCTCACCCATTGTGGCTTGCAGTGTGACCCCACCAGGGTGTAACCATGGTCTGGATTTCTGAACCCCAAATGCAGTACCTTACATTTCCCGGCATTAAATCTCAATCCCCACCTCCTTGACCACCCCTCCAGGGTATCCAGATACCCTTGGACTACCCCTCTTGCTTCTTCCTAGTCCACCAGTGCTCCCATAAATGATATTTAAAGAGAGAAAAGTCTGAGATGATTCAGCTGAACAGCAGATAAGAAACTTTGTAAGTGCTCTAGAAGTCCAATCTGAAGTGCTGTAGCTAACATTGGAGAATGCGGCTTATATTTAGGGCGGCTTTTATTACAATGCTTCGTTATGGCCTGTGGCTTCTATTTGAGGCCGGCTTCTAATCGAAGATATTCGGTATGTCAGCTTGATCTTTTCCCCCCAAAGTTACCTACCATGCGGTTTTGGAATCCTCCAAGAAAGAAATTTTGCCTGCATTCCCCATGGTGCAGCCAAAGTCTGAGTGATACTGTATCTGCCATCTCAGATGTCCAAGTAATCCTAACTAGTTTCCCCACAGCAGTGGGGTTTAGGGCTATACTTCGTCATCTTTAAATGTTTCCAAGAAGTGGTAGCATTAAGGGTGTGCTCTGTGCTCTGAGCATGGTCAGTGATTACAAGAGTTACACTTTCTGTGTAGAAAATTCAGTTATCTGTGCTCCTCTTACCTTTCCGGAGCACAGTTAGAGGCAGGAGTTCCAGGCATTGGGGAGTCCAGAATGGACAATGGGATGCAGATCAGGCTTTTGTTAATTTTGCAGCGTTCAAAGCTGGATCAGCGGGAAGCAGTTAAGTTAGTAGGTGGGCCAGCAAGTTAATGTGTACTACGCCATGCTGGCAAGGAACAAGCGTGTTGGCAGCCAGCACAGGCTAGTATGTACATGGGCAGGCAGAGTATATGAGAGCAGCTGGTAGGCAAGTGCTCACATAGATGAGCAGATGTGGTGTCAAGGGATTTTATTGGCAGGTTGGAAACAAGTATGTGGATAAGTGGCACCATGGCAGGCAGAAAAAAATTGGCTTACGAGACAGCGAGCAGGCAAGTGGGGGAACAAGTGTTTTGTTTTTTGTGTGTAAGACAGCAAGGAGGGAATGACAGTATTGACTATGGGCCAACAGGTAAATGAAAATGAGGTCACTGAGCAAAAAGTGATTATATGTTTTACTGTCAGTAGATGGAAGAAACCTGCATGCATCGAGGGAATTCCTGTTGAGTAATATATAAAGTATGTAGGAGCACAAATTTTAGGGTACAGTTTTGATTTACCATGCTCATGATTTGGAGGAGCACACCAAGATAAATCCTCAACACTACCCCATTTCCAAGATTTGGAAGAGGGGGGGGGCATTGTCCTTGCTCTCAAAACACCTCCCCAAAAGAATGAAATCTCCTGCACGAGATTGAAAATGCTATGGTCCTCCATAGTGACGGTGCATGTGAGATTTTTCTTGGTGTTTTTGACTCGATGAGGCATATAGCCACCTTTGAAAGCAAAAACATCAGCTTACCCAGTCAAATGCAGAAGACTGACACCGGTCAAAGGATATTAAAATACTGTATATTTCAGATGGAAGCAATAACAGTAGCTCTCAGGACAGATGCCAAAGTTTCATGCTGTTGCACATTTTCAAGGCAGATATGGCACTGGTGCCCATCTCTTATACAGAGAACTTAGTGACACTGCAACTATAATTACAAAATGTGCAAAAGCTGTAAAAAGATAGAGTGGAAATAACATAACTAATGTAAACGGTGCAAAGTAATGCAATATATGTCTTATGAGATGTATACATAAATGGTTAACTTTTTATTGAAACAAAATTTAATGGCAGTTTACTCTAATATATTCATTTGAATACTTTCAGGGAAGTATGAATACTCCTCCTACATCTTCACACTTCCCCCTCCTACGACTGCAGCAGCCCCCTCCTTGCTTCCTTCCGGCTCGCTAAGTCTATCTTTAGCTCACCCTTGTCCTTCTGTACTCAGTCTGTCCTACTTCCTTATTTTCTTCCCCTTTCTATTACTCTAATTTGCAACCTTCCCTTCCCAATCTCTTCATCTTCCACTGTTCCTATACTTGCTTCCATCTCCCCTTCTTCCCATACGACCTGCTGGCCTTGCCCCTTCGTGGGGCTCACACATCCCGAAAGGGTGGGTTGGCCTCCTGGCCCCATTCTCCCTTTAACATCTGTTACTCTCTCATTTGATTATACTCTAGCTCTCACCTCAGTTCTTATAGCGAATATATTAAGGTTGCACACAATTTGTGAAATTGTTTAACATATGTCTATTGTTTAGTACCTAGCCTTCACCTTGTGATGTCAGTTATCAACACTTATGTACCGACAATGTGAATTATGTGCAGTCCATCATTGTTTTGCCACTTCCTTGTTAATTTTGAGTACTTCTGTAATTTATTGTTGCTAACCCCACTCCGCCTGCCCCCCCCCCGGATGCACCGGGGGATGAGCTATTGCAGCTCAGTGTGCCTTTCCTGGTGAAACTTTTTCAAATAATAAATAAGATTATTGAGAGGGTATACTGTGTATACATACAGGGTGTGAAATTCCTATATCTTAGGTGCCCTAGGGCAGGCACTTTTGTACTAGGATACCTACTGCTCTTCTGTGCCTGCCCGCCAGTGCACCTAAGGTATTCCTGCTGCATTCTGTTTTTCCCGATGTGCTGTGGCTTTAAATGAGTGGGTAACTTGAGCTGGGACTGCGCAGGCACAGAGAGCCAACACCGGGACACGATCACAAGGTACACCTAACTGCTCGTCCCAGTGTCAGCTGAGTGCTAAGTTGTGAGTGCTTGGGGGGGGTCGTTGTTTCTTTGGCATGACCTCTAGCCAGCCACAATGCAGCAGAGGCGGGTTTGCGCGATCAGGCGCCAATCGCATACTGTCTCGACTGCTTGCCCACCCCCCCTTCAGTGCACATCACAGACCTGTCGGAAAGCACAGCATTCGGCGCTATAGTGTGGAACTGTTAGGAGTCGGACGTGCCTGCTGTGAGAGCGAACCTCGACTGAGTGTGACCAGCAATCATGATTGCAGATTACAATTAAACTTACAGAAAAAAATAACAAAAGCTCTTTTAAGAGCTACTGTGCTGCACTGCTGCCTAGTGCCTACTATATTACTCCACTGTGAGGTGGGGGGGGGTCTGGGGGGACTCTGATTTAGGCGGGAGAGGTGGGTAAGATGCAAACAAAAAATTACCCTTAAAATTAAAAGCTCTATTAAGAGCTACTGCCCAAATTACTCCACTGTGAACTGGGGAGACTTTGAGGCGGGTGAAACTGTGAGAGTGTACTCGTGGTGATTCTGCAACCTCGACCAGACGGAGCAGATATAAAACGAATTACAATTTACCCTTACCAGTTACCAAATATTTACCATATGGTGTTTTCTTTTATTTCTGGGGTGAAAATAGTAAACTTAGAAGGAACAACAACTCTGGAGGGAAGGGCTACAATCTGCAGTGCAGACAAAGGGAGGGAGGGACTCTCAGACTGTCACTCGGCTAATTAAAACAGCTGTAAATTAGCTGATCTAAAGTGCAGCTGGTTAATCACAGTTTGTGGTCTGGAATTTGGACTGTAGTGCAAGGCAACAGGCAGACTACCGAAAATAAGAAGCTACTAGACTAGATAGTCTTGGTGTTGGTGCCTGGCTGCCATACATATACTTTTCAGGCTGCAGTAGCGGTCTATTTTTCCCTCAGTTGCTGCTACCTCACAGTTTCTTGGGAACTTTACTGTAAAACACTAAAACCTGTCTCTCCTTCCTAGACATTACTCTTTCTCTATCAGTAAAACAAAAGCTGAGACTGAGGCAAGGGTTAGGCATCACATAAAAAAATAAGTAAAGTAATATTGGAGGGAGCAGAAAGCAGAGGCTGAGATTGTATTTTAGAAAGGCGTGGTGGGAGCTCACTCAGCTAGTAGAGCTATTGCCCTCCCTGGCCCTGTGTTGTAAAAAGTACATAACCTAAATAGATAAAGGTTGAGAGGGGAGTGTTGCTGCCAATCTATAAAGTTGAATTAATTCTCCTCTAACCTCTGTTCTCTATAAATAAAGGGATCTGAAATAAAGCCTGTTAAAGTTTAAAGCCGTTTTACAAGCTACTCAAACTACCTAAAATCTGAATACTGTTATAAAAAAAACTTAAGCTTTTTTACAAGCTACGCTATCTAAAATCTGAATACTAGTCTGTAAAAAAAAAAAAAAAAAAAGTTAGCTTTTTACAAGCTACGCTAACGCTGAGTGGACTAATACTGAATACTGTTATAAAAAAAAAATCTGTTACCCTTTGACAAGCTACACTGCGTGTGGACTATCTAAAATCTGAATACCTGTTATAACAATCAGACAACACAGTGTCAGGTTTTCTTAAGTTTATTATAAAAAAAAAGACACGACACACTTTTTTCCTTGTAGCATTTATTAATAGAGTAACACAAATAAAAAATTCTTAATCAGTATTCACAAGTTCAACTCCAAACAGCTAGGCAGACACCATGGGTCTTTTTAAATTTGGATTTAAGAGAAAGCGTTTTGGTGACTGCGGTAGCTGCTGTGAAACCGTTATGACCACCGAAGTTTCCTCAAGTGCTACTGCTTGTACTGAAAGCCAAGTTAAGGCCCCAAAAGTTAGAAAATTTCAGGAATCCTGGAAAAAGGGCCCGAAGTGGCTTACGTATGACACAGATAAATGTGCCATGTTCTGTACATGGTGTCAGAGTTGTAATAAAAGCCAAAGCAAAAATAATTTCAGAACTGGATGCAGTACTTTTAGAGTACACATTATCTCAGCACATGAAGTGTCTGTAGCGCACACAAGTGCTGAGATGGCAAACGGCATACGGTAAATAAAACAAAAGTTGGAGAAAGACCAGTAGAGAAATCCATACAATTTATGGAACAAAAGAAATGGATCAAATTTGTAAATTGTTCTGTACTGCATATTACGTTGCTAGGACCGAAAGGCCTTTCAGGGATTTTCCTGGGTTGATAGATTTACAAAGATGAAATCATGGGGATGATGCTATGAGTCACAGTTACAGTAGTGACAAGCAATGCCGTGTCTTCACTATATTGCCCAAGATATTCAAAGCACTACTGCTAGTCTACTACAAGACAATGATGACTTTTCATTTCTTGTTGATTCCTGCACAGATAAGTGTGATTGAGGAGGAGGGCATTTATGTACCTGTTTCTGAAAATGGCCTACCTGTAAAAAAAAGATTTCTTGCACTGAAACCTGTCAGTGTCCCTAATTCAGAAAGGATTTTAAATACTGTGATTAATGCTTTAGAGGGTGAAGGTGGTTTAAAGGATGGTGGTTGGAAACATAAGCTAAGTGCGGCATCTGATGGTGCTGCTGTAATGTTGGGGAGCACTTCAGGTGTCCTTAATCGAATAAAGCAAGATTTCCAGTGCCCATACCTCATTGACATACACTGCTGTGTACATCGTTTAGAGCTTGCTGTAAAGGATTCGTTCAGAGACTGTCCCTTTTACAAGTCATTAGAACAACTTCTGCTGAACATTTACTCGTTTTACCACAGGTCACCAAAAAGTTGGAAAGGCCTACAGGAAACGGGATTCCTTTTAAATATTAATGTGGTCAAACCAGTTAACACTGGTGGCACTAGGTGGCTTGCACACAGAGAACGGGCCGTTTCTGCCCTTGAAAGGAACTGGGCTGCATTAGTGCCTCATCTTGAACATGTGTCACTGACAGACAAGCAGGATCATGGCCAAAAAGCACTAGGAATACTTAAAGTGCTTAAGACTTTAAAATGTGTTATATACATGAACTTTCTGAAAGTGGTTTTTGGTTACTTATCTGCTTAGTCTGTGCTTTCAGCAAGAGGATGCCACTGTTGAAAAAGTTCACAGCAGAGTAGAAAGCACAATTCAAAAACTAAATGGTCTCTTGAATCAAGAAACTCTTCACCACATAACACTTGCATCTGTACATGAGAACCTAACTCAGTACAACAGTGTTGACTTAACTAATGAAACTAGCAGGCACAGATCAGGTTTTCCTTCAGACATTGTAGAAGCCACAATTTCAGAGATCAAAAAAATTCTTCAGAAAACGTCACAGCACATTGAATCTCGCTTTCAGTCCTTCACAACCAATAAAGTGCTACTAGCTGCAAGAGCTTTAAATTTTCAGTCCTGGCCAACATCCACAGAGGCACTTGAAACATATGGCGATCAAGCAATTCAAACAATTGTTGATCACTATAAAGTGGTCCTAGAGTCTCGTGGAGTTGATATTACTTTGGTACTGCTGGAGTGGCTAGACTTAAAAAAGCATGTACTCCACTTGCTGTCTGTTGAAAGTTGTAAGTCTTTGAAATTGTGGCAGAAAGTGATTCTTGCGGATGTGCAGGATCAACAATTTCAAAATGTGCTGGCCATTGTCAGAATCATTCTCCTGATTCCTGTTCACACTGCTGCTGCTGCAGAACGAGGCTTCTCTCTGATGAGAAGAATAAAAAATGACTGGAGGGTTGGATTACGCCCAGACACCCTACACAACCTAATGTCTATATCTCTGAATGGACCCCAGCTTAGTGACTATAACCCTGAAGGTGCCATATCACTGTGGTGGAAAAATGGCAAAAGAAGGCCCACTCCCAAAGCTTATGGCTCCAGAACACTGTCGCTGCATGCTGCGTCTGCCAGCCGTAGTGGTGGTGATGAAAACGAAAGTGCTTGGTCCAGTGAAGGTGACTTCTAAAATTATGTAAACTAAGGGGCGGCATGTAAATAGTTTGGGCATGTACATTTTCTTCTTACATGCCCAAGTGGGCATGTACTTTTTTTCACGAATTTCATACTCCTGTATACATATGTTGCATATTTGAATCCATTTTTAAATGCATGAGAAATACAGTTTGACATTCATTCAAATTAATACAGCAAAGGGAACCTGTCTAAGTACTAAGATTCACAGGAGTGGGGCAAGTGGAAGCTCTCGGATCCCCTTTGTGATGTGCTTGCAACTTAAATTGCTATATGATCTCCCTTCTGAGCTGTTCCGAAGAAATTTAAAATGATGGCCAAATCCACATTTCACTATATGGGTTGCCAGTGCATTCTCTTTTGCAGTTGCATGCTTCTGTTCACATGTGTGGTCTTTACATTTTTTTATTGTTTTACCAATATAAAGGCAATTGCATATGACCATATATATGCAATAGAAGTACTACAATCAAAATAGAATCTTGCTTCATACAGTTTGTCTGAGTTGGGGTTAGGGAATTCATTAGTCTTCAGCTTGTACAAAACTTTCAAAAAAGCACATCCATCTGAAAGTTGCATGTGGACTGTTATATTATTTTGTTTTTCCTTTTGATGTGAACTACGTATAGCCAAATCTCACATTAGTACCTCAACAGTAAATCATTCTTGGGGGTATAGATGCAGTTACTGGGTTTGGGCTCTGTCTGTGAAATGTGACAGTTTACAGTAATGACCTTCTAAATGGCTTTAGTTTGTGGGGTATACACGGTAACACAGGGGTGGTGGTAATATTGGAGGTGTCCCTTCTGTTATGTACATAGTTTTCTGGGAATAGTATCCACGACTGCCTTGGCCTGTTGCACAAACACCAGGATTGTATCCCCTCTCAAGGAACTGATTGCTAAGCTGAGCTTCCTCATGTCACAATTGTGGTGTGGAAAAGTTTCTTTTCAGTCTCACAGATTGTCTCTCAGGAATGTTTAGTACTGTCATGGGTGATTACTAGTAAAATGAAGCACTGAGTTCCAGTCCGACTTTCTGTGGCGTACTTTTTACTTCTGAAAGACCATCCTTGGTCATTGTAAGGTCTAAGAAATCAGTACTGTTTTCTATAATTAAGTGTACATTTCAGATGATTAGAGGCTTCAAGATATGTGACATATTCAGACAGTGTTAGTGGTGCCATGCCACACTATGACGTCAGTAAAATATCTAAAGGTCCAGCTGGTCCCTAAATGGATTAACTTCTGGTGGCATGACTGTCCTTTCCCCACATGCCCAGGCAAACATTTGTATAGTCGGCAGCGAAAGCTGCCCCTTGGCTGTTACTTTTACATGCAAATAGTGTTGGACTTTAGGATTATCCGTGAGAGACACACAAAATTTAACAAAAGACTGTGAGTGGGATGTTTTCTCATGTGAAGCTTCCCTGAGTGCAGATCCCTAGGTATAATCTTGTACAAGGCCTGTAAGTCTAAACTGGCAAAGATAGTGTCCTGTACAATACTTAACATGTTGCCCATTTCATTACTGTATCCAGGGAAAGGAATGTCAATGTCCCGAATATGGGTGTCTACAAAATCAGCCAGTGGCTTTTTTTTTTTTTTTAACTTGCCCGGCTTCCAAGACTTCAGAGGAGGCCTTGTATCTCCTCCTACTCCGTCCGCCAGGGCAATCCCCCAAGACATCCCAACCCCAGTTTCATTTGTGCACGTACGGCCAGGGTTGTTTGCATTTTTTCCCCCTGTTTTTCTCCCATCCCACTGGGACGCCAGCCCGAAGGACGTATGTCCAGACTGATGTGCTGATGCACGCCGACTGCCAGGCGCCTAACAGCGTCCCCCCTCCCCCGACTCCATGGAGCAGAGCCACCGGTGCCTCGAAAGCCCATGCTTCCACCGGCTTCATGGGCATCGGGTGCTAGAAGCACCCTAGTGTCCCACCCAGAAGAGAGAGCATCCGTGGGGCAGCTCAATCCTCCTTGCGCCTCCTAAACCCCACAGCAGCAGGAGTCCATTACCCGAACCCGGGCGCTGGCGTGGCGTGAGGTGTGGCATCCAGCGCCTCAACCCTCCACACCGGCTAGCCAGTGGCTCTTTGAGTGAGCTGATGCTGGACACTACCCGTCTCCCCTGGTGGTTCCTTTAATTTCTCACGCAGTTGTGGTAAATGGTATGTGGTTGCACAGGCTGGTTGTTAAGCAGTCAGGAATTCACATCTGTTTAGAAATCCAGGTGTGCATAAATGTCCTTATGTAGCATAATGCAGGGTTTTACATTAAAAAAAATTGATTAGCAGTTTAACCGTGAACGTGCACGTGCTAATCATTTGTGAAAATGCGTAGCACTTGGCACAGACTAATAAGCGGAATTTGTCAAAAATATATATTAATGTGCACTGTCATGGACTCACTCAATAGTTGGCAGTCTACTGCTAAGCATTTCTAGAAATAGTTGGCATTACTCAGTTTTGCATAGTGTCCTTGAATTTATCAGTAGGGTCAAGAGTTCAGACCTTCTAGAATATGGTATTGGAGGACTGTCTGTACACTTTAGCTTCATATTTTGTTCCCCTCCATCAGCGTAGTGAATCTCCCCCCCCCCCCAAAAAAAAACCCCGTAGGTTTCATAACCTCGTGATTGGCTTGTAACGGTTCAGTAGTTTGCCCCTCAGCTCTAGTAAACTTATGGAAGCAAGGTTTAGGTACGTTTTCAAGTAGACAGGCCAGTTTGTGTTTTCAGGCACTTGTCCATGTCAGAGCGGCGGATTAGTGAGTGGTAAGTGATGATTTTGGTCTCCAGGCGTAAGTCATGTAAGGGTCGAACATTTTCATTAGAGAAATGTGTACTCTCCGCTCCTGTTGCAGCTAATCTTGACTGATAGTGGTACAGTTGTAGTGGACTCTGTTCTTCCTATGATAGAATGCTTGTAAATTGAGCTTGTGTGCGACACTTGAGATCAACATTGTGTCAAGTTGACTTCCTTGATCAGTTGGGGCGAAAGGGCCTTTTCTAAGGCCCTCCTTTCGTTGTCATTTAAGAGGTAGTCTGAGATGTTAATGAGGCTAGAGCTGTTAACCGGTGGCCTCTGCCCTGTAGATTCTGACTGTTGCTCTGTGCTCTGGCTGGGTCTGTAGATCTTCTGATGTTATCCTTCGGTCCACAGTCCTCTTCTTGTATGACCACCCTCTGCCCCACGTCTCCTCTTGTGGGACCTCTCTGAATCGGGCAGTCCAAGGACTGCGACAGGGTAGGCATTCGGTAATAGAAGCTGCTGGGGTATTTCTGGCTGCAAATGTAGTTGTTTCAGCGTTGGAAACGATCCATCCTGGCTGTCCCACAAAACACGCTGCTATTCAGTGGTAGAGCTTCCTTTGAGTCCGACCTACTGGTGTCCAGCTGGTTATATGTAGTTTGTGGCTTTAAGATGAAACATGAAAGCCTGTTGGCGTTCTTACTCCAATCAAAAATGTGTTCCTCTAGATAATCCAACGGATCATGTTTGAACTACTTCTGCTTAACTTTTTTTCATTCTTCAATCATATCGATTAATGGTAACTTCCAAATTTGTCCTGTACTCCTGGTGTTGTTCTGATGTGCTGAATGATTGTTGTGCAGTTACTTTATTATTGCTGTTTCGCCTCCTCTATCTGCGTAGCATCACAATAAGTCCATTTGTGACTTAAGTAAATGCAGTTGCCATCCAGTAACGGAGCAATCCATCTCAGTGCTGAATGCTTGCAGCTTTACCAGCCTAAGACCATGTGGCACCTGGTTAATGCGGAGATGGTCCTCTAGCATTACACCTTGCCAGTACAGCCTTCTAGCTCGCAGTGCAAATCTCTCTAATAAAATGAAAACCTCCTGAGTTGTCTTTACATCATTTTGTGTCTGGTAATAAAGTGCTGTTGGAGAATTCAGTGGATGTCCTAGTTAAAAGGGGATTTTACTTGCCTTCCTTGTAGAATGAAGATTCGGTGAAGTTGTTTACACAAGGATTCAACAGGGGGGGCTCCTCTGCTGCTGCCTGTAGGTTGCAAGGGCGTCGTGCTTTCCTGTTTGCATCACTGCCCTGTGCTTATCATGGAAGACTGAAAGCTCAGTTGGATGGAGATTTAGGAACAGAGAAACTGAAGCCGTAGTGGGAATAAGTGCAGGCACAAGCAAAAACTCTGCAGGCGCAAGCAACAGATGCTCAAGACTGACGCCAGTCAAAGGATATTAGAACATTAGAATATTTCTCTCTTCTAAAGCTGGTCTCCAGGCTCATCACTTTTGGGAGGTCCTTTCTAGAACCATGTGACAGGAAGGAGGTATACAGACTCCTGCAGGAAGGTGGTACCCTCCCACTCATGTCCTCCAGGTGTCAGTTTACTTCCTGCCTGTCTAGTGGTAGGAGCTCTGCAGGACCTCTGTCACAGGAGTGACAAAACCGAAGACTTCTGTGAGTCAGCTTTTTCTATTTTTGGACAAAATTTTATAGTGCTCCGGAGCACTAGTGTAGGGACCTCTCTCAGCCATGCAAGCTATACAGACGGGCTCCCTGCTCCCCCTCTCACCCCTCAGCTTCTTCCCGTGTTCAGAGCCCCAGCGAGGCAGTCACACATCCGGTCGACAGCCCCGCTGATCAGCTTTTATACGGGCATTTTTCCCAGCAGCTTGTCGACGGGCGCCTGGAGCTTCTCTTCCGTCGACGGCGCAGGAAGCTTAGGCCGTTGACGTGCCTGCCTGTCGGTAAGCTGTGGGATCGCATCAGGCTCTCCGATGCCGCACAACTAACACGGGAACATTAGCGCTATTCAGGCAGGCGGAGAGGCAGGCAACTGGGGGGTTGGAAGGGGGCAGGTTATTCCTCTACTTGTCGTCTAGCATTATCTACTCAGCTCGTCGACGAATCTTGTTGTGAGGGAAGCCAAAGCCTTAAAGGGACCAGAAATGCATAAGCCTAGAGTGCAAGGCAATAAAAAGCCAGAGCCTTCACGGGACTGGAAGGCTCTAAGCTCCGTTTTCATGTCAACAGACATTTTCCAAAATACTTCAAATAACAATATCATGGCATTAACTAAAGATAGCCCCCCCCCGGCGGCAGAAAGTGCCACAAATGCAGAACACCCATGCTGGCCACATTCACAGGGTCTCTGTGTCAAATGCGACAATGCAACCTCTCGACGAGGCAGCCGAGGGATCCGCCTCAGAATCCATGAGACCAACCCTGGGGTTGGGGACAGTCCCCCACCCTAGAGGGGCCCTAGCCCCAGATCTAATAGAGAAACTGAATAGAGCCTTCACCATCCACCCCTCATGTTTAGACATCCTTCAGCAGTCTCTGGAGCCCAGGACCCATAGGAAAGCCGCATGCAAGCACACTCCCTCCCCATCATTAGATGAGGACCCCCCCGCACCTCATGGCACGATGGGAGGAAGAGGAAGAGACCCAGATCCGGCAGTACTTCCAGACCCAGGGACACAGCCCATAGGAAGCACAGGTGAGATAGGTCACCCACAGGGTCCGGCTATACATCCTTAGAAGAGGGAGAACTCCTAAACTCTGATTCCGACTCAGACTCCTCACCAGCCAGAAACTTTGATTTGGAAGATCTAGATTTTTTTTTTTTTTTTTATTAAAAACGTGTCTGAGGAGATCCACTTGAGCTCTCCTTCTCCTCCAGAGCCCAAGCCAGCATTCCGGCTAGTGTCTGCTTCGAAGCTAGTGGCTGCTTTTCCCCTCCCGGCTATAGAGGACCTCTTAAAGGAGGAATGGCAAGGACCCGAGCGTTATTTACTTGTCCCTCGCCACTTAACCAGACTCCTGAAATTCAACGAGAAGCCTTTGGAGAAATGGCTCGACTGTCCTAGGATAGACCCTCTTATCTCAAACCTCATGAAAAAGACTTATCCCAGCAGAAAGTGGAGCCTCCTTGCGGGACCCGGTGGATAGGAAAGTGGACGCTTCTCTAAAGAAAGCCTTTCAGTCCACCACAACCTTCTTCAAGGCAGCTGCGGCTAATCTCTACTCGGCTAGAGCTGTGCTCTCCTGGGCCACTGATCTGGCATTCCAGCTCGCTGATGAGCCAGAGAATAACTAACCTATTTTACAGCACTTACAGCTCATGGGACTAGCTTCTTCCTATTCAGCTGACCTATTGGAAGAGGCAGTCAGGTGTGCAGCAAGGGCTGTTTTACCAGACCTCAGCTCGACGCAACTTAGGGCTGCGAGCTTGGCAGGCAGATGCCTCCTTGAAGATGCATTTGGTAAACGCCCCTTACGAAGGAGGTCTTCTCTTAGGCTTGGCTCTAGAGGAGGCTGTCAAGGAATCTGGAGAAATGGCGAAAGTGCGAATGCCACAAGGCCGGGGAAGGAACAAGCCCTGGGCCTCAGGATCCAGACAGAATTTTCGTGCCCAAAATTATTCCAGGGGTCGGAACAAGTTGGTTCCAGGCAGACCATCCTGGTTCAGCTCGCGCAACCAATGAAGCTTCTAAGGTGGCAGGGGAGGCGCCCGAAATACAGAGGGCAACTCCAAAAAAATCACAGTGGACTCACGGACCCATCTTCATGTTGGGGGCAGCCTTTCCAGCTTTTCTGAGGAATGGGTCCGCACCACCACGGACAAGTGGGTATTGGATGTAATCCACAAGGGTTACTTCATAGTTCGACTCCTGGCTCCCTCCCCCGCCCCACATGGTGTCTTCACCAGTCTCAAGAAACCCAGTAAGACGAGCGGTGACCCTGCAAGCGATTACAGATCTCATACAGGCAGCAGCGATCGAAGAAGTTTCCGCTCCAGAAAGGAACAGAGAGGTGTACTCCCTATTCTTCATAGTGCCAAAACGCTCTGGGTGCTTCCAGCTAGTGTTGGATCTCAAGTTTCTAAATGGCTTTGTTCGTCACAGAACATTCAAGATGGAGACCCTGTCCTCCATCATCTGAGAAATCCATCAGTGGGACTTTATAGCCTCAGTAGATTTACAGGATGCTTATCTGCACATTCCTATCTGGAAAGCACACAGTCAATTTCTAAGATTCAAAGTGGAAGGTCACCATTTTTAATTCACGACACTACCCATCAGCCTGCCCCCAGAGTTTTCTCCAGAGTCCTAGTGACAGTGCTCGCTCGCCTCAATGCAAGAGATCCAGCTCTTCACATACCTGGATGACATTCTCATCAAAGCCTCAGGATACGGTCAAGCAGTTGTTCAGGCAGTGACGGAGGTCACCCAGTGCTTTTCCTCTCTGGGGTTTGTAATTGATCTGAAGAGCAGCTGTCTGTGACAGTCTGTCTCTGAGCCATCTGGGGGTGAATATCAACATGATCCAAAACAGTTTTCCCCACATAGTTGAAATTTAAAGAACTGAGGGACCTCATTTTCAAATTCCATGCAGCCCAATCTCAGCCGTTCCGCTCCTTCTTGCAACTCTTAGGGACGATGGTCTCTTTGGCAGACTGCCCCCTGGGCACTAGTCCACATGCAGTCTCTCCAGTTAGGTCTCCTCCAGCAGTGGTTCCAGTCGAGGGGCACAATGGACCAGAGGATTCAAGTATCTTGCCAGGTGAAGGAATCCCTGATATGGTGGACTCAGTAGAATATCATCATGAGGGGTCTCAGTCTAGGACACCCTCACCAGCTCAGTCACCACCGATGCCAGTCTCCGGGGCTGGGGGGCACATTTGGAACAGCTCTCGACACAGGGCAAGAGGTCTCAGGTGGAGTCCCTGTAAAGCATCAGTGTACTGGAGATGCAGGCAGTCTGCCTGGCACTGCAGCAATTCAAGACGCAGCTTTTCCACTGGGACGTCCTCATACTTACGGACAATCGGACGACAGTGGCATACATCAACCGCCTAGGAGGCACAAAGAGCTCTCGGATGCTGCGAGAGGCTTTTCTCTTCCAGTGGGTGGAAGACAACCTGGTAAGTCTTAAGGGCAGCATATATCCCAGGCCAGGAAAATGTCACATCAGATTGGCTAAGTCGAAAGGACATCTACCAGGGGAGTGGGAGCTCAAGAACAGCACCTTCCAGCTCACCACGGAGCGGTGAGGCCACCCGCAGGTAGATCTTTTCGCCTGCGGAAAAAATTACAAAGTTCCAAGGTTCTGCTCTCTCAGCAAGGACGAGAAGGCCATAGCACAGGACTCAACTGGGGTCAGTTCGATCTCCTGTATGCCATTCCTCCATTTCTGATCTTATCAAGGGTACTGCACAAGATTGCCTAAGATGAAGCGCAGGTGATTCTGGTTTTCCCACACTGGCCCCGCAGACTGTGGTTTCCCCGATTTTTAGTCCAGATGTGTCTCCAGTCTCCCATAGCGTTCCAAGTAAGCCCAGACCTACTACATCAGGGACCTATGCTGCACCCAGGTCCTCACAATCTGTCCCTCTCGGTGGGGAGATTGAGCGGGGAAACTCTCAGGGAGTTGGGGTTCTCTGCACCTGTCATAGAAACGATGATTCAGTCCAGGCAGGCTGCCTCCTCCAGGGGTTTATTATAGGATCTGTAGAAAATTCCTGTTCTGGTTACGAGACACCTCTTTACTGGATGAGACTCTTTACCTACCATACTTAAGTTCCTTCAGAAGGGTTTCGACAAGGGCCTCCAACCGGCTACCTTAAGAGTCCAGGTGTCTGCTTTAGGGGAGCTCCTGTTCGCAGACGCGGGCAAATCTTTAGGAGCTCTCCCTCATGTTAGATTTCTGAGAACAGCAACCTTGAAGCGTCCTCCAATAAAACCTGTAGTACCTCCTTGGAGGCTCAACCTGGTACTCCAAGCACTCACCAGACCACCTTTCGAGCCCTTAAAGGAGGCATCCTTACTTCATCTCACTGTGAAGGCCATTTTTCTTTGCAGTCGCCTCAGCCCGACGCACCAGTGAGATAGGAACCTTGTCATTCAAAGAACCTTAACCATATTTCTAGGGACATGGATATGTTCATCCACATTGTCTGGCAGGTATCCTTGCCACTTTAAATCTTGCCGGAAGGTCTTCAAGTTGGCTCCTCCCACCCACCCGGGTGGTTAAAAATCTCGGCTCCGCCCCATGACGCCAGATCTTCCTTACTGCTTGGAAGCTCAGGTTCCTCCTTAACGCTCTGCGTATAAGACTGGTTCCTAATTCTTGGTTTTCCGAATTTAAAGTTTTTGCTTAAGACTTGGTCTTCTATCCTCATGACTCGATGGACAAATCGACTCGGTTTGGCGGTGCCTTGTGGGCAGAATGTCTCGGATGGATATGCACTCACGTGTGTGTACTGTTTTGGGCTTGAGCACGACCCGCGAGCTTGCGACCTGTGCTCTTCCTTCTCAGCCTCGTCCTCTAAGACCGTGCTGCCGGTTTACAACTGGGGCGCCCCGAGAAACGTTTTCCACCGGTTAAGTCAAAAGAGGCCCAGTCGGCGGTTTCCGCGGCGGCGGGCTCGGCGGATCAGCTAGAGCAGATGATCGCCCTCAAAGAGGAGGCGGCGCGGGACGCATCTTCCTCGACCGTGGCTTTTATTCCGCTTTCCCTGGGTTCCTCTTACACAGCTTCTTTTAAGGAGCTTTGTCTGTCCCTCTCCACTAGGGGAGAGGGACCAACGTCTGCTGGACCTTCTTCTCGGTCCAAGAAGAAAGACAAGGGTAAGTCTCTTCTTCGACGCTCTTGGGAGCGGGAAAGGTCCTTCTCCCCGAGTTGTCGGCCATCGACTTCGGTCGATCGTTCGGCTTCGGCCACTGGTCTCACGGTGTCCCCGTTAGGTCAGTTGACTGAGACTCCCGTCGACGCAGTCGAGATCTTTCTCGACCCGTTGGACGGGTTGTCGACCGGCGAAGCCGAAAATCCCCTCCCCCCGGTTCCCCTGGTGGGAGTTGAGGATCCCGTGGGCTTGCCAGTGCCTCTGGTTCCGGAGCCCTTGGGTGTTCCCTCCGAGCCGAGGGAGGAGCCGGTTCCACCCATCCCCTCTCTGCACCGTCCTCGGAAAAGCCGAGGTTCTCGGTCTTGGTCTCGGACTTCTTTGCGGTCCAGCCGATCCCTCCATCACAGGCGGTCTTGGTCTCGGCACGCGGTGCGGTGCCGCCGTCTCTTCCTCCTCTCGGATGAGAGGCTTCACGCCAGTTGCGCCGACGACACGAGACCTCATGTGGCAACAGCTCCTTTTGACCGGGAATAAGCTGACTCCTTCCCCGGCCATTAAGTGGCTGTCACCGGAGCGACTGAAACAACCCCCTGTTTTACCTGAGGAGCCTGTTGTCAGGCCGGTTGTTCGGCCGAAACCAGCTGCTCCACCGATTCCGGTGGAACCTCCGCCTCCACAGCCGCGGTTTGGGGGCTCCGACCAAGAATTCTCGGTCGGCTCAGGGTCTGCCCCATAGGCTGTCGGTCACCCTCACTCCCGATCGCCCTCGGCAGGTGGAGGGTGGCTCAGGCTTGAGGCAGCTCTTTGCGGACTCTTCTGAGTCTGACGACGATTCCTCCTCCTTCTTCAAGCGAGTGGACTTGGATTCCTCTGGAGGTCAGTCGCTGGACGACAGCCCTTCGTCCTTCCTGGGGTTGCTCAGACTCATCTCGGAATCCACCGGGATGCAGCTCGAGTCTGATCCAAGCCGGCCTAGGTATTCCCTCATGGAGATATTGGACCGAGGGATTCCCTCACGGAGGTTTTCCCTGTGGCTGAGGCCATTGTGGGCCCAGCCTTGGAGCTCTGGCAGCGTCCTGCTTCCCGTCCTGTGCCTTCGGCCAGGATGGCCAGGAAGTATGCGGTTCCTACTGGTTCCCTGTCCGGTTTCTCGGAACATCCCTCAGCCGAGGGGTTAGTTACCGACAGCGTTTTCCGGCGTGCCGGAAACGCTAGGGACATGGACAAACCTCCCGACAAGGAGTCCAAGAAACTGGACTATGCCGGGCGAAAAGTCTACACTGCGTCCTCCCTTGGCCTTCGTCAGGCCAGCTCGGCCATACTGATAGCACATTTTTCTCACGCCCTGTTGGGCTCCTTGGACGAGGTGGTCCCTCATCTCCCAGCTGACCTGCAGACCACGGTCAAGCAGATGCGGGGGCAGGGCAGTGGCCAAGCAGCAACTTCAGACTGCTTTGGACATTGGTGATTCATGCGCCAGGTCAGTAGCGGCTGCAGTGGCTATGCGCCGTCGGGCATGGCTGAGTATATCCACCTTCACAGCGGATACCCAGCACAAATTGGCGGATGTCCCCTTCTTGGGGACCCGACTCTTCGCCCTGGAGTGGAAGGCCACCTCCAGAGGATCGGAAAAGTCCAGTGCCACCTTGGACTCTGTATCATCCGCCCAGAGGGACAAGGGCACAGACCTCAACCCAAGCCTTTCGTCCGCTCATGCCTCGCACGCCGGCCCAGGAACACCAGGGCCAGCAGGCTTGCGCTTGTCATCCCAAGCCCAAGCCTGCGGCTTCCTCCTCCAGGAAGCAGGGAGGTAAAGGCCCAGGTGGTCCCTCGGCCGGTCCCTCCTCCAAGCCTGCATAGTGACGGGTTGAGGGGTGTCTCCCCTAACCTCGTCACCTCACCCCAGGTTTCCCTCGTGGGGGGACGGCTCCGGTACTTCCTTTCCGCCTGGTCTGCTATTACCACAGACAGGTGGGTGTTGGAGGTGGTAGGAAAGGGCCTGCCTCTGGAGTTCGAGCAGGCCCCACCCTTCAGAGCCGTCGCACCTCGGGAGGGCCTCGGGGTCCGAAGCCTTGCTGTCAGCTCGCCGAGCCGCATCGCTCTCCTCCTCGAAGGAGGTGATAAGAGGTGGCGGTCCTCCTCAAACCCGGGGTTCATGTCCAGGTACTTCCTGGTTCCGAAACGGACGGGGGGCTGACGCCCCATTCTCGACCTACACGACCTGAACAAGTTCCTAAGGTCTCGAACCTTCAGGATGGTCACTCTGGCTCAGATAATCCCATCCTTGGAACACGGCGTGTGGTTCTGCTCTCTGGACCTACAGGATGCATTCTTTCACGTCCCTATCCATCCGTCCCAACAAAGGTTCCTTCTCTTTCGAGCAGAAGGTTCCCTTTTCGAGTTCCAAGCCATGCCCTTCGGCTTATCTCCAGCTCCCAGGGTCTTCACCAAATGCATGGCAGTGGTGACAGCATTCCTGCGGCGCCGAGGGGTCTGGGTTTACCCTTACCTGGACGATTGGCTGATAGCAGCCCCCTCCAGACAGGAGGTGGAGCGGTCCAGAGATCTGGCCCTCTGGGTTTGCTCTCAGATCGGCCTCCTCATCAACGAGGCCAAGTCAGAACTCGAGCCGAAGCAGGTGATTCTTTTCATCGGGGCAGAGCTCGACTCTCTTCGAGCCAGAGCACGGCTCCCGGCGGACAGGGCCGAGGTTCTTTCTCCTTTGCCCAGTCATTTCTGGTTGGGCAATTGCGCCCTGCCCGGGAATTCCTGCGCCTCCTGGGTCTCATGGCGGCCTGTACCAGCGTGGTCCGTTGGGCCCGCTGGAACATGCGCCACCTTCAGTGGGGGCTGGCCAGCCAGTGGTCCCAACGCTGCGATCCATTGGACCAGCTAGTGACGGTGACCCAGGGGATGTGGAACGCTCTCCAGTGGTGGACCTTTCCAGTTCATCTGCAGGAGGGCATCCCGTTTGTCTGCCCCGAGCTGACGGTCTCTCTATCGACCGATGCCTCTCTGATGGGTTGGGGTGCCCATCTGGGGGAACACAGAGCACACGGCCTCTGGTTCCCGCGGGAGTCCCGATGCCACATCAATCTGCTGGAGCTCCGAGCGGTCCGCCTAGCTCTCACTGCCTTTGCTCCGCTTCTTCGGGGTCAAGTGGTCCGGGTCCAGACGGACAGTACCACGACCATGTACTATCTAAACCGCCAGGGTGGGACGCCCTCCATGCACCTATGCAAGGAAGCTCTCCGCATCTGGTCACTCGTGCGCAGCCTGGAGGCGGATCTCCTAGCCATTGATGTGGCAGGAGCCTCCAACACCCTGGCCGATGCCCTAAGCCGGATAGGGGCTGCCTCCCACGAGTGGTCTTTCCTGCCGGAGGTAGTACGAGATCTATTCTCCCATTGGGGCACACCTCAGGTGGACCTGTTTGCCTACAGGGAGAATGCGAAGTTGAGGCTGTTCCATGCCGGCCCCCTTCAGCAGGGCTCTCTGCAGGGTTGGATGCCTTCTCGAGGCCGTGGACCCCGGGCCTCTTCTGCGCCTTTCCCCCGTTCCCCTTGTTACACAAGGTGCTGCTCAAAGCAAGGAGGGACAAGGTGCAGGTGATTCTGATAGCCCCAGACTGGCCCCGCCAGTTCTGGTACCCAGATCTCCTCAGCCTCAGCTCCAGGCTTCCGAGGCAGCTTCCAGCTCTCCCGGACCTGCTCTGTCAATCAGGGGAAGGTATTCCATCCGGACCTTCAATCCCTGCACCTGACAGCCTGGTTCCTGAGCGGCTAGAGTTCCAGGTCTTGGGTCTTTCCGACGAGGTCCTCAACGTAGTTGAGGTGTCCCGTAAGGAGTCGATCAGAAAATGCTACGCCTTCAAATGGAAAAGGTTTTCCATTTGGTGTCAGGGCAAGGGCCTGGACCCTTCCTCCTGTTCCCTGGCGAGCATATTGGACTACCTGTGGTCCCTTTCTCAGCAAGGGCTTAGGTCGTCGACCCTTAAGGTGCACCTGGCAGCCATCTCTGCTTACCGGGCGCAGGCCGGGAAGCAGTCTGTGGCGCAGGAGAAAGTGGTCTGGCGCTTTTTCAAAGGCCTTGATCACATTTCCCCTCCGGTGCGAGAACCTCCACCTCCGTGGGATCTACTGCTGGTACTGGCAAAGCTCATGGGCAAGCCATTCGAACCAATACACAGGTGTGAACTCTCTCACCTGTCGTGGAAGACCGCCTTCTTGGTGGCTATCATGTCAGCCAGAAGGATGGGAGAGCTCCAGGCGCTTTCCATTGAGTCTCCTTACCTGGTCTTCCACAGGGACAAGGTTGTCCTGCACCCCCACCCAAAATTCCTTCCGAAGGTGGTGTCGGAGTTTCACCTTAACCAGGTGCTGACTCTGCCGGTGTTCTACCCCAAGCACACTTCGGAGGCCGAATATAGGCTCCATACTTTGGACCCTAGAATGGCGCTAGCTTACTATAAGGAGCGCACGGCTGAAATTCAGGGAGAGGTTCACCAGCTTTGTCACCTACGCTGAAGCCGCATCTGGCAGACCTGCAGCCAAGCGGACGATAGGCAGGTGGGTCACCTACTGCATAGATCTCTGCTATAAGTTGGCGGGCATGGAGCCTCCCAGAGGGATAAGAGCTCATTCACTGCCATACTGCTGCATCGGTGGTTGCTTCCAGGGACGTCCCTATCCAGGAAATCTGCAGGGCTGCTACCTGGAAGTCGGCACACAGCTTCATCACCCATTACCATTGACCTTGAGTCACGCCGGATGCTGGTTTTGGGGCCTCGGTTCCTCAGTCTCTCTTTCCCAAGTGTATCGGGTGTGTCTTGCCTCCCTCCTCCCGGAGAACTGCTAGAGTCTGCCAGACAGTGTGGATGAACAACATATCCATGTCCTAAATGCAGGTTACTCACCTGTAACTGGAGTTCTGAATGGTATATATTGTTCATCCACACGCACTCCACCCAACCTCCCGGCTCGACGCACTACCTGAGCTTCCAGCGGGCCAGATCTGGCGTCATGGGGCGGAGCCAGAGTTTTACCACCCGGGTGGGTGGGAGGAGCCAGCTTGAAGACCTTCCGGCAAGATTTAAAGCGGCAAGGATACCTGCCAGACAGTGTGGATGAATATATACCATTCCTAGAACTCCTGTTACAGGTGAGTAACCTGTTTCATCACTACTCAGTAGTAATGTGGATAGATCTGGCCTTTTTACCTAAAGTGATGTCTCATTTTCACTGCAACCAAGTCTTGAACATTCCCTCTTTCTGTCCTCACCCCAAGAATGAGCGGGAGAATTTCACACGCTTGATCCATGGAGAACACTCAAAATTTACATTGAGATCTGACTCTGTCTGTAAGACTTCAAGTCTATTCATCCGTGCCTCAGGCCCGAACATGGGTAAGAAGGCATCAAAGGACTCTATTACTACGTAGATTCGTTTCGCCATCACCATGGCCTACCAGAAGGCCGGGATCGACCTGCCGGGGTCAGTGCGAGCACACTCCACCCGAGCGTTAGCTACGTCCTGGGTGGACTTCAGAGAGGCTTCCCCAGCAGACTTGTGTAGAGTGGCCACATGGTCATCCATCCATACTTTCGCAAAATTCTACAAGTTGGATGTCGCCACCTCGCAGAGGCGCCCTTGGTCAGAGTGCAGGTCCTTCGGCAGTGGTGGGCCCATATGGGACGATGAACTTTCTTCCCACCCAGTAAGTGGAGGGATATACTGCTTTAATATATCGCAGAAGTGGTGAGCCTGGAGACCAACTTTAGGAGAGAGAGAAATAGAAATTTAAATACCTGTAAATTTCCTTTCTCAGACTGCTGGGCTCCGTGCCTCCCAGAATGCTGAAAGTCTGCCTCTGGCCGCAGGTTACACTAACCTTTCTTTTGTTTGTTCCAAGTTGTTTCTCCTCAGAAGACAAAGGCTATAGAAGTACTGACGTCTGGAGGAAATGAGTGGGGGGGTACCACCTTCCTGCAGAAGTCTGTATACCTCCTGCCTGTCAAATGGTTGCAGGTAGGACCTGCCAGAAGTGATGAGCCTGGAGACCAGCAGTTAGAGAAAGAAAATTTACGGGTATTTAAATTTCTGTTTATTCCAGATGGAAGCAGTAATGATGACTCCCAGGACAGCCATCAACATTTCACGCTTTTGGGCTTTTTTCAAGACTGACATGTCACCGGCACTCATCTTTTATTCATAACTAATGCCTATCCTGTAGTCGTATTGCACTCTGTGTTCATTTTCAGTATACAACACTACTATTCTGTTTATTGCACTAAGGGTGCGTTCAAAGGTCCTGCTGGTGCTGTAGGTAGTCCTTGGGGAGAAGGGCATACATGTTTATCCATATCTGGATGTTTGACTCAGTGTCTCAGCCTTGGACTGTGGTATAGGTGGCAATGTGGATGGTCTCCAGAGCATTGCAGTTACCATGAGTACTTGGCCATAGCAAGAGCTCACTGCACCTCATGTAGCTCAGTTCACTCCTGATGTCGGTGTCAACACAGCAGAGCCACAATGTGGCTTACAGCGGTCAGAGGGCAGCACATCTCGAAAATGTGGAACAGAGGCTACTGCCTGCAGTCCCCGCAAGGGCTGTCTGTCTTATGTAGGGTCTGATGGCAGCAAGCATAAACTTGGGACAGTGGACCAAGTGCTTCTCTAACCCCGTTTAGTTTAATTGGCTGCAAATGTTGGACATGCAGGTGAAATCCCTGTCTAATGCGGTTTGACTGTCTTGGAGAGCTCGTACCTCAGATGGGTGACCAGGGCAGATGAATTTTCTGATTTATGATGTACCAGTTAATAATGGACAGTGGATCACTCTCATGACCACCAGCTCGTTGGGCTGGGGAGTGATGCTAGGCATAACACTGGCTCTAGGGATATGGAGCCTTATGGAAAAGACACTTCCATCACTACTTCTTGAGATGGGAACAGTATTTAGGGCACTGCTCACATCCAGGGACGGATAGACAAATCAACACGTCCCAGTATGGTCAGACTATCCGGTGACTGTAGTGATGCCAAGGATGCAGAAATGCAGAGCAGCGATGGAGGTGTACGAGCTACTTAGTTGGGCGGATATGAATCTCTTGTTGACAGTGACCCTTGATGGGTCCTCCCTTCACCTACCAAGTTGACTGGCAGTGTTAACAAGTGCCACCCAGGGGAGTGTGAACTTACTAGGGAGGGGCGTCACTCGATTTGGTGGTGATGGGGAAACACTGATTCACTAATCGGTGGTCTCATGGCTTTAATGTTCAGTGCTACAAATTGAGTGCACCTCTCTATCCTGAACAGACACCCTTTTCAGTTGTTCTCAGAAAACTGTAAAGGGAACAGTCTGCACAGATACTGTCTAATAGTCTAGAACACTGTGGTACTGTTGAGGTGATGCACACTCCAGACCAGGCCAGACCTTCACCCGGGGTGGCTGCTGCTTCTGCTTTGTCTGCATCTGCTGCTTCGTCTTTCATGCACAGCATTGGAAGCTTTTCCCCTTGGCCTGTTTTACAAGCGTAGAAGATTTGTGATGGCAAAATACTCCACAATGGTTATCCACCTCTTGGTGCAATTCAGACAGGCCTCTACAGATGGGTCCTGTAGAAGAGTCCAGCATCAGTTTAGCTCATGGTGCACCCTTTTCTGGATCAAGCCTCAGCTGTCTGTCCAGAGTGTTGGAATTTCTGCAGAAGGGTTTAGACAAAGAGCTGTCAGCCCTCCCACGCAGGTGGAAGTTCTCTCGGCTGTCTGGGTTTATCTTGGATCCAACTCTCAGGCCCCTTCAGATGTCTGTTTCTTCAAAACATACCAAAGGTTCCACCCCAAAAGCTTGCAGGCTACACCTACATTGATGCTTCTGGTGGTCCTTTACACCACGAGGTGCCCCACGGTTCCTGTCCCTTAAGGTTCTCCCATGTGGCCATCTCTTGGCTAGTAGAATGTGTAAGATTCCAGCTTTTTTTGCATGAGGAGCCTGATGATTTACAAGGCAGAAGTGGTTCTCAGAACAGTGCCCTTCCTCTCTTCCTAGGCTGGCATCCAGCTACCACAGGCAATAGCAGATAGCGTTGCTCTCCTTCTTTTGGATCCAGAGGAATGTCATGGAGGACTGGCTACTTTCTTAGGTTCACTGTGCTCTTAGAGTTTGCCTCAGGCACGCTAAGCTCTTTGGCAATGCAGACACTTTGTTCAAACAACATGAAGTCTTGCTGTATTCTGACTATGTGCAGTGATCTCCAACCTTTGAACTGCCCCAGAGAGGAAAGTTAACTTTCCATGCAAGGCATGGAACGCTGAGCTCTAGCTCGGTTGAGCCTCTGTCTGCTGTTGTTTGAACCCCAACTGCCAGATTCTTTACTCCGCCTCACTGAACAGTCGCTCTGGAGATTTCCTCCTTCGCTCGGTTCAAAAAAGTCAGTGTCTTTTTTTTCTCTCTGTTTCAACCGAATTTCTACAATCTAACTTGTCGGTCAAGTCTCTGTCTCTGGTACCGTGAGTACTAGATAGGTTTCTGTATTAGTTTTCTATGTGGGGAACTTGTAAACACTGGATCGGTTCGGTTTGAACCGATCAGGTGTTTGAAAAAGTTTTTTCTGATTTATTAGTGTGGTAACCGGTCCGTATCGGTTCTAAAAAAAAAAAAAAGATTTCATTACGTTTTTTTCCAAGACCCGTAACACGGTCAGGAACCGATAGGGTGTCTTGCCTGGTGGATTGCCGAAAACAGGGTAAGTTTGGTTAGGACTGGCCATGTCTGAGAAACCCAAGAAAAAAACCAGGCCCACTGGGTTTCAACACTGTAGTGTGTGTGGGGAAGCCGTTGCTAAGGCTGATCCCCACACCACCTGTGTTTATTGTCTGGGGTTTGACCACCTTGATTCAGACTGCCAGATTTGCAAAAGTTTTCCCAAAGCTACCCTGGATAAGAGAATAGGTAGACTGAGGGAAAGGGAGGCCGAGAAGTCCGCTGCCCCGGATGGCCAGCCCGGTTCGGTTCCGACCGAACCAGGAGGAGTGCCCTCTGACCAGGGCGAGACTTCTTCGGGCAAAAGGAGAACCGACTCTGAGGAGTCGGTTCTGGTTAAAAGAAAAAGAAGGGATAAGTCAGCTGGTTTGGATCCACAAGTTCTTTCTTCGACTGCTGATGAAATGGCCAAAGCGATAAGGATTGTTCAGTCGCTAACTTCGGTTCCGACTGAACTGGCACCATCGGTTAGGGACTCTGTTCGGTCGGTTCCAGATTATAATTTAGAAGAATTTTTTATGAACCGGAGGAGGAGGAAGAGTATGACGATATTGATGGTGATTATGAAAGTCTGGATGTGCCCATTGACCCGGACATCTCCCCAGACAGACCTTCAGGTGTTGCTCCTCCTAGGCTTTGAGTCCCCATCCCACTTTATTTTACAAAAAAGTGGCTGAAACCCTCCAGCTTCCTATGGAAGAAGCAGTAGAGGATCAAGAGGAGCCTGATTACGTTGAGATGATGGACATCCCAGAGTCCAGGAGATTGTCTATTCCCCTCCATAAGTCTTTTGGGAAACAGACATTTAAAATTCTAAAAACTCCTAATTCCATACCTCCTGTGGACAGAAGAATGGACAAGAGGTATACTCTTTCAGGCTCAGATACGGAGTTCCTTTCCCAGCAATGCAGCCATGTGATTTTGGAACTGTTATATTTATTGATGTATAATTATAGTGTATATGTGTTTTCCTTCGTTATATATTGTTAACTTATAAGAGTAACTGGAAATGACACCTGGATCTCACTGTAAAGGAGCTTTGGCTCAGTGGAGATATCCTTATTCATTTTTTGTATGAAAAAAATTTTTTTTCTACTACTACATGTTGGGGTAGTGCAGGCTGCTGCCTGTGATAAGGCAAATATACCCTTGGCTTCACACCCCCAGATAAGGACTCCAGGCGGATTGATGCTATGGCAAAGAAACAGTACATGGCAGCATCTTTGGGACTCAGGCAGACTAATTATATGGCTTACACAGCTAGATACCAGAAGTCCAGGTGGGACACTGTGATGGCTCTAGCTAAACAGGTCCCTGACCAGCTTGCCAAGGAGCTGGAGCGGGTGGCTGCAGATGGGATTGAGGCATCCAAGGTGCAATTTCATGCTGCTGTGGACTCCAGTGATGTTTCATCTAGAGTCATGGCTACATCTGTGGCCCTTCAAGGATGGCTTGGCTCAGATGTACTAGCCTGTCACAGGATACCCAGACTAAGGCCATGGATTTTCCTGTCATTGATAATTCTCTGTTTGGGGAGCAGACAGAGAACTACATGAAGAAAATGGATGAGTACAGGACCACCTACAGGAGTGCTCAGGCCAAAGAAAGGCAAGCCACTCCCCAGAGGCAGCATTCAGGGGCGGGGCAGGCCTTTTCATAGGCCTTTTTACCAAGCCCAGGCTGCCTCTTCTGCCTTTGCTCAGAGGGGGTTCTTTAGAGGGAGAGGCAGACGGGCTATGAGCAGGCCTGCTTCCACCCCTCAGCCTAAAGCCCCTGCCAAGCAGGCACCCTGTTGTGTCTGCCCGGGCCGATTCTCCACTACCTGTAGGGGGTAGGCTGGCTTACTTTGTCCAGGACTGGAAGTCTTTAACATCAGACAAGTGGGTCCTGGAAGTAGTAAGCCAGGGACTGGTTCTCAGCTTCAAAAAATTCCCCAAGATAAGAACCAGAACCTTTCCACCTGCAAATCCTTCAGAGGCCCTTGCCCTAGAGGCAGAGGTCTCTTCCCTCTTGGCTGTCAGAGCCATAGAAAGGGTTCCACCCTTACACAGGGGAAAGAGATTGTACTCCAGGTACTTCCTAACCCCCAAAAGACAGGAGAATCGCGTCCCATCCTGGATCTAAGACATTTAAACAAGCACCTTTTAAAGCCAAAATTCAAAATGGTGACTCGGGGAATAATTCTGCCCTCTCTAAGGCCAGGGCTAGTCTCCCTGGACCTCAAGGATGCCTATTTTCACATTCCCATCAGGTGCTCCCACAGAAAGTACCTTAGGTTCGAGTTGCCCTCAGGCCACTATCAATTCAGAGCAATGCCCTTTGGCCTAACATCAGCCCCAAGGGTGTTCACAAAATGCCTGGCAGTAGTGGTTGCTTTCCTAAGGAGAAAATATCTCCATCTTTCCATACCTGGACGACTGGCTCATAGTGGGTCAGTCTCCAGACCAAGTCAAGTCACATCTCCAGATAACTCAGCAGTTGCTCACTTCCTTAGGATTCCTCCTAAATCTTTCAAAGTCAGTTCTGGAGCCAGTACAGCTCCTCACCTTTATAGGGGCAGAACTGGATAGAATAAGGGCAAGAGCCTTCCTTCCCCTGGACAGGGCAAGGACCCTTATGAAACTGGCGTCTTCATTCGCCCTTCAGGTGTCTCGACCAGCAAGGCACTTTCTGCAGCTCCTGGGCCATATGGCTGCCTCTACGGCAGTGGTCCAGGGAGCAAGGTTTCAGATGAGGGACATTCAGTTCCACTTAAGAGCCTTCTGGTCCCAGAGAAAGGATTCTCTGACCAAACTAGTCCCTGTGACTCGAACCCTGATCCAGGCTTTGCAGTGGTGGCAGGATCAGGACAATCTAAGACAAGGAGTTCCTTTTGTCATTCAATCTCGTTCCCTAATCCTTACCACAGATGCCTCCCTCTGGAGCCCACTTGGGGGATCTGACCACCCAAGGGCTGTGGTCACCTCAAGAATCTCTGCTTCACATCAATCTCTTGGAACTCAGGGCAGTGTTTCTGGCACTGCAAGTTTTTTCCAAGTCCGTTCAGAACAAAGTAGTGCAGATCAGAACAGACAATACCACCACGGTGTGGTACATCAACAAGCAAGGGGGCACTCTGTCTGCGGCCTTGTGCACAGAAGCAATGAAGTTGTGGTCTCTGGCCTATTCCCTGCAAACCTCTCTGATAGCAGTGCACCTCCCAGGGAAGGACAATGTCCTGGCAGATGCTCTCAGCAGGATATCTCAGGGCCATCACGAATGGTCCCTAGATCCCCTAGTTTTGAAGGTGATTTTCTCCAGATGGGGCACTCCACAGATAGATCTTATTGCAGCCCCAGACAATCACCAACTCCCCCTTTTTTGCTGCAGACCCCCAGTATTGGGCTCAGTCCCCCTGGATGCTCTAGTTCTCAATTGGGAAGGGAAGTTTTTGTATGACTTTCCCCCCTTCCCTCTCCTGTTCAAGGTACTAGTGAAAATCTGGTCTAAACCCTGCAAAGTGATTCTGATTGCTCCAGACTAGGCCAGACAGCCCTGGTACCCACTGTTGCTGTCCTTAGCAGTCTACCTTCCCCTGTCTCTCCCCAGGAATTACAACCTGTTGACATCCTCTCAGGGGAGAGTTTGGTATCCGAATCTCAAATCTCTTATCTCAAGGCCTGGCTATTGAAGAGTTAGAGTGTGCTGATCTGCATCTCTCTCAAGGTGTTCTGGATATTCTAAAGGCTTCTCGGAAGCCTTCCACTAGAAAGACTTACAATTCCAAATGGAAAAGGTTCACTATTTGATGCTCTGGTAAGCATATTTCTCCAGAGTCTGCTGGGTTGCCTACAGTCCTGGACCATATGGTTCATCTCAATAGCTTGGGGCTCAGACCAGCTACACTCAAAGTACATTTAGCAGCTGTTTCTGCTTTTTTGTCGGTAGGTAAGCCCTCTTCTCGTTCAGCTCATCCTGTATTTTGTAAATTCTTCAAGGGATTGTTGCACACCAATCCTCCCTTCAGGGACCCTGCTCCTGCTTGGGACCTAAATGTTTGCATTGCTGAGCTTATGCAACCCCCTTTTGAGCCTTTGTCCTCAGCAGAGCTTAAGTACTTGGAAAACTGTGTTCTTGGTAGCCATTACTTCTGCCAGACGCATCAGTGAGTTACAGGCCCTGTCAGTGGAGCCTGATTTTATCTCTTCTTAGAGATAAGGTGGTCCTAAGAACTAATAGGAAGTTTTTGCCTAAGGTGGTCTCAGATTTCTACCTTAAACAGTCTCTCTTCCTGTTTTCTTCACTGACCATTCCTCCTCTGGAGAGAGGAGGCTGCACAGCCTGGACATGAAAAGGGCCCTTAGCTACTACATAGAGCGCACCAAGGGTCACAGGCTTGACACCCTCCAATTGTTCCTCACTTATGGTGAGGTCGGTAAGGGAAAACCTGCCACTAAAAGATCTATTGCCAGGTGGATTGTCTCTTGTATACAATTCTGCTATGAAAAATTGGGTAGGACTCCACTCTCAGGCCTGAGGGCTCATTCTACTAGAGGTACAGCTGCTTCCCTGGCTGCTGCCAGGGATATTCCTATCTTAGAGATGTCAAGCAGCCACCTGGAAAACAGTCCATACTTTTACCAAGCATTACTCTCTGGATATCCAGGCTAGGAGTGATGCTCAGTTTGGTACAGCAGTACTTCAGAGCCTATTCCCAAAGTAGGTTCTGTCCCTCCTCCATGGAGGTACTGCTTGGTAGTCTGCACATAGTCAGAATACAGCAAGACTTCATGTTTGAAGAAAAAATTACTCAACTTAGTAATGTTGTTTCTTCTAATGGAGTCTTGCTGTATTCTGACCTCCCCCCCGCCTCCCCTCTCAGAACCTGGTTTTTGGGATGTGGGTGGGCAGGAGCAGTGTTGGCACCCTAGAAGTGCCTCCTTTTCTCACCCTCTTTAATTTTTTGGGTGTGCGTTTTTGTTTTTTTGGGTTTCCTGACTTGAGTCTTTGCTTTGAAACCAAAAAACCCTTTTTATTAAATTTAGTTACCAGTTGGCTAGTGTGAGTTTACAGTTTCCACACAGGACGCCCAGTGAATATAGCTCGTAAAGATCTGGCGGCTGGGGTTCAAACAGCAGCAGACAGAGGCTCAACCGAGCTAGAGCTCAGCGTTCCATGCCTTGCATGGAAAGTTAACACTTTCCTCTCCGGGATAGTTCAAAGGTTGGAGATCACTGCACATAGTCAGAATACAGCAAGACTCCATTAGAAGAAACAACATTACTAAGGTGAGTAAATTTATTTCTTCTCGTCTATCCGCAGAAAATTGTCTGCCCCGTCTAAACGTATTTCGGTCAACTGGCTGTATGCAGCTGTCGGACTAGCTGTCTTCCTGGGATCTGCTTGTTCACCTGGGATCAGAGCTCATTCCACGAGGGCTATGGTTGCTGCTTTCTCTGAACACACCTTGGTGTTTGGAGGACATTTGTAAGGCCCATACATGGGCCCTGTCCATATATTTTCTAGGCTGTACAGCCTTGATGTGGTTAGTTGCCAATGCTGCCATGGGCAGGAGTGCTGCTGAGCTTGGTTGTACAGTATTGACCCTCCCACTTCAGGAACTGCTTAATGTTCCTGGGCTTAGTCTTCACTATTTATTCATACTGCTGGGCTCAAGCCGGAGGCACTGGGACCCTGCGGGAACCAAAAATCTTCAGGAGGGCCGGCGTCCAGATAGGACCGCGCATGTGTGGCACTGCGAGACTGGCTAGCGCGCAGTATAGGCTATCTTGGCGATGACCCTTCAACCACCTCAAATCCTTTTTTCCCTGCTGTCAAGTGCGCATCAGTGACGTCGCTCACTTGCCGGCAGTCAGATCTTCACGGCTATATGACAACAGCGTTTCGTTTATTCAGTTTAGTCTTTTTTCTTTATTACAACAAAAAACGTTTGTTTTCTTCTGTCTGCCCTACTGACTGAAGGAGTGAATGGTGACTGTATGGTAGGGAGTCTCCATTGGAAGGCTGCTCTGGCAGCTGGGCTGCGTCTGGTCCGCTGCCCTCTTTGGAGGGGGTGGGTCTGACCACTAGCCGTATGGTGTTCGGGAGGGCAGCCTTCCCGCAAACACAAAAAGAAGTGGGCCTGTTCCTGATCCCATTCGGGAATTCAGCACCGCTCTGCCTTGAGTTCTTCCCCTTCCTGTTGGAAGGGAAAGAAACTGTACAGCTCGAGGTCTTCACCTGGTCTGTTGGCCAAGAGGTCCTCTGCATCCATGGGTGGGAATCGTTCCCAGCTCCAACCAGTACACCGGCTTAGAATCTCTGCACCGGAGCCCTTCTCTGTCCTCTTATGGGGTTTCTGCTGGGCAGCTTCACCACTGAGCTGCTCTTATGGAGCAGTGGGTACACTGTCTGCATCTGGTGCCAGTGGCATAGGTGCCGTGGACCTGTGACTGGGGCCTTTGGGTCAGGTGGTGTGTTCAGCGCTAGCAGTGGATCTCCCTCTTGTCTGTGTCTACGCAGCCAACGCTGGTTTCACATGCCTAGTCCCTTCACTCATCTTCACTCATCATCTTCTCAGAGTGGCACAGGTACCATCCCCGTCTCCTTCCTTCAGGGCTGGTTTAGGGTCTAGGGTAGCGCCGTCCTCCGTGCCGTTGCCTTCTCACTTGGTGCCACATCCGGAGTCGGCTCACTGTGGTACGGTGCTGTGTCCAGGGTCAGCTCCCTGTGGTCTGGTGCTGGTGTCTCCTGTTTTTCTTGTTCCCAGGCCTGGCCTTGGGGTTTTGGACTCCACTTTGTTTCCTTCCCCACCCTCTGAGGGGTGGTGTGAAACAGGACGAGTCAGACCCTGACCTCATCACTTCTGAGGAAGGGGATGCTTACTGTTTCTGCAGCCTAGACAGTAAGACGGTTCTTCCTGCTTCTGTCCCGAAAGAGGACCTTTCCTTTTAATCTTTTTTTTTTTTTAAATTGCTGTTTCTCCCCCTTGCACCTCGCTGTCCCCTTGCATTAGACCCCTTCCCCTATCACCCCCACGACTTAACCTTTGTGGCAGGGGAGCTGCTCAGGAGGTGTCCTCTTGGGGCAGCGCTACGGGGGGGGGGAGGGATTATCGTCATTCTGCTGCGATGGGGACCAATTTTCCATTTCCTTGTTGCGTCTAGGAGCGTGCAGTGCCACCATTGATGCCCAGCCCCCGTGTCTACATGCTGTATATTGGGTGGCTGCTCCACCTCCACCCCCACGTTGTGGGACCTGGCATGCCAGCCCCCTAGCCGCTGCTAGGGGTCAGGCAAGTGCTGGTCCGTGTCCCCACCTTTCCAGGGAGAGGAGAGCTGTCTTCCGGACGCTCAGTCCTCTCCCTCCCTGGCTGACCCCCGCGACCCACTCGCACAGTGAACACGGGTTGCTGGTGTGGCAGGAGGTAAGGCAGTGATGCCTCAGCCCTCCACAGCACTAGGCCGGCCTTTTCAATTCTTAAGGAATATGCAGATGACCTTAGCTCTTCAGACTTCTTCTTTAGACCCAGGACGGCTCATGTCTGGAGTGGCTCCATGTTCCCAATATTCCTGTGAACCTTATGCTTCCCTCCCAGTCTTTGAGACAGTCTGAAGCTGTGTGGGCCAGGCTGACTTTTATTCCCTCTGTGTGAAAGTCCATGGATTGGAAATATGTCCCTCCTTAAGAGAGACCTATTCTGGCTTCACAACCAGCGGCGGATGCCTTGGTTATTTTAGCAGAGAACAAAGCCCTCTTACCACAGGAAGTGACAGCATGCCCTATTAATAAGCACTCTCGCAAGATGAGACACTATGGGAAAGAGGGCTTTCACAGCAGCTACACGGGACATGCAAATAGCCAGCTATCAAGGACACTGCTCTCAATAAGAGTGCGTCCTCTGGTTCTCTGTGAAATAGTTGACGGAGAGTCTCCTGGAGTTTAACTCCAAGTCTAAGATTCTCCAAACCATAACCCGTGGCGCAGAATCCCATAGTAGTCAGCTGAGAGCAGCTATGGATGCTTTCGACATTGCTTCAAGGGCGGGCGCTGGAATCTCTATCAGGAACCATTCCTGGTTGCAGTCATCGGGATTTTTTTTCTGAGATGCCCAGCAGCAGGCTATGAATGTTCCTTTTGACGGTGCTTATTTGTTTGGCCAGCAAGTGGAACAAGCCTTAGAAGCCCACCAGAAGACCAGGTTGGCCATCAAAACAGCCAGACAATCCTCCAGCCCTTCAGTGGGTCCGGAGCCATCGGTTCTTTCGTAACAGGCAGACATTTTGAGGAAGTGGCAGCAGAGCTCTGAACAAACACCAGCTTTCGCAACCACAAAAACGCCCAGTGCAGCCTCTGAGAACCCGTCCCACATTCAAACATGAAGTCTTGCTGTATTCTGACTATATGCTGTTAGCCCCAGCACTTGAACTGCTCCGGAGAGTAAAGGGTTAACTTTATGCAAAGGCATAGAACGTTGAGCTAGAGCTCGGTTTTCAAACCTGTGTCTTGTACTCTGAAGTGTAACTGTCAGATTCTTTACTCTGCCTAACTGTGAAGTCACTTCGGAGATCCCTCCTGCGGTTCGGTTACTGTACGAATTGGTTGTTTTTCAAGCGGTTTCTTCAAGAATTTCGGTATTCTTTCCTCATCTTGGTACCAGTAAGTGGTGGTTGTAGGTGATGGGGTTTTTCCTCAAGAAATTGTTATTTTTCGGTGTCTTACCGGTTGGTCTGGTGTGGAACCGAAACCTATTCTGTTTCTGTATAATTTGTTTGTGGGTCCCCCCCCACCCCCCGGTACTTATCGGTTCCTAAAAAGAAAAAAAAATCCGACTTTTAGGATTTTTTTTTAACCAACCTGTGACACGGTTGGAACAGATTTAAGTTTGTAGTTGCCTGACTTAACCGCTGTTTTGGGTTACTTTAAGTTGAAGGTATGTCTGAGAAACCCAAAATGAAATCTGGACCCACTGGGTTTCAGCACTGTACAGCGTGTAAGGAGGCCTTTGCCAAGGCCGACCCTCACCTCGTATGTGTGTGCTGTCTGGGGTTTGACCAACTCAAAGACTGCCAAATATGCAAAAACTTTCCCAAAGCCACTCTGGAAAAACATTTGAGTAGGCTAAGGGAGACGGAGGCCGATAAGTCCGCTGACCCAGCTGGCCAGTCCGGTTCGGTTGCGAACAAACCTGAAAAGGTGCACACTGACCTGGGCGATACCTCTTCGGGCAAATGGAGAGCTGATTCTGTGGAATTGGTTCCGAGTAAAAGAAAAAGAAAATCATCTGGTTCGGATCTGGCTTCTCATGGTCTGACCGCTGAGGAGATGGAGAAAGCGATTTCCATAGTTCAGTCGCTTTGCCCATTTATGACCGAATTGGTTTCGGTTCAGAGCAGACCGGTTTGGTCAGAAATGTCTGCTTCAGACATATATCCTGAAGCTTGCTATGAGGGCGATTGGGAGGAGGAGGAAGATTATGATGAAGAGGATGAGGGCCTAGATGGGCCGGTAGAGCCTGACATCTCCCCAGACAGGCCCTCTCGGGTTTCTCCTCCCAGGCTTCCTGAATCCCCTTCCCATTTCTTGTTTTACAAGAAAGTGGCTGAGACTCTTCAGCTTCCTCTGGAAGAGGCTGAACAGGATCAGGAAGAACCTGACTATTTAGAAATGATGGATGTACCAGAGTCTAAAAAGGTGTCTATCCCCTTACACAAATCCTTGGGAAAGCAGACACACAATTTTACAGCTTCCTACATCCATACCCCCTGTGGAAAAGAGAATGGACAGGAGGTATACTTTCAGGTCCTGGGATGGAATTCCTTACCAAGCATAGCAGCCATGTTGGGGTAGTACAAGCTGCAGCCTGTGACAAGGTCAGTGTTCTCCTGGCATCTCACCCCTCAGACAAGGATTCCAGGAAAGTGGATGCCATGGCAAAAAAACAGTACTTGGCATCCTCTTTGGGACTTGGACAATCTAACTACATGGCATATACAGCTAGGTACCAGAAATCTATGTGGGATACGGTTCTGGAGCTAGCCAAGAATGCGCCCCTCCCCCAGCTAGCCAAGGAGCTGGAACAGGTGACTGCAAATGGTATAGAGGCATCTAAAGTGCAGTTCCACGCTGCTGCTTGTTCTAATGATGTTCATTCCAAGGTCATGGCTACATCTCTATGAGATTTGCTTGGCTTAGGTGTACCACCCTCTCACAGGATACTCTGGCTAAGGCCATGGATTTTCCTGTAACTGGTAATTCTTTCTTCGGGGATCAGAGAATTATATGGAAAAAAATGGACGAATACAGGACCACCCATACGAGTGCTGCAGCCAAAGAAAAGCAGACTACTCCTCAGAGGCAGCAGTGCAGGGACAGGCCTTTTTACCAAGCTCAGTCGTCCTCTTCTTTCCAGCAGAAGGAGTTCTTTTAGGGGAAGAGGTAGACGTGGGTTGACTAGGACCCAATCAGCTACTCTAAGCCCCCTGCCAAGCAGACACCCTGAGGTGTCGGTCAGGGTCGCCTCTCCAATCCCAGTATGGAGCTGGCTCACTACTCCCAGGCCTGGGAGTCTATTACTTCAGACAAATGGGTCCTGGAAGTAGTGAGCCAGGGACTTGCTCTGTTTCAAAAGGTTCCCAAGAATGAGAGCAAGGTTCTTCAGTCCTCCCTCTCCCTTGGAGACAAAGTCCCTAGAGGCAGAAGTCTCCTCTCTTCTGCTTCTGCAAGCAGTAGAGAAGGTACCTCTTTGTCACAAGGGAAAAGGACTGCATTCAAGATACTTCCTTACCCCCAAAAAGACAGGGGAGTGGCGACCCATCTTGGATTTAAGGTACCTGAACAAACATTTGACAAAAAACAAAGTTCAAAATGGTGACTAATTCTTCCCTCTCTGAGACCATGAGACTGGCTAGCCTCCCTGGACCTCAAGGATGCCTACTTCCACATACCTATCAGACATTCCCACAGAAAGTACCTCAGGTTTGAGTTGCCCTCTGGCCATTATCAATTCAGGGCCATGCCCTTCAGCCTAACATCTGCTCCAAGGGTGTTCACCAAGTGTCTTGCAGTAGTGGTGGCATTCCTCAGGAGGCAGGGAATCCTTCTGTTTCCATACTTGGATGACTGGCTTAGTGGGCCAATCCTCAGACCAAGTCAAGTCAGCCTTAGAGGTCACCCAAAAACTTCTAGAATCCTTGGGGTTCATTCTAAATCTAGAGAAGTTGTCTGTTCTGGAGTCAGCCCAACTTCTCACCTTGATGGGGTGGAAATAAATGCTATTTAGGCAAAGGCGTTTCTCCCTCTCTCAAGGGTCCAGTCATTGGTCACTCTGGCCTCCTTTTCTTCTAGTGTCTCGTCCAGCCAGACACATTCTGCAACTGCTGGGCCACATGACTGCTTCCACAGCAGTGGTTCAGGGAGCAAGATTTCAGAGGAGATATTCAGTTTCATCTCGGATCCTACTGGTCTCAGAAAAAGGACACTCTCTCCAAACTGGTTCCAGTCTCTCAAACCTTAGTCCAGGCCCTCCAGTGGTGGCTGGAGGAAGACTAACTTCGACAAGGGGTTCCCTTTATCAGTAAAGTACCTTCTGTGACTCTCACCACAGATGCTTCCCTGCTGGGCTGGGGAGCCCACCTAGATCATCTTACAGCTCAGGGAACCTGGTCACACCAGGAGTCCCTTCTACACATAAATCTTATCGAATTGAGAGCTGTCTTTCTAGCACTTCAGACAATCTCAGCTGTGGTTTAGGGGAAGGTGGTGTAGATCAGGACAGACTACCACAACCATGTGGTATATCCACAAGCAAGGAGGCACTCTGTCCTCGGCCTTGTGCACAGAGGCCATGAAAGTATGGTCTCTAGCTTATTCCCTTCAGGCTTCCCTGATGGCTGTGCATCTCCCAGGGAAGGACAACATTCTTGCAGATGCTCTCAGCAGGATTTCTTGGGCTCATCACGAATGGACCCTGAACCCTATAGTTCTTAGTCATTTTCAAGAGATGGGGCACTCCAGAAATGGAACTCCTTGTAGCCCCGGACAATCAAGTTCCTCTTTGCAGACCACCCCTTCTGGGTCCTGTCCCTCAGGATGCTCTTCTACTGAACTGGACCATCGGGTTTCTGTATGCATTTCCTTTTCCTCCGATATTCAGGGTCCTGATAAAAAATCAGGTCTCGACCTTGCAAGGTGATCCTGGTGGCTCCAGATTGGGCCAGACGGCCTTGGTATCCTCTACTGTTGTCACTGTCAGTAACACTGCCCTTGTGTCTTCCCAGAAAACACAATCTCCTCACCTCTCTCAGTGGTAGGATTCTGTATCCCAACCTTCAGATTCTCAGGCTCAAGGCCTGGCTCTTGAAGAGCTAGAATATGCAGTTTTGCATCTCTCCCAGTCAGTCGTGGATATCTTAAAAGTTAGCAGGAAACATGCTACTAGGAAGACTTACAACTCCAGATGGAAAAGGTTTGGGTTTTGGTGTCCCAGTCGGCATACTAAACCAGAACTGGCTGATATTGCCACTGTGTTGGACTATTTAGTGCATCTTAACAGTTTAGGCCTCTGGCCTACTACTCTCGAGGTACATTTGGCAGCTATCTGCCTTCCTTTCTGCTGGTAAGGGCTCCTGTCTAGCTTCCCATCCAGTTTTCAAGAAATTGTTCAAAGGTTTGGTTCATGTCAGTCCTCCCTTTAGGGAACCTACCCCTTCTTGGGATCTGAACATATGTATTGCTCAGCTTATGCAGCCTCCTTTTGAACCTTTATCTTCAGCTGAGCTGAAATAGTTGACTTGGAAGGTGGCCATTAACTCTGCCAGGAGAATCTGTGAATTACAGGCCTTATCAGTGGAACCTAATTTCATTTTCTTTCCTAGGGATAAGGTGGTCCTCCGCACCAATAGAAAGTTTCTTCCCACGGTGGTGTCAGACTTTCATCTGAACCAGTCTGTCATTGCCTGTGTGTTTCACTGATCAGTCCTCCCCTGGGCAGAGGAGGTTACACAGTCTTGATGTGAAAAGGGCTCTTATTTACTAATATTGAGCATACGAAGGCCCATAGGAAGGACTGTTCTCAGTTGTTTCTCACTTATGGTGAAGTGGAAAAGGGCAAACCTGCTACCAAGAGGTCTGTTGCCAGGTGGATTGTCTCTTGTATTCAATTCTGTTATTCTAAACTTCGGAAGGAACCTCTCTCAGGCCTGAGTGCTCATTCTATCAGAGGTACAACTGCTTCGGTCGCAGCAGCTAGAGATATATCTTTAGTGGACATATGCAAAGCAGCTACCTGGAAATCTGTTCACACTTTTACCAAGCATTACTCTTTGGACATCCAGTCATGAAGTGATGTTAGGTTTGGCACGGGTGTGCTGCAGATCCTGTTCCCAAGATAGGTTGTACAACTCCCTCCTCCAAGGGGGTACTGCTTTGTAGTCAGAATACAGCAAGACTTCATGTTTGAAGAAAAAATTACTCACCATAGTAATGTTTCTTCTAATGGAGTCTTGCTGTATTCTGACCTCCCTCCTTGCCTCGCCTCCTGGAACCTAGTAGTTTTGGGCTGTGGTGGAGCAGGCACAGTGCTGCACCCCAGAGGTGTACTGGACATGCCTCCATGTCAAAAACACAAAGTTGAGCACACACACCTCTAGTAACAAGGGCACCAGTCTAGATACAAAAAAACTTTTATTAACACATGCCAATCACCTGACGAGTTTCGGATGAAAATAACATCCTTTCTCAAAGGTGACATGCCTTCATGTCTTAGGGGGTTTCTTTTAGTTTAAGCATTTTTGGTAAATCACTACCTGTTGGGTTCTTTCTTGGGTGTTCTCGACTTGAGTCTTTTGACCCTAAAACCTTGTTTTGCCATTTGGCACAAAATCTTTGAAACAATTTCTTCTCTGAGTTAGTTTAGTGCTCGTAAGAATCTGATGGTTACACTTTGGAGTACCACAGACAGAGGTTTGAAAACCAAGCTCAACATTCTATGCTTTTGCATAGAGTTAACCTTTTACTCTCCGGAGCAGTTCAAGTGCTGGGGCTAACTGCATATAGTCAGAATACAGCAAGACGCCATTAGAAAAAACATTACTATGGTGAGTAATAATTTCTTCTACCTCAGCTGCTCGAGGTGGACCTCTCCTCAGCGGTGGGAGGCCATCTGCTCCATTTTACAGCCAGTGGAAGACTATCACCACAGACAAGTGGGTTCTAAGGATAGTTTGAGAGGGGTACTCTGTCAACTTGGTGGAGATTCCTTCGAATGTCCCCCTAAGCGGCAACACGTGCAGTCTCCCACTCGGTCAGGCCTTCTCACCTCAGAGATTACACGCCTTCTCAAACAGGGCATTGGAAGTAGTTCCTCGGGCAGAGTGAAACATGGGTTTCTACTCCCACTACTTTCTGGTTCTCTTTCAGAAAGCTGAACAAGTACTTGTACCATGGGGGGACATTTCTTCCACTTCTCAAATGACACTACTGGCTGGAGTCCCTAGATATGCAGGATGCCTACCAGCATGTTCCAGTGCACCCAAACCACTACAAGTTCCTTTGCGGCCTTGGGTCAACACTACAAATTGAGTCCTGCCCTTTGGGCTCTCCTCTGTGCCTTGAGTCTTTACAAAGTGCTTTGCAGTTCTCACCGCGCACTTTCGAAAGCTGGCATTCAGGTATTTCCCTACTTGGACTGGCTTTTAGCAAGTCTGTCAAGACAGGAGATAAGAGATGGCAGTTGGCACAGCATCTCAGTTCGACTTCTGTGAGAGTGCTGCTGAACTTGGAAACATCGCAGCTTCAACTTTCACAGCAGCTCCTCTTCATAGGGGCCCTGTTAGACACAACAAAGGCGAGGGCCTTTCGCCTGGATGACAGGAGAAACTACATTCTTCAGATGGCTCATTTCATCAAGAAGAACGATCCTGTACAGGCTTGCTCCATGCAGCCTATGTAGGGTCTCATGACCTCTTCAGTCTTCACAGTGCCTCTGGCCCGACTACACTTAAGAACCACTAAACGGATGCTCAGCCCACAGTGGTCTCCCACATCACATCCTCGGTCCAACCCCATCAAAGTGATAGAAACTCTGTGCTGCTCACTGTTGTGGTGGACACTGGAGGATAGTCAACGTCTCCCCTTTTCTCTACTATAATCTCTGATAGCCATCACTACAGATGCATCTCTTCTCAGCTGGAGAGCCCACTGCCAGGACCATCGCACTCAAGGGCTTTGGACCCAGGTGGAATCTCACCTCCACATCAGTGCTCAAGAAGTGAAGGTGGCCCTCTGTGCCCTCTGAGCTCTAGAGGATGTCCGTCACTAGGTGATGCTCCTTCATATGGACAACAAGGCAGTGAGGCATTACATCAACAAACGAGCGCACTCCCCTACCGTCTCTGCACAGAGGCCATGAGGATATGGGAGTGGTGCCTCAACCACAATGCTCTGATTATGTATCTGCCAGGAACTCGCAACAAACTGGCGGGCCATCTCGGCATAAGAGAAGCGGCTCCTTAAGAGTGGCCCTTGGCACCAGACATGTGCAGTTGCTCTTTGAGTGTGGTACTCCAGACCTGGACCCTTTCGCATCCCCACTCAATGCAAAACTGCCTTAATTCTGCTCCAAAAATCTAGAACATGACATTTTGTCAGGATGCGTTCGTACTGCGGTGGACAGATTATTTTCTGTGTGCATTTCCTCCTCTTCCCTTAGTTCAGAGCTTGAAATGCATGGAGGAAACATGATTCTCATTGCACCATTCTGGCCTCAGCAGATCTGGTTTCCCTTGATCAAAAAGTTATCGGTGGTACCGCTGAGGCAACTGCCTCTTCAGACAGACCTACTGATGCATCGATCCCTGGTCCATCCCAGCCTGCACTCCCTTCATCTCCACACCTGACTCCTGAAGAGATAGAAGTGGACAGGTTTAATGTCTCAGAGATCCTCCTGGCTGCATGTAAACCGTCCACTAGGAAGATTTACACAGCAAAAGCAAAATGGAAGGGTTTCTCGGAATGGTGTTCTAAGATGCCCACAGACCATTCCATTGTCCTCCAGACAGGGTGTTGGAATACTTGATAGACCTCTCGGACGTGAGACACCAGTACTGCAATGTAAAGATGCATCTCTTTGCACTCTCTGGCTGTTGAGCCAGCCCAGAACACGACTCTGGCTTAAATGCCTTTGTTCAAAAGAATCCTCAAGGGTATTCTACATACAAGGCCTCCGGTCAGAAAGCCGGTTGACCCTTGGGATATCAACCTCGTACTGGACATGCTCACTCATAAACCCTTTGAGGGATCTCAAGTTTGTGACCTGGAAAATGACTTTCCTGGTGACCATCACTTTGGCTTGTAAGGTCTCTGAGATGCATGCTTTGGTCACAGACCCTCTGTATATGGTCTTTCACAAAGACAAGATGGTTCTCCGTACTGTCCCCAAGTTCCTGCCCAAAGTGGTTTTGAGTTCCACCTCAACCAGTCTTTGGTTCTGCCTACCTATTTTTCTAACTTACAGAATGAAGGGGAACGCACCCTTCACTCCCTGGATGTTAAAAGAACCCTTCGGTTCTACATCGATAGAACCAAGGACTTCCGTCATTCCAAGCAGCTCTTTGTGTCCTTCAGCACTGTCCGACTTGGCCAGCCAGTGTCCATTAAGTGCATATCTGCTTGGATAGTGGCATGCCTTTGCCACTGTTGCTCTATTATGGTGCAAGTCAAATTGGAGGGCCAAGTGTGTGTGCCCACTCTACCAGAGCAATGGCTTAATCTGGCAGAGAGTTACTCTGTTCTCATTGCAGACATTTGCAAAGCTGCTTCTTGGAGTTCTCTGCATACTTCTGTTAAGCACTATGCTCTGGATGTCCACGCCAGACAGCATGCTTCTTTTTGTAGGACAATCCCTAATGGACTTCTGTTCTGAGTGAGCTCCATATTCTGCCACCCTGCTCGGGGAATTGACTTCAGCTTGGTACTTTTTACCCAGCATATGAATAAATATGAAGACTTGTCCAAGAAGATCAAGAATTATGGTGAGTATGTAATTTCCGTTTAGGGCCAATACCAACTGTCTTCCTATTGGAGCCTACACACAGAATGGAATTATATTTCCTTGCCAGTAATTCCAGTAGTGTGTAGACTCTTCACATGCAGTCAAGCTCTCCCATTTTTCAGTGTTGTATTTTTTTCCCCCTGTGGTATATGATGTCCTATATTTCATAGTTCCCTTTTCTTGTGCGATGTGAGTAACATTTATTTTGTTTTTTCCTATTTCTTGTGTTTTTATGCCACAGACTTGGACAGAAGGTTGGACTGAGAGGGTCTGGGAAGGGGCCTAAGACTTCTCTCGGTCTGTTTTAATCCTGTCACAGCTAGCAGGGAAGAATAACTCGTATCAACAGACTATGGATATCTGGCCCGGGGGCGTAGAGGGCTGAGGCGCTGGTGCCTTACCTTGACCCACTCTGGCGACCCGGGTTCGGGAATGGACTCTGGATGCCGGGGGCTGGCAGGGGAAGGAGAGGATCAAGTGTCCATAGGACTGCTCTCCTGGGGTGGGTAATGGGGTTAATGTCTCGCTGTGGCAGCCCCTGGTGGAGACCAGGAGCACAACAGACACACGTTGGGGATGCACTAGAAAAGCGGAAATACCGCCCCACTTTAAACCGGATGATGGCTGCCCGGCTTTTCGGTGCTGTTTATGTCCTTGCTGAGTCCTCTATCCCAGCAGCACCCCCTGGGCCAAGTGTAGCACTGACTTGCCCCTCTGGGCTGGCGCATCCCCCTTCGGAGGAGGGGGACCCATCCGGAGAAGGGTTATTCTGGGTTACCCTGGGGCCGACTGCTATATGGGACTGGGGGATGGGAGGGCAGACTGACCAGAGCCAGCATTGGTAAGCCTGAAGGAGAGGCTGAAATGGGACATGTAGGAGGAGGTAAAAAGATAACGCACAAAAAAAGGCTCTGGATGGAGCCTACACACAACTGGAAATAGAACTACCCTTTCTCCAGCACTCTCTGCTGATTGCACCCTTTTGCTTTGTGAATTTTTCTATAAAGGCACAGATCCTCCTATTCAGCAGCATATTGACTTGCAGACCAGTGACTGAGCAGATTGTTGACTGCATGAATATGTCAGGAGAACAAAAATTAGTTCACTAGGTCTAAAGGGTACAAAAGTGTGCAGAGTGAAAGGCTCTGCTTCAGTCCTTTGTTGGGGTCTCCTGCTGCCCATTAAAGAGATTGATAGCGTGAGTTTCTCGGGAAGTCAACATACCATATTGGAAGGCAAGGGTCAGGGTGCAAGGCTTGGGTCCAGTCCATGGTGGCTGGCTTCTTTTGTATGTTCTGTTGTAAGGATGCTCTGGCTGTCTCCAATCCAGTTAGGAATCCAAAAAGCACAAAGTAGCTTGCTGTACCATGGCAGGCCAGTCTGTGGATTTTCCTTTATCTGCCCCCTCTTGAATGCGGACTAGCATTAGGGTCATCGTTTTGACGTGGAGGAGCAGAGGCTGTACCACCTACTTTAGCTAAGATAATTCAGGTGGATGCCAGGCATGCGTTGCCACCTCAGAAAAGGAAGATAGCCCCTAATGACCCACCCCCTGCTCCGATGTCCTCTGACAGCTTTGTTAGGCGCGCCCCAGGGATTCATCCCCTTATTGAGACAGATTCCTCACTTCTTCACAAGGATGGGAATCTTGATGACACTTCTGTAGTAGGTGGTGAACATATTTCTCTTCCAAACCAGAGTGGGAAACCACTTATTGAGGTCAGCACATTTTGAAACAGAATAGACCCGTAATCACCCTCGTAGCCATTTATTGAAAGAGTAGCAACAAAAAAAAAAAAAAAAAAAACACTGAGGGTAGCTCTCCTCTCACACCAAACTCGGACTCTTAGCAGTCCTTCTTAAACAAAGCTGGTAAATCAGTGCCTGGTGTCTAAACGCAGTGCTGGTGCCAGAGCGAAAAAATTTCTTCCCCTGGGTGCAACAATATCGCAAACATAAAATGCAAAAAGCGCAGATTTGCAATCAGTTACACTACAGTGCTTGTGCACATAGCAACTAGAGCTTTTATGAGGAAAAAAGCACCAAGTAACAGCATACAAGACGCTTGAAACTGCTGAGAGATGCGGCAGTGTGAACCCGGAACCACGCTTATGTATTGGCCGACTAGGTCGGAGCATGCTACATCATACCACTCATACACCTTTATGTGATGGAATTTAAAGTGCTAGTGCATATGAAAGGAATGTGCCAAACATGCAAAGAATTTGTTGTGCAACGAGGACACTTATAACTGAAACAAATAAGACCCACACACCAACAACCAAAAGCAAAAATCCATTAGAGCATATTGTTTGAACATATTTGTTAAACAGTTTTTAACAAAAGAAATAACTTTAAAAACTAGAGGCAGAGCCCGGCAAGTGTAACCTCTATGTGGGCAGAGCACAAGTCATAACCCATATCATAAACAAATACTTGCAGACAGAGCGAGAAAGTAATGTCTGTGAATAAGCAGGGTCACCAAGTCATGCTTATCCTGGTATACCTTATTGTCGAAACCCCCCCAAGAAATAAGGGGGGCGGGGAGGAAGGGGGACAAACTTATTTCTACAATTAACTGTATAGTCATGTCTGCAAATAACCAGAGTCGCCAAATCATGCACATCATGGTGTACCTTATTACTGAAATCCCCTGAGATATAATATACAGCAAAAGTACCTTGCCGCCAAATTCTACAAGATGGGCAACAGAAACTTAAGGTCTGGGACTTGGTTTTCAAAGTGGTTGTGCCTGTCTGTGTAGCCATAAAGTGTCTATTCCACTTCAGGAGGTGGAGAGTATATCGGTGGCAGGAGGGACGATGGAGGCAGTGCTAGCATCAGCTTATGTTGACCGAGCCATGCAACTCTGGCTGACTTTTTTATTTGCCTCATGACTCAAAAATCAAATTGTCTATACTTTCCTTGGAAGCAGGTTTCCTGGAGGACGCTTCTGTAAATTGCTGGTTATTTGTAAAGTCTGTGTGATACTCTATAGTTGCACAGAGAGCTCTCTGATTTTCATCTCTGGATGGCTGACAACTACTCCTTGGGGCACACAAGTATCGCTTGGGGCGTAGGTTCAAGTGTTCTTAATACAGGCTTCCAGAGTCAATCCATGTATCCTGTCAAGGTGGTCATGGCAGTGGAGCTTGCATGGACACCCAAGACCATAAAGGCCATCAGACATATTGCAATTTGGCCTGTCTCTGGTCTAGAGCCTATGTTGGGGCATGGTGGATATTTTTGTCAAGAGGTGGATGCAAACATCTAATAGAGGGATATCTATCAATGTCTAATTACTTTTGGTCTTCCCAAACTGGCTTTCTTCAGTCACCTGAACCTCACAGCAAGGCTGTATAGGAGTCGACGCTGCCAGAAATCTCTGACCCAGGAACAGTCTGTCCGATCCCTCAGCAAGATCATGACACAGGCAGGTACTTAATGCTGTGCACTGTCTAGAAGAAGACTGGAGGCTTTAGAGCTGAACTGGATGTCATAAACGCTATGACCCTCTGATAGCGGATATGTCAGCAGAGTTCTGTATTACATTTCTGGATTTACCAGCTACTTAGGCATCACATCAGCACTTCCTCCGAGATCAGCATTTTCAGTATGCAGCTCAACTGTTTGAACTATCCGCAGCTCTAAGGCGTCAAACCAAAGCCTTGTCTGTAATGTCAGAATATCTCTGCATGCAGAGTTCAGTGTGCACCCCTGTGTGGACAGTTGTCTGATAAAAGCAGAGTCTCTGGTTGCTACAGAGGATGTGATTTTGAAGTTCATCTGGAAGGAGCAATATCACTGCTGTATAATTTACACACAGGGTACACTGTGCCCTACGTAGTGTGTTCAACATCTGAGGGTTGACTTCTGTGCATGTCAGCCAGCAGTATGTATAGCTTCTCATGAGCATGTAAGAAGCTCTCTGCAGGATGGTGATAACCAGCCTGGGTGTTTTCTTCTCTTCGTTCTGACTGCAGTAAGCAAAAATCTTGTCCAGTGGGCTAGACTACACACGGCCACTACAGATCAGCCTCTTGCAACAGTGGAACCTGCAGCCACAGCCAGGCATTGCAAATTTGAGTTCTTGTACCAGCATATGTGGCAGTATCTCTTAGTTGGGGGACTAAGCAATCAGTTCCTACACATAGGGTTTACGCTAGTGGGTGTAAGCCTCATAACCCTTATGGATGCTTGTCTCGTGTTCTTTGGAGCTGTGATGGGCAGGGCCTCATCCCAAGGAATATGGGGGCCTTTTGGAACAGTAGCTTCCCATCAGCATCCTTGAAATGCAAGCTGGGCTCCAAGCCATTTTTTTTTTTTAGTGACTTGCTCAGAGTCGCACAGCATAATGGAGGTTGTGAGAATCAAACCAAGGTCTGGTTTGCTGGATGTACCAAGCTTGTTCACAGCTCATTACTCTGACCTCTAGGCTATATTGCCAGTCCTAGCATTGTTGTCTTTCCAGGCACAGCCATGCAGCTAGCATGTCTTTATCTGATCAGATTAGGCAGTGTGAATTTATAGGCTTACATCAGCTGTCGGGGTAGAATGAAGAGCAACAGTGCATGTTGGAAGGCATGCAAGATCCTTTGAGGGGAACTGCCTTCTATTTCTTTTAGCAGTGCATTTGGTAGGCATTCTGTATTGTCAAGCTGACTGACTTGACAGATGGAGGGCACTTCTGAGTGACTAGATGACCTAGGAGGAGGTGTACATTCTCTGTACCTCGTACATATCATGACAGTCAAGACAGATGTAAAGATACCAAGATCTTCTGCAGGTACTGGGAGTCGCTGCCCTGAGGATGCTTTCTCTCTCTTGTCAGGCTGGGTGATCTCCTCTACATTTTTGTTTACCCCCTCTGGCCAATGATCCTGAAGGTTATACAGAAGCTCCACAAGATCAGTTGATGCTGATTCTCATTGTTGGTCTTGCCACTCATGGCACTCTCACGTCACAACTGTCCATATACAAACATACGAAACTGCCAGAAGATGCAGGCCAAATAGTCTGTTGCGTCCTCGTGATTGTGCAGCACAGAGGTTGGACTCCTGCTGCTCCCCCCACCCACTGTTTTTAAGAGATACCACTTCTTCTGGAAGCTTGTTCCATCCCCTACCACCCTCTCTGTGAAGTAATGCTTTCTCGTCTCCCTCCTGACTCTACCCCCACCAACTTCAGGCTGTGCCTCCTAGTAATCCCATCTCTGTTTAATCGAAACATGTCCTCTGTACTAACCCTGTTGATACCCTTTTAAGTACTTAAAGGTTTCGATCATATCACCCCTTTCCCTCTCCACTGAGTACATGTTGAGGTCCCTCAACCTATCCTCATAAGGCTTCCCCTCCATACCTCTGATAATTTTAGTCTCTCTGCTGTACCCCCTCCAGTAACCTGATGTCCTTTAAGTATGGGTTCCAGAACTGTACACAGTACTCCATGTGCAGCCTCACCAGTGACCTGTACGGTGGCAGAATGACTTCCTCCCTCCTAGAGGTGATTCCTGTAGCAGTGCATCCCAGCATTCTGTTGGCTCTTGCCGCTGCTTTTCTACATTTTGACGAGTGGTTCATATTCTTTGTGACCATTACCCCCCAAATACTTTTCTTCCTCGGAGACTGACAGCTGAACCTTGCAGATGGTAACTACCCAGGATTCCTTGCTCTGAAGTGCATGACCTTGCACTTCTTGGCATTGAAACATAGCTGCTAAGTGTCTTACACTGCTCAAGCCTTCCCAAGTCTTCCTGGAGGCCTTTTCTTCCCTCTACCCCATCCACCACTTCCCCTATCTTGGTGCCATCGGCGAATAAACTGATTCTGCTCTTAACTCCAACTGTTATATCAGCTATGAAGATGTTAAACCACACTGACCCCAGCACTGAACCTTGTGGGACCCAGTGGTGACTGCTATGAGTTGAATCCCCTGAACTACCCTTTGATGTCTGTCCCCTAACCAGTTACCAGCCTGCTTAACCAGTTTCTCCCCTGCTCCCAGGTTTCTCAATTTATTACTTAATCTGCCATGCGGTACAGAGTCAAAGGCCTTGCTGAAATCCAGATACAGGACATCTGCGTTCTGACCGGTGTCATCTACTGTTGTCACCCAGTCAAAGTGAACCAGGTTTGTTTGACATGATCTCCCCGGAGACAAACCCATGCTGTTTGTTGTCCATAAGACCGTTCACCTCCAAGAAGGTCACCAACCTTTCCTTTAGGATCATTTCCATGAGCTTACACACAAAGGGTGTCAGACTGGTCTGTAGTTACCAGGCTCGTCCTTGGGACTGCTCTTGTGCAGGGGTACCACATGTGCCATCCTCCAGTCCCGAGGCATGCACCCTGTCTTCAGGGAGGTATTGAACAAGTCTGCCAGTTGTGCCACCAGGACCTCAGCGAACTCTTCAGAACTCTAGGATGCAGCCCATCCGGCTCTGGAGCCTTGTCCATGTTCAGTGACTTAAGGCCCTCAAGCACTCTGCTGACAGGGATCTCCTCACCCGTTATCCTATCTCCTCCCATGCCAGTGTTGCCCTGCCCCTGCAGTATTGGCCCATCTCTCTCCCTGGTAAAAACTGAGCAGAAGTACTCTTTGAGCACCTTTGCCTGTTCAACCCCCTTCTCTACCCAGTCTCCATCTTTCTTTATCCTGGTGATTTGCTCCTTGCAGTTCCTCTCCTCATATGACTCTGTATCTCTGACCAAACCGTTCTAATCTACTGCATGAAGGCAGATAACCCACCTGTATCCAGGAATATGGCTGTGTTGTGATTCGGGGAGATTTCCACCAATAGAACCTACAAAAAAATGGCCCACCTTCGCACGTGAGTGATCGCCTAATTCGTATCAAGACCTCAGCTGCCACTCTGTCCAACGTCTTGGAATTTCTGCAGTGAGAACTACACTAGGGGTTGTCACTTAGCCCTCCCAGTGGTTCTTTCAGCTGTGAGTATTAGAGTGGGGTCTCTCTTGTTAGGATAACATTGAGACCTCATTTGCAAAGTGGGGTTCTCTAGTTTCACCCAGTATCACATGGCCTCTGTCCTAGCTTAAATGGTCATGGTTTCCTGCAGTTACACCCTCCGTTCCAGTATGGATAGCCATGGAAGGACATTCCTTTGATGACCCTAACTATTGGGGACCCTTTGACAGATCTACGATTGGCAGGCTCCACCCCAGTCTTCTGCAAATACTGTTGCTGGGCTTTCATTTGCCCTAGGGACACATAAGCTCCCAGTCTGCTGTGCATCTCTGTGGGACAGCCTGCATCTCAAGATTGGGGTTACTCCATCCTCAAGAAGGGTAGAAGACATCCAGGAAAGCATCCACCATATGCAGGACCTATACCCTTATAACGAGTCATATGTGCACTCATTTGAGGACCTGAGATCTTTACACACCATTCCCAAAGAAGACTTCTGGTTCTGCCTCCATCTTAGAGCTCTGCTGGCTCCCTGCCTTAGTGAATACAGTAGAACAGGCACTGCACTTCCCATAACTAAATGGTTAACACTGCTGAAAGGTGGCAGGAACAGTCTGCAAGGCTTTTAGTTGGGAGTAGCAGGCTATCCCTGAGGACCTTAGGATAAAGTGACAGGAAGAATTGGGGATCATAATATCTGGGCACTGGCAGCTGGCATAGTATCAAGCCCGTATATCTTGTATAAGACGACAGGTCTCAACTGACAAAACTCAGAATACTGCAGAGGTGGTACAGAACACCCACAGCCCTCAAAATGATGGTCCTTCTCTCTTCTGACCTGTGCTGGCACTGCAGGTTTCAACTTGGCACTCTTATCACGCAGTTTGTGGTACTGCCTGGCAATAGCACACTTCTGGGAGGATGTTGTCTGGTTCTGCAGAGCAGTCTGCCACCCCCAAAGTTGTGTTCTATTCAGCCTTAGTCCTCCTGGATTCTAGTCGACACAGGATGGCTAAGAACCCTCCTGCTTCTGAAATGGGCAGTTACAGCTACTATAATGGCTAAACAAACTGGTTGGCTTGAGCCTGAGAGCTTTATGGACACGCTCTATGTTGAGCAGGAGGTGGAGGTCCAGCTGAAGTTGTTCTCTCGAAGTTATCGAGGAATGTAGTGATGTCTCTCTCCTCCTTGTCCTCTGGTGTACCGTAGATCTATTGGTTATTGCAGCATGACCTGTTCTCAAGATCATCGCATTTATCAGTTATCTGGTATTGCTTAATTAGTTGCACAACGACCTGCTTGAGCCGATGTGGACAAGTGTCCAGTTCTTTCTGGTGTGTCTAACTCTGTAACCTTTGTTTCTATTTTGGGTATGTCTGCCTTGAGTTCTGTGCAAAATACTTGAATTTCTGAACAAAATTTTTTTAACTTGGATAGAATTGCAGCATTGGTTGGCTGGATGGGAAGGGTTGAGGGTGCTGCAGCCATTTCAGGTGTCTGGTCTAGCCCCTGCTGTGTAGCTGTTTGTAATCTGCTGCAGTCTTGTTTGTGCTGGTTGATTTTTTTTCTTTTCCTGCCTCCCATCAAGTTCCGATGCTCCTGACTAGCAGTGGGATGTGATTTGTTCAGAAAAATCTTCAATTTTGGACCATGTTAAGAAGGATGAAGCTGGAGCTCACCATTTAGTGCTGTGTTCCCTACAGTGACGTCACCAGAACTCCTTCACCGATTTGAACTGTGCCACCAGGCAGTGTTGCAAACGTTTTGATGCGGCATGGGCAACACTGCGAGCTCTAGGAGTCTGCCAGGTGCTCCATTTCATGGCTGAACTAAGCATCACATACATAGATAAAAATCTTCCTGCACACAGACCTGTACCGGGGAAATGCTCAGAAGTGATAAAAATTGACTTTGCCAGACATGCACTGCTCAAGCCGGGGTTGAAGATGTCTGTCCTAAGATATGTTTATTTCGCTGCTCTGTAGGGGGTTTACTGCCTTAATGTTTCCTAGTTTTTAAGCTAAATATTAGATGTGGAGGAGTGGCTTAGTTTAGATTGGACCACACTCCATCAGGGATGTCTTCACCTGTAAGACTTGAGCGGTTGAAGATGGCTTCCACCATGTTCTCCTGCACGTATCAGTGTATAGCACTCCATAGTTGATACCTGTAAGTTCACTGTGTGAGTGTTTTTCTCCGGGCAGTATCAACAGCCTAACCCGACAGTTCATATTTACTCAGTGGAATAAGACATAGGTAGGCTTACGCCCATCTGGAATGTCTCCCACTCCCTGGTGGGTATATTGGATATCCATGATGTTAGAAATAAGTTGCTTTTGAATATTCTCTAGCCATGGGTGGCAATTTCTACATACCATGCGTTTCAGCAGATATGCCTTTACAGATCAGAACTTTTCAATGGAGCAGTGTGTACACGTTGATTGGTTGGCGGAAAGTTGGAATGTTTAACGAGGTTTATAACCGACTTTATACAAGTTGTCTAATGCTATTAATTCCTGCATGTTTGATTCATGTCTGAGCTTTGCGGTTTTAGCGTGTAGTATCTCTGTGGACTCTTAACATCACAGATGAGTGATGTATAACGTACTGGGAGCACAATATAAATTCTTCAAAGCCTATATTCCTAATAATTGTCCATGGCCTCTGCAGCAACAGCTGTTTGGACTCTCTTGTCAAGTAACATGAAGTGTCTTGATCCTCTAAAGTTGTAACGAAGGAAGGCAGTTGAATGCTGTGCCTTATGAGATTAAGTTTTGTTCTTGAAACTGAGTTTCTACGGGAGTGGACTCCCAGCTGTAAGCCTTAATTTAACCTTGGAGCTGCAGCACAGGGTGATAGCTTGGAATCAGATTGAGGTAATTTTCGATTTCCCCTTTTATACCATTAATATGCCCAATAGCTGTACTCCCAGACTTTCAGCCCGGAAAAATGGACCATGCCTATCGACAGTGGAGCAGATACGGCCTGAATTACCTGTTTCAAATCACAACTGGAGGGGTACTGTGGTTGTTTCAGGAAGTACAGACAAAATTCAACTTACCCAGCACACACCATTACAGGTATTTACAATTAAGACATTACTACGAGGCATTACCCTTTGAGGTACAAAGTCCTGAACACTGGCCTCCCTTGATTGCTAAGCTGCGGTCTTTATTTACCTCTCCAAATCAGTCATCTGATATTTACCTTCTACCAAGCATTGATGTCAAACCCCTTGGCAAATCTAATAGACACTCAAGAGAAATGGCAGCAGGAACTGGGTGTACACACAGAGGATAAACAGTGGGAACAGGCGTGCCGACCGGTGTCACGCACATCTAGTTCACACCAGTGGCGGGAATTTGCATGGAAATTCTTGATCCGTTATTTCAACACCCCTGAGGTCACAAGTCACTACACCCCTGGGCATTCTGCCGCCTGCTGGCATAAATGTGGTGAAGGTAAGGCCCACCTCACACATGTAATATATACTTGCCCTAAATTGGAACCATTTATTCGTTCATTACAGTCAGAGCTCCAAGAGATATTTGATAGGCCCTTCCAATTAACCCCGCAGGTATTTATTTTGTTAATACTTCCTGGAGGCATTAGGGACCAGGACACCAGTTACCTTTTAGCTATTCTGCTATCGGCAGGGAAAATGCTATCACTAATGTGGTTGACCCCTAGGATCCCAACTGTGCGGGACTGGTGGACCATTACCAAGCAACCTATCAGCTGGAAAAAGTAACATAGTCTAAATGATAGAGAGGAAAGATTTAGATCTTGATTGAATAGATGGCTTTTGTATTATATGCTTAAGGATACAACTTTTGTACCATAAGGTAACAAACTACTTCCTCCCCAAGCTTTTGCTGTGGAGGACTGGTTTGCGTGGATTCCTGGGAGCCTCTCTTGTTCATCCAGGTTTGGGTGCCCTAGAGCTGATTAAAAACAATAGTGCATTTGTTGTTTATTACGTATATTTGAACTCCCATTGTTCTGTCTGACACCCAGGACCTTGTTGAGCAGCTTTTTAAGAAGTGAAGAGAGTCTGAAGTTGGGGTCCTCCTGAATTCTCTGGGCTCTTCATGGACAATGAACTCTAGTCATCCTGGTATTAACCCTTAACAGTTTTTCCTTTGAGCACTCAGTGTACTGTTACCAGAAGGACTTATGTAAGTACCTCTTCTTGATTCTTTTGCTCCTATTGCTTGGACACAATCGATTGTAAGTAAAAATGAAATAAAGATGAAAATTAAAAAAAAAAAAAAAAAAAAAAGTGAGTTTCTGACCCATAGACCAGAATTCATCCCATAGACCCCGGGGGGGGGGGTTGTGCACCTATCATCTAGGTTCCCTCACACCCCCTACCTGATACTAAAGAACGTTTACTGTATCTTCCATAATTACTAACATGCTAACATACTAAAATGCCAGCAGAATAGGCCTATTGGTCTTTTTGTCTGCTCGCTTGGTCAGCCCCCACCCTGGGAACTGACCTTGCTGCCTCCCTCGCCCCCTCTGGCTTCTCCCTTCCCAGCCCCGGGTATTCTCGCTGCACTGGATTTTGCTTCCAGAACCCTTCCCTGTACCTGTCCCACCTCCTTAAACCACTCCACAGTCTCTGCCTCTACCAGCTCCCTGGGCAGCTTATTCCATGGCTTGGCCACCCTCTCAGTGAAGTAGCACCTCCTCCTTTCTCCCTGAACTCCCGGCTTCCACTCATGCCTCTAGTTGCCCCCTCCTTCCTTCGAGCACCCTGACTTTCGCCTTCCCATTACCCCCTCATGTACCAGAAGACCTCTATCATGTCCCACGGGTCTTCGCCTCTTCCAGTGCGTATATATTTAGCTCCTGGAGCCTCTCCACATAGGTCCTGTTCCCCCAAGCCCCAGATCATTTTGGTTGCCCTCCTCTGGACCCTCTCCAGGAGTTCAGTGTCCCTTTTTAAGTGTGGCCTCCAGAACTGCACGCAGTACTTGAGGTGCGGCCTCACCAAGCAGTTGTACAGAGGTAGTATCACCTCCCTCCTTCTGGGGGTGATCCCCCTAGCAGTGCATCCCAGCATCCTGTTGGCCTTGGCTGCTGCCCTCCAAGTCTCGAGTTGTTCATCTTGACATCCACCCCAACCCCCAGGTCCCTCTCAGCCATCGAGACTTGTAGCATCCCCGTGTACACTTGGCCGGGTTTCTGGCTCCCAGATGCAGTACCTTGCCTTTCCCTGCATTGAACCTCAGTTTCCACTTTCTGTTCTGTTACCCAACTATTTGAGATGGGACTCCTCACCTCGGCAGCAATAGATTGTACATAGGATGAATAGCAATACCCATGAATTAAATATCAATACTGGCCATCAGTTAATTTGTGTTTATTACAGTATCATGAACTGTCAAGCTCCTTTTGCTTCGATGTAACTTAACTGTTTTGTTTTTCTGTGTGGGGTCTTCTATAAGGGTTTATATGAAGTATGTATCTTTGTAAGTTGTTGAAAATAATTATAAATAGCTTACAAAAAAGTCTTCATGTGTATGGATGTATGTATGAAAGTTCGTAGGAGTAACTTTAAAACAAAACAGATAAGCCGGCACGGTGGCGCTGAGGCATCTCTGCCTTATCTTGCGCCACGCCAGCCACTCCAGGTTTGGGAAGGACCGGGAGCAGGCTTGAGCTACCTTCTGGCAGCTCTTCTCTGGGGCAGTCCGCCATCACCAGGTGGAGGTCTGGTAGCAGTCCAGGCAGGCATGGGTGACTGGTATGGTGGGGCATCCTGCAGTGCTGTGACTTGCACATGCCTCCACACATGCATGCTCACACCAAGGGTGTGTGAAAACTTGGGGAGAAGAAGATGGGGAGAGCATGTCAGCGTATATGTGTTAAATAGGGCTGATCTAGGAAAAGGATAAACAGTAGACAACCACTGGGAAAAGCAGTCACCCAGATTTAAAAGGGTTTCCTGCTTTGAAAGCAAGTGTGGTGGTGGTGGTTTGGTGTAGTTTGAGAGATTGTCCTGTTACCTTGAGAGTTGCATGGTTTCTTAACCTTTTCAGGAAACATTCAGCGCAGGGAAGACTGTTCCGTGGTGGGGGGGGGGGTGTTGCTGTTCTGTATTTCATAGTATGAGTACAGGACACTGTCTGGTGGGACAGATCATTTCCTGGGTTGGTGGCCATTAGCTTTTGGAATCTGCTGGCAAAACATTTTGTGGAGTGGCCATTATTTTTATTGTTACTAGATTCTGAAATCTAGTAGCCAAGCCATGGACTGGGCTATTTTGTCTAAAGTTGCTCCTGACCACGAAGCACTGAATCGTTCCATATATATCCATATAATCTTAAAAAGGACTTCAGTTGTAACTGGGATCTGCAGCTGTTGGCCATCGATGGTGCAAAGCGCAGTGTGAGAACATTCTCTCCTTTTGTGCCTGTGACAATGTGGCAGATTGCAATGTGCTTTTACTGTATAACCCTGTAGCCCCACGTAATTGACTGTCATTGTCTTTATTGCTAGAAGGAAGCAGGTTTGGCTGGTTTACCTGGTTGTGGGCAGCACGAGTGGGATCTGATTTAGACAGGTGGGGAATGGGGGGGGGGGGGCACTGAAGATTCAGTGCCAGCGGTGGCTTGAGCTACATTTTGCACATGTGCTGATGTCCAGCTGCAGAACATGTGGCAGCAAAAGTTCATGCATGTGCAGTGGTGTCCACGATCACTTTGTCAGCATGTAGAAGCAGGCAGTAACAGAGAAACATAGCCAGAGTCATAGCAGAAAAAAGACCAAAGGTTCATTTAGTCTGCCTCGAGTTCCCTATCTGCACTGGGAGCTATTGTCCATACTGTGTTTTATCCCTACTGTTCCAACCCCCCCCCCATTCCCCTACCTACTGCTATAGACCTGAGTGACCACCAAACCCTTCACTTTGTCCCAGCCATACTTGAAACCATTTACGGTCTTGGAGCCTACCATTTCAGCTGGTAGTTGGTATGGGTCGTCCTTTGTTAGCTGTGACAGATCGAAACTAAGTTGAGTCCTTTTAGTCTGTCTGTCCTAGCTGGTAGATGGGTTCCTAATCTGTAGTGATCTCTTTTCCCTCAACAAGTGGATCAGTACTCCTGTGTGTGTGTGTGTGTGATATATACAGGCATATAACTCTCCATGATGGTGAAGTAGAAAAACAAACTATCACAGTGTGTGGGAATAAACTTCAGATTAGGCAAATTTACAGGTTTAAAACACACTGTCGTGTGATTTATTTTTCAAAAGTTTGAAAAATGGAAAAAAAAATTGCAAAGAAAATTACTAAACATCAGTAGTTTCTCACACATTACAGTCCTGGATCTTAGAGCTCCTAAGACCGTTTGTCAGTGGCTCAGTAGGTAGCACGCTCGCCTCTGAGGCCGGGAGATCAGAGGGCTGTGGGTTCAGTTTCCACATCTGGCACTTGGATTAATATCTCAGTACTGACACTGTAGTGCAGCATGAGAGGGGTGCTGCACTTCTGAGGCGCTGTCTCTCAGATGAGACGTTAAACCGAGGTCCCATCTGCCTGGATTGGTGGTAGTTCAGGTGGATGTTAAAGATCCCATGGCACTTATCAAAGTGTAGGGGAATTTCCCCGGTGTCCTGGCCAAATTTCTCCCATTCACTAAAAAAAGTACCATCAACCGCTTAATCTGGTTCAGGGTCAGTTTGGCATTAATCTGTATCCCCCTCCCCTGGGTCGTGCCTGAAAATAGGCAGGATTTGTCTAGTGCACTTATCTGGTCAACAAAAACTAAACTAAAAAAAAAAAAAAAAAATCTACATTCAACAGCTTGTCTACAATAGCAGTAGAACCTCTCCTCTCCTCTGAGGGTTGAGCCCCAGTGGATTGCACTGAAGTGAACTCCGTGAAGAGGTTTACATCTTTTTGGTGAGCTCACCTTACTGAGACCTTTCTATTTACATGTCTGGACATGTTTCAAAACCAAGAGTTTTTTTGTTTCAGGGGACTGCCTGGTTCAGTTAAAGGTACAGTGTATATCTCCACAGATGTTGACTCTCTATAGCTCTGATCCACAGTGACTAAACACTTTCATAAAGCATACCGCATTCGTTTGTTCAGCCTCATACATAGATCACCTTAAATAGTAACAGGTTTATTATGTGAATTTATGAAAATATCTTAAGGATTTCTTATAACTATAGTAAGCATAAAATTATTTTTATATTTGTGTTTATTGAGATTCAGAAAGACCTTTCGAGTCATAGACTCATTTACAAAGGTTCCACGTCATTTACAAAGGTTACATTTGGCTATATAGTATACATAGTGACAAATGTTGAAGTTGATTGGCACAGGACAGCACATGTTAACAAACATTACTTTAACATTACTTAACAGTAAAAGATAGTCAATTGAGGCAGTGCTGGAGGTAACAGTATAGTACAGCATTGGATGGCTTCTGAATCCTTTTTATTTAAATAGCCTTCATGTTTTTGTACACAAAATGCACTTATGCAGTTTACACAATACCTCTCCGGGTGTTTGGCAACATTCCAGGGACTGGCTAGAAATGGAAAAAGAATGAAAAGAGAACTAGTAGGAAGTTTAGTAGGGATAGTAAACAGCTACACTAAGTGGCCAACTTGGTGGGGGTGGAAGAAAAGCAAAGAAGAAAGCATTAACTGTTGCACAACAGGTTTGGTAGCTAGGAAATGAGATGGAAAAGTGGTCCATCAGTCACAGCCGAAGGTGTAGCCTTACTCCGCCACAAACTCAAACCTGGGTCCCCATCTTACCCTCCATAGTGCGTGTTAGGGAGAATCCTGGGAGGACCCTCCAAATAGAGGGTTTTATGCCTGGCCCATGCTGTCTCCCAGATATTCCCAGGTACAGGAAATACCCTGATTGTGCCTGCTGTTCAACCCCCACCGACCAGGGTCCAGTTTCCGTCATGGCCTTTCCCTCAGTGTCAGGGGCTTAGAAGGTTGGGGATGCAGTTCACATATGTGGACTAAAAATCTTGTAGCAGTCCTGGCATTTGCTAGTTGGTGGCTTCTGGGACCACTGGCAGTCATTTGGGCAGGTGTATATTTTTTCCTCCATTTAACTCATTCAGGCCTAGATACGCCTGTAGGCGGCGTCTGAAAGCATAGCCACTCAGGACAGTAACGCCTGTAGGTGCACTCAGCTGACTTTCACTCAGGCCGAGAAATGTCTGAGGAAGTCAGCAGTTTTTACCTAAATATTAAACAAACCAAGTTGCTTAGAATTGATTGCATAGCACCATTAGAAAGATTAATTTTGTGCTCAACAATTTTGCTGCTGATACTTTCTGTCTCATGTATACTTTAGGAGTTATTCACATGTGTTTAAGATATGGTATGCATGGCTGACATTTGTCACTCAAGCCTCAGCTAAGCAACTTGAATAAATCTGAAAAAAAAAGTTGTTTGGTATTTCAGCTACTATAAAATAAAAACAAAATGGATTACAATTGATTGCAAAGCACCATTATAAAGAGAATTTTGTGCTCAACAATTTTGCCACTGATACTTTGTGTCTACCACGTATAGTTTAGGAGTTACTTGCATTTGTTTAAGGGATGGTGTGCATGGCTGACATTTGTCTCTCAAGTCTCACCTAAACACCTTGAATAAATCAGAAAAAAATCAGTTTGGTATTTCAGCTAGTGTAAAATAAAAACTAAATTGATTACAATTGATTGCATAGCACCATTGGAAAGGTGATGTTGTGCTGAACAACTTTGCCCCTCGTACTTTGTATGTAGAACTTACGGTTCAAGAGGTATTCACATTTGTTTGTAGCATGCTGATTATGGCTTGATTTTGCTTAGAAAGGCCCAGGATGCGGTGCTAAGAGTATACAGGGCACAAGTGGTGGGAGTCTCAGAGCTCTTGTGGCGTGAATGAGTTAACTCAGTTTTTTCTCCTGGAGTGTGGATCCTTCCTCGTGGCCTTGGCTGCAGGCAGTGCATAATATGCAGAGGGAGCAGTCTCCTTTGGTCCACCACAAGGGTTGCTGTGGCACCAGTTGTCGAATGCCGAACATCCCCAACTGTAGCGCATTGCAGAGCTGCAGCTGCTAAGGTCTGGCCTGTTTCTTGAAGCGAATTCCTGAGCTTGCTTCTGAACTCTGGTTGCCTGCCCAACGCCTGTACAGCGGCTTGTTGCTCTGCCACTGGACAATCATTTTGACCTTGGGAGCATTATTTTTCACAATATACCCACCACACATAAACACACAGCAGATCCTGGATGCTGTTTTAAGGGGCACACCAGCAAGGGTCGAAATTGGCACCAGCCCGCTAGCCAAATGCTGGTAGATTTTGTATCGGGCTAGTAGGATTTTCATTTGACTAGCCCTGCGGGCTTGTACTGGAGAAGGCAACACTTCACTATGTATACCAACTGGGCCATTGGAAATGTCTGTTGTGCAGGTGGGTTTTCCCAGTCACTAGCCCTGCTGGCTAGTGGCTGCAAAACTTAATTTCGACCCCTGACCAGTATAGTGGACTTGGTGTAGGAATTGCACCTCAGTGGGGTGAGTTAGATTTGTGTTCTGGGCTTGGGGTGGTTGTGTGTGGGATCTGCCCGGATATATAGAGTGTAGTTTGTGTTTGGGGAAGAGGGTGAGGGGAAATGGAAACTTGACCTTTGTCATGATCCACTTATGCTCATCTCTTTGCATTGTCTTTCAGGAGCAGGAAGTAGAAACTTCTGAAAAAGAAAAAAAAATGAAAGTAGACAGAACCAAACTGAAGAAAACTCCCACAGAGGCAGTAAGTAATGCTTGGACATTGTTTGTCATGGGTGGTATGTATAGAGGCTGGACTCTCCAGTTCTCATTCCTATAGCTTTGTCTGTTCCCATTTTTTAAACTTTGTATGTAATTACAGTATTTCCTTCTGAAGTTTAATAGTTTCCAAATGGAAAAGGGCTAAAAGACATACATGTGTAATTCTTAATTTAAGGATTTAAAATTAAGAGTCTTTCACTTTGTGATACGGTACCAGGGCTTAAAGCCTTTATATAATATTAAGTTATAAACTTCCCAACAGATAATGCTGTTTGAGTCCATGAGCTGCGCAGCTGAAGTCTGAGTCTAGCAGTAGTTCGTCATGTTTTCCCATAGAGGGGATATTAAAGTGCCGTGTGCGCCTTCGAAAGTTTAAAGCACTAACAGTACATCCTGCAGCAGAGTATATAGTCTGTCATTTGTATATTTAAGTATTTACCTCCTGCTGATAGTGTGAAGGTAGAGTTTAGTGAACTACTGTACACAATACACATTTTCCTGGAAATGGACATATGCAACTTTTAACTTGTACACACAGTTCTGGTAAGTGGACACCACTTGCGCTTAGCCAAAAGAAATGAATTAACACTCTCAACTTGAGCTCTGTAAGGGGTCAGCCACCAATACATACAGTTTGTAGAGGTTATTCTCTCCCCCAGCAGGTTGCATCAGTACACTCCAATGTCCAAACAGCCTCTTGTCGTCTTCCACCCTTGAATCGTTTCCTCAGATCTCTCCAAACGCAGCTGTTGTGCCAACACCTTCTGTGCTCATTTGCCTGCTTCTACTGGGTCAGGGTAAATAAAAAATAAAAAAAGTTATCTTGATGTATCACATGGGGCTTGGCTAGAATAATGGTGTGTGCATGGTGGACACTCTAGTGCAAAGTGACAGAGTGAGAGAGGGGTCCTGTTTGGCCAGAATGGGCTTAAGAGTAGAACTACAGATAATGTCACCATTGTCTGAAATTGTGAGGATCATTTTCAAAAGGATTTATTTGTAAGAAGCGAAATGCATGCTTAATTACTGTAAAGAGCTCCAAATTTTGGGGTGAAGCTTCAGGGGGATGGCGTCCTCATGGACAGAAGTCAAGACAGTCCATCCAAACCCTGAGGTGTTTGAAGGAATTGATGTTCTCTGTCAGCAAGCCATCCAGGGTATGGAAGAGAGGGAGGGGATTGAATCTGTTAAACCTCTGCCTGGTACTAAAGGTGTTAGAAAATATTTGAGATTGAGGGACAGTTTGTTATCCTGGAAACTGCACTGGATGTTGGAGAAATCCAGGTGGAGCCAAACAACCAGGTCGGAAGTAAAGGTGCCAGAGACATAATCACTGTCTCATCCCTGTACTTGTGAATGGTCACAATACAGGCATTTGGGAGGTCATATAGGAAGATGAAAAGAATCTGACTTGATGCAACCTTAGAACTCCTGTGATTGGAAGAGAATCCTAGAAACATAAAATTTGTTGGTAGAAAAGGACTGTTTGGCCAACTCTCTCTATCCAGATGTTCCTGCCTAGTCTGTGTCCATCTCTGCAGACCCTAACTAGTCTCTGGTGACCCTGCCTCCTCCCTGCTTTACTAATATTCCCCATTTGCATACTTGAAGGCCATCTACTTGTTCTCCCCCCCCCCCAAAAAAAATTCCTTTGGCAGTCTGTTCCAGGTGTCTACCACCCTTTCAGTGTAGTACTTCCTCATCCCCTTAACCCCCAAAAAAAATCTTCATGAGCCTTCTGGACCTGGTGTTTGGTCTTATTTGAGAGACTCACCTTCTGCACCTTGTTCACCCTGTGAGGTATTTGTATATCTCGCATGTCCCCTCTCATACTCCTCAGTTTGTTCTCCTAGGACTTTTGGTGTATGTCATGTCTGAGATATGGCCTTCAGAACTGGACACAGTACTCCAGTTGGGGTCTCATCAGCAAGCAATATGGTGGCAACAGTACCTCCCTCCTTCTGCTGGAGATACCCCTCCATATGCACCCCAGTTTCTCACTAGCCCTGCCCACTGCTTTGTCACACTTGCCTGCCATTTTGAGGAAATCGGTTTTGATAACCCCAGGGTCCCTTTCCTGCTTAGTGACGGTCAGTACCTCCCCCATGCTAAGCTCATGGATTTCTATGCCCTAGGTGCATGACTTTGATTTTTTGGCATTAAATCCCAACTGCCATACTCTTGACCGTTCCTCTAGTTTCCCCAAGATGCCTGCAGTTCTATCCATCCCCTCCCAAGTGTCCATCCTATTGCACATTTTGGTATCTACAAAAAGACATACCTTCCCTTAGAGTTCTGCACACATTGAAGATGACTGATCCCAGTACTGAGCCCTGCAATATCCTGCTGGTCATTCTCCATCATACTGAGTCCTGCAGTTTCCTGCTGGTCATTCTTCCATCATTCGAGTGAGCACAGTTAACCACCACCCTCTGGCCCATATGTTAATGGATCCCACCCCTAGGCCACTGTTTTTTTTTTTTTTTGTCTGCTGTGCAGATTAGTATCAAAGGCCTTGCTGAAGTTTAGATAGGGCACACCCACTGCCCTCCCCTGATCTTTTTGCTTGGTGGTGTGTAAGCGAAGAAGGTGTCAAATTTGTCTGACATGACCCGACCCCCTCTCCCCCCCCCTTCGGTGAATTGATGCTGCCTGTGGTCTTGCAGCCCATTGGCTTCAGTATACTCTACCAATTTTTCCTTTTGCAGGGTTTCCAGTAATTTCCTCACCAGTGCTGTGAGACTGACCAGTTTATAGTTGGTGGCATCCTCCCTGCTGCCACTCTTATGCAGAGGAGCCATGTCTGCTCTCCTCCAGTTCTCTGTAACTATGCTTTTTCCCATCTGGTCACATAGCCGTGTCCACCTTCAGAGCTTCAAGTCCCTTCAGAACTCTTTCCTTTGAAAATGGTCTTGGCCACCTCTCTCCTTTTCCTGCTGCTTCCTGGTGGTCTGTTCTGTCCCCCTCACTGTGAATACTGAGTAGATGCACCTGTTCAAGATGGCAGCTTTTTCTTGGTCCTCTTCTGTGCAGTTTTACCCTGCCACCCTCCTTATTCTCACTATCTCTCCCCTTGTTTTCCTTAATGTACATAAAGAAAGGCTTATTCCCTTTAGTTGTCCCCTTGGCTATCCTTTTCCCTGTCTGCTTTTGCCCCTTTCGCGCTCTTTCCTTTTTACTTGGTACACCTCTCTGTCCCCCTTCCATTGCATTTCCTTGTACTTACAAATGCCACCTTTTTTCCCCTTCACCACCATGGCCATTTCCTTTAAAAACAAAAAACATTTTTCCTGCCTGGCCCGGTGGCGCTGAGGGTTGAGGCGCTTGACAGCGCACCCTACGCCATGCTGACAACCAGAGTTCATGAGCGAGTTCGGGCGCCAGGAGTCTGCAGGGACGGAACGAGTATTGAACGCCAGCAGGGCTGCTCTCCTGGGGGAGGGTTGGGGCTTGGCTGGCATACCAGTGGCTCCCGGTGATCGGGGGCGCTGCAGTACTTGGGCAACACATCTACAGTGTGGCTGATGCAAGGCAGGGTTTCCGTGCGCCATTGCGTCAGGAGTGTGCCATACAAAGGGGGGGAGGGTAGCAGAAAAAACAGAAAAGCCTGGCTCCGTGGGGAATGCGACTGCACCTGACCCCCCCCAATGCCGGATCCACCTTGCTTGGCCTTCCATTTCCTTCGCCTGGGCCCTCACCCACAGCCAAAGTGTCTGAGTGCCCAAAGAGGAGGGGTGGCCCCACCCCAGAGGGGTTAAGCTGGGGGTGCTGGCTGTGGGGAAGGGAGAGAAGGCCCAGGGTCAAAGGGGACCTCAGGCAGGCAGGAATAGGCAGGATGTCTGAGAGGCTCCACGGGCCGTGACTGGAGGGAAAGTTTAAAAAAACAAAACAAAAAAAAAAAAAACCACAAACTTTTCCTTCTGCTTTTACTCGCTATCATGCAGAGGCTGGTTGTCTTAGTTATGCTATGCCTTATTTTATTCTCCCTGTGCCTCTGTTACTCCCTGGCAGCCCCCCCCCCAAAAAAAAATTGAGCCAGTTTTGGGGGCAGTCTCCCATTTCTTTAAACTCTGACCTCCTAAAGTCCAGAACTATCATCCTCATGTGGTTAGTCTCTGTTCTAACCCCAAATTCTTCAGTATGCTTAATTCTTGCAGTCAGTCTACAGTGTTGAACTGTCTGGAGAATGGAACATAGGCAAATGATGGAACACTCATTGGCTCATGCCACCATTCAGACTGCTGCTCTTATCAACCTGCATTCTAGAATGCTCAGATTTCATTCTCCGCCTGCTCAGTAAGACATCCTGGACAGCTCTCCTCTAGAACAAACTCTAGTTGTTGATTTCTGTGAAAAACTTAAGTAGAAAGCTTTTTTTTTCCCTTCTTCTGCTGCCTTTATTTACTATAAGTTTAGCGCTAGTTTAGTTTTTACCTTAGTTTGTGGTGCCTCCTCGGTTCTTGGTAACTGATGAACTGGAGATCTTACTTTGAAAGGGAGCTCTTGCAACAGGCTATTGCTATTAGGACTGTGCCGCCAGGCACTAGGACCCCACGGAAACCTAGCTAGCAGTCTCCAGCGGGGATTGCCCCTGATGCTGGCTCCGCCCCGACATCAGCCAGTGGTATATCTGGGTGGTCCCCCAGCCCCACCTCGGTTATTTTCCTGCCACAGACCCGTCCACTTCGGCTCTTTGGTTGCTTTTTATTTTCAGTAGTGTCCAGCGAAATTGATAATTGTCCAACCTTTTTTCGTCAGTTTGCTTTTCGTCAGAATTATCTTTAGCTGTATGTATTCACCATCTTCAGTTTCCTCCACTGAGACGAGGACCAAGTGTGCCTGCGGCCTCTAGATTCTGGCTAAGGACAAGTATGAGGCCTTTGTCTTCTGCCTAGGGCCCGACCGCGACATCAAGGCCTGCTCTGTTTGCAGTGTCTTTACAGGCCGGACTCTTGATTCGCCACCTTAAGGCACTAAAAGACCATATTTTGGAACAGCAGGTGGCTGTAATGCAGAGCTCGCCTGTGGAAAAATCTTTCTTTTCGATCTTTGAAGGACAAGAAAAGACTCTGACCAACGCAAGTCCAGAGAAAAGGATCTGGGTCGATCCAAGGGCCGTTCACTCTCCCGTAAGAAGACCTTGAGTTTTAACTCGGGGGGGGGGCACTGACCATTCCTCCCGCCATCTGCAACACTGCACTGGGCAGCAGGACCCCTCCATTCCTGCCAAAACATTTGGGGAGTGGAAAACAGGGCTCAAGTTCTACGCCGGCTTTGACTACCCTGAAGGCGAAGGACACACCCTTGTGGTCACCCTCCACCTCAGGGGTCAGGACCTCTTCATCTTCTGCAGGGACCTCTGTCCTGTTGCACAAGGTCCTGATGTTGGTCTCGCCTGGGGCTCCCAGGTAAGACCACTGAGCACAGAGATCGGGAGTCTCTCTAAACTGGTCTCGGCTCACTGTACCTCAGTCGCTCAAGCATCTCTTACTAAACCAGCGATGGTCTCCAAACAGGACAGATCAAGACCATCGGTGCCTGACAAGGGGCGTATATTGGGCAGAACCACAGACCCCAATCGGTCCGTAGGGCCTCTATGCCTGATGATCAAGGGGATCAGTCTACTCCCTCTCCCAGGGACCCACCAGACCTCTCCTCCTCCGCTATTGCTCCACCTATGCCACAGAAACATTGCCCTCCGGCAGGGCCGGCAGCTTCTTGGTTCTCCAAGGAAGAGCTGACAGAACTTTTTCAGTTCTGGTGGGGCCAAGTGAAGGACATCTTTCCACCGCAGCCAGATCCAAATCAGATTCTGGATGCAGATAAGGACCAAGGTCGGGAGACAAACCGTCCTCTCCCACGCCTAAACCAAAGTCCCACTCATGCAGTCCTACAGACTCCTGTGGCTGGACTTTACATAAAGAATGGCATCACTGAAGTCGCTCCCATTCGCCAAGCACTACCCGCTGTTGCTCCTAGAGTCTTAGGCGGTCAACCAGCTGACTTTGGTCGGATAGCCGGCGCTCTACCAGCTATCGCTGGTCGTCTAGTGCGCGGCGGTCCCTTGAGAGGTGCAGATCTTCCTCGTGCTCTAGATAGACTCTCCCTCTTCTAGAGGCCACAGTTCAGACTCCAGCACATCAGGCTTCGACCTCTGTCCTTTGAGAGAAAGGCCTGTCCCCAGATGAAAAGGACACCCCTAGATCTCTTCCTGACTATCCTACCTTTATGGATGTCATGAGGCACATCCAGTCCTCCAGTGGATGGGAGACTGAGGATCTGGATCTAGAGCGCTAGGGGTTGCAAAGTACTGGAGGCAGAAGGAGCCAAAGCCCTTGGTTATTCCTTCTCTAGTGGATGCGTTCCAGGATCTCTCCCGGATCACTTGGAAGCATCCCCTCCAAAGCTCCACCACTCTCTGGTGGTCTCCAATCAGACAGGCTGTACCGGTGCAGAGGGAGGAGCCTTTTTTGGTGGAACACCCTCAGACAGACTCAATGGTGATTACAGCTGCTCACAACAAATCAAAGAAGCCAAAACACCTCAGTTTGCAGCCTCCTGACATAGAGTACAGATTTTCAGATCAGGTGGACAAGAAGGTTTAACCTTGAACTTCCTTACACACATGGTCCAGTACCAGAATGTGATATGGGAGAAGGACTTAGAGGGTTGCTCAGGCCTTGCCAGACTTGGCACAGAAGACTGAGCTTCTGGATATCTTGAAGTCTGGTTTGGACATAGGCACTGCGGACACGGCCTCTAGGGCAGCAGCATCCAGCGTTTGCCTTAGGTGCCACTCCTGACTCAGTCTCTGGATTCTCCCAGGATCTGCAGTCCGGGATCCTGGACCTTCCCTTCCTGGGTTCTGTCCTTTTTGGGGAAGAGACTGAGAAACTGATCTCTCGCCTCCAAGACTCTGGGAAACCTATCTGGTGCATCTGAAAAATGTATAAGGGGAACCAGAAACCCTTTCTCAAATGGCCTTTTCGTAAGCCCTCAGTACAAAACATCCATGGCCAATTTCAGCAGAGAGGTGGCTTCAAGAGAAAGGGACCAACCCAGACTCCTGGGAGCTCTGCCTCTCAGCCCCAAGACCTCCCAGCACTCTCTGCCTGTTCCCGGGTCTGCCCAATGACTAACTGCCCCCCCCTCCTCTGGCGGAGGCGATGGGGGAGCCAGTAGAGATGTTGCTTCTCCCTCTACCTGGAGGGATGGAGTAGCATCACCACAGACCTCTGGGTGTTGGACCTTATAAGGAAAGGGCATAGTCTGGAGTTCCTTCAGATCCCTCCAGACAAAGCACCAGGGTCCTCCCATTATCCTCCTTCACACATTCCTCTGATAGAAATTCAAGCCCTTCTTCAGAAACGGGTGATTGAGACGGTCCTCCGGCTCAGCAGGGACAGGGCTACTATTTTAATTTTTTCCTGGTCCCAAAAAAGACTGGAGTCCTTCGGCCCATTCTGGACCTCAGCTCTCTAAATCTCTCTAGAGTACAAACGGTTCAAAATGGGCACTCTGCCAGGCCTCATTCCCCTCTTGCACCAACGGGACTGGCCTTGCTCCCTGAATATGCAGGATGCTCACCTGCACATAAAGGTTTTTCCTCCCCATCAGAAGTTCCTGAGGTTTCTCTTCAGGGGAGACACTACCAGTTTCAAGCTTTACCGTTCGGCCTCTCCTTGAGTCTTCAAGTGTTTAGCGGTGGTGGCTATGGCTCTCAGACTCAAGGGCCATTACGTCTTGTCCTACCTAGACGATTGGCTTCTGGCAGCTCCTTCCAGAGCTCAGATGCTTTGCACTCTAACACCTTTACTCTTCTGAGAGCTGGGGATTGCCCTGGACCTTCCAGAGTCATCCCCATGGGCCCAGCCAGCGGCAGCTCTTCATCGGAGCGGTCCTGGACACAGTTCAAGGCATGGTCTTCTTCCCACAGGACAGGGGAATCGTCTGAGTGTAGCACAAACAGTATCCATGGCTCCACAGGTCCCAGCCAGGACCTTCCTTAGACTTCTGGGGCACATGGTGGCGGCCATCCTCAGTTACCTTGACCGCCTCCATACGAATCCCACAGTGGATGCTCAAGGCGCAGTGGGACCAATGATCAGATGACCTGGACCGACCGGTTAGGGTCTCCAACCCAGTATGAAGAACTCTTTCCTGGTGGTTAGACCCCTCCAACCTGGTAGGAGGGTTCCCCTTTCGGCAGGAGCCCCCGAGGTGGATTCTAACTACAGCCTCATCTGACCTCAGTTGGGGTGCTCCTCTGGAAGACACAGACCCCGGAGACATGGTCTCCAGATGAGCAACAGCTCCACATCGATATCCTAGAGATAAGAACGATCCTGAACGCCGTGCGGGCATTTCGGACGGATCTTTCGCCAGGCCCTCTTCTCATCCAGACAGACATCATGTCAGTAGTGTTTGTCAGCAAGCAGTGGGGCACACATTCTTACCCCCTTTGCCGAGAGGTGATGAGGGTCTGGTATTGGGCACTGGAACAGTATATAGACCTCACCGCTGTTCATATGCCAGGTGTCCAAAATGTCTTGGCCGACAGTCTAAGCCGGTCTCTGTCCAAGACTCGCGAGTGGGAGGTCCTCCAGTCAGTAGCAGATGTGCTGTTCAACATGTGGGGTTTCCCAGAGTTGGACCTCTTTGCGTCACCACTCAATGCCAAACTGACCAGTTTCTGGTTACGGGAGCTCGCTCCTGGTGTTTACTGGCCAGATGCTTTGTCCCTCTGGACAGGGAGATTTCTGTATGCCTTCCCTCCCTTTTCTATTCTTCAGAATCTACAGGCAGAAGGAGCAGAGATGATCCTTACTGCTTCTTTTTGGCCTCTGCAGATTTGGTTCCCACTACTTCAGCAGCTGGCAGTGGAACCTCCCACTACGGCTACCGCTAAGCTCATACTTGCTCTCACAGGATCAGGGAATGGTGGTCCACCCAGACCTCAAATCCCTGCATCTTCTTGCCTGGCTCTTGCAGACTGTCAGATCTAGGTACGGAGTCTCCTAGGAGGTGGTGGAGATTCTCGTAGCAGCGAGAAAGCCCTCAACTAGGTCCACTTATGCCATGAAGTGGAAAAGATTTTGCCTGTGGGCTTCACCCCGTTACTTGGACCCGCTTGCCTGTCCAGTGAACTCTGTTTTAGAGCATCTCCTATCCTCATTAAATCAAGGCTTGAGCTGCTCCTCCATAAAGGTGCACTTTTCTGCAATCTCTGCTTACCATGTACCTATGGAGGGAAAAACCTTCGCCCAACTGGACGTGTACCGTACGTTTGTGCTGGGCATACTGCAAATTAAGCCTCCCATCAGAGATCCGATACCGCCCTGGGATCTCCTTTTTATGCTCGAAAAGCTGACTGTTTCCCCCGTTCGAGCCTGCCATGGAATGAGAGCTTCTCTTCCTTTCTTGGAAAGCGTTTTTAGTTGCCATTTAATTCTGCCTGGTGAGTTTCCGAGATTCAGGCCCTGATGTGTAAGGACAAAATAAACCATGCACTTGCACACCAGAGCCAGGAGAATATCCTCCTGTGAAGGAAATCACTCACCAGATGTTGGAATCAAAATGAAAATGTCAATTTATTGGGTCACTTGCCATATACCATAACATCTGTGACCACTGCTGATTGTCTGTGTAGTCAGATGCCCTGGCGCTTCGCCAATTAAGGCTTCGTCAGGGGTTCCATGGTGCTGCTGGCTTCACACCCACCAGAGAAAGATTCTAGGAAACTAGATAGCATGGGAAAAGGGCTTTCAAACAACATGAAGTCTTGCTGTATTCTGACTATTGCAGTTAGCCCCAGCCTTTAAACTGCCCCGGAGAACAAAGGGTTAACTTTCTATGCAGAGCATAGAATGCTGAGCTTGAGCTTGGTTGAGGTCTGTCTGGAGCCCTTTGAAATCCAACAGTCAGATTCTTTACTCCGCCTCACTGAACAGTCGCTCTGGAGATTTCTCCTTCAGCTCGGTTCGAAAGTCTGTTAAAGTCTCTGTTAAGTTGTCTGTTTTTACCGAATTTATTTCCGCATAGTCTGTTCAGTCTCTGTCTGTGGTACCGTGAGTACTAGATAGGTTTGTTCCGTTTTTCTGTGTGGAAATTGCATTGAATCCTTGTGTTTTACTTTAGTGTGGTTACCGGTTCTTATCGGTTCTAAAAAAAAAAAGTGTTTTGAACGTTTTTTTCAACAACCGTGATACGGTTAGGAACCGATAAGGGAGTCTTGCCTGGTGGTTGCCATAAAAAGGGTAAGTTTGGTTAGGTTGACCATGTCTGAGAAACTCAAGAAAAAAAATGGGCCCACTGGGTTTCAACACTGCAGTGAGTGTGGGGAAGTCTTTGCTAAGGCCGTCCCCCACACCACCTGTGTTTGTCTGGGGTTTGAACACCTCAATTCAGACTGCCAAATTTGTAAACATTTTCCTAAATGTGCCCTTGAAAAGAGACTAGGTAGACTGAGGGAAAAGGAGGCCAGCCCGGTTTGGTTCCGACTGAACCAGGAGGAGTGCGCTCTGACCAGGGTGATACTACTTCGGGCAAGAGGAGAACCGATCCTGAGGGGTCGTTCCTACAGAGAAAATTACTGGTTCGGATCCAGAGGTTCATGTTCCAACCGCCGAGGAAATAGCCAGAGCGATTCAAATTGTGGAATCTCTTCGCCCGGTTCCGACCGATCCAGCACCTTTTGGCAGGGGATCGGTTCAGTCGGTTCCCCTGGTTCAGGAGTATGCCCCTGAAGATTTTTATGAACCGGAGTTTGTGGATGAGGGGGAGTTTCAAGAAGATCAAGAAGATCTGGATGTGCCTGAGGAACCGGACATCTCCCCAGACAGACTTTCAGGTGTATCCCCTCCTAGGCTTTCTGAGTCCCCTTCCCACTTTCTGTTTTACAGAAAAGTGGCTGAAACCCCCCAGCTTCATATGGAGGAGGCAATGGAGGATCAGGTGGAGCCTGATTTATGTGGAAATGATGGACATCCCAGAGTCCAGGAGACTGTCTGTTCCCCTTCACATATCCTTTGGGAAATGGACACAAAAAATCATGAAGTCTCCCAGTTCTGTACCCCCTGTTGACAGAAGGACGGACAAGGGGTACACACTAGCAGACTCAGATACGGAGTTTTTATACCAGCAATGCAGCCATGTTGGGGTAGTGAAGGGTGCTGCCTGTGACAAGGCAAACATTCCCTTGGCTTCACACCCCCAGATAGACTTCTGGAAGATTGATGCCATGGCAAAAAAACAGTACATGGCATCTTCCTTGGGACTCAGGCAGGTGAATTATATGGCCTATACAGCCAGGTACCAGAAGTCCAGGTGGGACACTGTACTGGCACTGGCTAAACAGGCCTCCCCCCAGCTAGCCAAGGAGCTGGAAGCAGTGACTGCAGATGGGATTGAGGCATCTAAAGTTCAGTTTCATGCTGCTGTGGACTCTAATGATGTGTCATCAAGAGTCATGGCTACATCTGTGGCTCTTCGGAGAATGGCTTGGCTCAGACGTACTAGCCTCTCGCAGGATACCCAGACTAAGGCCATGGATTTTCCTGTAGTGTGTAATTCTGTGTTTGGGGAGCAGGCAGAGAATTACATGAAGAAAATGAATGAGTACAGGACCACTTATAGGAGTGCTCGGGCCAAAGAGAGGCACGCAACACCTCAAAGGCAGCAGTGTAGGGGCAGGCCTTTTCAAAGGCCTTTCTACCAGCCACAGGCCTCTTCCTTTTCACAGAGGGGGTTCTTCAGAGGGAGAGGCAGAAGGGGGATGAGCAGGGCTGCATCCACTCCTCAGCCTAAGGCCCCTGCCAAGCAGACACCCTGATGGGCCTGCCCAGGTCGACTCTCCTATTCCAGTAGGGGGCAGGCTGGCTTACTTTGTCCAGGACTGGATGTCTGTTACATCAGAAAAGTGGGTCCTGGAAGTAGTAAGCCAGGGGATTGGTTCTCGGCTTCAGAAAATTTCCAAAGATGGGAGCCAGATCTTTTCCACCTGCAAATCTTTCAGAAACCCTTGCTTTAGAGGCAGAGGTTTCTTCTCTTCTGGCCTTAAGAGCCATAGAGAGTACCTACCCTACACTGGGGCTAAGGGCTGTGCTCCAGGTACTTCCTGACCCCAAAAAAGACAGGGGAGTGGCGACCCATCCTAGACCCAAGATATCTAAACAAACATCTTTTAAAACCAAAGTTCAAGATGATAACTCTGGGAATAATCCTTCCCCTCTCTAAGGCCAGGGGACTGGTTAGTCGCCCTGGACCTCAAAGATGCCTACTTTCACATTCCCATCAGGTGCTCCCACAGAAAGTACCTCAGGTTCGAGTTGCCCTCAGGCCACTATCAGTTCAGAGCAATGCCCTTTGGCCTAACCTCAGCCCCAAGGGTTTTCACAAAGTGCCTGGCAGTAGTAGTTGCCTTTCTAAGAAGGCAAAAGATTTCCATTTTTCCATATCTGGATGATTGGCTAATAGTGGGCCAGTCTCCAGACCAAGTCAAGTCTCACCTGCAAGTGACCCAGCAAGTGCTCACTTCTCTAGGATTTCTTCTCAACCTTCCCAAGTCAGTTCTTGAACCAGTCCAGCTTCTTACCTTTATAGGGGCAGAACTGGACACACTCAGAGCAAGAGCCTTTCTTCCTCTAGAAAGGGCAAGGGTTCTTATGGAACTAGCCTCTTCCTTCAGCCTTCGGGTATCTCGACCAGCAAGGCATTTCCTCCAGCTCTTGGGCCACATGGCAGCTTCAGCAGCAGTGGTCCAAGGGGCAAGATTCCAGATGAGGGATATTCAGTTCCATCTGAGAGCTTTTTGATCTCTGAGGAAGGATTCCCTTACCAAACTGATCCCAGTGACTCTGACCTTGATCCAAGCCCTCTAATGGTGGCAGGATCAGGACAATTTAAGGCAAGGTGTTCCTTTTGCCACTCAGCCTTGTTCAGTGGTCCTTACCACGGACGCTTCTCTTCTGGGCTGGGGAGCCCATCTGGGGTCCCTCACTGCCCAGGAGCTGTGGTCCCCCCCAAGAATCCCTTCTCCGTATCAGTCTCCTAGAGCTCAGTGCAGTTTTTCTGGCCCTGAAAGCTTTCTCTCAATCAGTACAGAACAAAGTGGTTCAGGTTAGAACGGAGACCACCACCACCATGTGGTACATCAACAAACAGGGAGGCACTCGGTCCACGGCCTTGTGCACGGAAGCCATGAAACTGTGGTTCCTGGCTTATTCCCTGCAAACCTCTCTGGTAGCAGTTCACCTTCCAGGGAAGGACAATGTGCTAAGAGATGCACTGAGCAGGATCTCTCAGGGCCATCACGAATGGTCCCTGGACCCTCAAGTGTTGAAAGTGATTTTTTTCAAGGTGGGGCATTCCAGTGATGGATCTCTTTGCAGCCCCAGACAATCGCCAACTCCCTCTGTTTTGTTGCAGACTTAGTCTTGGGCTCAGTCCCCCTGGATGCCCTGATTCTGAATTGGGAAGTGAAGTTTCTGTACGCCTTCACTCCCTTCCCACTCCTGTTCAAAGTTTTAGTCAAAATAAGGTCTCAGCCTTGCAAAGTGATTCTGATTGCTCCAGATTGGGCCAGACAGCCCTGGTACCCTCTGTTGCTGTCCCTGGCAGTCCATCTTCCCCTGTCTCTTCCCAGGAATTACAACCTGTTAACACTCTCTAAGGGGAGGATTTGGTACCCCAATCTTCAGTCTCTCAATCTCAAGGCATGGCTCTTGAAGAGCTAGAGTTTTGCAGATCTGCATCTTTCCCAAGGGGCTCTGGATATTCTCAAAGCTTCTCGAAAGCCCTCCACCAGAAAGACTTATAACTCCAAATGGAAGCGATTCAGCATTTGGTGTTCTAAGAAGAATATTTCTCCAGATACTGCTGGATTGCCTACGGGTTCTGGATTATATGGGCCATCTTAATGGCGTAGACCTCAGACCAGCTACTCTCAAGGTACACTTGTCAGCTGTTTCTGCGCTTCTGTCTGTGGGGAAGTCTTCCTTACTATCTTCTCATCCTGTGTTCTGTAAATTTTTTAAAGGATTGCTTCACACCAATCCTCCTTTTAGAGACCCTGCCCCTGCCTGGGATTTGAATGTTTGCATCGCTCAACTGATGCAACCCCCTTTTGAGCCTATGTCCTCAGCAGGGCTTAAGTATTTGACTTAGAAAACTGTGTTCTTGGTAGCCAATACCTCTGCCAGGCGTATCGGTGAATTGCAAGCCCTGTCAGTGGAACCTGATTGTATCTCCTTTCACAGGGATAAAGTGGTCCTTAGAACCAATAGAAGGTTCTTGCCCAAAGTGGTTTCGGACTTCCATTAAACCAGTCTGTCTCTTCCTGTTTTCTTCACTGATCATTCTTCCTCAGCGAGGAGGCTACACAGTTTAGATGTTAAGAGCCCTTAGTTACTACATAGAGCGTACTGAGGGTCACAGGTTTGACTCCCTCCAGTTGTTCCTCACTTATGGAGAAGTAGGAAAGGGCAAACCTGCCACCAAGAGATCTGTTGCCAGGTGGATCGTGTCTTGTATACAATTCTGCTATGAAAACTGGGAAAATTCCACCTCAGCCTGAGGGCTCATTCCACAAGAGGTACAGTTGCCCTGGCTGCTGCCAGGATATCCTCTCTTAGAAATTTGTCAAGCAGCCACTTGGAAAACAGTCCATACCTTTACCAAGCATTACTCTCTGGATATCCAGGCTAGAAGTGATTCTCTGTTTGGCACAGCAGTACTTCAGAGCCTATTCCCAAAGTAGGTTCTTTCCCTCCTCCATGGAGATACTGCTTGGTAGTCTGCACTTGTCAGAATACAGCAAGACTTCAAGTTGTTTGAAGAAAAAATTACTCACCTTAGTAATTGTTTTTCTATTGGAGTCTTGCTGTATTCTGACCTGCCTCCCCTCTCAGAACCTGGTTTTGGGAAGTGGGTGGGCAGGTGCAGTGTTGCATCTCGGGGGTGCTCTTTTTACATCCTCTTCTTGTGTGGGTGTTTATTTTGTTATATTCCTGTTTGGTTTGGGTTTTGAGTTTTGGGTTTCCTGACTTGAGTCTTTTTTTAGGTAGTCCAAAACTTTTTGTTGCCAGTTGGCTATTAAATATTTTGTTTTACAGTTTCCACGTAGAATGCTGAGTGTTGCTTGTAAGAATCTGACGGTTGGCTTTCAAAGGGAAACAGACATCAACCAAGCTCGAACTCGGCGTTCTATGCTCTGCATAGAAAGATTAACCCTTTGTTCTCCGGGGCAGTTTAAAGGCTGGGGCTAACTGCACTTGTCAGAATACAGCAAGACTCCAATAGAAGAAATATAATTACTAAGGTGAGTAATTTTTTCTTCTGACCCACCCCAAGCCTACCTAGCTTATTAATCAATCTTCTACGTGGAACAGTATGAAAAGCTTTGCTGAAGTCCAGGTAGGTGACATCAGCTGTTCCCCCCCTTGGTCCACCACTCTGGTTACCCAGTCAAAGAAATATGAGAGATTAGTTTGACAGAACCTTCCTTTTGTAAACCCATGCTGTCTTGGATCCTGTGCTGCTATGGAGTCCAGGTGTTGCATGATCTTTTCCTTAAGGAGTACCTCCATAAGCTTGCCCACTGCTGAGGTAAGACTGACTAGTCTGTAGTTCCCTGCCTCCTCCCTGCTACCACTCTTGTGGAGCGGGATCACATGAGCCCTTCTCCAGTCTTCTGGAACCTCTCCTATGCTCAGAGACTCACTAAACAGTTCTGAAAATGGCTCTGCTAGTTCCAACCTTGGCTCCTTTAGTACCATAGGATGTATGCCATCAGGTCCCATTGCCTTGTCTACCCTGAGCTTATCGAGCTCTTGTAGGACCCTTTCTTTTGTGAAGGGACTAGTGCACACCTCCCTTCCCCCGTGTCCATGGTGCTGAGCTGTGGGCCCTGCCCTACCTCCTCTTCAGTAAATACTGAGCAGAAGTATCTTTTTAGGATAGATGCTTGTACGTGGTTGTCCTCCTCACAGGCCCCCTTATCTCCTTTGATTTTAGCAATACCCCTTCTGGACTTTTTCCTTTCACTAATGTATATCTAGAAAGTCTTGTCACCTTCTTTTACTGTTTGTGCTAGTGTTTCCTCGGTTTGGGCCTTTGCTTGCCTTACCGCCTACCCTGCTTCCCTTATGGAAGTTTGGTATGCCTCGCTATCTTCATCCCGCTGCGTTTCCTTACTCCCTGAAGGCCATTTTCAAACACCATGAAGTCTTGCTATATTATAACATTAGCAGTCAGCCACTGCAGCTGAACTGCCCCGGAGAGGAAGGAGTTAATTCCAGAGGATCTGGAGTTCTACAGCGCGAGGGCGCTGTGCCCAAAGCTCTATCTGGCAGTTTCAAATGAAACTGTCAGATTCTTTACTCCGCTTCACTGAACAGTCGCACCGGAGATCAGCTCCTTCAGCTCGGTTCATTCTCGGTTCAAGCGAGTATTTTTCGGTTCATTTGAACCAGCAAAAGTCATTATTTTTACTGCATTTCGGTTTTAAAGCTCTATCTGGTAACCGTAAGTACTAAATTTTAAGTCTGTGTGGAAAATTATCGGTTCGGTTTTGAACCGATCGGTTTGTTATTTCTACATTTTAAAAAGTGTACAGTGGGTTTTAGAGTGCGGTTCCCGGTTCTTATCGGTTCTAAAAAAACCAGAATTATAACGGTTTTTTCAAATACCGTGAACGTTAGGAACCCGATAAGGGTGTCTTGCTCTGGCACTGCCATCAAAAGGGCAAGTTTTGTTAGGCTACATATGTCTGGAGAAACCCAAAAGAAAACCGCCCACTGGTTTCAACACTGTCTGTGGGAGCCTTGCCAAGGCTGGACCCACACACCACTTGTGTTTATTGTCTGGGGCTGACCACCTCCTGTCAGACTGCCAGTGTGTAAAAATTTCCTGCAGCCACCCTGGAAAAGAGATTGGGCCGCTCAGGGAACTAGAGGCCAAAAGTCCGCTGACCCGGATGGCCAGCCCGGTCCAGTACCCACTGGACCAGAGGAGTGCCCTCTGACCAGGGCGAGACTTCCTCGGGCAAAGGAAGGCTGGTTCAGAGGAACCAGTCCCAGTAAAAGACAAGGAAATCAGTAGGTTTGGGGTCCAAAATTGTGTCTCCAACTGCTGCAGAGATAGCTAAAGCCATTCAGATTGTCCAGTCACTGTCTCAGGGATCTGTAGAACCACCAACAGTTGGTAAAAGGTTGGTTCGTTCAGTCCCAGTGGTTCAGGATTTTGAAGTTGAGGATTTTATGAACCACAGGAGGGGAGAATTTGATCAATATATGTGTGGCTGGGGGGTCTGGCGTGCCCATTGAATCGGACATTTCTCCAGACAGACCTTTAGAATCTCCTCCTATTCTGTCTGAGTCCCTTCTTTCTTTCTTTTTACAAAAGGTTGCAGAAACCCTCCAGCTTCCTTTAGAGGAGGCTGGATGAGCAAGAGGAGCCTGATTATGTGGAAATGATGGATATTCCAGAGTCTAGGAGGTTGTCTATTCTTTGCATAAGTCATTTAGGAAGCAAACAACAAAGATTTAAAATCCTCATTCTGTCCCTCCTGTAGATAAAAAATGGACAGAAAGTATACTTTGTCAGGCTCGGATACAGACTTCCTTACTGAACAGTGTAGTCATGTAGGTGTGGTACAAGCTGCAGCCTGTGACAAGGCTAATATTCCTCTGGCCTCACATCCTCCTGATAAGGATTCCAGGAAGATTGATGCCATGGCGAAGAAACAGTATATGGCAGCTTCTTTGGGACTCAGGCAGGCAAATTATATGGCTTATGTGGCTAGATATCAGAAATCTAGGTGGGACACAGTATTGCAGTTAGCCAAGCAGGCCCATGGCCAGCTGGATAGTGAGTTGGAACAGGTGGCTGCTGATGGCATTGAAGCCTCTAAAGTTCAATTTCATACTGCTGTTGATGTTAATGATGTTTCCTCTAGGGTCATGGCCACTTCTGTAGCTTTCAGAGGTTGGCATGGCTCAGATGCACTAATCTGTCCCAAGATACCCAGTCAAAGGCTATGGATTTTCCTGTGTAGGAAATTCTCTGTTTGGGAGCAAACAGAAAACTATATGAAAAAGATGGATGAATACAGAACTACCTACAAAAGTGCCCAGGCTAAGGAGAAGCATGCCATGCCAAGGCATGCTCCCAGAGGTGGGGCAGGCCTTTCCAGGCCTTTACCACTTCAAGCCTCCTCTGCTGTCTCAAGAGGGTTTCTTCAGAGGCAGGGTAGATGAGGCACAAGCAGACCGTCCCCTCCCCTCAGCCTAAGGCTGTTGCTAAGCAGGCACCCTGATGGGGTGCCCAGGGCCGATTCTCCTGTACCAGTGGGGGCAGGTTGGCCTGTTTCTAGCCGGAACTGGCTGTCCCTAACTCACGGACAGATGGGTTCTGGAGGTAAGAGGCCAGGTCTGGTTCTCAGCTTCAAACACTTTCCAAAGATGAGAGCCAGACATTTTCCACCTGCAAATCCTTCAGAAGCCCTTGCTTTGGAAGCAGAGGTTTCTTCTCTTCTGGACTGCAAAGCAGTGGAAAGGGTTCCTCCTTGCCATCAGGGCAAGGGGCTTTATTCAAGATACTTTCTTACCCCAAAAAAGACAGTAGAATGGAGGCCCATTCTAGATTTAAGGTACCTGAACAAGCATCTTTTGAAACCAAAGTTCAAAATGTTGACTCTGGCAATGATATTGTTTTCCCTAAGGCCAGGGGACTGGCTAGCTTCCTGGACCTCAAGGATGCCTATTTTCATGTTCTGATCAGGCCTTCTCACCGAAAGTACCTCAGGTTCGAACTGCCCTCAGGCCACTACCAGTTCAGGGCAATGCCCTTGGCCTGACCTCTGTGCCAGGGTATTCACAAAATGTCTCGCTGTAGTAGTGGCTCACTTAAGAGGCAAGGGTAGCTGTGTTTCCCTACCTGGACGACTGGCTCATTGTGGGTCAGTCTCCAGGTCAGGTGAAACCCATTTGCAAGTCACCCAGCAGCTTCTCACTTCCCTGGGATTCCTGCTAAACTTACCAAAGTCAGTTCTGGAACCGGTTCAGGTCCTAACTTCATAGGCGCAGAATTGAACACAAGGTTAGCCAGGGCTTTTCTTCCTGGAAAGGGTGGACACACATCGCCTCGGCATCCTCCTTACCCCGGGGTCTCTCACCAGCAAGGCATTTTCTGCAACTCCTTGGGCACATGCCTGCTTCCACAGCTGTCGTGCAGGGAGCAAGATTCCAGATGAGGGACATTCAGTTCCATTTGAGGGCCTATTGGTCTCAGGAAGGACCCCTACCAAGTTGGTTCCAGTTACTCAAACTCTGATCCTAGCCTCCACTGGTGGCAGGTCCAGAGCAATTTAAGACAGGGGTTCCTTCATTCTCATTTCTCCCTCACCTACCACGGATGCCTCCTGTTAGGGTGGGGGCTCACCTAGCGATCTTAGCACCCAGGGGTGTGGTCTCCTCAGGAATCTCTGCTCCACATCAATCTGTTGGAACTCAGAGCTGTCTTTTAGCTCTTCGGTGTTTTTCAGATTCTGTCCAGAACAAAGTGGTTCAAGTCAGGACAGACAATACCACCACAATGTGGTACATCAACAAGCAAGGGCACTCGTGCTTCAGCCTTGTGCACCAAGCAATGAAGTTGTGGTCTCTGGCCTACTCCTGAACACCTCCCTGATAGCGGTTCACCTCCCAGGAAGGACAACTGTCCTGATGGACGCCTCAGCAGAATTTCTCAGGGCCATCACGAATGGGCTCTGAATCCACAAGTGCTGGGGTCCGCTTTTGCCAGATGGGGCACCTCAGATAGATCTTTTCGCAGCCCCAGACAACCATCAACCCTTCTTTCTGTTGCAGGCTTCAGTACTGGCTCAGTCCTCTGGACGCCTTTTCTGTTGGACTGGAAAGGAAGTTCCTGTATGCCTTCCTCCCTTTCCTCTTCTTTTCAGGGTACTAGTAAAATCAGATCTCAACCTTGCAGAGTGATTCTGATTGCTCCAGATTGGCCAGACAGCCCTGGTACCCTCTGCTTCTGTCCTTGGCAGTTCACCCTGCCCTGAGCCTACCCAGAGTCCACGACTTACTGGCCTGTGCACAGGGGAGAGTGTGGTATCCGACCTCAGATCCTCCACTCAAGGCTTGGCTCTTGAGGAGCTAGAATTTGCTGACTTACACCTTTCTCAAGGTGTCATGGATTTTAAAGGCTTCTAGGAAGCCTTCCACTAGGGCCACTTATAATTCTAAGTGGAAGAGGTTTTCCATCTGGTGCTCTGAGAGGCAGATTATCCCAGAATCTGCTGATCTTCCCATTCTTCTGGAATATTTGGTCCATCTGAATTCCTAGGCCTTAGACCAGCTACCCTGAAGGTTCATCTGGCAGCTGTCTCTGCTTTTGGTCAGCAGGAAGCCTGCCTCCCTTCTTCTCACCCTGTGTTCTCCAAGTTTTTTAAAGGGTTACTTCATACTAACCCTCCTTTTCGGGAACCAGCTCCCGCCTGGGACCTGAATATTTGCATTGCTCAGTTAATGCAACCCCCCTTTGAGCCTCTGTCTTCAGCAGAGCTCAAGTATTTAACTTGGAAAACCGTTTTCCTAGTAGCTATCACCTCTGCCAGACGCATAAGTGAGTTACAGGCCTTGTCAGTGGAAGAAGATTTTATCTCTTTCCACAGAGATAAGGTAGTCCTTAGGACTAATGGAAAGTTTTTGCCTAAGGTGGTTTCTGATTTCCACCTGAATCAATCTATCTCTCTCCCAGTATTTTCACTGAGCATTCTTCCTCAGGTAGAGGAGACTGCACAGCTTGGATGTCAAAAGAGCCTTAAGCTACTATTTAGAGCGCACAGAGGTCATAGGTTCGAATCCTCCAACTGTTTCTTACCTATGGCGAGGTTGGCAAAGGAAAACCTGCCACTAAGAGAACAATTGCAAGGTGGATTGTTTCTTGTATCCAATTCTGTTATCAGAAACTAGGTAGAGTACCCCTCAGGATTGAGGCCCACCCACCAGGGTACAGCTGCGCCTCTAGCGGCTGCTAGACATTCCCATTCTGGAGATTTGTCAAGCTGCTACCTGGAAGACAGTTCACACCTTACAAGCATTATTCCCTGGATGTCCAGTCCAGGAGAGATGTCGGTTGGCACAGCTGTGCTTCAGAGCCTATTTCCTAAGTAGGTTCTGACCCTCCTCCATGGAGGTACTGCTGTGTAATCTGTTATCATAATAATATAGCAAGACTTCATGGTGTTTGAAGAAAAATTACTCACCTTAGTAATTGCTTTTCTTCTCATGGAGTCTTGCTATATTATAACCACCTCCCTCCTGCCCCTCTCAGAACCTCTACTTGGGTAGGTGGCGAATTGTGCAAGCACTGTGTCATGCCATTGTAGTTATCCCTTACCCTCTTCCTTTGGGTTAGGGATCTGGTTGCTTTCATTTAGGTTATTATATTGCCCCTTCCTGGACTTGAGTCTTGGGAAGGGGGTTCATAATGTGCTTGTCAATGGTAGGAAACAACCATAATACCATCAATTTTTGTTATTATGGTTCTGGGTGTTTCTTTGTTGTTTATATTGTTGTTACTACTACTAGTAGGTAGCCATGGGCTAGTGTAGTTTTTCCACACAGACTTTCTGTTCTTTGATGTTAGTTTTAAAGATCTGACAGTTTCATTTGAAACTGCCAGATAGAGTTTTGGGCACAGCGCCTCATACTGTAGAACTCCAGATCCTCTGGAGTTAACTCCTTCCTCTCCGGGGCAGTTCAGCTGCAGTGGCTGACTGCTAATGTTATAATATAGCAAGACTCCATGAGAAGAAAAGCAATTACTAAGGTGAGTAATTTTTTCTTTTTGGCTCTGACCTTTTCTGCTACTGTTTTTGAGAACCAAAGTGATTTACTTTTGCACTTTTCTCTCTAACACAGTGGTCACTTGCTCCAGTGGGTACAGAGTGCTGGGGAGAATGAAGAGGGCATTTTTGGCCTTGTTTTGGTGTTGAGAGAAGAGCATTGACTTAGCCTTCTTTAGGTTGACAAGTCTGTCAAGGAACCACTTTTTAGCTTGGTTGTAGGTGTGCTGGAGGGATACCTGGAGAGAAGAGGGATCGGGTTGGGATGCGGAGAGAACTGCATAGTCTGCATAGAGGAGCATTTTTCCTGTGCAGTGGCTGGGGAGAGTGTTGAGGTAGAGGCTGAAAAGCACAGAGCCCAGAATGGAGCCCTGGGGTACCCCAGAACAAAATGGCCGGTATTGGACAGGGAGCAGTTATCTTCAAACGCTGGGATCTAGCAGAGAGGTAGCTGGAGAACCTGGCAAGGGGACCAGTGGAAAAGCAGAGTTGGTGAAGGGAGTCTAGCAGGAGGGGGTGACGGTGTCAAAAGCCTTGGCGAGGTCTGAACACTGCACTGGCAAGGTTGTGAGAGTCGAGAGCAAAGTGCAGGTATTGAGAGAACTCCAGGAGAGCAGTAGTGGTACTGTGTCCTGGGCGGAAACCATGTTTTTCTGGGCACATTATCATATTTGGCCAGGTACTCGAAGAGTTGAATAGACACTATATTTTTTTCTAGGGCTTTAGAGAGCGGTGGGAGGATAGAGATTGGCTGGTAGTTAGGTGTGGACTGATTTACTCTTATGTATAGGGGTGATTTGGGCCAATTTCCAAGCACTGGGAAACTGACCCGAGGCATAGACCGGTATAGTAGGTCTGTAAGGTGGACGAGGACGACATCCAAGACCAGGCGGAGGATGCTGGAGTCTAGGGGGTCACAGCTGGGGTTGTTGCTACCAAGGCTTTTAGCAGGTGCGGCCTGGCTACGCTTGGGGGGATAGTGTGCAGGTAGAAAGGAGGATGATCCAAGGCAGGGGGGGTTAGAGGTGGGGATTGGATCAAAAAAGTTGTTTGGGAGGACAGAGCGTAGGGCAGAGAAGGTAGTATTGAGGCAATCAGCTATGTGAGTTGGGTCTGTAGTGACGGTGCCATCGATGGAGAGCTGGGACGGTGGGGGGAGCGGGTCTTCCCAATTAAGCTCTTTCATGCTGTCCCACAAAGTCCGTGTGGAACCCCAGGTGGATGCGAGGGTGGTATGATAGTGCTCTGCCTTAGCCTGTCTAATGGCCCAGGTGCACTGATTACGTGCCGTGTTGTAGGCTTGTCTTTCAGCCAGCTTGCTTGATTCGATAGCGATGTGCCAGAGATTATCCCTCTGCTTAGGTTTTTGGATAAGGGATGGGAAGATCCATGCAGCATTTTTTTTTTTTTTGTGCGGATTCTGTTGGGGAAGGGGGCGAAAAGGTCACAGGCCTTGCTGAAGGCATTGGTGAAGAGGTCTAGGGCAGAGTCAGTATCTTGCGTGATGGATGGGGGACCACTCCTGCTGTGCTAGATGCAATTTTAGCTTTTCTGAGACCCTGAGGCGTAGGCGCTGGCGCAAGGTGGCCTAGGACACAGGTTTCAGTATGGAGGATGACCAGAGACAGAGGACAGGTGAGTGATCACTAAGTGAGTCGGGGAGGATGTTGCTATCCCGGATTTTACGAGGGCGATTCGATAGTATTGCGTCTAGGAGAGTGCTGGAGCCACTTGTCCGGTTGAATCTAGTGGGCTGGGTGACTAACTGGGACATGTCCATGGCAGCGGAGGAGTCCCTGGTTTGGGAGGCAGTGGTACCAAGCCAATTGATGTTAAGGTCACCTAGGATGAGTTGCTCGGCTTTGTGTGGTAGGGAGGTGAGGTTGTGTGAGAGACTGGACCACTAGGTTCTGGTTCCTCCCGGGGGGGGGGTATGTAGGAGACTGAGGAAGAGTGGGCCCCTGGCTGGGTCAGGGGTCATTTTTGGAGTGAGGGCTTGGGTGCCTTAGTGAAGCTTGGGGGCAGGGAATGCATGGCTTGTAAGGATGTCTCGCATGTAGATTGCACGCCCACCACCGCGTTTACCAACTCTGTCTTCCCTGAACAGGGTGTATCTAGGGAGGGAAATAATGGAGTCAGGGGTTGTTTTGGAGAGCCAGGTCTCTACTAATGCAGTAATATCGGGTTGGTGTTGTACAACCCAGCGCAGAAGTGCAGTGGATTTCTTTATAAGGTTGCATATGTTCAGTGATGCAATGCAGAGACCGACTCCAGAGTGGGGTATGGGAAGGCTAGTTGGCATAGGTCCAGGATTTGGGTGTATATTCTCGGAGAGCAGTAAGAGCAGTGTGATTTAATCTAATTGGGGGACGGTGGCGACAAGGACTCTTAGTGTGGTGCCAGTGTGAGGTCCTGATAGTAGGGGTGCAGGGGATGGGTAAGGCACGGAGGGTAGGTATGGCAAGGAAGAGGTGGGTCCAGGATGGGCCCAGGAGGGCAGAGGGAGTGGGGGTGTTGATAGGTGGTGGATGCAGAGTAGTTTTTGGGGGGGGCATCCAAGGCTGTTTCGGGGTGGGATAGGGGGGAAATGCTTGGGGTGGTGGTGGTCTGAGTCAGAAGGGTAAACGTGAGCAGGCCTAGTAGACGAGTGATGGCTTCTGAGAGGATCTAGGAAACCCTCCACCAGGAAAACTTAAGCCTCCAAGTGGAAGAGGTTTTCTGTATGGTGTGACAATCACATCATAGTGCCTGCCCAAGCAGAATTGCCAGCTCTGCTGGATTAGCTCACATTTACATTCATTGGGCCTTCAGCCCACTACCCTTTAAGTCCACTTAGCTTCCGTTTCAGCCTATATTTCTGCTGGCAAGGATGTCTCAGTGGCATCAAAACCCATTTTTAAGAAATTCTTCAAGGGACTGGCCGAGCTACAGCCCTCCACACAGGGAACCGGTCCCAGCATGGGATCTTGATGTCTGCATAGTGGCAGTGTTTTCATATTCATAGCTTTATGCTCCCCCCAGCCCCGAGCACGGCCACGGTAGCATGTAGTGACGCCAGTGGCAGAGCAGCCCACGCTTTTGCATGCCAGGCGTCCACTCCACCTCCGCCCCCACAATTTGTGGGACCAGCATGCCAACACCCAGCCACTGCTAGGTGTCCGGCAAATGCCGGTCACCGATCTGATCCCACCCCTCCCCTGGAAGAGGAGTGTTGTCCTCCAGATGCTCTATCCTCTCCTTCCCTGGCCAACCTCCAGCAACATGCGTTCACCACTGAACACATGTCGCTGGTGTGGCAGGAAATAAGGTACCAGCGCCTCATCCTCCACGTCACTTGGCCGGCGCCATGTCCCATTTGTGGTGATCAGTGCATCATGACTCAGTTATGGCCACCAGATGCATCTGCAGTGATGGCTTTCACACCTATAATCTTATTTCCGAGACTTGCATTAGTTTAGTGCACGTTGCTCTCCATACCTTACTCCCCTGCCTGCTTCCCTTGTTCTCCCACTTTGTCGATGCCGTTCCCTGAATCCCCCCGACCCACCTCATCCCTTTTACCTTCTTAGTTACTTGTCTCCTTACTCCTTTATTGTTGCTTTCCTGATTTATACTCCCTTGTCCCCGACTTATCTCCTTGCGCTTCTGCCTTTGGAGATTGTACTCCCCTCGGGTCCTCCATCCCTGTTACTCCATATGGGGGGGGGGGAGAGCAGTTAACTCTGTTTTTAACCCCCCCGGCTAGTTTAAATGCACATCAAGTAGCACTTACACCTACCACCGAGGACTGTGGTCCTCTTCCTGGAAGGATGCAGGCCGTCTCCTCTGTAAAGACTGATATTCTCCCACATTGGCCCCCCCAGTTCCCAGTGTAGCAAAAGCCCTTCTCCATGCACCATGCCAGTGACACTGCTGGTGGGGTGTGTGGCTTAAACATGGGACGAATTGGACCCACTGGTGTGTAAAATGTGGGTCTTAAGGAACCTACTGGGTCAAAACACAATTGGTGACAGATTTTTGAACAGTTCATGTTCTCTTCCTTTAGATATTGGTATAGCGTAGGTGCATCAATTTGGACCCACTAGCAAAGGAAAGAATGGTCAATTTTGGAAAGGATGCTACTTTTGCCCTTTTGGTACATGTTAACGCTGTCACTGCGCCATGCCTTCAATTTTTAAATGCCCTGGTGCAGAGTGTTCTTTCCTCTTCCAGGCTGTACACAGGTAAAACCTTGGCAAAAGCCATCATGATTACCACCTGCTTGAGGATCCCTGAAATTTCCTGCACTACCCCTGTCCCGTGCCAAGTAATTTGTCCCCAGCTGGAAAATTATGTCTAGCTTCCTCTAGTTTCTTGCTGCCCTAGCAGTCCTTTGGATACATTCTCCATATCTCCAAGCTGAAGCACCTCTCATGCGTTTTCACCTCTCTCTCTCTCACCCTGTTTCCAAGTCTGTCTGCCTAACAGTAGAGACCCCCACTGGCAGGTGCTTCCTTCTTGGCTAGAGGCCTGTTCCTCTCTTTGGGTCCTCGCCTTCTGAAGGGCCCCCCATTTCTCCCTTCCCACTGCTACTGGTGCCTCTTCTTGGCTGCCCTGTCCCACCAGTATGACAGATTGTTATAGGCTGAGGAGTGTATTCTCCCGAGCCCACCAAGGTCCAACTGCTCTGCCTCTTCTAGGCATACTCTATGGTAATGGTGGCAGACTTGTTAGCCTCTGGGTGGGACAGAAGGTCTTCTGCATCCGTGCCAATTTGGCCTGGATTCCAGCAACCTCTGAAGGGGAAAGTGAGTCCCCAATGACGACAGCTTGGGATCTGTCCTCATTAGGATCGGAACAAACTGCTAGGTTAGAGAGCCTTGCCTGTTTAAACTTGTCCAGGAGAACTGACTGTGCAAGGGTCTTAAAGGGACACGCTCAATCTGTTTAGGCCTCAGTGTCCTTAATTTAAAAAAAACATGTTATGATTGCTTACATTCTGTAGAGACTGCTGTAGCTAGTAGTCTAATTCTGATTCTTTTATTCTTTTAAACAGTTAAAAACAGACTGCCCACCATTCTGGTGCTACCACACACAAACTGAAGCACCACGTTTTGTCGACAGTAAATCTGCCGACATCCAGTACAGCGACTGCACATTGCCAATGCTTGGTATAGTGCCGTCAATAACCATTGTGTGTTTTGTGGGGTACTGGGCCCACTGCACCCCCTGCACCTAAATATAATAGACTTCAGGTCGGAGTTCTTTCAGGGAGGGGCACAACACCGGGAGAAGCCGCATTGGTGAACCATAGACTATTACAAAGACTATCGCTGTAATGGTCTCTTTAGTCTTTCGCGGTTTTAGTTTCGCTGTACTGTGGGCCACCTCACAAAAACATGCTTGTTTACATTACTTGGTGAACTCCCACTACATCTTTCCTGGACTTAGGAACAGCCCCAACAGTCTAATCAGTTCTAATGCTGTGGGAAGAGAGCAGACTGTTGCATCACTGATGTTCAGGTTAAAAGGTATGGAGTTACAGTAGATCAAGAATTTGAAACAAAACAAGGTTTGGTGTAACTGTACATTAGCATGTATTTCAGGCCTAGCAAGAAAGGATGCAAATAAAACCTCTAGCAATATCAGTGAATTTTAGAGAAGGTAAGCAGTCATAAAGTTTAAGTTTTTTAACTAGACACTGTTGGCAGATAAGGGCCTATGGCCCACCCAGTCTGCCCATTTGAGCTTGTAAGTTCACTGTTTTCCTAGAAGTCTGTTGCCCCTTAACCCTGACCTCCAGAATTCCTTTATTTCTATCCCATGCATTCTTAAATCCTGTGATTGTTTCAGCCCTCACCACTTCCTCTGGCAGGGCGTTCCACTTGTCCACCACCCGTTCTGTGAAGAAATTCTTTCTCACGTTTCCTCTGAATCGTCCTCCCTCCAACTTCATCCCATGCTCTCTAGTCCTGGGACATTTTTTTCACTTAAAAATAGAAATAATATGATACAAAAAAGGTTGACAGTGTCCCTTTAAATACCTTGGCTGGGTCAACAGATTGCAGATGTCATCAGACCCCCTGGTACATAGAATGGAGTCGATGAGCCTGAGGAAGGTGGAAGTGGAATGGGACTTTTGGAAACTAGACTGGAAATGGGTGAAGACTGCTTGAGGAGAAAGAGTTGGGAGAGAACATTGATCTTTCAAAGATCAGTCTTCATTCAGCACTGGTGGGGTGCCAGCTGGAGGCACAGGACTCTGGGAGCGATAGCTTTAAGATTGTAGGAGAGGGGGCCTGGTGGCGTGGAGGATTGAGGCGCTGGACGCCACACCTTGCACCATGCTGGTGACCCACGTTCGGAAATGCACCTGGTTCGGCTGGGGAGGGAGAGTGGGAGATGGATTGAGGTACCGGGAGGCAGCTCTCTCCCAGGGAGGGACCACTGTCATTCCCACCGTACAACTGCTACCAGGTGGAGGCCTGGGAGCAGTGCAGGATGAAGAGCGGCATGAAGGGAGGGTGTTGCAGGACCGCAGCGTGCACACGTCTCTACAAGCATACATGCATCTGCAACAAGGGGAGGGGAGAAAATGGAAAATGATGCTGGTGGGCTCCATGATGGTCTCAGCTGCGATCTTGGTCATTGGGAAGCAGGCCGTGGATGGATGCAAGCCCGGGGGTGCTGGAGCCCTGCCAGCTATGGGAGGAGTGAAAAACACAATATATAGAGAAAATAAAGATTTTGGGAAGGAGAGAACAGACAAATGGTGCCTCCCATGAAGCTGACTTATGACATGGTGCTCGTGGACTGGCCAGTAACCGGCACCAGTTCTCTCTCCTCCTTCATTCTGTTTTATTTCCCCTCTGTTAAGGCTGCACCTGCTCTTCATGGGACACTTCGTGGGGGCTGATTTCAACTGCGACAGTTCTGCGCCACTTCACTGTACGCCATACTCATAGAATCCTAGAACTTGACGGCAGAACGTCACCATGGTCCATCCAACCTGCCCTTACCCTCTCCAAGACTACCACCTCCCTCCTTGAGAACCCACCCCACCCCCCTGTAGCCCTTTATGCCTGTCCCAAGCCCTCTTGAATACTTACACTCTCCACCCCCACAACCTCCTCCAGTAGCCCGTTCCAGGCATCCCACCACCTTCTCCGTAAAGAATCTCCCACTCACGTTCCCCTGTAGCCCCCGGCAGTCTCGGCCATCCCCATAGTAGCGGGTGTCCTTTTACTCCAGTTACTGCTTGGTTATCTTTGCTTTATTTTTCCGTCACTCTTAGTATGGTGCAGAGTCCTTTTCTTTTATTTTCTTTCAGTCATGTCCAGTCTGGGGCCTAGAAATTGGTGAAGTCTAAAGCTGAGGTCTTCTTCCATGCGTCAGTGCCCCTGTGGGAAGAATGTCTACCGTCGACTGTCATGCTTACTGCTTTACCTGCCTGGGTCAAGACCACAACATGGATTTGTGCGCCCTACGGGACCCCCAATCTTCGGACGGTGGCGTTGCACTAGGGTCTCCAAGTCCTTGGACTCTTCCTCTGAGCCCCTCCCCGGTACTGTACAGACAGAGAGCAGGCCTCTGCCGGTCTTTCTCACTGAGACAGGAGGCTTGAACGAAGAGTCTGGAAAGCTGACCACCTTTGGGGGAATCAGTTGAGCATCCTTTGCAGTCCGATGCCTCTTCAGAGGCTCAGGCACCCCTGCAGATATATGCTGGGCCTCTGCTGGTGGCTCCCTTGACACCATGGGCTGGTGTGGCCTTGGCTCCTGGCCCTTTGGCTGCATCTGGTTAGAGGCACAGCTGACCCCTTGGCTGGGTCCCTCCCTGCTACTGCTCACGTTACCAGGAGAGGGAGGGTCTCTGTGACCACTTGGGCGATCTCCCTGATCTCATCTTCTGGATCGGAGAGTGAGGATCAGGATGATCCTGATTGATTCCCTGGCTTCGCGGAGCCACAGGGGCCCTTCTAGGCCCAGTTCGAAGCCTTTGGTGTTGATGGTGCCTGGGACTTTTTCTCTTGGTGTTGACCATGGTGTTGCCTCTCCTGTGTCCCACGGTGCCACTTCTGGCACCAGGGGTGCCTCTGGTGCCAGGAGATGGTGGTGTCATGGCCGGTGCTGGGTTTGGGGTCGATGCTGTTTCCGGCGCCAGGTTGGGTTCTGGCGCTGTCTGCAGCACTAGACCAGATTCCGGCGCAGTTTGTGGTGCCGAAGGGGGTGTCAGTGCACTGACTCTCTGTCCTTGCGCCCCCTGGCTCTTTGTCCATTGGGCCTTCTGCGACTGGTAGGTCTTTTCTGGTGAGGTGGGGGTCAGAAGACCTAGGTTGGCACTGTGCTCCGTGGTTAGAGTTGCTGGGGTCTCAGCCAGGAGCCGTAGCACTGACTTGGTTCTTCTGTATCTACCGGAACTGTCTTGACCTGCAGCCGGTTGGGACAGGGTCCACCTTTTGGGACCTGTACAGCTGCGGCTTCCCCACCAGGGGGTCACCCCCCAAGGGCACCACCCTGTGCGCACCTCCACAGTTAGGTGTTCAGAGATGACTGAGTTGCCCAGTCCCCTTTCTTTGGAGGGGTCCCCTCCCTGCTCTCAGAGCCCTGGTAGAGGGCTTGGCTTGGTCTATCATGACTCTCCTCCTTCACCTCTGCCTCCTCCTCCTCCCAGGGGTATCTGCCCTATGGGGCCCTTGACTTGGGATCAGTTCAGGGAATTGTAGAGTGCGTTTCCCACGTACCTTAGGGCCATGAATCGGGCCATCTTTCAGCCAGAAACTCCTGCACTGCCAACTCCTGGCAGTTCTTTTCATCCCAGTCTTCCTCAGAGGAAGAGGCTTCAATGGTTCACCAACTGTAATGCTGATTTTTCCCAGTTATCAGCAGTTCCATGCAGGAAGGTTGCAGGACCTACATTTGGACCACTTCACTGTGCACAGTACTGCCCAGTCGACACTGTCCTTTCGGGAGTACAGTGCTGATCCTGCCATCCTCCCTCCTAGGCTCCAACCATTTACTGAGGTGTCGAGGAATGTCTGGTGCTGTCCCTCTGCTCCCTCTCCAACCCCGAGGGACACCTGGTGCAGGTATTGTGAATCACAGGGGTCTCCAGAAGCCATGCCCACCCGGCCGGGGAGTGGGGCTCCTGGGCTAACCTTCTGTGGCATTGCCGCCTGGGCATGACTGCCCCCTGAGTTGGAGTCGGCTAAATTCGACCATTGGGGTCATCGTCTTCTCGGTGGCGTGCTCTATAATTTGCATTGCTGCAGATGAGGCCCACATGGCTACCTATGGCAGGTACCTGTGGACAGTGTTGGGACAACTTCTGGCATCCATCCCTGATAATGAGGCAGCCAGGCAAGCCATTAGTCTTTCCACTTAGGGCCTGGAGCTGGTGATACCAGTCAAGGGCATCTTGCGACGCCAGTGAGGAAGCATCCAGGTTGGTGGGAACTGCGGTCTGCATTCGGCAGATGGTGTGGCTTTGCCTGTCAAGTTGTCACCCTTGGCGAGGCATAGGGTCGTTTCCTCATGATACCAGGGGGTAGGGCCAGGCATGAGCTTGGGGGCACCATCCATCTACCAGGCCAAGGGAGCCTTCGCCTGCCTCTGACCAGTCTCTGGTATTGCCAGACTTGTAAGGGACCCACACCTGTGTTCTCCGCCACAGGAGGTTGATTGAACAACCATTTTTTTCCTCTGGGTTTGCCAACACCACCAAGGGTGGTGACTTGGTACTCACCCACCAGTGCTCAGTGGTGAAGATTGATCCTGGGAGGATATGAAAATTACATACTTAAGCATAATTCTAGATCTTCCAGGATATCTTGACCATTCAGCACTGCTACCCGCCCACCTTCATGACCAGGCTTTTGGGCAGTGTCTCCCCCTCTTGCCTTTCCCCTATAAAGAGAAAAATAAAATTAAAAGGGAATGATACCTGTGAGCAAGTTACTCCTGAGGAAAATGTTTCCTTCTCAACAAAAACAAGTTTTTCCACAGCTTCTTAGGATCTCTTGTCCATTCCTCTTTACAGGGGAAGGCAGCTGCTTCTAGAACACTTGCCTTACTTTTCTGTGACTTCTCTGCTGTCAAAAGAGGGTTCTTTACATCCTTCTTTAGGAACATGGACATACATTGTTGTATATGTCTGTGACCATTGTCCTGCTTTCTCAAATCTGGACCCATTGGTCCTCAAAAAAATTCAGGATCCATTGGTCCTCCAAAAAAAAAAAAAATTCCAGGAGATGCTGTTGTCCCTCCCTGGTGCTTTTCCTTCTTCCTCTGCTCTTCTCGTCAGTTGGAGGATCTGTTCTCTGACAGTATTCTGATCTTTTTGAGGACAGAGCTGGCTACAATCTGTTTGCGGGGTATGCTGGTATTTTTAAAGTTGCCTACCACCGACTCTGTAGATCTGCTGGCCCTTACTTTGCTGCTCAACCATTTGGCTTGTCATCCCCCCTCAGACTTGTCTTAGAGGGGAAGAGGCCCTTCCTAAATATCTTGCTTTTCCTAGTCTGTCTGGTTCCCTGTTCTTAGTCTAATAGCAGAAATACTTCTGTGTCTTACACCCTGCAGTCAGTTTTTACAAATATGTGCCCTATCTGTCCTCAAACATTGGGACTTGTAGATGTTAGTGCTCCTATAATCCTTGCTCATATAGGTCATTTGTTAGAACCCTCTTCTTCAGAGGTCCACCTTCAGGCCAGCTATGTAACCTCAGGGCTCAAACAGCTTAGACTGTCATATTTCCTCAGAGGAGTACTTTTTTCCTTGCAAACCCCTCTTAGTTATGCCCTTATGGCTGTTTTTCCTACCTGGCCTGTGTTGCATTCCCTAGGTCCCCCCCCGGTTTAGTGTGAAGAGCAGACCTGTTCTCTGTGGATTGTGCTCTCTCTACCTCCATGGCCTGCCCAGTGGTCCTGGTCATCCATGGCTGCTTTAAATCCCTCTGCTCAGAGTTTCTTTAATTTCGTCTCCGGTTGGGTTTTACTTTACTTGTATCCTTTCTTTTTCCCTATTCCTTGGACTTCAATGCCCCACCCTTCTTACTACTTTTTCTTTCTTCCTCCTTCCTCTCTTGCGGATGGAAGTGAGGAGGAGAGGGAGCCGGCATCGGTTACTGGCCAGTCCATGAGTGACATGTCATAAGTCAGCTTCGTGGGCATCGTAGTCTCGGATGTCTGTTCCTCCCTCCTAAAATCTTAGCTATCGCTCCCACGGAGTCCCACGCCTCAGGCTGGTACCCCACCAGTGCTGAATGGTGAAGATATCCTGGAAGATCACGAATTACAGCAAGTATGTAATTTACACTTACTGGAGTTTCAGCAGGGTAGGAAGAAGGGATATTGGCTGATAATTTCCAGGAGAGAATGGATCACCCCTTTGGGAAGGGAAAAGACTAACATGTTTCCAGATGTCGGGGACAGTGGCCATAGTGAGAGGGGTTGTGCTTAGAAGAGAGATGGAGGAGCTTGGCGTCAAGTCCATGAGGGTGCAGGCCATGGATGGATTCAAGAGCAAGAAGGGCCTTGAGAGTGTCAGCAGAGTAGTGGGAGAGTAGAGTGGGGGGGGGGGGGAGAGAGAGAGAGGTGAGAGGAGTAGAGAAGGTGAGGATATAGCATAGAATATGAGGGAATTGAAGTACTATAGGGTCAACAAAATTCAATAAATAAATATTATAAATTGCACAATGATGAAATAACATTGAAATAAATTAGGGATTAAACACAGGATGTGAAGGAGTTGAAGTACTACATTACCAATTGTTCTGTGATGAAATGACTGAAATTAACTACATTATGAATTGAACACAGTGAGCCACCAGCTCTGTTTCGACCAGTTGCAGAGAGGCAGTTGGGCAGTGGGTGGAGCTTGTTCCAGATCACAACCTTGTATATTAACATACTAACATACAAAAAAGCCAGTAGATTAGGCCCAATGGTCTGTCGAGTCTGCTCGTGGATCAGTGCCCGCTCGGGCACTGTTATAGTCCCCCACTTCCCCACAAGGTCCGTCCCCCAACCCCCGGTGAGGCTCTGGGCTGCATCCTCCCCCTGTACCTATCCCAGCCTCTTTTGAACTCCTCCTCAGTTGCAGTAGCCACCAATTCTACAAGCAGCGCATTCCAGGGCACCACAACCCTCTCTGAAATAGCGCCTCCTGGTCTCCTCCTTAGTCTCCAACTGACCAGCCTCATTGAGTGCCCTCTGGTGGCCCCTATCTCCCTCAGCTTCAGCACCCCCTCAAGGATATTAAGAGCAAGAATCCTCCATTTAGCAGTTGTAATCCTGATCTGGGTAGTAGAGTGGGTGGGGTGCATCTCTACTTTGCAACACATTTGTGCAGCTTACCTTTTTATTCTTTATGAAGTGGGGGAAGGGGAGGCATGGACTTGATAAACCTAGAGACCCTTTCAACCTTTACTTTTACTATGACCTGGTTAGTCACAGGTCACCTTATCTTAGTTGTCACACCTCTGTTATTGGGATTTTCTAGTTTGGTAAAGTGAACATATTCCTTTTGTGAGGGATTCTGATAGTTTTGGCTCGAGGCTTTCTAACTGACAAATTTAAAGCTGCAGTCCTTCCTTTTTCATGGATTTATTGGAGGGCCTAAACAATCATTTATGGAAGCAGTGTTCTTCAGATATGTTCACCAGCATAAGTTTGTTTGGCCACAGAAGTACTGAGGGGCCACTGACAAATGTGTAGGAACTGGCCATGTTTTATCATAAAAACCTGGTAGTATAGGATACGCTGTTTGTACACAGTGTATTCATATTTGATATGGGTGCAAGCGTGAAAGGCTAAGAAAAGATGTGAAGTTTGAAAGATCAGTTTCAAGGGAGAAGACTGAAGGGATTTTGTAGTATTGGGGTTGGAGGAAGAGAGGAGTGACCCCCCCCCCCCATTAAGGTGTGGTAGTCCTTTTGAGTTTGAGAATCTCTGGTGTTGCGGTTAGAGAGCAAATACTGGACACCCACCACCATGCACGTCGATGTCCGTTTATATCACTTTGCTTACAGTGCAGTAGGAAGTGGGGTCTGGGGATTCTGAAACTTTATCTGTTAGTGAAAATTTTTTATTCCGCTCTTGCAGCTTGGCTAGATGACCAAATGCTTTTCCATGTCTGACAAAAATGTGTTAAAACTAGATGGTATTGGAGAGCAGGGGAGGGTTTGGGCAGTGTCAGCTGCATCGCTATAAGAGAACTCCCTTAGATGTCCGCTCCTGTGGTCACATACAAGAGTGTGTTCTAACAACTAGGAGATGAGCTGAAGGCTGGAGTCATTTGAATCCCCCCATTTACCCAGACTACCATTCTTAAGCTTATCTCAAAGCATGGAGCATACACCCTGCAAGTGCAGGGACAGTTTTCTTGGAGAGGTTGCCCCATAGATTGAGGATACTTCCTTGATGCTGAAATGTAGTTGTAAAGTACTGCAGGAGAAATGATTGACTGCGACTGTCTGTATTTCCACAGCCTGCGGACTGCAGAGCCTTGATTGACAAACTAAAAGCCTGTAGTGATGAACTGCTGTTGCTGGAACTTCAACGGATTAAAACATGGAACATCGGAAAGGTAGGTGGCCAGTGGGCATCCGCTGAAACTAGTCTGTCCATACTGGCATGAGATGCAAGGTGTGCAGGTGGCTAATAGGCACCAACCCATGGGGGCTGATAACCCGTCTGCCTCTCACTACTGGCTGTAGATACTTATGTGGTGGCTAGGGAGCACCAACCCACCCACAATGGCTGACACTTGTCGGTCTTTCTGTTCTGGTATGCTATCCCAAGTTTTCTAGCTGGCCATTGAGGACCCACAAAGCCTGACACCCGTCTGCCAGTACTGACATGAGATCCATGTTGTGTACCTTTTTTCCTTGTATTTTTGATTTGTATTCAGACCCTACAGTCATTTATTCAGTTTGTGAGTTTGTGTGTGAGGCCGAACAGACTGCATCCAGACACTTCTGTTATTTAAAAAGCTGCTAACACCTCTGTGAAAACTTTTGAAAATGCAATATTTAGACACAGTTCAGCTTGTTTTTGTCATTTACTATAAAATTCCCCTCCCAGTTATTTACTGAGGAAGTTTACCTGGAAAATAGGATCTTTAGCCCTCAGTTTGTATGTTCTCATAGCCGATTCCTCACTTGAGGTCAGTCTTATATTGTGATGTCAGTCTGTTCTCGAGGTAATAACTGTAATGTTACATGTTACAAGCAGTGTATTATGGCATCAGGTTGAGATAAAGCAATAGGTACTGAACTTGCAAAGAGCAAAGATCCTGTGTTCATGTACATGGTCTCAGTAATGGGGAGGAGAAATGGAGCTAGTGAGAAATACAGAGCTAGTGAGAAAAACAGAGCTAGTGAGAAATACAAACTTTGTGTCCAAATATTATTTTTCAAAGTGCTTCTGGAAGTGACAGTTGCTCTTTAAGTTATGCTGTGTTAGAAGTAAAGTGCAGATAGAGCATCAGGGAAACTCCTGTCATTGGAAATGCCACTGACAGCATATCAGTTGCATCTATGTGTGAGGTCAAGCAGCAGCAGCAGCATTTAGGCAGCCCCTTCTGTTAACTTGGCCACATGTGAGATCTAGCAAGGGCAGGGCACTATGGCAGCCGTTTTGGTTCTGTGAACTCTGCTGCGTCTGCAGCCAAGTACGGACAGCAAGCACACCAGAGCAACATCTTCTGCTACTGTAAAATGTGTGTGAGATCAGGCACAAACTTCGCATCAGGGCAGCTGTTTCTGTTGTAAACTGTACCGTTTTGGAGGCCAGGCACAGACAGTGAATCAGGGAAGCCACTACTAATAATGTAAACTCTGCCACGGGAGGCCAAGCACAGATGATTTATCAGGATGCCTTTCTTGTTAAACTCTGCCCTGGGTGAAAAAGGTTTATCCACGTACTGCATATTGGAGTGTTTGTGATTAAAAATGCAGTAAACTGCAGTACTTTTCATTAATCACACTGTATTAGCCACATTTGATTTTCATTAGCTGTTGGCTACTGTAGCTGTGTTTAGTGCCCACCCAGTCTGCTGTTGGTGGGGTCATTTGAGACCAGTCACTGACAATACATTAGGTCTGCTCCTTCTGTTACTGTATAAACTTCACTGTGTATGGGGTCAAGCTGACTTGGCAGCCCCTTCTGTTTCTGCAAACTATACCGTGTGTGGCCAAGCGCAGACCGCACCAGTGCAGCCCCTTGTGTTGCTATAAACTTGCACCATGTCTTAGGTCGAGCAGACAGTTTACCAGGGCAGCCCCTTGTGTTTGTTGTACATTCTGCCGTGGGGCCAAGCACAGATAGTGCATCAGGAACACCCCTCCTGTGTTTGCTATGCTGCGCTGTGTGTTTAAGAGCAGGTGTTTTACTTCTGATAGACAGATTTCATTTTGTTTTGATGGTTTAGTAGTTACTTCCTGCTTTTATAGTAAAATATTTGTGCACTGAAACAAGTGAGTTTTTTTTATCTTTGCTTTTCACACTGCTAGTAAAAAGAACTCTGTAGAATTCTGGTATTGAAGTCAGAAATTGCCAACTACTTAGAGCCCAATGAACTTTTTCTGATTTATTGTTTATGCTCCCCAGCAATTGCTTTGCCTCCAGCTTGCTGCAACACTAGAACACTCTCCACCGTGGGAAATCAGCCCCATGGGATTACCCCCTTGTAGTGGAAGTCTAGACTTAGTAGTTGCCGTATTGGTCCTTGCAAGAATAGATCCAGAAGCAAATGATTTGATACCTTTTAATGGACCAACATAGATGTAACAACAAGAACAAAGTGCTCAAGTGTCCTTGTAGTGGAGTCGTCCCAAAGGACGGAAGTGCCAAGATACCTTGCAGTGGCTATTCCTGGTGCTGGTGGCTGAGCCAGGAGGTCCTGAGGCACAGGTATTCTTTTGTGTAATTTCCAGTAGGGTGCGGCATGCAACGATGCTGACTCCACCCTGCACACCCGCAGATAGACTACATCTGCCTGCCCACTCTTCCACCCAGTCCATGACAGGCTCTGGTGATCCCTCCCCAGCTCACTGCTAGGGGCCAGGCATGCACCAAGCACTGTAACCCCCATCCACGAGGAGGAGAGTAGTCCATTGGATGCTCATCCTGCCCTCCAGCAGCCTAAGCTGGCTTCCAGACTCTGGTCGCTGGTGTTGCAGGCAGTTGCACAACCGCTGTGCCGGCTTGATCTCAATGTATTTCAATGAAAAACAGAACTAACTAAAAGTTACTTTCAGCAACAGAGTTTGCTATTTGTTTTCGCTATTATTGTACATCAGTATGATCTTGCAATTTTTAAAACGTTAATTGATTTATCTCTTGCTTCTTCCTAAGTAAAATCTGGTTATGAAGAAAATGTCATCTGTTAACTGATCATCATGGGTTATCTAAAATAACCATATTTCCATAAAATGTGTAATATTTTAATAGTAGAAAGTGTTATTTCCATACCTTAACTGTGATTGAGGGACATCCCTCATTTTAGCCCTAAGTTTCACTGTCCCTCATGGAAAAGGTGCTGCTGACACAGAGAATGTGCAGTAAATTTAAAGAATTTAAAGCAGAAATTCATATTCTAAGATGCTAAATCAAAAATAAAACTTTGTACTAGTAAACAGTGTTTCCATAGTATTCTGAACTTGTACCTCCATATCTGAGGATGTCCCTCATTATGAAGGCCATTGTACCTCATTTTGAGCATGTCCCTCATTTCAGTGATACCACGTTGAGCGGTATGGTTATTTTTCTCTAAAAATCTGAAAACATATTAGCAGTTTCCCATTGAAATACACAGCCAGCCTTGCTAGTAAAACGTTTGACATCTCAAAACAAGAATTTTAGCATACTAACATACTAAAAGCCAGCAGAATAGGCCAGATGGTCTGTCTTGTCTGCTCGAAAGCCAACAACCCAGTGGCTGATCGCCTTACCACCCCCCCAGCCCCCAAGAGGGTGGTCTTTAGTTTGTTTCCCCTTGTACCTGTCCCACCCCTTCTTGAAGCCCTCCACTGTGCCCTCCTCCACCAACCTCCCAGGCAGCGCATTCCATGACTCCACCACCCTCTCAGTGAAAAAAGCTTTTATACGCTCCCCCCTGTAGTTCTTCTCTCCAGCTTCCACTCATGGCCTCTGGTTGTTCTCCCCCTTCTTTAGCCTAAACAGCTCCTTGGTTCCACTCCTGGTTATTCCTTTTACATACTTGAAAACCTCTATCGTATCTCCCCTGTCCCTCCTCTTCTCCAGTGAGTAAAGCACAAGCTCTTCCAGTTTTTGCTCATAAGGCCTCCCCTCCTGCCCTGAATCATCCTGGTCACTCTCCTCTGGACAGTCTCCAAGAGCGCTATGTCCTCCTTCAGATGAGGTCTCCAGAACTGTACACAGTACTCGAGCTGCAGCCTGGCCAAGACATTATATAGAGGAAGATCACCTCCCTCCTTCTGGATGCAATTCCCCTGGTTATGCAGCCCAGTATCCTGTTTGCTTTGGCTGCAGTTCTTCTACAATTTTCAGTTATTCATTTTGACATCTATCACCACCCCTAAATCCCTTTCTCGTAATGTGACTTGCAGTGTGACACCCCCAACCAGGGTGTATACATGGCCCGGTTTTTGACCCCCAAATGAAATACCTTACATTTCCCGGCATTAAATTTCAGTCCCCAGTTCCTTGACCACCCCTCCAGGGTATCCATACCCCCCCGGACTGCCTCCCTCGCTTCTTCACAATCCACCAGTGATCCCAGTTTTGAATCGTCTGCAAAGAGACAGCCTATTCCTAACCTCCCTCCCTCCCTGTATCCGAGACGTAGGCATTGAACAAGAGTGGCCCCAATAACGAACCTTGAGGGACCCCACTGATTACCTTCCTGGGGGAATAGAGTATCCCACCCACCATTACCTTCTCTAAACGCCTCGAAAGCCAATTTTCAACCCAGTTGAGCTCCTGTACTCCCACTCCCATCTCCCCCAGCTTTTTTATCAGCCCATTATGGGGTACTGAATCAAATGCCTTGCTGAAATCTAGGTATAGGACGTCCACCGGCCTATGTCTGTCCAAGGCCCCCGTCATCCAGTCATAAACCTCTACGAGATTGGACTGACACGATCTCCCCGGAACGAAGCCATACTGTTTATTATCCTTGTGCCCTAACCATTCCAGCTGCCTCCCAGTCCTCTCCTTGATAAAGCCCTCCATTACTTTGCCTACCACAGACGTTAGGCTAACAGTTCTAGAATTCCCCATCTCCTCTCTAGACCCCCTCTTTATAGATAGGCGCTACATAAGCCACCCTCCAGTCTTGGGGCACCCATCCTGTCTGCAAAGAGGTGTTAGAGTGCAGCCAGTGGAGCTGCCAGCTCCTCCGCCAATTCCTTCAACGCTTGGGTGTTGCCCATCCGGTCCCGGTGCCTTATCAGTTTGTAGCTTCTAACTGGCCTCCCTCACCCTATCCACTGTAATTTCTCCCCACCGCAGTCCTCCCCCTCACTTAACCCCGGTCTGGTCCTGCCTGTACCCTATCCTCATTCTGTCCTCTGGTCTCAAACCGACTTCTCACCTTAGCTGAATGCTCTTACCTTGCATCAGCTTGTAGGGATCCCAGTCCCCATCTGCAAAGATTGAGGCAAAATACTCATTTAGCACCTCTGACTGTTCCCCTGCTTCTTGAGCCCCCATAATTTTAATCCTATTGATCTGCGTCCTCTCTCTTCACATCTCTTGTATCTATAGAATCCCCCAAAAAAAAATATCCCTATCCAGGTTTTGCTCCATCCCTGCCTTGGCTCCCCTCACCACTCTGGTAACCCTCCTGGCCAATATTTCATACTCTTCTCACTCCTTGTCTCCCCCGCCGAGCGTTTAAAACGTGCGTAAGCAGCCTTTATCCCTCACTGCCTCCTGCACCTCCGTAGTCCACCAACATGACTTACTGGTTCTATCATGCTTTCACCTTAATTTTGTACAGTACTTAGTAGCCTCCTGCACCCCTTTTTTTAATGGTCTCCCACAATCTTCCAGCATCCATGTCCGGCCTAATCTTGTCCAACCTCTCTTAGAATCCTACACATGCCCACAAAATCGGCTCCCTTGAAGTTTACCTCTACTGTGTTAGTGCGGTTTTTCTCACCTCCTGTATACAGCAGAAACCAGACCATGGCATGGTCACCACCTGCCAGTGGACTGCACACCTCCAGGCCCCTTATCTGATCACTGTCCACAAGGACAACGTCCAGTATCCACCCCTCTAGTAGGTTCCCCCACCTGTTGGACCAGGAAGGCATCCTGAAAAATGTCCGTCAGTCGCTGTTCCCTGGCTACAGAGGATGTCATGGTGTCCCAGTCCACCCCCAGCATATTAAGGTCACCCATGACCACCACCCTACCTTTACCAAGATCACAATGACCCTTGATGTTTTCAACCAGTTTATCCTCCAGAGCTTCCACAATTGCAGTGGGCCTGTACATCACTCCTATTTTAAATTTTTCCCTCCTCTCGTTTGCAAGGTTACCCAAATCGCCTCCACTCCCCATCCAGCCTCCTCCACTCCACTAACCACAACGTCATTTCTGACTATCAGCGCAACCCCTCCCCCCTTCCCACTCCCCTATCTTTCCTGAATATCTTATAGCCCTTCAAATTTAGGTCCCCAGTCATTTCTCTGGGTGGCCCATGTCTCTGTAATTGCCACCATGTCCACTGATCCCTCAAGCAGCATAGCCTGTAGCTCGGGCATTTTATTGCTCATGCTCCTGGCATTAATCAGGACTGTCCTCCACCCCGATCTCTCCTCATCCAATCCCCCCAACCCTGCACAGTCCCTGTTCTGCCCAATCTTCCTTAAATTTGCATCGCATCCCCCCTCACTCTTCCATTGCCCTAGACCTGAACCCACAAACAGTCTCCCTGGGGCCAATCTTTTATTTGACCCTCCCCCCTTTACAAGTTTCAACCCCACCTCTCTCCTATAAATCCAGCAAGTTTGTTTCAAGATCTCCCTCCCCTCCAGATTGAGATGTAACCTACCCCTGGCATATAGCCCCTTATCCTCCCAAGTATCTCCCCAATCTCCCACCAGCCCATACCCCATAATTTTATTGGATTATTTTAATTTGTAGTTGTCAAAATGCAAATATAATGATGAAACAGTAAGTAAAGTAAAATGATTGCAGAGGCATCTAAAGTCCCCACATCTTCATTCTTTAAGATAAACATCCTTACTAAGCATTTTGCTCTTTAAGCCAAGCACATCAGGTAGCCTGTTCTGTTAATGTAAACTCCTGTGAGTGAGGCCAAATGCAGGCAGTGCTCCAGGGCCGAAATTATATTGTTGTAAACCTGTCATGGGGGAGGCCTAGTGCAGACCAGTACTCCCAGGACCAAACTTTGTTACTGTGAACTCATAACCTGTGTGTTGCCAAGCACAACCGGCCAGCTTCTTATATTTACTGTAAACTTTGCCGTGTGTGAGGCCAAGCACAGATAGCACATAAGAGCGTTTTTCTGTTATTGTAAACTCACTTTGTTGGAAACTAAGCGCAGACAGTGCACCAGGGCTAACCTTCTGTAACTGACCTCTGTTGTGTGTATGAGGTCGATCACGTGAGGACACCCCCTTCTGTTGAAAACTGCTGTGTATGGTGCTAAGCTCACCAGGGCATCTCATTCTGTTACTGTAAATGCCTCATTGTGTGAGACAGTGCAGCCCCTTTTGGTACTGTAAACCCTGCCTTGTGTGGTGTGTATCAAGACTGATCCTTCTGTTACTGTAAACTCTGCCATGTGTGAGGGTCCTATTTCTGTCGGTCACTAAATGTTTGTATCTGTTTCTCCCTGAAGTGCGAGTTGTACCACTGGGTGGACTTGCTGGACCGATTCGATGGCATACTCTCCGATGCAGGACAGACGGTGGAGAACATGTCTTGGATGCTGGTTTGCGACCGTGCAGAGAAGGAACAACTCAAGTCTCTATTGCTGTCTGTGCTGAACTTCACAGCGTTGCTGATAGAGTACAGCTTCTCACGACACCTTTACAGCTCCATTGAGGTAGATGTACAAGCTTCATCACTCCAGTTGAGAGGGGGGGCTCTTTCAGCAGAACCGAATTTAAGGTGTCACGACTTAAAGCCTTGTCATTCACAGGGAAAACTCTCGCTTATGTTCTTATTACAAAATGTGGAGCCGGGTGGTTATGCTGGTTGGAAGAAACACTTTTAATGTACTGGTTTTGGGTGCTTTTCAGATATAAAGCTAACCTTTTCCCCCCTTTCTGTTTCAGCACTTAACAACGTTACTAGCATCCTCTGATATGCAGGTGGTGCTTGCGGTGTTAAACTTATTGTACGTATTTAGCAAAAGATCGAATTACATTACCCGACTGAGCTCAGACAAACGAACACCCCTCCTTTCTCGACTACAACACTTAGCTGAGGTGAGTATTTGAATTGCCCAGCAGGGCTTGTGTGATGGTGTAGAACAGAGACTGAACTGGTGGCTAATCTGTGTTCTGTCTTCCCTCTTTAGAGCAGCTAGTCTAGTTCTCAATGTGAATTTCTTGAGCAGGGATTTAATATGGTGTCAAACTCTGTTCACCCCTCTTCAGAGCAGCTGCCCTAGTACTTGTGTTGCAACTGAGGTTTTGGCGCTGCACGAGGTGGCTTACACTCGGTATGGCTGGCAGTGTCCATCTTGGCTCTGCTTTTTATGCCTTTGCTTTCCTTGTGTTGTGTATTGCAGGATTTAGAGATTGAAGATAATAGTACCAGGATGGTCTCGTGGGATGGAGCTAGGGCTCCAGATAGGGGGAGTACTGACCTGTTTTATTCACCTCATTTTAGGAGATACTCTTCGGAAAATGTTTTTAATGAGTACCAGTACATACCCAACATTTGTAAATACTCCATACTCCACACTCCAGAGACTTCATAACATAGCTGGTGATTCAAAAGGAGCAGTTTCTTCCAGATTTACAGTACTCGTATGCATCCCACTTTTGTTTTACTCACTATTTTAAAACTGATGAGTAAATTGCTCCTACCTGCCAACATTATCTGGAGCATTGTTGGCACTTGATCAATTCTTATCTAGAACTACATTGTTTTTAAAAATGTACTTCTCACTCCACTCTGTCCAGATATTTGTACCCATCTGAATTTGGTTTTACTTGCCTCACTTTCAAAATGAGGAGTACAGGTACTCGTCCCAAAAAATCTTATCTGGAGCCCTGGATGGAGCATTTCATTTACATAAGGATTCAAGGGTTTGACAGGCTGTACAGTAGCACAGTTTCAAGTGTCAGTTATCAGGACAGGGATGACTACAGATCAGTAGATATTTATTTATTGAGTAATCAGAAATACAGCCTTTGAGCTAAAAGCTTTTTTACAAAGGATCCTCATCAGACAGAAAGGGCGGAATTCCCGGAATACATGAGTAGGGGACACAGTAGCAGCCAAAGGCCTTGTTAAAGGTCATCAGTTAGAAGCTGACCCATTAGCACCGAGGGTTGAGGCGCAGGATGCCACACCTCGCCCGGGGAACGGGCCGGCCGTCGGGGACAGCAGGGGAGGGAGAGAGGGCCCATTCTCGGCTTGCCTGGCTCTCCTGGAGGCTGGAGACACAACAAACGTAAAGCAGACTTCTAAGGGGAGTGGCGACGTCGGTGGTGATGCCTTGGCGTTGAGTACGCACAACTTCCACAGTGAACAGGGAAACACTCTGTGAGCTCTGAGTAGATGAAGCACCGAGGCAGACCTGTAATGTCTCCTGCATGGTCCTGTAGTCCTCCGACAAAACGTGAATGGCTCGGGGTGTTTGCTTGCCCTGCCTCGTCCCTACCGGGGGAGCAGCGACTCCATAGGGTGGTCAGCCGAAGGGCACAGGCAGGTGGCTGGAGTGGGGCAGATCTTCATGGGTGCTCCCGGCAGGAGCCTCATGGAGGAGGGATAAAGAGAAAAAAGGAAAAAAAAAAAATCAGTTAGGAGTTCATAATACATACATAGCAAAACATCATGTCAGTGGATTCAGAGTACATAGGTAGACATTACCCTCAGCAGTATACATACAAAGCACACCAGTTCAAAAGTATAATAAAGGATGTTCAGAGCAGTAGCTAACACCGTGTCATTATCCTGTCAGGTGCTAAAGGCCTCCGTCCATTGGGAGCCTGTACAGCTGAAGAGGTAGATGATGAAGGCAATGTGTAAGTGGGGGTATCATAGTAGAAAGAGCAAAGGCAGTAGGAGTAGGCAGAAGGGTTGTATTTGGGGGGGGTTGAGAGGGATGGGTTAAAGAGGCAGGTGCTGGCTCAGCAGGGGGGTGTTGGGAGAGGAGCAGGTACAAGTTCAGTAGGCAGAGCAGGAGGGAAATGGTGGACTTTGTCAGCAAAGGAGCAACGGCAAGTGAACCCAGACATTGCCTGAGGGTGCAGATAGGCGATGCATCAGGGTTGGGTGAGACAGAAGCAACGTACTGGAGGTGAGATAAGATTCCTGGGCTCGGACTTGAAGTGGCCAAAGCTTAGGAGTCTTGTGGTGGTATGAGGGAGCTCATTTAACCAAATTGGGACCCTTACTGTAAAGGCTCGCCTCCCCAGGGCAGGGCTTCTGAATGGCACTATAAGAGCCTGCCTAGTGACACTTCTAGTAGCATGTTTTGGTGGGGGCAGGGCAGAAAAGGGCTTGGAGGAAGGGAGGTGCAAATCCTAGGAGGGCCGCCTTCCCTGGAAGGCAGGAGTGTAGCTTGATGCGGTCAGTAAGGGGAAGCCATTTTGTCCTGATGTAAAGGTTGCATGTATGTGTTAAGTGGTCGGCACTTAAGACAAATCTGCAGGCTTTATTGAGGGTTGTATGGAGTCTGAGCAGGCTAGTTTCAGAGGCTGCACCATAGACCATGTTTCCATAGTTCAGGATGGGTAGTACTGTGCCTGTAACTGCCGGAAGTCTAGCTTCTGGTGTGATGCCGAACCTGAGCTTATACAGGGTCCCAGGTTTCCTGTTGACTGCAGAGGTGACATTACGTATGTGGTCATCAAATGAGAGGGACTCTTCTGTTGTGATTCCGAGATATCGAAATGAGACGGCCTGCTTCAAGGTGGTCAGTTACAGGCAATGGCTAGGAGAACAGTGGTTTTCCTCTTTTGGCGGCTGGCAAAGGACATTATTTTTTTTTTGCTGGTAAGCACTAGCATGCTGTCTTTGAACCAGTCTAGGAGGAGGTTAAAATTGTGCTACAGATTCCTTGTGGGACCATCCTGTCAGGAGTTGCAGGAGAATACTGTCGTATCATCAGCATAGAGTAGGATCTTAGAAGTGGAGCATGCATCAGGGAGGTTGTTAGCAAAGAGGCTGAACAAAAGAGGGCCCCGTATAGACCCCTGAGGGACCCCTGCTGTGCCTTCACAGGTGTCAGCGACATTTGTAATACAAGTAAGTTATTGTATGTAAAAACATGAATCAGGACAGCAGAATATTTAAGGTAAATGAATTAACCACTCTGGAATTGTATATTCTAACCCCAGGAATCGCTCATGATTAAACGGATGCAGTCAGCCTCCTGTGTTGGACTGCCTGGAGAGATGGAATTGTATGCAAATGATGGAACTCTCAGTTGGCTCACGCCACTTTCAAACTGCTGCCCTAGCAACTGTTGCACTCTGAGTGCTTCAAATTCTTTACTCTGCCTGCCTAGTGAAGACGTCCCGGAGAGCTGTCCTTCAACCTCTTCAAAATCCATTTATCTGGTCGATAAGTAGTGTTTTTAGTTCATATTTCAGATTACTGTCTTAGTTTGATTTTGTAAATTGTGCTAATATTTCGTGTGTTTAACGGTTCCTTGGAACAGAGGGTTCCGCTATTTCTAGTGAGTTTTTTACCTCAATCTATATATAATAATTTTTTGCAGTCGGTTCCTAACCGCATATACTTGTCTTAATTCTATTTAAATTTATTAGTTTCTTGGTGTCAGGAGCCGAGTAGCGCTCAGTTCCCGGAACAGTTAGCAGTTTATAGTTACAATATTCGGTTCTAAGGAACCGATAATTTGGTATATTTCTTTAATGATTTCTGCTCAATGTCAGAGGCTCCTGTTAACCCTAAAAACTGCACAGGACCCACTGGTTTCAGATTGCCTGAATCTTGTGGTCAGATCATAGCTAAAGCAGACAGACATTGTGTATTTTTCATCTGGGCACTAGCCATATTTTAGCAAAATTACATTTGTAAAACATTTTGCCCTAAAACTCTGAGAAAAGATCCAACATTTTGGAAGAAATGTCCTCTGCTTCTACTAATACTGGTGAAAGTGGTTCCTCCACCTCTGGCACTAGAAAGGATGGAGGTAAAGCGAAGGATCCTGATAAAGGATCAGATAAAGTTGAGCAGGGTAAGCCAAAAAGCCAGTGGACTCAGGGACTGAACCTGTGCCACTTAAGAAAAAATGTAAGGAAAAGCATGTCGCTGCGCCTCCGGCTGAGAAGGCTAAGGAGCTCCCAGCTGACAAAACTGGTATGCCCTCGGCTGAGGACATTGCCCAGGTCTTGCAAGCACTGCAAGCTGCAGTCCCGGTTCCAATACCAACTGCACTGGTTCCTTTGCTGGGTCCACTTTCTCAGGAGCCTTAGGCTTCCTTTCCTGAGGATGACTATGAATTTAAGGAGGAACCGATAGATACAGAGGTTTCTCCAGAACAGGAGTTTGGGCCTTCTCCCCCAGTCCCAAGGATTATTCCTCACTTTATGCTTTTGTTGAAAGCATGGTGGAAACAATCAACCTCCCTCTGCAGGAGACAGAGGAAGATGTGGAGGAAGCAGAATTCTTGGATATGATGGGGCTAACCCCCACAAAACATTTACTACTGCCTATGCATAAGTCCTTTAAAAAGGCAGCATTACAAGTATTCCAAACTCCTAACTCTATTCCAGGAGTTGACAAAAAGGCTGATAAGAAATATCCGCTTGATAGGACAACAGCTGATTTTCTATTCAGCCACCCTGACCCTGAAGGAGTTGTGCAGCCTACTGCCTGCGACAAAGCCAGAATCCCCTTGGCTACCCGTCCTCCAGATAAGGATTCTCGGAAGATGGATGCAATAGAGGAAAAAAGGGTCTATGGCTACTTCTCTCATCCTGAGACAAGCCAATTATATGGCTTACGCAGTGAAATACCAGAAGGCACTCTGGAATGCAGTGTTGGCTCTGGTTGAAAGAGTGCCTGATGAGGTGGCAGTGGACTTGCAGGACACAGCAAGAGCTGCTTTAGATGCCACAAAATACCAGTTCCACATGGCTGTGGACACTGATTCTGCAGCCAGGTTGATGGCACTATCTGTCTCCTTTAGATTTGCCTGGCTCAGGGCCACAAACCTGACCCTGGACAACCAGGCCAAGGTGATGGACTTTCCTTTTGAGAAAAATTAGCTATTTGGGGATAAAACAGAGGCCTGTATGAAAAAGGTAGAAGATTATAAGGCCACCTACAGAAGTAATTCTAAGGATAGACCTTCCCCATCTTATAGGGCCCTGACTAAGGGAGGTAGGGGTAGTGGATCCTATCCCAGACCTTTCTTCCAAGCTCAGGCCTCCCAGCTGCAACAACAGCCTACAGGGTGTTTTCGAGGACAGGGCAGGAGAGCTATGAGGAGAGCTTCTCCCTCCCCAGTGATTCAGGCACAGCCCACTCAGAATCCTTGATGGGCTAGTACAGGCCGCATTCCCTGCCAACGATCCACCAGTGGGTGGCAGATTGGTTCACTACCTCCAGGATTGGTATACTATCACCACAGACAAGTGGGTCCTGGAGGTGATGAGCCAGGGTCTGGCACTCAGTTTCAAATCTCTCCCCAAGCTGAGAGCAAGAAATATCCGCTTGATAGGAAAACAGCTGATTTTCTATTCAGCCACCCTGACCCTGAAGGAGTTGTGCAGGCTACTGCCTGCGACAAAGCCAGAATCCCCTTGGCTACCCGTCCTCCAGATAAGGATTCTCGGAAGATGGATGCAATAGAGGAAAAAAGGGTCTATGGCTACTTCTCCCCAAGCTGAGAGCAAGAACATTTGCACCAGTTACATCTGCAGACAGACTGCTACTGGATGCAGAGGTAAAACACCTGCTAGCAATCAAGGCAGTGGAGCCAGTGCCCCTAAACCAGCGGGTCAAAGTCTTCTACTCCAGATACTTCCTTACAAAGAAGAAAAATGGGGATTGGTGACCTATCCGGGATTTAAGACTTCTAAACACACATTCTAAAACCAAAATTCAAAGTGGTCATTCTTGCACTAATCATTCCCACTTTACAAAAGGGAGACTGGCTAGGCTCCCTAGAGTTAAAGGACGCTTATTTTCACATTTCACATTAGACAGTGTCAGTGGCTCAGTAGGTAGCACACTCACCTCTGAGGCTGGGAGATCAAAGAGCTGTGGGTTCAGTTCCCACATCTGGCACTTGGGTTAATACCCCAGTACTGACACTGTAGTGCAGCATGAGAGGGGTGCTGCACTTCTGAGGTGCCGTCTTTCGGATGAGACGTTAAACCGAGGTCCCATCTACCTGGATTGGTGGTAGTTCAGGTGGATGTTGGATTCCATGGCACTTATAGAAAAGAGCAGGGGAATTCCCCGGTGTCCTGGCCAAATTTCCCTCATTCGCATACAATATCACCAACAGCTTAAGCTGGTTCAGTGTCAGTTGGCATTCATCTGTATTCCCTCTCCCCCGGGTCGTGCCTGAAAATAGGCAGGATTTGTCTAGTGCACTTACCTGGTCAACAAAGACTAAATAAAAATAAAATAAACAAACATCCCCTTCAGACCTTCTTTCAGAAAGTTTCTGAGATTCAGACTAGTCTCAACTTGGGCCATTATCAGTTTGCAGCACTCCCTTTTGGTCTGACTTCTGCCCCAAGGGCATTCACAGAGTGTCTGGCCATGGTAGTGGAGTTTCTCAGAAAATGAGGAGTCCCAGTCTTTCCCTATCTGGACGACTGGTTAGTAGTGGTCCATCTCTTCAACTTACAGAGCAGGCCTTAGCACTAACAAAGTCTACTCTGGAGTCCCTGTGTTTCCTCATAAATGAGCAGAAGTCTCAGCAAACACCAGTCCAGGTACTCTAGTTCATTGGAGCAGAACTAAACACCAGCCTGGGCAGAGCTTTTCTGCCACAGGACAGGGTAAGCAGTATTCTGAGAATTGCAGGCTCATTTGTACCAGAAAACCCAAACCAGCCAGAGAATTCCTCGGGCTTTTGGGCCACATGGCAGCTGCCACCACAGTGGTACTAGTTTCCAGATTCCAAATGAGACATCCAGTTCCACCTAAGAGTGTCTGTCACAGAGGACAGATCCTCTGTCCAAACTGGTTCCTGTCACCCAGTATCTCCTACAGGCACTGCAGTGGTGGCCGGACGAACAAAACCTTCGGGTAGGTGTGCCTTTCACAAAGTAACAACCTTCCTTCCTTCTTACAGCAGTTGCATCCCTTTTGGGTTGGGGAGCACACATGTTGGATTATACAGCAAGTGGCACATGGTCTCCTCAAGAATCCCTGTTGCACGTAAATCTGCTGGAGCTCAGAGCAGTGTACCTAGCCCTGCAGGCATTTGCTCCACATCTTCAAAACAAAGTGGTGCAGGTCAGAACAGACAACACTATTACTATGTATTACATCAACAAAGAGGGAGGAACCAGGTCAGCCCCACTGTGCACAGAAGCAATGAGGCCGTGGTCCCTGGCTTACTCCATGAAGGTATCCCTTTCAGCCATACATCTTCCAGGAAAGGACAATGTACTGGCAGACTCCCTCAGCAGGATAAGTCAGGACCACCATGAGTGGTTCCTGAATCCTCAGCTCGATTTTTCAGACGATGGGGCACTCCAGAGATGGATCTCTTTGCCTCTGCAGAAAACCATCAGTTACCAATATATTGCTGCAGGCCTCCTCCCAGGGGCACACTACCCCTGGATGCATTGGCACTGGATTGGACAGGGAAGTTTCTGTATGCCTTCCCCTCCTTTTTCTCTGATATTCAGGACCCTGCTGAAATTGAGATGCCAATCGGTAACAATGATATTGGTGGCACCAGATTGGGCGAGACAGCACTGGTATTCACTTCTGTTGGCTCTATCAGTGGAGCCTCTAATTCATCTGCCTAGGAGGCACAACCTGCTGACTTCCTCTCAGGGCAGGATACTGTACTCAAACCTAAAATTGCTAAGGCTCAAGGCCTGGCTCTTGAGGACTTACAGTATGTGGATCTTAAACTGTCAGAACAGGTTTTGACAGTACTTACGGGTTCCCAGGAAACCTTCCACTAAAGACACCTCTAAGTGGAAGAGGTTTTCCATATGGTGTGCAGGTAAGGGTGTTGACCCACCCAGTGCTGACTTAGCCATTCTCCTGGATTACCTGACACATTTGCATTCTTTAGCTCTGAAGCCTTCGACACTCAAGGTTCATTTGGCTTCAGTTTCAGCTTACCTGTCAGCTGGTAAAGAGGTCCATGGTCTCTCATCCAGTCTTCAGGAAATATTTTAAAGGCCTTAATCTTCTGTACCCTCCTTCGAGGGAACCAGTTTTGGCTTGGAATCTGAATATCTGCATTGTCAAGCTCATGGATGCCCCATTTGAGCAGATGGCAACAGCAGATTTGAAATATATTACTTGGAAAACTGTTTCTGGTTGCTATTACTTCAGCCAGAAGAATCGGTGAGTTACAGGCCCTGTGCATGGATGTAGATTACATCTCATTCCACAGAGACAAAGTGGTCCTCAGGACCAATAGAAAATTCCTTCCCAAAGTGGTGTCTGATTTCCATTTAAATCAATCCATTACTTTACCTGTATTTTTCACAGAGAACTCCCGTTCTCCTGAAAGGAGGCTTCACTCCCTTGATATCAAAAGGGCACTTGGCCACTATATTGACAGAACTAAGTCTTACAGACCAGGTAAGACACAGCTTTCTTACCTATGAAGAGGTAGGTAAGGGCAGACCTGCCACAAAACGTACAATTGCTCGCTGGATAGTGGCATATATTCAGTTTTGCTATAGTAAAGTGGGTAAACGGGCTCCCCTGGGCCTCAGAGCACATTCCACTGGGGCACAGCTGCTTCAGTGGCAGCTTCAAGGGACATTCCACTATCTGAAATCTACAAAGCAGCTACATGGAAAACAATACACACCTTCACAAAGCACTACAGCCTGGATCTGCAATCCAGAAGTGATGCCAAGTTTGATACAGCAGTGCTGCAGAACTGTTTCCAAAATAGGTTTTCTGCCCAACCTCCAAAGGTACTGCTTGGTAGTCTGCATCAGTTTAATGAAGAGTGATTCCTGGGGTTAGAAGAAAAAAATTACTCACCATAGTAATCTTGTTTCTTCAAAGGTATCATTCATTAGGATTAAAGCACCCACCCTGCCTCCCCTACTAAAAAAACCTATGAAGGTTGTTCTGCATCCCTGTTTTAGAATATTTTCCATATAGGTCAGGCTAGAGATTCACCTTTTGTTAACCAGTTGATTCCTTTGTGGTCTCAAACTTTTTAGGTTTACTTATTGGGATGTTTTTTTTTGATCTGTTAGGATAAAAATTATTTTATAGAAATTTTATTATAGTTAATGGGTCTTGTACCCAGTTTAGGCTATGTAAGAATCTGAAGTACTTGGAGTGCAACGGTTGCTAGGGCAGCAGTTTGAAAGTGGCATGAGCCAATTGAGAGTTCCATCATTTCCATACAATTCCATCTCTCCGGGCAGTCCAACACAGGAGGCTGACTGCACCAGTTTAATCATAACGAGTGATCCCTTTGAAGAAACAAGAGTACTATGGTGAGTAATTTTTTTTCATCCAGACTGACCAAAGTAACTGGTAGTTAGGAATGATGGCCCAGGAGTCGCTCAGATTGCTGCTGGAAAAAGGGTTCCAGGTTGCATCTTCTGGAAGTGGTCTGTTTAGAGGCGGAGGGGGGCCAACTGGTGTGGTCTGTTCTGGGGTGGGGATGGGTTGCCTGGCGTGGTCTGCTCTGAGGAGGGTCCTGCCTGGCATGGTGTTCTTGCCCCTTCTGCATTGGCTTCAGTAGGTAGGCAGTTGATATGAGCTGTCCTATTCCAGCCAGCCTTATGACGGGTCGAAATTAAGTTTTTTTTGAAGCTACTAGACAGCAAGGCTAGTTACTGGGAAACTCCACTAGCCCCACCGATTTTCCAACTGGCCCAGCTGGTGTAATTATTGAAATGTTACCTTCTCCATTAGAAGCCTGCAGGGCTAGTTAAAGGAAAATCTTACTAGCCTGATACAAACTCTACCAGCATTTGGCTAGTGGGCTGGTGCCAGTTTCGACCCCTGTTATAAACTCTTAGCCTGTTGCCAGCTCAGTTGTTTTTGATTACTTTTTTTTGTCAGTTCAGTCGTTTATTTAGTCGGTGTGATTCATTTTTGGCAAGATCCATGTCATGGGACCTGAGGGGTGTGTACCCTGACTATCACTCGGATGGTAACGAGGTTTTTCTCCCAGGTTTCTTCGCTCCCTCCTGCCATATGCCACACACACAATGGTACTGCCTGTCTTTGGAATAGGCTTCGAACTGTGCAGCTTTCTGTGTAGGGGGCAAGCTCACTGGGCCAACAAGAGTTGTTGCAGTGCAATACCCCCCCCCGGGGAAGTGGTGGCAGTGTTTTCCAGCTTTGTCAGCCACCTGTCTTGCCCAAAGTCTGCTCCTGATCTTTGGTTGCCGGCACAGAATTGTGAGAGGCCTGTCCTGGTGCAGTCTTTAAGTATGAGCCTGCCTGGCACCTTCTGTTATGAGTAGGAGTCCGGGCAGAGTATCCTTTGCCAGAGCAGACTCCCACTGGTGCTGCTTGTACTCCAGTTGGGTTCTTGATTCTCTCTAGTGTTCCTAGATACTGTTTGCAATTCATTATATTTGGTGAATGTTTTAAAGTGAATTTACAGTTTTTGCTAAAGTGGGTAGATAGTGCAGTAACTGTGGGTAATGCATCATGCCCACACCTTTTCAGTTGGTGGGGTTTTTTGGGGCACTGAGGAGCCCTTAACTGCTTTGCTAAGAGCAGGGCCTTTGTTCCCGTTAGGTGAGTCTGGGCCTTCTAAACCTCAGTTTAACTCTGACCTATGAAATTACCACACTCTGCGATTAAAGGGTTCCTTGCTGCTGTTCTCCTGCACTCTGTTTTCCAGATACCTGACTCTTCTAACTGTTGATGACATATGAACTCTGTTAGCAGGTTGCCCCTCAGGAAGATACCAAGATTGTGTTTCTTTAATGCTTTTCATAACGTTCAGATTGCTAATACATTTCTTTTGCTTTTTGACAGAGTTGGGGTGGAAAAGAGAATGGCTTTGGCCTGGCGGAGTGCTGTCGAGACCTGCAGCTGTTGGTGAGTTGGCTGTTGTGCTCTGTCACTGAATGAGGTGGGTCTGTTTGATCGCCTGGTCTGTCTGGACACCATCTTCAACATTACTGCTGCTGTTCTCTTTAAACATTGCACATTCATGCACGTTTGAACGTGACACTACCTGATTGTGACCACTAAGCTCAGTAATTTAATTTCAAGAGTCTGCTATAGTTCCTGCACCTCGTTTGGTGCTTGTTGGATTTGGGTTACACAGAGTAAGGAACCCTGGTCTGTCTCCCCCTCTCTCTCTCAGGTCAGTTGCTTGCCCTTCCCGGCCCAGTTAGATATGGTTATTGGCTGTAGGAAAGCTTGACACATTTTTGGGCAGCGAGGTGAAGGGGACTCGCTAAAGCTGAGCTCTTTCCTAGGGCTAGGTGTTGAGTGTGTGCTGTGATTGAATTGCCTGCTGACTTTTAACATGCGACTCTGTTTTCTGCCCAGAAATACCCTCCTAGTGCAACCACACTACACTTTGAATTCTATGCAGATCCTGGCTCCGAGGTGAAAGTAGAGAAGAAGGTGAGTGGAGTATCTGTGTGATTCTGTTGGCCCTGGAAACCCCAAAATACAGTATTGAGGGTATTGAACACTTCATAGTGGAGAAGGATTACAACTCCAGCTTTAAAAAGGGGATATTTTCCTTCAGAAACCAAACTTGGGGGCTGAGTGGGGGTGAGGCCTGCTTGTCAGGAAACCTTTATAGTTTGTTTCTGGGTTCAACAGGAGGAGACCTTTACCCACCCAACTTCTGAATACCTTTTTAAGACCAGTTCTAAACAGTGTAGCTGAGTGGTATGGGCAGGGTCTGAATGGTGGCCGTGCTGTTGGCTGTATGGAAGGTGTGGGGTTGAAGTGCGATTTCATATCAGCCACCATGTGTTTGGCAGTAACCATGAAGTATCTGTCTCTGATCCATGTGTCTTCTGTACTGTTTTTGTTGGTAGCTGACTTGGAGTGTTTGTTTATGATTGTGGCTATGTGATTTGCAGTTACCTCTGAGTGTTTTGGGTGGTAGTCTTGTATGCAGTGTGTTTGGTTACCTTGGCATGTTCTGGGACTGGTGACCTTTCTGTGCTGTTTGGTTACCTTGGGAGTGTGTTTGTGTGGGGGTGGGGGGTGGGTGTGTTGGCAGTTACCTTGGAGTGCTGGGGCCAGTGGAGGTTCTGTACCTTGTGTTGCACAGTCACCTTGGAATGTTTGATTAGGTTTGTGGCTGTTCTGTGCCATGTGTTTTGTAGTTATCTGAGAATGTTAGGCTGGGGCTAGTGTGTATTCTGTACTTGTTTTTGGCAAAGACCTTGGAGTGTTTGTTTAGAATCAGTGGCTATTCTGTGCTTTGTAGATACATTGTGTTTAGGGTTAGTAGCCGTTTCATACTGTTTGGTAGTTCCCTTTGTTTGTCTGGTGTCTGTGGCTATTCTGTGCTGTGTGTTTGGCGGTTACCATGGAGTTGGATGTTCTGTGTCATGTGTGTGAGCGTTTGTGTGAGGCTTGTGGCTGTTTTGTGCCATGTGTTTGGTAGTTGGATTTTCTATCGACATGGATTCATCCACAGCCACACACATTGCTTGGTAGTGGTGCATGCACTGGGGCCCACGGATTGTTCAGATTTCCAATCCCCCTCACCTCGCTCCCTACTGCCACCAACCGTCAGATCTTTTTTCGTTTGCTGAAGGACAGCTCAAATTTCAGTTGCCAGAACTTTAGTTTTAACCCTTTCAGGGACACGGACTGATATCTGTCCAAAATCCTATACATTCTAATTCTGTCGGCAGCCTAAGGGTTCACATAGTTTTACCCTCCTTCAGAGAACAGTACTAAAAGTCAAGGACATGGCTCAGATGATTGTCACCCTGGACTGGCCCAGACAAATGTTTACGGGATCTGCTGAGTCTAGCTGCATGAAAACCAGTGTACCTTCCCTCTGGCTGGATATTCTTGTAAATTTTCCTGGGATTGGTTTTACAAGTGAAGTTTCTGACCCTTCATCTGATGGCCTGGCTGCTGAGATATTTGTTCTAATTGTTTCAAGTCTCTGAGGATATGTTCCGAATCCTCATAGCCTACTGCAGACAGGCCTTGCATAAGTCATATTCCGCCAAGTAGCAGAGGTTTTCCAACTGGTGCCAGGATAATTCCCTCTTCTGTACTATGTGCAGCAGATAAGGGAAGGTTCTAGACTACTTACTGTCACTGGCTTCTGCAGGATTGTGCCTGTCCTCCTTCGAGGTTAATCGTTTGGCCAATTCTGCCTTTAGGTTCTGAGTCACAGTTGCTCCAGACCTGATATTGAAAACATTTTGTCAGGGGGTGCTGCATTAGTTTCCCCATGTTAAGGTCCAAGCCCTGTCCTGGTACTTAAACCTGGTCCTTGCAAAATTTGTGGTTGTGTGTTGGCTCCTGTAGGCAGACAGTTGGTATGGGCTGTCCTCCCATGCCATCTGGGACAGATGTTAGTCTTGGAGAAATCTTAGGACATGCACTTTCTCAGAATCTCACAGTATTCTTCCCAAAGACGATTTTGGAATTCTGTGGAAAGCATTTAATTCCTGGTCTTTTTCCCCCAACCTCACTCCAGCAGGGGTGTGTTGTGTTTGCACCATCTGGATGTTAAGAGCGCTCTGGGCTTCTACATACAGAGGACAGAGCACTTTAGGAAGGACAGTAGACAGCTGTTTACCTGCGATCTGCTAGACCAAGGTAGGTCTACAGTGAAACCATTACCAGATAGCTTCCTGCATTTAATAATTTTACCATCTCTGTTCTGTCCTTGTCCCAGTGGGTTTCTGAGCCCATTCTACTACAGGGAAGTCCCCTGTTGCTGGACATCAGTAAGATAGTCATTTTGAGCTTCTACCCACACTTTAACTACTGACTGCGTCAATGTGTATTTGTGGGTAGATTCCTAATTTGGGGCTACAGTGTGGAAAAGCTGGTTTCTTAAGTGATCACTAACTACCTTCCTTTGGGCACTTTTTGTAGTCTGCATAGTGAGTGAATCTCTGCTGATAGAAAGTTACTAATCCATAATTGTGTTTATTCTAATGATTCATCCACAGCCTCACACCACCCACCAATCCTCCCCTGTTAGTGCAGGTAGGCTTTTGGGCTTGGTGTCTTTAGAGTGACTTCCCCTTTCTTCTACGAGTGGACTCTGCTCTGACGGTTGGTGGTAGTAAAATGCAAGGCAACGTTGATCCTGAATGTTCCGGGGTCCCCGTGTACACACGTACTGACCATATTGTGTGTGGCTGTGGATGAACACCGTTGGAAGAAACACAGTTGCTGGTAGGTAACTCTTGTTTTTATCTGGTACCAATGGCTGTGCTGTGCTGTGTATTTGATAGTTTCCTTGGAGTTTTTATTCAGGTGATGTCTTTTACTTTATGCCTTGTGGGGCTTGTTACAGATGCTGTTGTGGTAAGAGTTGGTAGAGGAAGGCTTTGAAGGAAAGGTGGTAGAGTGAACGGGGGTGTTGGGAGAAGAGGTGAGGGAAGGCTGCTTGTCCTGCAGAGGTTTGGGAGCAAAAGACTGAGAAAAGGAGCACGAGTCGGTAGAACTGAAGTAGGTTAGAAAGGGGAGAGGAAGGAGAAGGTAACGGGAGAGAAGTAGACTGTTATTTAGAGGGAAAGGAGGCCCAGTGGTAGAGGCACCTGACTTCCAGAGAAGGCATGCAGAGGTTGGAGCAGAGAGCAGTGATGGAGAGGACAGTTCAGCAGAAGGAATAGAAGAGGGTGCAGTCCATCTAGACTCCAGTCGGAAATGGCACTTTATAGCAGTCATGTAGTCTACCTGAACAGTGCCAGGGTGGCAGAGAACTAGGAAGCAAGATTTGGTGCAGTTCATGGTGCTGTACTTGGAAAGAAACTTTTTATGGACGGTGTCAATGTTGGAAGAGAAGTTGAGGTTTTGATCAAGCCACACACCAAGGTACCTTGAAGTGGGGGATGTTTCATGATTGGAGCTGCCATCTGGAGTTTGAAAGACAGATTTTGTGAAGCCTAGTAAACTGCTTCTTGCTACCAGAGGTCCTGAAACATCAAAATCCCACTGCAGTGCAATTCTTCACTTGTAAGCCAAACCTGAGCTAAAGAGTACAGTGTTATCTGTGTACATGCGAATGGAGACAGACTGAGGGGAATTGGAAACGGGACCTTGGGATACTTAGGAAGCAACAGGAAGGTGGCAGGGGAGGCATTCCCTGCTTGTACTGACTGGTACTTATCAAGCAGGTAGGAACACATCTAATTGACTGACTGGTCAGATAGACCCATTCCCACAAGCTTATCAAATAGGAGGGGATTTGAAACTGTTGAATGGTTTGACAAGGTTGACAAAGATGGCAGAAGGGAACAACCCCTTGGCCATTCCATTTGGGGTTATGAGCTATAGGAGTGATGATGAAAGAATGGGATTTCTGGAAACCTGTCTGGAAGAGATGGAGAAATAACGAGGAGTCAAGAAATTAGGAGAACTGGAAGAGCACATGTTTTTCCTTCACTTTGACCAGAGCAGGTAGAAGGGATGGGGGTTTCCTGGGGAGGAGGGGTCACTCCATTTGTGTAGGGGGTGTGGATTTAAGTTAACTTTCATCCCCTTTGTGCTTTGTCAAGACAGTAGGAAAGGTTTAGAAGGGAGGAGATTGTGATAGTTACCACTGAGTGTTCAGTTATGGCTATTGACTGTTTTGTGCCTTTTGTGTTGGGTAGTTTTCTTTGAGTTTTTGTCTGGCTGGTGGCTCTTTGGTGCTGTGTTTTGCAGTTACCTTGGAGCATTTGTTCAGGTTTGGTGAGTACTCTTTGGCAAGCGTTTTTTAGTTACCTTAATGTTTATCTGGGCTGGTGGCTACTCTGTGCCATGTGTTTGGTAGTTTGGAACATTTAGGGTTGATGGCGGTTCCCTGCCAAGTACTCTACTGTTGTCTTGGAAGTATTTGTCTAGGGCCAGTGGCTGTTCTCTCCCATGCATTTGGCAGATACCTTGGAGTGTCTGCGGCTGGGTGTTATTCTGGGCTGTTTGTTTTGTAATAACCATAGAGTCTGTCTGGCATTAGCTGTTAATTTTATTTTGTACATTTGGTAGTAACCATGAAGTGTCTAGTGGGCACTGGCCATGTTGTTGTCTCCCCAAAAAAAAAAATGAATTTATGCTTATGCTGAGAATGCTGCCTCCAGCTCTAGCACCCACCTTCCTGGGATTTAGCTGACCTCCTGAAGGACTTTATGGTCTCTCCCCCCACCCCTCATAACAAGACCACCAGAATGGACTAAACCCCAGTGGAGACTGAATCCAGTGTGGAGGCAAGCCCAGTCAGTGGTGTGGAGCCTGTGGAGGATGGGTGTCATCCTGTTAGTGGCCACTTGTTTCTCTTCTGTCCCTCCCTTGGATGACAGTGCAACAGGCATGTCACAGATGCTTGGCTATGCGTCTCTGTCCTTTTTTCATGTCATTCATGCCAAGCCACCACATTTGGTGGACCCAAGACAGTTGCCCACCTAGAGAGCAAGCATCCTTTGGGTTGCTCATTCCTCCCCTCCCTGCCGGGCCCATGGTAACCTGGACTCTTTGCCAAGCCCAGGTCGCCAGTGTGTCAAGTGGCAGCGCTGTCTGTGCCTATGGGCTGACCCATTGGACCATATTGTTGGCAGCAATTTTTTTTTTGGGTGGTGACCGTAGATCTACTTCTTGGGGAGAGTGTTTTTCTACTAGGTGCGTTATCGTCTGGTACCTCCTTCAGGCCATTGTAGTCTTGAATCTTGCAGGTGTAATGCGAACCACCATCTCTGTCTGCCCCGGCAGAGTCAGTCTGCCAGGATTATGAATCAATCCTGGAAAGAGGGGTTGTGTCTTAATACAGTATCTGCATGGGCAGTGTGGATTTGGGGAATGGGGAGAGAAAGACGGAGCCATCCTCTACTTGGGAGACGATTATCTATTGTTTTCTTCCCTCCCTGTGTTGCTGAATGAAATTATCCCTAGTATGGCACACCTGCCAGCTGGATGCTTTGGTTATTTCCTCCATAGCATCTCTCCCCTCTGGTCTCACCAAAGGGATCAGTCAAGTGGTGAGATCAGAGCCATCCACCTTGAGTAGGTGGGACCTTTGTAACTTTTGCTGGTCTGCTTCCGACATGTTGGAGTTAGGGTGGCACTTGGTGTATTTGAGCCAGCCCTTACTTGACTCCTTCAAAAAGAAAAAGGTGAGTTAACTCTTGGTCATCTGGAGCAGTTGGAGTGGGGAATTGGTGGAATTTTGTCTGTATGGCACATACTACAGGGTGGGGGGGCATAAGTAACATGTGCATTTTGTGGTGTTTGGCAGTAGTCCCAAGGAAGTCGGTGCACATTTTATGCCTTGCATTTTGTAGTAACCCTAAGGTGATCCATGTACATTTTGTGGTATATTCGGCAATAATACCAGAAGCATTCATTACGGGGGCTGCTGTAAAGTCTCTGGAGTAGGTAGTTGAATCTGCATAACCACAGCAAGTTACTGACAATTAAATTTTCTCAAATAATCTGGTTTATTGAAAAAAAGAAATTTTGTTTTGGAAATGGCATGCCGCTGGTTAGTAGCGAGTTCATGACCTATATATTCTAGGAATTAAAACTGTAGTTCACTGTTACAGCATTGCCACAGGTATCTAGTTGTTCTTTATGAACTTGTATCTTGCTTCGAGAGGGTTCCTTCAGTAGGTCATTACATATAGTACTGGTGCCCCCTGGTGTTGGGCCGCACAGCAGATTTTTCTAGCAATCCCTGACGGGGGACCGCCCACCCAACATCACGTGACTGACATCAGCGTGGCCATATATAGTGGGTGATCCCCACGCCCATCCTCCAGTTCTTTCCTGTCGTCGCCTCGTCAGTCACATAGCAGACTTCCAGTAGTGATCGTTGTTGTTTCGTGTCGGATTTTTTCCTTTGCCATTCCTTTCAAAATTTTTGCTTATGTCTTCACCCAAGAAGTGCTCGTCCTGCAGCACACAAATACCTCATAAGGACTGTCATCTGAAGTGCGTGATCTGTCTGGTCTCAGACCACCCTGTCTCATTCTGCTCAGAGTGCCAAACTTTCAGCTGGGCCACCAAAAGGCGGAGACAGCAGGCTTTGGAGGACCACCTTTTAAAAGTCCATCTTGCTTCTCTTGAAAAGCAAATGGACCGAATGCGTGAGTCCTCATCAGAAAAATCTTCTCCCTCCAAGAAACACAAGAAGAAATCTCTGGAGCGGCAGTGCTCCGTGGAGGCCCAGCCTGAGGCCTCAAGGCTCTCTATGAGCAAGGCTGCCTTACAGCCGCCTAAGACTTCGGACGGCAAGTCTGAAAACTTCCGCGGGTCAGTCGTCCGTCTGCTCCTCCAACGGCCACACTGCCACGGCTGCTAAGTCGGCCCTCTGCTCCTCTGGGGACCGCCCGGCCACCGCTAAATCTGTTCCCCAGGCCTCGTGGACCCATCCAGCTACAGCCGATAAGTCTGCTGGGGGCTCCTCCCCCACCTGCCCGGCTCAGTCTGGTAAGATTCCAGTCTCTGGCTGCTCAGGCATGGTTATCCCTTCGGGGCCTAATAGTGCCACCCTCGATGCCCAGCAGAACTGGGGGAGACTGCCCCTTTCCTCCCCTTCTCAGGCACGTACCTCAGGCGAGGACAGAGCAGGACCCATCGCCGTCGAAGACCATTCTTCGGGGTCTGTCCCACGTTCCCCCGACGGGGTCACGGGGAAGGAGGCTCCTTCTCAGCCTTCTGGCATTACGGTGGAGGTCCCTCTTCACCCATTGGGTGGGATTCCTTCAGATCCGGCGAATATCTTGGTCCCGATCCCACTGTCCAATCTAGCGACTCCCAACCTGATGCCGGAACCTCAGACGACTGTTCCTCAGCCTGGACCATGTGGTCTGCCCCAGCCTTTGGATCTGACGCCAGACATGGTCCCACCATTGAGTCCCCTTCATCCCGCCCAGACGCATCATCCCCTTCCGGCGCCGGATCGGGTGGTGCTGGTCCCGACGTTGGTACCCCTGATGCCAGATCCGCCACAGATTTATACAGCTGCGGGTCCGGCGTGGGTCCTCCCTCCATCAGGCCCCCTGACGGGACTTTTTTTTCTAGACCCCGAACTGTTCCTAATTACCCACCAGGGTATCCTGGGACCACTACCCAGCTTGTCCTCCTCCTCCTGATTGGAGTTCCTGGGGACAGTATTGCCCATGGTACAATCCCTACCAGGGTTACCACTTCCAGGGTTATCAGGAGTATCATTACCCCTCTCCACTGGTACTTCCTCCACCACCTCCTCCTTCTTCCCAGCCTCAACCTCCTCCACCTCCCCCTCCACAACCTCCGGCTATGCCGGACTTCAAGACATTAATACAGTCTTGGTGGCAGGGGGCACGTTCGGAGTTGGTTTCAGATCTGGAGAGTAGGCCCCCACTCTCTCTCCCAGATCCCCATCCCAGAGGAGCTACTCTTCTTCCACGGTTCATGTCTCTGGGACGACACGTCAAACCGTTGTCGTTCTGGACATTCGTGGTCTCCCGGACGAGGGGGCGGACAATGACGATAATGGTGGTGACGAGGATGCCGATGAGTCGGTGGAGGATGTTTTGGAGAAACTAGAGGGTCCGAAGGGCAAGGTGTCCCCCAAGTCCCACCCCTCCTCCGAGGACCCTGCCTTTTTGGACCTGTTGAGGTCCATGAGATTTTTTCAACTGGGAGTCTGAGGATCAGGACCCCATGAGACAGACTAGCGAAGACCTGGACTTAAGAGACTCTGTCCCTGGTCCTGATTCCTTCTTGGATCAGACCTCACCAGGACCCCACCTCTACAGTCTGGCAGATGCCTCACTCTCTCCCTGCTGTCCCTAAGAGGGCGGACAGAGTGTACCAGGTGCCAAAGGAAACTCCCTTTCTCAAGACTTATCCCAAGACGGACTCTGTCGTTATTTCAGCTGCTCATGATCGTTCGTCTGCACCCAAGCACATGAGCAGCTCTCCTCCAGACAGTCAAGGCAGATGGACCAGTTTGGCAGGAAGGCTTATGCTTTGGCCACATGTGTGATCCAGTCTTACTGTGGCCCACATGGTGTCACACTAAAAAGCTACCTTGTCCAGGTTAGAGGTCGGAGTCCAAGTGATGGACCCCTCGAGCCTGAAGGAGGAACTTGCCAAGGATCTTAGTCTCTCTTGCTTCTCCAATAGGCATGCTTTGGGGGCTACATACGAGACTGTTTTCTGTAGCTCGTGCCTCTGCGACTGCCGTCGCCTTAAGATGGCATTCCTGGCTTCACATCTCTGTCCTCGTCAAGGAGGTACAGTCTGCAATTCAGGATACCCTCTTCCGGGGCTCTGTGCACTTTGGTGGGGCCACCAAAGATATTATTACTGATCTCCAGGACCACGTCCTGCCACTTCCAGACTCCCTATCCCCACTACCTCCTCCATCTCACGACGAGGAGCAGGTGGGGGGAGGTTCGCCCGCCATGCGCAGGAATGGCAGGCAATAACCTCGGATGCATGGGTCCTGCAAATGGTGTCCGTCGACACTATAGAGTTTCTGGAAATTCACGCAGAATTTCCGCCAAAAAGCTCTCCGTACTCCAGGGATCATGCTCTTCTTGTTCGGGAAGAAATTTAAAGCCTTTTGCTCAAGGAAGCAATAGAGCACGTTCCCCTCTGGCAAAGGGGGAAGGGCTTTTACTCCCACTTTTTCCTGGTTCCAAAAAAGACTGGAGACTTGAGACCCATTCTTGACTTAAGTGGTCTCAATCTGTTTGAGTACAAAAAGTTCCGGATGCTAACGTTCCCGAGCCGCCTTCCACTCGTTTTGGAGAATCATTGGTTGTGCGCTCTGGGCGTACAGGATGCTTACCTGCACATCCTGATCTTCCCCAGCCACCGCCGATTCCTGAGGTTCCTTTTCCAAGAGGAGCACTTCTAATTTCAGGCCCTCCCCTTTGGTCTATCCTCGGCACCTCGGGTGTTTACCAAGTGCCTGGCTGTGGTGGCGGTGGCGGCCTTTTTGCACCGCCAGGGTATTGTGGTTTTCCCTTACCTGGATGAATGGCTGATCTCAGCCCCTTCCAGGGACTCCTTACTGGAGGTACTGTCCTTTACTCTGGACCTCTTTGGCATGCTGGGAATTACTGTCAATATTCCCAAGTTATCCATGAGCCCATCCCAAAGACTACAATTCATCAGGGCGGTTTTGGATACGGTCCAATGCAGAGCCTTCCTTCCTCTAGACAGGATGGAGACCCTGGTCCGTCAGGCTTCTTTGGTAGCTTCATCCAGGATCCTGGCCTGGGAGGTCCTCCACCTTCTTGGCCTGATGGCAGCCTACATCACTACCGTTGCCCTGGCGAGGCTCCACATGAGTCATTCAGTGGTCCTTGCAGGTGCAGTGGGACCAACTCCTGGACGACCTATACCATCCGGTCCTAGTCTCCTCGGCAGTTCAAAAACAATTGCTGTGGTGGAGGGACCCCTGCAACCTTTCCTTGGGTCTTCCTTTCAGGAGCCCGGCTCCCTCAGCATCCCTAACTACAGATGCATCGAACATGGGATGGGGAGCACATCTAGGGGGGCACCAAGCTCAAGGACTGTGGTCCAGCTTGGAAGCATCATTACACATCAAAGTTCTGGAGATGAGGGTGGTCTTGTATGCCTTCCAGGCCTTCCAGACCCTCCTTCCCAAGGGATCACTGCTGGTCCAAATGGACAGTATGTCGGTAGTTTGGTACCTCAACAAACGAGGAGGATCTCGCTTGTACCCCTTATGCAGGGAAGTGATGCGGGTGTGGAACTGGGTGGTCCAGCATGATCTGGCCCTAGTGGCCGTGCATGTTCCAGGCATTCGTAATGTCTTGGCGGACAGTCTCAGCAGGTCTCGGACCCTAACTCACGAATGGGAATTAAATCAGGAAGTGGTAGACTCTCTCTTCCTAAGATGGGGGTGTCTGGAAATCTATCTTTTCGCCTCCCAGTACAATGCAAAACTTCTGAGGTTTTGCTTGCTCGTTTCAGGGCCTGGTGCTTTCTGGCATGACACACTCTCTCTCTCTTCTGGACAGGGACATTTTTGTACACCTTCCCTCCATTTCCCATTCTCCAGAGGGTTCTTCTTAAGCTTCAGGCAGAGAAGGCGAGGATGATTCTCATCGCCCCTCTCTGGCCGAGACAAATTTGGTTCCCACTGCTATAACTGCTAACTAGGGAACCACCGGTTCCACTTCCAGTGACTCACGACCTCTTTGACTCTGGATCAAGGTCGCCTTGTCCATCTGGGGCTCAGGACTCTGCATCTTCATGCGTGGCTCCTGCAGACATAGCAGTTTCTCGCTTTGGGGTGGTCTCTTGAATAGCTCAGGTTCTTTTAGAGGCTAAAAAACCCTCTATTTGTTCCACTTATGCCATGAAGTGGTAACGTTTTTCCATCTGGGCGACTTCCAAGAATTGGAACCCCTTTTCTTGTTCCCCACAAGTTATGGAATACCTCCTTTATCGGTCAGACTCGGGTCTGTCATATTCTTCATTGAAGGTCCACCTTTCGGCAATTTCAGCATACTACAAGTTGGTGGATGGTAAACCCATGGCTCAGCTGGAGGTCTCAAACCGTTGTGAAAGGGATCCTTCATCTGACCCCCATCTGCAGCCCAAGCCTGCCTTAGGATTTGAACTTTGTGTTGGAGACTCTCATTCTCCCCCCGTTCGAACCAGTGATGAGCTGCGATTTACACTTCATTTCCTGGAAGGTGTTATTTTTAGTTGCCATTATGGCAGCTCGAAGGATTTTGGAGCTTCACGCTCTGGTTTGTAAAGTGCCTTATCTTATTTTTCACAAGGACTGGGCGGTCCTCAGGACAAACCCTAAGTTTTACCCAAGGTGGTGTCAGAAGCCACATTGAACCAGTCGGTAGATCTTCCAGTTTACTTTCCGTCCTCTACGAACAGAGGTGAGGCACTCCTGCACAAAATGGATGTCCATTGGATCCTTCGGTGCTACACACACCGAACAAAGGATTTTCGTAGCTACGATCAGCTTTTTGTTTCCTTTGCCCCCCTGGTCGAAGGGCAAAGCGGTTTCGAAGCAGTGCCTTTCCAACTGGTTAGGCAACTGTATTTGGTATTAACAAAAGTACGAAAAACCTCTGCCGGGTCCCATCAGAGGTCATTCTACTAGGGACATGGCCGCTTCTGCTGCCTTTTTGTGGAATGTCTGCAGCCATCTGTGCCACAGTCACTTGGAGTTCTGTCCACACCAAGGGTGTAGCTACTGATACTCCCAAGTAAGCCGTGGCGTACCAAGTTCAGTAGCAGAGGGTAGCAAACAAGCTGGCCAGCTTTGCTCTGCGCCCTCTAGTCCACTGCATTTAATTTCCATTGTTTGGCTTCTCAGGCTTTTCCTTTTCTCTTTCAGCTTTGTTTTTGGGGCGGTGGCAGAAAGGACTGTGGACATTGAAGCTGAAGGTTTCAGTCAGGTCCGCATGGTCCACCTACATAGTGATTGACCGTGGCATCTGGTAGGGGGTGTGGCAAGTCTGGAGCAGCGAGTTTAAATGCCCCAGTAAAGTTAGAAGCCATACTATTAGTTCAGTTGCACTGGAAGCGAGAGAATCAATAAAAGAACTGAGGAGTAACAGACAGAAGAACAGACTCAGCTAAAAGAATGAAGACTTTATGGGAGTGGCAAGTGAAGAAAATCTGCCTACCTGCAGGGGAGAGAGAAGATATTTCTGCTGTGGTCTTGAACTCATGGTGCTGTCAGTTGCATTTATCAGTGGGCAGCGAGCACCACACTAGCAGCGTAGACAGACAGCAGGTCTAGTATGGGAAATCACCTTGGATTCGTGTCGTGAGGTGGCAGGCATGAACAACAGTGGGCAAGGGGGTAGCAGTGTGGGAGGTTGGTGTACAAATCTGAAATGCCTGGCTACACCCCTGGTCCACACCTTTACTAAACACTACAGTCTGGACATTGCTTCTAGGCGGAGGGCAGGCTTTGGCCTAGCTGTTTTGCAGGGCCTTCTGTCCTAGGCTGGGTCCATTCTTGTTCCAGTTCTGTTGGTTTTCTCCTCCTCCCTTGTTTCTCTCGGTCTCTCTTTGGAGGGACTCAGTCCTTTATGTAATGACCTACTGAAGGAGCCCTCTCGAGCTAAGATAGTATAGTTATGTAGGAACTTACATAATAGATCTTCGAGAGGTTCCTTCAGCAGGTCATAGTTTACCCTCCCTCCTTCCCCTCATTTTATTTTTTACATATGGACTTCAAATCCTGTTTACTCCTGCTGTCGGGCCTCATCCTGGCTCCGGCAGGAGAACTGGAGGGCAGGTGTGGGGTCCACCCACTGTATACGGCCACGCTGACGCCGGGCAGTCCCTCAGCAGGGATGCAGTTGTTGACACAAAGTGTCAGACACCAGGTGGCGCCAGTCCTATATGTATTGACCTACTGAAGGAACCTTGTTTCTCTCGCGAAGATCTACTGTTACGGTAAGTTCCTACATAACTGTACTGAGTTAAACTGATTTCAGCTTCAGCTGTTTTTATGAGCTGTCCCAAGCAAAAATGCAAATCTCACTCTTAAGAATAACCTAAGAGTTGTCATTGCCAAGGGTGGCCAAATTTCCCCCCATTCACCAAAAATGCCACCAACAGCTTAATCTGGTCAGTCAGTTCTCGTTTGTCTGTATCCCCCTCCCTGGGTTGTGCCTGAAAATAGGCAGAATCTGTCTAGTGCACTTAGCCCGTCAACAAAAACTAAATACAATAAAAAATTAATTAATTTAAATATTCTCTCTGCCTGCTAATTCTTTTCAGAGGGTAATGACTGCTGTGAAATATGCCGGTGAAACTCTGTGCAGTACAGCTGTTGTGTACACAAAAATCTTGACTTATTGTAGTGCTAATGCCACTCTTGAGTGAACAGCAATCTAATCTCAAAATTGCACAACACTGTAGGGTGTTTTCACCTGCCATTGCCTTTAACAAGATCATAATACTAAAAGCAGTTTGTTCTGCAATTGTAGGAGAAAACATAATTCTAAAAAGGAGGTGAAAATTATTGAAACTTGTGGATTTATTTCACTAATTTTACTTATTTTACCAGGATGAACTCCATTGAGCAAACCTCATTTGCAGACAGATCCTGGTTAGGGCAGTAACAGTGCAGAATAAAATTCAACAGGGCAAAATGATGAGAATTACAAGCTGTGACTACACAAGAATATAAAATGATATACCACAGCAAGTAAAATGCCAGACGTAATATAGTATAACTATATTACATCAGGACTTGAGTTAACCCTCCTACTGAAGTCCCCAAATGGGAATTTTGAGGATTTTGAAGCACAAAACTGAAAGCAGTGCTTCAGCATTGACCCTGTATATGGGAAGGTGTTCATGCATTTCGTTAGCAGAAAAGTATCTGGTAATACAAAGGCACTACAGCAAATTTCTGACCCCAGGATTCTTTGGTCTGTCCCCCCAGCATTTGAAGCAGAGGGTCAACCTGACCCCCACTTTACTAACGCTGATGCAAGCCGGTACATTGTTATAGTGACATTATTATGATGTAAAGTCAAGAGCACTTTCTAGTACTTAGCACAGTCTGAGCACTTTAAGTGGGATACTGGATGGAGATAGCACATAGTGCAGATGTTTTATGTTACCTTGTTTTCAGCCAATCAGAGGTTTAAATATTATTTGTTGCGTTTTAGATAACATTTCCTGCTATTTTTTTTGTTGCATGTCTTAGCACCCGCCACCTGAGCTCCAACTCCTCTGGGAGTCGCCAAGGCATTCTGAAGCTAGCGTCCCCCTGTGCCTGTTGCTGCTGGCCGTCTCCCATGTAGCTGTGGTTTACCCCCCCCCCCAAGGCAGGGACGGGGGAACCCCTTCCCTTGAACTTCTGTCACTTCTTCGGGAAAGCGAGCCGTGGGTCGGGCAGGGGAGATCCATAGCGGTGCCAGGCGCCCTGTCATCCTGGAACTCAGGGGCCATTTTTCTCCCCGGAGGCATGATGGGCACCTGATGTCAAGGCGCATGTGCAGTCATTCACACTCCCCCAATCTGAGCTTTGAGGCAGGAGGCAAGACAAGCCCGAGGGCAGTCAAGCTCCGAGTCCTACCCACCTGAGGTGCTGTCCGATGAACTCTCAAACCTCCTCACCAGCCATTCGTCTGCCTTGGGCTCATTTTCGAACCTGGGTTGCCGGCATCATGAGCAGTGGTGCTACTGCTCCACCGGTGGGCTGGCTCCTGCCATTTTTCTAAATTGAAAACAGGTGAGGTTATTCTCTTACCTCCATGGGAGCTTCTCGCTGGTAAGAGCAGCTTTTTTGTTATACACCCAAAGAAGGTAAGGGATTGTGAACTATCGCTTCTAGGACTATGGCATGATCCTTCCCTTCCCTCTTGCTGGCCATGCCTCATTTTATGGTGTAGGTACAGGGAGAGTATAGGGACACATTCCATTTAAGTCTGGAGCATGATTTGAAACGTTTTTTTGTTTAAAGTGGTCATTTGGTAAAGTGTAGCCAGTTTTCAACTAGAGCTTTGTTGAACCCTGGCTGATTTGACCAAATGAACTCTAATCATGGCTGAAAACTGTCTTAAAATCACCGAGACTAGAATGGAATGTGCCCCTGCAATCTCCTTAGACCTGCGTCTCAAAACATTGGAGCACGGGGGTGTGGACAGGGATCATGCCCCTAGCCCCCCATGAGCAGTTTATAATCCCTTGCCTTCCTTTGGAGGTATAACAGGAAAAAAAAGCTGGTTTATCCAGAGAGGAGCTTCCATGGAGGTAAGGGTGCTTCCTTTTATTTGTGTGCAGCACTGAGAAAGGTACTCTTAATACAGATTCACTACGGCCAAGAAGAGATAGTAAACCATCAGGGCACTCTTCTGTAAGTTCCCTGAGCATTCTAGGGTGTAAACCATCAGGGCCAGGGGCCGATAAGACCCCTGGCCCTGATGGTTTACACTCTAGCGTGCTCGCGGAGCCTGCAGAAGAGCTGGCAGCGCGCCTCATGCCCCTATTCAACAGGTCACTGGAGTTGGGGGTAGTTCCCAGGTGACTGTAGGGTGGCTGACGTGCCACTGCACAAGAGTGGAGACAGGGAAGATGCAGGTAACTATAGGCCAGTTAGCCTCACTTCAGTAGTGGGTATACTTATGGAGGCCCTTATCAAGCAAGATCTAGTGGAATACCTCTAAGTAAATCACCTCCATAACCACAAACACTGGTTCGTGATGGGCAGGTCATGTCCATCGAACCTTATTGCATTCTTTGACGAAGTGACCTAGGAGTTGGACTGCGGTTATGCGGTGGACTTGCTTTACTTGGACTTCAGTAAGGCATCTGACACAATGCCGCATAGACGCTTCTTAAAAAAGCTAGAAGACCTTGGGGTAGCAGAACAGATAGTAAAGTGGGTACGGAGTTGGCTGAGGGATAGAAAACAAAGGGTGGCAGTAAATGGGATGAAATCTAACGAGAGGTAGGTCACTAGTGGGGTGTCTCAGGGGTTGGTCCTCTTCGATGTATTCATTAGTGACAGTGAGGGCATAAATGGCAACATTGCCCTGTTTGCGGACAAAACAAAACTCTGCGGAAGAGTGGATAGTACGGAGGGAGTCTGACAGCTCCTGGAAGACCTTAAGAAGTTGGAAAGGTGGTCACAAATACAGCAATTCAACTCCAGTGCTAAGTGTAAAGTGGTGCACCTGGGTCGGGCCAACCCCAAGGAAGAATACTGGCTAAACTGAGTCCAGCTGAGCTCCTCTGCTGAGGAATGTCATATGGGAGTTATCATTAGGGACAACCTCAAGCAGCAAAGTCAGTGCAATAAGGCTTACAGCAGGGCTAGCAGGGTGTTAGGATGTGTTGGCAGGGGGGATAGACAGCAGGGACAGGGAAGATGATGCTACCACTTTACTGGTCATTAGTGAGGCCTCATCTGGAGTACTGTGTACAATTCTGGAGGCCTCGACTAAGAAAGGACATTGGTAGATTGGAAGTGATCCAGAGAAGGGCAACAAAATGATACATGGCCTTCAGGAAATCACCTTTGAAGAGAGGCTTGGGGCTTTGAAATTGTACTTGCTAGAGACTAGGAGGAAGAGGGGGGGTATATGATTGAGACCTTCAGGTTCCTTAAAGGCATCAACAAGGTGCCAGAAGTGTAGCTTTTTACTAGGAATGTCAGTTCTACCACAAGAGGGCACGAGTGGAAATTGAAGGGTAGTGTTTTCAAGAGGGACATCAGAAAGTATTACTTATCTGAGAGGGTGGTGGAACCTTGGAATAGATTACCTCCATACGTGGTGGCTGTAAAGTCACTATCAAGCTTTAAGTGTGGGTGGGACAAGTATTGAGAACAAACACATGGCACTGGCAAGGGCTAGGTGGGGTGTCTAGGAGGACAGAGCATAGTAGGTCCTGGGATACCTCGCTTGGGTAGACTTGATGGACCACAGATCCCCTTCTGCCATTATCTTCTATGTTTAAAGCATATAAAACCTAAGGGAACACTGGTATGGTGACTTTTAGTACTTTGTACCAAAATTGTGTAACTAGTAGTATAAAAACTGTTGAAACATGTGTTTCGATTTTGTGTCCGCTGAAGAAGCCATTGAATGAACTGGTGAAATGTTGGGGTTGTAAAAATAGACTACAGTGTTTGAACTTCTCTGTATGGTTGATTTTGACTAGAGCTGCTAACTTCTGTGGTGGTTATATGAAAGGCTCACACATTTAGAAACAATATTGTACACAGTTAATAACTGAGCAAGCATATATAATAGACACGTGAGCACCATAATACCACATTCTTCTAAATGTAACTCTGCATCCCACCTTGCTCCACAGATAAAAGGATCAGAACTGAACACTTCATTCACTCTTAAATGTGTCCTGACCAAAGATCCATTTGAGGACATGACACCTCTTAATATAATTATGGATTTTTTTTTACTGCATTCCACATTTCTGTATACCTTAATTGCTGCCCCCACACTCTTGGTCCCATTTAAATGTGCTGTACAGCACTATACCCAGGTCATTTTCTTGCTGGCTCTTGGGACTTTGACATTTAGGTAGTATTTGCCTTTAAATCTTCATTAAAAGGTGCACGACTGTATTAATCCAATTGAAGTTCATCTGACATCTCTTTAACCCGTTCTCCACCCTGTCCAGGTCTGTCTGGGAAGGGAATACCTATAAGTGTGTTTACACAGCATACTTTTTGGGGTTGTTCCACGTTGTTAATGAGCTAGTCATTCACTTTTGGGGTTATTATATGTGCTGTCTTACAAGGGGTCAACACACCCCAAACCTGTGACGTCGTCCTAGTGCCCTTGGCTCCACCCCATACTGAATCTGTTTGCTTAGAATTTCAGTCTTAGTGTGGTGGCTGAAGGGGCAGGCAGCAGAGCTTGGCACTCCCCTGCTTAAAGACTTTCTTCAAAACCCTTTTTCCCCACTGTAGTAACATTTAGCAAAGAATCCAGTTTGCTTTTACAGACAGAACTTCTAAATTTAAACTGCCTGTTTATCTGCTTAATTGAGTCCTGCTTCAACCCCCAGTTCCTGTTCGAATCTGGGCATTTTCAGCATTCTGCCTGAATTCTGCTTAGAATTCCTCAAAAGATGTAAGATAAGTGTTCAAGGTCTTGCTGTTCTTTGCATTTAGGCTGGTGCCTAGGTAAGTCTATTGTTTGTTCTTTCAGGTTCGTTTCCCCTTCCTCCCTGTGTTGTCTACTCTTTTTTTTTTTTTCCTCTGCGTAGGATCTCAGGTTGGGTTCCTTTCCCACTCCTGAATGTTTTGGGTACCCTTCAGGTGTCCTTTGTTGTTTTTTGGAATTTTATTTTATTATTTATTCTGCCACTGTGTTGAACATGATGGCCATTCTGCACTTCACAGAGAGCATGCCTAAGTGCTTCCTTGAATTTGAACATTTGCCCAGATTGTTACGGTCAACTGTTTTGGCAGCATATTTTTTTCTTTTAAAAATAATTTCATGATTGCGTATCTTTAATAGAATTTTTTGTTAGTGACTGTTTCTATTGGCCTTTTTTTTATTAAAGAAACACTGTTAGCCTTTTTTGCATCATATGTCTAGGTCAGATCCCATTTTATGATTGTTTACCTTCTCTAAAATTCATAGATGTTGCTGTTTTTTTAATCTGCCACCTTGCTTATTAGAACAAATGTCTGGGAATGTATAGGTATACACAGCCTTGTTTTGCTCCAAATTGTTTACCTAAGCTTACTGCATACTTCCTGAACATTAGAAACGCCCTCCAACCGCAGCCACTCGTGATACAATAGTCTAATCTTCTCCCACTACATAATGAGTAGCTAGATAGTGTTGGGGATGTTCTTGAGTCCAGGAAAGATGCAGCTGCAGTTGGTCAAGAAATGTAAACAAACATGTTTTTGATGTGGTAACACCAGTATGGTTGACACTCAGTTTTTTACTTTATAAAAGGAAAATGGAGTCTGAATCAACCAACCAACTAGGTCAGCAGTCTCTATAGAATGAGAACAATTATAAAATGTGTTTTTTAAACTAGGGACACTTTGAGGCTAAATGGGGTTAACGGTGTCCCTTTAAAGCAAAAAAAAAAAATGCTGTTTAATCTTGCCAAAATATGTTCCAACTCCTTGACCTATTACATACTTCCTGAACTTACTTACCCACACACAGTTCAGTCCTTCATGACTAGATTGTCTTCTTCCGTGGCATCATGAATGGCTAGAATTTTTTTTGGGGGGCAAGTTCCAGAAAGAATGCAGTGGTAATGGATCAAGGACTGTAGACAGGTTTCTGTGTGATAACACCAGCACACGGGTATGGTGGGCAGTCAGTCTTCATATTCTACAGAAGGTGAGCAACCATAGAATGTGGTGATCATCTTAGTGACCTTTTAAAGCAGAGGGGTCGACAGTGTCTCTTTAAAGATAAATGGGACAATGTGGACAAGAAACCACTTTCTAAGTCATGGTAGAACACCACCTGTCCTTGTTGCATTGGTTGAAAGAAAATGGGAGGCTCCTCCTGTTAAGATGGCATCAATCTCTTCTGTAAAACAGATGGTTATTCCTGTCGGGTGCAGCTTCTCCGCATACCTGAATGATAAACGTTTAGAAACTACCAGGTGTGCATATTCAGATCACCCTGGCATTCATGCTGTATAGGATTCTTCTGCTGATTACCTTCTTTCTTTGGTACATTTGCTGCCTCCTTTTCTATGGGATGCTTTAGTGGCAATCTTATTTGCTTTAGTGAGGCCGTGCTGCAGCTGTGGTGGTCCTAAGGTCAGTTTGGCTGAGACATCGCTTGGTAGATCATAGGTCTAAGTCTCACTCTGTGTACTCTTCACAGGTGACATGTTTGACCTGCAGTGGAAAGAAAGGGTCCTTTGCCAATTTCTAGAAAAAGAGCAACCTTCTGACAGTGACTGCAGAGGTTGGGATTTGGCTATGGTTGCAACTCCTGTGGCAAGTTTTATTCCTTCCTCAGATATGGAAACCTATTAAATAGCTGCATGTTCTCCAGCATAAAGTTCCTGCAGCATAAAGGCAGTTTCTGTCTCAGATGCTTCAGGTAAGCCAAGCTGTGAAGGTGGCATCTTTGCATGAGGAATACAGGTCCATCTCTGCTCAGAAGCTGTGGATAGACAGACCTGTTGTTGACTGAGATTGACAAGCAGTATGTTCTGGAGTTTCACTGCTATGCAGATACTACCCAGCTATACTTGCGTTCACTGGATGGAGTGAACCTGGTCCCAGTGATGTTTTGTAGTAAAGACTGGAAGGCTCTAACTTGCAAAGCCTTTACCCGGGCATGACTGAAGTGATAACTGTCGAACCAGGTTTCTCTGGGTAAGCAAGGATGGGAAGTGATGCTGGCTTACCATTTCTTAATGGTGTCACCCTTACCTCTGTGGATGCAGTAAAAAATCAGTTACTATGGACTGCAGGCTGACACTTGAGCATGAGGTGTCCGAGATTGACCGTGGTGGCTTTTTCCATCTTTGAAATATTGCCAGGATTAAACTGTATCTGGCACCTTGTGACCTGATTATGACAGACCATGCTTTTGTCACATACAAGCTGGACTACTGTAACACTTTTTTTCTCCTAGGTTATCTGGGAGTTCGATGCATTGTGTGCAGCTGGTCCAGAACGCAGCTGCCCTGTTGATCTGATGCATCTTGTAGGTATATCACTCCTGGGCTGTGTTACCTGCACTAGCTATCTGGTGGTGCATCAGCTTCAAGATAGGCTTTTTGATGTGCAGGGTCTTGCATGATAATAGGGCCTAGTTACCTGAAAGATCTTCTGACCCCACATTCCTCCTTCCACCCTCTCCACTCCATTGATGCTGGCTTGTGTACAATATCCACTGAAGAGGTAAGTGGTCTGAAAAAGACCGGCCCCTGGCAAGGCCTCTGATCTTGGTGCCCCTGGACTGTCTCTCACAGATGCAAAGGTCAGGGTCCGGCAAAGGCTCCCCTCCTCCTCCACAGGATTTGCAGCTCATACTGTTGTCTGGCACTGTCCCGTTGACTGTTCCACTGTAGTTGACTCCCACCAGGCTTGTTTCCACGCAGCTCCTATTCGAGACTGTCCGAGCTTTTCAACTAAATATGGAGTTTCCTCAGTTGTCGACACCTTTGCCGTCTACTTCTGAGATGCTGCCGTTGACACAGGAGTTCTGTGCCTGTTGTGCCTGGCTCTGTACGAGCTCTGTTACCATCTGGGTCCTACTCCTCCGTCTCCTCATCCTCTCTACCCTGTGCCAGAGACCATTGATCTTGTCGACTAGCTTAAAAACGATCCTGACGACATGGAAAAGGAGGGCATGGATAAAGTTGGAGGTCCTGGATGTGATTGGATTCAGCTCTACTCTCCCTTGTTCTGAGGACCGTGTGAAAATACTCCAAGGTCTTCTCCTGAGGATACCCTTTCAGATCTTTCTCAGAGGTTCTGGCCAAATTAGGTTTTAATGCTGAACAGGAAGATTTGTCTGAGAAGAACCTATACAAGTTCCTGGAGGTGTTGGCCTCCCCAGCAGTCATAATGCCGCCTGTTCATTTAGCAGTGGAGGATGCCACTTCAGCTACCTGGCATAGATCTGCGCTGCCTGTAAGAAGGTGGATAAACAATGTCCTGCCCTTTCTGCCAAGCCTTACAAATCCTCTCAGCCTGCGACAGACTTGGTGATAATAAAACCTGCTCATGATAGGTTAAAAGCACCTAAACATACGAGTTCTCTACTTCCTGACAAGTTTAGGAAACTGAACGCTGGACGTAATTGGGGAAAAATAACCTTTACTTCTGCTTCCCTAGGACTGCGAATTCGCAAGCATTCATGACCCTGTATCAAAACTGTCTTTAAAATTCAGTGGCCTCCTTCACTGAAAAGCTGCGGGGTGGACCAAGTAAAATGGCTCAACAGACAGCTGCTAATGGCTTAGAAACCATAAAGCATCTGCTTAGATCTGCATATGATGCATTAGATCCTGCTGCTGCTGCCTGGGTTGCTGCTTCTGGAATTTGCCTGCAACACCATTCATGGCTGTGTCGCAGGTTTTGTCTCCAATTACAACAGTCTGTACTCAATGCTGTGGAAGTAAGTGTGTGTGTGTGTGTGTGTGTGTGTGTGTGTGTGTGTGGCACGCACAGACAAATTCTCCAGTTTTTTGTTTGACATTGTTCTGTTTTCTTATCAGTTTGGTATATATGCCAACGTTTCGCCAGAATTTAAAGTTCGCCTTATTCACTGCTTCAGCAGATTTTTCAGTTCTCATCACTTTTTCATTGGATCAAAATATGTTTGTAACCTGTCTGCATGCTGACCTAGCTTATAGCTTCTCTTAGTTCTGATTTGAATTGACCTTAATCAGGTCTTAGAGCTTATTATGACTTGCAACGTGTTGTGGCTGTCTGTTGGTCAGGGACATGGTTCCCAGTGACCTCGCCTTGTTAGTCCCAGGTCGCAAACCTGCTTACTGCCATACTTGGAAAATGTCAAAGCATCACTCTTCCCCACTGTCCCAGGCACTTACTGACGCCCTTCCCCCTGGTGGTTCTGGTGAGTGGTCACATTTCCTTATTCTTTTTCTATTTTAAACTCTTACTTTATTTTACAGTAAGAAACATATACATTGCTTAAAAGCAAAAGTATATACTAACAATACAGTGAAATAATAAAAACCTAAAAAATACTAAACATAAATAGTTTAAAAAAAAAAATAAACATAAGGTGCACACGCATTTTGTATTTCATTATATTTTACATGTTGCCATAAATAATACATCGAAAAGAATAGATGGGTCAATTAATTCCCCCAGGATAGTAAGCTACAAACTCAGCTCATGGTATAAACTCTGTATTGGTGTAATATATATTACCCACTTTCTCCACATATTCTCAAAACCAGCCTGGGATTTATTTAATGTAGCTGTAATTTTCTCCGTTTTAGAGATGTCCATCATTATTTGGTGCCACTGATCCAGAGTGGGAGGCAAGGGGGACAGCCACTTTTTAGTAATAGCTTTTTTGGCGGCAAGGGAGGCCAAATTAATAAATTTCTTTGGGGTGTCCAATTGGTCCAGGGGGCACTCGCCAAAAAGAAAGAGGGTCAGGTGTAATATTTGGTGAGATTATTTGTTGAAGGGCTTCATGGAAACGTGCAAGAAATGGTTGTAAAATCTGGCAAGACCAGAAAATATGGCCTAGAGTGGCTGAAGTAAATCCGCATTGCCTCCAACAGTCTGCTCCCCCATGCATACTGTATTTCCGAGTCACTACAGGGGCCCTGAAATACCTCACTGATAATTTCCAGGCAAATTCCTTCCAATATCCAGAACTGGTACCTTTCTGCATTGTTTTTTATGCCTTTCCCATACGGATAAGGAAATTCCTGTCCCCAAATCTTTTTCCCAAACTAGCCTAGTTTTATCTAGGGGGCTCTCTTTCATAGATTGTAAACCCTTATATAGGCTTGAAACTGTATGGGATGGGACAGGTCTCCCATCTATCACTCCCATCAAAGTCTCCAGGAGCCCAGGTAGGGGGCAGTACCTCCATCTCACCTCCTTAAGTGAGCGGAGGTAATCCCTAGTTTGAAAATATCTGATTCTGAGTATTGGATGCCATACCTTTGAACTAAGTCTGTAAGTGATAAAATTATCCCCTGTGGCATAAAATGGTGTATCAGATGCAGACCTTTTCTTTGCCATTTGAGATATCCCTTATCCAGTTTGGCCGGGGTAAAAAGGTCTATATGGGGCAAGGAGAACAAGGCGGGTCTCCATTTTTGTGAATTCGGAAAGGGATAACATCTGCCAGGACCTCAAGGTGGATTGTGTAAGTGGGTTTTTAATTTTCTGTTTTTAAGTCAAGGGGGAAGGAAAGCAATGTATGAAGAACATCCATGAGTTCCCTCTCTTGATTCTCAACTGACTTCCATCTGGCTCTGTAATTCTTATCTAACCAGTATAGTGGTATTCTGACTTGAGAGGCTAATATAGCCTAAAATTAGGAAGGGACATACATCCCTGCTGCCTGGAAAGCTGCAAAACTGAGAAATTGATCCTCTGCTTTTGCTTCCCCCAAATGTAAGCTGACACTTTCCTTTGTAGTGACCTGAAGAACGCATCTGTTACCTGTATTGGAAGGGTTTGGGCCAGATAGAGGAAGCGGGGAAGGATCACCATCCTAATGTATTCTATTTTTTGGTATAAGGACAGAGGGAGGGTTCTCCATTTTTCCAACTCAGCGTTGGTTTTAAGCAAAAAGGGGGAGTAATTTAGAGGGAACAGGTCTTCATAAGTTAGACCAATCCGCAACCCTAACTATTTTACACTTTTTAAGTCCCACCTGAAGCAGTACTTATTCCTGAGATCCACTGATGGGGTGAAGTTTAGGGCCAAAACCTCTGTCTTAGGTTAACCTTATATCCTGCCATTTCTCCAAATTTGATCAATTTGTCCCAGAGAGGGGGGAGGGAGGCCTCAGGATCGGTCATGTATATCACAAGATCATCCGCACAGAGTGCGTGTTTGTGAATACCAGAGGTCAGCTCCACCCCGGACACCTTCACTTCCTGTCTTAGAGCTTGAGCTAAGGGTTCTAAATATAAAGCGAACAGCAGGGGAGACAGGGGGCAGCCCTGCCTTGTACCACGGGGCAGTGGAATAGGATGGGAGAATAAACCATTGGTTCGGATGAAAGCTCTGGGGTCTGTATACATTAACTTTATTAGGTTAATAACAGAGTATGGAATACCAAATTTCCCCAGCACTGCCCACAGAAAAGGCCATTCGACGTGATCGAACGCCTTCTCTGCGTCCAGAGAAAGCAAAAGAAACGACCCCTCCCTCCTAGCATGCTGTAACAATAGTAACGTTCTTTTTATGTTATCTTGTGTTTGACGCCCTGGGACAAAACCGGTCTGATCCAGGTCTATTATCTCCGGCAAGAATACTTCGAATCTTTTAGCTAGAATAGATGCGAAAATGTTGTCATCTATGTTAACCGACATGGGTCTGTACGAGGAGCAAGATGTGATGTCTTTATCCGGTTTTGGTATACTAGGTATGTAAGCATATCGCCAGGAGTCGGGGGGTTAATTCACCTGATTGAACACTTCTACAGGCCTCTAACAAAGTCGGGGATAGCTCTTTCCTGAATGCCTTATAGAAATCGGCCGTATAACTGTCCGGGCCTGGGCTCTTATAGGTTTTTAGAGCCGAGATAGCTTGAGCCAGTTCTACTGGGGAGATGGGTTTCTCCAAAAACTGTTTGCTCCTCGGATAATCTCGGGAGTCTGAGACCTTCTAAGAAGGCCTCCATCTTCTGGGCGTCCTTATCTCCCTCTGATTTGTACAAGGCGCTATAGAAAGTCTGGAAAGCATGCTCTATCTCCTTAGGGAGAGGAAGCATTTTTTTTTGGAAGTCGGGTCTCTGATCTGGTTAATATTGGATCGGGTCTTATGTTGCCTGAGTCTATGGGCTAGTAACCGAGTGGCCCTAGGTCCCCCTTCATAGTACTTTTGTTTAATAAATTGTAAAGCTTGCTCTGTGCGGATGTCCAAAATCCCTTGGATCTGATCTCTAGTGGCCTGCAATAGTGGAAAAAAAACCCTAGTCTCCAGCTGCATGCTGGGCCTGTAGATCCCTAAGTTGCTTATAGAGTTTGTCAAGGCTTGACTGTTTCTTTTTATGATAAGCCGCATATTTTATCTCGCCCCTAAGGACTACTTTCAGGGTGTCCCAAAGTATTCCCTTCTTTGTCCCTTGTTTCTCATTGTCTGCTAAAATTTGCTTAATTTTATGTTGAACCGTTTCCTTAATCTTTTAAATTCAACAAGAAATTGTTAAATTTCCACAGTGTTGGTTTTCTCCCTTTCCCAAGACATGGTAAGCGTCAGGAGAGAATGGTCAGATAACACCGTAGGTGTCTGAGTACAGTTTTGAATCCTATATAAATGTTCTTTAGAGATGTAGATATAGTCTATCCGTGTATATATTCTGTGGGGAGCCAAAAAATGCGTGTATTCTCTTTTATTAGGATGAAGATATCTCCGGGCATCCACCCATTGTGCACCAGAAAAGTAGGCTTGCATCACCCGTAGTGCAGAGGATTTTTTGGGGGGATTCATACTGGAGGTATCCAGGTGGGAAGTAGTTAAATTATGATCCCCTCCAATTACTAAGACTCCCTTATGCCTTTCCATGATCCTCTGAAATAACATCTTTCTCACTTCAGGTCCCTCCTCGGGGGGAATATAGATCGAGGCCAGCGTGATATCCTGCCCCTCCAAGTGGCCCACGGCTAGTGCTAGTCTGCCCTCTGGATCTATATAGGAATTAGTCAGATGGAAAGGAATGTTTTAAGGGACCAGAACCACCGCCCCTCTTCTCTTCCCTTTCCTGTAAACTGAAGCCACTATTGTAGAAAACCCAAATTTAGAAAGTTTTTGGTGCTCTTGTTTACTTAAGTGTGTTTCCTGTAGAAGGAGGAACGAGGGTTTCAACTTTTTCAAAGAGCTGATCACTCTATCGCTTTAATGGATTGTTTAACTCGTTAACATGGGAGCAAACCCTAATCGTAGGCTGCTTAGCCATCCGGCTTATTTTTAATATTCAGAGCTGACCCAATTAGGGTGGATAGAAATTCTGTAGGGGGAACCCACCCCAGGTGCTTGAATGTCAAAATGATAGACTTCTCCATCCTTCACTCTAAATAATTCTGTGTTCCCTTATACGTTCGGCCCATCAAATTCAACATAATATTCTCAAATTGGCAACTATAAAAAATTGTGCACATTTACCAACATGGCATAATACCTAAACATAAATTTTAACATAAACTTATTTACAGTGGTACTTCCAGGAAATGAGGGTGTAAAAATTACCCCTCTGAACAAAGGCTCCGCTGACCTTATAAAGGACTCTGAACCTAAGGGAGGAATTGTGACCGTGGGTTTGGCCAGGCCTCCCCAACCCCTTCTAGTATCGAGGTCGATAAGAAGTAACGTCAGCCACACAAGGGAAGCAGTCCAGCTAAGCTGCATGGCTGCCCTCCCTAGAAATCGCCCTGAAAGGGCAACAGTAGAAATAGCTGCCGGGGGGGGGGTACAGTTGAACACCTTAAACATCACCCCAGCACAGCCCACTTCTGCTCTCTCTCATATTTGCGCTTAGGAGATTTAATAAGCTTGAACCCGCAAAACTGAAACAACATAGGTAATTTTATAACCCACAGCCTTTAGTGTATCTTTATACAGCTCAGAAAATAAAATAAGGACAAAGGTTGCTCATAATATTTCAAACTGACAAATGGGACCTTATTGTCTCAGCGTCTCAATGTCCTGCCAAACATTGCAGCTACTTTGAAGCAGGATAAGCAAGCAGACGGCTATTTTAAATCTTCAGATCGCCAGCTCAAGTGTTTGAATTCTGGTCTTCGAGATCTGCCTCTTTAGGATCTGTTTTTGGTCTCCCAGTAAACTCCCTGATTTCCTGTAGCGAACGAAATCCTTTCCATTTGCCTGTACCTGCGCGTGTATTCGAGAGGCTTTACCACTGTGATCTAGGGGGATGCTTTTCGTGTGGCGCAGGACCAATCGACTGGGAACACCATCCCATCTTCTTTAGTTCCCGAACAATTTCGTCAAGGCTTGCATATATTTTAGTGCCGGAGTCCCAGCAGACCCGCAGTTTGGCAGGGTACGGTGTTTGGAAGCGAATCCCTTTCTCTTTCAGGATCCTCAGAATTGGAGTGTAAGCTACTCTTTTCTTATTTCAGAGGGGTAATCATTATCGAACAGCAGCCTAGCTGAATTGTAAGTCACATTTCTCTTAGCCCACGCTGTTCGAAGAAGCAGCTCTTTGTCCCTATAGCTGGATAGTTTTAGGACAATCGAGCATGGTCTGGCTGTTGGATCTGTTGGTTTTCTGGCCAAAGCTCTGTGCGCCCTTTCAGTTTTAAATTGGAATGATGGGGGGAGGTCTTAACACATCCTTGAGCAGGTCAGTCAGAAAATCCTCCATCTTGCCAGTTTCAGACTCCTCTGGAAAACTATAAATACGAAGGTTATCCCTTCTGGAGCAAGCCTCTAGGTCTACCAGCTTGTCCTGTAGTATCTCGTGCTGATCAATTAGGTAGGCAACAGCCTGGTGCAGATGGGTGGTCTCCTCAGCGATCTCCCTTGAAGCCTCCTCGGAGCGCTCTAGCCTTTCCTCTACCTCTGTCAGTCTATTCTGTAGGGCTGAAAACTTTTTTGTTTTCCGCTCGAAACGCCCGTATTTCAACTAGGAGCGTCTCATATCGGGTCCTTAAAAGCCTCTCACACTCTGTCTGTATCTGGATGCAGATCTCTGGCCATGCTGCTCGCTGGGGATATGCTACGGCTGGAGGTAGGCAGTCTCTCACATCCACCGACGTACGCTCTTCCTTTGTCTCCCTGGGCTCAATTTCATTTTGTCCTTACTCCCAGATATTACCTGTTTAATTTTTATGCTTTTTAATATTGGTAAAGCTGAATTAGGGAGATTTCTCTAGCGGGATGTGCCGGAGCCCCTCTCCTATGCGGCCATTCGAGGTGGTGATGTCACCGGAAGTCCCCGCATTTCCTTATTCTTAACTAGAGTGGAGGGAAATCGCAGGTGATGCTTGGGTTCTGTAAGTAGTTCAGCAAGGACACATCCTAGAGCTTCTTTCTGTTCCTCCAGTAACCCCCGTTTGCCAAGCTGATACCCTCCAGGACATCGTGCTTGCTAGAGGAGGTTCAGACCCTCCTCAGGAGATCCGTAGAGCTTGTCCCGATTCCTGAATAACATCTGGGGTATTATTCCCATTACTTACCGGCACCAAAATGGATCGGGGATTTAAGGCCCATATGAGACCTTAGAGGTCTCAATTCTTCAAATACAAAAAGTTTCGAATGATCTTCCTGGACATAGTCTCCACCACTCATTCAAACTAATGGGAGTATGCCAGAGGAGCTAGGACCCAGCGGAGCAAACTTTTTCCTGGAGGGTCTGCACTGAAGATGGAGCTGCGAGGAGCGGCACCTCAAGCCAGGCGTGTGCCATATAGACTTTCTCGGCATCGATCCTCCAGCTGCCTCTGTTACTTTTTTCCTTGCCGTCGAGTGCACTTAAGTGACGACGTTGCTCTCCCACCGGGAGTCGAACTTTAAACTAGTAGCTTAGTTTTCAGTTATTTTGTATTTATCACGATAAGTACAGATTATATTTTAATAAATTCTTATTTATACAAGAGAGAAGTCTTCAGCCACTCCATTGATGGAGTCTACCTTGAGTGGGGCAGGTGACGGTAGGGAGACTTCATATGAAAACTGTTCAGTCAGCCGGGCTGGGTCTGGTCCACCGCCTTCTTCAGAGGGGGAGTCTTAACAATGGATGATCCAGTGCTCTGGGGAGATGGGCGGTCTCCTTGAAAGCATAAAAAGTTGTCCCATTCTCTGCACAGTTGGACCTCAGTGGGTCGAAGAAGAAACTGCATCACTTGAGGTCGCCCTCTGGTACGTCTACGTGTAGACTGTAGATTGCTAGGGTCAGGATCCGGTCTCCGCTTCTTTCGGAGTAGCTGGTTTCTCTCTGGTAGCTGGCCTCTTCGACACTGGAGCTCCTCTCCACCTATTGGAGGGGCTTCCGATGAGCAGCTTCGCCATTGAGCAGCTCTTATGGAGCATTGGGCTCGGAGGTTGTCCTGGCTGCCTGAACTGGTCAGTCCGTCACCGGGGCCTTTGGGCCTGTCTGTTTCCGAATGGCAGGCAGGGCGGTTAGGACTTCCTAGTCGCGCAGCACCTTCTTCGGTGCCGTCAACTCCATGCTCCAGTGTCTGTCCCCCTCACATGGCTGCGGCGCAGGGGTCCACACAGATACCTTTATCTCCTGCCATTTTTCATCCTTTAAGTTCGGAGAAGCTGGCACCGAAGTCCTATGCTGAGCAGTGAGTGATGTCTGCACAGTCTGCAGCACCACGTGCTCTTTTGGCGCTGTCCTCTGCACCGGGGCTGGCGCAGCGCGGTGCCATGCTCCCTGGTGGCACTATGCGCGACGCTGTTTACTGTGTCGGCACCTTCTATGTTCTCTGCGCCGCTCTCTTCGGTGGCACCGGGGATTTGTTCTGCGCCATCTAGTTTTCAGAGGTTTTCTACTCAGATTCTTTCTCCTTCTCTTCTTCCTCCTGGTTTTCATCCTGTTCCTGTCTATACAGTCCCCCCCTGGACTGTCAGATGATTTTGAGCATGATCTGGATCTTTGGCTGGGTGGTGATGTTGATGCCAATTCTGCCCTGGGGGCAGGGATCAATCCTCCTGCAAAGCCTGTTGTTGAAGACCTTTCCTTTAAGTCTCAGCTCAAGAATTGAAATTCTATTCTTTCTCTCCAGTCCATTGATATAGATCATGGGAAGCTTCTGCATCTACAATATCTACATGTTCCGGAAATCCCCTAGGGATTTAACCCCTCCAGTACAGCCTTCTTTTGAGACACTCTCCCAGATGGTGTGGAAGAGTCCAATGCTTATTCCTTCTGTGGCTAAGTCCTTAGACTGGAAATATGCTTTTCCCAAGGATATCTCCATTTTGGCCTCTCAAGCCTTTGCTGATGCTGTTGTGGTCCTGGGAGAGAATAAGGCTGTCCTTCCTCAGGAATCTGCAGCCCGTCCTATAAACAAAGAATCTCGCAAGATAGGCACCTTGGGTAAGAGTCTTTGCTGCCTCAACCCTGGGCATGCGCATTACCAGCTACCAGGGTTATTTTTCACGATATGAGTGTGTTCTTTGGCATTCACTCAGAGCAATGGTAGAAGCTCTGCCAGAGTCGGAGGTTAACTCAGAGCTACTACAGACCATAACTAGGGGTATCGAGTCCAGTAACCAACAGGTTAAAGCTGCAGTGGACGCTGTCGATACTGCTTCCCGGGCGCCGGTGGCTGGCATTTGCCCCCGTTGCCACTCTTGGCTGCGTACTTTGGGCTTCACGAATGACACCCACCAGCAAGTCATGGCCTTACCTTTAGACGGTATATATTTGTTTGGGCCTCAGGTGGAACAAGCACTAAAGGCCACATGGAAGACTAGGTCTGCCATTAAGACAGCAGACCTCCGCCTGCACCCTCTCGAGGAGGTGGGAACAAGCATCGGTTTCACAACAGTCAGTCCTTTTGTGGCAGAGGTTTTAATAGAAACCAGGCCCCTCATCCACAAAAGAAAACACAGCAAAAGGCACAAGGCATAAAAGTGCCCAGTGCCACCTTCTGAGTTTCTGGCCAAAGTCCCACCTCAGCTGCTTGAGAGGGACTCTTCCTCGACAGTGGAAGGACATCTGACTCAGTTCTACGATCGGTGCAAGTCTACAACATCAGACAAATGGGTCCTCAGGATAATCCACGAGGAGTATATTCTCAATCTGTCGGAAACCCCTCCGGATCATCCTCCCAAGCGACAGCCCAGGCTGTCTGTGGCACAGTAAGACCTTTTCGCTTCCGAGGTACAAGGCCTTCTGAACAGGGCAGTAGAAGTGGTTCCACTGGATCAACGAAACAGGTTTCTACTCCCATTACTTTCTGGACCCAAAGAAAACTGGTGGCTTGCACCCTGTTCTGGATCTCAGAAAGTTAAACAAATTCCTGCACAAGGTAAAGCTCAAGCTATCATCACTCGGTACCCTGCTACCCTTAATTCATCAATCTGATTGGCTAGCCTCCCTGGGCATGCAGGATGCCTACCAGCACATTCTCATACACCCAAATCACCACAGATAGCTAAGGTTCGTTTCGTTGGGTCAACACTATCAATTCAGAGTCCTGCCTTTTGGGCTGTCCTCGGCGCCTCGAGTTTTTACAAAGTGTTTGCAGTTCTCGCAGCGCATCTAAGGAAAATCGGAATCCAGGTATTCCCATATCTGGACGACTGGCTTGTAGCAAGTCCCTCCAGGCAAGAGACTCTGGAGGCTGTGGCCACGGCCTCAGACTTCCTCACGTCCATGGGAGTCCTACTGAACCTCAGAAGTCTGTTGCAGCCCTCTCAGAAGCTCCTCTTCATAGGAACCGTACTGGACACTACCTGTGCGAAAGCTTTTCTTCTGGAAGACAGAAGGAGCGATATCTTACAGATATTCAGATTCATCGGAGAACGCAGCTCAGTTTGAGCTTTCGATGCAGCGGATGCTGGGCCTCATGGCATCCTCTGTGTTTTACTGTACCTTTAACTCGTCTCCACATGAGAATCTCTCACTGGATGCTCACTACTCATTGGTCCCCAACCACTCACCCTCAGTCCTTTCTCATCAGGGTGATGGAACCTCTGAAGAGGTCACTCACCTGGTGGTCTCAGGAGGACAACCTTCTGGAAGGATATCCCTTTGCCCCTCTAGATCATCAGATTTCCATTACCACAGATGCGTCCCTGATGGGTTGGGGAGCTCACTGCCGGATCTCCACACCCAGGGTACATGGACTCAGGATGAATCTCAACTTCACATAAACATCCTGGAAATGAGAGCCGTCTACTATGCAGTCTGAGCGTTGAAGGACATACTCTGTGACAAGAACATTCTCCTTCAAACGGACAAGGCAGTGATGTACTACATCGACAAACGGGGCGGTGCACGCTCTTAACTATTATGCAGGGAAGCAATGAGTGTGTGGGAATGGTGCCTGGAGCACAAGGCTCTGATTCAGGCAGTTTACGTGCCAGGAGTACAAAACGAGCTGGCAGACCGTCTCAGCAGAATGGAGGCAGATCCTCACGAGTGGTCTCTCGACTTAACCGTCGTTCAGTCACTTTTCGAAGAGTGGGGAACTCCAGACCTGGACCTTTTTGAGTCCCCAGTCAACGCAATGCTTCTCTTCTGCTCCAGAAATCCAGGACCTGGTGTTTTGTCAGGATGCATTCAGGCTGCAGTGGACAAAACTATTTCTTTCTTTGTTTTGTTAATATAGTTTTTATTGATGTTTTCACATATTTCGTGGGGAGGGAACAGGGAAGGCAGTCACAGATACATCATGTTATATTTGTTTTACATATACAGAGTTAAAAAACAAGTACATTTTTAGTTTATGTATAGTACATAGGTTATAGCATTTTATTATTTCATGCCCATTTGAGATTTTCTGAGTAGGTATAGGTACATACATTAGAGATAACCCTCTCCCTCTGATCAATTCCAACCAATTAATCCACTCTGATTCCCTTCTTTGCCTCAGCAAAGGCCCCTATTGTAATTTAAATTAATTATGTGATGGTTTATTATTTTTTTGGGTGGTGCAAATCCAGGATCCCTTGCCATTATGTAAATACATTTGGTCCATTTCAGCCTGCCCAAGTCTCTGCGGTCATTCAAAGAGAATATCCTTTCTGTTTTGTAGATCCGTGTTATTTCCCTCCATTCAGGTATTGTAGGTAACTGGTCTGTAAGCCAGTGTCTAGTTAGTACTTTTTTTTGCAGCTAGGAGAGCTATCCCCAGTAAATAGTGTGTGAGGGCCCCTGAGATCGTGTGGGAAGATTTGTAGTATAAATAACTCTGGTGTTAAGGTAATAGGGGATCCTATGAGATCTATTAGTTCTGCCTGAAGGGAGGTCAGGAAGGGTTGTATAATGGGGCATGACCAGAAAATATGGGTATGATGTGCCTGGGGTTCAGCGCATTGGCGCCAACATTCTGATGTGCCTGTCACTGAATAATGAGCAGTTATTGCTGGGGTTCGAAAGTATCTTGTTAATTGCCATGAGAAGAGACGCCAGCTATGTGAGAACGAAAGTTCAGTGGCTAGGAGATGGCCTCTTTCCCATTTTTGGAGGGTAATCTCTGTACCCATTTCCCCATTATTTCAAGTGTATTTGCTCCTAAGGTCTCGTTAAGAGCCTCGTATGTATATGAAATATGTAGGGTTTCAATAGTAGTAATGCTATTTTGTAGGAAGGTTATTAAGGGGGGAAGATTATCTAGCATTCTCACTCTGTGGGAGAGAGTAAAAAAAAAAGTCTCTCAGTTACAAGTACCTGAAGAAGTCATCTTGCCTCAGACTATGACCTCCTTATTTCTTGGAATGTAATAAAATAATTCCCATTTAGTAATTGTGATACAAAGGTAAGATGAAGGTGGTCCCATTGTCTGAATGTGTGGTCTGTCAGAGATGGAGAAAAGTGCTCTAGTAAATATATAGGGCATAGGTAGATTAAATACGGGGTCAAAGCAAGCTGTTTGCAAACAAATGTCCATGCCTTGACCTGGTATAAAATCCACGGGCCTGGATTCAATTGCAGATTGACAGGTTGTGTCTGGTGGAAAATAGCCCTACTCAGGTCTATAAATGGGAGCAGCCCTTCAGTCTCTCTCCAAATTGCAGGGTGAGTACATTTAAGTCGGAGGACAATAAATGAAAGGTGTGAGGCCCAATTATACAGTTTAAGATTCGGAAGGGCAAGGCCTCTCTTCTGGGGAGGAAAAGGGTCAAGGCCTTTGTTCTAGGGTGTTTACCTTCCCATATAAAGCTCATTATGGCTTTGTTCCATGCTTGGAATGTTTTAATTGGGATATATATATAGGGATGTTTTGAAAAAGGTATAGTGCCTGAGGGAGGACCATCATCCTAATGACGTCTACCCTCTGGAGCAAGTTAAGTGGGATAACACTCCACCTGGCTAGGTCAGTTTGAAGTTGGAGAAGAATGGGGCATAGTTGTTTTGTACTACCTTCCTTACATCATGGGATAGATACAAACTGAAGTATTTTAGCTTTTCTAGATCCCACCAGAAGGGATAAGTCTGTTTTAAACTAAGAGTGGGTTGAAATTAAATGTTCATGCATCTGTTTTTGAGGTGTTTAATTTGTATCCTGAACAGTCCATAATCTTTCAATATTTTAAATATAGCTGGAACTGAGTATATGGGGTCTGAGAGGAAGAGCAAGATATCGTCCGCGTAAAGCGCAGTGCGGTGTTCTCGGCCCTCCAAACTGATCCTTTTGATTCGGGTGGACTGCTTTGGCAAAATGTCCCGGAGATGAAGGGCAGCCGTGGCGGGTGCCCCTGTGTAGGGGAAAACAGGCTGAGTGGTTGCCAGAAACTTTTACGCAGGCTTGGGGTGAAGCATACAGAGTCCTACTCAGGGAAACTAAGGGGGGGGGAATCCCATCTTTGACATTGCCGAGAATAGGAAAGGCCAAGCGACCCTGTCAAAGGCCTTTTCAGCGTCTAGGCTGAGGAGGACTGATGGAGCTTTAGATGTTTGCATCATCTGGACCAAATGCAGGGCTCTCCTAGTATTATCTGTTGTGGATCTAGACTAGAGCTTACAAAGCCTGTCTGATCTAAGCCAACCTGGGAGGGGAGGATTGCATCTATTCTCTTGGCCATTATAGACATAAATATTTTATAATCTACATTTAGTACTGATATGGGGTGGTAAGAACATATTTGAGGATCTTTGTCAGGTTTGCGAATGACAGAGATCACTGCGTAGGACCAGCTTGGAGGGGGTTCATCTGTGCCCTGCAATACCCCTTCATATACCCGTTCTAATAGAGGGCTGATTAAGGCCTCAGTATGCTTATAAATTCCATACCATACCCATCCGGGCCTGGGGCCTTCATTGTTTTTAAATGTGAAATGGCTGCACGCAGTTCTGTCTGGGTTATGGGGGAGATCAGTCCCTCTTGTTGGTCTGTACTGAGATTGAGGGAGGATAGGAAGGTTGCTATGTTATTATGATCTGACAAATGATCGGGGGTGTATAATTTCCTACAGTAATCACTGAAGACTTGTGTGATGCCTCTCACCTTTATTATTTGGGCGTTGGTTGCTGGGTCCTTAATGCTGGCGATAGTAGCTAGTAGTCTCTATTTACGGAGGTAAAGCTAGTAGGCGTGAAGCCCGGGGTCCTATTTCTCCATAGCGCTGCCTCAGGAAAGCCAGAGCTATTTCTGTTTGCTGTAAACACAGCCTATCGAGCTCTTATTTTGTCTGTTTTAGCTGCGTCAGCACTGACCGATCCCCTTGTTGGTGGGCCCTTTTGAAGGAAACCCAGGGTTTGCTCTAGGTGCAGTCCCGGCGTTGTCTCGCTATATAGGCGGTATGTTGTACTAAGTGGCCCCTAAGGACCGCCTTCAATGTATCCCATCTAATTACTGGGGATGTCACCCCTTCGGGATTGTATGCGAGAATCTCCTGTATTTTTTCATTTAAAAATTCCCTAAATTGTTCACCTTTAGGGTGAGTTGGATTGAGTCTCCACAAGGTGTATCTCTTCTCAAACCCCATTCCCCATGTTGTAGTTGTTGGGGCATGGTCAGAGTGTGCAATGTCCCCAATGGTGACTTCCTGAAGGAATCTTAAGCTTTCTTTTTGTGTATAACAGTAATCTGTTCTGGTGTACATTCCATGGGCTGCTGAATAAAATGTGTATCTCCCATCTGTAGGGTGGAGGGTACGCCATACATCCAACCAGCCAACTTCTTGTGTAAATTTTTTAAAAAAACTTGTGTGGGGTGGGTTGTTTACCCCTGGTGACACTCGTGGAGTCCAAATGAAGACTTGGAGCAATATTAGTCTCCCGCGAGGATCAGGGTCCCCTTAGTCAGTTCCAGCACCTTCCTCAATTGTATCTTATTGTCTGAATTTTTGACCCTGGAGGGAAATAGGCATTGACTAAGGTCACCTCATTGTCTTGTAGCTTTCCTTGGACAATTACCAGGCGGCCCTCCGCCTCTGCCCACTCCATCGTGGCCCGGAAGGGAGTATGGCCCGTTATCAGTATGGCGACCCCTCTCTTTCTACCACCTCCATATGAGGATGAAAACACTTGTGTGATTCCCCTCCCCAACAGCTTTTTATGTTCATTCGCATTCATATGTGTCTCTTGTATATACATAATCCCTGCATGACACTTCCTGAATAAAGTAAGCATTCTTGTACATTTGATCGGGCTGCCTAAGCTATTAACATTTAATGACTATCTGTAAAGGAGCAACCGCCATTTAAGTCTCTCTGATATTGGAGAGCTTTAACTGGGCCCCTTTGCTATGTCTGGATCCTATGACATTGTTATTTTTACTTGTTTTATAGATTAGTGACTGTCTATGAGGTAGTGAAGGACTTAAACCACCCTCAAACTTTAAACTTTCAAGGAACTTGGGAGAACAAGTGGAGACAGTGGGTTTCCAACTGGGCTTGCCCTGCCAAACTCCATGGGGGCTAAGAGCTAAACGCGTCAAGTATGGCTTGGTCCTGGTTACCTTAGGACGAGACATAAGCGATCTTGGGGGGGTTATAGTCATGCCAGGTCGTCTCCCGGGTTGTTAAAACAAATTGTTTCCATATATTGTTTCCCAGTTAACTGATTTCCCCTTTGTGTTGCCTAGGGGCAGAGCTCATTTCCCTCGTGAGGCCCTTTGTGTTGCACAACTTCACATACTGGAGGTAATTCGATTACTCTGGTCCGATCAGAGGTGGAAGCCTCCACCCAACCCCAGCTCCCTCGTACAGCATTGAGGGAGTAATTGTGGGGGGGCGCGCGCAAGAGAATCCTCTTCCCAGTCGAGGACCTGTTAATTTGTTTGAGAGGCAGAGCAAGCATGTCTCTTTCCTCTCGCCACCCGGCCCTTCCTTTCCATAGTTCTGCCCTCCCCACAGTATGGAGGACTCTTGGGGTTCCCCAGGTATCCACATGAGCATACAATTTAACGTTTAACATTTTTAAAATCCAACACAAAGTGCCAATATACTTCTGGGTTAGTTAGGTGCCACTGACTGTAGCGTTGCATGTGTCCTCATATTTAATAATGGGCCACAAAGTGGCCGGATGGCAGGCCTGTCCGCCCTCTTACTTCCAAGCCATCAGCTCGCACCCCCTTCCCTTTCCTTTGCCTCCCCCCTTTCTCTCAACTCCGGATTTTAGGGTGTCACGGCAAGGGAGCTCTCTTAGCCTGATTCCCCAGGTTTCTATGTTGTAGGGGCCTCATTTCAGTAGAGGCCTCTGGGCAGGCTTACTGGTACGTCTACATCAGGAGGAAATACTCGGGGATGGGATGGGGGCACAGAGGCTGACGAGGAGTTTTGGTAAACGAGAGGGAAGGGGAGGGCATGGCCCGCCTACCTGTTAGTAGGTAAAGATATTATTGCCAGTCCACTTTATGTGGTGGTCTGTTTAGTTGCTTTACTCTCTGATTCAGGTGTTGCTTGCTGTCTCAAACTTGCTGCGATTTGCTGAATCGCGGATTCTCCTCTTTAGCGTTGCTCCCACGACGATCCTCTGCTCAGCGCCTTTTACGTAATTTGGCCGCTAACTGTGGAATATTGGTGTTTTGGTGTGTCAGGACCTCGATTCCCAGCTTAATTAGTCCTCGAGATGCTTCTTCTGCAGATTCGTAGCTTTTAGGACCTTCTTTAAGGTAAACCACCAATTTTGCAGGGTATGGCGTACGAAACTTTACCCCTGACTTCAACTTTCTCATTATTGGGCCATAAGCGCTACGATTCATGGCTATTGTTAGAGGATAATCGTTGTCCATGTAAATTCTGTGGTCTTGGTAGGTTAAATTGCCTTTCTGCCAGGATTTATGCAGTATCATCTTTCTCTTGGTACCTCAGAAAACGCATTAAAATTGATTGTGGGTGGTTTGGTAACCGAGGCCTTAATGTATGATGAGCCCGATCTATTTCTAGGTAGCAATCCTCCTGTATGTCCAGCTGGGTTTTGAAATATTTTTGCAAGAAGGGGATAAGGTGAATTCCCTCCGCCCCTTCGGGAAAGCCTACGATTCTTAAATTATTTCTCCTGCTTCGTCCGCTCTCTGAGTTTTTTTACCTCTTGGTTCAGTTGGAGGATTGCCCTTTCAGTTTGGTCTACTAGTAGGTCGGTGGATGCGGCCTGTTCTTCAAGACCAAGTCGCTTTTCAATTTTCCCCACATCCATTCGTAGTGCTGCAAATGTGGACTTAGTTTCTTCCGAAAGTCCCTTAATTCTCTGAGGACTAAGTCCATTTGCCTGGCGATATTGTTTGAGTTAAGGGTTTGAGGCCTAGAGAGATCACTGCGACCAGATATCTGCGAGCTGTCGCTATCAGAGAATGCCCCATCTAGATCTGAGGGGTCTCTGTAGATTTTGATTTTCCGGCTTTCGTCGGGGCATCTTTGCGCTTTCTTAAAGTTGCCTTTGCCCAGTTTTGCTTTTTTTAATTAGCTGGGAATTAGTGATTTATATCCCGGGGGAGATGGAGCTACGCGGTCAGGCTGCAGCTGCTGGCATGATGTCACCGGAAGTCGGACAAAACTATTTCTATGTGCATTTTCTCCTCTTCCCCTATTTCAGAGGGCACTTCTCAAACTGGAGACTTGGGGGCAGAATGATTCTCATTGCCCCGTTCTGACCTCGTCGGATCTGGTTTCCTCTAAACAGACTATCTGACCCCCGAAACTGCTTTCTTTTCAGACTAATCTTCTGACCCAGGGCCCTGTGGTCCATCCCAGCCTGAGGTCACTTCACCATTGGCTCCTGAGGAGATGGTGGTGAATAGGTTTAATGCTTCTTGTAGAGTTTCGGATATTCTTTTGGCTGCACAAAAGCTGGCCACCAGAAAAACCTATACAGCTAAATGGAAGCGTTTCTCTATCTGGTGTGTAAAATCCTCTTGGAATCTTTTCTCCTGCCCACCTAATAAAGTCTTGGAGTATCTCTTGGCCCCCTCAAACACAGGTCTGCAACACTTCACAGTCAAAGTTCATCTTTGTGCCATTTCGGCATATCATGAGCCGGTACTCCCCATGTCGCTAGCTTAGCTACCCGTAGTTGAGGTATCTTAAAGGGATTCTGCATACTAGACCTCCTACTAGAGATCCAGTTGCAGCCTGGGACATTAACCTTGTGCTAGACATGCTCACTTGTAAACCTTTTGAGCCTTTAGCTACTTGCGAGTTGAAATTCCTCACTTGGAAAACTGCCTTCCTGGTTGCTTACTACTGCTTGTAGGGTTTCTGAAATACACGTCTTGGTCAGCGCCCCCCTCAGTATATGGTATTTCACAAGGACAAAGTAGTTCTTAGGACTCATCCTAAGTTCTTGCCTAAGGTTGTCTCGGAATTCGATCTGAATCAACCTTTAGTCCTTCCCACCTACTTTGCAAACTTCCAGAATGAAGGGGAGCGTACCCTTCATTCCCTGGACATAAAGAGAGCATTGTGGTCGTATCGCGATAGAACTAAGGACATTTGCAAGGCTCAACAACTGTTTATTTCCTTCAGCATGACCTGGCTGGGTCAGTCTGTTGCTATCAGGTGCATTTCCATGTGACTGGTGGCATGCGTTTGCCACTGCTGTTCTATGGCACAGGTCAAGCTGGAAGGCGGAGTGTACACTCATTCTGCCAGAGCAGTCGCGGCATCTCTGGTGGAAATCCGTAATGTTCCCATTGCAGATATTTGCAGTGCAGCTACCTGGAGCTCCGTGCATACGTTTGTTAAGCACGATGCCTTGGATGTCCAAGCCAGATGAAATCAGTCGTTTGGCAGGGCAATTCTTAATGGACTTCTATCCTAAGAAAGAGCTCCTTTCTCTCCTGCCGCCTGCCTCGGGGGATACTGAGCTCTGTACTCTCCATTAGTGTGAATGAGTGGTGGAGACTTTATGTCCAGGAAGATATGGAAATTATGTACCTACCGTAATTCTTGATCTTCTTGGGCAAAGTCTACACCACTCATTCACACGCCCACCCACCATCCCCAGAGTTCACTCTTTTTCTGGTCTTCACTCCCTCAGTGGCTGGGTTGTGAAGACTTTGTTGACTCTCCTTACACTGGTCATTAGGACTGTCTTATGTCTGGTTTTTAGGTTAGTCCTCTAGGTTAGTTACGCTGCACCTCCTCAAAAAAGGTACTGAGGCGGTTGGAGGGTCGACGCCGAGATAGCCTATACCGCATGCACCTGGCTCACAGTGCTGCTCCTCCCAGCTCCATCTCGGTGCCGACCCTCCTGGAAAAGTTTTGCTCCTGCTGAGTCCTAGTGCCTCCGGCGTACTCCCATTAGTGTGAATGAGTGGTGGAGACTTCGTCCAAGAAGATCAAGAATTACGGTAGGTACGTAATTTCCATTTCTCTACAGTCCCTCCTCTCCCGCTTGCTAAAAGGGGACTGGATGGTCATACATTGGAGATGGATGAATCCCTTTATATGAAGCTCCGCAAGGTTCACTAAAAGTACTTGTGTTTCATGCTTAGGGCTCAGTTTTATGTCTTGCCCTTTGGTTCGTCTCTTGCACCACGTCTCTTTACCAAGTGTTTTGCAGCAGTTGCAGCCGCCCTTCACCAGGAGGGCCTCTGTCTTCCCCATTATCGACTAGCTTTTGAAAGCGTCATCAAGGGGAGGTCATAATCTATACCCTTTTTTGAACCCGCCAGTTTGGCTGAATATCTTGGCGAATGAGACAGAATTCATCCGTACTCCCTACCAGTGCCTTCAGTACATAGGAGCTGTCTTGGACATGTTGCTGGGTCGGGCATTTCTGCTCTTGGATCATGCCACAGCACTGGTTGCCCAGGCTCAGCTGGTTATTTCCAGCGACTTGTGTCTTGGCCAGATACCTGCTATGACTTATTAGCCTCGTGGCTGTTGCCATACTGATTGTTCCTCAGGCACTTCTGCACTTGAAAATCTCACCATTGGTCCTCCTGACACAGTGGGCACAGCATTCAGGCGAATTGAAGTGTGTAATAGCAAAAAACTTCACCACTCTGTCGCTGTCTGCTCTGGTGGCTGGACCGCTCCACCCTAGAGACAGGTTCTTTATCTCCTCTCCTGGTGATGACTGATACCTCGGGCTGAGGTGATCATCTGGGCCCCTGCTGAACTCTGGCTAGTGGACCTGCTTGGATAATGTTTCTGCACAGCAACACTCTGGAAATTAGTGGCGTTCTGTTTGGCCTAAAGGCCTTCACCATCCTCCATCCAGGACATCAGCTGGTGGTGGTGTATATCAGCCCGCAAAGTGAAGACCACTCATCCTCTCTGCAGAGCGACAGTGAGTGTGGCACTGGATAATGGAATGCAACATGTTTGGATGTATTTCTGCTCAGCACCCTCAACGCCCTGGCGGATCGTCTTAAGTTGGTTCCGGGTGCTCTGCCATGAGTGGGATTTCTTGGACTCCATTGTGGCAGACCTCTTCATAAAATGGGGTTGTGGGCGCATAGATTTGTTTGTCTCTCTGTACAGTGCTATGCTTCAGGGCTTGGAGTTTTCTGGCAAGACGTGCTGTCCTTCTCCTGGAAAGAAATGTTCATGTATGCCTTCTCTGTTCCCTCTCGTACAAAGGGTCTTGGTCAAGGTGCGGCCAAATCGGCCACCCTGATAATGTTGGTGGTATACTGGCCCAGACAAATATGGTTCCCTTTGCTCCATCAGTTGATAGTGGAACTTTCTGTGGTTTTGCATTCTAAATTAGCTTTAGCTTCTTAAGATTTTTCCACTCTGATTCCTTAATTCTTTCAGTTTTGATTACATCCTGTTTCCCTGTGTACAAGTTCAATACAAGGAAAATTATTTCAACACAAGCTGCCTCTGGAGGCAATCATGAGGAGGTGTTGGGTAATATAGTTGAGGGCAGACTTGATGGAGCTTCTACCATCACATTCTGTGATTCTATGTCATAAAATACACCGGCTTGTTCTCTTCCCCCAATTTGCATTTAGCGTGTCAAGTCTATTTCAAGACACCATGATAACTCATAATTTTATACTTTAAATTTATCTACTCTTTAAAAGCATTAGTCTTTTATTTTCCAAATAAAAATGTATTCTGAGTCTTAGTCTCATCATTGAATTGTTCCATGTTTGCACTGTTTCATCTAGGTTGTCTTGGAAGGGACTTGTAATTTGTTTATAACTTCCATAAATTGTCATCCACTTTAATAGTGTTACTACAGTGAAACTGCATCATTAATTAAACTCTGGGACAGAAGGCATCCTAGTTTTGCATCCTGTGGTGTCTAGCCTGATGTGTTAGGCAGTAAATTGGGCAGAGGAGTGGTTAGAGTACATTTTGTATCATCTGGCAGTAACCATGGGGTGATCATTGGATATCTTTGTAAGTTTGGCAGTAACGAGGGATGTCTTGACATTTTGCGCTGTTTGAGTGTAACCGTGGAGTGTCCTTCAGGGTTCAGCAGTCTTACCTTGTGCTGTGATTGAGAGCATGCAGTGAGTATGTCATGTGGTGTCTGACCTCCTGTACTGAGTGGTATTATTGGTACTCGCAGAATTTGTCCTTACAGTAACTGTAAACTTTCTGTACCAGGTGTTGAAGTCTGTAGAACTCAGTGACTGCCTGGTGCTGGTGGAATTTTATGCTGGGTATTACTGGTACTCAGAGTGACCACCTGATTTTTGGCAGTCTGGGTGGTGGTACTGGTACTTCTGGAGTGACGTACAGTTTTGGTGGTCTTTCTCTGCTGGGAGTTGTTACTTGGGGATTGTTTTTGTAGTGCTGCTGGACATTCTGTGCCTCATGTAAAGTAAAAAAAGAACTAGTTTCAGAAATTGGCAGCATTTTTGTCTGACATTTTTGGCTATAGTAATTCTTGAAGCCCAGGTCTCCAGTTTCATAGTAAGTAGGCTGTTAAAACTAGGATCTGCAGCTCATCCAATAGGTAGGGAAAGAGGCAGACTGGGTGGACCAAGCGGTCCTTATCTGCAGTCAGTCTTTCTCTGTGTTTCACAGTTCTGAACTCTGACCACTGACATTAGCTGTTTTCTTTGCCATGGAAAGTTGGCTGTGCTACTTAAACAGAGAACTCTCTACACTCGAGGAGTGACTGTCAGGTCTCTGGATTTTTCTGTGCCTAATGTTAATGGTGTTGGAAGAAATGATATTGTGCCTCTTTGACAGCATTGAGGGAGTGTCTAGTACCTGTTGACCTTCTTTGCCCATTAACTGTATTTACAGAGTGAACATGCGCAGTAGCTCTGAAGACTGCCATGGCGGGAACATCTCCTGCTGAATAGTGTTGTGCTGATGGTATTGTAGGTTTGGGCAAACAGAACACGCTGCTTGCTCTTTCTGTCCTGTTTGTCAGCAACCTCTCCTGTCTTGAGGGACTGAAATATGTCCTGAACTGGTAGTGGGATTAGTGACTGTAAGATGCAGTTTCTTAAGGCAGTTGGGTGTCAAAAACCCTGGTAAATAAACTGATAGAACTACCCTTTAAAATGACTTAATCTTTAATAGTATTTTTAAGTTCCTACATGTCTCATTTTGATAGTTTCTCCATTTTTCCCTGATGAGAGGCTCAGAAATTGGGTGGAGATGTCATTGTTCTTCTTCTCTACCCTCTTCCTTTGGAGCTGCCACCACATCAACATGGTGCCTTCATGTGGTGATATGCCATGACAGAGCTTTGTCTGTAGAATGCAGAGCCCTAAGCTAGTCACAATTGTATGTTGCCTTCCTGTGGTGATGTGCCCTGCCAGTGCTCTGCCAGGGTCTAGCATGACCAACCCCAGGTTAGTCTCGTGTGTGTTGCCTTCCTGTTATGCCAGAGTCCAACACGATGAACCCAACTGTATTTTCCTTTTTCTTTTTCTTTCTTTTTGTGTTTCGCTACGTGTTCTACACTTATGATTCTCTCTCAGCTGTGATTGTAGAAACTGTTCTGTCGACTTCCTAGTTATTATGTTAGATATGCCATCTAAAATGTCCGGGTCGTGCCTGAAAATGGTCCCTGGGATCAGTGTACCTTACCCGGTAATCAAATAGATTAGTCACATTTTTGTTCTTACAGTTTTAACACCCCCTTCTGTGTCCAGCTTTCATTCTGTCTGGGACCTGAAGGCACAGACTAGCCCACATGTCTGCTATGCCATCTCTGCTCCTCCTTAGTGCCATTGCTTCTCCCACGTGTTGTGGTCGGGGGCAGGCAGGGGATGTACCCCTGAATTCCTGGGTCTTGTCACGCTGTTGCCTGACACACCCATTGTGGTCTGGATGTACCAGGGACCCTTGGCTTCAGATGCTGGTGCCTGCTTTTCCAAGTTTTTCTCCCATGAGTTGTTGGTGTGCTGGGGCGCAAACAAAGATGCATACGCTGGTGTGTCGTCCAGACACCCAGCAGACAACCTCTCTTCTGTCTGTCGCTACGCTGCCACTCATGGCCATCTAGGTTGCAGGATTGAAATGGAGGCAGCGGCTCTCCCTTCTCGTAGGAGAGTGATCACTGGGACACTCAGTCCTCCTTCCCCCGGCCTGCCCTGATGACCCACGCTCCTAAACCCAGGTCAACAGTGTCTTGAGCGGGTCCTTGCCGCTGTGCCAACAGGTCGGCCAAAGTCACATTAATTTTAGTGCTTTCTCATGGTGATTTGTCCTGCCAGCGCTGTGCCAGGGTCTAGCATGGTGAACCTCAAGTTGGCTGTGTCTATAGAGAACCTTCCTAACATTTCCAGGTAGCGTCTCTGGGTGAAATTCTGAATTTTTACCCTGCTGTGGGAGCCACAGGAAGTTTGACTTCCCCAGTCTTGCAAAATAGGGAAAAGCTGCTCAAGGGGAGACCCTGTGCAGGCAAACCAGGATGTTAAACTGCAAAGATGAATTCTGCTACCAGTTCTGCTAATCCTAAAAAAATGGCAGCAGAAAGAGCAATCTCAGAATTCGGAAAAAATGCTCACTTAAAGTACGGTAGCGCATACAATGGAGGTAGTTTCCCAAAAGTCCACCTGATGTTTCATGTCACTATCTTGATACTTTTTCATGGGCCTGTCTTCCGGTAGCTAGACCTGGGTAACAGCGCTAAGCTATTTCTGTTAATGAGACTTACACAGAGCTCCATGTTTCTTTTCTTTCAGACAAGCAGCAATACACTACATTACATCCACATCGAACAGCTCGATAAGGTAAGGCTCATCTCCCCCTGGTCCTTCAATGCACTGTTTAGGAAATCCATAGCAGTGCCTGGCATTTACATGTGACTGTTCTTTGTTCCACAGATTGCTGAAAGTCCCTCTGAAATCATGGAATCGTTAACCAAAATGTACAACATCCCGAAAGATAAGCAGGTGAGCAGCATCTGGAGTGATTTTTGCTCTGCGTGGGCTCTTGCAACTGAAGAGATCAGGCCGATGTTCGGTTTAGTGGTGAAATGGAACTTGGGCATAGTAGTGTTGAAGGTGGGCAGAAAGAGGGCTGTGGTGGGAGTTTTTTTTTGGGGGTTGAGGGGGTTAGGAAGAGCAGGGCATTTAAAGCATCAGAGATCTTGTACTGTGAGCAAAAATAGTCCAGACTGACAAGGTTCTGCTATCCTGAAAGATGCCCAGAAACATAAAGCTGACACTGGGAGTAGCATAGTCTTGAGGGGATAGTGTAACACATGTAGAAGACCCTTCACTCAGTGGTACAGATATGAATGGTTTATCGTACACAATTTTTTCTGGCCACCAGCAGACCATCTAACATTTTGCAGCAGATGGCCATTAGTCAAGGAATATGGTCCAGCTATTGCAGATGTCCTATTCAGTACATCGTTTTTTGTGATTGGTTTATTGCATTTAAAATAAAATACAGGCACATTTAGGCATATATACATTACTCATTAGTTTTCTGTTTAACTAGTCTACAGGAAAAAAATTAGAACATGTAACATTTGTAAAATGAAGCTATATTACATTCGGTGCTCTAATGGAGAATAGGATTTGTAAGAAAATTTCATTTTTTAGATATCAGTTACAATAAATGCTCATTTCATTAGTCCATGTAAAAACTGGTACCTGTTTTCATGGTCAAACATTCTTTAAATCCCAACTGATATGCTTTCAAATCTGAAAACTTAATATAATGCTTCTGTCAGGAAGCGCTTCCTGGAATCACTTCACCAATGATTGTGGAGGCATTTGGACTCCACAGGAACATTTTTTTTTTCTTGGCAGGAAGGAGCTGGGATCAGGTACTGATGGCACCTATGCACCTCACATGGTTACCAACCAGAAGTCTAACATGGTTAGAGAAGGGATTGGAAATGAGACCTGCATCTCTTTGGAACCACAAGGATGTACTCTGTATGAAAGCTTGTGTATTGATCCAAAGCAAAGTGCATCGCTCCCCTCTACACACAGAGCTACTTTTGAGTGGAATTAGATTGGATAGTGGCCAGGACACATGCATTCAGCAGCCAATAGGGATATACCTTGGGCAGGGAGAAGAGACCAGGAAAGAAACTGGAGGGAAGGGGCTACTTTCTCTCCCACAAAAAATCCCCCTTTGTGGGGAGGATTGGTGAGCGGGCAACTAAGGACTCTATCCTCCCCTTTTTTGGATGAGAATGGGCTAAGGACTCTATCCTCCCCTTTTTTGGATGAGAATGGGCACCAGGATGCTCAACTGTTTTTTTGTTACAAACAAAAACCCTGCAAGATGGCTGTGACGTAGGAGATGCCCACCCAGTAGGTGTATGGTGCTGCCATCTACAGGGTGAGCTGCCCGGAGGCCTTGACATTGACTGAGGGGAGATGGTAGGTGGGGTGTGTGAATCAGTGGTGAAGATATTCTAGAAGATCAACAATTAGTGAGTACATAATGTTCATATCTTTAGGAATCAGTCTTCACCATTAGTTCCAACTTATGGGTCTGATCCAACTTACCTTTGTGTGAGAGAGGAGCTGGCTCAGCCTGAAGGTAAGAAATACCCTGAGCCAGCTGAGTGGGGATAACACTTCAGGGTAGGGGCTCCTTACAGGTCTGACAAGACCCAAGATTGGTCATGGCCAGGTGAAGGCTTCTGTGGTACAGTAGGAAGGCACCCTTACTGCTTTCAGCTGACCCTGTGCAAAAAGAAATGAGCACATTAGAACTTTGAGTTAAGCACCTTATGCCAGGCCAAAAGTGCCAGCCTGGAAAGGCAAAGCCATGCTGTCTGCCTGATGCAGACTGCAGTTCCCACCGGTCTAGAGGCCATCTCATTGGCATCATACAATGTCCTTTTTTTGTTTTTATAGGTGCTTATGCTCCTTGTGGCCAGGACAGGCTGGGCTCCCTTCTGCTCTGCCCCACCACCCCTGCTGTCCTGCATCTCCCTGGGACTTACCTGGGCACTGGATTACCTAGTGGCGGGGGTCAGGAGGTGCAGGGTCACCCCTGCCTGATGCAGAAATCTAGTTTCTGGCCTCTGGGTCTTGACGATGCGACAGGTGGAGGATCCGTGGGCAGGAGTCGCATATGCTTATCCTGCCACTCATTTTCTTTTGTTTTCTTCTCTTCCCTGTGCTGGGGCATGCTGCATAATCCTTCAGCACCTACCTGCCTCTGCTGCTCCCTTCCCACATTATGTCCAGGCCTCCACCTGATGGTAGTCATTTGACAGAGCATGCAGTGCTCCCCTCTGGGAGAAGAGAGCAGTTCTTCAGATGCTCAATTCCCCCAGCTGCTGACAAATCCATCCATGTCTCTGAACAGTGGTTGCTGGCATAGAGCGAAGTGCGACTCAGCGCCTCAACCTTCACCACCTCAGTATGTCTTTGCTGATGAAATATTTGAAGTAAACTCTGTGCCGTCGGGCCAGCATCATACAATGTCCTTGATTGGTTCCTTGCCAGCTCCAGGCCCTTGGGATAAAGACATATGACTTGCTCGACTAACTCATTTGGAGGCATATCAGCTAGGAGCTGACCTAACTGCACCCACAGATGCCTGTTTGAAGGCTGCCTGATGTGTCTTAATGCACATCATGGCGTGTGCTGAGGTAAACACCTTTCATCTTTGAGGATATCTCTTGCATCAAGCCACACCTGCCAAATTTTCGAATTATACCTTTATTTTATTTTCTTACCCTAGTTCATTCATCACTTTATTTTTGACTTTGTTTATGCCGACAAACCACGAGAAACTCTTCAGATACTGCAGGTGCAGTCGGAAATCTGATAAAGATGACCACGCTGCCTGTGCCTGCTGTTTCGGTGCCAAACACAATGTTAAGCTCTCTTCCCCCAGATAAGGAGTCCAGAAAGCTGGATCTTATGGGCAAAAGGGCTTGTGCCTCTGCCACACTGGCCCTCAGAATTTAATTACGTTGCCCATATGGTCAAATTCCAGAACACTCTGAAAAAAGGCCAGAGCTGCAGCTCAGGCTCTTCCAGAGGGCCTCAGAAGCAGGAGCTGCTTAAAGCTCTCCAGTGTAGTGCAGATGTGGGTAAGCACCCTTTGAGCTCAGCCTGTGATGTCTCTGATGTCTCTGCTAGAGCAGCTGTGGTTGGCATCTGCCTGAGAAGGCATTCTTGGCTAAGGGTGTCCAGCTTTGCTATTGACATACAGTAGTCCATCCTGTATGCCCCCTTCAGAGGCTACAAGCTCTTTGGGGTGTATGTGCAGGACATCCTTTCTTACCTACAGGCCTCAGGAAGGACCCTGCAGTATGTCCACTCGCTTTACCATACCCTGAAAAGTGGGCAGAAGGTGCCTTTTCATTGGGCCTCCCACAGACCCAAGTTGAGTACCCGACAGTCAAGCAAGCACTGAGCAGGAACAGCCCTACCTCCACCTCCGGAAAGGACCCTAGAAGTGGGAGTGCTGCCCCAGCTGCTGGTTCTGCCTCAGCCTGACTCTTTGCTAGACCCCACCCTTCAGTACTACAGGAGGTGGTGGTAGGGGATTACTTCTCCCTTCACGTGGTTGGGTGGAGGAAGATCACAACAGATGCTTGGGTCCTGCAGCTCATAGAGCAAGGCCACACTTTAGAACTTCTGGAGTGGTCTTCCAGTTCCTTCCAGCTACTCCCAGACCACATTCCCGTGCTGCTGGAGGAACTTCAGTCCCTACAGCTGACAGCCTGGTTCCCGAGTGGCTAGAGTTCCAGGCTCTTGGTCTCTCTGAGGTGCTTCATGTGGTGGAGGCCTCTTGGAAGGAGTAGACTTGTCGATGTTGTGCCTTCAGCTAGAAGAGATTCTCCATTTTATGCCAGGACAAGGAACTTGACCACCTGTTCTATCCCGTGGCTTGCATCCTCTACTACTTATGGTCCCCCTCTCTGTTGGGCCTTCGGTCGACCCTCAAGGTGCACCTGGCAGCTATCTCTGCATACTGGGTATGGGCTGGTATGCCAATAGTGGTGCAGGAGAAGGTGATCGGGTGCTCCTTTAAGGGCCTTGACCACATTTCTAACCCCAGGAATCCATTAATATTATTACTCTTTGCAGTGCTTCCTTAAGCAAGCACTGCCCCAGAGCCAAATAGAATGCTATGCTAATTATGGAATGTTTAGCTCGTGCATTCATTTTCTAACTGCCCTATTCTAACTGCCTGCATTCTATCTCAGATTTCTTGTTTCTGCTTCAAAGTTCAGACGCCCTGGAGATCTCTCTCTATCAAGATCGTCTAAATTGTGCATAAGATCACAAAAACTTTTAGTATTTTGTCTTATTTTTTTCATTACTGCCTTATTCTTATTGTTAGTGTTTTTACCTTATAGTTGGAATTTTTTAGTTTTTATCGATTCCTCGCGGTTCCTTTGAACCTAGGGGTAACAGACTTCTTTGAATTTCATAGGAACTCTTTTCACAGATTTCAGATGTTTTTTTTCTTTTAAAATTCCTTGGTTTAACCGCTGTTGAACCGAGTTTCGGTTCTCCTAGCAGTTTCTCGGTTCTGGCACCGTTCGGAACTACAGTTCTGTTCAAATTTATTGGTTTCTGAACAGATCACTTATTTTTTAAACTGACTGCGTATTTTGAAATCTTGTTCTATTAGCGGTTTTTGAGTCCTGTTTTCTATAATGGCGGATAAACCTAAAAAGAACACAGGACCTACGGGTTTTAAGAATTGTATTAAATGTGCTGAGGTTTATTTGCCAGGGCAGACAAACATGACCTTTGTCTGCTCTGCCTTGGTGTGAAACATTTCAGTGAGGATTGTGAGATTTGCAAGTCTTTCCTTGAAAAAACTGTGGAGAAGCTCAGGGAGCGGCTTAAGAGAAGATTAGTAGAGGGGTCCCTGGGCTCTGACCAATCCACCCCCTCTAAAAATGTGGCAATTCCTTATAGAGCCTCTAAATTCACACCTGATACGGATGAGGGCTCTAGTAAGAGAGGCAGTCAGCTGGCTGACTCTCCGGTGCCTGCCAAAAAACCGAAGAAAATCTAAGCACACTGACAACCTGGCTTAAAGGGGTCCCTTCAGGTGCCCATACATACTCCCTCTCCTGCTGATATTACACAAGCTCTGACTTTGTTACAAGTGCTGCATTGTCTGCTACCCCACTGTCCCCAGCAGCTTGTATCTGTTCTAACTGATAAAACAGTTGCTGCTACCGGGGGGGAGAGATAGATGATGATTGCCGATGCCTGAGGTGTCACCTGAGCAAGACTTTGGTTCCCCTCAGAGGATTTTTCCTCCCATTTTTCTTTCACTAACTAAGCAAATGGTGGAAACACTGGACCTCCAAACAGTTGAGGAAGTGCAGGATGAAGAGGTTCAATATATGGAACTAATGGGGCTAACACCCTCAAAACGACTCCTCCTTTCTCTTTACAAATTTTTCAGAAAAGACATTCTGGAAATTTTAAAAGCTCCTCAAACTGTCACAGCTGTTGACAAAAATGTGACAAAATACCAATTGGAGAGATCTGGTGCTGAGTTTTTATTCAGTCACCCAGATCATCGGGGCATTGTACAGCAGGCAGCCTGTGAGAAGGCCAAAACCCCCTTGTCTTCTCATCCACCTGAAAGACTACAGAAAGTTGGACGGTATGGCTAAGAGAGGGTGGGTACCTCTCAGCATCCCTTGCTATCAAGCAAGCCACTTACCAGGCGTATGCTGCCCTTTATCAAAAGGCTTTATGGCGCACTGTGGTGGATAATGCAGCGGCAAATCCTCCCTCACTTTTTCGATGTTACTAGAGACAGCCAGATTGGGTTTGGAGGCTTCCAAATACCAATTCCAGATGGCAGTGGATACGAATGACACTGCTGCCGGATGGATGGCTGGTACTATAGTTATGAGAAGGTTTGCCTGGCTGAAGGCTACCAACCTCACCCATGACACCCAAAACAAAGTAATGGATTTCCCAGTTGAGGGCCATTCCCTTTTTGGTGCACAAACTGAAGCCTACATGAAGAAAGTAGACTAGTACAAGGCTACTTTCAGAAGTAATTCCACCAGGGACAAACAGTCTCCTTCCACTTCTTATTCTAGGGGAGGCAGGGGCAGGTCTACTTTTAGGAGACCTCTCTTTCAGGTGCAAGCTGCTCCTTAGTTGCAGTACCAGCCCCAGCAGACTGGTTTTTATAGGGCATGGGGTAGGAGAGGCTCCCGGAGAGTCTCATTCTACCCAGCCTCAACAAAAGCAGAACCCCTGACTCTTCCCTTCAGGCTGCCTCTCCACTGACTCTCCACATCCTGCAGTGGGCAGACTTTCCCACTATTTCCAGGACTGGCCAAAAATCACATCAGACAGGTGGGTCCTGGAAATAGTGGGTCATTGTCTCTCCCTTAGTTTCAAGTTCCTTCCCCCTCCAATGGCAAAATGTTTTGCATCAGTTCCTCCATCACAAAGAAAACTGCTGGAGCAGGAGGTAAAAAATGTATTACTGGCAAAAGCAGTCGAGCCTGTCCCACACAAAGAGGGCAAGGGTTCTACTCCAGGTGTAACCCCCTTGTTACCCGGGGTTACTAGAATCCCAGTAAGACCTAGTGGTAGGCAGGGAAGGCAGCTTGTGAAACTCCAGTTAAATGGGTTTCACACTCTCACTCTGTTCTCAGTCTCAGCTGATACTGAGGGATGACATCACCATAGAACTATCGCAGCTGCATGAGCCACAATGGAATCTGCAGCAGGGAGCTGGAATAGAATGTTGGGAGGTTTGAACAGTAGTCTGTAAGTCAGTTGGTGTTGGGAGCTTGCTGAGCGAGCAGCACAGCAGCTCTGGTTAGGCTCTTGGAGCCTCAGCCTTGACATAGGGCTACATTTAGGTAAAAGGGTGCGTCTCCACCAAAAGAGAGACACAGAAGCAGTTTGTAAGTAGTGGAAACTGCTGATTCGGGTCTCAGTGCCCCCTCCTTCCGGGAATGGGGGCAGGAAAGGGTTTCCTGCATATTCCTGGGGCAACCCCCTGGTTCTGCTACTAGTGTAGAAGCTGCCTATTTGTTCCAGAGTTTTTGGGAAACGAGAAGATTTTTGAATCGCCTGTGGGGCACCTGCAACCGGAGGGTGAGTGTCTGCTCTTCCTAAAGGGCCTGTGTGTTTCACCCTGGGACTTGTGTGATAGTGGGGATTGGACTACTGAAATAGTGGGAGGCCTAGAGTAATAGGCTTAGCCAAAAGTAAAAGTGTGTTCAAGTCCAGCACTTATGGGAAGTCAAGATATGTAGAGGAGATGTGACATACGTCTACCCAGTAATCTACATTGCCAAGCTTTCAGTAAAAGTTTAGTTTCCAGAGAAATGGCCGGGTATGGATTGTGGGAGCTGGAGGCGGGAGCCCCCCCCCCATCTTTAGTGACCAGGTCCACCTCTACGGATTTGCTCTGTGGATTTCTGCTTTGCCTCATGCACTTGGCCAGTGATGAGGGAAGTACCCAGACGTGGGATTGGAAGGAAAATTCCCTCTAGGAATTGAAGGCTCTAAGGTGGTTTGGGGAGCCACAACAGGATAATTGGTTCATTTCCCAAAATGGACCGCGGATCAAGTGGCCGGTGGGGGAGCCAGGCCCATGGGGAAAACCCAAGTAGTGTACAAGTCAGGCTGTGTACCCAAAGCTGCGTGCAAGTCCGGGCTGTGTGCCTGGTGGGTTCAGAGCCTGAGGGCTGGCATAGTGAAAGAAGTGTTTCTGTTGTTTCTAATCTGCATTACCAGGAATGTAGCCCCGTGAGGGCCCGTCTATGCTTTGTTTGTTCAGCTTGGATGTGATTAAAAGCCACACTGTAGAATCCCATTCCTGGTTCTGGACATTAGTTATTGCTTCCTGTGTTCGGATTTACTTGGGTGCCCCTGTGCAGAGTAGCCAAACCTAGGCCCCCTGTGCCGAGTAAACTCATCCTCCCCAAACCCAGTCCCCACCAGGTACTGCTGTCAGCTTCAGCAGCATGCCACCTGTCGTTTTGCAAAAAGGCAGGGGCCCGGGGCTTACACAGGTATTTCCTAACAATAAAAAAGACTGGCGAGTGGCGGCCTATACCAGACCTCAGATATTTAAACAAGTACTTAGTGAAACCCAAGTTCAAAATGGTTACAGTGGCAATAATCCTGCCAACACTACAGAAAGGGGGCTAGCTAGCTTCTTTGGATTTAGATGATGCATATTTTCACATCCCTGTCAGAGAATCACAGAAGATATCTCCGGTTCATGCTCCCCTTAGGCCACTACCAGTTCTCAACATTTCTAGGGACATGGATATGTTGTTCATCCACACTTATTGGCAGGTTCCTTGCCGCTTTAAATCTTGCTGGAAGGTCTTCAAGCTGGCTTCTCCCACCCACCCGGGTGGTAAAACTCTCGGCTCCGCCCCATGATGCCAGATCTTCCTTACCGCTTGGAAGCTCCGGTTCCCTCCTTAGCGCTCTGCGTTTTCGACTGGTTCCTGAAATTTTCGGTCTCTCCAAATTTAGTTGGAAGTTTTTCTAAACTTCGATCTCCCTCCCTCGCTGCTGCGATGAATCATTAGTTTTCCGGCTCCTGGAGGCGCCCGGTTAATTCCTTCAGAAAAGACCCACTCCATGTGCGTCTACTGCCTCGACTTGGATCATGATCCGCAAGTTTGTGATTTTTGCTGTGCCCTTTCTACCAGCGCACAGGAGGATCGTGCGGCCCGTTCGGGGCTCGGGCGACCTGAAACTTTTTCCGCGACGGAAAACTCCTTGGAGACTCGTCGGGCAGTGTCCGCGTTGGCTGTCTCGGCTGAGCAGCTCTATCTTCTCTCCTCCATGGAGGGGGCGGCTCCCTCCTCCTCGGTCGCGGGGCTTATCCCGCTCTCCTTGAGTTCTCCTCATTCAGCTTCGTTCAAGGAGCTTTGCCAGTCCCTTTCCTTGAAGGGAGAGGGACCTTCGGGACCTGCCTCTCGGCCCAAGTCTAAGGAGTTGCAGGCTAAGTCCCATCGTTGGCGGGAGAGTTCCCCTTCCCCTGCGGCCGGCGGTCCGACCGATAGAGTGCGCCTCAGGCCGCTGGCTTCAGTGTCCCCGTCAGGTCAGCCGGCCAAGACTCCCGTCGACGTTGTCAAGTCTCTCGACCCGTCATCTGGGCTGTCGTCTGCTGGAGCCGCCATCCCTTCGCTGGTTCCCCCGGCGGAGGCTGAGGTTCTGCCTGTACCTTCGGGTCGACAGGCCTCGGTCCTTTCGTCTGAGCCGAGGGAAGAGCGGGCGCTCCCCGCTCCTCCCCAGGCCCACCCTCTGTTTCCCCGAGGATTTGGGTCTTGGTCTCAGTCCTCCTCTCGGTCAAGCCGCTCACGCCGACTTCAGCGTTCTCGGTCGGGGCACCGAGTTAAGTGGAATTACCGTTCTTCCTAGTCTTCCTCCTCGGATGAGGAGTGGCTTCGATGCAGATGGCGTAGACGTTACGAGGAGTTCATGTGGCAGCAGTTGTTGTCCGGGAATCGGTCGACACCGATTCATTCCCCGTCCAGCAAGCAGCTGCCGCCTGATCGGCCGACACAACTGCTCGCTACAGTCGAGGTGCCCACTCCAGGGCTGGTTGTTCGTCCGAACCTTGCTGCCCCACTGTCCTCGGTGGAACCTCGGTCGGGTCACGACCTGTCCCGCAGGTTCTGTTCCCCTCACTCCCGCCTGCCCTCGGCGGACGAAGAGTGACTCAGGCCTGAGGCAGCTCTTTGCAGACCCCTCTGAGTCCGACGTCGACTCCTCTGTTTCCCATCCGGTAGGACCCGGAGTCCTCTCCGGAACGATCTGTGGACGACAGCCCATCGTCCTTTATGGGTCTGCTCCAGCTCATCTCGGAGTTCACCGGGATGCAGCTTGAGCCCGTGTCCAAATGGGCCCTTTATCCCGTGACGGGAGATTCTAGACCGAGGTGGTTCACCCTCGGAGGCCTTCCCGGTGGCCGAGGCCATCGTAGGCCCGGCCTTGGAGCTCTGGCGGCGGCCTACTTCCTGTCCTGCGCCCTTGGCCAGGATGGCCAGGAAGTACTGTCCCTGTCTGTTCTTTGCCCGATTTCTCGGAGCACCCCTCGGCTGAGGGGTTAGTTACCGATAATGTTTTCCAGTGTTCTGGGAATGCTCGGGATGTGGATAGGCCCCCTGACAGAGTCCAAAAGGATGGACTATGTCGGGCACAAGGTTTACGCTGCGTCCTCCCTAGGCCTCCGACAGGCCAGCTCGGCTGCACTGATGGCACATTTCTCCCACGCCCTTTTGGGCTCCCTGGATGAGGTGCTCCCTCATCTCCCGGCCAACCTGCGGGTACGGGACCAGGGTAGGGCGGTGGCGAAGCAGCAGCTTCAGACTGCTCTGGATTTAGGTGATTCCTGTGCCAGGTCGGTGGCGGCCGCAGTGGCCATGCGCTGCAGGGCGTGGCTGAGGTTATCCTCTTTCTCAACGGAAACCCAGCACAAGTTGGCGGACATCCTCTTCTTGGAGACTGACCTTTTTGGCCCTGGAGTGGAGGGATACCTCCAGGGGACCGAGAAGTCCGATACCACTCCGGACATGGTCACCCCCGCCCGGAGGGACAAGGGCCGCCGACAGCCTTTGCGTAAGCCCCTTTGCCCCTCGGCCCCTGCGGCTCGACCGGCCCATCATCTCCAGCATGAGGGCTAGAAGGCTTGCGCTGGGCCTCCTGAATCCAAGCCAGCGGCTTCCTCTAAAGGGAAGCAGGGAGGTAAAGGCCCAGGAGCTTCCTAGGCCAATCCCTCGTCCAAGCCTGCTCAGTGACGGGCTGAGGGGTGCTGTCCCCGGCCCAGTCACCCCTACCTGGGGTCCCCCGTGGGGAGACGGCTTCACCCCTTCTCCACCTGGTCTGCTTTCCCGGACCTCTGGGTGTCGGAGGTGCTAGGGTAAAGTCCTGCCTCGGTATTGCGAGCAGGCCCCACCCTTTTGAGCCGTTGCCCCACGGGTGTCTTGGGGTCCGCAACCTCGTTTTCGGCCTTCCGAGCCGACTTGCCTGGTCCCTCGATCTAGAGGTGATTAGCAAGGTTGCGGACCGTGCTCCAGACCCTGGTTCGTGTCCAGGTATTCCTGGTCCCCAACGTCTGTTTCTTGGGGGAATCCTCTGTTTCTTAGCAGGGGATCCCGTTACGAGTTCCAGGCCAGGCCCTCCGGTCTCTGCTCAGCAGCATTCCTGCGGCACTAATGGGTCCGGGCGTAACCCCTCCCGGATGGCAGTCTGACGGCAACCCCTCCAGGCAGAGGGGGACGGTCCAGAGCTCTGGCCCTCTAGGTTACTCTCAGACTGGTGTCCTTTTTATTGGAGCCACGTTGGAACTCGTGCCTTAGCGGGTATCCTTCTTCGGGACGAGGCTCGACTCTTAAGTCCGAGCTCGGCCCCTGGTGGACAGGGCCGAGGTCCTTCCTCCCTTACCTAATCAGGTCTGACTGGGCAATTTGTGTCCTGACCGGGACTTCCTGCACCTCCTGGGCCGTGCGGCAGCCTGCACCGGCGTGGTCTGTTTGGATCCGCCGGTTCATTCGTCCCCCTAATGGGGGCTGGCCAGCCAGCGGTCACAGCGCTGCGTTCCTTTGGACCAGTCCGTGACAACAGCCCAGGGGTTAGGGAACGCTCTCCTTTGGACCGTTCCAGCTCTTTTGCAGGAGAACATCCTGTTCGTCAACCCCGGGTCGACTGTTTTCTCGGACCGAAGCATCCCAGATGGGTGGGGTGCCCATCAAGGGGAATACACAGTGCACTGCCTCTGGTCCTTTCGGGAGTCCCGTTGTCTTCCTACCTGCTGGAGCTCAGGCGGTCTGCTTAGCTTACCGCTGGCTCCGTTTGTCGCGAGGGTCTTGTGGTTTTAGGTCCGGACAACACCACGACCATGTGCTACCTATTCCGCCAGGACCGGATGACCTCCTTGCCTCTGCGTAAGGAGGTTCTCCGCATTGGATCTTTCGTGCAGCTGGGAGGTGGTTTCTTAGCCATTTCTATGGCAGGAGCCTCCATCACCCTGGCCGTTGCCCTAGGCCGGATAAGGGCTGCACCTCACGAGTGTTTTTTCCTGCCGGAGGTAGCACAAGATCTTCTCCCTCTAGGTCACGCCTTGGGTGGACCTTTGTTTTTTCCCTCCAGGGAGAATTCGAGGCAGAGACTGTCTCATGCCCGCCTCTTCAGCATGGTTTGCTATAGGGGATGCCCTTGAGGCTGTGGACCCCGGGCCTCTTCTACGCCTCTCCCCCATTTCCCTTGTCCTTCAGGCAAGGCGAGGAGGGACTAGGCGCAGGTGATTCTGGTAGCCCCAGACTGGTTTTGCCAGCTCTGGTATCCAGCTCTCCTCAGTCTCAGTCTCAGTCCCAGGCTCCCGAGGCGACTTCCAGCCCGCCCTGTCCTGATCTGTTAGGGGAAGGTACTCTCTTCGGTCCTTCAGTCCCTACACCTGACAGCCTGGTCCCTGTGCAGCTAGTGGCCAGGCCTTGGGTCTTCCGGCAAGGCCCTCGACGTTTCGAGGTGTCCTTCTAGGAGTCGACCAGATATGCTCGCCTTCAAATGGAAGAGTTCTCCATTTGGTGTTGGGATAGGGCCTGGCCCCCTCTCCTGTTCCTCGGCGAGCATTCCGGACCATCTGCGGTCCGTTCTTTCTTGAACTAGGGCTTCAGTCGACGACACTAGAGGTGCTCCTGTTAGCCACTCCTGTCTTCCGGGCACGGGCCGGAAGGTAGTTGGTGGCGCAGGAAAGGTGGTCCGGCGCTTCTAGGCGTGATCACCTCCCTCTGGGAGATATCCCCCTTTCCGTGGGATCTTGCGCTGGTATGGGCTTAGCTTACAGGCAAGCCATTCGAACCTTCGCACAGGTGCGAGTTCCCCACCTGTTGTGGAAGAACACCTTCTTGGGGCTGACACGCCTACCAGAAGGACGGGAGAGTTCCAGGCGCTCCTTTGAATCTCCCTATCTGGTCTTCCACGGGGACAAGGTTGTCCCACGGCCCACCCGAAGTTCCTTCCGTAGGCGGTGGTGGAGTCTCTTTCCCTACCGGGTATTGTCTCTGCCGGGGTTCAACCCCGTTCACGCCTCGGAGGCCATATATAGGATCTATTGGGACCCTGTTTAACGGTCGCCTCCCAGGGAGCATAGGGCTGAAGTTCGGGAGAGGTTCGCCAGCTGTTTGTCATCTACGCTGAAGCCGCACCTGGCAGACCTGCAGCCGAGCGGACGACAAGCGGGTGGGTCACCTCCTGCATTGATTTCCGCTATAGGTGGGCGGGCATGGAGCCTCCCAGAGGGATAAGTGCTCATTTTACCTACCCTTCTACTGCATCGGTAGCTGCTTCCGAGGATACCCCTGTCCAGGATATCCGCAGGGCTCCTACCTGGAAGCAGGCATATACCGATTCCCCCTTCCACATCGACCTTGGGTCACGCCGGGATGTTGGTCGGAGCCTCGGTTCTCCAGTCTTTATACCTAAGTAGGGGGTGTGCACCTTGCCTCCCTCCTCCCGGAGAACTGCTAAGAGTCTGCCAATAAGTGTGAATGAACAACATATCCATGTCCCTAGAAATACAGGTTACTCACCTGTAACAGGAGTTCTAGGAATGGTATATGTTGTTCATCCACACGACCCACCCGGCCTCCCCGGCCCGACGCACAACCTGGCTTCCAGCGGGCTAGATCTGGCGCATGGGGCGGAGCTGAGAGTTTTACCACCCGGGTGGGTGGGAGGAGCCAGCTTGAAGACCTTCCGGCAAGATTTAAAGCGGCAAGGAACCTGCCAATAAGTGTGGATGAACAACATATACCATTCCTAGAACTTCTGTTACAGGTGAGTAACCTGTATTTCCTTTCGGCCTTACCTCTGCACCAAGGGTGATCACCAAAGGCATAGCAGTAGTAGTGGCACAGCATCTCAGAAAGCTGGATGTCAGTTTTCCCATATCTGGATTGTAGGAAAATCCTGAGTGTCAGAACACTTACTGCTAGCTGAAGGTGTTCTCTCCTCCCTGGGGTTTCTTCGAAATGCCAAAAAGTCAATTCTCAACCCAGTCCAAGTATTGCAGTTCATAGGGTCAGAACTCAATACAATTCTGGGAAAAGCTTTTCTACCCTTGGAAATGGTACATGCTATCCAGCTTCTGGCAAGCTCATTCGTACTGGGCAGGCCAACACCAGCAACTCAGTTTCTACAGCTTTTAGGCCACATGACTTCAGCAGCGAGCACAGTCATGGGTGCCAGATTCCAGTTGAGGAACATTCAGTTTCACCTCGGTGCCCATTGGTCCCAGAGGCGAGATCCACTTTCAAAACTAGTCCCTGTAACAAGAACTCTTCTATAGGCCCTCCAGTGGTGGAGGGATCCAGACAACCTAAGGGAAAGGGGTGCCTTTCCAGCAGGAGTCCCCCTCTTTAGTGCTCACAACGGATGCCTCCCTTCTAGGATGAGGTGCCCAGTGCCCACCTAGACCACCACACAGTTCATGGCTTCGGGAACAGTGCAGAGTCCCTTCTGCACATGCATCTCTTGTAGTTAAGAGCAGTTTACCTGGCCCTTCAGGCTTTCACTCATCTGGTACAAGTCCTATTCAGACGATGGGGAACCCCAAAAATGAATCTCTTTGCTTCCCATCAGGATCACCACTTACACTTGAGCCCTGCAGCAATAGAGAGGGTAAGGGACTGTTCTCGTGGACGCCCTGATTCTCGATTGGACAGGCAAGTACCTTTATGCCTTCCCTCCTTTTCCTCTGATTCTGAGTACTCATCAAGCTTGGGTCACAACCAGCCTCTGATTCTGAAAGCCCCAGACTGGCCACAACAGCCATGGTACTCCCTGTTGCTCTCAATGGCAGTGAGCAATTTGATCTCCCTCAGAGGTACAATCTACTGACTTCCTTTCAAAGCAGGGTGGTGCATCCCAGTCTCCGATCTCTGACTCAAAGCTTGGCTGTTGAGGACTTAGAGAATTCAGATTCCCATTACGCCCAAGCATTTTTAAAAGTCCTTCAGTTATAGAAAACCTTCTACTAAGAAAACTTATGCCTCAAAATGGAAAATATTTTCTGTTTGGTGTACAGACAAGGGCATAATCTCAGCACAGGCTGGCATTCCAACCTTCCTAGATTATTTGTTTTATCTGCATTCTTTGGGATTGCAGCACTTTACTCTGAAGGTTCATGTGGCTTCACTTTCAGCTTATTTCTCAGTAGGGGGAAAAGGTATCCCTAGCTTCGAATCCCATATTTAGAAGGTTCTTTAAGGGCCTTTTACATGTGTTTCCCCCTCATAGGGAACCAGTGCCAGCCTGGGATCTCAACATTTGTATTGCCCAGCCTCTGCTTCTGCCATTTGAACCGTTAGCTTCTGCAGAGCTCAGATTTCTTAACTGGAAGGTAGTTTTCCTAGAGGCACTTATCTCTGCTAGGAGGATGAGTTACAAGCCCTGTGCGTGGAAAAGGACTATTTCTTTCCACAATGATAAGGTAGTGTTGAGGACTAATAGAAAGTTCCTTCCCAAAGTAGTTTCTGATTTTCATCTGAACCAGTCCATTACCTTACCAGTATGTTTTTACTGCACACTGTAGCTCAGGTGAGCGTAGACTGCATAGCTTGGATGTGAAGACAGCATTGAGCTATTATATAGCCAGTACCAAGGATCGTAGGCAGGACAGACGGCAACTGTTCTTTACCTATGGGGAAGTAGGTAAGGGATCCCCTGGTTCAAGGAGGACTATCTCTGTGGATAGTCCAGTGTATTCTGTTCTGCTATTCAAAGGTGGGCAAGGTCACTCCTTCAGGTCTTCGGGCGCATTCCACAAGGGGCATAGCTGCCACTATTGCAGCTGCCAGAGAGGTCCCTCTGGAGATTTGTAAAGCAGCTACCTGGAGGTCAGTCCACAACTTTGCCAAACACTACAGCCTGGATACTCGGGCCAGGAGTGATAAGAGTTTTGAAAAGCTGTTTCGCAGTGTCTTTTTCCAAAATAGGTTCTGCCCACCTCCTAATGGTTCTGCTACATAGTCTGCAAAGAGTAATAATATTAGTGGATTCCTGGGGTTAGAAGAAAAAAATTACTCACCTGTAGTAATCTTGTTTTTGCCCAGGGATCCACTAATATTACTCCCCGCCCCTGGTCCTCCCCTTAGAATCACAGAAAAATACTCTATACAGCTGAGATGCTTCTCCGTATGATTGGTATGTCACCTGCTGACACATTTTGGTAATACTTAGCTGGTAGGTTCTTTTTTAAGGGTATATCTAGCTCAGAAAAGAGGACTCATTCTAGTACTGTGTTTTTGTTGGCCCTTTCTTGGCCTATTACTACTTTTTACATGGCCCTGTTGGGCATTAGCATTCTAATTGTTAATTGTTCTGTATATTATGGCCTCTTTGCAGGCTTCACAGAAATCTGAGGTAGAATGCAGGCAGGTAGAATAGGGCAGTTTGAAAATGAATGCACAAGCTAAACATTCCATAATTAGCATAGCATTCTATTTGGCTCCGGGGCAGTGCTGGCTTAAGGGAGCACTGCAAAGAGTAATAAAATTAGTGGATCCTTGGGAAGAAACAAGATTACTACAGGTGAGTAATTTTTTCTTCCCTTCCGCTGCGTGAACCCCCACCACTGTGGGACTTGTTACTGGTGTTGGCAGTGCTCGTGAGCAAGCCACTCGAACCCATGCACAGGTGAGATGTCACACCTGTCATGGAAGACTGCCTTCTTGGTGGCCATCACATCTGCCAGGAGGATCAGCGAACTCCAGATACACTCGGTGGAGTCTCTTTACCTGGTCTTCCACAGGGACAGGGTTGTCCATCGCCCCAACCCGAAGATCATTCCGAAGGTTCTTAGTTTCACCTTAACCAGGTGATCAGTCTCCCAGTGTACTTCACCAACCACACCTCTGAGGCCGAGCACAGGCTCCATACTCTGGACCTGCAGCCCACGCTCGCCTACAGTAAGGAGTGCACGGCTGGAGTTCGGGGAGAGGGTTCACCAGCTATTTGTCACCTATGCTGAAGCCACACCTGGCAGACTGCCAGCTAAGCAGATGATTGGCAGGTGAATAGTCTGCTGCATTGAGCTTTGCTATAGGGCGCCTCCCGTAGGGCTTAAGGCTCTTGCCACCAGACATGCCGCTGCCTTGGTGGCTGCTTCCAGGGACGTCCCTATCCAGGATCTCTGCAGAGCTTCTAGGTGAAAGTCAGCACACACCTTCATCTCCTGTTACCATATCGACCTTGAGTCATGTCGGGATGCTGGTTTTGGGTCCTCAGTTCTCCAGTCTCTCTTCCCTAAATGGGAGGTGGGTGTGTGTGTGTGCGCGCGCGGCATGCCCCCTCCTCCCGGCAAACTGCTTGGAGTCTGCCAGTAGTGTGGATAAGTACACCATATCCATGTCCCTCAATGAGGGTTATTCACCTGTAACTAGTTCTAGGAGTGGTAAATGGTGTACATCCACACAACCCACCCAGCCTTCCCTGTTATGTGGCACACTGTTCTTGCTTCCAGTGGTATGATCTGACGTCACAGGAATGTGCCGAGGATACCACCTGGGTGGGTGGCAGGAGCCAACTTGAAGACCTTCTGGCAAGATTTAAAGGGAAAGGAATTCTGCCAGTAGTATGAATGTACACCATATAATACTCCCAGAACCAGTTACATGAGAGTAGCTTATTTTTTTGCATGCAGTTCAAAAATGTGATTTACTAATTTTTGTTTCTAGGGACAGATATGTTGTTCATCCACACTTATTGGCAGGTCCCTTGCCGCTTTAAATCTTGCCGGAAGGTCTTCAAGCTGGCTCCTCCCACCGCCACGGGTGGTAAACCTCGGCTCCGCCCATGACGCCAGATCTTCCTACCGCTTAGAAGCTCCGTTCCCTCCTTAGCGCTTGCATGCTGACTGGTTCCTGAAAATTTCGGTCTTCAAATCATTGGAAGTGTGTTTTCTGAAACTTTGATCTTTCTTCTTCGCTACTGGCGATGGCTCAGTACTTTTCGGCCCGGGAGGCGCAGTTAGTTCCTCCAGGAGAGACTCTCATTCCGTCGTTTTTGCCTGGACTTGACTCCGATCCTCAGGCTTGCGACTTTGTTCTGCCCTTCGGTCAGCTCTGAGGACCCGCGCTGCCTGCTCGAGACTCGGACATCCGTAGTTTTTCCGCTGAGATTCCCTTGACCGGCGGGTGTCCGCTCGACTGTTTCTCAGCAGTTCGATCCTGCCGGGGAGGGGGCGGCTTCTCCCCTCTCTTCCTCGGTTGCGGCGCTTATCCCGCTCTCCTTGGGTTCAACTCATGCAGCTTCGTTCAAGGAGCTTCGTCATTCCCTCTCCTCCAAAGGAGAGGGACCCTGGAACCCTGCCGCTCGGCCTAAATCTAAGGGGCTGCAGGCGGGGTCTCTTCGTCGGCAGGAGCGGGAAGTTTCCCTTCCTCATCGGCCGACGCTCGGCTGCGGTCGAGGATGCGGCTTTGGCCACTGGCCTCACGGTGTCCCCGTCAGGTCAGCCGGCCAGGACCCCCGTCGACGTTGTCGAGTCTCTCGACCCGTCTTTTGGGCGGTCTTCTGGTGCCGCCATCCCTCCGCCCCCAGCGGAGGCTGAGGTTCTGTCCGTCCCTTCTGGTCGACAGCCCTCGGCCTTTCTTCCGAGCCGAGGGAGGAGCGGCGCCCGTCCTTCCCAGGCCCGCCTCGGTCCTCCCGAGGATTTGGCTCTGTCATCCTTCGGTAGCCGCCACCCGATCTCGGTGTTCTCGGTCGGGGCACCGGTTAAGTGGCTTTGCCGTTCTTCCCGCCCCTCCTCGGATGAGGAGCGGTTTCGATGCCGTTACGCCGCCGCCCTGAGGAACTTGTATGGCTACAGCAGTTGTTGTCCAGGTATTAATCAACCCTGATTCATTCTCCGGATAGCAGCAGCCGCCGGTCGGCAGCCGTCGAATCAGTCGAGGAGCCCTCTCCAGGGCCGGTTGCTCATCCGACCCTCGCTGCCCCTCCGCCTTTGGCGGAGCACAGGCCAGGCCATGACCTGTTCCTCAGGTTACTGCCCTCACTCCCAGCCCGCCCCGGCGACCTAAGAGTGCCTTGGCCATGGGCAGCTTTTGCAGACCCTTCGAGCCTAAAGCCGCTCTGCTATGTTTCCTAGCAGGAGGACCTGGGTCTTCCAGGAACATTCTGTAGACGTACAGCCCATCGCTCTTGATGGGTCTGCTTCAGCTCATTTCGAATTCACTGATGTAGCTGAGCCCGCCTCCAAACGGGCACCTTACTCCCTTACGGAGATTCTGGACCGAGGGGTTCTCCTGAGGCCTTCCAGTGGCTGAGGCTATCCGGGCCCAGCCTTGAGCCATGGCGGGCGGCTCACTTCCTGCCCTGCGCCTTCGGCTAGGGTGGCTCGGAGGTACCCTGTCCCTGTCGGTTCTCTGCCCGGTTTCTCGGAGCACCCCTCACCTGAAGGGGTAGTCACCGACGACGTTTTCCAATGTCTTGGAAACGCTGGGGATGTGGATAGACCCCCTGACAAGAGTCCAAAAGGATGGACTATGTCAGACGCAAGGTTTACGCTGCGTCCTCTCTAGGCCTCCGTCAGGCCAGCTTGGCGGCTCTTATGGCACACTGTTCCCACGCCCTTCTGGGCACCCTGGACGAGGTTCTACCTCATCTCCCGGCCGAACTGCGGACCACGGTCCGGCGGGTACGGGACCAGGGTAGAGCGGTGGCAAAACGGCTCCAGACGGCTCTGGATCTGGGTGACTCCTGTGCCAGATCGGTGGCGGCCGCAGTGGCCATGCGCCGCAGGGCGTGGCTGAGGTTATCCTCCTTTTCCTTGGAAACCCAGCACGAGTTGGCGGACATCCCTCTTGGGGACTGACCTTTTCGGCCCTGGAGTGGAGGGACATTTCCAAGGGCCCGAAAAGTCCGATGCCACCGGACTCAGTCACTCCCGCCCAGAGGGTCAAGGGCAGCCGTCAGCCTTCGTAAGCCTCTTGCCCTGAGCCCCAGCGGCTCAACCGCCCAGCACAAGGGCCCAGCAGGCATGCGCGGGCGGCCTGCCAGTCCAGCTGCCTTCCTCCAAAGGAAGCAGGAGGCAGGAAACCGAGAGCTCCCTCGGCTCCTTCCCTCCAAGCCTGCTCAGTGACGGCCAAGGGCACTGCCCCGGCCCGTCTGCCCCAGCCCGGTTTCCCATGGGGACAGCTCCGCACCTCGTTCTGGAGGTATTTAAGGGTAGATCCTGTCACAGGTTGCGAAAGCGGTTTCCCTTTGAGCGATGCCCCATGGGGATCTTGTCCACTGCCTCTTTGTCGGTCATACCGACACGCCTGGCCCTCTAGTTAGAGGTGATCAGGAAGGCTGCGGACCCCCCCAACCCTGGGTTCGTGTCCAGGTATTCCTGGCCTCAAACGGACGGGGGCTCGCGCCCATTCTCCTGCACACCTGGATGGTCTCTGTGCTTCTGATATTCCATCCTCAGAACGTGGCGTGTGGCTGTTTCCTGGGCCTCCAGGATGTACCTACTCCTCGTTCCATCTGTTTCTTGGGAGGCTCCTCCCCTTCTTAGCGGGGGATCTCCTTACGAGTTCCTAGCCAGGCCCTTCTTTTGCTCAGCAGTCTCTGCGGCACTGAAGGGTCTGGACGTAACCGCACCCGGAAGGCAGACTGGTCTCCCGTTACAGGAGCCAAGTGGGAACTCGTGCCTTAGTGGTGAGGCTTCTTCGGGACTAAGCTCGATTCTTGAGTCCGAGCTCGGCTCCGGGCGGACAGGGCTGAGGTTCTTCCTCCCTTACCCAGTCGGGTTGGCCGGGAAATTATGTCCTGCCAGGACCTCCTGCACCTCCTGGGCCTCAGGGCGGCCTTCCCCTAGTGGGAGGGGCCAGCCAGAGGTCACAGCGCTTCGCCCTTGGACCAGTTCGTGACTACAGCCCAGGAGTTAAGAGAACGCTCCTTAGACTGTTCCAACCCCGGCAGGAGAACATCCTGTTCGTGTTGCCCTGAGTCGGTGGTCTTCCCGACCGATGCTTCTCGGATGGGTGGGTGCCCATCTAGGGAATACAGAGTGTCACCTGGTCCTCTGAGTCCCGATGTCCTTCCTGCTTGCTGGAGCACCAGGCGGTCCGCTAGTTAGCACTGCTCGCTCTGTTTGTGCGGGTCTAGTGGTTCTAGTCCAAGTAGGACAACACTCCACTGCCGTGCTACCTACCCGCCAGGTTCGTCGATCCCTTGCCTCGGCGCCAGGAGGTTCTTCGCATTGGGTTTTAAGAGTCGAGGGTTCCCAGCCATTTGATGGCAGGAGCCCCCAATTTCCTGGCTGCTGCCCTAAGCCAGGCATAGGCTGCGCCTCATCAGTGGTTCCCCTGCCGGAGGTAGCACAGGATCTTCTCCCTCTTCCCTCCAGGGAGAATACGAGGCCGAGACTGTTTTATGCCCGCCCCCTCAGCAAGGCCTGCTGTAGGGGATGCCATCGGGCCACGGACCCCGGGCCCTTCCGTGCGTCTCCCCCATTTCCCTTGACCTACGGGCAAGGCGAGGAGGGACTTGGCGCAGGTGATGCTGGTAGCCCCAGACTGGATTGCCAGCTCTGGTATCCAGCTCTCCTCAGTCTCAGCCCCAGGCTCCCAAGGCGGCTTCTAGTCCGCCCGGTCCTGTCTTTCCTTTTCAGGGGAAGGTTATCCATCTGGACCTTCAATCCCTGCACCTGTAGGCCGACCCCTGTGCGGCTAAGGGCCAGGCCTAGGGTCCTTCGGCAAGGTCCTCGACCTTTCGAGGTGTCCTGCTAAGAAGTCGGCCAAGATGCTCGTCTTCTGGGAGAAGTTCTCCTTTTTGAGGATGGGGTAGGCCTTGCCCTCCCTCGTCCCTGGGCGAGCATTCCGGACCATCTGCGGTCCATCCTTAAACCAGGGCTTCGGCCGACGACCCTCTAGGTGCTTCTGCGGGTCACCCCTGTCTTCCGGGTGCGGGGCGGAGAAGGTGGTCTGGCACTTCTAGGTCTCGATCACGCCTCCCCTTTTGGGGAGAGTATCCCCGTTTCTGTGGGATCCTTGCTGGTATGGGCTTAGCTCATGAGCAAGCCATCCGAACCTTTTGCACAGGTGCGAGTTTCCCCCACCTGTTATGGAAGAACACCTTCTTGGGGCTACTCTGCCATCCAGAAGGTGGGGAGAGTTCCAGGCGCTCCTTTAATCTCCCTATCCAGTCTTCCACAGGGACTAGGTTGTCCTGCGCCCCACCCAAAGTCCTTCCGAAGGTGGTGGCGGAGTCTTCCTTTCGGGGGTATTGCCTCTGTCGGGGTTTATCCCCATTCACACCTCGGAGGCCGTATACAGGTTCCATAGGAACCTGTTTAACGCTCACCTACCTAGGGAGCGTAAAGCTAAAGTTCGGGAGAGGTTCGCCAGCTGTTTATCATCTTTGCTGAAGCCGCATCTGGCAGACTTGCAGCCAAGTGGACGACGAGCATGTAGGTCACCCCTGCATAGGTCTCCACTATAGGCGGGCGGGCATGGAGCCTCCCAGAGGGATAAGTGCTCATTTTTACCCGTCCTTCCGCTGCATCGGTGGCTGCTTCCGAGGATACTCCGGTCCAGGATATCCGCAGGGCTTCTGCCTGAGAGCAGGCTTTGCTGTTCCCTTCCACATCGACCTGCTGCGCCCGGGTGCTGGTCGGGCCTCGGCTCTCCAGTCCTTTCTACCTAAGTAGGGGTGTGCACCTTGCCTCCCTCCTCCTGAACTGCTAGGAGTCTGCCAGTAAGTGTGGATGAACAACATATCCATGTCCCTAGAAATACAGGTTACTCACCTGTAACAGGAGTTCTAGGAATGGTATATGTTCATCCACACGACCCACCCGGCCTCCCCGGCTTCGACGCACAACCTGGCTTCCAGCGGGCTAGATCTGGCGTAATGGGGCGGAGCCGAGAGTTTTACCACCCGGGTGGGTGGGAGGAGCCAGCTTGAAGACCTTCTGGCAAGATTTAAAGCGGCAAGGGACCTGCCAATAAGTGTGGATGAACAACATATACCATTCCTAGAACTCCTGTTACAGGTGAGTAACCTGTATTTTCCTTGCTTTATTTGCTGTGGTTTTTTTATTGTGCAGCACTCTACGCCCCTGGGAATGGGTGCCAAACATTTACTTACCAGATGCATGACATATTGTATGTACAACTGTATTATGTGCTGCCTCACTGCTGTTTGCCTAGTTTTGTTTTTATTGCAAATTGCAATAAAATTCAATGACTAAAAAAGTATAGATGCACAAGTTCCTAAAGGTATAAATAAATTTGCTAACTTTGTTAGCATGTGTTACAATAAATGGCATGAACACATCTTGTTTACAGGTACTCCCTTTTGGAGTAGTAGTCTAGGAATCTGCTCTTGTTCAGCATTGTGTATACCATTCAACTACTGTTTTTTATTGTGTTTTTTTTTTCCTCTGTGTACTCAGTCATTACTGCTGCTCTGTTTGACGTCTGAAAAGAAATGCAGTGACTTGGGCATCTGTGGAGACTAGTGGGGGGGATTTAAGAAGGGTGTTAGGATGTTTTCTTTACCAAGTTGGTGGTGGAACAGCAGAATAGACTGCCATAAGAGGTGGTGTAGGTGGGGAATTTTAATGGTTCAGCATTGGGTGAGACCGATTCAGGGGCTTGGTAGCACCAACAAGTCAGGTAAGGAAGGGTGGGTAAAAGTAAGGGGGGCAGCCTGGAAAATCAAGGGGTTGATGAGAGTTGAACCCTATTCAGCAGTTGGTCATGGAGTAACAGGTGAGGAAGTCTTGAAAGACTGGATGAACTTTAGAAAGATGTCACTATTTCATCTTTGTGGTAGGAGTGAGGCCTGTTGTCCTGGAAAGTTGAGATTCTTTTCCTAACACTACCACCTGCCTATCTGCACTACTCAATGGTGGGAATGCCTTAGGTGTTTCTTTTTTATATGAAATTCCTAAGAGAGTGCAGCAGGAACTACTTTAACCCGATAGTTGGAGTTCTGACTGAAATATGCTTTTCCCTGCAGATGCTGCTGTTTACACACATACGACTTGCCCACGGCTTTTCCAATCACAAAAAGAGGCTTCAAGCTGTCCAAGCCAGACTACATGCAATATCAATATTGGGTAAGAGACCAACAGAAACTTAGTAGCACAGACACTGACTCCCTTGGGAGTGGAGACCCTCTGTGCCCTTTGTAGTCATCTTCTTATCTATGGTATTTATTTCCTTATCAGTGATATACTTAAACAGTATATGGATGTCAAAATTCACTAGAATACTGTAACCTCTTGTAGAGTACGTTGGGCCGGGAGGAGGTCATTCTGTTACTGGGTTTACTTGGTTTGGTTGGACAAGAGGCTAAAAGCCCATCAAATTTGTCCCTCACTCCTAGTGGGTGTATTTTTTTAATAGACTTAGAGATCAAGTAACTACCAAGCTTGGTTGGCTTAAAGAAATTCTGAATTACTCATGTAATGGTCAGTTTGTTGGATCTGCATTTCAGAGTGTGCACTATTCAGATATTTTACAATCACCTCTGTAGTTTATATGTTGTTACTTCAAACAACTTGAAGTCTTGCTGTATTCTGACAAGTGCAGTTAGCTCCAGCCTTTAAACTGCCCCGGAGAACAAAGGGTTAACTTTCTATGCAGAGCATAGAATGCTGAGCCCGAGCTCGGTTGATGTCTGTTTCCCTTTGAAAGCTAACCGTCAGATTCTTTACTCCACCTCACTGAACAGTCGCTCTGGAGATTTCTCCTGCAGCTCGGTTCGAAAGTCGGTTGAGGTGTCATTTTTTCATCGGCTTCTAACCGGAAACGTTTCCTGCATAGTTGGTTCAGTCTGTCTGTGGTACCATGAGTATTAGATAAGTTTTGTACTGTGTTTTCTGTGTGGAACTTGTAGAAAGTGTGGATCGGTTCGACTGAACCGATCATTTTTGCTTAATTCTTGTTAACTTTAGTGTGTGGTTACTGGTCCTTATTGGTTCTTTAAAAAAAAAAAAAAAAAAAGTGTGAAACTTTTTTCCAAGACCCGTGACATGGTTAGGAACTGATAAGGGAGTCTTGCCTGGCGGTTAGGTTGGCCATGTCTGAGAAACCCAAGAAAAAAACTGGGCCCACTGGGTTTCAACACTGCAGTGAGTGTTGGGAGGTCTTTGCTAAGGCCGATCCCCACACCACCTGTGTGTGTTGTCTGGGGTTTGAACACCTCTATTCAGACTGCCAAATTTGCACAAATTTTCCCAAATCTACCCATGAAGAGATTAAGTAGAGTAGACTGAGGGAAAAGGAGGCCGAGAAGTCCGCTCACCCGGATGGCCAGCCCGGTTCGGTTCCGACCGAACCAGGAGTGGTGCCCTTTGACCAGGGTGATACTACTTCAGGCAAAAGGAGAGCCGATCCCAAGGGGTCGGTTCCGACTAAAAGCGCAAGGAAGAATCATCCGGTTCAGATCCAGAAGTCCATGTTCCGACCGCCGAAGAAATAGCCAGAGCGATTCGGATTGTGGAATCGCTTCCCCCGGTTCACGACTATACTTTGGAAGAATTTTATGAACTGGAGTTTGAAGATGATGATGGTGATGGTAAAAGTCTAGATCTGCCTGTGGAACCGGACATCTCCCCAGACAGACCTTCAGGTGTATCCCCTCCTAGGCTTTGAGTCCCCTTCCCACTTTAAGTTCTTCAGACAGGTGGCTGAGACCCTCCAGCTTCCTATGGAAGAGGCAGTGGAGGATCAGGAGGAGCCTGATTTTGTAGAAATGATGGACTTCCCAGAGTCCAGGAGACTGTCTATTCCCCTCCACAAATCTTTTGGTAAATGGACACACAAAATTCTGAAGTCTCCCAATTCTACCTCCTGTGGACAGAAGAATGGACAAGAGGTATACACTCTCAGGCTCAGAAACTGAGTTTTTATATCAGCAATGCAGCCATGTTGGGGTTGTGCCGGCTACTGCCTGTGATAAGGCAAGCATTCCCTTGGCTTCACCCCCCCCGCCCCAAAAAAAAAAGACAGACTCTAGTAAGATTGTTGCTATGGCAAAAAAGCTGTATGTGGCATCTTCCTTGGGACTCAGACAGGCGAATTATATGGTCTATACAGCTAGGTACCAGAAGTCCAGGTGGGACACTATACTGGCACTGGCTAAACGGGCTTCCCCCCAGCTAGCCAAGGAGCTGGAGGCTGTGGCTGCAGATGGGATTGAGGCATCTAAAGTTCAGTTTCATGCTGCTGTGGACTCTAATGTGTCAAGAGTCATGGCTACATCTGTGGCTCTTCGGAGAATGGCTTGGCTCAGATGTACTAGCCTCTCGCAGGATACCCAGGCTAAGGCCATGGATTTTCCTGTAGTGAGTAATTCTGTGTTTGGGGAGCAGACAGAGAATTACATGAAGAAAATGGATGAGTACAGGACCACCTACAGGAGTGCTCGGGCCAAGGAGAGGCAGGCAACTCCTCAAAGGCAGCAGTCTAGGGGTAGGCCTTTTCAAAGGCCTTTTTACCTAGCAAAGGCCTCTTCTTCCTTTTCACAGAGGGGATTCTTCAGAGGGAGAGGCAGAAGGGGGATGAGCAGGGCTGCATCCACTCCTCAGCCTATGGCCCCTGCCAAGCAGGCACCCTAATGGGCCTGCCCGGGTCGACTCTCCTTTTCTAGTAGGGGGCAGACTGGCTTACTTTGTCCAGGACTGGATGTCTGTTACATCAGACAAGTGGGTCCTGTAAGTAGTACGCCAGGGACTAGTTCTCAGCTTCAGAAAATTTCCAAAGATGAGAGCCAGATCTTTTCCACCTGCAAATCTCTTGGAAACCCTTGCCCTAGATGTAGAGGTTTCATCTCTTCTGGCCTTAAGAGCCATAGAGAGTACCTACCCTACACTGGGGCAAAGGGCTGTACTCCAGGTACTTCCTGACCCCCAAAAAGACAGGGGAGTGGCGACCCATCCTAGACCTAAGATATCTAAACAAACATCTTTTAAAACCAAAGTTCAAGATGGTAACTCTGGGAATAATCCATCCCTCCCTCTCTAAGGCCGGGGGACTGGCTAGCCTCCCTGGACCTCAAAGATGCCCACTTTCCCATTCCCATCAGGTGCTCCCACAGAAAGTACCTCTGGTTCGAGTTGCCCTCAGGCCACTGTCAGTTCAGAGCAATGCCCTTTGGCTTAACCTCAGCCCCAAGGGTTTTCACAAAGTGCCTGGCAGTAGTAGTTGCCTTTCTAAGAAGGCAAAAGATCTCCATTTTTCCATATCTGGACGATTGGCTAATAGTGGGCCAGTCTCCAGACCAAGTCAAGTCTGACCTGCAAGTGACCCAGCAAGTGCTCACTTCTCTAGTATTTCTTCTCATCCTTCCCAAGTCGGTTCTCAAACCAGTCCAGCTTCTTACCTTTATAGGGGCAGAACTGGACAGTCAGAGCAAGGGCCTTTCTTCCCCTGGAAAGGGCAAGGGCTGTTATAGAACTAGCCTCTTCCTTCAGCCTTAGGGTATCTCGACCAGCAAGGCATTTCCTCCAGCTCTTGGGCCACATGGCAGCTTCAACAGCAGTGGTCCAAGGGGCAAGATTCCAGATGAGGGATATTCAGTTCCATCTGAGAGCTTTTTGGTCTCAGAGGAAGGATTCCCTTACCAAACTGATCCCAGTGACTCTGACCTTGAATCCAAGCCCTTCAGTGGTGGCAGGATAAGGACAATTTAAGACAAGGGGTCCCTTTTGCCACTCAGCCTTATTCTATGGTCCTTACCACGGATGCTTCTCTTCTGGGCTGGGGAGACCATCTGGGGACCCTCACTGCCCAGGGACTGTGGTCCCCCCAGGAATCCCTTCTCCATATCAATTTCCTAGAACTTAGGGCAGTTTTTCTGGCCTTGAAAGCTTTCTCTGTCAGTGCAGAACAAGGTGGTTCAGGTCAGAACGGACACCACCACCATGTGGTACATCAACAAGCAGGGAGGCACTCGGTTCACAGCCTTGTGCATGGAAGCCATGAAATTGTGGTCCCTGGCTTATTCCCTGCAAACCTCTAGTAGCAGTGCACCTTCCAGGAAGGACATGTGCTAGCAGATGCACTGAGCAGGATCTCTCAGGGCCATCATAATGGTCCTGGACCCTCAGGTGTTTAAAGTGATTTTGTCAAGGTGGGCACTCCAGAGATCTCTTTGCAGCCCTGGACAATCACCAACTTCCTCTCTTTTGCTGCAGACCCCCAGTGTTGGGCTCGGTCCCTCTGGATGCTCTGATTCTGAATTGGGAAGGGAAATTTCTGTATGCCTTCCCTCTCTTCCCACTCCTGTTCAATGTTTTAGTCAAAATAAGGTCTCAACCTTGCAAAGTGATTCTGATTGCTCCAGATTGGGCCAGACAGCCTTGGTACTCCCTGTTGTTGTCCCTAGCAGTCCATCTTCCCCGTCTCTTCCCAGGAGCTACAGCCTGTTAACATCCTCTCAGGGGAGGATTTGGTACCCCAATCTTCAGTCACTCAATCTCAAGGCATGGCTCTTGAAGAGTTAGAGTTGGCAGATCTGCATCTTTCTCAGGGGGTTCTGCATATTCTCAAAGCTTCTTGAAAGCCCTCCACCAGAAAGACTTACAACTCTAATTGGAAGAGATTTCAGCATTTGGTGTTCTAAAAAGCATATTTCCCCAGATACTGCTGAATTGCCTACGGTTCTGGATTAGATGGTTCCGCTTAATGGCCTAAGCCTCAGACCAGCTACTCTTAAGGTACTTGTGAGCTGTTTCTGCGTTTCTGTCTGTGGGGAAGTCTTCCTCACTATCTTCTCATCCTGTGTTCTGTAAATTTTATTAAAGGATTGCTTCACACCAGTCCTCCTTTTAGAGACCCTGCCCCTGCCTGGGATTTGAATGTTTGCATTGCTCAACTTATGCAACCTCCTTTTGAGCCTATGTCCTCAGCAGAGCTTAAGTACTTGACTTGGAAAACTGTGTTCTTGGTAGCCATTATCTCTGCCAGGCGTATCTGTTTTCCTCACTGATCATTCTTCCTCAGGAGAGAAGGCTACACAGTTTAGATGTTAAAAGAGCCCTTAGTTACTACATAGAGCGTACCGAGGGTCACAGGTTTGACTCCCTCCAGTTGTTCCTCACTTATGGAGAAGTGGGAAAGGGCAAACCTGCCACCAAGAGAACTATTCCCAGGTGGATCGTGTCTTGTATACAATTCTGCTATGAAAAACTGGGAAAGATTCCACCCTCAGGCCTGAGGGCTCACTCTACAAGAGGTACGGCTGCTTCCCTGGCTGCTGCCAGGGATATCCCTCTTTTAGAAGTTTGTCAAGCAGCCATCTGGAAAACAGTCTATACCTTTACCAAGCATTACTCTCTGGATATCCAGGCTAGTAGTGATGCTCGGTTTGGCACAGCAGTACTTCAGAGCCTGTTCCCAAAGTAGGTTCTGTCCCTCCTCCATGGAGGTACTGCTTGGTAGTTTGCACTTGTCAGAATACAGCAGGACTTCAAGTTGTTTAAAGAAAAAAAATTACTCACCTTAGTAATTGTTTCTTCTATTGGAGTCTTGCTGTATTCTGACCTCCCTCCCTGCCTCCCCTCTCAGAACCTGGTTTTGGGATAAGGGTGGGCAGGTGCAGTGTTGCACCTCAGGGGTGCTCTTTTTACACCCTCTTTTGTGTGGGTGTTTTATTATATTCCTGTTTGGGTTGGGTTTTGAGTTTTGGGTTTCCTGACTTGAGTTGTCTTTTGGTAATCCAAATCTTTTTGTTGCCAGTTGGCTATTAAGTTTTTTTTACAATTTCCACGTAGAATAGCTATTAGAGTGTTGCTCGTAAGAATCTGACTGTTAGCTTTTAGAGGGAAACGGACAGACATCAACCGAGCGAGTTCAGCATTCTATGTTCTGCATAGAAAGATTAACCCTTTGTTGTCCGGGGCAGTTTAAAGGCTGGGGCTAACTGCACTTGTCAGAATACAGCAAAACTCCAATAGAAGAAACATAATTACTAAGGTGAGTAATTTTTCTTCCTGTTCCTTTGTATATAGGTCCTCAATTTTAGCAGTTGTCGCTTATGTAATCTTCCTTCTCTGGCAGCAGTTTTGCTGATTTAGTGCCTCATCGCTCTGTAATAAGGAATCTGATTTCTTTGTTATATAATCATGTATTTCAGTTCTTTTTTGGATTTAGTGAGGTGGTTAGACCGTTCTCCGTTTTTTCCGTTTGTTGCATCTCTTAGCATCTTTGTTCTTTAAGCTTTCTGCCCGATATCTCGTGCCTCCTTCTTGTATATTGCTGCAGAGAATCATTTCCCCCTCAGTACTTTACTGATCTCAGATGTATATGGCATTAACACCTGGAGTTTCATCGTGTGTTGGCTCCAGTATAGGCTGGCCTCTGCTGCTAGCTGGGATGGGTTGTAAAAGTCTGGGAGAAGGCTTAGGGCACCTCTTTCCAGACTCTCAGTCTTTATAATCTGTTTTAGCTGGTGGACAAGACTCTGCTCTGAATGGATACTTTTTCCTGAGCAGATAGATTTTTTCTTCAGATTTTCATGCGGTGTAATCTTGCGCAGCAGCAGCACAGGATGATTAGTTTTTCTGTATTGCAGCAGGGGCTCAGTCTTTAGGTTGGGAACCAGGGCTGCAGTGTCTGGTAGGGTTGCGGTAACCCACACTCTTTCTGGTGCCTGGTGGGGCTGATTATTGGCAGAAACGGGAAAGACCGTGTCAGTGTTTGGTGTGCCACTTAAAAAAAAAAAAAAAAAAACAGAACAGGCAAGACCAGATTAAGAGCACCACCACTGTCAAAACAGAACAGACTACAAAATTCAGGTATCGAATATATTTATCAAATGTAAAAACATATACTTAAATATCCATGTGTGGTCGCCCTTTATGGAAATGTCAGCAGGAAACATGCAAACCTCAGACTGGTCTCGTCTGTTTGAGCATCATCAGGGAGTCTGTTTTTGATACCTGAATTTTGTAGTCCATTGTTTTGACAATGGTGATGCTCTTATTCCTTTCCTGCCGGGGCTAGTTATTAGCCTGCCCTGCTGAAAACAAGATCCTGTGGGTCGGAACTGCAATGCAGTGGTGCTGGACAGGTTGGGTTATGAAGGCTGCCAGCCCTGGAAAACAATAAAACAAGAGTAAACTGCACTGTTCTCCAGACCTGTAGAAATTAGGCTTGGCACACTTGAGTTGGAAAAGTATTTATTGTCATCAGAAATGCTAAAACAACCAGTCGTAGAAATGCAGATCCAGCCCCAAATAAACTGCTTAAGTAGCTAAAGTGTTCAGACAGCCTCAGAACAGACCTTGGCTCACTTGCTCCAGTGCTTCTCTCAGTGAGCTTCATCGGGCCGGGGTATTGGGAACGGGTCCCTTCCTCTATTACCTGTAAGATGCTGCCACTCATGGTTATACGAGTGGTTTACCGTGTGACTAAGTGCATGACAGTTTATCAAAGTACAGGACATGACGGACCACGAGAAGGGTATAAATGAATTGTCAAGAAGAAAACTGCATGGCAAAAAGACCAAAATAATTATTGGCATGTAGCACAGAATTATCACACGTACTGATGTGAATCAAAACTAAAACAAAATATGTAATTGTAGTTTAAAGTGATTTTCTCACTTTACTGCACTGCGTCTTGGCTTACTTGGTATCATACCTTAGGTAGACGTAAATCAGTTCCCACCATATTCACTATTTAATGCTTTGTTTTTTTGCAGTAAGGCATATTTTGCCCCCAAAAAACTGAGCCAGACGAGTCCTTCATTTCCGAGCCGAGGAACATGCCCCTGCGCTATGACATTGTGCAAGGAAGAGTGCGGGGACACGCCCCATTGACATGAATGGGGCTCCACTTTGCGTCAGATTTAATACCATATTATGGGCAGTTGGAGATTCATGAAGGACACCGCTCGACTAAAGAGGCCCTTGTTAGTAGTGTGTGTCCTTCATTAATTTCCAACTAGCCATCATATGGTATTAAATCGGATGCAAAGTGGACTCCCTGGGGTGCGTCCCCTCGCTTTCCCTTGCTCAGCATCATGGCATGGGGGCATGTCCCTCAGTGCAGAAATTTAAGGAATCTGCTGGCAGTTTCTGGGGGGCAAAATACGATGCCTTGTAGCAAAATAAACACAAAGCATTAAATAGTGAATATGGTGCAGATTGATGTACATGGACCTAGGGTATACTACAAAGTAAGGCAGGACCCAATCTGTCAATCACTAAGTGGTGCCATCTAAAGGCATTCTTAATAAATGCTGCTGCAGGAAATGCTTATTTAAGATCAGTAATAACAAAGCAAGAATAATTCAAATCCTGAAACAATACTGAGAAATTAGAAAAATGGAGAAAGAGAGGTTTTGTCTGGAGGTTGACGGTGCTCATCCATATCTTTCAAACTTTCATTTGTAGGAGAAATTTCCAGAGGATTCACATGACTAGTAACTCCAGGCGAGTTTGTAGGGGAAAGATAGAGGTGTAAATTCTGTGCAGTACCCAAAGGGAAAAATAGAAGGTAGATACTTAATGGCTCATATCAACCAGATAGCATTCATTCAGTTTTAAACAATATTATATACATAACCAATTGCAGTCTTACTTAAAGAAATGGTGTCAGTCTCACTGATCATTATGCCTACAAGGTTTGTCACTCTTGAATCTGTGGATCCTATTTCCCTTCTTAGTAGAAATTTCACTCTATCCCCACCTCTGTTAGGGACTTCAATGCATTCCAGCCCTACACATTTCAGAAGAAGTGGGTATGTCATGTGCTTTGAAGAAATTATTTCCATGGGTGTGTCTTTGTTAGCTGTGGATCCAACATGCTCCTGTCTCTTGAATCCTAGTTTAATTCCTGACCATTCTCCCCACATACAGAATTTGGCAAGGGCGCCATAGTACATAAACAAACATGGTATCACATGGTATGAATTCCGTTATTGCAGCCTTAGTGCCAGTGTTGGGGCAGGTGAATTCTTTATACAGATTTGCAAATGTTGCACCGCTGGCATCTGAAAGTCATGTGGTTTAGTAGGAAGCCAAGTGTTACATGAGGCCTTGTTGCCCTTTCAAATGGCTATGAAAAAGTTCGTCGTAAATGGTTGGAGCTTTGCTGAATAAATTCTGCTATATAACCGCTGCATGAAATTTGGATTTTCTCCAGGTCTCCCAGACTGTTTATAAATCGAAGGTAGAAACAGAGCTTGAACAGCAGACAGAAATCAACTCATACACACAACCACAATTGGAGAGAAGAAAGGTCACTTTAGCTAAATTTTGTTACAGAATTTAATAATTGGTCTGGTGGGATTGTGAATGTTCTTTACAGGAACTGGCCTATTCTCATGGGGGATCCTGCAGTAGCAGAAGCAGTGGGAATTAGGGCCCATATTTCTACAGTAAACCCACAAGGATTATTTAAATGCTATAAATTACTGACAATTAGTAAATTCTGTCTTAAAGAGCTAGTGGAGCCAAAACAATAGTCAGTTATACCTTTTATTTTTGTAGTTTTGTTTTTCTTATTGCTCATTAGAAAGTCTTGCATGATAATATTGTGCTGGATGTGTGGAACAGTTCTTAGCCTGGCAGTTGACATATCTTTAGCAGCCCCGGCCCCCAAAGTCTACCTCATCAGCATTGTGATCTCACTGACAGTGATACCACATGTGGCTGACCTGGCAGCCACTCTTTCTAAGCAGCACTGATGTCAGTCAGGGTGGTGGTGGTGGTATGGGGGGAATAGGGGATAGATATGTCAGCAGCCAGACAGACTGCTGTCTCACACATCATATCTGCTAACATCAAGTAAACAATCTTCTAATTAACTATAGGGCCAAGAAAAAGTGCTTCAGATATAAAAGGTAATGAGTGACTGCTTTTAAAAACTATTAGTTTTAGGCAGTACATTACCTCTTTAAGCCTGCTTCTACACCACAGCCAGACCTATCCCTCAGGGTCCTCCAGAGTATTTGGCTTAGACGCGCTCCTGCCTCCATGCTGTCTTGAAATGCACCCTCTCCCCAAGTGGGGAAGAGAGCCCAGTCTACCTACACATTTCTTTGTCAAGTTGGCATCTGAGGATTCTGGATACTTCACTGTGTCCACTGGAGGCCATCAGGCTGACTGGGAATTTTACATTTTTTTCCCTCCTAAGGATGCAGACACTCATGCATATCCAAGTGGTATGTGCATGCCATGGTGTGCTGCTGCACTGGACCTTGGTCTTCTTCCTCCCCTCTCACAACAACCTCGACTGCACAGCCAGCTGTGGTCATCCAGAATCCTTTAGGAACTGGGGGCAGAATTAGCAGCCCCAATGGCACTTCTATTCACGAAATCCTTGAAGAGCAGTGTGGTACCCGAAGACTGTAAAAAGGCAGTAGTATTTCCACTTTACAAATCAGGCAGTTGTGAAGAAGCTAGTAATTAGACTGGTGAGCCTCATGTCTACAGTAGGGAAACTAATGGAGACACTATTCAGAGGATCATAGCATTCCTCTCAACTAGCGGCTGACAAGATCCTAAACAGCATGGTTTCACAGCAGGTAGGTCGTGCCAGACAAATCTGCTCGAGTTTTTTGACTGCTACAAAAATAGAGGATGATGGGGCAGTAGATGTGGTCTACCTAGACTTTAGTAAGGCCTTTGACTTGGTTCCACACAGAAGGCTGGTAAAGAAGCTTAGCCACACGGGTTGGTCCAGAAGTAGTCAGCTGGGTACAAAACTGGTTACAAGGCAGAACCCAGCGGGTACAGGTTAATGGAGTGCAATCGACGGAAGGCGGGGTGACCAGCGGGGTGCCCCAGGGCTCTGTGCTAGGGTCTGTGCTCTTCAGTGTTTTTATAGCAGGCGTCACTGATGAACTGGAAGGGAAAGGTGTCTGTTCGCAGATGATACCAAAATATGTAGCAGGGTGGACACTCCAGAAGGAGTGAGCAAGATGGAAGCTGACCTCAAGAAACTAGAATGGTCTGGAGTGTGGCAGCTGAGATTTAATGCCAAAAAGTGCAAGGTCATGCACATGGGAACGAGAAATCCAAGAAAGGAGTATTACCTAGGAGGCGAAAAACTGGCAGCCTCGAACCAGGAGCGAGACCTGGAAATCATAATCTGATGACTTGAAGGTTAGTAAGCAGTGTGAGAAGGCAGCGGTGAAGGCCAACTGAACGCTGGGAGGGGAATCACGAGCAGAAAGAGGTGGTGGTACTACCAGTGTATAGCTCGATGGTTAGGCCTCACCTGGAATATGGAGTCCAATTTTGGAGGTCTCGCCTCAGGAAGGACATTGACTGGGTGGAAACAGTACAGAGAAAGGCAGCAAAAATGATTCTGGGTCTGCAGTACATGTCCTATGAGAAAAGACTTGGGCAACTGAATATATACTCCCTGGAGCAGAGAAGAGGGAGAGGGGACTTGACTGAAACATTCAAGTACATAAAAGGTATTAACAGGGTACAGGCACAGAAACCTTTTCACTTCAAGAAGAGCTCCAGAACCAGGGGACATGACCTCAGGCTGCAAGGAGGGAGATTCTCTACCAACATCAGGAAGTTTTTCTTCACAGAAAGAGTGGTGGACGCTTGGAACAGCCTGCCCCAAAGGGCTGTGGGGGTCAACACTGGGGGATTCAAGAATGCATGGGATAGACACAAGGGAACTCTGACTACAAAGGGCAACTAGTGTCAAAATAGGTCTAAAACAAATGGGCAGACTAGATGGACCTAGCTGTCTCCTTCTGCCGTCAACTTCTGTTTCTTTTCTATGTCAAGCAGGTGGCAGTACAGCAGCGAGGGCAGTAACTTCCCTCCCAGCAAGAGAACATCCCCGGGACACTATCTTTCCTCCTCCCTGTCCCTCAATGACCAAAACTCGTTCTGAACTAGTCAGTGGCGTCAAGTGGTAGCACTACGTCTGCATCAGGCTGGCTGGCATCTTCTTTGACCTTTTCTTTCTGTCGGTCTTGTTTTAACTCGATCCCACCTGGGAACCTGTACCTTCATTTTAGTTAAAACAAAATAAAAAAAAAAAAAAAAGTTTTCTTGAGTTTAAAAGAGGGGAGTGTAGAACTATGGCGTTGGCCTGCCACATGGTTGCTGATGTCAGCATAAATTTGTGTATGAATGTATGATCTTACTTAGAGAGACCCCATGCAGTAGGTATTCACATATAGGACTGACCTGCCAGGCATCAAGACCCCACAGAAAAATTTCTAGCTAGCAGTCTCTGGCGGGGACCGCTCCCACGTTAGGTGACCCAGCGTCATACAAGGTCAGTATAAAGGGGCGGTCTCCTATGCTTGCCTTCCAGTTCTTTCCCGCCGTTGGCTTGTGAAAGTTCCTCCCGGTAGAATCAACGCTTGTCACTTTTGTCGGTCCATTAGTTTTCAAACTTTTTGATCTATTTCTCTGTTTTTTCAAGTTCTCCTCTCGATTCGCTGTGTATGTCGTCCCAGACGCCCTCTGAATCTCAAAAATAAGTGACTCGCGTGGTTCCCAACTTCCACACAAGGACTGCCACTCATTGTGCCTCTTCTGTCTGGGCCCAGACCACTCTGTGGAGAAGTGCCAGCACTGCCAGAAATTTAACTCCGCTACCCGCAAAAGAAGGCAGCAGTCCCTGGAAACCCATACTCTAAAGAAAAGGATGGTCTCCATGGAAAAAGAGCTAAAGAAACTCAGGCAGGCATCCACTTCCCCGAAGGTCACAAGAGTGACAAGGAGAAGCACCGGGAGCGGGAAATGGCTTCCACAGCAGCCGCGACACTGGCTGGAGTTGCAGCACTTAAGGTAACGTCCCCTCTGGGGATCGCTCCACGACGGCCATCTTGGTGATGACTAAGAAGGCGTCGTCCCTGCAGTCTGGCTCGTGCCCTTCGGGAGCCTCAAGGGCAAAGGAGGCCTCCGCTTCTGGGAAGGCTGCTTCTACCATGCGGCCTTCGGGTCAGAGCGGGTCCAGTAAGTCAGATGTCTGTCTCACCGACTCCCGCTCGGACAAAGCTGCAAATCAGCTTACCCCTTTTTGGGGGGGGCGCGCCCAGCCAAATCTCTGCCCGACAAGGCCACATCCCCTGCGTGGCCTTACTCTGACAGGGAGTCCGATAAGTCTGACGTTTGCTCCTTGCCTGCCCGGATTCGGCCGATTAAGTCAGATGCCGGTCCCGACACCCGCCCGACCAAGAAGCCTGTGCCAGACCCTAGGATCAGTTCACCCCAGGCTCTCGCAACGTGCTATGTTGCCTCTGAGGTCCCCTAGCTGCCTCCTCAGGTGACCCCAGGATTTTAATTCTCCTTCCCTGGTAGTCACGGGAGATACTGAGATGCTGCCATCCGGGAATCCTCCTTTAGAGCCAGATACCCTGATGACGGATCCTTGGATGCCGGTCTCGACTCTGGCATACCAGACTCCATCCGGCATCCCCTTATCGTCAGATCTTTCGGACCCTGTTGAAGGCGTACCTACGCCGGGCCTGCCGCCTGCGGAGCCAGCATTACCATAGTCTGGCCCACCAGCTGGGCCTCTGCCAGGTCTCTCTGCTCCATCAGAGCTCCTGGCACCTGGGTATCTGATGCCACAATAACCGCCACCTCAGTACCCAGCGCTGCAGTATCAGACGCCGCAGTACCAGACTCCCCAATACCTGACGCCGGGCTACCTGCCGTCTGGTTATGGATACTCCTCCTGTGGATATCCTCAATATCTGTATCTCCCTCCTCCTCCACCTCTGCTGCCCACTCCCCAGTCGCTTGCAGATCTGAAGGAAACACTGGCCTCCTGGTGGGCTGAGGCCAAGACTCTACTCACTAGGGAGGTCAAGAGTTGTCTGCCGATGCCAGACCCTATACAGGATCCCCTATGTCGGAGACGGGAGACTCCCTCCCCCCTTCCTGAAACCAAAGAGAGAGCCCTCCCTGGCGCCCACGGAGGAGATACACCTCAGGAATTTCCCAAAGGGGCAGTCCCTCCCCCTCGTAGGGAGGATTCTTCCTTCTCATCAGACACGTGTGACGTGGACGGGACACTCTGATTACGAAGACGAGCCTGTACTCCAGATCACCCCAGGCCAAGGACTCCTCCGAAGTCTTCTCCAGAGGATCCCTCCTTTCTGGAGTTATTGAGGAAAATCCAGGAAGTCCATCAGTGGCAATCACTGGAGCCAGACCCGCAGTGTAAAACTCTCTGCTCATCTGGATCTGCCCGAGGTAGCTTCTATGCTGATTTCCACCCTGGAGAGAGCCTCACGCGGATCTTGTTTCCACCATTTGGAAACAACCTGCTGTGTTGGCCCCCTTTCCGAGGAAGGCGGACAGGCTTTACCAGGCTCCTGAGGGTGTAGATTTCCTTAACTTACACCCCAAGGTGGACTCAGTCGTCCTCAGGGCCGCTCCACAAATCCTAAACACCTCGGCTCTGCCTGATAATGAATCCTGGCTTCTGGACCAATACGGGAAGATGTATTCCTCTTCTATCCTGGGTATTAGGGTCCTGAATTATGTGGCAGATATAGGGGATTTCCAAAAGACCATCCTTAGTTAGGTGGAATCCAAATTAGACTCCCTTCCTGAGTCTCGGACTAAGCAGGAAGTGGTGGATCTAGTCTGTTCTGCTTGTTCGGCCAGTCGGCACATGCATTGTGCCACTTACAACGCAGTGGACACAGCTGGAAGGAGCTCGGCTTTCGCAGTAGGCCTACGGCGCCATGCCTGGCTCCGCCTGTCAGGTTTGATCCCTGAAGAGCAATCTGCTATCCAGGATGCTCCCTTCAGGGGTTTGGTGCTGTTCAGGGGTGATGTCAAGGACATCATTACCGAACTGCAAGAGAAGGGCACTGCACTCAAGTCTTGTCAAGTCTATGTACAGGCTCCCTCAAGGGCAGTGACGTCCTTTTCGTAGGTCAGTTCGACAGTGACAGAAACCACTGGGTACCTGGGCCAACAAATGTCGGGCCCCCTCCAGCAACCAAGACTCCCCCCAGCAAAAAAGCTGCGGGAGCCTCAGCTGCTGCGCTGCCCCACACCTCCTGACTCCCCACCTCTCCCATTGCCACTGGAGGATCCAAAGGAACCAGTAGGGGGGGAGATTCTCCTTCCATCTGCCGGGTTGGGAGAGGATTGCGTCAGATGCTTGGGTGCTCCAGTTGGTCTCGGCAGGACACTCAATAGAGTTTCTGCAGAAACCACCCTGAAGCCCCCAGTCATCACCTTACTCCACAGTATCTTCCTCTGGTCCTAAAGAAATTTCCCTTCTCTCGAAGGCGGCGATAGAACCAGTCCCCAGCCATCTTTGGAGGACAGGCTATTGTTCCCATTTCTTCCTAGTTCCAAAGAAAACGGGAGATGAGGCCTATCCTAGACCTCAGTTCCCTGAACATGTTCATGGGGTACAAACTCTTAAGAATGCTCTCTTTTGCAGAGCCTTCTATCACTTCTTCGGCAGGGACAGTAGCTATGCGCTCTGGACATGCAGGATGCCTACCTGTATATCCCCATTTGCCCTTCCCACCGCAAATTCCTTAGTTTTTTCTTTCAGGGGGACCACTACCAACTCAAGGCCCTCCCATTTGGTCTTCCCTCTGGCCCCCCCCCCAAGTTTTTACCAAATGCCTCTGTAGTAGCGGCCCACCTGCGTACCCAGGGAGTTCAGTTATTCCTGTACCTGGACGATTGACTCCTGGCGGCCCCGTCCAGGAGGAACTTCTGCACTCCCTTTCCCTTGCGCTGCAGTTTTTCACCAGCCTGGGTATTACAGTCAACCGGGCAAAGTCTCATTTGGTCCCTTGCCAACGCCTCCAGTTTATTGGGGCGATTCTGGACATGACCATTGGCAAAGCCTTTTTGCCTCCAGACAGGGTGGACACCATTCAGATTCAGGCCCGTTTTGTCCAGTCGCAGGGGGGGTCGGAACCAGGTCAGTCCTTAGCCTCCTTGTGCTAATGGCGGCTACCATTCTGACGGTCCCACGCTATTGGCTCCATATGAGGATCTCTCAGTGGACGCTTTGGTCACAATGTGACCAGACCTTGGACAGTCTAGACCAAGAGAAGCTAGTTTCCGATCCCATGATCAGGGACTTACACTGGTGGATGGTGCAGGAGAACCTGTGCCTGGGTGTTCACTTAAGTATCGAACCCTCCTCCCAGACGTTGATGACAGATGCGTCAGGAGAAGGCTGGGGAGCCCATCTCTGGTCTCACAGGACTTAGGGCAGCTGGTCCAAGTTCGAACAAAACCTGCACATAAATGTGCTTGAACTGAGAGCAGTCCTTTATGCCCTTGCAGGCTCTACATTCCTTTATCCTTCCCAGTCATCTCCTCATACAATCAGACATGTGCGTAGTCTGATATCTTAACAAGCAGGGATGAACACGTTCCTACCCTCTGTGCTGGGAAGTGATGAGTCTGGCTTTGGGCAATCAAGCATCACCTTCACTTGACTGCGGTTCACGTTCCGTGAGTGGAAAACATGCTGGCGGACCAACTAAGTCGGTCCACAGCCAGGTCCTACGAATGGGAATTGGATCAAGAAGTCATAGACATCTTTCGGCGATGGGGAACACCTCAGACCTCTTTGCTTCTCCCCAAAACGCAAAACTTCCTACCTTCTGCTTGCTCGCTCCAGGGCGAGACATTTTTTGGCAGGACACTCTGTCTCTTGCTTGGAGGGACAGATTCGTTTATGCCTTCCCTCCTATTCCTTTAATTCCGTGGGTCCTGAATAAACTCTGATCGGAGGGAGCTCAAATGATTCTCAGCGTTCCCCTTCTGGCCCAGGCAAGTTTGGTTCTCTGTTCTGCAGCAGTTTTCAGAGGAACCTCCACTTCCTCTTCTTCTGTTGCAACAATTGTTGACCCAGGATCAGGGGACCCTTGTTCATCCAGGTCTCAAATCCCTTCATTTACATGCGTGGCTCCTGCAGATGTAGCAAAAGTCCGTTTTGTAGTTTCTCCGCTTGTAGCAGACATCTTGGTAGTGGCCAGAAAGCCTTCCACCAGGTCCACCTACACCATGAAGTGGAAACGGTTTTCTATTTGAGCCACTTCGAAAGACTTAGAACCTTTCTCATGCCTGGCCAATAAAGTCCTGGACTACATGTGTCGCCTCTTCGATCTGGGTCTCAGCCATTCCTCTTTAAAGCTCCACATGGCCGCTATTTCTTCCTACCATATTCCCTTCAGGGACAGGATTTTTGCTCAGTTGGAGGTCTCTAAGACCTTCCTCAAAGGGGTTCTCCATTTGAGACCCCCATCCGCATTCCTGCCCCTCCTTGAGACTTGAATTTCTTTCTGGAGAAGCTTACCCTGCCTCCCTTTGAGGTGGCAGCTACAGCAGTTTTAATGTTCCTCTCTTGGAAGACACTCTTCCTAGTGGCCATTGTTTCTGCTCGGCGCATTTTTCGAGCTTCAGGCCTTGATGTGCAAAATCCCATACTTGATTTCCCACAAGGAATGTGTGGTTCTATACACCAGCCCTAAGTTTCTCCCTAAGGTGGTGGCTGAATCTACGCTGAATCAATCCATTGAGCTACCCGCTTTCTTTATGCAACACTCCAATCAAGGGGAGTACCTCTTGCATACTTTGGATGTTCACCAAATACTGAGATACACCACTTGGACTAAGGATCTCAGGAAAACTGGTCAGCCTTTTTTGTCTCTTGCTCACAAAAGAGAAGGCAATGCTGTTTCTAGGCAATGCCTATCAAAATAGTTGGCTCATTGTATCACTTTCTGTTATGACAAGTACAAGACCCTGCCAGGTCAAGTCAGAGGTCACTCCACCAGAGGAGTAGCTGCCTCTGTGGCTTGTTTCAAGAATGTGTCAACTGCAGACATCTGTGGAGCCGCAACTTGGACTTCTGTCCATACCTTTATGAAACGCTACAGTTTGGACTTTGCCTCTTGCCGTAGAGCAGATTTTGGGTTGGCTGTGCTACAAGGCCTCCTTTCATAAGACCGGTTTCAGCCTGAGGTTCCATGCTATGGATGACAATCCTTCTGAGTGTTTTTCCTTGTTCCAGACTGCTTGGGATTCAGTCCTATATGTAAGTACCTACTGCAAGAGCCCTCCCTAAGTAAGATGTACAGTTATGTAAGAACTTACCGTAACAATAGATCTTCAGAGGCCCTTGCGGTAGGTATTTGCATATAGGACTGACCCGCCAGTCATCAGGACCACACGGAAAAATTTCTAGCTAGCAGTCTCTGGCGGGGACTGCCCCCACGTCGGGTGACAAGCGTCATACGACATCAGTATAAAGGGGCGGTCCTCCACACCCGCCTTCCAGTTCTTTCCCGCCAAGGGCCAAAAGAGGCAAGACAAGAGAAAAGAGGATATTCTTCTCCCCCCCCCCCCCAAATGGAAATGGAGCTAAAAAAACTTAGGGGGATGGAGGATGGGAAGGCAATATCTACTGAAGGAGCCTCTCTCGAAGATCTACTGTTGTGGTAAGTTCTTACGTAACTGTACTTTTCTAGGGACATGGATATGTTGTTCATCCACACTGTCCGGCAGGTTCCTTGCTGCTTTAAATCTTGCCAGAAGGTCTTCAAGCTGGCTCCTCCCACCCACCCGGGTGGTAAAACTCTCTGCTCCGTCCCATGACATCAGATCTTCCTTACCGCTTGGAAGCTCAGGTTCCCTCCTTAACGCTCTGCGTGATAGACTGGATCCTAATTCTTCGGTTCGCCCGAAACTCATTTTAAAATTTTAAAGACTTCGGTCATCTTTCTCCCTTGCGGCTGCGATGGACAAATCGACTCCCGGTTTTCAGCGGTGCCCTTGTGGGGAGAAGATGTCCAGGACAGACCTGCACTCCACGTGCGTCTACTGCCTCGGCCTAGAACACGACCCACAGGCCTGCGAGTCATGCTGCTTGTTCTCGGCCAGCGTCCTGGAGGACCGCACTGCCCGGTTAAAGCTAGGGCGCCCTGAGAAGCACTACCCGCCGGTTAAGTCGAAGGAGGCCCATTGGGCAGTTACCGCGGCGGCTAGCTCGGCTGAGCAGCTCGAGCAGATGAATGCCCTTGAGGAGGAGGCAGCCCAGGCTGCATCTTCCTCCTCCTCGGTCGCGGCATTTATCCCGCTCTCTTTGGGTACCTCGTATTCAGCTTCGTTCAAGGAGCTTTGCCAATCCCTTAACCACGAAGGGAGAGGGGCCATCGGGACATTCCTCTCGGTCCAAAAAGAAGGATTCTAAAGGTAAGTCCCATCATCGGCGTTAGTGGGAGCGGGAGAGGTCTCCTTCCCTGGACAGCCGACTGACTTCCAGTTGAGGTTGCGGCTAAGGCCGCTGGCTTCACGGCGTCTCCGTCAGGCCAGCCGGCCGAGACTCCTGTCGACGCGGTTGAGATTTTTCTCGACCCGTCGGACGGGCTGTCAACTGGCGAAGCCGACAAACCTTCTTCACCTGTTCCCCCGGTGGAGACCGAGGATCTGCCTGCGCCCCCGATGCAGCAGTCCCTGGTTAAGGTGTCCGAGCCGAGGGAAGAGCAGGTGTCCCTCGCTCCTTCCCAGACCCGTCCTCGGAAACACCGAGGGTCTCAGTCTCTGACTTCTTCTTGGTCCAGCCAATCCCGCCGACATCGGCGGTCTCGGCATCGAGGTAAGCGCCGCCGCTGCTCGTCCTCGTCTTCCTCCTCGGAAGAGGAGAGGCTTCGGCACAAATTGCGTTGATGCTACGAGGACCTGATGTGGCAGCAGTTACTTCTGTCCGGGAGCAAGTCGACGCCTTCCCCGGCCATAAAGTGGCTGTCACCTGAGCGGCCGAAACAACCCCTCGCTGCAGTCAAGATGCCCAAGCCTGGGCCGGTTGTTCGGCCGAAACCTGCTGCCCCACCAATTGTGGTGGAACCTCCGCCTCCACAACTGAAATCGGGGGCGCCGACCAAGGAGACTCAGTCGGGTCAAGGCCTGCCCCACAGGTTGTCTGTCACCCTCACTCCTGACCGTCCTCAGCAGGTGGAGGGTGGCTCAGGCCCTAGGCAGCTCTTCGCAGACTCCTTGGAGTCAGACGATGACTCCTCCCTGTTCTCCAGGCCTGTTGACCTGGAGTCCTCCGGGGGCCAGTCGTTGGACAAAAGCCCATCGTCCTTCATGGGTTTGCTTTGGCTCATCTCATAGTCCACCGGGATGCAGCTCAAGCCCGTATCCAAACGGGCCAAGTTTCCTCTGTCGGAGATACTGGACTGAGGGGATTCACCCACGGAGGCCTTTCCGGTGGCTGAGGCCATTGTTGGCCCAGCCTTGGAGCTTTGACAGCGGCCTGCTTCATGCCCTGCGCCCTCGGCCAGGATGGCCAGGAAGTATGCGGTCCCTACCGGCTCTTTGCCCGGGTTTTCGGAACACCTCTCTGCCTAGGGGTTGGTCACTGACAGCGTTTTCCGGCGTTCCGGGAATGCTAGGGACGTGGACAAGCCCCCCAACAAGGAGTCCAAAAAGCTGGACTACGCCGGGCGCAGGGTGTACACTGCGTCCTCCCTTGGCCTCTGCCAGGCCAGCTCGGCCGTGCTGATGGCACACTTCTCCCACGCCCTCATGGGCTCCCTGTATGAGGTGATCCCTCATCTCCCGGCCGACCACGGTCCGGCAGGTTTGGGACCAGGGTAGGGCGGTGGCGAAGCAGCAGCTCGAAACAGCTCTGGGCATAGACTCCTGTGCCAGATCGGTTGCGGCCGCGGTGGCCATGCACCGCAGAGCATGGCTGAGGATATCCACCTTCACGGCGGATACTCAGCACAAATTGGCGGACGTCCCCTTCTTGGGGACCGACCTCTTCGGCCCTGGAGTGGAAGGTCACCTCCAGTGGATCGAGAAGTCCAATGCCACTCTGGACTCTGTCACCTCCACCCAGAAGGACAAAGGCCGCCGACAGCAGCAGCACAAGTCCTTTCGCTTCTTTTCTCGCGCACGCCCGCCCAACAGCACCAGGGCCAGCAGGCTCGTGCATGGCATCCCAAACCCAAGCCCGCGGCTTCCTCTAATAGGAAGCAGGGAGTTAAAGGCCCAGGAGGTCCCTCAGCTGGTCCCTCCTCCAGGCCTGCCCAGTGACTGGTTGAGGGGTGTCGCCCCCAGCCTCGTCACTCCCCACTGGGTTCCCCCTGTGGGGGGACGGCTCCGCCACTTCCTTTCTGCCTGGTCCGCTATCACCATGGACCGCTGGGTGTTGGAGGTGGTAGCAAAGGGCCTGCCTTTGGAGTTCGCGCAGGCCCCACCCTTTCGAGCCGTCGTCCCTCGGGGGGCCACGGGGTCCGCAGCCTCGCTGTCGGCCCGCCGAGCCGATATTGCCCTGCTCCTCAAAAGAGATGATCAGGAAGGTGGCGGATCCTTCTCCAGACCCGGGGTTTGTGTCCAGGTATTTCCTGGTCCCAAGACGGATGGGGGGCTGGCGCCCCCATTCTCGACCTGAACAGGTTCCTAAGGTCTTAGACCTTCAGGATGGTCACTCTGGCTCAGATTATCCCATCCTTAGAACGAGGCATGTGATTCTGTTCCCTGGACCTTCAGGACACGTTCTTTCACGTCCCAATCCGTCCGTCCCATCAGAGATTCCTCCGCTTCAGAGCGGAGGGATCCCTTTACGAGTTCCGTGCCATGCCCTTTGGCCTCTCCCTAGCTCCCAGGGTCTTCACCAAATGCATGGCAGTGGTGATAGCATTCTTGCGGCGCCGGAGGTTCCGGGTGTACCCCTGCCTGGACGACTGGCTGATTGCAGCCTCCTCCAGAGCAGAGGTGGAGTGGTCCAGAGATCTGGCCCTCCAGGTTTGCTCTGTTTGGCCTCCTCATCGAGACCAAGTTGGAACTAGTGCCAAAGCAGGTGGTACATTTCATCGGGGCAGAGCTCGACTCTTTTCGAGCCAGAGCACGGCTCCCGGCGGACAGGGCCGAGGTTCTTTCCTCCTTTGCCCAATCATTTCAGGTTGGGCAATCGCGCCCTGCCCGGGACTTCCTGTGCCTCCTGGGCCTCATGGTGGCCTGCATCAGCGTGGTCCGTTGGGCCTGCTGGTACATGCGTCCCCTTCAATGGGGACTGGCCAGCCAATGGTCACAGCACTTTGATCCGCTGGATCAGCTAGTGACAGTGACCCAGGGGATGTGGAACGCTCTCCAGTGGTGGACCGTTCCAGCTCATCTGCAGGAGGGCATCCTGTTTGTCCGCCCCGAGCCGACTGTCTATCGACAGATGCCTCTCTGATGGGTTGGGGTGCCCATCTGGGGGAGCACAGCGCGCACGTCCTTTGGTCCCCTCGGGAGTCCCGATGCCACATCAACCTGCTGGAGCTTCGAGCGGTTCGTCTAGCCCTCTCCGCCGTCGCTCCATTTCTACGGGGTCAAGTGGTTCGGGTCCAGACACCACGACCATGTACTACCTAAACCGCCAGGGCGGGACGCGCTCCATGCCTGTGTGCGGGGAAGCTCTTCGCATTTGATCTCATGCGCAGCCTGGAGGCGGATCTCCTCGCCATTCACGTGGCAGGAGCCTCCAGCACCCTGGCCGATGCCCTAAGCCGGATAGGGGCTGCGTCTCACGAGTGGTCTCTCCTGCCGGAGGTAGGACAAGATCTCTTCTCCCACTGGGGCACGCCTCGGGCGGACCTGTTTGCTTCCAGGGAGAATGCGAAGCTGAGACTATTTCATGCCCGCCCCCCTCAGCAGGGCTCACTGCAGGGGGATGCCTTCTTGAGGCCATGGACCCGGGCTCTTCTATGCCTTTCCCCCATTTCCCTTGATCCACAAGGTGCTTCTCAAGGCGAGGAGGGACAAGGCGCAGATGATTCTGGTAGCCCCAGACTGGCCCCACCAGTTCTGGTATCCAGATCTCCTCAGTCTCAGCTCCAGGCTTCTGAGGCGGGTTCCAGCCCGCCCGGACCTGATCTGTCAGTCGGGGAAGGTATTCCATCCGGACCTTCAATCCCTGCACCTGACGGCCTGGTTCCTGAGTGGCTAGAGTTCCAGGCCTTGGGTCTTTCCGACGAGGTCCTCAATGGCGTTGAGGCGTCCCGTAAGGAGTCGACCAGAAAATACTATGCCTTCAAATGGAAGAGATTCTCCATTTGGTATCAGGGCAAGGGCCTAGACCCTTCCTCCTGTTCCTTGGCAAGCATACTGGACTACCTGTGGTCCCTTTCTCAACTAGGGCTTCGGTCGACGACCCTCACGGTGCACCTGGCAGCCATCTCTGCTTACCGGGCGCGGGCCGGGAAGCAGTCAGTGGCGCAGGAGAAGGTGGTCGGGCGCTTTTTCAAAGGCCTTGATCACATATCCCCTCCAGTGCGAGAACCTCCACCTCCGTGGGATCTACTGCTGGTATTGGCTAAGCTCATGGGCAAGCCATTCGAACCGATGCACAGGTGTGACATCTCTCACCTGCCGTAGGAAGACTGCCTTCTTGGTGGCTATCATGTCGGCCAGCAGGATGGGAGAGCTCCAGGCGCTTTCCATCGAGTCTCCTTATCTGGTCTTCCACAGGGACAAGGTTGTCCTGCGCCCCCACCCGAAATTCCTTCTGAAGGTGGTGTCGGAGTTTCACCTTAACGAGGTGTTGACTCTGCTGGTGTTCTACCCCAATCACACCTCGGAGGCCGAATATATAGGCTCCATACTTTGGAACCTAGAAGAGCGCTTGCTTATTACAAGGAGCGGACGGCTGAAGTTCGGGGAGAGGTTTACCAGCTGTTTGTCACCTACGCTGAAGCCGCACCTGGCAGACCTGCAGCCAAGCGGACGATAGGCAGGTGGATCACCTCCTGCATAGATCTCTGCTATAGGTTGGTGGGCATGGAGCCTCCCAGAGGGATAAGAGCTCATTCTACCCGCCATACTGCTGCATCGGTGGCTGCTTCCAGGGATGCCCCTATCCAGAAATCTGCAGGGCTGCTACCTGAAGTCAGCACACACCTTCATCACCCACTACCACATCGACCTTGAGTCACGCCGGGATGCTGGTTCTGGGGCCTCGGTTCTCCAGTCTTTATTCCCTAAGTAGGGGTGTGTGCCTTGCCCTCTCCTCCCGGAGAACTGCTAGGAGTCTGCCAGACAGTGTGGATGAACAACATATCCATGTCCTTAGAAATACAGGTTACTCACCTGTAACAGGAGTTCTAGGAATGGTATATGTTGTTCATCCACGACCACCCGACCTCCCCAAGCCTGACGCAACCTGCTTCCAGCGGGCTAGATCTGGTGTCATGGGGCGGAGCCGAGAGTTTTACCACCCAGGTGGGTGGGAGGAGCCAGCTTGAAGACCTTCCGGCAAGATTTAAAGCGGCAGGGAACCTGCCGGACAGTGCGGATGAACGACATATACCATTCCTAGAACTCCTGTTACAGGTGAGTAACCTGTATTTATTACCTACTCCATCCCCATGAAAGCAAGATGCTGTATCTTATGAGACGATATTAAAAATGAAAAACAACTTTAAATAATTAACTCACTGTCATCCCTGCCCATACTGTATAGCCCCATTGCTCTGATCTCTTGCTTATTTTGTTTGAGAAAGCTAGCAGGTTGCAGCTGTCGCTTCTTAAACACACTGCATATGTGTGAGTAGTGGGGTGACTGTCAGTTTAAACTTGTACACAGTACATTTTATGTAGTTAGCAAGGTGCAACTGCCAGTTTAAACTGTTACACACACTGAATATTTGATACAAGAATTCAATATGCTTGGAATGCTGTATGTTTTTCTAACACATTACCTACTTTTCCTTTTGCAGTGTATTCTAACGCCTTGCAGGAGTCTGCCAACAGTATTCTTTACAACGGGCTAATTGAAGAGCTTGTGGATGTGCTGCAGATAACAGACAAGCAGTTGATGGTGAGGCTTTGGGACTAGGTTTCTGCTGGGAGTAATGCTTGTGGGGATTGGGGCCAGTGACCGCGCTAGGGGGTTTAAAACATGGGTCAAATTAGACCCACTCATATAAAAAATGTTGCTCTAAAGAGGAACCTACTGATCAAGACATGAGCATTGGCAGATTTTGAACTGTTCGTGTTCCCTTCCTTTAGATATTGTTAGAGTAGGTGCATCAGTTTGGATCCACTGGCAGAGGAAGAGGCCATTCTAACCCCAGTAATACTCAGGTATTCATATTTATTTAGGAAATCTGAATTACAACCCTTTGAGTCATAGACTCGTTTCCAAAGGCTCCATGTCAGGCTTACATTCATAACTTCTGCAGTGACCCCTTTAGAGAGAATGGAGCACATGCAAATGATGAGACCTTTTACGCATGACAACTTTTTAAATGCTGCCTTGAACTAACTGCCTTGGTTCTGAACCTTTCCGATTTCACTCTCTGCCTGTCCAGTCTAGACGCTTGGAGTTCCTCTGATCAACTTCTACCTGTGATATGAAAAAACTTTTATAAAATCATAAAAATCTTTTTTTTTCATTTGCTGCCTTTTTTTTGTTGTAATTATAGCTAAACCGTAGTTTTAGTGTTAAATTTGTATTTGTATTTTTATCTGTTCTTTCTGGTTCCGTATAAATGACAGGGAACAGTTATTTTAGTTTAGATTGGAGTTTTCTGAATAAAAACTCTTCGTTTAGTTTATTTTTATTAAAAAAACATTGTTTTTAGTAACTGAACCGATAACCTCAGTTCATTTCTTTTGCAGTTCCCCGTGCCTATTGGTTCCTTTATCGGTTCTGGAACTGACCACAACTGTTAAACATTGCTTAAAATTTAAAACCATTGGGTGGTTTAAATGTTTTATCTGTTCCTGATAAAAATGTCTGAAAAACCTAAAAAGAAAAAACTGGTGAACCTGGTTTTAAAAACTGTTCTGATTGTGGGGATGTATTTCCCAAGGCAGATAAGCACAGTTTGTGTGTTGCCTGCCTTGACTATGATCGCCTAAAAGAAGATTGTGATATTTGTAAAACTTTCTCTGAAAAAACTGGAGAAACGCTTGGAATGGCTAAAGAAAAAACTTTCTCCACCTAAGGGTCCCTCGGGCTCTGACCAGTTGACACCCTCTTCTGCTGTGGTAAAACCACTGCAGTTTTACGTTCAACCCATGAGAAGGGTGAAAAAATTGACTTCTGAGAGGCTCGCTGAACCAGTTGACTCCCCGGTTCCCTCAAAGACTAAAATTAAAGCACACAGAACCCACCACTGAACTAAAAAAGGGGACTTCTGTGGCTCTCCCCTCTCCTTAGGAGATGGCACATAGCACAGGCTTTTTTCTCCTGGCCAGCAGTCATCTGGGCGGACCCCTGCCGGACAGGCTGGCCACTCTGCCAAATTCTCATTTTTTGAAGAGGATTATGGGGAGTGTCAGGAGGGAAGGGGAACACACTGAACCTGAGTTTCCCCTGAGCAGGATTTTGGCTCTCCTCCCAGAGCTACTGAGGATTATTCCTCACACTTCACTTTTGTGAGAAGTATGTCTGATGCTTTGGACATCACCACAAGTGAGGAAATAGAGGAGGAGGTGGAGTATCTTGAGATGATGGGGTTAACACCCACTAAAATGCTCCTCCTCAGAGTCAAATTCTTCGAAAAATGTACTTTGAAGATTTTACAGACCCCTCACTCTGTCCCCCCCTCTTGATAGAGACTGGACAAGAAATAGCAGCTGGTCAGGGAGGGTGTCGAATTTGTTTTCCCACCCTGACCATCGGAGTGGTGCAGGCAGCAGCCTGTGACAAGGCTAAAGTGCTCCTGGCTTCTCATCCACCAGAAAAGGACTCCAGAAAAATTGACTGTATGGCCAAGAAGGGATGTTTGTCAGCCTCCTTGGCCATCAGGCAGGCTAATTTTCAAGCCTATGCAGCACAGTACCAGAAGTCATTGTGGCAGCCTGTCTTGGCTGTGGCAGATAAGGCCACATCGCCCTTGTTAGCTGATCTTGCAGAAACTCCTAGGTTTGGCTTGGAGGCAGCCAAATATCAGTTTCAAATGGCTGCTGATACGATAGAACAGCTAGGTGGATGGCCAGTACTGTTGCTCAAAGGTTGTTTGCCTGGCTTAAGAGCCACAAATCTTACCCAGGACACGCACAGGCAATGGATTTTCTTCTGGAGGATAATTCCCTTTTGGAAACAAAACAGTGGCTTACATGAAGGTGGACGAATACAAAGCAACCTTCAAGAGCAATTCAACCAAGGAGATGGCCTCCCCATCCACCAGACCGTATGGGAGTGGAGGCAGGGGCAGGTCCTTTCAGAACTGGCCTTTTTTCCAGGCAGTGGCTGCACCTCAACAAGGGTACTTAAGAGGTAGGAGTAGAAGGGGCTGTAGGTGGGGATCTCAACCCCAGTCTCGGCCCCAGAGTAAACAAACACCCTGACATGCTTTTACAGGCTGCCTCCTCTCTGTCAGAGGCAGGCTGGCTCATTTCCTCCAGGCTTGGCAAGGAATAACCACAGACAAGTGGGTCCTGGAGGAAGTGAGTCAGGGACTGTCTGACTTTCAAATCCTGTTCTGAGAACCAGAGTATTCAGACCATCCTCCTTCGCAGAAAAGAAGCTGTTGGAGGAAGAGGTTCGAAATCTGCTACTGTCAAAGGCAGTTGAGCCTGTCCCAGCTCAACAGAAAGGAAAGGGGTTTTACTAAAGGTAATTCCGGGAAGTGGCGGCCTGTCTTAAACCTCAGGGTACTAAACAAGTATCTGACCAAGCCAAAGTTCAAAATGGTAACATTGGCATTGATTCTGCCAACACCCCAAAAAAGGAGACTGGTTGGCATCACTGGACCTAAAAGATGCACGTTTCCACATCCCCATAAGGAAGTCTCACAGAAAATACCTTGGGTTCAGACTCCCAACAGGTCACTACCAATTCGTAACCCTGCTATTCGGTCCCACTTCAGCTGAGTGTTCACAAGGTGCTTGGCAGTGCTCGTGGCACATCTTTGAAGACCAGGTGTCAGTGTTCCCATATTTGGATGACTGGTTGGTGGTAGGAAAATCAACCCAGTAAATTGGTCAGTACCTGCAGATCACCCAGAGACTGCTGGAGTCCCTGATAAACAACCAAAAATCTGTCCTACCTGCACAGGTGCTGCAGTTCATAGGGGCAGAAATCAACACCCTGCAAGATGGGGCCTATTTGCCTCTGGACAGGATAAGAAGTATCCAGCTGATTGCAGTGTCATTCAGCCTGCACAAGCCAAAAACTGCAAGGCAGTTCCTACAGCTCCTGGGCCACATGGCTGTGGCCACAAGCACAGTCTTAGGTTCCAGGTTCCAAATGAGACGGCCAGTTCTACCGAAGGGCACACTGGTGCCAAAGAAGTGATCTCTCTCTCTCTAAGTTGATCCCAGTAACAAAAACATTGTTACAGGCACTTCAGTGGTGGAAAGAGGAATCCAATCTAAGAGATGGGGTTCCCTTTCAGCAAGAATCCCCATCAGTTCTCACAACAGATGCATCTTTACTCTGGTGGGGCACTCATTTGGGGGACCACACAACCCAGGGCACTTGGTCAAGTGCAGAGTCATTCCAGCATATAAACCTTCTGGAACTCAGAGCAGTGTTTCTGGCACTAAAAGCCTTCACAACACTAATAAAGGGAAAGTTAGTACAAATCAGGACAGACAGTGCCACCACCATGTACTGCATAAACAAGCAGGGAGGTACAAGGTCAAGCCCCCTCTGCACAGAAGCCATGAAAATCTGGAGCTGGGCATACTCTGGGAGTTTCCCTATAGGCAGTCCTTCTGCCAGGGAAAGACAGTACCCTTGCAATTGCTCTGAGTCTACACAGTCAGGCCCATCACTAATGGACCTTGAATAATCAAGTGGTGGAAGTGATTTTCAGGAGGTGGGTCAACCCCAGAGGTAGACTTGTTCGCATCCCACCAGAACCACCACCTGCCACAATACTGTTGCAGACCACCAGATCGGAGAACAGTCCTCCTGGGTGCTCTGGCTCTGAATTGGTCAGGGAAGCATCTGTATGCTTTCCCTCCCTTCCCTCTGGTGTACAGGGTATTGTTCAAGCTCAGGCCCAATCAGCATCAATGATCTTGATAGCACCAGACTAGGCCAGGCAGTCATGGTACTCTACTGCTCTCCATGTCTGTGACTGAGCCAATACACCTTCCTCGGAGGCATGATCTGCTAACCTTGAACTAGGGGAGGCTCCTGTATCCGAACTTCAAGTAACTTGGGCTCAAGGCTTGGCTCTTGAGGACCCAGAATATGCAGGTATGCATCCTTCTGAAAGTGTCTTGAACATTTTAAGGGGTTACAGGAAACCCTCCACTAAGAGAACCTGCGCCTCAAAATGGAAAAGGTTTTCTATCTGGTGTTCAACCAGGGAACTGGTACCAGCACAGGCTGGGGTCCCAGCTGTACTTGACTACCTTACTTACATTCACTGGGCTTGCAGTCCAGTACCCTCAAGGTCCACCTGGTTGCAGCATGTGCTTACATATCAGCTGGACAGAATGTGTCAGTGGCTTCAGATCCCATCTTCAAGAGGTTCTTTAAGGGCATGGCCCATTTGCACCCCATAGTTAACCAGTGCCAGCAGGGGACCTGAATGCGTGCATAGCTAAGCTCATGGGGCCTCCCTTTGTGCCCATGTCTTCAGCTCATTTGAAATGTCACATGGAAAAGTTTTTTAGTGGCGGTGACTTCTGCAAGAAGAATCAGTGAGCTCCAGGCTCTCTGCATTGATCAGGACTGCATTTCATTCCACAGGGATAAGTTGATCTGAGAACGAACAGGAAATTTCTCCGTAAAGTGGTCTCTGATTTCCACCTGAACCAAACCATTACCCTACCTATGTTTTTCACTGAGCACTCTACCTCTGGTGAAAGGAGACTCCGCAGTCTGGATGTCGAGAGCTCTTAGCTACTATGTGACACCCGTTAAAGACCATAGGCAGGACAGACGCTGTTCCTGACTTATGAGGATATGGGAAAGGGTAAACCAGCATTGAAAAGGTTAATTTCTCGATGGATAGTACAGTGTATCCAGTTTTGTTACTCTAAGGCTGGAAAGGAACCCCCAACAGGATTGAGGGCCTATTACACAAGAGGCACAGCTGCTACCATAGCTGCCAGGGATATTCTGTTAGTGTACATCTGTAAAGCAGCTACCTGGAAAACAGTACACACCTTTACAAAGCATTACAATCTGGACATCCAGTCCGGGGGTGATGCTAGTTTCGGCACAGCAGTCCTACAGAGTCTGTTTCCAAAATAGGTTATGTGCCCGCCTCCAAAGGTACTGCATCGTCTGCAGAAGTTATGAATAACTGAGTATTAGAGGTTAGAAGAAAAAATTACCATAGTAATGTTTCTTCCCAGTGATACTTGGGTATTCAGAATTTCCCGCCCTGCTTCCCCTTCTAGAACCAATAGCCTCTGCACTTCTTAATAATGTGTGCTCGGGTATAAGTGCCACTTCCTGGCACTGTCTTTTCTAACTATGTTCATAGTGTTTTCTCCTTTTTCAGGTGATTGACATTTTTGGGGATACTTTTTAAGGTTTCACCCTCCAGTTGGAGGGTTTGTGTATAATTACCATTATTATTATTTAATATACTTAGTTCCCAGGGGTTTAGAACTAAGGCAGTTAGTTCAAAGCAACATTTGAAAAGTTGTCACGTGTAGAAGGTTCCATCATTTGCATGTGTTCCATCCTCTCTCGGCAGTTCTGTCTTTAAAGGGTCACTGCAGAAGTTCTGAATACCTGAGTATCACTGGGAAGAAACAACATTACTGTGGTAAGTCATTTTTTCTTTCTGGGGGTTTAAGGGTGTTGCTATAGATGTATTTGTTTTGTTGGTTGGGGTTGGGGGTACCGTTTAAAGATCTAAAGAAAATACCATAAATTAAAAAAAACATATATACACCTATAATATTTGATAATATTTATTTTTACACAAGAAACAAACCTTACAGGAAACAATAGGAATGTCCTGATATACACAATACTAACATGCAATTAAACATTGAACATTAAAATCTTCATTTTTGTGCAGTACTGTTCAAAATCATTTGCAGCAGTTACAAGATACTCTAAATGTTTTTCTTAAAGCTGATTGAAATTTTTTCACAGAATGTTTCACTTTTATTTCCATAGGAATTTAATTCCACGATTTGGCCTAACTTTTTTGTAGCATCATATCACCAAACCTGTTATAGACTTGTGGACAGGAAAATATCTGATCTCTAAACGAATATTTTGAATTTGTTTGATCTCTTGATATTACCACATTTCTCAATGGATGAATAATTTTAGAATGTAACAGTTTGAAGCACCATGATAACCAATTTAGTTGTCTCTTATCATACGGACTTAGCCATTTTAGTGCCTGATAGACTAAGCAGTGATATGTCCTGTTTGGCCAGTGCATGGTTACAACAAGCCTTCTTTGTGCCACATGTAATATTACCATCTAACACAGAGTGTAATTCAGTTACAGTAGAAAAAATGACACAAGGCTGGGCTGGTCATTCTGGGCTCCTTGTAGAGCTCAGTTACTTTTTTTATTTTAATATGGACTTTATGCTCCTAATCTGCCCCCCTTCTGACGGACCTCCCCTTCACCCCGGTATCACTGGGAGTTGCCCCTGCCTGGGCTCTGGGTGCAGAGCTTGCGAGAGGTAGGTCGTCATCCGCAGCCGGAGCTGTTTTTCCTCAATTTTCTCCCTTCCCATTGCTGGGGCACACACACAGGACGTGCATACTTGGAGGCATCCATAGAAGTCCCGCAGTACCCTACCTTCTTCTGGCCCCGCTCTACCCTCTGGCCTCCACCTGCGGGCAGTCGTTTGGCGGGAGTGCCTGTCCTTCTTCCCCGGGAGAGGAGAGCTGTCTGGACGCTCGATCCTCTCCCTCCCCTGCCGAGTCGTGCTTGTTCCTGAACACAGTTCGCCGGTGTGGCATCCAGCGCCTCAACCCTCGGTGCCACCAGGCCATCTGAGCTCAGTTACTTTTAATGTTAAACCCAACTTCTTGGAGTGCAGGATGGTAAACTCTCATACAAGTTATTTCAGTTATTTGCATGGAACATTTATTAGATGCAGGAAGGCTGAAGATCAGGGTGCATAAACAGAAAGTTAATTTTAACAATTGCAGTGTTATAACACTTGATTTGTATAGCAGTGGAAAAAAGTATATGGTAAAAGTATATGTAGGATTTGCAGGTAACCTTGTGTAAAGCAGCTGTATAACAACTTTTGGGTGAACTCAGATGTGTTGCAAGAGACTGCTGTATATAGTTTTATCAGTTGATGAAAATTGTAATTTTTTGCTACGCTATATGAGATCAGATATTGGCTGTTAGTTGGTAGTGGTAGGGTCTGCCCTAGTAATTAAACCATTGTCCAATCATCTGAAGCCTCGGCGGCAGAAGGTACGGGCCAAATTTAGCATAAACCTTTCTGCCAGAAAGGTCATCTTTTTTGTTTTTTGGAAATCAAACTTAAGATTTTTTTTAACAATTTTACACAAGACCAACAGAAAAATGGAAAACGAAACATTCTGATTGTACTTATCTACGATCTCTGTACCATGCCCAGTCAATTCAGAGATAAATCAGTTTGTATAAAATCCATATATTTAAGGCATTTAAAAATAAGATTAAAACGCAGACGAGATAAACTCACAAATAACCTACTTAAAGGAAAAGCAGGAATGGGATGGTAAGGGTTGAAGTAGGTGAAATAAAAAGGGAAATGGAAAAGGGGGAAAAAGGGTTGGGGGAATTAGACCCACTTAATGCTGCATTATAAATATTTTGTAAAAAAAAAAAAGCTTAACAGGTATTATCCTTTGACCCTCATTAAAAAAATATTTCCACCAGGCATAGTTCTCTCCATTTTAAAACCCCTGCCCTAGTATTTTTTCTAAGTAACTTTCATAGGCAGTAAGGATAGGGAAGGGAGAATTACCCATGTTTAGCCAAAATATCTTTCCCTTCCATCCTTGCCATATGGTGGAAGAAGTGGCGCCATCTGCCCTTAAATTTTTCCTGGCTTAACCGCAAGTCGTTCCATAAGCATTATTTTCTGACAAATGGAATACCAATCCTCCACCTTGGGTATTTTGGTGGTCAGCCACTTACAAGTGATTGCCTTCATGGCTGCCACCACAAAGATATAGAGAAAGTATTTTTGGTCTGGGGAGTTCAACTGAGGAGGCGGCAAGCCAAAAATCCAGAGGGGGGGAGTGAATGGGAGAGTCGATTCAAAAACATAGCCTAACACTTCCTTAAGCTCTTTCCAGTATGGGGCCAGGAGGGTGCAGTCCCAAATAACGTGCTAGCGTGCCCTTACCTACACCGCAGCTCCAACATCTGTCCGAGGAGTATTTGCCAAAATTCTGGGCTACTACGGGGGGCGGAAAGAATCTAATCACTGTTTGCCAGCGAAACTCTCTCCAAAATAAGGATGCCGAGGTGCGGTGTATCCCCTCCATACCTGTTTCCATTGGGTTTCAGAAAGGGAAACCTCCAGTTCCTCCTCCCATTTCTCCTTAACATGACCAATATCATCTACATCCGTAGGAGTCAGTCATCACAATATGAGTGACTGTTTTTAGTGGTCTACTTTCTTTAGCCAAGTCAAACAAACAAGATTGAATGGAATTGAGGGGTGTACCTATCCGAGTGGACACCTTTTTACTAGTTAAGTAGCTTCTTAACTGTAAAAATCTTAAAAAAAAAAAAAAAAAAAAAATCTCGTGAGGCACTCCATGCTCCAGTTGCAGTTGATGAAAAGATTTGAGGTTGCCTTCTTCGTAAAAATGATCCAAAGAGGACAAGCCCAACTGGGCCCAGCGATGAAAAGCCGCATCAAATTTATTGGGAATAAAATCCAGGCAACTTCTAAGAGGTGTTGTGACCTGCAAAGCTTGGGGAAACTTGTTTACTCGACACACTTCCATCCATATTTGTTTCAGGATAGATGTCCAGGGGTTGTCAAACACCCTGGACAACCTCTTCCCGTCCAGGAGGAGATCCCCCACCTTAGCTATTTCCAAATTAAAATATTCTATTTTTGCCCAAATCTGGGACCCACGTTCTTTTAACAGCGAGATTAGAGCCTGTAGTTGAGCTGCCCAGTAATGGCTGCGAATGTTTGGAAGACCCAAACCCCCTTCTCCTTAGGAGCTATTAACACCCTCCATCTAACCCTGGGGGCTTTCCCTTTCCAAACAAATCTGGATATAGTATTTTTTTAACTCTACCCAGAATTTTTTAGAGGGCCTGACTGGTAGTGTAATAAAGAGAAATAGGAACATTGGGAGAATGTTCATCTTCACCGATTCAGTTCTACCCGAGAGACAGTGGGAGTTCTGCCCAACGATTACAGTCAGTCTGCACCTCCTGTAGAAGTAGATGATGATTCATTGAGAACAACTTAACTCCCTTGGCACCCAACCCCCCAAATATCTAAACCCTTCCTTGGCCCATTTCACTCTACCCAAATCTGGCAAGGGAGAGCCAGGTGGCACTCCCACGGGTATTATCTCCGTTTTGGTGACTAACTTTGTAACCGGAAAAAAAACTGAACTCCCCTAGAAAGATTCTAGGCAGTGACTTGACTGGATTAGAGACGTATAGAAGCGTATCGTCCGCATAAAGTGAGACTTTTAGTTCTGTCCCCCAACTTAATACCCTGAAAAACACTGGACTGCCATAAGGCCTTTGCCAGTGGCTCCATACTAAGGGCAAATAGAAGGGGAGAGAGTGGGCACCCCTGCCTAGTCCCCCTACCTATTGCAGAAACCGATGATGGAACTCTTATTAACCTTGACCTGTGCTTTGGGTTCCAGGTACAAATTCCTAACCCAACCATGAAACCTTTCTCCTAAGCCAAATTTATTCAGGGTACAATCAAGGTATGTCCAATCTGAACGATCAAAGGCCTTTTTGGCATCAAGGGAGACCACCGCCCATAGAGATTTAAAGGGGTTGAAGGGGTCGACAAGGAATTGAGGAGTAACCGGATATTATCTTGAATATGCCTCCCTGGCATAGACGCCCATTTGATCAGGATGAACTAAGTTGCATATATTTTGTAGACGGGATCCAATTGTTTTAGAAAAAATGTTGGTGTCTTGAATTTAAAAGGGAGATGGGCCTATAATTAACACACAGAGGACTCTTTTCCTGGCTTAGGGATGACAAACGGTCGCTCCCCCCAGGAATCTGGAGATGACCCCCCCATTTTATGGGCCTCATTAAATATTTTAGCCCTAAGGGGTGTCAGATCATCTGCAAAGCATTTGTAAAATTCCGCTGTAAACCCATCAGGGCTGGGGGCTTTGCCTGATTTTAAACTTTTTAATTATGTGAAATATCTTCCCTTCCGAGAATGATCTTTCAAGGCCCTCCCTTTGACTAATTGGCAATTTGGGTAATTTCATTGAATCCAGGAAATCTACAAAAATAAAAAACAGGTGATCTGGACCCCTCTCTTCCCTGTACAACTCCTTATAAAATTTACAAAATTCTTCTGCAGTACTGTCCGGATGTGAAATCGTAGGCCTAGTCTGATCTCATGATTTAAGGGCTAGAACGCATCTATTGGCCTGTTGCTTCCTAAGGTGGAGAGCCAGAAGTTTGCCAGCTGCTCCCCATTCATAGTACTTTTGTGCCGAGTATTGTATTAAGTTCTCTGTACGTCTCAGCATTAAGCTATTAAATTTAGCTCTAGCCTCTAAGTTGGGGTAACAAGTCTGGGTTTTTGGATCTCATGATCTGTCTCTAACTCAACTACCTTTACCTCAGCTGCTTTCAGTGCAGCCTGATGTAGTTTATCTTTATAGGCTGCATGCGAAATTGTATGACCCATGACCACCGCCTTTAACCCATCCCAAACACATTTTAAAGCTGTCTTGTCCCACATTTTCGTTTATATAGTTTTTGATAATTTTTTTTAGTGGACTTAGAAAGTTTTGCCATGCACCAAACCAGTGTCGAAACGCCATTGGCCCCTTCTCCTTAACCACCCCACCCCCCAATCTAGAGTCGTAGAGATCATGGCATGATCTGAAAAAGTCACCGGATGTATCTTAATGTCTGTAAAAGTATGGGATCAACCTTTTTGTGTGTAAAAATGGTCTAATCTTGAGTATGATCTTGTTGAGGCTGAGAAAAAGGTGTAGTCCATTTTATTAGGGCATTGTAGCCGCCAGGGATCAGACATGCCTCCCTCACAATTCAAAATTCTTAATAGCCTGGAACCAGCCCTCAAGCCCTTAGGAGCGAGAGGGCTTCTGTCCAACGTGGGGTCCTCAACACAATTCGAATCCCCTGCACAAATTACCTGGCCCTCATGGAGGCCTGCAGTTAAATGACAAGGATCTAAAACATTCCCTTGTTGGGGGTGTGGGGGCATATATAGATAATATATGAAGTGGACGGCCACTGAACAAACTGGAGATATCTATTATTCTTCCAGACCCAGCTCTCGTAACCTTTTGGACCTGAAATGAGATCCCATGGTGGATCAGAATGGCCGCTCCTGCTTTTTTTCTCCCTAGGATGGGAATCTGCAAAAACCGACCCAACCCATGATCTCCGTGACTCCAAATGTTCTATTGCTGAAAGTCTAGTCTCTTGGAGGCGGGCAGTCTCGCAATTGGCGTTTTGTAGTTCAAATTCTCATTTTCTTAATGGGGCTAGTAATGCCCTTAACATTCACCAAGCACATATTTAAGGTGGCCATTTAACTTGATTACAGAATCGATTACTCAATCCGTCCATCCCTGCCCCTCTCTCTCAACATATTGAGCCCTATCTCCCTGTACAAAGAATCCCCTTTCTAGGGACATGGATATGTTGTTCATCCACACTGTCTGGCAGGTTCCTTGCCGCTTTAAATCTTGCCAGAAGGTCTTCAAGCTGGCTCCTCCCACCCACCCGGGTGGTCAAACTGTCGGCTGCGCCCCATGATGCCAGATCTTCCTTATCGCTTGGAAGCTCAGGTTCCCTCCTTAACGCTCTGCGTGTAGACTGGATCCTAATTCTTCGGTTCGCCCGACACTTATTTTAAAATTTTCAAGGGTTCGGTCAGGTTTCTTCCTCGCGGCTGCGATGGACGAATCGACACCCGGATTTCGGCGGTGCTCTTGTGGGCAGAAAATGTCCAGGACGGATCCACACTCCACTTGCGTCTACTGCCTCGGCCTAGACCATGACCCGCAGGCCTGCGAGTTATGCTGTTCGTTTTTGGCCAATGTCCTGGAAGACCACGCTGCCCGGTTACAGCTTGGGCGCCCTGAGAAGCGCTACCGCTGGTGAAGTTGAAGGAGGCCCGTTGGGCGGTTACCGTGGCGGCTGGCTCGGCTGAGCAACTCTAGCAGATGATCGTCCTTGAGGAGGTGGCACAGGCCGCATCATCCTCTTCCTTGGTCGCGACATTTATCCCACTCTCTGGGTACTTCATATTCAGCTTCTTTCAAGGAGCTTTGCCAATCCCTTTCCACAAAGGGAGAGGTGCCATCAGGACATTCCTCTCTGTCCAAAAAGGACTCAAAAGGTATGTCCCACCTTCGGCGTTCGTGGGAGCGGGAGAGGTCCCCTTCACCGGACAGTCGACACTCTACTTTGGCCGAGGTTGCGGCTAAGGCCGCTGGCTTCAGTGTCCCCATCAGGTCAGCTGTCTGAGACACCCGTCGACGCGGTAGAGATTTTTCTCGACCCGTCGGACGTGCTGTCGACTGGTGAAGCAGACAGCCCTTCTTCACCGGTTCCCCCAGTGGAGACCGAGGACCTGCCTGCGCCTCTGGTGCCGCAGTCCCCAGTCAAGGCTTCCGAGCTGAGGGAAGAGCGGGTGTCCCCTGCCCCTTCCCAGACCCGTCCTTGGAAACACACAGGTTCTCGGTCTCAGACATTCCTCTCGGTCCAGCCAATCCCGCTGACATCGGCGGTCTCAGTCTCGGCACCGAAGTAAGCGGCGCTGCCCCTTGTCCTAGTCTTCCTCCTCAGAAGAGGAGAGGCTTCGGTGCAGATTGCGTCGGCGCTACGAGGACCTGATGTGGCAGCAGTTACTTCTGTCCGGGAACAAGCCGACGCTGTCGTCTTCCCCGGCCATCAAGTGGCTGTCACCCGAGCGGCCGAAACAACCCGCTGGCAGGGTGCCCAAGCCTGGGCGGTTGTTCGGCTGAAACCAGCTACCCACCGATAGTGGTGGAACCTCCGCCTCCACAACGAAATCGGGCGCTGACCAAAGACTCGGTCGGTCAGGGCCTGCCCCACAGGTTGTCGGTCACCCTCACTCCCGACCGTCCTCGGCAGGTGGAGGGTGGCTCAGGCCCCAGGCAGCTCTTTGCGGCCTCCTCGGAGTCCAACGACGACTCCTTCCTGTTCTCCAGGCTCATTGACCTGGAGTCCTCCGGGGTCCCGTCGCTGGACGAAAGACCATCGTCCTTCATGGGTCTGCTTCGGCTCATCTCTGAGTCCACCGGGATGCAGCTTGAGCCCGTATCCAAGCGGGTCAAGTATCCCCTGACGGAGATACTGGACCGAGGGGATTCACCCACGGAGGCCTTTCCGGTGGCTGAAGCCATTGTTGGCCCAGCCTTGGAGCTCTGACAGCGGCCTGCTTCCTGTCCTGCGCCTTCGGCCAGGATGGCCAGGAAGTATGCGCTCCCTACTGGCTCTTTGCCAGGTTTTTGGAACACCCCTCCGCCGAGGGGTTGGTCACCGACAGTGTTTTCCGGTGTTCCGGGAACGCTAGGGATGTGGACAAGCCCCCCCCCCCCGACAAGGAGTCCAAAAAGCTGGACTACACCAGGCGCAAGGTGTACGCTGCGTCCTTCCTTGGCCTCCGCCAGGCCAGCTCGGCCGTGCTGATGGCACACTTCTCCCATGCCCTCATGGGCTCCCTGGACGAGGTTATCTCATCTCCCGGCTGACCTGCAGACCACGGTCCGGCAGGTACAGGACCAGGGAAGGGCTGTGGCTAAACAGCAGCCCCAAACGGCTCTGGACATTGGAGACTCCTGTGCCAGATCAGTTGCGGCCGCGGTGGCCATGCACCGCAGAGCATGGCTGAGGATATCCACCTTCACGGTGGATACCCAGCACAAAGTGGCGGATGTCCCCTTCCTGGGGACCGACCTCTTCGGCCCTGGAGTGGAAGGTCATCTCCAGCGGATTGAAAAGTCCAATGCCACTCTGGACTCTGTCACCTCCGCCTCTAAGCCTGCCCAGTGACTGGTTCAGGGGTGTCGCCCCCAGCCTCGTCACTCCCCCTGGGTTCCCTCCCTGTGGGGATGGCTCCACCACTTTCTTTCCGCCTGGTCCGTTATCACCACGGACCGTTGGGTGTTGGAGGTGGTAGGAAAGGGCCTGCCCCTGGAGTTCGAGTAGGCCCCGCCCTTCCGAGCCGTCGCCCCTTGGGGGGCTACGGGGTCCGCAGCCTCTTTGTCGGCTCGCCGAGCCGATATCGCCCTGCTCCTCGAAAAAGAGGTGATCAGGAAGGTGGCGATCCTCCTCCAGACCCAGGGTTTGTGTCCAGGTATTTCCTGGTCCCAAAACGGACGGGGGGCTGGCGCCCCATTCTCGACCTGCATGACCTGAACAGGTTCCTAAGGTCTTAGACCTTCAGGATGGTCACTCTGGCTCAGATAATCCCATCCTTGGAACAAGGCGTGTGGTTCTGTTCTCTGGACCTTCAGGACGCATTCTTTCACGTCCCAATCTGTCCATCCCACCAGAGATTCCTCCGCTTCAGGGCAGAGGGATCCCTGTACGAGTTCTAGGCCATGCCCTTCGGCCTCTCCTTAGCTCCCAGGGTCCTCACCAAATGCATGGCAGTGGTGACAGCATTCCTTCGGTGCCGAAGGGTCCGGGTGTACCCCTATCTGGACTGGCTGATTGCAGCCCCCTCCAGAGCGGAGGTGGAGGGGTCCAGAGATCTGGCCCTCCAGGTTTGCTCTCAGGTTGGCCTCCTCATCAACGAGGCCAAGTCGGAACTCGTGCCAAAGCAAGTGATACATTTCATCGGGGCAGAGCTTGACTCTCTTCGAGCCAGAGCACGGCTCCCAGCGGACAGGGCCGAGGTTCTTTCCTTCTTTGCCCAGTCATTTCAGGTTGGGCAATCGCGCCCTTCCCGGGACTTCCTGTGTCTCCTGGGCCTCATGTCGGCCTGCACCAGCGTGGTCTGTTGGGCCTGCTGGTACATGCGTCCCCTTCAATGGGGGCTGGCCAGCCAGTGGTCACAGCACTTCGATCTGCTGGATCAGCTAATGACAGTGACCAAGGGGATGTGGAACACTCTCCAGTGGTGGACCGTTCCAGCACATCTGCAGGAGGGCATCCCGTTCGTCCGCCCCGAGCCGACGGTCTATCGACCGATGCCTCTCTGAGTTGAGGTGCCCATCTGGGGGAGCACAGAGCGCACGGCCTCTGGTCCCCTCGGGAGTCCCGATGCCATATCAACCTGCTGGAGCTTCAAGCAGTTCATCTAGCCCTCACCGCCTTCGCTCCGTTTCTACGGGGTCAAGTAGTTCAGGTCCAGACGGACAATACCAGGACCATGTACTACCTAAACCACCAGGGCGGGACGCGCTCCATGCCTTTGTGCAGGGAAGCTCTCCGCATATGGTCTCGTGCGCAGCAGAGGCAGATCTCCTCGCCATTCAGTGGCAAGAGCCTCCAACACCCTGACCGATGCCCTAAGCCGGATAGGGGCTGCATCTCATGAGTGGTCTGTCCTGCCGGAGGTAGTACAAGATCTCTTCTCCCACTGGGGCACGCCTCAGGCGGACCTGTTTGCCTCCAGGGAGAATGTGAAGCTGAGACTGTTTCATGCCCGCCACCCTCAGCAGGGCTCACTGCAGGGGGATGCCTTCTCGAGGCTGTGGACCCCGGGCCTCTTCTACGCCTTTCCCCCATTTCCCTTGATCCACAAGGTGCTTCTCAAGGCGAGGAGGGACAAGGCGCAGGTGATTCTGGTAGCCCCAGACTGGCCCCGCCAGTTCTGGTATCCAGATCTCCTCAGTCTCAGCTCCAGGCTCCCGAGGCGGCTTCCAGCCCGCCCGGACCTGATCTCAGTCAGTCAGGGGAAGGTATTCCATCCGGACCTTCAGTCGCTGCACCTGACGGCCTGGTTCCTGAGCGGCTAGAGTTCCAAGCCTTGGGTCTTTCTGATGAGATCCTCAACATCGTTAGGCGTCCCGTAAGGAGTCGACCACAAAATGGTACGCCTTCAAATGGAAGAGATTCTCCATTTGGTGTCAGGGCAAGGGTCTGGACCCTTCCTCCTGTTCCTTGGCAAGCATTCTGGACTACCTGTGGTCCCTTTCTCAGCAAGGGCTTCGGTCGACGACCCTTAAGGTGCACCTGGCAGCCATCTCTGCTTACCGGGCGCGGGCCGGGAAGCAGTCGGTGGCGGAGGAGAAGGTGGTTGAGTGCTTTTTCAAAGGCCTTGATCACACATCCCCTCCGGTGCAAGAACCTCCACCTAGGTGTGACGTCTCTCACCTGTCGTGGAAGACCGCCTTCTTGGTGGCTGTTACGTCAGCCAGAAGGATGGGAGAGCTCCAGCCGCTTTCTATCGAGTCTCCTTATCTGGTCTTCCACAGGGACAAGGTTGTCCTGCGTCCCCACCTGAAATTCCTTCCGAAGGTGGTGTCGGAGTTTCACCTTAACGAGGTGTTGACTCTGCTGGTGTTCTACCCCAATCACACCTCGGAGGCCGAATATAGGCTCCATACTTTAGACCCTAGAAGAGCGCTCGCTTATTATAAGGAGCGGACGGCTGAAGTTCGGGGAGAGGTTCGCCAGCTGTTTGTCACCTACGCTGAAGCCGCACCTGGCAGACCTGCAGCCAAGCGGACGATAGGCAGGTGGGTCACCTCCTACATAGATCTCTGCTATTGGTTGGCGGGCATGGAGCCTCCCAGAGGGATAAGAGCTCATTCTACCCGCCATACCACTGCATCGGTGGCTGCTTCCAGGGGCACGTCCCTATCCAGGAAATCTGCAGGGCTGCTGCCTGGAGGTCTGCACACTTCATCACCACTACCACATCGACCTTGAGTCATGCTGGGATGCTGGTTTTTGGGGCCTCGGTTCTCCAGTCTTTATTTCCTAAGTAGGGGTGTGCTTGCCTCCCTCCTCCCGGAGAACTGCTAGGAGTCTGCCAATAAGTGTGGATGAACAACATATCCATGTCCCTAGAAATACAGGTTACTCACCTGTAACAGGAGTTCTAGGAATGGTATATGTTGTTCATCCACACGACCCATCCGACCTCCCCGGCTTCGACGCACAACCTGGCTTCCAGCGGCCTAGATCTGGTGTCATGGGGCGGAGCCGAGAGTTTTACCACCTGGGTGGGAGGAGCCAGCTTGAAGACCTTCCGGCAAGATTTAAAGTGGCAAGGAACCTGCCAGACAGTGTGGATGAACAACATATACCATTTCTAGAACTCCTGTTACAGGTGAGTAACCTGTATTTATTTATCACTCCCATAGTATACATATAGATATAGAGCACACTCCTGATTTGCTGAAGGGTGCTAAATAATTGCTTTTGTTTTTCAGGACATCAAAGCAGCCTCTTTAAGGACATTGACGTCCATTGTGCACTTGGAGAGGACCCCTAAACTTAGTAGCATCATCGACTGCACTGGCACGGCCTCCTACCATGGCTTCCTGCCAGTCCTGGTCCGAAATTGCATCCAAGCTATGATTGGTAAGCAGAGTCTCCTTCCTTCTGCAACAGTACAATACATAAGTTTCTGACATATCAGGCCACATTAACTTTCTCATGTCAATCTTTCTTTGCAGATCCCTCGATGGAGCCCTACCCTCATCAGTTCGCTACTGCACTTTTCTCTTTTCTGTACCACCTTGCTAGCTATGATGCAGGTGGAGAAGCCCTGGTCTCCTGTGGCATGATGGAGGCATTACTGAAGGTAAGTTTTCATACTGAAAGGGCTCCTGTTGTGCAGAGGTGGAGATTGGAGGCATTCTGATTCTGGGATTTGGGATGGGTGGGGTTCCAGTGATTGTTTTAGGGTGGTGTTTTAAGCATTTTGACCCCATAATGGAGGGAGCGGTTGTCTCGATACGTAAAACTTGTGAAGGTGGGGTGCATAGACACAGTGACTAAAGGGGTTTTCTTCATATGAAGTCTGCTTTATAGTGAGAGGAGGAGATTTGATTATGTGGACCACATGATAAAAGGGAGGGTTAGACCCTGTGATGGAGTCTCTAGATAAGTGATCTTCCTGGACAGTCTCCACCACTCATTCACGCTAGTTTGACTCGCTGGAGGTGCTAGGACTGAGCAGGAGGCAAAAATCCTTGGGAGGGTCGGCGCAGAGGTAGGACCGTGCATGTGTGGTGAGACTGGCTCGCGCTGTATAGGTTATTTTGGTGTCGACCCTCCAACCGTTTTAGTTCCTGTTTTCCTGCCATCGTGTGCACTTCAGATGTTGCTTGCCTGCCGGGAGTCAAATCTTCACGTCTGTGCGGCAGCAGCATAGTCGTTCAGCATTTGATTCGTTTTAGTATATTTTTATTTAAAAAAAAAAAAAAAAAGTGTTATTTTCATCTCAATGAACAGAGAAGTCTTCTTCAGCATCTTCGGAGTCGAGCATGAACGGGATCGGTGACGGTAGGGAGACTTTGCATGAAAGCTGTTTCCGCAGCAGGGGCTGGGTCTAGTCCGCCGCCCTCTACAGTGTGGGAGGTCTGACTGTGGGCAGTCTGGTACTCGGGAAGAAGGGTAGTCCTCCCGAAAGCACAAAAAGTGGGGCTGTTCCTGATATCTGTCGGGGACCTGGCACCGCTTGGCCTTGAGTTCTTCTTTGTTCCACCGGTCAAAGTGGTACTGCTAGAGGTCGCCCTCTGGTACGTCTGCACAAAGATGGTCAGTAGCGGGGGACAGGACGCTGACCCAGACTCCGTCTGGGCTGCCATGGCCTTTGGTTCCTGCTGGTAGTCACTTGACTCGAGTCCTTCTCCGCCTCGGGGTCTCAGTGAGCAGTTTCATCATTGGGCCTTTATGGAGAGCAGTGGGTTTGGTGGTAATCCGACTTACTGTGCCTGCTGAGCTGACCCTGGGGCCTTCGGACCTGGGGCTTTGGACCCGTGGGCGAGTGGTTGGGTCAACGGTCGTAGTGGCACCTTCGGTGCCGTCTGCAAGGCTGTTGTACTTTCCTCCTCATGGCTGCAGTGGAGGGGCCAGCACAGGTATGACTGGCCCACTCATGTTTTAGATCTTCAGTCTTGGGTTGGGTCTCCAGGCGCTTGTCTGGCGCCGCCTTCGACTCTGGTTTTGGCAGGGCCGCGTCTGGTGCCTTTTTTGACGCAGTCACAGGTGCCGGGATTTTCTACTCCGATTTGAGGAGCACCTCCTCTTGCTCTTTCCTCCCTTTCCTTTATATACTATCCCTCCTGGGCTGGTAGGAGATGATGTTGTGCCTTATCTGCGATTAGGAGATTACGTCGATGAAGATTCATCCTTTGGAGTGGAAAGTGAGCCCTCTATTTTAGCAGAGCTTTTGGTCAAGGACCTATCCTTTAAATCTCTCCTGAAGAATATGAATCTCTCTCTCTCTCTCTCTCGACTTTTGAAGTTGATCCTGGGAAGCCATTGCGCCTTCAATATCTGCATGTCCTGGAAATCCCTGTGGAATTGACACCTCTGGTACAGCCCTCTTTCAAGATTCTTTCACAGATGGTGTTGGACAGTATGGTGCTTATTCCTTCTGTGGCTAAGTATATAGACAGGAAATACGTTCCTCCTAAGGATAGACCAGTCCGGGGGTCTCAAGCCTTTGCAGATTCCATAGTGGTCTTGGCATAAAATAACAAAGCCGTTCTCCCTCCGGAGTCTACGACTTGTCCAGTAAAAGAATCCCGTAAGAGTGACATCTTGGAAGAGAGTGTTCACCGCTGCTACCCTAGAAATGTGTATTGCTAGCTACCAGGGCTATTTCTCACAATACAAGTATATCCTCTGGCAGTTGCTAAAAACCAACGTGGAGGCTCTTCCGGAGTCTGATGTTGGTTCAGAGCTTCTCCAGACTATTACTAGAGGCATTAAGTCCCATAATCAGTAACTTGAGGCTGCTGTGGACACCTTTGATACTGCCTTGAGGGCAGCAGCAGCTGGGATGTGCATCCAGCGTCCCTCATGGTTACGGACTTCGGAGTTCACAAATGATGCCCAACAGAGAGTCATGAAATTTGTTTGAGTTTAACTGTTTGGCCCACAGGTGGAGCAAGCACTGGAGGCCACGCAGAAAACTAGGACTGCTATTAAGATGGCCATGCCGGCCCCTGCTGCCCCTTAACAGGGTGGAAACCGCCGGCGGCTCCAGAACCGTTGGTCCTTTAGTGGTAAAGGTCGGGGGGGGGAGGTTCAACAAGAACCAAGCCCTCCCAGCCGCAAAAGAAAACTCTGCAGAAGGCACAGGACCCGAAGGCGTCCAGTGCCACCCTCTGAAAATCTGGCCCAGGTGCCATCTCGGCTGTCGGGACTAGTCTTTGGCAGTAGGGAGTTTCTGACTCGGTTTTACAACCAGTGGAAGTCTGTCGCATCTGACAAATGTGTCCTTAGGATAATTTGCAAGGGTTACTCCCTGAATTTTTCAGTTACCCCTCCAGATCATCCACCCAAATGACAGCCCAGACTGACTGTCACTCAGACTTGCTTGCTTCCGAGATTCAGGACCTTTTGAACAATGGGGCAGTAGTAGTTCCTCAGGAGGAACGGGACACAGTTTGACTTCCATTACTTCCTAATTCCAAAGAAAACAGGCGGTATGCGCCCTATTCTAGACCTAAGGAAGTTAAACAAATTCCTCTTCAAAGAAATTCAAGATATCACTCGGTACGCTTCTGCCTCTGAATAATCAAAATTTGCTGGCATTTCTGGACATGCAGGACGCCTACCAACATGTTCCCATACATCCAAGCAACCACAAGTATCTCTGATTTGTGGTTCTGAGTCAGCACTACCAATTCAGAGTCCTACCCTTTGGGTGTTCTTGGTGCCTCGAGTTTTTACAAAGTGCTTTGCAGTACTCGCTGCGCATCTCAGGAAACTTTGAATTCAAGTATTGCCGTATCTAGACGACTGGCTCTAGCAAGCTCCTCCAGACAAGGGACGAGGAAGCAGTGACCACGGCTTCTAAGTTACTCACATCCATGGGAGTTGTGTTGAATCTTGAAAAATCGCAGCTGCAGCCCTCCCAAGAACTTCTCTTCATAAGAGCTCTCCTGACACCTCCAGAGCAAGGACCTTCCTTCCGGAGGACAGGAGAAACTATATCCTCCAGATGGCTCGCTTCATCAGAGAACGACTCGGTTCGAGGTCTCATGATGCAACGAATGCTGGGTCTCATGGCATAATCAGTGTTCACGGTGCCTCTGGCTCGTCTTCACATGAGAACCACTCAGTGGATGCTCAGTACTCGGTGGTCCCTGACCACACATCTGTAGTCCTTTCTCATCAAGGTGACTTAACCCCTAAGGTGGTCGCTCACCTGGTGGACAGGTGAATCTTCAAGGCATCCGCTTTGCCACTATAGAGACACGGATGCATCTCTGTTGTGGTGGGGAGCTCACTGTCAGGATTTCCACATCCAGGGTCTGGAGTCCGGATGAATATCAACTCCGCATAAATGTCCTGGAAATGAGAGCTGTCCTGTACATGTCTGAGCCCTGAAGGACATCCTCTGTCAGAGTAATTCTCCTTCAGACAGACAAGGCAGTGATGTACTACATCAACAAGCAGGGTGGAGCACACTCTTACCCTCTGTGCAGGGAAATTAGGGGAGAGTGGGAGTGGTGCCTGGAATACAAAGCACTGATACAGGCAGTCTACTTACCTGGAGTCCAGAATGATCTAGTAGATCGCCTCAGCAGAACAGAGCGGATCCACACGAGTGGTCTCTCGACCCCAGCATCATGCAGTCTCTCTCCGAAGAGTGGGACACACCGGACCTGGACCTTTTTGTGTCCTCACTTAATGCAAAACTGCTTTTATTATGCTCCAGAAATCTTAAGTCTGGTGTTTTCTGTCAGGATGTATTCAGACTGCGGTGGACAAGATGCTTTCTGTATGCATTTCCTCCCAATTCAGGGGGTGCTGCTCAAGCTGGAGGCACGGGGGCAGAATTATCCTCATTGCCCCATACTGGCCTTGTCAGATTTGGTTTCCATTAAATGGATACCAGAAGTTCCACCAATACAACTACCACTTCAGACGGACCTTCTGACGCAGGGCCCAGTGGTACATCCTAACCTGAGGTCCCTTCATCTCCACGCCTGGCTCCTGAAAAGATAGAAGTGGGTAGATTTGACTTCTCCCGTAGTCACACATTCTCCTAGCAGCGCGCAAGCCATCCATTAGGAAGACTCTCATGGCGAAGTGGAAACAGTTATCCATCTGGTGTGCAATGTCCTCCCTGGACCGCTTTTCTTGCCCACCAAACAGTCTTAGAGTATCTGGTAGACCTGTCAAATACAAGGCTACACTACTGGGACGGTGAAGGTACATCTCTTCGATTTCGGCTCACCACGAGCCTATCCACACTAGGTCAGTGGTTCAGCTGCTCTTGGTTAAAAGGTTTCTTAAAGGTATCCTCCACACTAGGCCACTGGTCAGGAGACTGGTAGCTGCTTGGAATATCAACCGTGTGCTAGACATGCTCAGTCATAAACTTTTGAGCCTCTAGCAACCTGCAAGTTGAAGTTCCTGACCTGGAAGACTACCTTCCTTGTCGCCATTATGTCCGCTCGCAGTGTGTCCGAAATGCACGCCCTGGTCACAGACCCTCTGTATACAGTATTTCACAAGGACAAGGTGGTTCTCAGAACTCTCCCTAAATTTCTTCCAAAAGTAGTCTAGTTTCGGAATTCCACTTGAACTAGCCTTTGGTCCTTCCGACCTACTTTGCGAACTTCCAGAATGAGGGAAAGTACCTTATATTCTCTGGATGTAAAGTTTTTTTGTGGTTCTACATCGACAAAACGAAAGATCTGTAAATCCAAGCAACTCTTGTCTTGTTCAGCATTACTTGACTGGGTCAGCCCATTGCCATCAGGTGTATTTTAGCGTGACTGGTAGCATGTCTCTGCCATTGCTACTAAATGGCGTAGGTCTAGCTGGAAGGCAGGGTGTACGCCCACTCTAGTAGAGCAGTCGTGGCAACTCTGTCGGAAATACAGAACTTGCCCATTGCAGACATCTGCAGTGCAGCTACTTGGAGCTCTGTGCACACTTTTGTGAAGCACTGCACCTTGAATGTCCACGTCAAACAGCATGCGCCTTTGGCAGGACAATCCTCAATGGACTTCTCTCGGTGAGCTCCTTTCTCTCCTGCCATCCTTCTCGGGATTATTTTGGCTCTGTACTCTCCCAGTAGTGTGAATGACTGGAGACTTTGTCCAGGAAGATATAAAATTACTTACCTAATTCTAATTCTTTTCAAATAATTATATTTTGTCTTAAATTAAAAACAATGGCATAGTAATCTCATGTCAGATATCGCAGAATGCTTTCCGATACATCCAATGTAGTAGTTTTATTTAATCTAGACAGTCTGGATTTGGATGGGGGTATTCCTGAAAATCAGATGTCCAGCGTAAGTCTAAGATATGCTGCACCCCACAAGACTTTGAATGATCATTTCAATAAAATAAGAGGGCCAAACATTTTCTACCAACAACCTGTTATGATGCTCTTCCAAAAAATGTAATTCCATGATAAATAAGCAATCTGCAGTATAACTCTCAGATCAGCTGCAATCGAGCATCAAATTTCAATAGCTTGAGCAATATTATTCATTAGACAGTAATATTATCATTAGCTCTCTATAGCAGCGCATGGCTGCAGCCATTTTAACAAGGCTAACTTTTTTGTGTAGGTGGCTACATCTAACTATAACGTTGAGCCATAACGAACACATTTTTTAGAAAAATATTGCCCTTAAGAGTTTTACAAGGTTTTAACATATAGTTTTAAACTATATCTTAAACTGCCTTTCGGCAGGAAGGCTTAATCAGGGCTGAACATAGGTTGACTATAGATTTATTTATTAATTTCTCTATCTGGCCTTACTTTCATGTAATTGCAGTCCCCTTTGTACATTAAGCTTAAATTTCAAGTGTCTTCCCTGAATCAGAGGACTGAGTTTCTATTGCGATCAAATTCCCTTGTCTAGGCTTCAGCTTTTTTGCCTGCTTCTTCGGGATCCGTGTATTGATAAGTATGTACCCTGTAATGGATCCTTAAACTAGCTGGCATAAGAAGGGAGTGAGCCGCCCCAAGATTCTGTATCTGGGCCCTCGCACCATCAGATGTCTTTCTTGGAGCTCTTTTGCGTAGGACAAGTCAGGAAAAAAGTGTAGAGTTGCCCCCTGGAAATTGAGCCACGTGGCTTCTCTTGCGGCCTGTAGGATGCTGTCCCTCATTATTGGACTGGATGTAATCAGCAGGATCGTGCGAGGTAAATCCTTATTTGCGGCAAGCGATCTCTTGAGACACCCGATAGGGTTTTTCATGTTTTCCGCTATAGGCACAGAGTCCAATTTTAGTGCATTTGGCTTCCACTCCCTCAGGAAATACAGCAGATTGTCTCCCTTAACGTTTCTGGCAGCGTGACAGTGCGTATATTGGAGCCTTCTGAATTGTCGAGGGCTTCCAGTTTGTATTGAAGTTGAGCATTTTCTTGGGTAAGCTTACCAGTCTATGTTAAGGCTTTGGTCGCCTTTGATTCTGCTGTAGTTGCTGTTGTGGAAGCTACTGCGATTTTTGCATCTTGCTCTGCAAACTTTTTTAGGAGGTATTCAACCTTGCCATGTATGGCATGCATAGATTTCTGCAGTGCCCACCACAGATGTTCTGTCTCCGCATCCACCTGTTTCATTGCCGCCAGTGCTGGAGTTGATTCCACCTGAGGATTCTTCAGTCCAGCTGCGGGGGCTTTACCCGTTCGACCCATACTTGAGAGATTGTTTTGTTTGGCTAGATACCAAGACTTTTATTCTGTCGAGTATTACTTTTCAGTTGATGAAACTATTTTTTATACTGTTTGCGCAGTTAATCAGAGCTCCTGCTGAGTGCATCTTGTCAGTGGGCTTGCTCCACAGTGCCCCTCTACCTACAGTAATTCTTGATCTTCTTGGACGAAGTCTCCAAGATTCATTCACTTGCCCACACGCCATCCCCCGAGCTCAGTTATCTTATTTTTGGTCTTCACTCCCTCGATGGCTGGGCTATGAAGACACTGTTGTGTTGACCCTTCTTATATGGGCCATTCGGACGATTTTATGTCTGACATTGGTTAGTTTCACTAGGTCAGTTATGCTGTACCTCATCAGTAAAAAAGTACTGATGGTTGGAGGATTGACGTGAGTGGCTGTGCACTCTGCAGCCAGTCTCATGGCGCCTGTGCATGCGCGCCTCCCAAAGATGTTGGCTCCTGCTCGGTCCTAGCGCCTCTGGCATAGTCCCACTAGTGTGAATGAGTGTTGAAGACTTTGTCCAAGAAGATCAAGAATTACAGTAGGTACGTAATTTTCATTTCTTGTACTCTTCCCTTGCTGAGTGATTGGCATAAGCCAGTACAAAAAAAATTTTTTTTTTTGGTCATATAGATATTCACTCCTTCACCCGTGGTGGTTGGAGTGTGGGGTGGGCAGCGTCAGTCCAGCCCCCAGCTCCTCCAGACAGTCTCTCCACCTCCTCTGTAGATGCCCTGTAATGGTTTCACCATGAGTTCCCATTTTTTGGCAGGGCCGGGGAGTGAGGGCCCCCCCATTCCTAGTCTGAGATGGACCAGGTCACGCATCGAGCGACTGCATGGGGTCAGCTTGGCTGGGCTTCATGGAAGCCCCCCTCCCCCATGTACTATTTTCTGCTTTTCTTTTATCTCACTTCAAGGGGGCTCTTGCAGCAGGCAACACAATTAGGACTGAAGTCGGCAGGCGCCAGGACCCTCGCGGAAAACTTCTAGCTAGCTTTATACAATGGGAGACTGCTCCCTGACGTCAGCCCACCCCAGATGTCCACCTATGGTATAAAAGGAGTGGTCCCCCAACCCAACCTAATTTCTTTTCCCGCCATTGACCTGCACAAGTTGGACCTCCATGGATGTCTTCTGCTATAGCTGACCACCATTTTCTTCACGTTACCTGCGCTTTATTTTGTTAAAAAATTTTTCCCAGTATTTCTTGCATGTTTTCTTCATCCTCTTCTTTGGAGCAGCAGACTAATTGTGTGTATGCGTGTGTGGCAAACAGCTTCCCTATAAGGATGGCTATGCTTCTTGTCTGCTGTGCCTAGGCCATGACATTGAAGCCTGCCAGCAATGCCAGGATTTTAACCAGTGCACCAGGCTGCAATGCCAGAATACACCAAAAAGCTTTCTGCTGCTGCTGAGACCATCAGCGATGAAGGAGCTCCACAAAAGTACCTTTTCTTCCCCGGCATCCGGGACTTCGACTTTCTCCATCTCACAGGAAGTAGTTCAGCGGAAAGCACAAGCACTGGGAGAAGCATGGGGACAAATCCCGGTCAGATTTCGCGTTCCAGGTCCCCGTGCAAATCTGGGACCGAGCCTGGGTCTTCTCCCGTGAGAAGTCTGCCCCCTCCACTCTGGCAGCCCTCACTCCCTCCAGACTCCCAGTGGTCAAACTTTCTGCTATCATCAGGGTGTCTGGCGGTGGTTCTCCGGGGCTCGGGACTTAGTTCTCAGCCTCTCAGTTCCTGATGCTCTGGCCCATACATGAGTCAGGTCCTCAGCCAGGGGGCGCGACTGGGTCTTCCGTGGGTGGGTCTTTGCCAGTCTCCCTGCTGGTCCGAGCATTGGATAAGTCTGCTCCAACTTCAGGGACTGATGCCTCCCAGCGATGCTAGGTGCATGCTTTCACCTCCCCTGCAAGAGTGATGCCTCTGCCCTACTCGAGAGCTAGCGCCCTGGGATAGGCATCTCCTTCATGGCAAGCACCAGCTGCGTCTCCAGACTGGCAACAGCCCACGCCAGCTACTCTGATGTCGACTCGGGCGATGCTGCAGCAATCGTCCCGTAACCCTTCTCTGTCACCGGCAGATCCTGTCGTTGGAGCCAAGGTTCGACATGTTTTTAGGGTTCTAGTTTGGTTTGGGTTTGGCAGGGTATAGTTAGTTTGGTTCAGTTTGATTTCATAAGCAGAAGTTTGGGAGTTAAGTTTGAGGTTTTCTTTTTGTGTAATTTCAGTTAGAGTTCTAATGAATTCACTGTATTGCCTCCATGCGGGTTCCCATCTCACATGGTCTGGGTTCGTGTTTGGTTTGGGTTAATCCGTTTTTTTTTTTTGTAGGGTTCAAGTTTGGATCGGGCAAAAATTGAATTTGGGTTTGGTTTTTGGACGAACCCTGGCTCAACCTGTCATCACTAAGCCGACACCCGAGGGTGATATTCCTGGTCTCTCTCTCCCTGTACTGATGCCGGACGGCTCCATACCCCAGGGACCAGTGCCTGTTAACCCGATGTCCGGGTTATGAGAACCTAAGGAACAGATGCCAGGGCCTTCTAAGCCTACCCCTCTGATGCCAGCTCTCCCTGTCATGGCTCAGAATCTGCGCACAGATCTTCATGCCCTTTTTTGCAGCTTGGTGGGCACACTTTTAGGATGAATTCCCAAGGGAGCCTCCTGCTCTGACTCCTAGGGACCCTCCTTCGAATCCGGATAAGGACCAGGTACCCCTAGGAAGACTCTGCCACCTCCTAAAGAGCCTACTCCACGGCTGGACGGGGCTAGTGCCAGTCACCCGAGGACTCATCGAAGTCACTGTGGCTTGCACCTCCATCTCTGGACTTGGGCGAGTCTGGAGGATATTCTTCCTCCTCCTCTTCTGAAGAACCTGAGGGCTCTGACTTGCCGTCAGAACAAGAGGAACCCAGAGATGCCCCTTGCTCTCCTCAAGATGATCCTACTTTTATAGAGGTGATGACACATCCAGATCTGTCTTCGAGGGTGAAGCTCTTGCAGCAGGTAATACCATTTGGACTGAAGCCGTCAGGCGTTGGGACCCCATGGAAAACTTGTAGCTAGCAGTCTGTGGAAGGGACTGCCTCGATGTCTGTTCTGTCTACTGGCCAGACGGGGTATAAAGGAGGCGTCCCCTGGCACCATCTCAGTTCTTTACCGCAGTCTACCCGCGTAGTTTGGCTCCTCGGACGTCTCTTTCAGCAGTCAACAGCCAGATAAGTCATTTTTCTTCTCTTATCCTAATATTAACCTTTGCCTTGTTTGTCGTCGCTCTTACCACCGCGGCAAAAGTCTTAAGTGTGTGTACGGGACGCAGCTATCCGCCAAAGACAGCCAAGCAGCCTGCCTCATCTGCCTAGGCCCAGAACATCAGCCTGACTCCTGCACCCACTGTAAGAACTTCATCCAAAAGACGCACGCCAGAAGAGCCCATGCCCCAAAACCTTCATTTTGGAGAAAAAGCTTGCGGCCATGCAGCGAGGACCCGGTGCCAGCTCGTCCTCTCCCGCCAGAGAATCCCCTCCTAAAGATAGGCCCTCTGGGGGAAGCATCACAAGGAGGACCGGGCCAGGTCTGAATCCCGCCCTTGGTTGCCAGCCAAACAGGTGACGTCTTCATCCAGCAAAAGGTCTGGTTCGGGCTCGGCCATCCGAACCTTCCCACTCCTCCAAGTCCACTCCCACCCCTCCCCAGGGACACCACCGTGAGTCTGCCTCAGCGGGACACCACTCTACCTCTCTGGCTCATCGACCTCCAGAAACCACAGGGTCGACCCAGGAAAGCCTGCACAGGGCCCAGGACAGGTCTAGTTCTCTCGTGAAGAGAAAACGTTCCAAAGAACCTTCCGGTTGGCAGGACGCCTGGGCTCACACCTCCACCCCAGGCTAAGGTGTTCCCTCTGACAGACTTAACGCCCACCAGCCGGTTGCCTACTCTGACAACCCGGCCCCACATGCCAGACACGGGGTGTCGCTGGATGAGGATCAGCAGTCTGCCCCTCCCTCGAGGGACCAGACGCTCGTTAAGACCACACCAGATACTGGTCGCCTGCTGTCTGACGCCGGGGTTCCGGACCAGGTGCTTGCCACTCCAGCTGGGACTCAAGATCCCCAGACGCCTGCTCCCAAGGACCTGATGCCCGGCCCGCCAAACCAGCACTGGCACCCGCGGTCGTCCCACTGGCAGATATTGGTAATCTCTTTACCACCTGGTGGAATACTGTAAAAGAGGACCTCTTATACTGGCCCCCGGATAAGGTTCCTCCTCTGCCACCCCAGAACCTCAGGGGAACCAGGAGGAGCACCCAAGTCCACATCCGAAAGGGAAACTGAAGCAGCCTTCGTCCCCTCCCATCACGTCTTCCTCTGATGAGGCAGGTGTAGACTTGGATACATCGGATGGAGGCTTCTATCCTCCCTTGCCAGAACCTAAGGATTCTCCACCGTCCCCTCCGGATGATCCCTCTTTCCTTGACATGAGGCACATCCAGATTGAGTCGGACACTGAGGACCTAGACCGGGAGTGTAAATGCCTGGCCAAGTTCCTTGGTGAAAAGGAACCCAAGCCCTTGGTGATCCCACCATTTGTGGAGCCCTTCCAGGATGTTACTTGTCTCACCTGGCGTACACCATCCTTTATCCTGGCGGTTCCAAGGAAGGCAGACAGACTATATAAGCTTCCCAAATCAGAGCTATTCTTGGCAGAACAGCCAAAGGCTAACTCTCTAGTTTTACTGCTGCCCACGGGAGAGGAGCTCAGCTGAAACACTTAAGCTCCCAACCTCCTGACCCTGTTTCCAAGAAACTAGATAGCTGGGGCTGTAAGGTCTTCCCCTCTGCTACTGGGACCATCAGGTCACTGAACTTTATGGCCCATATGATCACCTACCAGCAGTCCCTGTGGAGAAAGACCATGAACTTAGTAGAGACCCTCCCTGACTCTGACTTCAAACAGGAGATCTTGGCATGTACCCAGTCGGGCCTGGATGTGGACAAGCATGCCCTCTGGTGGTGTTATGACGCCGTAGACATGGCTTCCAGGGCCGCTGCCTCAGGTTTCCAATCGGACCTTCAGTAATCCATTCTAGACACTCCTTTTCCGGGCCCTGTTTTGTTTAGCCCTGAAGTTGAACAGATGGCGAAGCAGCTTCAGGAGTCTGAGACCGGTGGCGGATGTACACTGAGTGTACAAGTCCCAGCCCCACGAGCCCCGCCGATGTCCTTTTCGTAGAGGTCAAGGGCAGGGACAAGGCAGTAAGCAGTCCCAAGGTAAGGGATTCAAGAGGCGGGGTCACCCTGCCCCTCAAGGTTCCCTGGGCCCCAAGCAGCCTAAAGTTCCCAGGGCCCAAGCCCCTACCACCCCATCTGCCGGATTCCCTCTGCTGTCACCTTCCCCCCCCTTCGGGGACAGGCTGACCGAACAGGTAGGGCGGTTTGCGCTCTACTCGCTTGAATGGTCCAGTACCAGTGCAAACCAATGGGTACTGGATACCATTCAGAAAGGGTATTTGATAGAGTTCATCTCTGTCCTGCCGGACAACCCCCCCCCTCCCAGCCCGTTGTCCACTGGAGCATGGTATTCTTCTAGAAGCCACTATTCATCAGCTGCTAGGAAATAAAGGCATTCAAAAGGTCCCACAGGCCCAGGGAGGGACAGGGTTCAATTCCTGCTTCTTCCTGGACCTGAAGAATACGGGAGACTTTCGTCCAACCTCTCAGCCAGCTCAACCTCTTGGTAAAATACCAGAGGTTTCGAATGGTCACTCTGGCAAGCCTTTTTCCCCTGCTTCAGCAGGCAGACTGGCTGTGCTCCCTAGATATGCAGGAAGCCTACATTCATATCAAGGTCCTGAAGTCTCTGAAAAGGTTTCTTTGGTTCAGGGACAAGCACTACCAATTCAGAGTACTCCCTTTCAGCCTTTCTTCAGCCCTCGGGGTCTTCACCAAATGCCTGGCCGTGGTAGCGACGGCCCTCTGCAGGAGAGGCCTCTTTGTCTGCCCTTACCTAGACAATTAGCTCCTCTCCGCCTGATCGGAGGAGGAGGTACTCCTAATCGCTCTATGACAAACGCAGGCCCTTTTTTCCACCCTGGGGAATATTTAAATTGGCCGAAGTCCCATCCCTGGCCAGCACAGACACTATAGTTCATAGGAGCCATTCTGGACACCGTTCAGGGAAGAGCATTTCTTCTGCCAGATCGGGCAGACTGCCTTCAGAGTTTGGCCAGGGGGCTGCTAAGCGCCCCCTTTTTCCACTGCCCAGACAGTTCTACAGCTCCTAGGCTACACAGCTTCGGCTATAGTCACAGTACCCCAAGCCAGACTTTATATGAGGACCCTACAGAGGCACCTCAGAGTCCAATGGGACCAATTGGTGGACGATCTGGATCTCCAAATCCAGATCACCCAGGCTGTTCAGCATTCTCTAGACTGGTGGCTCAGCCCCAACAATCTTGCAAGAGGAATTCCTTTCCGAAGAGTCACTCCTCTTCAAACTCTGACCACAGATGCCTCTTTCCTGCTGGGGGGTATTTGGGGGATCTCAGGACCTGGGGGTCTTGGTCCATCAGAGGGCTCTCTACATATCAGTGTTCTGAAAATGAGCCGTTCTGAATGCTGTAATGGCATTCGAGGACCAACTCTCTCTCCGGGTCCTCTCTTGGTGCAGACAGACTTCTACATCAACAAACATGGAGGTACTCATTCGTACACCCTTTGCAGGGAGGCCATGAGGGTGTGGGACTGGGCAGTACAATGCCGTCTGGACCTCGTTGCGGTTCATCTGCTCGTGGCCCAGAACATCCTCGCTGACTGTCTCAGGCGCTGTACCTCCCTGAACCATGAGTGGGAACTGCTTCAAGAAATCGTAGACTACCTGTTCGCTTGCTGGGGCCTTACAGAGTTGGACACCTCTGCGTCCCCGTGCAACGCCAAACTGCAGCATTTTTTCTCGCTCGTTCCAGGGCCTGGTGTTTTCTGGCAAGACTCATTGTCCCTTTCTTGGACAGGGAAGTTTCTGTATGCCTTCCCTCCCTTTCCACTCATTCAGAGTGTGTTACTCAAATTGTAATCGGAGGGAGCCAGAATGATTCTGGTGGCTCCTCTGTGGCCTCGCCAAATTTGGTTTCTGTTGCTCCAGCAACACTCTGGAACCCCCAGTCCAGTTGCCACTCTCCACCCACTTGCTTTCACAAGATCAGGGGACATTAGTCCATCTTGCTCTTCATTCTCTTCACCTGCATGCGTGGCTCCTGCAGTCTTGGCAGAAGAGAGATTAGTAGTGTCAAGCAGGGTGGCGGAAGTACTGGTTGTAGCTAGGAAGCCTTCCACCAGGGCCACCTATGCTCTGAAATGGAAACGCTTTTGTTTGTGGGCTTCAGCCTGTGCCTTGAATCCCCTGGGTTGTCCGGCTGGGCAAGTGCTAGAATATCTGTCACCTTCTGGACTCTGGACTGAGCTATTCGTCTATCGGGGTGCACGTGTGTGTGATTTCCACATATCATGACCCTTTCGGAGAAGTGTCTGGCACAACTCTGTGCCTGCAAGATGTTTCTAAGAGGGATCTTACATATCAAACCTCCCAAGAGGGACATTGTTCCTCCTTGGGACCTTCTTTTTGTCCTGGAGAAGCAGAACCTTCCTCCCTTCAAGCCAGCAGCTTCTTGTGAGCTGCGCATCCTCTCATGGAAGACCCTCCTTTTGGTAGCCATTACCTCGGCTCGAAGGGTTTCCGAGCTCCAGGCTCTAATGTGTAAGGAACCCTATATAGTCTTCCATAGACAGGGTGAACTTATGCACAAATCCAAAGTTCAGGCCGAAGGTGGTGTCCGTGCTGACCCTTAACCAGGACATCAACCTTCTGGTTTATTACCCAGAGGTTTCCAACCATGGTGAAACACTGTTGCACATCATCATTGTATTTTGAGTGCTACCTCCACAGGACCCACTCCTCCAGACAGTCGGACCAGTTGTTCTTCTCATTCGCTAAGTGGATGCTGGGAGCCACCATTTCTGAACAATCTCTAGCTTATTGACTAGTACATTGTTTCGTTCTGTTATGAGCATCATAACAGGCCTCTTCCAGGCACCGTAAGGGGCCACTCCACCAGAGCGGTGGCCTTTTCTTTTGCAGCACTATGAAATGTCTCTTCGGCAGACATTTGTGCGGCAGCCACGTGGAATTCATTCCACACTTTCATCAGACACTACAGCTTGACATTGCGTCCAGAAAGAGAGCAGGGTTTGGACTGGCAGTCCTACAAGGCCTTCTCTCTTAGATGCATCCTCGTTATCCACCACCCCTCTCAGACCTTGGTCTATCCTTGGGTACTGCTTGGAACTCAGTCCTAATGGTATTACCTGCTGCAAGAGCTCCACCCTCGAAGACGGATAGTACGGTTATGCAAGAACTTACAGTAATAGATCTTCGAGAGGAGCTCTTGCAGCAGGTGGATTTCCCACCCTCCATCCTCTGGGATAGTATTTAGGTGTTTTTGTCACCAGAGCATGGTGGGGATTTTCTGCTTGGTTCTCCTGTTTTTCTATAGCTGGGTCTCCGGCGGGAGAACTGATGGCACCGGGGGACTGTCCCCTTTATACCACGTCTGACTGAGCCGATGTCGAGGGTGGTCCCCTGCCTTGGACTGCTAGCTACAAGTTTTCCATGGGGTCCTGATGCCTGACTGCTTCAATCCTAATGGTAGTACCTGCAGCAAGAGCTCCTCTTGAAGATCTACTGTTATGGTAAGTTCTTTCGTAACTACTTTCCCTGTTGGTTGGGACACTGAGGAAGTGGACCCGATCGATGTCGGTTAGCCACTTTTCTCCATAAAGTCACTATCCTGGTCTTCCACCCCCAATTGAGTCTTTTAAGGATGTCAATAGGCTGCTTGGAAACACCCATCTTCAACTCCAGTAACATCCAAGAAGGCAGATCACCTGTACAATGCTCCAAGGGACGAGCCATTTTATAGGAAGCACCCAGAGTCTGACTTGGTAGTTATCAGTGCTGCCCATGTCAACTCTAAGTGGCCCAGGCACCTTAGTACTCAGCCTCCCTATTGAGACTCCAGACAGACCAATTTGGCAAGAAGGGCTATGCCTCTGCCACCTGCACTGTCCATGCCCTGAACTTTATGGCCCACATGGTCCAATGCCAGAATGCTCTGTGGGAGAAGGCTTTGGAGATTACACAGTCCCACCCTGATGCTCCGGGCAAGACTGAACTGTTGAACTTCCTCAGATTGGGCTCTGATGTTGGTACTCGCAATCTCCGAGCCCATGATTCAGTGGACTCTGCAGGCAGAGCTGTGGCTATGGGAGTTTGCCTTCGTCGCTACTCCTGGCTCAGAGTATCCAATTTTGCTCCAGATGTGCATTCCCAAGATCCTAGATGCCCCTTTTAGGGGACCCGTTCAATTTGGCAAGGATTCTCAAAACATGATCACTCGCCTACAGGAGTCTGGCAAGGCTTTGCAGTCGGTACAAACTTTATACTGGTAGTCGCCTAAATCCTCTCAGCGGCAGTCCTTTCGTCGCCCCTCCAAACAGCAACCCAGGGGCCAACAACCCAGAAGTGCCTTAGAGAAAAGCCACTACCCAAGCCTTTGGAGGTTCAGCCCCCAGACCTTCCAGAACCTCCCAGGCTGCATTCTTCTCCTGGCTCCTCAGCCTGACTCCTTAACCTACCCCTCTCCCCCAGCCAAATCCCTGGGGGAGGCGGTGGGGGTTGTTTCTCTTTACGCAGAGGGCTGGCATAGAATAACCTCAGATCTTTGGGTTCTACAGTTAAAGAAAAAATGTCACACTCTGGAATTCTTGTAGATGCCCTAGAAATTCCTCCATCACCCTCAGGCCCATATCGCCCTCATGCAAGAGGAGATCCAGGCGCTCCTGCGAAAACAAGGCCATAGAACCCATCCTGCCAGCACAACAAGGGAAGGGCTTCTATTCTCATTTCTTCTGGTCCCAAAGAGAACTGGAGACTTGCATCCCATCCTAGACCTCAGCCACTTGAATCAGTACATAGAATACAAAGTGTTCAGGATGGTCACGCTCTCCGGCCTCCTTCCCCTGCTACACCAGGGGGATTGGATTTGTTCCTGGACATGCAGGATGCATACCTTCCCATCTTGGGTTTTCCCACCCCACAGAAGGTTTTCTGCTTCAGGAAACCATTACAAGTTCAGGGCCCTGTCATTTCAGCCTGTTCTTTTGTGCCATGGCGCCCCCAACCAGGTCTTCGGCCATAGTAGCCATGGCCTTATGGAGGGAAGGCCGCTGTTTTCCCTGACCTGGACGATTGCTTTCTGACAGCTTCGACCAAGGATCAATTGCTCAGAACCATGGAGGCCACTTTCTCTCTGTTCAGAGATCTGGGGATCACTCTAAATTTCTTCAGATCCTCCCCAAGGCCCAGTCAGAGGCTTCGGTATATCGGGGCAGTCTTGGACACTAACATACTAACATACTATTTGCCAGCAGATTAGGCCTTACGGTCTATCGAGTCTACTCGAACTTCAGATCCTTAGTTGGGTGCAGAGACGCTGCCCAAGGCAAAAGTTTTCTGCCCCCAGACAGGGCAGAACACCTGCAGGCACAGGCTCGACTTGTCTCATCATCTCGTCAGGTAACAGCCAGATCACTTCTACGGCTGCTGGGGCATATGGCGGCAGCAGTTGGAATAGTCTTCCCCCATTCACTCCTCAGGCTGTCCTGTCGACACTGGGGCCTCAGCCTCACCTGTTGACACCCCAGGCTGTATCACCAATGCCTGTGCTGCAGCCTCTCTCTCAATGACTCTGCAGGCCGTACCACCGAAGCTGGGGCCCCAGCCCCCACTGTAAACGCTGCAGGGTGCTTTCCTGATGCAGATTACTATCGATGTGAAGACCATGCTCTGCTCCTTTTGGGAGTTCATGCACCACATTGCTCCTCCGCTGGGGCATACTAGGCCTGCACCTGCGCTGTCTTTCATGGTGATGTGCCCTTCACGCTCTTGGTCATCACCATCTTCTCTGCCCTATTCAGAGCCAGTTGAGGAGGGTGAGTACAACCCTGACCACCCCCCACATGAGGAGTATGGTGCTAGGAGTACATCTACCTTCACGGTGTTCTCTTAGGATAGAGGACTGTGCTAAATATACCCTGAAGTCTCCTCACCCCCTGTTGACCCTTCCTTCATCTCTGACGAAGCAGCTGTTATCAGCCATGGGCTTTGAAGCTTGGGGAACAGGATGTCACTAGGAGAAATCTGACTGGATATCTGGAATTGCCAGATTCAAAACACCAGGAAATCTTACTGTATTCTGACTTATGTAGTATGGTCTCACCATAGGACTGCCCGGAGCCAAAATGGTTAATAGAACCTATACAAATTATGGAATGCTAGGCTTGAGCTCTGTTTTCAAATCATTGTCCCTGGTAAACTGTCAGATTCTTTACTCCGCTTGCCTCAGTAAGATGTCTCTGGAGAGCTCTCCTTCATTGCTTGAAAACTTAATTTTCTCTGTTATTTTACTAATAAAATTCTTTTATTTGGTATTCTTTTCACTGTCCTTGGTTTTCAGGTAGTGTTTTAGATTTTTAGTGTTTAGGGTAAGTAGTAATTTTTTTCTTCCTGGTTCCTTAACCGGGAGAAAACAGACACATCCCTCTGTTAATTTTGTCATTTATTTGTAATTTTAGTTAAAATTCTGTTCCGACTTGGTATAGTTGGTTAGATACTGTAGTTGAAATTTTCCCAGGGTAACTTCTGGTTCAGTGAGTCAGTTTCAACCGGGGTAACTCCTGGTCTTATTTAAAAAAAAAAAAAAAAAAAAAAAAAAACAAGGTAACTCCTGTTTTCCTGTGTTTAGGTTTAACTGGGGAAAAAAATCTTTATTTTTCCATCTAGTGTCCGGGTTATGTCACGGAAACCAAAAAAGAGAACAGGACCCGTTGGTTTCCAGCACTGTACAGTGTGCGGGGAACTGTTTGCTAAAGCAGATCCTCGTTTGGTGTGCTTTTTCTGTTTGGGGTCTGACCACTTGACAGATTGTGAAATCTGCTCTAATTTTCCTCAGTCTGCTCTTGATAGGAGATTGGAAAGACTGAAGGAAAAACTGGCTGAAAATGCTGCTAACCCAGCCACCGAGCAGCTGGATGAACCGGAGGGGCTGCCCTGTGTCGGGGGCGATAGCTCTGCAAAAAAAAGTGCTGCTGAATCGGCCATGGTAAAAAAAGAGGAAGGAAAAGCACCAGGAACCGCAACCGAAGCAAACCGCGGTTCCTTCTGCTGAAGAGATCGCTAATGCGATCAAAATAATTCGGTCTCTACATTCCCTGGTTCCGGTTGGGAAGCAACTGGTTACCCAGACTCCCGGTTCACATTCAACCCACGGTTTAACCGACCATGGTGGGGATCTCCTTGGGGATGATTATTTTGAGATGAAGCCTGATGATGATTATGGGGAACCTATAGATCCTGACATTTCCCCTGCTCCTCATAGGCCAGAGTCCCCTGATAAGGGAACTGAGGATTTTACCTCATATTTTGCTTTCATGAAGCAAGTGGCTCAGTCCCTTGACCTCCCATCCCAGGAAGATATAGATGAGGAAGAGGACTGAAGAAATTATGGATGTCCTACCATCAAAGAAGTTGCTTCTCCTTCTTCACAAATCCTTATGAAAGTAGACCATGAAGGTGCTGCAAAACCCTACTTTTGTTCCACCCACAGACAGGAAGGTTGACAAAGTATCGGGTAGCCAAGACGGGAGCTGATTTTTTTTAATTTTTTTTGTCTGTTGTTTTTGGTCATCCCAGTCATGGAGTGGTACAGGCTGCAGCTTGTGACAAAGCTGGCATCCTTCTGGCCTCCCACCCCCAGAAAAATATTCTAGGAGGGTGGATTCCATCACAAAGAAAATTTATTTAGGATCTTCCTTGGCTATAAAACAAGCTACTTATATGGCCTATATTGGCAGGTACCAAAAGAACATGTGGTCCGCAATCCTGGAGATTGCCATGGCAGCCCCTTCTCCCATGGCTGCTGACCTGGAGAAAGCTGCAAAAAGGGGCATTGAAGCCTCTGAAACACAATTCAGGATGGCAGTGGATGTTAATGACACTTTATCCATACAAATGGCATCTTCTGTATCCTTGAGGAGGTTTGCCTGGCTCAGGACTAAAAACCTGACTCAAGATACTCTGAACAAGGCAGTGGATTTCCTTCGTGACCCGGTGTCTCTGTTTGGGGAACAAACAGAGGCATACATGAAAAAAATGGATGAATACAAGGCTGTCTACAAGCACTGTGCAAGGAGTGGCAGAGGTAGAACTCCTTACAGGCCTTTCTTCCAGCTTCAAGTTTGTCCCCAGTACCAGTCCAGGGGATACTTCAGGGGTAGGGGTAATGGCAGCACTAGCCCCTCTGTTCAGCCTGTAGCTCAGTCCAAGCAGACTCCCTGAGGGGACTGCTTGGTAGCCTCCCAATCCCAGTAGGGGGCAGGCTGGCCTATTACTTCCAGGAGTGGAAAAACATCACCACAGACAAGTGGGTCCTGGAAGTAGTGGGCCAGGGACTTGTTCTCAGCTTCAAGGCCTTGCCAAAGCTGAGGTCAAGAGCCTTCAAATCCTCCTCCACCTCAGAAACAGCCCTGCTGGAGAAGGAAATTTCAAGTCTACTACTATTAAATGGAGTGGCATCAGTCCCTCTTTCCCAAAGAGGTAAGGGATTGTATTCCAGGTACTTCCTCACAGCAAAGAAAATGGGGGAGTGGCGATTCATCCTAGACCTCCGATACCTAAGCAAGCATCTGACACAACCAGAATTCAAGATACCCTGGCTACCATACTCCCTACCCTAAGTCGGGATTGGTTAGCATCCTTAGATGTCAAAGATGCCTACTTTCACATTCCAGTCAGAAGGTCACATACAAAGTACCTCAGATTGAGGCTGCCACCTGGTTATTACCAATTCAGGGCAATGCCTTTCGGACTGACATCTGCTCCAAGGGTGTTCACAAAGTGTCTGACCGTGGTAGTGGCACACCTGAGTTGTCAAGGGGTGACGGTGTTCCCCTACCTAGACTGGCTCATAGTAGGCCAGTCACATCAGCAAATGAGGGGGGCTCTGTCAATAGCATAACTCTCTCCTCTCTATCCTCTTTCGGGTTCTTAGTGACTCACAAAAAGTCTGTACTAGAACCAGTTCAGCTACTAAAGTTCATAGGGTCAGAACTGGGCACAAAGAGAATGGCATGCCTATCCCAAGACAGGGTGGACAATCTTATCCAGATAGCCAGTTCCTTCACACTTCATGTCTCCAGTCCAACAAGGCACTTCCTGCAGTTGTTAGGCCACATGGCAGCCTCCACAGCTACCGTGTTAGGCTCCAGGTTCCAGATGAGACATCCAATTTTACCTCAGGGAATATTGGTCACAAAAGGACTCTTTCAAAACTAGTCCCAGTGACAGCCATTCTTCTTCAAGCCCTGCAGTGGTGGCAGGAAAGGAGCAACCTCGGACAAGGAGTACCCTTTCTGTAACAGGCCCCTTCTCTGGTGCTAACCACAGATGTATCCCTGCCGGGGTGGGGAGCACATCTGGGGGACCACAAAGCTCACGGTTTATGGACAAAGCAGAAATCTCTTCTGCATATCAACCTGTTGGAACTCGGGGCAGTTCTTTTGGCTCTTCAGTCATTTACCATTCAGATCAGAGGGAAGGAAGTACAGATCAGAACAGACAAGACAACCACCATGTACTACATAAACAAGGGGGCACAAGGTCAACCCCTCTGCACAGAGGCAATGAAAAATTGGACCTTGGCATACTCCCTAAACGTATCCCTCTCATCTTACTTCGAGATACAGCTCTTGCAGCAGGTTACACCATTAGGACTGAAGCCGTCGGGCGTCAGGACCCCATGGAAATTTTCTAGCTAGCAGTCTTCAGTGGGGACGCCTCCGGCGTCGGGCGTGGTACATAAGGAGGCGGGTCCACACAATCCCCAGTTCTTTTCCTGTCACGACATCGCAGCATCGCCCTCTCGGTCATCTTCTGAGCCGATACTACTAGGATACTTGAACTGTTCGTTTCTCACTGGATTTCATCTGATGTCCTCTCCAGCTTCTCTGGAGGGCCATTCGTCGAAGTGTGCCTGTGGCAAGCAGATCCCTTTCAAGGATCCTCACTCAGCCTGTGTACGCTGCCTGGGCCCAGACCACGACACCCAGGCCTGCTCCTTCTGCCAGGGCTTCAACAGCCGTACAAGGATCCACCGCCAGAAGGCCCTTCAAGCTTTCAACTCAGAGCTATGGATTGAGACCCTTCCTCCAAGGGGAAGTCGTCAGGGAAGTCCCACAGGCACATGAAGCACAGGGAGAAGAAAGACCCAGATCCCCTCAGGGCCTCTGACTCCGCAGACTCCGCTCCAGGTCAGGACCGCTCTCCCCTCGAGGGCCCGCTCTCAGCCTCCCCGGTTCTCATCAGATCGGTTAGTGGTTCCTCCTCTCTGCAACCTGTCAAGACCTCCAGGCCTGTATCTTCATCCACTCCGTCTAAGGCCTTGTCCTGGTCTGGGGAGCACCATAAGTCTTCCACCTGTCGTCCGGTCTCCGACGTCAGGTCTGTCTCCCAACCGCCACCCCAGCGCAAGACTAAGGAGCTGACCTCCCTGAAGCGGATGTCGGATCCGACGCCTGCCAAGCTACATAGGCACTCCGGAACCGCCACCGACGCCTGTCGCCGGTCAGGCGCTCAGCTCGAGGACGTGGGCCGGGGACCGGGCGCCGACTACTGCAGAAGGAAGGACCACGCCACCGCCACCGACGCCGGTCGGAAGGCGCCGGAGGAGGAGGACTCTCACCCAGCTCAAGACCAGGCGGGCGACTCTCGTCCTGCCGAGCTTCCTCGGGATCTCGACGCCTGCCCCGACGACAGGCCACTGGCGCCGGGTCCATCGCGGCTGTCTAAATCTGACAGAGGTGAAGGAGCTCTTCACCTTCTGGTGGGACACCATCAAGAAGGATGTGGTCACCACACCTCCTCCTCCTGCGCCTGCTGCCCCTCAAACGCCTGCGCCCCCTCCACCGCCCAGGGGGTCAGCAGGACGGGCATCGACCCCCAAGGAGCCAGCGTCCCCTCCTAGGGGCAGATCTTCGGAGAGAAGGCCTCCTTCAAGATTCACTTCAGGGTCACCCAGCCCCAAGAGACCCAGACGGCATCGGTATACTCCGTCCGTGGAGGACTCCGGATCTGACACCTCTGTATGCTCCAGATCCTTCTCCAATCAGCGTCCCTTCTCTGGACCCACACGACCTTCCCAGGTCCCTTCCGAATGACCCCTTGTTCGCCGAGATAATGAGGCATGTCCAGGAGAACATGGGGTGGGACGCTGAAGAGTTTGACCCCGAGAGACTACGCCTTGTCCGCTACCTTCGCCAAAAAGACCCCAAGCCTGTGGTAGTGCCACCCTTGGTGGACACCTTCGTGGATGTCACCAAGGCAGCGTGGAAGCATCCACATTCGACTTCGGCAGTGCCGAAGAAGGCTGACCACCTGTACAAGTCCCCAAGGGAGGACCAGTACCTGGCGAACCATCCTCTGGCTGACTCCCTGGTCATTATGGCCTCACACTGGTCTCAAAAACTGTAGCACTTGAGCACACAGCCACCGGACCCGGAATCCAAACAGCTAGATCTCCTGGGCAGGCGCACGTACGCGGCTGCGACTTACGCCATTAGGTTGTTAAACTACCACCCACATGGTTCAGTTCTAGTATGCGCTAGGGGAGTGTGGACAGGACCTGTTGAAAACTGGCAGATTGGTGGCCAAAGGAGGAGCTGTTGCAACTCCTCCGCACGGGTTCAGACGTGGGGACCCAGGTGCTTAGAGCCGGATACGACTCTGCGGACTCTTCAGCCAGAGCTGCAGCCTCAGGCGTGTGTCTCCGGAGACACTCGTGGCTCCGTGTCTCCGGGTTTACCCCGGACGTCCAGAAGAATCTCATGGATGCCCCTTATGGCGAAGTTCTGTTTGGCAAAGCCTTGGAAAAGGTGATCACCAAACTGCAGGAAGCCGGGAAGGCGGTTAGATCTGTGCAAGCTATGTACAGGTCTCGGTTTAGTTCCTTTCGCAGGAACCAGTCGTTTTCGCAGCCGGACCCAAGGGCAACAACCACGTTCCGCCAGCAACAGAGGGCCTTTCACCGAAAAGCCCAGGCTGTCATCCCCAGACAGAGGCCAACGCAGTCAGTCTGCCCAACCTGCAGGACCCAATGCTGCCAGCACGACTCCTTCCCGCCCCGCCCCTCTTGGATCAACAGGACATGAAGGTCGGGGTCGACGCAGGCCACCTGCCAGGGTGGCGGTTCGATCACCACCCACAGGTGGGTGCTAGTTGGTCTAAAAGGCCATTATATAGAATTTGTAGACAACCTGCCCACAAGGCCTCCTCTGCTTTCCGTTACTCGCGACAGCATGCCCTGTCTATACAGCAGGAAGTGCTCACGCTTCTAGAGAAGGAAGCTTTGGAGCACGCTCCAGGGAACCAGAGAGGAGCAGGTTACTATTCGCACTTCTTCCTGGTTCCAAAGAAAACAGGGGACCTCCGTCCAATTTTGGACCTCAGTGACCTCAATCTGTCGGTCGTCTACAAACGCTTCGCTTGGTGACCCTTCCGGTTTAATCCCATGCTGAAGAAGGATGCTTTCTTGGCGTCCCTGGACATGCAGGACGCCTACCTGCACATCCCTATCGCTCAAGCACACAGGAGGTTCCTGCGCTTCGAGTTTCTCGGCCGCCATTATGAGTTCGGGGCGCTTCCCTTCAGGCTGTCATCAGCACCTCTGGTATTTACCAAGTGCATGGCAGTCGTGGCAGCGTCTCTAAGGAGACAGGGCCACTGTGTGTTCCCGTATCTGGACGACTGGCTTCTCATGGCCCCCTCCAAGGAGGCATTGTTGCTGGCCATTCAGCGTACCCAGACCCTTTTTCAGTCCCTGGGCATCCTCATCAACTACGAGAAGTTTCTCCTGGTACCGTCACAGAAACTGCAGTTTATAGGGGCAGTTCTGGACACCGTCACGGGAAAAGCTTTTCTTCCAGAGGACAGAGTGGAACGCATTCGGTCCTTCATAAGGAATCTGTCAACGAAGACCACCATCCCGGCCAGACTGGTCCTTTGCCCGCTCAGACAAATGGCTGCGGCCATACCAACAGTCCCGATGGCAAGACTCCACATGCGGGTAGCCCAGTGGATGTTAAGGGTGCAGTGGGACCAAAGGCAAGACCATCTGCAGCAGCCAGTCCGAATCACGAAGGTCGTGATTCGGGACTGGCAGTGGTGGCTAGAACCGGGAAACCTCTCTGTGGGGTTTTCCCTTCACAGCGTCGTCTCCGACGGTAACTCTCTCCACAGACGCCTCAGGGCTCGGGTGGGGAGCACACCTGAACGGGGTGAGGTTCCAGGGTACATGGACAATCCAGGAATCTCATCTCCACATCAATATACTGGAGATGAGGGCGGTCCTCCGAGTACTCTCCTGTTACAGACAGACAATACTGCGGTGATGTATTACCTCAACAAACAAGGAGGCACACACTCCTACCCCCTTTGCAGGGAAGCCATGAGAGTGTGGAGTGGGTAATATGGCACGGCGCAAACCTTATTGCAGTTCACGTCCCCAGGGTGGACAATGTTGCAGACAGCCTGAGTCGCTCTCAGGCCAGAGTCCACGAGTGGGAACTTCTACAGGAGGTGGCAGAGGATCTGTTCCACAGATGGGGCACTCCAGAATTAGACCTTTTCGCGTCCCCATCCAATGCAAAACTGCCCAATTTTTGCTCGCTAGATCCAGGGCCTGGTGCTTTCTGGCGAGACGCATTGTCCCTCTCCTGGGCAGGCAGATTCCTCTATGCCTTCCCTCCTTTCCCGTTGATCGAGAGAGTTCTCCTCAAACTTCGAAGGGAGCATGCAACGCTTATCTTGATAGCGCCTTTCTGGCCCAGGCAAATCTGGTTCGCGCCCCTGCATCAGCTATCCTGGGAACTCCACTTTCTTTTGCCAATCAGCTCCCATCTGTTGTCTCAGGAGGAAGGTTCACTAGTCCACCCGGACTTGAGTTCATTGAACCTACATGCCTGGCTCCTAGAGACATAGCCATGATGCGACACGGGGTCTCGCAGGAAGTGGCGGAAGTACTTTCCGCTGCTAGAAAGCCGGCAACACACGCAACATACGCCATGAAGTGGCGCAGGTTTTGCTTGTGGGCTCAAACGCGTGGTTTCTCGCCCTTAAACTGTCCCGAGAAGCTGGTTCTGGAATACCTGCTTTCGCATTTTCAATCTGGACTAGCTTACTCCTCGATTAAGGTGCACTTGTGCACAATTTCGGCTTATCATGCCCCCATAGGCCATCAGATGGTGGCCCAATTGGACACTTCTCGTGCCTTTTTAAGGGGGGTCCTCCACTTTAGGCCACCTATCAAGGACCCGGTTCCTCCTTGGGACTTGCCCTTTGTCCTGGAGCAGCTTACGCTGCCACCTTTCGAACCAGCCGCGGATTGCGAGCTACGTTTTCTGTTGTGGAAAACGTTGTTTTTAGTTGCAGTTACTTCAGTGAGAAGAATCTCCAAATTACATGCACTCATGTGCAAAGAGCCCTATTTAATTTTCCACCAGGATAGGGTATCCCTGAGGACAAATCCTAAGTTTCTGCCTAAGGTGGTTTCAGCCCTTACCCTTAATCAGGATATCGACTTACCAGTGTACTTTCCCAAGTACACCAATCGAGAAGCACTGCTTCACACCCTGGATGTTCACAGGTGTCTTGGATATTATCTGACCAGAACCAAACAGTACCGAAAGCGGATCAGCTGTTTGTCTCCTTTGTTGAGAGGATGAAGGCTCTGTTTCTAAACAGTCCCTTTCACGTTGGCTCATCCAGTGTATCTCTTTCTGTTATGACAAGCGTAGCAAACCCTTGCCAGGCGCGGTCAAGGGTCATTCTACCAGAGGAGTGGCCGCCTCCTTTGCAGCGCTGAAGAATGTTTCCACTTCAGCTATTTGTGCTGCAGCTACCTGGAGCTCGGTGCATACCTTTATTAGGGATTACAGCCTGGATATCGCTTCAAGGTGAAGGGCAGGTTTTGGCCTAGCCGTCCTCTAGGGACTCCTGTCCTAGGCTCGAGCAGAGTGGTAATCTCTGTCTTTCCTCCCGATGGTGTAAGATTGTCGCTATTGCTTGGGAATCAGTCCTAATGGTGTAACCTGCTGCAAGAGCTGTATCTCGAAGTAAGATAGTACAGTTACGTAAGAACTTACCGTAACAGTAGATCTTCGAGAACAGCTCTTGCAGCAGGTACCTTCCCGCCCACCATTCCCCCTTGGAGGAGGTAGGTTATAGCTTAACATCCATCTCTCGGGATGGAACGATTTGTTTTTAGTCTTGGCCATCTGATGGCGGATCCTCGGTCTCCTCTTCTGATGTCATCCAATGGCCGGGAGTCTCCGTCGGGACAACTGGGGATTGTGGCGGGACCGCTCCTTATGTACTATGCCTGACGTTGGGGGCGGGACCGATGTCAGAGGCGGTCCCTGCTGAAAACTGCTAGCTAGAAAATTTCCATGGGGTCCTGATGGCTTCAGTCCTAATGGTGTAACCTGCTGCAAGAGCTGTTCTTGAAGATCTACTGTTACGGTAAGTTCTTATGTAACTGTACTTTGTCCGCCTGCCAGGAAAGGACAATGTCTTGGCAGATGCTCTCAGCAGAATAAACCAGAACCACCATGAGTGGTCACTGAACAGACTGGTCTTACAGACCTTTCAGGAGATGGGGTATCCCAGAAGTGGATGTGTTGCAGCCCCAGACAATCACCAGCTCCCTCTGTATTGCTGCAGGCCCTGCTTTCAAGGGCACAGTTCCTCTGGATGCACTTTTGCTGATTGGACGGGGAGGTTCCTGTATGCTTTTCCTGTTTTCTGTTACTGAAAGTACAGATCAAACTCTGGCTTCAACCAGCTTTAATGATCCTCATCGCCCCAGATTGGGCCAGACAACCTTGGTACTCCATGCTCCAATCATTGTCCGTAGCCAAGCCAGTCAGTCTCCCCAGGAGGTACAACCTGTCATTCTCATAGGGCAGGATCATGTACCCCAACCTGTTGTCCCTCAGACTCAAAGCATGGCTCTTGAGGACTTGGAGTATGCAAACTTGCATCTCTCAGAGGGAGTCATGGATATACTGAGAGTATCCAGAAAGCCTTCGACCAAGAAAACCTACACCTTTGAATAGAAAAGATTTTCTTTTTGGTGTCAGGCCAAGGGCTTGGACCACACCTAGGCTAGTCTCTCTCTAGTTCTGGATTATTTGGCCCATTTGCATTCCATAGGTTTAACTGTTTCCACCTTGAGAGTGCACCTGGCAGCTGTCTTAGCTTACTTATCAGCAGGTAAAGCATCTTCCTTGGCTTCAAGACCAGTGTTCAAGAAATTTAAGGGGTAACTACATTTGCATCCACCACGCAGGGAACCTACCCCAATGTGGGATCTGAATATCTGCATTGTGCAGCTTATGCAGCCCCCTTTTGAGCCCATTTCCACAGCAGACCTCAAATATGACTTGGAAAACACTGTTTCTGGTAGCCATTATTTCTGCCAGAAAGATCAGTGAGCTCCAGGCGTTATCTACAGAGCTTGGTTACATTGCTGTCCATAGAGACAAGGTAGTCCTTGGGACTAACAGAAAATTTCTGCCCAAGATGGTATCAGAGTTCCACCTCAACCAGTCTGTTACTTTGCCAGTCTGCTTTACAAACCATGTTGCCTCAGGTGAGCGCAGGCTGCACAGCCTAGATGTAAAAAGGGCAGTCGGCTATTAACTTGAACTCACAAACGGGATCAGACCCAACTCTTCATTACTTATGGAGAGGTGGGAAAAGGGAAACCTGCCACAAAACTATTGCAAGTTGGATTGTGGCTTGTATTCAGTGTTTGCTGTAGCAAGGTGGGTAAACACCACCTGCAGGCTTTGGGGCCCATTCAACTAGGGATACTGCAACTTCTGTGGCAGCTGCTAGAGATATTCCCTAGTGGACAGTTGCAAAGCTGCAACCTGGAAGATGGTACACATTCACCAAACATTATTGTTTGGATATCCAGGCCAGAGGAGATGCAGGTTTATACAGCAGTCCTGCAGAGCCTGTTTCCTAAATAGGTTATAGGCCCACCTCCAAAGGCTCTGCTCAGTAATCTGTATGTCAGAATACAGTAAGATTTTCCCGATGTTTGAAGAAAAAATTACTCTCCTTGGTAACCTTGTAACCCAAGGGAATCTTACTGTATTCTGAGCTTCTGAGCTCCCTTCCTCCCCTGCTAGAAACTTATGGTCACTGCACTAGCTGTGGTAGAGTTGTTGCAAACCTGTGGGTATGGATGATCTTATTTGGCCATCTGTGACTTGAGTCTTAGTGATTCCACTTGGCAAGTTTTCAGAAGGAAGAATAATTCCTTAAGATTTTTCCTTTTAATTTATTAGGGAGGGCGGTTGTTACTATTCTTATTACTGTTATTATATTATCCAGAAATTGCTTAGTGCATGCTTCATAAGAATCTGATTGTTTACAGTTGTTTACCAGGGACAGTGATTTAAAAACCGAGCTCGAGCCTAGCATTCCATAATTTGCATAGGTTCTGTTAACTATTTCGGCTCCGGGACAATCCTATGGTGAGACCATACTGCATAAGTCAGAATACAGTAAGATTCCCTTAGAAGAAACAAGATTACTAAGGTGAGTATTTTTTTTTCTTCTCCCCCATGATCATTCCTTCTCTGCTAGCCACATTTGAGGATGTCACCATGGCTGCCTGGTATAGACCAAATATCCTGGCAGTGCCCAGAAAGGGAGACTGGTTGTAGCACACTCCTTCTGGGAAGCCTCTTTTTTTTTTTTTGATGGTAACCATAGGTAGATTAGCTGGTGATCAGTGTAGCCCATAATGGGTCCAAGAGCCCTCAGTTCCTTATCCCCGGACAAGGAATCCATAAAGCTGGACCTTATGGGTAAGAGGCCAGCCAGATCTAGTTCCCCTTATGGCAGCAATTGGCAGTGGAACCTTCAGTGCCCCTGCCCCTGTGCAAAGGCTGCTCTCCCAGGAGCGCAGAGCACCTTGGTCCATCCCGACCTCAAGTCTCTACACCTCCATGCCTGGCTCCTGAAGATATAGCCATGGCTAAATTTGGGGTATCCCAGAAAGGTGGCTGCTGATCTGGTGGCTGCGAGGAAGCAGTCCACGAGGGCCACTTATTCCATGAAGTGGAAGCGCCTTGCTCTGTGGTGGCGGCTTCACATCATTTGGATCCTTTCACTTGTCTAGTGAGTCAGATTCTGGAGTATTTGCTGTCCCTCTCAGATTCTGGCCCGCAATTCTCTTCCTTCAAGGTGCAGCTGACTGCTATTGCAGCCTTCCATGTGCCTGTTAATGACCGTTGGTGGCACAGCTGGAGGTGTCCCCTACCTTTTTGAGATGCAGTCTTTATCTGAAGACTCCCTTCTGCAGTCCAGTCCCTCCTTGGGACTTCGATTTTGTACTGGAAAAGCTTACTTTGGCTGCTTTTGATTCAGCTGTGACATCAATCAATCAATCAAATAAATCTTTATTTATTCAGGCGATCATCATTGAGCAAGGCTCATTTACAAGATGGACCTGATAAGGTCAGGGTTCGAGTGCACAGCAATTACATCACATACTTATGAGACAGTTATACATACAGAAACAAGAAAATTTTATTTGTAACACAATAATATACAGAGAATTCAATGTTAAAGCTTGGCAAGAGAAAGTTTAACTATCATCAATATGTACAATACATATATATCACAATGAGGGCTATGATAGTCACTCACATAATGAGTACAAGGATGGTGAAGGAATATTAGTGCCATATACTGGTGGTGTCTGGCTGAAGGAATATGCCATATGTGATTGGAATATGGTTTTGTGGATGACTATTCTATCTCTAGCGGTAGCAACTGCATTTCTGTGAAGAAGGCTGTACAGTGCTGCTTGAAGGATGTAAATGGAATGATAATGGACAGTTTTAGGAATTTTTGTAGGGTTTTCCATGCTATGGCTAGAGAGTAGCTGATTGCTACCCTCCCTATTTTGGTGTTAACTTTGGGCAATTTGAGCAGGATGATATTGTTGCTTCTTAGGGCATAGGAGCTGGAAGGGGTCAGGTTGAAGCAGTCCAGGATATAGCTTGGGAGTTTTTTTGATAAAGCTCTGTAGATCCATAGAGCTGTATTTCTGCTCCTCCTGACATGAAGGGAAACCCATCCAACTGAATCATAGAGAGAACAATGGTGAGTATTATATGGCAGGTCTGTAATGAACCTTATTGCTCTATGGTATAAGGTATCCAACTTTGAAGGTAGGAAGTGGAGCAGTGACTAGAGGAAGTCTGATCAATGACTGATAGAAAGATGGCCTGGACTAATCTCATCTTTGAATCTCTATTAAGGAAGGGTTTTAATCTGTAGAGGAGGCCAAGCCTTGGCGAAGCTTTTCAGCAGTTGTTCTAGATGCTGAGTAAAGTCAAGTCTGTTGTCAATCCACACACCTAGGTATTTGAAATTTTCAACATACTCCAGATTTTCTCCAAGTCTAGTGCATATCTGGGGGGGACTGATTGAAGAGGATGTGTTGGAGTTTTGGGTTGTGAACATCATTGCTTTGGTTTTCTTTGCATTTAGCAGAAGCTTTTTCTCGAGAAGCTGATGTTGTAACAGGGAGAATTCTGCTTGTAGGATTTCATGAACAACTTTAGGTGAAGGGTTGCTGACATACAGTATAGTGTCATCAGCAAAGAGATGTACTGAGGACTTGGTAAGGGTTGAATCAATTTTATTTATATAAATGGCAAAAAGGATAGGACCCAGAATAGAGCCTTGGGGGACTCCTCTTGACAGTGGTCTTATTGGGGAGAGGTCACCTTCAGCTTTTACCTGCTGTGATCTACCGGAGAGGTAGCATCTGAACCACTTAAGGGAGGATGGATCTGAGCCATTGGAGTGTAGGGATGAGAGTATCAGTTCATGGTCCACAGTGTCGAATGCTTTGCTCAGGTCCAGGAATACTGCACAGACATTGTTCTTTTATCCAGTTCGGTTTGCCCAATCATTGGTGACCTTGGCTAATACAGTGATAGTGCTATGTTTGGCCCTGAATCCAGATTGAGCTGGATTTAATAGATTAGCATTGTCCAGATATTCCCTTAACTGAATACTCACATGCGTACTATGCTTACTGTTGTGGAAAGTGCTATTTTTAGATCTTCCTTCGAGCAGGAGCTCTTGCAGCAGGCTATTACCATAAGGACTATGCCGCCAGGCACCTAGGACCCCATGGAAACCTTCTAGCTTGGCAGTCTTCTGCTGGGACCACCCTTGACACCCTCTACGCCCAGATGTCAGCCAGTGGTACATAAGGGGCGTTCTAGGGACATGGATATGTTGTTCATCCACACTTATAGGCAGGTTCCTTGCCGCTTTAGATCTTGCCGGAGGGTCTTCAAGCTGGCTCCTCCCAACCACCCGGGTGGTAAAACTCTGCTCTGCCCCATGACGCCAGATCTTCCTTACCGCTGAAGCTCAGGTTCCCTCCTTAGCTCTGCATTTTAGACTGGATCCTAACTCTTCGTTCGTCCGAAACTAGTTTTGAAGTTTTCAAACTTCGGGTCTTCATATCCCTCGTGGCTGGATGGACAAATCGATCCCTGGCTTGAAGTGCCCTTGCTTGAAGATGATGTCCAGGACGGATTACGCACTCCACGTCGTCACTGCCTAGGCCTAGACCACGACCCGCCAGGCCTGTGACTTGTGCGCTCTTTTTGGCCACCGTCCTGGAGGATCGCTGCGTTCTCTGAAGCCTCGGCTCTCGGTAGTTTTCTAAACGCTGGTAAAATCCAAAGAGGCTCGGGCGGTTCAGGCGGCTGGTCGGCTGAGCAGCTCGAGCATATGATCGCCCTCGAGGAGGAGGCGGCCCAGGCCGCATCTTCCTCCTCCTCGGCCGCGGCATTTATCCCTCTCTCTGAGTTCCTCGTACTCGGCTTCGTTCAAGGAGCTTTGTCAGTCCCTTTCCACGAAGGGAGAGGGGCCATCGGGACATTCCTCTCAGCCCAAGAAGGAGTCGAAGGGTAAGTCCTACCGTCTGCGTTTGTGGGAGTGGGAGAGGTCTCCTTCTCCGGACAGCCGACTGTAGACTTCGGTCAAAGTTGCAGCTCAGGCCGCTGGCTTCACGGTGTCCCCGTCAGGCCGGCCTGCCGAGACTCCAGTCGACGCAGTCGAGATATTCCTCGACCAGTCGGACGGGTTGTCGACTGGTGAAGCCGACAACCCACCTTCGCCGGTTCCCCCAGTGGAGACCGAGGATATGCCTGCGCCTTTGGGGCGGCAGTCCCGCCAAGTGCCCGAGCCGAGGGAAGAGCGGGTGTCACCCCCTCAGTCACCCGAGGGTCTCGGTCTTGACTTCATCTCAATATGCCGTCTCCCGCCGACATCGGTGGTCTTGTCTCGCACGAAGTAAGCGGCGACACCGCTCCTCCTCGTCGTCCTCCTCGGATGAGGAGAGGCTTCGACGCAAATTGCGTCGGCATTACGAGGAGCTTATGTGGCAGCAGTTAGTTATTTCGGAGTAAATCGACTCCGATTCATCCCCCGGCCATCAAGTGGCTGTCGCCCGAGCGGCCAAAGCAACCGCTCGCCGCAGTCGAGATGCCCATTTCTGGGCCGGTTGTTCGGCCGAAACTAGCTGCTCCACCGATTGTGGTGGAACCTCCACAACCGAAGTCTGGGGCACCGACCAAGGATTCTCGGTCAGGTCACGGCCTGCCCCACAGGTTGTCGGTCACCCTCACTCCCGACCGTCCTCTGCAGGTGGAGGGTGGCTCAGGGCCGAGACAGCTCTTCACAGACTCTTCGGAGTCCGATGACGACTCCTCCCTGTTCTCCAAGCAGGTCGACCTGGAGTCCTCCGGGGGCCAGTCATTGGACGATAGCCCATCGTCCTTCTTGGGTCTGCTTCGACTCATCTCAGAGTCCACCGGGATGCAGCTTGAGCCCGTGTCCAAATGGGCCAGGTGTCCCCTGACGGAGATACTGGACCGAGGGGAGTCACCCACGGAGGCCTTCCCTGTGGCTGAGGCTATTGTCGGCCCAGCCTTGGAGCTTTGGCAGCGGCCTGCTTCCTGTCCTGCGCCCTCGGCCAGGATGGCCAGGAAGTATGCGGTCCCTACCGGCTCTTTGCCCGGTTTCTCGGAGCACCCCTCCGCCGAGGGGTTAGTCACAGATAGCGTCTTCCGGCATTCTGGACATGCTCGGGATGTGGATAAGCCCCCCGACAAAGAGTCCAAAAAGCTGGACTTTGCCGGGCGCAAGGTGTACGCTGCTTCCTCCCTCGGCCTCCGACAGGCCAGCTCGGCCGTGCTGATGGCACACTTCTCCCACGCCCTCATGGGCTCCCTGGATGAGGTTATCCCTCATCTCCTGGCCGACCTGTAGACCACGGTCCATCAGGTGCGGGACCAGGGTAGGGCGGTGTCGAAGCAGCAGCTTCAGACTGCTCTGGACATAGGTGACTCCTGTGCCAGGTCAGTAGCGGCCGCGGTGGCCACGCGCCGCAGGGCGTTGCTGAGGATATCCACCTTCACGGCGGATACCCAGCACAAGTTGGCGGACGTCCCCTTCTTGGGGACTGACCTCTTCGGCCCTGGAGTGGAGGGACACCTCCAGCGGATCGAAAAGTCCAATGCCACTCTGGACTCTGTCAGCTCCGCCCAGAGGACAAAGGCCGCCATCAACAACAGCATAAGTCCTTTGTCCTTCGGCCCTGCAGCACCAGCACCAGGGCCAGCAGGCTCACACTTGGCATCCCAAACCCAAGCCGGCGACTTCCTCCAACAGGAAGCAAGGAGGTAAAGGCCCAGGAGGTTCCTTGGCCGGTTCTTTCTCCAAGCCTGCCCAGTGACGGGTTGAGGGGTGTCGCCCCAACCTCGTCACCCTTCCCTGGGTTCCCCCTGTGGGGGGACGGCTCCGCCACTTCCTTTCCGCCTGGTCCACTATCACCACGGACCGTTGGGTGTTGGAGGTGGTAGGAAAGGGCCTGCCTCTGGAATTCAGGCAGACCCCTCCCTTTCGAGCCATCACCCTCCGGGGGGGGCTACGTGGTCCGAAGCCTCGCTGTCAGCCCGCCGAGCCGATATTGCCCTACTCCTCGAGAAGGAGGTGATCAGGAAGGTGGCGGATCCTCCTCCAGACCTGGGGTTTGTGTCCAGGTATTTCCTGGTCCCAAAACGGACGGGGGGCTGGCGCCCCATCCTCGACCTGCATGACCTGAACAGGTCCCTAAGGTCTCGGACCTTCAGGATGGTCACTCTGGCTCAGATAATCCCATCCTTGGAACGAGGCGTGTGGTTCTGTTCCCTGGACCTCCAGGATGCGTTCTTTCACGTCCCGATCTGTCAGTCTCATCAGAGATTCCTCCGCTTCAGAGCGGAGGGATCCCTTTACGAGTTCCGGCCATGCCCTTCGCCTCTCTCTAGCTCCCAGGGTCTTCACCAAATGCATGGCAGTGGTGACAGCATTCTGCGGGCGCTCAAGGGTCCGGGTGCCCCTACCTGGATGACTGGCTGATTGCGCCCTCCAGAGCAGAGGTGGAGCGGTCCAGAGATCTGGCCCTCCAGGTTTGCTCTCAGATTGGCCTCCTCATCGAGGCCAAGTCGGAACTCATGCAAGCAGGTGATACTCTTCATCGCTGGCAGAGCTCAGCTCCCGGCGGACAGGGCCGGGTTCTTTCCTCCTTTGCCCAATCATTTCTGGTTGGGTGTCGCGCCCTGCCGGGACTTCCTCCGCCTCCTGGGCCTCATGGCGGCCTGCACCAGCATGGTCCGTTGGGCCCGTTGGCACATGCCCCTTCAATGGGGACTGGCCAGCCAGTGATCACAACGCCTGCGATCCGTTGACCAGCCCATGACAGTGACCCAGGAGATGTGGAACGCTCTCCAGTGGTGGACCTGTCCGGCACATCTGCAGGAGGGCATCCCATTGTCTACCCGAGCTGACAGTCTATCGACGATGCATCTCTGATGGGTTGGGGTGCCCATCTGGGGGAGCTCAGAGCGCACGGCCTCTGGTCCCCTCGGGAGTCCCGATGCCATATCAACCTGCTGAAGCTCCGAGCGGTCCGCCTAGCTCTCACCGCCGTCGCTCCGTTTCTACGGGGTCAAGTGGTTCAAATCCAGACGGACAATACCACAACCATGTACTACCTAAACCGCCAGGGCAGGACGCGCTCCATGCTGTTATGCAAGGAAGCTCTCTGCATATGGTCCCTCGTGCGCAGCCTGGAGGCGGATCTCCTCGCCATTCATGTGGCAGGAGCCTCCAACACCCTGGCCGATGCCCTAAGCCAGATAGGGGCTGCTTCTCACGAGTGGTCTCTCCTGCTGGAGGTAGTACAAGATCTCTTCTCCCATTGGGGCACGCTTCAGGTGGACCTGTTTGCCTCGAGGGAGAATGCGGAGCTGAGACTGTTCCATGCCCGCCCCCCTCAGCAGGGTTCGCTGCAGGGGGATGCCTTCTCGAGGCCGTGGACCCCGGGCCTCTTCTACGCCTTTCTCCCATTTCCCTTGATCCACAAGGTGCTTCTCAAGGCGAGGAAGAACAAGGTGCAGGTGATTCTGGTAGCCCCAGACTAACCCCAGCAGTTCTGGTATCCAGATGATCTCAGTCTCAGCTCCAGGCTCCGGCGGCTTCCAGCCTGCCCGGACCTGATCTCAGTCAGTCAGGGAAGGTATTCCATCCAGACCTTCAATCCCTGCACTGGCCGGCCTGGTTCCCTGGCGCCTAGAGTTCCAGGCCTTGGGTCTTTCCGACGAGGTCCTCAACGTTGTTGAGGCGTCCTGTAAGGAGTCAACCCGGAAATGCTATGCCTTCAAATGGAAGAGATTCTCCATTTGGTGTCGGAGGAAGGGCTTGGACCCTTCCTCCTGTCCCTTGGCAAGCATTCTGGACTACCTGTGGTCCCTTTCTCAGCAAGGGCTTCGGTCGACGACCTTTACGGTGCACCTGGCAGCCATCTCTGCCTACCGGGCGCGGGCCGGGAAGCAGTCAGTGGCGCAGGAGAAGGTGGTCGGGCGCTTTTTCAAAGGCCTTGATCACATTTCCCCTCCAGTGCGAGAACCTCCACCTCCGTGGGATCTACTGCTGGTATTGGCCAAGCTCATGGGCAAGCCATTCAAACCAGTGCACAGGTGCGATATCTCCCACCTGTCGTGGAAGACCGCCTTCTTGGTGGCTATCACGTCAGCCAGTAGGATGGGAGAGCTCCAGGTGCTTTCCATCGAGTCACCTTATCTGGTCTTCCACAGGGACAAGGTTGTCCTGCGCCCCCACCCGAAGTTCCTTCCGAAGGTGGTGTCGGAGTTTCACCTTAACCAAGTGTTGACTCTGCCGGTGTTCTACCCCAATCACACCTCGGAGGCCGAATATAGGCTCCATACTTTGGACCCTAGAAGAGCACTCGCTTATTACAAGGAGCGGATGGCTGAAGTTCGGGGACAGGTTCTCCATCTGTTTGTCACCTACACTGAAGCCGCACCTAGCAGACCTGCAGCCAAGCGGACGATAAGCAGGTGGGTCCCTCCTGCATAGATCTCTGTTATAGGTTGGCGGGCATGGAGCCTCCCAGAGGATAAGAGCTCATTCTACCCGCCATACCGCTGCATCGGTGGCTGCTTCCAGGATGTCCCTATCCAGGATATCTGCAGGGCTGCTACCTGGAAGTCTGCACGTACCTTCATTACCCACTACCACATCGACCTTGAATCACGCCGGGATGCTGGTTTTGGGGCCTCGGTTCTCCAGTATTTATTCCCTAAGTAGGGGGTGTGCGCCTTGCCTCCCTCCTCCGGGAGAACTGTTAGGAGTCTGCCAATAAGTGTGGATGAACAACATATCCATGTCCCTAGAAATACAGGTTACTCACCTGTAACAGGAGTTCTAGGAATGGTATATGTTGATCCACACGACCAACCCGACCTCCCCGGCTTCGACTCACTACCTGGCTTCCAGCGGGCTAGATCTGGCGTCATGGGGCGAAGCCGAGAGTTTTACCACCCGGGTGGGTGGGAGGAGCCAGCTTGAAGACCTTCCGGCAAGATTTAAAGCAGCAAGGAACCTGCCTATAAGTGTGGATGAACAACATATACCATTCCTAGAACTCCTGTTACAGGTGAGTAACCTGTATTTCCTGTGCCCCACCTCAGTTCTTTTCCTGTCGTGACCCATCTACTTCGCTCTTCGGTCACCTTCTAGAACTAAACTAGTGTTTTCAGTAAATTTTATACTAAATTTTCTTATTTTCTTGAAGAAAAGTCTGCTTAATCTTTTGAATCTCCTGCATGTCTTCTTTGCCGGTGTCTTGTTTACTGAGAAGAGGACCAAGTATGCCTGCAGTCGACAGATCCCCGCCAAGGACAAGTATGAGGTATGTCTACTGCCTGGGGCTTGACCACGACATCAAGGCCTGTCCCATCTGTTGTGGCTTTACCATCTGGACTCTCATCCGCCACCTTAAGGCACACATCCTGAAGCAGCAGCTGGCTGTCATGCAGAGCTCACCAGCAGAGAAGTCTGCCTCTTCCTCCCATTCCTCCAAGTATAAGGAAAAGAAAAAGGATCAGGACCAGCGCAAGCACCATGGAGAAAGACTGTAGGTCTAAGGGGCGCTCGTGCTTCCACACCACAAAAATTCCTCCTTGGGCTCTAACTCCGGGGGCTCGGATCACTCCTTCCTCTCCTCCACTCTAGTCATTCTTCCGGGTGGCAGGACTCCTCCACTCCTGCCAAAATCCTGATGTTGGGAAATGAAAACACCTTGTTACCCTGCAGATGAAGGCTACACCATGCGGTCACCCTTCACCTCGGGGGTCGGGACCTCCTGTTCTGCTAACGGGGACCTCAGTCCTGCTAGCAAGGGCCCCGGGGTCTCTCCTGGGGCTCTGGGTAAGACCAAAGAGCACTAGGTCAGGAGTTGGTCTCCAAACCGACCTCTGCTTACCACACCTCAGCTGTCCACAAAGCCAGTGGCTCCAGATCATCGATGATCCAGGCCAAGGGCCTTATGTCAGATAAGCTCTCTGGACCTCACTAGTTTGCCGGTCCAAGGGCCCTCTACACCTGACGGCCAAGGGGACTGGTCTGCCCTTTCCCATTCAGGGATCAACTGGATCTCCCTTCTGTCACTCCACTCACACCGGGTGACCAAGCACCCCTGGCGGGCACTGTGGATTTTACTTCGAGAGGGAGGTCTTGCAGCACGTAACACCATAAGGACTATGCTGCCAGGCACTAAGACCCCATCGAAAACTTCTAGCTAGCAGTCCAAGATGGGAGACTGCCCTGACGTCTGCCTCGCCCCGATGTCCCTCCTGGTATAAAGGGGACAGTCTCCCGGCACCACCTCAGTTCTTTTCCTGCTGTTAGCCCACTAGTATCTGCTCCACAGATGCCTCTATCGCAGTCTACTGCAATTTTGTGTTCAGAGCAGTTATCGTTCATTTGATTTTTTTCATTGCTTTAGTCTACATTTTGGTGCATGTCTTTATCTTCACAGCGGCGCAAGTTTAAGTGTATGTGCGACAATCAGATCCTGGTGCAAGATGGCCTTTCAGCCTGCCTAATCTGTCTAGGCCTGGATGATTGCCTGCACTTCCAGAAGTTTAACAGACTCATTCGCAACCTCAGATCTTTAAAGGCTTATCTTCTGGACCAGCAAGCAGCCCTATGCAGAGGACCCAGTCTGAGACACAGCTGTTCTTCTTCAGCTGGGGACTCCCTCCCCAGAGAGAAAGGATTGAGTGGGAACACGGCATAAGGCCTGGGATCGAGCCAGGAGTCACAGTCCCGCCCCTAGGTCCCTCACAAGATCACATCTTCCACCTCCGTGTCAGGTTGGAGTCTGTCTCCTGGTTCCCTTAGCCCTCCCCGGGCGACTACCAAGACCACTACCAGCTCTTCCCTTCAACCAAGAAGATGACCGCCTCTTCCCATCCACAGGACAAAGTCCTCCAGCCATGGGCGTTCTTTCGCTCCTGTGTCCCTGGCTCTAAGGCCCCACAAACAGTTGCTTGGGTCCAAACCAGATGGACAGGCGTCGTCTTCGGGCCAGAAGTCTGAGTCTTCTGCCCATAAGACCTCAGGGTCGTTCGACAGGCACAAAAGTTTGAGCGATTCCTCTGGATGCCAGGATGCCGAGCATCCCCGAAATCCTTCGCCGCCCGAGGAAAGGGTGGTGTCCGCCTCAGGTCATCTGACTACGGGACCTTCTGATTTGGCTTCAGAAACTGACCAGGTGCCCCCACCTAAGGGTCTGTCTGCTCCCAAAGACTGGTCAGCGGATCAGGTGACCGGTCATGTGCCTAAGGACCGGATGCCAGGGCCTATCGACTGTTGGTTGAGCTCTTTGCCTCCACCTTTCGAGACACCGTATGTCCGTCCCCTGAAGGACAGGACACTGACAGGCCCGACGCCCAAGGGCCAAGAGCCTATGAATAAGGGGATGGGACCTACCACTCCGCAGCCACAGTTGCCAGAACCTTTTAACGTCCCCATCCTGCCGCCAGCACAGCCAGTTGTCCCACTGGCGGGGGTTGGGGCAGTGTTTAATTCCTGGTGGAATACTATTAAGGGGCATCTGTCTAGAGCACAGGAACCATCCCCACCCCCTAGAGGACTCCCGCCTTCAGCCCTTCCTAAGGAGCCCTCGCCTCAGTGACCGAAAAGTCTGGCATCTGGGAATGATGACTGGGCATCACCTGCCCCCAGTGACCGCAGAAGACACCAGTTGTCCGTTCCCTCCTCTAAGGGTCGCCAGCCCTCTTCTTCTCGTGGAAGACGAGGGGATTCCTCATATTACTCTTCCGAGGACCAGTTGCCTTTACCCTCACCGACTACAAAAAAAAACTGCCCCTGGTCACCCCTGGATGATCTGACCTTCCTGGACGTAATGCGTCACATACAAGCACTCAACCAGTGGGACACAGAGGAGCTTGACCCTGAACGCAGCCGGCTGGCCAGGTTCCTTGGCTCAAGTGACCGAAAACCTTTGGTTGTCCCTCCGCTTGTAGAGCCCTTTCATGATGTTACCAAGTTAGCTTGGAAATATCCATCCTGTACCTTGGCTATCTCTAGGAAGGCAGATCGCCTATACAAAATTCCGGGAGCCTTACCTCACCTCAGTGAGCAAACAAAGGCTGACTCCATGGTAACAGCACATGGCAGGGCGCAACAGCCAAAGCACACCCCAGACCCTGAATCTAAGAAGCTGGATCAGGTAGGCCAGAAAAGTTTACTCATCGGCCACTTGTACATCACATCACTAAATTTTTTTTGGCTCACATGGTTATGCACCAACAATCCTTGTGGGGCAAGGCCTTGGATCTAATCAAGGCCCAACCTGACTCAGACAGCAAATCCAAACTCATGGCAGTTGTGCAGTCTGGCAGTGATGTAGACAGACCAGGCTTAAGGAGTTCCTATGAGTCTGCAGACATGGTTGCCAGAGCAGCGGCCACAGGAGTGCATGTGACGAGATGCCTGACTGCGGGTCTCAGGGTTCTGGCAAGACCTACAGGATGCCATCCTGGACACACCATTTTAAGGGCCAGTCCTCTTTGGCAAGACACTGAAGTTGATTGAAGAACTTCAGGACTCTGTGATGGCAGTCTCTGATGTCCATAGAATGTACAAATCAGAGCTGCCTACCACAAGACGCCATCCTTTTTGTAAACACCTGGGTAACCACGGAATGTCAACAGCCACAAAAAGGTTTCAAGTGAAGGGGCCCCTCCACTGCCTTCTGTCTCTTAGGGCCCAAAAAGCACCAAAACTGCCAGAACTTCCTTGCTGTACCTTCCACCTCAGCATGACTCCCTGCTAGCCCCCCAACTCCCCAGCGGAGGCTCAGGGAGGCAGTAGGCGGGAGATTCTCTCTACCTCAGAGGATGGTCCAGCATTACTGCAAATCAGTGGGTACTCCAGATCATCGAAAGAGGGTATGCTCTGGACTTGCACAGATTCCACTGGACAACCTGCCTTTCCCCTCTGCTGCTCCCCATCCCACGCAGCTCTGATAGGCAGAAATCCAGGCCCTGCTCAAAAAAGATGATTCGGTAGTACCCCAGTCAAAGGGCAGGGATACTGTTCCCACTTCTTGGTTCCAAGAAGACAGGGGACCATCGCCTCGCCCCTCTGTCTGAGCCAACTGAAAGTTATAGAGTACAGAAGGTTCAGGAAGGTGACACTGCCTGGTCTGTTGCCCATGATCTACAAAGGATTTTGCTCTGCCCTGGACATGCAGGATGCTTACATTCATAAAAATCCTGCCTCCCACAAGAAGCACTCCACTTCACCTTCCAGGAGATCACTATCAGTTCAGGGCGCTGCCATTCGGTCTCATCGGCAGAGTCTTTACCAAGTGCCTGGCTGTAGTGGCGGCAATGCTCAAGAAAAAGGTACACTGTTTACCCCTACCTGGACGACTGGCTTCTCTCAGCCTCATTGGAGGACCAGCTGCATCAGTCAATAAGGGAGATCTTCGGGCTTTTTCAAGACTTGGGCATCACCCTGAATCTCCCCAAGTTGTGCCCCTGGCCTACCCAGTGGCTGCAGTACATAGGAGCAGTCCTGGACACTGCAGGAATGGCCTTTTCCCCGAAGACTGAGCAGACAGGTTATGGGCAGTTGCCCAAGACTGACTGCCAATCCAGTACCAGCCAGAGTGGTGCTTCAGCTTCTAGGCCACATTGCCACAGCCATTATAACAGTTCCCCTTGCATGCCTGAATATGAGAGTATTGCAGTGGAACCTCAGTTCAGTGGGGTCAGAGCATGGACAATCTCGATCATCCGATTTGATCCTCCAATGCAGTTATTCGATCTCTTGAATGGTGGATCACCCCCTCTTGCCTGAATGGGTTCCATTTCAGTGCCCCAGCCCCCAGCAGATCCTAAACAGACTTTTTGGGACTGGGCTGGGGAGCGTACCTGGCCTCCCACCAGACGAGGGGCTCTTGGACTTGGGCAGAATGTGCTCTCCATATCAACATACTGGAGAAGAGGGCAGTCCTATGCAGCTTGCAGGTCTTTCAAGGGATGCTCTTGCTGGGTCCACTGTTGGTTGTCAAACACTCTAGTAGTCTTCTGTGTCAAGAAGCAAGGGGGCACTCTTACCCCCATGCAGCAAGGCCATGAGTTTGGCAATGGGCGATGGATCACAACCTGGACATCACAGCGTTCCCTGTACCAGGGATTCATATTGTCCTCGCTGACTGTCTAAGCTGCTGTCGGTCTGAGTCACAAATGGGAGCTACTGCAGGAAGTCAGACCTCTTCAAGGATGGTCAGCCAGAACTGGACCTCTTTGCATCCCCACTCAATGCCAAACTGCCCAATTTCTGCTTGCTAAATATAGAGCCTGGTGTTTCGAGCAACACGTTGTCCCTCTTGGACTGGGAGGTTTTGTATGCCTTCCTTCCCTTTCCACTTGTGCAGAGGGTACTGCTCAAACTGCAGGCAGAATGTGCTTCCATGATCCTAAAAGCGCCTCTTCTGGCCTTGCAAATCTGGATCTTACTTAGAAACAGCTCTAGCAGCAGGTTACCCATTAGGACTGAAGCCGGCAGGCGCCAGGACCCCACAGAAATTTTCTAGTTAGCAGTATTCGAGGACGCCCCCGATGTCGGCCCGCCCCGACATCGGCATCATATAAAGGGGTGGTCCCCAGAATCCCGAGTTCTTTCCTGCCGACTTCCGCCAGCATTGGCTCCACGGACGCCTCTCATCAGCGAATCCAAGATCAAGTTTTCCAGCAATTTCTGCTCAACTAAATATCTGCATCTCCTACTCCTTCCACAGGACACCCTCCAAGTGTGCCTGTGACAAACAGAATCCCTTTCAAGGATCTCCATTACGCCTGTCTCCGGTGCCTAGGCCCGGAGCACGACACCAAGGCCTGCTCATTTTGTCAGCAGTTTAACAGCCGCACCAGCATCCGCCGTCAGAAGGCACTTCAGACGTTCCTGTTAGAGGAAAGACTAAAAACGATGGAAAAAGACCCTGCCTCCAAAGGTGAGTCAGGCTCCAAGACCCATAAACACTGGGAGAAGGCCAGGTCCAGATCCCCGAACTGGGCCTCGGACTTGTGCACCAGCTCAGGCTCCACACACTCGGGCCTCTCTCCCTCCAGGGCTTGCTCTCAGCCGCCTCCTGTTAAAGTCAGAGCTTCAGGTAGTCTTTCAGCTTCTCTCCACCCACTCAAGACTTCCAGGACTTCAGACCCTTCTGCAGCGCCCTCCTGGGCCTCAGCGAAGTCATCCGACAGTCATCGGACCAAGTCCTCTTCGAAGTCTGCTGCTACTTCCTCGGGCAGATGCCGGGAACCAGACGCCTGATCGGCCTCCCAGGAAGACCAAGGACCTGATGTCCCTCAAGTGGACGATGGAACCTAAGCGGGCTGCCAATCCTCCGCCAAACGCCAGTCAGACCAGACGTCCCTTAAGCACCTGATGTCAGTCAAGCGACCTATGGAGCCGACGACTGCCCTCCCTTCACTGGTCGACACCAGTCACCGGGGATCATTTGAGGAGGATTTGATGTTGCCTATCAGGCAGGCGACACTGAGGATGCCGGGCTTCGCTGTTCTCCCTAACTGCGAGCATCTTTTGGACCAAATCACGATACAGGCGACAAGCCAACCCTGACGCCAGGCCCGCCATCCGGCATGAATATTCAAGAAGTCAAAGATCTCTCACCTTTGGTGGGACACTATTAAAAGGATGTGATCCCAGTAAAGCCTCCTCCTCCTCCCGCCGGGTCCAGCAGGCAGACCCCGACCCCCAAGGAGCCTACACCACCTCCTAGGTGCAGATCCAGAGAAAGAAGGCCCCCTTCACGGTCTTCCTCAGGGTCCCCCAGCCCCAAGCGACCCAGAGGAAGACGGTCCACTCCGCAAGGGGACGACTCTAGACCAGACTCTTCAGATACCTCCGGGTCTCCTTCTCCCATAAATATCCCATCACCAGACCCACAAGACCTCCCCAGGTCAGCTCCGGATGAACCTTCTTTTGCTGAAATCACGTGGCACGTCCAGGAGAATATGGGATGGGAAACTGAAGATCTAGATCCTGAACGACAGCGCCTAGCTCGATATCTTTGGCAGAAAGATCCTAAGCCTGTGGTGGTTCCACCCTTGGTGGACACCTTCGCGGACGTCACAAAGGCTGCGTGAAAACGTCTGCATTCCACCCCCACTGTGCCAAAGAAGGCTGACCGCCTGTACAGGGCCCAGGTGGAGGACCCGTATTTGGTGCACCAACCCCTGGCTGATTCACGGGTCATCATGGCCTCTCAAGACCGGTCTCAACGACTGCAACATTTGAGCACCCAGCCACCGGACAAGGAATCCAAGCAATTGGATTCACTGGGTCAGCGCATGTATGCGGCTGCTACATGCTCCATCAGGTCACTGAACTATCAGGCACACATGGTTGTTTCAGGATGTCCTATGGGGACAGGGCAAGGACCTGGTTAAAGTCCTTCCGGATGGTGAGCAGGAGGAACTCTTCTTCACACAGGGTCAGATGTGGGGACCCAAGTTTTGAGAGCCGCCTATGACTTGGCGAACTCTACGGCCAGGGGAGCAGCTTCAGGCGTCTGTCTCAGGAGACACTCATGGCTTCGCATCTTCGGATTTACTCAGGAAGTCCAGAAAAATATCCTGGACGTCCCCTACAACGGAGAGGTCCTGTTTGGTGAAGATTCCAAAAAGGTAATCGCCAAGTTACAGGACGCCGGGAAGGCGGTGAGGACTGTACAGGCCCAAAACTGGTTCCTTTCGCAGGAACCAGCTTCTCACAGCCGACAACGGCAGCAGCCATGTCTCGGCCAGCAGCAGACGGACAACTTCAACCGCAAGGCCCAGCCTAAGTCTCTCCCAGGCCAAGGCCAGAGAAACACTAAACTGACCCAGCCTGCGGGAGGCAACGCTGCCAGAGCATAACTCTTTCCTGGCCCCTGCCCCTCCTCTGGATCAACGGGACGAAAAGGTCGGGGGTCGCATCTCCCACCACCTTTGTGGGTGGCAGAAGATAACAGTCGACCGGTGGGTCCTACAATTGGTAGAGAGAGGACACTCAATAGAATTCCTCAATCACCCACCTTCAAGGCCTGCCCTGCTTTCCCGTTACCTGGGACAGCACGCACTGCTCATTCAGCAGGAGGTGTTAGCGCTTCTGGACAAAGAGACCATAGAGCATGTACCGCGGAACCAGAGGGGTGCAGGATATTATTCCCACTTCTTTCTGGTTCCCAAAAGGACAGGAGATCTCTGTCCGATCCTGGACCTCAGTGACCTCAACGCTTCGGTGCTTTACTAACGCTTCCACATGGTGACTGTTCCGGGGCTAATTCCCATGCTCAAGCAGGGCACCTTCTTAGCATCACTGGACAAGCAGGATGCCTACCTGCATATCCTGATGGCTCGAGTGCACAGAAAATTCTTGCGCTTCGAGTTTCTGGGTCGCCATTATCAGTTCCGAGCCCTCCCTTTCGGGCTGTCCTCGGCACCTTGGATATTCACGAAGTGCATGGCGGTCGTTGCAGCAGCTGTCAGGAGACAAGGTCACTACGTGTTCCCCTACCTGGAAGACTGGTTCCTCATGACCCCCTCTTGGGAGGCCCTAATGTCCGCGATCCACTGCTCTTGTTCCCTTTTCGGGTCCTTGGGCAACACCAGCAATCTGGAGAGATCACACCTGGTTCTGTCTCAGACGCAGTTCATAGGCGCAGTCCTGGACACCGTCCAGAGTAAAGCTTTTTTTGCCCCAGGGCAGAGCGGAACACATCAGATCTCTCATAAGAGATATTTTGGTGAAGACCGTTCCAGCAGGATTGGTCCTTGCCTGCTCGGACACATGGCTGCGCCATTGCAACAGTCCCTTTAGCCAGTCTCCACATGCGGGTGACCAGGGATGTTACGGGTGCAGTGGGATCAGAAGCAAGACCATCTGCAGCATCCAGTCAGGATCACAAACACAGTCATCTGGGATTGGCAATGGTGGCTCGTCCCAGAGCACCTGTCGTTGGAGTCGCCGTTGCGCTGTCTCGGGTTGTGACACTCTCCACGGACATTTCGGGGTCCGGTTGGGGAGCGCACGTCAACGGTGTCCGGTCTCGGGGCTCGTGGACGACCCAGGAAGTTCATCTTCACATAAACATATTGGAGATTAGAGCGGTCCTTGACACCTTGCAGGCTTTCCAGTCAGAGATTCCACCGGGTACTCTTCTGCTACAGACAGACAATACTGCAGTGATGTATTACCTCAACAAACAAGGAGGCACTAATTTCTACCCTCTTTTCAGGGAGGTCATGAGGGTGTGAGATTTGGTACTGCAACACGGCGCAGACCTTATTGCTGTACATGTTCCAGGAGTGGATAACGTTATCGCAGACAGTCCGAGCTGCTCTCAGGCCAGAGTCCACGAATGGGAACCACTCCAAGAGGTCGTAGAGGACCTGTTTTGCAGATGGGGGACACCAGAGTTGGACCATTTTTGCGTCCCCATCCAACACAAAACTGCCCAATTTCTGCTCGTTGGATTTAGGGCCTGGTGTTTTCTGGTGAGATGCATTGTCCCTCTCCTGGGCGAGCAGATTCCTTTACGCATTTCTTCCCTTCCTGTTGATCCAGAGGGTTCTTCTGAAACTCCATGAGAGAGCGGATGACTCTGATCTTAATCGCACCCTTTGGCCCAGGCAGATCTGGTTCCCTCTGCTGTGCCAGCTTTCCTCGGAACCGCCGTGCCTCTGCCAATCAGCTCTCACTTACTGTTCCAGGAGGCAGGATCCTTGGTCCATCCAGACCTTTGCTTCTGAACCTGCATGCCTGGCTCCTAAGGACACAGCAGTCATGCGCTACGGGGTCTCTTAAAAGAGATAGCAGATGTTCTAGCGGCTGCTGGAAAACCGCCACTTTTGCCACGTATGCCATGAAATGGTGCAGATTTTCTCTGGGCTCAAGCACGGGACTTTTCCCACTGGATTGTTCAGAGGGTTTGGTATTAGACTACCTCCTGTCCCTATTTCAGGCAGGCTTGGCCTACTCCTCTGTCAAAGTACAACTCTGTGCCATCTCGGTCTATCACACACCTGTAGGCCTATGGTCCATATCACAGTTGGAAACCACCGTGCCTTTTTGAGAGGGTTCTCCACCATAGGCCTCCGATTAAGGATCCCATTTCTCTGTTGGACCTACCCTTTGTCGTGGAGCAGCTTACGCTGCCTCCTTTTCAACCAGCCGCGGATTGCGAGCTACGTCTTCTTGCATGGAAGACATTATTTTTAGTTGCTGTTACTTCGGCCAGAAGGATTTCTGAGCTCCACGCACTCATGTGCAAAGAACCTTATTTAGTTTTTCACCAGGACAGGGTGTCCCGCAGGACAAATCCAAAATTTCTGCCTAAAGTGCTCTCAGCCTTTACCCTTAGCCAGGATATTGAGCTGCCAGTGTAGTTTCCAAAGTACTCCAACAGAGGAGAGGCTCCGCTGCACACTCTTGATGTGCATAGGTGTCTAAGATATTACCTGACCTGAACCAGACGGCACCGTAAATCTGCATCTTTTGTCTCCTTTGCCCATAGGATGCTGGGTGCTCCGGTCTCTGAGCAATCTCTTTCTAGATGGCTCATTCACTGTATCTCGTTCTGTTACCAGAAGCGTAACAAGTCCCTGCGGCTCGGTTAGGGATATTCCACAGGAGGGGTGGCTACCTCCTTTGCTGCTCTTAAACGTGTCCACCTCAGCAATCTGCGCAGCTGCTACTTGGAGCACTGTGCACACCTTTATCAGGCATTCTAGCCTGGCGTTGCTTCATGGCGAAGAGCTGGTTTTGTCTAGCAGTGCTTCGGGACTACTGTCCTAGGCTCTGGTTCAACTCTTGATCTCTCCTAGCCTCCTCCCATTTGAGAGAGACTTCCAGAATTACATAGATACATAGAAAGTGTTGGCAGATGAGGGCCTATGCCCACCCAATCTGCCCATTTGAGCTTGTAAGTTCAGTTTGTTTTCCTAGCAGTCTGTTGCCCTACCCTGACCTCCAGAATTCCTTTGTCTATCCCATGCATTCTTAAATCCTGTGATTGTTTCAGCCTTCACCACTTCCTCTGGCAGGGTGTTCCACTTGTCCACCACCTGTCTGTGAAGAAATTCTTCCTCGTGTTTCCTCTGAATTGTCCCCTCCAACTTCATCCCATGCCCTCTAGTCCTGGAACATCTTTTTGCTTAAAAATAGTGTATTCCTGCACCATGTTTCTCCTTGTAAGATACTTGTATGTCTCTATCATATTCCTCTGTCCTCCTCTCCTCCAGGGAGTACATGTTCAGTTCCTTCAACCTGTTCTCATAGGACTTGTGATGCAATCCATGCACCATCTTTGTTGCCCTCCTCTGAACCTTCTCTACCCTGTCTATGTCCTTACGTAGGTAAGGTCTCCAGAACTGTACACTGTACTCCAGGTGGGGCCTCACTAGTGTCTTGTATAGTGGAATTATGACCTCCCTTTTCCTGCTGGTGATGCCCCTGCCTATGCATCCCAGCATCCTATTGCTTGGGAATCGGTCCTAATGGTGTAACCTGCTGCAAGAACTGTTTCTCGAAGTAAGATAGTACAGTTATGTAAGAGTTTACCATAACAGTAGATCTTAGAGAACAGCTCTTGCACCTGGTAGTTTCCCTCCCACCATCCCCTCTGGAGGTAGTTGTTCCATTTAGTACTTAATAGGATTCTGTGTTTTCAACATCTTCCTACTGCATGCCTTCTTTGAAGGTGGATCCTCAGTCTCCACTTCAGAAGTCATCTAGCGGCCGGGAGTCTCTGACGAGAGAACTGGAATTCTGGGGGCCGCCCCTTTTGTATGATGCCTGACATCGGGGCGGCCCCGCTGGATACCGCTTGACTGAAAATTTCCATGGGGTCCTGGCACTTGCTGGCGTCAGTCCTAATGGTGTAACCTGCTGCACTAGCTGTTCTCAAAGATCTACTGTTACGGTAAGTTCTTATGTAACTGTGCTTTCCTGCTGCTACAACAGCTAGCATTGGAACCACAGGTCCTCTTACCCTTGTCCACTCACTTGCTCTCCCAGGAGCAAGGGGCACTAATGTATCCCAGCCTGAGGTCTCTGCATCTGCATGCGTGGCTCCTGCAGACCTGATTAGAGATGGATTTGGGGTATCCCCTAGGGTGGCAGCAGAAAACTCTCTCTACCAGGGCAGCATATGCTATGAAGTGGAAGCGCTTCTGTTTGTGGGCTTCCCTTGTTCCATGTATCCTTTCCACTGTCCGATGGAATCTGTGCTTTAGTACCTACTTTCAGTAGCCGATATAGGTCTCTGCTACTCATCCCTCAAGGTGCATCTCTGTGCTTTCAGCCTATCACGCACCGCAGGATGGGAAAGCTCTGGCACAACAGGACTTTTGCAAGACCTTTTTATGGGGTATCCTACACATCAAACCCCCCAGGAGAGACCCAGTTCCTCCATAGGGCCTTCTTTTTGTCTTGGAGAAACTTAATTTGTCTCCCTTTGAACCAGCTGCAAGTTGCGAGCTCTGCTTTCTCTTGGAAAACATTGCTTTTAGTTGTCGTTACTTTCGCTCGGAGGGTTTTCGTGCTGCAGGCTCTGATGTGTAGAGCCTTTTCTTGTTTTTCACAGGGACAGGGTTGCCCTGTGTACAAATCCTAAGTTCCTTCCAAAGGTAGTTTCCGAATTCATCTTATATAAAGACATTCAACTTCCAGTTTACTATCCCGAGTACTCAAACCGAGGGGAAGTCTTGCTACATACTCTGGATGTACATAGAATCCTCTGTTGCTATATAGAAAGGACTAGTTTGTCTCTTTTGCCCAAAGGATGTTAGGGCATCCGTGTGACCAAGCAGACATTGGCCAAATGATTGGTCAACTGCATTTTTCTGTTACCAAAGGTGCGACAAACCCTTGCTGGGACCGGTCAAGGGTCATTCCACTAGGGGTTGCAACCTCCTTTGCATCCTCAAAAATGTGTCCATAGCAGATCTTTCTGCAGCTGCTGCTTGGAGTTTGGTCCATACCTTCATTAGAAACTACAGTCTGGACATTGCTTCCAGAAGGGAGAGCTGGCTTTGGCCTTGCAGTCCTCCAGGGACTTCCCTCCTAAGAAGTTCTAAGGTCTCTGTATTGCTATTAGTCCTCCACCCTTCTGACTTTGGTTTCTCTTTGTACTGCTTGGGACTCCTTTCTTATGGTGTTACCTCCTGCATGAGCTCCCTCTAGAAATAAGATAGTACAGTTATGTAAGAACTTACCGTAACAGTAGATCTTTGAGAGGAGCTCTTGCAGCAGGTGGTTTTCCTACCCACCTACCCCCAGGTTTATGTAACTGTTCTTCTCTCTGGGGGATGGAAGATCCTCCTCGGTTCCCCATTCTGTATATCAGCCAGGTCTCCGGGAGAAGTGAGGTGGTGCCTTGGACTGCTAGCTAGAAGTTTTCTGTGGGGTCCTAGTGCCTGGTGGCATAGTCCTTATGATGTTACCTGCTGCAAGAGCTTCTCTCGAAGATCTACTGCTACGGTAAGTTCTTAAGTAACTGTACTTTCCCCAGTTTTCCAAGGCAGAACTAATGCAGATCTTTGAATTCTGGTGAAGTCCGGTAAAACGAGATGTCGTTCCCCTGCAGCTGGACGTTACCCTGAATCCGGATATGGGGGGGGGGGCAACTGTCCTCACCCGCTCAGTCCCACCGACTCCCGTGGCAGGACTTTGCACCGGGAACGGCGCCACTGCCGTCTGTCCCACTCGCTGAGCACTTGCCGATGTCGCTCCTCCAGTCATAGGTGGTCGTATAGCTATTGGCACTCCACCAGCTGTCGCCAGTCCCACAGCCATCGCCGATTATCTAGTGGGCAGCATTTAAATGAAGAGTGCAGGTCTTCTTCCAGATCTAGATCTCGCTCTTTAGGTATTCCGGATCGGACTCTTAGCGCACTAGGTTCCGACTGACCACCTTCTAGGGATAGACATGCCTTGCCAGAGGACACCCAGATCACCTCCTCATGATCCAACCTTTATGGACGTGATGAGGCGTATCCAAACCTCCAATGGATGGGAGACTGAGGATATGGATCCAGCGTGCCTGAGGCAGAAGGGGCCGAAGCCCTTGGTCATTCCTCCTTTAGTGGACACGTTCCAGGATTACTTGGAATCATCCCTCTACTACTCTGGCAGTCTCTAAGAAGTCTGGGCTGTATCGGTGCCGAGGGATGACCCTTTCCTGGCGGAACATCCACAGGCAGACTAGATGGTTATCACGGCTGCTCATAAGTCAAGAAGCTGAAACACCTCTGCTCGCAGCCTCCTGACAGAATCCTGATTTCTAGACCAGGTAGGCAAGAAAATGTATTCTGCTTCCACCTGCTCTATCAGATCTTTAAACTTTCTCTCACGCATGGTCCAGTACCAGAATGATTGACTATTGAGACTCCTGCAACAGTTCCCACACTGTTGAGCAGCAGTTGCACTTTAAAATCGAAATTATAAAGTTATCTTAACATACGAGGGTATTGTGGAGCCCTGTCCACTGTGTAGGACAGGAAGATGAGTCTGTAGTTCTTTGCGCCTTCTTGGCGGACTACAGTTCTGGCAGCTGGGGATAACTTTGCTTTTGTAACATTTTGGCAGAGTATAGGGGAGTGTTTAGACCATGTATGGGTGGTTTCATGTAAAATGTCTGTGATTTTAAAACGTCTAATTTAGACTTTCAGTCCGTGACCTCGGAGTTGAACTTCTGGGTCACACACCTCTATTTCTACATGCCCTGGGGCTAGCTGGGCGAGCACGCGAAGATGCATGCAAAGACACACTTGTCTTAGCGCGTCTGGCGTATCAGGCGGATTCCAGTGCAAGTATTTCTGCGGGTATCTCATAATCGCTTCAGATATTAAGGTTACTATAGGTGTGGTTATATTTAGACAGGTATTTCAGAGTGATTAAGCAAGTACAGAAAACTCTGCTTGCCATGTCTGATACTATGACTATGGAGAGGGATGTGGGTATTAAATGTTCTACATGTGATATATACACTACAGTTTACACACCAGTCCTTAAATCCCCTACACATGTGATGAGTGCAAAGAAAACTCTGAATTACATATGGGGATTTCATTGTTTAATTCAAGGATGTCTTTATTAGTGCAGAACCAAAAGCTACGTTGGGATACTTTCGGATAACTGAGGCAATCTGCATATCGAGGCCCCCGGGTTAGTCCTGGGCCCTCCAACACTTTAGCCCCCACCCACTACTATGCTTCTAAATCCTGTAGTACAGGGATTATACGCCAAGGGCGGCCCTCCACCCCTGGTGCTTCATTTTTTATTTTTTTTATTTTGGTTGTTTAACCAGGTGAGACACACTAAGCTGAAAGGTTTTTTACAGGTGCAACCTGAGAGCACAGGGAAGTTAAGTGAGTGCTCAGGGTCATATAGTATGCAAGTGGAAGCTGTGGGATTCAAACCCAGGTCTGGTTTGCAGGATGTCACCAGATTTGCAGCTCAGAGCCTTAAACCACTGCGCTATACTGTCTCCCTTCTCATCTCGTGATCCATCTATCGATGGTATTCAAACTGAAAAGAAATGGAGTAGAGTCATAATCTAGTAACTCCGAGGAACCCTGGTCTACTGTACGTGATTCCAGGGCCCCTAAAAAAGGAAGTAAGGCAGTTTTCTTCTCTCTCATTACATAATTCTTTTGATCTTCTTAGTGATTCCTCTGTTACCAGTCTGCCTCACCAAGTGGCCTTAGCCAGTCTGTCGCATGGCATTCCTCAGTGTACGACTGATGCCTCTATGGTAGAAGATACATGTACTAGTCCTGATACTAGAATTAGTAATACTTTCTCCTTAACTGTTCCACATCCCGTCCCACCCTCTTCAGCTCCAACTGATTCTGGGTCAGACAAAGGGGAAATTCAAACTCTGTCAAATATGAACACTTAACATCCCAGTCGTTGAACGTCAGTTGTATGTCCTAGGGGACTCTGATTAAACACTTAGGGCTGTATGAAATCAAGATAAGTTTAATCGTATGTTCCTCCTTTAGGAGTGCCAAAATAGCTGACATTACACTCATGATTAAGGAGGATATCCTACACAACCCTGGGGACAAAACGCTTGTGATTATGCATGCAAGCACTAACATCTATGGAAATTCTCTTCGTATCATTCAGGAAGATCTTCCTGGACATAAGTCTCCACCACTCATTCACTAGTGGGATTGGCGCGAGGCACTAAGACCCATCGGGAGCAAACTTTTGCTGGAGGGTGTGTGCGAGACGCTACGACACGAGCGCCCATGAAAGCAGCGCTCGAGCGGTAATGACCATCTCGCGACGACCTCCAACCGCCTCAGTCTCCTTTTTCCGCCTCCGAGTGTGCTTCAGTGATCGACGTCGCCGCTTGAAATGGGAGTCAAACTTCAAACTAGCGATAGTTTTCAGTTTGTTTTTTTGTAACATTATCACGATAGTAGTATCGCTTAGTTTTATTCTATTTTTCGTAAAATTTTTCTAATATTTAAATTTAACTAAGAAGTCTCTGCCTACTGGACGGAGTCGACCATGAGCAGGTCAGGTGATGGTAGGGAGACTTCGTATGAAAGCTGTTCAGTCAGCCGGGCTGGGTCCGGTCAGCCTCCTTCTCCTCAGCGGGGTTCCGACTACGGTCAGTCCGATGCCCGGGGGGATGGGCGGTCCCCCCGCCGGCATAAAAATAAACGGTCGCATTCTCGCGCCTGCTCGGCCTCGAGCTCTTCTTCGCCCACAGGTCAAAAAAGAAGGCATCACCGAGGTCGTTTCTGGTATGTCTTCGCGCGGCCGACGGTCGGGTTATCGTTGCTAGTTGCCGGTCTCCTTCTTCGGAGTCGCCAACTTCCGATAATCGTCGTCCTCGACATCGGAGCCCCTCCCCGCCTATAGGTAGGGCTCCAGATGAGCAGTTTCATCAGTGGGCCGCTCTTATGGAGTGATGGGCTCGGAGGTTGGTTCTTCTGCCTGGCTCGGTTACCTCGGAGCCCTCGGGCTCCTCCGGCGATCAGGTAGGGCGGTTGGACCTTCCTAGTCGCGCGGCGCCTTCTTCGGTGCTAGCGACTCTGCGGTGTTTCCTCTCACATGGCTGCGCGCAGGGCCTCACCCATGCCCTTATCTCCTGGTATTTTTCCTTCTCTTGTTTTCCAGGTTCCCGGGCTTTTCCGGTGCCTTCTGCAGGGTCTGTGGCCGTGTCGGCGCCCGTTTGGGGCGCGGGCTTGCCAGCGCGTTGGCGCGTTAATCTCGGCGCCCGTTGGTGGCGCCCGCGTTGTCTGGCAGCGGCGCGCCGGTGGTGCCGTTAGATCGTCGGCGCTGTTTGGCGGCGCTCTGCGACGCGTTTGCGGCGAGTGCCATCTGCGCGCGCTGGGCGCCATGGGATCGCGTGGCTCTTCGGCGCCGTGCGCCTCTCGGTGCCATCTTCAGCCCGCTTTTTGCCTCTGGCGCTGCAGCCCCTTGGGACTCTCCTTGTTTTTCTGCCATTTCCTCCTCTCTAATTTTCACTCCTTTCCTGTCCAAACAGTCCTTTCTGGACCATCAGGAGATGATGTTGAGCCTGACCCAGACCTTGGTTGGGTGATGAAGTGGAGGAAACAGGATCTTTCTTTGCTACAGAGCCTGTGGTCGAGGACCTGTCCTTTAAGTCTCTGTTGAAGAACCTGGGATCCACTCTTTCTCCAGACTACAGACATCGCGATCCTGGGGAAGATATTAAGACTCCAGTATCTTCATGCTTCGGAGATCCCTACGGATTTGACTCCTCCGATTCAGCCTTCCTTCGAGACGCTGTCTCAAATGGTATGGAATAACCCTGCTCTTATTCCCTCAGTGGCTAAATCCATTGATAAGAAGTATTCAGCCCCCAAGGATCGTCCCATTTTGGCATCCCAAGCCTTTGCGGATCCTATTGTAGTCCTGGCAGAGAATGACAAGGTCGTTCTTCCTCAAACTACTACAGCTCGACCTATTAACAAAGAGTCTCGTAAGATTGATACATTAGGTAAGAGAGTCTTTGCTGCCTCCACTCTAAGTATGCGATTGCCAGTTATCAGGGCTATTTTTCTCAGTATGAGTATATCCTGTGGCACTCTATGAAAAGAATAGTTGAAGCTCTTCCAGATTCGGATTCCAAGTCAGAGCTTCTTCTGACCGTTATTAGAGGTATTGAGTCCAATAACCAACAGGTCAAAGCCGCCATGGACGCCTGACACTGCTTCTCGCTCAGCAGCAGGATTTGTACCGGCGCCATTCCTGGCTGCGTACTTCTGGCTTCACGAATGATGCTCAGCAGCAGGTGATGGCGCTGCCTTTGATGGCTCCTTTCTTTTGGCCCTCAGGTGGAGCAAGCCTTAGAGGCCACTCAGAAGACTAGATCGGCCATTAAGTTGGCCAGACTTCCGCCTGCCCCTCTCGGGGCATGTGAACAGACGTCAGTTTCATAGGTCGTCAGTCCTTTGAGGCAGAGGCAGAAGCTTCCATAAAAGCCAACCTGCCCAACCTCAAAAGAAGACGCAGCAGAAAGCGCAGGGACCTAAAGCTCCCAGCGCTACCTTATGAGTCGTTGGCCCAAGTTCCATCCACTCTGCCCGAGGTGGAACTTTCTCCTCCGGTGGGAGGTCGTCTGATGTACTTCTACAACCAGTGGAAGTCCATAACCTCAGACAAATGGGTTCTTCGGATAATTCGCGAGGGTTATTCTCTCAGTTTCTTGGAACCCCCGAATTGTCCTCCCATACGACAACCCAGGTTGTCGGCCTCTCAGTCAGATCTCCTCACCGCGGAGATCCAGGGCCTTCTGAACAACAGGGCAATAGAACTGGTGCCCCCAAGATCTCACGTAAACACAGGGTTCTACTCCATTACTTTCTGGTTCCAAAGAAATCTGGGGATGCGCCCCCATTCTAGACCTCAGAAAGTTAAACAAATTCCTCCCAAGGAGAAATTCAAGATGATTTCCTAGGTACCCTGTTACCCTTGCTGCATCAGCACGACTGGCTGGCCTCTCTGGATATGCAGGATGCTTACCAGCATATCCCCTGCCCACCCGACCCACCGCAAATTCCTCAGGTTTGTAGCTTTGGGTCAGCATTATCAGTTCAGAGTCCTGCCCTTTGGGCTATCCTCGCTGTGAGTTTTACAAAGTGTTGTGCAGTTCTGCGAGCATCTCAGGAAAGTCGGACTCCAGTGTTTCCCTACCTGGACGATTGGCTTCTAGCAAGCCCTTCTGGCCAAGGGACTTTGGAAGCCGTGCAAACGACTTCTCGTCTTCTCACGTCCATGGGAGTTCTGCTGAATTTGAAAAAATCTCAACTGCAACCCTCCCAGAGGCTCCTTTTCATAGGGACGCTTCTAGACACCTCTTCAGCGAAGGCTTTCCTTCCAGAGGACAGAAGACTCGACATCCTTCGTATGGCCCGTTACATCAGGGAGAACCAATCGGTTACAGCTCTCTCGATGCAACGCATGTTGGGTCTCATGGCGTCCTCGGTCTTCACTGTCCCTCTGGCTCGACTGCACATGAGAACCACCCAATGGATGCTCTCCACTCAGTGGTCCCCGACCTCTCACCCCCAGTCTTATCCCATCAAGGTGACGGAGCCCCTTGAGGTCTCTCACCTGGTGGTCTCAAAGAGCAATCTCCTGGAAGGATTCCCCTTTGCTCCCCCGGATCATCAGATCTCCATCACCACAGATGCATCGCTAATGGGATGGGGAGCTCACTGTCTCTCCCTCCACACTCAAGGTGTATGGACTCAGTTCGAAACTCATCTCCACATAAATGTCCTGGAGATGAGGCGTCCTCTATGCAATCCGAGCTCTGAAGGATGTCCTTTGTCACAAGAACATTCTCCTTCAAACGGACAACAAAGCAGTGATGTATTACATCAACAAGCAAGGCGGTGTCATTCTTATCTCCTTTGCAGGGAAGCAATGAGGGTGTGGGAGTGGTGCTTGGAGCACAAGTCTCTGATTCAAGCGGTTTATCTGCCAGGTATACAAAACGACCTAGCAGATCACGCCAGCAGAACGGAGGCAGACCCTCACGAGTGGTCTCATCCAGCCGTAGCTCGGTCCCTGTTCAAAGAGTGGGGACTCCAGACCTGACCTTTTGCATCCCCACTCAACGCAAAACTGCCTCTCTTCTGCTCCAGAAATCCAGGGCCTGGCATTTTCTGTCAGGATGCGTTCAGGCTGGTGGACAAAACGCTTTACGCCTTTCCACCACTTCCTCTAATCCAGAGAGTACCCTCAAGTTCGAGTCTCAGGGACCAAGATGATTCTCATTGCTCCTTCCTGGCCTCGGCAACTATGGTTTCCTCTACTCAACAGTATGTTGGCAGCCTCTCCGACCACTTCCTTTGCAACTCAGTCTTCTGACTCAGGGTTCGTTGGTCCATCCCAACCTGAAATCACTTCACCTTCATGCTTGGCTCCTGAAGAGATAGAAGTGAATCGGTTCAACGCTCTCGTGAGAGTCTCAGACATCCTTCTGGCTGCTCGAAGCCAGCCACCCGAAAACGACGCCCAAATGGAAACGTTTCTCTCTGGTGTGCAAAACCTCTTGGAATCCCTTTTCCTGTCCTCCTGGCAAGGTTCTGGAGTATCTTTTGGACCTATCAAACTTAGGTCTTCAGTACTCCACAGTTAAAGTTCACCTTAGTGCCATCTCAGCTCCATGAGCCGGTTTCTTCCTTAACTCTGGCTCAGTTACCTATGGTGAAGAGATTTCTTAGGGATTCTCCATACCAGACCCCTGTTAGCGTCCAGTTGCAGCCTGGGACATTAACCTGGTGCTGGACATGCTCACTCGGAAGCCTTCGAACCCTTAGCTACCTGTGAGCTAAAATTTCTTACCTGGAAGACTGCCTTCCTGGTGGCCATTACCTCAGCCCGCAGGGTCTCTGAGATACATGCACTGGTTACGGACCCTCCGTATACTGTATTCCATAAGGACAAGGTAGTTCTCCGTACTCATCCTAAATTTCTTCCCAAGGTTGTGTCAGAATTCCATCTGAACCAACCTCTGGTACTTCCCGCTTACTTCGCTAATTTCCAAAATGAAGGGGAACGAGCTCTTCATTCCTTGGATGTTAAGAGAGCCTTGCGGTTCTATTTAGATAGAACCAAGGATGTTCGCAAGACTCAGCAACTGTTCGTTTCTTTCAGCGACACCCGGCTGGGTCAACCTGTCGCTATTAGATGTATCTCTTCATGGTTAGTGGCATGCCTTCGTCATTGCTATTCCATGGCTCAAGTTAAATTAGAAGGTAGAGTGTACGCTCACTCTACTAGGGCGGTCATGGCATCCCTAGCGAAATCACAATGTTCCAATTGCAGATATATGCACGCTACCTGGAGCTCAGTGCATACTTTCACACTATGCACTGATGTTCATGCCAGGCGACATTCTGCATTCGGCAGAACTATCCTTAATGGGCTTCTATCTTAGACACGTGAGCTCTGGCTCTCCTGCCGCCCTTTTGGGGGATTATCAGCTTGGTACTTTCCCACTAGTGTGAATGAGTGGTGGAGACTTATGTCCAGGAAGATAGGAAAATTACGTACCTACCGTAATTCTTGATCTTCTTGGACGAGTCTCCACCACTCATTCACACGCCCACCCTCCATCCCCCGAGCTCACCGCTGTATTGGTCTTCACTCCCTCAAATCTTTAGGCCGTGAGGACTTCTTTGCTGACCCTTCTTACACGGGTCATACGGACTATCTTATGTCCGTTTTTTAATGTTGGGTTTACCCTTTACGTTAGTTGCGCTGCACCTCTTTGGTAAAAAAGGTACTGAGGCGGTTGGAGGGTTGTCGCCGAGATGGTCATTACCGCTCGAGCCGCTGCTCGCGGCGCCGTGTCTCACGGCGCCGTCTCTCGCGCCGACCCTCCAGCAAAAAGTTTGCTCCCGATGGGTCTTAGTGCCTCCGGCGCCAATCCCACTAGTGTGAATGAGTGGTGGAGACTCGTCCAAGAAGATCAAGAATTACGGTAGGTACGTAATTTTCCTATTTTGTTGCTCTCACTAATTTGTTGGTGTCTAGGGGATGTGATATTTATCTGTCAAATTCTACCACACCCAGGTGCCCCATACTTAATAAATAAAACACATCAATGAATGGCTTAGAAAATGGTGTATACAGCAAGATATACATTGTATATAACTCATTGGGAAGAGTTTGATGGTAATTATGAGCTGTTTTGTGGGGATGGGCTTCATCTAAGCAGAAGGGGCAATTTCCTTATGGGTAAAAATCTCCCATGTGATCAGTCACAGTTTAAACTAGCTTATAAGGGGGGGAGAGGTCATCGGCGATGGCCACTCATAATGTTCTATCTAATAAGGTAGTAAACCAAGGTAATTTTCATCTCAGTGTACCAAGGCTTAATGCTAGATGTTTAAGCAGTAAAATTGATGAGTTAAAATCAAGAATGACTATGACAAAATCTAACATAGTAGCCACAACAGAAACCTGGTGGGATTCCAAAACTGCCTGGTACAAGGTTATACAAGGTTATAATACTTTTTCACTTAACCGTGAAGGTAGAAAGGGGGGCGGTGTGGCCCTTTTCATCAGTAGTTCGTTGGATTGTCTCAATCTAACAGAAAAAAAAAAAAAACATAAAATACATAAAAAAATCCTTATGTGTAAAAAGTTAATTTGGTAAAGCTCAGCCCCTACTTGTGGGTACTTGGTACCGGCCTCCTAACTCCTCCATAAAATATATAAATGCTTTAACCCAGGAATTGGACTCAGCTGGTGAAGTAGGAAATATCATAGTGTTGGGAGACTAAGTTTGGTGATATTGATTGGATTAACTTTTTAGCCAAATCCACAAGCAGTCGATAGTTTTTACTACTTTGCACAGCTTAATTTAAAACAAAGCGTTCGGTCTCCCACAAGAGGTGGAAACATCTTGGACCTGGTATTGCATAGTGATATTCCTAATATTAGGGATGTACAGATTGAAGTTCCTCTGGGTAACATTGACCATAAACCTATCTCCTTTGACTTAATCTGTATGTGTGCTCTGGACATTGATGCCACTATGATATACATGTACGATAGAGCTGATATTTTGGGTATGGAACAAGCCACAGGACAAATAGATTGGTACAAGACACCTACTGATCTTCCAGTACAGGAATACTGGAAATTATTGTACAGTACCTTATTACATATAAGACATACACATTCCAGTCAAAGAAAAATACACAAAGGGAAGCTTAATCCTAAATGGCTCAAGTCAATAAAGATTTATTAAGCTAAAAACATTAAATATACTAAATATTTGAAATCTAAAACTACATGTAATTGGGAAAACTCTTTCCATTCAGAAGAAATGTAAATAGTATTAAATAAAGCAAAAAAAAAAATGTGAACTTAATTTGGCAGACAATGCAAATAAATCTAATAGCAAGTACTTTTTTGTATATCAATTCATAAAAAAAGTAAGATTGGCCCGATTCAAGTTGGTGATAATGTCATACATCACCCTACAGATATGGCTAACGATTTTAATACAGAATTCTGTAAAGTTTTTATGGGTATAACATCTAGTGGACCCAGTCTCCATGTTGATAGTGAAGTCCCCATTACCTTTGAGCGTAAAACAATAGCGGATATATTACTTTCACAAAAAGGAAAAACAAGCATGGGGCCCGGATAGTATTACTGGACATTTTCTTTACATACTGGCAGACTTAATTGTGGACCCATTAAAACTTTTGTTTGTCATGTCTTATTAATAACTTTGTCCCAACCAATGGAAAAGACCAGTGTTATACCAATACATAAAAAGGAGTAAATATGATTGGTCTAATTATCACCCATAAGTTTATGTAAAATATTTGTAAGACTGATGAAGGAAATCATTGTGCTAATTCTAAATACATCTGATGGGGAACAACATGGCTTTAAGAAAGGTAGAGGTTGTTTGACCAACCTTGTGCTTTTATGAAGATATTAGTCAGTTGATATTAAAATGCTTTGACATTTTCATTGACTAGAGCAAGGCATTTGATGTCATGCCTCACTGGGCCTTAAGGGTCAAATTACAAAATTTACACGTAAATCCATATATTATAAATTGGATCCATAATTGGCTGTCTAATTGCACACAGCGGATCATTATCAATGGGTGTGTCTCTGATCTGGGTCATGTGACCAGTGGGGTACCATAGGGCTCAGTATTGGGCCCTTGTTTATTTCAGGCCTTCTTCATTTCAGATCTGACCACAAATTGTCAGTCCATATCTATCGAATATGCTGACGACATCAAGATTGGTGGTCTGTGCTCAAACCCTGATGATACAGGAATAATCCAGTGGGATCTGGACTTAGTCTCATCTTGGGTTACTACATGGGGCATGAAGCTTAACGGCAAATGTAAGGTCATGCACTTAGGCCCAAAAAATCCTGAGTATGCATATGTTTTGGGGAACTGTACTTTGGTTACTTCCATCGATGAGAAGGACTTGGATGTGATTATATCCAACAATTTGGAATATGACCACCATTTAAATACTGCAGTAAATAAAAGTAATAACATCATTTGGTCCGTTAAACTTATCATATTCAGAGATTCCAGGGTAATGATGCAGTTGTTTAGGAGGCTATGTGAGGCCCCATTTGGAGTATATGTCACAGCTTTGGTGTCCACATAAAAGTCTCATATCAACCAATTACAGAAAGTACAGAGGAAATGAACTAAATATTTAAAATGTGTAATCTGTCTTGCAAAGATACAGTAGACTCTAATGACAGTAGATTGTCTATTTAAACACGTCTGTTACGAGGGGACTTATTATTTCTGTATGGTATTGTACAGGACTGAGTTAATGACTGAGTTGGGTCTCCAGTTTAAGGATAACAGATATGATACTGGAGGACACCTGCTTCAATTAATAGGGAAATCTTATCATTTACGTAGGACGTTTTTCTTTACCCTTTGGACTGTTAACCCCTGGAATAAATGTCCTGTTCATTTCATTATTAGCAAAAATGAAACCAAATTTAAAGCTAGACTGGATGCTTATCTAATATCAGATGCTCTGCTAACTTATAACTGATTAGTATGGGAGCTCTTATGGGTCTTGGGCTCTCTTGCTCTCCAATAACCTTAGTATAATGCAATTGGGAGAAAGAACTAGAGATTCTTCAGGCCTTGCCAGACTCTGATTAGAAGACCGAGCTCCTGGATATCCGCAGTTGGGATCGGACGAGGCACTATGTGCTGAGGGCCTTGTAACATACTGCAGATACAGCTTCAGGGCAGCGGCATCCTGCATTTGCCTTGGGTGCCACGCCTGGCTGAGAGTCTCTGGATTCTCGTGAGGATCTGCAGTCTGGTATCTGGACCTTCTCTTCCAGGGTTCTGTACTTTTTGGTAGGAGACTGAGTAAACTGATCTTAGCCTTCAGGAGTCCAGGAATCCATGTTGTCAGTCTGTAAATGTACAAGGGGACTAAAACCTTTGAAGTGGCTGCTTGAAGCTCTCTGGGCAAAATTTCGCGAACCAGTTCCAGCAGAGAGGAGGCTTCAAGAGGAACTCGTCAACCCAGACTTCTGGGAGCTCTGCCTCTAGAGGCCCCAAGCCCTCCTAACCCTCTCTGCATGTTCCTGGATCTGCCCAATGAGTCGCTACCTGCCCCCTCCTCCAGAGGCCATTGGGGGAGGCAGTAGGAGGTCTCTTCTCCTTCTACCTGGAGGGATGCAGCAACATCACCAGACCGCTGGGTGTTGGATCTGATCAGGAGAGGACATAATCTAGAGTTCCTACAAATCCCTTGTGACAAGCCACCAAGGTCCTCTCATTATCCTCCTTCTCGCATACCCCTTAATAGGAGAGATCCAGGCTCTTCTGCAGAAGCGGGAAGTAGAGCTGCGCGCGCCCCCCCCCCGGAACAGCAGGGGCTGGGCTATTGCTCTCATTTCTTCCTGGTCCCAAAAGACTGGAGACCTTCGGCGCATTCTTGACCTCAGCCCTCTAAACTTCTATCGAGTACAAGCGGTTCAGAATGGTCACTCTTCCAGGCTTCATTCCCTTCTTGCACCAAGGGTGCTGGCTCTGCTCCCTGGACATGCTGGATGCCTACCTGCACATACTGGTCTTTTCTCCCCTTCGGATGTTTGAGATTCCACTTCTGGGGGAGACATTACCAGTTCCAAGCCTTACCTTTCGGCCTCTTCGCTCCTCGAGTCTTCAAGTGTCTAGTAGTTGTGGCTGCGGCTTTACGACGCCAAGGCTATTACGTCTTCTCTTACTTAGATGATTGGCTCCTGGCAGCTCCTTCCAGAGCTCAACTACTTCACACTCTTGGAGACACCTTTTCGGTCTTCCAAGAGTTGATCATCCTGAACCTTCCAAAGTCATCCCCATGGCAGTCAACGACTCCTTTTTATCGGAGCGGTCCTGGACACTTCAGGGCATGGCCTTTTTCCCAGAAGACGGGAGGTTCCCTGAGTTTAGCTCTAGCAGTATCCATGGCTCCCCAGGTCCCAGCCAGGACCTTCTCAGACTTCTGGGGCACATGGCTGTGGCCATTCCTACAGTTCTCAATGGATGCTCAAGGTGCAATGGGACCAGAGGTCAGACGTCCAAGATCAGCCGGTCAGGATCTCCAACCTAGTCTGAAGGACTCTGTCCTGGTGGCTAGACCCCTCCAACCTGGAATGAGGGGTTCCCTTCTAGCAGGAGCCCCCTCAGGTGATGTGCTTCATCGGGGCAGAGCTCGACTCTTGTCAAGCCAGAGCTCGACTCCTGGCGGATAAGGCGGAGGTTCTCTCCCTTTGCCCAATCTTTTCTGGTTGGGCAATTGCACCCTGCCCGGGACTTTCTGCGCTTTCTGGGTTACATGGCGGTGTGCACTTCCATTGTCTGGGCCCGGTTGCACATGCGCCCCCTCCAGTGGGAGCCGGCCGCCTAGTAGACTCAGCACTATAGTCATTTCGACCAGCTGATCACTGTAACACAGATGTGTGACTCTCTCCAATAGTGGACCGCCCCAGATCGGTTGCAGGAAGAGATCCCTGCTTGTCCGCCCAGAGCCAGCGGCCGTCCTCACGACTGATGCGCCTCATGGGCAGGGAACCCACATGGGGACAAAAGGACCCATGGGTTCTGGACCCCCGAGGAGTCCTGATACCACATCAACCTATTGGAGCTCAAAGCAGTCAGACTGGTACTGTCAGCTTTCGCTTCTCAGCTCCGGGGTCAAGTGGTTCAAGTCCAGACGGACAATACCACGACCATGTACTACTTCAACAAACAGGGATGCGTGCACTCCCGTCTGCTTTGTAGGGAGGCGCTCCGCATCTGGACCCTTGTCAGCCGTTTGGAGGCGGATCTCCTAGCCATTAATGTGGCAGGAGCCTCAAACCATCTGGCGGATGCTCTCGGCCGCTTGGGCGAGATATCCCACGAGTGGTCTCTCCAGAGGTAGCTTACAGCCTGTCCTCCCATTGGGGCAAACCGATGGTGGATCTGTTTGCCTCCATGGAAAACACCAAGCTGAGGCTGTTTCATGCCCGCTCCCCTCAGCAGGGCTCATTGCAGGGGATGCCTTCTTCAGGCTGTGGACCCCAGGCCTCTTCTACACCTTCTCTCCATTTCCTTGATCCACAGGGTGCTCTCAAGATGAGGGACAAGGCCGAAGGTGATTCTGGTAGCCCCAGGCTGGCCGCGCCAGTTCTGGTATCCAGATCTCCTCAGCCTCAGCTGCTGGCCCCTGGAGTGGCTTCCAGCATGCCCGGACCTGATTTCTGTCAAGCAGGGGAAGGTATCCCATCCAGACCTTCAATCCCTGCATTTCACACCCTGGTAGCTGAGCGGCTAGAGTTCCAGGCTTTGGGTCTTTCCAGTGATGTCCTCACTGTGGTGGAGGCATCCAGAAAGGAATCGACCAGGAAATGTTATGCCTTCAAATGGAAAAGGTTTTCCATTTGGTGTCAGGGCAAGGGCTTGGACCCTCTGTCCTGTCTGGTGGCTAACATTCTCTACTACCTTTGGTCTCTCTCCATAGGGAGTCTTCAGTCATCGACCCTTAGGGTGCACCTGGCAGCCATCTCTGCTTACTGGGCATGGGCCGGTCAGCCGACATTGGCACAGGAGACAGTAATCGGGCGCTTTTTCAAAGGCCTGGATCACATATCCCCTCCACCTCCGTGGGATCTACTGCTGGTACCGGCAAAGCTCATGGACAAGCATTCGAACCAGTGCACAAGTGCATTGTCACACTTGTCGTGGAAGACTGCCTTCCTGGTGGCTATCACGCCTTCCAGAAGGACAGGGAGCTGCAGGCGCTTGGTGGACTCCCCTTATCTGGTCTTCCACAGGGACAGGTTGTCCACGCCCCACCCAAAATTCCTTCCGAAGGTGGTGTCAAGCGCTTCACCTGAACCAGGTGTTGACTCTACCTGTATACTACCCTAATTACACCTCGGAGGCAGAGTGTAGCTCTATACTTTGGTCCCGAGATCTAGCCTTCCTATTATAAGGAGAGGACCGTGAAGTTCGGGGAGAGATTCGCCAGCTGTTTCTCACCTACGCTGAAGCTGCTTCTGGCAGAACTGCAGCAGAACAGACCATTGCAAGTTGGATTACATCTTGCATACGTATATGCCATGAGTTGGCGGGCATGGAGCCTCCCAGAGGGATAAGAGCTCATTCTACCTGCCATACTACTGCATCGCTGGCTGCTTCCAGGGACATCCTTATTCAGGAAATCTGTCTGGCTGCTACCTGGAAGTCAACAAACACCTTCATTACCCATTACCACATCGACCTTGAGTCACACCAGGATGCTGATTTTTGGGGCCTCAGTTCTCCAGTTTCTATTTCCCAAGTGAGTATCAGTGGGGGTGTGCGCCTTGCTTCCCTCCCTCCTCCTGGAGATCTGCTAGGAGTCTACCAATATATGTGGATGAACATATCCACGATCCTAGAAAAACAGGTTACTCACCTGTAACAGCAGTTCTCGGAGTGGTATATGTTCACCCACATGGACCCACCCGACCTCCCTGGCTGCGGACACACAGACCTGGCTTCCAGCAGGCTAAGATTTGGCATCATGGGGCGGAGCTGAGGGTTATACCACCCGGTGGGTAGGAGAAGCCAGCTTGAAGACTTCTGGCAATTTAAAGGGGAAAGGGACATACCAGTAAGGGATGAACATATCCCACTCTAGAAATACTGTTACAGGTGAGTAACCGGTTTCTTCTGCTCGCTAGAGCCTGGGCCTGGTGTGTTTTGTTCTAGATGCTTTATCCTCTGTTGGACAAGGTTTCTGCACGCTTCCCTCCCTTTCCCATTCTCCAGAGGGTTCTCCTGCAGTTGCAGGCCGAAGGAGCAGAGATGATCCTCGACGCTCCTTATTGGCCTGGGCAGATTTGGTTCCCACTACTTAAACAGTTGGCGGCGGAGCCTTCAGTACAACTGCTACTGAGCTTGCACTTGCTCATGCAGGATGAGGGCACCCTGGCCCATCCGGAACTCAAATCCGTGCATCTACATGCGTTGCTCCTATAGTCTTGGCTAAGTCCAGGTATGGGGTCTCCCAGGAGGTGGCGGACGTTCCATCGCAGTGAGAAAGCCCTCAACTAGATTTGCTTATGCCATGAAGTGGAAAAGATCTGTGGGCTTCACCCTGTCACTTGGACCTGCTTACCTGTTCAGTGAACTCATACAGTATCTTCCCTCATCAAACCAAGGTTTGAGCTACTCCATTAAGATGCATCTTTCTGCAATTTCTGGTTACTATGTGGGGGGATGACTCACCCAGCTGGACATGTCCCCCACTTTTTTGCTGGGTATACTACATCTTAATCTCCCGTCAGAGATCCTGTACCACCCTGGGATCTCCTCTTTATGCTCAAAAGACTTACTCTTCCACTGTTCGAGCCTGCCGTGGACTGCAGGCTTCCTTTCCTTTCTTGGAAAGCGTTATTTTTAGTTGCTGTTACTTCTGCTCTGAGAGTTTCTGAGCTTCAGGCCCTGATGTGTAGGAGCCTTATTTAGTTTTTCAAAAGAACAGGGTGTTCTTGCGTACTAATCCTAAATTACTATGTAAGGCGGACCTTAATCTGCCTGTGTATTATCCCAGCCAAATTGAACCGAGGGAAGCAATCCTGCATACTCTTTATGTTCAACTGGCCTACACTCCCAGACGCCCAACTCCGGATGGGTTAATCAGGTTACTTGCCCCAGAGTGACCAGCCGCCACTCTGCACCTTTGGCAAAAACTCCTGAGATCCCCACGCATACCGGTAGCTGGCAGTAAACTTTGCCCACATAGCCTCTACATTGTGGAATACTCCTAGACACCTTCAGGCAGCACCCTCCTTAGCCACATTCCAGAAGGGACTGTGCACTCACCTTCTTAACCTTAGTCCTTGCTCCTGTACTGATGAATAAAAAGTCACTGTGTCACTGTGTCGGTTGTGCAAAGGGAGAATGTAACCCTGTACCCTATTCTACAATGTAATACTTGTATGCATTCAATACAGCTAGTGCCCTAAATCTAACACTGTTGTACTCTGTAAATGTGATGTGCTCAAATGCCCTCCTCCATGAAAACTGTATACTGTCATTGTAATTCCTGTATCCTGGGTCGCACCTGAAAATAGGCACTTGGCTGTCTAGTGTGCTTACCCGGTTAACAAAAGCAAATAAATAAATACAGTATGTCCTACTTTGTATTATCTACCTGTATGTGCAAATTATATGTAGCTAACTTCGGGTTGTCCCTGAAAAATGGACCTTCGGGGCCCAGTGGGCTTACCCGGTTAACAAAAGCAAATAAATATATCCTACTTTGTATTACCTACCTGTATGTGCAAACTATATGTAACTAACTTCGGGTTGCCCCTGAAAAATGAACCTTCGGGGCCCAGTGGACTTACCCGGTTAACAAAATTTAATAAGTAAATGTTCACAGGGTGCTGCGATACTAACAATCGTACTGCTCTGTACTGTAAGACCGATCAGTTGTTTATGGCCTTCGCACCTTGTTAAGGCGCCCGAGTCTAAACAGACCTTATCTAAGTGGTTGGTGAATTGCATTGTCTTCATGGCGACAAGTGCAATAAACCCCATCTGGCTTGGTACGGGGTCATTTCACCAGGAGTGGCTACTACTTTTGCTTCTATGCGTAATGACTGTATAGCGGACATTTGCACAGTGGCTACCTGGATTTTGGTACATATCTTTATCAAGCACTACAGCTTGAACATTGCCTGTAGGAGAAGGGCAGGTTTTGGCTTGGCTGTCCTTCAAGGCCTCCGTTCCTGATGCCTTCTTCTGGCAGTTGCACTTCAGCTTCCTCCCAGATCTGCCTCGATCCGTTTTCTGGGACTGCTTGGGACTCTGTCCTTATGGTAATAGCCTGCTGCAAGAGCTCCCACTCAAAGTAAGATAGTAGAGTTGCACAGGAACTTACCGTAACAGTAGATCTTGGAGAGGAGCTCTTGCAGCAGGCACTGCTTTCCCTCCCTTCTTCCCCCTGGTGCGTGTCTGCACCTTTTTTTATGGCAGTCTTCCTCCAGATCTGCCTGTCTGCCTTACCAATCAGTCTCCGGCAGGTGAACGGAGGTGGGGCTGGAGACCGCCCCTTTCTAATCCCGGGAATCACTCATTATGATTAAACTTAATGCAGTCAGCCTTCTGTGTTGAACTGCCCGGAGAGATGGAATTTTATGCAAATTATGGAACTCTCAGTTGGCTCATGCCACTTTTAAACTGCTGCCCTAGCAAATGCTGCACTCTGAGTGCTTCAGATTCTTTTCTCCGCCTGCCTAGTAAGGACGTCTCTGAGAGCTCTCCTTGAACTGTCTGACTAAAGTTTATCTGTAGATAAGTAGTCATTTTCAGTTTAATTTTAAATTGCTGCCTTAGAAACATTGTTTAGTATAGTAAATTAGTGTTTAGTAGTTTTTATTTATATTCATGGTTCCTCACGGTTCCTTGGAACCGAGGGTTCTGCTTCTATTTTAAAGGTTTTTATCTCAATTTATTATTATTTAGAGATATTTAGTGGTCAGTTCCTTGAACCGCTTTAGTTTTGTCTAAATTTAGTAATTTTCTCTGTTCGTTTCTTCAGGAACCGAATAGCTCAGTTCCAGGAACCGCTTAGCGGTAGTTATTTTAAGGTAATCTCCGTTCCGAGTTACTTTAAATAATGTTTTTGAAGTAATCTTTTGCCTAGCTTAAATGTCAGAGGTCCATTTGGATAAACCTAACAAACGACAGGACCCACAGGTTTTAAATGTGAGTCTTTGGGCAACTTATAGCAAAAGCAGATAGACATTCTTCTGTATTTCTTGTTTGGGTGCAAGTCACAATTTGCTAGAGTGATATTTGTAAGACCTTTTCCCAAAAACATTAAAAAAAAAAAAAAAAAAAAAGGTCTAACATTTTGAAGAGATGGCTTCTGCTCTGGGGATAATTCTGCTTCTTCCTCCCACAAAAAGGATGGAGGTAAAGCCAAGAATCCTGACAAGAATTAAGATAAATCTGAACAAGGTAAAACAAAAAGGGCTGTGGAAATGGGCACTGAACCTATTCCATTAAAGAAAAAGTGTAAAGAAAAACATGTTGCTGCGCCTCCGGCCGAGAAGGCTAAGGAGCTCCCAGCAGACAAGCATATGCCCGCGGCTGAGGACATTGCTAAGTCACTACAAGTGTTACAAGCCCTACAGGGTGCAATCCTGGTTCCTACACAGACTGCCCCGTTCCTCCTACAGCCCCAGCAAGGCAAGAAGTGCTGGGTGAGGAGGAGGAGGAGGATGACTTTGAAGGAGAACCTATAGATCCAGAGGTTTCTCCTGTGCAAGAGTTTGGATCTCCTCCCAGGGTCCTGAGGAATACTTCTCCACTATGCTTTTGTTAATAACATGGACACCCTGAACCTTCCTTCAGGAAACGGAGGAGGATATGGAGGAGGCAGACTTTCTAGAAATGATGAGGTTAACCCCCACAAACGCCTACTTCTGCCCATGCATAAATCTTTAAAGAAGGCTGCAGTGCAGATTTTTTAAAACTCCAACCTCTATCACTGGTGTGGGTAAGAAAGCTGACAAATACCAGCTTGACAGAACTACAGCTGATTTTCTATTTGCGCATCCTGATCCTGAGGGAGTAGTCCATGCTGCTGCCTGTGACGAGGCCAGGATCCCATTGGCTACCCATCCAGCAGACAAAGATTCAAGAAAAATGGATGCTATGGGAAAGAAAGGGTACATGGCTGCCTCTTTATTAGTTCGGCAGGCCAGTTACATGGCATATTCAATGCAGTACCAAAAAGCCCTATGGAAAACTGTTCTAGCTTTGGCTGGTAGGGTCCCAGATGAAGTGGCTGTAGACTTGCAAGATACAGCAAGGGCTGCACTTGATGCTACCAGGTACCAGTTTCATATGGCAGTGGATGCCAATGATACTGCATCCAGGTTAATGGCTTTGTCAGTTTCACTTGGGAGGTTTGCATAGCTTAGAGCCACCAACCTAACTTTAGACACCCAGGCCAAAGCAATGGATTTCCCTCTGGAGAACTCCTCCTTGTCTGGGGATAAAACTGAGGCATACATGAAGAAGGTGGAGGAATATAAATCCACCTATCGGAGCAATTCCAAGGATAGGCCCTTCACCTCTTATAGATCCCAGAGTAGGGGAGGTAGGGGGTTCTACCCCAGACCTTTCTTTCAGGCGCAAGCCTCCCAGCCTCAGCAGCAAGGTAGAGGATATTTTAGAGGAAGGGGCAGGAGAGCCATGAGAAGAGCAGCTCCTGCACCACAGGTTCAGGCACAGCCCGCACAGAATCCCTGACGGGCTAGTGCAGGTTGCATCCCCTATTACAGGTCCACCAGTAGGTGGCAGACTGGCTCATTACCTTCATGCTTGCATTCCATCACCACAGACAAGTGGGTGCTGGAGGTAGTGAGCCAGGGCCTGGCACTTTGTTTCAGATCATTCCCAAAGCTGAGAACAAGAACCTTTGTTCGGGTAACAGCTGCACACAGGATTCTGTTGGAAGCAGAGGTAAAACATCTGCTAGCAATCAAAGCAGTAGAGGTAGTGCCTCTAATAAGCAAGGGAAAAGGTTTTTATTCCAGGTACTTCCTCGTAAGGAAGAAAAACGGGGATTGGCGGCCTATTTTGTATCTAAGACTTCTGAACAAGCACATTTTGAAACCAAAGTTCAAAATGGTCACTCTTGCCATATCTAGCCTCCCTAGATCTAAGGCATGCTTATTTCCATATTCCCATCAGACCATCTCACAGAAAATTCTTGAGATTCAGGCTGGCTTCAGGCCATTATCAGTTTGCAGCTCTCCCTTTTGGGTTAACTTCGGCACCAAGGGTTTTTGCAAAGTGCCTATCAGTGATGGTAGAGTTTTTGAGAAAACGAGGTATAACAGTCTTCCCTACCTGGATGACTGGTTAATAGTAGGACAGTCTCTGCAGCTTGCAGTACAGTCACTGGAGCTCACAAAATCCACACTAGAGTCCCTGGGATTTCTGATAAACAGGTACCACTCCCAGGTGCTGGAGTTTATTGGAGCAGAACTAAATACCAGACAGGGCAGAGCCCTCCTGCCACAGGACAGGGTGACAGTCATTCTGCAGATTGCAAAATCCTTTGTGTCTGGGAGACCCAGAACAGCCAGAGAATTTCTCGGGCTACTAGGCCACATGGCATCTGCCATGGCAGTGGTAATGGGCTCCAGGTTTCAAATGAGATATTCAGTTCCATCTCAGACAGTATTGGTCTGAAAGGACGGATCCTATGTCCAAACTGGTTCCAGTCACAAAGTTTAGTCCAGGCCTTACAGTGGTGGCTGGACGAGCACAACCTCAGGGTGGGTGTGCCTTTTTATAAGGGAACAACCTTCTGTAATCCTCACAACAGATGCCTCTCTTCTAGGCTGGGGGGCACACATGTTAGAGCACACAGCAAGAGGCACATGGTCCCCACAAGAGTTTCTGTTGCATAAATCTCTTGGAGCTCAGGGCTGTTTACCTGGCTTTGAAAGCATTCGCCCTTACTTGCAAAACAAGGTGGTGCAAGTCGGAACAGACAACACCACAACCATGTATTACATCAACAAGCAAGGAGGTACCAGGTCACATCTACTGTGCACGGAAGCAATGAGACTGTGGTCCCTGGTATACTCCATGGGAGTATCCCTGTCAGCCATACACCTTCCAGGGAAGGACAATGTGCTGGCAGACTCTCTAAGCAGGATAAGTCAGGACCACCACGAGTGGTGCCTGAATACTCAGGTACTCGGTACAATTTTCAGAAAATGGGGCACTCCAGAGGTGGATCTCTTCGCCTCCCCAGAAAACCACCAGCTTCTAATGTACTGTTGCAGGCCTACTGTAAGGGGCACAATCCCCCTGGATGCCTTGGCCCTGGATTGGTCAAGGAAATTTCTGTATGCAGTCCCTCCTTTTTCTATGATATTCAGGACCCTACTGAAATTGAGGTCCCAACCAGCAAAAATGATACTGGTGGCTCCAGATTGGGGAAGACAGCACTGGTACTGTCTTCTGCTGTCTCTCAGTGGTTTCCCCAATCCATCTGCCCAGGAGGCACAACCTGTTAACCTCCCCTCAGAGCAGGATCCTGTACCCCAGTCTCAAATCACTGAGGCTCAAGGCGTAGATCTTGAGGACTTGGAGTTTGCTAACCTTAATCTGTCAGAACAGGTGCTGACAGTGCTTAGGGGTTCCAGGAAGCTTTCTACTAAGAAGACATATGTGTCTAAGAGGAAAAGATTTACAATATGGTGTACAGGTAAAGGTTTACGTAGAAACATAGAATTTGACGACAGATAAGGACCGCTTGACCCACCTAGTCTGCCTGTTTTCCAACCTAACAGATAAGGTGCAGATCCTAGTTAACCAACAGCTTACTTCCTCCTACCCCCCACTAGGACTGCCTTATGTCTGTCCCATGCATTCATGAATTCCCCCACTGTTCTTGACTCCACGACCTCCTCAGGGAGGCTGTTCCATGCATCCACAACCCTCTCTGTGGAAAAAATACTTCCTCACATTACTTCTGAGCCGTCCCCCCTCTATCTTCAAATTGTGCCCCTTGTTCTTGCACATCTCTTTTCTGAAAGATGCTACCCTCTAGACTTCCTTGAGGTACTTGAAAGTTTCTATCGTGTCCCCTCTCTCCCTTCTTTCCTCAAGGGTATACATATTAAGCTCCTTTAGTCTTTCATTTTATGTCTTCTGGTGCAGACAAGCATGCCAAAAATGGCTCCTCATGCAAATGCCAGAAGCTGCGGCCCTGGCAGAAGCAGACAAGCTGAGTGCAGCAAATGTTGCCAATCTCCGCACCAGCAGACAATGTTATAAGCAGACCAGTTTGGAAGGGCCGGTACAAGCAGCTTTCCACAGGCTTTTTTGATATCTGATCATGTGTGCCTTTTAGTTTACAGTCCTACGGCATAAGTATATCTTCCTGTCACATCCAGCCTCTTAGGTTCCTTATCGAGAGGCCAAGTACTCATGTCTAGGGGCTGTAGACCCATCGTGAGCAGCCATGATGACCACAGAGTCAGTTTCTGCCTGGTTGGCATATTAAAACTTGGCGCTTTCTATGAACTGCAGGCAGTGAGTCTGGTCTGTACCATGCAGCAAAAGTAGCATCTCTAATGAAGGAGACAGGGGAAATGATAATGGAGGGAGCAGAGCACCTCCAAACACTCCATGAGATTCCTTTAAGTGGAATATTCCTGTTAGTTAAAACCCATAGCAGACTACATCTGTTGCATCATGGCGTGGACAGGAGTCCTCAGAAGATCTCTGGTATAAATCACCGAGTCCTCACTACAGTAAAGAGGGTAGAACTAGAGCAAGGGAGACCCTCCAGAAATCATTCACCATCATATTCCTCCTCTAAATCTTTCCCCAAGTGCACTAGGTCAGGATTATATTCCTTTTAATCGTCTTAAGCATGGACGATAACTGCAGAACAACCAGTGACAGCTGAGAGGTAGGAATCTGGTGCCATCAGAACTCGCTGATGGCAGCAGAGTACCAGAAGGCCCCATTGGCAAATTAACTGCCTACACTGGTAACCATGGCAGAATGCGTTGAATCATTTCAGAAAAGTGACACTAGCACAGCCTAGTGGTCGGCGACATCCTGCAAAGGGCGAAATGACCTGCACTGACAGACCTTGGCTCGACGTCATACCATCCATACTAGGTATGGCAATGACTAAGCCAAGCCCCAACCTTGCTGTCTTAACGACAGTCCGGGGGCACAGTCAACACCTGAGGGGCGTTGATGAAGACATTCCTTTCTCAATGGTGACCAGACCTCGTAGACAAAGCAGACTTGTTCCTTCTCTGTGCTTATGGCCAGATGACAGAGGACTCCGTAATGACTGTTCAAACGACATGAAGTCTTGTTATATTTTAGACATTAGCAGTTTGATCCAGCTCTAGAACTGCCCCGGAGTGAAATGGTTAAAACCATTCCAAAATAGAATTTTGGCACGAGAGCAGCTCTATCTGTGTCATTTCAAACTTCAACTGTCAGATTCTTTACTCCGCCTCAGTGAATAGTCGCCCGAGATTTCTCCTTCTGCTCGGTTCATTTCTCGGTTTAAAGTGTTTTCTCGGTTGGATTTAACCGAGAATAGTTTTATTTTAACCGCAAAACCGCTCGTTCAAGCTCTCATCTGTGGTAACCGTAGTAAATGAAGGTTTTGTCTGTGTGGAACTTGTAAGTTATCGGTTCGGTTTTGAACCGATCAGTGGGTTTAAAACTCATTTAAAACTAAAAGTTACTATTTTAGAGTGCGGTTCCCGGTTCTTATCGGTTCTAAAAAAAACGGATTTATTACGGTTTTTTCCAATACCCGTGACACGGTTAGGAACCGATAAGGGTGTCTTGCCTGGCACTGCCGTTAAAAGGGCAAGTTTTTGGTTAGGCTGGCATTATGTCTGAGAAACCCAAAAGAAAAACTGGGCCCACTGGGTTTCAACACTGTGATGTTTGTGGGGAAGTCTTTGCCAAGGCTGACCCACACACCACATGTGTTTATTGTCTGGGGGAAGGTCTGGGTGTGACCATTGAACTGGACATCTCCCAGACAGACCTTTAGAATCTCCCCTATGCTGTCTGAGTCCCCATCTCATTTTATGTTTTATAAAAAGTTGCTGAAACCCTCCAGCTTCCTTTAGAAGAGGCTGTGGATGAGCAAGAGGAGCCTGATTTTGTAGAAATGATGGATATTCCAGAGTCTGGAGATTGTCTATTCTTTTCATAAGTCTTTTAGAAACAAACAATTAAAATTTTAAAAGCTCCTAATTCTGTGCCTCCTGTAGATAAAAAGATGGACAGAAGGTATACATTGTCAGGCCCTGATACAGAATTCATTTCTCAGCAATGCAGTCATGTTGAGTAGTTCAGGCTGCTGCCTGTGATAAAGCTAATATTCCCTTGGCTTCACATCCTCCTGACAAGGATTCCAGGAAGATTGATGCCATGGCAAAAAAACAGTATATGGCAGCCTCTCTGGGACTCAGGCAAGCAAATTATATTGCTTATGTAGCTAGGTATCAGAAATCTAGATGGGATACTGTTATGCAATTGGCGAAGCAGGCCCATGGCCAGCTGGCTAGTGAACTAGAACAGGTGGCTGCCGATGGCATTGAAGCCTCTAAGGTTCAGTTTCATGCTGCTGTGGATGTTAATGATGTTTCCTCTAGGGTCATGGCCACATCTGTAGCTTTTCGTAGGTTGGCCTGGCTCAGGTGTACTAGTTTGTCACAGGATACCCAGACTAAGGCTATGGATTTTCCTGTGGGAAATTCTCTGTTTGGAGAGCAGACAGAGAATTACATGAAGAAGATGGATGAATGTAGGACTACTTAAAGAGTGCCCAGGCTAAGGAGCAGCAAGCCACTCCTCAAAGGCATGCCCCCAGGGGTAGGGGTAGGCCTTTTCACAGGCCTTTCTACCAGACTCAGGCCTCCTCTGCCTATGCTCAGAGGGGCTTCTTCAGAGGCAGGGGCAGACGAGGGGTGGGCAGACCTGCTCCCACCCCCCAGCCTAAAGCTCCTGCGAAACAGGCACCCTGATGGGGTGCCCAGGGCCGATTCTCCTGTACCAGTGGGGCAGGCTGGCTTACTTCAGTCAGAATTGGGCTCTTTAACTTCAGACAAGTGGGTTCTGGAAGTAGTAAGCCAGGTCTGGTTCTCGGCTTCAAAAAGTTTCCCAAGTTGAGAAGCAGACTTTTCTACCTGCAAGTGCTTCAGAGACCCTCGCTCTGGAAACAGAGGTCTCATCCCTGTTAGCTCTCAGAGCAGTAGAAAGGGTTCCTCCCTGCATCAGGGCAGGGTCTGTATTCAGATACTTCCTTACCCAAAAAGACAGGAGAATGGCGCCCATTTTAGATCTCAGATATCTGAACAAGCATCTTTTGAAACCAAAGTTCAAAATGGTAACTCTGGCAATGATTTTACCTTCCCTAAGGCCAGGGACTGGCTAGCCTCCTGGACCTCAAGGATGCCTATTTCCATGTCCTAATCAGAAGATCCCTCCGAAAGTACCTCAGATTCGAACTGCCCTCAGGTCATTACCAGTTCAGAGCAATGCCCTTCGGCCTTACCTCTGCTCCAAGGGTATTCACAAAGTGTCTAGCAGTGGCCCACTTAAGGAGGCATAGGATTGCTGTTTTTCCCTATCTAGACGACTGGCTCATTGTAGGCCAGTCCCCAGAACAGGTAAAATCTCACCTGCAGGTCACCCAGCAGCTTCTCACCTCCCTGGGTTTTCTGCTAAACCTACCAAAGTCGGTTCTGGAACCAATCCAGGTACTCACCTTTATAGGGGCAGAATTGACACAAAGCTAGCCAGAGCCTTCTTTCCCAGAAAGGGTAAGGAATTTAGTGGCTCTGGCCTCCTCCTTCACTCTGCAGGTCTCTACCAGCAAGACACTTTCTGCAGCTCCTGGGGCACATGGCTGCATCCACAGCTGTTGTGCAGGGAGCCAGATTTCAGATGAGACATTGTTTCACTTGAGAACCTTTTGGTCTCAGAGAAGAGACCCCCTTTCCAAGTTGGTCCCAGTGACTCGAACCTTGATCCTAGCTCTCCAGTGGTGGCAGGATCAGAGCAATTTAAGAGCGGGGTCCCCTTCATTTCCCCTTCTCACTTGACTCTGACTCACTACAGATGCTTCCCTTCTGGGTTGGGGAGCCCACATGGGCGACCTTTCCACTCAGGGAGTCTGGTCCCACCAGGAATCTCTGCTCCACATCAATTTGCTGGAACTCAGAGCTGTCTTTTTAGCTCTTCAAGTTTTTTCTGCATCTGTCCATGACAAGGTGATACAAGTCAGAACAGACAACACCACAACAAATGTGGTACATCAACAAACAGCGGGGCACTCGATCTTCAGCCTCGTGCACCGAGGCAATGAAGTTGTGGTCTCTGGCCTATTCCCTGAACACTTCCCTCATAGCAGTTCATCTTCCAGGGAAGGACAGTGTCCTAGCGGATGCCCTCAGCAGGATTTCCCAGGGCCATCACGAATGGTCCCTGGATCCTCAAGTGCTGGGATAGTTTTTGCCAGGTGGGGCATCCCTCAGATAGATCTTTTGCAGCCCCAGACAATCACAAACTTCCTCTGTTCTGTTGCAGGCCTCCAGTGCTGGGCTCAGTTCCCTGGATGCCTTCTTCTGGATTGGGAGGAAGTTCTTCATGCCCCCCCTTCCTCTCCTGTTCAAAGTACTAGTCAAAATCAGATCTCAGCCTTGCAGGATGATTCTGATTGCCCCGGATTGGGCCAGGCAGCCCTGGTACCCACTCCTTCTGTCTCTGACAGTCCATCTTCCCCTGTGCCTCCCCAGGAATCACAATCTGTTGACTTGTGCCCAGGGAAGGGTTTGGTATCTGGACCTCAAATCCTCAACCTCAAGGCCTGGCTCTTGGAGGAGTTAGAGTTGCTGATTTACACCTCTCTCAGGGTGTTCTTGAGATCCTAAAGGCTTCCAGAAAGCCTTCCACTAGGGCTACTTATAGTTCTAAATGGAAAAGGTTTTCCATTTGGTGTGCTGGGAAAATATTTCCCCAGAATCTGCTGAATTGCCCATTTTGTTAGATTACATGGTACATCTTAATTCCTTGGGTCTCAGACCAGCTACCTTGAGAGTTCATTTGGCAGCTGTCTGCTTTTGTGTCAGCAGGAAAGTCATCCTCTTTCTCTCATCCTGTGTTTTCCAAGTTTTTAAGGGATTACTCATACTAATCCTCCCTTTTCGAACCGCCCTTGCTTGGGACCTTAATGTTTGCATTGCCCAGTTAATGCAACCCCCTTTTGAATCTCTGTCTTCTGCAGAGCTTAAGTTCCTAACTTGGAAAACTGTTTTTCTAGTGGCTATCACTTCTGCCAGACGCATAAGTGAATTGCAAGCCTTGTCAGTGGAGACTGACTTTATTTCTTTCCACAGGGATAAGGTAGTCCTTAGGACTAATAAGAAGTTTTTGCCTAAGGTGGTTTCAGATTTCCATCTTAATCAATCTATCTCCCTTCCAGTATTTTTTACTGATCACTCCTCTTCGGGTGAGAGGAGGTTGCACAGCCTGGATGTTAAGAGCTCTTAGTTATTATATAGAGCGCACTAAAGGTCACAGGTTCAATCCTCCAACTTTCCTTACCTATGGTGAAGTTGAGAAAGGCAACCTGCCACTAAGAGATCAATAGCCAGGTGGATTGTCTCTTGTATGCAATTTTGTTATCAGAAAGTGGCAGAGCCCCCGGTTTTAGGGCTCATTCTACCAGGGGTACAGCTGCGTCTCTAGCTGCTGCCAGAGATATCCCTTTATTAGAGATTTGCCAGGCTGCTACTTGGAAACGGTACACACCTTTACCAAGCATTACTCCTGGATGTCCAGGCCAGGAGAGATGCTCGGCTTGGCACAGCTGTTCTTCAGAGCCTATTCCCTAAGTAGGTTCTGTCCTCCTCCATGGAGGTACTGCTGTGTATTCTGCTAATGTCTATAATATAGCAAGACTTCATATTGTTTGAAGAAAAATTACTCACCTTAGTAATGTTGTTTCTTCTAATGGAGTCTTGCTTATTATAGACCTCCCCCAACCTGCCCCTCTCAGAACCTCTACTTGGTGGTGCGGGCAACTTAGTGTGGGCACTACTTATGCCCTGTTAGCATTTTGTCCCCTTTGGGACTTTGGGGGTGTGTATGTGCACGCGTGTGTGTGTTTTATTATACTTATGTTCCATTTTCATATTATTAGAATGGTGTTAGTATTCTGGTCCCCTGACTTGAGTCTTGGGTGTTGGGACCATCAATGGTTGTTATTTAGGTAGCCATTTGGCTAGTGTAGGTTACAGCTTCCACACAGACCTTAGTGAGTTTGGCTTGTAAAGATCTGACAGTTCAAGTTTGAAATGACACAGATAGAGCTGCTCTCGTGCCAAAATTCTATTTTGGAATGGTTTTAACCATTTCACTCCGGGGCAGTTCTAGAGCTGGATCAAACTGCTAATGTCTATAATATAGCAAGACTCCATTAGAAGAAACAGCATTACTAAGGTGAGTAATTTTTTCTTCCTTCTCCTTAGACTGACAGTCTCTTCTCAGCCAACAGTGAGGGATATGCAGATTTTGATACCTTCCTTTCCGTGGCTAATGCCTTTAATACAAGGACATTTTCAAGAGTTTTCTTATGGCGTTGCCTCATAGCCTGTTGAAGCTCTCGCAAATCTCACAGGTCCTCACACTGAGACAGGCCCAAACACACACAGACCACATGTGTATCCTTCATAAATTTTACCTCCACAATTACAATATCAGAACAAAGGCTCTTGACTTCAGAGGCATGCATAGATGACAAAGCATTAAGAAAGGTAAAAATAAATGGCAACACCAGCCCGGTAGTGCTGAGGTGCTGGACACCTTACCTCGCACTACGCCACTGACCCTGGTTTGGGAACAGACTGTGGTCATCAAGTTGCCGTCATGGGGGAGAGGGAGTTGGAGCAGGATTGAGCAGGCTGGAAGGCAGCTCTTCTCTCCCGGGGGTGGTCATCGTCACCACCACCCCAAAAGATTTGGCTATTCTTCTAGATTACCATAAACATTTACATTCTTTAGGCCTGAAGCCTTCCACCCTCAAGGTTCACTTAGCTTCAGTCTCTGCTTACCTGTCAGTTGGTAAGGATAGGTCTGTGGCTTCTCATCCAGTATTTGGAAAATATTTTAAAGGTCTTAATCTTCTGCACCCTCCCCTAAGGGAACCGGTTCCAGCCTGGAATCTAAATATTTGCATTGCTAAACTCATGGATGCACCATTCGAACCTATGGCGACCGCAGATTTGAAGTATGTCACTTGGAAAACTGTTTTCCTGGTTGCCATTGCTTCAGCCAGAAGGATCAGTGACTTACAAGCCCTGTGCACAGATGTGGACTACATTTCATTCCACAGGGACAAGGTGGTTCTTAGGACTAATAGAAAATTCCTTCCCAAGGTGGTATCTGATTTTCACGTGAATCAGTCTATCACTCTACCTGTCTTCTTTACAGACAACTCCAGTTCTCCAGAAAGGAGACTTCACTCCCTTGATGTCAAAAGGTCTCTTGGCCACTACATTGACCAAATCAAGTCTTACAGGACAAGTCTGTCACAGATCTTTCTCACATATGGTGAAGTTGGTAGGGGCAGAGCTGCAACAAAATTAATTGCTCGCCGGATAGTGGCATGTATACAGTTTTGTTATAGTAAGGTGGGTAAACGGGTACCTCTGGGCCTGAGAGCACACTCCACCAGGGGCACAGCTGCTTCACTGGCAGCTTCAAGAGAAATTCCGCTACTGGAAATCTGTAAAGCAGCTACATGGAAAACAGTACACACCTTCACAAAGCATTACAGCCTGGACTTGCAATCCAGAGGTGATGCTAGGTTTGGTACAGCAGTACTGCAGAGCCTGTTTCAAACAGGTTCTCTGCCCAACCTCCAAAGGTACTGCTTGGTAGTCTGCATTGTTTAATCGTGAATGAGTGATTCCTGGGTTAGATGAAAAATTACTCACCATACTAATCTTGTTTGTTCAAAGGGATCACTTATTATGATTAAAGACCCTCCCTACCCCTACTAGAACCTATAGAAGTTGCTCTGCATCCCTGCATTAGGTTTTTCTCTACTCCTATATAGGTTAAGATAGAGACTCACTTTGTTTAGCCAGTTGGTGTCCAGGTGGTCTCAAGTTTTAGGTTTGTTGGTTAAGGATGTTTTGACCTGAAAGGGTGAAACATTATTTTAAAGGTTGTTATTTTTAGCTAGTGGTCTTTACCCAGTTAGGCGCCATAAGAATCTGAAGCACTCAGAGTGCAGCAGTTGCTAGGCAGCATTTTGAAAGTGGTATGAGGCAACTGAGAGTTCCATTATTTGCATAAAATTCATCTCTCCGGCAGTTCAACACAGGAGGCTGACTGCATTGTTTAGTCATCATGAGTGATCCCTTTGAAGAAACAAGATTACTGTGGTGAGTAATTTTTTTTCATGTACCATTGGTAGATGGGGCGGAGCTGGCGTGGGGCACAGTCCCAGCTGAAGACTGCTAGCTAGAAGGTTTCTGTGGGGTCCCTAGAGCCTGGTAGCATAGTCCTTATGGTAATAGCCTGCTGCAAGAGCTCCTCTCGAAAATCCACTGTTATGGTAAGTTCTTGCATAATTGTACTTTACTATTACTTCTGCTCAAAGGATTTCTGAGATTCGGCTCTGATGTGTCTCCTTATTTGGTTTCCACAAAGACAGGGTATCTTGTGTACCAGTCCTAATTCCCTACCAAAGGTTGTGTCTAGATTTACTCTGGATTAAGCCATCCACCTGCCTGTTTATTTTCTGGAGCGTGCCAATCCAGGGGAAGCATTGATCCATACTTAAGATGTACATAGGATACTCCGATATCAAGTTCATCGTATGAAGGACTGCAGGAAGTCCTCACAGTGGTTTCTTTCACCCACGGGAAAGAGGGCGCACCTGTTTCTAAGCAGTGCTTGTCCAAGTGGCTGGCCAACTGCATTGTTTTCTGTTACAGGAATTGCAGAAAGGAATTTCCTGAGATTGTGTGGCCACCCCACCAGAGGTATGGCCACTTCTGTTTAAGGATTGTTTCAGCTTCTGAAATCTGTGCTGCTGCCTCTTGGAGTACTGTTCACACTTTCACTAAACATTAGTCTGGATATTGCCCCTCTCCAGCCTCCAAGCGCCCAGTCTGTCAATACTGCTTGGGACTCGTTTCGTAGCTCTCCCTCTGTCCCCTCAGGAGGAGATCATTTGTATATGTTCTCTGGCAGGGGAACCAAGGAGGGCACGTGGCTTCCCACATTTTATATGGGAGTGACATCATTGACTGACGTCATTGTGGGCTGCCCCTATTAGATTGCTAGCTAAACAGTTTCAGTGTGGTCAGGGTGCTTGGTGACTGACCACAGTTCCATAGGTGTGGCCTGATGGCAAAAGATTGTCTTGAAGATCTACTGTTGTGGTAAGTTCTGTGTAACTGTACTTTCTGATGCCTTCTCCAGGGTATTTCTTCGATCATATCTGACTCTTCCTCCATCATGTCATTCCTGTATACTGTCTCTAAACAGTACTCCTACTACTGGGAACCTACACTGCCATCACGATTGCCTTTAACAAAAACAAAAGAAAATGTTGGCCTTCCTCCGTGGTCTATACTGCCTCCTGTGAAAATTAATCTTGATGGGCTCTCCCCACTGCTGGTGACAGCCCCAGTAACTTCCTGCATAGAAATAATGCAAATATGGTGTTTTAAAATAGATTTCCTTCTGGAAATGTACTTTTCCAGAGAAATTCATAAAGCCTATATTGTCTCCTGTGGACATTGTCCAGGTGAAAGTAAAAGCGTGCTTGGCACTTACCAAAGTGTAGGGAGTCTCCCCAGTGTCATTGCTAGTATTCCTCCATCAATATAACAGGTTCATGTAACCCCACCCCTCAGGACTCACCAATATACAAACCGCTGCAGCTTAGTTTTGCCGTTCTGGGTTAAAGAATTACAAATAAATGAATAATGTGCATAATGCATAATCTGTTATCAGTAATGGTGGAGATATTGAGCAAAAAATACATAGGGTTACCAGATATTCCCTTTTACATCTGTCATTAAGGATGGTTAAAAATTACGGACTAGGAACTCTAATTTTGATTCCAATCGAATTTAAAAAAGTATTAGAATTAACCCTGCTGAGTTTTCCTTGATCAAATATTGACATTCCTCTGGTTGTGATGTTTTTAGAGGTTCCAGCTCCAGTGTTAGTCTTCAACCAAATGAATACCTCTCTCCTGGAATTTTTTTATATTTATCAGAAAATTAATGGTTTTCCAGATTGACTGGTCAAAACAATTTTTTTAGCAGGTGGTATGTTAACATTTGCCTTGCAGTCAACCTACCCTGATAATTTCCTTTTTCACAGGTAATCAAGTTCCTAGGGGATGAGCAGGACCAGATTACGTTTGTGACGAGAGCCGTTCGAGTGGTGGACCTCATCACGAACCTGGACATGGCAGCGTTTCAGTCCCATGGTGGGCTTTCGATCTTCATTTGCAGACTAGAGGTCAGTAAGAAAAGTTCCTGTTTTTTGGCTGTTAGGGCAGCAGTGCAAAGTAAAGCATTCCCAGAAAGCAAATTTTCTGCTATGGTTATGAAAAATATTGGCAGAACTGTTTATTTTGGGCTTTCTGGATGCTTCTTGTGCTACGTACAGTACATTTGCAGTTTTGTCTGGATTATTACCCTCCTCAGGTCCTCAGTATTTCAATGCAAAAATGAGGTGGCCATCTTTCTGTCTTGAGAAATAATTATTTTAAAACTTTAATAACATTTATAAATAACGGAAACTGAAAATTTCACCACCAAAATTAAATGCAAGACTTCTGGCATTGATTAAAAAGAAATGTGGGGTAAATTGTAGCCCATTTTTGTTGCATTGCTGCTTTAAGTCCTGCCCTGATCCCAGGATTTAGAGCAGATTTACTGTGTTGTCCTCATCAGTGTTACTCCTGAGGCCAAGTTTACAGACAGCAAGGGAAACTGAGATACGTGAGAGCCAAAGAATTGAGATTGTTGGGGTGATCAAATTCAAAGTCTCACAGGAAAATTGGGTTAGCAACCAGACAGAGAAGACAGAAAAGGAAAGATGCTTGCATTTTAAACACTTTCTCTAATAAATGGGACAGGGTCCTATTCCACACTGTCATAAAAGCAAGTGTCTTTTTCAATGTACAGTATGTACGTCTAGAACCAGATCTGTTCTGGACCAGCTGCCCCTGAAACAAGCTGTGCTTGACCTATGCAACAATCAGATTAAAGGATAGGCCACCTCACATTTTTTCACTGTTTAGCTGTATAGTTTGCAGGCTTGAATGAGGATTCCCTCTATTGCAACCTCTACCTTTCATCAGGATTTGAAATGTAAATGAAGTTACTTAAAGCAGCAGTGCATGATAGTGGTGGAAGTCTGACCTATACTTGAACTTGAAAGTAGAGTTAGTTTATTGCAGGAAAAACTCCATTGAGCAAGCTCATTCTCAACGAGGTCCTGGAGGATATATACAGACAGGACTATACAGAACATATAGTAAATAGAACAATATTTGAAGTACAGTTTTGGTCCAAATGGGACAAGTGTATAGACAATACTTTACAGCACATTAAGTAAATCAACGAACCATTGATTATGGTGCAGTTTCGATTCATATGGTGCTTAATACTAAAAAAAGTAGACCTATGATACATGAATCTTGAACAGCTGCAGACATGTTTTCTTTTTTTCAGCAGCTAACTTTTTAAAGAGGCTGACAAAGACAATGTTGGATAGTTTCAGGGAAGATTGAAACCGATTCCAGGAAACTGGGATCAGCTTCAATCTTCCTTGAAACTGTATAACTTTAGGTTGCCCTTCATCCCCTGACTTCTGTAATACCAGAGAATACTGATGAAAACGTAGCCCTAAGCCATATAAAAAGGAGTGCCCCTTTTATTATTTCAACTGAAAAGAAAAATCGGAAAACAAACTCAAATTGGGGGGCAGGGGTGTTGTACAAGTCGGGAGGTGAGGGGCAGTCTAAAATGGAACGAAAAAGTATAGGTCAGAGTTTTCTACTGCTGTCATACACTGCTGCTTTAAGTCTGTGTGAAAACCTGCTTAAGTCCATTATAAAGGTCATGACCTGATTCATGCCAGGCATCATAGGATCTGATGATGGTGTAGGGCTGAGGTCTGCAGTTTCACTATCAGTCAGTGCTTTTTGATGTCCTCTGTAGTCCCTGTGGTTTTGTCCCATGCTGGCCATCAACCTTGTTTGCCAGCAGAGGAAAAAAACAAGAGCAAAGAGACAGCATGCTCAGCCTTCAAAATAAGAGCTTGTAACATGAAACTATTAAACACAGCAGAAATAAAAACTTTACAAACCCAAACCTTCTTCAAAGCATTTTTCCAGCTCAGATATACTTTAAACTACAGAAGACTGCAGGGAGCTACTCTACTTTGAAAAGTTTGATGGCCAGCACAAGACAAGAAGATATTGACCGTGGAGGACAGTGAATGGCACTGATACAGTAGAACTATTGTAGGTTTAGCTCTAAAGTATTATAAAATCTGAGGATACCTTACATGAGTGAGGTCATGACCTTTGTAATGGAATCACGGGTTTTCATACCAGACTCAGTAATTTCATATACATTTAAATCCTGATAAAATTAGGAGGGTGCAATAGTGGTAATCATTGATCTTATAGGAATCAGTCTTCAGTGATTAACGCTGATGGGTTCTGACCAGGTTGTGCTAGGATGCTGTGGGAGCCAGCACTTTTCCAGGACGGCTGGCGAGGTAAATAGGTGCACGATGGCACCGTGAGACTGGCTTCCGCTATACGACTTTACCTCGGCACCAATTCCTCAACCGCTCGAGTTTTTCTCCACTGTCGAGTGTGCTTCAGTGACTACATAACTTGCCTTGCTGGGAGTCAAAATTTCCGTCTGTATGACGGTAGCATTCAGTTCTTTTCCGTTTTTAGGGTTTAAAATTACAATTTATTTTTGTCAGGTTAGTGAATTTACAAAAATTGTTTCTCAGTCTCTTGTAGCTCTGCTGAGTCAGTGGTTAATGACTGTGGATGATAACAGCAAGGAACCTCCTCAGGCAAGCTGCTTTGGCAGCAGGTCTGGGTCCGGTCCACTTTCCCCTTCAGTGTAGGGTTGTGATGCGAGACTGTCCCGTGCCCAGGAGGAAGGGCAGTCCATCCAGAAGCACAAAATGTGGGCCTGTCCCTGATCTTGGCTTGGGTTGTGGTGCTAGTCAGCTTAGAGTTCCTCCTCTTCCCTTAGGAAGGGGAAGAAATGGTGCCTCTTGAGGCCATCCACTGTGAGGTTTGCCTTGAGGTCCTTGATGTCCTGGAGGAGAAAGCCATCACTGGGGTTCTGTTCACAGGAGGTTGCAGTCTCTGGCTCAGAGTCCCTCCCTGTCTATTACTGGGGACAGTGATGGGCAGTTCCATCAGTAGGCTGGTATTATGAAGCAGTGGGTTTAGCATCTGGCTCGTTTGCCTCTGTCTGTTGAACCGGTCCCTGGAGCTTTGGGGCTGATGGCACTGGAACAGCAGGCAGGGTCTTCAAGCCAGGTAGAGCGTTTGGCTCAGACAGCAGGCCCAGTGCCCTTGTCAGTGACCACGCCACAGACTCCTGTCCCAGTGGCTCTACCCCCATTTATTGTCTCTGCTATGTGACTGGCCATGGTGCCCCTGTTCACTTTGTTGCTGGCTGGATCATTGGTGCCGGGCTTGGGGCCTTTCCCGGTGCTGCTCCCAGTGCCAGATTTATATCTGGCTTTGGTGCCGCCTCTGACGCCAGCTGTGAGTACATTGGGACTGGTCACTGGTGTTGTCTAGGACTTGTTCTGGATTGGGGGATTGCCTGATCCTCCTTCCGATGGGGATAGAAAGTGAAGAATTTTATCCCCAAGTCATTTGAGGGCGGTGATGGCGACTTTTTAAATTTTTTTTTATATTAAGAAAATGTTGCAGATACAGTACATACATTCATACAATTTACAGAAATCATTATTCTATAATTTAAGCAAATAAGATGACTCCTGCCTCCCGGTACGCTATTTGGCGGGGTGGGGGGGGTGGAAATGTTAATTTAGGACAGCAAATTCTCACTCCTGTGTTGCATATCATAAAGTGTAAACTGACAGAGGAAGATCCTTTGGTTTAGCTGTCACTGTTGGAGGAAGGTCCGTGTGTGTGTGTGTGTGTGTGTGTGCGCACCCAAGCTGTGTGTGTGTGTGTGTGTGTGCTACTAAGCTCTAACAAGGTGATCTCATACTCTTCACCTTCCAGTATCACTGTGGGGTTTCCTTTAGCATCTGAGGTGTAGGTGTCATCACAGAGAGGGCATGTCTGGCAGTTCTGAGTCTGTTTGTTTTTTATACCTGTTAAGGGATGAATGGGGTCATGCTGCATCACATATAGAACCCAGGAAGTCCACTTGGAAGTGAAGATCTATCCGATTTTTCATTTAAGCTAAATGCACTTCCAAAAAAAAAAAATAAACTGTTCTCCATTGGTCTGATGTAGCTTGTTGAGAGGTCAACCATGAAGCATATAGAAACATAGAATTTGGCGGCAGATAAGGACGCTGGCCCACCCAGTCTGCCCATTTCCCTACCTAATGGATAAGCTGCAGATCCTAGTTAACCAGCAGCCTACTTCTTTCTACCCACACCCCCTAATATTGCCTTTTGACTGTCCTATGCATGCTTGAATTCAACCACTGTTTTTGACTCCACAACCTCCTCCGGAAGGCTGTTCCATGTATCCACAACCCTCTCTGTGAAAAAATACTTCCTTAAATTACCTCTGATGACCCCCTTGCCTTCAAATTGTGCCCCCTTGTTCTTGCACACCTCTTTTTTGAAAGATGCTATCCTCTTGGACTTTGATTCCGTTGAGGTACTTGAAAGTTTCTATCATGTCCCTCCTTTCTTCGAGACTATACAAATTAAGCACCTTTACTCTCTCTTCATATGTCTTCTGGTGCAGACCTTGCACCATTTAGTTTGCCCTCTTCTGGACAGCTTCCATCCTGTCTATGTCCTTTCGGAGACTGGGTCTCCAGAACTGCACACACTACTCCAGATGGGGTCTCACCAGCTGTTTGTACAGAGGGATAACAACTTCCTGTTTTCTACTGGTGCTGCCTCTCCCTATGCATCCCAGTATCCCCCCAGCCCTCCTTGCTGCCCTCTCACATTGCTTGTCTACCTTTAAGTCATCTGATGTGACTACCCCAGGTCCCTTTCCATTTTGTTGTTAGTATCTCACCCCCATTGTGTACTCTTCCCTGGGTTTTGTTTCCCAGGTGCATTACCTTGCACTTCCTAGCATTGAATCTAAGCTGTCATACATTTGACCATTACTATAACCTTGCAAGTCCCTTCTCATCCTTTCCACCCCACTTGTGTATCAACTCTGTTGCAGATCTTTGTCATCTGCAAAGAGCCTTTCCTTCAGTCCCTCTGCAGTCTCTTATAAAGACATTGAAGAGGACTAGTCTAATACTGAACCTCGGTACTCACTAGTAAGCCCCTTCTTCAGCGTGGACTCCATTTACTGTTACCCTCTGTGTCCTATTCTCCAGCCAATTCTTTACCCAGGCTATCATCTTGGGACCCTCCCAGGCTGGCTAACTTGTATATTAATCTTTTGTGTGGGACTGTCAAATGCCTTGCTAAAGTCTAGGTAGGCCATGTCGACAGCCCCTCCCTGATCTACTACTTTGGTCACCCAGTCAAAGAAATCTATTATATTCATCTGGCATGACCTTCCCGCTGTGAATCCATGCTGCCTTGGGTCCTGTGCCCCTCTGGCCTCTAGGTACTTGACAATTCTTTCCTTCAGAACCATTTTCTAGTGTTGCACTTCTTAGCTGTGATGAGCATGACTTCAGGAAAGTATTTAATGTTTCAGCCCTTCAATCCCCAGGGTATATGTGCAGTAGGCACATTTGTGGTGTAAGCTTGCCCAGGACATGCAAAACATCCATAATGGCCCCTTCCAACGCACAGTAGAAATAGCCCAGTACTGGGCATGACCACATAATATGCATGTGGGTTGCCACACTCTCCCTTTAGCACTCACCATTCCTGGCAGCATAGCATAGAGGTTAGAGTAACGCGCTGTGAATGAGCTTAGTACCTGCAGGCCTGGGTTTGATTCTCATAGCCTCCACTTGTGTACTGTGTGACTCTGAGCAAGTCACTTCCCCAAAGCTCCCGGGTTGCCCCTGAAAACAGGCAATTGTGCCTAGTGGGCCTTAAAAGGTTAACAAAGAATAAATAAGTAAATAAATGTTGGGCAGTAACAGCTGGTGTTCCTAAGAACCATGTAAAGGTGATCTTCGAGGATATTTCTTTCATCATGTGCCATGGGAGGGTATGAAGCAGGAATGGTTACTTCCTTGCATGTTTGGTAGGAATATGCATTTAAAAGAACAGTTGGATTATCACCGTAACAGAAGATCATTGAGAGAATATCTTTAATCTGGCCACACCTATGGAGCTTCTAGCCACCAGGCATTAAGACCACACGGAAGCTTTTGCAAGCAGTCCACCTGGGGCTGCTTACGGTGACATCAAACATGGGTGATGCATAATTTGTGGGTGACCCTTACCTTATCAGTTCTTTTCCTGCCGTCGGTCATACTTGGACCGCTTATGGAAATGCCACTGTAATTTGCTGCTGCTTTATTGTTCTCCACATAGTAATCACTTTAGTAAGGGATTTTGTTTTTACAACATTATTTTCCCATCTCTGTGGGCGTGGCAGAGACTCTGACCCCAAAAAGCGTCCTTTTGGGCCATCATGGGTCCTGCTGGGTCCCGGTATTTTAGTTCCCCTCCCTGCACCCGTACAGTGGGCACAGCAGCTGTCTCCACCTCTCCGGAGGTAGCCAAGCACTCTCGGCGTGGGCTGAACCCCTCTTGTGTTGACTCACGCAGCACAATCCACTTCCCCGAGGAAAGAAGTCCTCAGGATGCTTAATCCTTGCCAACCCCCGAATGACCAGAGTCCATTCTCAAACTCTGGTCACCAGTGTGACAGCCAGTGCCTCAACCCTCCATGCCACCGGGCCAGCTAGTAAGAGATTTTTGACAGCGTGTATGTTGTTGAAGGAACCCTTGAAGCTATTCTGATATTGTGAATGTGGTGAAGATTTATACCAGCGATTCTCACATCTGCAGCTGTTGCCTTGGCCTGGACCACATCGTGCAAGCCTGCCCAATTTGTAACAGGTTTAACACTGCCATTCGGTCATGTTGAAAAGGGGCCTTAAGAGAAACACCATTTAAAACAGAAGGTAGCCTGCATGGAGAAGGTCTTGCAGAGGGTCCTCCCATGTCACCTACCCATTCCTCAGGTCCAAGTTGTCCAAATCCTGGGAGAAGTAATCCAGGAGCCATAAGCACCTGAAGACCTCCCTGGTGCACACCAGGTTGGCCCTCGGCATAGCAGGTACGACTTCTGCAGTGCTGTCCACTCTGGTGGCGATACCGTTCGCACCCCCTTCTCGACTGTCAGTCTTACTTCCAAGTCAGGGCATGACATGAGCACTGCCAGGCCTAGCATTTTTTATTTGAGTATTCAGATATACGTTTGAGTCAAACTCAATTACAAAGGTTCCACGTCACACAGAATAACAGAACACAGAGGATAATTCAGCAAGCAGTACAGTCAATCATAGTTTACAAAGAGCAGTGAAGGCTAACAGGTGGCTGACAAAGGTTACTTTGTGCAAGTCTTTAGGAGTACGTTTAACTCCAATATATCATTGTCAGCAACTCAGATAAGCAGGCTAAAGGCTGTAGTCTTGGGTGAGAAGAGCAAAAAAAAAAAGGGAGATGGTACAGGATCAGTGACAGTCACAGGTATTAAAGGACTGAAGGTACGCCCCAAGGTGGGTTCTGGAGGGGCCAATTCTGATTTCATTCACAAGTGACACGGGCAGGTTGTTCAATCAAGAAGGGGCCCTGTAGCTGCAAGACCTTTGGGACTGAGAGGAGTTTGCCAGAGCTACGGGTATGCTTGAGTACTGGGGCAGGGTGGACTATGTAAGCCCTGAGGGAGAGGCTGAGGACAATATTCTTTGCCATGAGGCAAGAGTGGAACCTGATTCTGTTGTCGATTTAGCCAGTTAGTATCATTCTATAGTGAGCAAGTATGGGTGAGACCGTCACATCCCAGTATGAGGTGCAGGCTTTATTCAGGAGAGGCGAGTCTATCAAGGGCCAAGGGTTTGCTGCACTATTCATAAGAAGACCATAGTCTAGGAGGAGAGAGGACTGAGGAGGCGACAGCAAGCCTTAGTGCGTCAGAGGTAAGGCAGTGTTTGAGACGATACAATAACCTAGCCTGATATTGAGGGTAGTAGATAGGAGCTGGATATGCTGATGGAAATTGAGGGCTGGGTCTAGAGTGATGCCAAGGTATTTAAAGAGTCACTTGCTCCAGAGGGTAATGTTGGTAGTTAGTACTTGGGGGAAGAGCTCTTTCAGTGAGTTCTGAGGATGAGAGAATAGCATGAATTTGGTTATCTTTTGGTTGAGAATAAGGTGTTGAGAGGAGAACCAGGTTTCAGTGCAAGTAAAAGATTGTAGGGAATGTGGAGTAGAATGGGGTCAGAGTTTGAGGAATAAAGGACAGCATCATCCGCATAAAGTAGGTAGGGTGCCAGGGCAGTACTTGGGAAGGGAGTTAAGGAAGAGGCCAAAAAGAAGTGGTCCTAGTATTGACCCCTGTGGAACACCGGAGAGGACAGGTATTCTAGAGGTGAGGGTGTTACCTATTATGAAATGCTGGTAGCGGTTTGAGAGGTAATCAGAGAACCAGCCAGGGGCGTCTTGAGAGGCCAGAGTTGGAGAGTGAGGTAAGTAAGAGAGTGATTGACTGTGTCAGATGCTTTAGTGACATCAGTGAAGACCGCACCAGTGATATCGCCTCTGTCTAAGGCGGAGTGGATGTGTGCTGTTAACTCCAGAAGGGCAGTAGTAGTATTGTGACCTATCCGAAAGCTGTGCTGTTTGCAGAGTAGGTTGTATTTGTTAAGGTGGTCCGTGAGCTGATCAGAGACAATCCGCTGTAGGGCCTTGGACAAGGGAGGGAGAGTGGAGATGGGAAAATAGTTATTGGCGAGGGTACAGTCCCCACTTTTGAAAATGGGGGTGATGGAGGCAGATTTCCACCTAGAGGGTGAATTTTCCTAGATATAAGGAGCAGTTAAGAATATGGGTGAGGGGGTAGAGTACTTCCTGGAGGGTGGGCCGGAGAAGTTTCACGTCTGTATCGCTATTGAAACAGGAATGGCTTAGAGCTTTCTTAAGATACAGCTCAGCTGCGTTGGCCGAAATGCAGCGTAGGTGAAAGTGGGGGGGCATCAGTGTGGGGAGTGGAGGAGCTAGCTGGGGGTGGGGTCAGAGAAATTAGGAGGGAGAATGTGGCTGAGATTGGTGAAGGTGTCGTTGAAGGCTGTGGCTATACTGGACAGATCTGAGGACAGACAATGGTCTATCATTATCTGGTTAGGGACTTTGCCACAGATATCCTTAACGTTCAGAATTTGCATCCAGAACCCCAGGTAGATGTTAAGCAGGATTTATAGTACTCTGCTTTGGCCTTGTGCAGGGCCCACGTACATTTGTCTCTTGCCTATCAGAAGGGAGGCCAGATTCATTAGAGGTGCCATAGTGAATCTCTGGGCTGTATCGGGGCCAGGAGGTGGTCAGTGATCCAAGGCACCGGATTACCTGTGACAACCCTTTTGGTAATTGGGGCAAACTTGTCACATAAGGTGTTGAAGGAGAGGATGAAGAGGTCTAGGGCTCTGTTTGGGTTGGGGTGTTCGTGATGAAAGGACCAATTCATAGTGGTGAGATGAGTTAAGCTGGACAAGTTTGCGTTGTAGGATGATTTTGGGAGGCAATTTGGGTGCCTTGCCTGACCAATGGCAGAGAACTGGGGAGTGGTCACTAAAGGCGTTTGGGAGAACTAATGCGCTTTTCATTTTTGTGGGGGCGATTGGTGAGGACGAGGTAAAGCAATGATGGCCCTGTGTGCTGATTTAGATGGGTATTGGTGCAATTGACATACAGTCCATTCACAGTGGAGAGTGTCCTGGAGGAGCTCACAAAACTGAAGGTGGACGTAGTACCAATTTATAAGGGGGCTGCAGGGAGGAGGTGTGGAATTACCGCCCTGTCGGCCTCACATCAGCGGTGGGTAGGTGATCGAGGTGTTAAAGGAAAGAGTGGTATAATACTTAGTGGATAAACTATTAAATGAAAAGCAACATGGCTTCAGTGGTGGGAGATCTTGCCAGACAAATCTGATCAAATATTTTGAAGGGTAACAAAGGTTATTGATGATTGGAAGTTGATGTAGCCTACCTAGACTTCAGTAAGGCCTTTGACTCTGTTCATAGCGTAGGCTAGTAAATCAGGGAGCGAGCCTGTGGGTGGGACAGAAAATAACTAGATGGATGGAAAACTGGCTGAAGGATGTCTGGGTTGGGGGGGGTAAATGGTGTACATTCTATGTTAGAGGGTGCCGAGCGGTGTTCCTCAGGGGTCAGTACTGGGACCAATCCTTTTTAACATGTATATCAGTGGGACTTAAAGGGAAAGTGTCTTTTTATGGATGATGCAAAGTTACATAATAGGGTTGACATAGCAGGAGGGATTGAGGTCATGAGAAGAGATCTGAGCACCCTAGAGAAGTGATCGGACATTTGGCAGCTGAAGTTCTATGCTAAGTGTGCAGTGATGCATGTGGGGCATAAAAATCCACTGACTGAGTACTCACTGGGGGGAGAACTGATGAAGTAAACAGAAGTGGAAAGGGACCTGGGGATTTTAATCTCAAACAAACTTAACGTAGGAGACCAGTGTAGTATTTATTTCTAGGGACATGGATATGTTGTTCATCCACACTGTCTGGCAGGTATCCTTGCCGCTTTAAATCTTGCCGGAAGGTCTTCAAGCTGGCTCCTCCCACCCACCCGGGTGGTAAAACTCTCGGCTCTGCCCTATGACGCCAGATCTTCCTTACCGCTTGGAAGCTCAGGTTCCCTCCTTAACGCTCTGCGCATAAGACTGGTTCCTAATTCTTCGGTTTCCGAATTTAAAAGTTTTTGTAAAGACTGGTCTTCTATCCCTCATGACCCGCGATGGACAAATCGACTCCGGTTTTCGGCGGTGCCTTGTGGGCAGAAGATGTCTCGGACAGATCCGCACTCCACGGTGTGTACTGTTTAGGCCTCAGTGGACGACCCGCAGGCTATGACCTGTGCTCTTCCCTTCTCAGCCTACGCCCGAAGACTATGCCGCCTGCTTACAACTAGGGCCCGAAAATGTTTTCCACCGGTTGTCAAAAGAGGCCGGTCGGAGGTTTCCACAGTGGCGGGCTCGGGAGATCAACTAGAGCAGATGATCGCCCTCAAAGAGGGAGGCGCGGCGCATCTTCCTCGACTCGGCTTTTATTCCGCTTTCCTGGGTTCCTTTTACAGCTTCTTTTAAGGAGCTTTGTCTGTCCCTCTCCACTAGGAGAGGGACCACTCTGCTGGACCTTCTTCTTCACCGGTCCAAGAAGAAAGACAGGGTAAGTCTCTTCGTCGACACTCTTGTGAGTGGGAAAGGTCCCTCTCCCTGAGTTGTCGGCCATCGACTTCGGTCGATCGTTCGGCTTTGGCCACTGGTCTCACGGTGTCCCCGTCAAGTCAGTTGACCGAGACTCCCGTCGACGCAGTCGAGATCTTTCTCGACCCGTTGGGACGGGTTGTCGACAGCGGCAAGAAATCCCCTCCCGGGTTCCCCAGTGGGAGTTGAGGATCCCGTGGGCTTGCCAGTGCCTCCAGTTCCGGAGCCCTTGGGTGTTCCCTCCGAGCCGAGGGAGGAGCCGGTTCCACCTGTCCCCTCTGTGCACCGTCCTCGGAAAAGCTGAGGTTCTCGGTCTCGGACTTCTTCGCGGTCCAGCCGATCCCGCCATCACAGGTGGTCTCGGTCTCGGCACCATGGTAAGCGGCGCCGCCGCTCGTCCTCTTCCTCCTCCTCGGATGAGGGGAGGCTTCGACACAAGTTGCGTCGACGATACGAGGACCTCATGTGGCAACAACTCCTTTGACCGGGGAATAAGCCGGCTGTCGCTTCCCGGCCATTAAGTGGCTGTCACCGGGGCGACGAAACAACCCCCGTTTACCTGAGGAGCCTGTCGTCAGGCGGTTGTTTGGCGAACCAGCTGCTCCACCGATTCCGGTGGAACCTCCGCCCTCCACAGCTGCGGTTTGGGGCTCCGACCAGAATTCTTATGTAGGCTCGAGGTCTGCCCCATAGGCTGTCGGTCACCTCACTCTCAATCGCCCTTGGCAGGTGGAGGGTGGCTCTTTGCGGACTCTTCCGAGTCTGGCAGCGATTCCTCCTTCTTCTCCAAGCGAGTGGACTTGGAGTCCTCTGGAGGTCAGACGCTGGACGACAGCCCTTCGTCCTTCCTGGGGTTGCTCAGACTCATCTTGGAATCCACCGGGATGCAGCTCGAGCCCGTATCCAAGCGGGCCAAGTATCCCCTCACAGAGATATTGGACCGAGGGGATTCCCCTACGGAGGCCTTCCTTGTGGCTGAGGCCATTGTGGGCCCGGCCTTGGAGCTCTGGCAGCGTCCTGCTTCCTGTCCTGCGCCTTCAGCCAGGATGGCCAGGAAGTATCACGGTCCCTACGGTTCCCTGTCCGGTTTCTCGGAACATCCCTCGGCGCGGGGTTGGTTACCGACAGCGTTTTCCGGCGTGCAGGAAGCGCTGGGGCGTGGACAAACCTCCCGACAAGGTCAGAAATTGGACTATGCTGGGCGAAAAGTCTCGCTCGTCCTCCTTGGCCTTCGTCAGGCCAGCTCGGCCGTACTGATGGCACATTTTTCTCACGCCCTGTTGGGCTCCCTGGACGAGGTGGTCCCTCATCTCTCGGCTGACCTGCAGACCACGGTCAAGCAGGTGCGGGGGCAGGGCAGTGGCCAAGCAGCAACTTCAGACTGCTTTAGACATCGGTGATTCATGCGCCAGGTCAGTAGCGGCTGCAGTGGCTATGCGCCGTCGGGCATGGCTGAGGATATCCACCTTCCAGCGGATACCAGCACAAATTGGCGGATGTCCCTTCTTGGGACCGACCTCTTCAGCCCTGGGTGGAAGGCCACCTCAGAGGATCGAAAAGTCCAATGCTACCTTGGACTAAGTGTCATCATCCCGAAGGGACAGGGGCCGCAGACCTCAGCCAAGCCCTTTAGTCCGTCTGCCCGGCACGTGACCCAGCAACACCGGGCCAGCAGGCTCGCACTTGGCGTCCCAAACCCAAGCCTGCGGCTTCTTCCTCCGAGGCAGAGGGTAAAGAGCCCAAGCGGTCCTGGCGTCCCTCCTCAAGCCTGCACAGTGGCGGGTTGAGGCTGTCTCCCCAACCTCGTCACCTCACCCAAGTTTCCCCATAGAGATGGCTCAGTACTTCCTTTCCGCCTGGTCTGCTATTACCACAGACAGGTGGGTGTTGAGAGAGTGGTAGGAAAGGGCCTGCCTCTGGAGTTCGAGCAGGCCCCACCCTTCAAACCCGTCGCACCTCGGGGGCCTCGAGTCTGAAGCCTTGCTGTCAGCTCGCCGAGCCGACATCGCTCTCCTCCTCGAAGGAGGTGATAAGAGGTGGTGGACCCTCCCTCAAACCGGGGTTCATGTCCAGGTACTTCCTGGTTCGAAAGCAGACGGGGCTGGCGCCCCATTCTCGACCTACGACCTGAACAAGTTCCTAGGTCTCGAACCTTCAGGATGGTCACTCTGGCTCAGAATAATCCCATCCTTGGAACACGCGTGTGGTTCTGCTCTCTGGACCTACATGGCGCGTTCTTTCCATCCCTATCCGTCCGTCCCATCAAGGTTCCTTACGCTTTCGGCGGAAGGTTCCCTTTCGAGTTCAAGCCATGCCCTTGACTTATCTCCAGCTCAGGGTCTTCACAAATGCATGGCAGTGGTGACAGCATTCCCTGCGGCGCGAGGGTCTGGGTTTACCCACTTAAGACGGTGGCTGATAGCAGCCTCAGACAGGAGGTGGAAGCGGTCCAGAGACCTGGCCCTCTGGTTTGCTCTCAGATCGGCCTCCTCATCAAGAGCCAAGTCGAACTCGAGCGAAGCAGGTGATTCTTTTCATCGGGGCAGGCGCGACTCTCTTGAGCAAAACCGGCTCAGCCCGGACAGGGCCAGTTCTTTCCTCCTTTGCCCAGTCATTTCTGGTTGGGCAATTGCCTCCCGGGACTTCCCTACGCCTCCTGTTTCTCATGGCGGCCTGTACCAGCGTGGTCCGTTGGGCCCGGCTGGAACATGCGCCCCCTTCAGTGGGGGCTGGCCAGCCAGTGGTCAGAATGCTGCGATGCATTGGACCAGCTAGTGACGGTGACCCAGGGGATGTGGAATGCTCTCCAGTGGTGGACCGTTCCAGTTCATCTGCGGAGGGCATCCTGTTACGTCCGCTCGAGCAGACGGTCTCTCTATCGACCCGATGCCTCTCTGATGGGTTGGGGTGCCCATCTGGGGAACACCGAGTGCACGGCCTCTGGTTGCCAGAGTCGATACCACATCAACCGCTTGCTGGAGCTCGGCGGTCCGCCAGCTCTCACCTTTGCTCCGCTTCTTGAGGTCAAGTGGTCGGGTCCAGGCGGACAATGCCACGACCATGTACTATCTAAACCGCCGGGCGGGACGCGCTCCATGCTCCTATGCAGGGAAGCTCTCCGCATCTGGTCACTCGTGCGCAGCCTGGAGGCGGGTCTCCTAGCCATTGATGTGGCAGGAGCCTCCAACACCCTGGGCGATGCCCTAAGCCGGATAGGGGCTGCCTCCACGAGTGGTCTCTCCCTGCGGAGGTAGTACGAGATGTATTCTCCCATTGGGGCACACCTCAGGTGGACCTGTTTGCCTCAGGAGAATCACGAAGTTGAAACTGTTCCATGCCGCCCCCCTCAGCAGGGCTCTCTGCAGAGGATGCCTTCCGAGGCCGTGGACCCTGGGCCTCTTCTCGCCTTTCCCATTCCTTGTTACACAGGTGCTGCTCAAAGCAAGGAGGGACAAAGCGCAGGTGATTCTGATAGCCCCAGATGGCCCCACCAGTTCTGGTACCCAGATCTCCTCAGCCTCGCTCCAGGCTTCGAGGCAGCTTCAGCTCGCCTGGACCTGCTCTGTCAGTCAGGAAGGTATTCCATCCGGACCTTCAGTCCCTGCACCTGACGGCCTGGTTCCTGAACGGCTAGAGTTCCAGGCCTTGGGTCTTTCTGACGAGGTCCTCAATGTAGTTGAGGCATCCCGTAAGGAGTCGACCAGAAACTGCTATGCCTTCAAATGGAAAAGGTTTTCCATTTGGTGTCAGGGCAAGGGCCTGGACCCTTCCTCCTGTTCTCTGGCGAGCATATTGGACTACCTGTGGTCCCTTTCTCAGCAAGGGCTTAGGTCGACGACCCTTAAGGTGCACCTGGCAGCCATCTCTGCTTACCGGGCACGGGCCGGGAAGCAGTCTGTGGCGCAGGAGAAGGTGGTCTGGCGCTTTCTCAAAGGCCTTGATCACATTTCCCCTCCGGTGCGAGAACCTCCACCTCCGTGGGATCTACTGCTGGTACTGGCAAAGCTCATAGGCAAGTCATTCGAACCAATGCACAGGTGTGAACACTCTCACCTGTCGTGGAAGACCGCCTTCTTGGTAGCTATCACGTCAGCCAGAAGGATGAGAGCTCCAGGCGCTTTCCATCGAGTCTCCTTACCTGGTCTTCCACAGGGACAAGGTTGTCCTGCTTCCCACCGAAATTCCTTCGAAGGTGGTGCGGAGTTTCACCTTAACCAGGTGCTGACTCTGCTGGTGTTCTCCCCAATCACACCTCGGAGGCGAATAAACCATGCCGGACCCTAGAAGGCTAAGCACTATAGGAGCGCCTGGCTGAGGCAGGAGAGGTCCAGCTGTTGTCACCTACGCTGAAGCCGCATCTGGCAGACCTGCAGCCAAGCGGACGATAGGCAGGTGGGTCACCTCCTGCATAGATCTCTGCTATAAGTTGGCGGGCATGGAGCCTCCCAGAGGGATAAGAGCTCATTCTACCCAGCCATACTGCTGCATCGGTGGCTGCTTCCAGGGACATCCCTATCCCGGAAATCTGTAGGGCTGCTACCTGGAAGTCAGCACACACCTTCATCACCCATTACCACATCGACCTTGAGTCATGCCGGGATGCTGGTTTTGGGGCCTCTGTTCTCCAGTTTCTTTTTCCCAAGTAAGTATCGGGGGGGGGGTGTGTGTGTCTTGCCCCTCCTCCCGGAGAACTGCTAGGGAGTTCTGCCAGACAGTGTGGATGAACAACGTGTCCATGTCCCTAGAAATACAGGTTACTCACCTGTAACAGGGTTCTGGAATGGTATATATTGTTCATCCACCTGTTCTCGACTCTCGGCCGATGCACTACCTAAGCTTCCAGCGGGCCAGATCTGGCGTCATGGGGCGGAGCGAGAGTTTTACCACCGGGTGGGTGGGAGGAGCCAGCTGAAGACCTTCCGCAAGATTTAAAACGGCAAGGATACCTGCCAGACAGTGTGGATGAACAACATATATCATTCCTAGAACTCCTGTTACAGGTGAGTAACCTGTATCTATTTAGAATCTGATTTACAACCTCTGAGTCAAGGACTCCTTTACAAAGGCACCTCGTCGCAGGGAGGCAGACAAGTAAACAGTGTGAGGTACAACAGGGTAACATACAGGTGCAGGATACATATAACAATAAGAACACATTTTTTACAAGGAACAATAGGCAAGGTTGCATTCAGGAGTTACTAGTTGTATAGAATAGCAGTCCTGGGGACATTGTCAGGCAGTATTATAGAATAGCAGTCAACTGGACATTGACAGGCTAGAAAAGTAAGTGGATATGCCATCACAGTAAAATTAGCAGCAGTTACAGCTTCGGGCATCTAAGAGGAAATTCCGGAGGGCAGCTTTGAAGGGGCCAAGTTTGGTGAGATTTATGACGGAGGGTGGAAGGGAGCTGTACCATGTGGGGGCACGGTAGTGGAAGGACCTTTTTGCTAAGGAGGTCTTGGTACGGGGCACCTGGAGGGTGGACTTGACAGCATTCTGGGTGGAAACTGTGGATGCACGCTGCAAGGATGTGGCAACCCTTGGGGGTGATGTGCCTAGCAGGGATTTTTTGTCAAGTAGGCAGGTTTGGTATAGCAGGCGTTCGTCGAAGGTGAGCAGGTTGGTATGAGTCCGATGGGGTGCGCCAGTCAGGAGCCTGCAAGCCTTATTTATTGAGGTCTGAATTTTAGTGAGGGCGGAGTTGTCAGCTACTGCGTATAGTGGTGGCCATAGTCTACTAAGGACAGAATGGAGGAGTTGATGGCCAGACGGAGGGCGGTTTGGGGGAGGCAATCTTTATGTCGATAGAGGAGGCCAATCTGGGAATTTATAGCGGAGGCCAAGGTATTGATGTAGGTGTGGAAGGTAAGTACTCAAAGGTGATGACCAGGTATTTGTAGGATGACACCTGTTCGAGAGGGTGTGGATTACTGGGGAGAATGTGGAGAGGGGTGTTTCTGGCCTTGTTCTGGTGGTGAGAAAAGAGCATGGATTTTGTCGTCTTGATAATGACCAGCCGGTGGTCATGGAACCACTTTTCGACCTGGCTAAATGCAAGTTGTAGGGATTCCTGTAGTGATCTGGGGTCCAGTTGGGAGGCAATAAGGACAGTGTCTTCAGCATGAGAGGTATACTGCCAGAGCAGGCGTTGGGGAGGATGTTGAGAAAGATGCTGAATAGAACAGGGCCCAGGATGGAACCCTGGGGGATCCCAGAATGAACGGGCCGGGAGTTGAATAGGGTACCGTTAACCTTTACACACTGGGATCGGTAACTGGTGAACTAAGCGAGGGGGCCAGGGCAGTAGGTAAAGCTAATGATGCCGTGCATAGGAAGGGGGTTTAACAAGTAGGAAGAGGGAGGTGTTAATGCCTTTATAGAAGACTATGGTCAGACCGCCCCTGGAGTACAGTTCTGGAGGCCTCATTTAAGAAAGGATATAGATGGGTTGGAGAGGGTTCAGAGGAGGACAACAAAGATGGTGCAAGTTATGCAAGAGAAGCCATAGGGTCTAGAGGAGAGAATTAAATCTCTACCGGCTGGAGGTTGAGACAGAGGTGACATGATAGAGACTTAAGAATATGAAGGAAATAAAGTGAATGAAGGTAGATCATTAAAAAGGAAAGTAGAAGTTAAAATAAGGATTATAATTTAAGATTGGAAGGTGGAAAATTGAAGAGCAATGTAAGGAGATGTTGTTTCACTAAGGGTGTTGGAACCCTGGAACAGATTACCTAATGAGGTGGTGCATGCAGAAACGGTGGAGGAATTCAAGAGGGCGTCGGACAGACTCAAGCGGTTGGCCGGTGGGCAGAGGAAAATATCCCTGGGAAGTGGAAACAAGTAGCGACGGGTGGGAAATGGGCAGACTAGATGGACTAGAATGGTCCTTTTCTGCTGACACATTACAGTGATAGCGATGAGGCCAGATGGCATACACTCAAGGATATTAAAAGATCAATGGCAACCATTTTACACATTCTTAAAATATAAAAAAAAAAAGCCTGAATTAAAGTCCCTGTTATGAGTCGTGTTTCCTGAAAATGTTAAGTTGTTTGGTTTTGTGGTTTTGAAATCTGCATTAACTTGATCTTGTCTGCGTCAGTCTTCACTATTCATCACCTTTGGGTTTCTTTGGATGGGTGGAAGTAGACTCACCATCTGCGCTGCCCTCAAGGCCGATGCACTGCGTGCCACTCAGGGTTGACGTTGGGTGTTATTGACTCCGCCTTCCGCCAGTTCTTAGTCTCCCGCCGTTGAGGTCACACCTCATGGGTAGCTGAAAAACTTTGAGAGGCCTGCTGCTTTTCAAGCCTTCGACTCCAATGTTGCAGTTCGTCAACCAGATTCTGTTTCCTGCTGCTTCAGTTTAAGCTTCAATCGGCGTTGCCTGGTAAGACTTTTCCTTATTTTATTTTATGACGTTTGGTCTTGTTTGGTGTTTTTTCCGTAGGTCATGTCTTGGGGGTGGGGGCGGGGCAAGAAAACTTTGAAGACAGGATGGCCCCCCATGGGTTGGTGCCCATGTGGCTGTAAGTACTCAGTCACCGACCAACATGACCGTTGCCTCATGTGTCTTGGCCTGCTACATGACATGGATTTGATATGACTGCTTCTTCATGGACCATCGTGTCATCGAACGTGCATGGAAAGTTGAGCAAGCTCCGCCGACTTTTGGGGGACGGGTGCGCTCTCGTCGGGCCAAGCCGCGTTTTCTCGGCCTTTCCTCAGGATTCCCTTCCGGTTCTATGCGGACCGAGGAGGAGGGGCTTCTGCTTCTTGTAGCCTCGCTATTGCAGAAGCCCTTCCCAGTGATGAGAGGCCCTATCCATTCCCCTTGGGGAATGAGTGGGAAGCACATGGCAATCACCCCGCCGAGGATGAAGGCTCCCTCCGTCATACCCTTGGCTCGGAAGGCCTGGGTTGGTGCCGTCCTCGACTCTGTCGGCACTGTCTTGAGCCTCGGCGCCATTGGCCTGATGGTGCCGTCATCAGCGCCTGACCCATTGCTTGGCGCCGTTGCTGCTGTCTGACTCCGTTTGTGGCTCGATGGTGCTGGCGTCGTCGTGGAAGAGCTCTTGATTGCCGTCCTTGCCTGTTTTCGCCATGGTGCCACTTGTGGCACCATGAGTTGAAGCTATGGCGCTATGTCTAGCTCTGGAGCGGTTTGTGGTGCCGAGCAAAGACACGGCGCCGTGGGGGTTTCAGACGCAGTTGGAGCTGTCGTCAGCGCAGTCTCTGGCCTCGACTCCACTTGTGGTGCCGTGGGGATTTCTGAACCTCAGCGCCGTTTGCGGCACAGAGCGTGGTCAGAGCAGTTGCTGGCCTCGGCACTGTTTGCGGCGCCGTGACAGGCCCAGACTCTGATGCTGCTGCCATCGTCTGCACCGTGTCTTCTTCCCGCACCATTCGCAGTGCGGCTGAGGGCCTCAGCGCAGAATCTGGTGCAGTTACTCTGTCCGGTGCCCCTTTCAATCGGGATGGCAGCAGGCGTCCACACACCGTTTGGCACAGAACTTCGGTCTCCACCTCCTCAAAGGGGGAATCAGATTCTGAGTCTGACTTTTTGGAGTTGGCTGCTCATGTGGACACCTTGGTAGTGTCGACAGGCCGGAACCAGCCCCCTTCTGAGGAGAGGCAGTTGCTCCTGGGACCAGGGTCAGGGGTGCTGACCAGGAGGCAGTGGTGCAGGCCACCATTGTTCTGCAGCCGGGGGGGGGGGGTTCTGACACCTCGGTAGTGGTACCTCCTCAGGTAGTGTGCCTGGATCGCCCAACTTTGAGGCGATCGGGCACCCACAGTAAGGGAGAATGCTTCTCCCTGGATAGCCGCTGAGGGGCCGACCAGGGTTGCAACTGCCTAGGCTGTCTCTTTCTCTCTCTCTCTCTCCTCCTCCCTCCCTCCCTCCCTCCCTCCCTCTCTCGATCTCTCGTCTCTCTCTCTCTCTCTCTCTCTCGATCTCTCTCGTGGGAGGCACTTCTGGATTCGAGGGTATATGGTTTTCATGCGGCAGCCTTTTTCCTGGAGCCCACCTGGGCTCTGGGAGAAATCATGGCGTGGATCTCCATGCTTCCTTTTCGGTTTTCTTTGAGAGGGCCCCATTCTTTGAAGTGAGGGACCGTCCCTTCTACACTTTCATGGCCCGGTCACCTCACGGAAGATTCTTCAGTGCGCAGCCTAGGCAGTTCAGTTTGATTGACCAGCTGTCGGCTCTGGAGTTTTCACATCTACTACTTTCCTTAGGGCTCCTAGTGCGCTCACTAGCCCAGGCGGAGGACAGCCGATTCCTATTGGCTGTGCCCCTTCTCCTCTGCCACATTCTCCTGCACTCCCAGGTATTCTTGGTCCTAGCGGTCCTCTCTCCTGGGAGCAGTTCGAAGTGGTGGCTGCTCATTTTCCCTCTGTTAGGGCTATGGACAGACAGATTTTTCAACCTCCCCCTGAGCTGCCAGCTTCTGAACTCTTGAGATCCTCTAACTCCTCATCCCCTTCTTCTGGAGGAGGAGAGCAGTCTGTCCATGTCTCCCCAGCTGCTGATCTTGCAGAATATCAGCGATTCCTCGTGAGGATGTTGGAGGACCTGCACATCACCCCACCCACTCAACACAATCCAGAGCACTCTACGTGCCTTCCCTAGAGTGATTTCAGTGTAGACACCCTTGTGGTACTTACGGCCCTGCTCCCTTGTGGGAGGTGCTCATTGCATTCTGGCAAAGACCCTTTCCGTTGTCCCATTCCCCAAGGGATCTCTGCCAGCGGTATTGTCCCCGTCTCCCGAGTCTACAGATTTCATGCCTCATTTTAGTCAGGATTAGCGCAGCTGGACCTCCGATGGACTTTGCGCCCTTTACCGTGACTGGCCCCGAGATCAAGATTGTATGTACTTTGACTTCTGGGAGAGGAGGACGCTTCTACTCTGCATGGTTGTTGCTCTCTATTTCAGCACATCAGGCTCACTATGCAACCTATGATAGGTTCCTGTGATCCAGGCTAGGTCAACTCCTAGCCGCTTTGCTATGACATGGAGGTGACCAGACAGGCCATTGCAGACTGCACATGGCCTGGAGCTAGCAAGGCACCAAGCAAGGGCATCGTATGATGCCAGTGAGGTAGCTACCAGGGTCGTAGGGACAGTGATCTGCACAAGGCGGATGGTATGGCTGCATCTCTCCCAGTTGTCACCCTTGGCCCGGCGTAGGGTGATTAACTCCGCTCACCAGAGAACCTATGTTTTCTCCTGTAGGGTGAGACTGCGTCTGTCGGGGCAACTTCCTACTCCTTCCGAGGAGTCCCTGTCTCACTGTCCCTACTCCCGGGCCTCTCCAGACCCGTGAAGGTTCTCTTAGTGTGTCACCCAGTGAGAGCTAAGGGACTCTGTCCCTTAGGCTTAATGCCCCCTTCGGGGGGGAGGGGGGCTCGGCACTCATAGTGGTGAGAATTGACACAAACAAGATATGGAAATTACGTACCTACCGTAATTTTGATCTTTCTGTGTATCTTCACCGTTCGTCACAGTCCTGTCCTCCATCTCCCCCCCCTTGGGCCTCAGTCTCTGGGTCCACCTCCTCTCTGTGCCCCTCCTTGCCCCCCCTCCTTTCTGTTTGGTCAGGAGTGGGGTAGCTTGGGGCGCATAGGGGGATAATTCTCTCTAGGGGCAGAGTGGTCAGGATTGGGGGCACTCCATCTTCAGTGCCTCGGCTCCACCCCTGTGTGCGTGTGTGTGTGTGTGTGTGTGTGTGTGTGTGTGTGTGTGTGTGGGGGGGTTGGCAGTTGCCCTCCTTTCTTTCCTTCTCCCCGTCAACTTTCATTTCCTTGTTCTTTGGACAGATCCTCAATTTAATTTGAGAAACTAGTTTCTTACACCATAAATTTCTTTTTTTGGGGCGGGCTATCCTGTATCCTGTCTTTTCTTCCAGAATAGCTGACTCTGCTTATTGGAGTTATTGCCAGTAATTCTGTGCCTTGAATTCTGTCAGTTAGCCTTTTAGCTACTCCTTCGCAGTTCCTATACAATCTGGAGACCGGTCAAGGTTCCGGGGTGTCCCCACACCCCCGTTCACATCCTTTTTTCTAAATCCTTAACCCTCCCTTCTCCTTTCCTACTTCCAGAGATTGGGGCCCCTACCCAGTCCCCTTAGTTTTTCCAACCTACTCTGTCCTCTGTCATTTATTTTTCCTTTTAGTTGTATATCTTTTCTTTGTCAGTCCTTGGACTTCCTTGTCCCACCCTCCAACCCTTTTCTCACTCTCACGGTGATTCAGCTGGCGGGAGGCGGAGTTGACAACACCTAACTGCCAACTGCGGCGCCACGCAGTCGTGCTGCCTAGAAGGCCGGCGCCGATGAATGTCTCAACTCCGCCCATCAAAAAAGCTCCCGCGGGGTCGTGACCTCCAGCCAGAACCCAAAGGTGATGATGAATGGTGAAGATACATAGATCAGAATTACGGTAGGTATATAATTTCCATTTCAAACATGAAGTCTTGGTGTATTCTGACAATTGCAGTTAGCTCCAGCCTTTCAACTTCCCTGGAGAACATAGGGTTAACTTTTCTGTGAATGGCATAGAATGTTCATCTCGAGCTCGGTTGAAGCCTCTGCCTGCTCTTATTCGAACTGCAGCCATCAGATTCTTTACTTTGCCTCACTGAACAGTCGCTCTGGAGATTTCTCCTGCTGCTCGGTTCAGAGTTGGTTGAAGTCTGTTTTCGGTCGTTTTTTCTTCAGAATTGTTGCTTCCATAGTTGGTTCAAGTCTGTCTGTGGTACCGTGGTGTACTAGATAGGTTTTGTTCTGTTTTCTGTGTGGAACTTGTAAAGCTGTGGATCAGTTCAGCTGAACCCGATCATTTTGAGGTAAAATTTGTACTTTACTTTAGTGTGTGGTTACCAGTCGTATCGGTTCTAAAAAAGCAGTTTTAATGCGTTTTTCCAAGACCTGTGACACGGTCAGGAACCGATTAGAAGTCTTGCCTGGAGTGCGAAAAAAGGGTAAGTTTGGTTAGGTTGGCCATGTCTGAGAAACTCAAGAAAAAACCGGGCCCACTGGGTTTCAACACTGCAGTGTGGGGAGGTCTTTGCTAAGGCTGATCCCCACACCACCTGTGTTGTCTGGGATTTGACCACCTCGATTCAGACTGCCAAATTTGCAAAATGTTCCCAAATCTACCCTGGAGAGAGATTAGGTAGACTAAGGGAAAGGAGGCCGAAGTCCGCTGACCGGATGGCCAGCCAGTTCGGTTCCGACCGAACCAGGAGGAGTGCCCTCTGACCAGAGCTGACTACTTGGGGCAAAAAGAGCAGATTCGAGAATGGTTCTGACAAAAGAAAAGACAAGTCGACGTTCGGATCCAGAATCTCATACTCCGACTGCCGATGAAATAGCCAAAGATTCATATTGTGGAATCACTTGATCGGTTCTGACTGATCCGGCACCTTTTGGAAGCTCGGTTGGTCGGTTCCCAGGTTCCAGATTATACCCTGGAAGAATTTTATGAACCGGAGTTTGAGGAGAAGGAGAGTTGGAAGATGATTATGGTGAAAGTCTGGATGTTCTGTTGACCGGACATCTCCCAGACAGACCTTCAGGTGTTACTCCTCCTAGGCTTAGAGTCCCCTACACTACATGTTTTACAGAAAGGTGGCTGATGCCTTCAGCTTCTTGTGGTGGAGGCAGTGGAGGATCAGGAAGAGCCTGACTATGTAGAGATGATGGACATCCCAGAGTCCAGGAGACTGTTCTCCTCCACAAATCTTTTGGGAAGCGGACACAAACAATTCTTAAGTCTCCCAATTCCATACCTCCTGTGGACAGAAGAATGGACAAGAGGTATACTCTTTTGGCTCAGATCTGAGTTCCTTTATCAGCAATGCAGCCATGTTGGGTTATACGGGCTGCTGCCTGTGATAAGGCAAGCATTCCCTTGGCATCACAGCCCCAGACAGACTCCAGAAAGATTGATGCCATGGCAAAGAAGCAGTACATGGCATCATCCTTGGGACTCAGGCAGGCTAATTATATGGCCTATGCAGCCAGGCACCAGAAGTCCAGGTGGAACACTGTACTAACACTGGTTAAACAGGCTCCCCAGCTTGCCAAGGAGCTGGAGGAGGTGGCTGCGGATGGGATTGAGGCATCGAAGTTCAGTTTCATGCTGCTGTAGACTCCAGATATATCAAGAGTCATGGCTACATCTGTGGCTCTTTGGAGAATGGCTTGGCTCAGATGTACTAGCCTCTCACAGGATACCCAGGCTAAGGCCATGGATTTTCCTGTAGTGGGTAATTCTCTGTTTGGGGAGCAGACAATTGCATGAAGAAAATGGACGACTACAGGACCACTAACAGGAGTGCTCAGGCCAAGGAAAGGCAAGCAATTTCTCAAAGGCAGCAGGGCAGGGGCAGGCCTTTCCACCAAGCACAGGCCTCTTCTTTTTCACAGAGGGAGTTCTTCAGAGGGAGAGGCAGAAGGGGGATGAGCAGGCCTGCATCCACCCCTCAGCCTAAAGCCCCTGCCAAGCAGACACCCTAATGGTTCTGCCCTGGTCGATTCTACTATCCCAGTAGGGGGCAGGCTGGCTTACTTTGTCCAGGACTGGATGTCTATTAGATCAGACAAGTGGGTCTTGGAAGTAGTAAGCCAGGGTCTGGTTCTCGGCTTCAAAAAATTTCCCAAGCTGAGAGCCAGATCTTTTCATCCTGCAAATCTCCAGAAACCCTTGCCCTAGAGGCAGAGGTTTCTTCTCTCCTAGCTCTGAGCTACAGAGAGAGTACCTACCTGCACTGGGGCAAAGTTGTACTCCAGGTACTTCAACCCCCAAAAGGAGAGTGGCGACCCATCCTGGACCTAAGATACCTGAACAAACAACTTTTAAAGCCAAAGTTCAATATAACTCTGGGAATTATCCTTCCCTCTCTAAGGCCAGGGGGACTGGCTAGCCTCCTTGGACCTCAAAGATGCCTACTTTCACATTCCCATCAGGTGCTCCCACAGAAAGTACCTCAGGTTCGAATTGCCCTCAGGCCATTATCAGTTCAGAGCAATGGCCTTTGGCCTAACCTCAGCCCCAAGGGTTTTCACAAAGTGCCTGGCAGTAGTAGTTGCCTTTCTAAGAAGGCAAAAGATTTCAATTTTGCCGTATCCTGACGATTGGCTAATAGTGGGTCAGTCTCCAGACCAAGTCAAGTCTCGCCTGCAAGTGACCCAGGAAGTGCTCACTTCTCTAAGATTTCTTCTCAGCCTTCCCAAGTCGGTTCTCGAACCAGTCCAGCTTCTTACCTTTATAGGGGCAGAGGTGGACACACTCAGAGCAAGTGTCTTTCTTCCTCTAGAAAGGGCAAGGGTTCTTATGGAACTAGCTTCTTCCTTCAGCCTTCGGGTATCTCGACCAGCAAGGCATTTCCTCCAGCTCTTGGGCCACATGGCGGCTTCAACAGCAGTGGTCCAGGGCAGAACCAGATGAGGATATTCAGTTCCACCTGAGGGTTTCTGGTCTCAGAGAAAGGACTCCTTACCAAACTGATCCCAGTGACTCTGACCTTGATCCAAGCCCTCCAGTGGTGGCTGGATCAGGACAATTTAAGACAAGGTGTTCCTTTTGTTGCTCAGCTTTGTTCAGTGGTCCTTACCACGGATGCTTCTCTCCTGGGCTGGGAAGCCAAGAATCCCTTCTCCACATCAGTCTTCTAGAGCTCAGGGCAGTTTTTCTGGCTCTAAAAGCATTCTCACAGTCAGTACAGAACAAGGTGGTTCAAGTCAGAACAGACACCACCACCATGTGGTACATCAGCAAGCAGGGAGGCACTCGGTCCACGGCCTTGTGCACAGAAGCCACGAAGTTGTGGTCCCTGGCTTATTCCCTGCAAACCTGTCTTGTAGCAGTTCACCTTCCAGGCAAGGACAATGTGCTAGCAGATGCACTGAGCAGGATTTCTCAGAGCCATCACAAATGGTCCCTGGACACTCGGGTGTCGAAAGTGATTTTTTTTTTTTCAAGGTGGGGCACTCCAGAAATCTCTTTGTAGCCCCAGACAATCACCAACTCCCTCTCTTTTGTTGCAGACCTCCAGTCCTGGGCTCAGTCCCTCTGGACGCCCTGTTCCTGAATTGGGAGGGGAAGTTTCTGTATGCCCCCACTCCTTGTTCAGAGTTTTGGTAAAAATAAGTTCTCAACCTTGCACGGTGATTCTGATTGCTCCAGATTGGTCCAGGCAACCCTGGTACCCCCTGTTGCTGTCCCTAGCAGTCCATCTTCTCCCGTCTCTTCCCAGGAATTACTACAACCTGTTGACATCCTCTCAGGGAAGGATTTGGTACCCCAATCTTCAGTCTCTCAATCTCAAAGCATGGCTCTTGAAGAATTAGTTTGCAGATCTGCACCTTTTCCAAGGGGTTCTGGATATCCTCAAGGCTTCTTGAAAGCCCTTCACCAGAAAGACTTACAACTCCAAATGGAAAAGATTCAGCATTTGGTGTTCTAAGAAGGATGTTTCTCCAGACACTGCTGAATTGCCTACAGTTCTGGATTATATGGCCCATCTTAATGGCTTAGGCCTTAGACCAGCTACTCTCAAGGTACACTTGTCAGCTGTTTCTGCGTTTTTGTCTGTGGGGAAGCCTTCCTCACTATTTTACCATCCAGTGTTCTGTAAATTTTTTAAAGGATTGCTTCACACCAATCCTCCTTTTAAAGACCCTGCCCCTGCCTGGGATTTGAATGTTTACATTGCTCAACTTATGCAACCCCCCCCTTGAGCCTATGTCTTCAGCAGAGCTTAAGTACTTGACTTGGAAAACTGTGTTCTTGGTAGCCATTACCTCTGCCAGTCCTATCAGTGAATTGCAAGCACTGTCAGTGGAACCTGATTTTTATCTCCTTTCACAGGGATAAAGTGGTTCTTAGAACCAGTAGAAGGTTCTTGCCCAAAGTGGTTTCAGACTTCCATTTAAACCAGTCTGTCTCTCCCTGTTTTCTTCACTGATCATTCTTCCTCAGGAGAGAGGAGGCTACACAGTTTAGATGTCAAGAGCCCTTAGTTACTACATAGAGCGTACCAAGGGGTCACAGGTTTGACTCCCACCAGTTATTCCTCACTTATGGAGAAGTAGGAAAGGGCAAACCTGCCACCAAAAGATCTATTGCCAGGTGGATTGTGTCTTGTATACAATTCTGCTATGAAAAACTGGGAAAAACTCCACCCTCAGGCCTGAGGGCTCATTCCCCAAGAGGTACAGCTGCTGCCAGGGATATCCCTCTCTTAGAAATTTGTCAAGTAGCCACCTGGAAAACAGTCCATACCTTTACCAAGCATTACTCTCTGGATGTCCAGGCTAAGAGTGATGCTCTGTTTGGCACAGCAGTACTTCAGAGCCTATTCCCAAAGTAGGTTCTGTCCCTCCATGCAGTGGTACTGCTTGTAGTCTGCAATTGTCAGAATACAGCCAAACTTCGTGTTGTGAAAAAATTACTCACCTTAGTAATTGTTTCTTTTAATGGAATCTTGCTGTATTCTGACCTCCCTCCCTCCTCCCTCTCAGAACCTGTTTTTGGGAAGTGGGTGGGCAGGTGCAGTGTGACACCCAGGGGTGTTTTGGCTTGCACCCTCCTCCTTTTTGTTTGGGTGGTGATTTATTATTATTTTTAGCCACATTGGGTTTTGTTTTGGGTTTCCTGACTTGAGTCTTCCTTGGGAATCCAAAACTTTTTCAACCAGTTGGTTAGTAAAATTTTTACAATTTCCACATAGAATTTTTAGTTTAGTTGGGCTCGTAAGAATCTGACGGTTTAGGTTTGAATCATTCCAGACAGACTTCAACTGAGCTCGAGCTCAGCATTCTATGCCCTGCATAGAAAGTTAACTCTTTGTTCTCCGGGGCCATTAAAGGTTGGAATCGCTGCAATTGTCAGAATACAGCAAGACTCCATTAGAACTGCCACCGCTTGGAAAGCGACTACTTGAATACTTGTTGGCGCCCTTTTCTCCTACCAGCGTGTCCGTTCAAATTTTCTTTTGAATTCCCTTCTGTGGCTAAGCCCAACGAGCGCTAATTTAAAAAAACAAAAAACTGCAGGACGTTTGGAACTTTGATCAGGACAGGCGTTTAGAGCGGGGGCTGGTACCCATGGCGCCTTTTGCCTTTCTGTACCAGGGCAGCTTTAACCCGCCGAGCAGCTACTGGCGTTCGGCTCCCCCACCGCCCCACCACCATCCTTGCTCGGCTCTCCAATTTATAGGAAGTGAGGTCAGGTGACCGGCTGAAATAACCTATCAGCCAACTTTACCAGCAGCAGGTTATACAAACTGTACACTAGTGGCCGCTGCAGCACCTATCCCTCTCTCTGTAGTTGCTATGAACACTCTACTACTTGCTGTCCTCTTACTTGCCTGGACCCCACAGCTCACCCCACTACCCCCCCTAGAGGCACCCAACCCCTTCCATTATAACTTTTGCACCACCTCCGGCATTCAAAGGTACACACAGATTCTGTACCACCATCAGCCTCTATACCAGACAAACTGAACCCGTGGCCATTACTTTTCACATGCTAACTTAACCCACACTCCCCAGGCATACGCTGCTCTAGTGTCCCCAGACCCCTGCCCCCACACCTCCTATCCTCTCTCTGCCCCTTCTCCCTTAAGCTACTTTCCTGTATTACTCCCAGCCTCCCCATCCCACCACCAGCATAAGCGTCTCTCACCCTACCAGTTACAGTGTCTCTCATCAAAACTCTGCATGCTGGCCCTCCTCTGGCACCTTCTTACCCTCCTTGTATCTGGTAACATCCACCCCAACCCAGGTCCACCCATAAGATTGCCCCCTAAAAACCCGGAGAGGCCAAGGCTTGCTACCCTAAATATAGCAGCCTCCAAAAACACACACCACTCCAAGGCTGGATCGCTCAGCATGCTCCTGACATACTACGCACTCTCTGAGACCTGGCTCACTGACAAGATACCCAGTGGGCGGTCTCCTCCCTAATTATGCTCTCTTCCGGGCAGATAGGCCCAGCAAGAGAGGCGGGGGCTGTGCAATGTATGTCAAATCCTCTCTCAATGCCACTGAAGTCCATACACCAGCATCACAATACGGTGCCCAGGTTCTCACAATAAAACTCAGCCTGGGTAACAAAACACTCCATCATCTCGGCCTACATCCCCGCGAGAAATCAAAAACTCGCATTTGACTCTATTCTCCAAGTCATCTCCCATCTACCCAACACTAGTGAAGTCATCGTTATGGGGGATTTCAATGTAAACTGGTTATCCCTGGCCTCTTCCAGCTACAAAGATGCCACCGGGCCTTGATCTCCCCAACTAGTCACCTCCCCACCAGAAGGGACCTCAGATCCGGGACCTCCACCTCCTGGACCTCATCTTCACCAACCGCCGGAAACCTCTCCGATGCTACAGTACTCCCAGATACTATCAACGACCACTCTCCAGTAACTTGCTGGTGGTCGTGCAGTGCCCAGCACTCCTAAAATCTCCTGGAACGTAGACTCAAAAGGCGGTTAAAGAACCTAAAGCCCACCTAACCAACAGCAACTGGCTACCCATTTACACTGCCCAGTCAGTTGACTTCGCCTCTGTCTCACTTCATAACCACCTTCAACAAAGCCTGTGACTTATACGCCCTTTTCTAAGCTAGTTGTAATCCAGATCCACCCTTGGATCACACCCCCACTACTAAGCCTGCTTCAGCAAAGAGATAACCTCTGGCACAAAGCCATGACTCTCAAAGCACCCTGGATAGACAACTCTACAGGGAGGCTAGAATAAATGTACATGGGCTTGCGGAAAGCCTCTACTACCAACACCCTAACCTCTACTTGGGGTGATGGGAAAAATTTGGGACAACATAAAAGGGCTCAGTGGCAAATCTGCCCCCACCCCCACAACTCACTATTAATGGTGAGGTCACTCATGATCATCCCACTATCGCTGAAGCCCTTAACTCGGCCTTCTCTGATCTCTCCACATCCTCCCTCCTCCTCCCCCCAACTTGAGGTTCTAACAATCCCCCCTTCCGACGGTCATCACCTACCACGAGGCAAAATGCTATATTACCAGGGCCTCTCTAATACCCGCTACAGCAATGACTCCTTGATCTTAAACTCCTGAGGCTCTCCTTGATGCCAGCTACGCACCTCACTAAAATTCTTAACCTCTCGCTCTGCCTTGGCCAGTTCCCCTCTACCTGGAAGAGAGCCATAATCACTCCCATCCTGAAGGGCGGTGACCCCACTAACACCAGCAACTACAGACCCATCTCTATACTTCCACCTCTCTCCAAAGCCCTAGAAAGAATAGTCTCTGACCAGTTAACCGAACACCTAAGCATATGCTCCTCAGCCAGGAGCAGCATGGTTTCCGCTCAGGTCATAGTATCACCGCTCTCACAGAGCTCACCTCGTTCCTACATGAAGCCCTCGACCATGGCTCAATTGCGGGGGCCCATCTCGTGGACCTAACCAAGGCCCCGACACGGTCAGTCACGAGCTTCTGCTTCAGGTCCTCCCTAAACTAAATGTGGTCCCGAGACATTGACCTGGTTCAAGGATTACCTCTCAGGCCGTTCGCAACAAGTCAGGATATGCTCCACCCTCTCCACCCTAAAACAGTTTCCTCTGGGGTCCCTCAGGGGTCTATCCTTGGCCACTGCTGTTCACCCTCTTCTAAACTCCCCTCCCTAAGGCTTGCAGCGGTCAGTTGCTCCTCTGTGCGATGATGCGGTTCTGTTCTGGAAACACGCCACCCTACAGCCCTCCAGCAGACCCTTCAAAGCCAATTCCAGGAACTAGAGACCTGGTTCTCTGAACACCGCCTAATTATCAACTATAATAAAACTAAGTCCATGATTTTTGCCCGCCAAAGTCCTTATAGTCAGTCTGCTCTCCTCATCAAGAATCGCTAGGTGCCCTCTGGAACAAGTTTCCAATTTCAAATACCTAGAGTGTCACTTTAGACACCTCCCTCTCTTACCAGAGGCATACCCAAATTCTCTCCTCCTCTATCAGCTCTAGGGTAGGCATCCTGTACAGCTCAAGCACTGCTTACCCCCCAAGGCTATGCTTCACTGGTCACCTCTTCCATCCTCTCCTGGTGGACTCTGGGATCACTATATACGGCTCTGCTGAACCCACCTCCCTGAATAGGATAAACATTGTCCTGAACAAAGCCTGCCGCCTAGTCACTGGTTGTGATAGGCTAACCCCACCTGTGATCTCTGTCGTTATCTGGTTGGTTAAACTTCCAACATCGATTACAGTTCCACACCTGCATCCTTGCAAAAATACACCTTCACCTAGCCCCGTCGGACTTTTCCCTTAATCAGTTCTGCACCTCACAGATGCAATACAAGACTCTTCCATAGCTCCCTTTCCTTGTGCCTCAATGTAGAACCTCTCTAGGGCAAGATCCTTCCGATACCAAGCCCCTCTCTGGCTCAATGCGTTACCACACTCACTTTCACAGACCCACAGCATCTCTCAATTTAAAACAGGCCTCAAAGCTCACCTCCTGAAAAGAGCCATATGTGACTGCGGCTAACTCTGCTCACCCAGATGACCTCCCTCCCCCCTACTCTTGACTCAGTCTCCACAAATTACGTATCTCACCAAAATCCCGCCTAGGTAACCCAAGATTATGACCTAACTTCCTTACCAGTCATTAAGTTTTGCCTGGACTGCTCCTTTGATTTTGTTATGTATATTCTGTCTGTTTCAAGTATGTTCTCTACTGTATCTGTCTACCCTCCACCTTTGTAACTGACGTGAGCCTTTGCAAAAAAGTCTGTGACTCAAAGGTTTGTAATTCCGATTGTTTCCAATAAATAAATAAAAAAAAAAACATAATTACTAAGTAGTCATTTTTCTTGTCTTCAGTCCCACTCGAAAGGTACAGCCTGTTACAAACAAGTGCATTTCTGCCTGGATTGTGAGCTGTCTGCCCCACTGCTGTGTTATGGTGCAGGTCTGGCCGGAAGGTCAGATACGTGCTCACTCCACAAGAGCAGTTGCCACATCCCTGGCCGAGATCTGCTGTGTACCTATTTGTAGAGCTGCTTCCTGGAGCGCAGAGCACACTTTTAAGCACTATGCTTTGGATGTACATGCCAGACAACGTGCCTCCTTTGGCAGGACTATATTGAATGGACTTCTGTCCTCGGTGAGTCTTCTTATACTGCCACAGTCCAGGGACTTTGAAGTTTGTACTCCGACCCATTAGTGTGAATTAGTGGTGAAGTTTGATTCCTAGAAGATGATAAATTATGTACTCACTGTAATTCTTGATATTCCAGGAATATCTTCACATTTATTCACATGGCCTTCGCCATCCCCTATCCCTGAGCTCATTCCAGTCTTTTGTTGGTCTTTACCCTTGTTCTTGGTGTGAGCTGTAAGTTAATGTTACTGGTTTATTGAACCTTCTTTTTGTGGGTCATCAGGGCTGTTTTATGCCCCAGGTTAAGTGCATAATTGCTGCACAGGTTATGCTGCAACTCCATAGTAAAAAGCTACTGAGGCAGTTGAGGACTGTTGCAGAGGTAAGCCATGCAGCGTGAGCCCAGTATCACGGTGCCACACATGGTGTCAGCTTACCTGTGTGCCAGCCCTGCGTGAAAAGTTCTAGCTACGGCAGGGTCCTAGTGCTTCTGGCTGAGAACCAATTAGTGTGACTCAATGGTGAAGATATTTCTAGGTCATGAATTAAGGTGAGTACATAATTTTGATTTCATGCCTGCAAACTACTGTTTAGAAAGGAAAAAAAAACTGAGGGAACTTCCATTTGATAACAGCATAGCATGAAATAAAGTCCAATCTAGGGCTCCCAAGTTTTTGTTTTGTAGAGATGTGCCTTGCTTAAATGGGAGTCATGCATCATATTTCATGAATTCTTAAGTCTGTAGTAAATACAGATGGCTTATAATGTTCTTGCATACTCCTGTATTGGCACACTGGAGGATCCCTACTGACCAAGTCTTTCCCTGCGCTGGGAGACACAGAAGTTTTTACATTTCAATTGAGTTTGGGAGACAATGCTTCTGTAATGTACTGTGTTTGGCCCCTACAGCATAAGTCGACATTGCGCGGAAAGAGTGCCCTTTTGTAATCAAACCAAAGATTCAAAGACCCAGCACGGCCCAGGAAGGGGAGGAGATGGAGACAGACGTGGAAGGTAGTTCTGCTTATACTGCTTTTGATGATTTATTCTATGTGCATTCCTTCCCCATGGGGATGTTAACAATGTCTCCTTCCATTGACTTTAGTTTCAGATGTGGCGATGGAGAGTAGTCCTGGTCCCTCCACATCTTCAGCTCCTAAACCAGACAGTGAATCTAGAGTTCAGGGTGGCAGCCATATTGGCAGTACAAGAACGGGTATGTACCACCTTTTAGTTGGAAGCTTGGAGCCCAGGGAAATGGGAGGTTTTTGGCCTCATCTGTAATGATGGCTGTGTTGTGACTATAAAGATGATCTTGTCATGACTCTGTGTAATGGTAGCTACAGTGATTCTCTGTAGTGACGTGTGTGTGACACATTTCTGTATTCACTGCTTTTGTTGTGAATCTCTGATGACTGTCTTGGTTAGTTCCCCTATGGAGCAGTTGGTATGGTCTGATCTTACTTGAGAGGCTCTTGCAGTAGGTAATTACATATAGGACTAGGCCGGCAGACGTCGAGGACCCAGGAAAAATTTCTAGCTAGCAGTCTCTGGTGGGGACACGCCCCCGTCAGGTGACTTGATTATCCGGCGTCCATTATAAAGGCGATCCCACACCTGCCTTACAATTCTTTCCCACCGTTTATGGCGTGTCCGCTTCGTGGTAAAGTTCTGTGTTAGTCAGCCTGTTGTCGGTAGTTATACCGTCTGTTTTTCTTGATTTATTCAACATATTGTTTTACTTTTAGGTGGTATGTGTCATCCCCGCACCTCGAAACTTAGAAATAAAGTGCGACTGCGTGCGGCGTAACTCCCGCTGGGACTGCCATCCAGTGTCTCTTCTGTCTGGGTCTGGATCATCAGGTGAAGTGCCAGCATTGCCTGAAATTCAGCGCTGACACCCGCAGACGGAGACAGCAATCCCTGGAGGCCCACATCCTAAAAAAAGAGAATGACCCCCATGGAGAAGGAGTTGAAAAAGCTCAGTCAGGCTTCTGCTTCCCCCGAAGGCCATCATAAGAAGGACAGGAGGAGCATCAGGACTGGGGCTCCTCTTCCACCGTGACCGGCTGGAGTCGCGTGTTGCGAGATTCGTCCCCGGAAACTGCTCCGATGGCAGTCTTGGAGGCTTCCAGGCGGTGTCGGCCCGTCCGTCTGGCTCGCGCTTAGGCCCTTTGGGCGCCTCCAGGCTTTTTGAGGCTGCCACTCCCAGTAAGGCTGCCGCCATGCGGCTTACTGGTGTGAGTGGCTTCAGTAAGCCAACGTCAGCTCCTCTGATGCCGCCGGAATCGGCCGCTAAGATGCCCGACCCTGGGGCTAACCCCCTGTTCATCGACCACCTCCTTCGTTGGCCTGCCTCGGGTGAAGGTCCGCTAAGTCGGACGTCGGCTCCTCCGATGCCAGCCGGACTCCGCCGATAAGTCAGGCGTCGGGCTGTCCAGGCGCCCTGCGTGGCGGCTGAGCCAACACGGACCTTCGCCGTCCACAGTTCCTGGCTCTCGCAGCCTTCACTGCCCTCCGGGGACCCTGAGTTTCCTCTGCATGACCCTGGGATTTTCCCCTCCTTCCTTGGGCGTGCCATGGATTTTCGGCACCCCAGTCAGGTCTCCCTCCCGCTGGGCCGATGGGCGCTCCGACTTGGACAACGAGTCCCGCTCTCCGGATAAGCCCAGGCCGAGGACTCCTCCAGAGGATCCTTCCTTTGTGGAGTTGCTATGCAAAATCCAGGTTATCCATCAGTGGCACTCTTTGGAGCGAGATCCACAGCGGCAGAAGTTAGCTGCCCATTTAGATCTGTCCAAGGTTGCTCCTACCTTGGTTCCACCCTGGATTGAGCCTCACGTGGACCTTGTTTCCACTATCTGGAAGCAATCCTCTGCCGTAGTCCCCTATTCCGAGAAAGGCGGACAGGCTATATCAGGCTCCCGAGGGTGTTGAGTTTCTCACCTCTCACCGTAAGGCTGACTCGGTCGTGATCAGCGCTGCCTATGGCCAGACAGCCAATCCAAAGCATTTGAGCTCGTCACCCCCGATAAGGAATCCCACCTTCTGGACCGGTATGGGAAGAAAGTCTTTGCTTCTTCCACTCTGGGTATTCGGGCCTTGAACTACGTCGCCTATATGGGGGATTACCAGAAGGCCATCCTTAGCGAGGTGGAAGCTAAACTGGACTCCCTTCCTGAGTTGCAGACCAAACAGGAAGTGGCAGACCTGGTCCGATCTGCTTGTTCGGGCAGTAGGCACGTGCTTTGTACTTCCTACAATGCAGTGGACGCTGCTGGTAGGAGCTCGGCGTTCGCTGTAGGTTTTCGGCGACACTCCTGGCTCAGAGTGTCTGATTTGGTTCCTGAAGTGCAGTCTGCCTTCCAGGACACACCCTTCAGGGATTCGGTGCTGTTTGGTGGTGATGTCAAAGATATCGTCGCCGGACTGCAAGAGAAGGGCAGTGCTCTCAAGGAGGTAGACTACTTGTACAGAGCCCCTCAACAGCAGCGCTGTCCCTTTCTCAAGCGGGCACGGGCCTGGCGAAACCTCAAGGAAGCCCGGGTCAATGCGCCTGGCCCTCAGGCTGCTGGCCCCCGCCCAAGCGAGCAGCGGGAGCTCCAGCCGCGGTGCTGCCTCACACCACCTGACTTCTTTCCTCTTCCACAGCCTCTGGCCTTTCCAGAGGAACGGTGGGAAGTTCTCCCTCCATCTACCGGGTTGGGAGAGGATCACGTCAGATGTTTGGGTGCTCAGCTGATAGCGAAAGGACACTCAATAGTTTCTTCAGAAATCTCCCGAAACCCCTCAAAGTCATCTTACTTCCGAACACCTTCTTCTGGTTGGGAAGAAATCTCATATCTTTCTTGGGAGAGGGCGATGAAACCGCCCCCCAAAAAAAAAATCTCAGGGGACGGGTTACTATTCTTATTTCTTCCTGGTTCCGAAGAAGTCAGGTGACGTGAGGCCCATCCTGGACCTCAGTTCCCTGAACCTGTTCGTGGAGTACAAGAGGTTCCAGATTCTCTCTCTGCAGAGCCTTCTGCCCTGCCTTCAACCGCAACAGTGGCTATGCGCCCTGGACATGCAGGATGCCTATCTGCCCGTCCCAGTGCAAATGCCTCTGGTTTTCTTTTCAGGGGACCACTTCAGTTCAGGGCCTCCCCATTTGATCTCTCCTCGGCCCCAGTGTTTACAAATGCCTTGCTGTGGTGGCGGCCCACCTGCGTGCCAGGGGTTCAGGTTTTCCTTTACCTGGATGATTGGCTGCTGGCGCCCGTCCAGGGAGGATCTCCTGCGCCTCCTCAGTCCTTCGCCTCCTCGGACTCATGGCGGCTGCCATCCCGACTGTGCCCTGTGCTCAGCTCCACATGAGAATCTCTGTGGACGCTTTTATTTCAGTGGGCTCAGTTGGTGGACGACTTGGATTGCGAGATCCTGGGCTCCTCTCCGATGGTTCGGGACTTGCATTGGTGGATGGTTCAGGAGAACCTTAGCTGAGGAGTTCCCGTCTATCTTTCTCCCCCTCCCAAATCCTGACAACGGACACTTCAGGTGAGGGTTGGGGAGTCCACCTGGGATCTGTGGACCCAGGGCTCTTGGTCCAAGCTCGAGCAGACTCTTCAATGTACTCAAGCTGAGGGCCATCCTATATGCCTTACAAGCTCTGTATCTGCTTTCCTGTCATCTGGCTGTTCAGACCGACAGCATGTGCGTAGTCTGGTACATCAACAAACGGGGAGGAACTCGTTCCTACCTTCTTTGCAGGGAAGCGATGTGGGTTTGGGATTGGGCGATACTTCGCAACCTTCACCTCACGGCGGTTCATGTTCCGAGGGTCGAACACTTTGGCAGACCACCTCAGCCGGTCATCCGCCCAAGCGTATGAATGGGAACTGGATCAGAGGTAGTAGAAGACGTCTTCCTATGCTGGGGAACCCCTCAGGTAGACCTGTTTGCCTCTCCTCTCAACATAAAACTTCCCATCTTCTGCTTGCTACGCTCCAGGTAGCGGAGTTTTTGGAGAGCGCTGTCTCTAAATCTGAAGGCAGATTAGTCATGCTTCCCCTGATCCCATTGATTCCGAGGGTCCTACACAAACTCTGTTCAGAAGGAGCACGCATGATTCTTATCGCTCCATTCTGGCCCAGGCAAGTTTGGTCCTCTCTTCTGCAACAGTACTCGGAGGAACCTCCTCTTCCTCTGTTGCAACTCTTGTTGACCCAGGATCAGGGGACCCTGGTCCATCCAGGTCTCAGATCCCTTCAGCTGCATGCGTAGCTCCTGCAGATGTGATTCAAACCCGGTTTGGGGTTTCGTCACAGGTGACGGAGATTCTAGTGGAGGCCAGAAAACCCTCCACTCGTTCCACTTATGCCATGAAATGGAAAGGTTCTCTATTTGGGCCTCTTCCAAAAATTCGAGCCATTCTCCTGCTCAGTTGGGAGGCTCCTGGATTACATGAGTCACCCTATTGACCTAGGTCTCAGCCACTCCTCCTTGAAGGTTCACATGGCGGCTATTTCGCTTATGTTCCCTTTGGGGACAGGTCTTTCGCAGCTGGAAGTTGCTAAGACTGTCCCTAAGAGGGTCCTCACTTGAGACCCCATTCATACACCTTCCCTCCTTGGGACTTGAATTTAATTCTCGACTTACCTGCTTCCCTTTTGAGCTGGCAGCATCTGCAGACCTTAAGTTCCTTTCCTGGAAGGCTCTCTTCCTGGTGGCCATTACCTCCACTCCAACGAATCTCCGGTTCAGGCCGTAATGTGCAAAATCCCGTGCCGATTTTCCCTACAAGGGCGATGTGGCTCTCATGACCAACCCTAAGTTTCTCCCTAAGGTGGTAGTGGAATCTCGCTGAATCAGTCCATGGACCTGCCTGCATTCTTTACAACATTTCAATCAGAGTACCTCTTACATACTGTGGATGTTCACGGTTCTGAGATACTACACCAACAGGACTAAGGATCTCAGAAAGACTGGTCAACTGTTTGTCTCTTTTGCTTGCAAGAGAGGCAATGCCGTCTCAAGCAATGCCTTTCTAAATGGTTGGCTCATTGCATCATTTTCTTTATGACCAGTATCACAAGACCTTGCGGGTCAGGTCAGAGTCACTCCACTAGGGGTGTGGCTGCCTCTTGCCGCTTGTTTCAAGAATATCGTGACTGACATTTGTGCAGCCCTTAACGGACTTCTGTCCATACCTTCTGAGCATTACAGTTTGGACATTGCCTCTTGCCGTAGAAGCTGGCTTTGGGTTGGCTGTTCTGCAGGGTCTCCTTTCCTATGACCTTCACAGCCTGAGGATCTGTGTATGAGTAGTTTCCTCCTCCCATGAGCTTATCTTTGTTCCAGACTGCTTGGGACTCAGTCCTATATGTAATTGCCTACTGCATCCGCTTCTCTCTCGTCTCGCCTTTGGCAGGAAAGAACTGGAAGGCGGGCGTGGGGGACCACCCCTTTATACTGACGTCGCATGATGCCAATCACCTGACGTGGGGTGGTCCCCTGCCAGAGACTTCTAGCTAGAAATATTTCCGTGGGGGCCTGGCGCCTGCAGGCCTCAGTCCTATATGTAATTACCTACTGCAAGAGCCTCTCTCAAAGATCTACTGTTACGGTAAGTTCTTATGTAACTGTATTTTCTCCCATTCTAGCTGGGACAAATTGAAACCGTCTGAGAGAAGTCTTATGATACGCCCTTCACAGACTCTGTCTGACAGTATATCAGTCTGTCCCGGTTAGTAGAGGTCCTTTGTTTTGGAGGAATCCTTTTTCCTCAATGTGAGTTTTCTTCTTCCTTTCAATATTTGGATGTGTTTGCTGCTGTAGCTTAGGATCAACAGGAGCTGTCAACTGCTGACAAGGGATGATCTTACTTGAGACACAGCTCTTGCAGCAGGTTACACCATTAGGACTGAAGCCGGCGGGCGTCAGGACCCTGCAAACTCTAGCTAGCTGTCTTCAGCGGGGACCACCCCGGCGTCTGTCCCGCCTCCGGCGTCAGGCGTATATAAGGCGGTCCCACCAGATCCCAGTTCTTTCCGCCGTCTCGACTTGCATGTCTCAACCCTTGGTTCAGCTCTAGCGGCGTGGCCGCATGGTTAAGTTCTTTCCTACGGAAATTTGGATTTCTACAAGCAAGTTTTTTCGCTGATGTCCTCTCCGACCTCCGGTCGCTCTTCCAAGTGTGCTTGCGGGAAACAGATCCCCTTCAAGGACCCCCACACGGCCTGCGTCCGGTGCCTAGGCCCAGACCACGATACCCGGGCCTGCTCCTTCTGCCAGGGGTTTAACAGTAGAACCCGGATCCGGCGTCGGAAGGTCCTTCAGGCTTTCTTACTGGAAGAAAAGCTAAAGACCATGTCTTCCAAGGGATCCACTAAAGACCCACAAACACGCTGAAAGCGAAGGAGAAGGCCCTTCCAGGTCCTTCAGGGCTTCGGACTCTCGCAGCTCGGTTCAAGTCCGACGCTCCCCTCCAGGGCCAGCTCTCAGCCTCCCGGCTGCGGTCAGGAAGTCCTCTTCTCAGTCCAAGTCCACCAGGCCGTCCCTCGTCTTTGTCCTCCAGGGCCTTGGTGAAGTCTGAGATCGCCATCACCATCATAAGTCGGGTTCCTGCCCGAACCAGGCGTCCAGGTCAGCTTCCTTGCCTCCCAGAAGGCGTTTGGAGCTTACTTCTTTGAAGAGACCTCGGGATCCGACGCAGGTGCGTCCGTCGTCGTCCTCTCACCATACATCCCTGGAGCCACCGTCAGCCAGATGACCGTCGCCGGCCAAGCCAACACCTCAGCGGACGCCGGTAGGGGGGCCGGCGCCCGTTCCTCCTGAGAAGAGAGCCCTGACGCCTCCGACCGACGTCGGTCAGGAGACCTTAACCGAGGAAGAATTGATGCAGCCCGAGGACCAGACAGGCGACGGTCTTGTCGAGATGCCTAGGGAACCCTCGCCGTTACCCGAGCCCCCTGTGGAGCAGACGCCGGGACCCGACGACCGTCCACTGGCGCCCGGACCGTCGTCGGGCCTTTCTTTAGGCGATGTGAAGGACCTCTTCACTTACTGGTGGGACACCATAAAGAAGGACATGGTTCCCACTCCTCCTCCTCTTCCTCCTACACCTCCGGTTCCTGCACCCCCCTCGCCATCGGGGTCGGCAGGCCGTTTACCTCCTCCCTGGGAGTACAGAACCCCTCCCAGGGGGAGACCAGACAAACGGAGACCTCCGTCTAAATCCTCTTCTAGGTCACCCAGCCCCAAGAGACCCAGGAGACACCGACGATGCCCTTCGCGAGGCCACGGGATCAGAGTTCTCAACATCCAGATCCCCATCTCCCCTCTCCATCCCTTCTCCAGACCCACGTGAGATGCCGAAGTCTCCTCGGATGACCCTTCGTCTCCGGATATTATGAGCACATCCAAGAGAACATGGGATGGGATGCGGAAGACTAGACCCCAAAGGATCGCCTTGCCAAATATCTTGACAGAAGGACCCCAAAGCCTGTGGTGGTGCCACCTGGTTGACACTTTGTGGGCGTCACCAGAGCAGCGTGGAGCGTCCACATTCACTCCAGCGTGCTGAAGAAAGCTGATCGCTTGTACAAGACTCCTAGAGAAGACCAGTACTTGACTCAGCAGCCTCAGGCAGACTCTCTGGTCATCACAGCCTCACATGACCGGTCCCAGAGACCGCAACATCTGAGCACCCTGCCACCGGACCCAGAGTCCAAGCAGTTGGACGCTATGGGTAGGCGCACGTATGCTTCCGCTACCTGCTCCATCAGATCCTTGAATTATTTGACCTACATGGTTCAGTTCCAAAATGCCTTGTGGGAACAGGGTCTGGAAGCGGCTGAAAAAATGCTGGAAGGTGGGCAGAAGGAGGAGATGCTTCAGCTCCTCCGTACGGGTTCGGACGTGGGAACCCAAGTGCTACGAGCCGCGTATGACTCCGTGGACTCCTCGGCCCGAGCAGCAGCTTCTGGCGTATGCCTCCGGAGGCACTCTTGGTTCGCATCTCGGCTTTACGGGCGATCAGAAGAATATCATGGGCCCTTCATTGAGGAAGAGTCTTGTTTGGTAAACCTTCAGAGAAGATTATTACCAGACTTCAAGAGGCCGGGGAAAGGTGAGGTCGGTCCAGGCCATGCTGACCGACTTGAGCTTGGATTCCTTCGTAGGAACCAAAGCCGAATCGTGGACGGATGCAGAGGCAGCAGTCCCGCTCAACTCCACAACAGAGGGCTCCGGTTTTCGTAGAGCCCAGGGGAAACAGCCCGCAGGCCGAAGCCAGCGTACTTCTAAGCTGGCCCAGCCAGCGGGCCCCTCAGCCGCCACAGCCTGACTCCTTTCCGGCCCCCGCCCCTCAGGATCAACGGGAATCATGGTCGGGTCGGCATTCTGACTTCCTGCGGGATGGCAGGCTATAACCACTGACAGGTGGGTTCTTCAGTTAGTCGGAAGAGGCCACTATATAGAATTCAGAAAAGCCACCCCAGGCCTCCTTTGCTCTCCGATATCCGGGTCGGCACAAATCTCTGATATGGCAAGTAGTACGCGCTCTTGCAAAGGGAAGCGATAAATGCGTCCGGAGAATCAGAGACGAGGATATTTCCACTTCTTCCTGGTTCCGAAGAAAACAGGGGACCTCCCCGATTTTGGACCTCAGCGACCTCAATGTGTCTGTCGCCTTACAATTGATTCCGCATGGTGACTCTTCGGGTCTTATTCCACGCTGAAACAAGCGCCTTCTTAGCGTCTCTAGACATGCAGAGAGCATGCCCATATCCCTAGCTCAGGCGCACAAAGGTTCCTGCGCTTAGAGTTCCTCTACCACCACCTTCAATTCCGAGCCCTTCCATTCGGACTGTCATCCTTTTAGGGTCTTTACCAAGTGCATGGCAGTCATGGCAGCGTCTCTAAGGAGACAGGGCCATTATGTGTTCCCATACCTGGGACGATTGGCTTCTCATGGCCGCCTCCAGAGGCGTTGTGCTATCGCTGGTCCGAGCACCCAGGACCTGTTCTGATCTCTGGGCATCCTAATCAACCACGAGAAGTCTCTCCTGGTCATCGTAGAAACTGCAATTTATAGGTGCAGTACTGGACACTGTTCAGGGAAGAGCCTTTCTTCCAGACGACAGAGCGGAGCGCATCAGATCCCTCATCAGGGAGTTATCGTCGAACAAGACCGTCCCTGCCAGATCGGTCCTTCGCTTGCTCGGACACATGGCTGCGGCCATTCCTACCATCCCTTTCGCAAGGCTCCACATGCGGGTAACTCAGTGGATGCTCAAGGTGCAATGGGACCAAAGGCAAGACCACTTGCAGCATCCGGTCAGGATCACATAGATACATCGACAGTGTCGGCAGATAAGGGCCTATGGCCCACCCAGTCTGCCAATTTGAGCTTGTAAGTTCAGTTTGTTTTCCTAGAAGTCTGTTGCACCTTACCCCTGACCTCCAGAATTCCTTTATGTCTATCCCATGCATTCTTAAATCCATTGATTGTTCCAGCCCCACCACTTCCTCCAGGGTGTTCCACTTGTCCACCACCCGTTCTGTGAAGAATTCTCTCTCATGTTTCCTCTGAATCATCCTCCTCAACTTCATCCCATGCCCTCTAGTCCTGGGACATCTTTTTCGCTTAAAAATAGTGTTTTCAAACGCCATGAAGTCTTGCTGTAATTAGGACTATAGCAGTCAGCCTCAGCCTCTGAACTGCCCCGGAGGGGAAAGGGTTAACTCCAGAGAAGTCTGGAGTTCCCTGTAGAGGCTGTTCAAAAGCTCTATCTGTGCAGTTTGAAGTCAAACTGCCAGATTCTTCTCAACTTCACTGAACAGTCGCTCCGGAGATCAGCTCCTTCAGCTCGGTTCTCTGTATGAAAACCGCCAAAAGTCTCAAAATTACCGGTTTCGACTAAGCTCTATCTGGTAACCGTAAGTAAACGAAGCAATTAGTCTGTTGAAATAATTATCGGTTCAGTCTGAACCGATCGTTTCTGTATTTTGATGAATTTTAGGCGTGAGTACCGGTTCTTATCGGTTCTAAAAACCCTACGTTTTTAATAGGGTTTTCCAATACCAGTATTTGATTAGGAACCGATAAGGGTGTCTTGCTCAGCAGCCCTGAAGAAAGGGCAAGTTTTGGTTAGGCTGGCACTATGTCTAGAAACCCAAAAGAAAAACCGGACCCGCAGGTTTTCAACACTGTGATGTTTGTGGGAAGCGCTTTGCCAGGCTGACCCACACCTACCTGTGTTTATGTCTGGGGCTGACCACCTCCTTTCAGACTGCCAGATATGTAAAATTTCCTGCAGCCACCCTGGAGAAAGTTGGGCGGCTCAGGGGCGAGGAGCAAAAGTCCACTGACCGGATGGCCAGCCGGTCCAGTACCCACTGGACCAGAGGAGTGCCCACCACTGACCAGGGAAAGCCAGAGGAACCAACAACCAGCAAAAGACAAAGAATGGTTTCAACTATTGCCCAGAAATAGCAAAAGCCATACAGATTGTTCAGTCTTTGTCGAGGGACTTGGAGAGCTCCACAAGTGGCAGAGGGGTGGCTGCCCCAGGTCCAGTGGTTCAAGATTATGTTATTGAGAGTTTTATGAACCACAGGAGGGGAGGAGAATTTGATCAGTGCATTTGTGACTGGGAAGGTCTGGGCGTGCCCATTGAACGGGCATTTCTCCAGACAGACCACAAGTCTCCCCTCTGTTGTCTGAGTCCTTCTCATTTGTGTTTTATAAAAAGGTGGCAGAAACCTCCAGCTCCCTTTAGAGGAGGCTGTGGATGAGCAAGAGGAGCCTGATTTTGTTGAAATGATGGATATTCCAGAGTCTAGAAGGTTGTCTATTCCTTTGCATAAATCATTTAGGAAGCAAACAACAAAGATTTTAAAAATCCTCATTCTGTCCCTCCTGTGACAAAAAAAATGGACAGAAGGTATACTTTATCAGGCCCAGATACAGACTTCCTCACTGAGCAGTGTAGTCATGTAGGTGTTGTTCAAGCTGCAGCCTGCGACAAGGCTAATATTCCCTGGCATCACATCCCCTGACAAAGATTCCAGGAAGATTGATACCATGGCAAAAAGCAATATGGCAGCTTCTTTGGGACTCAGGCAGGCTAATTACATGGCTTATGTGGCTGAATATCAGAAGTCTAGATGGGACACTATTTTGCAGTATCCAAGCAGGCCCAGGGTCAGCTGGCTAGTGAGTTAGAACAGGTGGCTGCTGATGGCATTGAGGCCTCTAAAGTTCAATTTCATACTGCCGTTGATGTTAATGATGTTTCTTCTAGGGTCATGGCCACTTCTGTAGCTCTCCGTGAGTTGGCATGGCTCAGATGCACTAATTTGTCCCAAGACACTCAGGCAAAGGCTATGGATTCCCTGTAGTAGGTAATTCTCTGTTTGGTGATCAGACAGAAAATTACATGAAAAATGGATGAATACAGAACTACCTACAAAAGTGCCCAAGCTAAAGAGAGGATGCCCCCAAAGGCATGCCCCAGGGGATAGGGGTAGGCCTTACCACAGGCCCTTTTATCAAGCTCAAGCCTCTTCAGCCTTTGTTCAGAGGGTTTCTTCAGAGGCAGGGGCAGGCGGGCTCTGGCAGACCGTCCCCTTCTTCCCAGCAAAAACAGCTGCCAAGCAGAGCACCCTGATGGGGTGCCCAGGGCCAATCTCCTGTACCGGTGGGGGCAGGTTGGCTTATTTCAGCCAGAACTGGTTGTCCCTAACCCGGACAAGTGGGTTCTGGAGGTAAGTAATCAGGTCTGGTCCTCAGTTTCAAACAGTTCCCAAAGATGAGGGCCAGACATTTCCCACCTGCTAATCCTTTGGAAGCCCTTGCTTTGGAAGCGGAGTTTCTTCTCTGCTGGGATGCAAAGCAGTGAGAGGGTTCCCTTTGCCATCAGGGCAAGGTCTTTATTCAAGGTATTTCCTTACCCAAAAAGACAGGAGAATGGCGGCCCATCTTAATTTAGGTTCCTGAACAAGCATCTTCTGAAACCAAAGTTAAAATGTTAACCCTGGCAATGATTTTGCCCTCCCTGAGACCAGGAGACTGGCTAGCTTCCTTGGACCTCAAGGGCCTATTTTCATTTCTTGATCAGGCCTTCTCACAGAAAGTACCTCAGGTTCGAACTACCTTCTGGCCACTATCAGTTCAGAGCAATGCCCTTGGCCTTACCTCTGCCCCAAGGGTTTCACAAAATGTCTGGCTGTGATAGTGGCTCATCTGAAAGGCAAGGGGTGGCCGTTTTCCCTACCTGGACGACTGGCTCATAGTGGGTCAGTCTCCAGATCATAATAAATCTCAATTGTCGGTCACTCAGCAGCTTCTCACCTCTCTGGGATTCCTGTTGAATCTTCCAAAGTCAGTTCTCGAACCAGTTCAGGTACTAACTTTCATAGGTGCAGAGTTGAACACAAAGTCTGCCAGGGCATATCTCCCCTCAGAGAGTGGACAGACTCATTGCCTAGCATCTTCCTTCACCATCTGGGTCTCGGCCAGCAGGCACTTCCTTGCAACCCTAGGACACATGGCTGCGCCCACAGCTGTCGTGCAGGGAGCAAGATTCCAGATGAGACATCCAATTCCACCTGAGATCTTTTTGGTCCCAAAGAAGGACCCCTCACCAAATTAGTCCAGTGACAAGGTCTCTGATCCTGGCCCTTCAGTGGTGGCAGGACCAGAGCAATCTAACTCAAGGGTCCCCTTCTCCCATTCCTCACTCCCTCACACTTACCACAGATGCCTCCTCCTAGGATGGGGGCTCACTTGGCGACCTTTCCACTCAGGGTGTGGTCTCCTCAGGAATCTCTGCCACATCAACCTTCTGGAGCTCAGGGCTGTCCTCTAGCTCTCCAGGCCTTTTCAGCTTCTGTCCAGCACAAGGTAGTTCAAGTCAGGACAGACAATACCACAACAATGTGGTACATCAACAAGCAAGGGGGCACTCCGGTCTTTGCCTTGTGCCGAAGCAATGAAGCTGTGGTCTCTGGCTTACTCCTTGAATACCTCCCTGATAGCAGTTCACCTTCCAGGAAGGACAATGTCTCCAGCGATGCCCTCAGCAAGGTTTCTCAGGGCCACCACGAATGGGCCCTGAACCTCTAGTGCTGGGGTCAGTCTTTGCCAGATGGGGCACCCCTCAGATAGATCTTTCGCAGCCCCAGACAACCACCAACTTCCTCTGTTTTGTTGCAGACCTCCAGTGTTGGGATCAGTCCCACTGGGCCTTCCAGTTGGATTGGGAGGAAATATCTATATGCCTTCCCTCCTTCCCTCTCCTTTTCAGGGTACTAGTGAGGATCAGAACTCAGTCCTGCAAGGTGATTCTGATTGCTCCAGATTGGGCCAGACAGCCCTGGTACCCTCTCTTCTGTCCCTGATTGTCCACCCTCCTGAGCTTGCCCAGGACCTACGACCTGTTGACCTGTGCACAGGGAGAGTGTGGTATCCGAACCTCAGTTCCCTCCACCTCAAGGCTTGGTTCTTGAGAGCTAGAATTCGCTGATCTACACTCTCTCAAGGTGTCTTGGATATTGAAGGCGGCCAGGAGGCCTTCTACTAGGGCCACCTATAATTCTAAGTGGAAGAGGTTTTCCATTTGGTGCTCTGAGAAGCAAATCTCCCAGAATCTGCTGATTTGACTGTTTTATTGGACTATCTGGTCACTTAAATTCTCTAGGCCTTAAGCCAGCTACCTTAAGGGTTCATCTGGCAGCAGTCTCCGCTTATGTGTCAGCAGGTAAACCTGCTTCCATCTCTTCTCACCCTGTAATTTCTAAGTTTTTTAAGGGTTACTTCACACTAACCCTCCTTTTAGGAACCAGCTCCTGCTTGGGACCTGAATGTTTGCATTGCTCAGCTAATGCAACCCCCTTTGAGCCCCTGTCTTGGCAGACCTCAAGTTTTTGACTTGGAAGACTGTTTTCTAGTGGCCATCACTTCTGCTAGGCGATAAGTGAGATGCAAGCCTTGTCAGTGGAAGAAGATTTCATTTCTTTCATAGGGACAAGGTAGTCATAGGACTAATAGAGGTTTTACCAAAGGTGGTCTCGGATTTTCATCTCAACCAATCCATCTCTCTCCAGTATTTTTCACTGAGCATTCCTCTTCAGGAGAGGAGATTGCCAGATCTGGACGTCAAAGAGCTCTAAGCTACTATTTGGAGCGCACCAAGGGTCATAGGTTTGAATCCCTCCAGCTCTTCCTTACCTATGGGAAGTCGGCAAGGAGACCTGCCACTAAGAGGACAATTGCAAGGTGGATTGTCTCTTGTATCCAATTCTGTTACCAAAAACTGGGTAAGAGCCCCCTCAGGATTGAGGGCTCATTCTACCAGAGGTACAGCTGCATCTCTAGCGGCTGCTAGAGATATTCCATTTGGAGATCTGTCAGGCTGCTACCTGGAAAACAGTTCACACCTTTACCAAACATTACTCCTTGGATGTTCAATCCAGGAGGGATGCCGTTTTAGCACAGCTGTGCTTCAGAGCCTATTTCCCAAGTAGGTTCTGACCCTCCTCCATGGAGGTACTGCTGTGTAATCTGCTATAGTCCTAATTACAGCAAGACTTCATGGTGTTTGAAGAAAAAATTACTCACCTTAGTAATTGCTTTTCTTCTCATGGAGTCTTGCTGTATCAGGACAACCCTCCCTCCTACCCCGCTCAGAACTCCTCCTTGGGTATGGGGTTGGCAAATTAGTGCAAGCACTGTGTCATGCCTTTTTCTTGCTTATTGAGTTTAGGAACTAGGTAATTCTGTTGTTCGTTGAGTGGTAGATGGCCCCTTCCCTAGACTTGAGTCTTTTTGGGAAGAGGGGGTCTGTTAATGCTTCTTTTCAGTAATGCTAGCAATATTTAATAATTTTGTTGCTATTCTGTGATTGTTGTGTGTTTTTGTAGTTCTACTACTGGTAGGTAGCCAATGGCTAGTGTGGGGTTTTCACACAGACTTGCTATATTAGTTTAACTCGTAAAGAATCTGGCAGTTTGACTTCAGACTGCACAGATAGAGCTTTGAACAGCGCCCTCGCGCTGCGGAACTCCAGACTTCTCTGGAGTTAACCCTTTCCTCTCCGGGGCAGTTCAGAGGCTGAGGCTGACTGCTATAGTCCTAATACAGCAAGACTCCATGAGAAGAAAAGCAATTACTAAGGTGAGTAATTTTTTCTTCCTGCACCCTGTTCCTCCCTGTAAGATACTTGTATGTCTCTATCATATCCCCTCTCTCCCTCCTCTCCTCCAGGAGTACATGTTCAGTTCCTTCAACCTGTCTTCATAGGACTTGTGATGCAATCCATGCCCTCCTCTGAACCTTCTCTACCCTGTACCCTGTCTGTCCTTACGTAGGTATGGTCTCCAGAACTGTACACTGTACTCCAGGTGGGGCCTCACTAGTGTCTTGTATAGCGGAATTATGACCTCCCTTTTCCTGCTGGTAATGCCCCTGCCTATACATCCCAGCATCCTATTTGCTTTACCTGCTGCCTTGTCACAATGTTTCCCTACCTTGAACACCGTGATTCGAGACTGGCAGTGGTGGCTAGACCCAGGGTCTCTCTCCATGGGCGTCCCGTTTGTAGCACCGTCCCCGGAGGTAATCCTCACCACAGACGCCTCAGGTCTAGGGTGGTGGGCACACCTGGACGGGGTGAAGTCCTAGGGTACGTGGACCCTGCTGGAAGCTCATCTCCATATCAGTGTTCTAGAGATGAGGGCGGTTCTCTATGCCCTGCAGGCCTTTCAGTCAGAAATCCGCCGAGTACTCTTCTGCTTCAGACAGACAACAGCGGTGATGTATTACCTCAACAAACAAGGGCGCACTCTTACCCCTTTGCAGGAGGCCATGAGGTGTGGGATTGGGTAATCTGACACAGCGCAAATTTGATCACTGTACATGTTCCGGGGTGGACAACACGATTGCAGGCGGCCTGAGTCGCTCCCAGGCCAGAGTCCACAGTGGGAACTTCTTCAAGAGGTAGCAGAGGATCTGTTTCTTGATGGGGAACTCCAGAGTTAGACTTGTTGCATCCCATCCAGCATAAAACTGCCCAATTTTTGCTCGCTAGATCCAGGGCCTGGTGTTTTCTGGCGAGGCAGCGTTGTCCCTCTCCTGGGCGGACAGATTCCTCTCGCTTTCCGTTGATCCAGAGTTCTTCTCAAACTGCGCAGGGAGCATGCAATAATGATCCTGGTGGCCCCTTTTAGCCCCAGACAGATCTGGTTCCCTTGCTAATTCAGCTATCCGGGAACCTCGCTCCCATTCCGTTCAGCTCCCATCTCCTGTCTCAGGAGGAAGGTTCACTAGTCCACCTGGACTTACGCTCACTGAACCTGCATGCATGGCTCCTAGAGACACATAGCCATCTTGCGTCACGAGGTCTCCATGAGAGGTTGCGGTAGTTCTTTCTGCAGCCAAGCTGGCAGCGCATGCGGCGTGACGCCATGAAATGCGCCCGTTTTGTTTTATGGTCGCGAGACGCGATTATTCCCTTTAGGTTGCCGGTGGGAGTGGTGTTGGACTATCTGCTCTCCTCTTTCGTTCGGGTCTAGCCTCACTCCTCTATCAAGGTGCACCTTGTACCATCTCTGCCTACCACCTTCCGGTGGGACATCGATACAGTGGCACAATTGGGCGCCTCTCGAGAATTTTGAGAGGTGTTACACCTTAGGCCACCATTAAGGACCCAGTGCCTCCATGGGATTTGCTCTTTGTCCTGGAACAACTCACGCTCCCCTCTTGAATCTGCCGCGGATTGCGAGCTCGTTTTCTGTGGAAAGCGCTATTTTAGTTGCTGTTACTTCAGCGAAGAATTTCTGAGCTTGCGCTCTCATGTGCAAGAGTCTTATTTAGTTTTCCACCGGGACAGAGTATCCCTGAGGGCGAATCCTAAATTTTGCCTAAGGTGGTTTCTTCACTCACTCTAAATCAGGACATTGACCTGCGGTCTACTTCCTGAACTACTCGAATAGAGGAGGCTCTGCTTCACACCCTGGATGTTCACGCAGCCTGAGGTATTACCTCAACAGAACTAAACCTTTTAGTAGTTCTGAGCAACTTTTCGTTTCCTTTCTGAGAGGATAATGGGCCAACCTGTATCAAATAGTCCCTGTCTCGCTGGCTTGTCCAGTGTATTTCATTCTGTTATGAGCTCAAACAGAAGCCCTCCCGGGTTCAGTCCGGGGTCATTCCACTAAGTGGCCACCTCCTTTGCAGCACTCCGGCGTCTCCACTTCTGCCATATGTGCTGCAGCCACTTGAGCTCTGTGCATACATTTATCAGGCATTATAGCCTGGACATTGCCTCTCGCGAAGAGCGGTTCCGGCCTGGAGCGGTGCTACAGGGTCTCCTGTCCTAGATTCAGGACCTGGAATGTATTTCCTCTTTCCTCCTCCGAGAATTTTGGCAGCGTTACTGCTAGAAATCAGTCCTAATGGTGTAACCTGCTCCAAGAGCTGTGTCTCGAGTAAGATAGTACAGTTACGTAGGCGTACCGTAACAGTAGATCTTAGAGAACGGCTCTTATGATACCTTCAACCCACCTTCCCCTTGGAAGAAGCATGGCTTTAGCCTTTATCAACAGGAAATTTTTCCCGTTTTTCTTCTGACGGTGGATCCTCGGTCTCCCATTCTGATGTCAGCCTGCGGCCGGAAGTCTCCGACGGGAGAACTGGGGAATCTGGTGGGACCGCTCCCTTGTGTACTACGTCTGACGTTGGAGGCAGGACCGACGTCGGGGGCGGTCCCCGCTGAAGATAGCTAGCTAGAGTTTTCCGTGGGGTCCTGACGCCTGCCGGCTTCAGTCCTAATGGTGTAACCTGCTGCAAGAGCTGTTCTCGAAGATCTACTGTTACGATAAGTTCTTACGTAACTGTACTTTACCGGTGGAACCGAGGGTTGCAGTGCCTGGTAAGGCTGCTATATCCCACACTCTCCTCCGGTGTGTGGTGGGGATATTTCTTCCCTGAGTCATATGGAAAATGTCAAAGGTAGAAGCTGGGATTTTAGGGGTCAGGGAGTGTCCATCTGGGCATCTGTCACAGTGGAAGAGTGAGCGATCCAGCTGTGTTGGCCTTATTTTGACGCTTTAATTATGGTCTTATAGTGATTTTCTGTAATGATGGCTGTCATTACTCTTAACTGTGTTGTGACGTTCTTGGATAGCCTTGTTGTGACTCACTCTCTAATAATGGCCTCTTCCTGTGGCTCTAATAATGGCTGTGTCATGGCTCTCTTTAGTGATGGGTAGGAACATACGAACATACAAAGAAGCCAGCAGAAGGCCATTTGGTCTGTCAGGTCTGCTCTTATTGCAGGGTCCACAGCTTGAGCAAATGTCCCGCCCTCCCTCTTCACTCCTCCCATCCTCCCTAACCATGATCCTTACTTTCCCCCATGCCTATCTTAAAGCTTCCCACTGTCTTCAACGAGATGAGCTCTTCCGGCAGTGCATTCTGTGTCCACCACCCTCTCCTTGAAGAAGTGCTTCCTGACCTCCCTCCTAAACCTCCCACCCTCCAGCTTAAGACTGTACCCCCTAGTGTTATGGTTGCCACTCGGCTTAAAGACTCTCTAACAACCTTATTTATCCCTTTCAAGTACTTGAAGGCCCCAGTCATGTCCCCTCTCTCGTCTTCCAGGGGAGTACGTGTTAAGTGCCCTCAACCTCTCCTCATATGCCCTGCTGACCCACTATCATCTTTGTAGACCTGCTATGGACCTTCTCCAGCAGGTTAATGTCCTTTTTGAAGTGTGGGCACCAGTATTGAACTCCATACTCTATATGCAGCCTAACCAGTGACCTGTACAAGGGAGTATAACCTCTCTCCTACTACTAATCCCCCTAGATATACATCCCAGCATCTTATTTGCCTTTGCTGCTTTCTTTCACTGCGTGAAGTGCTTCAGGTCACTAGGGATCATCACTCCCAGGTCATCGTCCTCCTGCTCCTGTGATGCAGATACTGAGACTCCACCCAGGTAGTCCTGTCCTGGGATGCTTGGCTCCAATACGCATAACTTTGCATTTCTTGGCATTGATGCCAAGCTGCCAGATCCTGGACCACCTCCCCAGCTTTTCCAGATCTTCCTGTAGGTCCTGTATTCCCTTCAGCTGTGTCCACTCTCCCGCACAGCTTGGTGTCATCTGTGAATATGCACATTTTGCCCTTAATGCCATCTCCAGTGTCATTGCTGAAGACATTGAACAACACTGCCACCAGCACAGAGCCTTGTGGGACCCCACTGATTACCTCTCTGGTACCAGATAACTCTCCCCCACAACTACCCTCTGGGTTCTGTCCTCAAGCCAGTTTTCACCCATCTGGCCATCTTTTCCCCAACCCCAAGATCCACCAGCTTCCTGATCAACCTTTTGTGGGCACAGAGTCAAAGGCTTTGCTGAAATCAATACAGAAGATGTCTACTGCTTGGCCTGTCTACTGTCTTAGTGACAGAGTCAAAGAGTCAGTCAGATTCGTTTGACATTCTCCCCATGAACCCGTGCTGCTTCACATCTTGGATACCGTGCTCCTCTAGATATTCCACCAACCTTTCCTTTAGTGTGGTGTCCCATCAGCTTGCCCAGAATGGAGGTTGGACTGATTGGCCTGTAATTCCCTGTGTCATCCTTAGGACCGCTTTGTGTGGAGGACACTACATGTGCTGTTCTCCCGTTATGCTGTACCATGCCTGACTCTAGTGAACTGTTAAATAGGTCTGCCAATTTGCCAACTCCTCCGCTAGTTCCTTTAGTACCCTTGGATCTACTCTTTCCGGGTCTGGTGATTTGCCCACCTTCAATGCCAGCAGCCCCTCCCTCACTGTATCATTCTCTATCACTACATCTTTGTTCCCCTCCCTGCTTCTCTTTTTCCTCCTGAAGGCACTGGTCCATCTTTCTCCTTGGAGAAAAGGGAACAGAAGTATCCATTTAGTATCTTTGCTTTTCTCTCATTGTCCTCCATCCACTCTGCCCATTTCTTAAGCCTAAGAAGATCTTTCTCCTTGTCCCTTTTCTCACTTTTATAGCGAAAGAATGCCTTCTCCCCTTAAGTCTTTCAGCTATCTGCAGCTCCTTCTGTGCCTTTGCTCTCGGACTTCCTTACCTGTCTCACTAGTCAACCTTGGGTAATTTTCCCTATCCACCTCTTGGTCTTCCTGAATTTTGTATAGGCCAGCCTCTTTTCCCTTACTGCCTGGCAACCCCAGAACTGAACCAGCTGGGCACTTTGGCCCTGTGTTCTTACCCTTGAGCCGCACTCCTCTGTGGCAACCAGCATTCTTTCCTTAATGATGGACCACCTTTGGTCCACCATATCTGCTTTGATGCCCGCCAGATGGCTCCTTAACGCCCGCCCACTTTCCTGAGGTTCGCCCTCCTGAAATCCAAGATTTTGGTCTTAGTTGGGATGCTTTCCTGCCCATATCCAACTGGAATTGCACTGCAGAATGGTCACTTCCTCCCAGTGGCTCCTGACCATTATTTCCTGTACATGCTCCACATTTGTGAGCACCAAATCCAAATTGCCTCAGTTGTTGGTTCATTGATGCTCTGAGTCAGGAACCCACTTGTAGTCCTTCCAGGATCACCTGACTCTTGGCACATGTTGTGGAGGGTATGTTCCAGTCCACTATGGGCAGGTTGAAGTCCCCCACAATTACCACCTCTCCTTTCTCCGCAGCTTCCAGTATTTGTGAACTCAGTTCCCTGTCCCGCTCCTCATCCTGATTGAGTGGTCTGTAAGCGATCCCCAAACTACACCTTTCTCCCTCTATTGGACCTTAACTGAACCCATAATGCCTCCACCTCCCTTACTCAGACTCCTCCCTCGTGCAAGTTGTTCCCTCTCTGTTAATAAACTGCCACCCCTCCCCTTCAAGGAAGGTTAGAATGGGGTGGTGTCAAGCCACCCTCACAGAATGAGGAAAATGACAGGGAGTTGGGGGAGCAAATCGGGAAGGTCAGTGGCAGAGGAAGTATGGTCATAGTGAGTGACTTAAGTCTACCCAGGATTGACTGGCAAACCATGACTACCACGAATGCCGGGGAACAGATACTGCTGGAGACTATCCAGGACAGCTGCCTAGTGTAGGGGGTGACAGAGCCCAGCAGGGAGGGTAACATTTTGAATATTGTGTTAGAAAATGGGGACAAAGTCCAGGATGTAGTTATAGAGGACCCTCTAGCGGGAAGTGATCACCACACAGTGTGATTCTTACTCCATACAGGTAGGGAGTCAGCCAGGACCAGGACGAGAGTAGTTTACTTTAGGAAGGTAGATTTTGCTAGGATGGACAGCATCCTAGAGGGCATTTTGCTGAAATTTGCCCAGGGATGGATGCTGAACAGCAGTGGTCCATCATAAAGAGGGATCTGACAGAGGCCACGAGCATGTGTGCCAAGACACAATAAGCAGTCCAGGTCTGAAAAAGCTAGCTGGCTCAGCAATGAGGTGGCAGGAAAAGTGAGGGAGAACACAGTGGCCTTCAACAGGTTCAAGAAATCGGGGCGAGGTGAGGATAAGTACTCTTAAGAAATCTAGGGAAGTGAGTAGAGCAGTCGGCATCAAAAGCAACAAGGGAGCAGAGATTGGCTCAGGGGGTCAGAGAGGTGGGAACAGGATTTCTTCAAGTACATTAGAGAAGAGGAGCTGTAAGGACGAGATTGTCAGAATGGGGGGGGTTGGGCAGAAAAAGGGGAAGAGCAGGTTGAGGCTCTCGATGAGTACTTCTGCTTGTTTACTAAGGAGAAAGAAGGGCCAATACCATTAGGGAAAGGAGGGGCGGACGGGGGCATCCAGGAGGATAGGGTTCTAAAAGGCCTTAAAACGTTGCAGGTGGACAAGGCACCTGGGCCTGATGGAGTACATCCAAGAGTCCTGAAGGAATTGTTAGAGGTATTGGCAGGTCCACTGGCATACCTGCTTAACACCTTTTTGGAGACAGGGAGCGTGCCTATGGACTAAAGGATGGCTCACGTGGTGGTACTCCACAAGAGTGAGCCCAGGGACGAACCAGGCAATTATATACTGGTAAGCTTGATTTCCATTGTGAGGAAGCTAATGGAGACCATTCTAAAGGAAAGGTTGATAGCCTTCCTGGAAAGTAATGGACTCCAGGATGAGAGACAGCAGTGGTTTGTCTCAGGAAGAATGTCTGACTAACCTAATTGACTTCTTTGGGTCACAGGTGTGGTTTGGAGGCCATGCTGTGGATGTCCTGTATCTGGACTTCAGCAAAGCCTTTGACTCTGTGCCACATGGAAGATTATTGGGCAGGGGAGAAACTAGTGTGGTGGGTTAGGAGCTGGCTGCAGAATAGACAGCAGAGGGTTGTTTTAAAGGGGGACCTCCAGGCCAAGACCTGTGACTAGTGGGGTACCACAGGGTTTGTTGCTAGGCCCTGTTTTAGTAAACGTCTTTATCTGGGACATTGCAGAAGGATTAAGAGTAAGATCATCCTGTTCACTGATAACAAAGATATGTGCAACAGTGAGGAGGGGAGGCAAGAACTCTAGGAAGATCTAGCAAAACTCAAGCACTGATCAGGTTTGTGGCAGTTGGGGTTTAGTGCTAAGAAGAGCAGTGTCATGCACCTCTGAGCCAGTAACCCCAGGACCGGCTATTGAGGGTGGGGAGTGCTGGTATCAATTTTGGAGGAAGAACAGGATCTAGGAATACTAGTCACGGGGGACACGAGGGTTACCTGCACAGTGCCGGTAGGCAGAAGCAAGGGGAAATCGAATGCTGGGGTGCATTGCTAGCGGTATCCCCTCAAGAAGAGGAGGTAAGTCTGCCTTTGTACAGATCACTGGTGAGGCAGCACTTGGGAATACTGTGTGTCGTACTGGTGCCCTTACCCAAAAAAGGACGCAAGATTACTGGAGGGGGTGCAGCGCAGTGACAAAGGTGATCCTAGGTCTAGGGAGTAAACCCTATAAGGAGAGATTGTGGGAGCTCAACATGTATTCCGTGGAAGACAGAAGGAAGAAGGGGGGACATGAGACCTTTAAGTACTTTAAAAGACATAAACGGGATCAAAGCTGGAAGATTGTTTCACTTAAAGGGAGGAGGGGTCATGAGGGCGCACAGTCTGAAGTTGGAAGGGGATAGATTAGGGAGGGAGATCAGCAGGCACTGCTTCACAGAGGGTGGTGGATGGGTGGAAAGTATTACCTGAGGAGTTGATTGCACTGAATACAGTGGACAGTTTTAAAAGGGGATGAGACAGAATCGAGGGGAGGCTAAGTACAGGTAAGATCAAAGGAGTGGGACAGTTCGGGGGTAAGGGATGATGGAAAGGGAATTGGGGGCAGCTGCCAGAGAAGTAATTGGTAGCTGCACACTCAGGCAGACTTGATAGACTTACGGGCCTTTTTCTGCCGGGTGTTGTGGTGTTTGTGTTCCATGTCTTTCTGTAGTGAAGCATGTGTTGTGGCTCTTTCTAATGATGGCTTTGTCAGAGCTGTCAAATCCTGGGTCGTGCCTGAAAATAGTCATTTTATGGCTAGTGCAGTTACCTGGTTAACAAAAGCTAAATAAAATAAATAAAATGGCTGTTGGGGCTTTCTAATTATGACCTGGACTTTCAAGATATAACTGTCTGTGCTAATGCTTGTTTTTGCTCTCCCATGCGTGTGGTGTAGGTTTTCTGTAATGGCAAGGTATGACCGTTTAATTTTTTGGTGCAGTTTTCCCTGGACGCTCAGCACCGTACAGATCATGAAATGGATAAGTAAAGAAAATGAATGATTACATTTAACAGATAAATGAGCAGATAGGTAAACAAGTAAACAGAACAGAGTAGCCTCTCAAGCAGCAAATAAATGATCATCAATTACTAGGAGGTACAGATGGCCAAAGCCCATGAATGTACATCTCCTGCCATAGCAGGCATCAATCCCCATTACCCGCATTCAGTAGGAATTTATCAAGTTTAAATTTGAAGGAATTATAAGAATCAACTTCCACAATTTCTCTTGGTAAGGAGTTCCATACCGAGATAACTCGTGGGGTGAAAAAATTCCTTAACTGACTTTTCGGGTATGTAAATCCTAGTTGATAACTGTGACTTCTTAGAGAAAAGACTCTTTGATGGCGGATGAAGCCCAGATCGGCAAATAGTATTGGGTACCTTATAATTTTAAACATTAGTAGATCACCTCTTTCTCCTGAGCTCCAGGCAGTAAAGATTTAAAGAACGTAATCTATAGTCATAATCTGCCCTATGAAGCCCCTGAACCATTTTAGTAACTCTCCTCTGGACCCCCTCCACTCTCCTGAGATCCTCACGTAGAAAGGGGCTCCACAGTGGGGAACAATAATCCAAGATGGGTCTTAAGTAGGCCCTGTACAAGGGAATTATACAGTCCCTATTTCTGGAAGTAATTGAACGTCTAATACAGCCAATAAGTTAATTGGCCATTTTTATTAATTCAGTGCAATGACTGCTGAATTTCAAATCCTTTGATATCAAAACCCCCAGATCTTTTTCGTATTCCACAGACTGTAATTGTTTGCTGTTTAACATATAGTTGTAGCATGGGTTATTGTTACCCAAATGCACAACTACACTCTTGTATAGGTTAAACATCATGCCATTAGTAATTTCCCAAGATTCCATTAACAGAAGGTCTACGGAGGTCAGAATATACATCCATTGTGCTAATGTCTAAAGCAGTTTTTGTATTGTCTGCAAACTTAACTGAGTGTCCTTGATATCCTTGTCAAGATCAGAAACAGAAACTGAAAATAACAGGCCCAGAACTGAGCCCTGCGGGACCCCACTAGTGACCCTACCCCCGACAGAGGTAAACCCTCTAATTCTAACGGTTTGTTCTCTGTTCATCAGCCATTCTTGAACCCATTTAGTTATAAATCCATTTATCCCTAGGTTTCTCATTTTTTTGAGGGCTACATGTGGAACCTTATCAAAGGCTTTACAGAGGTCTAAGAATATAACATCCACCGCCTTTTTGTCCTCTAGCAATTTACTGACTATTTCATAGAAACAGCGATTTGCAGTAAGGCAAGATCTTTGGGGCTTGAAGCCATGTTGTGTGTCATCAACAGATCCTTTTATTTTTAAATCTGATGTATGTCCTTTACAGTAGACTCCATGATTTTGCCTAGAATGCAGGTCAGGCTAATTGGCCGGTGGTTTGTCATACTACCATGGTCTCCCTTTTATAAATAGGGACCACTAAAGCTGGTTAATTAGGTCAGACAGTATACTGGTTTAAATAGGTGGGACTTTGAGGGCTTTTTAAAGGCCTCCCACTGTGCTGGCTGTGTTTTCTAATGATGGCTGTATTGTGCCACACTCTGAGAGCTGTGTCCTAGCTCTCTGCATTGATGACCTTGTCAAGACCTCCTGTGTAACAACTATGTTGTCTCTGTAAGGATGGGTGTCTTATTGCTCTTGAATGATGACTGTTGTGGTGCTCTAATAATGAGTGTCATAGGTGTTTGTAGTGATGGGTGTGTTCACTGTAATGACTTTTCGTGACTCTTATGATGGCTGTATTGTTCTCTGTAATGACCTGGTGACTTCCTGTCATGACTTTGCTGTGGTTCTCTGATACCCTTGTCATGGCTCTCTTTAATGATGGCTATGTCCTTTCTCTCTGAGTATCATGGCTGTCTTTCTGTAATGATGGCTGTGTTCCCTGTAAGGTCTGTCATGACTCTGTGGATAGCAGTGTTGTGGCTCTCAGCAGTGGTAGCTGTCGTGGCTCTGTTATTTAGACTGTCATGGCTCGTAATGATGTCCTTGTCATGGTTTTCTGTAACAGTGGGTATTACAGCATTCTGTAGTGATAGCTGTGTCCTTGCTGTATGTGATGGCACATTGTTACTCTGTACTGATTGCTGTATCGTGACTCTTTGTAGTGACTGTGGTTTCACTGCTGTCTGTAATTTTCTCTCTTGCTATTTAATGATGTCTTATGTTGTGGCCGTCTAATGGCGTTTGTGTCTCTGTCTATTGATGGTGTCATGGCAGTCTAGTGTAGGCTGTCCTGGTGTTCTGTAATTGATGTTTGATTCTTGGTCTAAGGTAATGATGGCCTTGTCACGGCTGTCTGTAAATTACGTCTGTATTGTGGCTGTCTAATGATAGCTTGTTATTGCTCTCTGCAACATTTGCACTTTCGTGGCTTTGTGAAGGCATCTGACTGTTTAGTGTGTGTAATGATGGCTGCTGTGGCTCTTTGTGATGACTGTCGTAACTCTGCAAGGGTAGCCTTGTCGGTTATTGTCATTATGCCCTTGTCATGACTTTCTGCAGTGATGACTATTGTGACACACTGTCATGGTGGCTGTGTCATTGATGGTTTTTAAGATGACCTTGGTGTTTTTTGTAATGACAGTTGACCCCTGTTTTTTTAATGTTGCGCTCTGTAATGAAGTCTGTCTTCACCTGCTGTAATTATGACTCGTGGCTCTCTAATGCTGGCTATGTTGTGGGTCTAATGCTTGACTTGTGTCTCAGTTATGGCCTTCTCATGGCTTCCTAAGGATGTGTAATTGATCTGTAATGATGGCTGTATCATTGCTCTTTCTAATGAGGACCTTGTCATGGCTCTCTCTCATGATTTTCCTTTTTGCCTTTTTCAAGGTGCACAGTGCATCCCTAGCGAGCAGCTCTACTGAAGTCCATGCTTAATTTCCTGAAAAAGCGATTCAGGACCCAGCCTTCTCCGATGGCATCCGGCAGTAATGCCTTTGTCACTTTGGCTTTGAATTGCCATGTGGTGAGAAAAGTGAGCGTACTGTTTAAGCTAAAGTCGTTTGTCAGTGAGTGCTTTGTAGTTGTCTTTATTACAGTGAGACTCCCAAATGGTAAGCTTTTGGGCTGTGTGGCCTTACATGCAGTGAATAGTCATTCCACCCTCTTGCCCATGCTGTTTGTTAAATTTGAAGCTTGTGTCTGAGCACATACAGACAACTGTATTCATAACCATTTGACTATTCTGCTCTGCAGCTGGTATGTTGCTCTAGGTAGCTTGAGTGAAGGCAGTCCCAGTATAGGAGGGGAATGGGCCATTGCTGATGTTGGAGGGAATGGAACTGGGACAGATCTGGTATGAGAAGGGAGCTGATATTGGCCCGATTCTGGAAGGATGTGAGCTAAGACAGGTCCAGTATAGGAGGAAGGGAGCTGGGCTGTGTCCATTGCTTGATGGAGGGAACTGGGAACAGCGTCATATGGGAGAGGAGCTGTGGCAGGCTTAATGCTGGCGATACAGGAGGTTGAGACAGGCCTGGTGCTGGAGAAAGTGATCTGGGAGGAGCCCAAAACATGATACAGGTGAGCTGGTGGTATCCTGGTGAGGGAGTAGGGACAGACCTGCTATAGGAGAGATGGGGAGTTGGGACAGACATGGTACAGGAGGAGAGTAACTGAGACAGACCAGTTGCCCCGAGGAAGGAAGAGGACAGATTGGTGTTGGCAGAGGCCTGGTGCTGGTGAGATGGGAACTGGGGCAATAACATTCTCTCCATGATGTGAATATTTTTCTCTCTGTTTCAGTAATGGACGGCTCTCTTCCTACCTCACAAACACATTATCAGCAATGCAGAGTATTATGGCCCTTCTCTCTTTCTGCTAGGTAAGTCACAGTGGGTGAGTGGCCTAAGTGATTTTGTCCAGCAAAGCTCCCTGCAGGGTGGGCATTTGGAGCATTTGGGGGAGTTGGCAGTGGGCCATCAGTGCAATGGGTGAGGTTGCTCTGGACTGGAATTGGGCATCTGGGCAGCTGGTAGAGAACACACTGGAGAAAGCAGAGATGATATTCTGGCAAACAATTTGTCGGTTTCTGTAGGTAGACAGTTTGTATAGGCTGTCCTCTAATGCTAGCTGGGACAGATCGAAACATTTTGAGAGAAGTGTTAGGGATATGTCACTTCCTAGACTACCTCAGTCTGTTTGTCCTAGTGGGAAGACTGGTGCCTGCTCTGCAGAAACGCGCTATCTGCGCAAGTTAACTTTTTTATTCATTTTTTTCTTTTGGACTGGATATCAACAGCAGCGGATGAATCCATGCTGCATCCAGGGGGGATGTGTTGGGGAGGATCCAGGGCTGCAGTGCCTGTTAAGCTGCTATAGCCCACACTCTCCATTATAATTACATGGATTAGAACAGCCAGTCCAACGTTCGTATCATCTCCACATGCTGGCATAGGACTGGTTCATGGCTTAATTTGGTGCTCTTTTGTCATATTAGTGACATGAAATTAATAAGTTAAGCATAGCAACTTCAAATTGATGAAATGTACTACTCTGAGCTAAGCTATGTCCTGTAAAGTGACTTGAAATGATATGCATAGTGTCATTAACACCATGTAAATAAAATTAGTCTCTTGCATTGTTTAATTTAGTATTTGCTCCTTTAAGAAGTTAATTACAAGTTGATGATGTCGCTGTTTTCTGTATAAAACTTGGTTGTCAATTAGGTGGTACCCTCCCTAATGAGTACTTTCATGGTGAGCGCCAGGAGCACCTGACCATCTGAGTCCACCTTGGTAAATTTTATGCTTGAAATATGTGCTATTATAGCAAGTTAAATAAAAACACTTATACACTCCGACTTTGATACTTCCTTGGAGCTCCATAGCTCCTGGCTCTAGAGTGTTAGTGTGTAATTTGTTTTTTCCCCCGGGCATCTTCCCCTCTGCCTGGACCTGCTCTCCATCAGTTATGGGAAGGTTCTCCACCTGGACCTTCAAGCCCTGCACCTGACAGCCTGGTTCCTGAGCAGCTAGAGTTGGGTCTCTCTGAAGATGTTCGCTCTGTTGTGGAGAGCATCTTGGAAGGGTCGCCAGGAAATGCTGTGCCTTCAAGTAGAAGAGATTCTCCATGTGGTGTTAGGGCAGTGGGTTGGACCCTTTGTTCTGTCCAGTGGCTAGTATTCTTGACTACCTGTGGTCCCTCTGGGCCTTAGGTTGCCGACCCTCAAGGTGCACCAGGCAGCCATCTCTGCTTACCGAGCGTGGGCTGGTTAGCTGTTGGTGGCCCAGGAGAAGCTCGTCTGATGCTTTTTCAAAGGCCTTGACCACATTTTCCCTCTGGTGCGTGAACCACCACCACCTTGGGATCTGTTGCTGGTTTTGGCAAAGCTCATGGGCAAGCCATTCGAACTTATCGCGCAGGTGAGATGTCGCACCTTAGTGGAAGACTGCCTTCCTGCCTGGCTATCCGTCAGCCTGAAGGATTGGTGAGCTCAGGTGCTTTCGGTGGAGGCTTCATACCTGGTCTTCCACAGGGACAAGGTTGTCTGTGCCCCAACCTGAAGTTCTTCTGAAGGTTGTCTGATTCGCCTAACCAGGTGATTAATCTTTGATTGCATTTTACCAACCACACCTTGGAGGCTGAACACAGGCTACATACTTTGGATGTCGTGGCTCACTCACTTACAAAAGAGCCCACGGCTGGAGTTCTGGGAGAGGTTCGCTAGCTGTTTATCACCTGTGCTGAAGCCGCACTTGGCAGACCTGCAGCTAAGCGGATGATTGGCAGGTCGATTGTGTTTTGCATTGGTCTCTGCTCTTGGTTGTTGGGTAGGAGCCTACCGAAGGGTTTAAGGCTCATTCCACCTATCATACCGCTGTCGGTGGCTGCTTCCAAGGATGTCCCTATCCAGGAAATCTGCAGGGCAGCTGACTGGAGTCAGCGCACACCTTCATTTCCAACTACCACATCGACCTGAGTCACTCTGGGATACTGGTTTTGGGGCCTCAGTTCTCCAATCTGTTCTCTAAATAGGGGGTGTGCGCCTTGCCTCCCGGAGAACTGCTAGAAGTCTGCCAGATAGTTTGGATACAACATCTTATCCATGTCCCGAGAAAAACAGGTTCCTCACCTGTAACAGTATATCTTCCACGGAATGGTCTCTTGCAGTAAGTCATTACTTCTACGAGTTCCCGATAGGTGGTGCTCTAACACGGCAGTTCTTCTCTAGCAGTATCCACATCAGGGACCACCCACACGACCTCACTTCCTGGGCTGTGCCTATAAAAGTGGGTGGTCTCTGGTAGTCTCCATTTTCCCACCAGCTTCAGCTCTGACAGCAGCTTACTCTTCTGCCAGCAATCTACGACATGGATTGTACCCATAGCTTGGGGTGCCTGGGCTTCATACGCGGCACCATATTCCTATACTCAAACAAGAGTTTTAAGGATGAATGACTCTAGGAGCTCTAACAGGCTCCGACAACACTGAGTCCTTTTCAGGAAGCATCGGAGTGGAAGGTATTCCTTCACCATAAGTCCTGCCTGACCGTCTTTCAACAGTCATATATACTAAACATATGTTATCAGAGACTTTCTTTGTTGATTTGAAGACGAATACCCCGTCTACTGCAGGCATTTCTGCATCTTCATCACAGAAAAGACTACAGAGGCTTACACTATATTACCGTCTGAATGCATAATCCCTGTTGACGGAGGCCTCCTGTATACTTCTCGTCGAAGGGAGGTTCACTCCGCATCGACGGAGGCCTTCTTCATGATTTCTCAAAGATGGAATATTTATCCACCATCGACAGAGGCCTCCTACATGATTCCCAACGGACCACTCCTTCATTCCCCATCGATGGAGGCCTCCTCCAAGACTATCAACTGTGGCTTCATACAAGAACAAGCCTCTCTCGTGCGTAACACCCCCCCTCAAGTCAGCGAGGCACATTATCTTCATCTATTGTCGAGACACATTCCACCGTCGATGGGACATGCTCCCCTTCTTTCATTGTCGACGGCTGATGACCCTCTGACGGAGCATGATTTCTACTAATCATCATAGACTGCTTTCATGGCACCGTCTATGGGGCATGGTATTCCTTCTACCCCATTGACGGGGATGATCCCACCATCAGCGGCCAACATTCCACCATCCACAGACCATGCCTTACAGTGTGTGCATGCGTGTATGTGTGTGTGTGTGTATATATATATATATATATATATATATATATATATATATATATATATATATATATATATATATATATATATATATATATATATACACACACACATACACACACACACACACACACACTAGACTGGAAATATTCTATCCACACTTACTGGCAGGTTCCTTGCCGCTTTAAATCTTGCTGGAAGGTCTTCCAAGCTGGCTCCTCCCACCCACCGGGTGGTAAAACTCGGCTGTGCCTATGATGCCAGATCTTCCTTACAGCTTGGAGCTCAGGTTCCCTCCTTAGTGCTCTGAGTTTTAGGCCTGGATCCTAACTCGTCGGTTAGACTGAAACTCACACTTAAATTTTCTAGACTTGGTCTTTTTCTTTCTTCGCGGCTGCAATGGACAAACAGACTCCTGGATTTCGGCGGTGCCCTTGTGGGCAGATGATGTCTCGGACCGATCTGCACTACACGTGCGTTTACTGCCTTGGGCTCGAACACGATCCACAGGCCTGCGAATTGTGCAAGTCCTTCTCGGTCAACGTTCTCTAAGATCGTGCTGCCAGACTTCAACTTGGGTGCCCTGAGAGACTTATTCCTCCAGTTAAGTCGAAGGAGGCCTGTTGGGTGGTGTCCGGCGGCGGGCTCGGCTGAGCAACTTGAGCAAATGATCGCTCTTGAGGAGGGGGCGGCCCAGGCTGCATCATCTTCCTCGGTCGCAGCATTTATCCCGCGCTTATTGGGCTCCTCCTGCTCGGCTTCATTTAAGAAGCTTTGTCAATTCCTCTCTACTAAAGGAGAGGGGCCATCGGGACACTCCTCTTGGTCCAGGAAAAAAGGACTCAAAAGGCAAGTCCCACCGTCGATGTTGGTGGGAGCGGGAGAGGTCCCCTTCCCTGGATAGTCGTCACTCGACTTTGGTCGAGGTTGCGGCTAAGGCCACTAGCTTCACGGTGTCCCTGTCAGGTCAGCCGGCTGAGACACCCGTCGATGCAGTTGAGATATTTCTCCACCCGTCGGACGGGCTGTCGACTGGAGAAGCAGACAACCCTTCTTCACCGGTTCCCCCGGTGGAAACAGAGGACTTGCCTGTGCCTCCTGTGCTGGAGTCCCCAGTTAAGGTTCCTGAGCCAGGGGAGGAAGGGGTTTCCCCCGCTCCCTCCCATACCCACCCTCGGAAACACCAAGGGTCTCTGTCTCGGACCTCCTCTCGGTCCAGCCGATTCCGCCGACATCGGCGGTCTCGATCTCGCACTGAGGAAGCGGCGGCACGCTCATCCTCGTCATCGTCCTCCGAGGAGGATAGGCTCCTGCACAAGATGAAGTACGGCGCTCGAAGATTTGATGTGGCAACAGCTCCTTTTGACGGGAACAAGCAGACTCCATCGCCTTCCCTGGCCATTAAGTGGCTGTCACTGAGCGGCGAAACAACCCCTTGTGGTCATCGAAGAGCGAAACCGCGCGGTTGTTCGGCCAAAACCAGCTGTACCACCCATTGTGGTGGAACTCCGCCTCCATGACCAATAACTGGGGCTCCGACCAAGAGTCTTAGTCGAGTCATGGGTTGCCCCATCGGTTGATCGGTCACCCTCGCTCCCAGTCGTCCTCGGCAGGTAGAGGGTGGCTCGGCCCTCAGCAGCTGTTTGCAGACTCCTCGGAGTCTGCGATGACTCTTCCTTGTTCTCTAGGCCTCTCTGCCTGGAGTCCTCTGGGGACAGTCGGTGGGCGAGGCCCATCCTCGTTCATGGGTTTGCTTGGCTCATCTCAGAATCTACAGAGATGAAGCTCGAACCCGTGTCAAAGCGGGCAATGTCCCCTCCGGAGATACTGGACCGAGGGATCTCTCTAGGGCCTTTCCTGTGGCCGAAGCCATTGTTGGTCCAGCCCTGGAGCTATGGCAGCGGCCGGCTTATCCGCTCCTTGGCCAGGATGGTCAGAAGTATGCCTTTCCACCCGCTCACTCTCTGGATTCTTGGAGCACCCCTCTGCGGAGGGTTGGTGACAGACAGTGTATTCGGCGATCCGGAAGCCCTCGGGGCGATGGACAAGCCATCCAGTAAAGAGTCAAGAAACTGGACTACTCCGGGCGTAAAGTTTACACCATCCTCCTTAGGCCTTCATCAGGCCAGTTCGGCTGTACTAATGGCACACTTTTCCACGCCTTTGGGCTCCCTGGATGAGGTGATTCCTCATCTCCTGGCTGACCTCCAGACTATGGTCAAGCAGGTGCGGGATCAGGGAAGGGCAGTGGCAAAGCAACAGCTCCAAACTGCTCTTGACATTGGAGACTCTTGTGACTGGTCAGTAGCGGCCGCAGTGGCCATGCGCCGCAGAGCTTGGCTGCGGATCTCCACCTTCATGGCGGATACCCAGCACAAGCTGGCAGACGTTCCCTTCCTGGGTACCGACTTGTTTGGCCCAGGGTGGAGGGTCATTTGCAGAGGATCGAGAAGTTCAGTGCCACCTTGGACTCTGTCATGTCTGCCCAGAAGGACAAAGGCCACCAGCAGCAGTGAAGCCCTTTCTGCCTTCTGCCCCTGTGGCAGTCCGGCCTGGCAACACCAGCATCAGGGCCTTGAGCTCGCTCTTGGCACCCAAAGACAAGCCTGCAGCTTCCTCTAGCAGGAAGCCGGGAGGAAAAGGCCAGAGGGTCCCTCGGCCGGTCCTTCCTCCAAGCCTGCCCAGTGATTGGTTGAGGGGTGCCACTCCCAGCCTAGTCACCCCCTTCCGGTTCCCCGATGGAAGGCAGCCGCCACTTCTTTCCACCTGGTCCACTATCACCGCGGACCGCTGGGTGTTGGAAGTGGTAGGAAAGGTCTGCCTCTGGAATTTGAACAGGCCCACCCTATCGAGGCCGTGCATGCCCATGGTGCTATCGAGTCCCCAGCCTCTTTAAGCTCGTTGAGCCGACATTGCTGCTCCTCTAAAAGGAGGTGATCAGGGAGGCAGCGGATCCTCCACCAGACCCAGGGTTTGTGTCCTCCAGGTATTTCCTGGTCCCGAAGCGGACAGGGCTGGTGCCCCATTCTAACCTACACGACCTGAACAAGTTCCTAAGGTCTCGAACCTTCAGGATGGTCACTCTGGCACAGATCATTCCCATCTTTGGAGCAGGGTGTGTGGTTCTGTTCTCTGGACCTCCAGAGCAGTTCTTTCACGTCCCAATCCGTCAGTCCATGGCCGATTCCTTTGCTTCAGAGCGCAGTGGTCCCTTCTGAGTTCTGGGCCATGCCCTCGACCTCTCTCCAGCTCCCAGGGTCTTCACCAAATGCATGGCAGTGGTGACCGCATTCCTCCGGCGCCCGAAGGGTCGGGTGTACCCTACCTGGATGACTTGCTGATTGCAGCCTCAGGCTGGAGGTGGCGGTCCAAATATGGCCCTCCAGGTCTGCTCTCTGGCCGCCTCCATCAATGAGGCCAAATCAGAACTCGTGCCAACACAGGTGATTCTATTCATCGGGGCAGAGCTCAACTCTCTGAGCCAGAGCATGGCTCTTAGCGGACAGGGCAGAGGTTCTTCCCTCCTTTGCCCAGTCATTTCTGGTTGGGCAATTGCGCCCTGCCCGGGACTTCCTGCGCCTTCTGGGCCTCATGGCGGCCTGCACCAGCATGGTCCGTTGGGCCCGCTGGCACATGCGTCCCGCCAATGGTCACTGCGCTCTGGTCTTCTGGATCAGCCAGTGGCGGTGACCCAGGAGATGTGGAATGTGCTCCAGTGGTGGATCGTTCAGCTCATCTGCAGGAGGGCATCCCGTTTGTCCGCCCCAAGCAGACGGTCATTCTAACGACCGATGCCTCTCTGTTGGGTTGGGGTGCCCATCTGGGGGAGTACAGAGCGCATGGCCTCTGTCCCCTCAGGAGTCTCGATGCCACATCAACCTGCTGGAGCTTCGAGTGGTCCAACTAGCCCTCACGGCCTTCGCTCCGTTTTTATACGGGGTCAAATGGTCCAGGTCCAGATGGGCAATACCACGACAATGTACTACCCTAAGCCGCCAGGCGGGGCGCTCCTTGCCCTGTACAAGAAGCTCTCCGCACTTGGTCCCTTGTGAGCAGCCTGGAGGTGGATCTCCTAACCATCCATGTGGCGGGAGCCTCCAACACTCTGGCCAATGCCCTAAGCCGGATAGGTGCTGCATCTCACGAGTGGTCTCTCCTGCCAGAGGTAGTACACGATCTGTTCTCCCTCTGGGGCCACCTCAAGTGGACCTGTTTGCCTCAGGGAGAATGTGAAGCTGAGGCTGTTTCATGCCGCCCCCCTCAGCAGGGCTCGCTGCAGGGATGCCTTCTTGAGGCCGTGGAACGGGCCTCTTCTATGCCTTGACCCACAAGGTGCATCTCAAGGCGAGGAGGGACAAGGCGCAGGTGATTCTGGTAGCCCCAGACTGGCCCTGCCAGTTCTGGTATCCAGATCTCCTCCGCCTCAGCTGCAGGCTACTGAGGTGGCTTCCAGCCCTCCCGGACCTGATCTCAGTCAACCAGGGGAAGGTACTCCACCTGGACCTTCAATCCCTGCACCTGTCTGCCTGGTTCCTGAGCGGCTAGAGTTCCAGGCCTTGGGTCTTACCGACGAGGTCCTCAACGTTGTTGAGGCATCCCATAAGGAGTCGACCAGAAAATGCTATGCCTTCAAATGTAAGAGATTCTCCATTTGGTGTCAGGATAAGGGGTTGGACCCTTCCTCCTGTTCCTTGGCCAGCATTCTAGACTACCTGTGGTCCCTTTCTCAGCTAGGGCTTTGGTCGACGACCCTTAAGGTGCACCTGGCAGCCATCTCTGCTTACCGGGCGCGGGCCGGGAAGCAGTCGGTGGCGCAGGAGAAGGTGGTTGGGTGCTTTTTCAAAGGCCTTGATCACATATTCCCTCTGGTGCGAGAACCTCCACCTCCGTGGGATCTACTGCTGATATTGGCTAGGCTCATGGGCAAGCCATTCGAACCGATGCACAGTGTGACATCTCTCACCTGTTGTGAAGACTGCCTTCTTGGTGACTGTCACGTCAGCCAGAAGGATGGGAGAAACTCAAGCGCTTTCCATAGTCTCCTTATCTGGTCTTCCACAGGGACAAAGTTGTTCTACCCCGAAATTCATTCCGAAGGTGGGGTCAGTTCCCTAACCAGTGTTGACTCTGCTGGTGATCTTCCTTGTCAATCTTCACCATTCATTACTTCCTGGGTGTTAGCGGAGCACGCACCGCACAGGAAACTTTTTTTTTTTTAAAAGTTTGCCTAAGGCACCGCCCTCGAGAGTGGCGTCATCTTGGCGGCGTTAAGTGACCGACTCCTCCTCCAACTCAGTTCTGTTTCTCCGCCATCGAGGGCAGCACCTGTCCACGCGTGGCCTGGTAGTTGTAGTAGTTTCCGACTCCGTTTTCCTGACACTCGACGCCCGATACAGTAAGACTGTTCTTTTCTTTCTTTAGGCGCGGGTGTATTTCCTACTGTTTTGGTCTCGTTGGTTTGGCGTTATGTCCGGTTCTGGAGCTAAGCGTTCTTGGAACAGGCGCGCCCTATGTCGGTGCTCCTGTGGCGGCATTTCTCCGTCTCGGACCAGCATAGCGTTTGCCTCGTTGCCTGGGACCCAACCATGATATGGATTCGTGCGACGCCTGTTTCTCGATGGACCGTCGCGTCCTCGAAGTCCGCGCGTTCAAGCTCGGCAAGGCCCCGCCGACTTTCGAGGGGCAGGCGTCGCTCCACGGGAATCTCGGGCGAGATCTTTAGCCCTTCCGGGTCCCTCCGAGCCTACTCTGATCTGAGGAGGAGGGTTTCCTCATCCTATCTTGCAGGAGGAGGCCCTTCGCGGTGTTGGGGAGCGTCGTAGCCCCTTCCGGGGGCCACTTGGCGCTGACACCGCCTCGGCAGTCACCTCTTGGGTGCAGGCTCCCCGATGTCGAGCCCTTGGCTTTTGGGCCTGGCAGGTGGACCCTCGGCGCCGTTCCCGGATCCGTGCGGTGATCGGCGGCGCCGTTCCCAACGCCAACGGATCGGCGCGTTCGCGGCGCTAGTGATCGAGGCGCCGCTTTGCATCGGCGCCCGGTGATTGGGCGGGCGCTGTTGGCGATGCCGATTTTGGCCTCGGCGCTATTCGCGGTGCCGGTGGACATAACAGCACCGTCGGCGGTGCCGCTCCGCCTCCTGACACTGCGGCGGTGCGTTGGCCTTCCCCTTCCCGGGTGGTGCGGGCCTGCGGGCAGCTGGGGGTGTGGAACCAAACCTTCCTGCTACCCGGCGTGGGGCGGCGCGTCGCCCTTGGTACGGGGCGTCGCCTCGGGACCCCTGGGGTGGCCAGCATCGAGGTCCTGCTGGTCTCGTCCTCCTCGGAGGGCCGACTCAGATGTGGACCCATCCTGGCACCCATTCTTCGGATCTGGGTCCTCGGTGGCTAGGGGTACCAGGCGGCAGCAGGCCCTCCCTCTGTCCCCCTACCGTCGTCTCCTGGGGTTCCTCGGCTGGGGGTGGCGAGAGTCCGGGGGCAGGCGTGGGGGTGACGGAGGGCTCCCCTCTCTGGAGCTCGGTGGCGGCTACCCCAGGTGCTGTTGCCTCCTCTAGGGACAGGGGACATTGCAGTCGGGAGGAGGCCTCTCGGAATCCGAGGGTTGAGGGGCAGGCGGCCTGCTGCCCGGTTGTCTTCGGCCACCTCAGGGGGTGGCCAGGAGCACGTAGTGCAGAGCCCGTCCTCCCCAGGGTTCTAGGGTGTCCTCTGGCGTTTGTGCGGGCTGCCCTTCTGGATCCATGCAGTCCAGGCGTCGTCGCAGGGAGTTTCTCCCCAGGGCTCTTCCAGGCTCCGCTTCCCCAGAGTTCCGTTCTGCGGCCTGGTTTGATATCCGGGATCCCTCCTACTAGGGCTCCTTTCCCCGGATTCCAGAGCCCTCGCAGAGAGCAGTTGCCTCCTCGGAGGTGCCCCTCTCCCATCTCTCTGCCTTCACCACCCCCGCTCCCGGGCCATGTCGGTCCTACGGGTCCGTTATCCTGGGAGCAGTTCAGAGGTTCTGCAGCAGCCTTCCCCTCATATGTTAGATACATGCATGAGCGGGTCTTTCGACTCTCCCCACCGCCGCAGGAATCCTCTGAGCATTCCAGCTCCCCATCATCCTCGTCTCCCTCCTCTGAGGGAGAGGAACCCCCTGCTCATCTGTCCTCCGATCCGGTTCACAGAATATCAGCGTTTCCTCTCGAGGATGGTGAGGGATCTCCAGTTTCCTATGTTGGGAGACAATACCGAGCGGAGGCAGTGAATTCCTTGGTGAATTCAGTGCCCAGCATCTGGTGGTACCTTCCTGGCCTATCCCTTCAGGGGGCGTCTATCCGGTCCTGGCAGTTCCCTGCCGCTTCTTCCCCAGCCCCGGCGGACTGCCAGCGTAGGTATTGTGCCCCCTCTGAGTCTCTAGGTTCCCTTCCCAACCCGTCCTCAGGTTTGGTATACCTGGATACTCCTTCTGGGCGCCGTTGCCTGGCGCACGACCGCCCACCGGATTCGGACTCTCTCCAGTTCGACCGTTGGGGGCGAAGAGTGTTCTCTTCTTCTTGTGCGAGTGCATGTATTGCATCACATCAGGCTCACCATGCTGCCTATAACCGGCATTTGTGGTCGATGATGTCCCAGCTGCTGGCATCTATGCCTGACACTGAGCAAACCAGACAAGCCGTTGCCCTCTCCGCGGTAGGCCTGGAGCTGGCAAGACACCAAGCAAGGGCATCTTATGACGCCAATGAGGTGGCTTCCAGGCTTGCGGGGACAGCGATCTGCATCAAGCCGGACGGCATAGCCGTCTTTCCAGGTTGTCACCCCTGGCCCGGCGTGGGTGATTCGCTCCGCCTTCAGGGACCCGTCTTTCTCTTCAGAGCTAGGGAGACTTTTACAGGGGCTCCCTCCGTCTCTCCTCGTCTTGGGAGGCACCTCCTAGCTCTTCTCCCTTAGGCTTTCTGAATAAGCCAGGGTCTTCTCCTTCTGTTTCTCACCAGCAGAAGGCTGGGGTCTTGTTCCTCAGGGTATTACCTCTTCCCCTCCAGGGAAGAGGGCTTGTACTCACCAGGAAGTAATGAATGGTGAAGATTGACAAGGGAAGATATGAAAATTGCGTACCTACCGTGATTCCTGATCTTCTCTTGTATCTTCTCATTCATTACTACTCCATCCCTACCATCCCTCAGTGGCCTCTTCCTGTGGCTTCTCACCTCCCGTCTCCTTCCTCTCTGCAAAAAAAAAATAAAATTTTTTCTTAAAAACTAGGAAAAATTGCTTAATTAAAAAAAAAAAAAAAAATCCTTGGGGGTGGGGGTGGGGTGGTCAACTTTTCAGAAAAATTAATTACTCTAAGATTAGTGGGCCATCTCGTGGATTGCATTGGTGATCAGACTGCACAACTATCTCTTGCCGTTATCCTGACAAGATATCTCTGGGGTTTTGGCCTGGTTCAGGCTATTCAGTTGATCCTGCAATCCGTGTTCCAGATATTGCCCTGGAATCAAACCCCCCATTCTTGCCCTGCAGAGCAGAGGAAGCGACACGTCTGTTCCTTTTTCTTTTTAAAAAAAAGGAAAAATGCTGAGGGAACTCTTTTCGACTGCTATAGGCACCTTGGTTTTGGGGTCATGCAACCAACCTCAAATTTCTTTTGTAAAAAAAAAAAAAAGGAAAACAAACAAGAAATAGAAGGTAATCTCCCTTCTCGCTAGTTTGCATATTGGTTTCTCCTTTTAAGTGTCCTCCTGGACAATTTTACAGAAGAGCTGTGCTGACTGATATCCAATCCGGCCAGCCTAAGCCTTGGCCAGTCTGTCTGAGTCCCATTTCTATGTAAACGCCTGAAGGCTTACATTTTCCTTTCTAAGTCCCAGGCAGCACTCTCCTGCTGCCTGGAGTTCCTTTCCTCCTCGGGTGTCCTCGAATTCTAGGCCTGTCGCGGCCAGGAACCCGAGGGGGTATCAACTCAATAATGGCATGTTGAGGATAAGGACTATGCCCTCCAGAGTCTGTCTAGCGGGTTTGGTGAACCTTCTCTTCAGCTCTATCTCCGAGGATTCTTGCTTCCCTCTTTGTCGAGCCTTCAGCTCTAAGCTAACTATGCTCGTTGGGCATTCTGGTCCCTTCAACATCCCATCTCTCTCTTCTCTTTCTTTTCTTCTTCTATTTTCTCATCTCCTTACTTTATCTCTCCTCCTAGAGTCGCCAGGTAAGGAGGCCCTGCAGTCCCTAGGCTAGGGATACTTTATCTCCTCTGTCCTTCCTCCATCGGCTTATTCCTTTTTCAGTTCATTCTTCCTTGCTTTGCTATCCCTCGGCTATCTTGCCTCGCTATCTATATTCTCTGCTCTCTTTTGCCTCTCCGGCTCACAGGAAGCTGAGTTGGAGGAGGAGTCGAGTCGCTACTAACGGCCGCCCATGCGACATGGCGTCACTCGAGGGCGGTGCCGTTAGGCAAACTTTTTTTAAAAAAAAAAAAGCTCCCGTGGCGGGTGCGCGCCTCCGCCAACACCCAGTAAGTAATGAATGGTGAGGATACAAGAGAAGATCAGGAATTACGGTAGGTACGTAATTTTCATTTCTACCCCAATCACACCTTGGAGGTCAAATATAGGCTCCATACTCTGGACCCTAGAAGGCTCTCTTATTATAAGGAGGCGGACGGCTAAAGTTCGGGAGAGGTTGGCCAGCTGTTTGTCACCTACTCTGAAGCCGCACCTGGCAGACCTGCAGACAGTAGGCAGGTGGGTCACCTCCATAGATCTCTGCTGTAGGGTGGCGGGCATGGAGCCTCCCAGAGGGATAAGAGCTCATTCTACCTGCCATACCACTGCTTCGGTAGCTGCTTCAAGGGACATCCCTATCCAGGAAATCTGCAGGGCTGCTACCTGGAAGTCAGCACACACCTCCGTGCCCACTACCACATCGACCTTGAGTCACGCCGGGATGTTGGTTTTGGGACCTCGGTTCTCCAGTCCTTATTTCCCAAGTAGAGGGTGTGCGCCTTGCCTCCCTCATCCCAGAGAACTGCTAGGAGTCTGCCAGTAAGTGTGGATAGAACAGCATATCCATGTCCCTAGAAATACAGGTTACTCACCTGTAACAGGAGTTCTAGGAATGGTATATGTTCATCCACACAACCCACCCTACCTCCCCGGCTTCGACGCACAACCTGACTTCCAGCGGGCTAGATCTGGTGTCATGGGGTGGAGCAGAGTGTTTTACCACCCGGTTGGGTGGGAGGAGCCAGCTTGAAGACCTTCCGGCAAGATTTAAAGCGGCAAGGAACCTGCCAGTAAGTGTGGATGAACAACATATACCATTCCTAGAACTCTTGTTAGAGGTGAGTAACGTGTGTGTGTGTGTGTGTGTGTGTGTGTATATGTATGTGTATATTTATGTAATATATACATATATAATTTTTTTAATGGGAAACATTTTCCGTCAACTGAACATTACCATGGTTACATATTCTCACCAACACGGTGTACCTCTTCGATGTATGTCTCTTGGCTACCTCCTCTATCAACGAGGGTACAGGCCTTTTTCACACTCATTTACGGAGCAAAACCACCAGTCGATGACGCCAGTAGATACAACTGAGGCTATTAACAAAATATATGGCATACCCCCTACTATTCAAAGGGGCTTATTTCGTCATCAACTTCGTATTTTACTACAGTCAACATATCAGATTCTTTGGCATCTGCTACACGGGACCCAGAACTGCCGAAGAAGGCATCATACTATCGCCTATGCCTTGTGGATGACCTCGCCAATATTAGAGGCACACCTCAGGGCAGAAGGTAACATGTTTATCATGTTCATATATACATATTTAATAAAGGTATCGCTGTTACAGGCCATTACGGTCACTTCATCGGGATGCCTCTCGGCCTGTTGTGCGCTGGACCCTCTCGTTCCTCCCACGAACAGAGCCTGCTACTACTCACAGAAAAAGAGGAACAAGGAACACATTGAAGCTGACCCGCGACTGCCCCTTAGGACGACTTTCATTAAAAATTTCAGACTGTCTCCTGGTCTTCTCTTCTGGGCCTCGGGATCCCTTTTCCTAAGAGCCGATTGAAGTATATTGAGGCCTTCCCATGAGTATTTATACATCTAGCCACTTTTGAGGTATCACTGTTGCAGACCATTACGGTCATCTCATCAGGATGCCTCTCGCCCTGTTGTGCACTGGACCCTCATGTCCCTCCCATGAACAGGGCCTGCTAATACTCACATGCTGAGAAACGATCAATTTATCCTGATAGTATAATATGGATCATAATATTCTTAGTAAACTTCTACTGCTACATGTGGTCTTTACCTGGCCATAGATAAAAGCCACGGAAACAATAGTGAGTATGTATACATTATAAACCTTATAAATGCTGCAAGACTTATCATTTTCTGTTCCACACTACTTGGACCACAAAATGTGTGCATGTTACAAACCTTATGATTTTTCTTAGATTAACATGTTTGGAATCTCAAAGATGAGATCTAATGGCTCATAATGTGCAAATATACAGATCATTATTTAAACTTCTGTTCACCCGACAGCATAAATAAAGGGCACACCATACTGACATTTCAGGTTTACACCTAACAAGGCTGCAGGCCCTGGCATACTTGGGATCCCCTTGCAAATAAGATTACTAATGCATGATAGAACTGACTATATCACTCTGTTGCATTCCATGTCTTTACCTTAAAACGGGTACAATATTGACTACAACAATACTACCAACTCTAAGAGCCACTATCTGAGGCCGGGAGATCAGAGGGCTGTGGGTTCAGTTCCCACATTTGGCACTTGGGTTAATATCCCAATACTGACACTGTAGTGCAGCATGAGAGGGGTGCTGCACTTCTGAGGTGCCGTCTTTCAGATGAGACGTTAAACTGAGGTCCCATCTTCCTGGATTGGTGGTAGTCCAGGTGGATGTTAAAGATCCCATGGCACTTATCGAAAAGTGTAGGGAAGTTTTATTGAAAAAAAACATAACATCACAAAAAGGAAATACAGAAACAATCAAAGTGTGATTTTATACAAAATGAATAAAAAATCAACATCACACATAAAAAAAGGAAAAAGAAAACAGGATTACCAACAGTTATACACAAATGAAATTTTGCCAAAAGGAATCAACTTTAGGTTTGGAAAATTTAACAACATCTCTAGTTTCAACAGAAGCTAACCTATCCTCAATTTGCAAAAACATGGTATTAAATAATACTGTTTGTTGCTGCAAAACAATTTGGCAGCGAGCTTGCCATAAATAATAATGTATGAAAGAAAAGAAAACATTCAAGGTACTTTTATGATATAAACGCCAAATCCCTGTATAATCACCCAAAACTATGGTTTGATATGAAATATTAACTAAAAAGGGTAAGTTCCAATGTACAGCAGCGTCCTGCCAAAATTTTTGACTGAAGGGACAAGTAACAAAAAAATGAACCATAGTTTCTTCGCAGTTGATACAGGTAGGCCGTAAACAGAATCGTTCTGTAGTGGGTTTATATTTCAAATTACCTCTGACCCCTAACCTACCTTGCATAGAGAGCCAGACAATATCCCAAATATGTGGGGGAATCCTAAAATCTGTTAACTTCCTGAGAGAAAAAAACATTTTAGAGGGTACACAGTCGGAAAGAGAAGAATGCTTTTTGAACCTCAAAACAATGAAATTGTAAAGGGTTTTCTGGAGAAAGTAAGCAAGTGAGAAAATATATTTTCCATTGATGTAATTTTTCAAAGTAGCAATACCATAGAATGGTAAAGAGTCAGACAGTAGGAATTTTGGGGTAAAAGAGACCATTTATTTAAATATCTAGACCATAAAAACTGGGACCAGTACTGCCAGGATATAGTGGCAGGAGACCAGAGATGAAAAAAGGATTCAAACAAAAACAAGGAGTGGTAGGAAACAATGGGGTTAATCATGGCCAACTCTCCCTTATTAATAGGGAGATAAGTAATGTCCCTACGTACAGGGTTCAATCTGTTACCCCATAGCATCTGAAAAAAGAGATTAAAAATTCTTGTTTCCAGATGAAGAAGAGGTGGAAACACATAACTTAAATACAAAAAAAGTAACAAAAATGTTTTAATAATTGCAACCCTTTTTTTTCCCCCCACCAAATTTCCACCCTTTCCAGCGGTGAATCTTAAACTCCCCGATATATAGTTGTTTCTCCCAATTATAGAAGGCTAAATCTCCGCCCCCAAACCAAATACCTAGAATTTTGTGGGGGAAGAAACTGGAATGCCCCTAATATCAGAAGAAACTGAAGGTGTAGATGTAAAAAAAAATAAATAAAAAAAAAAAACTTTTGTTCATATTAAGCTGGGCTCCTGATAATATACCAAAATAAGAAAAAATTTGTAGTGCAGTGGTTAAAGAAAGAATATCTTTAAGTAATAAAGTAACATCATCCGCATATGTGGTTATTTTTTCAAGTGGTAAAGTAGAGGAGGGTGCTAATCCAATAATACTAGTGTCCCATACAATTTGTCTGATCACAGGGTCCAAAACAAAAGAGTACAGAAGCGGACTTAACGGGCAGCCCTGTCTCACTCCGGCAGATGTAGAGATCTCTGTACCAAAAAGACCATTAACCATGGGGACAATAGTGGCGCTCTCATATAAAGATGAAATCCACCTTACAAAGGTTTTGGGATACCATACTGCAAAGTAAGGAGAATAAATAAGTATGGTTAACCTTATCAAAGGCTTTAGCCTGATCTAAAACAACGATATATCCTGAGATTTGACCTGCATGACTAAGTTCAAATAAGTCTCTTAAAAGATATAAATTGTGTTGAATGCATCTGTGAGGAATAAGCAAGTTTGAGCCGGTGTATAAGAAAATCTGCTACCAATAATAATGTATTGTTGAAGATTTTAGCCAAATTTTTAATCGCTATTCAGTAAACTCAAAGGTCTCCAGTTAGATCAAGTTTTGTTCCCTGATTTATATAAGGAAAAAGTAATGAGGTACTAAACCCTGAATGGGAAGTAGAAGAGAACAAAATTAAATACCTTGACAAAAATAAATCATGTGAAAAGAAAATTTCTAAAATCATTAGGATACCATCCCACCCTGGTGAAAGTACCCTTACTTAATTCGAGATAGCCTTTTCTACTTCCTGGGAAGAAATAGGTTGAATTAATGAGGTTACTTGAGAGGTAGGTACTTGAGGAGTGGAGCAGTGAAACTAGAAAAATCAGGCAAGGTTGGTCATACCTATCCTGAAAAGAATCACCAACATATTGAACAAGTGTCAACATTTCCAAATCCTTGTTAATCAAGAGGCCAGTGGGAGAAACAAGCTGGGTCATAAGAGTGGTCTCCAACCGCTGCTTACAGGCCTCAAAGGGATCTGAAGCTGGTGTGTTCCTAGTTCCAAATTTAAATTCCAATTCTAAGGACTTCGCTCTATCATATTGATAAGATTTCATCTGTTCTTTCAAAGCTCGAATTTGAGAAGTCAAATCATGCTTATAGTCAGGAGGAAAGGACATTAACTTATATAGCTGGTTTCGTAAAAGAAGGTATTGCAAATAATTAGAATTAGACTTAGCTTTTCTAAAAGAGAGCATAAGCTGTTTTAGTTCCCTTTTGGTATCCATCCACCAACTCAGTAAATTGGTGTAAGCACAAAAAACAGATTCCCTATAAGCAAAAAAGGTTTCAATCTGGGAAAGGAGGGAAGGACTGTCAAGAAGTGACATATTTAATCTCCAATGATTATATTTTGAAAAAATCTTAGGAGGGAGAGAATGCAAACTGAAGGCACAAAAAAGAATATTATGATCAGAGAATTCTGAAGGCTGAGATCTACAATGAATGGGATGTAATTGTTGAGAAAAGAAAAACATATCAATTCTTGTGGCGTAAATAGATCTATGATAGGTAGCACCATTACCCCTGGGATGTAGTGTATGATAGGCATCCTTCATACTAGTGCCAGACAGAATTTGTGACAAAGCATTAGAATCACAGTATATTTTTTTCTGGGTGACTCCAGACAAAGGGGTATCCAAAGTACAATTAAAATCCTCTCCCCAAATAATATGCATTCTAGTAAAGAGAAATGGCTTAATCTCCCCAAATAATGCAACCCTAGCTAATTTAGTTTGTGGGGCATAAATATTGATGAGACGAAAGAAGTCTCCAAGGGAACCATCCAGAATTAGGGTTCTACCAGGACTAATATCAAGAAGTCGAAATATATGAAAATGAGTGGATTTAAAGAGAATGCCAATCCCATCCGCAGGTTCCAGCCCAAAAGACCAAAACGAAGGTCGCCAGTGCCATCTTTTTTTGATAATGTCCACCTCAGCAAGTGAGGAAAGACGACTTTCCTGACCAAAGATAATGTCCACTGGAAGAGTTGCAAAAAAAAGCCAAAACAGAAATTAGTTTTTTATATGACTTTAAACTGCAAACATTAAAGGATAATAGTTGTAAAGTGGCCATAAAAAAATAGTGTTCAGCAAAGTCCTCCTTTCAGGCTGTTACTGGCCTTCCTTTTTTTTCCTTTCTTACCCCTTTTGTCTTTAGCTAATTCTGTGGATTTACTGTCTTCATCTTCTGTGACTATTTCTGATCTATGTGAAGTATCAGATTCCAAATCCGAGTCCCCAAGATCATCTTGTAAGGGAGAAAAAATATTAGTGGTAGGAATAGGACAGGAGCAGGGATTTTCAGTGAAGACCTGGTAAATCTTCGTCCCGTAACAGTTTCAAAATTGGGGGGGTATAGTGGGCCTGTCAGAAACACCATCCTTCTCAAAATTCTGATCTGGGGTTAGAGAAGGGCCAGAGTTATCCACAAGGGATACTGAATTCGTCACTACCGGAAGATGAGTATCAGGAACTGGTGCAGATTCACTAAGGACAGGATTTTGTAATCTAACTTGAGCTTGAATTACTAAGTCATCATGATCCCATCCTTCAACTGTATTTCTTTTAGCCCAGGGGCATTGATGAAAGGCATGCCCTTTCTCCTCACACAAGTTGCATTGAAAAATATTCTCACAGAGGTCCATCAAATGCCCATACCCCCCACATAGTGAACATTTCATCATGTCACAGGAGCTACTAATATGAGTTCGTGAGCCACATTTATAACAGGCCCGGGGCTGACCACTATAAAACACACTCCTCTACCTTTCCTAAAAAAAAAAAAAAAACTGTTTGGGAGATGGATAACATCAGAATTCACTGAATCAATTTCACTTTGAATTTCCAGCCCCCAGTCCAGATACCCTCTAAGTCTAATAAGGCCTCAGGGGGGCCAAGGATATCTCAGCGTTTTTGCAGCCAGTGGTAAATGTCACTCACATTTACCCCTTCATTCCTGAACATGATAGTGATATACCGGATTTGTGGCCTAGTCAGAGGAATGGCCAAAAAGGGAAGCCATAAAGGAGTAGCTTTTAAAACAGAATACTTCTCCCAAAATTTTTCTAAGCTTTGATTAAGTCTAAAACTAACATCAAAGGAGTCCTCCCCAGAAACATGTATTAGTGCAAACAGATCCGAAGGAATAAATGACAATAGTGCCCTTAAGCAGGGTGTTGGCTACATAGTATCTATTAGGATGGGCACCTAGACCCCCTCTATACCTCAGTCTAACTGCATTCCTCCTGGGAGCTTGTTCAAGCTTATTTTTGAACAAGTCAGCCATAGGAACATGATTAAAGGGTTCAGGGCCATTGTCTTTAATAATCCTATGACATGCTGCAGCAGTATCCCTTGATTTCCCCCCCCCCCCCCCCCGGATGTACTGGGGCCAGAAAATGCCTCAGGGTCTTTCAATAGTAGGTGCGCACCATTAATATCACAGGTAGCAGAAGAACCATCATGAATACCTGAGCTCAGGGAGGTGGCATGCTTAGATGGGAGCAGTGTAACAGGTTACCAGGCAGGGTCAGGAACCCAAGTCCCACAGCAGTTTGAGTCCATCCAGCTTTGGATGAGGAGTCCTCCGTCGACCAGTCCTGAAAGGTGTCAGAATCTTGTGTTGCCAAGCCAAATTGGTGTCTCTCAACCTGAGACGTAGAAGGGTGGTGATCTGTAACAGCGCGAACCTCGGAAGCCACCGAACCATCCGGCGCCATAACCAGAAGCGCGTCATGCAAAAATCCGTCCGTAGGAACAACAGTAGGTGCAGACTCAGAAGTTCCAGCAGCAGAGAAAAGGCAAACAGGACTTGTAGATACAGCAGAGGATACCTCCCGAATCGGCAAGGCATCGATTAACTCCGGAACAACAGGCAGCATCTCCAGGTTAGAAGCCCCATCATCAGAGACAGAAACAGTAGATTCCAAAACAATCTGTAGAGCAATGCTAGCAGGAGCTTCCGTGCTAAGCGTCCATTTCTCACAATACTGCAAAGCTTCTGCCATGCATATGAGCTCTTACAACCCTCTACTAGCCACAGAGCGCCAGCAAGTAGAAATTTCCCGGTGTCCTGGCAGATTTCCCTCATTCATTAAAAATACCACCAAAAGCTTAATCTGGTTGGAGGTCAGTTGGCATTCATCTGTATCCCCCTCCGGTCGTGCCTGAAAATAGGCAAAATTGGTCTAGTGCACTTACCTGGTCAACAAAAAACTAAAATAAATAAAAATTATGAAATACTTTGTTTCATTTCACAACATAGTTTGCTTCTTATGTATCATATTCAAAAATGGATATGTTCCCTAATGAATTGATAGACATGGCAAAAACTGTACTAGCTACATTGTACCACTACAAACTAACATTGTATTTGGGTTACTGTTTAAACTTCAGAACCCAATAGGCTTTACTTACATACTGCCTTTTTCAGTGCATACCACTGAGACCTACCAATTACTCCATTATATGGCTGAAATTCTTCTGATTAATTACAGTATATGATATGCCATACCTGATCGGGTTTACATCTGCTTAAACTCATCTGACGATGTCCAGTAATAGCCAGTCTGGCTTGTTTTCAGCCATAATCTTATAATGAATACTGTAATGAGTACTTGTAGATAGAATACAAAATTCTCTTTATATGCTGATATACTGCTCTCAGTACATACTGGGCCTAAGACCTCATTATATGCTGCCAGAATGCCAAATTAGCCACCACTGCCATTTAACTGCTTGGGAATCTCCCAAGTAATGACTTACTGCAGAGACCGTTCCATGGAAGATGGACCAGTTAGCATAAAGACTTCTGCTGTAATAGTAGATTATGGAATGTCTCTTGCAGTAAGTAACTTCCTCTCTCCGACCCCCTGCCATTCTGCAACAGGGAAAAGCGATATAGGAGGTCTGGGCTTTGGTATCTCGGTTCCGATCAGACCCTCGGCGTGCTGAACCGGTGGGAATGGAGACTACCAGGGACCACCACTTTTATAGGCTGGCCAGAGTGAGGTCATGTGGTTAGTCGCAGACGTGGATACTGCTAGAGAACTGCCGTCTTAGATTGCCACCTATTGGGAACTCCCAGAAGTAATGACATACTGCAAGAGACATTCCTAGATCTACTGTTACTGCAAAAGTCTTTGCATAACTGATCTTTCTTGGAGTGGTATGATCATCCACATGGACACACCCGACCTGCCCTGGGCGCGCACAACTGCTTCCAGTGGGCAAGATCTGGCATCATGGGGCGGAACCGAGGGAGTTACCACCCGGGTGGGTTGGAGGAGCCAGCTTGAAGGTGTTCCGACGAAGTCTTAAAGGGGAAAGGCACTGCCAGAAAGTGTGGATGAACACTGTATACCACTCCTGGAACTGCTGTTACAGTTAAGTAACCTGTTTATCTAGGGAGGTGGATATGTTCTTATACACCAATTATGGAATGTCCCTTTTAAGTATCTTTCCAGAAGTCTTAAAGCTGGTTTGTCCCACTCACCTGGGTGGTATATCCCTCGGCTCCACCCTTGACACCAGATTTTCCTTTCTGCTTGGAAGAATCAGGTTCCCTTCTTATCGCTCCCACGTTGTGTAGGTCCTGGTGCATAAATCTTTGGATTACTTACAAGCTTACACTTAAACTCTTAGTTTCACTGCTTGATCTTCAATCGCGAACGTGATGGAGGAAAAGTCCTTGTATGGGTTCGCCGGTGGCCCAGTGGGCAGAAGATGTCTTGCACTGACCCGCACGCCACATGTCTCATGCCTGGGTCATGATCATGATACCCAGGACCCAGGCTTGCGATTTTTGTTGCTCATTCCAGCTGAACGTGTTAGATGATTGCCTCGCATGATTACAGCTTGGCCAACCTGAGAAACTGAATCTGCTGGTCAAATTTAAAGAGGCCCATTGGGTGGTCTCTGCGACTGCGGGGTCTGCTGAACAACTCTAGCAAATGAAGGCTTTCAAGGAGAAGGTGGTTCGGGCTGCCAACCAGCCCTCTTCAGCATCTGTCCTTGTACCGCTCAGACTGGGCTCTACCTTTACAGGCTCCTTCGAGGAGTTGTGCCAGTCTCTCCCGACCAGGGGGGTGGGGGCCATCTGCTTCACACAGCTCCCGTTACCGTAAAATGGATTCCAAATAGTCAAGAGAGAGGAGTTTCGTTCACGTCGTTCTTGGGATCGAGAGCGGTCTCATTCTCAGGAATCTCCAGTTTTGCGGCTACTGGCTTCACTGTGCCCCTGTCAAGCCAGCCAGTGAAGATGTGGAACGACTATCAAACTGGTCGACCCGTTGTCACTAGATGAGACAGACAATTCCTTGTTCAGGACTCTGGTCCTGACTGGACCTACTGAGGAGGAGACTTGGCTTGCTGGAAACCTATTCACGGGCCATGTGCCTGACCTGGAGGAGCCGCGGGTCTCCCCCGGCTCCTCCTGAGTGCCCCCGTCGGTTGAGGACTGGGTCTTGGTCGCTTCGGCCGACAGGTCGAAAAAGCACATGAATGCCACTCTGGGTGTTCCAAAGAGTGGCTCCATCACTATTCATCCTCTTCCTCCTCTGAAGAGAGAGAGCTTCAGCGCAAGTTGAGTCGATGCTACGAGGATCTTATGTAGCAACTGTGTTAGTGTTGGCTGGTCAAAGTTGACCCCGGCTTCCACGCCGGCCATCACATGGCTGTCTCCCTCTAGGCTGACACAGACTGCAGAGCCGGTGAAAGCCGTCCCGGCTCGGCTGAAACCGGTCTCTCCGCTGATTATAGTGGAACTGCCACCTAAACAGCCTCCCTCTGGGGCTCCTATCAAGGAGCCTTGGCCCACTAAGGGCCTCCTGCACAGGCTGTCGGTCACCACACTGCCCGACCTTGAGTCACGGTGGGTCGAGGTGACTCAGGTGGTGTTCCCATCTGTCCGGACTTCTCAGAGTCTGAGGACTCCTCTTTGCAGTCTCGTCCGTTCAGTGAGGTTTCGCTTGGGGGTGTTTCGGTGGAGGATGGTCCCACATCCTTCACGGGCATTCTCCATCTCATATCCTATTCCACGGGGATGCCTTTGGATCCTGTTCAGAAACTGGCTCAATATCCCCTGATGGATATTCTGGAAAATGGGATTCTCCGACAGCGGTCTTTCTAGTGGCGGAAGCCATTGTTGGCCCGGCCCTGGAGCTTTGGCATCACCTGCCTCATGCCCTGCGTCATCAGCCCGGATGGCCTGCAAGTATGGTTCCCATCTGCTCCCTTTCGGGGTTCATGGAGCACCCCACGGCTGAGGGGTTGGTGACTGAATCTGTGATGCCCTGGCATTTCAGGAGACACTTGAGATCCCCGGGCAGAGTCCAAAAAACTGGACCACTCTGCCAGAAAAGTCTATGCTGCTTTTTCACTTGGTCTCAGTCAGGTGAGCTCGGCTGTCGTCATGGCACACTTCTCCCATGTCCTTCTGTGCTGTCTAGATGATTTGCTGCCTCATCTCACCGTGGACCTTCAGACTACGGCCAAGCAGCTCCAGGATCAAGGTCCAGCTGTGGGAAAACAACAACTCCAGATGGTTCTGGACATTGGGGATTCCTGTGCCCATTCGGTGGCGGCTGCAGTAGCCGTGCACCGCAGTGCCTGGCTGAGGGTCTCTACCTTTATGGCAGACACCCAGCACAGACTGGTGGATATGTCCATTCTAGGCACCGATTTGTTTGGTTCAGGGGTTGATGGTCATCTTCAGTGCATCAAGTCCAGTACCACCTTGGGCTCCGTTGCTTCTGCTCAGAACTAATCTCAGGGTTTCAAAAAAAGTGGAAGCGCAAGCCCTTTTGGCCTTCTGCCCCATAGCCAAACAGACCAAGTACCAATCTGGGCAGCAGCAGTCTCAATCTTGGTGCCCTTGGCCCAAATCAGGGGCTTTGGTGGCCCATAAGACTGGAGGGAGCGGTTCTGGCAGTCCCTCGGACGGATCCTTCTCCTCCAAACCTGCACAGTGACGGGATGGGGATTGCCACCCCCATGCTTGTCATGCCCAGCAGTGGGGGACTGGCTCCGCCACTGCTTTTCTACCTGGTCCGCTGTCAAAATGAACTGCTGAGTCTTGGAAGTGGTCGGCTGGGGGCTGCCTCAGGGATTCGAGCAGTACCCACCATGCCGAGCCCGCGCCCTGTGGGAGAAGGCATCTGTGCACACTTAATCAACTCTGAGACATCACCCAACTACTCTGCAAGGAGGTAGTGGTCAGTCGCCGATCCCCTTGTCAACACAGGGTTCGTTTCCAGGTACTTCCTGGTCCTGAAACTGATGGGGAGCTGGCACCCCATTCTAGATCTGCATGACCTGAACTAGTTTCTCAGGTCTCGCACTTTGAGGATGGTAACTCTGTCTCAGATCATACCATCTCTCGAGCAGAACATGTGGTTTTGCTCCCTGGATCTGCAGGACGTGTTCTTCCACGTCCCGATTCGTCCGTCACACCAAAGGTTCCTTCGCTTCAGGAGAGAGGGAACCCTATATGAGTTCCAAGCCATGCCATTCGGCCTGTCATCTGCCCCCAGGGTCTTCACCAAATGCATTGCAGTGGTGGCGGCCCATCTCCGGCGTTGAAGGGTCAGCGTGTACCCTTATCCGGACGATTGGCTTATAGCGGGTCCCTCCTGACTGGAGGTGGAGAGGTCCAGGGTTCTGGCCCTCCAGACCTGCATTGACCTTGGCCTCCTGGTCCAGCGAGGCTAAGTCAGAACTCTTCACCGTGAGGTGATCTGCTTCATCGGGGCAGAGCTAGACTCCTGCTGAGCCAGACTCCTGGTGGACAGGGCGGAGGGTCTCTCCTCATTTCCTGATCACTTCTGGTTGGGCACTTGTGCCTGCCCGAGACCTCCTGTGACTTGTTTGTTACATGGCAGCCTGCACCTCCATGGTCTGATGTGCCGGGTGACATATGTTCCGTTCAGTCAGTGACTGTCATTTAGACCAGCCAGTCACTGTGGCCCAGATGATGGGATGCTCTCCAGTGGTGGACTGTCCTAGAGCATCTGTAGGAAGGATCCCATTTGTCTACCCTGAGCTGACTGTCATCTTGATGACTGATAACTCTCTCATGGGCTGGGTTGCCCACATGGGGGACCACAGAGTCCATGGGCTCTGGACCCCTGAGAAGTCCTGATGCCACATCAACCGGCTGGAGCTACGAGCAGTTCGGCTGGCGTTGACTGCCTTTGCTCCATTTCTTCGGGGTCAAGTGGTTCAGGTCCAGTTGGACAACACCACGACCATGTACTAGTTCAACAAACAGGGCATACGCACTCCTGGCCTCTCTGCAGGGAAGCTCTCCACATCTGGACCCTTGTGAGCCGACTTGAGGCGGATCTCTAAGCTATTCATGTGACAGGGCCTCAAATCAACTGGGCGGACGTCCTCAGCTGTGTGGTGAGCGTCCATGAGTGATCTCCCCATCCAGAGGGTGTAGTACACAGCTTGTTCTCCCAGTGGGGCACCCATCAGGTGGACCTGTTCGCCTCCAGGGAGAACGCATAGCTGAGGCTGTTTTGTGCCCGTGCCTGTCCCCCCCAAACAGGGCTCGCTGCATGGGGTTCCTTCTCGAGGCTGTAGGCCCCAGTCCTCTCGTGCCTTCCCTTGATTCACAAGATGCTCCTCAAGATCAGGAGGGACAAGGCACAGGTGATCCTGATGGCTCCAGACTGGCCCCACCAGTTTTGGTACCTTGATCTGCTCAGCCTCGGCATCAGGCTCCCAAGGCGTCTCACAGCACTCCCAGACCTGCTCTGTCAGGGGAAGGTCCTTCGCCTGGACTTTCAATCCCTGCACCTGACGGCCTGGTTCCTGAGCAGCTAGAGTTCTAGGCTTTGGGTCTTTCTAAAGATTTACTCACTGTAGTTGAGGCATCTAGGAAGGAATTGACCAGGAAGTGCTGTGCCTTCAAGTGGAAGAGATTCTCAATTTAGTGTCGGGCAGGGGCTGGACCCTCTGTCCTCTCCAGTGGCTAGCATTCTCTCATCTACCTTTAGTCTCTCTCCAAAGGGTCTTCGGTTTATGACTGTTAAGGTGCACCTACTTGCCATCTCTGCTTACTGGGCGTGGGCCGGTCAGCAGACTGCACAGGAGAAGAGTGGTCTGGCATTTCTTCAAGGCCTCACCATATTTCCCCTCCGGTACGTGAACCATCACCACTGTGGGTCTGCTGCTGGTATTGGCAAGCTCATGGATGTCATCCAACCGATGCACAGGAGAGATGTTACACTTGTAGTGAAAGACCGCCTTCCTGGTGACTATCACGTCCGCCCGAAGGATTGGGGAGCTCCAGGTGCTCAGTCTCCTCATCTGGTCTTCCACGGATGCAAGATTGTCCTATGCCCTAACCCAAAGATCTTTGAGTGAGAGCTCTTGCAGCAGGCTATTACCATTAGGACTATACCGCCAGGCACTACGACCCCACGGCAGATGTCTGTCTAGCAGTCTCCAGCGGGGACTACCCGCGACGCTGGCTTCGCCCCGACATTGACCGATGGTGTATCACGGGGCAGTCTCCAACCCCACTCAGTTCTTTCCTGCTGCAGACCCGTTGACTTCGGCTCTTTGGTGAACTACTGGAAGAACTAGCGTTAGTCTCCTTTTCTTTTTGCCTAATTTCCTTGGTGAAAAAGTCCGCTTTTCGTCTCCGTTGCTCTAGGTTGTCTTCACCGTTGTCCACCGAGAAGAAAACAAAGTGCGTCTGTGATCTCCTGATACTGGCGAAGGATAAATACAAGGCTTGTATCTTCTGTCTGGGGCCAGACCATGACACCAAGGCCTGCTTGTTGTGCAGAGGCTTTACTGGTTGGACTAGAATTCGCTTCCTGAAGGCATTCAAAGCCCATCTTCTAGAGTAGCAGGTGGCAGTGATACAGGCCTCACCAGCTGAAAAATCCTCCTCCTCCTCCTCTACTTCTTGCAAGCATAAGGACAAAAAGGACTCTGATTGAAAGTCCCGAGAAAAGGACCAGGTTGATCCAAGGGGCGTTTGTGCTCCCAGTCCCCCTCACCAAAAGAAGCCCTCCTTTGAGTCAAACTCGAGAGGGTTTGACCATTCTTGCCACTCTCAGCACTCTACAGGGTGGCAAGAAGCTTCCATTGCTGCTAAAATGCTGGCGTCTGGGAATAGCAAGCAGGGCTCTGGGTCTCCAGCCCAAACTTCTCTGAAGGTGAAGGCTGTTCCCTTGTAGACGTCCTCCACCACAGGGATCAGGACCTGTACTTCATCCACAGGGACTTCAGTCCCACCATGTAAGGTCCTGATGTCTGCCCCCGGTATGCCGGGTAAGGCCTTGGCTTCCAAGTATCGGGAGTCAGTCACTCGACCGCCGACTCACCCATCCTCAGAGGCCTGCTGCTGTTTCTAAACAGACTGCCCCAAAACCCACCGGCTCCAGCCCGTTGGTCCAGGAATGATTCCTTTGGGCAAGAGCCTCAATATCCGAGCGTTGGCGGTCCACAGGGTGTCCGCAGCGAAAGACAATGGGATCAGTCCACCCTTTCTTAGACCCACAAGACCTCCCCATGTCATCTATTGCGCCTCCCACGCCGGCCCCTTCGCCTTCAGGAGGTTCAAAGCTGCGAGCAGTTCACAAAGGAAGAACTGACTGAACTATTTCAGTTTGGTGGGACAGGTCAAAAGGATGGTGATCTGCCGCAGCCGGACCCAGAACTGGCTCCGGATAAAGAGAACAAAAGTCCGGCTGAGAAACTGTGTTCTCCTAAGCCATCTTCTCCTAAGCCAAGAACAAAGTCTTGCTCATGCAGCTCCATGGACTCCCGTGTGCGAACTTTACACAAAAAGACATCTCCCACGGTCACTTAGTTCTGGCCTCCGTCGCTCCTACAACCGGGGACAGTCATCAAGCCGTCGGCGCTTGACTAACCATCGCCGGTCCCACTCCCGTCGCTGGCCCAACAGCGAGTTTCATTCTCTAGGAAGGCACAGATCCTCCCCAGGATCAGCTTCCCTTTCTTCTAGGGGCTGCGGTTTAGAGCCCAGCTTGGGTTCTGACCAGTATTACTTAGAGGTGAGCTCTTGCAGCAGGTAATACCAATAGGACTAAGGCCGCCAGGCATTGGGGCCCCCATGAAAAATCTTCTAGCCAGCAGTCCCCGCGCCATCTGTTCTTTTCCACCGCCTACCTGCTTATCTCGGCTCCACGGATGCCCAATTTTTCAGTCGACTGTGCTGTTTTCCTCATTGGAACATTCATTTTCAGTCTTCATCATTTTTTTTTTTTTTGATGAATTTGCGTCTTACGTCTCTTTCCACTCTGCACAAGTTGAGAGTCAATGCAGCAGATGCTGGCCAGAGATCTGCCACGGCCTTCTTGATCTGCTCAGGCCCAGACCACCGCCCAAGACTGTGATCAGAAAGGCCTTCAGGGCACTGGCTCATCATCTAGAGAAGCGGTGGCAACTATGCAGTATTCTTCCTCTAGTCTCCCCCCACACAGAGAAGTCGGGAGGGAAACAACACCATCACCAGGAGAAAGACAGGGCTATGTCGGAGTCCTGCCGCAAGTCCCCCCACAAGGCTTGTACTTCCTCAGCCTCCAGCGGGAGGTCAGGGTTGGTCCCACTGGCCACCTCTGGGTCTGGTCCCAAGAAGACATCCTACTCCTCCTCCTCCCACGACGAACAAGGAGTCTTCTTCCTCTGGACTTTCATCTGCCCAGCTCCCCTTGGCTCACCGATCCCATAAACATTCTCATGGATCGACCCAGAGGGAAGGGCCTCTTCCTCTGGCAGGTCTTCAGAATCAGGCCGTAAGTCCAGTGGTTCGTTTGATAAGCACAAACCCTCGGATGACTCTACCAGGCAGGGAGGCCGTCTGGCATCGGATGCCTCTGCCCCTGAAGAAACCTTCGGGCGACAGACGACCGTAAGCCGGACTAGCTCGCCTTCTGACAAAGACCAGGTGGCCCCGGCCGATAATAGGCCGTCTGCCCCTGCTTCTGGAGATCAGTAGCCAGATGAGTCGCAGGCAAAGCTTGATGCCGGGTTGGACTACAGGTCTCCCCCTGATACTGAGCCAGACCTGCAGCCTGATATGGTGATTGAGAAGTCTCCTGACCGGATGCCTGCCCCAGAAGGCCCTAAAGGCCCTGCTCCCGAGCCATCGCACCAGACGCCTGCTCCCCCAGTTGTCCTTCAAGCAGACGTCTGTGTGGTGTTCACCTCCTGGTGGACAACAGTAAAAGGGGGCTTGCTCTACAGGCTTCCGGAGCACCCCCCCGAGCCATTCCCAGGAGAGAGAATCCCAAAACAGACTGAACAGCCTAAACATGTGAGTGTCCAGTGGTAGCAGCAACCTTGAGAAGAAAAGGCTACTTTGTCTACCCTTACCTGGATGACTGGCTTATTTCTGCGTAGTCAGAAGACCAGCTCAACAGTGCCTTGCAAGAAACTATTTTGATGTTCTAACCCCAGGAATCCACCAATATTATTACTCTTGCAGTGCTCCTTTAAATTGGCATCGCTCCAGAGAGAACAGAATGCTGTGCTAATCATGGAATGTTTAGCTTGGGCATCTGTTTTCAAACTGCCTAGTGTCAACTGTCTATATTCTACCTCAGATTTCTTCTCTTTGCTGCAAAGTTCAGATGCCCTGGAGATATCTCTAAGTCAACAGATTCCTGTAGTGCATAGAGCAAAAAAAACTTTGTTTGGTTTATTTTTCATTACTGCCTAGTGTCATTGTTTAGTGTGTTATACAGCATAAGTTTTAAATTTAAACTTGTTTATCGGTTCCTCGTGACTCATTTAAAACCGATGGGCAACCAACCTTTCTTTTTATTTAATCTGATCCTTTTTGGGGGGTTCCGGTTACTCTATTCTTTAATTTCTTCAATTTTATCTGCTTTTGAACAGAGGTTTGTTTTTTTTCTCAGCGGTTTCTCTGTTCCGGATCCAATTGGAGCCGGTAGTTTTTTCACTATCTGTTCCTGAACCGACCGTTTCTCTATTGAAACCGACCGCAAATATTTAAATTTAGAGTATTGTTTGGTTAGTGGTTCCTGTTTTCTAGGTCAGACAAGCCTAAAAAGAAAACGGGACACCCTGGGTTCAAGAATTGCTTGAAGTGTGCAGAGGTGTTTGCCAAGGCAGACAAGTATGATCTTTCCATAATTTGCCTTGGACAACAGCACTTCAGTGAAGACTGTGATATTTGTAAGTCTGTCCCTGTTAAGACAGTAGAGAAACGCAGGGAGAGGCTTAAAAGAAAACTAGAGGAGGGATCCATGGGCTCTAACCAGTCCATCCCCTCTAAGACTGTGGCAGTTCTTTCCAGAGCCTCTAAATCCACCCCGATATGGGTGAGGGCTCTGGCAAGAGAAGCAATCACCTGGCTGACTCCCCGGTGCCTGCCAAGAAATTAAAGAAAACCAAACACACTGGCACCCTGGCTGAAATGCCTCAAGGGGTCCCTCAGGTGCCTATTAATGCTCCTCCTCTTCCTCCTACTGATTTGACACAGGCTTTAGCCTTACTCCAGACTCTGCAGGGTTTACTTATCCCCTCAGCAGCCTGTGATTACTACTGCTAAAAAAAAAAAAAAGCAACTGTTGCTGCCCCTCTCTTGCCTACTGCTACAGTGGCATATGAGGAGGATGACCTGGAAGAGGGAATTGAACATGAGGTATCACCAGAACAGGATTTTGGCTCCCCTCCCAGACCCTGAGAGGATTTCTCTTCCCATTTTTCTTTTGTCAATAAAATGATGGAAACCCTGGATCACCAGACAGCTGAAGAGATCCAGGATGAAGAGGAGGCACAATACATGGAGTTGAAGGGGCTCACACCCTCAGAGCTCCTTTTGTCAATTTACAGATTCTTTAAGAAGGATGTTTTAGAAATCCTAAAGGCTCCCAATACAGTCATACCACAGACAAAAGTATGACAAGAAGAATCAGATCTGGTACTGACCCACTTCGGTGGCGTCACCGAGCAATGCGCCACACTGAAACATAGCTCAGAGCCCCTGAGCCAAAACCAGATTGGCCAACTACCTCTACAAAAGTTAGGCTACTCTAGCAGTATGGCCAGCCGGGCTAAGTCAAAACCGGGACCATTGAGCTGCTTGAAACAACAGAAGCTAGATATTAAAGTCCGAGGCGCGAACAGGGTTCCCCCATCGGCAAGGCCGCCTGAAACCATGGCCCCAGAGCTAGGGAGCAGCTCCTCAGAAGACGAGGAAGATGTTATGATTACCTCTTGGCAGCTTTGCAAAGAGCTGCGGCGACATACACGCTCCATGGACGCCTTCAGAGAGGAAGTAGCGGATAATAAGACGAAATTTCTCCAACACACACAGCAGCTCCAGTCCATTGAGGAATCCCTCTCAGGTCAGTCATAAACTTTGGATTTACATAATGGGGCAATTATACAATTACATAATTGCTCCCAGTTCCTCCTAGAGAGGTTGGAGGATCTGGAGAACTGCTCATGGAGAGTCAATTTAAGAATCCATGGATTACCAGAGCTTACTGAATCGGGGGATAAGCCAGTATTCAAGAGCCTTCTTAAGGAACTGCTAAATTTAGATAAAGATCAGAGCCTACACATCATTTGGTCCATCGTGCTTTAGCGGCCCCGCCTAAGGATCCGAAAGCCAGGCCACGGTCTATAGTGCTTGCATTTTTAGCTTATCATACGAAAGATTATTCTCCTTAAGGCCTGATCTCAGAAAGAAATGATTTTCGGGGACAAAAGACTTTACATCGAGCCAGACTATGCCCCCACAACTATGGTGAGGAGAAAAGTCTGGTTCCTGGTCATCAGGGAGCTTAGAAACAAAGGACTGAAGGCTCGCATGGATTTTCCAGCACAGCTCTGCATTATTTCGGACAGTGGAACCAAAATCTGTGATTCTCCAGCTGAAGCCAGAAAATACCTGGCCTCCCTGGGCATAGCGCTAGACTAAATGGTTACCCCAAGTCTGATTCAAGACCATAGGCAATGGATTCCAGTGAATAAAGGGCCCACAGCAGCTTCTGCAGATACCAACTCTGGATTATGGGCTAAACTTCGAGCTGCAGCCTCAGCGAAGAAATGAACCAGACAGGACTCCTAGTCGGCAGAGGATAGGCGAGATTGTGCTGGCTCCTTTAAGAACTGACATGCTTCTAACAAATGAGACTTTGGGTAACCAACAATGGCTGATTAACGTTTCCTCAAGGTTTGAGAATTGGGGGTGGGGAAGGAAAGTTGATAATGTCTTAAACATTTGATGCATTCACAATACCTTTGCCTACGTAATAGACCAGGGAAAGGGTTTAGATGCTCCCTACCCTAGACCACTGCCAGCCTTCTACTAAGGAGGGGAAGGGTTGATTCCTTGGGGGGTGGGGGGCAGACATAGGAGCAACATGTTCAATTGCCTAAATCTCTTACCCCCCACGCCCTTGTCATAATGTTAATACTATATTTGTGGGGGCGCACTCTGTTGGTGCTTGCAGCATGACACTTGTGCGATCACACCAGTTGCTTTGTGCCCCGATGGCGAGGCGACACAGTACAGAATTTAATTCTGCACTCCCTCCGCTACTTTACATCCGCTGTGTTGGGGGAGATACACGTCACACTCTTAAAGCAGAATGTTCTCATTTTGTTATACTTGTTCTTCTTGTTAATGGTTCACTGGACATGATTGGTCCAAATAATTGTTGCTGTTGTTTTTTGGTTGTGTGCTCATTAGACTTCCCTTGGCAATGCCTGGGCTGTGTGTGTCTCCTTGTATTCTCTCTCCGGGGTTTGATCCAGGGGTGGGGAAAAGCTTCAACAGGCAGCAGATCCCATGCACTCTCTTACACATTTATCATGGGGGACTTGATTATCACATCATATAATGTTAGGGGACTAAACAGCCCTATAAAGAGAGGGAGAGTTGAATAGAATGGGAACTCGTATTGCATTGCTCCAGGAGACGCACCTTACTGAAGGTGAGCACCAAAAGTAACTCCGTAGCTGGGTAGGTCAGGTGTATGCTTCTACCTGCCTGATCCACCCCATTGTAGAAAGCACGGCTATTCTAATACACAAGACATGTCCCATCGAGATCATGGCTTCTCAAACAGACCCGAGGGAGATGCATTTCATTGCAGGCTGGTGTTGGACAATTCTGTATAATTGCTTGTTTGTTTATATGCCCCTAATGACGACAAAGAGGCTGCCTCTTTTTTTTTTTAATGTTTTTAACTACGATACAGTCCACTGATCAACTTTGTATTCTAGGAGGGGACTTTAACGCCATACTGTCTACATCACTGGACATACAAGGGGGCTCCATAAACAAAAAACTGGGGTCAGCGGGACATTCCCTGCACAGAATATCACAGAACCTAGGTCTCGCAGACATATGGCGGAGACTAAATGGGAATTTTATGGATTTCTCACATTTCTCTACGAGACATAATTGCAACAGCAGAAATGACCTCCTCTTTATTACAGAGGAGTGGTTGCATTCAGCGACCGCCTGTCAAATTATGCCTTGCACCCTTTCGGACCACGCCCCAGTTAAGCTCTCACTAAAACTAATGCCCCAAATTTGTAACTCCCGCTGGAGACTGAATGTGGGTCTCCTTAACGACCGGGAGTTTAAAGACCTGATGATCAGCACTATTCAGACATATGAACCGGAAAATCCAGTGGAGACGACCTCCCATGTGGTGAGATGGGATGTTCTAAAGGCTGTGCTCAGAGGCACCATCATAGAGTACTCCTCACTTGCTAAACATTGCAGGGAGCAAAAGAGGGTGGAACTGGAAAGGAAACTAGAAGAATTGGAATTCATACACACAATTTCATTAAATAAACAGACACAAGTCCTAGCTGAAGCACTAGGCCTTGGAACCGTCTTGGAGCTTACACAGAAGCATCTTATAGAAGAGCTCAAACATACATACTATGAGGCGGTAATAGGGTGGGAGCTTCTTACAGCCACACTTGGGCAACAGCAGCTAAGTAGACTGATCCTCAGACTTGGGGACCAGTCAGATGCTGGAAGGATAGTCTCTCACCCGAAGAAAACAAAGGAATTTACTGATTTTTTTTATTAAAAAAAAAAACAAAAAAACTGTACTCCCAGGAACCTATTTGGACTTCGGACGAAAGGTCTCTTCCTTTTTTGATGGGTTAGACTTAAGAATCCTCTACTTAATCAGCCCTTGAGCACCTAGATGCGCCCATCTCGAGGCCCGAACGTGTAGCTCAAATCTCAAAAGTGAAGAACAGCAAAGCAGCCGGGCCTGATGGATTTCCCTCTGAGTTTTTAAAAACTTTGCTGACCTTCTTCTGCCACTCTTGCTCCCAGCGTGCGAGGAGAGCATGGATTGGGAGGGGGGCTTTTCTGACTTGTGGCAGCCTGCTCACATTTCAGTAATCCACAAAGGAGGGCAAAGGCCAATTGGAATGTGGCTTTTATAGGCCCATCTCCCTTTTAAATGTGGACAAGTTGTTCACGGGATTGTTAGCAGGGAGGCTTCTAACCCACATTACCTCTCTGGTACACGAAGACCAGACGTGCTTTATTACAGGATGATACCTATTTGATAAAATCAGGAGACTCCTTAAAATTATTCCCTCCCAAATCAAAAGAACTTTCAGATAGCTATAGCCATGGATGCAGAGAAAACATTTGATACGGTGAATTGGAATTTTCTAAAAGCCTCTATGGAGAAAATTAATTTTGGCCCTAAATTCTTACATACACTCACTATACTCCAGACCACCAGTGTTGGTGAGGGTGAATGGGATAAGCTTTTCTTGTTTTCCCCTAGCCAGAGGCACCCGGCAGGGATGCCCTCTCCACTTCTCTTTACCCTCTTCTTGGAGCCGCTGGCTAATAAGGTCACAGAGTTTAGATGTCTCGGGGATCATTTGGGGGGGGAGTGAAACAAAAACTCACTATATGCAGATGACTCCATATTCTTTTTGTCCACCCCGGAAAAATCGACCCCAGTCCTTTGGAGAGAGATCTGGCTATAAAATAAACTTAAAATCTGAGGCTTTGGTTATAAGTGGTATGGTTCCCTGGGGATTCGAGGATAGTTTCCCGTTCAGTTGGGCCCCTAAGGGCAAAATCAGATATCTCGGAATTCAAATATCCATAGACCTCTCAAAATTGTTTGCCCTCAATTACGGACGACTTTGGGACCAGGTGAAACGAGATTTGGCCAGGTGGCGCCTCCTCCCCCTTTCCTTGGCTGAATTTCGACCCTCAAGATGAATATTCTCCCTCGATTTTTGTTCCTGTTCCAATGTCTTCCATTGAAATTGCCAATCTCCTTTTGGAACAGGCTGACAGAGGGGTGATGAGGGTTTATCTGGCAACATAAGAAACCCCGAGTAACCAGACGCCTACTCTTCCTTCCCTGTGAGAAGGGTGGCCTGGCCCTACCCAATTTTTATTTTTACTACTTAGCTGCTCAGATGATCCCTGTTCTTTCATGGGCCAAGAAGCGGACCGGTTCCAGATGGGATGAGATGGAGGATGGATTACTGGACGGGAGACCACTTTATACTCTAGCACTGTTTCTTACCTACCCCATCCTTGGAATATCAACAACTTAAAACAGATGGGTGAGCGAGGGCTGCTTGTTTTACTGAAGATTAGAAACTCACGAACACCCCAGACAGAGTAGGCCCACTATCCTTAAATAGGTATGACCCGGACTTTTCCTGCCCATGTTGGATCTGGGGTTTGCTGGATGGGCCAGAAGGGAATAACTAGGATCACACAACTAATTGAGGGAGTTCAGTGTATTTTCATTTTAGAGAGCAAAGATAAGTCTGGTTGGGATAACAGAGATTTTCAGATTTATTCAGGTCAGACACTTCATACATTTTCAGATCATCTTAAGATTAACAGACCATACTCTGCTTGGGAGCAGTTCCTGTATGGGTAGTGATCATTTCTGCTAAGGTCAAACCAGTCACAATTTATATAGTCTGCTGGGGGGGATCCTTGCTCCAACATGAAATACTTTGGGGAGAGAGAGCGGGCATTACACTCGGAGAAGCAGACTGGATACAAAAGATTGAAAGTGGGCTGGAAGGTAACCTTCTCTCTAGTATGGTGTGAGTTCTACTAGAAGATTCTTGTCTTTTTTTTTTTTTTTTTAATAGAGTCCCCAGTCATCCAACATTATACAGGGGATGCCTCATGTTGGAGAATGCAGGGAGGGTAGTCACTGGTATATTTTTGGGCTTGCCACAATTGACCATGTTTTGGAATTATTTGGATGAGGTAGTGGGACACATTCTAGGTGTCACAATCCTCGCACCTTTGAGGATTGGATCCTTGGGATCCCCTATAGCCCTTGCGGTTAAAGGTGACTGTTGAAAGGTGACAGTCGTGCTCTAGCGGTGGCATTAAAATGCATCCCTTCCAGATGGCTGAGTAGGGCCCCCACCCTTGCAGAATGGATCAAAAGGATGAAGGAAGTGGTACTGATGGAGTTTCTAACGGCCAGACTAAGGCTGCAACAAGATCTGCACCTACAGCGTTGGTGACGATGGGAATCCTGGTTACTGCAAAGCGGGGAATAAGAATGGGCATTTTGCTCTTCCCCATTTTTTTTGGGGGGGGGGGCAGAGGCCAAATCACATTAGACACCCTCGGGCACTTCGGTTTGTTTATACTGATGGGTACTATTAATCGTTGGGGAGTTTTATACGACACACAACCTAACTGTTAGGGCCTGTGTTGAAGCCCTAGATACGTTCTGTTAATTTTACTGTGTTTTGACACCAGTGTTTAAATGAAGTCTGTGAAATCTGGGACTTGATTTAATACTCTTTGTAGTATCTAGTTAATTTAATAATTCGTATGGATTATCAGTAAGTGAAGAATTTTTTTTCTGATGTCTTAACTGTTACCTGTATATGTCTTCTTTAGATGTACTTTGTTATAGCTAACATATGTTTTTCTAGATCATAACTGTATATCTGCATTAATTAAGCTCTTAATAAAGCTGAGTTTAAAAAAAAAAAAAAATCTGGTGCTGAATTTTGTTTGTCACCCAGACCACCAGGGTATTGTACAGCAGGCTGCCTGTGAGAAGGCCAAAACTCCCTTATTCTCTCACCCCTGAAGGATACGAGAGAGGTGGACAGCATGGCAAAAAGAGGTACTTTCTCGGCATCCCTGGCAATTGCCAAGCCATAGCCACCAGACTTATGCAGCCCTTTATCAAAGCTCTCTGGCAGTCAGTAGTGGATAGTGCTGAGGCTAACCCTCTAACAGTGTCAAAACTGCTAGACACAGCAAAATTGGGCTTGAGGCTTTCAAATACCAGATCTTGCTTGAGGGCTCTTGCAGTAGGTAATTACATATAGAACGTGACAGGACCCACGGAAAATTTCTAACCGCCCCCATGTCAGGTGACTGGCGTCAGGAGGCCGTATAAAGGGCGGTCCTCACGCCCGCCTCCAGTTCTTTCCCCGCTAGCTTATGCCAGCGCCACGGAAAGTTCCTGCTCGTCAGGCCCTTTGTTGTTATTTTAGAGTTTTTTCGCTTTCTAGGGACATGGATATGTTGTTCATCCACACTGTCTGGCGGGTTCCTTGCCGCTTTAAATCTTGCCGGAAGGTCTTCAACCTGGCTTCTCCCACCCACCCGGGTGGTAAAACTCTCGGCTCCGCCCCATGATGCCAGATCTTCCTTACCGCTTGGAAGCTCAGGTTCCCTCCTTAACGCTCTGTGTGATAGACTGGATCCTAATTCTTCGGTTCGTCCGAAACTCTTTTTAAAATTTTCAAGACTGGTCTTCCCTTTTCCCTCGCGGCTCACGATGGACAGATCGACTCCCGGTTTTTGGCGGTGCCCGTGTGGGCAGAAGATGTCGAGGACGGATCCGCACTCCACGTGTGTCTACTACCTCGGCCTAGAACATGACCCGCAGGCCTGAGAGTCTTGCTGTTCGTTTTCGGCCAACGTCTTGGAGGACCACGCTGCCCGGTTGAAGCTCGGGCGCCCCGAGAAGCGCTACCTGCCTGTTAAGTCGAAAGAGGCCTGTTAGGCACTTACTGCGGCTGGCTCGGCTGAGCAGCTTGAGCAGATGATCGCCCTCGAGGAGGAGGCGGCCCAGGCCGCATCTTCTTCCTTGGTCTCGGCATTTATCCCGCTCGCCTTGGGTACCTCATATTCTGCTTCATTCAAGGAGCGTTGCCATTCCCTTTCCACGAAGGGAGAGGGGCCATCGGGACATTCCTCTCGGTCCAAGAAGAAGGATCCCAAGGGTAAGTCCCATCGTCGGCGTTCATGGGAGCGGGAGAGGTCCTCTTTCCCGGGCAGCTGACCGTCGACTTTGGTCTAGGTTGTGGCTAAGGTTGCTGGCTTCAAGGCGTCCCCGTCAGGTCAGCCGGCCGAGACAGCCGTTGGCCTTGATCGAGATTTTCTCGACCCGTCGTGCGGTTTGTCGACTGGTGAGGCTGACAACCCGTCTTGCGGTTCCCTGGTAGAAACCGAGGCTTTACCTGCGCCATCGGTGCAGCACTGCCAGTTAAAGCGTCCAAGCCGAGGAGGAGCGGGTGTCCCTGCTCCTCCCAGGCCGTCCTGGACACACGAGGTTCTCGGTCTCAGTCTCCCGGAACTCTTCAGAGGTCCAACCCGATCCGCCGTCGGCGGTCTCGGTCTCTCTGCACGAGTGGCGCGGCGCCGCTCCTCCTCGTCTTCCTCTTCGGATGAGGAGGGCTTGGCGCAAATTGCATCGACACTATGAGGAGCTGATATGGCAGCAGTTACTTTTGTCGGGGCTAAGTTGACTCTGATGCCTTCCCGGCCATCAAGTGGCTGTCACCCGATCGGCCAAAGCAACCTCTGCTGCAGTCAAGATGTCCATGTCTGGGCCAGTTGTTCGGCCTAAACTTGCTGCCCACTGATTGTGGTGGAACCTCCGCCTCCACAACCAAAATCGGGGCACCGACCAAGGACTCTCGGTCGGTTCAAGGCTGCCCACAGGGTGTCGGTCACCCTCACTCCCGACCGTCCTCGGCAGGTGGAGGGTGGCTCAGGCCCTAGGCAGCTCTTCGGAGTCCGACGACTCCTCCCTGTTCTCCAGGCAGGTTGACCTGGAGTCCTCCGGGGCCAGTCACTGGACGAAAGCCCATCGTCCTTTATGGGTCTGCTTCGGCTCATCTCTGAATCCACTGGGATGCAGCTCGAGCCCGTGTCCAAACGGGCCAAGTATCCCCTGACGGAGATGCTGGACCGAGGGGATTCACCCACGGAGGCCTTTCCTGTGGCTGAGGCCATTGTCGGCCCAGCCTTGGAGCTTTGGCAGCGGCCTGCTTCCTGTCCTGCGCCCTCGGCCAGGATGGCCAGGAAGTATGCGGTCTCTACTGGCTCTCTGCCCGGGTTTTCGGAGCACCCCTCTGCCGAGGGGTTGGTCACCGACAGCGTTTTCCGGTAACACCAGGGCCGTGGACAAGCCCCCCCGACAAGGAGTCCAAAAAGCTAGACTGCGCCGGGCGCAAGGTGTATGCTGCGTCCTCCCTTGGCCTCCGCCAGGCCAGCTCGGCCGTGCTGATGGCACACTTCTCCCACGCCCTCATGGGTTCCCTGGCTGAGGTGATCCCTCATCTCCTGGCCGACCTCCAGACCCGCGGTCAGCCAGGGCCGGGACCAGAGTTAGGGCAGTGGCGGCAGCAGCAGCTCCAGACAGCTCTGGACATAGGGGACTCCTGTGCCAGATCAGTGGCGGCCGCAGTGGCCATGCGCCGCAGGGCATGGCTGAGGATATCCACCTTTACGGCGGATACCCAGCACAAGTTGGCGGATGTCACCTTCTTGGGGACCGACCTCTTGACCCTGGGTGGAAGGTCACCTCCAGCGGATCGAAAAATCCAGTGCCACCCTGGACTCTGTCACCTCCGCCCAGAAGGACAAAGGCCATGATCAGCAGCAGCACAAGTCCTTTCGTCCTTCTGCGCCCTGCGACACGTCTGGCCCAGCAGCACCAGCATCAGGGCCAGCAGGCTCATGTTTGGCATCCCAAACCCAAGCCCGCGGCTTCCTCCAACAGGAAGCAGGGAAGTAAAGGTCCAGGAGGTCCCTCAGCCGGTCCCTCCTCCAAGCCTGCCTAGTGACAGGTTGAGGGGTGTCACCCCCAGCCCCGTCACTCCCCCCTGGGTTCCTCCCATGGGGGGACGGCTCCGCCACTTCCTTTCCACCTGGTCTGCTATCACCACGGACTGCTGGGTGTTGGAGGTGGTAGGAAAGGGCCTGCCTCTGGAGTTCGAGCAGACCCCACCCTTTCGAGCCGTCGCCCCTCGGGGGGGCTACGGGGTCCGCAGCCTCGCTGTCGACCGCCCGAGCTGATGTTGCTCTGCTTCTCGAAAGAGGCGATCAGGAGGTGGCAGATCCTCCTCAGACCGGGGTTTGTGTCCAGGTATTTCCTGGTCCCAAAACAGGCAGGGCTGGCGCCCATTCTCGACCTGCCGACCTGAACAGGTTCCTAAGGTCTCGGACCTTCAGGATAGTCACTCTGGCTCAGATAATCCCATCCTTGGAGCAGGCGTGTGGTTCTGTTCCCTGGACCTCCAGGGCGCATTCTTTCCGTCCCAATCCGTCCGTCTCATCAGAGATTCCTCTGCTTCAAGCGGAGGATCCCTTCACAGTTCGGGCCATGCCTTGGCCTCTCCTAGCTCCCAGGGTCTTCACCAAATGCATGGCAGCGGTGACAGCATTCCTCTGGCGCTGAAGGGTCCGGGTGTACCCCTATCTGGACGACTGGCTGATTGCAGCCCCTCCAGAGCGGAGGTGGAGCGGTCCAGGGATCTGGCCTTCCAGGTTTGCTCTCAGATTGGCCTCCTCATCAACGAGGCCAAGTCGGAACTCGTGCCAAAGCAGGTGATACTTTTCATCGGGGCAGAGCTCGACTCTCTTCAAGCCAGAGCACAGCTCCCGGCGGACAGGGCCGAGGTTCTTTCCTCCTTTGCCCAATCATTTTTGGTTGTGCAATCGCGCCCTGCCCGGGACATCCGGCGCCTCCTGGTCCTCATGGCGGCCTGCACCAGCGTGGTCCGTTGGGCCCGCTGGTACATGCGTCCCCTTCAATGGGGACTGGCCGGCCAGTGGTCACAGCTCTTCGATCCGTTGGATCAGCTAGTGACTGTGATCCAGGGGATGTGGAACGCTCTCCAGTGGTGGACCGTTCGGTACATCTGCAGGAGGGCATCCCGTTTGTCCACGAGCAACCGGTCTCTATGCGACCGATGCCCTCTGATGGGTTGGGGTGCCCATCTGGGGAGCACAGGCGCTGCGGCCTCCTGGTCCCCTCAGGTGTCTGATGCCACATCAACCTGCTGGGGCTTGGCGGTTAATCTGGCCCTCACCGCCTTCGCTCCATTTCTCACGAGGTCAAGTGGTTCAGGTCAGGCGGACAATACCGACGACCATGACTATCTAAACCGCCAGGGCGGGGCCGCTCCATGCCTCTGTGCAGGAAGCTCTGCATTTGGTCACTCGTCGCAGCCTGGGCGGATCTCCTTGCCATTCACGTGGCAGGGCCTCCAACTCCCTGGCTGATGCCCTAAGCCGGATAGGGGCTGCGTCTCACGGGTGGTCTCTCCTGCCGGAGGTAGTACAAGATCTCTTCTCCCACTGGGGCACGTCTCAGGTGGACCTGTTTGCCTCCAGGGAGAATGCGAAGCTGAGACTGTTTCGTGCCTGCCCGCCCCCCTCAGCAGGGCTCGCTGCAGGGGGATGCCTTCTCGAGGCCGTGGACCCCGGGCCTCTTCTGTGCCCTTTCCCCATTTCCCTTGATCCACAAGGTGCTTTCTCAAGGCGAGGAGGGACAAGGCACAGGTGATCCTGTAGCCCCAGACTGGCCCGTCAGTTCTGGTGTCCAAACTCCTCAGTCTCAGCTTCAGGCTCCTGGGCTGCTTCCAGCCTGCCGGACCTGATCTCAGTCAATCAGGGAAGGTATTCCATCAGGACCTTCCAATCCCTGCACCTGACGGCCTGGTTCCTGAGCGGCTAGAGTTCCAGGCCTTGGGTCTTTCTGACGAGGTCCTCAACGTCGTTGAGGCGTCCCGTAAGGAGTCGACCAGAAAATGCTACGCCTTCAAATGGAAGAGATTCTCAGTTTGGTGTCAGGGCAAGGGCCTGGACCCTTCCTCCTGTTCCTTGGCATGCATTCTGGACTACCTGTGGTCCCTTTCTCAGCAAGGGCTTCGGTCGACGACCCTTAAGGTGTCCCTGGCAGCCATCTGTGCTTACCGGGCGCGGGCCGGGAAGCAGTCGGTGGCGCAGGAGGTGGTGGTCAGGTGCTTTTTCAAAGGCCTTGATCACATATCCCCTCCGGTGCGAGAACCTCCACCTCCGTGGGATCTACTGCTGGTATTGGCTAAGTTCATGGGCAGGCCATTGAACCAATGCACAGGTGCAATATCTCCCACCTGTCGTGGAAGACCGCCTTCTTGGTGGCTATCCGTCAGTCAGAAGGATGGGAGCTCAGGCGCTTTCCATCGAGTCTCCTTATCTGGTCTTCCACAGGGACAAGGTTGTCCTGCGCCCCACCCGAAATTCCTTCCGAAGGTGGTGTCGGAGTTTCACCTTAACCAGGTGTTGACTCTGCCGGTGTTCTATCCCAGTCACACCTCGGAGGCCGAATATAGGCTCCATACTTTGGACCCTAGAAGAGCGCTCGCTTATTATAAGGAGCGGACGGCTGAAGTTCAGGGAGAGGTTCACCAGCTGTTTGTCACCTGCGGTGAAGCCGCACCTGGCAGACCTGCAGGCAAGCAGACGATAGGCAGGTGGGTCACCTCCTGCATAGATCTCTGCTATAGGTTGGTGGGCATGGAGCCTCCCAGAGGGATAAGAGCTCATTCTACCCGCCATACCGCTGCATCGGTAGCTGTTTACAGGGACGTCCCTATCCAGGAAATCTGCAGGGCTGCTTCCTGGAAGTCAGTACATACCTTCATCACCACTACAAATGAGCCTTGAGTCCGCGGGATGCTGGTTTTGGGGCCTCGGTTCTCAGTCTTTATTCCCTAAGTAGGGGATGTCTGCCTCCTCCTCCCGGAGACTGCCAGGAGTCTGCCAGACAGTGTGGATGAACAACATATCCATGTCCCTAGAAATACAGGTTACTCACCTGTAACAGGGTTCTAGGAATGGTATATGTTGTTCATCCACAAACCCCTCCATTTCTCCCGGCTTGGGCGCGCACAGCCAGCTTCCAGCGGGCTAGATCTGGCATCATGGGGCGGGCTGAGTTTTACCACCGGGTGGGTGGGAGGAACCAACTTGAAGACCTTCCCGCAAGATTTAAGCGGAAGGAACCTGCCGAACACAGTGTGGATTAACATATACCATTCCTAGAACTCCTGTTACAGGTGAGTAACCTGTATTTTTCTACTATATTAAGTCAGTCATCCCGTCTGTATATGTCTTCCCCTACACACCCTCAAGCACAAAAATAAGTGCGACTTGTGCAGCGCAACTCCTGCTGGGGCTGGCCATTCCACTGTGCCTTTTTGTCTGAGGCCCTGACCATCAAGTTAAGTGCCAGCACTGCCTGAGTTTCAATCGGCCACCCAGGAAGGCGGCAGTCCCTGAAGCCCACATTCTGAAAAGATGAGCTCCATGGAAAGGAACAAAAAACTTGACAGGCGTCAACTTCCCTGAAGCCATCACAAGAGAAGAACAAAGAAAAGCACGGGACAAGGGCTCCCTCTCCACATGACTCCCTCAAGGGTTGCCGTGTTGAAGATAACCCCGGACCGCTCCTCGGCCCGGCGGCAGAAGTTGAAGGCGGCGTTGGCCGCCCACTCTGGCTCGGCTGGGCCCTTCAGGCGCCTGGGATCTAGGAGGCTTCCGCCCCGGCAAAGCTGTGGTTTCCGGCCTACTGGCGTGGTGTCTCCGATGAGCGGACGCGGCTCCTCAGCGTTGCATGGAGAAGGTAGGTAAGTTGACCGACCTTTTGAGGCGGCGCCGACCCCCTCTTCTGCCAGACCAGACGCCCCTCCCCAGCGGCCTGCCTCTGGTAAGGATCTGTCAAGTCGACGCCGCCTCCTCCGACATCCGCCTGATCCCGCTAACAAGACGCATGTCGGTCCGCCCAACGTCTGCACAGCGGATGAGCCAACGCGGACCCTCCCGTCCGTCGTTCTGGCTCCTGCAGCGCCTTGCTGCCCTCCGGGTACCCTGAGTCTCATCAGCTCGACCCCAGGGACTTTTTCCCTCCGTCCCGGGCAAGGTTGAGGTCCTGGTTCCACCTCCGTCTGATCAACCTCCTGCTGATCTGACGTTGGTTCCCTGGACGCCAGTTCAGATGTCGGCACCTCGGACGCTGGCCCCGATGCCGGTAGTGCCGACCCCGGGCGACATCCGGCTTCCAGACGCCGCCCCGACGCTGGGCCCTCCACCCCCCGGGCCTTCTGCTCCAGTTCCACCGGCGGGGCCGTTGCACAAGGGTCGTCTGCTCTGGCAGCTTCCCCGGATCCCGGGCACCCAACCCTGTCATATCAGGCCGCCCGTCGTGCCGGGACCGCGATACCGGCGCCCGGCCTACCGATGCCAGGCTTCCCATCGGCCGGGTTATGGATACTTTCGGCGTTATGGGTATAACCCATACCCTTATCCCCCTCACCTCCTCCTCCTCCACCCCCCAGCGCCAGTGGATTGCAGGAGACTCTAGCCTCCTGGTGGGCTGAGGCCAAGGCTCAGCCCACCAGAGAATGAAGTCGTCTTCCGGCAGCGGTGCGGTTCAGGTTCCGTCGTCTATGGCTACAAACTCCTCTCCTCCTCCAGACTCCAGGGATAAACCCTCTGGGTCCAGAGAGGGCAGGACACGCTTCCCTCGAGGCTTCCCAGGGGTCCGTTCCTCCCCAGATGGGAAAGGAGTCATCTTCTTCAGTTCTTCCTCCTCCTTCTCCTTGGGCGCCTTTGGCCTCTGGCTGCTCCGAGAAGGACTGACGAGCTCGCTGTCCATCAGAGCCCAGGCCAAGGACTCCTCGAAGTCTCTTCCGGTGGATCCTTCTTTCACGGAGCTCCTACATCAAATCCAGGCAGTACATAAATGGCAGTCCTTGGAGCCAGACCCACAGCGGTTGTAACTCGCTGAGCATCTGGATCTGCCCGTCACAGCTCCCACCTTGGTGCCACCCTGGATTGAGCCTCATGCCCATCTTGTTACCAGTATTTGGAAACAACCGTCGGCAATAGCCCCTCTTCCTTGGAAGTCGAACAGGCTATACCAGGCTCCAGAGGGTGTCGACTTTTGAGATTCCCACCCTCGAACTGACTCGGTCGTGATTAGCACCGCTCACGGCCGGTCAGCTAATCCAAAACACCTTAGCTCGTAGCCACCTGATAAAGAATCTCACCTTCTGGACCAGTATGGAAAGATTATTTTCGCTTCTTCCGCTGGGGATCAGGGCCCTGAACTATGTCGGTCACATGGGGGACTACCAGAAGGCAATTCTTTCTGAGGTGGAACCCAAGTTAGACTCCCTGCCGGACTCTCAAGTCAAGCAGGAACTGTCTGACCTTGTCCGCTCTGCACGTTCGGCCAGTCGACACATGCTTCGTGCGACTTACGATGCAGTGGACACTGCTGGACAGAGCTCAACTTTCGCCGTATGCTTATGACGTCATGCTTGGCTCCGTGTGTCAGGGTTGGTCCCGGAAGTGCAGTCCATTATCCAGGAAGCGCCCTTCCGGGGGTCAGTGCTCTTGGGAAGTGATGGGGACATCACCGATCTGCAGGAGAAGGGGACGGTACTAAAGACTGTTCACTCTGTGTACCATCCCCATCAACTGCAGCGCTGTCTCTTTCACAGACGGAATTGGCCAAAAGCGAAACCTCCGGGAAAGCGGGCCACAGAAACGCTGGGCCCCCTCAGCTGCCAAGCCCCCTCCGCCCAAAAAAGCAGTGGGTGCTTCAGCTGCGGCGCTGCCCCACATCAGACTACTCCCCTCTTCCACAGCCTTCGGGCTTCCCGGAGGAATCAGTAGGAGGGAGGTTCTCCCTCCACCTTCCAGGCTGGGAGAGGATAACTGATTCATTGGTGCTCCAACTAGTCGCGGAAGGACACTCAATAGTGTTTCTTCAGAAACCACCTCGTCACCCTCCCCAGAGGTCGTTGTACACTCGGGAACATCATCTTCTGGTCCAGGAAGAGATTTCAGCTCTGTTGCTGAAAGAAGCGATAGAACCTGTTCCCCCTTCTCTCCAGGGAACTGGCTACTATTCCCATTTTTTCCTGGTCCCGAAGAAGACAGGAGATGTAAGACCCATCCTAGATCTCAGTTCCCTGAACCTATTTGTGGAATACAAGAGGTTCAGAATGCTCTCACTGCAGAGCCTTCTGCCCCTCCTCCACTCCCGCCAGTGGATGTGCGCTCTGGATGTGCAGGATGCCTACCTGCATATCTCCATTCGCCCATCCCACAGCATATATCTTTGTTTTGCTTTCCAGGGGGACCACTACCAGTTCAAGGCACTTCCATTTGGCCTCTCCTCGGTTCCCCAAGTATTTACCAAATGCCTGGTTGTGGTGGCGGCCTACCTGCGTACCCATGGAGTGCAGGTTTTCCCGTACCTGGACGACTGGCTCCTGGCGGCCTCGTCCAGGGAGGAACTCCTGCGCTGCCTTTCCCTTACCCAACAGGTCTTTGCCTGCCTGGGTATTACCATCAACCATTCCAAGGTTCATTTGCTCCCATCCCAGAGACTCCAGTATATCGGGGCGATACTGGACACAACCCTAGGCAGGATCTTCCTGCCGCCGGACAGGGCAGCCACTGTTCAGACTCTGGTAACCTGTTGTCCGGCCACAGGTGAGTCACTGCAAGGTCGGTTCTTCGCCGTCTCGGGCTCATGGCGGCTGCTATCCCGACAGTTCCTTGCGCTCGGCTCCTTATAATGGTTTCCCAGTGGAGCCAGCTCCAATGGGATCAATTGCGGATGACTTGGATCAGCTAGTTCTGGCCTCCTCTCCATGGTTCGAGACTTGCAGTGGTGGATGGTCAGAGAACCTGTTTCGCGAGGTTTCATTGTTCATCCCCACCCCCGGGCCCCGGATTCTGACTACAGGTGCCTCGGGTGAAGGTTGGGGAACCCATTTCGGTCCTCATCGGACCCAGGGCTCTTTGTCCAAGCTCGAACAAACCCTTCACATCAATGTGTTAGAGCTTCAGGCAGTACTGTATGCCCTCCAAGCCCTCCACCTGTATCTCCTTCCGGGCCACCTAGCTGTCCAGACGGACAATATGTGTGGTATGGTACATCAACAAACTGGGAAGGACGCTTTCCTACCCTCTTTGCAGGGAAGCAATGAGAGTGTGGGACTGGGCAGTACATCACGACCTTCACCTCACGGCAGTTCATGTTCTGGGAGTTGACAACACCTTAGCAGAGAAGCTGAGTCGCTTGTCTGCTCGGGCCTACGAGTGGGAACTGGATCAAGGGGTCCTAGACGATATCTTCCTACGCTGGGGAACACCACAGGTAGACCTGTTCGTTTCCCCTCAAAACAAAGCTTCCAGTCTTCTGCTCGTTCGTTCATAAGCGAGGCATTTTCTGGAGAGACGCTGTCTCTCTAGATTGGAAGGACAGATTCATCTGTGCCTTTCCCCAATTCCTTTGATCCCAAGGGTCTTGCAGAAACTAGGGTCAGAAGGAGCACAAATGATTCTGATCGCTCCTTCTTGGCCCAGGCAAGTTTGGTTCTCTCTTCTGCAACAATTCTCAGAGGAACCGCCGCTTCCTCTTCCTCTGTCACAAGGTTTGCTGACCCAGGATCAGGGAACCCTGGTCCATCCAGGTCTCAAATCCCTTCAACTTCATGCATGGCTCCTGCAGACATAGCTCAGGCCCGCTTTGGAGTTTCTTCCCAGGTGGCGGAGATTCTGGTGGAGGCTAGGAAACCGTCCACTAGGTCTACCTATGCCATGAAGCGGAAAAGATTCACAATTTGGGCTGCTTCAAAAGACGTTGAGCCTTTCTCCTGCCCTGTTGGTCATTTGCTGGAGTACCTGCGCCCTCTCTTCGATCTGGGTCTTAGTCATTCCTCTCTGAAAGTCCACATGGCGCCTTTCGGCCTATCATGTTCCCTTTGCAGACAGAATATTTTCTCAGCTGGAAGTCTTTAAGACTTTCCTCAGAGGGGTTCTCCACCTGAGACCTCCTATCAGAGTTCCCACCCCTCCTTGGGATTTGAATTTTGTTCTTGAGAAACTAACTCTATCTCCCTTTGAGCCGGCAACTTCCGCAGACTTGACGTTCCTTTCCTGGAAGACACTTTTTCTTGTGGCCATTACCTCTGCTCGAAGGATTTCAGAGCTCCAGGCCCTAATGTGTAAAATTCCATACTTAATTTTCCAAAGGAACGTGTGGCTCTGCGTAGCAATCCTAAGTTTCTCCCCAAGGTGGTAGTGGAATCTACTCTGAACCAGTCCACAGAGTTACCCGCCTTTTTTACGCAGTACTCAATCAGAGGAGTATTTGTTACATACTATGGATGTTCACTGGATTCTGATACTACACTAACAGGGCCGAAGGATGTCAGAAAGACTGATCAACTCTGTCTCTCTTGCTTGAAAAGGAAGGCAATGCTGTTTCTAAGCAATGCCTATCCAAATGGTTAGTTCATTGCATCACTTTCTGTTATGACAAGTACAAGAAGACCCTTCGGGTCAAGTCAGAAACCCTCCACCAGAGGTCGCTGCCTCAGCGACTGTTTCAAAATATTGTCGGTGACAGGCAGTCTGTGCTGCCGCCACCTGGACCTCCGTCCATACCTTTTCGAAACATTACAGTTTGGATATTGCCTCTCGCCGTAAAGTGGGCTTTGGGCTGGCTGTTCTGTAAGGCCTCCTTTCTTAAGGCCTTCACAGCTAGAGGATCTACTCTGAGTAGCTTTCCTCCTCCTGTGTGCTTCTCCTTGTACCAGATTGCTTGGGACTCAGTTCTATATGTAATTACCTACTGCAAGAGCCCTCTTGAAGTAAGATGGTACAGTTACGTAAGAACTTGCTGTAACAGATGTTCGAGAGAGGCTCTTGCAGTAGGTAATACCTTCCCACCCTCCATCCCCCTAAGCTTTTTTAGCTCCTTTTCCATTTAAGAAAATATCCGCTTCTGTCTTGTCCGGCCTTTGTTGGCCCTTGGTGGAAAAGAACTGGAAGGGTGGGCGTGAGGGACCGCCCTTTTATACCGACGTCTCCTGGCGCAGGTCACCTGATGTGGGGGCGGTCCCTCACCAGGGACGGCTGGCTAGAAATTTTTCCGTGGGTCCTGCCGCCTGCCGTCAGTCCTATATGTAATTACCTACTGCAAGAGCCTCCCTTGAAGATCTACTGTTATGGTAAGTTCTTACGTAACTGTGCATCTTACTTTGAGTGGGCTCTTGCGGTAGAATCAATATAGGACTGACTCTAACAGCGGCAGGAAACAAGGAAAAATTCTAGGTAACAGATCCCTGGAGGACCACCCCGATCCAGGTGACCAGCGTCAGGATACGCCGTATGAAGGAGCGGGTCGGACAGCCCTTCCAGTTCTTTCCTGCCGTTAGCTTGTGCAGCGCCTCGCGGAAAAGTTCGTGCTTCATCAGCCCTACCTTCGTCGTTTTTTTTACTGAAAAACTCTATTTTTCGACTAACGTCAGTACTAAGCGTCGGTGTATGTGGTCACCTCCTCGAACCACAAGAATAAGTGCGATTTGTGCGGCCCAACTACCGCCGGGATGGCCACTCCCTGTGCCTGTTCTGCCTAGGCCCGATCACCCGGTCGAAGTGCCATCACTGCCTCAGTTTTAAGCGGCTACCCGAATAGGCGGCAGCAATTCCTGAAGCCCATATTCTAAAGAAAATGAGTTCTATGGAGAAGAGCTCAAAAAACTGAGGCAGGCGTCCACTTCCGCCAAAGGACATCGGAAGAAGGAGAGGCGCCTGGACAAGGGTTCCTCCACCGCATCTCCTTCGGGAGTCGCTGGGGCACGAGTAACATCCCTCGGGATCGCTCCTTGACAGCCGCCTCGGAGGTTTCTGAGGCGTCGGCCCGCCCGTCTGGCTCGCTCGGGCCTTGCAGGCGCCCTCGGGTGGTTGGGCTTCTGCACCTGGTTGGCCGCAGGCTCGCGGCCTTCATCAGGCGACTATAGTAGCTGGGCGTCGGCTCCTCTGACGTCCGCCCGGAAGGGCGGTAAGATGTCCGACCTTCCGGGGTGACCCGCGGCCTCCTCTCCACCGGACCAGGCCGATCACACTACTCGGCCTGCCTCCAGTGACTGCTCTTGTAAGTCGGACGTCTGCTCCTCTGGCGCCCGCCGAGAGCTCGCCACTAAGCCTCACGTCGGCTCGTCTGACGTCCGGCTGGCAAAGGAACAGACTGACCTCCCAACGTCCGTCGTTCCCGGTTCGCCGCAGCCTTCGCTGCCTTCTGGGGAACTAGTCTCCCCAACCTGACCCCGGGGACTTTTCCCCTCCGTCCCCGGGCGAAGCTGGGGATCTTTTGCCTCCGTCAGTCCTTCCTCCATCTCGAGCGCCAGACCTGATGTCGGCTTCCCGGACGCCGGCTCCGACGCCGGCCCCTCCGTCGGTACCTCCGGCACCAGGGCCTCTGCCGTCGGCCTTTCCGACTCCGGGAGATATTCTGCTCCCATCGGGCCCTCCGGGCTCTCCACTATGGACTCGCCCGTCAGGCCTCCGGCCGGATCGTCTGCTCCGGCAGCCGCCCCAGCTCCCGGGTATCCTCAGTCTTATTCGACGCCGGTGTACCCGGGAGCGCAGTATCCGGCGCCACAATGCCCAACGCCGGGCTTCCCAACGCCGCAGTACTCTACGCCACAATACCCGCCACCTCCGGACTCCAGGGTTCTTCCATCTGGGTCCAGAGAAGGGCAGGACACGCTTTCCGGGGGGCTTCCCAAGGGGCACGTTCCTCCCCCGGGTCGGGAAAGGGAGCCTTTCTCTTCTTCCTCCTCTTCACCCTCTGACTCCTCGGACTCTTCCGACGGTTGCTCCAAGAGAGACAACGAGCCTCGCTCTCCGTCGAAACTCAGGCCAAGGACTCCTCCGAAGTCTCCTCCGGAGGATCCTTCTCTTAAGTTGCTTAGAAAAATCCAGGAGGTTCATCAGTGGCACTCCCTGGAACCAGATCCTCAGCGTCTGAAACTTGCTGAACATCTGGATCTGCCCGTGACAGCTCCTACCTTGGTGCCACCCTGGATAGAGCCTCATGCCGACCTTGTTACCACTATATGGAAACAGCCATCGGCCTTAGCCCCACTTCCTAGGAAGTCGAACAGGCTATATCAGGCTCCAGAGGGTGTTGATTTCCTGGATTCTCACCCTCGTGCCGACTCAGTCGTGATTAGCGCTGCTCACGGACGGTCAGCAAACCCTAAACATCTTAGCTCGTCACCTCCTGATAAGGAATCACGCCTTCTGGACCAGTATGGTAGAAAGATTTACGCTTTCTCCACACTGGGGATCAGGGGCCCTGAACTATGTCGGCCATACAGGGGACTACCAGAAGGCCATCCTGACTCAGGTGATAGCCAAACTGGACTCCTTGCCTGACTCCCAAGTCAAGCAGGAGTTGGCTGATCTCATCCACTCTGCTCGTTCGGCCAGTCAACACATGCTACGTGCGACATACGATGCAGTGGACACTGCTGGGCGGAGCTCAGCTTTCGCTGTAGGCCTACGGCGTCATGCTTGGCTCCGTGTGTCGGGTTTGGTCCCGGAGGTGCAGTCTGCTATCCAGGAAGCACCCTTCCGGAGTCGGTGCTTTGGGGGTGATGGCAAGGGACATCACCGATTTGCAGAAGAAGGGACGGCTCTGAAGTCAGTTAATTCCATGTGCCGTCCCCATCAGCAGCAGCGTCGATCCCTTCCATGAAGCGGAATCGGCCAAAGGCCAAAACCCCAGGGAAGGCGGGCTAAAGCAGGCCCCGCAGCTGCCAAGCCCCCTCCCAAAAAGCAGCGGATCCTTCAGCTGCGGCGCTCCCACACCACCTGACTCCTTTCCTCCCACAGCCTCCAGATCCCGGAGGAACAGGTGGGAGGGAGGTTTCCCTCCACCTTCTGGGATGGGAGAGGATAACCCATTCTTGGGTGCTCCTGCTCATAGCAGATGGACACTCCATAGTTTCTTCAGAAACAACCCGCCCACCCCCTCCGAGCCGTCGCATTCCTTGAGAACATCTTCTCTTGGTCCAGGAGGAAATCTAAGGCTCTTCTGCTGAAGCAAGCGATAGCCTGTCCCCCTTCATCTACGAGGGACGGGTTACTATTCCCATTTCTTCCTGGTCCCAAAGAAGACAGGAGAGATCTCAGACCAGTTTTGGATCTTAGTTCCTTGAATCTTTACGTAGAGTACAAAGGTTCAGGATGCTCTTTGCAGAGCCTTCTGCCCCTCCTCCGGCGGGTCAATGGCTTTGTGCTCTGGATATACGCAGGATGCTTATCTGCACATTCCCATTGCCGTCTCGCCATGAATAACTTTGTTTTGCATTCCAGGGGACCACTACCAGTTCAAGCGCTCCTGTTTGGTCTATCCTCAGCCCCAGTATTTGCAAATGCCTGGCAGTGGTGGTGGTCCACCCTGCGTCTCAGAGTGCAGGTTTCCCTTACCTGGATGGCTGGCTCCTGGCGGCCTCGTCTGGGGAGGAACTCCTGCGTTTCCTCTCCCTTACCCAGCAGGTTTTGCCTGCCTGGGTATTACCATCAACCATTCCAAGTCTCATCTGGACCCATCCCAGAGGCTACAGTTTATTGGGGCGATCCTCGATCGACCATGGGCAAGGCCTTCCTGCCTCCGGACAGGGTGTGGCCACCCTTTGAACCCAAATAGTCTCTGTTGTCCGACCGCAGATGGTCTCTGCAGAGTCGGTCCCGCCTTCTCAGGCTCATGGCGGCTGCTATCCGCCGGTGCCTCGCGCTCGACTCCACATGAGGATCTCTCAGTGGACTCGCTGTCAGTGGGATCAGCTAGTGGGCGACCTAGATCACTCAGTTCTGATCTCCTTGCTGATGATGCAAAATTGCAATGGTGGATGGTTGAGAGAACCTTTTCAGGAGTTCCTTTCTTTCATCCCCTCCCCAGACTCTAACCACAGATGCCTCAGGCGAAGGTTGGGGAGCCCATCTAGGCCCTCATTGGACCCAGGGCTCCTGGTCCAAGCTAGAACAATCTCTCCACATCAGTGTGCTCAAGCTTCGGGCAGTGTTGTACGCTCTCCAAACCCTTCACCAATACATCCTTCCCGGCCACCTAGCCGTCCAGATGGACATGTGCGTGGTGTGGTATATCAACAAGCAGGGAGGGACTCGGTCCTACCCCCTATGCAGGGAGGCAGTGAGGGTTTGGGATTGCACAACACGACCTTCACCTCACGGTGATTCACGTTTCGGGAGTCGACAACACCCTGGCAGACAAGCTGGCACTCTTCTGCTCTGACTCACGAGTGGGAACTGGACCAAGGGGTCCTAGACTACATCTTCCAGCTTTGGGGAACACCACAGGTCGACCTGTTCGCATCCCTCCTAAACGAAAAACTTCCCATCTTCTGCTTGCTCGTTCCAGAGTGAGGCGCTTTTTGGAGCGACGCTCTGTCTCTAGACTGGAAGGACAGATTCGTCTATGCCTTTCCCCCAATTCCACTTATCCCACGAGTCTTGCAGAAACTAGCTTCAGAAGGAGAGAGAATGATCCTGATCACTCCTTTCTGGCCCAGGCAAATCTGGTTCTCTCTTCTACAACAATATTCAGAGATCCTCCTCTTCCTCTTCTCTGTCTCGGGGTTTGTTGATCCAGGATCAGGGGACCCTGGTCCATCCAGACCTCAAATCCTTCAACTCCTGCATGGCTCCTGCAGACCTAGCCCAGTCCCGTTTTGGAGTGTCTCCCAAAGTGGCGGAGATTTTAATGGAGGCCAGAAACCCTCCACCAGATCCACTTATGCCATGAAGTGGAAAAGATTCACTATTTGGGCGCTTCCAGAGCGTGGAACCTTTCTCCTGTTCAGCGAGGCTTCTGCTGGAGTATCTCATCATCTGTTTGTCCTGGGTCTCAGCCATTTCCTCTCTGAAGGTACACATGGTGGCCATTCGGCCTATCATGTTCCCTTCGCCGACAAGGCTTTTGCTCAACTGGAGGTCTCCAAGACCTTTCTCAGAGGGGTCCTCCATCTGAGCCCCCCATCCGTACTCCTGCTCCCCCTTGGGACTTGAACTTTGTTGTCGAAACTTACTCTTCCTCCCTTGGAACCTGCAGTTTCTTCGGATTTGAAGTTCCTTTTGTGGAAGACTCTCTTCCTGTTGGCCATACTTCAGCTTGAAGAATCTCCGAGCTCTAGGCCCTGATGTGTAAAATCCCCTACTTGATTTTTCACAAGGAACGAGTTGCTCTTAGCACGAATCCTAAGTTTCTACCTAAAGTAGTAGCAGAGTCTACCTTAAATCAGTCAATAGTTTCCTTCCTTTTTTACGCAGTACTCTAATCAAGGGGAGTATTTACTCCATACTATGGATGTTCACTGGATTCTGAGATACTACACCAACAGGACTAAGGATCTCAGAAAGACTGATCAGTTGTCCGTCTCTTTTGCTCACAAAAGGGAAGGCAGTGCTGTTTCCAAACAATGCCTGTCTAAGTGGTTGGCCCATTGCATCACTTTCTGTTATGACAAATACAAAGAAGACCCTCGGGTCAAGTCAGAAGCCACTCCACAAGAGGAGTAGCTGCCTCTGCGGCTTGTTTCAAAAATGTGTCTGCGGCAGATCTGCGCTGCCGCCCACCTGGACTTCCGTCTGTACCTTTACGAAACACTATAGTTTGGATGTTGCCTCTCACCGTAGAACAGGCCTCGGGCTGGCTGTTTTGCAAGGCCTCCTATCTTGAGACTTGCACAACCAGAACTACCTTTTGGAGTAGGTTTCCTCCTCCCGGTGCCTCTCTTTATTCCAGACTGCTTGGGATTCAGTCCTATATGTGATTATCTTCTGCAGGAGCCCTCTCTAAGTAAGATAGTACAGTTACGTAAGAACTTACCGTAACAGTAGATCTTGAGAGAGCACCCACAGTAGTGTCTATTCCATCCTCCATCCTCCTAGGCTTTTCAGCTCCTTTTCCATTGAGGGAAATATCCGCAACTCTCTCTTCCGGCCTCTTTTGGCCTGAGGCGGGAAAAGAACTGGAAAAGGCAGGCGTCGGGACCGCCCCTTTATACCGACGTCTCCTGACGCTGGTCACCTGACGTGGGGGCTGTCCCTTGCCAGAGACTGCTAGCTAGAAATTTTTCTGTGGCGTCCTGCCGGCGTCAATCCTATATGTGATTACCTACTGCAAGAGCCTTTCTCGAAGATCTACTGTTACGGTAAGTTCTTAGGTAACTGTACTTTTTCAGATGACGGCTGACACCAGTGATACAGTTGCAAGGTGGATGGCTAGTACCATTGCTCTAAGATTTGCCTAGCTGAGGGCAAGTAGCCTCACCCAGAACACCCAAACTAAGGCAATGGACTTTCCTGTTGAATGCCACTCTTTTTGGTGGTCAGACTGAGACATATATGAAAAAAGTAGACTAACAAGAAGCTACTTTAAGGAGCAACTCTTCTTATTCTAGGGGAGGCAGGGACAGGTCCTCTTTAAGGAGGCCTTTCTTTCAGATACAGGCTTTTTCCCCCAGCAGCAGTACCAACCATAGCAGACTGGATATTACAGAGCTAGAGGTAGATGGGGTTCTCTGAGAGGATCTCAATCTGCTCAGCCTCGGCAGCAAGTAAAACAGAACCCGTAACTTTTCCCTTCAGGCTGCCTGTCCACTTCCTGTATGGGGCAGACTAGACCACTATTTTCAGGATTGGTTAAAAATAACCACAGACAGGTGGGTCCTGGAAATAGTGAGTCAAGGTCTCTCCCTTTGCTTCAAGTCCCTTCATCCTCCAAGGTTGAAACACTTTGCACCAGCTCCCTTCTCTACTGGAGCAGGAGATACTGGCCCTACTGCTGGCAAAAGCAGTGGAGCCTCTCCCCTACCACCAAAGAGGGCAAGGATTCTATTCCAGATATTTCCTAACAAAAAAGAATAGAGTGTGGCGGCTTATACTAGACCTTAGTCTGCTAAACAGGTACCTGGTAAAGCCCAGATTCAAAATGGTCACAATGGCCATGATTTTGCCAACTCTGCAAAAGGGGACAGGCTAGCCTCCTTGGATCTAAATGACGCATATTCCCATGAGAGTCACACAGAAAGTGTCTGATTCAGCTCCCCTCAGGCCACTACCAGTTCCCTACACTTCCCTTCGGCCTTATTTCTGCACCAAAGTTCTTTACCAAGTGCATAGCAGTAGTAGTGGCACATCTCAGAAGACTGGGTGTCACAATTTTTCCTTATCTTCCTGGACTCGAGTCTCCATCACTCGTTCACACTAATGGGATAGCACCGGAGGCGCTAGGACCAAGCCGGAGCCAAATATTTTCAGAAGGGTTGACGCCGAGACAGGACCACACATGCGCAGCACTGCGAGACAGCTTGCGCCTGTATGAAGCTATCTCAGGCATCGACCCTCCAACCACCTCAGTTCCTTTTCTCCTCCGCTGAGTGTGCTTGGATGTCAACGCTGCTAGTCTGTGGAGTCTGTTTTCATCTATACAACAGCTGCTTTTAGCTATTCAGTATTTGTTTACATTAACATTTTAGTAATATTTTCTTAAGAAGAAAAAGATTATGAAGAAAAATTCTCACCTGCCATCAGCAGTCTTCCTTGGATGGTAGCGGCGACAGTTAGAAGACTTCATTTGAAAGTTATTCGGCAGAGGGGCTGTGTCCAGTCCGCTGCCCTTCGCTAGAAACTTGACGGGTCTGACCCTGGGCAATCCTGTGCTCAGGGAGGACAGTCCCCAAGCACAAAACTTATGTCTTGTGATCCGGCTTTGCTTTGACCTCGAGCTCTTCTTCCTGCGTTTGGGGAAGAATCGGTACCACTTGAGGTGCATCCCTCTGGTACTTCTGCGTGGGGATTGTCTGTTGTGGTGATGAAGCCCTGAACCGACTTTAGTGGGTTCCCCTTGCACTCGCTCTTAATGACCAATTCTTAGACTCCGGATTCCATCTCTGTCCTCTATGGGTTCTGGTGAGCAGTTTTCACCTCTGGGCCGCTCCTGTGGGGCAGGGGGTTCGACTTCTGTCCAGTGTTTCTGATTCAGGGGCCTCCAGGCCTCTGAGCCGCTGGACCGTGGGTGGGTCGATTGGATCAGGATGTGTGCAGTGGCCTCTTTGGTGCCTTCGCCATCACGTTGACCCCTTTTGCCTACCCACCTCCCTTTTTCCATGCAGGGGCTGGAACGGATACCGCTTCCTTTCTCCTCTCTTTTCTTGGGATTTTCGCAGTTTTTGGCACTGGCATTTCCATCGGCGATTGCACATAGTACCGTTGGTCCTGGCGGTGCAGACACCATGGGTGGTGCTGCGCCACTGGTGTTGCTGTTGGCGCTGTGGAATGGCACCGTTAGTGCTACGTGGCACTGCTTGTGCTGTTGGTGCCTGACTGCGCCATGGGCGGTGCTGCAGGTGTCACGGGCACACGTGGTGGCACTCGTGGGTTCTGGCGAGTGGCACCGCAGGGCAATTTCAGGTGTTGGGTGGTGCCGTGGGTGGCATCGACACTGCTTGGTGCCATCCTGTGCCATGGGTGATGCCGGTGCCATGGGTGGTGCTGGTTGGTGCTGTCTGGCAGAACAAGTGGCAGTTTTTCCTCCTGAACACCTCTTCTTCCGCGGAATTTGTTGCGAGATGTTTTCCATGGAATAAAGTCCTGTTCTGTGGAATAATGTTCAGCGGCTCTTCGTGAGTGGGGGTCCACATGGGATCTTGACATCCAGCGGTTTTCTGCTGATGGAACTCTTCTGCGCTGTTCTGCCAGCGTGATTCCTCATTCTGCCCAGCACTTATCAGCTCCTTACGTGGCATCTAGCTCTTCTGCACTTTTCCTGGTGGCTGAGTCTCTAGTGATTCTGAGCTAGACCTCCCTTTGGGGGTCCTTCTGGGGTAGAAGTGCATCTGGATGAGTCTCTCCCTGTTCTACTTGTCGGTGATGCAGCGGATGACTCATTTTAGAGACTGGAGGGCAAACCTTCTCTATCAGCAGAGTCTGTGATGGAAGATCTTCTTTTCAGTTTTTCCTAAGTGATTGGGTCCACTATAGTATTTCGGACTGCTTCTGTGGACCAAATGCCTCTGCGTCTAGACTCCTTTCAGTCGTCAGGACAGTTACACTCTGTGAAACACTCCAGTTCATTAGTTCTCACACTTTGTGATAGTGAGCCATGGAAAAGCTTTTGAGCCTCCGTCAGATTTGGGGAAAAAGTTGGGCCTCCCCGTAGGAAAAAATCATACTTTGCACAGTACATCAGGAATAAAGTGAGATTAATAAAGTTGACTAGGTATATTCCCTTTTAAAATGTACTGTTCTCCACCCCCAACCCCACACCCCAGTTTACCCTTGTCACTCCACTTTTCTGACTCTTGGGGCCCTTGTTACTGTGCTTCCTATGTATCTGGAACAAATAATGTAGCCACTTCCATCTCTCCCCTTCTTACCCTGTTAAGCCAGTTCCTGTACCCTTACCACACACAGCGTTGGCTCAGTGTGCCTTTCCAGTCACCAGTTTACATATAAATACATGCCTTGAAACAAGCTTTGGTGCAGGGCCCTTCCTGGTCACGCTGCATAAGTAAAGAAATCCACCTGCCATTATCCATAGTTTGCTTCTTCCCTTCACACAAAACATCCAAAACTTGAATTTAAATAATGTACATTCGAGACTTGACTAGGCCCCTGAAACAGTTTGGGGCCTCCTTTGAAAGGCTAGCCTCACCATTTGAGAACTACTGCTCTAATTCAATGGTCGGGAGCCTTATGGGCTCTTCCGCTCCTGTGGTAGGGGTATATAGCCCACTTGTGATACTGCCCTTCGGTGGCTTCATTGGCAACAGGTGATTAACATCTCCTCAGCTGTGATTATTGGTCCGGTCCGATTTTGTATATGGACACTCAGGCTCTTCCTGCTCCTCAGATGGAGCTGACTTTGTCATTCTTGTATCAGGCAGCCTTTCAAGGTAGAAGCCTGAAAGCCTTTTCATGCTCTTACTATTGTGTTTATTAAAAAAAAAAAAAAAGAATAGCATCACAGCAGAGGGCCTAGCCCGAAATGACCCAGTACCATCCTTCTGAATCTGGCCAGGTTCTGCCTCTGCTCCGGAGGTGGCAGTCTCTAGACTGTGGTGGAAAGTACCTGACTTTTTCTGTCCCTAAGGGAAGTACAGTCCAGCGGAGATATGGGTCATCTCATTTTTTTGAGGGAGATTACTCTTAATTCAGAGCTGTTCCCTAGACTTAGGCAGCAGCCCAGTCTGCTGTTTTTTTTTTTTTCTATCAGGCTCTCTTATCTTGATCAGAGCCTCAGAGCAACAGAAGTGACTCCACGGCGAGTTGGAACACAGGTTCCTTCTTACTTACTTGCTCGAAGTTAACAGATGGCATGCTCTGTTCTCGATCGTAGGTCCTTATTTGGAGCTGGGTTCTTGGTATTCATACCTTCGCTTCCTTGCGCACTGGTTCCATGCCAGTCGCTTTTGAAGTTGCCCATTTCAAGTAGGTAATGATACTGATGTTTTTCACCAGCAAGCAAATTAGAATATTTTTCCTGCTCCCTTTCAGGAAGGTCGGAGCCAGTGGTGGCTCACCACGTTGAGTCACTTCTGCCGTTACTTGATCACTTTCAACGAATGGGTCAGCCCGACCTTGGTCCTTTGTGTTCCCTCTTGACACAGATCTGCCCCTATTTTGCCTTAGAAATCCAGACTTTTTTTTTTTACTTGTCTGAATGTTTTTCCGCAGTGGACACGTCCTCCTGTATGCTTTCTCTCTTTCCTTGGTTCAGAGACTGCTACTAGAGTTCTAGGCACACAGGGGCAGAATGATTCCTTTTGGAATACGAAGTGGGTAGGCTCTGGTTTTCCCAGACCACCATAAGAGGCTTCTTAGTTGTGCTTAGGTCTACCATCAGGAAGGTTTAAGTGACTAAGTGGAAACCATTCTCCTAGATGGGTTAACCCCACTTGGGCCTCCGTTTGCACACCAAGTAAGGGGTTCAAATGCTTCCTGGACCTGTTGTTCACAGGTCAGCCTTACTTTGTAATGGGGGTATCCTCTGCGCTTTCTCGATCTACCCTGAACCAGTAGACTTTGCCTCCGGCTCTTTCAGTTCCTGAGATTTTTTACGTTGGATTAGTAGCATGTCTTCAACACTTTGTCTTGTACCAGATTGAGAGTCCGAGTTCTCACCGCTCTTCAAGACTGGTTGCGACCTCCTGGCAGAGTTTCATTTTGTGTCCATTGCAGTCTTGTGCAAAGTGGTGAGTTGGAGCTCAGGTGCATACCTTTGTAAGCACTAGGTTCTAGATGCTCTTTCCAGACAACTCTTTTTATTAGCAGGACAGTTCTTGGATGTCCTTTCTGAGTGAGCCCTATTTCCTACCGCCCTACTCGGGGTGTGTTGGTTTTAGCTTGGTGTACTTCCGTTAGTGTGAATGAGTGGAGACTTGAGTCCAGGAAGATATGGAAATTACGTACTTACTGCAATTGTTGATCTTCTTGGACACAGTCTCCATCACTCAGTCACACGCCCACCCGCCATCCCCTGGGCTCACTTGTTTTCTTTCTTAGTCTTCACGGTCTTATGGTTCAGGCTGTGAAGACATTGTTCTTTGACCCTTCTTGCAAGGGCCATCCAGGCCTTCTCAGGCCCAGAAAGTCAGGATAAGCTATTTTTATTGGTTACACTGCACCTCCTCTGTCAAAAAGGTACTGAGGCGGTTGGAGGATCGACGCCAGGATATCCTAAGCAGGCGTGAGCTAGTCCTTGCAGTGCCGCGCATGTGTGGTCCTGTCTCTGCGCCGACCCTTCTGAATTTTTGGCTCCCGCCTGGTCCTAGCACCTCTGGCGCTGTCCCATTAGTGTGAATGAGTGATGGAGACTGTGTCCAAGATCATCAACAATTACGGTAAGTTCGTCATTTCCATATCTGGACGATTGGCTAATCATAAGGGAAATCCCACCAAGTGTCGAACCACCTTCAGGTATCCCAGGATATGCTGCTGTCCCTGGAATTCCTTCTCAACACCAGAACGTCCTGACCCCTGTGCAGGTTCTGCAGTTCATAGGTGCAGAACTGAATACAGTAGTGGGAAGAGCTTTTCTCCCTCCGGAGAGGGCAGAAAGCATTCAGCTTCTTGCAGGCTCATTTGCCCTGGGCAGGCAAAAGCCAGCAAAACAGTTTCTTCAACTGTTGGGGCACATGGCTGCAGCAACAAGCACAGATCAAAGAATATTTTGAATAATAGGTTTGATGCCAGAAAGGCATCCTTTCTAGCTGAAAGGTAAAACTGAAGCCAGGTGCACCTTCAGAGTCTAGTGCTGCAACCCCAGGGAGTGCAGGTGAGATAATCAAAAAGGGTTGGGATTTTGCCCGATGTTGTAAGTGTCCCACACTTCTTGTGAGTCTCAGCACATGGGTTTAAACATCCTTCTTATTAATTTATGTAGTGTGGGTATACCCCAAATGCTGTATCTTTGTAAATTTAATCCTGATGCTAATATGAGTGATGGAATGTACCTCAGAATGTGTTTTATTTACAGTGGGATCTAGCTGTATAGCTTGTATTATTGAAAAATCAATAAAGAAAATTACAAAAAAAGAAGGGTTGGGATCCTGGCCTGGGCTGGGACTATACCCTTGTCACAGCACCAAATGGAAAATCTTTCCATTTTGAGGCACAGGTGGTCTTGGTTGAAGGCTTCCTGTAACCCTTAAGGACTTCTAAAACCACATCAAACCCTATATTGAAAAGATTCTTTAAAGGGGCTGTCTCATTTGTGTCCCCAGGAACCAGTGCCAGCATGGGTCCTTAATATTTTTCCTAGCTTATGCTTCCGCCCTCTGAGCCTTTGGCATCCATAGGCTTAAATTTCTTACCTGGAAGGTAGTTTTCTGGTAACAGTCATTTCTGTCAGAAGGATAAGCGAGCTACAGGCCCTCTGTGTGGAAAAGAACTGTTCTAGGAGCAGGATATGTTGTTCAGCCACACTGTTTGGCACTGTCCCCTTCCACTTTAAATCTACGGAGTCTTCAAGGCTCCCCCACCCACCCAGGTGGTATATACCTCCGCTCCGCCCCATGATGCCAGATCTTCCTTTCTGCTGGAAGATGCAGGTTGCCTCCCTCGTGCTCTCTCATTATGTGTAGGCCCTGGCTTTCAAATAGTTGGTTTTACTGAAATTGAAACTCACTCGAGTTGGCGTCGCACTTTACAGCAACGATCTTGGAGGAAAAATCTTTCCGGGATTTTGCTGGTGTCTCTGCGGCTAAAAGATGTCGCCCACTGATCCCCACCTCACGTGCGTTTACTGCTTAGGTGTCGGCCATGACACCTCGTCCTGCAGTTATTGCTTGGCCTTCCATCCCAACGTCCTGGACGAACGCAAGGCATGCCTGAAGCTGGGGAGACTGGAAAAAAGGAACACTCTAAAGTCCAAGGAGGCTAGGTGGGTGGTTTCCACGTCCACGGGCTCTGCTGAGCAGCTGCAACACATGAAGGCGTTCAAGGAGGAAGCTGCTCGCACTTCGGCCAATCGAAGCTGCTTTGTTCCTCTCAACCTAGGCTCCACCTTTACTGGCTCTTTTAAAGAGTTGTGCCAGTCTCTCCCCACCCGAGGTGAGGCGCCATCAGGCTCGCACTCCTCTCACTCTCGGAAGAGAGAAAAAGAATCTTCCGAAGACTATCTTGAGACAGAGAGAGGTCAGAGTCCCAAGAGCATGCGGTCTCCACCTCTGTCGAGATCGCCTCCTCGGCTGCCGGCTTTATGGATCTTCCTTATGGCCAGGGGACTGAGGAAGTGGCCGAGGTCGAGATAATCCTTGACCCGATCGACCTTTTGTCACCGGCCGTGGCAGACTCGGTAGAATGGACTCCGGTCCTAGTATTTCCTGATGCGGAGACCCAGCCCGCTGGTGTCCCCATCAAGGACCTGGGTTCTGGACCCTCAGGTTTCACTGATTCCTCCAGTGTCTCCTGATCGACCGAGTCTGCTTCCCTGATCTCGGTTGAGGTCCAGGACCCCCCTCGGCTGAAGGACCGAGGAAGAGCAAAGCGCTTGAAGAGGTAACTCCACAGGTCGCCCTCATCCTCGCTTGGACGAGGGAGAGTTCGTGGAAACTCCATTGGCGCTTATGAGGACCTTATGTGGCAACAGCTGATCCTGACCGAGCAGAAGCCCGCTTGGCCGCCCACCCCGGCCATTACTTGGCTTTCGCCTCCCAGGCCGAAGTCGACCCCTCTGGAACCGAAGTCTCTGGTTCCTCCACCTGTGGGACTGGCCTGTCCACCGGTTTGGCCTATTCTGGTCTCTCCACTTATTCCGGTGGAACCGCCACCTAAGCAGCCTAGGGGAGGGGCTACCTCGAAAGAGGACTGACTTGACACCGGACGTCCCCAACGTCTGTTGGTCAGTCACCCCTGACCTCCTTTGGCAGATCAAGGGTGATTTAGGTGGTAGACCGCTGTATCACGACTCTTCGGACTCTGATTTCACCGGGTTCCACTGTCATCCAGGGGATGAGTCGTCCGTTGGCACAGGGATGGAGGAAGGCCCTTCCTCCTTCCAAGGGATTCTCTGCCTCATTTCCGACTCCACTGGAATCTATCCAGAAAAAGGCGGAGTACCTTCTCTCAGATATTCTAAAGAGAGGGGATACCCTGACAGAGGCCTTTCCAGTGGCTGAAGCAATTGTTGTCCTGGCCCTTGAACTTTGGCAGCGCCCTGCCTCATTCTCAGCACCATCTGACCGCATGGCCCACAAGTATGTCGTGCCTATGGGGTCCCTTGCGGGGTTCACAGAGCACCCTTTGGCTGAGAGCCTGTTGACCGCCTCTGTGTTCAGGCGTACTGGTAGTTCGGCCGACATTGACCGACCTCCGGAAAGAGTCTGAAAATGTGGACCACACTGCCCAAAAGGTCTATGCGGCCTCTTCTCTGGGCCTTCGTCAGGCCAGCTCGTCTGTCGTCATGGCGCACTTCTCTCATTCCCTTCTTTGGTCATTTGACAAAGTCCTCCCTCATCTCCTCGTGGACATGCAGACCATAGTCAAACAGATCCATGACCAGGGCCATGCTGTTGCCAGATAGTAGCTCCAGACGGCCCTGGACATCGGGGATTCTTGTGCCCACTCGATGACTGCCGCAGTGGCCTCTCACCACAGAGCTTGGCTGAGGCTTTCCTCCTTCCCGGCGGATACTCAGTATGAGTTAGCTGATGTGCCTTTCCTGGGGACCGACTTGTTCGGTCCAGGAGTGCCTGGTCACCTACAGCGCATAGAGCAGTCCAGTGCCACCTTGGACGCTACTTCTGCTAAGGGTTCTTCGGGCAAGAACCAGCAGAAGAAGCCTTTTCGGCACTCTTCCCCTGCGGTCCAGCAGCCCTCCTGTCAAGGAGGACAACAGCATCAGCAGCAGGCTCAAGCTTGGCGCCCTCTGCCCAAGCCTGAACTCCAACAGGCCCGCAAAGGAGGCAGTGGATCGGGTCCTATAGCCGCCTCCTCCTCCAAGCCTGCCCAGTGACGGGATGGGGGTCACCACCCCTATCTCTGTCACGCCAGCTCTGGGTCCTCCCGTGGGGGGTCGACTGCGCCACTTTCTTTCTGCCTGGTCTATCACCACTTCGGACAGGTGGGTTCTCAAAGTGGTCAGTCAGGGACTGCCTCTAGAGTTCGAGCAGTAACCTCCCACCCGAGCCCGCACCCCTCAGGAAGAATGGATTTCCGCATGCACCCAGTTGGCTCTTCGAGATGACATGGCTCGGCTCCTCCGCAAGGAGGCAGTACTTCCTGCGGCGGATCCTCCAGCAGACCCAGGCTTTGTCTCCAGGTACTCTGGTGCCCAAGTGGATGGGGGTTGACGCTTCATTCTAGAACCCACCACCTGAATCAGTTTCTCAGGTCTCGCACCTTTCGGATGGTCACTCTGTCCCACATCATAACCATCCGTGGAGCGAAACGTGGTTTTGTTCACTGGATCTGCAGGACGCATTCTTTCACGTCCCAATCTGTCCATCCCATCAGCGGTTCCTCCGCTTCAGGGTCAAGGGGACCCTGTACGCGTTCCGAGCCATACCGTTTGGCCTGTCATCGGCCCTACGGGTCTTTACCAAATGCATTGGTGGCGGCCCATCTTCGGTGTCGTGTCCCAATCTACCCGTACTTCGTTGATTGGCTCCTGGCAGGTTCCACCCAGCAGGAGGTGGAGAGGTCCAGAGGTCTGGCCCTCCAGACCTGCTCCCAACTTGGTCTCCTGATCAGTGAGGCCAAGTTGGAACTTGTGCCTTCTCAGGTGATGGGCTTCATCGGGGCAGAGCTCGATTCTTCTCAAGCCAGAACTCTGCCCCAGCGGACAGGGCGGAGGTTCTCTTACTTTGTCTAATCATTTCTGGTTGGGCACTTGCCCTGCCTGGGAGACTCCCACGCCTTCTGGATAGCATGGTGGTGTGCACCTCTGTGGTCCCTTGGGCCAGGTTGCACATGCGCCCCCTCCAGTGGGAACTGGCCGCCCAGTGAACTTAGTGATATGGTCATTTCGACCAGCTGATCACTGTAACCCAGAAGATGTGGGACGCTCTCCAGTGGTGGACCGCCCCAGACCAGTTGCAGGAAGGGATCCAGTTTGTCCTTCCTGAGCTGACGATCGTCCTTACAACTGATGCCTCTCTAACTACCTCAGCAAACAGGGTGGCATGCACTCCCGACTGCTGTGCAAGGAGGCACTCTGCATCTGGACCCCCGTAAGCTGGTTGGAGGCCGATCTCCTAGCCATCCATGTGGCTGGAGCCTCGAACCCAGCTGGTGGATGCTCTCAGCCGCATAAGCCAGACATCCCACCAGTGGTCTCTCCATCCAGAGGTAGCTTACAGCCTGTTCTCCCATTGGAGCAAACCAATGGTGGACCTGTTAGCCTCCAGGGAAAACACCAAGCTGAGGCTGTATCATGCCCGCCCCCCTCAGTAGGGCTTGCTGCAGGGGGATGCCTTCTCAAGGCTGTGGACCCCAGGCCTCCTCTATGCCTTCCTTCCATTTCCCCTGATCCACAAGGTGTTACTCAAGGTGAGGAGGGACAAGGCGAAGATGATTCTGGTAGCCCCAGACTGGCCGCGCCAGTTCTGGTATCCAGATCTTTTCAGCCTCAGCTGCAGGCTCCCGGAGTGGCTTTTCACATTCCTGGACCTGATATCTCTCAACCAGGGGAAGGTCTTCCATCCGGACCTTCAATCCCTGCACCTTACAGCCTGGTACCTGAGCAGCTAGAGTTCCAGGCTTTTGCTCTTTCCAAAGATGTCTACACCGTGGTGGAGGCATCTAGAAAGGAATCGACCAGGAAATGTTATGCCTTCAAATGGAAAAGATTTTCCATTTGGTGTCAGGGAAGGGTCTGACCCTTATCCTGTTCGGTGGCTAGCATTCTGATCACCTTTTGGTCTTCAAAGGGGTTCCTACGGTCTCGACCCTTTAGGGGCACCTGGCAGCCATTTCTACTTTACTGGCATGGGCCAGTCAGCCATCGCTGGCGCAGGAGACAGTGGTCGGGTGCTTTTTCAAAGGCCTGGATCACATATTTCCTCCGTGCATGAATCTCCACCTCCGTGGGATCTGCTGCTGGTTTTGGCAAGCTCATGGGCAAGCCATTTCGAATCCCATGCACAAGTGTGAGCTTACACTTGTCATGGAAGACTGCTTTCCTGGTGGCTATCATGTCAGCCAGAAGGACAGGTGATCTCCAGTCGCCGGTGCACTCCCTTATCTGGTCTTCCAGAGGGACAAAGTTGTCCTATGCCCCACTCGAAATTCCTTCCGATGGTGGTTTCAGAGTTTCACCTAACCAGGTGTTGACTCTGCCGGTTTACTACCCTAATTATACCTCTGACGTAGAGTGCAGTCTCCATACTTTGGATCTGAGACGTACTATCTCCTGTTATAAGGAGAGGACGGCGGATATTCGTGGAGGGGTTCACCAGCTGTTTGTCATGCTGAAGCTGCTTCTGGCAGACCTGCATCGAAGCGGACTGTTGCAAGATGGATTACATCTTGCATAGGTCTGTGCTGTGAGTTGGCGGGCAAGGAGCCTCCCAGAGGGATAAGAGCTAATTCTGCCCGCCATACTGCTGCATCAGTGGCTGCTTCCAGGGACATCCCTTTCCAGGAAATCTGTCGGGCTGCTACCTGGAAGTCGGCAAACACCTTTATCACCCACTACCACATCAACCTTGAGTCATGCCAGGATGCTGGTTTTGGGGCTTCAGTTCTCCAATCTCTGTTCCCTAAGTCGGGGGTCTGCGCCTTGCCTCCCTCCTCCCGGAGAACTGCTTGGAGTCTGCCAAACAGTGTGGATGAACAACATATACCACTCCTAGAATTACTGTTACAGGTGAGTAACCTGTTCTTTCTTTCCACCGGGACAAAGTAGTGTTGAGAACTAATAGGAAGTTTCTCCCCAAGGTGGTTTCTGACTTCCATTTGAACCAGTATATAACACTGCCAGTTTTTTTTTCTAAACACTAGTTCAGGTGAACGTATATTGCACACTTTGGATGTAAAAAGAGCAGCGAGTTATGTAACTCAAAGCAAAGATCATAGGCAGGACCAACAACTGTTCCTCACCTGTGGGGAAGTAGGTAAAGGTACTCCTGCTTTAAAGAGGACCATCTCTCGATGGATAGTGCAGTGTATTCAGTTTTGCTACTCAAAGGCAGGCAAGGTTCCTCCCTCTGGTCTTAGGGCCCACTCTTCAAGGGGCACAGCTGCCACTATTGCAGCTGCCCGAGAGGTACCTCTATGGAAATAAGTAAAGCAGCTACCTGGAGGTCAGTCCACACCTTCACTAATCATCATAGCCTTGACACCCTGTCCAGAAGTGATGCCAGATTTGGCACAGCAGTATTACAGAGTATTTTTCCTAACTTAATTCTGGCCTGCCTCCTTGAGGTTTTCTGCATAGTCTGCAAGAGTAATATTAGTGTATTCCTTTGCTTAGGAGAAAAAATGTGGTAATCTTGTTTCTTCCAAAGGGATCCACTAATACTATTAGTCCGGAGTGGCATGCCTCCTGCTGGCACCTTCTAGTAATGTCTTAACTTGCAGGTTTTTTCTATAGGCATATCCGACTTCAGAAAAAGGGACATTTGTTTATACTTGTCCTTTGGTTAATGTTGTTTGCTCAGTTGGACATTATTTTTCTATGATTATTTAAATAGTGAATCACGTTATGGCCTCTTTGAAATCCGAGGTTGAATGTAGGGAGATGACACTGGGCAGTTTGAAAATAGATGCACGAACTAAATATTCCATAATTAGCATAGTGTTCTATTCTCTCTGGGGCAGTGCTGGTTAAAAGGAGCACTGCAAGAGTAATAATACTGGATACCTTTGGAAGAAACAAGATAACTACAGGTGAGTAATTTTCTTTCAGTCCCTGGGCATCACTCTGAATTGGTCCAAGTCGCACCCTTGTCCCTCCTAAAGGCTTCAGTATATTGGGGCGGTCCTAGACACCATTCAAGGCATGGCCTTTTGCCAACAGACAGAGCAGAACAGCTGAGGAGTTGCTCTAAAAGTGCAGACTCAGACCGAGTTGCAGCGAGGATAATCATGTAAGTCCTAGGCATATGGCAGCCGCCATAGCCATGGTCCCTTTTGGCACAGCTGAACAGGAGGACACTACAGTGGCATCTCAGGGTTCAGTGGGAGCAGAGCATAGACAAACTGAACCAGCCTATTCGGATCTCAGAGGTGGACCGTTGTTCTCTAAATTGATGGCTAAATCCAGTCAATCTCGAGGTAGGTGTTCCTTTCAGCGGCCGAGCCCGATGCAGATCCTCACTATGGACACCTTGGGTCTAGGCTGGGGAGCCCATATGGATGCACATCAAACGAAGGGTTCTTGGAACACAGTAGAGTGGTCTCTTCACATCAATATTTTCAAAATGAGCCATTCAGTATGCCCTTCAGGCTTTCCAAGATCAGCTCTACCGAGGCCCACTCCTAGTCCAGTCGGACAACACCCCAATAGTATTCCATCTAAACAAGCAAGAGGGCACTCATTTGTATCGCCTATGCAGAGAGGCCATGAGAGTGAGGTACTGGGCAGTAGAACATGGTCTGGACATCATGGCAATTCATGTCCCAGGTGTCCAGAATGTTCTCACCGACAGTTTAAGTTGCTCTCTATCTCTGAATCACGATCGGGAGTAGCATCAAGAAGTGGCAGAAGACCTCTTCGAAAGATGGGATCAACCAGAGCTGGACCTCTTTGCGTCCCCGTGCAACGCTAGACTGCCAAATTTCTGCTTGCTAGATCCAGGGCCTGGTGTATTTTGGTGAGATGCATTGTCCATCTCCTGGTCAGGGAGGTTTCATGACCTTCTCTCTCTTCAGAGGTCCTGCTCAAGTTGCAGATGGGGGAAGCCGGAATAATTCTGGTAGCTCCTCTTTGGCCTCATCAGATCTGGTACCCGCTGCTGCAACAACTGGCCACGGAACCTCCCGTTCAGTTGCCCCTCTCCTCTCACTTGCTCACCCAAGATCAAGGGACACTCGTCCACCCAACTCTGCAGCCCCTGCATCTGCATGCCTGGCTCCTGTAGTCTTAGCTGAGGAAAGATTGGGAGTGTCACGTAGAGTGGCAGAGGTCCTAGTAGCAGCGAGAAAACCTTCCACCAGAGCAACTTATGCCATGAAGTGGAAGTGTTTTTGTTTATGGGCAGCACCCCATTCCCTGGACCCCTTGTATTGTCCAGTTAAATTTGTGCTGGAATACCTTCTCCGTGTTTTGAACTTGGGCCTCGGCTACTCGTCCGTTAAGGTGCACCTCTTTGCTGTCAGCCTATTATGCATCGATGAATGAGGGGACTCTGGCACAGCTTGATGTGTGCAAGACTTTCTTGAGGAAATCTTGCACATCAGACCACCCACAGAGGGATCCTGTCCCTCCATGGGATCATATTGTGTTTTGTTTTATTATAGAGAAGCTACCCTTCCTCCCTTTGAAACAGCCGCAACATGCGAGCTTCGCTTTCTTCTAGAAGCGTTGTTTTAGTTGCTATTAATTCTGCTCTGAGAGTTTCTGAGTTGCAGGCTCAGATATGTAAAGACCTTACCTCATTTTTCCATAGGGACAAGGGGCTATCTTGCACAAACCCTAAGTTTTACGAAACGTGGTGTCCAGCTTACCTTGAATCAGGACATCTAGCTTTTTATTTTCCAGAGTATTCTAATAAGGGAGGCTCTGTTTCCTACTGCTATGTAATGAGGATCCTTGGGTATTACCTCAACAGAACTAGTTCCGTCTCATAAACGGACCAGTTCATTTATTTTGCTTGTACAAGATGTGCTCCTGTTACCAAGCAGACACTAACCAGATGGTTATTGGATTGCATCACCTATTGCTATTAGCACCATAACAAGCCCTTACCTCGATCTGTTAAGGGCCACTCTACCAGAGACGTGGCAACTTCCTTTGCCACCCCATGGAATGTCTCTATGGCAGACCTTTGCGCTGCTGCTACTTGGAGCTCAGTCCATATTTTCATTAGACACTACAGTCTGGACATTGCTTTTAGGAGGAGAGCGGGCTTTGGACTAGCAGTCCTTTAGAGTATCCTCTCCTGTGCTCCACCTTATCAGTTATTAGTTATATTTTCATCTCCTCTGATCTGGGTCTCTCAGAGTACTGTTTGGGACTCAGTCCTATTGATATTACCTGCTGCAAGAGCTTCCCCTCGAAGTAAGATAATACACTTGCGTAAGAACTTACTGTAGCAGTATATCTTTGGGAGGAGCTCTTGCAGCAGGTGGCTTTCCCACCCCCAGGAACATATAACTTTTTTTTTTGCTTCTCTTTGGGTATGGGAGACCCTCTTCGGTTCTCCATTGTGTTTGTGAGCTGGGTCTCTGGTGGGAGAACTGAGATGGCTCTGGGGGACCGCCCCTTTGGGCAGTCCCTTGCCTCAGACTGCTAGCTAGAAGATTTTTCCATGGGGTCCTAACGCCTGGTGGCCTTAGTCCTATTGGTATTACCTGCTGCAAGAGCTCCTCTTGAAGATCTGCTGTTCCGGTAAGTTCTTACTTAATTGTACTTTCCCTTTCTATGGAGAGGCCAGTGTATCCAGATGAGGTGGACACTCCCAGGTCACCTCCTGATGATCCCACATTCATGGACGTCATGAGGCATGTCCAGTTCTCCAACTGGTGGGAGATGGAGGATCTGGATCCCACGGCAGGAGCAGCCCAAACCACCCTTATTTGTCCCTCCTCTTGTAGATACTTTCCAGAATCTTTGGATCACTTGGAAGCATCCTTCCACTACTCCAGCAGTCTTGGAAGTCAGACAGGCTATACAGGGTGCCGAGGGATGAGCGTTTCCTGGTGGAACACCTCAGGTAGACTTTCGGTTATCATGGCTGCCTATAAATGAAAACAGCCAAGCACCTTGGTTCTCAGCCTCCTGATGTGGAGTGCAATATTTAGATCAGGTGGGCAAGAAAGTCTATTCTCGCCACCTGCTTTATCTGGTTGTTGAATTCATACGCTTTATGGTGCAGTACCAGAATGCGTTATGGGAGAAGGGATTAGAGGTGCGACAGGCCTTGCCAGACTGTACAGAAGGCCAAGCTCCTAGACGTTTGAAAGTTTGGTTTGGGATGTAGGCACTCATTCTGAGGCCTCGTATGACTCTGCGGATATGGCATCTAGGGCAGCGGCATCAGGGGTTTCACGCCTAGATTAGTCTCGGGATTCTCCCAGGATCTGCAGTCTGGAATCCTGGACCTCCCATACCAGGATTCCGTTCTTTGGGGAGACCACTGAGAAATTGATTTTGCATCTCCAAGGCTAGTCAGTCTGTTCTGTCTGAAAAATGTACAAGGGGGACCAGAAGCCCTTTTGTAGACTGCCATTTCATAAGGTCTCTGGGCAGAATACCCGCAGTCAGTTTCCGCAGAAGGGTGGCTTCAAGAGAAAGGCACCAGCCCAGACCTCTGAGAGCTCTGCCTCTAGAGGCCCTATGTCCTCCCAGCTCTCTGCCCACTCCCAGATCTACCCAATTACTCCATACTGGCCCCCTTTCCTCCAGCGGAGGCGATGGAGGAGGCAGTAGGGGTCGCTTCCCTTTACATCAAGGATTGAGCAACATTACATCTTGACAGCTGGGTCTTGTACCTTGTAAGGAGTGGACATACTCTCGAGTTCACATAAATCCCTCCGAATACACCACAGGGTCCTCCATTATCATCCTTTGCATTCCCCTTGATTGAAGAGATTCAAGCCCTGTTGCAGAATCTGGCGATATCCAGTTCTCCCAGAACAGGGGCGGGGCTTTTATTCTCACTTTTTTCTGGTCCCAAAAGAGACAGGAGACCATTGGCCCATTCTGGACCTCGGTTTGCTAATAGAGTACAAAAGGTTCAGGATGGTCACCTTGCCAGGCCTCATTCCCCTCTTGCATCAAGTGGACTGGCTCTGCTCCCTGGATATGCAGGACGCCTGTATGCACATGAGGGTCTTTTCTTCCCACTGGAAGTTCCTGAGATTCTGCTTCTGGGAGAGAGTTATTTTTTATTTTTTTAATTTATTTTTTTTAACTCTGTTTATCCTCCTACAGCCCCCATACCCTCCTATCTCTCAGATCCCCAGGCATCCACTTTCCAACCTGCCGAGGAGTCTGCCCCTAAAGTGCACACTGCCTCAATTCTACTTTCAAGCCCCCGGTTAACCCCGGATGGAGCAAGGAAGGCCTCACTACCTTCCTCTGACATCAGGGAAGCATGCGTAAACAGAGGAGTCTGCCCCTCTAGCATCATGACAGTGGAGTGGAGGATCGTCACCAGGACCGTCTGGGGGATTTTTCTCTTTTTCTGGTTCCTTTGCCTTGTGTAATGGGACAAACGAGCCAACGCACGCTGACATGCGTCGCTTTGTCCTCTGCTAGCGTCAACCCCTTTGTTGTCCTTGACCACACCAGCACCCCCCCCCCCGAGATCCCAGGTGGTTGCGATAGAGTGGTGAGGCTAACTCCCCATCCCTCCCTGGAGAAGGAGAGCAGGCGGTTGGGTGCTCGATCCTTGTCCCCCCCAGCCAGCCCCTGGAGGTCAGAGTCTGTTCCAGAACCTGGGTGCACGCGTGGGCGAGGTGTGGCGTGCCAGCGCCTCAGCCCTCCAGCGCCACCGGGCCGGCTGAGACATTCAATTTTGAGCCTTACAGTTTGGCCTCTCCTCTGCTCTCGAGTCTTCAAGTGTCTATCGGTGGTGGCTGCGATACTCTGACGCCAGGGCTACTACATCTTTCCCTATCTAGACGATTGGCTCTAGGCAGCTTCATCCAGAGCTCAACTCCTTTGCACTCTTGGAGACATCTCTACTCTTCCGAGAGCTGGATATCTCCCTGACTTTTCCAAAATCATCACGAGAGCCCAGCCAGCAACTCCTCTTTATCGGAGTGGTACTTGATATACAGTAGTTCATGGCATGGCCTTCCCCTCTCAGGAAAGGTGGGATCGTCTAAGGAGCATAGCCCGAGTGGTAGAGATGGCTCCTCAGGTCCCAGCCAGGACCTTCCTCAGACTTCTGGGGCACATGGCGGGGGCCATTCCCGCTGTTCCTTTGGCTTGCCTGCGGATGAGTCCCACAATGGATGCTCAGGGTGCAGTGGAAGCTAAGGTCAGATGACCTAGACCAACCGGTCAGGATCTCGGACTCTGTCAGAAGGACACTTTCCTGGTGGCTAGACCCTCTGCAACCTGGTACGAGGGTTCCCTTTCTGACAGGAGCTACCGAGACGGATTCTCACTACGAATGCCTCCATTCTTGTTTGGGGGGCTCATCTGGGAGACAGACCCAAGGAATTTGGTCTCCAGACGAGCAACTACTCCATATCACTATTCTAGAGATGCGAGCGGTCCTGAACGCCTTGAGGGCATTTCAGATGGACCTGTTGCCAAGCCATCTTATCCAGATGGACAACACATCAGTGGTATTTTACATCAGCAAGCAAGGGGGCACACGCTCATACCCCCCTTTGCAGGCAGGCGATGAGGGCCTGGTGCTGGAGCATCGTTTAGACCTCACCACCGTTCATGTTCCAGGCATCCGACACATCTTGGCAGACAGCCTAAGCTGGTCTCAGACGAAGGTTCATGAGTGGGAGATCCCCAGTTGGTAGCAGTTCAGCTTTTTGACAGGTGTGGCCGTCCAGAATTGGAGCTCTTTCGTGTCCACTCTGTGCCAGACTGGCCAGTTTCTGCTCGCTAGAGCCTTCGTCCTGGTGTTTTCTGGCAGACGCTTTGTCCTCTAGTGACAAGGAGGTTTCTGTATGCCTTCCTCCCTTTCCCATTCTTCAGGCAGAAGGAGCAGAGATGATCCTCATCGCTCCTTTGTGGTCTCTGCAGACTTGGTTCCCACAACTTCAGCAGCTGGCAGTGTAGCCTTCAATACAGCTGCCGCTGAGCTCACACTTGTCTCAAGATTGGGGGACACTGGTCCATCGGACCTCCGATCCCTGCATGTTCGTGCCTGAGTCCTGTAGACTTGGCCAGAGCTAGGTATGGGATCTCCCAGGAAGTGGTGAACCTTCTTGTGGCAGTGAGAAAGCCCTCAACTAGATCCACTTATGCAATGAAATGGAAGCATTTTTGCTCATGGACTTCACCACCGTCACCTGGACCCGCTTAACTGTCCAGTGAACTCGGTCTTGGAGTACCTCCTCTTCTTGTCGAATCAAGGCTTGAGCTACTCTTCCATAAAGGTACAGCTTTCTGCAATCTCTGCTCATCACGTACCTGTGGAAGGGAAAACACTTGCGCTACTGGATGTGTCCCGTACTTTTTTGCGGGGCATATCACATATCAAACCTCCCATTAGAGATTTAATCCTCCACTCTGGGATCTCCTTCTTTTTCTGCTGGAGAAGTTAACCTTCCCCTGTTTGAGCCTGCCGTGGTTTGCAAGCTGCGCTCCTTCTTGGAAAGCATTGTTTTTAGTTGCAGTTACTTCAGCCCGTAGAGTTTCCGAGCTTCAGGCCCTGATGTGTAAGGAGCCTTATCTGACTTTTCATAGACACGGTGTCCTTGAGAATGAATCCTAAGATCTTCCTGGACATAAGTCTCCACCACTCATTCACACTAGTGGGATTGGCGCCGGAGGCACTAAGACCCATCGGGAGCAAACTTTTTGCTGGAGGGTCGGCGAGAGACGGCCATGCGAGCAGCGTGTCTCAGTTGTAATGACCATTCTCGGCGACGCACTCCCTCCAACCGCTTCAGTTCTTTTTTCCCGCCGAAAGTGCGCTTCAGTGACGACGTCATTGTCGGGAGTCAAACTTCAAACTAGCGATAGTTTTCAGTTTGTTTTTGTAACATTATCACGATAGTAGTATCGCTTAGTTTTATTCTATTTTTCGTAAAATTTTTCTAATATTTAAATTTAACTTACTTGAAGAAGTCTCGGCCTACTGGACGGAGTCGACCATGAGCAGGTCAGGTGACGGTAGGGAGACTTCGTATGAAAGCTGTTCAGTCAGCCGGGCTGGGTCCGGTCAGCCTCCTTCTCCTCAGCGGGGTTCCGACTACGGTCAGTCCGATGCCCGGGGATGGGCGGTCCCTCACGGCATAAAATAAACGGTCGCATTCTCGGCGCCTGCTCGCCCCGAGCTCTTCGCCCACAGGTCAGAAAAGAGAAGGATCACCGAGGTCGCCTCTGGTATGTTCGCGCGCCAGACGGTCGGTTATCGATATAGTTGCCGGGTCTCCTTCTTCGGAGTCGCCAACTTCCGATAATCGCGTTCTCGACATCGAGCCCCTCCCGGCCTATAGGTAGGCTCCAGATGAGCAGTTTCATCAGTGGGCCGCTCTGCGGAGCGATGGCTCGGAGGTTGGTTCTTCTGCCTGGCTCAGTTACCGGAGCCCTTCGGGCTCTCCGCGATCAGGTAGGGGCGGTTGACCTTCCCAGTCGCGCCGCGCCTTCGTGCTAGCGACCTGCTTAGGTGTCTCCCCTCACATGGCTGGCGCGCAGGGGCCTCACCGATGCCCTTATCTCCTGGTTTTTCCTCTCTTGCTTTCCAGGTTCCTGGGGCTTTCCGCTCTGCAGGGTCTGTGCCGTGTCGACCGTCGGCCGCCGAGCTATGGCGCCACAAGGTGCTGCGTGGTCTCGGCGCTGCTGGCGGTGTCGCGGTCTCGGCGCCGCTGGCGTGCCGGTCTCTGGCGCTTGCTGGTGCCGCGGTCTCGGCGCCGCTGGCGTGCTGCTGGTGTCTGGCGTTGCTGGCGCCCGCGGGTTCGCGCGCCGCCGTGGTGCCGCGGACGGGCTGTCATGTGTGCCTGCGGCGCTGTCATGCCGTCTGTGGCGCCAGGCAGGGCCGGTTCTTGGGGCGCCAGGCGCCTCGTGCCGCTTCTTCTGTTTGCTTCTGCCCGGCGCCTGCAGCCCTTGGGACTCTCCTTGTTTTTCTGCTATTTCCTCTTCTGCTAATTTTCACTCCTTTCCCTGTCCAAACAGTCCTTTCTGGACCATCAGGAGAGATGATGTTGAGCCTGACCCAGACCTTGCTGGTTGGGTGATGAAGTGGAGGAAACAGGATCTTTCTTTGCTACAGAGCCTGTGGCTGAGGACCTGTCCTTTAAGTCTCTGTTGAAGAACCTGGGATCCACTCTTTCTCTCAGACTACAGACATCGATCCTGGGAAGATATTAAGACTCCAGTATCTTCATGGCTTAGGAGATCCCTACTGATTTGACTCCTCCGATTCAGCCTTCCTTTGAGGCGCTGTCTCAAATGGTATGGAATAACCCTGCTCTTATTCCCTCAGTGGCTAAATCCATTGATAAGTATTCAGCCCCCAAGGATCGTCCCATTTTGGCATCCCAAGCCTTTGCGGATCCTATTGTAGTCCTGGCAGAGAATGGCAAGATGTCGTTCTTCCTCAAACTACTACAGCTCGACCTATTAACAAAGAGTCTCGTAAGATTGATACATTAGGTGAGAGTCTTTGCTGTTTCCACTCTAAGCTATATTGCACAGTTATCAAGGCTATTTTTCTCAGTATGAGTATATCCTGTGGCACTCTATGAAAAGAATGGTTGAGCTCTTCCAGATTCGGATTCCAAGTCAGAGCTTCTTCTGACCCGTTATTAGAGGTATTGGTCCAATAACCAACAGGTCAAAGCCGCCATGGGCGCTTCGACACTGCTTCTCGCTCAGCAGCCGCGGGATTTGTACTGAGCGCCATTCCTGGCTGCGTCTTCTGGCTTCACGAATGATGCTCAGCAGCAGGTGATGGTAGCTGCCATGATGGCTCCTTTCTTTTTGGCCCTCAGGTGGAGCAAGCCTTAGAGTTACACTCAGAGACTAGATCGGCCATTAAGTTGGCCAGACCTCCACCTACCCCCCCTCGGGGCATGTGAACAGGCGTCAGTTTCATAGTAGTCAGTCCTTTCGAGGCAGAGGCAGGGAAGCTTCACAAAAGCCAACCTGCCCAACCTCAAAAGAAGACGCAGCAGAAAGCGTAGGGATCTAAAGCTCCCCAGCGCTACCTATGAGTCGTTGGCCCAAGTTCCATCCACTCTGCCGGGTGGAACTTTCTCCTCCGTGGGAGGTCGTCTGATGTACTTCTACAACCAGTGGATCCGCAACCTCAGACAAATGGGTCCTTCAGATAATTCGTGAGGTTATTCTCTCAATTTCTTGAAACCCCGAATTGTCCTCCCATCACGACAACCCAGGTTGTCGGCCTCTCAGTCAGACCTCCTCACATGGAGATCCAGGGCCTTCTGAACAACAGGGCAATAGAACTGGTGCCCCGCATCCTGCGAAACACAGGTTCTCCCATTACTTTCTGGTTCCAAAGAAATCTGGGGATCGCCCCATTCTAGACCTCAGAAAGTTAAACAAATTCCTCCCCAGGAGAAATTCAAGATGATTTCCCTAGGTACCCTGTTACCCTTGCTGCATCAGCCGACTGGCTGGCCTCTCTGGATATGCAGGATGCTTACCAGCATATCCCGTCCACCCGACCCACATAAATTCCTCAGGTTTGTAGCTTTGGGTCAGCATTATCAGTTCAGAGTCCTGCCTTTGGGCTATCCTCGGCGTTGCGCAGTTTTACAAAGTGTTGTGCAGTTCTCGTGCGCATCTCAGGAAAGTCGGACTCGGTGTTTCCCTACCTGGACGATTGGCTTCTGGCAGCCCTTCCGGCCAAGGACTTTGGAAGCCGTGCAAACGACTTCTCGTCTTCTCACGTCCATGGGAGTTCTGCTGAATTTAAAAAATCTCAACTGCAACCCTCCCAGAGCTCCTTTTCATAGGGAGCTTCTAGACACCTCTTCAGCGAAGGCTTTCCTTCCAGAGGACAGAAGACTCGACATCCGTATGGCCCGTTACATCAGGAGAACCAATCGTTACAGCTCTCTCGATGCAACGCGTTGGTCTCATGGCGTCCTCGGTCTTCACTGTCCCTCTGGCCCGACTGACATGAGAACCACCCAATGGATGCTCTCCACTCAGTGGTCCCCGACCTCTCACCCCAGTCTTATCCCATCAAGGTGACGGAGCCCCTTCGAAGGTCTCTCACCTGGTGGTCTCAAGAGAGCAATCTCCTGGAAGGATTCCCCTTTGCTCCCCCGGATCATCAGATCTCCATCACCACAGATGCATCGCTAATGGGATGGGGAGCTCACTGTCTCTCCCTCCACACTCAAGGTGTATGGACTCAGTTTGAAACTCATCTCCACATAAATGTCCTGGAGATGAGAGCGGTCCTCTATGCAATCCGAGCTCTGAAGGATGTCCTTTGTCACAAGAACATTCTCCTTCAAGCGGACAACAAAGCAGTGATGTATTACATCAACAAGAAAGCGGTGCTCATTCTTATCCCTTTGCAGGGAAGCAATGAGGGTGGGAGTGGTGCTTGGAGCACAAGTCTCTGATTCAAGCGGTTTATCTGCAGGTATACAAACGACCTAGCAGATCACCTCAGCAGAACGGAGGCAGACCCTCACGTGGTCTCTCGATCCAGCCGTAGCTCGGTCCCTGTTCAAAGAGTGGGGACTCCAGACCTGGACCTTTTGCATCCCCACTCAACGCAAAACTGCCTCTCTTTGCTCCAGAAATCCAGGGCCTGGCATTTTCTGTCAGGATGCGTTCAGGCTGCGGTGGACAAACGCTTTTACGCCTTTCCACCACTCCTCTAATCCAGAGAGTACTCCTCAAGTTCGAGTCTCAGGGACCAAGATGATTCTCATTGCTCCTTCCTGGCCTCGGCAACTATGGTTTCCTCTACTCAACAGTATGTTGGCAGCCTCCGAGACCACTTCCTTTGCAAATCAGTCTTCTGACTCAGGGTTCGTTGGTCCATCCCAACCTGAAATCACTTCACCTTCATGCTTGGCTCCTCAAGAGATAGAAGTGAATCGGTTCAACGTCTCTCGTAGAGTCTCAGACATCCTTCTGGCTGTTCTCGGAAGCCAGCCACCCGAAAACGCACGCTCCAAATGGAAGCGTTTTTCTCTGGTGTGCAAAATCCTCTTGAATCCTTTTCCTGTCCTCCTGGCAAGGTTCTGGAGTATCTTTTGGACCTATCAAACTTAGGTCTTCAGTACTCCACAGTTAAAGTTCACCTTAGTGCCATCTCAGCGTTCCATGAGCCGGTTTCTTCCTTAACTCTGGCTCCAGTTACCTATGGTGAAGATTTCTTAGGGATTCTCCATACCAGACCCCTGTTAAGCGTCCAGTTGCAGCCTGGAACATTAACCTGGTGCTGGACATGCTCACTCGGGAAGCCTTTCAACCCTTAGCTACCTGTGAGCTAAAATTTCTTACCTGGAAGACTGCCTTTTCCTGGTGGCCATTACCTCAGCCATGAGGGTCTCTGAGATACATGCCTGGTTACGGACCCTCCGTATACTGTATTCCATAAGGACAAGGTAGTTCTCCATACTATCCTAATTTCTTCCAAGGTTGTGTCAGAATTCCATCTGAATCAACCTCTGGTACTTCCACTACTTGCTAATTTCCAAAATGAAGGGAACGAGCCTCTTCATTCCTTGATGTTAAGAGACCTTATGTTCTATTTAGATAGAACCAAGGATGTTCGCAAGACTCAGCAACTGTTCGTTTCTTTCAGCGACACCGGCTGGGTCAACCTGTCGCTATTAGATGTATCTCTTCATGGTTAGTGGCATGCCTTCGTCATTGCTATTCCATGGCTCAAGTTAAATTAGAAGGTAGAGTGTACGCTCACTCTACTAGGGTGATCATGGCATCCCTAGCGGAATTCAGCAATGTTCCAATTGCAGATATATACGCAAGCGCGCTACCTGGAGCTCAGTGCATACTTTTCGTTAACTATGCACTGGATGTTCATGCCAGGCGACATTCCGCATTCGTAGAACTATCATATTGGGCTTCTATCTTAGAAACGCGTGAGCTCTGGCTCTCCTCCGCCTTTTGGGGATTATCAGCTTGGTACTCCCACTAGTGTGAATGAGTGGTGGAGACTTATGTCCAGGAAGATAGGAAAATTACGATTCTACCGTAATTCTTGATCTTCTTGGACGCAGTCTCCACCACTCATTCACACGCCCACCCTCCATCCCCGAGCTCACGCTGTATTGGTCTTCACTCCCTCAGATCTTTAGGCCGTGAGGACTTCTTTGCTGACCCTCCTTACACGGGTCATACGGACTATCTTATGTCCGTTTTTTAATGTTGGGTTTACCCTTTACGTTAGTTCGTGCACCTCCTTGGTAAAAAAGGTACTGAGGCGGTTGGAGGGTCGTCGCCGAGATGGTCATTACCGAAAGCCAAGGTCATGGTGCCGTGAACTCGCGGGCGCCGCCTCACCGACCCTCCAGCAAAAAGTTTGCTCCCCGATGGGTCTTAGTGCCTCCGCGCCAATCCCACTAGTGTGAATGAGTGGTGGAGACTCGTCCTAAGAAGATCAAGAATTACGGTAGGTACGTAATTTTCCTTTTTGCCAAAGGTGGTGTCTGAGCTTACGTTAAACTAGGACATCAGCCTCCTGTTTACTATACAGATTGCTCAAACAGAGGAAGCCATCCTGTATACCTTGGGCATCCACAGGGTGTTTTCTACTACCATACCACTTTTCTCTACGCCGTAAATTGAACAGTTTTGTGGCCCTAGCCATGCTGCAAAGGCACCTGTGTTTAAGCAGATGCTTTCTAAGTGGCTGGTCAACTGTATTGTTTTCTGTTACAAGTATAACAAGCCCCTACCGTGCCTGGTTAGGGGTCATTCTTCCAGGGAGTGGCTACTTAGTTTGCCTCTCTGTGACTTCTCCGGAGACATCTGTACAGCGGCTACCTGGAGCTCGGTGTATACTTTCATCAAGCACTACATCCTGGATATTACCTCTAGGAGAAGGGCAAGTTTCGGCCTTGCGGTCCTCCAAGACCTTCTGTCATAACTGCCTCCTTAGGGCTATAGCGCTTCTAGCCTCTTCCTGGACTTACCTTTCTCCTTTTCTCGGGATTGCTTGGGACTCTGTCCTAATGGTAATAGCCTGCTGCAAGAGCTCACACTCTTAGTAAGATAGTACATTTAACTGTAACAATAGATCTTCGAGAGGTGCTCTTGCAGCAGTCACTACTTTCCCTCCCTCCTTCCCCCTTGTGAGTTCTGTATCTCTGTCTGTGGCCTGCTCCCTCCTAGTACACCTTCTGGTCCTCTCGCTGGGTCTGCAGTGGGCAAACTGAGGTGGGGCTGGAGACCGCCCGCTGATATCCCATCGGCTGGTGTCGTGGGAGCGTCCCCGCTGGAGACTGCTAGCTAGAAGTTTACCATTGGCTCCTAGTGCTTGACTGCATAGCCCCAATTGTAACAGCCTGCTGAAAGAGCTACCTCGAAGACAATTGGCAGATGGATTACATCATCGATCTCTGCTTTTGGTTGGTGAGTAGGAGCCTCCCGTGGGGCTAAGGGCTCATTCCACCCACCATACTGCTGGGTCACTGGCTGCTTCTAGTGACGTCCCTATCCGGGAAATCTGCAGGGCTGCTACCTGGAAGTCAGCAAACACCTTAATTTCCCATTACCACATTGACCTAGAGTCATGCTAGGATGCTGTTTTTGGGGCCTTAGTTCTCCAGTCTCTGTTCCCGAGTAGTGGGTGTGCCTTGCCAACTCCTCCTATAGAACTGCCAGAAGTTTGCCATAACGTCTGGAGAACCTATCCAGATACTAGAAACTACTGTTACAGGTGAGTAACCTTGCTTTCTTCCCCTTGATCCACAAGGCAGTGGGTCAGTGCTAGGAAGGACAAGGCGTGAATGATCCTGGTAGCTTCAGACTGTCTGAAGGAGTTCTGATACTCTGATCTCTGTTGGTTCAGCATCAGACCTCCATGGCGACTGCCTTAGGTGATGGTTCTGTATCCAGACCTGCGATCCTTGCAACTCATGGCCTGGTTCCTGAGTGGCTAGACTTCCAGGCTTTGTGTCTCTGAGGTGCAACATTCTGTGGAGGCTTCCCGAAAAGAGTTGAGTTGTAGATGCTATGCCTTTCAGTGGAAGAGTGTTTACATTTGGTGCCAAGGCAAGGAGGTTGATCTGCTTGTCTGTTTGTGGATAGCATCCTGGACTACCTCTGCCCTTGTTAGCAGTTGGAACTACGGGCAATCAACATAAGGAGCACCTGGCAGCCATCTTTGCTCAACTCATTCAGGTCTAGATCGCCTGTAGGTGGCGTCTGAAAGCATAGCCACTCAGGCCAATAACGCCTGTAGACATACTGAGCTGACTTACACTCAGGCCTGGAAACGTCTGAGGAAGTCTGCCATTTTTACCTAAATATTAAACCAAATTGCTTAGAATTGATTACATAGCACCCTTAGGTAATTTCGTGCTGAACAATTTTGCTGTTGATACTTTGTGTCTGGCATGTATACTTTAGGAGTTATTTTCATTTGTTTAAGGTATGGTGTGCATGGCTGACATCTGTCTCAAGCCTCACATAAGTACCTTGAATAAATCTGGAAAAAAAAACAAAAACACAGATGTTTGGTATTTCAGCTTGTATGAAATAAAAACTAAATGGATTACAACTGATTGCATAGCACCATAGGAAAGATAATTTTGTGCTGAACAATTTTGCTACTTGTACTTTGTGTGTAGCACTTACGGTTCAAGAGGTGTTCACATTTGTTTGTGTTATGCCGATTATGGCTTGATTTTGCTTAGAAAGGCCCAGGATGGTAGTGCTAGGAGTATACAGGGCAAAAGTGGTGGAAGTCTCAGAGCTCTTCTGGTGTAAATGAGTTAATGTGCATGGAGCATAAGCCAGAGTGTTGTCCCAAGGAACGGTGGTTGGGTGTGTGTTTTAAGGGGCCTGGAACACCTGTCCCTTCTGGCATGAGAACCACGTCCACAGTAAAACCTACTGCTGGGCAAACCTTTTGAGCAGTGCACAGGTGTCAAATGTGACATCTGTCATGAAGACTGCTATCTTGGTTTCCATCACATTAGCCAAGGATTGAGGAGCTCCTGGCACCATCAGTGGAGTCTCCCTATGTGGTCTTTCATGGGGACAGAGTTGTCCTTTGCCCAACCCGAAGTTCTTTCCGAAGGTTTCATCGGTTTGACCTTGCCTCATTCTCTCCTGTTGGCCATTTTGGGTCGGGTTCAGTAATGAATGGTTCTGACGCCATGTGGCTACTCTGGACAGAAGAAGTTAATGAGCTTCACCACCTGATTAGTTGAATTTATTTTCTGTAATTGTTTTAAGTATGGAACTTAGTATGGCACAAATCCTTTCCCAGTCATAACAGGATATTTATTTTCTTTCTCCTCTCTGCAGCTACTGAAGTTGTGACTGTATTTGTTTTCCAAGAGCCTTGCTGCTTCCTCACTGCAGGATAATGGATTGACAGATGTTATGCTGCCGCACTTTTAATAAAAGATGTAAGTGCCTTCTCTTCCAAAAGCGGTCAGCAGTGTAGGTGCCTCAGCCATTGCTCTGCTTTTATGCTTGAAGTCTACATTTGTTCAATTGTAATAGTGGGCAGTTCTTTGCTGGCCTTTATTCTGTGGGGAACATAATGGATTCTGGTTTGAATCCCCTTGTAAAGTTTGTGGTTCTTGTTGTATTTTGAATAAATAAGAGGTAAATGGGAGGAGATGGCAAATATTTGGATGCTGTGTGAAGATGCAATGAGAGTTGCACTGTGGGAAGGAGTGTAACAGGCTGGCAGGAGAGGAGGGAGGGTAGTTTGCACTTAAGGAAAAGAGAATGAAGGGGAAGCAGGAGAGAAGGTGAGTTGATGCTGAGAAGAATGTGATTGGAGTGGGTGTATTTGTTTATGTACAAGTTTTGTCTGGATACACACTGAGCTGAAGCTCTTTTCCGTGTGTGTGTGTGTGTGTGTATAACTGTTTAAGTTATTTTTATACAATAATGAAGTAAACATAATACAGAATGAGAAAAATAATTACAGGCACTGTATATTACTGGTATGAATAAATAAGAATGGAGCAAGGATACTTGTGGACAGACTAGATAGGTGAACTGTGTGTGGGAGGAGGGAAGGGTCTAGCTACAAGAACATTGAACAGTAACCACATGAAGTTGGGGTTTGAGGGAGAGGAGAGGACGACAAATGAAGAAAAGGGTGAGGTTATTGTAGAGGTCCGGAGGTGGTAGAAGGCAGCATGCACAACTGAGGTGTACGTAGTGGATCAGGTAAAGGAGTACATGAAGTGAAGAGAAGCAGTATTGAGCAAAACGGGACTACTTATGAGAGGCTCAGTTAGACAGATGCCTGTCTTTTCACGGAGGGAGAGGAAGATTGGTGTCAAGGGAGCAGTGAGGAGTGTGAAGGGCAGTTTAGAACAGTGAGAGAAGGAATGAGGGGGTCCAGTCTGGTTGTGGAGGACATAGGCAGCATTGTAGACGACAGGCAATACTGGTGGTGTTCTTCAGGTATGATGCAGCACATACTTCCAGGCTTACCTGTGCAGCTGGTACTGCCATAGAGTGTTATGTATCACAGGCCCTATTGGCATCGTTGGCAGGTTCACAGCAGATACCTCCTGAGCAGCGGGCTCCTGTATTATCAGCGAGGTTATTGGATCTCACTTTGAGGGGGAGCTCTTGCAGCAGGTAATACCATTAGGACTAAGGCTGCCAGGCATTAGGACTCCATGGAAAAAATCTAACTAGTAGTCTGTGGAGGGACTGCCCCAACATTGGCACTGCCCGATGTCAGATGTGGTATAAAGGGGGCGGTTCCCCGGCACAACCTCAGTTCTTTTCCTGCCATCGACCCTTAACATCGGATCTACGGATGCGTAGTTGCAGTCGACCACCTTTTTCTCACGAATCGTTTTTTCCTCACAAAATCATTTTTTTCGTCCGTTACGTGCATGTCTTTATTGTCACAGCAACGAAAATCCAAGTGTGCAGGAAGCAGATCCTGGTGAAAGATGGCCACTCTGCCTGCCTGATCTGCCTATTCCCTGACAACCGGCCTGACGATTGCTCGCATTGCCAAAAGTTTAATAACAAAACGAGGATTTGCCGTGCCAAAACTTCGAAGGCCTACCTGCTAGAGCAGCAAATAACTGCCATGATAGAGAAGCCCGTGGGACATAATTCATCCTACTCAGCCAGGCAGCCTCTCCTCCAGGAGAAGGGATAGGGAGGAAAACGCCACCGGGAGAAGGAGAGGGTCAGATCGGAGTCCTGCCCAATGTCCCCTTGCCGGGCGTCTTCTGCCTCCGGCGGGAGGTCGGAGTCTGTCCCCTAGATACCAAGGCAGTGTCGGGGGAGACCTACAAGAGTCGACCACCTCATTGCAGGCTAATGGTAGGGGGTCTTTTTTCCTGAGGCAGTCATCCGCCCAAGTCCCCTTGGCCCACTGACCCCACAAACGTGTCGACCCATGAGGGACAGGCGTTAGCTCCTGGCAAATCCACAGAGTCCGGCACCTGTAAACACTCTGGGTTGTCCGAGAAACACAAGAAACTAGATGATTCCACAAAATGCCAGGAGGTCGCCAAGTACCAGACGCCTCCCCCACCCGAGGAATAGGTGTCATCCGCCTCTGACAGAAGGCAGACCACCGGACATTCTGACTCTGCGTTGGAGAAGGAGCAGGTGCCACCGACCAAAGAATGGCCGGCCCCGGTGACCGAAACCCTGAAGACAGGAGCACCGGACGCCCAGCAGCCTCCTCCAAAGGAACCGGCCGCCAGACAGATAGCACAGATCTGACGCCGAAAGCACCTACAGAGATGGTGCCCAAGGACAGATGCCAGCGCCTCAAAATCAGATGCCTGGGTCCTCTGGCACTTCAGATCAGACGCCTCCACTACTAGTTGTTCCACTGGCTGAGGTGGGAGCGCTCTTTAATGCCTGATGGAACACCATTAATGGGGATCTTCTCCCTAAACCCTGGAATCCATCCCCGGTCTGGCCACCGCCCACAGATCAGTCACCTCAGTGGAGCTTATCGCTGAAGGAGCTTCCACCACCCGACGAAGGCAGGTGGACACCTGGGTGGGGCGCCCGAAAAGACACCCGTCATCTGTCCCATCCTCGAGCGGACATCCGCCGTTATCTTCAGGGCGAGGATGCCGGAGATTCTTTGTCAGACAACTACTTGGAGGACGAGCTGCCTATCCCATCTTTTAATCCAAGGGACTCGCCGAGGTCTCCCCCGGATGACCTGTCCTTTTTGGATATTATGAAGCACATACAGGCTCTGTAGCAGTGGGATACAGAGGAACTGGACCCGGAAAGGTGCAGATTGGCAATTGTAGTCGGCCACTGACCCTAAACCCTTGGTCATCCCTCCATTGGTAGAACCCTTTCAGGATGTAACCAGGTCAACATGGAGATATCCAGCCAGTACGACTGCAGTGCCACGCAAGGCTGACACTCTATAAGACTCCAAAAGGGGAGCCTTTCTTGTGCGAACACCTGAAGTCGGACTCCATGGTCCTGACTGCAGCCCACGGCAGGGCACAGCCACCACGAGACAGGAGTGCCCAGCCCCAGACCCTGAATCCAAAAAAAGGGACTAAATAGGTCGTAAGGTGTATTCGTCAGCAACTTGATCCGTCAGGTGACTGAACTTCTTACCCACATGGCCCTTACCAGAAGTCCCTGTGAGCAAAGGCGATGGACCTTGCCAAGGACCAGCCAGATTCAGAGGGCAGGTCGAAATTCCTTGCTGTCACACAGTCTGGCATGGACGTAGACAAACCTGTTCTAAGGAGTTCTTGCTGCTGTATCTGCAAAGTCGTTAGAGCAGCGGCCACTGGCATTTGCATGCGAAAGCATGCCTGGCTCAGAGTTTGTCTTCTGACAGGATCTACTGGATGCTCTCTTTCGGGGACCAGTCCTGTTCGGCCAGGACACTGTAAAGCTGATTACTGGACTGCACGATTCTGGCAAGGCAGTATCTGAAGTTCGCAGGATGTACAGGTCAGAGCTTCAGCCCACACGTTGCCGTCCCTTTTGCAAAAATCAGGGACAGCAAGAAAGATGCCAGACACAACATAAGGGAGGTTTTAAAAGAAAAGGCTGCCTTTTCTCTTCAGGTGACCAGGGCTCAAAAATCCTAGGGAGCCCAGACCTCTCCTGCCTACCCCTCCACACAGCACGATTCCTACTGACCCCCCCCCCACTGCAGTAAGTGCAAGGGGAGGCGGTAGGAGGGAGAGTCTCCCTCTACCTATCTGGAAGGTCCAGTATCATATCGGACCAATGAGTCCTCCAGATAGTGGAAAAGGGGATGTTCCCTAGAATTCATCACAGAGGGCGCCTGTCATGGGCTGGAGAGCCCACATGGGGGACAGCAGAGCCCATGGGTTCAAGTCCAGACGGACAATACCACGACCATGTACTACCTCAAGAAACAGGGTGGCATGCACTCCCGTCTGCTTTGCAAGGAGGCGCTCCGCATCTGGACCCTCGTAAGCCGGTGGAGGCGGATCTCCTAGCCATTCATGTAGCAGGAGTCTCAAACCAGCTGGTGGATGCTCTCAGCCGTATAGGCCAGACATCGCACGAGTGGTCACTCCATCCAGAGGTAGCTTATAACTTGTTCTCCCGTTGGGGCAAACCGATGGTGGACCTGTTTGTCTCCAGGTAAAACACCAAGCTGAGGCTTTCATGCCCACCCCATCAGCAGGGCTCGCTGCAGGGGGATGCCTTCTCGAGGCCATGGACCCCAGGCCTCCTCTATGCCTTCCCTCGATCCACAAGGTGTTACTCAAGGTGAGGAGGGACAAGGCGAAGGTGATCCTGGTAGCCCCAGACTGGCCGTGCCAGTTATGGTACCCAGATCTCCTCAGCCTCAGCTGCAGACCCCCAGAGCGGCTTTGTACATGCCTGGACCTGATATCTCTGAACCAGGGGACGGTTTTCCATCCAGACTTTCAATCCCTGCACCTGACAGCCTGGTACCTGAGCGGCTAGAGTTCCAGGCTTTGGGTCTTTCCGAGGATGTCTACACCGTAGTGGAGGCATCTCGAAAGGAATCGACCAGGAAATGTTATGCCTTCAAATGGAGAAGATTTTCCATTTGGTGTCAGTAAGAGTCTGGACCCTTATCCTGTTCTGTGGCTAACATTCTCAGTACCTTTGGTCTTTCTCCAAAGGGGGTCTTCAGTCATCGACCCTTAGGATGCACCTGGCAGCCATTTCTGCTTACTGGGCGCAGGCTGGTCAGCCGACATTGGCGCAGCAGACAATGGTTGGGTGCTTTTTCAAAGGCCTGGATCACATATCCCCTCCGGTGCGTGAACCTCCACCTCCGTGGGATCTCTTGCTGGTTTTGGCAATGCTCATGGACTAGCCATTCGAACCCATGCACAAGTGTGAGCTTTCATACTTGTCATGGAAGACTGCCTTCCTGGTGGCTGTCATGTCAGCCAGAAGGACAGGAGAGCTCCAGGCGCTTTTGGTGGACTCCCCTTATCTAGTCTTCCACAGGGACAAAGTTGTCCTGCGCCACCACCCGAAATTCCTTCCGAAGATGGTGTCAGAGTTTCACCATAACCAGGTGTTAACTCTGCCGGTATACTACCCTAATTACACCTCAGACGCCAAGTACAGACTCCATACTTTGGACCCGAGACGTGCTCTCTCCTATTATAAGGAGAGAACAGTGGAAATTCGTGGAGAGGTTCGCCAGCTGTTTGTCACATATGCTGAAGCTGCTTCTGGCAGACCTGCAGCCAAAAGGACCATTGCAAGGTGGATTACATCATGCATAGGTCTGTGCTGGAGCTTCGAGCGGTTCATCTAGCCCTCATTGCCTTCGCTCCGTTTGTACAGGGTCAAGTGGTCCAGGTCCAGACGGACAATACCATGACCATGTACTGCCTAAACCGCCAGGCCGGGACGCGTTCCATGCCTCTGTGCAGGTAAGGTCTCTGCACTTGGTCCCTCGTGCGCAGCCTGGAGGCGGATCTCCTTGCCATCCATGTGGCGGGAGCCTCCAACATTCTGGCCGATGCCCTAAGCCAGGTAGGAGCTGCGTGCCCCATGAGTGGTCTCTCCTGCCAGAGGTAGTACAAGATGTGTTCTCCCACTGGGGCATGCCTCAGGTGGACCTGTTTGCCTCCAGGGAGAATGCAAAGCTGAGGCTGTTCCATGCCCACCCCCCTCAGCAGGGCTCGCTGTAGGGGGATGCCTTCTTGAGGCCATGGACCCCGGGCCTCTCCTACGCCTTTCCCCCATTTCCCTTGATCCACAAGGTGCTTCTCAAGGCGCAGGTGATTCTGGTAGCCCAAGACTGGCCCCTCCAGTTCTGATATCCAGATCTCCTCAGTCTCAGCTCCAGGCTTCCGAGGTGGCTCTCAGCCCACCCAGACCTGATCTCAGTCAATCAGGGGAAGGTATTCCATCTGGACCTTCAATCCCTGCACCTGACGGCCTGGTTCCTGAGCGGCTAGAGTTCTAGGCCTTGGGTTTTTCTGACGAGGTCCTCAATGTCGTTGAGGCTTCCCGTAAGGAGTCGACCAGGAAATGCTATGCCTTTGAATGGAAGAGATTCTCCATTTGGTGTCAGGGCAAGGGCCTGGACCATTCCTCCTGTTCCTTGGCAAGCATTCTGGACTACCTGTGGTCCCTTTCTCAGCTAGGGCTTCAGTCGACAACCCTTAAGGTGCACCTGACAGCCATCTCTGCTTACCGGGCGTGGGCCGGGAAGCAGTCGGTGGCACAGAAGGTGATCGGGCGCTTTTTCAAAGGCCTTGATCATGTATCCCTCCTAAGAACCTCCACCTCCGTGGGATCTATTGCTGTTATTGGCTAAGCTCATGGGCAAGCCATTCGAACCGATGCACAGGTGTGACATCTCTCACCTGTCGTGGAAGACCGCCTTCTTGGTGGCTATCACGTTAGCCAGAAGTATGGGAGAGCTCCAGGCGCTTTCCATCAAGTCTCCTTATCTGGTCTTCCACAGGGACAAGGTTGCCCTGCGCCCCCACCCGAAATTCCTTCCAAAGGTGGTGTCGCAGTTTCACCTTAACCAGGTGTTGACTCTGCTGGTGTTCTACCCCAATCACACCTCAGAGGCCGAATATAGGCTCCATACTTTGGACCCTAGAAGAGCGCTCTCTTATTATAAGGAGCGGACGGCTGAAGTTCGGGGAGAGGTTCGCCAGTTGTTTACCTACGCTGAAGCCGCACCTGGCAGACCTGCAGCCAAGCGGACGATAGGCAGGTGGGTCACCTCTGCATAGATCTCTGCTATAGGTTGGCGGGCATGGAGCCTCCCAGAGGGATAAGAGCTCATTCTACCCGCCATACCGCTGCATTGGTGGCTGCTTCCAGGGATATCCCTATCCAGGAAATCTGCAGGGCTGCTACCTGGAAGACAGCACACACCTTCATTACCCATTACCACATCGACCTTGAGTCACGCCGGGATGCTGGTTTTGGGGCCTTGGCTCTCCAGTCATTATTCCCTAAGTAGGGGTTGTGTGCCTTGCCTCCCTCCTCCCGGAGAACTGCTAGGAGTCTGCCAGGCAGTGTGGATGAAATACAGGTTACTCACCTGTAACAGGAGTTCTAGGAATGGTATATGTTCAACCACACGACCCACCCGGCCTCCCCGGTTTCGACGCACAATGTGGCTTCCAGCGGGCTAGATCTGGCGTCATGGGGCGGAGCCGAGAGTTTTACCACCTGGTTGGGTGGGAGGAGCCAGCTTGAAGACCTTCCGGCAAGATTTAAAGCGGCGAGGAACCTGCCAGTGTGGATGAACAACATATACCATTCCTAGAACTCCTGTTACAGGTGAGTAACCTGTATTTCTGGGAGTTCCCGATAGGTGGCGCTCTAATACGGCAGATCTCCTCTAGCAGTATCCACATCAGGGACCACCCACAGAACCTCACTTCCTGGGCTGTGCCTATAAAGTGGGTGAATGGAGACTACCAGGGACCATTTTCCCACCAGCTTCAGCTCCGACAGCAGCTTACTCTTCTGCACGCAGTCAACGACATGGATTGAACCCATAGCTTGGAGTGCCTGGGCTTCATACATGGCAGCATATTCCTATACTCGAACAAGAGTTTTTAGGATGGATGACTCAGAGCTCTATTAATAGGTTCCGACAATACCTTTTCAAGAAGCATTGTAATGGAAGGTATTCTTTCACCATAAGTCCTGCTTGACCGCCTTTCAACGGTCATATATGCTAAATATATATTATCAGAGAGACTTTCTTTGTCGACTGAAGACAAATACCCCGTCAACGGCAGGCATTTCTACATCATCATCACATAACAGACTACAGAGGCTTGCACTATATTCCCGTCGACTGAGGTCTCCAGCAGTATTCTGCAGAGGCTCACACTATATTCCCGTCGATGGATGCATAATCCTGGCCGACTGAGGCCTCCTACATACTTCTTGTTGACGGAGGTTCATCTCTGCTCGATGGAGGCCCTCTGCATGATTCCCATTGACAGACACCTCATCCACCGTTGACGGAGGCCTCCTTCATGATTTCTCATCGGAATATTTATCCACAGTTGATGGAGGCCTTCTACATGATTCTCATCGAACCACTCGTGCCCCTTCGATGGAGGCCTCCTACATACTTGTCGACAGGAGGTTCATTCCCCATTGACAGAGGCCTCCTACATACTTCTTGTCAATGGGAGGTTCATTCTCTGTCAGCGGAGGCCTCCTGCATGATTCCCTCCGACGGACAATTCATCCACCGTCGACGGCGGGCTGCTTACATGATTCTCGACTGACCACTTGTGCTCACGACAGAGGCCCCAAGACTCAATGATGGCTTCATATAGAACAAGCATCTCATCGACGGGCGAACACCCTCCCGCATTCCACCGCCGACTGGACATGCTTCCTTACTTTCAGCATAGTCGACGGCTGATGAGCACTGTCGACGGAGCATGATTTACCAATCATCATACTGCTTTCTATTCCACCATCTACGGGCCTGGTATTCCTGCTACACTATTGACTGGGACGATCCCACCATCGGTGGCTTACATTCTATGTCCACAGACCATGTCTTAATGTGTGTGTGTGTGTGTGTGTGTGTACATATGTATACGTGTATATATTAATGGGAGACCTTCGGATGTCTCTTGGCTGCCTCCTCTATCAACGAGGGTACAGGGCTTTTTCACATTCATTTACGGAGCAAAAAACCCACCAGTCGACTATGCCAATGTATACAACTACGAGGCTATTTATCAACAAAATATATGGCATACCACTACTATTCAAAGGGGCTTATTTCATCGACATCAACTTCATATTTTACTACAGTCAACATATCAGATTCTTTGGTGTCCGCTACTCGGGACCCAGAACTGCCTAAGAAGGCATCATACTATTGCCTATGCCTTTCGGATAACCTCGCCAATATTAGAGGCACACCTCAGGGCGGAAGGTAATGTTTATCATGTTCATATATGCATACTTAATAGAGGTATCACTGTTATAGGCTATTATGGTCACTTCCTCTGGATGCCTCTTGGCCTGTTGTGCGCCGGACCCTCGTGTCCCTCACACGAACAGAGCCTACTACTCACAAAAAAAGAGGAACAAGGAACACATCTAAGCTGACCCATGACTGCCTCTTAGGATGGCTGAGTGCCTCTTCCTTTAATTAAAAACTTCAGACTACACCCCGGTCTCCTCTTCTAGGCCTCTGAGACCTGTTTCCTGGATGCCTTAATTCGAAAGTATACTGAGGCCTTTCCCATGAGGATTTATACATCTAGCCACTTTTTGAGGTATCACTGTTACAGACCATAATGGTCATCTCATCGGGATGCCTCTCTGCCTGTTGTGCACCGGACCCTCATGTCTCTCCCATGAACAGGGCCTGCTAATAGTCACATGCTGAGAAACAATCAGTATATCCTGATAATGTAATACGGATCATAATATTCTTACTAAACTTCTACTGCTACATGTGGTCTTTACCTGGCCATAGATAAAGGCCACGGAAACAATAATGAGTATGTATACATTATAAACCTTATAAATGCTGCAAGACTTATTTTCTGATCCACACTACTTGGACAACAAATGTGTGCATGTCACAAACCCTATGACTTTTCTTAGATTAACATGTTTGGAATCTCAAAGATGAGATCTAATGGCTCGTAATTAGCAATTATCCAGATCGTTATTTAAACTTCTGTTCCCCTGACAGCATAAATAAAGGTCCCACCATACTAACATTTCAGGTTTACACCTAACAAGCCTCCAAGCCCTGGCATACTTGGGACCCCCTTGCAGATGAGACTACTAAGACACTATTGAACTGACAACATCACTGCTGCATTCCAGGTCTTTACCCTAAAACGGGTACAATGTTGACTACAACAATAGTACTGACTCTGAAGAGCCACCGGATTACATTATGAATTGCATTTTCATTTCACAGCATCATTGTTTGCTACTTATGTAGCCTATTCCAAAAATGGATACATTTCCCTAATGAATTGATAGACATGGCAAAAAAACTGTACTGACTTGCTACATTGTACCACTACAAAATAACATTGTGTTATGTGGGTTACTGTTTAAAACGCTGACCCCAATAGGCTTTGACGTATACTGCCTTTTCCAGTGCATACCACTGAGGACCTACCAATTACTCCATTATATGGCTGAATTTCTTCTGATACATTACAGTATATGATATGCCATACCCTGATCGGGTTTACATCTGCTTAAACTCATCTGACGATGTCCAGTAAAAGCCAGTCTGGCTTGTTTTTCAGCCATAATCTTATAACGAATACTATAATGGAGTACTTGTAGATAGAATACAAAATTCTCTTTATATGCTGATGTACTACTTTCAGCACCTACCAGTCCTAAGGCCATACTATACGTACAACAGAATGCCATATTTGGCCACCCCACTGCCATATAACTACTTGGGAATATCCCAGAAGTATGACTTACTGCAAGAGACCATTCCGTGGAAGATAGATCAGTTATGCAAAGACTTTTGCCATAACAGTGGATCTTACTTTGAGAGGGCTCTTGCAGTAGGTAATTACATATGACTGCGCCGGCCGGGCAGGACCCGACGAAAAATTTCTAGCTAGCAGTCCCTGAGGACCGCCCGACGTCGGGTGACCTGCGCCATCACGACGGCGGTATAATGGGGCGGTCCCGGACACCGCCTGCAGTTCTTTCCCGCTAGCTCGCACCTATGGAAAAGTTCGCGGCCGTCACCCTGACCTTTCGTCGTCTTTTACTCTAAAATTAAAATTATTATTTTTCTGTCGTCAGGTTATCATCAGTGCATGTCGTCCCTACACCCCGAGCACAAAAAACAAGTGCGACTCATGCGCGACGCCTAACTGCCACACAAGGACGGCCATTCCCTCTGCCTAGGCTCCGACCACCGGTTGACAAGTGCCAGCATTGCCTCAACTTCAACGCTACCCGCAAACTGTGCCAACAGTCCCTGGAAGCCCATCTTCTCAAAAAAAGATGTCTTTGATGGAGAGAGAGAGTTGAAGAAGCTGAGGCAGGCGTCCACTTCTCTGGAAGGACATCGCAAAAAGCGGGACAAGGAGAGGCACCGGGAGAAGGCCTCCTCTTCCGCGACTCCGGCCGGAGTCGCAGCCCAGATAACATCCTCTCCGGGGGACTGTACGACGGCAGTCTCTAAGGGTTTGGAGGAGGCGTTGGCCCGCCCGTCTGGCTCATGCTCGGGCCTTGTGGGTGCCCTCCGGGCAAAGGAGGCTCCGCCCCAGTTCGGCCAGCCGGGCAGGCTTACTGGCTCACTGGTGGGAGACTCTATGTCGTGATGTCGGCTCCTCCCACGTCCGCCGGGAGAGGGTCGAGAAGACGCCGACCTTTGGGGCGGGGCGATGACCATGTCCCTTCGGACCGGGCCGCCTCCTCCCTCGCCCACCTCCGGTGAGGGACCCTGTAAGACGGACGCCAGCCCCCCGCGCCTGCGAACTAGCTCTAAGCCGCACGCCGGCTCCTGACGTGCGGATGGAACTTACTAAACGCCGGGCCCTCGTGAGCTGCCAGGCCCCCCGCCCAAAAGCAGCAGGTGCCCCAGCTGCAGTGCTGCCCCACACCACCTGACTCCTTCCTCTCCCACCGCCTCCGGACACACCGGAGGAACCGGTAGGAGGGAGGTTCTCCCTCCACCTTCCGGGTTGGGAGAGGATAACAACGGATTCTTGGGTGCTCCAGCTATAGCGGAAGGTACTCCATAGAGTTTCTACAGAAACCACCCCGCCACCAACCTCTGAAGTCGCCCCAGTGATCATCTTCCTTTGGTTCGGGAAGAAATCTCTGCCCTCCTCGTGAAGAGGGCCATAGAACCCGTGCCCTTTCATCTTCAAGGGACGGGTTTCTATTCACATTTCTTCCTGGTCCCAAAGAAGACAGGAGATCTCAGACCCATTCTCGATCTCAGCTCCTTGAACCTTTTTCGTGGAATACAAAAGGTTCAGGATGCTCTCCTCTGCAGACCCTTCTGCCCCTCCTTTGGCCGGGTCAATGGCTTTGTGCACTGGATATGCAGGATGCATATCTGCACATCCCCATTCGCCCTTCTCACAGCAAGTATCTTCAGTTTGCATTTCAGGGGGACCATTACCAATTCCGGGCACTCCCGTTTGGTCTTTCCTCAGCACCCCGAGTATTTACCAAATGCCTGGCTGTGGTAGCGGCCCACCTGCGTACGATGGGAGTACAGGTGTTCCCTTACCTGGACGACTGGCTCCTGGCGGCCTTGTCCAGGGAGGAGCTCCTGCATTTTCTCTCCCTCACCCAGCAGGTTTTTACTTGCCTGGGTATTACCATCAACCATTCAAAGTCTCATCTGGATCCCTCCCAGAGACTACAGTTCATCGGGGCTATCCTTGATACGACGGTCAGCAAGGCCTTCCTGCCTCTGGACAGGGCGGCCTCTCTTCAGTCACAGATTTCCCTGCTATCAGAACGCAGGAGGGTTCCGGTGAGGTCGGTTCTCCGTCTCCTGAGGCTCATGGCGGCCGCTATTCCGACAGTTCCCCGGGCTCAGCTCCATATGAGAATCTCTCAGTGGACTCTTCGCTCCCAGTGGGATCAACTTGTAGATGACCTAGATCATCTAGTTCTGATCTCCTCGCCGATGGCTCGAGACTTGCAATGGTGGATGGTTCGAGAGAACCTGTTTCGAGGGGTCCCCTTCTATCATCCTCCCCCCTCCCAGACTCTGACCACAGACGCATCAGGCGAAGGTTGGGGAGCCCATCTGGGTCCTCACCGAACCCAGGGCTTATGGTCCAGATTGGAACTAGCCCTCCACATCAGTGTGCTTGAGCTTCGAGCAGTACTATATGCTCTCCAAGCCCTTCACCAATACATTCTTCCCGGTCACCTAGCCGTCCAGACGGACAACATGTGCGTGGTGTGGTACATCAACAAGCAGGGAGGGACTCGATCCTACCCTCTATGCAGGGAAGCAATGAGGGTTTGGGACTGGGCAACTCAACACAACCTTCACCTCACTGCTATTCATGTTCCAGGAGTCGACAACACCCTGGCAGACAAGCTAAGCCGCTCCTCTGCCCCACAAAGTGGGAATTGGACCAAAAGGTGCTAGACGACATTTTCAGCTTTGGGGACCTCGCAGGTAGACCTGTTCGCCTCTTCCCAAAATGCAAACTTCCCACCTTTGCTCACTGCTCCAGAGCGAGGTGCTTTCTGGAGCGCATGCTCTGTCTCTAGACTGGAAGGGCAGATTAGTCTCTGCTTTTCCCCAATTCCTCTGGTCCTCATGTACTGCAGAAATTAACCACAGAAGGAGCGAGAATGATTCTGATCGCTCCTTTCTGGCCCAGGCAAATCTGGTTCTCTTCTACAACAATACTCAGAGGTTCCTCCTCTTCCTCTCCCTTTATCTCAAGGTTTGCTGACCCAGGATCAGGGGACCCTGGTCCATCCGGCCTCAAGTCCCTGTCAACTTCATGCATGGCTCCTGCAGACCTAGCTCAATCTGCTTTGGGGTCTCTCCAAAGTGGCAGAGATTCTGGTGGAGGCTAGAAAACCCTCCACTAGGTCCACTTATGCCATGAAATGGAAGAGTTTTCTATTTGGGCCGCCTTCGGAACGTGGAGCCCTTCTGTTCAGTGGCCGCTTCTGCTTGAATATCTCGTGCATCTCTTCGACCTGGGTCTATCATTTCCTCCTTGAAAGTGCACATGGCCGCTATTTCAGCATATCATGTTCCTTTCGCTGATAAAACCTTTGCCCAATTGGAGGTGTCTAAGACTTTTCTCAGAGGGGTCCTTCATCTGAGGCCCCCTGTTCGGACTCCTGCTCCTCCTTGGGACTTGAACTTTGTTCTCGAGAAACTTACCCTTCCTCCCTTCGAACCTGCGGCATCAGCAGATCTGAAGTTTCTTTCGTGGAAGATGCTCTTCTTGGTGGCCATTACTTGTGCTTGAAGAATTTCCGAGCTCCAGGCCCTTATGTGTAAAATTCCTTATTTGATTTTTCACAAAGAATGAGTGGCTCTTCGCATGAACCCTAAGTTTCTGCCTAAGGTGGTAGCGGTATCTACCTTAAATCAGTCTATAGAGTTACCTGCCTTTTTCACGCAGTACTCCAATCCAGGAGAATATTTACTCCATACCATGGATGTTCACCGGATTCTGAGATACTACACAGATAGGACAAAGGATCTCAGAAAAACTGACCAGTTGTTCGTCTCTTTTGCTCACAAAGGGAAGGCAGTGCTGTTTCCAAGCAATGCCTGTCGAAATGGTTGGCTCATTGCATCACTTTCTGTTATGACAAGTACAACAAGACCCTTCCGGGTCAAGTCAAAGGTCACTCCACTCGTGAAGTAGCGCCCTCTGCGGCTTGTTTCAAGAATGTCTGCGGCAGACATATGCGCTGCCGCCACCTGGACTTCCGTCCATACCTTTATGAAACACTACAGTTTGAACATTGCCTCTCACCGTAGAGCAGGCTTCGGGCTAGCTGTTTTGCAAGGCCTCCTGTCTTGAGGCCTGCAAGGCTTGCTGACTTCTTTCAGGAGTAGTTTCTCCTCCCGGTGCCTTTTATTTGTTCAAGACTGCTTGGGGTTCAGTCCTATATGTAATTACCTACTGCAAGAGTCCTCTCGAAGTAAGATAGTACAGTTACATAAGAACTTACCGTAACAGTAGATCTTTGAGAGAGGCTCTTGCAGTAGGTACTACCTTCCCGCCCTCCATCCCCCTAGGCTTTTTCAGCTTTTTCCAGGAATGGAAACATCTGCTTCTCTCATCCGGGCCTTCCGGGCCTGTGGCGGGAAAGAACTGGAAGCGAGCGTCGGGACCTCCCCTTTATACCGGCGTTGCATGATGCGGTCACCTGGCGTGAGGCGGTCCCTGCGCCAGAACTGCTAGCTAGAAATGTTTCCATAGGATCCTGCCACGGCGGCGTCAGTCCTATATGTAATTACCTACTGCAAGAGCCTCTCTCGAAGATCTACTGTTACGGTAAGTTCTTGCGTAACTGTACTATCTTCTGGGAATGTCTCTTGCAGTAAGCTTCTCCCTCCCACCCCTGCCATTCTGCAACAGGGAAAAATGATGTAGAGTCGGGAGGCTTTGGTACCTGGGTTCCCTTGGACCCTCGTGAGCTGAAACTGGCAGGGAACGGAGACTACCAGAGACCACCCACTTTTTACAAGCACAGCCCAGAAAGTGAGGTCGTGGGTGGTCCCTGATGTGGATACTACAGACGAGAACTGCCGTGTTAGGGCGCCACCTGTCGGGAACTCCCAGAGGTAATGACTTACTGCAGGAGACATTCCTAGAAGATCTACTCTTCTGCAAAAGTCTTTGTGTAACCGATCTTTCAAACAACATGAAGTCTTGCTGTATTCTGACATATGCAGTGATGTCCAACCTTTGAACTGCCCGGAGAGGAAAGAGTTAACTTTCCATGCAAGGCATGGAATGCTGAGTTCGAGCTCGGTTGAGACTGTCTGTTGTTGTTTGAACTCAAACCGCCAGATTCTTTACTCCGCCTCACTGAACAGTCGCTCTGGAGATTTCTCCTTTGTTTGGTTCAATTTAGTCACAGTGTCGTTTTCCTTGGTTTCAACCGAATTTAATCCGTTAACCTGTCGGTTCAGTCTCTGTCTGTGGTATCGTGAGTACTAGATAGGTTTATTTTGTTTCTTCTGTGTGGAACTTGTAAGCGTTGGATCAGTCGGTTTGAACCAATCAGGTTTGTTCAAAAAGTTTGTTCTACTTTTAGAGTGTGGTAACTGGTCCTTATCGGTTCTAAAAAACGGATTTCATTACGGTTTTTCCACGACCCGTAACACGGTCAGGAACCCAATAAGGGTGTCTTGCCTGCCGATTGCCGAAAAAGGGTAAGTTTGGTTAGGACTGGCATGTCTGAGAAACCCAAGAGAGAAACCGCCCACTGGTTTTAACATTGTAATGTGTGTGAAGCTTTTACTAAGGCTGACCCCACACCACCTGTTTATTGTCTGGGGTTTGACCACCCTCGATTCAGACCGCCAGACTTGTAAAAATTTTCCTCGGCTACCTTGGAAAAGAGAGTTGGTAGGCTCAGGAAAGGAGGCCCAAAGTCCGCTGACCTGGATGGCCAGCCCGGTTCGGTTCCAACCGAACCAGAAGAGTGCCCTCTGACCAGGCAGACTTCTTCAGCAAAGGAGAACCGACTCTGAGAGTCTGTTCTGGTTAAAAGAAAAGGGATAAATCAGCCGGTTCGGATCACAAGTTCTTTCTCCAACCGCTGATGAAATAGCCAAAGCGATAAGGATTGTTCAGTCGCTAATCGGTTCGGTTACCAACCGGCACCATCGGTTAGGCTCGGTTCGGCCGGTTCCTGGTTCCAGATTATACTTAGAGGATTTTTGTGAACTGGAGGAGGAGGGAGAGTATGAGGATAGTGATGGTGATTATGAAAGTCTGGATGTGCCATTGACTCAGATATCTCCCAGACAGACCTTCAGGGGTTTCTCCTCCTAGGCTTTCTGAGTCCCTTCCATTTCATGTTTTACAAAAAGTGGCTGAAACTCTTCAGCTTCCTATGGAGGAAGCACTAGAGGATCAGGAGGAGCCTGATTACGTTGAAGTGATGGACATCCCAGAGTCCAGGAGGCTGTCTATTCCCTCCATAGCCTTTGGGAAACAGACAAAATTTTAAAGACTCTAATTCTATACCTCCTGTGGACAAGAGGTGTACTCTCAGGCTCAGATACGGAGTTCCTCTACCCAGCAATGCAACCATTTTGGGGTAGTGCAGGCTGCTGCCTGTGACAAGGCAAATATACCCTTGGCTTCACACCCCCAGATAAGGACTCCAGGAGGATTGATGCCATGGCAAAGAAACAGTACATGGCAGCATCCTTGGGACTCAGGCAGGCTAATTATATGGCCTATACAGCTAGATACCAGAAGTCGAGATGGGATTCTGTGATGGCTCTGCCTAAACAGGTCCCTGGCCAGCTTGCCAAGGAGCTGGAGCAGGTGGCTGCAAATGGTATTGAGGCATCCAAAGTGCAATTTCATGCTGCAGTGGACTCCAATGATGTTTCATCTAGAGTCATGGCTACATCTGTGGCCCTTCGTAGGATGGCTTGGCTCAGATGTACTAGCCTGTCTCAGGATACCCAGACTAAGGCCATGGATTTTCCTGTTGTGGGTAATTCTCTGTTTGGGGAGCAAACGGAGAACTACATGAAGAAAATGGATGAATTCAGGACCACCTATAGGAGTGCTCAGGCCAAAGAAAGGCAAGCCACTCCCAGAGGCAGTTCCAGGGGCAGGCCTTTTCATAGGCCTTCTACCAAGCCCAGGCCTCCTCTTCCACCTTTGCCCAGAGGGGGTTCCTCAGAGGGAGAGGCAGACGGGGTACAAGCAGGCCTGCTACCACCCCTCAGCCTAAAGCCCCTGCCAAACAGGCACCCTGATGGGCTTGCCAGAGCCGATTCTCCACCACCCAGTAGGCTGGCTCACTTTGTCCAGGACTGGATGTCTTTAACATCAGACAAATGGGTCCTGGAAGTAGTGAGCCAGGGACTGGTTCTCAGCTTCAAAAATGTCCCAAGATGAGAACCAGATCCTTTCCACCTGCAGATCCCTCAGAGGCACTTGCCCTAGAGGCAGAGGTCTCTTCCCTCTTGGCTCTGAGAGCCATAGAATGGGTTCCACCCCTACACAAGGGAAAAGGATTGTACTCCAGGTACTTCCTAACTCCCAAAAAGACAGGAGAATGGCAGCCCATCCTGGATCTCAGATATTTAAACAAGCACCTTTTAAAGCCAAAGTTCAAAATGGTGACTCTGGGAATAATTCTACCTCTCTAAGGCCAGGAGACTGGCTAGTTTCCCTGGACCTCAAGGATGCCTATTTCCACATTCTCATCAGAAGCTCCCACCGAAAGTACCTCAGGTTCGAGTTGCCCTCAGGCCACTATCAATTCAGAGCAATGCCCTTTGGCCTAACTTCAGCTCCAAGGGTGTTCACAAAATGCCTGGCTGTAGTGGTTGCTTTCCTAAGGTGAAAAAAGATCTCCATCTTTCCATACCTGGACGACTGGCTCATAGTGGGTCAGTCTCCAGACCAAGTCAAGTCACACCTACAGATAACTCAGCAACTGCTCACTTCTCTAGGATTCCTTCTGAATCTTTCAAAGTCAGTTCTAGAGCCTGTGCAGCTCCTCACCTTCATAGGGGCAGAGCTGGATACATTAAAGGCAAGAGCCTTCCTTCCCCTGGACAGGGCAAAGACTCTTGTTACACTGGCCTCTTCATTTACCCTCCAGGTGTCTCGACCAGCAAGGCATTTCTGCAGCTCCTGGGCCACATGGCTGCCTCTACAGCAGTGGTCCAAGGAGCAAGATTTCAGATGAGGAACATTCAGTTCCACTTGAGAGCCTTCTGGTCTTAGAGAAAGGATCCTCTGACCAAACTAATCCCAGTGACTCGAACCCTGATCCAGGCTTTGCAGTGGTGGCAGGATCAGGACAACCTAAGGCAAGGAGTTCCCTTTGTCACCCAATCTCATTCTCTAATCCTTACCACAGATGTCTCCCTTTGGGCTGGGGAGCCGCTTGGGGACCTGACCACCCAAGGGTTGTGGACACCAAGAATCTCTGCTTCACATCAGTCTCTTAGAACTCAGAGCAGTGTTTCTAGCACTTCAAGCTTTTTCCAAGTCTGTTCAGAACAAAGTAGTTCAGATCAGGACAGACAATACCACCATAATGTGGTACATCAACAAGCAAGGGGGCACTCTGTCTACAGCCTTGTGCACAGAGGCAATGAAGTTGTGGTCTCTGGCCTATTCCCTGAATACCTCTCTCATAGTAGTGCACCTCCCAGGGAAGGACAATGTCCTGGCAGATGCTCTCAGCAGGATATCTCAGGGCCATCACGAATGGTCCCTAGATCCCCTAATTTTGAAGGTGATCTTCTCCAGATAGGGCACCCCACAGATAGATCTTTTTGCAGCCCCAGACAATCACTAACTTCCTCTTTTTTGCTGCAGGCCCCTAGTGTTGGGCTCAGTCCCCCTGGATGCCCTAGTTCTCAATTGGGAAGGGAAGTTCCTATGTGCTTTTCCCCCCTTCCCTCTCCTGTTCAAGGTGCTAGTCAAAATCAGGTCTCGACCCTGCAGAGTGATTCTGATTGCTCCAGACTGGGCCAGACAGCCCTGGTACCCTCTCTTGCTGTCCTTAGCAGTCCACTTTCCCCTGTCTCTTCCCAGGAATTACAGCCTGTTAACATGTTCTCAGGGGAGGGTCTGGTATCCGAATCTCAAATCCTCAATCTCAAGGCCTGGCTCTTGAGGAGTTAGAATTTGCATCTCTCTCAAGGTGTTCTGGATATTTTAAAGGCTTCTCAAAGCCTTCCACCAGAAAGACTTGACAACTCAAAATGGAAGAGGTTTACTATTTGGTGCTCTGAGAAGCATATTTCTCCAGAGTCTGCTGGTTTGCCTGCAGTCCTTGACTATATGGTTCATCTCAATAGCTTGGGACTCAGACCAGCTACACTCAGAGTGCATCTGGCAGCTGTCTCTGCCTTCTTGTCAGCAGGCAAGCACTCTTCCCTTTCAGCTCATCCTATATTCTGTAAGTTCTTCAAGGGATTACTGCATACCAGTCCTCCCTTCAGGGACCCTGCCCCTGCTTGGGACCTTAATGTTTGCATTGCTCAGCTTATGCAACCCCCTTTTGAGCCTTTGTCCTCAGCAGAGCTTGAGTACTTGACTTGGAAAACTGTGTTTTTGGTAGCCATTATTCTGCCAGATGCATAAGAGTTACAGGCCCTGTCAGTGGAGCCTGATTTTATCTCTTTCCATAGAGATAAGGTGGTCCTCAGGACTAATAGGAAGTTTTTGCCTAAGGTGGTTTCAGATTTCCACCTTAACCAGTCTGTCTCTTCCTGTTTTCTTCACTGACCATTCCTCCTCTGGGGGAGAGGAGGCTGCACAGCTTGGATGTGAAAAGGGCCCTTAGCTACTACATAGAGCGCACCAAGGGTCACAGGTTTGACTCCCTCCAACTGTTCCTCACTTATGGTGAGGTTGGTAAATGAATACCTGCCACTAAGAGATCTATTGCCAGGTGGATTGTCTCTTGCATACAATTCTGCTATGAAAAATTAGGTAGGATCCCACCCTTAGGCCTGAGGGCTCACTCTACCAGAGATCGGCTGCTTCCCTGGCTGCTGCCAGGGATATTCCTATCTTAGAGATTTGTCAAGCAGCCACCTGGAAAACAGTACATACTTTTACCAAGCATTACTCTCTGGATATCCAGGCTAGGAGTGATGCTCGGTTTGGCACAGCAGTGCTTCAGCGCCTAATCCCGAAGTAGGTTCTGTCCCTCCTCCATGGAGGTACTGCTTGGTAGTCTGCATATGTCAGAATACAGCAAGACTTCATGTTGTTTGAAGAAAAAATTTCTCACCTTAGTAATGTTGTTTTTTCTAATGGAGTCTTGCTGTATTCTGACCTCCCCCCGCCTCTCCTTTCAGAACCTGGGGTTTTGGGATGTGGGTGGGCAGCAACAGTGTTGGCCCTCTGGAGGTGCCCCCTTTTTCTCACCCTCTTAATTTGGGTGTGTGTGTTTGTTTTATTTTTGAGTTTCCTGACTTGAGTCTTTACCTTGGAACCAAAATCTTTTTATTATATTTAGTAGCCAGTTGGCTAGTGTAGGTTACAGTTTCCACACAGGACACCCAGTGAGTATAGCTCGTAAGATCTGGCGGTTTGAGTTCAAATAACAGACAGTCTCAGCCGAGCTCAGCGTTCCATGCCTTGCATGGAAAGTTAACTCTTTCCTCTCCGGGGCAGTTCAAAGATTGGACATCACTGCATATGTCAGAATACAGCAAGACTTCATTAGAAGAAACATTACTAAGGTGAGTAATTTTTTCTTCTAGGAGTGGTGTATGTTGTTCAACTGGACCCACCTGACCTCCCCGGCTGTGGACGCACAAACCTGGCTTCCAGCGGGCTAAGATCTGGCATCATGGGGTGGAGCCGAGGGTTATACCACTCCGGTGGTTGGGAGGAACCGGCTTGAAGACTTCTGGCGATTCTTAAAGGGGAAAGGGACATGCCAGTAAGTGTGGATGAACAACATATACCACTCCTAGAACTACTGTTACAGGTGAGTAACCTGTTTTTCTAGTTGCTGTTACTTCTGCTTGAGGGATTTCCGAGCTTCAGGCACTCATGTAAGGATCCCTATCTGATTTTTCACAAAGATAGGGTAGATCTGAACAGAAATCCTGAGTTTTTGCCCAGGGTAGTGTCAGAGCTTACTTTGAACCAGGTGGTTTAGCTCCCTGTGTACTACCTGAACTACTCTAAGAAAGGAAAGGCTCTTCTTCATACCCTGGGCGTTCATAGAGCTTTGTTTGTCCAGAACCAAGGGGGTCAGGAAATATGATCAGTTGTTTGTCCTTTGCCCCAGGTCCTTAGGTTGCCCAGTCTGAAAACAGATGCTTTCACGCTAGTTTATGCATTACATTACGTTTTGTTACCAAAAACATGGCAAGTCCCTTTAGGGCTCGATCAAGGTGCACTCCACCAGAGCGGTGTCGGCGTTGTTCACAGCTCTTAAGAGGGTATCCGTGGACATTTGTGTGGCAGCTACGTGGCACACTGTCCATATCTTCGTCAGGCATTAGTCTGGACAACGCTTCAGACACAGAGCTGGTTTCAGCCTTGCGATTTTGCAGGGCTTGATCTCCTGAGGGGTTTCCCTGATATTGTTCCTTCCTTACCTCTCCTCCTCCCAGATGGTTGTCTTTATACTGCTTGGGAATCAGTCCTACAAGTTATTGCGTGCTGCAAGAGCTTCCTCTTAAAGTAAGATAGTACAGTTACATAAGAACTTACCATAACAGTAGATCTTCGAGAGAAGCTCTCTCAGCAGGCATATTTGTCCCTTGCTCCATCCCCTGAGGATCAGGTCTCTTCTGCATTGTCATGCCTACTCATCATATGACTAGGGAAGTATGGATAGATTATCCTCACGTTCACTGTTGCATCGTCATGCAAGGTCTGCCGTTCCGGCGTCTAAGAACTGGAGCACGAGGGGACTGCTGCCTCTGATATACTGTAAGGGATGTCGGAGGTGGAGCCGAGATAAGGTGGGTGGGTCCCTTAGGTAGTGCTGGAAAAAGGTTTGTCGTGATCTGCCAGGTGGCGCCAGTCCTACAAGTTATTACCTGCTGCAAGAGCTTCTCTTGAAGATCTACTGTTATGGTAAGTTCTTGCGTAACTGTTTCCCTTACCTGGACGACTGACTCCTTCCAGCTCCCTCCAGGGATCGTCTCCAGGTTACCATCCAGGACACCTGCACCCTTTGCAGCCATCTGGGGGTGACTGTCAGTCCTTCAAAATAGTCTCTTGTTCCCACACACAGTTTGCAGTTCATAGGGGCACTGCTGGACACCGTCTAGGAAGAGCCTTCTTGCCTCAGGGCCGGGCAGAGCGCATACAGGCTCTGGCCAGAGAACTCTGTTCAGCCTTCTCAGTGCCTGCCCGCCCTGCTTCCGCCTGTTGGGCCACATGGGAGCTGCCATTGTCTCTGTCGCCAGACTGTGAATCTAGACCATCCAGTGGACCTCCGGTTTAGTGGGACCATAGTTGGATGACTTGGATGTGCCAGTCACTATTACAGGACCGGTTCGCCAGGAACTCCTCTGGTTAATGTCGTCTCCGACTTTACTGGAGGGCACTCTCTTCTGTACGGATGTTCCCGGCCAGATTCTATCCACTGATGCTTCCAACACAGGATGGGCAGCGCACTTAGGAAGTCACAGGACTCCAGGATCTTGGTCTCTGGTAGCGCAGTCCCTGCACATCAGTGTCCTGGAATAATTGAGGCGTTCTTTATGCTCTACAAACACTGCACTCTGATCTTACCAGGTCACCTTCTTGTCCAGACAGCATGGCAGTGGTCTTCTACCTTAACAAACAGGGAGGCACTGACTCTTATCCTCTGTGCCGAGAGGTCATGAGAGTGTGGGAATGGACCATGAGAGTGTGGGAATGGGCCACAGCCCAACAGGTGACCATCTCCGCAGTTCACGTTCCAGGGGTTCAGAACGATGTCGCAGATGCTCTCAGCAGATCTAGGTCATAGGCTCACGAATGGTCCCTCCTTCAGTCCGTGGTCGACTATCTTTTTGCCAGGTGGGGGACACCAGAGCTGGACCTTTTTGCATTCCAGTCCAGCGCAATACTGCCCAGTTTCTACCTGCTGGATCCCGAACCTGGTACTTTTTGGCAAGATGCGTTGTCCCTCTCTTGGAGGGGGAGGTTTCTGTATGCCTCCTCCCACTCCCTTTTCCATTGATCCAGAGAGTCCTCCTCAAGGCGCAGTCTGATGGGATCACACTGATCCTAGTTGCTCCACTGTGGCCACGCCAAATCTGGTTTTTGTTGCCTCAACAGCTAGCGGTGTCGCTGTCCATATCGCTGCCACTCTCAACCTACCTGCTCTCAGGACAATGGATGTCTTGTTCATCCGAATCTGCATTCCCTGCACCTTCATGCCTGGCTCCTCAAGACCTAGTTGAGCTCAGGTTTGGAGTCTCTGGCAAGGTGGCTGAAGTCCTGGTGGAGGCTTGAAAACCCTCCATGAGAGCAGCTTATGCTATGAAGTGGAAGCGGTTCTGTCTCTGGGCCGCAGGGAGACAGCTGGATCCACTGATCTGTCTGGTCAACACATTGCTAGAATACCCGCTCCCTTTATCAGAGTCAAGCCTCAGTTATTCCACCATCAAACTACACCTGGCTGCCCTTTCTGCCTATCGTGTCCCTGTCCAGCACAGAATGGTAGCTCAATTGGAGGCGTCCAAATCTTCTCTCAGGGGCATTCTTCACAGAAGACCCCCCATTCGGGATCCTGTTCCCTCCCTTGGGACCTTTTGTTTGTGTTGGAAAAGCTTACCTCCCTCCCCCCCCTTTTTTTTTTGAACCTGCCACCGATTGTGAGCTGCATTTTCTCTTCTGGAAAATGTTTTTAGTTTCAATTACCTTGGTCAGGAGGATTTCCGAGCTTCAGGCCCTTGTGTGTAAGGAGCCTTATTTGTTTTTTCACAGACAGGGTGTCTTTGTGTACTAACCCCAAGGTTCTGCCTAAGGTAGTGTTGGAAATGACACTAAATTAGGAAGCTCATCTGCCTGTTTATTACCCCAGTTATGTTAACAATGGGAAGCGCTGCTCCAGACATTGGATGTTCATCGCATCTTGCGCTTTTATCTGTGTAGGACAGGGTTCAGGAAGTCTGACCAGTTCCTTTCCTGTGCCACACATTCTTTAGGATGCCCGGTTTCCAAGCAAACCCTTTCGCGGTGGTTGATGCACTGCATCACATTCTGCCATCAGAAACATGGCAGACCCCTTTCTGGTCCGATCAAGGAGCACTCTACTAGGGCTGTTGCGTCCTTGGCCGCTCTCAAGGGGGTTTCCGCCTTGGACATTTGTGCAGCGGCCCCATGACATTCTGTCCATACCTTTGTTGAGCACTACAGCCTGGATATTGCCTCTCTTCACACAGCGGGCTTTGGTCTTGTGGTCCTGCATGGCCTGATCTCCTGAGGGGTCTCTCTTTCCTTGTCCTCTTCTACCTCCCCAGGTGGTTTTATTTAGTTTATACTGCTTGGGAATCAGTCCTATGTGTGTTACCTGCTGTAAGAGCTTCCACTCGAAGTAAGATAGTACAGTTATGTAAGAACTTACCGTAACAGTAGATCTTCGGGAGAAGCTCTTGAAGCAGTATATTCTCTCCTCCTTCCCCTGGAGGTCTATTTCCCTTTGCATGAGGGAGGACTCTACTTGCCTGCTGGATGAGGAAGCACCCTTTTCATTTGCACCTTTATGTGCTAACTGCGGTGTTTTCTGGCAGTACAAAGAACTAGACAACGCTGGGGACCGCCGCCTCTTATATACTGGGTGGGCGTTGGTAGACTGGCGATCAGTGAGGCGGTTCCTGCTAGGCACTGCTAGAAAGAAGTTTGCTGTGGGGTCCTGCTGCCGGCCGGTGTCAGTCCTATGTGTTTTACCTGCTACAGAACTTCTCTCGAGGTCTAATGTTATGGTAAGTTGTCACGTAACTGTGCTATCTTTTTGCATCTAAACAGTGTAAAGTAGCAGTGAGTAAAGCAAACAGGATGCTGGGCTGTATACATGGGAATATCAAAAGTTAGGTACATGAATTTGATGCTCCCCTTGTATTCAGCATTGGTGTGGCCACATTTGGACTACTGTGTGCAGTTCTGGGCTCCTCACATAAGTGATTTAACTCTGTTTAGTAATGAATTTGTAGTCTGGGCATTTTTTTTGCATTGATCTGTGGATGTTAAATTATTACAGTGTGGTATGCTTCCATGTTTCAAAATCAGTTGCGTACTGTTTTGCTTGCAAAATAAGTTAAAAAATAAAAAATAAAAAAATTTGACTATAGTTCCTAAATCACATTCCTTGACAGACGAGTTTAACATTTGATTGTTTAAATGGAACATATTTTAGGCTCTCACATTTTCTTTCCGTTAACCCTTGCTGTGCTGCGGACTGATATAGCAGTCCAGAATTTTATATGTTCTGATTCTGTTAGCAGCCTAAGGGCTAATATCCTATTGGGATATTTCACAGAAAGTCTGAAGGACTGAAATAGTTCAGTTTTGTGGATTCCTATATGTCAGTTGCTTTTTTAGCAGGGACCCCTTTTCTCAGTTGTTTCTCCCCTCCTAGTGGTTGTACTTTTACCTCTTGAGCTGCTAGATGTCTCTCCTTGGCTTGGAACTGGTCCTAGTGATGTGTTTCTTGAGCCCTGGCCCTGCAGTTGTCAGGCCTTTCGGGATCAGAGGCTCTGTATTCTCCTGTATTATGTTTTGGTCATATGGGACTCCTAAACCTTTGGCCTCTGTAGTTCTCGTATCTACAGGTGGACAGCTCTGGCTGGCAATACTTTTTCAGGGCTCGCCGCTCTACTCCTGTTTCTGAGACTCTGGGAAGTACTCCTTTTCCTCAGTCTAACCTTCCTGAACTGGACCTTGGACATTTTGTTGACCTTGCTCCTCCTTTGAGGGTTCATATAGCCCCTAGAAAGCATAAGCAGTGTCCTTTCCCTCAGATGAGCATAAACCAATTCTTCTGATGCCTCTTTTTCTTTCTAAGAATTTGGGGTCCCTATTGGATGTGCTGTCTCTCGCGCTCACTCTCTTCCCCCTTCTGCTCAGCTGTCCTGGTCATCCTTTCGCCATTACAAAGACCAACCCCATCTTCTCCTGCTGGATGGGTTTTATTCCTTTGTTTTTTTTTTTTTTTTTATGTCCTGTATCCTTTTGTCTGTCCCTCTGGCTCCCTTGGCCCAACCCTTCTTTTTTCTTACCCTTTGTTTCCTCTCCTGGCTAACAGAACAAAGGGAGGGTGTCCTGCATCAGTTACTGACTGCCTTCAAGTACCACATGACATTCACTTTGTGGGCAGCACTGTCCCTGATGTAGGTCCCCTATATCTAAATCTTTAAAGGCATACACTCATGTGGGGTCCTCATGCTTCATGGGAATAGACCCACCAGTGATGAATGGTGAAAAATCTGGAAGTTCAAGAATTATGGTGAGTACTTTAAATAGTGTAGGGCTCCTTAAGGTGGCAGGGGTTGGGGGAAGGAATTTGAGGGAGTCTCTCTTTCTCAGGCTAATTACTTTTGTGAGCCGGATTATAGTGGGATATCATTAGTATTACTTTTAACATCATTATTATTAGTAGTATACCTCTGTTAGGAAAAGTCAAACTCATATAAAGGCCCTCACATCTTGTGGTTTTTGAATGTACACTGCTGTATTTGCCTATTATTCTATATGCTGTCTCTGAATATATTTCTGTATTGCATTTGGTATTATACTATGCTACTAAAACTAATGTATTTAAAAAATTCTGAGTACGTAATTTACATTTTCTGTGTAAGACTCACATCCTCCCAGCATCCCTATGGCCTCAGCAGTTACAGTATCCATTGCTCCAACAACTAGCAGTGGAGCCCATAGTAACTTTGCCTATTGTCACAGGACAAGGGGTCTCTGGTCCATCTGGACCTTAAGTCCTTGTATCTACATGCCTGGCTCCTGAAGACCTAGCCATTGCACAGTTTGGTGCGTCACCTAACATAGCGGATGTACTGGTTGTGGCCAGAAAGCCTTCCACCAGACATACAGTGGCGTGAAAAGATGTTGCCCCTTCCTGATTTTCTCTATTATTGCATATTTGTCACACTGGATGTTTTCAGGTCTTTAGACAAAATATAATATTAGATAAAGGGAACCTGAGTGAACAAATAACACTTTTTTTTTTTACTTATTTCATTTATTTAATGAAAAAAGTTAACCAACACCAACTGGCACTGTGTGAAAAAGTAATTGCCCCCTAGTTAAATCAACCCAATTAAAGGGATAATTAGAGTCAGCTGATTGAACACAGCCAGGCTTGATTACAGCCAGCCCTGCTCAATATAAACCTCACTTATTTTGACCCTTACCGTCAGAGTCACGTTGCCAGCACAAAGATTCAACAAGCACATTATGCCATGATCAAAGGAAGTTCCTGAAAAGATCAGAAAAAAATTTGTTGCCCTCTATCAGTCTGGAAAGGATTACAAAGCTATTTCTGAGGCTCTGGGACTCCATCGAACCACAGTGAGAGCCATAATCTCCAAATGGAGAACACTTGGAACAGTAGTGAATCTTCCCAGGAGTGGGCCTGCCAAAATTACTCCAAGGGTGCAGCGTAAATCATCCAGGAAGTCTCAAAGGATCCTAAAACAACATCCAAAGAACTGCAGGCTTCTCTTGCCTCAGCTAAGGTCAGTGTTCATGACTCCACAATCAGAAAGAGACTGGGCAAAATGGGCTTCATGAGAGTAGCAAGGCGGAAAACCACTGCTAACCAAGAAGAACATAAATGCTCGTCTCATTTGCCAAGAAGCACGTGGATGATCCACAAGCCTTTTGGGAAAATGTTCTATGGACGGATGAGTCCAAAGTGGAACTTTCTGGACGACATGGATCCCATAATGTCTCGCGTAAAGCAAACAGCATTCCACAGTAAGAACACCATACCAACAGTCAAACATGGTGGTGGTAGTGTGATGGTGTGGGGATGCTTTGCTGCCTAAGGACCTGGATGACTTGCCATAATTAAAGGAACCATGAATTCTGCTCTGTACCAGAAAATTCTTAAGGAGAATGTCTGGTCATCCTTCCGTCAGCTGAAGCTGAAGCGTAGTTGGGTCATGCAGCAAGACAATGATCCAAAACACAAAAGCAAGTCCACATCAGAATGGCTAAAAGAAGTAAAATTAAAGTTTTGGGTGGCCTAGTCAAAGTCCAGACTTAAACCCAATAGAGATGCTGTGTAGGACCTGAAGCGAGCAGTTCATGCTCGAAAACCTATCAAATGTTACTGAATTAAAGCAGTTCTTGAGGAAGAGTGGTTAAAATTCCTCCACAGCGATGTGAAAGACTGATATTGAATTATAGGAAGTGTTTGGTTGCAGTCATTGCAGCTAAATGTGGCATAACCAGTTATTAAGTGTAAGGGGCAATTACTTTTTCACACAGTGCCAGTTGGTGTTGGTTAACTTTTTTTCATTAAATAAGTGGAAAAAAAAAGTGTTATTTGTTCACTCAGGTTCCCTTTATCTAATATTACATTTTGTCTAAAGACCTGAAAACATCCAGTGTGACAAATATGCAATAATAGAGAAAATCAGGAAGAGGGCAAATACTTTTTCACGCCACTGTATGTAGTCTTTGAAGTGGGAATGTTTCACTTTATGGGCCACTTGAACACACATGGACCCGTTCACCTGTCCATTTGGTTCTAGTGTCGACGGTATAATTGCAAAGGTGTGTCCTAATGAGATCTTCGTTATGGCAAGTACATAATTGTTCTTATTGAAGACTGGTAGAGCGTTAGTCTGTCTTCTGCCAAAGGCCTTAGACAGGTTGCCTTAGACAGGTTGTCTGCCCTTTTGAGCAGGGAGAAAGGGGATGGGTATATTCTCCTTTAAGCTGATAGAAAGTCTGATGCAAGGAATTTTCAGTGGTACCTCCCTCTCATGATTCCACAGTCTTAATTACTCCCATTTTAATGTAGATCACACGTTCTGCCCAGTAGGCAATTTCCATCAGTGAATTTATTTTTCTCCTCCTCCTTTTGGAATTTGAAAGCCTGACTCTCCAGGAGGATATTGTTTGGAAAGAGATGATTAGCAAGCAATCCATGTTTGATAATATCAGTATCACTCTGGATTTCTCTTTTAAATCTGTCTGGTGCTCTAGAGGCAAAAGGATATTTGCTAGACCTGCTGTTCTCCCAGATAAGTACAGGTTTAGCCTTGGGAGGACAGTGGGACTAGTAAACAAAAGATCAGACCTTATAAATGCATTGTAGGCTGTTGAATCTACCAGTGCTGCAGCACTGCTCTGATGTCAGCTGCAGCACATTCGGAGATTTCTGGTTACAGCAGATGTCTGCTTAGAAGTCAGCAGAAGTAGCATGATAGTCTACTGCAGTAAATGGTAAGAAAAAAAAATTAACGTTTTTGCACCCAGAGTGCAAATGGATTATCTGCACACTTGGGTGTGGGGCTTCTTTAGTGCTGACTGTTCCCCTTTAACAAAACTACCATTTTGGTGCCTGGAGCGGTGACTATCACTGACCCATTTCACTGCTAACTTGAATCGGTAATGAAAGAGGTCATAAATACCTGGCACTGTCATATGGGCATACGGGTCCAGTGCCAAGAAGTTGTGGCTCACAAATGTCTTCTTTAGTCCTGCCATTGGTCACAGAGGTTTCTGCACAAATTTCTCTTGTGCATGCTCTGACATTATGTAGAATGCTGCCAAGCAGTCCTTGTACTTGATGCTTGCAGGACAGTTACACTGGTTGTGATTGTGGACCAATAATTTCTCTAAAGCATCCTTGCTAAATGCGCCTTTCCATGGGACTTGCTTTTCAGACCTTGGTTGGAGGCACTTGTCAAACATGTATTAGACTGCAGACTGGTTCTGCCTTAGGACAGGAAGCCTGCATTGAGGTATTTCTTCTCATAAACAAGGCAGTAACATAAAGGACTACATTCCAGGTCTTTCCAGGGAAGATCACAGAGCTCTTACAACTAGGGCACCTCTTGCTTCAATGGAGTCCACCAGAGGAAGCGGGGGGCAGTGGCAACTGCTGAGACAGTGGAGCCCGCAGGGACATTTAATGATACTGACAGGTCCATCCATGGTCTGCCTCACCACCTTGGGGCAAGACTGTTGCAATTTGTGGACCAGTAGACGAAAAGTACCACAGATTGGTGGCCGTTAACTAGTATCCAGAAGCTACTCTTGAGTTTCATCCTCCTCCTTGACATTTCTTCAGTGCCCAGTATCTCGGAACCCAGTCAAACTGCGAGCAGTACAGGATGCAGTACAACACTTTACAGATGATATAGAAACTGATGGCAGATGAGGGCTGCTGGGACCACCCACTCTGTACATTTTTGTTACCTTCATTTTTGCTGCAGACCCACTTAATCAACTGTGCTCCCTCTTACCCCAAAAATTACCATGTGCCTATCGTAGGCATTTTTGAACCTCACCACTCTTTTCGACCCCACTGTCTCCACTATAAGCCTGTTCCAAGAATCCACCACCCTTTCTGTGAAGTACTTCCTCACATCCCTCTTGAATCTACCACCTTCCAGTTCCATATCATGTCAGCTTGTTATAGAGCACCTTTCACTCTGAAAAATAATCCCCACCTGTATGTTATTAACCTCCACAAGGTATTTAAAGGTCTCTAGCATATCTCTCTTCTCCTTCCTCTTCTTTAGGTGTACGTATTGAGCTCCTTTAGCCTCTCCTTGTAGCGTTTTGATGCAGACCCTGCACCATTTTGGTAGCTGTCTTCTGAACTGCCTTCACTGTGCCTACCTTTTCTGAGATGCGATCTCCTGAACAGGACACAGTACTGGAAGTGGGGTCCTACCCCTGAACTACATAGGGGGCAACACCACCTCCCTTTTCCTGCTGGTGATACCTCTACCTATGCACCCTAGCATCTCACTAGCCCTGCTGAGAGCCTTATCACATTGTCTGGTCACCTTTAAGTCGACCGATATGATTACCTCCAGTTCTCGTACCTGCTTGTTGTCAGCATCACCTCAACCCCCGTATCAATGACCCAAGTTCATTATTTTGCAGCTTTTTACATTAAAGTCCATCTGCTATACTTTGACCGCCTCCTCAGTTTTTCAGATCCGTGCCCATTGTCGCTATCCTCGATCCACTCTATTGCAGATCTTGGTGTAATCTGCAAAGAGACAGACCTTCCCTTCCAGCCCCTCCGCCATGTCACTCATAAAGACATTAGATTACCAGTCCTAGCACTGTCCCATGAGGTACCCCACTGGTCACCCTCCCTTCCTAGGAGCAAACTCCATTTGCTACTACCTTCTGTCCTCTATCCCCTAACCAGTTTCTTTTTTATCGAGAGTAAAGATGTCAGTGCAATTGTATGAGGCTTCATATTACATTTTTTAGCATATTCTTAATGCCCCAGTACTCACATTATGAGATGTAGAAACCGTGGAGCTATTCTGTAGGCCTGTTCCTACCATACAGTATTGTGTGGAATACTTTTTAGTGTCTGTTCCATCTTTACCACCTTTTTAACCAAACCCAAACAAAAACATATCATGCTAACTGTGGCAAGAAATGTAACTCAGCACTGTGAACAATATGAAGTAAATTGATTCAGGCTGACTGATCATTTTGAGGGCACCCCTTACTTGGGCATCAGCCTTCCAAACTACGTGTTGTGGAGTCAGCATACGTGTGCGCACACACACACACACCTTCCACATCAAAAAATACTACGAGCATTCCACACAGCCCTTAAGTCACTGTTTCTCTGTATTAAGTCTGAGCCTGGCTTTCAGCTCTTCCATTCACTTGGTGTTTTCTACTGTCAAGACCCAGTACTCAAAGGGGGAGTCGCCTATAGCCATTTGGCTGTGATTTATTTGGGGTCTGCCAGGCATAGTATCTTTAGGAGCACTTGCTGTTTGGAGCCCCCAACCTATATGACCCCTATATGGCCTTCAGCCCCAGGATCCGGTTTTTGAAATCTAAGGGGATTGGGATGCTCCCCAGCCTGGAGAGCAGCTCTTGTATCTTAGACCAGAAAGTTGTAAGCTTTGGGCATGCCCAGAATATAATATGGGCCCTGTTTTTTCTGCGATTCTGTGGTTGCAGCAACTGCCACAGAAACCTCGCCCTGCCGCAGAAACAAGCCTCTGCCACAGAAACAGTATTTTTCAGTGCAGTAAAAATGGTCGCCACTGAAAACACCAGCCAAACGGCTAAAATGATTGTGAGCAAGCTTAAATGCCATCACTTAGAGTTGTTTGCAGCTCCATATACAGTATTGTGCATCCATCCCCCTGGGTTGCAGTAGTCGGTGGGGCCACCCCTTTCCAATCCACTGGCACTCGGCTCTGAAGCTTATGACCATTATGCCTCCTACAAACAATGAGTGAACTTTAGGAAGTCTATTTCATGAGAAAGAATGGTGGATCTTACTTCAAGAAATAGCTCTTGCAGCAGGTTACACCATTAGGACTGAAGCCGGCAGGCCAGGACCCCACGGAAATTTTCTAGCTAGCAGTATCCAGCGGGGACCACCCCCGACTTCAGGCATCCTATAAAAGGGGGTGGTCCCCCAGAATCCCCAGTTCTTTTCCCGCCATAGACTCGCCAGCATCGGCTTCACGGTTCCACTCTAGTGTGCGACGACTACAACTTTCAAAGTTTTACCTACTGTATGTCGGCATCTCCAATTCCTTCCTCAGGACATCCCTCCAAGTGTGCCTGCGGCAAACAGATTCCTTTCAAGGATCTCCATTCTTCCTGTCTGCGGTGCTTAGGCCTGGAACAAGACACCAAGGCCTGCCCCTTTTGCCAGGGGTTCAACAGTCGCACCCGGATCTGCCACCAGAAGGTACTTCAGGGGTTCCTCTTGGAAGAAAAGTTTAAAAACAAAGACCCTGCATCCAGAGGTGTCTGCCTCCAAGTCCCATAAGCCCTGGGACAAGCATCGGGAGAAGGCCAGGTCCAGATCCCCTAACCGGGCCTCGGACTCGCGCACCAGCTCAGGCTCCACGCGCTCAGATCGCTCTCCCTCCAGGGCCCGCTCTCAGCCCCCTCCAGTAAAGGTCAAGTCTTCAGGCAGCACTTCGGCTTCTCTGCATCCCATCAAGACTTCCAGGCCTTCGGCTTCCTCAACACCCTCCCGGGCCTCCTCGAAGTCTTCAGACCATCACCAGTCCAAGTCCTCTTCAAAACAAGCCGGATCCCCCCTCCCAGGAAGACTAAGGACCTGATGTCTCTAAAATGGATGACTGACCCGAAGCAGGCTTCCGATTCTTCATCGGTTAAACTCCCGTCGGACCAGACGTTGGCTAAGCACCCAACGTCCATGAGACATTCTGAGCCGAAGACTGCCTCCCGTCACAGGTGGGACACTGGACGGGACTCTACAGAGGGACCCGACGTTGCTTGATGACCAGGCAGGCGACAGTGAGGGGCGTTGGGCTTCCACAGGGCCTTCACTAAACCGGAGATGCCCTCTGACCCGACGCCCAATACCGGCGACAGACCTCCGGTGCCAGGTCCGTTGTCCGGTATGAATATTTGAGGTCAAAGATCTCTTTACCTTGTGGTGGGACACAATAAAGAAGGATGTGATTCCCAGTCAAACCTCCACCTCCTCCTATTCCTTCACCTCCTACTTCCCCTCCTCCACCGCAGGGGCCAGCAGGAAGACCACCGACCCCAAAGGAGCCTACTCCACCTCCTAGGGGAAGATCCAAAGAACGGAGAAGGCCCTCTTCAAGATCTCCCTCAGTCTCCCAGTCCTAAGCGACCCAGACATCGATGGTCCACTCTGCAGGGGGATGATTCTAGACCTGACACCTCAGATACCTCCAGGTCTTCTTCTCCAATCAGTATCCCATCACCTGACCCACGAAACCTCCTCAGGTCACCTCCGGATGATCTCTTTTTCCGAAATCATGAGGCACATCCAGGAGAACATCGGATGGGATTCGGAAGATCTTGACCCCGAGAGACAGCGCCTAGCTAGTTACCTTCGGCAGAAGGACCCTAAGCCTGTGGTGGTGCCACCCTTGGTGGACACTTTCGCGGACGTCGCCAAGGCTGCGTGGAAGCGTCTGCACTCCACCCCCGCGGTGCCGAAGAAAGCTGACTGCCTGCACGGGCCCTGCAGAGGACCAGTACTTGGCTGCCATCTCTGGCTGATTCCCTGGTCATTACGGCCTCCATAATGGGTCTCATGACCACAGCATCTGAGTACACAGCCACCGACCAGGAATCCAAGCAGTTGGATACCCTAGGGAGGCGATGTATGCAGCTGCTACATGCTCCATCAGGTCACTGAACTATCTGACTCATATGGTTCAGTTTCAGAATGCCCTGGTTGACAAACTACCGGATGGCGAGCAGAAGGCGGAGCTCTTGAACCTCCCTCTGCACAGGGTCAGACGCGGGACCCAAGTGTTAAGCACCGCATATGAGTCTCTAACTAGTCTGCCAGGGACGCAGCTTCAGGTCGTCTGTCTCCGGAGACACTCCTGGCTCCATGTCTCTGGTTTTACCCTGGACATCCCTTATAATGGAGAGGTCCTGTTTGGTGAACCCTTTGAAAAGGTCATCACCAAACTTCAGGACGCCGAGAAGGCAGTAAGGACTGTAAAGGCCATGTACAGACCCAAATCTGGTTCCTTTCGTAGGAACCAGAACTGTTTTCGTGGCCGACGACAGCAGCTACGTTCCGGCCAGCAGCAGAGGGGCACCTACCATCGTAAGGCCCAAACTAATTCTTCCCCAGGCCGAGGTCAGCAGTATACCAAACCGGCCCAGCCTACGGGTGCTAGTGCCGCCACAGCACGACTCCTTCCCGGCCCCAGCCCCTCCTGTGGATCAACAGGCAGAAGTGGTTGCATCGCTCGCCACTTTTCAGGGTGGCGATCGATTACTGCTGACTGGTGGGTCCTTCAGCTGGTCATGAGGTCACTTTGTAGAATTCCTTGACCACCCACCGTCAAGACCTCCCCTGCTTTTCCGTTATTCCGGTCAGCACGCACTGCTCATACAGCAGGAGGTACTCACGCTTCTGGGAAAGGAAGCTATAGAGCACGTACCAAGAAACCAGAGAGTTGCAGGTTGCTATTCACACTTCTTTCTGGTTCCCAAAAAGACAGGACCTCCGTCCGATACTGGATCTCAGTGATCTCAGTGCTTTGGTCCTTTACGAACGCTTCCGCATGATGACCCTTCCCTGTTTGATACCCATGCTCAAGCTGGGCGCCTTCCTAGCATCCTTGGACATGCAGGATGCCTACCTGCACATACCCATTGCTAGAGCGACAGGAAGTTCTTGCGCTCAATTTCTAGGTCACCATTATCAGTCAACCCTCCTTTCGGATGGTCATCGGCACCTTAGGTGTTTACAAAGTGCATGGCAGTCATAGCAGCGGCTCTAGGAGACAAGGCCACTCACGTGTTCCCCTACCTGGACGACTGGCTCCTCATGGCATCCTCTTGGGAGGCTCTGATGTCCACACCACTGTACTCGGTCCCTGATTGGGATGTTGGGCATCATTATCAATCAGGAGAAGTCACACCTGGTTCCGCCACAGAATCTGCAGTTCATAGGCGCAGTTCTGGCCACCATCCAGGGATAGCTTTTCTGCCCCAGGACCGAGCGGAACACATCAGATCCCTCATCGGGGACATCTTGGCAAAGACTGTCCCAGCCAGACTGGTCCTTTGCCTGCTCAGACACGTGGCTGCGGCCATTGCAACAGTCCCACTAGCCCGTCTCTACATGCGGGTGACCCAGTGGATGTTAGGGGTTCAATGGGATCGGAAGCAAGACCATTTGCAGCTTCCAATTCGGATCATGAATGTCGTAATCCGGGATTGGCAATAGAGGCTAGATTCAAAGAACCTGTTGGCGGGGTTCCCCTTTATTGCACCATCTCCGATTGTGAGACACTCCACGGACGCCTCAGATTTCGGTTGGGGAGCACACCTCGACGTGTCAAGTCTCAGGGCTTGTGGACACTTCAGGAAGCTCATCTCCACATAAATATTGTGGAAATGAGAGCAGTTCTTATGCCCTGCAGGCCTTCCAGTCGGAGATCCCACCGGTACTCTCCTGTTACAGACAATACATGTGATGTATTACTCAACAAACAAGGAGGCATCCATTCCTACCTGCTTTGCAGTAAGGCCATGAGGGTGTGGGATTGGGTTCTACAACACGATGCAAACCTCATTGTTCATGTCCCAGGAGTGGACAACGTCATCGCAGACAATCTGAGCTGCTCTCAGGCCAGAGTCCACGAGTGGGAACTACTCGAGAGGTAGTAGAGGATCTGTTTCACAGATGGGGCACACCAGAGTTGGACCTTTTGCGCCCCATCAAACGCAGAACTGCCCAATTTCTGCTTCGCTAGATCCAGGGCCTGGTGTTTTCTGGCGAGACGTGTTGTCCCTCTCTTGGACGGGCAGATTCTCTGTGCTTCCCTCCCTTCCCGCTGATCCAGAGGGTCCTACTGAAACTCTGCAGAGAGCAGGCAACGCTGATATTTATCGTGCCTTTTTGGTCCAGACAGATTTGTTTCTCTCTGCTGCACCAGCTGTCCCAGGAACCTCCGGTGCCTCTGCCAATCAGCTCTCACTTATTGTCTCAGGAGGCAGGTTCTTTGGTCCATCCGAATCTTCGCTCTCTGAACCTGCACGCCTGGCTCCTAGAGACATAGCTGTCATGTGGTACGGGGTCTCGCAAGAGGTAGAAGATGTTCTAGCGGTTGCTAGAAAACCGGCTACTCATGCCACATACGCCATGAAATGGCGCAGATTTTGCCTCTGGGCTCAAGCACGAGGACTTTCCCCGATTGATTGTCTGGAAAGGTCGGTCCTGACTACCTCCTATCTCTCTTCCAGGCAGGCTTGGCCTACTTCTATTAAAGTACACCTTTGTGCCATCTCAGCCTATCATACACCTATAGGCCGACGCCCTATAACTCAGTTGGACGAAAAAGTAGCCTTCCTGAGAGGTGTTCTCCACCTTAGACCTCCGACTAAGGATCTTAGTCCTCCATGGGATTTACCCTTTGTCCTGGAGCAGCTCACGCTGCCACCTTTTGAACCAGCTGCTGATTGCGAGCTACATCTCCTAACATGGAAGACGTTATTTTTAGTTGCCTTTACTTCGGTCAGAAGGATTTCTGAACTTCAAGCACTAATGTGCAAAGAACCTTATTTGGTTTTTCACCAGACAGGGTGTCCCTAAGGACAAATTCAAAGTTTATACCTAAGGTGATCTCGTCTCACCCTCAATCAGGACATTGAAGTACCAGTGTGTTTTCTAAATACTCTACTAGAGGAGAGGCCCTGTTGCACTCTCTAGATGTGCATAGGTGTCTTAAGATACTACCTGACCAGAACCAGGCACCACTGTAAATCTGATCAGCTTTTTGTCTCCTTCGCCCATAGGATGATGGGAGCTCTGGTTTCTAAACAATCGCTGTCCAGGTGGCTCATCCATTGTATCGCGTTCTGTTACCAGAAACGTAACAAACCTTTACCGGGCGCGGTTAAGGGTCATTCCACAAGGGGGGTGGCTACCTCCTTTGTGGCCATGAAGAACATGTCAACTTCAGCCATCTGCACAGCAGCCACTTGGAGCACCGTGCATACCTTTATCAGGCATTATAGCCTGGATGTTACATCACAGCGAAGAGCTGGTTTTGGTCTAGCAGTCCTTCAGGGACTCCTATCCAAGACTTCGGTCCAACTCGCGATCTCTACCTAGCCTCCTCCCACCTGCGAGGGATTTCCAGTATTACTTGGGAATCGGTCCTAATGGTGTAACCTGCTGCAAGAGCTGTTTCTCGAAGTAAGATAGTACAGTTACATGAGAACAGCTCTTGCAGCAGGTAGTTTCCGACCCACCATCCCTCTGGAGGTAGAGTTGTTCAGATATCTTTTCTAGGATTAGGTGTTTCTAACACCGCCTCGAATACCATTTGGCGGATCCTCAGTCTCCACTTCAGATGTTATTTAGTGGCCGGGAGTATCCAGCGGAGAACTGGAGATTCTGGGGTACCGCCTCCTTTTATATGATGCCTGATGGTGGGAGTGGTGCCGGCATCGGGTGTGGTCCCTGCTGGATGCTGCTAGCTAGAAAATTTCGGTGGGGTCCTGGCACCTGCCGGCTTCCGGTCTAATGGTGTAACCTGCTGCAAGAGCTGTTCTCTAAGATCTACTGTTACGTAAGTTCTTAAGCAACTGTGCTTTCTATTGCCACACCCCACTCCAACTCAGGGCTGACTGTCTCCTTTTTGTCTCCCTCACATCTGGAACTCACTCCCCATCTCCCTTCGGCCATCCTATCTCTATCCTCTCTAAAACATGCTCTCTTCCAATTCTTCCACACCTTGTTGCATCTGCACTCTTGTCTTCCTGATATCTTGTATCTTACTTTTCCTGCATCACCCCCTCCTCTTCCTTCCTCTCATCTTTTCCCGTTTTATCTATGTATAATATTGCTATATATATTGCCATTCTCTCTTTTTCGACCATCTGTATGTAATTTTGTGCACACAGTTCTCCTTCCAGTTTATGTAACTACCTACTAGTGATTCCTCATTGTTCCCTCACCCGGAAATGAGTCTCTGCTCAGTTTGCTTTTCCTGAGAACTGTGGAATGAAAATGTATTCGTAATTATTGCAGACAAAAAATGGGAGGCTTTCTGGACCTTTGTATAATGTAAAATGGTCCGGCTGCTCTTTAGCCTCACAGTAAATCCTTAGAGTGGGAGAGAAGATATGGAAGACGGGTGGCATTGACACAAATTACACCACTGGTGTTGAACTGCACAAGCAGGAGGAAGCAACTAGAGCAGCGTTACAGCACAACCCATCACCACCAGGCTTCAAGCAATTTGGGGGTGGGGGGTGTTGGAGCAGCACTGTGTTGCAACCAGGCAATACTGGTTTTCAAGCATCTGGGCAGGCAGTGGGAGAAGTTCTCAGAAGCATAGCTGTGGTTAAACAGCACTGGGCATGTGGGATGGAGCCATGGGACAGTCTGACTGCAGTAAAAAACAAAACAAAAACTTTCAGTCTGAATCATGATGCCAGAATTGCTGTGCATTACCTTGCCTGTGCACAGCACATTGCCCCAGGCTCCCTTTTCCTGAGCATGCTTTCTGGGTAACGAGATTTTATTTTGGGGCTCATTTGAGTTGCCAAAGAATGTAAATCCCATCACATAATCGCTCATAGCTTGACCGCAGCAAGCATGAGGTTCTGCCGCAAAATGTAGGTCCAGTTTGCCTCGGTGAACAAGGGGCCCCTGATGATAATGTGGTCCTGTCTTACCATACCACCTGCAGCATATACCAGAATTGCTTACTTTGAAATGCTTATCAGTGTATGGAAGAATCTAACCATACTCTTCCATTTAAATTCTCACCATTCTGGAGACGCTGTCACCATCCATGCCTGTTCCCAGATCCTTTCCAGTCCTACTCGGGATAGATATCGCAGTCTTCTCCTCCCTCTCAGGCTGACCTGAGGCTATCCAACACCTGATTATTTTCTCCCATCTGGGTTTTATAGGCTCTGAATATTGTCCCTGCTTGCCCACAGTCATAACTGCCCAATATAGAAAATTCTCCAAAGGTGTTAATTTTCTGTCTACTTTAAGATTGTTAGACCTTGGACAGTGTCTGATCTCCAGGTACCTATGGAAGTCTTGTTTGTGGGAGACCATATTTAGCCTGTTAGTTACTAAATGATCACCTGATTAGGAATCAATGATTGATACCTGACTGGGGAGTTGGTTCCATCTAGAGAAACCTGGGTCCACACGGGGAAGGTGGAAGCTCTGATCTTACTTCGAGACACCGCTCTTGCAGCAGGTTACACCATTTGGACTGAAGCCGGCAGGCGTCAGGACCCCATGGAAAACTCTAGCTAGCTATCTTCAGCGGGAACCGCCCCCGACGTCGGTCCACACTCTGACGTCAGGCGTAGTACATAAGGGGGCGGTCCTGCCAGATTCTCCAGTTCTTTCCCGCCATCGACTTGCATGTCTCGACCCTTCGGTTCCGCTCTAGCGCGCGACGCGTGGTTAAGTTCTTTCCTACGGGAAATTTGGATTTCTGCAAGCAAGTTTTTCGCTGATGTCCTCTCCGACCTCCGGTCGCTCTTCCAAGTGTGCTTGCGGGAAACACATCCCCTTCAAGGACCCCCACACGGCCTGCGTCCGGTGCCTAGGCCCAGACCACGATACCTGGGCCTGCTCCTTCTGCCAAGGGTTTAACAGTAGAACCCGGATCCGACGTCAGAAGGCCCTTCAGGCTTTCTTACTGGAAGAAAAGCTAAAGACCATGTCTTCCAAGGGGAATCCACTAAAAGACCCACAAGCACGCTGAGAAGCGAAGGAAGGCCCTTCCAGGTCCCCTCCAGGGCTTCGGACTTCGCAGCTCAGTTCCAGGTCCGACCGCTCCCCCTCCAGGGCCAGCTCTCAGCCTCCCCCGGCTGCGGTCAGGAAGTCCTCTTCTCAGGCCAAGTCCACCAGGCCGTCCTCGTCTTAGTCCTCCAGGGCCTTGGTGAAGTCTGGGGATCGCCATCACCATCATAAGTCGGGTTCCCGCCTTGCGGAACCTGACGTCGGTCAGCTTCCTTGCCTCCCCGCAAGACGTTGGAGCTTACTTCTTTGAAGAGACCTCAGGATCCATGCCGGGTGCGTCCCGCTGCCGGCCCTCTAGCCATACATCCCTGGGCAGCTGTCGCCAGACGACCGCCGCCGCCAAGCCAACACTCAGCGGGCGCCGTAGGGGGGCCGGCGCGCGCTCCTCCTGAGAAGAGAGCCCTGACGCCTCCGACCGACGTCGGTCAGGAGACCTTAACTGAGGAAGAATTGACGCAGCCCGAGGACCAGACGGGCGACCCCGGTCTTGTCGAGACGCCCAGGGAACCCTCGCCGTTACCCGAGCCCCCTGTGGAGCCGACGCCGGGACCCGACGACCGCTCCACCGCGCGGACCATCGTCGGGCCTTTCTTTAGCGGATGTGAAGGACCTCTTCACTTACTGGTGGGACACCATAAAGAAGGACATGGTTCCTCCTCCTCTTCCTCTTTCTCCTACACCTCCGTTCCCTGCACCCCCTCGCATCGGGGTCGACAGGCCGTTTACCTCCTTCCCGGGAGTACGGAACCCCTCCCAGGGGGACCAGACAAATGGAGACCTCCGCCAAATCCTCTTCTAGGTCACCGAGACCCAGGAGACACAGACGATCACCTTCGACGGAGGCCACGGATCAGAGTTCTCAACATCCAGATCCCCATCTCCCTCTCCATCCCTTCTCCGACCCACGAGATGCCAAGTCTCCTCCAGACGCACCTTCTGCCTTGGATATTATGAGGCACATCAAAGAGAACATGGGATGCGGAAGAGCTAGACCCCGAAGGATACGCCTTGCCAAATATCTTGGCAGAAGGACCCCTAGCCTGTGGTGGTGCCACCCTTGGTTGACACTTTCGTGGACGTCACCAAGGCAGCGCGGGAAGCGCCACATTCGCTCCCGGCGATGCCGAAGAAAGCTGATCGCTTGTACAAGGCTCCTAGAGAAGACCAGTACTTGACTCAGCAGCCTCAGGCCGACTCTCTGGTCATCACAGCCTCACATGACCGGTCCCAGAGACCGCAACATCTGAGCACCCTGCCACCGGACCTAGAGTCCAAACAGTTGGACGCTATGGGTAGGCGCACGTATGCTTCCGCTACCTGCGCCATCAGATCCTTGAATTATTTGATCCACATGGTTCAGTTCCAAATGCCCTGTGGGAACAGGGTCTGGAAGCGGCTGAAAAACTGCCGGAAGATGGGCAGAAGGAGGAGATGCTTCAGCTCCTCCGTACGGGTTCGGACGTGGGAACCCAAGTCCTGCGAGCCAGACGACCTGGGCTGGACTCCTCGCCCGAGCAGCAGCTTCTGGGCGATGCCTCCGGAGGCACTCTTGGTTACGCTGCTCGGCTTTACCCCGGACGTCCAGAAGAATATCATGGACGCTCCATTCGAGGGAGAAGTCTTGTTTGGTAAACCTTCAGAGAAGATTATTACCAGACTTCAAGAGGCCGGGAAGGCGGTGAGGTCGGCCAGGCCATGTACCGACCCAGGCTTAGTTCCTTTCGTAATAACCAAAGCCGAATTCGTGGACGGATGCAGAGGCAGCAGTCCCGGCCCGCTCCACAACAGAGGGCTCCGGCTCAGAGCCCAGGGGAAACAGCCTGCGGGCCGGCCAGCTGCATCTCTAAGCTGGCCCAGCCAGCGGGCCCTCAGCCGCCACAGCCTGACTCCTTCTCCGCCCCGCCTCAGGATCAACGGGAAATCATGGTCGGGGTCGATATATAACTTCCTGCCAGGATGGCAGGCTATAACCACCGACAGGTGGGTTCTTCAGTTGGTCGGAAGAGGCCACTATATAGAATTCGTGAGAAAAGCCACCCTGAGGCCTCCTATGCCTCCGATATCCAGGTCAGCACAAATCTCTGATATGGCAAGAAGTACTCGCGCTCTTGCAAAAGGGAGCGATAGAGTACGTCCCGGAGAACCAGAGAGGACAAGGATATTATTCCCACTTCTTCCTGGTTCCAAGAAAACAGGGGACCTCCGTCCGATTTTGGACCTCAGCGACCTCAACGTGTCGGTCGCCTACAAGAGATTCCATGGTGACTCTTCTGGGTCTTATTCCCATGCTGAAACAAGACGCCTTCTTAGCATCTCTAGACATGCAGGACGCATACCTGCATATCCCTATAGCTCAGGCGACAAGAGGTTCCTGCGCTCGAGTTCTCGACCACCACCTTCAATTCGAGCCCTTCCATTCTGACTGTCATCCGCACCTGGGGTCTTTACCAAGTGCATGGCAGTCGTGGCAGCGTCTCTAAGAGACAGGGCCATTATGTGTTCCCTACCTGGACGATTGGCTCTTGGGCGCCTCAGAGAGGCGTTGTTACGTCTTGATCCAGAGCACCCAGGTCCTGTTTCCGATCTCTGGGCATCTTAATCAACCACGAGAAGTCTCTCCTGGTACCGTCGCAGAAGCTGCAATTTATAGGCGCAGTACTGGACACCTGTTCAGGGAAGAGCTCTTCTTCCAGACGACAGAGCGGAGCGCATCAGATCCCTCATCAGGGAGCTATCGTCGAACAAGACCGTCCCTGCCAGGTCAGTCCTTCGCCTGCTCGGACACATGGCTGCGGCCATTCCCTGCCGTCCCTTTCTAAGGCTTCACATGCGGGTAACTCAGTGGATGCTCAAGGTGCAGTGGGATCAAAGGCAAGACCACATGCAGCATCCGGTCAGTGGTGGCTAGACCCAGGGTTGCTCTCCACGGGCGTCCCGTTTGTAGCGCCGTCCCCGGAGGTAATCCTCACCACAGACGCCTCAGGTCTAGGGTGGGGGGCACACCTGGACGGGGTGAAGTCCCAGGGTATGTGGACCCCTCTGGAGGCTCATCTCCATATCAGTGTTCTAGAGATGAGGGCGGTCCTTTATGCCCTGCAGGCCTTTCAGTCAGAAATCCTGCCGAGTACTCTCCTGCTTCCTGACAGACAACACGGCGGTGATGTATTACCTGAACAAACAAGGAGGCGCACACTCTTAACCCCTTTGCAGGGAGGCCATGAGGGTGTGGGATTGGGTAATCCGACACGGCGCGAATCTGATCGCTGTACATGTTCCCGGGGTGGACAACACGATTGCAGATGGCCTGAGTCGCTCCCAGGCCAGAGTCCACGAGTGGGAACTTCTTCAAGAGGTAGCAGAGGATCTGTTTCTTCGATGGGGAACTCCAGAGTTGGACTTGTTCGCATCCCAATCCAACGCAAAACTGCCCAATTTTTGCTCGCTAGATCCAGGGCCTGGTGTTTTCTGGCGAGACGCGTTGTCCCTCTCCTGGGCGGACAGATTCCTCTACGCTTTCCCTCCCCTTCCCGTTGATCAGAGGTTCTTCTCAAACTGCGCAGGAGCATGCAACAATGATCCTGGTGGCCCTTTCAGCCCAGACAGATCTGGTTCCCCTTGCTAATTCAGCTTTCCAGGAACCTTCGCTCACGTTGCCGTTCAGCTCCATCTCTTGTCTCAGGAGGAAGGTTCACTGGTCCACCCGGACTTCGCTCACTGAACCTGCATGCATGGCTCCTAGAAACATAGCCATCTTAGTCACGGGTCTCGCAAGAGGTTCGGAAGTTCTTTCTGCAGCCAGAAAGTCGGCAACGATGGGCGACGACGCCATGAAATGGCGAGTTTTTGTTTATGGTCATGAGCTCAGCGATTATTCCCCTTTAGGTTGCCCGTGGGAGTGGTGTTGGACTACCTGCTCTCCCTCTTCGCTCGGGCTCTAGCCTACTCCTCTATCAAGGCACCTTGTGCCATCTCTGCCTACCACCTTCTGGTGGGACATCGACAGTGGCACAATTGGACGCCTCGGAATTTTTGGAGAGGGTGTACACCTTAGGCCACCCATTAAGGACCCAGTGCCTCCATGGGATTTGCTCTTTGTCCTGGAACAACTCACACTCCCCCTTCAAACCTGCCGCGGATTGTGAGCTACGTTTTCTGTCGTGGAAAACGCTATTTTTGGTTGCTGTTACTTCAGCGAGAAGAATTTCTGAGCTTCACGCTCATGTGCAAAGAGCCTTATTTAGTTTTCCACCGGGACAGAGTATCCCTGAGGACGAATCCTAAGTTTTTGCCTAAGGTGGTTTCTTCACTCACTCTAAATCAGGACATTGACCTGCCGGTCTACTTCCCAAACTACTCGAATAGAGGAGAGGCTCTGCTTCACACCCTGGATGTTCACCGCAGCCTGAGGTATTACCTCAACAGAACTAAACCTTTTCGTAGTTCTGAGCAACTTTCCGTTTCCTTTTCTGAGAGGATGATGGGCCAGCCTGTATCCAAACAGTCCCTGTCTCGCTGGCTTGTCCAGTGTATTTCATTCTGTTATGAGCTCAAACAGAATCCCTTCCCGTGTTCAGTCCGGGGTCATTCCACTAGGGCGTGGCCACCTCCTTTGCAGCACTCGGAAACGTCTCCACTTCTGCCATATGTGCTGCAGCCACTTGGAGCTCTGTGCATACATTTATCAGGCATTATAGCCTGGACATCGCCTCTCGGCGAAGAGCCGGTTTCGGCCTGGCGGTGCTACAGGGTCTCCTGTCCTAGATTCAGGACCTGGAATGTATTTCCTGTTTTCCTCCTCCTGGAATTTTTGGCAGCGTTACTGCTTGGAAATCAGTCCTAATGGTGTAACCTGCCTCAAGAGCTGTGTCTCGAAGCAAGATAGTACAGTTACGTAAGAACGTACTGTAACAGTAGATCTTCGAGAACAGCTCTTGCAGCAGGTACCTTCCCGCCCACCTTCCTCTTGGAAGAGGCATGGCTTTAGCCTTTATCAACAGGAAATTTTTCCCGTTTTAATTCGGACTGTGGATCCTCGGTCTCCCATTCTGATGTCAGCCTGCGGCCGGAAGTCTCCGGCGGGAGAACTGGGGAATCTGGCGGGACCGCCCCCTTATGTACTACGTCTGACGTCGGAGGCGGGACCGACGTCAGGGGCGGTCCCCGCTGAAGATAGCTAGCTAGAGTTTTCTGTGGGGTGCTAACGCCTGCCGGCTTCAGTCCAAATGGTGTAACCTGCTGCAAGAGCTGTTCTCGAAGATCTACTGTTATGGTAAGTTCTTACGTAACTGTGCTATCCCCAATTATGGAAGTGAGAGGGCCCACTTTGGAGTGCATGAGCTTCGGGACTTTTACTAGGATTTTTAAGGTCCAAGTGTTTGCAGTTTTTCTCCAAGCCCCTGGAGTTAAGGGTTTCGTGCAGGAGAGTAAACGGGGGGATGCTTCTAAGTTGGTTTAATCCCATGGAGTTAAGGGTTTCGTGCAGGAGAGTAAACGGGGGGATGCTTCTAAGTTGGTTTAATCCCATTTCTCTTCATTCTGAGTCTGAGCTCTGCTTGATCCAAGTCACAACTGGGGCCAATTGTGCCTAGTAGTAATATAACTTCAGATCTGGCATAGTCAACCCCCACCTCTTTCTTTTGGTTGTGAGCGCCTTTTTATTCTGTCTGCCATTCTTCCAAACAAAACTCATAATAGATTTCTGTTTCCATAAAGCCTGTGGAATATTGATGGGTAGGGCCTGAAATAGGATTATGAAGCGTGGTAAAATGTTTATTTTAAAAGTGACTGTTTTGCTTCTTAACAATAGTGGCAGCATATTTCACCTAGCTAAATTTGCCGTCACTTCTGCCCATAGTTTGTGATAATTAAGTTTGAACAGTGAAGCCAGGTGAGGTGGTATTTTACCTCCCAGACATTGCACAGTATTGTTAAGGACCCACTGGAAAGGAAAATGGCTAAAAATTTGCACGGAACCCCCTCCCTGCTTAACTTCTGATTTTTTCAGTCTTGCTCTTGTAGCTTGCAGTTTGCCTGTAACTATCTAGTTCATGTAGCATAGCGGGCACCAATGTTTGCGGTGAGGTGAGGCAGACGAGGGAGTTGTCCCCATAGAGGGATATCTTTGTGGGATCATGTCCCCTCTCAGCCTTCTTTATACAGCTGCAGTGGGCATAGCCCCGCAGACTTGTTATGAGGACCAAAGAAACAAGGAGCTTACCAAATACTGAATGGACTTTTTAAACTTGGAGGTAGACAGCAATCCCTGCGCATCCACCGCACTTCTTTGTCAGCTGGCGGCGATGAAACACAACACGGCACAGTCCGCCATGTCCAAGACGGCTTCTGGAGGCCAGAGCATATACGCGAGTTGTCGCGCATGTGCACTGAACACCAGTGGCGGAACAGAACACGGCACAGTCCGCCGTGTCCAAGATGGCGACTGGAGCCCAGAGCATATGCGTGAGTTGTACATGTGCACGGAACGCTGATGGCCATTTTGGATACAGTGAAAGTGCCATGTTCCGCCGTTACTGTGGCTGCAGTTGTACTGGCTCTGGCCAGAGTTTGTTTAATGGTTGGTCGTGTAAAGGGCCTCATGCCTCTTAATGTTTTTTACTCCGATCATTGGAAGGCCTTACCTTGCACTCTCTACTACAGCGTCCTTTCAGTATTGAGGCCTGACCATGGCCTTGTAAAGTGGCAGTATTATGTCCCCTACTCTGCTGATCATCTCCCTTTTGATGCACCGTATGTTTCTTTTGGCTCCCTTGACAGCAGCTGCATATTGCTTCTCCTGCCTCAGCTCTTGTCTGTTATGACCTGTAATTCTTTTTCCTTTTCTACTGCAGCAAAAGAAGACCCAAATAAATATGCAAGTTCTAAAACTGTTTTTTCTCCCCAGGCATAAGTACCTTGCATTTTGTTAGTCTGAGGCCCCAGGTGTCTGACCAGTCTCCTAGCTTGTTCAGATCTTCCTGACCCTTTGTCCCCATCCTCAATGGAGTACACCAGACTGGCCATTTTTGTGTCCTCAGCTAAGCTCATCAACTTGCTGGAGACCTCATCTTCCCCATCATTACTGAAACGTTAAATAGCAGTTGTTAAAGCAATGATCCCTGAAAAACACCACTGAGCGCACCTCTCCACTCAGCAGTGTCCGCCGACCTCCTACTCTGCTGTCTTCTAGCCACTTAATAGTCCCCTAGCATGTCTCATTTATGCAGCACTGGTTTGCTCTGCCCAGAATCTTGTCAGGTATGACCACATTACAGGTCTTGCTGAAATCCAGACTGACTACATCCACAGCCTTGTCCCACTGCACCTGCCTGGTCACCTTTACAAAGAATGTGATCATATTGGTTTGGTAGGATTTCCTCCTCAAAAAGCCATGCTGAGAGGGGTCAAGAACCTTGGCCTCAAGCAAGTGCTCCAATATGGTGTCCATGATGGTAGCTTCCATGACCTTGCGCATTACGTTCGTTTGGCTGACTGTTCAGTAATTTCCTGTGTCTGACCTTGCCTCCTTCTTGAAGATAGACCACATCTTTGTATATCAGGGTTTTTTTTTTCCTCCAGAGCAAGAATTTTATGGGTTTCTGTGACTGGGAATGGACACAGTGGGAATGGGTAATGGTGAGGTGGATTGGGCATGTAAGAGGAAGTGGATGGTTATGAGGGGTGGGTAGTAGTTGGTGTGTTTTGGTCAGAGATTATCATTGAATTCTTAATTAAAATCCCTGTGATGTGGGAGGTGCTGGTACTTGAAGCAGAGTTCAAGAGTAGGTGGAGCTGTGGGGTTGGTCTGTTTGATCAGACTTTAACTTTGTTCTTTTAAATTCAGGTCCCGGCAACGAGGGAAGTGCTGGGTTCCCTCCCAAACGTTTTCAGTGCACTCTGTTTGAATGCTCGAGGGCTGCAGTCTTTTGTGCAGTGCCAGCCATTTGAACGTCTCTTCAAGGTTTTGCTTTCTCCAGATTACCTGCCAGCGATGAGGAGGCGGCGAAGCTCAGACCCTCTTGGTAAGTGCCAACATTTCAAGGTGTAAAGCTGGAAAATACAAAATTATAAATACCCAAATGCAAAGCATAATGTGTAACATAATGGAAATAGGAAAGACGTTAAGTAATTTGCTTTAATAGTAAGAAAACAGACCATTGGTGCAGGACCGCTGCTTGGTGCTATTATAGGTGGCTAACCTGCTTTTTCATGAACAGAGCTGCTTGACTTCTAACATTAGTGGATACCATATCTGTCTGGGCTTTCATGGGGCTGTCAGTGGTCTTGTCTCCTGTGCCTCCAGTTTTAGAAGCCCTCTGGACTTGGAAGGAAGGCATATTTAGTGGTTTGTCGACTGTAGCCTGAATGCATTCTGACAGTTAACACCATGACCTGGATTTTCTGGAGCAAAACTGAAGCCGTTTGGTGCTGAGGGTGTTAAAGGTCCGTATCTGCCAGTTTCATAATGCTGAGTGATGGGGTAGTTGCCCTGGGACACTGCCAACCCTAGGTCTTGACATGAGCCTGAGACGTCAGAAGTGGAAGCCAGCAGGGAAGGATCCAGAGTGTCCATTGGACGCTTCCCTCCTGTGGGATGAGGTAGGTACGATCTTACTTCGAGAAACTGCTCTTGCAGCAGGTTACACCATTAGGACTGAAGCCGGCAGGTGGCAGGACCCCTCGGAAAACTTCTAGCTTAGCTACATGCAGTGGGGGGGCCACCCCCTGACATCAGCCCATCCCCCAACTTCCCATACATCATAAAAGGGGCTGTCCCCCAGCATCCCTCAGTTCTTTTCCCGCCATTGACTAGCAAGCATCGGCCCCACTGACGCCTTCAGCTACTGAATGACGCCATCGCTCAAGTATCTTTATTTTATTTTTGAGAAGTTTGTAGTTTTTTCTTTTCTGTATATCTTCTTCCCAGACGTCATCCGTAGAATGGCACTCATCCAGGTATGCCTGTGACAAACAAATCCCTTCTGAGACAGTCACATGGTCTTGTATGCAGTGCTTGGGACCGGAGCATGACACTAAGGCCTGACCTATGTGGTAGAATTTTAATAGCAGAATGAGGATCTGTCGCCAAAAAGTTTTGGAGACCTTCCTATTAGAACAAAAATTAGCAGCAATGCAACAGAGTACCTCCTCCAGGGAAGGATCTGCCATAAATCAGGGAAACAAAGAAAAAAGGAGGGAAAGGGAGAAAGAGCACTTCCCATCCAAGTTGTGGACATCCGACTCCAGGAGGATTTCAGACTCGGCCAGCCGCTCAAACAGATCTGTCTCGGCCTAAGACAACAGAAGCCACCGGCCAAGGTCCAGACGTCTGGCAGCTCCGGCTCAAGAACCACACTTCATCCCTTAAGTCTGGCTTCAGGTTCACTCCACCAGCAAGCCATCGGACTTAACAGGCCAGTCTTCTCCCACAGACTGCTCATTCAAGACGCCTTCCAAGTCTGCCTCTGTGATGGGCTCCAGCTCCCTGGACCAGTGCCTGGGCTCTGACCACTCTAGGTCACCCTCTCAGCCCCTCAGAAGCCTCACGTCCCTGGGGACACCCGTTAAACGGACCACAGACCAGACGTCAACATGGTCATTGGACCCTTCTCGGAATGCAGACCAGACGTCTGCTGAATGGTCCAAAAAGACCAATGGCCTCCGGCCATGGTCCAAACCCAATGATGGGATGATGTCACCTCCTCCATACTTTGAAATTTCGGATAACACCTACTGGAGTTCAACACATCCCAATGGATGTACGAAGAAGACACTGTCTGGGTTGCACGTGTCAGCAATGACCAGACGTCGGCTGGGTTAGAGGATGTAGCCCTCTTCCTGGAGCCGACTACACCCAAAGACCAAATGACTGATGCGTCTGACCAAAGACTAATAGGTACAGATGATCAGACGTCTCAGCTGGGGACAGGCCGAACCTCAGGCCAGACATCTTAACCAACAGGTCTCACCTCGGAGATCCCCAGACCAGAGGTTTAAGATCTTTTTCCTTATTGGTGGGAGATGATCAGAAAGGATGTAGTCCCCACTAAAGCACTTCAGGCTGACCAACCTCTGCTACAGGCTACTAGTCCTCCACCGAGGGGAAAAACGTCCTGTCAGACTGCCTCCTAAAGACAAGCCCTACACCAATTAGAGGGCGCTCAAAGGATGAGAAGTGGCAGAGGTATCCTTCCACGACCCCTTCCCGCTCACCAAGTGTGCACAAGGAAAAGAGGCACCATAAGAGGTCAGACTCCTTTTCCTCAGATGACTCTTATTCCTGTTCAAGCTCTTCCTCTAGATCTGGCTAACCTTTTAGCATTCCTTCTCTGGATCCAAAGGATTTGCCAAGGTCACCTCCAGATGACCCTACTTTCATGGACATATAATGCACCATATCCAAGATAATATGGGGTGGGACACAAAAGACTTGGATCCAGAATGGCACCGCTTGGCAAAATACCTGCACCAAAAAGATCCAAAACCAGTGGTGGTTCCACCACTGGTTGACACTTTTCAGGATGACTTATACGGTCCTCAAAAAGGCTGATTGCCTATATTGGGCCCCAGTAGAAGACCCTTATCTGGGAGAACAGCCAGTGGCAGACTCCATGATCATCACTGCAACACATGACAGGTCCCATAGGCGAAAGCATTTGTGCGCTGAGCCTCTGGACCGAGAATCAAAACTGCTTGATTCCTTGGGAAGGAAAATGTATGAGTCGGCTACATGTTCCATTTGTTGTAACCCACATGGTCCAGTTCCAGAATGCCCTTTTGGAACAAGGATTGGACTTGGTCCAAAACCTACTGGACGGAGACCAAAAAGAGCTGACCAAACTCTTGCAAACAGGATCTGATGTGGGCACACAGGTACTCAGAGCAGCGTACGATTATGCAGATTCCGCTGCCAGAAGTGCGGCAACAGGTGTATGTCTCAGAAGACTCTCATTGTTGAGGGTCTCAGGCTTCACACCAGATGAGCATCCTAGACGTCTTTCAAGGGCTCAGTCCTTTTCGGACATATTTCGGAAGGATTTTAACAGTTATAAGATGCCGGTAAGGCAGCCTTTTCTGTGCAAACATGTACAAACCGAAATAGAAACCATTTCGGAGTCAGCAGCACTGTTTTCTTGGGAAACAAGGGCAGCAGTCTAGGTTTGTAAAGCAACAGATAGGTGGCTTTAACCGCAAAGGCCCCTCTCGAGCAACAGGAGGTGTGGGAGCGAGGAATGCCAAAATCCCTCAAGCAAACATTACCCCCCTCCACAGCCTGACTCATTGAGAGCCTTCCTCTCCCTCTGGCCCAGGGGGAAGAGGCTGTTGGGGATTACTTCTTCAAACACCTAGAAGGATGGCAGCGAATTACCTCTGACCAGTGGGTTCTTCAGCTGATACAAAGAGGACACTGTCAAGTTCACTGGCCAACCACTGTCCAGGCCACTCCTCTCAGTATTCCAAATACGCCACACTGATTCAAGAAAAGATTCAGGCCCTTCTCATGAAGGAGGCCATAGAGCAGGTCCTGTGGGTTCAGAGTGGGAAAGGGTACTATTCTCACTTTTTCCTAGTACTCAAAAAGACAGGGGACTTTCACCCCATCCAAGACCTCCGCGATCTCGACACCTTTGTGTCGTACAAACGCTTCAGGATGGTCACCTTGCCAGGATTGATCCCAATGCTATGCCAGAACGCATGGCTCGCATCGCTGGATATGCAAGATGCCTATCTCCACATTCCAACTGCAAAACACCACAGGAGGTTCCTGCAGTTCGAATTCCGTGCACAACGCTTCCAATTCCGTGCACTACCTTCTGTCTTTGGTCTGTCATCGGCATCAAGGGTTTTCACTAAATGTCTGGCAGTAGTAGCCACAGCCGTCAGAGAATGGGCCATTGTTTTCCCTTATCTGGACGACTGGCTCCTCACTGCCTCATCCAGGATGGGATTAAATCAGGCACTACAAGACACCTTTTCAATATTCGGTGCTCTAGGTGTCACTGTCAAACCTGCCAAAGTCTCTCCTCACGACATGCCAAAGACTTTAGTTCATTGGCGTGGTATTGGACACGACCAAAGGAAGGGCCTTTTTACCAGACAGGGCAGGACGCCAAAGAGGTCTAACCCGACATATCTTGGGGCAGAAACAGATCTCAGCAGGGACCATGTTATGCCTTCAAGGCCACATGGCAGTCGCAATAGCCACAGTTACCCTGTTATGTCTACACATGAGACCCATTTAGAGGACACTGAGTCCAATGGGACCAGCGTCAGGATGACCTCGATCAGCTGGTCTTGGTCCCCGCTTCTATTCAGAATCCTGCAGTGGTGGCTAATTCCGGAACATCTTGCTGTAGGAGTCCCCTTCCTGCCAGTCAGTCCTTTGTAGATTCATCAGGATCGGGTTGGGGTGCCCATCTCGCCGACAAAAGGACACGGACTATGGTCAGGAACAGAAGGATCCCTTCACATAAATGTGTTGGAGATGAACGTGGTCCTTTATGCCCTGCAGGCTTTACAGACAGGTCTACTCCCGGGACATCTGATTCAAACAGACAATATGTCAGTAATGTTCTACATTAACAAGCAAGGAGGCACCCGTTCATAGCAACTCTGTCGAGAGGCAATGAGAGTATGGTACTGAGCAGTAGAACACAATATCACCCCTGTCTGCAGTTCACGTTCCTGAGTTACAGAATACGCTAGCGGATCTGTTCAACCGATCGAGATCCAGCACACATGAATGGTAGCTTCTGCAACAAGAGCAGAAACTCTGCAAAATGGGGAATGCCAGAACTAGATCTCTTCGCCTCCCCATACAGAGCAAAACTGCCTAATTTCTGCTCGCTAGATCCAGGGCCTGGTGTTTTCTGGTGAGACGCGTTGTCCCTCTCCTGGACAGGCAAATTTCTCTGCAACCCCCCCTTTCCCACTGATTCAGAGAGTTCTAATCAAACTACAGGAGGAAAGAGCAGACATAATTCTGGTGGCCCCATACTGGCCCAGACAAATATGGTTTCCCCTGCTCAGACACCTACGGGTGATCCACCTTTTCCTCTTCCTCTCAGCTTGCACTTACTGTCGCAAGACAATGGATCTCTGGTCCACCCGAACCTACAATCCCTACACTTGCACACATGGCTCCTGCAGACTTGGCAATATCTCGTCATGTAGTCTCCGACAGAGCGGCTAATATCCTTGTGGCAGTGAGGAAACCCTCTACTAGGGCCACATATGCCATGAAATGGCACATGTTTTGCCTCTGGTCCTCTGCTGGAGACCTGGACCCCTTAACCTACTCGGTGCTAGAGTACCTTCTTTCCTTATTGGATGCGGGGTTAAGTTACTCCTCAGTAAAGGTGCACCTTTCTGCGTTATCTGCATACCATGCACCTTTTGGGGACAAATCCTTGGGCCCAGCTGGACTGGTCACACATCTTTCTGCATGGTATCCTCCATTTGAAACCACCTATTAGGGATCCGGTCCCTCCCTGGGACTTTCTCTTCATTTTGGAACAGCTCACACTGCCTCCTTTTGAACCAGCCATGGATTGTGAGCTATGCCTTCTGTCTTGGAAGGCGTTATTTTTAGTTGCAATAACTTCTGCCACAAGAATTTCAGGGCTCCAAGCACTTTTGTGCAAAGAGCAGTATTTTATTTTCGATAAGGACCGTGTCTCCTTAAGAGGCAATCCTAAGTTTTTGCCTAAGGTAGTATCAGATCTTACTCTCAGCCAAGAGATTCCCCTTCCTGTTTATTACCTGGAGTATTCCAGTAAAGGAGAGGCTCTCCTGCACACCTTGGACGTACACAGGATACTTCGATACTGTCTAACCAGAAGCAGGTCATACCGAAAGTCAGACCAGTTATTCATTTCGTTTGCCCACAGAATGTTGGGGGCACTGGTGTCGAAACAGACACTTTCAAAATGGTTGAACTGTATTGTTTTCTGTTATCAGAAGCAGAATAAGCCCTTACCGGGCCTGGTAAAGGGTCATTCCACCAGAAGGATGGCAGTCTCATTTGCCTCCCTGAGGAATGTTTCGGCTTAGGACATCTTTGCAGCAGCTACTTGGAGTACTGTACGCACATTCATCAGACACTACAGTCTGGACATTGCCACCAGACGCAGAGCTGGCTTTGGCCTTGTTGTTCTGCAAGGGTTTGTTTCGTGAGGGTCCCCTTTTACCCTTCTTATGTCCTCCCATTTATAAGGGGCTACCGCACACTGCTTGGGACTCCGTCCTAATGGTGTAACCTGCTGCAAGAGTTGTTTCTCAAAGTAAGATAGTACAGTTACGTAGGAACTTAGCGTAACAGTAGATCTTCGAGAGCAACTCTTGCAGCAGGTATTTTCCCACCCTCCTTCCCCTGAGGAAGTCATCTGCCTTTGCATTATGCTCATTATTAGTCTCCCCTTGGAAACAAATCCTCTGTCTCCCTTCAGAATGATCATCGCTGTGCAGGAGTCTCTGGCGGGAGAACTGAGGGATGCTGGGGGACTGCCCCTTTTATGATGTATGGGACGTCGGGGTTAGGGCATTGTCCCCCGCTGTATGTAGCTAGCTAGAAGTTTTCCGTGGGGTCCTGCTACCTGCCTGCTTCAGTCCTAATGGTGTAACCTACTGCAAGAGCTGTTCTTGAAGATTTACTGTTGCGGTAAGTTCTTGCGTAACTGGACTTTCCGCTTCTGTAGCACCTTCTGGTGCTGGCTCTGGTGGCACTGTTGGTGGCGTGGGTGTCCACATGCTGACTAGTGTCCCTGCCCCAGGATGTCACTGCGGATGCATGTGGGTAGTGGGTTGTTCCCCTGAAAGAAAGTAAAAAGGCTGTGCCGGGCCCCCTAGGTAACTGCTTGCTTGGCAGCCCCTCCCATGCTGCCATACCCCTGAGCGGGCTGGCCCATCTGCCATTGGCCATTACAGGTTGACGAAAGGTGCTTCCTTCCTGGTGGCAGCAGGAAGGCTTCCCCATAGGGGTAAGTTGGATCCGCCTGAAGACTGAGAACCTGGAGTCCTAGAGAAAACATTTCAGCAGCATGCAGTTTGAGTCCAGGGGGCAGGACGGATATGCCCTGTGGAGAGTCTGAAGGATTAGGTGTTCATGGCAGAGGAGCAAAAACAAGTATATGTCCTTGGTCCGCATTCGTCAAACAGGGACCGAGTAATATTGGCTGGTTACCACTTGTGGTGATCTACCACTGTTTGAGGTTGTTTGCCATAGTGTTCTGGACTCCTGGCAGATGGACTGCATGGAGAGAAACGTCTTGTGCTCTAGACAGCATTCCCACACTCACATTGCTTCCCTGCCCAGAGGTAAGAGTGGGCTCTTCCTTGATTTGTTGACGTAATGCATAACTCATTCGTTGTCTGTTTGGAGGTGTACTGTCTGGTAATTTACCAAGTCTGATGAGGCCTGCAGTCTATAAAGGACCGCTCATCTCTAGCACACTGATATGGAGATGTATCTGAGTCATTCAGATTCTTTGAGTCGGGACACTTTGGCAGTGGGCTCTGTATGCCAATTAAGAAATGTCTGATCCTCCTGAACCTTATCTTAACCAGTGGTCCACACTGCTGGGTTCTCAGCCGCAGGTGCTGGGACCCTGCAGGAGCCACAAATCTTGAAGGCAGGTGCCGAGGTAGGCTGCGCGCATGTTTGGCACCGCGAGACTAGCTCGGCTCTCATGAGCCCTATCTCTGCAACGGCTCTCAACCATCTCAGATCTACTGGAGACACAGCTCTTGCAGCAGGTTACACCATTAGGACTGAAGCCGCAGGCGCCAGGACTCCACGGAAAAATTCTAGCTAGCTATCTTCAGCGGGGACCGCCTGACGTCGGTTCCGCCTCCGGACGTCAGGAGTGGTACATAGAAATGTGGTCCGCCCAGTTCCTCAGTTCTTTCGCCGTCGACTTGCACGTCTCGACTCTCCGGTTTTAGTTCCAGCGACGCTGCGGTTAAAGAGCTTCCTTCGGGAATTCATTTTCTTCAAGCAAGATTGTTGCTGATGTCCTCTCCGACCTCCGGTCATCCCTCCAAGTGTGCTTAGGAAACAGATCCCTTCAAGGACCCCCACACGGCCTCGTGCCAGGTGCCTGGGCCCAGACCACGATACCCGGCCTGTTCTGCTCTGCCAGGGTTCAACAGCCAACCAGGATCCGGGCGTCAGAAGGCTCTTCAGGCTTTTGTTGGAGGAGAAATTAAAGACCATATCCTCCAAGGGGAATCGCGCCCAAATCCCACAAGCACGCGGAGAAAGAGAAGGGAGAAGGCCCTTCCAGGTCCCCTGCCCAGGGCCTCGGAGTCCCGCAGCTCCGCTCCTAGGTCCGACCGCCTCCTTCCAGGGCCTGCTCAGCCTCCCGCGCTGCGGTATCTAAGCCTCCTTTTTCTGGTGGCAAGTCCGCCCAGGCCGTCGTCCCTCCTCTTCTAAGGCCTTGGCGAAGTCCGGGAGCGCCATCACCATCATCATAGGTGGTTCCCGCCCCTCGGCATTCAGCGTCCGGTCGCCTTCTGTGCCTCCTGCAAAACTTTGGAGCTGACACCATTGAAGAGACCGTGGACTGACGCAGGCTCGACTGTCGCCGTCAGATGTCATCCTCCCTGAGCCGCTGCTAGCGGACGGGCCGCTGGCTGTCATCCCAGCGGACGCCGTTGGAGGACCGACGCCCGCTCTTCCTGAGAAGAGGGCTCTTCGCCCGACCGACGCCGGTCAGGAGACGCTGACTGAGGAGGATTTAACGCAGCCCGAGGACCAGACGGGCGATCCCGCCCGCTGAAACTCCCAGGGCCCCTTGCTCTTTACCCGAGGCCCCTGTGGAGCCGACGACCCGACGACCGCCCTCCGCGCCTGGGCCGCTTGCCGGACTTTCTTTAGCGGAAGTGAAGGATCTTCACTCATTGGTGGGATACCATTAAGAGGGACATGGCCCCCACCACTCTTCCTCCTCCTCCTCCTCCGTGCCGGCCCCCTTCACCTTCGGGCCAGCAGGCCGCATAACTCCCTCGGGAGCCTAGATCCTCTCCAGGGAAGATCAGAAAACGGAGACCTCCGTCATCCTCTTCTGGATCACCCAGCCCCAAGAGGTCCAGGAGACACCAACGCTCAGCAACGGAGGACACGGGATCAGTCTACACCCTCTAGATCCCCATCTCCTCTCTCCATCCCTTCTCCGGACCCACGCGAGACGCCGAGATCTCCTCCGATGACCTTCTGCTCATGGATATTATGCGACATATCCAGGAGAACATGGGATGGGATGCAGAAGAACTAGACCCGAAAGGTTACGCTTGCCAAATATCTTCGCAAAAAGGACCCAAGCCTGTGGTGGTACCACCCTTGGTGGACACTTCCCGTGAAGCGCCCACATTCGCTCCTCGTGCCGTCAAGAAAGCTGATCATCTGTACAAGGCTCTAAGGGAGGACCAGTACCTGGACACAGCAGCCTCAGGCCTACTCTCTGGTCATCACAGCCTCACATGACCAGTCACAGAGGCCGCAACATCTGAGCACCCTGCCACCGGACCCAGAGTCCAAACAGCTGGACGCTCTGGGCAGGCGCACGTACGCTTCCGCTACCTGCGCCATCAGATCCTTGAACTACCTAACCCATATGGTTCAATTCCAGAACGCTTTGTGGGAACAGGGTCTGGAGGCGGCTGAAAAGCTGCCCGAAGGTGAGCAGAAGGAGGAGATGCTCCAGCTCCTCCGTACGGGTTCAGACGTGGGGACCCAAGTGCTTCGAGCCGCGTACGACTCCGCGGACTCATCGGCCCGAGCAGCAGCTTCTGGCGTTTGCCTCCGGAGACACTCCTGGTTACGTGTCTCCGGCTTCACCCCGGATGTCCAGAAAAACATTATGGACGCTCCGTTCGAGGGAGAAGTTTTATTTGGTAATCCTTCCGAGAAGATCATTACCAAACTTCAAGAGGCCGGGAAGGCGGTAAGGTCGGTTCAAGCCATGTACCGACCCAAGCTTGGTTCCTTCCGTAGGAACCAAAGCCGTTTTCGTGGGCGGACACAGAGGCAGCAGCCCTGCTCCGCTACACATCAGAGGGGCTCCGGTTTCAGTAGAACCCAGGGAAAACAGCCCGCCAGCCGAGGCCAGCTGCCCTCTAGGCCGACCCAGCCAGCGGGCCCATCTGCCGCCACAGCCTGACTCCTTTCCGGCCCCCGCCCCTCAGGATCAACAGGAAATCGTGGTCGGGGGTCGCATTGCGAACTTCCTGCCGGGATGGCAGGCCATCACCACCGACAGGTGGGTTCTGCAGTTGGTCAGTCTAGGTCACTTTATAGAGTTCGCAGAAAAGCCAACCTCGAGGCCTCCTTTGCTCTCCCGGTATCCGGGTCAGCACAAAAATTTGATCTGGCAAGAGGTACTCGCGCTCCTAAGAAAAGGAGCGATAGAGTACGTCCCGGAGAACCAGAGGACACGATATTATTCCCACTTCTTCCTGGTTCCCAAGAAATCAGGGGACCTCAGTCCGATTCTGGACCTCAGCGACCTCAATGTGTTGGTCGCCTACAAAAGATTCCGCATGGTAACTCTTCCGGGCCTTATTCCCATGCTGAAACAAGACACCTTTTTAGCGTCTCTAGACATGGAGGACGCATACCTGCATATCCCCATAGCTCACGCGCACCAGAGGTTCCTGCGTTTCGAGTTTCTCGACCACCACTTTCAGTTCCGAGCTCTTCCTTTCGGGCTATCATCCGCAACAAAGGTCTTTACCAAGTGCATGGCAGTCGTGGCAGCATCTCTGAGGAGACAGGGCCACTATGTGTTCCCGTACCTCGACGACTGGCTTCTCATGGCCGCCTCCAGAGAGGCGTTGTTACTCGCGGTCCAGAGCACCCAGGATTTATTCCAATCTCTGGGCATTCTCATAAATTACGAGAAGTCTCTCCTGGTACCGTCGCAGAAACTGCAGTTCATAGGCGCAGTACTGGACACTGTTCAGGGAAGAGCTTTTCTTCCGGACGACAGAGCGGAGCGCATCAGATCCCTCATAAGGGATTTGTCGTCGAACAAGATCGTACCTGTCAGGTCGGTCCTTCGCTTGCTCGGACACATGGCTGCGGCCATTCCTACTGTCCCTTTCGCAAGGCTCCACATGCGGGTAACCCAGTGGATGCTCAAGGTGCAATGGGACCAAAGGCAAGACCACTTGCAGCATCCGGTCAGGATCACGAACTCAGTGATCCGAGACTGGCAGTGGTGGCTAGTCCCCGGGTCGCTCTCCAAGGGCGTCCCGTTTGTAGCGCTGTCCCCGGAGGTAACCCTCACCACGGACGCCTCAGGTCTTGGATGGGGGACACACCTGGACGGGGTAAAGTCCCAGGGTACGTGGACACTGTTGGAAGCTCATCTCCATATCAATGTCCTAGAGATGAGGGCGGTTCTCTATGCCCTGCAGGCCTTTCAGTCAGTAATCCCACCGTGTACTCTCCTGCTTCAGACAGACAACACGGCGGTGATGTATTACCTCAACAAACAAGGAGGCGCACACTCTTACCCCCTTTGCAGGGAGGCCATGAGGGTGTGGGATTGGGTAATCGGACACGGCGCAAATCTGATCACTGTGCACGTTCCCGGGGTGGACAACATGATCGCAGACGGCCTGAGTCGATCCCAGGCCAGAGTCCACGAGTGGGAACTTCTTCAGGAGGTAGCAGAGGATCTGTTTCTTCGATGGGAATTCCAGAACTAGACTTGTTCGCATCCCCATCCAGCATAAAACTGCCCAATTTTTGCTCGCTAGATCCAGGGCCTGGTGTTTTCTGGCGAGGCGAGCGTTATCCCTCTCCTGGGCGAACAGATTCCTCTACGCTTTCCCTCCCTTCCCGTTGATCCAGAGAGTTCTTCTCAAACTGCGCAGGGAGCACGCACGCATGATTCTGGTGGCCCCATTCTGGCCCAGACAGATCTGGTTCCCTTTGTTGGTGCAACTATCTCGGGAACCTCCGCTCCCATTGCCGCTCAGCTCCCACCTACTGTCTCAGGAGAAAGGTTCATTGGTCCACCCGGATCTACGTTCTCTGAACCTGCATGCTTGGCTCCTAGAGACATAGCCATCTTGTGTCATGGGGTCTCTCAAGAGGTTGCAGAGGTTCTTTCTGCAGCCAGAAAGCCGGCAACGCATGCGACGCACGCCATGAAATGGCGCCGTTTTTGTTTATGGTCACGCACTCGTGATTTTTCCCCTATAGTTTGTCCTGTGGGAGTAGTTTTGGAATATCTCCTCTCCCTTTTTCATTCAGGCCTAGCCTACTCCTCTATTAAGGTACATCTTTGTGCCATTTCTGCCTATCCCCTCCCGGTGGGGCACCGTACAGTAGCTCAACTGGACGCCTCTCGGGAATTTCTTAGGGGAGTGTTACACCTTAGGCCTCCCATTAGGGACCCTGTGCCTCCATGGGATCTGCTCTTTGTCCTGGAACAGCTCACGCTTCCTCCCTTTGAACCTGCCGCGGATTGCATGCAGCCACGCTTTCTGTCGTGGAAGACGTTATTTTTAGTTGCTGTTACTTCAGCGAGAAGAATTTGTGAGCTTCACGCTCTCATGTGTAAAGAGCCTTATTTAGTTTTCCACCGGACAGAGTATTCCTGAGGACGAACCCTAAGTTTTGCCTAAGGTGGTCTCTTCACTCACTTTAAACCAAGATATTGACCTTGGTCTATTTCCGAGTTATTCAAATAGAGGAGAGGCTTTGCTCCACACCCTGGATGTTCACCGCAGCCTGAGGTATTACCTCAACAGAACTAAACCCTCCCGTAGTTCTGATCAGCTTTTCGTTTCCTTCTCTGAGAGAATGATGGGCCAATCAGTTTCCAAACAGACTTTGTCTCGCTGGCTTGTCCAGTGTATTTCCTACTGTTATGATTTAAAACAGAAACCCCTCCCGGGTTCTATCTGGGGTCATTCTACCAGGGGTGTGGCCACATCCTTTGCAGCACTTAAGAATGTGTCCATCTCTGCTATTTGTGCTGCAGCCACTTGGAGCTCTGTGCATACCTTTATCAGGCATTATAGCCTGGACATCGCCTCTCGGCGTAGGGTTGGTTTGCCTTGCGGTGCTGCAGGTCTCCTGTCCAGGTTCAGGACCTGGAATGTTTTTTCCTATTTTCCTCCTCCCGAATTCCTGGCAGCGTTACTGCTTGGGAATCAGTCCTAATGGTGTAACCTGCTGCAGAGCTGTGTCTCGATAAGATAGTACAGTTCGTAGACTTGCAGTAACAGTAGATCTTCGAGAACAGCTCTGCAGCAGTACATCCTGCCCACCTTCCCCCTGGAGGAGGCATGGCTTTACCTTAACATGTTGGGATTTTCATTCCTTATTTTCCTCTGACTGTGGATCCTCGGTCTCCCATTCTGATGTCATCCTGCGGCCGGGAGTCTCCGGCGGGAGAACTGGGGAATCTGGCGGGACCGCCCCCTTATGTACCACTCCTGACGTCGGAGGCGGGACCGATGTTGGTGGCGGTCCCCGCTGAAGATAGCTAGCTAGAATTTTTCCGTGGGGTCCTGATGCCTGCCGGCTTCAGTCCTAATGGTGTAACCTGCTGCAAGAGCTGTTCTCGAAGATCTGCTGTTACGGTAAGTTCTTACGTAACTGTACTTTCCCTTTTTCCTGCCAAGTGTGTTTGTGACGACATTGCTTGCCCACTGGCAGTCAATCTTCATGTCTTCAACAACCGTGTTCAGTTTGACTACTGTTACTATTTAGCTATGCTGCTCTGACAGTGGGGCCGTGTCCAGTTCACCTCCTTCCCCGGGGGAGGGTTCTGATGACGGGCGGTACTGTGTTCGGGAGGGAGGACAGTCCTCTTGTTAACACAAAAAGAAGCGGTCCCGTTCTCTATCTAGGTTGGGGACCTGGCACCGCTTGACCTTGGGTTCTTCCTCTCCCTGTCTGAAGGGGAAGACATGATACTGCTCGAGGCTGCCCTTTGATACGTCTGCCAAGAGACCTTCCAGGTCTGGGAGCTGGTGGCCTTCACTGGTACAGTCGGTTTCTGACTGCTGCTGTTCATGGACTTTCCGGGTATCTAGCCCGTAGACCCCCTCTGTCCTCTTGTGAGGATTCTGGTTGGCAGTTTCACAGTGGGTATGGCATCTGGCTTTTTTTCCCCCTTCTTTAGGTGCCGGCCCAAGGCCCGTTCTGGGTTGGGGACATTGGAGCTGCAGTTGGGACCTTCCCAGGTAGAGCGTTTGGCTCTGTCAGCGGCCTCAGAGTCTTTGCTGATGACTGTGCTGCTGACGCCTGTTCCACTGGCCATAGCCCCTTGCAGTGTCACTTTTCTGAGACTGGCTCAGATATCTCACTTGGTCACTTTAGGTGCTGGGCTTGGCGTCTGGATCTGGCCTTTTGGGTGCCACGCCCAACGTGGAGAAAGCCCTCTGCACTTGGCCCAGTCTCTAATGTTGCCATGCCCGGCACCCCTTTTGCCAGCACCTATGCTGACTCCTCTGCTGATTCTGGTGTCGCCTGTCTTGCCAACTCCTGTAGCTGGGTTAGGAAACCTTTGTTCCACCCCTCTCCAGACCCTCTCTTTAGAGAGGATCTGGAGGGGATGAGTGTCTACAGTTACAGATCTTGGTGTCATTTGCAAAAAGGCATATCTTTCCTTCCAGCCCCTCCGCAATGTCACCTACATAAACGTTGAATAGAACTGGTCCCAGAACTGATTCCTTTGGCACCCCCGCTTATCACCCTCCTTTTCTCGGATTGAGCTCCATTTACCATCACCCTCTGTTCTATCCCTCAACCAATTTCTAAAACAGTTTACCACCTTGGTACCCATTCCCGGGCTGCTTAGCTTGTTCAGAAGCCTCTTATGTGGAATGGTTGTTAGAGGCCCTGCTGAAATCCATGTAGGTCACACCCACCGCTCCCCCTGGTCCACTTCCCTGGTCACCTGAACAAAGAACTTTATCAGATTTGTTTGACATTCCCTTCCCGCTGTGAATACATGCTGCCTGGGATCCTGTGCTTTGCTGCATTCAAGATGTTGCACAATCCTTTCCTTAAGTAGTGATTCCATTATTTTCCCCACCACAGAGGTCAGACTGACAGGGCTGTAGTTTCCAGCCTCCTCCCTAATTTCACTTTTGTGTAGAGGGACTACGTCGGACCTCCAGTCATCTGGAACCACTCCTGTTTCCAGCGATATTATTGAGCAGGGCTGTCAGTGGTGCTGCCAGCATCTTCTTAAAATATTCTAGGATGTATCCTGTCTGGTCCCATTGCCTTGTCCACTTTCAGTTTTGGTTGTTCTTTAGAATTGTCTCCTCTGTAAATGGACTGGTGTCCACCTCCTTTCCCCTATTGCTCCTGCCACTTCATTGCGGCCCTTCACCTTCCCCCTCTTCTGTGAATACTGAAGAAAAGTATTTGATCTTCCCTTGTCAGTCTTCACCATTTATTACTGCTGGGTATAAACCAGAGGTGCGCACCTGTATGGGAGCTGTGTTTTTTTTTTTTTTTTTTTGGGGGGTCTGTGCTGCTGGTGCCTCAGACTCTTCCTCCACCTCAGTTCTGTTTCTCCCACAGTCGAGGTTGCACCTGCTGCCCAAGTTACTGAAAGTTCATCTGCTTCACTAGGCCTTCGCCGTTCGCAGTTTTTTCTGCCTCCATCCTGTTCTGAATTCATCCAGCGCCATTGGAATCTGGTAAGCCCTTTCGTATTATTTCTACTGATGGCGCCGGGTCCTTTTTCTGTAAAGTTTGTTGAATTACTTTTGCGTCATGTATGGTTCGGGGGCTAAGAGAAAATCCAAAATGGGCTATGCCTCATGCGTCGGTGCCCCTGTGGTCAGCATTTTTCCGTTATGGACCGACATGATTGGTTGCGTTGCCTGGGTCCCAACCACGATATGGACAACTGCAGCGCCTGTTTCTCCATGGACTGCTGTGTTCTTGAGATTCGCGCATCTAAAATCAGTAGGGTCCCGCCCACTTTTGGAGGATGGTGTCATTCTAGGGATGCCATGTCAAAATCTCTTGACCCTAACTCTGGGTCCCGTCCCGGATTGATACGGCCGGTGAGGAGGAAACTGCCTCTGATTCTAGCCTTGCCATTGAGGTTTCTTCGGTGCTGGAGGAGTGGCTCGGTTTCCTGCGGAGCTGGGTTGTGAGTACTGCCTTGGCAGTCACCTCCACGGAGGTGCAGGCTCACCCGGTGTCACAGCCCACGGTTGCTGGGCCTGGCACCGCGAGACCCTCGGTGCCATTCGTGGTACCGTTGATTGAGGCGGTGCTGCATCCTGCGATGGCGCTGTTCACAGCGCCATTGCTAAGTGAGCTCCCGGGGTCACTAGTCTGGCTGTATGCATGGTCTCCTTCTCTTTGGAGGCGGATGACCAGCTGACCGATCTGGACTGGCGTCCCAGTACCTCAGTCTGTGAATCCTCTTGGACGTGACACCAGACGACCAAATGTTTGCCTCCTGGACTCCCCAAGACTGTGGTCCCTGTGGCCCCCCCATGCCGACGCCGGCATTCAGGACACTGCAGCGGATAGCAGTCTCTGGGCCTAGTGTGGCAGTCTCGACTGAGGGGGCATTTCTGGTGCTGCTGTGGCCTCTTTGGTGGAGACTGGTACCCCCTCTTCTGTGGCCTTCCTCGGGGGGGGCTACGGAATTGGGGGACCCTTTGTCACTGGGTTTGAGGAAGAGGGTGGCCTCTGAGTTCGAGGGGTTGAGAGGCCGAGGTGAGATGCAGAGGCCTTCTTCCATTGCCCTGCGGGGAGTGGGGAGGAGCTGAGGCGCTGGGCCCTGCTTCTCCTACTCTGAAACTTCAGGGGTGCCTGTAGCGGGCAGTGCTGAGGGTTGTCCTTCTGGAACAATACAACCTCAGTTGCACCACAGGGGAAATTCTCCCGGGGCTCATCCAGGATTTGTTTCCACATTTGCTGCGTTCGCTGACTGGATCGACCTCCGGGTTGGAGGATCTGCGGTTGGGTCTCGGGCCCTGACAGAGGCCGCACACTTTCTGTGGCGCCATTCCCAGATCTTCTGCAGACACCTCCCCTCCGTGGCCATGTGGGTCCTCACCGGGTCCCTTTAATCTGGGGGCGTTCAGGCCCTCTCTGGCGGCCTTCCCTAGGTATGTTAGAGCTATGGACGAGCAGGTCTTTTGCCTGTCTCCCTGCCCCAGGAGGACTCCAAACTCCCAAGCTCTTCGACTTCATCTGAGGAAGAGGAACATTCTGTCTACCTTTCTTCTGACTCTGATTCGTCAACATCAGTGGTTTCTCTCGAGGCTAGCTCATGAGCGCCATATCTCACATGTAGTAAGAAGCAGTACCGAGCGGGAGACATGCTTGTTTTTGAGCGAGTTCTGTGCTAACCACCTAGCCTGGCCTTTTCCCTTCCAGGAAGCGTCTATCCGCACCTGCAGTCACCAGCTGCCTCATCCCCAGCCCCAATGGACTGCAGGAGGAGGTATTGCGCTCCCCAGGAGTCACTTGGTTCTCTGCCTTACCCACCCTCTGGGCTGACTGCTTTAGACACTCCTTCTGGGATTCGACACCCAGCACATAACTGACCACCGGATCTGGAGTCTGCTGAGTTTGACCGGTGGGGAAGAGTTTTCTCATCAGCTCATGTGTAACTCTGCATCAGCTCACATTAGGCTCACCACCCTGCCTACAACAGGCACCTGTGGTTGATGCTGGTACTGGTTTTAGCATCCTTGCCTGATTTGGTGGAATCTAGGCAGGCCATTTCCCTTTCTGCACAGGGTCTGGAGCTTGCCAGGCACCAAGCAAGGGCATCATACGATGCCAACGATGTGGCTTCCAGGCTGGAAGGGACAGCGATCTGCATCAGGCGGATGGCATGGCTTCACCTTTCTAGATTGTCACCCATTGCCTGGCGTAGGGTGATTTCCTTTGCTTTCTTTGGGGGAGGGACCTGCAGAGTGTGGAGGAATCTTCAGGGCGTTTTCCATCCCCCCCTGGCCACGGGGGACACCTCCTCGACCTAACCAGCCTTGGGCCATATTGACCTAGTAGGGCAGGAGGGTCCCCCACCCCCGCGTCTCCCTTGCAGGATACTGAGGGACTCTGATCCCTCAGGTCAGTGCCAGGTCCCCTCCGGGGGGGCTTGGTACTAGCCCAGCAGTAATGAATGCTGAAGATTTACAAGGGAAGATGGGGAAAATTATGTACCTACCGTAATTCTTGATCTTCTCTTGTATCTTCAGCATTCATTGCTGATTCCCACCCACCTTCTCTTCTTGGGCCTCAGCTCTTAGGTGCTGCCTCCACCTCTTCGAGGCCAGTTGAGAGTAGAGTCTCCTTGGTACCTCATTGTCCTCTGTTTCCTTCTTTAAAAAGTCTCAGAACGCCCATCCTAGGAGGGTGGCATGTAGGGTCTTTGCCCTGGCCTTGGTGGGAACTCTCTGGGATTCTCAGTGGGGTGCACTGTGGTTGCTCTTTACCTGACATGGATTTTCCATTTTGTTTTCCTCCTCTTGAAGTAGGGACTGTCACTGCATCTTGTGGGAGAACCCATAGGGATTTTCCTCCCTTGCTCTTTCTAGGAGGGTGGTGCATAGGATATTTGCCCTGGCTTTGGAGGGAACTCCCTGGGGTTCTCAGTGGGGTGCACTGTGGTATTCACCTTAATTTGGCACAGATGTCCACCTGTTTCATCATCTTGAAATAGGGACTGCGTCAGTGCATCTCGTGGGAGAACCCTTGGGAAATTGTCCTCCATCTTTCTCTTTTTCGCTTCCCCTCTACCTTAGATGTCAATCTGGACAGAGTCCTCTCCTATTTTAGAAGTTTCTTCCCACAGCTGAGCCATCTGGTGTTAAAATATAGAGAGCCATGTTCCAGGTCTTTCATCCCAGCTGTGGGTTGGTGGAAGGACTGTTTCCGTCATGTTTATATTCTCCAAGACCATTTCAAATACTCTTGTTCTGACCTCAGTCCAGTAGTCCCTGAAGTTGACTGGATCCTTACACCTGTGTTTTCATACCTTCAGGTTTTTGGGGTTAAAATAAGCCATTGGTCTTCCAGCCCAGCATGGCTGCGGGCTCTCCTCCTCCCCCTACTTACTTATACTATACTTTCTCTTCTCTTTCTCTCCTTTTCCTGTGCTACCGCACAAGGGTTGGGTCCCTATGGCCTCTTAGGATAAAGCGTTCAATCCCTCTGTCCTCTGGTCGGCTTCTTCCTTTTTCGGTTTATATCCTTTCCCTTTCCTATCCCTCTGCTTTCTTGCCTCACCTTGCTTTTCTCTATTCCTCTTTGTTTCATCGTCTCCAGCAGAACAGAACTGGGGTGGAGTAGTTGTCTAAGGCATCCAACGGCCAACCCCCGTGTGCCACGCAATGTGTCGGTGGCACTGTCAACACTGACTCTCCTGGAAAAAAAACAAACAAAAAAAACCTCCTGTACAGGTGCGTGCCTCCGGCTTACACCCAGCAATAATGGATGGTGAAGATAAAAGAGATCAAGAATTACGGTAGGTATGTAATTTCCATTTCAGAAATTTTGCTTTTTCCAAGTCCCCTTCCACACACTTCCTCTTTCCCTGGAAGCCTTACAATCCCACCTCTTGTCTTTCTCCTTTCACTAACATACCTATAAAAAGTTTTGTCCTCTTTCTGTACTGCTTGGACTGTTTTCTCCTCTGTTTGTCTTTGTGCACCTGACTGCCTTCCCTCCCTCCCTCTGCAGATTCAGATACACTACCCTGTCCTCCTCCTGTGTTTCCTTGTACTTCCTGAAAGACAGCGTCTTTCGCTGTTAAGTTACTGGCCACTTTCTTTGAGAAGCATAGTGGTTTTCTTTTTCTCTTGCCTTTGTTTATTTGCCTAATGCAAACATTTGTTGCCTCCACTATGGCTTCTTTTGGATGGGCCCACTGTCCGTCCCCCCACCCCCGGGGCCACCTGAGACAACCCCAACTTTGCAAAGTCTGTCCTCTGAAGTCCATGACCCCTTGCTTTCATGTGGCTTGACTGTGCCTCTGTACTCGTATTGAACCACATTGTGTGATGATGACTGGGCCCCAGGTGCCCACCCACCATGACATGAGTATCTGGTCCTGAATTGCACCCTCACAGGTGGGCTCTAGCACTTGCTGCCTGAGGCATGCCTCTTGCAGGGAGTCCAGTATGTCTGCTCCTGGCTGTGGCTGGGATGCTCCAATCAACATCTGGCAGACTGAAGTCCCCTACTAGCAGCACTTCTCCTTTAGTCGCCATCTTATGGATGACTTCCACTAGAACCGTGTCCAACTCTTCCCCTTGTGCTGGAGGTCTGTAGATCACACCCATGCGAATAGTGGTGTCGTCCGTCTCTAGGGTGACCCACAGGTCCTCCGTCCCCCTCCACCTTGCAATCACTGTACCAGTTACTTTTATATCTTCCCTGATGTAAATCACTACCCCTCCTCCCTTTTTACCCTCCCTGTCTTTCCTGAATAGTGTAACCTGATGTAGCTACATCCCATTCATGGTTCCCATTATATCCTTGCTTCCCGGACTATTGCTGACAAGATTGTAGTTTTGACTGAAAATGACAAGGCCATTCTCTCTTAGGAAGTCACTGTACATCACATGAATAAAGAATTGTGTAAGACAGACATGATGGGGAAAAAGGGTGTTCACTGATGCTACCCTTAGCATGAGGATAGCCAGGCACCATGGGCATTTCTCCAAGCAAGAGTATGCCCTTTGAACCTCTCTTAAGTCTCTTCCGGAATCCTTGCTGAGACTAAGCACAAAATACTTCATACTGTCGCTCATGGCATTGAGTCGAACAGTTATCAGTTGATGGCAGCTTTGACACTGCCTCGTGTTGTGCTGCTGTGGGAATCTGTTAGAATATATGCCTTTCTTTGGACATCTAGTTTCTCCAGCGACGTCCAGCAGCATGTTATGAATGTTCCCTTTCATGATTTGTGTCTATTTGGTCAATGGGTAAAAGTTTCTTGAGGCCTCCAGGACGACCATCAAGACTTCTTGGCCTGCCTCATCTCTTCCCTTGAGGGGAAGGGACGAGGCTTTTACCACAGTATGCACTACTTTTGAGGCAGAGGCAAAGGGGGGGGGCCCATCTGACTCAGTTTTGCTACCAGTGGCAATCCATCACTTCAAACAAGTGGGTTTTCAGGATCATCTAGGAGGGATACCCCGCTGAATTTTTCAGAACTACCTGCGGATTATCCACCCAGAAAACGACCCCTCCTTTCAGCACGTATGTCAGAGCTTCTCATGAAGGAGATTTCTGGCATTTTGAGCAACAGGGCAATGGAAATAGTGCCAGAGGCAGAGCGCAACACAGGAGTTTATTCCTATTACTTGTTCCGGAACAGTCAAGTGGCATGCGCCCCAACAAATTCATGCAGCGGGAGAAGTTGAGTGCTCTCCCTAGGGACCCTCCGACTGCTCCTCAAACCTCGCAGGACTCGTTGGCTTCCCTGGACATGTAGGATACCTGTCAGCATATCCTGGTCTACCCTAGCCACTACAGGTTTCTCCACTTTGTGGTATTGGGTCAGCATTAGCAATTTCAGGTCCTGCCCTTTCGGCTATCATTGGTGCTTCAGGTCTTTACAAAGTGCTTTGTTCTCGTGGTATACCTTCGAAAGCTCGGACTCCCAAGTTTTTTCTGTATCTGGACGACTGGTTATTAGCCAGTCAATCCAAACAGGAGATGAAACAGTGGCCACACCCTCCTTGTTCCTGACCTCCATGGTAGTTCTCGTAAATCTAGAGAAGTGCCAGCTTCAGTCCTACAAGCAACCGCTCTTCATAGGTTCCATCAAGACACCACCAAGATGAGGGCCTTTCTTCCAGAGGTCTTATGGGAAGCCATCCTTCAGGTGGCTCAGTTCGGCATGGAGTTTGTCCATTCGGGCTCCCTCCATGCAGCGCATGTTAGGCCTTGTAGCTTCCTCCATCTGAACAGTACTTCTGGCTCTGCTACCCATGAGGACAACCCACTGGATGCTCAGAATGCAGTGGTCTCCAGCAGTGCATCCTCAGTCTTATCCCATCAAGGTGACAAAGCTTCTGGTTCGGTCACGTGTATGGTGGACACAGGACAGTCTCCCCCAAGGCCTTCCCTTCTCTCCACCAGAGCCTCAGTTGACCCTTACCAGAGACTCATCATCACTGCTGGGATGGGGGGCCCATTGTCAGGGCCACTACAGTCTGGGAGTCTGGAGCCCTACAGAGTCCCACCTCAGTAGCAGTGTGCTGGAGATGAGTGCAGTCCTTTTCACCCTCCAGGCCCTGGTGGGCTTTTTCAGCCACAAGATAGTCCTTCTCCAGATGGACAGCAAGTCTCTAATGTACTGCATCAGCAAGCGGGGGGAGCATACTTTTATCCTCTGTACAGAGAGGCGATGGAGTAGGAAGGGTGTCTGGAACAGGATGTTATCCAGCGGCTTATCTGCCAGTAGCTTGGAACACTCTGGCGGATGAGCTCAGCCAATCAAAAACCAATCTTCACGAATGGTCGTTGGCTCAGTACGCATTTCCTCGTATTCCTGTAGTTCAGAGGGTATTGCTCAAGCTGGAGCACACTGGGGCAAGATGATTTTGGTTGCCCCTTTGGTCTCTACAGGTGTGGTTCCCCCTGCTCAACAGGTTGTTAGCCCTCCAAGAGCTGTCCCTCTCCGGAAAGACCTGGCGCAGGGGACCCTGGTCTACCCCAATCTGTACTCCCTTCATCTCCATGCCTGGCTCCTGAAGAGATAGAAGTGAGCAGATATAAAGTATCTCAGATGGTCTCTAAGATTCTTCTGGCTGCATGTAAGCCCTCCACCAGGAAAACCAGCACAGCCTGCTTGTAAGCCCTGCACCAGGAAAACCAGCACAGCCAAACTGAAACCTTTTTCTGTGTGGTGCGCCAAATCTTTAGACCCATTCCGATGCCCACTAGCCAGGGTTTTGGACTACTTGTTGGACCTCTCTAATGCAGCTTGCAGTGCTCTACAGTTAAGGTCTATTTGTGCATTGTTTCAACATACCATGAGACCGTACAGAACCTTTCTCTTGCTCCACTGCCTCTCTTGAAGAGATCCTGAAAGGCACTTTGCACACAGGGCCACCAGTCAGGAGGTCTGTCACCACCTGGGATCTCAACCTTGTGTTGGATTTGCTCTCTTGGAAGCCTTTTGAACCATTTGCTGTGTGTGACCTGAAATCCCTAACTTGGAGAACCGCGTTTCTAGTGGCCATTATCTCTGCCCATAGGGTCTCTAAGCTGCATGCATTGGTAACAGAGCCTCTGTATACTGTTTTTCATAGAGACAAGATGGCTGTATGCACATATTCCAAGTTTTTGCCTAACTAGGTGTCAATGTTTCACTTAAATCTGCCTCTAGTGCTGCCTACATGCTTTCCGGACTTCCATAATGAAGGTGAGCGCACTTTCTACTCTCTTGACATGAAAAGAACCCTCTCCTTTTACTTTGATAGAAAAGGACTTCTGACACTCTAAACAGCTCTGTTTCCTTTCACTCTAATTGGTTGGGTCATCCTGTTTCAACCAGATGTTTCTGCGTGGATTATCTGCTATCTCCATCACTGGTATTATATGGCACTTGTCATACTGGAGTGCCAGGTTCATGCCCACTGTACCAGAGCGGTTGCTGCAATCTTGGCAGAGGTTTTCTCTGTACCTAGTGTTGATATTTTCAGAGCTGCCACTTGGAGCACAGGCACACTTTAATTTATTTTTTAGTTTTTGTTGACCGGGTAAGTGCACTAGACAAATCCTGCCTATTTTCAGGCACGACCCGGGGGAAGGGGATACAGATGAATGCCAACTGACCTTGAACCAGATTAAGCTGTTGGTGGTATTTTTAGTGAATGAGGGAAATTTGGCCAGGACGCGGAAATTCCCCTACTCTTTTCGAGAAGTGCCATGGGATCTTTAACATCCACCTGAACTACCACCAATCCAGGCAGATGGGACCTCAGTTTAACGTCTCATCCGAAAGACGGCACCTCAGAAATGCAACACCCCTCTCATGCTGCACTACAGTGTCAGTACTGGGATATTAACCCAAGTGCCAGATGTGGTAACTGAACCCACAGCCCTCTGATCTCCCGGCCTCAGAGGTGAGTGTGCTGCCTACTGAGCCACTGACACCGCTAAATTGAGTTTCGATTGATAAATTTATAAAGCACTGTGCCTTGGATGTTCATTCCAGGGAGCATGCCTTGTTTGGCAGGGCAATCATTAAAGAGCAGCTGACGCCTTCAGGAGAACTTTATCAAAACATAGTATTTAGACATAGTCCAGCTTGTACTTCACATTAGTTCTTTATTCCACGTCACCATTATTTATTACTGAGGTCATCTGCATAAAAACAGGATCTTTGCTCCTGAAGAGTTCATCTATTCTTGTTGCTGTCTTCCTACCAGAGCTCATAATGCACTGCTTGTGACATGTTACTCCCGTAGCAACAGACTGATGTCACAACAGAGGATTATGACTCGAAGTAGGGAGTTGGCTATAGAGGCAGATGAACCTGGAGGAATAAAGATCATATATTCTTGAAAATATCCATAGTAATACTGGGGAAGAGGAATCTTTACAATATATTTGGAATGGAAGCTGAATTGTACCCAGTTATGTTTTTCAAAGGTTTTTTTAAGACGTCAGCAGCTCTTTAATGGACTTCTGTCCTGAGTGAACTCAGACTCCTACTGCCCTGCCTGAGGGACTTTAGACTCAGGTTGGCAGTCTAAGCCCTTGCTGTGAATCTGTGGAGTTTGTTTCCTGGAAGATACTAAAATTGCGTACTTGTCATTCCTGATCTTCTAGGAATATCTTCACTATTGATTCATACACTTGTCCTCCATCTCCCGGCTCACACTCTGTTCATTCATCTTCACCCCGCCGGTTTTGGTTTGGGCTGTGAAGACACTGTGTTCCTTGTTGTTGACCCTTCCTACACTGGTCATGAGGGCCATCTTATTCCCTTGGGTTATGCTGCACCTCCTTGGTAACAAAAAAAAAAAAAAAAAAAGGTGGTGAGGCGGTTGAGGGCCGGTGTTGAGGTAAGCTGTGCTGTGCAAGCTAGTCTTGTGGTGCTGCGCATGCATGCAACTTACCTCTGTGCTGGCCCTCCTGTAAAGTTAGCGCTGTCAGCTTAGAACCTGTTGGTGTGAATAAATGAAGATATTCCTAGAAGATGAATTACAGTGATTATGTGGATATGGTGTTCTTTCCACAGTTCAGGCAGTGTTCCTTTCCCCTTTAAGGCTCTCTGGAACATCTTTAAGCTGACTCATCTCACTCACCCAGGTGGTAAACCCCTCGGCACTGCCCCGTGATGTCAGATATACCTTTCCACTGGAAGAAGGTTCCCTCTTTACCACTCCTGTGCTGAGAAGGCCCTTTGCGTATTAAACTTGATTCTTTCAAAAACCTTTCTCTTCATGCTTACTCCTTCAGATCCCCAGTATGGACAACTCCAAGTCAGCTTTGGGATTCCGAAAACGTTCCTGTGGGCAGAAGATGTTCCTGACGGAGTTGCACACCATGTGCGTTTTCTGCTTGGGCCACGAGCATGATCCCCAGGCATGCGGTGTGTGCTGCACCTTTCATCTGTCCTACTTTTATTTGCATTTTTTTCTCCTGATCCTCCCGCGGCCCCATCCTGCATCCCCCAATCCCTGTCACGCGGCTCTCGGGGAACTTAACATAACCCGTCCATGGCATGGAACGGCTGCTTGGCCACCGCTATGGAGCCCATGGGGAGGTTGGTGTTCACCCTACTGCCGCGAGGTGTTTACAGTTTTTTTTCCCTCATGGTTGCTGGGACTTGACACGTTAGATGCGTATCTGGGGTGTACATGTCTAGGGAGTCTCGCAGCACCCTCCCACTGTTGGCGCCCCTGTCCTGCCCTCAGGCCTCCACCTGGGGGCAGTTATGTAGTGGAGCAGCCAAGTGTTCCTCCCTGGGAGAGGACGGCAGTCCTATGAATGCTCTATCCTCTCCCTCCTTGGCCGACCCCCGGCGGCCCATGCTTGGGTCCTAACATGGGCGTCCAGCTCCTCAGTCCTCTGCGCCACCAGGTTGACTCATCGGTCTACTTTAGAGGATAACTATGCCTGCTTGCTTCTGGGTCGTCTGGATGATCGGGATCCATCTGTCAAATCAAAGGTCTGTTGGGTGGTGTCAGTGGCTTCGGGGTCTGCCAAATGGCTTGTGGCATTTGAGGAGGCCATGGCTCAAACTGCCGCCCATGCTTCCTCAGCTTTGGCCTTTTTGCTGCTCTCCTTGGGTGCTTTCTTCACAGGGGTATTCAGAGATTAGTGCCAGGCCCTTGCCTCCCATGGACAGGGTTCCTGGGGCACTAAGGTTAAATCCAAGTCTAAAGAGTCAAAGAAGCTGTTTCGTCTATGTTCGGGGTATCGGGAGCGCTTTTGGGCCTCTGATTCCAGCACTTCTCTGGAGGTTCCGACTTTGATCGGTTCTTCGGCCCAGGCTGCCAGCCCCACATTCTCCCTGTTGAGACGTAGGTCGATCTTCTGGCCAAGAATTTTCTCGAGCTAGTAGACCAGTTGTCCATGGAAGATTCTGACATCTCCCGTTCTAGGACTCCGGTCCCACCACTTACTCGGGGAGGGATCAACCAGTCTACTGATTCTCTGCCTCTGGACCTAGAGTCTCTGGACGAGGAGACCTGGCTGTCACCGGCCCCCTCTGTGACCCACCGTCAGCGGCCCAGAAGTTTGAGGTCGCGATCTTACCTCGAGACACAGCTCTTGCAGCAGGTTACACCATTAGGACTGAAGCGGCAGGCATCAGGACCCACGGAAAAATCCTAGCTAGCTATCTTCAGCGAGGACCGCCCTGACATCGGTCCGCCTCAAGTCGGGCATAGTACATAAGGGGTGGTCCACTTGAATTCCCCAGTTCTTTCCGCCCGTCGACTTGCATGTCTGACCCTTGAGTTCGGTTTCTAGCGTGCGACGCGTGGTAAATTGTTTTCCTACAGGAAATTTGCTCTCTTCGTTCATTTTTTTCTCTGATGTCCTCCCCGACCTCCGGTCACTCCTCGAAGTGCGCCTGTGGAAGCAGATCCCATTCAAGGATCTGCACTCGGCCTGTGTCCGGTGCCTAGGCCCAGACCACGACACCCGGTCCTGCACCTTTTGCCAGGGTTTCAACAGCAGAACCCGGATCCGTCGCCAGAAGGCCCTACAGGCATTCCTGCTCGAGGAACAACTCAAGACCATGGCTTCCAAGGGGGATTCTTCGCAGAAGGCCCTCAAGCATGCTGAGAAGCATAGGGAGAAGGCCCCTTCCAGGTCCCCGTCTAGGGCCTCCGACTTACGCAGCTCTGGCTCCAGGTCCGACCGCTCTCCTTCCTGGGCCAGCTCTCAGCCTCCCCCCGCTGCGGTGAGAAAGTCTTCAGGCTCCTCTGCTCAGGCCAAGACTCCCAGGCCTTCCTCATCCTCCAAGGCCCTGGCTAAGTCGGGCGATCATCACCATCACCACAAGTCAGGTTCTTGCCATTCTGAACCCGACGTCAGGTCTGCTTCCTTCCCTCCTCCTCCCCAACGGAAGACCAAGGAGCTCACCTCACTTAAGAGGCCGTTGGACCCGACGCCGGTTCGCCCGACGTCGGCCTCTCGACAGAGATCTCCAGAGCCGTCGTCCGTCAGAAGACCGTCGCTGGCCAGGCCATCTCCTCACCGGACGCCGGTAGTGGGACCGGCGCCCGCTCCAATTAAGAGGACCCCGACGCCTCCGACCGACGTCGGTCAGGAGACCATCACTGAGGAGGAGTTGACTCAGCCCGAGGACCAGACGGGTGACCCCGGTCCTGTTGAGACTCCCAGGGAACCCTCGCCGCAACCCGAGCCCCCCTGTGGAGCCGTTGTCGGGCCTTTCTTTTTCAGAGGTGAAGGAGCTTTTCACTTACTGGTGGGATACCATCAAAAAGAACATGGTCCCCACTCCACCTCCGCTTCCTCCTCCTCCTCCTACACCGGTTGCTCCTCCGGTTCCTGCGCCCCCTTCTCCGTCTGGGTCTGCAGGCCGGTTACCTCCTCCTCGGGAGCCCAGGACCCCTCCAAGGGAGACCAGATAAAAGGAGACCTCCGTCCAGATCCTCTTCTAGGTCACCCAGTCCTAAGAGACCCAGAAGACGCCGCCGTTTGCCTTCGACGGAGGACACGGGATCAGAGTTTTCAACATCCAGATCCCCATCTCCCCTCTCCATCCCTTCTCCGGACCCACGTGAGCTGCAAAGTCTCCTCCGGATGACCCTTCGTTCTCGGATATCATGAGACACATCCAAGAGAACATGGGATGGGATGCGGAAGAGTTCGACCCAAGGCTCACCTGCAAGTATCTTCGGCAGAAGGACCCCAAGCCTGTGGTGGTGCCGCCTTTGGTAGACACTTCTCGTGGAGCGCTCACCAAGGCAGCGTGAAGCATCCACATTCACTCCCGGCGATGCCGTAAGAAAGCTGACCGCTTGTACAAGGCTCCAAGAGAAGACCAGTACTTGACTCAGCATCCTCAGGCCAACTCTCTGGTCATAACAGCCTCTCATGACCGGTCCCAGAGACCGCAACATTTGAGCACCCTGCCACCGGACCCAGAGTCTAAGCAGCTGGACGCCATGGGTAGGCGTACGTATGCTTCCGCTACCTGTGCCATCAGATCCCTGAATTATTTGACCCACATGGTGCAGTTCCAAAAGGCCCTGTGGGAGCAGGGTCTGGATACGGCTGAGAAATTGCCGGAAGGTGAGCAGGAGGAGGAGATGTTGCAGCTTCTCTGTACGGGTTCGGACGTGGGAACCCAAGTGCTACGAGCCATGTACGACTCTGCGGACTCCTCGGCCCGAGCAGCAGCTTCAGGCGTATGCCTCCGGAGGCACTCTTGGCACCGTGTCTCCGGTTTTACCCCGGACGTCCAGAAAAACATCATGGACGCCCCATTTGAGGGAGAAGTTTTGTTTGGTAAACCCTCAGAGAAGATAATTACCAAACTCCAAGAGGCCGGGAAGGCGGTGAGGTCGGTTCAGGCCATGTACCGACCCAAGTTTAGTTCCTTTCGTAGGAACCAAAGCCAATTTCGTGGACGGACGCAGAGACAACAGTCCCGCCCCGTTCCACAACAGAGGGGCTCCGGTTTTCGCAGAGCCCAGGGAAAACAACCTGCAGGTCGAAGCCAGCGCACTCCTAAGCCAGTCCAGCCAGCGGGACCCTCAGCCGCCACAGCCTGACTCCTTCCTGGCCCCCGCTCCTCAGGATCAACGGGATGTCATGGTCAGGGGTCGCAATGCGAATTTCCTGCCAGGATGGCAGTCTATAACCACCGACAGGTGGGTTCTCCAGATGGTCGAAGAGGCCACTTTATAGAATTCGCGGAAAAGCCACCCCGAGGCCTCCTTTGCTCTCCGGTACCTGGGTCAGCACAAGTCATTGATCAGACAGTACTCGCGCTCCTGCAAAGGGCGATAGAGTATGTCCCAGAGAACCAGAGGGACACGGATACTATTCCACTTCTTCCTGGTTCCAAAGACAGGGGACCTCCGTCCGATTCTGGACCTCAGCGACCTCAATTTGTCGGTCGCCTACAAAAGATTCCATGGTAACTCTTCCGGTCTTATTCCCATGCTGAAGCAGGCGCCTTTTTAGCGTCTCTAGATATGCAGGAGCTTACCTGCACATCCCTATAGCTCAAGTGCACAAGAGGTTCCTGCACTTGAGTTTCTGGCCACCATCTTCAGTTCCGAGCCCTTCCATTCGGGCTGTCATCGGCACCCAGGGTCTTTACCAAATGCATGGCAGTCGTGGCAGTGTCTCTAAGGAGACAGCCATTATGTGTTCCCGTACCTGGACGATTGGCTTCTCATGGCCGCCTCCAGAGAGGCGTTGTTACGGGCGATCCAGAGTACCCAGGACCTGTTTCGATCTCTGGGTATCCTGATCAACCACGAGAAGTCTCTCCTGGTACCGTCGCAGAAGCTGCAGTTCATAGGCGCAGTGCTGGACACCGTTCAGGGAAGAGCATTTCTTTCAGACGACAGAGCGGAGCGCATCAGATCCCTCATCAGGGAGCGTTCGTCGAACAAGACTGTCCCAGCCAGGTCGGTCCTTCGCTTGCTCGGACACATGGCTGTGGCCATTCCTACTGTCCCTTTCGCAAGGCTCCACATGCGGGTAACTCAGTGGATGCTCAAGGTGCAATGGGACCAAAGGCAAGACCACATGCAGCATCCGGTCAGAATCACGAACACCGTGATTCGAGACTGGCAGTGGTGGCTAGACCCAGGGACACTCTCTATGGGCGTCCCGTTTATAGCGCCGTCCCCAGAGGTAATCCTCACCACAGACGCCTCGGGTCTAGGGTGGGGAGCACACCTGGATGGGGTGAAGTCCCAGGGAACGTGGACCCCTCAGGAGGCCCTCCTCCATATCAACGTCCTAGAGATGAGAGCGGTCCTTTATGCCCTGAAGGCATTTCAGATATCCCGCCGTGTACTCTCCTGCTTCAGACAGACAACACGGCAGTGATGTATTACCTGAACAAACAAGGAGGCGCACACTCTTACCCCCTTTGCAGGGAGGCCATGAGGGTGTGGGATTGGGTAATCCGACACGGCGCGAACCTGATCACAGTACATGTTCCCGGGGTGGACAACACAATTGCAGACGGCCTGAGTCGCTCCCAGGCCAGAGTCCACGAGTGGGAACTTCTTCAGGAGGTAGCAGAGGATCTGTTTCTTCGATGGGGAACTCCAGAATTGGACTTGTTCGCTTCCCCATCCAACGCAAAACTGCCCAATTTTTGCTCGCTAGATCCAGGGCCTGGTGTTTTCTGGCGAGACGTGTTGTCCCTCTCCTCGGCGGACAGATTCCTCTACGCTTTCCCTCCCTTCCCGTTGATCCAGAGAGTTCTTCTCAAACTGCGCAAGGAGCATGCAACAATGATCCTGGTGGCCCCTTTCTGACCCAGACAGATCTGGTTCCCTTTGCTAGTACAGCTATCCCGGGAACCTCCGCTCCCATTGCCATTTAGCTCCCATCTCTTGTCTCAAGAGGAGGGTTCACTGGTCCACCCGGACTTACGCTCACTGAACCTGCATGCATGGCTCCTAGAGACATAGCCATCTTGCGTCATGGGGTCTCGCAAGAGGTTGCGGAAGTTCTTTCTGCAGCCAGAAAGCCGACAACGCTTGTCGACGTCGCCTTGAAATGGTGCGTTTTTGTCTATGGTTGCAAGCAGCGGCCTTTCCCCTTTAGGTTGTCGGTAAAGCGGTGTTAGAGTACCTGCTCTCCCTTTTCGTTGGTCTAGCCTGCTCTATTAAATTTTACCTCTGTGCCATTTAGCTTATCACCTCCGGTGGACAGCGCACAGTGGCACAATTAGATGCCTGCTAGAATTCTTGAGAGGTGTTACATCTTAGGCCGCCCATTAAGGACCCAGTGCCTCCATGGGACTTGCTCTTTGTCCTGGAGCAACTCACGCTCCCCCTTTGAGCCTGCCGTGGATTGCGAGCTGCGTTTTCTGTCATGGAAAACGTTGTTTTTGGTTGCTGTTACGTCAGCGAGAAGAGTTTCTGAGCTTCATGCTCTCATGTGCAAAGAGCCTTATTTAATTTTCCACCGGGACAGGGTATCCCTGAGGACGAATCCTAAATTCTTGCCTAAGGTGGTTTCTGCACTCACTCTCAATCAGGACATTGACCTGCCTGTCTACTTCCCTAATTATTCTAATAGAGGAGAGGTGCTGCTTCACACCCTGGATGTTCACCGCAGCTTAAGTACTACCTGAGCAGAACTAAGCAGCTTCGCACATCGGAGCAACTTTTCGTCTCCTTTACTGAAAGGATGATGGGCCAACCAGTATCCAAACAGTCCCTGTCTTGCTGGCTTGTCCAGTGCATCTCATACTGTTATATCATCAAACAAAAGCCCCTCCCGGGACCGGTCGAGGCCATTCCACTGAGGGTGTGGCCACCTCCTTTGCAGCACTCGAAGCGTCTCCCTTCTGCCATTTGTGCAGCCACTTGGAGCTCTGTACATACCTTTATCAGGCATTATAGCCTGGACATCGCTTCACGGCGAAGAGCAGGCTTCGGCCTGGCTGTGCTACAGGGTCTCCTGTCCTAGATTCAGGACCTGGAATGTACTTTCTAGTTTCCTCCTCCCAGAGTGTTTGCAAGCCCTACTGCTTGGGAATCAGTCCTAATGGTGTAACCTGCTGCAAGAGCTGTGTCTCGAAGTAAGATAGTAGTTACGTAAGAACTTACCGTAACAGTAGATCTTCAAGAACAGCTCTTGCAGCAGGTACCTTCCCGCCCACCTTCCCCACTGGAGGAGGCATGGCTTTACCTCAACACGTTGGGATTTTCATTCCTTATTTTCTTCTGACGGTGGATTCTCGGTCTCCCATTCTGATGTCATCCTGCGGCCGGAGTCTCGGCGGAGAACTGGGTAATCTGATGCGACCCGCCCTCTTATGTACCACGCCTGGCGTCGGGCCCGGGACCCGGCGTTGAGGGCGGTCCCCGCTGAAGATAGCTAGCTAGAATTTTTCCATGGGGTCCTGACGCCTGCCGGCTTCAGTCCTAATGGTGTAACCTGCTGCAAGAGCTGTTCTCGAAGATCTACTGTTATGGTAAGTTCTTACGTAACTGTACTTTCTTCTCTGGATGGATCCTATTTCCTGATGGTAAGGGGGGAACAAGTAGGATTTATTTCTATCCTGAGGGAACTCTTTCTGATTGCCCCTAGGGGGTGACCTTTTGGCTCTTTCTTAGCCATGTTGTTCAATTCACAGAGACCATTCTTTTTATGGCTCGTCCCCTTTTTCCAGGTTCCCTCTGGCAGGTCTTAATCTCCTATTGGTCAGCTTCTGCTGGTTGGTGCTGTCCTGACACTACAATTACCTTGAGCTGATGTTCTTGCCTTGCCTTCAGGGAGTCCGATTGAGTTCCCACTCTGTCCTTTACGTAAAGGGGTGCCCTCTGTAGAGCTCATCCTCTCCCCACACACATCTGTGTTAGCACTAAAGATGCTAGGGGGTTTCTTTCCCCTTCCTAGTTGGGCACTCTCCTTTCAGAACAGAATTTCTGTCTTGGCAGTCTGTGAGCTCTCTGCTAGAGTTTAAGGGGTTGGTATGGCGGGAGGTATAGAGGATCTGCCTTATGTGTCCAATCTGTGCAAGAGGTTCGGTTGAACCTTCTCATCAGTCTTAAGTGGGATCCTTGCTCCCTTGTTTTTGGTTCCAAGCTTATAAGCTTTTAAACCAATTTCTCAATGGGTAGAGTTCTCACCTCCCAACATCCCTTATTCTCTTCCCTCTTCTTGCTTTTTCTCCTCTCCTTTATCTGTTCCTCCCTTGGAGCCGCCCCAGCAGTGAGGCCCTGCGGTCACTTAGGGCAGGCAGTTCCTTTTTTTTTTTTTCTGTCCTCTACCAGCTTAATCCTTTTTCAGTTTATATCCTTTCCTTTTTCTATCCCTCGGCTCTCTTGCCTCGCTCTTTTCTTATCCTTATTTCGTCTCTCCAGCTAACAGAACTGGGATGGAGGAGGAGTCTGCGGCACCTAATGGCTGCCCTCGCGCATCACACGATGCGTCGCTCTTGGGGGCCGGCGCCGACTCCTCAGTGGGGGCACATAGTGGCGGTTGCACGCCTGGCTTACACCCGTCAGTTAAGAATGGTGAAGATACAAGAGAAGATCAAGAATTACGTTAGGTACGTAATTTTCATTTCTTGAGGACACTGCCAGTTCTCCTGCAAGGAGGTTGTGGCTCCTGTTGTGGACCCCCAGAACACCCAGGGTTTTCTCCAGGTACTTCTGGTGCCAAAGCAGTTCGGGTGGGTGGGGGTGGGTGGTGTGCGGCACCCCATCTTAGATCTGCATGACCTGAACATGTTTCTCAGGCTGCGTACCTTCAGGAAGGTCGCTCTGTCCCAGATCATATCACCTCTGGAGCAGGGTATGTGGTTTTGCTCTCTGGATCTTCAGGACACATTCTTATATGTCCCAATCCATCCGTCCCACCGCCGGTTCCTCCGCTTCAGAGTGGAGGGGATCTTCTGAGAGTTCTGGGCCTTGCCATTCGGCCTGTCTTTGGCCCCAGTGTCTTCACCAAATGGATCGCAGTGGTGGCAGCCTACGTGAGGTATTGAGTCTGGGTTTACCCCTACCTGGACTGGTTGATTACTTGTCCTTCCAGGCAGGAGGTTAAGCGGTTCAGGGATCTGGCCTTCCAGACATGCATCTATTGGCCTCCTGGTCAGTGAGGCCAAGTCAGAACTCGAGCCCTCACAGGTAATCTGTTTCATCGGGGCACAGCTTGACTCCTGCAGGGCTAGGGTGCGACTCCTGGTGGACAGGGTGGAGGCTCTCTCCTTGTCTGGTCATTTCTGGTTGGGCAGTTATGCCCTGCTCTGGATTTCCTGCGCCTATAGGGATACATGGTGGTTTGCACCAGTGTGGTCCCTTGGGCCCGCTGGAGAATGTGCTGTCTGCAGTGGGAGCTGGCCCACCAGTGGTCTCAGCACAGTGGCCACTTTGACCAAGTGATCACTGTGATTTGGGATGATAGCCAGTGGTGCCTATTCCTGGAACATCTGCAGGAAAGTATCCTATTTGTCCGCTCAGAGTAGACCGTCATTTTGACGACCGATGCCTCCCTCATGGGCTGGGGTGCCCACTTGGGGAACACTGTTCACAGGCTCTGGACCCCCGAGGAGTCCCAGTGCCATATCAACCTGCTGGAACTGTGGGCAGTGCGGCTGGCTTGGACAGCCTTTGCTCCGCATAATCGGGGTTAGGTCGTTCAGGTCCAGACAGAAAACACCACGACCATGTACTGTCTTAACAAACAGGTCGGTACGCACTCTTGTTGTGCAGGGAAGCTCTTTGTTTGGATCCTTGTACGCAGCCTGGAGGTCACGCTCCTAGCCATCCATGTGGCCGGTGTCTCCAACCAGCTGGCGAATGCTCTGTCATGTGGGAGAGGTGTCTCATGAGTGGTTTCTTCTCCCAGAGGTAGTACGCAGACCATTCTCCCAGTGGACACCCCTGTGGTGGACATGTTTGCCTCAAGGGAGAAAGCAAAGCTGAGGCTGTACTGTTCCTGCCCCCCGCCTCCAAAAAGCAGGGGACGCTGCAGGGAATGCTTTATTCAGGCCCTGGACCTCAAGCCTTCTCTGTGCCTTCCCTCTGTTCCGCTTGATCCACAAAGTGCTACTATAAAGGTAAGGAGGAACAAGGCATGGATGAACCTGGTGGCTCTGGACTGGCCTTGCCAGTTCTGGTACCCCAGTCTCCTCAGCCTCAGCAGTAGGCTCCCAAGGAGTCTTCCTCTACGCCCGGACCTGCTCTCAATCCATTAGAGTAAGATACTCCACTTGGACCTTCAATCCCTGCACCTTGACAGCCTGGTTCCTGAGTGGCTAGAGTTCCAGGCTTTGGGTTTCTCTGAACATGTCCTCACACTTGTCAAGGCTTCTCTGAAGGTGTCGACCTGAAAATGCTATGCCGTCGAATGGAAGAGGTTCTCCTTCTGGTGCCAGGGCAAGGGGTTGGACCCCTTATCTTGCCCGGTGGCTAGCATTCTCTATCTTTGGTAGACTACCCTTATGGTGCAGCTGGCAGCCATCTCTGCCTACCAGGCACAGGCTGGTATGCATTTGGTGGTGCAGGAAAAGGTGGTCTGGCGCTTTTTCAGTTGCCTCAACCACAGTTCCACCTCCGGTGCATGAACCACCACCACCTCGGGACCTGTTGCTGGTATTAGCAAAGCCCATGGGCAAGCCATTTGAACAGATGCACAGGTGTGAGATGTCACACTTGTCATGGAAGACTTTCCTTTCTGATGGCTATCACGTCAGCCAGAGGGATCAGCAAGCTACAGGTGCTTTCGGTGAAGTCTCCTTATCTGACCTTCCACAGTGACAAGGTTGTCCTTTGCCCTAACTTGAAGTTCCTCTCAAAGATTTCTCAGATTTTCACCTTAGGCACGTGATTAATCTCCCAGTGTACTTCGCCAGCCACACCTCTGATGCTGATCAGACTCCATATGTTGGACCAGTGGCAAGCACTAGCCTACTACAAGGAGCGCATGGCTGGAGTTTGGGGAGATATTCACCAGCTGTCACCTATGCTGAAGCTGCACCTGGCACACTGACAGCTAAGCGGATGATTGGGAGATGGCTTGTATACTGCATCATGGTGTGGCGGTCTCGACTTTGAGGACCATGGCAGCTGCCATGGCTTGTGCTGCTCTGGTCCCTTCAGTTGGGATGTGGACGACTTCTTCTGTGGCCTCCCTAGGGAGGCCCATGGGATTAGGGTCCCCCTAGCACTGGGATCAAGGAAGAGGATGGCCTTGGAGTCCGAGGGGCTGGTGTGAGAGCACGGGGCCCTGCTCCACTTCCCTGCGGGGGAGGGTGAGGAGGGTCGCAGTGCAGAGCCCCGCTTCTCCTCTGAGGTGCCCTTAGTGGGCGGGGCTGAGGGTTGCTTTTCTGGATCCATACAACCCCGGGTGCACCACAGGGGTGTTTGTTCTCTCAGAGCTCAACCAGGTATGTTTTCACATCTACAGCATATGCTGACTGGGTCGACCCCCGGATCCCCTCGAGCTAGAGGATCTTCAGCAAGGTCTCATAGCTCTGGCAGAGGCTGGGCAGTTTGTTAGGTGCTCTTCCCCAATTGCTCTGCAATCACCTCCACCTCTCCTGGGCCATGTGGGTCTTGTGGGGCCCTTAACCTGGGAAGCTTTCAAAGCCACTGCGGCGGCCTTCCCTAGGTATGTTAGAGCCATGGACGAGCAGGTTTTTCGCCTGTCTCATCCGCAGGAGGATTCTGATCACCAGAGATCTTAGACTTCCTTGGCTTCCTCTTCCGAGGAAGAGGACCGTTCAATCCACCTTTCATCTGTTGCTGATTTCACTGAATATCAGTGGTTCCTCTCGAGGTTGGTACGGAACTCCATATATACCACGTAAGACGCAGTACTGAGGGGGAGACACGCTCCTTCCTGAGCAAATTTAGTGCGCACCACCGTGTGCTATCCTGGCCTATTTGCTTCCAGGAAGCGTCAGTCCGCACTTGGCAGTCACCAGCTGCATCATTCCTTGCCGCAGTGCACTGCAGGAGAAGGTATTACGCTCCCAAGGAGTCTCTTGGTTATCTGCTTCCTCACCTGCCTTCGGAGCTGGCAGCCTTTGGTACTCCTTCCGGGCTTAAACACCCGGCGCATGACTGACCATTGGATCTGTATTCCACAGAATCTGACTGATGGGGTAGAAGTTTTCTCTTCGGCTTGTGTGCTGCTTTGTATCAGCTCACATCAGACTCTCCACGCTGCCTACAACAGGCACCTGTGGTCGATGTTGGCGCAGGTGCTAGCATCTTTGCCTGATTGGGAGGAATCTAGGCAAGCCATTGCCTCTCTGTGCAGGGTCTGGAGCTTGCAACGCATCAAGCAAGGGCATCTTATGATGCCAGTGAGGTGGCCTCCAGACTGGCAGGGACAGCGATCTGTATCTGGTGGACGGCATGGCTTCGTCTGTCCAGGTTGTCATCTGCTGCCCAGTGTAAGGTGATTTCCTCTGCTATCCGGGGGGACCCGTCTTTTGTCCCGCAGGGCAAGGAGGAACTTAGATTTTCAGCTTGTTTTCCCCTTCTTGAAGTAGGGACTGTCCGTGCTTCTCGTGGGAGAGCCCATAGGGATTTTCCGCCCCCTCTGTCTTTCTCACTTCCCCTCTACCTTAGAGGTCATTCTGGACAGAGTCCTCTCCTGTTTGAGGTTCCCTCCTGACTGAGCTGTCTGGTATTAAGCTGTAGAGGATGATGACCCAGGACTTTCATCCCAAATGTTGGTTTGGGGGGGTGGGGGTGCTGACTACACCACGTTTTATATTCTCCAAGACCATTTCAAATTTTCTTGTTCTGGACCTCCGTCCAGTGGTCCCAGAAGTTGATGGGATCCTTTTGCCTGTGTCTTCATATCTTCAGGTTTTTGAAGCTAAATAAGCCAGTGATCTTACAACTCTGCATGGCAGAGGGCCCCCCCTCCTTCTTCCCCTATGTATGCTGTATCTTTCTCTTTCTCTCTCTTTTCCCCTTTCCTCTGCTGCTGCTCAAGGGTTGGGGCCCTGTGGCCTATTAGGGTAAAAAGTACATCCCTCTGTCCTCTGGTTGGCTTCTTCCTTTTTTAGTTTATATCCTTTCATTTTTCCTATCCCTTGGCTGTCTTGCCTCACCCTGATTTTCTCTGTCCCACTTGGTTTCATCCTCTCCGGCAGAACAGAACTGGGATGGAAGAGTTGTCTGTGGTGCCTAACGGTCAACCCTTGTGCGCCGTGCAGTGCGTCAGCCTCGTGGGTGGCACTGACTTCCCCTGGAAAAAAGCTTCCGTACAGGTGCGTGCCTCTTACACCCAGCAGTAAAGAATGGTGAAGATACGAGAGAAGATCAAGAATTACGGTAGGTGCGTGATTTTCATTTTTGAGGTATCCTGCACTTGAAGCCTCCAATCTGCAATCCTGCCCCGGCTTGAGACTTAAATTTTATGTTGGAGAAACTTGCCGTCTCCATTTGAACTGGCTGCGAGTTGAGAGCTTTGCTATCTGTCACGGAAAGCGTTATTTTAGTTGCTATTACTTTTTGTCTAAGGATTTCTGAGCTTCAGTCACTCCTGTGTGAGCAGCCGTATTTGATTTTCCTCAAGGACAGGGTGTCTTGGCATACCAATCCTAAGATTCTTCCCAAGGTGGTGTTTGAATTTACTTGAAATCACTCCATCCACCTACTCATTTATTTTCCAGAGTATGGCCCTGGGGACGCATTTCTCCATACTTTGGATGTGCATACAATTTTGAGGTACTACACACACCAGACAATATAGAAAGTCCTCCCAAATATTTGTTTCCTTCGCCCGTTATCCAAATGGTTAGCCAGTTGTATTTACTTCTTTACAGGAAGTACGGTAAGGAACTTCCAGGTGTGGTTCATGGCAATTCAGCCAGCGGTATGGCCACTTCCATGGTATGTTTTCAGAATATTTCAGCTGCGGAGATCTGTGCAGCTGCTACTTGGAGTACTGTCTATACCTTTACCGAATACTATAGTTTGGACATCTTCCCCAGGCGCAGAGCTAATTTTGGCATGAGTGTTGTACAAGGCCTTGTTTTCTTGGTTCTTACGACCAGCCACAAGGCCTGTCTGTCATTTATTGCCTGAACTGCTTGGGACTTGTCCTCCCGGTGTGGCATACTGAAACATAGAAATGTAGAATTTGACGGCAGAAGGAGACTGTTGGATCCATCTAGTCTGCCCATTTGTTTCAGACCTATTTTGACACTCCAGTTGCCTTTTGGAGTAAGGGCTCCCTTCTGTCTATTCCGTGTATTCTTGAACTCCACCACAGTGTTTACCCCCACAACCTCTGGGGCAGGCTGTTCCAGGTGTCCACCACTGTTTCTGTGAAGAAAAACTTCCTGGTGTTGGTAGAGAACCTCCTTCCTTGCAGTCTGAGGTCATGTCCTCTGGTCCTGGGGCCCTTCTTGAAGTCAAAGTTTCTGTGCCTGTATCTTGTTAATGCCTTTTATGTACTTGAATGTTTCAATCATGTCCCTTCTTTCTCTTCTCTGCTCCAGGAAGTACATATCCAGTTCCCCACTGCAAGTAATGTCCTCTAAATAAGATAGTTCAGTTACGTAAGAATTAACATTAGATCTTCAAGAGGATCTGTTGCAGCAGGCCTTGCTTTTTCCTCTTTCCCCCTTTGATCCCCCCTTGAGGCCTCTGGACCTTCTGCTTAGCTCTCCTCTTCCATGGCAGAGATCCTTTTGCTTTCCTTTTCATTTTTTTCTAAGGATACCTTGGGTACCTCATTGGTTCCCCTAACGGGCTTTTGCTTGTGGTCTCCGGTGGGAGAACTGAGGAGGCTATGGGTGTCGTGCACTCTGATAGGTTTGGCTGATGTCAGAGGGGGGGACGTCGGAGGTGGGCAGCCCCCTCTCGTAGACTTCTAGCTAGAAAGTTCTGAGTGGTCCTAGTGCGTGGTGGTTAAGTCCTGGCAGTGTGGCCTGCTGCAAGAAATCCTCTCTGTCTGTTACGGAGAGTTCTTATGTAACTGTACTTTCCTGTTTTGAGGACTTGGTGCATGTCCACTGGACTGCACAGGTGTAACTAGAAGGCATAGCCAATAGGAAGGCAATAGATACAGGTAACTTACGGCAAATTAAGTGACCAATTTTTATTTGTTTTCTTAAATGGGTGGGATGGAGGGGCCTTTGATAGGTTGATGGTTGGAAATTGCTAAAGATTTCAGGTTTGAAGCCTTAACTGCTGTTTCTTCCTTAGGGGACACGGCTTCAAATCTAGGCAGTGCTGTTGATGAACTGATGAGACACCAGCCCACTCTGAAGACTGATGCCACTGCTGCTATTATCAAGGTAAGTTGGGTTGTCCCCATACTCATGCCAAACTTTCCCTGCACCACAGTAGCTGCTTTGTGTGTAATGGGGGTTGCATCCAGTGGGTCTAAAGTGTGCTGTCATATGAACAGATTACCCATTGAGTTATTCTGCATTTATTAGGGATCTATTGGAATTGGGATCAGGGTGATGCCAGGGGTCTTTCTAAAGTCAGTCTTCCCTGTAGAGCCACATTATTTGGTCTGCAAGCCGAGGGTGGAAGGACCTCGTAGAAACGAGCTTTCTAAGGACGTGGATATGATGTACCTTTCCACACTTCTGGCAGTAATCCTTTCCCTTTAAGACTTGCTGGATGTCTTTAAGCTGCCACCACCCCATGACGTGGGTCTTCCTTTCTGCCGGAGGAAGGTTCCCTCCTTGCCGCTCTCCGCGCTGAGTATGCCCTTTCTTCAGTACTCTGCAGATATTGCAGAACATTTCTCTGTCTTTAGGTGATCTTTCATCTCCACTATGGATGACTCTTAAGGCGGCACCAGGATGTAAAAAATGCGAATGTGGGAAGGAGGACCCGTACACCTTGTGAGTTTACTGCCTGTGCCACGAACACGGTCCCAAGACGTGTGACCTCGGTCACACTCTGCATCCTAGAACGTTTGAAGACTGTCTCGTTCGGCATCTCTTAGGGCACCCTGATGAACGGGATCCCCCGTTTGCTCAAAGGATGCCTGTTTGGTGGTCTCCACGGGTGCGAGGTCCGCTGAACAAGTTGTGGCCTTTGAAGAGGGTGCTGCTCAGGCCACAGAGCATGCCTCTTTGGCTTCAGCTTTCATGCTACTCTTTTGGCGTCACATTTTTAGGGGCGTTTCACCATTTGTGCCAATCCCTTCCCACCTTTGGGCATGGCCTTTCTAAGGGCACAAAATCGAAATCTTCAAAGAAAGACTAAAAGGTTTTGCTGTTGATCGAGAGAGCTCTTGGGCCTCTGATTCCCACGTTTCTCTGGAGGTTTCATCTACGGTCGATCCTTCGGCCCAGGCCACTGGCTCCACAGCCTCCCTGTCGGGACAGTTGGTTGAGATGCTCATCGACCAACCTGCTGAGATTTTTACCAACTTGGTCGATTCGTTGTCTCTGGTTGAGGCAGACACCTTTCTCTCTCTAGGACTCCGGTCTCTCAGGGTGGGTCGCACCAACTAGCTGATCTGGTCCGTAACCCTCAGGATCAGATTACCCAGGAGGTTCCTTTGCTTTCACTGGCTCCCTCAGAGTCCTGCCGTCGGCGTCCCTGATGGCCTCATACCCAAAGCCCGGAGTCGAACAGCCCACGTCGACATAGGTGTTCCCGCCTCTCAGCACTTGGGCAAGTGGTGCCGCCATTACTGTTGTTCTTCCTGTTCGTACGAGGAGAAGCTCAGTTGCAAAATGCACTGGCACTGTGAAGGAAGAGCTCATGTGGCATCTGCTTATGTTTACCAGGGTTCAGTCACTTTCTGCCCCAACCCCGGCTATTCCGGCCTCCATCTATTAAGGTGGAGCTGTCGCCCAATCAGCCACCAGAAGGTCTGCCCGCTAAGGATTCCCATACTGCATCCAGGCTTCCTTCACTGTTGGTCACGGTGACTCCCGTTAGACCCCATAGAGTCAGCGGGCATTCTGGCAGTCTACCACTTTTCAATGAATTTGAGTCTGAGAGCTCCTCCCTAAACTCCTGTTCATTGAACGCCAAGTCGGGAGAGGATTTGTTGACTGAGCATTGTCCCACCTCTTTGGCAGGCCTTCTTTGGCTAATCTCTGAGTAGATGAGTCTGCAGATGGAGCTTGTCCAGAAATGAGCTAAGTACCCATTGACCGAGATTCTCGACCAGGGTGATTCCCCATGGGGAGGCCTTCCTGGTCGCTGAGGTCATTCTTGATCCGCTGTGGAGCTTTGGCAGCATCCTGCATCTTGCCTTGCAGCGTTGGCTCAGATGGTCCAGAAGTATGCGGTCCCTATAGTTTCCTTGGCAGGTTTCACTGAACACCCCTCAGCTGAGGGTCTGGTGACCAACTCAGTTTTTTGGGGCTTGGGCAATGTCGGACGTGGATGAGCCTCCTGACAAGGAATCTAAGAAATTGGATCATATGGCCAAAAAGGTCTGTGCTTCCTCCTCTCTTGGTCTTCGGCAGACTAGTTCGGTGCTTTGGTCCACTTCACTTATGCCCTTTTAGACACGCTTGATGAGATGCTTCCCCAGCTCCCTGCTGACTTGGAGACTATGGTCAAGCAGGTCCCCAACCAGGGCCAAGTTGTGGCTAAGCAGCAGCTTCACACCATCATGGATATCGATGATTCTTGCGCCCGGTCCATGGCTGCCACGTTTGGCATGTGCCGCAGGGCTTACCTGAGAATCTCAACCTTTATGGCGGATACCTAGCACAAGTTGGTGGATGTCCCCCTTTTGGGCACCGACCTGTTTGGGCCAGGGTCGAAGGACACCTTACTCGCATTGAGATGTCCAGTGCTGTCTTGTACTCTGACCTCCACCCAGAGGGATCTCAGGGGCTCTAAGCCTCAACAGAAGAAGCCCTTTCGGCCCCTCACTGTCCCTGTGGCCATGCCATCCCAGTCTCTGGCTGGACAGCAGTCCCAGGCTTGGCGTCCCTGACTGAAGTCTGTTGCTTCAATTGACTGAAAACCAGGTGTTCGAGGACCCGCTGCTTCCTCAGCCGGTCCTTCCTCCGCCTCCAAACCTGCCCAGTGATGGGCTGGGGGGTGCCTCCCCTCTGCCCATTCTGCTTCCCCAGGTCCTCCCGTGGGGGCCTGGCTTCGCCGCTTCCTTTCCACCTGGTCTGCTTTTGCCGTGGACAGGTGGGTCCGCGAGGTGATCAGTCGTGATTGGTCAAGGTCTGCCTCTAGAGCTCAAGGCTTGCCTGCCTTGTCGAGCCTGTGCCTCACAGGAGGACATGGTGTCTGCTGACATGCTGTCAGCCCTTTGGGAAGACATTGCCCGCGTCCTCCAGAAGGTGATAGTGGCTCCTGTCTTGGATCCTCCAGTACACCCAGGGTTTGTCTCCATGTACTTCCTGGTGCTATAATGGACAGGGGGCTGGTGCCCCATCTTAAATCTGCATGACCTGAACAGGTTTCTTCGGCTGCACACCTTCAGGATGAGCATTCTGTCTCAGATCATATCGTCTCTGGAGCAGAGCATGTGGTTTTGCTTTCTGTATCTTCAGGGCGTGTTGTTTTACTTCCCAGTCAGTCTGTCCGACTGCTGGTTCCTCCAGTTCTGTGCAGAGGGGACTCTCTAAGTGTTCCAGGCCATGGCCTTCGACCTATCGTCTGCTCCCAGGATCTTTACCAGATGCATTGCAATGGTGACAGCCTACCTGAAGTACCGAGGGGTCAGGATTTACCCCTGCCTGGAAGACTGACTCATAGCGGATCCCTCCAGGCAGGAGGTGGAGTGGTCCAGGGACCGGCCCTCCGGACCTGCTTGGACTACTGGTCAACCAGGCGAAGTCAGAACTTGTACCATCGCAGGTGATACTTCATTGATGTGGAGCTTGACTCTTGCATAGCCAGGGCTCGGCTTCTGGCGGACTGGGCAGAGGCTCTCTCCTTCTTTTCCCGATCATTTCGGGTTGGGCAGTTGTGTCCTGCTTGAGACTTCCTGCGTCTCTTGGGATACATGGTGGCATACACCAGTGTGGTCAGTTATGCCAGGTGGGGTATGTGCTCTCTGCAATTGGAGCTTGCCCGCCAATGGTCTGAGCAGCAGGGCTACTTTAACCAGCTGGTCACTGTGCCCCAGCTGATGTGGGATGCCCTCCATTGGTGGTTAGACCAGGAACATCTGCAGGAAGGAATCCCATTTGTCCACCCAGTGCAGATAGTCAGTTATCATGACTGATGCCTTCCTGATGGGCTGGGGTGCCCACTTGGAACCATAGAGTCCACAGACTCTGGACCCCCGATGCCATATCAGTGTGCTGGGGCTGTGGGCAGTTTGGCTGGCACTGACCGCCTTTGCTACACACATTCTGGGTCAGATTGTTCAGCTCCAGATGGACAACACCACAACCATATACTGCCTCAACAAACTGGGTGGGATGCACTCCCTTTCTCTGTGCAGGGAGGCTCTCTGCATCTGGACCCTCATGCTGATCTTGTGGCCATCCATGTGGCTGACGTCTCCAACCAGCTGGCGGACGCCCTTATGCATGTGTGCGTGGTGTCTCATGAGTGGTCTCTTCATCCAGAGGTAGTACACAGCCTGTTCTCCTGATGGGGCACTCTCTTGGTGAACCTGTTTGCCTCCAGGAAGCGCGAAGCTGTGGCTGCACTGTGCCCGCTGCCCTCTGTAGGGAACGCTGCAGGGGGATGCCTACTCAAGGCCCTGGACCATGGGCCTCCTCTGTGCCTTCCCTCCTTTTCTGCTGATTCACATAGTGCTGATCAAAGCCAGGAGGGACAAGGCATGGATGATCCTGGCCCCGCCAGTTCTGGTACCCTGATCTCCTCAGCAGCAGGCTCCCGTGGCATCTTCCTCTCTGCCTGGACCTGCTTTCTTGTAGTCAGGGGAAGGTACTCCATACGGACCTTCAATCCCTGCACCTGACAGCCTGGTTCCTAAGTGGCCAGAGTTCCAGGCTTTTGGTCTCTCTGAAGATGTCCTCACAGTGGTAGAGGTTTTTCTGAAGGAGTCTACCCGAAAATGCTATGCCTTCAAATGGAAGAGGTTCTCCATTTAGTTGCTAGGGCAGGGTTTGACCCCTTATCTTGCCTGGTGGCTACCACTCGTGACTACCTTTGGTCCCTCTCTATCGGGCCTTCGGTCAGTGACCCTTAAAGTGCACCTGGCAGCCATTTCTGCATACTGGGGGCGGTCTGGTATATTGTCGGTGACGCACAAAAAAGTGGTCTGGTGTTTTTCCAAAGGCCTTGACCACATTTCCCCTCTGGTGCGTGAACCATCACCACCTTGGGACTTGTTTCTGGTATTGGCAAAGCTCATAGGCAAGACATTCGAACTGATGCATAGGTGTGACAGGTCTTACCTGTTGTGGAAGACCTGTCTAGTGGCTACCATGCAGGCAGAAGGATCAGTGAGCTCCAGGTGCTCTCGGTGGAGAGTCATCTTACTTGGTCTTCCACAGTGGCAAGGTTGTCCTTCTCCCCAACCCGAAGTTTCTCTCGAAGGTTGTCTGAGTTTCACCTTAACCAGTGATGCATCTTGTGGTGTTTTTCACCAGTCACACCTCGGAGGCCAAGCAGAGGCTGTCTGCGTTGAACCTGCAGCGAGCACTCTCCTATTACAAGGAGTGCATGGCTGGAGTTCGGGGAGAGGCTTGCCATCTATCACCTATGCTGAAGCTGCACCTGCAGACCAGCAGCTAAGTGGACATCTGGCAGGTAGATTGTTTCCTGCATAGACCTCTGCTATAGGTTGGTGGGTAGGGAGCCTCCCTTAGAACTAAGGGCTCATTCCACCTGTCATACCGCTGCCTCGGTGGCTGCTTCCAGGGACACCCTTATCCAGAAATCTGCAGGGCTGCTACCTGAGAGTGAGTCAGCACACATCTTCATTTCCCACTACCACATCGACCTTGAGTCACACCAGGATGTGGTTTTGTGTCTTCAATTTTCCAGTCTGTTTCCTAAATAAGGGGTGTGCGCCTTGCCCCCTCCTCCTGGAGAACTGCTAGGAGTCTGCCAGAAATGTGGATAGGTACATCATATCCACGTCCCTAGAAAAGCAGGTTACTCACCTGTAACAGTAGGTCTTCCACGGAGTGATCTCTTGCAGCAGGTAATAATACTCTTGGGTCGTCACCAGAAGTCATTGTGGCACACAGCAGCTCTTCTAGCAGTCTTTTCCAGGGGCCACCCAGTACATGACATCACCTTCTTGTTTCCCGTGTAAGTGTGGCGGTCCCTGGTATCCTCAGTTCATTTTCCTGCCGTCTTCAGCTCGCACGCAGCAGCTAGTGCAACTCAGTAGCCGTCATCAACGAGAATTTGAGCTTAGCAGCAGATTTCTTCCATTTCACTTTCTACATCGATGAATGTCCAGAGAATCTACAAGGAAGAAGCCTGCCACCATGATTCCCATAGCCCCTCTGTGGCCTCGACAGGTGTAGTTCCCCCTGCTTCAACAATTTTCACTGGGGGAATCCATACTGTTACCAGTAAAACTTGATCTCTTGACTCAGAATTGAGGAACCCTTCTACATCCCAACCTGAAGGCGCTACACCTTCATGCTTGGCTCATGAGGACGCTTTTGTAGCACGTCTAAAAGTTTCCTCCCCTGTTGCCAGTATTCTGCTGGCCTCATGTAAACCAGCAACCAGGGCAACTTATAAAGCCAAGTGGAAACATTTATTCCATTTGGGCTGCTTCCCGGTCCTTGGATCTTATTCTTGCCCACTGACAAAAGTATTGGATTACCTGGCCTTGATTGCTGAGACAGGATTAAGCTATTCCTCTATCAAGGTCCATCTGGCCTCCATTTCAGCCTTCCATGAACCTCTTGCTGGCAGATTACTGTATCAATATCATCTAACCAAAAATGTTTTGAAGAGGATCGTTACATATTAAGTCACCTATCAGATGACCCACTCCTCTGTGGGATCTCCATTTTCTAATAGAGAAATTAACTCTTGAGCCCTTTGAACTGGCAGCCACTTGTCACTTCCATTTTGTTTCTTGGGAAACACCATTCTTAGTGTCTCACTTCGGCTCGGCATATTTCCAAGCTTGATGCCCTTGTGCAAAGAACCTTACTTAATTTTTCACAGAGTGGTACTTAATACCAGCCCTTCCTTCCTACCTAAGGTAGTGTCTAAACACACCTTAAATCAATCCTTTGAGTTACCAGTATATTACACTGAACACTCCAATCGAGTTGAATACTTCCTACATACTCTAGATGTCTATCATATATTACAATACTAATAGAACTAAATCGATTAGGAAGACCTCTTCACTTTGTTACCTTCGCCTCAAGCAGGGAAGGTCTCCCGATCACTAAACGGACCCTTTCCCATTGGCTAGCACACTGTATAACATTTTGTTACACAAAATACAACAAGCTATTACCAGGACCTGTCCAAGCCCATTCTACCAGAGCAATGGCCACTACAGTGGCCTGCTTTAAAGGGGCCTCTATCACAGATATCTGCAATGTAGTTATCTGGTTCACAATTCATACTTTCATGAAGCATTACAACTTGGACGTTGCATCACATCCTAGGATAGCCTTTGGTCGAGCTGTCCTACAAGGCCTTCTGTCAGAATTCCACCCTTCTTGGGTTTACTGCTTGGGATTCATCCCAAGTATATTACCTGCTGCAAGAGACCACTCCATTGGAGATAGTACAGTTACATAAGAACTTACTGTAATAGTAGATCTTTGAAGTGTGTGTGTCTTGCAGCAGGTACAATCCCACCCTCCATCCCCCTCCTTGTCTGGAACAAATTCTGGCCCAATGACTTAGGGGTTGGGATACCTGTGGTACTTTGGCTTCCCCTCTGTCCTCACTTAGTGAGCTGAATCTGGTGGGGAGAAACTGAGGATACCAGGGGCTACCCACACATATATAGGAAACAAGGTGATGTGTGGTCGGCCTCTGGAAAAGCCTGCTAGAAGAGCTGCCGTGCACCACTGCGACATCTGGCTGACCGAAATGCATTACATACTGCAAGAGACTCCTCAAAGATCTACTGTTAAGTTCTTATGCAACTGTGTTTTCTAGGAGTGGTATACGGTATATATCCACACTGACCCACCTGACCTCCCTGGGCAAGTGGGATACCTGTCTTGCTTCCAGCAGGTAAGATCTAACGCCATGGGATGGTGCTGAGGGTACCACCACCCGGGTATGTGGGAGGTGCTAGCTTGAGGACGTCATGCAAGTCTTAAATGGAAAGGAACACTGCCAGAGCTGCTGTTGTACATCATATGCCACTCCTAAAACTACTGAGCTTCCCTGTGTCAGTTTTCACCATTCCTCACTGGTGGGTGATTGGCTGGAAATGAGCTCCCCGCAGTAGCTTTATTTGTTTGGAGGAGCCGGTGCTGCCCACGAGGCCAGCTCACTGTGTGGTGCTCGCGAGTTAGTAAGAAACTGCTGTTGGCTCCTCCTCCAGCTCAGTTCTGCTTCTCCTGTCGAGATGGCACCTCGCCTGCAGCTCAAGAATTCGTAGTACGCCATTGCAGCCTGGTTGCCTCTGAGCCGTTTTCGACACCTCAGAGCCGATGTTGATGCCACCTTAAGTAATCCGCCTCGGTTCTGCAATTCACCACTCTGCGCCATTACTGAAGACCTGGTGAGACCGTTCCTTTTCTTTCCTTTTTAATGGTGTAGTCATTTCTGTTTGTTACTGTTGCATCATGCCAGGTTCGGGGACAAGAAGTGTTTGTCAAACAGGCTGGCAAATTTCCGTTACGGAACTGTATGATGTCTGACTTTTCTGCCTTGGACCCCAGCATGACATGGATCATTGTGACGCCTACTTCTCGATGGACCACTACGTTCTTGAGCACCACACGTTGAAGGTCCGCAGGGCTCCACCGACTTTCGGGGGGCATTGTTGGTCCAAGTGTAGGATTATTCGCCTTTCCTCTGGGTCCCCTCCTGGGCCTACATGGTCTGGTGAGTAGGGGGCTTTCTCCTCATCCAGTCTTGCCATGGAGGAGGTCTCTACTGCGGTGCCAGAGTACCGGTCTGGCTCCATCCAGGGCCGGCCAGGAGCACTGCCCTGGCAGTCACCTCTTTGAAGGTGCAGCCTCCCCCGTTGTCTGGGAGTCAGCGGACTCCTTGGTACGGGTGTGGTGGTCCTGGCTTTAGGGAAGGGGTCGGTTACCACCCTCCCCTTTTAAGGCTATGACCAGATCCCCCTCCACTGTGGCTCTCCTCTGGGAACCTGATGAGTGTTTTTTTTTTGGGGGGGGGGGTTGTCTGTGGCATAGGGTCTGAAGAAGAGGTCGGTCTTGGAATTGGCGGGGTTGAGGGGACGGGGCGAGGGGCTGCAGCACTCTGCAGTCCTTCGGGGCTCTGGGAGGAGCCACAGTGCTGAACCCAAGTTCTATCCCTTGTCTCTTGAGGGAGTCCTCATTGGGTGGGGTTGGGGACCGCCCTTCTGGATCCATGCATCCCCGGTCCCCTCATAGGGAAGCTTCCCCTGCAGGGCTCAGTTCCGGACGTTTTTCTTTGCTCCACAGGCTGGCGACAGAGCAGACCTACGGATTCCCTATTCTTCCAGGATCGCCTGATAGGTCTTTCAGCCCTGGCGGAGATGCGCCATGTATGGTGGCCAGTTCTTCCCCTTTGCCTCTGTGTCCAGCTCCCCTTCTCCCAGGCCATGATGGTCCTTCGGCACCTTTTGATTTGGGAACAAGAGCCCTCTGTCCACCTGTCCCCTGATGCTGATGAAGCCCAGTATTGGCGCTTTCTGTCGAGGCTGGTCTGGGACCCGCATATTTTTTTTATAGCCCGTTGCAATACCAAGCTTACGATGCAAGCCTTTTTTAGGTGAGTACTGTGTGCACTACTTGGTGGTGCCCTCCTGGCCTGTCCCTTTCCAGGATGTGTTGAACAGTGCTTGGCAGCTTCCATCTGTCACAGCTCCATCCCCTTTGGACTGCTAGTGTCAGTACTGTGAACTCCAGAGGTCTCCAGGCACTCTCATCCCACTACAGTATTGATTCATCTGGACACCCCTACCAGGCATAGACATCCGGTCCGCGACCTGCCCTCAGATCCTGACTCTGCAGAGTTCGATTGTCTAGGGCAGAGAATGTTCTCCTCTGAGCGGATTATATTATGTACTGCTTCATATCTGGTGCACAGAGGGGGCAGAAGGGGGAGGAACTTTGGACAGTTTGGGGGTGGGGGGGCGAGATGTGAAGGAGTAGAGAGGCAGCGGTAGGTGGTGCATGATAGGATTACAGTCAGGTAAGCCAGAGGCCCTATAGGAAACAGCCGCAATGAGCAGTAGCAGCCAGATGAGTTCTAAGCTCACATTTTAAAGGGGCCTAATTTAGAATTAGCAGTGATGCTTGCAGGCAGGTTAAGCCATATAAGTGCCCAATGGGCAAAAGCTCGTTGACCTAGAGAGGTGCAACATCTTGGAATCTTGAAGACTGTACTCCCTGGAGCTTCTTGTGGGGCAGGTACTTTCATAGGGGGTAAGGAGCTTTTCTACACTGATGGGCACCATACCTAGGCTTGTTTTTGTCCAGCAAGCAGGTCTGGAACTTGTCTGTCCTTTAACTGAAGCCATTTGGCACGGGCGTATAGCATAGTCAGGAGGGACAAGGCCCAGGTGATCCTGGTAGCCCCAGACTGGCCTCGCCAGTACTGGTATCCGTATCTCCACTGTCTCAGCTCCAGACCTCTGAGGCGTCTTCCAGTATGCCCGTACCCGATATCAGTCAGTGAGGGGAAGGTATTCTATCCGAACCTTTAATCCCTGCACCTAACAGCCTGGTTCCTGAGCGGCTAGAGTTCCAGGCTTTGGGTCTCTCTGAGGATGTACTCACAGTTGTGGAGGCATCCAGGAAGTAGTCGACCAGGAGGTGCTATGTCTTCAAATGGGAAAGATTTTCCATTTGGTGTCAGGGCCTGAATCCTTTGTCCTGTCCAGTGGCAAGTATCCTCCATTACCTTTGGTCTCTCTCCAAAGGGGTTCTTCGGTCTAGGACCCTTAAGGTGCACCTGGCAGCCATCTCTGCTTACCGGGCGCAGGCTGGTCAGCAGACAGTGTCACAGGAGAAGGTGGTCTGGATCTTCTTTAAAGGCTTCGACCACATTTACCCTCCGGTGCATGAACCACCACCACCATGGGATCTACTGCTGCTACTGGCAGAGCTCATGGGCAAGCCATTCGAACTGATGCACAGGTGTGAAATGTCATCTGTCATGGAAGACCGCCTTCTTGGTGGCTATCATGTCATCCAGAATGACTGAGGAGCTACAGGCACTCTGTCAAGTCCCCTTACCTGATCTTCCACAGGGACAAGGTTGTCATGCGCCCCCACCTGAAATTCCTTCTGAAGGTGATGTCAGAGTTTCACCTTAACCAGGTGTTGACTCTGCCAGTGTACTACCCTAATTGCACCTCGGAGGCAGAGTACAGGCTTGGGACCTTAGACGAGCGCTCTCGTAATATAAGGAGCGGGCAGCTGAAGTTCAAGGAAAGGATCGTGAGCTGTTTGCCACCTGCGCTGAAGCCGCACCTGGTAGACATGCGGCCAGTTGGCAGATGGATTACATCATGGATTGATCTCAGGTGTAGGTTGGTGGGCAAGGAGCCTCCCATGGGGTAAGATCTCACTCCACCCGCCATATTGCTGCATCAAATGGCTGCTCCCAGGGACATCTTATCCAGGAAATCTGCAGGACTGCTACCTGGAAGTTAGCAAACACCTTCATGTCCCACTACCACATCGACCTACAGTCACGCTGGGATGCTGGTTTTGGGGCCTCACTTCTCCAATCTCTGTTTCCGAAGTAGGGGGTGTGCACCTTGCCTTCCTCCTCCCAGAGAACTGCTAGGAGTTTGCCAACAAGTATGGATAGAACAACATATCCACGATCCTAGATAAACATGTTACTCACCTGTAACAGTTCTAAGAGTGGTATGTGTTAATCCACACTAACCCATCTGACCTCCCTGGCTTCGACGCACAACCCTCTGCTTCCAGCGGGCAAGATCTGGCGTCAAGGGGCAGAGCCGAGGCATATACCGGGTGGGTGGGAGGAGCCAGCTTTTAGTTCTTCCAGCAAAAAATCTTAAAGGGAATGGACATGCCAACAAGTGTGGCTGAACAGCACATATCTCTCCTAGAACAACTGATCTTACTTCGAGATACAGCTCGTGCAGCAGGTTACACCATTAGGACTGAAGCCGTCAGGCGTCAGGACCCCACGGAAATTTTCTAGCTAGCAGTCTTCAGCGGGGACCTCCTCAGACGTCGGTCCCGCCCCCGACATCAGGCGTAGTACATAAGGAGGCGGTCCCGCCATAATCCCCAGTTCTTTTCTCGCCGTCGACATCGCAGCATCGGCCTCTCTGTCATCTTCTAGCGCGGGACGACTAGGAAACTTCAACTGTTCGTTTCTCACTGGATTTCGTCTGATGTCCTCTCCAGCTTCTCTGGAGGGCCATTCGTCAAAGTGTCCCTGCGGCAAGCAGATCCCTTTCAAGGATCCTCACTCGGCCTGTGTACGCTGCCTGGGCCCAGACCATGACACCCAGGCCTGCTCCTTCTGCCAGGGCTTCAACAGCCGTACAAAGATCCGCCGCCAGAAGGCCCTTCAAGCTTTCCTCCTCGAGGAAAAACTTAAAGCTATGGATCGAGACCCTTCTTCCAAGGGGGGGAGTCAGGGAAGTCCCACAGGCACTGCGAAAAGCACCGGGAGAAGGAAAGACCCAGATCTCCCTCCAGGGCCTCTGACTCCCACAGCTCCGGCTCCAGGTATGACCGCTCTCCCTCGAGGGCTTGCTCTCAGCCTCCCCCGGTTCTCGTCAGATCGGTTAGTGGTTCCTCTCCTCTGCAGCCTGTCAAGACCTCCAGGTCTGTATCTTCGTCCACTCCCTCTAAGGCCTCATCCAGGTCTGGGGAGCGCCATAAGTCTTCCACCCGTCGTCCGGACTCCGACGTCAGGTCTGTCTCCCAACTGCCACCACCCCAGCGCAAGACTAAGGAGCTGACCTTCCTGAAGCGGATGTCTGACCCGACGTCGGCCCACCAGACGTCGGCCAAGCTACATAGGCATTCCCGGGAACCGGCTACCGTACGTCACCCGTTGCCGGTCAGGCGTTAGCCCTTGAGGACGTCGGCCGGGGGATCGGCGTCGGCTACTGCAGAAGGAAGGATCACACCACCGCCTACCGACGTCGGTCGGAAGGCGTCGTCGGAGGACTCTACCCAGCCGGAAGACCAGGCGGACGACCCCTGTCCCATCGAGCTCCCACGGGAACCCTCCCCCGGAACAGGAGACCCCTGGGTACCCGACGACAGGCCATCGGTGCTCGGTCTGTCGTCAGGCCTAAATCTGACAGAGGTGAAGGAGCTCTTCACCTTCTGGTGGGACACCATCAAGAAGGATGTGATCACCACACAACCTCCTCCTGCGCCTGCTGCCCCTCCAACGCCTGCGCCCCCCCCACCGCCCAAGGGTCAGCAGGATGGGCATCGACCCTCAAGGAGCCAGCGTCCCCTCCTAGGGGGCAGATCTTCGGAGAGGAGAAGGCCTCTTTCAAGATCCACTTCAGTGTCACCCAGCCCCAAGAGACCCAGACGGTGTCGGTATACCCCGTCCGTGGAGGACTCCGGATCTGACACCTCTGCGTGCTCCAGATCCCCTTCTCCAATCAGCGTCTCTTCTCTGGACCCACTCGACCTTCCCAGGTCCTCTCGGGATGACCCCTCGTTCGCCGAGATAATGAGGCATATTCAGGAGAACATGGGGTGGGATGCGGAAGAGCTTGACCCCGAGAGACTATGCCTTGCCTGCTACCTTCGACAAAAAGACCCCAAGCCTGTGGTAGTGCCACCCTTGGTGGACACCTTCGTGGACATCACCAAGGCTGCGTGGAAGCGTCCACATTCGACTCCGGCAGTGCTGAAGAAGGCTGACCCGCCTGTACAAGGCCCCAAGGGAGGACCAGTACCTGGCGAACCATCCTCTGGCTGACTCCCTGGTCATTATGGCCTCACATGACCGGTCTCAGAAACCGCAGCACTTGAGCACTCAGCCACCGGACCTGGAGTCCAAGCAGTTGGACGTGCTGGGCAGGCGCATGTACGCTGCCGTGACTTGCGCCATTAGGTTGTTAAATTACCTCACCCACTTGGTTCAGTTCCAGAACGCATTGTGGGAACAGGGACAAGACCTAGCTGAAAAATTGCCAGACGGCCAAAAGGAGGAGCTGTTGCAACTCCTCCGTACGGGTTTGGACGTGGGGACCCAGGTGCTTAGAGCCGCATAAGACTCTGCGGACTCTTCGGCCAGAGCTGCAGCCTCAGGCGTGTGTCTCCGGAGACACTCGTGGCTCTGTCTCCAGGTTTACCCCGGATGTCCAGAAGAACAACATGGACGCCCCTTACCATGGCGAAGTTCTGTTTGGTGAAGCCTCTGAGAAGGTGATCACCAAACTGCAGGAAGCCGGGAAGGCAGTTAGATCTGTCCACGCTATGTACAGGTCTCGACTCAGTTCCTTTCAGAGGAACCAGAGTCTTTTTCGCAGCCGGACCCAAAGGCAACAACCACGTTCTGGCCAGCAACAAAGGGGCTCCTTCACCCGAAAAGCCCAGGCTAAGACATCCTCAGGCAGAGGCCAACGAATCACAAAGTCGGCCCGACCCGCAGAATCCAATGCTGCCACAGCATGACTCCTTCCCGGCCCCGCCCCTCCTCAGGATCAACGGGAAATGAAGGTCGGGGGTCGTATCATGGACCACCTGCCAGGGTGGCGGTCGATCACCACTGACAGGTGGGTGCTGCAGTTGGTTGAAAAAGGCCATTGTATAGAATTTGTAGACAACCCGCCCACAAGGCCTCCTCTGCTTTCCCGCTACTCTCGGGTCAGCATGCCCTGCTTATACAGCAGGAAGTGCTCACGCTTCTAGAGGAGGAAGCTTTGGAGCATGTTCCAGGGAACCAGAGAGGAGCAGGATACTTTTCGCACTTCTTCCTGGTTCCAAAGAAAATAGGGGACCTCCTTCCAATTTTGGACCTCAGCAACCTCAATCTGTCGGTCGTCTACAAGCGCTTCTGCATGGTGACCCTTCCAGGTCTAATCCCCATGCTGAAGGACACTTTCTTGGCATCCCTGGACATGCAGGACGCTTACCTGTACATCCCTATTGCTCAAGCGCACAGGAGGTTCCTGCGCTTTGAGTTTCTTGGCTGCCATTATCAGTTCCGGGCACTTCCCTTCGGGCTGTCATCAGCACCTCGGGTATTCACCAAGTACATGGCAGTCGTGGCAGCATCTCTGAGGAGACAGGGCCACTACGTGTTCCCGTACCTGGACGATTGGCTTCTCATGGCCCCTTCCAAGGAGGCATTACTGATAGCCATTCAGCGTACCCAGACCCTTTTTCAGTCTCTGGGCATCCTCATCAACTACGAGAAGTCTCTCCTGGTACCGTCCCAGAAACTGCAGTTTATCGGGGCAGTTCTGGACACCGTCAAGGGAAAAGCCTTTCTTCCCGAGGACAGAGCGGAACGCATTCGGTCCCTCATAAGGGATCTGTCAGCGAAGAACACCGTCCCGGCCAGACTGGTCCTTCGCCTGCTCGGACACATGGCTGCGGCCATTCCAACAGTCCCGATGGCAAGACTCCACATGCGGGTAACCCAGTGGATATTAAGGGTGCAGTGGGACCAAAGGCAAGACCATCTGCAGCAACTAAGGTCCAAATCACAAAGGCCGTGGTTCGGGACTGGCAATGGTGGCTAGATCCGGGAACCCTCCATGGGGTTCCTTCACGGCGCCATCCACGGTAACTCTCCCACAGACGCCTCAGGGCTGGGGTGGGAGCCATGACAGGGTGAGGTCTCAGGGAACATGGACAATCCAGGAATCTCATCTCCACATCAACATATTTGAGATGAGGGCGGTCCTTTATGCCCTGCAAGCCTTCCAGTCGGAGATTCCACCGAGTACTCTCCTGTTGCAAACAGACAATACTGTGGTGATGCATTACCTCAACAAACAAGGAGGCACACGCTCCCATCCCCTTTGCAGGGAGGCCATGAGTGTGGGAATGGGTAATACGACACGGCGCAAAACCTTATTGCAGTTCACGTCCCCGGGGTGGACAATACAGTCGCAGACAGCCTGAGTCGTTCCCAGGCCAGAGTCCACGAGTGGGAACTTCTACAGGAGGTGGCAGAGGATCTGTACCACAGATGGGGCACTCCAGAATTAGATCTATTCGCATCCCCATCTCACGCAAAACTGACCAATTTTTGCTCGCTAGATCCAGGGCCTGGTGTTTTCTGGCGAGATGCGTTGTCCCTTTCCTGGACGGGTAGATTCCTCTATGCCTTCCTTCCTTTCCCATTGATCCAGAGAGGAGTTCTCAAACTTCGCAGGGAGCACGCTACGCTTATTTTGGTAGCGCCTTTCTGGCCCAGGCAAATCTGGTTCCCGCTACTGCACCAGCTATCTCGGGAACCTCCGCTTCCTTTGCCAATCAGCTCCCATCTGTTGTCTCAGGAGGAGGGTTCATTAGTCCATCCGGACTTACATTCATTGAACCTACATGCCTGGCTCTTAGAGACATAGCCATGATGCCACACGGGGTCTCGCAAGAGGTGGCAGACGTTCTTTCTGCCGCTAGAAAACCGGCAACACACGCAACATACGCCATGAAGTGGCGTGTTTTGCTTTGTGGGCTCAACGCTATGTTTCTCGCGCTTCTTAGACTGTCCTGAGAAGCTGGTTCTGGGTACCTGCTTTCCTTTTCCAATCTGGGCTAGCTTACTCTCGATCAAAGTGCACCTTTGTGCAGTCTCAGCTTATCATGCCCCCATAGGCCATCGTATGGTGGCTCAGTTGGATACTACTCGTGCCTTTTTAAGGGGGGTCCTCCACCTTAGGCCGCCTATCAAGGATCTGGTTCTTCCTTGGGACTTGCTCTTTGCCCTGGAGCAGCTTACGCTGCCACCCTTTGAACCAGCCGCGGATTGCGAGCTACGTTTTCTGTTGTGGAAGACGTTGTTTTTAGTTGCAGTTGCTTCTTTGAGAAGAATCTCCGAATTACATGCACTCATGTACAGAGAGCCATATTTAATTTTCCACCAGGATAGGGTATCCCTGAGGACAAATCCTAAGTTCCTGCCTAAGGTGGTTTCAGTCCTTACCCTTAATCAGGATATCGATTTACCAATGTACTTTCCCAAGTACACCAATCGAGGAGAAGCGCTGCTTCACAACCTGGATGTTCACAGGTGTCTCAGATATTAGCTGACCAGAACCAGACAGTACCGGAAAGCGGATCAGCTGTTTGTCTCTTTTGCTGAGAGGATGAAAAGAGCCCCTGTTTCTAAACAGTCTCTTTCACGTTGGCTCATCCAGTGTATCTTTCTGTTATGACAAGCGCAACAAACCCTTGCCAGGCGTGGTCAAGGGTCATTCTACCAGAGGTGTGGCCATCTCTTTTGCAGCGCTGAAGAACGTTTCCACTTCAGCTATTTGCGCTGCAGCTACCTGGAGCTCGGTGCATACCTTTATTAGGCATTACAGCCTGGATATCGCTTCAAGGCGAAGGGCAGGTTTCGGCCTAGCCGTCCTCCAGGGACTTCTGTCCTAGGCTCAGACAGGGTCTTAATCTCAGTCTTTCCTCCTCCCGATGGCGTAAGATTGTCGCCATTGCTTGGGAATCGGTCCTAATGGTGTAACCTGCTGCAAGAGCTGTATCTCGAAGTAAGATAGTACAGTTACGTAAGAACTTACCGTAACAGTAGATCTTCGAGAACAGCTCTTGCAGCAGGTACCTTCCCGCCCACCATTCCCCCTTTTGGAAGAGATAGGTTATAGCCTAAATTCCATCATTCAGGATGGAACCATTTCTTTCTAGTCTTGGCCATCTGATGGCAGATCCTCGGTCTCCTCTTCTGTCAGCCAGCGTCCGGGAGTCTCCGGCGGTAGAACTGGGGATTATGGCGGGACCGCCTCCGTATGTACTACGCCTGACGTCGGGGGTGGGACTGACGCCGGGGTGGGACTGACGCCGGGGTGGGACTTGACGTCAGTGGGACTGACGTCGGGGGTGGGACCGACGTCGGGGGCGGTCCCCGCTGAAGACTGCTAGCTAGAAAATTTCCGTGGGGTCCTGACGCCTGACTGCTTCAGTCCTAATGGTGTAATCTGCTGCAAAAGTTCTACTGTTACGGTAAGTTCTTACGTAACTGTACTTTACAGGTGAGTAACCTGTTTTTTCCTCTGGTGTTGACCATGGGCCATTTTCTTGCTTGGTCGCTTTAGAGTGGAGAAGGAAAGTGCCCTCTACCCCCTGAGGGGATGGAGTGGCCTGCAAGTGAGGGTAGGAGATGAGGTGTTCCAGTTTTTAGTTTGTTGCACAATCATTTTCCGAGGGGGCGGTTCACATCTATTACAGCCTGTCCATATATGAACAAATGGACTGGCTGCACTCTAGACCTTTAGTGAGTTTTTATGCTCCGTCGTGGTAAATTGAGATGTACTCATGATCATGGTGTTGGCTGTGTGCATGGAAGTAGTTTCTGAAAGCAGACTGGTTGTGTTCTGGTATATCGTCCACTGATAGTAATTTCTTATTTCAGTTGCTGGAAGAGATATGTAACCTTGGCAGAGACCCCAAGTATATCTGCCAGAAACCTTCCATCCAGAAAGCAGACGGAACGGCCACAGCCCCTCCCCCTCGCTCAAATCATGCAGCAGAGGAGGCATCCAGTGAAGATGAGGAAGAGGAAGAGGTGCAGGCGATGCAGAGCTTTAGTACAGCCCAGCAGAGTGACCCAGAGCCTGGCCAGCAGTAAGTATATGAATAATCTCAATATTGGATGTGGGCTACTTTATAGGTTTTTTTAAACTTGTTTTTTGTGGTTTGTGATGTTACATACAGTGGATTTTTGTTTGCATTTCCTGCATTGGCAATACCTTTTTGTGCCTCAGGCCCTCACACAGACTGATGAACCTTACCAGCTGCTGTTTCCAACAGTGTGCATTAATCCCCCCCCCCACTACTAGTGAATGGAGGGTGATGGGAGGCTATGTGTGGTCATTGTGTGCTGGGCATCATCCTTTAGACCAGGTGCAGTTATCCCTGTATGTCCTTCCTCAGAGGACTGTGGCAGTGTCTGCTGCAATGTGTATGCATAAGTGCAGAGTGAGCCGCCTCTCCATGTCTGTTTCAGCCTGCAGTCACACAGCTTGATGTGCCAGAATCTGGTCACTCTCCATGAGAGGAGAGCGTTTTTCTGTGGCTTGATTCCTCTGGTGGCGTGGGTTCATTTCTGAAACCAGGCTGTTGCTGTCCAGGTAGCAACACTGCTTCTGTACGAATAGACCATTAGTGTTACCCATGCCTGAACATATTTGTGCTGTGTTTGTGATGCGTTACCAACATATCTGAGCACATTTATGTACAAGGCTTATTACTGGTTACCCACCCCTGAAATGGTTTACGCAGCATGTTTATTACAGATGACACACATGCATTTGCACGTTTATGTATGTTTCTTATGTTACCCCATGCCTGAACATATTTATTTATGAGGGTTATGTAAGGAATAAAGCATGACATTGGGGGGATCATGCTATGTTAATGTATGAGGATTGGGTTGGGGTCCTAAACCTGATTTACCTTGTCCCAATTATAAAATGAGTTAGTAAAGTTGTTGGGGTGTATAGCATGCTAGCGTTGAGAGCAGTGGGGGTACATCATTGCAGTCCCACACATGTTGCTCTTGTTTGCCGTGCTCTCCCATCTTCCGGGAATCAATCCTCGCCATCGATTCAGACTAGTGGATATTAGCCAGAGGCACTTAGGACCCTGTGTGAGCTAGAAGTTTTTCAGGAGGGCTGAGGCAAGCTGCGCATCTGCACGGCGCAGTGAAACTGGCTTGAGACTCGTGGCTTACCTTGGCACCGTCCCTGAACCACCTCAGTTCCTTTTTTTCTCCTCTGGTCGAATGTGCCTCAGTAACGATGGCTCTCATCCATGGAGAGTCTGAACTTCATGTCTGTACTACAACAGCGTTCGGTTCACTCAGTTTTAGTATCTAAAGCTAGTACCTATTTTAGTGTCAATTTAGCATTTTACAAAACGTTTTCTGTCTCTCACAGCCCTGACGAATTAATAGTCAGCAGTTGTGGATGACAGTAGGGAGCCTTCTCAGGAAAGCTGCTGCAGCAGAAGGGCCATGCCTTGTCCACTTCCCATTGTTTTTTTTTTTCCATTGTGGAAGGGTTCTGTGCTTAGGAGGAAGGACAGTCCTTCCAGAAGCAGAAACAGAAGAAAGCCCATTTCCAACCCCGTCGCGTTCTTGGCGCTGCTCTGCCTAGAGTTCTTTTTCCTGTCAGAAGAAGCAGGTACTGCTCAAGGTTACCCTCTGTGAGGCCTGCAGGAATATTGTTGGCCTCCCAGAGTGGGAGGCCCTCACTGGCATCACTGGATGCTTCTGGTAGCAGGTAGTTGACCTCTCAGGCTGAGCCTCCTTTTGTCTGTAAGGGGGACTCTGTTGAGTAGTTCCACTGTTGGGCAGCTCTTGTGGAGCACTGGGTGCAGCATCTGGCTCATTTGCTTCTGCTAGCAGAGCCAGTCTCTGGTCCCTCGGGGCCTGTGGAACTGGAGCCACAGGCACAGCCCTTAAGTGAGGTGGAGCATTTAGCTCTAGCAGCAGTCCCTGGGCCCTTGCTGGTAGCTACGCCGCTGACTCCTATCTAACTGGCTGCATCATCCATTCAACATCAGTGGGACTGGGGGCGGTACTATTGCTCTGCTCACTTTAGTTTCTGCTTGGTTGTTAGTGTGAATGGTGCTGCTGTTGGCACCAGGCTTAGGCCTTTGGGGCTTGTCTTGATGACTGACTTTCCTGGTGCCGGATTCCTTTCTGGTGTTGGCTGTGCCATTTGCGCTGGTCCCTCACTAACCAGCACCTTTGCTGCCAAATCTGTGTTCTGGATTGGAGGGCTTACGATCTTATTTCAGCCCCCACCACCTCCACTGGGAGGCTGTTGCAAGAATCCACCACCCTTTCCGTGAAGTACTTTTCTCACATTTCCTCTCAGCCTCCTGCCCCCTGCTTCATAGTGTGTCCCCTTGTCCTCGAACATCTCTTTTTCTATAAAATGTTCCCTTCTAGGGACATGGATATGGTGTTGTATCCACACTTCAGGCAGTGTTCCTTTCCCCTTTAAGGCTTGCCGGATCGTCTTCAGGCTGGCTTCTCCCACCCACCCGGGTGGTAACTCCCTCAACACTGCCCCACGATGTCAGATTTTCCTTTCCGCTGGAAGAGGATTCCCTCCTTATCGCTCTCATGCTGAGAAGGCCCTTTGCGTATTAAAGCTTTGTTTCCAAATAAAACTGGTCTTCATGCTACTCCTTCTGGTGTCTAGTATGGATGATGCGAAGTTGGTGCTGGGATTCTGGAAAATGTGCCTGCGGGCAGAAGATGCCTTGGAAGGATCTGCACACCATGTGCATCTATTGCCTGGGCCACGAGCATGATCCCTGGGTATGCGGCCTGTCACTTGTCTACGTTAGAGTATTGCCGTGCCTTCCTGCTTCTGGGTTGTCCGGATGACCAGGATTTGATTGTCAAATCTAAGAACACCTGTCGAGTGGTCGTCGCAGCTGCGGGGTCCGTCTAACAGCTTGTGAATTTTGAGGGAGCCGTTGCCCAGGCCGCAGTTCAGGCTTCCTCGGCTTTGGCCTTTTTGCTGCTCTTTGTGTACCTCCTTCACGGGGCATTCAAAGAATTCTGCCAGGTCCTTCCTGCCCATGGGCACTAAATCAAACTCTAAAAAAGAGACCAAGAAAGTCTCACCTATCATGGGATCGGGAGTGCTCACGGGCCTCTGATTCCAGCGCTTCTCTGGAGGTTCTGACTTTGTTCGGTTCTTCAGCCTAGGCGGATGGCCCCATGGTCTCGATCGGGCCAGTTAGTCAGTAGTAGAGACGCACGTCAATCTTTCCGGCTGAGATTTCTCCACAATGTTACCAGAAGAGGCTGGCATTTGCTTGTCTTGGACCCCAGTCCTACCGCTCACTTGAGGGACGGACCAGTCCACTGAACCACCACCTCTCACTCAAGAGCTTCCAGACTTGGAGGAGCCCCGGCTGCTCTCGTTGGCTTCCTCTGAGATCCTCTTGTCAACGGCCAAGCTCTGAGTACTGATTCGAGCAGCCCACGTCGACAGACGTTCGCGCTGTACACTTGGGCAAGTGGTGCCACCACTGTTCCTTGTCCTCCTCAGGCAAGGAGAGGCTGACGCAAGCTGCGTCGGCGCTATGAGGACTTGATGTGGCAACAGGTCATGTTTACCATGGGGAAGCCTGTCCCGGCTTCAATCCCAGCCATTACTTGGCTGAAGATCGGTCAATGGAGCATGGCCCTGCTTCTTTTATGGGCCTTCTCCATCTCATCTTGGACTCTATGGGTTTCTCTCGTCAGAACCCGTTCACAAGCGGGCTTGGTACCCGCTTACCGAGATCCTTGACTGAGGCGACTCCACTGGGAAGCCTTCCTGGTGGCAGACACCATTCTTGGTCCTGCCTTGGAGCTGTGGCAGCACCCCACCTCTTGTCCTGCACCATCAGCGTGGATGGTCCACAAGGTTCCCTTTCGGGTTTTGCAGAGCATCCCTCGGCTGAGGGTCTCATTGCTGACTCTGGGTTCAGGTGCATAGGCAACGTGGGGGGTATTGACAAGCCATCCAATAAGGAGTCCAAGAAATTGGACCATATGACTAAAAAGGTGTATGCAGCCACCTCCCTTTGCTTTTGGAAAGCGAGTTCAGCCCCTTTTGATGGCCCACATCTCAAATGCCATCCTTGGCACACTTGATGAGGTGCTTCCTCATCTCCCTGCAGGCCATGGTCAAACAGGTCATGATCAAGGCCAAGCAGTAGCCAGGCAACCGCTTCAGACTGCCATGGAGATTGGCGACTCCTGCGCTCGGTCACTGGCGGCCACAGTGGCTGTGCTGCAGAGTCTGGCTGAGGATCTTGCCGTTCACGGCAGATATCCAGCACAGGCTGGCTGATGTCCCCTTCCTAGGTACTGACTTGTTTGGGCCCGGTTTAGAGGGGCACCTCACCCGCATTAAGTCCAGTGCCAGCTTGGACTCAGTGACATCCGCTCAGAGACCCCAAGGGTTCTAAGCAGGAGTAGATGAAGCCCTTTTCAGACCCTCTCTGCACCTGTGTCCAAACCAACCCAGCTTTAGGTTAGACAAACATGCTCAGGCTTGACTACCTCGACTGAAGTCTGTGGCCACGGTTGTCGATAAGCCCTGGAGGCAGAGGTCCCGGTGGTTCCTCAGCTGGGCCCTCTGCCTCCTACAAGCCTGCCCAGTGACGAAGAGGGGTGCCTGCCTCATGCCTGTCATGTCTCCCCTGGGTCCTGCTGTGGGGGTTCGGCTCCACCACTTCCTTTCTGCCTGGTTCGCTATCATCACGGGCAGGTGGGTTCTCGGTCAGGATCTGCCTCTGGAATTTGAGGTGTAGCCGCCTTGCTGAGCCTGTACCCCACGGGAGGGCATCGTCTGTGGATAGCCTGTCTGCCCTTTGGGATGACCTCACCCAGCTTCCCCTCAAGGAGTTTGTGGCTCCTTTCTTGCCCTTCGGAACACCCAGGGTTTGTCTCTAGGTACTTCCTGGTGCCAAAATGGATGGGGGTCTGGCACCCCATCTTAGATCTGCACGACCAGAACTAGTTTCTCAGGCTGTGCACATTCAGGATGATCACTCTGTCCCAGATCATACCATCTCTCGGGCAAAACATGTGGTTTTGTTCTCTGGAGCTTCAGGATGCATTGTTTCATGTCCTAATCCATCCTTTCCCAATGCTTATTCCTCCGTGCTATTCGGCCTGTCCTTGGCCCCCAGGGTCTTCACCAAATGCATGGCAGAGGTGGTAGGTTTGCTGATGCATTGAGGAGTCCGGATTTGCCCGTACCTGGATGACTGATTGCTAGTCTCTCCAGCTAGGAGGTGGGGCGGTCCAGGGATCTGGCCCTCCAGACCTCCATATCTCTTGGACTCCTGGTCAACGAGGCCAAGCCAAAACTAGAGCCCTTGCAGATGAGCAGCTTCATTGGGCAGAACTTGACTCTGGCAGAGCCAGGAGTCTGCTCCTGGTGGACAGGGCTGAGGCTGTCTCCTCCTCTGCACGATCATTTTTGGGTTGGGCAGTTGCGCCCTGCTCGAGACTTCCTGCGCCTGCTGTTATACGTGGCAGCATGCATCAGCGTGGTCTGTTAGGCTCACTGGAGAATGCACTGTCTGCAGTAGGAGCTGGCCTGCCAATGGATTCCGTGCAAGGTCCATTTCACCCAGCGCGTCACTGTGACCCAGCTGATGTGGGACGCCCACCAGTGGTGATTGATTCCAGAACATTTGCAGTAAGAGTTCCAGTTTGTCTGCTCAAAGCAGACTGTCATCCTGGTGAAAGATGCCTCCCTGATGGGCTGAGGTGCCGACCTAGGGGACCCCTGAGTCCACAGCTGTGGACCTCCGAGGTGTCCCGATGCCATATCAACTTGCTGAAGGCTGGCACTTACCTTTGCTCCGCATGTTTGGGGTCAGGTCATTCAGGTCAAGAAGGACACCACCACAACCATGTACTACCTCAGCAAACTGCGCGGGATACACTCCCTTCCTCTGTGCAGGGAAACTATGTTTGGACCTTCGTGCGCAGCCTGGAGGCTGATCTCCTAGCCATCCATGTAGCTGGTGTCTCCAGCCAGTTGGCGGATACTCTCAGCCATGTGGGCGAGGCATCTCACAAGTGTTCTCTCCACCCAGAGGTAGTGTGCAGTCTATTCTCTCAGTGGGACACCCCTCTGATGGACCTGTTTTGCCTTCAGGGAGAACTGAAAGCTGAGGCTGTACTATTCCCACCCCTCTTCGCAGGGGGATGCCTTCTCGAGGCCCTGGACCCCGGGCCTTCTGTATGCCTTCCCTCCATTTCCCTTGATCCAGATAGTGTTACTCAAGATGAGGAGGGACAAGAAACGGGTGATCCTGGTGGGTCTGGACTGGCCACACCTGTTCTGGTACCCCGATCTCCTCCACCTCAGTAGCAGGCCCCACGAGGTGTCTTCCTCTCCGCCCAGCCCATCAGTCAGGGAAAGGTACTCCACCCAGACCTTTAATCCTTGCACCTGACAGCCTTGTTCCTGAGCATCTAGAGTTCTAGACTGTGGGTCTCTCCGAAGATGTCCTTGCTGTGGTCGAGGCATCTCGAAAGGAGTCTACCCGAAAATGCTGCGCCTTCAAATGGAAGAGGTTCTCTATTTGGTGCCAGTGCAAGTGGTTGAACTGTTTGTTGTCTGGTTACTAGCATTCTTGACTACCTCTGGTTGACCCTAATGGTGCACCTGGCAGCCATCTCTGCCTACTGGGTGCTAGCTGGTAGGCAGTTGGTGGCGCAGGAGAAGGTGTTCTGCCACTTTTTCAAAGGCCTTGACCACATTTCCCCATTGGTGCGTGAACCACAATCACCTTGGGACTTTTTGCTAGTATTGGCAAAGCTCATGGGCAAGCCATTTGAACAGATTCACAGGTGTGACATGTCTCGCCTGTTGTGGAAGACCATTTTCCTGGTGGCCATCATGTCAGCCAGTAGGATTAGTGAGTTCCAAGTGCTCTTGGTGTAGTCTCCTTACCTGGTTTTCCACAGGGACAAGGTTGTCCTTCGCCCCAACTCAAAGTTCCTCCCAAAGGTTGTGTTGGATTTTGACCTTAACCAGGTGATTAATCTCCTGGTGTACTTCACCAATCACACCACGGAGGCAGAGCATGAGGTCCATACCTTGGACCTGCGGCGAGTGCTGGCCTGTCATAAGGAGCGCATGGCTGGAGTTAGGGGAGAGGTTTGCCAGCTATTTGTCACCTTTGCTCAAGCCACACCTGGCAGACCAGCAGCTAAACGGACAATTGGCAGGTGGATTGTATCCTGCATTGACCTCTGCTGTAGATTGGGTAGGAAGCCTCCCATAGGGCTAAGGGCTCATTCCACCTGCCATATTACTGCCTCAGTGGCTGCTTCCAGGGACGTCCCCATTCAGGAAATCTGTCGGGTTGCTACTTGGAAGTCAGCGCACACCTTCATTTCCCACTACCAAATCGACCTTAAGTCATGCTGGTGTTGTCGAGGCACAGGTCAGGAAGCATAGGATGACCAGGAGCAGTCATAAAATTCGCAGTGAGTGTTTTAACAGCAAAGTAAAAAATTTAAATTTTTTCAGTACAACTATTTACAAAGGAAGCATAAACAGAAAAAACAGTCTTTCATCTGAGTTTCTTCTCAATTTCAAATGTCAGTCTCTCTAGCATAAATATTGCAGCTTTTTTTATAACAAGCCTTTGCAAGGGAACTTGTTAAGGAGAACATCCTGTTTTTCAGAAAATGTTCTTGTCGGATCTTCCCTTGTCATTCTTCACCATTTATTACTGCTGGGTGTAAGCCAGAGGTGTGCACCTGCCACGGGAGGTTTTTATTTGGAGGGAGGAGTCTGTGATGACGGCACCACCTTGAGAGTGACGTACTGCGTGGTATGCAAGGCCCGGCCGTTAGGTGCCATACACTCCATCTCCATCCCAGTTCTCCCGCCGTCGAGGCTGCACCTGCTGTGCAAGTGAGAGAAATTGTTGCTGCACCATTAGACCTTCGTTCTTCGACACTGTTAATTTGACTCCTTCATCCCAGTTCTCCATTCCGACGCTGTTGAAGCCAGTAAGGCTGTTTCATTTAATATTTCGATGGCGCCGGGATCTTTGCTGTTTATAAAGTAATTTTTCATCATGTCCGATTAGGGGGCCCAAGCGTAAACCCAAGGTGGGCCGTACTTCTATGCGTCGGTGCCAATGTGGCTGACAGTTTTCCGTCACGGATCGACATGATGATTGTGTTCGGTGCCTGGGACCCAACCATGATAAGGACCACTGTGACACCTGTTTTTCCATGGACCGCTGTGTGTTGGAAATCTGCGTGTTTAAAATCGGCAGGGCACCGCCGTCTTTTGGAGAACGACGTCGCCTGCAGGCCTCCCAGGCCAGATCTCTTGTCCCTCCTCTGGTCCCTCCGGGTCTATACAGCCTTGGAGGAGGCCTCTTCCACTTCCAGCCTTGCTGAAGAGGTTTCTTCTTGACACCGAGAAGGAGCAGTGCGATTCCTCCCAGGGTCACATGGTTGGCTCCGTCCCGGCAGTCACCTCCGTGGGGGTGCAGGCTCCCCCAGTGTCGCGGCCGTTGGTTGTGGGGCCTGGCACTGGTGTTACTTCGGTGCCGCCTAGTGACACTGTTTTGGGTTCCGGCACCGGGGCTCGGGCAGTGCCGTTTCGGGCTCCGGGGCCATCCGTGGTGCCGGGGACTTGGGCGGTGCCATTGTGGTTCTTGGCGCTGTCCGCGAGGCTGGAGACTCAAGTGGCACCGTTGGCGTCACGGCCTAAGTCAGTGCCATTCCTGGTGCCGTCACAGGAGATGTTTCTGAGGTACCTTCTCTGGAAGTGTCATTGCTAGTCTCCTTTTCTGGGGAGGATGACTCAGAGGTGGACCCAGACTGGCTGCCTGAGTCTTTGGATTCGGAACTCTCTGTAGGCCGGGGTGTCAGACGGCCCAGTGTTCCTCTCTGAGTCCCTGGAGCTGGTTCGCCATGGGGGTCCCATCTCTAGGGGCGATGGTTCCTAGAGTCGTGGGAGGATGCCCTGTTCTGAGAGGGCTCAGGCAGCTGCCATCCCTGGTGCTGCTGAGGCTTCTTTGGAAGGGGCAGGGAGCCCTGCTTCTGTGGCCTCCCTCTGGAGGTATGCAAAGCAGGGAGCCCCTGCACTGGTGGTGAGGAAGAGGGCCGCTTCGGAGACGGAGGGTTTGAGAGGTCGGGGTGAAGAGCAGCAGCGCATTCCCACTGCCCTGCAGGCTGTGGGAAGGAGTTGTAGCGCTGAGCCCTGCCTTTCTCTCGGTCTCCAGAGCGCCTTCTAGTGACGGTACTGAGGGTTGCCCTTCTGGACACATGCAACCTCAGTTGCATCTCAGGGGAGATTCCCCTTCTGGGCTCTTCTGGGGTTTGCTCGTCAATGTACCTCCTCACAACCTGGTATGATCTCAGGGTCCCCAGTCTTGGTGGCTTCGCCCCCTAGATCTCAGAGCCCTGGCAGAGGCCAGGGACATGCTATTAGGTACCCTTCGCCCATCCCTCTGCAGCTACCCCCTCTCTCCCGGGCCATGTGGGTCCTACGGGGCCCTTAACTTAGGAGATGTTCAGAGCTACTGCGGCGGCCTTCCCTTCATACGTCAGGGCCATGGTTGAACAGGTCTTCCGCCTGTCCCCCCGCCACAGGAGTCCTCTGAACATTCGAGCTCCACTTCCTCCTAGTCTTCCTCTCCTGAGGAAGAGGAACCTTCTGTCCACCTATCCTCTGATGCTGATTTCACTGAATGTCAGCGGTTGCTTTCGAGGCTGGTTTCGGATCTTTGTATCTCCTTCATCTGCAGGGACGATACCAAATAGCAGACATATGCATTCCTCAGTGAATTCAGCTCTTGCCACCTCGTTGTGCCTTCCTGGCCGATCCCCTTCCAGAAGGAGTCTGTCCGCACCTGGCAGTCTCCAGCCACCCCTTCTCCAGTCCCAGAAGACTGCAGGAGACAGTATTGTGGCACCCCAATGAGTCTCTAGGTTCCCTACTTCACCCGCCTTCGGGCCTGACGTCTCTAGATACTCCTTCCGGCCCTCGGCGCCTGGCACATGACAAACCCCCGGTTCCGGATTCTGCTGAATTTGATCGGTGGAGACGAAGAATTTTCTCTTCAAGTTGTGTGTTTATGTGCATAGGTTCACATCAGGCACACCACGCTGCCTACAACGGGCATCTGTGGTCGATGCTAGCACAGGTTCTGGCATCTATGCCTGATGCGGAGCAGTCCAGAAAAGCCATTACCCTCTCTGCACAGGGTCTGGAGCTTGCAAGGCACCAGGCAAGGGCGTCTTAAGACGCCAACGAGGTGGCTTCCAGACTGGCAGGGATAGCAATCTGCATACGGCGGACGGCATGACTTCGTCTGTCCAGACTGTCACCCATTGCCTGGCATAGGGTGACTTCCTCTGCTTTCTGGGGAACTTGCCTGTTCTCCCCAAGGGCTGGGAGGATTCTTCAGGGGCATCCGCCCCGGCCATGGGGGACACCCCCTTACCCTCAGCAACCTTAGACTGCACCAGTCTATTGGTTAGGGTCTACCCCTCCTGCTTTCCACCAATAGGAAGCTGAGGGATTTGTTCCTTCAGGGCCAAAATTCAGGCCCCCTCCCGGGGGGGGGGGGCTTGGTACTCACCCAGCAGTAATGAATGGTGAAGATTGACAAGGGAAGATATGGAAATTACGTACCTACCGTAATTCTTGATCTTCTCTTGTATCTTCACTATTCCTTCCCATCTTCCCCTCATGGGTCTCTTTCTTTGGGCGTCTCCCCCCCTGCTCGCCCTCCTCCGGGGGACGACGACTAATCCTCTGTTTCCTTGGGACCTTCTGTTCTTTAAGAAAAAACATGACAAAGGATTTTGGTAAGGAGGAGAGCGGGCGAAACTTTGTCCTTTTCATCAAAGGAAACTCTATTTCCTGGAAGGTTTTGCCTTCAGGGGCTTTCCTTCAGGCCAGATTACCTCAATCTCCGGACACGAGGTTGGTATCTGAGCCGGTCCTCTATCTTCTGTCTTCGGACTTGGCTGGTGTCCTTAGATTGCTCTGTAGTGCCAGACTAGGGCTAATCAATGTTTTAGCCCAATTCGAGATTAATGTTTTGAACTGGTGGTCTGGCCCATTTGGCCCTTGTCTTCTCCAGGGAGTCAGAAGGGGCTCCTTCTCTCTCTCTCTCTCTCTCTCTGTTCATCTTAACAAGAGGTTACCCTCTCTTGGGGCTTCCCTTCCTAGCACTCTCATATCTGAGTGCTAGTGGGGTCTTTTTCTCTTTACCTGGTTGGAGGCTCTCCCTCTCTGCAAAGGCAGTCTCTGTTCTATTCTGTGAGCTCTCAGCCTGAATGATGGGTAATGGGATAGTGGGAGGTGTAGGGAAATCTGCCTCTCGTTTCAAGCTGTGTAGAAGGTTCGTTTGAACCATCCGAACCAGTTTTGTCTGAAGGGATCCTTGCTTCCTTGCTCTTAAGAGCTGAGCTGATACGCTTCAAGCCAGTTTCATTCAGGATTTGTGGCAGTATTTTTCCCTCCTCCTAATATCCCCTCCTCTTTTTCTTCCCCTTTTTTCTTTCCCTTATCTGTTCGTCCCTCAGAGCCGCCCAAGGAAGCAGGCTATGCGGTCCCTTAGGGTAGGATTCTTCTCTTTCCTGTCCCCTTTTCAACTTATTCCTTTTTCAGTTTGTTTCCTTTCCTTTATCCATCTGTCGACTGTCATGCCTCACTCTTCTTCTAACCCCTTTTTATTTCGCCTCTCAGGCTTAAAAAACTGGGATGGTGGAGGAGTCTATGGCGCCTAATGGCCGCCCCTCGTGCACCATGTAGTGCGTCGCTCCCGACGGGCAGTGCCATCGGCGCAGACTCCTCCTCCCAAAAAAAAAAAAACTCCCGTGGCGGGTGCGCGCCTCCGACTTACACTCAGCAGTAATGAATGGTGACGATATAAGAGAATTACGGTAGGCACGTAATTTCCATTTTCCTTCCTTGTAGATGCAACAAAACGGTGCATAGTGTCCCAGAACTAACCTTGTTGACAACTCTGCAAAAGAGCTAGTGTTGCATTCCATGTTAACCCCGTAAGTTCCAAATAGATTTTTGCAATAATTTCAACAGTATAACTGTATGCATTTCTAAACTAAGTAATCCCAGTTTCACATGAAGATTCACACATTTTATAATTTCAGGCATGGAAGGGGGAAGAAAAGATAGAAACAGCAAATGATGATAGAGAGATTGGGGTGGGGAGATAGCAAAACCGTCTGAGTGGCCAGTTCCTAGGTCTCGGAAGAATATCTGACTGCGCAGTCACACAAACAGAACCGAGGAGTATAGAACAGGTCCTTGAATTCAACTCTTAATACGTGACAAATGGGACAGGGTCTTATTCAGCCCTGTCACAGGAGGGATGCTGGTTTTGGGGCCTCAGTTCTCCAGTCTCTATTTCCTAAATAGGGGGTGTGCACCTTGCCTCCCTTCTTCTGGAGAATTGCTAGGAGTCTGCCTGAAGTGTGGATAGAATAAAATATCCACATCCCTAGAAACACAGGTTTCTCACCTGTAATAGTAGATCTAGGAGTGGTATAATAGTGTTCATCCACACTGACCCACCTGTCATGTGGGACACCGGTCTTGCTTCCAGCGGGTAAGATCTGACGTCATGGGGTGGTGCCGAGGGAATTATAACCCTGGTGGATGTGAGGAGCCAGCTTGAAGATGTTTCGGCAAGCTTTAAACAGGAAAGGAACACTGCTTGAAGTGTGGATGAACACCATATACCACTCTTAGAACTACTGATCATCTTTGACTTAATGTCTTCATTGTTTATTTATACTTCTGGGTTCCAGACGGGAACCAGAAATCTTCAGGAGGGCCGATGCAGTGGTAGGACCGCACATGTGCAGCATCGCGAGATCAGCTCATGCTTGTATAGGCTACCTTGGCGTCCACCCTCCAACCACCTCGGTTCCTTTTTACCCCACTGCCGAGTGCGCTTCAGTGACTGTTGCTTGTCTGCCGGGAGTCAAATCTTTATGCCTATATGACAGCAGCATGTAGTCAGTTTGTTTTAGTATTGTTTTCTTTTTTCTTATTTAAAATACATTTTTACTCAGCCCTGCTTGCTGGAAAGCTGTTGTGTCCAGTCTGCTACTTTTTTTTTTTTGGGGCGACCACGTGAGTCTGGTGGTTGAGAGATAGGCAGTCATCTCTTAACATAGAAACGATTCTTGACGGTAGATAAGGACCACTTGGCCCACCCAGTCTGCCCATTTTCCTACCTATTGGTTAAGCTGCAGATCCTAGTTAACCAGCAGCCTACTTCTTCCTACCCCCACCCCCTAGAATTGCCTTATGACTGTCCCATGCATGCTTGAATTCCACTACTGTTTTGACTTCACAACCTCCTCGGAGAGCCCGTTCCATGCATCCACAACCCTCTCTGTGAAAAAATACTTCCTTAAATTTCCTCTGAGCCGCCCCCCTTCTATCTTCAAATTGTGCCCCTTTGTTCTTGCACACCTCTTTTTTTGAAAGATGCTACCTTCTTGGACTTTGTTGATTCCCTTGAGATACTTGAAAGTTTCTGTCATGTCCCCCCCTCTCCCTCCTTTCCTCGAGACTATACCTATTCAGCTTCTTAAGTGTCTCTTCATATGTCTTCTGGTGCAGACCCTGCACCATTTTAGTTGCCCTCCTCTGGACAGCCTCCATCCTGTCTATGTCCTTGCGGAGATTGGGTCTCCAGAACTGCACGCAGTACTCCAGATGGAAAAAGAAGTGGGCCTGTTTCTGGTCTCGATCGGGGACCCGGCACTGTTCTGCCTCGAGTTCTTCCCAACAGAGGAAGAGACGGTAGCAATAGAGGTTGCACCTTGGTACGTCTGTGAGGGACTTTATGGTAGTGGAGAGCTGACCCTCCCCCTCCCCCCCTCCGGGTCCCTGGTGGCCTTCGCTCTTAACGTCTGGGACTCTCGACAACGGAGCCCCCCTTTGTCCTTATGCAGGGTTTCCAGTGAGCAGTTTCATCACTGGGCCAGTCTTATGGAGCAGTGGGTAGAGCGTCTGTCTCGTGCCTCTTCCAGTGGAGCCGGTTCCGAGGCCTGGGAGCAGCTGGGCCGCAGTTGGGGTGTTCGAGATCGGATGTGCATTCGGTGTTGGTGCCAGAGTCTCCCTCCTCGCCTGTACCGGTGCCATTGATGCGTGTTCCACGTGCCTTCCCCACTCACTCGGACTCTACGTAGGGGCCTGCACACGTACCGCTTCCCGTCCCCTCTTTTTCCAGGTCTGGTGGTGGTTCTCAGACTCCGTTTCTGTGACCGGCAGCGCCAGTCCCCTGTGCACTGCATGCGGTGCTGGCTCCTATGGTGACATGTGTTGCACCGAGGTCGACAACTTG